>OW818029.2:20934964-30934964 GCA_942486065.2 Calliphora vomitoria
AAGAAAATGGCAAAATATTGTTACGTTTTTAACTTTTAAAAACGGGGGTTTATTTCCTTTAAATAAACCGGATACTTTTGATTGCAAATGAAAGCCGTTTAGATGTTTAAAATTTGTAACAACTCTTTATTTATTTAAAATGTACAACAACAACAGAATTAAATAGTCACTCAGTTTTTTTATACACGTTTATTAATTCGCAGAAATGCACACACACTTTATAATGTACAAACTTAAATGTACAAGACGGTTGATGTTAACTCTAATAGCGCCTATGATAAACTCACTCAAGACTGCAACCTCTGCCACTATTTATACACACGCCATCTTTCGTGAATCTTCTACAATGCTCTTGACGGACAAACTAGTACATTCGAATTCTAGAGCTTTCGATGTCAATGTTAGCAGCTTAAACATTTTGTGTTGCCATACTTACATATAATGCTAATAACATTGATAATAAGTAGAAGCTTCTACTGATGGACATGTTTATAAACATGATGAATGCTCCAGGCAGTAATTACGACCGTTAAATTCAAATCGCTATTGCAAATTCGTAACAATACGCATTCGGCTGTGCGAAATCTGGTATACCTACCATCAGGCCCGGAAACCGTGGGGAGCAGGGGGGTTTCAAAAAAAGTTAGAAACCATATTTTTACCCTTTCACATCCGACTTATGTATTTGGCAAAGATAAATTGTTTTTTGTAATCTAGTGTACTTACTCTATATTGAAATTTGATTAATTTTTTACATTCAAAATTCCGCTTTTCCCTCTATACCGCCTAATGAAAAAAGTATTTTTTTAAATACACAAGCTTGTAAGTCTACGACGCTACAACTTAACTTTTATCTATTTAGAACATAGTATAAAAAAGGTACCAAAAAAGTACCATTGTTATAATTTTTGTCCCTTTTTTGTCCATTAGTTTTAGATTTAGCAAATTCATGTATGTTTTTTCGATATTAGTATTGCAATTTAGAAATCTATATTTAAAATTTCATGTCTGTATGTGAATTATTTAAAATAAATACCCATATTTATCCCTTAAGGGTAGCCTTATGAAAACTTACTTTTCAAATACATATTAATGTGATTGTGATACAACACAAATTTCGTTGTCTTAGAACAACAGCTAAAAAAGGTACCATAAATGCTAATTTTTACCCTCTTTTACCCCTTTAGGTTGAATTTCCAAAAATTCGTATTTTTTACCTTAACGATAGATTTTCGAAAAGGTACTTTTCTAATACATATTTTTATACCCTTCACCATCGTGAGAAGGGTATATATAAGTTTGTCATTCCGTTTGTAATTTCCACAATATAATTTTCCGACGCTGTAAAGTACATATATTCTGGATCCTTATAGATAGCGGAGTCGATTTAGTTATGTCCGTCTGTTGAAATCAATTTTCTGAAGACCCCAGATATCCTCGGGATCCAAATCTTCAATAATTCTGTCAGACATGCTTTCGAGAAGTTTCCTATTTAAAATTAGCAAAATCCGTCCATAAATAACGGAGATATGAGCAAAAATCCGAGACAACCTCTATTTTTGGACTATTTTTAATCTATATCTCGATTACTAAGTCGTAAATATAAACAATATGGATATCTAATGATAGATATTTCAAAGTCCATTGCGATTTGACCCTACAAAATCGAGAAAAATATTTTTTAACCCGAATTTTTTTCACAAAAAAATTTTTTTGTCATACATTTTTTTCACTAATAAATTAGAAAAAAATTAATTTTTAAATTAAAAAAATTTTTTAAAAAAAAATTGGAAAAAACTTTAAAAATAAAATTTTAAAAAATTAAAAAAAAACAATTTTTTTTAATTTTATTTTAAAGTATAATTTGGTGAAGCCGAATATAGCTCTCTTACTTGTTGTAACTACAGAAATGTAAAATAAAAATGTTATCGCTTTAATACAAAGAATTATCATTGTTTAAAAACAAAGGTTACCAATTTTAACCGTTTTTATCCCTTTCTGCTCCAAGTTCCAACTTTCAATAAAATCAGTACAGCCGTTTATTGGTGATTGCGAAACAAACAAACATAGTTAAAAAGGCGTTTATAATACTAGCTTAACCATATACTTCGCAAAACTCTATCGTAGTAAAATCAGAAAATGTTAAGGAAATTCTTGATAGTTTTAATTGTATACCATACTTTTGCCACTGAAAGCATAAAAAAGGGTTTGAAGAATCTCTCCCAAGATATTTTGAAACAACTTTTTACTTTGTATGGGAGGTGATTCACCCGCTGTTCCGATCCTTCCCATTTTTGGTTAAACTTCATGGCGTGATATGAAATTCATATAAAGTTTGAAGACGTTCACAATTATTGTACTCCAGATATTCGAAAATAACTATTTACTTTGTATGGGTGGTGCCACGCCCATTTAACCAATCATGCTAATTTTTAGCCAAGCTGCGTACCGAAGTAAATCTCTCGAATTTTTGCGGCTTTTATATTTATAGTTCACCAGATATTCCATAAAAACTATTTACTTTGTATTGAAATTTCAAAATATAAAGTAACCTAGTATTCCTTCCATATATATAGGAACATAAAGTAAAAATAGATATATGGATATAGAATAAGGTCAACCAATATAAATTATTGATAAGTATATGAGAATTTTATTATTATTGTATATAAGTTTGACATTTCCATAGGGAAGTTATCTAGGCAACATTGCTATATAACACCAAAATGCTGTTTTATATTATTTTCTAGTCACAGATAAAATAAACAGAAGGCTGTTACAAACAATCAACATAAATCTATAATACTCTACCCCCAATGGAAAATTAATATGGCTATTTCTATTCGGTTTTATTGTTCTTACACAACTTTAGCAACACTAACTAAATATGTAAATTAGTTGTAGTATGACCGTTATATTTCTTAAGAAAATGTAAGAATGAATGTTCAAATATATACATATGTATTTGTCATTAACAATATATGTATATACATACATACACATTTTTGTAGGTTTGTTAATATTTTTTTTTTTTTTTTAGCTTTTGTAAGGTCAATGTTTGTTTTTCTTATATATATTTATTTTTATCCATTTCTTGTTATTTTATATAGTTTTCTTTTAACATTTTATAACAGAAACCTACAACCTTACCCTCCAATACAATGATTATAGATTTAAATATACACACTCACACATGTTACTTATTTGTGTATGTTTATTAGGATCTCCCGCAAAATGGTTTTCTAGCTTTCTAGGAATACAGAAATTAATTATTACTTCAGCGGATTCGGATTAAAACTATATATTTAAATAAGTACACCCAGAGAAAAAACCACTTAAAATCAATAAAAAACATATTCCATCAATAAGAAACATTAACAAAAGTCTAGTAATGTTGAAATTTTTTATTTCAATATGGAACAATATTAAATTAAAGTTGAAAATTATTGATTTATCGTATTTCAATATCATTTTTCTATTATAATGAATATTATTGAATTAATATGACGCGTTCTTATTTTTATACCCTTCACCTTCGTGAGAAGGGTATATATAAGTTTGTCATTCCGTTTGTAATTTCCACAATATAATTTTCCGACCCTATAAAGTGTATATATTCTGGATCCTTATAGATTGCGGAGTCGATTTAGCCATGTCCGTCTGTCTGTTGAAATCAATTTTCTGAAGGCCCCAGATATTTTCGGGATCCACATCTTCAATAATTCTGTCAGACATGCTTTCGAGAAGTTTCCTATTTAAAATCAGCAAAATCCGTCCATAAATAACGGAGATATGAGCAAAAATCCGAGACAACCTCTATTTTTGGCCTAGTTTTGATCTATATCACGATTACTAAGTCATAAATATTGACAATATGGATATCTAATGATAGATATTTCAAAGTCCATTGCAACTATAGTAAGTTGGACCTACAATGGGTAAAAATCGGGAAAAATATTTTTTAACCCGAATTTTTTCTCAAAAAAAACTTTTATTTATCATAAATTTTTTTACTAATACATTAAAAAAAAAATTGGAAAAAACTTTTAAAAAACTATTTCGAAAAAAAAAAAATTTAAAAAATTGTTAAAAAAATAAAAAATTTTTATTTTAAATTTTAGTTTAAAGTATAATTTGGTGAAGGGTATATAAGATTCGGCACAGCCGAATATAACTTTCTTACTTGTTAAGTTAAAGCTTATCCTTGAGTGTAGCTAAACACATTTTTAAAATCTATCGTGTATATACAGGGGTAGTTGGATCCCAATGACTTCCGAAACATTGTTTTGAACAACAACGAGCTCCATCTTACTGACAAAACAAAATTTCTTGGCATCTTCTAGAATGATTTATTCTGGATAGTATGTTGAGTTTCAAATTGAATGTCATGGGATGTTTAAAGAAGACAATATTTACTCACTCAGTACACTTGTAGGAGTTTCATTGGAAAGAGTTAGCTCCAAGAATCATTTTCTGGGTCTATACTGCAATTTTTCGATCGATTATCTGTATAGCGTCATCGTTTGTCATCCTGCTATAGAGAATAATAACTATCTGGAATAATTCAAAAGGTACATAGAATGTCCTCGTTATGTTTTACCTGTGCTTTTTGCATAACACTTTCAAGTGCCCTAGATATACTCCAAAATCTACCTCCACTGGATTTGGTAGGGAAGGCGATTAACTCTGCAATTTGTATTTCGCTATGGAGAGGAAACAACTGTAAGATAGATACTTTCCCAATAATGATGCATGAACATCTGTTCCTGACAATCATTGTAGTGTTTTAGAGAAAGAAATTCTGTGGATTAAGAAAGTTGCTGTCCAATTGGAATCGTATGTCGTTTTCACAACTACCGAAATCTTAATTAATACGATTAACGAAATGAAACTGTTATCGTTCAAAATCCAATCACTGTTGTGTTTACAGAAAGGGATTCCCTGGACTAAGAAGTTGCGTATTGGCTGGGATGATATTTCGTCTTCACAACTATCTAAATAATAATTTAGATGATTTAATAATTAGCGAACGTGCTAGGATCGACTGACTTCTCCAGTCTATTCTGCCCTTGTGATATTATAATCATGAGGACGAAACCTGCCTTTGATTGCCGCCCATCTCTTTAAATGGTACCCAAATCAGAAAAATAAAATAAACATTTAAAAGAAAAAAATCCTTTTTGCCATTCCATTCAACTCTCTAATAAAGGGTGATTCATTGAGAGGAATTTTCTTTAAACTTTAAACACTTAATATCAAATTGAATTGGATAAATTCATTCAAATGTTAGCCTCGACATCGGTGCAAGGGACCACCATTCGAAAGGTCCAGTTTTCGATTACTCTTTCCAGCATGGCTACCGGTATTTGGGGAGTCTTGAATCGTAGCTGCACAGAGAAAACAGATTCGTGATATCAACCGAATTTGTTGCCAATCTAATGATTCGGTTGCTCACATAGTATTTTTCGGTTCTATCAACAGAAAGTCAGTTGATAAAGAAGCATTTTGGTTGAAGCAACCAAAATTTTGTTGCTACAACTGTAAAATTCGGTTACTAAAGTAGAATCATTCGATTGGTAACAAATTCGGTTGCTATCACGAATTTGTTTTCTCTGTGTGGCTTATCGGAGAAGACCTTTGATTTCTTATAACTCCAAAGACAAAAATCCAGAGGCGAAATTAGCTGCTAGGCTCGGTAGGTCATAGATACAAACCATATGTTGATTTTCGTAATAGAGATGAGTAAAAAACAAACGTTTGAACAAATCCAAATCACATGTTCTCATTTAATATTAAATATGATGTGTCCCTAGTTTTTGGTGCCATCCTAATGTATATGTGTAATATAAATTTGTAAATACTTATGTTGCGCATGTAACTGTTGTTTATAAAATATTGAAAACTTTGCAAAAAAAAAAAATAAAGAAAGAAAAAAAATTACTTATATTAAAAAAAACCAAGAAAAATTTAGCGAATAAAACACTTGTAGTAGTTGTTAAGAAGCATTTAATAGACACTTCATTGTTTGGGACATACTGTGACGTTGGATCATTAGTGTTTGTTTTTTTTTTTTACAATGACTTCATCGCCGTTTGAAGTCAAATCCCCAGGCATTTCTTTAATTAGACCATAGTCGTTGGATTTTTATAGTATACATAAGTATTTATGTGTACTACATAATATAAGTAAATTCTAAGTAGCGCTTATGTAATTTTGGAATAATAATTTGGTCAATATATAATTAGGTTGACAATACAACAGAAACTTTTCCAAATATTTAACTGATGGGTGAAAATTAGGTATCCCAACGGTACTAGGTTCAAGCCTAGAGACCTTGAAACCGATTTTGCATGTTCGAAATGATGTCTCTATAAAATAAAATCATTTTTGCACCGAATCATTACATGCGATGAAGAATAGATCCATTACGATAACCCGAAGTGTAAGAGATCGTACGTGAAGTCCGGCCAATCAGCCGAATTGACACCAACGCCAAATATCCATGGCGCTAAGGTAATGCTGTGAATTTGGTGGGAACAAAAGGTTCCTATCTGTTATGAGCTGCTGTAATCTGGCCAGAATATCACAGGGAATCTCTACCGAACACAAATTATTAATTTTAAACAAGCTGTTTTTTAAAAACGCCCGGAACATACGGCCAGACATGAAACTGTAATACTCCATCATGACAACACTCGGCCACTGTTGCAATACCTGTTAAAAACTATTTAGTTGGGAAGTTTTATAGTCCAGACCTTGCCCCGTCCGATTACTATTTGTTTCGATCGATGCAGAATGCTATCTATAAGATACGCTTCACTTAAGAACAGAGTATCCAATATTGGCTTGATTCCTTCTTGGGCTCAAAAATGGGCAGTGTTTTTGGCTCGGAATCTATATGTTGTCAGAAAGATGGGAAAAGGTCATAGTTAACAATGGCCAATACTTGGAATAAATTTATATTGTACAAATGTTTCAAAATAAAGGCTAAACATTTTAAAATTCTAGCATTTTTAAGTTATACACCCAAAAAATTCTGGTATTTCAAAACAATGGAAACTTAGATTTTCATTTTTTTCTGTCTGTCTGTTGAAATCAACTTTCTGAAAACTCCAGATATATTCGAGATCCAAATCTTCAATAATTCTGTCAGACATGATTTCGAGAAGTTTCCTATTTAAAATCAGCAAAATCCATCCATAAATAACGGAGATATGAGCAAAAATCAGAGACAACCTCTATTTTTTATCTATATCCGCGATTACTAAATAATAAATATACACAATATGGATATCTAATGATAGATATTTCAAAGTCCATTACAATGATGTATATAAGTAAGTTGGACCTACAATGGGTCAAAATCGGGAAAAATATTTTTTAACCCGAATTTTTTTTCACAAAAAACATTTTTTGTCGTAAATTTTTTTCACTAATTAATTAAAAAAAAAAACAAATTTTAAATTAAAACAATTTCGAAAAAAAAATTTAAAAAAAAATAAAAACATTTTTTTTTAATTTCATTTTAAAGTATAATTTGGTGAAGGGTATAAAAGATTCGGCAGAGCCGAATATAGCTCTCTTACTTGTTTATTACTATTTTACAGAGACGATGTACTGAACCAATTAAGATTAAGATTTAATAGTCTCCTTTGAAATAAAGATTCCTTAGTGGTATAATTTTAAGTCGGTATTTTGCGATAACGAATTTCCCATAAGTTTTCTATGAGATTGAGAACTGTCGAGTGGGCCGGCCACTTCAAGATAGAGAACACTCGGTTACATCCCTAGAGGTGTGTTTGGGGCTACAAACTAGGGATATATTTTCCTCTGCAAATGGTATCTGAAAAACAGAACCATACCACAATAGTTTCACCCTCAAACTTGACTGTCTTATTTGTGTACTTGGGTCCAGTCTGTTTCCCTTCGGCCGTTTAATAAATCTTTTAAAATTGTATTTGGATTCATCCGAAAAGAGAACAGTTTTCCATTCTGTTCTTTGGTTTTCAAAGAAATTTCTTTCGCGGGCGATAGCAATCAAGGCAGTCTTTATTTGCCCTGCGGCTAACTGTTCAAGAACTAATTTCCTATTTTAGATTATTGATAACATCCCGGGGAGTATTTAATGTTGAGTTTTTACAGTACATATCTCACTTTAACAATTTTTGAAAAAGCGAACATTTCTCAAAGATATTTTTTTGACAAATTCCCCATCTTTTTTGATGTTGCAGTATCAGCCATAACTAAAGCACCCCCTCAGTGAATTTTTTTCATTCTATATTTTTTTTATAAAAATAAAGTTTTAAATTTCTATTATGTATTATTTTAAATTGTTAATATATTTACTATTGATAAACAAATACTTTTAAAGTTAATCTTTCTATAAGAGGTAACTTTAAATCAAAAAATATTTAAAGCTAGAAAATAAACCGGTCTAAACTAAAGCACCCCTTCATGGATATAATATAAAACTTGTTTAATTTATATTTTGTTGCAAATCCTTTGGTTTGGATGACACAAGCACATCTCTTAGGCATATAATATATTAAGTTTTTTATGGTGTCTTGCGATATTCCTTCCCAGGCTATAATAACGGCTTGAAATAAATCATGAAAACTGCTGATCCTTATTTCGGCAATTTTAACGATTTATATTCATATTAACAATCTCCCACAAGTTCGCAATAGGATTGAAATCGGGAGATTAAGCAGGCCAATGAAGAACTTGAATATTATTGCTCTGCAGCCAAGTATTACAAACTTTGGAGGTGTGCTTAGGATCGTTATCCTGTTGGAACCTCCCTATAAGTGGAATCTCTTCACTGGCATAAGGCAACATTACTTCTTTCCATATATCACGGTACATGAATCGATACATAATCCCATTTACTTTATGATTTGGCTCAATTTCTTGACCAGAAAAGCAAATCCAGACCATTACATTGCCCCCACCATGTTTAATTGTTCCTTTGCAATACTTCGGATTCAGTCTTTCTACTTTTCGTCTGCGTTATTCCATCGGAACTTTTTAATTTGTATTTAATTTGTATTTGGAACTGTCTTCCATTTTTGGACACTTCAGTTAAGGTGGGCTTTGGCAAACTCCAGTCTAGCTTTCTTGTTCTTAGCTGATATAAACGGTTTTTTTGCTGGTCGTCGGATGAATAATCCTACTTATACTGCTCTTCTTCGGATTGTTCTTTCGCTAACGCATAATCTTAAACTTGTTCTTACTTGACTAGCTGATGCTGTAGGATCTTTTTGTATAGCTCATTTGATCATGGAATCATTATATCGTGTGGATTTACGCGGGCGGCCTCCAGAATGTCCCGGTAAAATACGACCATTCTGCAAAAACTTTGGAATCAGCCTGGAAATAACTGATCTGTTAATTGAATATTTTTTACTCAATTCATGCCGTGATAAGCCCGCCTTCCAGTCTTCAATAACTTTAATTTTAAATTCACTCGTGTACTTGTTTCTTGCCATCCATAGTTTTTTCACAATAAACTGTATAAAATATAAATTATACAGACTACGCCTTTACTTATTTTTATCTCCTGGAATTTTTAAATGCATCCGTTTTGAATCCTGTTAATTGACATTGCAAATATGCAGAAAAATAGTAAAATGTTTAAACATCTTATAAGGGGGTGCTTTTTTTTTGACCGTCCCATTTTGTATTTTTCTATGTTTTATCATTTTAAATCAATTGTTCCTAAAATTATCCTGTACTAAACGAACATTATATGAATATTAACAATATAAGTTAATAAAATATATACAAAATACATCCCAAGAAACCTTTTTTTATCAAAAAAATTATGATATGAAAAAATTCATGAAGGGGGTGCTTTAGTTATGACCGATACTGTAGGTATCGAAATTAAATAAATATTAAAATTACGGTAAAACATGATGCTTTTTATATCGTGGGTTAGTGTTGATGTTTATATCGTGCTGATGGTGCTGATGTTTGTAATATTATACCAACACACACCTTAAAGTATATAAATCTGCTTCGGATCACATTCAGAGTCAAAAAATCAGCACAAATTAGTTTTATATAAGCTGTACTCGCACTACCAAAGTTAGAACCGATCGATCCACAATTTTCCATAGCTCCCATGTAAGAGCCACTCTCGGAAATTTAATTAATGAGAATAAAATCTCTGAAACAAATAAAGCTCAACACAAATATGTTGTATATACACAAATCACACCAACAAATTTTGTCCCGAACTAGTGATTTTCCCATTATTTAGGGTGGGAACTAGTTACTTCAATAGCTACGTGACTAGTTTCTTTTAACACGTGTATATCCTAAGCAGGGTGTCAATAGACACTTTTTCAATACAATCAGACTGTCTAATAGCTGGTCCAAAGTAGTCAACGGATTGGATTCACATACTGGTTAAATAGTGTTAGTTACCTTACTGGTAACTTGATCAGCTACACAACTAGTTATTTTAACATGTACGGGTGCTAAAAAGATATATCAACGCCAGTAAACAAACCTTTCTTCGAAAACTCTCCAATGTATTGTTTCTGGTGGGTATAATAAATACTTCCTTACGTGCAGTACAAAATAAACTTTTAAAGTGACTTCACTATAGGTTACTAAGAGACACTAAAGTCGGTATTGACTTCACACTGTGTTACATGGGATATCAGTATACTTAAGCAAAAATAAAAATAAACTGTATGAGAATTATATCAACACAATTTGTATAAAACCAGTTTGAACAAATTACTCACAAAACGTTTAAGTGGCTACACTCCAAATTACTTAGAGTCACTTAAGTGACAATTATCTTCATGCTAGATTACCTGGGATGTGTAAAGTAACCAATTGTCTTCTCTCTGCACTACAAGGAGCACATACGTGTCAAACGACCTAAATATATAAATTGGAGTCAGCTAAGTGGTACATTAACTACTTGCTTAACTGCTGGGTTATCTCAGAAATATTCATATAACTATATTTGGTAAAGGTGATGTTTTTGAAAACTGTAATTACAGAATATAGTTTTCAAACATGTTTCCATTGTATTGACATTCACTAAACTAAAAGTTACGGCTAAAATTTAAAATTAAAATTCACTTATTTAGCACCTAGCATATTTGACAATTAAATCGTTCTGTTAATATAATTAAATATACTTCCCCCCCCTCCTAGTCTTGCCAATACAAATGACAAACTGCCACTCTCTACCTCTCTCATGTGACTGATGCATCATTAAATAAATAATGTAAATAGAATTTACTTATTTAATAATTACAGAAATAAATAAATTAAAGTAAATAACGATTTAATGCGACATAACAATGACAACAATTACCATATACGTATTAACTACACTTTAAATATGTAGTTATTACAAACAATTTAGTGTTAATTTATTAACAAACTCTTCTTTCATTTCTATAAATAAATATATAAAAAAATATCGATCTTTGTATACGAATTAGTTGAACTATTAAACTGAATTTTATTTGATTTAAACATGAACCACAATTAAATTTATAAATACATTCACTTGGACTATAATTGAAAAAATGTGTATAAGTAGTCGGTCAGTTCGCTCGCTTGTTAAAATGAAGCCTATCGTAAATGTTAATTATTATTGATAATATTTAATTAACTGACTGACTGACACACATTTTATTTGTTCAATCGGTCGGTCATTCAGATAACAACAATTGTAAATATATAGTAACTAATCATTATTTCTAAATGTGGCAGACAGACACAACAGGGAAATTCCATTTAAGTAAAATTCAATAAAAATAGATGCACAAATTATTGTAAAATATAAATGAATTAAACGAGTTACGTCATAGATTTTATTATAGTTTCTTGTAAAAATAATTATCTAAATATAACAATAACTTTTGTTAATTTTGAATTGAAAAGAAATTGATTAAAGCTACGTATACACGCTTGTAAGATAGTCAGAAACATGCTCAGAAAATGGTTAACACAACCATGAGAACTTATGTTGAAACATGTGGTTGCTAACCATTTATTGAACATTTTCTGACAACATTGTATGAATATGACAATCGTGTGTACGTAGCTTAAGGAATATTTCTTAAGCTACGTATACACGGTTGTCATGTTCTTACAAAGTTGCCAGAAAATGTTCAATAAATGGTTAACAACCATATGTTTCAACATAAGTTCTCAGGGTTGTGTTAACCATTTTCTGAGCATGTTTCTGACTATCTTACAAGCGTGTATACGTAGCTTTACACAGATATGAATCAGCTGCTTCCAGTAGTATGGCAATAGAAAACAAACAAAAGAAAATGTCAAAATGGTTGCGGTTTGGAAAGAGGGACAAATATATATCACACTCGTTGACTATTGAAAATTATAATTTTGAACTCTCTCTGCAAACCATTGAAAACTGATTGCAGAACATCAAAATAACCATACGGTTCGATGTTATTTTTTTGAGAACTGTCATTTGTTTCATATCTGTAATAATCTGTGATTTCTTATTTTGATTAAACATTTATTCAATTTACTCCTTAACTGAAGTAGTAAGTAGTTCGAAATTTGTTTTGGTTTTGCTTCTTTTTCTTGTAAATTCATTCACATGGAAGTGTTATGTTAAAACTCATGACCTACCCACTCCTCCCTAAATACATTTGCCATTTTAATTGGACATCTGTGCATTTACCAAAATAAATGGACTTTAAACGTCAATAAATTACCTTTAATTATTTAAATATTAAACAAATTTTCTTTATAAATTTGTATTTTTGCCCCAAGTTTATTGTTTATGAGTATCTTTTGTTTTTATAGGTTTCCTTTTTATTGTTGTTTTAAACAAGTGTCAAATTTTAAATTAATAAATAAACTCAATATGAATGTGCTCACGTAGTAAATCAATACACATAGAGCGGAATGTAGAAAACAACTCAACCAAAAAAATTTCTCAAAATAAGTAATCACACATTTTTGTTTTTTTTTTACTAATACATTCTCACCACTTAGGTTTTTGACAACTGAGTTAGGTCTTTGAAAGCAGAGTTTCCGCTCTATGTTTATTTCTCTATGTATTAAACTAATAAGAGCAGAAGATACTCATATATCAGAAATTTTGTTTGTTTGTAAATTAAGGTGGCTCCAACTAAAATACAAGTTTAATTTATTCTAACACCCTGTCTATATTTGACAAATATTTTTATCATAACAATTGAATCGTTTATTTGAAAAACCAGTCAAGCAACAAATTATTAATTTTGAGTAAATCAAAGAAAACTTCTTAGCAACCTAAAAAATTACTTTTACAAAATTTATATTTCTTCCTATGAAAGTTATCCATTTGTGTAACTGTTTGATAAACATAAAACTTTCTTTATCTAGATTAACATATATTTAAAAAAAAACATAATGTTGGCCTGGTTTATTAACTGGTTTCTGAAACAAACAACCATCACTATTGTAAATTTCATATGAAATACATATTTTAATTTTATTAGGAACTTCAAAAGTAAAATGACAAAAGAACTTTTTAAAGAGTTTAACATCATATTGATATACATATTTGTTCTAAAATAACTATTCGTCATCTTACACTCGTTCTACAGTGTACTTTGCTTCTGTTGTAGGCCATTGAAAAATATTCCCATAAAACCCATCAGATCCAACCAAATAGAAACATTAAGCTATTATTTGTGCAAATCTTTTGCGCAATTTTTGTGTTTGTAGATGTCAGAGGTAATGTCGGGTTAACCCACCAACACGCAAACTTTAAAAAGCTAAACAAAAATTGTCGTACAATTTTTTTTAGGGTAATTATTACCCTTTAAACTCATAACAGCCATCAGACACTAATTTGCAAATTAAGTTTAGGAACCAGGTGCAAAAAAGTGAAGAGTGCCTCAGGGCATTGTTGCTGGTTTAGGTGTAAAAAACAATAAGATATAAAGTTTAATTATGATATGATTTTATTGAAAAACTAATGAAAAATATACAAAAAGAAAGAAATATGTTTTACTTTGTACGATCATACTCATAAAAACAATTTTTGGCATTTGAGAAGCATAAATGAAGATGTAATTTTGAGCAAACACACTGTGTTTCCGACTTTTTGCACAGTTTGCATCATCTTTTATGCCTAACCAGATTGGAAAGTGGTCGATATTGTCATATATGGTGGTCATAAACTGGATGTTTTGCTTTTACGCCAACTTTTGAACTTCCTGGCTGTGGATATTCTTGTGGAGTACCAACTTAAGGTGGACAATTTAATCCGTCTACCATTCCTATAATATTTTTATGTAACAAATAATATAACAAAAAAGTAAAAAACTATACAATATAACACGCTATAAATTTAGCCGCAACCTACAACAGTGCCCTGAGGCACCCCTAAGTTTTTGCGTTCTCATTTGTTTAACATTTACAAATTCATAGACTGAAAGAAGAATATTGTTACGAATTTGCAATAGCGATTTGAATTCAACGGTCTGTAACGACTGCCTGCAGCAATCATCATGTTTATAAACACGTCCCTCAGTAAAAGCTTCTACTTATCAACAATGTTGATAGCATGCAGATTAGCATTGTTTGTAAGGATGGCAACACTAAATGTTTAGGCTACTAACATTGACATCGAAAGCTCTAGAATTCGAACATACTAAATAGCTTGTCCGTTAAGAGCATTGTAGAAGATTCCCGAAAGATGGCGCGTGTATAAATAGTGGCCGAGGTTGCAGTCGTGAGTGAGTTGATTATAGGCGCTGTTAGAGTTAACATCAACTGCCTTGTACATTTAAGTTTGTACATTATAAAGTGTGTGCGTTTCTGCGAATTGATAAACGTGTAAATATACACTGAGTGACTATTTAGACTGTTGTTGTTGTACATTTGAATAAATAAAGAGTTGTTACAAATTTGAAACTACTGAAACTGCTTTTTATTTGCAATCGAAAGTATCCGGTTTATTAAAAGCTAATAATAATGGCCTGTGTATAAATAGTGGCAGAGGTTGCAGTCATGATTGAGTTTATCATAGGCGCTGTTAGAGTTAACATCAACTGTCTTGTACTTTTAAGTTTGTACATTATAAAGTGTGTGTGCAGTTCTGCGAATTGATAAACGTGTACAAAGACACTGAGTGACTGTTTGAACTGTTGTTGTTGTACATTTTAAATAAATAAAGAGTTGTTACAATTTTAAACTACTAAGACTGCTTTTATGTGCAATCAAAAGTATTCCTTTTATTTAACAATATCTTACCTTTTGATTTGATTACAGACTTGCTTGTACACTTTGAAAATGAAAAATAGACTTGCGCAACTAAATTGACTAGTGTGAAACGGGTCTAGGATTTTAGAGCTTGTAAATCAAAAGTATTCCTTTTATTTAACAATATCTTACCTTTTGATTTGATTACAGACTTGCTTGTACACTTTGAAAATGAAAAATAGACTTGCGCAACTAAATTGACTAGTGTGAAACGGGTCTAGGATTTTAGAGCTTGTAAATCTTTTATTATTTAAACGATGCATTTACCTTTACAACACAGTAATCGCTCAATAGCTCAATTTTGGATTTTTTGTTGTTTGACGGATTTTTTTACTAGTTTTTTTACTAATACATTCTCAGCACTTAGGTTTTTGACAACTGAGTTAGGTTTTTGACAGGAGAGTTTCCGCTCTATGTATATTTCTCTATGGCAATAATACTAATAAATGGAGACTATACCTGATAATTTTTAATCTTCACAATGTTGACGTTTATCATGACAAAAATTTATCAGGTATAGGCATGGGGTAATATACCGTTTCTCAAAATGTTTATACTGGGGAGTGTTGCCTAAACTTAACTAAGAAAAAGAGCTAAAAATAATTTAAAAAAAGAGTTAAAGAAATTTTGGTTAAAAATAAGACATCTTTTTTATAATTTTCAAGATAATTTTTTTATGCTACCATAATATTCAAAAATACAATGTTACTGGAGCTAAAACCGCAGGAATTGATTATATTTATTGCGTAATATAAGTATATTAGTTCCACAACTAATTCTAGATCGCATTCTTCTAGACAGTACTTGTTCCGGTTTGGCGTTGACCTTCTTAGGAATCGTTCGAGAACTAGTTCCTTAATCAGTGAAGTTTGATTTGAAATTGTCACACTAGTGACAATATTTGCAAGAAAGCAGTATCATTTGTTCGTTTCAATTATATAATTAGCATAAGAAGACTTATTTATAATTAGACATAAAAATGCTTTATAATCGACTTTGCAATTCTTTGAGCGTCCGCTTCATTAGATTTTAATCATTCATACATAGATATGTAATATTGAATTGAGTTTGAAAAGTTTTTATAAGATGATTCAATCTCAAAATGTTATCGCTCATTTGCTGCAACATCGTCATAACTCAAAATCCAGGTTTTTTGAACTGAGTAATACAAAATATGCGCCGTCCTTTAGTCTTTCATATAGTTTATTTTTTGTGTGAGACTGTTTTTTGTTGTACACGTCAAAATTAAAATTTATGTTTTCTCGTATATTTGACAAGTAAAAATTTTGGTTAAATACAGATTAGAAGGATATTAACATCTACTATTTAAATCAGGTTTTATTTTTGAAATCGCATGATTTGTTGAAAATTTATTTAAGAAATAGTAAAATGTCAAAAAACATTCAAAGCCGTTTTTCTCGAAAGGACTATTTTTGAATTATGACGTTGTTGCAGCAAATGAGCGTTATATTTAATTTTTATTTGATTTGTTTTTTGAGATATAAATTTTGTATTTTTCCAAAAAAAAAAAACTTTCTACAGAACTACATAGTCTAATGCCAAAGATCAGGTGCAAATAACACTCATTCTAAAATAAATTATTAAAAAAAAATGTTATAAAAATGTTGTTAAATATTTTTGAATGAATTTAAGAGTGGAAATTTGCATTAATATTTCAATATTTGTTGAGCTGAATCAAAGGAAATCATGGATTTTTTTAAGGTTTTTTCATATGTTTCGCAAAGGAAGCATATGAACTATTGGTATAATGTGAATGATTTTTTAAAAACCGCTTACAATGCCTTGTAATATATTTTCCTATAAATTTACTTTTGTTTTATTTGAAATTTTTATATATGGTCAATTCACAAGGTTTTTTACCATGTCATATTGTCATTATGTCCTAATATTTCAATATTGCTTTTCAAGCAAAAAATGTCCTAAAATAATACTACTTTCTATGCTATGTTTATTGTGTTATCGTAACGAACCAGTAGAGACCAACGCCGAATGCCTAAGAGTCGGTTTATTTGAATTTTTTGAAACCTGTTAGCTTTCCAAACTGATGTTAGCTATACGTTCAAGACACACCATTTTTACCTAAAATTACTATAAAGTCGTAAAATAATAAACCTTCTATAATAATAGTACACACTATTATTTATATATATAAAATAAACAATAAACAAATTTTAAAGTGTTATATACCAATGGAGAGCTTATAAAATTACGCTTATTTTGATTAAATATTATGATTACCTTGACATATAAAAATTTCAAATAAAATTCAAATAAAATTTGGACTATATTGAACTTCGAAAACAACGGAAAAAAGCGTTTCGGTAAATTTACCTTATTCCACATTTGACAATACAAATGTGGATGGTAGATAAAATTTGTGGAAGATAGTGTTTTTTATAGAAGCGGAGAACTTTGAATTGAAATATAAGTTTGTCATTCCGTTTGTAATTTCTACATTTTTCATTTGCGAATCCACAAAGTATATATATTCTAGATCGTTATAGATAGCGAAGTCGATATATCCATGTCCGTCTGTATGTTGAAATCAACTTTCCGTAGCCCCCAAATAACTTATAAACTTAATTGATACAACAATATATTGGCAATTCTTCCGGCTCGGTCGCTATTTAAAATCGAGAAAATCGGCCCACAAATGGCTGAGATATAAGGAAAAAAAACGGGACAACCTCGACTTTTTTGCCTATTTTTGATCGATGTATATCTGGATTACTAAGTCATTAATATAGACAATATGGATATCTAATGATATATATTTCAAAGTCCATTGCAACGATGTATATAAGGCTATAGTAATTTGAACCTACAATGGGTCAAATCGGAAAAAATATTTTTCAACCCGAATTTTTTTTTACCCAAACAATTTTTTTCTCATAAATTTTTTTTACTAATAAATTAAAAAAAAATTTAAAAAAAATTTTATTTTTCAAATTTTGAAAACAAAAAAAGATATTTAAAATTTTTATTTTAAAGTATAATTTGGTGAAGGGTATATAAGATTCGGCACAGCCGAATATAGCTCTCTTATATAAAAATGAAATGGTCCATGTTTGCAGTGGTGTGACGATTTTTCGTCATTTTGACTTTTTTTAGAGGAAATTTAGTGATTTGACGTTTGACGATTTCTGTTGTAAAATCACTAACATGCCGACGATTTTTCCACTGAATTTTATTGTATTGTAGAAATTAAAATAAATATATAAAAAAGAGAGGATTTTTTTCTTGAAATTTATGTAAAATACAAAATTTCTCAATGTATCAATTTGAAGTATACATAAATACCTGGGAAGTGATATTCATAAAAAAATGTGTTTGCTTGAGAAATACACTCAGATTTCTCAATGTTACTTAAATACTTAAATATATACCATTTGATATGCCTAAGTTTCTTCTTTCTAAATCCGGTGAGAAATTAATTCATAATGAATTTATTAACGGAATGGTTAAGGGATACAATTTAATTTCGAAAATGAATTAAGACTTAATTCTATCGAGCCATTGCTTATAAGTGCATAAAGGTACGAAAAAATGATTTTTTACCCGTAACTAAAGATTTTTGAGGAGCTTGGCAAATTTCAAAAACAGATTGTTGTTATACTCGACAACACATATTAGAATAAGTAAGAGTTTTATATTCGTATTCAGTATTTAGAGAATTGTTTGACAATTATTCCTTAATAGTTTTTATAAAATATTGCTAAATAAGTCAGTAGTTTGGATCGGTAAAATAGTTTTTTTAATATTATATTATTATTATTCAGTAAAAATAAAATAAAAATACTTCTATTCAACCTTTGTTAAAAAGTTTTCCTAATTTGGTTTCTTAGTTATTCTTTGGTTTCTAAAGACAAATATCAAATCATGGAAAATAAAAAAATTAAATAATAAAGATTTGTACATTCAACTTTCAACAATTAACCAGCGTTTCCGAATTTAAGTGATTTTGTTTTACCAAATTCATCAGTTAATACCTATTGAACGTATTTTTAGCCAAATAAATATAAATGAAACAAATAAAAGAAATTCTTTGAGACAAAAACCCTTGAAGAAATTTTATTTGCAAAACTTTTTAAAAAATAATTCTTCAGATTGCTTTAATGTGAATATTATTAAAAATTTAGTAACAAAAACACGGTACCAAATTATACTAATGTAATTACACAAATACTGTTAGTGTTATATTGATTAAAGACTGCTGAATTGTTTGTTTTCCCTCTTAATACATGATTTTTAGTCGTGACGATTTTTTTAATTTTTTTTGACGAATTTGACGATTTATTTTCTTAATTTTGACGATTTTTTCTCAAAAAAAAGCCTGACCGCACTGCATGTATGTAATGTCATCACGAGAGAACGGCTGGAGCGATTTGGCTGTTTTTTATATTATTCGATTCGAAATTTTCAGGAGATGGTTTGTAAAGAAAAAAATTGGAAATTTAAATGTTTAATATATTGCCTCCTTTTCACTTCCCACTTTTCTTAATAAGATATTTCTTTTGGACATACAAAGAACTAACATTAGTAAATAGCTACCGAGCGAACTAGTTTTTAATATAAATTAAATCATAATTGTTTTATAGATTCATTTTCTGTTTGTTGGGTTTATGCGTTTAGCCAGAATTGTTATGAAATTTAACATAAGTCAACTTAAGATGGTTATGCAATATTGCCACATTTTATTTATTTGCAGGAATTTATATTTAAATGGAATTTTTCGTAATACATACTTTCCTACATTAAAATTCCAAGTTGTTTATATCATTTTCGGCATAAATATTAAATTTTTGCTCTCATAAATTTGCACTTTATTACAATGTAATAAAATAATTTCCAAATAAACAAAAAACAAAATGAAGTAACGAAAATTTCTAAGAAATAAAAAAAAAAATTAATAGTCACTGACCAAAAGAAAAAAGTAATATAAACAGTTTTTCATGACGTTTGTACTTTTCAAGAACGATTCAAAATGTTATGTATTTAAATAGATAAAATATGTAAAGTAAAAGCAAATTATGTTAAATTTATTTTCATTTCATAATTTTTTCAAACCTAAACAGATATTGAAACTTCACATTAGAATTCCTTTAAGGTTTATTTGAAAATAAAAATGTTCTTAATTTGAAATCAAATATTTTTCTCAAATCATTTACGAACCTAAAATTAAATGTTCGAAAAGTGGTATTTTCTGAATTTGATATAAAACATTAATCTCAAATCATTCTCAAGTCAATAGAGTTAGACTTGTGAAAAAAATTAATGTGCCAAATTTGATAGAAATATCTTCAGCCAGCTAGAGTACGGACTTCGTTTAATCGACTCAGAAAGTGATTCTGAGTCGATCGGCATAAGGTGGGCGACACAAACATCAGCGCAAACGCATAATACCCTGCCCACTATGGTGGCGTAGTGTATAAATAAAACCTATATAAAAACCAAACTAAAGCTACGTACACACGGTAGTCAGATTTTACAATGTTGTCAGATCTGGCAATGTGCTCGCAATGTACTGCCAATGAAATATTATTAGCAAAATGTAAATTGTCAGTTTAGACGATTGTAAGAAAACCTTACGATTTCATTGTCAGACAATTGTCAAACAATAAATTTATCTGCCAAGAAAAATTGTCAATTCACACGGTTGCTTAAATTTTGTTTATTTTAAATACATATGCACAGTGTTGCCATTGTCAGATGCATATACTTCGCACATATGACAATAAAAAGTTTCTGACAATGATCTGGCAACGGCAACGTAAGGTGTTTACACGATTGTCAGATGTCTGACAATAGTATTGTCCTACAATGTATTGACAAATACTTTTTCTGACAACGTTTGAAGACAAAAATTGTAAGTTCACACAGTTGTTAGACATTTTCTGAACATTTTTCTGACAATATTGTACAATCTGACAACCGTGTGTACGTAGATTAAATCGAATTTTAAAATTCTGGAGAATTTTAAATTTTGTATGGTCATGGAAAACATTTATACCAAATATTATTGAATTTAGAAGAGTAAAGTTTCTAAATTAATTTTTTCTATGGAAATGTTTTTAATTATGATTTTTAAAAGAAAATTTCCTTTTAAAAGTTTTGGAAGTTTCAGATATTCTATTGATATTTTATAGTAAATTAAAAGTGGTTGTTCTCAACACACTTAATTGTTTCTTTATAAAATATGGTAATTAAGAATTGACCTTGCCTCACACAAACATTCTGACTTGTCACAATTCTATTCCACATAACTTTTCTTTAATAGACATTAAATTTATAAAAGTATAATGTTGACAAGTGTCTGTAAATTTTTGGTCAGTGGGCTGTGACGCAATTGCAATAAATTTTGTTGTGTATTTTGGCCATAAAAGTAACCTACAAGAATTTTAAGTGTATTAACGACAAAAAAGCCATTTTAGCAATAATAATATAGACTCATTATGGAGTACATATGTACATACATTTTTGTTATTTATTTTTTTTTTTTTAGCTGTTGAGTTTTTATTATTATGATTTTGGATAATACAAAAGAATGTAACAACTAAACCAACATAAAAACGAACATTTCCACTTGAGTTTGGGCAGAGAACGCCCAAACGCATGGAATGTAATGGACGTCTGAAGTACGTGTTTTAATGTTGTTATTTTATTAAGTCTTTTATTTCTTTTAATTCTATTATTTTTTTATATTTTTTTTTTTTTTTTTTTGAAATTTTAATTTCTTGACGTTTTTGTTTTACACCCATGGCTTTTGGATTCTAAACACAGCCGTTTAAATTATTTGCAATATTCGTACATTCATGTTTATTCATTGAATGTTTTGTAAGTAAATCTTTTAGTATCTGCTTTTTACTTTTAGCTTTTTTCTTACTTTTCTTTCTCGGTTTAAGCATTTTTGGGATTTATTTTAAACATACATACGTAAAAAAAATCACACTTAAGTGGCATTATTTACTAATCTTTTTTTTTGTTTTGTATTTCTTTTTTTTTGTTTTTTATACATTTTACTTGTTAATGAATCAGACACGAACAAGTACAAAAGTGAGAAATGGCCGTAAAGTAACACTAAAATGATTTAAATCAAATACAATAAATAAATTTAGAATTATTTCTATTACCACCTTTATACATAAATAGTTTTTATACATGACTATAATACGTGTATATAAAATGCTCATTTGCTGCAAGAGTGTCATAAGTTTAAATATATTTCAATACTGTTTTGAAAACAATTTAACTTAAAAATACGGGATTCACAACAGATTTCGTATCTTTTGAACGCGGGTTTTTGTCTTTATTAACCCATATGTCATTTTGAAGGGCATGGGGAATTCCATGTCATCGTACGTGACATTTGTACGCCTTTAGAGTGGAATAGATTTTACACAAATAAGAGTATCTGAAAAGTAATTTAGTTTTTATCTTCCATTTAGAGGGTACTATTTTTTAAAAAAATTATAAGTTCTTTCGAAACATTGTTGTCCAAAATATCGAGCGAAATAGGGGTATATCGTACGTGACATAAAACGGAAGAAATTTTGAGGTACATGTAGAAATATGCGAAAATTTGCAAATAGTGAGAGGCGTTAAGTTTTCTTTTAATTTCTTACACTAAACCAAATATTTTTCCTTTACAATCCATCATATTTAAATAAAAATAATCTTTGGATGATTTTATAATAAATAAAATTTGATATCGTACGTGACAGATTTTTCTGTTATAGTAAAACAATAATAATATAATAATATATAGTGGTGATTTTGACACGGAAGACCATGATCGTCCAGGCCAACCAAAAAAGTTTGAAGATCAAGAATTGGAGACATCACTTCATGAAGATTGCTGTAAAACATAACATGAGCTTGCAAAATCATTGGGAGCTACTCAAGCAATAACTTTAAAACGTTTGCGAGCAGCGGGATTCATCCAAAAGCAGGGAAATTTTTGCATCGACTCAGTACTTGGGATGAAAAATGCATCCATTAAGACAACCCGAAGTGTAAGAGATCGTATGTGAAGCCCGGCCAACCAGCCGAATCGACACCAAAGCCAAATATACATGGCGCTAAGGTAATGCTCTGTACTTGATATGAGCTGCTGAAATCTGGCCAGATCCTCACAGGGAACCTATACCGAACACAACTGATTCGCCAGAAAACCGCCCAGAATAAGCGTCCAGACATGAAACCGTAATATTCCATCATGACAACGCTCGGCTACATATTGCAATACCTGTTTAAAAGCATTTAGAATAAAGTGGTTGGGAAGTTTTGCCTCACTCGATTTTTAGTCCAGAACTTGCCCGTCCGACTAAAATTTGTTTCTCTCTCTAGGATACGCTTCACTTTGGAATAGAGTATCCGATAATGGCTTGATTCGATAATGGGTTTTGACCTCAAAAGATGAGTAGTTCTTTTGGCTCAGAATCCATATTGCTACGAATTTGCAATAGCGATTTGAATTTTACAGTCTGTAAGGACTGCCTGCAGCATTCATTATGTTTATAAACACGTCCATTAGTAGAAGCTTCTACTTATCAACAATGTTGATAGCATGCGGTTATTAGCATTGTTTATAAGTATGGCAACACCAAATGTTTAAGCTGCTAACATTGACATCGAAAGCTCTAGAATTCGAACATACTAGTTTGTCCATTAAGATCATTGTAGAAGATTCCCGAAAGATGGCGTGTGTATAAATAGTGGTTGCAGTCCTGAGTTGAGTTTATCATAGGCGCTGTTAGAGTTAACATCAACTTGTGTGCATTTCTGCGAATTGATAAACGTCTATAAAGTGACTACTTGAACTGTTGTTGTTGTACATTTTAAATAAATAAAGAGTTGTTACAATTTTAAACAAGTAAAACTGCTTATATTTGCAATCAAAAGTATCCGGTTTATTTAAAGGAAATAAACCAACGTTTTAAAAAGTATAAAACGTAACAATATGTTGCCAGAAAGATGGGAAAAGGTCATAGCTAACAATGACCCATACTTTGAATAAATTTATATTGCTACGAATTTGCAATAGCGATTTGAACTTAACAGTCTGTAACGACTGCCTGCAGCATTCATCATGTTTATAAACACGTCCATCAGTAGAAGTTTCTACTTATCAACAATGTTGATAGCATGCGGTTATTAGCATTGTTTATAAGTATGGCAACACTAAATGTTTAAGCTGCTAACATTGACATCGAAAGCTCTAGAATTCGAACATACTAGTTTGTCCGTTAAGAGCATTGTAGAAGATTCCCGAAAGATGGCGTGTGTATAAATAGTGGCAGAGGTTGCAGTCGTGAGTGAGTTTATCATAGGCGCTGTTAGAGTTAACATCAACTGTCGTGTACATTTAAGTTTGTACATTATAAAGTGTGTGTGCATTTCTGCGAACTCCAATTTTTTGCAGAATCTCTTATTGTTTATCAAGTCATTTGCAAACATTTGACTTTAGAAAAAGAGTTTGATTTCAAATCATTCACAAATTATGAAGTCAAATCTTTAAAAAATTAAAAAGTGAAACTTCTGATAACACTGTATAACAAAACCAAATTTTTTTCCAAGATTACAAGGTCCGGCCTATAAATTTTGATAGAGGAGACAACAAAAGACACGTGTATCAGCGTTTTGAAAGTTTACATCTGAATTTCATTTGAGGAGGGCTTAAAGTTTCCCAGCTCTGGCAGACCCTTACATTTTAGTTATAAAAAGTGAAACTTCTGATAATTTTTTAAAAATTTCTCTAACATAAATATAGGTTTGAATTTCGCATTTGCAATCAAATTGATTTTGATACGCAGAACAAACTGTATCAAATCTTACTCAAACCTGTAGACAAGACTGTCCACGTACTTTATGTTGAAATTGCAACCTACATTTTAAATACATCTGAGAATACAGTTATTTCTCAAATTGATAATAAACTTCAATTGTTGGGCTTTAAATCGTTTTCAAACATTTAACAATTGTGAAAGCGGTTGATTTCAAATCACTCTGAATGTGATACCAAATTAAGGATTTTCATAAATTTTTCAAATTAAATTAGGAATGGAGGTGTCATTAAACTCGTCAATATGTTTCAGTTGTATTTCTCAATGGAGTGGAAGTACCTGCTGCCTTTGTAAGATTTAGGATATTGAAGGTTCTTTATGAATGTTGGATTCATCATTCATGATACTCGAAAGTCTCTATTTGACTCTCATAATCTCTCGCTACAATTGACGGAATGGTATGAGGATCGTTAATTTTAATCTCTATACATTTTCAAGGCAGAGATTTTGGGCTTAAGCAAATTTCGAACTGACTGATCTCCATAATTACCGTGAATGTCTAATGTCTGACAGTTGAACCACCATTGCGATCTTAGAATCCTCGTTCCTGAAAACAAAATCCTCCATGAGTCTCTTATATATCATAACAAAATGGCTCAGAAGTTTTACTTAAGGATCACAGGGTACAGGGCGGTTGATGATCTTGTTAGGCTGGGGACTACGTTAAGGGGTCTACTAGATTTGAAATATCTGAGTATACCACTACTCTTTGGTAAATTAAGCCTTCAGTGCCTGACTAAAGAGTTGATTCCTGTAAATAAAAACTCCCTTCATAACATAAAAATCGCAACAGAAAATCAAAAATTTTGAAAAATAATGATGTTTTCAGTTAATACCAAACGCAATTCTCAAAGGTTTCTCAAACCTAAAATTACACTTTTAAATTTAAGGTTTATTTAAAAACTGATATTCTAGAACTCACATTAACTAAACTGATATAAAACAAACAGAAAATCAAACGTTTGGAAAAATAATAAGAATTTAATTTAACATCAAACGAGATTCTCAAATGTTTCTCATACATGAATATAGTTTTGAACATAGGGAAACTACAAAAGAAAAAAAACTCAAACCAAAATTTTATTCAAAATAATCACACGTATGTGGGTTGTTTTTGTTTTTACATAGTTTTATTTACATTCTCACCACTAAGGTTTTTGACAACTGAGTTAGGTCTTTGACAGGAGAGTTTCCGCTCTAAAAACTTACAAACATGTTTAGTTGTAGTTTGTCCCTTGCAAGTAGATTGGTGGGTAACTACTACTGGTTTTTGTGGCTTATACATACATAATTGGGCTAAGACCAACACAAGGTTAATTTATTTATTAGAATTTTGTCAATGAAATATTGTGTTTAAAATAGCATATTATGAATTCTGAATTTCTTTTCGCAAATGTTCGATAAGTATTCATATGTATATAATATGTATTTACATGTGCATTGCAATGGTTCGCTGAGAGTGACAGGAAATTCATAAAAGTCATCGAACCTTAAAATAAATTATGTTATCAATAACAATACGGTTTTAATGAATGAATATGTGTTATTCTTTGGAATAGGTACAATGCATTGCACAAAACATACCAATAGAATTTTAAAAATTTTTTGAAAATTTATCGTCGAACGATAAGTTTTTCTATACACCGGGAAAACATAGTCGTTGTAGCAACCAAATTTGTTGCCAATTGAATGATTTAGCCTTTATGAGGATTATTTTTAGTTGTGGCAACAAAATTGTAGATGGTTTAACAAACATGTGTTTGTTTTAATGGAACTTCTGTATTCTCTACTGACTTTCTGTAGCTAGTACCAAAAACTTGTATGTGTACAACCGAATCAATAACAAATTCGTTTGCCATAATGAATATATTTATTTTGTGTACCAAATTCTTGAATGTTGGGAATAATGACGATCAAAGATTTTGACTGATATTTTTAGTTTTACATATTAACATACTACAAGGTGGTGCAAAAGTAAACTTCCGATGTTTTTTGGCTGTAATTAAAAAAAAAAAATGAAAAACTTTGATTCTTCTTGTGGATTATTTTTATTTGGTCTTTTAATTTTTTTTACATCAAGTCGAGAATAAGATGCCATGTAAATGGCCACAGTTGATTGTAATTTGAGCCCTTTTTATGGCATTTTCCATCACTTTGGCCAAAACTTCCGGCGATAGGTCCTCACATTCTTGACGGATATTGTCTTTAAGAGCTGCAAGAGTCTGAGGCTTGTTGACATAAACCCGCGACTTCAAAAAGCCCCACAAAAAGAAGTCTGGAGCGGTCAAATCAGGCGATCTTGCTGGCCAGTGCAAATCGCCAAAACGGCAGATTAGGCGCCCGGGAAATGCATCCTTCAGCATATCGGTTGTGGCACGTGCAGTGTGTGCCGTTGCACCGTCCTGTCCATGTTTTCTAATCCCAATTCATCAAGTTGCGGCAAAAAGAACTCGTTGATCATTGCTCTGTAGCACTCACCATTCACAGTAACCGTTTGGCCGGCGACGTCTTCGAAGAAAAAAGGTCCGATGACTCCAACAGCGAAAACAGCACACCATACAGTGACTTTGAGCAGGTGTAATGGCTCTTCGTGGGTTACACGCGGATTTTCAGTGCCCCAGAAGCGTAAATTTTGCTTATTTACGTATCCGCTAAGATGGAAATGGGCCTAATCACTCATGATTATTTTTGATGAAAAATCATCTTCCTCTTGGTGGTGATTAAGGATGGCTTGAGCGTATGTTAGACGCGATTAGCGGTCAGCAGCTAACAGCTGATGCACCGTCTGGACTTTGTACGGAAACATCTTCAAATCTTGTACCAAAATTCGCTGTCTGGTCGATGTCGACGGCGCTTCCATGACATCCTCGACTACAGCTGCAATATTCTCTGCAGAACGGCTACTCCGGGGTCTGCCATGCCTAGCAGCATCTCTTGTTGTGCCAGTCTCTTCGAGGCGAGCGGCTAAACGTCGCAGTGTTTCACCAGTAGGCGTTGGACGACCAGAAAATCTGCGACGAAATTCACGTTGTGCCAAAGTCACCGACCGATTATTGGTCAAATAAATAGTCAGGAATATTCCGCGTTCTGGAGCAGTGTAGCGTAACATTGTTTATTAACGTGTATTTCGCATGTGTTTACTACACAAATGTCAAAATAGAAATGAGATTAGGGGCCAATCGCAAAATTTATAGCATTTTCTGATAGGAGGATTACTTTTGCGTCACCTTGTAGAACAATTCTCTAACGATTCACAATAGTGTTGAATTATTATTTACATATTAGCGGTATTCACAATCTAGTGCATTTGTATTGTAAATGTATGCAATGATGTACTTCTGTATATTTTGTTAGTGTAAAGTAAAAATGCAATGCATATACAATGATGCAAGACCATTTGCACAAGATTGTGAACTCCGCTATTGTGAATACCGCTATTTATTTAGTTCTTTTGCAATACGCCCACATTAAAGTCTAGCTTTAAAACAATATTGAAATTTAATTCTTCTGTTACATTTGTCTCTAAAGGCGCATAAATAATAAATATCTAAATATTCCCCCATTTTTATAGAATTCGAAAAAATATTGGCAAATTAACAAATCATTTTTTAACAGCCTCTATTTAACTACCTAATTACGCCATGTTTATCATTATCAAGGCAAGGATTTTCATGCACTAAAAAATTAAAAATATGCGCTTATAATATGCACTATAAAGAGAGAAAATATGCACTAAAAATGACAAAAATATGCAATAAAAACAAGTTTTATATTTGAAATATATTTATTAATAAAAGACGGATATAAATTTCAGGTCACATTTTCAATATATATGTACATATAAAACAACATAAAAGGTTTTAAATATATTTTTTCAAAGTAAAAATAAGAAAATTCATGTATGTATGTAAATTATACAATATTTATATTAAAAAAAATCAGTCAGTTAGTTATTTTCATGTTACAAAATTACTTAATTTAGATTTCTATTTGTATAAACAAATAATTTTTTTTTTTTAATTTCCAAAAAGAAAACTTTGTCTGATCGGACGAAAAAAGCTTTAATACATTGAAAATGTAAGCTCAACGTCAACAGAAGTTAAAGGTGCATATTTAAATGAAGCCAGTTCAATTTGATTTTCTTCATTAAAATTGCTATCTAATATGTAAAACATTTTTTTTTATTATATGAAATCCAGTATTTTTCTGTAATATATTCTTTAGTTTTGTTTTAATTTGGTAAGAAATTTCTCCGTTTACATTATTAATTCTATTGGCAGCATCATCAATTAATTTTTCTTGTGCATTCAGCGAATTGAATCCCTGTAGTTTAGTAATAGTCTCAGAAATAAAGAAGTAATTTGAGCACAGAAATGCTAATTGGCTTTAATATATGTGTCACAAAGAGAACAATGTCGAAAAGAGGACATAAAAAAAATTTTCGAAAAATCGAAAAGTCGACAATTTCAAAAAGACTTTTTCTTTCAACAATAGAATCCTAGTGTCAATATATTTACTATTTTTACAAAACTAAATAGTGTTGCCAAATATATGTATGTACAGTGTACACTGATATAAAAATATGTCCAAAAGAAAATTAAATATGCAATAAAATGGAAAAATATGCTAAATATATGCATTTAAAAGAAAAATATGCAAAATATGCATTTATAACAAAATATGCAAAAATATGCAACAACAAATCGATGCCATTTTGTTGCAAATTCTTCGATTCGGAAAGATAAATTGTCAAAAGTGATTTTGAGTTACTGACTACAAACATGCATTTTCATAGAAATCCTTGCCCTGATCATTATCTAAGCAGCAAAAAAAAAAAAACGAAACAAAGCATTTTGAGGGCGTGTAAATAAACTTCATGTTACACATTTTGTACAATTTCATTGTTTAATTTTATCACTTTTTTTGCTCGTTCTTGTCTGATGCTTTTTTTTGTTTGGTTTTTGTTTACTTTTAAATAAATTAATAGTGGTATTTTTTTATCGCATCCATAAAAAAAAACCTAAATAAACAAGCTAATATGCATATATTTCAAAATACACATGTAAAAACTCGATGAAAGTAAAAATTAATAGAAATTTTTGGTTAATATATTTAACAGAAACTGGATTTCTAATGTAAACAAAATATAAAAGCTGGTAAGCGATAAATATTGTAGCTATAGACCAACTATATTGAGGCTTTTTAAGTGGTGTTATATAAAAATGTGGGTAAAATAGTTGTATACGATACCAACAATGTGTAATAAAAGTATTTGAAGCTACATAAAACATACTATTTTAGTACAATACACTGCTGCACAATGGGGGTGATCGCCAAAAAAAAAGTAAATAGCAGAACTTAAACTTTCCAAAATTTAAGTTATTTGACCCTGTTAAAATATAAAGAAAACTACATTTCAGCAAACATTTAGATTCGGTATTAAACTTATTTGAATTCAAACCCTTTCTCAAATCTTAGTCCTAGGCCACGCAATGAGCGGCATTTCTGAGTTACTAAGCGGCGCCGCTCAGGAATAAAGCATGTTTTAATTTTTAGTTGGTTTCTTAGCGGCAAGGAGTAAAGATGACACATTAGGCAATTTACTTTTTTATTTTCATAAAATATTGTTACGAATGAGCAATAGCGATTTGAATTTAACGGTCTGTAACGACTGCCTGCAACATTCATCATGTTTATAAACATGTCCATTAGTAGAAGCTTTTACCCATCAACAATGTTGAAAGCATGCGGTTACTAGCATTGTTTATAAGTGTGGCAACATTAAATGTTTAAGCTGCTAACATTGACATCGAAAGCTCTAGAAATCGAACATACTAGTTTGTTCGTTAAGAGCATTGTAGAAGATTACCGAAAGATGGCGTGTGTATAAATAGTGGCAGAGGTTGCAGTCGTGAGTTGAGTTTATCATAGGCGCTGTTAGAGTTAACATCAACTGTGTGTGTGCATTTCTGCGAATTGATAAACGTGTATAAGGACACTGAGTGACTATTTGAACTGTTGTTGTTGTACATTTTAAATAAATAAAGAGTTGTTACAATTTTAAACGACTAAAACTGCTTTTATTTGCTGTCAAAAGTATCCGGTTTATTTAAAGAAAATATACCCCGTTTTTGAAAGGTAAAAAACTTAAAAATATAAAAAGAATGAAAGAAAAAACCAACTTGCCGTGACATCTACAAACACAAAAATTGCGCAGAAGACTTACGCAACTAATTGCCTTAATTTCATCAGTACAAAGTCGACTTGTTAACTAAAACTAAGTGATGTGGTGAATTTACGTAGATCTCTATATAAATAGTTAAATTCGCCGTAATGTGGTCTTGCTTTTTATTATGATCTTAAATGCGTTAACTTCTTATATTTATAAATAAGACTTGCGCGTAATAACATTAAACAAAACTTTCTTGCTACTTGCCGCTGAAACTCTCTGCTCACCGCTTTTTCGCTCGTCGCAAATGACTTGATTAAGTTGAGAAATAATTTTATTCTCAAATATGTATCAAATGTACAAATGCATTTTAACGCCCTATTTTTATAAAAGGTATAAGCCTGTAATAAATTTTTTGATTATGAATAAGGCTTTAAATCATAGATATCTACACATAGATCGGAAACTCTGCTGTCAAAGACCTAACTCAGTTGTCAAAAACCTAAGTGGTGAGAATGTATTAGTAAAAAAACTATGTGAAAACAAAAACAACACTCGTATGTATAATTATTTTGAGTAATTTTTTTGTTTGAGTTTTTTTCTAGTTTCCGCTCTATGTATATTTACTCTATGCCTTAAATCATAGAGAAACATAGAGCGGAAACTAGAAAAAATCTCAAGCAAAAAAATTACTCTAAATAATTACACATACGAGTGTTGCTTTTGTTTTCACATAGTTTTTTCTACTAATACATTCTCACTTCTTAGGTTTTTGACAACTGAGTTAGTTCTTTGGCAGCAGAGTTTCCGCTCTATGTCAATTCTCTAATATTACGTATGAAAGTATTTTTCAAATTGAGAGAATAAAAAATAGTTTAAAGTTTTTTCTCGTTTCAAAGGCTATCGAGATAGATGACAACTAGATAGGTAAATGAGAGCCAAAAACCTAAATTTGTTGTCAAAAACCTATTTCAGGAGAATGTATTGCTTGAATTTTGTTATTGTATCACCCGTATGTGTGAAAAGAGAGTAATTTTTCCATTCTATTCTATCTATTCGTTTATTCTATGGCTATCGATATCATTTAGTACAGCGAAAGGCAAACTCACACCACTACAGTTTTTAAATATTGTAGTTGTATGAGTTGAGTAAAAAGTTGAGAAAAAAACAAAAACAATAACTGAAATAAACAAGCATAAAAAGCGAAAAGCATAAAACAACCTGCTTCTATCAATGCTCATGCGAGACTGACTGGTTTTGATTGTTTTTATACAATGTATGTGCTTGCGTACATGTGAAAACAAAAACAAGAGAGCTCATTTGAGAGCTCAATGCCTTTCGCTGATTTAGTATGACTTTGGCGCATAAATCAGGCTGAATTTTACTAATGGCATGGGTTACGTTTGCTTTGAGGGCCACTGTAGGTTGTGGCTTTCTCATACCCAAGTGATAATTTTCAATTGAAGCTACTGAGCCTTGTAAGATGCATATGGCTTCCACAATCTCTCGCACTTTCAATTTCCGATCGGCCAACACCACATCGAGATTGTTTTCATTTGTTTCGGGTGTAGAGACCACAACCGGACGTCCAGAACGTTCAGCATATTCCGTGCTTGTACGGCCACAACGAAATTCAGTTAATCACTTTTATACCATAGGAATTGATGGTGCAGAGTTCCCATAATATTTATCAAGTTTTTCCATAATTTGAGTAATGGTTTTTTGAACAAAAATTAATGGTTAATGATCAGACGAAATTCACTTTATCCAATTTCTTCTCAAGTCCTCTCTCAATGGCTACCAAACACAAACTAAGGAGTGAAAAATTCTTAACTTCAATTTCCGTGCTCTGTTTTTGGCCTCTAAATTTTTAGCAGCATTCCTGTCAGGAACTTTTTGAGCCTTGTATGCTAATGCAGGTTTAAAAACATACAAGGCACTGGATGTCCGTTTAGGACTGAGCTAAACGGGCTGCTTTCCTACCGGATGTGTTGGGAACTCTTTTGAAAATACTTTCTATTTTTTGGCTTTAGAAACATCATGTGGACCATTCCTTCTACCTGAACCAGGTTTTTTTTATCAACGGACAAGTTCTCCCGGTACTTTTTAATAACATTGGAAACAGTTTGATGGCAGACCTTTGAATGCTTGGTCAACTTTTTGTAGGAACAATTTGAGTTTTGTTGAACATTTTTAATAATTTTAGTATGCACTTTTTTCTGGTTACTCATTTTAATCAGATTAACAACAAATGAATATAATTGACATTAAACATAATAACTGACATGTTTTACAAACGTAACTTGATCCAAAAAAAAAAAAAAAATCAAATAATACTTGGGTTAAAAGTTTTAATAAAAAACGTGTGTTAAGAATTTTACGATCTCACTCCTTAAATGACGCAGCTTGTACAAATTTTGACATTAAGCGCTTCCTATCTTTAAATTAAAAAAAAAACAATGTGTGTGTGAGATATCATTGGCCTGTAGATGCCATTATTAGCACTCGCCGTTGACGGTGTTCGCCTTGCCAACGTCGTTCTCAAAGAAATATGGACCGATGTTGTCACTAGCCCAAAATCCACACAAAAAGTGGCTTTTTCGGGATGCATTTGAGGCCCTTAGTTCTCATAGGGATGGTATCGTCCCAAACTCCACAATTTAGTTTGTTAACGTACCTATTTATCCAAAAATGATCCTCAAATGATTTCCAACTACTCCAGGGCCCATTCAGCGAACACACATCGTTATTTATGGTCGTTTACCTTCAGCTTCAGCGTCAGTTGAATTTGTACGTTGTGGTCTTGTTAGCGACGCGAAATCGACTGCCTCGGATTATTCAGCACACTCTTAGGGACAGAGGCGATGTTTTTAGCAGATCTTTCGTTTCGTCGTATGTTGGTTCGGTGTTAGTTTATTGTTTACTGAGCCAGTGGACTCAAATTTATCCACCACACTGCGAATAGAAATCTTAGTAGGACGACCTTATGGCGACCGTAAAATACTCGGAACCGGCAAATCGTTGCACGTGTTGTTGAATGCTACATCTGTCCATGGTGCTTTGGCAAAACAAACTGAATAAATGACAACCAATTCGACAGATGTAGCTCAACTATCAAAGTTAGAAAAACCCTATTGGAAAACCCTTTACATGTAGGCCGGTTTTAAAAATACTTGATACATAAATAAATGTGAAATGTAAAGTATGTATGCATGCATTTCAATACTACTCAAATTACCTGTCTGTTTGTCTATCCAACGAAGGAGGGGCATTTCCTTATCAAAGTTTTGTTTAACAGAAAACTATTTTTATATGTTGTTTTTTTATATTTTTAATTTAAAAATTGATTTTAGTTTTGTAAATAAAATTCATGAATAAAAATAGCTTTTGAAAATTACACATTTTTTCTTGTTAGAAACAATTTCATAAACTTGTTATAGTTGTTGACTTTATTTACGTGGTTGTTGTTGTTGTTATTATTATTATTTCAGATGTAGTTGTTGTTGATGATTTTCTTTTGTAAAGGAACAGGAAGAGAAACAATTTGTTGTTGTTGTTGTTGTTAGTGTAAGTGTTGGTGTGTGTTCGTTCGTTCGTTTGGTAACCGAAAAAATACACACCAAATTGAGATACAAAAACAAACACACACGCATTCACAGGAAAATAAAATCGATTTTTCACTTTTGATGTTGCAACTTAAAGGATGGCAGGATGTATGAATGTTGCTGGGGATGAGTCTCTATAGTTGAATTTCTGCCTTAATTTAATTTAATATTTCTGTAATTTTAGCTTTTTCTCTTATTTTTATTAATTTTGTTTTCTATTTAATGATTAGCTTAATTTCTTTTGTTATTTTTATTTTGAAATTTCTTTATATCACTTATTGTTAAACACCCAAACATTCGTTGATTTATTATTTTACTTTTAACTTAATATTTATTTTATTCTTTGGTTTATTAAACATTTCTTCTATTTATTCTAAATTTTTCACTCATTTTTTTTCATACACTTTTTTCTATTCATCATAATAGCGCTCTACAAAAAAATCCATTTAAATATTTTATTTATAATTCTTATTAGAATTTTCTTTCGTTTTATTTTATTATTTTTTTTGTTAATTTTTTTTGTAAATTTATTTATTTATTTATAAATAATTTTAAGCACATTTTTGTGTTCCTGCTTGTACACACATGTAGTGTGTGTGCCGAGTACGCGAGTGAGTATCTTGTACAACATAGTATGTATGATTGTATGAAGAAGTATCTATGAGATACTTAAATTTTTTATTATGGTTTTGTGTTGTTGCTGTTTTTTATTTTTTTTTTGGTTTGTTTGTCACAACCTCTTCTTTCTTTGCTTTAGCTTTGTTGTTGGAAATTTCTTCTTCTTTTATTATTGTTATTATTATTATGTATTTTTGGTTGTTGCTGTTGTTATACTACATCTGCATCTGTAATATCTCTGTAAATAATAATGATGATGATTTTGTTTTTAAGTGATTTTTTTTCGGTTTTTCTTCAAGAATACTGTGAAGATGTTGGGTATGTGTTTTTTTTTATTGTTGCCACCTTTAGGAGAATGTTGCAAAACATTGGGGATTATTTTGAAAACTGTATAACAAGGATGAATTTTAAACTAAGTCATATAACAAGACTCGTTCTTTCCATTATTAAAAACTTGGAAATATTAGCATAAAAGTTTCGGGTACTATTGACATTAATAAGCATTTTGCTTAAGTTTCAGGGAACACAATTGTTTGAAATATAAATCTAATTTTTATTTAACTTTTTATTTAACCTTTTATTTTAACTTTATTATAACAATTATTTAAGCTAAAGGTCTTTTTTATAAAAATATTTACATTTTTATTTCAATATTATTCTACATATTCAAAATTTCGAAATATTGAAATAAAAATTTTTAATATTTTTATAAAAAAAAGACCTTTAGCTTAAATAATTATTATAATAAAGTTAAATCTAATTTTTATTGTTTAAAAAACATAATTCTCAAAGGTTTCTCAAACCTAAATAGCCAAACATTTGAAAAATTACAAACAACATTTGATATCATATAAAATTCTCAACAATTTCTCAAACCTAAACAGAGTTTTGAATTTAACATTTAAATTAAAGTTGATTTGATAAACACTAGAGAATATTAATCTTCTCAACAAATGTATTTTAAATGTGGATTGAAATTAGCAACCAAAATATTAAATTAATATGGTTTTGACAATGATTTTTTATCAATGAAATTTTGTTGAGTTTTTTAATTGAAAATAATGTCAAAAGTTTCTGAACGGTTTGATAAACATTAGAGAATAATAGTCCTCTCAATAAATGTATTTTAAATATAATTTGTTTTTGGAATGCTAATGTGGATAAAGCTAAAGGTATTTTTTATAAAAATATTTACATTTTTATTTCAATATTTCTCTACATATTCAAAATTTCGAAATATTGAAATAAAAATTTTTAATATTTTTATAAAAAAAAGACCTTTAGCTTAAATAATTATTATAATAATGTTAAATCTAATTTTTATTGTTTAAAAAACATAATTCTCAAAGGTTTCTCAAACCTAAATAGCCAAACATTTGAAAAATTACAAACAACATTTGATATCATATAAAATTCTCAACAATTTCTCAAACCTAAACAGAGTTTTGAATTTAACATTTAAATTAAAGTTGATTTGATAAACACTAGAGAATATTAGTCTTCTCAACAAATGTATTTTAAATGTGGATTGAAATTAGCAACAAAAATATTAAATTAATATGGTTTTGAAACTGATTTGTGATCAATGAAATTTTGTTGAATTTTTTAACTGAAAATAATGTCAAAAGTTTGTGAACGGTTTGATAAACATTAGAGAATAATAGTCCTCTCAATAAATGTATTTTAAATATAATTTGTTTTTGGAATGCTAACGACCTTAGCCAATATAAGAATGAAGTACAACAATTTCTCCAACTACTCGTCTCCGAAACACACGAAACATTCAACTGGTAGATCATGTGGCGGAACAGCTATATTAGAGAGAAAAATATCACACATATATAAATATACCTGATGGTAAAGTTACAATATCTTCAATATATTGTCCTCCTAGGTTTAAGTTTAATCGAGAGCAGTTTCTAGAATATTTTAAGACTCTAGGTCCTAGATTTATAGCAGCTGGTGATTACAATGCAAAACATACATTTTGGGGCACTAGCCTTATTACTTCTAGAGGAAGGCAACTGTTAGAAGCAATATCCTCTAACAGACTAGTGGCCAACCTACTTATTGGCCTTCAGACCTCAATAAGATTCCCGATCTAATTGTGTTCGCTGTAATCAAAGATATAAAACGAAAATTTGTTTTAGTGATTCCTTCAGACCACTCGCCTATAGTTTTAAAGTTATTAGAAGGTCCATGGAAACTGGAAAACTATTGCTCTTGTTTCCCTAACAAGAAGACGAACTGGTTAAAGTATAAAATGTATGTTAGCTCACACTTGCCACAGAACATCTCATTGAAAAATGAATATGAAATACAATCCGGTGTCGATATATTTACAGATATTTCAACAAACGCTGTTAAAGTTTCCACGCCCCCAGTCACCTTGGGAAATTACAGACATTCAAAATGCCCTAGAAACATCAAAGAAAATAGAACACTCAGCCGTCAATGGCAACCATTGCGATCTCCGAGCGTAAGGGATACTCTTAATCAGTGCCAAAAAAGACTTCACGTAGCCTTAAAGATTAATAAGGAGTCTAACCTGAGAAATTATCTTAAAAACTTAGACCCTACTAAGAAAACAGAATACAGTCTCTGGAAAGCTGTGAAAAATACATACAAGAAACATCCTTCCAAATCAGATCAAAACATGTGATTTCGTCACGTTGAAAAATATCAGCTGGTGTACTACAGGGAAGTATTTCAGGGCCGTTCGTATATATTTTATATACTGCAGATATGCCTACGAGCGCATTAACTCACACATATACACATGGAAACCCCTCAATAGCTTCTGAAGAACTCCAGTCTCACAACGGCGATTTAGAAAAATGGCTGGACAAATGGAAAATAAAAGTCAATACAACAAAATGTACTCACGTTACATTTACTCTAAGACGAGAAAGTTGTCCTTCCATACCGATAAATAATATAAAAATTCCAGAACAGTCATGTGAGATATATCGGTAACCATCTTGATCGCCGTTTAACATGGACCCACCATACTAAAGACAAGGTTACATACATAAAATTAAAGACAGTTCAATTGCTAGCCAGTGCAATTGAACTGACTTTGGCCTAGGGTCTGCTCTAGACTTGGAATACAAAGTGCTTTTGTACAAACCAGGTAGAAAACCGATATGGCTATATGGCATTCAGCTATGGAGAATACCTTCCTCATCTAACATTGAAAAATTGTAAAGAAAGCTATCAGCACTGTTAAGGACAATTACAGCTGCCCCATGGTACATTCGCAATAGTAATATCCATACGGTACTCAATGTCCCCAAAATACGCGAGGAGATCAAACTCTCCAGTTTACACTACCTTTCAAAATTATTGGATCATCCAAATTCCCTTGCCACGGAGTTGCTGTCATTTGAGGGTCATAGAGAATGCTGGATCTCGCCAGATAATCATTTCAACGAGCACTCATGTTGGACATTTAGTTTTAATTTAGGTTATGATTTTAATAACTTATTGTAAATTTCTAAAAAGAAAGATTCAATAAAGAATATAGAAATAGAAATGAGAATTAAAATTAGCAAATAAAATTATTTTAAATTAAATGTCAAAAGCTTGCGAACGATTTGATAAACATTAGAGAATAACTGTCCTCACAACAAATACATTTTAAATGTGGATTCAAATAAGCAAAAAAAATATTCAAAATATTAAGTTTACATATATAGGTTTGAGACTGATTTGAGATCGATGAAATTTCATTGAATTTTTTAATTGAAAAATATTCACAAATGTCAAATGTTTGTGAGCAATAAAAATATTATATTTATGTTGGTTTGCGATTGATTTGTGAAAAAAGCTTTTTTTCTTAAATTCAAATTTAAATTTAAGTTTGAGAAAAAAATTTTATATCAAATGTCAAATAATAGTGAACGATTTAATAAACATTTGGGGTGTATATTTTTAATTTCAGAAATAACTTTATTCTAAAATGTATTTCAAATGTGGTTGTGTCATTTGCAAATAAAATTAATTAAAATTATAATTATAATAAAAACTTGTTTCCCCAATCTATATCAAGATTTGGGAAACAAGTTTTTTCTTAAATTCAATCTTAAATGAATGTAAGTATGAGAATGGTTTGAGAATAAGACTTGATATCAAATTGTGAAATTTCATATCAAATGATCGTGAACGATTTAATAAACATTTGAGTATAATAGTGTTCTCATTAAAAAATGGATGTTTATTTTTAATTTGAGAAATATCTTTATTCTCAAATGTATTTCAAATTAAATTTATTTAGGTTTGAAATAGATTTGGGAAATTTTTTTTTCCTTAAATTCAATTTTAAATGTATGTATGAGAATGATTTGAGAATACAATTTGATATTTATGCTTAGGTTAAAATGAGAAGGGTATATATAAGTTTGTCATTCCGTTTGTAATTTCCACAATATAGTTTTCCGACCCAATAAAGTATATATATTATGGATCCTTATAGATAGCGGAGTCGATTATGCCATGTCCATCTGTCCGTCTGTCTGTTGAAATCAATTTTCTGAAAACCCCAGATATCTTCGGGATCAAAATCTTCAATAACTCTGTCAGACATGCTTTCGAGAAGTTTCCTATTTAAAATCAGCAAAATCCATCCATAAATAACGGAGATATGAGCAAAAATCCGAGACAACCTCTATTTTTGGCCTATTTTTTATCTATATCTCGATTACTAAGTCATACATATCGAATGATAGACATTTCAAAGTCCATTGTAACGATGTATATAAAGATATAGTAAGTTGACCCTACAATGGGTCAAAATCGGGAAAAATATTTTTTAACCCGAATTTTTTTTCACAAAAAACATTTTTTTGTCATACATTTTTTTCACTAATCAATTAATAAATTAAATTAAAATTTTTTTTTTTAAATATTGGAAAACGCTTTTAAAAAACAATTTCGAAAAAAAGAAAATTTTTATTTTATTTTAAAGTATAATTTGGTGAAGGGTATATAAGATTCGGCACAGCCGAATATAGCTCTCTTACTTGTTTAAATTGAATTTTAAGTTTAGGTTTGAGAATATAATTCGACTTTATGTTTTGGAGAATTATGTTTGATATGAAATGGAAATAACAACGTTCTTCAAATGTTTGATGCGATTTACTAAATTTGATGAATATTCAAACGTAAATACAATTTATTTTATTATCAGCAGCTGATTCGAAAATATTTGGTGTGAAATTGAGGTAAATTGTTAATTTTTTTTTTATTTTTTTTCAAAAGTCTTTTGTATTTTTGTAATATGTTAATTTTTGCAAAGTTGACACAATTTCAGTAGTTTAGCTTTTAATCATAGTGAATTTTACACAAATTGTAGGTAGTTAAAATTTATCAAAATGCTTTAACCAACATAAAATAGCTTTAGATTTTCAAATCCAACAACAACTATTTTGAATTAAAAAATATACAAATTTGAATTGTAAATTAAATAATAAAGGCCTTATTCATAATCAATTTTAAAATTTATTACAGGTTTATAAAACAAATTTTGTATGAAAATTCTGAGTAACTAGTAACCCCCTACATATTTATACCAAACATAAATTTGTGGCAACACACTGTATTTAGTATTTATTTAATTTGTTTTTTTTTTTGTTATTTGTATCTGAATATTTATTTTATTTGTTAAATAAATCATGCTGCTACAGTTGCCCAGCGTTTATGCGTTCAATTCAGACAACAGCAACAACAACAAAAAAAGCACACACACATAATTTTGTTTGACGATTTTGTATTTGAAACGTACCGCACAACATACAACAAACAATTCATTGTCGCGGCCAACCGTCGTTTAGCATCCGTCCGTTCGTTGTCTTTGGCTTAACTAAACAAACTGAAAGTGTATCTGTCAGATACTTTTATACACCTTTCTATTGCGAATTAATTTATAACACTCGGCTGTGTGTGACAGACACACAGCAAAACTCTCTTCTTTTTTGAGTGTTACTCCCCTGTGTGTCAGACCAAATAAATATAAAACCAACAAACAAACGAAAATCGCTTATATACAATATAAGTATTAACATAAATAATACATCTCTCGGTTTGTGCATTCTTCTATTTGCTCTCTGCGCACTCTTTGAGTATTTGTTTGTTTATTTTCAATAATAAATATTCAAATATTTTGTTTCGTTTCGTTATTAAACTGACATTTAGCCTCATTTCTGTTTTGTTAAAAATTTTACCAGCTGTTTTTCTTTAATTGTTTAATTTTTATCTGGGAGATTGTTTAGCTTGCAGAGGGTTGATTTTTGTCGAGTGTTTTAATTCAACTGTAGTGGCTTTTAATTCAAGGAAATTTTATGAATGAATTAATATACATATATTTATTATTTCATTGTATAATATGAATGAATCATAGAACATCTAATAATGAATTTGATTGTTAGAAATTTATCACTTTGTAGGATATTACTTATTAAATACATCAAGTTTTTTAATATCTTTATATTTTATTTGAATTAAACTTAAAATTTAAATTAAACTTCTCTAATACATACACAAAAAATATAAATATAAAATTTATTTTAAACAATAACAGACGTTTTCAAAACAAAAAAGTGGACTTAAAAACACCATCAAATTCTTTGTAATGACTTGTAATTATTACACATTAACATACTTTTCAATGATACAATACATTACTTAGAAGTAGTCTAATAATGACTTAAAAGTTTTGTATTTTATTTTTTAAATTTTTAGCTTTTTTTTAAACATTTATACATGTATAAATTTATTCAAAGTATTGGCCATTGTTAGCTATGACATTTTTCCATCTTTCTGGCAACGTATGGATTCCGAGCCAAAAGAACTGCTCATCTTTTGAGATACTCAGTTCCAAAGTTCGAAACAAAGTTCGGAAGGGGCAAGGTCTGCAGGTTCCCTGTGATGTTCTGGCCAGATTTCAGCAGCTTATAACAGGTTGGACCCTTTTAGTCCCAACTAAAACAAAAAATTTCCTTAGCGCCATGGATATTTGGCTGTGGTGTCGATTCGGCTGGTTGGCCGCTTCGGGTTATCATAATAGATTAATTTTTCATCGCAAGTAATAAGTCGGTGCAAAAATTATTTTATTTTATAGCGTTCAAGCAGCATTTCAGACATACAAAATTGTTTTTCAAGGTCTCTCAGCTTCTAAGGAGTGAAATCGAAAAAATCTTAACATACAGATATGTTAATAAAAATGAAACCACTAAACTTATAGATTTGTTTTTTTTTAGTTGATTGAAATCATTATTACAATTTACAAAAAATATTTATATAGTTCCAATCAATAGTGATGAATTTATGAACCTTTTCCGGAAACCCTTCCATTAAGGTTTTTATTGAGCTTTCTCTTGATTTGTTCGAACACGTAGTCTATCTCCGTTTAAAATCTACCACACTTTGAGACACCCTTTTTGTGCTCTTCAATTCTCTTTTAACAAGATCCCAATATCTTGCCAATGGCCTTAGCTCCAGGCAGTTTGTAGGATTTACCTCTCTTGGTACAAATACCACATTATAGTTCTTGTACTACTCAAGACCTTGCGTACCATATTAACAGGATGCCAAATCAGCCCAAAAATAAGTGAACACATTAAGAAGCATCCTCTTGATGTAAATTTCGGTATTTATAGAGTCCTTTGTAACAAATGTCTGGCTTATTTTGCCGCAACAGCATATTGCTTGCCATACCAAGAACCTTTTGGGAAAATGTTCTGCTTTTGGGTCCTAAACTTTTCTACAACATTCCCTCGAGCATCAGCATCATACAAATATTGACCCGGAAGCTGCGACAAATTTTCCAGAACATACGTTTCGTCATCCATTATGCAGCAGGTATATTTTTTGTATAAAATTTAACTTACATTTCCGTGCTCTGTTTTTGGCCTCTAAATTTTTTGCGGAGTTCCTGTCAGGAACTTTTTGAGCCTTGTATGTTTTTAAACCTGCATTAGCTTTAACTTTTCGTACCAAATAGTCCGAGTACTGAGCTAACCGGACTGCTTTCCAACCGGATGTGTTGGGAGCTCTTTTTAAAATGTTTTCTATTTATTGGCTTTAGAAATATCATGGTTCTACATGAACCAGATTTTCTATCAACGAAAAAGTTATCCCGATACTGATTAATAACATTGAAAACAGTTTGACGGTAGACCTTTGTTTGACCCACTTTTTGTAGGACCAAGTTTGGTTTTGTTGAAAATATTTAATAATTTTAGTACGCACTTTTTTTCTGGTCAGTCATTTTAATCAGATTAACAACAAATGAATATAACTGATATTTTAGTAAGATTTTGTAATGCTAAATTCCCAATTTTATTGATAAATTCACTGGAATTTATTGTTGGGGGATAAGCTAGTTCCTATGCGCATTTCACTGGTTGCTTAGACCAGATCATCAGGAAACCTTTTCCCAAAAGGCTTTAGAAATCTAAAGATATTATGCAAATAAAACTATAGAGTAAATGAGAATTACAGACACTCAAGCATTAAACATAATAACTGACTTGATAACAAAAAAAAAAAAAAAAATCAAATAATACTTGGGTTAAAAGTTTTAATGAAAAACGTGTGTTAATGTTTTTTCGATCTCAGTCCTTATTCGTATGGTACTCAATTTCCGTGCTTTTAGATGTATACTGCTGCTCGCACACGTGGAGTTGCTGATTGAGTAGCTCCCACTGATTTTGCAAGCTCTAAGTGAGAATAAATGACAGATATGTACCCTTCAAAATGAAAATAAGCTATCTATTGTAAATTCCGCATTTTTAGGTCATACACCCAAACTCTTGTCCGATTAAGCGATGGTGCCATTGTATATATGTTTTACCTTTCAAACGGATGAGACTTCTTCAAAATCGATTTCCAAAACATGTAAGTAAATAAAAATCTATTAGGAACTTAATGAGTTATGTTTATTTTTGTGACTTTTTCTGTTTTTTCATACAAATGCTTAAATGTACTTTTTTAAAACAAAATACATAATTGACAGTATTTTGTTTTATTTGGTAGCACCTTGAATGAACTGAGCCATTTTTATAAATCTTTTTCTGTTTAAAAGGCGATACTCACATTGCACAGTGGGTTCAATAATACGCAAAGTAGCAATTAATTCATAGAAGCCGTAGTTTTAAAATATATTGTTACGAATGTGCAATTGCGATTTGAATTTAACGGTCTGTAACGACTGCCTGCAACATTCATCGTGTTTATAAACACGTCCATTAGTAGCATGCGGTTTATAAGTGTGGCAACACTAAATGTTTAAGCTGCTAACATTAACATCGAAAGCTCTAGAATTCGAACATACTAGTTTGTCCGTTAAGAGCATTGTAGAAGATTCCCAAAAGATGGTGTGTGTATAAATAGTGGCAGAGGTTGCAGTCATGAGTGAGTTTATCATAGGCGCTGTTAGAGTTAACATCAACTGTCTTGTACTTTCAAGTTCGTACATTATAAAGTGTGTGTGCATTTCGGCGAATTAATAAACGTGTATAAAGACACTGTTTGACTATTTAAACTGTTGTTGTTGTTCATTTTAAATAAATAAAGAGTTGTTACAATTTTAAACTACTGAAAGGTTTTTCACCACAAATATCACAATTATCACAATATTCATTATCATCACAATCTTCATTATCATCATTATCTTCATCGTTGTTATCATTTACTGTTATTGTTCAAAAAATGACAACCAGAGTTTTTACACAAACATTAAAATCAAAAAAGGGCCTAATTTTGACCGCTCACTGAAAAGAAAGTAAGCAACTTAGTTGATTGATTTTACAGCTAGAGATGCAGAATTGTATCTACTTTAATCCTATACCAAAATTTATTAAAAAAACTTTATTTCTAAATTTCAATTAATCGCCACCCAACGTGCATAGTTCAACATTTTAATATTAGATTTTTATGATGTGAAGTTGTTTCTCGTACTCTATGGACTCCAACAAAACAGAATTGTTCCCCTGTATTAAGGACTGAGATCGAAAAATTATTTACACACATTTTTCATTAAAACTTTTAACCAAAGTATTATTTGATTTTCTTTTTTGATCAAGTTACCTTTGAAAAACATTTCAGTTATTATGTTTAATGTCAATTATGTTCATTTGTTGTTAATCTGATTAAAATGAGTGACCAGAAAAATGTGCATACTAAAATTATTAAATATTTTCAACAAAACCCCACTTGGTCCTACAAAAAGTTGGCCACACAATCAAAGGTCTGCCGTCAAACTGTTTCCAATGTTATTCAACAGTAGCGGGAGAACTTGTTCGTTGATAGAAATCCTGGTTTAGGTAGAAGGAATGGTTCACATGATGTTTTTAAAGCCAAACAAATAGAAATCATTTTCAAAAGAGCTCCCAACACATCCGGTACGAAAAGTTAAAGCCAATGCAGGTTTAAAAACATACAAGGATCAAAAAGTTCCGGCAGGAACGCTGCTAAAAATTTTGAGGCCAAAGACAGAGCTCGGAAATTGAAGTCAAATTTTATAAAAAAAACATATCTGCTGCATAATGGATGACGAAACGTATGTTCTGGCAGATTTTTCGCAGCTTCCTGGTCAAAATTTTGATGTTGCTGATGCTCGAGGGAATAAATACCGAAAATTACATCAAGGAATGTTTACAAAAAAAAAAAAAAATGCTTCCATTCATAAGACTTCTTAGTGTGTCCACTTATTTTTGGGCTGATTTGGCACCCTGTCACTATGGTAAGAAAGGTCTTGAGTGGTAAAAGAACAATAATGTGGTATTTGTACCAAGAGAGGCAAATTCTCCAAACTGCCTGGAGCTAAGTCCAGTGGAGAGATATTGGGCTCTTGTTAAAAGAGATTTGAAGAGCACAAAAAAGGTGTCGAAAAGTGTGATAGATTTTATACGGAGATGGACAACCTGTTCGAACAAAGTGACAGAAATCACTATAAAAACCATAATGGAAGGGTATCCGAAAAAGGTTCAAAATATCATCACTAGTGACTAGAACTATAAAAATCTTATTTTTTGTAAATTGTAATAATTTCAATCAAATAAAAGAAATCAAAACTGTAAGTTTAGTGGTTTCATTTTTATTAACATATATTAAGAATTTTAACATATGTTAAGAATTTTTCGATCTCAGTCCTTATGTGAAAATTACAAAATGGGATTTCAATAGGTTCAAAAGTTATAGAAAAATAACAACATACACGATTTTCTATTGAAAAGTACATCTTAGGTATTTAAGTACATTTAAAGTGCATAAACCTTTGTCTTACTGTTCTGAACGTAATGCGAAATAATTTATGTATAACAATATTAACATAAATTTCGACATAAGTCATTTAAAGCTGTAAGAAATTAATCACTCTTTCAAATTTTGTAAAGTTCGGACCATAACTGATTCAAGTCCCCATCGAAGGACAAAACTACATATTGATGGTGGGTATATAAGACCCAGCACAATTCAGATATAACACTCTTATTTGTTTTTAACGAAATCATCATAAAAATAAAAAATAATTGCTTTTTTTTTGCCCGATACTTAAAATTTTTACAGACATTAGCTATAAGCTCTTCTGCCAATATAAATATTCCATTTAAACTAACCCCCTATAGTGTATACAATAAATTAATTTTATTTATAATAAATTTACAAAAAAAAAGATTCTAATAATAATTATATTGTGTGCATTTAAATATTGTATTGCACAACTAAAATAAAAATGTATAAAAGAATTTCTAAAATTCCTTATAATTTTATAAACTGCAATACAAATCTAAACAATGAAACAATTTTTGTAAAATATCAGTCCGTTGGTATTGTTGTTGCTGCAGCTTCAATTCAAAATTTTAATTTCCTATAGAAGCCACTTTGGCGCTTTCCTTTTTCACATACTCATCATCGGCTAAATATTGTAAATTATCCACACGCATGCCCAGCTCCATATCGTACTGATAGACACAGGGTACGCTATTGGGTATATTCAATTTCATGATGTCCTCATCGGTTATGTCTAGGGAAAAAATAAAAGTTTTATTATTCAAGATGGTATTTACTTTAAACTATTTTAATCATTTAATTGCGTTACCTTCAATATATTTCATTAGGGCTCTTACTACCGTTCCATGCGCCACTATCAGCACTTTTTGGCCTTTTAATACTTTTGGCATTATTTCGTTTTCCCACAGTGGCACTGTGCGCAACATTAGTGTCTTAAGTGATTCTGTATCGGGAAATTGTTCCCTTGGTATTTGTTTGAATTTTGGATTGTTGCGTATTTTATCGTAGTAGGGATTGTCGGGTGTTATCGGTGGGGGTAAGACGTCGAATGATCGTCGCCAGATTTGTACCTGTAAATAAGGTAAATTTTAAAATGGGAATTATAATGTATAGACAAACTCATATTTCTATCAAAATTTAATTTTTTTGTGAAAACCTAAAATCTGCTATAACTTTGTTAATATGGGTTTAAATGGAAAAATTGAATTTTATGAGTGAAAACCTAAAATCAACTATAACTTTGTTAATATGGGTTTAAATGGTAAAACGACGTTGTTTTGTGATCACTCATATTTCTTATCAAAATTGTATTTTTTGAGTGAAAACCTAAAATCAGCTATAACTATGTTAATATGCGTTTTAAAGGAAAAAGGACGTTGTTTTGTGATCATTCGTATTACTCATCGATTTTTTGAGTGAAAGCCTAAAATCAGCTATAACTTTGCTAATATACCTTTAAATGGAAAAAGGACGTTGTTTTGTGATCACTCATATTTCTCAGCAAAAATCGTTTTTTGAGTGAAAACCTAAAATCAGCTATAACTTTGTTAATTTGCGTTTAAATGGAAAAAGGACGTTGTTTTGTGATCACTCATATTTCTTATCAAAATTGAATTTTTTTGAGTGAAAACCTAAAATCAGCTATAACTTTGTTAATATGCGTTTAAATGGAAAAAGGACGTTGTTTTGTGATCACTCATATTTCTTGTCAAAATTGAATTTTTTGAGTGAAAACCTAAAATCAGCTATAACTTTCTTAATAAACGTTTAAATGGAAAAAGGATGTTGTTTTGTGATCACTCATATTTTTTATCAAAAATCGATTTTTTGAGTGAAAACCTAAAATCAACTATAACTTTGTTAGTATGCGTTTAAATGGAAAAAGAACGTTGTTTTGTGATCACTCATATTTCTTATAAAAAATTGAATTTTTTTAGTGAAAACTTAAAATCAGCTATAACTTTGTTAATATGCGTTAAAATAGAAACAGGACGTTGTTTTGTGATCACTCATATTTTTTATCAAAAATCGATTTTTTGTGAAAACCTAAAATCAGCTATAACTTTGTTAATATGCGTTTAAATGGAAAAAGGATGTTGTTTTGTGATCACTCATATTTTTTAACAAAAATCGATTTTTTGAGTGAAAACCTAAAATCAACTATAACTTTGTTAATATGCGTTTAAATGGAAAAAGGATGTTGTTTTGTGATCACTCATATTTCTTATCAAAATTGAATTTTTTTAGTGAAAACTTAAAATCAGCTATAACTTTGTTAATATGCGTTTAAATGGAAAAACGATGTTGTTTTGTGATCACTCATATTTCTTATCAAAATTCGATTTTTTGAGTGAAAACCTAAAATGAACTATAACTTTGTTAATATGCGTTTAAATGGAAAAAAGACGTTGTTTTGTGATCACTCATATTTGTTTTGTGATTCACTCATATATTGTTAATATGCGTTAAAATAGAAAAAGGACGTTGTTTTGTGATCACTCATATTTTTTATCAAAAATCGATTTTTTGAGTGAAAACCTAAAATCAACTATAACTTTGTTAATATGCGTTTAAATGGAAAAAGGACGTTGTTTTGTGATCACTCATATTTCTTATCAAAATTCGATTTTTTGAGTGAAAACCTAAAATGAACTATAACTTTGTTAATATGCGTTTAAATGGAAAAAAGACGTTGTTTTGTGATCACTCATATTTTTTATCAAAAATCGATTTTTTGAGTGAAAACCTAAAATCAGCTATAACTTTGTTAATATGCGTTTAAATGGAAAAAGGACGTTGTTTTGTGATCACTCATATTTTTTATCAAAAATCGATTTTTTGAGTGAAAACCTAAAATCAACTATAACTTTGTTAATATGCGTTTAAATGGAAAAAGGACGTTGTTTTGTGATCACTCATATTTCTTATCAAAATTCGATTTTTTGAGTGAAAACCTAAAATGAACTATAACTTTGTTAATATGCGTTTAAATGGAAAAAGGACGTTGTTTTGTGATCACTCATATTTCTTATCAAAATTCGATTTTTTGAGTAAAAACCTAAAATCAGATATAACTATGTTAATATGCGATTAAATAGAAAAAGGACGTTGTTTTGTGATCACTCATATTTCTTATCAAAATTGAATATTTTGAGTGAAAACCTAAAATAAGCTATAACTTTGTTAATATGCGTTTAAATGGAAAAGGGATGTTGTTTTGTGATCACTCATATTTCTTGTCAAAATTGAATTATTTCAGTGAAAACCTAAAATAAGCTATAACTTTGTTAATATGCGTTTAAATGGAAAAAGGATGCTGTTTTGTGATCACTCATATTTCTTATAAAAAATTTAATTTTTTGAGTGAAAACCTGAAATCAGCTATAACTTTGTTAATATGCGTTTAAATGGAAAAAGGATGTTGTTTTGTGATCACTCATATTTCTTATCAAAATTGAATATTTTGAGTGAAAACCTAAAATAAGCTATAACTTTGTTAATATGCGTTTAAATGGAAAAACGACGTTGTTTTGTGATCACTCATATTTCTTATCAAAATTGAATTTTTTGAGTGAAAGCCTAAAATCAGCTATAACTATATTAATATGCGTTTAAATGGAAAAAGGACGTTGTTTTGTGATCACTCATATTTCTTATCAAAATTGAATTTTTTGAGTGAAAACCTAAAATCAGATATAACTATGTTAATATGCGATTAAATAGAAAAAGGACGTTGTTTTGTGATCACTCATATTTCTTATCAAAATTTAATTTGAGTGAAAACCTAAAATCAGCTATAACTTTGTTAATATGCGTTTAAATGGAAAAAGGATGTTGTTTTGTGATCACTCATATTTCTTATCAAAATTGAATTTTTTGAGTGAAAACCTAAAATCAGCTATAACTTTCTTAATATGCGTTTAAATGGAAAAAGGACGTTTTTTTGTGATCACTCATATTTCTTATCAAAAATCGATTTTTTGAGTGAAAACCTAAAATCAACTATAACTTTGTTAATATGCGTTAAAATAGAAAAAGGACGTTGTTTTGTGATCACTCATATTTTTTATCAAAAATCAATTTTTTTAATTGAAAACCTAAAATCAGCTATAACTTTGTTAATATGCGTTTAAATGGAAAAAGGACGTTGTATTGTGATCACTCATATTTCTTATCAAAATTCGATTTTTTGAGTGAAAACCTAAAATCAACTATAACTTTGTTAATATGCGTTTAAATGGAAAAAGGATGTTGTTTTGTGATCACTTATATTTCTTATAAAAAATTTAATATTTTGAGTGAAAACCTAAAATCAACTATAACTTTGTTAATATGCGTTAAAATAGAAAAAGGACGTTCTTTTGTGATCACTCATATTTTTTATCAAAAATCGATTTTTTTAGTGAAAATTAAAAATAGCTATAACTTTGTTAATATGCGTTTAAATGGAAAAAGGACGTTGTTTTGTGATCACTCATATTTCTTATCAAAATCGATTTTTTTAGTGAAAATTAAAAATAGCTATCTTTGTTAATATGCGTTTAAATGGAAAAAGGACGTTGTTTTGTGATCACTCATATTTTTTATCAAAAATCGATTTTTTGAGTGAAAACCTAAAATCAGCTATAACTTTGTTAATATGCGTTTAAATGGAAAAAGGATGTTGTTTTGTGATCAAACATATTTTTTAACAAAAATCGATTTTTTGAGTGAAAACCTAAAATCAACTATAACTTTGTTAATATGCGTTTAAATGGAAAAAGGATGTTGTTTTGTGATCACTCATATTTCTTATCAAAATTGAATTTTTTTAGTGAAAACTTAAAATCAGCTATAACTTTGTTAATATGCGTTAAAATAGAAAAAGGACGTTGTTTTGTGATCACTCATATTTTTTATCAAAAATCGATTTTTTGAGTGAAAACCTAAAATCAGCTATAACTTTGTTAATATGCGTTTAAATGGAAAAAGGATGTTGTTTTGTGATCAAACATATTTTTTTATCAAAAATCGATTTTTTGAGTGAAAACCTAAAATCAACTATAACTTTGTTAATATGCGTTAAAATAGAAAAAGGACGTTGTTTTGTGATCACTCATATTTTTTATCAAAAATCGATTTTTTGAGTGAAAACCTAAAATCAGCTATAACTTTGTTAATATGCGTTTAAATGGAAAAAGAACGTTGTTTTGTGATCACTCATATTTTTTAACAAAAATCGATTTTTTGAGTGAAAACCTAAAATCAACTATAACTTTGTTAATATGCGTTTAAATGGAAAAAGGATGTTGTTTTGTGATCACTCATATTTCTTATCAAAATTGAATTTTTTTAGTGAAAACTTAAAATCAGCTATAACTTTGTTAATATGCGTTAAAATAGAAAAAGGACGTTGTTTTGTGATCACTCATATTTTTTATCAAAAATCGATTTTTTGAGTGAAAACCTAAAATCAACTATAACTTTGTTAATATGCGTTAAAATAGAAAAAGGACGTTGTTTTGTGATCACTCATATTTTTTATCAAAAATCAATTTTTTGAGTGAAAACCTAAAATCAGCTATAACTTTGTTAATATGCGTTTAAATGGAAAAAGGACGTTGTTTTGTGATCACTCATATTTCTTATCAAAATTCGATTTTTTGAGTAAAAACCTAAAATCAGATATAACTATGTTAATATGCGATTAAATAGAAAAAGGACGTTGTTTTGTGATCACTCATATTTCTTATCAAAATTGAATATTTTGAGTGAAAACCTAAAATAAGCTATAACTTTGTTAATATGCGTTTAAATGGAAAAAGGACGTTGTTTTGTGATCACTCATATTTCTTATCAAAATTGAATATTTTGAGTGAAAACCTAAAATCAGATATAACTATGTTAATATGCGATTAAATAGAAAAAGGACGTTGTTTTGTGATAACTCATATTTCTTATCAAAATTTAATTTGAGTGAAAACCTAAAATCAGCTATAACTTTGTTAATATGCGTTTAAATGGAAAAAGGACGTTGTTTTGTGATCACTCATATTTCTTATCAAAATTTAATTTTTTGAGTGAAAACCTAAAATCAGCTATAACTTTGTTAATATGCGTTTAAATGGAAAAAGGACGTTTTTTTGTGATCACTCATATTTTTTATCAAAAATCGATTTTTTGAGTGAAAACCTAAAATCAACTATAACTTTGTTAGTATGCGTTTAAATGGAAAAAGAACGTTGTTTTGTGATCACTCATATTTTTTATCAAAAATCGATTTTTTGAGTGAAAACCTAAAATCAGATATAACTTTGTTAATATGCGTTTAAATGGAAAAAGGATGTTGTTTTGTGATCACTCATATTTCTTATCAAAATTGAATTTTTTGAGTGAAAACCTAAAATCAACTACAACTTTGTTAATATGCGTTTAAATGGAAAAAGGAAGGATTTTTTATCAAAAATCGATTTTTTGAGTGAAAACCTAAAATCAGATATAACTTTGTTAATATGCGTTTAAATGGAAAAAGTATGTTGTTTTGTGATCACTCATATTTCTTATCAAAATTGAATTTTTTGAGTGAAAGCCTAAAATCAGCTATAACTTTGTTAATATGCGTTTAAATGGAAAAAGGATGTTGTTTTGTGATCACTCACATTTATCATCAGAAGGGAATTTTTTGATAACTTTGTTAATATGCGTTTAAATGGAAAAAGGACGTTGTTTTGTGATCACTCATATTTCTCATCAAAAATTGATTTTTTGAGTGAAAACCTAAAAACAGCTATAACTTTGTTAATATGCGTTTAAATGGAAAAAGGACGTTGTTTTGTGATCACTCATATTTTTTAACAAAAATCGATTTTTTGAGTGAAAACCTAAAATCAACTATAACTTTGTTAATATGCGTTTAAATGGAAAAAGGATGTTGTTTTGTAATCACTCATATTTCTTATCAAAATTGAATTTTTTTAGTGAAAACTTAAAATCAGCTATAACTTTGTTAATATGCGTTAAAATAGAAAAAGGACGTTGTTTTGTGATCACTCATATTTTTTATCAAAAATCGATTTTTTGAGTGAAAACCTAAAATCAACTATAACTTTGTTAATATGCGTTAAAATAGAAAAAGGACGTTGTTTTGTGATCACTCATATTTTTTATCAAAAATCAATTTTTTGAGTGAAAACCTAAAATCAGCTATAACTTTGTTAATATGCGTTTAAATGGAAAAAGGACGTTGTTTTGTGATCACTCATATTTCTTATCAAAATTCGATTTTTTGAGTGAAAACCTAAAATCAACTATAACTTTGTTAATATGCGTTTAAATGGAAAAAGGACGTTGTTTTGTGATCACTCATATTTCTTATCAAAATTCGATTTTTTGAGTAAAAACCTAAAATCAGATATAACTATGTTAATATGCGATTAAATAGAAAAAGGACGTTGTTTTGTGATCACTCATATTTCTTATCAAAATTGAATATTTTGAGTGAAAACCTAAAATAAGCTATAACTTTGTTAATATGCGTTTAAATGGAAAAAGGACGTTGTTTTGTGATCACTCATATTTCTTATCAAAATTGAATATTTTGAGTGAAAACCTAAAATCAGATATAACTATGTTAATATGCGATTAAATAGAAAAAGGACGTTGTTTTGTGATAACTCATATTTCTTATCAAAATTTAATTTGAGTGAAAACCTAAAATCAGCTATAACTTTGTTAATATGCGTTTAAATGGAAAAAGGATGTTGTTTTGTGATCACTCATATTTCTTATCAAAATTTAATTTTTTGAGTGAAAACCTAAAATCAGCTATAACTTTGTTAATATGCGTTTAAATGGAAAAAGGACGTTTTTTTGTGATCACTCATATTTTTTATCAAAAATCGATTTTTTGAGTGAAAACCTAAAATCAACTATAACTTTGTTAGTATGCGTTTAAATGGAAAAAGAACGTTGTTTTGTGATCACTCATATTTTTTATCAAAAATCGATTTTTTGAGTGAAAACCTAAAATCAGATATAACTTTGTTAATATGCGTTTAAATGGAAAAAGGACGTTGTTTTGTGATCACTCATATTTCTTATCAAAATTGAATTTTTTGAGTGAAAACCTAAAATCAGATATAACTTTGTTAATATGCGTTTAAATGGAAAAAGGATGTTGTTTTGTGATCACTCATATTTCTTATCAAAATTGAATTTTTTGAGTGAAAGCCTAAAATCAGCTATAACTTTGTTAATATGCGTTTAAATGGAAAAAGGATGTTGTTTTGTGATCACTCACATTTATCATCAGAAGGGAATTTTTTGATAACTTTGTTAATATGCGTTTAAATGGAAAAAGGACGTTGTTTTGTGATCACTCATATTTCTCATCAAAAATCGATTTTTTGAGTGAAAACTTAAAATCAGCTATAACTTTGTTAATATGCGTTTAAATGGAAAAAGGACGTTGCTTTGTGATCACTCATATTTCTTATCAAAATTGAATTTTTTGAGTGAAAACCTAAAATCAGCTATAACTTTGTTAATATGCGTTTAAATGGAAAAATGACGTTGTTTTGTGATCACTCATATTTCTTATCAAAAATCGATTTTTGAGTGAAAACCTAAAATCAGCTATAACTTTGTTAATATGCGTTTAAATGGAAAAAGGACGTTGTTTTGTGATCACTCATATTTTTTAACAAAAATCGATTTTTTGAGTGAAAACCTAAAATCAACTATAACTTTGTTAATATGCGTTTAAATGGAAAAAGGATGTTGTTTTGTGATCACTCATATTTCTTATCAAAATTGAATTTTTTTAGTGAAAACTTTAAATCAGCTATAACTTTGTTAATATGCGTTAAAATAGAAAAAGGACGTTGTTTTGTGATCACTCATATTTTTTATCAAAAATCGATTTTTTGAGTGAAAACCTAAAATCAACTATAACTTTGTTAATATGCGTTAAAATAGAAAAAGGACGTTGTTTTGTGATCACTCATATTTTTTATCAAAAATCGATTTTTTGAGTGAAAACCTAAAATCAGCTATAACTTTGTTAATATGCGTTTAAATGGAAAAAGGATGTTGTTTTGTGATCACTCATATTTTTTAACAAAAATCGATTTTTTGAGTGAAAACCTAAAATCAACTATAACTTTGTTAATATGCGTTTAAATGGAAAAAGGACGTTGTTTTGTGATCACTCATATTTCTTATCAAAATTCGATTTTTTGAGTGAAAACCTAAAATCAACTATAACTTTGTTAATATGCGTTTAAATGGAAAAAGGACGTTGTTTTGTGATCACTCATATTTCTTATCAAAATTCGATTTTTTGAGTGAAAACCTAAAATCAACTATAACTTTGTTAATATGCGTTTAAATGGAAAAAGGACGTTGTTTTGTGATCACTCATATTTCTTATCAAAATTCGATTTTTTGAGTAAAAACCTAAAATCAGATATAACTATGTTAATATGCGATTAAATAGAAAAAGGACGTTGTTTTGTGATCACTCATATTTCTTATCAAAATTGAATATTTTGAGTGAAAACCTAAAATAAGCTATAACTTTGTTAATATGCGTTTAAATGGAAAAAGGACGTTGTTTTGTGATCACTCATATTTCTTATCAAAATTGAATATTTTGAGTGAAAACCTAAAATCAGATATAACTATGTTAATATGCGATTAAATAGAAAAAGGACGTTGTTTTGTGATAACTCATATTTCTTATCAAAATTTAATTTGAGTGAAAACCTAAAATCAGCTATAACTTTGTTAATATGCGTTTAAATGGAAAAAGGATGTTGTTTTGTGATCACTCATATTTCTTATCAAAATTTAATTTTTTGAGTGAAAACCTAAAATCAGCTATAACTTTGTTAATATGCGTTTAAATGGAAAAAGGACGTTTTTTTGTGATCACTCATATTTTTTATCAAAAATCGATTTTTTGAGTGAAAACCTAAAATCAACTATAACTTTGTTAGTATGCGTTTAAATGGAAAAAGAACGTTGTTTTGTGATCACTCATATTTTTTATCAAAAATTGATTTTTTGAGTGAAAACCTAAAAACAGCTATAACTTTGTTAATATGCCTTTAAATGGAAAAAGGACGTTGTTTTGTGATCACTCATATTTCTCATCAAAAATCGATTTTTTGAGTGAAAACCTAAAATCAGCTATAACTTTGTTAATATGCGTTTAAATGGAAAAAGGACGTTTTTTTGTGATCATTCATATTTTTTATCAAAAATCGATTTTTTGAGTGAAAACCTAAAATCAGATATAACTTTGTTAATATGCGTTTAAATGGAAAAAGGATGTTGTTTTGTGATCACTCATATTTCTTATCAAAATTTAATTTTTTGAGTGAAAACCTAAAATCAGCTATAACTTTGTTAATAAGCGTTTAAATGGAAAAAGGACGTTTTTTTGTGATCACTCATATTTTTTATCAAAAATCGATTTTTTGAGTGAAAACCTAAAATCAGATATAACTTTGTTAATATGCGTTTAAATGGAAAAAGGATGTTGTTTTGTGATCACTCATATTTCTTATCAAAATTGAATTTTTTGAGTGAAAACCTAAAATCAGATATAACTTTGTTAATATGCGTTTAAATGGAAAAATGACGTTGTTTTGTGATCACTCATATTTTTTATCAAAAATCGATTTTTTGAGTGAAAACCTAAAATCAGATATAACTTTGTTAATATGCGTTTAAATGGAAAAAGGATGTTGTTTTGTGATCACTCATATTTCTTATCAAAATTGAATTTTTTGAGTGAAAACCTAAAATCAGCTATATTTTTGTTAATATGCGTTTAAATGGAAAAATGACGTTGTTTTGTGATCACTCATATTTTTTATCAAAAATCGATTTTTGAGTGAAAACCTAAAATCAGCTATAACTTTGTTAATATGCGTTTAAATGGAAAAAGGATGTTGTTTTGTGATCACTCATATTTCTTATCAAAAATCGATTTTTGAGTGAAAACCTAAAATCAGCTATAACTTTGTTAATATGCGTTTAAATGGAAAAAGGACGTTGTTTTGTGATCACTCATATTTTTTAACAAAAATCGATTTTTTGAGTGAAAACCTAAAATCAACTATAACTTTGTTAATATGCGTTTAAATGGAAAAAGGATGTTGTTTTGTGATCACTCATATTTCTTATCAAAATTGAATTTTTTTAGTGAAAACTTTAAATCAGCTATAACTTTGTTAATATGCGTTAAAATAGAAAAAGGACGTTGTTTTGTGATCACTCATATTTTTTATCAAAAATCGATTTTTTGAGTGAAAACCTAAAATCAACTATAACTTTGTTAATATGCGTTAAAATAGAAAAAGGACGTTGTTTTGTGATCACTCATATTTTTTATCAAAAATCGATTTTTTGAGTGAAAACCTAAAATCAGCTATAACTTTGTTAATATGCGTTTAAATGGAAAAAGGATGTTGTTTTGTGATCACTCATATTTTTTAACAAAAATCGATTTTTTGAGTGAAAACCTAAAATCAACTATAACTTTGTTAATATGCGTTTAAATGGAAAAAGGACGTTGTTTTGTGATCACTCATATTTCTTATCAAAATTCGATTTTTTGAGTGAAAACCTAAAATCAACTATAACTTTGTTAATATGCGTTTAAATGGAAAAAGGACGTTGTTTTGTGATCACTCATATTTCTTATCAAAATTCGATTTTTTGAGTGAAAACCTAAAATCAACTATAACTTTGTTAATATGCGTTTAAATGGAAAAAGGACGTTGTTTTGTGATCACTCATATTTCTTATCAAAATTCGATTTTTTGAGTAAAAACCTAAAATCAGATATAACTATGTTAATATGCGATTAAATAGAAAAAGGACGTTGTTTTGTGATCACTCATATTTCTTATCAAAATTGAATATTTTGAGTGAAAACCTAAAATAAGCTATAACTTTGTTAATATGCGTTTAAATGGAAAAAGGACGTTGTTTTGTGATCACTCATATTTCTTATCAAAATTGAATATTTTGAGTGAAAACCTAAAATCAGATATAACTATGTTAATATGCGATTAAATAGAAAAAGGACGTTGTTTTGTGATAACTCATATTTCTTATCAAAATTTAATTTGAGTGAAAACCTAAAATCAGCTATAACTTTGTTAATATGCGTTTAAATGGAAAAAGGATGTTGTTTTGTGATCACTCATATTTCTTATCAAAATTTAATTTTTTGAGTGAAAACCTAAAATCAGCTATAACTTTGTTAATATGCGTTTAAATGGAAAAAGGACGTTTTTTTGTGATCACTCATATTTTTTATCAAAAATCGATTTTTTGAGTGAAAACCTAAAATCAACTATAACTTTGTTAGTATGCGTTTAAATGGAAAAAGAACGTTGTTTTGTGATCACTCATATTTTTTATCAAAAATTGATTTTTTGAGTGAAAACCTAAAAACAGCTATAACTTTGTTAATATGCCTTTAAATGGAAAAAGGACGTTGTTTTGTGATCACTCATATTTCTCATCAAAAATCGATTTTTTGAGTGAAAACCTAAAATCAGCTATAACTTTGTTAATATGCGTTTAAATGGAAAAAGGACGTTTTTTTGTGATCACTCATATTTTTTATCAAAAATCGATTTTTTGAGTGAAAACCTAAAATCAGATATAACTTTGTTAATATGCGTTTAAATGGAAAAAGGATGTTGTTTTGTGATCACTCATATTTCTTATCAAAATTTAATTTTTTGAGTGAAAACCTAAAATCAGCTATAACTTTGTTAATAAGCGTTTAAATGGAAAAAGGACGTTTTTTTGTGATCACTCATATTTTTTATCAAAAATCGATTTTTTGAGTGAAAACCTAAAATCAGATATAACTTTGTTAATATGCGTTTAAATGGAAAAAGGATGTTGTTTTGTGATCACTCATATTTCTTATCAAAATTGAATTTTTTGAGTGAAAACCTAAAATCAGATATAACTTTGTTAATATGCGTTTAAATGGAAAAAGGATGTTGTTTTGTGATCACTCATATTTCTTATCAAAATTGAATTTTTTGAGTGAAAGCCTAAAATCAGCTATAACTTTGTTAATATGCGTTTAAATGGAAAAAGGATGTTGTTTTGTGATCACTCACATTTATCATCAGAAGGGAATTTTTTGATAACTTTGTTAATATGCGTTTAAATGGAAAAAGGACGTTGTTTTGTGATCACTCATATTTCTCATCAAAAATTGATTTTTTGAGTGAAAACCTAAAAACAGCTATAACTTTGTTAATATGCCTTTAAATGGAAAAAGGACGTTGTTTTGTGATCACTCATATTTCTCATCAAAAATCGATTTTTTGAGTGAAAACCTAAAATCAGCTATAACTTTGTTAATATGCGTTTAAATGGAAAAAGGACGTTGCTTTGTGATCACTCATATTTCTTATCAAAATTGAATTTTTTGAGTGAAAACCTAAAATCAGCTATAACTTTGTTAATATGCGTTTAAATGGAAAAATGACGTTGTTTTGTGATCACTCATATTTCTTATCAAAAATCGATTTTTGAGTGAAAACCTAAAATCAGCTATAACTTTGTTAATATGCGTTTAAATGGAAAAAGGATGTTGTTTTGTGATCACTCATATTTCTTGGCAAAATTGAATTTTTTGAGTGAAAACCTAAAATCAGCTATAACTATGTTAATATGCGTTTAAATGGAAAAAGGATGTTGTTTTGTGATCACTCATATTTCTTATAAAAAATTGAATATTTTGAGTGAAAACCTAAAATAAGCTATAACTTTGTTAATATGCGTTTAAATGGAAAAAGGACGTTGTTTTGTGATCACTCATATTTCTTATAAAAAATTTAATTTTTTGAGTGAAAACCTAAAATCAGCTATAACTTTGTTAATATGCGTTTATATGGAAAAAGAACGTTGTTTTGTGATCATTCATATTTCTCATCAAAAATCGATTTTTTTGGAGTGAAAACCTAAAATCAGCTATGACATTGTTTAGATGGAAAAAGGACGTTGTATTGTGATCACTCATATTTCTTATCAAAATTTAATTTTTTGAGTGAAAACCTAAAATCAGCTATAACTTTGTTAATATGCGTTTAAATGGAAAAAGAACGTTGTTTTGTGATCACTCATATTTCTTATCAAAATTTAATTTTTTGATTGAAAACCTAAAGTAATGATTCGGTGCAAAAATGATTTTCTTTTATAGCGTTCAAGTTGCATGCATATAATGCTTTGTTGGCACAAAATACAATATTTTCGAAGCAAAATAAACTTAGTTGTTTACACAATAATGATCAGTAAATAATTGAGAAAATAAATGACAGATATGTACCCTTCAAAACTACATATAGGTTATTAAAGTGAAAAACCTGCGTTTAAAAGATTCGTCATCTGTTGTGAATCCCGCATTTTTAAGTTATACACACAATACAATTATTTTTACGTGCGACGTCGATGCAGTTGTATTTCAAATCCTTAATTTTAGTTCTATGATCATATTCAAAACTCACCTTTTCTTCACCATATTTATTGGCCATTTGACGTTTATTGAAACCAGTCAAATTACCATAATGACGCTCATTCAAACGCCAATCGTAAACAATGGGCACATTCTCATAATTCATTTCACTCACAATCACTTTGACGGTCTGATGGGCCCGTTGCAGCAAAGACGTATAGATGTAATCAAATTGCATGTTATCGAGACGTAGACCAGCTACGGCAATTTTGGCAGCATCTTCAAGACCTTACAAAAAAAAAAAAAAACAAACAAAAAAACAAAATAATGAAATGCAATCAAAATAGAATTTTATAAGCACGTGAGTGCATAAATGTGTTAATTTTTTATTTATTACCTTTTTCCGTTAGTGGTGCATCATGCCAACCGCAAAATAAATTCAATTTATTAAATTCACTCTCACCGTGACGTAAAATTACCACTTTATTAATGGGCATCTTGTATTTTGGATGATGATGATGATGGGGGTTTTGCTGTTGCTGTTGCTCTTGGTTTTTATTTTCAGCTGGTGGTTTAACGATTTTTGTTGTTCTTGCTGTTTGGGTACCCACTCGAAAACTAAGACGTGGAAATGAAAAGAACGTTATTTTTAAATGCGAACGAAATTGGTAGCAAGATACTAAAAATTGCAAAAAAATAAAAAAACTTTCTAAACTGTAAACAAAATCAAATAGAATATAATAAAATAAAATAAATACAGGAAAAAACTAAAGAATTTAATTGAGAACTGCAGTTGCATATAAATATTTAGTTGTACTCGTATGTGTTGCTGTTGTGGTGGTTGTTGTTGTTATCAATTTCAGCTGAACAGTTGAACAATAGAATACAATAGAGGCCAAAATGTAGATACCAACTGATTTTCAAATTGTGATTCGTGGTGATTTGTTCAGTTTAGTGCCATTGCATTGCATTGCAAACGCAGTGGCTACAGAATGGTTACAGCCAACTTTATTACACTTTACCGACTGCTGCTGCACCAGAAAGCACAACAGCCATAACAAAATGTTTATTTTATTTTCCTTCTTTTTTTACAATTTTATCTATTTTGCATCTTTGATTTGATATGAGTATCATCATCATCATCATCACATTAGCTTTTCTTTGCTTGTTTTTTAATTTTATTAGATGTTTTTTTTTTTATTTAATTTGTTTTTGCACTTGTTAATAGCAATAAAAATTGTCTCTTCTGTTGCTGTTTCCTTTTTAATTGATCCTCTAGTTTGTTGTGGCTGTTGCAATTTAGTTGTTCAATGGTTTTGTCATTTCATTACAAAAATTTCAGATTTCCTCATTTTTTTTTTGTTGTGTGTTAGAAATCTTTACAATGGCACTTAGTTCGTTGATGTGTGTTAATGTTTGAAAAGATAGCAATAATTTGAAATTAACACTAATATTTATTATCATGAAAAGTTGGTAATTATGGTCAGGAATAAAAAAAATATGGGTCAGTAACTCTTATGATATCTACACATGGGAAATATTTTGTTAAAAAAGCATTACCAATATTTATACTCTACACCACCATAGTGATGAGGGTATATTGGGTTATTGCTGATGTTTGTAACGTACAAAAATATTGTCCCAACTTAAAGTATACCAATCTCCTCAGTTTCACTTTCTGAGTCGATTAAACGATGTCCGTCCGTCCGTCTGTCCGTACATGTAAACCTTTTAATCAAGCTACAGGTCGCAATTTCAATGCTAATTCCACAAAATTTTGTACAAGCTTTCCTATTACCCCCAGGACAAAACCTATTGAATTTGGTTAGAATCGGTTTATTTTTTCTCTTAGCTCCCATACGATTGCCCTATCTGAAAATAGTTAAGCTCTTATAAATTTCTTAGTTATAAACGTATCCATACCAAATTCAGCATAAATAAATTTTATATACCAGCTAGCTCCTTTCGTTTGAGCCCTATCGTATTTCCAACAGACGGACATAGCTAAATCGTGTGTGAAGCTTATGATGACCCAGAATATATTGTTACGAATGTGCAATAGCGATTTGAATTTAACGGTCTGTAACGACTGCCTGCAACATTCATCATGTTTATGAACACGTCCATCAGTAGAAACTTCTTCTTATCAACAGTGTCGATGGCATGCGGTTACTAGCAATTTTTGTAAGTATGGCAACACTAAAGGTTTAAGCTGCTAACAATGACATCGAAAGCTCTAGAATTCGAACATATTAGTTTGTCCGTTAAGAGCATTGTAGAAGATTAACGAAAGATGGCGTGCGTATAAATAGTGGCAGAGGTTGCAGTCGTGAGTTGAGTTTATCATAGGCGCTGTTAGAGTTAACATCTTATCTGTCTTGTACATTTAAGTTTGTACATTATAAAGTTTGTGTGCATTTCTGCGAATTGATAAACGTGTATAAAGACACTGTGTGACTATTTGAACTGTTGTTATTGTACATTTTAAATAAATAAAGAGTTGTTATAAATTTTAAACTACTAAATAGCTTTAAATAGAAAAAACTGAAACAATGAAATTAAATAAATAAAAAAAAAAAAAAAAAAAATGGCTTTTATTTGCAATCAAAAGTATCCGGTTTATTTAAAGGAAATAAACCAACGTTTTAAAAAGGTTAAAACGTAACAATATTAATGTTACTTATTTCTTTGTTAAATTGGTTTTTACCATTATTTTAGCGATCGTTACCACTGTGCAGTGACACTATTTGTTTATTTTTTTAGGCGATTTTTCTAAATCTAAAGTAGCGCCCTTCAAATTCATTGTTATCCCCTTATTTATGTATCATATGTGAGTTGTTGGTTTTTTTTTTACCGGCATGCGCATCTTGTGGCATGCATCCATCCACACACACTCGATTGCATTTCAACTAATCAAAGTATGTACCACCAAGCCAGCCAACAAGATTTAAATTCATTTATGATTTTTTTTTTTTTTTTTGTCTTCTATTGCATCTAATATTGCATAGTGACGACATTGTTTGGTGAGGTGACAAATTATTGTTCTATTCGTGCTCGTATGCAGGCAATTTGTTGTGGGTGTTTATCATTGTATCATTGCCTTTCGCACCGCTCCCCATGCCAACAAGATCCGGTGGAAAAAACAAATCTCTTTACAAGTTATCAGTATAACATAGTTTTATTTTATTTCCACTTTTGCTTACAAATCTCATAGCAAATACTCGTAATCGCATACGAGTGCAAATGATTTATAAATTAATTTTTTTTTTAGTCATTTTATCCACACACTCAACAAATCTTGATAATTTAAATTGCGGCAAAGTTTTTGTGAAATTTATGGAATTTTATTTGTTTAATTTTAGGTAAATTTACAGTAAACTGACTAGAAGTGTTGAGTTTTCATAAATATTTTTTTTTTTTTTTAATTTTATCAAGTGTTGTTTATCTAGCAGTAAAATGGATTTGTTAGTATTTAAATGAACATTTTATAAGAATTACAAATATTTTAAAAACACTGGGAGAAAATAGTCAGAATTATTAAGAAAAGCACTGCCCCACTTTGAGTGTTCTTTATGTTTATTTCAAGAAAAGTACCATTTTGATCTACTTGAATGGAAATAGTGATCATCTCATTCAGATGGGCCACAAATGCTAATAATTTTTTATGATATTCTTTACGATAAATTGTTAACACAATTCACAACTGCCTTTAATAGATGGATATGTTTAAATGGACCTCAAACAGCTACAGGCATAGAGAATTATACATAGAGAGAGACGAGACACTCCGATTTGTCAAACAAAAATACAACAAATCATATGTCTGATACAACAACAAAATACATTGACTAGCATGTATTGTGTTGTTGCAAGGGTTAGGTTTTTGACAACAGACTTAAGTTTTTGACAATTACGTCTGATCTCTATGTTACCCTATGGCTACAGGGATCAACATTTTATGTTACAATGGATAAATGCATGTAAGGACTGAGATCGTAAAATTCTTAACACACGTTTTTCATTAAAACTTTTAACCCAAGTATTATTTGATTTTTTTTTTTTTGATCAAGTTACCTTTGTAAAGCTTGTCAGTTATTATAATTAATGTCAATTATGTTCATTTGTTGTTAATCTGATTAAAATAAGTGACCAGAAAAAAATGCGTACTAAAATTATTAAATATTTTCAACAAAACCCAACTTGGTCCTACAAAAAGTTGGCCAAACAATCAAAGGTCTGCTATCAATCTTATTCCAATGTTTTTAAACAGTACCGGGAGAACTTGTCCGTTGATAGAAAATCTGGTTCAGGTAGAAGGAATGGTCCACATGATGTTTCTAAAGCCAAAAAATAGAAAGCATTTTCAAAAGAGCTCCCAACATCTCCGGTAGGAAAGAAGCCCGGTTAGGTCAGTACTCGGACTAATTGGTACGAAAAGTTAAAGCCAATGCAGGCTTTAAAGCATACAAGGCTCAAAATGTTTCTGACAGGAACTCTGCTAAAAATTTAGAGGCCAAAAACAGAGCACGGAAATTGAAGTAAAATTGTATACAAAAAATATACCTGCTGCATAATGGATGACGAAATGTACGTATGGAAAATTTTTCGCTGGTTCTGGGTCAATTTTTTTATGTTGCAAATGCTCGATGTTGAAGTAAAGTTTAGGATCCAAAACCAGACAAAATTTCCCAAAAAGTTCTTGGTATGGTAAGCAATATGCAGCGGCAAAAAACCAAACATTTGTTAAAAAGGGCTCTATAAATTCCGAAATTTACATTAAGGAATGTTTACAAAAAAGGATTTTTCCATTCATAAGACTTCTTAATGTGTCCACTTATTTTTGGCCTGATTTGGCATCTGTCACTATGGTAAGTAAGGTCTTGAGTGGTACAAGAACAATAATATGGAATTTGTACCAAGAGAGGCAATTCCTCCAAACTGCCTGGAGCTAAGGCCAGTGGAAAGATATTGGGCTCTTGTTAAAAGAGAATTGAAGAGCACAAAAAATGTGTCCAAAAGTGTGGTAGATTTTAAACGGAGATGGACAACCTGTTGAAACAAAGTGACATAAAGCACTATAAAAACCATAATGGAAGGGTTTTCGAAAAAGGTTCAAAATTTCATCATTAGTGATTAACCCCCATATGCATAAACAGTTTATAAATTTATCAAAGGTTTATAAAACAAATTTTGTATGGAAAATTTGTTTAATAAACCTTTGATAAATTTATAAACTGTTTATGCATATGGGGGTAGAACTATAAAAATATATTTTTGTTTGTAAATTGTAACAATAATTTCAATCAAATAAAAAAAGATTCAAAACTGAAAGTTTAGTGGTTTCATTTTTACTAACATATGGGCAATTCCAAGAGAATGACTACCACGACTGAAAAAACAAAAACCCTAGAAACTTTTTTTCAAGATGATTTGAATAGGAGAAAACACTAAAATGTTACTATGTGAAAGTAGTTAGAGCTTATTACAACATTTTATTGGTAAAAATAATAGTTTAAACTGACTATATTAAATTTTTTAATATAATTGGTATGTTTTAGGCAGAAATTGCGGCGAAAACTAAGTTCCCAATTAGCATGTAGTATGAAAGGAATTTGACTCTGATGGTGTTTTTGCTATTATCAAATTGTTTATTGAAACCGAATGTATATTTTCTATTCATTTTTTTAGTTTTTGTATACATATATTTACAGAATATATATTGTTTTATTATAAGAGAAAAATCTGTCACGTACGATATTAAATTTTATTTATTATAAAATCATCCAATGATTGTTTTTATTTAATATGACGGATTGTAAAGGAAAAATATTTCGTTTAGTGTAAGAAATTAAAAGAAAACCTAACGCCTCTCACGATTCGCAAATTTTCGCATATTTCTACATGTACCTCAAAATTACTTCCGTTTTATGTCACGTACGATATACTCTTAATTCGCTCGATGTTTTGGATAAAAATGTTTCGAAAGAACTTTTTATTTTTTTTAAATATAGCACCCTCTGAATGAAACATACAGACCAAATTATTTTTCAGATACTCTTATTATTGGAAAATCTATTCCACTCTATAGGCGTACAAATGTCACGTACGATGACATGGAATTGCCCATATTTTAATTAAATTTTTAAAAAATACGAACAAAAAAATTATGTTTGTTAATTATGTATTCGAGTTTTATTTTAATCGAATAAAAGTTTATAATTTTTTTTATTATTTGAGCGATCGAATAATTTTTTAAATTTCCTTGATTATTCGAATGTAGAACAATAAAAAAACATTATTGTAATAATTTAACAAAATATAGTTTTACTTTCATAACAGTTTATTCGTTAGATTCTGGACCATTTTAAAATTTTTAAAAATTTTAAATCTATTTAGAAATTATATATTTTAATAAAATTTAAAAAAAATACGAAAAAATTAGGTTTGCCAATTATGTATTTGAGTTTTATTTTAATCGAATAAAATTATTCGATCGCTCGAAAAATAAAAAATATATTTTTCTTATAAATATAGTTTTAAATTTATAACAGTGTATTCGTCAGATTCTGGTCCATTTTAAAAATTTAAAATTTTCTATTTAGAAATTTCTGTAAATTCACTAATTCACTTTTATGCTGTAAAATTGTTTAATTATAATTTTTTGAAAAAAAGGATTTTTTCAATGCGTTTCAATTGTTTTAAAATTTTATATATATTTTTTTTTAAATTTTTCTTGCTATTTTTACTATTTACTACTTATTTTGGCTATTTAAAATAAACTGAAAATATTAAATAAACAAACAAAATAAAATTTCATTTATTTTAATTGACAACTGGCAAGATCTTAGTCATTGCAGCTGACAATATCACACAATTTTCTCAACTATTTACTACAACGCTAGTGTGTGCCATTGCACATTAGAAAAACTTAATTAATATTGGCTAAATCAAATTATTTTCCAAGCCATTAGGCGACAACCAACAATAAAGGTTACATACAAGGTCAATGCTAAACTCATACACAAACAAAGAAACACACACACATGATGATTGTGTGTATGTATGGATTGGCTGGATGGTTGGGTGGTTGGGAACGTGTTAGAATGTGAATGAATTTTTTTGTTTGTTCACAACAAACATTATTAGATGGAGACACCAAAAAAAAAACAAAACACAAGAATATTGTATATGTAGGTATGTATATATGTATGTATATAAAATATTAATTTTAGATTAAAACTATTTAAAGATAGCAAAAAAAATCCGAATTAATTTGTTTATTAACTTTAAAATAGCCATTTGCCCCAACTCTATAATTAATATATGATCTTACATACAAGAACACTAACAATAATAGTAATAATAACAAAACAAATTCTCTCAAACTCAACTCTTTATAGTAGCGGCCAACATTGTAAACACACAAACAAATATAAACATTGCGGGGCTCCAACAACAAGACTATGACGTTTTAATTAATCCATCACAATAAATAATTCTCATTCGTAGTAAGCACACCACACTCACACAGACACTAACTCTCTCACACAAACACTTAAAAAATATTTAGCAAAAATTTTTGTGTAAAAATCCATACACATACAGTCCGTTAAATACGTTACATTTTATTTAGATATTGAGAAATGATTTCCATATCAATTTCCGCCTAAATTTCTCACAAATTTTCATTGGTTTTTCTTTTCTCACGTTTTGACGGTAGTTTTCTTGTTAATGTTTCTTTTAGGTTTCACTGAGTTTTGTACTGTTTTAATTAATAATTTTGTTAAAAATGAGGTAGTTCTTTTGCTTTAATAATTTTCTAAATGCTTTTTTTGTTTTCATTTAACGCCTTTTTATGACTTTGTTATTGTGGTGTATTTTTTTTTATATATTTTTTTTTTGTTAGCTTTTTGTTTGTGGTGCTTTTGTTATTGTTTTTTGTTTATGTATGAATTTTAAGCAATTGTAAAAACAAAAAAGCAAAATAACAGTGTCTGTCGTTCACTTGTGTCAGACGTCAGGTTATTCCCAATCGATATGACAGCTGTTTGGTTTGTTTGTGAAAATATGGTATTTAGTGTTGGTAAATGTTTTCAAATCATTGTTAAACAATACAGTGCTGGCGATAAGAATGCGGTTACATGTTTTATTTATTATTGTTGGGGTCATATTAATGTATATCTAACTACGTTTTTTTCAATTTCCCAGTTTTTTTTTGGTGTTAAAAATTTCGCATGACTGTTGCGTTTCAGTTTAAGTTCTTGTTTTTGTCTGTCAAGGTTTTGAAAAGTTAATATATTCATGTATATGTACTTAAAACTCCAATAAAATAAGTTTGGATTAATGAAACGAAGGTAACTTTCGGTTAAAAGCTAATTATTAAATGTAGAATTATGGCAAACGTTTTGTTTCCATTTTTTTGTTTACCTTTTAAAGATCTCATTTGAAACAAACATTTAGCATTTTGAAATGATTTTGTAATTCCGTTTGTGACATATGAGCATTTCCATTATGGCGTGACGTGACATTTGTACGACAAAATGTTAATAAAAAATAATGAAAAAGTCATATTTAAAAAAGTTTTTTTTTATATTTGCGAATTAATTAAGTACCATTTTATTTAGAAAAAATATTGCAACAATTGAACCTAAGGAGAATATTATCAAAAATATGCGATTGCGTGACGTTACCAAAAACAGAAGTGCGGTTTGACTTGCGTTACAAAATTGCATATCTCTGCGAATTGGGCAAAACTTTTTGTATAAAAATTTTTGTAGTAGAAGTTGGAATAATATACATTTATTTTCCAAATTATAAAATTTTAAAATCTTTCCTCGTTTTTTATTTGTTAGCCTTTGTATCTGACGTGACGTTACATGATGTTACGTTATTTAAATTCCCATTTGATATTGTTACGTTTTAATCTTTTTAAAACGTTGTTTTATTTCCTTTAAATAAATAAAAAGCAGTTGTAGTAGTTTAAAATTTGTAGTAACTCTTTATTTATTTAAAATGTACAACAACAGTTCAAATAGTCACTCAGTGTCTAAGGACTGAGATCGAAAAATTTTTAACGTACATATATGTTAATTAAAATGAAACCACTAAACTTACAGTTTTGATTTTTTTTATTTGATTGAAATTATTATTGCAATTTACAAAAAAAAAAAAAAAAATAATGGTTCTAATCTCTAATGATGAAATTTTAAACCTTTTTCGGAAACCCTTCCATTATGGTTTTTATAGTGATTTCTGTCATTTTGTTCGATCAGGATGTCCATCTCCCTTTAAAATCTACCACACTTTTGGACACCTTTTTTGTGCTCTTCAATTCTCTTTTAACAAGAACCCAATATCTCTCCACTAGCCTTAGCTCCAGGCAGTTTGGAGAATTTGCCTCTCTTGGTAAAAATACCTCATTATTGTTCTTTTACCACTCAAGACCTTTCTTACCATAGTGACAGGGTGCCAAATCAGGCCAAAAATAAGTGGACACACTAAGAAGTCTTATGAATGGAAGCATTCTTTTTTTTAAAGATTCCTTGATGTAAAAATTGGTATTTATAGAGCCCTTTGTAACAAATGTTTGGCTTTTTTGCCGCAACTGCATATTGCTTGTCATACCAAGAACTTTTTGGGAAAATTTGTCTGCTTTTGGGTCCTAAACTTTTCTTCAACATTCCCTCGAGCATCAGCAACATAAAATTGTTGACCAGGAAGTTGCGAAAAATCTGCTAGAACATACGTTTCGTCATCCATTATGCAGCAAGAATATTTTTTTTATAATACTTGACTTCAATTTCCGTGCTCTGTTTTTGGCCTCTAAATTTTTAGCAGCGTTCCTGCCGGGAACTTTTTGAACCTTGTATGTTTTTAAACCTGCATTAGCTTTAACTTTTCGTACCAAATAGTCCGAGCACTGAGCTAACCGGGCTGCTTTGGAGACAGTTTGACGGCAGACCTTTGAATACTTGGCCAACTTTTTGTAGGAAAAAGTTGGGTTTTGTTGAAAATATTTAATAATTTTAGTACGCACTTTTTTCTGGTCACTCATTTTAATCAGATTAACAACAAATTAATATAATTGACTTTAAACATAATAACTGCCATGATTTTCAAAGGTAACTTGATCAAAAAAAAAAAAAATAAAAAATAATTGTATAATAAATAAATAAATTTAAATTAATACTTGGGTTAAAAGTTTTAATTAAAAACGTGTGTTAAGAATTTTACGATCCACTCCTTATTTACACGTTTATCAATTCGAAGAAATGCACACACACTTTATAATGTACAAACTTAAATGTACAAGACAGTTGATGTTAACTCTAAGAGCGCCTATGATAAACTCACTCACGACTGCAACCTCTGCCACTATTTATACAGACGCTATCTTTCGGGAATCTTCTACAATGCTCTAAACGGACAAACTAGTATGTTCGAATTCTAAAGCTTTCGATGTCAATGTTAGCAGTTTAAACATTAAGTGTTGCCATACTTACAAACAATGCTAATAACCGCATGCTATCAACATTGTTGATAAGTAGAAGCTTCTACTGATGGACGTGTTTATAAACATGATGATTGCTGCAGGCCGTCGTTACAGACCGTTAAATTCAAATCGCTATAGCAAATTCGTAACAATATGTTTATTTTTTGTTTAAGAAATGATAAAATGAAAACAAATCAGAAATGATAAAAAGAAAACAAAGACCTACACTGAGAAACATTTTTTTTTTTTAATTTCAATAATTTATTGTCGTAAATTATTTTCGGAAGTTGGCGTTATATGGGAGCTATGACCATTTATGGACATATCGCCATGAAATTAGGTCGCGTAATTTATGTCTGTATTAAACTTATTTCTGTTGAATTGTATGTGGATACCAATATTTTTAAGAGATTTATGCTCGTTAAAATGGGAGCTATGGCTAATTATGGACTGATCATCATAAAATTAGGTGCCAGGATTACCGTACATATATAACTTATTTGAAACGAAATTTGATTTGAATTGATTAACTTTTAATTTTTCGGCCTAAGTGGACTTTTTGCTGGAAATGCCCATATCGAACTATTGGTCGTAGAACCAACAAGCATATACATATATTATGGGTCCTCATATAATTTAAAGACGAACTTACTATGTCCTGATAAAGCCTGATAATATTTTGCACAATTTAGTTCTAAGTACTCTGAAATTATACTGTAAAGTATGGCGACATAGTCCCCATACAAGGTCTCCCTCTGAAAATTACTTGAACAATCATAATTGTTTAATAATAGTTAATATAGTGATGAAATTGGACATTAACAAGTTTTATATGAACCTAAGTGTTACTACCACACCATCCCCCCCTCCCCATTGAATTACTATAAGAGAAAATTACTTTATTTTCAAAATTAATCACTCTATCAAATTCTGTACAATTCAGATTATAACTGATTCAAGTCCACATAGAAAGTCAGAACTACAAATTTTTAAGGGTCTTTGGCACTTCCGAATATAACAATCTTACTTGTTATACCCTTCACCATTAGTGGCAACGGTATAAGTTTGTCATTTCGTTTGTAATTTCTACATTTTTATTTGCGATCCCACAAAGTAGAGTTTCCAAAATACCGAAGAATTTCAAAACAGCGCACACTGGGCCAGAGATCCCATTTTTTGGCAAAAAGTCCATTTCAGGTAGAGAAGAAAAAAGGTTATATATTTCAAGTCTGAGGACTTTGAGCTTTAAATCAGTAAAATTTTGTATCATTGCATGTCACCGTTTACAAATGACATGAGGTCAAAGTCAAATTTTCACATTTTTGTGAATATAATTTATATTTCAAAAATATTATATAATATTCAAATGAGTCAAAAATATTTACATAAAATGATAGTTGATTAAACAGATGGAACTGGTGCTTAAAATAAAAATGAAAATTATTAGTAATTTGAAGATTATTATTAAAAATTTGTTATTTAAACCTTATAAATATGATTTTTTTCCAAAAACTTTAAGTTTCAAAACCTAGTGCCAAGCAGTGCCAGAGCATATTTTAATGGTTATAGCACCAATCGACGCATTGATATGTTCTCTATCCAGAATTTTGCGACCGTCTGCGACCGTTCATAAACTTAAGAGTTATTGCCGATAATATAAAAATAGTCGTTGAAACTTAGAATATTTTTACCATGTAAAAATTTAATGAAAAAATTTACAATTAATTTTTATTATTAGTAATATAACATTTTGATGATAAAATTGGCAGATATTAGTCTCACATTTAAAAAAATGACAAATTCAATATCTGTTTAACGCCTTTTTATATTTATAAGTTATATTAACTATTGTCGAATGTCCGATATTTATAGTTATTCTGAAAAAAAATCTTGAGTAAAATGGTATTTTATTACCGTTAGATATATCCATTTATTGTTATAGTTTTAACAATTTATATATTGCTTCTATTTCCGTGTATATGAATTATTTTCCTCCATATCGTCAAAAAACTTTTAAAATATACTTATTTACTTTTTCACTTATTGTTCCTTAAATAAAAATTTGCAAACATTATTTACATCTTTATCAATGCTAACTTGATTAAAATAAAAATATTCGTATTTTCAATCTCATATTTATACATATAATTGAAATAACTATGGCTAAGTTCACAAATCGTTTTAGAAAATTTGGCATATGAAACAGACATATACGTATTAAATAAATTGAAATTGAATATCCAAACTATTAGTCCTGAAAATGTCGAAATTCTAAGAAAATCAGTTAAAACTTTAGTTGGACATAAAAAATCCAGATTTATTTCTTCATTCAGAAACATGAAGAAAAAAATAAAAATTGGTTAGATTCCCAATTTTCTATTCCAGATTTAATTTACTACCACTAAATTACAAAACATACTTGGCTGAATAATTTTCATATTACTAATTTTGGATATTGGATTCTCATTTTTAGTTTTTAGCAATAAGAATTAAGATTCATATTTATCAAGTTATCTTAATTATATATTTTCAGTAATAGTTATATATAATAACAATAAATAAAAATTTATGACCGCCATATTTGATCCGCCATTTTTAATATTTCAAGTATTTAAAATTTAATTAAGGTGTGGCATAGTTTTATGCCTGTAATACATAAGCTAATGATTTCATAATATCTTCATCTTAAATAATGCTAAGAAATGAAATATTTAATTTTTTCTCATGTTTGATCCGCCATTTTGGATTCAGTTTATTCAATTTTCAAAATCTGACTTCATATTTGTAATCAGTGACCATAGGTCTACAAAACGTGTTCAATAAAAATTTAATTAATGAAATTTTTAAAAATTTTGACCGCCATTTTTGGTCCGCCATTTTGAATTTTTATTTTTTTTTGCAGAATCGTAATCAGCGTCACCGAAAACCTTATATCTGATATTTATTTATTTCATATATCCACTGCTCTAATTATGGCCAAAAAATGGGATCTCTGGCCCAGTGTGCGCTATAGCAAATTCGTAACAATATGTATATTTTTTGGTTAAGTAATGATTAAAAGAAAACAAATCAGTAAGTATGGTCGGTCAAGCACTGAGAAATATTTTTTTTAATTTCAATAATTTATTGTCGTTAATTATTTCCGTTATATGGGAGCTATGACCATTTATGGACATATCGCCATGAAATTAGGTCGCGTAATTTATGTCTGTATTAAACTTATTTCTGTTGTATATACATAATAGTTGGCTGATATGCTTCTGAGTAAAGAAAGTATCAAGGATAGAGGGCATAATGATATTGAGGTAACAGAAACTATCATTGAAATTTCTATAATAATGAATATAGTCTTACCTTTCTTTTGTATTTTCTATAATAATGGACACAGAAATATGAAATTAAACATTCATGATGCTGAGTAGGAATACAAAATGTGGGTCTTTATGGTATTGTTTTTATTCTAAAAGTACGTCTAGAATGAGCTACAATCCACATTACAATTAATCAATAAACATGAAACTAGAGACATGTTTTCCTGAATTAGTATTAATTTACAAAGGGTGACTTAATAGTACTATTTTTATTTCTTCCAATTGGGCTGGCGAAGCTCACCGGTCAGCTAGTACTCCATACTTTTATCGGATATTTGAAAATAACTAAGACTTTGTTACAAAAATTTTGAAGATATTTTTACCGATCTGTGTTAAGAGATATTGGATGAATAATTGGATGAAAAAGTTTGTTTCTAAATTTTGAATTTTTCTAGTGAAAATAGATTAAAAGTGAAAACCGAAGAATAATTGTCGGTTTCGGTTTTAAGCCTTGAAAAACTGCGGTTTCGGTTAAAATCGAATTGGAATATATATTCTGGATCATTATAGATAGTCGATATAGCCATGTCCGTCTGTTCCGTAGCGCCCAAATATCATACATACATGATTCGTACATCAATGTATCCGCTATAGACCGCTATAGGGTTTTATAGTTGAAACAAAAAGTCGACTTTTCGTCTTTTGCTTTTTATGAAAAGTTGAGTTTTATCGATTTTTGCACTATTTTCGACTTATCATACTATTTAAATGTAAAATATATGTTGCTAGATTTATTGATGAGAAAAACGAATTTAAACAAAAAATAAATAAATTTTTATCGACTTTTAATTAATTGTTCGATTTAGTTCTGAAGCCATAGGGTAACATAGAGACGAGACGTAATTGTCAAAAACCTAACTCTTGCAACAACAAAATACATGCTGGTCCATGTATTTTGTTTTTGTATCAAACATATGATTTGTTGAATTTTTGTTTGACAAATCGGAGTGTTTCGTCTCTGTGCATAATTTTCTATGTCTGAAGCCCTAAATAATTTACAACCATCATAAATCAATATATCGGGTATAGACCTGGTTTGGTTGCTATTTAAAATCGAGAAAATCGGCCCAGAAATGAAAGGTATTTTCTACTAAGTATGTATATAACTCCTCCAACAAACATTTAAAAAAAATCAATTGACAAGTTTTTGATGGCATCAATTTTAATTCAAATTTAAGGCCTTATTTAAAATCAATTTTTAACTTTATTAAAGTTTATGAAACGACTTTTGTATGGAAATTTTGTTTTATAAACCTTTTATAAAAATATAAGAATTGATTATGAATAAGGGGGTTAGAGTCATAGTGAATAGACATAGAGCGGAAGCTAAAAAAAAACACAAACAAAAAAATCACTCAAAATAATCACACATACGAGTGTTGTTTTTGTTTTTACATATTTTTTTCTACTAATACATTTTCACCACTTAGGTTTTTGAGTTATACTTTGTTTTTGACAACTGAGTTAGGTCTTTGACAAGAGAGTTTCCGCTCTATGTCTATTCTCTATGGTTAGAGTTTAAAAATTATTTTTAATTATTTTATTTAAATTAATTAAGTACACCTTTAAGTTTATGGTAGTATAGCAAATTTTTTTTTTTTCTACAATTTTATTAGAAGACAATTTTTTTTTTAAATTCTTAAATGATTACAATACACTTCAAAACAATTCCTTTTAGGTACATAATTTTCAATTTAGGTACATACTTCTTAAAACAATTCCTTTCAAAGGAAGACAGCCTTTTTTTAAAACACTCTAGAAACAAAAACAAATACTCAAATCCTTTATTTTAATGCAACAAACCCTTTTGTTTCAAATTTAAAATAGAATCGGCAATAACTTTGGCGGAAGCCTTCAAATAGCCACCGCTTAAAAGCATGACAATGGGTATGTTGCGGGAGCGGCAAGTGGCAAAAACAAATTCATCACGTTCTATAACGCCCTGAAGAAAATATATATTGGTAATGCATATTAAAAATGAAATATTAAGAATAAACAAACAAACCTCTGGTGTTATTGATAGATAGCCCAAAGGATCGCCCTCTAAAACATCAGTGCCCGCATTATAAACCACTAGTTGTGGATGAAATTCTTCAAGAGCATAATTTAAACCTCTAAAATACATACATTGCATCAGTTTCTAATACGAGTAATTGTAAATTTAAATTTCCTTACTTTCTCAACTTCCTCAAATACTCTCGATTATTTGTTCTCGGCTGCAATTCCACGGCATAACGTATGGCCAATTTAGCCTCTTGATCCTTGGGATATATACGAAAGTTATACATATCCATTATATAAACATAGGCATTATTCATAAAGTCCCGTTCATGGCCATTACCCTGATGGGCATCCAAATCTACAATCATGACATTTTCAATGTAACGCTCCTCCGCAAAAATTCGCTGTATCAATAAAGTAATATCGGCATATGGACAAAAGCCACCACCTTTATAGGAACAGCAGTGATGGAAACCACCACCCAAATTAATGGCCCAACCATATTGTAAGGCCAGCTTGCCCGCCATTATAGAGCCAGCTGTTTGAAAGCGCATTGGTTTCAAATAGCCACGCTGGACACAGCAGTTGGGTACAAACAACAAAAAAGGTATTTCCGCTATTTTGGCCACATTTAAACTCCATTTTAAACTGCTTAAATATTTGGGTTTATGCACCTTCAATAAATCTTCTTGTGTTATCTCTTCGGGTTCGTAAAATGTACCCTTCACTACCTGTGTCTCCAATAAAATCTGGAAAACAGAGAAAAATCTTTTAGCTTAGTGAGTGTTTTATTAAAAACATGATTCTACCTTTGCTATATTTTTGCCTTTTTGAGCATCAAATGGATGTAATTTTTCCAATTTAGCAAAATGCACTCCATATTGTTTACTATAAACAATGGGCATTTGTTTACATCTCCGGTCTTCCGTTTCCGTTTTACCTACTTTTTTGCTTGTCTCTACCAAATCTTCACGCTTTATCCACACCACTTCTGGCTTTTCCTTTTCGCTATGCACCTTCTCCGTGAATTTCTGCATTATTTTTCTAAATTATATCGTTTTTCCTATAATAGGCCTCATTTTTCACCGATAATTTTGACTAAGCTTAAGAATGCAAAACAAAATTAATAGAAAATAATTTGCATAAACTTTAGTGTTGGTAAGAGAAATGAATTTAAATAGTGTAAGTGCTGCAAAGTGTTTTTTATTATTATTGTAATGTAGAGCTGTAAGAAATGAATTTGGAAATTTTATAAATTTTACTGTTTTCGGTTTTTAAATCAGTGATCTGCACTGTTACATAGTTTACATAGTTTTTTTACTAATACATTCTCAGCACTTAGGGTTTTGACCATAGAGAAACAACAAGAGCGGAAACTAGAAAAAAACTCAAACAAAAATTTTACTCAAAACAATCGTGTGTTGTTTTTGTTTTCACATAGTTTTTTGTACTAATACATTCTCAGCACTTAGGTTTTTGACAACTGAGTTAGGTCTTTGACAGGAGAGTTTACGCTCTATGTACATTTCTCTATTTACATAGCATATTTTCAATTATTCTCAAATATTTAACCAGTTATTCCCAAATCTTTAGCTTTGACATTTTTTAAATCACTTCCAAAATTTTATCATTAGCGGAGTTTTGCAGTGTTATTAAAAAAAAACATTTTTGTCGGGCTTGTAAACTATTTTTTATTGACAATTACATACAGCTGCGGTCGAAATAATAGCACCACGGCATTCATATTGTTATATAATAATATTACGTAAAAACTGTTAAATTGATTTGTGCTGTTTTTGTATAAATTTATACTTAATTCAATAAACTTTCAAACATTAAAAATAATTTTGAAAATGAGTGGCAAATTTTAAAGAAAAACTACATAATATATAAATAGCTAAGAAATTCATCAGTCAAAAAAATAGCACCAAGATAGAGATCGATTAAAATAAGCAAAAATTTACCGGGACAAAATTGAATTTAGTAATAATTATTATGGTTCTTAACACGTTATTATTAAAAGTAAAATGATGCTGTACTTTGTTTTTGTATTTTTTGGCAAAAAAGAGACCGCCCAGCGCATAAATAAAGATTCTAAAATTTTGGAATTTTTGTATCCAACTTGTATGCCAAATATATTTTTTCTTTCCCCAAAATACGTTCTTAAATGTTTTTGGTTTCCTTTTACCCTTTTTGTGACTCTTGTCCATCTATTTTTAATAAAATTCTGTTTTAGAATATCGCATCCTGTGCCACGACATTGACCTTTTAGCTTGAAACCCAAATTTATATAAATTTATGATTCCAGAGATCATTCCAAAGGTCATAACTTCTTTGATTTATATCTGAGTATGATTGTATCAAGCATTTGATCATATAAGATTGAATTATTTATATCACAAATTCAGTATATTCTTCGAATATTATAGTAGGAAAACCATGATCGAACTATAATTCATCTTATCTTATATTTTGGTTGAAATTGGATTCAGAGAACATTCTATACAAGTCTGATATAAAGCAATATAATTTGTTCAATTATTTGATCAAAAAGTTTTTTGGTACTTGAATGTTGAAGAATGGTAATGCGGCTTTGGAAATTTTACCTTTAATAGAGGATGTTGTATTGTTATTGGTGAAAATTTTCCAGGATTTAAATAATTTAAATTTTGTTCTCGTAATGGCCAGCGAATAACTGCAACACTAGTCGTCAATTTTGACCACCGTAGAGAACATAAAGGCATGATTTTCGAAACGGTGGCCCAAGAGTGTTATGATAAAAAGCGATAAGCGGTTTCGCAACCTAAAAATTTTATTTTTATTTGAACGCAATGTTTTTTAATACCATTTCTAAATATCTATAAATATTTTTATTCTGAATTCAGCAAATTTTTATGTTCAGAAATCATTTTTTAAACTAGAGCTCACATACACGACTTTTTTTAGTCAATTCGATATAAATAGATTCAAATTATAATTTTATGGCGATTTTTTAAAACGAAAACATAAATATTATATATTTTTTTGACAATTTCTTACGATGGTGCTATTATTTTGACTGCACAAAATCTGACTATTTTTCAAAAATACCGTAATAATTGATTGAATGGTGAATATTTCTTAAAGAAAACTTTACTCATAGATGAAAAAGAAATTAATTAACGATTTTATATTATATTTAATTAAAATTACTATGGAAATAAAAATATTTCCCATGTTAATTGCTTTAAGGTTCTGTGGTGCTATTATTTTGACCGGCACTGTATTTAAAAGACCAACGATATATTCATTGAACTATTAATTAGGCCGACTATTACCCAATTTCGGGAAAATTATATTTTGATGCTATATACTTTTTTTAAAATTTAAAAAATTGGTCTAATAATGCATTTATCACCTCTAAAAGCCCTATTTAAAGACGACATGTTCCAAATAGCCAGCTTTACATTACAACAAATGTAATTTCAAACATCTCATCGAATCTTAAAGAAATTTTGAACAGAATGTGCCTCAAACTGTTGAGACAGACATTGTTTTTAAATACTATCAAGATCAAATCATTCCCAATCAAAATTCCGTGTTTTTTTGCCCGATTTTGACTCGAAGATTAAATTCAAGTTAATAATCAGATTAGTTAATGTAATCTTTATTAGAAGTGTATTGTTACGTTTTAACCTTTTTAAAATGTTGGGTTTATTTCCTTTAAATAAACCGGTTACTTTTGATTACAAATAAAAGCAGTTTTAGAAGTTTAAAATTGTAACAACTCTTTACTTATTTAATATGTACAACAACAACAGTCTAAGTAGTCACTCAGTGTCAATATACACGTTTATCAATTCGCAGAAATGCACACACACTTTATAATGTACAAACTTAAATGTACAAGACAGTTGATGTAAACTCTAACAGCGCCTATGATAAACTCACTCGCGACTGGAACCTCTGCCACTATTTATACACACGCCATCTTTCGGGAATCTTCTATAATGCTCTTAACGAACAAACTTGTAAGTTCGAATTCTAGAGCTTTCGATGTCAATGTCAGCAGCTTAAACATTTAGTGTTGCCATACTTACAAACAATGCTAATAACCGCATGTTATCAACATTGTTGATAAGTAGAAGTTTCTACTGATGGACGTGTTTATAAATATGATGAATGTTGCAGGCAATCGTTAAAGACCGTTAAACTCAAATCGCTATTGCACATTCGTAACAAAACATAAATTTGTCATTCCGTTTGTAATTTCAACATCTTTCATTTGCGATCGTTATTGATAGCGTAGTTGATATAGACTTGTTCGTCTAACCTTCTGTCTGTTGAAATCAACTTTACGAAGCCCCAAAATAACTTTATTCAAAGTATCTTTCTGGCAACATATGGATTCCGAGCCAAAAAAAACTGCTAATATTTTGGGGCCAAGAACGAATCAAGCTAATATACCAACCATTTCATTCTAAATACATATTTATTAACAGATATTGCAACGTATCAGTTGTGTTCTGTACAGGTTCCCTTTGATGGTCTGTCCAGATTTCCGTAGCTCATAATAGATATGATCCTTTTGGCACCCACCAAATACAGAGCATTACCTTAGCGCCATATATAGTTGACTTTGGTGTTGATACAGCTGGTTGGCCAGGCTTCACATACGATCTTAAATTCGTATGGTACTCAATTTTCCTGCTTTTGAATCATGCCAGCTTTTGTTGATTTTGACAACATTCATCATGGAGTAATGCCTCCAATTCTTGATCTTCAGACTTTTTTGGCTGGCCTGGGCGATCTTTGTCTTCCGTGTCAAAATTACCACTTCTGAACCGTACAAACCATACGTTGAAACCACTATAATCATAAAAATCACTATAATATTCAATAACTAAGTCAAAATAAATGACAGATATGTACTAGAGTGTCCAAAAAACCGGCAAATTCAAAAAACCGGTTTCCGGTTTAACCGAAAACAGTGTTTTATAAAAAAAACCGGCTTCGGTTTTCTCATTCTAAAAAAACCGGTTTCGGTTTTGTCATTCTAAAAACCGGTTAATCGGTTTTTTCTAAGAAATAAATGAATATTTTTAAAAATGTTATCAAAATATTTTTAAGCTATATGTTCAAATAAGCTTTACAAAGTATTTCGTTAAAACCGGTTAACCGCCTTAAAAAACCGGTTTGTCAAAAAACCGAAAAGTTAAAGAAACCCGAAACCGGTCGATTTTACAAAGATGGAAAAACCGGTTGACCGGTTTTCGGTTTCGGTTTTGGATACTCTAATATGTACCCTTCATTTTTTGTAAATCCCCCATTTTTAAGTCATACACCCTATAATTTAAATATAATCTCTAATCGTCAAGTCAAAAACCGGCACTAAGTGTTAATCAACATACAATTGTCCCCGCTGTAGATCAAAGGTTCGAAAGATTAAAATCAATTGTATCTCTTAACTCTTTAATAAAAGAATTCATTAATAGGCTTAATTTCCTAGTACTAAAAACGTATTGAATTCATTATTTATAGAATTGATTCCTTAATGAATCATTACAGTTGTCATTACAAAATAGTTTTATATATAATTTATTCAATGATTTATTGATGATATTTTACTTTAACCTAAAACCATAGAGAATTATACATAGAGACAAGACACTCCGATTTGTCGAACAAAATTACAGCAAATCATATGTCTTATGCAACAACAAAATATATTGACTAACATGTATTTTGTTGTTGCATGAGTTAGGTTTTTGACAACAGAGTTAGGTTTTTGACAATTATGTCTCGTCTCTATGTTACCCTATGCCTAATACATTGGGTAACATAAAGACGAGACGTTATGTTCAGGGTCGTTTGGATACCTCGACATTGGATGTCATTGATGAATGCTTTGTATGTTCCCTACAATCGTCTCTTTACTCATGCCCGAACTGGTACAATCGTGTGCTTTCAGGACCTTTTTCCTCTTATTCACCTTCTGGTTGGTGTAGGTCGCGAGTTGCAGACTATCGAAGAGGTTAAGAGAAATTTTGCGTTCCTGCTGAATGTCTGTAATGTTGGCCAAATATTGGGAAATTTTGGCACTTATGTCGTCGAACATCGAACACCTGATGAAAATATGCTACAATCATCAGTGTTATTTATTGTTTGTAAACTAAAAACAGGACATTGAAAATTCTAAAAATAATGTACGGCATTGCCAATATTAAAAATCTAGTATTTTCATTTATTTAACTTACAAATTTTCAGTTTAAATTATAAAACACGAGCATTTAAAAGATCAACCAATACTTTCCCAGAAGACTTGTTAAACGTTTTAAACGTGTACTTACTCCATTCCATTAACCTTTAAATATTTACCATAATTTGTAAATATTGAGCATGCATTTTGTCTTTATTTAATTTAAATAGAAAAAAACAAAAATGTTAGCTTTCGTTTGAGTTTACGTATCTTTTTTTTTATTTGGCTTTTCTAAATTATTGTTACAGTTTATTGAATTGTTTATTTATAAAAAAAAATGTTAAATTGTATTTAAATACACAATTATATAGCTACATATTATTTTGTTGTTCATTTATTGTTTTCTTCGCTTGTCTTTAAACAATTTATCTCATTGATGTTTTAGTTAATAAGACTTTTTAAGTAGATACATATGCAAAAATTATTTAAAAAATAAATGTGTACACAATTTGTTATTTGTTTTTGTTCCTGCTGTTTAATAAATACTAAATGCTGTTCTATAATTTAAAGATTCCCATTTTTATTTTCTGTTCAATGTATGAATTTTCTTTTATAACATTTAAATACACAAGAAGTTTACAAAAAAATATTTTTTTTTTTGTTCACTTAATGAAACATATAGTTTTGATAAAAGCTAGGTAACATAGAGGCAAGACGTAATTGTCAAAAACCTAACTCTCGCAACCACAAAGTACGTTGTTGTATCAGTCATATGATTTGTGTTATTTTCTCAGTTGTCAAAAACCTAAGTGGTAAGATTGTATTAGTAAAAAAAACTTTTTTGAGTTTTTTTCGTGTCCGCTCTATGTTTCTACTAAACATCAACAAATATGGGGGGTATATTCATAGATAAATATACATAGATCGGAAACTCTCCTGTCAAAGACCTAACTCAGTTGTCAAAAACCTAAGAGGTGAGAATGTATTTATAAAAAAAAACTATGTGAAAACAACACTCATATGTGTCACTTTTTTGAGTAATTTTTTTGTTTGAGTTTTTTTCTAGTTTCCGCTCTATGTATATTTTCTCTATGGGTATATTGATTTTGTCATTTCGTTTGCAACATATTAAAATATTGGTCGTAGATGCAAAAAGTATATATATTATGGATCCTCATAAGACGATCTAACTATGTCCGTCCGTCTGACTGTTGAAAACACGATAGGACCCAAACGAAAGGAGTTAGCTGTTTGAATTTTTCACAAATACTCTGTGTTGATAAGGTTTGTTTGGTATTGAAAATTGAATTTTTGTGACCAGCTAGATATTAAAATTAACACTGTTCATTTGCAATTTTTTGTTCCAATTTTAATATTATTGGGTGTATGACTTAAAAATGCGGGATTTACAATAGATGGCGTATCTTTTGAACGCGGTTTTTACTTTTAACAACTTATATGTCATTTTGAAGGGTACATATCTGTCATTTATTGTCATTTAGTTATTGGACATTATAGTGTTAACATCAAAGTTTTTTTGCTTCGAAAATGTTGAATTTTGTGTCAACAAAGCGTCATATGCTTTTCTTCTTCTATAATTTGAAAAAAGCGCCGTTGAAGCACACCGATTGCTGAATGTTTCAAAGTGCGAGATATGGTTTGTGCAGTTTAGAAGTGGTGATTTTGTCACGGAAGACAAATATCGTTCAGGCCAGCCAAAAAAAAGTTTGAAGTCCAAGTATTGGAGGTATTACTCCATGAAGATTGTTGTAAAACTCAACAAGAGCTTGTAAAATCACTCAATCAGCATATATCTAAACGTTTGCGAGCAGAAGGATTCATCTAAAAGCAAGGAAATTGGGTACCATACAAATTGAAGCCGAGATACCTTGGAACCTTTGATGCTTGAACGCTATAAAAGAAAATAACTTTTGCACCAAATCATAACCCGACACCAAAGCCAAATATCCATGGTGCTAAAGTAATGCTCTGAATTTGGTGGGAAGAAAAGGATGCTATCTATTATGAGCTGCTGAAGTCTGGCAAGAGTATCACTGTACCAAAGCGAGCTTTGGCCGAAAAATGCCCAGAATACGCGGCCAGACATAAAAGTCGGCTACATATTGCAATGCCTGTTAAAACTATTTAAAATGAAGTGGTTGGGAAGTTTTGCCTCACCCGCTTTATAGTACAGACCACAGATGATGAGCAGATACGTCACGGTGTTAAAATGTATCAAAGTGGCATCACACATTTAACCCCAACGTAAGAATGGAATAGCAAATATGTACATAAAATGTATGGCTATTCTTTTTCTTTGACTTTCGTAAACGTCAGTTTTGACGAATCTGTATATATATCTGTGGTCCAGACCGTGCCCCATCCGACTACTATTTGTTTTGATCGATTCAGAACGCTCTCTCTGGCAAGGCGAATTCATACAAGGTGTACTCGTTAGCCCAGATAATCATCAGCTGTTTCATCCCAACTATCAAAATTGGTATTTATGTTGGTGCGTGTTATATATAGATGTGTGTGTTTATGTTAGTGTTAGTGTGTTTTTAATGCGTCCACTTTTTCCTATTGTTTTATATTCAATTTCTTCTGTTTCTCCACGCGTTTGAACTCTTCATCGAACATTTTAACATCCTCCACATGAAATAAACATTAAATATAAAACTTACACTGGTTTGTTGTTAAATTCCAGTTTAATATTGAATTCGCCGTAGTTGTGTTTTTTGACAGATGGGGTGAAAAGCAAAAACAAAATGTATTTTGTTTTTGTATTGTTGTATTTGTTGTAGGGACGAGTACACCTTATATGAATTCTCCTTGCTCTATGGGATACGCTTTAGTTTGAAACAGAGTATTCGATATTGGCTTGATTCGATCTTGGCTTCAAAAGATAAGAAGATCTTTCGGCTCGGAATCCATATTTTGCCAGAAACATGGCAAAAGGCCATAGCTAACAATGGCCAATACTTTGAATAAATTTATATTGTGCTAATAGTTCACAATTTAAAAAATCCCGCATTTTTAAGACTTGAATTTTTTGTTCCAATTTAAATGTTATTTTCAGTATTTTTTCCTTATAAATATCTCAAAAGTTAACGTCCTGGATCTTTTTCAATACTTTTTCTAAAATTAGACGACCTTAAATAACAACCCCATATAATGTTTCACATCATGAACAAAAACCCTGTAAACTAGTGTAATTTTAGTTTTTTGTTTAATGTTATTATTTAGTATGTTATTAGGATTAAAATAATTTATAAAATTCAAGTTTTGCAATTCAATATTCTTATCAAGTAAAGTCTATATATACAAGTTAATTAATTGAGTTGAAAAAAAAAACTATATATGTATATGTAATTGCAAGTATGTATATGCATTATGCAGTAATTAAATATGTTGTTTTTTGATTTTATTTTCTAATCAATAGGTTAATTAACTATAATACAATTATAACAAAATATATTTATGTATAATTTTCTTTTTAATAATTTATAATTTCTAGTATATAGAAGAAAAAAATGTCTTTTTTTAGTTTGTTTTACAAATATTTGTATTTGAATATGAATTTATTAAAAAAAAAAAAAAAAAAAAAAACTATTCAACCATAATAATCACAATTATGAATTTAATTTCATTTTAGGTTTAAAGATAGAAAAGGACACAGATATAGTTATAAGACTGGTTATTCAAGGTTAGGGACCAGTTCAAGTTCTAGCACTTTATAAGAAAGGGACCTATGAATGGTCAATATGAGTGCCTTTAACTAAAATTAGTTAGGAAATCCACACATTTCTCATGTAAATTAAATAATACTTCTCAAAAATTAATCTTATTTACTTCTGTTTAAAAGTAGAGCTTCTACAAGTTCATTTAGCTTGTTTTATTTTAGTTAAATAGTTTTTTTTTAAGTTTTTTTTTTAACGTTTACTATTCCTAATATATTTTTTTTTTGTTTAATTTATATGAAAATGAAAAATACATAAAAAATTAATAAAATATCAAATAGGATGGATTGTTGGAGTGTTGTAATAGAAAACAAAATGTGAAATGTTTTGCTTATAAAAAATCATAAAATAAAATCATATCAATTGTCATAAAATGGAAGAGATTTAATACACAAAGTTTTTTTTTTCCCTCCTCTTCTCGCAAACTGTCATTTAAAACCCAAAAATTGTTCAAATTAAGTAAAAAAGAAGAGTTTTGATTTGTAAGTCAGACTAAATTGCCATTAGGGGTTAATCAATAAGTTCAAGATAATCGCTACTTTGGGTTTAAAGAAAGTCTAAACCAGTCCATTTACGAAACGACAAACAGTTAAACTATCTTTAGCCAAACATTTTTCGGTTTTTATATCTATCTTCCTGTATTTTCTTTAATCACTGATTTATAGATGATAACTTTAAAATGACTTTAAATGTACAGTTAGTTTTACAAAACGCCCTTTTAAATCTGCATTGATTTATAGTATGTCAAAATATCAAAGTCCATTTTTTGGCTTAACTTAATACAAACTTTAAACTTTGTGTATTAAAATAGAAAAATATTCGCATAAAGTATAAAAAATCTATTTCTAATAAAAATAAAACTTTTGCTCAATAATTTTTGTTATAGAAGTACATATTGCTATAAAATTATAATTATAGTTTTGCTTAGTAGTTTTCTTGTAGTGCAGTGTGTAGTTTTGTGTTCGTTTTTAGGCATTAACAAGCCGTAGGTGGGGTTAACCTAAAAAAATTATAAAAAAAATTATTTTTAAATATAAAAATTATGTTAAAAAGTAAAAAATATTTATTTAAAAGGAATTTTAAATACCAGCTAACACTTTAAATAGACTAGCAAACAAAAAAATAGCTAAGTATGTATGTACTTCTTAATAAAAGGGTTGTGTTGTACAAATTAAGTTATATTTGTTCTAAAATTTAAGATTGTTTCATTAGTAGGCAGTATTTAGAAATATGTAATTCATTAGTAGTAAGTAAAATTGTGTGCAAAAATATCAAAATTTAAGGGAGACTAAAAATGTTGTTCAGTCGTATAAGACATTAAACAAATCTTTAATCATATTAATGCTGCTTGGGATATTAAAGTTCAACCTCACAAAAATCGTTTTTTTTTTTTGTAATATTTAAACACTTGTCTAGAACACGTCAGAAATGCAAGAACCTCACTTCCCTGACTTTCTCTGTTTAGTTTGGACATAAACCCTTTGTAAGGCCCTGGTTGCTGGCAGGTTTCGTTGCATTTATATGAGGAAGTTTGTATTGTCACTTGTTTGCGCTATGTCTCTTAAGGTTGGGTCACACATGGCAAATATTTACCGAAAAAGACGTAACCACTAAATAAAATATATTTAAATTCTGTTAATTATTTTAAAAACTTAATTTACTTAGGATGATTCAAAACAAATATTTAGTTATATATTGTTTGATGCGGTTTGATCTTACAAAACACTTGTAAGAGTAAACAACGTCAAACAAATTTGTGCGAAAAAAGTAGTGACGCTTTTTTGAGTAAATATTTGCCATGTGTGACCGTACCTTTAGAGAAGTGTTTCAACTTTGAGACATTTACTTTATAACTTTAGTTAGAACATTAATTAGTTGGATTTCGATGCTGTAACTAAAATAGTTCAAAATATAAATAGACTCTCACTTGTTAATTGAGACACTCACTTGCCAATTCGTAGTTTTGCCTGCAAAAAGATCGATGAGTAATTCTTACAAATAAATTTTATTTTGGCGATTTAAGAAATTTATTCATCGTCTAAACAATTACCAATATACAATGAGTGACAATACAATGTGAACTTTGAAAGTCAAAAAACATGACTTTTTTGCAAATACTAACATATACAGTGCACTCGCGGTAACGTGAACTAATTAAAACCAAGGGAGTTCATGTTAGTGAAATTGTTCACGTTAGCGATTGTCGAATTTCATGGAAAAAATATAAAATTTTATAATATAAACCTGTGTTTTACACCCTTGAATGAGAAATTCTTTTATTAGTATTTTCATTATTAAAATATAACACAAAAATTATTGATTAAAATGCATTACGAAACAAAACGAGATACTTTGAAATAAAATTGCATAGCAAATAAAATTACTCATTCGTTGCCATACAAAAAATATTAATTCATAGGATACAAACACATTTTTAATATAAGGGGATTCCCTCAACTTTAAAAATCGAATTTAATGAATGTATTTCAGTGTTGTCTACATGCTTAGAAAACAAATGCAGTAAAAAAAATTGTTCACGTTATAGAGCTTTCTGAGTTTGTTCACGTTACAGAGTAGTCAATGTAAACAAAAGCTTGTTCACGTTAGGCGGTGTTCACGTTAGACGGTGTTCACGTTACCGCGAGTGCACTGTATGTATATCTGTGGACTTTTGACAAAACAACTTAAGTGGAATTCTCAAAATTTTCAGGAGAGCGTAAAAACTGTTATTTTATTATTTGTCCTTGAAGAACTTTATTATTTATCTCAATGAGTTATATTATAATGACAAATAATAGAATAATTATTGATTAATTCAACAGTTTTTACGCTCTACTGAAAAATTTGAAAATTCACTTAAGTTGTATATTAAAATTTACTAGGTTTTCTATTAAAATAAGGTAAATTTCAGAGTATTTAAGCACTAAAGTTAAAAAATACATCTATATAATGTGGTTATACTTCTTAGTATTGGCAAAACAATGGAAACTTTTTAACTTCTACAAGAAAGATAACTAAAACAAAAATAATATTTAAGAAAACGATGTAAAAGCATCGTTAATATTCAATTTGATTTATTTTAGTAATTTTTTTTCGCACAATAAGTCACGTGTATCTAAATAGTTATTAAAAAGGGATACAGTCAAGATTTGTAAATTTAAAAAAAAAAAAAAATAATAAGAAATGATTTTAGTGCTGAATTGAAGCCAAGAACTACTATATGTATGTGGTAAATATTTAATTTATAAATCAGCAGTTTGAAAAACTATAAAAATAAATTTGTGAGACAGGTAACATATGAGGGAGGTAAACTATTTCAAAACAAGATATTTTAATAGCAAGAGAGTTTAATAAATAAAAAAATCATAAATAATCTAAAATAGCATTTAATTCTTGAACTGTTAGCCGCAAATGAGGCTGGTCCTGGTTGTTATAGCCCCGCGGATACTGTTCTCTATTCGGGTTAATTCAAATACAATTTAAGAGCAAGTGATGAGAGAACATATGTAACACCGACGAGGAGAAAAAGACTGGACCCCAATTACAAAAACAAGACAGAGTTAAATTTCGCAATGATAATATTATGGTGTCGGGCTGTTTTTCAGGGCAAGGTATGGACTCAATCCATAAAATATAATATAACTGCAATCGGATACAGATCCATTTTAAATGATGTAATGTATCCAGAAATATGCACCTAGTTTGGAGATTCCAGCACGACAACCCTAGAGGTGTGGGTTGTAACCGAGTGGTTATCATCCAATGAGGTACGTGTTTTGAAGTGAGGTGTCCGTCCAATCACCAGATCTCAATCCCATAGAAAACCTATCGCAAAATACGGATGATACCTCGAAGGAAACTTTATCAGATGCGGTTATAAGCGAATAACAACATATTTCAAAGGACACGATTAAATATATATAATTGCATCGTCGCTGTGAAGCAGTAGTAAAAAAACAAGTGATATCCAACGAAAAACTGATTCACTATTTTTGTTAAATTGAAACCTAAGTTTTCATTGTTTTGTCAGTACCATTAAAATCAGTACTTTGTTTTCTACTTTCAGAATTTAATTATGTTCTTATTGCACTGCTAATATAAGTTAATAAAAGTATATCTTAATAATAGACTGAAAAATATAAATTTCTTAAGAATTTTTTCTAGAAACGCTAAATTTTAGACTGACATCGATTTCATTTCGCTGTCTTTAAACATTTTTTTTTTTCATAAGAGAGAGGATTTAAATGAATCTCTTATAAAATCTTTAGCTGACAATTGTTAAGAGCTTTAAGTGAGAATCTGTTTTATAATCTGGGCAGGCCTGCCATATTTGCCGATTTATCGACATTTAACCATTTAATTTAAAAATACCGATTTTTTGGTTTTATTCTAAAAATACAGTTACAGATATATTTTCATTAATTTAACATTAACACAAGACATTTTATAACGCTAATGAAGTTGTAATGAAATAATAATTTGTATATTGATTGACTTGTTAATATAATCAACAAGATATTTTTAACTTATTTAACAACTAAATTTGTTGAATTTTGTTGATGTTTACTTGAACTTATATTAATTTTTATTTAAAAATGATTCCATTCTGTATATCTTGAAATAATTCTCCTGAAACAGAATATGGAGTTAATATTTCTAAATTAATTTTAAAATTAGCTGATTCTTTGAGTAAATTTCATTGTTAAATAAATAAAAAAGTTTTCAGTTAATTTTGTAGTGAAGTTATTCCTTAAAATAGGATTATTTATTCTAAAGAGTATTGTATTAAATATTAAAAACATAAAGTAAATATGTCAAATCAAAATTTGTAGGTGTATTTCTCAGTATTTTTCACATAGCCGTTTTTTGATGATTGTTCAATTTTTTGCTATATTTTTTAGAAAATTTTTATCTGGCAGGGTTGTCTCTGGATGTTTTTGTGAGGTTATCTCAAGTATCGATTAGTTAAGTTTTAATCAAAGTTTCAAAAGAATTAATTCTTATTCAATTTTCAAAATCAAATTAAATTTGATCTCTTAAAGAATTCTTTACGAAATAATTCCTTGATCTAGAGGCACAACTGAGAGTAAGCTGAGTGTTAAAATAATTACTATCTACCAAATTTGATGGCTGACACAACACATCAAAATTCTTGGATTTACATCAGGCGCGGATCCAGAGGGGATGAATGAAAATGTTCGAATAAATTTCACAGCTTTTTCATTGTACTACAAACATATTTAATTTATACCTTTGATAATTCATTCCAAGGCGAATTAACAAGGTGAGTGTAGATGAAACGTCAACTCAATTCTAATTAAATGCATTAAATTCAAATTTAAATTAGTTTTTGTTAATTTTCCTTTTTGTCAAATAAAGTTTGACAGCTGACTTACATTAAACCACGGCGAATTAATGATTAGCTAATTTTATGCGGTCACCTTATTAATTCGCCTTTACATAATTAATTCCCTATTGAATCATTCAAGTTTTCTTTAATTCAATGCCATTACAAAATAGCTTAATAAAATTTATTGAAAGATTAAATTTTTCTTCAATTGAAAAAATAGGCTTTAGAAAAGTTATTTTTTCATTTCAAATTTTGTAAGTGATTAAATGCGAAACAAAAACAAATTCAATGACGAACATCTTTTTTTATTCAATTTGGATTAGATTTGTATTATCAAATGAATTATGAATTAATACAATAATGAATTCTATGTAAATAAAAGCTTTTAAATGACGCTAAATAATTTGATTTGTTGGGAATGGTTTTATGGAATGAATTAAGCTTAAATTGAATCAATAAAATCTAAACTGTGATTTTAACAGATCGTTTAGAACATCAAGTATACGAATGTACTTGCTTCAATACATTTTGACATCGAAAAATATCGCAATCGCTGGTGGGACATATTAAGGTTGTTTCTTTATTTAAAATATAATCTTAGGTTAAAAGGAATAATTTGAAACCATTAAAAACCGATATTTTCTTTTATACGATTATTTACTTTGAAGATCAAAATAAAATTTCGTATTAATTTTAGAGTTTGCTTGAACCTTGTTTCAAACAGATAGGTTCTGAAAAATGATCTATGTTTCAATAGTTTGCAATAAAACGCAGCTGTAATCCCAACTTTTCTTTAATTATCTTTCCATTTTTTAAGCAATTTGGGTTGTCATAGTTTTTTATAAGCTTTCTTATTGGGGGTTGTCATAGAATCCAATCATTGTCGGAAACGGGTTTGAAGACGACAAAAAATGTACATATGACTTATGAAATCCAATGTATTTTTTGTTCAATCGATAAAGAATTTAATTCTAGCTCGAATATAAAACTTATAACTTTCGATTTCACGACAACCATTGGATTCTATGACAACCCCGAATAAGAAAGCTTATAAAAAACTTAGGCCATTTAATCGAAATAAAGTACCACCATCGTTTGAATGTAGTATCATTTCAAAATCTCCATTTGCCTCTATTGATGTACATATATTGAGAACATTGGAATCGGATCCATAAATTAAATTTCATCTAAATTTTCCTTTTAACTAAAATTTTTTTTTAAAAATTCCAAAAAAGTTTATTCAGTTCAAATACAAAATACTGAAAAAAAATCAATTACAAATGTCTAATATATGGCCTGGTCCAGTACTAGTTGCATTTACAGGTTTTGTCATGCATTAGAATTTTTCAGAAAAAAACAACAAATTACATATATTCAAAATTTGAGTTGAAATCTAAAAAAGTACTGGAAAAAGGCTACAATTTATTTAAAGCCCTTGTAACAAATCATAACTTTAGACTTTTATTACCATTTAAAGTTTTTTAAAAAAAGGTCAATATGAACTTAAAGGAAATTAGACTCTATTTATAAAAGCCCCGAATTCTTTAGTTATAATTAAGTTTCCGTGGTAAATATTCTAAATATTCAAAAAACAAAACAAAAAAATATTAGTTAACCAAAAATTATCATAATAATTCATATAAATCTTACGCATCAGTACTAGCATTCGGTCCAGGATCTTCAAATAGAACTTCCGATCTTGTACTAATAATATAAACCAAACAAACCGAAAATATTAACACCACAATACCAATTGTTAACGTTACAATTTCATGGATACGAGAGGGACGTAAAAATAAACGAGAACTTAATGAACTCCAGGTAGATTCGGACCAGGTGGAATATTCACCCGAAGTCCAATTGTAATCTATAAAAAAAAAGAATTTAAAATTATGTTATATTTACTTAAAACAAATTTATTTTAATTGTCTTACCTTCTATAATAAATGCTGGACTTAAAGCTAAAGAATAATTTTGTGTGGTTAAACCACATTCTCCCTGTTTGTTGTAGCCGGCAAACCAATATCTAGGTAAATTGGTGCAATTGTCTTTGGCTACATTAGGAAGTTTTTGTGACAATAAATAGCCCATTATGCGATAAGTCCAAATGGTGGCTTCCTGAGTATCACGATTGACACTAATGTAACTGCAAGAAAATTAATTAAATTATCAATATTCAACAAGTTTTAAACACAATATTGTATAAAATCATATTTTTTTATAAATTGTCAATTCACAAGGGTCTTATCAGTCATATTGTCCTAATATATCACGACTCGGCTTATCCGACTCTTAGCCATTCGGCGTTGGTCTCTGCTAGTTCGTTGCAATAACACAATAAACATAGCATAGAAAGTAGTATTATTTTAGGACATTTTTTGCTTGAAAAGCAATAAAAACCATTGTGAAATATTAGGACATTATGACAATATGACATGATAAGAGACCTTGTGAATTGACCAAATAATTTTTAGAAAAATTTTTAAATATAACAAGTTATTATAAAAAACTTACCGATTCGGTGCTATTAAAGGCAACTTCTTAAAACTATTCGGCTTCGAGGCCGCAAAAAATAATGGACAATTTTGTGATTTTACAAAACAAAACAGTATTTCATCAATCAACACCGGACTGGGAAATTTATCGTCTACATATTCCTTCCCCGTTAGCGTTTCGTACAAGGCCATGGCAATTATGGCCGATACATTACGTATTTTCATTTGTATATCGTCTGTCTTAAAATATTTCAAAGCATCCTCCCTACCCATTAGCTGTGTATAATCCAGTGAAGTGTTCGTATAATTATATTTCAAGTTGACACCATCATCGTAAACCGAATGATAGAAACGATTTGTGGGCGGAGCATTTAATATGGCGGCTGGAAATGAAAGATTTTTTCTTAAAAACGACTGAGCCGATGTTGGTGGCATTTGATAACCAATGGAATTTTCGAAATTTATATTAAAATCATATTTCGGTGTGGTGGCATAGTGCTGTAATTTGCGCAATATCATTTTGGCATATGGAAATTCACTGAGCGTGTGCAATTTAATGCTAGACATTTCATCAAATGTACCCAGATCCAAAACAAATTCTATGTTGTCAAACGTAATGGGTGTGGTCTGTGTGCTGGCCTTTGGAAAGTCTTTGTTTTCCAAATCGTAAACGAATCTTTGTGATCCAATGTAGTCGTAGGATTCACCATTGAAGATAACAAAGAGTATATTGAGATTGGAGTCTTTGAGTAGGGTTTTATCTGCCAGGAGACGGGACAGTGTATGGGCCACGCTTACGAGTACAGTATAACCGGTTAAAGAGTCCTTTGCTCCAACGCCTGCAAAGAAAGTTTTAAATTGTAATTAGTATTTTATTAATGCTGCAAAACTTATAAAAGTAAATTTTACTACACTTCTTGTATTAAATCAACCAAATTGTATCAAAATTGACTTCATTAGATGGAAAATAACACGTTGACTACCAACTACGAGATAACACGTAGATTACGTTGCCTTCTAGGGTGCCAACTACGAGTTATCTCGTACTCACTAAACCTGTGAAGCTACGAAAAGAACAAAATATTAAAGAAAGACGTACGAATTAACTCGTAGTTGGCTTCTGCGTAGCGACGATATAATTCGTAGGTCCTTTTTCTCCAAAAAAAAAAAAAAAAACATAATTTTTGCTTTTTGATGATACCTATGATCTAGAAATAGAGTTTTTAATAATATAATGTGAAAAAATCCAATTGTAATTTTTGGCCGGTTTTCTGAAAATTGCATAGTCGATTCTCATAGAACATCCACAGGCTATTCGAAGTAACTTTAATACAAGCCGCCTCATAGGTCCGACCTAACCCCGGTAATGTGTTCCAATTGTTCATTAAGGATCTCGTTAAAGAGCAAATAGTTCTTATTTTACTTATGAGATTCGAATACTTATTGTTAGTCTTGAGGAAATAGCTAGATTAAATAAATAAAATGTTTAAAAATAGTTCAACATAAATTTCGGTTCGCAAAATCGATTGTTGTGGGGAATATCTGACGAATTGAAAAATATGACCACCGCAGGGAAAGGCGACTGTGAATTTGTGTGCTCATTAAGCATTATTTCTTGCGAAAAAAACCCAGGTAGATAAATACTATGGGAACTCGGCACCATCAATTTCAATGGTAAAATAGTGGAGTAATGAATTTTGTTGTGGCCGTACAAGCCGAACGTTCTAGACGCCCAGTTGAGGTTTCTATACCCGAAACAATTGAAAAAATTCAAGAAATGGTGTTGGCCAATCGGAGTTTGAAAGTGCGAGAGATTGTGGAAGCCATTTGCATCTCACATGGCTCAGTGGTTTCAATTTTGAATGATCACTTGGGTATGGGAAAGCTTTCCGCAAGATGGGAGCCGCGTGTGCTCACAATCGGGTGCGTACATGTCCAGTTTGAATGACAAAATCCATGAATTAGGATACGAGTTGCTCCCTCATTCGCCCTATTCTCCGGATTTAGTCCCGAGTGACTATTTCGTGTTTCCAAAGCTGAAGAAATGGCTCGACAAATCTTATTTTTCGGTAGGATACAACAATTGGAGAAACGTTGGACAAAAAGCTCAAAGGAGTTAAAAACTAAAATTATTTTTTATCCAAAAACCTGTGTTTCATTCAAAAGTCACGAAGGTTCAATTAGTCGTGACTTACCACATCGCCATAGCCGTAACCATAGCCATATCACAAGCATTTTACTGTAATGGCTATGGCGTTATGGCATGTCACTAATAATCAAATACATTGTTGCCCATAAGCTTGGTTCGAAGAGCTGTTTTATATGGTTACGGTTATGACACGTCTAATTAAATCTTTATTCATAATTTAAATGTCAATTTTCCTATCATGTCACGAAGAATCTGAATGGATCATCGAGTTTAATTGTGTCAGACACTATTAATTAATTTTAGCGTTTAAAAAACTTCAGCAAGAAGCTCGAAATGAACAAGCTGAACGCAATCGCGAACATTTTACGAATATTTGCTGCATCCGCTGGTTTATTCGACTGGCAAAATGGTACTAGTTACTCCAACTTTGAAGGACCTTAATGTATAAAGGAGTGATATCGAAAAATTCTTAACTTCAATTTCCATGCTCTATTTTTGGCCTCTAAATTTTTAGCAGCGTTCCTGTCAGGAACTCTTTGAGCCTTGTATGTTTTTAAACCTGCATTAGCTTTAACTTTTCGTACTAAATAGTCCAAGCATTGAGCTAACCGGGTTGCTTTCCTACCGGATGTGTTGGGAGCTCTTTTGAAAATGATTTCTATTTTTTTGGCTTTAGAAACATCATGCGGAAGATTCCTTCTACTTGAACCAGGTTTTCTATCAACGGACAAGTTCTCCCGGTACTGTTTAATAACATTGGAAACATTTTAGTAAGAGCTTCTTATGCTAAATTCCCAATTGACGGCAGACCTTTGAATGCTTGGTCAACTTTTTGCAGGACCAAGTTGGGTTTTGTTGAAAATATTTAATAATTTTAGTACGCACTTTTTTCTGGTCACTTATTTTAATCAGATTAACAACAAATGAATATAATTGACACAAAGGTAACTTGAGAAAAAAAAAAACATATAATACTTGGGTTAAAAGTTTTAATAAAAAACGTGTGTTAAGAACTTTACGATCTCACTCCTTTCATTGCTATTAATTTTCCATTCCTTATTATCGAATACAAAAATGTTGACGACAACCCCTACTGTCGGCGAAAATATTAGAAAAGAAAAATTATCACTCGAATTTATCAAAACAATGAAAGATATGGTGCGAAATGGTCGAAAACAGCATGAAGTATTCGCAATATGCGATAGCTGTATCAAATGTAAGTTTTTCCCCAGAAAAAAACTTTCGAGAGCAGCGAAATTATCAATTACCCTAATTTAATGAGGTGAACTTTGCTGAGAAATATTTAGAACTACCAAAATCAACATCATTGCTGGCAGTACACCTGAAATGCCGAGTATTTGATGTTTTCTTGCCCTCAAATCTGTGTAAACTCAATCATTGAATGAAAACACTCAGTCTATATTTGGATAGTAAAAGGAGCTCATGCGCTGTTATATCTGCCACATAATTCATGCAGAAGTCCAGAAATTTCAGCATTCATATACAATTCTATATTTAAATTTAAATAAAACAAAGTGTGCGTGAGATATCATTGATATTTTTTATCTATCGTCCATCGATGCCATTATGTAAGGAATAAAACATCGTGCAAAAGTCCGACGCGGCTTCGCTGTGTGGCGCGCATCCGAAATGTAAAATTGGATGCGCGAGATTGTCAAATCACACAATCTCGGTGGCCAGTTCACATCACCTCCACGTGAGATGACCATGCCCTCAAATCGCTCGTGCTGTGTGGTAAGTACCACTGTTGAAACGACATGTTTTTGGTCTCTTTATCATCGAATTCAGGCTAAAAGAAGTTGGTAATCTTCGACCCTCGACGTTTACGGTGATGGCCTGGCCAACGTAGTTCTCAAAGAAATATGGGCCGATGACGCCGCCAGCCAAAAATCCACACCAAACAGTGACTTTCTCGCGATGCATTGGACGCTCTTGGATCTCATGTAGATTTGTATCGTTACAAACAATTATGTTTGTTGACGTACCCATTCATTCAGAAACGGGCCTCACCGTAAAACGGGAGAAGCACGCGGAACGTTTCCCGAACAGCACACCCATTTTGATAAAACAAAATTATCATTTGCCAAATTGAACTGAATAAATAACAGCCAATTCTATCAACTGTCAAATTAAGATCCCAGTGTCCATATTTTCTTTAACCAACCAAAATAATTATTATTTGACACCAACTTCGAATGGAACATCTTAAGTATAAGCTGACGATATTATTCCACTTTCCAAAAATAGGGTTTCTAATTTCAAGGACTTTTTTGATTCCCGGAAAGTAATAAAGAAATCTGTTCATTCCGGGGAATTTTTTGTATTAAGTCGATCTGTAAGACAAGTTTATTCGGGAATTCCTGAAATTTCCGGGAATTCCGGGAAATTTTTTCCTTAAAGCCTTTCGCTTTATACGATCAATTCATCGAATCAGTAAACGAATTCTAGAGCAGTAAAATATCACCAGATGACAGTGTACGAATTGACTCTACTCACAGAAAATGAAGACAAAAGCTTCGCTTGCTAACTTAAACAAAATTTGACGCTGCAATCAATTAAGTACCAGGACTTCGCACTAGTTTAGTGAAGATATTAAATTAAACAAAACTCATATTACTTTAATTTAAAACTTATATATTTGAAAATAAATAAAATTGTTTAGACAATTTAATTAAATACTTATAAAATACTGGGGGGGACTAGAATATGTTTCGTAATACATCGTATATGTATGTAAATTGAGCCATTAGATAAATAAGATAAAATATATAGGTATATATATATAATTAAATTGTTTTTGAGCTTTAAGATATTGAAGGCACTTTATATTGCACATAAGGCCACCAAGTTAATAAATACATTTAATTAAGGATAAATTACTTAATGTATGAGTAATAAATACCATGAGCAAACGTTATTCATTTATTATATGGAAACTAAGTATTCCATTTTAATAATTTTGAAATTTTTAATCATTTAAATTGCTTTTTCATTGCTTCGTTTTCTTTTTCTTTTTTGTTTAAATTAAATTCACTCTTGTTTCATGCGTTTTGCTGAAGGCTCAGAATTTGTTACATCGGCCGCTATCAACTCCAATTGATAGTCCAATTCAAAGTCAACATGATTTTGTAAACGATCACATATTACCGCTATAGCGGTCTTTTCTTGAGCCTCGGCTATCTTGTTTTCCACCACATAGAACATGTACTCATCGTAGAGTAAACGTATCAAATGAAAACTACCAAAACTTGGAGCCGATCTTAAGGTTAAATCTCGAATAACCAGAGAACTGTAAAAACTCCACTTTAACAGAAACTGACGAGCTGCTTTGGGATAACAGGGTTTACCGCGATATTCCTGAAGAGCCGAATCCGCAACCAATTGCAGCCATGAGGCCCACTGTTCCAACGAACTCTGCTGTTGCAGGGTGGTCTTAAAATCATTCTCCAGACGCTGAACCAAGGCCGGATCACATTGGCACACCCAGGCGGCCTGTTCCTGGACATTTGGAAAATCCACACGGTTAAAATCGGCCAACATTTGTGTAATTTGTGTACTATTATGAAGTACAGCTCTAGAAGCTTGAGCCAAGTGGTTAAGCGAGGTATAACGTTTTAGGATTTGACAGAATGCCGAAACAGTTGAAGTTTTTATCTGCACCATTTGTTCGGGTATACCCAACATGGCTTCGCATATCCATGCATCCATATGTTTGGCCAAACTGCGAACGGCTTGTGTCAAAGCATTGGGTACGGATCTCAAAACATCGGGTATTATAACATCCACCAAATTCTGAAAGAATTGATAATCAACAGTGCGCACAAAATTCTGCACAACGGACGACAGAGAAAGTAACTTTAATTTGGAGCGCGATAAACTGAGCATAGAATCATGATGATCGGTAGACCAAAATTCACGCCACAAATATTCGATGGTATTAAATTCCAAATTAATTATAGCATCCAAAAACTTTTCACAATGTTCTTGATATTTCAAGCGAAATAATTCCAAATCTTGGGTATTTAATTCCGCCGGGCAAGTGTGATCCAGTTCTAGCAAAGGGAATGTTGGTAAAGCACCTGTACCGTCACCTAAAAATTTAGCACAGGCGGCATAAGATTCCGGCTTGAAAATTAATCTTTTCAAAGGTTTGTTGTTGGACTTGTGGCCGGAAGAACAGCCAGTTGTTGAAGCTTGATTGTTATTTTTGTTGTTGGAGTTAGGGTCTACCGAAGTTGTAGCTTGCTGGGAGGGAGAAGAGGAGCATTCGTCTTGACTTAGTTGCTGTTTGAGAATGGAATCCGGTTTAATACGAATACCGTAATAGTGATATTTAGAATTGCCACGAGTACCCAAGCGCCGAGTGCGTAAGCCGGCGAACACAGATCTTATTAATTTGCCAAAACTAGCTGCATTAACCGGTTCTATTTTGGACTCATTACAGTGCTGTATATAGTGGTTGTAGAGAGTAGATCTCGGCAGACTTACTCCCTCGGCAGTCTCGTAGTTTTGTGACAACCATTTAATGGTGGCCGAGGCAATTTTATTCGAACCACCCATATGATTTAGATCTGTTTCCATGGAATTATCATCCAATTCATGCTCATTGGCCGAACTCATACATTGTGTGCCCACCAGTGTATTAGAGGAGGAATTGGGTGTTTGGGGAGAACTGTGCAGATCCTCAGAGGAAGTGTTAATTAACATGCCTTCTTCTACGGGCACCAAATAAGGCAATAAAGTGGTGTCATTATGAGAAGCAGTCCCGGTTAGTTGAGTGCCATCACTACTAAAGTTCCCCGTGGATGTGGTGTAAAAAGTTGATTGATTTGTTTGATATTCTTGTATGGGACAAAAGGGATATGTGATTTGAGTTTGGGTGGCATTGGAGGCCTGATACAATTCTTCGGCATCTACATATTGCACTTGATAATTTTGTCCCGCATCTTGAGTGGACACAGTGACGGTGATGTATTGTGGACAACCTTCATCCTGATCGACATGATTAACCAAATCTAAAACACCGTCCTTAATGCCAACCAAAGTATCCATGGTGGTGGCGGTTTGGGCCTCGTTACTGGAAGTGTCATTATTTTCCATGGGTACTAACAAATTTATGATGGATAACTCTTCCTGCTCCTGTTGTTGCTGTTGTTGTTGTTGGTTATGATGCGTTTGTTGGTGCAAATTACCGCTAAACTGCTGGTGCTGGTGCGGCTGCTGATGGTAATGCTCCTCTACGCTGGCCAACGCTGTATGTGTTGTCATAACATCTTGCAAAGATTCGGCAGTAATGTACTGATACACTTCTTGTTGTGCGTTATGGCAAGAAGAGGAGGGGTCCCTAGTTACCACGATTGCCGCTGAATCGGTTGTATTATTGACGACACATGGCAAAACCGTTGAATCGGTTGTTATAGTATCCGTAGCTGGGGACACAATACTCAGCGTAGGAGAATTTATTATTCCGGCTGTCGTTGTCGACGTTAAGACAAAATTTCTAGGCGCTGCCAATCTGGTGGTCATATTGGAGTCCTCGTCCTGCAACGATCGTCTTAAACTCAGGAGCACTAAAGAATGTTTGTTGAATTTTTTTGGTTCGGTGAAAAAGTGACGTTATTCTTACGTGGTTTAACGTTCGTTTACAAATAATTTTAAGGATTTTTCCAAAGGATGTATATAGTATATATTTTCAGTGTTGTTTCCTGGCGTTGGCTAGGTAACCAACAACAACAATAACAACAACAGTAACAAGAACAACAATAACAGCAACAACAACTAGCTTATTACAAATAACAATTGCCTATACTACATACTCCTAATTTCGGTGGTTGTTTATTATTACGCTTCGTTGACTATACAATTTCTAACCGTCGTTTTATTTAAACGTTGACGATAAAAATGCACTTGTCTACATGGCTCAAACAGGGAACATGTGTCCGTGTGTATGTCAACCCAACACACTGGGTAGTAGTAGTAGGTGTATGGTTCACCTGTGAGGGATTGAGTTAAAATGTGTGCCTGTTTGTTTCTATGTATGTTAGTGTATGAGTTTGTATATTTTTGTTTTATTATTTTATTATTCAAAATATAATTTTGTGTTTATTTATGTATTTCATTTTTTTTTTTTTTGGAATTTTCTCCAAACAGTTGTTTATTTTGTAGGTATTGGTATTGTAGTCCTGTAGTTCATTTATCATTTCATTTGATTATCCTTTGAATATTGCGTGTTGCAGTTGGCGATTTTTACCAATTTGGTATTTTTTTTTATATTTTGTTTGAGTTGTTTTGTTGTTTATTGGTGGTTGGTTCTGTTAACGGTTTCGTTTGAAAATAAATAAATTTTCACCTTTTCTTTTTATGTCTATGTATAAGAAAATTGTCTGCAAGCATGAATGTGGTATGGGGCATTAAAACTTTTTCAAAACTATTGTTATTTCCGGCAAAAAACACCTTATGCTAAATATATTTATGTTTGTATTTGTATGTACATATGTGTAGTTTATTCGATGTTTGTTTGAAAAGAGGTTGCTAATAACAGGTAAATTTTAATGAGATAATTTTTATCTAAGGATGGGGAATGTATGTATATATGTAAAGATATATTCTGATGTACAAGTGTTTTTAGGTTTAAAAAGCAAATGTTTTAATTCTCACATTATTGTAATGAAAAGTAAACAAAACTTAATCTAAAAGATAACTCTAAGTGAATATAAAGAAATTAGCACGTGTCTACAATCCTAAACAAATAGGAGCCGGTACAAAATGGAATTTAATTTTTTTTATACCTTGAGTGGAACTTTTTTAATGAAACACAGGTTTTTGGATAACAAATCATTTTATTTTTCAAATTAGTCTCCTTTGAGCTCTATAAACTTTGTCCAAAGTTTCTCCAATTGTTGTATCCCTTACAAAAAAAGATTTGTCGAGGTCATCATTTGTTTGTGAGATAATTTCACTGCAGAGCCATTTCTTCAAGTTTGGAAACAAAAATAGTCAATTGGGGAAATTCGTAGAATAATTCATGGATTTTTGCATGCAAGCTTGGCTAAGTGCTAAGAAAAAGGGTAGTCAATATTGATTATACCGCGTGCATCCCAATAAACGGTCGCTATGACTTTATTGTCTGACAACCCCATCTTGGTCTTCTTTGACTCTGAGAAACCCACTGTTTTGACTGTCTCTGTTGTGTTGTGGTGAATCCACGATTCGTTCACCGTTACGAAAAGGCGCAAAAACTCTTCCATATTGCGGTTGAACAAGGACAAATACTCCTGCGAAGTTGTCATACAATTTTGTTTCTGATCATTCAAAATTGAAATATGAGATGAATACAGCTTCCACAATCTCTCGCATTTACAATCTCCGATGGGCCAACACCATATCGTGAATTTGTTCAATTGTTTCGGGTGTAGAGACCTCAACTGTGCCTCCAGAACCTTCAGCATATAGCGTGCTTATGCGGCCACAATGAACTTCAGTAAACTACTTTTTTCCCCCCAGTTCCCATAGTATTTATCAAGCTTAGCCTTGGTTTGAGTGATAGTATATTTTCGGACACGAAATTCACTTTTTTTCAATTTCTCCTCAAGTCACGAATTATTAATGGCTGTCAAACACAAATCAAATGACGCAGCTTGTTCAAATCTTGACAGCAGTCAACTAACAGATGCCTGTTGACTGAAGCTGTGTTGCCCGTTCCATTAACGTTTTTATAGTGTTTTCTGTCACTTTGCTCGAACAGGTACTCCATCTCCATTTAAAATCTATCACACTTTTGGTCACCTTTTTTGTGCTCTTTAATTCTCTTTTAATAAGAGCCCAATATCTCTCCACTGTCCTTAGCTCTGGGTAGTTTGAGGATTTGCCTCTCTTGGTACAAATACCACATTATTGTTCTTGTACCATAGTGACAGAATGCTAAGTCAGGCCAAAAATAAGTGAACACATTATGAAGTCTTATGAATGGAAGTCGTCTTTTTTGTAAACATTCCTTGATATAAATTTCGGTATTTATAGAGCCCCTTTTAACAAAAGATTGGCTTCTTTTGCCGCAACTGCATATTGCTTGCCATACCAAGAACTTTTTGGGAAATTTTGTCTGCTTTTGGGTCCTGAATTTTTCTTCAACATTCCCTCGAGCATCAGCAACATCAAAATTTTGACCCGGAAGTTGCGAAAAATCTGCCAGAACATACGTTTCGTCATCCATTATGCAGCAAGAATATTTTTTTATAAAACTTGACTTCAATTTCCGTGCTCTGTTTTTGGCCTCTAAATTTTTAGCAGCGATCCTGTCAGGAACTTTTGTATGTTTTTAAACCTGCATTAGCTTTAACTTTTCGTACCAAATACTGAGCACTGAGCTAACCGGGCTGCTTTCCTACCGTATGTGTTGGGAGCTCTTTTGAAAATGCTTTCTATTTTATTGGCTTTAGAAACATCATGTGGACCATTCCTTCTACCTGAACCAGGTTTTCTATCAACGATCAAGTTCTCCCGATACTGTTTAATAACATTGGAAACAGTTTGACGGCAGACCTTTGAATGCTTGGCCAAATTTTTCTAGGACCAAGTTGGGTTTTGTTGAAAGTATTTAATTATTTTAGTACGCACTTTTTTCTGGTCACTCATTTTAATCAGATTAACAACAAATGAATATAATTGACACGTGTGTTAAGAATTTTACGATCTCACTCCTTAGTCAATGTATCCCTTATAGACAGTAATTGTCACTAATGTCTGGTCACTTGGCTGACTTCAATTTATTTATTTTGGGTCATTTGACAGGTATGGACACTTTGTAGTCCCATGTAATCTTGCGTGAAGACAATTGTCACTTCAGTGTCTCTAATTAATCTATAGTGTATTCATTTAAACGTTTATGTTGTACTGCAATTTAGAAAGTAGTTATTTTACTCACTAGAAGTAATATATTGGAGAGTTGCCGGAGGAAGTTTTGCTTACAAGCAAATCGGTTATTGGACAGTATATATCTTTTTAACTGTGTATATGTCTTTTTAACTATTTACACCTGTACATGTTAAAATAATTAGTTATGTAGCTGATCAAGTAACCAGTTAGGTACTAGGTACCTAAGGTAACTGACTCTATGTATACGGTATGTGAATCCTATTCGTTAACTACTTTGGACCAGTAGTTAAGTGCTGCACGCCAATCTTTTAGACTCCAAATACTGATAATGATATGGTGATATCGATATCTCAATCGTTATTATAAGTTTGACTATCAAACTAAGCTTTTGTGACTAACTACATTGAGAAAGTTGTATAGTGTTGAAATTCGTTATTCCTTTACTTGGGGGTTACACGATCAAGTTTTGCCTTTCAAGTTTTAATACACTCACACTTTTCTACTAATATACTCACACTTTTAAGAATTGAAACGAACTTGCATTCAATTTCTCTTTCAAGTTGGCGTTTCAATTTACAGTCAAGAAAACATCTGATTACATTTTTTTGAACAATTTGTAGTCACAGCTTTCAATTTTTGTAAATTTTGACAAACAGTATATGTAAAAGACTATCAAGAAAAACTTGATCGTGTGGCTGCAGGGTTAGTGTTAAGAAAGAAATGTTAGTCGAAAGAAAGTAACGCATTCACTCCTTATGTAAAAAATGTTGTATGGTTTAGAGATATTTAGCGGTACATCTTATAGTTATTTGACAAAACTTAGAATGTGTATTAATCAGAGACCGAAAATAACTCGTCCATATACCCAAAAACAAAATTGTGATTTATATTTTGTTATACAAATAAATCACTCAAAATAACAGTTATAAAATTATATTTTTATACCCTTCACCTTCGTGAGAAGGGTATACATATAAGTTTGTCATTCCGTTTGTAATTTCCACAATTTATTTTTCCGACCCTATAAAGTAGAGTTTCCAAAAAACCGAAGAATTTCAAAACCGCGGTTTCGGTTTTGGAAAAATGAAAACCGATCGGTTTCGGTTCGGTTTTGTGATAATTTATTAACTATTAAATCAGTTGATAATATAGGAACTGCTAAACAAATTTAAAGTTCAAATTTGACGAGTGTTTACGAGGATAAAGGAAAATTGGTACTTTTTCTTTTAATGGTACCTTTTTAATATATTAAATTAGTTAAAGTTGGCTAATATGCTTCTCAGTAAAGAAATAATCAAGAATAGGGTGCTCAATTGTATTATGATACCAAAAATGAAGAACTAGAACTAAGGAGTACTTTTTCGTTCTTCAAAATGAATTTTCTATAATATTGAACCTAGAAACAGGAAATTACTTTGAAATTTAAAACTTGACAGCGGTTTAAGTGTGGAAAATTTTTACTTTTTCTTCTAATGGTACTTTTTATTATAATAAATCATTTTACTTATTGTATATATGTATATAATAGTTGGCTGATATGCTTCTGAGTAAAGAAAGAATCAAGGATAGAGGGCATAATGATATTTAGGTAACAGAAACTATTATTGAAATTTCTATAATAATGAAGCTATAAACAAGATATTAAACAAACATGATCCTGACTGAGTAAGAATATAAAAAAGGAAATTGCAGGTACTTTTTCGAACTTTTTGAATATTTTATAACGATGGACCTAGAAACGAGAATTCAAAACGGATAATTAATGTTACTATTTCTTTATTGTGAAGGTACTTTTTTTTAATATTTTATAATAATAAACCTTAAAATTAGGCACAAATGATTCTGAATGAGTTAGAATTCACGAAAGGTAAATCAGTGACTATAATCTTACCTTTCTTTTGTATTTTCTATAATAATGGACACAGAAATATGAAATTAAACATTCATAATGCTGAGTAGGAATACAAAATGTGGGTCTTTATGGAATTGTTTTTATTCTAATAATACGTCTAGAATGAGCTACAATCCACATTACAATGAATCAATAAACATGAAACTAGAGACACGTTTTCCTGAATTAGTATTAATTTACAAAGGTAGACTTAATAGTACTATTTCTTTATTCCAATTGAAGTGGCGAAGCGCACCGGTCAGCTAGTACTCCATACTTTTATCGGATATTTGAAAATAACTAAGACTTTGTTACAAACATTTTGGATTATTTAGCTTGCGAAAGGTAGCCTGCTACATCATCTGAAGCAATTATTGTAATACAATTAAAAAAAATTTAAACAAATCTTAAGATATTTTTACCGATCTGTGTTTAGAGATATTGGATGAATAATTGGATGAAAAAGTTTGTTTCTCATTTCTAAATTTTGAATTTTTCTAGTGAAAATAGATTAAAAGTGAAAACCGAAGAATAATTGTCGGTTTCAGTTTCGGTTTTAGGTCCTGAAAAACCGCGATTTCGGTTTCGGTTAAAACCGAATTGGAAACTCTACTATAAAGTATATATATTCTGGATCCGTATAGATAGCAGAGTCGATTAAGCCATATCCGTCAGTCTGTTAAAATAAATTTTCTAAAGACTCCAGATACCTTCTGGATCCAAATCTGCAATAATTCTGTCAGATATGCTTTCGAGAAGTTTCCTATTTAAAATCAGCAAAATCCGTCCATAAATAACGGAGATATGAGCAAAAATCCGAGACAACCTCTGAAAATTTCATCAAAAAAAGACAATTTATTGCATGCTTTGACAAAAAAAGCAACAAAAGGTATATTTGGATGTGTGTTGGTATTTCGTTTGGCGTTGTTGTTTTTATACCCTTCACCTTCGTGAGAACAAGTTTTCTTGATATATTTAGGATGATATACGCCACAAATCGGCAATTAATGCATCCACAACAAAGGTATATAAGGGTATATAAGATGCGGCGTAGCCGAATATAGCACTCTTACTTGTTATTTACATTATTTGTTTTTGTTGTTTTTTAATGGTTTAATGTGAGACAAGCAATTCAATTCTTCTTGATCTTAACAGCTGTTACTTTCTCTTTTAATTACATATAGCAGAAGTAACAGAATTGAGATTTTTTTTAAATTGTGGTAAACTGTTTTGATAATATTTTGTAAAATTGGTGATTTTTTATAAAATCGCAGATTTTTTTAAAAAATACCGTTTTTTTGTGAAATTGTCAAATGTAGACTTTTTTATAAATTGGTTAATTTTTAAAAAAAATTTAGATTTTTGCAAAACATGTTTTTTATAAAATTCTCAATTTTTTGTGAAATTGAAAATTTTACATTCAATGATTTATAAATTTAATATATTTAACCGTTGCTTGCAGGAAATGAATTTTTGCGATTTATTTTTCATGTTCGCATTTACGAAAATAAAATATAAATAAATCACTCATCTAGATTTTTTGTGTTATTTTTCCAAAAACATAAAAATAAAAACAAATAAGCACTCACATTTTGGAGCAAAAATATTACCTAGATTTTGTTTTTGCTTTAAAGTTTTGAATTTAGAAAATCTCTTAAAATTTTTAAATAAAAAAATAAAATATATTTTAGAAAATATTTATATTTTAATTAAAAACCATAGAGAAACATAGAACGGAAACTAGAAAAAAACTCAAACAAAAAAATTACTCAAAAATTTTACACATACGAGTGTTGTTTTTGTTTTCACATATTTTTTTTTTACTAATACATTCTCACCACTTAGGTTTTTGACAACTGAGTTAGGTCTTTGACAGGAGAGTTTCCGATCTATGTGTATTTATCTATGTTAAAAACTATGAAAAAAAATTAAAGTTGTTCGTGAGCACTTAGTTTTTGGAGCAACTGTACAATTGAAATGAGCGATTTTAAATTTCTAAACAGCCTAAAATTTTGTATGAGCATAAAGAGTGTTCCACGTTTTACTAAATTTTGAACGGGTAAAGTTTGATGTAGGGGAGGAAATTAAAATTCGTTTCAGTGCCGCTTCCCTGGACTTTTTTTAATACTAAATTAAAACAAAAGAAGTATAAAATAGGTACAATGTTGGGTCACCCTTTTTAAAGGTTTCTAATTTAATAGTGGCATTTGATCGGTATTGTCACACAAGTAATTTTAATGGGTAGAGAGAGAGGTGCACCTTTGAACACTTTTTGCTTTCCAGCTTCATAAAAATGTATGTTTTTGAATTATTGACTTTTTTACATAATTTAACTAATATGTATGGAAATAAACCTTAGTTTAAGTCTACAAGCAACTTATGATTAGTACGATTTCTATTTTTTTAATGGATGAAATCATTGTGTTCAAATGTGCACACCATGCGGGACAGCTTTGAACGCTAATTTTTTTCTTATAGCGTTTATGTACAAAAATACCATTTTCTATTTTCTATATATATAATAAATTCGATTTTTTTATTAAGAAAAAACTTTTCAAAATAAAAAAGAATAAATTTCTTTCACGAAAGAAAACACTCTTACAAAAACAAATAAAAAAATTTACAATAGCACTGCAATAACATGATCACCCAACTACATTCGGTAGACGACTGAAAAAACTAGCGAAAGTTGTTGACGTTGCTAGAAAACAAAGCTACCATGTGAAAAACTCTGTTAAGGGTCGGAAAAAAAATTTAACTGAGATTTTATTAATATTGTTCAAAGGTGCCCGTGTTCAAACGTGCCCCCTCTCCCCTATAAAATCAGTAAATACTATTGTTTAATTAAAAAACTTAAAAACTTCGACTATGTTAAAACTGTAAAACAGACGTTGTTAGTTTCGACAGTGACATTTTTCAAAACAGATTACAGATAAAGACGTTTAAACCAATTGTATTGTTATTGTTTACACTAAATTTGAATATCCATAAAAGTAGTCAGTCGCAAAGTAGGTCTGGGTTGATTAACAACTCGCGCGTTATTGTAATTATCTCTTAAGTGCAATCAGGCCCGTTTTCGTTTTTTTGCCTTCGACAATTTTGCGTCTCACTCTGGCACGTGTGTGATGTAAGGCTTCGTATAACGGTTCCTGTTCTACGTTGTTTGCACCAACCGCGTGTCTTTTAATTTTATGTGAACACTGGTGGAGACCATATAAAACTCAACATCGATACTGGTGGAGTACCATTCAAAACTCAAATCGTATACTGGTGGAGTACCATTAAAAACTCAACGTATCAACTGGTGGAGTACCATTAACACTCCTGATTTTTAAAACAAGGTTTAAGCGTTCCAGCTTCCTATATGAAGATATAGGTCGACTAGGGACCAACTTGAATCGACGTGGGATAACCTGGCAATTTGAGAGTCTTTACTCCGCCAACTAACTTTAAATTACAAAAAAAAATAAAAGTAGTTATGTTAGGCACCTTAATAATTTCTTTAAGAACATAAAATTTTATTCATTCTTAATTACCGAATTTTTCTGCTGTGGCATGAGCTGTATTTCAATCTTCATGCTTCTTTGTCAACTGACTATCTGTTGCTAGAACTGAACAAATCTATGGATATAATAAAATAATTCAAATTTGGCCATCGCAACAAATCTGAAAATGGTAACTTTATCAAGAAAAATTATAAAGCAATTAATTTCCTAAAATTTCCCGAAAATTAAAAAAAAAAAAAATATTCCCGGGAATTTCCGGTAAATTTTTTCCGCGTAGGAACCCTAGTCTAATGCCTTGTCCAATATTTTGACCGTAAACATGATTCATCTAAAATCTCAGTTTTATCTGTTTATTGTGAAATAGTGAAATTATTTTCTAGATTTTTTAACTAAGTATATATAATTTAATTAATATAATCACTTACCATAAACACCTTCAAACAGTCCCGTGGTATCCATGCGTGTGGTGACCAATATAAATTTCTCCTTTGGATTAACCATGCTAACCTCATTCTCACTTACAATTGGTCGCGGAAATAGAGTGGCGTAAATATTTTTACCCTCCAAAGGATCACAGTAACGTGTTTGAGCCAAATTATTAATAAAATTAGTACGACGCCAACACACTTCCGTACTAACAGCGGCACTCATAAAACTTTTTATTTCCACAGCGCATAGACTGCGTAAATGTTGGTTCTCATAATCGAAACTATTGAATTTGGTAAAACATTCTATTAACTTGGTTACCGTATCATTATTGGGTATGATTATAATAGGAAATGGAAAATCCTCATGCAGGAGACCAGAACCCCAAGGATTCCAGGAATCTTCAGGTCTTTGGGCCGAACAAGTGGCAGTTTCTTGAGAATTGGGCAACAGTATACCACTGTATTGGTTGGGGCATTTAAGTTCATGAGAAAAACCCACACCATCACTAGTAAAGTTATCAAACATATTTAAAACTAGAACGGCGGTAATGTTACGACCACCTTCATGCTTTAAACGCATCATATTCTCTCGATTGAAATAATCGGAACCTAAGATGGCGGCATAAGGTGGAGCTGGTGGGGAGGTCAGTAGAAACTCTAATTGACTTTTATCGCTAACATAATGCAAAGCTCCTACAGAACCAGATTCAGCGGCTGCAAGAGAAATTAAAAATAAAAGTTAAAGCATAACTCTATAAATTGCTAAATATGAGAGGAACTTACAAGAACAGCCTGTTTGGTGGGTGCCATTTAAACGCCTAAAGCAAGTGCCGCCAAAAAAAGATTCATAAATTTTCTCATGTAAACGTTTGCAGGATACTAGAAATACAATTTTTAAGAAAAGCTTAATTAATAAATGTAAACAAAAACCATAAATCTCTGACATGCACTAGACAAATTATGAGTCACTGCTTATAATGCATTCATAATTATAACATATTCATTATTAAACATATTTTAAATGTTTTTTTGTTAATGGTGATTTTAAATAGTATTATATTTTCTTCTATTATACTATGAATTGCTAAAACTTTTACTTTATCGGATTACTGCTGTTTTTTGCAAAAATCAGGAAAAAATTATTACACCCACCTTCAATAGTCTTTGTTTGCAACAAAATGTAAATGATTAAACACCAATTTACAACCTTGTGTAATTGTAGCTCCATAGCTACGTGTATTTTTCAACTTAATTAACTAATTTAAATTAATAATTTTTAGCTTAATTTAATTGTTAATAAATTGTTTTTCTTTGTGCAAAATCAACTTAAAAAATATACAACAAACAACAACGAAGAGATAATGCTTCTTCTTGTTTGACAACAAGTTGTCAAAATTCATTGCACAGATGTTTTTTAGCACAGAGTTGTATTCCTTATGGAATGGTTGTATAAAGGGGAGCTATATTTGTCATTTATTTTAAAAATGGAGTATATGATTTAAGGCTGTAATTGGCGCTACAGATGATCTCTAAAAAGGTATGATTTACGTTTTTTGGTTGAAATAAAATGAATAAACCAATAATTAACACATGTTTGACGCTAATATATATTTCATAACGTAGTTATACTCAATTCATTCTGAATAAAAACTAATTTTCGAATTTTGACAAAAAAAAAAATGGAGTTAGCTCTTTAGAATACCAAGCACAACAACGTGAAAAAACGAAATAATTTTAAACTTTGTTTTATTTCACTTACTAGACAACCAAATGATTTAGATTATTTTTATAATTAAAGACATATTAGTAAATCTATGAGTCCTTATTTTTTTGTATGACTGCAACTTTTGATTGTGTTCTATAACTTTTACCGCTTTTTTACAATGTCTAGTTATTTTTTAACATAAAGTTATAATGACAGTTTTCATACAGACATTATTTAAACATACAGTATAACTTCAAGCTAAGAAATAACCAGACGTCATGAAAATGGGGCTTAATATATTTACTGTCCAATGATTAAGTATCTGCTAATATTTTTTTCTGTGAAGCTTTTGAATTTCTTTTAACTCTTTTTTTGAACAAAAATATTTGTTAAATCTTTGGTAGGTATAAACTTCTTCTGTTCGTTAAGCAATGTATATGTTTTGTATTTTGGATGAAACTGCTAAAACACTAGTTATACCTGAAATCTAATGATATTCATCACAGCTTTTGCAAATTGATCGTAGGTATTTTTATATTGTCAAAAATTCTTCTATGGAGAAAATCTTTTGTTAGATTTCATTTGTCGCTGAGTTGTAAATCCTTGTTCGTTACAAGTTGATCGGTTTCATCACATATCTGTATAATTACATTCCTAATTTTATATTATCATGTAACGCTATATTTCTGTTTTTATAGATTTAAAATTGTCAAACAGTCTTCAATGCAGAAAATCTTTTATTAGATTCAATTGTGGTAAGAGAGTAAGTATCCTTGATCCAGTAGTCGTGTTGTCAAATCAGCTTATGTACTTCATATATTATCAATTGCATACATAAACTGAACATTTTCATATACACTTCGTTTCTTATAAACTTTGACAATTGCAATTAAAACACTTCACTTGTTTTTACTTTTTTCATTATAATTGTATTTAAAAAACATTTAAACTTACTTTATGGGTCTATTATGAATGGCGACCGAACTAATGTAGCGTTGTCAGTTTCCAAAATGGTATTACAGGTGGCGACTGCCAGCTATAATTTTCTGTTGCCAAATTGACAACCAAAAAATTGTATTTGCCCTCTGACAACGCAACTGAAGTTCGGTTGCCATCCATAGTAATTGTTTACTTTAAAAACTATAAAACTAGCAATTAAAAAAGATCGTCTCTAAAACAAAGTATCCTCCGATCTTATATATTCGCCAATGTCCGATTGATGGAAACACACTGTGGTCAAAGGATCTGCCGCTTTGCATTCTGTTGTCGATCTAGCCAAAACACCAAAGCCCAAAGGTAAATCATTCATATTGTAAACAATGACACCTTGATATTGTCCAGCATTTTCGGTAATACGTCCCAAGCCAGATTTAGGTATATGATTGCCATACAGAAACTGTTGTTCGAAAGATTGCTTCACCCACACCTTGTATTGAGCGTAGGGAGCCAAATAGTATAAGGCGGTAATGTGGAATTTCAATTTATCGGTTTTGGAGAATTTACCAAAACAAGTGCCAACGCAGATGAGTTTCTTCTGGCCGAAGCACTCGGATAACTTTAAAATACGTTCGGAAACGTAATAAACACGATCCAAATGTTCACGGAAACAGTAGGTGCCATCGGGACGGTCAATCAATTGTTTGACATTAGTGCCAATGCTACAAAACGAAAAATTAGTTTATATTAGTATAAAGCCTTAACAAAAACTATAGAAATTCTTACTATTTTGATAGTTTTTCGAATAAAATCTTAGCTCTTTCATCACTTAAACGCTTCATATTTTATTTTGTTTACTTTTTCTAAGCACAATTTACTAAGTTTATTGATAATTTAAAAGAAAATCTAGAAATTCAACACGTTTCTATTACAAGCTATACAAAATATATAAACTCAGCTGTCAAACTCAATTGTTATTATATTTTGACACCACGTGCGACACAAGTACTGTATAAATACAAACACCCCAAAAAAAGTAACTCTGTGTTAATGGGCCCTCTAGTGTGAGAAATTGTTTAATCAGATTTTTTTTTTATCAAAATAACGTTAATATTGAAGATTTACAGTTATATTTTTAATATTTATTAATTAATATTTTTATTTTATTAATATTTGTGTATTATTGTGTCTTTTTAGATTCTCCAAAATCTGTGATGCTTTAATTAATTGGGCGGTCGTATTGTGTTTAGTAAAGAAGTAATTCGTTAATTTTATAAAAAATCTAGTAAATCCGGGTAAATAATTAAAAAGTTGAGCTTAAGAAATTTTCAAATTTGTAGCATTATTATTTAAAAAAGATAGAAAATGTGCGTAAATTAAATTCATTAAAAAAGAAAATGGTTGCTTCACTTGCTGTGCAATTTTTTAGTGTGTGAGTTTCTTAATGCAAAAATGTAAATAAAATGAAGCCAGATTAGTCGACCTGAAGTTATAACAGAAGCTGTAGCAGGTACGTTACTTAAAATATACAATTAAATTATAAATCTATATAAATATATAAATGTCTTTGTAAGTTTGTTTGTTTGTTTGAGCATCACGCCTAAACGGCTGAACTGATTTTACTGAAATTTGGAACGTAGATAGATCCTTACTTGAAAGCGTCAACAGGCTATAACTTTTTTTCAATACTTGGACCAGAAAGAAATAAACAGGGGGAAAACCGATTTTTTTAAATAAAATCGTTACATATTTTTCCTACTACGACAGGGGTAGCGAAGCGCACCGGGTCAAGCTAGTTTCATATAATAGCAAACAAACATATTTTAAATCGATCATTTTCACAATATACTACATATTTTTGAAAAATATAATAAAAAAATTACTATCACCTGAAATAAACAATGTGTGACAATACAATGGAAACTTTTTATACCCTTCACCATGATTGACAAGGGTATATATAAGTTTGTTATTCCGTTTGTAATTTGCAATTTTTTTATTTCACTAAAAATGCAAAATGACGTAACATCACTTTTCATAAGTTTATAGTAGAAGCAAAAAACTAAATAAAATGGAAACTACTTGAGATATTGAATCAAAATTTTCAAACCTGGAATAACGTGAAACTAGAACAAATATTTTGCTATGTGTCTTACGTCATTCACCTGCGTGGGTATATATAAGTTTGTCATTCCGTTTGTAATTTCCACAATATAATTTTCCGACCCTATAAAGTATATATCTGGATCCTTATAGATAGCGGAGTCGATTAAGCCATGTCCGTCTGTCTCTTCAAATCAACTTTCCGAAGCCCCCAAACAACTTACATACACGATTCATACATCAATATCTCAGGAATTCTTCCGGCTCGGTTGCTATTTAAAATCGAGAAAATCGGTTCACAAGTGGCTGGGATATAAGGGATAAAACCAGGACAATCTCGATTTTTTACCTATTTTTTATCTGGATTACTAAGTCATTAATATAGACAATATGGATATCTAATGATAGATATTTCAAAGACCTTTAAAACGACGTATATAATACCATAGTAAGTATGCCCTACAATGGTTCAAAATCTAACAAATATTTTTTAACCCGAATTTTTTTTTTCACCAAAGTTTTTTTTCGCTAAATATTAAAAAAAAAAAATTAAATTTTTTTAAATTTAAAAACAATTCGAAAAATTTTTCCGAAAATTGAAAAAATCTACTTTGGAAAACAAAATAAATTTTGTTTACCTAAAATTTTTATTTTGAAGTATTATTAGGTATAATTTGGTGAAGAGATATAAGATTCGGCACAACCGAATATGTTTATACCCACCATCCAAAAAGGTGGGGGGTATATTTATTTTGTCATTCCGTTTTTATACGGTCCTCATACGATTTTAAGACGGTCTAGCTATGTCTACTCAAACGGAAGGAGCAAATGTCCTCCCGGAATACTGTTTGAGCAGTCATAAGTATGTTGATTATGCGGCAATTCTGATACAATTTTACACAAATTATTTTTAAGTACTCTGAAATTATATTGTAAAGTATGGCGAAAATCGAGCAACAAAAAAATAACTTGAAGATTCATAATTGCCTTATAATAATTAATATCGCGATGAAATTGGATATAAACAAATTTTATATGAACATAAATATTTCTACCAATTTTTTTTAAGGACTAGTCCATAATTAATCCTACCCTCCATATAACCCCTATATCAGAAAAATATTTTATTACCAATAAATAAAATAATACCCACATATTGATAGTGATACACTTTGACTTCTTTCAACCAGTTTTGGATAAAACTTTAATTTGAATCTTGCGTTCCAAGATTTTGTCAGGAAAAATATAATTAAATTTTACGAGTATATCTAGACCCTAATGTAAATCGAAAAATACGTAATAGAGATTTTTAAACATCATTTTTGGATTCAGAGACCCCAAACCCATATAAAAAACTTCTTAATAATTTAATACATCTAGATTTGAATTTGGAACCACAGTGTACCCGCCTTGATCTCTAATATTATTGGTAAATTAACAGCCTGGCCCACTATGTCGAACTTTGTCGTTTCAAACGACAAACAGCTGTTTTGGGGCTCATTAATATTCTTATTCGAAAGAAAACAAATACGAACGTTAACGTAAGCAACTCAATACAAAATTTGAGGCTCACTATTTACATTTTCTAATATTTGTACGAACTAAAATGTCAAATTCATTCACTTTTTATTTATTGTCGTCTGTGTAAGAATCTAGTACAAAACGGATGCGTACTTATTTATTATTATACATTTGTGCATAATATAACATAATTACATATATTTTCACTCATACATACTGGTTTGTGGTAGAAAAATAAGTAGAATTTGACGAAAAGTCTACTTATTTTTGTTCGAGATGTCCCAAAAGTAATCTTTTATATTCCTTAGGAGAGTTATTTATAGAATTATGTATTTACAATAATAAAAAATATAAAAAAATAAAGAAAAAAATAAGTCGCAGCCACGAGTTGATCCCACAACCTTCCGGTTGCTAGTCAAGGGCTGTATCCACTACACCACTGCTCAATTATTTTATTTTGTGTCAAATAATGGTTTTCAATATATTGTCGATTATTTCTCAATTATATTTGGATTACGTTTGAAACGTAAAGCAAAGCGAACGATAAGTCGTAAGATAGTGGGCCATTGTTTCGAATGAAAGTGAGTGACTGACTTTCGTTCGCCTAAGTTTTCTTTCGACATCGTGGGCCAGGCTGTAAATTTAAATAAAACAAAGTGTCTCACACACACACTTATCATCGACATTTTATATTCATTTGGAAGGCCATCGATGTCATTATGTATGGAATATATCATCGTGCAAATGTCCGCAGCAACTTCGCTGGGTGCACATCCCAAATGTAAAATTTTCCATAACTCTGGCATAAATCAGGCTGAATTTGACCGATCTTATGTTAACTTTGAGGGCCACTATGGTTTGTGTTTTATTCGCATAGACCTGCGACTTAAACCTCCACGTGAGGTGACCGTGCCCTCAAATCGCTCGTGAAGAATGTCTAATGTGGCATGCCACATATCGTTGGTGTCCTATCGTCCAATTCAAGACAAGATAAGTTGGTAATCATCGACCTATAGCGCACTTCGTTAACGGTGATGGTCAACGTCGTACTTAAAGGAATAGAGACCGATGACGACGCTAGCCCAAAATCTATAACAAACAGTGATTTTTTCGGGATGTATTGGACGCTCTTGGATCCCATGTGGATCGGTATCATTCCAAATTCGACAATTTTGTTTATTGACTTAACTATTCATCCAGAAATGGTCCTCACCGTAAAATAGGCGAAGCGCGCGGAACATTGCCCGAACAGAAGACCCATTTTATAAAATATGTTTATAATTTGCATGTGTTGTTTATTTGGTAAAACAAACTGAATAAATGACAGGCAATACGACAGATGTAGCTTCAACAATATGGACGCTATCAATTCTCAAAGTTCGGAATAACCTTTATACATATATCCAATGATCCATATAATTGGGGAAATAAAAGGCCAGATAATTTCTTAAATTTTTAAAACAGTTTTCATGTTGGATACATTTCATGACATATTTGAAGACACAGATATTCTTTAATAATAAAATTATACATTTTATTAAATTTGTTTATTATTTATTTGCTCATTGTTCGATCAAGATAAATTCATTTTGATATCTTTCGTCAACAAGGAATACTATAATAATAATAATAATAATTGTGTTATTTTATACATACATATTTATAACAAATAATAATACTAATAACTACAAACACTATTAACTAAAGATTTATACTTATATTAAAATAATAATTATAATAATTAATACTAATTTAATAAAAATAATACAAATACGTTTTGTTTGTGTTCGAATAAAATATCACTAAAATAGCTTCTTCGATATGTTATTGCAATGTTTGTTTGAAACGCTACAATAACCTTAGGGGTAATCACATTGTGAAGCAAGAGCCTCAGATTTTTTTAATTAATAAAAAAAAAATTATATGCTCTATAAATGTGTGAATACCATTATTCTTTAGATTCATATTAAATAAAGTAGTATAACCTGAGATACTAGCACAAAACTTTTAAAGTTGTCACATTTTGAAATTCTTTGCTTTTTTTTCAATTCCAATTTTACTTTTGTCTCTGCCTGTGTGTGTAATTATAAGTAAGTGGTAATTAATAAAAAAAAATAATAATAAGTTAAATTCAATATATTACAGTTACAGCTAGATATTTCAAAATATTTATATAATAAGTATGATTGATTTTCTTAAATAACTAAAGGAAAGAATTGCTTAGTTGTTCTGTTTTTTTTTTTTTGGAGTGTGTTTTTCTTTTGGCACACTGTTCAACATTAAAATATAATTAAAATTAAACTATTATCACTTAAACTGTTTCAGTTTTATCTTGATTGTAATCCCGCTCTTTCAACAGTTCATCCAATTGTTGTTCCTGATAGTAGACAACAAATTCCGTCGGCGACAAACTCTCGAATATAGCACAAATACTGGGCTTTAAATTGTAAAAGAATAGCAATTGTTGCCGTTGAGCAAAATCCTTTAGCAAAGATTCAATAACAGTGGCTGCCGTAAAGTCAGCCCCATATATGTGAGAGGCATCTATAACCACTGGTATGCTATTGCGCATAGATTGCTTATTCACCAAATTGCGTACATAGTCCACGGAGGGGAATATTATACATCTGTCGGGGGTTATCATAAGGTATTCATTGCCGGCCGGACTGGTTAGAATTTCTGTGGTTAGTTTTGGTCTAGCTGCATTATATAGAATAAAGATGACATTAAGACCCACACCAAGGAGTATGCCCATTTCCAAAGGCAATACCAAACAGGCAATGAAAGTGCCTACACCAGGTACCAGATCACTTTCTGCAAGAAGAAAAATAAAGTTCATTAGATTATAAATTCACTCAATATTGGTTACTCCTATAAAATCATTTTAAATTAACTGGTCCTTCTATTTGAATCTCTATTTTTATGATCAACTTTAATAAAGAATAATAAAGTACTCTAGAAAGTTCGTCGAAAAGATCTCTGTTGAAAATTGTCTAAATGCTATCTTTAGAATATTGGTAGTTGGCTTTTAGAAAATTCACCCACCATAGGTCCTCTGTTAGGATCTTACGGGCACATCATCTAGTCCATTGACTACTAAACACCCAGACCGATTTTTTGACCTTCTCTTATCAGGACATGTTTCACTGTACGCAGTTGACTGCGTGTTTAACCTAACCTTTCAGTTGAAAAATATCGTGGGACTATAAACCATAAAATTAAATTCCTAACTTTCTCCATTATTTCTCTTTTATGGCTCTTTAAGTGTAGAAACACAATCTTGCGGATTTTAATGCTGATTCCGCTTCTCAGAGAAGCGTTTGTAATTTCCACAATATAATTTTCCGAACCTATAAAGTATATATACTCTGGATCTTTATAGATAGCGGAGTCGATTAAGCCATGTCCGTCTGTCCGTATGTTGAAATAAATTTTCTGAAGACCCCAGATATCTTCGGGATCCAAATCTTCAATAATTCTGTCAGACATGTTTTCGAAAAGTTTCCTATTTACAATCAGCAAAATCCGTTCATAAATAAAGGAGATATGAGCAAAAATCCGAGACAACCTCTGAAAATTTCATGTAAAAAAGACAATTTATTGCATGCTTTGACAAAAAAGCAACAAAACGTACATATGTTTGGATGTGTGTTGGCTTCATTGCTTTGCGTATTTTGTTTTTTTTTTTTGGTGTTTCGTTTCGTTTGGCGTTGTTGTTCACCTTCGTGGGAGGGGATATATAAGATTGTGATTTCGTTTGTAACATCTACAATATAATCTGTTTGTCAGCAATTAAATGTAAAATTTTTAAAAGTTTTCTTGATATATTGATATATGGCTATTAATGCATCCACAACAAAGGTGAAGGGTATATAAGATTCGGCATAGCCGAATATAGCACTCTTACTTGTTTTCTCTTCTACTCTTCATACCGGTCCTCAAGATTCTGCTTCTACTCTAAAGCATGTTTTTATCTAAATCAAACCCTTGTGTATTGGAGACAATTTCTACCATTAAATCCAAAGAATACCTAATATAAACTTTATATAACATACATAAACATAAACTTACTTTTGGCTCTCCACATGGGCTTAATCACTCGCACTTCCACCATAAAGACAACAGCGGCTATAATAATGGCAGCCAATGTAGCCTTGGGTATATAATAGAAATACGGCGTAAAGAAAATCAAGGACAAAATAACCAAAGCTCCAGAATAAATATTACTCAAGGGTGTTCTAACGCCACTGGCATTATTAACAGCACCACGACTTAAAGCTCCGGTACCAGGAAAACCCTGAACAAAAGAATTTGCTATATTAGCAACACCAATAGCAATAAGTTCCTGAGAAGCATCCACTGGTTTGCCATTAGCTAGAGATAAAAATATATTCAAAATAAATTTAAACACTCAACTCAAATTTCTCTTAAAAAAAAACTTACCAAAAGCTTTACAAATGGCTATATTTTCCATCAATGAAATCAAAGGTACCACAATCAAACCCGAACCCATGCTGTGCACCATTTGAAAGAAGGTTTCCTCTTTGCCCGTAATAGTATCATTAACATTCAGATGAGTGGGAGGTAAAGCAAAACTAGGCAAACCCTGAGGTATATAGCCAATAACTTTAAAGGGTGTGCCCTCATGTTCCTTGTGCAAAAGAATACCCATAATGCAGCATAAAATCACCAAGATGGCATTGCGTGAGGTGCCAATAATCCAGATAAATTTATTTATAACATTTTGGGTTTTGGAGCGTAATTCAGGATCCTTGGGGCCAATTTTGTATGAAGATAAAAGCTGTAAAATAAAAAAAAGTAAATCAATATATATATTTTTGGAAATTCTTCAAAAATATTCTAGACTTACTCTCATCATTAGCAATATAACTATGCATGTTATACCCAAAACAGTATCGGTGGCACTGATATCCTTTATATTATCAAATATATGGCCCCAAATTTCTATAAATGTAGAACCTCTGGCTGCTATACCGAATATATTTTTGATTTGCGAAGTCAATATTATCAAAGACACGGCCGAGGTAAAGCCTGAAGACACGGGACCCGATACAAAATCAATTAGAAAACCCAGACCAAAAACTCCCATTAACAATTCCACTATGCCGCAAAGTAAACACAGTAACACCGATCTTTGCCAGGAACCCTGGGCCGCCTGATAGGTAAGCAAAGCCACTATAGCTGAAGGACCAACGGGTACATCTTTGCAACTGCCCAGAAATATATACACAAAACAGCCCAAAAAGGAACCATAAAGACCATACTATAATAAAATGTTTGTTTATTAGAAAAACTTTAAAGATTAGTTATTGTATATTTCAAAAACTTACTGCTGCTGGCAATCCTGCTATACCAGAATAGGCCAAAGCTTGAGGTATGACCGTCAAACCCACTGTTATACCAGCTACTAAATCTCCCACAGCATCTTCGGTATTATATTTGGGCAACCACTTCAATATGGGCAAACGTTTGTGCAGAATTTTCTTATTAAAGGTTTTTTTCGAACGTTCTTGCAGCCAGGTTTTCGCACATTCTATCGTTTTGGCTGGTGGTATGATTTTCTTGCCATCTTCGGTTACTGTAAGTAAATAAATTTAAAAATTGTAAGACTCAAGTTTTTGAAAGTTGTTAATATGTGGGTACATCATAAGTATTTAAAATTATTGTTCATGCAAAACGTTAATTATGATAAGAACTTTAAGATTTTTTTTTTTTTTTTTTAAATTTGTTTTGTTTATTTTATAACTTGTTCAACCATGCTGAAAAATTCTAATAATTTGAAGGTTGAGTTTATTATTATTATTATTATACAATACTAAGTAACGGTTATTTAAATATAAGGCGGTGATATCAAGAGTATTGTTTTAATTCCTACTATACACATTAGTGAGACCACATGTTTCATCATTAGAATGATATGGTTATCATTAATTGGCTACCCTTGATTGTGGGACATTGTGGTCTAAGTGAGCATGGTTGCCTTAATAGTTTTCTGAATGAGTAGGAAACGATGACACAAAAACCTCCCCATTGTCCTGTTTTAGAAGCCGAATCCAAATCTGAATTGCTAGATGAACTATCTATATAAGATCAATCTTGTTTTGAATCACTAATTCCCAATGGAATCGATGGTATAATATAGTATAAAATTTACTAGATTAATCCATCATAAGCATAATTTGGTCATATTTCGATCGGCTTCGAACGTCATCATTAATGGGATTCCCAAGGTGACTGGTAAGGAAACTCATATCATTGATTACGAGATTTTATTCTTTATAGCTGTATGGCAACTTTAAAAGTTGTCAGAATGATACAAAAAATCTCCCATTGTCCGAATTTACCAACCAAGTTGGGGTACTGTTTTTGCAATCCTAAGGGAACTACCTAAGATTCGTCTATGTTTGATTCTCGAAATCGCAATGAAATCGATATTGTTACGAATTTGCAATAGCGATTTGAATTTGACGGTCTGTAACGACTGCCTGCAGCATTCATCATGTTCATAAACACGTCCATCAGTAGAAGCTTATATTTATCAACAATGTTGATAGCATGCCGTTATTAGTATTATTTATAAGTATGGCAACACTGAAAGCTTTAGAATTCGAACATACTAGTTTGTCCGTTAAGAGCATTGTAGAAAGATGGCGTGTGTATGAATAGTGGCAGAGGTTGCCGTCAAACCTGCGAATTGATAAACGTGTAAATAGACACTGAGTGACTATTTAGACTGTTGTTGTTGTTGTACATTTTGAAAAAATATAGAGTTGTTACAAATTTTATACTACTAAAACTGCTTTTTATTTGCAATCAAAAGTATCCGGTTTATTTAAAGCAAATAAACCAACGTTTTAAAAAGGTTAAAACGTAACAATATAATTAAATATAGAGAAAGCTATCTAGGGTATCGTACTCCTAGAATGTTTCTTCATAAGAATGATGTGGACATCTCTCAATGTACGTTGTAAGTCAATGGTTTCCCAAGGTGTCTACTAAAGAAATTCATATCTTTGATTACGGGACACTGTACTGTTGTAACATTGAAGAGGAAAAACATGTCCGGATTTAGCAGTCAAAATTCAAATTATTTCGGTAATTTTTTCTCCAATTCCTAAAGGATATACGTATCTATCTAGCATCAATGTCGGTTTGATCCTCCAATAGAATCGAGATAGTTTAATATAGAGATAGTTTTACACTTCTAGAATGTTCCACCATAAGAATAATGTGCCCATATTTCGATGTGCTTCGATTCCCAAAGTTACTACTAAAAAAACTGATATACTTGGATATGGGACATTATGCTCTTGGGCACTATGGCAACTTTAAAAGTTGCCAGAATGAGGAGGAAGCAATGACACTACTATTCTAACATAGTTTGAATTTAGCAGCAAAAATCTAAGTTATTTACGTAAATTTGTCTGCAATTCCTAAAGGATCTATCTATCTTAGATTAATATCATGCACACTGAAATCAAGATGGTTTAATATAGAGAGTAGCACATTTCCTAGAATGTGAACGTTTAGATCAGACCCAAATGTATCCCAAAGGTCGGCATTGACATTATAACATTTTAAATGAGTTTGTTTTCTAATTTTTGACCCCAGTTTAATTTTGTTCTATTTCATAATTCAAATGATTATTAGAAAATTTGGAATATTGTTTCAAAGCCGCGTTTGTTTCAAAGCCGTATTTGCAGTTAGAGTACCGGGACTTTAACATTATGCGCCGATAAACCGTTGGCCGTTGAAAATATTCGACCTTGGCGATTTAAAATAAAGTACCAAATCGTAAATTCTCATGCCAACAGGGACCGAACATGATCGTTTATGTACCTGGAAACAATACCAATATCCACGAAGTTCATTGAAATTATAAAATAAGAAACAAACGTCGTAATAAATAGAGCTCAAATTACAGAGAAAGAAAGTGAACAACATGTTTTGATAATAAATGTTTAATGTTCTCTTTATGTCGACCACTGCTTTAAGGAAGATCAGATCACATTTCCATCTAAGGACTTATTGTTCGGCTACTAAGTTTATCCATTAGGGAATAACAAATTTATCAAATTTAAAATGTATTCCGCTTAATGAAAAAATGTATCACTTAAGAGTGTTACCAAAAAAAAAACATCCATCATTTAAAGGGTTAAAAATCAAAGTATTTTTCACTTAAACATGTTCGTGCTTCAGACGCTAAATACTTATTCTACAATTTACATCTTTTAGAAATGTGTTCAAATGTTTCGTGATGATTGCTACTAAATAATGACAACAACAATAACAAAAACTCTAAATTACAAAATACTTTTTTAATAAAAAGCGATAAGTTAGTTCAGTTTAAGGTAAAGCAACAATCTTGCAATTATTATTATAGAAGAAATATTTCCCTAAACGATTTTGCAAAAATTAAAAACATTTCCTATAAAATAAGCCGTCAGCATGGCTTTTGCCTCGTCGGCTATTTAAAAATCTGTTGACACCCAATAAATTTCTATTTGTGCCGATCACTGCTGTAGGGAAAGGGATTATATATTGGGCGTATGACTTAAAAATGAGGGATTGCATTTGAAAAACTTATATGTTATTTTGAAGGGTATATATCTGTCATTTATTCTCACTTAGTTATTGAACATTGTAGTGTAAACAAGTTTTTTAATCTGGTCAGACGATCACAGGGAATTTGTACCGAATACAACTGATTCGTTTGAAGAGCATTAGCCTAAAAACACTCAGAAGACGAGATTGGGATGTTTCGCCTCACCCGCCTTATAGTCCAGACCTTGCCCGACCGACTACTATTTGTTTCGATCGATTAAGAACGCACTCTCTGGGATACGCTTCATTTCAGAACAGAGTATCCGAAATTGACTTGATTCGTTCTTGGCCTCAAAAGATGAGCAGTTCTTTTGGCACGTAATCCATATGTTGCCTGAAAGATAGGAAAAGGTCATAGCTAACAATGCCAATACTTTGATAAAATGTATATTGTACAAATATTTCAAAATAAAAGCAAAAAATTTAAAAAAAATTCCGCATTTTTAATATAAAACAATATTAAAATTAAATCATACAAATGTCAGAAGGACAAAAGCAGGGCACACAGGCACACAGAAAGGTGACTGCGATGAAACAGCTGATTATTTTTTATATTCAGTGGTTTTGCAAGTGAACTGTCAATTCACTTGTATTTGTTGTGGAGAAAAATACAACAAAATCTTTTGCTTTTGATTTTGTTGTATTTTTCTCCATATATATTTTAACAAAAACAAAATATGTGTTTTTTTTGTAGTGATGCAGTCACCTTTTTAAGTGTGCCCTGGACAAAAGCAAGTAACATGACAGTAATATTAACAACCTGCTGACTTTTGCTCATGACACTTGGCAAAAACTATTTATGACACATTCAGGAGGTGTCAGCTGGTCACTGAGGATCTAAAAATTCCTATTTTGGAAAGATTTAATTAAAAACTGCACATATTTACGTCATTTAGAATGTGTTGAAAATTTACTACACTTTGTTATTTTATTTGTTATTATTGTTCTTTTTGTTATTAAAGCCAACATTTCAAAACAGCCAAAACCCAATTAAAATGACTCATTAAATTTAACATTAGCTATTAAACTGTAGTTTTTATATATGTGTATTATTTTTTATTTTATGAAAATTCTCAAAAACCACTATTATTTATAATGAGATATGAACGAAAACAACAAAAAAAAAGTTTGAAGGTTTTTGAAAGAATAGATTCTTAATACTCGTAAAAATTTTATGTTATTAGCAGACGTCTAACAAAATTTTAATTAAATTTTGGAGGTTTAGTCTGTTATTAGATATAGTTTTTTTTTTTAAATACTTCATTTATTTTAGATTATTTTTCCAGGAATTACTTAAGTTTTTAGTTTGACTTTTATGTGGCAGACTACAATTTAGTCATAAATATTATAGGTACGAGTATTTAATTAAATGGCATGCGTCTGGTGTATTGAACTACTGAAACAGATATGATTTCTGCTAAAATTTAAATAAATTCGATAACTAGATAACTTAGATTTGTATGTGTATAAACTAATTTATAATTAAGATTTACCGTTTCTTAATAGAGGTTTTAATGGTTGTTAATTGTGTTCCTAAAATGATAATATTTAGCTTTTATTTTAAACTTATTATTCAAAGTATTGGCCATTGTTAGCTATGACCGTTTCCCATCATTTTGGCAACATATGGATTCCTTGCCAAAAGGCCAAGAACGAATCAAAACAATTTCGGTTACTCTGTTCTGAACTGAAGCGTATCCCATAGACAGCGTTCTGCGTCGATCGAAACAAATAGTAGTCGGACGGAGCAAGGTCTGGACTATAAGGCGGGTTAGGCAAAACTTCCCAACCACTTCTTTCTAAATAGTTTTTAACAGGTATTGCAACATGTGGCTTAGCGTTGTCATGATTATGGTTTCATGTCTGGCGGCATATTCTTGGCGTTTTCGGCCAATGCACACTTCAAAGGAATCAGATGCGTTTGGTACAGGTTCCTTGTGATACTCTGGCCAGATACCAGCATCTCATAATAGATAGGGCCTTTTTGGTCCCACCAAATGTTGAGAATTACTTTAGCGCCATGTATATTTGGCTTTGATGTCTATTCGGCTGGTTGGCTGGGCTTCACATACGATCTCTTACTCTTCGGGTTCTCGTTATTGATCAATTTTTCATCGCAAGTAATGATTTTGTGCATTATAGCGTTCAAGCAGCATTTCAGACATACAAAATCGTCTTTCAAGGTGTCTCAGTTACAATTCGTATGGAACCAAATTTCTCTGCTTTTCCAAACGTTTTAAAATTGCTGATTGAATAGCTCCCAATGATTTTGCAAGCTTTTGTTGAGTTTGACAACAATCATCATGGAGTAATGCCATCAATACTTGGTCTTCAAACTTTGTTGGCTGGCCTTTGTCTTTCGTATCAAAATCACCACTTCTTGAACCTCACAAACCATCTATCGCACGTTGAAATGAATGGAACACATTCACAATAATATTTGGTGAGCAATTGGTGGGCTTCAGCGGCACTTTTTTTATACCCTTCACCTTCGTGAGAAGAGTATATATAAATTTGTCATTCCGTTTGTAATTTCCATAATATAATTTTCCGACCCTATAAAGTATATATATTCTGGATCCTTATAGATAGCGGAGTCGATTAAGCCATGTCCGTCTGTCTGTCTGTCTGTCTGTCCGTCTGTCTGTCTGTCTGTCTGTCTGTTGAAATCAATTTTCTGAAGACCCCAGATATCTTCGGGATCCAATTCTTCAATAATTCTGTCAGACATGCTTTCGAGAAGTTTGCTATTTGAAATCAGCAAAATCGGTCCACAAATGGCTGAGATATAAGAAAAAACCAGGACAACCTCGATTTTTTACCTATTTTTTGACCTATATCTGGATTACTAAGTCATTAATATAGACAATATGGATATCTAATGATAGATATTTTAAAGACCTTTGCAACGACGTATATAAGACCATAGTAAGTTGGACCTACAATGGGTCAAAATCGGGAAAAATTTTAACCAGATTTTTTTTTTCACCAAAAGTTTTTTTCGTTAAATATTAAAAAAAAAAAATTAAAACTTAAAAAAAAAAATTTTAAATTAAAAAAAAATTTTACATAAAAAATTAAAAAAAAAAAATTCGAAAAATTTTTTTTTTCCAAAAAATGAAAAAAAAACAACTGGAAAACAAATAAATTTTGTTTACCTAAACGTATTTAAAATTTTTATTTTGAAGTATTGTTTGGTGAAGGGTATATAAGATTCGGCCCAGCCGAATATATCTCTCTCACTTGTTTCAAATTAAAGAAGTAAAGTAAAACTTGTTAGCAATAATGTTCAATAACTAAGCGAGAATAAATGGCAGTTATGCACCCTTCAAAATTACATATAAGTTATTAAAAACAAAAACCGCGTTCAAAAGATACGCCCAGTATACTGTGAGGTTTGTAATATTTAAAATCTTTATCTAAAAACTGAAGCTTTAGAACTTTTAAAAAATGTTTAGAATATTTCCCTTAAATTGGTGATAAATCAAAAAGTGTTTTTTAATAAAAACTTTGTATGTGCCAATAAAGAAACCTATAAAATTATTAAGTGCAATTTTTTTTAACACATAGACGGGTTTTAAAATGTATATAATAGAATCATTTATATAAAAATAAATATTTTAGTCATTCACACGTTTTTGTTTATTTAACGTGTCTGCTTGTACCAAGGTATTTACTCTACTAAACTTCAGACATACATATGTTTTTTTATTTATTTTAATACTTAAAAAAAAATATATAGTTAACAAACATTTACAAGTCATCTATTATGAAGATATTAAATAAATAAACATGGGTAACGAATAGTGAAATCCAATTCCGCATTATTGATTACTGTTTAAATGATAATAATGATTATGATTGTGTTGTCTATCAAAAAAAAAAAAAAAAAGAAATGTTGTTTTTAAAAATTGTGTTAATTCAATTAATAATCTTTAAATTAAATTCTCAAAAAAATTTTCCATTTGAAAGTTAAATTAATAGAAAAATCTACCTGCGGCAAAGTTTCTAGTGTATATAGAATTATTAATGTGTTTGGGTTTCTTTTCCCACAAAACTTTCTTTCTGAGTTGTTGCATACGTTTTCTATTTAAATTTTTCCGGTTTAATCAAATTATAAATAAATTATGGAAAAAAAATTATATGGAAAATATAACAATATGCATCTATTTGTATGAATTTATATTCATATTAATATTATTCACTCCCCTGTGCACTAAGGTTGGATTTGTGAGTGGCTGGCTGCTTAACCCAAGTTTAACATTCATTTAGGTTATTTGTTATGGTAAGATTCAAACAAAAGTTTAAACCAGAGGTCGGCAATAGTTGTCAACAGCGGCTGAATATGTTCGATTGTAAATATAACGAATAATAAATTTAAACAATTGTTTAAACTACCAACATAGTAAATTAATTTCAATATAATCTTGTAATAAAGTTAAAGTAACTACCAGTTTTAGTGTAGAAGTCCCCATCCATACTGTAAAAAATTTGCTGCTAAACATTTGAGTTTGTCGATAAAGGGGAAAGAGGTATGGAAAAGGGTACTCTGTTTCATATACATAAAGTTTTTGTTGAGTATGTCATCCACATTTATTCGTTTAAATTCGTTCTGTACAGAAATGACAGACACTGAAAAGCAAAAACTTCACGGTGTGGACACGAATACAGTTTCAAAAGAAAATTCAAAAATGTTTTGCAGCAAATGTTTCACAATGTGGACAGGGACTAATGATTATGGATTTATTTCCCCACAAAATTTTTAAATTTTTCTGATTTAAACAAATTATGGAGATGGTTTGATCGGTTCAGAAGTGGTGATTTGGACATGAAAGGCAAAGATCGCCCAGTCCTGCCAAAAAAGTTTGAAGACCTAAAATTGAAGGCATTACTTCATGAATATTGTTGTCAAACTCATCAAGAGCTTTCAAATAATTTGGAAGCTACTCAGGCAGTAATTCCAAAACGTTTGCAAGCAGCAGCATTCATCCAAAAGCAGGGGAATTGGGTACCATACGAATTGAAGCCAAGAGACCTTGGAAGACGATTTTGCATGCTTGAACGCTATAAAAGAAAATCATTTTTGCACCGAATCATTACTTGCAATGAAAAATAGATCCATTACGATAACCCGATGCACAAGAGATCGTATGAGAAGCCCGGCCAACCAGTTGGATCGATACCAAAGCCAAATATCTATGGCGCTAAAAGGTAATGCTCTGTATTTGGTGGGAACAAAATGATCCAATCTATTATGAGCTGCTGAAATCTGACCAGACCATCACAGGGAACCTATACCGAACGCAACTGATTCGTTTGAAGCCAGCTTTGGCCGAAAAACGACCAGAATATGCGGCCAGATATTTTGTTTAAACAAACACAAACTGCATAGCGTTTTGCTTGTCTGCAGATACACCCAGAGTCTCTAGCGGGAATCGAACCCGCAACCCCCAAATTGATAGTCCAGCACACAATCGTGTAGTCTATCGGGGCACCCGGGAAACCGTAATATTCTATTATGACAACGCTCGGCCACAATATCTGTTAAAAACTATTTAGAGAGAAGTGGTTGGGAAGTTGTGCCTCATTGTGTCCGATTACTATTTGTTTCGATCAATGCAGAATGCTCTCTCTGGGACATGCTTTACTTTGGTACCGAGTATTCGATATTGGCTTGATCTGTATTTGGCCTCAAAAAATTAGTAGTTCTTTTGGTTCGGAATCCATATGGGCAATTCCATGTCATCGTACGTGACATTTGTACGCCTATAGAGTGGAATAGATTTTCCAAAAATAAGAGTATCTGAAAAATAATTTGGTCTGTATGTTTCATTCAGATGGTGCTATATTTAAAAAAAAAAATAATAAGTTCTTTCGAAACATTGTTATCCAAAATATCGAGCGAAATAAGGGTATATCGTACGTGACATAAAACGGAAGTAATTTTGAGGTACATGTATGTTTTCGTTATGTTTTCTTTTAATTTCTTACACTAAACGACATATTTTTACTTTACAATCCATCATATTTAAGTAAAAACAATCATTGGATGATTTTATAATAAATAAAATTTAATATCGTACGTGACATACCGTACGTGACAGATTTTTCTCTTATAATAAAACAATATATATTCTGTAAATATATGTATATAAAAACTAAAAAAATAGCAAATAAACAATTAGAGTCAAATTCATTTTACACCATATGCTAATTGGGAGCTTAGTTTTGACCGCAATTTTAGCCTAAAACTCGCCAATTAAATTAAAAAATTAAATATAGTCAGTTTAAACTATTATTTTTGCCAATAAAATGTTGTAATAAGCTCTAAATACTGACACATAGTAATATTTTAGTGTTTTCTCCTATTCAAATCATCTTAAAAAAATGTTTCAAGGGTTTTTGGGTTTTCAGTCGTGGTAGTCATTCTCGTGGAATTGCCCATATGTTGCCAGAAAGGTAGGAAAAGATAAGGTCATAGCTAACAATGGCCAATAATTTAGATAAATTTTTATTGTACAAATGTTTCAAAAGAACAGATACAAATTTGAAAAAATCCCAAATATTTAAGTCATACACCCAATATAAATAAATTTTATTTTGATAGAACTTTATGACGAAATTTACTACTCCAGCCTTAAGGAGTCAGTCAGGTGACTAGTTCAGTGTCAGAACCCTACTCTCGAGTACACAGTTATTATTTCGTTAACGGTATTTGCTGTAATTTAGGTAATGCTAAGTTCGATCTGACTTAAATTATTGATACAATTTACAAATATTAAAAAGAAGTTGACAAAGGTATTCTGTTGATTTCCCGAATTTTAAATTATTTGTAGAACAACGGTGCGGTATTTAAACGGTAATTGTAGGTATTTCGGTAGCGGTATTTTAGAAGTAACGGGTATTTTAGGAGTAACCATGGCTAAACAGTAATGATAGTCAAACCTGTTGAATTCTTTAAATTCCAACCTCATAATAAATTATAATAATTTGTCTAGTAGTAACTAATTTAATTATAGCTTAAACATTGTTTAAACTTAATATGAATCATTCGTTTTTATTATACAAAAAAAAAAAAAAAAAACTCCCCCTAAAATACTTTAAATTGCATGTTGTCTTATGTGTGTATATAAATTTACAATATCTCGCATTCTATTTCCCTTTTCGCAAAATAATAAACACAAAAATGTTAATTACTTTATAATTTAAATAAGTTTTCACTTGTATAGAAATTTTTCCCAGCCATTTACACCCGCAACATACCCTCTCCGCACAAGAAAAACTCACAATAAAATTTCAATTAAATGAAATCACAAATTCAAATTCATTCAAGCGTCAAAATTAAAATTAAAAAAAAAAATAAATAGTTAATACATAATAAATAGCAAATTCCTCAAAATAATATTAAAAAAAAAAAAACTCCTCCCCATAGATATTTTATTGTGATTCAAAATCATCTCATGAAAATTATAAACAGTTTTCTTTCAGATCAATTAAATGTTTATAAAGCTGTATAAAAAAAACACGCTAAAAAACACGAGTTTAAAAATATTATTAGCGATTTTTTAACAAAAGCATTTAAATGCTCGTATTTGTTATTGTAGCAATAACAAGGGTAATAATAAAATTTTGAAAAGAATTTTTAATTTTTTTTTCTTTTTGAATTGTGCACGTTAATAGTTATAAGTTTCTTTTGTAGTTTTTGTAATGCTTTAATGTGAAGAGTGCAGTTTAGAATTACTCGTATACTACTTGTTGCATTAATTAATTATGTAATAAAATTTGTGTGAAAATGTTTAACTCATGGCAATAACTATAACATAAATCAATTTGACAACATCTAAACAAAAATACTTATTCGCCCAAATCATAATATTGTGGAAATTGTCTTGCATCATTGTATATGCATTTTGCATTTTTACTTTACACTAACAAAAAATGTATACAGAAAAACACCATTGCATTACAAATACACAAGATTGTGAATACCGCTATTGTTTTTTCTATGTTTATGTTGTCGTTTTCTCTTTGATTTTCTCCCCTTGTTTACGCCATATTGAAAAAAAGTGAGTGATGCAAGAGCAATACCAAGGCGAATTTATACAAGTGGAGTCAGTCACACAGCTGATTATTTTTTTTTCACTTTTTGGTTCTAACAGATGTCAAAGCTTGTTTTTATATTTAAATATCTACATATTCTAAGCTTATTAACAAAATATTTATTTTTTACATAAATGAGTAAAGCCCTCACTATTTAATTATCTACACTACATTAAGTTTTAATACATATTTAATTTAATTATCAACACTACATTAAGATTTAATACATATTTGTTTAATTTTTCATTTTTGTTTTTTGACATTTATTAAGACCAATTGTTGTTTTTGTAGAACTGCCACCACCTTGTATGAATTCGCCTTGAGCCATACACAATGGTATGAAAATTGTAATTCATTTGCAATTTAAGGAAAATTTACCTTTTAAAAGCCAAACTTATGCTAAAGGATTGCTAGAAAAATCAAATGCAAACTTATATTAAAACCCTATGTTTTTATTAAAAAACTGTTCAAAACCATTCCAAAATAATAATGATTAAATTAAATTTATAATATATATATATATATATATATATATATATAGAATTTTAGCATAGCTTTAAACAACTTCTACAAATATACTGCAATACTTTGTCAGTACTTTAACAATCATGCAAATATACTTAAGCCATGGTAAGGAAGCTTTTTATGGTAATTTACTAAAAAACTATTACATGCTTTTAGCTTACAAATATCTAAATAAGTATTCAAGAATGGTTTTATACTCATATAGAATTCATTACGCCTTTCATAATACTTTTTACGTCATTAGCTAAATATGAAATGACGTTTACATTTGCTGAGTCGTGACAAATGAATTGTAGTCGTATTTAAATAAAATGTTATGACAAAGATTTTCTTTAACCCACTCATGTTTTGTATTTTTTTTCTGTTGTCAAATAGCCGTTAGATATCGTGTGAATTGTAAATGTTATTAATGCAATTTGGTTTAATTAATTAGCATAATATTATATTGCAATAATTTAATACAGGTAAGAAATTTTATTACGTAGTTGAATGTTATCAGGCATGAGGGAAAAATATTACATATTTTCATACTTAATTAAAACTCTGGGACAGACAAATATTTCGAATGCCTATTCACTGATCATTTTTACATAAAATATTTATGAAGCATGGCTCTTGGCTAATCCAGCATTGGTAGATCTTTTAATGCGATCTTACATACCACGGCACTGATAATCACAGAACACTGCCATGGAACTAGATATTACTGGCGCAAGGGACCGGTAGAACATTGGCAATTTCACATCAAGACTTTTCTTTGACAGGAGCTTTAATTTATCAATCATTAATGAACGGAGTAGAAGGATACACTCTCTCCTAGGCAGTTCATTTGAGATCTTCACAAATGGCTCGAATACGAAATTATGTATTAGGAGAGGCTTTTATATAGAACAGAGTAAAGTTCTTCAGGTTGAGAGCTCAGCCTTAGGAAGGTCTGTGAACATGCTGAGGTTTTACCGAATATAGTCAAGTCGAGCTGAAATCTCTTATGGGTGTCTAAATGACATTCAATTTTGACCTGGTTCTCTGGACATCTCTGAACGACGAAGGGTCCCTGGAAATTATATTGCGGATTCATTAGACCAAAGAAAGAGCATCGATCTTGATTGATCGTTTTGCAGTCAGGTAGAAAATTATATTGAGGATTAATTAGACAAAAGGAAGAGCATGGATTTTATTTGATCGATTTATTGGTGATCGTTTTCATCGTGCTAAAAATGATTGCTGCAGAAAATTGTATTGCGAATTCATTAGACAAAATGAGAGCATCGATCTTGGTTGATTGATTCATTGGTGAACGTTTTCATCGAGCTAACGATGAGTCCTGAAGGACTTTATGATTGTTTAGGTATAATTAATGTTAAAATTAAGTATTTATTTTAAATGTAAATAAGGAGTGAAATTCTCGTAAAATTCTTAACACACGTTTTTCATTAAAACTTTAAAACATGTCAGTTATTATGTTTAATGTCAATTATATTAATTTGTTGTTAATCTGATTAAAATGAGTGGCCTGAAATAAACCCAACTTGGTCCTACAAAAAGTGGGCCAAGCATTCCTAGCTCTGCCATCAAACTGTTTCCAATGTTATTAAACAGTACCGGGAGAACTTGTCCGTTGATATAAAACCTGGTTCAGGTAGATGGAATGGTCCACATGATGTTTCTAAAGCCAAAAAAATAGAAAGCATTTTCAAAATAGCTCCCGTAAGAGCTCGGTAAGAAAGCAGTCCGGTTAGGTCAATACTTGGACTATTTGGTACGAAAAGTTAAAGCCAATGCAGGTTTAAAAACATACAAGGATCAAAAAGTTTCTGACAGGAACTCTGCTAAAAATTTAGAGGCCAAAAACAGAGCATGGAAATTGAAGTTCAGAATTTTTCGATCTCACTCGATCTCTCTTTAGTATAAAAAAACCTACTTAACCCACATATATTTTCAATCTATAACAGGATTACGGAATATAGTGACAGTGATCACTGGTCACATTGTTTGAGAGATTGAATCTCTCAAACAATGATTTTTGTTGTCATGACGTTGTTGGCTTAGCTGACGACTCAAATCAGTGTTTGGCTTTTAATATTTATATTAAGTGCCAAATTGACGTCCAGTATGTGGCAAAATACGGACCAATAATGCCAAAATTAATTGTTAGAAAATAAACAAAATTTGGAACCTTTTTTAACAACATTTTTATATATGGTCAATTCACAAGGTCTCTTATCAGTCATATTGTCATAATGTCCTAATAAATCACGACTCGGCGGCTCGGCTTAACCGACTCTTAGGCATTCTGCGTTGGTCTCTGCGTTGGTCTCTGCTGGTTCGTTACGATAACGCAATAAACATAGCATAGAAAGTAGTATTATTTTAGAACATTTTTTATTTGAAAAGCAATAAAAACCATTGTAAAATATTAGGACATTACGACAATATGACATGATAAGAGAACTTGTGAATTGATTAATAATTTGGTAAAAATACATTGCATCATTTGATATCAAACTTTTTTACATCAGAAATATTGGGAGGTTGATGCTCTCAGATAGTACGGTTCATTTAAATTTATTTTGTAACAATATCTCGTAGATTTTCTAAATGAGGTAATTATGATTAACGAAGCCATCAAGCTACAAATAGTTAGAAACTGTATTTGACAGGGATGATAAATGGTGCTATCCATGTGTACTAAATTGAATAAAATAATACAATTATCAACCCTAATTCCAAAAATGGAACAATTGTGCTACAAATCCCATTACAGACTCAATATGATCGGATGATTAAATTGCTTTACTCTTCATGATCACTTATCACACAGGTAACACAATGGGACCCATAGAGGAACCATTATCTTTATTATACCCTTTACCATGAGTGGCAAGGGTATATATAAGTTTGTCATTCCATTTGTAATTTCTACATTTTTCATTTGCGACCCCACAAAGTATATATATTCTGGATCGTTATATATAGCGAAGTCTATATAGCAATGTCCGTCTGTCCGTCTGTATGTTGAAATCAACTTTCCTTAGCCCCCAAATAACTTACAAACATTATTGATACATCAATATATCGGGAATTCTTCCGGCTCAGTCGCTATTTAAAATCGAGAAAATCGGCCCACAAATGGCTGAGATATAAGGAAAAAACTGGGACAACCTCGATTTTTGGCCTATTTTTGATATATATCTGGATTACTAAGTCATTACTATAGACAATATGGATAAGTAATGATAGATATTTCACAGTCCATTACTACGATTTATGTAAGGCTATAGTAATTTGGACCTACAATGGGTCAAAATCGGGAAAATTATTTTTTAACCCGAATATTTTTTTTTACCACAAAATTTTTTTTCACTAATAAGAAAAAGATTGGAAAAAATTAAAAAAAAAATTGAAAAAAAATTTTTTTTTCAAATTTGTTTTCAATTTTTTCCAATTTTTTTTTTTTTAATTTTTGAAAAACAATTTGAAAAAAAAAAATTTTTTTTTTGTTTTCTTAAAAATATTAAAAATTTTTATTTTAAAGTATAACTTGGTGAAGTATATAAGATTCGGCACAGCCGAATATATCTCTCTTACATGTTTGCTACATCAAATGCTAAAAAAAATTAATATTTTTTAAAAAAATTAAACATTTTATAGAAAAAAATTGAAAAATATCTTTGTTTTCAACAGACAGACAAATCTACGGACAAAGCTAGACGATCTTTAAGTTTCATAAGGACCCAATATATGGGGTCTGCAAGCAATATATGATATGTGGGGGAGAATAAAAACACAAAAGTAATATTTTCTTTAAAGAAATAATAGTTAAAGTGATAAAATATGCATATTTATGTAAAGTTCAGCAAAGAATGCAAGCTAAAAGCTTGAAAGACTAAATGAATTACAACATGTCTAAATTTCTAGTAAACTTTAATAAAACATGTCAATGTACTTACATATAAATTCATTTGATCCTTGAGAACCATCAGCATTACCAGCTGCTCCTCCGCTGTCAGCAGCATTTGTTTCATTCAGGTTCGTTGTTATACTTATGGAGGAGCATTTAAAGCCATCATTGAAATACACATGATCAGAAGCCGGATTTAACTTCATTTTGAACGATGTTTATATACAATTATTTCACTTCTCTTCACTTCAATAATATTTATTAATATTTTTAATTATTTATATGTATTGCACTTCAATTTGTTTTAAATATTAAATGATTGTTAAACACGTTTTAAAATTTTTTATTTTTTTTTTGTTTTGTAATTTTTGGGGCTTGACGTAATTGCTGTTCTTGCTGTTTAAGTGTTAACAAATTTTTCCTTTTTAACCAACTGCAAAGATTTTAAGTTAAACAAAAATTAATTCATTTATTTAATAACTATGTATGTATGTATTGTATGTTTAAATTTGTTGTAATTTTTTGCTTTTCATTAATTAATTAAAATGGTCATTAAACTTTCATGTAACGAAGGCATGTACATATTTCAGTCATGCTAGATGCTAATTAAACCATTAATTGTTTTGTGTTTAATTAAGTTGTTATATTAAAATTCTTCGTTTTGAACTAAGTACAAATAATTATAAATCAAGGCTTGTTAAATGATTAAATTTTCTATTAAAGGTTTTCAGCTATTATTAGCTGTGGCTTTTGTGTGTTTTTTTTTTTTTTTTTTTTTTTTTTTGTTTAATTTATATAGTTTTATTTTTAAATTCTTGATCAATGACAATTACAAATAATGTTTTGCAAAAAATTTAACTTTGTTTTTTTCAACTCAAAGTTAAATAAACCATGAACATTTATTTATGGCAAAAAAAAAAAAAAAAGAAAAATAAATAAGTACAAATATTTAGTTAGTAAACAGTATATAGTAGAACAAAAATAATATACCTGTTTGTTATAAGTAGGTATTTTTATATACAAAAATATTTTACGAAATTATTTAATTTTTATAATTTATTTTTTTTTTTATTGATTGATTTGATTTGATCTCTTGTTATTAATGTGTTGCATCAACAAAACTCAGTTTTCAACAAAAGTTTTTTTTTTTTTTGTTTTTTTCAAATTTTCGATTTTGTTTTGTTTTCCAGTTGTACGAGTATTTGCTTTATTTTACTATAGTTTTTGTTGTTTTTTATTTCCATTTGTTTTGTTTTTGATCTAATATTTCCCTTTCTTTGATTTTGTTTTTGCTTTTGTTTTAATAACTGTTACTTTTCTTTACTGTTTGCCTTTGCTTTAACATGGCTTTGTTTTATTATTGTTGTTGGTTGTTGTGTTTTTTATTTTATTTTATTATTGTTGTTTTTGTTGTTTAATTGTTACTCGTCAATGTTTAAATCACGACTGTTTTCGAACTTGGCTCGAACCTTGTCTTTTATAAAATCAAAGCAATTTCGTTTTAACAAATTTATATATTTTATTTCGTTTTTGTTGTTGTATTCTGTTAAATAAATGTGAAATGAAAAAAAATTAAATAAAATAAATAAAAAACAACTTGAACTCTTTATTGATTTTTGTGTTGCCAGATGTTGGATGTTGGGGTAGTATTTTATTACACATGGGAGTAGGAAGAAATCCCCTTAAACTAAAACAATATTGGGTGTATGACTTTAAAATGCGGGATTTACAATAGATGGCGTATCTTTTTAATGTGGCATTTTGACATTTCGTCATTTATTCTCACTTAGTTATTGAACATTAGAATTTTGTACCAAGAAAGCGTCATAACAGGAAGTTTTGCATTATCTACTTCTTTAATTTTAATAAAAGTGACACGGAAGCACACCAATTGCTCACCAAACCTTATGGTGAATGTGTACCATCGGTTTCAACGTCCGAGAGGTGGTTTGTGCGGATCAGAAATTATGCTTGAACGCTAAAAAAGAAAATCATTTTGCACCGGAAAATAGATTATGATAAGCCGAAGCGCAAGAGATCGTATGTGAAACCAAATCGACACCAAAGCCAAATATCCATGGCGCTAATCCATGGTATTTGGTGGGAGCTGAAATCTCGCCAAACCATCACAGGCAACCTGTACCGAACGCAACTAATTCGTTTGAAGCAATCATTTCTATGGAGTAGATCAATTAATTTAAATATATTAAGTGGAATTCCCTTTTCACAGTTAACTAGTATAACTCTTGCAAACTAGCAAATGTAGCGAGTATAGCAAAAATACTACAGTTTACAAGACCACAACAAAAATATATAAAAGACACATGAAAAGCAAGGAAGAGTGTTATAGTTATAGTTATAGTTATGTTTTAACCTTTTAAAAACGGTGGTTTATTTCCTTTAAATAACCCTAATTCATTTGATTGTAAATAAAAGCTATCGGTAGTTTAAAATTTATAACAACTCTTTATTTATTTAAATTTTCTCAACAAACTTTTATACTAAACATAATGTCCAAGAATACACTGGTAATACAGTTGATGTTAATTCTAACAGCGCCTATCATAAAGTGACATTCTGCAGCGTGCTGTTACTATTTATATCCACAGTGCCATCTTCCAGATATTTCGAGCATTAGCTCAACGGAAATAACTCGACTGTTCTATTACCAGCAGCTTTTTTAAAGCTGTTTCACAGTTAATGTTTGCATACTTATAAACATTAAGAGCGTGTTATAAACATCGTATAAAAGTAGAAGTTTCTAGCAATACAAATGTAGATAAACATAATGAATGTTTCCTGCAGCCGTTACAGACCGTTAAATTCGAAATTGATAATGTAATTTCATATCCATAGTTATGACTGCTCAAACAGTATTCCGGGGGATATTTGTATGGAGGCTTGGTGAAATCATGGACCGATATTGCCATTTTTCATTACCAAACAAATCTTATCAACAGATATAAGCCAGCTATCTCCTTTTGTTTGGGCCCTATCGTGTTTTCAACAGACGGACGGACATATCTAGATCGTCTTAGAATCTTATGAGGATCCAGAATATATGTATATACTAATGTGGATATGTGACAAATATTTCTATATGTTACAAGCGCAGTGACAAAATAACCCCTATCTTTTTTGAAGCTTTGAGGAAAAATATAATTACACTGTCCAACAGCATTTTTGGTATAGAATAGCGACCCTATAATTCTAAAAGGGCATGTTGTACAAGTTAAATTTTGTAGAATAAACTTATAGTCCAGCTGCTCTGATTTTTTTTTTAAGTGGGTCAAAGTTTTCAGTTTTTGATCGAAGAGAGCATTATACTAATTGAAAAAAAAATGTTGTATGTTAATGTCTGAGAGAATTTTTATTGTCAGAGTTATATTGTCGAATTTTGTGGGGATCATTTATGTGGAAGGTCTTAACCCTCTATCTCCTCTCTTTAGGGATCAATTTGACCTTTTTTTTCAAGAAAATCAAAAAAAGTCGTTTCAAAAAGGACATTTAAGGATTAAAATATTCTACGAAAATGTTTGGCGGATAATTTCAGTGGGGGTCATCAAAGATATAAATGTTGTGAATAAAGCTCTTTACGCTTAATTAGCAATACGACCATTATTACATGTTCAAACTTTTGATGCATGTAACTTTTTATATGATCCCCACTCCCCACTATTGTGGTGTAGGCTATAAATATAGTTGTACATGTTTACCATAACCATTTCAACATTTTTACAAGTTTTTTAACAATATTATGTTTATTGTAATTATGTAAATGATTGTGGTAACCATAATATGTTTAAGCTATCACTCACTTGATTATATCATAAAATTGTTGGCAATGAAAGGATATTTTTAGAAGCCATATCATTGATAAGATGGCTCTCAATCATTATGCTGTAAATTGCTAATTTGGACTTTTTTGGAATTTGATTTGTAAGTAAATTCTAATTAATTAATTAAGAAAAGTGTAACCACATTGAATTAGTTCATGATAAGAAATATCAACCTTCAAATTGCATGCATTTTAAAAGAGAAAAATTGTCCCAATGTTTTTAAAGCATTGTTCACTTAAAATCCGGTCGCACTTAAGCTTTAATACCTACATAAAGAAAAATGCGATTTAATAATGTTCAACCATATATGTAATCTTATTTATTAGGAATTATGAATATGCAAAAAAACTATTGAAATTTTTGACTTGATGGTACCCATTAACTTTTGCACAACTTTTCGGTCCACCTGTGCTGCATATTTATTCCAAGCAGATAACATTTTTTTATTGTCGATAATAGCACTTCCATTTTTCTTCAAATTAGTTTTGACAATAGCCCAATATTTTTCAATTGGCCGAAGCTGGGGACAATTGGGTGGGTTCATATGTTTTGGTATTACATCGACTTTGTTGCTTCGATACCAATCCATTGCAGCTTTGGAATAGTGGCATGAGGCCAAAACATTACTGAAGAATGGTGTTGTCTAATAAAGGGTAGCAAACGTTTTTGAAGACATTCTTTGATGTAAATATCCGAAGTCATAGTTGAAGACGGAGCACTCTTAAGACCGCAACTGCAAATAGCTTGCCACACCATTACCTTCTTACCAAATTTATCCACTTTTGTATATTTATATTTTTGATTTACATTCCCGCGACTCTCTGCAACATAAAATTTAAAATGGTAGCTGTTGAAGGTCCATTTTCACATACATTTCATCATCCATGATAAGGCAGTTATTAAATTTTGTGAAAACTTTTTCTTAAAGTAAACGAGACCGTTTTACAGCAGTAATATTTTGCTTTTCAGTACGATTTGGATATTTAGTGCTACGATATGACCGTAAGCCAGCATCCAGGCGTATTCTTCTTGCTGTACTATGACTGGTTTTATATTTTTTGGCGCGATCGTTATCAGATAAACCAGGATTTTGTTTTAATAGAACACACTATTTTCGTTACAAGGTCTTGGTCTCGTCTGCTAACTTTTTTGAATTCTTTTTTATTGCGATCCGTGTATAAAGTTCCTCTGTAACGTTTTATAACATCATTCACAATACTTTTTGGAAGCTTCAGTTTTTTTGCTATCATTGCACCTGACCATGTTGGATTTTTAAGAAAATTGTACACAATTTTTTTTCTATTTTGATTTTCCATTGCTCGCCTCTTGTACAAAAATTAATATAATAATTTGAAATCTTGACGGAATAACGGTTGGTTTGTTTAGAAAGTCATGTCAAAAGAAAACAAAAATGTTGCCACTAGTTTTTTGTAAACAGCTTCTACAGTGCAAACGGATTTTATGTGAACAATGCTTTAAATTACAACGAATTTAGGGGTTTATAATATTTTTAAACATAATTTCAAACTAAAACCCGAGAATAATAAGTCCATAAAACTCAAATAAGAGCACACAAATATTGCGATCATAGGTATTTCAAACACCTGTATATAAAGTCCTACAAAACAAACAAATTCGGACACTGGGCGTATGAGTGACGACCACTGCATTAGCCTAAATTCGTAACTTTTAAGAAATCTTTGAAAAACTATTCAAGCTTCAAATACAAAGTAGATGACTCTTTATTACTCATTCTGTGTTAAACAATCTAATAGAGACTATAAATTCTATCTAAACATAAAGGGGTGAAAACTTAAAAAATTGCCTTAGATCTTTTAGTTTCAGTTCCACTGTAGTTCTTCCATGGGGGAAAATTTTTCGGTAAATTCAGCTGTCTCTTAGTTGCTAAGCTTTGACCATCTGAGACTCGTAACATATCGCAAATGGGGTTTAATTGCCATGGTAACGTCATTGTTTGTCCCCAGTAGCATTAAAATCTTTCCCCTTCATCTGGCATTCCAATATACTATACTATTTAGTGTTGTTAATAACTGTAGTAATAACAAACAGACATAAAGACGCTCTTTTTTAATGTTGTTTAAACAATATATATATATGTATATATATATTTTATTTGCCGGCTCCATAAGTCTCTCAGTTTCATTTGCAAAACAAAATGTACTGAGTAAATACTACTCGGACAATTTGTTAAGCAAAAATAATAAAAAGCTGCTAAAACAAAGTACTATTTCGCTTACTGTGTACTCGCGAGTATTTCCGGAGTCAAATGGCCGAATTGTTTATACACAGCTGGTTGGTTGATCGGTTGGTTCTCAGTTTAACTGAAATTTCAATTCTACAATTAACGTTCTAATTTTGATTTCTTTTCTTTTTTTTTTTTTTGCTGTTGTTTGTAATACATTGTATTCCGCGGGTCTTTTTACTTTTCTTTTTTTGCTGTCAACATTCCTAACATTCTTTATGTTTAACGTTCTGTGTATTTGAAATCATGAGAAAATCTTAAAGGGGGTTTTTTGGGGGTTTTTACGTTTCAAATGTTTCATTTATGTCTGCTGTGTTTAACATCTTTTGAAACATGACGGTTTTGCTTTACTTTTCTAAATTTTAAGATTTTAATTTATATATTTATATTCTAAAAAGCTTTATTTGCGGTTTTCATTTTACAATTTGTTTTTAAAAGTTTTGGTTAAAACGTGAAATAAAAAGATTATTGTCTTTCAAGTAATATTGTTTTAAACCAGATCAAAGTAGTTTCACGTAGAAATCACGAGCTCTTTAATATTGTAGTTAAACTGTATATAGTATAAAATGGGGCCAAGCTTATGGGTTTTTTGCTAAAATAGAAAATTAAAAATAAACATTAAGGACATTTAATGTCTTTAAATTAACATACAGCTCACACAAATCTGGATTAATCGTGAAAATCGTGTCGTTACTTACATGCCGAAAATACATTTTTTTTGGAGATTTCTTTTTATACGCTTCATCATGAGTCGTAAGGGTATATATACGTTTGTTATGACGTTTGTAATTTCCACATTTTTCGTTTGCGACTTCATATACTGGATCATTATAAATAATGTTGCCTATATAGAGATTTTCATCAGTCTGTTGAAATCAACTTTCCACAGCCCCCAAAGAACTTACAAACATAATTGATACATCAAAATATCAGGTATAGTTCTAGTTCAACTATTATTTAAAATCGACAAAATCTACCCTATATCTCGATTACTACTGGATCCGTTACAATAACCCGAAGTGTAAGAGATCGTATGTGAAGCCCGGCCAACCAACAGAATCGACACCAAAGCTAAATATCCATGCTCTGTATTTGGTGAGACCAAATGGGTCCTATCTATTATGAGCTTCTGATATTGGTACAGCAAACCTGTACCGTATATAACTGATTCGTTTGAAGCGAGCATTTTCCAAAAAATGACTAGAATATGCTGCCAGACATGAAACCGTAATATTCAATCATGACAACGCTCGGCCACCTGTTGCAATACCAGTTAAAAAGTATTTAGAAGAAAGTGGTTTGGAAGTTTTACTTCACCCGCTTTATAGTCCATACCGTGCCCCATCCGACTACTATTTGTTTCTATCGATGCATAGCACTCTCTCTGGGATACGCTTTACTTTGGAAGAGAGTATCCGATATTGGCTTGATTCGTTCTTGGCCTCAAAAGATGAGCAGTTCTTTTGGCTTGGAATCCATATGTTGCCAGAAAGATGAGAAAAGGTGATAGCAAACAATAAATAAATTTTATGTAGAAATGTTTCAAAATAAAAGCTAAAAAATCCGGCATATTTTTATACCCTTCACCTTCGTGAGAAGGGTATATATAAATTTGTCATTCCGTTTGTAATTTCCACAATATAATTTTCCGACCCTATAAAGTATACATATATATTCTGGATCCTTATAGATAGCGGAGTCGATTTAGCCATGTCCGCCTGTCTGTCTGTCTGTTGAAATCAATTTTCTGAAGACTCCAGATATCTTCGGGATCCAAATCCACAATAATTCTGTCAGACATGCTTTCGAAAAGTTTCCTATTTAAAATCAGCTAAATCCGCCCATAAATAACGGAGATATGAGCAAAAATCCGAGACAACCTCTATTTTTGACCTATTTTTTATCTATATCTCGATTACTAAGTCATAAATATAGACAATATGGATATCTAATGATAGATATTTCAAGGTCCATTGCAACGATGTATATAAGGCTATACAAAGTTGGTCAAAATCGGGAAAAATATTTTTTAACACGAATTTTTTTTCACAAAAAACATTCTTTTGTCATCAATTTTTTTGACTAATAAATAAAAAAAAATCTGTTTAAAAAATTGGAAAAAACTTTTAAAAATTTTTTTTTAAAAAAAAAATTTTTTAAATTTTATTTTAAAGTATAATTTGGTGAAGGGTATATAAGATTCGGCACATCCGAATATAGCTCTCTTACTTGTTTAATCTGAAATCATGAAATGTAATCTTTTTCATGATTATTATCTGCTGCATATCCTTAGCATTGAATAAATCATTTTTATTTAGCACATAATTAACACTGAATAATCCTTCAGTTTGAATAAAGTTCCCAAAATATTAATTAATTCATCTCTTCATAATTAATGTACAAAACAATTTTCAGTTTCATTGAATTCATTTAACTTTAACTTATGGTACTGAAAACTTTAAATTAAATCTTAAATTTTTATAGGCTTAATTCATTTCTTAAACAAAAAAATATAAACAACAAAATTACCTTAATAATAACATAATAATAATAATAATAATTTGTAGGTAATTTATAACTTGTATATAAAAACAAACACAACACAAGGTTTATTTTTAGTTCTCAAACAAAGTCAGTTTATATACAACAATGATACAATGATACTTCTTCATCTTTTGTTGAATTTTATATCAGGTAATTCACCAACCAACCCAGTCCAATCCAAAAAAAAAAAACCAACCAAAAGACCAGCTACAAAGTTTTCCAATGACTTTGACATACATTTTTATACGAAACGCATGCTCGTAGACGAAGACAAACATTGTGTCAGTTAGTCAGTCAGTCTTTTAGTCACAGTAGTAATTCATTTGTTAAGCCAACAATTAATTATAATTAACAATTTAAGGTAAAAGAAAATTAATTAAAACTTTATGTTTATTTTTTATATTTAAATACAAAACTAGCAAATAATTCTTTATAACTTACTAAGTATATAGCAAGTAATTGTAAACCATTTATGGCAAATCTATTTAGGGGACTGACTGACTATCACGCTCAATATAAGGAATATATCACGTGATAGTCAGTATGTGTGTGTAACAATTTTTAAAATATTTTTGTTTAAATAAATAAAATTGTAATGACCATTGAATGTAATCATGTATGTTTGTAAGTTTAATGAACTTTATAGTTTCTTACTCAAACATACAATAAATTAGTTTATGCATTAATGTTTGTAATGACGGAAATAGTTTATTTTACTTTATTACAAGTGACTCATGTTAATAACACTTTTGTTTTATAAAGTAATCCCTAATTTATGTCGACTAAGTAGGTTAGAAAAGTTCATTGTACGTATGCCGCTTTTAAATAGCGAATTTTCTTTAGACTTTATAAGAGTTAATCGTGTTTATGAATAAGTTCTAGAAACATCCTAAAGTTAATGTATAAACTTTGGGTAAAAAAATCGATGTAGTCGTGGGTTGTTGCTAATATCTCAGTCAGTTGTGAGCTGAGATATGATCCAATGATCATATCTGATACTTGTATTGAAACATATATATTTTAACTAACACAAAGAACTAACGGTGAGACAGACATCGCTTCATCGACTCCGCTACCTATACCCAGCAGTTCTAGGAGACAGTCCCAAACTAGTGATTTTACCCATAATTTAGGGTGGGAACTAGTTACTTCAATAGCTACGTGACTTGTTATTTTAACACGTGCTTGTCCTAAGCAGGGGTTCAATTAACTCTAATTGACTACAGTCAGACTGTCTAATAGCTGATCCAAAGTAGTCAACGCATTGGATTCACATGCTGGTTAAATAACGTCAGTTACCCTACTAGCTACCTAACTGGTAACTTGATCAGCTACGTAACAAGTTATTTTAACATGTACGAGTGCTAATTGTCCTCAAATAGTCAGCTAAAAGACATATCATAGGCAGTCCAATAAACGATAGCTTGTAAACAAACCTTTCTTCGACAACTCTCCAATGGATTGCTTCTGGTGGGTTAAATAACTAATTTCTAAAGTGCAGTACAAAATAAATGTTTAAAGTGACTTCACTGTAAGTTACTAAGAGACACTAAAGTGACTATTGACTTGACGCTATGTTACATGGGATATCAGTATACTTAAGCAAAATTAAAATAAACTGTATGAGAATTATTTCAACACATTTTGTATAAAACCAGTTTGTACGAATTACTCACAAAACGTTCTCTCTAGATTACTTAGAGACACTTAAGTGACAATTGTCTTCACACTAGATTACCTGGGATGTATAATGTAACCAATTGTCTTCTCTCTGCACTGTAAAGAGCATATAATTGTCAAATGACCCAAAATATATAAATTGGAGCCAGCTAAGTGATAGGACATTAGTGATAATTACTGTCTATAAGGTATACATTGACTACATGCTTAACTGCTGGGATAAGTATCCGCAACAACATCAAGCAACTGAATGAAATATTTGTATTTTTACGCTCTATTGTTTACATTCGGGTTGTGTACGTGTAAATTGAGGAAAATCTTCGTAACCTGAACAATATGAACGAGTACCACTGCTCTTGATTACTTAGAGTCACTTAAGTGACAAATTGTCGTCACGATTGATAACATGGGATGTATAAATACTGCTCTCTGTACTACAAAGAGCACATACATACGTGTCAAATGTCCCATAACACATAAATTGGAGTCAGCCAAGTGATCAGTCAGTAGTGACAATTACTGTCTATAAGGGATACATTAACTACTTGCTTAACTGTACTAAGTACAACCTTATCTCTAGTAGTAGTACAAAACGGAATGATACACAAAGAAAACAGATTCGTAATAGCAACCGAATTTGTTGCCAATCGAATGATTCTATCTTAGTAACCGAATTTTACAGTTGCAGCTACAAAATTTTAGAAGGGGTAACAAAAGTTTGGTTGCTTCAACCGAAATTCTTCTTTATCAACTGAATTTCTGTTGATAGAACTGAAAGTGTACAACCGAATCATTCGATTGACAACAAATTCGGTTGCTATTACGAATCTGTTTTCTCTGTGTAGAAGGCGACTGGATTTTAAATCTAACCAGTTTCATATGGTAAGATAAGTACAAGGTGGCGCAAAAGTAATCCTCCTATCATAAAATGCTATAAATTTTGCGATTGGCCCCTAATGTCAGTTCTGTTTTGACATTTGTGTAGTAAACACATGCGAAATACACGTTAATAAACAATGTTACGCTACACTGCTCCAGACCGCGGAATATTGCTGACTATTTATTTGACCAATAATCGGTCGGTGACTTTGGCACAACGTGAATTTCGTCGCAGATTTCCTGGCCGTCCAACGGCTACTGGTGAAACACTGCAACGTTTAGCCGCTCGCCTCGAAGAGACTGGCACAACACGAGATGCTGCCAGGCGTGGCAGACCCCGGAGTAGCCGTTCTGCAGAGAATATTGCTGCTGTAGCCGAGGATGTCATGGAAGCGCCGTCGACATCGACCAGACGACGTGCCACGCAAATGGGTATCAGTCGACGGTCTTTACAGCGAATTTTGGTAAAAGATTTGAAGATGTTTCCGTACAAAGTCCAAACGGTGCATCAGCTGTTAGCTGCTGACCGCCAATCGCGTCTAACATACGCTCAAGCCATCCTTAATCACCACCAAGAGGAAGATGATTTTTCATCAAAAATAATCATGAGTGATGAGGCCCATTTCCATCTTAGCGGGTACGTAAATAAGCAAAATTTTAGCTTCTGGGGCACTTAAAATCCGCGTGTAACCCACGAAGAGCCATTACACCCGCTCAAAGTCACTGTATGGTGTGCTGTTTTCGCTGGAGGAGTCATCGGACCTTTTTTCTTCGAAGACGTCGCGGGCCAAACGGTTACTGAGAATGGTGAGCGCTACAGAGCAATGATCAACGAGTTCTTTTTGCAGCAACTTGATGAATTGGGATTGGAAAACATGTGGTTCCAACAGGACGGTGCAACGGCACACACTGCACGTACCACAACCGATATGCTGAATGATGCATTTCCCGGGCGCCTAATCTCCCGTTTTGGCGATTTGCACTGGCCAGCAAGATCGCCTGATTTGACCGCTCCAGACTTCTTTTTGTGGGGCTTTTTGAAGTCGCTGGTTTATTTCAACAAACCTCAGACTCTTGCAGCTCTTAAAGACAATATCCGTTAAGAATGTGAGGACCTATCGCCGGAAGTTTTGGCCAAAGTGATGGAAAATGCCATAAAAAGGGCTCAAATGACAATCAACTCTGGCGGCGGCCATTTACATGACATCATATTCTCGACTTGATGTAAACAAAATTAAAAGACCAAATAAAAATAATCCAGAAGAAGAATCAAAGTTTTTCTTTTTTTTTTTTTAATTACAGCCAAAAAACATCGAAAGTTTACTTTTGCGCCACCTTGTACAAGAAAATGGCGATGAAAAGTTGTTGGTAGAGATTGGCTTCATTTTAAAATTAAAACAATTTTGTTCGTTGCTCAATTGACGAAAGATGGCTGAATGGCTTAACGGTATTAGTAAACAACCTTGTTACTATAAACATAATAATCGAGTTTGGTACGGAAAGCATTGCTCTGATTAATTTGTAAATTATGCTGTGATTTCAATGATGCCACCCATACTTGGTATAGATCTTTAAAGTTTTCCTATAACTAATTTTAAGCATTTTAGAAATTACAGCTTAATATGTACAACAAAGACAAAATGCAAAAAATATTTTTAGTTTTATTTAGATTTACTACCGTTATCAAAACCATATTGCCTTTTATAAAATTCAGTAACTCATTCATTCATTCATTTATTTGTTTGTTGTGGTTAACGGTTGGTCTTCTTTGAAACTAATTCTATACAAAGTTGTATGCAAATTAATTGAACTCATTAAATGTATTAAATTCAATATTTATTTATACATTTTAAACCAATTTAACTTCTATGCCACACATGTTTGATCTCAGCTTACACCTACGACCCATTATTTCTCAAGGTGTCCAATTCATCACAGATTTTAACAATTAAATTCTTTAATATTTTTTAATAATATTTCATATACTTAAATATATTAATGCATCAAGGTTTAATACCTAATATTGGAATAACTTGAAGATTTGACTTTGTTTTAGAAACTAATATAAAACAAATTAATGCAGTTTTCAAAACATGAACAATTTGAAAATTCTATACGCTTAAAGGTTTTATGAGATTTAAAATAGATTTTATTGAAATTTTATTAAATTAGCATAATCATAGTTTTAGAAAAACCGAAATCATATTATTTAAGGCAAATAAATAAATAGTTTAAGAGGAAATTATTGAAAATAAATTTATTTGTTTCATTTTCTTTTATTAAGTATTCATATAATACTTATTATACTTAATTTATTTGTATTATAATATTTTAACCACAATATCAAAAAAAAAAAAAAATAATAATAATCTAAAATTCCATTAATTTACTTCCTAGAGTTTTTAATTCCCATTGCAGTAGCTCATAGCTCGACAATAACCAACTGGATTTACTAGTAATATTAACAATAAATTGTTTGCTCTTTTGTTTAAATTCTTGTTTTTTTGTTCAATTTATTTAACTAGAGTTTAATAAAACCATAAATTAAATCGTCTATTATCTACAAGACACGCATTTTATAATAAAAACCAAGTTCTGATCATATGCACGCTGTCATTGTTTTAATCAATTAATGAATTTTGTGTTTAGAGTTGTTGAAACAAAAGCAATATTGTACATATGTTTGTACTTAAAAAAAAAAAAGATTAACAACAGTAGTATTTAGTTAATTTATGTTCCAATCACATACACATCAGATTTATTTATTTATTTATGTTTAGCTCTTATTTTTAACAACCTGTCATTCATCGGTGGTCAGCGGTATCTTTTAATTCAAGTATCATCATCAATGATTTGTAAAACAAATTAAAAAAATAAGAGATATAAAAAATGATAAATTAGTTGAAATGTGTTAACAAATACCCTACAATCATATAGTTTAATTCTTAATACTGTTGAGTCATGTTTACAAAAATTGCACACTTATCTATGAAGAAAGATAAGCTATTAGACAGTCTGAAGCGGAGTCTGTTAAATCAGTTGTTTATGCTAAATCACCATGGCAAAGTACGCGGTTGAACAGCATGTGGAATTTTTGATGAATGGCTATGTTAACAAGCAAAATTGATGTATATGGAACGATTCAGACCAATACGACCGACGCACAGTGGCCGTATTTATCCGAAAGTCCAATTTTTGTTAACACCGATCGAAATATTGTTAATTGTGGGCGTGGCATGCTGCTAATGTTATGTTTATGTTATTTTATAAAAAAGGAGATTTTTGTAAATTTAATCAGAAATAAATAATCATTACTCGCAAACTATTATCGATAATCGTTATGTTGGTAGGATAATAGTCTTGAAGAACTGGTATGATGTTTAGACCTGCTGTGTTATTGAATGTTTTCTCAGGTACTAAGGACTGAGAATGAAAAATTTTTAACATACATATATGTTAATAAAAATGAAACCACTAAACTTACAGTTTTGAATCTTTTTTTATTTTATTGAAATTATTGTTACAATTTACAAAAAAAAAAAAAAAAAAATTATTTTTATAGTTCTAATTACTAACGATGGTTTTTATAGTGCTTTATGTCAATTTGTTCGAACAGGTTGTCCATCTCCGTTTAAAATCTACCACACTTTTAACAAGAGCCCAATATCTCTCCACTGGACTCAGCTGCAGAGAGTTTGGAGGAATTGCCTCTCTTGCTACAAATATCACATTATTGGTCTTGTACCACTGAAGACCTTTCTTACCATAGTGACAGATGCCAAATCAGATGCCAAAAATAAGTGGGCACAATAAGAAGTCTTATGAATGGAAGCAGCCTTTTTATGTAAACATTCTTTGATGTAAATTTCGGTAACAAATGCTTGGCTTTTTTGCCACAACTGCATAACGCTTGCCATACCAAGAACTTTTTGGGAAATTTTGTCTGCTATTGGGTCCTAAACTTTTCTTCAACATTCCCTCGAGCATCTGCAAAATAAAGAAATTGAACCAGAAGCTGCGAAAAATTTTCCATACGTACATTTCGTCATCCATTATGCACCAGGTATATTTTTTGTATAAAATTTGATTTCAATTTCCGAGCTCTGTCTTTGGCCTCTAAATTTTTAGCAGAGTTCCTTTCACGAACTTTTTTAGCCTTGTAGGCATTTAAACCAGCATTGGTTTTAACTTTTCGTGCCAAATAGTCCGAGTACTGACCTAACCGAACTGCTTTCCTACCGGATGTGTTGGGAACCATTCCTTCAACCTGAACCAGGTTTTCTATCAACGGATAGATACTGTTTAATAACATTGGAAAAAGTTTGATAACAGACCTTTGATTGTTTGGCCAACTTTTTGTATGACCAAGTTGGGTTTTGTTGAAAATATTTAATAATTTTAGTACGCACTTTTTTCTGGTCACTCATTTTAATCAGATTAACAACAAATGAATATAATTGACATTAAACATAATAACTGACATGCTTTACAAAGGTAACTTGATAAAAAAAAAAAAAAAATAAAAATCAAATAATACTTGGGTTAAAAGTTTTAATGAAAAACGTGTGTTAAGAATTTTACGATCTCAGTCCTTAACATTTAAAGGAAATGATTTGAAGAAATATGGAAACTGCAAGTTAACTCTCTTTTGCAAATGGCGATGTGATGGTTCTTCTGGACAAAAACAATACAAGCAATATGTATGTGAAAATACTTCAGACACAGATATGTTCATGGTGTCATTTGTACCATTGCGATTGATTACGAATTTGAAGGATGCAAACAATAGATATTTGGAAATATCAAAAACCATCTTCTATGACATACTGTAAATTTATATTTTAAAAGGAAGTCAGTGATATTAGAGCCCAAATTGCAGAGCTATAGCCAACGACGATACACTCAGAGAAAAAAATATTGTTGTACATAGTTACCAGTTTGCTCCCATATTACTTGCTGGCTTACTAAGTAAAGTTTTTGCTGGGTCGTTGCTAAAAACTTACAAAGTTTGCACACACAGAAAAAAATATAGTTGTGCATGCTTACTGTAACCATTTCAAGATTTTTACAAGTTTTTTAACAATATTAAATCTATATGTATATTATTAATATGATTGTGGTAACCATAATATGATTAACTTACGATTCACATGATCGTGTCGATCATATATATGGTTGCAGGTAAAACTTCCCAACCACTTCATTCCAAATAGTTTTCAACAAGTATTGTATCGTGTGGCCGAGCGTTGTCATGATGGAATATTACAGTTTCATGTCTGGTCGCATATTCTGTAGGTTTTTTCGGTCAATGCTCGCTAAAAACGAATCAGTTGCGTTCGGTACAGGTTCCCTGTAATGGTGTGGCCAGATTTCAGCAGCTTATAAATAGATAGGACTCTTTTGGTCCCACCAAATACAGAGCGTTACCTTAGGGCCATGGATATTTGGCTATGGTGTCGATTCGGCTAGTTGGCCGGGCTTCACATACGATCTCTTACGTTTCGGATTATGGTTCAAAAATGATTTTCTTTTATAGAGTTCCAACATCGTTTCGGACATGTATTCGTATGGTGCCAAATTTCCTTGCTTTTGGATGAATCCTGCTGCTCGCAAACTCTTTGAAATTGCTGCTTGAGTAGCTCCCTATGATTTTGTAAGGTCTTGATGAGTTTGACAAGAATCTTCATGGAGTAATGCTTCAAATTCTTGGTCTTTAAACTTGTTTGTCTGGCCTGGGAAATCTTTGTTTTCAAAATCACTAAGTTGAAACCGATGTAACACATTCACCATAAGCTTTGGTCTGCTTCAGCAGCACTTTTTTTCAAATTATAGAAGTAAAAAAAACTTTCCGCATATGACGCTTTGTTGCCACAAAATTCGACATTTTCGAAACAAAAAAAAAAAACCCCTGAAGAAGTTTGAAACAAACAAACGTTGTTTTTAATAACTTATAAAGTTATTAAAAACAAAAACCGCCTTCAAAAGATACGCCATCTATTGTATATCCCGCATTTTTAAGTTATATACCCAATATAATTTTATTGTTTGCATTGTACATTGCAACTAGAGTTGGGTTGCTGATGAATGAACATGTACAATTGACTAATTTAGTCAAATGAACAGTGTGAAAACGCTTCTAAATGACATTTAGTTGTTAGAAATTTATGAAATTACCTTTTTGTTTTCATCATTATTAAAAATCATGCTAATAATTTGCAAAATTAGCTTCCAAAAGTATTAGTCATTTTGTTTACTGTCTGCAAAAACATTCACAGATAAATCGTTCAAGCATTTAGTTCAGTCAAGCACCTCAGAATAAAAATCATCAACTGAGCAAAAAGAATAAACTTGTTCATTTATTTATTGTGAACAATAATTATCAATCAGTAATTTTGATAAGGCAAAATATAATTTCAAATGTTGTTTTTAAAGCTTGATGTAGTGTATAGACATTTAGAGAAATTTATTCGAAATATCGTGAATGAATCGAAATATTTTCATGGATGGCCAAAGTCAGTGAAATCGAAATTTTTGAAGTGGATATTTTTAACGTTTTCATTTTTAAGTGGATTTTTTATGCACCTAGAACACTTTTTTTAGAGTATATGTTGCCCTGGTTATAATAAATACTTGTCAAGTATAGAAAGGGAGTTAAAAATATATGTTTATTTCAACTAACTTTCCTGTCATTTTTGCCAGCTGGTAGCGTACTTTTCTCACATACTAAATATTAATGTTACGAATTAATAAAGATACTCATACTAAAATTCACATAAGCTATAAATCACGCCTTTTATTTAGAGGTTTATTTTTTTTTTTTTCTTCAAACTATTCGCATGTATGATTTTGTTTAACTAAATACGTATGAATATTTATCTATCTGGAAATTTTTTACATACATAAGTATAAATTTAAGATTTGCGACAAGTTCACGGCTTGTCATTGATAATTTTTTCACAGTTAAAATTTTTGTCGTTTTCAAACTTACAACTACAATACTAACTTATACACGTTACATACTCGCACATACATATTAATTAAAATATTAAAAAAGTAAAACTGAAATTAATAATAAATAAAACTTAATTTAATCTACAATATACAACATGTTTTACTGGTCATGCCGCTAACGTCAAAAGGAATTTTGTTGCATAAAAATTGAACATACATTCGCAAATATGTTCATATTTCCACAAACTACCGATGTGATGTGATCATATTTATATACAGTGTTGGTTAAAATAATGGAGACAATTACTTTCTTCTAAATGAAATGTTGTAAAGTTTTCCATAAATATTGTTATGATTTTGCAATAGCGATTTGAATTTAACGGTCAGTAACGACTGCCTGCAGCATTCATCATGTTTATAAACACGTCCATCAGCAGAAGCTTCTACTTATCAACAATGATGATAGCATGCGGTTATTAGCATTGTTTGTAAGTATGGCAACACTAAAGGTTTAAGCAGCTAACAATGACATTGAAAGCTCTAGAATGCTAGAGCGGACATACTAGTTTGCCCGTTAAGAGCATTGTAGAAGATTCCCGAAAGATGGCGTGTGTATTAATAGTGGCATAGATTGCAATCGTGAGTGAGTTTATCATAGGCGCTGTTAGAGTTAACATCAACTGTCTTGTACATTTAAGTTTGTGCATTATAAAGTGTGTGTGCTTTTCTGCGAATTGATAAACGTGTATAAAGACACTGAGTGACTATTTGAACTGTTGTAGTTGTACATTTTAAAGAAATAAAGAGTAGTTACCAATTTTAAACTACTATACGGCTTTTATTTGCATTCAAAAGTATCCGGTTTATTTAAAGAAAATAAACCAATGTTTTAAAAAGGTTAAAACGTAACAATATGCTATTTGAAAGATTTTAAATAACATTTTATTTGCTAAGTATTTAGAAAAGTACAAAATCGCTTGGTGAATATAATAGGGACATATTTAAAAAAAAACATTTTAAATAGCTTGTCTGTGCGCGCTTTTTTTAAGAACTTTTCAGGTGAGCTAAAATAGTGTTTATTTAGGTCAATTTGCTATATCATTCAAAAGTTTGTTCCATAAAAAGTTCTCTTATCTATCTTAAAGAAATTTACGTAGAAAAAAATTTTCGCTCGTCATTTGCAAGAAATGCGCGCCATCCAGCGAAACCGCGACGTACATTTGCCCGATGTTATATTCAATACATAATGGCATCTATAGGCCTTTCAAACGTATAAAGAGTTTCGAAGATATCTAACAGCAAGATTCATCTAAAAGCAGGGGAATTGGGTACCATACAAATTGAAATCGAGCGACCTTGAAAGACGCTTTTGCATATCCGAAATTATGTTTGAACGCTGTAAAGAAAATAATTTTTGCTCCGAATAATTAGTTGTGATGTAAAATGCATCCATTACCATAACCAGAAGCGTAAGAGATCGTAGGTGATCGTATTTGGTGGGACCATAAGGGTCATATCTATTATGAGCTGCTGAAATCCGTCCAGACTATCACAGGGAAACAGTACCGAAAGCAACTGATTCGTTTAAAGCGAGCATTGGCCGAAAAACGCCAGAACATTCCATTTTTCATAATATTTTTTTCTTTCTGTATATTAAAACATACTAGCGCTTTTCTTAAATGTATATACTGAAGGCATAGAGAATAGACATAGAGCAGAAACTCTCCTGTCATAGACCTAACTCTGTTGTCAGAAACCTAAGTGTATTAGTAAAAAAAAACTACGTGAAAACAAAAACAACACTCGTATGTGTGATTATTTTGAGTAAAATTTTTGTTTTAGTTATTAAGGAGTGAGATCGTAAAACTCTTAACACACATTTTTCATTAAAACTTTTAACCCAAGTATTATTTGATTTATTTTTTTGATCAAGTTACCTTTGTAAAGCATGTCAGTTATTATGTTTTATGTCAATTATGTTCATTTGTTGTTAATCTGATTAAAATGAGTGACCAGAAAAAATAATTACTAAAATTATTAAATATTTTCAACAAAACCCAACTTGGTCCTACAGAAATTTGACCAAACAATCAAGGGTCTGCTATCAAACTTTTTCCAATGTTATTAAACAGTACCGGAATAAGGAATAGTCCACATGATGTTTCTAAAGCCAAAAAATAGAAAGCATTTTCAAAAGAGTTTCCAACACATCCGGTAGGAAAGCAGCCCGGTTAGGTTTCAAAGTATACAAGGCTCAAAAAGTTCCTGTCAGGAACTCTGCTAAAAATTTAGAGGCCAAAGACAGAGCACGGAAATTGAAGTCAAGTTTTATACAAAAAATATACCTGCTGCATAATGTATGACGAAACATACGTATGGAAAATTTTTCGCAGCTTCCGGGTAAATTTTTTTATGTTGCAGATGCACGAGGGAATGTTGAAGAAAAGTTTAGGACCCAAAAGCAGACAAAATTTCCCAAAAAGTTCTTGATATGGCAAGAAATATGCAGTTGGGGCAAAAAAGCCAAACATTTGTTACAAAGGGCTCTATAAATACCGAAATTTCCATCAAGGAATGTTTACATAAAAAGGCTGCTTCCATTCATAAGACTTCTTAATGTGTCCACTTATTTTTGGCCTGATTGGGCATCTGTCACTATGGTAAGAAAGGTCTCGAGTGGTACAAGAACAATAATGTGATATTTGTACCAAATTGCCTGGAGCTGAGTCCAGTGGAGAGATATTGGGCTCTTGTTAAAAGAGAATTGAAGAGCACAAAAAAGGTGTCCAAAAGTGTGGTAAAGTTTTAACGGAGATGGATAACGTGTTCGAACAAAGTGAACCATAATGAAATGGTTTTCGAAAAAGGTTCAAAATTTCATCATGGTAAATTGTAACGATAATTTCAATCAAATAAAAAAATATTAAAAACTGTAAGTTTTGTGGTTTAATTTTTATTAACATATATGTCTGTTAAGATTTTTTCGATCTCAGTCCTTATATGAAAATATCGGATTTTTTGCTCGTCCCTATTATTTTCCCCTACATTGTATGTTTGCCAATTTGTTGAAATGAATGAGTGAGTAAATAAATGAAATGAATAAGTATAAAATGGACAATATCTTGTTTGAATAAAATAAAACTGAAATTCGATCACTTGTTTTATACTCTCGTATTAAATTAATGAACGAAAATACAAATTAAATATTTCACGCCACACGAAAATGTTTAAAATAACTAAACTTTATTGTTGTATGTCTGTGTGTCTGTCGGTATTAACATGTGTTTAACGATCGGTAGCGCGGTATGTGCGAACGAGTATTAACACCCAGCCCGGCAGTCCGACATCCAGTCAACACGTGAAGTGAGAGTTTTCAACATTAAAATCATGTTTACATTTTTAAATGTTTTGTTGTGGGTTTTTCGATAGTTTTTTTTTATTTATTTTTTTATTTAACTAGCTGGCGCCTGAGATTTTGCTGTAACCAACCACGGTTATTATTTATTTATTAAGATTTAAATTGTTTGTGATATTTTTACTCCTAACAACATAAACAATAATAAACTGTTTAAAAACAGGAATTTCCTTAAAATATCACTGATAAAAATAAACATTTTATTCGCACAGTAGGTCATTAAGTTTACAAGACAGGATATAAATTTAAACCAGTTATTTTTATAACTTATTTTTACAGTTTTATTAGGACTTAAGTTTTGAGGAAAGTATCAAATAAAGAGTCCCCTTATGGTGTTTTCTTTTCTAAAAATAAATGCTGACCATTTACCATTCCAGTTCTAACATTTTGTATGAAAGGGATTTTGCATATTAATGTCCACATGACGACACCTCTTAATTAAATCGTTTTAATTAAATATTTCTAAATAATACAAACATTTGTATGATGTAGAAATTGCTTGGCATCATCATCTTGCAAAGAAATGCTATTTGAGAATTCTGTTGAATTATATTGGATGTAAAACTAAAAAATGCGGGATTCGAAGAGTACATATTTGTAATTTTTTCTTACAGTTATTGACAAAGCTTTGTTTGCAAAGTGTCATATGCGGGAAGTTTTGCTTTACTTCTTTAATTTGAAAACAGTGCCGCTGAAGCACATCGATTGCTCACCGAAGCTTATGGTGAATGTGTTTCATCAGTTTCAACGTGCGAGTGATGGTTTGTTCGGTTCAGAAGTGCTGATTTTGACACGTAAGGCAAAGATCGCCCAGCCAAAAAAGTTTGAAGACCAAGAATTGGAGGCATTACTACATGAAGATTGTTGTCAAACTCAACAAGAGCTTACAAAATCATTGGGAGCTACTTGAACAGCAATCCAAAAGCAAATAAATTGGGCACCATACGCATTGAAGCCGAGAGACCGTGAAATATGATTTTGCATGTCCTAAATGCTGCTTGAACGCTATAAAAGAAAATCATTTTTGCACCGAATCATTACTTACGATGAAAAATGGATCCATTACGATAACCCGAAGCATAAGAGAACGTACCTGAAGCCCGGCCAACCAGCCGAATCGACACCAATGCCAAATATCATTGGCGCTATGGTAATGTTCCGCATTAAGTGGGACCAAAATGGGTTCATCTATTATGAGCTGCTGAAATCTGGACAGACCATTACAGGAAACCTGTACCGAACGCCACTGATTCGTTTGAAGCGAGCATTGGCCTAAAAATGCCCAGAATATGCGGCCAGACTTGAAACCGTAATATTCCATCATAACAACGCTGGGCCACACGTTGCTATACCTATTAAAAAGTATTTAGAATGAAGTGGTTGGGAAGTTGTGCCTCACCCGCCTTATAGTCCAGACCTTGCTCCCACTGACAACTATTTGTTTCGATCGATGCAAAACGCTCTCTCTGGGATAGCTTCTCTTTGGAACTGAGTGTCCGAAATTGGCTTGATTCGTCATTGGCCTTAAATGAGCAGTTCTTTTGGCTCGGAATCCATATGTTGCTAGAAAGATGGGAAAAAGGTCATAGCTAACAATGCACAGTGGGGCAGAATCAAAATTTTTTGGAAATCTGGCATTTCTAAACGTATAACCCGATCGGGAAACAATTTTACGTGGGCGTAGCCAAGGAGTATTCGAGTTTAACATATTGAAATGGACCCTACAAATGCTCCAGGCCCAGCGCTATGGGGCCTCAAAGTAGGGTACCTTCGACATGTAAAATTTTTAAATACGTGCCATTTTTTGTTTCCCATCCGATTTCAAAGATTTTTAAATTTTTGGGAAGCGCTCGGCTAGATCTTGAAAAATCATTCGTGCGTGTGCAATTTATATCTTATAATATCCGAGTTATAGGCATTTCAATATTGAAATGTTCAAATTTTGCGATACCTTGGTCCGCTTTTTTAAAAATATAGGGCGTACTTTTGAACCGAATGGACTCGAATTTTTTTTATTAGTTAGATAACTAAATTACCAATAATATGCAACATCGATTACGGATCCAAAAATAAACGATTTTCAATTTAAAAATTCAAAAAATAGTAGATTTTTGCTTTTTTTTTGTGACTTTACTCTTTTTTTATTAAAATAAAATTTTCTTTAAGAACATATAAAAGTTTTATGTATTTTTGTAAGATATCTTTACGTAGAAAATTTTGGTATACAAAGCATGTTATTTTTTTTCGAATATGGCGCCCCTACGCCCTTCGGAATTTGACCTATTTTTTATCAAAATTTTAACTTTGGACCATATGTTCTAAAATCCCAAAGCTGGGATCAGAAAACGGAAAGCAGCTTTGGAAACCTTGCTATTTCCAAAGTATTTTCCCAGCCCCGAAGGAAATGTAGAACCTGTAGGCAAAATTGTAAAAAATACCATTTTTCGGATTTTCGCTCCAATTTTTAGGAATTGCGGGATTCCCTTTGATCTTTTGACAAGTTTTTTTACTTTTTATTATTTAGAATGAGAAATTTAAAAAATGTTGAAAATTTCGTTTAGTTTTGTTAATAAATAAAGATTTTATTACATATTACATATTTATTGAGTTTCTAAAACTAAAATTTGTATAAAAATTTTGATATGATTGCAAATATTTGAAACAATTTGGTCCACATTTTTCCGAACTATTATTTTTTGTTTAGGTAAGTTAATTTTTGTTCTTATGAAAAAAAAATTTCAAGGCAATATCTCAATTATATTCAAAAATATGCCACTTTAAAAGCTAAACATTTGAAACAATTCTATTATTTTTTATTTAGTTTGAGCTCAATAAAATGGAACTTCCAAATTTAAACTATTAGTCGTTCTCTTACAGAAAGGAAAACTATAATAAGTATTTAAGAGAGTCACATACATTTTTTATTTTATTTATGGGGTGGTGGCAGGCGGCAGACGTTTTTCTGCTTGACAAAAATATCTCAAAATATTTTGAATAAATGACGTCTTTATATGTATGTATGGTCGCCATTTAGAGTTGAGGAATGTGTGAGATTTTTAAATATAAACTTCCTCTTTGACGGCTAAATTATTCGTGTCATTTGACATGATTTTATACGAATAAAACCAATAATAAAAAAAAAAAATATTTTTAAATGAACAGTGTGTGTATATGTGTATAAACTTTTATAATAAATTATAATTTTAAACGAATTTGGCGTACTTATTTTGTTAACTAAATACTGAAAACTAACAACAAAATATGCACATATTAATAAGAAATTGCAGCTGTCTTTGTTATCTGAACATCACTCCGTATGCCTCCGGTTTGTAGGCAGGCTGGTGGTAGGTTGTCACACCAAACTTTTTACGTCATTTGAGCCGGAGCAATCAAAACATTAGACTGCCGCAAGTTTTTGAAGACTTTATTTGATTTGTTGTCATTTGACACCAGTTGTGAATTATAAATTAGAATAAACCTACAAGTATTGAAATTGAAATAAATATTTATTTAATATTCCATGTCATTAAAAGCCATTAATTGTTTGAAAAATGTGGAGAAAAATAAACAGCTCACGACTGTTTCTTTAATTTATTGCATAATTTTTTTTTAACATTATAACAAACGTTTGAAATTTATATGAATGAGATTGTTTAGTTTTAGTAAATTGATTTAATATTAAGTACATGAAAACAAACGTATTACAATTTTCTTATTGTCTTACTTAATTAAAAGCCAGTCGCCATAACGTAATTTTTTGTATTATTATTATTTTTTTGTTTAACGTCATTAAGTTGAGTGACCAATAATTTATAAAAAATGGATTTTTAACTGTCAAGAGCTTTCATGTTTTTTCTTTCATTTTTTTTTTTTTCAAAACATTTAATTAATTTATTACACTAACTCACTTATTTAATTAGTATGTATTTAGTTAGTTGCAAGTTGCAGCTATATTTAGTTGTTTGTTTTAATTAATTTTTAATTGTATCTGTAGGTTTTATACTCCAACCTATATTTAGTCTATAAATTTATGGAGAAAGGTTGTGGTTTTCTAAAGTTTAGAATGGCGTTTTTTTGTTTTATAAATATTATTATTCTTAAAAGACATTTACTTTTTTTTTTTATAAATATTTCATAATCTAAAGAATTTCTATTCCCCTCAAATGGTGCACGTGTACATCAATCAGATTGTAAATATTACGACATATTATTTCCAACTAAGCTTGAATAGCAAAAAATGAAACGTAAATTGTGAAAGGCGTTGAGAACCACATTTTTGTAATTCATCTATATTAAGTAATTTTAAGAGATCCGGTGGAAAATTGTTGAAACTAATAGAGATACCCACCAAGATCTCTTAAAATTTAGTAATTTATAATTACATTTTGGTCACTGTTTAATACAAACTAGGGTATTCAATCGATTAACCGTTAATCGGTTAACCGATTAATTTTGGTCGGTTAACTGTTCGAATAATTTAAAATTGCAGATTTTCAAATAACAAATAAACCTATTAATTTGTGTCGATTAACCGATTAACCGAAATTTCTTTTTTGTTTGTACTTTATATTGCTTATCTAATGAACATTCCCTTCTAGCAATAGTTTTTCAAATATAGATAAAAAACTGGAATTTGGAAATGACCTTTTTTCTAGAATGTTCCATGATGAAATTTGTCCTAATGACTTGGAGGAAGACATGATAATAGACGAAACTGAAGCCATTACTGAAACGAGTCTTTTATCAGAACTTAAGGAAATTTTCCAATGGTATAATGGAGGATTTTATATGCTTAAAAAAACTGAACAATGAACTGAGAAATTGGATAGTATTTCTCATGCCCCACTTTTGATTTCACCAACATTCACAATTAGTAAGAGAATTTAGTCAATTTAGTTTTACATACAGTCCTTACATTACCAATGTCAATACAAAAAGTGGGGTAAGCTACCTTTTGGTATTCAAAAGCTGAAAAAACCGTTTTTTCACAGAGCATAATATAACAAAGTAATGTAGCAAAAGTGGTGTTGTGAGTTGCATATACCACTAAATAAACAGTTTGGGGTTACACCACTTTTGCACTGATAGCCTCATACATACTAGATAGCATAGATTATACAGATACGAAACAAAAAATGTTGATGTTCTGAAACTACTTTTCAATGGTTGTGGTTTGCAGAGCGAGATAAAAAGTACAATTTTCAATAGGCAACAAGTCTTGTATACATATATATTTGTCCTGATATATGTCTGTGATGCAAACTTTCTAATAAAATAAAAAGTTTTCCCAAAAATCGTATATCGACAAAAAAGTTTCACTTATGCCCGTATTTTCAACAAATAGATATCTACGGTGTAAAATACCAAGCAGAGAAATTTACCTAAAAGTTAGCATGACATTAATTTCAAATCAATATCTATGGGTAAAAATTACCAAATATTTTTACTCCATAAGTAACTAAGCACTGATAGATATCTATTTGTTGAAATTACGGGCATTACACTGCGTTCACATGATGATTTTTACAACGTCTCTTTTTGTTTGTAGGCGAACGGTGTAGAGAAGCTGGGGATAAACAAATAGACTCGACTCTTTATACTAATTTCTTTTCTTCTTGTTCCGTTTTATTATTTGAAGATTAAAAAGAAGATTAATCGATTAAACAATAAAAATCAACCCTGACTGCAAAAAAAGCCATGCAAACAAAATTCATCATATAAACATGTTTTTGGAAGCAACTTCAAAAGGGAATTAAGAAAAAACGACGTCGTAAAAATCATGGCCTAAACCCAGTGTTACTTCAAAGCTGACAAAATTTCCCAAAAACTTCTTGTATGGTATGCAATATGCAGTTGCGGCAAAAAAGGCAAACATTTGTTACAAAGGGCTCTATAAATACCGAAATTTACATCAAGGAATGTTTACAAAAAAGGATGTTTCCAATCATAAGACTTTTTAATGTGTCCACTTATTTTTGGCCTGATTTGACATCTGTCACTATGGTAAGAAAGGTCTTGAGTGGTACAATACCAATAATGTGGTATTTGTACCAAGAGACGCAATTCCTCTAAACTGCCTGGAGCTGAGTCCAGTGGATAGATACTGGGCTCTTGTTAAAAGAGAATTGAAGAGCACAAAAAGGTGTCCAAAAGTGTGGTAGATTTTAAACGGAGTATGGACAACCTGTTCGAACAAAGTGACATAAAGCACTATAAAAACCATAATGGAAGGGTTTTCGAAAAAGGTTCAAAATTTCATCATTAGTGATTAGAACTATAAAAATATATTTTTTTTTTTGGTAAATTGTAACGATAATTTCAATCAAATAAAAAAAGATCAAAAACTGTAAATTTAGCGGTTTTATTTTTATTAACATATATGTATGTTAAACATTTTTCGATCTCAGACTTTAACTACAATTACCGTTACTGCTAAAATACCGTTACCTTTAAATACTGTTACCACTATTCTAAAGGGTCTTTAATTAAGAGCTTCCTACCATTAAAGTTAAATAAAACAAAGTGTGTGTGAGATATCATCAACATTTTATAATGGATGTATGACTTAAAAATGCTGGATATTTTAAAATGTTTAGCTTTTATTTTGAAACATTTGTATAATACAAATTTAATCAAAATATTGGCCATTGTTAGCTATGACAAAAAGAACTGAACTGAACCAAGCCAATTTCGGATACTCTGTTCTGAAGTGAAGCGTATCCCAGAGAGAGCGTTGTGCATCGATCGAATAGACACTAATCGTATGGGGCAAGGTCTGGACTATTAGGTGGGCGAGGCAAAACTTCCCAACCACTTCTTACTAAATACGTTTTAAACAGGTATTGCAACAATGTGGACTAGCGTTGTCATGATGGAATATTTCGGTTTAATTTCTGCCTGCATATTCTGGGCATTTTTCAGTCAATGCTCGCTTCAAACGAATTAGTTGCGTTCGGCACAAGTTCCCTGTGATGGTCTGGCAGCTCATAATATATAGATCTCTTTTGGTTCCACCAAATGCTGGTTGGCCGTGCTTCAAATACGATCTTTTACGCTTCGGGTTATCTTAATAGAACCACTTTTCATCGCAAGTGCCGAATTTTAAATATTTTTAGGAACAAAATTAATTTTTTTTCTTCAAAATTGTTTTTCAAAATTTAAAAAAAAATTTTTTTTTCAAAATTAAAAAAAAAAAATTTTTTTCAAACAATTTTTTTTCCAAATATTTTTTTTTAATTTTTTTCAAATTTTTTTTTTTAATTTTTAAAATTTTTTTTTAAAATTTACTAGTGAAAAAAAATGTATGACTAGTGAAAAAAAATGTACACCCAATTTATAATATAACATCGCTAATTTCCGCCGCGGCTTCCCTAGAGGCACGCATCCGAAATGTCCAATTTTTCATAACTCTGCCACAAAAAACGAGATTGGAGGACCGCTGTGATTTGTGTCTTATTTGCATAAACCTGCGACAGAAAACTCCACAAGTGAAATCGCAATGATATCTCATGTATTGCATGTTTTCTACGATTTTTAGTGATTTCCACTTGACTTGAACTTTCAAAAGAAGCGATTTTATATGCATTTTTCTAGACGCTACAAGCACAACAAGTGAAGGGTATAAACTCTTATTACTGATGTCCACAACTATAAAGGTTCAATGACTTATACACGGAATAAATATGTTTGCCATTGCTAAAAAAATATCTTCTTTCTTATTAAGTACCACATGAATTAAACATGATAATCATTGTATATACTTACTTATTTATGTAATTCTCTACTAAGGGAAGTCCCTGTAAACATTATTTAATTACATTTTTATATTCCTTTTATCATTGATCTTTAAATGCCGCTAAAGTTATTTACAAAACAAATCTCCAGAACTGAAATACGTTTTAATATTTACTCGTGAATAAATTTGTTAGGCAAAAGTACTTGTTATGCCAGACTCGCAAAATTGATATTTGAATAAATTTTGGCTGGTTTTTATTAATGGAAATATTTTACATATTTTGGCAGTAAATAAAAAAATAATATATATTAAAATAAAACTATGGAAAAATAGTAAAATAGAATTTATAAAAAGAATTTAAATGGATGAAAGAATTTTTTTAATAAGCAATTTAATGTCTTGGAACTTTTAAGGAATCTAAAATATGTTTATATTCATTGAAAGGTACTTATAGCAGTGGTCGGCACTCATAGCCACCATAGGCAGATATTAATTGGTTATAAACAAAACGAGTGTCAATGAAGTTCCTTAAAATGATCAAATAAGAAACAAAAATTTGAATAAATAACTGGTCAGATTACAACAGAGAAAGAAAATGCATGTGCTCTTTATGCCGATCCACTGACTAATTCCTTTAACATAAAATCCATCCATTGAGAATATTTTCGGCAAAAACTTTTAAAATAATCAAAGACAAATCACTTGTACATATAAGATTTAAACAATTATAAGGTTTTTAAAATCCAACTTATTCAATATTGTGATTTCAAACAAAAAGCTCTTTTTTAACAAATGTTTGCCATACAATTACCCGCCTAACTATTTTGCTTTTATAATAAAGCAATCTATTGTTTAAAGGAATACAGCGCTCTATTGTGTAAGAAACGTTTTTGAAATATTTAATTATTGCTAAACTGAAATTAGCAATTATTATGAATGTAACTGAGTTTTATTGTATTGTAGTTTTTTTTAAAAAAAATAGTGTGACTTTGGTTTAAAATCAATTTTTGCAGAAAGTTGCTAAAATTTGGTTTATTTAAGTGGATCCAAGGTCAATACAAAATTGTTTTCCAAAATTAGTGTAAAACATTCCATAAATTTGATACAGAATTAAACAAAAATAAAGAGCTATATTCGGCTGTGCCGAATCTTATAAACACTTCACAAAATTATACTTTAAAATACAAATGTTAAATATTTTTAGGTTAGCAAAATTAAAAAAAAAACAAAATTGTTTTTCAAAATTTAAAAAAAAAAAATTTTCAAAATTTTTAAAAACTTCTTTTTTCGAAATTATTTTTTTTATTTTTTTTTTTTAAATTATTAGAAAAAAATGACAAACAAATTTTTATGTTAAAAAAAAATTTGTGTTAAAATTTTTTTTCAAAATTTTTAAAAACTTTTTTTTTTCGAAATCGTTTTTTTTAATTTTTTTTTTTTTATATTTTAAAAAAAAAATTTTTTTGTTAAAAAATTTCGGGTTAAAAAATATTTTTCCCGATTTTGACCAATTGTAGGTCCAAATTATTATAGCCTTATATACATCGTTGCAATGGACTTTGAAATATCTATCATTATATATTCATATTGTCTATATTAATGACTTACTAATCCAGATATAGATCAAAAATCAAGGCTGTCCCGGTTTTTTCCTTATATCTCAGCTATTTGTGGGCCGATTTTTTTGATATATTTATGTATCAATCATGTTTGTAAGTTATTTAGGGGATTTGGAAAGTTGATTTTAACCGAAAGACGGATATGGCTATATCGACTCCGGTATCTATAACGATCCAGAATATATATACTTTATGAAAAATTAAAAATGTAGAAATTTCAAACGGTATGACAAACTTATATATACGCTTGGCTCTCATGGTGAAGGGTATAAAAAAGTTACTTCAATTCCAAAAATTGCAAGGTTGGCTACCATTACCGTTAAGCCACCGTTACCGAAATAACAGCAATTACCGTTACCGATATAATCGCAAATACCATTATTGCTATTTCATAAATAATTTTAAATAATGAAAAAACCCATTTTTTTATTTCAATAATTGAGTTTATTGAAATATAGAGAATTTAAAATGTCAACTTATTATTAATATTTGGATGAAATTCCCGTTACTTAAATTAGTCAAAATATCAAATTAACCGTTTTGAATCGGTAGCCAACATTTATAATATGATTTATATTATTTTTGTTTTCTTTCTTTATAACAAGTTAAACTAATTTTTAAATTTCTTAAAAAAAAATATTCAAAATATGTTAAATCGTAGGAATTTTTTAACCGCAATTTTAATTTGATTTATTATTTATTTTTATTTGTAAACAAATTTTGAATAACAATTATTATTATTATTGTATTTATGTATGTATTTGAATTTGTTAATTTAATATATTTAATAACAAAAAGTATTTAGTTAATAAAATTTGGATACATTCTATATACAAATTTATATAAATTGTTTTATAAACATTAGTTCTACACGCAGAGAAAAAATATAGTTGTCATGCACAATTTACAGTAACCATTTCCAGATTTTTTTAAAATTTTTTAACAATATTATAGTCACAGTAACAATGGTGGTCACAAACATATACTTGTTTACTGTAACCATATATATGATTGATACAATCATGTGAATCGTAAGTTAATCATATTATGGTTACCGCAATCATGTAAATAGTTACTGTGACTGTAATATTGTATTGCACAACTATATTTTTTCTCTGCGTGTAGCTTGAACCACATCATGTTATTTATTAACATTCCTGGAACTAGCGGTGTCGCCACTACGACTAATAAAAACTTTAAGAAAAAAAAGCTTTAGACTGGCTTGTGTATTACTTCCCCGCCACAAGATCGCCAACGGCTTCATGCATTTCAATTCAAAGTATACACAATTATACTGCTAATTTGTAATGCAGCAAGTTTTATGTTTAATGTGAGAACTAGTTACAAAACTATTAATAAACTGGTCATAAAACCGTTTGAACGGTTTAGAACGCGTTCTAAACGCATGCCTTTCAAATAAATGTAGAAAACATCACTATCACTATCTGTTGTGAAATAATTTACCTAATTGCAGGAAAGCATACACTCTGTACTGAATCATACGAAGGTTAAAAAATTACCGCGTTTGACATTTACTTTTCGAACTTTAAAATCACCAAGGAATGGATGATTTTATTAGTTATATCAACTTGCTCGATACAGCCGCCAGAAGAATCCGATAATTAAATCTTGAATCTTAAATTTGGCTTCAATCAAGGCTTTTAACTCCAACGTAATAAGGTCTACTCGATTGAATTTATGGAGGAGATGAAAGCATGCGGAGATATGTAATCGCTTGGCCGTCCAGTGGCGCAAATGGATATTCATATTCTCTTGGTTGCGTTATCCAATATGATTAAAAGAAAAATGGTCTGTGATTACCATTTGCAGAATACCGAAAAATCTCTGGAACAAGACTTTCTTGGCTCTTGGCTCTATAAGAATGCGGGTATACTAAATGGACACTGTATCATTTGACATATGTCTGAAGATTACAACTACTGCAGAAGTTGTCTGGACGAAGGAGAGGAGGTATCGGTTCAATATCTGTGACTATATCATCTTACAGGCGAAAGAAACGGCTCGTACTTTTGGCGCAAAGGGACATTCCTACCCCCTTGGTTGAGGTAGCGAATAAAATTGAAGGCGTTGAAAGAGACAGATCTCAAGCGATCTACGATCAACACTTGTTTAATATCCAAAATGCGTTGGTCCTCTCTGGAAGAGGAATGGGAAGAATTTTTAAAACATCTTCTATGCGACTACCCCGGTCTACAGGAGCTTCCGGATTAAGGACGACATTATACGTGAAAATTCTTAAGGGTATCACAATGGGCCTTAAAGGCCTCGGAGTGTACTTGCCAATTACTAGCCATCGTAGTAAACAGATATTTGAGTTTTAAATTTAAATTCAATTTAAGGAAAGCATGGTCAAATAAATGTGATGTAAATGTGGATCCGATTTACAGGATAAAAATATTTAAGATTCGTGAAACTTCTATTTAAATCAGCGCCTTTCTTTATTTTATCTTTATTTTATGATTGCACGATCAAGAAACTCAACTTATATCAGACAGTACTTAATGGAATATAGAGTTGGGGTGGCTTGTAATGTCATATGGATGGCATATTTAGTGGCCTATTATTGACCGTCAAATACATGCTACCAAAAAAAAAAAAAAAAAACAGAATTAATAGAGTTTCTCTGTTTGGTACTGTAGACATGATGAGAATTTTATCAACATCAGTTTTGGACTTACTATAAAGCAATACACCACTTGATTTATACATTAAGCAGATCATAACCATTACTCTTACTGGACTAAATACATCATATACAATTGCTAAATTCTAGAACAGTACGACACTTGTCGCGAATATTGAATACTTTATAATTGTCTATCATAAATCATAATTGTCTATTTTAAATTTGTTTTTGTTTCATATACATAGATATGTGGGCTATTGTTTAACTTATTTCAATCTTGTCTATATCTTCTTAGTATACATTTTTTAACATTACTACAGTGACCAAAAACGGCGATACAGTGAGGCAGAATTGTCAGAAGTAAAATAAAACAAATATGTATTAATATATAAACACACATTCAGAAAAACTCAGGCCCAAATTACTCGTACATCCCTTGACTGCAATCCCTAGGGAAGCCACAGAAGAGGTCGACCATTAAACACATGGAGACGAATTGTGGAAGCAGAGGTCATAGAAGCTGGTTACACATAAAGATAAACCGAAGTGGAACGCATTTGTTACGGCCCTATGCTCCTTCTAGGATCTATGGGAATATATATATTTTAATGCTTTTATACTTTAATTCATTAAATATAAATACTTCTACTATACCAGAACTCTACCCTTCAACATATGTTACGAATGTGCAATAGCGATATGAATTTAACGGACTGTAACGACTGCCTGCAGCATCCATCATGTTTATTAATAGGATGCGGTTATTAGCATTGTTTGTAAGTGTGGCAACGCTGAGTGTTTGGGCTGCTAACATTGACATCGAAGGCTCTAGAATTCGAACATACGAGTTTTGACCGTTAAGAACAATCTAGACTAATCGAATGTGTATAAATAGTGATTGCGGTTGTAGTAGTCAGTGAGTTGATCATAGGCGCTGTTAGAGTTAACATCAACTGTCTTGTACATTTAAGTTTGTACATTATAAAGTGTGTGGGCATTTCTGCGAATTGCGAATAAACGTGTATAGGGAAGCTGAGTGACTGTTTAATTCAGTTGTTGCTGTACATTTTAAATAAAAAAAGAATTGTTACAAATTTTAAACTGCTTTTTATTTGCAATCAAAAGTATCCGGTTTATTTAAAGTAAATAAACCCCGTTTTTAAAAGGTAAAAACGTAACAATATGTTCCTTTAAAAGCAGTTTGTATATTCATCAAAATTCTGTACTCAAAAAATATTTTATAGAATGAAGATGAGGAAAAAAAAATATCATTTGAGATGGTTCGAACACAACTGATAATGGCAACATAATGCATGGTGATAAGGTTTGGAAAGGATGTCTATGATCTTGTTTTATAGATCATAGTGAATTAAGAGGTGTAAATCTTTGGTTTTGTCTAAGGGCATCGGTTATTAATTCTGATGTCATTCTTTAAACCAAAACTAGTTTAATTATAACTATTTAGTGCATTATTTTTAATACTAAGCTATAAAATCCAAAAGTAAAACCAAAGAGTTGTTAAAGCACTTGATGACTTGTATTTAAATTTATAACAAAGTAATAAATTTTATCTCAAATTTTCAAAATGAATCTAACAACACGAACTACTCTAAAAACAAACAAAAAACAAGCGAGAGGGAAAAGAGGAAAAAATATAAAATTATTACAATACAATTACTTAATATTAATGCGTTTCTAATGATGATGGAACAAAATTTAAAACCTAAACCACTTGATCTTGATTTAAATTAAACATCAAGTTGATGACAACGATTATTATTTGCAAATAAAAACGGAAATGGGAAATGTAATTTTAATTATAAAACTGTTTCTACTTGACTTTTCATTATTTCTCAAAAAACACTTTTTTAATTTCAATTATTATGTCTACGTTTTGAAATAAAATAATAACACTTGTTAAAAATGCATCCATCATTGGTGGAATCTTAATATTATTTTAATAATTTCATTTTAAAATGTCAACAAATTGAAGTTATTTGAATAAACAATCATAGTTTTATGTTATAAAATTATAAAAAATAATTTTATTGTAATATGAATGCGAATTATCAGTAATTTTGTTATAATGATATATATTTTTCTTGTTTTGTATTATTTAGTTTAGTGTCATTTGTTTAAATCAAATAAATGTATTATTTTTTGCTGTTGACTTTTACAATTTAATGCAAAATTAAATCACGCGTCATTTGATGATGATCGCAGAGAAAAAAAAGTAAATGGAAAATTATTTGTATTCAATTTGTGAGAGTATATATTTGTTTAATTTCAATTTATCGTTTTCTTATACCCATGATCAAAACAGATGGCGGTCTATAGATTTTGTCATTTCGTTTGTAACACATCAAAATATTTGTTGCAGTATATACATACATATATTCTGGGTCCTCATAAGATTCTAAGACGATCTAGCTATGTCCGTCCATCTGTCTGTCGATTGAAAACACGATAGGGCCCAAACTACCTAACTGAAATTGTCCACTAATGCTCTCAGTTGATAGGGTTTTGTTTGGTATTGCAAATGGGTAATATCGGTCCATGATTTCAGCAAGCCCCCATACAAATGTCCCCCTGAATACTGTTTAAACAGTCAGAAATATGTTGATTATGCGGCAATGCTGATAAAATGTTTAACATATTGGTTTTAAATTATACTGTAAGATATGGTATAAAAAACGGACAACATTTGTCCCTAGTCCCCATACAAGATCCCCTTAGAAAATGACTTTCCCTTTAGAAAATGACATTCACAAATGTCTTATAATTATTAATATCGTGATGAAATTGGACATAAACATACTTTCTACCAACTTTTGTGATGATCGGTCCATAATTGACATATTAACATATTAACATAAATTTCGACATAAGTCGTTTAAAGTTTTAAGAAATTAATCACTCTATAAAATTCTGTAAAGATTCGTCAAAGCCGAATATAACATTCATACTTGTTCTTTCTCTCTTTTTTTCATTCGAAATTTAATTTAGGTTTTTGTTACAAATATTTTCTTGGTGTTTTTCCATTAAACAAATTACAAGACAAAGAAAACGAAACGTGATATCAGTTAGTCTTCAAACAATAAAAAAAAATAATGTTGAAATAAATATTTAAAACTCTTTTTGAGGTTTCTTTTATTTAACAGACAAATATGTTTAATTAAGAAAACATTGGCCAATATTGTGTTTTAAATAAAAATCTTAAATTTCTTAGTATTTTGTTTGAAAATATGGATGAGATTGATCCGGGCGAGATGTGGTTTCAAAAGGATGCTTCTACGTGCCATACCACAGTGGGGCAGAATCAAAATAGGGGGCTCAAAATAGGGTATCTATGACATGTGCAATTTTTAAACACTTGCCATTTTTTTGTTTCCCATCCGATTTCAAAGGTTTTTATATTTTTGGAAAAAATTATATTTTTTACTATTTTGCCCATAGGGTCCACATTTTTTTCGCGGCTGGAAAAACACTTTGAGAATAAATGGGGATCACATCAAGGTTTCCAAAACTGCTTTCCAATTTCCTATCCCAACTTTGTGATTTTAGAAAATGTGGCCCCAACTCGAAATTTTGGTAAAAAAAAGGTCAAATTCCAAAAGGCGTAGGGACGACATATTCGAAAACTATGACAAGTTTTTTATACCAAAATGTTCTTCGTAAAGATATTTTGTAGAAAAATATATACTTAAAGAAAGTTTTTTTTTAAAATAAAAAAAGAGTCACCTTTTCGCCCTAAAAACAGCACAAATCTACTATTTTTTGAATTTTGAAATTGAAAATCGTTTATTTTTGAATCCGTAATTGATATTGCTCTGAAATCTTTTGAATATTTTTCGTAATTTAGTTGTCTAACTAATGAAAAAATTTGAGTTCATTCGTTTCAAAAGTAGGCCCTATATTTAAAAAAAGCGGATCAAGGTATGACAAAATTTTAAAATCTCAGTTTTGAAATGTCTATAACTCGGAAATTATAATAGATAAATAGCGCTTACCAAAAATATAAAAATCTTTGAAATTGGATGGGAAACAAAAAAATGGCAAGTGTTTATAAATTTAACATGTCAAAGGTACCTTACTTTGAGCCCCCATAGCGCCGAGCAACTGTATGATTAATTTTAATAACTTAAACTCGACTACTACTTGGCTAGGCCAATGTAAAATTTTATCCTGATCGAACCAGCCGTTTAGAAATGCCAGATTTATTTCCAAAAAATGTTGATTCTGCCCCACTGTGCATACGGCGACCGCAACCATTGATTTACTGAAATTAAAATTTGGCGATAACTGTGAATGGACTTGTGAATTGTTTTCCAAGGTCTTGGGATTTGACACCACTGATGTAAAGTTACTCTTTTATGCTGATAAACCAGCAACATTTGGCTACTTGGTGGCCGACATTGTTCGTGTTATTTGTGACACAAAATTGGAAGTCCAGAATGCGATTCGTCAAAAACATCCCGAAATTATTTTCAAATGTAAATGCCATAAATCTTCTTTTTTTTTTTGTGTTACTTTTTACCATTTCAATTTCTATTGGGCTTTGAAGAATTGAGAAAAAAAAATATTTTTTATGGAACGAATAAGATTTTTCAATTTAGAATAAAACATTATTTGATCAATAATTGTCTATTAAATTTATTTTTAAGTTAAAATTTAAAAAAAAATACTTTATATAATTAAAAAATTTGGACAACCATATCAATGGAACAAGACCAATAGTTTATAGTTTCATTATTTTGAAAATAGTACAAGCTCGCGAAAATAATTTGAACCCAATATAATTCCCCCTAACAACTTATGAATGAATTAATCTATACATAGTTAAAAGAAACAAGTTTTCACAAACAAACCTTAATTTACCTCCTGTCCGCAAGTTAACTCCAGAGTTAAAAGAATCTACACTCTGGAGTAGAAATTGTTCGTCTCTGGAGTGGAGTCTCCATCATTGCAAATGTTGCTTAAAGGTTCAAAAATTATTTATTATACCCTGTCACCATAAGTGGCAAGGGTATATATAAGTTTGTCATTCCCTATGTAATTTCAACATTTTTCATTAGCGACTCTATAAACTATATATATTGTGGATCGTTATATATTGCGAAGTCGATATAGCCATGTCCGTCTGTCCGCCTGTATGTTGAAATCAACTTTCCGTAGCCCCCAAATAACTTACAAACATAATTGATACATAAATATATCGGGAATTCTTCCGGCTCGGTCGCTATTTAAAATCGAGAAAATCGGCCCATAAATGGCTGCGATATAAGGAAAAAACCGGGACAACCTCGATTTTTGATCTATATCTCGATTACTAAGTCATTAATATAGACAATATGGATATCTAATGATAGATATTTCAAAGTCCATTGCAACGATTGGACCTACAATGTGTCAAAATCGGGAAAATTATTTTTTAACCCGAATATTTTTTTTACACAAAATTTTTTTTTTATAATTTTTTATTCACTAATAAATTTAAAAAAAGAATTTTAAAAATTTAAAAAAAAAAATTAAATAAAAAATTGGAAAAATTTTAAAAAAAAATATATTTTAATGTTGAAAAACAATTTGAAAAAAAAAATCTTTTTTTTAAATTTTGAAAAAAAAAAATTAATTTTGTTTACCTAAAAATATTTAAAATTTTAATTTTAAAGTATAATTTGGTGTAGGGTATATAAGATTCGGCACAGCCGAATATAGCTCTCTTACTTGTTTTATATCGAAATTTTTCGTTTCGTCCCAAGGATCATTTTTCAAGTGATTTTAGATGCAATTATCTAAAACTGTGATAATCAAATGATCTATAAAATAAGGTTTAGGAAGTAAATACATCTATGTATTATAATTTTGTTTAAAGCAACGATGATTTTTATCAACCATGTCCAAAGTTTTATACATAAATTCAAACCTAACTTCCAATATGTTGTCTAGTAAGAGTCAGAGGAAAAACGTTGGTCTTACTCACTACCCAACTCGACATTTAAGGTTGGCTTCATTAACGTGGCAACTTGCGATATGCAACCAATTCTCAGTTTGATAAGACCATTTCGTTAGTCAGAGATTTCATTGTCAGATCAAAATCAGGTCCTATTGGAGGCATATTCAATATAAATGGTTGTCACAAACATATACTTGTTTACTGTAACCATATATATGGTTGATACAATCATATAAATAGCTACTGTGACGATAATATTGTTAAAAATGTTGAAATGGTTACAGTAAACATGTACAACGATATTTTTTTATGGGTGTATATGCTTGCCTAAGAATTTTAATTGGGTTAGATAATGATATGATAATGATATCTTTCCCAAGATATAGCCAGTAGGATAAAAATCATTAAAAGGAAGTCCTAGTTTATTCGCATTATTACCGATATCTCTCCAAATACGATTCACAACTTGTACAGAGCATCTTTAACTGTTGTTGTTTTGAACAAAATAATTATTATTGCTTTTTAAAAAGAAGTGTTTTCAAAACTTTCGAGTGAATGAAATATCGAAATATTTGAAATGCAATATTATAGATCAACACCTTAAAAATCACATTAAATATTACGTCTTATTTACAAGGACTTTTAACTTTAATTAGCATTCGTTTACATTTTGTTTTTCTGAAAATGAATTATTTAATTGTTTTATTATATTTAGATAATCAAAAAAAAATCGAGATTTACATAGCAAATGTTGTTATTAATTAAATTTTAATTGTTGAGTTAAACAAAGAAAATCGTTTAATTTTGCAAAAAAAAAAAAATAAAAGGTAAACAGACAAATTATTTATGATTAAACTTGCAATTGAATGAAGTTCTCAAATTATTTTCTCAATTGTTTTTATACCCTTCACCTTCGTGAGAAGGGTATATATAAATTTGTCATTCCGTTTGTAATTTCCACAATATAATTTTCCGACCCTATAAAGTATATATATTCTGGATCCTTATAGATAGCGGAGTCGATTAAGCCATGTCCGTCTGTCTGTCTGTCTGTCTGTTGAAATCAATTTTCTGAAGACCCCAGATATCTTCGGGATCCAAATCTTCAATAATTCTGTCAGACATGCTTTCGAGAAGTTTGCTATTTAAAATCAGCAAAATCGGTCCACAAATGGCTGAGATATAAGGAAAAAACCAGGACAACCTCGATTTTTTACCTATTTTTTTACCTATATCTGGATTACTAAGTCATTAATATAGACAATATGGATATCAAATGATAGATATTTCAAAGACCTTTGCAACGACGTATATAAGACCATAGTAAGTTGGACCTACAATGGGTCAAAATCGGGAAAAATTTTGAACCAGATTTTTTTTTCACCAAAAGTTTTTTTCGCTAAATATTAAAAAAAAAATAAATTTAAATTTAAAAAAAAAAAAAATTTAAATTTAAAAAAAATTTTACATAAAAACTTAAAAAAAAAAATTCGAAAAATATTTTTTTTCCAAAAAATTAAAAAAAACAACTGGAAAAAAATTTGTTTACCTAAAATTACCTAAAAATTTTTATTTTGAAGTATAGTTTGGTGAAGGGTATATAAGATTCGGCCCAGCCGAATATATCTCTCTTACTTGTTCAATTTCATTTAATTTTTGAAAGCAATCAACATTAATTTCAGTTACAAAAATTCAATTGTTCAATGTCAAGTTGCAAAAAAAAAAATTGTAAACAATTTGGGTTAAAATCTATAATAATATTAATAATTGTTATTATTGTTTAACAAATGGAAAATTTTAACAAAATATTTTAATTCATAATATTTCTTTTTCATTTTCATTTATTATAATTTACATGTAATGAAAGATAGATCTTTTATAGTAAAATCTAACTATAAGAAAGATTTATGTTAGCTTTTGCAAGCCAATGGAAATTTATGTGAAATGAAAGATCTTTAATATTGAAATCTAAATATTTTTCTGAGATTTCTGTTTAGTTTTGGGAGGCATTGTAAATGAGTTAATTAATTTGGGTTTTCCCTTTAACAAAATTTATTTTGTAATATTCACTTAGATAAAATGTGCTAAAAATGTCTATTTAAAATGACCTTGTAATAAAAAGTTTGAATATTAACGAATATTAGGATTTGCTGGAAAAAGTACCAAAACAATGTAAAAATAGTAAATATTTTTTTCTTTTTCACGCCTGTACTACTTACTCACTTAAATAAACATTTAACACTTTTAAGCTCAATTTTAACTTTTGTTTAAATATGTATGACGTACAAATATTTTAATAACATTACTGTTTAGAGAGCGTAGCACACTAATGCCAAATGCGTCATAAAATTATTGATTACAGACAGCCGAAATTTGATTTAGGAACAATTAATTGTTCTAGTTTTTAAGAGCGTATTAGAATAATCCATTGATGCATGAAAGTACGTAGAACTATAAATAGCGAATATTCGAACATTTCTTACACGCAGAGAAAAAATATAGTTGTGCATGTTTACAGTAACCATTTCCACATTTTTAAAAGTAACTATTTACATGATTGTGGTAACTATAACATAGTGATTCACATGATTGTATCAACCATATATATGGTTACAGTAAATAAGTATATGTTTGTCTCAGATTATGATATCAATTAGCCGAGAACAATTTATTATGATAAAAAGATTCATCATAACAATGGTTGCAACAAACATATACTTTGTTCACTGTAACCATATATATGATTGATACAATCATGTGAATCTTATGTTAACCATATTATGGTTACCACAATCATGTAAATAGTTACTGTGACTATAATATTGTTAAAAAAACTTTTAATGATCCTGTAATCATGTATATATTGCTACCGCTGTTGTCCATATATGGACATGGGGATTTGAAGTAAACCCACGCAACTAACTAACTGAGAATTACGGACATACTTAAATTATTGGGTGTATGACTTAAAAATGCGGGATTTACAATAGATTGCGTACTTTTTGAACGCAGTCTTTGTTTCTAATAACTTATATGTCATTTTGAAGAGTACATATCTATAATTTATTCTTACTTAGTTATTGAACATTAAAGTGTAAACAACAAACTTTATTTTGGTTCGAAAATGTCGAATTTTGTGCTTTTCTTCTTTAATTTGAAAAAAAGTACATCGATTGCTCACCAAAGCATATGGTAAATGTGTTTCATCGGTTTCAACATGCGAGATATGGTTTCTTCAGTTCAGAAGTGGTGGTTTTGATACAAAAGACAAAGATATCGGCCAGGCCACCCAAAAACGATTGAAGACCAAGAATTGGAGGCATTACTTCATGAAGATTGTTGTAAAACTCAACAAGAGTTTGCAAAATCATTGGGAGCTACTCAATCAGCAATTTCAAAATATTTGCAAGCAGCAGGATTCATCCAAGAGCAGGGAATTTGGGTACCATACGAATTGAAGCTGAATGATCTTGAACTACGATTTTGTATGTCCGACATTTATGAACCGAATCATTACTTGCGATGAGAAATGGATAAATTACGATAACTCGAGGCATAAGAGATCGTTCGTGAAGCCCGGCCAACCAGCGCTAAGGTAATTCTCTGTATTTGGTAGGAGCAAAAGGATCCTATCTATTTATAAGCTGCTGAAATCTGCACCGAACGCATTTTGCTGCGTAATAAACGCATTAATACGATTCATATCGAACGCCGATAGATCATTGAATGGCCATTGTACTTGGTCGCATATCTCTCATCTGTATCTTAAATCAAGTCGAAGTAATGTTTGAAATAAAAGTCATGCAACATATCCAATATCACAGGATATCAGTCCGGGATATTCCTTTCTTTACTGAGTGAAAGAGAAAATAATAGAAAGAGAAGTATAATATAAATAGTGAAATTTTTAATCCATAACGACACAGGATATCGGCGGAGAGGAGAAGCAAATAGGAGAAAGGAAAGAACAATATAAATAGTGAAACTTTTAATCCCTACCGACAACAAGAACTATACAAGTCGAGTGGACCAATAAACGCATTTATATGATCAATTCTTGATAATTCATTATTTGTTCTCCGTCATATATCTCCCATATGGGCAATTCCTATCATCGTTCGTGATATTTGTACGCCTATAGAGTGGAATAGATTTTGCAAAAATAAGAGAATCTGAAAAATAATTTTTTCTTTATGTTCCATTCAGAGGGTGCTATATTTTAAGAAACAAGTAAGAGCGCTATATTCGGCTGTGCCGAATCATATATACCCTTCACCAAATTATACTTCAAAATAAAAATTTTAAATATTTTTAGGTAAACAAAGTTAATTTTTTTTCCAAAGTTGTTTTTTTAATTTTTTGGAAAATTTTTTTCGAATTGTTTTTTTTAATAAATAAATTTTTTTTTTTTTAATGTAGAACATTTTTTTTAGTTTTCTCAACTTTTTTTTTAAATTTAGCGAAAAAAACTTTTGGTGAAAAAAAAATCGGGTTAAAAAATATTTTTTCCGATTCTGATAATCTTATATAGCTCAGCCATTTGTAGACCGATTTTCTCGATCTTAAATAGCAACCGAGCCGGAAGAATTCCGGAGATATTGATGTATAAATCGTGTATGTAAGTTGTTTCGGGGCTTCGGAAAAATGATTTCAACAGACAGACGGACATGGCTTAATCGACTCCGCTATCTATAAGGATCCAGAATATATATACTTTATAGGGTCGGAAAATTATATTGTGGAAATTACAAACTTATATATACTCTTCTCACGAAGGTGATGGGTATAATAATAAGCTCTTTCGAAACATTGTTGTCCAAAATATAGAGCGAAATAAGGGCATATCGTACGTTACATAAAACGGAAGTAATTTTGAGGTACATGTAGAAGTATGCGAAAATTTGCGAATCGTGGGAGGAGTTATGTTTTCTTTTAATTTCTTACACTAAACCAAATATTTTTTCTTTACAATCCGTCATATTTAAATAAAAACAATCTTTGGATGACTTTATAATAAATAAAATTTAATATTGTGCGTGACAGATTTTTCTCTTATAGTGAAACAATATATATTCTGTAAATATATGTATACAAAAACTAAAAAAAATTGTAGAAAATATACATTCGGTTTCAATAAACAAGTTAAATTCATTTCATACTACATGCTTAATGACAGCTTAGTTTTCGCCCCAATTTTAGCCCAAAACATACCAATTAAATTAAAAAATTAAATATATTAAGTTTAAACTATTATTTTTGCACTTTAAATGTTGTAATAAGCTCTAAATGCTTTCACATAATAACATTTTAGTGTTTTCTCCTATTCAACTCATCTTGAAAAAAAGTTTCAAGGATTTTTGTTTTTTCAGTCGTGGCAGTCATTCTCGTGGAATTGCCCATATGTAACTTAAATCAAGCCCAAGCATCCTTTCTTTACAATGCTGAGGAAAAAGATAAGAAAAATACAAAGAGTGAGACTTTCAGACCACATCGAAAAGCAGAAGGATAGAAGTTGTGGTATCGAAATCATTTAAAGTTATTAATACGATCGTTAACATATCATTTAGATAATTGATTGGTTCATTACTCGTCGTCGTATATCCATCATCTGTAGCTTAAATCAAGTAATGTTTATAATGAAAGTCGTCCAATATATTTAGTATCAGAGGATATCCCTTCTTTAATAGTAAATCGACTATTAGATCCTTAGAGTATAGACATTTTTTTAAAAACTGCCGGGTGTCTCAAGTCATTGAGAACAACAGCAACATCGGCAATTACCGTTATCACTCAAATACCGTTTCCGAAATAATGCAACTCTTTAAGTTTCAGTGCATTGCAATTCTTTAAACGTAAAATGTTCCCCTTAAAAAACAAAAAATCATTAAAGAAAATTATACTAAAACAACCTCATGTAAAAGCCTATACATACTTTTAACAAATTAAACTAATATTCAAAATAAAATTTTCCACACTTTTAACAGTAAAAATACCCAGCATTAAGTATGTTAAACGTTTATTATAATTTTATTAAACAAAAAATTAACAAGAAATACAAAACCACACACAATCTTTATAAAAATCAAAGTATGAAAGTATTTGCAAAAAAGAAATACAGACAGACACAAACAAAATCAAGCTTCTTTTTAAAAAAAAAATATATATTTTATTGATAACATTTAAAACCATTAAAAATTAGCACAAATATTTTTAACACCTTTATTAGCTGCTCAATGATATTTACGTAGTTGACACCCTAAACTTTTAAACACAAATATTTTTTATCAAACAAATTAATTTTTTTATGCTTAATATTATGTTAAAATTGATATTGTGTTTTATTATGAGAAATCCATTATGTAAATATTTGTTGGAAATATAAATCTTTTATCATCTGTAGCAGCAGCCAAAATGGTGTTTTTTTTTTTATTATTATGTTTTCTTGTTGCTATAATCTTTGATCAAATAAATAAAATGTATTATAATTTTAATTTAATAATATGGCATGCATAATGTATAAAACACACAGTTGGCAAAATGTATATTCATCAAAATGTTCGTGGTTTTTTTTCGTGCTTAAAATGTTGTTAATTTGACAGGCGGACCTGCAAAACGTTTATACATTTTTTTTTTGGGTTATTTATTTATTTATAATTTTTTTTGTTTGGGTGTAATTGTTTAACATTTCTTTTTAGGATTAAATAGAAATTAATTGGCTGTAATGAGACTGTCAAAAAGTTTGCGACTTTTTATAGAAATTATATATAAAATCGTGATAAACGCTTTAAAAAAATTGGATAATATAAAGAAATACCATTTGTCTGTGTTTATATTGTGATTTCTGGTATGCGGATTACTTATTTGACAAACTGATTAACTCCACTTTTTTAGATATTCAAGTACTTGATTGACTTCTAAATATTCAAAAGACAATTTCATATAAAACAAGTAAGATAGCTATATTCGGCTGTGCCGAATCTTATATACCCCTCACCAAATTATACTTTAAAATAAAATAAAATTTTTTTTTAAATTTTTTTTTCGAAATTGTTTTTTAAGATGTTTTTCCAATTTTTTTAAAAAAAATTGTTTTAATTTAAAAATATTTTTTTTTGTGAAAAAAAAAAATTCGGGTTAAAAAATATTTTTCCCGATTTTGACCCATTGTAGGTCCAACTTACTATAGCTTGATATACTTCGTTGCAATGGACTTTGAAATATCTATCATTAGATATCCATATTGTCTATATTTATGACTTAGTAATGAGATATAGATCAAAAATAGGCCAAAAATAGAGGTTGTCTCGGATTTTTGCTCATATCTCCGTTATTTATGGACGGATTTTGCTGATTTTAAATAGGAAACTTCTCGAAAGCATTTCTGACAGAATTATTGAAGATTTGGATCCCGAAGATATCTGGGGTCTTAAAAAAAATTGATTTCGACTCCGCTATCTATAAGGATTCAGAATATATATACTTTATAGGGTCGGAAAACTATATTGTGGAAATTATAAACGGAATGACAAATTTATATATATCCTTAAGTGAGAAATATTGATACAGAAAATGGAATCCTTCACAAAAGCAATGCTGAAGTTCGAGTAGAAGTACTACATATAAAATTAAAAGAGAAATATTGATCCCTGTATATATGTAATTTTCTTCTATATATTGTTACGATTTTGCAATAGCGATTTGAATTTAACGATCTGTAACGACTGCCTGCAGCATTCATCATGTTTATAAATACGTCTATCAGTAGAAGCTTCTACTTATCAACAATGTTGATAGCATGCGGTTATTAGCATTGTTTATATGTATGGCAACACTAAATGTTTAAGCTGCTAACATTGACATCGAAAGCTCTAGAATTCGAATGTACTAGTTTGTCCGTTAAGAGCATTGTAGAAGATTCCTGAAAGATGGCGTGTGTATAAATAGTGGCAAAGGTTGCAGTCGTAAGTGAGTTTATCATAGGCGTTGTTAGAGTTAACATCAACTGTCTTGTACATTTAAGTTTCTGCATTATAAAGTGAGTGTGCATTTCTGCGAATTGATAAACATGTATAAAGACATTAGTGATTATTTGAACAGTTGTTTTTGTACATTTTAAATAAATAAAGAGTTGTTACAACTTTAAACTACTAAAACGACTTAAATTAAATAAACCAGTGTTTTAAAAAGGTTAAAACGTAACAATATGTAAAAGTCAATCAAGTACTTTAGCATTGATATCTAAAAAATATATCAAACAGTGGAGTTAATCAATTTGTAAAATAAGTCATCTACATACCATCCATTGGTCGATGATAAGCAACTTACATGCATTCCACTGCTAGCATATTCCAGTAACTCAAGGAGAGTGCAATTTAAATGGAAAACCGCCTTCAGACTTAGATAGAAAATTCGCTAAAACAAGGGAAATATCCTCGAGAAACGACCGCCTTATCTACTAGTGACTCCTGAAGTACTTGATAATGTTATAACAATATATTATTTTAAAGGATACCAGTATACCTTAAGGTAACTAGCCATCTTGTTGAAGCTACATCTGTCGAATTGGCTGTAATTTATTCAGTTTGTTCTGCCAAATTATCATGAACGAATTTAGCGTTCAACGACACTTGCAAATTATCAAAATTGGTGTTCTGTTCCGCGTGCTTCGTGCTTTTCTTGTGGGGTTTCTTAAGTCGCAAAGCCAACATAACCCATACCATCGTCAAATTCAGCCTAATTTATGCGCCAGAGTCATGGAAACTTTAACATTTCGGATGCGCGACACATAGCGTGGTGGACATTTGCCCGATGTTATTGAGTGTATGACTTAAAAATACTGGATTTACAATAGATGGCGCATCTTTTTAACGCGGTTTTTTTTATAACTTATATGTAATTTTGAAGGGTATATATCTGTCATTTATTCTCACTTAGTTATTGAACATTATAGTGCAAACAACAAAGTTTTTTTGCTTCGAAAATGTTGAATTTTGTGCCAAGTTTTGTTTTACTTCTGTAATTTGAAAATAAGTGCCGCTGAAGCACACCGATTACTCACCGAAGCTTATGGTGAATGTGTTTCATCGGTTTCAACGTACGAAATATGGTTTGTGCGGTTCAGAAGTGATGATTTTGACACGTCGGCCAGCCAAAAAGTTTGAAGATCAGTAATTGAAGGCATTACTCCATGAAGATTGTTGTCAACAAGAGGTTACAAAATCATTGGAAAGTTTTTCAATCAGCAATTTCAAAATGTTTCCAAGCAGCAGAATTCATCCATAAACAGGGAAATTGGATACCATACGATTTGAAGCTGAGAGACCTTGAAAGACGATTTTGTATGTCTGAAAAGCTGTAATTTTTGCATCGAATCATTACTTGTGATGAAAAATGGATCCATTACGATAACCCAAAGACTAAGAGATCGTATGTGAAGCCCGGCCAACTAGCCGAATACACACCAAAGTCAAATATCCATAGTCTTGACCTTGACCCGTCCGACTACTATTTGCTCCGATCGATGCAGAACGCTCTCACTGGGATACGCTTCACTTCAGAACAGAGTATCCGAAATTGGCTTGAATCGTTCTTGGCCTCAAAAGATGAGCAATTATTTTGGCTCGGAATCCATATGTTGCCAGCAAGATGGGAAAAGGTCATAGCTAACAATGGCCAATTCTTTGAATAAATTTATATTGTACAAATATTTCAAAATAAAAGCTAAACATTTTAAAAATCCCGCATTTTCATGTTTATGACACTGTATAAAGTGTCTATCAAACATTCGATTTTAATTGCTAATGTAGTCCCATTTAGGACGTTTTGGACTACCCTCTTTATATAGTGTGTTACGTGTGTCATCACAAAATTGAAAAGATTCTTTTCGAGAATTTGTTAAAAAATGCATTGTTTTAAAAATTTTTTATTTCAATTCCAAATTTTTTTTTCCGAAATCCGAGTAATATAATAGACCCAACGAGAATTATTTGGTCAATTCACAAGGTCTCTTATCAGTCATATTGTCATAATGTCCTAATATATCACGACTCGGCGGCTGGGGTTAACCGACTCTTAGGCATTCGGCGTTCATCTCTGTTGGTTCGGTACGATAACACAATAAACATAGCATAGGAAGTAGTATTATTTTAGGACATTGTGAAATATTAGGACATTATGACATGATAAGAGACCTTGTGAATTGACCAATTATATATATAAAAGTTAGTTTTTTAGATTGAGTGCATTTATGCCTTTGTAAGGCACAGTAATTGGCTAACTAGACCTAATATAGGGATCTCCATGGAGTGACCAATGATGACCCACTCTCCTCTCTCTCTCATATTTCCTCTCTCACTCTCTATTACAACTAACAACTGACTTACTGTCCCCTTCTCTCTTCTCACATACACTCTGTTCTTCTCTTCCTTTCCTATATACTTTCAGGTAACACAAAGGGACCTACGCTTGGACCCACGTGAGCTGCACTTCTTCTTCACTTCGCGGCTGCCTGGAAACCTAACCTAACCTAGTTTTTCTAAATTATTTATTTCGAATTCCAAAAATATTTCAGAAATACGACTAACATAGTTCCGCTTTATCTCCCTATATAGTCAACAATGTGCGTAGTTCCATAGTTTTGTAAAGTGGCTACTAAATGGGGTTACGTGAGCAATTTCAAATTCGTCTGTAAAGATTTAAATTTGTTCTGGTAAAAACTATGGCTTTTGTTTTTGCTCGTATTAAAATTCGAATTTATTTCACCCACTATACATATAATTTCATAGCACCATATAAAGCATTCTTATATTCTCCATAACCGACTGTATTTCTCTTTAATCTAATTATTTTATTTGTTCTTTTGTTTTAATTTATTTGTTTATTATTTTCTAATCACATGAATCTTAAATGCAATGTTATTATTTTATACCATTTTATTTGCCTTTATTTATTATTTATTTCGCCTTTTTTTTGCCAATCCATTAACACGCGACAAAAAAAAAAAACTATTAATATTTTTTTTTGTATTATTATTGATTGATATGCCTTTTTCTCTTGCTATTGGCGAGTGAGAAACAATAAATAGTAATAAATATTTAATTTTAATTAATATTTTGCAGTCCATTAATTACCTTTATGTATGTGTGTAATTTATACTATACGTGACATTTGTTTGCAAATGTTTAGCATGCAAAATATTTTCTAGAAAACTAGATTACAAAAGAAATGGTTTTAACTTTCTGATTTTTATCTAGAAATTTTTTGAAATTAATTTTATTTCGATTTTTTTGTTTGCTTTGATTTATAGCATCTTATAAATTATTACCAAATGAATAAATCATTTTAAGAATCACAATTGAATTTCAAATGCAGATGAGGGGAGAATGATCCTAATAAGACAAAATAGTTTTTAGGGAGATCAGGAGATGACATTTTCACATTTAGCTATCTCACAACCAAAATATTTAGAAGATTTTCCAATGGATTCTTAAATAAATAAAGAAATAAACTGTAACCAGATGGCACAAAAAATGATTACCAATACTGAGTATTAAGGAACGAGTTATTTAAGAATGTAATCTGACGAAGCAATTATTATCCAAAATCTAAATACATACAAATTCGTGGAAATAGAAGTTCTTATCAAGCACCTAAAATCAACAATTCAGCTGATTATGAATGTAGAAAATAGAGACATTTACTTTATTTCCCTTTGTTATAGGAAATCTAAAGAAAGAATAAGTACTTCTCCAAATGACGACAAGGACAGGAGATCTAGCATAATGCAAACAACAGCTGGATCACTTCACTGTTTATTCTACCTATGAGTAGAGCCTTGTATGTATTCTAGTAATGATACCCAGGACAGGAGATCTGTCAAAATGCAAACATCAGGTAGATCACATCAGGTAGATCACTTCCCTGTTTATTCTACCAAAATTAATGAGGAAAGCCTTGTTAAATCGAACAACCAATGCTGTTCACAGATTACTACTTTCCGACGACAACTCAATTTTTCACTCTGGAGCGATCCAAGTATCATTTGTGTTAAGATTTAAAACTCAGCACCAGCTCTACCTCAGGCAGTATCAATAACAAATTACTTGTGGACAGTAGATCAGCGAAAGGCAGTGAGCTCTCAAATGAGCTCTCTTGTTTTTGTTTTCACATGTACGCAAGCACACACATTGTATAAAAACAATCAAAACCAGTCAGTCTCGCATGAGCATTGATGGAAGCAGGTTGTGTTACGCTTTTCGCTTTTATGCTTGTTTATTTCAGTTATTGTTTTTGATTTTTTCTCAACTTTTTACTCAACTCATACAACTACAATATCTAAAAACTGTAGTGGTGTGAGTATGCCTTTCGCTGCAGTAGATCATGGTTTGTCTTTATAGGCATTTGTTAAATAATTTGTATCTAACCGCTCCTATTAAGACACAATAACACTGATTTTAATGCAGAATTCTAGAAAATAGTCGAGTATCAGAGCCTTTCGAGCAACAGCCAAATCTTTCTGTTAGTTAGTCTAAAATGGAATTGTATACGATATATTTACCCTTAAGAAATACAGATATAAGAATGCGCTAAAGGGAAAAGGTTATACCAAAGACTATCTGCAGAAAGAATGTTGCACTTCATAGAACTACTTAAAAGTGAATTAGGAATGGAGGTGGCAATGAATTCGTCAATATTTCTTAGTTATATTTCGCAATGATGTGGAAATACCTGTCGCCTTTGTAAGATTCATGATATTGCAGGTTCGGTATAACTGTTGGATCATACATCAACATTCGTGATACTCGAAAGTCTCTATATGATGCTCATAATCTCTCGCTATAATTGAGGGAATGGTATGAGGGCCGTTAAGTTTTAATCTCAAAGCAGAGATTTTGGTAATTAAGGAAGTTTCAGAACGGCTGGTCTCCACAAATACCGTGAATGTCTAATGTGTGACAGTTGAAGTACCATTTCGATCTTGGAATACTCGCTCCGTAAGACTCAATGTTGTATGTTAACACATAAACGCACGACAGATCATGTTGCTTCATCTGTTTCTATGGGTGTTGTAAATATTAAGGAATCAGAAGCTCTCAATGTTCTAGGCATGAAAATTCAGTGTGATGTTCGCTGGACAAAACACATTTTTCAAGTGTCGAAAGAAGCATTCAAGTGTCTCGGTTTTCTAAGACGGTATAAGAAATACTTCACTTCATCTGATCTCCTTACTATTTACACCACTTATATCCGACCCAAAATGGAATACAACTCTCATGTATGGGCCGGTGTTTCGAAGTCTATTTTGGAGTTACTTGACCGCGTACAGGAGAGGGCGAAGGTCCTTATCGGTGACAGTAGGGTGTCCAGCTCTATTGATTCTCTGGAGCATCGTCGCAATGTGGATTGTGTTTCAATGTCCTATCGATACTACAATGGAATGTGTTCTGATGAAATTAGGGAACTCGTTCCCAAAACCACAAGTTTCTTACGAAATACGCGTTCATCATCGGGGGCTCATCCATTCGTGGTTGATTGGTCAGTGGATCGCACAACACACTACAGAGAAAATTTGTTTTTTAGCCGTACCGTCCGTATGTGGAATAAGCTTCCTGTCGAAGTATTTCCTGTCCATTTCAATGTAGGGACATTCAAATCAAATATCCACAAACACTACTCCCTCTATCCTCCTTCTCATAACCTATTTTCCAAGTTCCAACACAATGCATTGCATGAGTAGAGGTCATCCCCTGAGTGCTGGTCCAAGCAAAGAAAAAACTAAGCTCTCAGTACCTGACTAAAGAGTTAATGAGTATGTAATGCTTGAACGGAGAATGTTGGGGTCCTTCCTGAAATCAAAAACATCCCTGAATCTATCTTATCTAATAAGGGTCAACGAGTTCATGGATGAACCTTAAGGGATTCCACATGATTTGAAATACCTGTCTAAACTCGTAATATTTTGCAAACTAAGACTTGTGTTCAAGATTCAAGAGTGACGATGTATGAAATGGATTAACAGAACCATCTTTGAGTCTCTCTTATCCCATAATGATACAGGTCGGAACTTTAAGGGGTTTCACAAGATTTATAATGTCTGAATAAACCCCTAATGTTTTCCAAATTAAGACTTTGGTGCAGGACAGAAGAGTTGGCGAGTATGAAATTGATCAATAGGTAGTGTTGCATGCCTACCTGTAAACAAAAATATCCCTAAGTCACTCTTATCTCATGACGAACTGTCTGATGAGTTTATTAGGAAGACGATGAGCTTGCAAGACTGCTCACTACTTTAAGGGTTCTACTAGCTTTCGAATGCCTTAACAAATTGCAAATTGAGACTTTGGTGCAGCACTGAAGAGTTGATGAGTATGAAATAGATCAACGAGAAAGTTCATAAAACGAAAACATCCATAAGTTTTTCTTATTTCATAATGAAATGACTGAGAAGTTTAACCTAATTTACAGTCGAAACTTTAAGGGGTTTTAATAGACTTGGAATGCCTTTTGCAAACTAAGTCTACGTCGCTATATGCATTGGCGAGTATGGAATGGATATACAGGAATTTTTACACTCTAATAAGGCATCTGAATGACTAACATCATTATTTTCGATGACTAGAAAACAGATTTCTAGTGTCTGTGATAATTGGACACTCAGTCATTGAGCCTTATGCGTAACAACCACATGTTTTCTGTCGGAAGAATGGATAAGAACGAAGAGAAGAATGTTGAACTCTACCACAGTCCCGTTTTGCCGAGAGATCGAATGAATTTTATGTAATCCTCTGTCCTCAGTCCCCATTTGTTCTAGAGGTGTTGTTAAATGTACATTAAAGGAAAAAAATAATATTCTTCGAAATGTTTGCTAAGAAATATATTCAAATGTTTTTCTGTAGGTCGCCTTCCCTTTAAAATACTAAACAAGTGTTTTCTAAATTTTAATTTATTTAAATAAATGGACAAAAAATATTTTTACATTAAAAACTAGAAGCTGTTTTAAATACATTTGAAACACCTTAAATTCACATAAATCCGTTTATGAAAATTGCATGATTGTAATTACGTTGTAAGGAATTTTTATACAATTTGACGATCATAGCTACACAGAAAGAAAAGGTAATGGTTTTTTACCAATAAGGGAAATTAATCAATAGACGAATACCTAACTAAATATAGCATTTCAAAGGAACAACACACTAATCCAGCAGTATTTTAACTCGACTAAGCATTATTAACATTAGATGCTATAATAAAACAATTGAGAGCTCTTCAGAAGTAATTACAAGTGAAGCAATAAAATATGTTAAATTGAATTATCATCATTTGCAAATTCCTTTACACCTATTACATTAAAAAAAAAAAAAAAAACAATAAGTATTTTGTATTCTCTCAGTGCATTAATGCATACACGTGTCAATCTTTTGTTAAAAAACAACAATATTTTCGTTTATTTCAATAATTATTTCAAAAAAATTCTTTAGTTTTGTAATTCATATTTATGCATTTACTTGTTTTAGAAAAAAACAATCCCATGAACGTGATATTTAGAAATAGAAAATTCAATTACAAAAAAAAAAAACATTTTTCTTTAATTACAAGTTAAAATTTTTAAATTTACAAGCTACTTTAAAAGCTAAAACACTGCGACTATGTATTTTTCAAATGCAGAAATAATTTACAATGAAAAGTGATTTTTTAATTAAACGTTTTATTTTATAGAAAACGTCTACTAATTGATTTTAAATTATAGTGTTAGGTTCCATATTTAACAATATTTTATAACAAGTCAGTAATAAATAGTTGTAGAAATTATTTGATATTTTCTAGCAATTTATTATTTTTATTTGTTAAATTTAATTTTATTGTTCTTTTAAGTCGCTTTAACCAATCTTAACTGTTTGTGTTTGATATTTAAAACGTACTTAAATGAATTGGGTTATTATAAATGTATTAAAACAATTAATAACCAAAACAATATGAATGAATCATTTTTTGAAATTTTTAAGAAAAAATAAAAGCAAAAAACCAAAATATATAATTAATAAGTAAGTACTTGGTGTATTGAGTATATTTACAAAAAAAAAAAAAAAAACTAAACTTTAGTTAATTTTGTTTATTAAACAGAGCTTTAATTTGAAACTGTGTGTTAAATTAGATTGCTCCAAAATAGTTTATTGGAACTCTAACTAGAAATGTTCATTTTATTTCAGAAACACATTAGGCATCATGACCAGACGAAACCGAAATTCTTATTTCAATAAATACCGTAAGTTGAACCGACCTCATCGGATTATAATTAGTTTGTTAAGCTCAACATTGTAGTTATCTAGTTAACAGTATCCATAATTATTATAGCATTAGCCGACAAAGAACCGAAGTATATATTTATCTCGTCGGATTGTATTCGTTACCAATAAATCATAGTAACTCGATTTTAAGATTGCATTCAAAACAAGTAAGAGTACTGTATTCGGCTGTGCCGAATCTTATATACCCTTCACCAAATTATACTTTAAAATAAAATTAATTTTATTTTTTTATTTTAATTTTAAAAATTTTTTTTTTTTCGAAATTATTTTTAAATTTTTTCAAATTTAAAAAAATTTTTTTTTTTTTAATTTAAAAATTTATTATTTTTAATTTATTACAAAAAATGTTTTTTGTGAAATTCGGGTTAAAAAATATTTTTCCCGATTTTGACCCCTTGTAGGTCCAACTTACTATAGCCTTATATACATCGTTGCAATGGACTATCATTCATTATATATCCATATTGTCTATATTTATGACTTAGTAATCGATATATAGATCAAAAATAGGCCAAAAATAGAGGTTGTCTCGGATTTTCCTATTTCCGTTATTTATGGACGGATTTTGCTGATTTTAAATAGGAAACTTCTCGAAAGCATGTCTGACAGAATTATTGAAGATTTGGATCCCGAAGATAAAAATCCATTGCAATGATGTATATATGGCTATAGTTAGTTGGACCTACAATGGGTCAAATCGGGAAAAATATTTTTTAACCCAAATTTTTTTTCACAAACAATTTTTTTTTTCACTAATAAATTAAAAAAAAATTGGAAAAAGTTTTTTAAAAACAATTTCGAAAAAATTTTTTTTTTTAATTTTATTTTAAAGTTGAATTTGGTGAAGGGTATATAAGATTCGGCAGCGCCGAATATAGCTCTCTTACTTGTTTTATTTGTTATTATTCTCAGCCAATAACACATAGTTAGCCGATTGAGAGATGAAGAATTCATTCAACTTATTATTACTTGTCGTTTACATATTAACATGTTTCTCGAAACACGTTGCTAGAGTTAATCAACATGTTGCTAGAGTTCATCAACATGCTGCTCAAGTATTCTTCTCTTATTTATAAAACATGTTGAATGTTGCACCAGAGTAAGTCAACATGTTTCTCGAAAAACATGTTGCTAGAGTTCATCAACATCTAGCTAGAGTTCAGCAACATGTTAATAGAGTTCAGTATGTTACTGAAGTTAGGAAACAGTGTGTTAGTGTGGAGTACATCAACGTTCTGCTAAAGTTAGGAAACATGTAGCTAGAGAACAGCAACATGTTGCTAAAGTTCAGTAGTATATTACTATAGTTCGACTAGAGTTAGTTCGATAAATGTTTTGAGAATCCAGCTAAATATTGCTAGACTTAGACTAGAGTCAACTCAACAAATGATTTAAGAATCAAGCAACATGTTGCTAGAGTTTAGCAACTTGTTCTTTGAATTCAGAACGTGTTTCCTTACATCAGGGCTTACAATATGTTGCTAGAGTGCAAAAACATATTATGAGAATTCAGCAACATGTTGCTTAAGTTAGGCGACATGTTTTTATAGTTTGGCAACATGCTATAGTTCAGCAGCATGCTGGTTAAGCAGAGCTAGAATTCCGCAACATATTGCCTGGAATTCTAACAGCATGTTGCTGAACTTTTGCATCATGCTGCTGAATTCTATCCTGTTGTCTAACTACAAAAATATGTCGCTTATCATTAGCAACATGTTGTTAGAAAAATTAGCAAAATGTTCCTCGAAGTCAGCATTATGTTGCTGGAGTTATGTTCCTCTAAACGTAAGTAACAATGGTCCGAATAATGGCGATGACTAAGATGAAATCGCATATTTGACTATATTCGAAGGTTGAAACAAAACCCGCCTATATATCTGTGAGACCGGGTGTTTAAAAAAATCAAATTACTTTATTCTCCGTTACATGTTGCTAGAATTCCGCAACATATTGTATCGGAATTCTAACAGCATGTTGCTGAACTTTAGCATCATGCTGCTGTAGTCTATCCTGTTGTCTAACTACAGAAATATTTCGCCTAACTTTTGCAACATGTTGCTAGACAAATCAGCAAAATGTTTCTCGAAATCAGCATTATGAAGTTGGAGTTAGGCAACATGTTGCTAGAATTCCTCTAAGCATAAGTAACAATGGTCCGAATAATGGCGATGACTAAGATGATATTGCATATTTGAGTCTGTTTTCGAAGGTTGAAGGTGTGAGACCAGGTGTTTTAAATAATCAAATTACTTATTCTCCGTTATTGTCTTTAAAAAATTGTGTGAATTTGAATATTAAAGTAAAAGAGCTTAAATTGATTAGATATCTTAGTTTTATTTTCAAAGAGCATACATTTAAAAAAAGTGAACTTTTAGTATGTGACACCGGCGTCACCATTTATCAAAGTCAAATTTGCGTCACCATTGGTGGGTTAAGCTGATGTTTTCTTTGTGACAAAAAACTTCTTGGGAGTGAAAACTATACCTTTAAACATTTTCATTTGGACTTTCTTCTGGAAAACTGAGGGGCTTTCAGTAATGAACATGGGGACAGCTTCTAACAGGATTTTGCAAAGTCAATTTACTTAAAGTATATTTCAAAGTAAATAATACTACAAAGACAAGATTATCACAAACCAAAAACCACAATTTGGAAAGTATCGAGACTTATTAAAGAAAGACCAAGGAAGTGGAGTTTATTGTGAGAATTTAAACATCAGTCATACTTTTAGGTAAAATGACTCAGCGAATGTATTCAATTAATTTTTTTTTTTTATATTTCTTTTGCAGCACTGTTATTAACTCAATATCATGTTCTTTAACATCTCAGCCTAATAACTCTGTTCAAACTGATAACATTATTTCAATCAGTTGCAGTTTTTAAATCGAATCTAAACTTAAACTTATAAGTGATTGGCAACTCTAACAAATGTAAATAGAAAATTTGAAAAAAGCTGTTATTTTTTTTTATGAACATAAAAAAATTAAACACAATTCGATTAGTATGCTCCACACAGTTGGTGTCATTAAATAGTTTTTACCAATGATGATTATTGTTATTGTATTGTACTCACTTGTACTCGTTGTACTCGTATTGTATAAATACATTAAATTTGTTTTAGTCGTTTTTTTTTGTTGTTGTTTGTTTGTAAATTAAACTTTAATTTTAGCTTAATTTCGTTAGTTTTTTTTCACATTTTTTTGCAATTACATACAATTTATGGCTTTCAATTGATTTTATTTGTTTTACAGTGCGAGTTTGTGTGTCTGTTTTTTTTTATTTCAACAATGCGAAAGAGACAGAGAGAGATAGAGAAATAGGCATAAACGGAACGCATAAAACAAGTGTTATTTGTTGCTGTTGCACAGGTACAAATTATACCGTTTTATTTATTGTGTTGTTTTTGCTAAAGTTGCTGGAGTTGTTGTTGTTGTTAGTATGTATGTAGCTACTTAAATATTATTGGCAATATTTATTTGATTATTATTATAATAACGTAATGAGAGCATTCATTTAAGTTTAAGTGATTTTTTTTTTTTTTAAACTCATTAAGTATTTAGGCAACAGTTATAAAAATGTATGTATGTTAGTTAGTGTGTGAGAGAGAGAGTGACAATATGTGTGTTGGAAAGTATGTATACTTAGCAGGGATGCGAAATAGAAATTATATATTGTACCATTAAAATTGGTTAATTGGACCTTTTTTGCGTTTAAATGTACCATAGTAGAGAAGATCGACTATATACAGTGATAGACAATGCAATGGAAACTTTTTTGACAACTAGATTCCGTATAAATAGTTAATAAAAATGGCTAAAGTCAAGATTAGCTAAAATTTAAAAAGCAAAAGACTATCTAAATATTCCATTTATAAATCACCAGTTTCACCTCCCCGGTTATTTATAGCTTCTTGACAAGATAATTAAGTATACATATATAATGAAATCGCTACAAGTGAGGTCTTAGAGCCTTCGATCATAATAATATTTTACAGAATATGTTTTTAGAAACAACTCTATGGGAGATACTGCCAATTTTTCTAATGATATATTTCTATCATAGTTTGTAAACAACAAATGAACTGATCCAGGAATGATTACTTCAGTACCATGGTACTTTTTTCCATACAGGTTCCACTTTTAAAGTTTTTTAATACAGAATACAAATAAATGACTTAAAATCGACAAAGGCCTGTCAATGATTTCCAGTAAAAATCGCTGGTAGATAGTCCTTAAGCGGCAATGGCACAATTTTCTGCCTGATAAATAATGAACATGAATAAAATAGATCTTAGAATTGGATTTGAGGTTAAAAAAATTAGATAAAAAACGTTTATTGTTTTCTTGTTATCCAACACATCATTAGAACTTTCTAGGCCTTATTTATGCCCCATAAAAAGGTACCAACTCAATCAATTCTGCTTTGAGTAAAAGAGGGAGTGAATGTACATATGTATGTATATTTATACAACTAAAATAAAACAGCTGTAAAGTTGCGATCAAAATTCGCACTGATCTTTATCAATTGTTAACAATTAAAATTTTTTCTTGTTGTTGTTTTTGTTGCTGTTTTAATGGGATTTTTGTTTTAATTTGTTTTTTATAGATGTTGTGGTGGTAGTTGTAGTTGATTGTTGTGCAGTTTATTTAACATTTTAGTGAAAAACAATTTTTATTTTATTTATAAAAATAAAAGTGATTTTTTTATTATTAGTTTGAACGTATGTGAACATCGCTGTGTAGACAAATAACCGGAAGTGATGATCTTATTTTCATGTACCGAAAGCGCGCAAGCAATAAAATAAATGAAAACTTAACTAATTTTAATTACTAAGGATTAATTTTATTAATTTTTCTGGGATTTTTTTGAAATAGGTATTAAGCAAACATCAAGACACTTGGATTATTATTTTTGTTTGTTTTCACAAATTTAAAACTCAATTATTTTATGGTAATCATTGAACCTAAATTACTAATTTCATTTCATTTTATAAATTTTTTTAGCTTATATTTTTACTATTACATTTATTTATTATATTCTTTATTTTTCTTTCTTTTTTTTTTTTGTGTGTAATTTTCTCTTCAACTTGACGTCTTACATCGTTTGAACACCGGAACTTAATAACTGTTTTTGTTTTAATTTATTTTTAGTTTTCAATAGTTTTATAATTTTTTTTTTTTTTTTGTGTGCGTTTAAAACTATCAGCTGTTTGTTTTAATTAAAACTATAACACAACTTTAGAGCTATTAACTAAGTTAGAAATTGAAAAAAAAACAACTAAATACTTGCAGTCTGTCACTGGTTTTTAATGTTTGAAACTAAACAGCTTTTTCTTTGCTTTACATGAAATAGTTGGCTACACTTTGAACTGTTAGATGAGCTAACATAACATGGCTGCTGTTAAATTAAAAAGCTTTCGTTTATTTTATGTTGTTATTGTTTATTTTAGTAGTTGTTGAGTGTGTTAAATTACATGAGAGTGGTTTATGTACAAACGATTACCGTCGTTTGCCAATAGCCCGGCTAGCTCAGTCGGTAGAGCATGAGACTCTTAATCTCAGGGTCGTGGGTTCGAGCCCCACGTTGGGCGCAGTAATTTTTTTTGTTTGAATTTAATAGTTTTTTTTCATAAATCATATTAAATTATTATATTTCTCATGTTTATATTATTATTGGTGTTGAAAGCCAGCATTTCTGCAGTGATTTTTGCAGTTAATAAAGTGGGGATTGGCTGAATATCAAAGACAGGTTTGAGTCTCCTGAAGGGTAGATATATGCATTATATTTATTTAATATTATTGAAGACCTGAGGCATAGGGTAACATTGAGACGACACGTAATTGTCAAAAACCTAAGTCTGTTGTTAGGTTTTTCACAATTGTTGTATCAGACATATGATTTGTTGTATTTTTGTTTGGCAAATCTGAGTGTTTCGTCTCTATGTATAATTTTCTATGACCTTAGGACTAGAGGTTTGACATTTTAAAGAGATAAATTTATCCTATCAATTTCCAGAAGAAGTAATTTGTGAAGAAGAAATTCTAATGGATTAAGATATCGTAATAAAATTTTGACCTTAAAAAAACTGAAATTCCTAAAACGGCGAAAATATGTTCCCAAAATTTAGTTTTTCCATATCATGTGATATCTTATTAACTTTAGAGTATTTGAACTATATTTTTATACCCTTCACCTTCGTGAGAAGGGTATATATAAATTTGTCATTCCGTTTGTAATTTCCACAATATAATTTTCCGACCCTATAAAGTATATACAGTGGTGGCCATGAGGTTAGCACACTAGCTACTTGCTATTTTTAAACGCAAATATTTCCTATATTTCTTAATTTTTTTATGATATCTTTTGCATGCGTGTTACTTGTCCTTCTAAGATCACGTCCCATCATGTCCAGCATTATTCCTTTATATATATTTTGCGTTTTTCTATCCAGAATAGAATAACCTCAAAAAAACACTGGACAGTATTTTAGCACAAAATAAAAAAGTTTATTCATATTAAAAAAGTAACAAAACAAAAAAAACTTATTTCACTAAAAACTTAGTACTTAGTTGGATACCCTTTATTTTTGATCACAGCTGCTAGTCTCCTTGGCATACTTTCTACAAGGGCCATACAGCGATCCACTGAAATATCATTCCAAGCTTTTTCTACTTCTTTCCATAAATCGGTCAAATTTTTAGGCTTTTCTCTTATTACATGCTGCTCCTCATCATTTCAAAGGTTCTCAATAGGATTGAGATCCGGAGATTGGGCTGGCCATTTTAACACGTCTATATTGTTCGATTCCAAGCAACACCTCACTAAGCGTGAGGTGTGTTTTGGATCATTATCTTGCATAAATCACCACCTAAGTGGCATGTTGTCCTCTGCATAAGGTATCATTGTATTTAGATGTATATTCTGGTATACATACTGGTCCATACGAGTATCAATATTTTTTATAGGACCAACACCATACCCAGAAAATGCTGCCCACACCATCACATTACCCCCACCGTGTTTTATTGTTTTACTGGTGTACTTTGGATTATGTTGCATGTTCGGAGGACGCCATACATACCTCTTACCATCCGATCCGAATCTACAAAATTTAGATTCATCACTCCAAAGGACATTTTTCCAAAAAATTAACGGCTTTTCCAAATGCTCACGAGCAAAGGACAACCGAGCTTGTATGTTCTTTTTTGAAACATGTGGCTTATGCTGAGAAATACATCCACGTAAATTTTTTTCATTAAGTCTTCTTCTTATCGTTCTGCTGGACACGTTGATACCATAATTTCCTGAAATTTCTCTCTGGATTACGGTGGAGCTCTTAAAAGGATCTTCGACAGAGGCTCTGTATATTAAAGAGTCCTCTTTACGTGATGTTTTTCTGGGCCGAGGAGCCTGTGTAACATTTTTAGATGTTTTATATTTCTGAATATGTCTTAATGCATTATAAACCATCTTCCTGGAGCATTCCAAAGTATAAGCAATCTCACTTATACTTGTTCCTCTCGAGTTCATTTGTTGAATAATCTTTCGTTGTTCCTCTGTACACCACTTTTTTTTAGCCATATCTAAATAATGTTTATTAAGTCAGTTTGTCTTCCTCATTGATTAAATAATACCTAAACTTACCAATTAATATTTATACCCTCAAAAAACTTTTAAAACATTTAATTATACTTATATGTGCTAAAATTGTGTCCAGCTTATTTTACATATTACTGCACTAAAATGCAAATTTGAAAGAGAATAGCGATAGAATGCAAAAAAAAAGTAACAGGACTTATTGATCACACCATAAACAACACTAATTACCAAAAACTTTAGTTTATAATTGCAATGAAATGAAATAATTTGCTTTAGAAAACAGCAAGTATGAAGTGTGCTAACCTCATGGCCACCACTGTATATTCTGGATCCTTATAGATAGCGGAGTCGATTAAGCCATGTCCGTCTGTCTGTCTGTCTGTCTGTCTGTCTGTCTGTCTGTCTGTCTGTCTGTCTGTCTGTCTGTCTGTCTGTCTGTCTGTCTGTCTGTCTGTCTGTCTGTCTGTCTGTCTGTCTGTCTGTCTGTCTGTCTGTCTGTCTGTCTGTCTGTCTGTCTGTCTGTCTGTCTGTCTGTCCGTCTGTCTGTCTGTTGAAATCAATTTTCTGAAGACCCCAGATATCTTCGGGATCCAAATCTTCAATAATTCTGTCAGACATGCTTTCGAGAATTTTGCTATTTAAAATCAGCAAAATCCGTCCATAAATAACGGAGATATGAGCAAAAATCCGAGACAACCTCTGAAAATTTCATAAAAAAAGACAATTTATTGCATGCTTTGACAAAAAACAACAAAACGTATGTGTGTTGGATTCATTGTGTGTTGTCTTCATACTTTGTGTATTTTGTTTTTGTTTTTTTTTTTTTGGTGTTTCACAAAAAAGCAACAAAACGTGCATATGTTTGGTTGTTTGTTGGCTTCATTATTTTGTTTTTGTTTTTTTTTTTTTGGTGTTTGACAAAAAAAGCAACAAAACGTTTCACTGCTTTGCGTATTTTGTTTTTTTTTTTTGTGTTTCATTTCGTTTGGCGTTGTTGTTTTTGAGAAGGGTATATATAAGATTGTTGTTTCGTTTGTAACTTCTTCAATATAGCAATATCAATTAAATGTAAAATTTTTAAAAGTTTTCTTGATATATTTAGGATGATATACGCTGAAAATAGGCAAGTAATGCATCCACAACAAAGGTGAAGGGTATATAAGATTCGGCATAGCCGAATATAGCACTCTTACTTGTTTTTATTATTTTTCTCCATTCTTGGGAGCATATGACTTCCACAAATTCTCTCCATCTTAGACGATTTGTTGCAATTGTTTCGCGTCTTTCCATGTAAAATTGCACTGTCCTAGTTCTTGGAGTATCTTGCGTCTTCTTTGGCAGACAACGGCTTCTTGAGCCTATTTTTTCCATTCTGTCAGGATTTTTTCTGATAAGTATTACGACCTATCTCCATTTCCTACGTTTTAATTGTGTTGGTATGGGGGGTTTCAGAGATCCACGTTGAATATGAATATTCTGCATGGATTTTGAGGCACTTGTTGATGAATACCTGGAGCTTTTGCTTATATGGTGCTCAGTAATAACCAGTTTCCACTTCCGTAGAACAGTATAGACTTGATTTTTATTTATCACGTATTTACACGTTAAGTGTACAATGTTTTCTCTTTAATGATGTGATTCTACTTATTTGAATTCGTGTACAAAAAATGTACTTGCGCCCAACGTGGGGCTCGAACCCACGACCCTGAGATTAAGAGTCTCATGCTCTACCGACTGAGCTAGCCGGGCTATTGAAATGGGGTCACAACAATTTATACAAAAATTTGACGCTCAAAAACAAAGTTTTGAAAAAATTTGGCAACAGCGCAGGATCAATTCAAATTGCAATTAAAAATTATATAATAAATCCAATTATTTACTACATCATTCATTAATGTAGGATCAATCATTAAGTTCATTGGGAATTAGGAAATGCTTAATTGATTGTTCTAATTATGCATTAATTGTTCGATCATTTTTGATAACTTTTCATTATAAGTACGTAAATTCTTCTTGAGAAAAATATTGAATCGCGCCCAACGTGGGGCTCGAACCCACGACCCTGAGATTAAGAGTCTCATGCTCTACCGACTGAGCTAGCCGGGCTATTGAAAGTAGGTCACTGTATTCAAACTGAAATTTGGCAACTCCGCAAGATCATTTAAGTAAGAGATGTATAGAAGTTCTGAATTGAATTTAGCTACATACATATAAATATGATCTTAAATCAAAACTAAATAATTATGTTTCCTTTATAATATGTATAAGCATTAATTTGTATTATAAATTAATATCCCATTCAATGTCATATGGATTTCTAGTTCTGTAATTCAATTACATACATATTTAACATCTTATATGTATATAAATTGGCCACACGTTTTTTTGTGGTACACTTTTAATATTGATGAAACATATATGGTTTAAAAGGTTATTTTCGCTAGATACGCACAATATAAATATTGCTCAAAGAGATTCAAAAGTGGTCGAATTTCGGCCACCGGGCGATCCTAGTTATAATAAATATGCTTGAAAAAAAATTAAACTGCGCCCAACGTGGGGCTCGAACCCACGACCCTGAGATTAAGAGTCTCATGCTCTACCGACTGAGCTAGCCGGGCTGTTAGAAATAGGTCACCACAATTTCCTCAGAAATTTGGCAATAACGTAAGATCGCTTAAAAATTCTCTTAACCAATCCATAAAATATTAAGGATAATGAAATATGTACATTATTCAATATGTACATAAGTTGAATTATTTACTGTTTAATTGGTATGCCACTCGCAGTGATTCATATCGTATAAACTGTTCTAAATACAATCATATTTAAGATTTCATTATAGTTTCTTAAATACATATTTATTTATTCTTTCAGAAAGTAGGTCAAGGTTCGAGCCCCAAAATTGTTATTTCAATTACGTACTAAGTGTGTTCATAGATATTTGCAAAAAAAAGATAATCGCGCCCAACGTGGGGCTCGAACCCACGACCCTGAGATTAAGAGTCTCATGCTCTACCGACTGAGCTAGCCGGGCTGTTATAAATATGTCATCGTAATTTCCACAGAAATTTGGTAATAGCGCAAAATCAATGAAATGTTCAAATTATGGTTAGAACTAATTACATAAATGTAAACAGTTGTCAAAATCAATTAATTGATCGTATTAAAGATGAAGACATTAAATGCTCAATTAGCTAACTAAAACTTACTTAATACTTTAACTTATTGGGAATTTCTGTTTTTAATTGTGCATTATTTTACTAACTGCTTCCATGTACTTCTCAATTGATTTAAGTTTCCTAATTTATTTAATTTTTATTTAATATTATCTAAGAAAATATTAAATTGCGCCCAACGTGGGGCTCGAACCCACGACCCTGAGATTAAGAGTCTCATGCTCTACCGACTGAGCTAGCCGGGCTGTTAATGCTATGATGACATTTAACTGTTTTATACATGGTAAATGAAATTTGGCAATAGCGCATGATCATTTAGAAAAACTTGTAATTTACATATTTATTAATAGATCTAGATTATACATAAAATATGTTCTCAGAAATTACATGTGTAGCTATTTAAGGCAATCTAAATAAAGTTTTTTTACATAATATAAATTTTATTTATAATACGTATTATACATTTTTAATAGGTACGTACACTACATATTTTTTTATATTTTCTATAAATAGAATTCAGCATCTTCTAAATACACTATTATGTACGCACGCATTAAGAACAACATAAATTAAATAAATTTTATTTATTTATTTATCATTTAACGAAAAAAATTACCGCGCCCAACGTGGGGCTCGAACCCACGACCCTGAGATTAAGAGTCTCATGCTCTACCGACTGAGCTAGCCGGGCATGTTTTAAATCACAGCCAAAAAATACTTTTCTAAGTTTTTAACATTCTGGTGAAATTTGGCAATCACGCATGCAAGATCGTGAGAAAATTTTTGATGAACAAACTTTAATTAAATGTGGAAATAATGAAACACGAACAGAATTCCTCATAATTATTAAATCTTATTTAAACATTTGCTTTATATTTTAAATTTGTGTTTTATCTTTTCAGTTTTAAATAACAATTTAACAGGTAAGCTCAAGGATAATTGTTGTAATTTCACTTAAAGTTAACATACTTATCAAATTTATAACCTAAGTAAGGCAAAAGAAATTGCTTTAATTTCTAAAACTGCACTTAATTTTCTACACAATAGCGGCCAGAAAAGCTATTTATTGACAAACATTTCAATTTCTAATGTATTGTGTTTTTATTTTGTTGATATTCTGCTCTTTTACTACATTACCAGGCCAACTACTCTACATTGTGAATACCGCTAATATGAAAATATGTCATTACAGTAGAAGCACAGATGAATGGAAAACAAAAAATTTAATTTGTATACATATCTTTGAAAAGTCCTACAACCCAAACTACTACATATTTGTTGGTGATTTTTAAAAAATTTTGTAGGACCGAAGTAAGCAAATTTGAGGGGCCGTCTACTTTGAGGGCTAGTACCATCCCATGTAAATACAAATCAACACTTCAGCTCTAGCTGTTTTAAATTTCATTAAGATATTTCCAATCATTCACGAGCTACCGAATTACTTCCACGATAAATGGCTAGTTCCCAAAAAACCGAAGAATTTCAAAACCGCGGTTTCGGTTTTAAAAAATTGAAAACCGATCGGTTTCGGTTCGGTTTTGTAATAATTTATTAATTATTAAATCAGTTGATAATATAGGAAATGCTATACAAATTTAAAGTTCAAACTTGGCGAGTGTTCAAATGATTCTGAATTAGTTAGAATTCACAAAAGGTGATTATAGAGGTACCTTTCTTTTGTATTTTCTATAATAATGGATACAGAAATATGAAATTAGACATTCATGATGCTGAGTATAAATACAAAATGGTACTGTTTTTATTCTAAGTAATAATACGTTTAGAATGATCTAGAATCCACATTACAATGAATCGATAAACATGAAACTAGAGACATATTTTTCTGAATTAGTACTAATTCACAAAGGGGACTTAATAGCGCACCGGGTCAGCTAGTACTCCATACTTTAGAGTTTGTTTCTCATTTCTAAATTTTGAATTTTTCTACTTTTAATCTATTTAAAAGTCAAAACCGAAGAATATTTGTCTGTTTCGGTTTCGGTTTTAGGCCTTGAAAAACCGCGGTTTCGGTTTCGGTTAAAACCAAATTGGAAACTCTACGTTCGGCATACCATGTTTATTGCTAATATATTGGAAACAACTAATCAACAAAAACAAATTTGATATCAAAAAATGTAAATACAAATTACATTTTTCAGATATGTATACTGTTTTTTCACTTCAAAGGCGTACGTATGTCGCGTTCGGGACCTTGAAAATATCAATATGTAATACTAATAATTGTAATGTAATGAAATAATGATTTCCTGTTTTTCATGTAATTTAAAGCAGAAAAACCGTTGTCTGTATATTACTTTTATAAAGGCTTTTTAGACATATACCGTATTTAAAAAATGTTTCCTTTGAAGTCTTTGTACTGTAACTTCCAAAGACTTACTTTCACATTTTAGCTGGGAAAGGATTTTTACTGGCTTTTCCCATAGAATAACAAAATACAGTAAAAGCCGGGTATAACGAATCTTACTTTAAATATTGTACAAATTCAATACAACATTAAAATATTGGAATATTACTCGGTATTTTTAAATTTACCAACATTTTCCGGAAATCCTCAAATTAAAGATTTTTTAGTAGCTTCAGTTATCATTTTTGAAGGCGGTGGTCTACTTACGACATGTTCTGGTATACTTTTACACAGGCCGAACTTCTGGACTTCTGGGTGGCCCTTTTTCCATAGTGGCATGATGCCAAATCGGGCCAGATATAGGAAGGCTCTCTGTGCTGTTTTAAGAAAGGTTTTGCATGTATTTCTGTGTTAATGGTGCCTTCTGACTTCTTTTGCCAATACTACAAATAGCTTGCCACACAAGAAACTTCTTACGGAATTTTGTTTGTTTTTTTTGTCTGGTATTGTTCATGAACATAACCATCAACTATATAGAAATCTTGACCCGGAAGTTGTGAAAATAAACCAGTACATAAGTTTCATCATCCATCACATAACAGTTGTATTATTTTTATAAAATTTTACCTACATTTGTTTGCTCGTCCTTTTGCTTCTAAGTTCCTTACCGAATTGCGATCTGGAATTTTCTGTTTACGAGCTGCTTTTCTGATGGGTGCTCTTCGGAAAAGTTGTTTGGCTTTTTTGCCTTACCTATATCTGTTAGACCTTTTTTTCTTCCTGATCCAGGTTTTCTTTCAATGTTCAAGTCTTCCTTATACTGTTTAATGGCTTTTGAAACAGTGTGACGATGAACCCTCAGATCTTATGCTATTTTTTTGAAAGTCCTTATTGTATTTTTTTATAAAGGTTTCAATACATCTTTTTTCACGTACTTTTTTCGATAATTAAGAAAAGATAATATCTGACATATTTTTAAAAGCTAACGTGATTAAAACAAGTAAGAGAGCTATATACGGCTGTGCCGAATCTTATATACCCTTCACCAAATTATACTTTAAAATAAAATAAAAATTTTTTTTAAAATTGTTTTTCAAAATAGTTTTTTCCAATTTTTAAAAATTTTTTTTTTTTAATTTATTAGTGAAAAAAATTTATGACAAAAGAATGTTTTTTGTAAAAAATATTTTTCCCGATTTTGACCCATTGTAGTTCCAACTTTGTATAGCCTTATATACATCGTTGCAATGGACTTTGAAATATCTATCATTAGATATCCATATTGTCTATATTTATGACTTAGTAATGAGATATAGATTCAAAAATAGGCCAAAAATAGAGGTTGTCTCGGATTTTTGCTCAAATCTCCGTTATTTATGGACGGATTTTGGTGATTTTAAATAGGAACATTTTCGAAAGCATGTCTGACAGAATTATTGAGGATTTGGATCCCGAAGATATCTGGGGTCTTCAGAAAATTGATTTAAACAGACAGACAGACGGACATGGCTAAATCGATACTTTATAGGGTCGGAAAATTATATTGTGGAAATTACAAGCGGAATGACAAATTTATATACACCCTTCTCACGAAGGTGAAGGTTATAAAAATAATAATTTGTTGGACCAAAGATAAGTTTTGGCTGGAATAGTGTGTATAAGTTTTTTCTGACGCACTCTTTATTTAATAGTTGATTGGAATATTTAAATAAACACCCATTAAGCATTTTTATTTGAATTCAAGTTGGAAACCAGTTTAATTCCAGCCTTGAGTCCAGTGTCAAGCAGTTTGTATTCTCCAGTAAAAAGGAAGCCACTTGTTTATTGTTTAAAAAATGTTTAATTTTGTTTCCAATATTTTGTAAAGTTTAAAACATAATTATATTTACATTCAAGTAAAATTTCAACAAAATGTTCAAATTCTCGCATTTTTAGTTCTTTAGTGCTTATTGGGTTTGATTTTTTAACATTTTAAATGCAGTTTTCCGTTAAAACACTATTCATTCACTGTGTTTATTTTAAATTATTTCCACCACAATGTTGCCAGCACTGATTACATACTACTTATTTGCTTTTATTATTTACTCACCACTCGACACTACACCACACCACACATCACACCACACACTCCCTACTAAAAATAACTGTCAAACGCACAAACAAAAATTAAGTAACTGACAGCAGCGAATTAGTTTAGTGTGGTCGACAGAGGAGGAAAAAATCCAACAACAGACACAGTGTATAGAAAAATAAGAACAGCAAAAGACGACACAGACAGAAAGAAATAAAGATTTTATTATTGTATACATTTATTTTTTATTTTCTTATAAAAAAAATAAATAATAATTATAAAATACACACCACCAGCAAAAAAAAACGACCCCAACCAAACTAAAATAACAAAAAAAATTAAGAAAAAAACGGATAATTTAATCTCAGTAAAAAAGCGAAAGTGTTTTATTTAACAGAAAACAAATTAGAAAATATTAATAAAGTTAGTGTTACACATAAAACGCAAACTAACTGAAGACTGATAAAGAAAAAAAAATAAGCGAATTAAAGCCAAAGAAAACAAAATGTGTGGAGGTTTTACATGCTCGAAAAATGCATTAATTGCTTTAAATATTTTATATGTGGTAAGTACAAACTAAATTAAATTAAATACAACAACTACAGCAAATCCAATTCATTTAAATTCGAGAAAAATAACAATGGCTCCAAAGTACACTCATATACATACATACCTACTACACCAACTAACTAAAGTATTATTAGAAATTTCTTATTGGAAAATCGTAGCAAAACATAAAAGAATCTCAGTGGTGTATTGATCTCCTGCTAAGTAATTGAAATATTTCAATTGTAACAATATGTTAACACATATTACTCATAAAAATAAAATAAACAGAAACTTGTGCAATATTTTCCTATTACATATTTTCACAAGGTTTTTTTTTCAACTTTTTTTTTTATTTGTAAAACAAATATCGATTTATTTATTTTCACCCCTTCTTGCATGACTTTATATTCATGCTTTGTTATTTGTTTTTTTTATGTTTTCTTATTTGATTTTTATCTCTGTTATTTTTGTGTGTCTTCTTCATAAAAAAACAAGAAAAAACAATCTTGTTATTAATTCTTCTGCTTTGTTCTTTTTATACTTAAACAACAAAAAGAATAAAAAAAAACTACTGCATCTGTTGTTGTCTGCTTTGACTTCTTTGTTGTCGATTACTTTGGGTTTATTATCAATAGTTCAATGCGTTTGTTTTTAAGCCATCTGCAAAAAGATGGCGGCTTTATTGACTTTGTTATACCGTTTGCAACATATTGAATTTTTGTTTGTACGACCATCTTGTGAAAGGTTAACCTTATCTTTCTGTACGTTATCTGTGTTTTGAGAGTACGATACGAGTAGAATCTTAATTCTTTAATGCCGCACAGTGGGATCGAATGCTAAACAACTGGTCCGATTGCAAAATGATGTATGAACGAATCGTAGATAAGGACATAAGCATTAGGAAAAAAAGTAAATTTGTGAATACGCTGTTGGAGAACAATGAAAATGTCAACCTCTGGTTAGAAAAATATTATTTAGTTTGTAACTTTTATGGACAGATTTCAATGAATGAAATTTAGTTGTAAAGCAAGTGGGAAGTTATAGATAATCCTGTTATCTCCTATAGTTTTAAAGATTTTTTTTCCACCATCAAACATGATGGGAAGCATATTGTTTTTCTAGTTCCGTTTGTAAAAAATCTAAATATTCATCGCAGACCCACAAAATTATATATAAGGAGTGAGATCGAAAAATTCTTAACATACATATTAATTAAAATGAAACCACTAAACTTACTGGCCTTATCTTTTCACTGGCCTTAGTTCCGGGCAGTTCGGAGGATTTGCCTCTCTTGGTACAAATACCGCATTATTGTTCTTGTACCACTCAAGGGCTTGTTTACCATAGTGACAGGATGCCAAGTCAGATCAAAAAAAGTTATGAAGTCTTATGAATGGAAGCAGCCTTTTTTGTAAACATTCTTTGATGTAAATTTCGATATTTATAGAGCCCGTTGTAACAAATGATTGGCTTCTTTTGCCGCAACTGCATATTGCTTGCCATACCAAGAACTTTTTGAGAAATTTTGTCTGCTTTTGGATCCTAAACTTTTCTTCAACATTCCCTCGAGCATCAGCAACATAAAATTTTTGACCAGGTAGTTGCGAAAAATCTGCCAGAACATACGTTTCGTGATCCATTATGCAGCAAGAATATTTTTTTTTTATAAAACTTGACTTCAATTTCCGTGCTCTGTTTTTGGCCTCTAAATTTTTAGCAGCCTTCCTGTCAGGAACTTTTTCAGCCTTGTAAGTTTTTAAACCTGCATTAGCTTTAACTTTTCGTACCAAATAGTCCGAGCACTGAACTAACCGGGCTGCTTTCCTATCGGATGTGTTGGGAGTTCTTTTGAAAATGCTTTCTATTTTTTTGGCTTTAGAAACATTATGTGGACCATTCCTTCCAGCTGAACCAGGTTTTCTATCAACGGACAAGTACTCCCGATACTGTTTAATAACATTGGAAACAATTTGACGGCAGACCTTTGATTGTTTGGCCGACTTTTTGTAGGACCAAGTTGGGTTTTGTTGAAAATATTTAATAATTTTAGTACGCACTTCTTTCTGGTCACTCATTTTTATCAGATTAACAACAAATGAATATAATAGACATTAAACATAATAACTGACAAAGGTAACTTGATAAAAAAAAATACGTGGGTTAAAAGTTTTAATGAAAAACGTGTGTTAAGAATTTTACGATCTCACTCCTGATTCTAGTCCTTATGGAATTCTAAGACGACCTATGTTAGAGCCCCACAAATACTATCTGTTAATAAGGTTTGTTTGATATTGAAAATTAGCAATATCGGTCCATGATTTCATTAATACTGATAAAATTTTGCACAAATTTTGCCCATACAAAGACCCACTCAGAAAATGACTTGAACATTTATAATTGTCTTATAATAATTGATATCGTGATGAAATTGGACATAAACTAGTTTTATATGAACCTGAATCTTTTAGCCAACTTTTGTTAGGATCGACGTAACAAATTTTGTGAAAATCGGTCCATAATTGACTATAGCATCCATAGAAGGCCCACATTTAAAAATTACTTACACACGAATAATTCTCTTATGAGAATGAAATAACTTCATTAAATATCTGAATTATACTACCAAGTTTTATGACGATCGTTCCATAATTGATCATAGCTTCCATAAAAAGCCCACAAACTAAATTCATAAAAATTTTACACACAAAGCATGTTTTATGTTTCAATATGCTTGATATCGCAAAAAGCATACAAAATATCGAGGAAGAGGTTTCGGAATCATAAAGAGGACAGTTGAAAAAGTGACTTTTTGAATGAAGCAAAGGTTTTTGGATTAAAAATCATTTTATTTTTCAACATAGTTTCCTTTGAACTCCATACACTTTCGTTTCTCCAATTTGCTTATAACTTCCAAAAAAAAAAAAAGATTTTACGAGGTCTGCAAAATAGGTATTTTTTTGTAAAATGATTTAATTTTTAGAGTAAAATCTCTTTCTTGTTTGGAAACAAGAAATAGTCAGTCGGAACCAACGTGAATTTTTTTCAATTGTTTCGGGTGTAGAGACCTCAACGGACGTTCAGAACGTTCGGCATCTACTGTACTTGTACGGCCACATCGAAGTTTGTGTGATGGTTTTTTTCCGCAAAAAATAATGCTTAATGAGCACACGAAATTTAATTTTCTCGCTTAGTCTGCTATCAATGGCTGCCAAACACAAACATTGCCGCAGTTTGTTCAAATTTTGACAGTAGTCAACTTGTATATATCGAGCCCTAACCGCGGAAATAACGTAAGCGCCAAAAATCGAATTTTAAAGGAGAGAGTTTTTTTCGTTTTTTTTTTAAGTTGTGCGAAGGATTTTTTTGAAAATTAAAATGTAGTCTATTACTGGTGTCATATATGAGATAAATGCATTTTTAAGTTAATTTTGTGAGCAACAAATTTGTTTTGGCGCTTACGTTATTTTTACCGCCACTATTACAATCAGCTGAGACTAAAATATGGCGCATACGATAAATGCTTTATAAAGAAAAAATATTATTTTAAGTTTCGAAAAAATTTATTTTTTTAAAAATCAGAGAAAAGTTTTAAACTAATATAGTAGGTGCTTAGGAAATTAAGGCATATCTTCTTCATCTGTTTCGTTTAAGGCGTCTATAATATTTTGGGAATGTTTTAGGCCAATATATTCGTTATGAAAACTTTGAGGAATACTATTTTTATTGCAAGGTCATTTTAAATCATTGAATTTATATGAGGAAATTTTTAATTCTGTGTTGTATAGCGGAGGAGGTCCACGAACCGTAGAAGTATTTAAATCAATATCTTGTCGTCGCTATTAAGGAGTGAGATCGTAAAATTCTTAACACACGTTTTTCATTAAAACTTTTTACCCAAGTATTATTTGATTTCAATTATATTCATTTGTTGTTAATCTGATTAAAAACCTGGTTCAGGTAGAACGAATGGTTCACATGATATTTATTAAGCTATAAATATAGAAAGCATTTTCAAAAGAGCTCCCAACACATCCGGTAGGAAAGCAGCCCGGTTAGCTCAGTGCTCGGACTATTTGGTACGAAAATTAAAAGCTAATGCAGGTTTAAAAACATACAAGGCTCAAAAAGTTCCTGACAGGAACGCTGCAAAAAATTTAGAGGCCAAAAATAGAGTATGGAAATTGAAGTAAGAATTTTTAGATCTCACTCCTTATCACAATAGCCGTATTTAATTGTAATCATAGTTGTATAGAAAGTTGAAGACTGCATCGTGCTTAATTTTATTTTCTTTGGAACAAGCTAATCAGAAAACATTTTCCAGTTTGAAAATCAGAAAGAGTCCTCATGTAAACGCTTAAGTGCCTCGTAAACTGTGCAAACTCTCTCTAATGAACTGTAAAAAATTGTATGTAAATTCGTTTCCACAACTCAGATAAGTTTGCGCGACAATTTAGGCTCGCAAACTTAAATATATTGTGCATTTGATAAATCAGCTGCTTTTGTTTACTTTATAATAAATAAAAATTAAATAAAATACAAATTTTTTGTACACGTGAAAATTGTGTGACTTTGGAACCGAATGATTGGATTGAATGGCATTGTGAATGGAAATATTAACCAACAGCTAGAATATAAGCAAAATCTTCCAAACTATGTTTACCATTGTTTGTTCCAAAGATTTCACTTTCATTAGAAGTTTTTAGAATTTAAATTTATACAATTTTTAAAACCTTTTTTTCTAAGAATTTTTTGAATTTATTTTTGTTTCATATTTTTATCAAATTGTACAAAATTTAAAAGGTGGGTTCATGAAATACGTTGCGCAAATTTGCGCATTTGCTCAAATGGGAACTTAAGCGTTTAAATGAGTACCCTTAGAGTGCTTTAATGATATAAATTCATAACCGTAAGGGGTTTTTCTTGCACTTCGAATAACTGTAGGCCACTCACTAGGAGCATCAGAATCAACAGGCATCATTGTATGACCAGGTAGTAAGCAAATTTGAATAGATTAGAAAAAAATGCTTGATTTGATATTTTTCCAATAAATGGGACTTAAATTTATATATTTTCCCGTTAATTGTATTTTAATTTCTTTTGATTTTCTCTCTAGTACTTCGGCTACTCTTACTTTAATTTATTGCCCCTTTTGGCTTTTATGTCGCTTACGTTATTTTTGCGGTAAAGCAAAAAGGTCAGTGTCGCTTACGATATAATTGAATTTGCGTTATCTCTGTATATATGAACACTTTATTTTCATTATTTCGGGTGTTGATGCGCACGACACTTTTCTATCGATTTTCATTAAAAAGTCAATTTCGGAAAAATGTCGCTTACGTTATTTTTGCGGTTAGGGCTCGATATAATCCACTCCTAACAGAGATGTACATGAGTTAATTCGCTTTTTTCTATATGAATGAATTCACTGCATTTGTTGTGTTTTCAATCATCAACATGTGCTAAGTATATTGCTTGCAGTGCTTGCGGTCTCACTATTGATTGCCATTTTCTGAATCATTTTTTAAATGCCGTTAGCAATAACAACTCAAAAATTATTTGTATGCAAAGTATTCAAATGATTCACAAAAGCTCGATGATAAGTTGAATGTATAGTACAAAATCAGTGCAATAATTTGTTTTAAATAATTTTCCGAAATAATAAAAAATATTGAAAATTATGTTTTCCGTCTTAAATTAATTCAAACATACTCATATCGGAATGTGTACATTAACTCAAAAAGCTCTTCTTATATTCATAACACTCATAACACTTGATTGATTCGCTGCTTTTGTGAATGGTAAGAGTTTACAGAATGCAATTACATGCATTTTGTAGTTTACATGTTAGTTTATGTATAGTGATAACTCTGTATTCATTTTTGCAAAAAAAAAAAAAAAAGTATGTCATTGAACTCCTAACTAATTTCTTAGAATCAGAAAATTTTAAATATTTGGGATTGTGCCTGAAAATTAAGAGAAATAGTTTATATTTCTTACGGATTTTTGATGAAACTTGTAAAGAATATCTATTGAAATCTAAACTATTTGAGTTAATACATATTAACGTTTTAATGTTTCTAGATCAATGTGACATCCAATATTTAAAACTATTTCTATAATTGAAATATTTGCAAGAAAAAGATTATCAGAATTTCCAACAAAACTAATTTTCTGTTTTAGTAGATGGTACAAGTCACTCACACAGGGTTAATTTCTATTTTTTTTCGCTTGCAAAATATCAATAAAGTTTAAAAAAATTTATCAAATAAATATTATTCAAATTAAAAACTTGTGACTCTGGCTGTCAAAGGTTAACAAAATTTTAAGAACACAAATAAGTGAATTCAAATACTGCATTATACTTTCAATACTTTTAACAAAATCATTTTAAATATTTTCTTATTAAGTTAACGTTAGTTACTGCTTATCGAACATTCTTTTTTTGTTTTTCTTTTACTTGTTTGCAAAACTTCTTCTCGTTTCAAATGTTTCTTTGTTATTAGTGCTGCTGTATTGTTGTTGTATTTGATCCATATTTATCAAGTTTGTTTTATTGGTATTATAACTAATTGTTGTTGGTTTTTAATAAATTTGTTCATGTTTTACAGCTGGTTGGTTTCCTGTTAATTGGTGTTGGCGTTTATGCTCGTGCTGCTTCAATTGTTACAAATCTTCCTATAGTTGGCGGTATATTAGCATGTGGCATTATATTGATATGCATTTCCATATTGGGCCTGGCTGGAGCTGTTAAACATCATCAAGTTATGCTGTTTTTCGTATCCTTTTTTAAAGAAAAACTAAAACAAAAAATCTATTTAAAAAATATTACAAAAGTTAAACGAACAGTAGTGATAGGTTGGTGGATTTAAAAAATTTGAAAAAATAATTTTATTAAGAATGACTTACTAACTTTTTGTGGGATTCCAGATGCATCCATAACGAAATTATTATATTTGTATGATGTATGTACTGTGACAAGTTTAAAAACAAGGTACAAGGGACGGATATTTCGCGTTATCATTTCGATTTTGATATTTTGTCTTTTACTGAATGGAACGTGCAAAGAACTGGAGAAACGTAACTGATAAATCGACTGATGACAGGAACGAGTTTAATTTACTTAGCTGACAACTAACAGGTGGCGCAAAAGTAATCCTCCTATCAGAAAATGCTATAAATTTTGCGATTGGCCTCTAATGTCAGTTCTGTTTTGACATTTGTGTAGTAAACACATGCGAAATACACATTAATAAACAATGTTACGCTACACTGCTCCAGAACGCGGAATATTGCTGACTTTTTATTGGACCAATAATCGGCAAAATTTATAGCATTTTCTGATAGGAGGATTACTTTTGCGCCACCTTGTAGTAGTAATAGATTGACGATTGAACAACGCTAACAAATTATGTATGCAAATTTACTTTGAAAATCAGTCATCGATTCGCGCAACTTATAGACGACTCTTTTATTGCAATGTTGTGTTTATTGCAATGTTGTGTTGTTTTTTTAAATCCCGAAAGAACTTACGAATGGGTTAACTGTTAAACGAAGTGTAATACTGCGCTCAGTTTTTTATATTTATGATCTGTAAACTCTGGTATGTCATCATGGGATAGAACAACTCCAGAGTCATAGAAAAGATACCCTGATGACCGCAGATATGGAGAGAGGAAATGTGTGAAAATATTTTCGACTTCACTTTTTTCCATTTTATCGAATCTTGTAAGGTAATACGTTCAATACTTAGAAGAGGCCACAGTTGTTTCGCTATCATGCAATCATACCTATCTTATATACGATTAATTTTCAATCCTACACCGAAGTATATGTTTGCAAGAGAGTAGATGTAGTCGCATTCTAAATCTGAAACCTTAAGGTAGAGCCCAGTTTTGCAAGCTTTTCATGCACTGCGGATCCCAAATAATCCAAATAAGTGTTCAGATTTCCCTTTAGTGGTTGTCAAAGATTGTATATGTCTTCAGAAACGATAATCTTAGGGCCTCATTTGAGGCAACTTCCTTAATATCTGTCTAACAAAAACACTGCAGTCAATGCTTCTTTATGAATACACAGAGAAAACAGATTCGTGAAAGCAACCGAATTTGTTGCCAATCGAATGATTCGGTTGCACACGTGGAATTTTTCGGTTCTATCAACTGAAAGTCAGTTGATAAAGAAGAATTTCGGTTGCAGCAACCAAACTTTTGTTACCCCTTCTTAAATCTTGTAGCCACAACTGTAAAATTCGGTCACTAAGGTAGAATCATTCGATTGACAACAAATTCGGTTGCTATTACGAATCTGTTTTCTCTGTGTAGATATAGAGATCAAGAGTAAATTATCACAGCTGCCAATACAGATGAGAAGCAGCAGGTGTTTAAACTGTATTGCGAAGTAAATATCAGACGAATTACCGAGTTCTTTGAAGTACTTAGGAATTAAGACAACGAATTAATTAGTGCAGAATGCATTAATATGATGGTAATGATAAATTCGTAACACACATCTAACTAACGGATTTAATATCATTCGATATTAGAGGAAACTGAATGATTTACTCATACATAACAATCAATTACCAATTCCTTCTGAAGTCCTCTTGCAGCAGTGAAGAGCGTTTGATGCTTATCTTACTATTCAGAATACTGATAAGATATTCTGTAATATTGGTATCGGGTTTCTTCAAAAAGATATGCCAAGTATTTTTTATTTCCTTGCAAAGAGACCGTGTTCCCTTTTGCGTTCATTTATGGAAAGTCTGCATTCTCCTGTACTTTGCACTGTCATAACGTCCCAGTCAGTAAAAGACAATCAGTATAACATCGTTCCAACGTTCGACATAAAAATCGAAATAATTACTTGAAATAACCGTCCTCCGAATCTTGTTTTCAAACATGTCACATATGTTGTTACACCAACATTCTTTTGGCTGTACTGTAAAGTCACGCTTTTGTTTTTCATGTATTGTTGTGGTGCACAATTTTTGGAAACACTGCATTATCAAGTTTTAAGGTCCGTGTTTTTAATTCCACCATCAAAAAGATGGGGGGGTTGGTCATAGACTCACAAAGGTATATGTATATATTCTGGGGGCTAACAAAATTGTATGACGATATGTCCCCCTATGTTGAAGGACATAGGGGGCTGAAAATATCCCCAAATATTCTATCTGTCCAACAAAAAAAAAAAAAAAATGAATAAAATATTCTTCCCTCCGACATATAAAAACGATGGGAATATGATTGGACCTAAACGGGGAGACCTATTTTCTGCCTAAGATATTTCACTAAATCGAACTGTATTCCTTTTGCAGTTTAAACCGCAAAAGAGGGATTATACAGGTTTATTCATATGTATGCAAATGTCATTTCAAGATATTTTTATATTAAAATCTATTCAATGATATCTTTTATTAACCAAAGTTTGCTGTTTTCAGTTTACTACCACCCTATTACTCGCACCCATGACATTGCGGTAAATGTAAAAATAAAACCATTAACAAAAACTACTAACAGATTTTTCACACAAACAATTCTATGTCGTCATTTACTTAGTCAGGTCTCTTTCTGTTTAAACAGCCATTTATAATCACAAATCTCTCAAAATGTTTGTAAACATTTTAATTATAAATAAAAAAAAAAAAAAAACTAAATTATATTAAAACACAATTTAAATTGCAAATCGCCAACGAGAGAAGAACCAGCACATTATAACGGTAAATTTAATTAAGCCGTGATAATTATTGTGTCAATACAATTACACTAAAAGTCAAATGAGAGAAACACATTGAGTAAGACTGGGGGTATGACGAGTAAGTAGTATACAACATAGTAACTACTTAGGTGTATAGACGACTAATCCCATACTTAAATTAAATTTGCCCCTCTGCTCCCCATTCACCATGTTGGTCTGAATACACGAATCAGCCAACCATTATTATTATGATGTCGAATTCAAAATAATCAGAATGACAGTTAGGCAGACTGGCGGGACTGGCTGGGGTATTTTGTTGGGTTTATTTTTTTTTATGAAACATAAACGACAAACAAGGTTATCAAATTTACTATGAACCCCATGACGTTAGTTGAGGCAACAGCAGTAGCAGCAACAAAACAACGACAATGAATGACACAACAAAGAAATGAAAGACAAAAATAAAACGGAAAATATATAAATAAAGAAGTGTGTACTTCATGCAAATCACAGAATTATTTAAAATAATATGTAATAAGAAGTACATATGTACTTAAAACAAGTAAGAATTTTATATTCGGCTGTGCCGAATCGTAAATACCATTCACTAAAGCATACTTTAAGATAAATATTTGAAATAATTGTTTGGTGAGAAATATTTTAGCTTAAAAAATGTGTGGTGAAAAAAACTTTATTGAAACATATCTAGATTTTAAATAGCAACCAAACTAGGGCTATATCCCATATATTGATATACATATTTGTAAGTTATTGGGGACTTTGACTTCAACCTACAGACGGACACTATTAATAACAATCCAGAATATATACTTTATGCGGCTATATGTCGCAAATGAAAAATATAGAAGTTACAAACGGAATGACTAACATATATACTAGGGTATTCAATTAATCGGGTTTCTGGTTTAATCGGTTAATCGAGCAAATAATTAATCGGGGTTTAGATTTAATCGGTTAATAATCGGTTAATTTTAAATTATTCGATTAACCGAATAATTTATATTTTAATTTGAAGATAAAACCACGAATTTTGTGTACTTTTTTAAGCATTTCAACAAAAAAATAAATAATAGGACTAAATATGGTATTTTAGATCCTTTTTATTTATAAATGTGAGTTTTTTTTGGATTAGTGAGATATTCAGAAATAATATTTTAAAAAAAGAATAGGAAAGGTTTCCTTTTAATCGATTTTTCTTTGGTTTTAATAAAACTTAACTTGGAAAAAATTCTCTTACTGATTGTGAATGTTGGAGAAATCGAAAGTAAGGCATGAGAAATACTATCCATTTTCTCAGTTCATTGTTCAGTTTTTTTAAGCATATATAATCCTCCATTATACCATTGGAAAATTTCCTTAAGTTCTGATAAAAGACTCGTTTCAGTAATGTCTTCAGTTTCATCTATTATCATGTCTTCCTCCAACTCATTAGGACAAATTTCATCATGGAACATTCTAGGAAAATGTCATTTCCAAATTCCTTAATTTCAGTTTTTGATCTATATTTAAAAAAACTATTGCTAGAAGGGAATGTTCATAAGATAAGTAATATAAAGTCAAAAAAAAAAAAGAAATTTCGGTTAATCGGTTAATCGACACAAATTAATCGGTTTATTTGTTATTTGAAAATCGGCAATTTTAAATTATTCGAACAGTTAACCGACCAAAATTAATCGATTAACCGATTAACGGTTAATCGATTGAATACCCTAATATATACATATACCCTTATCACTCATTTTGCAGTGTATAATAATGACGGTTTAAATTTGACGGTTACAATTTTAATAAATATTTCCTTAATGATAAGACTAAAACAAAAAAATATGCAAAATTATTGAAATATATATGAAATATTGCCTTGGTTTTCTTTAATTAAAAATTTTTTCTACCGCCTACGATTAGTACATGATCATTTTGTTTTTGCTCTTCCTGATACAATTCTCCATTGCCAGCTCTTGTTTGGCTGTTAACTCCGAACAGCAACAAGAATTCGCTGAAGAAGGATGGAATCGTGTACCCGACTCTATGCGCAAACAGGTCCAAGACACTTTCCTCTGCTGTGGCTTCAATTCGACCAGCAGCACAGCGGCCGATGCCTCATGTGATATCATCAATAAGCAGTGCTGCAGCTCATCGTACGATGTCAATTGTCAGTGTCCACCATGTTTGCCCAAGTTGGAGGATAAAATCAATTATGCCTTTAAGTTGTGCGGTGGTTTGGGAATATTCTTTAGTTTTACAGAGGTAAGTTTTGGAGGAAAAGTGAAGAAATTGTTGGATTGGGTTTATAAGAAAATTGGGTAATGGGAAAATATATATTAAGTTATAGTTACACATTTGTTTTAAAGACTTTTAGAGCCATTATTATAACTTGCCTTTATGTTCGTAATAGTAAAAGTTAACTTTTAGGGTACCTTTTTATATTGCTTAAAGTTAACTTTTACTATTTCGAACATAAAGGCAAGTTGTAATAATGGCTATTAGTAACTTTTTTCAAAATCGTACTTTTAAAAAAATGTACTCTTTTAAAAAGTTATTTTTTAAAATATACTTTTGGAAGTACTTATTTAAAATAAACTTTTTAAAAAAGTACTTTTCCAATAAATACTTCTTTATAAGTTATTTTTTATTGAGTATTTCTTTAAATAATAATTATTTCATATAAGTATTAATAAGTACTTCTTTAATGAGTATTTCTTTACAATAATACTTTTTTGAAAATCACTTATTTTAAAAAAGTACTTTTATAATAAGAACTTCTTTAAAAAGTTTTTTTTAATAAATTTCAATAAAAAAGTAATTTTTTATTAAGTAGGTACTTCTTGAAAAAGTACTTTTTTAATAAGTACTTCCTAAAAAAGTACTTTTATTAAAATACTATATTTTTTAAAGTATTTTTTAATAAGTATTTCTTAAAAAAAGTAATTTTCGTAAAAGTCCTTTTTTAAAACGTGCTACCAACGGTTTTTCTAACAAGAGGTGTTATTTTGGTATTCAAAGAAAAATGGCATTTTTGCAGATAAATGATGGGATGTTTATTTCATAATGGTATGCCGTTAATAATGAAAAACAACATCAGCCATATGGCCACCACGACCACGCTTACAGGACCATATCCGTTTCATGAAATTTTCCATAACCAAATCGCAAAGTGGCTCCCCTATGTCCTCGATATCCTCACGAATTCTACCTTTGAGGTCTTGAATCGACGCTGGGCTGTTGGCGTAGACCTTATCTTTCACGTGGCTCCAAAGGAAGAAGTCTCAAGGTGTTAAATCACAAGATCTCGGTCTCTCTTCGAGAGATAACACGGTCTGGAAACTTTTTCCGTAAAAGAGCAATGGTTTCGTTGCTTGTGTGGCACGTAGCGCCGTCTTGTTGAATGTAAACGTTGTACAGATCAATATCATCCAAAATACGGTGTAATGACGTTTGTGGAATGCCCAATTCCAAAGAATGACAAGGAATGGATAAACCTGGGTTTTCTTCAACACTTTGTGCTACAGCATCATTATTCTCAGTTGTTCTTGAGCGACGTGCACGGGTTTTATTCTTCACATCACTAACTTGTGCCAACAGCTCGAATTTTTCCACCAATTTCTGTATTGCGGTCCGACAAGGTGCTTCACGACGACCCAAAAATGCTTTAGTTTTGCGAACTCTGACTGCAAGATTTTCACAATTTTTGTAGTGAATTTTAATAATTTCAATGCGTTGTTAAAGCGTCTAACGTTCCATTTTAAGTAATGGTGTAGTTTCTACTTGTCAAATGTCAAAGAATAAAAGCTTCTAAAGTGACAGCTACCGAAATACTGGGTGATTTAAAGTAACACCTCTTGTTGAAAACCCTTTTATTATAAGAACTTTTTTAATAAGTACTTATTACAAAAGTACTTATTTATAAAACTACTCCTTTAAAAAAACCTTTCTCAAAAGAACTTTTTTTTAAAGTGATTTTTTAATAAAAAAGTACTTTTGAAATAAGTATTTTTTCAAAAAGTATTTTTTTTTATTGTATTTCTTTACAAAAGTACTTTTTTAAAGAAGAACTGATTTTTTAATAAAAAAGTACTTTTGAAATAAGTATATTTTAATAAGTACTTCTTTAACATAGTACACTTTTAATAATGTTATTTTTAATAAAAAACTTCTTTAAAAAATTACTTTTTTAAAAGTACGTTTTTAATTAGACTTCTTAAAAATGTACTTTCTCAATGCGTACTGCTTTAAAAAGTTTTTTTATAAGAATTTGTTTATAAAAGTACATTTTTAATAAGTACTTCTTTAATAAATTACTTTTTTAAGAATTACATTTTTTTAATCAGTACTTCTTTCATAAGGTACTGTGTTAATAAGTACTTCGTTAATTTTTTTTTTTAGAAGTACTTATTAAGAAATACTTTTTCATACTTCTTAAAATAGTACATTTTTAATAAGTAGTTGTTTAAGAAAGTACTTTTTTAATACGCACTTCTTAAAAAAGTATTTTTAATGTTTTTTGAATGAAACTTCAGTACTTTTTATAAGAAAAAGCTTCCCTAAACATTAAATTGTTTGAAAAGTAAAGTATTTCCCTAAAAATACTGTTTGAAAATATAAATTTTTAAAAAACCTTAATTTAAGAATGCTTAAAAGAATTTTTAGAAAAGTACTTTTTAAAAATTAAAATATAACTACTTTCTTTGTAAAGGCTGTTCCAAAATTTACGCATGATTTCAATTAAACAGTAAACTGTTTTTTTTTCTCTAAACTCTTATTATAACCTACACCACCATAGTAAGGAGGGTATTATGCGTTTCTGCTGTTGTTTGTATTATCCAAAATTATTAGTCTAACACCCACCTTAAAGTATACCGATCGACTTACAATCATTTTCTGAGTCGATTAAACGATGTCCTTCCGTCTGTCTGGCTGGCTGTCCATTTAAACCTTGTCTGCAAATTACAGGTCGCAATTTTAAAAATCAAATTTGGCAAAAGCACTTTTTTCGCCCTACATACACAGTCTGTTGTAACTGGCTGAAATCGGTCCATTATTTCACCTAGCCCCCATACAAATGTTGTCCCTAAATAGGACTTTATCGGTCACACAGAGAAAACAGATTCGTGATTGCAACCAAATTTGTTGCCAATCGAATGTTTATACCATAGTGACCGAATTTTACAGTTGTGGCTACATAATTTTAAAAGGCGTAACAAAAGATTGGTTGCTTTGACCGAAATTCATCTTTGACAACTGACTTTCTGTTGATAGAACAGAAAAATTCTATGTTTTCAACCGAATCATTCGATTGACATCAAATTCGGTTGCTATCACGAATCGGTTTTCTCTGTGCATAAATGTTTAATTTATATAGTTATCTACACAAATTTCACTTTAAATATGTTTTACATATACCAAAATCATGTTACCTAACTTTATGATGATCGGCCAACAATTAGTCATAGCTCCCATATAAGGCACACTTCCGAAAATAACTTTAACGAGCATAAATCTCTTAAAAATGTTGGTATCGACATAGAATTTAACAGAAATAAGTTTCATGTAGACATAAATCACACGACCTAATTTCATAACGATCGGTCCATAATTGCTCATAGCTTCCATATAAACCCACTTCCGAAAATCCCTCACGAAAATAAATTATTGAAATTAAAAAAAAAATATATATTTTTGCTCATTTACTCAGTGTAGGGTATTGGTCGAGCTTGACCTTGATCATACTTTCTTACTTGCTTTTTTTATTTTTATCATGTGGTAATTTAATTGTTTCACGGGCTGTTGTGGCAATAACATCCAATTTAGGCAGAATTAACTCATGTATCGAGCACCAGTAACATTCACAGCTTGCTCTAGACTTATTTTTGAAGATGTGTAGTTCAGTGTAGTGTAGTTCGTCAGCCTAAAATCCACACCAAACAGGATGTAGATTTGTTTTGCGACAATCAAATGTGGGGTCTCTTAACCCCAAGTGCAGCAATTTTAACGATTAATAAAGTCATCAAAGTGAAAATAAGAGTAATTGTGCTTGAAATTGTGAAATTATTTTTGATCAACAATGAAAACAATTAGGTCTCTCGCTACATTGCTCCAATTTTAATAAACCTAAATTGTAAGCTGACAAACTGTTTTTTGTTTGGCAAAACTTTACAGCATAAATGGCATCATATTCAAATATTGCGTGAATTTTGGCACATCCTTTATAAATTGAAACAAAAAAAAAATATATTTTGTATTCCTATAAATCTGAAATTTGTCTTGCTATATTAAACCTAAACTGCTTATATTTATTAAAATACATTTCTAATAATTTAAAAACTTTTAATATACTCTTTTTCTCTCTTTCCCCCTGTCGCATTTGCTTGGCTAAATTAAATCATCTGTACAAAATTATAGTTCATTGGTGTTTGGTTAACTGTACGTTATCGTAATCAAAAAGATCCTCGCGGTTTACCCAGTGCATTTCTATAAATTCGTATAGATTCATTTAACGATACAACAAATTAATAATTTACTTACTTATTATTAATTTCATATTATTTAACAACAAACAAACAAACAACAAAATTCTAATCTAAAATCTTCTAGTCACTCCATGAAATGACACATTTCTGAAAATTTCAAAAATCTAAGACCGTTACTCATTTCTATACACTCTCACACACAGACATACAATAATTAGTATTTTAGGAGTATTTTACAAAAAATAAAAAAAAAATTATAATAAAATAAACAAAACAAATCAAGTAAATATGTTTATAAACAATATTTATTATAGATACTTACATATACGTGAACATTATAAATATATTTATTCATATAATTAACATTAATCAATCATGCATATGCATTCAAATATACGAATCATACGATACCATTACAATACAATACATTACTTACATTATCATTACTTATATTAATTATAATTAATAACAATTGAAGAGAAGAAAGAAACAAAATACAATTTAATACGATATATTTAGTTTTTAAGTGAAAAATATTTATGTATTACACCATTACAACAGACCACTTAACAACTTGTATCTCAACGGTTTTATTTGCCACCACCAAGAGTATAAACACATTTGCAGCGGCGCGTTAAATATATCTTGCCCAGGCAATCGTGTTTATATTCTCCTCCCTTACAGTCTTCATTTTGTGTTTAAGAGCAATTAAAACTAATCAATTATATTATAAGTAACACTTATTGATCCACCAAGTTAATTTATCATAGCAGCAAATATACAAGGGTTTCATTTATATTCCTTAAATAAAAAATACATCGCTACAGCCCATCATCAGCTAATCAAATTAACAATTTAGTAACATGTTTTGGAACTAATTTTGCATACTTTTTCACACTGTCTAACTTTAATCTCGAGAGCCATCAATAATTGGGTGAGCAAATATGTTTGATTGTTAATAATCTTATTTATTTGGTTATTTAATAATTTTTTTTAATAATTTTACTTTGATTTATCGTTTATTTATTTGTTTGTTATTTTATTTTTTCAGTTTCTTTTTTATAATTTTGTATTTAGGACAGAAACTTAAAGTAACTGAATCATTTGTTTTATAACACCTTCTTATTTTCGTAATATGATCGTGTAAAATTGATCGTGATATTGCTTTTTGAGAGTATAGCACACTATAATGAATCTGATTTACATACAAAATAAATCTGTTATGTTAATCCATACATCCATTGTTTCGTTACCAATGTTTATTCGATCATAAATGCTGTGACTCGATCACTTACGTCTTTCTACCCTGAACAATAATGAATGCAATTTTAAATATGTAATTTAAACAAATTTGTTGAAATTGCTTCGCATGATTGCACTGACACGAAGGGTTCAATTTTAAATGACCCTGCCGCATAGATCCGAATGAATTTAAGCGATTATTTAGTTGTGTTGAATTTGAGGTCATCGGTGGATAGTGTCGTCTATTGTCATAAATCTGAGACTTCAGATAGCCTCACGAGAAAAATTTTTGCGGGTTCAAATCACGCGGTCTTGGTGGCCAATTAACGTCACCGCCGCGAGAGATAACTAAATTCGGTCAAATCGTTCATGATGAAAGGACACTCGTTCTACAGGAACCACATAACCTCAATATTGTTATCGTTGAATTCGGTTTAAAATAAATTGGTTATCGTTAGCGTTAGCCGTTGTCGGTAATTGTCTCACCAACGTTAAGAGAGCATTACCATAACCGGATCAAAATCCTAAACTTTTTAAGGATCAATTAAACTCATGTAGCTCGGCACCGTCCCATAAATGGCAATTTTGCTAGTTAATGTAGCCATTCGTCCAAAAAAAGTGCCTCGTTGCTAAAAATTTACAAAGTTTGCACACACAGAAAAAAATATGAATGTGCATGTTTACTGTAACCATTTCAACATGTTTAAAAGTTTTTTTAACAGTATTATAGTCACAGTAACTATTTACATGATTGTGGTAAGAATAATATGGTTAACTTGCGATTCATATGATTGTGTCTATCATATTTATGGTTGCAGTAAACAAGTATATGTGTGTGACAACCATTTTTATGGTTAAGGATTTACTATATTATGTTGTTCTCGGCTTATGGATATCATAATCTGAGAACAACATATTGTTACGTTTTTACCTTTTAAAACCGGATACTTTTGATTGCAAATAAAAGCAGTTTTAGTAGTTTAAAATTTGTAACAACTCTTTACTTATTTAGAATGTACAACAACAACAGAATTAAATAGTCACTCAGAGCTAGTTTCTTACTTGTCAGTTAAACGTAGCTTAACACGCTATTATATTAAACCTGAAACATATTTAGCCGGGATTTAGCCAATGATTGTGTTTCTCACTAATGGATTAATTTCGTTAGCATTGCCATACTTTTCAGTCAAATCACATGTGTATTCCTCAAAATTGTTCATAGAAATATGGCAATACTTTAAATTTTATAAGAAAAAGCTGCCGCGTACATAAAATTTTTTGTAAATTTTAACTTTGTAAAAGAAAAAGTGACATTAAAGTATATAAAATGTATATTAACAATTATATTGATGTTAATAAAGCAAAACAAAACAAAGAGCTGCTGTGCTGAATTGTTTATTTTATTTTTCATCTGTTTGTGCTTTGGCATTTTATACTTAGGTTTAACTCAACAATGATGCTCAGTTAAAGCTAGATTATATAGGAAATAAACAACAAGTGAGAAACACAATTTTTAGTTTAATTTAGGTTTAAACGAAGAATGTAGATTATCTTTATTCCAGAAACTAGGTCTCAGTGTCTTTATACACGTTTATCAATTCGCAGAAATGCACACACACTCTATTACGTACAACCTTAAATGCACAAGACAGTTGATGTTAACTCTAACAGCGCCAATGATAAACTCAACTCACGATTGCAGCCTCTGCCACAATTTATACACGCACTGCCATCTCTCGGGAATCTTCTACAATGCTCTTAACGGACACACTAGTACATTCGAACTCTAGAGCTTTCGATGTTAATGTTAGCAGCTTAAACATACAGTGCTGCCACACTTACAAACAATGCTAATCAACCGCATGCTATCAACATTGTTGATAAGTACAAGCTTCTACTGATGGACGTGTTTATAAACATGATGAATGTTTGCAGGCAGTAGTTACAGACCGTTAAATTCAAATCGTTTTTGCCAATTCGTAACAACATTATGATAAAATTATTCATCATAAAAATGGTTGTCACAAACATATACTTGTTCACTGCAACCATACATATGATTGTCACAATCATATGAATCGTAAGTTAGTTATTATCATATAAATAACTACTGTGACTATAATATTGTTAAAAAAGCTTGTAACTTGTAAAATGGTTACAGTAAACATGCTCAACTATATTTTATCTCTGGGTGCACTAAAGCTAATACATACAGAGTCCAAAGGTAACCGAAATGTATTGAAAAAAACATGATATTTAACATTACGATGTCCTAGGGCTGTTGTCTTAAAACAACTCTTTGGTCAACCCCAGTGGATTAGTTTTGCAATCGTGTTAAAACGAAAATATGTCATAAAACCCAGGGGGTAGTCTTAAAACCACGTTATGGACCACACCACTGGATAAGATTTGCAATCGTGTAAACACGAATATATTTCGTTTAACTACAAACTCATGTTTAACAATAACATGGCCGTGATTGCTACATTTTTACTTTATTTCATCAAGTGGTTCAATATTACTTGCAGGAAAGGAACTCTTAAAATGATAATAAGCTTTCATAATTTTGACGTGCGACTAGCATCAGTTAGTGAATTATTTAAAAACCAATTCGGCCGCCATAGCTTGTTAACTTCGAGACGGCGTTAATTGAAAACTCTTGATCATAAAAAACTTTATTGAAATTAAAAATTCATTAAATCAACAAAATCATGTAACTGACACTAAATGCAATCGAAAAGCTTTACACATGATACCCAAATATAAAGGATACTGTCAAAATGTAGGAGATTTTATCCTCTACAAATTATGTAATAAATCTTAAACTCGTAGGGCACATAATAATCGAGATTTATGCATAAAACGAACTTTGTGAACTTTGACCTCCAATTTTTCTTGTAGCAGATAAGTGGTAAATAATGATTTTAAGAAGATCAGTAATTTGTCAATCTAATTTCTTTACACTATAAATAAATTATAAATCTCCTGTTTAAATAAATTCCAAAAACAATCATATATATGATTGTGATAAGCATGTGGATGGTAATTCTACCATATTATGGTTACAGTGACCATAATATTTTTAAAAAACTTGTAAAAATCTTGAAATGGTTACAGTAAACATGTACAACGTATTATTTTTCTGGTTATGGATATCAAAACCTTTGTATTTTAGAGACTAACCCGCTTATCCTTAATGGAACTAATATTTTATCAACGGTTTATAAAACAACATTTTAATACAAAATTTGTTTTGCTAAACTTTTGATGGAATAAAAATACATTTTCTTTATTTCCTTTAAGTTTTAACAATTATTATTTTTTAATTCATATTATTTTCTGCATTATTTATATAATTTTTCTTTTTTATTTTCAGTTTTCAAATGTTTTGAATTTATTATTAATATACTTTAATTTTCTCTTTCAGGTACTTGCAGTTTTTCTAGCCCGTCGTTATCGCAATCAACAAGATCCTCATTATCTGCCCGCACGTGCAATCTTTCCCCACAATTATTTATACTAAAGAACCAAAACCAAATACTCTAGGCATGTTAACAAATTTTATATATTTAGTTTTCTTTTTTTTTTAAATGTTCAAGACCCAATTTAGTTTAGTTAAAGAAATTTTTTTTTAATTGTAAAACAAATGTTACTAATATTTTAAATTTTTATTTTTTGTTTTGCATTTTATTTTATTATTTTTTTTTTATTTTAATTTTATAAATAGTCAAAATGGGACGAAGGCTGATTATTGTTTAATAAAAAAAAAATCTTTAACTGAAATTTTTTTGTAATTTTAAATAAATGAAGGAAATTACTACTATTATTTTAAAGTTTACTATTTTTAAAATATGCGGCTTAATGGAATTTGAATAAGTTAAATTAAAAAAAAAACTTTTAAAAAATTTTTCTATTCATGTGGTCTAAATTTATCTGTGAAAAATTTTATTTTGATTCAGAATTAATCATTTTAAGCTATGTACATTAATATTAAAAAACAATTTGCCTGACATTTTCATTGTATGATTGTTGTTAAGGAAAATATTAAATTTAAAATTCTGTAACTTTTTAACGACATAATTTTGTCTTTAAGTAATCAAAATTCGTTAGTTAACAATATTTATCGTTAAGAGATATTCCGAATTAAATTCTAGCGATTATTTTCGTTAAAAATTGTCGGTAGATAACGAAATTTGTCGGTAGGTTAACGACAAATAAAATGTTCTAGTTAAGCCATAACGAGAAATCGTTAACTTCAAACAGTGAATATTAAATTCGTTAAAGCAATCGATATTTTTCGTTACTTAACGACATCGGTAGGAAAGTATAAAAAGTTAAACTTTTTCATACATTTTAAAAATATCAACTTTATCACTTTGATAATGATTTAAGGCTAAAACTAATTGAACGAATTGCTATTTCGTGCCAATTTCGAATTAGTGGATTTCCAGTAAAACACCATTTTGGTTAAAAATTTGACCAAGATGACAAACTATTGCAGAATACTTATTATTAAAATGAACAAGTAATATTATTAACACTTTCACTATAGAGCTCAAAGGTTAAAACCTTAGCAAAATGAAAACGAAAATTTTGAAAAGAGGAAAATAACGCTTAGATCAAAGGTCAATTCTTTAACCCTCTAACCCGCCAACTTTAAAAAGCTAAACAATGTTGTTGAACAATTTTTTATATGACCCAATAAACTCAGAACAGTTATCAAAAACTAATTTGCAAATTAAGTGCAAAAATGTGAAGAGTGCCTCAGGGCATTGTTGGCGTTTTAGGTGTAAAAAACAATAAGATATAAACATTTATTAATATACGATTATATTGAAAAAACGATTGAAAAATATACAAAAAGTAAAAAAATATGTTTTACTTTCTACTTGGCATAGGAGAAGCATAAATGAAGATCCGAATTTTTGCATAGTTTGCACCATCTTTTTTGCCTAACCAGATTGGAAAGTGGTCGATATTGTCATAACGGACGTCATTAACTGGATGTTTTGCTTTTCGCCAACTTTTGAACTTCCTGGCTGTGGATCTTCTTGTGGAGTACCGACTGATCATGAGTCAAGGCGGACAATTTAATCCGTCTGCGGTCTCTATCTTTCATTCCTATACATTTTTTATATAACAAATAAATTTAGTCGCAACCCGCAACAGTGCCCTGAGGCACCCCTTAGTTTTTGCATTCTCAACACACTTTTTGTTAATTGTTTAACATTTGCAAATGCATAGACTGATAGAAGAATATCTTACCTTTTAAAAAAATACTTCAAATAGATCGGGCGACTAAAAGTTAATAACACTTTGATTTCAAAAAAAAAAAAATCACGTGCTAAAATTATGACATCACTCATAAAACAGGTGACAGAACAAAAACTAAAAGTCAGAATGCATTTCGACCTTAGAGGTAAATGTTAACAAATCTGTAGCTAAAGTCACCGTTAAATTAAAAAAATATATAATTAGTTTTTGAGATAATTGGTGTTTTATAATGCATGCCTTGAGGCACTCTTAATATTTGCCTTGAGGCACTCTTAATATTTGATGAAAATACAGCCAAGTATTTTTTGTCTATATTTTTATTATAATATTGTTTCTGCCTTTAATGTCTAGGCCCAATAAGTAATTAAATCTTAGAACTAAAACCAAAATATAACAAGTAGTCCGACTCTTTGACAGCAGTACCTAACTCTAAACATGTGTTAGTGAAAAAGTACCTAAGTCTAAATATGTGTTAGTAACTAAAAAAGAAGTAAACTTAATGAAGTTTTACTTAAATTCTGTGACAAAGCGGTTGTGCATTCTGTAATGCAAAGAAAACACTGAAATTGAACAAAATACAAGAATCGGTATTTTTAAAATCGTTTTAAAAATAAGTGTTCAAAAGTAAATATTTTGTCAATTTCATGTTTTTTTTACTATTTTTTTGGCATTCCTAAAGGTAATTATTAAAAAAAATTGTGACAGATATTCAAATAATTTACCAAAGAAGGTCTGATACCAGGCCTGTAGAAGAAGGTCTCTAAACAGGCCTGCTAAAGAAGGCGTCTAACCAGGCATGATGAAGAAGGCCTACTGACAGGCCTGTTAAAGAAGGCCTACTACCAGGCCTGTTGAAGAAGGTAAAGCAGAAGGCCTTGGCTGGCTAGGACATCGTGTGTAAAAAATGTATGAGTATGGAATGGGGCAATAAGGCCTTGTGTCTGATAAATAAGGCCTTCCAGAAGGCCTGCTTACTACTTCTTTTCGCCGCTGGGTAGATATGTATGTGTATTTTTAATTTTCACCAAACACACAGAGTTTTATAAAAATGTGTCACAAGGGTGTTGAATTCACACGGTACCCGTATATGTGAGAGAGTAATTTTAAAAAATTGAGAGTCGGACTACTTGTTATACTTTGACTAAAACAATTATTGTTCTCTAAGTGGAGAATCATATTTGGCAAATTAGTCTTAAATTAGATGAGTGGTAAATCAGCCTTGATCTGTTTAAAGTTACTGCAAGTAGCCTTGCGAGCGTGTTGACAAATAAGCTTCACGAGTTTTTCTAAATTCAATTATGACCAAAGGCACGTCTAAGTCTCTTTGGATGTTATGTACCATGGAGCTACCGTCTTGGTTCTAAGAATTTTGGATTGTGCCCTATGTATGAGATCTATACCGGTATTGCTTGCTGTTCCCTATAATTAGATTCCGTATGTCCAAATTGGTTTTAAGACTGTCTTATACAGGATAAGTTTGCAGTTAAGGCTTAACTTCGATTGATGGTGGATTAGCCAGCTTTTAGTTTCACGTGGAACCACTTGGCTTCTATGTGCCAACGCCATATAACGCGTGAATACCAAGGAATGTAACGTGATCAGACTGTGGGATGATCACACAGATTAGTATCCCTGATGCACAACTTCCAATCCTAAGTAAAAACGTTATGTACTTACTTTTGATTTTATTTACTTGTATTATCATATATATGTCAAAGATAATTATCTAGGTTTCTAGATGCTATATTTGAGTCCACATGATAACTAAGAATTGCAGTGTCATCTGCAAAGGTGGAAATGGTAATTTTTCGGACTCGGGTGTCAAATCAGAGGTGTGTAATGGGCACAGAGTTGGTCCAAGAACAATTTTTTGAGGTACACCAGCACTGATCGCATGGTCGCTTGATACATAATCGCCTCACTTTTTCCTAAACAAGCGATCATAGTAGTTTGTGTGTACTAGAAGGCAGTAGGCATTTTATCCTGTATATTAGACCTGGGGGGTTACTGTCTATTGCGATGCGAAAGAAAAATTGAGAATAATTGAACAATTAGTACCCTTTAATGCGTTTTCGCATCGCACAAAAAATTTGTTTAAAATGTTTTTATTTACAAGTTTTGACATTTCATTTTGTCACTCTTCGCTATTGTTTATTTTGTGGTTCCAGTGTTGCTTCTTTTTGCGAAATCATTTGCGTAGACGATGCAGAGTACCAACTTGTATTATTATCGCATTTACCTTTCGCATCGAACTTGTGTTCGCATTGCAATACAGAGTAACCCTCCAAAACTTGTCAAAAGCCTGGGCACCATCTAGAAATAGTTGCCGAACTGTACTTTTTAGTTCGAAATATTTTCGTATATCTCCATTTAGGCGGTTAACTTGCTCAATTGTTTCGTGATGCTCACAGAATGCGATTTGATGATCTGGGATATAGTTTTGACTATTTAAGAATGTTAACATTTTTCTTTGGCTTATTTTTTCAAATTATTAAGACATTGGTAGGCAAATAGAGCATTTAATTTGAGTGCATGTATGGGTAAAAAATAAAATATCCGCAACAACATCAAGCAACTGAATAAAACTTCTGTATTTTTACGCTCTATTGTTTACATTCAAGTATTGTACGTGTAAATTGACGAAAATCTTCGTTACCTGAACAATATGTACGCCTACCAATGGTTTAGACAAACAAGGCAATATGCTAATCGGTCTGTAGGATGATGCCAATTTCAAATCCATTGCTGGCTTAGGTATCATTATAATTTAGGATATTTTCTAATCATTCTGAAAAACTCCCAGAGACAAGATCGCATTGAATAATAGTGTGAGTGCAACAATTTCCACATCTGGTAGGTTTCCAATTATGGTAGGTGTAATTATATCAGTATTTTGAAGAAATATTGATTATGATCCATGGATTTGAATGTCAGTTGAATTAAAATTCCATTTTAGGGAAATAAACGTACAAGCTTTTTGAAAATATTGTTGGAATTTAACTAGAATTCAAATGTCGAGTTATTATACCCCACGGTTTGTGGTATTATCTTCTGTTTTCTGTTTAGTTTTGTGTTTTTTTTTTTGAGTTCTTTTCCAAATTTATAAACTCTACTGCAAGCTGTACTTACATTGTGTGGAAACATGCCTGCGATTTCTTGCAGCAAGTTCGTCGTATTAACTTCTACAAACTACTTTTGGAAGCAGACTTCCGCAAGTTTCGGTTTGAGTGGAAACACTTAAGCAAATACTTGCAGAAGTTCTTCCGCAAGTGACTTCCTAGTAAATCACGCGACCTAATTTCATGGCGATCATCTTAAATGTCCGATTGTCTAAAAAAATTTAATTCTTTCAGCTTATAAATTGCAATATGTAATAAAATGTACTCGTAAGAGGCAAGCAGCTAATTTTCTTGAAATTTTCAATTTAAGCCTAAATATAACTTTCTTTTGTGTGCAGTTATTTTCTTTTTGAAATATATTAGATTTGAGATTTTAGTTCCTTCCTATAGTTATATTATTTCTTTATGCTCTTATTGTGAATTTTAACATAATTTGCTGAATAAAATTGTTTAAACAATATAGGAAATACTATAATTAAAACAACACTAATACTATTTATAACAACTACTCACCTATAAACAAAGAAAAACCTTACAAAAAAACAATCACAACTCCTTCAAAAAAAAACAAACAAAACCTATTTACCTTTATCTCTAAGATACAAGTTAAAAATAATAATTTTTTGTTTTGTTTGCAAATTGAAACTGAAAACTGAGTTTATCAAAAATCATTTAGAATATAAATAAAAATTCTATAATATTGAAAAGTTATAAAAAAAAAATTACAAAAATATTGAAATCTATGTCTACATAAACACAAAAAATTAAAAAAATAATATTTAAAAAATAATTAGTTGTCTACATGTATTTGAATACTATAACAAACACTGAAAAAAAGTTTGAAAACCTAAAGTAGTTGAAATTTATAATGTTGTTGTTATATAGAAATTAACCCGTAAAAAAATTAAGAAAAAACTAAAACTGATTTCTACAAAAAAACGCTAATAGCCTGTTCTCTTTTAATTGTGTATAATTTTAGTTTATAAATTCCTTATTTTGTTTTTCCTAAAAAAAACAATGAACAAATGTAAACAGTCATATATTAAATCTATTAAGAAAAACAATTTCATTCACATTAAATCCTTCCTTCTCTATAAAACTACATACGTTCATATACAGTCAGTCAGTCACTCATTCAAAATATTCATTTTACATTTATGATTGAAAATAAAGAAATAAATAATCTCTGTATTCTGTGCTGTGATTGAAATAAAAAATATAAAAAAAACATCTTTAAATAAAATTGTGGTTTTATTGAATTTTAATTTTCACATTTTTTAATTTTTGAATAGTGAATTTAGTTGAGCATTTACTTTAACCCAGTCAACAAGTCCGTGACTTTTTGTATGAAACACAGGTTTTTAGATAAAAAATCATTTTATTTTTCAACATTTCTGCAATTGTTTTAAGCCTTTCAAAAAATAAGATTTTTCAAGGTCATTAAAATAGGTAATTGTTTGTGATATGATTTCATCAGGCTTGGAAATATGAAATAGTCACCAGAGAAACCCATTGTTGTGACTGCTGTTTTGTGGTGGATCGTCAATATTGCGTTAAAACAACGCCAAACACTCCTGAGAAGTTGACACATGATTGCGTTTGTGGTCGATTGTGAGTAAGATCATTCAAAATTGAAACCACATAGCAATGTGAGTTTCTTATGGCTTCCACAATCTCTAGCAATTTCAATCTCTGATCGACCAGCAGCATATCGTGAATTTGTTTTTAAATTGTTTTAGAGACCTCAACCAGAACGTTTGGCATCTTCCGTCCTTGTAAGACCACAACGAAATTCAGGAAACCACGTTTTTACCATTGAAATTGATGGCGCAGATTTCCCATATCACTTATCAAGATTATCCTTTATTTTTTTCCGCAAAAAAGAATGCTTATAGAGCATAAGAAATTCATTTGATTTCATCTTCTGTCAAACACAAATCTTGACAGGAGTCGACTGACAGATGCCTTTGAGGTGGTTTTGAGATAATAGGATCGAAATTCAAATGGGGGCTAGTGGGTTGCCCGCCAATGTTGCTCAACCCCGTCCTACTAAATTTAAAAAAAAAAATTTCTTTTCTGACACAAAATGTTGCCAACATATTTTGTACCATTTATTAATTTTACATTTTCAACGATCACAATATAACAAAAAGTATCTTTTATGTAACTAGTTCCATGTTAACGCTCCCAGTCAGCATTTGGAAGATTGTTGAGTGACTTATCACCAAACTGAGCCTTTTTTAGAGTAGTTTTGATGACCTAAAACTGATTAATAAGTTGCATGCCTAAAAAATTATTCGAAAATGATTAAAAGTGATTCGAAAATGATTTAAAGTGATTCGACTCAAAAATTATTAAAAAATGAGTGGAATCAGATCAAAAGAGGGGTCCACAAAAGACTCATTTAAACGAGTCGCGGATAGGGTACCATTTTCTCCCGACAAAAGTATCATTTATGATCAGAAAATGAGCGCATATTCCAGCTTAATAAAAAAAAACAATTTCATTAACCCAAACGAACTTCAAAAACAATAAAAAGAAAAAGCTGTTTAAAAAGTGATACCTTACTAACAATTTGATAGAATAAGGGTGAAACATATAGCATATTTTAGGGCAACACTATTTGAAAAGAACACATTATACGCTTACCAAACTACATATTTTTCAGAAAAGAGCACAAAGAATGGTAAAAGGCAGTATAAAGGCATCATTTAAGCTAGAAAAGAAAACGCCATTAAACGACCGTAACACAGTTATTTTCCAAACAATTTTCAAAAAGTATTTTTTGTTTGAAACGTAAGGCATATCGAAGGCCTATATTCAAAACCCTCTATCGTTGATTTTTACGAAAATGACTTTTTGATGGTAAAATGTTCAGTAAAACAGGACTCATCTATGCACATTGGACAAAATTGGAACTGGACAAAATTGGAAAAGTGAAAAAAAATTTATGGCGGTGGCAAAAATGCGCAAGATGTTTTTGATTTCAAGTGAACACTTGAAAGATTAACCCGAATATAGTTTTACGCCGGAACTATTCGAAATAATCAGCTTTAACTCTACATGAAAATTGGAAATATTTTTTTTTCAATTCCTGAACTTCTCACAAAAAACATATTTTTTTAATACTTACAATGGCAATAATTAAATGAAAATTGTAAAAAAAAAAAAAACATGAATTACAGTTACCTAATGTATTGAGAAGTTCATTAAACGATCAGAAGGAATCTTGCCCCACATTTTTTTTTTAATTTTGGCCAGCTAGATTTGTGATTTACCACAGTGTGCTATGCTGCGAATTTCATAACAAACATATTTTTTGGTGTTTAATTTGCATTTTTGTTATTTCTCTATCTTACACAATTAATTTTTCTGAATGCAAAACCCTCTATCTTTTCTAATACATAATTAATTTTTAAATTTTCTTTGGAATAATTTCTTCTTACAATACATGATTTTGCATGCTGATCATGAATTTGACATTTTTAATCGTTTATCAAAGTATCGAAAGCTCATTCTGAATTGAATTTCCATGAACGTATTTTACCTTTTTGTTTTTGGAATATATAATGTCCATGTCATAAACACAAATGGTTAAGGTTGGAATTTGCTTAAAAAAACGTGTCCACTTTTAAAGTGTCTTCATCATGGTTGTGGCTACCAAAACCGCAACCATTATTGATCTAAAGCTCTATCCAACTTTGCTTCGGAAAATAATAAAGTTGTTGAACAGATCACATTGATCTACCTGTTCGTATTCAACCTTATACAGGACATATTGAACCAAAATCTATATATTCTGGTCCACTATCAATTCAGCCAAATATGTGGAATAATTTGCAAGATTTTAAGAGCGTAATACCACCCGAATACCATTATTTTTACGGTAATTTAAAGCAATTAAAATCCAAAATACATTTTGTCTATAACTTTTTATTTAATATAGTTTATTGTTAATTTTTTTGTTATCTTATGTTGTATTATTAGCAGTTATCTTAAATAAATCAGGTTAAAAACTGGCAAAACCCTCTATCTGATCATTGAATATTTTTGAGAAACACAACCCTCTATCTATCATAAAGTCCCAAATAATGCAAAATTTTAAAAACCAATTATATGTGGGATTCATTAGTTGCTTTAACAATATATTGTAGAATACCGAATTTTAATAACTCAAGTAATACGCGAAAAAAAACAGTTTTTTGGCTCTCCTGAAAAGTTGTGTTTTTGAAGATAGAGGGTTTTGAATATAGGCACTCGATATATCTTTTAAATAAAAGAAACAGTGCTAAAATCAATTTTTTATTTATGATTTTCTGAAGTTGTAACTTTAAGAATATCGTTATATCACTGCAGTTGCTAATAAAAAAAGTACTAAAACAAGAGATAAGGACTTGTTGTTGAATAAAATATTAAGAAAATTTATTCAAATTTTTTAGAATGCAAAAGTGCAATATTTTAGAAGGACGGTGTTTTAAAGTGGCATATTTTTGAAACTATTTGAGATATTGACTTGAAATCTTTTTTAAAAGACCAACAATTAACTTATCTATACAAAAAAAATAGTTCAGAAAAATGTGGATCAAATTGTTCCCAATATTTTTCCATTTTAATATTTACCATTCATAATTTAAACTCGAATACTCCTTGGCTAAGCCCACGTCAAATTTTATTCGGATCGGACCAGCCGTTTAGAAATGCCAGAATTATTTCCAAAAAATGTTGATTCTGCCCCACCATATTTTGCTGATTTTCTGAACCAAAATTCTAATGAAAATATCAGATTTATCGATAATACATGTGGCTTCATTGAATTCTATTCTGTTCTATTGAATTCCATATATGTTTATACTTATCTCTTCAGTTTAAGTGCATAATTATTTTAAGTATGTAAATAAGCGAACCATGATGCAGTGTTCCTTCTTCTAGCCAGCCTTGTAAAAATTTTTAACCATCACTATATTTATCATCATGTTTAGCAGTTGTACTATCTATTGATCCTTGGGGACTGTTTTCGTCCATGCTTTGTCTGTGTAAATTCCTCTTTTATATATACTTTTTGTTGTTCTTTATATATTCATATTGTTCGGTTTTTGTTAGCCAGCACTTTTATGTTCTTTTATAGATTTATTGTTCATTTTTGATATTTTAATGTCTCAAAGGGCTTTAGTCATATTTTTATGGCCACATCTTTACTGTGATAAAATGTTAAATATGAAATTATGACTACATTCTGTTATGACAAGTTATTTTAAATTGTGGTTGAATTTATTAAAAATTAAATACGTAACATTTAAAATTAATATATTTACATTCAATTAAATGATTTTGATATAGGATTAAAAACTTTTATAAATAACTAGAAGTAAAGTTAGTAAACACTTTATAGCAAGCACTTTATAACTGAATTGTAATCTACTATGAATTGACCTTTTATAAACGTATGTTTTAATGCCTTTATGAAAGGTCAAAGAGTGGTATATTCGGCTGTATCAATATATGACAGTAAAATATTTTTCTAATATAGGAGTTATATGGGGGATAGGGTAAATTATGGATCGATCCTAACATAAGTTGGCAGAAAGATTTAGGTTCATTTATTTATGTCCAATTTCATCTTGATATTAATTATTATAAGGCAATTATGAATGTTCAAGTCATTTGGCTGAGGGGGGCCTTATGTGCGGACGAGGGACAAATGTTGCCTGATTTTCGCCATAGTTTACAGTATAATTTCAGAGTTCATAGAACTAATTTGTACAACATTTTATCAGGATTGCCGCATAATCAATATATTTATGACAGCTCAAACATAATTCCGGTCGGGGTGGGGATGAGTTCGCTAGCAATTTTCGTTTGTACCCTATCGCGTTTTAAGCGGACAGACAGAAGGACGATCACAGCTAGATCGTATTTTCAATATGTTATAAACGGAATGAGAATCTTTTTTGATGTAGGGCATACAAAATATTTGAAATAGTTAAATAATTTTTAAACAAAAAACACATGGCTTGAATTTGAGTTTCCGTTTTACTGGGTATAGCTATTGATACAAAGCGTAATACATGGTCACTGGACTCAAGGCTGGAATTATACATGAAGTCGAGCAAAATAATTTCTGTTAAACATTTGATAAAATTATTGTTGAAGGAATTAGAATTTTTAGTATTTTTAAAGTAGGTGAGGCAAAACTTCCCAACCACTTCATTCTAAATTCTTTTTAACAGGTATTGCAACATGTGGCCGAGCGTTGTCATGATGGAATATTACGGTTTCATGTCAGGTCGCTGATTCTGGGGGTTTTTCGCCCAATTTTCGCTTCAAACGAATCAGTTGCGTTTGATATAGGTTCCCTGTGATGGTCTGGTTAGATTTCAGCAGCTCATAATAAGGACTGAGATTGTAAAATTCTTAACACACGTTTTTCATTAAAACTTCAAGTTACATTAGTAAAGCATGTCAGTTATTATGTTTAATGCCAATTATGTTCATTTGTTGTTAATCTGATTAAAATGAGTGACCAGAAAAAAGTGCGTACTACAATTATTAAATATTTTCAACAAAATCCAACTTGGTCCTACAAAAAGTTGGCCAAACAATCAAAGGTCAGCTATCAAACTTTTTCCAATGTTATTAAACAGTACCGGGAGAACTTGTCCGTTGATATAAAACCTGGTTCAACTAGAAGGAATGGTCTACATGATGTTTCTAAAGCCAAAAAAATAGAAAGCATTTTCGAAAGAGTTCCCAAAACCTCCGGTGGGAAAGCAGCCCTATTAGGTCAGTACTCGGACTATTTGGTACGAAAAGTTAAAGCCAATGAAGGTTTAAAAACATACAAGGCTCAAAAAGTTCCTAACAGGAACGCTGCTAAAAATATAGAGGCCAAAGACAGACCATGGAAATTAAAGTCAAATTTTATACAAAAAATGCTTCCAGGTGAATATTTATACCCTACACCACCATAGTGGGGAGGGTATATTGGATTTGTGCAGATGTTTGTAACGCTCAAAAATATTAGTCTAACACCCACCTTAAAGTATACCGATCGACTCAGAATCACTTTCTGAGTCGATTAAACGATGTCCGTCCGTCCGTCCGTCTGGCTGGCTGGCTGGCTGGCTGGTTGTCCATGTAAACCTTGTGCGCAGAGTACAGGTCGCAATCTTGAAGATATTTCAATAAAATTTGGTACATATCATTTTTTCTGCCCAAGGACCAAGCCTATTGAAACTGGCTGAAATCGGTTCATTATTTCACCTAGCCCCCATACAAATGTCCTCCCGAAATTGGACTTTATCGGTCATAAATGTTTAATTTGTATAGGTATCTTCACAAGTTTTTCTCCAAATAAGTTTTATATATACGAAATTCATGTCACCAAATTTTATTATGATCGGTTCATAATTAGTCATAGCTCACATATAAGGCCTGCTTCCGATAATCACTTTAACGAGCATAAATCTCTTAAAAATGTTGGTATACACATAAAATGCAACATAAATAACTTTCATACAGACATTAATCACACTACTTAATTTCATGGTGATCGGTCCATAATTGGTCATAGCTCCCATATAGGGCCCACTTCCGAAAATCGTTCACGAATATAAATTATTGAAATTTTGAAAGAAAAATGTTTTTGCTCATTTACTTAGTGTAGGGTATTATATGGTCGGGCTTGACCGACCATACTTTCTTACTTGTTTTATATTGCTGATGTTCGAGGGAATGTTGTAGAAAAGTTTAAGACCCGAAAGCAGAAAATTTTCCCAAAAAGTTCTTGGCATGACAAGCAATATGCAGTTGCGGCAAAAGAAGCCAAATATTTGTTACAAGTGGCTCTTTAAATACCGAAATTTACATTAAGGAATGTTTACAAAGGAGGATGCTTCCATTCAAACAACTTCTTAATGTGTCCATTTACTTTTGGCCTGATTTGGCATCCTGTCACTATGGAAGCAAGGTATTGAGTGGTACACGAACAATAATGTGGTATTTGTACCAAGAGAGGCAAATCCTCCAAACTGCCTGTTGCTAAGTCAAGTGAAGTGCTATTGGGTTCTTGTTAAACGAGAACTGAAGAGCACAAAAAAGGTCTCCAAAAGTGTGGTAGAACGGAGATGGACTACCTGTTCGAGCAAAGTGACAGAAAGCTCTATAAAAACGTTAATGGAAGGGTTTCCGATAAAGGTTCAAAATTTCATCATTAGTGATTAGAACTATAAAAATATTATTTTTTTGTGAATTGTAACAATAATTTATATCAAATATAAAAAGATTCAAAACTGAAAGTTTAGTGTTTTCATTTTTATTAGCATATATGTATGTTACAAATTTTTCAATCTCAGTCCTTAGATAGGATCCTTTTGCTCCAACCAAATACAGAGAATTACCTTAGCGCCACGGATATTTGGCGTTGGTGTCGATTCGGCTGGTTGGCCGGGCTCCACATATGATATCACACGCTTCGGGTTATCGTAATGCATCCATCATTGCAAGTAATGATTCGGTGAAAAAAAGATTTTCTGTTATAGCGTTCAAACATCATTTCGAACATGCAAAATCGTATTTCAAGGTCTCTCGGATTCAATTCGTATGGTACCTAATTTCCCTGCTTTTAGATGATTCCTGCTGCTAGCAAATGTTTTGAAATTACTGCTTGAATCTCCCAATGATTTTGCAAGCTCTTGCATAACAATCTTCATGGAGTAATGCCTCCAATTCTCGGTCTGGCCTGGTTGATATTTGCCTTTCGTATCCAAATCAACACTTCTGAGCCGCACAAACCATCTCTCGCACGTTGAAACCAATAAATCAGATTCACCATAAGCTTTGGTGAGCAATCAGTGTGCTCAGCGACACTTTTTTCGAATTAAAGAAGTAAAGCAAAACTTCCCGCGTATGACGCTTTGTTGGCACGAAATTCGACATTTTCGAAGTTCTTTATAAAAAAAAATTTTATTGTCAATAAAAAATGTATGTTTAATGATTTTTATAACCACATATTGATGGTGGGTATACAAGATTCGGTACAGCCGAATATAACACTCTTAATTGTAACGTATTAATAATGATTTAGCTGTTTTGGGATTCCTTTCTTCACTAATTTTATTTCATGTAAATTATTTTTAAAATTTAATCTTGAAAATGAATTCGATTAATCGACAATTATTGATCGAATAATATTTTATTTTAAATTGAACAATTTTATTGATTCGAATAATTTTTATTCGAATTACAACCCTAGTATGGATATATGTAAGCATGTGCTTTAATTTCCATAATCAAGTACATATGTACTTGACATTCTCTAACACTTGAAATAATACACTCAACACTGCACCAAAAACATAACACTTTCATACATAAAATATGTTAATTCATCAACAATTTCCAAGAAAACTGTGTTAATTTGAAGTAAAATATAAAAACGAAAGAAAAAAAAAACTCCACAAAACAAAACAGTATACATTTCCAAAAATAAGAAGCATACCTTAAGGTGTTCTAATGAATGTGTCCTTATTAACACATTAATTTAATCTACACGTGAATGCAAAAAACCTCAAATAAACATAAATAAAAAAAAATCATGCTCCAACATGAGTTTGTTTTTAATGTTTAACTCAAAATAGTTTATCTTTGTCTCTTTTACTCGTTTGCTTAAGTCTCAAGAAAATTTCCTGCTAAATAAACTCAAAGGATACATAAATATTTAAAAAAGCTTTTTGCTGCTTTTTTTCTCAACACACAGATACTTATTTGTAGGTGTATGTTTTGGTGTCAGCTGAGTAAAGATTGCTGTGTGTGTGTGAGAGGAAGTATGTAAGTTAAACAAAGGAAAATAGTACAAAACCAAATATTATATAATCGAACATTGAAGTGAAACTGTTAAACAACATTCTCAGATACAGACACACCAATACATACCCCCATATACACATTCCAGATGTACTTATCACATGTACATGGCCCAATGTCTGTCTGTCTGTCTGAGTTTAGGTGTACCGAAAAACATGTTGTAGGGGGTGGTTGTTTGGGTTTAGTTTTCCTTTTCTTTTACAAATGGTGGCACACACTCCAACCATACCAGTTTCATTTTTAATGTTAGAGTAAATACTTGTGCTTTTTCTTTGTCGTTAGTTTTGTGGGTGTGGTGCACGCACAGTGATAGGAATAGAGATGTTTTGTTCAAATATTATTATTCAAAGTTATTACCGCTTTAGCTTTAATAGAATTAAATTATTTTAATTAAAATTACTTTTAAAGTTTCGAAAGTATACATTTTTAATTTAATTTAAAAAAATCATATTAAATTATATCTATTACCCTTTCCCTTAACCCTTTCACGACCATAAGACTAAGTTTTGAACAATTCTTGAACACTGTACCAATAAAACTTGTTTTAATCTAAACACTTTAATAAGAGACACGTTTGCGGACTAATTAAAATTAAAATGAAACCCATTATTTTTTTCGTTATTTAGTTATTCAATATTTTTGTGTTGGGACACCCCTGCCCCGTGGCTGTCAAAGGGCTAAAGAAAGTGCAGTGCAAGCTCGGTATTCGCGCCTACCCATTATCGCGTCGACCCGGTTATCGTTCTATAATCGCACCAGTTTTTCTTAAATTTGATTACAATGTCTATAACCAAAAAAGAGAAATATATTAAAAGAAAATATATATTAACCTTTTTGGTTGATTTTGATCTTCAATTTTGTCAGTTTATTCGTGTCATTTGTTTTGTAAATACATCTTTTAATATGGGAAAAGTTCAACATATTGTAAAACCAACGATTTCTCAAAAATTTGAGATTTTAAAAAAATTTAAAAGTGGAGATTCCATAAATTAAATTTTTGTGAATTACAAGTTACATAAGTCTCCGGTTTACCGCTTTATAAAGCAAGAAAATTCAATATAAAAGTTCATACGTACAACAGAAAGTGGCCCTGGCAAACGTTGCAACTTACAGAAAGCTGAGTACCCAAGAATGGAAAAAAGATTATAAGTGGTTTCTAAAACAAAGAGAAAAACATTTTCAAATATCAACAGCGATTTTACGAAGCCAGTCATTTGTTTTCAAAAATTTATCAAACCAATTCAGGTTTTAATGCCAGTGAGAAAACAGCGCCCGGAAAAAAAATTTGTAGCTTAAACAAAAAAACGTCAATCTCAAAAATGCAGTTCAGATTCTAGCTACGTCCTGGGATAAAATATCAGTGTCCAATATCCGAAAATCCTGGAACACCTTGCTCGAATTCGGTACTGAATGGAGTGAAGAGGATAACATGCCCTTAAATTTTTTACAAAATATAATTCAGGAAGAAAACGAAGATCATTCTACTATTGGTACACTTGTAGCTCAAATTGATACGAACATCTTTTCACGAATGCTGTCATAAACAACTGGATTCAAGAAGAATTTCATGTGGAAAGTAATGAGGAGCAAATGGAATTATCAAATATGGAATCGGAGGATTTTTACGATAGTGGTCATGAAGGAAACAAAATTAAAGTGGGCGATTGTTTAACACCGATAAACATATGCATACAATGGGCTTTGGAAAATGATAAGCCGACAACAGCACTATATGAACTACGTGATTCAGCTGTTGTTTTTAAAAATAATTTGCCAAAAAAGCAACTAAAATCTCCAATTTCTTTAAAAATGTTTAATATGTATATCAATAAAAAGGATTCTAATTTTAAAAATTATATAAATATTTTCAATAAAAAGTTGGGTTCTGTTTTCGTGAAAATTCAGTTTTCGCGTCAGGTTTGGTTTTTAATAAGTCGCGAATACCGAGCTTGCACGCACAGAAAAAAGTTTCAACATAAATAGTATGATTTGATTTCATTGATTTCAATTCATAAAATTTATAAATAATTTCTTAAATAGTATGATTTTGTTCATATTTGTTGTTTTTAAATAAAATCTAGGAGGCTTGAAAAAAATATTTCAATTTTCATTTATATTTTTATGTTGTTTGAAAATGTTTTTTATGATTTTCAGCTACAAAATGAGCAAATATGCTTGATATTGACTGCATTTTATGAAGCAGATGAAATGCTTTAATATTAATGGAAGCTAAATGATGTTTAATGATTTTTTTTTACATTTCAGACTTTTTTAATTCATCTTGAATAATTGGTAATAAAGGGCTATTTTACAAACATATTTAAACTAAGCCATTAGGTAATGCAATTGTAATGCAATTTATTATAAAATATCTAGAAATTTATGCAAAAAAAGCTAAAAATTCCATCATGTACACTTTCATAATATTTATGAACATGTTTTTATTCTGAATGAAAAAAGTTTGGGAAAAAAAGTCATGTTCGATTAATAATATCTATTACAAAATTCATTCCAATTATGAATTTCTTTTTTCTGTGCGTATTACGAATAAACATATTACTTAAAACATATTGAATTCATTATTTTATAGAACTAATTCCATATTGAATCATTCATGTTTTCATTAAAAGAAATCCATTACAAAATAACTTAACAGAATCTATTGAACGATTCAATTTCTCTTCAATTCAAATCTATTACAATTAAGATTTAGACAATTTTTTTCAATTTGTTTTGTAAATGATAAACAAAATCAAATTTAATGAAGAAAAAAATTGAACTATTCAAAAGTTGGATGAAATTTTTTTAAGAACTTATTCCATTATGAATTAATTCAACAATAAATGAGTTCTATTCAAATAACGAAAACTTAAGAATTTACTTTGATCTGAAATGAATTGCTGACATTTTTAATTCAGAATTAAGATTTTAGTAAATTATTGATTGCAAAGAATTTACTAATACTTAGCTACTTAGCTAACAATCTTCATGGAGTAATGCCTCCAATTCTTGGTCTTAAAATTTGTTTGGCTGGTCTGGGCGATATTTGTCTTCCGTGTCAAAATCACCACATCTGAACCGCACAAACCGTCTCTCGCACGTTGAAACCGATGGAACACATTAATTTTTTTCAAATTAAGGAAGTAAAGTAAAAAAAAAACTTGTGACGAGACGTTGGTACAAAATTCGTCATTTTCAAAGTAAACAAAATTTTTTGTAATGTTCAATAACTAAGTGAGAATAAATTAGAGAGATGTACCCTCTCTCCAACGACATATAAGTTATTAAAACTAAAAGCCGTGTTCAAAAGATACGCCATCTATTGTAAATCCCGCATTTTTAAGACATACACCCAATATAATAAACATATGCATTAGGAATTGATTTTCTTATGGGGTTTTGTTAAGTCGCAGGTCTATGCGAATAAGCCTAACACCAGAGTCATAGAAAATTGAACATACACGATACGAAGCCTCTTCGGACATTACATTACATACATAATGACATCGATAAGCTTTTCAAATTATTAAAAAATGTCGATGATATCTAACACACAATTTGTTTTATTTAAATTTATATTTTTATTTAGCGTTTAAGGAGTGCGTCGTTTATAAAGGTAATACACATTTCTGAATAATAAAATCAAAATACAAACATTTGGAAATAATATTTCCAAAGAAGTCAAAAACATCAATTTGGACCTAATATTTGAGAGTAAATCTGAAACAAGCACAAGGTGACACATTAGAAGCCATAAACATGATGCTTTTGAATAAAACTAAATTTAAGCATATTCACACATATCTCTAGGTTTTGAAACAAGGACTTGGGCTAATAAACCATTATTTAAACTTACCCACTGTTTATTTTTTCTAAAATTAAAATATTACAAAAAAAAAAAAAAAAAAAAAACGAAATATAGATTTGATAACAATCAGGCTCATATCCGTTTATGTGTTTCATACATTTATTTTTATTATTTTATGGCATTTTGGTGTTAAACGGAAAATGACCATCAGCCTAAGGATAACAAAATAATATTTCATGTATGTGTGAAGGTATCTGTATACGTGTGACTTTGTAAAATGATGTTGTTGTCTTATGACAACGACCAACGATTGTTGAATATTCCCAGCAGTCCTGGGTGACTGTCCTGAACTAGTGAGTTTACCTATCATTTACAGTCACTAGTAGTTACATAAATAGCTACATGATTAATTAGGTTAACGAGTGATCAATTAATTCTACAAAGATTACAAAGAGACTATCTTATAGTTGGTCCAAAGTAGTCAATGCGTGGGATTCACCCATCGGTTACATGGAGTCAGTTACTTTACTAGCTACCTTGGTGGCAGAAGCTAATTGACATCAAATAGTCAGCTTAAAACACATATCCTAGATCAGTGTTGCGCGTTCATATAGTTCAAGTTACAAAGATTTTCGTAAATTTACACGTACACAACCCGATTTTTAATAGTAGAGCGTAAAAATTAAATTTCTCTATTTGCCTACCAACGTCCTAGATAGTCCAATAACCGATTTCTTGTAAGCAAGCCATTCTGCTTTATGCAATGGGAACAATCATCCATATACCAGACACAATAGGACAGTCAAATAAACGGTATTAAATAGCCTACAAATAAAAGTTTATAATATTGTTTATACTCAGCATATATTGATTTTGTCATTCCGGTTGTAACACATCGAAATATTCATCGCAACCCACAAAAGAATATATATTCTGGGTCCTTATGAAATTCTAAGACGATCTAGTTATGTCCATCCGAAAGGTGTTAGCTGGCTGAAACAAATAACTACTATCTGTTGATAAGGTTAATTTGGTATTGAAAATGGCAATATCGGTCCATGATTTTACCTAGCCCCCATACAAATGTCCCCACAGAAAAAGACTTGAACATTCATAATTGTCTTATAACAATTAATATTGTTACGTTTTTACCTTTTAAAAACGGGGTTTATTGCCTTTAAATAAAACGGATACTTTTGATTGCAAATAAAAGCAGTTTTAGTAGTTTAAAATTGTAACAACTCTTTATTTATTTAAAATGTACAACAACAACAGAATCAAAAAGTCACTCAGTGTCTTTATACACGTCTATCAATTCGCAGAAATGCACACATACACTTTATAACGTACAATCTCAAATGTACACGACAGTTGATGTTAACTCTAACAGCGACAATGATCAACTCAACTTTCGACTGCCACCTCTGCCACTATTTATATACGCGCCATCTATCGGTAATCTTCTACAATGCTATTAACGGACATACTAGTACATCCGAATACTAGAGCTTTCGATGTCATTGTTAGCAGCTTAAACATGCAGTGTTGCCATACCTACAAACAATGCTAATAACCGCATGCTATCAACATTGTTGACAAGTAGAAGCTTCTACTGACGGACGTGTTTATAAACATGATGAATGTTGCAGGCAGTCGTTACAGACCGTTAAATTCAAATCGCTATTGCACATTCGTAACAATATCGTGCTGAAATTGGATAAAAAGTTTAAACAAAGACATTAAAACTTCAGATTACAAAGGAACACTAAGTGACAACTGACTCTTTAATAGATTACTTATTATGGGTAAAATAACTACGTCCTAAAGTGCAGTAGAAAGTAAACGTTTAAAGGACTACAATCTAGATTGCTTAGAGACACTAAAGTGACAATTGACTTCACGCTAGATTACATGGGATATATAAAATAATCAATTGTCTTCTCTCTGACACTACGTGTCAAATGACTAAAATTTACTCCAAATATATAAATTGGAGTCAGCCAAGCGATTAGTCATACTGACTATTACAGTCTATAAAGGATACATTGAACACTTATAGAACTGCTGGGATACTTTAGCACATAAGTAGAAATTGTCAGCGTTTTTCTCGTTAACAACTAAAGGATATGAGTTGTTTAAAAGGAAGTTCCTTTCAAGATTTTATGTATATGTATTTAAGTGTTTTAAATGTGCTGAAGCGTATGTATTGTACACTTTTGTACATTTGTTGATTTAGGTCTCCGACAAAAGTAAAAAGGATCGCTTTTCTTTGCTAAATATTTATAAAAAAGGTTCTTTAAATAGGGGGTTTACAAATATTATTAAATAACCTTGGTTTTCATTTAATTATAAAAACAAAATAAACAAATGAATTAAATAAAAGCTTAAAAAACAAAAATTTTATTCAATCTACTGCCGGCATTTTCAGTCTTTAATTAAATCTTTATATACATATATAATAAGTAATATTTTGTTTTGTTTGGACGACTGCTGTAATTTATTTATTTCAATTTCTCTCTCTCACTCTCTTCTTTTATAACTTTAATTAAGGTAGAAATCCTTAAATATTTCATTATTATTTAGCGACTTTTGTACCATTTTTCTTTTTTAACTTTCATTTTCCCCTTTTAACCGCAAAGTAATAAAATGTTTAAAATTACCACCCAACAGCTGTTGTTCTTGTTGGCTTTAATTACGATTTTTTTTATCTTCAGTTTTTGTAGCCAACTTTGTATATGTTTATGTCCTTTTTGCAAAAATAAAATAGAATTCCTTTTGTTTGGTTATCTGTAAGTGTGGGAAAGTGTAATCGTAAGCATGTATGCGTGAAAAAGTCATACGTGCATAAATTGTGTAAATATTTTCTTTAACTGCTTTATTAGACTGCAGCCAAAAAAAAAAAAAAAAAAAAAAGTTAATGGAATTTTAGGAATTTCGAGCAATTTAAATTAAAATATGCTCTAAATTTCATGGAATCTGGAAACTTTATCCCTTTAAGCTCTGGGATTAATAGTCTAGTTGTTAAATATTTGAAATTTTTTCACAAATTATTAGAAATTTATTGTCGTATTTTGTTGAAAGCTGATATTGGAATAAAAAATTACAGAAATTAATCCTTTAAAGAATCTGGGTCCAAAACGACCCCAAATGCTTAAAAATTAGATAAATCATAATATTAGTTTGTAAAATTTTTTGCTAATGTTACAATCAGACAGTGTTTTCAAAGGATTTTTAAAAATTTTAACTCTGGTCAAACCCCAAGGAAATTAAAGAGTTAATTTTGATAAAGTTTGTTTTATTAGTACAGCATTTAGTTTAAGTTTCATTAAAATCCATTTAAAATACAAAATATATTTAAATATTCTGATGATGAATCTTAAATATTTGACATTTGACTTCGCCAGAATTAGACTAATTTTATAAGATTTTCGAATTTTCGGAAACAGTGCATATTTCCCTTATATATGAACACCCTAAAATATGAACACTTTTTTACTTCCATTGGCTACTCTAAAATATTGTTACGAATTTGCAATAGCGATTTGAATTTAACGGTCTGTATAGACTGCCTGCTGCATTCATCATGTTTATAAACACGTCCATCAGTAGATGCTTCTGCTTATCAACAATGTTGATAGCATGCGGTTAGCATTGTTTATAAGTATGGCAACATTAAATGTTTAAGATGCTAACATTGACATCGAAAGCTCTAGAATTCGAACATACTAGTTTGTCCTTTAAGAGCATTGTAGAAGATTCACGAAATATGGCGTGTGTATAAATAGTTGCAGAGGTTGCAGTCATGAGTAAGTTCATCATTGTCGCTGTTAGAGTTAACATCAATTGTCGTGTACATTTGAGTTTATACATTATAAAGTGTGTGACCATTTCTGCGAATTGCTAAACGTGTATAAAGACACTGAGTGAATATTTGAACTGTTGTTGTTGTACATTATAAATAAATAAAGAGTTGTTACAAATTTTTAACTACTAAACGGCTTTTATTTGCAATCAAAAGTATACGGTTTATTTAAAGGAAATAAACCAACGTTTTAAAATGGTTAAAACGTAACAATATGAACTTAGTGTAAAGCTTTAAAATATGAACAGCTTATTTTTGTTCTTTTAACGGATTTTATCTATCTACACAGAGTAAACATCTAAATCAACTGGGTAGTGGCTAAATTCTAATTCTAAACTTTTATTGCTATCGAAAAAATGTTTGTAGATGGCAATTAGATGCCATTCGCAAATATGAATAATCTTCCAAAAGTGAACTGTTCTGGTTTTAATTAGTTCATATTATCGAGAGGGCACTGTATTTGAAAATAAAAAGTTGGATTATTGAACATACAGAATATTGCATTCTTGTTTGTATGCTGCAAACTCTAATATAAAACAAGTAAGAGAGCTATATTTGGCTGTGCCGAATCTTATTTACCCTTCACCAAATAATACTTTAAAATAAATTTACAAAAATTTTTTTTTTAATTTTTTAAAATTGTTTTTTAAAATTTTTTTCCAATTTTTTAAAAACAATTTTTTTAATTTATTAGTGAAAAAAATTTATGACAAAAAATTGTCTCGAAAGCATGTCTGACAGAATTATTGAAGATTTGGATCCCGAAGATATCTGGGGTCTTCAGAAAATTGATTTCAACAGACGGACATATAGATATCGACTTCGATATCTATAAGGATCCAGATTGTATATACTTTATAGGGTCGGAAAACTATATTGTGGAAATTACAAACAGAATGACAAACTTATATATACCCTTCTCACGAAGGTGAAGGTTATAAATATATCGATCTAGTACATGGTTTCTTTAATATTCCAAAGGTCTTTAATAAAATCTCAGGTCGCAAACCTTTAAAATAACAATATTGTTCATAAAATTCAATAAATACAGTGCAGGGAAAATGTATTCATCTTGCAATTATCAGTACGTCGAAAATAAGGTATCAGTCGGTAACTTGTTGTCCAAATGGAAAAATAGCGATAGTCTGTGATCATTTATATTTTCAACCCAATATTTATTTATCATATCGCTCATTTGCTGCAACAACGTCATAATTTAAAAAAAGTCGTTTCGAGAAAAACGACTTTGAATGTTTTATGACATTTTACTATTTCTTAAATAAATTTTCAACAAATCATGAGATTTCGGAAATATAACCTGACTTAAATAGTTGATGGTAATATCCTTCTAATCTGCATTTCTTCTCAAATATACGAGAAAACATGAATTTTTATTTTGATGTTTACAACAAAAAAACACTCTCACGCAAAAAATAATTGACTTTTTTAAAAAATGATAAAATTATATGAAATACTATAGAACAGCGCATATTTTGTATTACTCAGTTCAAGAATACGAATTTTGAGTTATGACGTTGTTGCAGCAAATGAGCGATATGAAAATAAACTGACACATTAACGTGTCAGTTTAGGACAAAGGACAATAATCTGTGATCACTAATATTTTCAACTCAAAATCAACTAAACCAATAAGGAGGCTATAAGTCGGTAAATTGTGGTCCAAATGGAAAATGGACGATAATCTGTGATCACTAATATTTTCAATCCAATATCGATTTTTCATATTAAAATCAACAGAAACAGTAACGAGGCAAAAAGTCGGTAAATACTAATACAAATGGAAAAAGAACAATAATTTGTGATCATTTATATTTTCAACCCAATATGGATTTTTTATATGGAAAAGAACTGAAATATTATTGTGGCTATAAGTCGGTAAATAGCAAACGCAAAATATTCTGTGATCACTTATATTTTTACTGAAATATTAACGATGAAAATTAACTGAAATATAACCGTGGTACTAAATCAGTAAAAATGGACAATAATCTGTGATCAGTTATATTTTCAATTCAAAATAGATTTTCATATAACAATTAACTGAAAGATAAACTTGACTATAAGTCTCTCAATTGCGATCTAAATGGAAAAATAACCATAATCTGTGGTCTCTTATATTTTCAACAAAAATCGATTTTTCATATGAAAATTAATTGCAACATAATCATGACTATTAGTCGAAAATAGTGATCTAAATGGGAAAAGGTGTATAATACTCCTGTAATGACTTTTATTTTCAACCCAAAATCTATTTTTATATGAAAATGAACTAAAACATAAACGTGACTATAAGTCAGTATATTTATTAAATGAAACAAAGTTATATTTGGAAAAGATCATAAGAAAATGTCGTCATTTTTCACATTCAAAAATATTTTTAAGTATTTTACTAAATAAGAGTGATCAATGATAATAGATATTTTAATATATTAACAATACGAGTACGGAACACAGGGTTTTGAGCTCAACGTTTCTTTGTATCTCTTCCAAAAACTAAGTTTTGCCGATTCGTAGTCTAATTGGATGGATTTTTCCATGAAAACTTGCGGAAAGCTTACTCATACCCAAGTGATCATTAACAATTTCAGCCATTGAGCCATGTGCGATTATTATGGCTCTCACAATTTCTCGCACTTTCAATCTCCGAGCGGCAAACACCATATCGAGATTTTTTTTTCCATTTGTTTCGGGTGTAGAGACCTAAACCAGGCGTCCGTATATGTACAATTACTTACATTTAAACTTGAACGTGTATATTTTTTGTATTTTACTATCAATATTTGTTGTGTATGATTTCAAATGAACATGTCTTCTGTGGATCTGTCTATTTAACTGTCAGTTGTTTTGGTTTTATGTCGTTCACTCCGACACGTTGTCTGCTTTATCGCTGTTAGTTTTTAAGCTCATGTACCATCTCTACCAGTAAGTACTTTGGACATTGCTCGTGAAGCTGTGTAGTTTTTCTGTACGTGTTGTAATGTTTTTTTAAGACTTTATTTAGTTTAATAGTTTTTTTTTCGATTTTTTATTTTTTACTTTTTTTTTTGTTAAACATTTTTATAATGAGAATTTCCTTAGACCATTTTACATTACTGTGTGTAATACATACATATGTGTGCATTTATTTCTTTTAGAGCAAGAAATTCTGTTCAAAAGGACATCCATCCATTCATTCATTCATTTATTTAGTTTTTGTATTGTTTTATGCTGAAGTATTTAAGCTAGCGGCATTTATTTATGCGAGGTTTTGTTTCTAGCATTTCATGCACGAACATGGGTTAAAGATTTTCTTTTTTCTGTAGTCATTTTGGTATTTTTTTTTTTGTATTTTTTTTAGCTGCAGTTGAAGCTGCAAGAATATGAAAAATGTGAAAAATGTGTACAAATTGGTTGAGCAAAATTTTGAAGGACAAAATAAGAAATGACGTTCCTTGGTAATGTAAGGGATGTAGAGAATATTTCTGTAAATTAAGTGTAAAGATTTGAAAAAACATAAGTGAAACTCACAATGACCTTGACAAATGTTTCAAAGAAATTAAAATGTTAAATATAAATAAAAATAATAATAATAATTTAAAAACAAAATAACACTGGAAATGAAATTTTGTTTTTTAAAGGAATAGTGAGGGATTTTTTTCATTAAATTTTTGTTTGATATTACATGAATTTCAAATCTATTATGATATTTTCTAATTTTAGCTTGATTATTGAAATAATATTCAACCATCCATAATTATTAATTAATTTCAATAAACACGCTTGAAGGTCAATAACATAAACATAGTAAGTATTTCAAATGAAATAACAAGACAATATTCTATAGAAAAGTGTCTCAATGAGACACTATTTTATGGAAAAGTTTTACTTTTCCTTGGAAAAGTGTCTCAAACAGACACTGTAGAAAAATATCTTAATGAGACAGAATTCTTTAGAAAACTTTCTAATTAAGAAAAGTGTCATAATATTGCATTTCAGTTTCATATAAAATATCGATTTTGGGTTAAAATTATAAGTGATCAGAGATTATCGTCCTTTTTGCATTTGGCCTACTATTTACCGACTTATAGCCATAATTATGTTTCAGTTCATTTTCAAATGAAAAATCGATTTTGTGTAGAAAGTACAAGTGATCATAGATTATCGTTCTTTTTCTATGTTAACCTCTATTTACCGAGTCATTGCCTCCTTTCCGTTTCAGTTGATTTTCATATGAAAAATCGATTTTTAGTTGAAAATATAATTGATCACAGATTATGGTCACAGATATTGATCACAGATTTGGACCACAATTGTTCGACTTATAGCCACGATTATGTTTTAGTTCATTTTCATATGAAAAATCGATATTAGGTTGAAAATATAAGTGATCACAGACTAAAGTCATTTTTTTACCCGGGACACTATTTAATGACTTATTACCCCGTTCATATTTTAGTTTATTTTCATATTGGTTAAAAATCAGTAATCACAGATTATAGTCCTTCTTCCGTTTGAACCACGATATTGGGTTGAAAATATAAATGAATACAGATTATCGTCCTTTTTGTACCCATCACCATGAGTGGCAAGGGTATATATAAGTTTATCATTCCGTTTGTAATTTCTACATTTTTCATTTGCAACCCCACAAGGTATATATGTATGTATATTCTGGATCATTATAGATATCAAAGTCGATATAGCCATGTCCGTCTGTATGTTGAAATCAACTTTCCTTATCCCCCAAATAACTTACAAACATAATTGATACATCAATATATCGGGAATTCTTCGGCTCGCTCGCTATTTCGAGAAAATCGGCCCACAAATGGCTGAGATATAAGAAAAAACCGGGACTACCTTTATTGTCTATTTTTGTTCTATATCTGGATTACTAAGTCATTAATATGGATATCTAATGATAGATATTTCAAAGTACATTACAAAGATGTATATAAGGCTATAATAATTTGGACCTACAATGGGTCAAAATCGGGAAAAATATTTTTAACCTGATTTTTTTTTAACAAAAAAATTTTTTTCACTAATACATAAATTTAAAAAAAAAAAATTAAAAAAACGATTTCAAAAAAAAAAAAAAATTGAAACAAATTTTGAAAAAAAAAATTTTTTTTTTTTAAATTTTGAAAAACAGTTGAGAACATTTTTATTTTAAAGTGTAAATTGGTGAAGGGTATATAAGATATTTCACAGCCGAATTTGGACCACTATTTTTCGACTTATAGCCCTGATTATATCAGTTCATTTTCATATGGAAATTCGATTTTTGGTTGAAAATATAAATGATCGCAGGTTATAGTCCTTTTTTTCATATGGTCCACAATTAGCCACATTTATGTTCAGTTCATTTTCATATGAAAAATCGACATTGGGTTGAAAATATAGGCGATCACAGATTATCGTCCATTTTCATTAATGTTAATGTTTCAGTTGATTTTCACATGAGAGATCGATTTTGAGTTAACATTATAAATGGTCAGACTTTATCGTCCATTTTTTATTTGGAGCAACGTTTACCGACTTATATCCACGTTTATGTTTCATTGTAATTTCCTTATGAAAAATCGATTATGGGTTGAAAATGTCTTGAAGAGACAATGTTCTTCAAGGCTGTATTTTTTTTTTTTTTTGAAAAGTGTCTTGATTAGTCTTACAAAACTCATGTAAGATCAAACAAAGATTTGCTAAAAATACAGGTTACGAAAAAAATCTTCTAAAAGATTTTCAAAATTTTGCAACATTATTTCTTTTATTTCTGAACTATTTAAGCATAATTAAATTTAGCTTTTAAAACATCTAAACTAATTTACGATTATTTAATTTTAATGAGTCACACTTTTTTGCTTACAAAACTTTACAATAATTTTTGTTAATTTTCACTTCAAACTCTTATTAATAATTGTTTTTTTAAACTAATTTGACATTGTAATGACATTTTAATACAACATTAAACACCAACTAAACGCAAATAAAACAAGTAAGAGAGCTATATTCGGCTGCACCGAATCTTATATACCCTTCACCAAAGTATGTATGTAAGTCTTTAGAAATTCTTTGAAATATCTATCGATAGATATCCATATTGTCTATATTAATAACTTAAGTAGTAGCTCAGATATAGGTCAAATTTAGGAAAAAATATCGATTTACTAGATGTATGAATCTTCTAAGTTATTTGCGGGCTACAGAAAGTTGAGTTCAACATACAGACGGTTATACGACCAGATGTACATCGACTCCACAAACTATAACGATGCAGGTCGCAAATGTAAAATATAGAAATTACATACGGAATGACAAACTTATTCATAGTTACCCTTGCCACTCATGGTGAAGGGTATAACAATACCAGAAAATCATGCCAGAAACGATTATTTACAAATTGTTTGTCACTTAAAAAAGAGACGTGAAACATTAACAAATAACGATGACAATTATGGGCACAACAAGTGGGTCTCCCAAAAACAAAAATAAAATAAAAAATAAGCTAAAATAAAAACAAACAAATACAAATAAGACACACCAGCCTACTTAAACATATATAATATCAAAACGGGCCTCCTCTTCATGGCTGACAAAGAGACAGAAGAGCGATCAACCCAAACAATAACAGAAAATATTTACGCACATGCCACTTTTCTTTCAGTTTTGTCTTTCGTTTTTTTTTTTCTGCTTTGTGGCATTGAAAAAGTAGTGAATATGAAAATAAAGTATATCTATGTATTCTCTACTTAAAAAGACGTCATCATCATTATCTTTATATATGAATGTCTGCTACATCAGCAATATTTTCCTCACCATTAGTATTTTTTTATGTTTTCAATAGAGAAGACATATTTTTTTAAATTTTGTTTTCAAACACATAGAACGGAACTGTTAACTCAGCAAGAGCAACAATTGTTCTCAATGTTTTAATAATCTAATAAAAACAATGGAAATTTAAGCAATATGACGCCTGAAGTACGCTTAAATGATACACTACTAAAGGTTCTTCCAATAGGGACTTTTTAACTTTGACAATTGATAGCGGCCATATTGTTAAGGCTACATCTGAATTAAATTGGCTGGTCAGTTTGTTTTGCCAAATCACCATGATCTGATATAGCGTTCAACAACACGTGTAAATTATTGAATTATTTTATATTAATGTTCTGTTCGTTTTTCATCAAAAAATTATCTTCAGCGATGAGTCCCATTTCTGGATGAATGGGTACGTCAACTAACAAAATTGTATAATTTAGGACGATACCAATCCACATAAGATCCAAGAGCATCCAATGCATCCCGAAAAAGTCACTGTTTGGTGTGGATTTTTTGCTGGCGGTGTCATCGGTTCATATTTTTGTTTCGGAACGACGTTGACATCTGCACCGTCAACGGCGAGCGCTATAGGTCAATGATTACCAACTTCTTTTGGACTTAATTGAATGATATGGACACCAACGACATGTGATTTCAATAGGACGTCGCTACATGCCACACAGCTCATGCTACATTGGAGATTCTGCAAGAACAATTTGAGGGCATGGTTTTTCCTTAATAATCCAAAACTACAGCGGCCCTCAAAGCCAACATAACCCATGCCATCGGTCAAATTCAGACTGATTAATGCGGCAGAGTCTTGGATAATTAGACATTTCGTATGCGTGCCAACCAGCGAAGCCGCGGTAGACATTTGCACGATGTTTCATTCAAACGAATAAAGAATTTCGATTATATTGTTACGTTTTTACCTTTTAAAAACGGGGTTTATTTCCTTTAAATAAACCGGATACTTTTGATTGCAAATAAAAGCAGTTTTAGTAGTTTAAAATTGTAACAACTCTTTATTTAATTAGAATGTACAACAACAACAGAATTAAATAGTCACTCAGTGTCTTTATACACGTATATCAATTCGCAGAAATACACACACACACACTTTATAATGTACAAGTATACACGTACAAGACAGTTGATGTTAACTCTAACAGCGACAATGATCAATTCAACTAACGACTGCCACCTCTGCCACCATTTATACACACGCCATCTCTCGGGAATCTTCTACAATGCTCTTAACGGACATACTAGTACATTCGAATTCCATAGCCTTCGATGACATTGCCAGCAGCCCAAACATTTAGTGTTGCCATACTTACAAACAATGCCAACAACCGTATGCTACTGATGGACGTGCCCTCAAATATGATGAATACTGCAGGCAGTCGTTACAGACCGTTAAACTCAAATCGTCATTGCACATTCGTAACAATATCTTGCACACACTTTGTTTTATTTAAATATAAAGACAGCAAACGCTTAACGAAAGTCTCTTTAAATCGATTTTGATTTTGGCGGAATTTTTTGATTCTATAAAGATAGGAACCGCTTAATGCAAGTCTCTTTAAATCAATTTTGATTTTAGTGGAATTTGATTCTTTTTTTTAGATCCCTAGCGACCTTAAGGATTTTGTTATTGAAAAATACATCGAGACGATATTCCTCTTTCCCGAGAACAAATATATTATTTAATTCAGTGGTCGGCTCTCATAGCTACCAGGCGCCAATATTATCAACAACACGAATATCGACGAAGTTCGTAAAACCAGGAAATGTGTGATGTTGTAATTGAATTTTCTCGATATCTAGCACCAAAAACAGCTACTGCTGACCAGCATAATTTCCAGACTAAAATTCATACCAAGCAGTGACATTTTTTAGATTAATTTTGTTCTAGAATCACTTGAGGTTTTTCTGACAATTGTGCTTCGTCGCTTATGATGATTTTTCTTGAAAAATCAATACTATGTCCTTCAAACTTTAATTATTGAAATACTGTATAACAATGCATATGCGTTGTTCTCTCATGTAATGCTTCATATTTATAACCCTAAACTGTCAGCTGTCAAACTTTATTATTTGTTAAAAACACTTTACTGCACAAATGGTGCTAAATTCATATCTTGGGTAAATTTTAACACACCCTTCATAAAATAATAAACAAAATTTTTCCTGTTGGAAAAATTTCTTTTTTAAAAGTTCCTTTTTTGAAGGAAAAGTACTGCTTTTGAAATAAAGCTCATAAGGTACCAATTTGGCAAAAGCATCTTTTATACATTTTCTTACTTTACAAAATTCCTAACTAATAAAAATTTCTTTAAAGATCTCCCCCATTGATGTAGCTCTTTAAAATTACTCAATTTCATGATAGAACTTTTACATAAAAACTAGTTGCCGTTGAAAAGTGGGTGTGTTAAATTTGTATATTTTTTTGAAGACACACTAAATACCATCATACAAATTAAAATACTAATAATAAAAACAAACTAATTTATTTTTTTATTTATTTATTAATTTATGTATGTTTTCTTATTGCGTACAAAATATTAGCTGCTGAAATAAAATTACACACACAGAAATACCAAAGAATACAGCAAAAGAAAATCTCCATTGCCAAGTTCATGTTTTTGTTCCTCATTCTTGAAGGCTGTTGAGCAAAATAAATTTCAATGTGCGTGTTAAGAACTTTGTTTTTTTTAGCTCAAAAACAGAAATGAAAATTTAAGTATTTCTGTACTGAAAAATATATATATTTTCTTTATTTGTTGATTTATTTTATTTATTTAGCATAAAAAACGTAATGGTTATTACACCGTGTCTTGTCTAATTATATGGAAAATTTTAGAAATAATATTTAGAAGAATTTACGAGCAGTGAAATGAATTGAAATATAAAACTCTTCACGGAAATTGTGAATTACTTTTTTGTTAGGTTTTCTCTTCATGTTTTCAAGTTTTGCACGATTGCACAAAATTATTGAATATAAAATTTCACTCCGTTTTATATTTCATTTTTGTGTGTTTTACTAATGATGCGTTTCCTAAAAAAAAAGTTTTTTTTTAAAGATGTTCTTTTAACTGTTGAATTGTTGTGTAAAGTTTTGAGGAATATTTTTTTTAATAAGAAGTATAAAATAAATGTAAATGAAAGGATAATGGAAATAATTAGAATATTTTTTAAATAAAACAAGTTAGAGTGTTATTTTCGGCTGTGCCGAATCTTATATACCCTTCAACAAATTATACTTTAAAATAAAATTAAAAAAATTTTCTTTTTTTAATTTTTTTTAAATTTTTTTTCGAAATTGTTTCTTAAAAACTTTTCCAATTTTTTAAAAAAAAAAAGTTTTTTAATTTAAAAATTATTTTTTTTTTCAGATTTTGATATCATTAGATATCCATATTGTCTATATTTATGACTTAGTAATCGAGATATTTGACAGACAGGCAGACAGACAGACAGACAGACAGACAGACAGACAGACAGACAGACAGACAGACAGACAGACAGACAGACAGACAGACAGACAGACAGACAGACAGACAGACAGACAGACAGACAGACAGACAGACAGACAGACAGACAGACAGACAGACAGACAGACAGACAGACAGACAGACAGACAGACAGACAGACAGACAGACAGACAGACAGACAGACAGACAGACAGACAGACAGACAGACAGACAGACAGACAGACAGACAGACAGGCAGACAGACAGACAGAATTATGAATGTTCAAGTCATTTTCTGAGAAGGACCTTGTTTGGGGAACAGGGACAAATGTTGCCCGATCATCGACATACTTTACAGTATAATTTCAGAGTATTTATAACTAATTTGAGCAAAATTTTATCAGGATTGGCGTATAATCAATATATTTATGACAGCTCAAACTGTATTCCGGGGGGAATTTTGTATGGTGTCTGGGTGAAATCGTGGACCAATATTTCCCATATATATAGCAAACAAATCTTATCAACAGAGAGTATTTGTGGAAAATTTCAACCAGTTAGTTCCTTTCGTTTGCGCCCTAGCGAACTTTCAACAGACAGATAGACGGGCGGACGGACAGACTGACGGAGCTAGCTATGTCGACTTAGAAATTCAGAAGAACCCAGAATAAATATATTTTTGTGGGTCTGCGATGAATATTTCGATAAGAAATGTAAAACTTAATATCATTTAATGGGGGGTATAATTATTGAATATTTGTGGTTTCTTTAAATTAACTAGTTCACTCACGAATCAAAGGAGAAGAATTATAGACTAATTAAATGGGTGTATGACTTAAAATGAGGGATTTTTAAAAATTCTTAGCTTTTATTTTGAATCATTTTTACAAAGTAATGGCCTTTTCCCTTTGTAATGACCTTTTTCCCATCTTTCTGGCAACATATGAATTCTGAGCCAAAAAAAGCCTGATCACATTTCAGCAGCTGATAATAAAAAGGACTCTTTTGCTCCCACCAAATACAGAGCATTACCTTAACGCCATTGATATTTGGCTTTGGTATCGATTCGGCTGGTTGGCCGGGATTCACATACGATATCTTACTCTTCGGGTTATCGTATTTCAGGGTATCTCGGCTTCAATTCGTATGATACCCAATTTCCTTGCTTTTGGATGAATCCTGCTGTGTTTTGAAATTGCTGCGTAGCTCCCACTGATTTTGCAAGTTCTTGTTGAGTTTTACTATAATCTTCATGGAGTAATGCCTCCAACGTCTTCCGTGTCAAAATCAGCACTTCTGAACCGCACAAACCATTTCACGAACTTAGAAACACATTCACCATAAGCTTTGGTGAGCAATCGGTGAGCTTCAGCGACACCACGACTGAAAAACAAAAACCCTGAAACTTTTTTCAGGATGCTTTGAATAGGAAAAAACACTAAGCTTGTTTTTTTGCTATTATCAAATTGTTTATTGAAACCGAATATACGTTTTCTATTTATATTTTTAGTTTTTGTAAAAATATATTTACAGAATATATATAGAGCAAAATCTGTCACGTACGGTATGTCACGTACGATATCAAATTTTATTTATTATAAAATCATCTAAAGATTATTTTTATTTAACTATGACGGATTGTAAAAGAAAAGTATTTGGTTTAGTGTAAGAAATTAAAAGAAAACATAACGCCTCTCACGATTCGCAAATTATCACTTATTTCTACATGTACCTCAAAATTACTTCAGTTTTATGTCACGTACGAGATACCCTTATTTCGCTCGATATTTTGGACAACAATGTTTCGTAAGAATATATATTTTTTTAAATATAGTACCCTCTGAATGGAACATAAAGACCAAATCATTTTTTAGATACTCTTATTTTTGTCAAATATATTCCACTCTATAGGCGTACAAATGTCACGTACGTGACATGGAATTGCCCATATGATGCTTTATTGGTACAAAATTTGACATTTTCAATGTTCAAAAACTTATGTTCAAAAACTAAAAAATGACATATAAGTTACTAAAAACAAAATCCGCTTTGAAAAGATACGCCATCTATTGTAAATTCCCCATTTTTAAGTCATAAAATGTACTTTTATATGAAACCTTATTCGTAAGAATCTTGATGATTCAATTAATTCGATTTAGATATAAATGTGTTACTGTATTTGTTCTCAGATATTATTATTCTTCATATTGGTGATTTAGGAATTTCAAAGTACTTTACCATTGTTAAAATACAATTGAAGAGCTTAGAGTAAAAACATAATAACCCACAAAATCAACATAATATATGGATGGCTTAATATAGAAAGGTCGTATCTCAACTTTTAGTTATTTTTCAGGAGAAGGAAAAAACTGAATAAAATCTGAAAGTGAAGAACATAGAACTAAAAATTTTTAATATATCGAAATATACTTTTAGAAAAGTTGTTTGTTTTAATATAAACCAAAAAATATGCATTCGACATTAAATGCGTTAGCGCTTTTTCCTTCAAACTATTATTAATATGAGTTAGGGTTTTTTTTTTAAATTACTGTAAATCTGTTATTCGTCAACATAGGAAACTGAATTTTATTTTGTCTTGAATTTGAGTTTTGTCTACCAGAATATATGAAAAACCCGATTTTGAAAAAACGATATAAACCTAAAGGTTTTGCAATAGAAATTATTTACGGCATTATTTTCTAAATCCCAGCGTCAAGTGATAGATAGTACTATTTGGAAAACAAAAAAATTGTTGTTTTTATGAAAATTCTATTGTTTTTAATTTTATTTTAAGAAATTGTTAATATATTGTTTTTAATAAAACTATCACTTGACGCCTTTTTCAGTGATGATGAAATCAGTTTTCCAAATAGCGTGGCTTATCATGTTCTTACAACAAGTTATTCAATAAAATATTTGTATGTATTTGTATGTATATTTGTACTCTGTACTACACTACACTACATACTCTAACTCAAAATTTTACAATTACTCATCATAGTAAACCAAATAAGAAAATTTATCAATGCCAAAGTACCATTAAAATTTGTTTAATTACCCAGCACTTAAACAAGTAGTCAATGTATCCCTTATAGACAGTTATCGTCACAAATGTCTTATCACTTGGCTGACTCCAATTTATATATTTTGGTCATTTGATACGTATGTTCTCTTTGTAGTGCAGAGAAAAGACAATTGGTTACTTTATACATTCCAGGTAATGACAATGGTCACCTATCACTATCTCTAAGTAATCTGAAGTGTAGTCACTTTAAACGTTTTATGAGTAATTCGTTTAAACTGGTTTTATACATATTGTGTTGATATCTCATACAGTTCATTTTTATTTTTGTTTAAGTATACTGTTGTCCCATGTAACAGACCATGAAATCAATAGTCATTTTAGTGTCTCTGAGTAACCTATAGTGTAGACACTTTAAACTTTTTTTTTGTACTGCACTTTAGAAAATAGTTATTTTACACACCAGAAGCAATCTATTGGAGATTTGTCGAAGAAAGGTTTGTTTACAAGCTATCGTTAATTTGACTGCCTATGATATGTATTTTTAGCTGACTATTTGAGGTCAATTAGCAACCGTACATGTTAAAATAACTTGTTATGTTGCTGATCAAGTTACCAGTTAGGTAGCTAGTAAGGCAACTGACGCTATTTAACCATTTTCTGAATCAAATGCGTTGACTACTTTGGACCAGCTATTAGGCAGTCTCATTGTAGTCAAAAAAAGTCAATTAACCATCTGCTTAGGAAAAGCAGGTGTTTAAATAACTAGTCACGTAGCTATTGAAGTAACTAGTTCCCTCTCTAAATGATGGGTAAAATCACTAGTTCGGGACAGTCTCCTAGAACTGTTGGGTATTAAAAGAGGAACTATTTGAAACTAATATTTACATATTTATATAATTACTTATGTAAACAAAAATGGGCATTCTACGAAACTATAAACGAATGTTTTACTTTTTAATTATTTCACTAAAGCCAAAATTTGGAAAATTGTTCGAAAATTGCTAGAAATATTAATTCAAATCTATATTAATAATATAGAAGTTTTTGTTCGTAATCAATAAGCTAAAGCATGATAAAACAGTGTTTTTTTGAAGATTTTGTCTAATAAATGGTGCCATAGTATTGCATTGTATAGAAAAAATAAGTTTGACAGACAGTTTTGGGTTAGAAAAAAGGGAGCATTACATGAACAAGAAAAATGAGTTTTCATTGTTGAATAATATTTCAAAAATAATGAAAGTTTGACATAGTTTGCTATAGTACGAGCAAAATCATTCTAAGCGATAAAGCACATTTCCACTTGGTGCCTTTGTTATTCGTCAAATTGCCTCACTTGGGGTTCAGAGAAGCCACACATATTGATTTCCGAAGAACAAATGCATTCACAATATACTTGTGCTTTGTAGTTAAATTCAACGATCGCTCATTTTAGTTCATAGTTCAAAAATGAACTGGGTAGCTCATCAAGTTCAATAGCTATTTTTTGATTTAAAACTACCTTCACGAACTATAGCTTCATTCAATTGATGTTTAGTCTGCAGGAGTAAAAGAAATCATTAGGTGTTAAATTTGGAATGTACGAAAATAAGTATAAAATAAAATAGAATACCATTAAATTAAAATTGTATGTCAACAAGCTACAGCGAAATTAGCTTATACTAACTTATGCAGTGATGCCAAAAGCACAATTTTCTTTGATAAAATATGGCAGCATTACATTACTGTGAGAATGAGTATAAAAATAAACTTGAAAATTAAGGATATTTTTAGTTCATTGTTCAAAAATGTAAGTAAGTGAGTGAGAAAATTTGAACTAGGTCATTTAGCTTAATCAAGTGTATCGTTCAATTAAACTAGTTCGTTCATGAACTACCCAAGTCTAATTCACAACGTGTCAATGTTTGGTGCGGATATTGTGCTGAAGGCATCATTGGATCATAGTTCTTCGAAAATAAGGCTGGTCGAGCAGTGACATGACAGTTATCAGAACCAGCTCCTAGATAGTGTGATTTTCAGAACATTTATAGATGCTTGAAAAGCTCATCGTATCGAACGTCATAAAACCAATATCAAACATGCACCGTTAACTTTTTAAATGAATTGTTTCATTAACTAACCGTGGATAACAACATTTTAGATCTGATGATTTATCCAATTTATTTAAAGTCAAATCGATGTAAAAATATTATTGGATTTATTCAAATTTGTTTTTTTTTACAATAATTACTTCAGATGAAGTATTTACCTTGCCAGCCTTTCGCAACTTTCTAATAAATATTTTGGAAATTTCCCAATAAAAACGTTCTTTATATTTAGCATATTTCTTAGCAATACTAGAAAGAATTTACGTTAAATTCCAAACAGAATTCTTTTAAGCGTAATTGATATATCGTATTAATGCCACATATGAGATATTTGGGGGCTTCAGAATGTTGATTTCAACAGACAGTCTGACATGGTAAAATCGAATCCTTGCCAGTCAAGGAGAAGGTTTTTATGCTAACGAAAACCACTAGAAAACAAAACTTATTTATGTAACAAAACAATGTAATATATTTCATTACTATTTCTTATAAATTCTTTGAATAAATCTAATTGGAAATTTTAGCAACCATGTGTAAAAAAAGTTTCTTTTTTCTTAATAAACTGTTGTACATTTATAGCATATTACACAAACCTAAGCAATTAAATTAAATTCCATATTCTATTTTAAACAATTTCTTGTGCAACAAATGGGAACACAAGCAAAGAACTAATAAAATCAAATTATCCTTTACACCAGCAGGCAGGCGTATGAGTAATATACAATATATTTATTAAATTAAAATAAATCATACGTCTTGTAATACATGCTGAAATAAAGACTTCATATTAGTTTTATTAAACATGCACTCTTATGACAGTTATTACTTTTTCTCCTCATGCATTTCATGTATTAGTTTTTAATTAATATTAACAATAGAAACAATGTTAATTGAAAGAACATGGGGAGATTTAAATTAAAGCCACCAGACACCGTAAGAGGTGAGGTGAATGGCAATAGAGGTTACAAGAATGGTTTGAAAGCAGGTATGGAAATGTTGATACTATCGTAAATTTTTTGATACTATTTTATACTCAAAAGTATCGTAGTGCTTCCGCGATACTTTGATATTTGCAAACAATTCTCAGTTTTTTATGTAAATTGACAAAAATACACAATCATTCATATCGCAACCACATTTTGAACGCGTAACACATTGTCTCAACACTATTTCTATAGAAAAAAATTATATTTATTTGGGCGAAAAATGCTGAATCAATTCAAAAATCTATTATTAAGCTTTATTTCAGAAAGTACTGATAACGAAAGAGCTTTATCGATCTGCAATATTCATCATGAAACTTCTAAGGAGTGAGATCGAAAAAATCTTAACATACATATATGTTAATAAAAACGAAACCACTAAACTTACAGTCTTATTTTATTTTTTATTTGATTGAAATTATTATAACAATTTACAAAAAAAAAAAAAAACATTTTTAATCACTAGTGTTGAAATTTTTAACCTGTTTCGTAAACCCTTCCATTAACGTTTTTATAGAGCTTTCTGTCACTTTGCTCGAACTGGTAGTTCATCTCCGTTTAAAATCTACCACACTTATGGACACCTTTTTTTTTCTCTTCAATTCTCTTTTAATAAGAGCCCAATATCTCTTCACTGGCCTTAGCTCCGGGCAGTTTGGAGGATTTGCCTATCTTGGTACAAATACCACATTATTGTTCTTGTACCACTCAAGGGCCTGTTTACCATAGTGACAGGATGCCAAGTCAGGCCAAAAATAAGTGGACACATTATGAAGTCTTATGAATGGAAGCAGCCTTTTTTGTAGATATTCCTTGATGTAAATTTCGGTATTTATAGAGCAATTTGTAACAAATGATTGGCTTCTTTTGCCGCAACTGGATATTGCTTGCCATACCAAGAACTTTTTGGGAAATTTTGTCTGCTTTTGGCTGCTAAACTTTTCTTTAACATTCCCTCGAGCACCAGCAACATCAAAATTTTGACCCGGAAGCTGCGAAAAATCTGCCAGAACATACGTTTCGTCATCCATTATGCAGCAGGAATATTTTTTTTATAAAACTTGACTATCAGGAACTTTTTGGTACTTGTATGTTTTTAAACCTGCATTAGCTTTAACTTTTCGTACCAAATAGTCCGAGCACTGAGCTAACCGGGCTGCTTTCCTACCGGATGTGTTGGGAGCTCTTTTGAAAATACTTTCTATTTTTTTGGTTTTAGAAACATCATGTGGATCATTCCTTCTACCTGAACCCGATTTTCTATCAACGAACAAGTTCTCCCGGTACTGTTTAATAACATTGGAAAGAGATTGACGGCAGACCTTTGAATGCTTGGCCAAATACTCACTTCAAACCTGTTGCATTCGGTACAGGTTCCTTTTGCACCCATCAAATGCAAAGAATTACCTTAGCGGATATTCGATTCGACATGTTGTCCGGCCTTTAAAATTTAATATTTCATTTATAGAGTTCAAGCAGCATTTCGGACATGCAAACTTATCTTTTACTGTCTCTCAATTCGTATGGTACCCAATTTCCCTGCTTTTGGATGAATCCTGCTGCTCAAAAATGTTTTGGAATTGCTGCTGGAGTAGCTGTGAATGATTTGTCATGCTCTTGTTGAGTTAGACAACAATCTTTATGCCTCCAATTCTTTGTCTTCAAACTTTTTAAGGTAGGCTGGGCGATCTTCCATGTCAAAATCACCACTTTTTCACATCTCTCGTACGTTGAATGGAACACATTCGCCGTAAGCTTTGGTGAGTAATCGGTGTGTTTCAGCGGCACTTTTATTCATATTAAAGAAGTAAAGCAAAACTTCCCGCATATGACGCTTTGTTGGCACAATATTCGAAAATTTTGAAGCAAAAAATAACTGGTATTTACATTATAATCTATATATATAAAAGAGTAACGTTACTGACTGACTGACTGACTGACTGATTCATTATCGCACAGCCCAAACGGTTGAAGCTAGAATCATGAAATTTTAACTGTGGATTCCTCCCTCCCCAAAACGATCCGATAAGAAAGGATTTTTGGAAATTCGAACGTTTAGGGGGTAAAAAAGGGTAAAAACGGGTAAATTCGGTAACCTTATATCTTCGAAACTAATAAAGACACAAAAAAACTTAAAATTGCATATTACTCCATTTAAAAAATAAGCTGACAGGTGTTTTGTACTTTTTCGAAATTCGAACCTTTTAGGGGAGAAAATGGGTAAAAACTGTATTTTGGTACTTTTTTGGCACCATAGGTATCTTTTAAACTACTAAACATAGAAACAAATTTTAAATCGTATTCATTACTTATCAAAAAATAAAAAATATAAGTTTGGTACTTTTTGGAAATTCGAACCCTTAAGGGATAAAAATTGTGTTTATTTTTGGTACTTTTTTCATAAACTATGTTTTTCTACAAATTGATATAGACATATAATATTTTAAAATTTTAACACCGCAATGGGGATAAAAAAAAGGTACCAAAAAGGGGGTAAAAACGGAAAAATATATTTTATTTAACATTTTCAGCCAATTTTGATAAATTTTTAACATTGGTTCCTGGATTCATGCAAAAATTAACTAACAGAGTGCTATTTGGAACTCGACTGACATGATGTATATTTGTCCAAATCCGGGAAAACCGTTTGGTACTTTTTTTTAAAACTTATTTTTCTTGAGCACATTAACACAGATTTTAATCGTTTGAGGCATGTCTTTAAGCATAAACAATTTTGGAAAAATGGAATATTTTTAAATTTCAAACTTGAGGGGTGTTCAAGGAGAAAAAGGGGATTTGGTACTTTTTTCCTTATGGTACTTTTTTTAATATTTTAAATTATTTCACTTATCGACATTAAAGTTAGCATGTATGTATGTGAGTGAAGTTAGAGTTAGGAGTAGGTGATAATATTTAGGTACCAAAATGTGAGAACTGAAATATAGGTACTTTTTTCTTCTTATAATGGTACTTTTTGAATTTTCTTTAATAATGGGCCTAGAAACATGAAATTAAGCATATATGGAGGAAACTTTATCGCAGTTTTTCTATATTAGAGTGGTACTTATGGTACTTTTTCTTTATTCTAATGGTACTTTTTTAATTTTCTATAATAATGGACCTAGAAACATGAAATTAAGCACATATGGTAATAAGTGAGTGAGGGTAGACTTTTTGGTACTTTTTCTTTATTCGAATGGTACTTTTTGTAATTTCTTTACGAATGAACCTATAAACATGAAATAAAGGTTATATGGACCCGAATGAGTGGGAACCCGAAAGTGGGGGATTTTTGGTACTTTTTCTATATTCTAATGGTACTTTTTAATTTTTTTGTAATAATGAACATAGAAATACGAAATTAGGCGTATATGGTCCTAAGTGAGAAAAAATTCAATTGGATACTTCATGGTACTTTTTCTTTATGCTAATGGTACTTTTTTGAATATTCTATAGCAATGGACTTAGAAACATGAAATTAAGCATATATGGTCCTAAGTGAGTGAGAATTCTAGAGGGAGACTTTTTGGTACTTTTTCTTTATTCGAATGCTACTTTTTGTAATTTCTTCACCAATGAATCTAGAAACATGAAATAAAGCTTATATGGACCCGAGTGAGTGAGAATCCAAAAGTGGCTGCCTTTTGGTACTTTTTCTTTATTCTATTAGTACTTTTTTGAATTTTCTATAACAATGGACTTAGAAACATGAAATTAAGCATATATGGTGCTAAGTGAGTGAGAATTCTAGGGGAAGACTTTTTGGTACTTTCTCTTTAATCGAATGGTAGTTTTTGGAATTTCTTCAACAATGAACCTAGAAACATGAAATAAAGCCTATATGGACCCGAGTGAATGGTAATCCACAAGTGGCTGCCTTTTTGGTACTTTTTCTATATTCTAATGGTACTTTTTGATTTTTTTGTAATAATGGTCATAGAAACACGAAATTAAGCGTATATGGTTCTAAGTGAGTGAGAATTCAAGCGGACATTTCATGGTACTTTTTCTTTATTCTAAAGGTACTTTTTGGAATTTTCTATAGCAATGGACTTAGAAACATGAAATTAATCATATATGGTCGTAAGTGAGTGAGAATTCTAGAGGGAGACTTTTTGGTACTTTTTCTTTATTCGAATGGTACTTTTTATAATTTCTTCACCAATGAACCTAGAAACATGAAATAAAGCTTATATGGACCCGAATGAGTGGGAAACCACAAGTGGGGGCTTTTTGGTACTTTTTCTATATTCTAATAGTATTTTTTGATTTTTTTGTAATAATGGACATAGAAGTACGAAATTATGCGTATATGGTAATAAGTGAGTGAAAATTCAAGCGGACACTTCATGGTACTTTATTCTAATGGTACTTTTTTGACTTTTCTATAGCAATGAACTTAGAAACGTGAAATTAAGCATATATGGTCCTAAGTGAGTGAGAATTCTATGGGGAGACTTTTTGGTACCTTTTCTTTAATCGAATGGTACTTTTTGTAATTTCTTCAAAAAGAACCTATAAACATGAAATAAATGTTATAAGCACCCGAATGAGTGGAAAACTACAAGTGGGGGCTTTTTGGTACTTTTTCTGTATTCTAATGGTCCTTTTTTAACTTTTCTATAGCAATGCACTTAGAAACATGAAATTAAGCATATATGGTTCTAAGTGAGTGAGAATTCTAGGGGGATACTTTTTGGTACCTTTTCTTTATTTGAATGGTACTTTTTGTAATTTCTTCAACAATGAACCTATAAACATGAAATAAAGTTTATATGGAACCGAGTGAGTGGGAAACCTCAAATGGGGGCTTTTTGGTACTTTTTCTATATTCTAATGGTACTTTTTGATTTTTTTGTAATAATGGACATAGAAGTACGAAATTATGCGTATATGGTAATGAGTGAGTGAAAATTCAAGCGGACACTTCATGGTACTTTATTCTAATGGTACTTTTTTGACTTTTCTATAGCAATGGACTTAGAAACATGGAATTAAGCATATATGGTCCTAGGTGAGTGAGAATTCTAGGGAGAGACTTTTTTGTACTTTTTCTTTATTCGAATGGTACTTTTTGTAATTTCTTCACCAATGAACCTAAAAATATGAAATAAAGCTTATATGGACCCGAGTGAGTGGGAATCCACAAGTGGCTGTCTTTTGGTACTTTTTCTGTTTTGTAATGGTACTTTTTGAATTTTCTGTAATAATGGACATATAAATATGAAATTAAGCGAATATGGTACTAAGTAAGTGAAAAATCAACGGGATACTTCATGATACCTTTCCTTTATTATAGTAGTACTTTTTTAAATTTCCTAATGCTTTTTCTATATTCGAATAGTACTTTTTGTATCTTCTTCACCAATGAACTTAGAATTGTGAAATAAAGCTTATATGATCCCGACCGATTGGGAATTCACACGTGGGGGCTTTATGCTACTTTTTCTATATTATAAAGGTACTTTCTGAATTTTCTCTTATAATGGATTTATTTTTTATTTTATTTTTATTTTATTAATATTATATAATACAATAAATGACACTATATAATAAAAGTTTTAAGAGAGTGCTAGTGACTATGACCTTCGACTCCACTGATTATAATATAAATATATTCTTAATACATATATACAGAGGTAATTATATTATAAAATATATATACATAAGTATACAGGTGTTTTAGTTAACATATTACATAAGGTTCAGTAAATTACATTTTTTGATGAAATTGGCGATTTTGGTGATGTTATTTTGGCTTGGAGTAGTTAGACATGAGCTGGGGATCGTCGTGTTAAAAATTTGTAATCTTACTGTGGAATATACTAGACATTGATCAAGAATGTGGTTTATAGTTTGTTGTACGTTACATATACGGCAGATGGGGCTATCTTCTTTTTTCAGCAGGTGTTGATGGGTAATTTTAGTATGACCCAACCTTAATCTTGTGAAAACACGTAGTTCTTGTCGGGAGTTAGAGTTGGGGTAGATAGGTTTGAGTCCATTGGGATTAATTCGTTTGTATCGATGGTTGTAGTTTTCCCATAGATGTAATTTGTTGTCTTCAAGGTGTTTAGATAAAAGTCTGTTTAGATCTTTTACCACATGGGTGGAAAAGGTGTATGTTGGAGATTTTGCAGCAATGCATGCAGTTTTGTCGGCGGCTTCATTACCTGCAATGCCAGCGTGACCTGGGACCCACATTATGCGTATTTTATTTGGGAATTTAATTAAAAAATTACGTATGTATGTTACATATGGTTCGGAATATTTGGTATTTAAGATAGCTGAAATTGTGGATTTGCTGTCTGTACATATAACATACCGTCCTTTTTGTTTTGAGCAATGTTCCGCAGCAAGTTTAATTGCTTGAGCTTCAGCTGTAAATATACAGCAATGTGGTTCCAGAAGTCCATAGAGTATAGGAGTGTGATTATCATTCACTATGCCGAAAGAGGTATATAAATGTGTTTTAGAACCATCTGTGAATATGAATTTCCAGGTATTGTATGTGGGTGAATTGCGAATAGAATTGAACTCTTGCTGATATACAACTGGAGAAGTTGATTGTTTGTTAAAGTTTTGCAGGTCAAGTATAAATGAACTGCGTTTTAAAAGCCACCACGGTTCATTTTTCGAGGAGATTAGTAATGGTTGTATTGTTGGGAGAAAATTTCTAACATTGTCAACAATCCTGTGTATCGGTGATGGTTTTTTACAGGTACGTCTGAGATTTGTGGTATTTTTGACGAGTCGGTGTAGATTTTGGTTATTACAAATGTATAATTTAGGGATTAGTTTTATGTTTTTTTCATATATTCTTTCGGTAATAGATGGGAATCCTGATTCGATAAGTAAGTTTTTAATGTTTGTTGTTGGGAAAGCTCCTATTGAACATCTAATGGCGGCATGATAAGGTGAATTTAGCATATTTAAATACTTTTTTGGGCAGTTGCTATAAATTTGTATTCCGTAATCAATTTTGGAAAGAATTAGGGATTTAGTTATCATGAGGAGTGAATTTGTGTGAACGGAACTTTTTTTTGATGAAAGGTATTTGATTATATTTAGTCCTAATATAATTTTTTTCTTCAGGTTGATGCAATGTTGGCTGAAATTGAATTTATTATCGAAAATAATACCCAGTATTTTCAATTGAGAGACATGTTCGATATTAATGTTGTTATATAAGAGGGTTGGAGGGCTACAATGATGTTTTCTGCAGATATGAAGAATTTTACATTTGTTGAGAGAGAGTGAGGCTCCAGAGGTTTTTGACCAATGCTTGATATCATTCAGCAGGTTTGTGAAGGCTAATTTGACTCTGTCATTGTTGTTATTTTTTGAGAAAAATACGGCATCGTCGGCGTATAATGAATGTCCAATTATATTGTATTTTGAGGCTATTTTACTAATGGCGTTGAAGGCAATTAAGAAAAGCACAACAGATAGAGGTGACCCTTGAGGGATGCCGTTAAATAGACAGTAATTTTTTGAGAATGTAGAGTTGATTCGAACTTTAAACTTTCGATTTGTTAGAAATGATTTTACTATATTATATATTTTGATTCCTACTTTCCAATTTATTAGTTCTAGCAGAACAATATGAACACCGATGCGATCAAATGCTCTCTCAAAATCTGTGGATAATATAGAAATATGGTTCTTATGTGAGAGACCTTGTGAAATAAAATGGTTAAGGTGAAGAAGAGCATCTAATGTGTTTTGTTTTTTTTTGAAGGCGACTTGGGTAGAGGTTATAAGATTATTTGTGAATGAATACCATGAGAGCCTTTCAGCTATGATTTTTTCTAATACTTTGCCTAGACAAGGTAATAGAGATATTGGCCTATAGCTGCTGATATATTCTACAGCTTTATTGGGTTTTTGTATCGGTAATATAATAGCATTACGCCAGTTTTGAGGATAAATTCCTGAATTAAATATATTGTTATATAAGTTGATTATTCTATCTTTTAAACAGGTTGGCAAGTTTTTTATCATTGGATATGAGATTTTGTCATACCCAGGAGTTTTGCCTTTAGCATTTGATAGCACATGTTCGAATTCTAAATTGTTTATTTTGTTTTCCAATTGTTTTGCCGATTTAGATAAATGTATGTTGTCATATGTGAGGTTTAGTATTTCCGATTTTTTAGATACAAAATCTGAGTGGAATTGGTTGTCGTTGGATAAGTCTGACCAGTATTTCCCAAAATTATTTGATATGTCGATTGATGTTGTAAAAAAGTGTTGGTCCATTTTTATAAATCGAAAAGAGTTAAATTGTTTATTGCCTGTAAGTGTTTTTATATGATTCCATATCTTTGTGGAGTTGGTGTTGGGGTTTATCGCAGCAGTGAATTTAGAAAAGGCTTCTTCTTTGGCTTTTTTTATGTTTCTTTTAAACAACGCATTCGCTTTTTTATATGCAATTAAATTTGTTTGGGATCTAAAACGAACAAAAGTGTGCCACTTTTCTTGTTTTTCTGTTCTTAGTTTTTTTAAGGTAGAGTTCCACCAGGGAACTTGTCTTTTATATAAAGTAGATGACGTTCGAGGGATGGATGAATTTGCTGCAAAATTAATGATTTTATGAATCTTTGCTGCTTCAGCATTGACATTAAGTGATACATTTGAAATTGTGTTTTGTGTTTCACAGTACTTTTGAAAGCTAATCCAGTCGGCTTTATCAATTTTAAATTTGTTGATTGGTTTATATTTAGTTGAGTTGGAGTCGCACCCTAAACTGAGAAGGATAGGTAGGTGATCGCTGCCATATAATGAATTAAGAGTTTTCCATGATATGCTCGGTGCAATTTGTGAATTGCAAAAAGACAAATCAACGGTTGTAAATGAATTATGAGTAGATAAATGTGTAACTGAGCCATCATTTAATAATATTAGATTTTTGGAGAAAATTAGATTCTCCACGATTTTTCCCCTTGGGTTGGTTGTTTGTGAACCCCAGATAGTGCTCCAAGCATTGAAGTCCCCTAGTAGTAAACAATTTTGCTTGGTGGGATGTAATATATCATTTAAATCTTGATTAGTAAATTGTTGGTGTGGTGGAATATAACAATTAATAATAGAAAGCATAGGATTAAGATTAATAACCAGTTCCAATGAAGCGATTTTAGTGTTGTGAAATATAATTTCATGAGGTATATTTTTCTTTACAAGTATGCCAATACCTTGTTTTGATGTTGTTACATTGGGTAAATTATAAAAGTACCCCTCGTATAGTATATGAGTAATTATAATTATTGAAGTGTTCTGAGGTATATGAGTTTCTTGTATAGCTATAATGTCAGGGCTATACTCATTTATGAGAAGAGATAGTTCATTAAAATTGTTGTTGTAACCGTTAATATTCCACTGAATTATTTTGATCATATTGATGGGAAGTGAGAGTTTATTAGGTGGGAGAATTAAGTTAAATTATTTACTCTTCTTCGCTAGACTGGATTAATTGATAATCCATTGCATCGTCATGTGTTTTATTTAGTTGCTTTCCAGGTTTATTTATTATTTCTTGTACTCTGTTTAAGAGTTGTTGGTTATTTAAAATCATGTTTTGTTTAGTTTGTTCAGTAGTTGTTTGTTGTTGTTCAGAGATTGTTGTGAGATTATTTGGAATTTCTTTTTTATTGTTTGTAGATGAGGTGGAGGGAGCTGTGCTATTGTTGGTGATTTTTTGTGCAGTGTTATTACTTACTTCTTTATTTTCGTTTTTTTCAATTTCTTTATTTTCTCTGATGTTTTTATTATAATTGGTATTATTATGTGTCAAAACATTTTTGTTTTTTATAATATTTGGTGATGATGTATGATTTGATACAATTGAGGAGAATGTGGTATTTGGAGGGACTATACTTATGGAAGACTTATGGATACGTTTAGCTTCACTTATGGTACATTTGTTTTTAATTTTAATTTTAAGAATTTCTTTCTGTTGAATGAACTTAGTACATTTGTTTGATGAGGCTGCATGTTCTTCGAGGCAGTTTGCACATTGGGTGCGAGAACAATCTGATGGTTTATGAGGAGGTAAGTTGCACTGAACACAAATAGGATCGTTTTTGCAATGTTTTATTGTGTGTCCAAGTTTTTGGCACGTTTTGCAACGCATCGGATTGGGTATATATTCTCGAATATTTACCGTGTTCCAAGAAACTTTGATTTTTGCTGGCAAGTGATATAAGTCGAATGTAAGAAGTAGTACTCCAGTTTTTATCAATTTATCGTCTATTTTTTTTTGGAATTTGTAAATGCCGATTACGCCTTGGCTAGAAAGTTCCCTGATGATTTCGTCTTCTGGGATGTCATTAAGATACGGGGCATAGATTGTTCCTTTTGTACTATTTAGGTTTTCATGTAGCTTACATTGAATTGTGCATAGGCCAACCAGTTCCTTGGACTGAAGAAATTTGTCAGCAGTTTGCTTGTTGTTCACCAATAAGAGGAGGTTTCCATCACGTAGCTGGGTTATAGATGTAATGTCTTTGCTAATTAATTCAATTGCTCTGTTCACAGCAAAGCAGGAAAAAGTAGATAGAGGTTTTTTAGGGTCTATTGTTTGCATGATTATATATCTGGGATTGGGAGGTTGAACTTTAGGTAATTGAGGGAATGGTGTTGTGTCTTTATATTTTGTTTTTTTACGTTTAGGACTTATCGAATCAGCTAGTAAAGAGAAACGATTGTCCCCAAGGTTGGGGGGCCCTGTGGGCATGTTGTAGTTGTTTTTAGCGCGCTATAGAATATGTGTATTACAAAACGTAGAGAAAAAAAAATAGAAACACTTTGTAAAGCGATAACGAGGAAAAAGGAAAAAAAATAAACAATCCGAGTGTTTTGATAATGCGTCTGCTTCGGCAGAACATATACTAAAATTGGAACGATACAGAGAAGATTAGCATAATGGATTTAGAAATACCAAATTAACTGCATATTGTTCCAAGTGACTGAAAATTCAAAGAGAATACTTAATACTTTTTCTTTATTCTAATAGTACTTTTTAAATTTTCTTTAATAAATCTAGAAACATGAACATAATATTATATGGACTCGAGCGAGTAGGATTCTATAACTGGGAACATTATGGCGCTTTTTCATTATTCTAATGGTATATTTTGAATTTTCTATAATAATGGACCTAGAAATATAAAATATATGCTCCTCAGTAAGTAAAAATTAAATTGGAGACATTATGGTACATTTTCTTTGTTGTAATAGTACTTTTTAAATACATTTGTAGTAGAGTTTCCAAAAAGAATTTCAAAACCGCGGTTTCGGTTTTAAAAAATTTAAAACCGATGGGTTTCGGTTCGGTTTTATGATAATTTATTAAATATTAAGTGTTATAGAAACAAAATCAGTTGATAATATAGGAAATGCTATACAAATTTTAAATTCAGACTTAACGGGTGTTCAAGAGGATAAAGGAAAATTGGTACTTTTTCTTTTAATGGTACTTTTTTAATATATTAAATTAGTTAGCTTAAATACATTATGGTAGGCTAATATACTTCTCACTAAAGAAATATGCAAGAATGGGGTGCTCAATTGTGTTATGATACCAAAAATTGTGAACTAAACCAAACTAAGAAGTATTTTTTCGTTCTCCAAATAGTACTTTTTGAATTTTCTAATATATTGAACTTAGAATAAGGAAATTACTTTGATTTAAAACTTGACGGTGGTTCAAGTGTAGAAAATTGGTACTTTTTCCTCTAATGATACTTTTTATTACATTAAATTATTTAACTGATATGCTTCTGAGTAAAGAAAGAAAGTCACTAAGCCATGTACTAAGCTATGTCATTGAGGATACAAAAATAATTTGTATTTTTTCGTTCTTCGAATGGTATATGATCCTGACCGAATAAGAATCTAAAAAAGGGACTCACAGGTACTTTTTTATAACTAATAATATTTTTTGACTATTTTATAAAATTAAACCTAAAAATTCAAAATTAGGCACACATGATTCGGAATGAGTTAGAATTCTCAAAAGGTGACTTTAGTGGTACATTTCTTTAGCATTTTCTATAAAAATGATCATGTGTGGGCATATAAAATGTGGGTCTAAATGGTACTTTTTTATTATAATAATACGTTTCGAATATGCTAGAAGCCACAATACAATGATTCAATAAACATGAATCTAGAGGCATGTTATCCTGAATAAGCTTAAGTCACAAAGGGAGACTTAATAGTACTATTTCATTCATCCAATTGGGGTGGCGAAGCGCACCGGGTTTAGTGCTAGTATTAAATAACTAAATGAGTAAAACTGACAATTATATAACCTTCAAAATGGCATATAAATTATAAGAAACAAAAACCGCGTTCAAAAGATACGCCTTCTATTGTAAATACCGCATTTTTAACTGTGAAGTAGCTTTAATAGTTCTAGGTAAGTCCCGGTCCATACTGTGAAACATTTGCTGCAAAATAAAATTCTCTTTTCAAACTGCATTCGTGTCCACACAGTGAAGTTTTTGCTTTCAGTTTTTGACATTTCTCTACAGAACGAATAAATGAACAAAAACTTCATGTAAATGAAACATAGTACCCTTTTCCATTCCTCTTTCCCCTTTCATCGACAAACCCAAATGTTTTGCAGCAAATGTTTCACAGTTTGGATGGGGACTAATCATTGTGCAAATATTACATTTTAGTATTTTCATTTGGTTATTCATGAGACTTCTAGAAGATGGCGATGTGTCTACAAATAGTAACAGCGAGTTGTGAGTGAGTCAGTATTACCAGTGTGTTTTTAAAGTGTGTAATATAAGTCTGTGTATTAAAAGAGAGTTGTGTATATTTTAATAAAGTGTCGTTAACAATTTTTAAACTACTGGTATTTGCAATTATATACTATCAATTTAAAGGCAATAAAACACCGTTTTTTAAAGGTAAACACGTAACAATACTAATTATTCTATATAACTTTTGCCGAAGGAGACAAAGTCAAACATAAATCATTGATTTCAATAAAAATCTACAACGAATACTTGCTATATTGATGCGTTATAGAAGTAGTTATGGAACTAATACAGTTTTTCATTGCTTATAAACCTTTGATAAGTTTAAACATTTGTTGAGAATAAGGTCTTTAGTGTATAACAGTATCTTCAAAATCGTGTGTGTATCAGTATTTTCTAAGAAAATCATCTGTATAACAATATTTTCGGTAGAAAATCAATTTTTAAAATTTTACAGGGGGGTTACCGCGTAACTCAATCCGAAAACGGAAATGTTCGAAAATGTGTGCTAAATACATTGAAATTCGAAACGATTTCCTTTCGAATCGAATTAGGGAGTAACCCCCCAGGAGAGATAAAAACTTAATGAAATGAAACTTAATACAAATATGATTTTCTTTCGTTAATAAAGTCGTTATTTTAAAAAATAGAAAGCTAGAATGACGTGTGCCTTGATGAGCTGTACCAATATCCATTATAAACTTAATTTTTAATTGTTTGGTTGTTACGCCCTCTTGCATTTCAGATCAATTGTATTTTCTATATAAAAGAAAATCCTAAGTATAAGAGTATTTCCTATAGAAGATCTTGTTTATAAGCAGTATTTTCTATAGAAAATTATTATCAGTAGATTTCCGCTGATATCAAAAAAATAAAATATATAAAATTTAAATAAGTAGTCTGGGGGTGGAAGAAGTACTATTTGAAATTTATTTTGATACCGAATAAAATTTTCATATCCATCTCTGTTTGGAAGTGAAGTTAACAGAAAGAAATAAACAAACAAATTTGTAAGGAAACAGTAACAACAAACTGGTGTTGATAGTAAAAGAAAAACAAAAACAATAAATTGTAATTGTAAGCAAACAAAGAACAGTTGTTTGTTGTTGTCCTAAAAAGCTTTAATATGTTTGTGTTGTTTTTTGTTTGTACTTGGAGTAACACAAAAAAGCTAAATTAAGCTTTGATTTTTATGGATTTAAAGTGAGTTATTATTTGAGCGCAGAGCATAATACAGAAATGCTTTTAATTGTCCTTAAAAGAGAGAGAATCATTTTACACTCTTTTGGTTTAAGGGACCGTTATTTTCAATACAATTTCAACTGAATGAAATTGTAAATATGTGTGTTAAATAAAGAAAATCTCTCGTTTGTTGTTATTTTTGAAATGTTGTCATGACTACTACAAATGAAAACAACCATAAAACATGTGTGTATACATATATAAATATGTATAGAACTAGTTATTAAATGTGTTAAAGTTTTATTATAAAATTTTGCCAAATTTTTGATTTGAGTGTTTTTTTTTTAATTTAATAGTTTTTTGAGTATTTCTTTCTTTATGTTTTTGGTAAGTGTGTTGGAATGTGTGTGTGTGTCTGATATATTTTGAGCTTTTTTTTCTTTTGTAATTTATTTTTTGTTTGTTATTGCTCTCTCAGTTTTAGGGGTTAAAAACGTGTTCAAAGTTTTATCTATCATTTCAATTTCTTTTCGTTTTAACTAAATAATTCGCAGAACATTGAAAGTTTCATTGAGATTTCTTCAAATTCAGTCAGTCAGTCAGTGTTGGACATTACGGAGTGTTGGATCATCTTTTTTCATTTCGAATAGTTTTTCTAACAAAAATCTTAAATCAAAACTACACACATACTGAACAAAAGTAATACTACCACAACTCGTAAAACGTAAACAATTTTAAAGTGGAATAAAAAATTCAATATAAAAAAAGAACAAAACATACATATTTCGGTTATTATATAACTTAAAACCAAATTGTTCTGAAAAATCAAATAATAAAAAAAAATAACAAGAAATATTTTTAAAATTTAAAGTGATTTACTTATTTTAAAAAGTCCAATAAACGTGTTTCAGTCATTTTAAATTTTAAAGCAGCAAAAAGGAAAAGAGCAACTGACTAAACAGAATCTTAACAGACATACATATCTACCAAATTTCTTAGTAAGTATAAAATATACATACATACATATATATTTCTTGATTTGCTTTAAATTTCCTTTAACAAAAGAAAATATCCTGTCTGGCAATAAAGTTTTCTTTGTGTATGTATTTGGAAATATAATGAAATTCAAATGTGGATTTGTTAGAATTCACTTGTCTTTCCTTATATGACTTACTTGTCGTATCACATCAAAAAATCAATAGTTACTTTTATTTAATTTGCATTTTCATTTCATTTTTATTTTTTTTTTTTTTTTTGTTAACTTTGGTTTTGTTTCCAACAATTATTTTAATTGTGTGTTTACGTGTTGTTTGTTATACTCAAGTCCTAAATTTCTATCTAGATTTTGTTTACAGTTAAGTACCCTCATTGATGACACATAAATACATATGTATGTATGAATGTACTACATATGTATATACATTAGGGTGGCCTATATTTTGCAATTTACCGAAAACAATTTTAGACCTTGGGAACATCGCAAATCTTAAATGTGCAAAATAAGTGCCACCCTAATATACATATCTATAAGTACTAAGCAGACATTAACAATGACCCTCCTTGTTGGTATGTATTTATGTATGTACAGTGAGTGGCAATAAATTTTGTAATTACAAATGGAATTAAGGTCTTTCTGATTCGTAGCAAAGTTAATAAATAAAACAGTATTTTTTATGGTTATTTGTTTTTTGCAATAATTTTTGTTTAATTAAAAGCTAAATTCCTCACAACTAATGCCTCACATGATTTGCAGCATATGGTTGTTAGAAGGGCTCAGTCCATGATTTCACGTAGCCCCCATACATATGACCCCGGAATACAATTTAAGCTGTTGATTATGCGGAAATTCTGATAAAATTTTGCACAAATTAATTTTGAGTACTCTGAAAATATTGTTACGAATGTGCAATAGCGATATGAATTTAACGGTCAGTAACGACTACCTGCAACATTCATCATGTTTATGAACACGTCCATTAGTAGAAGTTTCTAGCATGCGGTTACTAGCATTGTTTGTAAGTATGGCAACACTAAATGTTTGAGCTGCTAACATTAACATCGAAAGCTCTAGATTTCGAATTTTCTAGTTGTCCGTTAAGATCATTGTAGAAGATTAACGAAAGATGGCGTGTGTATAAATAGTGGCAGAGGTGGCAGTCGTGAGTAGAGTTGATCATTGTCGCTGTTAACATCAACTGTTGTGTGCATGTGAGTTTGTACATTTTAAAGTTTGTGTGCATTTCTGCGAATTGATTTACGTCTATAAAGACACTGAGTGAATATTTGAACTGTTGTTGTTGTATATTTTAAATAAGTAAATAGTTGTTACAATTTAAAACTACTGAAACTGCTTTTTATTTGCCATCAAAAGCATCCGGTTTATTTAAAGGAAATAAACCCCGTTTTTAAAGGTAAAAACGTAACAATATACTGTAAAGTATAGCAAAAATCGGGCAACATTTGTCCCTTTCTATACAAGGCCCCCCTTAGGAAATGATTTGAAGATTCATCAGTTTTATATGAACCTTAATCTTTCTACCAACTTTTGTAAAGATCGATCCATAATTGACTAAAACAAGTTTGAAAACCAAGAATTTCAGGCATTACTCCATGAAGATGGTTGTAAAACTCAACAGAAGCTTGCAAAATCATTGAGAGCTACTTAAGCAGCAATTTAAACACGTTTACGAGCAGCATGATTCATCCAAAACCAGCGTATTTGGGTACCATACGAATTGAAACCGACAGTCCTTGAAAGTTTTTTTGCATGTCCGAAATTATGCTTGAACGCTATAAAAAATATCACTTTTGCAGCGAATCATTACGTGCGATGAAAAATGGATTCATTAAAATAATCCGAAGCGTAAGATAAGCCCGTACATCCAGCTGAATCGACACCAAAGTCAAATATCCATAGCGCGAAGGTAATTCTCTGTATTTGGTGAGAAGAAAAGTTTCCTATCTGTTATGAGCTATTCTTGTTCTCAAAAGATGAGCAGTTCTTTGTGCTCGTAATTCAGAAGTTGCCAGAAATAAGGGAAAAGCTCATAGCTAACAATGGCTAATACATTGAGTAAATTTTAATTGTACAAATTTTCGAAATAAAAGCTCAACATTTGAAAATATTCCTCATTTTTAAGTCATACAACCAATATATTTATTAAGATTTACATTTTTTTTGCAATCACCTCATTTTGCTCCTCATTAGCAGAATTTTTTTCTCTTTTTATTACTTCTTAATTTTTTATAAAATGTTGTTAACTATTTATACTTATATTTCTTGAGAGCATTCTCAAGCACCGGCCTATTAATTACAACTGATGTAATTTAAAGCCACTTTCTATTTTCATCTACCGCGTTAACAATTTCTTAACGATTTTACTAGCTGCATACAATTTGTACTCATACGATTAATACGATTATTGTTGATGATAAGTATTTATATGATAAATGTTGTTGATTATACAATTTTCAAGTACATTCTGCCATAAAAGTTGTTATATTTTTAAGTGTTTGCTGTTGAAACTATGGTCTGCTACTGATTTTATGACACATAATAATTTGCATCTGCTATAAACTGCTTTAATTACTTGCATAAATATAAATTGAAGGTTTTAAAAGTATAAAGTTTATAGATTAAGTATGTGAATAGCGTGGTTTTTTGCTGTATATAATAAAAGGTTCAAATTGTATTTTTAAAACAATAACGATGGCGACAAGTTCATATTGCTCATGTGCATTTTTTATTTTGTTTATAATGAAAAAAAAAACATTATGGTCTAATTTGGTCGATAACATCTGGTTAAAACGGCAACTCACAACTGAAACTTCTGTAAGAATGATTTGAAGGCATGGCTTAAGTCGCAGGTCTATGCGTATAAGCTACAATAGCTGCCCTCAAAGCCAACATAACCCATGCCATATTGCAAATTTAGCCTTTAGCGCCAGTGTCATGGAAAATTGAACATTTCGGTGCTTACCCGTTCTAAATCAAAATACAACTCATACAGTAGAGTGTCCAAAAAACCGGCAAATTCAAAAAAACGGTTTCCGGTTTAACCGAAAACAGTGTTATATAAAAAAACCGGTTTCGGTTTTCTCATTCTAAAAAAACCGGGTTCGGGTTTGTCATTCTAAAAACCGGTTAACCGGTTTTTTCTAACAAATAAATGAATATTTTTAAAAATGTTATCAAAATATTTTTAAGTTATATGTTCAAATAAGCTTTACAAAGTATTTCGTTAAAACCGGTTAACCGTCTTAAAAAAATCGGTTTGTCAAAAAACCGAAAAGTTAATGAAAACCGAAACAGGTCGGTTTTACAAAGATGAAAAACTGAACACATCATACTTTTGCACTAACACAATCACACATGCATGTGTAAAGTTTCAAATACATGAATGTGTTAGTGCAAAAGTATGAATGTGTTGAGTTTTTCGAACTGTTACTTGCATGTGTAAAGGCTAGGTAACTTACAATATTTGTTTGGAATATAGTTTTTACATATCAGTTCCATGTACAGGACACTGGCCAAAAAGTGAAGCAAAAACAAAACAGTATTCTTCTTCAAGAAAAATGCTTAATTTTCGATACGCCCTCCTTAATGAGATTATAGTTTTTTAGAGCATGATTTGAACTTTAATCAAATTTGAATTTTCTTATTTTGTTTTTATAGCTTTTGGCACAAATTCTTGTTTTGTTATTTTGAATACTGTGCCAAATATTACTATTGGATAATAAAATAATAAATTCAATAATAAGAAACTTTTAAAGGAATACATTTACATAAGGTTGGCCCCAAAAAAAAAACTGAAATAAAAATTTAATTCATTCTAAGATATCGTTTCTCAACATTTCTGTGCTGTCATTAGTATTTGGATCAAACGGTTCTTATAATGTACGTCCAAATATATTCGAACTTTTTTAATATATTTACATTTATATTGTTACGTTTTAACCTTTTTAAAACGTTGGTTTATTTCCTTTAAATAAACCGGATACTTTTGATTGCAAATAAAAGACGTTTAGTAGTTTAAAATTTGTAACAACTCTTTATTTGTTTAAAATGTACAACAGTTCAAATAGTCACTCAGTGTCTTTATAGTGTACAAACTCAAATGTACACGACATTTAATGTTAACTCTAACAGCGCCAATGATGAACTCACTCACGACTGCAACCTCTGCCACTATATATACACACGCCATCTTTCGGAAATTTTCTACAATGCTCTTAACGGACAAACTACTATGTTTGAATTCTAGAGTTTTCGATGTCAATGTCAGCAGTTTAAACACTTAGTGTTGCCATACTTACAAACAATGCTAATAACCGCATGCTATCAACATTGTTGATAAGTAGAAGCTTCTACTGATGGACGTGTTTATAAACATGATGATCGCTGCAGGCAGTCTTTAGAGACCGTTAAATGCAAATCGCTATTGCAGAATCGTATCAATATTATATATAAGTATTTTAAAGTAATATGTTTTAATTAATGCCTTATAAATCTTATGGAATTTCACTGAAACTGGTTTTACTGTTTTTCGAAATTTAATCTAGTTAGAGTTTTATTGGAATTTTCGGAAACCTGTTTTCTTCCTGATCTGATTTTAGCTATTGAAAACGCTTCCACATGATATCAATATTTTATATGTTTCCTATACGAGCATTATGAAAAAAAAAATCATAGAAACCTTAAAAACATACATTTCTATACTTTGATGCAGCTCACCAAACACTGACCTAAGGACAAACAATTTGAGAAATGGTCTTCTTAAACAAACTAAACTTTAATTTTAGCTGGGAATATCGACTACTTATTTGTGCTCCATACAAACGACGTCACCGTAATGTACATATGTATTCTTTATATCCATATAAACCTATCACAAGCACCTGGACATTAAGAAAATTTATGATTATATTTTATGGTTTTCAACCACAATTTATATGGAATAAGAATTATAAAATGTCAAATTTTAAATAGCAGCAACAAATTGGTATTGCACTGTACTCAATAAATTTAAGACTGCACACTCTTTCAATATATTCCCAGCCAAATTTCGGATACATACAGTAAAAACACAAAGGAATTGAAAACAAATAATTTGTTTTTTAAAAAATAGCTCAGCAAATTCCTCAAAAAGAAAAGCTAAAAATTAACAAAATATATATCTCCCCAAAGTTCAATGAGCTTTAGATTAAAGTATCAAATGTATAATTCCCACAAGTCTGTAAATAAGTTTCAAATTTCTAATAAAATATACTTCAAGTTCTATCGAAAAGAAAAAAAAAAATAAGTATCATCATGGCAACGTCCGCTGTTAAAACATTAATCAATTTAAAATCTAATTTTAGAAAAAAAAAATATAGAAAATAATAAATATTGTAACATTATACAATCGATATTGTCTAGAATTACAAATAAATCTTACTGTCCTCAATTCATACAAGTATAACAGTTTTATTTTTACCCTACACCACCATAAGTAGTGGAGAGGCTATTATTATTTACTTATAGATTCCAAGACACTCATTGAATTCATTGTAGAGCAATTACTTTCACTTACATATACCCACAGCAACTAAATCCTTGGAAAATAAACTTTATAAAAAGACATAAAATGAACAGGTGTATTTTAACAAAAGGACATAATCGTTCTTGTCAACAAAATCAACAACAAGAACATTCACTCAATAAGTATTTGTTTTTTATACTATTGGGAAAGTATGGTTGTTTTATGGTACAACAATTGTTCGCAAATGCAGGATTATTTTTCCGATATCGTTTTCCTTTGCAATTGTATGAAATGTTTTTTGTAGAATTTTTAGGTTTTTCTGTCCATGGAAAAGAAAATGGGGTAAAAAAACCTTTTTATTAAAGTCATCATTATAGAAAAGAAACAGGGGTATTAAATCCCATTTTTTAAGTAGTCAATTTGAGTTGAATGTCTGGGACCAGGTGCGGATTTAAAAAAGAAGAAAAAAAAAGGAAAAATGTAGAACAAATTTAAATTTTTCCCCCCCAAATGGTTAACCTGGATCCGCGCCTGTCTGGGACACAACTACTTTTTAGGTAGATGAATACAATAATGACGGTAATACTTAACTCTTTCGGTATTTTGTAAGATATCATTATAAATTCATGCTCATTTTAGAAATTTGTTAACAGAGTCGGATAATATTTAAACATAGTTTTCAGATTGAATTGTTGAATATTTAAAATTTTATAACAAATTAAAATTAGTCATAGGTCTAATATAAGGTATATTTCCGAAAATCACTTTAAAAGCTTAAATCTCTTAAAAATTTTGATATCCACATAGAATTCAACAGGAATAAGTTTCATATAGATATAAATTACACGACCTAATTTCATGGATATCGGTCTATAATTAGTCAAAGCTCCCATACAAGGAGCTCTACCGAAAATCAATTACGTATTTAAATTATTTGGTCAATTCACAAGTTCTCTTATTAGTCATATTGTCATAATATATCACGACTCGTCGGCTCGGCTTAACCGACTCTTAGGCATTCTGCGTTGGTCTCTGTTGGTTTGTTACGATAACACAATAAACCTAGCATAGGAAGTAGTAGTATATTAGGACATTTTTTGGTTGAAAAGCAATAAAAACTATTGTGAAATATTAGGATATTATGACATGATAAGGGACCTTGTGAATTGACCAATTGAAATTTTAATATATTGTTACGTTTTTACCTTTTAAAAACGTGGGTTTATTTCCTTTAAATAAACCGGATACTTTTGATTGCAAATAAAAGCAGATTTTGTAGTTTAAAATTGTAACAACTCTTTATTTAGAATGTATAACAACAACAGAATTAAATAGTCACTCAGTGTCTTTATACACGTTTATCAATTCGCAGAAATGCATACAACCTTTATAATGTACAAACACACATGTACACGACAGTTGATGTTAACTCTAACAACGACAATGATCAACTAAACTCACGACTGCAGCCTCTGCCACCATTTATACACACGCTATCTCTCGGGAATCTTCTACAATGCTCTTAACCAGTGGTGTTAACCGTACGGTAATTACCTTATTGTACGGTAATTTAGACTTGACTAAGCACTATATACTATACACTACAAAAATGATAACAATTTTCAATTCCATTCATAGATTTTATTAAAAAAAAATTTAAGTAAAATTATAAATTTTGTTAGACGTTTCACCACATAATGATATCGCTAAAAGGGTCAGGCTCAGTCCATTGTTATTAAAATAAACTTAGAAAAGTTGAGATTTACATAACCTTTAAGCCTCTTATATATTGCGTTTCAATCGCCTCAGTTGTTTCGGAGTTATAATATTTAAGCAAAAAATATAATTTATACGTGAAAATAGCAATTTTTTTGTTGAAAAAAAATAATGAAAAATCTAAAACGACAGAAATTGTTCAGTTTTATGGCTTCATCGCAAAGCTACATGCAATAGGAACAAAATGAGATATTGATTATAAAAATCGAGGGATTATTTTCGAATTTATTCACAATTAAGTGAATTCGCTCATTTTCACAAAATTTTAAGTTTTTTTTTTGATATACATACAATTGAGTAGTTAATGTTCTTCTTTCGATTGATTGAATTTTGAAAACATTTTCCCTATGCTATGTATAAATTTTAACATATATATTGCGTTTCAATCGGCTCAGTAGTTTCGGAGTTATAATAACAAATTGAAGCAAAAAATATATTTTTTACGTGAAAATTGATTTTTTTTTGTTTTAAAAAAAAATCATGAAAAATCGAAAACGACAGAAATTGTTCAGATTTATGGTTTTATCACAAAGCCACATGTAATAGGAACAAAATATGATATCGATCATAAAAATCGGGGGATTCTTTACGAATATATTCACAATTAAGAGAATTCGCAAATTTTCACGAAATTGTAAGAAAATATAATTATTTTTGTTCAAGACTTTGCATACGGTAATTTTACCCAAAAAACGGTAATTTTTTTAGGGCTGTACGGAAATCGAAACAAAAAAGTTAACATCACTGCTCTTAACGGACAAAACTCGTATGTTCGAATTCTTCGATGTCATTGCCAGCATCCCAAACATTTAGTGTTGCCATACTTACAAACAATGCCAATAACCGCATGCTACTGATGGACGTGCCTTTAAATATGATGAATGCTGCAGGCAGTCGTTACAGACTGTGAATTCAAATCGTCAATGCACATTCGTAACAATATTAATGTGTTTGCTCATTTACACAACGAAGGGTGTTATTGTACTTTCTTTACAAATATATTAAGTTCGGGGCTGATTAGGTCTTTACAGAATGAAGTTGTATTTATAGCAGTGTTCTTCATAAAGATAACATGGAATATAATATCATGTTATGCACTTTATTTCTCTGTTGAAATCTGACTAGAACACTTTTTACTTCCATTGGCTTTAAAATATAAACAGCTTATTTTTGATTTTTTTTTTTTAACGTATTTTATCTATGTACACAGAGTTGAAATCTAAATCAACAGAGTAGTGGCAAAATTCTAATTCAACTGCATAATAATTTGGGGATTTCCCTAGATGCAGATGGGAATTAGATGCCATTTGCAAATATGAACAATCTTGCAAAAGTGAACTGGCCTGGCTTTAATTAGTTCATATCATCGCGAGTGCACTGTATATCTTATTTGCTAGCTGTTATGAACATAATTGACATTCGTGTTGTTCACAGATAAATAACCGATCAAGTTCGGTCCCTGGTAGCTATGAGTATCGACCACTGAAGCAAGTAGAAATATGTTTGAGATTGCTTAAAGTGGGTGTCCTCATACAATGCAGCAACAGTCTAATGTAGCACCCCCCTTTGTTCAATTTTGACATATTTGTTTGACATATATTTGTCAGTTTCTATCAAATTTATGTCAAAACAAAAAAAGTTTGTCATTGATTGAAAGAAAAGGTAATACAAACCAGCATGAATGGTATGACTGTACTTACAAATATACTATATTCACACTCGTATTGCTATCTACTTTTTATAAGGAAATTCGTTCATTTATATGAAAGGAGTGCTTCGAAAAATTAAATTTTTTTTCTAATATTTTAAAAAATATGAACTTTCTAGAGTTCATCTGCATATTATAACCCCAACACTTTAGGTATTAGAACATTTTATACATTAAGTTGAGCAATGTTAATTTATATTTAGCTTTGACTTTATTTCCTTCTTTTACCATTTTCATTATTCCTGATCAAATTGAAATTTTTATATAAGCTCAATTCAGAATATTTTGAATTGCGTTTATAACCGATATAAATATTTCTCAAATAAATTTTAATAAGGAGACATATGTTATGCTATTTAGAAATATTTGTGTTACATTTTGTATGGGCGCCCTCCTTATGTGTCCTTAAAACATGTGCAATTATACTCATACCCATACTTATGTATATTTTAAAAATGTTTTTTTTTTACAATTCTTTCAAAATATGAAAACCATTAAAAAGAAACAAGAAAATAAATTACTAGAGTAAAGAAAGCACAAAAAAAAAATACATCAAATGAAATATGAGGAGTAGACAAACAAAAAAAAAAAAGTCTATATATTAAAAGTATGTCAGTTATTATTCAAATTGACATTGAGGAATAAGGTTTGTTGCTATGAAGTGGCATGAATAATGGTTAAGGTACGTTCACATTGTAAGCACTATTTTAAATATAATTTTTGTAAATGGAACCTATAATAAACAACATAATAATGGCATTATTTGAAGATTTTTTTTTTTTTAATTGAAGCATATTTTAGTAAATAGTACATAGTACATACATATTTATTCAAAGAAAAGTGATGTATTAAGTTTTTGTGGTCACGTTTTACAAATATTTGAGTAATGTGAACCTTACTAAATAAATAACTTTGTTTGAAAATAGCGATTTTAGTTGGCGGCCTTTACTCGTCTATACATTCATTATGCTAATATACTTATCGTTAGCTTAATATTGAAAAGGGCTAATTCTACTTTTAATGCAAATTTTGATTTTATAAATTGTAAAACTAAGTTAACGTTTTTTTTAGCCATAAAATTTATTAAAATGAAGTTTACAAGTTTGCCCACAGGAAACTGCAATTACACTGAGTTCTCTTGAGTTTGTATCCAATTATTTGGCATGTAGCATGGTAAAGACATACATATTTTATGTCATCATTAACGAATTTTTGTTCTCTTTTCAAAAATTTATAAATAATTCATACAAATTTAATGAAAACTTTTATAAAATTTAAAAAAAAACTTATTCATAATTTTACTTTTTCCTCTCCCCATGATTATGAAACGTTTAAATATACATATTAATTTATGTATATATTACAGACTAATTTAAGTTGAATTTAGAAATGATTTTCGTGCATATAATATTTCTACAATAAAAAATTATATGCAATAAATAAACACACTATTAAAATACTAACTAATTTTAATTAGCTTCAAATATTATAATTCATAATTTTGTAGCATTTATTTATTTAATAATCCTGTCAAATGCACAACTGCGACTCATTAAAATATAACTGCTACAAAACATAAAATAACAAAAACTTTTTAATGCGATTTTATATTGTATATATAATTCAAGGTAATTTGAAAATAATTGTGCAAAAAATAAATTAAATTTATGGAAATTTAATAAAATACAAATGAATTTATTTAGAAATAGATAGAAATTGTCCCTTAATGTACCAACTAATTTGCTGCAATATTAACACAAGCAGAAAAATCTTGAATACCATGTAATGGGTTAAGATGCAAAATATATTAAGTCTTCACTAGTTATAAATGTTATTGGGGGCAATAACTTACAATTAGCAACTTAAATTAATCATTGCTTTTATTTATCTTAAATGACTACCCAGCAGTTAAGCAAGTAGTCAATGTATCCCTTATAGACAGTAATCGTCACAAGTGTGTTATCTCTCGGCTGACTCCAATTTATATATTTTGGTCATTTGACACGTATGAGCTCTTTGTAGTGAAGAGAGAAGACAATTGGTTACTTTATACATCCCAGGTAATCTAGTGTGAAAACAATTGTCAATTAAGTGTCTCTAAGTAATATGGAGTGTAGTCACTTTAAACGTTTTGTGAGTAATTCGTTCAAACTGGTTTTATACAAATTGTGTTGATGTAATTCGCATACAGTTAATTTTTATTTTTGCTTAAGTATACTGATATCCCATGTAACATCGCATGAAGTCAATAGTCACTTTAATGTCTCTTAGTTACCTATAGTGTAGTCACTTTAAACGTTTATTTTGTACTGTACTTCAGAAATTAGTTATACCCACCAAAAGCAATCCATTGGAGAGTTGTCGACGAAAGGTTTGTTTACAAGCTATAGTTTATTGTACTGCCTATGATATGTCTTTTTAGCTGACTATTTGAGGTCAATTAGCACTCGTACATGTTAAAATAACTAGTTATGTAGCTGCTCAAGTTAAGATAACTGACGCTATTTAACAATTATGTGAATCCAATGCGTTGACTACTTTGGACCAGCTATTAGACAGTCTCATTGTAGTCAAAAAGGGTAAACTGACCCCCTGCTTAGGATATGCACGTGTTAAAATAACTAGTCACGTAGCTATTGAAGTAACTAGTTCCCACCCTAAATGATGGGTAAAATCACTAGTTCGGGACTGTCTCCTAGAACTGCTGGGTAGTGACATAACAACTTATGCGTATGTGTAAGTTTGTATAACTAAATGGAAATTATATTAATTGAATTGAGAGGCAGAAGGTTTAAAATATTATGTTCATTCACAGATGTTTAATGTGTAAGAACATTAAATATTTACCTCTGATTATAAAACACTTATAACTAAACTACTTCTAAGCAATGCTGACGGTATCTAAAAACACAGGTCAACAGCAAAAAAGGCTTGACTAATCACTATAAAGATTTGATACGTCATGGGTACCTAAGTACAAAAATGGTAAAATTTTTCAATTCTATGAAAAATTTAAAAAAAAATGTTAAGTAAAATTATGAATTTTGTTAGACGTTTCTCCAAATAATTAATGATATCTCAAAAAGGGTCAGTCCGATGTTCTTATAAAAAACTTAGAAAAGTTGAGATTTACATAACATATAATCCGTTTATATAGTGCGTTTCAATCAGCTCATTAATTTCGGAGTTATAAACAAATTAAAGCAAAAAATATATTTTTTACTTGAAAATAACTAAAATTTTGTAAAAATAAGCAAATTCACTTAATTGTAAATAAATTCAAAAATAATCCATCGATTTTTATCATCGATATCTCATTTTTTTGCTATTATATGTGGCTTTGCGATAAATTCATAAATCTGAACAATTTCTGCCGTTTTCAATTTTTCATGATTTTTTAAAAACAAAAAAAAGCTATTTTCACGTAAAAAATATATTTTTTTTACTTCAATTTGTTATTATAACTCCGAAACTAATGAGCCGCTTGAAATGTAATATGTATGTGAAAATGTGTACATAGCATGTGGAAAATATTTTCAAAATTCAATTAATCGAAAGAAGAACATTAACTCCTTAATTTTATGTATATCAAACAAAAAAGTAAAATTTTGTAAAAATGAGCAAATTCACTTAATTGTGAATAAATTAAAAAAGAATCCATTGATTTTTACGACCGATATCTAATTTTGTTCTTATTACATGTGGCTTTACGATAAAACTATAAACCTGAAAAATTTCAGCCGTTTTCAATTTTTCATGATTTTTTTAAAACAAAAAATTGCTATTTTTACGTAAAAAATAGATTTTTTCTGCTTCAATTTGTTATTATAACTCCGAAACTACTGTGCCGATCGAAACGCAATATATATATGTGAAAATTAGTACATAGCATGGGAACAATTTTTGCAAAATTCAATCAATCGAAAGATGAACATTAACTACTCAATTTTATGTATATCAAACAAAAAACTAAAATTTTGTGAAAATGAGCAAATTCACTTAATTGTGAATAAATTCAAAAAGAATCCATCGATTTTTATCATCGATATCTCATTTTGTTGCTATTACATGTGGCTTTGCGATAAAGCAATAAACCTGAAAAATTTTTACCATTTTCGATTTTTCACGGGTTTTTTAAACAAACAAACTTTTTTTTTTTTTTTTTCACGCAAAAAATATATTTGTTGCTTCAATTTGTTATTATAACTCCGAAGCTACTCAGCCGATTGAAACGCTATATATAGAAGAATTAACATCGGACTAACCCTTTTAGAGATATCATTAATTATGTGGAGAAATGTCTAACAAAATTCTCAATTTTACTTCAAATTTAAAAAATTAGTGGTTATGAATTAGTGATAAAAAATTAGTGGTCATGAAATTATTGAAGCCAAATTTGAATAATAAGAATTTTAAATCTTTTTTTTTTTAATGAAGTATTATTCTAATGTTTTGAACTAGAGCACAAGAATAAACTTAAGTCATGTTGAACTTAAAATTAAGTGCAATATTTGTAGTTGCACTCAAATTAGTGCAGAAATAAAGTAGCTATATACTGAAGTTTGCTTTTTTTAAATCAAATAATTAAATTTTGAGTACAAAATTGATTAACTCACGTCACTAATATTTAGTAAGGCTGCTAAACATCAACAAAATAATTGCAATAATTTTGCCCTATCACTAAGTACATTAGTGCAAATTGCAAAATTAATGCACTACCCCCATCTATGGTCGCTAATTTCAAACACCAATGCATACTTTTCAAAGTTAACTAACTTTTATTGCCCAAGAATTTTAATTTGGTTTCTAAATTCATATTTTAATATCATTGGCTACTTGTATATGTTAAAACAATTATTTTTATTACATAATTTATTTAATCCTTGTCTTGCTCAACAATTTATATGTACTAAATATCGCTTTTTAATATTTTTTTCTTAAAAATAATAGAAAATGATTGCTGTTCAAAATTAAGGCCATTTCATTTATCAAATTCATAAATTCTAATCAAAATATTTTCATGTTTACAAGTTGTCTTTTCTTTTTCCCACAAACACTACAATAGTGCATCAGTGTGTGTGTGTGTGTGTAAGCTTATACCTACCTACCTTTACAAATTGTAATCACAATTTGGCCTTGAACTTTTTGTTGTTGCTCTAAATAAGGAAAAACAAAAAAAAATAAGCAAATAAAACACAAGTAAACAAGTTCTCTGTGCTCTTTTACACAAACAAAACAATAACAACTGCATAAACAAAATGCTTAAACATCAACTGCAATTTACATGCAACCATAACAAAAAGAAAACAACAATAACTCTACTACTGCATACATACAAACAAAGAAAAAGAAAAGTAACAAATACATCTTAACACTAGCAACAAATACTCATTGATAACACTCCCCTAGAGAGAGAATGTTTGTTGACTAACTGTTTAAAACTGGTGCATAACTTTAGGCAATTTACTTAATATTTGCCATTGTTTTCCTGAATTGTTGTTTTTTGTATTTACTGCTTATTAAAATTAAGCAAACTCATCACCTATCTAATGTTTAATCTACTTTCTAGCTTAAATTCTTTGCTAAAATAAACTAAACTATTATTTATTAGCCTAATTTGTAGCTTGCAAACTACATAGTTTTAGTTATTATTATTTATTTTTTTTTTTGAAAAAGTAATAACCTCTAATGTACAAATTCCTAGTTACGTGATTGTTTAATATTGTCTCCATTTATTTATTTTTTTCTTTTAATTTTTCATGTTGAGGTTTTTTTTTTTGTACGTGGTTGTGCTATTTACAAAATTGGTTTTAACCTGCTGTGCAACAAAAAAAAAGTTTTTTTTCTTTTTTTGGGGTTTTGCGGTTATACGTGTGTTTGTAGCTGCTTACCTTTATATGATAAAAAAAATTCACGTACTGCAATTTTGTTATATAACTACAGGGAGAGAAATGTACATATATATAGAGTTGCTGAAAGTAAATGAAATATTTAATTAGCAAGAAATGTTTTTGTAAAAAATATTGTAGAAATAAAAAACTCTGCATTTTTACCTCTATATTCATAATTATATTTAAGTATTATGTACATATCGATGGTTCTAAGTTAACACCTCGTAATTAACCAGTTTTTTCCATGATCAGATAATAATGCAAAACATTAACTGTGTGAAGAAGGAATGATCGTTAAGTATTATTCGCTAAATGGAAAATATCCAAATTCTGTGAATGCTCAAAGGAGGCTCCCAACATATCTTATAACTGGACCAGAGAGAGACTTTATGTAAATCCCGATAAGACGGACATTTTTTTGTTCACAAAACACAGCAAAATTCCAAACTATGAAGACAGGAAATAAAACATACAAATAATAAAGTCAAATACCTAGGAAAAGTACTCGATTGGAGAATATCCTGGAAGGAATACAGAAGAGCGATAGGTTCGTAATGTGGCATAAGCCCGAAGATGACGCACTGGCTATACACAAGTGTGCTACGGCCAATTCTTACGTTTGCCTCGATAGTATGGAGGACATCCTTAGGGAAGAATGTTAATATAAAATCTCTTACAAAAGTAAAATAGGCTTCATAGGAATATGTGGTTCAATGAGAACAATGACTACCAATCGAAATTTCGGTGAAATATGAAGCATCCTTATCTACAACTGGATGGATGGTAATAGGAGAATGACTAAGATTAGGTTATGTGGCCAACCAAACAACAAAAGATAATAAACATCTTAGCTGGAGGATATATTACTACCGAAGGATTAACAGAGTTCAAACTAAATACGTTAACACTAACAATATCACCATAATACCGGAAGGGGAAGAATGAGATGACATAATAAGAGCAAGGAATGGGGAACCAAGGAACCTATCCATATACATATGGTTAACAAATTCCAGAAAAAACGGGAATGGGCTTCTATGAACTGAGACATAATAAGGTAAATACTTTCGTCTCCCAGATCACAATACTGCTTTTCAGGCTGCGATAATACGATTAGGGACAGCACAAAATGGTTGATGAGGATTGTTAACAAAACTCCAACACGTATTTTTACAGATAGTCAAGAACGAAACGAAAGCTTTAAATCTTGCAACATTTTACAATGTAAGAATGAAAAAAATTCTTACTCAAATTGCGAATATCTTAAGATAATATGCATCTCAGGTAATTATGGCATTATTGGAAAGGAAAAGACGGACAACTGCAGAGTTCATTTATTGTCCATTTTAAAAGTACGTTTTTGAACTTTGGGAAGGTTTTGAAAACACTCTGCAGTCGACTTTCTACGGCGAAACCCAAACCAATACAAAGGATATTCTGATACTAAATATACCAACGTTCAGTTGACTAGTTAAGGTATTTAATGGACATACAGAGCTGAAGTCTCATCTGTATATGTTGTGAAGAGCAGGGCGAAACGCTGGAACATTTCATGTGTCAATGTCCTGCCTTTAGTCGAATTAGAGACGACCATTTTAGTAATTCAAATTGTAAATCATTGAGAAACTATATCGAAGGAGCTATCGAGAGTATGGACCATTTAACTTCCAATTTGTTGCTTACAATTTAGTATAGAGGAATTGTTTGGCATCATTATCTACTATTGTACATTCGGATCTATCGAACTTTTCACTTAAAATACAACTTAGTGAAGTAAACTGGAATTTCTTTAACTTGATTTATAACAAAGTCTTATTTATTGAAATCAGTCCGCATTTCTACAAATTACAAGTTGTACAATATTTTCCTTGATACCCTGTATCTCACCTTGTATTCTAACATGGTGGTCACAAATTTCATTTACTGAAAGGCTATGTACTCCTCCAGGCTCGTTCATGCATCATTTTTCAATCGGAGCAGTAGTTTGAACGATTCAGATTTATTATTGTTATTGTTTTTGGCAGTAAAGAGGTATCAATATGTAACCAACAGAAATAAAATTGACTTAAGTATTTTTGATAACAACATTTTGTGGTATTACAGTAATTGAATTGTTTCACGGGCTGTATGCTGCTATTTTCACAATTAAATATGCAAGATAAACTATCAGCTGTCAAACTGTTTTGATTGGCAACACTTTAAAGCGTCCATGAAATTTGGGACACCCTTAACAACGAGTATACTCTCTAGTTTATTCTAGTCTCGATTTCTTCCAGTGTATTCCTCTTTATAATTTATGCATGACTATACTCTTACGCTACTGCATTTAGTAGTGTTTTGTGCTGCACTTTTCATCCACTTCCCAGACCATTAAGGCTTAGCTGCATAGATAAACCTTCATACAAGGAGTATTCAACAAAAATGTCAAAGGTTTATTGCACAAAAAAAAAGTTGCAATTTATAGTTCGGTGTAAGCAGTGTGTGTATACATAGAGTAACAGTGTTTTATTTACGCTAGTTCTTTAATACGGAAAGGGGCAGTAAAACCAGGCTACCAATTGGCCTGTACATATTAAAGTGAATTTAATCGATTTATACATAGCACATACAAACAACCTTAAGTAGATTAAGGTTTAATTTTCATGCAAAAAATAAACAATAATAGCTTATTTGTAATATTAAAGATTATTTTCCTTAATAAAGTGATAAAAAAAAAACAGTTTAAGGCTTTTTCACACATTTTATTTTAATCCTGTTTAAAATTGTTTTTTTTTTTTTTTTTTTTGCTTAAGACAAATGATTTTATAATTAAGACATTTTAAATTTAATTTTCTATTCTACCTTATTTATCCTTTACTTTAGTCGGTTATGTCAGTTTCTTGTGAAATTATAACTATTTTAATATTAATTTATACATTTTGTATGCTAGTTAGTGTCTTTGCTTTTTAGAATAATAAAGTACATGTCCAAGAGTGAGTACATGTCCTGGTTGCTACATTTGTTATTGTATTAATAAGGATTTATTTTGCTTTCCTAGAATTTATTATATTTTTTTTTTCATTTTAATAAATGCAAAAAAGCAAAAACAAATATAAACGAAAGCATAAAGTAATTTATCATGTTTTCAAATTTGCTGATGAAGAATAATGTTTTTGAGTTAGCTTAGTCATGATGCTAACAGTGCGTGCAGTTATAATAAGTATAGAATGTAGAGTGTAACAAATCTTTATTTATTTTAAATGTACAGCAACAACAGAATTAAATAGTCATTCAGTGTCTTTATACACGTTTATCAATTCGCAGAAATACACACACACAACTGGCGACTGCAACCTCTGCCATTATTTATACACACGCCCTCTTTCGGGAATCTTCTACAATGCTCTTAACGGACAAACTAGTATGTTCGAATTCTAGAGCTTTCGATATCAATGTTAGCAGCTTAAACATTTAGTGATGCCATAACGTGCTATCAACATTGTTGATAAGTAGAAGCTTCTACTGATGGACCTGTTTATAAACATGATGAATGTTGCAGGCAGTCGTTACAGACCGTTAAATTCAAATCGCTATTGCAAAATCGTAACAATATCATCCGATTCAGGCCAACAGTGGTTGGTAATCATCGACCTATAGTGCTTGCCATTGATGGTGATGGTCTGGGCAACGTCGTGCTCAATGAAATATGCACTAATGACGCCGCCAGCCCAAAATCTACACCAAACAGTGTTGCATTTAACGCTCTTGGATATCATGTATCATAAATGAGCCTCATCGCTGAAGATGATTATTTGATTAAGACTAGCGGAACATTGGCCGAACCAAATACTTAATAATATTCTTAAAATAAAAATTGTTCCAAAAATTTTAAAATAATTTTCTGTACTTAAAATTATTACGTGAACTGCTCCCTATAGAATAAGTTTGTATTTCAAATTTCTCAAAAATGTCTGAGTGCATATTTTGTTTGCTTTGTATAAAACAAAGTTTTATTCATGATTATTTAAACAGTTGCTACATGGATAATGTTTATTTAAGACAAATATCCTTTTGTTGATCTAGCATTTTTTTTTTTTAGAAATTTAAATATGAAATTTTTATAAAATATATTATGAAAATTAAGATTTTTAATAAAATTTTTCTTAATTTAATTACAGGTAACGCTTTAAAATTTATAAATACAACATGTCTTTGTTATTGACCGGCAACAGCCACTCCATGTCCGAGGAAGAAATTGATGAGTAAGTGATTTAAAAAATGTGCCATAGTAAAATTTACAGCACCTTGTTATTTAAAGAGTTCACCCTTTTATTTAGAGCTTTATATACATAAACTAATCCAATTATTATAAAGTTTATTATAAATACCCTTAGGTTTTCATTTACTTAAGAAATATATTTAAAAAAAATATAGTAAATCCTAAGAGTATGCTTTATTTGTTTAGTAAATCAGTTATTATTTTCTTTAAACCGTTTAAATTGGCTTATAAGATTTAACGAATTAAAATGTCTTAGCGTAAAAACATTATAAGACACGATATAAAAATATTTAATAAATCGTTTAAATAGTCTTAAAACAAAATAAATATATACAATGTGATTTTAACGATTTAGAAATAAATATAATAAAATAATGCTATTAAGTAACCAACAATTTAATTTTTCTTCAAAACTTGACTTATCATGTTTTTACACTAAGATTTTATATTATTTTAAAATTTGTTTTTATGACTGCTTACAGTATTTTTTATAAATAAATAAAATATTTGTATCATTAAAATTGTACTGATATGCTCCAAATATTAGCTAAAATGAAAATTAAGAATTAATAAAATATTAATGTAAATTGAGAAAACTTCGGAAAATTTGAACAGGCTTTTAACTTTAGAAGAAATACATAGGAAAGGAGTAACAAATTAAATACAATTTAAAGTTTTTATACCCTTCACCTTCATGAGAAGGGTATATATAAGTTTGTCATTCTGTTTGTAATTTCCACAATATAATTTTCCGACCCTATAAAGAATATATATTCTGGATCCTTACAGATAGCGGAGTCGATTTAGCCATGTCTGTTGAAATCAATTTTCTGAAGACCCCAGATATCTTCGGGATCCAAATCTTCAATAATTCTGTCAGACATGCTTTCGAGAAGTTTCCTATATAAAACCAGCAAAATCCGTCCATAAACAACGGAGATATGAGCAAAAATCCGAGACAACCTCTATTTTTGGCCTATTTTTGATCTATATCTCGATTACTAAGTCATAAATATAGACAATATGGATATCTAATGATAGATATTTCAAAGTCCATTGCAACGATGTATATAAGGCTATACAAAGTTGGACCTACAATGGGTCAAAATTGGGAAAAATATTTTTTAACCCTAATTTTTTTTCACAAAAAAAAAAAAATGTTGTCATAAATTTTTTTCACTAATAAATTAAAAAAAATTAATTTTTAAATTAAAAAAATTGGAAAAAACTTTTTAAAAAGAATTTCGAAAAAATCAAAAAAAAATTAATTTTATTTTAAAGTGAAGGATTTGGATTCGGCACAGCTGAATATAGCTCTCTTACTTGTTTTGTATTCATTCTTTGCATTATGATGAATAGCTGAGGTTAAAAGCATGCCAACGATTTAATTAGTTCTTTCAAAATGCGGAGGGAATCTATTGATTCTACATAGATTACATACAGACAGTCTAGTAGCTGTTTCAAAGTATTGAAGGTATGGGTTATTACTTTTTCTAGCTAGACATTTAGCTTACTAGATAAATATATTAACATGTACGTGTCCTACCAGAAAGCTAATTGAACTTTAATACTCTGCTTAATAGAGTATTCAATATACTTAATCGTATATCAGCTACAGCTGTCGAATAATCGATTTTCAAATTATATACAAAGAGAGTTGTTAACAATCTATCCTTCGATGATAGCTTACTACACAGCCAGTCAAGTAACTAGTCCTTTAGGTGAAATGCAGATAAATAATTTACGTAAATACACATTGCACTACCAAGGGACAGGAAGAGAGAGGAAGTTAAAATACTATTCTCGTTTCTGATGAATCCAAATACAAGTTAAGAAGCAGCGATGGTAGAACATTTGTAAGACGGTCCAATCCATATCATAAAAAATAATATGACTAGAATCGGATGCGGATCAATTTTATATGATGTTATGTATCCATACGCTAAGCAAAATATGTCCCTAGTTAGAACATAACAGCATGACAATAACCCTAAACACACCTTTAGGTTTGAAACCGAGTGGTTACAATCCAATGAGGTACGAACTGGCCTGTCCAATTCCCAGATCTCAATCCCATAGAAAACCAAAATTATATATCAAAGGAAGCTTTATCAGATGTATTTTAAAGGATACGATGGAATGCAGCGTTGCTGTGAAACATTAATAAAAAAGGGATATCCAACAAAATACAAAGTCACTAAAAGTACCAGAACATTTTTACAAAAATTAAATGTAAAAAAGTTTTGCAATGTTTTCTAAATACCATAATAATAAATACGTTTTAGTTTGTATCCTATTTTCAGAATTTAATTACTCATGTTTATTTCTATCAATAAAATAGACAACAAAAAAATACAAATTACATAAGAATTTCTTTTAATTTTGACCCAAGTATTAATTAAATATTTGGAAAAGTTTCCATTATATTGTCAACTGTATGAGAATTATTGAGTAACATTTGTTTCTAATTTTCTAAACCTTATAGCTTGAAGAAGTTGAAAAAATTTCTGGAGAAAACTTCGAAAATTTTGAACAGGCTTCAAACCATCGAATAAATATATAGGAGGGATGTAGAGAGAATTCTGAATGAATAAAACTAAATTACTCTCTTTTCACACACCCTCATTCAACCAATTACATGGCAATACATTCTCATAAATTAAGTTTTTGAAAATAGTCCCTAGGTGCCGAATTTTATGGGTTATTTACTTGTAACACACACTTTCTAATGTACACGACAGTTGATGTTAACTCTAACAGCGCCAATGATGAACTCCCTCACGACTGCAACCTCTGCCACTATTTATACACACGCCATCTTTCGGGAATCTTCTACAATGCTCTTAACGGACAAACTACTATGTGCGAATTCTAGAGCTTTCGATGTCAATGTCAGAAGTTTAAACACTTAGTGTTGCCATAATTATAAACAATGCTAATAACCGCATGCTATCAACATTGTTGATAAGTAGAAACTTCTACTGATGGACGTGTTTATAAACATGATGAATGTTGCAGGCAGTCGTTACAGACCGTTAAATTCAAATCGCTATTGCAAATTCGTAACAATATCTTTAGATTTTCTAAAGCCTTTTGGGAAATCGTTTCCTGATAATCTGGCTTAAGCAACCAGTGAAATGCACATAGGAACTAGAATTAGAGGCATATTCCATGAAGATTATTGTAAAACTCAACAAGAGCTTGCAAACTCATTGGGAGCTAATTCAGCAGCAATTTCAAAACGTTTGCGAGTAGCAGGAATCATCCAAAAGCAGGGAAATTGAGTACCATACGAATTGAAGCCGAGAGACCTTGAAATATGATTTTGAATGCTGCTTGAACGCTATAAAAAAAATAGTATTTGCACCGAATCATTACTTGCAATGAAAAATAGATCCATTAAAATAACCCGAAGCGTAAAAGGTCGTATGTGAAGCCTGGACAACCAGCCGAATCGACACCAAAGCCATGGCACTAAGGTAATTCTCTGTATTTGACGTGAGCAAAAGATTCGTTTGAAGAGAGCAGTGGCCCAAAAACGTTCAAAATATTCGGCCAGTCGACTCTACTTGATTGTTTGTACGCAGTGAACTACCACGTAAACCATGCGATCAGACATGAAACCGTAATATTCCATCATAACAACGCTCGGTCACATGTTGCAATATCAGTTAAAAACTATTTAGAATGAAGTGGTTGGAGAGTTTTGCCTCACCCGCTTTATAGTCTAGATCGTGCCCCGTCCGACTAGTATATGTTTCGATCGATTCAGCAAGCTCTCTCTGGAAAAAGCTTCACTTTGGAACAGAGTATTCGATATAGAGTTGATTTGTTTTTGGCCTCAAAAGAAGAGCAGTTCTTTTGGCTCGGAATCCATATGTTACCAGATAGATGGGAAAAGGACATAGCTAACAATGGCCAATACTTTGAATAAAATCATATTTTAATTTTAATCGCTCAGATATTTTTATTCAAAACAAATAAGTATTAATACCTCAACATGGAAAATATTTCCCTATAGAGGTCACAGGTCAACAGTTTCAACACTTATTTAAGCTTTCTTATAAAATAACGAGAAATTTTGTATCTTTTGATAAAATATTGTCTGAGTTCTTAAAATGTTATTATATTGCAAAATTGTAAACATTTACAACTAAAACTTCATAAAAATATTTATACCTTTATATTTTAATTGGCTTTTTAACTATTTTTTTTTTTTTCAATATTTAAAATTATTATTGCAAAAATATGCCACTGCTAAATTGAAAATATTAATAACAAATATGCATTTGTAGTCATAATAAACTCGTTCAACTATTTTAAAATTTCCTTAAGAAATTTCTTATTAAAATTTTTTATAGAAAATCGCTTGTAAAACTTAACAAAAACTTTCCATAGCGATGCATGTTAATAGAAACTTGTTCAAAAGAATTTTTAATAAAAGAAATTAAAATTTTATAATTTTCTTTTCTCTATTTTACTTTTTAGCTTGGTTAGGTAAGTGTGTGTATATTTTTTATACTGCATTAACAAGCAATTTTGTAGTGCAAAAGTTAAAGAATATTTAATAGAAATTGTTATATTCTTAGACTAAGTATTTGTAGCAAAGCCTTATTTAATGTAGAAAATCCCTTTTGAAATGAATTCAAATAGAAACTTGTTTCATGTTTAAACAAAAATAAAATAAAAAATGAGAGAAAAGTGTGATGAAAAAAAACAACAAAACATATGTTTATTACCCTGTATAAAATATAATTTTTTAAATCCCCAAAAACCCTTAGAAATATAAATAAGAAGAACATATGCTTTATATATATATTCATTTCCGACAACTTGTTTAAGAAGACATTTACATATTTGTATTTTTGTTTCTGTTTCTGTTAATGTTGTTTCTTTGGCTGTTTCCTTTAGAGGAGGAGGTGTTACAAACAACAATATAATATAATAAAAAACTGGTTTAAATTTCACAAATCTACAATTTCCGGTTAATGACTTTTTGGGAAGTGTAAAAATCCTAAGAACCCCAATAATACCACGTGATTTTTCATTTCCCCCCATCATCATCGCTATCATTGATGCCGTGCCATTACCACCATCATTCACATCCGTTATAATTTAAATAACGGGAAATCTGTTTGAATTTCATTTCGCCAAACAAAATCATTCGTTTTTTTTTTTTAATTTCTTTGTGTAAAAGTCATTGTGTGTGGTTGATGGATGGTTGGTTGTTTGGTTTGAATGAATGGAACCTTTTTAAGTGTGATGAAATTGGTTTTTGGGGTTTTTAAAGTTTTATATAGTTGTTATTTTTAGTTTTTAATTTTGGTTAAAGGCTCACAGCATAGAATAAACACATAGAATGAATGGAAAAAATTACTCTCTTTTCAAACATACGGGTGATATAATAACAAAATTCTCATCAATTAGGTTTTTGACAACAGACTCAGTTTTTTGGCTCTCAGTTACAAATCTAGTTGTCATTTTTTGTTTTTTTTCATTAATAAATTTAAAACTTTTTTTTTTAAATTTTAAAAAAAAAAATTGGAAAAAAATCTAAAAAAATTAAAACAAAAAACAAATTTAAAAAAAAAAAAAAAAATTATTTTTAAATTTTGAAAAACAATTTTTAAAAATAATTCTAAAAAAAAAATTAATTTTATTTAAAATTTTTATTTTAAAGTATAATTTGGTGAAGGGTATATAAGATTCGGCACAATAGAATGTAGCTCTCTTACTTGTTTTATAATAAACTCAATTTTATTTACATTTGTAATCAAAGGGGCACTTTCCTCGTTTAAAGTTTACTCACATAACACAAATCATTCATATATTTTGAATTTTACTCACAAACTCCTTTTCAGTTGATTATTGCTCATTGTGTATGAGCAACAACTAACTTAAAAAAAAAAAAAATAATTGAACATAAATCAAAATGTCAAATTTTCCATTGAATTAAAGAACACCACTCCAACCTCAACACCATTACATCTATCATCCATTCAGTTTCCAACATATGTTCATTAGGCTGGCCCTTATTTTGCACTTTTTTGATTTACAATACTCCCAAAGGGTCTATAATTGATCTCCATTTATCATATAAATGGTTGTAACAAACATATACTTGTTTACTGTAATCGTATATATGGTTGATACTATCATGTGAATCGTAAATTAACCAAATTATTGTTACCACAATCATATAAATAGTTACTGTGAAAATAATATTGTTAAAAATGTTGAAATATTTACAGTAAACATGCACAAATGTTGAAATGGTTGCAGTAAACATGCACAACTATATTTTTTTCTGCGTGTGGAGATTTCTAGAGGTTTTCTTGAAAACGAAAATTCATTGATGATAAAGGTGGCAATGTTATTTCCCTACATTAGATCAGTCGATTCACAATGCGTTATTGGTTCTCGTGTAATGTTGCTAACTACAAAGGTCGATATATCGTGTATGATCCAATTTTTTTGTCAAAGGGATGCTGGCAGTAACCTGTGACTATCTTTCATATTTTATTGGGTGTATGACTAAAAAATGCTGGATTTACAATAGATGGCATATCTTTTGAACGCGACTTTTGTTTTTAATAACTTATATGTCATTTTGAAGGGCACATATCAGTCATTTATTTTCACTTTGTTATTGAACATTATAGTGTAAACAACAGTGTCTTTTTTGGTTATTTTTCATCATATGCGGCAAGATCTGTTTTACGTCTTTAATTTGAAAAAAAGTTCCGCTGAAGCAGACCGACTGCTCACCGAAGCTTATGGTGAATGTGTTTTAACGTGCGAGAGATGGTTTGTATGGTTCAGAAGTGTTGATTTTGTCACGAAATACAAATATCTCCCAGGTCAGCAAACTAGTTTGAAGACCAAGAATTAGAGACATTACTACATGAAGATTGTTATTAAACTCAACAAGAGCTTGCCATATCATGGGGAACTAAATCAAAATGTTTACGAACAGCAAGTTTTATTCAAAAGCTGATAAATTGGGTAACATACGAGTTGAAGCCGAGAGACCTGGAAAGATGATTTTGCATGTCTGAAATGCTGCTTGAACGCTATAAAAGAAAATCAGTTTTTGCACCGAATCATTACTTGCGATGAAAAATGGATCCATTGCGATAACCCGAAGCGTAAGAGATTGTATGTGAAGTCTGGCCAATCAGCCGAATCAACATCAAATCCAAATATCCACGGCTCTAAGGTAATTCTCTGTATTTAGTGTGAGCAAAAGAGCAAAAGGTATTTAGTGTGAGCTGCTGAAATCAGGCCAGTCCATCACATGTAACCTGTACCAAATGCAATTGATTCATTTGAAGCGAGCATTGACAGAAAAATGACCAGAATATGCGGCCAGACATGAAACTATAATATTACATCCTGACAACGCTCGGCCACATTTTGCAATACCTAATAAAAAACTTTTTAGAAAGAAGTGGTTGTGAAGTTTTGCCTCATCCGCTTGTCTGACTACTATTTGTTTCGATTGATGCAGAACGATCTATCTGGGACACGCTTCACTTCAGAACAGTGAATCCGAAATTGGGTTGATTCCCAGCTAGCATTGGCGGTTTGTTAGACGATTGTGTTTAATATAAAACTCCTAAAAGAATCTTCTGATGATGATACTTTTTTTTAAATTTTTACAGATTTTCAGACAAGCTAGTCTTTTACTCTTGGAGTGTTTAATATGCAAATCTTGAAATGTTTAATGGACGATGATTGTAAAAGAATATCACAGAAGAATCAGCTCATGAAACAGTTACTCCCGAGCAGGGATCTTTTGCGATTAAAAAATGCGCTCGTCGACGATCAAAAATGCACTTCTTGAGATTCCCAGTAGACTCTTCCACGATTGTAAATGCTAGCTGGGAACAATTGTCTCAAAATAAAAGCTAAAAATTTGAACAAACCTCGAATTTTTAAGTCATGTACCCAATATTTTATTAAATACTAGCTTGACCCGGTGCGCTTCGCTACCCCTGTCGTAGTCTATGTTGGAAATTTCAATAAAATCGTTTCGGCCGTTTAGTATTTATTGTTTAAGAACTAAAGGTACCAATTTTACCGGTTTTCCACCTGTTTACCCCTTTCTGGTCCAAGTATTGATCGTTCCAAATTTCAATAAAATCGATTCAGCCGTTTAGGCGTGATGCTCAAACAAACAAACAAACAAATAAACAAACAAACAAACAAACTTACAAAGACATTTATATATTTATATAGATAAACATCTATTCATAGAGAAGTATACATAGAGACGAGATGCTCCGATTTGTCAAACAAAATTACAACAAATCATACACATTGACTAGCATGTATTTTGTTGTTGCTAGAGTTCGGTTTTTGACAACAGACTTACCCTATGTTAACCTATGCATCTATTACCCTATGAAAAACAACAACAATTTTAAATTTTTTTTAACATTTAATTTATAAACATTTTTGGAAGATATGTATATCTACTTTGAAACTCGAAATTTCAAATGAAATTAGCAACCACTAAACGTTATTCGATTTTGTTTTGAGATGACGGAGAACAAATTTAGACCTTGGGAACATCAAAAAATAAGGGCAGATTAAGGGTCACCCTAATGTACATACGCAATTGTGTGTATAAGTTTAACAAATATTTATTTTATCCTGCAGCTAAATATTGAAAAATAAACTTGAGTGTTTTTATCCTGATAGCATTCTGTCCTTAACACACATATGGTCATTTATTTATCTCTGTCAAACTGTGTGTATTTATAAGTATTTGTAGTTAAGCCAAACGGAAATCCATTTAAATTATTTTAAAACCTAAAATATGTAGTAATAAAAAAGGAATTAAAAAGAATTATAATTACACAATCTCTCAAGGACGTTTATAGATTGTTTGCTGAGTGGAACAAACAATTGTTGTTATCTGAGACAATTGTTTAGTAAGTTTTTTATTAAAAAGTGTATGTTTAATTTGACCACAGCTAATAGGAATTGCGTATATCTGGGTTTAAATTTTAAATTATTAAAGTCTTTTTAGTTTTGTTTTATTTACTTTTTTTTAAATTGCTTGGTTCTTAAAGTATTAAATAACTTCCTACTTTGCTTTGTTTTTTTTTTAACCAAGGAAAATATGTGTTTTAAACTTTCAAAGAAGAAATATTGAGAATATTGATCGAAGAACAATCAGGGCGTAAAGAATTCAAACCCAATCAACTATCATTCCACTCTACTAGACAATTTCTTAAAGCTCTTAGAGTTTGTTAGGAGAAAACAACAAAATAAAAATATGCACACTCATATACATAAATTAAATATTGTTATGGAAATTTAAATTTCTTAGATGTAAAAGTTTTAAAAACTTCCAAACATGTGTAAAAGATTTTAAGAATTGAAAACTTAAACCCAAGATAAACTATTCTTATTAGTCGTTTTCAAAATTTAACTTTCGCTTATTAATAATTTTTTGATTAATATATCAAGAGATTCACAATTTTATTGAGATATTTTATATCTATACGGAAAAAACAGGATCGTAATAGCAACCAAAGTTATTTCCAGTTACAGTTGCACATGTAAATTATTTTGGAGCTTTTTGTTTGAGGCATACATATTTTTTATTTACTTGATTCACTCGGAAACATTTATTTGCAGCATACAAAGCTGTTTATGTTTATTTATTTCTGAATTTCAAAAATTTCCTAACAAATCACTAACATTTTTCCTGGAGTGTAGTATTTAACATTTGTGTGGGTATTTAGAAAACCATTTAGTCTCGTATGGAGGACGTTTTGTATTTCTTGCAAACTCACATACATAATTCTTAAACCAACAATATTTATAACTCTTTAGGCCAGTTTAACGATATGAGGCATTTTAAAGACATGACTCTACATGAATTCAAAGAATTTTACCTCGCTCTTTAAAGACACTGGGAGTTGGTTTGTTTTTTCTTTTCATTTGCCCCTACTTCGGTACTCTGTCTTTTTGGATGAAAAGGTTGTTAATTTGAAAATGTCTTGTATTGTTTTTTGCTTTAATCACTTTCAGCAAACTTGTACAACATACTTATACTTGAATGCATTACGATGCATTTAATTGTGTGAGTGGGCTTAGTTGTTACCCAGCAGTTCTAGCTAAGTGTCCCGAACTAATGATTTTATCCATCTTTGGGGCCACCACTAGTTACAGAATTAGTTATGTGACTAGTTAGGCAGAAGTCAATTGACCCTACATAAATTACAAACGCATTACAAAAGGACACTTATTGACAATTTAGAGAGTCAATTGTCAATAAGTGTCCTTTTTCACATTCTAAAGTTACTACACTCAAAATGAATTACGGACAACAAAATGACGACTGACTTTACGTTAGATTACCTGAGATGTATAAAGTAACAAATTGAATTCATTTGGGCGGCCCCTATTTTGCACATTTCCGATAATCAATGCTCCCAAAGTCTAAAATTCTCCGTCATCTAAAAACTAAATGCTGACAATTTTAACAAAATCGGTTAAAGAGCCCGATCTAAACTTTTTATTTCAGAATAGAACCTAATATTCGTCCTTATCTGCAACAAACCGAAACTTTTAAATTTAAATCGATCGATTTCATGATTTGTATTATCTTAAAAAAATTAATAAATCCCCTGGAATTTACTAATTTTTGAGGCTGTGTGTATAATCGGCTAGACCGTAACATAAACACCCTCCACTAAAGTATATTTTAAGATAAAGATAGAAAACAATTCTTGTGAAAAAAATTTTAGGTTAAAACAGGTAAGAGAGCTATATTCGGCTGTGCCGAATCTTATATACCCTTCACTAAATTATACTTTAAAATAAAATTGAAAATTTTATTTTTTAATTTTTTTTTCGAAATTGTTTTTAAGTTTTTTAAATTTTTTTAAAAAAATTTTTTTTTTGGTTTAAAAATTTATTTTTTTTAATTTACTAGTGAAAAAATTTTATGACAACAAAATGTTTTTTGTGAAAAAAAATTCGGATTAAAAAATGTTTTTCCCGATTTTGACCCATTGTAGGTCCAATTTACTATAGCCTATAACGATGTATAGTTGCAACGGACTTTGAAATATCTATCATTAGATATCCATATTGTCTATATTATGACTTAGTAATCGAGATTTAGATCAAAAATAGGCCAAAAATAGAGGTTGTCTCGGATTTTTGCTCATATCTCTGTTATTTACGGACGGATTTTGCTGATTTTAAATAAAAAACTTGTCGAAAGCATGTCTGACAGAATTATCTCACCTTCGTAAGAAGGGTATATAAGTTTGTCATTCCGTTTGTAATTTCCACAATATAATTTTCCGACCCTATAAAGTATATGGGGCATTTCACGTCAAGTGAACCAACTTTTGAAATCGATGTCTTCCGATCGGAATGAAATTTGCACCAATGTTAGTTCTATTGGATAGTAATTCGGACACAATTTTTCAACAAGATCGGCCAAGAACTCTCTGAGTTATAGGAGGTCAAAATTTGACATTTTGGCCAAACAGGTGTTTTTTCTTATCCATATAACTTATTACCTATTGTTCTTAGCAAAATGTGTCCCAAATAGTTTAGATAGCTATTTATGCAATCTTCCGAAAAAAAAAATTAAAAAAAATTAATAAAATATTTTTGACTTTTTTTTTAAAAAATCAAAAACATTTTTGACTTTTTTTTCAAAATGGGCCCTTTTTATTTTTTTTTTTTATTTTTTTTAAGAAAGCTTAGGTCTTTTCCTAAGCGACCTATATGGTCGCTTAGTGGGATGCGAGTGGGATATCTATCAAAAAAAATATTTTGTAACTCAAGATATGAAATTTTTTGACTTTTTTTGCAAAATCAAAAACTTTGTTGACTTTTTTTAAAAAAATGGACCCATTTTTTAATTTTTTTTTTTTGCTCAGAAGAAAGCTTATGTGTTTTTCTTTAACACCTTTTTTGTCGCTTAGTGGGATGCGAATGGGATATCTATCAAAAAAATGTTTTGTAACTCAAGACATAAAATTTTTTACTTTTTTTTTTGCAAAATCAAAAACTTTTTTGACTTTTTTTCCAAAATGGGCCCTTTTTTATTTCTTTATTTTTTTCTCAAAAGAAAGCTTAGGTCTTTTCCTTTAAAACCTTTATGGTCGCTTAGTGGGATGCGAGTGGGATAACTATAAAAATAAATGTTTTGTAACTCAAGACAAAGGTTTTTAAATTTTTAGGATATGCACTATTTTGATTTCTTTCATATTTGTGTGTAAACCTTAAAAATTAAACTTACGGGGAGAAACTAGACACATTAGCCTTTCCGATGGTATGTAACAACCTAACTAAAATTTCATAGCCTCGATACTGTAATACCCATAATATGTTAACCTCAGGAATAAAAATCACTTTTTATACCCTACACCACCATAGTGGCGAGGGTATATTAAATTTTTGCAGATGTTTGTAATTCCCAAAAATATTAGTCTAGCCCACCTTAAAGTATACCGATCGACTCAGAATCGCTTTCTGAGTCGACTAAACGATGTCCGTCCGTCCGTCTGGCTGGCTGGTTGTCCATGTAAACCTTGTGCGCAGAGTACAGGTCGCAATTTTGAAGATATTTCGATAAAATTTGGTACATGTAATTTGTTCGGCCCAAGGACCAAGCCTATTGAAACTGGCTGAAATCGGTCCATTATTTCACCTAGCCCCCATACAAATGTCCTCCCGAAAGTGGACTTTATCGGTCACAAATGTTTAATTTATATAGGTATCTACACAAGTTTTTCTCGAAATAAGTTTTATATATACGGAATTCATGTCACCAAATTTTATTATGATCCGTCCATAATTAGTCATAGGTCCCATATAATGCCTGCTTCCGATAATCACTTTAACGAGCATAAATCTCCTAAAAATGTTGGTATACACATAAAATGCAACATAAATAACTTTCATCTAAACATTAATAACACCACCTAATTTCATGATGATCGGTCCATAATTTGACATAGCTCCCATATAAGGTCCACTTCCAAAAATCGCTCACGAATATAAATTATTGCGCTGAAAACTACCTATAGGATTGAATAAAAAAGCCGCAAGATGCAAAACTCAGACAAATTTTGGGGGCGAAAAGTTAATAGCGGTCGGCCTCACATTGCACCCCTCCAGTGGCTATTATCGGTCAGTTGTAGTGGTTTTTTTTTAAGGTTTGAAATATGAAAATATGAAAAAAATCAATTTAAAAACCTTTGTCTTGAGTTACAAAACATTTATTTTTATAGTTATCCCACTCGCATCCCACTAAGCGACCATAAAGGTTTTAAAGGAAAAGACCTAAGCTTTCTTTTGAGAAAAAAATAAAGAAATAAAAAAGGGCCCATTTTGGAAAAAAAGTCAAAAAAGTTTTTGATTTTGCAAAAAAAAAAGTAAAAAATTTTATGTCTTGAGTTACAAAACATTTTTTTGATAGATATCCCACTCGCATCCCACTAAGCGACAAAAAAGGTGTTAAAGAAAAACACATAAGCTTTCTTCTGAGCAAAAAAAAAAAAATTAAAAAATGGGTCCATTTTTTTAAAAAAAGTCAACAAAGTTTTTGATTTTGCAAAAAAAGTCAAAAAATTTCATATCTTGAGTTACAAAATATTTTTTTTGATAGATATCCCACTCGCATCCCACTAAGCGACCATATAGGTCGCTTAGGAAAAGACCTAAGCTTTCTTAAAAAAAATAAAAAAAAAAAATAAAAAGGGCCCATTTTGAAAAAAAAGTCAAAAATGTTTTTGATTTTTTAAAAAAAAAGTCAAAAATATTTTATTAATTTTTTTTAATTTTTTTTTCGGAAGATTGCATAAATAGCTATCTAAACTATTTGGGACACATTTTGCTAAGAACAATAGGTAATAAGTTATATGGATAAGAAAAAACACCTGTTTGGCCAAAATGTCAAATTTTGACCTCCTATAACTCAGAGAGTTCTTGGCCGATCTTGTTGAAAAATTGTGTCCGAATTACTATCCAATAGAACTAACATTGGTGCAAATTTCATCCCGATCGGAAGACATCGATTTCAAAAGTTGGTTCACTTGACGTGAAATGCCCCATATATATTCTGGATATTTATAGATTGCGGAGTCGATTTAGCCATGTCCGTCTGTCTGTCTGTTGAAATCAATTTTCTGATGACCCCAGATATCTTCGGGATCCACATCTTCAATAATTCTGTCAGACATGCTTTCTAGAAGTTTCCTATTTAAAATCAGCAAAATCCGTCCATAAATAACGGAGATATGAGCAAAAATCCAAGACAACCTCTATTTTTGGCCTATTTTTGATCTATATCTCGATTACTAAGTCATAAATATTAACAATATGGATATCTACTGATAGATATTTCAAAGTCCATTGCAACGATGTATAAGTTGGACCTACAATGGGTAAAATCGGGAAAAATATTTTTTAACCCGAATTTTTTTCACAAAAAAAATTTTAAATTAAAACAATTTTTTAAAAAAAAAAATTGGAAAAAACTTTTAAAAAACAATTTCGAAAAAAAAAAAAAAAATTTATTTTATTTTAAAGTATAATTTGGTGAAGGGTATATAACATTCGGCACAGCCGAATATAGCTCTCTTACTTGTTTTTTTATTTATTTGAAAATTTTGCTACTTTTGCTTGACCCAAAACTCGAATCAAAATCTAATAAAATGTAAAACCTATAAACGTTATCCGATTTTCAGCATTTGGTTTTTAGATGACGGAGAACAATTTAAGACCTTGGGGGCATCAATAATGTTCAAAATAAGGGCCACCCTAGTGTGCATGTAATAACACATTAAGGAAAATAACTGTCTAAAAATGATACTTTGATTTCGTTTGTATTCAATACAGAACTGCCGGGTTGGGTTTCTTTGTTTTTTTTTTTTTTTTTTTGCTTTCTTAATTGCTCATCTGTGTGAGCAGCAATATGTTTGCTTATGTATTGACCACAACTGTAACCACAATAATAATCGTATGTGTCTACAACAGAGTTGTTTGCTGAATTTAAGTTTGTTTTGCTAATATTTTTTAAAAGTTTATTTGCAAACCAACCTACTACAACAAGACAAAGATAAAACTTGTAAATAAATACATAAATAAATAGAAACAAGTGTATTATACCCTTCACCAAAGTATACTTTAAGATGAAGATTGCAAACAATTTGTTTGTGAAAAAAAAAAAATATGTTTCCCAATGGCTTAGTAATCCAGATATATGTAGATTATGTCAGCCTTTTTTGTCGGATTTTCCCGACTTTAAATAGCTACCAAAACTATAGCGGAAATATTGATGTAACAACCATTTATGTAAGTTATTTGTGGACTACGGAACGTTGATTTCAACAAACAGACGAACATCGACTCCGTTATTTATAACGATCCAGAATATATACATTTACTTTATGGGGTCGTAAATGAAAAATCTAGAAATTGCAAACGGAATGACGAACTTATATATATGTGTATATATAACCTTACTGCTAATGTTTGGCAAATGGTATACAAAAATGCAATTTATATAATAACATTGTTGACACAGTTAAAACGCAACAAACCAAAACAAATACTAACACTTTTAATCGCTCAAATTAGCAACAAGAGTATTAAGTTAGGGTTTCTAAATTTAATTCAGTTAAGGTCAGATTAGGCAAATATATGAAGTAATAGGAAATTAATTCAAGATATCTTCATATTTAACATAAGTGCTTGTTTGGCATTATTTATTGCTAAATATATTTTGCAAAGTACATATAGATTTTTTCCATATTAGTATGTGTGTGTAATTTCCAAAGACTTTATATTTTTCCCCACATTTCTTCAATAGCAAACCCTAACTACCAAGTGTTACCAACACATTCATCATCATCTATATTGAAATATAACTGCAAGTCAAAGCAAAAATTTTATTATTAATATTTGTAGTTGTTTTTATTAACTTTTATATTTTTTATAATATTGTGTTGGCTGCGTCGTTGCGACGTGTGTGTTTGAGCCAGTTTATTTATTTATTTAGTATTTATTTTGTTGTGTTTTTATTTATTTATTTATTTTTATCGTGAAACCTTCGGAAAAAGGGGGCCTGACTTTAATTGTTTATATGTGGTATTTTTTTATGAATACTTTTTTCTTTGATGGTAGTTGTGGTTGCTGCTTTTAATGAGAATTGAAAATAATGAAAAAAGTAAACAACAAACATAAAAAATAAAACAAATAAGCGAAAAAAAAGTGACGTGAGGAGTTGGAAGTAAAACAATGATGACTCAGACCGCACACACTGTGTCTGTCAGATACGTTTCGTGGTATACGTGAGTCGATTAATGTCAACTTTACATTTTTGGTTATTTATTAGTACGAAATTGTTGAGTAACACCAAAAAAACGAGTTGTATCGAAATTTGTATTATATAAAAGAAATTTGGACTTTTCGAGACTTATACATGTTTTAATTAATAATGCAAAGTAAAAACTTCTTTTAAATATCCTATGAGCCAACTTAATGACTTGTCAGAGTTTCTGCTGATTTTGTCTCTTGTGTTCATACAAAAACTATGACAATCCTTAGCTTTCTGCTACAAATATTCACTATTAATGTCAGAATGTCATATAGAAATGAGAACCCAATATTATTTGCAACTCTTCAACTGTCACGGTTTTTTTTTTTTTTGCTGCCTAAGCAAACTATAATAATTTAGAAAAGAATTGATTACTTTTCTTTTCTAAATTATTATTATATATGACAGGAACTGTAATGATCATTATAACTTATAAAGTTTTACACCCATATTCATAAACAATTTTAAATTGATTAAAGGTTTATAAAAACTAATTTAGGATATTTTAAACAAAAATGTTTTCTATAAATGATGTTTTATATCACGAAATGGCAACAATTTTAATGCCATGACATAATAACAAGAAATTTCTAAGACAATAAATATCATGACTTCACTTTGCTATAGACAGTTTAGATGTTACAGCAATTTTAAAATACATATTTATGTTATGACATATTTATGTTCTTGAGAGCATCGGAAATTGAACATGAACAATATAAACATCATGACATTATAAACATTTTCTATTAAAAATTTAATGTCATGTAGTAAACACCATTTTTATTAGACAGATTTATACCACGGCATAATTATTCTATAGTAATTAGAAATTTTATGATACAACAAAACTTGTATATAAATTATGCCATGAGACTAATGGTAATAATAACAGAATAATATATCATGATATGACTATAATAAGATACTGATACAATTTTTACAAGGCATATTTCCAAACAGAAAATTTTGTCAAGACATGGGAAGAATTTTTCTTTAGAGCCATTTTCGTCATTGCATAAGAAGAATTTTTCTTTAGAAATATTTATGCCATGACATGAGATTAAATTCTTCTATTGAGAAATTTTTGTCATGACATGAGAAGAATTTTTCTTTAGAAAAATATTTGTCATGACATGAAATTAAAAAATCTAGAGCCATTCTTGTCATTACACGAAAATAATTTTTCTTTAAAGATGTTTATGTCATGACATGATATTAAATTCTTGTAAAGAGACATTTTTGTCATGACATGAGAAAAATTTTTCTTTAGACTTTTTTGCAATAACATGATGCAATTTTTCTTTAGATATATTTTTTAAGAAAAATTTGTCTGGACAAATTTTTGTACTGAATGAGAAGACTTTATCTTTAGACACATTTTGGTTATGACATGAGAGGTTTTTTATGGAAATTTTGTCATGACATGAGATGCATTTTTCTTTAGAGAAATGTTTGTCATGATAAGAGAGAAATTTTTCTTTATAGACATTGATTATGATATGACTATAACAAGTCATGACTCTGCCACAATTTTTACAAGGCATATTTATGTCATAATATAACTAAAATTTTCTTAAGACAAATGACATGACTAAAATTTTCTGTTCAACATTTTTGACTACAATACTCTTTATTTTATGTCATGACATAAAGACAATAAGTTCCTGAGGGAACTCCACAAAATTATTTACGTACAATTTAACCCTAGCAATAATTTGTTACGTTTTTGGTCCGATTTGAAATTGTCCTATTGTGGTGAAATTAAGGACGTCTACACAAGTATCCCTAGTGGTTCATAGAGTATCCCTAACAATATCTATATAATACTTGTATATTATATAAGAAATTAAACATGTTTACAAATGTAAATAGTGCCAGCATTCGTAGAAAAATATTGGTACCAGAGCTAGGGTTAAAATTATGAAATGGCTAAAATTTTTCTTAGTTATATTTATGTCATAAAGTCACAAGAGACAAATTAGCATCACAAAAATATCAATAGTATACAATATCAACAATTTTATATAGAAAATTGTGGGGAAAATATAAAGTTGCAAAAATTGTATCTGATAACACAATTTTCTACATTTTATGTCATGACATAATGACTATACTATGGATAATTTTATGTCAAAACTTTACAGAACTGCAGATTTCTATAAACAATTATGTATGAAAACAATTTGCTCTATTATGTTAAATCATCTTATAATGAGAAACATGTATATCAAGATATGACTATAACACGAATATAAATTTTACGGACAATGTTATGTCCGAAGATGACTCATCACATAACTATCAATAACAATTTTAAGGATTTTCTATATTTATGTTGATGAAATATATACATATGTATATCATAACATTATAATAGTTTTTCATACACTGTTGTATATTCAATTATTGAACTGCCATATTTTCATAAAATCCCACAAAATGTCAACAATTCCCTTAAACATTAAAACTATTTCTCTGGGCATTTCTACCAACAACTATTATTTCATTCGATTTTTTTTTTACAATACATAAATTATTCTTTATTATTTTTTTTTATACATATCTCATTGTAACCTCATTTAAACTATTCCATAATGTTCATTCAAAGTCTTGTTTTATATTGTCTCCTTTGTAATGACACAAAATCATAATTTCTCTGCTGCATGAGCATAGAATATTGTATTTGTTGAAAGAAAATCGTTTAAATTCTATTGCATATGACATAAGTATGAAAGAAGTGGGTCTGGGTGTTCGGCAAAGAACTATTTAGGCACACATACATACATACTTAGTTACAAATTTACATAGATACTGAGTAATATGTTTTAAGTACATATAATAACTATAATATAATATTACTTACTATCAAAATAGCAAAGATGTAATCATCTTTAAACATTACGTCAAATGTCATTTGCATACTCATTTATAATATATAAGTGTATGTTGTAATATAGTGTAATGTACTGAGCAGAATATGTCATCTTTATGTCATAAAAATAAACACAGCAAGTAGGTGCAGGAAAATGAACTTAAATGGATATGTTTATTTTAAAAATATTATTAGTACTTACTTTTATACAAACAATTTGTTCTGTTATGTCATAACATTTATTCTGGTGATACACTTTTCTTTAAGAAATGATTGTCATAACATGAGATGAAATTCTTCTATTGAGATATATGTGTTGAATTGACATGAGCTGAATTTTTCTTTAGAGATATTTTTGTCATGATATGATATGTCAATATTCTATAGAGATATTTTAGACATGAAATGAAATTATTTTATAAAGAAATGTTTGTCATGAAAGAAGTTTTCTTTAGAGAGAAGAAGTTATCTTTAGAGAAATTTTTGCCAGGACATGAGAATAATTTTTCTTTAGAGAAATTTTTGTCATTACATGATAAGAATTTTTCTAAAGAGACATTTTTGTCATGACAAGGGAAGAATGATTCTTTAGAGATATTTATATCATGACATGAGAATAAATTCTTCTATAGAGAAATTATTTTCATGACATGAGAAGAATTCTTCTATAGAGACATATTTTACATGACATGAGAAGAATTTTTCTTAAGGGACATTTTTGTCATGACATGGGAAGAATGTTTCTTTAGAGATATTTATGTCATGACATGGGAATAAATTCTTCTGTAGAGAAATTTTTGTCATGACATGAAAAGCATTTTTCTTAAGAAACATTTTTGTCATGACATGGGAAGAATGTTTCTAAATAGATATTTATGTCATGACAATTTTTTTCATGACATGAGAATAATTTTTCTTAAGGAACATTTTTGTCATGACATGGGAAGAATGTTTCTTTAGAGATATTTATGTCATGAAATGGGAATAAATTCTTCTGTAGAGAAATTTTTGTCATGACATGAGAAGAATTTTTCTTTAGAAAAATGTTTGTCATGACATTAACTCTTCTTTAGGATTTTTTTGTAATAACATATGCAATTTTTCATTAGATATATTTTTGAAGAAAAAACTTTCTGGACAAATTTTTGTCAGAAAATTTAGAAAAATGTTTGTTATGACATGAAATGAACTTTTCTTTAGACATTTTATAATAACATGATGCAATTTTTCTTAGGTATATTTTTCTGGAAAACATTTCTTAGATACATTTTGCTCATGACATGAGATATTATTTATGAAATTTTTGTCATGACATGAGATGCTTTTTTTGTTTAGAGAAATGTTTGTCATTATAAGAAATGAATTTTTCTTTATATAGATTTTTGAGATTACATTTTTGTCATGATTAACGTCAAAATTGTTGTCAAGATTAGGTAGTCTCAATTTATTGGTATTATTGCTTCTATATGACAACATTTTTACAACTTCGTCTTTACAACACACATTATTTTATCATAAATAGTTGTCAGGTATACAATAGGTTAGAGAAATTTGTGTTTGTGACTTTTGTCATTACATGAGAAGAATTCTTCTTCAGAGATATTTTTGTTCTGATATGAAATTAATTTTTGTTTGTCCTATGTCTATTCTTGATACATTTTTGTCATGATAAATGTCAAAATGGATGTCAAGATAACAAGTTAATCATTATGCCAAAATTTTAGTGATTTTACTTAGAAAACTTTGTCTTGAAAATAAACGTCATTAAATGTTATGATAAATATTTGTCAAGTTTAGAGGTTTAGAAACATTTTTGTATTGACATGAGCAGCATTTCTCTAGAAAGGAGAACTTTTTCCTAGACAAATTTTTGTCATGACATGAAAAGAAATTGTTGTCATGACATAAAAAATTATTTTTTATAGAAAAACGTTTGTCATGCCATTAAATAGTCATTATTTTTGAAACTAAAATCCTTGTGTATACAATTTTTGTCACTCACTGTAACTACATATATGTATGTATTTAGATCTATGAATATAAATACTTGCATGCAACTAGAATGTTACCTACCATTAAATACAATTGTCAGTTTTACTTGTGAATGAAATTTTTTCCCAGTTGAGTATTTCTACTTATATTATTTTAATTTTTTGCTACAGATTTTCAGATCCAGATAAAATTAAATAAGCGCGTGTGTGTGCACTTTCGTATGCAAATTTTTACTACGTTTTAAAGAAATTTTAGTTTTATAATAGAGAAAAAATATACAAATTTATGCACTGCTTGAATGAGATGTGAATTAAATTAAATGAGATTTTTTTTTATTTTGTACTAAGATTTTTGTTTGTAAAAGTTTAAAAGCATTTGTAAAAGTTATAGATAGAGAAAATAATTGTAAGAATTTTGGTATAGTATTTATTTGTAGAGGTTGCTTCACTTTGAAAATGTAGTTACAGTTATAATCTAAATTTATTTGATTTTGGATCAAAATACATTAGGTGTTATGAAACATTCAGATAAATGATACCAAGTTGATTATTTAAAAATTTAACCACGTTTTCCTACTTTAATAATAATAGATATACTTAAACTAGTATAATCTTTCACAAATGATTACACCAATTTAGAAATATTCAGCTTGAAATAATTATTTCCATATTCCTTCCGAAAATACATACATAAAAAGCCAATTGATATAAATTATAGTGCATACAAAAGAAAACATAAGAACGTGGCAAAGTAATAATGACAACAGGGGTTGGCTTAAAGGAAAGTATTATATTTTTTTTTTTTTTTTTTTTTTTGCAAAAAACCACCCTTATAAATATTTTTGGCGAATTTTCTGCAAACAATCTGTAACTATTTTATTAAATTTTAAGATTATTCATTCCACCCTTAATTTATGCCATATGTCTACTTCTCTGCCACATTTCAACACAGGCCTAAGATGATTGATTACGAGCCAAGATATGAAAACAAACCTCATAATAATGAAATACTGGCCGTAAAGCGATGGCAATGTCAATAAACAGAACAGATGGTATTTTTTTTTTTGTGTTGCAAGCTGTCTACATGTTGCTATAAGATACAGAAAATGAAGCTACTCAATTTAAAACCATTTAAAGCAGTTGCAATTACGAATATCTGATGTGTGTTGCACAGATAGATTAAGTAGAGGCAACTGGCAAACAGATGATTGCGACGAATATTATTTGAGCTACACAGTAAAACGTCTATAACAAATTTTTACATAACATGTGCCATGACAATTTTTGTAACATGAGAAGAATGTTTCTATTGAGAAAGTTATCTCATGACATGAGAAACATTTTTCTTTACAGATATTTCTGCCATGACATGTAAATAATTTTCCCATAGAAAAATTTCTGTCATGACATGAAAATCATTTTCCTATAGAAAAATTTCTGTCATGACATGAGAAGAATTTTTCTAGTCATGATATGATGACTTTTTCTATGGCGAAATTTGTATAATGACACGAACGGAATTTTGTTCTAGAGATATGACATCGCATTACATGACATGAGAACTACTTTTCTTTAAATAATTGTCCTATAGAGAAACTTCTGTCATGACATGAGAATAATTTTTCTATTAAGAAACTTTAGTCATGATATATAACGACTTCTTCTATGGAAACATTTGTATTACGACACGAGATGAATTTATCTCTAGAGAAATTTTCGTCATGACATGGGAAAAGCTTTTCTTTAGAAAGATTTTTGACATGATTTTTCTATAGAATTTTCATATATAGTGATATCTGTCATGACATGAGAAGAATTTGTATATAAAAATAGTTTTTCCTGACATAAGATGACTTTTTCTATGTAGATATGTTTGTCATGACATGAGATATAGAGAGAAATTTCTGCAAGGACATTTCTCTCCTGTAACGGCATGAAAAGAATATAGTCATAGAGAAATGTTTGTCATGACATGAGAAATGTTTTGCTATAAAAAATGTTCTGTCATGACATGAAATGAATAATTCTACATAGAAACATTTATGTCATGACATGAGAAGAATTTTTCTAAAGAAAAATTTCTGTCATATCATAGAAAAATTTGTCTATATAGAATGAGAAAAATTTGTTTTTAATAAATTTTTGTCAAGACATGACAAAAATTTTTCAAAGAAAATTTTGATTTTATCTATCTATCGAGTAATTTAAATAAAGAAATTTTCGTCATGACAATACAATTGATTTTTCTCATGACACCAGAATTGATTTTCACTATAGAGAAAGTTTTGTTAATTTTCGCTATTGGAAAAATTTTGTCATGACGTGACACCATATTTTGTACCTATATAGATAAATGTTTGCCATGACATGCCCATTAATTTTCAATATATAAAATTTTTTGTGATGAGAATAAATTTTATCTAAAGACACATTTTCGTCATAACAGGACAGTAAAGTTTCTTTATGGAAACATTTATTGTCATGACATAAAATTTTTGTCATATCATTAAAATTTCTTTAGAGAAATTTTTGTCGTGTCATAATACAATTTTGTGTAGAGAAATTGACAATATGTATTTTTTTTATTTAAAAAAAAATACTCACGTTCATATACCTACAACAACGACAAGATTTGTAAACAAACCTGAACTTGTACACATTGAATATACAATTGACCCTTAAATAGATTGTATTTATATTCTAAAGACCCTCTGTCTGCGTACGTTTAACAACTTTTTTAAGCACTCACACGAATGCTCTTTCAATATTGTCTTTTTTGCTCCCTTATGTTTCTACTTTTATACTTATTTGCAACATCAAAGCAAACAATTTGCACTTTTCAGCTAAATAAGCAACAGTTTCTTAGTTGCATCCAACTACCCAGCAAACACAATGTAAAAAATTTATAAAATTATGGCTGTTTCTTTTGATATATCAAACGTAAGTGGAAACCTGTCATGAAATCATTACAAAGTATTAAATACAGTCTAAGGATTCTTTATGTTTTACAGTTGAGAAGAGCTATGATTTAAAAAAATTCTCAATTTGAAAGTAAACCTCAATTTTTGCTGGGTTTACACTAGTATTATTGCAATTTCTAACACAATTGCAGAAGGTTTTTTTGTGCACATTTATCTCTGTACTCTGCAAAAAATCCCCCGATTAGAATAAACAACCCGCATTTGCTACCGATAACTCTCTTTGTATCGTTAAGCCACTGCAAAATATGTCCAATGCCTATACATGTATTTCTCTGTTCTTGCGTATCTGTGTGTGATTAACAGTATTCTGTTGTTCAATTAACTGCTTCATGTTCTCCGAAAAATAGAGTTTGCCATTGATTAACTCACCTTATTTCTTTTGTATGTGAGCGAGTGTGTGTATATTAAGGTGGCCCTTATTTTGCACTATTTCGATTTTCTATGCTACCAAGGTCTAAAATGGCTCTGCGTCATCTAAGAATCAAATCCTGCAAATTTTAGAAAAATCGGATAACGTTTAACCCTTTCACGACCATAAGACTATTTGGATAAAAGTAATCATTTTTTCTTGCACATTTTATTTGAAGTTTCCTGTATTAATTTAAAAATTATAACCTTTCATGCATTTCAATCCGACCGAAGCCGGGTTTACAGGCAGAAACCTGTAATATTCGCCCAAAAGATCTGTTTACGACCTAATCCGAAACAAATAGAAACTTTTTAAATGAGCTGAAACATGCTCTATTTTAATTAAGGAGCATGTTTCAGCTAATTTTTTATCACCCATTTTACATTGTTTTTTTTTTCAATTTTAGCTGAAAAGCTTTTTTGGTTAATTCACAAGGTTTCTTATCATGTCATATTGTCCTAATATTTCACAATGGTTTTTATTGCTTTTCAAGCAAAAAATGTCCTAAAATAATACTACTTTCTATGCTATGTTTATTGTGTTATCGTAACGAACCAGCAGAGACTAACGCCGAATGCCTAAGAGTCGGTTAAGCCGAGCCGCCGAGTCGTGATATATTACGACATTATGACAATATGATTGATAAGAGACCTTGTGAATTGACCAAATATAAGTTTTTGTATTCTATTAGTAATATTCAAATCTTGTTTCCCTTTAAAATTCCGTAATCCATCTTATCCTTTATACAATTTTCGGTATTTGATAAACATTTTGACTGGTATTAGGCCGTTTTTTGAACTAATCCAAACTCTACATATTTTTCCAAATTTTTCGAAAAATTGCCCTCGATTTCAATAAGTGCGAAATGAGAATTATTTCAGCACAGCCGAATATATCACTATTACTAATTTTTATAATCCGAGTAGTTATGGCCAATAGAATTCCCAAAAAATTGGTTTTTAGATGACAGATCTTAATTTTAGGTCTTGGGAGCCTGCCTCTAAAATCCAAAAAGAGCATAATAATGGCCAACCTAATGTATATGTATGTGTGTATTGATTGCATTTGATTGTTTACGTTTTGTATTGGGCTCTCTTTCTTTTCATTTCTGTTTGTTTTTGCCTTTCCGTTTTGTCTGTATTTTTTTTTTTTTTTTTTTTTTTGTTTAGAAGTACAATTTTAGCTGTCGTGTCTCTATGGCTCTGTGTTTACGTTTTTATTTTAGTTCATTTTTATAAAAGATCATCAAACCAAACTAAAATATATCAGTTGAATTTTAGACCTCAACGAGTATAAAACGTTGCGTTGTTATATTGTTCCTTATAACTTGTAAAACAAACATAAAATACAGCAAAAAAAAAGAAACAAAAAACAAGTTAAAGCCAAAGTAATAATAATCAATAAAAAAAAAACTAGAAAATAAATAGCAAACATAAAAAAGACTTTTTAGTGAAAAAGTCCTTGAAGAAAATCTGTGATATTTGTAGTTTTGTGTTTAAATAATAAAAAAATAACAAAAAAAAAAATGCCTCCTACCGGTATTTCTCTGGATGAAGCTGATCATCATCATGATTATAAAACATATTTTGAACATACACATAGTAATGGCAATGGTGTTGTCCAAGACGATGAGGAAGATGATATGTATGCTGAAGTTCGTAAACATACCAGGTAGTTATATTATGCAGCAATTAGATTTTATAAAGTTTAAAGGGGTTTTAGAAAATGTGTGGTAGTGTAAAATGATTCATTGGGAAAAAAATATAAATATAAAGTGATATTCCATACAAAAAATGACTAAGTGAAATAAAAAAGAAATATAAAACGTGCTTTAAAAGAATCCCATATTCCAAGTAATGGAATTACAAAAGATTTAGCTTTATCTATTTATATATATAAAAATACAAGGCCTAACTAACTCGCTCACTGACTCATTAACTCCCAGATCAAACGGCTTAAGCTATAGTCTTGAAATTCGGTGCAAATGGATAAAAACTACTAAAAGCTGAAACCTAATATCTCCGAATTTAAGAAAGACGGAATCAAATTTTAAAAAGCAAATGAATGCCATCAAAAAATAAGTATTTTTTACCTAATTTATTTTCTAAAGTTTTAAAGATTTTTGAAATTCGAACTAATAAGGAATAAAATTTAACTAATTTTTGGTACAAAATTTTCTCTCCTTTTAACATACGGAATATAAAGTAGGAATTTTAATCAACAAACTGATAGTTTCAACCGTTAGGTATTTCAGAAAACCCTCTTAAGGTTTTCTGAGCGAACGAAGCCGCTGGCAAATTTGCTCCTAACTCAGTAATTTATAAATCTATATAGCAGATTATCAATAGTAATCTATTCTATACAATATAGAACTAAACTCTATAAACAAATCTTATTAATATTATTTGATGAATATTAAATATTGATTTAAACATACATTAAAACAAAATTGTTTTTCAAAATTTAAAAAAAAAAAAAAAATTTAAAAATTTTTCAAAAAAACTTTTTTCAAATTTTTTATTTTTTCTTTTTAATTTGTTTCCAAATTTTTTTTTAAATTCAAAAAAAAATTTCAAAAATTTTTCAAAAAAACTTTTTTCAAAAATGTTTTTTTTTATAATTTTTCCATTTTTTTCTTTTTAATTTGTTTCCAAATTTTTTTTTTAAACTTATAAGTGAGAAAAAATTATAAAAAAAAATATTTGTGGTAAAAAAAATATTCAGGTTTAAAAATAATTTTCCCGATGTTGACCCATTGTAGGTCCAAATTACTATAGCCTTATATAAATCGTTGCAATGGACTTTGAAATATCTATCATTAGATATCCATATTGTCTATATTAATTGACTTAGTAATCCAGATTTAAGTCAAAAAATAGGCCAAAAATCGAAGTTGTCCCGGGTTTTTCCTTATATCTCAGCCATTTGTAGGCCATTTTTCTCGATTTGAAATAGCGACCGAGCCGGAAGATTTCCCGATATATTGATGTATCAATTATGTTTGTAAGTTATTTGGGGGCTACGGAAAGTTGATTTCAACATACAGACGGACATGGCTATATCGACTTCGCTGTATATAAGGATCCAGAATATATATACTTTGTGGGGTGAAGGGTATAAAACCAAAATTTTAGTTTCTAAAAGTTAAACAAACACAATCTTGTTTCAAAATTAACCCTTGTATGATCATGCGAATAATCTGTGGTGCTATATTATTCAATACACTAAGGGAAAACCTGCAACTTAAAAATAAGAAGGCGTCATATTAATTCAACTTTCGTTAATGTTTCTTATTGATTCAATATGTTTTTTTTTATTGATTTTAAGTTGTTTTTTCTCTGGGTGTAGTTTTTAAGAAAAGATTACTTTAAATCCCTGCTTAAAAAAAAAATATAAATAAAATACATACTATATACATTTTTGCCGGAATTTTTCATATACATAATGTATGTGTCTCGTGAATTTTATTTATTTTTATTTTTTCCTGACCTTCTAAATTTCATATATTTAGTTAGTATTAAATTGTTATATTTTATAGTGTTTTGCTTTTTGGCTAATTGTCAACAAAATCCGTCTATAATGTTCTGATAGTTACTGCAGCCCTACAGTATGCAAAAATAGCATGAAAAGCTAATTGCTTCTTAAATTTAAATTATCTCTAAAATGTTTAATAGGATTTCAGCAATCCTTTGAAATTGGTCATTAATATACATATATAACAAGTAAGAGAGCTATATTCGGCTGTGCCCAATCTTATATACCCTTCACATACTTTAAAATAAAATTAAATTTTTTTTTTTTTTAATTTTTAAATTTTTTTTTCGAAATTGTTTTTTATTTTAATTTATTAGTGAAAAAATTTAATGACAAAAAAATGTAGGTCCAACTTACTTTAGCCCTATATACATCGTTGCAATGGACTTTGAAATATCTATCATTAGATATACATATTATCTATATTTATGACTTAGTAATCGAGATATAGATCAAAAATAGGCCAAAAATAGAAGTTGTCTCGGATTTTTGCTCATATCTCCGTTATTTATGGATGGATTTTGCTGATTTTAAATAGGAAACTTCTCGAAAGCATGTCTGACAGAATTATTGAAGATTTGGATCCCGAAGATATCTGGAGTCTTCAGAAAATTAATATCAACAGACTACTTTTAAAGCGGGCGGTACGTTTTGTGGTTTATTTAATTTTATAATTTCCTCGGTATCAATTTTAATACTCTTTCCTAACAACCTGAAGTAACATATGGGATACTTTTAGAAGCCACTTCTTCGACTCTTCCAGAAGAAAAGTATTCCATACGTTGACACTTTTTGACACATCCAGAAGAGTTATAATCGTTATTTCTAGAAACTTCTACGATAGCTAAAGGAATTTTAAGTGTAAACAAAAAAAAATCATTCAGATAATGTTTTTAAAAACATTTAGCTTTATAAAATACCCTGTGAAAACAAACTATAAACCACTTCTACGACGTTCCAACATATTTTGATGAAAATATAATAAAAGTTTCCTAGTAAAATGTTTAAATCCAATGCAATACTTATTGCTAAAGGTCTAGAAGATTCGTATATATTTTTCCCTTATAATTGGTATAGCTGCCTCAATTTGTGTTGACAATGGCGAAATAGTTTCTTGAACTTTTCTAGTATTTGTTGTTGTAAACAAATTTTCATTTTTATAAACAGTTTTCTATTTTATTCTCTTATTAATTTCAAGAAAATTAATGTCGCATGATTTAAAATTTTCAATTTTTTTTTTATAAATTTATTTTTAAAAAACAAAATCATTTGAAATTAAAATGAAAAACATAATTTGCGTCATTTAGGTGTTATTGTTATTATTATAATAATATTTATTATAAATCTGTTTATATACAATATATAAATGCAAAAATACCTAAAACAGTTTCTTTAATCTGTGAGTTAATATATATAGTCTTGTCATCACGTTTTTACAACAACTTGTTGTGGTTTATTTTAGGTATTTCAAAAATAGCTAATTTCTCTGAGATAAAAGAGTATAAGATAAAGCAAAAATAAAAGCAAATTAACAGAAATATAGTATAAAGAAATGTTTATAAATATTTTAAAGAAATTGCACGAATAAGTTTTTAGTGGTTTACATAAACTCGCTTTAGCAATGGATCAACAGTTAAACTTGATTTGTTTGCATTTTATAATTTTTCATATAAAATTATTCAGAATGTTTAAACCAGAAACAGAGATTTAATTACACTGATTTATTAGGCCTGATAAACTCTATTTTAGATTTAAACAAAGTTTAAAGTAGTAGTTTGGTTAATAAGAAAACAGTCTTACCCCTATTAACACGAAGTCTGGTAATAGTTATATTGTCGGTTAAAATTATGTTTGTATGGAAACTGTCAGTATAACTATTAGTTAACACATAACCAGACTTTGTGGTAATAGGGGTTAGTGAATTTCTTAAACTGATCATGCACAGTTTAAACTTTCATTAACTTGCCAATTAGTTTAGCAAAACGTGTGTTTATGTGCTAATACTTCACACATTTATTAATCACTTTCGTTGTTTATAAACAGTAATAAAATATATTTTTTCCCCCATATTCATAAAAATATTTAAAATTTAAACAATGTTTTAAAGCAAAATTTCCAAATTTAAACGTCGTTTAAATTTAAAAATTGTTAATGAATAAGGCCTTTTATATTTATTTCAACATGTTACACAAGAAATTCATCATTCCCCCTAAATCCCCATTTTAAATAACCAACAACATTACCCTCATTAACCTTCAAATAACCTAGAAACATAAAATTGTTTTGGAAAATACTGTTTAACATTTAAGTATAATAATAATCAATAATTAATTCACTTTTAATCATTTAATCAACCTAAGAAATACTAAATAATCGTTTAATAAACCTTTATGAATGATAATTTTAACCAGAAAAAAAAGTCAAATTGAAAATGCGTCATGGCGCGCACATGCAAATAAAAGGAGGTGTGTCCCCATGTTCTTTCAATATCAAGTGTATTTTTCATCTGCTGTTTATGACTAGAGCAATTCTAATTTTCTATTTTTACCCAATTTTAATTACGAAAATTGTTTATTTTTTTTTTCATTATATTCCAAAGTTCATTGTTTGCTAATGACAGTGGGGGTTAGATTGGGGGCCTTCCATAATTTCATTGTTTAAATTTTAAACTGTTATCTTAACAATAAGTGCGACCGACAACTTTAATCAAATTCTATGCAATTATTTGGAAAATTGATAAGATTCGATTGTTAGGCATAAGTAATTTTAGAAATGTCATTTCCGTTGAGTTTTTTTTTTTTGTTTAAATGTTCTTATTTTCATAGCAAGTATTTGAAATGGCATAATGGTGTTGCTTTCTTATCTACAATTATAAAAATTTGCAATTTAATTACTTAATTAGACAGAAAATTTAAAGAAGTTATTCACTAAGGGGACTGCAAAGCCATTTACTTTAGTTACACTGTGCAGGAATATGTTTCAATCTGTCCAATCATTGCAATGCAAACTCAAATTGGACAATATGACAAACCAAACCTTTAATAGGTTTTGCAAAATTGGTCCGAATTTTATTTTTAGCTTTACATTTATAATTTGTTAGACAATCACTACTTCCAGAGTGAGTACACGCAGAAAAAAATATAGTTGTGCATTGTTACTGTAACCATTTCAACATTTTTAACAATATTATAGTCTCAGTAACTATATATATGATTTTGGTAACAATAATATGGTTAATTTACGATTCACATGATTGTATCAACCATATATATGGTTACAGTAAACATGTGTATGTTTGTGACAACCATTTATATGATTTATATACTTCTGGATCGAGATCTATTTTAAAGCTAATTTTTTAAATAAACCAAAGAAAAAATAAAAATTTCTCATCTGCTGTAAAACTAGTTTCAAACGTGACAATTTCAAAAAAAATCACTGTTGAATAAACTAGTTCTAAAACAGTATTTGCTCTGGAACAATTTCTTCGATATATAAGGAGTTGATCCAAATTAAGCAGCAAACAGGATACTTATTATAAGTGGTTAAAAACCGAATAAGCCCCCCAAAAACCAACTTTTGACCAAGCTTCCTATTAAAGAAAGAAAACACTATAACTAACAACTACTTTGTAGCATCGATGGCTCTTATAATTTCAAATGTTTTTTGGAAATGGAATCTATTTGGTCTCTTTTTAACGTATTTAAAATCGTTTTGTCAATGACTTCTAGTTCTTATACTCCTGTCGTACATTTAGTATGGGAGCTTCCACAGTCAGTGGCTTGATAACACAGACCTGTGACATAAAAAATAGTATGAAATCGGACGTACTTGTCGGCCACTGCAGATCTCCAAAACAAGACATTAGACGATCGAGTTAGTCTGCTTTTACACAGGGCAAGTTTTCTTGCCGCAAGTCTGAGTTTATAGGAGAGAGAGGCAAGAAGAAAGAAGTGGAGTACAGACTTGCTTGTACTGGCAAGTATCTTCAATTCTCTTTTGTTTTCTCATTTTTAGTATGGCATGTATTAGGTTTTGACATACAAAATTGAACACATACTTGCTGTGTGTAAACAGACGAACATGTTTAAAAGAGAATCGAAGAGAATTGCTTCAAGTAAACTTGCCCTGTGTAAAAGCAGACTTACGTATCAAAATTACCATTATCGGGAGAGCTTTCTGTGTAGTTCCAACGTTCTTTTGGAACCACATGCCAGCCTCAATTCATCAACGATAGTTCCAAACAGGTCAAGTATAACAATTAGCTGGGGCTGGGGTTGCGGAAATTTAAGCCATCCTAATATGTTATGCTAAGTGTTTGAGTAGGAGATTGGGCCTGTTCGGAAATGCATCACTCCGCTGCATCTGATGTGCAGTACGTTCTAAAATGTAAAAGTTGGCAACACTGCAAATGTCTTGAGTTCAAATGATGCGCAAAAAACCATCAAACAAGCATCACAAAAATGGCTGATGCATTGTCTGCGCATCAGCATAAGATGATTTACATCAGCATCACAAACTAATCACAGATGTGCATCAATTGCAGCGCAGTGATGCATTTCCGAAAAGACCCATTAAGGCGAGATAGGATTTGTGTTATGTCAGAATACCAGGTGGCATTTGGGGTCTTTTTTTTTCTATGAGGTGAGGTTTGGAGTCGTCATGGACTGCGTTACACCTGTGAATGAACTCGGTGCGCATAATGACCTGACATTGTGCTGGGGTACCATGAGGGCAACGCGGGGAATAAACGATCCAATTGCTTGGCTATTATAGGCCTCCGGCCTATTTTTTATTTTTGTTGGCATCTCGTGGGGATAGGCTTTGGTTATAATTCCTTCTTAAGTTGACATTCTTGGCTATTATAGGCCTCCGGCCTATTTTTTATTTTTGTTGGCATCTCGTGGGGATAGGCTTTGGTTATAATTCCTTCTTAAGTTGACATTCTTGAGAAGTATAGGGTTCCATGTTTTATATCTATGTCAATTCTGTATCTATTTACTTCACAAATATCACTAAACGGTGGGTGGTAGTGGTGGGAAAAACTAAAAACTGGTTTTTGATGACATTACCTTTTTTACGAAAAGTAAACTTTTTTTAATAAAAAAACTTTATTATAACTACAATATTAATTTGTATACTTAGATTATTAGGTTCTGAACATGTTACTTAAATAAATTGTTCAATATTCTGTGCATTTACTAGTTTCCAATACAGTAAAAATGGATTTTCTTTTAGTATGCTTTGTTTTTTTCGTGCATACAATAGATTTTTTTGCAGTTTTGATGTATATACAAGCATATAGAGATACCACTGTTTTACTTCACCTACATATTAAATTACTTTACAGGTAGTTAATAGCGTAAAAAGTTGTTACGGTTGCAATTAAATTGAGTGTGATTTTACTTTTATAACACAATGATTTTATGACAATAATTACAAAATGTTATCGTTATTATTTCAGTTGAACAAGCATGACTGACTATATAAATGAATGAATGAATAAATAAATGATTGAGTGATGATTAAAACTTTTACCTAATTTACTTATGCTGTTTTTTGTTTTATAACCATTAAAATAATTAAAATTAGACAAACATATAAAAATTTATTTTAAAACAAACTTTCCCTATATAGTTTTATTTATAATTTCTTAGTATTTTAAAACGGTGTCAAAATCCATTAAAAAGTTTTCAAATATTTGGTAAAAAATAACCAACATTTTTGTTTTGAGTGTTAAGTGCTAAAGTGATTAATTGTTAACTTTTTTTATATTTGTTTTGGTTATTTTGGAATTTTTATATTGTTTGTTTGTTTCCAACCTTCAGTTGTTTGTTAACTTGAAATTTTGTTAAACATTTAATTAACAATTGAACTTTTTCTTGTGACTTTTAGATATTCCGATGGCACAGTTAAACTACGTAATCCCAATATTGAACTAATGGATCAGGATATTTTATATCATTTGGCCTTGGGCAGTGAGTCGCACGATTTACATGAAATGTTTGGTGATGTCAAGGTGAGTTTATATCTTTGTAATTAAATGTTTTTAAAATAAAATAAGGAAAATGGTTTACAACTAATAATGTTATAAACAAAATTTTTTAAAACAATTTATATAAATTTTTTTGTTTATTGAATTAAAACTATATACTTCCGCAAGTTTAAATCAATAGTTATGTTGTATAAATCTATTACGATTTGTAACAAATTGTTATACAGTTTTCAAAATTTTTGAAAACTTGAACGCTTTTTTAATGGATTTTTTTTAACAACTTGTAATGTGTACTGAACCGACATAATATTAATCTATTTTCATTTACAAATATTTGTAAATAATTAAAAATTCTTAACATGAATTATCGGTTTATTGATGATAAAATTATGAGAGTTTTTCTGATGTTACCTCGATCATTAAAAATGTCGTTTTATAATTGTTTTAGGCTAAATCAGTGTAAAAGGGGGTCACACGGTATGTATTCCAAATGTATTCGGACATGTATTCGATACATATGGTATTTCATGTGTATATCAAAATTCACGTTATTCGATTCATAATTTCACGTTATACGATTCATAATTTCCACGTTCACACGTACATATGTAATTGCATGTGACATAACCTCTATTAGTTTATATTATTTTTGTTTTTAACTATATATCAATTTAATACTATTTTAAATCACAATATATAAATTTAATTTAATTTGATGAAACTTATTTTGTTATGATTTTCCTCTACTTTTTTTATTTTGTGTTGTTTATTTTCAACTCTTACAGTATTGTATTTCAAAATACACATTGATAAACATACGAAAATAGAACATGCTCTAATAGCCAAAAATGTCACAAATGTCACACATGTTTACATGTGGAAAAATATCCCAATACATGTCTCAAAACACATGGAATACATGCCGTGTGACTCCCCTATAAGTGTGATGAGGCAGCCTAAGCAAATCATCATTTAGTTAAAAATTTATTCAAACAAGATTCTTAATCCACAGTATCTGGTAAATAACCCAGTAAGTATTCTCAAATCCCTTTTTCCGAGCTATAACAACTTTTGAATCGTTTAAAATGTTATATCAACGTCGGGAAATTTCGTTTCAACACAATAACGAATTCGTTCCAAAGCGTTCCTCACGAGACGGGCGCCTCTATTAGCCAAGCAATTGGATCGATCTTTCCGCGCGTGGTCCTCATGGTACCTCTTTTTTATAAATTGACTTTACGTAAATTCTAAATTTCTCTAGAGAAGATCTAATGAAATCGAAAATTTACGATGATTACAAAATGAAATAGGACTTTGGTTATAACACTAAAACAATCGCAATATTCCATCAAAAAAAATTTGGAAATTCAAAAATATACAATTGGTCAATTCAAAAGGTCTCTTATCATGTCATAATGTCCTAATATTTAACAATGGTTTAAAAATTTTGTTATTGCCTTTCAAGCAAAAAATTTCCTAAAATAATACTACTATGCATGCTATGTTTATTATGTTATCATAAACAACCAGCAGACATCTGGGCCGAACGCCTAAGAGTCGGTTAAGCCGAGTCGCCGATTCGAAAAATATTAGGACATTATGACAACATGACATGATAGGAGACCTTGTGAATTGACCAAATATGTATAAAAATTTCAAATATATGTATTAGATATTTAGTTTAAGGATGATCACTCCTAATAATGTGAAATCTTTACCCTTGTTGATAGGTAATTTCATTGTATATAACTTTTAATTAAAATGAAATTAACTTAAGCGCTTTTGTTTTCCCCTACCTTCAATTAGTTTATCTTTTTATTAAGTATTTACACAATGTTGGTTATTAGTTGTTTATGAAAGTAAACATATTATTGATTGATTTATTGCTACGCAATGACGCATGATAATTGTTGTGATTTAGGGAATTAAGCGTCATTAGTATGGATATAGGTTGAAGTTAAGTTACTACATGCTAAAAACTACAATATTAAGCACCCTAAAAGTAGATATAAGTAATAAAACAACCAAATGCCAGTTGTTTTTGTAATAGTTTAGCAATAGCTGTTCTACTGCCACTGTCTTTCTATATAAATTTCATCTTCTAAGTTACTGTTCCGTAATATATTTAAAAATTATAAAATTATAATCCTTTGTTCGAATATAAGCTGTGCTACAGCATGTTAAACAGCACGATTGTGAAAACCCTTTAAGAGCTCCCTAGTTTATGCTACACCAATAAGCAAAAAATAAGATAAACTCTTAAACAAGGTGGATCAAAAGCACTCACCCGATTTAGTTTTGCTATATTGTTAAAATGAAACGACATTATTTCGTAATTTGTTATTAAATTGTTTTGGTTTCTTTTCATTACTTTCTGACGATGATATCGATCAGTTGAATCGAATCAATGTTTGGTCTCTATCACATTTGCAATCGCTTCGAGAGATAAATTTTGGTAATCTTGTCGGATATTCTCTTTGAAAGCTTCCTGAACCGATGGCTTGCTTACAAAAAAAAAAAAACCGTGACTTACGCAATTCGGCAAAACAAAGACTTTTACATTCACAAATATCAATATAAAACTGTCAGTTGCCGCTCAGTTATCTGTTAGTTTCAATGTCTTCAAATTCAAACTAATTTTTGGGTCAAAATTAAACAACTTATTAAAAAAAAACTTAATTTAAAATCACCGTTATTATTTAATTTAAATTATTTTATTATACATTAAACTTGTTTAGCAAAATATCGCCAGATTCTTTTTATCAATAGAAATTCTAAGACGCAAGCAAAACGTGATTTTTATGCTAATGAAATTGATGAATAATCAAATCATAATGAATAATCAAATTAGAGATTATTCATTATGAATTGTATAGAAGAAATAAACAGTAACTTTGCAGTAGAAAACAAAACAAACGGGAATCTGGCTTTTTAAAGAAAAATTATTATTACGGCTCAAGTTCATTTATTTGTAATAATTATACAAAGAACACATTGTAATTTAGATACTAAAACTACGTATACACGGTTGTCAGAAACATGCTCAGAAAATGATTAACACAACCATATGAACTTATGTTGAAACATATGGTTGTTAACCATTTATTGAACACTTTCTGACAACTTTGTAAGAATATGACAACCGTGAAGCTTAACAACCGTAATGCATTTTCAGCCCAACTACGGGCGTCCTCAGCAATCTGCAGTTCACAAGATCGGATAATTAACTCACCATTACACAGTGGTTTAGAAACGTTTTAATTTGGAAATAATTCGGTTGATTTGCATTTGTTAAGCGTCCTAGCGCTAATGGGGGCCAGTGCGTGGCTCCTCAATGTCGGTCACCAAGGGTCTCAAATTAAAAAAAAAGCCAAAAATTAATTTATGATCCGAATGAGCTGAAATTTAAAGTATTAATAGCCCTTGAGAAGATCTACAAAAAATATATTTACATGTATAGGTTATCTCCATTAGTTGAACAGATATTTAGGTTTATTTATTTTTTTTTTTTTAATTTTGCTCGATCTTTTTAGATATGGGGGGCCTACGGAGGGTCAAAATTTATTTTTAAAATATCAGCTATATTGGCGATAAAGTTCTTAATAAAACAATCGGTTATCTCGTCCCTATAAAAAGCTACACACATCCAAAGTTGGAACATATTTTTTAAGTTTTTCCCCAAAAATGCGCTTATACTTTTTCTTTTGTAGAAAAAATTTTCTTAGGGACTATATACAATTTTTATATGATCCGGAAAGAGAACTTAATGCAAACGCGTGTAAAGTAAAATACTACTCACTTTAGCGGACATAACACCCCCCAGACATATCCAAACTTGCCCAATTTAAAAAACCGATTCTCGAAAAAGCTCCATATTTTTATAACCTTTTTGTGTTTCTTATATACTTACAAAGTTTGTTTGCTTTCACAGGGTAAATAACATCACAATAGGCACTTTTCTAAAAAAAACTCAGGTTTTGGAACACATTTTCCCCGTTTTAGGAATTTCGGGATTAGAAAATAAAAAATGTCAAAAATTGTAATGCCATTGATTTAAAGACATTTGGATCTATATTAGTTCAAAATTGATATTGTTACGTTTTTACCTTTTAAAAACGGGGTTTATTTCCTTTAAATAAACCGGATACTTTTGATTGCAAATAAAAGCAGTTTTAGTAGTTTAAAATTTGTAACAACTCTTTATTTATTCAGAATGTACAACAACAACAGAATTAAATAGTCACTCAGTGTATTTATACACGATTATCAATTCGCAGAAATGCACACAAACTTTATAATGTACAAACACACATGTACACGACAATTGATGTTAACTCTAACACCGCCAATGATCAACTCCACTCACGACTGCAGTTTCTGCCACTATTTATACACACGCCATCTCTCGGGAATCTTCTACAATGCTCTTAACGGACAAAACTCGTATGTTCGAATTCTAGAGCCTTCGATGTCATTGCCAGCAGCCCAAACATTTAGTGTTGCCATACGTGCCTTCAAACATGATGAATGCTGCAGGCAGTCGTTACAGACCGTTAAATTCAAATTTTCATTGCACATTCGTAACAATATCTTTAACCGTTAACATTTTATATTAATTCAAATTTTATTTTTTTCTTCAAGGAAAAAAACATGTTAAAATTCTTTTAGACGTCCCAAAAATTTATAAAATTATTTAATTGTACTAAAATACAAATCTTCAAGTCCTAAGAATTTCATCAATATCAAATACTTATATTAAAAGCCTTCATTTGTTCCTCAGAAGATCCACAAACCTTGCCCCTTTTGAAAAATTTTAACGTTTTTTCATATGATCTTTTGGATTACAATTACACTGACTGGTAATCTTAGGATAAGCAAGTGTTAAAATATTCAATTAGCTACTTATGTAACAAGTTTTTACCCTAAATGATAGGTAAAATCACTATAGTTCGGGACAGTCTCCTAGAACTTCTGGAAACTACATCAATTGAAATAAAACAACAATATAATATTGATTGTATTTAGAAGATATTTTATCCTTTTCGCTTCAATCTGCACCTTTAACAGACTAATTTTATTGAATATTCTTGAAAGTATTTCTGCCAGAACTCGGGCATTTACAAAGAGATTTTAAACATTTTCCTAAACACAAATCTTAAGGTAACCACTAAATAAAATATATTTGAATTCTTTTATTTATTTCCAAAACGTATCTTATTTTGGATGATTCAAAACAAATATTTAGTTTTATTTTTTTTTTTTTTTTTTTGAAGCTGTTTGATCTTACAAAACACTCGTAAGAGTAAACAACGTCAAACAAATTTGTGCTAAAAAAAGTGGTTACGCTTTTTTGAGTAAATATTTTCCGTGTGTGACCCTACCTTTAGAATCATTCTGTATTTATGCTAAAAATCTTTAATAATGTTTTCATCTTTTTGTTATTCACTGTTGAAATAAATAATCTCAACCATAACCAACCTTAAACATATAGAACTTAATGGTGCAATGTTTTAAAGTGATCTTGATATTGAATAAATTTGTTTTCAAATAAATACAATTTCAAACAATTTACTATGGTACGAGTATGAAATCAAATAATAATAATAAGTAATGCGCATATTAAAAGGTGATATAACTAAGAGATAAGAAAAATATTTTAAACTGCAATTAATTAAAAAGTCATTCATCAAAGGCCTTATATTATATAAATTAAACATTTAAACAAACAAACAAATATATAAAATATTTTCTATTATTTAGCTATCAATTAAAATTTTTTGTATTTTCTCTTTTTTCCCCTCCAAAAAATGCTGCCTTAAAAAAATAAATAAAAAAAAAACAGTTTGTTTGCATGGGCGGGACACCAAAGCGCATGGAAAACTTTGCACATTTCATAATGAATGAAATCGGCTATAAACTACCAGCGGGCACAATGTTACAGGACATTAGCGCCTACTCGTACCGTTATTCCATGTACAAAGTTGGTCCAGTACTTTGCGTCAGTCACGGCATGGGAACGCCCTCTGTAAGCATTTTAATGCATGAAATGATAAAACTCATGTATCATGCCAAGTGCCATGATCCCGTTTTCATACGCATTGGCACTTGTGGTGGTATTGGTGTTGAGGGTGGCACTGTCATCATAACCGAGGATGCCTTGGATGGTCAACTAAGAAATTCCCATGAATTTGTAAGTATTCCTTGTTTTATTCATATATAATTATGTATATGGTAATAATTGTTTGAACTCTAAAACAAAATTTAGACGATTTTGGGTGAAACTGTACATCGTCCCGCCAAATTGGATAAAAAACTGGCCAGAGAACTTAAATCTTTATCGAGTCAAGATGATCCCTATGATACAATTATAGGCAAAACTTTGTGCACCAATGATTTCTATGAGGGTAAGTTATTAACTTCAGTTTTTTTTTTAATAATAAAAACCATTCATTAATTTGTGCTGGTTTTCTAACTGTAGGTCAAGGCCGTCTGGATGGAGCTTTTTGTGAATTTAGTGAAACCGATAAAATGGCCTATTTGGAAAAGTTGCGTGAGCATGGTGTGGTGAATATTGAAATGGAAAGCACCATTTTTGCAGCACTCACCTTTCATGCTGGCATCAAAGCAGCTGTGGTGTGTGTGGCATTGCTTAATCGTCTGAATGGTGATCAGGTACTTTAACACTTTATTGAGTTGTAGGAAAAATCAAACTAAATTTCTGTTTGTTTGTTATTAATCTTTTAGGTCAATGCCCCCAAAGAAGTGATGAATGAATGGCAGGAACGTCCCCAAATTCTGGTGGCACGTTACATACGCAAAGTATTAGCTCAAAAGGGCCAATTGAAAAACTTTTTCGGTCAACAAGGTTCCATCAAATCACCCAGACGTTTCAAATTGGTACAACAAGAATCTCAAGCTCATGAATAAATTATAAAATTGCCACAAACAAAATAACCCGACCGATACCAAATACAAAATATTGAAGAATGTTTCTTTTATAGTTAAATTATTCTCATATACACACAATAAACAAATTAACATACACACAGAAAATCACTAAACTCTAAACTAAATAATGTTATAAATAAATTAACTAATTAATTAAAAACTGCATTAGGTTTTAGACAAAAAGAGTTAAAAAATCTTTCTAAACCTTTCAAGAAATAGATTCACTATACTATATATATATATAAATACATTCTTTATTCCTCTTAAAAAAAACAACTAAAACTAAATAAACAATTATATAAATAAATAATTCAAAAATATTATACTATGTATTTAAATAAAACAAAATAACTATGTAATATATGGATATTTAAAAAAAATACTAAATACTACACAAGACACTAACATAATAAACAGATCTTCAATTTATAAATCGTTTCACTTCATTTTGAAAACATGATTTTGAAATGAAGCCTTGCTACATTTTTCTGTAACAATTATGCATTTTGGTCATAATTGTTTTTAAGTTTTATTGTAATTTTGTTGTTAATTTTAAATAATTTTAAAATAATACTGTAGTTTTATAAATAAACCATAAATTCCATATTTTACTGTAATATAAGCCTGGTTCAATTCATAATTTTTCTTTACATTTTTTTTTATAATTTTTCATTTTGTATAAGGTTTATTTTTTTATTTTTAAGTTTTCTGTTTTTTAATTAACTTTAATATTATTATTTTTTATAAAACATAAATAATGAGGCATTTAGGTAAAATTTATGTGAAAAAAGAAATAAAATAATTTCTTAATACTAAAACAATTTATGATTTTTATTTAATTTGAAATAGAGAAAATATACATAGAGCGGAAACTAGAAAAAAACTCAAACAAAAAAATTACTCAAAAATGTTACACATACGAATGTTGTTTAGGTTTTTGACAACTGAGTTAGGTCTTTGACAGGAGAGTTTCCGATCTATGTGTATTTATCTAAGTTTCCAACATTTAAAAATTTTTAATGTTAAGTTAAGTTTAATTTTTGGTATTAAAAATAAAAATGGAATTCAAACAATTTAAAACAATGTAAAATAATTTTGTAAAATTCTGTAGTCTAGAGAAAATTCAAAAAGTAACCAAACATTTATATTTTATTTACTCACACATATTTAGAGTTAGGTCAAGGAATAACAAGAAATGAAACACTGTTAAAAAAAGTCTACTGGCAGATAAAACCTAACTCAGTAGTTCTAGGACACTGTCCCTATTTAGGATGACAATTAGTTACATAACTAGCTCGTGACTAGTTATTTTGTCCCTTTTAGATTACAGTGAGACTTTCTAATAGCTGGTCCCAAGTAGTCAACGCATTGGAATCATATACTGGTTACATAGAGTCAGTTACCTTACTAGCTACGTAATTGATAACATGATCAGCTACATAACTAGTTATTTTTACATATACGAGTGATAAGTGATTTCAAATAGTTAGTCCGATAACCGATTGTTTGTAAACAAACCATCCCTCAAAAATTCCGCAGTATATGGCTTCTTTCTAAAGTGAAGTACAAAATAAACGTTAAGAGTGACTACACTTTAGGTTACTTAGAGACACTAAATGGACAATTGCCTTCACGATAGGTTACATGAAATGGCAGTATACTTAAGCAAAAAGAAAATCAGTTTATTTTCTTTTACTTAAGTAGAGAATTACATATATCAACTTAAGTGAGAATTATATCAAAATATAATTTGTATAAAACCAGTTTCTTTGTACTAATTACTTACAGAAAAATGCAATACAAAATAAACTTTTAAAGTGACTAAACTAGATTGCTTAAAGGCACTTAAGTGACAATTGTCTTCACGCTAGATTACATGGGATGTATAAAGTGACCAATTGCCTTCTGTCTGGATGCCCCGATATACTAGACGATATTGTGCTGGACTATCACTCTGTGGGTTGTAGGTTCGATTTCCGCCAGATACTCTGGATGTATCAACACAACAAAAATTTGTTTATACTATCACAATATATTAGGACATTATGATAATATGACCATGTGTGCAACAGACCATGTGAATCCCCCAACTGTGTTTGTTTGTTGTAGAGTAAATAGTAGGATATTCAATTAATCGGGTTCCTGGTTTAATCTGTTAATCGAGAAAATAATTAATCGGGGTTTAGATTTAATCGGTTAATTTTAATTTATTCGATTAACCGAATAATTTCTATATTCATTTTAAATTGAAAATAAACCATGAATTTTGTGTTACTTATTTAAGCATTTCAACAAAAAAATAAATAATTGCATAAAAAAATATGATATTTGAGTCCTTTTTATATACACATGTGAGTTTTTTTAGGTCTTTAGTGAGGTTTTCTGAAATATCTTTTAAGAAAATAATACAATTTAAAAGGTTTCCTTTTAAATGATATTTTTTTAGTTTTATTAAAACTTGATTTGGAAAAAACTCTCTCACTGATTGTAGATGTTGGAGAAATCGAAAGTAGGGCATGAGAAGACTATCAAATTTCTCAGTTCTTTATTCTGTTTTTTTAAGCATATAAAATCCTCAATTATACCATTGGAGTCCTGATAAAACACTCGTTTCAGTAATGTCTTCAGTCTTCATGTCTTCCTCCGACTCATTAGGATAAAGTTCATCATGGAACATTCTAGAAAAAAGGACATTTACAAATTCCTTTAGATTTATGCTATTATGTATTTAAAAGCATAAAGTACAAAAAAATAAATTTCGGTTAATCGGTTAATCGAAACAAATTAATCGGTTTATTTGTTATTTAAAAATAGAAAATTTCATATTATTCGAACAGTTAACCGACCAAAATTAATCGGTTAACCGATTAACGGTTATTCGATTGAATATCCTAGTAAATAGTATTTCCTAAAAACGTTGAGCTTGTTGTCGTAGTCAGCTGTTTTTGACAAGATCAGTATAGTTTTGCACAAACAAAATGCCTTTGCTTCTTTTTGTTTTTGAATTGTTGTAAAGCTGCACAGATCTTGATTTTGATGATATATCTGGGATATTATTGAATTAAATTAAGTCAATAATGAATTACAATTCATAGAATCCCTGCCTATATATGATAAACAATTGTTAATAATATTGTAATGTATTATAGGTATTTACTTTTAGATTTTTGTTTATTATTTTGCAATAAACATTATCAGCCATAAACAACCTTGAACTGCAATTAAACATAATAATATGGCAATTAATGGTGCAATGTTTAAATTGATATTGATTATAAATAAATTTTTATTAATTTGAGAAACAAAAATGGATTCCCAAATCGGTATTCAGGGATATATTTTAAAGTTCCCAGTCTCGGAATTCATAAAAAAACGGTACCGATTGACATCGTTAGTATTCAGTAATTGTCTATTTTAAACCATAACACCAACCAGAGCTAAAATCTGAATTCAGAATAGAAAAATGTCAGCAATTCATTCCATTGCTGACAGAACAAGATATTTTGCTACATTTTAATAGATTTTAATTTAAGAAATATTAAGTCATTCAATGTATTTTATTAAGCTATTTTGAAATGAATTTTAATTAAAGAAAACTTGAATGAATCAATAAGGAATTATTTCTAAATTTAATGAATTCTATTTGAAGATTTAAACCTATGAAATAATTCCTAATGAATTTTCATTGAAATATATAATTTAATTTGATTTGATTTTGAAAATTTAATTAAGCATATAAATAAGGTTGGAGCATAATATGATTCTCCACTAAATGGTAAACTTATCTAGAATTTCAGAAATACTGTTATTATCAAATTGTTCTCAAACCATATTCTCAAATGTATGTCAAATACTTTAGATATGACGATGAATTTAACATTTGATTAGAAATAATGAATTCCTACAGGAATTAATTTAAGATGTTTAAAGTACAAAGGAATCAAGCCTGAATTAAGGCCCAGTAATCAATTAGTTTTGAGTACAATTCTCGACAAAAAGCTAAACTTATCTTGAATTTTAGAAAAACTTTAATTCACAAATTGTTCCCAAATCCTATACTCAAATATATTTCAAATAAGGATAATAAAAGCTAACAAACGTAAAGTCTAACTTTAGATTCGCGATGAATTAAACAAGATTCAAACATGATTCTCAAACCTGATTCAACACTAGACAAAGGTTGGAGTTTAATTGATTGACAGCTGATGACAATTTAAAAGCAAACATCTTATTATGCAGTTGAATTATAAATTAGTAGTGGCTAATTTGCTGATTAAGATTTCAACTCTATGTAGATCAGTGGTGCCCAAACACATACCATCAAAGCTTTGGTTGTGTTGGTAAAAAAGCGGATAATAAAAATCAACTCATCATATCCCCGCAGTCCCGAAATAGTCATTTTACTCACCTTTTTGACTACAATGAGACTGTCTAATAGCTGGTCTAAAGAAGTCAACGCATCGGATTCACATACTGGTTAAATAGCGTCATAACTAGTTATTTTAACATGTACGGGTGCTAATTGACCTTAAGTAGTCAGCTAAAAAGACATAGCATAAGCTGTCCAATAAACGATAGCTTGTAAACGAACCTTTCATCGACAACTCTCCAATAGATTGCTTCTGGTGGGTAAAATAACTAATTTCTAAAGTGCAGCACAAAATAAACGTTTAAAGTGACTTCACTATAGGTTACTAAGGGACACAAAAATTACTATTGATTTCATACAATTTTACATGGGATATCAGTATACTTAAGCAAAAATAAAAATTAACTGTATGAGAATTATATCAACACAACTTGTATAAAACCAGTTTGTACGAATTACTCACAAAAGTTTAAAGTGACTAAATTACTTAGAGACATTTAAGAGACAATTGTCTTCACGCTAGATTACCTGGGATGTATAAAGTAACCAATTGTCTTCTCTCTGCACTACAAAGAGCACATACATGTTAAATGACCCAAATATATAAATTGGAGTCAGCCAAGTGATAAGACATTTGTGACGATTACTGTCTATAAGGCATACATTGACTACTTGCTTAACTGCTGGGATGAATGTCGTACACTGAGAAACTGAATTTATTCTCTGAGATGAAAACAACGCAACAAACACATGATCATTATAAGAAAACACACAAGTAAGCTTATAGTGTATTTGTATCAAAGTAACGTCTGCAGAATTTTCTTGAGCTATTACGCGTGCTAGGGAATTGTGATCTTGGGCGACACTGGTGTAAATAGATAAAATCCGTTAAAAAACAAAAATAAGCTCTTCATATTTTAAAGCTTTGCACTAAGTTCATATTTTTGAGTAGCCAATGGAAGTAAAAAAGTGTTCACATTATCGCGAGTGCACTGTATATCAAATTATATGTCAGGCATTACCAAACTACTTCTAAGTAATGCAGACGGTATGAAGTAGTCATTGAAAAGTTAATTGTTTAGTTATTGTCATTACCAAGTTTTTGTTGGTTTTCAAAACTTAATATATCGTTTTAAGCCCTGAGAAAATATTTGAAAAATTAGGTTTTCTTAATAGTAACATACTTTTAAGGAACAACTTTTAACATATAAAAAGTACAATTACAATACAAAACCAACTTTACCATGCCTGTATCAGCGAATAAATTAATTGAAAAGCTTTGCATACATTGATAATTGAAAGTTCTCTCTAAGCTCTGTGCAAAAAAAAAAAAACACTCACACTGAGTTTTTTACTGGTTGTTGCATTGAGGCACCACAATTCCTTGATGCAGAAGCCAGCATTAGAAACATGATTTTCAAATTTAAAAATGTCGTAGGTTATTTTGCTAGCCTAGACAAAAATGTGGCGATGGTCCTAGGGAGGGTATGGCTGCAAAATAAAAATTAAAAAAATCGACTTAACCTAATGGTGACACATTTATATTTGATTACAAACCAGCCATTACTGAACTACTTCTAGTACTTCTAAGTATGTTTTTATATTAATCAGTAAGTAATTTAGTTTTTACTGTATTACACACTTTTGTGGATTATAAAATAAAAGCATTAGATAAATTTTTGTTTCGTTGTGATTTACGAACTTTTCATTAAGTATTCAGCTAGCTTTTCATGCACTTAACTATTTTTCTTTTCTATACAAATTAATATTTATTTGAATTGATGCTATCTTTTTCTGTTTGTTTGTTTGTTTGTTATCAACAACTGATGTGCATTTTCTTTATAATTTTAAAATTTATAAACAAATAAAAAAAACCAAATAAGCAAAAATGCATTAAAATAAAGCAACGAAATATATAAAATTAATTATATTTACATATATAAAAATACATATATATTTATATACAATTATGTAGTAAAACATGTTTTTCATTTAAATCAATTTTTAATTATTTAGCAAATTGCTAATTTTCTGCAAAACATTTATACAAATTGTACAAGTTGAGAAAACAACACACAATGTTAATAAAAATCATGATAATTTAATGTATTTAAAATATGTATAATGTAAAAATACAAATGTTTTACTCGTATAGAAAATTGTTGAATAAATGAATATTAAGGATCTGGTCTTATTTGATACATTTTATTCAATACAAACATTTAGGCTTTCGTTTTACAGAATCGGTAACTACCACATAATTTTGAAAGTAGCAATTGCCAATTTTTTACTACTTGTGCGACCTTAATTTTACGCTAGTTACTAGTTACTTTTGTAAATCAAGGTAATGCAGATGGTGTCAACAAAATCGATACATTGCTATTTATATTAAATGATTGACTATGAAATCCAACACAAAAGCAAAATGATATAATTGTGTGTACACAAAACTAAGCGACCATGAATAGAATGTCAATTCTGTCAATCACTCTCAGTGACATGCACATGTTAAATTTACCATCCAAAGCCTTTAAAGTTGGATGGTATTTCATAATTTTCGAAGATGTATGGTCTAATGATGCCTGCAGCCCAAAATCCACTCCAAACAGTGAATTGTGGGTTTCCAAAATTTCAGCAATTTTCAAGATTTGCAAAGCCATAAAAGTGCATATGGTTACCTTAATATAGAAAGGCCTTAACTCGTGTTTTTTTGTAAGCCCAGATTTTCGTTTATTTCGATAAATAGTCCGCTCATATAACATATTTAGCCAAAAAATCTGGACCTAAAAAAACACGAGTTAGGGCCTTTCTATATTAAGGTAACGATATGTACTTCATCACTTAGGATAATTTCGCTCGAAAAATCATAACTGAAGCCGCCGAACTTTCATTATTTTTGCAACTTTGTTCAACAAACAGGTTCCATTTTTAATAAAGGTTAAATATTTGACAAAAAAAAAAAAAAAAACGTAACCACAATTTTCAATAAATGTTTATTTGATCTTACACCCCAAACAATATAATAGTGATCAAATCCTATGTTCACACTTGGGATTTTAAACGCGTTTAAGCAAAATGTTGATTAAGTTAATCAAAGCCGTTCACGTTACATTTGAGATGATTAAGTTGACAAATAAAAAACAACAAACAAATTTATATTTCTTTAAAGCATTCAAAATGTAAAAAAATACTTTTATAAAGTTATCAGCAGACTATTTAAACTTATTAATGATGGAATTGTGAGCATTGATGGATTATTTGTGGTTGTTTATGAAAAATTTATTTATCGCTAATACATCTGAAAGGTATGTTCATTGTGGCCGATGCTACATCATCATCTGTTTGAGGTATGTTCAGGTGATTCTACTTGATTTTGAAGTGATTAGAGCTTAATCACTTTTGAGATAATTAACTCTGCAAATGTGAACATAGCATAAGATTGTGATAATTTATAAACTGTTGCTTGTTTATTTAAATAAATATTTATTCAAAGGAAAGATAAAAATCGATTTATTAGTGGTCTCGTTTTTTACGTCAAATATTTCAAAACTGTCAGCTGTCAAACAGTTTTTCTTTTGGTTGGTAACACTTCATTGCACAAATGGCGGCGAATTGAAATATTGCCTGAATTTTGGGACATCAATTTTAGATTTTCATTCCTTAAACTTAATTATGGAAATCCAAACATTTTATTTTAGAGGTAACGGTAGTTGAGCAGAAAGGACATTTAAAGGGTAACGATAGCCAACCTTGATAATTTCCTTCAAATATATTTCATTTGAAAATCTTATATTTTTAACCAAAGTTCTCGCCTGAGTTACCCATATTAACAATAAAGTTTTAAACTGTAGTTACCACTAACCAAAGGGCTTAATATTGAATTATGTGTAAAAATCCACATCATTTTTTTATTACTTTTAGCTTTTAATCACAACTTTTATTTTGATTAAAATTTTCAGTGGGAATTTTTAAAATCAAGTCCTATAGTTAAGGCTAAATACAGGTTACGATTTTATTGGTAATGCAGTGTTTATGTTCAACAACTTATTCAGAAAAGTTGCTCTAATATGACCATGATTTAAAACAAGGCGAATTTATATACAATGTGGTGTCTGTGGCGAATTCAGGCAAATACGAGCGAATTCATTAATTTTTTATATATGGAGTTTGACATTCGAAACAATGAGAGAGTTGTTTCGAATGTCAAACTCCATATATAAAAAATTAATGAATTCGCTCGTATTTGCCTGAATTCGCCACAGACACCACCTTGTATATAAATTCGCCTTGATTTCAAGCTTAGCTTTTTTAATATTCAACTCAAGGCGAATTTATATACAAGGTGATGTCGGTGGCGAATTCACGCAAATACGAGCGAATTCATATTTTTTTTATGGAGTTTGATATTCGAAACAACTCTCTCATTGTTTCGAATGTCAAACTCCATATATAAAAAATTAATGAATTCGCTCGTATTTGCCTGAATTCGCCACCGACACCACCTTGTATATAAATTCGCCTTGATTCAACTCAAAAGAGAACTTAGACAGAGTAAAAGTACCACAAGAGAATACAAAATTGAGGCATGTTCACATGGTTCGAAGATTTGGCGAAATAAAAGATATTTATTTAATTTAATATGTAATAAAAATCACTAATATTTCTATATATTGACATTAGTTGCTCTTACAGAACTCACGTTAGATAAAAAAAAAACATTTGCTGAAAATAGTGATTAAACATTTTGACAATGTGAACACACCTTTGCACTATTGTATAAATATTTTATTAAACTACATACATAATAATAATAATAATACAAACAAATAAATCAAATAATGTTGCTTAAATCTTAAATGTTATTAAATAAATAAAATTGAAAAAAAGTGTTTTAAAATACAAATAAAAGGTAACAAAAAACTGATTTAACAATATTTATCATTTACCCCCAAAACAAATTATTAAACAAAGAAAGTTCTTTAATATACAACAATATAAACATTATAATACGTGATTTATTGGAATATAAGTACTATGTGTATGTTAACTTAAAAGTAATTTCAATTTAAGAAAAATATATAAAATTTTCGGAAAATATACATAAATATTAAACAAAATTACAATTAAAAATCATTAAACAACCAACAAAATAAATAAATAAATGAAGTGCATACAAAATTTATATGGAAAAAAATAAAGAAATAAACATGTGTTTTCATTGAATATTAAGTATATGCAAAATTTTGCAACGATTCTCTGCAATTTCAACAGGTTGTGTTCCCGTTCGAAAAGAATAATCTGTGATAAATTTCCTTATATTGTTACGTTTTTACCTTTTAAAAACGGGGTATATTTCCTTTAAATAAACCGGATTCTTTTGATTGCAAATAAAAACCAGTTTTAGTAGTTTAAAATTGTAACAACTCTTTATTTATTTAGAATGTACAACAACAACAGAATTAAATAGTCACTCAATATCTTAATACACGTTTATCAATTCGCAGAAATACACACACACACAAACTCAAATGTACACGACATTTAATGTTAACTCTAACAGCGCCAATGATAAACTCAACTCACGACTGCAGCCTCTGCCACCATTTATACACACGCCATCTCTCGGGAATCTTCTACAATGCTCTTAACGGACAAAGCTCGTATGTTCGAATTCCAGAGCCTTCGATGTCATTGACATTTAGTGTTGCCATACTTACAAACAATTCCAATAACCGCATGCTACTGATGGACATGCATTCAAACATGATGAATGTTGCAGGCAGTCGTTACAAACCGTTAAATTCAAATCATCATTGCACATTCGTAACAATATCATATCTACAACATAATTGGTGGTTTCACAAGGTCCTATGATGTCAAATTGTCTTAATGTTCTCATTTTTCTTAAAAATTGTGATCTGTACTTTACGCACAAGGTTTACATGGACAACCAGCCAACCAGACGTATACTTTAAGATGCATGTTAGACTAATAAAGGGTTTTCCAACAAGAGGTGTTATTTTGAATCACCCGGTATTTCGGTAGCTGTCACTTTTGAAGCTTTTATTCTTTGACATTTGACAAGTAGAAACTATGTCATTATGGAACAATACACGATTCAACAATGCTTCAACATTGAAATTATTAAAATTTACTACAAAAATGGTGAAAATTTTGTAGTCACAGTTCGCAAAACTAAAGAATTTTTGGATCGTCGTGAAGCACTTTGTCGGACCGCAATACAGAAATGGGTGGAAAAATTCGAGCTGTTGGGACAAGTTAGTGATGTGAAGAATAAAACGCGTGCACGTCGCTCAAGAACAACTGAGAATATTGCTGCTGTAGCCCAAAGTGTTGAAGAAAACCCAGGTTTGTGCATTCCTCGTCGTTCTTTGTAATTAGGCATTCCACAAACGCCATTACAACTTATTTTGGATGACATTGATCTGGACAACGTTTACTTTCAACAAGATGACCATGTGTTATCTCTCGATAACACATGGTCCGTGTCCGGACCGTGTTATCTCTCGAAGAGCTGATCACAATTGGCCACCGAGATCTTGCGACTTCTTCCTTTGGGGCCACGTGAAAGATAGGGTCTACGCCAACAGCCCAGCGTCGATTCAAGACCTCAAAAAATAGAATTCGTGAGGCTATCGAGGTCATAGGGCAGCCACTTTGAGATTTGGTTATGGAAAATTTAATGAAAAGGATATTGTCCTGTAAGCGTGGTCGTGGTGGCCATTTGGCTGATGTTGTTTTTCATTATTAACGGCATACCTTCCTCTTTATTATGAAATAAACACCCGATCATTTATCTCAAAAAATGCCATTTTTCTAGTTAATAATTATTTGGCCTGTATTAATACATAACGCCATCTCCAATTACGGCATACGCCTAAAAAGAACCTCTTCCAGGAACAGCCAATCCACCTATTGAGCGATAATGACAATGACGCGCGAGTTCTACGCTGAAATTCTAAGAATTGGCTGGCGATAAAACTTTTTTACAAGTTTCTTTGTGCAAAAAGTTTTCCAGTGGCAATAACAAGTACTTGTGTATGTATTTTATTTATTATAAAACTAAAACAATATTATCATTTACACATTTACAAAATTCTAATATCATTTATGTGTATATGCCTGCCACCTTAATTTGAGTAATTGTAAGCGAGAAAAAGGCTTGCCAGTCTTGGGGATTTGTCCCCAAACATGGGGATGTTGAAAGGCTTTTGACATAGATGTCAACTAAGTAAATAGATAGGTAACTGAGAGCCAAAAACGTAGAGAAATATACATAGAGGAAGGAGAGAGAGAAATGTCAATGAAAAAAATTACTCTATTTTCACATATACCGGGATTCCGTTAATGTTAAAAAAACTCAAATTCAACAATAAAAACTATTTATCTCGTTAATACCTATATTTAAGTAAAAATATAACAAAGCAAAAACTAATGCATTGAATTAAAATAAATTTGACACAAAAGTCATTTCATATTTATACCCGTATTCTGAACTTTATAACAGTGGGAAATCCATAACAAAACTGAAAATTTTATAACTTTTGTATTGAGTACATATGCTTTGTTCATAGTACCTAAAAGGATTTTTAGGAAAACGTACATTACCATTACTATCTGTCCAATCGTGTAAAAATTGGTAAGGCAGTTTAAATGTTATTTACAATTGAAACTGCACAATTTTTGTCGAAAATGTTTATTTCCTCCCTATATTAATATTGAAAATAAAACGTAAAAGTATTGTTTTATTTTATAACAAAAAATTGTTCATAAAACTTGTTTATAAATCTGTCAATGCAAGGGAGACCTGCTGCCCCCTGATAAAAATTAAAAAATCTGGCTCCGTTTGGATTTGAAGCGAGATAAGTATTATGATTTAGCTTTCTACGTATTTTGGAAGCTTCAAAAATCTTCCTAAAATATCAAGTCTCGTAGTTTTCTGGGATTTGTTAATCCCGAAAAATCCCCGGATTTTTTTTTACAAATCCCGGGATTTTCGGGATTTTCGGGATTGGCATCCCTAATTGCAATACATTCTCATGACTTAAGTTTTTTGACAACAGATTTATGTTTTTGGCTTTCAGTTACCTATCTAGTAGTCATCTAGGCCAAAAACATAAGTCTGTTGTCAAAAACCTAAGTCATAAGATTGTATTGTATTGCTATGTATTTTGTTATTGTATCATCCATACATATGTGTGAAAAGAGTGTAATTTTGTTGAATTTTGTCATTGATATTTCACTCTCCTTCTGTTCTATGAACTTATTTATTCTATGGCTTTTGGGGACCTACAATTACGTTTGAGTAGAGGGGATTTTATTGGTTATATTTCGGAGATTTCATGGGGATAAAGTAATTAGGATAAGGTTGTTGTTATTATCGATTATAGCAACAAATATTAGTAATTGAGCTTTATTTATGTTATTTGTATAGAAAATAGAGATGTTCAAGCTTATCACTACAGCTGTATTTCCAAGGCATATAATTTCATGCGCAGATCATAATAAATTTTGATGGTCCATTCAATTTTTAATTGTATTTTCAATAGAATGTTTATGCTAAATGTTTAGCTATAAAAGAAACCACTACTAATTTAAAACACAATTTTAAACATTGTGTTACGAGATGCAGTGGCTTTTCTTCTATTTTCTAAAGGAAACTTAGGTTATAATACCAAATTTAATCGTTTATTGTTCCATTGATTTAATATGTAATTTAATTTTTATACCCTTCACCTTCGGGAGAACGGTATATATAAATTTGTCATTCCGTTTGTAATTTCCACAATATAATTTTCCGACCCTATAAAGTATATATATCCTTATAGATAGCGGAGTCGATTTAGCCATGTCCGTCTGTTGAAATCAATTTTCTGAAGACCCCAGATATCTTCGGGATCCAAATATTCAATAATTCTGTCAGACATGCTTTCGAGAAGTTTCCTATTTAAAATCAGCAAAATCCGTCCATAAATAACGGAGATATGAGCAAAAATCCGAGACAACCTCTATTTTTTTGCCTATTTTTGATCTATATCTCGATTACTAAGTCATAAATATAGACAATATGGATATCTAATGATAGATATTTTAAAGTCCATTGCAACGATGTATATTAGGCTATAGTAAGTTGGATATACAATGGGTGAAAATCGGGAAAAAAATTTGAAAAACTTATAAAAAACAATTTCGAAAAAAAAATTAAAAAAAAGTTTTTAAATTTTATTTTAAAGAAAAATTTGGTGAAGGGTATATAAGATTCGGCACAGCCGAATATAGCTCTCTTACTTGTTTTTCTGTTGAATTGAAAAAATTAAGTATTTGGGAATTTTGGGAATATTTAGAATTTTTGTACCTGGCAACCCTGGAGAGAAAACAAAAGCTATAATTGAAATAGAACAATACACATACACGCTTCCATTCATCTGTAAGGGAGAGGATAAAAGCTACGTTGCCTCACCAAATTCATCAAATTGCAAAATGTGCTGACCGTTTTTTTCTAAATTGCAAAATTATTATCTCAGTCAAATGGAATTGAGTGTAACTACATTATTAAATACATTATAGCTTCAAAATTGTTTTAATTATTAAATAGTTGTTCTAATTAATAATGTTAATCTAAAAATGCAGATCTTAAATTTTTGTATTGAAAAACGTTGCTCCAAGTCCTTTTGAGAACAAATTTATTGACAACAAGTAAGAGAGATATATTCGGCTGGGCCGAATCTTATATACCCTTCACCAAACTATACTTCAAAATAAAAATTTTAAATATTTTTAGGTAAACAGAATTAATTTTTTTTTCCAGTTGTTTTTTTTTATTTTTTTGAAAAAAAATTTTTTCGATTTTTTTTTTTTTTAGATTTTTTTTAAATTTAAAAAACTTTTTTTTTTAAATTTTTTTTTTTTAATATTTAGCCAAAAAAACTTTTGGTGAAAAAAAATTCGGGTTCAAAATTTTTTCCCGATTTTGACCCATTGTAGGTCCAACTTACTATGGGCTTATATACGTCGTTGCAAAGGTCTTTGAAATATCTATCATTAGATATCCATATTGTCTATATTAATGACTTAGTAATCCAGATATAGGTAAAAAAATAGGTAAAAAATCGAGGTTGTCCGGGTTTTTTCCTTATATCTCAGCCATTTTGGACCGATTTTGCTGACTTTAAATAGCAAACTTCTCGAAAGCATGTCTGACAGAATTATTCAGACAGACAGACAGACAGACAGACGGACATGGCTAAATCGACTCCGCTATCTATAAGGATCCAGAATATATATACTTTATAGGGTCGGAAAATTATATTGTGGAAATTACAAACGGAATGACAAATTTATATATACCCTTCTCACGAAGGTGAAGGGTATAATAAAGACTTTAAATTATGTAAATAACAGAGTTAAAACGATGGAAATAAAGAAAACAAGTAAGGGCTTATATGGGGGGTAGGGTGAATTATGTACCGATCCTTACACAAGATGATAGAAAGATTTAGGTTCATATAAAACTTGCCCAATACATCACGATATTAATTATTATAAGAAATTTGTGAATTTTCAAGTAATTTTCCGAGGGGGACTTTGTATGGGGACTAAAGACAAATGTTGCCCCATTTTCGCCCCCATTTTCGCATAATCAACATATTTATGACTGCTCAAACAGTATTCCGGTGGGATATTTGTGTGGGGGCCAAGTGAAATCATGAACCTATATTGCCCAATTTTAATACTAAACAAACCTTATCAACAGAGCGTATTTGTGGGAAGTTTCAGACAGCTAGCGCACTATCGTGTTTTCAACAGACAGACAGTTACAAGCGGAATGACAAAATCAATACACCCCCTTCTTTTTTGATAGTGAGTATAAAAATTGTCTAAGTCCCAAAAAAGGACCTTTAAGTTGCCAACGCACATCATCCAAACTGTGATTATTTACCATTAAAAATCATACCAGATAAAATATTTAAAGAAAAGGACTTTAAAAACGATTTTTTGTCCTCTTTGCACCCTTAGCTAACGAAATATGTTTTAGCGCATAGCTTCTCCCACGTGAAAGCAAATTTTTAGGTGAAATTCAATTGTTCAATTTTCCTACTACAGTGCACTCGCGATAATATGAACTAATTTAAGCCAGGCCAGTTCAATTTTGCAAGATTGTTCATATTTTCGAATGACATCTAACTCCCATCTACAAACATTTTTCGGATAAAAATAAAAGTTTATCTTTAAATTTATGTATATTTTAAAATGAATATACAATTCCAGCTGAATGTGTGCACTAGAGTTGGGTTGTTCATGAACGAACAAGTTCAATTGAACAATTCAGTCAAGTGAACAATATGAAGTTGTTCAGTCTTCATGTTCTTTATTGTTCGTTTGACATTTCTGTAGATGTCTGAAATTTATATTCTGAAAAACGTTTTTAAATTGCATTTAAGTTGTTTGAATTAGATTGAATTACCTTTTTGTTTTCTTCATTATTAAAAATCCTGACAAATTTGTGGCCAAAAGCAGTTGTTACCTATTCGTTTTGTACACAATCCGCAAATACATTCACAGATAAATCGTTCAATCACATAGTTCAGTCAAACACCGCAGAATAAACATGAACAACTGAACAAAAAGAACAAATTTGTTCATTTATTTGTTCTGAACTAAAATGAACAATCAGTAAAAAGAACGACTCTAGTGTGCGCTATCTAAAACAAGTACAGTGCACTCGCGGTAACGTGAACTAATTAAAACCAAGGGAGTTCATGTTAGTGAAATTGTTCACGTTAGCGATTTCGAATTTCATTGAAAAAATATAAAATTTTATAATATAAACCTGTCTTTTACACGCTTGAACGTGAAATTCTTTATTTATTATTAAAATATAAAACAAAAATATTGATAAAAATGCATTACAAAACAAAACGAGATGACATTGAAATAAAACCACATATCAAATAAAATTACTCATTCGTTGTCATACAAAAAATATTAATTTAGAGGATATAAACACATTTTTATTATAAGAGGATTCCCTAAACTTTAAAAATCGAATTTAATCTACAGTGGTGGCCATGAGGTTAGCACACTTCATACTTGCTGTTTTCTAAAGCAAATTATTTAATTTCATTGCAATTATAAACTAAAGTTTTTGGTAATTAGTGTTGTTTATGGTGTGATCAATAAGTCCCGTTACTTTTTTTTTGCATTCTATCGCTATTCTCTTTCAAATTTGCATTTTAGTGCAGTAATATGTAAAATAAGCTGGACACAATTTTAGCACATATAAGTATAATTAAATTTTTTAAAAGTTTTTTGAGGGTATAAATATTAATTGGTAAGTTTAGGTATTATTTAATCAATGAGGAAGACAAACTGACTTAATAAACATTATTTAGATATGGCTAAAAAAAAATGGTGTACAGAGGAACAACGAAAGATTATTCAACAAATGAACTCGAGAGGAACAAGTATAAGTGAGATTGCTTATACTTTGGAATGCTCCAGGAAGATGGTTTATAATGCATTAAGACATATTCAGAAATATAAAACATCTAAAAATGTTACACAGGCTCCTCGGCCCAGAAAAACTTCACGTAAAGAGGACTCTTTAATATACAGAGCCTCTGTCGAAGATCCTTTTAAGAGCTCCACCGTAATCCAGAGAGAAATTTCAGGAAAATATGGTATCAACGTGTCCAGCAAAACGATAAGAAGAAGACTTAATGAAAAAAATTTACGTGGATGCATTTCTCAGCATAAGCCACATGTTTCAAAAAAGAACATACAAGCTCGGTTGTCCTTTGCTCGTGAGCATTTGGAAAAGCCGTTAATTTTTTGGAAAAATGTCCTTTGGAGTGATGAATCTAAATTTTGTAGATTCGGATCGGATGGTAAGAGGTATGTATGGCATCCTCCGAACATGCAACATAATCCAAAGTACACCAGTAAAACAATAAAACACGGTGGGGGTAATGTGATGGTGTGGGCAGCATTTTCTGGGTATGGTGTTGGTCCTATAAAAAAGATTGATACTCGTATGGACCAGTATGTATACCAGAATATACTTCTAAATACAATGATACCTTATGCAGAGGACAACATGCCACTTAGGTGGCGATTTATGCAAGATAATGATCCAAAACACACCTCACGCTTAGTGAGGTGTTGCTTGGAATCGAACAATATCGACGTGTTAAAATGGCCAGCCCAATCTCCGGATCTCAATCCTATTGAGAACCTTTAGAATGATGTGGAGCAGCATGTAATAAGAGAAAAGCCTAAAAATTTGGCCGATTTATGGAAAGAAGTAGAAAAAGCTTGGAATGATATTTCAGTGGATCGCTGTATGGCCCTTGTAGAAAGTATGCCAAGGAGACTAGCAGCTGTGGTCAAAAATAAAGGGTATCCAACTAAGTACTAAGTTTTTAGTGAAATAAGTTTTTTTTGTTTTGTTACTTTTTTAATATGAATAAACTTTTTTATTTTGTGCTAAAATACTGTCCAGTGTTTTTTTGAGGTTATTCTATTCTGGATAGAAAAACGCAAAATATATATAAAGGAATAATGCTGGACATGATGGGACGTGATCTTAGAAGGACAAGTAACACACATGCAAAAGATATCATAAAAAAATTAAGAAATATAGGAAATATTTGCGTTTAAAAATAGCAAGTAGCTAGTGTGCTAACCTCATGGCCACCACTGTATGTATTTCATTGTTGTCTACATGCTTAGAAAACAAATGCAGTGAAAAAAATTTTTCACGTTATAGAGCTTTCTGAGTTTGTTCACGTTACACAGTAGTCAATGTAAATAAAAGCTTGTTCACGTTTAAAAGCAAACAGCAAGGGAAATCCCCAAACTATTTAGATCTACCCTATTGATTTAGATTTCAACTCTGTGTAGATAGATAAAATCCGTTAAAAGAACTAAAATAAGCTGTTCATATTTTAAAGCTTTGCACTAAGTTCATATTTTAGAGTAGCTAATGGAAGTAAAAAAGTGTTCATATATTAGGGTGTTCATATTATCTCGAGTGCACTGTAATTCTAAATTGTATGATAAATTCCTCAAATAACAAAATACTGCATTGTTCCTTTGAAGGAAAAAGGGGGACAAATATCACAAATCGATCATACAATAGGCCAAATTTAATTTTCAGGGGGTTATTAAAGAACATTTTTCAAAACAAGTCAGTCTACGAGTACATACATATACATTTGTTTAAAGTATGCTAAAGAAAATATACTATTTAATTATAGAATCCTTAGAGTGGGTCCTGTCAATCACCAACACGCTCTAATGGTATTTCAATTTAAAAATAAATACATATGTTCGTATGAATATTAATTATTTGAAAAATACATTTCCACTGAAATTAAATTTGAATCTTTAACAAAAACATGCACTCGCTGTTGTTTGTTTAAGCAAATTGTTTAAATATGTAAATATTATTTATAATATGCAATTGAAAAATTATAATTTGGGGGATTTCCCCCTAGAAATATTATATTAGGCCATAGATTATAACTAGATGGGAAAATCGTTTGCCAAAAATGTAAGTCAGTTGCCAAAAAGACCTAACTCTAAGAATGTATTAGTGAGAATAAGCTTAAAAGTCAAAACAACACTGGGAAATGTGCTTTGGTTTTGTGTAATTTTTATATAAAGTTTCTACTCTATGTATATTCTCTTTGAGTTAGACGAAACGTTTGATAAAAAAACAAGTCAGAGTGGTATTTTCGGCTGTGCCGAATCTTATATACCCTTCATAGCAGTGTAATTTAATGAAAAAAAAAAAAAAAAAAATTATATTTTGGTGAACAAATACCTATTTTTTTGTTGATACTCATATTCAAGATAAACATATTCAAAAATCTAAGTAGCTGTGAGGTTTTGATCATATCTCAGCTCATATCAGGAACGATGTTGTTGCTGATTTTCAATACCAAAATTTTCGAATGTATCTGATATATGTATATTAGTGCGAAAATGTTACATACTCTTACCAGCCGGGTATACATACATATGTGTTTTCCTACCAACTGAATTTTTTCTGGAATACGAGGTATTAAATTAAATATATGGGGCATTTCATGTCAAGTGAAACAACTTTTGAAATCGATGTCTTCCGATGGGCATGAAATTTGCACCATAGTTAGTTCTATTGAATTCAGACACAATTTTTCAACAAGATAGGTCGAGAACTTTCTGAGTTAGAGGGGGTAAAAAAATCGGAAAGTTGGTTCACTTGATATGAAATGCCCCATATAAAAAATACCTTAAGCTTAAATAACTACTAACAATTATCCAAGGTTTAATTAAAAGGTCTAAAACTTTGTTTGCGAATATACATACAATGTGTGTATGAATTTGTATAATTATTGTAAAAAAAAAAAAAATCGTTCTTATCACGTAGAAAATATAGAACTTAAAAGTTCTCTCTTGGCTGATATTTATCAAGCACAAATAAACATTTCAGAGAGCAGCGAAATACACAATTGTTAATGAATAATAAATAGCGGCATAATTCTAAACCCCAGTTCAGTCGTATACGAGTCTTTATGCCGTAAAGAACAGAACACAAGAGGAATTGATTTAATATAATTTTTGTTTGTAAATAAACAAAACCAAATTAACAATAATAATAATAACAACAAATAAGAACGTGAGTATTAAAAAGATCTTGAAAATATGTATATAAGATACCTGGAACAACAACAAACGAAAATAAAAACAAACTGGCCGTACGACTGCCCACGCGTTTAATTTATGATAACAAAGAATTATTAAATTTTAAAATGATAATGAATATTCTAAAAGAATTTTAATTTATTTATAAAAATTAGACTAAAAGTGTGAAGAAAAAAAACGTGATTATGTTGTAGTGTTTAAAGAGATTTAAAAGCATTAATTGTTTAAGTGATCATTTTTTGTTTAATGTAATTGTATATCATAGTATTAATTAAAGATTAACAGCCATATGCATAAAAATTTTCAAGAGCTTTATAAACCAATTATAAGCAAATTTTCATAAAGTTGTATTCATAAACGATTAATAGCTCAAAATACATTTGATAAGCCTTTAATAAGTGTACAAATTTTAAAGTTCGTTCGACCCTTCTTTAAACCTACTATAAAATATTCTTTTTATATTTTATCTTGAAAAAAGGGAATTTTAAAGATAATTCTTTATAAATTTGCAATAATAGATGATACTGTTGCAATTGATAAACATAATTTTAACTCCGCTGGGAAATATATACTACGTTTATACGTAGCCTATTCGCAAATAAAAATTATTTACAGTTAACTAACTCTCTGTTTATAAGAAACTTTGGTTACGGAAAGTCTTGTTTTTATGTGATGCCGGATGGTAAACTTTAATCATTTTATAGCAATGTTATTGGAAAATATGATACATTTTTTATATTTTTAAATGAAAAAATTAAAGAATCTAAAATTCTTGTTTCCCTTGCAATCCAATTAATGCAAAAACACAATGAAATATTTAAAAAACGTCTTATTAAACTACAAAAGTTAAAACATATGGCAATGTTTAAAATCTTATTTGCAAATAGTGTCGTTAATCAGGAATTGTTTTCGTGAGTTAGCTATTCGCAAATAAAAAATTAATTCACTGTTTATGCGTCAAATTTTTATAATTGCAATATTTTTATTTGCGAATAAACCGTGCGTATAAACGTAGTAATAGTCCACTTTAATAATATACGATTTTGTTCCATATTTCTCCGGCAGTAAACTTCATGAGGTTCGCAAGTGAGTTTTATTGCCATTTTTGTAATTTATTGTTAACCTGTAACGGCATGTAGTAACTAAATGTGTAAACATTGTGGAAGAAGGTCCACAGAATCTAATATACCCACTCCGGAATTAAAATCTAATTAAAATTTAAATCTAATCTAATATACCCACTCCGGAATTAAAATAGAAATTCATTCAATTTTGTTAAAATTTAACAAAATGACAATAAAAATAAATTAATAATACAAATTATAAAACAGTGATGTTTATTTTATCACAGAATATTCGTCATTCGAATACTTTTAATAATAATTGAACTAAAATATATAAAAAACGTTTGTATATTAATGCATTTTAGCTTAATAGATTCAAATATACATTTTTTCTCTAAATATTAGTTTTTATCTTCAAAAATGTATTATTACTAAAAGCAAACAATGAAAAAATGAGAATTAACGAATATTTTATCCTAATTGCAAGCAACACTAACAACGAAAAAGGGAAAATAACAGAGAAGCATTGCCAGCTTAAACAAAAAACAGTACATTAGTTATTGTGCCTTTAACAAACGTTTATGAATACTATACTTTTATAAATGATTTTTAAAGCTAAAGTGTTCGTTAACAAATTTGTGTTTTAAATCTACAATAAGTTTTTTTATGCATATAGCCGTAAATGTTTTAATATCCCTCACCACGAACGCTAATTCTATACATAAGCCCGGCATTCCGTTTGATCATTAATTTTTTTCCCCTATTTATATTTTAAAGAAGCTAAAAAAACGATATCCGTCTGTCGGCATGATGGTATCAGATATTTAACGAGAACAAATCTTATAGTTGTATATCACATATACGTGCGAGAATTTTGGTATTAAAAATGTGCAAATCGTTCAAGTAGTACCAGAGTTATGAACCAAACTGTGAGACAACATTCGATTTTTAAAGTTTAGGGAATCCCCTTATATTAAAAATGTATTTGTATCCTCTAAATTAATATTTTTTGTACGGCAACGTATTTTTCCCCGTGATTTCGTTTTGTTTTGTAATGCATTTTAATCAGTAATCTTTGTTTTATATTTTAATAATGTAAATAATAATAAACAAATTTCACGTACAAGCATGTAAAACACAGGTTTATATTACAAAATTTTATATTTTTCCATGAAATTCGACAATCGCTAACGTGAACAATTTCACTAAACGATCCATAGTTTCTCGAATTAATCGCTCTGATGGACAATTATTAGCACCATTAAATCCACGTAATGCCCGATGAGTTTGTCGAATTGCTAAATAATTTTCAAAATAAATTTCAACAATTTGCTAATGTTGCGTGAGTCTATTTATGATAAAGTGCCATACCAAACTAACCTCAAAACAACCTAAAACTTATAAATCAACTGTCACCGAAAACAGTGCTGCCACTGCAATATTTTCTATATTATTGTATTTACCACCTTAAAAGCAAAAACAAAAAAATTTACGCCGTACACCCTCTAGTATAAAGTATTTTTGTAAGGTAGTTACGAAAGAAAATTTTTTAATTTTTTTACCGAACGTAGGAGTCGCCTTTTTACATTTTTTGTTATATCTTTGCCATTTACAGTCGGATCTTAAAGTATGACATATCAATGATTTTGGTCTTAAGTATCCCATTTTAGTATTTATCTACGAGATCATTTTACTTGTTGTTATTCTTTTAGCATAATTCAATTTTAAAGTGTTTCTGCTGGAGTTATCGAATTACTTCGTTAGCAAAAGTTTAATGATTTCTTGCGAGCTTAAATTTTCCGACATTAGGGTGGTAGGAACAATGATCTGGTAGATAAATACTAGAACGGGATACTTGAGGTCAATGTCCCTTAGAGCCAAACATAGGTCTACCCGAGACAAAAACATTGATATATCATATTTTAGGATCCGACTTTAAATGGCAAAGATATAACGAAAAATATAACGTTCAGCGAAAAAAAATAAAAATTTTTGTTTATAACTACATTATATTAGGGGGGTGTACGGGGAAATTTATTTTTGAGTTACGGTCTAATGTACATACTTCTCGAATATACACATTTATACATATATTTTTAAGTATTTGAAATCGATTACGAAATGACAGCATTAGCATTCGTTAAGTAGGCGAAGCCACAAACAACATCAATTTATTATAACCCCAAGTTTTAAGGGCCTTTTTATTTGGCTCCTCCTTAAATACCTTTTAGCCCGACTTATGTAAAAATATCGTTTACATAATAACTACTATACCATTATCGCTAAATTACTGTTACCTATATTCTATAACCAATCAATTTTAAATAATGAAAATACAATTTTTTTTTTTTTTTTTGCCACACAGAAAAAAGTTTCAACATAAATATTATGATTTGATTTCATTGATTTCAATTCATAACATTTATAAATAATTTCTTAAATAGTATGAGTTTTTTCATATTTTTTGTTTTAAAAAAATCTAGGAGGCTTGAAAAAAAATATTTCAATTTTCATTTATATTTTTATGTTGTTTGAAAATGTTTGAAATTTTCCTTGGAAAATTTTTATGTTTTTTATGAATTTCAGCTACAAAATGAGAAAATATGCGCGAAATTGACTGCATTTCGAAATGCTTTAATATTAATCGATGCTAAATTAAGTTTAATGATATTTTTATACGTTTCAGACTTTTTTGATTTATCTTGAATAATTGGTAATATAGGGCTATTTTACAAATGTATTTGAACTAAACCATTAGGTAATGCAATTGTAATGCAATTTATTATAAAATATCAAGAAATTTATGCAAAAAAAGCAAAAAATTCATTCATGTACAATTTAATAATATTTATGAACATGTTCTTATTCTGAATGAAAAAAGTTTGGGAAAAAAAAGTCATGTTCGATTAATAATATTTATTACAAAATTCATTCCAATTATGAATTTCTTTTTTCTGTGCATCGAAAGAATGAATTCATATGCTTAATTCTTTAGAACTTCAAACGAATTGAATTCATTCCTTTAAGAATTTATTCTTTATAGAAATATTTAAATCATTCATATATTCTTTAAGCTTATTAATAATGTTTAATGAAGATAAATTGTAAATTCAATTCAAATTACAAATACACAGAAAAAAGTTTCAACATAAATAGTATGATTTGATTTCATTGATTTCAATTCATAAGATTTATAAATAATTTCTTAAATAGTATGATTTTTTTCATATTTTAAGTTTTCAAATAAAATCTAGAATGCTTGGAAAAAATTATTACAATTTTATTTATATTTTTATGTTGTTCAAAAATGTTTGAAATTTTCCCTGGAAATTTCTTTATTTTTTTTATGATTTTCAGCCACAAAATGAGAAAATATGCGCGAAATTGACTCAATTTTGATAACAAGATGAAGTGCTTTAATGTTTATATATGTTTTATCATGATTAATGATAATTTTTAAGTTTCAGATATTGTTAATACATTTTAAAATATTGGCCAATATATGGCTATTATGCAAACATTTTTGAAATAATTTATTAGATAATACAATTATAATGCAATTTATTATAAAATAGCATACAATTTACGCAAAAAAAGCTAAAAATTTCCGTTATGTACAAATTTATAATATTTATAAACATGTTCCTATTATGAATGAAAAAAGGATTTACACAATTTTTTTCAATTTGTTTTGTTAATGATTTAAAACAAAAACAAATTGAATGAAGAAACAAATACTTTAATTCAATTTGGATTAGATTTGAATTAACAAAAAAGTAATCATTAAGTCAATAATAGTAGATGAAGAAAGGGGGTTTGATATCGATGAAAATGAAAGGGGGTTTGATATCGATGAAAATAAATGGGGGTTTGATATTTTTTCCAAAAATTTGCGATGAAAACGAAAGGGGATTTGATTTTTACGATGAAAACGAAAGGGGATTTGATTTTTACGATGAAAACGAAAGGGGATTTGATTTTTACAAAATTTTTCATTGTTTTAAAAAATTCTTATCGCACACATTTTTTTTCCACGGTGATTCCTCTTTGCTATTATTTTCATGCCTATAGAAAAATTTTTAAAAAATTATTTTTCATTGTTTTGACAAAAATTTTTATCGCGCACATTTTTTTTCCACGTTGATTCCTCTTTCACATCGTTTTCATACGGGTAAGAAATTTTTATTGTAGAAAATTTATTTTTCAGTGTTTTGAAAAATGTTTCTAGTTTTCAAAAATGTACTTTAAGAAAAATTATAAATATATTCTGATTTCTAAAAATAATGCAGTATTTTATCGGTTTTTATCAGACAATCTACATCCGTTATTTTTATTTTTTTGTAAAAAGAAAAGTTTTTTATTGTTAAAATTTGGCTTAGAAATAATAGGTTTTAAGAAATTTATAGTTTTCAAAAAAACTTTAAAAACAAAGGAATAGAAATCTACTTTTTCGTCATTTTTATGCTGATAGGATAATTATAAAAGCTAAAAGTATAGTTTTCTTAATATTTGAATACATCCGGCCTTGTTCTAGAAAGAAGGCTACATGCATTGTTTCCGTTATGATTGTAGAAAATAATTTGAATTTAAATATTTCATACAAAATCTGTTTCATAAAACTTTAATAAATTTAAAAATTGATTATGAATAAGGCCTTTATTTTAGAAATAATAGTTTTAAGAATAATTTTGAAAAATGATAGCAATAGTTTTTAATTTTAAGATGTTGAAAATTTATTTTTCATTGTCTTGAAAAAAAAAAATTTAATGCGTCATTTCTATTAATGAATCGCTCACATTTTTTGGAATTTCTCATTTTTATGCAGGATGAAGCAAATGTTTCTTTCGATCAGTAAAATTTTAGGTCTAGAATCGAGTCATACATCCGGCACGATTGTTTTAAAGAAATATTATTTACACAGTTTCCGCTGTGATTGTAGAAAATAAGATATACTTGTCTGGAATTGTAGACGGCGAGAACACCCCAATATTGTTTGGTTTTAGGTCTAGAATTGAGTCAGACATCCGGAACAATTTTTAAAGAAAGATCATTTACACAGTTTCCGTTGTGATTGTAGAAAACAAGATATACTTGTATAGAATTATATAGGACGACAACACCCCATATTGTTTGGAAAATGATAAAACATTTCTGGATTTATAGACGATGACGAATCCTCATATCACAACATACTTATAATAAATTTTTTCTAAATATTTTAAACAAATATGTATAAATACTGAGTTTTAAAGCAGTAACTATTCAGTAGAAGTCAAACATTCAATTGAAAATAAAAAGAAATATGACCTCCACAATGACGAACAGAGATATTGTAGCCGCCTTCAACAAATTGAGGAGCAAACCATACTGCTCCGTAAAGGATATTGAAACTGGTAAGCCGTATAAGGTTCTTAGGATGTATCGTCACAACAACAAATATGGAAATGTTGTGATAGCGGAGTTAGAGGAGTGGATGCTATACCTTCCAAAAAGATATAACGCTTTGGAAGATGCTGCTATTGAGGGGACCTCTGAGGAGCAATTTCTATTGAGCAAAAAGACGGATATAATAACTGGGAACTATATCATCGAATTAGAAGAGATTGGTGAATATGGAAATTCGTTAGAAGCAGATGATGATGATCTGATGTTTATCCCCAACGCACAACCCTACTTTGGCTGGGAAAGTAGCAAAAAAGCTAAACATTAAATAATAATAATAATAATAATTATAATTATAATAATAGAAATAATAAAAAATATATAAAACAAAAAAAATTTTAGTTTTTTAATTTATTTTTTTTTTTTTTATATAAAGATAGAACAAATTTTAAAATTTACTATTCTTATTAGCATAGCTGTTTTGAAATGATGTCTCGCATAACTATTATACAATTTTTAAAGGATTTTGAGGGATATATTTTTTTAGAGCATCTGGAATTAATCAAACATTTCCTAAAGTTAATAGATGAAAGTGAAAAAAATGATGATTATAAATGCGGATTTATAAGTTGCTTACAAGAAGATGTTGAACTGATTCCTGAACGATATGAAATAAACTTTGAAAAGCAAAAGAAAATGATTGAAGACTTAATAAAAAAATATTATTTATTATCAAATTACTTTTATACCATATGAAAATTAAATAAAAAGCATTTTTTAAAAGAGTTTTGTTTGTATTTATTTATTTATTTATTTATTTTTTTTTTTTTTTTTATATAGAAATTCTAGACACAAGTGTCCACAATTAAATGTATTATATTGTTGTTTTCGCTTATGATTGTATTTGATGTTTTTTCCCAAATATTTTATGATTTCCAACGGTGGTTGTAAATTTCCAAAACTATCAAAATATTCCAAATCATTATTGTTTTTATAATATGCTACCCAATGAGTGCCACTACCAGTTGATGAATCCAAATTAACTATTCCACACTCTGCTTGTTTAGATTGTTTTGGAAGCATATCTCGCATAAATACGCCTCTGAAATTAGGAATATTTCTTTTAGCAAACTTCATGATATCTGCATCTGTAAGTGGTCTGTTGGGTAGCATATTTAATAGTTTTTTGAATTTTTACAAATTATACCATAACCTCTCTTGTATGGTTTAAGATATAGTCCTTTTCCCATGGCAATAGATTCCATTGCTTTATTGTGACGTGTAGATTCATCTAATTTTTTCTTAGCATTTTTAGCAGAGGTAACAGCTTTTGCAATTGATGTAGCTCCCGAAGTTATACTGCCTAATGCTCCAAGTGCAGTTAAAATTGGAATAAGTGGTAAGAATCCTCCAGTTTTGGGAAGTTTTATAATCCGTGGAACAATGACATTATGTTTATTTCCTTTAAATGATTTATTAATAACTTTTTGAGCAATTTTAATAGCATCTTCTATATCCTGAGGTTTCTCTTTCTTCAACATATTGGTAGCAGTTTTAATAGTTTTCAAAAACAGTTTTTTATTACAGAACTGTTTTTTGTTTTGGAGTCCCATACCAAGTTTTGTTTTTGTCTTCATTGCATTGGTCACTATATATGCACTTGTCTTTTCACCAATACTACTATCTTTTGCTAAAACTCTTTCCCAAGCTCTTTCAGTTAAAATTTTGTCAGCTTGATTGCGTTCTGTTGAATCATTACTTTGCGAATAAGCTATATCATGTTCTCTACAAGCAGAATCTAATGGATTAATACCTTTATCTCCTCTAGCTAAACGTTTTTTTAGTTTTGTTCCTGGTCCACAAAATTGATATCCTGGTATATGAAGCTCTATTGGTAAAACGTCTATTAAATTATTTAATATACCTTGTCCTCTCATAACTTTTTTTGAAATGAATAAAATATTAATGTGTAACATCTTATATATACTTTGACAAACAAAAAAAATTATTAGTTACCAAAATGCGTTTAATAAAACAAGACAAAAATATTTCCGTGAGAAACATGGACTTTTCTACTGATGCAAACACAAAACTACGTCATAGTAGTTTATTACCGAACAGCATTAGGGCTCTAATTGTTGGTCCATCTAATTGTGGGAAGACTAATGTTATGCTTAGTCTCATTGAAAGTCCGAATGGTTTAAAATTTGAGAACATATATTTATATTCAAAATCGCTCTATCAACCAAAATATCAGTACTTGGAAAAACTCATTGCACCTATAACAGGGATGGGATATTTTACATTTAGTGATAATGAGAGTGTTATACCACCTGATGAAGCCAAAAATAATTCACTAATGATATTCGATGATGTTGCTTGCGAGAAACAAAATAATATACGATCATATTTTTGTATGGGTCGCCACAGAAATGTTGATTCTTTTTACTTATGTCAAACATATACAAGAATTCCTAAACATTTGATTCGAGACAACGCAAATATGATAATTATGTTCAAACAGGATGAATTAAATATGCGTCATGTTTATAATGATCACGTTGGAACAGATATGGCATTTGAAAAATTTTTTGATTTGTGTCGTGAATGTTGGCAAGACAAATTTGGCTTTTTAGTAATTAGCAAAGATAATGAGATGAATGGTGGGAGATATAGAAAATTTTTTGATAACTTTATTCAATTATAAATGCTGTTCATGAGCTGTTCAACGCTGTTCATGAGCTGTTCAAAGCTGTTCATGAGCCGTTAAAAGCTGTTCATGAGCTGTTCATGAGCTGTTCAAAGCTGTTCATGAGCCGTTAAAAGCTGTTCATGAGCTGTTTAAAGCCGTTCATGAGCTGTTGAAAGCTGGTCATGAGCTGTTCAAAGCTGTTCCAAAGCTGATAATAGTTGAATAAAAAGAATGTGCAAAACAGTTTTACCATTATTACTATTATTAACTTGCAAGCAACGGTATTGATCTGATCTCCCAGAGCTATATTAAGATGAATGAACAACTACTTAAAGAATTAATAAAGACTCGATCTGTTTTAAAACAAAAATATCGAAGTTTAAAAGTTGGTGAAACTGAAAAAGACGAGATATTAGCAAAAACATTTAAGCCAATAACTGAACCATTAAAAGAACTTGTGAAAAATAACAACACTCAATATGATAAACCTAAAGCAGAAAATATTTACACTCAAAACAATTCTTTCGATTTCAATAATATGTTGTCTAAAGTTGAAACGAGTACTCCTAAGAAAGACATACAACTTAAAGATGATGAAAACAGTAACGATACAAACAGTGTAGATTCGACATTTAATTCAGCTAATAATTCATCTAATGTTATTGACTTATCATTACTGCAGAAAAATAAATTGCTTGATACAACATATGGTCCACATAAAAACTCATATAATGTTTGGAAGTTTGGTAATAGCGATATAGAAATAAATGAAGAAAAAATTAACATTGGAAACCAAAATTGGGCCGTTACACCAGGCTTGATTCAATTATTGTTTCATAAAGAACCAACAAATTATGAACCATATGAGTTGGATATTTATAAAAATATTTTGATTAAAACCAATGCACACAAAAGACAATTTAATTCCAAAAATCAAATTAAGGGCACTAAGAGCAAAAAGTACAACACTATTATTAAAAAATTGTTTAAGGATGAAATTTCTATAACACCAAAAAGATCATTAAGATCACAAACGCATAAAGGAAACGGAATGATTATGAAAGTCAATAATGAAAGACCTAACTATATATACTGGAACGATCCTAATGAATTAGTAGATCGACTTAGACTATTGGTTGCATCGGAAGGCGCGGGACACAATAATCATCGCAATGAAATTAATTCAATTTTAGAGGAATTGCAAGAAGCAAATATTATTGCGTAGAAAGCAATAATCATAAATAAATAGTGGAAGGATAACAAAATATGCCTGTTGATAAGTTTGGTCATCACTCAAAGAGTCAAAACAATTTTATAAGAAATGAGAAAAATAAAAGAAAAATTCGTCAAGTTGTTGGACTTGTGTTGGATAAAAATAATAACATTAATGTTCAAAACAAAAGGATCACAAATGTTTCGTTTCCTACACAAGAAAAAGACGCTGTTAATAAACATTACTTGGGAACAGAAATCAGACAATTGCAACAAGATTTAACAACATTGAATAAACAAGAATATAAAAAACTTGATGGAAAACTTAATAATATTGATAATTCAATACAAAACATGATATCTCATAGAGAAATGTCTTTAAAATTACATTTTAGTGAACAGATCGAAACGCTGTTAGAGAAAGTACAAAGACTGGAGAATTTTGTTTTTACGTCAATAATTACAAAAAGTGAACCGCCAAGCAGTACAGATCCAATAAAAAAGAAATATAAAATAAAATATTAATACAATTCAAGTATGGATGAAAAACGAGAGTTGGTTATTGAGCTTCATTCCCAAGCAAGGAAAAATTTTAAACGACGGAGAGTAATTATGAAGGGTATTGATGATTTATGGCAAGCGGATTTAGTTGAAATGGGAAATTACTCTACATATAATAAAGGATTTAAATATTTATTAACAGTCATCGATACCTTTTCAAAATTTGCTTGGATTCGACCACTAAAATCTAAAACGGCTATAGATGTTACAAATGCTATGAATGACATATTTAATTTAGGCCGTATACCAAAAAATTTGCAAACAGATGATGGAAAAGAATTTTTCAACAACTTATTCAAAAACCTAATGACAAAATATAAAATTAATCACTATTCTACTTACAGCATTATGAAAGCCTCAATTGTAGAACGATTTAACAGAACTCTGAAAGGTATGATGTGGAAAGAATTCAGTTACAATGGCTCATATCATTGGGTTGATTTGTATGAAAAACTAATTAGTGATTATAACAAAAAAATCCATCGAGTTATCAAAATGGCTCCTATTGACGTAAAACCTTCTAATGAAAAATTATTGTTAAATACCGTTTATAACCATATAAAAATATTTAAGAAAAACAAGTTTAATATTGGTGACAATGTACGCATTAGCAAATATAAACATTGTTTTGAAAAAGGGTATACTCCAAATTGGACAACAGAAATATTTAAAATCAAACATATTAAAATTACATATCCAACGACATATATTTTAGAAGACTATATGGGAAATCCTATTAAAGGTGGATTCTATGAAGAGGAGCTACTATCAACCAGATATCCAAATACGTATCTTGTGGAAAAGGTTATAAGAATAAAAAATAATCGTGCTTTTGTTAAATGGTTGGGATTTACAAATGATCACAACTCTTGGATTAATAAAAACGAAATATTGTAATAAATTTCTTATATCTATTAAGTTTATAAATAAATAAAATATATTTTAAAACAAAAAAAAAAAAAAATGTATATGTTTTTATTCATTCCATTTTTAGTATTCAATATGTCTATTACATTAACTTTGAACGGAAACTCGTCAATTTTAACTGCAAATTATTTTCCACCCATAGCATTGGAAGAGGATTATGAATGCTCACTTATAGATTTTCATACATATAATAGCATACCCAATGTCGATGAGGATAATAATTTGTTTCATATTGGGGATAACATTATTGAAATTCCTATTGGTTCCTATGAGCTGGAAGATATTGCAGATTATTTAGAAAGTGAATATGAGCATTTGACTAATGGTGAAAAATCGATTAAAATAGAAGCCAATAACAATACAATGAGAGTTGAAATAACTACTTCTCATGATTCAATATATTTCAATAAAAAAAGAACAATTGGAAAGTTAATGGGTTTTAACAAAAAAACTTTAAACGGGGGTTCCAATTATCTCTCTGAACTACCCGTAAATATTCTCAAAGTGAATACAATACGTATTGATTGTAATATCGCTGTTGGATCTTATATAAATGGAGAAAGGGCACATACAATTCATGAATTTGGAATAAATGTTTCCCCAGGATATAAAATGGATGAAATTCCACGAAACTTAATCTATTTACCTCTAAACACCAAGGAGATAAGTTCTATCGCGGTCACTATTGTAGATCAAAATAGTGAGTTTATAAATTTTCGTGGTGAAAATATTACTCTTCGTCTTCATTTACGACCCAAACAATAATGATTATATACAATAAAAACGTTGTTGTTAGAATGAGGAGAGACATTAGTGTGTTGAACACTGCATCAGCAAGAACAACCTTAAACGCATCAAAACTGACCGAAGCAAATAAACAATTCCTAAAATCCTTGAATTTTATTTTAAAGAATAATGACTGACATAATTAATGTTTTAGAAAAACCAATGATGGATGAAAGAATCATAAAAAAAGATTATCATACATATACACCGTATATTCAATCATTTAATAATAATGATGAAATTCGTATTTCAATACAAAATCAAGATTTATATGTTTTACCGAGTGAAAGCTTTTTGTATATTGAAGGTACTGTATTAGATGCTACAAGTGGTCTAAAATCGAAAAGCTTTAAATTGAAAAATAATTTTGTACCCAATTTATTTGAGGAGATTCGTTATGAACTTAATGGCGTTGAAATAGATCGCACTCGACATTTGGGTGTTTCTAGCACAATTAAAAATTATCTATCCCTAAATGACAGCGAAAGTATTATGATGGGGAATGCAAGCTGGTCTTATGATAAAGACATCGATGTTGGTGAAGGATTTTTCAACTTTTATGTCCCGCTTAAATCATTATTAGGATTTGCTGAGGATTATAATAAAATTATGTTAAATTGTAAACATGAATTAATATTATTACGTACCAAAAATGATGATAATATTGTAAATTCTAATCAAACTACTGAAAAACCAAAAATTACAATTCAAAATATTAGTTGGAGAATTCCGCATGTAAAACTTTCGGATTATGCTAAACTGAACACAATAAAAATTATTAATAGTGGAAATGTGTTGCCAATAGCATTTCGTAGTTGGGATTGCCACTACCATCCTCAACTATCAGCATCACAAAATCATATTTGGAATGTAAAACTAGCTGCAAACAGAGAACGTCCACGTTTTGTACTAATTGCTTTTAAACATAACAATAAGCTTACCCATTCAAATCTTAACAATATTAAAGTACATTTAAATTCAGACTCATATCCCTATGATGACTTAAATGTTAAATTTGATAATCAACGTTTTGCCATTCTATACGATATGTATGTTAAGTTTCAACAAAATTTCTATATGAGGGAGGCTCAACCACTCCTCTCAGCTGAAGAATTTAAGGAAAAAGCACCTATAATCGTGATTGATGTCAGTCATCAAAATGAAGCAGTCACAACAGGCCCAATTGATATAAAAGTTGAGTTTTCTACAGATAAAATAGTAGCGGCTAATACATCTGCATACTGTTTACTCATACACGATCGTTTAATCGAATACTCACCGCTTACAGCTTCAGTCAAAAAAATTGTTTAACGCAATGAATAAAATGTATTAATTTCAATATTTTTAATTATAGATTTATTTAACAATATTATCTTTAAACTTAAAAATATATAACAATAAAAAAAAAAAAAAATTTGTTAAAAAGTAAAATTTAAATAAATAAGAAAATAAATATATAAATTATAAAATAATATCACATGTGTTTTATTTTTTTAATTCTTAAAATATGTATATTTTATCCTAATATTTCAAATCCATAAACATTTCATCGTCATCATCAGAAAATAAATAATTATTATTTACATTTAAACTACTTGAATTTATATCTATAAACATTTGATCATTTCCGTCATTATACCAGTTCGTTAATGAATTTTCAGTAATGTTTGATTCTGCATTATTCGTGTCCTCTATTAAATATTCTGCAATATCTTCTAATTCAAAATCATTTTCTTTTAACTTATAATGCCCCCAAGCATATGTCTGAATACCATCGAACTTTATGTATCTCTTATCATCATTGTGACTTAAAACTATTTTTTCTATTTTTTGGGTATATATTTGATGGCGGTACGTTCGAAATGTATACATTGAATCACTGTGCACATTTTTGGAATACAAACACTTTTTATAATCGACTAATGTTATTCTATCTAATGCCATTTTTTTCACACCCTTGGATTTTTTAATTTCTCCATTATCTTCATTCCTAATTGAGTACATTTTCGCCCTTAAACCTACAAATTCTCTCATAATTACTCCACAGTTTTCATCCTTCATCATTCCCAAAACTTTTTTATTTACAATTGGTAAATTAAATTTATTTTGAGGGCTATAATCTGAAGTATCAAAACGTTGAAGTACATCATTTGAGATATCCTTATAGAAATCTTCTGTTCTAATGGTATATACAAATGAATCTGTATCCATGTAATTTAAATGAATTCTACTATTAAATTTGGGTTTCATATAACCATAGTGAAATTCATACATTTTCCATTTCGAAAGTTCTAATACACTGAAACCTAAGTACATTGGTTTATTACATTTAATGTTCATTCGTTTAAGTTGTACGGCAAACATATCATCTCCAAACCTAGACAGACTATGAAAATTTAATTGAGCAATATGAGCTCTTGCTTCTTTATGATTTCTTCTGTCCGATTCCCACTGTGTTACAATATAAACACTCTTTCTTTTTTCCACATTCTCCATGGTCTTGCCATAAACTGCATTATTTAGTAACTTAAAGAAATCTTTTTCGAATGCATTTGTCGCTTTAGTCCTATGAAAAGTATTTAAGTCGATGTATGACTTTAACCATGGAGCCTGTTTAAATTTTATAACTCGATGTATTTTTTTCAAAATCATACCATTTTCTATACACTGTTTCAACACTCTATAATGTATAGCATAATTTTTTTTATTAGTTAAATCTGCTATCAACTTTTCATTTCTCATGGGAGGAACTACTTTATTTTGAGGACAGAATGGTAAATCATTGTGTAGGTCATGTAGTCCAGTAGGATAGTCTAAATCAACTTCTAAGATATAACCCTCACTGGACTCATCTTCAAGACAATTTACATTAAGTGAAATTATTTCTTCATTACTTAACCAAACAAAATCTGAATATGGTAGGTATTGCGACATTGCCCATCCATACAAGTTATTTGCATCCAAGTACATTAGATATTGTGAGGACTTTGTTCTATCATAATCATTCATATACTTATTATTGGCCACAGAATGTCTTAATGAACATTGGACAAGCCCTCCTCTAATACCAGTTTTGATCATATTATACATATCAACATCAGTTATAAGTTCTAAACGTATTTTTGTTGATTTCAACATAGCATCCCAGGATAACCCTGGTGCTGTATAATAATGACAAGGATCCAAACCATAAATGCTTTTACATATCTTTCTGAAATTTTCAAAAATGTCTGCTAAAATAAGTGTATCACTTTTAACATACAATTCTGTATATTCTAACAGTGTTTTACAATTAAATGTTTCCCATACTTTTTTAGCATGTTGGTAATCTTCGACTTTGCACTCTTGATTCGTCAACAAATTTCTAAATTCTTCCCGTTCAGGGAGATTTCCTTCAGAAAGTTTTGAAAATGAGTCAATATAAGAGTATGGGAATATTCCCTTTCTTCTTATTAAGTCAAACTCAGCATCATTTGGGAAATATTTCTTAATGATTTTAAAATCATCAGAAGCTAAATTTGAAGATAAAGCGTCTAAACTTGATGCCATAAACCTAAATGAGTCTACAAACCTCAACTGAAAACTATCATTTTCTATTGGTACATTTTTTGTAATGGAAATATAAGTTTCCTTATTTATAGGAATTATTTCTATGGTACCCTCAGCTTTACCTAATTCTTTTATAAACAAATGACTGTCATAGGATGATAAATTGTGGAAAAACACTGGTATGAATTTTTTAATTTTGTAATTGATATTACAATGGTTGTGAAGGGCAGATCGATAGCGACCAGTCAAATGACAATGGTCACGAACTCTGTCATCGTCCAACGGTTTTCCACAAAGGTTACAGTCTACACAAATTCTAAATTCCTCATTTTCTTCATTTGTAAGTGCTTTCATTGGAACTACTTTATTTAAATAATTTTTGAAAATTTCTTTTGTGTCTTTCAACAATTCCCTGACAAATACTTGGGGGCTATCTAATCCGCTATAAGTGAATGATTTTGAATAACTATCATTATAACTACACTTAATATAATAACTAAATGAACAGGGGATGTGTTTCTGTTCATTTAGTGTCTTAGAGCTAATTCTATTATTAATTTTTTGTAATAGACATTCGAAGTCTGCATAGACAACGAATGGCACTTCTAAATTATTAATGTTATTTTTGAATTCTATATACTTATCTTCGTTCGCCGGCATTGTAGTAACCATTTCGGAGCATCCATCTTTATGTCTTGTTGACATTTCTGGATCTTTGGAGTAAGTAAGACACGTCATGCAAAAGTGAATGCTGTTTTTACTATTGCTTAACGATGATCTCAAAAATCTGGAAGAACAAAATATAAAATTTTAAATATAAATAAATAATTCAAAAAATGTATTAAATATTTTAACATACCGTGATAAATCTTTAATGAGAACATAATGCCTCTTACTGCAATCCTCGTTCTCCAACAACATTAGGCTGATGTGAATTGTCCTATATTTATCGCATACTCTGTATGGTCCAATTATTTGGTTCCCTTTCACATCAAATCCAAATACATTTATACTAATGTAAGGATTTTGTGATTCAAAGATATTTATATCTTTTACATCAATTGGAAATTTGATGTTTGAGAAATTAATTTCTATTTCATCAATTTTTATGACATCTCTCTCAATATTATCAATATTGTATGAGGAACACATAGTAGCTTTTTGGGGGTTGCTAGGATTTCTCAATGCTGCTACTATGCACCATTTAAAGCAATATATGTCATCATTTTTTATATTGAGGCAAGCATTTAATTTGCTCAATTTATATGGCATATTTATATAATTCGATCCTCGAACTATATCGTGCTTGTTGATGTTGATGTTCAAGTTGGATATTTGGAGTAGAGCCCATCCACTATCCCGTTCTTGGAACTCCGACATTTTAGTTTTAATGTCATCTGCCTTTTCCAAATAAATATCTCGTAAGCCATGAGAACGGTTTACAGCCACCATTTTAGTCACATGCGACATAGTCTCAAGTTTCTCTGTATCCTCTGATTTTTTTATGTAAAGGCATTGAAGCTCAAAATTACATTTAAAATTAATTTGTTTCGACAAGGACTCTTCCAATATTTCCATTACTTCCTCTTCTGCAGCTTCAAAAAATTCTTCCACAAATATGTTCTCTAACTTCGGGTTTGAGTATGTGTAGACTTCAATTCGTTCCATGAAGTCGCTGGATCTTATTTTTATGTTTTTAGTGAAATCTCTCACTACACCCAAACTTTCCTTGTGGTGCCTTGAACGAAGATGATGCCCCCAATCCAATCTTCCAACATCAATTTGACAGCTGGAACAATTAATTTTATTTTGATGCGTTTTTTTGTGGTTTTCCAAGCCCATGTGAGTTTTAAAACCTCTATCACAAATTTCACAATTTAAATTTGTTATCCCGACATGGATAGCCTTATGATTTTTTAAATGCATTTTATTTGTGAATTCATCTCCACAAAGTTTGCAGTAAAAGATGTTGCAACTCTTCTTCATGCTTTTTTGGTGCACGAGCTTATGTTTGTGCAGTTTACTTAATGTAGTAAATACATTGCAACAAACTTCGCATATAAATCCAGCTCCGATTTCCTTATTGAGCTCCATCGTGCCTTTAGCGAATTTTGATGTTGATGGCATAGTGTCCAAATAAGAATCCATATTTTTTCTTTGAAATAAAATTGTTTTTTATTGCTTGAATACTAAATTCAAACTAAAATTATTTACAAAAGTAGAACCATTGAAACCTTTACTTTGCTCAATCTTAATGAAACATTTAGACATAGCTATTACATTTAAAAGATAGTATAAAGTATTTTTCTTACAAAAAAAAAAGTCTTAAAATGAAGCGGGGTGTTGTCGTCCTCTATAATTCTATACAAGTATATCTTTTTTTCTACAATCACAACGGAAACTGTGTAAATGTTCTTTCTTTAAAAATTGTGCCGGATGTCTGACTCAATTCTAGACCTAAAACCAAACAATATTGGGGTGTTCTCGCCGTCTACAATTCCAGACAAGTATATCTTATTTTCTACAATCACAGCGGAAACTGTGTAAATAATATTTCTTTAAAACAATCGTGCCGGATGTATGACTCGATTCTAGACCTAAAATTTTACTGATCGAAAGAAACATTTGCTTCATCCTGCATAAAAATGAGAAATTCCAAAAAATGTGAGCGATTCATTAATAGAAATGACGCATTAAATTTTTTTTTTTCAAGACAATGAAAAATAAATTTTCAACATCTTAAAATTAAAAACTATTGCTATCATTTTTCAAAATTATTCTTAAAACTATTATTTCTAAAATAAAGGCCTTATTCATAATCAATTTTTAAATTTATTAAAGTTTTATGAAACAGATTTTGTATGAAATATTTAAATTCAAATTATTTTCTACAATCATAACGGAAACAATGCATGTAGCCTTCTTTCTAGAACAAGGCCGGATGTATTCAAATATTAAGAAAACTATACTTTTAGCTTTTATAATTATTCTATCAGCATGAAAATGACGAAAAAGTAGATTTCTGTTCCTTTGTTTTTAAAGGTTTTTTGAAAACTATAAATTTCTTAAAACCTATTATTTCTAAGCCAAATTTTAACAATAAAAAACTTTTCTTTTTACAAAAAAATAAAAATAACGGATGTAGATTGTCTGATAAAAACCGATAAAATACTGCATTATTTTTAGAAATCAGAATATATTTATAATTTTTCTTAAAGTACATTTTTGAAAACTAGAAACATTTTTCAAAACACTGAAAAATAAATTTTCTACAATAAAAATTTCTTACCCGTATGAAAACGATGTGAAAGAGGAATCAACGTGGAAAAAAAATGTGCGCGATAAAAATTTTTGTCAAAACAATGAAAAATAATTTTTTAAAAATTTTTCTATAGGCATGAAAATAATAGCAAAGAGGAATCACCGTGGAAAAAAAATGTGTGCGATAAGAATTTTTTAAAACAATGAAAAATTTTGTAAAAATCAAATCCCCTTTCGTTTTCATCGTAAAAATCAAATCCCCTTTCGTTTTCATCGTAAAAATCAAATCCCCTTTCGTTTTCATCGCAAATTTTTGGAAAAAATATCAAACCCCCATTTATTTTCATCGATATCAAACCCCCTTTCATTTTCATCGATATCAAACCCCCTTTCTTCATCTACTAATAATAAATGATTTTATGGAATAAACTCCTGACATTTTTTTTCTGATTAAAGATTTTAGTGAAGACCAAACTTGTTGAAAATTGAATCATTCGACATACATACAAAGATTTTTTCGAACAGAAATTGGTCATCTACAACAGAAAGAATCTGTCAGTTAGACTGAATCATTCGGTTATTCAATGAGTACTTGTGTTAGAGCATTATTTTCTATGATTCAGAAACACGAAAGGAAAACAATTTTAAAATTTTTGTATGAAAATCACTCAAAAATTATTTAAATAAAATTACTCATACGTTGCCATTAAAAAAATTTATTTAGAGGATACAAACACATTTTTTATATAAGGGGATTCCCTAAACTTTAAAAATCGAAATTAATGTATGTATTTCAGCGTTGTCTACAAGCTTAGAAAACAAAAGCAGTGAAACAAAATTGTTCACGTTATAGAGCTTTCTGAGTTTGTTCACGTTACAGAGTAGCCAATGTAAACAAACGCTTGTTCACGTTAGGCGGTGTTCACGTAAGACGGTGTTTACGTTACCGCAAGTGCACTGTATACGTAGCTTTAGGTCTTTGACAGGAGAGTTTTCGCTCTATGTATATTTCTCTATGGCCCAAATAGCCAGAAATTTGTCATTTATGCTTAAACCTGGTGACAATGCAATATTATTGTAAGTTTGAAAAATATAAAAATGAAAAATGTTGATGAATTTTAAAGACTTTTCAGTGTAGTTTCAGAATATAAGCATTTTAAAATATGTTCGAAAATTTGAATTTAAATTCGAATTATTTAATGAAGAAAATAAATGAATAATAAAATAAGCAAGAGAGCTTAATATTCAGCTGAGCCGAATCTTGTATTCCCAAAGTACACTTAAAGATAAAGATTGAAAATATTTCTTTGTGAAAAAAAATTGATTAAAAATAAGTAAGAGAGCTATATTCGGCTGTGCCGAATCTTATATACCCTTCCCCAAATTATACTTCAAAATAAAAATTTTAAATATTTTTAGGTAAACAAAATTAAAAACTTTTTTTTTCAAAATTTAAAAAAAATTTTGGTAATTATATGATTCCCATATTCTATTTCCTAATAATAGTAAGTTAAATAGATGGAATTTACAATAGACCTTGACAAAAAAAATTGTTGATGACGCCCTTGGCAGGGTAGAAAATGCATTCCAATTTGCCAATTGTCTAAATATTGTAGTATTTAGTGATATTCTTTGAATTATTACAGATTGATTATAATAAATGAACTTAAGCCTAATTAAAATTTACTTTCAAATAATTTAAAAAAAAAAAAAATTTTTTCAAAATGATTTTCAAAATTAAAAAAAAAATTAGTTCAAATTTTTTTTTTTAATTTTTTAAAAAAAATTTTTTAAATTTATTAGTGAAAAAAATTATAAAAAAAATAATTAAAAAATAATTTTCCCGATTTTGAGCCATAGTAGGTCCAAACTACTATAGCCTTATATAGATCGTTGTAATGGACTTTGAAATATCTATCATTATATATCCATATTGTCTATATTAATGACTTAGTAATCCAGATATAGATAACAAAATGGAGGTATTCGTGGTTTTTTGCTTATATCTCAGCCTTTTGTTGGCCGATTTTCTCGATTTTAAATAGCAAACGAACCGGGACTATAGCGAATATATTGATGTATAAACCATATATATAAGTTATAATGCTTATCACGACAAGCCCAGCATCAGGAAAATATGGAGATAAGCTTTTAATCATACTTGTTTTAAAACAGTTTTTTATTATTAATTTTTTATAAATAAAAATTTAAGTTTTTTTGAAAACTAAACAAATCGTTTTTCTTTTCAGATACATATTAAATTTACAAAAATGTCCAACTCAGAGTAAGTGCAATATTGCCTTTGATTTCAAAATTCTTATTATATACATATATTGTACTATAAATATTAAAAATATTACTATTTTAGTTTTCCAAACTTAAAAAATTGCAATTTAGATGCAATGAAATCAGATTTCTTGTACCACATTGATATAAATGTACCGGATACGAAAAATACAGCTGATATACAAGCACGATTTGGCGATGTTAAGGTATTAAATATTTACAAATCATATTTTGGGCGGAAAACGCCTACATTTGACCAGCACTTAAACACGTTCATAGAGAAAACCCATTCATTATAAAAACCCGATTCGATTAAAATTTCTTTAAATCTCTTTTTTTACTACAGTTTGTTTGCATGGGTGGCACTAAAAATCGTATGCTTGATTTGGCCAAATATTTACGCAGTCTTATACAGCCTGAACATAATAATGACGAATTGATTGACATTAGTGCCGCCGGTAATCGTTATGCCATCTTTAAGGTTTGTTTTATAATTTGAACAAGAAAAACATATTTCAAAATCAAAATTTGCATTATTATCCTCTGAAAGGTGGGTCCTGTTTTATGCTGTTCCCATGGTGTGGGCATGAGCACCATGAGTGTGGTTTTGCATGAATTGTTAAAACTGGTCCACTATGCCAAGTGTCAGGATCCCATATTTATAAGAGTGGGAACAAGCGGTGGTATTGGTGTGGATCCCGGCACCGTTGTTATCACCAAAGATGCTTATAATGGGTATTTGAGAAATGAACATGAAATTGTAAGTACAAGAGGGCTTCTCATTATAGTTATTCATAATTTACCAATTCTTGTTTTTTCAAAAGGCCATTTTGGGCAAAAGAGTTGTGCGACCCGCCAACTTTGACAGCAGTTTGGCCCAAGATCTTTTAGACTGTTCAAATGGAACTTTTAACTACAATGTTATATTGGGTAATACAATGGGCGCCGAGTGTTTCTATGAAGGTACATTTTAAAACTATTTAAAATAAATACTTACTATTATTAATCCAATTATAACATTTCAACGATCAGGTCAAGGCCGTTTAGATGGCGCCAGTTGTCATTACAGCGAAAGTGATAAAATGGCATTTATACAACAGTGTTACAACAAGGGTATACGCAACATTGAAATGGAAGCGCCCATGTTTGCATCTCTTACCAAACATGTGGGTGTCAAGGCGGCCGATATATGTGTGACACTGATAAATCGTCTCAATGGAGATCAAATTCAAATTACGAAAGACCAAAAACATGACTTTGAGCAAAGACCCTTCAATATAGTGGGTGAATACATTAAAAAGGTTTTGGCAGAGAAGTGAGATATAAGAAAACAACATTATTTTTATACATAATTATTAGGCCTGTCACGAGCATTCCGTTCGGAATGGTTTTAATTCCGTAGTTTTTATTGTTTTCCACAATTCCACAAAAACTTTACTGTTTTTTCGGTTAAAATTTGTGTTTCCAGAAATTTAAAGAAATACGAAATCAATTCCACTTTCGATTGGAATGCAATTCTATTTTTATATATAGATATTTAAATTTTTATTATTATAAATGTGTATGTGTTAAAATAAAATCCATTTTAAAGTTCTTCTATAAGTTTTTTACCTTTTACCGCCTTATTCATTATATAACTACCGGGTAGTCGTATTTCTGGCTTATTTATTTCTGGAGCATCTTTCTTTTCTGTAATTTGTTTGCCTTCTTTGTTATTTATCATGTTTTTTCCCAAATTCTCGGCCGCTTTAATAAATTTATTTTTAATTAACCGATTTGGTTTGACCAAATCTGCCAGATCGTAATTTATGGATTTGGGTTTTAGTTTCGGTTTTGGATTTGGATTTTTGCTTTGAATTACTGCTTTATTTTCAGACGATTCTTCTTGTATTTGCATACGTGTGGCATTTGGCGGCGGCAAATCTTCGAATTGTTTACGCAATTCGCTAGTGGCTTTTAGGGCCACTGAATTGCCCGGATCCAATTGGAGGACATTGTTGTAAAGTTGGTAGGACTGTCAATAGAGATTTTAAGTACAATAAATTTTTTAAAAAAGCTACTTTTTTCAGAGTAGCATTACTTTTTTAAAATGGTACTTTTAAAAAAGTACCTTTTTAAAAAAAAGTACCTTTTTAAAAAAGTATATTTTTAAAAACAAGTTTCTTTTTAAAAAAAAGTACCTTTTCAAAAACAAGTTTCTTTTTAATAAAAAATACCTTTTCAAAAGCACCATTTTAACAAAGTACTTTTGAATAAATAGCATTTTAAAAAAGTAGAATTTTGAAAAAGTACCTTTAAAAAAACCTTTTTTAAAAAAAAACCTTTTGAAAAAAAGTACCTTTTTTTAAAAAAGTACCTATTTAAAAAAAGAACCTTTTTAAAAACATACCTTTTTAAAATGGTACCTTTTTTCAGTTGTGAGTTTTGTAAAAAAGTACCTTTTCAAAAACAAGTTTCTTTTTTAAAAAAAGTACCTTTTTATAAAAAGAACCTATTTCAAAAAAGTACCTTTCTAAAAAAATACCTTTTTAAAGAAGTACCTTTTTTAAAAAAGTAGCATTTTAAAAGGTACTATTGAAAGGTACCTTTTTAAATAAAGGTACCTTTTTAAATAAAAGTGTATTTTTAAATAAAAGTATCTTTTTAAATAAAAGTACCTTTTTAAATAAAACTACCTTTTTAAATAGAAGTACCTTTTAAATAAAAGTACATTTTTAAATAAAAGTACCTTTTTAAATAAAAGTACCTTTTTAAATAAAAGTACCTTTTTAAATAAAAGTACATTTTTAAATAAAAGTACCTTTTTAAATAAAAGTACCTTTTTAAATAAAAGTACCTTTTAAAAAAAAGTACCTTCTTAAATAAAAGTATATTTTTAAATAAAAGTACCTTTTTAAATAAAAGTACCTTTTTAAATAAAAGTACCTTTTAAAAAAAAGTACCTTCTTAAATAAAAGTATCTTTTTAAATAAAAGTGCCTTTTTAAATAAAAGTACCTTTTTAAATAAAAGTACCTTTTTAAATAAAAGTACCTTTTTAAATAAAAGTACCTTTTTAAAAAAAGTTCCTTTTTAAATAAAAGTACCTTTTTAAATAAAAGTATATTTTTAAATAAAAGTAACTTTTAAAGGAACTTTTTAATTAAAAGTACCTTTTTACAAAAATTACAACCGAAACAAAGTACCATTTACAAAATAACCTTTTTACAAAAAGTAATTTTTTAATATATTTTAAAAAAAGTACCTTATCACAAAAAGGTACCTTTTAAAAAAAAGTAATTTTGTAAAAATGGTACTATTTAACAAAAGAGACTTTAAAAATAAGCTGTTCATTATTTTCTTTACCTCTCTTCTCCGGCCATAGGCATAAGTAGCCTCAGCCAAGCGCAAACGGGCTTTTAAATTAGTGGGCTCCAATTTAAGACACTGCTCACAGTCCTTTATTGCATCCAAAAATTGTTGTTGCTTTAAGTCTGAAAGAAACACAAATTACACACAATTCTTCAAATTTTAACATTTAAAAGACATACAGGTCAAAGCCCGATTATTATAAGCTGCTACCGCTTTATCGGGACAAGCCTGTATGGCTCGGGAATACTCATTTAAAGCATTGTCATATTCTTTGGAGCGAAAATATTCATTGCCACGCAAACGGTATCTGAACAAAAGAACAAAATGTCATTAAATGTTGCTTAATTTGTTTTCCAAAAACTACTTACTCTTCCGATATCTTTTCTTTTTCGATATCCGACAAACTTGACCATTTATCTAAAGGTTGTAACTCCTCTTCTCCTGTTATTTCGGTAATTGTTAATGGTTGTTTAATAAATTTGTCCATATTTAAACGATTTTTACGCTCTACTTCTTCATGCTCGCGCTCTTCCGCCAAATCCTGGCGTAATATTTCCTCTTCAGCATCATATTTATCCCATTTATTATAGTCAGTGGATTTGATTCTTTGGGTTGATTGCGATTCTTTAGTAGTATTCGTAGTATTGGTAGATTTTTCGTTATTATTTTGGATTTGTAGAATACGTCCAGTTTTACGTATAGGAGGCATTAGTGATTGGTTTGTATTTTCACATTTAGTTTCTTTTACGAGATTCTGTAGCTGTTTATCGGTAGTTTTAATATCTTTGTTCCAGTCCTAAAATAGAAAATTAAAAAAAAATGCATACAAATGTTCTAAATTCTTTAACTTACATAGATGGGTTTTATTTCGTTAGGATTTAAAGCTTCACGTCCCTTTATTTGCTCCTCGACTCTAAAGAGACGACTTTGAGGTTTCAATTCCTTTAATTTCTCCTCAGCACAGTTTGTCAGATCGGGAAAATAGCCCTCTTCATTGGATCTCAAAATGTGCAAAATTTTTTCCATTTCTTTGCCATCTTTACACTCTCTTATATATTTGAAATCCAAATGATGTATGGGAATACCATAACGTTCTAGTAGAGATTTTTTGCTATTATTTTCCATTTTTATTTTTTTTATATATAAATTGAATTGCTTGAGCAATTGTATTTCAAATAATAGTTTATGTTTAACAATCAAACAAACTGTTTCGTTTCCAAGGGTTACCAGTGGCCTAATTGATTAGAGTTTATTTTAGTTTAATTTGGCAATGCTTTTGAAAACATAACTATAAAAGAATTAGTTCTTTTTGAAAGTGTAAAATTTCAATACATTTAATTTAAAAATTAAATAGGGCTGATTTGAGTAAAGCGGATCATAGATCAAAATATTATTATTTAGTAAAATGTTTTTATTATACCCTACACCACCATAGTGGGGAGGGTATAATGGATTTGTGCCCAAAAATATTAGCCTAACACCCACCTTAAAGTATACCGATCGACTCAGAATCACTTCCTGAGTCGATTAAACCATGTCCGTCCGGCTGGCTGGTTGGCTGGCTGTCCATGTAAAGCTTGTGCGCAGAGTAAAGGTCGCAATTTTAAAGATATTTTTGGTACATATCATTTTTTCTGCCCAAGGACCAAGCCTATTGAAACTGGCTGAAATCGGTTCATTATTTCACCTAGCCCCCATACAAATATCCTCCCGAAATTGGACTTTATCGGTCATAAATGTTTAATTTATATAGGTATCTACACAAGTTTTTTCCAAATGAGTTTTCTATATACGGAATTCATGTCAACAAATTTTATAAAGATCGGTCCATAATTAGTCATAGCTCCCATATAAGGCCTGCTTCCGATAATCACTTTAACGAGCATAAATTTACTAAAAATGTTGGTATACACACAAAATGCAACATAAATAACTTTAATATAGACATTAATCACACCACCTAATTTCATGGTGATCGGTCCATAATTGGACATAGCTCCCATATAAGGCCAACTTCCGAAAATCGCTCACGAATATAAATTATTGAAATTTTGAAAGAAAAATTTTTTGCTCATTTACTTAGTGTAGGGTATTATATGGTCGGGCTTGACCGACCATACTTTCTTACTTGTTTTTATTTTGTTTTATTTTATTTATTTTTCCACTTCTTACCAACTTATCGCGAATTGATGAACGTGTAGCAGTGACCTTATAATAAATAATATAGTGATGATATTAAGGGCACCATACACTATCAAAATGCTTGATGTCACTTTCGTGTACGTGTAATTTGATGCTTTGATGTACACTTGATTGATGACTCGTCAATCAGCATTTTATTTTTGATTTTGTGGTGTTAACACCAATAGCGGGAATTATAATCCATTTTTATTTTCACTAAAAGTGTATTGAAAAATGTCTATATCGGATGAAAATTTAATTGCAATAACGGCAACATGTTTAGACAAAAGAAAAAACAAAAATAATAAAAGAAATATATAATAAAAAAAATTATTGTCTTCATCCGACACACTTATCAACCTCACGCCTTGAATTATTTTTGTAAATGCCTTCGTGATTGATGAGAAAACACCATACACTATCAAAAAGTGACATCAAGCGTGCAAAAAATCAAAATGTTTTTGATTTTCCATCAAGCGTTGTCGGTGTCACACATACAAACACATTTTCACTAATACTACCACAGTGCTTGATGAGTATTTTGATAGTGTATGGTGCCCTTTAGACATAAACAAGTTTTATATGAACCTAAATCTTTCTACCAACTTTTGTGAGGATCGGTCTATAATTGATTCAACCACCATAAAACCCTGCTATTTTATTGTCACATATTGATGGTGTGTTTACAAGATTCGGCACAGCCGAATATAAGACTCTTACTCGCTTTATATCAAATATTATTTTTAAAAACGTAAGATCGTATCAACTTTTCCACCCCTGTATATAACACATAAAAAGATAGACATATAATAAAATCGCCAGCTAAGTGTCTCTATAATTAACACTTATAGATAGAATTTTTTTCTCTTGATTATTGTTTTTATTGCTATTTTGTATTTAAATAATTTATAAACAATGTATCTCAAAAATAACTAGGGAGGTGGCATGTGGCTTAATTGACAGACACTTTATTACAATAGATTAATTGCTTGTGAAAATTACAAATGTTAACAATAACGCTCAGAGAATCATTAATGTAAATATTGATAATAGAAAGAAAAATGTGACGGGTGTAGTCGAAGTATTGTGCAAAATCAATATACTAATACCTCGTTTTGCGTCGCTAATTGGCCCTGGAGAAACGTTACGCAAACCGGGGTATTAGTGTATTAACGACGCAAATCAAAGTACTAACGACGCACTTTGATTTACTTCGTTAATACACTAATACTTCGGTTTGCGTAGCGTTTCTCCAGGCCCAATTAGCGACGCAAACCGGGGTATCGGTGTATTGATTTTGCACAATACAGTACAGTTTTATATTGACTATTCCCGTCACATTTTTCTTTCTATTATCAATAGAAAGAAACATGATTTTCCATACATTTGTATTGATTTTCATTTAATTGGTTCCGAGATTCATAATTTTTGCTGAAAAAATAGATTTTTCAATACAAACATTTTCATATTAACGACGCACATCAAAGTACTAACGACGCAACTTCGAAGCCATGCAACGCAAACTATAGTTTTATAAAACATTTGTATTGGGGCTAGGTGAAATCATGGACCGATATTGCCCATTTTCGAAACCAAACAAACCTTATAAAAAGAGAGTAGTTGTGGAAAATGTCTGTCAGCTTGGTCTTTTCGTTTGGGCCCAATCGTGTTTTCAACAGACATATAGATGGGCAGACGAACGGATATAGCTAGATCGTCTTAGAATCTTATGAGGACCCAAGATATGTATGCATTTTGATTGTTCGACCAATATTTCGATACGTTGCAAACGGTACGACAAAATCAATATACCCCTCACATTTTTTGATGGATGGTGCTAAAAAGTATTCATATATATTTTTTACATTAGTGAGAAAAATTTATAAAAACAAATTTATGAATGATTCGGATTTTTTCAGGAAACCGTTTTTGGTAACAAAAAAAATTTTAAGTGAAAAAAATTTATATTTTTTTTCGCTTTTTAATCGTTTTTTAAATTAAAATTTTTGTTTTTAGTAAAAACTGGTTTTTATTAAAATTCGTGTTATTAGTAAGAAAAAATTGGTTTTGATGAAAAATTTTTTTTATAAAAAAAATATATTTTTTTTGAAAAAGAAATTTTCACAAAAAAATTTATTTATTTAAAAAAAGTACAGTCTGAGTATATGAGCAAATCATGTTTCTTTTAAAATTTCAATAATTTTTTCTAATGAATAATTTTCGGAAGTAGGCCTTATATGGTAGCTATAACCAATTATGGGCCGATCATCATCAATTTCGGTTGCGTGAATTATTTCTGTAAGAAACTTATTTCGGAGGAATTTTTATTAGGTCACGTGATTTCTTTCTACATGAAACTTATCTAAAAGATTTTTAAGACAGAGATAGTTTAAAGTGATTTTAGGAGTGGACCTTATATGGAAGTTATGGCCAATTATAAACAGATCGTCATTAAATTGGTATGATATATGATAGACTTATTTCCGTTGAATTGTATGTGGATACCAATATTTTTAAGAGATTTATGTTTATTGAAGTGATTTTCGGAAATGGGCCTTGTCGAATGATGTCTTTCTATATGGAACTTATATTTGTTTGGATACCAACATTTTTAATGAGATTTATGCATGTTAAACTTATTTTCGGAAGTAGGCCTTATATAGGAGCTATAACGAATTATGTACCGATCGCCATCAATTTTGGTTGTGTGAATTATTTCTATATGAAACTTATTTCTGATTAAGTATATGTGCATACCAAAATGTTTAAGAGATTTATACGCGTTAATGTGATTTTCAGAAGTGAGACTTGTATAAACCTTATGGCCAATTATGAACAGATCGTCATGAAATTTAGTCACGTGATTTCTATCTATATGAAACTTATTTGTGTTGAAATTAATGTAGATTACTAAATTTTTATATTTTTACTAAATATTTATGCTTGTTAAAGTGATTTTCGGAAGTAGGCCTTATATCTATTATAGATTATATATATTATAGATTGATTCGCAACAAAATTGTATATTAAACTTATTTGTGAAAAAATTTGTCCTATTTGTAGGTGAAGTAATTCACCGATTTCAACCAGTTTCAATATTTTATCGAAATATCTTCAAAACTGTGAAGTAATAGCCAGCAAGACGGACGTACGGACATCGTTAAATCGTCTCAAAGATAGATTTTGAGTAGATCGGTATTCTTTAGGTTGATATTGGACTAATAATTTTGGACGTTGCAAACATCACCATTAAGGCAATACATCCATTCCGCGGTATAGGGTATAAAACCGTTTTCTTGGTGAAAATCGTTTGTTTTTTGTTTTTATTTTTTTGGTATTTTGTTTATTTTTTTTGCCAGGTTTTTGCCGATTCGAAATGTTTAAAAGGTAACTAACTCTATTATGTCTTATTTTGTTAACATTACTTGCTGGTATTTTGGTAACTGTAATTTCGGCCAGACTTAAATTATTAATAAAGTTTTAGAATTGAGTTGACAAAAATGGTTTTATCTACATGTACCTACTTTTGTAGATTTGTGTGAAAACTACGTTTCTAGCAACAATATTTCACGATAAAACAACAGATCACTAAATTGAATTAAATTTTTAAATACATTCCAAATTTCAATAAAATCGATTTAGCCGTTTAGGCGTGATGCTCAAACAAACCAACAAATAAACAAACAAACTTACAAAAACATTTATATATTTATATAGTTGGATAATAAATTTACCTTATTTCAAAATTATAAAATCTAATAAAAAAGCTAAGTATTTAAATATTATTTTAATTTTCAAATTTCATTTTCCATCCCTGGTTGTATATAAATACACATGTATTTATAGAAATAACATTTAGTATAATCCATAAGATACTTAAATGAAAGTGATACAATTGTTTTTATTTTTGTTATAAGTAAATTAAAAATAATAAATATTAAAAATTTCACCTTGACCTCCTGACTGATCTTCTCTATTAAGAGCAGAGAGTGTGGAATTTTGATATTTGCCGCCAATTTTTTAAGCGGTTCTATGGTGTAATGGTTAGCACTCTGGACTTTGAATCCAGCGATCCGAGTTCAAATCTCGGTAGAACCTGGTCAATACCAAAATTAATTTTTGATATTTATTTTTATAATATTTTTTATATTTGTATTAAGGGGAAAATAAAATAAATGAATGCCTAGTTAATGCATACATTTATTTACTTTCTCTTCAATTGCGTAAATGTCAGCAGCACAAAGGCCGCAGGTTGTCAGTTGAATTAGTAAAACATTATTGAGCTGGCATATCATTAGGGTTTCTACTGTAAATTCTATCTAGTCAGACTAATAGAAAACACAACATTGGACGGGATAAAATTTTATATATGTCGGCGAGGTCTTGTTTTGCAATCCATAAGCACAAACGCACAAATTTATGATTTGATTAAATATAAAAATCATGTTTAATTTGATCAGCACTTTTTTATATTTTAATAAATCTTAATTTAAACAGACATTGATTGAAGTGACACATATAATCACATTATAAATTGTATTAGTAGACATAATTAAACGAGATAGTAAGAACATCCGTATATAAATAAGTATGTAAATTGTAACCCAATATTAAGGTTATTCTCTTAAGATGGCAAATGTATACTTATGTACATTAAATTTGTTATTATCTTTCTATAAAACATTAATTTAAACATTAAGCGCCAAGCGCCGTGTCTCTAAAGTTTTTTAAAACTTTTCCATTTGTTGAAAAAAGCATAATGTCTAAACGAAATATCTTATAAAAATGTAGTTAAATATGGATATAATAAATCGCATATAGAAAAATTTAGATCAAAAACTATTATAATGACTGTCTGAACCAAAGTATAACAAGTAGTCCGACTCTTTGACAACAGTACCTAACTCTATGCATGTGTTAGTAACAAAATTACACATGTGTTGGTAACTTTTAAATTTTTTCCAGGCAACAGAGTTCTATAAAAATGTTTTAAATTTTAATTTGTATGAATATTCAATACCAAAAATTAGAACTCTGTCCTATAATTTAAATTCTACAATAACAAAAAACTACATGTCAGGAAATCCGAAAATATTTGTTCTTGATTTGTGCAAAATAGAAAAGTTTTAAGAATGAAAGTGTGCAAAAAGTGTTTTAAAAAAATAAATAATAATATGTGTTAATGTAATAATGAGTAAATAACTTTATTTTTGTCAGAAATTAAAAGTTTAAATTTCATTGGTTGACATTTCTCAAAACTCACACGGTACCCGTATATGTGAGAGAGTAATTTTAAAAAATTGAGAGTCGGACTACTTGGTATACTTTGGTCTGAACATTCATCTAACTGTTGAAATAACGATCACAGAGAAGGGCAGAAAGAGACCTTTTAGAAAATAAAATGAAATTATGTACATTCATTATATTGTGCATAGAAATTACAGCCCTGATTATTATTACACCTCATAGATACACACCAATACTGTTGTGCCTACTTGTCGAATAAAATCCACCTTTCTTTTCTTAACCTTGAATTTTACTTACATTTTCTGTGGGTCTATATTTAAATACAGACTTTGGCATTTGTAGGACAACAGGTTCTATGGTGTAATGGTTAGCACTCTGGACTTTGAATCCAGCGATCCGAGTTCAAATCTCGGTAGAACCTTCAGTGCATTGTTTTTTTTTTTTTTTTAAAGTTATTTTTTCTTTATTAAACATAATTTCCATGAACATTTTAAAATTTTTATAAAAAAGAAAATTAATTTATTAAATTAAAAACATTAATTGAAATTAAAAAAATCGTCATCATGTCAGTTTTTTAAATATAATTTCAACAACAATGACATTTATTTAGACAACAACGCGTCGTAGTTTTGGTCATAGAGAAATAGACATAGAGCGGAAACTAGAAAAATTACTCACACATACGAGTGTTGTTTTTGTTTTCACATAGTTTTGTTTACCAATACATTCATTCTCATTACTTAGGTTTTTGACAGAAGAGTTTCCGATCTATGTGTATTTTTCTATGGTTTTGACTATGTTACATTTTTGAGATTTTTATTTTAAATTTTCAATATCTTTTTAGTGCTAGCTTCGCTTCATTTAGTGTTGAGTTATTTCCGCTTTTCAAGAGGTTCTATGGTGTAATGGTTAGCACTCTGGACTTTGAATCCAGCGATCCGAGTTCAAATCTCGGTAGAACCTGGAGGTTACCTTCTCTATTTTGTATCTGAATAGTTTCAATACAAATATTTTCAATATATCATAAATTTCTCCCATACATTGAGAATTATAACGAAGGGATCTCAATGACATTTTGAATGTCTACTAGTGAATGTCATGGAATCAAATATATAAGGAGTGCGCACGAAGAAATTGTGCTTACATTTATGTTTATAACTTATACACTAATACCCCGGTTTGCGTCGCTAATTGGGACCGAAACACGATTTTCCATACATTTGTACTGATTTTCATTTAATTGGTTCCGAGATTTATAATTGTATCTGAAAAAATAGATTTTTCAATAAAAAATAACATATTAATGGCGCAAATCGATGCACTAACGACGCAACTTCGAAGTCATGCGATGCAACTTCGAAGACATGCTATGTAAACTTAAACAAAAACGACGCAACTTTGAAATCACAGAAATTTGAAAAATGCGTAATTTCGAAAGACTCAGACCGAAGCGACGCAAACCGTGGTAATGGTGTATATTGTATGTACAGTCAGAATCAAAATTTAATATACAATACGCATTTTCATCTATGAAGCTAAATATTTTAATTAGAAAAAGAAATATACAAGTTTTAATAAACTTTAAATTAAATTTAGAGTTTAATCTCTTATTATTTTAATAAATCTTGAAAATTAAAATTGATTTCGTGGAAAATTTATGGGAAAAAGGAACAAGTACCTAAAAACAATAGTCAAAATTTAGTATACAGTTGATGGATAACGCTCTATTTTATATTACCAAAATCAGAAAATAAAAAGTTAATATTTTTTTTTGTGCTACATTCAGCTTAATTACGACCTCTAGTCGCCTTTTCATGGAATTTACAAGATGTTCAGTTATATCTTTAGTAATTTAACCCTCCCCCCCTCTTCCGTTAAAGAGGGTTCGGAGTTCGTCCTTAGATGAAATGCTTCGCTTTCCAATATTCCGGTCTAAAATTGCCCACAGGTGCTCTATTGGGTTAAGGTTTGGATATTGCGGAGGTGAATTTAACTGCTTAGACACATTATACAATAGCCACTCCGTAACAATTCTGGCGGTGTGTTTTGGGTCATTGTCTTGCAGAAACACCCATTGAGTTATAACACCTAAATTTAAAATTTGTTTCCCCTATTATTTTAACAAAATACATAACTCGTAGCAATAAACTACATCTTGCAGTCTTCTCCGATATTTAGTACTGCAATAGTCAGCAATGCATTGACTAGTGTAAAAGTTTTTAAGAATTAAAAAATTTATAGAAGACTTTTAGCACAAATATGCAAATAAATGTTATTAAGGGATATTTGTTTTATCTTTTGTTTATAAAATCAACAGTTGTGGACAACAAAAAACGTATTCGCCCAACGTGGGGCTCGAACCCACGACCCTGAGATTAAGAGTCTCATGCTCTACCGACTGAGCTAGCCGGGCAGTTGTCATGCTGGCACCCAGATTAGCACACAAGTCTCCCACCATTAAGGCATACACATTACATCAATATATTAAATAATTAATAGTAATTAAACCTTAATAAACAATTTAAGACGCTACAAATATATTAAATAAACTACAGAACGAAAAAATAATAACCATAACATACACCCACCCAACCATACAAAACAACATAACCTTAAAATACACAATATACCACTATTCCATTATTTTCAACACTCCTTTTATGTGACTTAACTAAACTCAGCAAAGACACACACACTGCACACCACACTGATAAACACCACAACTGCAAATTTACCATCACCACACCATATACAACAAACACACAAACAATTGATGATAAAACAGTTTATTTACAAACCGCGTTGAGTTAACACGTGATTTCTGTGTGATGTCCTTAAAAAATAAAATAAAAATAGTTCTAGTTAAAAAATATTTATAAATTTAAGCGAAATGTATGAAATAAGTGTTGTAGTTTACGGGTGTATAGAAATATTTTTGAAAATAAAGTTATAATTAAAGAAAATTCCGTAGAGAAAATAAATTGCTAAGCAATTTCTTATTGGCATCATATTTGTTAATACATAAATGAAAAGAGATGCAAAAAATAAAGTCCCGTTAGAATACATATTTTGTTGTTTCTCGCATTAGTGAATATATGAGTGTTGTGTAAAAAGTGTTTAAAAGCTAAAATATAAAAATTCAAATAAAATTAAAAGAACTCAGAAAGCCGAAAAAGGTATTTGCTAAATAATTTTTACTTATAAATGTGTTCCATATATGTATTTGTTTATAGAAGAATTCATTTTATTATAAAATTTCTAATTATTGTAAACATGTTTGGTCAATTCATGTCATATTGTCACAATGTCCTAATATTTCACGACTCGGCGGCTCGGCTTAACCGACTTTTAGACGTTCGATGCAGGTCTCTGCTGTTTGGTTACGATATATTGACCAATTTGGTATATTTATTGTCATACAGAGTAGGACATTTTAAATTGAAAGTTTTTTTTTTAAATTTTGACACAGAATAATTTAATGTACAATTATTAATTTAATTTAATACGCTATAAATAAATAGTGTTCCTCATTTTCCAAACTTTTTCCCTTCCCGGGAGGAAATCACAATTCCTCGGATTTGTTTAACTAAGTAAACTTTTTCTGTCATTAAGAATAAATCAAATTTAAATTTTATGTTCTTAAAGGAATTATTAAGCAGCCTAACTAACATTACAACTTCTAAGGAATATAAATATTTAGAGAAAATATTTATGATTATTATAATAGTAAATTATTCAGGCTTCGACAAAATAACCACTAATATTAATTTAAAGACAGAAAATATTTATATACTACAATCTGATTTGAAAAATGTCTCTTTCGCGAACTACACATGTTTTCCAGATTTAACATAAAACTAAAGAATTTATTGGAAAAGCTTATAAAAGTTTAAGGCATCTTATTCGAAAAAACTTTATTGGTTTAATTTATGGGTTGATTATGGATGACAACCGAACTTCAGTTGCATTGTCAGAGATCAACCACAAATTTCTGGTTGTCAACATGGCAACAGAAAATGATAGCTGTCAATTGCCATCTGTAATACAACGCAACTGCAGTTCGGTTGGCATCCATAATTAACCCATTAGTATTAAAAAAATCCTGGGAATGCAAAGAAATTAGAAACCCTAATTAATATTCAACTAAATTCGGAAATTAATCTTAAATGAGGAAATTTTAGAAAAAAAGCCAACAAATTTCGATTTGACTCAAAAAGTAAAGTCCTAAAGGAAATAAACATACGATACTATAGCTGAAAGAAAAAGTCTTTTCGACTTTTATAAATTTGTGAATATTACGCCCATGTTCTAAAAAGCTTTAAATTTGCATATCGATTTGAAAACGCCAAACAGTTGTTCTGACAAACGAAAACGCTAGAAATTTGGCGTTTTCAAACTGCTAGTGAAATGAATCGCGTGGTTTTTAGAAAAATGCTGAAATGCGTTTTGCTGCTGCGTTTTCCAAAACATTTATCGACTTGTTTTAACTTTTATCTTATTTAAAGTTAAGTGATATGTCGTCCTCTTTTCACATGTCAAGAAACTAGAGCGTTTAAAAGAACTGACACATATTTCCCGCAGTATAACTTTAAAAAATATACAATTTGATATCAAAAACCCCAACAAAATATTAAAAATAATAATTGTGACTTGAAAAAACCCTGTTAATTAAATTGGAAAAATTCTTAATTGATAATTCTAGTCATAGATAATTCAAACAAAAATACAACAAATCATATGTCTGATACAACAACAAAATACATTGTATTGTATATATTTTGTTGTTGCAAGAGTTAGGTTTTTGACAACAGACTTAGGTTTTTGACAATTACGTCTCGTCTCTATGTTACCCTATGATTCTAGTATTTATATTCAAATTTTAAAAAATTATTTTTTTAATAATAATAAAAATATAAAAAAAACTCGCCCAACGTGGGGCTCGAACCCACGACCCTGAGATTAAGAGTCTCATGCTCTACCGACTGAGCTAGCCGGGCTATTTTCATCATCTGTCAAATGTAATACTTTAATTCTTCAAACAAAATACACAAACTAAAAATACCCTATTGGAATTTTGAAAATTAAAGTTATTCGATCTATTTTGACCAACAAAATAAAATATTTATCAAATTTGTTTTTAAATTTGAAGTGCAGCTATCACTACTTAACAAAAACATTTTTAATTTTGGAAAAGTTGAAATTGAGAAAATCCAATATTTATATTGAGAAAAAACGAATTGAAATTCAGAAATCCAAATTAATATAGGAGAATATCGTATTGAATTCTCATATTCAATACAATTTACTTAATCTTGAGAAAGTAAAAAATTATAATTCAGAAAAGCAAATTAATATTGAGAAAAAAAAAATTGAAATATAAAATTCAAAATTTAGATAATATGAATTTAAAATCAGAATTTTGGTATTATTGAAAACCTTAGGATTGGAGTATTAATATTTTAAAGAAGAAAATGATTTCTCTTAGTTTTTATAACAACCTGAAATTTCATGATTTAGTGATTTTACGTGCAGAAAATTTTAAAATTCGAATTTGTGTAAAATTCCAACCGATTGGGATATTGTAATATAATTTGGAACTTATATAGATCGAAAGGCCCTTTAATAAATGGATTGATAACTTTTACCGTTTTCTGCACTTAAATTTCTAGAACGAGTAAAATGGGTTCCAAAAATTAATTTTTTCATAAAAGAGCCCGTTCTGCTGTTTCTTATTCTTTTTGATTTTTATTCTTTTTTGGTGTATTTAAATAACATATAGGGCCCTCGTAAAATAATATATTTTTTATAATCTGTTCTCAGTGTGTTTGGAATTGTTTAGATAAATCAGAAATGCTTTTTTAAAATTGGACAAGTTTGGATAGGGCACAGCACCAGGGACCGTAACAATTATGACATTTATAATAAAAATCACAACATAATTGTTATTTTTTGATTTTTATTTTTTTTGTCAGAAATATTTGTCAAACTTTGGTTTTTATTTTTTTTGTCAGAAATATTTGTCAAACTTTGATTTTTATTTTTTTTTGTCAGAAATGATACATATTTGTCAGACTATATAAATAAAAATCATAGTGTGACAAATATGTATCACAAAAAAATAACAATTATTTCTGACAAAAAAAATAAAAATCAAATTTTGACAAATATTTCTGACAAAAAAAAATAAAACTCAAAGTTTGACAAATATTTCTGACAAAAAAAAATAAAACTCAAAGTTTGACAAATATTTCTGACAAAAAAAATAAAAATCAAAAAATAACAATTATTTTTGACAAAAAAAATAAAAATCATGAAATTAAAAATCATGTTAATTTATGAAAATATAGTTGAAAACGATCAAAATGGTATGCTTGACTTGACTCTCCGATATTTTCTAGTGATGGCTTTTTTCCTTTGAAATTTCAAGAATAATTATTATTTTCGGTCCCTGCACAGCACTGATTATGTGAAATTTAATTAAGATATCTCCAATCGATTACGAGCTACCGAATCATTTCCAAAATAAGAAGTTTCTAAACCACTGTAATAACTTTTGAAATCGATTGAAATTTATCACACCTTTAAAAATCGTTCACCTTAAAATAGATAAATTTACCTGAGCATTAACCATTTAAGCACTGTAGTACTTTGGAGGTACAATTAAACAGAATAAAGTACAGCTGTACAGTAAAAAGTACAAGTGTACTGAATTTTTAATCCCAGACTTGAAGTATTCATAGCTATATTTCTTTATATGCTTTAAACTGCTTGACTGACTGCGTTGATTTTTGAGAAATTATGATTTCTATATAAAAATTCTAATCATCTATATATATGAAAGAATAACGTTAATGACTGACTGACTGAAGCTAGAATCATGAAATTTTAACTGTGGGTTCCTCCCTCCCCAACACGAAGCGATAAGAAGGGATTTTTGGAAATTCGAACGTTTCGGGGGTAAAAACGGGCAAATTCGGTAACCTTGTATCTTCAAAACTAATAAAGATACAAAAAAAAACTTGAAATTTCTTCTTACTCCATTTATAAAATAAGCTGACAGGTGTTTCGTACTTTTTCGAAATTCGAACCTTTTAGGGGAGAAAACGGGTAAAAACTCTATTTTGGCACTTTTTTGGCACCCTATGTATCTTTTAAACTAATAAACATTGAAAAAATTTTACTTATCAAAAAATAAAAAATATAAGTTTGGTACTTTTTGGAAATTCGAACCTTTAAGGGATAAAAATTGTGTTTATTTTTGGTACTTTTTCATAAAATATGTTTTTTTTATAATTTGACATAGGATACGAATATTTTATTATGGGCTTCCACCACGATACAGAAATTTATTTAAATATAATTTTACCACCGTAATGGGGATAAAAAATGTACCAAAAAGGAGATTAAATCTGGAAAATACATTTTATTTGAAATTATTAAGCCAATTTTGATAATTTTTTTAACATTGGTTTCTGGATTCATACAAAAAACTCGAGTGCCAAGTTTTTTATTGGGCCAAATCCGGGTAAACAGTTTGGTACTTTTATTAAAACATATTTTTTCTTGGGCACATTAACACAGATTTTAATCGTTTGAGACATGTCTGTAGCATAAACAATTTTTGCAAAATGGAATATTTTTAAATTTCAAATATTTTAAATTTCAGTTCAAGGAGGAAAAGGGAAATTGGTACTTTTCCCCTAATGGTACTTTTTTAATTTTTTGAATTATTTCACTTATCGACATTAAAGTTAGCTGATATTATTCTGAGTGAAGTTAGTGTTAGGAATAGGTGATAATATTTAGGTACCAAAATGTGAGAATTGAACTATAGGTACTTTTTTACTTTTCTAATGGTACTTTTTGAATTTTCTATAACAATGGACTTAGAAACATGAAATTAAGCATATATGGTTCTAAGTGAGTGAGAATTCTAGGGTGAGATTTTTTGGTACTTTTTCTTTATTCGAATGGTACTTTTTGTAATGAATTAATAAACATGAAACTAGAGACATGTTATCCTGAATTAGTATTAATTCACAAAGGGAGACTTAATAGTACTATTTATTTCATACAATTGGGGTGGCGAAGCGCACCGGGTCAGCTAGTAATTTATAAAATGTTTCTCGTTCAAATAAAATACCATTTCTTTTTTACTTTTTTTTTTTGAATTTTTATTTAAATCAAATTTTTCAACTACTACTTCAAGTACATGATACAATTAAAAACATTTAATGTAATAATTACGTTTATTTTTTTTTCTTTTTTTTTCATTATATTCAAATGTAATTCATAATGTTACAAAGGTTTTATGAGTAATTCTTATTTGTTATTTTTTTATTGTTGTAAAAATAATATTTATACGTATGTATGTATTTATGTATGATTGACTTAAATAATTATCGTATTCATTTATGTTTAGTATTTTTTTTTTTTCATATTTGTATAAACATAAATGTGCATAAAAGCTAAAAAAAAACTGACAAATTAAAATGAGGCATTTGCTTAATTTTATACTCGCTCGATAAAGATTTAAAAAATAATATTCATCTGTAGTAGCTCGTTCACAATACTTCTAAATCTAATATTCTTCATTAAGACAAGTTGCTTCTTGTGAAATTCTTTTAAGGACACTCAGTTTTTTGTTTAATATTTATATATAAGTTTTCACGTATTTTCATAAGGCTGCCTTTCTTTATGCTATTTTTTTTTAATTTGTATTTTTTACGTATAAAATTTATATTTTAAGCCGAACATATAAGGTAATATTTACAATAGAAAAATGAATAGAAAAAGCCAAATTTTATATTCTAAAATAAAACAAATTATATTTTAGGCAATTGTGCTTAATTATAACGTAATGTATGTATGTTTAGTCGATATTTTAATAATTAATATTCTTAACTTATTTAGTTAAAGTTGTTGATTTTTTCGTTTAATTATAATTTTAATTACTTAATAGTTGTCGGCAGTTAGTATTGATTTCTTGAATATGTATGTAAGTAGTTTATATTTTTGGTTGTTATTTTCAGTTATTTTTTCGTTTATGTTTTAATTAATTTCACATTAGTTAAATTTCAAAAGAAATTTTATTTTGAATTTCACTTAAAAACTATTAACATTTTACATCAGCAGCATTTTATTCTGTGTGTAGTTTAATTGTAATGTGATTGTGTTCCTTGCCAGTGAACAAATTCTCTCGCAGATAAATTTGTAAACGAAGGAATGACAGACATTTATTCTTTTTCAAGTTCTTAATATTAATTTTAATTTAATATATAGGAACAATACTTAAAATATAAAATTAAACAAAATGATAATGAAACACAAAATTAAAAATAGAACATAAAAACGAATAAAAATTAAAACGAAAATAAATAATTTATAGAAAAACAAAAAAAAAAAAAATAAATGATAATAAAATTTTTTAAAAAAATATTTAGCTTAAAAGCCCAATACTAAAATTTGTTAAAATAAACTAAAATTATATCACTTTGTTTGCAAATAAAACAAATATAATATAAACAAAATATAACTGTGGTTATTAAACTCTTTCCTTAATCCCTAAAAGTAATGAGAATATCTGGGAAATATTTGAATCTATAACCTTAGTTATACTTGTTTTATTTTACATACATTTAAAACAATTTGAGTTTTTTTTCAATTTGCAAACATTTGAAAATTTTGAAAACTTAGAATAAATATATCGTTTTTTACTGTTTTTTTTTTTTTTTTTAAATTAAATCAATGTCATTGGTCAAGACTTAGAATATATTGATTTGGAATTCTCGTACTATATCCTCTAAAAAGCCCTTCAGACTGTAATAAGAACGATTACGCCAGTAAATATTATTGTTTACTTGTTCCATGGCCAAATCAATGGCTGCCACCACAGATTTCAATCCAAGTTTCTGAGATTTATCTCTAAAACGTTCCAGTTGTTCTTTGTGATAGTCTTTGCTCATGTAGGTGGTTATGGATTTGATCATGGAGCTTAAAGTTGAAAAGCCATCGCCGAAACTAAAAATATTAATAATTTATATTTAAATCTATGTAACATTGTTTACCAATTAAAGTTTAACTTACTATTCAGATATATCTTTAATATTCGTTTGCAAGAAATCCAAAGCAATTTCAAAACCAATGGGATTTTCCGCCACTGCCCTAAAAGCACGAGCACCATCTTGTTTCAATATGCCCGATGTGGGGTTAATGGTCATATTTAAATATCTGCAAGTAATTAGAAGAGTAACAAACAGACATTCAAGGGTTAATTATGAAACTGTATTTTGGCCGCTAATAAAGCATGCGGTTCTATGGTGTAATGGTTAGCACTCTGGACTTTGAATCCAGCGATCCGAGTTCAAATCTCGGTAGAACCTTCCTTACTTTTTATTTTGTTTAATTAAATATTGTAAAATTATATATTTTATTCTTATTGAATTTTATTTTTATTATTTAACCGTAATTAAACACTTACTTAGACAACAACCAAGGTTTGGTGGTACAACCCAATGATGATAAAATTTGTTCCTTTTCAGAGGCACTGGTTGTACGTTTGTATTGCTTATAGGCGAAATACCATTCCTGGAAAGAACCTTCAGCCAAAGCAGTGCAATAAATTGTGGGCTTCATATTGGGTGTAATACTGAAATGAAATAAAAACAAAATAAATATGTATAGTTAATGAAAATAAAAAAAAATTGACTGCGCCCAACGTGGGGCTCGAACCCACGACCCTGAGATTAAGAGTCTCATGCTCTACCGACTGAGCTAGCCGGGCATATGCTAGTGATGTGTCAAATTATTTATTTCTACATGGCAGTTATTAATATGTTGGATTCAATAATATAAATGTATATTAGTGGTGAATTTATTTAATTAATTCAGAGATGGAAATTTGGTTTTTGTGTGGAATCATAGTAATTTTTAGTATATCGTATTTATTTCATCCACAAAGTACTTATATTTTTAGTTTTTTCTTTTAAGAGTAGTTCAGTGTTTCGAATTGGCGGTAGAAATTACTTTTATACACATAATTGTCTATGAAAATACTGTTATACACAAGAATTTATATAGCAAATACTGTTATAAATAAGATTTTCTATAGCAAATACTGTTATACACTAGATTTTCTACAACAAATACTGTTGCACACAATATTTTCTCTAGAAAATACTATTATACACAAGACTTTCTATAGCAAATACTGTTATATTCTAGATTTTCTATATTCTAGACTTTCTATAGAAAATACTGTTATGCACCGAAGTTTCTATATAAAATACTATTATACACAAGAATTTCTATAGCAAATACTGTTATATTCTAGATTTTCTATAAAAAATACTGTTGCACACAATATTTTCTTTAGGAAATACTATTATACACAAGACTTTTTGTAGAAAATACTGTTATATACCGAAGTTTCTGTGAAAAATACTGCTATACAAAAATGTTTCTGAAAAAATTAATGTTATACATAAAGTTGCTTATAGACAGTAGTGTTATACACAGAGTTGTCTAAAGACAATAGTGTTACAATATTTTCTGTATAGAATGTTATGCAGTAGATTTTTTCCAGATTTTCACAAGATTTTCTCTATAGAACATGTTGTACACAATATTGTAAGATTTACTCTAATGTCACTTGTTGTGAACCTACTTTGATAATATGCATGAGGTAAATACTGTTATATACAATATTATCTCTCGAAAATAGTTTCATACACAATATTTGATGAAAAAATACTATTATATCTAATATTTTCTGTAGAAAATACTCTTATACAAAATATTTTTTCTCTAAAAAATACAGTCTTACAGAAAATTTTTCCTCAAAAACTGTTATAAAAAAAAAATTTCCATACAAAATAGTGTTATACGCAAAATTTAGCATAGAAAATATTGTTCTATGCAAAATTTTCTATGGAAAAAACTAGAGTTTCAAAAAAAACTGAAAAATTTCAAACCGCGATTTCGATTTTAAAAAATTGAAAAGCGATCGGTTTCGTTCCGGTTTAGTGATAATTTATTAAATAGTGTTATAGAAACAAAATCAGTTGATAATATAGGAAATGCTATACAAATTTAAAGTTTAAACTTGACGGGTGTTCAAGAGGATAAAGTAAAATTGGTACTTTTTCTTTTAATGGTACCTTTTTTAATATATTAAATTAGTTAGTTTATATACATTAAAGTTGACTAGTATGTTTCTCAGTAAAGAAATAATCAAGAATAGGGTGCTCAATTGTATTATGATACCAAAAATGGAGAACTAAACCAAACTATGCAGTATTTTTTCATTCTTCAAATAGGACTTTTTGAATTTTCTAATATAATATTGAATAAGGAAATTACTTTGATTTAAAACTTGATGGTGGTTCAAGTGCTTTTCTTTAGCATTTTCTATAATAATAGACCCAGAATCATTATGCTGTGTGGAAATACAAAATGTGGGTCTAAATGGTACTTTTTTTATTATAATAATACGTTTCGAATGAGCTAGAATCCACTTAGAAACATGAAATTAAGCATATATGGTCCTAAGTGAGTGAGAATTCTAGGGGGAGACTTTTTGGTACTTTTTGAAATGAATTAATAAACATGAAACTAGATACATGTTATCCTGAATTAGTATTAATTCACAAAGGGAGACTTAATAGTACTATTTCTTTCATCCAATTTGGGTGGCGAAGCGCACCGGTTCAGCTAGTACTCCAGACTTTAATAGGATATTTGAAAATAAGTAAGTCTGTGTTACAAAAATGTTCAATTATTTTTTTTTTTAATTAAAGAACTAAACTGTCATTTGAAGTTTAATTGTCAGGAAATACTCGTAGATCAATAATTTTAAATGAGTTTGTGTCATTCTTTATTAACAGGTTTCTTTGCCTAGCCTGGAAATGCAATTCAAAACATTTAAAGAAATCTAAAGATATTTTTACCGATCTGTTTATAGAGATATTGAATGAATCATTGGATGAAAAAGTTTGTTTCTCATTTCTAAATTTTGAATTTTTCTACTTAAAATAGATTAAATGTAAAAACCTAAGAATAATTGTCGGTTTCGATTTTAGGCCATGAAAAACAGCGGTTTCGGTTACAACCGAACTGGAAACTCTAGAAAAAACTATTATTGACAAAATTTTTTATAAAAAAAGAAAACTGTTACACACAACTTTTTCTATATTAAAAACCTTTCCTATAGCAAATTGTCTATAGAAAAAAACTGTTATACATAAAATTTCCTATAGAAAAATTTTTGTATACAACTTTTTCTATAGTATTATAAACTATTTAAAAAATTTGTGAATTTTTTTTTTTCATAAAAATCTGAAAATTATTTGAGAGTATCACATTAGTTAATTTGGTATTAAAACATACCAAATACTGATAAAAACAATCGCACTTTCCCATGTCTGGTTTGAGTCCAACAAATTAGTGTTGAATTTGATGATTATCTTATTTTTAGCGTTTGTGGTGAAAACTGTAAATTGGTGGGTTTTTTTAGTACCGCTAGTTTACAGAGTGATTCATAATTATTTGCTTAATGGTGGATTTGAGTTTAGTACCGCAAGTTAACAGAGTGGTGCATATTAATTTAATGAGATTTCCGTTATAATCGACAGCGGTTTTTGGAAAGACAAATTTAATAATTATTTTGTTATACAAATACTTTCAGTTTTTGAGTTAAGTTTAAACAAAAATCAGATATTTTAAATTGGAATAAAAACAAACTAAATAAACCGATAATTTTAGAAAGTATAAAAATGTTCGCTGTAGATATTGAAATATTTTGGATTGATTATAAATAACCATTGTACTACAAAATCGGAATAGGTAAATGAAATTATACTGAATTTAATCACACTTCTTAAGAAGCCCCATTGATTGAGAACTCTGGTTATTCTTTATCGTCACGATATACAGTTTTCATACAAAAACAATATTAATTGGAAGTATATCGTTACGAAAAACGATAATCAGAAATTGAGAAAATAGGGCGGGGCCTACATTACTATTTTAGTCTTCTAAGTTTGCATTTTACTTACAGAATTATAGATATAGTTAAAGAGCTACTTACGGATTTGATTTAGGATCAGCCATCCATTCTCTGTACTTAATATGGGCAGCATTGTAGCAACGATCATATTTAAATTTACAAGCCAATCTAGCGACCAAAGCACGATGTTGTAGCTGGATATGACTCTCATTATCGGGTTCTTGTAAACCATAACGATCAAAGGCAGGTCTTACCAAAAATTTCATAAAGGCCTAAAATTAATAAAAAAAAATACAATTATAAATAATCAAAACGCCTGACAACCTCAACTTACCCTAAATGTTTCATAAGCTGGCTCACGATTCAACATATGAATCAAATAATTCAAACCCTGTTGAGCACCCGACCACAACAGCTCATCGTCGGTGGCAGTGAAAATTTCCATTAAGAATGTCAAAGGAATATCGTAAGATAAATATTCAGCCTGAGACAAATGCAAAGAATCATCCAAAAGTTGAGCTCTTGTGACGCGTGGCAAAGAGGAGAATTTCTTTTTCAAAGCCAACCAAGAAGTCATGTCGTAGTTTACTCTATAGTAACCCTGTCTATTTAAATTCAAATAAACCACATTTTCGGAATTATTATCTGAGGTAAAAGCATCGGTAATAACCAATTCATGGCCATTATTCATAAGCCAATGTGTGGGTATGCTGTCACCCTTGTGTAGTTCATCGGTTTCGTAGGTAATCGGTACAATCCATTTGCTATCATCAGACATATTTTTGGAGGGCAAGATATAACGTTCCTGAGTAACAATCAAATCAGCATCTCTTCTTTCCACAGAAATCACGGGATAGCCGGGCTTAGAGATCCAAGTATCCATTATGCTCTTAATATCCATATCATCGGGTAAGGTTTTCTTCAAATGACCCTGTTTGGTCATGTATTCCCACAAATCATTACGATCGGCATTTTCATAGGCAAATGCTTTCAAAAGATCCTGTGTAGCATCTCTAAAAGCTTCATTTCCCACTATGGAATTCAACATTCTCAACAATATGGTACTCTTGGAATAAGTAATGGGATCAAATATGCGTCTTATATCATTGGTGGATTTCACATCGAACGAAATGGCATGAGAACTATTATCGGAATCATGTTGCATAGATTCTTTGAACTCAAACACAGTAAAAGTGTCCATTATTTCAAATTCGGGATGGACATTATTCAAAGCAATATAACTTATATAACAGGCGAAACCCTCCTTAAGCCACAAATCATTCCACCATTTGGGCGTAACCAAATTGCCAAACCATTGATGGGCCAATTCATGGGCCACAATTTGAGCCACATATTCCATGTGCTCGGAGGAGGAGGCTTTTTCCAAATCTTCAGGCACCAAAAGAGCAGAATCTCTGAAAGTTTTAGGGAAGTTAATAACAATTATAAACTGAATGTGTTTAAGGGCAAAAAAAATACCTGAAAGTTATTAGACCCCAGTTTTCCATGGCACCAAAACCAAAATCAGGCACAGATACCAAATCAATTTTGGGCAAACGATTTTTAATACCAAAATAACCCTCATAATAGGGTAAAAATTTGCGCACCAAGGAATAAGCATAACGGGTCATATCCTTATTTTCCGGTCTAGTCCAGATTTCCACACGAGGCACTAGATTGGCATCAAGATCCGAAAAGTGAGACTTGACTAAATTAGACACAATAAAAGCTAAGAGGTAGGTGGGCATTTTTGGTGTGGTCATGAAATCATCACGGGTAAAACCGGGACGTTGGATGCTATATTAATATGGGGTAAACAAATGTTTTACTTAAGGATTTCTATTTAAAATATATAAAAAAAAAAATAATTTAAAACATACGAGCTATGATAAACGGGCATATTGGACAAAGCCATAGAAGTTCTAGTGGGTCTTATAATACTGACAGTAAAGTTGGCTTTCATATCAGGACGATCGAAGCAGGGAAAGGCTCTGCGGGCATCTATGGGAGAAAATTGGGTGCTGATCATCCATCTGCAAACAAATTATTAGTTAGTATTTATTGCCTTTGAAATTTCTATTATTGTGGGTAATACTCACTCTTGTTTTCCTGTATCTACATTTATATAACTAGTCTTGTAAACTCCCTGTAATGTATCGGTAATCTGACTTACAAAGTCCATGCTTAATACCAATTTTAAGTCTTTTTCTTCCGCAACTGCTTTCGACAATGTTACCACGAATGTACCATTATCCACACCATATTCACTATCGAAATCCAATTCAACTTCTTCCAAACTGGTTTGATTCAATGCTCTTATTATGCGAACATTTGAGATCGTAACATTATTTACATCCAGGACAATGGGCTCAAAAGTAGCAACACGTTCATCACGTTTTATGTGAATGGCCACGCTGCCATTATTGAGGGACTTTTTGAGATTGGGCTCAATAATGAGGCTGTAAAGAAATAAGAATATTTGTTTTGTTGTTGTTAAAAATGAGTTGAGAATGCATTTCATAATGCGGATATAAATACCATTAAATCCTTCACTTTTATATGTTTGTATAATGAAATATAACATACGTTTAATATCACCAACAGTAAAACAAATTCATGCAAAAACATAAATAAATAATTTTTATATTCAATTTAGCAGACAGTTGAAAAAATATTTATTTAAATTTGTAGTTATTGATCGTTTTTCTGTTGAAATGCAAACAAATGCAAAAATATTGTTCCAAAAGCAGCCAGAGACAGCAAAACACAAAATGTGTTAAAAATTTTGTTTTGTATCGTATGAGTTAAACAAATACTCTACAAATACCCAGATAATTGTTTACAATAGGGTTCCTTTTGTATTCTCCGGAATTTTTTCAATTCCCGGAAAATATTAACAAAATCTATACATTCCCGGGAATTTTCGGATATTATTTAATTATAAATTATGCCAAAGAATAGTAAACAGTTTCAAATAATAGGTCAGAATTCAATAATGTATATAATTTTATCAAAAGAATTAAGAGCTCTGACTAAGGTAAATCTGAAAAAATGTGTAATTTGTTTCGAAAGAGAACATTTACAAATATAAACCAGTATTTTCTGTAAATGTGTATCATCTTAATAATTCCTTTAAGTACTCAAAATTTCAATTTGTATTAAGTCGACCTAATAGAAATGATAATTTTCCTGATTTAAATAAAACAACAGAGCCCTTCACCAAATTATACTTTAAAATAAAAATTTTAAATACAGTGGGACCTCGATTATCCGTAATGGTCGGTACCGGGAGCATTCTGGATAATCAATTTTACCGGATAATTGAGTACCAAGTTTTAGTAGTTTTTTAATGATAATCTTTCAGACCGATTTTCTTAAAATTCTCTCCCTCTTCTGGTACCATTCTCATGGACATTTTTTAAAGCTCTTTCCAAGAACTAATGCTTTCCACTTGTGTGTACAAGCAGCATTAACGCAAACTAATGAGGTTAGTCTCTCCTTTGAGACATTGTATCATTCTATGAAATTTTCATTATGCCAAGCCAAACTTCTCTCAAGTAAACACTTTCCATTCTCCAATATCTCATTGGTGAGTTTTTTCATTGATTTGAATTCATTTAATTTTTCCACAAAAATTGTGGCAGCTAATGAGCTGAATATTTTTCTCCTGCAGCATTAAGTTTGTGAATACAATGTCGTTGTTTTTCTTAAATTTTGAGTGGAATATTTAAGATTTTCCTTCACTGTTAATTCAGAAATTGGAGTTCCTTTAAATCGTTCTTTCCGGAATTATTCATAAACTGCAAAATCTTCCATTCGTTTTTAGCAGTTTTGCAAAGATTTTCGGTTTCCAAAGCCAATAACAGAATCACTTTGTTTTTTATAGTGTCTAACACTTCTCATGCCAAAAGCTATCGAAAAATCGATGGCACAATATCAAAAAATGTTGGTCTTACAAATCGATAGAGGGAATTCCCCTTTTTCGTTTTATTCACATTGTGTTAGATTGTTCAAAAATAATCGAACAAAATTATAATCCCGGATAATAGAGGTAATTACGGTTAATCGATGCAAAAAAAGTTAAATCGATCCAAAAACATTTTATTTTTTTTCCCGGATAATCGAATCACGGATAATCGAGGCCTCACTGTATTTTTAGGTAAACAAAATTAATTTTTTTTTCAAAGTTGTTTTTCAAAATTTAAATAATTTTTTTTTTTCAAAAAATTTTTTTTTCAAAATTGTTTTTTTTTTTTTAATTTTTTCCAATTTTTTTTTTTTAATTTTTCAAAATTTTTTTTAAATTTTTTTTTTTAAATTTATTAGTGAAAAGAAAATTATAAAAAAAAAAATTTTGTTGTAAAAAAAATATTCGGGTTAAAAAATAATTTTCCCGATTTTGACCCATTGTAGGTCCAAATTACTATAGCCTTATATAAATTGGTGCAATGGACTTTGATATATATCCATATTGTCTATATTAATAACTTAGTAATCCAGATATAGATAAAAAATAGGCCAAAAATCGAGTTTGTCCCTGTTGTTTCCTTATATCTCAGCCATTTGTGAGCCGATTTTCTCGATTTTAAATAGCGACCGAGCCGAAAGAATTCCCGATATATTGATGTATCAATTATGTTTGTAAGATTTTTGGGTGCTACGGAAAATTGATTTCAACATACAGACGGACATGGCTATATTGACTTCGCTACCTATAACGATACAGAATATATATACTTTATGGGGACGGAAGCGAAAAATGAAGAAATTACAAACGGAATGACAAACTTATATATGGCCTTGCCACTCATGGTGAAGGGTATACAAATTTTGGTTTTTGTCATAGGAAAATATAGTTTTGGTTGTGATAACCGAATTTATTGCTAATCAATAATTCAGTCTAAATTACCAAATTTTTCTGTTGTGGCACACTCATACCCCGGTTTGCGTCGCTTCGATTTGAGTCTGTTGAACATTTCTGCAATCTTGAAGTTGTGTCGTTTTTGGTCAGTATGCGTCGTTAGTGCTTCGATGTTTCAGCGTTTATGTTTCAGTTTGGTTCACATGGCTTCGTTAGTGCTTCGATTTACATTGTTAATATGGTATAATTTAGTTTAAAGTCCATTTTTTCAGGTAAGATTATAAATCTGTGAAAATCAATACACATGTATGAAAAATCGTGCTTCGGTTTACTTCGCGTTTCTCCGGTCCCAATTAGCAAGGCTAACCGGGGTATTGGTGTATTAAAATCGTGATTCCTCTGTGTCTATTGATTTTCTATTGTTAGTATCGAATAAATCTATAAATAAAATCGAATCATTCGATTGGTAATAAATCACAAAGAATCTGTTTTATCTGTGTAGAAATAATACTGTAACTTTAAGAAGAAAACTTATAAAGAAATTTCGGAAATATGCCGGGAATTCAAAAAAAAAAAATATTGCTGGGAATTCCATGGAAAATTTTACCGACTAGGAACTCTAGTTTACACACGTCAAAATGCAAAAAAAAAACATCCAAAACAATTCTTCAAATAAAAATATAAACGACGAGTATGAGTACATTTTTGTAAATATGTAAATAAAAGTAATTGAAAAGTACAAAAATAAATATTCTATTTAGGAAATACCGGAAATGCTATTCAAACATTCTTACCACTGATTTGCAATTAAAATTGTTTTGTTTGAGTTTAAGTTACGATATATTTCGAATGCCAAAATGTCAATCAGTCAAAAGTGAGCAAATTTTTGTGCACTCTTCTGTTTGCATTGCATTTATTTGACGTTATTTCTAAATTGCATGCAAAGCAAACAAATTGCCGATATTGATTGAAAAAAAAGGTCAATGTAGTGAGAATGGGAATGTTTAGAATTTATGTAATTTTTAAATTACTTAACTTTTTTTTTTGTATATAAACAGATGTTAATAGTAAATAATGTTTAATTAAATCATTATATTAAATATTTTAATTCCAATATCAAACATGTCCTGTATGAAAATATATAAATCATATCAGGGGGTTTCGTAGGACCATTTTCATGGCAAAATCTCTAAGATATTACCCTTTGTGCAGTGTTAAACTAGTTTAGAAACTTGGAAGAAGTAAATGTAGGTTCTAAAGAGATTTAATTGTGATTATAACCATTGACCTAATGGTCAATGATTATAAACTGTTACACTTGCAAGTAACAGTTCGAAAAATTGTTCATGCATGTGTGATTGTGTTAGTGCAAAAGTATGAATGTGTTGAGTTTTTCGAACTGTTACTTGCATATGTAAAGGCTAGGTTAGTCATACTAAAATCAGAAATTATTAAAATTATCTTGCATCATTGCAGTGTCCGGCTATAGGAAAATACAAAACCTGAAATTACCTGTATAAATCTATTATTATAATCAATTAAATATATGCATAGCTGTAATTCTAATGACATCAACACTTCATAAACTATTATTACAACAATTTTAAGCTGTTTTTATTACTGTAAATGATGTCATTATGTCGGTCTATAAAAACCATAAAGTGATCATCACCATCACTATGAAACACTAAAAGGTGTCATAACACCAATAATTCGTAATTACTAGTTTGCATGCACTACTCAACTCAACTCTACAAAAGATCCCCAATCTTTACAGGGAAAATAAAGACAAAAAAAAAGAAACACGTTCTCATCAAGAGAATTGTTTAGAAAAAAAAATACATGATCGTGACAAACAGTAGCACTGTAAGCGATCGTCATCATCACAACATGTAATTACTAGAGTCAGCAGATATTTAATAAAAGAAAAACTTCAATACATAATCTTTAAATACTCGTATTGAATTAATTGCTGATGATCACGTCATTGTTGCTTAGATGTAGCAAATAGTACCCAGTAAAACAATGACGTTTTGTACTTGTATGATTGAACATTCATTTTATTCGCATATATATGTAGTTTGCAATTTATTGCAAATGTAATGCTAAAGAAAACTTCTTAGAATCAACAAAAGTTAATAGCTTTGGCATACAATTTTTTTTACTGCTGTTGTATATTGGTTTTGACGTGAGCTTGTATAATTTCAGTATTTGCCTAGTATTTATTATCAATGATCAGATGATCATATTGCAGATAATAATGTACATGAATTTCTTGGCATTTTCTTTTGTATATGTTTAAGCCGACAAATAGTGTAACGATTTAGGTTTCTCGTTTTTTGACATTTTAAGTAATGTATAAAGTGACAGCATAAGTATGCCAAAGATTGGAAACTTGACTGATCTGTCAAGTTTCCAGATCAGTCGCTAATATGGCCTGAAGTAACGGGACGCAAAACGAAGCACGATTTTCCATACATTTGTATTGATTTTCATTTATTTGGTTCCAAGATTCATAATTTTAGCTGAAAAAATTGATTTTTCAATAAAAAATATTTAATTTTTTTTTAATAGTTTTTATTATTGTAAAAATATAACAATTCATTGGAGTAATGCAAAAAAAAAAAAAAAACATAACAAAAATATTAAAATTAAAAATAAGGAATTCTTAGAATAAAATCAAATGTCTTATCGTATTTTTTTCAACTTTAGTCATCTAAATCGACTAAATCTACTGAGGTATGTGTCAATCTTGCTGATGCAGTAAGCTTTTTTTCTTCTGCTTCGACCTGAAGCGGAAGTATTTGATTGTCCAGCGTATTGTTACGCTGAATTGTAGTCAAACTTTGGTTACAATTTAACTCTGGAATGGAAGAACAAGATCATTAATATCTTGTTCTTCCATTCCATAAAAATTTGCATTTCTAGCTGATTCTGCAAGTTCTTTACATGTGTGTGGAACATCATTAATATCTTCCATATCTTTGAGAATACATTCGGGCCATAATTGACGCCAAGTTCCGTTCATGCACGATTCTTTTACTTCTTTCTAAGATAGGTTTATATTTTCAATAGCCATCAGGATATTGTAATTCTTCCAAAACTCTTTCATGGATGGCATGTTATCTCCGTCAGTTGCTTATAGAAGTTGATGAAAAGTTCGACGCAGATAGTATGACTTGAAGTTGGATATAACATTAATAACATTGGATATAACAAAAATAACATTAATACTTTCCGAATAATCGCCTGAAAAAACAGGATGACTTGGTGCACTGTCAACTAACAAGAGCATTTTAAACTCAACATTTTTTGAAGATCAATAAGCCTTTAGCTCGGAAGCAGCACAATTGTTCATCCAATCTCTAAATAAGGATGCAGTCATCCATGCTTTTTTATTTGAACTCGCTCTTTTTAACATTTTTAAAAGCTCTCGGGTTTTCAGAGTGGTAAATTAAAAATGACTTAAATTTAAAATCTCCCGCTGCATTTCCTCCCAAAAGAAGTGTAAGTCTAGATTTATAACCTGGCGTAGATTTTTCCGATTTAGAAATGTACGTTCTTCCTGACAAACACTTCCAAAAAAGTACCGTTTCATCAGCGTTTAAAAATTTGTTGTGCGGAATACCCACCTTCAATAATTGCTTTTAATTCAAGTTTGAACTTTTCTGCAGCTGAAGTATCTGCACTAGCAGATTGTCCTTTTAATGCAATGCTATGCAAATTTCCACGGATTTTAAAACGGTCAAACCAACCTCTGCTTGCACCAAATTCTTCCGCACTTTCGGCACTTGATCACGGATAATCTTCTTTCAGATCTTCAAATAAAGTTAGTGCTTTCTTTTGAATTACCATTTGACTTAATGGCATTCTTCGCTGATTTTGATCTTCTATCCAAATGTTAAGAAGTGACTCCAATTTTTCCATTAAAGAACTTCTCATTTTGGTAACCTGTTTATGTTGTGACGATGTTGCGGTTTCAGCAAATTTTTTAATTTTATCAGCGTCTCTGGAACAAAAGGATTTTCTTGTAGAAGGGGCTAGTTGCTGACTCATTGCTGCAAAATATTTAGATCAACTTCATTTCAGCAAATGTAATTTGTAACTACTAACGTCCTACAACTTGCAACCATCAGACAACATAAATACATATGTATGTTTGTATTTACATTAGATTTAAACGGGAAATCCCCTTTTTCTGTTTTAGCTTTGTACAAACATTTTCGTATTAACGACGTAAATCAAAGCACTAACGACACAACTTTGAAACATGCGACGCAAACTGAAACAAAAACGACGCAACTTCGAAATCACAGAAATTTTAAAAAGACCCAACTTCGAAGAAGACGCCGAACGAGGCGACGCAAACCGGGGTATTAGTGTATTTGATTTTTGGTGATGCAAAATGAATTATTAAATCCCATCCTCTTATTATTTTTTACTTCACTCGTGGGTCTAGTTATTTTACCTTTAGCCAACGTAGAATTGGACAGCATAAAGTGATTGCTGGCCCCTGGCACATAATAAACGGGCTAGATCATTACTTTTTACAATGACGTATCTCTTTATTAGTGACGGCTTTAATTAGTCACTTTAGAACATTAGAACACGTGAAATGATCAAGCTTTTAACAAAATTAAGTAGTTTTAAAAACTTACAGCGCTACTCTCGCTGTCAGTAGTGTGCTTAGCTTAATGAGATAAAATCAAACTTCCCAATCAATGGAGCATTAAGTTGGAGTATAAAAGTTTATATATAAGAAGCTTCCATCTATCGAAAATTTAAAATATGTTTGTAAATTCCAAATAAAGAAAGTTCTGGATGCTTATTAATAGCGGAGTGAATTTTGCAATACCTATCTGGTCGTTTGTTTACTGAAATTGGTTTCCGGAAACATCTAGTTAATCAATGGATTACATGGACAGAAATCCAAGTAGTATTCCTTTAAAAGGGTGCAATAAACCAGATAAACATTCGTAATATTTTAGTTTAGTAGATCACAAGAGTTGCAGCCTTTATAATCAATGTACTGAGCTTTGAACTGAAACTTACTGTGATCCGCTTCATTGAAACTGGATTAAGAATATTTTTTTAGAGGCCCTTAATGATAGTTTGAAGGCTCTGAATATAATAACTAACACAATAATTTAAAAACTTATAAATCTAGGGTTTTTTTTGGGAATATATTGTTACGAATTTGCAAAAGCGATTTGAATTTAACGGTCTGTAACGACTGCCTGCAACATTCATCATGTTTATAAGCACGTCCATCAGTAGAAGTTTCTACTTAAAACAATGTTGATAGCTTGCGGTTATTAGCATTGTTTGTAAGTCTGGCAGCACTGCATATTTAAGCTGCTAACACAAACATCGAAAGCTCTATAATTCGAATGTACTAGTATGTCCGTTGAGAGCATTGTAGACGATTCCCGATAGATGGCGCGTGTATAAATAGTGGCAGATCTGGCAGTGACCATTGAGTGACTATTTAATTCTGTTGTTGTTGTACATTCTAAATAAATAAAGAGTTGTTACAATTTTAAACTACTAAAACTGCTTTTTATTTGCAATCAAAAGTATCCGGTTTATTTAAAGGAAATAAACCCACGTTTTTAAAAGGTAAAAACGTAACAATATGTTTATTAAATTTTCGGACAAGTTTTGTGAAGAATTTTTGCGAATTTCTTTATAAGTTTTCTTCTTAAAGTTACAATATTTAAATTCGTTGTGATTAAGGTTCCTACGCCAGGAATTTCCGACAGGTAGTGTATTATAACAATTTTGAAAATCTGTTAGAAATACTTTGTTAAGAATCATTCAAATCGGTTAGAATAAGCAAAATCCGGGTTTTAAAAAACCTGCGTATTTGGGTCTAATTTTTGCATATTGCATACTTATGATGATCGCAAATATACCGCTCTGTCTTGTTTTTATTAAAAACTTAAAATCAAATTATTACAGAAAAAAAAAACATTTCGTGCCACTGTGTACTACTTCTGTAATACGCATTTAGCATTAGTTAGCAATACGAGTGCATTCAACACAATAAATAGCAACATAAAAACAAAATAGAAATTCTGCAGAACTCTACAACATTCTCCTTCTTCAAACAACCAAGCGTATTTCCTGGTTTCTGCTTTCATCTTTAATACCAACCAAGGCAACGAAAACGTACGCGTACGATCATCATAAACATGCAACTCAAACTCAATAATGGACAACCAGCAACAAATAACATCTATTAACTATTGTAAGATCTATAGAAAATGATGAGTTTTAGTTTATCTTCTACTATTACCAATAACATTTTAACTGGCTTTTTTTTACAATAAATTCAACATGTTTTGTTGATTTAAGCGGTTCTACTTCTAAAGCTTAAGAAAAAATAATTGTTTAAATAAACAGAGAAGCGTGCGTGTTGTGTTGTTGTGATGTTCAACAAAAAATTGATCTTCAATCTGTTATATTAGAAAGAAACAAATTCCGTTCATAGATTTTCAATGTTCAAATGTTGCACACATGTCATAATTATTTGCTACTTGCTGCTGCTGCATGTAGCTAGTCAGCCAGCCAAGCTGACAACGGCATGCGTACAAAGATTTGAAGAAAAAAAAAAAAAAAGTCATGTAGCAAACAAGATTGCGATCAAAGAAAATCTTTATAGAAAAAATACACAACATACTTATTTTTTATCTAGCGCCCTGCGCTTAAAGTTTTCAGTTGCTGCTGTAGTTTTTGTTTGTGTTGCTCAAAGTAGCTGCATTCATTACATTAACAGCTGTGGCATGTTGCCAATAATGTATGTCAGCAATAGAACAGCAAAAATAGCTAAAATAACAACACACATCGTCAATAATAACACTAACAAGAGAGAGAACAATACACAACAATTTAACATTTTTAAATCATGGCATTTATACAATAGTTTTTAGTTTCAAGAAAAGGGTGAACACGAAAAAATTAAAAGGAATATTTTCTCCAATATTGTTTATAAAGGAATTTTGAGTTTATTAATTCTATATATGAAACGAATTGTGATTAGGTCTTAATGCTGTATTTAATACTCTATCCTTAAGAAAGGCCTTATCATCGAATAAAGATATTGTGAAATAACGTGTGAGGTCTCATTCACTCATTTACTTTCTAGGATTTAAGTATATCAGAGTTAATGCAAATTTTGTATCAATACAGATAGAATAAACTAAACTTGCTAAGTTAGGTCAAACCGGGTAGAACTGAACGAATAATACAGGGTTTTCCAACAAGAGGTGTTATTTTGATATTCAAAGAAAAATTTTGAGATAAATGATCGAATGTTTATTTCATAATAAAGAGAAAGGTATGCCGTTAATAATGAAAAACAACATCAGCCAAATGGCCACCACTACCACGCTTACAGGACCATATCCTTTTCATGAAATTTTCCATAACCAAAACGCAAAATGGCTGCCCTATGTCCTCGATAGCCTCACGAATTCTATCTTTGAGGTCTTGAATCGACGCTGGGATGTTGCCGTAGACCTTATCTTTCACGTGCCCCCAAAGGAAGAAGTCGCAAGGTGTTAAATCACAAGATCTCGTTGGCCAATTGTGATCACCTCTTCGAGAGATAACACGTTCCGGAAACTTTTCCGGTAAAAGAGCAATGGTTTCGTTGCTTGTGTGGCACGTAGCGCCGTTTTGTTGAAAGTAAACGTTGTCCAGATCAATATCATCCAAAATACGGTGCAATGACGTTTGTGGAATGCCCAATTCCAAAGAACGACGAGGAATGGACAAATCTGGGTTTTCTCCAAAACCTTGGGCTACAGCAGCAATATTCTCAGTTGTTCTTGAGCGACTTGCACGGGTTTTATTCTTCTCATCACTAACTTGTCCCAACAGCTCGAATTTTTCCAACAATTTCTGTATTGCGGTACGACATGGAACTTAACTGCTTCAGTTTTGCGAACTGTGATTTTCACCATTTTTGTAGTGAATTTTAATAACTTCAATGCGTTGTTGAAGCGTGTATCGTTCCATTTTTAGTAATGGTGTAGTTTCTACTTGTCAAATGTCATAGAATAAAAGCTTCAAAAGTGACAGCTACCGAAATATCGAGTGATTCAAAATAACACCTCTTGTTGGAAAACCCTTTATATGTATATGTAGTTCATTGTAATGCATATTTCCAGAATAACTAAAAAAGTTTCTCGATCTCATACATAATGGAATCTATAAACAGTTTCTTATGAACTAACTAATTGGTGATGAAATTTATGTGAGTTTGTTTCCCTCCAATGTTTTATGAAGCTCCCCGAAAACCAAGAAAGTTGAAGTTCGAGCAACGTTTTTTAGTTTCGATCAGGGTGTGGATGATCATCCTGCCATGAATAGTATGATCCTCTTTTACTCAGCTACATATCCATAAAATAAATAGAAAACTCTGCAGTATTACTTCCAAAAGCTAAAATCAATCTATAAGCCTATTTCAGCAATTTTAAAACTCCCATGTCATGGCCAAAAATTTGAACATATTTCATGATGTAATATGGTGATCAGGAAATAAACACAAATCCAAGTATTCCTTCGAAAAGGTATATAAAACTAGATAAACATTGGAAATCTTTTAGTCTCAATGGTTCCAACATGCTTTTTGACCGAGGGATCACAAGAGTTTCAGCTGATTTAACTTCTTTATGTACATTGAAGATACGAGACTATTAACATGCTATGAACTCAGCTTTAAACTTGAAGTAACTTTGATCTTCTTTGTTGTTACCTGAATTTGTTGTACCTGAATAAATAATATTTTTTGAAAATAAGAATTAACAAACACAATAATTTGAACACTATTTTAAATTATGTTAACTAATTGGTAATCAAATACAAAACAAATTTGAATAAAAGAGATTTTTAAATTTAAACCTGTTTCATATTGCATTGATGTTCTTTATATGCATCAGATAGTTTATAGTTCTGCATAACGGATTTAAATTAGAAGAAGTAGAACTCGAAGGCTTTCTAAAATTCATAAAAATATCATTCCAATCGAAGTGTAAAGATCAAATAACACTGACCTTGTATTGGCTTCTCAAAGGCGCTCATTAATAAGATCTAAAACTGATCAAGGAAATACCAGGTTAGACACTTGAAGAAGTTGAATTCAAATGATGAGAGAAGCAATTTAAAGCCTTGGTAGGCGTTCATATTGTTCAGGTTGCGAAGATTTTCATCAATTTACACGTACACAACCCGAATGTAATCAATAGAGCATAATAGAGCGTAACAATACAAATATTTCATTCAGTTGCGGATATTTAATTTTTTAATGTACTAATTATTACTTCGGAATTAGAAGAGATATTTCGGTATACATTGCTTTTCCACGTAACGATGAAAAGGACTCTCCAATGATCAATTAAAAGAGTTGCTTAATATTACGCACAGGTCTTTTTTCAGGCAAATTTCAATTCGTGCTCTTACTTTAAAGCACATGTTAAATTGCGTGCACCCACTTTAGCTCATTATTACGAAAATGTGTGTAATGTTTGCGCCTCTTGTTTTTCGACAAAAATTACATTGTTAAATACATGCACTTACATTTACTTAATACAGCAACTTTTACACAAAACCTGTGTTTTGTCACTATGTATTTTAATTAAATTGTTATTGTTTCTGACTTAGTTTTCAGTTTTTTCTGCCTATTTTTCAGACAATTAAACTTTTTAGCAACATTTAAGGTGGGTTTTTAGAGCCGCAATAATTACAATAATTGTGGTATTGTTTATTTAAGTGTTGGCGTTTGAGGTGATGATATAATAAGTTCTATAAATTGCATTGTATTTAATTACATTGTTTGACAGTTGAGTACTTAGTACTCTGATATATGTTAATTTGCGGTTGAAGATCTAAGATATTTATTTTATGCATATTTTTGTTATTGAGGTTGTCTGCTGAATAATTTGAAGATGTTTAACATATTTAAATTATTAATAAAAAAACAGAACGATTGAGAAAGGAGATTTATTAGAAACCATTAAGTAAATACTTAGTTCACATGACCCAAAATTCGAAATTTCAAATAAAATATGCATATTCTAAACATTATACGATTTAGCTGAAATTTCCAGTATTTGGTTTTTAGATGACAGAGACCAATTTTAAAACTCGAAAATCCAAAAATTGCAAACTAAGATGACCCTTAGTAATGATCAACATGTTCAACATTTTAAATAGGAAGTTTTTTAGATAAAATTTTAGAATACTATAGAGAGTCCGAATATAACAACTAGCAATGTTAAAGGAAAATATATTGTGGGAAGATGGATAGACGAAGTAGTGTTTATTGTTGGTGATAAAGAAGATATAAAGACGATTCCTAAATGGAGAGAGTATTATATCTGTTTGGTGCGCTCTTCAGTCAATCACAAATATCTAGGAGTATTTTATTCTTTTATAAGAAAGAATATTATGCTTTAAACACATATACTACAGTAGGCTACCGACCACAATATGTCAAAATTAACAGAAACAATTAAGAGAGTTATATTCGCCTGTGACGAATATATATTATAATCAAAATTTTAAATATTTTTCAGTAAACAAAATATTTTTTTTTTTTTTTCAAAAAAATTTAATGGGAAAAATTAAAAATTTTTTTTTTTTAATTTTTTGTGAAACAAATTTTATAACAAAACATTTTTTTTGGTGAAAAAAAAAAATTCGGGGTCAAAAATATTTTTCCCGATTTTGACCAATTGTAGGTCCGACTAACTTTAGCCTTATATACGCTGTTGCAAAGGTCTTTGAAATATGTATTACTGGATATCCATGTAGTCTATATTAATGACTTTATAATTCAGATATAGACCAAAAATAGGTCAAACATCGTGGTTTTTATATCTCAGCCATGTGTGGGCCGATTGTATCGATTTTAAATAGCAACCGAGCCGGAAGAATTTCTCATATATTAATGTATGAATCATGTATGTAAGTTATTTGGGGGCTACGGAAAGTTGATTTCAACATACAGACAGACATGGCTTTATCGACTACGTTTTCTCGAAAGATCTAGAATATATATACTTTGTGGGGGCGCAAATGAAAAATGTAAAAATTACAAACGGAATGACAAACCCTTGGGTATAAAAAAACATTGTTTTGACGACATTATAGCTACACGACCACCGTGGCCGCTGTGGACAACTTAAACTAACATCATCGTAGGCGACAATGTACAGATCTAGTGCTGTCAATATAATGAGAAATATGAAATAAATGAGAGCTTAAAAATATTTTATTTTATTTAACAAAAAAGAAATATTTGTTTTGTACTTTAACCCGACTTATAAAAGTATAAAATTCTGTCAATAGTAACCATTTGTTATCGATATCGACGAAATATATACCACTTTTTGACTAAATATTGACGACGATGTCGACGACGTGGGTTTTAAACAAATAAATTGATTTGTTTTTAAATGTTTAAGGTAAATATATATGGGGCATTTCATGTCAAGTAAACCAACTTTTGAAATCGATGTCTTCTGATTGGGATGAAATTTGTTCGATGGTTAGTTCTAATGAATAGTAATCAAGACACAAGATCGGTCGAGAACTTTCTGAGTTAGAGGGGTAAAAATTTTACATTTTGGCCAAGCGTTTTTTCTTATCCATGTAACTTATTACCTATTGTTCTTAGCAAAATGTGTCCCAAATAGTGTAGATAGCTATTTCTTCAATCTTTCGAAAAAAAAATTAAAAATAAGAGATAACAAATTTTGGTAATTTTTTTTTCAAAATCAAAAACTTTTTTGACTTTTTTTTTTTAAAATGGACCCTTTTTTTCTCAAAAGAAAGCTTAGATATTTTCCTTAAGGACCTATTTGGTCACTTAGTGGGATGCGAGTGGGATATCTATCAAAATAAATGTTTTGTAACTCAAAACATTAAATTTTTTACTTTTTTTGCAAAATAATAAACTTTGTGGAAAAGAAAGCTTAGGTCTATTTCTTTAAGAGCTTTTTGGTCTCTTAGTGGGATTCGAGTGGAATATAACTAACCATGGTGCAAATTTACTCCCAATCGGAAGACATCGATTTCAAAAGTTGGTTCACTTGACATGAAATGCCCCACATATATAAGTATATTTTGAATTTGACAGCTGGTAACGATATTGCTGTCGTTTTGAATATAATTAAGTCGCTGACTACAGAGCGACGATTGCTGTCAACGAAATTTGTAGTTGTGTAGCTGTGTACTCTCCTGTAGTCTATAGGTCTTCAATCAATTTTTAAATTTATTAAAGGTTTATAAAACTGATTTTGTATGGAAATTTTGTTTTATAAATTTAAAAATTGATTATGAATAAGAGGGTATGTGTTTAAAGCATTAGATGAAAGCATAAGGATATTAGAAACAAATTTTAATTTTTGATTTGAAATATATATGTCAAATTATTTGGTATATGACACAAATGAAGCAGACTTAAAAGATATTACATTTAAGAGTCTTTGAGTTGGGTTTCACTATAAAATTAATACCTTTTTTGAGTTTTAACAAACATTATGTAGAGTGTATGGTAAAATTTGCCAAATCCTTGACTTGGCAACACATTTGCTGCATTAAATAATTTACCTATTTCCAACACTCCACAGCTACTTTAAGTTTGACTTTAAATCAACACATTACATTAGGATAACAAACTGACAGCTGTGTAATGTGACAGGAAACAAACATTTTTTTCATTTAAAACAAATACATTTTATACGAGTGATATAAGTAGTTAATGTAGAAAAATTGAGGTTAACATGTAAAACAAACAAAAACCACAACTTACTTACACACATGTAACCTTATTTCTATTACCATAAATAAATATTATTGTGTAAAAATTGTAAAATAATTAATGAGACCGACCAACTTTTACTTACTTGTAATGTAACGGCAACCAACCATTGAATAACTGTAGCTTGCGATCGGTAAATTTGCCTTGATCCTCGCCAAATATATCATTATCGGGCGGTATATCGCCTACGGGAGCGGGTTTAGTATCGTATTTTGATTTTGGCAGTGGCATGCCTAACATACTGGCTGTCGCTATGGGACTAATATTTTGAGGTTGTGATTGTAGAGAATTTTGTATATTATGGCCATTTGTGCAACTGGAAAGAGTAAAGGATACAAAATGTTACAATATATATTATTTTGTGTGTCTAAAACACTCCTTAATAAAGTGAAAGTGTGAAATAGAGGTTACTGAAACATTAACTCTGTGATTTTAACATTTTAACACTCCTTAAGAAATGAAATGATTTCAAAAATGGCAGGTAAAAATAAAAATTGATTTCCATTTCCTTTAAATTTTGATTTTAGACCAAGGCTGTACTGTATGTAAGCCAACAAATGCTTTTAAAATAAACGATTTATTTGGTTTACAACTGAAAAGGTCATTTCTCTTCTTTCTTTTTTTTATTATTTTTGTTTGTAATACAAACATGCCTTTTTTTCATTATTTTTAGGTTATTTTCTTTGAGTCATAATTTATTTAAAGAATGAAAAGTAAACCTTACCTTTGTGGCATAGTGTTGACTGTCACGAAATACGTTATCAATATGGTAAATATGATGGCCAAAATTGTGATAATTGCGGTAAATGTGGCACAAGTTTTCGATACAAATATACCCGACGGTCTGCCATTAAACACATATTTTTGGCCATTTTTCGTTTTAAGCTGTCCTCCTGTAAATAGAAAATAAAAGAAATTTATTAAAAACATTAGAAATATTGCAAACAATATTGTTTTGCTATTAAGTTTAAATTAATTTGTGCGTGCGTATGCTCGCTTTTAGGACTAATTGAAAGGCCATCATTTATAATTTAAAACAATTGATGATGGTGTTAAATTCAATCATAATTTCTATCGGTTTTCTCCACTTCATGTGAGGTTTCACTTCTAATTCAAATAGCCTTTTCTATTTGTTTTCTATTCTATTAATGTTTTCCTACATGTATTTGCTCTCGTGTTACGAGTATTTGTCATTTTATGTAGATTTTTTTTATGTAGCAAAATAACATTTATTTCAACAAGCTGTTTATGGGAATTTTAATAAATTTAATTTTTATTCTTAAATTTTTATTTTGAAATGGAATGTAATGAAGAATGACATTAATGGAATTTTATTGTAAGGCTTGTCTATTGATCAAATTATTGCTAATAGTTGGTTGGCAAATAATTTATTAAAATGAACTTAAGAAGCAGAGTGTCGCCAATTCTATTTAACAGTATTAGTTAAAATTACTTGTTACCCATTATTTATATTGTTTAATAGAAATGCTATGAGTTTTGAATTTTGATGATCAGTATTTAATTCGCTATATATAGTTAAACATGGACTTTAACATTTTGAAAAGTTTTTTTTTAACGAAACTTTAAAAAATTAAAAAATAGTTTTCTATATTAGCGGATCTCAACATAAATAAGTCTCCTGGACCTGATGGTATACCAGCACTGGTTTTGAAGCAGTGTTCTTCGACGCTAGCTCGTCCATTAACTAACCCTTTCAGTACTTTATACCGTGCTGACAAATTTCCTGTATGTTGGAAGGTTGCTAATGTAACGCCAATTCCGAAAAAGAGAGAGGCTAACAACCCTGAAAATTATAGCCCAATTGTAATTTGTTCTGCAATTTCCAAAGTTATGGAGAGTATGGTTAACTACCATCTTGTGAACTATTTAGAGTCCAACAATTTACTCAGCGACCGTCAGCACGACTTTCGTAGGGGACGCTCTACGGGAGACTTGCCTTCCTATCAGCAAAATGGTGTCGTTCCATACACCGTTTTGGAGAAAGTAAAGTGGTGGCTCTAGATCAGTGATTTGCGTTCATATTGTTCAGATTACGAAGATTTTCGTGAATTTACACGTACACAACACGATTGTAAACAAAACACACAACAAGAGCGTAAAAAATACAAATATTTCATTCAGTTGCTTGACAGCATTCAACGAAGCAACGAAGTGTTGCGGATATTTTATTGTTTTACCCATACATGCACACAAATTAAATTTCTCTTTTTGCCTATGAACGCTCTAGATATTTCTCAGAAATCGCACTATACGAGTTGTTATAGATGGAATCTCATCAAACAAGATCAATTCAGGAGTACTGCAAGGCTCCGTCCTTTCTCCTACTCTATTTCTTATCTTTATAAGCGACCTTCTACGTCAAACTTCTAACCCTATCTACTCTTTTGCAGATGACATCAACATTTGCCATTCATATGTCGGAGATTGAGGCGATGAAGCAAAACATGAACCAAGATCATGTGACAATTTCAGAATTGGGTTGTGTGAATAGAGTCTATTTCAATGCACGCAATACCTAATGTTGTATGTGAATACACAAACGCATAACATATCATGTTGCTCCATCTGTTTTAATGGTTGGTGTAAATATTAAGGATTCAGAAGCTCTTGATATTCTAGTATGAGTATTCAGTGCAATGTCCGCTGGACAAAACACATTTTTCGAGTGTCGAAAGAAGCATTCAAGTGCCTTGGTTTTCAAAAACGGCGTGTATGTCTTACTCCATCTGATATCCTTACTATTTACACTACTTATATCCAACCGAAAATGGAATACAACTCTCATGTATGGGCCGGTGCTTCGAAGTCTATTTTGGAGTTACTCGAGGACAGGGCGAAGGTGCTTATCAGTGTCAGAAGGGTATCTAGCTCTATTGACTGAATGGAACATCGTCGCAATGGGTTGTGCTTCACTGTTCTATCGATATTACAATGGAATGTGCTCTGCTGGAATTGGGGAACTTGTTCCCGAAACCCGTAGTTTTTTACGCAATACACGTTCTTCTGCAAGGGCTCATTAATTCGTTATTGACTGGACAGTGGTTCGTACAATACATTACAAGGGAAATTCGTTCTTTAGCCGTACTGTTCGTATGTGGAATAAGCTTCCTCCTGAAGTCTTTCCTGTCACTTGTAATATAGAAAAATTCAAATCAAATGCCCACAAACAACTACTCTCTCTATCCACCCTCCCATAACCTATGTTCCTAGTTCCAACACATTGCTTTGCATGAGTAGGGGTCATTCTCTGAGTGCTGGTCCAAGAAAAAAAGGGAAAAACGCCATGTTAAAGTAACATCATCTTATTATAAAGCGTATTTTTGAAATTGGTGGCACAGTTTTTGTGACAGCTGATTTGACAGTGCTCGGTTGTTTTAAGGTTAGTTTGGTTTGGCAACTTATCATGAATAGATTCCATCAGAGCAACGTTTGCAAAATTGTTCAAATTTATTTTGAAAATCATTTTTTAATTCTACAAACTCATCAGACATTACGAGCATTTTATCAGAGCGATCAATTCGAGAAACTACACAGAGAAAACAGATTCGTAATAGCAACTGAATTTGTTGCCAATCGAATGATTCGGTTGCACATATAGAATTTTTCGGTTCCACCAACAGAAAATCAGTTGATAAAGAAGAAATTCGTTTGAAGCAACCAAACATTAGTTACCCCTTTTAAAATTTTGTAGCCACTACTGTAAAATTTGGTTACTAAGGTAGAATCATTCGATTGGCAAAAAATTCGGTTGCTATAACGAATCAGTTTACTCTCTGTATGTATCGTTATCGCAATACTTTTTCTCATAACGATATGCATTCCGGAAGCCGCCGTACAGTGCGCATAGAACAAGCGAAGAGTTGATGATGATCCAAATGGTCATCGTGCTCAATAATTAAACTTGTGGAAATTTTAGCATAAGGATCCCGGTTTGTGTGCCGATGAGCAATTGAAGCCTCATCGATCATCGTTCGTTTGGTACATTTGGTGAATGAGCAGAAAAAAACATTGCTAATGACCCATATCTATGTCAATAAACAGAATTGCCGCATTTGGTGCGATGATAATCCTCAAGCCATTGTCGAAACTCCATTACATTAAAAAAAAAACTCACTGTTTAGTGAGCTTTATGGGCCTGTGGAATCATTGGTCCATATGTCTTCCCAAATAACGATGGCAGAACGTTATAGGCAAGGGTGAACAGTATAGAGACATGCTTACTAACTTGTTCGTGCCTCAATTGGAAGGCATTAGTATTGCAGAGATGTGATTTTAGCAGGATGGAATCACATGTCACATAGAGCGCGATACAATCAAACATTTGGCAACGAATAATTTCAAGAAATGGATATGTGAACTGCCCAGCTCGTCCATGTGATTTGACACTATTCGATTAATTTCTCTGGGGATATAAAGATAAACCAGAAACTATCGAAATACAGCCTGATTTACTGCGAAGGGTGTGTGAAAATTGGACCTCCAGGTTACACCATTTACACGCTAGCAGCGAAATCATATTTTAGCATTAACACCATAAAATGATCGAACTAATACAGTTAATTGGAATGATATTAAATACGTTTTTCTCTGTTTTATTTAAATTTAAAGTTCTCCGTCTCTATAAAGAACACACTTTAACAAGTGTTAGAACTAGAAGCGATCTTTAGACCTAAGAAACCAGTCACGTGACTAGTTCTTTGTTAGTTCCTTTCCACAAACACTGCACTACTCTTATATCGTAGTTAAAAAAAATATCAAGTGTTTTATTTTATTTAAATACAAAATAACGTTCATTTTTTTGTAATTTAATTTCAGATGTTCAACCTAAAGTAGTGAAATAAACGGTAAGTGATTCTATATAGAAATAAATGAATTATATTTACAGTTATTTAATGCGTTAGTGATATAATTTAAGTGAAAGAATTAGATCATTGTGCAAAATAAAACTTGATTTGTATTCAGTAAATTCTTTGAAACTATAAAATAAATTAATTGTATGATGTGTTTAAAAAGTACATGCTTTCAATATAAAACATTCGCACTTAAAGTTAAAATATTTATACAAATGGTTTGTGCTTTATATTTAATTGCATTCAGCAAATATTTAAAATCAATATTTACATTGTTTTAATATTTGCTAGCATACCTACAGTCTCATTCATTAAAGCACGAGTATAAACTTTCCAGTTTTGAAAACCCACCTCGATTTTTATTTTATTGTTTATATTTTTGCTTCTAAAAGATCATTAAACTCTTTCCAGTAGCATTAGTCACTTCATTTCATATTATTTTGTTGTTATAGTTTTTATTTTTTTTTAAATTTTCTTGATTTTTTTTTATGACCACGACTACTGGCAGTTGTTTCAGTACGAGTACTGTTACTTGAATATATACTTTTAGTTTGTTTTCTATTTTTATATCTTTTGGATTTGGATTTGTTTTAAGATTTGAATTTCCAAGTTTCGCATAGTTCTTCTGGCTTTTGTGATGTTTACGAAGGCGAGTGAGTGTTGGATAAATTGAGTGTGAGTAATGTATGTATGTGCTGGGTTATACATACGTAAGTAGGGTGCCCACGTGCTTGGCATATTTTAATTTACTTTACAGTCAGTGTTACCATTTCTCAAGTTTTCCCTTTTTTTGCAAGTTTTTTAAGATGCAAAAAGTTTTATTTTTTTAAAAAAAAGTTTTTTGGAACATTGTAAATTTATGATATAAATAAGTTGAACCGTTTATTTCAAAATGAATGTCCCCAAATTCATTTACTAAATGGGGAGATTGATTTGAATATATTTAAAGTACTAAATTCACGTAAATTATCTAAGTCTGATTCATGTTCGAATTGGGTTTTGTAATTTTAGTATGTATGTACTTAAAAAAAGTTTTTTTGTTGAAAAAAAAGTTTTTTTTTTAGAAATAAAAAGTTTTTTTAAGAAAATATATGGCAACACTGTTTACAGTACATTTAGTTTACTCTATTTTCACCAGTTGTTGTAGTAATGTGTTCAAAAAAAGAGAGTGTACTGGCGTACTTAGTTGGTTTTTTTTTTGCTTTTAATTGAAATGTATTCTATTTTTGTAATACTCATACACTCAAATAGTGGTGGTAATGAACTTTTGTGATCTGTTGAAATAATAAGACCAATGTAGTGAAAAATGGGTTAATTACTCTTGCATTAATTTTATTTTTTATGCATAAGATCACTAAAACTGTAATAAAATTATAAATAAATTACGGTTAATAGTTTCTAAGAAGTTGAGATTTGTTTTCTTTTTTCTCGATTTGGAAATTTTGGAAATCAATTTAAATTTAAAAGAAATTGTACAGATATGCTTTTTTATACAAAAGATTTTTACTTTTCGAATTTTTAAATATAGAAATTATATAATTTCTAAACCCTATCAATTCTGTAAGTTGCCACAACTCTTCGACAGTAGTTTATGCCTATTTTAGGCCATTTTTGGTGATAAAAATTTGTGAAATTCTTAAGTGGTTCTTAAACATTTTGAATTTCAATATTTCCATGGCCTTACTATTTTAAAGATACAAATTTGTGAACTACAATTGAAAATGGTGTAGAGCAGTTGTCGGCACTCGTAGCCACCACAGGCCTAGCGCTATCGACTATTCAGATGTACGCAACCCATATATGATCGAAACTCGTTAAAGTTATTAATAGGGACCACTGATCTTGAGGCTTAAGATGGTGCTAAGAAGTTAGTTTAAGGTGCTGTCATAACTAGACTGTTTAAAAGTTGTAAATTTTTTCCTAGGAATGGAAAAAGACCCATGTAAAACAATATGATGCTTTTATATTTATACGAAGGTGGCTCAAAAAGTCTGTGTCTTTTTGAATGAAACATAGGTTTTTGGATGCAAAATTATATTATTTTTCAACATGAGTTCTATGCACTTTGTTCAACGTTTCTCCAATTTGTGCTTCCCATCCAAAAAATAAGATTTGTCGAGGTCATCAAAATAAGTATTTTTGGAAATAAGAAATAGTCACTCGGGACTAAATCCGGTGTATAGGGTGGGTAGCCTTCTATGGATTTTTCCAATCTTGCGGAAAGCTTTCTCATACCCAGCTGATCATTCCAAATTGAAACCACGGAGCCATGTGAGATGCCTATGACTTCCACAATCTCTTGCACTTTCCATCTCCGATCGGTCAATACCATATAGTGATGTTTCAAAATTGTGTCGGGTGTAATGTTTTCAACTGGACGTCCAGAACGTTCAGTAAACCACTTTTTTACCATTGTAATTGATGGTGCGGAGTTCCCATAGTATTTATCATGCATTGTGATGGGTTTTTCCGATAAAAATAATGCTTAATGAGCAGACAAAATTTCCTTTTTTCCAATATCTCCGAGTCATAGGGTAGTATGCTATCAGGCTGTCAAACACAAACCAAATGTCGCAGCTTGTTCAAATTTTGACAGAAATCATCTGACAGAGCAGAGTAATTCAAAAAGTCGCGGACTTAATGAACCACCCTCGTACTAAGTGTTATATCTAGAGCCGATCTATATACCCAAGAAACCAGTCGCGTATCTAGTTCTGTGCCAGCTTGCTGCTTGAAGGTAAAAATAGTTCTTTACATAGCCACATACTGCGCAATAGAGTTTCTTGTGCGGTTGTAACCGAAACCGCAGTTTTTCATGGCATAAAACCGTAAACTGACAATTATCTTACAATGTCAAATGTTTCTTATTTCTATAATATTGTTACGAATTTGCAATAGCGATTTGAATTTAACAGTTTGTAACGACTGCCTGCAGCATTCATCATGATTATAAACACGTCCGTCAGTAGAAGCTTCTACTTAACAATGTTGATAGCATGCGGTTATTAGCATTGTTCGTAAGTATGATAACACTGAATGTTTAAGCTGCTAACATTAACATCGAAAGCTCTAGAATTCGAATGTACTAGATTGTCCGTTAAGAGCATTGCAGAAGATTCTCGAGAGATGGCGTGTGCATAAATAGTGGTAGAGGTTGCAGTCGTGAGTTGAGTTTATCATTGGTGCTGTTAGAGTTAACATCAACTGTCTTGTATATTTGAGTTTGTACATTATAAAGTGTGTGTGCATTTCTGCGAATTGATAAACGTGTATAAAGACACTGAGTGACTATTTGAACTGTTGTTGTTGTAAATTTTAAATAAATAAAGAGTTGTTACAATTTTAAACTACTAAACGGCTTTTATTTGCAATCAAAAGTATTCGGTTTATTTAAAGGAAATAAACCAACGTTTTAAAAAGGTTAAAATATATTTAACCAACAAAATTTTTTAAAACTGAAACCGTGGAACAAATTGTTCGGCTTTTTTAAAACTTTACTTTGCACGACTCTTTAATTGTCTAGTAACTTTGGGATCATCATTTTAGGCAAGGATGGGATCATCATTTTGGGCGCTATCGTGTTTTCAACAGACAGACAGACGGATGGACATATCTAGATCGTTCTCGAATCTTTGCCCCTATCGGCAATAACATGTGAAATTTATGTTCCCATGAAATATCCATTTACCTCGAAGAGAAAATTCCTACGTGAAATTCCCATTAACTTTTCATTCACAATAGTTGATTTTGTTCGTAACAGCTGTTTATTGTTTACAAAATTCCATCTAAAAATTTTGCAACATGGGGAATTTTTTCACGTGAACAAAGTTGATGAACGAATAATAGAAAAAGGGAACACATTTCATGTGAAATATTGTTTCGCTATAGGGGTGACTAATGTGAGTCTGCGATGAATATTTCGATGTGTGTTTAAGTTTTCCGATAATAAGATTACCACAATAACATCATTACTGGAATAGGTCAAAATACCGTAACCGTAATAATAATATGGATTATTTCGGTATCTTTAAATCGTTTTAATCGGTAGCCAAACTTGTCTATCATTGAATGCTGATATGCCATCAGGGCTGTTTTTACTATGACATAATCTGAATCCAAATATTTGGTTGGAATCTACAAATTTAAGTTGTATAAAATCACGTCAAAAATTTGATTGTACGAATAATACTGCATCCATTTATATTTGACATTTATTGTCTATAAATTACCCCAAAAGGAAACGGAAAACGTGCAAATTTCAGCATTTTGTTTTATTTTCTCTAAAAACTTAAATAATTTATATACATAGGTATTAATTTAAAATTTAAATATATTTTAGTGGGTGATAGTTATTTGTTAGTTTAATTTTTCGTTACGACTAGAAATTCCATGCCATGTGTATAATTAAATTCTTAATATTGTAAATTGAATGTGTTAATAAATTCACCAGCCAACATTAGTTTGCGTAATATTTAATTTAAATACAAATATACGGGCTATACTTTAGTTATTATTTGTTAATTAAAAAAAAAAAAATAAATGCAAAAATTATGTATTATAAACACAAATAAATTCAAATTTGAATTGAAAATAATGCGGAAATAAATTAAACACAAAACAAATTTTTTAATTGAAAATTTTGTTTAAAAATGAGAAAAAAAAATTGAAATCAAAAATAAACATTTAGAACAACAGGTGGAAAAAGACAGATAATGAAGATTGCTTTTAAAAAGAAATATGTGCTATAAAATGAAACATAATTTGATGATAACATAAAAAAGTAAACTTTTTTTAAAGATACAGTGTCAAAGACATGACATGAAGAGCTGCATTAATAAGGCGGCTTATTTGAAAGTTGAAAATACTTGACTTTTACCATCACTTTTTTTTATATAAATCATTTAATTTTTTTCATTTCTTTTTTTTTTGAAAAGGCGGTGTTTTTCATAAAAAAAGATACTCTAAAGCAGCAGCATTTTTTAACACTTAAAAATTATAATGCATTTAATAACTGAAATGAGCCATATCAACAAATTTAATTAGATTTTAAGACTTTTTGGAAAAAAGTTTTAATTTAATGTTTAGATTAAAAAAGAAAAATATATTAGGTGTTAGAAAATACTCAAAACAATAGAAATCTCCAACATGATATTGTCAGAATTATATTCCACATGCTGTGTGTGGGTGGCTGGGGATAAATTTAACAATTCAATCGTTTTATGGGGAAAAATTATATTTTAAATAAAATCAAGAGAGAAAAACACATAATGCAATTTCATTCCAAATAAAAATTTAAGACACACATACCCGTAAACTTTTCCTTAGAATAATATTCAAAATAAAATTTATCTCGTAATTTATTTGAATCATTGCGCCAATTAAAATCGCGTAACTTTTGCATAAAACCCGGTTGTTTATTTAACGGTTTCACGGTGGTCTCATAAGCCGGTGCCAATAGTTCAGATTCTCCGGGATACAGGGACAACTTAACCGGTGTTGCAGAGTCCGCCTCACTGGCGGCTAATGCTGCTGTGGGGTCCATATATGAGATGTTTGATGAATGGGGTGATTGTAATGATTGCTTATGATTCGCTGTAAGTGGATAAAATGAGAAGAATAATGGAAAATGATAGTTAATTAAACAAAAAAAAAAGACAGGAGACAGATGTGTGATTAATGCCGATTATATTTGGTACGGTTAAATTTTTAAAATCAAAATAAGGTTGAATTTTAAAAATCAAATGAAAGTAAATGAGGGTGTAAAACAATATGATTTCAATGATCTGGATAGATAACGCATTTAATGAGGTTTTTAATATGATATGTTTCAGTTTCCAAAATGATTTTCAAATCTTTCGGTCGAATAATTTTCAAAACTAACAGACAATTTGTATAACTATTGTTTATAATTTGTTGCAATCATATTGCTGCAATCACGAACGATTTAAAGAATTGTTTATATATTAAGGATAAGGACATATGATAATCTGCCCAGATTTTAGCAGCTCATAAAAGATAGGACTCTTTGCTTCCACCAAATACAGAGCATTACCTTAGCGCCATGGATATATGTCTTTGGTGTCGATTCGTCTGCACGCAGAGAAACAATATAGTTGTGCATGTTTACAGTAACCATTTTTAAAAGTTTTTTAACAATGTTATAGTCACAGTAACTATTTACATGATTGTGGTAACCATATTATGGTAAACTTACTATTCACATGGTTGTATCAATCATATATATGGTTACAGTAAACAAGTATATATTTGTGACAACCATTTTTATGATTAAGGTTTTACCATATTATGTTGCTCTCGGCTAATTGATATTGTTACGTTTTAACCTTTTAAATAACCCTTAAATAAACCAGATACTTTTGATTGCAAATAAAAGCCGTTTAGGTAGTTTAAAATTGTAACAACTCTTTATTTATTTAAAATGTACAAGAAAAACAATTCAAATAGTCACTCACGTTTATCAATTCGCAGAAATGCACATACACTTTATAATGTACAAACTTAAAGGCACAAGACAGTTGATGTTAACACTAACAGCGCCTATGATAAACTCAATCACGACTGCAACCTCTGCCACTATTTATACACACGCCATCTTTCGTTATTCCTCTACAATGATCTTAACGGACAAACTAGTATGTTCGAATTCTAGAGCTTTCGATGTTAATGTTAGCAGCTTAAACTTGCAGTGTTGCCACACTTATAAACAATGCTAGTAACCGCATGCTATTAACATTGTTGATGAGTAGAAACATCTACTAATGGACGTGTTTATAAACATGATTAATGTTGCAGGCAGTCGTTACATACCGTTAAATTCAAATCGCTATTGCACTTTCGTAACAATATCATAATCTGAGAACAACATATTATGATATAAAGATTCATCATAACAATGGTTGTCACAAACATATACTTGTTTATTGTAACCATATATGTGATTGATACAATCATGTGAATAGTAAGTTAACCATATTATGGTTACCACAATCATGCAAATAGTTACTGTGACTATAATATTGTTAAACAATTTTTAAAAATGTTGAAATGGTTACTGTAAACGTGCACAACTATATTTTTTCTCTGCGGGATTCACATACGATCTCTTACTCTTCGGGTTATCATAATGAATTAATTTTTTATCGCAAGTAATGATTCAGTGCAAAAATGATTTTCTTTTATAGTGTTCAAACCAGTGATGCCGTTTGGTTACATTTGTTACATTTTTCGTAACTTTTCGACCCTCTACGTAACATGTATAATTTTCCTTTTTTGGACCTTATTTTCGTAACTTTTCAGCCCTGAAAAAGTAGAGTACACATTTTTAGTACTTTAAATGCATATCATGCCACGAATGTTTCTATTAAACAATAGTGTGACTTATTTGTAATTTATTACCACCTAAGTCTAGATCATTTTGAGACAAACTCTGGAAATGCGAAAGATCTTAGTAATCCTATATTGTGCATTTGGAATATTTCGTCAGATAAAAAATTGTATTGCTGGATCACATAACTCTGTTTTTAGACACTTGAAGAAGTCTGTTGAAAATATCGTATGTCATTAATGTAGCTGTCATTTCACACACCTAGTAGTCATGCTAAAAGTTAGAAAAATTCAATTGAGGACATGATGGGAAATATCGCGGTATATTTTTGTTGAAACTCCACAAGGTTATATAAATTTTAAAATACCAAGTCCAGCAACACACAGCTTTATAGGAATCTAGAGCAACACACAGCTTTATACCAATATTTTCGGTCAGAAATGTTTGAAACCCCTACTAATATCCCGGAGAATTGATATAATAGATTTATTAAATCAATTTCCTAATTTAAATAATATTATGCTCTACAATGAGTCCCTGAATTATGTGCTGGAGAATACCGGGATTAAGTTTACAGTTTAATGAATGTTGTGTAGATAATATTTAGCCAACTAAAACTTATAAAAAGCTCGGGCCGAATTACCACATTCGTGATCGAATGAGCTATTGTATCGAAAAAAGTTTTCTATATCGAAATTATAATGAAATTTACTATATTTCTTGCTCGATATCGAATGCCATAATCTCAAATAAGATAATTACGATCAGTTTTACTCGATATCGAATGCTGTAATTCGGACTCTGATTATAGTAACCGGTTTAATACGGACAAAATTATTGTTGTTAGTTATATGTTATTATACCTTATTATATATAGTATTTATTTGGGAAGAATTCGTAAATGTAACTTTTTATGAAAAGATGTAACTTTCAATAGAAAAGTTGTAACTTTTTCCAAGCTACCCCTGGCAACACTGGTTCAAACATCAATACGGACATGCAAAATCATCTTTCTTTGAATGAATCCTGCTGCAGGCAAACATTTTTAAATACTCAATCAGCAATTTGAAAATGTTTGCAAGCTCCCAATGATTTTGCAAGCCCTTGTTGAGTTTGGCAACAACCTTCATGGAGTATTGCGTACAATTCTTGGTCTTTAAACTTGTTTGGCTGTACTGGGCGATATTTGTCTTCCGTGTCAAAATCACCACTTCTAAACCACTTTAAGAAACATTTTATTTTGTTTGTGATCAAAAACAAAATTTCCTCGAAATCCACGAAATTTCATTCCCTTTTTATACCCTTCACCTTTATGAGAAGTGTATATAAAAGTTTGTCATTCCGTTTGTAATTTCCACAATATAATTTTCCGACCCTATAAAGTATATATATTCTGGATCCTTATAGATAGCGGAGTCGATTAAGCCATGTCCGTCTGTCTGTCTGTTGAAATCAACTTTCCGAAGCCCCCAAACAGCTTACATACACGATTCATGCACAATATCTCCGGAATTCTTCCGGCTCGGTTGCTATTTAAAATCGAGAAAATCGGCCCACAAATGGCTGAGATATAAGGAAAAAACCAGGACAACCTCGATTTTTTACCTATTTTTAACCTATATCCGGATTACTAAGTCATTAATATAGACAATATGGATATCTAATGATAGATATTTCAAAGTCCATTGCAACAATCTATAGTAATTTGGACATACAATGGGTCAAAATCGTGAAAAATATTTTTTAACCCGAATTTTATTTTTACGAAAAAAATTTTTTTCTCATAAATTTTTTTCACTAGTGAATTTAAAAAATTAAAAAAAAATTTTGAAAACTATTTTGATAAAAATTTTTTGTTTTAAATTTAAAAAAATTTTTTTTTAAATTTTGAAAAAAAAAATTTATTTCGTTTACCTAAAAATATTTAAAATTTTTATTTTTAAGTATAATTTGGTGAAGGGTATATAAGATTCGTCACAGCCGAATATAGCTCTCTTACTTGTTAATTGTATAGTCTTCTGTGATATGCCTGCATATCCATTTGAACCGTTTATTCGTTTGCATTGCGTATTTGTTTTTATTTGAAATCGAATATCAATTGTATGTATTTGCTTTGTAGGCACTTAAAATCAATTGTATGTTTATCAATGTCTAGCTTCGAATTTCTATTTCCAATTGTTATAAACAAATAAACAATTCATTTTTAAACAAATCATTAATTTAATTTAAAATTTTTATGTTTGTTTATTTTAAGCAAATGGGTTTTTTTTTTCAAATCGTACAAAGTTTATTGATTTACAAAAGTGTCATAAAAATGTGAAGAGCTACAAATTTGCTGAAATGACATTTTCTTAAGTTGTGTAATAGCAATAAAAGGCAATAAGATATTTTACAGTTTACTTGCTATGAATAGAAGGAATGAAGGAAAATTAACTTGTTATCACCATTATTTGATTTAAAACTAAAATTAATAAAATTTGGTTTTATTTAGGTAATTTACAAGGTCTTTTAGCATGTCATATTGTCATAATGTCCTAATATATCACGACTCGGCGGCTCGGCTTAACCGACTCTTAGGCATTCGGCGTTGGTCTCTGCAGGTTTGTTACGATAACACACTAAACATAGCATCGAAAGTAGTATTATTTTAGGACATTTTTTGCTTGAACATCAATGAAAACCATTGTGAAATATTAGGACATTATGACATAATAAGGTCTCTTATTGAATTGACCAAGTATATATACATTTCAATTAATTTTTCTTAAGTACTTGTATTTTCGAATTTATATTGCTGATGTTATTTGCTGTACAGAATTACATACATACGTTTTCTAATAGTACGTTTTTATAAACATATTATTTTCACAACGTACTTCCTTTAAAATGCTAGCAGTAATTTCAAATTGTTGCTGGGCATCATCAGCTTATTTCCAAAGAAAAACAAAACCACAAAAATCTAAAATATTCATAAATATTCACCCCGCTTTTGAGTAGTTGTGAATTGCAAATTTATGGCAAATAAAAAAAAAAAAAAATTTTCTACTAAATTTACTTTAATTTCAAATTCAATTCATCTGTGGTTCAATGAACTTGTGCTAAATTTAGCTAAACTACACCACACTAAAATACTTTACTTTTATTTGTTATTTTTGCAAATATTTTTTTCTGTTTATTCCTCTAAATAGATTTGTAAACCCTCACTCTGAATTTTTATTTTTTATTTTTCTAAATTAACGCACAATCACAAATGTGTGTGTTTTCTTTGGTGTTCAACTGAAATATTTTTCAAAGGCGCCAACAGCATTACAATTGAAATAAAACTTAAAAAAAAGAAAATACTAAAAAACTAATTTTTTTTATTTTTTTAAATTCTAAATTAAATGCATTTTATACACCAACAACAAAAACTCGAAAAATCTAATGAAAAAAAATATATATCGCGTTTAAAACCGTTAATGAGCCGTGACGTTTAGAACATGAAATTCAATTTGAGAATCATGTGAACGCGACACGCGTTAATGCATTTTGTTGTTGGCTGCTTCTATGTTGATGTTTTGAGTAATTTTTCGAAAAAGATCAGTTTTCAATTAGTGTGATCTATAGTACGAGTATTTGTATTATTGTGGTTAAATTACTTACTGATCGTATTTGTAGTTTTTCTTTTTTTTCATTTTGTTTGTTTTTGATTGACATTGCTGCTGATGTTTCCGTTTGTATTGCAAAAATAAGTAATTTAGCGTAAAATTTTTGTATTTATCTAACAAATTGCAATTTAGCTATAAAATTTCTTTTGGTATTGCAATATGTGTGTGGTCTTAGACGATTAAATATTGTTTATTTGATGATTGAATTTCAGTAAATTAACGCTTGTAAGTGTGTAATACCAATTGTTTGTAATCTTTACGAAGTTATGAACAATTAATTTGATTTGGAAATAAACAAAATAAAAGAATGCATTGAAGGGAAGTTTAGATGGATTAAAATAATCTGGGCTAGTAGAGATGTGTTCTAAATAAGTGCTTTATGAGCAAATAACTGCTTTATGAGCAAATAAAAACCTACTTAAATATTTTAAGAAGCTTTCAAAGTTTTTGAAATGAAAAATCAGTTATATGTATTTGCATTTATTGCCAGTTTTATTATGAGTGCCTTGAGGTATGCTTAAGCATTACAGGGTTAAAATGTACAGAAATATGTAGATTCTTTGTTATTGGATGTTAAATTTTTTCGTTTAATTGCTACTCATAATTATGAGTAAAGAATCCAAATTACTCTGACAGATTTTTATTAAATCTATATAAATATATAAATGTCTATGTAAGTTTGTTTGTTTGTTTCTTTGAGCATCACGCCTAAACGGCTAAATCGATTTTATTGAAATTGGGAACGTATATAGATCCTTACTTGAAAGCGTAAATAGGCTATAACTTATTTCAATACTTTTACCAGAAAGGGATAAAAAGGGGGAAAAACTGGTAAAATTGGTACCTTTAGTTCTTAAACAGTAATTACTAAATGGCTGAACCGATTTTTACTACGACAGAGGTAGCGATGCGCACCGGGTCAAGCTAGTAGTACTTATATATCAGACTATACTAAACAATAGCTGAGTAAAATTTATCAAATTTGTGTATTGAAGGCATCATGTTTACAAATAATACTAACTATGTCACGAAGAATGCTGAAGATGGTCATAGCGTGCCATAAATTGGTTTTCTTAGTTCTGGTGTCTCAATTTTATCTATTCAATGTATTTTTTCTTCCTTGTTCTAAAGTTCAATGAACATAATTCATAGTCGTTAAATCATTGTCGTCAAATCATAGTTTGTAAAGTCCTAGTCGTCAAGCTATAGTCACAGTCGTATCGTATAATATAAGTCATAGTCGTCAAGTCAACCTTCCAGAAGAGCACTTTAAATCTATCCCAGAACTGGCTGATTATTTATGATCTTTAATACATGAAGCCTGGTGTGCAGATAACATCCCGCCAGCCTGGAAATAAAGATGTCAGTGAGTGTAGAAATTGGAGAGGCATAACTCTACTAAACTCTTTCCAAAATATAATGTCTTTTATTATCCTAGACCGTATTTCTCCTACTGTAGTATCCTGTTTATGGAGAGAACAAACTGGTTTTAGACCAAATCGATCATGCGTGGATCACATTAACTCACTGAGAATAATAGTAAAACAATCAATAGAATGGCACCCTCCATTACATATAATTTTTGTGAATTTTGAACGCGCCTTCGATGCAATCAATAGAGATGCAATCTGGGTATGTCGATGCGCAATGTAAAGCTCGATTCAAAAGTATAGAGTATAGTAAGGCAAGGATGTGTATTGTGTCCCACACTTTTGCTACTAGTACTGGATATGATAATGTTAAAGACTAACTATAAAACTCCTGAGGCATTTAGTGGCATCTCAACCAACGCCTACATAACCTGGACCATATTATATTCATGAACTTTTGTGAAAGTTATAAAGAAATTTATACAGGTGTTAAAAATATCGATGTTTGCACTTTTCTGAGCTCCTATTTGAGTTTAATCGTCTTTTATATAAAATAATCTACAAGAACTCTTCTATTCAACAAAGTCTAAAAATTCTCAAATTATGTTTAATTCAAAAAAATTGGGACATTTTTTCACTTTAGAAAGTCTGGAATTTGAAGGTTGCTGGAAAACACCATAATCATCAGGCCGTGAGAGTTGGATGATGGAACAGTTAAGAAGAACTTTCTTTTTAAAAAAAATAATCTCTGGTGTATCTTTTTATGAAATAATAATTTTGTGTACACATTTCATAATATATTAATTAGAATTAATGGTCAAATCAAATTCCAAAAAAGTCAAACTTTTCAATTTATATCTGACTGATTAAGATCCATATATATATTTTTTAGAACAAACATTATGTTCTACTTTGCACATCTTATAAATAATAGGTTTATTTACTTCCAAAAAATTGTTATAAATTGTTCCCGATGAAAGTAGATGAAATATGGAAAAATTTACAAATGTTTTTTAAAGGCAGTTCTTTTTTTGTTAACATTTTGAAATAACTAAAAGCCAGATTTTCAAATGGGGTTTTAAAGTATTAAGGCAAAACATAACGTAATTCAAAATAAGTCCTAAAACACTAATAGCTCATGTATTTTTTCTTTGGCCAGTGTCAAATTTTTGTTTCAATTTTATTCCGCATACGTTAGCATTTAAATAGTGATGGTGGTACTGATGCTGATATGAAGAGACGAATTAATAACGCATACGCCTCTCTAGGAAGAGTGTGGCAGTCCTCTCAAATATACAACAAACATAATATTAGAATATTTAATACAAGTCCTACTATATAGAAGTGTAACTTGGAAGGTAACAAATACTTGGAAGACTACAAGTATTCACAAATAAATGCTTAAAATTAATTATTAAAATATTTTGATCAATTCGAATAAGTAATTAAGATCTGCTTTAAAAGTGCAACATGCTGAAACATGAAATCCAGCAAAGAAAGTGGAAATGGATCGAACATGATCTTAGAAAAGATAACACCGATATTGGTAATAAGGGGGGTCACACAATATGTATTGCATGTGTTTTGTGACATGTATTGGGACATTTTTCCACATGTAAACATGTACAAACCGTGTGATCCATATGACATTTTTGGCAATTAGAGCATTATCTATTGTCGTGTGTTTAACAATTCACAAGGTCTCATGTCATTATGTCCTAATATATTACGACTCGGCGGCTCGGCTTAACCGACTCTTAGGCATTCGGCGTTGGTCTCTGGTGGTTGGTTACGATAACACAATAAACATAGCGTACAGAGTAGTATTATTTTAGGACAATTTTTGCTTGAAAGGCAATAACAACATTTTTAAACCATTGTGAAGTATTAGGACATTATGACAATATGACCTTGTGAATTGACCAAATGTGTATTTTGAAATACAACAGTGTGTGAGTGCAAAATAAAAAACACATAACAAATAGAGTATAGAAAAATCATAACAAAATAAGTGTCATCAAATTAAATATATTTATTGCGATTTAAAAATTGATTAAATAGATATATGTATAGCTAAAAACAACTATTCACTAAACTAATAGAGGTTATGTCACATGCAATTACATATGTACGTGTGAACGTGGAAATTATGAATCATATGTATAACGTGAATTTTGACATACACATGGAATTCCATATGTATCGAATACATGTCCCAATACATATGGAGTACATACCGTGTGACCCACCTTTAAGGACTGCTTTCAGTGGAATTCTCAGGGATATAGAAGTAGAGGGCGTCCAAGTATTACCTGACGAAGAACAGTCAAATACGAATTTAGAAGCACAGGACTCTCGTCAAGTCGTAGGTGTAAAACCATAGTCATTATGTCATAGTCGTCAAATGAAAGCCGTCAAGTCGTCAGTCATAGTCATCACGACCATATGACTAATTTTTGAACAATTCTTGAACACAGTACCAATAAAACTGTCAATTTTTAAAGGCAATAAAAAATAAATGCTGTAACCGAACTCGTTTTAATCTAAACATATTAATAAGAGACACGTTTACGAACTAAATAAAATTAAAATGTCCATTCTTTTTTTCGTTATTTAGTTATTCAATATTTTTGTGTTGGGACACCGGTGTCCCCGTGGTCGTCAAAGGGTTAAGCATAGTGAGCAAGTCATAGTTGTCCAGTCATAGTCGTCAAGTGATAGTCATGTCATAGTCCTCAAATCATAGTCTCAATCATAGTCTTCAATTCGCAGTCGTTAAATAATAGTCATCAAGTCCTAATCAAGACAAGCACAAGTTTAGAAGTTCTTAGGAACTTCTGGATCTTGTTGTTTAGAAGTTCTTAGAAAATTTCAAACATTTATTTTTAAGATATCTTTTTAATTAACTTAACTAACTACTTGTTTTCAACACTATTTCTAAATCACGTGACTAAAATACTTAGAAATATTATGAAATAATTAAAATTCTACAGTTTTGTAAATTTAAACACAAAATATCTTAATAAAAACTTAATTATAGTTTCATGTTGTTTGTTAAATATTTAAGTTGTTTATATTTTTTCGCAAGTCTTTTTGTATATTTTTAATTAGACTATTTAAAAGTCATAAAATGTATAGCAGACAAGACGGTTTTTTTTTAAGTTTAAGAAAACTTACAAAATCGTCATTTAAAAAGTTTATTGACATTGATAAATAGCTTTTGTTTTGGCTGAAATAACTTCTGATTGTTTTTTACAGAAACAATTTTAATTGAGAATTTTTTTTTTTATTAGCAAGAAACTTATTTATTGAATTGTTTCCATTTAACGAAAATGACAAGTAGAGAATATGTAAAAAGAATAAACGCCAAAATAATATTAATTTTAAGCAAAAAAAAAAAATATGTCAGACTAAAATTGCAGTTTTTTTTGAGAAATGAGGTCACCACTGTTTTATATGTGTTGGACAAATATACATGCAACAGTTGCTTCCTTATGGTCTGAAACTGGGGATTTTTTCTGTTTTAATATTTGCGAGTGACCAAACTTTGTTTTTGTCTACACAGTGACCTAAATAGGGAGTGATTCTCCATATTTAAGTGAAATTTATTGTTTGTTTTAATTAATCTCATAAATTGTGTTGGGAATACTAAAAACTGAAACAAATTTTATCAGACTGCAAAACGAATGAAATTAATAAAGAATATTTATCCTGGTTTTAATATGATTTTCAATTCAATTGAACAGCTTGCTTCAAGAACATTATAAGCCACAGGGATTCTAAAACTGTGTTTATTTTATTATTTTCTAAATGTAAACATGTAAACATACAAAAATATTAAATTCATTGAGATATTTTTAAAATTGTTTCTCAATATTTTGTTTTGGCTTGATGTGGCTTAACTAGTTATTGCACTAAACCCTTTTCATTTTAAGGTTACACTTTTATTCCTAGAATTCATATTTAGATTCATAACAACAAAGAACCCAACACATTAAAAGACTTAACGAACCATATTATTAATCAAAACAAATTAAATTATTCAACAAGGCCTTAAAATTTGAATAATGACAAAATTAACACTTGAAATTTTCAAGTGATTTAAAACTGATGTCATTCCACTTTGTAAAGCAAAAAAAATTCACTCATTTCCATATTATGAAAAAAACAGAAAAGTTTCAAACCACAATTAAAATAATTTTCCAATTCAAAGAACCTCAAACATATTAATTACACAAGATATAAATTAAATAGAAACTAAGTAGTAGAAATAATTACGGTATTTGTTTTACAATAAATGTGTTTGAAAACTGTAAATAAAATATCAGCAGATGTTCAGATATCAAATGATCTAATTATACTTTGATTTCAATTACTATACCACTCAAAAAACCGCAAATAATTTTCAAATAAAAGTTCAATAAACGTTAATAAATAAATAAATATTTAAACTAATTCAGTTATTCTTTGCAAATAATTATATACATACATTTGTTTACTGTAGTTAATAATAACTGTTAGCGAGTACAATCAACTTTATTGTTGAAACCAGCCAGCAATTCAAAGAAGCTGTAAACAGTTATTTAATATTAAATAAAAATATTATTTTACAACCAAATGTTGGAGTATAAAATTACAAACAGTTGTAGTAGAGTATAAATGCCTTATTTGTACTAAACTAAGTACATAATTATTATACTTATTCTTTTATAACAAACTTGGCATAGACCCTGATCATGATCGTGATCATCATCATCATTATGGTGATCTGTCTCTTAAACATTATCAATAAAATTGTAATGCTACACACCCAGTTTTTCCTGCTAACTGTCTGTCGTTGGATATTAGTTTCCAATATAAGTATGTATTCGTACCTGGTGTATACTTTTAGATCTTTGTTGATCTTTGTTAAAAATTGTAGGTTCTTCTTGTTGGCTTTATTTCCTTTACGATTGCCATGGTTTTTTCTGCCTTCGTTTTTCTTTATCCATAATTTATATGACAGTTATGTGCAACATACGTTTAGGTTGTTCATTTTAAGTTCTTTGTGCGAAATTGAGAGTACTCTACTGTAAGTATAGTACAATTTTTGCAATGCCTTGTGAGATTCTTTAAAACTTTTCCGCAAAGTTACCATTTAATATTAAGACTCGATAATAGTATTGTTACGAATTTACAATAGCGATTTGAATTTAACGGTCTGTAACGACTGCCTGCAGCATTCATCATGTTTATAAACACCTCCATCAGTAGAAGCTTCTACTTATTAACAATGTTGATAGCATGCGGTTATAAGCATTGTTTGTAAGTATGACAACACTTAATGTTTAAGCTGCTAACATTGACATCGAAAGCTCTATAATTCGAACATACTAGTTTGTCCGTTAAGATCATTGTAGAAGATTCCCGAATGATGGCGTGTGTATAAATAGTGGCAGAGGTTGCAGTCGTGAGTAACTTCATCATTGGCGCTGTTAGAGTTAATTTATGTTAACTCTAACAGCGCCAATGATAAAGTTACTCACGACTGTCGTGTACATTTAAGTTTGTACATTATAAAGTGTGTGTGCATTTCTGCGAATTGATAAACGTGTATAAAGACACTGAGTGACTATTCGAACTGTTGTTGTTGTACATTTTAAATAAATAAAGAGCTGTTAGAAATTTTAAACCACTAAACGAATTTTATTTGCAATCAAAAGTATCCGGTTTATTTAAAGGAAATAAACCAAAGTTTTCAAAAGGTGAAAACGTAACAGTATTTTAAATAATGTTCAAAAATTCTTTTTGTAATTTGTAATTTGCCGCCAATTGTTCAGTAAAGTTTTGCCAACCAAACAAAATATAAATGTCTGTTTAGTGTTACTAAAAAAGGGGCATTACACGAGAGATCAAAGGGTTTACATTGTTGAACAATATATGAAAAATAATGAAGTATTGGCGATCAATGTTCGAGTGTGCTCTGTTAATCATCAAATTTGCCCCATTTGGAGTTCATAGAACCCACATGTGATTATCGGAAACCAAATGCATCCACAACGTGTCACGGTTTGGTGCAGAATATGGGCTGGAAGCATCAATGGAGCACATTTCTTTGAAAATGAGAATGTTTACGCTGTGACTGATATCAGAGTTCTTACTGTCTAAATATAATCCCCCTCTTGGGGCATGGATAAGCATCTTGGTGAGCTCCACACCTTGATGTTATGCCTCAAGGGGAAATATGGGGCGATACCGGGGATCCGAGGTGCACGGACCTCATTCCTGGTAAGAGTTTAATTTATTAAATTCGCAGCTGACTAGAGTCTCATCTAGTATAGCGGGGGTCCTTTGCCCCAGGACTTCGGTCCTGTAGGACCGTTGGTGAGGTCACTTCGGTGAGGTACGCTAGGGTTGTGTTTGAAACCCAAAGCGGGGAGAAGATCGTTGGATAAAGGACTGATATTTGGGCTAGTGCTAAATTTCGGACTACCAAATGTTCCTTACTAGGTGCTGTTGCTGACTCAACAGAGCCATTGAAAGTAGCAGATACCAACTGGCGTTTGTGCTCAGGAAACGTATTGAGGCAGTAGCATTCGTGATGTACTGGTCGTTGGACTTGGTTCTCCGTCGAGGTCAAAAGTGAGTGATATCAGTACACTCACTTTGACTTTTATCGGCTGGGAACTTTTGAAGTCAGAGACCATATATTGGACTGGATCACCAGGCCGGATATTGCAGCTTTGATAATTGTCCTGGGCTGGTCAGTTGGCTAGCTAGCTATGGATGGCAGGGATTAGATAGCCCGAGCTCTCGAGCAAGGGGATTGTGCATTGATCTGTGCAATCAGTGTACAAGAAGTTGCCATTTGAGTGTACCTTGCAAGTCATTCAAGTCGGTGATAGACGCATCGTTTCTATCCTTTGCGGCAGGTACCCACGTAAATCTTAGACACTTTCTGTCTAAATATAATGATATTGATGTGTTCGACATATGGTTTCAACAAATCAATTACTGCATGATACATTTCCTGGTTCTTGTGATTTACCAGAAATCTTTACCAAACAAACAAACATCCGGGTTTCAATGAACGCTTCATGAAATGGAAATTTTTTGGGTAAGTTTTGGAACAACCTTTATATTAGGTTAGAAAGATCTATTTCATGAAGAATACTTTGTATGTATTCAAGTTTTATAAATAAAGTACATATATTCTGGATCGTTATAGATATCGGAGTCGATATAGCCATGTCCGTCTGGCTGTTAAAATCAATCATGTTTGATTGATACATCAATATATCGGTACTAAGTCCTTAATATAGACAATATGGATATCAAATGATAGACATCTCAAAGACCTTTCCAAAGCTATAGAAATTTGGATTGGCAATGGGTCAAAATTGGGAAAAATATTTGTTTTTTTTTAACAAAAATTGTTTGAAGATTTTATAAGATTCGGACATTCGAATATAAAACTTTTACTTGTTTATCTTTTAATCGAATTCTGTCATCATTTCGAATTTATAGAACACAAGTAGACCAATTGAAAGAAGAAGTAGGTTTTAAAATTTCCCATTTATTGAAGACAAACAACTATTACATCCAATAGTTTCCTATGTGCATTACAATGCAGTCCTTATCACTGTTCTCTGTACCCTTTCATTGTCATTCCGTTTGTAATTTCTACATTTTTCACTTGCGATTCCATAAAGTATATATATTCTGGATCATTATAGATATCGAAGTCGATATAGCCATGTCCGTCTTTAGAAAGCCCCTTAATAAATCATGTTTGATTAATACATCAATATATCGGATATAGTCTATTTAAAATCGGGAAAATCAGTCCACTAAAGGCTGAGATATAAGAAAAAAAAACTAGATTTTTGACCCAATACTAAGTCATTAATATAGACAATATGCATATCAAATGATAGACATCTCAAAGACATTTCCAGCATTATAGAAATATGGATCGACAATGGGTCAATATTGGGAAACAAAGTTTTTCACCCGAATTTTTTTAAACAAATATTTAATTTTTTATCAAAAATTGTTTTCAATCTTTATCTTAAAGTGTACTTTGCTGAATTGTATATACGATTCAGCATATCCGAATATACCACTTTTGTTTTTTAATCGCATTCTGATAATTAAAAGGAGTATGTGCTAAAATTTCCCATTTATTGAAGACAAATAAATAGTTTTCTATGTCCTTTACCGTACAGTCCTTATCACTATTCTCTGCATTAACTTGTATCGATGTGATCGATGATAATGTTTTATACTTAGATCAGTTGGCCAGAAAGTCTAACTAATGAAGTGATAACAGAAGCTAGATTTTCGAACTTCAGCTCAGCTAATTATTTTGCTCTTAATTTATAATCAAAACTATTCACGATTCCCAATTATATTCGTATGTTTGCCCAACTGGTTTCTCAGCCTGTCCACCCAATTTTTCTTAAATCTTGTTGAAGATTCCTGGCTCTATCACTAGAATAACTAAGACGAAATATCCCTTAAGAATCTAAATATGTAGTAGAAAATCCGTAACCAACAAGAAAATCGATATTTCCCCATAGTGCATTTTTACTTTGAATATGACCAATGCTTTATAGTATTTGCAATTCGTTTTGTTCCCAAAGTTTTCCTCAAGTTTTTTTTTGTATTCTTATTAGCTTTCTTACATTCAAAATAATCATTTCTACTTCTTCATTCTTCTACATTTCGTTTTCTTTATAAGTAAAATGAAAGACTTTGACTTTGAACTTGAAAAAATTGTTTGTATGTTAAGTATTAGAGTCGACGAGTGCAGAGCTTTGTATTCACTTTAATGCACGATCAAATCGATTTTGTTTGATTTATGTATTTATTGTTGTTTTATATTATTTCTTTTCATATTAAACTTATTTATGCGTAAACAATTTATATTAAACATTTAAAGACTACACTAGGCGTTGCTATAACCCAGCAAAAAAATCTCAGTAAATTTTAGAGAATCGTATGTTTACACTATCAATAGCTGATCAGGTTACCACAGAGGTAGATAGTATGTATAATGTTATTTTAATCTACAAATAACAGAACCCTTTTTATAGCAATCCAAATTCTTAAATTTTAATTTGGTCGACCAAATACTTTTTGTCAATTCATATTTTTTATTATGATTTGTTAAGTTTGTAGTAGTGGTACATGATTTCGTGGGTATCCATCAAATATCAAAAATATTTATTCTTGTAAATATTTGTTTTATTTTTATTTATTTGTTTTGATAATGATTTATTTGAAATGTTTTTGTTAAACAAGGTCATTTATTTGGAACCTTTAAAGAAAAAGCGGCAATTTAAAAATGAATCCAAACAAACATTCCACTTGGTGGATAAATAAAGTTTTGTTTGATATTGTGACATGATGTATTTGTTTAAATGACATTTGTGAGCAAGCGATCGTGCCACCCGGCCAGTTTTTGTGGTTTAAAAAATTTACATTTCGTGTTTCAAAAAAAAAAAAAAAACATTTTTAGTTAAATATATTTAAATATACATACATATGTATATAAAATAGGAACCTAATAATTGGCATAGTTATTTGTTTGTATGTCTAATTTAGAACAAAAAAAAGATCACATTTTTTCACCATTTTGGTTCCACCATAGCAGTTTGAGTAGATAAGTTACTAACACAAGTATTACACAAATTTTATAGAGGTATGTCAGCATCCGAATCAAAATCTCCATCATATTTTAACTGGAGCCCCGAAGGTATGTCACCGAGCACCATCATCAGATCGACTTGCTCTTAATAACTCTATTATTCTACGATGACTTAAATAGATGTCACTAAAAATTGTTAAAGACTCTAGAAATGGTAGTTAGAAAAGTGACCACTAAACCGGAAAGAGTTAAATCATGAAACTGCTACGTGAAATACTCACGGGACAAGCTGTATCACGATTTTATCACCCAGTCTTCAGAAAAAGAAATTATAAGTTTCAAATAACCATTAATTACTTCAGATATAGTATTATACTCGCGACATGAATTTGAATTTGCCGTCATTTGTGCATTAAAGTGTTGCCAACCATAAAAACAGTTTGACAGCTGACAGTTTGCGATTATTAAACAGAGAACAAAGTATGTCCATTGTTTTACAATATAAGATTGGCGGCCACATATAGATTAAATCAATCTAAGCTATGAAGCACATTTTTAGACTGATGACTTTGTTAATCGTCAAAATTGTCGAATTTTTAAAAACAAAACTATACACAAAGTCTCATTGTTTATTGTGGCTTAAGGAATCATTGGACCCTCCTTTTCGAAAATAGAGCTGGTCAAATAGTGATTGTGAGTTCTTTCTGCATAAATTGGATATTACTGATGTGGACAACAGCACGTGATTACATACAGCCCGTGAAACATTCCATGATCGTGTACTATTTCGTTTCGGTGATCAAAACGTGTAAGTTAATACCACTGAATTTGTTTATAGGGTTATTTAAAGTCAAGGGTCTATGACAACAAGCCCCCAACTGCTAGAGCATTGAAGAAGCAAATTCAAATCTTGGAACACAATATAAGTACCTATAAAATGTTTCTTATGCTATTATTTTCTCATTCGTTAGATGCGATTTTGTTATACAGATATACCGATCTTCGTCTGGAGCGAAATTATCCGAATCTTATATACCCTTCACCAAAGTATGCTGTAAGATAAAGATTGAAAATAAAAAGCGAAAAAAAAATGTTTGTACAAAATTTTGGTAAAAAATTCTAAGCGGGACTATTGCAGATATATTACTATATCAATCATGTACAGTATTGGTCATAACTAAAGCACCCCCTCAGTGAATCTTTTTCATATTATATTTTTTTTATAAAAACAAAGTTTTAAATTTCTATTATGTTTACCTTTTAAAAACGTGGGTTTATTTCCTTTAAATAAACCGGATACTTTTGATTGCAAATAAAAGCAGTTTTAGTAGTTTAAAATTGTAACAACTCTTTATTTATTTAGAATGTACAACAACAACAGAATTAAATAGTCACTCATTGTCTTTATACACGTATATTAATTCGCAGAAATACACACAAACTTTATTACGTACAACCTACGCACAAGACAGTTGATGTTAACTCTAACAGCGCCAATGATAAACTCAACTCACGACTGCCAGCTCTGCCACTATTTATACACGCGCCATCTATCGGGAATCTTCTACAATGCTCTTAACGGACATACTAGTACATTCGATTTCTAGAGCTTTTCGATGTCATTGCCAGCAGCCCAAACATTTAGTGTTGCCATACTTACAAACAATGTCAATGATGGACGTGCCTTCAAACATGATGAATGCTGCAGGCAGTCGTTACAGACCGTTGAATTCAAATCGTCATTGTACATTCGTAACAATATATTCTAACAAGTCATGGTGAAGATTATAAGAACATGTGATCTTAAACACTTGTAAAAATGTTAAAATGGTTATGGTAAACATGTAAAACTATATTTATTCTTTGCGTGCATGTAAACTTGTCTTTTATGGGTCTACACAAGGGTTTTGGAAAATCTGCACATAAACAAAAAATTTTTAACCCTTTGACGACAATGGGAAACATTTTTCCCATATATTCAATTAGTAATTAAAACATCTTTTTAATACTTAACATAATTTTTTTTTAATTTAATATTGAAAAATAAATTTGATTTATATTATGTAAAAGGTTAAAGTTGACAGTATTGAATAAATTATGTGCCAAATCATTGACAGGGAATTCCAAAATTTTCTTGCGCTGAGTGCTTTACTGTTTTCGTATATTGCACTGCTATTTTATTATTTTTTCTGATTTTGGCGGTTGATGCAAAATATTTAGTGAGTATAGAAGTGTAGAAAAAGTCTTAAACAATTGAAAAGTTAAAAATATGCTTTGAAATTGCAAATGAATTCCATGGGAAGTATTTTTCCCTATGTACTACAAGTGAAATTTTTAGTGCTACTATTACTTTTTAGATGATGAGAAGATGAACTACTTTTGGATGAAGAGAATAAACAATTCATTGAAGAGGATATTGAAAACGATCCAGATGTGGTGGAAATCGAGGATAATCATCAAGAAATTTAAAGTAATGTACCTTTGGATACACGTCAGATGGAGAAAACACTCTTATGTACCTCATGTATTCTATGAATTCGATATGAGAGATTTTTTTTGGATGTTACCCAGCTGGATATGCTAATTAGTGACACACTATGGTATGCGGAGCAGCACGGAAGATATTTTACTATTGAGCTCAATGAAATGAAAGCGTTTTTAGTAATGAATTTTGTAATGAATTATCAACCAGGGTCTCCTCAAAAAATAAACGTGACTTGTCCTGAAATGGTCACAAAGTATAATAAGTATATGGGCGGCGTTAACCTCATGGATCAGCGAAAAGTATATAAAATATTATTTTCGCTTATTCTTTGATATTCTGGACATAGTACTTATCGACTCGTATATAGTCTGCCAGAAAATACATGAACCTAAACGCGTAGAAGATCCACCATTAAAAAGTTTAGAAAATCGCCAAATTATATCAAGAAGTATGGTAAAGGCTAAGATCAAGGCCAGCACACAACATGCAAAGGCCGGTAAAATACAGAGATGTGTAAACTGTTCAAAAAAGCGTAAATCTAAGCCATTTATTCAAAACCATAGGGAAAAATATTTCCCATAAAATTCCAAAAAATCTGTTTGTGTTTTTGAAATTCTTTTTTAATTTTTATTTAATTTAATCTAAAATCACCTGAAAACCCCCATTGGATACTAATATTTGCTCATAGTTTCGTTATGGTCCTGAAAGGGTTAAGCTCTTGTTTACAAATTGAACGTGTCAAAGTTACCCTATTTTGGCACTGCGAGGTTCATTGTTAAATATTTGATATCGAATACATATGTATTTCTGCTACAAATGTGTAAACTTTACGATAGCTCTAAAGCATATTTCTGTTTGTCATCACTAAATGTCTTTGCAATAAAGAGAAATAAAGGGATCATTGAATTTTGCCAATTGCTGACGAGTAATATGCAACACACTAGCCTACATATGTATGTGTTTCAATTAGCAACATTGATTGTACTATTTAGGGGTTCGGCTAACATACATATATTACATTAAATATAACTACTATCTGGTTAATTTATTATTTTCCTTGTTACTATTACATTTGCTGCAATATATAATTTATTTAACAGTTATTGCTATTAAAAAGCAACCAAAACCAAAAAATATTATAAATAATAAATGTGAACAATTTAAGCTTACTAATTTGATAAAAAAATCTTTTTTTCTTTTTATCAGAAAAAAAACTACTGTTTTCTTAAGTGTTTCTTTCCATTTATTTATAACCTTTTTTTTGTTGGTTATTTGTAAGTAATAAACTTTCCCAATTTCTGTTAAATGCATTATCATCGATTATTGTTGTGGGGATTGCGAAATAGTTAGACATATCAAACTTGCTGAGAGCATGAGTAGCATGAGTAGCAGACACAGTAATTAAGAGAAATTGTGACATTTTTTTTTTTTTTTGGTTGGTTGACGTTAAATTCCCCTTTTCCCCAATCAATGTGAATTTATTATCTAAAATTATGTACATTTATTTGTTATTATTTGAAAAGTTTGTATTTTTTTTTTCAAATTTTAATTTATTATTAACAAATGAATAAATGTCTGAATGCATTTTTCTTATCTGAAATCAAACCTCATTTAAGCGTACGAGTGTATCGTCTGGATCGAAAAAAACAATCAATTGGTTGGTTTACCAACTAGTAACACAAACCAGTAATGAATGTTTTTCAAACAAACGAACAAAATAAAAGATAAATAGATACTTTAATTATTTGTTGATTTTTTAATGAATTTACGCCTTTAAATAAAAAATATATAAAAAAAAAATCATAATGAAAATGTATTTAGGTGATTGGTGTCATGTTGTGCGTTCATAAAACATGTTTTTTTTATACATTTCATTTAATTTTATTTAATTTTCTCATTCCATTTCACTTCAGATAACCTAAATATTTTTATTGTATTTTTGAGTCTTTTGAGAATGTGTGTTTGATTTTTTGGTTTTCGGTAGGAACACTGTGAGTTAAGTGAGTTCCCCGAATTGTTGTGGGTTGTGTTTACATGTTTGTCACTTGTCTTTAGCCGGAAGAATTCAAAAGAAACAAAATTAAATAAATATAAAATAAAGCTATTTTATACAAGGTGTTAATGGGTTTTTTTTTGTTTGTTAAATATTGACTTTTCAATTCAAATAAACTTACAGATTCAAAAACAATTTGTTTTTACTAAGAATTTGCATAATTAAAACAAACTTTACTTTAAATTAAGAGATTTCTTTAAACAGGCTTAAATCTATAAATATGATTGAATATATAGATATAAGTTAAAAACATCAGGGTCACATTTAGTTAACCATTAATTATAATTATAACTTGGTTGGTGATTAATCTTACTTTTATATTTATAAAGTTTAAACTTAGTTTATTTAACCTCGCTCCAACCGACCCTTGCTGCGCTGATCTCCAACAAGATTTATGCAAAACTTGTAAATTCACACACTTTTCCCTTTTTATGTTAATTAAAAAGTAACAACCTAAATTTTATATAAAAAATAAAAAAAACTAAGACATAAATGTCCCCAGTACAAGGCAATCTATCAGTTACTTACAACACATGGTAATTTAGGTATGACTACGAGCCTTAAACAAAAAAAAAAACAAAAACAGCTAAATGTGTAATTACCATAAGTAAACAGCATAAAAGAACTTTAATGACCCCCAGTGTTGTAAAAAAAAACGGCAAAATTCTTTAGAAAAAACATAAATTTTCATACATTCAACCACATTTGCAGTAACCATGCAACAAAATCATTTAATTTTATTTTAAGTTTTTATACTCAAACACGTATGTATCACGTATAGAGTAAAAAAATCGTGTGTTATAAAAATATACAATTTTGCGTATGCACCTTGAACATGTTTTATTTTTTTTTTTTGGTTAAAAAAACAGTGTAAAAAATAAAACGTTTTCAAGCTGTTGCTTGGCTGGCTGTAACTTACACGCCCACATCCTTTTGACATCAGCGTTTTTTTTTTGTTTTCTGTGTTGTTTTCTTTTCCAAGACAAATCTTTTTAAATACGCAATGAGATGCGTATTCATGACTTTACGACTATTCTTTGTATGAGAATAATGACAAAAGAATTTACATACGTTGAGTATCTATGATGATGACATTAAGATTGTTTGCTTTATTTTCTCAGTTGTGACTTTATATACAAAGTTCCATAAGATGGGTAAACTAAGATTTTCAAAAGTTGCCTAGGTTGTTGGCAGTTTTTTATTTATTTAGCACTAAATATTTTGTATAAAATAGTCTAGGTGTGAATATTGTTTTAAAAATTTAATTTGAGTTGTAAATGTTGTTAATAAAAAATAGCATAGTTAGCCGATTGACAGCCAAACAATTTATCTTATCGGATTGCATTTGCAAGTTATAAGATGATGAAGAGCCGAAATGTTGATCAACTAACCATATTTTGCTGATTGAATGCTGAAGAATTCATTTTTGGCGAATTGTATATTGTAAATAAGCTTTCCAAAGCAGCTGAAAGTTGGAAAGCTTGAGCATACCTCGGATTGAAACAAAAAATGCACCACATCTTCGGAATCAAAATTTAGTAATTCGTATATTCAATTGCTTATAATTCGTTAACTATAAGAGATAGATTGCACAATGAAAGCCAGAGTGAGTATATTAATTTATCCCATTCATGTACTTTTATGACATTTCTAGGATATTCTGATTGATGTCCTCATTTTGTAGAGCTCATATTTGATTTTGGTGGTCACATTTTTCTTGCTTTTTGATTTAAAACAATTTTCAAAATATTTGTTTTTAAGGCGGGCAAAACTAAATTACACTACTCGACATATTTTTATACGCTTCACCATGAGTGGAAAGGGTATATATAAGTTTATCATTCCGTTTGTAATTTCTACATTTTTCATTTGCGACCCCACAAAGTATATATATTCTGGATCGTTATATATAGCGAAGTCTATATAGTCATGTCCGTCTGTCCGTTTGTATGTTGAAATCAACTTTCCGTAGCCCCCAAATTACTTACAAACATAATTGATACATCAATATATCGGGAATTCTTCTGCCTCGGTCGCCATTTAAAATCGAGATATAAGGAAAAAACCGGGACAACCTCGATTTTTGGCCTATTTTTGATCTATATCTGGATTACTAAGTCATTAATATTAGAGTTTCCAAAAAACCGAAGAATTTCAAAACCCCGGTTTCGGTTTTAAAAAATTGAAAACCGATCGGTTTCGGTTCGGTTTTGTGATCATTTATTAACTATTAAATCAGTTGATAATATAGGAAATGCTATACAAATTTGAAGTTCAAGAGGATAAATGAAAATTGGTACTTTTTCTTATAAAAATGAACTTATAAGCAGGAAATTAAACACACATGATCCTGACTGAGTTAGAATATAAAAAAGGTACTTGAGGAACTTTTTCCAACTAATAGTACTTTTTGAATATTTTATAACGATGGACCTAGGAACACGAAATTAAGCGTTCATGGTTTAGTGAATGCAAACTCAAAAGGGATAATTAATGTTATTATTTCTTTATTGTAAAGGTACTTTTTGAATATTTTGTAATAATAAACCTTAAAATTGAAAAATTATTCTGAATGAGTTATAATTCACAAAAGGTGATTATAGTGGTACCTTTCCTTTGTATTTTTTATAATAATGGACACAGAAATATGAAATTAGACATTCATGAATACAAAATGTGGGTCTTTATGGTACTGTTTCTATTCTAATAATACTTTTAGAATGAGCTAGAATCCACATTACAATGAATCAATAAACATGAAATTAGAGACATGTTTTCCTGAATTAGTATTAATTTACAAAGGGAGACTTAATAGTACTATTTCTTTCTTCCAATTGGGGTGGCGAAGCGCACCGGGTCAACAAGTACTCCATACGTTGATCAGATATTTGAAAATAACTAAGACTTTGTTAAAAAAAATTTTTTTTTAATTAAATAAATAAACAGTCATTTGAATACTCGTATATCAATATGTTGTGTCATTCTTTACTAACAGGTTTTCTGGCCTAGCCTGCGAAAGGTAGCCTGCTACATCATCTGAAGCAATTATTGTAATACAATTTAAAAAATGTAAACAAATCGTAAGATATTTTTACCGATCTGTTTTTAGAGATATTGGATGAATAATTGAATGGAAAAGTTTGTTTCTCATTTCTAAATTTTGAATTTTTCTACTGAAAATAGATTGAAAGTAAAAACCGAAGAATAATTGTCGGTTTTGGTTTTACGCCTTGAAAAACCGCGGTTTCGGTTTCGGTTAAAACCGAATTGGAAACTCTAACTAATATAGACAATATGGATATCTAATGATAGATATCTCAAAGTCCATTGCAACGATTTATATAAGGCTATAGTAATTTGGACCTACGATGGGTCAAAATCGGGAAAATAATTTTTAAACCCGAATTTTTTTTTTTATTTTTTCACTAATAAATTAAAAAAAAAAATTTGCAAAAAAATTAAATTTGAAAATCAAAATTAATTTTGAAAAACAATTTGACATTTTTTTTTTTTAATTTATTTAGCCAAAAATATTTAACATTTTTATTTTAAATTATAATTTGGTGAAGGGTATATAAGATTCGGCACAGCCGAATATAGCTCTCTTACTTGTTTTAATATAATTTAGGCACGCTGAACACAATTGTTTTTATGTACATATTTTAAATCGTACGGTCAGTTTTCGAGATATTTCCACTTTTTTCACTAAAAACCGTGTTTTTAACAGTTTTATCTCAAGAACGTGGAATTTAATTGAAAATTTATAGTTGAATATTTAAGGATGTTTGCAGAATTAAGCAATTTAGTACTTTAAAAATTATAATTTTTCAGTTTAAAAAGTTTTTTTGCCTTAAATTTGGAAAAACATTTACAGCCTGGCCCACTATGTCGAACGTTGTCGTTTCAAACGACAAACAGCTGTTTTGCAGCTCACTAATATTCTTAGTCGAAAGAAAACAAATACGAACGATAACGTAAGCAACTCAATACAAAATTTGGGGCTCACTATTTACATTTTCTAATATTTGTACGAACTAAAATGTCAAATTCATTCACTTTTTATTTATTGTCGTCTGTGTAAGAATCTAGTTCAAAACGGATGCGTACTTATTTATTATTATTCATTTGTGCATAATATAACATAATTACATATATTTTCACTCATACATACTGGTTTGTGGTAGAAAAATAAGTAGAATTTGACGAAAAGTCTACTTATTTTTGTTCGAGATGTCCCAAAAGTAATCTTTTATATTCCTTAGGAGAGTTATTTATAGAATTATGTATTTACAATAATAAAAAATATAAAAAAAATAAAGAAAAAAATAAGTCGGTTGCTAGTCAAGGGCTGTACCCACTACACCACTGCTTAATTATTTTATTTTGTGTCACATAATGGTTTTTAATATAATGTCGATTATTTCTCAATTATATTTGGATTTCGTTTGAAACGTAAAGCAAAGCGAACGATAAGTCGTAAGATAGTGGGCTACTGTTTCGAATGAAAGTGAGTGACTGACTTTCGTTCGCGTAAGTTTTCTTTCGACATCGTGGGCCAGGCTGTTAATATTTCGTAAAATATTTTTTTAAAATAAATTTGATTTTTTTTGTGTCTGAGTTAAAAGTAAGAGTTAAAATAATAAATATTTGCTTTAGAATAACATTATATTAATTTCTAAATGGAAACCAATATTAATTTTTAGTGCTACTCATTTAGCACCAAAAAAGGCATCTAGCACCTATCGCTTTTTTTTAGCACTTTTCACTTTTAGTTTGGCTTTTTTTAGTAGCATATTTAAATTTTTTGATTTTTTGGCAAATTTTACAGACATTTAATAATTTTATTAGTGTTTCCTATATATAAAACTGTGTCTGTTTAAGCTGATGTAAAAGCACAAATAGATGCTGGTGTGAACAATCGATTTAAGTAGATACTCAGCAGTTCTAGGAGACGGTTCCGAAGTAGTGATTTCACCTATCATATTGTGTGACAACAAAGTAGTTACATTACTAGCTACGTTGCTAGTTATTTTTACTCGTGCATGTCCCTTTTTGATTACAATAAAACTGCCCGATAGTTGGACCAAAGTAACCAACGTATTAGATTCACATATTACTCACAAATATGCAGAACAAAATATACGTTTAAAGTGACTACACTCTAGATTCCTTAGAGACACTGACACTGGAATGTATAAAGTAACAAATTGACTTCTCTCTGCACTACAAAGAGCACACACGTGTCAAGTGACCCAAAATATATAAATTGTAGTCAGAAATTAGTGACAATTACTGTATATAAGGGATACATTGATTACTTGCTTAACTGCTGGGTAGCTTAAAAAAATATTTAAAAAATAATATTCACTTTGATTTCATGTTATTATTTTTTTTTTCAGTACCTAGTATTTTTTTGAATTTTTATATTTAAACAAACATTTTTAAATCTGTTTTAAATAAGTAACAAACTTATAACAACTTAAAAGTCATGTTTATTACTAAACATTGTTGTCTTAAACATAAACATAAAACGTTTATGCAAAATGTTAAACGCCTCCAGTAGTTGTGCAAAATATCTTTAAACTTTTTACGATAGTGGAATATACATAGGCTATTCATATAAGTACACAAAGGCTATTCTTGTATACTAGGGTGGCTCGTAGTTTGTACTTTTCATTTCAACAAATTTGTAACCAAAAACTAAATTTTCTCGATATACGCCAATTTCAAATAAATCTTTACAACTTTTAAAATTTGCATTTTTAATATTCATTTAGTAGTTATTAGAATCTAAAAAAAAAATAATATAATTTTTTGAAATTTCATTTAAAAAAAATGTTCGGTTATTTCAACCATAAAGCTTCTTCTTCAACTGACTATCAGTTGCTAGAACCGAAAAGTTCTGTGGATATAATGGAATCATTAATTAGCAACAAATTTGGCCTTAACAACGAATCTGAATTTCGTAATTTTATAAAGAAAACGTATAAAGAAAGTTCCCGAAAGTTGCCGACAATATTTTCCCGAAAATTTAAAAATATATATTCCTGGGAATTCACGCTTATGAGCAACGGAAATGGTAAGATTGCTAAATGAAGACCGCCCTATTGTATACCACTAAATACCTGAATAGTATTTTTATCTATGAATTGACTGCTGTAGTTTTAAATAAACCAAAAACCCCTTAGACAGACAATTTGTCTAAACCATAGACAATACCAATCATGTTGTTGTTCTTTCTTGTCTTTTATCAATATGTATATAATAATTTCAGGCTAAAATACAAACGGGTACAAAGTATAGACCACAATTTAATAGACGTAATATGAGGAGGTTATAAGAAGAAAACAAAAAGCAACAACAAATTGCTAATTGCCAAAATGACGTAAGATTTTTGTTTTGCTTTTGTTTTTTTGTTTTCATTGTGTTTCCTTCCAGTCATGTTAATCATGGTCGTGTGACCGACTGACGGACTACCTCAACATTATAGATGTAGTACTTGTACTACTCATACGAAATCAAAGTTTTTTTTTATTTAAGTGTGTCTAGCTTTTTGTTTTTTGTTTTTATTATTTTTTTTTGCCTTTGTATTGTTATTGTTGTAATTATTATTAGTAAAATAAAGTTAATTTAATTAACAATGTTTTCATAAATAAACCATGAAGTATAGAGAACAAAAAAATAAAAATAGTAATAAAAAATAACAACTATGAAATCAAAACGTGTTTCAAAGTTTGCTTGATGCACTTCAGTGTGATTTCCACTGGACTGACTGACTATTGTTTGAAAATACACGATTTTGAAAACCGTTAGTAATTGTTCAAAATTTTTATTGGGGGAAATAACTGAAACAACATATATTTTATATAATATTAGAGAATATTCATTATAATGCAAATTTAAGGGGAAGTTTCTGTTAATTTTAGAGAATATTCATTATAATGCCAATTTAACGGGAAGTTTCTGGACATTAGTTTCAATAAAATATTGCGGATGTGCAGGGTATCGATTTTTAGATGTTTTTCTTAAGAAAATTGCTTTAAATTAATGTTTTATTTTTTGTAGATTTTCTGTATATTTTTAGTTTGATTCCTTGAAATATTGTTTTTGATATTCCTAATTTTTCTTTCACGTAATGCATTTCAAATTCGTTGCTGCCCTATACGAAATTTGTATTTTTTTGTCACAGTTATTTAGCTTTATTACAGGTGTTTGTTAACGATTTGTTTCTCTCAGTTTGTATGCTTTCAATTTTTCACACACAACAAATGTATGTACTTGAAATGGAATGATAACATACAAAATCTAATTGTTAATATTTGATTATTAATAATAATTCTCGGGTTTTGAGGTTAATTGAATAAATATATGCATATGTACGTCATTATTAAATGATGACTAGTTTGTTATTAACATGTCCAAAGACCCAATTTTAAATAAGTAAGTAATACATATGTAATGAATTTATGAATTTTTATTTTCTTTTATGACTATTTTTTTTACTTTTTACTTCATTCCATAAACTATATTTATGCACAAACACTTACTACAGTAAGTCCAAAGTTTATTTAAATGCTGTTCCTATATGTACTTGTTAAATTTAATTCAATTCATACATATTCATAAAGATAATTTTTTTTTATTTTACGAGTCCGCATACGTTTCACTTGCATTTATGTAAACTGATGTATTTATGTATGAACACACGTACGAGTCAGTGCACTGTATCCCTGTTTGAATACTCGGTGTTCAAATTTACGTTCAATAATTATTAACGATTATTATCATGTTCATAAAATATATATGTATGTACGATACATACTCGTACATTGTGTTTGTTGTTGTTTCTGTTTTGAACGTGTTTGGCCAGATTACAGTATAAGCCAAAATAATTAAGTACTTTGATGGCAAAAAGCTCAATACTCAAAATGTTTTTTTTTTATAATTAAGAAAATTAATGATTAATTCGATTATACTCACGACAGATTTGTACTTATTTCAATTATTTTTTTAATAAATTATTAGTTTAGATCTTCCTGGGGATAATCACACTTACCTAAAAAGAAAAGAGATAAAGAAATTATATTAAATTTTAACTTAAATAAATATTAAAAAATATATATGTGAATGGTCTTTCTTCCTATCTTTAAATTTAAATAAAACAAAGTAAGTGTAAAATATCAACGAAATTTCGCTTAAAATGCCTATCATTGACCAGTTCACATCACCTCTACATGTGATGACCACGCCCTCAAATCACTCGAGCAAAAAAACGTGGCATGTCGTTGGTGTCCATTCAGACCAAAAGACCTATAGCGCTCGCCGTTACCGATGACGCCGCCTGCCCAAAATCCACACCAAAAAGGTGAAATTTTCCGAATGCGAAATGTGGCTTGATATCGTATCAAATTCGAAACCAGAACACCCATTTTGATAAAAACAAATTCTACACAGAGAAAACATATTCGTGATAGCAACCGAATGTGTTGCCAATCGAATGATTCTACCTTATTAACCGAATTTTACAGTTGTGGTTACAAAATTTTAAAATGGGTAACAAAAACTTGGTTGCTTCAACCGAAATTCTTCTTTATCAACTGAATTTCTGTTGATAGAAGAACAATTCTATTTGTGCAACCGAATCATTCGACTGGCAACAAATTCGGTTGTTATCACGAATCGTTTTTCTCTGTATATAATTTGCACGTGTTGTTGAACGCTTTATCCGTCCATGGTGATTTGTCCAACATACTGAATGAATGACTGTCAATTCGACAGATGTAGCTTTAACAATATCTTCGCTATTAAAGTTCGGAAGTCCCTAAATTAAAATGTACTTTGTATTTTTCTTTGTTTCCATTTTTATATTAAAACTTTTCGGTTTTTTGGGAGGGAAATTTAATTTTTTTCATCCCTTAAATCTGCGCTTGCTATTGGAAGACCCTTTGCAATCGACTGATCTTGGTTTAACAAATGATGTAATCTCAGTCTCTCAGTGATACAAATTCAGATAAATTTTATATACATATGTATCAATTAGCTGAATTTTTTGTCAATTATCTTAACAGAGTAGTCAGCGGCATGAGAAAATGGGAAATATAACTTAACTTGTCCAATTGTGGGAAAAATTATGTTAAAACAGGAAAGAGAGCTATATTCGGCTGTGCCGAATCTTATATTCCCTTCACCAAATTATACTTTAAAATAAAAATTTTAAATATTTTTAGGTAAACAAAATTAAGTTTTTTTTTCCAAATTGTTTTTTTTTTCATTTTTTGCAAATTTTTTTTTGGATTTTTTCTAAATTTTTTTTTAATTTTTTAAAAAAAAGAAATTTTAAATTTATTAGTGAAAAAAAAATTTATGTCAAATTTTTTTCTAAAAAAAAATTCGGGTTAAAAAATATTTTTCCCGATTTTGACCCATTGTAGGTCCAAATTACTATATCCTTATATATATCGTTGCAATGAACTTTGAAATATCTATCATTATATTAATGACTTAGTAATCCAGATATATATCAAAAATAGGCCAAAAATCGAGGTTGGCCCGGTTTTTTAGTTATATCTCAAGCATTTGTGGGCCGATTTTTTCGATTATAAATAGCAACCGAGCCGGAAGAATTCCCGATAAAATACTTTGTATGAATCAAGTTTGTAAGTTATGTGGTGTCTCAGAAAATTGATTTCAACAGACAGACAGACGGACATGACTTAATCGACTCCGCTATCTATAAGGATCCAGAATATATATACTTTATAGGGTCGGAAAATTATATTGTGAAAATTTCAAACGGAATGACAAACTTATATATACCCTACTCACGAAGGTGAAGGGTATAAAAACAAAAATAAGCTTTTACTGTTCTCATTCATCTCACCTCAACTGTGGTGCACATAAGCGGTATTATTTTCATTGAAATTATCAAAAGTTTTTTTAAAAAAAAAAAAAAAATTATACTAAAAATAAAATAAAACTGATATGTGAGTATGAATTAACAAAAAAATAGAATTCATTCATAAATCTTATTGCCGCTTTGTTTAGCTGGCCGGCAAACCACGTTTTAAATAAAAAAATATTTTTTAAAATGTTTTATGAACTATGCAAACTATTATTAATTAGTTTTATTGCTACTATTATTAATAGCTTAATTAACAAACATTTTTTTAAATTGTAAAATATTTAATTATAAGTTGCTACTGTAAGTGTTAAACTTGAAATTGTTACTACAACAATTAAAGCTCATTATAAAAATGTGCGATAGATAGTTGTATTTGGTTTCTTCTTATTTTGTAAATTATAAATCATTTGCCAAAAATTATTTAACATAATTTACATGTCTGTTTAAAATCGTTGAACAAAAATTAGTCATTTTACACATTCAACAGACCTAAGAAGACATTTGGTTGACATGTTGTGATTTGCTATAGTATAGGAAGAGAATTCAATTTCAAGTGTAGTGCTTAACCCTTTTATGGGTAAAGGAGACACGTTTGATGGTTTCAAGTACCTAAAATGACTTTAAATAAAACAGTATTTAAGTACAGATTTTACTTCACACTAGTAAAGGTAAAGTGTTAGGATATTAGCAACGCTTTTAGCAGATCTTTAAACACGCTATTATTCTAGGTAGATTCTAATAAAACTAGGTCTGCTTATTACTTCACTGCGAACAATTTGTGTCAATTGTTTTAAACGCCTCAGTCCTGTGACATGTGAAAAGAGGAAATAAATTTACTTCATACTGGAAGCAAATTTATTTATACCCCTTTTATAACGATATCTATGACTTTTATGGAAAGAATTTTAAAACAATTTTTTATATTGTGCATATCTAGAGAAAATAACCTTTTAAACCATATATGTTTCATGAATATTGGTGGACAGTAACATAATTAAAAGTGTACCACAAAAAACGTGTGGCCTATTTATATACAAGATTTTGTTCCCTCAGTTTGATTATGTCCCCCCTAATGGGTTAAGCCTCTAATGCTTAAGCATGCCTCAAGGCACTCATAGCAGAAATGCCAATAAATGTAAAAATATAACTGATTTATCATTTCAAAATCTTTGAAAGCTTTTTTAAATATTTAAGTACGTTTTTTAGCAACTGTTACAAGAGTTTTTGAAATAAAAAATCAATTATTTGCATTTACTGGCATTTTTCCGATGAGTGCCTTGAGGCATCCTAAGCATTAGAGGGTTAATAACAAATACATTTTATTTAAAAAATATATATAATTTGTTTTGTTTCATTATGTCCACATATACATTTATAAACAACCCAAAGAGTTTTATTTTCATAATATTTGACAACCTTCATAGCACATTTAGAATGATTCATAACATTTCACATCTGATAATAACACACACACAAACAATTTTAAGTGATAAAATGTTATAAATTATAACATTAAATCATCTTATTTGTTTAAATTACTGCATCAGAATTTATTTTTATAGATGAACTGCATGTAAATTATTTATAAATACTACAAAAGAAAATAATACATAAACTGCAAAACTATTTTTTCGAGTGTAATGCATAATTCTCAACAACAAACAACAACAAAAAAGAAAAAAAAAAGAACAAAATAATAACAATCGCAAACATTATATACAATTTTGATATAAAAGTCGTGCGGCAATGTCACTGTTAAAGTGAAATTTTTTGGCTTTAAGCCAAACTAACAAATTCAAACCAAAAAAAAATTAAAAATCACAAAAACAAAATTATTTTCTACAAGTATCATCTATATACTTACTTTTTGTATGAGTACTACCCACAGAGAAACAAAATAGAGGGGAAACTATAAAAAAAACTTAAACCTAAATTTTACTCAAAATAATCTCCCATACAAGTGTTGTTTTGTTTTACATAGTTTTATTTACTAATACATTCACAGCACTTAGGTTTTTGACATTTTATATAGGTCTTTTACAGCAGAGTTTCCATTCTATGTATATTTCTCTATAGTACTACCTACTTATATGAGCAGTATATTTGAATATTCAAAATGAAAAATGAAAATAACAAAACAGATGATTTGTATGTCGAAATTTGAACATTGCTTAACGTTTTAGTATTGTATTTTTTTTTTTATTAAATAAGTAAATGAAAGTTTAAATATACATTTTTCACATTATTTTACTTTTATTTTTAAAACCGGCAAATAGAAAAAAAAATATACACAAATCATCCATCCACTTTGATATTTGAGTATGATTAGACGGAAATTATGTCAAATGTTTGAAAATAAGGCTAATCGTTAAAAACTAAAAAAAACGACTACTTGTGTGAATTGTTTTATATTTTTAGTATACAATATAGTTTTTTTTATGAAATATGGGTCAGGAGAGTGTTATACTTTTTGAATATTTTTATTTTTGTTAATATTTTTTATTTTAATCACTGACCAGCCCAAACTAATTTTTGTATATTTTTTCCAATTGGAAATGATTCAAAGTTTACGGTAACGCTAATTTCGGCAACGGTATTTGCGTCAACGAATCCTTATATGCGGAAACTTTTTCTTTATTTCTTTAATTTAAAAAAACTGCCGCTGAATCACACCATAAGCTTTGCTCTCAAAGCTTATGGTGAATGTGTTTCATCGGTTTCAACGTGCGAGAGATGGTTTATGAGGTTCAGAAGTGGTAATTTGACACAGAAGACAAATAACGCCCAGGCCAGCCAAACATGTTTGAAGACCAAGAAGTGGAGTCATTAAACCATGAAGATTATTGTAAAACTCAACAAGAGCTTGCAAAATCAATGGGAGCTACTTAAACAGCAATTTCAAAACTTTTGAGAGGATTCAAACAAAAGCAGGGAAATTGGTTACCATAAGAATTGAAACCGAGAGACCTTAAAATACGATTTTGCATGTCCTAAATGATGCTTGAACGCTTTAAAAAAAAAATTTATTTTTGCACCGAATCATTACTTGCGATGAAAAAAAGTTCCATTACCATAACCCGAGGCGTAAGAGATCGTATGTGAAGACCGGCCATTCATCCAAGTGGACACCAAAGCCAAGTATCCATGGTGCTAAGGTAATTATCTGTCTTTAGTGGGAGCAAAAGAGTCCTATCTATCATGAGCTGCTGAAATTTCATCAGACTATCACAGGGAACCTGTACTGAACGCAACTGATTCGTTTGAAGCGAGCATGTCCCGAAAAATGCCAGAATATGAGGCTAGACATGAAACCGTGATATTCCATCATGACAACCCTAAAAAGTATTTAGAATGAAGTGATTGGAAAGTTTTACCTAACCCGCTTTATAGTCAAGACCGTGCCCCGTCCGACTATTATTTGTGTCAATAGATGCAGAACGCTCTCTCTGGGATACGCTTCACTTTGGAACAAAGTATTCGAAATTGGCTTGATTCGTCCTTGGCCTCAAAAGATCAGCAGTTTTGAATACATATGTTGCCAGAGAGATGGGAAATAGCTAAGAATATATAAATTTATATATATATCTGCGAAAGATGACAATAGTCTAATGTAGCAAAGAATGTCATTCAAATGTTTACCAATAAATCAAAATCGAAAAGAAGACAAGTTTAATATCCTGGGGGTAAATTCTCGCACTCGTTCGAGTAAAAACACCTTCGTGAGAAGGGTATATATAAGTTTGTCATTCCTTTTGTAATTTCTGGATCCTTATAGATAGCGGAGTCGATTAAGTCATGTCCGTCTGTCTGTCTGTTGAAATCAATTTTCTGATCCAAATCTTCAATAATTCTGTCAGACATGCTTTCGAGAAGTTTCCTATTTAAAATCAGCAAAATCCATTCATAAATAAAGGAGATATGCGCAAAAATCCGAGACAACCTCTATTTTTGGCCCATTTTTTATCTATATCTCGATTACTAAGTCATAAATACAGACAATATGGATATGATAGATATTTCAAAGTTCATTACAACGATGTAAAAAAAGAAAAATTAAAAGATAATTTTTTTTTTAATTTTATTTTAAAGTATAATTTGGTGAAGGTATATAAGATTCGGCATATCCGAATATAGCACTCTTACTTGTTTTCTATACATTTTATATCGAATAAGAGAATCCCAAAAATAAACTCGCACGTTCGAATAAATATTCGATCGTGTTCGACTGTGGTAATTAGTCCCCTGTTCACTTGAAATCCCAATCGGTCGCTTTACCTAAAGAGATAAGAAGAAAATAGGAGAAAGGGAAGAACTTAATAAATAGCGAGACTTGTTATTAATATCAACAAGAAGAATAATTGAAGTTGTAGGGTCGAAATCATTTCAACGTTGAACCTAGTAGACCAATTTACCGCCGTAATAAACGCATTAATACGATTCATACCGATTACCGATAGATCATTGACGAACATTGTTCTTCGTCGCAGAACTCTCATTTTATAGCTTATATCAAGTCAAAGTGTTGTTCAAAATAAAATTCGTGCAACATATACAGTATCACAGGATATCAGGCGGGGATATTCCTTTCTATACTGAGTCGAAAAGAAAGTAGGAGAAATAGAAGTACAATATAAATAGTGAGACTTGTAATCCATATCGACAAGAACGACCTTGCTCCGTCCGAATATGATTTGTTTCGATCGAAGCAGAACACTCTTTCTGGGATACGCTTCACAAAGTATCCGATATTGGCTTGATTCGTTCTTGGCCTCAAAAGATGAGCAGTTATTTTGGCTCGGAATCCATATGTTGCCAGAAAAATGTGGAAATGGGAAAAATCCCGCATTCTTAAGTCATGCACCCAATAATACTAAATTAAGCTAAAAACCAGTAAAAAGTTTTAAAAGCCGTTCACATTTGAAATGATTAAGTTGACAAATAAAAAAAAACAACAAACAAATTTATATTTCTTTAAAGCATTCAAAATGGAAAGAAATAGTTTAATAAAGTTATCAGCAGATTATTTAAACTTATTGTGAACATTGATGGATTATTTAAGGTTGTTTATGAAAAATGTATTTATCGGTAGTACACTGAAAAGGTACGTTCATTTTGGCCGATGCTACATTATAATCAGTTTGAGGTATGTTCAGGTGATTCTATGTGATTAATGAAATGATTAAGTTTAAGTTTTTAAGTGTATGGATAATCTCGATTTTGAAGTGATTAGAGCATAATCACGTTGGAGGTGATTAGCTCTGCAAATGTGAACATAGCATAAAATAATCTGTCACAAAACTCATTTTAGAACTTTTGTTCTGGGCGATTATTTTTAATAAGTTATAATTTGGGTTATAATGAATAAGTGGACGAGTTATTTACGATGCATTTTACAGAGGCACAGTTACTTTTTTAATTCATGTTTATTGTAAATTTTGATTATTTTCAAGAATAATATTGCTGACTCATTTAATTTTGTATAATTTTATCTCTTAAACATCCGCTGTTTTAAAATATTAATCACTATTATCAAAGATCATTGCAATGCATAGGTAATTTCAAAGAGATTTATTAATCATATTGCAAAATAACCAAATTAATGCAATTTATCTTAATAATAAAAAAAAAATATAAAAGGAAACCGCTTTTGAGTTACTAGTTATAGTATTAGAAAGATACAAATCTTTCTAACCTGTAGAATTTCTTATCTTTTTTTTTTTCTTAAACAAAAAATGTAGCAATAAGCCACAGGTAAGAAACATTTGTATGGCTTTTTAAACTGGCTGACTGACTAAGTTTGCTATTTAGTTGGCTGACTGACTGAATGATTGTTTAATGGAAATTTGTTTTACATTTTCCTTTAACAAAAAACCCAAAACCATACAAAGTATATTTTTTAAGCCTTTAAGAGGCTTTTGCAATGAACTGGAAATAAATTTCAAGCATTAAAATGGAAATTATTTATTTATTTTAACAAAATTCGCACTTAAAGGTTTTGAAAAATGATGATAAGAAATAAACAGATTTTAGTTAAACCAGCAATAATTGTTGAAAATCATTTATTGATTTTCATTTTTGATAATGAATTTGAAATGTTTTTTCTTTTGGATTGTAATTTATTATGGAAATAATTTGATATTGATTTTTGAACGCAAATTACATTGCGAGCAAAAAAAAAAAAACACTAAAAAGCTTTTAACCCCATTTATGTGTTTATTTTTGCCATAAAAATTTATTGATTTGTTGATTTAATATCAGAAAAACAGTTAAAAATTATTTAAATTTGTTTATATGTTATGGAAAAATAGTGATTTATGATTTAAGTTTTGCTTTGGCTTGTGGCGCTTAAATTGTGTGTGTCTTGTATTTTCATTAATTATCTAAACAAACCATAGTGCTAGAGTTTTTTTATTTAAAAAACCATTTAAATATTGACTCTTTTGATTAAAAGCTGTTGTTTTTTCACGCTTTTAACACGCATGCCTGGCAAAATAATCTCTAATTACTGGGCGAATACTTTGCGAATGCTAAACAGGCTTTGTTTTGTTAAAAACCAAACGCCATAATACTTACTTAAATAGAAAATTGTATGTATTTAAAGAAATAGTAAAACTGAATGGTCAAATGTAAATAAAATTTGAAATTCATTAGTTAATGCGTGAGTTCGGCTTTAAGAAGCATTAAAATGTGTCAATAACAATTTAAATACCAAACATCAACGTCAAATGCAATCATTATAGCTCGTATCTCTATTATGAACAAAAATCCAAAACCATATTTGAAATACGATTTTGTAGCTTTTTTTTATGTTGACAACGCGGGGAGTATGTATATGAAGTCATGGTTTTACTTATGGCTGTATGACTCTATCGATGGTGCTTGGATATGCAAAAATTTATGATGGAATTTTTTTCCTTCTATTTGAATTACTTAAATAAAAGGGGTATTCATACGCAATCTAAGTGCTTTTTATTATAAAAAATCTTAAAAAATTTTAGAATAAAATGATTTATTGACATAACCATTACCTCCTGCATTACTCGGTAATGAGTGATGGCTATTTCCAGCTGTACATTAAATATATAATGATTACATTTGTTTCTCACTTAGTTTTGTAAGCTTATAATAAGCATGTAGTTTAATTTTAGAATATAGCTGGTTAAAATAATGAGTTTTAATGCCAAATTCTCAACGCAGAGAAAATATACAGTTGCACATGATCACCGCTATCATTTCAATATGATTACATGTTTTTTAACAATATTATGGTCACTATAATTATTATTATTATATGATTGCGGCAACCAGAATAAGTTTAAATTACAATTCACATAATTACAGCATTCATACATATGTATAATTGCAGTAATTAAATATATGTTTATGGCAATTATATTCATGATTGCGGTGATCATAAGCAACTATATTTTTTCTCTGAGAGTAGTAAGTAAATCTAGCTAAAGCTACGTACACACGTTTGTCAGATTGTACAATATTGTCAGAAAAATGTTCAGAAAATGTCTAACAATCGTGTGAACTTACAATTTTTGTCCTATAACGTTTTCAGAAAAAGTACTGTCAGTACATTGTAAGACAATACTATTGTCAGACATCTGACAATCGTGCAAATACCTTACGTTGCCATTGCCAGATCATTGTAAGAAACTTTTTATTGTCATACGTGCGAAGTTTATGCATCTGACAATGGCATCATTGTCAGATAAATTTTTTCTATTGGCAACACTTTGCATATGTATTTAAAATAAACAAAAGTGAAGTAACCGTGTGAACTGACAATTTTTGTTGGCAGATAAATTTATTGTTTGAAATTGTAAGGTTTTCTTTTCAGTTTCGTCTAAACTGACAATTTACCTTTTGCTAATAATATTTCATTGGCAGTACATTGCGAGCACATTGCCAAATCTGACAACATTGTAAAATCTGACAACCGTGTGTAAGTAGCTTAACTCACAATTTCCCTTGCTAATAATATGTTTGCTAGGAATCTTAAATCTTTGGCTTATACAGTTTAAAAGGAAATTATAAGTATTTTATTCCTGGTAATTTTGTTTTTTTTATTTATTTATATGTGATGAACTGTGACTCCCCCTAATATTTTTATTAACTTTAATTTACAATTGTAAAATATTGACGTCATTTCTTCAGGGGTTTTTGTATGTTCTTTTCACAATACAAATAGCAACATTAGTTTGCATTTTCAACCGTTAGAAGTAGTACTAGAGTGCTGGCTGTATTGTAAAATTAAATTAAAATGCAAATCATAAATTCGAGATTGTTGCCGAAGTTGTTAGCATTTTCTATGGCCATGATTTAATTTGTTTTAAATGTTTATTGTTGCCATAATATTAATGTAAACATATGAACTGCATAATATTCTTAAAAAACATACAAAAAAAGCAAGTGCAATAAAAGTATTTTGAATAAATTCTTTAAGTATTAAATCAGAATTTAGTCATTTAGTCACAGAAAATCAAGAACAACAAAGGATTTTTTGGTGAATAGTTTATAAATGAAATCAGAGTTTTGAAGTAAAGTGATTTATTATTCGAAGAATTTTTTGAAAATGATGTCATAATATTTATGTTATTAAAGATTTATCCCCTTATATATAATAACATTTTTATTTTATCAAGGGTTTATAAAACAAATTTTGTTTTAGGAAATTTTGTTTTATAAAATAAACATTATATTATGAATCAGAGCATAATGTTGAAAACAAAATTATGATTAATTTAAATTGTTGATTTAAAAACCTACGCACAGAAAAGAGATTAGTTGTAACAACTGAATTTGTTGCCAATCGAATGATAAAGATGAAATACGATTGAAAAAACAAAAGTTTTTTAACCAATTTATAGGTTTCTAGCCACAAATCTTAAATTCTGGCTTAATCATTCGATTACGCAGTGACCATCAAATTGTATGCTAATTGAATAGCTTAGTCTTGATGACCAAATGTTCCCGTTTTCGACAGCTAATCTTTATGATCTAACTTTCTAACTTTTACAGGATACACTTAAAACTCTGTTTACACTTACAAGTTTCCGGTGTCGCTTACTAAACCTAGATAAAAAATATAGTTGTACAGGTTTACCATAACCATTTCAACATGTTTACAAGTTTTTATACCCTTCACCTTCGTGAGAAGGGTATATATAAGTTAGTCATTCCGTTTGTAATTTCCACAATATAATTTTCCGACCCTATAAAGTATATATATTCTGGATCCTTATAGATAGCGGAGTCGATTTAGCCATGTCCGTCTGTCTGTTGAAATCAATTTTCTGAAGACCCCAGATATCTTCGGGATCAAAATCTTCAATAATTCTGTCAGACATGCTTTCGAGAAGTTTCTTGTTTAAAATCAGCAAAATCCGTCCATAAATAACGGAGATATGAGCAAAAATCCGAGGCAACCTCTATTTTTGGCCCATTTTTGGTCTATATCTCGATTACTAAGTCATAAATATAGAGAATATGGATATCTAATGATAGATATTTCAAAGTCCATTGCAACGATGAATATAAGGCCTACAATGGGTCAAAATAGGGAAAAATATTTTTTAATCCGAAATTTTTTTCACAAAAAAAATAAATTGTTAAATTAAAAAAAAAATTTTAAAAATTGGAAAAAACTTAAAAAACAATTTCAAAAAAAAAAAAAATTTTAATTTTATTTGAAAAAAAAATAGATTGAAAGTAAAAACCGAAGAATAATTGTCGGTTTCGGTTTTACGCCTTGAAAAACCGCGGTTTCGGTTTCGGTTAAAACCGAATTGGAAACTCTAATTAATATAGACAATATGGATATCTAATGATAGATATCTCAAAGTCCATTGCAACGATTTATATAAGGCTATAGTAATTTGGACCTACAATGGGTAAAAATCGGGAAAATAATTTTTTAACCCGAATTTTTTTTTTATTTTTTCACTAATAAATTTAAAAAAAAAATTTGGAAAAAAATTAAATTTGAAAATCAAAATTAATTTTGAAAAACAATTTGACATTTTTTTTTTTTAATTTATTAAGCCAAAAATATTTAACATTTTTATTTTAAATTATAATTTGGTGAAGGGTATATAAGATTCGGCATAGCCGAATATAGCTCTCTTACTTTTTTAACAATAATATGGCCACTGTAATTATGTATATGATTGCGGTAACCATAATATGTTTAAGATACCACTCACATGATTACAGCAATTATATATATGATTGCAGTAACTAAGTATATAGTTGTGGTAACCATTTTTATGATGTATTACTTCACCATATTGTGTTCTTCTCAGATTTGGTTATCATAATCTGAGAACAACACAATGAAAAATGTAGAAATTGCAAATGGCATGGCAAACTTATAAACCCAGCTCATGGTGAAGGGTATAAAAACAAGTGAACTTCTTCACCATTGGTGTGCGTTCATATTGTTCAGATTACGAAGATTTTCAATTTACACGTACACAACCCGAATGTAAACAATAGAATGTAAATTTACACGTACACAACCCGAATGTAAACAATAGAGTGTAATAGAGCTTAAAAATACAAATATTTTGATCAGTTGCTTGATGTTGTTGCGGATATTTTATTTTTTATCCATACATGCATACTAATACAATAACTCTATTTGCCTACTAACGCACAGTGGGGCAGAATCAAAATTGTTTGGCAAAAAATCTGGCATTTCAAAACGGGTGGTCCGATCGGGATAAAGTCAAGGAGTATTCGTGTTTAAGTTATTAATATGGAACCTACAAATACTCCAGGCGCGGCGCTATGGGTGCACAAAGTAGGGTACCTTTGACATGTACAATTTTTAAACACGTGCCATTTCTTATAATTTCTCTTATAATTTCGAGTTATGGGGGCTCAAAGTAGGGTACCTTTGACATGTAAAATTTTTAAACACGTGCCATTTCTTATAATAATGAAATTTTAAAATTTTGCCATACCTTGGTCCGCTTATATAGGGCGTACTTTTGAACCGACTACTAGACTACTAAATTACCAATAATATGCAATATCAATTACGGCTCCAAAAATAAACGATTTTAAATGCAAAAATTAAAAAAAATAGTAGATTTGTGCTGTGTTTTGGCCGAAAAGGTGATTTAGCTCTTTTTTTATTTAAAAAAAAAACTTTCTTTAAGGACATATAACAATTTTATGTTTTTCTGGAAGATATCTTTACGGTAAACATTCTGATGTTAACAACATGTCAAAGTTTTCGAATATGTCGTCCCTACGCCCTTCGGAATTCGACCTATTTTTTACCAAAATTTCAAATTCGGGCCACATGTTCTAAAATCCCAAATCTGGAATCATTAAATAGAAAGCAGTTTTGGAAACCTTGATGTGATCCCTATTTATTTTCAAAGTATTTTCCCAGCCACGAAGAAAACGTGGACCCTATGAGCAAAATAGTAAAAAATATCATTTTTGGGATTTTGAACATTTGACCTTTTGAACATTTTTTTTAAACTTTGTTATTCAGAATGAAAAATTAAAGAAACGTTGAAAACTTAGTTTTATTTGTATAATATCTTTAGTTTTTCTAAAGCCTTTTGGGAAAAGGTTTCCTGATGATCTGGCCTAAGCAACCAGTGAAATGCGCAAAGGAACTAGCTTATCCCCCAACAATAAATTTCAGTGAATTTATCAATAAAATTGGGAATTTAGCATAAGAAAATCTTACTAAAATATTAATTTTGTATTCCCGAATAACCTTTTAATCATTCAGTTTTGTTAATAAATTAAGATTTTATTACATATTTATTAAGCTTCTAAAACTAAAATTTGTATCAACATTTTTATAGGATTGCAAATATTAGGAACAATTTGATCCACATTTATACCGAACTATTTTTTTTTGTTTAGACAAGTTAATTTTCGGCCTTAAGCTAAGTACTCTGTTCAAAATTTCGTGCGAACTGCTGTCAAACTACATATAAAATATTTGGAATTAAATATATGCGAAATAGTTTCACAAAAGCAGTACTCTGTTCTTATTGTGGAAAACATGTGAAATACATCTGGCAACCTTAATTTTCCACACGAAATAACATAAGCAGCACTTCTTTCGCACGAAATTAAAACCAACAGCTGATCAATTGTTGCATATAAAATTTTTCGCATGAAAAAACCATAATTTTTCGCAAGTATGAACAGAGTACTAGGCTTTATAAAAAAAATTTCAAGTCAATATCTCAATTAGATTCAAAAATTTCATATTCAAATTTAAGAAATTTTTGGCATGATTTGATGTTTACCTAAATTGAAAGTTGTTCTTTTAATTTCATTATTTACGTTATAAGCTATATTTGATAAGACGGTTAAGAAACATGGTTTGATATATTTTGCAGTATATTTGTGTAAACATTTTGGATTTTTGTTTCAATTATTTTATTGGCTATTATCTTATGGACTACATAAGCTTCAGTACAGTCAAGTATAATATAAAATAATTTATTTCTACTTTTAATTGAGACTATTGTGTATCAACACTGTCGTAATTAATTCAGTTTTAAAATTTATAAAATTGTTTGTCAACTGACTCCCACATAGAATTCAGTTATAATTAAACCCGGCACAAATTTCTATTTAAGCTAATAAATATTTCTAAGAAAATAGCTAAGAAATGGGTGTAAACATATAAAAACATGAATTTATAAGTGATAGTTTCATATAAATATATCTTTAAGTTGTATTTATAAGTCACCATAAAATAACAAAAACAAGATTAAAAAGTTTAATTTGTGTTTAAATTATAATTAAAACTATTTAAAAAGTCCATAAAAAATGGCTTAATTTTCATGGAGAAAGTTAAATAAAGTCATTCAATCAAATCAATGTGTATTAAGACTTAAATTTTTAACTGATTATTTCATAAATTCAAGGTGTTTGTGTATGATACCACAAACATAAAAGATTAAATACTTTAATCTATGATTTAACTCGAATTAAAAACTATTTAAAGTGCCATAAAATTCAGTAAATTACAACTTAAAGTAAGTTTTTAGTTGGTCAGTTTTTTTCAATAGCCTACGCCTTTTTTGTGTTTAAAAAATGTCTGCGTGCATAAATATTTTGTTTGCAGCAATTAATTCCCGTTAAGATAATGTAGCAAAATAATAATAATAATAATAATAGAGGTGTCATTGCAAGGCAACCATAATTAATCAAGTGGTAACAAAACCAAACCGGCCTTAGGCAACATTAAAACTATGCGTAGGTGGTTATTGTGTGACTAGAAATGGAATATAATATATTTATCATGTAAGTATATTAGGGTGGCCCTTATTTTGTGCATTTTCCATGCTTCCAAGGTCTGAACTTGATTTTCGCCTTCTAAAAATCAAATGCTAAAAATTTGAGCGGAATCAGATAACGATAAATCAAATAAATGTCTACAAATATGTAATTCCAATTTAAAATAGTTTTTGTACTTCATTTACCAATGAAGGTTTAAATATTCGGTGTATGACTTAAAAATGCTGGAATTAGAATAACTCGGTTTTTGTTTTTAATAACTTATATGTCATTTTGAAGGGTCTTTTATTCCCACTTAGTTATTGAACATTCTAGTGAAAACAACAATGTTTTTTTGCTTCGAAAATGTCGCATTTTGTGACAACAAAGCGTCATTTGTGGGAAGTTTTGCTTGACTTATTTAACAAAAAGTGCTGCTAAAGCACTCCAAATGTGTTTCGTCGGTTTCAACGTGCGAAAGATGGTTTGTGCGGTTAAAAGGTGGTGATTTTGACACGAAGATTGTTGCAAAACTCATCTAGAGCTTACAAAATCATTGGGAGCTTCTCAAGCAGCAATTTCAAAACGTTTGCAAGCTGCAGGATTCATCCAAATGTGGGGATATTGGATACCATACCATTGAAGCCAAGAGACCTTGAAAGACGATTTTGCATGTCCAAAATGCTGCTTGAACGCTATAAAAGAAAATCATTTTTGCACCGAACTATTACGATGAAAAATGGAACCATTACAATAACCCGAAGTGTAAGATATCGTATGTGAAGGCCGGCCAATCAGCCGAATCGACACCAAAGTGAAATATCTTGGCACTAAGGTAATGCTCTGTATTTGGTGGTAGTAAAAGGGTCCTATCTATTATGAGCTGCTGAAATCTGGCCAGATCATTACATGGAACCTGTACCGAAAAAGGTACAGAATATGCAGCCAGACATGCAACCGTAATATTCCATCATGACAACGTTTGGCCACATTAAGCAATACTCATTAAAAAGTATTTAGAATGAAGTGGTTGGGTAGTTTTGTCTCATCCGTTTTATAGTCCAGATCGTGCCCCGTCCGACTACTATTTGTTTTGGTCGATAGCGCTCTCTCTGGGATACGCATAACTTTAGAACAGAGTATCCGAAATTGCCTGGGTTTTTTTAGATGACGGACAACAATTTTAAGCCCTAGAGGGCCACCCTAATGTATACAAAATTTACATTTCCTTAATTATAAAGAAATAAAATAACTTAATTAGAGTGAACTTTTAGAAGAAACTAAAAAAACTATTTCAAGGATTTAAACAATGCAAATTAATGTATTCAAATAAATTAGTTTTTTACATAAAATAATCTCTATGTATTTCTTTTGTTATTTTTAAGCTCATTATCAAGATATTAAGATGTTTTTTTTTTGTAGATTCTTCCACATATTGTATTTATTTCCCCAAATTAATATTTATTACATTTAATAACATAATAAGTATTTGTTTATATTAAAACCAAACCAAAAATTTATGATGAAATCTTTTAATTTCGTCTACTAAGAAAGAAAAAAAAAAAAAAATTGTGCAAAAGTTCAAACAAAAAAAAAAGGGAGTGAATGAGATCCATACATCATTTGTTGATCGAAATACTAATACATATAGTATTGTATTGTATATTTACTATACTCTTGGCTAATATTAATGATTTTTCTTATTAAGTTTTTATTCTGTGTTTCTTTTAAATTTATTTCATTTTTGTTTCTCGAAATCAAGGTCAATGTAATCTCATACACATGTGAACAACATGTTGGTGGCAGCAGATACATTTATAAGATACAAATTCTCATTGTGTGTACTATAGTTTAGATTAGTTTGTAACAAAAAAAAAAAAAGTTTTTTTTCTGGGATTTTTTTTTTGTTGCTGTATAGACAACAACAATTGTGTTTCCTATGAATAATTATGAAATGAATATAAACAAAATTACTTATAAACAAATAGAAAGTGTTTATTTTAATATAAACATTAAGCATAGTTTTTAGTGTTTGCTAATAATAATGAGTACTAAACATATTTATTTGTTTACACTGTAGTTCTGTACTGTAAGAATTTCAAGTTGAAATTGTTAAGATACTTTAAAAAAAATGTTCTCAAAAAAATCCCACTTGAAGTTTTTCACCAGTGGCCTTATAAGAAGTTGATAATTCCAGACTTTCTCAGATACTTGCTCAATAATCAGCAACCGAAATCAACTGGTTGGCAGTGTAACTAAAAAAGGTTATGATAAATTTATCACTTAGGGTTTATATAATATCCAAAACCGAACAAATTATTTTAGGTTGGTTTTGTTACCTGTGTTAAATTCCGTATTTTGGATATTATTCTAATTGTTTTTGCACTTCTTTGGAAGTACATATCGCACTGGTTCCTCTAAAGAGAGTCAACTCAAAATTTAAAAATTTTCAGTAGAGGCAAAAAACAGTTTTTTTTTAATACATTACAATGAAAGTTAAAGATGGATACAACTGTTTTTTTTTTTTTACGAAAGAGTAGAGAAAATGAGGTTAGATTTTTACAGTGGATAGATATGACCACTGTACATAGATTTCTTTCAAAAAGTGAAAATTTAAAAATTTTAATTTGACTCTCTCTTTCTACTGGTAATGTAGAAATAATGTGGCTAGCTATTATAGTTGGTAGTTTGATAGTTCAAATTCAACATCAATACCGTCATGTTTGATGAACCCGTTTGTCATACGAGTGTTCACAATCAAGAATTAATTGGCCAATTCACAAGGTCTCCTATAATGTCATAATGTCCCAATATTTCACAATGGTTTGAAAATTTTGTTACTGCCTTTCAAGCAAAAAAAAGTCCTAAAATAATACTACTCTGTATGCTAGTAGTATTATCCAACAAGTCGTGAAATATTAGGACATTATGACATGATAAGAGACCTTGTGAATTTACCAAATATATTTCGCAGACATTTCCGTTAGACAATTTTATTAACTCGATAGTTTGGGAATTATCATTCACATTCGCAACCCGGGCCATTTCTAATTTCATTAGTGATCATTCGTTACAGGTTATTTAAAATCAGTTGTATCAGAATTTAATTTTTTGTTTATGAATTTTGTGATTTATGGTTTTATTAAGACATAACTGAGCACGCATTATTTCCTCTTGCTTACATTTTAATATTGAACGAAAATTTAGCAATCGCTCAAAGAAGCTTGTGAAAAGTAGTTTGCGGTACTTCAAAGGATGTAACTGTCAATGAGTTATGGATTTATGTAATGTGTGGTCCAAATACAATAATGATTTCTAAAATGAAAACACAAAACGGGGTCATATCTCAGCTTCCAGACGTTAAATTTATGTGGGAAAGTCAAACGTTATTATTAGCGATTCTGATGAAATTTATTTTCTAACGTTGTTCAGACATAAGTACATTAACTTATTTCGTTTTACTAAAGATTTGTTAACATTACTTGGAGTGCTTTCTCCTAGATTTAGAGGCAATCTAGCCGAATAGCCAAGCTACCGTAAATTCTAAAATACCGCTTAAGTTTAACTATTGATGCATCTAAAATATAATTTTACTTCAACTACCGCTACCGAAATCAAGTTCATTAAATCTATAGAAATTACCGTAAATGCAGTTATCATTAATATACCGTTATAATAAGTTTGCCGAAATAATCCAAACTTTATTATGGTTTCGAATCATTTAATATATTATTTATGTAAAGAACTTAGTATGCGAGATATAGACAAAAATAGTTTCAAAATTTAAAGCCACGCCTACTTAAAAGCAAATGTTTAGTAATTTTCAATGTTCTTATTTTTCAATCTATCTAATATATATAAGGGTTTTCATGTGAAGTGAACAAACTTTTGAATTCGATGTAGTCCGATCGAGATGAAATTTGTACCACAGTTAGTCCTATTGGATAGTAAGTCAGACACAATTTATCAAAAAGATCGGTCAAGATCTCTCCAAACATGTTTTTTTTTCTCCATCCATGTAACTTATTCCATATTGTTCTTAGCAAAATGTGTTCCAAATAGTTTAGATAGCTATTTCATCAATATTTCGAAAAAACAAAATATGTAAAAAAAATTTAATTTTTTTCCAAAATCAAAATCATGTTCGGAAGACATCGATTGTTGGTTCACTTGACATGTAATCCCCCATATATGAAAGAGTAACGCTAGTGACTGACTGATTCAACATTGCCCAGCCCAAATGCCTAAAGGCAGAGATATAAAATCTTGTGTATAGGTTCCCCAGTATGTAGATCCACTATGAAGGTATTGTTGGCATTTAGAAGGTTTAAAACGAGTAAATTATATTTGCTAAGCTAATACATATATCAAAAACCTTTAAAATGTTTCTTTATCTACTTAAACAAGTAAAAGAGTTATATTCGGGTATGCCGAATCTTATATACCAAATTATACTTTAAAATAAAAATTTTAAATATTAAAAAAAAAAAAATTTTTTCTCAAAATTGGTTTTCAAACATTTTTTTTCCAATAATTATTATGACAAACAAATTTTTTTGTTAAAAAAAAATTCGGGTTAAAATTTTTTTCCAGATTTTAACCCATTGTAGGTCCAAATTACTATAGCCTTATATAAATCGATGCAATGCACTTTGAAATATCTATCATTAGATATCCATATTGTCTTTATTATTGACCTAGTAATCCAGATATAGATCAAAAATAGGCAAAAAATCGAGGTTGTCCTGGATTTGTCCTTATATCTCAGCCATTTGTGGGCCGATTTTTTCGATTTTAAATAGCGAACGAGCCGAAAGAATACCCGATATATTGATGTATCAATTAAGTTTGTAATTTATTTCGGGGCTACGGAAAGTTGATTTCAACATACAGACGGACATGGCTATATCGACTTCGGGGTCGCAAATTAAAAATGTAGAAATTACAAATGGAATGACAAACTTATATATACTCTTGCCACTCATGGTGAAGGATATAAAAATAGCAGACAGATGTTATATACTTTTTTTAATTTTTCGAACTCTTTAAGGAAGAAAACGGGTAAAGGAGTTTTTTGACTCCCTATGTATCTTTTAAACCATATTATTTACTAATTAATGAACACCAAATATAAATTTGTTAATTTTTGAAAATTTTTAAAAATTATTAAGCCAAAAAGTTAAGTAACATGGTTTTATTTAGAACTGAGTGTATATTGGGACAAATCAGGGTAGGCGGTTTGGTACTTTTTTTAAAACATATTTTTTTCTTAAGCAAATGGACATAGATTTGAGTTGTGTGAGACTTAAAATTTTTTGCCAAAATGGAGTATTTTGATATTTCAAGAGGGAAAAGGAAAATTGTTGCTTTTTTAATACATATATTAGCTGATATGCTTCCGAGTCTTTGTTTAACATGTCTTTTTCCTAAATGGAATATTTGGATTTTTCAAACTTGACAGGTGTTAAAGTGGGAAAGGAAAATTGGTACTTTTTCTTCAAATGGTACTTTTTTAATACATATAGTATTTTTTAATACATATACATTGGTTGATATACTTCTCAGTAAAGAAATAATCAAGAATATGGGGCTTAATGGTAATAAGGTACCAAAAAGCGAGAACGAATGGTACTTTTTCGTTCTTCATAAGGTACATTTTGAATTTTCTATAATAATGAACCTAGAATCATTATGTTATGATCCTGATATAACATAATGAACTTTGAATTATAGAATTATACATATATGGTCCTGAATGAGATAAAACACTTGAATCTATTATCTACACTGGAAAACAGATTGGTACTGGCAACCGAATTTGTTGCAAATCCGAATTGACCGCATTGTACAGTTGAGGCTACAAAATTTTCTGCTGCTAGAACCGAAAAATTCTATGTGTGCAACCGAGTCATTCGATTGGCAACGAATTCGGTTGCCACTACGAATCTGTTTTCTCTGTATAATGATAATATTTGAATTTTTTATAACAATAAAACTAGAAATATCAAACACACAATATGTTTGGGAGACTAGTAGAACTTTTACTTTATTCTTAAGGTCCATTTTGGTTGGTATTCTATATTTTTTCTAATTTTCCAATTTATTGTTGTAATATTCTCACACCTCTGTAAACTGTAAAGAAACATTAACAGGTCTGTTGAGTGTATTTAAAAAAATTACACCTAATACATTTTGTGGAAATTATTTATCTATTTAATTTAAACATTTGGAAATAGTGAGCAAGAAAAAGCAAAAAAAAAAGAAAATTAAACAAATTGATGTTAAAGAACTTGTAACACCTTGTGTTATTAATTAAAGTTAAATAAATAATTAATACACATTTACAACAAACAGCACGTGTCAATGGTTTTTACAAAAAAAAAAAAAAAAAAAAAAAACACTGAAAATAGATTTTTTTCATTGTAGTCTATTTTACACCATATGTAAGTATGTAGTAAAATGACGTCAATCGAATTTAATAGAAAACTTTACTTATTTATTTATAATATAATGAAATTTTGTCATTCCATATGTTAGACCTTGAAATAAACAATTAAATAAATTGTTGTAATCTACTGCAGTAGAGTGTAGAGTACGCCCCCAATGTGATGTTTAAGTTTACAATTGTTGCCAGCAATTTGAGCATGGAATAAATCCATAAAATAATAAAAGAGTTATGGAATTACGTATTACGCTAGAAATGAAATCTTAAATTAAAAATACCTGTTAAGAATGAAGTACATTACTTCATTTCCCATTATGCTGAAAATTCTTTGCAGCAAAAGATTAAAACCAAAACTATTTAAAACCTTCACTTTTTGTTAAAAATCATGTCGAATCCTTTAACATTCATTAGCATGTTGAACAAAAAAAATGCATTCCAAGCACACTTGATTCTTAACGAAATGTTCTCGTTTTTAACTCTCAGTTTCGACCAACCAGCACCATGTTGCCAGGGTGTTAAGTTTGAAGCCTAAATCGTTGTGACATCTTTGGATAGTGGCCAAGTATGTAAAGTGAATGTAAAGTGAGTGAGTTGTTAAATAAACTACTATAAACTGCAATAGGAATTGTTTTTATTTTTATTTTGTGGCATGTACAGCAATTAACACTTTTCATTCCCCCATAAATGGCTAAAAGTCAGTACAAACAAACAACCAAACAAACCAACTCTGGACTTACACACACAATTCATTTATGGCACAATGGACACGCTTTCAGAGTGCCTTTAAAGAGTGGTACGTCTTACTACACATACTGCATACATATTTATTAGTGTACACTGTTTGTACTGTATTTAGGTGTGCATTAGGTTAAGCTGTCAAATGTTCGTATGTTCTTTTTATGGTAAATTGACACTTAAACATAAAAATGTCAATATCATGTGTCATTCTCCTATTTTTGCATTAAAACTCAAGTTTTAATGTTTATATGTTACAAAAAAAGATTTCTGTTAAGTGAAAAATATAAGAAAATATATTAAATTCCAATATCATAAATAGGGATTATTGTTTTGAATATTTATAAGTTGACTTAAATGATCTTAAAGCTTATTTATATTTTTTTATTTTGCTTAATTACAAACATGTAAAATATATTGATTTTTATTTATGTACATACATATCGTTACCTAAAACGCAAAACGCCCTAACTGACAACAAATTAAAAATCGTTAAAGTACAAAATACATCATCACAAGAAAAATCAGACTTTATTGGCAAAATTAAATAGCCCTAACTACAGCATCGCACATTGGTTAAAGAGTGGCCGAAATTAATTTTTTTCATGTTCGCCGACTTGGATAATTTTTTGGTATTTTATTGTCAGATATCTGAATATTATGATTCCGTAATATTAGGCTGATATATTTATTATTTGTTTGGACAGACACACTCGAAGTTCACATATGTTCGCTTGTTTAAAATGTCATGCAAATTTATTGTATATTCAATCTTTTGGTACAATCATAGTTAACTTATCATTTGACTTTGTTGTATATTTTCGTATATGACAATTGTCATAGATGAGACTTGCATTAAAAAAAGTTGGAAAAAGTGTCATATAAAAAATTTCGTAGAATAAAATATAAACAACATCAAAATTTCAATGTTCATCAACTTCAGTGGACTGCATCTTTTTAGCGCTGTGGAGCGCTGTTTAACGAAAGATGTCAAACTACAGCTTGAAGTCTCAGCTAAAAGCTGAAAAAAAAAAATTCAGTTGCTCCTTTCCCAAAAAAAAACAGTAAAACCTATAAAGTGATAAAGTAACAAAACATGAATTTTCGTTCATGCATGGTGTTCTTTACTGTTTAAAATTATTACATAATAGTATGTCTCTATCTAAAGGCCTTTATTCAATGATTTCATTTTTAATAACGAGGAATAATGACTCTAGAGTCTATAGATTACATCAGTCGCGAAGAATTGAACGTGTAGCCACTAATGAAGACGTAATGCATAACCTTTTATTGTCTTCAGACCCATTTATAAATAGATTTCGCTTAAAGCTGCAAATCAAAAAAATTGGATAATGATGTTAAAAAATTATTAAAAGACTATGCTTAAATTACTTATGCATGTTTTCTCTATGGGAGATGGGCGTAAAAGTGGGCGGATCAGGTATATATTCTCAGGAGCCCATTCTACAGTTATAATATTTACTTTTTGTGAAAATTGAGTTGATGCATTAAAAATCAAGGGAGTTATGCCACTTTTCCAACGCAAGCTGTATGGGAAGTGGGCGGATATTTTTAAAATTTCACACAATTGATTCTGAGTGTTTAAAAATGCTATGTTCCAAAAAACAATGCAGTAGGTCAAAATTTAATTTTCACTTTGCATGGTAGGTAGGCGTAAAAGTGGGCGGATCATTTTGATTTTTCCATTTTTTTCTTAATTCAAATAAAAAATGCCTATTTGCCAAGTTTCATTGTCCTTCGACAATTTTTTCTATTTTTAGCCGTTCGTTCTATGAACCTCATCCAATGTGCAACGGTTTCATGTAAAACGCAAAAAGACCTATCTACTTGCTTGTTTATACAACATTGACACAATTGATATATAAATTTAAATTATTATAATACATATAATCTTTTTATTTCATAAAATATAAATAATTATATACGGAAATTTAAATATGTCTGAACACTCAATGAATGCTATTGCTGAATGCAAAACAAGCTGAGAGAATGGGATAATTCGTAGTCAACAAAATCGTTTGAAAGGTAAGAAATACCTGAATTTTCTAGAGGAAATGTAACTGACCGTAAGCCTGGAGATATGAAAGAAATTAATTCGTCGGAGTGCTTTTTATTATATTGGTGAAATTCGCATTGTAAACCTCAATATTTTTTATTTTATCAAGTTTTTTCCTTCTCCTGTAAAATTAGTAAAAATTTAAGTTAGAGCATTTTGCGTTCCATGTAACGATATGTTGTTTACGAGAGAGTGTAGAAGATTGTTTCACATTGACCTAAAAACACCAACCGCCAGAAGTGTAACATCTTTGATGTGAATTCGTCATTTTAAATTAACAGTTTCAAAGTAATTAAGAGAAAGCAAGTATTTTGTTGAATACCAGATGCCGTTTATTTATTTCTTTATTTATTTCTGGCTGTCAGTTTTTTAAAGATCGGCAAAATTCTTAGTGTATCAAATTACACTTCAAGTAAAATTTCAACTATTGAAATGACATTAGTTTTTAAATATCAGTTCAAATTCGGGAGATATATCAGTATTGTTTATTGCGATTATTGATTATATTTAAAGGAAAAGATTTTGGAAACCCTTTTAAAATTAGCTTATTTATTGTTTTAATTGTCAAAATGTTTGAAAAAAATATTTACCATAGAGAAATATACATAGAGCGGAAACTCTCCTGTCAAAGACCTAACTAAGTTGTCAAAAACCTAAGTGGTGAGAATGTATTAGTAAAAAAAAACTATGTGAAAACAAAAACAACACTCGTATGTGAAACTTTTTTGAGTAACTTTTTTTCCAATTTTTTTCTAGTTTCCGCTCTATGTATATTTTCTATATGATATTTACTTTTCCAATATTTACTTGATTTGTTCACGATTACATTTTTTAGACATGTTTGATGCGCTAAACCAGTTGTCATACTTAAGTTGCTGTCAAAACAAATAATATTAATGGATGAAATGTAAAGTTAACAATCGTTGGCATATACTGCCTATTAGGCCAGTGTTATAGGTTTCGAAATGTCAAAGTAGTAAGCTTTGATCAATTTGTTCAGTAAAAAATGAATTTCATTAGATTTTTACATGATTTATATATTTTGGCTGTATGACTTAAACATGCGGGATATTTTAAAAGTATTGGCCATTGTAAGATATGACCTTTTTCCATGTTTCTGGAAACATATGGATTCCGCTCATCTTTTGCGGCCAAGAACAAATTAAGCCAATTTCGGATTTGAAGTGAAGAGTATCCTAGAGAGAGCATTCTGTATCGATCGCAACAAATAGTGGTCGGACGACGCAAGGTCTGCACCATATAATACACACATAGAACGGAAGAATAGAGAAATATCAATGGAAAAAATTACTCTCTTTTCACACATATGGGTGATACAATAACAAAATACAAGCAAAATACATTATCATGAATTAGGTTTTTGACCAAAAGACTTAGGTTTTGTTGGCTCTCAGTTACCTATCTAGTTGTCATCTATGGTTTGAACTATAAAGCGGTTGCGGCTACACTTCCCAACCACTTATTTCTAAATAGTTTTTAACAGGTATTGCAACATGTTGTCATGATGGAATATGATGGTGTTGATTCGGCTGGTTAGCCGGACATACAATCTCTTACGATTCGAGTTGTTGTAAAGGATCCATTTTCGATCCATTGCGTTCAAGCATCATTTCGGACACTTAAAATCGTCTTTTAAGGTATCTCAGCTTCAAGTCGTATGGTACCCAATTTCCCCGCTTTTGGATGAATCCTGCTAATCTCAAACGTTATGAAATTGCTACTTGAATAGCTCCCAATGATTTTGTTAGCTCTTGATGAGTTTGACTACAATCTTCAAGAATTAATGCCTACAATTCTTGGTCTTCAAACTTTTTTGGCTGACCTGGACGATATTTGTTTTCCGTGTAAAAATCATCACTTCCAAACGAAACACACTACCTATCGCAGGTTGAAACCGATGGAAGATATTCACCATAAGCTTTGATGAGCAATCGGTGTGCTTCAGCTGCACTTTTTTTCAAATTAAAGAAGTAAAGCAAAACTTCCCGCATATGACGCTTTATTGGCACAAAATTCGACATTTTCGAAGTACAAAAAACTATTGTTGTTTACACTTTAATGTTCAATAACTAAGTTCGAATAAATGACAGATATGTGCCCATCAAAATGACATATAAGTTATTAAAACAAAAACCGACAGCTATTGTAAATGCCGCAGTTTTAAGTTATACACAATTGGTCAATTCACAAGGTCTCTTATCATGTCATATTGTCATAATGTACTAATATTTTAGAATGGTTTTTATTGCTTTTCAAGCAAAAAATGTCCTAAAATAATACTACTTTCTATGCTATGTTTATTGTGATATCGTAACCAACCAGCAGAGACAAACGCCGAGTACATAAGAGTCGGTTAAGCCAAGCCGCCGAGTCGTGATATATTTGGACATTATGACAATATGACTGATAAGAGACCTTGTGAATTGACCAAATATATATAGTACGTGTAAAATATAACAAAATATTTTCTAAAATAAAAAAAAACTTTTTTGAAAAACATAAAATTTTTTCGATGTTGTCCCATATTTTGCAAATTTTCAATTCAAAACACTTAAATTTGAGTACAATATAGAAAATATTTTGGATTTTTTGAAAAATTTTTGTAAAACTTAAAATTTTTCTAGGTTCTCTCACATTTTGTCTCATAACTTTTGTTCTATTGAACCGATTTACCCAATTTTTAATCTCAAAATTACTACATTAATAACAAACATTTTGATGAAATTTCATTTCATTCAGTTTGGTATAGAGAGAGAGATCGTGATTTCCACATACATATGTACACAGCTAGATCGACTTTGAACTTTTTTAAGATATTCTTTTAATTTCGGTTACGCATATACTTGAAGTCAATTGCACAGACAAGAAATTGTTGAGTATTTGAAATCTTTAACGAGTTTTCACTAGATTTTATTTTTAGAAAAGTTGCACTTTTTCTAAATATGGCGTTTACACAGTCTCAAATTTATATTATTCCAAAAATATGTTGTAAAAATCTAGGGCGAACTTTACAGGTACAACTGCTCACAATATCGTTTTCTTTACCAACGCACTTGTCATAAATAATATTATTCAAAACAACAACATTAAAGGTGACACAACCAAACAGTTATAAAAAAACGAAACTTGGATGTGGCAACTGTTAAGTGAATCACACAATCATAACATTAATTTAAAGCACCTGAGTATAGTTATGTCAAACACATTTAAACATTATAAACAAATTGCTATTGACAACAGATTTTTTGGTAAGGGAAACAATTTTATATATCATATATCTCACTATTTTACTATGACATGGTTGAATTACCAAAAGTAATTCGGTGTATTTAACCTTGGTCACAGTAATTAATATTCATGCATGACAAATCATAACCAACGATCTGTAAATATTGTTAATACATATACAGTTTAATCTTAGTTGAGATTGAAATTGGTGAACAAAATTTTATGAATTTGAAAACAATTTCTTTAAAAAGTATTTAATATGTTGTTTCAGGGAATCATAAATATCTTAAAATACTTATTGCACTTTTTGTTGACATCATTCATTGTATTTCTTTCCAATTCTTATTAAGAATTTGTTTAATTCTATTTTTAGTTAACGCCTTTTTTTGTTCAGTTAAAATAAAAACGCATGTCTATATTAATTGTTAACAAATATTGTGATTATGAATTATTATTGTACAATTTCCAATAATAAAAACAAACAATAATTCTGAATTCGTAAATAGTACCCTCATTTCAACTTATGAATAATGTATTTTAAGCTGAATAATGTATTGATTTTTAATCAGCTCACCTACAATTAAACACTCAAAGAAATATATTAATTAAAAACTAATTTAGCTATAACTGCGTTTACACTATCTGAGTTCTTACATGAGTTAAATGTTAATAAAACAGTCAGCGGGATTTACAATAGATGACGTATCTCTTGAAGGCGGTTTTTGTTTTAAATACTTGTTTATTATTTTGAAGGGTACATGTCTGTCATTTATTCTTACTTAGTTATTGAATATTAGAGTGTAAACAATGTTTTTTTTGCTTCGAATATGTCGAATTTTTTACCAACAAAGCGTCACATGTAAGAAGTTTTGCTTTACTTCTTTAATTTGAAAAAGTGCCGCTGAAGCACACCTATTGCCTATCAAATCTTATGATGAATGTGTTCCATCGGTTTCAACGAGCAAGAGATGTAGTGATTTTGACACGATAGACTAATATCGCACAGGCCAGCCAAAAAACTTGGAAGACCAAGTACTGGAGGTATTACTCCATGAAGATTGTAGTCAAACTCAACAAGAGCTTGCAAAATCATTGAAAGCTACTCAAGCAGCAATTTCAAAACGTTGAATTGAAGTCGAGAGATCTTGAAAGATGATTTTACATGACTGAATTGTCACTTGAACGCTATAAAAGAAAATCACCCAAAGCGTAAGAGATCGTATGTTAAACCCTGCCAAGCAGCCGAATGGACACCAAAGTCGAATATTCATGGCATTAAGGTATTTAGTGGGAACAAAAGTGTCTTATCTATTATGAGCTGCTGAAATTTGACCAGACCATCACAGAGAACCTGTACTGAACGCAAGTGATTCGTTTGATGCGAGCATTTACAAAAAATGACCAGAATATCATGACAACGATCGGCCACATGTTGCAATACCTCTTCAAAAGTATTTAGAATGAAGTGGTTGGGAAGTTTTGCCTCATCCACTTTATAGTCCAGACCGTGGCCCGTCCGACTACTATTTGTTTAGTTCGATGCAGAATGCACTCTGGGATACGCTTCTCTTTGGAACAGACTATCCGATATTGGCTTGATTCGTTGTTGGCCTCAAAAAATGAGCAGTTCTTTTGGATCGAAATCCATATGTTGATAACAATTGCCAATATTTAGATATACATAGTTATATTGTATAAATGTTTCAAAATAAAAGCTAAAGATTTGAAAAAATTCCGCATTTTTAAGTCATTGGCCGACTACTGCATTACCAAACATCGTAGAAAACTACATGATGAAACTAATTCCCTTTCATTTAAAGCAACGGTGGCCAAACATGCCCTTGAGGGCATTGTGTTATTCTCACTAAGCCACACGCAGTACGAATGTTCTCAGCAAAAACTCAAACTACCCAGCAGTTAAGCAAGTAGTTAATGTATCCCTTATAGACAGTAGTCGTCACAAATGTCTTATCACTTACTGACCCCAATTTATATATTTTGGTCATTTGGTGCAGAGAGAAGACAATTAGTTACTTTATACATCCCAGGTAATCTAGCGTGAAGACAATGTGAGTAATTCGTTCAAACCGGTTTTATACAAATTGTGTTAACATAATTCTCATACAGTTAATTTTTATTTTTGCTTATGTATACTGATATCCCATGTAAAATTGTATGAAGTCAATAGTCACTTTAGTGTCTGTTAGTAACCTATAGTGAAGTCACTTTAAACGTTTATTTTGTACTGTACTTTAGAAATTAGTTATTTTACCCACCAGAAGCAATCCATTGAAGAGTTGTCGAAGAAAGGTTTGTTTACATGCAATAGTTTATTGTACTGCCTGTGATATGTCGTTTATGTTGACTCTTTGAGGTCAATTAGCCCCCGTACATGTTAAAATAACTAGTTATGTAGCTGACCAAGTTACTTGTTAGGTAAGGTAACTGACTCTATTTAACCAGTATGTGAATCCAATGCGTTGACTACTTTTGACTAGCTTTTAGACGATCTCGTTGAAGTCAAAAAGGGTCAATTGACCCTCTGCTTAGGACATGCCCGTGTTAAAATAACTACTCACGTAGCTATTGATGTAACTAGTTCCCACCCTAAATGATGGGTAAAATTACTAGTTCGGGACTGTCTCCTAGAACTGGTGGGTAAACACAAAACAAAAACAATTTAATTTAGTAACTCGATGTAAAGTACACATATATTCATTTGTGTTCTCTTTTACATTTTACATTTTACACTACACCATATGCATTTTAAACACTCTCTTTCTGGCCACCGCCGATTTAAAGACATAAAACCAGTCACATAACTAATTCTATGCCAGTTTCCATATGCCTATGTAGGTAATTATTACCAACATCATTCTATGAGCTTAAATAAATATTAATAAGAATACATTTAATGAATTTAATATGCAGCTAATAAAACAGTTGAATTAAACATTAAAAAATAGTCAATAACATAATAAACAAAATATTACTTTTTATAGAAAAGATTTTTTATCAATAAAGATCTAAAATAAAAACAAATATTCCAACAGTTAATAACAAAAGGCGGGCGCCAGAACACCAATATTTCTTAATATGGATTCTGGCATAAGTAAGTACTTAATATCTGAACAAGTCTTGACATTCTATTTAAATAACTGAAACTAATAAAATTAATTGAATTAAAAAAAAAAACTAAAACTCACGTGTTTCTTAAACAATTAATAAAAAGTCAATAAACTTACGGCCCTCGCAAATAAAAACCACTTTCTATATACGCTTATGAATGTTTATGAATGAATTGTAAAGATTTTTACGACCAGGTGGGTGTTTCAGTTTTATAATTTGATAAGACAAGAAGGTAATTTTTATTTCATTTAATTTGACAATAACACTCAGTGACAGACAGACACATGCATTAGTGACACAACATAAAATATAATTTTTATTAAATTAACATATAAATGAGAATTTTTGTTTTGGAATTTTTTATTTTTTTGGGCCATTGTGTTTTTATTGTTTCAGTTCTAATGCTTAGTGTTTCACATTTATATAATTTTATTTTCTTTTCTGAAAACTAACTCATTTTTTCTTACCTTCAGAAAACAAGTTTCAAATACGAACGAGACTGTTTCAGTTTTGTATTTCATTTCAACGTTTTTTTTTTTTTTTTTTTACTTTTTTTTCTCGAATTTTTATATATTTCTAAGAAATTTTGTGTAACTTAAATATTTTGCAGTCTGTTCAGACAACAAAATTTCAAGGTCTCTTTATTTTGAGAAATTTTAAAACACAACTCCAGTATGATGAGATCATCATGTTGTGAAGGGTTTCATGTCAGTTGCAATAATAAACGAAATGTCTGTGTATGGTTAAGGATTGGTAAATAATACTCTATTGTTTCTTGTTTAAATACCAAAATGCTGTCCTGATGATGTTATAAAATCAGAACCATATAAGCAACATTTTTGAGTGTTTTAAGGTAATAATCAGCAACGCATTAAGTAGTACTAAAAAACAACTTAAGTGCTGAAACCATATTGAAACATGCGTCCAAGTTTTATAGCTTTAGAAAACTACTAAAGACCACGCTAAGATTTTAGTTTTTAAATAATATGAGTGTTACTTGGAATAAGTACCTTTTATAGAATTGAATCATTTTTTTTAAACTATGTATCAGAAAAATATATACAAATTTAAAAATGTATCAAACCAAAAACTTTACTTTACATTAAAATCAGTTTTTACTTTCTAATTTAATTTATTTCTTAATAGTATTTCATATTAAAACTATGAGTACTTTCTATTCGTAAAAACGCTTTAATAGGAGAATTTAATTTAACATGGGAAACTTTGCTTTAATACAAAGAATCTTTAGGCTACAGCACGCAGCAGTTCTAGAAGACTGTCCCGAACTAGTGCCTAGACCAGAAGCGGATTCAGAGGGGGTGAAATACAGAAAAGTTTTTATACAAAAAAAATGTTTAACAAATTTTTTCCTCCAAATGGTTGACCTGGATCCGCGCCTGGACTAGACTCACCCTCTTGACTCTAGAAGGTGACAAATAGTTACATAACTAGCTACGTGACTAGTTATTTTAACACGTGCATGTCCTAATTGGCCCTTTTGGATTGTCGATAGCTGATCGAAAGTATTCAGCGCATTGGATACACATACCGGTTACATAGATTCAGTTACCATACTGGTTACTTTATTAGCTACATAATTTTTTATTTTAATATGTACGATTGCAAGCGGAAGCTAATTGGTCTCAAATAGTCAGTTAAAAAGACATTTCATAGACAGTCTAATAACCGATTGCTTGTAAAGAAACCTACCTCCGAAAACTCTCCAATAGATTACTACTGGTGGGAAAAATAACTACTTTCTAAAGTGACTACACTCTAGTTTACTTAGACACACTTAAGAGACTATTGACTTCACGCTACATTACCTGGGATGTATAAAGTAATTAATTGACTTCTATCTATCTGCACTACAAAGAGTACATACATACGTGTCAGATGATCCAAAATACATTAGTGACAATTAAAGGATACATTGACTACTTGATTAACTGTCTGCCCAGCAGACAGAGAGAACATGCCAAATTTGTGTAAGTTTTCGTGTTTCTTCACTTAGGAAAGTTCTGAAGGCAGACATGTAACTGCTGTAACTACTTTTATGATTGCGGTAACCATAATGTGGTAATGTTACCATCCACATGATTATCGCAATAATATATGTGCTAGTAGTTAATAAATATATTGTTACGAATGTGCATTAGCATTTCGAATGTAACGGTCTGTAACGACTGCCTGCAACATTGATCATGTTTATAAACACATACATCAGTAGAAGCTTCTTCTTATCAACAATGTTGATAGTATGCGGTTATTAGCATTGTGTCTGTAGAATTCGAATATACTAGTTTGTCCGTTAAGAGCATTGTAAAAGATTCCCGAAAGATGGCGTGTGTATAAATAGTGGTAGAAGTTGCAGCCGTGAGTGAGCTTATCATAGGCGCTATTAGAGATAACATCAATTGCCTTGTACATTTAAGTTTGCACATTATAAAGTTTGTGTGCATTTCTGCGAATTGATAAACGTGTATAAACACACTGAGTGAATATTTGAACTGTTGTTCAAATTTTGTTACAAATTTTAAACTACTAAAACTGCTTTTATTTTAATCTAAAGTATCCGGTTTATTTAAAGGAAATAAACCAACGTTTTCATAAGGTGAAAACGTAACAATATGTTTATGGAAATCATGTTCACGATTACATGATGATTGCATCATAATAAATTGTTCTCAGATTATCCTTTATCATAAAAATGGTTGTCACAAACATATACTTATTTACTATAATCATATATATGATTGCTACAATCATGTGAGTGCCTATATATTAATTGTGTTACTTTCTTTATAAAGGGAATAGTTTGGATAGGGAAAGGTGATGTGTGAAGAGGAGAAGAAAGCTTTTTTGTTTGACAACTCTTTAATTATGTTTGAAAAATAAAGGTTGCAGGGCCTCGGCGGCGTTTCAATGCTATACATATACATATTGTGGTTACCACTAAGCCAAACCAACTCATTCTGTTTTGAATATAATTAAAATAATACTAGATACAACATTAGATTAAAATTAATTGATATTAATCAACTTTTGTTAAGTAATTTCATACTGCTTTTCCGAATTATAGAATTTCGAAAAGCCTGGGATCTTGAAATCAGTAATCCGCGATATATTTTTAGATCCCGAACCTTGGAATTCATAAAAATCTATCCCATTTGTTATCTCTGTTGGTATGATATGACTCCGTTTTTATACCTTTCACCTTCGTGAGAAGGGTATATATGTATAAGTTTGTCATTCCGTTTGTTATTTCCACAATATAATTTTCCGACTCTATAAAGTATATATATTCTGGATCCTTATAGATGCGGAGTCGATTAAGCCATGTCCGCCTGTCTGTCTGTTGAAATCAATTTTCTGAAGACCCCAGATTTCTTCGGGATCCAAATCTTCAATAATTCTGTCAGACATGCTTTCGAGAAGTTTCCTATTTAAAATTAACAAAATCCGTCCGTAAATAACGGAGATATGAGCAAAACTTCGAGACAACCTCAATTTTTTTATCTATTTTTCGATTACTAAGTTATAAATAAAGACAAAATGGATATCTAATGATAGATATTTCAAAGTCCATTGTAACGATGTATATAAGGCTATAGTAAGTTGGACCTACAATGGGTCAAAATCGGGAAAAATATTGTTTAACCCGAATTTTTTTTACAAAAACCATTTTTTTTCCATAAATTTTTTTCACTAATAAATTAAAAAAAAAATTTAAATTAAAAAAAAAATTAAATTGGAAAAAACTTAAAAAAAAAAATTTTAAAAATTTTTTTTTTCAATTTTATTTTAAAGTATAATTTGGTGAAGAATATATAAGATTCGACACAGCCGAATATAGTTCTCTTACTTGTTATATATATGATTGCAGTATTTAGTGGATTCTCAGGAATCCTATCATGTCATATTGTCATAATGTTATAATATTTCACAATGGTTTAACAATGTTGTTATTGCATTTCAAACAAAAACAGGTTCTTAACTACTACTACTACTCTTTATGCTATGTTTATTGTGCTGTTGTAACCAACCATCAGAGACCAGCGCCGAACATCTAAGAGCCGGATAAGCCTAGCCGCCGTGTCGTGAATTATTAGAACGTTATGACATGATAGGATACCTTGTGAATCCACTTATTATGTCTCCGATTAGATTCTACTGTTCTTTAGAAATTACTTTTTTGTATTATCCATAAAGGAAAGAAGTTTTATACGATTAAAGTACAAGTTTCGATTAGAGTAGGAAATATTAAAATAAAGAACTACAAAAAGTATGAGTGTTGTATTCGGCTGTGAGAAATTTTAAATACCCACCACTTATGTCAGACAGAAACATATTTTGATCCAAAATTTTAACGGTTCAAACTATTTTGTTCAGTTTGTCCATTTTTAATACCAAACTTTTATGATCAACAAAAGATATTTGGAGAAAATTTCATTCCCCTAAGTCTTCCCTCTAGGCCAAATCGTGGATTCTATGGCAATTTTCTTCTAATTTTTTTTGGTTTGACCGATTTCACACATTTTCAATACTGATCAACAGAAAATATTTCGTTTGTTGAAGGATAGATGGACATTGTTTTTTAATATTATTCTGCTTGCACTGATCAACATACAATATTTGGAGAAATTTCATCAAGCTAGGTTCTTCCCTCTAGGCTCTATCATGCCAACAACTAGCTAGATGTCAAACCAAACACTTCTTATTAACAGAAAATTCTTCCCTCTAGCGCAAATCGTGTCTTGAACACACATCATAGATAGGATGAGTATTTGGTTCTAGTCCTACACGATCACCAATTTTTTTGAAGAAACAAGTTTTTGCAATAAAAATAACAAATCAAGGGATTCTTACTGACAAAAGCACAACTCTTTTACCGGCATAAAATCTTAAAAAATTTTAAATTTTGAAATCAATTTTAAATAAATCATATTTTTTGAAATATTCCAAAAAAAGCTTTTAACAAAGAATTTTTAAAAAGTGTCAAAATGAAATAAAGATTTATTACAGTCCATTAAATATATCTTATTTAAATATTATGTTTTATAAATTGTGTAACAAATAAAGAGTAGAAAAAATACTTTTCAACTCAACCATTTACCTGGACTTTCCACTCCTATTATGGCATCAGAATCCTCTATAGAAGCAGCATTTTTAAAGAAAAATTAACAAAATATCACATAAATAATTATTTCATCATCATATCTAGCAATATTATTGAAATAAAATAATCTGCACTATTTAAAATTCAAAGCAAGTGAAAAGAAACAATTAAAATAAAAGAAATGCAAAATTTATGGATGCAAGTGCATTTATGGATGACTAATATTCTGAAACACAATGATGACTAAAATGCTAATTTGTCTATGACATTTGAAAAGTTTAAACAAAAATTTATTAATAATTCTAAACAAATTAAAAAGTACACTCACTCACTTTTAAAGAAACATACTCAACAAAATGCCAAAATGTTTAAATGTTCAAAACAAAAGTGAATAGTTTTTCATGAGCTGGCTATGGCGAGTAGTACATGAATGTAAAATGAAAATTCTTTGATTCTCCCCTCTCCATTAAAATTTAAAGAAAATTTACACAAACAATTGAAAGAAAGAAAAAAAAACAACAAATATAATTCAAAGTCAAAAATGTATGTTGTGTAAATTTTTTTTTTTGATGGAGGGGTTGTGGGGCACACTGGTGATTTTGAAAACAAATTTGAATTTAGTTCTTCAGTATTTTGAGTTGGAGAGTAAGAATGCATACCTGACGTTTATATTTAGTGTGTATTTTTGTTGCTTTTTTAAAAATTTTGACTTTGAATTCTGTTAACGGAGAATTTGGGGCAAAGTGTAGGGGGTCTCTCGTACGTTACCGCAAGGTGCCAAAGATTGACATCTGTTTTACGTTCAAACTAGTGTATGTATACAGTATTTACATAGAAAAATATTTGTATTTTCGTAAATTGTTTAACAAAAAGCTTATGCATAGATAAACAAAAACAAAATTATAAAAATAAAAAATAAAAAAAAAACTAAGGAAAATATTGTAATAAGAAAACATGTACATGTAGTGTTGTAAATTGTATGTGTATTATAAATACATATGTATGTATATTTGAGAGTATGTTTGGGTGGCATGTAAACACATACGTTTATATGTACATTGCCACATGAATAAGGTGGTAACACCACCACCTCAATGACCGGAAAATGTGGGCAGATTGTAGTTTACGTTGTTATTTAATGATTTTTTAATGTTTAGAATAATAAAAACATGAATGAATATGTAATATCTAGTATTTGAAGCATTTTTTTTTTATAATGAAATGTTTTTAACAGATCTTTATAGCAACATTTCAAAGCGAGATTCCTGTGATTAATACCCTTCAATGAGGGATGTTCTTTATAAAAAAAATATATAAAAATTTTTAACTTTAGAGAATATAAAGATGTAGTTTTATTAATATTTTAAGAGCCGCCAGTCATATTTGAATACTAATTGTAAACATTTCCTATTTATGTTGATTTGATGTTTAGGCTACTCCCCTCTACTTAAATTGGCCAAATTTTTGTTAAGAAATTTTCTAATAGCTTCAATTTGCATTTAAGCTAAATTCTTATAGAAAACTTTGTTTTTCCATCATTCCACCGATAACTGAATAGAAATATTTGGTCAATTCACAAGGTCTCTTATCATGTCATATTGTCATAATGTCCTAATATTTCACAATGGTTTTTATTGCTTTTCAAGCAAAAATTTTCCTAAAATAATACTACTTTCTATGCTATATTTATTGTGTTATCGTAATAAACCAGCAATACCTAAGAGTCGGTTAAGCCGAGCCGCCGAGTCGTGATATATTAGGTCATTATAACAATATGACTGATAAGAGACTTTGTGAATTGACCAATTGTCAATTTTTAGTTCAATCGTTAGTATGTAATAGCAGTACAGTTTATATTAAATGGAAAGAATATTTAAACATATTTTAAACAAACGATTTTTTTACAAAATTCTCTTTTTAAAGTTTTGTAAATATTTTGAAAATTAAAAAACTACTTTCTTTATATTGAAAAGAAAAACTGAAAAAATAATATTTTATTGAATTTTTCGGCAATACGTTTTTACTACTATTTTAAATTAACAAGTGTTTTAACAAAATTTAGATGGTAACCTTACAAAGAAGCTTTTTTTATAATTTTTTATAACTTAAAAAAATTAATTTTTCAGGAGATGCATTTTTAGTTTTCAAGCCGATATATATTTTTTTTAATTTTTTAAGAAAAGTAACAAACTTAACTTTTCTAGATAATTTAACGATGTTGAACACACATACGGCAACGCACATCTAAAGTAATACGATATTACAAGTAATAGACAATAGGTTATGAAATTAAGACAAAATACTTCTATGGCGATCATGTGTGTAATTTTCGAATCTAAGGACTGAGATCGAAAAATTCTTAACATTCATATATGTTAATAAAAATGAAACCACTACACTTACAGTTTTGATTTTTAGTTCACAAGACTTTGTCAATTATTAAAACAACTAATTTAATATGCAATGTAGTTAAAATTTGGGTTTTTAGAATTATTACGTTGTTGCAGCAAATGAGCGATATGTTAATATGTACATATTAACACAATTACTACATTTTTGATATTAAAAAAAAAATTAAAAAGTACTTTTCTACTACTATTTTATATAATCGAAATTTTCACAAAATATATCTAATGGAAAAAAAGAAAATATTAATTTCTATTTGAATTTTTGGGCAATATAAAAAAAGTACTTTTCTACTACTATTTTAAATAATCGTCATTTTCACAAAACCTATCGCATGTAGCGTATTTATATTAATTTTTATTGAAAAATATTAATTTTTATTGAATTTTTGGGCTATGTAAATAAGTACTTTTTTACTACTATTTAAAATTTAATATATTTTGGTTAAATATTATAACGATTTGATCTCGTTTTGGTTTAATAGTCAAGAAAATTATAATTTTATATTAATTATATGAAAAATATTGAAGATTGAAAAAATATTTAGGTTTGAAAAAGTACTTTTCAACTACGATTTTAAATAATCGAAATTTTCACAAAATCTATCGCATTTAGCGTATTTAAATGATAAAAACCGAAAATATTAATTTTTATTGAATTTTGGGGCAATATAAAAAAGTACTCTTTTAGTACTATTTTAAATATATAATTGTCATCAATAAAATTTAGATAATTTTTAGATTGTTGTCTTATAAAAAATTAAAATAAGTTTTTGTAGTTGAAATAATTAAATTTTTTTTTAATATTGACAAAATTACAGAAATACAATTTTACTACTATTTAAAATCAAATTTATTTTTGGTTAAATATTATAAGGATTTTATCTCGTTTTGGTTTAATAGTCAAGAAAATTATAAATTCATATTTAATTGTTGAAGTTTGAAAAAGTACTTTTCTACTACTATTTTAAATAATCAAAATTTTCACGAAATCTGTGTCATTTAGTTTATTTAAATGGGAAAAACAGAAAATATAAACTTTTATTGAACTTTTCGGCAATATAAAAAAGGACTTTTTTACTACTATTTTAAATACATAAATGTTATCAATATAATTTACATAATTTTTAGATTGTTATCTTATAATGAATTCAAATAAAGTTTTGTAGTTGAAATAATTAAATTTTTTTAAATATTGACAAAATTAAGTACAAAAGTATTTTTTACTAGTATTTAAAATGTAATATATTTTGGTCAAATATTTGACCGATTTTATCTCGTTTTGGTTAATAGTAAAGAAAATTGTAATTTAATATTAATTATATGAAAAATATTGAAGTTTAAAAATATGTTATTGTTTGAAAACGTACTTTTCTACTACTATTTTATACAATCGAAATTTTCACAAAATCTATCTCATTTAGTTTATTTAAATGGAAAAAACCGAAAATATTAATTTTTATTGAACTTTGGGGCAATATAAAAAAGTACTTTTTTACTACTATTTTATATACATAATTGTTATCAATAAAATTAAGATACTTTTTAGATTGTTATCTTATAAAGAATTAAAATAAGATTTTGTAGTTGATGTAATTAATTTTTTTTAAATATTAGCAAAATTACAAAAGTACTATTTTACTACTATTTAAAATGTAATATATTTTGGTCAAACATTTGACCGATTTTATCTCGTTTTGGTTTAATTGTCAAGAAAAATATAATTTTATATTAATTATATGAAAAATGTTGAAGTTTAAAAAAATATTAGTGTTTGAAAAAGTACTTTTCTACTACTATTTTAAATAATCGAAATTTTCACAAAATCTATCTGATTTAGCGTATTTAAATGGAAGAAACAGAAAATATTAATTTTTATTGATTTGTATTGCTATATAAAAAAGTACTTTTTTACTACAATTTTAAACATATAATTGTTATCAACAAAATTTATATCATTTTTAGATTGTTATCTTATAAAGAATTAAAATAAGGTTTTGTAGTTGAAGTAATTACATTTTGTTTTAATATTGACAAAATTAAGTACAAAAGTACTTTTTACTACTATTTAAAATGTAAATGTATTTTGGTCAAATATTTGACCGATTTTATCTCTGTTTGGTTTAATAGTCAAGAAAATTATAATTTTATATTAATTATATGAAAAATGTTGAAATTTGAAAAAAGTACTTTTCTACTACTATTTGAATAATGGCGTTTTTAACAACATATTTTCTAATATTTGTTTATTTATATTAAAAGAGCTCTAAATATAAAGTTTTGTTATATAAGTCTGCATTATTATATAAGTTTGTCATTCCGATTGTAATTTCTACATTTTTCATTTGCGACCCCGCCTGGATCATTATATATAGCGAAGTCGATATAGCCATGTCAGACTGTCCGCCTGTTTGTTGAGATCAACTTTCCATAGCCCCCAAATAACTTACAAACATAATTGATACATTAATATATCGGGAATTCTTCCGGCTCGATCGCTATTAAAAATCGAGAAAATCGACCCACAAAAGGAAAAACCCGGACAACCTTGATTTTTGGCCAATTTTGTATCTATATCTGGATTACTAAGTCATTAATATAGACAATATGAATATCTACTGATAGATATTTCAAAGTCCATGGCAACGATTTATATAAGGCTATAGTAATTTGGACCTACAATGGGTCAAAATCGGGAAAAATTATTTTTTAACACTAATATTTTTTTTTTTACCGCAAAAACATTTTTTTTATAATTATTTTTCACTATTAAATTAAAAAAAATTTTAAAAAAATTTGGAAAAAAAATTAAAAAAAAAAAATTTTTGAAAAAATTTTGAAAAACAATTTGAAATGATTTTTTTTTTAAATTTTGAAAAAAAAAATTATTTTTGTTTACTTAAAAATATTAAAAATTTTCTTTTAACGTATAATTTGGTGAAGGATATATAAGAATCGGCACAGCCGAATATAGCTCTCTTATTTGTTTTCTTTCACATTAATTAATTTTTATAAATTTTGTGTTGATATTCGTGTTGTGCACAAGTAAATAAACGATCGCATTCGGTTCCTGATCAACGATCACTGATTAAAAGAGACTAATTCATAATGCTTTTATGCAGTAAAATAATGTTGAACTAGAGTCTCTTATATAATTTAATGAAGTAGATCCATATAACTTTAATGGAGATGAATTAATGAAAAAAGTGCGTAAAAAAGTATTTATATAAAAAAAGCTAAAAACTAAAGGTAAAGAGAAGATAAATATTTTATTTTATTTAACATCACTTACCTTCATTAACATAGCCTCCCTCCATGGTGCCGAATGTATACAACTTGTTGCCTTTAATTTTTACTGCCGTTTGTTGCAAAATCACAATTTAGTATAAAATTTGTTTTCAAATCTTTTTTTTATATAAAAAATTTGATTTTTTTTTTTCTTCTTAAATTATTTCGTAGTATTCATTTGTTTTAGCACTCTGTAAAAATAAAATTTAAAATGCAGAATAAAAATAAGAACAAACACTTTTAATAAAAGAAATTTTCAGTAAAAATAAAACACTTGAAAAACTATATAAAAAAAACATAAGAAAATATTTCACAATAAAAAATTTTCTCAAAAACAAGAGTTTATGTTGTTTACACAATATTTCTATAAAAAAATTTTTATATTTTTCAACAGAAAACTAAACAAAAAAAACACTTGATTTTTTGTTAAAATTTTCAATTTGATTTCTCAACACTTATTATTTTGCACTTGTTGTGTTTTGATTCTTCTTTTATATATTTTATAGGCTGTACTAAATAAATTAAATTAAATCGTCTTTTTATCGTGTTTTTAAATGGTTTTTCTTTTAAGAATTTGAAAGATGTTGCTTTTGTATGTTAAAATTTATTGCATTTTACAAGAGGTTGGTTTGTTTTGTTGCAGCAGCATGCATGTAACTCATAGAAATGCTGCTAGTAAATTTGCAGTTTCATGTGGTAATAAAATTTTATGCCGTTTTTTAAATGATTTTCCTTTTTTTTTTTTGTTTTTTTCTGTTGAATAATTTTTTTACATACACAAATTACAATGGCTTTACAATTGTGGTCTACGTAGACGTTGTCTTTTAGTGGTTTAACATCTTGAAGTTAACGACTTTTTAAAAAGTTTAATGGCCGCCCAAACTGCAAAGAAAACAAAAATAATACAAATTCTATTAAAAACAAGTTATCAAAAGAATATTCAAGTTTATAACAAAAATTTCCTAAAAACTTTTTGTTTTATACTACTTAGTACTCATTGTTGTAAATTAGAAAATTATTTATTTAATGTGACATAATTTTATTTTAATTATAGCCTTCTTAACATTTTCACACTTGTGTTAAAGATAAAAGAAAAAATGTTAGTTTTAGAGTTTTATAATGGAAAAATATACCCCCTTCTGTTTACGTCATTTTGTAAACAGACAAATTTGTTTGTGCGTGTTTTGCAACCAACATTTATTTATTTTTTAGTTTTTTTTTTTAGGTTTTTAATTATGTATTTAAAATCTCTGTATCTTTTAGATGGCGTTAAATTGGAATTTAGACAATTGTTTTCTACTGCTCGCTCGCTATCTTGTTTTATGTTTTCTTGAAACACAATTATGTTTTTATCTCATTTTATCAAGAGTGTTAAATGTTTTGTATTAAATAAACTACAATGTACAGTGAGTATCAATATAATGAATGATTTTTATGCCCTACACTATACATAAATGGGTGGATAGAAAATCGAAAATTTTGGAAATATTTTTAATTCCGTTTGGGCACTTTAAATAAAAGTATCTAGCTACTCTGATTGTTCCAGCAATATTTGACAAAAATGCGTGTAGAATTCTTTCACAAATACATTAACTCTCTTTATGCTAAACATTTATTTAGACCAGTGGTCGGCAGTAATAGCCTCCAGGTGCATAATACAATTGACTACTCAGTTGTACACAATATAAATGTTAATGAAATTAGTGAAAACTGTGAATTAGAAACTCTGTCAGAAAATTTTTTTTATACAATACTATTACAATACAATTAATAATGCGGACTATACTTTTTCTGCTGATCACTGATTTACACAATTAGGCAAAAGATTAATAAAAACACATTTGTTTCAATAAAGAATTCGAAGATATAATCTTTTCATAAAATAGTAAACAAAGTTAAGGGCCTAATTCAGAACCACGAAACGAAAACAATTTTCTAATTTTTGTATGAAAATCACTCAGTTTTTAAATAATTTTTGAGTGTTTTTCATACAAAAAATGTTAAAATTGTTTTCGTTTCGTGTTTCTAAATTAGGCCCTAACATTTTCTATTTTTTTAAAACTTTCTTAATAAAATTGAGTATTTTTTAAGTTCCTCTGAAAACTCTGCTGTCAAAGACCTAACTCAGTTGTCAAAAACAACACTCGTATGTATAATTATTTTGAGTTATCTTTTTCTTTGAGTTTTTTTTTCTAGTTTCCGCTCTATGTGTATTCCTCTATGATCTAGACCTTAGGAAGTAGGTTCTATAGTTGAAACAAAAAGTCGACTTTCATCGATTTTTTATTTTTTTTGGGCTTTTGCTAATTTATGAAACGTAATATTTGGCTTTTTTAAACGTGTTCTCCTTATCATATTTTAATGTGAAAAATTATATTTGCCAGATTTATTACTCAGAAATACAATTTTTGTTTAGAGAACAAGAACAGTAAGGGTGCTAAATTCGACTCTGCTTAATCTTATATACCCTTCACCAAGGTATACTTTAAGATAAATTAAAAAAATGGGTAAAAAAAACTGTTTCTAGAAAAAAATTTGATGAAAAATATGACAGATTTTCCCGATTTTATATAGAAACCCAGGTTGGACTATAGCAGACATCTTGATGTTTATTAATTAAATTTATTAGCAAATACAAATTTTATGGGTAACAGTGTTTTTTTAATTTTTTTTCCAAAATTTTTTTTAACTTTTTTTTACAAAATTTTTTCAATTTATTTTAGAAAAAAAATAAAAAAAAAAATTTTCCCGATTTTGACCAATTGTAGGTCCGACTTACTTTGGTCATATATACACCGTTGCAAAGGACTATTGCATGAATTATATGAAAAAATATACAGAATTTCCGAAGGGAGCAAAGTTTGTGGAACTTCTGAGGAGTAAATAAAGGCTTTTTGTACAAGTATTTGATATTGTTGAAAACCTTAAGACTTGAAGATTGATATTTTAGTGAAATTAAATAATTTTATAAATTTTTGGTACGTCATTACTTAAAAAACTTAAAAAATTGTAATATGGTGATTTTCAAGGAAGAAATATATAAAATTTGAATTAATGTAAAATTTTAACGGTTAAAGGTATTTTAACAAAATTTGGAACTAATATAGACTCAATTATTATTAAATCAACGGCATTATAATTTTTGAAATTTTTTATTTTCAAATACCAAAATTCCTAGAACGGGGAAAATTTGTTCCAAAAACTAAGTTTTTTTTTTAAAAGTGCCTACTGTGACGTTATTTACCGTGTGATAGTAAAAAATCTTTGTAGATATTTAAGAAGCATATAGGGTTATACAAATATGAAGCTTTTTCGAGGATCGGTGCTTTGCCTTTTTAGAATTTTTTACTTAAATCTAAATTTTTTTTTTTTGAAAATTGGCCAAGTTTGGATAGGTCTGGGGGGGGTGTTGTGTCAGCTTAAGTGAGCCAAAATTTACCTTTCATGATTTTGCATTCAATTCTGTTTACGGATCGTATACAAATTGTATATAGTCCCGCAGACATTTTTTTCTACAGAAGAAAAAACTTAAAAGATATTGCTCGATTTACATGTTCCAACTTTGGTTGCGTTTAACTTTTTATAGGGACAAGATAACTGCTACCAAGTTTCTTTTATTTTATTTAGAATTTTATCAACAATATAGATGAAATTAAAAAAAAAAAAATCGACCCTCCGTAGGCCCGCCACATCTAAGAAAACTTAAAAAGATCGACCAAAATTAAAAAAAAATAAATAAACCTAAATATCTCTTCAACTAATAGAGATAATCTAGACATGTAAGCGTATTTTTTGTAGATCTTCTTATATTTTAAATTTCACCTCATTCGGATCATAAATGGATTTTTGGCGATTTTTTTAAAAAAATTTAAAACCCGAGGTGACCAACTTTGAGGGGCAACGCACTGGCCTCCACAACTGCATATATCTCAAATAGTTCCAGAAATACCGAATTATTTAAAAAAAAAAAAAACTTTTCTAAACCACTGTGCCTTGACACTCATGGTGAAGGGTATGAATCATGTATGTAAGTTATAATATATTGGGGGCTTCGGAAAGTCAGCGAACATGGCTATATCGACTTTGCTATCTATAAAGCAAATTAAAAATCTGGAAATTATTAACGGAATGACAAACTTATATATTTCCTTACTTTTTAAAGCAAAACATCGATTATTTAATAGTTGATTTAGAAAGGGTGGGCAAATTTGAGCTACAAACTTGGAAAATTTTAAACATTTTAACATTAGAGCATTTGTGAATTGACTTTTTGAAAAAGCAAAAAGAATAGAACGCATTTTTCATTAAAATCATCTTTAGTTATTAGAGTGTCCAAAACCGAAAACCGGTTTTTTCATCTTTGTAAAACCGACCGGTTTAGGTTTCCTTTAAATTTTCGGTTTTTTGACAAACCGGTTTTTTTAAGATGGTTAACCGATTTTAAAAAATACTTTGTAAAGCTTATTTCAACATATTACTTACAAATATTTTGATAACATTTTTAAAAATATTCATTTATTTTGTATAAATTTTCAGCATTTGACAAATTTTGGAATTTATTACACAAAACTAAAAAAATAGGATAACGATTAAATTTTAATTATGTAAATTATTACATATAAAACCGGTTAACCTGTTTTTAAAATGACAAAACCGAAACTGTTTTTTTTAGAATGAGAAAACTGAAACCGGTTTTTTTATAAAACACTGTTTTCGGTTAAACCGGAAACCGGTTTTTTGAATTTGCCGGTTTTTTGGACACTCTATTAGTTATGCAAACTAACTTATATGTTAAGATCAGTGATCTTTGGTTTCAGCAAGACGACGCCACACCACACATTCTACTAAATAATTCAGTCATAGCATGAGAAATTTTCCGGTTTCATAATTTCTCAATTTGGAGATGTAAATTTGCCACCTTGTTCTTGTGATTTAACGCCGCTGGGCTATTTTCTCTGGGGGCATTTGAAAAGCCAGGTTTACGTGAACAAACCACAAATAACTTTTGCTCTGAAAGATGAGCATTATTGCTAAAAAAAAACTGTGTAAATACAAATCAACTCAAAAACACCTCAGCTCTGACTGTTTTAAATTCCATTAAGATATCTCCAATCGTTAGGGATTGATTTATGAATGAAATTATCTTTAAAAAGTAAATGCCAGGGATTGATCTTTCGGTTCAAAAAAAAAAAACTTCCGACATCCAATTCTATTTGAAGTTTTTTATTTAAAATTAAAAAACCTTTAAATGAACCACCCTAAGGTAATGCTACAAAGAGAGAGGAATTAATTTTAGTGAATTGGTAGATCGTCTGTATGAAGCCTTGATCGTTATTCAAGCAAGATGTTTTCCAACTGAAAGCTATTGAAGTTTAAAACGGAATTAAAGTCTTTGCTGAAATAATTGTGGCAAATTAATTAAGCTTTTAAATACACAATAAAGAGCCCAACTCCTTGCTTAATAAATGTATTTATTGGTTTTTCAATTTGTTGTACTATAAATCACTATGGCTTTATGATTTAATCCACAAAGTATTAATGAGGATTATTAATAATGACACATAGTTTTTGCATACATTTTAAGTATTTCGTTATTATTTTTTGCCAAAATTGTTTTCTATTGAGATGTTTGCTTTAAAAATGTTTTTTATTTACATATTTTATATTTTTCAAAATTCTTATATTTTTATTTACTTATTTTTCTATTGTTGTGTGTTTTTTGTGGGCTGCTGATATAGCAGCTATTTGTTTTTATTTTGACTTTGTGGGTTTATCATATAAAAAAATAAAAATAAAAAATAAAATGTTGGCACCACGGATGATTTGAAATAATTTATAGATTAAAAATAAAAATCTTTTTGTGGTATTTCAAGATCAAGAATCACATTTTGCTTTTATAAATAAACGATCTAATGCTAAACAATGTGTCACTGATTTGCGAAAATAAATGCTTGAGGTTCTAAGAATTATAATCAATGTTTTATCTTTATTATTTTATGTTTACGCTAACAATAATGGTAAATTCTAGCACATTACAATATCATTTTGATAATAAACTACATTAATTTGCGTAAAATTTTATACGCATTTTTTTTATATACAAAAACATGAAATTTTTTATCTTTTTTTTTTAAATAATATTCTAAAAATGAAGGGCGTTTTTTTTCAAGTTTATCTAGAGAACACACTCACTTTTTATCCCTCTTAACAAATTAGCACAAGCTTATGCGATTTTTCCCCCAACCGAAAAACCGACCAGACGATATGAAACTCACGATTAAACTGACTTGTTACTGAAAAATTTCAAATGAACATTAATGCCAAGAAGTAGAAGAACATTTTACGCTTTCCTCACACACTCTTTCAAACACATTCATGCATTCATTCATTCATTTATTCGCCCAAACAGTTGTCAACAGATTGTTAATATTTATTGTAAATGGAATAAAACTAATAATTAAAAAGAATAAAACTTTATAAAAACCTGGTGTGTGAGTACGATCATTATGATCGTAAATTGTTACAACTTAAACACACACAATCACTCATTCACTCACTCAATATTAATGAAGAAATTAAATTCATCAATGAATTTATTCTTGAATTTTGATTAAGGCGCTCTGTGTGACAGTTTATTTTTAACTCATAAATAAAAAAAAAAATAATAAAAAAAAACAAAACAAAACAAAAATTTCATATCGAAAGAGTTTCTTCCTCTATATATGGCAGTTTAAAAATTGGTGAGACTTTTATTTCTTGATGACTAAATATATGAGGGAATAATGATTGAATTGAATGAGTGATCGACGACATCGACAAGATCACTTTGACAATTAACAGTGTATTTGGGTTTTTTTTTTTGTTTTTTTTTTTTTTTGGTTGTTCGTTAGGAAGGGGTGGGGTTGTTGTACGTATCGCATAAACAGACAGCGGAACTAAAAATAATTGAAATAACAAACATTTACCAACTACACAAGTGCTTAATTTTATCCTAAAAATTATTCAAGCCCAGCACAATGCGCAGAGAACACTGAGAACATTGTGTTATAGAATGAAATAGAAACAAACCGGAAGAGATAAATTTGGATCTTACAAATACTCTTAGCTAAAATAAATTTTATTTCCAGATAGAATCCTTTTAATATTAAACTTTAATGGTTAAAGTACAGCTAAAATGCGGTAGTTCTGTCATTAATCATTTCAAAATATTAGCTAGGATCACTTTAATGGTGAAACCGATTTTCAACTAAGCGGTTATGTGTAAGTGATCTTTGGTTTCAGCAAGACAGAGGCACGATGCCAAACAATTAAGTTGTTGCATGATCATTTCTGGATTTGGCGATCTTGTGATTTAACTGCGTTGAACTATTTTCCCAAGGGCCATTTGAAAGGCCATGTTTACGTGAACAAACCTCAAACAGAAAGGAGATATTCGAGGCGTTTTTACAAAATGAAGTTTCAAACAGAATTAACAGTATTTCATGCAGTATTTCTGGCATTAACCATTTCAAAATGTTACCTAGAATCGCTTCAGTGATGAAGCCCATTTTCAGTTAAGCAGTTATGTAAACAAACTAATATGTTCAAATCAGTGATCTTTGTTTTCCGAAAGACGGCGTCAAGAGCCACAGAGCCGGCCTAACAATTCAGTTGTTGAATGAGAAATTTAATAACCGAAAATACCGTATTTACTGATGCTCAAAAATATGAAATTCGTGAGAAGAGCGGTTGTTTAAAGACGTGCTAATTCCATTATAAATTCCCATATTTGTTCATTACATTGGCATCAATTAGAGTTTATTTTCCATTATCGGGGAAAAAAATGTTGTACATTCACGGGAATTTTTTCAAATAATCCGTCAAAATTCTATATTATATGTGGTTTTATTAAAAGAAAGTCCGACTAAGTTAAATCTATAAACATGTGTAATTTCTGTATTAACTAATTTAAACCAATATTATTGTCATTATTTTCTCTAAATATCAACATCCTTCGAAGTTTTAATGTTAAGCATCTCAATAATTCATTTAAGAATTTTAAATTTCAATTTGTATTAAGTCGACCTGAAAAGGAAATCCCTCCTTCCAAAACCGAACAGTTTAAATATAAAAAAGGTTGACCTGTTTGATCTGGATCTGTGCCTGACCTATAAGAAATGTTTTAAATAAACATTTTTATGTTTTTGTCACACAGAGGAAGGTTGTGATAACCGAATTTATTGATAATCAAATGTTGTGGCTCACAAATTTTAGTTGGGGTGACAACTTATTTGCGGTTGATAGTATCGAAAAAGTATAAGGATATAATCGAATTATTCGATTGTTAACAAATCACAACGGGTCTGTTTTATCAATGCAGATATACTTCATATTGTAACTTTAAGTAGAAATTTTATAAAGAAATTCCCGAAATTTCCTAATAAAAGTTTACCGGAATTTTCTAAATAGTCCCGAAATTTCCCCACCCTGTATTAAAAAGGGAAGATCAGTTAAAAAAAACAACATTTCCTTCCTGCAAATAAAGATTTTCATTTGTTGTGCCTTGTTAGGATATCATTCAGAAAAGCACACAAAAAAGGCAATTCAAGGGCAAATGCATAAAATGACACATTTTTGCCACTTAAGAAAACAACATGAATTGCTCAGAAAAAGTTTTGAGTTGAATGTTTAATTCGAGAAATAATGTGCAAATTTACAAAGTATTTTCGATATTATGTTTTAAATAACTGTTGAACATGTCATAATCTTGGGATCTTAATTCAAAATCTATTGAAAATAAACTTAGAAATTCCATTTTAAATAAACTTACATATTTGTTTTGATTTTAAAGGGTTTTATCATAAAAAGGTCGAATTTGTGTATCGAATAATCGAGGGAAAAAATATTTTTATTCGAATGAACAACATTTTGAATAAAAGATTATTGAATCAATAATTTTCCATTAATCTAATAAATTAATTCGAAAAAATAAATTTTATTCGAAGAAATTTTTTCAAAAAAATTAAATTTTAATGGAATAAATTTATTCGAATAATTTACAACATTTTTTCTATTAAATTTTATTCAAATAACTTTATTACATTATGTCAGAATTATTTTATTTTTGGTTGAATAATTTTTTATTCGAATAAAAATAAGTTTTTAAAGTATAATCAATCTAATAAATTTCTTCGAAAAGATTTTTTTTGAAGGAATTTATTCGAAATAAAATTTTAATCGAATAAATTTATTCGAGTAATTTATTGAATTGTTTCGATTAAAAATATATTTTTTTGAGAATTATGATTCATTGAGAATTATGATTCATTAAATAATTTTTTATTCGAATAAAAATAATTTTTTTCATTGACTACTCGGATAAATTTTAGTGGAATGATAAGCTAAAGCATTAATAAATTTATTCAAAATTTATTATTCGAAAAAATTAAATTTAATAAATTTATTCGATTAAAAATATTTTTTTGGAATGAATTTATTACATTATGTGGTATTTTGGATTGAATAATATTTTATTCGAATAAAAATAATTGTTTTTCTCGATAAAATTTACTCGAATGATAAGCTAAAGCATAAATAATCTAATAAATTTATTCGAAAAAAAAAAATAAATCAAAAAATTAAAATTTATTCAAGTAATGATTAAATTTTTTCGATTAAAAATATTTTTTTCAAATTAATTTATTACATTATGTGAGAATTATGTATTTTTGATTGAATAATTTTTTATTCGACTACTAGTAAGTTTTTTTTACTGGAATGATAAGCTAAAGTATAAATAATCTAATAAATTTATTCGAAAAAAAAAATGTTTAAGAAATTTATTCGAAAAAATGAAATTTTAATCGAATAAATTTATTTCAATAATTTATAAAATTTTTTTGATTAAAAATATTTTTTTCGAATAAATTTATTACATTATGTGAGAATTATGTATTTTGGATTGAATAATATTTTATTCGAATAAAAATAATTTTTTTTTCTCGTTAAATTTTACTCGAATGATAAGCTAAAGCACAAATAATCTAATAAATTTATTCGAAAAAAAAATATATCGAAAAAATTAAAATTTATTCGAGTAATGATTTAATTTTTTCGATTAAAAATATTTTTTTCAAATAAATTTATTACGTTATGTGAGAATTACGTATTTTGGATTGAATAATTTTTTATTCTAATAAAAGTGAGTTTATTTACTGGAATAATAAGCTAAAGTATAAATAATCTAATAAATTTATTCGAAAAAATAAAAATGTTTAAGAAATTTAATCGAATAAATTTATTTCAATAATTTATTAAATTTTTTCGATTAAAAATATTTTTTTCGAATAAATTTGTTACATTATGTGAGAATTATGTATTTTGGATTGAATCATTTTTTATTCGAATTAAAATAAGTTTTTTCCTCGACTACTCGGATAAATTTTACTCGAAGGATAAGCTAAAGTATAAATAATCTAATATGTTTATTCGAAAAAAACATTTTTTTATTCGAAAAAATTAAATTTTAATTGAATAAATTTATTTCAGTAATTTATTAAATTTTTTCGATTAAAAATATTTTTTTTTGGAATAAATTTATTACATTATATATTTTGGATTGAATAATTTTTTATTCGAATAAACCTAATTTTTTTCCTAAATAACTTTTACTCGAATGATAAATTTATTCGAAAAAAGTAAAAAAAAAATTTATTCGAAAAAACTAAAATTTATTCGAGTAATTTATTAAATTTTTTCGATTAAAAATATTTTTTTTTTCGAATAAATTTTTTACATTATGTGAGAATAAATTTATTCGAGTAATTTATTAACTATTTTTTTCGAATAAATTTATTACGTTATGTTAGAGTTATGTATTTTGGATTGAATAATTTTTTATACGAATAAAACAAAATTTTTTTCATCGATTATAAATTTATTACATTATATATTTTGGATTCATTAATTTTTTATTCGAATACAAATAAGGTTTATCCTCGAATGATAAGCTAAAGTATAAATAATCTAATAAATTTATTCGAAAAAATTTAAAAAAAAAATAATTTGAAAAAATTAAAATTTAATCGAATAAATTTATTAAATTGTTTCGATTAAAAATCATTCTTTTTTGTTCGAGTAAATTGTTTACTTTATGTGAGAATAAATTTATTCGAATAATTTTTTATTCGGATAAATTTTCCTTAAGTGATAAGCTAAAGTATAAATAATCTAATAAATATATTCGAAAAAATTTAAATTTATTCGAGTAATTTATTAAATTTTTTCGATTAAAAATAATTTTTTTGTAATAAATGTATACATGTGAGATTGAATAATTTTTTATAGATTGAATAATTTTTTTCCAGGCTGTTAATTGAGATGATTTATTTTTTTTTTTAACAATGCACCACCGTATTTCTGCACTTCAAACCTCCATATATCTAAGATTTTTTTTTACATTTTCTTAAAATTCCAATAAAAATAAATAATTAACTATGTAATTACATGAACAAGATTTTTTTGATAAAAAACTCTTTTTTTGTCAAATAAATTACAACATAATTTCTCAATATTTTTTTACACAAATATTAATTGCCGCTGAACTTTAGATGTTTTTGGTAATTAACCCCTTAAATACAATGACATATTTGTAATTGATAACCTTGTAAAGAAATTGTACAAAGTAAAAGATATAATTTTCATTTCAAAATGTAAGTTTAATGATTTTATAATGGTGTAATAAAAATCGTTTTTATTACAAAATTCTTCTTAACACAGAAAGCAGGGTTTATTGTTTTGTGATTTATTTACAAAAAAAAAAAAAATGTCAAATTAATAAAAAGAACCTTGAGATAAATGAATGAATGTTATTAGTTGAATCAATTGTAACAACTTTGTTTATTTTTCTGTTTTTTTTTTTCAATCTTTACAATCAAAAAACCATTACATTGAATGGTTAACCAATATTTGTTGTTTGATTTGTTTCAAATTATTATTTTGTAATTTTAACAATTAAATTTCGTATAGCAACACGTAAAGCGAGATTTATGTTTATTATATCAATTTGTTTAGATCACTTTTAAATTTGTTTATTAAAAAATTTAATTTTTTTTTTTGAAATGTTATAAAAATTAAATAATGATTTTAATGCGTGTTGAAAGTTTTGTGGAAGTAGAGTCATCATCATCATTATTGCCATTAATCATGTGTTGTTTAAAATCATTCCAACAACCTTGAATTTGTTTCTTCTTTATTTTATATAAATTAATCTAATAAAACATCGGCCGACTATTAAGACACTATTTTCTCTTTTATCTTTACTAAATGGAAGCTAACAAATTTATCACAACAATTTAATATAAATTGTGGCGTTTTTAATTTATTTTTTATCAATTTTTGTATTTATTTGGGTCAGCATCAATCAATTGAAATGTTAAAATATTGTTACAAGAATGGAAACAAAAATTGATAAGTATTTATTGCTAAAAAGTTTGTCATCAATATTGTCAATTTTGTGACTGTTAGTTACCCCATTTAATTAATTGAAAAGTTTTATTGGCTGAGAAAGTTGCTCCCCTAGCTTCGTTGAACAGACAAAATTGAAATTGCGCAAAATTTATTGTATAGAAATTGTTGTAAACTACAATGCTCTTTAGACGAATTTGCTAAAAAAAATAGATGTAGAAAGGAACTAGTTTGCTTAGGATAATTCCCCCGCAAAAACTTGGCAATGAGTTGCAATTACGCTTTAACTTACTATTCAGTGACAACTACATACTGCCTGCATTACTTAGAAGCAGTCGTGCAATGACTTGTAAAATTGTTTGTTTTTGTTATTCTATTTAAAGATTAAATTAAAGAAATTTAAAATTGCCTTAAAAATTGTTCTAATTATGTTATACTTTGTTTTGCATTTTAGCTGTCTTTGCGTTGATTTTCATTATGCTTTCCTGTTGAATGAAGAAGGTTTGAAAACATTTTTCAAAAAATTACTCGAAATTAACTTACAAAACCTTTTTATGGCCAATCCTTTTATTGGCAAATACCAAAAATACTCATTTACACTAACAAGGTCACAACTTACAGTAAAAATATACTTATCACTCACATGTCAGGAAATTTTTACAAAAATGTTCCACTCATTCGCCATTTATTATGGAGCCGTTTACATATATTAAATTATAAATTCCTTAACATTTTCTTATCAAGAAATTTTAATCCCATTAAGGTACATGAAGCACTCGTGTATACTGTGGCAAATAACACAAAAGCACAACTTTGTTATATCAGTATTGTATGTTAAAATGTCATAAAGTTTTATATTTTTAACATGGATACAGAAAAACAACAATGAAACTACAAATGTTTACTACAGTGACCTTAAACTTTATATTAAACTTTGACACGCAGACCTATAAAACGTAAAAAAAAAGCCGTCTAACAAACTAATAATAAAGTTACTTGTTTAGAAATTAGTAGGTTTTATCGGTCAACAGAGACATGTTAAGGCTCTACATTGAAAGTAATTCTGGAATTCTTTAACATATCGTTTTCATAGCTGCAAAAAGCCTTATGTGTTTTTTAACGAATTTTCAGGATATCGAAAAAAATTGTTTATTTTTTATATGAAAGTTATACAAAATTTGGACATGAGTGATTCTTCGTAATAATAAAATTAAATGTACAAGGCAGTTGATGTTAACTATAACAGCGTCTATGATCACTCACGACTGCAACCTCTGCCACTATTTAGACACACGCCATCTTTCGGGAATTTTCTACAATGCTCTTAACGGTCAAACTAATATGTTCGAATTCTAGAGCTTTCGATGTCAATGCTAGCAGCTTAAACATTTAGTGTTGACATACTTATAAACAATGCTAATAACCGCATGCTATCAACATTGTTGATAAGTAGAAGCTTATCCTAATGGACGTGTTTATAAACATGATGAATGCTGCAGGCAGTCGTTACAGACCGTTAAATTCAAATCGCTATTGCAAAATCGTAACAATATGTATAAATGAATGTATCAAACCAACTCTGAAACTTAATATATCTTCTCAATTATACATTTTATAACCTCATCACGACTTTTGGACGCCTTTTGGCAAATAAACTTTAAGTTGAGCACAAACTAGCAAACTCATCATCATCAACTTCGTCGTCATTATCATCATCGTTATGTGCTACATAAAACCACGAATATCATTCACAAAACTTTTTTAGTTTTCAATTTTTTGTCAACTGATGTTATCATTTTCTTTGATAAAAACAACAAAAACAAAAAGTTATGAAATTTAAAGATACTTCTATCTTATTTTTCCGTTTATCTTTAAAATTTGAACTTTTGAAGATTTTTTTGTTGTTGTTGTTTTCAAGTGCAAAAAAATAAGAAACTAAATTAAAATAATTTTGTAAACATCACATGACCATCAAATTTAATGTTCTAATTTTTAGTTTCAATTGAATTGTAGTTTTTTTTTTTATTTTATTTTCTTTGCTAAATCTTCTATAGATTTTCTGATCAATTTTGTTAAATTTTTGCTAAAGTTTTTTGCTATGCATTTATTGTGGGAGGTACTTTGGTACTTTTTCCATTTATAAATTTGTGGGGGAAAATATAGAAATTGTGGCCTAACATTTAGTTTAATTTATATTTGAGAAGATATTGACTTATTGTCATGATCAGCAACAGTTGGGATCACTTTGAATCTTTATGTGATCACTTTGTGTAAACAGGTTCATTTTTTAGTTAGATAATATATGAAAGTAATTCTGATCTCTTCTATTCCCCTTTTCAGTAAAACTACCACAACCCAGGATGTATATCATCCCAGCAGTTAAGCAAGTAGTCAATGTACCCCTCATAGACAGTAATCGTCACTTGGCTGACTCCAATTTATATATTTTGTTCATTTGACACGCATGTGCTCTTTGTAGTGCAGAAAGAAGACAATTGGTTACTTTATACATCCCAGGTAATCTAGCGAGAAGACAATTGCCACTTAAGTGCCACTAAGTTATCTGTAGTGTAGTCACTTTTAACGTTTTGTGAGTAATTCGTTCAAACTGGTTTAATACAAATTGTGTTGATATAATTCTCATACAGTTAATTTTTATTTTTGCCTAAGTATACTGATATCCCATGTAACGTAGCATGAAGTCAGTGGTCACTTTAGTGTCTCTTAGTAACCTATAGTGAAGTCACTTTAAACGTTTATTTTGTACTGCACTTTAGAAAGTAGTTATTTTGCTCACCAGAAGCAATCCATTGGAGAGTTGTCGAAGAAAGGTTTGTTTACAAGCTATCGTTAGACTGCCAATGATATGTCTTTCTAGCTGACTATTTGAGGTCAATAAGCACCTGTTCTTATTAAAATACCTTGTTATGTAGCTGATCAAGTTACCAGTTAGGTAGCTAGTAAGGTAACTGGTGCTATTTAACCAGTATGAGAATTGAATGCGTTGACTACTTTGGACCAGCTCTTAGACAGTCTCATTGTAGATAAAAAGGGTCAATTGACCCCCTGCTTAGGACATGCACCTGTTAAAATAACTACTCACGTAACTATTGAAGTAATTAGTTCCCACCCTAAATGATGGGTAAAATCACTAGTTCGAGACTGACTCCAGAACTGCTGGGATATTATAAACCAACCATTACTTAACTACTTTTAAGCAATGCAAGCAGTATTACAAGGTGTGTTTATTAGTAATGACATGGCCTTTTGCTGGGAATAAAATTTCTACTTCCCGCTTGATAGAACTTTGTTCAACATTTTAGTACTATGTATTTTCAAAACACATTTACCATCTCAGCTGTGTACCTTTTTAAGTATTTAGTCTCATTTCAATTTCTATTTAAATGACTACAAATTGTATTTTCTATATCTATTTTTTTTTTAAGGCACGTGTTTATTACTTTTTTTTGTCGTTTTAGCAAATGTGCAATTTGCACAAAAAATAGAAGAAAAAAAATTTGAAAAAATTGCATTTATTTATTTGGTCCGTTTGGTTGATTATTGACGCTGTTTGGAAGTCATAAAAATTCACTTGCTGAAGGTTAAATGAATCGTAAACTGGTCTATATAATTTGCTTATATTCATTTGAATATATGTTTTTCTGTTTGTTTTGATTATTTCAGTTGACATTTTATGTGCAATTAACAATCTGTTAACTTTTTAGGTGAGTATAAAATATTTAAATTGATTTTTTGGATAATTTCCAGTTAGCAAAGCAGAAAATTATTATTTTTTTATGTGAAAGAACAGTTGTGTGATATTTCAATTTGAATATTTTAAAAATATTTTGTTGTCTATGGAATTTGGGGGGATCTTATATGTATAATAAAGATATATGCTGTATTAGTAGAAAAGATTACAGTGCGGGCGATTGCAAAAAAAAAAAATGTAAGAGTATTATATTCGTGTATACCCACCATCAATATGTAATAACAAAATATTTTTCTGATAAAGGGGTTATATGGGGGCTTGGGTCAATTATGGACCGATCATCACAAAAGTATACAAAACTTGTTTATGTCCAATTTCATCACGATATTAATTATTATAAGACGATTATGAACGTTCACGCCATTTTCTGAGGGGGGCCTTGCAGGGGGACTAGGGGCAAGTGTTGCCCGATTTTCGCCATACTTTATAATTTCAGAGTATTTGTGCAAAATGTAATCAGCATTTCCGCATAATCAACATACTTATTTATGACTGTTCAAACAGTATTCCGGAGGGATATTTGAATGGGGGATACGTGAAATCATGGACCGATATTGTCCATTTTCAATACTGAACAAACTTTATTAATTGAGAGTATAGTAGGAAAATTTCTGCCACTTAGCTCCTTTTTATACCCTTCACCTTCGTGAGAAGGGTATATATAGGTTTGTCATTCCGTTTGTAATTTCCACAATATAATTTTCCGACATTATAAAGTATATGTATTCCGGATCCTTATAGATAGCGGAGTCGATTAATCCATGTCCATCTGTCTGTCTTTCCGTCTGTCTGTTGAAATCAATTTTCTGAACACCCCAAATAACATACAAACTTGACTCATACATCAATATATCCGGAATTCTTCCGGTTCTGTTGCTATTTAAAATCGAGAAAATCGGCCTACAAATGACTGAGATATAAGGAAAAAATTGGGCAAATATATCTATATCTGGATTACTAAGTCATTAATATATACAATATGGATATCTAATGATAGATATTCCGAAGTCCATTGCAAGGCTATAGTAATTTGGAGCCACAATGGGTCAAAATCGGGAAAAATATTTTTTAACCCGAAATTTTTTTTTTTTTTACCAAACAAATTTTTTTGTCATAAATTTTTTTTCTCTAGTAGATTTAAAAAAAAAAAATTTTAAAAAATTCCAAAAAAAATTTTTGAAAACAATTTTGATAAAAAATTATTTTTCAAAATTTTTAAAAAAAAAAAATTTAAATTTTAAAAAACTATTTTGAAAAAAAAAACTTAGTTTTGTTTACCTAAAAATATTTAAAATTTTTATTTTAAAGTATAATTTGGTGAAGGGTATATAAGTTCGGCACTGCCGAATACAGCTCTCTTACTTGGTTTCTATCGTTTTTTTCAACAGACAGACATACGGCCAAATATTTCGATGTATTACAAACGGAATGACAAAATCAATATACTCCCATCTTTTTTGATGGTGGGTATAAAACTAAAGAAGAATTGATGCATAAAAGTTGAGTGATTTCTTACAAAACAAACTGCAGAAAAATCCAAAGTCTTTGACAGGTTTCGAACCCGCAACCTTTAGACTAATAGTTCAGCACAGTCTATATCAGCGAAAGGCTTTGAGCTCTCAAATGAGCTCTCTTGTTTTTGTTTTCACATGTACGCAAGCACATACATTCTATAAAAACAATCAAAACCAGTCAGTCTCGCATGAGCATTGATAGAAGCAGGTTGTTTTACGCTTTTCGCTTTTTATGCTTGTTTATTTCAGTTATTGTTTTTGTTTTTTTCTCAAATTTTTACTCAACTCATACAACTACAATATCTAAAAACTGTAGTGGTGTGAGTCTGCCTTTCGCTGGTCTATATATACTTATTTTAGGCGACAGATATGCAATTTGTTCTTATCTGCTCTCGTTTAGGGCTTGTGGACCAAATCGTTACAGATAGTTTAGCATTTAGTAAGACTGTCAAAGTTGAGAGGGGAAAAACTATAATTTGCTCTGTGCTATGTACAAATCAGAGATGCGAAATCAAATTAAATGTTATGTGTTAATGATTTTGTTAATGAATTAATTACGAATTAATTCATGGGCTTAACTTCATAGTACTTCAAATGTATTGAATTCATTCCTTTGAGAATTCATTCTTTATAGAATTAATTTCTTAGTGAATCATTCAAAATTTTCTTTAATTCAAATCCATTACAAAATACACAGTTTGATAAAATGTATTGAATGATTAAATTTTTCTTTAATTCAAATCTATAATTAACAAAAAATTTAATCATACAAAAAGTTGAATGAATTTTATTCTGAATTAATGCAACAATGAATGAATTCTAATAAATCATTTGAATGCAGCAAAATATTTTGTTTTGGCGGAAATGGTTTTATGGAATGAATTGCTGACATTTCTCATTCTCAATTAAAATTGTAGTGAATTAAGCCAAAATTGAATTAATTAATTCGAAGCTCTGGTATAATTACGTAGGACTAAAAATAATATCAATTTAATTTAAGTGCAGTTTGAAAAAGTATTTACAGTTTTCCTTCTTAATTAGCACCACTTTGTTATAAAATGATCCAATTCTATTTAATACTTATAACAAATTAATTAGCATTTAATGCGGAAATATAAATATTTACTTTTGAAATCAAGCGAACATTTTCTTAGAAATGAAAAATTGACAAATATATTCAGCTTATTTTTAATTTATTTATATTAATATTTCGGCGAATTCGGCTATTTATTAACTGACCAAAAGAATAATTGCTAAAATAATTAAAATACATAAAAATGAACATACATATGTCTAGTTTTTTTTAGGACTTTAATGACTTTTTTCCTAAAAAAAAAAAATAAAAATTGCATGAAACATAAAATGATGTCAGCATAGAATATAAATTTAAATTTAGTTTATTTTTAGCTTTCTTAATTTTCTGCAAAAACAAGGTGTCATTGAAACTATTAAATAGAAACAGCAAGAATAATTTTTCCTAAGAATATTCAAATGATTTATTAGACAGATAGCGGCTTTTGAACATGGCTGTTTTTTTTGTTATTCGAATTTAATAATTATATAATTTTAATACAACTTGTTGCTGAATGTTGTTAGAATTTGTAAAAAGGCTAAAGAAATTTCTGTACACAATTACAATTCCAGTCACGTTTTTTTTTTTTTTAAATCATATTTGTTGCAGGCATTCAAACCATGGACTGAGTAAATGAGTAACTACAACATGTTGACAGTTGTAAATGTTGGTCTCAAGTTTGAAAGGCATCACACACTTTTTTTCCTTAACAAGTTAGATTATTTTACATTCGTTCGTTTGTTTTTTAGACTTTCGAGACCATTAACTTTGGTTTTATTAGTTAGAACTTTTTATGTGGTCTGCTTCATTTCTTTTTTTTCTCTCTTTAACAATTTAATTTCGTTGGTTGATTATTATGGTGGTACCGGAACTCTTTGGGTAAATGTAAGTAAATATGTAGTTTCTTGTGTGTTTTGTATTCGCAATATTTCTTTTTCGAATAGAGGTTTTATTAACAAGTTCAAAGAACTTTATTCTAAAACTCGTACACTTTTTATTCATGTTTGTTAAACCAGAGTTTGTAAGAGAAAGATTTTTACCTTAGCAAATAGAAGAAAAAATAATAAAATTGTTTTTAGAGCATAAAGACGAGTAAAATTATTGTTGTTTTTATATTAAATTGTGCTAGAAATGTGAATGCCCCTCCTTTTTTTATAAAATTAATAGGTTTTATATCAATTTAATTATTTCTTTAGTCTGTTCAGGATTTAATACTCATTCCGATAATATAAGTTTAAATTATTCAAATACTTAATAGAAAGCTTTAGATAAGCTTTAAAAGAATTGGTTTTGCACTTAGAGAAAATGTTTGTCTCAATCGGGGGTTTTTGATTTATAATGTAATCGAAACTGACAAATTAAATGTATTAATTAATATGGTCTTATGTACATAGTTCAAAAGGGCTTTCTTTTCGCTAAACTATGTAAGCTACTTTATTTCCAATTAAATGCATTTTAAAAATTTCGAATTATTTTTCAAAAACTTCGAATTATATTTCAGAATTTTCTAAATGAATTTCATAAATTTTTATTTGTATATCAGAAACTTTCATTTGTATTTCAAAATTGTATATTTTTATTGTTACGAAAATGCATTTTTAGTTTGAGTTTAACCGATTGTTAAAAATATTTTTGCAAGATAATGCTAGAAGATGCCGCAGGGTATATATATTGTTACGATTTTGCAATGGCGATTTGAATTTAGCGGTCTGTAGCGACTGTCTCCAGCATTCATCATGTTTATAAACACGTCCATCAGTAGAAGCTTCTACTTATCAACAATGTTGATAGCATGCGGTTATTAGCATTGTTTATAAGTATGGCAACACTAAATGTTTAAGCTGCTAACATTGACATCGAAAGCTCTAGAATTCGAATGTACTAGTTTGTCCATTAAGAGCATTGTAGAAGATTCCCGAGAGATGGCGTGTGTATAAATAGTGGCAGAGGTTGCAGTCGTGAGTTTAGTTGATCATTGGCGCTGTTAGAGTTGACATCAACTGTCGTGTACATTTGAGCTTGTACATTGTAAAGTATGTGTGTGCATTTCTGCGAATTGATAGACGTGTATAAAGACACTGAGTGACTATTTGAATTGTTGTTGTTGTACATTTTAAATAAATAAGGAGTATAGAGAATTTTGAACTATAATTGGAAGTTTCTGAAATACATATAATTAGAAATTTCTGAAATTCAGTTGGAAGTTTTTGAAATACAATTAGGAACTTCTGAAATACAATTGGAAAAATCAATTATTTTCGCTGTTAGTTCAGTAGCTGTTTCTATACTATGTTTTACTGAGTTCCTTAATTATTTTCACGCTTTTAGTTCAGTAACTCATTTAATGCTCATAAGTTGTTTGTTTGAACTAGGCTCAGTCAAAGAGAAAAATCCTTTAAATGCGAATATGTTTGTAAAACAATTCACAAAGAGAGAGTTTTTTCTTTATTCGTGTTATGTAAAATGACGATTAACGTTCGTTGTCTGGGGATGTATTTGACGAAAACTGGTTTGACCTATACTTAGACAGCACTACTATGGTTCGTGCACGAATTATTATTCATGGATGTTTCATAAATTAACTGCTCCAAAGAGTTAATTGTCTAGTCAATATGGGGTTAACTGCGGAATAAAAGATATTAAAAAGAAAACTGGAAAATTCTACTTGATGTTCTAAATAAGATGCTAAAAATGTCACCACAAATCTACTGTCTACTAATCGAGACATTGCAGGTTAAAGGTCAGAATATTTTTTGTATATAAGTATTAAGTGTTTTAACCAATTTTTTATTTAATAAAATTTTCTACCTTCAACCGTTTTGGAGTTCTGGGCATTTATTGGCTACAACAATGTATTTTTCTAACCTAAAAATGTATGACATGGATATGAAAAAAAGTTTAAAAAAAATCACTTGGAAAAAAAATATTTTCTTTATTTAAAATTATTTTAATCTATTATTTTGATTAAATTGAAATTTTAATTTTAAATTCGATTTATGTGACCTTTGGCATCGAATATCTTGCGGAGCGGACACTTGATAGATAGTGAATGGCAATACTGAATTCAAATATTGAACTAGTTGTAAAGTTCTTAACTAGATAGTTTGTTCAGTGAAATAGTTCCTTTCATTCTTTTAAATCAGTAACTCTGTTATTTAGCTAATGCTGTTTTTAAGATCTTAATTTATACAAATAAATATATATAAATCTGTAAATTTATGCGATAAAAATACAAAATTACTATTAATACGCCATTAATTTACGATGTTATATCTGTATGTCCATTCTGGATCCTAATAAAGAAGGTACAGGATTCTTGCCTCTCTGTTGAAATTAAATTTTCGTATCTCTCAAACATCTTAGCAAAATATATCGGATATGCTTTCGAAAACTTTGCTAATGGAAATCAGCATAATCGATCCATAAATGACTGAGTTATGTTTTCAAAAATGGAGTCAAATTGTTCTATAAATGCCCGATATATAAGCGAAATAGCCCAAAAATTAAAATTTTTTTTCACAAAAAAAAAAAAACGGTTTTTATCAGTTAAATGATAAATAGACAGTTGAGACTCAGGAATATAGAATAAGCGCACAGAACGGAAGGAGAGAGAGAGAGAAATATCAATGGAAAAAATTACTCTCTTTTCACACATACGGGTGATACAAAAACATTATACATGCATAGATGTGGCCATCTTTTAACGAAAAACGAACTATGTAACTGATAACCCGGAAAAGAAGGGATATATCAAGGTTGCTGGCAGTATTAACAGGGACATTAGGGAAGCATGCAAATCCCCTGAGACTCCCTTTTAACGACCATTGTCGTAGCTGTAAGGATAGGGCAAAAGAGAAAACAATTTTCCACCTTCTCTGCGAATACCCAGCCCTGAGAGTCAAGAGGGCTGGGCAACTATATATTGACCAACCTTGGATAGATAGCCGGGTCTAAAGTCAATGACCTACTGAGATATCTCACAGCTACGACTTTTTTTGTGTACCGATGGCTTAATATAGAAAGGCCGTAACTCATTTCTTTTCAAAATCGCGTTTTTCACATATTATGGTAGACAAAACTCAAATACACCTCTCCTAAAAAATTCAGTTTCCTATGTTGACGAATAACAGATTTACAGTAAAAAAAAACCCTAACTTATTTCAATAATAGTTTGAAAGAAAAAGCGCTAACTCATTTAATGCTGAATGCATATTTTTTGGTTTATATTAAAACAAACAAATTTTCTAAAAGTATATTTCGTTATATTACAAATATTTAGTTGTTTATTTTTCACTTTCAGATTTTATTCCGTTTTTTCCTTCTACTGTAAAGTAACTAAAAGTTGAGATACGACCTTTCTATATTAAGCCATCGATACATTCTACATACATTACGATGTAAACGACATTACATCTGACGAGTGGTGTGGTATTGTCAAAACGGAGTCCCTTCGACTCTACTTGATTATTCGCACACAGTGAACTACCACGTAATTCAACCAACCAACATGCAATACATTCTCATCAATTCGGTTTTTGACAACAGACTTAAGTTTTTGGCTCTCAGTTACCTATCTAGTTGCCATCTATGCTCAGGAACTTAAATTAAAAATTTAAACTAGTTAATTTGAAGGATCGGATAAAAAAAGAAAAGCCTATTTAGTTTATTCAAGATTGGCTACCGATTCGTAACGGTAAAAAGGTAACTGCAACGCTAATTTGGATTATTTCGGTATATAGAATAACGGTATTAAGAGATAACGGTATTTTGAATTATATCGCTAATATCAGTTATAGCGGTAATGGTAGTTGAGCTGAAAAGGCTTTTTAGGGGTAACGGTAACCAACCTTGATTTATATGCATTATTGTGTATAATGGAAACGATTTTAATTCAATACTTAGTAGTTAGATTATGATATTGAACTATTATCAATACATGGTCATAATTTTGTATACATAATTGCTTTAAAAGAGACTTCTAATACAATTTTTTATAAAAACTGTCTACTTGTTATACTGTCTACATCAGATACTCCCATTTTTACCTTCTTCCACAAACATCAGCCTATAATAAATCAAAAAATGTTATTTACTGATAAGATACTATGTATTAATAATATTTAAATAATTATTCATCTTTACAGCTAAATATAAATTAAACTTGATCTATTAAATTCAATTATTGCTTTGACATGAATGTTAAATTTTCAATAATATATTGTTTTCTTAAATCTAAAATCATTATGAAGAATATATTAAATATAAGCTGCTAAATACGATTTGTTTTTATAAAAAATTAGCAAACATGTTATTATTAATTTTTATTTTTTTAATTTTTTTGCAAAAAATAACAAAACAAATATAAAATGTATGAGTTTGCATAGATACTTAGATGTCTGTCGGTATTTATGAACTCGTAGTAGTCGTATAAATTTAAAGAATAGACAAGAGTAGCAAACAAACACCAACACCAACAATATAATTTTGATGACGCTTCAGGGTGTTTTTTCAGTATTCTATGTTTTATAAATGAATGAATAAGTAAAATATACAACGACTTGAATGATTAATTTATATGAGTAGAACAAACATGTTTTTCTCTTTCATTTCATTTCATATGACCCAATTTTTATTAAATAGTTTTGTTTTGTTTTCTTTTCATTTTCATATTGTTCCTATTCCTACTACACCCGATTAACCGTGTTTGTCATAGTGTTTGCTACAATTTGGAATCATTTGATTGGTAATGACAACACCCCATTTCAGCTAGTGAAGGGCATTTAACAGTCTATGCTTTTCTTACTACTAGAAGAATTTAATTTATGTGTTTTTTCTTTACTATTTACTTTATATGAGTGTTTTACGTTCATCATATTTAAGAATTTATTATTGGCATGATGCTTTTTAATTTTAACACTTATGCGAGTAAGGAAAACGCTTTTACTTGGAAAAATTCATTTAGCATTTTTTCTTAATTGATGGCGTTTAATTAATGATTTAACATGGTTTTATTAGCTTGTAGTTGGTGTCCATAATATGTTTGTGTCTTGTATTTTTCTACATATAAGTGGATGTGTTGTTGACAGACGTTTTTGAAATAAGTGGCTGTTAATTTAGTTAATGTCAACAAAATAAATTTAAAATATTTGGTAGCCACGACTTTGAAGTATGCTATTGTTACGAATGCGCAATAGCGATTTGAATTTAATGGTCTGTCCATCACATCCATCAGTAGAAGCTTCTACTTATCAACAATGTTGATAGCATGCGGATATTAGCATTGTTTGTAAGTATGGCAACACTAAATTTTTAAGCTGCTAACGTTGACATCGAAAGCTCTAGAATTCGAATGTTTTAGTGTGTCCGTTAAGATCTTTGTAAAAGATTAACGAAAGATGGCGTGTGTATAAATAGTGACAGAGGTTGTAGTAGTGAGTTGGGTTCATCATAGGCGCTGTTAGAGTTAACATCAACTGTCTTGTACATTTAAGTTTGTACATTATAAAGTGTGTGTGCATTTCTGCGAATTGATAAACGTGTAAATAGACACTGAGTGACTATTTGAACCGCTGTTGTTGTACATTTTAAATAAATAAAGAGTTGTTACAAATTTTAAACTACTAAAACTGCTTTTTATTTGCAATCTAAAGTATCCGGTTTATTTAAATGAAATAAACCAACGTTTTAAAAAGGTTAAAACGTAACACTATTTAGAAGATGAATGAAGATTGTATCATACATAAAGAAATTTAGGATACTTTAAATTTCAAAATACATTGTGATTAGCTCTTCGTCAGTATGTGAGAAACATTTTGAAAATAAAAATTAAAGGGAAAAACCAAGGTTGGCTACCGATTCAAAATTAACGTTAACGTTAATATGGATTATTTCGATAATGGTAGCATAGCGGTAACGGTAATTTCGATGTGACTTGAATGATTAATAAAGTTTACAAAAATTAAAGTGATATTGCTGGTATTATATTACATTTTAAATTCTCTATATTACATTAAACTCGATTATTAAAATAAAAAACTGAATTGACCGTAATTGCAGTTATTTCTGTAACAGCAACGGCAAAATATATTTTATAAAACATTTTTTTTATAAACAACTCACAGTGCAATATTCCCCTACACCGAATCTTATATACCTTTCATAATCAAAAAATAATTAGTTTTTTTGTGAAAAACCAGGAATTCTAATTATGCAATTCACCTTCGCGAGAAGGGTATATATAAGTTTGTCATTCCATTTGTTATTTCCACAATATAATTTTCCGAACCTATAAAGTATATATATTCTGGATCCTTATAGATAGCGGCGTCGATTAAGCCATGTCCATCTGTCTGTCTGTTGAAATCAATTTTCTGAAGACCCCAAATAACTTACAAACTTGATTCGAGAAAATCGGCCCACAAATGGCTGAGATATAAGGAAAAAATCGAGACAACCTCGATTTTTGGACTATTTTTTATCTATATCTGGATTACTAAGTCATTAATATAGACAATATGGATATGTAATGATAGATAATTTGGACCTACAATGGATTAAAATTGCGACAAATATTTTTTAACCCGAATTTTTTTTTTTTACCAAAAAAATTTGTTTGTCATTAATTTTGTTTCACTAGTAAATTTAAAAAAAATAATAAAAAATTTTTTTTTAAAAAAATTATTTTTTTACAATTTTGAAAAAAATTTTGTTTTTTAAATTTTGAAAAAAAAAATTAATTTTGTTTACTTAAAAATATTTAAAATTTATTTTTAATTTCGTTTACAAAAACACAAACACATAAAAACTATGAACAGCAGTCAGCTTATTGAATTTATCTGTACGATAAATAAATAATCGGCAGATGAGTTCAGGTTAGCTTTGCGACAGAATAGAAGCGAATGAGACATTGAGAAAACCAAATTTTTTGTAATCTGCAGTTTTTCGTTGGGAAAAAAGATAATTACCTAATGAGAAAACGGCCTTTATTGTTCAAACCATAGAGAAACTAGGGTTCTATAAGTCGATTGTTCGATTGTTCGAACAATCGACTTTTTGCTGAAAAAAGTCGAAAAGTCTATGTCGACTTTTTGGTCACAAAAAAGTCGAACATTCGATAAGTTATCACAAAAGTCGATAAAAGTCGATAAAAAGAAATTTTTAATTGCAACATTATACTAAAACAAAATATGCACAGAATAACATAATAATTTTATGTGCAATTTGGTACACTTACATTTTTTCTAGTGTATGCAAAAATAAATAATAAGTAAATGTTCATAAAAAATGCTCTTTCTACATATTATATATTATCGCCTTAATACATTTAATTTTTATTGCTAAAATTAACACAAGGCGCATCAATAAATGCAGAAACCATGTATTTTTTACAAAAAATGGTAAAAAGTGGAAAAAAGTCGAAAATAGTCGGAAAGTCGACTTTTTAAAAATCGAAAAAAGTCGAAAGTTCTAAAAGTCGACTTTTTGTTTCAACTATAGAACCCTAAGAGAAACATAGAGCGGAAACTAGAAAAAAACTCAAACAAAAAAATTACTCAAAAATGTTACACATACGACTGTTGTTTTTGTTTTCACATAGTTTTTTTTACTAATACATTCTCACCACTTAGGTTTTTGATAACTGAGTTAGGTCTTTGACAAGAGAGTTTCCGATCTATGTGTATTTATCTTACCAAATTTCTTATGAACAAAAATTATATTTTTAAGTGCTATCAAAATATATAATTTTTCGTTATCTTTTTTATTTTTATAAGCCCGAGGTGAATGGGTTGGTTGCCCATTCCAACTACGAACTCATGTAAATAGAAATTAAGCTCGTTCACGAGCTACCAAATACAATATTTCTAAACCACTGTGCGTGGATTATTTTTTCATGCAACCAGCATTTTAACAAATTAAGAAAATAATAAACATTCTACTTTTATTTCTCTGTACAAAAAAATTGATATTTTTATGTTTTCAGTTGACCTTGAAGGTGAAAATGGTAAATAATTTTAAACAAACAATAAAAGCACAATAAAACTAAAAGTAGTTTTTTGTATAACAAATTCAAACACACACGTATAAATAAATAAAAAGTCTATTTAATTCTTTCACAAATAAAGCGACATTTAGTTTTTCATTTCACTATAAATAAAAGTGATGTGACTGAGTGAGTGAGTGAATAAAAGACGCTGAAAAGTATTTAAAAGAAAATTTATAGATCAACTGTTTAGTCGAATAATTTATTGGAATTAAATGAATGGGACGGGACTGTATACATTTTTGCCACAACTAAAATTAGTTGTCATTGGCGATACCCAACAATCAACCAACTAAATAACAATAAAAAAAATGTTTTCTAATTCCAAAACAACTAAATGATTGTGATAATTTTTGAATTAAACACTTATTTGGCTTATCTCTATGGCTAATAGAGATGTTTTTTAAATAAAATTCTTGCTATACGGTTTTATTTAGCTTTTGTATACATATTAATATTTTCTAGTTGGGTGAGTCATAATCAGTTGACGCACATTTCTAAAATGTTTATTTAACTTTTATCTTTTCAAGGTGAATTCCGTAATACCATATTTTTTTTTGGTTTTATATTTATTATTGTTTGAAAAACACATCTAGACAATTTTACAAAATTTACAGAAAAAACAACTAGGAGTGATATATTCATTCGGCTGTGCCGAATCTTATATACCCTTCACTAAAATATCTTTTAAGAAAAATATGTAAAAAAAAAATTAAGTGAAAAAAATGGTGAAAAATAGGTGAAAAAGCCATTTATGGTACGATTTTTTCGATTTTAAATAGTAACCTAAGTTAGACTATAGCGGATATATTGCTGTATCAATCATGTAAATAAGTTTTTTTTGGAGCTGCGGAAAGTTGATTTCAACATACGGTCACACGACACGATGTAGTCATGTCGTGTGACCGTATCTTTAACAATATAGAATATATATACTTTATGGTGTGCAAAGGAATGACAAACTTATAAAAACCCTTGCCACTTATAGTGAAGGGTATAATAAGCTTTTATTATTAATTGTTTTTGTTAAACATATTACAGCTTTTCGTTTTTAGATACATAGACAAATTATAGTTCCAAACAACCTGACCCAATTTACCAATAAATTGTTCTAGATTTTTTTTTTTTCTGTGCGTGTTTAATCATAAAAACTTTCCCATAAATTCCCTTATGAATGTCAAATTTAATACTGTGTGTAGTTAAGAACAAGTGTTGTTGTTACTGTTTGTCTTTTGTATGTCATTTATTTATGTTCATGCCACTGCACCCTAAAAATAAACCCAACTAACTCCTTTTATTATTTATTATTTTGATAATCATTATTATTATCTGTTAGAGTGCAGACCTTTAACATTTTAACATATGTAGACCAACAACAGTGGAAACGTTTAATTCTACATACATATAAAGTTTTATATGTAAATGACATTTCATCTGTCAAAACTTTGACAGTCTATCATAGAAACAACGCATGCGTGTCATGAAACAGAAGCAGAAAAAAATATATGAATGAATAAAATTAAACAAAAATTCATATAGAATTCTAACGTACAGTGCGTGCTGAAAAATTACCGACATGTGTCAGTAATTACATTGTTAATGTATGTGAAATGTTCAGCTCTTCACCGCCAATGTGTTTATGAACAATTAAATTGTTCGTATTCCATGAAATTTAGACATTATGTAAATTGTCAGTTTTTAGTTTAAGAAAAAATATGTATTTAGAATAAAAAATATATGTTTTATATTCGAACTTGTTAGTGCAGAAAATTTTTGTTAACACTTAGTTTGATAGTTTTGATTGAAAGTGTAATTGATTGCTAAAAAAATTATATCAAACATTGTATTTTATTAGTGGGTGCGGAGAGTATCATGTAATGTATGACTTAATATAGTCATTCATCTGTTTCAAGGTACTTTATAATACAATTTGTATATCTATAATTATCTACCGTTACCGTTGAAAGTACTTTAGAAACTTTATAATAATACTTTGCCAATCATATATTGTTGTGCTTGATCCATATTTGCCCTGTTCTCACAAAAATCACAGTACCCAGAAAGGGGCTAAGACACACAAATTCGTTTCTTATGTTTAAAATGTTTCATTAATTTTTATAGAAATATTTTATAATAGCGGTGGGTACATTAGCACAAACCAAAAGCTAAATTAGCACTACTTTTATAATTTTTTTATTTGAATTTCTTAACATTTATTTTTTGTTTGTCATAGATTTAATATATTTTTAGAATATTTTAAAAACTCTTGATTTGTTGCTTATCAAGTTAGCCATTCAAGTTTATAATGTTCGAATTGAACTAGATTTTGTTTTTATGATAGCGATAATATTGTTACGTTTTAACCTTTTTAAAACGTTGGTTTATTTCCTTTAAACAAACCGGATACTTTTGATTGCAAATAAAAGAATTTTTAGTACTTTAAAATTTGTAACAAATTTGTAGTATAAAATTTGTCACTCAGAGTCTATTTACACGTTTTTTCAATTCGCAGAAATGCACACACACTTTATAAAGTACAAACTTAAATGCACAAGACAGTTGATGTTAACTCTAACAGCGCCTATGATAAACTCTACTCACTACTGCATCCTCTGCCACTATTTATACACGCGCTATCTTCCGTGAAACTTCTACAATGCTCTTAACGGACAAACCAGTATGTTCGAATTCTAAAGCTTTCGATGTTAATGTTAGCAGCTTAAACATTTAGTGTTGCCATACTTACAAACAATGCTAATAACCGCATGCTATTAACATTGTTGATAAGTAGAAGCTTCTACTGATGGACGTGTTTATAAACATGATGAATGCTGCAGGCAGTCGTTACAGACAGTTAAATTCAATATAAAAGTTGTCCCAAAATATATGCCAGATTTGAATTAAATAGAACAACCAATAGTTTTCAGACTGTTATTTTTATTGGCTTATAAAGTTGTGACCATAGAGAAAATAGACATAATCAAACAAAAAAATTATTCAAAAAAGTTACACATACGAATGTTGTTTTTGTTTTCACATAGTTTTTTTTTACTAATACATTCTCACCATTTAGGTATTTGACAACTAAGTTAAGTCTTTGACAGGAGAGTTTCCGCTCTGTGTATATTTTCTCTATGGTTGTAACGTGTAGTTAAAAAAGTCAATTAATACTAATACAATAGATGTATATTAGTAAGTATATTGTTGTTAATAATTCCCAAATAGTTTATGTGAATTTTAATATTTAGGACATCTAAGAAAACATGAACGAAGGAAGCTAGAATCGAAGTTCCGATCTACTCATAGCCAATTAAAATTTATCTCTTCGGATTGCATCCATTACCCATAATTAGTCGTTTGCCGACCGAGAGCCGATGCATTTATATCGTTGGATTATACTCAGTAGCTAGTCCTAATTTAAAGAGCCAACGAAATCATCTCCTTTTATTGCATCCGTTGCATTTACTTTATAAAGAGCTTTGAAGAACCTGGAGAGACTAAGCATACCACGGATGGAAACAAAAACAGCAGCACTAAGTACAGAGGATAGGGAGGGAATAGGAAATAGCACATAAGCAAAAAGCTAGAGTTTCCAATTCGGTTTTAACCGAAACCGAAACCGCGGTTTTTCAAGGCCTATAACCGAAACCGACAAATATTCTTCGGTTTTCACTTTTAATCTATTTTCACTAGAAAAATTCAAAATTTAGAAATGAGAAACAAACTTTTTCATCCAATATCTCTAAACACAGATCGCTAAAAATATCTTAAGATTTGTTTAAATTTTTTAAATTGTATTACAATAATTGCTTCAGATGATGTAGTAGGCTACCTTTCGCAGGCTAAATAATGCAAAATTTTTGTAACAAAGCCTTAGTTATTTTCAAATATCCGATAAAAGTATGGAGTACTAGCTGACCGGTGCGCTTCGCCATCTCAATTGGAATAAAGAAAACGTACTACTTATTAAGTCTCACTTTTTAAATTAATACTAATTCAGGAAAACATATCTCTAGTTTCATGTTTATTAATTCATTGTAATGTGGATTGTAGCTCATTCTAAATTCTAGACGTATTATTAGAATAAAAACAGTACCATAAAGACCCAAATTTTGTATTCCTACTTAGCATCATGAATGTTTAATTTCATGTCCATTATTATAGAAAATACGAAAGAAAGGTAAGACTATAATCACCTTTCGTGAATTCTAACTCATTCAGAATCATTTGTGTCTAATTTTAAGATTTATTATTATAAAATATTCAAAAAGTACTTCTAGTTCGAAAAAGTAGCTGCAATTCCCTTTTTTATATTCTAACTCAGTCAGTATCATGTGTGTTTAATGTCCTGCTTATAGGTTCATTATTATAGGAATTTCAATAATAGTTTCTGTTACCTCAATATCATTATGGTCTCTATCCTTGATTCTTTCTTTACTCAGAAGCATATCAGCCAACTATTATGTATATACAATAAGTAAAATAATTTATTATAATAAAAAGTACCATTAGAAGAAAAAGTAAAAATTTTCCACACTTAAACCTCTGTCAAGTTTGAAATTTCAAATTTCAAATTTCCTGAACCTAGGTTCAATATTATAGAAAATTCATTTTGAAGAACGAAAAAGTACTCCATAGTTTGATTTAGTTCTCCATTTTTGGTATCATAATACAATTGAGCACCCTATTCTTGATTATTTCTTTATTGAGAAGCATATTAGCCAACTTTAACTAATGGGTCGATTATGGAAGGTAACCGAACTTCAGTTGCGTTGCCAGAGGGCAACTAAAAATTTCTGGTTGCCAATTCGGCAACAGAAAAGATAGCTGCCAGTTGCCATCTGTAATACCATTTAGGCAACTGACAACGCAACTAAAGTTCGGTTGCCATCCATAATCGACTCATTATTTAATATATTAAAAAGGTACCATTAAATAAAAGGTACCAATTTTCCTTTATCCTCGTAAACACTCGTCAACTTTTAATTTGTTTAGCAGTTCTTATATTATCAACTGATTTAATAGTTAATAAATTATCAGAAAACCGAACCGAAACCAATAGGTTTTCAATTCTTTAAAACCGAAACCGCGGTTTTGAAAACTCTACAATAAGCCTCCAATGCTGGTACATACGCACTCTTTTGTTGAAATTTGCCATGACCATTTTGCATAAATGTGGCAGAATTTCGTTGAATCAGCTTTAAATTTCCTCCTTCCTTGTGGACTTGTTGACATAGACCTTTGACTTCTAATAACCCCATAAAAAAAAATTCATAGGTGTTAAATCAAACGATCGCGGTCACTTCTTATCACCGAAACGTGTGAGTTCACGAACAGGAAATGTTTCTCCTGAATATCTTTTAGAACATCCCGGGGTTTTCTTTATAAGTTTTCTTCTAAAGAAACAATCGAATGTTTCGAACTAAAATTTCTCAGCCAATTTTATATAAATTCGTTTACCACAACCAAAACTTAATTCAATTTGATATTTTAAGTTCTTGTGAAAATGGGGCATGGTCATAAAAATGCCAATGTTAAAAATACACATCCAGTTTTTTAGAAATGGCGAAAATGTGATTACGTTGGAAGAACTTGGTTGTTTTTTTACTCAACCAATATAAACTTACCTTTATATCAAGTATATACGTTTAAAGATTTAACAATCACATGTAGTATTTACCTAGAAAGAAAACAAAAAAATATCAATTAGTTGTAAATTCAAACCAAGGATTTATATCAATTTTATAAAGGACTTTCTGTTGAACATTAAAATAATTCAACTCAACTTGTTATTTACCAACATGTGTTACGCTACAAATTTAAAAAGTAATTAATCATTTAAAAGGTGGTTCTTATCATACAGATCCTGTTTCAAATCAGTCAAAATTCAAATAAATTTTATATGTATGTATATTATTATTATAAACCCTCTTTTTATTGTTCTCACGCCCTGTAAGTTTAAAACAAGTTGTTTTTCAATATTTTTGAAAATAAATATGTTTTGTTTCGAATTATGAATATGTTCAAGCACTTGACATTTAACAAAATTTGCAATTTATTCTCAGGGAATGTAAATTTTTTATACATGTATGTATGTACATATTTATGGAAACTGTCAAAATTAAAATTCAAATGACAGACATTGTGCCTAAAATGGGCACCCAATGACAGCTGATAATAAATAATACAGAAAAAGTTTGAAAACAAAAAGTAGCCCGCTGATTGTTCTGGCTACTGTTTCTTTTGGGTTACGAACATACATACATATATTGTTTATAATTTAAATTATTTCAACTCATTGTTGCTTGAGGGCCAGAATAGATAGCATGATTTTGATGATGAGTTTTTTAGTGCCCAAAACAAACAACATCATTTGTCATTTTAAATTGGTTTGCATCTTTGTTAGATCATCAACCGCACATCTAAAAAAATTCTTTAACAAAAAAAACTGATCATCTGTTATTTAAATTCTAGAGAGTATGACTGTCTGTCATTCTATCTATATATGACTGTCGGTCTGTCTATCTGCAGCCAAGATCATTTGTCATCATAACTAATATTGTTTTCTATTAAAATGCGTTCAAGTTTCATTTCATTTCCTTATCTCTGGCTGCGTGTACGAGTACTATTAACAACATAATGAAATCTTGCAGAGTTATTTTGCGTACGTAAACGTACCAAGAAAAGTAACCCTGAATTATCAAAAGAGCAAGAATTGCATGGAGATTGTGATAATGCAAAATATAAATAGATTGAATTGTTTGTTTATTTTGCTAAAATTCCAGAAATATTTCTATAGAATAATTTATGTTCTAATTGCAATTTAAAGAAGATTTCTTTTAATTAAACAATTTAATAGACAAATAATAATATGCAATCAAAAAACAATAATACCTTTAGTAAGAGTTCAATACCATTTAGAAATTTCAAATTTCTGTCCTAGAATCTGTGTACATAAGTGAGGCCCATATTATCAATTTTTGGATTTTCGATTCTATAGTCTAAAATTCTTCTACGTCTTAACGTTAGAGGAATAGAGAAAATATACATAGAATGGAAACTAGAAAAAATATTAAACACATTCTCACCACTTTGGTTTTTGACAACTGAGTTAGGTCTTTGATAAGCGAGTTTCCGATCTATGTGTATTTGTTTATGGTTAGAGGTAGCACATTTTATTTGAAGTTTTGAGTTTGTAAAAATCATACAATTTTATGCATTTTTTATATCAAAAATTATTTTAGACGAAATTTCAAAAATTTATTCTATTTGTTTTCTATTCTAATAAATGCTAAATAAGTATCTGAAATTAAATATTAGAAAATAGGCTCCAAATGTTTTTAAAGAAATAATAATTTTAACAAAGTTGTAACCAAAAATTTAATTTCTTCGAAATTTTCCAATTTCAAATCGGCCCCCATGCTAACCCATAATAAGTACAACTATTAAAATTAGCTATTCTAATCCTCATTCAGCTTTTATTAGAATCGAAAACATTTTTTAAATTTTGTTTAAAAAAATTTTAACCTAAAATTTAGGTTATCGATGTCAAACATTTTACATTTAGACATCTATGGCCCAAAAATCGAAACTTTAAATGAAATGTACAATTTTCAACATTATCCGATTTTGCTCAAATAAAACAAACTAGCTATATCCCTCCGTCTGCTTGTTGTTGGCACGATAGGGCCTCGAGGGAAGGACGTAGGGGGTAATACCACGCATACATTGTTCCTGTGATAAAAGAAGAAGCTCTGTTGAAAATACATACAAATTTCTTCCCGGAATGTGGCTCTATGGTACATAAATGCCTATATAATAGCAGTATCCAAACAAAATTAAGAAGACTAAGTATAACGTAAAAAGAAATCACTAAGTCCCGGTCCACACTGTGAAACATTTGCTGCAAAACATTTTTAAATTCTCTTTTGAAACTGCATTCGTGTCCACACAGTGAAGATTTTGCATTTCAGTTTTTGACATTTCTGTACAGAACGAATATGAACGAATTAATGTGGATGACATACTCAACAAAAACTTCATGTACATGAAACAGAGTACCCTTTTCCATTCCTCTTTCCCCTTTCTCAAATGTTTTGCGGCAAATGTTTCACAGTATGGATGGGGACTAAACGATATTTTCTTTGGATAGTTCACATCCAAAAATCACTTAAATACGAATAAATATCGTTATCAGGTTCAAAATCGTCGTACTGAAATTAACGAAGATCGGCCCATAGTTCGTCATAAAACGACTACTTCCGAAAATCACTTAAATTTTACGTAAATTATCCCAATATATTATAAAAAAGATACGGTGTAAGACTTCTTAAAGAATCAGGAGAGAAGTTATCATTCCGAGCTAAGCTTAGTGTCTATTGGAAAATGCTGGCAGATAAAACATATTGTTACGTTTTTACCTTTTAAAAATGTGGTTTATTTCCTTTAAATAAACTACTTTTGATTGCAAATAAAAGCAGTTTTAGTAGTTTAAAATTTGTAACAACTCTTTATTTATTTAAAATGTACAACAACAGATTAAATGGTCGCAATGTGTTTTAATACATACACACACGTTTATATAACACTTTATAAAAACACTGGTTATGTACAAGAATTCACTGGTAATACAGCACACTTTATGACAGTTAATTTGTCTTTACTTAACGTTGCTTCAAATTAGACTGACTTGTTTTGTGTTCTCACGGCCAATTTATATACGCTGCATTACCATTTAGAAAGCTCTATTTCTACAATGATCTTCAAACCAGAATATTCGAATTCTAGAGTTTTCGATGTTAATCATTAATCATTTAGTGTTGCCATACTTACAAACAATACTCAACTCAAAGCTTTTATTTAATGTTATATGTTCAACAGCAATGGTAATAATATCCACAGATATGTTAAAGTTTGAGAAGCACTGCTGTTTGAGAAACACTGTGCAACTTTAAACCAGCCGTTAAAACAGTTATATTTAAATTCAAGTACAATTTCGTAACAATATGTTTACACTAGAGAAACTAGTGCTCCAGGAAGAAAGTTATCGAAGAATAAACTAATAATTTTAGATGGCGCTAATGCATCTTGAACAACATAGATTAAATATTTTCTGCTTGGAAAGACCAAGAATTGCGACTCGTTTCGTAACAAAGTGTTGTTTTAAATTATCTTCATACAAATAATGGATATTCGTTCAAACGTGGATATTTTCGAATGGAAGAATCATTTTTAGAACCACAATCCCTTGCAATGAAAGCTTTATTAATCCTTGGTAATGCCACAAGTCAACATGGAAACATTTTTAACAACCTCACAACGCTTAAAGCTTATTAAGAAATATATCTCCATATAACGAATTTTTCAATTTAACTACAATTCCTGACAACATATCGTTTGTTATACCGGGAATTGTCGTACCCAATTCTATGAAAATTGGCCAATAATTGATCATAGCTCCCATATAGCGTCCACTTCGTATTCATATTCATGATGGGTATATAGCATTCGAAAATAACAGCCGAATATAACGCTCTTACTTATTAACACTGTCTAAATAATGTTTGCTGACTACTCCTGTTTCCACTTGACTACTTTTACTTTAAAAGTATCGTTACAGCAATTATTAAACATACAGTTAATACGACACCTCTTAGTAAGAAAATAGCTTTATATACCGTTACCCTTTGACCGTTTAATTTCGGTAAACAATATTTCACTGTTATACTTGCAACATAGAATGTAATCTAATCGTTTAGCAAAAGCGTGGCATAAAGCAGAGTTAACTGAAACATTTATTTTAAGGGGAGAATAGACAAAAAACCTTTAAAAAAAGTATATTCTTATTTTTGTAAAGAAAACATCAATAACAGAATGGGGCAGATTTAAAATAAACACTACTTGTCTCCTTTCTTTTCATTTTATGCTAATTTTTTGGCTTCTGGTCATAAAGTCAAAATTCTGAAAAAGAAAGTGGTTTTAAAATTCTTCGACATTATCTTGTAATGTAGTACATATAATATAACCACATTCTCTTGTTAACAAATTGTTAAAGCTGGAAACCACAAAACTTCATCCTTTTGTAACCCTAATAGCAGGATTTTATTTTGGTTTTAAATTTAAGACGATAAAATGGAAATGGCTGCAACCATAAATAAATATTTGATTTTAGGGTTTGGTTACCTACAGCGCCATGCCACCACCCATTGTCAACAATATTGACAATTTGTCAGCACACGACAACAATATAAAATTTCACACATTCATTTCACTCATTCTTTATATATAAGTATTATTTAGTATTTTGTTATTTTATAATTTGGTTTTAAAGGAGTGTCTCTGAGAGCCTTACAATATTATTATTTCTACTATGTATAAATATTTATAACTATGTAGTCGTAAATTATGGAAACAATAAATGACAAAAGCAAACTAAGGACAATAGATTTGCCGTGCCATACAAATACTACATTGGAAACAAATACACAATTGTTGGAAATAAAGAAATGAATGAAATCCTTAAAATATCTTTATATCAATTTAATGAACGACAATACTTAGTATTTATTGGTAATTTGCTTAAGGGTTGTTAATAACAAATCAATAATGTTTGTTTCATTTTATTAAGGGTCTTTTCAAAATGCTTAGTCATGCTTTAAACACATAGACGGCAGTAGGCTACCGACCACAAGCTATCAAAATTAAAATACACACTTTTATCATCAGAGCTAAACGACCACCGTTGCCACTGTAGCCTACTTAAGCTAGTATCGAGACGTCAGTTGGTTACGATTTTGCTGTCGTTTTCATTATAATTAAGTAGCTGAATACAGGATGACGATTGCTGCCAACGGCATTTGTAGTCGTGTAGCTGTGTAGTATGTTGTATTCTATGTGTTTAAAGCAATAAACTAAGTAATTTCTATTTTCGTAGGCGACAATGAACAATATGTATCAAAACGTCAAACTTCAATAGCAGCTGGTTATAATGTTGCTGTCGTTTTCATTATAATTAAATACATGACTACAGGGCTACAATAGCTGCAAACGTCATTTGTAGTCATGTAGCTGTGTAGCCTGCTGTAGTCTATCTGTTTAAAGCATCACATCGAATAGAAAGTCACAAGTATTGGACAGCACGTTAAAAATATACGTATTATCAGCATGAAATCAATAATATGACATCAATTTACAGGATACATTTGTTTGTGTAAGTACGTACATATTACCTTTTGTATCCTGCAAAGGTCACACACAATATTTATAGGTATATATTGTTTGTGGTATTGGTAAATAAACGTGTCATAAATCGTTTGCTTTATTGTGTCATTGGAAATTTTTATTTATTTTTTTTTTTAGATTTTTATAATAATCAGCCCCTTTTTGTTATTTATTAAAGAAATTTCTGGTAGTTTATGCGTTTTTTTTGTGAGAAACTCTGCAGAAGGTGTAACATTTTAGAAAATAATGAAAATTTATGTTTGATTTTTAGGTTTGTATAGACATCTTGATTTATTTGTGATTTAATTGAAATGGAATTGTGAAATTTAAGGGAAATAGCTTTAAATAAAAACAGTAATGATGAGATATAGTATTCTGTAACCAGCTATACAGAAATAAGGTTCATATTATAACTAATGTATTTAGTAAAGGGTCTTTCATTAAACGCTTCATATCATTAAATTTAAATAAAACAAATTGTGTGTGAGATATCATCGAAATTTTTTATTCGTTTGAAAGACCTATCAATGTCATGATGTATGGAATAATGGCATCGATATGCAAATATCCGGCTTCGCTGGGTGGCGCGCATCCTAAATTTCAAATTTATAATCAAGCTGAATTTTATCGATGACATGAGTTCTGTTGGCTTTGAAGGCCGCCGAGGTTTGTGGCTTATTCGGGACTTAAGAAAATCTCACAAGAAACAGTGAAATCGCACATCATCTCCGCATGAGATGACCATGTCCTAAAATAGCTCGTGCAGAATAATGGCCTATATAGCATGAGCTGTGTGCTACATAGTCCTGTCCTGTTGACACATCGCATGTCGTTGGTGTCCACATAACCCAATTCATAACAAAATACGTTGATAATCATCTAGCTATAGCACTCGCCATTGTAGTTCTAAAATAAATATGGACTGATGACATATCCAAAATCCACAACAAACAGTGACTTTATCGGGATGCATTGGACGGACGCTCTTGCCACAACAATATCTTAATCACTTTTAAATGTTTAGAAGAAAAACATTAGCGGCCATTATTACAACTTGCCTTTATGTTCGTAATAGTAAAAGGTAACTTTAAGTAATAGAAAAAGTTTGCTTTAAAGTTAACTTTTACTATTACGATCATAAATTTAAGTTGTAATAATGGCCCTAGGACTTTCAAATAATTTTTTTGGAACCAAATTCAGTTTTCAAAATCTTTCAACTTTGGCTGCAATTAATTGAAAAATTTTGTTGGAAATGACCAACAATTAGATGCATTTGTAAAAATCCTGTTTAATCTAAACAAAATCATCTAAATGTCACTTTATTGAATAGAAAATGCCACCGATGTGGTATTTGCTCTGACTTATCACATACAACTTATATTAATTTTTCAGAAATGTTATATTTTAGATGCTAGTAACCAAGGTCTATTAATAAGGTCTGTGCAACTAATTAGCTGATCGTTTTTTGCTTCTTTGTATTAACATAATGTGCTTGTCAAAATGTTTGTTTATGTTGGCTGGAGGAATCAAAGTCTGCCTCAAAGCGAATTTATACAAGGTGGAGTCAGTCAATCAGCTGATAACTTTTTTTTTCGCTTTTTGGTTCTATCAGTTGTCAAAGCTTTTGTTTATATTTAAATATCTACATATTCTAAGCTTTTTAACAAAATATTTATTTTTTGCATAACTAAGTTAAGCCCTCACTATTCAATTATCTACACTATATTAAGTTTTAATACATATTTGTTTACATTTCATTTTTGTTTTTTGACATTTGTTAAGACCAATTGTTGTATTTGTAGAACTGTCACCACCTTGTATGAATTCGCCTTGCTTGTAACCAAGCTTTATTAATAAGGTCAGCTGATCGTTTTTTGCCCCTTTGTGTTAACATACTGTGCTTGTCAAAATGTTTGTTTATGTTGGCTAGAGCAATTAAAGTCTGCCTTTTGTTTTTGTTGCTTTTGGGTTTGTTGTGGTATTCGCAATATCAAACTTTAGTGAATTTGACAGCTTGAGCCTCTAAACAAGTGAAGCTGTGCTATCGACACCACATTATTTTGAATTCGCCTTGATCAATTACTGCCTCACATATACGGCTACTGTGTGAATTCAACACGCATGTGAGAGATGTAAATAAATCAAATTGCTCGAAATTTTAAAATTGTAGACAAAATAAAAGCCGATACGCGTTATTTCACAATTATACACTTGTTATACTTTGCTAGTTATACTTTGCTACCCAGCGGGAAAAATATGCAATAAAGAGGGCTTCCTAATTGCCTCATTTTGGAGACACAAGGACTTCTAGCCGCATTGCAAAATCATTTAAATTTTACTCGGCTGCGGCGTGTCATTGCGAGTCAAGGCCTTGAATACTCGCTGCTGTTAGAGGGCTAATTATGGGCTACTTAGGAAGGGCAAATAAAGAAGAAGCCAACAAGCAATTTATTGTTCTAAATTTTGAAAGAGAGTTAATCAAAGAAATGCAGAGTATTTTATTTTATACCCTTTACCATGAGTGGCAAGTTTGTCATTCCATTTGTAAGTTGTACATTTTTCATTTGCGACCCCACAAAGTAAATATATTCTGGATCGTTATATATAGCGAAGTCGATATAGCCATGTCCGTCTGTATGTTGAAATCAACTTTCCGTAGCCCCCAAATAACTTACAAACATAATTGATACATCAATATATCGGGAATTCTTCCGGCTCGGTCGCTATTTAAAATCAAGAAAATCGGCTCACAAATGGCTGAGAAAAAACCGGGACAACCTCGATTTTTTGCCTATTTCCGATCTATATCTGGATTACTAAGTCATTAATATGGATATCTACTGATAGATATTTCAAAGTCCATGGCAATGATTTATATAAGGCTATAGTAATTTGGACGTACAATGGGTCAAAATCGGGAAAATTATTTTTTAAACCGATTATTTTTTTTTACCATAAACAATTTTTTTCACTAATAATATAAAAAAAAAAATTAAATTTAATGTTTTTTAAATTTAAAAAAAAATTGGAAAAAATTTTGAAAACAAAAAAATTTAAATTTTGAAAACCAATTTGAAAAAAGATTGTGTTTACCTCAAAATATTTAAAATTTTTATTTTAAAGTATAATTTGGTGAAGGGTATATAATATTACACAGAAAAAAGTTTCAACATAAATAGTATGATTTGATTTCATTGATTTCAATTCATAACATTTATAAATAATTTCTTAAATAGTATGATATTGTTCATATTTTTTTGTTTTCAAATAAAACCTAGAAGGCTTGAAAAAAAATATTTCAATTTTCATTTATATTTTTATGTTGTTTAAAAATGATTAAAAATTTCCATTGAAAATTTTTATTTTTTTATGATTTTCAGCTACATAATGAGAAAATATGCGCGAAATTGACTCCATTTGTTGGAGCAGATGAAATGCTTTAATTATAATGGATGTTAAATTATGTTTAATGATATTTTTTACTTTTCAGATTTGGTTGTCTTATCTTGAATAATTGGTCAATATAGGGCTATTTTACAAACATATTTGAACTAAGCCATCATGTAATGCAATTGTAAAGCAAATTTATTATATAATATCAACAAATTTATGCAAAAAAAGCAAAAAATTCCGTCATGTACAACTTTATAATATTTATGAACATGTTCCTATTCTGAATGAAAAAAGTTTGGGAAAAAAAAGTCATGTTCGATTAATAATATTTATTACAAAATTCATTCCAATTATGAATTTCTTTTTTCTGTGTATATAATATAATAGGACAATATGACTTAATAGAAGACCGTTTTAATCCCCCACATATGTAATTTCTTTTTGTTCGATTGTATACAACTGTGTATGCCTTTGGAGTTATTTGTTAACTATGAAAACTGTCAGTATAACTATTAGTTAACACATAACCAGACTTCGTGTTAAAGCGGGTACTATATATAAATATAATTCTACTAGCACATACATAGAGTTAGGTTTATTTTAACATCAGACTTAAGTTTTATTTGAGACAGTCGACATTATTGTTATTCTTAGCTAGTAACTGCTTTCTAATTCGTTAATTTCGATGTAATTTAATAAATTTATAAAAAAGGGTCAAAGATACAATACAAACTCTTTAATGAAGTATGTGTTAGGTTTAAACAGAAGTTTTAAATTAAATTTCCGGTGGTTAGGTGCAAAATTCGTTATAATTATAATCAACTGTGTTTGTTTCATTACTCATATTGTAATTAGTAACTTACATCTGCGTATTTATTTCTATATCATTAGTTTTTTTTTTTTTTTTGTTGAAACTACTATAAATGGAATTTTTCTAACAATTCAACTCTTTTTCCCTGCTGCTACCACCACGAGTACAATAAATTTAATTTAATTTTTTTTGTATTTATCTCACATTAAACTCTACTGTTTATTTAACTCTTTGTTTAGCACATTTTTTATACATTTTATGGAACATTCTACCATTTCCAACTCGCATATAGTATATACCTCTATTCCTACATATTATTTTATCATTGTTAGTTTATCTAATTACAGAATTTTTTATTTTTTTTTTTTTTTTTTGAAATGTATGTATTTTGTTATTATTTATTTTGCAAAATCCGATAACAATGCGCACCTACAAAACAGGGAAATTATATTGAAAGAGGAGAAAAAAAAATAAAATTAAATTAAATACAAACAAAATCGTTCTAGTGTTAAATTATAAATTTATTTTTATTTTTATCATCGTCATCCCACATTCAGCAACAAAAAGATAAATAACAACATGTGTGTAATACATTCCTGTGCCATGATACGCTGATAATTAACAATTTTAACTAGAAATTAAAAATTTTAATTAAAATAAAGAAAGATTTACAATAAAATATTTATGTTATTTAAATGTGTAACAATGTAAAGAAATTAATTTAAATGATTTTAAACATTGATTTTAAAATCCCAGCTGTAAATAAATATTTTTATGTAATTTAAATCAATTTAAATTTAAATGGCGTCTTAAAACACATACATATGTTTGAATAATAAAATAATAGTTTTCAATTTAATAGCCATAAAAACCAAAACTAACGCCTTTCATTTAAACTTTAACAGATTTTGTTTAATTAAATTCAAATTTATTGGAAACCCAAAGAATACGCGTGTGTGTGGGAAATATCAGCTTTTCAAATTGATTTTCAATTTAACGACACGCTTGTGCATGCGTTTGCGTTTAATCAATAAATAAAGTCTAGCCAGCCAACTGTCTCATTAAGTCAATCGATTATCAATAATATCAAATTTAAAGTATTTCATTTGATTCCTCTTTCCACAAAGTGCGGGTGCAATTTACTGCCATTTAAACTCTGTCGCAACTCCTCTTTTACGAATATTTACAGCTTGTTGTATGTGTGTTTCTTTTTTTGTTGTTGGCCACAACACTGCATGCCAGTTCATCTGTTATCCTGGTGATAAAACAAATAGTAATTGAGACGACTAAGAATCGACCGACCGACAGATGTCAATAACATTTAAAACAAATACACATAGAGTTACAGGAAAAAAAAAATTCAGAAAATGAGAATAGCAAACAAGCAAATCCATTAAAAGGATAAATAGGATTATATAAACATTCGCATATGTATGTATATACGTACAAAAGCATGTACAATAGCATACATATGTATTTCATAAGTTTTTGTGTTTGTATTACTTTTTTCAAACGCATACAAATGACAACGATATCTGTGTTTGGCTTAAAAGCCATTTTGGAGCCAAATCATGAATAATAGGGAGTGAAATATTAGCACTACAGATATATTTAACCAATCAGACAACTAATAGTTCCTACATTCAGTTATTGCCATAAATTACTAGAAATTCGTACATTAATTTAGATTTTTTTTTTTAATAAAAATTTTTAGGTGATAAAAAAAATGTTTAGTGGAAACGTTGTTTGGGGGTCTTCCGAAAGTTAATTTCAACGGACATCGCTATATCGAATCCATTATCTATAAAAAAGGTGGAAAGAACAAACGGAATGAAAAATTTATATAAACCCTGCCACTTATGGTGGAGAGTATAATAAAAGTCAATAACAGGCCTACCTAAATAAGAGCGGAAGGTGGAAAGTTTTTTCCGCTTAGCTTTAACGCTGAAACGTCATACCTAAATAAGAGCTGCAACGTTACGTCAAAAATATATATAACAACTAGGATTACTTAAACAATAAAGTACATTACAATATTGGTGTTTCTGATTTTTGTTTTGTGATTTGTAAACTAAAATTATATAAAAAAACTAAATATTCAAGTTAAAAAAATAAGTTTCTTGCTTATTTGTTTCTCCTTTTGTATGTATGTGTTTTGCAACTAACTTCACTATCAAACGCACTGTCAACATCGGATGTTGCATACAAATTGTATGGGCAGGAGAATTATTGACAGTTAAAAAACGCTTTCCGCTTTTATTTAGGTATGCTTGTAAGATATCTGGCCTGTTTGTTGAATAAAATTGGTCAAAGTCTCTGTGTGATCACTGTGTGATCATTGTTTTATACCAAAAATTATACGGAATAATTTAAAGTTATTTCTGCTACTCATTCTGACTACGAGTTGATAATTAAAAGTCACATATCACTATACCTGTTATTAAGCGAATATAAGGACTCTAATTGGAAGAGTCCTTAATGGGGGTCAGGGAAATCTTTGGAAAGTAATATTATCTTTTTTGAGATATCCTTTGTTCGAGGGCGATTTTCTATGCCATATCTTGTCTTGACGAGAAAATGATTTCTAGGAAAAACTTTGAAATGTACGATCCATGAACTTTAATATCAATTATTATAAAATCAAACTATCAGTTCTAAAGAATATGAACTTTGAATCTATATAAAAACCAAACTAAAGCAAATTTCTAACAGGTATGCAAAATATTATTAAATTCAGAAGAGTAAAGTTTCAAAAATCCGTTTTTATACCCTTCACCATGAGTGGCAAGGATTTGTCTTCCCGTTTGTAATTTCCACATTTTTCATTTGCGACCACACAAAGTATATATATTCTGGATCATTATAGATAGCGAAGTCGATATTGCCATGTCCGTAGCCCCCTAATAACTTATAAACTTAATTGATACATCAATATATCGGGAATTCTTCCGGCTCTTTCGCTATTTAAAATCGAGAAAATCGGTCCACAAATGGCTGAGATATAAGGAAAAAACCGGGACAACCTCTATTTTTGGCCTATTTTTGAGCTATATCTGGATTACTAAGTCATTAATATAGACAATATGGATATCTAATGATAGATATTTCAAAGTCCATTGTAACGATGTATTTGGACCTACAATGGCTCAAAATCAGGAAAAACATTTTTAACCCGAATTTTTTTCTTTACCAAAAAAAATTTTTTTTCTTAAATTTTATTCCACTAATAAATTTAAAAAAAAAAAATTAAAAAAACAAAAAAAAAATTTTTTGAAATTTTGAAAAATAATTTTTTTTTTTAAATTTTGAAAAAAAAAATTAATTTTGTTTACCTAAAAATATTTAAAATTTGTATTTTAAAGTATAATTTGGTGAAGAGTATATAAGATTCGGCACAGCGGAATATAGTTCTCTTAATTGTTTTTATTGAAATTGTTCGTTTCGTACCTATAAACAAAATTAGTACTTTATCTGAAACTCTCTACTGCAACTTTTGACAACTCAACTGTTTCATTTGTCTGCATGTACCAACCACTAACATTCCTGTTTTTTGTTTATCATAAATAGCATCCATTGCAGCTACTGGTTGGTTGGTTGGTTACTTGTGCTATAATTGTATCTTCATTCATTCATTCGTTCATGTACAGCAGACTTTTAGGCACTCAAGCGTGCCAGATTTTTACAAACACCCTACAAGATACACAAATGGCGCAACAAGGCGCAAAATTAAGTTTAAAACTAAAGGAAGCTATCAGAGAGCGCTTACACCAGGACATTGGAATAAAATATCGGGACTAGTTGAATGTTTGCTTTAAGTAAACTTTTTTAAAGTCACTATTTAAGACTTTTATTTGTTATTTTAAATTTTAAATGATCCCATGTTCCCAGTATAAGCTATAAAACAATAATATGTAGTAATTATAGTTCACTAACTTGGTCAACTTTGCTGGCCATATTAAATGTAAATGTTTTTTTTTTTATTATTTTTCTTTTTAACAACTTTTTATGAAAATCTGTTTATTCTAAGTATTCCATGAATACAAGTAATTTTACTATATTCGAGTTAAAATTCTCACAAAAAAAGTTACGAGTATATTTTTCACTTTACCTTGACTTGTAGACACAATTCACAAAACTACTACTGCTGTATTCATAAGACTTGCAAGCAAGTTGCTCATATAAATGTTTTTGATTTCCATTCCTTAACTCTTTTGGTCGGTTATATAAAAAAAATAAAATAAAATTAAAAGCAAACAAAATATAATAATAAAAGAAGAACACATAAATGTACTCATAATATGTTGATATGAATACAAGTATAAATAAATAAAGTACACTTGAATGACACTAATGTTATAATAAACTACTGTTGCTCATATAAAAGGATTTTATAGATATTGTTTTTGTTTTTTAGCTTTCTGAATTCTTAAAATAGATAAAAAACATTTTAAATAAATTTCCGTATTTACTGGATTTAAGAGGTGCTTGAACTTCAGTAATGATAAAGTGTTAAAGAAAGAAACACTTATGAAAAGTAGTTTTAAATATGCTTAATTAAATTTTTTTTAAATGTTTAACATGTAATTTAAAGTGTTTTTTATATGAAATCTAAACAAATGTTGACATTTTTATGTAATTTTATTATTTAACATTTCTAATAAGTTTATTAGATGTGCGTAATTAGAATTTTAAAGTTTGCGTTAACTTTATTATATTTTTTTAGTTGAAAATTTTAATTCTTATCATTACTTTTTCTGATTATATTTTTTACAAATAATTTTTTTTTTTTATTTAGTCAGCACATATGAGGTGTGCTACTCCAAAGAAGGAGCTTCTAGCGATACAATCATTAAAGGAAATTATTTACATTGAATAAACAGAAAAACAGATTAACTTAAGTTCTGCCATACAATAGCGAATAGGGAATTAATGTTCATATGTTAGGGAAACGTGTTCACGCAGGCTCTCCAGCGATTTCTATCACGTGCCATACAGATCTTCTCCATGTTGTTCGTTGTCGTCCAACATTTCGTCTCCCTTGCGGATTCCATTGTAAACTGGCCTTAGCTATGTTGGAAATGTGTATACGTAGCGTGTGGCCAATCTACGACCATTTACGATGGAGGATTTCGTGGGCGACGGGAGTTTGGTTGCTAATAAAAATAAGTTTATTACATCTAAAATATTTTGTGCTATTTTTAACCGATTTTTGAAAAAGTAGCAATGTCCTCTTTTAAAGCCTTAAAAACAGTTTGGGGAATTTTTACCCATGAGTACAGGATAAGGGTTAAATTAATTATATTGGGTGTATGACTTAAAAATGCGGGATTTACAATAGATAGCGTATCTTTTAAACACGGCCTTTCTTTTTAATAACTTATATGTCATTTTGAAGGGTATATATCTGTCATTTATTCGAACTTAGTTATTGAACATTGTAGTGTAAACAAAAAGTTTTTTTGTTTTGCTTGGAAAATGTCGAATATTGTGCCAACAAAGTGTCATATGCGGGAAGTTTTGCTTTACTTCTTTAATTTGAAAAAAGTGCCGCTGAATCCCAGCGATTGCTCACCACAGCATATGGTAAATGTGTTCCATCGGTTTCAAAATGCGAGATATGATTTGTGTGGTTCAGAAGTGGTGATTTTGACACGGAAGACAAAGATATCGCCCAGACCTGCCAAAAAAGTTTGAAAACCAAGAATTCGAAGCATTACACCATGAAGATTGTTGTCAATTTCAATTAGAGCTTGCAAAATCATTGGGAGCTACTCAAGCAGCAGTTTCAAAACATTTTCGAGCAGCAGGATTCATACAAAAGCAGGGAAATTGGGTAACATATGAATTGAAGCCCAGAGACCTTGACAGACGATTATGCATGTGTGAAATGATGCTTAAACGTTATAAAAGAAAGTCATTTTTTTGCAATGAATCATTTCATACGATGAAAAATTGATCCATTACGAAAAACCGAAGCATAAGAGAAAACCAAGCCGAATCGATAACAAATCCAAATATCCATGGAGATAAGGTTATTCTCTGTATTTGTTGGGAGCACAAGGGTCCTAAATCTGACCAGCCATTCACAGGCAACGTTTGTCTCACCCTGCATATAGGGCAAACCTTGCCCCGTCCGGCTACTCTTTGTTTCGATCTATGCAGACCGCTATCTTTGGGATACACTTTACTTCAAAACATAGTATCCAAAATTGGCTTACAAAGATGAGCAGTTCTTTTGGCTCGGAATCCATATGTTGCCAGAAAGATGAGAAAAGGTCATAGCTAACAATGGCTTATATTTCGAATAAATGAATTCTCATTTAGCATTTATTGGAATCGAATACAACTTTTTAATTTTCTTTAAAAAATGTAGAAAGTTAAAAATGTGGTTTATGTTTTTTTTGTTTCGATGTTAGAAATTGTTTATTGTTTATTTACATATCCATGGATAAATGAAATACAAAAAAAATGCAGTTAAATATTTTTTTCAACATTCATACTTTAACCCAAAGTATAATCTTTAACCCAAAACTTGAAAATTCTAATAAAATGTGAAAACTTTAAACGTTTTTGTAAAATGTTCAGAATTTGATTTTTAGATAACGGATCACAAGACCTTGGGAGCGTAGAATAGCCAATAATGTACGACTTTTAACCCATTTTTCGCCGCACCAAGTTCCCGTTGACCGATTTTCCTAAAATTTTATATTGAACCTATTTTTAAGCTAATTAAGAAAATTCCAAACTTTGGAGTCAGTGGGTTTTCTAGTTATTTAGAAAATTGGTGGTAATTATAGTCACCATCGGCGGAATATGTATGCAAGGATGGTATTTCTTAAAGGTACCTAAAAAACATTTTTTTTAATGATATAAATTACTTATGGCAAACTTTAAAATATTTTGTATGTAAGTGCACGTACCACTTCTTACACAATAAATATAGTGTGGCTTTGGCATGGCTTGCATCATATTCTTTAAACCTTATTCATGCTTTAGAATGGTGTGTTTGTCTTTTGTGAGGTTTTTTCTTGGCCACTCTGTTTTCATTTCCTGCTCGTCTGTATTCTCGCAAAGAAGAACTCTAGCAATTTCTGACCGAAATTCCAGTTGCATTTTTCCTGTAGCTTTTGCAATTCTGCACAAAAGACTGTGTAACTTCCTGACATTTACAACAGCTGAGTCTACAGCATTAGAAAAATAGTCCACCAAAAAATATTTTGCCTATAACACTTATACGGTAGTTTGATATTACATTGTCAAAATACTCAAATTTTTGGCTGCTGCACATTTTTTTAGCAAACTCAAGACCACGTGAGCTCCGTGAGTTCAATTTCTATGCTATACAGTTCCTGAGAACTAGGATAAGGCATACAGCAAATCATATTTCCATCTGATGAAGCCACCCACGAATTGAAGCCGAAACAAATGGGCTTTGCTTATATATATTTTGCTCGAATGCCTTCCAAAAAATGGCACCGTTCTTCAATTGTCATGGCTTTTACACAATTGGAACACTTTGGCTCCAATAGTTTTCATATTGTGGAATAGATAGCCATTCAATATCCAAAATCCAATCAAACGCCGTGGCGCGCCTCATCGATCGAGCTGTGCATATATTGTCCAAACCGTTATTTTGTCTCGGTTGCTTCTGTTTTTGATGACAAAACATATGTAAAGTTTACATTGTAAACGCATGTTCATAAACCACATTAAGGACATACGTTTTTCGCCAATGGTTACTATAATCACCACAATATTCATCATGCAATTTTAGATGATACGTGTACATTAAATATCGTGAATAGGGCTCAAACCAGAAAAGTAAAGATTTAATTTTATAAATATAAACATAGTTGTTAGATTTTATAGGATCTTGGTTAAATTATTTCTATATATTTGATGACCTTTATTTACTAATTTCTAAAAGCCGTAATATAAATAGTTTATGCTAAGTAAGGAAATAAAATGAGTATATAATAAATAAATAAGACCCTAAATAATTGATAAATAAAATTATATTGAATAAAAAACTTTTTATTTGTCAGTTATGAATAATAAAAGTGCTGGTAATTAAAATCACCGGTCGGCGAAAAATGGGTTAAAGGCATGTTTAAAAAAACATACTGGCCCATAATCATAGTCAAACAATAAAGTCGGTTCTTTTTAAAAACAACTTTAAAATAAAAACCCGCTTTTTATTATTTTCTAACTATAGTCAAAATTAAAGTATGTTTTAAATTGAACCGACTTTAACTGTGTGTCACCTCAAATGTAGAAAATCTTTTCATACAATATACAACAAAATATAGACAAGTGGCATCGCTGAACAGCTGACTTAGAAATTAAAAAAAAAACAAAAAGTGAGAAACAATAAATGTAACCGGGAAACTAAAGAAAAAACAGTTTGTGGTGTAAAATAGAACAGGTAAGATTAATATCAAATGTATTCTATTTTGTAACTAATTTTATTGATTCAATATTCAATAATTGCAAAGTCTCTGCCAATATCTAGCAACTTAAACATTTTTGACTTTTTGTCGAACTTTTTTACATGGCGAAGAACAGCTGATGCTGTTGTTAAATGAGTTAAAAACAACTTCAGCTAGGTTTATATTTACAGTCGACTTTAACGTCAGAAGTATACTTTAACTAGTCTATGGTAGACCTAAAGTCGACTCTTAAGTAAAGACGACTTTATTTCTCTTAAAATATACTTTATTTTCGACCATGATTATGGGCCACTGCTTTTAACATATCAGTTTCTAGTCAGTTTTTGCATTAAAATTGTCTATAACTCATTTGAAATTTAAATCGTAAAATTATAAAAATAATCAAAAGGTGTTAAATATTAAAAACGCCCTTTTCCCATTCAAATAGCCATTTAATTTATACATTCTTTACACTTATACCAAAATTCTTTTAAACGGAAAACCCAAAACAGAAAAAAACCTGGTATTTTTACATAAAATCAATGTAGAAAATTTAGGTTAAACTATAAATTATGAAGTTAGCAGCTCGTTTACAAAATGCAAAATACACAACAAACATACATTCTACTTAGTCAATTGAAAATGAAATTAAAAAAAAAAATCAAACATTTCAACAGCAAAAAAAATAAAACAAAAACTGCAACTGACATGGTCTAAAAAATATATATATTTATATAAGTGGCTATATATTTTACTCGCACATGGACTTGTGTATATTTACATACCAACAGTACGTACATTTATAGTTATAGTTTTATGTAGATTAAATAGACAAACACTTTGTATTGTTGTACGAGTTTATAATAAATACAAAATTAAACTCTAAAATAATGTTACAATGATCCAATAGAGATTATAACACCTTCCCTTTGTAGCAACATAGCAGGAGAATGTTTTTATTTGCTTTATCTCTCTCTGGTACTGCGAAAATTGAACATCCAAAGTTCGTGCACAGAATTTTAAAAAGTTGAGTGAAATTACAATTAAAGCGTTAAACTACAGGATGATATTAAATAAAATAAATGGCCTGCCTGTTCTTCGATCTCAAAACAAATGCAAGGCGATTAGAATTCATTCATATTATTTGATTAGATCTCATTCATATTGAAATAATTGATAATAAAGTTCTTTCATATTAAAATTCTGTTTTAAGTCGTACTTAATTCTTTAATAGAAAGAATAGACATAGAATTTGATTTGTTTTTGAAAGTTTAATTTAATATATTTAATTAATTTATGTTCGAGTCATCGTTTCATAGAACTGAAGTTAACGAAACCCATATCAGATTTCATTCGCTTAAAGAGCAAACGAAAGCATTCGTTCAATATCGAGAAACAGTCCGAAAAAGTGTTCTGTGACTATTCAATCAAAGGTTAAATACATATATAAAAGAAATTTTATAATTCCGAACATTCAATGAAGAAATTGTACTAGGTTTAGAACACTATTGTAACAAGTTCTATTTAAGCCTTATGCTGGAATATTTATGGAACTAGTTCTAACTATTATCAGTAAATTTCGATTATTGATTATGGCAGAAATTATTAGATTTTAGATAAAAATCATTGATTACACTAGCCAATAGCAAAAAAAGGCTTTACTAACCACTATATAGATTTGATGCATCATAGCTAAGTACAAAAATAGTCCAATTTTTCAATTCTATGGACAAATTTATTTTTAAAAAATGTTTAAGTAAAATTATAAATTTTATTAGACGTTTTTCTGTGAAAGTGGGCGAATTCACTTAATTGTGTATAAATTCGAAAATAATTCATAGATTTTTATGATCAATATCTCATTTTGTTCCTATTACATGTGGCTTTACGGTAAATCCATAAATCTGAACAATTTCGGCTGTTTTCGATTTTTCATGATTTTTTTAAAACAAAAAAAAATGATATTTTCACGTAAAAAAATATTTTTTTTGCTTCAATTTATTATTATAACTACGAAACTACTGAGCCGATTGAAACGCAGTATATATGTGAAAATTTGTACATAGCATGGGGAAAATGTTTTCAGAATTAAATCAATCAAAATAAAAATATTAACTACTCAATTTTATGTATATCAAACAAAAAACTTAAAATTTTGTGAAAATGAGCGAATTCACTTAATTGTGAATAAATTTGAAAAGAATCCATAGATTTTTATGATCTATTTCTCATTTTGTTCCTATTACATGTGGCTTTGCGATAAAGCAATAAACCTAAACAATTTCAGCCGTTTTCGATTTTTCACGATTTTTTTAAAACAAAAAAAATGCTATTTTCAAGTAAAAAAATATTTTTTTTTGCTTCAATTTATTATTATAACTCCGAAACTAATGAGCCCATTTAAACGCAATATATATGTGAAATTTTGTACATAGCATGGTAAAAATTTTTTTTCAAAATTCAATCAATCGAAAGAAGAACATTAACTACTCAATTTTATGTATTTCAATCAAAAAGGTAAAATTTTGTGAAAATGAGCCAATTCACTTAATTGTGAATAAATTCGACAAGAATCCATCGATTTTTATGATCAATATCTCATTTTGTTCCTATTACATGTGGCTTTGCGATAAAGCTATAGATTTCAAAAAAAACAATTTCTGCCGTTTTCGATTTTTCATGATTTTTTAAAACAAAAGAAAATGCTATGTTCACGTAAAAAATATTTTTTTTACTTCAATTTTTTATTATAACTCCGAAACTACTGTGCCGATTGTAACGCAGTATATAAACAGATTAAAGGTTATGTACATCTCAACTTTTCTAAGTTTATATAAGTATTATTGGACTGGCCCTTTTTGAGATATCATTAATTATGTGGAGAAACGTTTAACAAAATTCACAATTTTTCTTGAACATTTAAAAAAAACTCTCCGTAGAATTTAAAATTGGACCATATTTGTACTGCTGGAACTACAATACATCAAAATTGTGTAGTGGCTTAAAAAGCCTCTAAAATTTTTTCGATTTTGTTGCCCTGTGTTATCTGTTTTAATTCATATTTTTTCTACAAACGTAATTAATATATTTGGTCAATTTACAAGGTCTCTTATCAGTCATATTGTCATAATGTCCTAATATATAACGAATCGGCGGCTCGGCTTAACCGACTCTTAGGCATTCGGCGTTGATCTCTGCTGGTTCGTTACGATATCACAATAAACATAGCATAGAAAGTAGTATTATTTTAGGACATTTTTTGCTTGAAAAGCAATAAAAACCATTGCGAAATATTAGGACATTATGACATGATAAGAGACCTTGTGAATTGACCAATTGTAAATTTCTGGTAAAATTAACTTAGAGCAATTGCATGGGATTTAAATACAATGGCCCATAATCATAGTCAAACAATAAAGTAGGTTCTTTCTAAAAACAACTTTAAAATAAAAACCCGCTTTTTATTATTTTCTAACTAAATAAAATTAAAATATGTTTTAAACTGAACCGACTTTAACTGGGTGTCACCTCAAATGTAGAAAATGTTTTCATACAATATACAACAAAATATAAACAAGTGGCATCGCTGAACAGCTGACTTAGAAAATTATAAAAAAAAAAACAAAAAGTTACAAACAATAAATGTAACCGGGAAAGTAAATAAAAAAACAGTTTGTGGTGGAAAAATAGAAAAGGAAAGATTAATATCAAATTTATTCTATTTTAGTACTAAGTTTATTGATTCAATATTCAATAATTGCACAATCTCTGCCAATATCTTGTAACCTAAACCATTTTGACATTTTGTCGAACTTTTTAAATGGCGAAAAACAGCTGATGCTGTTGTTAAATGAGTTAAAAACAACTTCAGCTAGTTTTATATTTACAGTCGACTTTAACGTCAGTAGTATACTTTAACTTGTCTATGGTAGACCTAAAGTCCATTCTTAAGTAAAGACGACTTTATTTCTCTTAAAATATACTTTATTTTGACTATGATTATGGGCCAATTAGTATACCAAAGTTTTATTCAATTTAGTAAAGACGCTATGGAAAATTTTCTACTTTGGGGTGCGGGGAATTTAATGATTTCACCCTTCTGGATCTGCGTCTGATCTTGATGACTTCGCAAATAATTATAATTGCCTCAAAACCTATGAAATAAAACAAATTGGAATGAACCCTACAATCTGAGGGCATTCGCAATATTCCAGATGTAAATAAGTTTTATATCAAATTATTAGCCATAACTAAATTACCATAACTTTTTATCAAATTATATAAACATATCAAAAAAGGGATACTAATCCAGAAAATTTCAGAAAATTTATTTTGGCACAGTTTAGTATCAAATATAATTATTTTATATAATGTTTTGAAAATTGTTTTTCTTTTGAAATTGTAAAGTCCATTTAAAAGGAAAATTATAGAAAACCTGGTCTCTACTTCGACGAAGATATCGGTTTTACCATGTTTATGGAACAAATATTAAAATTGTTAAATTTTTAATGTATTTCTTGTATCGAAAGTGTCGACGTCCTATCGAAACTTCTGTAATAAAAAATGTGTAATAATGCGTCAACAAACTAAAATGTCTTAAGTGTAATTTTTCAAATTATATTTATTCAGTACATACAGTTAAGTCTGTAATTATTAAATGAAAATCTATTTAATTAACTTCATTAATAATTCTTCTTACATTAACGATTACAACTTTAAATAATTTACCACATGCATACTATTTCATACCATCAGTTAAATTCATTAATTTAAGATTAATATGTAATTAAAAAACAAAAAAACAATTGTAATCTGATCTCATAATCTCATCGTGTAAGTCGCCTGTAGTTGGGCGATTTTTCTTTCAGCTTGAATCCCAAAACAAAACAGTTTCTGTGGTTGAAATTCCAATTTGTCTGGGTTTTTGAGGGGGAGTACAACAAAAAAAACAGAACAAAACAGAACAAACACTTGTATTTTGTTGTTGCAGTTGTTTTTCTTTTTATACAATACTCAAACCTACAGATGAAGAGAGCAAAACAAAAAAAAAAACAAAACAAACAAATGTTTGTTATTGTAATGTACTTGTTTATTTCAGCAACAACAACTACGAGTACCATAATAATAAAGCAACAAAAAACAATAACAAAACAAAAAGCAGCAATAGCAATGCTTACGCATTGCAGTATTAATGGGTTTGTTTGCAGAAGGAAATTGTGGAGGGGGGGTTATTGTTTGATGCAATCCCATAAGAAATACAAGTGTTTGTGTGTAAAGTGTTGTTTGAAACAGGCAAAACAGCTGCACTTTCATACAAAAATGTTTTAAATGTAAAACAATTGTATGTGAAGCCGGCTTGCAACATGTTGCTTTAATACATGTTAGATTTGAAATTCAAACACAAATTACACCGGTTTGTAAGACACAAACAAACAAACAAATTCCCTAGCTAGTTCAGGGTGCAAGCATGTACGTGTGTGTGTGCTTGCAATTGCATTTGGATATGTTTGTGGGCTTTTTATACTAAATTCGTTTTAGTATCAAATCATCTGTATGTTGGGTGTCCTTGTGTATTATAATAAATGTCTTGTTGTTGTTCTGTCGCATGATTTAATTCTTGCAGCAACTTTATTTTTGGGGAGCAGCAGCAGGGGTATTTTTAACATTTGTGCTCTTCTTTGCCCCTAACAACACCACAAACACAAACACACTCACATGAACATTGTTTTGTGTTGTGCAAAAATACCATGAGTATTGAATTTGAAGGCCATTTGGTTGTACGAATATGTACTATATATATATGTATAGTTAAAAAGCGAAAATCAATATTCTCTTTTTTTAGAGCATATTAACAATAAACATTTGTTAAGGATGTCTTAAGGAAATCTTTAATGAGTTTAAACGGAAATTTAATAAAAATGTAATGCTTGATTACTACAAGGTTATGTGTATTAAAGTTTTGACAGAAAAACATTTTATTCACAGAAAAAAATTACGACAAATCAATTGTTATATTAATTACCAAATTCGTCAATACAATTATTTTTTTAATTAAAAAGGCACCAACAATTATTTTTGTAAATACAAAAAATATATTTGTTACTCAAATTTTTTAACACCCAAAAATTTTTTTTAACAATTAGTTTGTAATATTGAATAACAAATTTGTTATCAATCAACTTATTATATCTTAACAATGATTTCGTCATATTGAACAATTTATTGTTATTAGTTAATAAATTTTTCTGTATTTAAGGACTACATATACAATAAAAATTTGATTTTCTCTTTAAGTTTTATTTAGAATTATACAAATTAAATCTAGCAAAACAATTCATTGTAGAACGATATATACATATACACTTAATATAGAACGCACGACTAGTTGTGAATTGCGGGTAATGGTTTTTTTATTCTTCATCAATTCCAGTTTTTGAGAATTAATACATCTTATTTTTGTTTGATTATGATTCTAACTGTTGCGCGAGTATTTATATCTTCTCCAAGACATTGAATCCATTCCGAAGTAGATGACCTGTTGGAAAAAAGTTATATGGTTCAATGTCCTAATTTTACACTATGTATTATATTTACTTACCATTCCGTGCACATTAAGTAAAATTTCTTTCTTTTGTATTGAAAATATTGAATGTTTATTAAAAAAAAATTATTAAAATTGAATTTTCAAATTTTTTGACACATATTTTTATTTTTCACATTTTAAATTTCCAATAAATTTCCAACTACTGAAATAGTTAAAAACCAACTAAGATAAATTGTAAATATGACAATTTAAAAACATATTAACAAACAAAATTGTTACAAATTTTGATTTAGTTTCAACATTTTTTTTTAATTACTTTATAACTATTGTCTTTTTTTTCTGTGTTAAAAGACTTTGTAGAAATATATAGTTTGAGAGATTGTTAATTGATTGTTTTTAAATAGGCAGCTTTTGAAATTGTTAAAAATATGAATTTGATTTTAAAATAACTGTAATTGTTTAAATCGGGTTGAAGATTGATTTATTAAGCATTATTGCTTCCTGCACTCTTTAATACTAGTTATGCAATTGTTAACTTCAAACAAAGATAATTAATCCTTGAACTGTTCGAAAAGAGGGGCGTTAGCTTCATAACGCGTACCTTGAACTAGATGTCAGTTTCCAATCATTCAAATGTAACATAGATTCTTGCAATTACGTCAAATTAAGTTTATATTATTTACCCTTTGTGAGTTTTAGGTGATATTTTTAATTTATAAAAGCGTTTTATAATATACTTAGAATAGAGTCTATTGATAAACATTGAAATATTTCAAATATTCCTTATAACAATTATCAAACTATGTATATTGATTCTGTCATTCCATTTGTAACGCAGACCCACAAAAGGTTATATGTACATATATGCTGGGTCCTTATAAAATTCGATCTAGGTATGTCCGTTCGTTTGTCTGTCGAAGGCACTGGGAGGACTTAGGGGAATGAAATTTGTCTCAAATAATATTCAAAATGGGTAAAACCTGTCAAATAGAACCAGAAACTGTTCTTTTTTTTAATTTTCTTTAAATATATAGAAATTGCTATTATTATACCCTTATATTATTAAGTTTGTCATTCCGTTTGTAATTTCCACAATATAATTTTTCGACCCTATGAAGTATAGATAGCGGAGTCGATTAAGACGTGTCCGTCTGTCTGTCTGTTGAAATCAACTTTACGAAGTCTCCAAACAACTTACATACACGATTCATACATCAATATCGCCGAAATTCTTCCGGCTCGGTTGCTATTTAAAATCGAGAAAATCGGTCCACAAATGGCTGAGATATAAGGAAAAAAACAGGACAGCCTCGATTTTTAGCCTATTTTTTTACCTATATCTCATTAATATAGATAATATGTATATAGATAATATGTATATGTAATCATATATATTTCAAAGACCTTTGAAACGATATATAATACTATAGTAAGTTGGACCTACAATGGGTCAAAATCGGAAAATATATTTTTTAACCCGAATATTTATTCTTTAAAAATTTTTTTCGCTAAATATTAAAAAAAAAAAAAATGAAAAAACAAAAAATTTTTTTTTTAAATTTAAAAAAAAATAAAAAATTTTAAATTTATAAAAAAAAAAATTCGAAAAAATTTTTCCAAAAATTAAAAAAACAACTTTGGAAAAGAAAATTAATTTTGTTTACCTAAAAATTTTAAAATTTTTATTTTGAAGTATAATTTGGTGAAGGGTATATAAGATTCGGCACAGCCAAATATAGATCTCTTGCTTGTTAAAGAACAATTTGTGTTAAAAATATTTAAAATCGACCCATGATTTCTCCTAGCACCCATAAAAATATCTTCCCGGAATATGATTCTACGATACATTAATGTCTATAGAATATTGATATCCATACAAAATTTGGTATTACTTGTTCTAAAGTACAACAAAAATTATTTCTTAATTCAATTATATTTCTTCAAATTTATTTTATATCCTAACCACTCCACTAAGGAATTCATTGCGAATAAATTCATAGGATTAATTCCTTAGTACTGCAAATGTATTGAATTCATTCCTTTGAAAATTCATTATTTACAGAATTAATTCCTTATTGAATTATACAAGTTTTCTGTAATTCAAATCCATTAAAAATAGCTTACTTACTTAATACAATTTATTGGTTTATTAAATTTTTCTTCAATTCAAATCTATTACAATTAGGATTTAGACAATTTTTTTTTTCAATTTTCTTTTTCATTATGTACATGATTAAAAACAAAAACAAATATTTTCATTCAATTTGGATTTAGATTTGAATGAACAAAAATTAATCCATTAAAACTTTGAATGAATTTTATTATTATTAAAGAATGTATTCTGTTCAAATAAAAAAGTCTGTAAATGTAGCTAAATAATTTTATTTTTTTAAATGGTTTTATGGAATGAATTGACGACATTTTTTCCATAAAAAATTCTTGTTAAAAGTCGTTTTTAAATAAGTTGTGTTTTCTTTTTTCCAAAAAGTTCTTTTGTGCATAAATAAGTATTTTTTTGATGTGAAACAAAAACTAAAAGTTAGAAAATCTTGAAACACATTCTTCTAGTTGTAAATTAAATTTAGTTGTTGCAGAAAAATTGAAATGTCAGACAGAGAGACACTATTAGGTACGCGATACGCATACTAAAGTTGGCTATAATAACAATGTACGGGTACTATTTTTTATAATTTTAGTAATGTATGCTAGAGTGATTGTATTCCGTGTATCCAAATGTATACAATTGTTGTAGAGATAGAAAAAAATCGTTACAAAAACTAAAACAGTTTCAAAATTTTTATTTATATTAGAATTTGGCTGAACCTGATGGAGGTTGCTGTTCCTAAGAAATTATTTTGTACTGTTTTGTTACTTAGTTCTCAATTCGTATTTGGATCATTAATTTAAAGGATATATATGGTTTCCCTTCTCACTATTTAAACAGGCATTCACCGATAAGTGAGTTAATCAAGGATATTCAAATTTGTATAACAAAAATGACCAATTTTACCACTCTTTATTATTATTTATGCGAATTTTACAAGAAAAATTTTGACTTTGGCTTTAATATTCTTTACATAGGGATCTAAATTCCCTTTAAATTTCAAAACAATCGGTTTAGCAAACTAAACAAAACTTCACAAAAAAACTTCTCATGTTCCATAGAATTTATTTTTAGTTTATCAGCAAAATAGGTCTGTAAAAACCTCGAATACCTCGATTTACTTATTCCCAAAAATATATAAACCAGAATTATGTTTTGAATGGTCCCAGATAATTTATAGACAAATATTCTCTCTGAATTGTCTGTGCTGAAATAATTATTTGAATTGGTTTATACATATAAGTGATATAAAGTCTTTCCAATAAAATAACTCAGCAATAACTCAGTGGGACAATGGTCCTATTTTGAGAAAAAGATTTTTTAACCCAACTTTCTGAAGAACAGTTACCTGTATATACAACTGTTCTATTTTCTGGGCCACAATCAAACAGCGAAAATAATTTGAAAGTCCAGCACTTCTGAAATACATACATACTCCTTCTTATATTACTACACAGAGAAACCGAATTTGTTGCCAATCGAATGATTCGGTTGCACACATAGAATTTTTCTATCAACAGATAGTCAGTTGACAAAGAGGAATTTCGGTTGAAGCAACCAAACCTTTGTTACCGCATCTAAAATGTTGAAGCCACAACTGTAAAATTCGGTCACTAAGATAGAATCATTCGATTGGCAGCAAATTCGGTAGCTATCACTAATCTGGTTTCTCTGTGCAGAAACCAATTGTTTCCCCCAAAGAACTTACGAATGAATGAATCTGTCCATAGTTAAAAGAAACACGCTGTCCCAAATACAACCCTTTATCTCATCTTCACTGTAAAATCTATTTGCTAAAAATAAAAAAATCATTATTATTTCCTCAAAAACATAAAAACAAATTTTTTCTAAATATTTTTAATTTGATTGACAAAATTTATCATTTAATCACTCATTGACTCACACATATACCTTTGCAGACGATACTGAATTTGTAAGCATTCACAGAGATCCGTATGTTGGAGAAATTGCTTCACAAATAGAAAATAAAAGTTAATGCTATAAAGGGGGCATTTACATTATGACTTTAAGTCATGACTTAAAATCATGTTTTTTTTTTGTACTAGCAAATTGAGAAATCTAAACAAATGGCAAGTTTTCTGTTTTTCATGACTTTTTTTGATATTCTGCTTTGAGCTTGTTTCTGATTGGTTGTTGATATATGCCAAAAAAAAAGGCAAACATGCTTGAAAAGACATAACTTTAAATCAAAGTGTAAATGTCGGCAAAATGTGTTCACGTTTCGTTTACTTTAAGTCCCGGTCCACACTATGAAACATTTGCTGCAAAACATTTTTAAATCCTCTTTTGAAACTGCATTCGTGTCCACACAGTAAACTTTTTGCTTTTCAGTTTTTGACATTTATGTACAGAACGAATAAATGTGGATAACATACTCAACAAAAACTTCATGTACATGAAACAGAGTACCCTTTTCCATTCTTCTTTGCCCTTTCATCAACAAACTCAAATGTTTTGCAGCAAATGTTTCACAGTATGGGACTAAGAAGACACCATTTGCCTTTCAATACAGATTAACAGTATACCCGAGGATACCCAAACAAAACGATGTAAGATACCTTGGTATCCATCTCGACCGCCGTCTAACATGCCCCCCATCACATTGAATCAAAAGTGGGACATATCAAACTAAAGTCTATCAAAAAGCACTGGCTCCTTGGTCCTCGGTCAACCCTAGACTTGGAATACAAGGTTCTCTTATATAAAGTGGTTTTAAAACCAATCTGGTCGTATGGAATCCAGCTTCTTCTTCTTCTAACATCGAAAAGATACAAAGAAGACAGTCAAGACTTTTCAGAATAATAACAGGTGCTCCTAGATACGTTAGAAATTGTAACATCCATAGTTATCTCAATGTTCATACAATACGCTAGGAGATCAAATATGTACTCTACTTCGAATTACAAGCAATTCCCCTTGCACGGCAATTGCTAGCCTTTGAGGACCACAGACGCCTTAGATGATTGGAAACCTTGGACTTAGGCAGATCTTATTGTTGAATACTTTTGTTGGATATTGCAGTGGCAATATTTATTTATAATTTAGCTTAAAATGTGAATATTTGTTGTGAATTTCTAAAAGAAATATTCAATAAAAAAAATAAAATACTAGTGATAACATTTCAAGGTTAGCTCCAGAGTTAAAATAATCTACACTCTGGAATAGAAATTGTTCGACTCTGGATTGGAATAAAAAGAGATAGCCAAATTTGAAATCAAATAAAAACAATTGAATCATTTAATACATTTTTAAAGCATTTTTGTAGGGGATTTGAATTCAAGAAAATTTGAATGATTCACTAAGGAATTAATTCTATAAAGAATGAATTCTCAAAGGAATGAATTCAATACATTTGAAGGACAAAGGAATTAAGCCTTTGAATTAATTCATAATGGATTCATTAAAGGAGTGGTTAAGAGATATAATTAATATTGATATGGAAAATGGAATTTAGAATTAATTCTTTCGAACCATGAAAAATATTTATTCAATAAAAGTAAATCTTCTATGAGAATCTAAAAGAGAATGAAAAGTTTTTTCACAAACACTAATTTCGCTGATGATCTAATCGCGCGATTAAAACTGCATATAATTTAATAAAGTGCACAAATATCTTCTTGTCGAAATCATTATCAGTATAAATCAATCTTTAGCTTTAAAGTAAATTTGATGAAATCATTATGTGTGATTTCAATTTTAATGTGACTTATTGGAAATGCTTTGTTTTTCTCACTTACTTGGATTATAAATTCAAAACATTGCCCGCTAATTACTGAAATTGTCGGCAGGGTTCCAATAAGAAGCTACTCAAATGATCAGTGTAAAAAGCAATTTAAATTAAGTAAATTATGTGTATAATTAATTGATTTGTTTTGGCATGTGGCTCATTCATTTACAATAGCGAAAATGACAATTTGGAATGAAACAAAATGCGATTGGACAAAAGCAATAACTTATTTACTAAATGTAATTATTTATTTTATTTTATATAAATTAATGTCTATAGAAAAACCTTTAAAACGCAATGTGAATAATATGAGAATTCATTTGGATTGGATTTTGTATTTGAAATTAATTTCATATAAAATATTATAGTAATTTCTGTTTACTTTGTTGAGTTGTTGAAGGCTTATGCAAATTGTATTTGAAATACTCTACCATATTTAGCAAATACAACTTATCAAGCGTTTTAGAAAATAAATCAAAACTCACTTACCTATTTTAGTTTGAAGAATTTTGTGTGTTTGCATGTTCCGAATTGTATAACAATGCTGCTGATGATGATGATGTAGAGAATTTTAGATTTATTTTTTTATATTTATTAAAATGACAATCAACAACTTTTTTTATATCATTCAAAAGTTTTAAACTAAAGCAGCCTTAAACATGTGCATTTTATGTCTACTATTGTTGTTTAAATATGATAATTTATATTAAATTTTGTTGTATCTTTAATTCACACACCAACCAACAATTAAAACCAAACATAGATCGATAGATTTAACCTTAAAAAGCTTTTTAAAAATTGATTTCGTCTCCACAAGTTTTGATTTGTTACACATTTGAAGATTTTTTTTTTAAATTTTTTGAAATTGTTTTAATATTTAAAATAGTAAATTACCAGTTTAACAATTTTGCTTATTTTTCACTTCCCCTTCTAAATACATTTGTACATTTGTTTTTGGGGTTACGCGTCACTAACTAGTTTCTTTATTTTTTATTTCTATTCTATTTATTTAAATTAACAAATTTAACCAATAAAAAATTTATCAATAACAAACAAACAAAAAAAAACACACTTTGTTTACTTTTTACCTTTACTAACAGCTCCCACACTATATTGCTAATAATACCTATAAAGTATCTCAAAGATACTTTCCGTTCTAGTTTTTTTTTTTACTAAAAACTCTCTATAACTTTTATAGATTACAAAAAGGTTTGTAATATTTTTTTTGTTATTTTGCTTAATTTAATTGAAAATATTTTATTATTTGTTTATATATCTTTAAAAAAATATATAATTAATATTTTTAAATTCGTTTAATTTAACGTTGCGTTTCTATACGCGCGCTCACACAACCGCCACGGTAAAGTTAAATTTGCAGACTGAAAATTATTGAAAAGTTTTGTTGTGCTGTAGCTAGCGGATACAAAACCAAAAAAACAAAATCAAATTGGATTGGATTGTTTCAAACAATTCTCACACATCTAGCTGCAAATACAACAGCACAGCTGTTTTAGTTCCAACCATTTAACAGGTTTGTATAGGTTTTGTTTTGCTTTTTATTTTCACTCTTAACAGCTCTCTGTTAAACGTTGTGCAGGGCCAATATCAACAGTGTATGTTAAATGTTACTGTAGTGTTGATGTACATACATGTATGAATCTGATACAGTATTTCTTAAACAGAATTAGTGACATCATTTTAGAACAAAATTTTTACTGTTAAAAGTAATTCGGTCATTCGTACAATGGTATTATGTATGGTTTGTTTTTATTTTAGGAATACCTATTCAAATAAATATTTATTTTGGTTGTTAGTCATACTTAAGCATTGAAATGATACATTGTTTTACTATAAGTCTGGATTCTAATTAAATTTGTGGATATTTTTATTTTATGAATTTAAAATTTATCCATAATTTCTATTAAATGTTATTAATCATAACTTGGTCTAGTTTCTTTAATTAATGACAAAGTTGTTGCTCATTTTGGGGTGTTCTTTTCTGAAAAAAAAAAAAACAAAACTGAGAACAGATAACATTGTTGCCTAAAATACATCATAAATCTACGCATCCGCTACTTGAGATATTGGAGATTAAAGGTATTACCAAACATATCAAAATAAATGTATTACAATAGATATTTTATCAATCTCGGGAAGTATTATTTCCCAAGGTCTACATCAATTTATGAACATTTGGTATTTTACATTAAAATACAGTTGGTCAATTCACAAGGTCTCTTATCAGTCATAATGTCCTAATATATCACGACTCGGCGGCTCGACATAACCGACTCTTAGGTATTCGGCGTTAGTCCCTGCTGGTTGGTTACGATAACACAATAAACATAGCATAGAAAGTAGTATTATTTTAGGACATTTTTTGCTTGAAAAGCAATAAAAACCATTATGAAATATTAGGACATTATGACAATATGACATGATAAGACCTTGTGAATTGACCAAGTATGTATTTCAATATTTTGTCAGAAACACTTTCTACATTCATGGAATATGGATTAACACACCAATTCCAGAACGTTATGAAACCTTTAATGTTCTTCCTTTAAATATTGAAGAACTTTTTTTTTAAATTATTCGAATACTCGTAATTATCGAGGAAATTTTAAAAATGAATCGATCACTCGAATAATACAAAGTTATGAACTTTTAATCGATTAAAATAAAACTGAACAACCCTAGTAAACATTTTTTATACAAAACTTGAGAAAATTCCATCTAATTGGGGCTACAAAACATTTGGTAAACAAAATTGTTCGTGAAAATGATTGGTCCATTGTCGGTCGATAGATATAGATATTGTGTATGTGACTTTGTATTTGAGATATAGTCGACATTTACACTTTGATTTAAAGTCATGTCTTTTTTTTTTTTGTTTCTCTTTTAAAACCCCTACGAAAATCTCCTTGCATTTATACGCCTTTTTTTCAACCATGCTTGTCTTTTTTGCGGCATTTAATCGTATCAACAACCAATCAGAAAAGAGCTCAAAGCTGAATATCAAAAAAAGTCATGGCAAACAGAAAACTTGCCTTTTATTTAGACGTCACAAAAAAAAGCCCATGATTTTAAGTCATGACTTAAAGTAAAAATAGTTTAAAAAAATCGATGCTGTCGTGGCTTGTATCTCAGAGATTTGTGAAATATCAAACAAACTAGGACTTTACCCTATATATTATTGTATCAATCATGTTTGTGAGTTATTTGAGGGCTTCGGAAAGCAGACAAACATCACTATATCGACTCCGATATATGTATATCCAGAAAATATAGCTTTATGGGTTCGCAAATGAAAAATTTGAGTTGCCACTCATGGTTAAGGGTATTCAAAAAAATAAGAAATAAAATCAAAATATAAATTATTTTCTATCTTACCGGAACCCAACTATTTTAAAACCCTTTTAAAAGCGAAACAAAAATTTGACGTAGCCAGAAATGAAGATATAAAGTAAGTTGAAGACTAAATACACAAAATCTGTATGAAGTATTGTTTTCCAGGAATATTATATTCGGGGAATTCCGGCAATTTGTTAATAAGTAATCTTCTTAAAGGTACAGTATTTTTATACCCTTCACCTTCGTAAGAAGGGTATATATAAGTTTGCCATTCCGTTTGTAATTTCCACAATATAATTTTCCGACCCTATAAAGTTTATATATTCTGGATACTTATAGAAAGCGGAGTCGATTAAGCCATGTCCGTCTGTCAGTCTGTCTGTTGAAATCAATTTTCTAAAGACCCCAAATAACTTACAAACTTTATTCATACATCAATATATCGGGAATTCTTCCGGCTCGGTTGCTATTTAAAATCGAGAAAATCGGCTCACAAATGGCTGAGATGTAAGGAAAAAACCGGGCCAACCTCGATTTTTGGCCTATTTTTGATCTATATCTGGGATTACTAAGTCATTAATATAGATAATGTGGATATCTAATGAAAGATATTTCAATGTCGATCTATATACGGCTATAGTAATTTGGACCTACAATGGGTCAAAATCGGTAAAAATATTTTTTAACCCGATTTTTTTTTCCAAAAAATTTTTTTTGTCATACATTGTTTTTCACTAGCAATTTAAAAAAAAAATTTAAAAAAAAAAATAACTATTTTGAAAAAAAAAAAAAATTTGAAAACAAAATTTTGAAAAAAAAAATTCATTTTGTTTACCTAAAAATTAAAAATTTTTATTTTAAAGTATAATTTGGTGAAGAGTATATAAGATTCGGCACTGCCGAATATAGCAATCTTACTGGTTTCTATACAAATAAAACAGATTGGTTGTGATTTATAGCCAATCGAATGATTCGACGAAATCCATAGATTTCTAGCAACAGAAAATTAGTTGGACACAGAAGAATTACGATTTAGGTTACTGAATTTTTGTCAGCCCAACTAAAATGTTTTAGTCATAAGGTAATTTACAATGAATAATTTGATTTTCAATTAATTCGGTTATTACAACCAAAACAACTTTCTGCGAAACAGAAAAAACAGGAAAATAACCATTTCTAGTCGGTCGACTTAACACAAATTGAAATTTGAAATAATGACAATATTATTGGTTTATATATCTACTGATTTCAAAAAGATCTCTTTCGAAACGAGTGAATCAATCATTTATCCAGATTTAACTTCGGACTTATTAAATTTGTTAACAAATGTATTTTTTTAAAAAAAAGAACAAACACTAACTCCGAAGCATTTTGCTTGTATGCAGATTCATCCAGATTCATCACCAAACAACCGAAATATCAAAGTAACTCTAAATTCGATAAACACTGCGCTTTTTTTTTTTTTGAATGTGTAAAAGTCTCTTAAAAAAACAGATTTTTACAAAATTTTCAAAACAATATATTTATCTAACCATAAACGATGACTCTAAAAGTATAATTGTTTAGCAAAATGGCAATAGATGCCAATAAACTATGTTTTACATACTATAGAAAATGTGGTTAGTAAAGAAACCACCCAACCGCAAAGAGTCAACATAAGTTAAATAATGAAATTAGTCCAGATTAAATATAATTATATATCTCAAAATCTTTTAAAGATTAAAGTAACTACCAACGAAATATTTAATGAGACTTTTTTATCAAAACTCTTCAATAAAGAAAAACTGGAATTATTCCCTAAAAATTAATAACATACTTCCAAATGTACGAATGATAGACGAATTTATTAATTTTAGGTACCAAAATTATAAAATAATGAATCAAAAAAAATACCCGTAAAGAACTTTAATTTAGACATGTAATAAAGACTAACATATTTAAAAAGCAATGATAAAAACTTTATTTTTGTGCAATTAATTAATTTAAACAATTTTAATTAAATCAATTGTTTTCTCAAGGGTTTTAAATAAAAACCTATTAGATATAATTCTTATTTATTTCTTGTTTTTATTTATTTTACCAGGCAAACAACCTTGTTGACAACAGAAAAAGCTGATGTTAAAAAACTAGGATCCGTCACATAAAATGATCCAACTTGTTGTCATTAACATTTTAAGTAAGTATCTAAAACATATGTATTTATATCTTGTATGTATATAAAGATATATAAATCCATATTATTTATTTCCATAAGCATGTTTACAGATTGTCAATTTTAAGTCAATTCTGTCATAAAACACTATGAAAATTTATACATAAGTACATACTTAACATATTCTACAGAAGTCATCTTTGTTTGTTCCCGAGTTGTGCCTTTTTAAACACATACAAATATTTTGTTCATATAAGGCATAATATTTACATATAAATACATAAAATTCACAGGAATACAATGTGTAAAATAGTAAAAGGAACAATGTATAAATGTTTGTGTTTGTACGTAATACTGGAGTTACCAAAATTTTACACAGAGACAGACAAACAACAAAATACACAAACTCTCCCTGAAAAAAAAACAACAAATAAATACACACTTTTACTTACATACGTACGTGTGTATTATGCAAAGTCATATTGGCGCCAAACGCCAACATACTTGTGAGTCTAGCAAAATAATATCGTCTCTATTTTTAAGAATATGTACTCTTACAAATGTATACAACAGTGATGTAAAGGTTGCTACAATAATTGTCCCCATTTTATTTACACTTCAAGTCGGAAAGTACCTTGCTATTTACACGATTTACATCAGATTTGTTATAAATATGTGTCAAATACGTATGTATATTTTAACAATTCATTCCCATTAACCATCATTTAGGGTGGGAACTAGTTTCTTCAATAGCTACGTGGCTAGTTATTTTAACACTTGCGTGTCCTAAGCAGTTGACCATCTGCTTGACCCTTTTTGCCTACAATGAGACTGTCTAATACTTGGTCCATAGTAGTCAACGCATTGGATTCACATACTGGTTAAATAGCGTCAGTTATCTTACTAGCTACCTAACTGGTAACTTGATCAGCTACATAACTAGTTATTTTAACATGTACCAGTGCTAATTGACTTCAAATAGTCAGCTAGAAATACATATCATAGGCAGTCCAATAAACGATAGCTTGTAAACACACCTTTCTTCGACAACTCTCCAATGGATTGCTTCTGGTGGGTAAAATAACTACTTTCTTAAGTGCAGTACAAAATAAACGTTTGAAATGACTTCACTATAGGTTACTAAGAGACACAAAAGTGTACATTGGATATCAGTATACTTAAGCAAAAATTAACTTTATCAGAATTATATCAACACAATTTGTAAAAAACCAGTTTGAACGAATTACTCACAAAACGTTTAAAGTGACTACACTACAGATAACATAGAGGCACTTAAGTGGCAATTGTCTTCACGTTATATTACCTGGGATGTATAAAGTAACCAATTGTCTTCTCTCTCCACTACAAAGAGCACATACGTGTCAAATGACCAAAATATATAAATTGGAGTCAGCCAAGTGATAAGACATTTGTGACGATTACTGTCTATAAGGGATACATTGACTACTTGCTTAACTGCTGGGTTCTTTTCAGTTCCTAAATGTTAAAGATATATTTTGGGAGCGTAAATTTTACCTATTGTTTGGTTTTAACCCAAACCGCGGGTTTTCATAGCTTAATACTTCAGAATTTAGAATTGAAAAAACAAGCTTTTTATTATATCATAAGGTAAAAAATCAATTTGGATGATAAAGCAGACCTAACCTAAAGTAAGAGGAGTACAAGTAATAATATTCAGAATTCAATGAGCTTAATTCCTCTAAAGTCAAATCGATGTAAACATTTAATTGAATGAAACCTTTTCCAAACTTAGATTGCATTAATTGTTTAACATGACTGCCTTTGGTATAATACATATTTGGAAACCTTCCTATTTGAAATTGTCAGGTTTTTTGGAAACTCTAGCTTAAAAACATCGGTCTATGGATAGACAAATGGACGGGCATCACTGGATCGATTAGTAGGTTAATCTGATTCCAAATGTATTATTTGTATACACAGTAAATAACTGTAAAATTCTAGCTAAATTAGAGACATTTCTTATATTCCTTCTATTCTAATGGATCATTCAATTATATGGTATAACCAGGGAATTGGAATTTCTTAACGTAAGTCCTAAACAAACGGCTTTAATTTGACTAGTAAAAAAGATAAAATAGTCATATTGTATATCATAGTATAGGAAATTGTGTGTTCTTTTGAAAAATTAAAAAAATTTTTTTATGGAATTCATTGAAGGCTCTTCTAAAAACAAAGCAAAAAATTTTTTCAGTTGAGTTTTTGTTTTAATTTTAAAATGTGAATACATAACTCGTAAACTAAAAGAAAATTGGGTTCGTTTTAAATTTTGTATTCAGCCGAGGCTGTCACACCATGCTTCCATAAAAAAAAACATAAAATCAAACGATCGACTCAGAAACACTTGCTGTCTGACATGCTGGCTGGCCATGTAAACCTTGTGCGCAAAGTACAGTTCCACTTTTGAGGATATTACGATAAAATTTGGCACTTAAATTTTTCAAAACATAAATCTAAATATTAATTTTTATTTACGTCCCACCACAGTTTGACGAAAAATTATGTTTAATTTTTAGATCCTATAATCAGCGCAGATCTGTTGGATTCCTTCTTCTTAGTCGGATGTAGCCATTATTTCTCATTAATGTTCTTGCAAGTGGGTTGGGTGAACTTCTAACTTGTTCAAATATGACTCCGCTTGTGAATGTTAATATTTCTCACATACCAGGGCGCTGCTGTTATCATTCTTAATATTTTATTTTGGAATCTTTGAATTTTATCAATATTAGAGGCCCTGCCGCATAATTGAATTCCATAGCACCATATGGGTTTTATTATTGAGCTGTACAGCAAAAGTTTACAATCAAAGCTCAATCTCGAGTTTTTACCAATTATACAGTAAATTTGTAGTAATTTTAACTTCATTTGAGTCAATTTCGTATCTTATGCTTTTTCCAGGTAAGACGTAGGTCTAGATGCAGACCTAGATATTTAACTTCAGTTTGTTGGGGTATTATATGATTATTTATTAGGATTGGAGGGCACGATTCTCTATACAATGTGAAAGTAAGATGTATACATTTTTGCTCGTTTACTTTTATTCTCCATTGTTTTAACCACCTTTCTATGTCGAGTATGTGGACTTGTAAAAGTACAGATGCTTCTTGGGGGTTTTCATGAATGGCTAGAATAGCTGTGTCGTCAGCAAATGTTGATATGTGGGTTCGACTGTTAGTTGGCATATCACAAGTATATAGCAATTATAGGAAGAGATCCAGTATACTTCCTTGGGGTACGCCTGCTTCAATAGGTTGTGGTGAACTTATGAAGTCTCCCTCTTTAAGAACGAACTTACGATGACTTAAATAACTTTCTAGAAGCTTATGTGTATTTACTGGTAAATATTGTTTTATTTTAATCAATAATCCTTCGTGCCAAACTTTGTCGAAGGCTTGCGAAACGACGATGAAGAGTGCAGAGCAATATTTTTTTTCTTCAAATGTCTTAGATATGATATCTGAAATCCAAATTGATGAGTTTATATTCAAACTCATCAATTTGGATTTCAGATATCAAAATGATTCACTATCGGTTTTAACTTGTGCATTAAGAGTTTTTCGAATAACTTTGATCATAGGCTAATGGGTCTATATGATTATAATTTAGTGTGATCTTTTCCCGGCTTAGGTATCATTGTAACTAAAGAAACCTTCCATCCTGGTGGGTAATATTCAAGGCGTAATATAGCAGTAAAAATAAATAGGATTATTCTTAATGCAAATTGAGGTAGCTCGAGGAGCACCTTGTTACTGATTTTGTTAATAGCAGGTGACTTTTTGGAGTTTAAATCAACAATAACCTTGTTGATCTCTGATATCTCTAAACGAAGTGCTTCAGCTGCAGTAATATGGGGTAAAGTAGGTGGTAAGTCTATTATGTCGTTTGACTCATTCGGGGAAATTACTTTCTTTAGATGACTAACAAACAGGTTTCCTTTTTCAGTATCGTTTCCCGCCCAGCCTCTACTTGAATTACGTAGAGGTGGTCTGCTCATAACAGGTCTTTTTAATTTTTTTGTAGCTCGCCATAGAGAGTAATTTGAGTACTGGGTGGCATCTAAGTGCTCCAGATATTTATTAATTGAATCAGTTTTGCGTTTGTGAAGAATCATACTAAGGCGTTTACGACATTTTCTAAGCTCCGTTTTAAATTTAGAGGATCTGTAGAGTTGCCACTCTCGATGAATTCTTCTTTTTTCAGCTAATAACTGTTCAATGTCTGCAGAATAGAGTCTATTGTATCTTATTTGTTGGGTTATTTGTCGGGTTTTTGCTTGAGTCAGTATGTTGGTTCTCCGCTTGATTGGTATCTACATAAAATTCAACACAATTAGGTTTCATATAGAAAAAAATCACGCAACCTAATTTCAAGACGAACGGTTCGTAATTGTTTATAACTCCTATATAAGGCCCACTTCCGAAAACACACAGGAAAAAAATTTTTAAAATTTTCAAAGAAAAATTATTGCTCATAGACATACGACTATATTTCCTTACTTGTTTTAAATTACCGCACTGTGCAGCAGTCCTTATACGCAATTTTTATTCAGAGGTATTCCGAGATTTTCCCTATTGATATGAAAATATCTAAAGTGACTACTAAAAGGCCGAAAAGGTGCTATTTTTCAATTATGTTGGGTACAATTTTTTTGCATCCCTGTTACACAACAAACAAACATCTATAACACCAACATATACAAGAGCTACAACAACAAAAATAAGCTGAATAAACTACCAAAGAACATTTTCTAACCATAAGTACGCGAGTAGTCAGTCATCAGCCAGGATTAAGTATCTAGTATAAGTACTTTTATGAACAATGTTCTCACCACTCACTCACTCACTCTAGTAGAATCATAAAATAGCAATGTTTTAGTTTTGTTGTAAAAAAGAACATTTTTTTTGGGTAAGGACGACATAATATTTGTAACAAAAATGCCAAACAACAAAAAAAGTAAACTAGGACAGGACTTTTTACACTTATTGCGTCATTTGGAAATCGATAATGGTTACACAAAATATAGGGTAGACGACTAAGCAGCAACAACCTCAAAAATTCCTATGCTTTTTTCTTTTTTGCTTATTATGCTAAATGGAATTGAATTTATTTATTTTTTTTATATCAAAAGTAAAATAAAATTCAATTTGCTTTAGGTTTCGTCTAGTTTTTGTATGTGTAACAGAAATGTTGTATATGACAAAAAAAGAAGAAAATTAAATTAGTTTTTTGAGGAAGATTAAATTTATTTGTGCCTTACCTACATACATATATTCTATTATAAACATGTGATATTAACAAAAAATTTAAACATCTCTGAATTTTGTTAAAAATACGAAAATTCACTCCTTTGAATTTGAAAAAAATTAAAAAAAACAACAATGTCTCTTCATCCTTACACTAGAACAACATTATTTTTTAAGTATGTCAGTCATTGATAAAATGTTATTATCTAACTAAAATACATGATATTTCTTTGAATTTTTAAGATAAGAGCATTTAACAACATTTCAGATGTCTTGTAAAATTTCACATCAAAAGTTTAATAAATCAAACAAAATTAAATCATTCTACAAATATGATTTTGTTAAAGATAATAAAAACATCTTTCACTTAAAACATGGAAAACAAAACAGTAATAAACAAACCATAATTAATTGATAAATACTCTTAAATTTATAAAAATGTACAATATGAATATATGTAAGTAAATAACCCTTTAATATAAGTCAGTATGTCAGTGATGTTAACCTTCATTTTGTGTATCATTCCCTTTGTATACTAGCATGTTCCTACATTGATTCATATTCGTTTCTTTCTCCAACTAAGAAAGTATCGAGTGTGAAAAGATATTTAAAAAAATTAATTATGTGAATACACTTGACAAATAGATAGTGAGTAAAAGACAGAATATTGTATGTTTGTAAGTATATGCGAGGGTAGATTGAAAAGTTCCTTTTAAAAGTATAGAAAAGCAATGTTTTTATAACTTTCAAAGTTGCGGCCCCATAAGCATATATACATATATTCTGCATTATTATAGATAGGGAGGAGTCGATATAGAAATGTACGCCTGTCTGTTGAAATCAACTTTTCAAAGCCCCCAAATAACTATCAAACATGCTTAATACATAAATATATCAGGTATATTCTCGGCCCATAACTGACTAAAGCCTCTAATACACGGATGTCATATTCTTACAATGTGGCCAGAAAATGTTCAATAAATGGTTAACAACTATATTGTTACGAATGTGTTATAGCGATTTGAATTTAACGGTCTGTAACGACTGCCTGCAACATTCATCATGTTTATAAACACGCCCATTAGTAAAAGCTTCTACTTATCAACAATGTTAATAGCATGCGGTTATTAGTATTGTTTGTAAGTATGCAACACTGCAAGTTTAAGCTGCTAACATTGACATCGAAAGCTCTAGAATTCGAACATACTAGTTGTTCGTTAAGATCATTGTAGAAAATTAACGAAAGATGGCATGTGTATAAATAGTAGCAGAGGTGGCAGACGTGAGTTGAGTTGATCATTGGCGCTGTTAGAGTTAACATCAACTGTCGTGTACACTTGAGTTTGTACATTATAAAGGGTGTGTGCATTTCTGCGAATTGATAAACATGTTTAAGTAAATAAAGAGTTGTTACAATTTTAAACTACTAAACGGCTTTTATTTGCAATCAAAAGTATCCGGTTTATTTAAAGGAAATAAACCAACGTTTTAAAAAGGTTAAAACGTAACAATATATTCTGCGTTATTATAGATAGGGAAGAGTCGATATAGAAATGTAAGCCTGTTTGTTGAAATCAACTTTTCGAAGCCCCCAAATAAATGACTAAGATATATATACAGAAATATCTCATTTACTGTCATGTATATCGATAATATGGATATAAAATTAAACCCTTTCCAACGTCGTATATCGTCTTAGAAATTCGTACCGACAAGGGGCCAAAAAAAATATTTTTCAAACCGAATTTATTTACTATGTCATTTACATATGAAATATGTATATCAAATAAAAGACCTATTTCCAATTTTGGAAAAAAATATATATTTTATTCTTGATCTTAATGTATACTTTTAGTGAAGGGTAGTATATAAGATTAAGAACCATTTAATTGTCAGCCATATTTGTATTTACTAGGGGATGCCAAACGGGGCTGGATTTTTCAATCCCAGGATTCGGTAATTTATAAATATAACAATGAAATCTAATATGTTCATATTTAAATAAAAATATACGAAACAAGAACAAATTTATTGAATTAAAATAAATTGGAAACATTTGGTTAATTCACAAGGTCTGCTACCATGTCATATTGTCAAAATGTCCTAATATTTCACAATAGGGAGTTAACACATACATAATTGGTTCCACGGGATAGATATCTCTACTAATACTCTATATGAAAAGAATCTAGATAAAGGGTAAATTGGTACATTGGTACATTTAAGGTAGTCAGTCTGTGCCAGGAACTAGCCTAAAATCATCAGTTTTATTTTTACTGATCATAGAATTTGATTAATACTATTATTGTTTTTCTGATTTGTTTAAAATTTATTGGTAAATTATAAACTATATGTCATAATGAATCGAACTACTACGTTTTAAACAAAATATTTTTACCCTAGAGAGAAGGGAAGAGAAACAAAACTTGTCCCAGTTTTAAATCATAACATGAAGAGACTGTGACTTTAACATTGAATCAACAATAAAATCGAATTTCCCCGGAAATGGTTGCACAGCTTAACTCTGACGAATTTGTGAAGCTCCACTTATCAGAGAAAACCTTTAAAAGACTTTTAAAATTGCGTTCGTATGAAAAGAAATTGACATTAACAAGTATTAAGTACCCGCTCAAGAAGCGTTTAACACTATTTTATATAAAAACACTTTAAAAGCAGTGTCATCAAACCAAAAAAAATAAAAATAAAGCAATACAAGCATGTAAATACAATACAACAAGTATCGGTTGGTGTGTCGTATCTATTGTACAGCTGATGATGTTCTATAAAGAGCCTATAGTACACATACTATACGGCAATACCACAAAAATCAATTAAATTTTATCTAGAAAATTGTAAAAAAAAAAAAAAATGTTGGGAAGAAAGAAAGAGGGAACAAAATAAATTTTACAAGTGTATTTCTAAAGACGACATGTATGAGTATCAAGAAAAATTTACACTTGTTGAGATATATTTTATTTTCATCAGAAAAAAAAAAAAATAAAACAAAACTAGTCGTCTTACCTCATTGTTGTTGACATTTTAAATATTATATGAATTCAGTCAGATCTTTTTTAAGTAGTACACTAGTAGAGTGAGTAAGTAGTAAAAGTACCACCATCATGGTAATAGAATTCCATGCAACTAGTCATTATTTGACTATTTGATAGAGCGAGAGTGAGTAAGTTGTGTTGGTTAACGCTATATTAAATTGGCAAATATTGGTTTAAAATCAACTCTTATTTTTAATGTTGTTGACATCATTCCATTTTCAGTTTATTTGTAAATGAACGCATATTTGAATTCTGGTTGGGATTCATATTTCTCATTTGTAATTCCAAGAAATGAATTTATTGGTCTACACCATCGTAATCAGTCACTCTTTAAATAAGTTGACAAATTTTAGGTCGATCAAAACAACTCGAAATCACCCTATACCCAAGCTTTATTGTAAAAATAAAAACTACCCTGGCATTATAATATACGAAATGCTAATTTAAATCTGGTTTAGAAATGTTATTCTAAGGACCTAATTCAAGATATTTTTTATTTTATTAGGTGTTAGTTATGACCTTTTCCCATTGTTCAAGATAATATCGGATAGTCTGTATTCCAGAGATAGCGTTCTGCATCGATCGAAACAAATTGTATTCGGACGGGACAAGGTCTGGACAATAAGGCGAGTGAGGCAAAACCTTCCAACCACTTCAATCTAAATAGTTTTTAATAGGTATTACATAATGTGGCCGAGCGTTGTCATGGTGGAATATTGCGGTTTCAAGTCTGGCAGCATATTCTGGGCGTTTTTCAGCCAATGCTCGCTTCAAACGAATCAGTTGCATTCGGTACAGGTTCCCTGTGATGGTCTGGCCATATTTCAGCAGCTCATAATAGAGAACATTACCAAATACAGAGCATTACGTTAGCGCCATGGAAAGTTGGCTTTGGTGTCAATTCGTCTGGTTGGGCATACGATCTCTTACTCTTCGTATTATCGTGATGGATGATTCGGTTCAAAAATGATTTTCTTTTATAGCGTTCCAGCAGCATTTTAGACATACAAAATTTCTTTCCCTGCTTTTAGATTAATTCTACTGCTTCCAAACGTTTTGAAATTGCTGATTGAGTAGCTCCAAATGATTGTGCAAGCTCATCACTTGTGAACGGCACAAACCAACCATAAGCTTCGGTGAGCAATTGGTGTGCTTTTTTCACCTATGAAATTTCAAAAGATTATGCAAATGATGCTGCATAATCGATTTGCATTAAAAAATTAAAATCTAATATATTGTTGTTTAAGATAATCCTTTAAATAAACTGGATACTTTTGATTGCAAATAAAAGCAGTTTTAGTAGTTTAAAATTTGTAACAACTCTTTATTTATTTAAAATGTACAACAATAACAGTTTAAATAGTCAATCAGTGTGTTTTTACACGTTTATTAATTCGCAGAAATGCACGGACACTTCATAATGTAACTCCAACAGCGCCAATGATGAACTCAACTCACTACTGCAACCTCTGCCACTATTTATACACACGCCATCTTTCGTTAATCTTCTACAATGATCTTAACGGACAAACTAGAACATTCGAACTCTAGAGCTTTTGATGTTAATGTTAGCAGCTTAAACATTTAGTGTTGCCATACTTGTAAACAATGGTAATAACCACATGCTATCAACATTGTTGATGGACGTGTTCATAAACATGATGAATGTTGCAGGCAGTCGTTACAGACCGTTAAATTCAAATCGTTACTCCACATTCGTAACAATATGATCGCAGTAATGGCTCGATACATATGCATATCACCAAAAATAAAGTAGCGTACCAAAAACAACTACTCTTTAAAGTTATAATAAAAATGTCTCCAAAAATATGAAGTCTTTTAATTTACACAATACTATTACAAAAAATAAAATAAACAACCAGAAAAAACAAATTTCGATTTATTACCATACATATATTGCATGATGTATGTATGTATGATTAATGGAAGAAAGATAGATTAATTAAAAAAGTTCAAGTTCACAAGAAACTAAAAACAAAAAAATATAATGACAAATATTTAGCATCCATTATTAGTCACAATTAAGTTAAGTAAACAGAAAGCCTCTCTTAAAACAAAATTCTTATTAAATACATTGAATTAATTAATAAAGACTTTGTTAAGTAACCAAATAATTTTTATATCAACCATAATATTCTTCAAAATAAATAGTGTCGGTATTTTACATCCAATTTAGTTTATTGCTGCTGCCCCCTGGTTTATGCTTATTCAATACAATTAAATGCTATAAAAATAGCACCAGGATATTTTTGGCAATAAATATGCAGCAAACATACAAACACACATCCATTAAGTACTTAATCCATGTTGTTGTCGACAAGTGTATTGAAGAAAAAACCAAAATAAGCGTAACTAGGACATTGTACTTTAAGTTACCGAATTCATAGAAGTTGTAAACAGTTTTGCAGTAAAAAAATATATATGAATACGACCAACCGAGACATTTAAATCTACCCTATAATGGGTGCGGGTGGCGTGTAACCTAATAACTAACTTGCTTTTCAAATAAATACTTACAATGTATGTACAAGCTGTGTACAAAATAATAGTAGTGGGTGGTGTTACCCAATATTTTGACAAATTAATTATTCTAGCAACTTAAAATTCAATGGAAAGGAAAAATTAGAAACACAATAGGTAGGAATGACTAGGGGAAATTACAGGAAAATTAAACACATTTTATAATGCTACAACCAAATGATCACAAAAAGAGCATTATCATAAAAAGGTGATTAATGTCACCGTTTTTTAGCCTTTGCGAAAATGCGAACTTTTGATCAATCAATACGATTATGTACTAGCTTAACTCGGTGACCTTCGCTACTCCTATCGCAGTAAAATTTCTTGTTAGTTTGTAATTGTATACCATGCTTTTTCCATTGAAATTATAAACAAGTAAGAGAGCTATATACCCTTCACCAAATTATACTTCAAAATAATATTTAAAAAAAATTTTAATTTTTTCAAAATTTTTCGAAACTTTTCTAAAATTTTTTTTTTTAAATTTTTCTATAATTAAAAAAAAAAAATAATTATAATTTATTAGTGAAAAAAAATTTATGACAAAAAAAAATTTTTTTATAAAAAAAAATTCAGGTTAAACAATATTTTTCCCGATTTTGACCCACTGTATGTCCAACTTACTACAGCCTTATAACATCGTTGCAATGGACTTTGAACAAACAAGTGAACTATATTTAGCTGTGCCGAATCTTATATACCCTTCACCAAATTATACTTTAAAATTAAAATTTGAAATATTTTTAGATAAACAAAAGTTTTTTTTTTTCAAAATTTAAAAAAAAAAATTTTTCAAAATTGTTTGTTTTGAATTTTTTTTTCGAAATTTTTGTTTAATACCATTCCAATTTTTTTTTTACTTTTTGAAAAATTTTTTTTTAAAATTTATTAGTGGAAAAAAATTTATGACAAAACAATTTTTTTGCTAAAACAAAATTCGGGTTAAAAAATATGTTTTCCGATTTTGACCCATTGTAGGTCCAAAGTATATAGCCATCGTTGGAATGGACTTGGAATTATCTATCATTAGATATCCATATTGTCTATATTAATGATTTAGTAATCCAGATATAGATCAACAATCTCAGCCATTTGTGGGCTTTAAATAGCGACCGAGCCGGAAGATTTCCCGATATATTAATGTATGAGTCATGTATGTAAGTTATTTGGGGGCTACGGAAAGTTGATTTCAACATACAGACGGACATGGCTATATCGACTTCGCTATCTATAACGATTCACAATATATATACTTTGTAGGGTCGCAAATGAAAAATGTAGAAATTTCAAACGGAATGACATACAGTGTTGGAAAAAATAATAGAAACGAGAGCATTTTTTTCAAATTTTGTAAGTATATTAGTCATGTTTAGTTTTGTAAAAAAAATTTATATGCAGTTCTGTTTATCAGACATAAAGCAAAGAAAAAACATAATCATTCCTCTTTTCATTTTTATGACTGACAATGTAAAGAGTCAATATTTTGACTGGAAAAAATAAAAGGATTAAATTTTTTATTTTTGTGTTACAAAATTATTTTATTTTAATATTTTGTTTTTCACAACTTCCTTGCATCTGCGACGTCCTTGTCAATAGAAAACCACTTTTGTCCCACAATTCGTCCTTATTTTTCGGTCTGAAACCTTCCAGCTGAAACTCCCCCACAAAACTAAACTTGACTTACTTACAAAATTTGAAAAAAATGCTCTCGTTTCTATTATTTTTTCCAACACTGTACATATATATACCCTTGCCACTCATGGTGGAGGGTATAAAAATAGCCTACGATTTAGAAAATTCGATCCTATGATGTTCGGTCCGCTATAATTTCTTATGTTTTTACAGCGGGCAAGTTTCGATCCAGATTATTTTGAGTTAAACTACTTACAATGTTAGGAAAGTAATTTATAAAAAGTTAGAAGACTCTAGCTATAACATTTCTTTAGATTCTCCGATTCCCTTAATTTTTGGCATAACAGGACACTGGCATCAACGTAATTTAGATAAAGTTTAAAAACTCTCATAATTACAGTTCACTTGATATTCGAAAATAACTATATAAGAGATACCACTCCACTGTACTGTACAATGGTAACAAAATAACTTATTTCAAGCTTTACTTTAACTATTATAGTGCCTCGGCCACTTATCCAATCCTGAAAATGGTAAGAGACAATGTTTGAAGAATCTAGCAAATATAGTTTTCATAAAATTAAGAGATATTTCATTTTATACTATTTATTTTGTATGGGAGTTGACTAACCGCCTGTTCCGATTACACACATTTTTTTTGTTAAACTTAATGCAGTGATATGCTCCTATTATTATGAACACAACTGTATCTTTACAATGTATTTGTATTAATTTGTGAGTTTAAGAGTACAAAATGTATGTAAGTAAGTAATGATGACTTTAGACGTATTAATAATAATTTATGACTAAATATAAAATATTAGTGTTCTTTTTTATGACATTAAACAATTTGAATAAATGAAATAATAACTACCTATAAGTAAAAATATTAATTATTAGTAATCATATATGAGTGTTTTCCCCTCTAGATATTATTTAAATATTATTATAGTTTATGTATTTTTAGAACATTTACTAAAAAAAATGACTAAAATTATTAAATAATATATTGTAAATTTAAGATGAGTCAAAATAGTTTTTGAATTTTTAATATTCCTCGTTCTATTAGATAATTTAAAAAGATATTTATTCATCCTGACTTTGCATATATATACATTAGAGTGACAATCAGTTGTATGGGAAAAAATTTGAGTTCGATTTTTGAAGAGTGCCGGGTGGAATATTGTCACACTAGGTCTAAAAGATAAGTACTGAAAATTTGAGTCAAATCGGACAACGATTTCGGGACGCGCATCGAGGTCAAAGGTCAGATATATGTAAAATTTTACTATTTATATGAAATAAATTTGTAAAACTCCTTAACTTTCTGCATTATGTTACATAAATATGTTGATTTATTTATATTAATGAAAATTACATTCAAAAAAATATTTTTCAGATTAAACCTATATCTCCTTTGGGTCAAATTGACCCACAAACTGTATTATCGTTAAAATTCGGAAAAAATGCTAATTTTTCAGTTTTTGTTAAAATTTTGCTACTAAATAATTATTTTTGCAATCGAATGCATAATAATCGAAATATGTACGTAATTGTCGTTCTAATAAGATATAAAAGACAAAAATTGGTTAAAAAATGTTAAAGTTATTAAAAATTCCCCAGACCATTAACGTGTCTCAGGCCACTGGAACAAGAAATGTAGGAACAAAATTAACATATTTTAAAAAATATTAAAATAAAAGCTAATTTTTACTTAACATATATCCGTATTTACATTCGTATGAGTTTTTGTCTTTGTAGAATACCGTTAACCTATTCGCAGGGATGGCCAAAAAAATTACTTTTTTTTTAACCGCAGTTTCAAACCTCCATTTTCAAATGTTTAAAAATTTTCTTAAACAAATTTCAGAATTTTTTGATCATCACATTGGGATTTATTGAGATCATAATAGAGAATAAAAATATGAAAAAATTATGTCAATACCTCTTACAGTTTTTTCGTACCTACGATTTAAATTTTGTGATTTTCGGGAAAAAATATTTTTTTGGCCATATTTTGGCGAGTGAGAGCAATTTCCTTACTGTTACGAATTTTAAGTAAAACCTATACAGAATCTTATAGTTCAGATCATTTTAAATATACCCTGAAAGTTTTACTGAAATCGGACAACTTTAACCCTTAAATGGTGAAGGTCAAAGGTAAAATTTAGCAATATTTATAATTTCTAAATGAAAGATAGCGAAATATTATAAATTTTTGATAAAATTTTAAGGAAACTTGCGAAAAATATACCTTAAGGTCTTAAATATACAATAACAGTGCAAAAATGGAAATTAACCCTTAAAAGCACTTGGGGTCAAAATGACTCTATATTTGACTGCGGTTTTTGCGATTTTAAAATTTTGGACCCCAAATTATATTAACGGTTAATTTCCATTTTTGCACTCTTATTGTATATTTTAGACCTTAAGGTATATTTTTCTCAAGTTTCATTAAAATCGGCCCAAAAATATATAACATTTCGGAATCTTTACATTAGAAATTGCAAATATTGAAAAATTTGACTTTTGACCTTCACGGTTTAAGGAATAACGTTTTGCGATTTTAGTAAAACTTTCACAGTATATCTGAAATTATCTGAGTTATAAGATTCTGTATAGTTTTTACTTAAAATTTGTAACAGTAAGGAAATTGCTCTCATTCGCCAAATTATGACCAAAAAAATATTTTTTCCCGAAAATCACAAAATTTAAATCGTAGGTACGAAAAAACTGTAAGAGGTATTGACATAATTTTTTCATATTTTTATTCTCTATTATGATCTCAATAAATCCCAATGTGATGATCAAAAAATTCTGAAATTTGTTTAAGAAAATTTTTAAACATTTGAAAATGGAGGTTTGAAACTGCGGTTAAAAAAAAAGTAATTTTTTTGGCCATCCCTGCGAATAGGTTAACGGTATTCTACAAAGACAAAAACTCATACGAATGTAAATACGGATATATGTTAAGTAAAAATTAGCTTTTATTTTAATATTTTTTAAAATATGTTAATTTTGTTCCTACATTTCTTGTTCCAGTGGCCTGAGACACGTTAATGGTCTGGGGAATTTTTAATAACTTTAACATTTTTTAACCAATTTTTGTCTTTTATATCTTATTAGAACGACAATTACGTACATATTTCGATTATTATGCATTCGATTGCAAAAATAATTATTTAGTAGCAAAATTTTAACTAAAACTGAAAAATTAGCATTTTTTCCGAATTTTAACGATAATACAGTTTGTGGGTCAATTTGACCCAAAGGAGATATAGGTTTAATCTGAAAAATATTTTTTTGAATGTAATTTTCATTAATATAAATAAATCAACATATTTATGTAACATAATGCAGAAAGTTAAGGAGTTTTACAAATTTATTTCATATAAATAGTAAAATTTTACATATATCTGACCTTTGACCTCGATGCGCGTCCCGAAATCGTTGTCCGATTTGACTCAAATTTTCAGTACTTATCTTTTAGACCTAGTGTCACAATATTCCACCCGGCACTCTTTGAAATCTAAAAAAAAAAAATCGGCTGTCACCCTAATATACATATATATGGAAAATTCAACAACATTTAAGTCATTTCGTTAATAAAGTCTTATTTACAAACCTTTTTAAATTAATTGGGTGGTGTTTTTTATTAACGATTTACGATTTTTCGAATATTTCATACAAAATCGTCTTAATTAAACAATTAATTACTACAAAGTTATAAATTTTTACCTTTTCTAGAATCTGTATATTTAAAACCTGTCCGAATTTGAATGATTCATGCATGCATGACTTTTTAACAGTAAATATTACTGTAAATAAATATGCAGATCAATTTATTACTTTTGTGGTTAATTTATTTGTTCATAAATTAATTTTAACTCTTTGTTTAAATATTTAAAGTTTTTTTGCTAATAACATCAATATTCATAGGTGTCACCACACATATAATTATTTATAAGTGTTTTATTGCTAAAAAAAAAAAACAATAAACCGAAATGATAATGATTCATTGCGGGGCGTACTTAATAAAATTTTGTATACTTATTAGCATGGATAGATCGGTAATTTTCAGTACCAATAAAAATCATTTTTACTGATACCTGCAAATTTTTACTGATTATTAAATAAAATATGTATATATTTGTTTCATTTAACTCCGACAAGGAGCATTGGGCCGTAACAAGATTATTCCAATGTAATCGATCTGATGCACGAAGTTTTATTTCATTCCAAAGTAGATGCAGAAGGGATGTTACTATTTCGACTTGTCGTTTCCTATTCATCGACTGCCTTGCGGATTCCAGTCCATGGCTTGTTTGGCAATATCTGATCCAACATCGCCCAGCACAAATGCCGAATGGAATGAAATGATTCCTCTCTTAAATTCGGTACCTTTTTTATATCTTCTAAACCAAAATACAGTACAAAAATATATAAAATTCATCTTCATTACATAAGAAAAAAGTGGACAAGTATTTGGTACTTTAAAAAAAAAAAAAAAATGTGTAAAACAATTTTTTTATTTAAAAATATTTCTATTTTTATTTTAAAAAATAATAAAAATATTTGTTGATCTCATATATTTTAAAATTGTTTATTAAAAAAAATGTATGCGAACTTTAAAAAAAAAAAAAATATTGGGGAATTTTGTTTCCGTTCGTTTTTTTTCATTTTGTTTTGGCGGCAAAAAATGGAACTGATTATGATTCACAATAAATCAAAAAGTGGCAACACTGTTGCTGATCAAACCGAAAAACAGCAATCTGCTGCTCTTTAATACAACTGTGGTGAAGTTGATAAGTGTATATTATTTTATTTAGTTGATTTTTTTATACTCTTTTAGACATCTTTAAATTCACTTTTAGTAAAAATTATTGATTGAGGGGACATCCAGCAAGTGTACTATATTAAAAACATCAAATTAAACGAACACGAAGCTGACAACATCAAGCATTTCGATAGTGTATGTATGATGCCCTTAAACATAAAAAAAGTTTCATTTTGTCCTCATTAAGGCATAAAATTCATATGTGAACTAATTTTATCTCTATTTCCATACAAATAGAAATAAAGTTTTTCATCATTCACCAAAGATGTGAAAAAATCGGAATTATATGCTATACGTATCACAGATATATATACAGATTCGTCAAAACTGACGTTTACAAAAGTGGTGTATCAGCTTTTCTTCATTTAACCCCATCGAAGAAAAAGGATAGCCATACATTTTACATACATATTTGCTATTCCTTTCTTCCGATGGGGTTAAATGTGTGATGCCACTTTGATACATTTTAACACCGTGACGTATCTGTTCATCATCTGTGATACGTATTACCCACCGCCACCACTGTAGAAGTAAAAATGTCAGATATGTGTAGTTAAACTAAAGTGGCAACACTGTAGATACAACTATTTTATGTACTATTCAATAGGGTTCTATAAGTCGATTGTTCGAACAATCGACTTTTTGCTGAAAAAAGTCGAAAAGTCTAAGTCGACTTTTTGGTCTCAAAAAAGTCGAACATTCGATTAGTTATCACAAAAGTCGATAAAAGTCGAATAGTCGATAAAAGTCGAAAAAAGTCGAATAGTCGATAAAAGTCGACTTTTAAGATTGTTAAAAAAATTTTTAATTGCAACATTATACTAAAACAAAATATGCACAGAATAACATAATAATTTTATGTTATTGCAATTTGGTACACTTACATTTTTTCTAGTGTATGCAAAAATAAATAATAAGTAAATGTTCATAAAAAAATGCTCTTTCTACATATTATACATTATCGCCTTAATACATTTAATTTTTATTGCTAAACATTACACAAGGCGCATCAATAAATGCAGAAACCATGTATTTTTAACAAAAAATGGTAAACAGTGGAAAAAAGTCGAAAATAGTCGGAAAGTCGAAAAAAGTCGAAAAGTCGAAAAAAGTCGATTTAACTAAAAAGTCGAAAGTTCGAAAAGTCGACTTTTCATAAATTACCAAAAGTCGAAAGTTCGAAAAGTCGACTTTTTAAAAATCGAAAAAAGTCGAAAGTTCGAAAAGTCGACTTTTTGTATCAACTATAGAACCCTACTATTCAAGGGGAACTAAGACTTGTGTTTGTTGTGACGAAAAATACAACATATTCAAAAGCAAAGAAAACACAGGCAACTTTGACAGTTCAATTATCTTTTAACAAAAACAAAGTACCATAGAGAATTATACATAGAGATGCGACACTCCGTATTGTCAAACAAAAAAACAACAAATTATATGTCTGATACAACAACAAAATACATTGACTAACATGTATTTTGTTGTTGCAAGAGATAGGTTTTTGACAACAGACTTAGGTTTTTGACAACCTAAAGTAAAAGTACCTGTTGTTTTTGTACATGTTGTAGTTCTGTCGACACCTTCTAATAATTCCCTTGGTACTACTTTTTGTTGTTGTTGGTTGATCAAACTGTCTGAAGGTTTGATGCAATGGATACATTGGTTTGATCAAGGCGAATTCATATAAGATGTTTTTGTTCAAATAAAGGCGAATTTATATACAAGGTGGTGTCGGTGACGAATTCAGGAAAATACGAGCGAATACAAGGCGAATTTATATACAAGGTGGTGTCGGAGGCGAATTAAGGAAAATACGAGCGAATTCATTAATTTTGTATATATGGAATTTGACATTCGAAACAATGAGAGAGTTGTATTTAATAATTAAAAAAAATTTAATTTCTGTTTAAGTTAGAGGCGGTAATTAGTATTAATGTATTAGGGAATTAAGTCGATTAACCGTTAAATAATTTGTGTAGGCTAACTGTTCGAATAATACAAAATTGACGATTTTCAAATAACAAATAAACCGATTAATTTGTGTCGATTAACTGATTTTTTCACTTTATTTTGAAATATAGTTCTTAACACAAAAATTTGATTTCTTAACTCATGAAGATTCCCTTCTATCAATAATTTATTTAAGTGTAGTACAAAAATTTAAACTAAGGAATTTGGAAATTACGATTTATCGCGAATTTTCTATCATGAACTTTACTTTATTTAGTGGGAGGACAACATGCTAATAGACGAAACGAGTGTTTTATCAACACTTAACGAAACTACAATATTAAAAGTATTTAAAATCTAAAAGGACTCCATTGGTATAATGGAAAAAAAAACTAAAAAATTAACTGAGAAATTAAATATTCTATATCATGCCTTACTTTCGATTTCTCCAACAATCAGTCAACTGAGAGAACAATAATTGTTTAGTAATGAGATTTAATTACTTATTGTAAGGCCTAGACACTAAAGACAAGAACAATATTATAATAAACGTATAAAAAAATCTACAGTTTTATTAAAACTAAAGAAAAGAATCGTTTAAAAAGATATTCTTTTAAAACGATTTAAATGATATTCTTTTTTTTAAAAAGGATTCTTTTACTAAGATCTTAAAAACTCTCAAATACCATATTTATTTTGCTATTATATATTTTTTGGTTGAATTGATATGGTTTGTTTGTTTTGTATGTTTTTGTTCTTTTTATTAACAAAATGCTAATATAAGTACACACAATTTGTGGTTTTATTTTTGATTTAATATTAAAATTATTTGGTTAATCGAATTTTTTAAAATTAACCGATTAAATCTAACCCCCGATTAATTATTTGCTCGATTAACCGATTAAACCAGAAACCCGATCAATTGAATACCCCAGTATTTATACATGCTATTTCTATTAAGCACGGCCACCACTGTATAGGTAAAAATGATACATATGTGTAATTAAACTGAAGTGGCAACACTGTCTATACTACTATTTTATGTACTACTTTTTATTGTTGGTCGTTCAAACCGCCTGAAGGTTTGATGCCATGGAAAATACATTGGTTTGATTGTGGTCTGAAATGCGGGTTCGTTGGTTTGAGGAATAAGTCTCATAAGAATTATACGGGTTTGTGTGTAGATTGTTGTATGAATCAAACAAAAAAGTAATCTGCTGCTTTTTAATACAACTGTGGGTAATTGTTGCGTGCATTTTCATATTTTTTTTGGTAGAAAAAGAAAACAAAGTACAGATTTATTAGAAATTATGTGTAGAATTCAGTAAATAAATAAATTAGTTAACAAAAACTAAAGATTTAATGAAGTATTAATAAAGTGTACAACTCACAAAATGGAAACAAACGATTTAACACAACTTTCGGAAGAATTAATTCAACGTTTAGGCAGTGGTGGTGATTTAGGTGAGATGCGCCCGGACGTCATCAATTTAGAAAAATATATAATCAGGAAATCGTTGTCACAATTTTGTACAACTGTATTTTTTTTCTTCTTCTAGAGGGTATGATGTCCAGTGAGCTGTTTCAGCAAGGAGATTTATACATGTCCAGTCAGGATGACAGCAACTCTAATGTGGCCGTAGACAACGAAATTATTATGCACATGGATATACGGGAACCTTTAAGAACACTACAGTAATTAATATTTTATAAATATTTTAAATAATCAGCAGAGCAAGTAATGTATATTTTATATTTGATTTAATTAAGGAAACTTTTGGAGAAAAAAGTGGGCCTAAGTCTTGAGGGCTACGAATTTTGGTTGCAAGATGCTCAAGAGGTATAAAATAAGAATATTATTTTTTTTGTTTTTAAATTAATATATGTCTGTATGTTTCTAGCTTGAACCCCATAAAAATTTGGTTGACCAATGTGTCAAAGGTGAGGGTTTGGTGCAAATCAATGTGGAAATTAAATACATTATCAAACGCATTAACATATTGGATGTTTTAAAGCCTACTGAAGATGCTTTAGGTAAGTATTTTGTATGTTTTAAAAAAAAGTATTTCGTTTGGTATATATTTGTTTTTTTATTGTAAATTTTAGCTGTCTTAGCGGCTGAAGAAGCCTACAAAACCGATGCATCTACTGATGATGAACATGCTATGCGTGATGGATCACAGGAGGATACCGAAGAAGTGTCTAAGCCCAAAAGAATAAAACGAGAACTAACTCTCACATCGCCGGCTACCGCCGCGCAGAGTGATAAACCTTGTTTGAATTGGGTTTTGGATAGTAAATTCCGCAAGGAACAGCTTAGACTTAAAATTCCCGAAAATCCCACAGAATGGACTGTGGCTCAGGTGAAATTTTGGTTTCAGTGGGCTGTGCGTGAATTTGAATTGGTAAGTAATACAAGATTTTTAGTTTGTAGTACTACATAGCAATAGGATTGGTAACAGAGCTTCGAATTAATTATTTAAATTTCACTAATATCCGTTATTCTGAATTTAGAAACGTCAGCAATTCGTTCGTTATGATAACATTTCCAAAAATAATCTGTTTGTGCTCCTTCAAACAAATGCTTTTATTTGAATAGAATTAGTTCTCTCATTATTGAACTATGTAATCGAATTATTATAATTATTAAGTCAATTTGAGATTCATTCATAAAAATTTCAATTCGAAATTAAAAAATGTCAGCCACTCATTCCATAAATCCATTCGCAATACCTAATTCTTTAGCTTTATTCAAAGGATTTTGTTTAAATATAAATCATTCATCGTTGAATTAATTCATAAAAGAATTATTATAATAAAACAAGTAACAGGTAAAACGCATACGCCAACCGCGATAAGGGTGTATGTATTATTAGCAAAATGGACTAAATATACATATATTGTTTCTTGCTCTTAGCTACTTCTAATGATATTTTTTCCAATGTCCCGTTCCGGTACCAAATCATTGTTTGTTATATTAGGAAAATGGACTGAATATATATTGTTTCTTGCTCTTAGCTACTTCTAATGATATTTTTTCCAATGTCCCGTTCCGATACCAAATCATTGTTTGTTATAAGTACTGGACGGACGTTCTAATAAAGTGACTGGAAATTTTAATTAATATCAAAATTTGGTGGCTATAACAAACTTAACACTCTAATGCTTAGCATGTATCAAAGCACTCATCGCAAAAATATAATTTCAAAACTCTTGAAATAGTTGCTAAAAAAAGTACTTAATTTATTTGCATATATTGGCATTTTTGCGATGAGTGCCTTGAGGCATGCTTAAGCATTAGAGGGTTAAAATTAGAGTTGCTAATCGGGAATGATTTTTGAAAATCCCGAGCCGGGGTTTCGGGATTTTCGAAAATTTCTAAATCCCGAAAATTATAATAAAGAAACGTATGTACATATTTATACAAAAAATTATTTGCGTTTTTTTTTTTAAGTAAAAAGTTATCTCCAAACTTTACCGCGTTTTGTTGTAATACCATTTTTTTAAATAACTTTCAATAATCTATTCGACTATGCAAGGGCCATTTTGGTATTTGCAAAAAATTTAAAAAAGTTAAAGCACTAAAATTAGTCACCCCTATCGCAAGTCAATATTTCACATGAAATGTGTTCCCTTTTCCCATTTTTCGTTCATGAATTTTGTTCACGGGAAAAAATTCCCCATGTTGTGAAATTTTTAGATGGAATTTTGTAAACAATAGACAGCTTTACGAACAAAATCAACTATTGTGAATGAAAAAATCATGGGAATTGCACGATAGCAATTTTCCCTTCGAGGGAAATGGAGATTTCATGGGAACATAAATTTCACATGTTTTTCACGATAGGGGTGAGTGTTTATTTTAAATAGCTTTTTAAGAATACTATTGCATCTATGGTTTCTTCTGCCATTCTGAAATTAATTTTGTTTCCGACATATGCTGCTGCCGAAAAACATCTTTCACATTGGCAAAACCGTTTCCAAATACTTGAAACAAATCTGCAAGTATTTTCCTTTTGTTCCTTCAGAAATAAAATAATATATCTCTTTTGCAAGTAGCAAATCTACATTATACTTAATTTGGTTTGGTTACATTATTTAATAATATCTTTTAGGCTTTGAGCAATCAAAATATTTTTATTTTGTTGGAACTCCTCATCTGAGATAAAATCAATTTCGTTTGAAGAGGATTTTAATTGAGTTTTGTAAGATAACTTATGAAAAAATTATGAAAAATTGATTTTCCAGAGTCCCACTCCAGAAAAACCAAAAATACCGCATTCCTTTATTAACTATGTTGTAGCAGGCGTTGAGCTGAACAACTTTGCTAAACATCGCTTTGCGATATTCGGGCATGTAGAAGGTCAAAATGCATGAAAAAGGCACACAAAAGTTACAATTTGCCCTATTTATTTATGAAAAACTGTACCCCGTTTCTGTAACTATTTGTGAGAAGTTCTCACATCGAGAAGTGTGAAACAAAAAATTCCATCGTTTCTCGATTTGGGAGAAAAAAGTGTTTCTGTAACTTAAAGTGAGAAGAGCCAGCACTAATTACGTTTTTATTGGAAATTTCCAATCAAGCTGTCAAAAACATAAGAAAATAAAAATAAACAAACCAATTTATATTTAAAAACAAAAAATTAAAAAGTAAAATTATAATTTTTTTAAAAAATAAATAATTTAATAGTGATCAGAAATGTATACTAATTTATTAACAGAGGCAGAGCAACATGATCGTAGAAATATGTTGCGAATTTATCGCCAAAAACTAAGGAATACAACTGATCCATTTACTATTCCGGAGCAACGTTTTAAAGACCTCTATAGGTTAAGCAAGGAAAATAATTAACATTAATTTAAGTTTTAATTATTTCTTGTATTCATATTATATTTTTTGAAAAAATTTGTTTTCGCACCGTTTTTAAATGTGAGTTGTTTTGACAGTTCATGTGAGAAACTTTTCACAAAATTTTCTTACAGAAACACTTTGACTCACAAATTTCCAATAAGTTACGTCAAAAAACTTAAATGACAGATAGTTCTCACAAAATGAAATTACAGAAACACTTACATGTGAGATATGAAATCGTGTTTCAATTCACGTTGTTTTTTATTCAATTTCATTGTTTCATGCGAGAAATTTCTCGATGCGAGAGTTACAGAAACGAGGTACTGGATTTAGAAAACCCCGAAAATCCCGTGATTTAAAATTATAAAAACCCCGGGATTTTCGGGAACGGGATTCCCCGTTTGGTATCTCTAGTTAAAATTATATTTTGATGTTGAAAATGTGTCTCGTTCGTGATCATAAATAGGTGTGCCTGTCATTAATCAACATCATGACAATAGCTTATATTTTAATATTTTTTTGTCTGCTATCTCATTTAAGGAGTTATGGAACTTTAAAGTCATTATATATAATAGTAAATATCTTCTATTATTAATAAATTATCTGAATTATCTTATACATAAAATAATATAAAAAATACGTAATTTTATGAAATCGGCAACAAAGACAATATTTGCCAGTTGTGAAATGATTGGCAATTTCAAAATCAGATATTTCGCGTGAAACAAACTAAGAAAAAATGCTTTTATTTTAGTCATACATTGGTTTTTCGGAGGATTCTATCTCACAGCTACTCACCTGATTTTATTTATGCACAATTTTATGTATTTAAAACGAATTACATATTTGCACAATTACTTGTTCATAGAAAAATGTACCAACTTATCAGTTTTTTTTATTATTTTTAATTTAAAAATGAAATATATAGAAAGTTTGACAATAGCGATCATAACATAAACCAAAGAATAATAACAAGAAGTGAAACGCTGTCAAAAAAAAACCTAAGTCGGTTGTAAAAAAAAAACCTAACTTTAATAATGTATTGGTAACATTTTGTTTATATATATTGGTATTCAAACCATTTTCACCACACTCCTCAAACACACATAGTTGTAAAAAAGCGACCTTAAAAATTATAACAAAATTTTATTACACTTAAATTTAAAAATTCAAACAATTCTCAAATCATTTAATGTATATTTGACCTGGAAAGATTTTATAAATAAATTTTTCTGCTTTTTATTCCATAATTTCTGCAAAATTTTAATTTATTTGCACTTTTTATTAATTTTCAATACGAAATTTTCCAAATGTGTTGTTTTCAGTTTTATTTTCAACCCCCAAAAATTTAATGTCAAAAAAATTAAAAAAAAATATTTTTCGTTTTTTCAAAATAAGCATGTTTCGGTTACTTTAATAGTTAATATGTGTGGAAAAAAATAAAAGAAGATAATGTGTCTGTGAAAGAGTATGTTAGAATTACAATTTTATTGCAATTTTCAAGAAAAAGTTTTGAAGTCAAATCTCTCTCTCAAGTGTGTTGAATTCACATCCCTACAAGAAATAGATGACCGAAACTAATACACACAAAAGATGTTTACTAACACATTTGCACACATTTTATATATGACCGAACATATGACTGTCATTGTTGATGGAAATATCCATCATCGTTGACCAATGTATGTTGCAGAGTTGCATTTTTTACATTTTTGGCGTTAAAAAGTAAATCCCCGATAAGTTTTCATTTATTTGTACTTATTTGTGTGAAGAGTGTTAAAAAGTTAAAGATAAGTTATTGTAAATACAAAAAAAAGTGAAAAAAATAAATATTTTCGAAGAAGAGGGATTGGGTAAGTGGACAAAATAGTTTACAACAATAGACACATACATATAACTTTATTTTTTTATTAATTACAGCACATTTGATGATAAAGCCGATCAAGAACTATTTCAAGTCGATGTACGCCTTCAGAAGCCAATAAAATAAACTTTTAACAGAAAAGCCCATGAAATCTTTCTTTTCGAAAGCAGTTTTAATAAGTATTTTTTTTTATTTAATATTATTAGTTTTATTTAATATAAAGAAATTAATTGAAATAAATCGCGTTTTATTTCAACTATATGTCCGTCAACAGTGACGACTATATCCATCAAGTTTGATTAGTCAACTGTGATCGGTATATCCATCAACTTTTACTGGTCAACTGTGACTAATATTTATATCATCGTTGACTAGTAAACAACATTAGAGTAAGCAGTTCAGATATATGTTCAGTGGACGACAAAATGCTTAAATTAGAGAAGGATGGAAAATCACACGTACACAAAAGTTTCCATCACTTTTTTCATATTGGCCTTAAGAAAATGATAGAAACTTTGTTCTACGCGATGACGGATATTTCTATCAACAATGCCAGTCATATGTCCGGTAAAATGACCGTCACTGTTCTTGTAGGGATACTACTTGTATGTGAGAAGAGAGAGAAGTTGTTGTTGTAAAAAAATTGAGAGGCTTCACTTCTTGTTATTCTTTGACATAAACAAACAAATAATAATTAGCTGTGTTGGTAACTTCACCTTATTGAATATACCGTGAAAATTACCATATCGAGGGCCTATATTCAAAACCCTCTATCTTTGATTTTCACGAAAATAACTGTTTGATGGTAAAATGTTCAGTAAAACGGCCTTCATCTATGGTGTGATTTATTTGCATTTTTGTTTTTTCTCTATCTTGTACAATAAATTTTTTCCGAATGCAAAACCCTCTTTTCAAATAATTAATTTTCAAATATTTTTTGGAATCATTTCTGCAATTCATGTTTTCTTACTAATTTTTGCAATCTGAACATGAATTTTACATTTTCAATCATTTATCAAAATAGCGAATGTCGATTCTGAATTGGATTACCATGAAAATATTTTACCTTTTTTGTTTTTTGGAAAATATATGGTCAATTCACAAGGTCATGTCATAATGTCCTAATATTTCATAATGGTTTTTATTGCTTTTCAAGCCAAAAATGTGGTAAAATAATACTACTTTCTATGCTATGTTTATTGTGTTATCGTAACGAACCAGCAAAGAACAACGCCGCGGCGCGCCGAATGCCTAAGAGTCGGTTAAGCAGAGCCGCCGAGTTGTGATTTATTAGGACATTATGACAATATGACTGATAAGAGACCTTGTGAATTGACCAATAATGTCCATGGCTTAAAAATAAGTGGTTAAAGTTGGAGTTTCCTTTTAAAAGTGTCTATTTTTATAGTGTCATCTATTATTTTACCATAATAACTTAAAAAACCCCCAAAAAAAATATATATATTTTTTTATAACTTTTTGTTTAATATTGTTTATTGTTAATTTTTGTATCTTATGTTGTATTATCAGCAGATATCTTAAATAAGTGACGTTTAAAACTGACAGATGGCATAAATGAAATAAATGAAAATTTAATTTTATTAAAATGCAAAATCCAAAATGCAAATAATTTTCATACATATACATTAAATATTTTGAGAAGAAAAACCCTTTATCTATCATATAGTTCCCAATAATGCATAATTTGAAAAACCAATTATATGTATCATTCAGGAGTTGCTTTAAAAAAACATTGTAGAATACCGAATTTTAATAACTCAAGTAATACGTAAAAAAAACAGTTTTTTGGCTCTCCTGAAAAGTTGTGTTTTGTAAGATAGAGGCCTTCGATATATGATACATGATGTAATAAGTAAGTTGAGAGCGTTTCGACAACAAACACAATATTTCTTGCTGACAAGTGCATAGGTTTTGTAAATAATCTTTGACAAAACCGTTTCCAATGTAAACACAAAGCTTTTGCTATTTTTGCTTATTAACTAAAAAACGGCCGTTAAATTTAAATTATATTTGAAAAAGAACAACGGTTTAATAGTGCTTTATCCAAATTTCATTATATGAAATCTTTTTATTCACATTTTCATTCATGTTTTTTGATTTAAAAATTTTTTTCTTTGAAAATAAAATTTATTATTTTTTCAAAATAAATAAAGTTTGACAAAACCCAAGCACTTTCAAAATAGATAAATAAAAATCAGCTGTGTTGTTGATTTCACCTTACTTAGTGCATTCTGATATGATATTTGTTTTTATTAATTATATCAAACGTTTCTAAAATATTTTTATTTATATTCCCAGACTGACGTAAATATCAGTGATTGGGCAATTAGCGGCAGACAATTATGTGCCTTGACACATGAAGATTTTCGTAAAAAAATATCTAAAGATCCTGGTAATATATTTTGGACTCATCTACAATTACTCAAGGAATGTAAATTTGTGTCGGTGGTTCATAAGGCAGCAGAATCTGAACAAAAACCGGTAGTAAAACGTCAACTTCCAGATCCACTAGGGCTAAATATAGTGCCGCCAGTGGCAAGGGAACCAAAAATTATGCGTAAAACATTCCATAATTTGAAAAAAGAAGGTAAGTTAATAAATTATCTTAACCTTAACCTTTAATCATGTACGTCTCTTATATTTCTTCTATCAACAGCAATTTTACACGAAACCCTTACGGCTGCTGCCCATAATTTAAGCTCACCCAGTGTGTTAACCCACAATTCGTATGGTGTTGGCTCTGGCAACAATGGCCAAGTGCAGTTGTGGCAATTTCTTTTAGAGATTTTAACAGATCGCGAACATGTCGACATCATACAATGGGTGGGCAATGATGGTGAGTTTAAGCTGTCCGATCCGGAACGTGTAGCTCGTTTGTGGGGCGAAAAGAAAAATAAGCCAGCCATGAATTATGAGAAACTCTCGAGGGCACTACGTTATTACTACGATGGTGATATGATTTCAAAAGTGTCCGGTAAACGTTTTGCCTATAAATTCGATTGCGATTTGAGGCTGTTGATTGGCTATACTGCTGCTGAACTATCAGCATTAGTCAATGAGAAGTCGTTTGTTGATGAAACCGTTTACCTAGAGCAGATGGATATGAAAACGGACGAAGAATGACACTGGGTAAAAGTAAAAGAAGAGCCGCTATTTACTATACTGGAAGAACATGTGGTTGAAAGTAAAAGGGAACTGCAACCAGATTGAACTATGAATTCATTTACTTTAATCATATATAATTGGATTATATATATTTTTTGTTTCAATTATCGACATTTTGTTTAATTATTAATCTTCATCATATTTTCATTCATTAAAATTATATTTTAGTTGTTTTAGTTTTAAATGTTTATTAATCTAAATTGTGCTGAAAAAACACTGGTTTTTTAACTGAAAATAATAAAACTATTTTATGTGAACACTGTTTTGTAGAAACAAAATTCATATGTTAATCATTGATAAATGAACAAAATAAATCATAACTTCTTTTTCAACAGAAATAAGTTGAATTAAAATACATATAACGATTTTATAAAAGTATTTTTAATGGCCAGTTATTTAAAGTCTAGATCGAGCAAAGAGCTACAAATAAACAAAAGTAAAAACTAGCGACACTCATTTATTGCTGTTAGAAAGACTTTAAATATTAATAATGCATTTGGTGAACAAGAGTTTGTCTAAATATTCCTTTATGTTTCCGAGATAGAGACAAAAGTAAAGACACTTAAACTTTTTTTTTAATATTTTATCGTTAGCAAATTATTTTACAAACTTAGTTGTAGATTCTAAGTGTGAGAAGATTTTGCCACAAAACTATATATACACATAGAATAAGTGCTTGGCTACAAATTTCCGAAACTAAAAATTTGTCACGCCCACTTATTTCGGTAATAAATGGCGATGAAATTTTAAAATTCATAATGGGCATAGCGGGCGTGGCATGGTGGTGTTACAAATACAATCGATGGAAAGCTGAGTTTTCATTCTCTCATACAGTGAAGAGTTTCTCTCAATTTTCCTTGTAGTTTTCGAGATATAGTCAAAAGAATAAAATATTTATTAAACATTCACCTACTGTAAGATTCTGTTCACCTAATACCGGACAATTTTTGAAAAATTAAAATAAAATTTCTGAATGATAATTAATTATTTTACATATTTGGCGGTAGTTTCTAAGTTTGAAAAGATTTAGCGACGAAATTTTACATACACATAGAATAAGTTTTAGGCTACAAATTTCCGAAACTAAAAATTTGCCACGCCCATTTATTTATGTAATTAAGTGGGCTGAACTGTTAAAAGACAGAATGGGCATAGTGGGCGTGGCATGGGAGCGTTACAAATATAATTGATTGAAAGCTGAGTTTTCATTCTATCATACAGTGAAGAGTTTGTTTCAATATTCCTTGTAGTTTTCGAGATATAGTCAAAAGAATAAAATTTTTATTAAACATACACCTACTGTAAGATTCTGTTGACCTAATACCGGACAATTTTTTCCATTTTTGAAAAATTTAAATAAAATTTCCGAATGATAATTATTTTACATATTTGGCGGTAGTTTCTAAGTTTGAAAAGATTTAGGGACGAAATTTTACATACACATAGAATAAGTTTTAGGCTTCAAATTTCCGGAACTAAAAATTTGCCACGCCCATTTTTTATGTAATAAAGGGGGCTGAACTGTTAAAAGACAGAATGGGCATAGTGGGCGTGGCATGAGGGCGTTACAAATATGGTCGGTTGAAAGCTGAGTTTTCCGTTCTATCTTATAGTTAAGACCTTGTCTAAATATTCCTTGTAGTTCTCGAGATAGAAACAAAAGTGTAGATACTTTTAAACACCTTTTAAAAAATATATGGACAGTAAATTATTTTACAAACTTGGTTGTAGCTTCTAAGGGTGAGAAGATTTTGCCACAAATTTTTACATACACATAGAATAAGTGCTTGGGTAAAATTTTCCGAAACTAAAAAATTGCCACGCCCATTTATTTAAGTAATAAAGTGGGCGGAACTGTTAAAATACATAATGCGCATAGTGGGCGTGTCATAGTGGTGTTACAAATATAATCGATGGAAAGCAGAGTTTGCATTCTATCATACAGTGAAGAGTTTGTTTCAATATTCCTTGTAGTTTTCGAGATATAGTCAAAAGAATAAAATATTTATTAAACATTCACCTACTGTATGATTCTGTTCACCTAATAACCGAAAATTTTTTCCATTTTTGAAAAATTTTAAAAAAATTTCCGAATGATAATTATTTATTTTACATATTTGGCGGTAGTTTCTAAATTTGAAAAGATTTAGCGACGAAATTTTACATACACTTAGAACATGCTTTAGGCTTCAAATTTCCGAAACTAGAAATTTGCCACGCCCATTTATTAGTGTAATAAAGGAGGCTGAATTGTTAAAATACTTAATGGGCATAGTGGGCGTGGAATAGTGGTTTTACAAATATAATCGATGGAAAGCTGAGTTTGCATTCTATCATACAGTGAAGAGTTTGTTTCAATATTTGTTGTAGTTTTCGAGATAGAAACGAAAGTAAAGATACTTTTAAACACCTTTCAAAAAATATATGGACAGTAAATTATTTTACAAACTTGGTTGTAGCTTCTAAGTGTGAGATGGTTTTGCCACAAAACTTTACACACACACAGAAAAAGTGCTTGGGTAACATTATCCGAAACTAAAAATTTCCCACGCCCATTTATTTAAGTAATAAAGGGGGCGGAACTGTTAAAATACGTAATGGGCATAGTGGGCGTGGCATGGTGGTGATACAAATATAATCGATGGAAAGCTGAGTTTGCTTTCTATCATACAGTGAAGAGTTTGTTTCAATATTCCTTGTAGTTTTCGAGATATAGTCAAATCAATAAAATATTTATTCAACATACACCTACTGTAAGATTCTGTTCACCTAATACCGGACAATTTTTTCCATTTTTGAAAAATTTAAATAAAATTTCCGAATGATAATTATTTTACAAATTAGGCGGTAGTTTCTAAGTTTGAAAAGATTTAGCGACGAAATTTTACATACACATAAAATAAGTGTTTGGCTACAAATTTCCGAAACTAAAAATTTGCCACGCCCATTTATTCATGTTATTAAGTGGGCTGAAATGTTAAAATACATAATGCTCATAGTGGGTGTGGCATGAGGGCGTTACAAATATGATCGATGAAAAGCTAAGTTTCCCTTTTGTCTTATAGTGAAGAGCTTGTCTAAATATTCCTTGTAGTTTTCGAGATAGAAACAAAAGTATAGACACTTTTAAGCACCTTTTAAAAAATATATGGACAGTAAATTTTTTTACAAACTTGGTTATAGCTTCTAAGTGTGAGATGGTTTTGCCACAAAACTTTACATACACAGAGAATAAGTGCTTGGGTAACATTTTCCGAAACTAAAAATTTGCCACGCCCATTTATTTAATTAATAAAGGGGGCTGAACTTTTAAAATACATAATGGGAATAGTGGGCGTGGCATGAGGGCGTTACAAATATAATAGATGGAAAGCAGAGTTTGCATTCTATCACACAGTGAAAAGTTTGTCTCAATATTCCTTATAGTTTTCGAGATATAGTTAAAAGAATAAAATATTTATTAAACATACACCTACTGTAAGATTCTGTTCACCTAATACCGGACATTTTTTTCCATTTTTAAAAATTTAAATAAAATTTCCGAATGAAAATTAATTATTTTACATATTTGGCGGTAGTTTCTAAGTTTGAAAAGATTTACACATAGAACAAGTTTTAGGCAACAAATTTGCGAAACTAAAAATTTGCCACGCCCATTTATTTAAGTAATAAAGGGGGCTGAACTGTTAAAATACATAATGGGAATAGTGGGCGTGACATGAGGGCGTTACAAATATGGTCGGTTGAAAGTTGAGTTTCGGTTCTGTCTTATAGTGAAGAGCTTGTCTAAATATTCCTTGTAGTTTTCGAGATAGAAACAAAAGTATAGATACTTTTAAACACGTTTTAAAAAATATATGGACAGTAAATTATTTTACAAACTTGTTTGTAGCTTCTATGTGTGAGAAGATTTTGCCACAAAACTTTACATACACATAGAATAAGTGCTTGGGTAACATTTTCCGAAAGTAAAAAATTGCCACGCCCATTTATTTAAGTAATAAATTGGGCGGAAATGTTAAAATACATCATAGGCATAGTGGGCGTGGCATGTTGGTGTTACAAATATAATCGATGGAAAGCTGAGTTTTCATTCTATCATACAGTGAAGAGTTTGTCTCAATATTCCTTGTAGTTTTCGAGATATAGTCAAAAGAATAAAATATTTATTAAACATTCACCTACTGTATGATTCTGTTCACCTAATAACCGACAATTTTTTCCATTTTTGAAAAATTTTAAACAAAATTTTTGAATGATAATTAATTATTTTACATATTTGGCGGTAGTTTCTAAGTTTGAAAAGATTTAGCGACAAAATTTTACATACACATATAATACGTTTTAGGTTACAAATTTCCGAAACTAAAAATTTGCCACGCCCATTTTTTCTGTAATAAAGGGGGCTGAACTATAAATATTGATAATTCATATAGTGGGCGTGGAATGGGGGCGTTAAAAATGGGTTGCAAATTATTTTAACTTTGAGGTGATTTAGGACAATAACTAGGCTACAAATTTTTTAAACTGAAAATTTGTCAAATTTTGTTATAAAGGGGGCTGAACTTCGTATAGTCAGAATGTACATAGAAGGCCTGTTTTATTTATCATGTAGACTTAGATTGTTATTGTTGAAATATAGTATCTTCCAGGTTTTGTCAGATATTATGCATGTATTAAGATTACATAGGTACTTACTTTAAATTTTATTTAGGATTCACACTTTTATTAAACAAATGAAATTGATCTTCGAATTGTTGTATTTTTGAGAAATTTCTATACAAATTTTTCAAATTAATTATTCATTTCTTTTATAAAAGCAGACATTTAATATCTTTTAAAATGACAACACAAGTATAATAAAAATATTTTTTCAAAATTTTTTATTTTAAATTAAAAATATTTATTTTTCATTTTTATATTAAACTAAATATCGACAAAATCGCACTTATTCAATACTAAATACATACATACATTAATTAGATTTATTAGATACATGGTAAATAAAATTTGATTCTTATTAAATTTATGATTTTTTTAAAATCCTAAATTAATATGCATTATTAAATATTTTTGATTTGTTTAGATTTAAATTATATAATTTAAAACAATAATGAGTTTTGTGTTTGTGGTTGATGATACATTGACTAGTTTAACAAAATATTGTATGTATTTTCAAATAAGTTTTAGTTAGTTTAATCATAAAACTACCAGGATTAAGATTAAATTAAGAAAAAAGAAAAGAAACAGAAAAACACAAGTTTTATTAAATTTCATTGTGAAATATGGAATGTTATTATTATTTTTTTTTTTTTTTAAGAAATTATAAAATTATAAGGAAGACATGAATAAAATGATTTTTAAAATATGAGTGAATGAGTTTAAGAAATAAATTTAAAACATTTTCAATTTTAATTGTTAAGAAGACAAAATAAGGCACTTATTGTTTAATAAATATTGCTTTATAACTAAATTAATTTAAATTTACATATTGTATATTTGTTCGTTTTTATATTTATTTTAATATTTACATTTATTTCAATAAATTTTGAGCACTTTGTTTAGTTTTGGACCGACAACAATTTCAATAATACTTTCTTAGCGTTTTAAATTTACATTTACATTAAATTTTAACAAAAACAAAAATAACTTAAATTTTAATATTTTATATATACATTTCGGGGTTTTGAAATAATGATCTATAACTCAGTCGTTATTTCATCTTGCGGTCGGAAACCTAGTTTATAAAATTCATCCTCCAACCATAGAGAACTAGCATTGAGATCCGATATAAGATTGCCACTTTTGAGTGTGTTAAAGCTGCTACCAAATGGATCGGAAGGTCTGGGTTCTTCGAATTCATGCAGACTGATGAGAGAACCAAATAAATGCATTTTCTGCGATTTGGTGGTACCGGTACCAGAGGTAAGATTTGACGATGACTGCAATGTAGACTGCTTATAAAAACCACCACCATTCATCTTCTGCCTATAAACCGAGGTGGCCTCAAACTCATCCACATCGATGCCATTGGAATTTTGAAAGAAATCTATTAGTTGGCCTACCTGAGGCCTATAACGTTCGAGCACCTGCTCTGACCAAGCGTACAAACGATTCCAGTCATGTGGTGCCGCCGGTATAAGTTCAATGGGACGATTTAATAAAATCAAAATTCTGGCCAAATCTCTAACAATGGGCCGGTAAGAATTGGCCGCGGCCACATCGCCAGCCAAATACAGTTTACGTATTTGTCTTCGTGTATCATTCAGCATGGCCAAAAAGTATTCAGCATTTGGTCTCATATCATTGAGCTGTCGCAGGAAATCTGAACGATCCATGGTATGTTCATTGATTAGTTTTTGTTTAATTGTTTTGCGGCGTCTGCGACGTTTTACCAACATCACGGCTACGGCCAGTATGGATAGGCAGACGAGAAAGCCGCCAAACATGCCGGCTAATGCGGCCATTAAAGCACCAGAATATCCGGTGGGAACACAAACACGTCCCATAAATTCTGTATGAGCCGACCATTGATCAATATAGCCTGCTGGACAGCGTTCCACACACTGACGGGTGTCGGTGACCAGATACATGGGACATTTTATGCAACCTTCGCTATTGCAACGTAAACAATGTGAACTTGTGGTAGATGGACAACCTGCAAAGATAAGAATATTGAAAAAATTAATGAAATTGTTTAAAAATTAAAGTTTTTTTTTTTGTTGGTAATAATAGAAATGTATTTATGTACAATATAATAGGGACGAAACAAAGAATTTCGATGAATTTTTGAACCTTTACTCTACTGCATTCAGAGCTTCGAATTAATTAATTCAATTTGAGTCTAATTCACTAAAATTTTAATTCCGAATTAGAAAATGTTAGCCATTCATTCAAATCCATTTTAAACATCTAATTCTTTAGCTTCATTCAAAGGATTTTTAATAATATAAAAAAACAAAAGTGAAACTAAATTGGAAAACATATCGTTACGTTTTAACCTTTTTTAAAACGTTGGTTTATTTTCTTTAAATAAACCGGATACTTTTGATTGCAAATAAAAGTCGATTAGTAGTTTAAAATTGTAACAACTCTTTTTTATTTAAAATGCACAACAACAACAGTTCAAATAGTCACTCAGTGTCTTTATACAGATTTATCAATTCGCAAAAATGCACACAAACTTTATAATGTACAAACTTAAATCTACAACACAGTTGATGTTAACTCTAACAGCGCCTATGATCAACTCAACTCACGACTGCAACCTCTGCCACTATTTCTACACACACCATCTTTCGTGAATCTTCTACAATGAACTAAACGGTCAAAACTCGTATGTTCGAATTCTAGAGCTTTCGATGTTAATGTTAGCAGCACAAACATTTAGTGTTGCCATACTTACAAACAATGCTAATAACCGCATGCTATCAACATTGTTGATAAGTAGAAGCTTCTACTGATGGACGTGCTTATAAACATGATGATTGCTGCAGGCAGTCGTTACAGACGGTTCAATTCAAATCGCTTTTGCATCTTCGTAACAATATTAAATAAAAAATGGTTATCAACAGTTTATTTAATGAAGCCTGTGTCAAAGATTGCATATATGAGCCAATTGACTTGCCTTTTCTTATCCAGTCGCACATAGGCTCTGAAGTCGGTAAAAAATCAAGGCCCAAACAAAATACCTGCCTCTAAAAGGTGGAATCCGTGTGGTCACACGAAAATATTATCAAATTTATCGAGGAAGTTGATGTACGGCGAAGTCTATGGGTTGCGCTGAGTATAAACTTCCCAAAGGTATTTTATGGCAAGCAGTCGCAGATGCCATCCAGGTAAGTTAGAACGATTGCAAAGTTCTCGCACCTCTTTCAATTGCAATTTGAAAAAATTCAGAAGAAAAAAGTCAGGTCAAGGTACTAATGAACAATTTGAAATGATTTCAAAGTTCTGACAATGACCCCTTTAACACTATGCAGTTTAGTTGCGCAAGTCTGTTTTTAATTTTCATAAACATGAATGAAAAAACAAACCAACTTGCCGTTTACAAGTAAGTACAGACTTATTCAAATTTGAAAAAATTGTTCTCCTTATCACCGACCTTACCTCTGAAATCTACAAACACACAAAAATTGCGCAACATTAGGCAAATGTGAAAGGGGTCTACTAACGGATCTGCCAATTTTTACCACACTACAATCTGTCAACCGTGTACACTGACAATTTTTGTTGGCAGATAAATTTATTGTCTGGCAATGAAATTGTAAGGTTTTCTTAGTCTGCTTTTACACACAGCAAGTTTACTTGAAGCAAGTCTCTTCGATTCTCTTTTAAACTTGCTCGTCTGTTTACACACAGCAAGTCTGTGTTCAATTATGTACAGTGTTCATTTAGGAAAGGATAATTCTATGAACAACTAATTTAAAATGATAAAACATACAAAAATAGAAAAAGCGACGGCCAAAACAAAGGCACCCCCTAGTAAGATGTTTAAAAATTTGACTATGCTACTGCATATTTGCAATATCAGTTAATGGGACCCACAACGGATACATTAAAAAATTCCAGAAGATAAAAATAAAGAAAGGCGTAGTCTGTATAATTTAAGTTTTATACAGTTTATTGTGAAAAAACTATGGATGGCAAGGAACAAGTACTCCAGTGAATTTAAAATTAAATTTATTGAAGACTGGAAGCCGGGTTTATCACGGCATGAATTGAGTAAACAATATTCAATTAACTGATCAGTTATTTCCCGGCTGATTCCAAAGTTTTTGCAGACTGGTCATATAACATCACCGGGGATTACGTCCGCGTAAAACCTCACGATATGATGGTTCCTTGATCAAAGGAGCAATGCAAAAAGATCCTACAGCATCTGCTAGTCAAGTAAGAACAAGTTTAAGATTATGCGTTAGCGAAGGAACAATCCGTAGAAAAGTAGTAAAAGAACGATTATTCAGCCGATGACCAGCAAAAAAACCGTTTATATCAGCTAAGAACAAGAAAGCTAGACTGGAGTTTGCTAAAGCCCACAACGACTGGAGTGTCCAAAAATGGAAGACAGTACTATTCTCTGACGAATCCAAATACAAATTAAAAAGTTTCTATGGAATAAGGCGTGTACGCAGACGAAAAGTAGAAAGACTGAATTCTTAGTACTGCAAAGGAACAATTAAACATGGAGGGGGCAATGTAATGTTCTGGGGTTGCTTTTCTGGTCAGGAATTGAGCCAATTCATAAAGTTAATGGGATTATGGATCGGTTCATGTACCGTAATATATGGAAATATGTAACGTTACCTTATGCCATTGAAGAGATTCCACTTATATGGAGGTTCCAACAGGATAACGATCCTAAGCACACCACCAAAGTTTGTAAGACTTGGCTACAGAGCAATAAGATTGAAGTACTTCATTGGCCTGCTCAATCTCGCGATCTCAATCCTATTGAGAACTTGTGGGAGATTGATAATATGAAAATAAATCGTAAAAATTGCAGAAATAAGGATCGGCAATTTTCACCATAAATTTCAAGGCGTTATTATATCCTGGGAAGGAATATCGCAAGACATCATAAAAAACTTAATATCTTTTATGCCTAGAGATGTGCTCGTGTCATCCAAAACAAAGGATTTGCAACAAAATATAAATTAAAAAATTTGTTATACTATATCCATGAAGGGGTGCTTAGTTTTGTCCGTTTTATTTTCCAGCTTTAAATATCTTTGAATTTAATGTTACCTCTTATAGAAAGATTAACTTTAAAAGTATTTGTTTATCAATAGTAAATACATTAACAATTAAAAATAATACATAATAAAAATTTAAAACTTAGTTTTTATACAAAAAAATATAATATGAAAAAAATTCACTGAGGGGGTGCTTTAGTTATGGCCAATACTGTATGTCAAAATTTAATAGACGCCATAGTGAACATGAAAAAACAAAAGAGAATTGAAGATATGTACTTTCCAGTACAAGCAAGTGTGTACCCCTCTTCTTTATTCTTGCCTCTCTCTCCTATAAACTTAGACTTGTGGCAAGAAAACTTGCCCTGTGTAAAAGCAGACTTACAATAGTCTGAATTGAATTTTTCATTGTCAGTACATTTCCAGATCTGAAAACATTGTAAGATGATTCCGCTATCTGTAACGATCCAGAATATACATACTTTATGGATTCGCAAATGAAATGTGTAGAAATTACAAACGGAATGACAATGAAAGGCTATAAAAAGTCTAGGACATTAACATATTTTTGTAATAATTCAAATGGAAAAACTCTGAGAAATTTTTACATTGGGAATTTCAATTAATCATTAAAGTATTAAATTATATTCGTATGAAATGTCTTACATCAATAAATATACATTTCTTGTCCAAGACTCCTCCAAATTTTATTTAATTGAACAATTAATACTTGCAGTTAATTAACAATTACAAAATCATATTCCTAATTAAATGTGGTTTAACAGATTTCACTTTTTATGGTTTGGGAAAAATCATGAAATTTAATAAATCAAATTCACTTTCAATACACCACAATTTGACTCTTGAGTTATTGTTGTGTAAGAAAGGAAGCAAGGCCCTGCCCTCATAACTACAATAACAGAAAAAAAAAACATAAAATTCAAGTTGTTCGTGTGTTAATCTGTGATTAAATTTTCAACACTTTCCATATGATTGAAGTAACTAGTAGTAGTAGTAGTTGTTGTTGTTTTTATTGTTACTTTTATTATTATTATCATTTCATTTATTTATAATCCAATTAAAACTGACTACGCACGTCCCACTTAATGCCAGTGTAATTACAAGAAACATTTTGTTTTTACAAGTTTTCAATTACAATAATTCTGGGCCCCTAAAGCTTAAATACAAACTCTAAGCAGGCGCGTACATTCAGCAACATATCGATTACATTGATGTTGTTGTTATTGTTAATGTTGTTGCTGTTGTAAGTGTTGCTGCAGCAGTTGTTTTTGTTTTTGCTTTAGATTTTTATTTAATGTTGCCGTGGTACATTTATTACATGTTGTCTACATGTGTGCACATACATACATACATCCATACTTATGTTTGAGTGCGTGTGTGTAACTAAATGGTATGAAGTTTACATTTTCAGCTAGAAGGATGTAATTTTGCGGCTTATTAGCAAATAAACAAGTTAATAATGTATTGGCTAATGATTAACTGGCAGATATATCCCTTTTATAGCTACCAGCTACAACTAAATATTGTTGTGAAAATTGATAAGATGCTATAGAAAATATAAACAAAACCATAGAAGAAGTGGTAAATATGCAGTAAATTAAAAGAAGCTGTTCGTTAGCTAGTATGTGATGAACTCTAAGTCGTATTGAAATTGTTTACATCTTTTGAAACTATTTCAACAAAATTAATACATATTTCTAAAGTTTTCGTTATTTTTTATCAACAAGCACAATAAAAAAAGTTGATGTTCGAAACCAAAATATAATTCGAAACTTTTAAAAACTTATCTAGTTTTTAACACCACCCGCAATAAGAATTTTGAAATCAATGTTTTGGAAATCGTTAACATAGTTTGCAAAACGTGCTAAGTCCACATTTCTTAGATATTGGGTGTATGACTTAAAAATGCAGAATTTTTTTTTAAAGTATTTAGCTTTTATTTTGATATTGTTAAGAATTTGCAATAGCGATTTTAATTTAACTGTCTGTAACGACTGCCTGCAGAAATCATCATGTTTATAAACACGTCCATCAGTAGAACTTTCTACTTATCAACAATGTTGATAGCATGCGATTATTAGCATTGTTTGTAAGTATGGCAACACTAAATGTTTAAACTGCTAAAATTGACATCGAAAGCTCTAGAATTCGAATGTACTAGTTTGCCCATTAAGACCATTGTAGAAGAAGAAAGATGGCGTGTGTAGAAATAGTGGCAGAGGTTGCAGTCGTGAATTGAGTTTATCATAGGCGCTGTTAGAGTTAACATCAACTGCCTTGTACATTTAAGTTTGTACATTATAAAGAGTGTGTGCATTTCTGGGAATTGATAAACCTGTATAAAAAACACTGAGTGACTATTTGAACTGTTGTTGTTGTACATTTTAAATAAATAAAGAGTTGTTACAATTTTTCAACTACTAAAATGGCTTTTATTTGCAATCAAAAGTATTCGGTTTATTTAAAGGAAATAAACCAACGTTTTAAAACGTAACAATACATTTGCACAATATAAATATATTCAAAGTATTGGCCATTATTAGCTATGACCTTTATCCATCTTTCTGGCAACATATGGATTCTGAGCCAAAAGAACTGCTCATCTTTTGAGGCCAAGAACAAATCAAGCGAATTTTGGATACTCTGTTCCAAAGTGAAACGTATCCCAGAGAGAGCGTTCTACTTCAATCGAAACAAATAGTAGTCGGACGGAGCAAGATTTGGACTATAAAGCGTTTGAGGCAAAACTTCCCAACCACTTAATTCTAAATAGTTTTTAACAGGTATTGCAACATGTAGCCAAGTGTTGGCATGATGGATTATAACAGTTTCCTGTCTGGCAGCATATTCTGGGCGTTTTTCGCTTCAAACGAATCTGATGCGTTCCGTACAGGTTTCCTGTGATGGTCTGGCCAGAGCATACAGATGATTACCTTAGCGCCATGGATATTTGTCTTTGGTGTCGAATTGGCTGGTTGGCTGGCTTCACATACGATCTCTTAAGCTTCGGGTTATAGTAATGGATACATTTTTTATCGCTCTTAATGATTAGGCGCAAAAATGATTTTCTTTTATAGCATTCAAGCATTATTTCAAGGTCTCTCGGCTTCAATTCATATGGTACCAAATTTCCCTTGATGAATCCAGCTGCTCGCAAAAATTTTTGCTGATAAAGCAGCTTCCAATGATTTTGCAAGCTCTTGTTGAGTTTTCCAACAATCTTCATGGATTAATGCCACCAATTCTTGGTCTTTAAACTTTTTTGTCTGGCCTGAGCGATCTATGTCTTCCATGTCAAAATCACCACCAATCACAGCACATACCATTCTCGTACGTTGAAACCGATGGAAGCATAAGCTTTGGTGAGCTTCAACGTGGGCTTCAACTTTCAAATTAAAGAAGTATAGCTAAACTTACTGCTTATGACTCTTTGTTATTTTCTAAACAATAAAACTTTGTTGTTTACACTATAATGTTCAATAACGAAAAAATACTATGTTCAGACATGCATTCTTAATTGTCTCAATTTAATTTTAATTGCGCAATGAAATTTGGTGTTCACACATAGGTACTTAATTTAGTTTACTCAATTAGCATTTGGCCACAAGTCAAGCAGACATTCTTAACTGGCCTCACTCTACGCCAGTCTCTTCCTCTTCAATTTGAGAAAGACTATAATTGACTTTATTTAACTATTTATTAATTATTAAATTTGTTTAGAAATTTTAATTAAAAACAACTTCGCGGGAAATTTTTTTTACTTTTTCATTTGTTTGTTTACTTTTTTGACATTCGGCTTGCCATTGTACAGAATTTTTTCTTCTCACTGAACATACTTCTCAGTAAACATAGGGTTGCATTTCGAATTTTACGCAATTAGTGATACAATTAAGTATTAATTGAGTAATTTATTAATTGAGTTCTTGTATGATAAATTGAGCTTAATTAAGGCCTTATTGGGTAAATGTTCTTAATTTCGCAATTAAGGTGCATGTCTGAACATAGTATAAGAATAAATGACAGATATGTACCCTTCAAAATTACATATAAGTTATTAAAAACATAAACCGCATACAAAACATATGCTATCTATTCATACACCCAATAGGATGATAACCTACTACATCTGTAAATCAGACGGTTTGACAAAGATGTGGGTTAATCTAGATAAACAAATTTTATCAGTTAAACTTAAACTAATTAAACTAAGCTTTTAGCAAACGATTTGATTTTCCAGTAATAATTTAAGATATCAAATTTTAAACCTCTGATTCTTGAACTACTTAACAACAGATTTATTTAATACACCTGAGACAGACGGACAGACAGACAGACGGACGAACAAGATGAATAATATGGTACAAATTTGAAGATTTACTATGGTCACATGTATGTAACACACATTCAGTATACTACGACAATAAAAAGCTCTTCAGTCTTATCCCATGAAAATATTGGTTTGGTATATGGTACAAGTACCAGAGTGTGCCTTTCGAAAAAACGTACACTTGAATGGCTGGACGGATGGATGGATGGATGGTTGAAGAAAGAACGTAAGAAGTTGTAGACATTCGTACATCATCATCAACATACGTGTTGGAATTTCATTTTATTTATTATTTATACTTTTTTTGTTTTTAATTTTCTTCATACAGCTGTAAAGTCTACATTTGTTTGGCTGCCTTGGTTGGTTGGTGATTTGCTTGGCTGTTAAGTAGTTGTTTCAATTTACAAATAAACAAAACAAAAAATAATAAATGTGATATTGTTTTGTATCTTTGCAAGAAAATGGAGCAAAGCATCCATCCACTTTCAAACATCACCAACAACCAATCACTAACAACTACTTATGCGAACTTATTTCAAAAGTTAAGAAACGAGTTGAGCTAATTTTTTTTTTCTTTTCTTCTTCTTGGGCTAAATGTGTGTTATATGAAGCGGCTTTTGTGACAGTTTAGGCCTGCTGGCGGCTTTAAATCTTAAAGATTTGCAGTATTTCGTATTTCAGTTGCTTTTCAGTTGTTTTCTTTCGTTTGCCACAGCAATTGTTTGTAATGATTGCGCCTGATTCTTTGTAATTTACGAGTATTTACGTTTATTTTATCTGGAAGATTACTTTTAACTCTTTCGCTTAAATACGGGCAGAAGTTAGTAAACAAGCAACAACTAACAACAGCGTTGGCTAAAGTATTCGAAATTTTCCCAGCAATTACTTTGCTTTTTTTGTTTCCTTCACTTTGTTAATCTGAAAACAAAAGGATGGTAGTTCTCCTTGGAACAAAGATGTACTTTACACAAAATTTTACTTAAATGTATGTGTATAATGGGTGATGTATAAATTGTGATTGCATTGTGATACCCTACACCAGGTTGAATTTATTCAGGGCTGGTCCATTTGTAAGGCAGTTAAAAAAATATTTGGTCAATTCACAAGGTCTCTTATCATGTCATATTGTCATAATGTCCTAATATTTCACAATGGTTTTTATTGCTTTGTAAGCAAAACATGTCCTAAAATAATACTACTTTCTATGCTTGTTTATTGTGTTATCGTAACGAACCTGCAGAGACCAACTCCGAATGCTTAAGAGTCGGTTAAGCCGAGTCGTGATATATTAGGATATTATGACAATATGACTCATAAGAGACCTTGTGAATTGACCAATTTTTGTATTTCAAAAAGGCCACGTTAATAAATTTCTATAATAGTTTTAAAAATCCACAAATTGTTAAATAAATGTTTCCACTTCGTTCGAAATTTATTTGCTGAATGTGTCAGAAATCAGCTCTTATATGTCAAATTGTGTTGTTGATAATTTGCGAATATTGCTTTAATTTAAGGTACAATACAATCGGTGTGTATACATACAAATATAATATAAAACTCTTAAATATTTAGCTAAAGGGGCACCTTCAATTCACAAGGAAAACCAATTCATCCATCCTTTTTAGCCCCAAGAATAATTGAACACAAATTGGATTTGTTATTTGCACAAAATCCATACAAGTTCCTAGAAATGTTTAAAAGAAATGTAGTTTTTTAAATAAATATGTATGTATTTATTATTCTTATTTAAGTTTAACTAAAGCAAGCAAAGACATGCCTTAAAATTCTTCATTAGTACCCAAGTATTTGGATCTTTAAGTGAAAAGCCATGTCAAGACATACAAACAAACTAAATAAGTACAAGTCAGTACATTACAAGCATGTGGTAATTTAAGAATAACATTTTAGCATGTAAGTATGTTAAATATTCAATCATTCATATTGATTTTCAAGTAAAACTAACAAAAGTTGCCCCATAACTATACAAGTCTTACCAAACAAAAAAAACTTTTAAAATGACTTAACAAAATATGGCTCAAATTACATGGTTAATGATTTCAAGCAATTGTCATGCTTGTTATAATTGTCTTATATGCAAATGACTCTGTCATTTCGAATGGAACTGACCCATAAGATTATTATTAACTATACTTAGATAGATTCTAATGGAAATTTATGATTTTTACACCCTGCTTTATTTGTTTAAAACATTAATAGTGTTTATTTTATGTACTATGTACTTCCATACTTGTATGATGACTTAATTTGTTCTTAGTGTAAGTATTGGACCATATAATTAGTTCACAAGTACATGTGATACTATATTCTTATGCAAATTAGTCAAGTCACTTAATGTCAATACTTAGAAATATGAGTAAGACTAATTTGTACAGAGTTCTTTGTTAGCCCAGTACATACTTGAAAGATAAACATAAATTATACTGCAATACATTTGTATTATTTGTAATTGAAATATGTCTCAATTTAGGTTAAGCATTCTTTAAAACAAATCAGACAATGTAGAAGACTTAACAAACTAAATCAAACAAAAATTGCAAAGAATTTTGGCTTGTCTGCAGAGACATCAAGCGTCTTTGGCTGGAATCGAACCCGCAACCCTCAGATTGATAGTCCAGCCCACTATCGTCTAGTCTATCGAGGCACCCACAATTGATATGTAAGTGTCGGTAAACTGATCAAGCTGCTTAAAAATCAGCTAATCATATTCAGATTGGGTCCGAAAGTCTTGCTAAGTACTTTCATTTAATATAGTTTAACGGTTGAAAGTGCAAATAACATACTGTTACGAATTTGCAATAGCGATTTGAATTTAACGGTCTGTAACGACTGCCTGCAGCAATCATTATGTTTATAAACACGTCCATCAGTAGAAGCTTCTACTTATCAACAATGTTGATAGCATGCGGTTCTTAGAATTGTTTGTAAGTATGGAAACACTAAATGTTTAAACTGCTGACATTGACATCGAAAGCTCTAGAATTCGAACATACTAGTTTGTCCGTTAAGAGCATGGTAAAAGTTTCCCGAAAGATGGCGTGTGTATAAATAGTGGCTGAGGTTGCAGTCGTCAGTGAGTTGATCATAGGCGCTGTTAGAGTTAACATCAACTGTCTTGTACTTCTGCGAATTGATAAACGTGTATAAAAACACTGAGTAACTATTTCAACTGTTGTTGTTGTACATTTTAAATAAATAAAGAGTTGTTATAAATTTTAAACTACTATACGGCTTTTATTTGCAATCAAAAGTATCCGGTTTATTTTAAGGAAATAAACCAACGTTTTAAAAAGGTTAAAATGTAACAATACCTTGAAGATATTATATGATTTACTGAAGAGTCTAATTTAAACTTTACTGACTATATGAATTATTTAGTTCAATATCGATACAATTTCCTTTAAAAAATCGGTTATTCATTCTTGAATCAACAACAGATCAATTTAATTGTAAACAATATGAATGTCAAAGAAGTTCGAGAAATAACATGTTATTATAATCCTTATACTATGTTCAGAGATGCATCTCAATTGCTTAATTAAGAACATTTACACAATTAAGACCTTAATTGAGCTCAATTTATCATACAAGAACTGAATTAATAAATTGCGCAATAAATACTTATAATTGTATCACTAATTGCGTAAAATTCAAAATGCAACCCTAGTCGCAAGTATGTTTACTGAGAAGTATGTTCAGTGAGAAGAAAAAATGCTGTACAATGGGAAACCGAATGTCAAAAAAGTAAACAAACAAATGAAAAAGTAAAAAAAATGTTCGGCGAAGTTGTTTTTAATTTAATTTTCTAAACAAATTTAATAATTAATAAATAGTTAAATAAAGTCAATTATATCTTTCTCAAATTGAAGAGGAAGAGACTGGCGTATAGTGAGGCCCGTGAAGAATGTATGCTTGACTTGTGGCTAAATGCTAATTGAGTAAACTAAACTAAGTACCTATATGTGTGAACACTAAATTTAATTTAATTAAAATTATATTGAGAATCAAGAATAATATAATGGAAATCAGAAGATTTACTATGGTTAGAGTTATAGCTTTTGGTTATCAACATTTTAAGTAAGTTTTAGTACAATTTCGCCACTTAAACTTTAAATTATCAAGAATATTTAAGCCGTCAAATTTTACTTAGAGACAAACTAATTCACTGTTCCAGTATATATTTTTTTTGTATTCGGAAATAGTGAAAGGTTTAAATTCTCAAAAACTATCAAGAAAATCTTACTATGTATCGTGCATTTCATACGATTATTTAGTTTTTGAATAAGAATTTGCAGTTACATAAATAACTGCAATTACCGTCACCACGAAAATACCGTTTAAGTAAGATTACCCAGTCTAGTTCGCCAGAGATATACTCTAGCATAACTAGATATGATCAAGAATCTGTGTCATATTACTTGTGGAAAGCAGAAACAAAACCCCGTTTCAGCTTTCCTTTGCCCCGGGAGTTGCAACGATAAATATTGAAAGAAAATCTAATTCTGCTTGCATGTCTAGCCGATCCATGCGGAAAACTCGTTAATACTGCCATTCGTTTAGGACTGTTCTTTTGGTTTTTATTCACATATTATATTTGGCCCATAGTTTTCTCTCAACCCTATTCACAGTGTCTGATAAATAAAGTATTAACAGCAGATCTCGTTCTTGATTATTCATCCTCCTTACAGTTACCATAGTAATCTTAATGCCCAGGGACCAAAAATAATGTCTATATAGCTCTTCTTTACACTGCCTAACTGAGATAAAAGTAATAAATAATCACCCCTATGGTGAAAAACATGTGAAATTTATGTTTCCATGAAATCTCCATTTCCCTCGAAGGGAAAATTGCTATCGTGCTATTCCCATGAACTTTTCATTCACAATAGTTGAGTTTGTTCCTAACAGCTGTTTATTGTTTACAAAATTCCATCTAAAAATTTCACAACATGGGGAAAATTCATGAACGAAAAATGGGAAAAGGAAACATATTTCATGTGAAATATTGACTCGCGAAGGGGTAGGCTGTCAAAGACCTAACTCAGTTGTCAAAAACCAAGGTGGTAAGAAACAAAAACAACACTCGTATGTGTGATTATTTTGTTTGATTCATTTTTTGGTTTGAGTTTTTTTCTAGATTCAATACCTCAGTTCATAGAGAAATATATATAGAGCGGAAACTCTACTGTCAAAGACCTAACTCAGTTGTCAAAAACCTAAGTGCTGGGAATGTATTAGTAAATAAAATTATGTGAAAATGAAAACAACACTCGTATGTGTGATTATTTTGAGTAATTTTTTGGTTTGAGTTTTTTTCTAGCTTCAATACCTCAGTTTATAGAGAAATATACATAGATCGGAAACTCTCCTGTCAAAGACCTAACTCAGTTGTCAAAAACCTAAGTGGTGGAAATTTTATTAGTAAATAAAACACTCGTATGTGTGATTATTTTGAGTAAAATTTTGGTTTGAGCTTTTTTTTCTAGTTTCTGCTCTTCAATTCACAAGGTCTCTTATCAGTCATATTCTCATAATGTCCTAAAATATCACGACTCGGCGGCTCGGCTTAACCGTATCTTCGGCATTCGGCGTTGCTCTCTGCTGGTTCGTTACGATAACACAATTAACATAGCATAGAAAGTAGTATTATTTTAGGATATTTTTTGCTTGAAAAGCAATAAAAACCATTGTGAAATATTAGGACAATATGATAAGAGATCTTGTGAATTGACCAATTGTCTTTATTTGGAAAATGCTTTTTACGAGGACCTTATTACGACTCCATCATAAAAGAGAAACTGAACATTTGTGTTGAAACTGCTCGTGATAGAACATTCGAAGTAAAAATTCTAAAATGTTAAATGTAAAAATCCAATAGTACATTGATCAACGATCCTTGGACCAAAATTAGAACATGTGTCAAATTTTATTGAAATATTTTAGCGCACAAGTTTACTTGGTCTGCCAGCCAGACGGACAATGTTAAATCGTATAAAAAATACCAGGAACTATTGAATGAACAGATTTTTTTAATATTTCCCGGAAATGGAAAAAGTTTAGGAAATTCTGGAACCCTACTTTTAACCCATTTGGTTTTTCTCAGTGTTGGCCATTATTACTTTTTGTTATTTATTTGTATAAAATGTTATTGTAGATTATTAACATTAAATAATATAAAATAGATTCGATTAAAGTTTTTATTTTGATTTATGTGATTTTTTTTTTTAAATCATGCCAAATACACATAAATCTTTTTTAATGTTGTGTCAATGGAGTTTCTAATGAATTTCGATATTTGTAATAAAATTCCTATTAAATGGACTGACTACAAATACAAATACAAATGGGATGAAATTAAGTTTTAAAGTTATGTTGACTAGAAAATTAAGATTTAAAACTATGCATTGTTAATTGTAGTGTAAAATAGTTGTTATACTTAGTTTTGTATAATATTTATGTTGCAAATGACCCTGAATTTGAATTTGTTTGTTTATGTTTAAGTATGTTATTTAAACAATAATTATACGTTTTAAACAAATAAATTGTTTATATGTAGTATAATGTAACAATTTTATTTACTTTTCAGAGTATGTATTTTTTTGTTCGTTTTGTTTATTGTTTTGACGCTAAGGGGTATTTTCTGTCTGGCTAAAACATGCACAAAAAAACTGTGTGGCAACAGTTTGTAACTAGAAAAAAAAAATACCACTTGTTGAGTCAACAATATTTTGTAGTAGAATTTAAAATTTGTTTGGTTTTTTTTGTTTTGTTTGCTAAGTGGTCATTGTACTATTGCTAAACTATTAATTTAGGTTGGCATTTATTGTGTGTGTTTTGGTTTTTAGTTTTTTTTTTTTCAAAACATGTCTGTGTATGTGTGGGAGTTTTGAGCCAAAATTATTTAAATTTTATTTAACATATTTTAAGCAAAACTTCTTTTTTTCTTTTTTGTAAAATCAATTCTTTTTCTATATTGGTATTGTTATTTTTATCTCTCAATACATTTATCATTTTTCATAATTTTTCATAAAATACTACAGACATTTTGACAACTGCTTTTTTGTCTGTGTCTTTGTTTTTTTCTCCATAATACCAAAAAACATAGATTTTCTTCAGCAATTGATTGCAGTGTGTGTATGGGATGCATGCATTTTGGTGAACAACAATCATATCATTTAACATGAAAAATGCATTTTAAATTGACTCCTGCAACTGTATGACAACAGCAACAACATCGCCTCCACCACCATCAACCAATATGTTGTATCTATTGTATCAGATTGAAAACAACATCGGCACCAAACAACATTTAAATAAAATGTGTTGCTTTTACCATGTATTGGATGTGATGGTGTACCCCACATGTACCTATATAGTATTTCAAATCCTTCTTTTTGTATGCACTCATAGAAATTTGTTGGGGAATGTCTGTTTGCATAGAGAAACATAGAGGGGAAACTAGAAAAAAAACTCAAACAAAAAATTGACTCAAAATAATCACACATACGTGTGTTGTTCTTGTTTTCACATAGCTTTTTCTACTAATACATTCTCACCATTTAGGTTTCTGACAAATGAGTTAGGTCTTTGACAGGAGAGTTTCCGCTCTATGTCTATTCTCTATGTCTGTTTGGTACAAGTTTTTTTTTTTATTTATTCTCTAGCATTCCCCATACACTGAAATTTACGTAACGAATATACCTAATTTCTGCCTTTCTAGGGCAGCCAACACAGACAAAAATGTTAAATCGACCCTGTTTTGATGAAAAATCGGGAATGTGAAATATACTGATTGAAATGTACCTACAAATTATAGGTACACAGAGAAAACAGATTCGTAGTAGCAACATAATTTGTGCCCAATTAAATGATGCGGTCAGTTGATCAAGAAGAATTTCGGTTGAAGCAACCAAACTTTTGTTAACCCTTCTAAAATTTTGTAGCCATAACTGTAAAATTCGCTCAGAATCATTGGGAGCTTCTCAAGCAGCAATTTCAAAACGCTTGCGAGCAGCAGGATTCATCTAAAAGCTGGATGAATTAAAGCTGAGAGTTCTTGAAAGACGATTTTCCGAAATGATGGTTTGTTTTGAAAATGTTGAATTTTGTACCAACAAAGCGTCAATTGCGGGAAGTTTTGCTTTACTTCTTTGATTTGAAAAAAGTGCCGCTGAGCCAAAGCTTAGTTCCCTTTTACAATGCAGAAATTGAAAGGCAGACAGACGAAGTTTAATGGCGAGGGATTGAAGAGGTAGAGTGTGTAGTACACGACTATCTGTACTAGACATTTTTTGTTTCTCTTTTCCACTCTTCGAAATCACATCACTGTTTAAATGCATTTGACAATGTAAGTCTGCTTTTACACAGGGCAAGTTTTCTTGCCGCAAGTCTGAGTTTATAGGAGAGAGAGGCAAGAAGAAAGAAGAGGGGTACACACTTCCTTGTACTGGCAAGTATCTTCAATTCTCTTTTGTTTTCTCATTTTCACTATGGTGTCTATTAGATTTATACATACAAAATTGAACACAGACTTGCTGTGTGTAAACAGGCGAGCAAGTTTATAAGGGAATCGAAGAGACTTGCTTCAAGTAAATTTGCTGTGTGTAAAAGCAGACTAAATATTCAAACAGCGAAAAAGAACGAAAAAAGGAAAAGAAAAATTTCTGTTTGTCTATTAATTTCGCGATTCTAAAAGGCTTAGGTAAGTTCAAAAGAGAATGAGAAAAATGTCTGCCTTTCAATTGTAAAAGCGGACTTATGGTGAATGTGTTCCATCGGTTTCAACGTGCGAGAGATGGTTTGTGCGGTTCAGAAGTGGTGATTTATATAGAAAATACATAGATTGCACCGCCAAACAAGTATGAAGACCAAGAATTGAAGGCATTACTCCATGAAGATTGTTGTCAAAATCAACAAGAGCTTTCAAAATCATTGGGAGCTTCTCAAGCAGCAATTTCAAAACATTTGCGAGCAGCAGAATTCATCCTTAAGCTGGGAAATTGGGTACCATATGAATTGAAGCAGAGAGACCTTTAAAGACGATTTTGGATGTCCGAAATGATGCCTGAACGCTACAAAAGAACATCATTTTTGATCCGAATCATTACTTGCGATGAAAAATGCATCCTCTACAATAACGCAAAGCATATCGTATGTGAAGTCCGGCCAAACAGCCGAATCGTCATCAAAGTCAAATATCCATGGCGCTAAGGTAACGCTCTGTATTTGATGGGACCAAAAGTGTCCTATCTATTATGAGCTGCTGAAATCTGGCCAGACCATCACAGGAAACAGGTACCGAACGCAACTGATTCGTTTGAAGCGAGAATTTGCCAAAAAAAGCCTAGAATATGCGGCCAGACTTGAAATCGTAATATTCCATCATGAGAACACTTGGCCACATGTAGCAATACCTGTTAAAAACTATTTAGAAAGAAGCAGTTGAGAAGTTTTGCCTCACCCGCCTTATAGTCCAGACCTTAACCCGTCCGACTACAATATGTTTCAATCGAAATTGGCTTGATTCGTTCTCGGCCTCTATAGATGAGCAGTTCTTTTGGCTCGGAATTCCTATGTTGCCAGAAAGATGGAAAAATGTCATAGCTAACAGTGGCCAACACTTTGCATAAGTTTCTATTGTACAAATGCTAACATTTTTAAAAAACTCAAATTTTGTAAATTGGCAAATCGATCATGTGTACATGTGATGCTTAAGCTACGTACACACGATTGTCAGATTGTACAATATTGTCAGAAAAATGTTCAGAAAATGTCTAACAACCGTGTGAACTTACAATTTTTGTCTTACAACGATGTCAGAAAAAGTATTGTCAGTACATTGTAAGACAATACTATTGTCAGACATCTGACAATCGTGTTAACACCTTACGTTGCCATCATTGTAAGATCATTGTCAGAAACTTTTTATTGTCATATGTGCGAAGTTTATGCATCTGGCATCATTGTCAGATAAATTATTTCTATTGGCAACACTGTGCATATATATTTAAAATAAACGAAAGTGAAGCAACCGTGTGAACTGACAATTTTTGTTGGCAGATAAATTTATTGTTTGACAAATGTCTGACAATGAAATTGTAAGGTTTTCTTACAATCGTCTAAACTGACAATTTACCTTTTGCTAATAATATTTCATTGGCAGTACATTGCGAGCACATTGCCAGATCTGACAACCGTGTGTACGTAGCTTTAGGTGTTTTCAAAATATGAGAATTATAAAATAGAGATTTTTATCAGCACTTAACTTTTATATTCGAGTGTAATTGAGCAATACCTACTGATTTAACATAAAGTCATAATTTATAGAAATATTGTTGTTTTGTATTCAATAATTTTTACAATTGCAATTTGCTAACATATGAAAAATAGCAAAATGTTGTGGAGCTGTTTTCTTTTAGACTTCACAACTTTTGGGTTAAAATATGAATGGTGGCAGTGTTATTGTCGTTGTCGTTATGTTGTTAGGAAATCTTGGCAGAAAAATCAACAACATTATGAAGAACCAGCAACAAAACTAACATGTCTAAAGCTTAAATTCAATGGATACATTCATTGATTCAAACATTCTATACTTATTAAATACATACGTTAAAAAAAAATTGTTAAATTATGGCTTCGAGGCAGTAGTCCAACAACGAGTAGTTGTTAAGTCATTTTGTCAGTCACTCAGTCATTCAGTCAAAGTGACTTAACTCAATAATTTTTTCAGTTTAGTGTGTCAAAAAAAAAAGCTAAACACACACGCTTTTATTCAAAAATTGTGTTGAACATTTTTGTATGGATTTTTGATATTTTTTTGTTCAATTCCCTCGCATGCTGTTTTTAAATATGACGACAAGTTTATAGTCATTTCAACTAAATCATATTTTTTGGTAAAAAAAAAAAAAAAATAAAAAAAAAAAAATTAAAACTGAAGTGTTGTCACTGCTTGTGTTTTGTATGAACGCGTCTATGAATGAATGATTTTCTTTTAGGTTTCCCCTCTTCGTCATACAATTTCTGTGAGTGATACGCAAAATTGTTATTTCACATGTATTTTGCTGATTTTTTCTTAATTTTTTTTGTTTCTTTTAAATCGTGTTTTGCTACATTAATATTATTTTGTAGTACGTCTAAAAACACTCACACACATATTGTGGAATTATTAATGAATGAAACAAAAGTAACTTGAATGAATATTGTGTTTTTTTTTTTTGCGTTTCAGTTTATAAGAAATATTTTTTTTTATTTATTTGGCTTGAATGAAAACAAAAAAACGCAATGCGTGTTTGTCATGATATAAATTTTATGCGAGTATTGTTATATTGAGGAATTTATGATCACTTTTTTTTTAGTTTTGTTTTCAAAATAAATATTATGCGAGTATTGTTTTAGCACAGATGTTTTCATTTGTATGATACATAATAAGTATCTATGTTGGTTGGTTATATAATTGAAGTTCCAAGTTGGTAGGAAAAATGTGCAAAATTTATTTCGAAATTATAATTTTAACGGTGTCTTTTGCACCCTTTAAATTTAAGTATCAAAAAAACTTGGAAGTTTGATTTAGTTTTGTATATACCAGGCATATAGAAATATAGAGTCTGATTGAAAAATATTTAGTAAATTTATTACTATTTGATGAGTTAACATGGATGTGATTTCAAATATAAAAACTTTTTAAAAATATATTAAAAATTTTTTCATATTTTTAGTTTTTTTTTTTTTTTAAACATTTGTAACAATATCATAGCCTCTGTTAGCTATGACATTTTCCTATCTTTCTGGCGACTTATGGATTCCGCGAAAAAAGAACTGTTCATCTTTTGAGGCCAAGAACGAATAAAGCCAATTTCGGATACTCTGTTCCAAAGTGAAGCGTATCCCAGAGAGCGCTCTGCATCGAACGAAAGATATAGTAGTCGGATGGGTTAAGGTCTGTAGTACTTATAAGGTGCGTGAGGCGAAACCACTTCATTTATATATATTCTTACGAATTTGCAATAGCGATTTAAATTTGACGGTCTGTAGCGACTGCGTGCAGCATTCATCATGTTTGTAAACACGTCCATCAGTAGAAGCTTCTACTTATCAACGATATTGGTAGCATGTGGTTATTGGCATTGTTTATAAGTATGGCAACACTAAATGTTTAAGCTGCTAACATTGACATCGAAAGCTCTAGTATTCGAGCATTCGAGAATTTGATAAAAGCATTGTAGAAGATTAACGAAAGATGGCGTGAGTATAAATGGTGGCAGAGGTTGCAGTCGTGAGTGAGTTTATCATAGGCGCTGTTAGAGTTAACAGTTGATGTCTTGTACATTTAAGTTTGTACATTATAAAGTGTGTGTGCATTTCTGCGAATTGATAAATGTGTACAAAGACACTGAGTGACTATTTGAGCTGTTGTTGTAGATTTTAAATAAATAAAGAGTTGTTACAAATTTTAAACTACTAAAACGGTTTATTTAAAGGAAATAAACCAACGTTTTAAAAAGGTTAAAACGTAACAATATAAAAATTAAATGGTCCATGTATGTAATGGCATTACGTGAGAACTGCTGGAGCGATCTAGCTGATTTTTCTGGAGATGGTTTGTAAAGAAAAAAAATTGGGAAATTTAAATTTTTAATATATTGCCTCTTTTTCACTTCCTCTTTTTTAGGGTCTAATTCAGAAACACGAAAAAAAAACAATGTTTTAATTTTTGTATGAAAAAGACTCAAAAATTATTTAAAAATTGAGTGATTTTCATACAAAAATTTGAAAATTGTTTTCGTTTCGTGTTTCTGAATTAGGCCCTTAATAAGATACATTTTTTAGAGAAACTTGAAGTTATTTACTAATGTTATAGTAAATAACTACCAAGAGAAGCCGGGGGCGGTTAACTAGTTATAAATATCTTTTAACAGATATTGCAACATGTGTCCGAGTATTGTTTCATGTCTGGCCGTATATTCTGGGCGTTTTTCAGCAAATACTCGCTTCAAAAGAATCAGTTGCATTCAGTACAGGTACCATGTGATCGTCTGGACAGATTTCAGCAGCTCATAATTGAAAGGATCCTTTTGATCCTACGAAATACAGAGCATATGATTTCTTACGCTTCGGGTTATCGTAATGGATCCATTTTTCATTGCTAGTAATGATTCAGTGCAGAAATGATTTTATTTTGTAGCGTTCAAGCAGCTTTTCGGACATACAAACTAGTTTTTTAAGATCTCTCAGCTTGAATTGGTATGGTACCCAATTTCACTGCTTTTCGATGAATCCTGCTGCTTGCATACGTTTTAAAATAGCTGCTTGAGTAGCTCCCAATGATTTTGCAAGCTCTTCTTGAGTTTTACAACAATCTTCATGGTCTTCAAACATTTTTGGCTGGCCTGGGCGATCTTTGTATTCCGTGTCAAAATCACCACTTCTGAAACGCTCAAACTATCTCTATAACGTTGATACCGATGGAACACATTCACCATAAACTTCGGTGAGCCATCGGTGTGTTTCAGCGGCACTTTTTTTAAAATTAAAACAGTTAAGCAAAACTTCCCACATATGACGCTTTGTTGGCATAAAATTCAACATTTGTGAAGCAAAAAAAAAACTTTGTTGTTTGCACCATGATACAAAAATAGAAGGTAGTCTCACTTTCTCTTTTTGTCGCCATATTAACGTTCTGACGTTTATTGGAATTATGAAAAATCGTGCTACCATATTCATTCTTAAAATCCCATTTTTTGTTTATTTAAAAGTAAAAAAAAAAAATAAAACAGAAAACAAAAAATTCAATAAAAAAAATGTTAACTAAAGAAATTCGTTTTTGAAATAATTATAAACTATCCCTTATACAGACTCCAAGAAAGAAAAAACACAAAAACAAGAAGCCGAAACAAATTTTTAATATAAATTACACATTAAAATTAAATATTTCTTAAACGTTATTTCCCTTTTTCCATATGTGGCAAAGACTTTTTTATTGTTTACAAAAAACAAATTTCAAATCTATATAAATAAAAATCAATTGTCGTTCGTTGGTAATTGCATCAGTTGAGAACGGCTAGACCGATTTGGACAATTTTTTTACTGAAATGTTCGTCATAGTCCAACTTAGGTTTTTACGGAAAGAAAAATTGACCACGCCCACTTTTACGCCCACTTTTTTCCATTTATCTAAAATCGGAAAACGGCTGCACCGATATGGCTAATCTTTTATTTAAATGATCGTAGTAATCTAATTTAAGTTTTTACTGAAAGAAAAATTTACCACGCCCACTTTTACGCCCACTTTTTTCGATTTATCTAAAATCGGAAAACGGCTGCACCGATTTGTCAAATTCTCCTTATTTTTCGGCTTATTTGTAAGTAAAGTTTTTGCTGGGATATTCTTATGTTGTAAATAACTCATTTGTTATTACTTTTGTATTGTTTCGCGATTTGTCCGAAAATACCGTTACTTTTTTATTTACATTCCAATTTATTTTGGTAAATGTGCAAATGTTGATTGACTGCTTATTGTCAAATTGTTGATCAAATTAATCGGTGGACGAAAAATAAAATAAGTGCAATTGTTAATTGTGAATTAAAAAAAGTTTAAAGTGTTTCTAAAAAAGTTAACTAACGGTGATAAGTTTTTTTTTGAATTAAGATTCCATTGTAAGTACATTGCAATCAATTCATTAATTGAAATAAGTTAAATCGTGTTACCTCAAACAAATTTATAGATTAACCTACTATAGACTGTGGGTTTTGAAGTTATAAACGGTTAAAAGGTAAGAGCAAAGTCAATAAATTCTATCGCATTGTAATGCCGCCAATAAGAAGGAGCAATTTAGGTCGCAGAACTCGCAATGCTTCAAATCAAGCGTATTTTCGATCTAATCAAACTGCGGAACAACTCGAAGAGCGAAATGAAATTGAACGAAATCGATTATCACAAACACGTTCTGCACGTACACAAGAAGAAAGAGAATATGCAAACGAAGTAGATATGCATCGAATGAGACACAATCGTTCTATAGAATCCAACCGAGTGATAATTAATTCAAATGTACGTGCAAGAAGAGAAACAAATGTTGCGTTAAATACTCATCGAGCTGCATTTCATTACAACAGGACAGTCGATTACAGTGCAGACCATTCCGTTGCTATTGGTTCGATGAGCGTTGTGTGCCCACATTGTAAGGCATTGAAATATAAAAATGAAACTCCTGGATTGTGTTGCGCAAGTGGCAAAGTGAAATTGACACCGTTGATTCCACCACCAGAGCCATTGCTCTCATTGGTTTCTGGAACAGGAGCTCATTCCAAGCATTTCCTAACACAAATCCAGAACTACAACAATTGTTTCCAAATGACTTCATTTGGCGCAACAAATGTGATTCGGGATAATTTCATGCCTACTTTCAAGGTAATTTCACCACTTACAGCATTTTATTTTGTTTTCTTATGTAAATTAAACATTACAGATTCAAGGTCAAATATATCATCGAGCAGGTTCGCTTTTGCCAGTTCCGGGTGCTGACTATAAATTTCTGCAGATTTACTTCATGGGCAATGCTCCACAAGAAGTAGAACAGCGTTGTGCATACAACAGTTCGGTAAAAAGACCAATTGTTGAGCAACTGCAAACTTTTTTCCATCAACACAATCAATTGATTGCATTGTTCAAAACCGCACTAGACCGCATGCCCTCTGATAATCACAAAATTGTTATCAGAGCCGATAAGACTCCTACGGGAGAACACGCAAGACGTTTCAATGCACCAACAATTGATGATGTCGCCATTGTCGTCGTTGGTGAAAATTTGGAATCACGTGATATCGTTCTACATCGACGAAATAATCAGCAGCAGCGTGTGTACGAAACTCACCGATCATATGATGCGTTACAATATCCAATCATATTTTGGCAAGGTGAAGACGGTTATCATTTCTCGATCAAAATGATAAATCCGCTTACAGGTGAATATCAAATCTATATTTTTTCTATTATAAGATCAATTAATTTTATTGACGCGAAAATTAATGTACAGGCGCTGAAACAAACAAAAAAGTAAGTTCAATGAACTATTATGCATTTCGACTGATGGTTCGTGAAAATAAGGACAATCACATATTGAAATGTCGTCGTCTTTTCCACCAATATGCTGTCGATATGTATGTAAAAATAGAAACAGAAAGATTGACATTCATTAGATTGAACCAGAAAAAACTGCGTTCCGAAGAGTACATACACCTTCGAGATGCCATAAATGTGGACGGGAACGCACACAATATCGGCCGGATGACGATTCTCCCAGCAACGTACGTCGGAAGTCCTCGCCATATGCATGAATATGCTCAGGATGCTATAACCTACGTTCGACACTACGGTACAGCAGATTTATTCATAACTTTCACTTGCAATCCACAGTGGATAGAAATTCGGCAAGAATTATTCCCTGGCCAATCACCCATCGATCGCCATGACGTCACCGCGAGAGTCTTCAAACAAAAATTAAAATCACTGATGGATTTCATTGTGAAGTATCGCGTGTTCGGCGAGACGCGCTGCTGGATGTATTCAGTAGAGTGGCAAAAACGCGGACTACCACACGCGCATATCCTCATTTGGTTGATTGAGAAGATAAGACCGAATGAAATCGATGATGTGATATCAGCTGAAATTCCTGATGAAGTAGAAGATCCAGGCTTGCACGAGGTTGTTACTAAAAACATGATTCATGGTCCCTGTGGATCATTAAATATCCTTTCTCCGTGTATGGTCGACGGCAAATGTTCGAAGCGTTATCCAAGGCCATTAGTAGCTGAAACAATTACCGGAAATGATGGTTACCCACTGTATCGTCGCCGTTCAATTGCTGACAATGGAAGATCAACAATGGTGAAAGTGAATCAGCAGGACATTCAAATTGATAACCGTTGGATTGTTCCGTATTCGCCACTACTCTCCAAAACATTCAAAGCACATATCAACGTCGAATCTTGCCATTCCGTGAAATCCATCAAATACATCTGCAAATATGTGACCAAAGGTAGTGACATGGCTGTGATTGGAGTTAGTGCGGAGAATTCCATCGATGAAGTCACTCAATTTCAAATGGGCCGCTATGTTAGTAGTAACGAAGCAATTTGGCGCATTTTTTCATTTAGCATTCATGAAAGACATCCTTCTGTTATTCATTTAGCCGTACATTTGGAAAATGGTCAAAGAGTGTACTTTACTGAGGAGAATGTATTACAACGAGTTGATCGACCGCCACCTACAACATTGACCAGATTTTTTGAAATGTGCAGGAACGATGAATTTGCCCGAACGTTACTATACTCCGAAATGCCAAGATATTATACTTGGAATCAATCGACAAAGAAATTTCAACGACGGAAACAAGGAAATCCTGTTCCAGGTTTCCCCAATTTATTTTCCACCAACGCATTAGGTCGTATTTACACAGTTCATCCAAGAAACGATGAGTGTTTCTATTTGCGTTTGCTATTAGTCAACGTTCGTGGCCCAACATCATTCCAAGATTTGAGAACTATAAATGGTGAATTGTGTGACACGTATAGAGAAGCATGTCAACGCTTGCGATTGTTGGAGAATGACGCTCATTGGGAATGCACCCTCGAAGATGCTGTGCTTTCATCAAATGCTCATCAAATACGAACACTGTTTTCGATAATTGTTTCAACATGCTGCCCATCCAAACCGACTGATTTATGGAGCAAATACAAAGATGCCATGTGTGATGATATTTTGCATCAGGTGCGTATTAGAACATCAAATCCAAATTTGCAACTGAATGAGGAAATTTACAACGAGGCTTTGATTTTAATTGAGGACATGTGCTTGATGATGGCGAACAAGGTATTGTCTGAGTTAGGCATGGCAGCTACCAATCGACCGATGCACGACGTATTTAATCAAGAGTTGCGACGCGAAATACAATATGATTGCGATGCCTTGAAGGAATTAGTACGAACAAACGTTCCACTGTTGAATCGACAACAAAAATATGCATACGGCACTCTTATGAAAGCTGTGAAAGATGGAACTGGAGGAATTTTTTTTTTTGGATGCTCCCGGTGGAACTGGAAAAACTTTTTTGATTGCGTTGATTTTGGCCACGATACGCTCGCAGAATGATATTGCACTTGCACTTGCTTCATCAGGAATTGCAGCTACGTTGTTGGAAGGCGGTCGTACTGCCCATTCAGCACTCAAGTTGCCATTGAAGTTGCACATCAATGAAAATCCAACATGCAACATTTCCAAGAACAGTGCAATGGCCAAAGTTTTGCAGCAAAGCAAACTAATCGTTTGGGATGAGTGTACAATGGCGCATAAAAAGTCTTTGGAGGCATTAGATAAAACTTTGCAAGATTTACGAAACAATCAAAGCCGTTTTGGTGGTGCAATGATTCTGTTGGCAGGGGATTTTCGGCAAACATTGCCAGTGATTCCACGGTCAACGCCAGCCGATGAACTTAATGCATGTTTGAAGTCGTCCGTTTTGTGGAAACACTTCAAGAAACTCAAATTGACTGTGAACATGCGTGTCGAGCTGCAGAACGATCAATCTGGAGAAGCATTTTCCAAACAATTGCTGGACATTGGCAACGGCAAAATCCCGGTTGACATTTCGACCGGTTGCATTCAATTTCCCCCCGGTTTCTGTCAGTTCACCGAATCAAAATCCGAGCTAATCCGAAAGGTATTTCCAAACATTGCACAAAATTACAAAAATCATGATTGGTTGAGCGAACGTGCTATATTGGCTGCGAAAAACATTGATGTCGACGAATTGAATTTTAAGATTCAAGGTGAAATTGCTGTCGAATTGATGACGTACAAATCGGTGGATTCCGTTACTTCCCAAAATGATGTTGTCAACTATCCAACCGAGTTTTTAAACTCGCTGGAATTACCCGGATTACCGCCTCACAATCTCCAACTGAAAGTCGGATCGGTAATCATAATGTTACGAAACATAAACCAACCACGTCTTTGTAATGGCACCCGACTTGCGGTAAAAAACCTGATGAACAACGTCATCGAAGCAACAATACTTAAAGGAAAGTACAAAGGAGAAGACGTTTTGATACCACGGATCCCAATGGCTCTGACCGACATGCCATTCGATTTTAAACGATTGCAGTTTCCGGTACGGCTTGCATTCGCTATGACAATTAATAAATCTCAAGGGCAGTCATTGCGTGTTTGCGGCATTAACCTTGAAAATCCATGCTTCTCGCATGGTCAATTGTATGTCGCCTGTTCCCGTGTCGGAACACCATCAGCATTATTTATTTACGCGCCAGGCAACAAAACTAAAAATGTCGTGTATCATAAAGCATTGCAATGAAGGAAACTACGATATCACTGCAAAGCAACAGAAAAAAGTATTTCTTTATTTTAATTGGTTCCTGAACATCGATCTTTCAATCAAAATGTAAATATAACACCATATATTGTACATATTTTCAAATCAAATGTAATTTAAACACACCTCAAACCTACATAAATAAAAATTATCATTTAAAAGTACGTTGTTTGTCTCTTTTTACTATTTTTTCATAATTCAAACAGCTTCTCACAAATTCACAAATCGAACACAAACATTTTTTCTAATATATGGACAGGACAACGTCTGTCGGGTCAGCTAGTAATTCCAATAAACTTCAAAAATATTTTTGTGAGAGAGAAGTGGAGCAACCTTGTATATTTGAATCATGGTTTGCACTATAATGTTCCATAACTAAATGAGAATAAATGACATATATGTATCCTTCAAAATGACATATAAGTTATCAAAAACAAAAGCCGCGTTCAAAAGATACGCCATCTATTGCAAATCCCGCATTTTTAAGTCATTCACCAAATAGTTTAGTTTTTATTTTTCACTTTTCCCCCCAAAACATTTGGTCAATTCACAAGGTCTCTTATCAGTCATATTGTCGTAATGTCCTAATATATCATGATTCGGCGGCTCGGCTTAACAGACTCTTAGACATTCGGCGTTGGTCTCTGCTGGTTCGTTACGATAACACAATAAACATAGCATAGAAAGTAGTATTATTTTAGGACATTTTTTGCTTGAAAAGCAATAAAAACCATTGTGAAATATTAGGACATTATGACAATATGACATGATAAGAGACCTTGTGAATTGAACAATTATGTTTTTGAAGATCATACAAAAATCGTTACAAAAAACCCATTCCTTTAATTTGTAGACGGCTAAAAGTTAGAGTACTAAACTGTTTCAGATCAATTTAAATATTTAAAAGCATTAATGGTTTATGAATTCTTGAAGACATATTAAACTATTTCCTATTTTAGCAAATTTTACTACATTACATTTATTTAAAGAAAAAAAGCCCCATTTAAATAATTATTAACCTATGAATATTATTATGGCCCAGCTGGATTGCTATAGAAGCACACAAGGGGAGGCCAAGATCTCTTAATTAAGAATCGCTGTTTTCAAGCATAATAATACAATAAATTATTCCATAATAACTACAACTGATTATATTGTAAAAGATTTACAACCGAAAAACCGCAACTAAACCAAAATAAATTACAATATATTTATTTAAATGCTTAAAATTTATGATATTAACTCAAACATAAAATTACAGTTTTTATATTTATTGAAAAATGACTCCAAATTATAATGTGTTCATTGTAATGGCTTGGTAGGCAGCAAAAATGGGCCAACAGAAAGTAAAAAAAAAAAACAGAAAAAGAAAAGAAAAATTAAACGTCAATTGAAGTGAAATACAAACATACATTTTAACACAAGTAAATCACTACTCGAGAAGCAGCAACAAACAGCAACTGCAACATTTAAAATGAAAGAAAATTAAATGAAATTGTTAAAACCCATAACGTTTATTGGTTAAATGACTTGACTTGACTCGAGACGACTTGCACGCCTGGATGGATGCCTGAATGGCTAGATGGCTGGCTGACTGACTGACTGACTGACTGACTGACTGACTGAATGACTGACTGAATGTGTACATGATGGTAGAAATGGTTAAATGTCTTAAAAGACATGTATGGTTAACAGCGAATAAACAGAGCATGCTTTAGGCTTAAATGTCCATGAAAATCACAAAGACACGTTATTGTAACCCGGCTACTAAGCACCGTTATAATAATATTAACAACACCAACAACAACAACATCTACAGCAGCAATACAATATTGCAACATGAACATTGATTTTTTTGTGATTTTCTTTTTATAACCACCATGTAAAAAGATGAGGGGTTATATTAATTTATCATTCCGTTTGTAACACATCAATATATTTGTCCCAGACCCATATTCGTATGTATATATATTCGGAGACCTCATAAGATTCTAAGCTATATATGTCCATCCGTCTGTCTGTCTGTCTGTTGAAAACACTATAGCGGCCAAACTAAAGGAGCTACCTGGCTGAATGTTTCCACAAATACTCTCTGTTGTTTGATAATGAAAATGGGCAATATCGGTCCCATGATTTCACCTAGCCCCCATACAAATGTCCCCCAGAATACTGTTTGAGCAGTCATAAATATGTTGATTATGCGGCAATTCTTATAACAATTTGCTCAAATTAATTTTAAGTACTCTAAAATTACACTGTAAAGTATGACGAAAATCGTGCATCATTTGTTCCTAGTTCCCATACAAGGTTCCCCTCAGAAAATGATTTGAACATTCATAATTGTCCTATAATAATTAGTGCTGGTTCACACACGTCAAGCTTACTTGAGCAAGTCTTGAGTTTATAGAAGAGAGAGGAAGAAAAAGGGGAAAATCTTTCCAATCTCCTCTCCTCTATCATCAACAAACTCAAGACTTGGTCAAGTAAACTTGACAAGTGTGAACCAGCTCTTAACATAGTGATGAAATTGGACATAAATAAGTTTTATATGAACCAATATCTTTCTGCCAACTTTTGTAAGGATCGGTCCATAATTGACCCTACCCTTCATTCTAAGCCCTATATCAGAAAAATATTTGATTATCAATAAATTATTTGTATATATAATGATATTAACATAAATATCGACATAAATCATTAAAAGTTTTAAGAAGTTAATCACTCTATCGTAATCAGCACAGTTTGGCCCAAAACTGATTCAATACCCCATAGAAGGATCATCATTCATAAATCTCATATTAGTATCGAAACTGAAATGCAATTCGATATATTTCAGCTTTAGGTCATACATAACTTTGTAATGTTATTAATGTTGACATTACAAAGTTATGTACGACCTAAACTTCTAGACACATTGATGGTGGGTATTCAAGATTCGGCACAGCCGAATATAATAATCATACTTCTTTTTATACCCTACACCATGAGTAGCAAGGGTATATATAAGTTTGTCATTCCGTTTATAATTTCTACATTTTTCATTTGCGAATCCACAAAATATTCTGGATCGTTATATATAGCGAATTCGATATAGCCATGTCCTTCTATCCGTCTGTATGTTGAAATCAACTGTCCGTAGCCCCAAAATAACTTACAAACATAATTGATACATCAATATATCGGGAATTCTTGCGCTCGGTCGCTATTTAAAATCGAGAAAATCGTCCCACAAATGGCTGAGATATAAGGAAAAAACCGGGACAACCTCGATTTTTGCCCTATTTTTTATCTACATCTGGATTACTAAATCATTAATATAGACAATATGGATATCTAATGATAGATATTTCAAAGCCCATTGCAACGATTTATATAAGGCTATAGTAATTTGGACCTACAATAAGTCAAAATTGGGAAAATTATTTTTTAACCCGATTTTTTTTTTCCACAAAATTTTTTTTTTAATTATTTTTTTTTTTACAAATAAATTATTTTTAAATTTATAAAAAATTTAAAAAAAAAAATTGGAAAAAATTAAAAAAAAATAAAAATTTTAAATTTTGGAAAACAATTTCGAAAAAAAATTTTTTTTTTTTAAATTTTGAAAAACAATTTGAAAAAAAATTTAATTTTGTTTACCTAAAAATATTGAAAATTTTTATTTTAAAGTATAATTTGGTGAAGGCTATATAAGATTCGGCATAGCCGAATATAGCTTGTTTTTTTTTGGTTATCAAATGCCCTCTTGTAACTGGTAGTTTTTGTGGTAATACTTTTTCCTTATTACAATGCCCAAAAACAATATGTATGTCTATGGTAAAAATTGAGCAGTAACAAAATACTTTGTAACAATTTAGATTTTACAAGAAATTCGTAGAAAACAAAAAAATGTTATTCACAAAGAGGTGTTGCCTTGACAGCACCCCACAAAATACGATAAAACACCAACAAAACTATATGTAGCTGTTAAATTCATTAGTTGGCCAAAAGCTTAACACGATTTTGTATAAATTTCTTACAAAACAAAAACTAAAATAAAATCAAACAAAATTTTGGCATAATTTGGAAATTATGTTAAAATGTTGAATTTTCTTATAAGGAAATCTTTGGTTTAAAAAAACATGGCTTTTTTTTTGTAACCATCCATTTTTGATATATAATATCAAAAATGATCATATACTACATACATATGTATATGTTGTGTTATTTATGTTATTAAGCTAAAATAACATTTTATACAAATTATAAAAATTTTAAACAATTTCCGCTTGTTTTAGTCATACTTGCAGTTAGTTGTTCATTATAATTGAAAATTCTCACAGTTATTTGTGTAATTTTTTTTTTTTATTCTGTTGCTTTGAAATTTGTTGTATGTTGAGTTTGTTTTATAATTTTGTTGCCATTATTAGTTTTTTTACATATGCAAATTATATTAAATTATATTTATTATCTTGTACTTTAATATGTAAATTTATAATTATTTTTTTAAACTGTAAAACTCATAAGGTATACATATTTATATTATGATGCACTCATCTAAATACACACGTAAAGGAATTTAAAGGTATGAGATCTTTTTATAATTTTCTAATGCAAACGGGTAAACAAATTATTTTGCAAGAAAATAATGTAATTGTAAACTTTATATCTTGGTTCCATAATAAAAGTTCCAAAACTCCTTTTTATTTAGGAGTTATCATACGTGAATTGACTGGTATCAGAGCAATTGCTTAACTCTTCAGAATCATCGGATAGTGCCAGTTATCACTGATTTTTTTTTTATAAAAGATGAAAATTGTATTTCACCATTTCCGTTTTGATTGTTTTGATTTATTTTATACGAAGGAAAAAGCACAGGCAAGTCATTACCCCTTATATTACCCTTTCTTATCTCTCTCCCATGAACTCAGACTTGCCGCAAGTAATGCTCTCTAATACGCATACCTAAATTGGAGCGGAAGGCGTTTTTTACTTGTCAAAAATTCCCATGGCCATGCCCATACAATTTGTAATCAGCATACCGAAATAACGCAGTGACAACGCTTTGCAATTGGAAAATCCGATTTTGACAGCGCGTTTAATAATGAAGTTAGTTGCAAAACAAAAGGAGTAACAAATATGCAAGAAACTAATTTTATAAACTTTAATATTTAGTTTAGTAGTACTTTATTGTTTAAATAATCCGGGTTGTTATATTTATTTTTTTGATGACGTAGGGTTGCCGCTCTAATTTAGGTATGACATTTCAGCGTTAAAGCTAAGCGGAAAAAAAGTTCCGCCTTACGCTTTTATTGAGGTAGGCCTGTATTGTGAACGTATGTATGTAGATATATAGAACCATTTTCGCATCTCATCATCATTCAATCATTCATACAGTACACTATAGATAATTTCTCCCATTTTTTGAGCCAAAAAGTCATGTATTGCACTTTCAAGAATGCATTTTTTTGTTGTTGGTATTTGATATAGAAATCATTAAAGCAAATAATGGCAAGTTTTGGTTTTGTAATAAATTAAGGGATGAGCAAAAGAAAGATGAGAAGAATGCTGTTTACAATTTTTGTTGTTGGTAAAGTTGAATCAAAATCCGATTATGTGAAGGAAAAAGTGAGAATTTTTTTAAGAATATCTCATTTATATGGGAGAGTTCCCGACATATTGGATCCGCCATTTTGAATCTGAAAAATGTTACCTAAGATTTGAAATCTGCGATCTTGAATACCCCTGTATACCGATTTTCATGTAAGTCAAGACATTTTAAAATTTACGCCGCCATATTGGATCCGCCATCTTGAATCTGAAAAATTTTACCTCAGATTCGAAATCAGCAATTCTGAATACCGCCGTTTACCGATTTTCATGTAAATCAGAAGCCATTTAAAAATTTACTCCGCCATATTGGATCCGCCATTTTGAATCTGAAAAATTTTACCTCAGATTCGAAATCAGCAATCTTGAAAACTCCCGTATTCCGATTTTCATCCTATTTCAGTGATTCTTTATAGTTTTGGTCACAAACATATTGCAGTGTTTAAACATAAGTTTAAGGGCCATTATTACAACTTTCTTTAAGTTCGCAATAGTAAAAGGTAACTTTAAGTAATAGAAAAAGGTTGCTTTAAAGTTAACTTTTACTGTATTGCATCTCTGAACCAACTAGGGAAGCTCAACTGAGCTGACTACCAGTCCATGAGGTTGTAGGACGAAACCTAAGGGTCATGTAGAAGCATGTTTCTTGGAATATCATATTGGCTTTATGGCATGCTTTTACCCTGTCATTACACAGGATTTTAGGCTTCATTTGAGAACATAACTTATTATGTTGAACGGAAGAGCTGAACAAAAGATCTTGCATTACAAAATGCAATTTATTGCATTTATTTAAATTTGCCCGAAACATATTGTTACGAATTTGCAATAGCGATTTGAATTTAACGGTCTGTAACGACTGCTTGCAACATTCAGCATGTTTATAAACACGTCCATCAGTAGAAGCTTCTACTTATCAACGATATTGGTAGCATGTGGTTATTGGCATTGTTTATAAGTATGGCAACACTAAATGTTTAAGCTGCTAACATTGACATCGAAAGCTCTAGTATTCGAGCATTCGAGAATTTGATAAAAGCATTGTAGAAGATTAACGAAAGATGGAGTGTGTATAAATGGTGGCAGAGGTTGCAGTCGTGAGTGAGTTTATCATAGGCGCTGTTAGTATTAACATCAACTTATGAATTTGTACATTATATAGTGTGTATGCATTTCTGCGAATTGATAAACGTTTATAAAGACACTGAGTGACTATTTGAACTGTTGTTGTTGTAGATTTTAAATAAATAAAGAGTTGTTAAAATTTTAAACTACTAAAACTGTTTCTATTTGCAATCAAAAGTATCCGGTTTATTTAAAGGAAATAAAACCACGTTTTAAAAAGGTTAAAACGTAACAATATAATGATCCAGATAATTATTATTATAATTATTTTCCAACCAATTTGCAACATTTCGAAACATCAGAAAATTTGACTAAAATTTTCTGTGATTTTATACCAAGTGTTCAAATATTCTAATACATACTACTGGAAGTTAGTACAAAGAAAAACAAGTGGTACTTTGTAAGGATCTTGAAGTGTGATTCAGGATAATTGAAATATACTGGCGGTCAAATTTAAAAAAAAAAAAATTTAATTTTTTTAATTTTTTTTTTTTAGATTTTTCCAAGTTTTTAAAAATTTTTTTTTTTTAATTTATTAGTGAAAAATATTTATGACAAAAGAATGTTTTTTGTGAAAAAAAATTCAGGTAAAAAAATATTTTCCCGATTTTGACCCATTGTAGGTCCAACTTTGTATAGCCTTATATACATCGTTGCAATGGACTTTGAAATATCTATCATTAGATATACAAATTGTCTATATTTATGACTTAGTAATCGAGATATAGATAAAAAATAGGCCAAAAATAGAGATTGTCTCGGATTTTTGCTCATATCTCCGTTATTTATGAACGGATTTTGCTGACTTTAAATAGGAAACTTCTCGAAAGCATGTCTGACAGAATTATTGAGGATTTGGATCCCGAAGATATCTGGGATCTTCAGAAAATTGATTTCAACAGACAGTCAGACAGACGGACATGGCTAAATCGACTCCGCTATCTATAAGGATCCAGAATATATATACTTTATAGGGTCGGAAAATTATATTGTGGAAATTACAAACGGAATGACAAATTTATATATACCCTTCTCACGAAGGTGAAGGGTATAAAAATCAATATTTGTTATTATAATAAGTGCACTATTTCAAACGCCTGCTAACATTGCACTCACTAATGATTCTGTCTGTTTAATTGACTCTTTTCAGTCAAAACAGCAACGACAGTCAGTCATTCAGCCATCCAGTCAAACAGACCACCAACCACATGTCATACAACGGCAACAACAACAATCGTGTTCATTAGATTATGAATTTGTATTTGAACTTGTTTCGTTCTGTTCTGCTGCGATCAGTGCAGTTTGAGTGGTGTTTTTTTTTTTGTTCAATTTCATTATACAAAGCCAAGTCTTTCATTAAGTTTAAATAATTAAATTATAATGTTCTTTTTTAGCTTTTCCATATCTTTTTTTTTTTTTTTGTTTTAAATCTTAGAGATACTTAGTTTATTTGTACAATTATCAATTGTATCCACGTACAACGAAAATAGATAAAAGAGACAGACCTTGAATATAGTGAGGCAGAACAAGGTCGATCGTATTGGGTTGAAAATAAAGAAAAAATATTAAGAACATTTTCAATTAAAAGACAAGTTTTCTTTGAGATTATTTAATGGAGATAAAAGCCAAATTGTTTAATTTAATAAGTTTTAATGAATAATTCAGGTAAATTGTTATGGGGAATATGGGCGATATACAGTGGGTTCAAATGTGTCCAAAGTGGCTATTGAAAAGTTGTACCTTGTAATGTAGAATTTTATATAATAGTATTAATTATAAACAAAATGTAATTCTTATATTTCAATTAAGTGCCACTTTGGTAAAATGTGTCCAATATACCCAATGTGTGATGATAGAAACTTTAGAGCCTACGAGAAACAGGTGGTTGTTTTAAAATGGAAGTTTGTTTTATTGCAATTGAAGTAAAATAAAGTTTTTTTTTTTGAAATTATGGAATTTTATCTATTGTGCCTATAGAATATAAAACAAATGGGTATTAAAAAAATCAATAAAGAAAATTATACATAGAGACGAGACACTTCGTTTTGTCAAACAAAAATATAACAAATCATATGTCTGATACATGTATTTTGTTGTTGCAAGAGTTAGGTTTTTGACAACAGACTTAGGTTTTTGACAATTACGTCTCGTCTCTATGTTATGTCTCTATGTTTTGAAATATTTTATATTTTAATTTTTGCTGTATTACAAAATTTTTCCTAAATGTCTTAATTTCAATAAATGCATTCATTTCAAAATTAATTTGCCCTTTTAATTAATCATGAAAACAAAACACTCCCATTTGATAAATTTATGAAATAAAAATTTATCTATATGATGAACTATTTTCCCATCCTTTAATAATGATAAAATAGAAGAAGAAAAAACTCAACTACACTCCACATCTCCACAAACTTCAAAGACTCAATCTCAAGTGTGGTATATAAACAACACACAGTTTTCAACAACAAATCGTTTAATGTCGCAACTAATCAAAACTAACGCAGTGCAACATACACCACACAACAAAAACAAGCACGAGAACTACAACAACAACATCAGCAGCAGCAGCATGAACATAAAGAAAAACACTAGCAACATGTTTTTTTAGCCCACACACAATGCCGGCGATAACTCAACAAAACGTCAACAACTGTATTGAAGTTTTAGTTTAAGCCTCTGTTCTGCTGTTGCATGAATGTGTGTTGCTGTCTGTATGTATGTCTGTCTGTCTGCTTTTGTTGTTAATGCAATAAAATATTAAATGTTTTTTTTTTTTCTGGCTTCTTAAGTATTTTTTGATTTAATAAATATGTTTATATTTTTTATATAATAATAAAATAAAACTGTTAAATGTTAATAAATTAATTTGCATAAGGACGTTGCCAATGTACGTACATATATAAATGCAAGTTATGGCAAAATTAAATAAAATATTTCGTTATCATAAATTTATGCAAATGCATCTGGATTTATGTTGTAAACAAAAAAAACTGTGGACAAGTATCGTTAATCCTCATTATATCATAGTGAAATGACGCATGCGTGTATATTTTGTAGCAAAGGCACGAGCGCACAGTGGGGGTTTAAAAAAAAATATATTTCGATTTTAATTGACATTGTTATAGCTGAAGTTCGGTTGTGCTTACGTTTGAAATATGGGTTTTATATACCTTTTGAGGGTGGCAATATATAAACTAGTGTTCTACAGTTGAAACAAAAAGTCGACTTTTCGATTCTTAAAGAGTCAACTTCAACTTCAAAATTTTTTGTTTTTAAAAAAGTCGACTTTTTATCCTATTTGATGATGATAAAAACTTCAATAAAAACTGAAATGATACTGTCCAAAATAATCAGAGTTGGAAAGGATTAACATGTAATTCTTTTAACCCATTCGATTCCAGCGTTGCTCATGGACAACATTAATATTTTTGATGAAACAAAATCCGACATTTGAAATTTGTTCTGAAAATCTTAAAAATATTTTTTTCCATGTAAAAATCATCGTTTCCAAAAAATCAATGCTTCCAAATATATAGAGATCTGAGTGTTGTGTTTCTCTCAGGCTTATCCAAACAGATATTAGGCTGTGTACCTGAACCTGCTTTAAATACACATGAAATTCCTAACCGATTTACAAGATTTATAGTATTGGGTGTATGACTTAAAAATGCGGAATTTTTAAAATTTTTTAGCTTTTATTTTGAAACATTTGTACAATATAAATTTATTCAAAGTATTGGCCATTAGCTATGACCTTTTCCCATGTTGCTGGCAACATATGGATTCCGAGACAAAATATCGGTTCATCTTTTGAGGCCAAGAACAAATCAAGCCAATTTTGGATACTCAGGTACTCAGTGAAGCATATCCCAGAGAGAGCGTTCTGCTTCGTTCAAAACAAATAGTAGTCGGACGGATCAAAGTCTGGACTATAAGGCGGGTTAGGTAAAACTTCCCAACCACTTCTTCTAAATACTTGTTAACAGGTATTGCAACATGTGGCCGAGAGATGTTATGATGGAATATTTCGGTTTCATTTCTGGCCGCATATTCTGGACGTTTTTCGGCCCATGCTCAATCAGTTGCATTCGCTACAGGTTCCCTGTGATGGTCTGGCCAGATTTTAGCAGCTCTTAATAGATTGGACGTTTTTAATCCCACCAAACACATGTCCATCTGTCTGTCTGTCTGTCTGTCTGTCTGTATAAATCAATTTCCTGAAGACCCCAGATATCTTCGCAATCCAAATCTTCAATAATTCTGTCAGACATGCTTTCGAGAAGTTTCCTGTTTAAAAACAGCAAAATTCGTCCATAAATAACGGAGATATGAGCAAAAATCCGAGACAACCTCTATTTTTGGCCTATTTTCAATCTATATCTCGATTACTAAGTCATTAATATATACAGTATGGATATCTAATGATAGATATTTCAAATTCCACTGCAACGATGTATATAAGGCTATAGTAAGTTGGACCTACAATGGGTCAAAATCGGGAAAAATATTTTTTAACCCGATTTTTTTTTTTTACAAAAAACATTTTTTTGTTATAAATTTTTTTCACTAATAAATTAAAAAAAATATATTTTTAAATAATTTTTTTTTTTAAAATTGGAAAAAACACAATTTCAAAAAAAAATAAAAATTTTAGATATTAAAAAAAAATTTTTTTTTAAATTTTATTTTAAAGTATAAGATTTAGCACAGCCGAATATAGCTCTCTTACTTGTTTAAATTTAATATAAAAACCTAAATAGAATAAGTGATTTTTTTTATTAGTTCCATGTCAAATGGAACCTGTCCATTCATATAAAGTATGGTTAGAAATCGATCACGATACTAGTTCTGTGTTAGTTCTCTTCCCTGTAGAGGGAAGATAACTTATATAATTACAATTATTAGCTTATTGATCTTTCTCCTTTATTATTTATCCCATTTTTCCAATTTCCACCCCACTTAAATACACCTCTCTGCCATTAAACTCGTAAATCAGTAAAAATGACTGACTGACTCTTTAATAATATAAACGCAACACAACAAACACATAATTAACATATCGAAAGTGAGTATGACAATTATACTATGCCTTTCAAATCACTTAAAAACTAACATGCTACAAAGACGACAAGAAAATAGAAAAAGAAAAAAAATTAAAAAAAAACAACTTAAATCCAGTCTATTAAATACATTTTTGTTAATTCGCATAAAAATTTGCCAAGTTTGTTATTTGACAACGATTTGAGCCACCAATAAAACGCATTGTAAAACAACAACGTAAACAAACAAAATCTAATGCGACAAAAGCTCTGCTCAACTAAATAAATTGAATTGAACAAAAAAATAAATAAAAAAAATAAACTGCGGATTGAAAAAAATGCTGCACACTCGTTGACAATTGCAACGTGCCATGTTTGCGCAATGTTGTCTTGGGGCTGCATGATCGCTTAGAGTAGTATGTACGAATGGATCTTATACGTGTGTGGATCGTACATTTAAGTTACATGGTAAATTTTTGATGACTTTTCTCAATTACAGTCATGCAATTTTTGTCATTTTCTGTATTTTTTTTTTTTTTTTTTGTTTTCAGTATTTTGCTGTATTAAGTATGCAGCACATGCTGTATGTATTATTTTTTATATAAACTTATTTGTTTTTATTATTTATGTATTTATTTAGAGTTGCTATAGAAAAAGTTGTGTGTTACAAAGTTTTTATTATTATATCTCATCTCTGCTACTACGTACTTTATATTTAAGTCAAATAGTTTTGTCTTCTTTTGCTCATTTCAGGCCATTGTGAAGCGTGTGAGTTTTGAACTGATTTATGGGAATATTTGTTGGTTAAGAAAACTGTTGCTTAAACAATTGCTAACAGGAGCTAAAAAGAATTGTGTTGCTTTTGTTTATTAAAATTTGCTTAAATTTGAAACCAGTTAGTTACGCCCACTTTTAGGGTGTGGTTCTAAGACAAAACCAGAGCTTGAGGTAAAGTTAATATTTCAGTTTAGTTGTTGTGACTGTAGTTATAGTAAAACTTCTGTGAGGGGTTAAATTTAGATTTATCAAGAACAAGAAACAGGAATAAATTGTAAATCTATTGGGATTATAGATTATATGTAATTTTGAAGGATACATTTCTGTCATTTATTCTCACTTAGTTATTGAACATTATAATGCAAACAACAAAGTTTTTTTTGCTTTAAAAATGTCGAATTTTGTGCCAACTAATGGTGAATGTGCTCCATCGGTTTCAACGTGCAAAAGATGGTTTGTGCGGTTCAGAATTGATGATTTTGACATGGAAGACAAAGATCGCCCAGGCCAGCCAAAACTGTTTGAAGACTAAGAAGTGGAGTTATTACTCCATGAAGATTGTTGTAAAACTAAACAGGAACTTGCAAAATCATTGAGAGCTACTCAGTCAGCAATTTCAAAAAGTTTGAAAGCATCAGGATTCATCCAAAAGCAGGGAAAATGGGTACCATACGAATTGAAGCCGAAAGACCTTGAAAGACGATTTTGCATGTCCGAAATGATGTTTGAATGCTATAGAAGATAATCACTTTTGCACACAATCATTACCAGCAATGAAAAATGGATGCATTACAATAACCCGAAGCGTAAGAGATCGTATGTGAAGCCTGGCCAACCAGCCGAATCGACACCAAAGTAATTCTCTGTATTTACTGGCTCTATGAATTCCACCCCTCAGGCCAGTCTAGAGACGATGCTAAATATAACTCCCCTTGATATATATATCAAATACATTTGTGCTAAGACTGCTCTACGACTCAAACAGTCGAGCGGACTGAAGCATGATCGTATTGGTCACGGCACCATCCTAGAAAAGATAGGCAGGCCATTCATGGGGCAAGAAGAAATACAACGAATTTTGATAGGACGTTTAGGATCAAGATACCGACAAGGGATGTCTGGGCCGCAAACACTGTCCTAAGGGACGTGATCTCAGTCTACACTGATGGTTCAAAGTCAGAAAAAGGCACGGGCTCAGGAATTTTCTCCGATGAACTGGACCTTTTGCTGTCTCTTCGATTACCGGATACCTGCACGGTTTTCCAGGCTGAGATATATGCCATCGATACAGCCGCGAGAAGAATCCGGGAACTGAAACTTGAAAATTCGACTATACATATTTACTTGGACAGCCTTGTATCAATCAAGGCTCATAACTCCAACTTTATTAAGTCGAAATGTCTTCTCAACTACATCCAATCACTGGCACAACTGACACAACATCACGTCGAATTGACATGAAGGCATCCGTGGAAAAGAAGTATCCGACGAATGCTCAACGAAGGGGTCGTCCCTAGACGTATATCTTGCGAAATTGATAAATGAATGGGCTTTGAGTGAGACGGAACTCAGGTGGTCAAATATCATCACTTGTAGAATATCCAGATTGCTCTGGCCCACTCTGACAGAGGATAAGACTAAGACTCTTTTGTCTCTTAGTAGGAATTCGATCAGGATTCTTATCAGGGTCAGAGTATAATCACTGGGCACTATATGATTGGACGCATGTCGGAACGTATGGGTTAACCACGTTATAGCTATTGTAGAAGTTGTTTGGATGAGGAGGAGGAAGAATCGGTACAACACCTTCTATGTGACTGGCCACCCTTACAAGAGCATAGACATCTTGGTAGAGCTCTTTTTCATGATCTGGACTGTCTCAGAGATGTGCCACTAGTACCGGCTGGTTCTCACGGGGATCACAAGAAGCACATAGTCAACGAAATTAGGGTGAAATTTAAAAAAAGGGGAATGGTAATTCTAAGGGTATCACAATGGGCCACAAGGCCTACAAGTGAACTCGCTAACTTGCGAGCAACCTACGTAACCTAACCTAATTTTCGGTATTTGGTGAGACCAAAAGGGTCATATATATTATGAGCTGCTGAAATCTGTCCAGTCCATCACAGCGAACCTGTATCGAACACAACTGATTCGTTTGAAGCGCTTAAAAACTATTTAGAATGAAGTGGTTGGGAAGTATTGTCTCACCCGCTTTATAGTCCAGACCTTGCATTATCCGACTACTATTTGTTTCGATATAAGCAGAACGCTCTCTCTGGTATATGCTTCACTTTGGAACAGAGTATTGGCTTGATTCGTTCTTGGCTTCATAAGATGATCAGTTCTTTTGGATAGGAATCCAAACTTTTGGTAATCCCAAGGCAATTAGTCTGAACCAAAAGGGGGCTTTATGGGCAAAATTACAAATTTCAATTTTGGTATTATGGGAAGCTTTTTTTACTTTCACTTGCAAATCAGATATTATAAATTCGTTAAATTTTTAGTAACATTAAGTTGTAAAGCAGGGTTCCACCTAAGTCTACTTGGAATAGTCAATGTGTTTCTATATGAATAGTTTTTTCAGCATTTTCCAAATATAAATTGGTGTTGATAATTTCTTTCCAACATTTTATTACATTTTATTTTTTACAAGCTTAAAGATTGTTTTTGAAGTTTGGCGGGTTTCTTTTACCAACGAGTGCGCATGCGGCAGTAGCTAAAGTAGAGCTGTAGCTTTTTTTTATCAATTAATTTGAATTTATTTTTTAGACACAGCTGCTGAATTAACCAAACACTTATTAGATGAATTTCAACGATAAATATATATATATTTTTTTGTATAAAAACCAAACAAAAAAAAAAAAAAAAAACTGAAACTGTAGAGTAGTAAATTTTATGGAATATATGCATATGGATAAAGTTTTTTGAGCTAGACAAACTTTTTTTTCAGTTAATTTTTCAAATTAAATATAATGACCATAAATTAAAGGAAAATTTAACATAATTGTTGGTCTAAAATAATCAAATGTTTGTATAAGTTTTGTTACGGTGATTTTTTTTCTTTTATTAAATTAGTTTTGAATAACATTAAAATTTGAACAATACCGTAGACCAGTTATGTTTGAAATGATTTTGGTAGTACATACAAGTATTTAAAAAATTTTGTTAAATTTCTAATGTAAACTAGATTGTCTACTTACTTAGTTATCTGACTTATCGGACAAATTAGTGTTAATGCGTTGTTATCTGAGTTGATTTAAAAAAATGTTAAATTTTTGTTTAAAGTTTTGGCTAAATTTTCAAATCTAGTTTTGGTTAAGAGAATTAAAAGTTCTGTTATGTACTACCATTAACATTTGGTGGGTTTAAACACGGGTAACTGTTTTGAAGCTAGTAAAAAGTTAATTACAAGTTTAATTAAAGTTTTCTAAAGTTTGCAGCTGAAATTATTAATTAGTTAACTGATTTTTTCTGTGTGTTTTATTAATAATAATTTCTTATAAGGAAGTTAAATCCCAAGAAAGTAATAAACCATAATTTAGTCATGCACACCTCTGGTGGAAATAATTAACAGTAGTTGGTTTAACAGTAGTTGGTTTATGGCAAATAATGACACACCCCCTTTTACAATATTTTGTTTAACTCTTTTGGTTGATTAAGATCAAAAAGTTTAAACTTTAAGAAATTTGAAAAAAACAAGTTTTGTAGGATATTTCATAGTGTTATAAATAAATATTTAGTTTTTACATTATAACTAATTTTCAAATTGTTAGTTCATTAGCACAATCAAAGCGTTGGGCGATTTGTGGCAATTATTCAGAATTAATTAATCTAGCTGGAGACTTTGTAATCATTATCTTCAGCTGTTGGAAAGTGTGAGTCAAGTTGTTCTAACTAACTAGTTTCATTACTTGTGACAAACGGAAACATCACTTAACTTGTCTAGTGAAAAGAGGATATAAAATACAGATCTTCGAATTAATTAATTCAATATGAGCTTAATTCATTAAAATCTTAATTCGGAATTAAAAAATGTCAGACATCTAATTCTTTAGATTCATTTAAAGGTTTTATTTAAGAAGCAATAGAATCCATTCAACTTTTGAATGATTAAATCTTGGTTATTAAGTGTAAGACTTAAAAATGCGTGATTTAGAATAGATGGCGAGGCTTTTGTTTTTAATAACTTATATATCATTTTGAAGGGTACATATTTGTCATTTATTCTCACATAGTTATTGAACATTATAGTGTTAACAACAAAGTTTTTTTTTGCTTCGAAAATGTCGAGTTTTGTGGCTACAAAGCGTAATATGCGGGAAGTTTTGCTTTACTTCCTTAAATTCAAAAAAAGAGCCGCTGAAACACACCGATTGCTCACCAAAGCTTATGATGAATGTGTTCCAGCGGTTTCAATGTGCGAGAGGTGGTTTGTGCGGTTCTGAAGTGGCGATTTCGATATGGAAGACAATGATCGCCCGGGCCAGCCAAAATAGTTTGAAGTCCAAGAATTGGAAGCATTACTACATGAAGATTTTGGTCAAACTCAACAAGAGCTTGCAAAATCATTGGGAGCTAATCAAGCATCAATTTCAAATCTTTTGCGAGCAGCAGGATTCATCCAAAGCCAAGAAAATTTGATTCCATACGAATTGAAGCCGAAAGACCTTGAACGACGATTTTGCATGTCCGAAATGATGTTTGAACGCTATAATCGAAAATCATTTGTGCATCGACAAATTGATCCATTACTATAACCCGAAGCTTAAGAGATCGTATGTGAAGCTCGGCAAAACAGCCGAAACGACACCAATGCCAAATATCCATGGTAATTATCTGTAGTTGGTGGGAGCTGCTGACCAAACCATCAGAGGGAACCTGTATCGAACACAACTGATTCGTTTGAAGTGAGCATTGGCCGAAAAATGCCCAGAATACGCGGCCAGACATGAAACCGTAATATTCCATGATGACAAGGCTCGGCCACATGTTGCAATACCTGTTAAAAAGTATTTAGAATGAAGTGATTGGGAAGTTTTGCTCACCCGCTTTATAGACCAGACCGTGCCTCGTCCGACTAATATTTGTTCCGATCGGTGCAGAACGCTCACTCTGGGATACGTTTCACTTTGGAACAGAGTATCCGATATTGGTTTGATTCGTTTTTGGCCTCAATAGATGAGATGTTCTTTTGGATAGGAATCCACATGTTACCAGAATGTCTAATACTAAATTTATATTGTAGAAATGTTTCAAAAAGCTAAAAATTTAAAAACATCCCGCATTTTTAAGTCATACACCAAATACAATTTATTTTGATTTCGAAAATGGAATTGAGAGTTAATTCTTTCGAACTTATGATATCACATAATATGCAGGCTCAGATTCAGAGGGGTTAAAATAGGAATTCAACCCCCCCCCCCTCCAAAACCGAAAACTTTTCATATGAAAAAGAAGGAAAAAAGAAACATGTACAACAAATTTTGATTTTGCCCCCCCTAATGTGATTATATTTAATCGAATTTGGAGACAAAAGAGAACAAGTTAGTTGAGCATAGTTCCATGACACCTAAACTATGTCAATTTTTACAATCCTAGGACAACGCCAAGTTAATGTTACAGATCCCTTACATTTAAAGTTTTAGGACCGGTAACCCCCAAATAACCAGTCATATCACTAGTTCTGTAACATCTTCCCTTCATGTAAAGTGTCTGTTAAGTAGAAGGAAAATTCATTGTATTTTGAGAAATGCAGATTATTTTGAAGTTAACAGTTTTCATCTACTTTGCCAATTGTCTTACACATGAAGCTTTAAAACAGAATTCTGTCGCCAAGTAACCAGCTACGTATCTAGTTCTGTATACCTCTCTTTCCTTTTTAATACTATTTTTAACTACACTAAGGGAAAAACTGAAACTTAAAAACAAGAACGTGTCATATTAATTCAATAATGTTCATTATAATAGAAAACCCATATAAAAACCATATCGAAATACGATAAATCAATAATTTTCAACTTTAAGTTAATATTTTTTCATATTGAAATAAAAAATTTCAATATTACTAGACTTTCCTTAATGTTTCTTATTGATTCAATACGGTTTTTATTGATTTTAAATTGTTTTTTCTCTGTGTGTACATATTTGGTCAATTCACAAGGTCTCTTATTATGTCATATTGTCATAATGTTCTAATATATCACGACTCGGCGGCTCGGCTTAACCGACTCTTAGGCATTCGGCGTTGGTCTCTCCCGGTTCGTTACGATAACACAATAAACATAGCATAGAAAGTAGCATTATTTTAGGAAATTTTTTGCTTAAAAAGCAATAAAAACCATTGTGAAATATTAGGACATTATGACAATATGACATGATAAGAGACCTTGTTTAACCCTTTTCCTACAATTCTAAAATCTTCATTGGCTGGTTTAATAAGTATCACGTTAAACTGTGTAACATTTTTCCTAAACTCTGTTAACATACCAGCTTTTTTAAAAGTCCGTACATATTAATTGTGAATATTTATATAGTTATTCACCTTTTCTGCTGATCCCTATAAACTATTGAAAATGAACAATAATAAAAAGTATTGGTAACCAGTTAATAAAAAACAAAACCCAAAACAAATCCTTAACCAAAGAACCCAAATAATAAACATATGCGTCAACACATGCGCCTAAGTCATGGCCATGTGGTTCGACTTTCAAAAAAAAAAAAAATAAATAAAAAAGGAATTGTCTGTGGTTCATTTAACAAAAATTTAAATTTTACATTGTCTGTTAATGAATTTTTTTTTAAGAGCGAACAACAACACCAACAATATACCCCCATTTATTAAAGAATTCGGTCAAGTACTGGCCAAGTTGTTGGTTGGTTGGCTTGTACGTTCGTGTCACTGGGTTGCGAGAAAAATAATACATATGATCGCTGTCACCTTAGGTAATATTGACACTTTGTCACAGCTGTCAAAAGTGAAAGAAAAAAATAATAATAATAATGAAAACAAAGCTAAGTTAGGAATTAGGGTGGCTGCAAGTTGTAAATGTAAAGGATTCAGAATATGTATGGGGGCATTTTCGGGGAAAAGAATACTGAACAAATATATTTATATACTGTTCACCTTAAGTGATATATTTGACATTTCCACATTGTGAATCGGTCTGACTGTTGGAATCAACTTTCCCCAGCCAACAAATAACTTTGAAACATGATTAATGCTTGAATATATCGGGTATAGTCCTGGTTTGGTTGTTATTTAAAATTGGCCAACAAATGGCTGAGTTATAAGCAAAAAACCACTTTGATTTTTTTTAATCTATTTTTGCCTATAAAATATCCTGATTACTAAGTCACGTACATAGACAATATGGATATCACATGGGACAGATAATGGGTCAATTCTGGGAAACATATTTATGTACATAAGAAATATAAAGGGTTTTCCAACAAGAGGTGTTATTTTAAATCACCCGATATTTCGGTAGCTGGCACTTTTGAAGCTTTTATTCTTTGACATTTGACAAGTAGAAACTACGCCATTACTAAAAACAGACCGATACAAGCATCAACAAAGCATTGAAATTATTAAAATTCACTACAAAAATGGTGAAAATCTTGCAGTTAAAGTTCGCAAAACTAAAGCATTTTTGGGTCGTCGTGAAGCACCTTGTCGGACCGCAATATAGAAATTGGTGGAAAAATTCGAGCTGTTGGGACAAGTTAGTGAGGTGAAGTATACAACCCGTGCACGTCGCTCAAGAACAACTGAGAATATTGCTGATGTAGGCCAAAGTGTTGAAGAAAACCCAGATTTGTCCATTCCTCATCGTTCTTTGGAATTGGGCATTCCACAAACGTCATTACACCGTAGTTTGGTCGGAGTTGGATGACATTGATCAGTACAACGTTTTGTTTCAAAAAGACGGCGCTACGTGCCACACAAGCAACGAAACCATTGCTCTTTGACAGGAAAAAGTTTTCGGACCGTGTTATCTCTCGAAGAGGTGTTCACAATTGGCCACCGAGATCTTGTGACTTAACACCTTGCCACTGACTTCTTCCTTTGGGGCCACGTGAAAGATAAGGTCTACGCCAACAGCACAGTGTCGATTCAAGACCTCAAAGATAGAATTCATGAGCCTATCGAGGACATAAGGCAGCCACTTTGCGATTTGGTTATGGAAAATTTCATGAAAAGGATATGGCCCTGTAAGCGTGGTCGTGGTGGCCATTTGGCTGATTTTGTTTTTCCATTATTGACGGCATACCTTCCTCTTTATTATAAAATAAACATCCGATTATTTATCTCAAAAACTTCCATTTTTCTTTGAATACCAAAAGAACACCTCTTGTTGGAAAACCCTTTACATATCTAATGAAAGACCTAATGTTATATATCATGGATTCAAAATTCCGTTCCATAATAGGTCGATTTCGGGAAAAAAATTTTCCAAAAATATTTTTTAACAAAAAAGTATTGTAACGTTTTTACCTTTTTAAAAACGGTGTTTATTTCCTTTAAATAAACCGGATACTTTTGATTGCTAATAAAAAGCAATTTTTTAGTTTAAAATTGTAACAACTCTTTATTTATTTAAAATCTACAACAACAACAGTTCAAATAGTCACTCAGTGTCTTTAAACACGTTTATCAATTTGCAGAAATGCACACACACTTTATACTGTACAAACTTAAATGTACAAAGCAATTGATGTTAACTCTAACACCGCCAATGATCAAATCAACTCACGACTGCCAGCTCTGCCACTATTTATACACGCGCCATCTATCGGGAATCTTCTACAATGCTCTTAACGGACATACTAGTACATTCGAATTCCAGAGCCTTCGATGTCATTGCCAGCAGTCCAAACATTTAGTGTTGCCATACTTACAAACAATGCCAATAAACGCATGCTACTGATGGACGTGCCTTCAAACATGATGAATGCTGCAGGCAGTCGTTACAGACCGTTGAATTTAAATCGTCAATGCGCATTCGCAACACTATATTTGTTGAAGGCAATATAGTATACGGTCCAGCAGAAAATAGTACTTTGTCTTGTTTCCGTTCGACTTGAGATCCGGTTCTAGTTCTAATACTTTATATGAAAAGATCTTGCCACAGAATGAAGCCCTAGTTCAGGAGAGAGATACCGACACTTTTAAATACTTTTGAAATTGTGTTTATCCATTTTTATGATGATAACGAAATGGTGTAGTTATTCGGTGAGGCCTAACTTTGAATGAGTGAATTAAGTCATTACTTGTAACTAGTTTCAGTGATATTAAAGTAATGACATATTTAAAAGCGGTTGTGGTAAATTTTTTCGGTAACGGTAGCTTAACGGTAACGGTTGTCAAGCTGAAAGGGTATTTTAGTTGTAAATGAATTCAGTTAGTCGATTTCAAGTACCGCCCTAGTGTAAAAACATATAGCCTTTACAGTTACTTATGTTGTAATACAAGTTGTAGTTGTATTGAATTCGTTTTTTGCCAACCCAGTTGTCACAGTTTGATTCCGTTTTACCAAACACCAAACATCATTAATTCTTAACAGGTTTTTAAATTCATTTAGTTTTCCAATTAACAAATATCAAATAAATGAATGAATGAATTTCCAAAATAAACAAACAAACATAAAATCAATTGCAAATTTAATGAGCGGCCGGCCGTTAATAATGCTGGCTAATTTTTAGTTTATCATCATTTTGTCATTTTCAAACATAATAATAGAAAGTGTTAAAATTCATTTCAGTTTTTGTTCAAACTTTCTTTTCCCGACATTCTATTAAGCATGGCTACAGTTCAATAGTTTGACCACAACTTTATAATCAATTATAAAATCAGGTATTTTTTTTTCTCTCTCTCTCTTTAATATTTTATTTATAATTGTTTAAGGGTTATGGAAATTGAACTTTTTTTCTTTAAAATTTCGTGAAAAAAAAATCATTTATTAAAAATTAATTATTATTGTATGTATTTATAAGTTTGATACCGAAACTAACAGTTTTACCTTTAAAATACTAACAACACTTTCAGTTAAAAAAAAAATAAAACCATGATGTTAATTTACCCAGACATGATGGACATATAGACAGACGGACAGAGACGAACGGATGGATGGATGGATACGAAAGAGACATGAGGCAGAGTGTCATTATTTTTTGTGTGACTTGCATTTATTGACAACTAACGAAAGTTTTGACTTCTTCGCTTTGTTTGACACTTCTGTTTGGTTTTTTTTTTTTTTTTTTTTTTTTGTAAATCTTGAATTTTTTTTTTTTTTTGTCCATTTTTATTGTAGACTGGCTTTGGATGATGAGGTTGGTTTTTTTTTTTATTTTGTAGCATTTTAATGTGTTACTGTCACCTTGCTTTTTGACTTGGCCATACGTCATCTTGGTCTGCATCTTTAGAAGAGACAACAAAGTGTTTGATTTTGTCTGTCACATTTTACTCTTCACTTGCTTCATTAAAATTTGAATAGTGTACATGATTGACACTTACGGAAGCAGTTATTTTAGTTAGTTTTTTAGTTTTTTTTTTTCTAATATTTTCTTTACATTTTCGAATACCAAACCCAGCCACTGTAATTTTACTTTTTGTTTTGTTTTGGTGTTAAAAAAAGGTTGGTTATTTAAATGTTTTGTTTAGTATATATTTAGTTTTCTTTATTATTAAACATTTTAAAGATTTAGGTTTTTTTTTTATTACATTTTAATTCGTTTGTGTTGGGGGATTAACTGGATTGAATTTCAAATCCATACAAAATTTATTACAATTTTTTTTGTTTATTGTTGTTTGTTGGTTGGGTTTAAATGTTTATAAAAAGTGAAATCAAAATTAACATTTTTTAACAGTTAGAAGAAAATTTGTTTCTTTTGTTGAAATTTACCAGAAAACATTTGTAATTTTGTTTAATCCCATCATAATATTTAACATTTATTTAAGAAATTATAAGAATTTAAATGTAAATTTAAATAGGTTACAAAATTGGGGTTATGGTAAAGTTGAGTCATAGAGAGGGAATGCCAAATTTAATTTCATTCTTCTATGTCGAATGAAATGTAAACAAATTAAAAAAAAAACCAACTTTGATTACCGTTTCGAAACGGTTTAAAGTTAATGGTAATTTATATCATTTGAGTAAAGGTGTTTTAGCGGTAACGCACTGTGGTTCCAAATCAAAATCTAGGTGGACAAAATTATTTGGCGCTCTTTTTATATAGAATTTTAAGTTACAGCAAATCAATAATAAAAAAGCAAGTAAGAGAGCTATATTCGGCTGTGCAGAAACTTATAGACCCTTCACCAAAGTATACTTTAAAATAAAATTTAAAAAAAAAAATATATTTTTTTAAATTTAAAAAATTTTTTTTTTTTAATTGTTTTTTAAAATGTTTTCCAATTTTTTTAATTTATTAGTGAAAAAAATTTATGACAAAAAAATGTTTTTTGTGAAAAAAATTCGGGTTAAAAAATATTTTTCCCGATTTTGACCCATTGTAGGTCCAACTTATTATAGCCTTATATTCATCATTGCAATGGACTTTGAAATATCTGTCATTAGATATCCATATTGTCTATATTTATGACTTAGTAATCGAGATATAGATAAAAAATAGGCCAAAAATAGAGGTTGTCTCGGATTTTTGTAAAAAGTATTTCGGCGGGTGCTGGCGGCTAAAATTTTTTTACAAAGACATTTCCCACAAGTTTCTTTAAATGATGTATATAGTCGTCATTGGAAGGGCTCGACGGTCTTTTTTTTTTTTTGGCAAGCTAAATAATATTCTTAGAAAAAAATATCAGTATATTTGAGACCCAAGTTTAATGGACTATAACAGGAAAATGGAGAGGCCCATAAATATAAGATGTACACTTAATAAAAGCCTATATCAATGTTTATATATGTTTTGAAGTATGAATTTCTATATGGTAAAACAATTGAGATATATATAATTTAGTAAAGCTGTAAAATATTAAACAAAATTAACGAAAATAAGATTAAACATTTTTTGAACTTCTGGCGCTTCTGTCGAGAAAACGAAATGTCCAATTGAAAACCCCATTTGTATTGGAGGAGAGCAGATTGTCAGCTTCCTGAATTCTCAAGATACCGATTTTTATAATTTTGTCCACCTAGATTTTGATTTGGAACGTAGCAAAATTTGAAAATAGACGATAGTGCGCTGGACTATCAATCTTAGGGTTGCAGGTTCAATTCAAACCAGAGACTCTAGACAAGCAAAACGCTTCGCAGTTTGTGTTTGTTTTTACATCTGGTAGTTCTCAATAATACTGACATATGATTACAGCCAGATGGAGCTGCAGCTCATACCGCGAGAGACACAATGGCTATTCAGTCAGTCGAAGTTGGCCCACCCTGTATAAACAATTTTAAGCCAGTATTATTGTCATTATTTTATCTACCTTTGAATATCTATCGAAGATGTAATATTAAGTATTTTAATATGGTAATTAATTTAAGAACTTTATATTTCAATTTGTATTAAGTCGACCTATTAGAGAAGATAATATTCCTGTTTAATATTAATATTTTTCAGTTTCTGTCACACAGATAAAATAGTTTTGGTTGTTATAACAAAATGTATCAAATGATTCAGTCTAAGCAGACCGTGTGTCTGAAAAATTTAGGTTGGTAATTTATGTCAACTGATTTTGTGTTCCTAGTGTTGATTGGCAAGAAATTACAATGAATCTGTTTTATTTATGTAGAAATAATACTGTGAAATAATAAGAAAAAACTTATACAAATATTGTCGGGAAAATGTTCCCGATTTGCAACACTAAAACAGACTAAAATCTAATTATTTGGCCGGTTCTTTTTATACCCTTCACCTTCGTGACAAGGGTATATATAAATTTGTCATTCCGTTTGTAATTTCCACAAAATAACTTTCCGACCCTATAAAGTATATACATATATTCTGGATCCTTATAGATAGCCGAGTCGATTGAGCCATGTCCGTCTGTCTGTTGAAATCAACTTTCCGAAGCCCCCAAATAACCTACATACACGAATCATACATCAATATCTCCGGAATTCTTCCGGCTCGGTTGCTATCGAGAAAATCGGTCCACAAATGGCTGAGATATAAGGAAAAAACCAGGACAACCTCGATTTTTTACAATATGGCTATCTAATGATAGATATTTCAAAGACCATTGCAACGACGTATATAATACCATAGTAAGTTGGACCTATTTAGCTTACTTTTTTAAATATATCAAATGCAAGTTTGAAAATATAAAGCAGGTAGAACATTTTCATAGCATTAGATCAGTGATCGGCATGAAGAGAACATGGATTATAAAAACATATGCACTTTATTTTGATTCTTGTTTCTTATTTGATAATTTTTTTGTGAACGTTCACAACAACACTTATATCAAAGTGTTGTTTATAGATTATAACCAGTTATTGTCTGTCCTGGTGGCTATGAGTGCCGATCACTGCTTTAAATACAAAATAGCTTTACAAAATTTTGCATGATCCTCTTTCTATCCAACTTTTCAGGCTTTTTTGCTTTTACTACAGAGGGTTGTCAAAGAAATGTAAGTCTAACCCCCATTAATACGAAGTCTGGTTAAGTTTTAACTAATAGTTATGCTGACAGTTTTCATACAAAAATAAACAATTAGTTAAGACTTAACCAGACATCGTGTTAATGGGGGTAAGGGAATAAAAAGGATGTAGTACGAAATTGCTTTAGATCAGTGGTCGGCATAAATAGAACATGGAGTATGGATTATAATAACATGATATGCATTTCTTTCTCGGTAACTGGTCAAATCAGTTATTAAATGTGATTTTTTTTTATTTGACAATTCCAATGAACTTTGTTGATATTCGTGTTGTTTACAGCTTCAGCCCCGGTGGCTCTAAGAGCCCACCACTGCTTTAGATAAAAAATAACTTAAAAATGGCTTAAGATCCTCTTTCTAACCTACATTCCAGGTTTCATTTATTTTCTTACTGAATGACATCAATCAACTGCTGAAATTATTGATACGATCTCTTATTAATAAAAATAATTATTCACTCTCTCTCCTTTTATAATTAACTCTCCAAGAAAATAGGTCAAACACCATCTGCAAACAATTTATGAAATTATAAAGGAGATGCATTTCTTGTCAGATTTTTTAATTATAAATATTGTTTTTTTAACAAATATATTTACCAGCTTTAGATTTCCACTATTTAAGTTTTTTTTTTTTTTGAAATTAAAGATTTTAAAAGACAACTTTCAATTACCGTTAGATTTTAAGGTCAAAATCCATATAAAACCATAATAATAGACTTTAAATGCCATTTAACCAGGAAATGTTCATTGTGAGTTGCGTCTTTTGTTTTTCTACACTCAATACAATAAAAGCTGTTATAAATTTTAGCACTTTTTTTTTCAGAACAGAAAAGTAAGAATTTCCTTATTAGAACAAAATGAAATAAAAATGGCAATTGCCATTTGTTGCTACAAACTACAGCACAAAACAGAAGAAGGCTAAAAAAAAAACTACACAACGTTTACGATTTTAAACTTCCTTGTTATCACGTTCTTAATCGCATTTAAAAGGCAGGCATTTATACCCTTTTAAGACAATGTCTAATACACAATGGATGCAGCAAATGAACAAAAAAAAAAAGATCTTCGATCATGAAAGAGATACTACTCAACGTACATACGTATAGTATTTTTATTTAGAAAAAGATTTAGCTAAATAAAAATGTTAGAAGCAGAAAACTAAACTAAAAGCCCCATTAACTTAACATGAGTCTCACAAACTAAGACTAGACAGACTTTTGCTAGTTACATACGTATGTACTTAGAAACTGACTATGTCGTGTTCAATGGCTCCTCTGGCATTGTAACCCACCACTTCCTTTCCCTGTTTCTTTAAATAAAATAAAAACAAACAAAAAAACAAAATAAAACAGAACTAAAAAAGGCAAAGTCTACTTGCAAGTACAACAAAGTATAAGAATAAATATTACACAACCAAAAACCAGGTTTAAGCTGCATCTAATAAACTTGCAGCAAATGAGATGAAAATAAAATAAAACACACAGGCTGCAACAAACAAAAAAAATTATAATAGAAATAGAAATAGAAATAAATATCTAAAGGGTGTGTTTTTAAGCCCGATAAAACTTTAAATTGTAAAAAATAAGACCAAAACGTAAATTTTAAACAAAACTATTTTTTTATTTGAAAGATCATTAACATTTGAAAATTATATGCCCACCACGGCTGTTCTTGACGAGGCCACTTTTTCGAGCATTGGTGACTGTTGGCCACCAATTATTGCTGTTTCATCACCATAAAGTGATGTCTTCACATGATCCCACAGGAAATAATCGAGAGGTGTGAAATCTTACGACCTCGGAGGCCAATTAACAGGTCCATTTCTTGAAATTAAGTTATTGCCAAATTTTGATTTTAATAAATCGTTACGCATCATGGTGATCATGGTGCCGTAACGATCTCCACTTATTGTAACGCGATTTATCATCAGAATTAAGATTCGATGAAGAATTAGGATTCGATTATGACACCAGCGTGTAAACCGCACCAAACGGAGCATTTCTCTGGATGTAATGGAGTTTGTAGGGTCTGTTGTAGATTGGTCTCACTCCATTCGCATCAATATTGTTTATTAACAAACCTATTAAGCCAACAAGCCAACGGCTCTGCCGAATCTTATATACCCTTCACCAAACTATACTTTAAAATAAAAAAAAAAAAAAAAAATTTTTTCCAATTTTTTTTTAAATTTTTTTTCAATTTTTTTTTTAATTTTTTTTTTAAAAAATTTTTTTAATTTAAATAGTTTTTTTTTTTAATTTATTACTAAAAAAATGTATGACAAAAAAATGTTTATTTTGAAAAAAAATTTCGGGTTAAAAAATATTTTTCCCGATTTTGACCCATTGTATTTCCAACTTACTATAGCCTTATATACATCATTGCAATGGACTTTGAAATATCTATCATTAGATATCCATATTGTGTATATTTATGATTTAGTAATCGAGATATATATCAAAAATAGGCCAAAAATAAAGGTTGTCTCGGATTTTTGCTCATATCTTCGTTATTTATGGACGGATTTTGGTGATTTTAAATAGGAAACTTCTCGAAAGCATGTCTGACAGAATTATTGAAGATTTGGATCCCGAAGATAGCTGGGTTCTTCAGAAAGTTGATTTCAACAGACAGACACGAAGGTGAAGGGTATAAAAATGATCATCATCGCTTAACATAATATTGAGATAAAACAGTCGTCTATAACTTGCGCGAATTGATGACTGATTTTCAAAGTAAATTTGGATAACTTGGTAGCGTTGATCAAGCGCCAATCTATTAGTGATGATTTGCCAAAGTATAGTGCGACGGACTTAAAAAAAACACAAAAACACCCTTTATATAATAAAACCTGGTCTTAATAAGGTGAAAATCCATTTACATGAGATGTTACAAAACTCTAACAAAATACGAGTACGAGTATCCCGATACAAGCAAAAACAATTAGAGAATTTAATTTAGAAAAATAAAAACGATATAAATAAATATGTAGTTAAATAAGGCAATTATTATAAGATTTCATTTTTGTTTTTTTGAGTGTCTGGCAATTTATTTTGTAACGAATTATGTGTATTATTTTAAATAAAATTGTCGCCTTCGATTTTGTATAATTTTTGTCTACTTAATACCTTTTTTTCAACTTACTAGGAAGCATTACAATTATTTTTATATTTATTTATTTTTTTCGTTAGTTACAAGTAAGTGTCGCTCACGATCTTTGCATTAAACTGAGAATACATGTTGTTAAGATTTATTATTTATTTGTACAGTAGAGGCTATAGAAATCGTGTTTCAATTATAAATGTTTTGTGTAACAGTATCAAGAGAATGGTTTAACTACTAAGAACAGACTATTGGATTGGATATGTACATTTTAATATAACATGTTGAGTAATGTTGTCTACCAGACGATCTCTTTGTATACTTTATGGGGTCAATTGTCTTCCACCTCATAGTTGTAGGTAAAATTACTTATATGGAGAAAGTCTACATAACAAACCTAATAAACAAATTAATTTATAAACTAGATTAAACCTAATTTTACTTAAAAAACCATGGTTTTGCAAAATACGAAAAAATTTTGACCTTTGACCTTTAATAACTTTAACAGCAGAGGACTAATTTTACCACTTGTTAACAGGTATGGAATGGAAATTGTTCTTTTTGTACTATTTCAGGTTTAAAAGCTGTGTAGATCTCCAGGAAAAATTTTGAAAATTTCATACTTTCAAAACATTCCCAGTATTTTATTTACAAACTCAAATTTATATATTCCTGTAAATTCAGAATTATTTGCTATTTGGTCGTAGCATTCCCGTTTATGTCGTGTTAAAATATTTTTTTTTTTTGGAAACTAAGAATTCGTGCAAACCCAATACTCATTGCAAAGATGCTGAACGAGGGTTCTTTATCGGGAAATTTTTCAGGAATATTTTAAAAAAAAAATTTTTTTTGGGAGTTCCTTTATAAGTTTTCATCTTAATGTTACAGTATTATTTGCGCACAGATAAAACAGATTCTTTGTAATTTGTAGCCAATCGCATGATCTGATTATATTCATAGATTTTTTAGAAACTAGCAACAGAAAATCAAATGACATACAAGAATTACGATTTAAATAACCGAATTGTTGTTACCCCAACTAAAATTATTTAGCCGCAACACTAAATCACTTAATCCCATTAACACGAGGTCTAGTTATGTGTTAGCAAATAGTTATACTGTCGATTAAAATTATTTTTACATAAAAACATAACCAGACTTCGTGTTAACCCTCTAACCAGCAAGAGTGCCTCAAGGCATGCTTTACAAAACACCAATTATCTCAAAAAGTACGTATAATGTTTTGTTTAAATTTAACGGGGACTGTAGTTACAGATTTGTTAACATTTCATTCGAAGGTCGAAATGCATTCTGACTTTTAGTTTTTGTTCTGTCAGCTGTTTTGTGAGTGATGTCATAATTTTAGCACGTAAAATTTTGTGTGTGATTTTTTTTTTTTTAAATCAAAGTTTTTTTAAAGGTAAGATATTCTTCTTTCAGTCTATGAATTTGTAAATGTTAAACAATTAACAAAAAGTGTGTTGAGAATGCAAAAACTAAGGGGTGCCTCAGGGCACTGTAGCGGGTTGCGGCTAAATTTATCGGCGTGTTATATTGTATAGTTTTTTACTTTCTTGTTATATTATTTGTTATATAAAAAATGATAGGAATTGCAGATAGAGGCCGCAGAAAGATTAAATTATCCGCCTTGACTCATGATCAGGAGGTTTAAAAGTTGGCGAAAAAGCAAAATATCCAGTTAATGATGTCCGTTATAATTTTCCAATCTGGTTAGGCAAAAAAGTAGGTGCAAACTATGCAAAAAGTCGGAAACACAGTAGCGGTACCTAGCAGTTAAGCAAGTAGTCAATGTATCCCTTATAGACAGTAATCGTCACAAATGTCTTATCACTTGGCTGACTCCAATTTTTATATTTTGGTCATTTGACACGTATGTGATCTTTGTAGTACAGAGAGAAGACAATTTGTTACTTTATACATCCCAGGTAATCTATCGTGAAGACAATTGCCACTTAAGTATCTCTAAGTAATCTGGAGAGTAGACACTTTAAACGTTTTGTGAGTAATTTGTTCAAACTGGTTTTTTACAAATTGTGTTGATATAATTCTCATACAGTTAATTTATATTTTTGATGTCAATTAGGACCGTACATTTTAAAATAACTAGTTATGTAGCTGGTCAAGTTACCAGTTATATAGCTAGTGAGGTAACTAACGCTATTTAACCAGTATGTGAATCCAATATAATGACTATTTTGGACCAGCTATTAGACAGTCTTACTGTAGTGAAAAAGGGTCAATTGACCTGCTTAGGATATGCACGTGTTAAAATAACTAGTCACGTAGCTATTGAAGTAACTAGTTCGGGACAATCTCCTAGAACTGCTGGGTATTCACATATTTGTGCATTTGTATTGTAAATTAATGCAATGGTGTATTAATATATATATTGTTAGTGTAAATTAGAAATGCAATGTATATACAATGATGCAAGACCATTTCCACAAGATTGTGAACTCCGCTAGTGTGTTTGCTCAAAATGCAATCTTCATTTATGCTTCTCAAATGCCAAAAATTGTTTTTATGAGTATTATCGTAGAAAGTAAAACATATTTTCTTACTTTTTGTATCTTTTTCATTAGTTTTAAACCGGCATTAATGCCCTGAGGCACTCTTCACCTTTTGCACCTGGTTCCTAAACTTAATTAGCAAATTAGTTTCGGATGGCTGTTTTGAGTTTATTGGGTCATAATTACCCTTCAAAAGTAATTATTCGACAACTTTTTTTTTTGGTTTTTTAAGTTTGGGGGATAGAGGGTTAATGGGGGTTAGACTAAATCATTTAATTAATAATATTTTCGGTTATAATTTAATTTAATATTATTAAAACTTAACTGTGAACTGTTAACCTAACTCAGATAAAAATGATGGCTTAAAATTGCAACCTAATCTTATCACATAAACTTTATTCTCTTAAAACAAACAACGAAATTTTCAGTTGTCTGTATTTAAATTTAAATCCTTCTCTGTTCCAATATGTGCTAACACTTAGATGTGAATATCGTGTAGACTTTTATCTTGAAAAAAATGTTTTGCAACAGTAACAAATATCTAACTCTTCATATGAGTATGAAATTTGTTATTTTTTTTACTTCTTTTTATTATAAATGACGACAGTTTGTTGCTTCTAAAGTATATAATCTTATGTGGCATCTATATGTATGTAGTAAGTACTTATGTGGCAATTTTATTTTGTATTTTTGTTTAAAGATATTTATCAATATAATCCGGGTTAACGAATATTAAAAGACAGACTTAACCAACTAAGTAAAATAAAACGAAATACTTCATCATACAAGTACAATAACAAACATTCATATGCGATATAATCTTACCAAAATATGTAGATTTATGTTAAAAGTAACATAATAAAAGGATTACTTAACTAAAGAAATAACAACATACAACAAAATATTAAAGGAAGACAGCTATTAAGCAAAATGCCAAATTAAATTTTTTTTTTAGGTTAAATGTCTAAAAACTCACATTATTTCTTTAAGTGTGAGTACAAGATTTTGAACAAGTGTTTATTGCTTAATTTTCTTTTCAGATACTTAAAATATGTTTGCTTTCAACCTAAAAAAAAAGGGTTTCATATAGAGGTTTTGTAACTTAAAAACACTTGTGTTCTGAAGATGATTTACCTTCATTCACATCAAAAAAAAAAAAAAACATGGTTAAGATCATAAAACTTTAAAAAAAATTATTATGAAAAAAACACTAAACCACAAACACTAATGATGTATGAAGTAAAGCTCTTAAAAAAATCCCATGAAGAAACTAATTTTTTTTTTTGCTTTAACATGATAAAAGTCCATAAAAAATTATTTTGTAATTATGTAGTGCATATAGATATTAAAAAAAAAACATCCAGCCATTTGTAAGCCCTTTTCATAAATTTATAAACCGCCAAGTTAAGAGAATAAAAAACAACCAGAATGACAGCCATGTTATAATTTCCATTGAAAATTAAAAAAAAAAAAAAAAAAAAAAAATACAACGAACCAAAACTTTCACTTACGCATGAAAAATTGGGCTAAAACTTTAATTTTTCTAAATACTTGTTGTATTTTTGTTGCAGTCATTAAATATGTATTTTTGTTGGTTTCATATTAAGAATGATTTGAAAACATTAATTATGTGAATGATACTTCTAAAGGCAATCAAGTTAACTGAGTTCTTATGGTTACTTTTATAAAATAATTTAGTTGTGATATGTTGGAATATTCACTGATAACTTTTCTTTAGAATAGAATAAGTAGTTATCGATTATTACTCTCTATCATAGAAAATATATTGATAACTATTCCATAGAAAACGTATTGATAATTATTGTATAACATAGAAATGTTATCGATACCTATTCTAAAGAAATCTTATTGATAACTATTAGATTCTATAGAAAAGTTACCGATAACAGGCATTTTCTGTAAAAAAGTTATCGATAACTGAACTTTTCTGTATATATGTTATCGATAACTTAACTTGTGTATAAAAAATTTATCGATAACTTAACTTTTCTGTAAACAAATTATAGATAACGGCACATTTCTGTATAAAAGATATCGATAACTAAACTTTCTGTAAAAAAGTTATCGATAGCCGAAGTTTTCTGTAGAAAATTTATCGATACTTAACTTTAGTATATCGATGACTGAACATTTCTGTAAAAATAATGATAACTGCACGTTGCTGTATAAAAGTTATCGATAACTAAACTTTTCTGAAAAAAAATTATTGGTTACAAAACTTTTCTGTGAAAAAATTATCGATAACTGAACTTTTCTGTGAACAAATGATCGATAACTGCTCTTTTCTGTCGATTCGATTAATTAACTTTTCTGCGAAAAATTATCGATAACTGCACTTTTCTGTATAAAAGTCATCGATTACTAAAATTTTCTGTAAAAAAATTATTGATTACTAAACTTTTCTGTGAACAAATGATAGATAACTGCTATTTTCTGTAGAAAATGTATCGATTAAAAAACTTTTCTTTGAAAAATTATCGATAACTACACTTTTCTGTATAAAAGTCGTCAATTACTAAACTTTTCTGTAAAAAATAATCGATAACTGAACTTTTCTAAAAAAAAAAATTATCGATAACTGCACTTTTCTGTATAAAAGTCATGGATTACTAAACTTTTCTATTAAAAATGATCGATAACTGAACTTTTATGTATAAAAGTCATCGATTACTAAACATTTCTGTGAAACATTATCGATAACTGTACTTTTATGTAAAAAAGTTACGGTAACTGAACTTTTCTGTAAAAAAAATTATCGATAACTGAATTTTTCTTTATAAAAGTTATCGATAACTGAACTTTTCTGTAAACATTTTTGATTACTGAACTTTTCTTTAAAAAAATTATCGATAACTAAACTTTTCTGAAAAAAAATATTAAAATTATATATATAAAAGTTACCGATAACTGAGTTTTTCTTTATAAAAGTTATCGATTACTGTGTTTTTCTGTAAAAATGATTGATTTCTGAACTTTTCTGTAGAAAAGTTATCGATAACTTAACTTTTGTATAGAAAAATTCTCGAATACTAAAATCTTATAGGAAAAGGTTATCGATTACTATAGTTTTCTAAAGAAAAGATATATGGGGGATTTAATGTCAAGTGAACCAGCTAAATGTTTTGTAACTCAAGACATACAATTTTTGCCCATTTAAAAAAAAGTAAAAAAGGTTTTTGATTTTTGAAAAAAAATTTCAAAATTTTTTATTTTTTTCCGAAAGATTGAAAAAATAGCTATCTAAACTATAAGGGACATATTTTACTAAGAACAATAGGTAATATGTTACATGGATGAGAAAAAACACCTGTTTAGAGTTCTTGACCGTTCTTGTTGAAAAATTGTGTTATTGTGAATTACTATCTAATACAGGGTAATACAGGGATGTCCAAAGCTAAAATTGTATTTGTGTTGATGAGCGAAAGAATATATTAGAGAAATAAATGAAAGATTTTTAAGGTTTTATTTGTTAACAATAATCAAGTCATATTACCATAGCTCATTAATTGAGAGTTCGATATTAATAATTTTCGACAAATTTAAAAATATTTTTTTTTGCTTATTTAATTACGCTGTCTTGATCAAAATCATTTCATATATAAAAAAAACAAAATTGTTCATAAAAGTAAATTGAGGGAAACATCCAGACAACACTTCAATGATTTTTTAAAGTTTGAAATATATTAAACAATCCAAGTATTTCTTTCAGTGATCATGAAAAATAAATTTAAAAAAATGAAAAAATAGCAATACATCCGCTTAGCATGTACATTCGTCGCTGTCTCAGTGACTACTAAACAAAAGATAATAAGAATATGTGTGTTGTTAGTCAGCGCGAAAGCACAATGAAATGGACACCATTGATCTAATAGAACTAACCTTGGAGCAAATTTCATCCCGATCATAAGACATAGATTTCAGAAGTTGGTGCACTTGACATGAAATCCCCCTTATATAACACAACTTGTATTAAGAAAAGTTATCGATTTTAAAAAATGTGTCGTTAAACTTAAATTTCTTATTCAAATTTAAAACTTATTGAAGCTCAATGCTTGAATAAGTTAGAAAAATTTTGTAATATGAAGCATGCAGATAAGATTGTATTAAATTTATTTCAATAACTAAATTAAATATAATCAACATATTTTTAACAAACAAGACAACATATTGAAATAAAATCGAATCTTCATAGAAACAATTGATCTCAGGGCAAAAGAGCTCGTTATCAGCAACATGTTGCTAAACTGGCAACATACTTGACAATTCAATTAAGAGTTTACTAATATGTAAACATAATAGCATCACAGACTGGTAAGAAGCTGGGCAATAAGTTACCTACTTCAACAGCTGTATATTTTTATGATTATTTAGCTGCCAGTTAAAAAGTCTTAATCTGCAATATATTGTTACGTTTTAACCTTTTTAAAATGTTGGTTTATTTTCTTTAAATAAACCGGATACTTTTGATTGCAAATAAAAGCCATTTTAGTAGTTTAAAATTATAACAACTCTTTATTTATTTAAAATGTACAAGAACAACAGTTCAAATAGTCACTCAGTGCTTTTATACACGATTATCAATTCGCAGAAATGCACACACACTTTATAATGCACAAACTTAAATGTATAAGACAGTTAATGTTAACTCTATCAGCGCCTATGATAAACTCACTCACTACTGCAACCTCTGCCACTATTTATACACGCGCCATCTATCGGGAATCTTCTACAATGCTCTAGAGCTTTCGATGTCAATGTTAGCAGTTTAAACATTTAGTGTTGCCATAATTATAAACCGTATGCTTCTATGTATTGTTGATAAGTAGAAGCTTCTACTGATGGACGTGTTTATAAACATGATGAATGCTGCAGGCATTCGCTATTGCAAATTCGTAACAATATTACTAAAATTCTCATCAAGATCATATATATATTCTGGATCGTTATATATAGCGAAGTCGATATAGCCATGACCGTCTGTCCGTCTGTATGTTGAAATCAACTTACCGTAGCTCCCAAATAACTTACAAACATAATTAATACATCAATATATCTGGAAATCTTCCGGCTCGGTCGCTATTTTAAACAAATGGCTGAGATATAAGGAAAAAACCGGAATAACCTCGATTTTTGGCCTATTTTTGATATATATCTGGATTACTAAGTCATTAATATAGCAATATGGATATCTAATGATAGATATTTCAAAGTCCATTGCAACGATGTATATAGGACTATAGTAATTTGGACCAACAATGGGTCAAAATCGGGAAAAATATTTTTTAACCCGAATATTTTTTTTTTACCACAAAATATTTTTTTTATAATTTTTTTCTCTCTAATTAATATAAAAAAAATTTTTAAAACTTTAAAAAAAAATTTGGAAAAAAATTAAAAAAAAAAAATTAATTTTGAAAAAAAAAAAAATTAATTTTGTTTACCTAAAAATATTTAAAATTTTTATTTTAAAGTATAATTTGGTGAAGGGTATATAAGATTCGGCACAGCCGAATATAGCTTTCTTATTTGTTTTAAAGATAAATATGCACAGTTTTTACAATGCAAAGATATACATATTTGGTCGATTCACAAGGTCTCAAATATTTCACGACTCGGCTTTACCGACTCTTAGGCGTTTGACGCAGGTCTCTGCTGGACATTTTTAGCTTGAAAAGCAAAAATCCATTGTCAAAGCATTGCGAAATATTAGAACATTACGACATGATAGGAGACCTTTTGAATCGACCAATTGCAAATTTATTAAGAATCAATTATTAGAAATAATGGCAACATGTTGCAAAACAATTATACTCAATCGCAATATGTTAGAGTTTGATTAAGTTAAAAGACCTATAAAATTATAAAGAAAAACTTCAGCTGCGTTCAATTTTATTACAAAAATGTATTTAAAATTATTACATTGTAAACATTTTGTTACAAAATCTTTCTTTAGAATCCATACAACATGTTGCACAATAATTTCATGCAACTATAATCTGATGAAAGCTTATTTTTATGAATATTAGGTGTTAAATGTTCATTTTCCATCAACTTGGTGGTAAACACACACTTTTTTTCGTACAATGTACATTTTTTTTTAAATATTTTTTCACACTTTAATACATCATAAATTAAGTATATTAAGTGGTGTCGGTCGGTCGGTCGGTGTTCATGAACATATGTACGTATGAACATGACTACAACAGAACAGAAACAAAAAAATATCTGTAATAAATTGCATATAAAATGTTGTTTAGTACTTCAAATGTGTGTCCAAACATTAATGTCATGTTTAGGCACAGACACGAAACATTACGCACACAGGAAATTCATAAAGAAAAATCTATGACAACTGTTAACACTATATAAAATTAAAAATTTCATGGTGGAATAAAACTAAAGTTACATAAAATTTTAAAAATTTTAATTTTATATTTAAACAACTTTTCTCTCAGTGTTTGTGGGGAGTAAAAGTAACAATTACAACTTGCTTTTGCCATTTAATTAAATTCACAAAACAATTTTCAACATAATAAAAGTTTAAACTTTAAAAACTATTTTTTGTTGTTGCTGTTGACTTTTAGGCAACACTATTAAAGAGCATAAGGCCCATATGTTAAACATGTAATTGCAACAAGATCTCAACCACCAACACCTACGCTTAAATAAATAGTTTTACACAAGAGTTTAAAAAATACTTACACACATATTTGAAATTTAAGTAAAAAAAACACACTACTACACTACACTTAAAAACTATTTCAAAAGAAAAAATCAAATACTACATATCAAAGTTATGAATAATTTAAGAATATTGCTGCTGTGACAAAAAAAAAAGTGAATGTTAATGCAAATTGCTGCTGATATAAATCGCCCAAGAGAGCTTTAAAAATATTCAAATCAATGTTACAACCAACCAACCAACCAACAACTTACTGACTTTTTACCAACAGTAGGCAAATTGCTGACAAAACGGAAATTGCCACTAAAAAATAAAAAATATCATTCAAGAAAAACAAATTTACATTAAATGTGATTTAAATTGAAAAAATAAATATGGGTTAACAAACTGTCATATTAACCCACATTTTATTTTCATTTGAGAAAAGTAAAAAAATCTACAATAAATATTTGAGCACAAAATCATTGAAACTAGATTAGATTTATTTGCTAAAAGAACTAAAGCTAAATGTGAGAGAGAAATTATTTTGTGAGATAATTATTTGTGATTGTGATTCAAACAGCATTTTGATGTCATGTTTTCATGTTAATTTGATTGAATAGTTTTAATTTTGTGCATAGAATTTGAAATAAAAATTTTAATTTAAATTAGATTAGTGATGAAATTCTTCAAATGGAATTTAATTTATAACAGTATTGGTTTGAAATGAATTAATTTTGAATTATGTATTACAATACGGTGCTAAGTAGTGACAAGCCCTTTAAAATCATCACTGTGTGTTCAAAAATACAACTGTGGTTTGATAAACAAAACAAACAAATTCAACATAACGTAGTCTATAGTGGTTTAGAATATTTTATTTTTGAAAAAATTCGCTAGCTCGTGAATGATTGGATATACATATCTTAATGAAATTTCACAAATTCAGAGCTGAGATACTTTTGAGTTGATTTTTATTTACATGTGTCCGTAAGTGCAATAAGGGCTAGTTGGTCTACAAAATTTAAAAAAAAAGTCATCAAAAATTAATTTATTATCCTAATGTCAAGAAATTTTATATTTAGATAGTAGTTGAAAATATCTACAAAAAACTAGATGTTCAAGAAAATTTTTTTTTTTTAATTTTTTGGGATTGAGTTTTTTGATGTGACGGACATTTTTTTTTTTTTTTTAAATAAATCACTTATATTTCTAATAAAATTTTAAATAATATAGATACTAGTTGAATACAGTTATCTGGTCCTTATAAAAAGTTACACGCATCCAAATTCTGTAAATACAACATACAGTAAATTTTTTTCTTATTTTTCCAAAAAGGTCTTCCTATTATTTCTCTTATAGAACAAAAAATTCTTCGGTCTCTTATACATTTTGTATATGTTTCTGAAGAGAAACTTAATCTAAATGCCAGTTATGTAAAAATTGGCTCATTTAGAAGAATAAAGCTCACATCAGCCCTATCCAAAGTTGGCTTAATTTGAAAAAAAATTTCTAAAATTTTTGAATGGCCCTACATAGAATTCAAATAAGTAGTACAAAATTTACTAAGATATCACACGGTAAATAAAAGCAATGTGGCCACTTTTATGAAAAAAGTAACTTTTTTAAACATATTTTCCCCGTTTTAGAAATTTCGGTATTTAAAGACAATTGCAAAAGTTATCCATTTATTAAAAGATCGTTTGATATATTTGGTGGATGACTCAAAAATGCCGGATTTACAATAGGTGGCGTATCTTTTGAACTCGGTTTTTGTTTTTCATAACTTATATGTCATTTTGAAGGGTATTCAATTATTCTCACTTTTTTGCTTCGAAAATGTAGATTTTTTTAAAATTTTTTTTGATTCTTTAATTTGAAAAAAAAAAGTAAGAGAGCTATATTCGGCAGTGCCGAATCTTATATACCCTTCACCAAAATATACTTTAAAATAAAATTTTAAAAAATTTTTTTTGAATTTTTTTTAAACAATTTTTTTTCGAAATAGTTTTTTAAAAGTTTTTTCCAATTTTTTAAAAAAAAAAAATTTTAATTTAAAATTATTTTTTTGAATTTTTTAGTGAAAAAAATTTAGGACAAAAAATGTTTTTTGTGAAAAAAAATTCGGGTTAAAAAATATTTTTCCCGAATTGGACCCATTGAAGGTCCAACTTACTATAGCCTAATATACATCGTTGCAATGGACTTTGAAATATCTATCATTAGATATACATATTGCCTATATTTATGACTTATTAATCGAGATATAGATAAAAAAATAGGCCAAAAATAGAGGTTATCTCGGATTTTTGCTCATATCTCCGTTATTTATGAACGGATTTTGCTGATTTTAAATAGGAAACTTCTCGAAAGCATGTCTGACAGAATAATGGAAGATTTGGATCCCGACGATATCAGGGGTCTTCAGAAAATTGATTTCAACAGACGGACATGGCTAAATCGACTCCGCTATCTATAAGGATCCAGAATATATATACTTTATAGGGTCGAAAAATTATATTGTGGAAATTACAAACGGAATGACAAATTTATATATACCCTTCTCACGAAGGTGAAGGGTATAAAAGACAATGCCGCTGAAGCCCATCGATTGCTCACCAAAGCTTATGGTGAATGTGTTCCATCAGTTTAAACGTGCGAAAGATGATTTGTGTGGTTCAGAAGTGGTGATTTTGACCCGAAAGACAAAGATCGCCTAGGCTAGCCAAAAAAGTTTGAAGACCAAGAATTGGAGGCATTACTCCATGAAGATTGTTGTAAAACTTAACGAGAGATTGCAAAATCATTGGGAGCTACTAAAGCTGCAATTTCAAAACGTTTGCTAGCAGTAGGATTCATCAAAAAGCAAGGAAATTGGGTACCAAACGAATTAAAGACAAGATACATTAAAAGACGATTTTGCATGTTCGAAATGATGTTTGAACGCTATTATACCCAGAGAAAAAATATAGTTGTGCATCATTGAGAAACCAGTCCATATCCCCAAGGAACTAGTTACCTGACAAGTTCAATAAATATTTAATTTGATTAAGATCTCATTTCTGAAGGATTTTTTTTTTTTTGTTTTTTTTTTTATAAAGTTCTAGTACCACAGGAAATTTCAGAGCAAGTCCAGCCATAAACGAATTTTCCGAAACCATTCCATATTTCCATGGAACTAGTTACGTGACTAATTCTAGGTCATGCACAAAATTTAAAGTTTACATCTGATGTGAATGTTTATACGAATTTGTTAGACCCTTTCCATACTAGGCAATTAGTTGCGCAAGTCGCTAGAGCAATTTTTGTGTTTGTAGATGTCAGAGGTAAGGTCGTGTTTTTAAAATTTGAGTACATACTTGCTTGTACTCGGCAAGTTGTTTTGTTCTTTCATTATTATTTTTGAAAATGAAAAATAGACTTGCGCAACTAAATTGCCTAATGTGAAATGGGTCTTAGAAATTATTAGCATAGCATGATGCATTCAAAATAATCCACCTACGTTTCTATAAATTTTCAATTCTCGAAAGTTGAATTTGAAATGGAAAACGTTCATCATATAAAGAAAATTACATCGCAAGTAGAGAGAAAATTAATTAAAAAGAAGGGAAATGTCACTGCTATATTTAAGTATTAATAACTTAAACCCTTTTTAAGTCCAAAATAAATACTTTTTGTCTTAAAACATTTGCCACAATTGCGTTGTAATGTGACACTGTAACATTCTCATTTTGTTGTTGTTATTATTGTTGGTAATAAATAATTATGTTTACAATTGCATACAAATTTATGTACTTGATGTAGTTTCCATTGTTAACTCGTAATAACAAAACCAGCAACAACTAGCTATAGCAACAATAAAGATTTTTTATAGCAATCAGAAAATAATCATCTGGCACGAGAAGTAAATATGAGAGTGAGTAGAAAGAAGGAAAAAAAAATAACAACAATTGACATTGATGGACACTGAGACTGCATTACATTATGGTGACATTTCAATTATTTTATATTGTAAAAAAAAAAACAAAAAAAACGTACAATAATTTGATTTTTCAGTCGGTAACAGAAAAGGAAGCCCGGCTGGCTGGCCACCAACTAACTGACAGTCTTACTTGCTAACTGTGTGACTTACTAACTGAATAACTAACTAACTGACTGACTTAATTCACCACCGAAGGGGGCCGGTTTAAATTTGACGACCGACCGACCGACTGTTTGTTTATTGAATTCATTTGTTTAAAATAATGTGAATTTTATTTGTCGCAAAACACCTTTTGCTTGAAATTACAATTCCTCATAGTTAGGTGTGGTATTTATGTATAATACGATACGATACGTTAAAATACATTACAATACAACATGTTACAGTCATTCAATCATTCATTTAGTCAGCCCCGGCAGTTGGTCAGCTATAGTCACTCAGTAAATAAATGCGTGCTTAAGCATGCACAACAACTTGTTTCATTTGATTTTCAAATATCGTATAACATTTAATCGTCTTATGAAATCGTTTTTTTTTCACATTTATTTGGTTTTTGTTATTTGAAACTGATAATACCTACTTATTATGTCAAATTGCCAACTGTATTATACAGCTGTTTTGATGTTGTTTTTTTTTTTTTTTTTTTTTTTGTGAGCGAAATTCAAATTATTTCCTATTTATTTGTTAGGATGGTTTTTTTTAAATGGAATTTCTCAAAGAAAAGTTAATTAGAGTGAAAAGAAAATGTAAAGTTTTTTAATTTGCAATTAAAATTTTCAAATGTTTTAAAATTAGCATCAATTGAATGAAATTTAAAGCTTCTTTTCCTCTATATGCAAAAAGTGAAATTCAATCCTTCGATATATGACTTATTCATTAAAGGTATTTATGTTCACAATGGTTGGACACTTAACAGCTTCCCAGCCACTAATCAAATTCGGATGAGTAAATTGTTTGACATTTAACATGGATTTTTCTGAAGTTCAGTTGTTTTATTAATAGTTTAAGATAATGCTATAAGAACTCTGCACCATCAATTTCAATTGCAACAAGTAAGAGAGCTATATTCGGCTGTGCCGTATCTTATATACCCTTCACAAAGATATACTTTAAAATACAAATTCTAAATATTTTTAGATAAGCAAAATTAAAAAAAAAAAATTTTTCAAAATTGTTTTTCAAAATTTTGAAAATCTTTTTTTTTAATTTTTTAAAATTTTTTTTTTCTTAAATTTATTAGTAAAAAAAAGGAATAACAAAAAATTTTGTTGTTAAAAAAATTTCGGGTTAAAAATTATTTCCGATTTTGACCCATTGTAGGTCCAAATTACTATAGCCTTATATAAATCGTTGCAATGGACTTTGAAATACCTATCATTAGATATCCATATTGTCTATATTAATGACTAGTAATCCAGATATAGATCAAAAATAGGCAAAAATCGAGGTTGACCCGGTTTTTTCCTTATATCTCAGCCATTTGTGGGCCGATTTTTTCGATTTCAAATAGCAACCGAGCCGGAAGAATTCCTAATATATTGATGTATCAATCATGTTTGTAAGTTATTTAGGGGATTTGGAAAGTTGATTTCAACCGACAGACGGACATGGCTATTTCGACTCCGCTATTTATAACGATCCAGAATATATATACTTTATGGGGTCGCAAGTGAAAAATGTAGAAATTACACACAAATATGTATCCTTGCCACTCATGGTGAAGGGTATAAAAAATGTGGTTCACTGAATTTCATTGCGGCCGTACATGCACGGAAGATGCCGAACGTTCAGGACGCCCAATGGATTACTCTACACCTGAAACAATTGAAAAATTCACAATATGATGTTGACCGATCAGAGATTTAAAGTGCGAGAGATTGTGGAAGCCATTTTGAATGATCACTTGGGTATGAGAAAGCTTTCTGCAATATAAGGAGTAAGATCGTAAAATTCTTAACACACGTTTTTCCTTAAAACTCTTAACCCAAGTATTTTTGATCAAGTTACCTTTGTAAAACATGTCAGTTATTATGTTTAATGTCAATTATATTCATTTGTTGTTAATCTGATTAAAATGAGTGACCAGAAAAAAGTGCGTACTAAAATTATTAAATATTTTCAACAAAACCTCAACTTGGCCCTACAAAAAGTTGGCCAAGCATTCAAAGGTCTACCGTCAAACTGTTTCCAATGTTATTAAACAGTACCCAAAGAACTTGTCCGTTGATAGAAAATCTGATTCAGGTAGAAGGAATGGTTCACATGATGTTTCTAAAGCCAAAAAAATAGAAAGCATTTTCGGCGCTTCCAACACATCCGGTAGGAAAGCAGCCCGGTTAGCTCAGTGCTCGGACTATTTGGTACGAAAAGTTAAAGCTAATGCAGGTTTAAAAACATTCAAGGCTCAAAAAGTTCCTGACAGGAACGCTGCTAAAAATTTAGAGGCCAAAAACAGAGCATGGAAATTGAGTTAAGAATTTTTCGATCTCACTCCTTAGGCGCTGCGCTTCCTCTCAATCGGGTGCACTAAAGGGTGCTCACATGATCAGTTTCCAATGCAAAAATGCATGAATTAGGCTACGAATTGCTCCCTCATCCGCCCTATTCTCCCGATTTAGCCCCGAGTGACTATTTCTTGTTTCCAACCCGGAAAGAGATTTGACTCGAATGAAGAAATCACCTCAAAAACAAATAACTATTTTGATAACCTCGAAACATCTTATTTTTTGGAATGGATACAAAAGTTGGAGCAACGTTGGATAAAGTGTATGAAGCTCAAAGGCGACTATGTTGAAAAATAAAATGATTTTTTATCCAAAAATCTGTGATTCAATCACGGACTTACTGACTCGTCCTCATACTAACTAAATATAAAATATCTTGATTTCCAGATAATAAACCAATTTGTGGTGATTTTTTTTTAAATTTGTAGGTCCGAGGTTGGCCTGCAACTAGTCTCCATTCTTACTCCTAATCAAAAACACCTCAGCCATAGAGAATTATACATAGAGACGAGACACTTTGATTTGCCAGACACAAATACAACAAATCATATGTCTGATACAACAACAAAATACATTTTGTTGTTACAAGAGTTAGGTTTTTGACAATTACGTCTCGTCTCTATGTTACCCTATGACCTCAGCTTTAACTATGTAAAATTTCATTAAGATATCTCCAATCATTTAGGATCTATTGAATTATTTACAAAATAAAATGTTTCTAAACGACTGTTAGTTCGTGTGGTTCGGCTGTGTTTGGTTTTCAATGCTTTAAATCAGTGGTAGGCATAGCCATTAGGGACGATCGACAATTCAGATGAATGCAACACGTATGTGAACAAAACTCGTTAAAATTATGAAAAGTGAAACCAATTGGAGATTGCACATCGAAAACAAAAACACTACAATACAGTTACCAATGCTGCCTGTTCTGTTTGAGCCTTATATATTGAAAACATAGGGTTATTAAAAGTTTTTATGTCAACTCTAAAATTTATAAAAATGGACCTTAGTACTAAATGTGTTTACAACATCAACTGAATGCCCCTAATACAGTAAGTAACACTTTGAAATCTCTTAATGTTAGACATATGTAGATAAACAAATAAAACAGAATTGAATTGAATTAATTACCTTCTTGTCATGCACACAGATAAGCAGGGGCATTTGAAAGGAAAAATAAAATTTCCATAAAACAATTCAATTATAATTAATAATGGTTTACTGGTTTACTCGTACTGACCTGCAAAGACAAAGAAAATAAAACACAAATAAGCAATTAGCAACAAAATATGTAAAAGTACTGAGCAATAAATTTTAATTAAATACAAAAAAAATGCCATATATATATATATTTATTAATTAATAAATAAAAAAAAAATTCTTTAAAAAAAAAATAAAACAAATAAATACATGATGTAATCAAGACGTAATGACTTAATAAGTAGACAAATTAAAAACAAAAAAAAAAAAAAACTTAAAAATTATATGGCGCTTGTGAAATTGAAAGTACATACTAATAAAATAAAAAAGAAAAAAAAATATACAAACGTTGTCTTACAAACCAAATACGGAAATACGCATGTCGTCGTGACATACTAAATGAAAAAAATATATAAAAATAATATATAAACATACAACATTCATATTACAAATAAGTCCATACATATGATTAAAAACAGAAATAAAACAGTCAACGGTCGTTAAATGAAAAAAAAAAAAAATAATTCAGAAAACCAAACAAATCCCCAACATGAGAGTAGCAAAGAGTCTAAGTATTGCCAAATGTTAAATAAAAAAATGTCGTAAAATTGAAAACTTTTGTCATTAAATTACATTTTACCATATTTAAGACCATAACAATAGCAGCTACACTAACAACAACAAATTAATTTAAATACAATAAATAAAACAACAATTTTCCCAAAAAAAAAAAATTATTGTGTAAATTGTCAATAACTAACAAAACGAAATGAAAACGAAAACAATAACAATTAGTAAAAGAAAAAACTAAAACAAAATTTCAATGTCATTTGACTATGTTGTCATTAAACTAAAAACAAAACAACAGTAATAAAGGGTCTTCCAATAGGTACTTCCGAACTTTGACAGTTTAAGCTACATCTGTCAAATTGGCTGTCATTTATTCAGCTAAATTTACCAAATCACCCTGGAGGGATATAGCGTTCAACAACACGTGCAAATGATAAAATTGTTTTATAACAAGTAAAAAAACTATATTTGGCAGTGCCGAATCTTATATACCCTTCACCAAAATAAAAAATTTTAATATTTTTAGGTAAACAAAATTAAATTATTTTTTTTTTCAAAATTAAAAAAAAAAAAATTGTTTCTAAATTGTTTTTCAAAATTTAAAAAAAAAAGAATTTTTTCTAAATAGTTTTTTAAATCTAAAATTTTTTCTCGAAAAATTTTTTTTTTAATTTTTTTTTAATTTTTTTTTTTTATTTTTAAATTTTTTTTAATTTATTAGTGAAAAAAAATTTTTTTGGTAAAAAAAAAATTCGGGTTAAAAAATATTTTTCCTGATTTTGACCCACTGTAGGGCCAAATTACTATAGCCTTATATACATCGTTGCAATGGACTTTAAAATATCTATCATTATATATCCATATTGTCTATATTAATGATTTAGTAATCCAGATAGTTGATTTCAACATACAGACGGACATGGCTATATCGACTACGCTATCTATAACGATCCAGAATATATATACTTTGTGGGGTCGCAAATGAAAAATGTGGAAATTACAAACGGAATGACAAACTTATATATACCCTTGCCACTCATGGTGAAGGGTATAAAAATTCAATGTCTGTTCGGACAAAGTACCGCGCGATTCGCCCATTTTAATGTGAGGCCCATTTCTGGATGAATGGGTATGTCATCAAACAAAATTGTCGAATTTGGAAGATACCAATCCACAATGAAGATACCAATCCAATGAGTGTCCAATGCATCCCAAAACAGTCACTGTGTGGTATGGATTTTGGGCTGGAGGCGTCATCGGTCCATATTCCTTTGAGAACAATTTTAGCCAGGTCATCAGCGTCAGCGACGAGCCCTATAGGTCAATGATTACCAACTTCTATTGGCCCAAATTTCATATAGATATCAATGATATGTGGTTTCAACATGACGGCCCTACGTGCCTCACAGCTCATTCCCCATTGGAAGTGGTGTGAATTGGACACCGAGATCGTGCGATTTGACCTAGTTAGACTTTTTCTTGTGCGATTTCCTTAAGTCTAAGGACTATGGGAATAAGACACAAACCAAAGCGGCCCTCAAAGTCAACATAACCCATAACTTATGCGTCAGAGTCATGGATAATTACACACAGCGAAGCTGCGGCGAACATTCTCACGATCTCATATTGGTTGTATGACTTAAAAATTCGGGATCTTTTAAAAAGTTTAGCTTTCATTTTAAAAGATTTGTACAATATAAATTTATTCAAAGTATTGGCCATTGTTAGCTATGATCTTCTTCCATCTTCTTGGATTCCGAGCCAAAAGAATTGCCTATCTTTTGGCACTAAGAACGAATCAAGTCAAATTCGGTTACTCTCTGCTGAAGTGAAACATATCCCAGAGACAGTGTTCTGCATAGATCGAAACAGTCGGACGGGTCGAAGTCGGACGGGTCGAAGTCTGGACTATAAGGCGGGTGAGGCAAAACTTCTCAACCACTTGTTTCTAAAAAGTTTTTAATAGGTATTGCATCATATGGTCTATCGTTGTCATGATGGAATATTACGGTGTCATGTCTGGCCTCATACTCTGAGCATTTTTTGGCCAATGCTCACTTTAAACGAATCAGTTGCCTTTGTTACATGTTCCCTGTGATGGTCTGGCCAGATTTTAGCAGCTTATAATAGATAGAACCCTTTTGGTCTCACGAAATACCGATCATTACTTTAGCGCCATAGATATTTGGCTTTGGTGTCGATTCGACTAATTGGCCTGGCTTTACATATGATCTCTAAAGCTTCGGGTTATCGTAATAAATCCATTTTTTTTTCGTATGTACTGATTTGATGCAAAAATTATTTTCTTTTATAGCGTTCAAGCAGAATTTCAGACATACAAAATGGTCTTACAAGGTCTCTCAGCTTCAATTCTTATGGCACCCAAGTTCCCTGCTTTTGGATGAATCCCGCTGTTTGCAAAAGTTTTGAAATTGCTGCTTGAGTAGCTCCCAATGATTTTGTAAAATCTTATTGCGTTTGACATTAAACTTCATGGAGTGATGCCTCCAATTATTGGTCTTCAAACTTTTTTGTTTGGGCTGGGCGATCTTTGTCTTCTGTGTATAAATCACAACTTCAGAAACGCACAAACCATCTTTCGCACGTTGAGACCAATAGAACACATTCACCATAAGCTTTGGTGAGCAATCGGTGTGATTCAGCTGCACTTTTTTTCAAATTAAAGAAGTAAAGCAAAACTTCCCTCCTATACCGCTTTGTTGGCACAAAATTCGACATTTTCGAAGCAAAAATAAACTTTGTTGTTTACACTATAATGTTCAATAACTAAGTGAGAATTAATGACATATATGTAGCTTTCAAAATGACATATAAGTTATTAAAAACAAAAACCGCGTTTAAGACATACGCCATGTATTGTAAATCCCACATTTTTAAGTCATTTCATTAATAATGATAGGCCTTTCAAAATTTCAAAGATATCTCACACACACTTTCTTTTATTTAAATGTAAAAATAGGAAGCGCTTAATGAAAGACCCTGTAATACTCAAAAGTTACAATATTTAAATTGAATTACTTAAAACGTATTTGGTAATGTGTAATAATAGAACAGTTTTACAAGTAATTAAACATACACTTCATTAAAACAAAATTTGTTTAAATATTTAAATTATCAACATAAATTCCATACAAACATTTTACTGTTTGTTAAATTTTTTAAAACACTATATTTCCCGTAGTAGTAGTGACAGTGTGCTCACCCAAAGAAACCGATAATTTACGCTCCCAGATTTATTTCTTTTTTAAAATTTTATTACAAACATATGCATTAAAAAAAAATGATTATAAAAAATGCTTTAAGTTCAAGTTCAATCACAATATTTTTATTTATTTATGTTTATTTCTTTTACAGAAAAAAAACTTTATTGAAAATAAATTGAAAATGCGTCAAGCGTCTGTCGCACATTTCAAAACAAACAAATTGAAAGAAAGAACCGCTTTATGAATTCTAAACAAGCCTAGAATTTTTGTTTTGTAATTTAAATTTTTATTTAATGGAATTTTTTTTTCCAATATTAACCGGATAATATATGTTTACAAGTTGTTAATAAAAATAGTAATTTGTGTGTAATTATTGACAGTAGCAGGAAATTTTTAATCATTTCAATATATATATATATTTTTTTGTTTACAAAATCACATTCAAAATTTATTTTATTTTTAAACTTAACATTAAGCTTTAAAACAAATTTCAAATACCCTTTTAGCTTGACTACCGTTACCTCTAAAATACCTTTACAGAAATAACTATAATTACCATTAGCGCTAAAATATCGTAACCGCTATAATCGAAAATATCTTTACTGTTATTCTATAATTAATGTTAATTTATGAAAATTTTAATTTTTAATTTATATAATTGAGTTTAGACCGAAATTACCGTAATTATTAAAATACTAATACTAATTAACGGCAAATACCGTTACCAAAATATGCCAAAATATCGTTTCCGAAATAATCCAAATTAACGTTACCGTAACCTTTTAACGGTTTCAAATCGGTAGCAAACCTTGGTACATTTTCAATTAATCCTCATAAAATTTAGTCAAGTGTTATTCGCTTTAAAGTTTGTCTCAATTTAACCCAAGGTTTACTACCAATTCGAACCGTTTAAAAGGTAACGATAACGCTAATTTAGTTTATTTCGACAACAGTGTTTTACGTAACAGTATTTTAATCTTATTTAAGTCAATATTATTGGGTGTATGACTGAAAAATGTCGGATTAACAATACATGGCGTATATTTTGAAAGCGGTTTTTGATTTTAATAACTTATATGTCATTTTGAATTGTACATATCTGTCATTTATTTTTTACTTTAAAATTACGTGGCAACAAAGCGTCATATGCGGGAAGTTTTGCTTTATTTCTTAAATGTGAAAAAAAGGTGCACACTGAAGCTTATGGTAAATGTTTTTCATCGGTTTCAACGTGCCAGAGATGGTTTGGGCAGTTCAGAAGTTGTGATTTTGAAACGGAAGACAAAGACCGCCAAAAAAGTTTGAACACCATGAATTGGAAAATTGTTGTCAAACTCAACAAGAGCTTCATTGGGAGCTACTTAATCTGCAATTTCAAAACGTTTGCGAGCATCAGGATACATCCAAAAGAACGGAAATTGAATACCAAGAGACCTTGAAGGACGATTTTGCATGTCCGAAATGCTACTTCAACGCAATAAAAGAAAGATATTTTTATGATTCAAAAATATCTTTCTTACGAACTGAAGCCAAGAGACCTTGAAGGACGATTTTGCATGTCCGAAATGCTACTTCAACGCAATAAAAGAAAGATATTTTTATGATTCAAAAATATCTTTCTTTTATATATACTTACGATGAAAAATGTATCCATTACAATAACCCGAAGCGTAAGAGATCTTATGTGAAGCCCGACCAACCAGCCGAATCAACACCAAAGCTAAAGGTAATGATCTGTATTTGGTGAGACTAAAAGAGTCCTATCTAACATGAGTTGCTGAAATCTGGTCACACCAGCACAGGGAACTTGCACCACGCAACAGATTCGTAGCTGAATATGCGGCCAGACAATTTCTGTAAAACAATTTCGTACAGTGTGTGAATTAATTGGTTAATTCACAAAGTCACTTATTATGTCATGTTGTCATAATGTCCTAATATTTCACAATGGTTTTTATTGCTTTTCAAGCAAAAAATTTCATAAAATAATACTACTTTCTATGTTATGTTTATCGTGTTATCGTAACCAACCAGCAGAGACCTGCGCCTAACGCCTAAGAGTTGGTTAAGCCGAGTCCTATTACTACATGATAGGAGACCTTGTGAATTGACCAAATATATGTTAATTTTTATTTTTGTGCAAAGATAACTCAATTGGTTACATTATACATCCCATATAAACTAGCGTGGAGACAATTGTCACTTTAGTGTCTCTAAGTAATCTAGAGTGTTTTTCAGAGTTTTTATACCCTTCACCTCCGTGAGAAGGGTATATATAAGTTTGTCATTGCGTTTGTAATTTCCACAATAAAATTTTCCGACCCTATAAAGTATATATATTCTGGATCCTTATAGAAAGCAGAGTCGATTTAGCCATGTCCGTATGTCTGTCATAAATATACACAATATGGATATCTAATGATAGATATTTCAAAGTCCATTGCAACGATGTATATAAGGCTATAGCAAGTTGGACCTACATTGGGTCCAAATCGGGAAAAATATTTTTTAACCCGAATTTTTTTTTTCATAAAAAACATTTTTTTGTCAAACATTTTTTCAATAATAAATTAAAAAAAAAAATAAATTTTTAATTTAAAAAATTTAAAAAAAAAAAAAAAAAATATGGAAAAAAACTTTTAAAAAACAATTTCGAAAAAAAAAAATCAAAAAAAAATTTTTAATTTTATTTTAAAGTATAATTTAGTGAAGGGTATATAAGAGACGGCACAGCCGAATATAGCTCTCTTACTTTTTTTTTTTTTTTGCAAATTGTTTATAAAGTGTATTTTCTTCTAGCTTAATTATAGTCGATTGTCACTTTAGTGCCTCTAAGTAACCTAGAGTGTAGCCACTTTAATCATTTATTTTGTAAGGCACTTTAGAAAGTAGTTATTTTATCCACCAGAAGTTATCTATTGGAGAGTTGTCGGAGGAAGGTTTGTTTACAAGCAATCGGTCATTGGACTGTCTATGAGATATGTTTTTAACTAACTATTTGAGGTCAATTAGCACCCGTATATGTTAAAACAACAAGATATTTAGCTGATCAAATAAACAGTTAGTTAGCTAGTAAGGTAACTCACTCTATATAACCGGTATGTGAATCTAATGCGTTGACTTCTGTGGATCCGCTATCAGACAGTCACATTGTAATCCGAATTACTACTTATTATTCTAGCAGATATGTTTCCATTATTATGCCCTTCACATTGAGTGGCAAAGGTATATATAAGTTTGTCATTCCGTTTGTAATTTCTACATTTTTCATTTGCGACCCCACAAAGTATATATATTCTGGATCGTTATATATAGCGAAGTCGATATAGCCATGTCCGTCCGTCTGTATGTTGAAATCATCTTTCCGTAGCCCCGTAGAATCGAGAATTCTTCCGGCTAGGTCGCTATTTAAAATCGTGAAAATTGAGCCACAATCTCGAATTTTGGCCTATTTTTGATCTATATCTGGATTACTAAGTCATTAATATAGACAATATGGATATCTAATGACAGATATTTCAAAGTACATTGCAACGATTTATATAAGGCTATAGTAATTTGGACCTACAATGGGTCAAAATCGAGAAAAATATTTTTTAACCCGAATTTATTTTTTACCAAAACTATTTTTTTCACTAATAAAATTAAAAAAAAAAAAATATTTTTAAATTTCCCTACTATTTAACATAACAATAAAACAATTTAAATATCAAATGTTTTGCTATTTTATTCAAACAGCTTACTCACTTTTACCCAGGAAATTTGATATGAATAATTATATTGCTGCAATAAATTTTAAACTTTTTTAAATTGAATAACAATAAAATGTAATAAATTAATTAATTAAATAGAATATTTCCTACTAAACAAATAAATGGCAGAGATTTTTAAAATGTATTGAAATTTATAAAAAAAAAACTATGACAGAGATTTAAATAACATTACAAACATTTATTATTCAATTAAATTTTCTCATCCTCATTTAAAAAAATGTTTAGCAATCATCGTATAGAGCAACAACTGCGATGACAATTTGTATGACCTAAACCTCGAATTGATTTTTATTTAATTTTTTTTTTTTTAGTTTTTTTGATCATTTCATGTTTAAACTTGTTGAACTCAATTAATTAAAATTTGTAGAGTGTTAAATAAATATTTGTGGGTGTTTTTATGGTTTAAAAATAATTGTAAATTATAAATGTTTTTGTTTTTATGATGTGTGTTCAGTTTAAAACTAAATACGGTTTTATTGTAGTTATTGTAGTAAAATACGTATGTTCGACATGGTCATCATTATTGGCGTTGTCGCCGCCGTTGCCGTGGTTAGTAATAAACATGATTTAATTGAGGCTATTGGTCAAATTATTAAATTTGAAGGTGATATAAATTGATTGGAATCTCTAAGTGGTGATGGTACATATACATAGCTGCATATAATATTGAAAACAATTAAAAATGTTTTGAAAATATTTTGTAAAATGGTAAATTTGAGTTTTTGAGTTATTGCCTATGTCAGAATTAATAATAAAGTTGTAAAAAATCAACTATTCGATTAGTTTTTTAATTGATTAAATACATACTGAAATCACACCTATATCATCATTTTTACATTTATTGTACTTTTTAACTTAATATTTTCTAAAGCCCCTTTGAAAACATGACTTGAAAATCAATTTGAAAAAATCAAAAAAAAATATTAATAATAAATAAGAATAACAATAAACAAGTTTAGTTAATTACAAATTCAATTCAAAATGCTAATGAATTTTTTTCTTAAACAATAATTTATGATTTCATTATTTGAATTAATAAGTTTAATCAAGAAAACAGTTTAAATTGTTGTTTAAAACAAAATTGTTTTATCTCTAACGAAAATTATACAACAAAAGTGTTCATTAAATAATTTAAATGATCATTAAAAACAACAAAATATATAACTAATGCCACTTTTGGTTTTGGTTGTTGCTATATTATTAAGCGTAATATTGTTTGTCTATGTGTTTTTAAAAGACTTTTCAAAAAAAATGTAATTTACACTTTACAAGAAAATAAATATCAACAATTTTGTTCTTGTTTTTTGAAGTTTTTTTTTTTTGTTTGTGTTCATGGTGTTTAAAACGTGAACACAACAATTATTTGAAATAAAGAACATTTTTATGTGAGATTTTTCATTTGAAATCTGTGCTAATTGCATATCTTTTGCACATGTCGTGTGTGTTTCTGTGGCTGCATGATTTAAAGTTGCCAGATGGTCGAAAAATACGAATGCATTCACGACAGCAGGCTACCGACTACAAATTCCGCTAGCAACAATTTTCACCGTGTAGTCAGCTTCTTAACTATTTTGAAAACGATGGCAACATCGTAACCGGCTGTCATTGTTGTTCAAATACATATTTCAGTAGCTCTCATTTATTTCATATTTTTTTATTAGGTTGACATCACTAGATCATTTCGTTATTTGGCTACAGCGGTAACAGTGGTCGTGTAGCCTTGTCGCATACAAATAAGATGCTGGGGCCACAGTATTTTTTTTTGTAATCTCTTCGAAAACGTCAATATTGTAATTGAGGCTACTGCCAGTAATATTTACTGCTTAGAAACAGAGAGTTTTTTAAGTGTCTTACGAAATGGCAAAAAGGAAATTTTTATCGGATTCTGAGTTAAAAATACTCGAAAGTGATGAAGAATGTGAAGATTACAGTCTTGATGACTGTGTAAAGAATACTATATATAATCCTACTCCAAACTCCTCCGAAAACTTGCAGGCAACATAGAAAAAATTCTTGAAACTCAAGCACTTTTGTGTGACATAGCTAGAGAGAATAAAAGTCACACATATGTGTCCGACGTGGCCGTCAATGTGTTAATGCATAAAATGTTCAATTTCAAAACCAGTAATTAAACAATGGCGGATCCATGACTTTTTGAGTGAAACACAGGTTTTTGGATAAAAAATCATTTTAATCTTCTTTGAGATCTCTCGAGGTCATCGGAATAGGTATTTGTTAGTGAGATGATTTCATCGTTGTAGTCAAATCTCTTTCCGTCGAGCCATTTTTCCAAGTTTGGAAACAAGAAATTGTCAGTCGGGGCTACATCCGGAGAATATGGTGGATGAGAGAACAATTCGTAGCCTAATTCTGGGATTTATGGTATGGCAACTGCACTTGTGTGCACCCTAGCATTGTCCTGGTGAAAATCAAATGTTTTCTTGTACAAAAGCGGTCGTTTTTTCAAATCCTTATTAAATTTATCCTATTTGAAGCTAGTCTCTGGTGTGTTGTGGTGAATCCACGTTTCGTCCGCGGTTGAACACTCCTGCGAAGTTCTCACACAATTGCGTTTGTGGTCGATTATGAGTAAACGCAACACCTTTCTTGGTGAAAGCATTCTCATACCCAAGTGATGATTAAAAATTTAAACCACTGAGCCATGTGAGATGTCTATGGCTTCCACAATCTCTCACACTCTCATGAATTTTTTCAATTGTTTCGGGTGTAGAGACCATAGGTGACATCTAGATAGGTAACTGAGAGCCAAAAACCTAAGTCTGTTGTCAAAAACCTAAATGAGAATGTATTGCATGTATTTTGTTATTGAATCACCAGTATGTTTTAAAAGAGAGCAATTTTTCCATTTTATTGCTCTCTCATTCCATTCTTTGCGTTTATTCTATGGTAGAGACCTCAACTGGGAGTCTAGAATGTTCGTTATCTTACGTGCTTGTACAGCCTCAACGAAATTCAGTAAACCACTTTTTTACCATTTAAACTGATGGTGCAGAGTTCCCATAGTATTTACCTTTGGTTTGAATGGTGGTTTTCTTCCGCAAAAATTAATGCTTAAGAACACCTGAAATTCCCTTCTTTTCCATTTCCTCCTCAAGTAATCTGCTACCAATGGCTTTCAAACGCAAACTAAATGACGCAGTCTGTTTAAATTTAGACAGGAGTCAACTAATAGATTCCTGTTGACAGCAGCAGTGTTGTCCTCTTAGTTATGAGGCGGCAAATTCAACATATGGATTCCGAGCCAGAGGAAGTGCTCAACTTTTGAGGCCAATAACGAATCAAGTAAATATCGGATTATCTATTCCAAAGTGAAGCGTAACCCAGAGTGAGCGTTCTTTACCGATCGAAACAAACAGTAGTCGGACGGGACACGGTCTGGACTATAAAGCGGGTGTGGCAAAACTTCCCAACCACTTTATTCTAAATACTTTTTAACAGGTTGTCATGATGGAATATCTGTCCTCATATTGTGGCCGTTTTTCGGCTAATGCTCGCTTCGAACGAATCAGTTGAGTTCGGTACAGGTTTCCTGTTTCAGAAGCTCATAATAGATACGACCCCTTTGCTTCTACCAAATAGAGAGCATTACTTTAACGCCATGGATATTTGTCTTTGGTACTTCAGATACGATCTTTTACTATTTGGGTTATCGTAAGGGAACCATGATTTTCTTTTATAACGTTCAAGCAGCATTTCAGTCTTTAAAGGTCTCTCGACTTCAATTCGTATGGTACCCAATTTCCCTGCTTTTGGATGAATCCTGCTGCTGGCAAATATTTTCAAATTCCTGCGTGAGTAGCTCTTGTTAAGTTTCCATTTTCTTTAATAGCGTTCAAGCATAATTTCTGACATGCAAAATCGTCTTTCAAGGTCTCTTGTCTTCAATTCGTTTGGTACCCAATTTCCCTGCTGTTGGGTAAATCCTGCTGCTGGCAAACGTTTTCAAATTGCTGCTTGAGTGGCTTCTAATGATTTGGTTGAGTTTTACAACAATCTTCAATTCCAATTCTTGGTCTTCAAACTTTTTTAGCTAGCCTGGGCGATCTTTGTCATTCGGGTCAAAATCACCCCTTCTGAACCGCACAATTCATCTCACGCACGTTTAAACCGATGGAACACATTCACCATTAGATTTGGTGAACAATCAGTGTACTTCTGCGTTTCAAATTAAAGAAGTAAAGCAAAACTTCCTGCATATGACGCATTGTTGGTACAAAATTCGACATTTTCGAAGCAAAAAATAAACTTTGTTGCTTATACTATAATGTTTAATAATTAAGAGAGAATAAATGACAGATATGTACCCTTCAAAATAACATATAAGTTATTGAAAGCAAAAACTGCTTTCAAAAGATAAGCCATCTATTGTAAATCCCGCATATTTAGGTCTTACACCCAATAATTAACTTTTATTACACTTTATTTTCAGTTTAAATATGGCCTGCTATTTCATCATTTTTATGAACATCCTTGACACTCGTGTTGCTTACAGGTTCGACCCCTGGTGGCTATGAGAGCCGACAACTGATTCAAATAATATTCTTAATTCCCTCGAAACATGCCGTTCATCTGGCATCATAGCAACTAAGTAAAAATTTGCTATTGTAATAGTGTGCAGTAGTATTTTTAGAAAAAAAAAATGTAAATAAAATATCAATTTTTGTGTTTTTATGCTCCACATGGGCTACAAGCAAACAGACCAAACATCAACCACATCACAGAAACAAAGTTCTTGCCATGCTAACAATTTGGCCAGCCAGATACGATTTGAATTGTGCTGACTTGTAGTGGAAATTGGCTGAAATCGATGGTGTTACAAATTAAAGTGCAAAGAAAAAAAAAAAAAAAAAACACTACAGAGTATGAATAACATATACAAGCAAGCTCATGCATGTACTGTAACTATGCGCCATATGTTAGCAACATCTAACGGAGATGGATGCATGCATGGATGGATGAATGAATCGTTGGAATGAAAATAAAATCGAATGGTGTATTGATTTTATTATAAACATACACACGTATTTATGAGTATTTGGCGAGTTTTGTTTTGTATTTGATCTGTAACTCTTCAAATTAATAGCAAACACATTAGATTGGATGTTTGCGTAAAGTTTTTAATAGATTTTTGCGTATTCCCCCAGACAATTGTGTTAAATGGTAAATTTATTGTTATTTTTTTTTTTATATTGAATTTTTCTTGAAATGTATTTAATTATTTGTTAGTTTTTTTTTTTTTCTTATACAAACATATTTTTTTGTTTAAATTTTTATTACATACTTTATTCACTTGAATAGATTTTTAAATTTTAAAGGCCTTGTAACAATCTGTTTGTATGACTATCAGTCTGTCCCTCTTAACAACAAAATGAGTTTAATATGAGTGTTACACTCAGTGTTCTATTACAAGCCCCAAAGAAACTTTAAAGTGTTGAATACTTTTGCTGCCAACTGTTTACAAAACTAATATGTTTGTGTTGTTGTTGTTATTATATTTCGAAATTAATTGAATTAAAATGTTGATTGAAGCGTTGAAATTGTAAAAAAAAAATACATTTTCTAATAGTTATTAAATAAAACTGTTTACGCCATAATTGTTTATTCTCTTCTGTGTTTATAGTACTTTTTCGATTTTAGTTTTCTGTTTGTATTGCAAATAAAACTTTAAATAATTAACCTCAATTTTAGCATAAGAATAAAAGAAAATTTCTATTAATTTAACAAACAATTATTATTGTTATTGCTGCTGTATTGTTATTATTGTTTTCCATTTATTGCATATTTAATTACAAATTCAATCGATTGTGAAATAATGACTTAATTTCTAAAGTGTATTTTAATTGTTAATTGTAAATAATTGTGTGCTAGTAATGTATTATAAGTATGTATATCAGTATTTACATTCCGATTTCCTTTGTTTTTTTTTTTTAATGCAAATTAATATCGATACAGAGAGAATGGCAAAAACCAGGTAAACCCGTCTAGCTTGCTACCGTTACTTAGTATGTCCCTGCCTTTACTTTTTAACCGCTTTGTTTCTTTAAGCCACCTTGAGAAAAGTTCCAATTTCTCAGAATGTATTTAGTTATCGTTGTCTTTAAACCACTTTAATTCATTCAGACAATTTCTTTATAACAGACTTCTCGACAAACTTCTGTATATGTATTAAGTTAAACTTTTTACTGCTAACTTTATTCTCATTACTTTATTATTTCTCAAAATATTGGTCATGAGTATCAATCAATCAAAAAAGTGCACAGCTTCCTTCGAACTTGTGAAAGCTTTATTTTATGACCCCTCATTTCGCTGTTCTCAAAGTTTAAAACAGTGGTCGGCACTCAAAGCCACCAGGTACCGAACGTGATCGCTTATTTACCTGTAAACAATGTCAACGAAGTTCATATAAAGATTGTCAACTAAGAGATAATGTTATTGTAATTCATGTTCTATTTATGCCGAGCACTGGTTTAAAGAGACTGTTAGATAATTTGGCGATTGTTTTACCTTTATTCTTCAAAGACATCTGGCAAACAAAAGTTCTGTAGGCTCTCCCAAAAATCGCACTATACGTGTAGTTTTTAATAATGATCTTACAAAAGGAGCTCAACAATTAGTCAGGGGTACCGCAAGATTTCGTTCTTTATTATATTCCTTATTGGTTTACATGACTTTTTACTTTAAACACATAACCTCATCTATTATTTTGTAGATGACAGTCATAATTGTCATTCAGCCTTTTAAAGACAATCTATAAATGAGATCGTGCGAATAGGGGTATTATAGGTATTTTAAGACACAAATGCACCTTAGAACATGTGGCTTCATCTGTATTTATATGTGGTAGCGGGTTTTCCAACAAGAGCTGTTATTTTGGTATTCAAAGAAAAATGAAATTTTTCATAATAAAGAGGAAGGTATGCCGTTAATAATGGAAAAACAAAATCAGCCAAATGGCCACCACGACCACGCTTACAGGTCCATATCCTTTTCATGAAATTTTCCATAACCTAATCGCAAAGTGGCTGCCCTATGTCCTCGATAGCCTCACGACTTCTATCTTTGAGGTCTTGAATCGACGCTGGGCTGTTGGCGTAGACCTTATCTAAGAAGTCGCAAGGTGTTAAATCACAAGATCTCGCTGGACAATTGTAATCACCTCTTCGAGAGACAACACGGTCCGGAAACTTTTCCCGTAAAAGAGCAATGGTTTCGTTGCTTGTGTGGCACGTAGCGCTGTCTTGTTGAAAGTAAACGTTGTCCAGATCAATATCATTCAACTCCTACCAAAATACGGTGTAATGACGTTTGTGGAATGCCCAATTCCAAAAAACGACGACGAATGGAAAAACCTCGGATTTCTTCAACACTTTGGGCTACAGCAGTAATATTCTCAGTTGTTCTTGAGCGACGTGCACGGGTTTTATTCTTCACATCACTAACTTGTCCCAACAGTTCGAATTTTATCACCAATTTCTGTATTGCGGTCCGACAAGGTGCTTCACGAAGACCAAAAAATGCTTTAGTTTTGCGAACTGTGACTGCAAGATTTTCACCATTTTTGTAGTGAATTTTAATAATTTCAATGTTTTGTTGAAGCGTGTATCGTTCCATTTTTAGTAATGCTTCAAAAGTGACAGCTACCAAAATAACGGGTGATTCAAAATAACACCTCTTGTTGGAAACCCCTTTATAATTATTAAGGAATCGAAAGATCATGATGTTCTCAACATAGTAGCTGATGTCTGCTGGACTAAACGCATTTTTCTAAAGTCGAAAGAAGCTTTCAAATGCTTTGGTTTGTTATAAGGATATAATTCACTTCATCTGATCTTCTTACTATTTACACGATCTATGTACTTATATCTAGAATTCGACTGAATATTTGGTTTCAGATTCATAAACATAAAATTGTTTAAAGGAGAAATAAGTTATGAATATAATTAAAAACATATATTTTATTGTAAAATATCTAAGCGTCATGTAAAAACTGTTCCCACAAAACTTTTCAGTTCGAGATGAAAAAAAAGTATTAAGGGTCCTCAGTTTAAAATAGGTGCTACCTAAAACTGAGCTGAATCATGCTCTAAAATAAAAATAGTTAATTTTTTTTAGGAAATCATTAGTACATTTGAAAAGTTTCGCTTTGTTTTGGATGAGGCCGAATACTGATTTTATGGCCGAATCTTAGGTTTGGTTCGGTTTCGGATTTAAACAACAGTTTGGAATATAATGGAATATAAATCCCACGTATGCAACGATGCTTTTGAATCTATGTTGGAGCTTCTCGACCGCTGGAGCACCTTCATAGTTTTTTAGTATTCTATCGATACTACAACGGAATGTGAACAGAAGTCAACACAACACTCTACAGGGAAAATTGGAATTTTTTGTCTTGCTATTCATAAGTGGAATAAACTTCCAACTGAATTAAGTTTAAATTGAATGTCCGCAAGCACTACTCCCTCTATGATCTTTTCCACAACATATTTTCCTAGTTTCTACATAGTGCACTGCACGATTAAAGATTATTCAATAAAAAAAGGAATATTATTAATACAGTAAATGTAACTAAAGCCCAGACAAGCCTTTTTTACACGATCAGTTACATGACGAACTAGTAACATCATTATCGGCACAGCATCCATATTTTCTACCACAAATGATGGATGATATCCATAAAATTCCTTATATAGTGATAGACGACCAAGTCTGAATTCTTAAACTAGCGAACAATGATGATTTAAAAAAAGGCAAAGGAGAGGATCGACACTCTAATGTTCCATGAAAAAATCACATCACATGAATTTGTTCTTTAATTGCATTATATTGATTATTTACAAAAACTATAAAAAAACAATCATTATTCGTATTCAAAGTGCGGAGAGTTTTCTTCACGAGTTAAAAATTTAAAATGCTCGAATTATAAAAAATAATAATCCGCGTGGCATTTACACACAAAACCTAACACAAATAATGTCACTGCAGTCCATGAAACTAGTTCGACGTTGACGAATGCTTTTGTCACTAAGAACCATATTTAGTTACCAACCAATCTACTTGCAAGACTGGCGAATTTTATTGCACATTGGAGTTCATTTTACCAATTGGAATTTATTGTCGAAAAATAATATTGTAACTTGTCTAATTTACTTATTTTTACAAACATCAGTAGCTAATTGTTCAAAATTATAGTCATTATCACAATGTCTAAACTACAGATTGCTGTTTTTGTACATTAGTGGAAGTGGTAGGCGAAAGGTAATGCAATGAGTAACATTTTGGAAAACATTTATATAAGGGATATGCGATTAATCTAACACCCTGATTAATCAAATATTCGATTAATCAAACATCATAATTAATTGAATAATTTTGATTATGCAAAGCAAGGAGCAATTGATTTAACAGGACAACAAAATCGAAAAAATTTTAGCTTTTTAAACCACTACACAATTTTGATGTAGTACAAATATGGTCCAAATTTTAAATTCTATGGAGGGGGGTTTTAAGTAAAATGGTGATTTTTTTTTTAAATCGATTGATTCTTTTCGAATCTATTCACAATTAAGTGAATTCGGTCATTTTCTCAAAATTTTAGTTTTTTGTTTGATATACATAAAATTGAGTAGTTAATGTTATTCTTTCGATTGATTGAAATTTGAAAACATTTTCCCCATGCTATGTACAAACTTTCACATATATATTGCGTTTCAATCGGCTCAGTAGTTTTGGAGTTATTATAACAAATTGAAGCAAAAAATAGATTTTTTACGTGAAAAAATTTTTTTGTTTTAAAAAAATCATGAAAAATCAAAAACGGCAGAAATTGTTCAGATTTATGGATTTATAGCAAAGCCACATGTAATAGTAACAAAATAAAATATTGATCATAAAAATCGATGGATTATTATCGAATTTATTTACAATTAAGTGAATTAGCCCATTTTCTCAAAATTTTAGTTTTTTGTTTGATATACATAAAATTAAGTAGTTAATGTTCTTTTTTCGATTGTTTGAATTTTGAAAACATTTTCCTCATGATATATACAAATTTTCACATATATATTGCGTTTCAATCGGCTCAGTAGTTTTGGAGTTATAATAACAAATTGAAGCAAAAAAATATATTTTTTACGTGAAAATAGCAAATTTTTTTGTTTTAAAAAAATCGTGAAAAATCAAAACCGTCAGAAATTGTTCAAATTTATGGCTTTATCTCAAAGCCACATGTAATAGGAACAAAATAAGATATCGATCATAAAAATTGATGTGTTATTTTCGTATTTATTCACAATTAAGTGAATTCGCTCATTTTCTCAAAATTTTTGTTTTTTGTTTGATATACATAAAATTGAATATTTAATGTTCTTCTTTTGATTGCTTGAATTTTGAAAAAATTTTCCCCATGCTATATACAAATTTTCATATATTAATAGCGTTTCAATCAGCTTAGTAGTTTCAGAGTTATAATAACAAATTGAAGCAAAAAATATATTTTTTACGTGAAAATTTATATTTTTTGTTTTAAAAAAAATCATGAAAAATCGAAAACGGCAGAAATTGTTCAGATTTATGGATTTATGTATAAATAAATATTTAAATGCTTTATTTAAACATTATATATCCTTTCAAACTTTAAAGTCCTTTCAAAAGGGCTTCAGAAACGATTGTGAAAAACTGTTAAATTTTACAGTTACTTTACATGGTTTCATGACAGATTTATTAAAAATTGCTGCTGATTGTTTATGCTCTAATTATTGAAACTTTTATATCTCAAATAATCTCTGCAAAATATTTAACAAAATTTCTTAAATACTACAATAATTTCAATACTTTCAACATAATTTATTGTTTATAAACATGAACTTAATCTTTTACGAATTTTAGCATTGAAATGCTTACAAAATAAATAAATGACTAAATATTTCACGTTTTAACAAATTACATATAAATAAAATACAAACAAAAATTAATTAGTTTGGCTCTGGTGCTTGCAAAGAATTTTCTTAAATATTTATTTAGTTAACAAAATTTCAAACGTAAAACAATATATTAGGTAAATGTTGCCATACACCCATATCCGTTTATAATTTATGAACTGAAGCGTTTAGAACAACAAGCAGAAACTTTAATTGAAATTATTTTACATTTTGAAAGTCAATAAATTATTTAAAAGATAACAGAAATCTGAAGCAAAACAAAAACAAAAAAAAAAACGTGTAAAAAGAAAAGATTATGCAAGAAAAGAATACAAATAAATAAATAAAGATGTTAAAAACGCAATATTTAATTACAAATATTAAGGGTAATCACAGTTAACAGCAAACAACTATAAAGTGTATGTATACTTTCTATTATATTTTCCAGTTTCTTTGGAAATATAAAACTAAAACACCTTTAGATTAGTTTTAACAAACAAAAAAAGAATGCAATTTAAAAACCACCGTTTTAACCACAATGTAAATTGTTTCCAAATAATTTACTTTGAAAAACTACACTCCAAAGCTAAACTTTGTCTTTTGTTTTCTCTTACATTTGCTTTTTTTTTTTGTTACTATTTCTTTTGCCTAAACAAATGATTTTTTGTGGTAACAAGACGTTGGCATGTTTTAACATTTATCAATTTGTTACCATCTTTAAACACCACTGGTTTCAACTTTGTTTCAGTTTTTCTTATTGTTTTTTCTGCTATGGAAATGCACAAGTAACATAGAAAAAAAAGCCAACCTAATGATCTTTATACGACTAGAAGCTGCTAAACACATTTCCACACTACAAAGCTCCAAGTCTCAGGTCTGGCTTCGAAAACAGGCTGCGTAAAAACAACCTGGCCTGGTCTAAGGTTTTCTTAAATGCTGGCTGTTGCTGCTGCTGGTGGTGGTGCTGATGATGTTTTGGTTTCCAAAAACCATTGTGGAAAGGTTTGTTTCTGCTAAAGCTTTTTTATTTTATTTATTTTGCATTTGTTATTTTTCTTTTTTTGTTGCTTAAAAGATAAACCTGGTTTATTTGTTAGATTTTTTTTTGTCTGCTTTTATACAAAATAGAAACTGTAACCATTGTTGCACATCTTGACAATAGAAAAAAATGAAATTTTTTGTGTTCAAGAAAATTAACCCATTAAGGGGCTGTTGAATTTTCTACAAATTAACAGATATTTTTGTGGGATCTTAAGAACTTTTAGAGACCAGAACTGTGTATTTTCAATTATCTGTCACGTGACCTGACAATCGGAGGTTGAGGGTTTTAATAGAACTGTACACAATATTGTTACGTTTTAACCTTTTTAAAAAGTTGGTTTATTTCCTTTAAATAAACCGAATACTTTTGATTGCAAATAAAATCCATTTAGTAATTTAAAATTTGTATTAACTCTTTATTTATTTAAAATGTACAACAACAACAGTTCAAATAGTCACTCAGTGTCTTTATACACGTTTATCAATTCGCAGAAATGCACACACACTTTATACTGTAGAAACTTGAATGTACAAGACAGTTGATGTTAACTCTAACAGCGCCTATGATAAACTCACTCACGACTGCCACCTCTGCCACCATTTATACACACGCCATCTTTCGTGAATCTTCTACAATGATCTTAATGAACACACTAGTACATTCGAATTCTAGAGCTTTCGATGTTAATGTTAGCAGCTCAAACATTTAGTGTTGCATACTTACAAACAATGCTAATAACCGCATGCTATCAACATTGTTGATAAGTAGAATCTTCTATTGATGGATGTTGATGAATAGATGATGAATGCTGGAGGCAGTCGTTACAGACCGTTAATTCGTAACAATATGGATGCTGATCTTTCTTCTAAAAAATGTCATAATAATATCATTCAGTTTGAAACACTCGTAATTTTTTTGAAGGATATTATACAAACGGTATTAATTCAAAACTAACATCATCATCGAACGTTTTCTTATACGATTTGTTAGAAATTTTATAAATTCTTCTGAAGGAAAAACATGGAAAAATTATAGTTTTCTCTGTCATTGCTTAGTGAAACTCTATAAAATAAAATTTAGTTTCCAAATATTTCTGTTAATACAAATATGACTCTACTCATTCGAAAGCAATATTCAGCATTATAGCGCTTTCTAGTGCCTAATTGACAATTACTGATCGTGTGACAGCACCCTCATGTGGCCATGATGCTAATTGTTTGCTGTAGAACAAATTAAGTTGTTGGTTATGTGTGGCAACTGATATTTCAAGATCATAACATAATTTAAAACAACAGCTTCCCAATCTCCGATCTCGTTGTATCCGTGGTTTTTCAAATTCTATAAGGATTCTCATTCGCTCAAGACGAAACTTTGCTGTGCGATAATTGATATTTCAAGATCATCATGTGACTTATAGCGAATTTGGGACATGCTTGGTGTATAAGGTCCATTCGCATTTACTAAATATTGCAGTTCGTTTCATTTGTTACAAAGAAATATTGAAACAAATTGATCGTTGTCCATGATCTTGAGTTTATTTATATCATATAGCTTCAGTTAATGAAACAACGACCCAGCCCAACATATCCAGAAGATTTTTCAAATTTCATTGTGCTTGTCCACAACATAATTCCGAGAAAGTCGATTGTTGGTGATAAAGCATCAAGTAACAGGTCTACCTTGTTCCCTAAGTTTTCAAATTCAGCCGTGGTCGTCGTTCACTCCTGAACGAACTTCGTAAAGATTGTCTACAATCGGTTGTTGTATAGAAAATATCTATACTGTGAAGAAACTGATATTGAAAAACAAAGAAATGTTGAACAAATTTGATCGTGGTACATAATCTTCAACTGATCATAGCTTCTGGTTATGAAACATAGACCCAGGCCAACGTGTTTAGAAGATTTTTAAAATTCCATTTTGGTTGCCATTCCAAAACGACAGCATTCCAAGCAGTATTCACCTGTTCGTGACGATCCTGGTGATCTGTCTACCTTGTTTCCTAGGTTCTCAAATTCAGCCGTGGTCGTTATTCGCTACAGGACGGACATCGCAAAGTTTGTCTACAATCGGTTTTTGTATGGGAAATATCAATAATTTTGAGGACTTGTGACTTATGATGAAATTGAGACAAGCTTGGGCATTATTTCCAATCTCTTTTACTAAATATTCCATGAAAATTTGGCGGTTAAAAATATTGGAAACGAATAACTGAGAATTGCTTAACAAAGTTACAGACTGATTGTTACAAAGATGTTGACACAATTTGATCGTGGTACTTCAAGACAAGATCGTATTTTAACAACAGCTGGTTATCCTTTTTAAAATTATGAAAAAACCAATCCATAGCGATAGCATGCCGAACAAGTCGTATCGACTGTTGGGGACAAAGCATATTTGTTTCCGAATTCAAGCGAAATTTTCGATCACTCCATACAGAGCATATGTTGTACGGGAATTGATATTCCAAGATCTTCGTGTGACTTAAAGTGACAAGGTAGTGTTCATACATGAAACATTTCTCTATTAAAAATTACTTTCACAATGATTGGATACCTCATAGTTTGAGAATGGATAAACAAAATGATCCTGCCGTTTATTATATCGAAATATTGAAACAATTTGATCATGATATCCGTGTTTCAAAATAAGAGAAATTCATCGAAAATTTTTTTTGGAAAAACACGCACATATTGTCATTTAGAGCAATGATCGGCATAAAGAGAACATGGTACATGAATTAAATAAACATGTTATTCTGTTGTAGTTTGACCAGCTATTGATTATAATTTATGTATTGTTACGAATGTGCAATAGTGATTTGAATTTATCGGTCTGTAACGACTGCATGCAGCATTCATCATGTTTGTAAACACGTCCATCAGTAGAAGCTTCTACTTATCAAAAATGTTGATAGCATGCGGTTATTAGCATTGTTTGTAAGTATGGCAACACTAAATGTTTAAGCAGCTAACGTTGACATCGAAAGCTCTAGAAATCGAACTAGTTATCCGTTAAGAGCATTGTAGAAGATTCACGATAGATGGCGTGTGTATAAATAGTGGCAGAGGTTGCAGTCGGGAGTTGAATTGATAATTGTCGCTGTTAGAGTTAACATCTACTGTCGAGTGCGAATGAGTTTGTACATTGTAAAGTTTGTGTGCATTTCTGCGAATTGATAAACGTGTATAAAGACACTGAGTGAATATTTGAACTGTTGTTGGTGTACATTTAAATAAATAAACTACTAAAACTGCTTTTTATTTTCAATCAAAAGTATCCGGTTTATTTAAAGGAAATAAACCCCGTTTTTAAAAGGTAAAAACGTAACAGTATCTTATCTAATATTCATTACGAACTTTATTGCCATAATAGTTGTTGAAACTACCACTGATTTTCAGCAACATAGAATGATCAATAAGGAAGATATAATACGAAAAATAACTACAGGTCTCATATCAAATTAACTTGGGGTTTCAATATTTTTAAGACAAGAGTTAGTAAGTGATGCATTTTAAAAACATATTATGAAGTTAATGCTTTTGGAGTTGATTTAATTTAATATAAGATACAATTTCACTTTTTAATCAAAATTGCTTTAGCATAACTCAAGCACGAAAATTCCAAAAAAGTATCAATAAAATCGTGCAATTTAGGTTGAATAAAAAAAAAGAAAACTCCAATTTCATTAGAATAATCGTATCAACTTCATTTGAATTTCAAAATATTAGATGAAATCATAAACATACATAAATATTTATTACATATTTTTATGACTCATTTCAAATGGACTTTTATCACGTTTTGACCCAAAAAAAATAAAAAATAAAGAACAAAAATTTAACAAAGGCCAGTTAGTTCTTCCAAAAACACCTTTTTTACCAACCACAACTAAACAACACCTTCCTGGAAAAACTCACACTGCAGCATATATAGTGTTTAATAAAATTCATAGAATTTTATTTTCAAGTTACAACAAACAACATTGCTCAACTTCCGCAAAAACCCTTAAATCCCACAAAGAAGACGACAGACGACGCATTTTATGAATTAAATAAAAACGCAAGCGTAGATAATCTCAACATTAGAAGAAAGAGAAACATGAAAAGGTAAACATTTCTGATTTAAACACAACTATAAAAGGCGGTATTGGAAAAGACACACCACATCACAGAGTCGTTAAACGAGGCAAATAAACAGCAACAATCCAAACAAACAACAACAAAAAAATACAATGTCAAATGTGAAAAAACATGCAACCAAATGTTACAACAAAACAACATTATAATTAATAGCAAACTATTAGAGTCCCACCGAAATCGAAACGAACCTAATATTCGGCCAAAAATTATTATACGGCCTAATCCGAAACAAAACCGATACTTTTAAAACGGTTGTAAAGCTATGTATAGTCGGTTGTCAGTTCTTATAATATTGTTAGAAAAATGTTCAGAAAATATCTATCAACTTACAATTTTATGGTTACAGCTATCATAGACATAATTACAGTGACCATAATATTAATTGAGGCCATCAGCGTAAAAGTGGTGTAACCACTAAGGACTGCTGCACAGTGGTTTAGAAACGTTTTTTTTTTTTTTTTTTTTTGGAAATAATTGTTGCAAAATTTCACATGATTGGAGCTGAGGTGTTTTTGAGTTTATTTTCATTTGTTCAGCTTCCTACTGCTAATGGGGGCCAGTGTGTGCCCCCTCGAAGTTGGTCACCTCGGGTCTCAAAATTGTTAAAAAAAATCGCCAAAAATCCATTTATAATCCAAATGAGCTGAAATTTTAAATATAAATAGTCCTGAAGAAGATCTACAAAAAATAGGCTTACATATGTAGGTTATATCTATTAGTTGAAGAGATATTTAGGTTCATTAAATTTTTTTTTTTTTTAATTTTGCTCAATCTTTTTATGGTTTTTTAGAGATGACGGGCCAACGGATTGTCGATATTTATTTTTAAAATATCAGCTATATTGGTGATAAAATTCTAAATAAAATAGGAGTAACTTGCTAACAGTTATCTTGTCCCTATAAAATGTAACACGCATTCAAAGTTAGAAGATGTTACGTTTTTTCCCAAAAAAATCCCTTTATTTTTTCTTTTGTAGAACACATTTTTCTTCGGAACTATACACAATTTGTATATGATCCAGAAAGAAAACTTAATGCTAAAGCATGTAAAGTAAAATTTGGCTCACTAAATCGGACACAACACCTCCTAGGTCTATCCAAACTTGGCCAATTTTAAAAAATAATTTTAGTTTTGAGTAAAAAATTATAAAAAGGCAAAGCACCGATCCTCAAAAATGTTCCATATTTGTATAACTCTATATGTTACTTAAAAACTTACAAAGTTTGTTTTTTTCACACGGTAAATAGCGTCACAGTAGGCACTTTTCTAAAAAAACTCAGTTTTTGGAACACATTTTTTCCGGTTTAGGAATTTCGGTATTTTAAAATAAAAAATTTCAAAAGTTCTAATACCGTTAATTAAAGAACATTTGCATCTACATTAGTGCAAAATTTAGTTATGTTATCTTTAACCGTTAAAATTTTACATTAATTAAAATTTTATATTTGTCTTCATGGAAAATCACCATATTATGATTTTTTCTGTTTTTTAAGTAAATGACGTTCCAAAAATTTACAAAATTATTTAATTTTACTAAAATATCAATCTTAAAGTCCTAAGGTTTTCAAAAATGTCAAATACTTATATAAAAAGTCTTTATTTACTCTTCAGAAGTTCTACAAACCTTGCCACCTTTGAAAAATGTGTACGTTTTTTCATACATTTCATGCAAAATGAGTTCACCTCAGGTCCAACCATGTGAAATTTTGCAACACTATCTCCAATAGTTCCCGAGATACCGAAGTATTTCCAAAAAAAAAAAACAGTTCTTACATTACCAATATCAATACAAAAGTGGGGTAAGCAGATGGAGCTGAAAAAATAGTTTTTCCACAGAGCATAATATAACAAAGTAATGTAACAAAAGTGGTGTAAGTTGAATATACCACTAAATAAATAGTTTGGGGTTACACCACTTTTGCACTGATTCAATTATATTCAAAATTATATTCAAAAATATTATTGCTTAGAATTTAAAAAACTGTAGTAAAACAAATTTAAATATGTTATAAGTAAATTAAAGCTCTGCTGTATAATGGGGCTAATCACAGTATGATTTATATTCGTTCTATAACATCAACAATTGTGTCATCAACATTTGACACACATCTGAAACCCTACATTTTGTTTAAATCAAAATTTACTGGTGCCAAATCAAAGTACCTTTTAGAAAGAAATTTAAATGTTTGTCTTATTTTTTTCTTTTTTTTTTTTTGTTGATCATTTTAATGGATCTTAAAGAATTTTCATTCAAAGACAACACCAGACTGACTGAGTGACTATGTCATCATTGTTTTAAAATACTTTTTTTTTCCTACAAAATCTTTGATGACGTTCATAAAGGAGGGGGGGAAAAAACAGCCTCAGAATTTTTATAATTTTTTTCTGAGCTTAACAAAAATGTCTTGGTTTTTATGCGATTTAATTTAAAGTCATTGATCTTGGCATGGCATAAATATTTCAAAGGTCCAGTATTGGACAGAAAACACCATAAGGAGGCTTTTGAATGCCCTACACCATAAAATTAAGTTGATATTGGAAACATACTTTAAGAAATGTTTCACTTTAAATTCCAAAAATTATGGGTTTGTCCAAAACAACGTTAATTTAGTTACTCATGTAGCTTAGTGTAGCATGCACTAAGCTTAATTTTGACCATCACTTCATTCAACTGGCTCGTTTTTCAAATACAGTGTTTGTTTCTTAGTTATGTATAGGTTTTTATGTTGGCTGTTTGGCTTTTTTTCCATAAGATTCTTTGGTTTGTGGTATCTTTGTGAGCAATCTGCAATTGCCGCTGCCAAACAAAACAACAACAAAACAGCCACAACATGAGCAACCAAAACAACAGCGGCAATAAAAACTCCAGACCATAACCTTTAAGGAGCAAAGGCAATAATGGCAACAGAGAGAGAGAGAGAGAAAAAAAACATATTTAAAGACCAAAGAAGAAAATATGCTTCATTTGATTTAAAAAAAATTTCTTTAGCAGCTGCCTTCTTTTCTTTCCTTTTTCATGTCTTTACTTTTTCTTGCGGTACAGTTTAATGTGGTTGTTGCAACAGCCAAACCACTGGCAGCAACATAATGTTGCTAGTTGTTTATGTTAACAACACTCAGTGAATAAAAACACAGAAAGACACATGGACAGACAGATATTCTTGAGTTTAGCAGACCTTTCTTTAAAGGCATTAAAGTATACAACAGCAACAACAACGACTCCTTTTATTTTCGGCATATTTTGAAGCATGCAGTTCAAAAAGTCATCTCTTCTGTGTCTTTGCTAGAGTTTTATTTAAAAGTTTTGTGTAAATAATGTTGAGGCCAGGAGTTTGAAAGAGGTTTTTCATTGTTTATCAAAATTCCAGTTTATTTCAAGTTTAACTAAAACATGGTTTAACTATTGTTTGTAAAACTAGGTTTAAGTTTGTTAAACTTGTTTTAAACATTTTTAGTTAAACATGTTTTAAAAATATTTAACTTAACTAGGTTTAAGCATTTTAAATTAAACTTATTTTAAAATTAGCTTGTTAAACTTGGTTTAAGAATTGTTTTTTAAATTTGGTTTACCAATTGTTTGTTAAACTTTATCATACCCTACATGGTTTAACAATTTTCTGTTAAACGTTTGGTTTATTAAATTTAAGTTAAACTTAGTTTATTAAATGCTTGTTGAACTTAGTTTATTAACTGTTTTTTTTTTATTTTTTTTTTTATTTTGGTTAAACATTTTTTCGTTAAACTTGGTTTAATAATTGTTTGTTAAACTTGGTTTAACAGTTATTAGTTGACTCAACTAAATTGAATTTAACAGTTATTAGTTAAACAATGATTAATTGTTAAACAAAGTCGAGACTATAGACGAGATTATAGTAAAACTATACACGAAATTATAGACAAGACTTTAATCGAAATAATAGACAAGACTATAGTCGAGACTATACTAGACTTTACTCGAGATTCTAAACAAGACTATAGTCGAAACTATAGACTTAGATATCACTATAGGTAAGACTATAAAGAAGAATATATGACAATATAAGACTATATAAGACTATAGGCATGACTGTAGTCGAGACTACATACGAGGCTATAGGCATGACTATAGTCAAGACTGCAGACAAGGCTATACCTGCAACTATTCAACTATTAGATCAATTTAATTTAACTCTTAGTTATATATTGTTAACTCTTAATTAAACATAGTTTAATTCTTAGTTAAACATAGTTTAACTCTTAGATAGAGATAGTTTAACTCTAAGATGAGTATAGTTTGGCTCTTAGTTAAACATTGTTAACTCTTAGTTAAACATAGTTTAACTCTTAGTTAAACATAGATTAACTCTTAGTTAAACATAGATTAACTCTTAGTTAAACATACTTTAACTCTTAGTTAAGCATATTTTAACTCTTAGATAAACAAAGTTTAACTCTTAGATGAACATAGTTTAACTCTTAGTTAAACATTTTTAACTCTTAGTAAAACATTGTTAACTCTTAGTTAAACATTGTTTAACTATAAGTTAAACATTGTTTAACTATAAGTTAAACATAGTTTAACTCTTAGTTAAACATAGTTTAACTCTTAGCTGCACTAGTTTAACTCTTATAAGAACATAGTTTAACTCTTAGTTGAGCATAGTTTAAATCTTATTTGAACATAGTTTAACTCTTACTTAAAGATAGTTTAACTCTTAGTTAAACATAGTTTAACTCTTAGTTAAACATAGTTTAACTTTTAGTTAAACATAGTTTAACTCTTAGTTAAACATAGCTGAACATAGTTTAACTCTTAGTTGAACATAGTTTAATTCTTAGTTTAACATTGTTAACTCTTAGTTAACCATTGTTAACTCTTACTTAAACATTGTTTAACTCTAAGTTAAACATTGTTTAACTCTAAGTTAAACATAGTTTAACTCTTAGTTAAACATAGTTTAACTCTTAGCTGAACATAGTTTAACTCTTAGCTGAACATAGTTTAACTCTTAGTTGAGCATAGTTTAACTCTTAGTCAAACATAGTTAAACTCTTAGTCAAACATAGTTAAACTCTTACTTGAGCATAGTTTAACTCTTAGCTAAACATAGTTTAACTCTAAGTTAAAAACAGTTTACCTCTTAGTTAAACACAATTTAACTCTTAGTTAACAAACAGTTAAACTCTTAGTTAAACATAGTTAACTCTTAATTCAACATAGTTTAACTCTTAGTTGAACATAATTTAACTCTTAGTTAAACATAGTTTAACTCTTAGTTCAACATAGTTTAACTCTTAGTTCAACATAGTTTAACTCTAAGTTAAACATAGTTTAACTCTAAGTTAAACATAGTTTAACTCTAAGTTAAACATAGTTTAACTCTTAGTTGAACATAGTTGAACTCTTAGTTGAACATAGTTTAGCTCCTACTTGAACATAGTTTAACTTATTTTAACACATAGTTAATCTTAGTTTAACACAAACCACACGAAGTTTAGTTACAGTTATACTTTCGGTTAAAATGATTTTTGTATGAAGACTGTCAGTAAACTTTATGTTAAAACTTAACTATACATTGTGATAATGGGGGTTGTAACATTTTGTTTAACAAGTAACATTTATTAATTAAACTTAGCTTAACAATTGTTTGTTAAACTTAGTTTTAACAAAATGGGGATTATTTAAACAAATGACAAATCTGTTAAATTTCCAGATTAGATTTTAAAATTTAAATTTAGTTGATATTTGTGTAAATCTTGTAGTTTTAAAGATAATTAGAGGAGCCCGACCGAATATTCGGTTTCGGATTAGGTAAAAAATCAGCCTAATACCAATATTCGGTAAAATTTTGGCCGAAAACTAGATTAATGGAGTCCATTATGTAAAATGAGCTGAAATAAGCTGTAAAATTAAAATAATTTCTTTCTCAAATTAAGATTACATTTAAAAAGTTTAGTTTTTTTCACATTACACAGAATAATGATTTTTTGGCCAATTATTAGGTTTTTTTGGTTTCGGTACGAAAAAACCGGTTTCCATGGGACTCTGAAAATGAGTAAGAGACTTCACTCGTCATTCATTAATTGATTCTTTTAAAATCTGTTTTCTGGTGATAGTCCAATATTTTCTTTCATTTATTCTGCCTCATGCAGAGTTTTTTCTTTAGCATTATATTTTTATAAGCTTCTTCATGAAGCAGCTTTATCATTGTAAAGATAAAACAAAGTGTGATACACTTTAAGAAACAAGATTTTCAAAATATTATATTTAAAATCATGAGAATCAGTGCAAAGGCTCACTTTCATCGTAAATGTTCAGTGACGTGTGAAACCAGGATCAACCACTTCACTGGCCCAAATGAATTAAAAAGTAAGCAATTTATAAATTCTTATCTAAATTCGTATCCCTTTCCTTTAGTATCATAACTAGAACCGTTGCCTATCTCCTAGGAACTTACTAATATTTCATTACAATTATTTTTTCAGTGTATTATAAAGCTGCAAAAAAGTAATTTTCATAATTAATTTAACATGCAGTTAAATTAATTTTTTTTTTTTTGGTTGCTGTTGTTGCCATTCATCTGTACATTGGAATGAATGTTTCTTTTGATTTTATGATTTTGTAAATTTAACTGAGTTTTTGTTACTTTTATAGATAGAGTTGAATATCGTTTTTTTATTTTTTATTATTTAGCACGATTTGTAGTCAAAGAATAAAACTATGCAGTTGTTTTGAATATAACAACCAATGCCAATTGCTTCCTTGGTTTCAAAGTCAAATGTCAAGTTGAAGTTGCTGAGTTTCATTACTTTATAGCCCCGGCTACAACAAATTACATTTTCGTTGTCTTTTCTTTAAACATCTTCAATTTCTTTCTCTCTTTAATTCCATTCAGGGCGGCATTTTTATTTGAATTTAAAAATTATAATTATTAAACACAAATTGTTGTAAGTTATTATAGTGGGCTTTTTGTTCGTGTATGAGTTGTAAATTAAAAATAGAAATATGTTTTATTCATAAAGAAAATCATGTGAACACACAAATACAAAAGAAATAAAAAACAATTACTAGCTGTTACTTGAATCTTGGGTGATCTACAAAACTGATAAAAATCTTTAAATTTAATTAAGAAAATTGTTTATGTTTGTGAATGAATGGCTCTTTTACATGTACATACATACGTAGGTGGGCGTCGCAACGTTGTGTTTAACTAGAAACATTATTAAGAAAGTTTTATTTTATAGACGGAAATCATTTTGTAAATTATTATGCTCATAAAGTTATTAACAAATGTCGGAAGTTTCTTTTAAAAAGCCACAAACAGCTGGAAATATTGTTTTAAACTGAATTTGTATATTTTCAATAAAACAATTTGGGTATTAAAAGTCATAATCACCCTTAAAATATGTTAATAACACTGTTTTACCGAGATATAAATTAAAAACTGTTTTATTTATTATGGGAAAACTTTATTTTACAAACATTTCTAAGCTATATAAAGCTTTCGTCCGTAAAGCTTCCTCAATAAATTAGATTCTGTGTGCTATATTCTAGGATATAGCATTTCTTTGCTTATTATTCGTCCAGATCTTAGAGAAATATACATACAACGGAAAAATTACTCAAAATAAGCACACATACCATTATTGTTTAGGTTATTGACAACTGAGTTAGGTCTTTGACAGGAGAGTTTTCGATCTATGTGTATTTATCTTTGATAGCAACTTTTGTTGAAAACTCAAATAAGTTTCGAATTTGTAATTATTATTTAATTTTTAGAATTTTCAAAATTTATTTCAAATATGTAAACTAGAGTGACAATCAGTTGTATGGAAAAAAATTTGAGTTCGATTTTTGAAGAGTGCCGGGTGGAATATTGTGACACTAGGTCTAAAAGATAAGTACTGAAAATTTGAGCCAAATCGGACAAGGATTTCGGGACGCGCATCGAGGTCAAAGGTCAGATATATGTAAAATTTTACTATTTATATGAAATAAATTTGTAAAACTCCTTAACTTTCTGCATTATGTTACATAAATATGTAGATTTATTTATACTAATGAAAAATACAGTCAAAAAAATATGTTTCAGATTAAACCTATATCTCCTTTGGGTCAAATTGACCCACAAACTGTATTATCGTTAAAATTCGGAAAAAATGCAAATTTTTCAGTTTTTGTTAAAATTTTGCTACTAAATAATTATTTTTGCAATCGAATGCATAATAATCGAAATGTGTGCGTAATTGTCGTTCTAATAAGATATAAAAGACAAAAATTGGTTAAAAAATTTTAAAGTTATTAATAATTCCCCAGACCATTAACGTGTCTCAGGCCACTTGAACAAGAAATGTAGGAACAAAATTAACATATTTTAGGAAATATTAAAATAAAAGCTAATTTTTACTTAAAATATATCCGTATTTACATTCGTATCAGTTTTTGTTTTTGTAGAATACCGTTAACCTATTGGCAGGGATGGCCAAAAAAATTAATTTTTTTTAACGGCAGTTTCAAATCTCCATTTTCAAATTTTTAAAAATTTTCTTAAACAAATTTCAGAATTTTTTGATCATCACATTGGGATTTATTGAGATCATAATAGAGAATAAAAATATGAAAAAATTATGTCAATACCTCTTACCGGTTTTCCGTACCTACGATTTAAATTTTGTGATTTTCGGGAAAAAATATTTTTTTGGCCATATTTTGGCGAATGAGAGCAATTTCCTTACTGTTACGAATTTTAAGTAAAACCTATACTGAATCTTATAGCACAGATCATTTTAAATATACCCTGAAAGTTTTACTGAAATCGGACAACATTAACCCTTAAATGGTGAAGGTCAAAGGTAAAATTTTGCAATATTTGGAATTTCTAAATGACAGATAGCGAAATATTATAAATTTTTCATCAAATTTTAAGGAAGCTTGCGAAAAATATACCTAAGGGTCTTAAATATACAATAACAGTGCAAAAATGGAAATTAACCCTTAAAAGCACTTGGGGTCAAAATGAATCTATATTTGACTGTGCTTTTCGCGATTTTTAAAGTTTGGACCCCAAATTATATTAACGGTTAATTTCCATTTTTGCACTGTTATTGTATATTATAGACTTTATGTTATATTTTTCTCAAGTTTCATTAAAATCGGCTCAAAAATATATAACATTTCGGCATCTTTACATTAGAAATTCCAAATATTGAAAAATTTTACCTTTGACCTTCACGATTTAAGGGTTAACTTTTTCAGATTTTAGTAAAACTTTCATAGTATATCTAGAATTATCTGAGTTATAAGATTCTGTATAGGTTTTACTTAAAATTCGTAACAGTAAGGAAAATGCTCTCATTCGCCAAAATATGGCCAAAAAAATATTTTTTCCCGAAAATCACAAAATTTAAATCGTAGGTACGGAAAACCGGTAGGAGGTATTGACATAATTTTTTCATATTTTTATTCTCTATTATGATCTCAATAAATCCCAATGTGATGATCAAAAAATTCTGAAATTTGTTTAAGAAAATTTTAGAAATTTGAAAATGGAGATTTGAAACTGCCGTTAAAAAAAATTAATTTTTTTGGCCATCCCTGCCAATAGGTTAACGGTATTCTACAAAAACAAAAACTGATACGAATGTAAATACGGATATATTTTAAGTAAAAATTAGCTTTTATTTTAATATTTCCTAAAATATGTTAATTTTGTTCCTACATTTCTTGTTCAAGTGGCCTGAGACACGTTAATGGTCTGGGGAATTATTAATAACTTTAAAATTTTTTAACCAATTTTTGTCTTTTATATCTTATTAGAACGACAATTACGCACACATTTCGATTATTATGCATTCGATTGCAAAAATAATTATTTAGTAGCAAAATTTTAACAAAAACTGAAAAATTTGCATTTTTTCCGAATTTTAACGATAATACAGTTTGTGGGTCAATTTGACCCAAAGGAGATATAGGTTTAATCGGAAAAATATTTGTTTGACTGCAATTTTCATTAATATAAATAAATCTACATATTTATGTAATAAAATGCAGAAAGCTAAGGAGTTTTACAAATTTATTTCATATAAATAGTAAAATTTTACATATATCTGACCTTTGACCTCGATGCGCGTCCCGAAATCCTTGTCCGATTTGGCTCAAATTTTCAGTACTTATCTTTTAGACGTAGTGTCACAATATTCCACCCGGCACTCTTTGAAATCTAAAAAAAAAAATCGGCTGTCACCCTAATGTAAACCTTTGTAACACCCCATGTTCCAAAAAACAAGGTTAATGTCCCATCATTCACTGACTTCAAAAAAGTTCTCATTTCGTGTAAACCAATCTGTGTAAACTGAGTACATTCAAAATACCTGTCAACATCAAATACAATTTGACACTTTTTAGAACGGTCAAGCGTAAAGATCAAATCAATATAGTTAAACTGGTTTTTTCAAAACAATAAATTTTCTAACCACCACCACCACCTAAATAAATAAACCCTTTAACACACGTGTTCTGTAAATGAAAAGTCATTAAAATAAATAAGTTGTTGTTTTGCAGGTGTTATAAAAACTAATCATTTACAAGCACAAATTTATTGACGACATTAAACCGAAAAAAAAATTGATTCTAATTTACCAAACAAATTTAACAAACCTGTGAAAAAGTTCAGTCATGTTTTCAAAACAAATTAATAAACTCTATAAGCTGAGGATACTCAAGAGTTAAATCATTAACCAACAACCAATTATTTATTACACACAAATGTACATATTTAATTAAAGTGTTAAAGTTTATGAAGAAAAAAAAACACAGTTGTTTGGACACGGTCATAGAGTATTTACAGTACGGGGTAAAAGTTAAGGGACACAGAGACCTGACCTGAAATAATTAATAAGCAAGTAATGGTGGTATATTCGGCTCTGTCAAAAAACAAAATTTAAAAAACTTTCTAAAAGTATTTTACTGAAAAAACTTTGGAAAAAAGCTTTTTACGAACAATTTAATTTTTAGTGCAAGTAGATGTTTTTATGGAAAAGCTTTTTACTGAAAAAATATTTGTAACAAACAAATATTTTTTGGTACAACAAATTTATGTGAATAACGCTTTTTTTTTGTGGAAAAACTAAATTTTTGTGGAAAAGCTTTTTTATGAAAAAGTTTTTTTTTAGTGATTCTATGGTGAAAGTTTTTCCTAGTTTTATTTGGAAAAAAACTTTTTATGAACAATTTAATTTTTAGAGCAAGAAGCTGTTTTAATGGAAAAGCTTTTTTACTGCAAAAAAATGTCTAAGCAACAAATATTTATCGGTACAAAAATGTTAGTGAATAATGCTTGTGTAAAAAAAAACTTTTATAGTGAAGCTTTTTATGAAGAGTTTATTTTGTGAAAAACCATGTTTAGTAGTTTATGAAAAAATTTTTATTAATGACTGACTATTTGGTGAAATTTTTTTCTGGTGAACTGTACTAAAAGTTTTTTTTTTTTTGAAAAAAAGCTTTTGACGAACAATTCCATTTTTAGTCCAAGAAGCTGTTTTAATGGAAAAGCTTTTTACTGCAAAAACATTTTTTGGTACGACAAATATAACGCTTTTTTGTGTCCAAACAAAATGTTATAGAGAATATGCTTTTTATGGAAAGTTTATTTTATGAAAAACCCTGTTTAGTGGAAAATCTTTTGTTTAACAATTTTTTGTGAAAATGCTTTTTTGATGAAAAATTCGTTTTGTTAAAAAAGTTTTTTTTTAGAGATAAACCCTTGGTTTGATAAAATATTTTATTATTTCGGTAAAGGCTGTTTTTAGTGAAAAAAGTTTTTGTGTATGAAGATGAAAAAGTTTTTTTGGAAAATATCTGGAAAAAAATGTTATTTGCTAAAAGAAAGCCTCTTAGTAAAAAACGATTGTGGTGACAAAGCTTTTGTTAAAGATATTTCTTATTTAAGAAGCATTTTAAATTTAGTTAAGAAAGAGCTTTTTCTGAAAGGTCTTTCTTAATTCAAAAGCTTTCTTATTGAAAATGCCTCTTTAGTAAAAAAAAAAACTTGTATGGTAACAAAGCTTTGTACTTTGTACTAATTTTAATGTCAAATCTCCAAAAAACGCATTTTTAATGCTTTTTTTTATTGGAAATGGCTGTATTTACAGAAAACTATTCTTTTGAGAAATAAGATTTTTTTTTTTGTGGAAAAAGCTTTCTTGGAAAAATTCACAGAAAATGTTTTCAGTTAAGTTTTTTGGTGATTTAGGATTTATGCACAAAAAAAGCTTTTCAGTCTATAAAAGCTTTTTCAGAGTGAGAGAAGCTTTTCTGTAAAACTTTAAAAATGTTTGAAAAAGAGAGCTATATTCGGCTGTGCCGAATCTTATATACCCTTCACCAAATTATACTTTAAAATAAAATTAAAAAAATTTTTTTTTTAATTTTACAAGTTTTTTGTGAATAAAATTCGGGTTAAAAAATGTTTTTCCCGATTTTGACCCATATTTGGCTGTGCCGAATCTTATATACCCTTCACCAAATTATACTTTAAAATACAAATTTTAAATATTTTTAGGTAAACAAAATTAATTTTTTTTTTTTCAAAATTTAAAAAAAAAAAAAATGTTTCAAACTTGTTTTTCAAAATTTAAACAACAATAATTTTTTTCATAATTGTTTTCAAAAAAATTTTTTTTTTCCAAATATTTTTTCAAATTTTTTTTTAATTTTTAATTTTTTTTTTTTTTTTTAATTTACTAGTGAATAAAAATTTATGACAACAAATTTTCTTGTTAAAAAAAAATTCGGGTTAAAAAAATATTTTTCCAGATTTTGGCCCATTGTAGGTCCAAATTACTATAGCTTTATATAGATCGTTGCAATGGACTTTGAAATATCTATCATTAGATATCCATATTGTCTACATTAATGACTTAGTAATCTAGATATAGATCAAAAATAGAGGTTGTCTCGGATTTTTGCTCATATCTCCGTTATTTATGGACGGATTTTGCTGATTTTAAATAGGAAACTTCTCGAAAGCATGTCTGACAGAATTATTGAAGATTTGGAACCCGAAGATATCTGGGGTCTTCAGAAAATTGATTTCAACAGACAGACATGGCCAAATCGACTCCGCTATCTATAAGGATCCAGAATATATATACTATGTAGGGTCGGAAAATTATATTGTGGAAATTACAAACGGAATGACAAACTTATGTATACCCTCTCACGAAGGTGAAGGGTACAAACAAATATTCTTAAAATATTCTTTAGAGATATAAGTTATTCTTGTGGAAAAAGGGAAACAAGCTTTCTTAGTATTAAAAGCGGAAAATTTAAAGGAAAAATTTTCAGCTAAGCTTTTTAGTGAAAAAGTTTTGCACAGAAAAAAGATTTCTAACCCAAAAAAAAACTTTGTTCAGAGTGAGAAAAGCTTTTTTATACAAATTTGAAAAATTTTTAAAAAAGCACAAAAAAAAGCTTTTTTGATAAATTATATTCTTAATGAAAAAGTAAAAAACTAACTTTGGCGAAATATTATTTTAGAATATGATGTTGGGCTTTATAAACAAAAATAATATTTTTTTACTGTAAATAAAGCCTTTATAGAGAAAAATGTCTTTTTGATCGAAAAAAGCAAAGTAGCCTACCATTAAAACCCTTTCATCTGTCTGTAGCTATCTCGAAATAACTTCAATAACCGAAAATATCATGTCTTCTCAAAATACCTTTATTCTACAAATAATGTTTGATTAATGCCATTACCAGTCAAATACGTTTTCCGTAAGAAACCAAATATCAATATAAGTAGAATACCGTTACCAAAATAATCCAAATTAGAGTTACAGGTCACCTTTTAATAGTTTAGAATTGGTAGCCAATCTTGGAGTAAATCGATAATCATCGATTTTTAAACAATCTCTACTAATTATAATTGTTAAATTCACAAGGTCTCTTATCATGTCATATTGTCATAATGTCCTAATATTTCACAATGGTTTTTATTGGTTTTCAAACAAAAAATGTACAAATAATACTACTTTCTATGCTACTTATGTTTATTGTGTTATCGTAATGAACCAGCAGTGACCAACGCCGAATGCCTAAGAGTCGGTTAAGCCGATCCGCCGAGTCGTGATATATTAGGACATTATGACAATATGACTGATAAGAGACCTTGTGAATTGACCAAATGAATAGAGATTGTTTAGAAAGTATATCGGACAGATCGTTGCAATAGATCAGATAGATAGGTTTTATTAAAAAGTTGACTTTTCAAAAGAATTTTTAAGTTAAAAATAGCTGTAGCAGATATCTCAGTTATTTATAATAGTGCTAATGCAATTTAAATTTGCACCACAATTTTTCATTCTTTTTTCATCCGCACTGTATTGAAGTAAATTAAGAAAATATTAAAACTAATAGACTTAAAACACTGGCAATTTATTTTTACGTTATGAAAATACATAACTTTTTCAATACAAATGTATCTATTAAGCCTATTCCATGCAATAGCATTATAATGACTAGACAACTTTTTTGTTGTTTTTCTCCCAACTAGTGTAAAATTGCCTCTGGGCACAGTAGTAAAACTGATGGTTATAATCATGATAATTTGATGCTGGCTGATAACTGATGATGATACGATTTTATTCATATGATCTTTAAAACAAACATTTCATTATATTCTATTTATTAAGATCTTAAAAGGAGGCGACTATTGTGCAGACAGCTAGTGACTAAATGAGAATGTACGAGTATGGTTGGTTGGTTGGTTGGTTGGTTGGTTGGTTGATGGGTTGGCTGTGACTAACTCTATTAGGTGCTAACTGAAAGTTTATTTTTGAGTAATGTTTACACAAATACCGGTAACTTTAACTAGGGATTAAAGATGGCTTTAATGGCTGAGGACTGTATAAAGGGTTGGCTGAATATTTACTTAATTATTTGTTTAAGTGTATAAAAGAAAAGTTATTTGCTTATATGGTCATGATCTTTCTGCACTGAAATGTCATTAAGTTAACTAACACGCAGCGTATTTATTTTGTTGTTGTTGTTGTTGTTGTTGATTTAACATGACAAGAAGAATAAAATCAACAAAAACTACAGCAAGAAAATCAAAGTAACTGTGTATTCTAAATGCCATTAACCTTTACATTATGACACATTAAAAACACACAACAAACAACCACTTTATGGGCAACATCCATCCATCCATCCATCCAACTCTTGTGGCCATAACTATACAACTCCACACAGCTAGAGCTGTTTTGAGATAAATCTATATGTTCCTCATAAATAAACAAATAAATATTTAGATAACATTATTATTATTATTATTTTCATTCTGAGCGGTTTTGGGGGTTTTTAATTTCAAATATTTATTAAGTGGCCAGACTTGGGAGCATAAAAATAAAAAAAATAAAAATTTGGGCGGTTTGTATTTAAATTACTTTTGAAGTTTGCTTAAAATTATTACCTTCTTATACAGAGGATTAAGTTTAAATTGAAAATCATTTGGGGCTTTTGGTAGCAGCTTCTGTTTTTTCTTCCATAATTATAAAAAAAAAAAATCTTTTAACACATTAAGAGTTTTTTTTTTTACTTTATGTCATCATTATAAACTTTTTATCTTAATTATTATTGTAAATATAAATATTCTCTGATTGAAACTCATTTAAATTTATGGGGGGAGTTGTCATTTCTTTTTTTTATGGGAATTTTAAAAAGGTTTTTTTTGAGAATTTAATTTTTTTTTATATTGTAGTTTAAACATATCATAAGCATTACTTTTAATTTTTTTATTCATTATTTTTACATAATCATTGTGGTGGTGTGTTATTTTTTGAGTATTCTGTCTTAATATTCGGCTATTACGGTTTTAAGCACGTGAACGTGATTTTCTTTAATAAATACATATTTGAAATAAAATATATATATTTTTTATTCAACATTTTTGTTTTTTTTTTTTAATAAAGTTGTCAGTTGCTTTGTAATTGTTACTCACGTTCTATGATGGTACTTTAAATGGAAATCATGTTTTGAAGTTGAATTTTTGTTTTACCTGGAATTAAAACAACAAAAAAATACGGTTTTTTATTAGCAAAGTTTAATTTGATTAAATATTTAATAGAAATTTGATTACTAAGAAAAAAAAATTAGGCTCCAAAAAATACTATGACATAAAATTAATTTAGAATATAAAGATAAAATATGAGATTTTCAAAAAAGATGGAAAGTACTGTTATACACAAGATTTTCTAAAGGAAAATACTGTTATACACAAGATTTTGTAAAGCAAACACTGTTATACAAAAGATTTTCTAAAGGAAATACTGTTATATACAAAATTTTTTATAAAAAAAAAATACTGTTATACACAAGATAATACTGTTATACAAAGTTTTTCTATTGAAAATACTGGTATACACAAGATTTTCTAAAGCAAATACTGTTATACACAAGACATTTATAAAAAATACTGTACACAGAATTTTTTAAAGATAATAATACTGTTATACACATAAAATATTTTGTTATACAAAATATTTTATGTGTATGTGTATTCTCTTATACCCAAAATGTTCTATAGGAAATGTTTTAGTATAGCAGAAATTCATTCAGAGTCCATAGGAGCGCGTAAATTTGTCATTTTACTTAAAATGCTGAAAATAACTGTACTTTTGAATATGAAATGGTAACGGCTGAGCTGTAACGTGGTTTTGCCGTCAGCTGAGTTAGTTCAGTGATAACACAATTGATTTAAACTTAATGGCGTCGATAATATCTTTCTTTATTGATTTCATATTTAATACAGTTTATATATAAAAGAATCATTCTTTTTTGATTTTAATTCATTATGAATTAGCTAAATTCTGAATTAATTCATTTTACAACAAAAATGAATTGAATGAAATTTAAATCAATTCAAACGAATTAGGCAGAAAAGAATTTCAATTCATTTCCAATTCAAATGAATTTGTAAAAATGAATTGAATTGTTTTTGAATTAATTCAAATGAATTAGAAAAAAGAATTAGCAACTCAAATGAATGAAATCAAAAATGAGTTGCAATCAATCAAATTCAAGAGCAGATATCTAGGGGGAATGAAACATTTATCCTACCAAAATGAAAATATTCCGTACAAAAATTGAAAAGCCTTGTCCCGAATCCGCGCCTGATCAAAGAAAACATAGTATTTGGAGTTTGTTTCTTCAAGAAGAACTGATTTTTATTTTGAAACACGCTGAACGACAAACACATTTAATATTCAAGAAGCAATTAATAATTTTTGAAATTTTGTGATGGTCCGTCTTCATTTGTATCATCTAAATTAAACAATCGTTTTCGCGTTATTTGTGGAACAGAATATATAGGATCCATCGACTCATCATCATTTGAGAAATCACTTGCTGAAGACATTTTTAATCGTTAAACAAAACAATATTGATTTTTTGATCAATCACAAGAAACTTTAAACAAAATATTGACTCTCAATCACAAACAATAAACAAAACTTAAATCAGAGCCATCTTTGAAATTCGATTGAACATTTTTCAAAAAAGAAATTTTCCACAATATACAAATATGAGATTATTTAAACAAAAAATGATTGCTAAAGTTTAAAACTAAGAATTTTTTGTCTTTGGACTATATTAGGTGAAACACAAAACGAGAGTAATGCTTGCTGGCTTTTATATAAAAAATTAGTTGAATAACAAAACGACAGTGATGCTTACTGTAGATTTACTTACAAAATCAATTAAAATTTCAACCAATTCAAATGAGTTGGAAATGAATGGCTAATTCTTTTTTTCAATTCATTTGAATTAATTCAAAATCAATTCAAATGAATTTGAAATGAATTGCAATTCATTTTTACCAAATTCATTTGAATTGACTCAAATTTCATTCAATTCATTTTTTTGTGTGAATGATTCGCGAATTAATTCAAAAATAAATGATGATACAGCTCTGATATATAATAAGTTGTATATAACGAATTACGAACAGCTACCATAATACGTTCGGATTTTACGTATATCGGATTCCTCGGGACTTCGATAATCGTCGGCGGTACGATGTATTGACATGACTTACTAACTGGCAGTTTGTTACAAGCCATAGCTACAGATTTCTGGTGATGGGTTCCGTCGGTACAGGATCGATATGTATTGGTACAATTCACTAACTGGGCAGTTTGTCACAATCGGTAGCTACGGATTTCTGCTGATGCGATTCATTGGTACAGGATCGGGTGATAACTAAAACTATATATTATACATACTTAGGCCCATAAGAATAAAGTCAGTTCTTTTTAAAAACAGCTTTAAAATAAAAATCCGCTTTAATTATTAGTCGAAATTAAAGTACAGTAAAACCTTGATAATCCGGACGTCGTTAATCCGGACATCAGTTTTCATTACATTGTGAACTCTATAATCCGGATTGATTGTATCTTTATAACTTTTTAATCCAGATTTCATACAATCTTTGTAAAAAAAAGTTTGAACAGTTTTTATTCGGTAGTCCGGATAATTTGATAATCCGGATCTGCAATAAAGTATCTGTATTATAAAGGTTTTACTGTATATTTTAAATTGAATCGACTTTAAATGGGTGTCATGACAAATGTAGATGTTTTCATATACAAAAAAAGTGGCAGTTTGTGGTGTAAAAATGGGAAGATTAATATAATATTTATGCTATTTTGCTACTAATTTTATTTATGACTGTTCAATAATTGCAAAATCTCCGCCAATATCTTGTAACTTAAACATTTTTAACTTTTTTGTCAAACTTTTTTTCTGATGCTGTTGTTAAATGAGTTAAAAACAGCTTCAGCAAGTTTTATATTTACAGTCGACTTTAAATTCAAAAGTATACTTTAAATTGTCTATGGTAGACCTAAAGTCCACTCTTTAGTAAAGACGACTTTATTTCTCTTAATTTTTGACTATGATTATGGGTCTTAGTCTGTAATAGAAATAAATGAACTTAACTAGGGGGACAGTTAGCCGAAGGCTCTGTATTAAACAGTTGGCCGAAGCCTCTGTCTAGAACAGTCGGACGAAGTCTCAATATTGAACAGTCGGGCGAAGTCTCTGTCTTGAACAGTCGGCAGAAGACCCTGTACTGAACAGATGACCGATGTCTCTGTATTGAAGAGTTCGCCGAAGCTTCTGTCTTGAACAGTCGGCCGAAGACCCTGTACTGAACAGATGACCGAAGTCTCTGTATTGAACTGATCGCCGAAGCCTATGTCTTGAATAGTCGGCCGAAGACCCTGTACTGAACGGATGACCGAAGTCTCTGTATTGAGCAGTCGACCGAAGCCACTGGTACAATGTATGTATTGGCACTCGAACTACATCCGAGTTATAAGAAGAAAATGGGTTGACCGATTTGTATCAGTCGACTTTGATAAGTTAAAATCAAAGTGGTTGGCAAATTCTGTCTCGTATGAACCGCTTCGTCAGTGTGTAAACTTTCATTACTTTTACAAAAATGATTGTAAACTAAATGAGAATTACTAGGTGGTAATGTAATCATTATGATTTAAATGTTTTATTATTACACTTATTATTTTATATTATGTAAGGGAAAGTAGGTAGATACTTATCCACGTAACAGAGCTTGCAGAAAAACTTTATTCGTCACCAATATATTGAGATTTGAAAAATACATTGCTACGAACAATTAATGCACTATAAAGGAAAAACTGTTGATGGCACACAAAAAATATCTATAACCAAAATGTAGGAAATTTTAATCTCTAAAAATGTTGTAATGACTTCTAAACTTGTAAGACGCATAACAACTGAGACATATACAAATATAACAACTGTGACCTTTGACCTCCATGTTTTATAATACTTTTAGCATTTTATTTAGAACATAAAGACGAACGATTGTCCCAATTTGTATATCACTTTTTCATTACGCCATTTAGCTCTTTCGTATAGTTTTACTGGTCTATCATACACTAAATACAACTAAAAACTCCTAAAGAAACTTTAGACCAGAAAGCTATAAACAGTTTCTTATATACCCTTCACCAAATTATACTTTAAAATAAAATTTAAAAAAAAATTTTTTTTTTTAATTTTTAACATTTTTTTTTTTTCGAAATTGTTTTTTCCAATTTTTAAAAAAAAAAAAAAATTAAATTTAAATTTTCTTTTTTAATTTATTAGTGAAAAAAAATTGTGACAAAAAAAGGTTTTTTGTGAAAAAAAATTCAGGTTAAAAAATATTTTTCCCGATTTTTACCCATTGTAGGTCCAACTTATTATAGCCTTGTATACATCGTTGCAATGGACTTTGAAATATCTATCATTATCCATATTGTCTATATTTATGACTTAGTAATCGAGATATAGATCACAAAAATAGAGGTGGTCTCGGATTTTTGCTCATGTCTCCGTTATTTATGGACGGGTTTTGCTGATTTTAAATAGGAAACTTCTCGAAAGCATGTCGGACAGAATTATTGAAGATTTGGATCCCGATGATATCTGGGATCTTCAAAAAGTTGATTTCAACAGACACACAGAAGGACATGGCTTAATCGACTCCGCTATCTATAAGGATCCAGAATATATATACTTTACAGGGTCGGAAAATTATATTGTGGAAATTACAAACGGAATGACTAACTTCTTTTTACCCTTCTCACGAATGTAAACTAATGCAAATACATGTTAAAGTTTTTGAGCTTTCTAAAGCATTTAATGATGACAGCCAAAAAACATAGTTGATCCAGAACTAATTGTTTAAACCTTAGTCATGTTTAACTGACTATTTGTATAGCTAAGGGCGGGTTTTATACTTGAAGATCAAATGCCAATTAAAAATAAGATTAGTTAATCTAAAAATAAAACTAATCTTACATTAATACTTATTGAGCTTTTTGGGTTCTAGTTTACACTTTGTGTTATTGCCATTGTTTTTAGATCGTGTTTCTGAATCATATAAATTAGAAATTAAAATAAATTTGTATTTAAAATATTAAAAAAAAAAAAAAAAAAACAAAAAAGAACTGTAAATTAGTTTTTTTTTTTTTAAATTCCAAAAAACAAGTAACACTTGTTTTATTTGCCAATTCATTTAAATACTCATATTTTACATTTCTGTTGTAAGTAACTATGTATTCTTCAACAAGTTTCAGTTCAATGAACCTCTCACATTTAACAAAATTCGGTTTTAATCCACAAAAGATATTAAAATACTTGTTTAAATATTTGTTTATACAATAATCATAACAAATTGATTACAAAACTTGTTTAATGGCCAAATGACCTAAAGAACTAAACTTTTCATTAATATTAAATTAAACCAAAAAAACAATCCATCAAAATTTAAGAAAACATGCAAAAAAACCAACAGAATTTCGAGGGGTACAAAAAAAATCTGTAAAAAATATTACAAATTTAATTTTTAAAACTAAAAACACAATCAAATCGGCAGCGGTATGCTAAGTTGTCAGTATTTTTAAAACGACATAAGTCAGTTAAGCAATAACAAGATTATGCAGGCCAGTTGTGCTGTAGTGTTCTTAGATTTGAAGTTTAAACGTTTTTTTTTAAAGTTTGTGTAATGTATGTTGAACTGACTTCAAATAATATTAAAAACTGAAAATTGGAAAAAAATCCATCAGCTTATCTATTTCTAAAAAATTCTAAAATAATAATAAAATTGTCATTTACACTTTAATTTTGTTAATTGATATGAAACTTGTGCAAGTTACTTGCAGCAACTGGAACAAGCTTAAACTTTAGCAAGTAATATACAGTGGTGGCCATGAGGTTAGCACACTAGCTACTTGCTATTTTTAAACGCAAATATATCCTATATTTCTTAATTTTTTTATGATATCTTTTGCATGCGTGTTACTTGTCCTTCAAAGATAACGTCCCATCATGTCCAGCATTATTCCTTTATATATATTTTGCGTTTTTCTATCCAGAATAGAATAACCTCAAAAAAACACTGGACAGTATTTTAGCACAAAATAAAAAAGTTTATTCATATTAAAAAAGTAACAAAACAAAAAAACTTATTTCACTAAAAACTTAGTACTTAGTTGGATACTCTTTATTTTTTATCACAGCTGCTAGTCTCCTTGGCATACTTTCTACAAGGGCCATACAGCGATCCACTGAAATATCATTCCAAGCTTTTTCTACTTCTTTCCATAAATCGGCCAAATTTTTAGGCTTTTCTCTCATTATATGCTGCTCCACATCATTCCAAAGGTTCTCAATAGGATTGAGATCGGGAGATTGGGCTGGCCATTTTAACACGTCGATATTGTTCGATTCCAAGCAACACCTCACTAAGCGTGAGGTGTGTTTTGGATCATTATATTGCATAAATCGCCACCTAAGTGGCATGTTGTCCTCTGCATAAGGTAGCATTGTATTTAGAAGTATATTCTGGTATACATACTGGTCCATACGAGTATGAATCTTTTTTATAGGACCAACACCATACCCAGAAAATGCTGCCCACACCATCACATTACCCCCACCGTGTTTTATTGTTTTACTGGTGTACTTTGGATTATGTTGCATGTTCGGAGGACGCCTTACATACCTCATACCATCCGATCCGAATCTACAAAATTTAGATTCATCACTCTAAAGGACATTTTTCCAAAAAATTAACGTCTTTTCCAAATGCTCACGAGCAAAGGACAACCGAGCTTGTATGTTCTTTTTTGAAACATGTGGCTTATGCTGAGAAATGCATCCACGTACATTTTTTTCATTAAGTCTTCTTCTTATCGTTCTGCTGTACACGTTGATACCATATTTTCCTGAAATTTCTCTCTGGATTACGGTGGAGCTCTTAAAAGGATCTCCGACAGAGGCTCTGTATATTAAAGTGTCCTCTTTACGTGAAGTTTTTCTGGGCCGAGGAGCCTGTGTAACATTTTTAGATGTTTTATACTTCTGAATATGTCTTAGTGCATTATAAACCATCTTCCTGGAGCATTCCAAAGTATAAGCAATCTCACTTAAACTTGTTCCTCTCGAGTTCATTTGTTGAATAATCTTTCGCTGTTCCTCTGTACACAACTTTTTTTTAGCCATATCTAAATAATGTTTATTAAGTCAGTTTTTCTTCCTCATTGATTAAGTAATACCTAAACTTACCAATTAATATTTATACCCTCAAAAAACTTTTAAAAAATTTAATTATACTTATATGTGCTAAAATTGTGTCCAGCTTATTTTACATATTACTGCACTAAAATACAAATTTGAAAGAGAATAGCGATAGAATGCAAAAAAAAAGTAACGGGACTTATTGATCACACCATAAACAACACTAATTACCAAAAACTGTAGTTTATAATTGCAATGAAATGAAATAATTTGCTTTAGAAAACAGCAAGTATGAAGTGTGCTAACCTCATGGCCACCACTGTATATTTAAGCTATTAATACACAAAATATATAAAATTTTAAACTCTAAATATCATTTTATAGAATTTTAAACCACTACAGAAACTTTTCTTAAAACCATTAAATTATTTCATTCATTACCCCCATAATAAAAGAAAACCTGTAAGAAAATCATAGGTAATATATCTAAGGTGTCATTAACATTCATTTCTCTTTGTAATTAGCTGCAATATCACTGAACTTTAAAACATTATTTTCAGCTATTATGTGGTTACAAAAATAGATAAATTTTAATGACTGTCAATGTTTTACATGCGTAAATGTAAAATATTTTATGTGTTATGTGAGGTTTAAGAAAAAGTGTTAAAAATCATTTGTATTTCAAACCATCTACTTTAATGATATTTTAAGGTATTTTGTCAGTAAATGAGTGTAAAAATAGTCTGGTGCTGGTTGTTTAATTGACTTGTATCTAATTTTTGGAGTTTTTTCTTTAATTTTTTTTTTAGATTTTAATGTTTTTCTTTTTTTAAATAAGTTTTATTTTGTTTTTATGGGATATAAAAATTCTTAATTTGATATTGCATTATGTGTCATTTAAATGTTAATATGATATGTGATTTGTTTACTTTTTTGTCTAATTATAATTATCAGGTGTAAAGAGATACTTTCTTTTTGAAGTTTGTTGAAAGAAAATTGAAGAAATTAATCATTTTAAACCTTTGAACATATTTAAAGCACCTGCGGCATTGTTTAATTAATAAAAGAAATTAGCTGAGTTCAGGTTTACCTAATTGGTAAATTCACAAGGTATCTTATCAGTCATATTGTCATAATATATCACGACTCGGCGGCTCAGCTTAACCGACTCTTAGGCTTTCAGCGTTGGTCGTTACGATAACACAATAAACATAGCATAGAAAGTAGTATTATTTTAGAACATTTTTTGCTTAAAAAGCAATAAAAACCATTGTGAAATATTAGGACATTATGACAATATGACATGATAAGAGATCTTGTGAATTGACACATATCCACTCGTAAAGTTTGAGGTAATCATCATACTCATACTTTACAACATTTATGACGTTGTTGATTTCGACTCTACCATACTCAATTTGTATAGACGATGCCAAATAAGTATGATTCGAATATGAACATTAAAATACTCATTATGAGGTTGTGTGTGGCCGAATTCTGTATAATTACACAAAAAAAAAAAACATGCATGAGTCAAATGAGTTGAATCAATAGTGAGTATCATGAGTATTTTCCTAAAATTATTAGTCAGCCTGAGGTTATTAATGAATCAAACAGATTTGAGTTCGTATGAATATGATTTCGACGTCGGATTCATATTTAATGCAACGCATACTTATAAATCAGAGATGTCCAAAGCTTAAACTGTGTTTATGTTGGTGAGCGAATAAGAGCTCCACTGAAAGAAAACTTTAGTAAACTAAATAAAAGATGTCAATATTTTTAAGGCTTTATTTGTTAATAATAATCAAGTCAACAATCTTAATCAAATTGTCTGATAGATATTATCATAGCTTATTAATTGAGAGTTCGACATTAATCATTTTCGACAAATTTATAAATATTTAAAATATGAATATGCCTATTTTATTACGTTGTTTAGATTAAAATCATTTGAAATCTGAAAAAAAATTGTTCGCAGAAGTAAATTGAATGTAAAAACCAGACAAAACTTCAATGATTTTTTAAAGTTCTGAATATATTAAGCAATCCAAATATTTCTATCAGTGATCAATACTAAAAATTAAAAAAAAAAAATTAAAATATAGCAGTATACCCGCTTAGCATGTTCATTCGTCGCTGTCTCAGTGACTACTAAACCAAAGAGAATAAGAATATGTGTGTGGTTAGCTTGCACAATTGAGCTATGAAATGGGAATCAATGTTATTGTGAGTATGAGTACGTCAGAGTAGTGACAAGCCATCATTGAAATTAGATGGCTACTCACTTATACTTATAATTTCATGCATAAGTGCGTATGAATAGCAAAAAAGTGATTCATTTCTGCTCTCTGATATCGACGAGTGTTTGCGCGAAACCACAACACACCAGAGACCAAACAGCAGTCAAAACAGTGGGTTCCTCGGGGTGAATCAGCGCCAAAGAAGGCCAAGATGGGTTTGTCAGACAATGAAGTCAATGAAGGTATAATCTACCTTGAAAAGGCTAAAACAATCAATGGAGAATATTATGCCAACTTATTGGATCGATTTAGTGAGGTTTTAAAAATTACCGCATTTGGCAAAAAAAAAGTTATTTTCATCAGCAAAAATCTATGAATTGGGCTACGAATTGCTCCCTCGTCCGCCCTATTCTCCGGAATTAGCCCGAGTTACTATTTCTTGTTTTCAACGCTCGGCCACTTATTGCAATACCTGTTAAAAACTATTTAGAAAGAAGTGGTTGGGAAGTTTAGCCTCACCCGCCTTATAGTTCGGACCATGCCCCCCGTCCAACATTGTCACTCAAGTAATTAATGACATTTATTTTCCCTAGTTTATCGTCAAGGGTGGCTCGATAGACTAGTCGATACTGTGCTGGACTATTAATCTGAGGGTTGTGGGTTCGATTCCCGCCAGAGAATCTGGGTGTACCAGCAGACAGGCAAAAAAAAATAGTGTCTTGTATTGTCTCCCAGTTAATAAATGACGATTATACCCTTCACCATGAGTGGCAAGGGTACATATTAGTTTGTCATTCCGTTTGTAATTTCTACATTTTTTATTTGCGACCCTATATATAGTCGATATAGCCATGTCCGTCTGTATGTTGAAATCAACTTTCCATAGCCCCCAAATAACTTACAAACATAATTTATACATCAATATATCGGAAATTCTTCCGGCTCGGTCGCTATTTAAAATCGAGAAAATCGGCCCACAAATGGCTGAGATATAAGGAAAAAACCGGGACAACCTGTTTGGATTACTAAGTCATTAATATAGACAATATGGATATCTAATGATAGATATTTCAAAGTCCATTACAACGATTTATATAAGGCTATAGTAATTTGGACCTACAAGGGGTCAAAATCGGGAAAATAATTTTTTAACACGAATATTTTTTTTTACCACAAACAAATTTTTTTCACTAAAAATTTTTAAAAATTTAAAAAAAAAAAAATTGGTAAAAAATTTCGAAAACAGTTTTGAAAAAAAAATTTTTTTTTAAATTTTGAAAAAAATTTGAAAAATTTTTAAAAATTTTAAAAAAATAAAATTTCGAAAACAATTTTGAAAAAAAATTTTTTTTTTTAATTTTGAAAATTAATTTTGTTTACCTAAAAATATTTAAAATTTTTATTTTGAAGTATAATTTGGTGAGGGGTATATAAGATTCGGCACAGCCGAATATAGCTCTCTTACTTGTTGTTTTTATGTCAACGTCAGGTTGAGCGACATTTTCACACGATCAACACGATGCTAGTTCAAAAACGTGGTTGACCTCTTACTCTGATTGTACCTAACTAATCTGCTATACATAATCAATTTTTCATCTAGCTGGGAGGATTTGTTATAGCTGTTCCTCACTTTTTATCCAGAAATTTATATTCTGGATAAAAAAAGATGATTTTTGTCTACACGAATCTAACAGATATCTTAACTTATATATTTTATAAGGTAGCATATGAAAATATTGAGAAAAACTCTTTAATAAACTATTTTAAAACACATTATTCTAAAAATTTCAGAAATTACTTAAGTGTGGGGAAAAAATCTTAATTACATTAATAATCGTAAACAATTGTAATATTTAGAAATTTAGTAATAAAGATATTGCAGTTGTTTTTACAAAACAAAAAACACTATATTAGACACACCCACCCAACTTAACTCGAAACAGATTTGTAAACAAATAAAATAATTATTTTATTTAGTGTAATTTAAACGGCAACAAAAAAAAAACTGTCACAATAAACCAAAGGCCAGCCTGAGAAAAGCAAAGAGATAATAAAAAAAATCTAAACAAAAAAATCACACTGCATTTAATAAAATATGTATAGATAAACGAATATAATAAAAAAAGACAAAATAAAAGAATTTTGCCGCCAAATCTGCATAAAATTCGAAACACAGACACACATGACTTTAATAACAACACTAGACCTGCCACAAGTGGGTGTTGATGTAAATGAGAGAGAGAGAATTCTCAGTTGATTACAAATCTGGAAACGGAGGTGTTGGTGAACAGGGTTTATTTGTTTAATTTTAATAAAAAAAAATTTACCTGTTTAAGCATTCTAAACACAGTATTGAGCCAGTTTTTATACAATATGACAAAATACCGGCTTTGTTGTATAAATACAATAAATAAAATTTAAGTTATTTTATCTATCTAAGTATTTACTTACTCGTTTTATTAAAATCAACAACGCATTAACAAAAGGTGTTAAATTTTGAAAAACAAAAAAAAAACAAAGTGATTTTTTTTTTTTTTTTGCTCCAAAAAGCACAAACCGTAAACAACATCAGCAATAATCAGTGGCAGTTTTAACTAAATTAAAAATTGTGCATAAACATTTAAACTTTACATAGATACAGAGAGAGAGAGAGAGACAGACATCAAAGCTTGAATGCCGACTTAAACTGTCAATTACTTCAGTCAGTTTAGTTCCTTAAACGCCGCCTTGCAATTAGTTTTAGTTGATGCAAATCAAATCAAACCAAACAACCAACTAACAACAACAATGAGAGGGAATAATATGGTGAAAAATATAAAGATTTTTACTTTAAGATCAAAATGTAAAATATTGCTGTAAATTTAATATTATTTCTTTTGCCTGCTATTTAGATACAGCTGTTTAAAAGTATGTAAATGCATTTGTATGTAATTTTTTTTTTCTTCTAAAGTTAAATATTTATTTAAGTTGCATGTTAAGTGTGTATATGGAAATGCTAGAGGCAATCAATTTGCATTATTCACAGCACACAAATAGCAACCACTAACAGCAACAACATTATGAGCCACTTCTGCAGCAGCAGCACTATAAACTCTGTATTAGTGCATAGCTGAGTTTTTGAATATTAGAAGCTTTAGCTATAATCTACATATATGCAGGGGAAGGTAAGCAAATAGAGTTGGGTTTTTGGCAACTTAAAAAAGAGTAAACCCCATTTTCCTCGTTTATCGTAACGATATACTTCCAATTAATACAATTTTTGTATGAGAACTATAACCAAATATTAAGAATGGGAGTATATCTTTCCATTTATTGAGCTTGGGCAACATTCCCTTTCATCATCTCTTCTTAGCTAAGTAAATAATCTAACACTTGTTAATAAATGCAATTATTCTTCTGCTGCTTGCTAATTCCCCATTGCCGCTTGCTAATTTACAACCAACAAATAGGAAAAACTTGTTCATTTAACCAAAATACATTTTAACACCATTGAATATGAATGACTAAAGAATGATGATGCATCGCTTAAATAACTATTTAAAACATCGGCAACAACAGGTAAAACAACAACTAGCTGGCAATAGATTGTGTGAATGCAACGTAGATTGTTGCATGATTCAGTCATGCTTAAACACTTCATAATTACAATAACAAGAAATGTAAATAAATACATATGAATATACATATGTATGTACTAGATACTAAGGCAAATGTTAAGAACATATTAACTATAAAATTTAAAAAAAAAAATAATTAAATATTTATTGCAAAATTTTTAAAATGTTCATATATTTAAAAAAATAACCTGTTGTTACTAATAAGTATTCAAACAATTTTTGTTAAGTATAAAAAACAAACATAAATTACTAAAATATTTTGAATATTTATTTAAATTTGTTTCCATAGAACTGTGTATAGTTTTTTTATATTTATATAATTTCAGGAGTGTAAGCGAAATAAATAAGCATACACTTACGTCTCACCTTATAGGGCGGTCACTCGGTATGTATTGTGACATGTATTGGTACAATTTTCCACATGTAAACATGTACATACCGTGTGATCCATATGAAACTTTGTGTATGTAAAATACATGTGTATGCCTTACGACATTTTTGGCAATTAGAGCATGTTCTATTTTCGTGTGTGTTAACAGCGTGTATTTTGAAATACAACACTGTGTGAGTGCAAAATAAAAAAGACAAAATAAAAAAGAGTAGAGAATAATCATAACAAAATAAGTTTCATCAAATTTATTGGGATTTCAAAATTTATTAAATAGATATATAGTGATTCATAATACATGTAATTCATATGCTTGTGTGAATCTGGAAATTATGAACCGTATGTATAACGTGAATTTTGACATACACATGGAATATCGAATACATATCCCAATACATATGGAATACATGCCGTGTGAACCCCCTTTTAGTATACATAAAAACACATTTTCAATTTGTATTTCAGAATTGTCTATTTGTATATCAGAGCTTTTTTAATTTATACTTAAAAATTGTCTAATTGTATTTCCGAATTTTTCAATTGTATTTCAGAAACTTTCTTTTGCTATTAGATTTTTCTAAAATATAATTGGAAATTTCTGAAATGCAATTTGAAATTTCTGAAATACAAATGGAAGTTTTTGAAATACAATTGGAAATGGTGTAGAACTTAACCAAAACTGAAATAGAACTAGAATTGAAATGAAATATAGTTTAAGTGAATATTTACAGCATTTATAATCATTTTGCTTTTAAAACAAACAAATTTATAATTTTTATTGCAGATCGCAGTGGCTTAAAAACTTTTTATTTTGGAAATAATGCGGTAGCTCGTGAACGATTGGAGATATCTTAATAAAAACAGAGCTATATTCGGCTGTGCCGAATCTTATATACCCTTCACCAAATTATACTTAAAAAAAAAGTTAAATATTTTTAGGTAAACAAATTTAAATAAAATTTTTTTTTTTTTTTTATTTGAATTATTACAGATTAATTATAATAAATAAACTTAAGCCTAATTAGAAAATTTACTTTCAAATTATTTAAAAAAAAAAAAATATTTTTTTTTAAATTTTTCAAAATTTAATATGATAATTATTCAAGCTTGATGTCTTTTTTATAAAAATATTTCAACTTTTATTTCAATATTTCGGTACATCAATGTGTAGCATCTTCAGGAAAATATTTGTTTTTGTTATTTCCTGAAGATACTACACATTGATGTAGCGAAATATTGAAATAAAAATTGAAATATTTTTATAAAAAAGACCTCAAGCTTGAATAATTATCATATTAAAGTGAAACAAAAAGTCAAATAAAATTAAATAACTAAATATTTTTCAAAATTTTTTTTATTTATTTTTTTTATGTATTAGCGAAAAAAGTTTTAGGGCAAACAATTTTTTTATAAATTTATTTTTTAAATATTTTTTTTTTTAACTTAAAATAAAAATTTTAATTTAAAAAAAAAAAATGTATTTATTTTATAACAAAAACAATTTTTTTGGTGAAAAAAAAATTTGGGATAAAAAATATAATTTTGACCTATTATAGGTCCGACTTATTTTGGCCTTTGCAAATATCTATTACTGGATATCCATATTGTCTACATTAATGACTTAGTAATCCAGATATAGATAAAAAATAGGTCAAAAATCGAGGTTGTCCTGGTTTTTTCCTTATATCTCAGCTATTTCTGGGCCGTTTGTGTCTATTTTAAATAGCAACCGAGCCGGATGAATTTTCGATATATTCATGTATGAATCATGTATATAAGTTATTTGGAAGCTACGGAATGTTGATTTCAACATACAGATGGACAGACGAACATGGCTATATCGACTTCGCTATCGAGAATATATATACTTTGTAGGGTCGCAAATGGAAAATGTAGAAATTACAAACGAAATGACAAATTTACTTATATATACCCTTGCCACTCTTGGGGGAAGGGTTAATAAACATTGTGCTGAGGTGTTTTTGAGTTGATTTGTATTTGCATGGGCTGATAGTCGGACGGGGGGCTCCCAAAGTTGGTCATCTCGGACCTACAAAATTTGATTCAACAATTCAGTTCTTATCCTAATGTCAAGAAATTTTATACTTAGATTCTACTTGGCATTTCCATGTCATCGTACGTGACATTTATGTAGGGTACTTTATTAAAACATTGTTTTTCAAAATATCTAGCGAAATAAGAGTATATAGCACGTGACATAAAACGGAACTGATTTTGAGGTACATGTAAAAATATGTGAAAATCTACGAATCGTGGGAGGTGTTTATATTTTTTCTTTTAATTTCTTATACTAAACAAAAATATATTAATAAATAAAAACAATCTTTGGATGATTTTATTATAAATAAAAGTTAATAACGTTCGTGACATACGGTACGTGACAGATTTTTGTCTTATATTAATAAATTATTGTATATATTCTGGCAATACATATATGTGGGGGATTTCACGTCAAGTGAACCAACTTTTGAAATGTCTTCCGATTGGGAAGAAATTTCTGAGTTAGAGGGGGTCAAAATTCTTGCATTTTGTCCAAGCAGGTGTTTTTTCTCATCCAAATAGCTATTTCTTCAATCTTATGAAAAAAAGCTTAGTTCCATTTCTTTAAGAGGATTTTGGTCGCTTATTTTACACTTTTTTTTTTTTTTTTTTGCTCAAAAGAAAGCTTAGGTCCATTCCTTTAAGAGCTTATTGGTCTCTTAGTGGGATACGAGTGGGATAAATATCCAAATAAATGTTTTGTAACTCAAGACATCACATTTTTGTGTTAAAGCGCTATTCAAATTTTGAAGAACAATTTCAGATTAATCTAAAAATTTCTGAAAACTATAAAAAAATTAATAAGAACAAAATTTTTTTTAAATATTTTATTGTTTAAAGAATAAAACCTGCCATATTATGTGCAACAATTATATAAAAAAATAAGTTTTGTACGAATTTTATGTTGTATAGTAGTGTTATCAACATGTATCTCACAAAAAAACAATAATAAATGATTGTTAATAACCTTTTGAAAGTAAGTAGTCCCCTTATTTTGGAGATCTGGTATTTAAAAAGCTTTTGTGGTGAAATACTAGATTTAAAAACAAAATTTTCAATTATTTTAAAGCGTTTAAACCCAGAATTAGTTTTAACGTTTATACTACAATAGGATAAATCCTAAACTATAGATGTTTTTACCTAATTCCATAAATAAGCCTAGTTAAATAAATAAATTTTACTATTAACAATATTAGTTTTTAAGAGAATACTATATATCTGAGTAATACCTAAATTATGACCATAATCCGCTTGTAATTTAAACAAGTCTGTATTGAAATTCCCCATAAATTTTAAACAAATTAACATAAAAACGTTTTTAGATTATTATCAAGAGAAAAACGATGAAACAAAAATCTTTTTACAACAAAACTACTTGACTAAATTATGAACAATAATCATCACTTGATCAGTAACAAAAGAAACAACAACTAATAAAATTAGAAGAGAACTTAGAAAAAGAGGAAACCTGTAATACAACAATAGAGTTTTTTTTTAGCAAGCTTATGCGGGTTCAATCTTGTTGGGACAAGCTTTAAATATGATTCATATTTAATACAAATTTAGAAAAAGAAATCACAAAAGTTTGAATGAATTATATTTAAATTAATTTTGTAACAAAAAGAAAAACCTCCAGCATAGTAAAGAATTTAATTTAATTTCACAAAAAAATAACTTGGAAGAAGACAAAATGTATTGATTTCAAATGACCCAATTGTTTGCATTCAATATTTTGTTCTGTATATAACCATATAGGAGTAAAAATGAATTTCTATTGATGTTTAAAGTGGATAAGATATAAAGAGTATGGAGTATAGCTTTTTTTTACTTTCACACATTGAATTTTGGTATTGTTGGTTTTTATGATATTTTTTCAGTCTCTTAGTAGTACTTGTAGATACTTTATGGAACACTGATTAGATATTGTTGGGAGTGGGTGTTTTGTTCATTTTAACAAAAAAAAAAAACAAAAGTACTTGTTGAATAACAAGGGTTTATTTTACTCGCATATCAATCGAAGTTTTACATTATTAGTTGTTGCGAGTTGTTGTTGAAGTTGTTAAAAAAAAAGTGAATTATGAAATGTATGGTTTACTAGGTCACTGTATTTTTGTAAGAAAATACATTCTATGTAGATTAATTTACAATTGAGTTAACTATTAGTTGGGGGAAAAAGTGAAATTAAAATTCAATTTGATTTAATATTAAAAACATAGAGAATAGACATAGAGCGAAAACTCTCCTGTCAAAGACCTAACTCAGTTGTCAGAAACCTAAGTGGTGTGAATGTATTAGTAAAATAAACTATCTGAAAACAAAAACAACACTCGTATGTGTGCTTATTTTGAGTTATTGTTTTGTTTGAGTTTTTATCTAGTTTCTCTATGATTAAAATTAAATATATTATTGGGTGTATGACTTTAAAATGCGGAGTTTTATCAAATTTTTGAATATTTTATTTTGAAACATTTATACATTTTGCAAGCCCTTGTTGAGTTTGACAACAGTAATCATGGAGTAATGGTCATCAAACATTTCTGGCTGGCCTGGGCGATCTTAGTCTTTTTCTTTTTTTCTCAAATGCTGTAGTATTCGTACTATTGAATCGCCCACCTGCAATGACATCCCTGTGTTAAATTCACCAGTCAATAACGTTGCGAGTGAGTTGAATATTCACTAGTAGTAGTTCTCAGTGGCTATCTAATTCGACCTGGCGGAACTAGTTCAACGAACTGCAGGGTATTGACCAAATTTGGAATCTGACTCTGGAGTGTAAGTAATATTAAGAAATTGATTATAATTATTTAATATAAAAAGCGTAGGAACTTGGACCTAATTTGAAAAGGGTTTATTAGTATTCTATCTTACATTTCCAACTTCAAAAGTATCGAACAAAACTTTCCCCCAAATCTAATAAAATATATATTTATATAGCGGGTGAGACTTAATACACCCCGCTGCTGCTTAGGTGGTATTTGGTGTTTTGTTGGTTTCAATTTTCATGTTGGGTTATTACAACCATAAACATAAATAAAAACAACTGCAACATTTTGTTTTATTTGTGAGACAACCCACTTACTTTTATAGTTGTTTCTTTGTAAGGAAAACCAATAAATAAAACTAAATAAATTCAACCATACATTATTATGTCGTTTCTTAGCTTTAAAACAATAAATACAACAGCAGCGCTAAAATATACTAGACTTTTAGCTTACGAATACGAGTACTACTTATTCAATTGATAAGATTTTTTCTATAGCTTTTACTTCTTTCTGCAAATCAATAGACATAATAAAAACGAAACAAAAAAAAAAGACACAACAATGTCGGCAAATTTGAAACAACATTTTTTTGCATATTCTTCTAAGGAATTTATTGTTGGCTGCTGGATGGATAGACCATCAAGAAGATTAAATAAATCTTGAAACTTTGTTTTACTTGCCAAAAAACAAAAAAAAACAGCAACAACACTAATGGCAAGACATTTTATTTACATTTCATATTCTTTTATTTGTCAGTCAACCAAACACAAACAACAACAAAATGAAAACAACACTCAAGCTGTCATACAAGGTGTTGCCATACAAAGTGTTTTTTGGATTCTGTTTGCATACGTCTTAACAAGCCATCGTTTTTTTGAGCACAAGAACAAATTGTGTGGGGAAAACGTGTTGATGTTCATAGTTTTCTTTATAATATTTTAAAATGGCAGTGTTTTTCTAGGAAAATGACATTTGATGTCAGACATAGTTGTGCGAACAATTGTTCTGACAACGTAGTTCGAACATGAACATAACATGGACAAAAGTTGTCCCCAAGAGGCAAATTCATGTGAGGACAAGAAATTGTTCGCTGCATGAACAAATTGCTGTCTTGTCCGGTCGGGGGGCTATGAAGAGTGATGGTAATGAGTGCAAAAATAAAGTCGTGCCTTACCATAACGCCATAGCCGTAACCATAGCCATATCATAAGCATTTTACTGTTAGGGCTATGGCGTTATGGCATGTCACCAATAATCTAATACATTGTTGCCCATAAGCTTGGTTCTAACAGCTGTTTTATATGGTTACGGTTATGGTATGTCTAATTGAACCTTAAATAAAGAATAAAGTCGCTTAAATTTTAAGGAAAAAAATCATGAGGGCCTTTATTTTTCTCTTAAAATTAAACGAATAATACAATTTATTTAAAAATCTTAAAAAATCTATAAATTAAAAGGCCTAATGATTGACGGAAAATCTGAAATAGATATAGCAAAGGGGCTAAGAACTAATCTCAAAGCGATAAAGATGAACATGATTTTGAGGTCTTAGCATTTCAGGACTAGAAGTGGAACTATATAAAATTTATATATACCCAGTTAAAGTTATAACTTTCAAAGTATAAAGGGTTTACAATATAAATGCTAGGAAGAATTTTTAGGTTTAAAAGAGACATCTGTCAAAAATTTGTTTAAACTTTTACTGTGGTCTATTGAACAGATATGTTGTATAGTATTTATACAGATATTATGGAACAATATCATCAAAAAAGTTGATTAAAAATCCTTGTTTTTCAAAATACAACTCTGTTCTTCTCATAATTCAACACTTTCTTAGCAAATATTGAATCATTCGATTACTGTAAAAGCACGCAATAATCGAAAAAATAAAACTGAACTAGAAACTGAACTAGAATCTGAATTAGAACATAAATTAGTAGCTAAACTATAACCGACTACATAAAGGTGAAAGCTGTCATCTAGCTAATGAAAGCTGAGTGTTTTAATATAGGACTGAGTTGCTGAAATAGTGCTGTCAAACTCTTCATATAAAATCCTGACTTCAGCGGAGTCCTACGCCGAACGTCTGTAATCCGGCTGAGCTGAGCAGCCGATAAATATTAAATTTTATCAGCTTACGTCGTCCTTTTTTTGGTCTCCAGTATTTACACAGTTTTTATGGAGAAATACTACGATTTACACAACATTTTTAAATTATTTTGATGCTTGATAAATAGGTAGGTATGCTCTAATCACATCAAAATCGAGATGATTATCCATACATTTAAAGGATTTGTTAATCACTTCAAATTGACTTCATTAGAACTTAATCATTTCATTAATCTCGTAGAATCACCTGAACATACCCCAAACTGATTATGATGTAGCATCGGCCACAATGAACGTACCTTTCAGGTGTACTACCGATAAATAAATACGCCAATGTTTACAATTCCATCACTAATATGTTAAAACAATCTGCTGATAACTTTATTAAACTATTTCTTTCCATCTTGAATGCTTTAAAGGAATATAAATTTGTTTGTTATTTTTGTTAAAGCCAATATCGTCGTTGTAGGGTTCCTTAAAAATAAAACTAAGTTTTCTTCTTAAAGTAACAATATTCATATTCGTTGTTGTGAAAACCAAATTTATTGCCAATAAAATGATTTCATTATATTCATAGGGCACTGCTACCCGTTCAACATATATGGACCGCGATCCGGTTTCGTATGAAGTATTGATGGATCGCAGAAGATCCTAATATTCTGAAATCCTGATCGCGATCCAAATATCACAATATATATTGAACGTTTACAAGTGCCCTATGAATATAATGAAATCATGTTTTTGGTTCTAAAAATAGATAGTCTAATGAAATGAAGCCACATCTAAAAAAATCGATGATTACGATTAGCTTCAAACAGTTTTCTCTGTGTGACAAAAACAGACAAATTTTTTATTTAAAACAGAAATATACATATATTTTAAGTTCCTAGAGGAATTACTAAAGCTACGTACACACGGTTGTCAGATTGTTACAAACATGCTCAGAAAATTGTTAACACAACCATGAGAACTTATGTTGAAACATATGGTTGTTAACCATTTATTGAACATTTTCTGACAACATTGTGAGAATATGACAATCGTGTGTACGTAGCTTAAGGAGCCTAGCATAGCAACGTTTAAGTCGACATTTACACTTTGATTTAAAGTCATATCTTTTTTTTGTTTCTCTTTTAAAATCCCTACGAAAATCTCCTTTTAGGTCATGACTTAAAGTCATAATGTAAATGCCCCTTAAGGATATTTATATGTAGACAAAATATGGACAATAATTGTCGGGATTGAAATTAGTTTCCGGGTTTATAAACCAAATAACACCTCTTTTAGAAACTCTTTGCTGTCTAAAACTAAGTTTTTGTTTTTTTCTATAATGAAATTAAATATTTATATTTAAGTCTGCCACAATAGCAGAAACTAGAATTTCTTTGTGAATAAGATGTGGGTAGTTTAGCAAAAAGAAAAAAAAAAAAACATAATTTTACAGATAGATGATCTTTAGAGTAATAAAAACATTTTGAAAACAAACAAGAAATCTCTAATGAACCCGCATTTTACATTTGTATGTAGATTTTTTGTTTGTTTAATTATTTAGTTTTTTTTTTTTTTTAAGCTGGCCACGATTTTTAAATATTTATTGTTATTTTATCAGCTTTTAAAATAAATAAAATCTTAAAGTGATACTAGATAAAGAAAACAAAACAAGTTCCACCTGAATTGAGCTTCTTATTAACGCCCACCTTTTGGGTGGATTTTTATTGAATTTGTGAAACTTTTCTGTCACACAAAAGTCATGTTTGTAAAGTGTTATAAAGCAATATTTGGTATGTAGATTATGCAGTAATTGTGGTAAAAGTCATGAATGGAAAGAGATTCTAACATTAATAGCTAATGAATAAGTAGTGCTACTTAATAGGAATTTGAATTTTTGATAGGAAATTTAAACTTTGAAATGCTGCAAATATTTTCTCATACTTGATTATAAATTATTTCGTTTAATAATAAAATAGTAATACACATTTTATTGAGAGAGAAGTTAGATTTATGGACATGCCTTCTTAATTCAAATATTTTATAATTCTTACCCCCATTTTCACAATTGGTCAATTCACAAGGTCTCTTATCAGTCATATTGTCATAATATCCTAATATTTCACGACTCGGCGGCTCGGCTTAACCGAGTCTTAGTGATTCGGCGTTGGTCTCTGCTGGTTCGTTACGATAACACAATAAACATAGCATAGAAAGTAGTATTATTTTAGGAAATTTTTTGCTTGAAAAGCAATTAAAACCATTGTGAAATATTAGGACATTATGACAATATGACATGATAAGAGACCTTGTGAAAATTGGGGTAAGAATTATGAAATATTTGAAAAAGAAATGTGTGAATTGACCAAATGTTTATTTATTTTTTAACCTAAAGTTTAACTTTCAAATATTTAAATATGTTTCATAATATAATATTCAATTTGTATATAAGAGATAACACTAATCCGGATTACTGAGTATACAAAACTTTTTGTTTTATATTCTTGGTTTTAAAAGCGCAAAATACTTTTTTAAAACAAATTTTGCCAACATCTATCAACTACCTGACATGGCAGGTGATCAAAAATGACAGATTATAAGATAAATACTCAAAAGACATGTTTTATTTTATATGCATGTACTGATAGACTAGAGTACTTTAATAAATTTAATTTAAAAAATTGTTATAAAGAGATCACTTTCAAAAATCAAATAAAACATTTTATTTCCACAAACTTCTTTGAAATAAAATTAAAAAAAAACAAAAAAAAGTTACCAACAATTGAAACCGCACATAAAAATTGCAGATACATTTTAAACTTCATTAAAAACCCCAAAAAAAGTGTATCTGCAATTAACCAACAAAAATCTAAAACTAAAAAATAATCATAAAAAACCGCCAACTAAATTAACGGAACAAACAATACAATGAACTATAGCGGTTTGAAACCAAGAAACGTAAAAAAGAGTTAAAAGAAACAAAGCACAACAAACCAAAAAACAAAAAAACAAAACACCATAAAAATTGTATTTACAACCATCCCACCTTTTTCAAATGAATAAATCTTAAATAAAAACAAAGAAAAAACGCAGTTATTGAACAACCCTCCAAATACCAAATAGAAATCAAACAGCGAAAAAACAGCCTAAAACCATAATAGAGAGAAAAGAAAAAAAACACAGTTTTCAAGCTTGAATCAAATGTAAACCACACTGGCAATAATTACAATAACAATAACAGGTGTTTGTTTTTATTTATTTGTTTTTCTTCTATTTGTTATAATGATTGAAAGAGAGAGTGTATAAATGTCTGCAAGGAGAAAGAGCGAAAGGCATAGCAAATAACAAAACAAAATAAAAGTAAAGACACGATTTATAAAAATGATAAATTTACACGGTTTAAATTTGAATATTGTTAAATATTAATGTTTTCTACTTCTTATGTAGAGCTGCATTTACATTCTGTTGCTTTGCTGTGGATTTCTGTTCAAGAAATTAATATGGAAAGTCAAATAAAAGTCCAAAACTGTCACAGGGAATTAAACAAACATTTTTATAAAAATCTAAAACGTTAAATTGTACATACATTGTAAATATGGTGGACACGATAAAAACTCATAAAGAAAATCGTGCTGTTTTTATTTAGAAAAATGTTTAAAGAAAAAGAAAAGTGTTTTAGTTTTTAATATTATACATAAATCTTAAAAAAGAAAGAAAAAAAAAACGTTTTATAAATAAATCGTTTTTAAAACCTAAGGGGTTTGGTTTTAAACAAAATAATAAAAAAACTAGTGTAAATTGATATTTAAATTAGATTTGAAATGTTTAAACTGTATAGAATTATAAAATTTAAATTGATAGATAATAAACTTTTAAGTCGAAGGAGAGAGAGAAAAACATTATACAAAATTAGTTGTGATTCACTAACGTCAAGTCTTGAGTTTTTTGATGACAGAGGAGAGGATATTGGCTACAATAACAAAATACATGGTAATATATATTATATAGTTCTCATCTATGGTGGCCAGATTCATCATAAGTAAAGAATTACCCCTAATTCAGAAACACGAACGAAAAACAATTTTAAAAATTTTCTATGAGAAACACTCAAAATTTATTTGAAAACTGTTTGTGCCATAGAGAATTATACATAGAGACGAGACACTACGATTTGTCAAACAAAAAAAAACAAGTTAAAAGTCTGATCCAACAACAAAATACATTGACTAGCATGTATTTTGTTGCTGCAAGAGTTAGGTTTTTGACAATTACGTTTCGTCTCTACAAAAAAAAAATTACTCAAAAATATTACATATACGAGTGTTGTTTTTGTTTTCAATTAGTTTTTTTACTAAAACATTCTCAACACTTAGGTTTTCGACAACTGAGTTAGGTTTTTGACAGGAGAGTTTACGATCTATGTGTAAATGTTTCTAAATCCCAAATTATTTAATTTAGATATATGTTTTATTAATTAAGATGTCTGAATGTCCAAATTTATTTAATTTATCAGGATCACCTTTATTCTACACCTGAATAGATTTTCTGGAATCACATCAGGAACAGTTGCATGTGTATATTGCCTGAAGATGACTGGAGTAAATGAGAATTCAAAAGAAAACCGTTTACTGTCGAATTTTTTGTGCAGATTCAAATAATGTATCATATTATTCCGTTTTCTCTTCTGGTAAAAAAATGTTTTCCTTTGCTGAGCTCAGTTTAAAAAAAAAACTCTCATATAAACAGAGATACTCACCCTATCAGAGGAAAGGCCCATCGCTAATCTAGTGTCATATGGGATTGAGAAACTGATGTTTTTCGAGATGAAAGTCCTTGGAGTATAATAAATAGTCCATCTGATCTGGAAGTTTTTGTAAAAGCCTATATGCTATACTCAAGGCAAGTTTCTTGGCCATTAAATCCAAAAGAATCCAGTTTAGCATCCCTGCATGGAATGACAATAGCGAATTTGTAGTGATTTACTAGTGACATTGTCAGTAGCACTACTACCATATGTTTCCCAGCCAATGTAATCTTCTATTGACATTTAACATTAGCTTGTCATTGAAAATCTACCAGTAGACTGTATTACTACCGACTAGCTAGTTATTTTCTTTACCTATTGACTTTACAGTATAATAAAACAAAAAATTTTGCGCGTTCGAACAATGTCACCAGAAATATACTAGAACTGTTGTCTCTAACGTATCTCTACTGACGCTTAAAGGAAAATTGTCCACATTTTAACTATTTCAATTGTCGATAGAGAAAGAGTGTTGACATAGAGACATATGGTTCTAGGCTGGCTACAGGGATTGTAAAGAGCTACTTCTGGATTACGATTATCCTTAATACTCTTTCAAACCGAGTACAGTTAGTGAAGACTCCATAGAAAAATATCAGTCTAGTGACCGATAACCAGTTCACATTCCAAGGTTTGATTCCCCTCTCATGACTATGCACCTCCTGCAGACATACTTTGCTGCTATGACCTTTGATGTCGTCGCCTGTGTATTGAGTTTCCATGACAGTTTATTGTAAAGAATCAGTCTCAAGTTTCTTGCACTGGCCGCAAGTGTCAAATAGCGATTTATCGTGGCAGCGTGAAAATTGGAATATTGTAGCTTCTTGAATACAATACGAGATCTGTTTTTCTCGGGTTTACACTCAATTCACGGTCGTAGTTTCATCAACTTGTCGTTTTGAGTGCCGCCTTCATCGTATTAAAGTGAATTCCTCATTCGAACAGTTTTTAAGTTCATGAAACCGATTTCTAGAGCATATATCTTTAGACCAAAGCCGTTATCTAACGGAAACTCCTGTAGTTTAGTGCAATCATGATAAACCTAACAATCGATTGATCCAGCTCTAGTATAGTTACAGACTCCACATCGTTAAAAGCCCCTTCTACATCCAGAAAGGCTAATGAAGTGTGGTCTCAAACGACTTTCCCTTTATGAGAGATGGATAATATTAATTCCCACATTCGTAAGGTTAACCCTTTCTAAAGTATTCAACAAGAAGGATGATAACTAATTTCCATCGGTAGGATATTTGCGACCGTGAAAGCCAGATATGACAGATTCCAATCCAGGTCTACGTTATTCTGTAGATCGGCCGGTATTAGACAGTAGTATTCTATTTTTTGTTTCCCATTCCTCTGTGCTTTTAGGATAATGACAAGATTCCGAGATTGGCTGAATTATGAATGTAAGTACAATACTTTTGATTAAAGGCGATATTGAGTGTACAAATTGAAGTTTATTGTGTCGAACTTAAATTTTTATGGATTTTTTGATAGTGTTTTTTAGTAATAAGTATTATTATTTAACATTCAATCCAGGACTTCTTCGTTCACAACATTGAAAGATTTAAAACGATATATTTAGTTATAGAAGCCTTTTTACCCTATTCGTTCTTTCTGTCATTCATATATGAAACTTTTACTTTGCATAATACTATAAAGATAAGTTAGGTTGAATCATCCTTAAGAGTTTCTTCAACTGTTGCGCTTTGATTTCATTCCCCATCTCAGTTATTTAGTCTCTGTTGAACTATGTGACCGCTTTATAAACCTATTTTGCTGGTTACATGTGCTTTCATTTAAATTTGTATATAAATTTCATTTCAATAGAGTTTTAAAACTAAAAGCAGTATTAAATCTGTCAAATTTCTCAATTTAAAGTTAAGTCGATGATCTTCTCGAAATTGAGCCTAAAGCGAACGATGACAACGACTAAATTCATAACAAATTGATCTGATCCCTGAGAATGAATGACGAAAGTCTTATGAAATCACAGGATGACAATATTCTCAACTTAAATGAAAGTTTAGTTTATTTTAAGATACTGTTTCTGAAGCCAATGTTAAAAATGTACTTTTACAGGTTTTTTTAACATTGGGAAATTTTTACCATACTAATGATGTTTGTCGGTAGAGCAAAACGCTGACGTTCCGCTTAAGTTGTATTTAAACACTATGCTTCATTTAAAATTTGATAACTCTGTCTATAATTATAGATCTGTTCAAGAACTAGTCAGGTTTGAAGGTTTTATTTAGAAATAGTCCGCATTAAACGGAAAAATTACTAAATATATTAAAATATTGAGAACGGGAATGATTTTCTATTAAATCTACATATTTATAGCTGAATGAAACTTCATAAATAAATAATGCTCTAATTTGTCATATTTGGGAGTCACAAAGAAACTGAAAATCTAATCAGTTGAACACATATTTATTATTAATCCGTTTGATCTCTTTTGATATATTGAACTAATGCACTAAACAATTGATTTCATTTCTTTTGTTAATTAACATCGTACTAATTGAATAAAATGTTTACAACTTGCCTAAACTTTCTATAAACAAATTATTAATTTTTTTAGCCGCCTTAATACTTAAAAGTAAACGTTTATTTTATACTATTAGCTTCAAAGAAACTTTTCCTCACAACATTTCAAAATTTTCAATCATAATTCTAACAAAAAAAAAAAAAAAAAAAAAAAGTTTACACAAACAAACTAACGACAAAAAACAACAACCACATCAGACAAAATAATACAGTGACGAACAAAAAGTTTAAGAAGTTGTGCAATCTAAACAAACCAAAAAGCAACAATGGAAAACACAAAACAGAAGCTGTAAAATAAACTAAATCGTTGGTAATTAAATAACAAAACAAACTAGAGAGTTCAGATCACACCTTATTACAAACAAATATAAGAAACCATAATTTAACAAAGAAAAATACTCTCGTTCAAAATTGTATTCAAAATTTACAACTCGCACAAAATACTAAAAATAACAATAAGATTTTGAAAGAAATTTCATATTTAAACAATTTGTTAGAGATACAATACTACAAGTTTTTAAAAATAAACTAAACTTTAGCTTTTATGGTTTTTAATTGGGAAAGGTTCAGTTGCAAGAAACAGATGAATTTGAAAAACTACCTGTTTATGTTTAATACCCTACAACATGTTATAAAGTTGGATTAATAGTTGGTTAACCAATTTATTGGCTCACTTTAAGTTAATATTGAAATACAAATCACATTTAATGATAAAATATTTTAACACTAAATCGTTTATATACATAGACCCTTAAAATCATAAAATATACAAACTAATTTCCCATATCTCTGCCATATAGGGGTACATAATAGTCGTCATAGTCTATACTATGACTTGCAGACGTGTTTTTCTGCTCAGCTTTTTATGGCAATAAACCTAACACTTCACAAACGAAATTAACAAACATATTTTCATATTTTGTTTTGAATAAGAAACAAAAGCCTCTTAACCAGGCAGGAGACCGATCTAGCGGCCAGCAAACAAATAAAAATCAAAGAACCCAACACAAAAACAATGGCTACGTGGAACCGTGAAATAAGCAAAACAACAGCAGCAGCGAATTCCAAAATTTGTTTAACAGTTTAGCAAGTAAAAGTTAAAAGAAAATATTAAGAAAACTACACTTTTTCTGGATTCATTGTGGATGAAAGCAATGAATTTAATAAAACAACCTGTTAAATACAAATATAAAGACAAACAACCCAAATAACGAAATATAGATACTCACATGTAAGATTTGTATAAATTGGTTCTGTTACAAAATGTAATAAAAGATGAAGAAAAGAAAAGGAAACAAATTATGGCGTAAAATAGACTTTCATCAAATTAGCACTTAAATGTTAACACCACCACCACCACCACCAACCAGCATCATCCACACAACACCCAGCATCAGTTGGATCAGCAGTTCGTGCAGGCAGTCAGCTAGTCTCAGTGAGACAAACCAAAGGTACTCGCACCAATGGTTAGTTAGTTAGTTCATAAATAATACTTGCATGCATATGATGCATATAATAAATAAACAAGAAAAGATCATCTTCAACGTCTTCGTCAAGATCCAAACCAAAACAACAACCACAAAGAAAGAACTCTTCAAAATGTTGTGTTGTGTTAAATAGAAAATATATCAATATATTGCTGCACTATGGGTTGTTATAGTATGAAATGGGAATATAATTGACATTTAACCATGGTATTAATTACAAAAATAATATAATCCCTGAAAGTGTTACTTCATCCACATAGGAACAGTTTTATAGTTCATGGAAAACAATCTCCACAGTAGACAGTTTATGGCCAAATTCCACAGAAGTGGACTTAAGATGAGTTTGCTGTGGCTTAATTGTTTAGCGCGTTTGATCATTAAGCATGATATGGTATTATAATAATTATTTGTTTACTAATAACTAATATTTATCACAGCGCCCTCCTTCGATGGTATCACATTGAAATGGTATCACATGAAAGTAATTTCGTTTAATGACAATCTGAAGGGAACAAATTTAAGTTCATTATATTGAGCCCAAAAATATCTTATGTTACAAGGATGCTTAGGGATTTTTTGATCGTGAAGAGTTCCTCAACTCTTCGCTATATAAAACTACTGCCCAGAACCAATAAAAAGTCTGAACAAAGTTCTCAACATTGAAAGACTTAAAAGGATATATTTTGTTTGAGAAGCCTTCCTTTTTGACCTATACCTTCTATCATTTATATGTGAAACTGTTTTAACTTTAAATGTTATAGGTGTTACTTGGCACAGTCCCATGTCCCGCCCTGGAAAAGTTTGGTTGAGACCTTAAAAGTTTCTTTAACTTTTTGGCTTTAAGTTCATTCCCCATTGAATATTTAACTTTGTGACTTTATCAATATATTGTTGCAGTATAGGTCGAATTATAAACATAAAGCAATAAACATTTTAACCATGGTATTAGAGACAAAAAGTATAGGAGGAGAGCGTGAGTAATTTTTGGTTTCAGCAGAATGGCGCACCTTTAGCTTATCAAACAATATATATTTAGCGCGTGTTATCAGCCGTCTTGACGCTTGTGGGGTGCCATTAAAGTACATAAATGATTCACATCCTTAAGACAAATATCGTTCGAGCAATTCATGAGATAGAACTAGAAACCGTAAAAAAAGTCTTGGAAAGTTGGAAACTGAATGTCAAACATTGGAAATATACATAAGTATCAAACTTATTTTTATAGTGGCAAGGGTATATATATTTTTCTGCATTTTTTATTTGCAACCCTACAAAGTATATATATTCTGGATCGTTATAGATAGCGAAGCCGATATAGCCATGTCCGTTTGTATGTTGAAATCAACTTTCCGTAGCCCCCAAATAACTTACATACTTGATTCATACATCAATATATAGGGAATTCTTCCGGCTCGGTTGCTATTTAATATCGAGAAAATCGGCCCACAAATACTCAGATATAAGAAAAAAACCGGGACAACCTCGATTTTTGGCCTATTTGTATCTATATCTGGATTACTAAGTCGTTAATATACATAGTATGGATATCTAATGATAGATATTTCAAAGTCCATTGCAACGATGTATATAAAGCTATAATAAGTTGGACCTACAATGGGTCAAATCGGGACAAATATTTTTTAATCCGATTTTTTTTTTTTTTCACCAAAAAATTTTTCAGTAATAAATTTAAAAAAAATATTTTTAAACTAAAAAAAAATTTTTTTTTAATTAAGAAAAAATTCAAAACAATTTTGAAAAAAAAATTTAATTTTTTTTACCTAAAAATATTTAAAATTCTTATTTTAAAGTATAATTTGGGAAGCCGAATATAGCTCTCTTACTTGTTTTTTCTATGCGTTCCTATTGGATAACATTTATACAAACGGATCCAAATCTCCGAATGTATTTATTGGAAGGTGGTAAATTGCATTATTCATGCCTCCTTATAACTCCATAATTATGATGTGAATGAAAAGGAGTCTATGTCTTGCTATTTCGGTGCTTGGGACTACAATATCGTGCAAGCCGTTTCTAAATCAGCAAACGAATCTCTTCAGAGAATAGATACATTTATTCGGGAGTTTGTTAGGTTTAACATGACGGTCTTTTGCTCTTCTTTCATAAACCGGAATACTCTTTATTTAGTTATAAAAATAAAATACGTTGGTTGAGGCTAAAAAAGTCTACAAAAAATTAAACTCTATCAAAATTTCCCAGAAAAGTAGATGGAAAAGTACAAACTGAAATTTTGCAAAGGATTTCGTCCATAATTATGACTTTTTACAACTACCTGATCAGAAATTCCATGTTACCCTGGTAAAAGAGTAATGCAACGAATTTTGTTTGTAGAACTGATCAAAGGTCCCGAATATTTTGTGGTTTGGTAAGATATTTGTTCTGTATTTTTCTATAAATACTAAAATATAGTTTTTTTAAGGTCAAGTGATCCCAACAGCTTCGTATTCTGTGCAATTTCTCGTTTTTGTTAAAAATATATTGTTACGAACTTGCACTATCAATTTGAATTTAACGGTTTTAATGCATGGTTTCCACATCCACCATCATTTGTATATATTGTCATAACTGGATACTTCTACTTACTTATCAGCACAGTGCTGCCAACATTAACTGTTAAAACTGCTAATAATAACATTAAGGCTTCTGAAAGCTCTGGAAATAGAACCCTCTAGTTTTGTCCGTTAGATAATGCATGAAACTTCTAGAAGATGGGACAGTGTTTGTAAATAGTAATAGCAAGTTGCAGTTGATCAGTAACATCAACTGTCTTACCAGTGTATTTTTGGACAAAGCATGATTGGTTATCTACCTGTAAACAATACGAATGTCAACGAAGTTCATAACCATTAAAAATAAGAGCCAGAAATCATAATCAATAGCTTTTCAGATTACAAAAAGGAAAGGAAGTGCATAATATGTTATTTTAATCCATATTCAATGTTTTTTCTTTGATCAAACCAAAAATTTTTTATGTTACTAGAAGAATTGAAACCGACCAGGGCACCAGGAATGGACAGATTGACAACTTTTAGACAGGTCACGGATAGAACCCAAAGGAACTTGTTCTGTTTTGGGTATTATAATTCATTTCACATAAAATTGAATTAAAATTTTATAAAATTTATTTCAAATTTTTTTTATATGTCAAGGGGAAAAATGTATTTAACAAAGTTTTTCCACTGAGAAACTTTGGTGAGTCATATGATTATGTTTCATTATTTAAAAATCGAGCTATTTTTCGCAAAATATTCATGTTTCTTTAAGCCAAAGTTAGAATTTATGAAACATATAAAGGGTGATTAAGTCATCTTTTAGTCATAAGCTTCAAATGCTTATAAAACTTTTACAGTATTTTATACAAATTTCTAATCCAAATTTTTTTAAAAAGTAAATTTAACCAATATACAGTCAAATGTATGACATCAAATCAAATTTCATAAAAAAAATCTGATGTACATACAAACAAAAGCAGATTATTATTTAGGTTTTAACAAATTTATGAAATTTCTTTGATTTCTTCACTAATACGAGTATCTTCAATAATGATGAATACTTATGTTCTAACTACTAACTGTCTAATACTTTCAAATTATAACCCATGGCGCTAAACAATTTCATAATTCTATTATTTTTCCTAAAGCAAATAGCTAAAACACATTTTTTTTCATTTAGCACCCTACGAGCACATCATTATTGCTTTAACCCATAGTGCGGATGGGGTTAAATATTTCTTATTTTATTTCCCTAGTTCTTAAGACTCGGCATGCTGAGGTGGTAAAATTCAATAGAAAAAGAAATAAACCATAAACATTATGATTTCAGTTTCTTGAAAGACACCATAGCACAATAATGAGGAAGGAACAGTAAAACGTAATATGTACAGCATAAACATAAAGAAGAAGTGAAGTGCAGTGAGTATGTTCTTGATGTCCATACTATTGCACCTTGCCCAAGCTATATTAAGTTAACAACAATTCTAAACAATATCACAGTGGGAGATTATTTTGCCTGCCACTTTACCATATCACCAAAAACAACTGTCAGCCACACTCAATACAAAAATATTTAGCTAACTAAGAATTATGCATTTCAACAATAAAGCAAACGAGAGAGAAAAGAAGAAAACAAAAAAAAAAAACATATAACTTTTGCCGGAGAAACTGATCATAAAAAAAATAATCGTTTGTATTTTTTCGTACAAAATTAGTGTGTATTTATTTGATTTATGGCCTTAAGGTAGTTGTTTTGAAGCAATAAAATTTTTGATGTTGCAGTTAGTTGCTGTTGTTATTAGGCTTAAGTCCTCCAAACAATTTTACACTTATTCCAAACGTTCTGTATAAAGCTAAATATGTATTTTAATATTTCATTCTGGCTCTGCTGTCGACTTTTATGTACTCGTACCTGTCTTAAAAACCTTACCACCTGCCGTTGATACATATTTACTACCCAATCACAACTATTAACAATACGAACGAGTAAAATTTTCTTAGTAATGAAGAACATTTTTATACTTTGGTGATTTATGTGGTTCAAATCAGTTCCTTGTTTTATAGCTTTTTTTACTTCAACATTCATCAGAAAGATTGTTTTAGAGAAAGAAATATTTGTGATAAACTGTGAAGACAAATCCAAATACATACTGAGGAATTTCGAATTCAAATACTTAGAAATAGAATAATAAAGCTACCCACCCAGCTGATTACAAGTAATCAATGCATCCCTTTGAGATAGTAACTTTCTCTAATGTATAATTACTTGGCTGACCCCAAAATATATATATTCTTAAGCCATTTTACATGTATGTTGTCTTGGTAATGCACAGAGCAGTCAATTGGTTACTTTAGACATCACACTTTGCCACTTAAGTGTCTCTAAGTAATCTAAAGTGTGGTCAATTTAATTTGATTTTTTAATTTACCCATTAGAATTAATCTATTGGAGAGTAAATTGTCACTTCGTGTCCCTTTGTAATCTGAAGTGTTAAATGCTAAAATTTTTATACCCTTCACCTTCGTTAGAAGGGTATATATAAATTTGTCATTCCGTTTGTAATTTCCACAATATAATTTTCCGACCCTATAAAGTATATATATTCTGAATCCTTATAGATAGCGGAGTCGATTTAGCGATGTCCGTCTGTCTGTCTGTTGAAATCAATTTTCTGAAGACCTCAAATCCTCAATAATTCTGTCAGACATGCTTTCGAAAAGTTTCCTTTTTAAAATCTATATCTCAATTACTAAGTCATAAATATAGACAATATGGATATCTAATGATAGATATTTCAAAGTCCATTGCAACGATGTATATAAGGCTATACAAAGTTGGACCTACAATGGGTCAAAATCGGGAAAAATATTTTTTAACCCGAATTTTTTTTAGAGAAAACATTCTTTTGTCATAAATTTTTTTCAGTAATAAGTTAAAAAAATAATTTTTTTAAAACTTGGAAAAAAACTTTTAAAAAACAATTTTGAAAAAAAAATATTTAAAAATTTTTTTTTTTAAATTTAATTTTAAAGTATAATTTGGTGAAGGGTATATAAAATTCGGCACAGCCGAATATAGCTCTCTTACTTGTTTATTTTAATTTCACTTTAGGGATAAGACATTTTATAAAATGTAATTTCTATTTCCTTACTCACCACAAGTACACATTATTTGGCCAAGACATTACTCCCCTTGAACATAATTTTAAAGACCACTCTGTTTACTTATGTAATTAAATGTCGTTTAATCGAATCAGGGTGTCACAATAGACTAAACGATAGTATGCTGAAATATTAATCTGAAGGTTGCGGGTTCGATTCCCACCAAAAACTCTGGGTGTATGACTTAAAAATGTGGGATTTACTATAGATGGCGTATCTTTTGAACGCCGTTTTTGTTTTTATAACTTATATATCATTTTGAAGGATACATATCTGTCATTTATTCTCTCTTAATTATTGAACATTATAGTGTAAAAAACAAAGTGTAAAAAACAAAGCGTCATATGCGGGATGTTTTGCTTTACTTCTTTAATTTGAAAAAAGTGCCGCTGAAGCACACCGGATTGCTCATTAAAGCTTATGGTGAATGTGTTCCATCGGTTTCAACGCGAGATAGATGGTGTATGTGCGGTTCAGAAGTACTGATTTTGACACGGAAGACAAAGATCGCCCAGGACAGCCAAAAAAGTTTGAAGACCAAGAATTGGAGGAATAACTCCATGAAGATTGTTGTCAAACTCAACTAGAGCTTGCTAAATAATTGGGACCTACTCAAGCAGCAATTTCAAAAAGTTTGCCAGCTGCAGGATTAATCCAAAAGCAGGGAAATTGGGTATCATTCAAATTGAAGCCGAGAGACCTTGAAACACGATTTTGCATGTCTGAAATGCTGCTAGAACGCCATAAGAGAAAATAATTTTTACACCGAATCATTACTAGCAATGACAAATGGATCTATTACGAAAACCCGAAATGTAAGAGATCGTATGTGAAGTCCGGCCAACCAGCCGAATCGACACAAAGCCAAATATCCATGGCGCTAGTGCTCTGTATTTGGTGGGAGCAAAAGGGTCCTATCTATTATGAGCTGCTGAAATCTGACCAGACCATCACAGGGAACCTGTACGGAATGCAACTGATTCGTTTCAAGTGAAGAACGCCAGAATATACGGCCAGACACGAAACCGTAGTATTCCATCATGACAACACTTGGCCAAATGTTGCAATACCTGTTAAAAAGTATTTTTAGAATGAAGTGGTTGGGAAGTTATGCCTCACCCGCTTTATAGTCCAGACCGTGTCCCGTCCATCTACTATTTGTTTCGATCGATGCAGAAAGCTCTCTCTAAGATACGCTTCACTTTGGAACAGGGTATACGATATTGACTTGATTCGTTCTTGGCCTCAAAAGATGAGCAGTTCTTTTGGCTCGGAAACCATAAGTTGCCAGAAAGATAAGAAAAGGCAAGCGCGGATCCAGGGGAGAGAAATTGGAATTCACCCCCCCCAAAAACCGAAAAGTTTTCAAATAAAAAAGGGGAAAAAAGCAAAATGTAAAACAAATTTTAATTTGTTCCTCTCCCCCAAAAAGTTGACATGGGTGCGGGCCTGGAAAAGGTCGTAGCTAACAATGTCCAATAGCTTGAATAAATTTATATTGTACAAATGTTTCAAAATAAAAGCTAACAGTTTAAAAAGCCCGCATTTTTAAGACATACACCCAATAAATAATTAGAGTTGCCATTATATTGTTAAAAAAACGTATAAAACGATTGGGGTGATTGGGATGATCTCTCAATTTAGACAAGTTCAAACGTAATTCTATTAAATTTTAGAATCCCTTCTCCCACAATTCCGAAACAGGAAAAAACTTTTTGCCAAAAAAACTCATTCCTAGTTAAGAATTTTATACAACAAAAGAGTTCTAAAGTCATAAAACAAATAAATTTCACATTTAAAGCACCTAAACTCATTCTAGCTTCCCGCTAAGTCATTGTTTCTTCTAAGATTTACCATTCTCTACTTTATGCCGGAAATATAACTTGTTGCAGTTGTTAAAGCAAATCATAAACGTGTCAAATTTACCTTTAGCAACACCTCTTTAAATAAAAACTAAATACTTGACACATTTTGCAGAGAATTTTAAGGAAATTTACAGAATTAACAAAAATTTTACTTAAATGCTAAAACAAAAAAAAAAAAGATAAACGGGTAAAGCAAAAATGAATTTACGCCCTACAGGTAGAAAGTAGGAACGGTACCTGTTTTCATTCATTTTATTCTTTTAAATTATAGGACTTCTTCTTATAATTTAAACAAAACAGAGAAATGTATTCTGCAATATGAAGAGACAGATAGATGAAGGAAGGTATAATGAAGGGTTAAAGAAATGAAGACGATCGAAGCAGCCATGCAGCCAGACAGACTACAAACACATTAAAAGCGATAAAAATCTTTATCATACAGCCAGGGGACGACACAAAAGAACAGCATTTTAAATTACAAACAAATTATTACCTGTTATAGAAATGTTACATTTTACTTATCAAAGAAATTTAAATAATTTCAAAATTATAATTATTACATTTCATTTAATAGATACTTTAAAATTTGAGATTTTCAATGTAGGAGATCTTTTGTTTTCTTTTCTTTTCTCTTTTTGCTTTATTTATGTGTCTTTATAATTTTGAAAAGAATAAATACAAGAGTTCAGTTCATGTTGCAGTAGAACCCCTCCTCCGGAGATTTTCTTTTCTTTCATTTTCATAACTGTGTAATTTTTTTTCAGACATACATAAATGCTTAACAATCTATGAATTTATGACATTTAAATGTCTAAATGTATGAGATGGGATCTTTAGTTTTTTTTTTTTTTTACTTATATATTAAAAGTTTATTGTTTAGATAGGAAAAATGTGTTAAATGATGAATGATGTTGTTTTTGTCATGTTTTGGTGGCATGATTTGAGGTCTCTCCTTTTATTTAAATATAAAAAACGTTTAGTTTGAGTGTAAGCAAAACTATTCTGCTTAAAGTCATAGGTGTTGAAAAAAGTATTGACATTTTCTTGATAAATCTATAAAAAAAACATGCAACAGGAAACATAAATTTAAACATTTCTTATTTGCAATTATTTTTAAGTACAAAATTCACAAAATTATTTAAATTTCGAAAATAAAAATTGAAGTTCGAAACTTTTTAACAAATTTTATTCAAAACTTTTAATATTTACAAACGTTCTATATAAAAATTAAATCAAGCCTCGAATTTTGAAATTCGAAATACACTAATACCCCGGGTTTGCATCGCTAATTGGGAGCGGAGAAACGAGGTGCAAACCGTAGCACGATTTTCCATATATTTAATTGGTTGCGAGATTCATTTAATTGGTTCCGAAATTCATAATTTTAGCTAAACAAATTGATTTTTCGATACAAACATTTTCGTATTAACGACGCAAATCGTAGTACTTTGAAAAATTTGAAACTATAACGACGAAGAAACTGATACATAACCACCTGCATCTTCGAAACGACGAAGGTCCTCGTCCGGGGTATTGGGCGAGATTAACAATAGATGCCGTATCTTTTAAACTCGGTTTTTGTTTTTAATAACATGTCATTTTGAGGGGTACATATCTGTAATTTTTTCTCACTTAGATATCAAAAATTATAGTGTAAACAACAAAGTTTTTGTTTTGCATCAAAAATTTCGAATTTTGTTCCAACGAATCGTCATATGCGGGAAGTTTTGCTTTGCTTCTTTAATTTCAAAAAAAAAGTGCCGCTGAAGCACACCAATCGCTTATGGTGAATGTGTACACCAAAGCTTATGGTGAATGTGTACATTCAACGAGCGAGAGATGGTTTGTGCGGTTCAGAAATGGTGACAAAAATGGAAGACAAAAATCACCCAGGCCTGCCAAAAAAGTTTAAAGACCAAGAACTGGACTCCATGAAGATTGTTTTCAAACTCAACTAGAGCTTGCTAAATAATTGGGAGCTACTCAAGCAGTCATTTCGAAACCTTTTTAACCAATTGAAGCGCGAGACACCTTGAAAGACGATTTTGCATGACTAAAATGCTGTTTGAACGCCATAAAAGAAAATCATTTTTGCACCGAATCATTACTTGCGATGAATCATTACATTACGATAACCTGAAGCGTAAGAAATTTAATGTGAAGCCCTGCCAACCGGCCGTTTCGACACCAAAACCAAATATCCATGGCGCTAAGGTAATGCTCTGTATTTAGTGGGAGCAACAGGGTCCTATCTTTTATGAGCTGCTGAAATCAGGTCAGACTATCACCGAGAACCTGTACCGAAGGCAACTGATTCGTTTATGCGGCAAGACATGAAACCGTAATATTCCATCATGCCAAGTGGTTGGGAAGTTTTGCCACACTCCCTTTATAGTCCAGTCCGTGCCCTGTGCGACTGCTATTTTTTTCGATCGATGCAGAAAGCTCTCTCTCGGATACGCTTCGCTTTGGAACAGATGTGCAGTTCTTTTGGCTCGGAGAAGATGGGAAAAGGTCATAACTAACAAATTTATATTGTACAATTGTTTCAAAATATTAATAGTTTGTTTTCTGTAAAAATATTTTCTAATTCGTAGGACGAATAAAAGTAATTATTCGAATATATTTCCAAAAAAAATTAAGAAAATTTACAAACATTTTTGCACAAAAGTGCAATTGTTAAATTGGTAAAAAAAATTTTCGGTTAATCGAATAAATTGTAAATTTATATTCGATTAATCGAATAAAATTTCTGAATCGAATAAATTATAAAAGTATTATCCATTACATATAATATTTTCACATTATTAAATTCTATTCGATTAATCGTATCACGATTAAAAAAATATTTATTCGAATAAATTTTTAAATTTTAACAAAAATTATGAAAATTAACAATTATTTTTATTTATTGTTTAATTTCTGTTAAATTGGTAAAAATAAACGAGTAATAACAAATAAATTTATTCGATTAATCGAATATTAATTTAATTTATTCGATTAATCGAATAAATTTTACATTTCGAAAAAAAACTTAAAAATTTGGCAAAATTTCCTGGAAATTTAGTCTAATAGCAAATTCCCGAAAATTTAATTTTAAAATTAAAATATTGTACAATTAATCGTATAACGAATAAAAATATTCATTCGAATAAATTTTTAAATTTTAACAAAAATTTTGAAAATTAACAATTATTTTTATTTATTGTATGATTTCTATTAAATTGGTAAAAATTATTCGATTAATCGAATATTAATTTAATATATTCGATTAATCGAATAAATTTTACATTTCGAAAAAAACTCGAAAAATTTTGCAAAATTTCATGGAAATTCTCTATTCTCGAAAATTTACTTTAAAATTAATAGATTGTAAAATATTGTAGGATTAACCGTATGACATAAATAAATGCAATTTAAAATCCAAACGATTTAGAATGTATTTATTCAATTCAAATTTAATTTAATTTCGAAAATCATAGAAACTATATTATATTAAAATTATCTCAATATATAGGACTAGAAGAATAAAAATTAATAAATTTTAAATATTTATGTTTGAAAAATTTTATTTTCGAATTTTTAATAAAAATCAATTAAAAACTCAAAATTCCATGCTAAATATTAATTGAACATGATTTCTATCGCCTCTAAAATTCGAAGTTAAATTCGAAAATCAGAGGAAATATTATTAATTTAAATTTACTAATGAAATAAAGCAAAATTAGCTAAATTTTATATAAAATATTCATGTTCGAAAATTTTATTTTCGTTTTTTTTATAGAAAGTTATTGAAATCTCCTAATCTTATGGAAGAAAATTTTAATTTTACTTGATTTAGCCTTTAAATCATTTAGAATCTATTTCGAAATTTGGAATTTAACTTCGAAATTTCGAAAATCATAGAAACTATGATAAATTTATTTTTCTAAATAACCATTTAATCTAATAAATGTTTAATATTTTATATATTAATGTTCGAAACAATTTTTTTATTTTTTTATAAAAATTATTAAAAAAAACCTAAAATCTGTTATAAAATATTAATTTGACATGATTTTTTTGCCTTTAACCGTTTTATTATTTAGTACGGAAATTTTCGAAATTTCGAAGTTAATTTCGAAAATCATAGGAAATAAGTTTAATTAAATTTTTTTTAATGAAATAAATTTCTGAAATATGTAGCCTATTAACATATTTTAGAACTTTTCGAATTTAATTTCAGAATGGCAAAAATCATAAAAAAAATTTTGCAGTAAAATTCTTTTATAAAACTTTTAAAATTTTTTTAATGAAATAAATTTCCGAATTTTATTGCGGATTGGCAAAAATCTTAAATACATTGCTGGAGTAAAATTCTTTTAAGAAATAAAGCAATATAAGTGTAAAATGTATAAATTTTTTAAAAAAATATCAATGTTTGAATAATTTATTTGCGTATTTTTTGAATATTGAAAATCTGAACCTTTTGGCATGTATTTCCGGAATTTTCGAAAATTCGAAGTTAATTTCGAAAATCGTAAAAATATGTTTAATTTAAATTAACTACTGAATTTCACAAAATTTAATGCAAAATATTCAAGTGTTGTATAAAATATCAATGTTCGAAAACACATTTTAGAATTTTTTATACAAAAATTTTTAAAACCACAAATATTTTCATAAAATTTTATTCAAAACACAAAATCAGAAGCAAAATATTTATCTGACTCATGTTTAAATTAAAAATATTTTAATATATTTTAAAAAGCTGGAACATATTTAAAATATTTTAAAGTTAAATTCAAATTCTGCTTCATTTTGAGAATTCGAAAAACCAAATATTTTTGATATTTTTCAAATTACATAACATTGCGCCAAAATCAATAAATTTAATTAATTTTTCAATTTATTTAAAACACAAACTTGTTTCCAACACTAATTTATCTTAAGCCTTTGGACAACTTAAATCTAAGTTTCAAAATAAAACCCATAAAAAATTAATCTTAAATAACACTTAAATATCTGAATAATAGATTTTATTATAAACAAAAAAAAAACTCATAAAACTCATGTACTATAAATAAGGTTTTCTTTTTACTATGAAAAAGTACCAGCTTTAAAGTCTAGTCTAGACAAATTTCAAATTAAATAGAAAGACAAGAAAAGTGTAGGTTTCAAAGTATTTTTTTCTTTTTTTCAGCATAACTTTAAAGTTTAAATACTTTGTAACAGAGAAGGAAAGAAAAACTTAATGAAATTAAACACATTTAAGAAATATAAATAAAATACTTAAAATATTTTACCTAGAAAGTTAAAAGAAGCGTGGGTTAAAAATATTAATAAAAAAAATAAGCAGCAAGTAAAAGTACTTGTTATAAGAATAATATTTATAAAATATGTATAAATAAAAAATGACACATTTATGTCTTAAACTTACAAAAAACAACATAAAGAAAATATTGAAAAATGATGTTTTTACATGGGAAATGAAAAGTGTAACTAATACTTAAAAAATTGATTTTAAATCATTTTTAAAACTTAAGCTGAGAAAAGCCTTAAGCAAACACTTTCAATTTCTTTTCGAGCTGATAAATGCAGCAAAACCAGAGATCTGCTGCTGCATATATGTATGTATAATAATATACAATCCATTATAGTATAGACATGGTACAAACATAGATAAACCGATTATAAAGTCATACAATTTACATACAAAATAAATAAAAGATTGTTTTCTTTTATTCTTCAGCCCCATCAAATATTGAGTCGATTTAAATGTTCATTAAGAGAAATAAAATTGTATTAAAAACCAGAAAAAAAAAGAAGAAAAAAAAACATAGATAGATAGAAAGAAATTATCTTAAGTGTCGTGTAGGGCAACATTTTTATTACGAATATGTATAAGCTGCAATTTATTTCACTTTATCTTGTTGTCATACATATGTATGGAAGATGATGATGATGATGTTTTTTTTTTTATTATTTCTCTCTTTGGCTTTAAGTTGTCGTTGTGGAGTTTAGTGGTGGTGATGATCCAGTTACTAAAGTATTGGAGGAGTAATAAAATGTGGGAAATTTTGTACATAAATTAAATGCTAATGGAGGGAGGAGGAGGAGGAATAGAAGGGGTGAGTGTATTTGTAAGCAACAAATCAGATAGTATTAGAACAGCACTTAAACACCACTGACATCCATCAATTTGTTGAAGAGATTGCGGAGAATCTTAGTACAAGATTTCTTATAAACATTTAAAATAAATTTTTACATCATTTTGTGTTTATAGAAATTGTATTTCGGTTTAAACCAAACACGAAACTCTTTATAAATGTATGAATCTCATTCAATTTATGATTTTTACTTAATATTTGTATACCCTTCACCATGAGTGGCAAGGGTATATATAAGTTTGTCATTCCGTTTGTAATTTCTATATTTTTCATTTGCGACCCACAAAGTACATATATACTGAATAGTTATAGATAGCAAAGTCGATATAGCCATGTCCGTCTGTATGCTGAAATCAACTTTCCGTAGCCCCCAAATAACTTACAAACATAATTGATACATCAATATATCGGGAATTCTTCCGGCTCGGTCGCTATTTAAAATCGAGAAAATCGGCCCACAAATGGCTGAGATATATAGAAAAAACCAGGACAACCTCGATTTTTGGCGTATTTTTGATCTATATCTGGATTACTAAGTCATTAATATAGAAAATATGGATATCTTATGATAGATATTTCAAAGTCTATTGCAAGGATTTATATAAGGCTATAGTAATTTGGACCTACAATGGGTCAAAATCGGGAAAATATTTTTTTAACCCGAATATTTTTTACCACAAACAATTTTTTTATAAAAAAAAACAATTTCGAAAAAAAAATTGAAAAAAGTTTTAAAAAATTTTTTTTTAAATTTTGAAAAAAATTTCGAAAAAAAAAAAAATTTAATTTTGAAAAAAAATAATTTTAATTTCGTTTACCTAAAAATGTTTAAAATTTTTATTTTAAAGTATAATTTGGTGAAGGTTATATAAGATTCGGCACACCCGAATATAGCTTTCTTACTTGTTATTATTAACCCCAATACAAGGGTTAAACTAATCGATTTACACAAGAAACTTGTTTAACATTTAGGTCTGTTCGAACTCGTGTTACATTTCCCATAGAAACATAAAGAAAAGTTGTAAATTTGTAAATTTTTAAACCTTTATCACTTATCACTTTCTTTTCTTACAATTAAAGACATTTTCAAATCTCTTTTAAATTACAGTAGACACAAAAATGTACATTTTTATGATTTATTTATATAAATATTAAGCAATCTCGTATTTATTTTAAAAATCTATATTTGAATTTTGATAAAAATTTTAAAACAAAAAATAAATAAAAACTGTAACACCCAAATTTAAACCACATATTAAAACAAGCACCAGCACACAAGCGGAAATTATCAGTTATTGACATTACAAAATGTTTGTACGTTCATACGTTTACACTGTCAAATAAGGCAAATTGTTCAATATTTTGTTGTTTATTTTTATACGAATTTTATATAAAAAAATAAAATAATATTAACAAAAAAACTGTACAATAATAATACTGACCCTGAACTTCATTCATTGATATACAGTCAGTCAGTTAGTTAGTTGGACAGACTGACAGTTATTCAATCCAATCTTCCTTTTAAAGAAAGTTGTATACATATTGATATCCATACAAATTGATTTTGGTTTTTGTGTTATATTTATTATATCCACCATCAAAAATGATGGGAGGTATATTGATTTTGTCATTCCATTTGTAACACATCAAAATATTTGTCGCTGACCCACATTAGTATGTATATATATCCTGGGTACTCATAACATTCTAAGACGATCTAGCTATGTCCGTCCGTCTGTTGAAAATACGATAAGGCCCATACGAAAGAAGCTTGCTGGTTTGTTTGGTATTGAAAATGGTTAATACCGGACCATGATTTCACCTAGCCACCATACAAATGCCACCCCGTTCTGTAAAGTATGACGAAAATCTGGCAACATTTGTCCCTAGTCCGCCTCAGAAAATGACTTAGTTGACATTTACACTTTGATTTAAAGTCATATCTTTTTTTTGTTTCTCTTTTAAAACCCCTACTAAAATCTCCTTGCCTTTTTTATCAACCATGTTTGCATTTATTTGGCATATAATCGTATCAACAACCAATCAGAAACAAACTCAAAGCAGAATATCAAAAAAAGTCATGAAAAACAGAAAACTTACTTTTTGTTTAGACGTCACAATTTGCTAGTACAAAAAAAACCCATGATTTTAAGTCATAACTTATGTGCTGTTTTATAATACAAGCGAGTACTTTGAGTGGACATTTTACATGTATTTTGTTTTTGTTACAACAACAAAACACATATAAAATTTCCACTCAAAGTACTCGCTTGTATTATAAAACCAGCACATTAAAGTCATAATGTAAATGCCCCCTTAAACGTTCATAATTGTCTTATAATAACTAATATCGTAATGAAATTGGACATATACAAGTTTTATATTGGTTGTATGACTTAAAAATGCGGGATTAACAATAGATGGCGTATTTTTTGAATGCAGTTTTGCAGCTGAAGCACACCTTTTGCTCACCAAAGCTTATAGTGAATATGTTCCATCGGTTTCAACGTGCGAGAGATGGTTTGTGCGGTTCACAAGTGGCGTTTTTGACACGGAAGACAAAAATCACCAAAAAAAAGTTTGAAGACCAAGAATTGGAGGCATTACTCCATGAAGGTTGTTGTCAAACTCAACAGTACCAGGATTCATCCAAAAGCAAGAAAATTGAAACTAAGAGACCTTGATAGACGGTTTTGTATGTCTGAAATGCAGCTTGAACGCCATGAAAGAAAATAATTTTTGCACCGAATCATTGCGTGCGATGAAAAATGGATCCATTACAATAAACCGAAGCGTAAGAGATCGTATGTGAAGCCCGGCCAATCAGCCGAATAGACACCAAAGCCAAATATCCATGGCGGTAAGGTAATGCTCTGTATTTGGTGGGGCCAAAAGGGTCCTATCTATTATGAGCTTCTGATATCTGGCCAAATCATCACAGGGAACCTGTATCGAACACTACTGAGTCCCCATAGAAGGCCAAAACTACATATTGATGGTGGGTATACAAGAATCGTCACAGCCGAAAATAACATTCTTACTTGTTTTTTTCTTCTGTAGTCTTCTCGACTTTATGTTGTTGGTTGTTTGGTATGATTTTAAACTGAGTAGATAAAAAATTAAAACTTTGATTTTTTTATATAAAAATAATGTCTGGTTTTATTGGTTTTTTTGTTGTGGTTGTTTTTGTTGTTTTTTATATCTGTTGTTGTCAGAAGATACCATCAAAGTCATGACATCATATTTCAAAATACTATATAATACATACATAAATACTATATATAGCAATGCAGTTTACACTCTACATTAAGCAATTAAAGGTGTAAATAGGAAATATTAACACATACTGACAATTCTATAGTTAGAATTCTGGCAAAAGATATCGATTTACAGTAAAGTAAATAGCTTTGATACCTGCTCCAAAGTGCTGGGAAACCACTGTTATAAAAATTCTATCAGTGTTGATAAACATTTATCATAATGCAGAAAAGAATTAATGAACGTAAACGTATTTATTTTATCTCGTTGATTTTTGGTATGATTTCAATCATAGGATTGCAAAATATGACATATTAAACAATTGGTCAATTCACAAGGTCTCTTATCATGTCATATTGTCATAATGTCCTAATATATCACGACTCGGCGGCTCGGGTTAACCGACTCTTAGGCATTCGGCGTTGGTCTCTGCTTGTTCGTTACGATAACACAATAAACATAGAATAGAAAGTAGTATTATTTTATGATATTTTTTGCTGAAAAGCAATAAAAACCTTTATGAAATATTAGGACATTATGACAATATTACATGATAAGAGACCTTGGGAATTGACCAAATATCTTTCAAAATTTCTTCTAAAGGCACTTTAAATTCGTCTTCTACCCTATTTACCAAGATTTTGCTTTATTTCTTATTGAATTCTAATTTAATACCATAAAATAACAACCAATACACTTGTTCGGTTTCAAAAACTCTTATGATTTTTTATTTCAGTTTGTTTTTATTATAAAAATAAACTTTTTTTTTTTGGTAATTTAATACCTCCTTTACTACTTGAGTTCCTTTATAGGAGACGACTCATTCAGCAGCATTTCATAACACAACACATAAGAAGATACTTTAAAAAGAAAGAGAGTAAAAAGACCCCAGCTGCTTGTTGTTTGTTTTATATGTATATAGTGTTCCTGCTTTAAAAATAAAATGATCCTCCTCATTATATTTCGTTTTTGTTTTCATTCTTATCTGTGTTGCTTTTTTTTAAAAAAAACTCTTTATTTTATGAAATTTTGTGTTTAGTTTGAAAAAATTTTAATCTCATTTGCTCATTTTTTCGGTCTTTAGACACGCAAACAACATCCGTTTTATTTTTATGTATGTTCTGAAGTGATCTTCAGATTTTCCAAAAACAGTTTCGTGTGCATTTGTTTTTCGTTCACTAAGCGACAAAATCAAAGTATAAACTTCCTTTACTTTTTATTTCATACAATAGGTATTATTTTTACTTAAGGTAGACCTTTATTTTAAAGTACTTAGTTGTAGTTAATATTAAGTATTTGTCATTAGTGTGTAATTGTTTAATGTTTGTCATACCCGTAGTGGCATTCATCAAGTTTTTGAGCAAAACAGTGGCGCCTATTGAAAATTTTAAAAGATTTCCCAGCAATTTGGTTGTTCCGCAAAGTTTGCTATAAATGGGCTTTGGGAGAAACAAAGACAACTGAGTTAGGTCTTTGACAGCTGAGTTTGCGATTATGTGTATTTATCTATGGCTACGACCTTTTCCCATCATTCTGGCAACAAATGGATTCCGAGCCAAATCTTTTGAGAGCAAGAATGAATCAAGCCATTATCTGATGCTCTGTTGGAAAGTAAAGCGTATCCTAGAGAGAGCTTTCTGCATCGATCGAAAAAATTAGTAGTCGGACGGGGTAAGGTCTGGACTATAAAGCGGGTGAGGCAAAACTTCCCAAGCACTTCATTCTAAATAATGTTTAACAGATATTGCAACATGTGGCCGAGCGTTGTCATGATGGAATACTTCTTACGGTTTCATGTCTGGCCGCATATTCTGGGCGTTTTTCGATCAATGCTCACTTCAAACGAATCAGTTGTGTCCGGTATAGGTTTCCTGTGATGGTCTGATCAGATTTTAGCAGCTCATAATAGATAGGAGCCTTTTACTCCCACCAAATACTGAGCATTACCTTAGCGCCGTGGATATTTGCCTTTGCTATCGATTCGACTGGTTGGCCGGGCTTCTCATACGGTCTCTTACGCTTCGGGTTATCGTAAGGTATCCATTTTTCATCGCAAGTAATAATTCGTTGCTAAAATGATATTCTTTTATAGCGTTCAAGCATCATTTTGGATATGCAAAATCGTCTATCAAGGCCTCTCGGCTTCAAAGTATATAGTACCCAATTTCCCTGTTTTTGGAAGTATTTTGCTGTTCGCAAACGTTTTAAAATTTGCTGCTTGAGTGGCTCTCAATGGTTTAGCAAGTTTGACAACAATCTTCATGGAGTAAAGCCTCCAATTCTTGGCCTTCAAACTTTTTTGGCAGGCCTGGGCGATCTTTGTCTGCCGTGTCATCTGAACAACACTGCTGAACCGAACAAACCATCTCTCGCACGTTCAAACCGATGGATCACATTCTCCATAAGCCTTACACTTTTTTCAAATTAAAGAAGTAAGGCAAAACTTCCCGCATTCATCTGTCAGATGCGTCATTTAGTTTGTGTTTCACAGCCACTGATAGCAGACTACCCCGTGATTTGAAGATGGATACAAGTGATTTTCGTGTTCTAATTAAGCTAATTAAGAAAAATACTAAATACTATCAGAATTCTGCACCATAAATTACTATGGTAAAAAATTGGTTTACTGAATTCCGCTATGCCCGCACAAGCATGGGTGAGAAACGTTCTGCACTCCCAGTTGAGGTCTCTACAACCGAAACAATTGAACAAAATCACAAGATTGAAAGTGCGATAGATTGTGAAAGCCATAGGCATCTCACATGGCTCAGTGGTTCCAAATTTGAATGACCAATTGGGTATGAAAAGCTTTTCTCAAGATGGCTACCACGTTTGCTCACAATCGGGTGCACAAAAGAGTAGACACATGTGCACTTTCCATAGCAAAAATCCATGAATTATGCTACGAAATGCCTTCCTTATACCCTATTCTCCAGATTTAGCCCCGTGTGACTATTTCTTGTTTCCAAAGCGGAAGAAATGTCCCGGCGGAAAGAGATTTGACTCCAACGATGAAAGCATCTCACAAAAACTACCTATTTTGATGACCTCGAAAAATCTTATTTTTGGAAGGAATAAAAAAAATTCCAGAAACATTGGACAATTGGACCCTATATTGAAAAAATAAAATTATTTTTTATCCATAAATCTGTGATTCCTTCAAAAATGCACGGTCTTTTTGACCAACACTCATATCTTGAAATAGTTGAGCAAGTGAACAAATATGTAAAATCATTATTTCAGACTTTTTCCATAAAATTTATTTCAATAAAACGATTCTTATTACTTATATTTAATAGCAGAATTAGAATGTTGCCAACAGTGGTATTTTTGAGGAAAATTAACCATACAACTTAAAAAATAAATAACATGTAAGGGTGTTATATTCTGGTATGCCAAATCTTGTATACCCAACATCAATATGTAGTTTTGGCCTTCTATGGGGACTTGAATCAGTTATGGTCCGAACTGTACAGAATTTGGTAGAGTGATTAATTTCTTAAAACTTTAAATGGCTTATGCCGAAATGTATGTTGATATCATTATATATAAATTATTTATTGAAAATGATGAAATTATGAACGAAAGATTTAGTTTCATATAAAACTTGTTTATATCCAATTTGATCATGATTATTATAAGACAATTATGAATGTTCAAGTCATTCTCTGAGAGGGTCCTAGTATGTTGACTGGGGACAAATGTTGCCCGATTTTCGCACTCATTTGTGCAAAATTTTATCAGGTTTGCCGTATAATAAACATGACTGTTTAAACAGTATTCCGGGGGAACATTTGTATGTGGGCTAGGTGAAATCGTGGACCGAGATTGGCCAAACAAACCTTGTCAACAGTTATAGGGGGGTCACACATTATGTATTGCATGTGTTTTGTGACATGTATTGGGACATTTTTCCACATGTAAACATGTACATACCGTGTGATCCATATGAAACTTTGTGTATGTAAAATACATGTATATGCCTTATAACATTTTCGGCAATTAGATCATGCTCTATTTTCGTGTGTTCAACAGTGTGTATTTTGAAATACAACACTGTGTTAGTGCAAAATAGAAAACACAAACAAAAAAGTGTAGAGAAAAATCATAACAAAATGAGTTTCATCAAATTAAATATATTTATTATGATTTCAAAATTTATTAAATAGATATATAGTTACAAACAACAATTCTATATACTATTAGAGGTTATGTCACATGTAATTCATATGTACGTGTGAACGTGGAAATTATGAATCGTATGTATAACGTGAATTTTGACATACACATGGAATTCCATATGTATCGAATACATGTCCCAATACATATGTAGTACATGCCGTGTGACCTCCCTTTTAGTATTTGTGGAAAATTTTAGCCAGGTAGCTTCTTTCGTTTAGGCCTTATCGTGTTTTCAACAGACGGACGGACATAGCTAGATCATCTTAAAATCTTATGAGGACCCAGTATATATATATACTATTTGGTTCTACGACCTATATTTCGATATGTTACAGAAGGAATGATAAAATCAATATACCTTCTACTGTTTTTGCTTTTAGTATAAAAATATTATGATTATTATTTCAAATACATATTTTTCAAAAATTTTAAGTATCATTAATATCATTACTTTGCTCTATAAACTATTGATACTTTTAAAATTTAATTATGTATGTAGGTGTTTAACTTTAAGTATGAAAATAGAAAAACCCACTTACCTGTATTTTCTTTTGTACCCAATTGTAAATTTCTTGATGAGGAGGCAGGATCAAATTCGCCCACATCAATACTATTCAGTTCAACACTTGTTAAATCCATGGATTTTATAGAAGACGAAGCTGAAGCTTGAGCCGACGATGATGCATCATATAAATCCGTAAAATTATTTAAAGCAAATAAACCCGCACTGCGGTTTTCTTTATGATGTAATGAAGCACCCGAAGATAAATTCAACAAAGACGAAAATACCAGTAATAACACGACCAAGAATTTAAAACATAAACTATTACTGCGACCGGTTGATTTGCATTTCTGTTTAATAAAAGGCAACATTTTTGAATGTTTGTGCATAGTTTTAGAGAAATCTAAGCAGTTTATGGCAGATTTAAAGAAGTAATGGGTGGCCATATTTAATTTAAAGAAATTTTTTAATTTTGTTTAAAGATTTTTTTTAATTTAATAAAATTTTCTTTTAATTTTTCATTATTATGACCAAGGTTTGAAATTGTTTTATTTTTTATTTTTAGTTTTCTATATTTAAAACATTCACTCGCGTGTTTATTTTAATTATCATTCATAACTGATCACTTTTGTCATCAATTGTGCGAAAAAGTCAAATGGACCCACATTCATGTATGTTATTCATGTATTTTTAGTTCGTTTGGTTTATTTTTATTTCTTTTTCTCAATTGTGGTGGAAAAATCGTTTAATTTAATTTCACGATGTTGACAAATTATGCCAACAATTAAAGATAATTGAGGCTAACTAAACACAATCATTTATTTTATCATCATTCATATAAAAATGAAATTAAAAAAATGTCAGTGGTGCTTTAGTTTTTTTTTTTTCGCTTTTGTTCCTTTTCTTGTTATTTTTCGCATTTAACTTTTACTGCTTGCTGTAAATTAAACAAACATTCAATATTGCTTTTGCTGTTGTTGTTGTTCTTTTTTTTAATTGATCATTTAGGGTGATCTTTAAATGATCACATCATTTATTGTATGTCAAATTTGTAATTGACATGAACAATGAAAAAAAAACAACTGAAGTTTGCCAAAAATAAATGTTAAAGTTTTTTTAGTATCTCACAAAATGTGTGTATGTTTGCAGCTTGAAAGTTTAACTGTAAAGATATAAAAAAAAGAAAACCAAGTATTATTATTTTAAGAACACTTCTATTTTTTTTGACAGCGAGGGTGTATAGTATTGCCTGTAAAGCTGTCAAAAATTCAAAACTTAAAAATAACAAATGAGTAAATAAACATTTTGATTGTTGTCTTAATGCCTTTGTTATGGTTTTATAGTGTCAAATATAATAACAATCCTCCATAAAAATGTACTTATATCAAACTCCCTAAATGTAGAATGTAAGTCAAATGTTGATTGATATTAATCATTGTCATTGATTAATAGCGCTATAACAATTAGAAGTTATATTTCATTGTTATAAAACTTAATTAAATTCTAATTTGTATTGAGGAATTACTTCTTTTCAATGATAATTCAATTAAAAAAACACAGATTTTTTTGTAATTTCAATAGAATCGTTAATTTGTCAAAGAAATTCTATGTTTTTCAAAGGTTTCATTAAATAAACTTCTCCCTTTTACTGTTATTAAACTCATCAATATTTTTGTACCAGGCGTTTTTTTTTTTTTGGCAGCACAGAATCAAAATGGCTGACATATAAACGATAAACGAATCACCAAATTTCCGACTAAACGACTTTTATTTTCAAAAAATATAAAATACATTGACTAGCATGTATTTTGTTGTTGCAAGAGTTAGGTTTATGACAATTACGTCTCGTCTCTATGTTACCCTATGACTAAAACTTTTAACAATTGTTTAAATTATAAAATCGAACCCATTCATACTCTAAAAGCCCATGAACAACTAAAATTATTTAAAATGTTTGTTGATGTTAAAAAAGTTTATAAGTAAATTGCATTGTAGTTGGTTGATAGCATAGATAAATACACATAGATCGGAAACTCTCCTGTCAAAGACCTAACTCAGTTGTCAAAAACCTAAGTGCTGAGAATGTATTAGTAAAAAAAACTATGTGAAAACAAAAACAACACTCGTATGTGTGATTATTTTGAGTAATTTTTTTGTTTGAGTTTTTTTCTAGCTTAACATTTTATAAAATAAATAAATTGCAATATAAATTTACAAAACATTTCAAATAACAATACAACCATAGTTATATTTAAAAAGAGTTTTCTGAGGAGCTCGATTTCCGGACAGTATTTATTAAAAACATACAATCTAGTTTACTCTTTGAAAATTAAAGTCACTCGTTTTCATTGCGGATAAAGGCAAAAAACGGGAATGAAAGTGAAAATTCAAAATTTCCCAGAAATGAAAGTAGGCTGCTAGATTCGTCGATTATCTTAACCCCTTGTCTACACTTGAGAAATATCTATTACAACATTTAATGACGTTTCTTATCAATAAAAAGTTGTCTGAACTGATACATAACAATACAATGACGCTTAGAAATGAAGACTGGTAGACCTAATAACTTTTTCTCTTGACACCTATTTTGAAGTGTGTCATGACAAAAATGTATCAAGTATAGACGTACGATAAGAATAACTTTATTCTATAAAGCTATATATGTTAGCATATTTTTTATTTATTTAACGCTATAACTGAATGCATTAATGTGAAAAAGAGCCATTCAAAAACACCAACGAAAAACCATTTTCAAATTTTTTAATGAAAAAATTACAAAAAATGATTTCACTATAGGCCTTAAGTAATTTTATTGAATAATGAATCCACAATATATTCAATACAAGTACATATATTCTTCAATTTGTTAATATAATAAATGAGGTAACTGAAAAGTAGTAACTAATTTCAAATTCAGTACTAAGAAGTTCAAAACCTAAATTCAGATCAAAAATGTATTGATTCTTGGAGAGACTTTCAGTGTTAAACAAATTGGCATTGACTTCACTTACTAAAGAGCTGGTTTCAGATCTTAAGTAAGCTGAATTTTGTACGCATGAGGTTTTTTTGCAAAATTCGCTGCGTAGTGCTTCTTTAAATTTGAAGTCGTTGAAAACGATGTCGAATTGATGTTTTCGGGTTTTCGGCGAAACTCTCGGTTACAGCAGCATAGAGTCGCTTATGTAAAAAAACATCGATATTTACTGCCATTCGATTCATCATTAATTCACATCGATGCATCAATTAAAAAAAACATCGATGTTTGCGATGCATCGTATTTATTCTAATTGGAAATAAACAAAATTCCTGAGACTAAATTCGTCCATGTTGTCTGAATATCGGAGTTGTAATCACCAGACTTTTCATCTGCATTTCTTGTATTTTCCCAACGGCTTTCGAACATGCAAGTGGATCCTCAAAATGCATTTTTTTAAACCGTGGACCCACAATGTGGCATTAGCCAGAAGTGAAACTTGTTTGATAGCACCCATTCGCTTGTTTATTTCAATAAGAGCAATTTTATGTACTTCTTTTAACAATGGTTCTTTAATTTAAAGAGCTTTCAGTTTCGATACCATACAGTGAATAACTTTGCTGCTATTGGTATGTATCACCGGATATTTCTTTTGTATCTACCTCAAAGTGGACAATTCCATACCAGTCAACATTAATTTAAAACAACTTAAGGTTTTAAAAACGTTGTAGAAGTCATTAAATGTGTTGCAATCATCTACTTAAAAAAAAGCTGAAGGATGCTTAAAATTTGAAATTCTGATTTTCGATACATCAAATAAAAGCATCGATGTATCGATTAACATGGTATGATACGATACATCGACATTTAAACGATGTATCGCAATCAAAACATCGATGTTTACGATGCGTCGATTAACATTGGCAGCTTTACAGCAGCATGGTTTAAAAGAGACCGACCGGTACCGAACCGACCATAACCGACCCAGTTCCTGGACATTTTTTTACCACTGTTCGAATGTTTGACACGTTGGTGCACTTTCTCGATTGAAAATTCTTCGAAGTTTGCGAGCGGTATTTTAACGCGTTGTTCTTTCGTAAAGCGTCTATTTGTAATAATAGAAATAAATATATGTGACAGCTGAAAGAAATTTGGAATTTTTAGTGAAATCAATCAAACTGTTTTGAATTAGAATTTGTAGGTATGCTGCTCAGTAATTTTCACATTCCCGATTTGTTATGGATTTTTCAAAAATGTAAAGCTGATTATGCCGAAATGTTGTTTTTTTAATTATTTGGTTGCCTTTCTTGCTAGATAGACATTTTATGTATTAATTCAGGCTTTTCTGAATACAAATAAATGTCTCAGCTATAAATTTCTAAGAAATCCATCATCTACTGAAACCATAAATGGGATTTTTTGGAAATTCTTATAGAAATTCCGCCAAAAAAAATTCTCAAAGGTTCGAAAGAATTAAATAAGTTTTCAAAATCAAATTATCACTCCAATAATGAAAAAAAATTAAGCTGGGTCGATTTGTATGGACGATCAAAAAGTATAAAATCATATAGCAGAAACGCATTCTACGGAAAAATCTAAGAAATTTTCCCCAAGAAACCATAGGTCTAAAATCAAATCCTATCATTCGCATTTCGTCATTTATCCAATAAAAAAAAACTATTAAAAAAATAATAATACTGAAATATCATTGGAAGAAATACGAAATGCGCAAATTAGGATTTGATTATAGACGTATGGTTTCACGGGGAAAATTTCTTAGAATTTCCCGTATAATGCGTTTCCATTAAATCATTCAATTAATTCGTTGTCTTAATTCCTTAGTACTCCAAACGGATTGAATTAATTCTTTAAAGAATTAATTCCTTATAAATTTGTTAAAAATTACACTCCAAAAAATATATTTTTAGGAAATTATTATTAATACCTAGTAGGTATTCAAAAAAATAATCTTGAGGAATCCCGTAAAAAAATGTTCACATATTTTTTATTTATGGCATATCATAAAAACTACGACTTATTAGAATAAATTTACAACCTAAAACTAAATAAACTAATAACATGCAACCTTTTTGGATAAACCTTTACAGGGTATATACGCCTTTTTTATGTAAAATAAAACAAATATTTACAGACATGCACATATTTATGTTCAACACACACTTATTTATACATTTATACGTAATATATTTACATACATAATCCCTAGTTTTAGAGATTCTCAAAGTCTTTATAAATAAAGAAAAAAGAAAGACATTTCAACAAATGTCACAAGCGCCATCAAGATGGTACTAAATTACAACAATAAAAATCATAATACTCGTAAACTACATAATACATTACACTGCGTAATGCAACTACTACAACAACTGCACTAACTAGCGTTGTTGTTGTTGTTGTTTTTTCGCCTGTCAAACAATTAAAGAAAAGTACCAGTGACATCTAGTTAGTCAAAAACAACCACACACACCACCATCACACATGTGTGTGCAATATGTGTTGATATTTTTATGACATTCACAAATGGTCACTTTATTTTTACACTCAAAGAGATGTTTCCTTTAACTCATTCGCAATATTTTTTTTTAAGCTGGCGAATTTGCCACCACCAAAGGAAAGTTAAAATTTCTTGTTGGAATTTTGTCATAAATTAAGGGATTTTCACTTTCATTTAATTTAGTATACTATGCCATAAAAAGTGGAAGAAGAAATTTTATTATTTTATTTCAAACACTGGGTTAAATCAACAATATTTTGCAAATTTCCATAAGGAAATACCTTTTAAAATTTTTTAGTGTGTTTCGTCTTCTTTGTTTTATTTTTTTTAATGAATCATCATTATTATTTATATTTATTGGCGTTTTCTAAAGTCTGTTTATGAGCAGTTCATTTCAGATTTATTGTAAAATCTCTAAAATATTTATTATTAAAAGTTAATTTAAAGCAAAGGGTGGTTCGATAAAAATGTTATAGACATTTTAAAATCATATAGAAAGTTGAAATTCTGTGACACTTTAGAAGTAAAATTTATGAATCCAAAAAAATCAAAATGTTAGTTACAAAGAATTACAAAACAATTTTCCAGTTCTCAAATTGAAATTATCTTTATTTGTTATATAAAATGCTAAAAAATCAACAGTAATACTTTCTTTAAAGAAATTATAGTCAAGGGGCGAAATATATATATTTATGCAAGGTTCAGCAAAAACAAGGTCAGATTTATTATCAGTAAAAAATCGAGTTTCCAATATAAAATATACAGACACCGAAATTAATTTAAAATATTTTTATTTTCGATGTCACTTCAATTTTATTTTAAAGAATCAATATTAATTTTTGTATAAATAAAATTATTTACAAATAACATCAGCTTTCCTAACACCCTTTATTTATATTGATTTTATTTCTGCTTTGTTTGTACATATTAAATAAATAAAAATTTGCATTTTAAATTTTTGGTTGGTATGAATTTTGTAATCGTAACATAAAAATTATTGTAAAACATCCACAAAAGACAAGACAAATTATAGTGTTTCTTTTTTATTGATCGATGTTTTCATGATTTCGTTCGTTTGTCTATGTCAGACTGACTGAATTTTTTTCTATCCGCTAGCTACTTTTGACTACTTATTGCTGATTTAATTTATATATAATTTATTTTTGATATTCAAGAAATATTTGTAAAAACGTGTAGAGTATATAAATTATGGGTTTATGAGAAGACACAACTTTATTAATCATGCTGCTGATATGTCTGTCATTTTTGTTTTGATATTTTTGTGTTTAGGGAGGTGATAAATTTAATTAAAAATCATCAGCAACAAAAAAAAAAGGAAAACAGGAAATATTTTGTAAGAAATTTGTAAATTGTTTAAATAAAAATGACATAAATTAAATAGTACGAACTATATAGCAAATTAATATTGTACGAAAATCATAGCTCAATAAATAACTATGAACACTCTAAATATAACAATTTGTTCAAACTATTGACGTATGTATGTATTTTCAAAAATATTTATATATGTACTTATATTGGACAGGTATTTTAAATTACTTTTATTTCGCAATAAATATCCATTATAGTACAAAAATTACTATTTAGTAACGAAGGGCAGAAAAAGGACAACATTTAATTGCAAAAGAAAACTGCATTTGAATATCAGTAGAGAGAGAAAGCTTTTAGAATATGGACTTTTAAATAGCTTTAGTTTGCTACTAATTTTATCTGCAATAAATATCCAATACAGTATTAAAAAAGGCAACATTTTACCATAAAGGAAAATGTCATTTGAATATTAATAGATTAATCTTTCCTATATGTACAAATTACTACTAAAAAAAATAAAGATTGCACTAAAGGGATTCCAAATAGGTACCTGTATACTTTAAATATTCTCCAAGTCTTGCATCTTTCGCACGAATATATTATTTTCAAAACTCGGAAACTTTAAAAATAGATAAACTTTGAGATATAATAGTAACACTAGAGCTAGAACTTCCTAAAATTCCTAATACATACTAAACTAATAACAAATTATTTCATTACAAACATATCACCCCAAAATCGTAATACATAGCTACTCTAATATAATGGTGCAAATAACCTGCCACAACCAATAAATATTTTTTTGTCACTAAAAAACTGAAATAAACAAATCAAAACAACTTTAGCACAAGTTTAAAAATTAATAGCAAATTTTTAATAGGCATTTTGCAAAAAAATCATAAAACTATACCAGAAAATCCAATAAAGACACTGAATAAATAAACACACAACAATAACAGTAATTAGGTATTCAAAAACAATAACAAAACAAATAGTAAACAAACCAACAACTAATAAAAACAATTGAGAAAGAGGAAGAGATATTCAGCAACAACAACAAAACTATGTAAATAAACTCTATAAAAGGAAGTTAATTTTATAGTTTGTTTACATTTTTATTTTTAAATTTGCAATAATCAACAAAAAACGAATGATTAATCCAAAACAAATAAAAGCAAGTGTCAATTAATTATATTTAATTAAACTAAATTAACACAATATGTAATAACAATACCTTTATATGTTTGAACTGACTGCGAAAAGGTAATCCAATTGAAATTTAGTATCCATTTAATTAATAATAAAATGTTTTCATTAACACTACACTAAACACTTGTTGTTTGAATAGGAATTTTTCTTTTGTATATTTTTTTTCATTCAATTAACTAACATTCTTTATACCTATACCTTTTTGCTATTTTAATTATGTATAGATTTTAAATTATGTATTAATAATTTTAATTCGTTTTATGCATTTAATAAACAACTTGTAATTTTATAATTTAACAGTTATTTTGTATTAACACGAAACGCGTTTGTTTTTACACCAGAATAAAAACATCAAAATTAACGACACGCGCTACTACGCTAATACACCTAACTTCTTTGACCGATCGAGAGAAACTAAATAATAAAAGAGAATGTTGAATTGGTTACACTGTTGCCAACTTTTGTTCAGCACAGAAAAACGTCAAATTATGATACAAAAATCGCTACATGACATTAGAAACTGCAAAAATTTTATAAATTAACCTGAACATTTTTAAAATAACTCTAACATATTCGAATTTTTCAGATTTAATGTGTATTTTTAAATAAAATAATTAAACTATTCAATAACCTACTTAAATATATACACTTATCTTTACAATACAAAAATCTGTTTACATAAATGGTGAATTGTGAATTTTATTTATAGTTTAGTTAATACTTTAATATAAAGTACCGTTATAGTTCCTGATTAATAAATATGTACATAGTTTTCATTAAATCACCAAATACCGAGGGCTTAATTACAAAATAACTTTTTATATAATTATAATAATTTCCATAATAAAATATAATTATTTCTTCTTTTCAAACTTCATTTATTTATATTGCTTTTATTTCTTCTAAATAATAAATTAGCATTTAAAATTTTTGGTTTTTATGTTTTTTTATAGACATTAGGGTGGCTCCAAAAAATTTAGTCTATATTTCCAAATAAAATTATAGTTTTTTAGACTCTAACCGTTAATAGGAAGAGTGAGAGGATAAAAAGTATTTTTTTAAGTATTTTTTATTTTTTATGGTATTTATTTTCAAGAAACATATGATTCGTTTTACAAGAAATACATTTCTAAACATGACATATTCGAATTTTTCTGATTTTTTTAAATTTACATTTCTGAAATTTTAAAAAATGTATGATTATTTATTTTTGATTATTTTATGCACATTTAAACTAGAACTGCTAATAATTTTCTCTATAAGTAATTATCGCGTTAAAAATCAATGAGAGCCTTTAAGACCCAACTATAAAGATTCTTCGGATTTTCTTAAACACTTGATAGACCTTTCAATAAATGATCATTTGATCTTAAATTATTACAATTATGATTGTTGCTTGGATATTTCTCATACCTTTGAAAATATACGATTAATTATTATATTTGGGGGATTCAAACGGTCTGCTATTAAATCATATTTTCATAATGTCGTCATACATTATGATAGTCTAAACAAATTGTTGTTGTGCTTCAAACAAAAAACAATAAACATACTTCTAAAAGCCTTATTAATTTATAACGTTTTTGTTTGAAACACCTATTAAGACATAATGACAATTTAACCTAATAGCCGACCGTTTGAATCCCCAAATATAATAATCGTATATTTTCAAAGGTATGAGAAATATCCAAGCAACAATCATAATTGTAATAAAAATTTAATAAACGTTATTGAAACTTATCTGTTTTAAATATATTTTTATTGAGTTACTCGATTAGTTATTATTAGTACACATTATTCGTTCGAATAATGAAAAATTTACAATATTCTATTCGATTAAAATTAAACTCGAATAATTTACAACCCTACTAAGTTGATCAAAATATTGGTAAAAAAACACGAATTTTGAAAAACCATTTTCATAAAATAGATATATGTTTCATGAATTTAAGTTCATATCTTTAAACAAATCCATATTCAAATTTTTAAAATTTAAAATTTTTGAAAAAAGTCAATTTAAAAGAAAATTCGAAAATAAAACATGAAAGTAAATTTTTAGTTTTTGATTCAATTCACCAACGATTACATCAATTTTCTAGAATTTGTTTTTATTGAATTTATTCTCTTGGCAATTGGTAATTCAAATAGAAATCAGCGACAGTTTTTCCCTTGATGTAAGTATTTTTACAATCACCTTTTTTACGCCCAATGATTTGACTGTCTCAATATTTAGAACATATTTCCTCTTTTTTCTGGTGTTACTTAACCCTAGAAGTTAGGTTTGACACTATTTACACAAGTAAATATCTGAATTTCAAAATAGGTATAATTTATATATTTATGGTTCAGTTTGGATATGGTATGGATTCAATAACTATTTTATGTAATAATAAATAATAAATTTACCGTTACTTCTAGCCATTTTATCATTTTTTTACATTATCTAAATATAGATAAATATAAAAAACACAAAAAAAGACTTTTATTTTCCATTTAATATTGTTATGAATGGAATTGTTTTTATTGCAAAATCTGTTGGGTATTGGGCAATTCGATTCGAAAATCATTCCAATTTCTATGCTTTATACATTAAAATTCGAAAATTATTTATTTCGCATCGAATTAAACAATTACCACCCTGCTAAAATAGCGGTAACTTTAATATCCAACCAATTAAGACATTAAAAGCGCTAGAATTAAAATAAAATCGCTTAAAGTACCAAGACTGTTATCGCACTCAGGCACAGAGTTGTAATAAAGCGTATTTTTAATATTTGGTATAGCAGAGTTACCAGGCTTTATTTTCAAAAACCACTCAATGAAACTCACTCATTTTGTAATGTGTGCAGAATAGAATTTAAAAATATTTTGATTTCAAACGAATATCAAACATAAATTCGATAATTGTAATGCTGGGTATACACGATGCTATTTTTCGTACTAATCGTAGTATGAGTAGAAGTACGGTTTTGTGGTAGACGTTACTACAAATCGTACTACTTCCTTTGAAAAAAAGAGAAAAATAAAAAAATATCACAAAATAACTGACATGTATGAATAGATCGTTGAAGAAATACATTTCGTAGTACGACAGCATGATACACGATACTAATTATCGTATCTATCGAAGCTCTGCCCTCAAAAAATCAAAATTTTTTTATTTTCATACTTTGTTAGTACGACTACATGATACACGTTACTAATTTCATACTTATACGATTTATCGTACGACTTATCGTAATGTGTATACCTAGCATAAGAATTTTCGTTCAATTTAGACTCCTTTATTAAATAAAACTCTTAAATTTTCTTTAAACCATATTTTAATAATAATTATTATAAAATGTATTTGCTTTCTTTTAAACATAAATACCAGAATATATATTTACACAAACAACATATTTCCTTTTTGTAAACTAAAACAATCAAGTAGTTAAAACATATTTGGCATTATAAACTAAACGCGCTCTCATCGGAAATTTAAAAAAAAATTAAGCGTTAATTGAGGTATTCATCCACAACATGCAATCAATCAATCAATAATGAATAAAATAAAAGGGTTTTTAAATGGCATTTTTTTAATTTTAAATCTAGGAAGCATCTTGCGAAGGCATTTGATATCAGTTTTTAAGTTAAGTAAATCATTTTTTATTCAATTCTACACTATTTAAAAAAATATTGTTGCTTTTCAATCATCAATAATATTTTTTTTTTTTTTAACAAAATGTCTTTGTCTTTGATAATTGCTTAAATAGTTTAGAAAAAATTTCTAAATAAACCCACTACAGCCTGGACCCATCGCGGTACCGGTCTAGTAGTTATTTGTTTTTCAGCCGTTGATGAGAGACTGAACAAACGTTCATTTTCGTGTTGTAAACTTTGACTTAGGCTCTGATTGTTGGTGACTAGACACACTTGAGTTTCCAAATCACGATTCACTGAGCGTTCACCGAAGTTGGAGGAACCGATTAAGGTGAGATTGGGCAAATTTGATTGAGGTAGATAGTACCAAAGTCCTTTGGCATGATATGTCCAGCCTGGTTTTTCATATTCGAAGAAATTTATACGGTGATCTTGCTTTCTTCGCACTAAACTTTCGTAAAAGCTTTTTGCAATTAGTGTGTAAGCGGCTGGTATGCCTCCAGCTGGTCCCTTGGCGCCTTGAAATCCATTTGCCTAAAAAGAAAAATATCATTAAATATTATTTGCTAGGCACATAGAACAAAAAAAGACAAACAAACAAAATTACTCGTGTTGTTTTTGTTTTCCCATGGGTTTTATACCCTTCACAATGAGTGGCAATTGTATATATAAGTTTGTCATTCCGTTTGTAATTTCTACATTTTTTATTTGCGACCCCATAAAGTATATATATTCCGTCCGTCTTTCGATTGAAATCAACTTTAAAAACCCCTAAATATCTTACAAACATGATTGATACATCAATACATCGGGTATTCTTCCAATTCGGTTGCTATTTGAAATCGAGAAAATGGCTGAGATATAAGGAAAAAAACCGGGACAACCTCGTTTTTTGGCCTATTTTTGATCTATATCTGGATTACTAAGTCATTAATATAGACAATATCGGGAAAATTATTTTTTTAACTGTTTTTTATCACAAACAATATAATTTTTTTTTCACTAATAAATTTAAAAAATTTTTTTTAAAAATTTGGAAAAAAAATTGGAAAAAATTAAAAAAACAAATTTCGAAAAAAAAATGTAAAAAAATTTTGAAAAAATTTTTTTTTTTAAATTTTGAAAAAAAATTATTTTAAAGTATAATTTGGTGAAGGGTATATAAGATTCGGCACAGCCGAATATAGCACTCTTACTTGTTTTGAACATAAATTTGTCCGTCAGTATTTTGTAATTCTTCATTACAGAAAAAATTCCTAAAGTATAATTTTTTATAGATTCCTTCACTTACATTTGGATGTGCCATTAGTATACTGCATTGTGCCAAACATTTGTGCGTTAATGTATCCATGTATTCTTGTGTCAAATTGAAATAACCGGTAGCCAATTTAAGCCTTGAATCTTGTACACATTTAGACAGCAATCTCTTCGTTACCACACTGTCATGGTGTATACCGATTTGTCCCATTTCTATTAAGGGAAATATCCAGGTATCTGCATCATTAGTCTTACTGCAAGCCAATTGTTGAGTCTGATAGACCTGTTGAACAAATTCGGTGACACGTTTCTTGGCACGTTTAATAAACTCCTCTTTGGTGCCTTCATATGGTAAAATTGTCCAATTGCGATGTAAAACCACTTCAGAGTCTTGGCGCACGGCTAGACTGAACTCTTGAACACGTGATATGAATTCGGCATAGAAATCGGCCAGGGGCTTATCTTCGATGAGTATGTAACGATCTTGTCTATTGGTAAAATAATCATTCGAAAGGTTGGCTCCTGAAATTAAAACTGCATCGTCGAACAAGTAGACTTTCATGTGTTGCAAACCCAATAACTCATTCCATCGGGGTGGAGCCAAACGTTTTGTCATGCCCCTAAGGTTGGGTGTATGGTATAGACTTAACTGCACTTGTTCACCAAAATCCTTTAATAAAGGCAAAAGCATAGTCTTGGAATTAGTCTCGCCCCGAGTGCCTCTCGTAAAGTCCAAGAGAACATTTACTCTCAAAGAAGCCTGTTGTTGTAGGCTTTTCCTTAAAGTTTGCACGATGTTGTTTTCCAATTGTCCCGTACCTAAATACAGACTCGCCAACACAATACGTTCTCTAGCTGTTGAACTTCTATGTACGAGTGTATCATAGAAATGTTTGGGTTCATTTATAACATGTATTTGTTCGCCTTTCAAAGGGAAACAAGGCGCAACATTTTGCAGCCAGGCTAAACTCTCCAGACCCGCTGCCGTACCTGTACTACTACCAAAACCACTAGTCAACACTTGTGGCGTTTGTTGTAGGCAGCCAATTAAATCGGCCGGTTGATTTAATGGCTCCGCAAATGATGAGAAAAAACGCCTTAGAAACATAGCCGTTGTATAGATAATTTGATGACCTTTCCCTCTTAGACTCTTGCTATTTTTTATTGTTTTTATTTTCAAAAATTTGGCTGTTAAACACTTTCACTTCAGGGCTTCGAATGCGTTTTTGGTTTCAAAAAAGTTATTTTTAGACTTTTGTTTTTAAAGTGCAAATATTGTGTCGTTTTATGTTTTTTATTGTAGAATATTTTGTGCTCATGCTACTTATTTATAATTTTGATTTTTTGTTATGTTTTTCAATGAAATCAACACGTTTTTTGTTTAAATTTAAGTTGTCTTTCATAATGTAATCTGCAGTAAAAAAACTCTTGTTAATGAAAGCTGATAAAAAAAAATGAATTTTGTCAACACAGGGTTGCAATTATTTAGTAGCAGAAATGTCATCTGTTGCATTCAGGTTGATGCCAGATTAATTTATTTGCGTAAATTCATACCCAACAGGTAGATATTTTATGATAAGAATATGAAAGTAGAAGTCAAAATTAATACATTACAAAATCATGTATTTAGATTATTTATATTTGAGATATATACCACAACATAAAATACATGTCGTAAACATTGTCAAGACTTTTTGCAGATAATTATCATTAGCTAATGATTAGCATATTAATGCAACATCATTAGCGTTCTCAACAAAATGTTTGTTTTGTATAAAGTCGACAGTATGAGACAAAATAAGTCGCCAAAAATGTTTTTATTAAATACGCATGAAGTTACTTTCCATAAGCCGTAAAACTATATCGACATAGGAGAATTATATATTGAAGGAACAAAGAATAAGTAACAAAACTTAAATCAAGAATGAATTGCAAAATTTTATAGGATATAGTTTCCAAAAAAACCAACTGAATTAAAAACCGCGATTTCGGTATTAAACAATTAAGCACTGCATTACTTCATCTCTATCTTAGATTTTCATGATAATAAGTTTTTAAGATGACAAAATATTGAGCAAACAAGACCACATCATGCAAAATTTTAAAAATAAACTGAATGTATAATTTAGCAGAGGCCTTAAAAATAGATTGTAGAAAAAATACAAGGTCGGGTTAATGTTGCATTGTCGTTAGGCAAGAGACTTGCTGTGAAAGGTGTCTAACAGTCACTTAGATCAACCACAACTGGTTGATCAAACAAAAATACTTTTATAACTGGTATTTTGATTAATTTATTGTTTATAACAAAATATAAAATTGTTGGAGGATTTATATATATTTTCTACTATTATTACAAACGTTTGAGGGTTAATCGAATGCATCTCTGTTTGTTTTGATCCTGCAATTTTAGTACGTTTCAAAACAACACTGTATGACGCCACTTTTTAAAAGAAAGAAAATTGTTGAAAAAATTCTATACTGTTTTTTAATTAATATTTGCATTTATTTTAGATGTTTTCATTATGAGTAACAAACTATTTGATTTGGAACATTTGCAACAATTAACTTATGAAAGATCAAAGACTTGGGCCAATTTTTTGGATGTAAGTTGGAGAACAATTTCATCAATTGTAAGACAATTTGTACAAATGCATTTTTATCATTGTTTTGTTTTAGAATGTAGCCAAAAATGAAACGCTTGAAGAGATTGACATTAATAACCTGGATAAAGTTTATGGACCCGAATTTGATGAGGATGATACACATGAAGAGTTAGCCTCAATGGAAGATGATGAGTGCGACAACGTCACTGTGGATTCGGAGATTTTAAAAAACGTAACTAATACAACACGATTCTCATTGCTGTTCAATAATAAAACATTGGCTCTACCGGAGAGTGCAACAAATGAAGAAAATAACAAATTATTTGATATTTTTAATCAAACTATTCCCGTAATTAATGAACACAATCGCCAAATGAAAGAGTCTGGTTTTGAAAGAATTCTAAGTACATTTGACAAACAAAAAATCGAAGATAAAGTTGGCAGCTGGTTAAATCGTCACAATACATTGTATGGAGGTGACAACACTCTGTTGTGTAGTGTCTCCAAAATGCAGGACTCTAAAAAAGAATATCAAACAAAGTCAGCAACTAGACAGGGAACAGTCAATAGATCTTGTAGAAAACGCAGCCCTAATAACAAGGAAGTCAGTAACGATTCTGATGATTCCTTACAATCTGGAGAGACAGCTAGATATATACGCTCCAGTAGAGCTGGAGCTATCAAAAATGCTTCCTCTACCACAACCATGATTAAAACGTATCGAATGGTCAGGAGCACCAGAGAGGCTCTACGCGAAAAGTATGCATGCGGAAAAGCCGACGACGAATACCATCTTAAATCTGTACGGCATCGTCGTAGATTTGCCAATGACTTTGAATATCATCATAATCATTATGACCTGGCGCGATTACAGAAATCACGTAAACATGAAATGCAAACTCTGCCGCCACCATCGTCAGTTCACAAAGATAGACGTAAAGTGTTGCGCAAACGTACACATAGCAACAGTTGTAGTAATATAGACACATCTTCCGACTCAGACCAGTACTATGATGATGATCGTCGATTTCATCGTAAACATTTGGCATCTTGTTGTAATCAGCACCACTATTCAGCACGACGTGATAATTATACATCTATAACTGCATCTAAAAATGTTGCTAAAAGGGTAGCACAACGCAGTACCGTAAAAATGCCTTCGGCTCGATTAAATCGTATGTACTACTATACACATTCCCAAACAAAATCTTTATCGTCGTCATCATCTTCGACTTCGGCATCATTCAGCAGTACATCTGAAAGACGTCGGGTCATTAAGAATAATTGCAACTTTTATACGGACAATAGACCATGTAGACGTGAATCGGATTGTCGCTGTTGCAACGAAAGGAACTTATGCGAGGAATACAAGTAAGTTTTATTTTTAAAGAAAATCGAATAAATTCTTGATAAAGCCATTGAATAGCTAAGATTTTAAGGTTTAATTAAAAATATAATACCTAACATCTGTTCAAATATCGGAGATAAAAGCACATAAAATCGAGGTCAGAATGCTAACTTGTTTTTATAAAGAGTAATCCTTATAAACAGTGTGAAGTTAATGTAAAGTAGTTGACAATCCAAGAAACTTTTCCAAATACATATTCAATTATTTGATCAAAATTGAAAAATTACAAAATAATTGTATTTTTTTCACTATTTCATTAATATACTAACTTTATAAAAAGTATTAATTTTTATGATATTATGAAATAGTAAATCTGGTCTCCTTTGAATTATTTAGCAATTTATTTAAAATCGCATCTGATAAAGAAAGCTATTGGCTTAATTCTATGCCCTTATGTCCGTCAGTTACAAAATCCTAGCCAATAAAAAAATTTTATTTCCATGTTTTTGTTGTTATTAAAATTTTTTTTGAGGCAAAAAAAAAAAAAATTTTTCAAATTTATTATTGAACATTTTATAACAAGAGCCATACTCTGTTTCTAGACATTGACAATAAAGATTGTTGATGACGCCCTTGGCAGGGTAGAAAATGCATTCCAATTTGCCAATTGTCTAAATATTGTAGTATTTAGTGATATTCTTTGAATTATTACAGATTAATTATAATAAATGAAAATTTACTTTCAAATTATATAAAATAAAAAGTTCAAATAATTACCAAAATTAATATTTGTTTACTTTTTTCCAGACATGTTGCTGACACTTCTACTGATGAGTGGTACGTTGAAAATTGTTGTTCACCAAAAAAATCTCTAAAAACTCCATCTTCTTCGCACTCAAAGCCCACATATAAAGCATTGACTTATGAAACCGAGCCACTGCCCGTAGTAACTGAAAAATTGGATGAAGCTGATACAACTAAACAAAATATAAAAACAATAAGTTTGAAGAATGCATCCGCTAAAAGACCTAAACAAAAATCGAAAACAACTAAATCAACTACTACTTCAAATGCTGCCTGTACAATTGAAGATGAAATTTTCGAACGGGATCTACAATTGGCCATAGAAGCGTCAAAGGAATTATATGATAAAGAACAAGAAACTAAATATAAGCAGGATAGTGTAAAGACAAAAGAAAAACATGAAATAATACCCACGAAACCTTTAAGGAAGACTTCAAAAAAGACCGACCAGAAACAGAATGATTTCCAGGAACAAAAAAAGAGTACTGCACGTAAAAGAGAAACCACTAAACAGCGCAGCATCATTGACAAAGAAGATGAAGTTATAGAAAAACTACCAAAACTGGAGGATGAAAAGACCGAAGTGAAAGCAGAAATCATAGATCTGAGTGACGATGATAAAAACTTTATTCGGCCTAAACCAGTACTTGCAAAAATGCCAGCAACGAAAAATAAGAATTCAACAATAACTACAACGGAAGAAACGTTTTTTGCACCCACTCCAACTCAAGCTATTTGCAATTCCACTGCCTTGTCTTCTAAGAGTACGGCCTATTGTAGACAAATTACTGATAAGTTGCCCGTTCAAAAGAATGAATTAAACAAAGTTAGCAAAACAAACAAATCTAAAACACAGTTATCTCTTACGACTACTAAGAAAAAGGCCACATCCTCTTCAACAATTTCGGCAACCAAATTACAAAGTAAAAATACTGCTGCCAGTACTACGGTGACCTCGACTACTATACGTTCGCCAGAAATAAATTCTACCTTAACGTCAACAAAAACCCAAACAAAAGAACTCATTCCAGAAGCCGAAAGTAGTTGTGATGAACTTAGTGATTGTACTCTAGTAACGTCGACCACAAATATCGAACCACCTTCTTTAATAGCAATGCAACAAAAGCTAGAGGACTCCCAGCAACAAGATGCAACTCTAAGCTCAAATTATCCACGAACTCAAAAGGGCATACTTATTTATGCTCCTCAGAATCATTCTATGGTACCAGCACACAGTTTTACCACTGATGGTTATTTTACCATCACCAAAGAGCATTTAAGCAGTGTTATTGGTGAAAAACCAGCTGAGAAATTCCTTAAATATTATATTGGCCGTAAACGTTTCAATCGTAATTCCACCATATACTTTAGGCCTCCAGTTGGGCGTTCATTGGACAGTAATAATATGTCCTCCTCTTCGGATAGTGACGATGACTTAGATAGTTTGGGACAATATGGTGATCTTTATGAATCTCTTAATAAATCCTAGGAAAGCAACATAATAAATTAAATATTTAATAGTTTTACGTTGAAAATTTATATGTATTTGTCCATTATTAAGTGTTTTATGTAAGAAAAAATACAATTGTTAAATAAATATTTTAATTGTACTGTTAATTACGCTATATGTTCATATTTTTTATATTTTTCAGCATTGTTATGTTGCAATTAGTCTTCAGTCGTATTAAGTTCATTCCTCAGCTATCAGTTGACAATATTTGGCCGGGTGAGTCTCTGGTAAAATTTATCGTTATGGCATTCTATATCGAGCAAGAAATTTAGTACATTTTATTATAATTACGATATTATTTTTTGATACGATTAAAAATCTCTAGATTATAGAATTTATTTTATTTAAATGCCCTAAAATGAATAAAATAAACTTTAAATTAATCTAAGATATGCGTCAAAATATAAGGTCAATTACTTTTTGTTCTGTTTGTCCAAAAATACAAATAGTATTAATTGGTGTCATTCCACTCATTTGATATGAAAGAACGACTTAAATATGTACCTGTTACTTACTATATTCATTAACAGTTGTTTCCAGTGATTTTTCAATTGCGGTGATTAAATAACAGTTAAGGAAATGTCGCTCATCTTTAATAGATATCAACTGGCTGCTATCAGTTTCTGTTGCCAAGTTGCCAACCAAAAATTTGTGGTTGCCCTTTGGCAACGCAACTGAAGTTCGGTTGCCATCCATAATCGACCCATAAAATTACCAATAATAGATAAAAACATTACTTGTAAATCACTATCGAATTTCTCTTAAAGAAAATCAGAAAATTTAATTATAATACATTTAAAAAACAAAAAATCGTTAAATCTGGCAATATTGTTGTCAAGATTTTTGTTATTTCTCTTACTCAAATGAAAAAGATTTCCGGTTGCTTACTAAATTTTGTTATTTTGCTTCCGGTTTGTTTCTTCAAATATGTTCCTTTTTGCTACACAGTTGATTATTTATGGCACTTAATTCAGTACCATTTCAATGACATTTCCCTTTTTTATGATGTTAGTGCCTTTGACGTTTCCTTTCAGTTTTGTTGTTGTGTGTAAATGATATTGGCGGTTTTTTTACAATTGTTGAAACAGAAAAGTGAAAATCTAATTTCGGTGTGTAATAATGATGAAAAGTGTTGAAAATCTATTAAAAATTAAAAAAATATAAAAGAAGCAATGTGAAATTGTATAAATATGTACATATATGTAATAATAAGTAAAAGTACATATTAACAGAAAGGAGGTGTAACACCCACTGGATGCTAAAAGTTTTTCTTTTTTAAAGTTTAAATTTATGCGTAAAATTGGTTTAATAATTTGTTATTTTAATAAATAATATTCATATAAAAGTAAATAAAGAAGTTTTATAAAGTTGCTTTAAATACAAGTGCTCTGTGGCCGGCCGGCAGTTAAGCAGCACCCAACTTTTAGCCGTAAAAGTTCGTAAGGGTTTTTTGTTATTGTAATTGGTGATTTGTGTATAAATGGTTTTTTAGAAGAAAGTAAATTTGCAATAAGCAATGTGAAATTGAATAAAAATATGTAATAAGTAAAGTTAATACTAGAAAAGTGATTTAATACCAACTTGTTGCTAAAAGTTTATTAATTTTTCCTTTTATGAAGTTTAAATTCATGTATAAAAAAGTGAAATTCGTTTAAAAATTTGTTATTTTTACAAAAAAGTAAATAAAGCAGTTTTATATCGATGTTTTAAATAAAGGTGTCCTGTTGGACGGCCGGCAGTTAAGCAGCACCCAACCTGTAGCCACAATTAGTGATTCGTGTATAAATGTTTTATTCAAAGAAAGTAAATTTAAAAAATAGATGTGTACATTAGAAAAATGTAATCGAAATAGATAAGTATGTTGTCAGCTCTTAGGAAAAGTCTTTATGAGTTATGGAGCATCAAATATTATAAAAAGCGGTTAAAAAGGTAAGTGTTTAAGTATTTTATTGCTTTATACCACTAAAAGACATAGGTGGACCTGATTTTTATAGAGGAAATTAAAGTTTATTTAGTTTGAGCACAGCATTTTTAAAAATGTTTATCCTGGGTTGAGTTTTTGATGAGCTGGAACAAAGCATTTCTGTGAAATTAGGTTTATAATTACAGAAGTTCGAATATCACGATCATTTCAGACACGGCAATGAAAACGTATTTTAAAAATATTTCACATGATACCAATATTTCATATGTTTCCTCTTAAATTTTCATGAAAATGAGATTTTGATGGCAAAATATTCAGCAAAGAAACTCACATCTGTGGTATAAATTTAATAATTTTTAAAAATTTGATCTAGAAAAATTAGACTTCTGAATGCAAAACCCTCTTTTTAAATAATTACTTTTTAATATAATTTGTACTTGCAGAATAGGTCTTCTTACATATCTGACCAAACATTTTAAATTTACTAAAAAGGTTTTTGAGATATCGCCCATTCAGTGTTTATATACAATCTATATTTAATCATAAAGTATATAAACTTTGACCTTCCTATTCGAATTAAACCAAATACAAGTCATATTTAACTGAAACACTAATATTACAGTCTATTTTCAATAACTGCAATTAAAGGATAAATTTAGTAGATTTGTAGAGCGTAATACACCCAGAATACCATTATTGTTACAATAAAAATATGTTGTAGAAGAAAGAACTCGACATTTCATATAAATAAGCGAAATAAACAGTTTTTTGGTCTCCGGAAAATTTGTGTTTTCAGCACGCTTCATGAGGTGGTGTGTTGCATAGAGCACAGTTTGAAGAATAGTGAATATCCTTTGGCTGCGTTTTTGGATACAGAAGGAGCCTTTAGTAACATAAAGATAGTGGCCGACTTCCTGGTGAGTTGGATAGTTAGATTGAAGACGAGTTACCAGAGGCACACTGCAACGTGGAGTTCTTTCTCCTCTTTTGTGGCTACTGGCGGTAAACTCTATTCTCAAAATCTTTGAATCTAAAGGTAGGAAGATAGTCGCATATGCGGATATGCGCATATGCGGTGATTAAATTAAAGGTTGTCACCGCTATCAGTAACATCTTACAGGAAACACTTGGTGATCTCCCTTTCTAGGCAAGAACTAACGAGTTGGGTGAATGGATTGCTGGGGTTTATATGGTCGACAACGATATTAAACGGTCATATAGACACTGACGAATGCAGCGTTTTCCAGGCAGAGATTTTCCGATCTGGAAAGCGACGGAGTTGATAAAAGCACACGTCACAGAGGTGTTTGTAGCGACAATTTATGTAGACAGTCAGGTGGCACTTAATGCCTTGAAATGTCATATAATACATTCTAGCATAGTGTAGGACTTCAGGAGAGCTCTTGATGAGTTATTAGTACACTACTCATTCAGATTGTGTTGGGTACCAGGGCACTGTAACATATAGGGAAATGATTTAGCAGATGAACTCGCCACACATGGCTCAGATCTGGACGATGATATTAGAGACCGGGTAGTAAGACCTCCTATTTGGTCAGTGGTAATTGGTCACTGTTTAATTGGAGCCTTTATAGGTAAAAGGAATAATAGCATACAGGATTTTGTGAGGGTGTGTGGGGTTGTAGAGGAGTTAGAGACAGTGGAGCACATTATGTGCAGCTGCCCGAAACTACAAATGGCTAGGTAATAGATTTCTAAATGAATTTGTGAGTGTAGATGGCTGTAAATTGGGTAACATACTAAGTTTTATCATGGGAATAGGGTGGTTATTTAAAGGAAATTCTACGGTGAATCTGTAACCAATTTCACCCTTTTTACGCAGAGCTGGATTTTTCTTTTTGTTTATCCTTTTGCTATCTCAAATGGACCTTATAGTCTCCGTGGTCTTCCAAACTAAACTCAAATATGATATAGGGCTTTCAATATTGTTCCTCGACATATAAAGTATTAGTTATTAAAGAACATTTGTAAATCTTTTACATTTAAAGTCTTCCAATTGAGTGCAACCGACTTTGTTACCATTCTTTGTAGTTCAACTGTAGTTTTTGAATGCAGTTTTTTCTATTAAGATAAAGCCTATATACGATTCGGCACTGAATAAAGCTACTATTCTTTAAAAATAATCTATATTAAACCTCCATTGCCTTTTACAAACATAAGCCCGAAAATTTATCCCATTAAAAACATTATTTAATTTTTTAATATTTTATTTATAAATAATTACTTTATATTTGAAAAAAAATATCATAAAAAACATAAAAACATAATATAATAATTAATATATGTATGGATAACAGAAATACATTTTGTTTTTTTTTTATTATTTTTACTTTAAATTATAATTTATTAATGTGTTTAAAAAAAATTAATTATGTATTTAAAAATGATATTGCTTTATATATGTATAGTTAAAAACAAACAAAAAAGAAATTAGTTTAGATTTAATATAAAAAAAGGACACACAAAAAGGATAAAATAATTTACGGTTTACGATCTTAAAAAAACACAATTTTCAACTTAAACGACAAGAATTTTAACTTCTTTGATTTTTTTTTTTTTTCGAGAATATGAAAGAAAAACTAAATGAAAAATGATTTGTTCATTCCTTCATATTATATACAAAAACAATTTTTTAAAAAATTATTAATAAAAAGGAAGCAAAAACTTAATTTTAAAAGGTATGGAAGTGGAAATTATTTAGAAAAAAATTTCTCAAAATGTTTTCAAAAAGAGTGTTTTGAAAAAGCAAGATTTTCTTGTTTTGCTTGTAGAGGAGGGTGTTGGAGGTGGAGTTTTGCTTAAGGGGTTTGTGTAACGACTTAGACATCAATTTGGTAAGGTGAGCCGGGAATATGATCATCACCCCATTTGACTATTAAAATATATTGGCCACGATCGCGTACCAAGTAGCTAACATTGTAATTATTGCGGCCAGTGTGTTTAATGCTGAATTCCTCGCAGGGACCCTTAGGACCATACATACCCACATACAGGATATTGTTACCTATGAAATAGAAAATTTAAAAAATTATGTAATTGTTGAAATATAAGGAAAACAATTAACAACTTACCGGCATCTGTGGCATTAATGGTGAAGGTATTTGTCTTGCCCATAAAGGCCTTTTTCAAGCCCATACCCTTGGATGTTATCACTGAGGCATCAGACTTGAAGTGAGGCAAAACGACACCACTGTGTTTGCCACCCTTTGATACCTTTTGCACGGTATCTACCACAACAGTAGATGTTTCTTGAGAACCCTCATCAGCCAATTTCTCACCTAAACAAGCAGATTAATATACACAAGTTAATGAAAGGAGTACTGTCAAATTTAAGTTTTTCAATAACTTACCTTCACAGCTTACTCTGAATGGAGAGCCAATGATATGAATGTTGTTATATTTCACTGAAATAAAGTGATCTCCAGGCAGCAAGGGAGTGTAATGTACTTTGTAGCCTTCTTCGACTTCAGTACAATCCATGGACACCTTTGAAGGACCATCAATGGCTACGGCCAAGGTACCGACACCAGCATTGCAGGTATTGATAATGAAATCTTGTCTTTGACCGGTCTTAATAGTTTCCAAACCAGAGCCGGAGGCATGTACAGCAGCGGGATCGGCAACATCCTTGCCGACCTTAATGCGGAAGGGTGAGCCAGGAATATGAACACCATTGAATTTGACATGGATGGCGTGAATGCCGTTTTCACGTGGATAGAAACGTACAGAGGTCATTTCACTGTCAATAGCTTGGATGAAACAATCATCGTCGGTTCCAGAGGGAGCCACAATCTTGGCATCCAATTCACCCTTGGCGCCGTTCTTGCGCACCATAAACTGATAAGGAGCATCAGCTTGAATGTTACCTTCGGGGAATTGTTGGACCTCCAATTTGTGAGCATCGCCAGCATCAGGGGAAACGTAAACCTTGAATGGTGAATCGGGAATATGGCGATCGTTGAATTTCAAACCAACACGGTATTCACCGGGTTCAGTGACTTTGTATGACACATCACAGGAACCGTCCTTGCGATCCTTGAATTCAATCTCAGCCTTGCTGGGACCTTCAACAGAGATGGCCAATGAACCGCCACCAGCTTCACGGGTCCAGACATTGAATGCACAGGGCAAACCAACAATACCACGCTCCAAGCCGCTGCCGCCGGCCTTGACCAAATGACTGCCAAAGTCATGTAGGGGACCAACAGTGAATTGGAAGGGAGAGCCGGGAATGTGCATATCCTTATAACGAACAGACACAGTGTGGACGCCCAATTCCTTGGGTACAAAATGAACGGAATAAAGACCATCTTCAACTTCTTGGATTTCAGCATCTTCAGTCACATCGCTGGGTGAAGTAACACGGGCGGCCAAATCGAATGAAGTAATACCGGGCATCTTGAAGGTCAACTTACATTGGCTGCCAATCTCAGTTACTGGCACAGCATCACGTTCTCTTTGAATCTTCTCACGTTTACGGTTGCTACCCTCGCCTGCAACCTTAACGGTGAAGGGTGAGCCTTCAACGTGGTGATCAGCGAATTTCAAGTTGACGATGTAGTAACCTGGCTCAGTGGGCTTGTAGGAGATGTTCAAAGTGCCATCATCCTTATCAGTACATTGAATTTCAGCCTTGCTGGGGCCTTCAATGGAGACAGACAAACCACCATAACCGGCGTTGCGAGTATCCACAGAAAATACATTCTCAGTATGGGTCTTGCCTTCCTTGAGACCAGCACCCGATACCTTAACCTTCTTGGCATCACCAACTTCACGCTCCATAACGGTGACCTCGAATGGTGAGTTGGGAATATGTCTGCCACTGCGCTTAACGGACACCATGTGTGTGCCGGTTTCACGGGGTGTAAACGAAATACCAATGTTTCCAGTTGGCATACGTTTCAAGAAGCAAGGTTCCTCCAAACCGCTGGGAGCCTGAATGGAAGCATTCAGAGCACGCAAATCGGCATCGGTAATTTCACCGGGCATGGTGACTTCGGAACATGAACCCACAGAGATTTGATTACGTTTGCGACCTTCGCCAGTAACCTTGGCAACGTAGGGAGAACCCTTAATGTGTTTGTCACCGAAGCGTACGGCGACATTGTATTCACCGGGGGCAGTGGGTAGATATTGAACGGAAACGGTGCCGTCTTTGTTGTCGTGATAGTTGATCTGTAATGAGAGGTAAATAGTGGAATTAAAAGGAGTTTGGCAAAATGGAAGCCAACTAGTAACTAATCAAAATAAATTAAATAAATTTCAAAGTTCAATGTATTAAGCATATAAATTCGAACGATTTCCTATTCGAATCGAAGTACAAAATAACCTCCCAGGCTTTTGAATTCTTAAAACTTTTAAAGAACAATCATTATATGAATTTTAGATCAATTATCTCTCTCTATTATTTTATTTTATTATATTACTTATTGTACTTACATCAACTTTGCTGGGGCCTTCAACAGCCATGGTCAAACCAGCAGCACTGGCACCCTTGGTGGAGATGGTGAAATTGCAGGGTTCACCAGTAACGCCATGAGTCAAGCCGGGGCCATAAGCGGTCACATAACCGGAACTAATCGAATCAACATGGAATTTGAAGGGAGAACCTAAAAATTTAATACAACATATTAAACTCTGCTCATTTTTAAAGATTAACGAAAAATCGTACCTTGAACAGCTTCACCATTATATTTCACTACCAATTCATGTGTGCCCTCTTCTTTGGGATCGTATTTAACCGAAACGGTACCATCACGATTATCTTGAATAACGGGCTTGTCAACTTTACCGCTAGGCATTTTTACTTCAGCTAGAAAGAGAGAAAGAAACACAAAATAGGAATTGTTATTTTGAATTATTTTAAAGGAGTTCAAATAGAAAATAAAAACAATGACTAAACCATAAACACAAGAGATTATAAAAAAAAATGCAAACAATTTTCAGATTGAGCTCAAGAAAAAATTTAAATGTGATTTAAATGACGAAAATCTCCCATTTAATGACGTTTTTAATTAAAGTTCAACCTGTTCAATCAAGTTTTATTCAATTATGGTTGTAATTGAAATCTGTTGTAATATTTGATTATTAATTTAATTGAAAAATTGTTGTTGAAGTTACTAGCATAAAGCATAGAGTAACAAAAACCTAAGTCTGCTGTCAAAAACCTAACTCTTGCTTCAGACATATGATTATTGTTATTTTAGTTTGACAAATCAAAGCGTTCCGTCTCAATGTATGTATAAGATACTTTCAATTACTTTTTTAATTAAATTTCAAACAATTGTTAATTCGATTAAGGCAGTAATTGAAATCTGTTGCAACATTTTTAATGGAAAATTTTAGTTAAAGTATGTATCAGGAAATCAAAGTTTTGAAATTAAAACTTAAATAATAATTTTAAATTTTATTAAATTTATCATAAACTTTTATTAAGACCATAATTATTATGTACCCCCAACTTCTTTTTACTTCACAGCTGTCATTTTTCTACATTTAATTTTGAAAGCAATAGATATTTTCAATATTTATTTTAAGATGGCCATAAAAATTTGAAACAAACAAAAGATTTTCTTTTGTGTTTTTTTTTTTATAAAATTTATTTATATGCGTATTTTGAATGATTCATTTAAGAAATATTAAATATTTTGAAAATTTATGAGTTTGAATTATCTATACATTTTTATTACTATGTTTTGTTGATGTTATTCTTTTTTTATATAAAAAATAGAAAATAGATTTTGTTTATGAAAAACAAAATCATATATCAAAACAAGTTTATATTGAAAATGACAATAATATGCATTGCTCGAGTTAGGGGGAGAAAAGTATAGTATAGAAAAATGTATATATTTTTAGAAATTGATTTATTTTTAGGAAGAATATATGTATGTATAAATATATAAGAGTGTATAGATGACTATACAGCAAATTTTTTTTATATTAACATCAAAATTTATAAATGGTTTTAAATTTCATACAAAGAAATTGTGTGTTAGAAAACTTTAATGAAAATCAGCCATATATTATAAATTTATTGTATATGAGTATTTATGTGTAAATTTATTATTAAAAATCTGTAATAGCGGTATTCACAATGTAGAGTACTTGGCCTGGTAATGTAGTAAAAGAGCAGAATATGAAAAAAATAAAAACTAAATACATTAGAAATTGAAATGTTTGTCAATAAATAGCTTTTCTGCTTTTTTACTAGGTCAAGTACTCTACATTGTGAATACCGCTAATGTTTTAAATTTTTTGAAAACTGGATCGCTTTTTCACTGGATTTTTATTTTTAAACAATTTGTCATAGTTTTCAGTTTGAGAATTTATACAGAATTTGGTTACTGACTTAATATTACAGAAGCTAATTCACAGGAATAGGTAATTCTTTCAATTATTCACATTTTTTGTTAAATAACAATTCTAACTCCTTAAATTTCTAAAAATTTATGATTTTGTTTTGAAATACATATTTATTAATTTATACAAAACTTTTAAATCAGACTAAAATTAAAAATGCCCTATGCTGAGAAAACTGCTTCGTTGTATCAACCTCATTTGCTGCCAATTGAATGATTCAGATTTAATGACCAAATTCTCAATTTGTGGCTACAAAAATTAGTTTGTTCTAAAATTAATTTATCTTGGTGTCTAGAACTTACTTGTTATTTATTAAACAATTGTAAATCTGTGACACATAAAATAATTCATAATTTAAGATTAATATTTCTGACCATTGAGAAATATACATAGAGCGGAAACTCCCGTCAAAGACCTAACTCAACTGTCAAAAACCTAAGTGGTGGGAATGTATTAGTATAAGAAACTACCCAGCAGTTAAGCAAGTAGTCAATGTAACCCTTCACTTGGCTGACTCCAATTTATATATTTTGGGTCATTTGTCATGTGTGTGCTCTTTGTAAAGCACACAGAAGACAATTGGTTACTTTATACATCCCAGGTAATCTAGCGTGAAAACAATTGTCACGTAAGTGTCTCTAAGCAATATAGAGTGAACGTTTTGTGAGTAATTGGTACAAACTGATTTTATACAAATTGTGTTGATATAAGTAATTCTCATAAAGTTAATTTTTATTATTGCTTAAGTATACTGATGGTCCATATAATATAGCGTGAAGTCAATAGTCACTATAGGTTACTAACTATAGTGAAGTCACATTAAACTTTAGAAAGTAGTTATTTTTCTCACCAGAAGCAATCTATTGGACAGTTGTCGAAGGAAGGTTTGTTTACAAGCAATCGTCTATTAGACTGTCTATGATATGTCTTTTTTAGCTGACTATTTGAGGTCAATTAGCATCCGTACATGTCAAAATAACTAGTTAGGTAGCTGATCAAGTTACCAGTTAGGTAGCTAGTAAGGTAACTGACGCTATTTAACCAATATGTGAATCCAATGCGTAGACTACTTTGGACCAGCTATTAGACAGCCTCATTGTAATCAAAATAACTAGTCACGTAGCTAGTTATGTAACTAGTTGTCTCCTAGACCAGTTGGGCATGTGAAAAGAAAAACAACACTCTGTATGTGTGATTGAGCTACTTTTTTATTTGAGTTTTATCCGCTCTATGTGTATTTCTCTATGTTTCAAACTCTGTATGTAATCTGTAATCTCCTGATCATTTTAAATATTTGTTTAATAAATGTTTGATGAACTAATCAATAAGAGGAGACAGTCTAGTATGGCAAAATCCATTTAAAGTAGGTTTAATTGTTTACTGACTAAGAAAATTACTAGTTTAAACTTACTTCTCAACAATAACGAATTCTCCAAATCAATGAAAATTTCAACGCTGGAGTTTTGTAGAATTAATTTTAAATTAAAAGGCAGTTTAAAATGAACATCTATAAATCAGTGACCCAAAGTTTTTAATTAGTTTTACAAAACGAGATTTAAACACTTAAATTTGCAACGAGAGTTAAATGATATTTACTATTTACAAAATAAGATTAGTGAATCTAAGGGAAGCATAAATCAAGCGGGGTTTCGCTTAATCTTGATCTTTGTTTTTTATTTATTTTTTCTCTCTTCGATAAAACCTGTTTATTACACTTAGAACTCAGACTTTTAAAGAAATATGATTTAATGACAGTGAAAGGAATACTGAATTCTTTTTCTTAACAGTGGTGAGTTTAGAAGCTAATGTTTACAAGAGATCTAGGACAACTGAAGATATATATCAATGTATTATTTGATTTATTACAAATAAATGAACTTGGGCCTAAATAATAACAACAAATAAATACTACAAATGTGTCTAATAGATTGAATAAAGTATATTATGTGTGAGAATTCAAAATCATACATTCACTCAATAAATTACAGGTTTACATCATACTAAAACAAAATCTTGTTTTCACATAATTGTTTTACTAATACATTCTCAATACAACCGAGTTAGGTCTTTGGCAGGAGAGTTTCCGATCTATGTATATTTATCTATGGTTTAAACTGTCTTTAAAACAATAACATCTAATGTATAATTAGATACAATTTTTGACTTGAAGATTCAATTTCAATTAATAGGTACATTAGCTAATCTAATTTACTGTTTTTGAGATGTAGTTTAAACTTTGTTGTATAACCATAAACAATGTCAGAAAATGTCACAATTTCTTATTAAAAAAATGAAGAGATTCCTTTAATTTAACAAGTAAAAGGAAATGCTAAATTACAAATATATTTTAACGTCAGTTTTTAAACCAAGAACCACATTGATCATTCGGCTTTGCGATTTCTTGCTTAAGTTCAACTTTCGCCGCTTAAACTAGCAGACAAAACCAAATATTCGACAATTCAAAATTAAATTTTATGGATTAATCTTATCACTAATCGTTAATCTTAAGGTTTAAAACCTAAAAACTGAGACTATTTACCGGAAGTTTTTTTTTTAACTTGTTAAATTCAATTAAAACTATGCACACAATAACCTAAATATTCACTAGACTAAGTAATATGTTTTATTCTACTTAATCTCTTTGTCTAATACAAAGTATTATTGTACAATTAAAAACAAATGTAAACAAGTGTCAAAATACATTAAATGGGCAAATTTGTGGGGCAGGCCACACAGAAAAAAATAGCAGGTAATAAACACAAATAAATACCACAACAAAAATATACATATGTTTTTTTTTTAAACTAAAAAGAAAACCACACAAAAGTTAACATAATAATGCAAACAAAAATATACAAAATAATAAACATTTTAGGGAAAAAAGATTAATTGTTTAAAATGAAAAATAGTGTAGTTTTTGTTTTGTTGAAATGTTGCCAAAATAATGTAGCATAAATGCATAAATTCTCAAATGCAAACAAACAAGAAAATCTCATTGCAACAGACATTATGACACTTCAACAACAAATCATGACACTTTAGTGACAGTAAGAATGACATTTACAATGATAGAAATGAAATTGTTTAGGTTTTCAAATAAAAACAAATGTTTTGTTATTAATAACACTCAAATTGTTTTAAAAGATTTATAAAAACAAAACTTGTGTAGTTACAGCGTTAAATTAAATTTGTGTGTTAAAAAAGAAAGATCCACTATTTGCAATATACATTTCACAAAAGAAAAAAATATTATAAATTTGGACTTTAAAATGTAATTAACATTTTTGTTAATGTCTATAATTTATCAAAACTGATGTAGACGCAATAAAGATTTTACTCATTTCAAGCATTATTAAAAAACACTAATTCAGAAAAACTGAATTAGTGTTTTAATGTGCCTCGTTTTATCTTTAATTATGTTTAACAATTTTTCATTTATGTCAACAAATTTTACATTAAAAATTTTGCTTTCACAAGCCTATCGAATTTTCTTAATCAAATTGAATAAATTGTTTTCTAATCTTTGGCTAATTTCTCACAAGATTTGTCTATTTTAGAAAAATTCATTTGTGTTTATTTTAAAAAATATATACATAGGAATATAAAGATGATGATTAAAAGAAAATTTGTTGCTTTTTAAACATTTGGCACGCGTCGTTGATTTATATCTGTCTACGATTTATGTATGAATGTTTATAATTTTGGCTTTCTTTGAAAACAAACGATTTCTTTTTTTTGCGTAAATAAACAAATTTTTAAACAATTTTTTGTTTGGAAAACTATAACTAATTATTTTTATTTTAATTGATCATAAATTTAATGGTTTTGGGAAGATGATTTTTTATGGGTTTTGTTTGATTTGAAAACAATGTTGCTAGGAAATATGTAAACAAAACTTAATACTACTAATGGTAATTTATGGAAGAAAGAACTTTTCAAAATTTCTAATTTTAGCTAATATTTGTGTATATTCTATAATAATAGATCTTAGAGCGGTTTTTTGTTTTGAAGTTTAAATTCCAGTTAATCAGACTAATTAATCTTTCTCATTTTTTGGGGTTCTAGTTTAAACCTTGTAGTATTGCCATACCTAACTTCAGAAAATGTCACAATTTAACAGTTTTCATACAAAAATAATTTTAACCGGAGTATAACTATTAGTTAACACATAACTAGAATTTGTGTTAATGGGGGTTAGTTATTATTTATATCTTTTCATTCTGTTTTTTAAACTATTAAACAAAATAATGGACCACTCAAAAACAGCATTTAAAGATTAATCTTTAAGTTAAAAACCGACCCTAAGAACTAATTAATTAGCGAAGTTTTAAACACTTGTTTAGTAGAACTAAACTAACCGCAGTTTATGTTTAATTAAATACTAAAAAAAGATAGGTTTAAGATTGAAGATTACCGATTAATATTTATGATTAATTTTGATTTGTAGTTAATTTTGTTTGCTAGTTTAAGTGCGTAATTAATTTAAACTAGCTGAAAAATAACTATTCATAATATAAAATGGCGTTTATTTAAAACTCTGTAAATAGCCAACCTCCTGATAATATGATAGATTTAAATAAGCTTGTGTTTAACTAATGTTTTATAAACTCATTAATCAGTTCAGGTTTAAACGCTAGTTTGTAAAAACTAAACTAAAGACAGTTTAATCCGAACTTTTATAAATTATGACTTATTATGGTTTAATATTAAAGATTGCCGATTAAATTGTGATTAATCTTGAAATGTTGATTTTGAGTTGTTGTTAGTGTCAATTTAAACTTGATTAAGTTTAACAAATCGTACGGCCTAGAATCAATCTTATAATAATATGATCGATTTAAGTTTGCCTAATGTTTTTTAAACTAATTAATCAGTGCAGTTTTAAGCACACATTTAGTAGAACTAAACTAAAGAAAGTTTAATAAGAACATCTATAAATAAAAACTAAGTAGTCAACAATGGTTTAAAAATTGCGACTAATCTTTAAATGTTGACGATTATTTTATTTTGTTGGCTAGTTTAAGCACATGACTTCTTTAAACAAGTTTTATTTTACATTATCATATCATTAAACGGCGTTTATTTCACACTTTGTAAATAATCAATCTCCTGATATTGTGATCGATTTAAATTTGTTTTAGTTTAACTAATGTTTTACGAACTAATGCCAGTGCAGTTTTAAACAATTGTTTAGTAGAACCAAACCGAAGGCAATTTAAACCGAACTTCTATCAAGTTTAAAGATTACAGATTAAATTATGATTAATTTTTAAATGTTGATTTGAGTATTGTTGTTTTGCTAGTTTAAACTAGTTTTAATTTAACCAATCATATCATTAAAGGGCGTTTATTCTTCTGTTAATATGATAAATTTAAGTTTGCTTTTGTTTAACTAGTTAAAATAATTTAAACTTTATTTAAACTTGAGTTTTCTTAGCGATCGATTTTAATTTGCTTTGATTTAACTAATATTTTATGAATTAATTAATCAGAGCAGTTTCTATAAAATGAATCTGCAATTTAAAGCCAGTTTAAACAGGGAAAATGCGATAAGAGTAGGTTTACTAGTTTAAACTCAATTTTAACCAAAAACCGTTGACCAACAAATCACTGCAGAATTCAATGCTGTTATTGTAGAACTAATTTGAAATTAAACAACTGTTTAAACTGAACATAAAAAAATTACAGTTTAAGCCTTTAAGATAGTTTTACAAAACGAGGTTTAATTCGTACAGTTAGTTCTTACATTAATATTTGTGACAAAAGTTAAACGCTGTTTACCAATAAGATTAGTTAATCTAATGGAAACATAAATCAAGGTGATGTTTGCTTTCTCTTGGTCGTTGTTATTATTTAACTTTGTTTTCTATTAGGAAGGAGTTTTATTTTTTTCAGGGCATTTTTTCGGGAAAAACTGTTATTTCATTTAACATATTGTAATGCTTTCTCAGCAACTGAGACTGAATAACTCAGCCATGTAAATAAATATGATTTGGTGGCTGTATAAACATTTCCGAATTTTGAATAGTTAAAGTGGAAGATTACAAGAGATCTTGGACAACTGAAGAAAACTGTAATGGGGTAGAAAATGCATACCAGCCTGCTATGAATCTTTGAATTATTACAAATATATGAACTTGATCCTAGATAACAACAAACAAATGCTCCAAATGTGTCTAATGTTAGTGAATAAGGGATAATAGTTTTAAGACTTTTAAATTTCAAAGGACTTCTGTTAATTAAACTTAAAAAAAACTTAACTACTTAAAAAAAGATTTGTATTAAAGCATAACTACTAAACAAACTTCTTAATATATAAAATTAATATTGATTGAGACTTTAAGAACATTTAATAAACCAAGCAGCTTTAAAGTCGAATATTACTGGGAAAAGGTTTTTAAAGGATAATTTCATTAATTTCCCAAAATGTCTTTTTAAAAATCCAAATCCATCCAATTCATTACCTTGATGCGTTACAATATAAAATGCTGATTTAAAATTCAAAGGTAAAAAATCACAGTGATTTATGCCTTCATTCTGCGGTATTAAAGTTTCGTTATAATAGATTTGTGTCTTTTCGACGTGATCACGTTCCGAAACAGTTACTTTATAATAGTTGGGACGATAGAAATAGGAAATGTCCTCCCAAGTGGCTTCAGGAGCTTCAGGTTTATCCGCATACCAACCAAAATTCATAATGAATTTTTAGCAAATTTTAAAATTGTTTTGTTTTTTTGTTTTGTTTTTTAAATTTTATTTAAAATATTTATTTAATATGAAAACATACACGCACACACATATAAAAGTTACAGCAAATTTGAAATAAAGACACTTAAAATTTTAGATTAAAATTATTTTTTTTTTAATAAATTGTTGCTCATTAACATATTTAAACTTTAGTTTTGTAAAAAATATAAAAAAAAACCAAATAAATATTTATAATTTAATAAAATTACTTGTATTTAAATAATAATTTTTCAAAATATTTATTTAGTTTTTTTATATTTTTTAAAAGTTTTATTTTTTTTTAACTTTTAAGGAAAACTCACACTAATTTGTTTGGTTTTTCTTTTATTTATATTTTTTTGTTTAAAAATTATAGGAAATTTGTGTTGCACTTAATTAATATATTTACGTAATAGTAAACTTTTGCTTAATTTATTTTTGTAATGAAATTTTTTTAGTGCAAAATTTCTTTGTTTTAAAAGCAGTTTTAACACTTTTTGCTATTTTGTTTGTTTTTTTTTTTTAATTTAATTTCTATAGAAATATCCTTAAAAATCCTTAATATTTTTTTAATTAAAATTTTATATTTCTTTTAGAGGATTTTTAATTGATTTTCTTTTTATTGGTATTTTAAGACAATTTAGATTTAATTCTAAATAGACCGTTAATATGTCTAAGCGTTTTAACGTCCCGTTTTCAATTGAGCTTTCGTAATTCCAAATTGAAATTAAGGTCTGTCTATCTATTGATCGATCGACAAAGATTTTCGGTCCTCTGAGTGTATGAGGTAGCAGATGTTAGAGCAAATCAATGTTGGATTTTTCATTCAGCGCTGCTGCTGCCGCTGCAGACTTACACTCATACCACCGCATTCACTTCTTCTTTTTCTTAATTCCAATCAACCAAACCAACCATCTTACTCATACAATTTCGGACTCTTGTGCGTTTAGGTGTAGTCGATAAATTTTAAATTTTCCCACGTTTGTGTGCGTGTTTCAGTATAATGTCGAAAAAAAAGCTTTAAATTGGAAATTTCTCATTTTTTTTTTTTATAAATTGTTTTTCAAAATTATTGCTCTGCATATAAAGAATCTTTTGTCGCCGTGTTTTTGTTCTTTATATATTTATTAAATCGTTTTACACAAAATTTCAGCAATCACCATGAATAATTTTAAAAAATCTCTTGAGTTTTGTCCATGTAGTAGTGGTTTTTCGAACACCAGAATTCTGTTAAAGATTTATGGTTTTGACTCTTTTCTGTGAAAGAATTCTATGTTGTTTTTACTGCAGCATAGTTTCTTTTTTTTTTCTTCTTCTTAATTATTATTTTTTATAAGTATATTTAACATATTTCTTTACGTGTTTTAGTAGTTTCAAAATTATTTGATTTTGAGCACATAATTTTCGAATTAGAAAAAAAAAAAATACCAAAAGTTGAATGAAAAGAACAAGGTGCAAATAACATATCGATCGTCAATCGTTTATCGATCATTAGAAGGAAATGTAAAAATTATTAGAGCACAATTTGTGTGTGTGTGTGTGTATATGTGCAGGTGAACGAATTTGTTTCCAATAATATATTATTTTCATTTCAATATTTGTTTTTTTTTCATTTGTAATGAAATGTATTATTTTTAGCTTTGAAAAATAGTTGTTGTTTTGCGAAGAAAAATAAACTGTAGCTGAAGATGATTAAAATTGATTGAAATATTATTGTAAAATATGTAAAATGATAAAAATACAACGAGGTAGGAAATTATTAAAAATATTTAAGTTCATTATATACCCTATAGGGATTTGTAGACTATGCTCAGTTGGAAATTTCAATTACCTTAGTACTAACCCCAATTTATTATATATTACCGACAATATGGAACATTATTTTAGGACATTTAGGACTATTGGCAATTTGGTATTTGCTGTACTAATTCTTGTCTCATCCTGTACCATACTCGTTAACGTTTATGGTGCTATGTCCATTAATTTTGAAACCCCAAAAAGTACCTTCAGAAGATAGAAAAAGTTCTACAAATTTCCCCTTTGTGTGTTCTTACTTTACAGAAATTGCTACATATTTCATTTATAGGTTTAAAATACAAACAAATAAAAAAAAGTACCATCAAGAAAGAAAAAGTACCAACTTCCTGGTTTTGACTTAAACAACACAAATCTACGTTACTTTGCTTAAAAAATTTAAATTTAGGTTCATCGTCACACTGTCTCAAAACCCATTAAACAATATAAGCAAGACTTGAACACTGAAAGAAAACCTGGATCGGGAGGAAAAAAAGGATATTGTTAAGGCAAAAGAAGTCGAACAACTCTTTCGAAGAGCATCGAAACACTTTGATCAGAAAAGCACCTCGTAAAGTTAAATGCTATGATTATTTTGTTTGCAGAGCGAAAAAATTGAGATAAAATTTTATAAAAATGATGAAACTTATGTACTGGCAGACTTTTCACAACTTCCAGGCGAGAACAATACTGGACAAAAAAAACAAACAAAATTCCCCAAGCAGTTTCTTGTGTGGCAAGCCATTTACAGTTGTGGGAAAAGAAGCCAATGATTTGTAACATCAGGCACGATAAACACAGAAATATACATATATTACGAAGTGTCTACAAAAACGGCTTTTCCTTTTCTTAAAACAGCACAGAGTGCATTCGTATTTCTGGCCCGATTTGGCATCATGCCACTATTGATAAAAAGGCCCTTGAGTGCTATTCAAACACTAATGTCAATTTTGTACCACGCAAGGCAAATCCGCCCAGAACTTCGGCCTGTGGAAAGGTATTGGGCTCTTGTAAAAAAAGAATTAAAGAACACAGTAAAGGTATCCCAGGATTTGTCCTGCGTAAGTGTACCACCTCGTCCGAAAAGGTAACGGAAGCAATAATAAAATCTTTAAAGGGAGGATTTCCGGAAATATTTATAAAGTAATATGCCAATATTTTAATTTTTGAGAATTTGTATATTGAACAGTTTAAGTTTTATTTAATGGTAGGTCTTTATATTGCCTAAATTTTGCTTCAATCATAGGTCTTTCTACAGTCTTCGTTTTGCTTCAATCGTAAGTGATTATACAGTCTTAGTTTAGCTTCAATTGCAGGTATTTATACAGTCTTAGTTAAGCATTAATAGGTCTGTACAGTCTTAGTTTAGCTTCAATCCTAGGTTTTATGCAGTTTTAGTTTTGCATCAATCGGAGGTCTTTATACAGTCTTAGTTTACCTTCAATCATAGGTATTTCTAGGACTGTATATCAATCGTTGGTCTTTATACAGTCTTTGTTTAGCTTCAATCGTAGGACTTTATAAAATCTTAGTTTAGCTTCAATCGTAGGGGTTTATACAGTCTTAGTTTAGCTTCAATCGTAGGTCTTAATACAATCTTAGTTTAGCTACAATCGTATATTGTTATACAGTCTTTGTTTAGCTTCAATCATAGGTGTTTCTAGGACTGTATATCAGTCGTTGGTCTTTATACAGTCTTTGTTTAGCTTTAATCGTAAGACTTTATACAATCTTAGTTTAGCTTCAATCGTAGGGGTTTATACAGTCTTAGTTTAGCTTCAATCGTAGGTCTTAATACAATCTTAGTTTAGCTACAATCGTATATTGTTATACAGTCTTTGTTTAGCTTCAATCGTAGGTATTTATACTGTCTTAGTTTAGCTTTAATAGGTCTTTATAAAGTCTAAGATTAGCTTCAATCGTAGGTCTTTATACAATCTTAGTTTAGCTTCAATCGTAGGTCTTTATACAGTCTTAATTTAGCTTCAATCGTAGGTCTTTATACAATCTTTGTTTAGCTTCAATCGTAGGTCTTTATACAATATTAGTTTAGCTATAATCGCAGGGGTTTATACGTTGTTAGTTTGGCTTCAATCGTTAGGGTTTATACAATGTTACAAACTCCTACGAATTAAATGGTTCATATTTATTAATATTCAATAATTGCCACGTTAAATATGAGCCCAATCGGACAACACATTTCGAAGTTATGAGAAGTTTTGGGAAGTAACCTCAATATTTGTTTGCACCCTTTTAGTTTTTAATATAAAAAGTGCAGCATACTTTTAGGCTTCACATATTAAATTTGCACTAGAACCAGGAAAGTAAAATTGCATTTTCAAACATGGCAATTCCTACAAACATTATGGGAAAATAGCAATCTTTTCCAGTTCTATAAACATTAAAAAATATAAACAAACTAGCTTGACCCGGTGCGCTTCGCTACCCCTGTCGTAGTAAAAATCGGTTCAGCCGTTTATTATTGTTTAAGAACTAAAGATACCAATTTTACCAGTTTTTCCCCCTGTTTATCCCTTTCTGGTAAAAGTATTGAAAAAATTTGTAGTCTATTGACGCTTCCAAGTAAGGATCTATATACGTTCCAAATTTCAATAAAATCAATTTAGCCGTTTAGGCGTGATACTCAAACAAACAAACTTACAAAGACATTTATATGGATACTAGCTGTCCCGGCAAACGTTGTTCTGCCATACAAATTATTTCTAGTGAATATTTTGGTTCTAGCGGTATGATATACTTCACTACCTATTCTCATATATACTAAATATACAGAATAATTTTATAAAAATTGGTAGATCATTTCGTTTTGTTTGAAATTCAAACGGCGGTTGAATTATTTGGATATTGCTAATATTATATGTATGTATTTTTTGATACAAAATAAAACAAATGGAAAAAATGACAACAATTTTTCTGGATAGGGACCCCCTAATGACCAAGCGGTATGATATATACTTTACGACCTATTCTCATACCTACCAAACATACGTACAAAATTTCATAAAAATCCGTTGAGTCGTTTTGGAGGAGTTCAAACACAAACATTGTGACACGAGATTTTTATATATTAGATAGAATTTTAGTGTTAAAAGGGATGAAACCTTTAAAATTGCAAAGGAAATGAAAAACAAATTTTCATACAACCTACAACCTCCCGGAAAACGCTTATTAATGTCATTTGTAGGTTATAAGGCTGGTTCTAAACTGATTCAAATTTATAAATATAGCTAATTAAGGTTATTTAAAACATACTTACAATTAGAAGTTTAAAATTAAAGAAGTTCTGTAATTAATTTTTTCCTAAATTTGTATAAAAACTGTAAATTTTATGAAAAATTTTCGTTTCTTAAACAATTTAAATCTAGTACAAAAATCTTTAAAAATAAATATTGAAAAACGAAAAAGACTAAAAAAAAAATTGAAAAGTTTCAACAAATCGAACTAATTATAGATTTAACACAACTACATGCAATTGGCGCAAATCAATCAAAATGTTAAAAATGAATTTAAATCAAAAATGTGAAATACATTCATTACATACTACATTCACAACAAAGTGAAAAACAAATTTACAAAACGTAAGGAATCAAAAGAAAAAAGTGTTCACATCATACTACCACTACTACTTGTCCAAATACATGTTCGTGCCTGCTTGCATACATATGTATATGTAAATAAGTTTGTTTGACTTTTTCATCAATGTCCAACGAGTATTTTTCATACGAAACTATTTAAAATGTTGCAACGCTGAGATTATTTATTGAAAAATGTGAATATTTTGAAATTGGATTTTCAGAATTATTGCACGGCTGTACATAAAGAGTATTTAAAATACTGTTTTTTTTTTTATTATTTTTCAGCATTATTTTGATAGGGGTTTTTGAAGAAAAATATGAATGAAATGCATCATTAAATTTAGATCGCTATTTGTAGATGAGTAAATCACTACTATTTCATTTGCGGTTTTCTTCATGTTCTTATTTATATTTTGTCAAATGGCAATTTTATTCATATTCATATTTGAGGCAAGCAACAATTTCCAGGGTTTTGTAATGAGCCAGCCAAAAATAAAATTTTCTTATAAGACATAGAAATTCGGCAAAGATTTCTTTTTGGCTAAAAAGTTTTTTTTTTTTTTTTTTTGAGAAATGTCATGCTAAAATGAAAAATCAATGCAACAAATGTTTTAGCGAAAAAATCCATCTAGGAACGACACATCATTTAAAGTAAAACATCATCAAAAGAAATTAGGCGCTGAACGACGACTATTTTTCCACCAATTTCTTGTGTCTACAATTGGGATTTTCTGTTTTTTTTTTTTTTTTAAATACAATTTATATTTTTATTATTTTCAAATTAAATGAAATTAGTGTTTTTTTTTTTTTTTTGAGAAAATTGCCATGATTAGTTTTGGTTTGTTGAAAATTTTTTTGTTCATGTGCTGTTTGTTTTGTACGAGTCAGTTCTTTTCTATTTTGCCGATTTAATATCCTATTTATCTGTTAATGTTGAATCTTTTTCCCGCATATAAATATGTAATGTTGTAACGCATTTGTTTAATCCATCAGTTTGCAAAAGAAAAAAAAATATTTAAAGTGTGTATGTGAATTTTATTTTAATTATTGTGGGTAGTCAGTTTGAAATATGTACTTCGTTGTATGCATATTTTGTTTGCAAAATGATCATAAATCATAAATTTAATTAACATGTTTGTTTTTGTTTTTAAAATTTGGAAAAAAAATATATACATTTTTGAAATATACTAGCACAAATTGGGGTATTTTTTTTGTGATTTAAAACACCATTTCAAAGGGATTTCTTTAAAGAGGTATTTTGAATTTTAAATTCAACTGAACTTTTCATCAAACTTATCCTATATTAACAATAGCTTCAGTTGTTTTTATTTTTTTCCAAGCCATGGCAATATATTAGATTTTCGTTTTTAGGAAATTAATAACATTGGATAATTTATATTATGATATGTAAGCAATCATAAAAAGCTTATACTTTATAGTTATATGCTGCTTTGTTCTTTCAAGAACAAGAGTTAAGTGCCGACTGTATCAACTAATATTTATAACTGTCTTAAGGTATGCTACATTTTCTAGTTTCTGCCAAGGTTGAGTACTATTACCGATCCCGGCCTAGTTTTATTTGTATAAGAACCACATTCCTTAATTCTTTGATTTAATTTGTTTAGTTTTAAGTCAATTTCAATATTTTTATTGAATATTCATAATTTTTATTCATATACAATTAGAAATGGTGTTTATATGTTATGTCTACATAATGACATGATGTTCTTTTGAATTCTAAAAATGAGATCAATAAAATTTTGTATGCATTTCTTTTTCGGTTAAATCCTCTTTCAATATGAAATTTGTTTTTTTAAAATTTGACAACAGGTGCAGTTTAACTATATTTAATATGTATAAATTGTATGTATATTGAACGAATAAGAACATGAATTGGTTATTAGACAAATTAAGAAGAAACATACATATTTTCATACAAAAATTTCAAATTGAAAGAAGTGTGTCTGTCTAATTTCAAATGACCACCTGACTTTTTAAATCTAAATAAATTGAAAACAACAAAAAAAAAAAATGATGTAAAACTGTACCAAACCATAAATAGAAGTGGTTCAAATACCGTGTTTATACTGAGATGAATTTGCAAAAATATCCAAAGATTTAACATGACCGTTCAAATGATAAATAAAATGTGAAATTGAAGAAGTGTGTCGATCTATTTTCAAATCTGAATATATAATTTGAAATCAAAAAAAAAAAAAAAAAAAGACGACCAAACCATTCTTTATACAGCCCTAGTTTATATTTAATCGTAGGTGTTTATACAGTCCTAGTTTAGCTTAAATTATAGATAAAATCGTATACAGTCTTAGTTCAGTTACAATCGTAGGTCTTTATACAGTTCTAGTTTAGCTCCAATCGTAGGTATTTATAAAACTGTAGTCTATCTTCAATCGTAGGATTTATACAGTCTTAGTTTAACTCCAATCGTAGGTCTTTATAAAACCGTAGTTTAGTTCCATCGTAAGTATTTATGCAGTCTTAGTTTAGCTTAAATCGTAGGTCTTTATACGGTCCTAATTGAGCTTAAATCGTAGGTCTTTATACAGTCCTAATTGAGCTACAATCGTAAGTGTTTATGCAGTCTTAGTTTAGCTTAAATCGTAGATCTTTATACAGTCCTAGTTTAGCTTAAATCGTAGATCTTTATACGGTCCTAGTTTAGCTCCAATCGTACACTCTTTATCTGAATGAAGCTAAAAAATTTTTTGTCTTTATGAAATGAATTGTGGACATTTGTATACCCTTCACCTTCGTAAGTTTGTCATTCCGTTTGTAATTTCTACAATATAATTTTACGACCATATAAAGTATATATATTCTGGATTCTTATAGATAGCGGAGTCGATTAAGCCATGTCCGTCTGTCTGTCTGTCCGTCTGTCTGTTGAAATCAATTTTCTAAAGACCCCAAATAACTTACAAGCTTGATTCATACATCAATATATCGGGAATTCTTCCGGCTCGGTTGCTATTTAAAATCGAGAAAATCTGCCCACAAATGGCTGAGATGTAAGGAAAAAACCGGGCCAACCTCGATTTTTGGCCTATTTTTTATCTATATCTGGATTACTAAGTCCATTGCAACGATCTATATAAGGCTATAGTAATTTGGAGCTACAATTGGTCAAAATCCGTAAAAATAGTTTTTATCACGAATTTTTTTGTCATACATTTTTTGCATTAGAAAATTTAAAAAAAAAAATAAAAAAAACCTATTTCGAAAAAAAATTTTTTTTGAAAACAATTTTTAAAAATATTGAAATTTTTTTTTTTTTTAAATTTTAAAAACAAAATTTTTTTTAATTTTGAAAAAAAAAAATTAATTTTGTTTACCTATAAATATTTAAAATTTGTATTTTAAACAATAATTCGGCACAGCCGAATATAGCTCTCTTACTTGTTTTATTCTGAATTAAGATTAAAGTCAATTAAGCTCAAATTGTATTAAATAATAAAAAAAATCCAAATGCTCGTCCTATTTTTTTTTTTTTTAAATTTGGTTTCGAAAATTGTACACTTTTAATTCACTTTCGGTGTTCACAATATTTGAATATTTTTCAATAATCTGAACTTGATTGCATTATAAGGACTAGGTTTCGCTAAAGTTATATTAAAATATGCTTTATTCCGCTGAAGTTCTATTTAATCGAATACTTTTAGTTTGTTTTCAATTTAATTTTATATTAAACAATAATTTTAATCCTCTATATCTTAACGCATATTTTGACCCACAAATATTTACAATTATTTTTTTTCTTCAAAAATAAGTCGTATGTTCTTCATCCTTAATAACGAATTAATAACAATGCCCAAAAATAAACATTTTCAAAATATTTTTAAAATTTCAATGACCTTAAATTTTTAAAAAATTACTTTTTTCTGTCAACAAAAAACAAAATCTTGACAAACAAACAACTGTTTTTTTTTTTGTGTGTGTTAATTTCTTCCCATAAAAATATACAACAAATTAAAATGTCCATCTGTCATCTGGCCAGATCTATTTAAAACGCCTTTACTCGTGTTGGTGACAACGCCACACAACAACTCATCATTGAAAATTATACGCCTGGCGGCATAAGTGACTGACGGACTGACTAATAGATCTCTGACGATAATGAGAATGATAATTAAGACCACTGTGCAGAGCAAGTAAGTAATTGTCGTTTACAACAATAAGAAATTTTCAATATGTTTTTATTATGAATTATTTGCTCATAAACATTGTTTTTAATACATAATTATTGTTTGTTTTCTCTTTGTGTTTATTTAAGGCGTATTTAAGTATGATTAATTAATATGTTTAATAAATTAAAAGATTTTTTTCTTTTTTTTTAAATAAAAAATTTAGACTTACCAACAACGATTCCTCCAGTGGTGGGTACAGGGAATTTTTCAAAAGCAACAGTACGATAAGTGGTGTCTTTGCCGTTGACTAAGTGTCCAGTGGTCTGAAAATTTTAAAAGAAATTTATTAAGTAAATGTTTGTTTTTAGTAAAGTTATTTAAACAATTAATTTTGTTACGGGGGCGGTGTGATTATGTTTGAAATTTACAACATATTGTACAATGCACATACATACATAAATAAAGGGTAAAGGGATTTCTTAATATTAGGGAACAATTTTTAAAATTTTTTCAAATATCTTTTCTTATTTGTTTAAACTAATAATTTAATTTTTTATTTACAAATATATACATATAATGGAGTTTTTAAGGATTGTGTAATGTAATTTATTTTTTATTAATTTTTTTTTATATTTACAACGAAACGATTATGAGACATTCACATGAACGAACACATTTCCTTCAATTTTCAACACCTGTTTACGATCTTTATAAAGATCATGGCTGTTTAATTATTAGATGAGATCCATTTGTCCATCAAATATCTTCTTCGATTTTGAATAACAAAACAGTAGTACATCCTCTTATAGTTGTTGACACTCAGCACTAATAATGTAAATAAACTGATTTAATTTTCGGAAAACTCTTTTCCCTTTCTATAGTTTTCATATAAAGGTACCAGTTGTTTATTACCATTTATTTTTGTGCCATTGTTTAATTTTTTTTCAAGATAGAGGGAGCAATTCTATGTTTATTTGTGTGTGAATATACAGTGAGTGACAATACAATGAAAACTTTTTTGAAAACTCTATTTCTTTAATTTCAGTTTTCCAAAACATAATTTTTTTACCAAATTTAAGTGTATATTTCTAAGATAATTAAAATTGTCTAGGTTTTATATTAAAATATAGTAAGGGTAGATTTATAGAATTGGTTATACTTCTTAGCAGTGTCAAAACAATGGAAACTGAAAAGTATCATGCATTTACCGTCATTTCAATATTTATTATATCTATGTTTTGTTTTTTTGAGGTAGTGATAGCGCGCTATCAACTAGTGGCCCTACGACATCTCTAATCCATCCCGGCACCGCGTCAGCATTTCATCAGGGTAGGTGGTTTATTTTGCGTTCACCTTCATTTTGGTTTCATTCCTACGTCCTTCTAACGAGGTTCGGAATTATGGGACATATGTCCTTGATGACCGTGTTTATGTATTTCCCACAATGATTCCAGTCGTCTTTCGTTCGCAGCATTATCCTAATTATGGTTTCTACCGTTATTGTTTCCCCCCATTTTATTGTACAGCTCTCGCCGTTCGTTTATCCATTTTGGACATTCAAAAAGTATATGTTCTACTGTCTCTTCTCTTGATTCACATGCCACCTCACAAGATGCTGTGTCGCTTAGTTTAAATATATGTAGGTATTGATTAAAGTTTGTTAAAAATTGGGTCATGTAAAATCCCACATTTCCATGAGTTCTCTCTATCCAGTCTTGTATGTTTGGAATCAGGTAATATGTTCATCTCCCCTTTTCTTCGTGCGTCCACCTTTCCTGCCATTTTATCATAGTATTAGATTTGGCGTTCAATTGTATCTGTATTTTCTTTATTTTTTATTCTGTTGGATTGTCATCACCATCGTCAATAAGCTTTAGCTGCCGGTATATCTCCTGTCTTTCTACACAGAGAAAACTGATTCGTGATAGCCAATCGAATAATTCTACCTTAGTCACCGAATTTTACAGTTGTGGCTATAAAACTTTAGAAGGGGTAACAAAAGTTTGGTTGCCTCAACCGAAATTCTTCTTTATCAACTGACTTTCTGTTGATAGAACTGAAAAATTCTATGTGTGCAGCTGAACCATTCGATTGGCTACAAATTCGGTTGCTAACACGAATCTGTTTTCTCTGTGTAGTATTTGTAGGTCGATCGGTGGGACTCCAGCAATTACTAATGTGGCAGATGTTGAAACAGCGCGATATGCAAATATAATTCTTAGGGTACTAATCCTCTGAGGTTTTTGTAGTTCGCTTATCTTGCATTTTTGATTCCTTGATGTGGCAAAGATTGGCGCAGCATATAGCATTTGCGAATGTACAACTCCATTTATCAACTTTCTTATGTAGGGCATTTTGGCATTATCCTAAGCAACGATGCTGCCGTTCGTAAAGCCTTGTTCCTGATATTGTTTATATGCTCCCTGAAACTTAGTTTATCATCCAGTTGGACACCCAGGTAACATAGATTCTATCTATCTATCTATCTATCTATCTATCTATCTATCTATCTATCTATCTATCTATCTATCTATCTATCTATCTATCTATCTATCTATCTATCTATCTATCTATCTATCTATCTATCTATCTATCTATCTATCTATCTATCTATCTATCTATCTATCTATCTATCTATCTATCTATCTATCTATCTATCTATCTATCTATCTATCTATCTATCTATCTATCTATCTATCTATCTATCTATCTATCTATCTATCTATCTATCTATCTATCTATCTATCTATCTATCTATCTATCTATCTATCTATCTATCTATCTATCTATCTATCTATCTATCTATCTATCTATCTATCTATCTATCTATCTATCTATCTATCTATCTATCTATCTATCTATCTATCTATCTATCTATCTATCTATCTATCTATCTATCTATCTATCTATCTATCTATCTGTCTGTCTGTCTATCTATCTATCTATCTATTGTTACTTGCATGTGTAAAGGCTAGGTAATGAATACTTTTTAGTTTGTTTTCTATTAAGTACCAGAATTTAATCATTTAAATTTAAAAAAAAATGTCTTAACTTTTTTATGAATTTATATCTATTAATAGAATATTTGGAAAAGTTTCCATTGTATTGTCAACCACTGTACTTAAGTGTATAGGTGTAATAGATCTTTTAATTAAAAAACACTTCCATTATATTTAAACGTTTTAAGATTTTACACAAACAAAAATAAATTATTTTATTAAAGTTATTTTTAACAAAATGGTTTACAATAAATTCATTATGTTAAACAAAGCTACTTTAACTAAATATGTTTTGTATTATTAAAGCAATTCTTGAACCAACTAAACCCCTTATTTTACAAATCACTACACCTCACTTACAAAATATTAGGAAAAACTTTTTAAACTAAGTTGAAATAATTGCTAAATTAAGGGGTTAAGAGGTTGTTTTAATAAATTGTTTTTTTCTATACAATTTTTTTCTTTAAAATTACAACATTTCTTTTCATAACGAGACTAAACATGTATGTAAGTAAGTACTTTTCACACTACCCACGCGTTAACTACTTTACTATATAACTAATTAAACAGTTTTTCTACTTATAATTTTTATGTCAATTTAGTAGGTTAATTAATTATTTTAGAAATTTTGCAAAACAATCTGTACCTGTGTTGTTGTGGTCTTGATAACTTTGGTATGCTCCTCAATGTATTGGGCAAATTCTCCAGTACTTTCGACAGCCTGTTAATGAAAAAAAAAACAAAGAAACAAAATAAGAAAAATGTATAAGTCAATATGTATATTGCAATATCACTTTAGCAATTTTTTGCTCTTCAACATTCAATCGAATCAATAAAAACAAAAAAACGTTTTAGATTTTCTTTTTGCACTTTCACTTAAACCACTTGTGCGTGATTTTCATAAGATTTTTCTTGGCCACAACACTTGAAAATGAAATCTGTTTAATATTAAATAGTTTCCAGCGTTGATGGATTTAAAAAGTTTGTTAAATATGTAGCTATGTCGATTTGAACAGGAACTAGCGAAGACAGCAGTGTAATATATGTATATAGAGAGCAATGTGTGAATAAATTTAATTACACTTGGAGAAATAAAATTTTGAATAAAAATTCCTTTTATCTTTGATGTTTTTTAAAAAATTTAATTAAACATTGTTTCATTTAATTGATTTGTTTTAATACATTTTTAAGAAATTAAAAATATAACAAAAAGTTATTTGGCTGCTTTTTAAATTTACTTATTTTAATTTTCCCCCCAACATTTTTCTAAGTGTTCTTAAATATTTGAATTTAAATGGAATTTTATTGTTTATATTACTGTAATATACTTTACAAGATTTTAATTACCCTTACTATTTAATGAATGATTTGGGTTTGTGTTGCCTCATTAATGAAATCATTGTGTTGAATAAATTTCTGCACACATTTTATTTATTTTTATTATATAAATGAACCTGTACCAAATCTTAAGTCGACAGAAGTTTAGAAAAATTAATGAGATTTTATCATAAAAAGTTCTATTTTAAATTCTTTCTCCCCTATATTCCTTTACCACTAATATTTACCTCGCTCCTCATAAACATATTAAAAACTAATTATCACCTAATGACTGGCCTTTTCGAATATGGAGACATTTAAGAGGCATCTTTTATAAATTAGTTTCATTAATGTCTACTTTCACTTAAGAAATGTCATCTTAAATAAGAGTGCTGTTGATTGAGGAGTCATTTTGGTTAATTTTTTTTGTTCTAAATTTAAATGAGTAAGAAAGTATTGTCGGTCTAGCCCGACCATATTATACACTACACCGAGAAGACGATTATAAACAGTTTTCTTTTAAAATTTATATAGGAGCTATGACTAATTATGGACCAATCGCCATAAAATTAGGTGCCATATCTTCTGAAACTAATTTGTGTTGAATTTTATTTGAATACCAACAAAAATAATTTTTGGAAATGGGCCTCATATGGGAGCTATGACTAATTTTGCACCGATTGTTACAAAATTTGGTGGTGCGAGTTAGACATAAAACTTATTTGTGCTGAATTTGGTTTGTATATCTATATGGCGAAAATATTTATGAGAGCTTAACTATTGTCAGATAGGGCAATCGTATGGGGGCTAGGAGAAATAATGGACCGATTCTAACCAATTGGGGCAATAGAAAAGCTTGTACAAAATTTTGTCGAATTATCCTTGAAATTGCGACCTGTAGTTTGAGTCGCTTATTCGACTCAGAATGTGATCCTGAGCTGATTGGTATACCTTAAGGTGTTGGAATAATATTTGTGCACGTTACAAACATAAGCACTAATCCAATATTCCCTCCCCACTTTGGTGGTGTAGGGTATAAACAGCATTATTAAGAGCCTAATTCAGAAACAACAACCGAAAAATAATTTAAACTATAGAGAAACATAAGGCGGAAACCTCAAACAAAAAAATTACTCAAAATAATCACACATACGAGTGTTGTTTTTGTTTACACATTCTTTTTTTTTCTAATACATTCTCACCACTTACGTTTTAGACAACTGACTTAGGTTTTTGACAGGAGAGTTTCCGCTCTATGTCTATTCTCTATGATTTAAACATTTTTGTATGAAAAACAGTCAAACATTATTTAGAAACTGAGTGGTTTTCATACAAAAACAGGCCATAAAATATTTTTCAATCTATAAACTTAAACATAATTAGTGTGTATTCAGAAGGTATCCTCCTATCATGTCATATTTTCATTATGTTCTCAGCTGGTTGGTTACGACAGCACAATAAACATAGCATAAAGAATAGTAGTAATTTTGGAAACTACTACTACAATAAACATATCATTGAGAAATATTATAATATTATGACAATATGACATGTATCATATCATGCTTTCTGAATCCACTAAATGTGTTGTCTGCATAGTAGAAAGTTGCACATGATCACTATCAGTAGAGATGTTTGGGAATACATGGATAATTGAATAGACGACGAATAAGTTCTCAATTGGTCTAATAAAAAATACACATTGGCCTTTTTGAAGGCAAGACGGAAACGTTTTCGAAGAAGAACGGACGACATGTGGTCCCAGTACCATGGCTCTATGTGTCATACAGCGAACCTAACAATGAACATTGGTCACTTAGTGATTGGTTAGATATTTTCTTGAGGGGTTTTCTAATGCCGCAGAGATATATGCCAAAAAGCCGCAAACGCCTGAATCGACTTGTAGTTATTAGAAAACCGGTTTATATTATAATGCAAGAGCCTACACTGAATTGGTATTGTGATGGGATACAAGGGGATAGGAATCGCTTCTAGTTGTAACACTTTATGAAATAGTCGTGTCAATTTAACAGGGCGTTGCACTAAGGGAGGGGTCAACTGACACCTCTTTGACGCTCTTTTGACAATTGTCACATTTCCCGCAGGAAAATTGCTATCGTGATATTCCCATGAACTTTTAATTCACAATAGTTGATTTTGTTCGTAACAGCTGTTTATTGTTTACAAAATTCCATCTAAAAATTCCACAACATGGGGAATTATTTCACGTGAACAAAGTTGATGAACGAAAAACGGGAAAAGGGAACATATTTAATGTGAAATATTGATTCGCGATAGGGATGATTAATTTAATTTAGGCTTAATTCACTAAAATCTTAATTAAAAATGTCAGTAATTCATTACAACAAAACTAATTCTAATAGCTTCAGTCAAAGACTTTTATTTGAATAGAATTCGTAATAAAAATCATTCACCCATTGATTGGTGAAATCTTTGTTAATTCAAGTCTAATCCAAATTTAATTAAAATTTCATTTCTTCATTCAATTTGTTTTAATTTTGCTTTACAAAATGTATTGAAAAATATTCACCTTTATGGTGGTTGCTGTAGTCGTTTTACGCCAACATCTTTAATCAAGTACGAAACTGTCGTAGGCGTAAAACACATACGCCAACAGCGATAAGGGTCCTTGTCTAAAGCCTTTTTGTAATAAGTAGATCTGAATTGAAGAAAAATTTAATCCTTCAAATACGTTTTATTAATTTTTTTTTTTCAATGAATTTGAATTAGAGAAAACTTGAATGATTCAATAAGGAATTAATTCTTAAAGAATGAATTTATAAAGCAATACATTTAGGGCCATTAATTCAATACATTTAGGGCCATTATTACAATTTGCCTTTAAGTTCGTAATAATAAAAGGTAAATTTAAGTAATCGAAAAAGGTTGCATTAAAGTTAACTTTTACTATTGGGAACATAAAGGCAAGTTGTAATAATGACCCTTAAAGTATTACCCGCTTATTCATAATCAATTTATAAATTTTACCAAAGGTTTATAAAACATAATTTCTATACAAAATTTGTTTTATATTTATAAACTTTTGATATACAGTAAAACCTGGATAATCAGGATAATTGATTGCCGAGCCTAATCCGGATTATCAAATTATCCGGACTACCCAATAATTATTTAAAAACATTGTTATTGTATTAAAAATGCTTTTAATAGACATATCTTATGATAAAAGATAAAATCTAACAGAAAAAGTTTTGTGCGGCATCTTTACTGAATGCATCTTGCACAAACACTGAACTTCAGAAGAAAAAACAAATAATTAAAAAAAAGATCTTGTAGGGTACTGTTATATGGTTTAGAAACATGGAATTGCTTAGAAAATAATAAACAGTTGTTTGCAACAAAAAAAGAAAGAAAACTATTTTTGGAGTAAAAATTAATAGAGATTAACACTACAGCTTGTTTGCAATCCGGAGTAAAAAGTTATAAAGATTCAATCAATCCGGATTATAGAGTACACAATGTAATGAAAACTAATGCCCGGTTTACCGAATAATCCGGATTAACGCCGTCCAGATTATCAATGTTTCACTGTATTTTAAAATTGATAATTAAGAAACCAGTCTCATCAGCATTTGAGTATTTTTTAAAGTTTGAAAGTTTTTATATGGCGTTGGCATAGGAAAGGATGGGAGTAAACCAAAAGAACACATTCTGATTAAACATATTTGGTCAATTCACAAGGTCTCTTATCAGTCATATTGTCATAATGTAATATATCATGACTCAGCGGCTCAGCTTAACCGACTCTTAGGCATTCGGCGTTGGTCTCTGCTGGTTCGTTACGACAACACAATAAACATAGCATAGAAAGTAGTATTATTTTAGGACATTTCTTGCTTGAAAAGCCATTATGAAATATTAGGACATTATGACAATATGACATAAGAGACCTTGTTAATTGACCAATTGTTTAAAATGAACCCTGGGGAGTAGGAAACTAAAAAATTAACAGGAGTAGTTTTTTTTAAAACAATAAATACAAATTTATCGCTGAGAATACACAAGGATGATCTACAATAAAATATGCTCTAGAGAGCGATGGAAACAGACACAGAACTAGTTACGAGAGTGGTTCTTCGAGGTTAGAGACCGTTTTTATAATTTTCTAAAAAATATAAAAATAATTATGGTGAAAATTAATCTAAAACTTTTGGACTTTTTAAAATTATAAAAAACCATTTCAATGTGTAGCGAAAATATTTAGCTTCACAAACGCCATTACATAACATCGTCATTAGTTAAGTAAGTACGAGTATGTTCACAAATATTTTAATTAAATTTATATTATATTGATGGTTTTAAACGCAAAAAATATGTCACAAAAAAAAAAATCGGAAAAGAAATCTATTTTTATAGAAAATTTTTGTATTACTGCTAACACTAACGAATAAATAAAATCAATATTCATGTAACAGTTCATTAATTATCGAACATAAAAACAGAGAGGGAGACAATTTTTACAATATTGTGAAAAAAACACTCACTGCTTTTTTGTTTTTATTATTTTCCAACTTTTAAAACACAAAAATATATGAAGAAGAAAAAATTACCAATTACAAATGTTGTTCCAGTTTTATTTTATTTTTTATTTAAACAATTTCTTTTCAGCACTTTTCTTTTAATAAATTTTTTTGTAACGGAAAATTTTGAACTTCAAAAAAAAATCTAAAAAGCAAAACAAGCTCGACAGCAGCAAACAAAAACTACTACTGTTTGTTTTTACTAACGACAAGTCTTTAACAGGACAAGTTTTGACTGAATGTATACGAAATTTACTTGAGTTTTGAGTGGCCAAAATAAACACTCATACATATAAATTTTAGGCAAACACAGATACACAATACAATTACGCGTATATACACACTCAAGTCTAAAAGTCAAAACTACTATATTCTCGAAAATACTCAACCAATGCAAAGATTTTTTTTTCTAATGCTAAGAAAAGTGTGTGTGATATTTATTTGTTTGTTTTTTTTTCTTCTTCAAATCTAACATATTAATAATATGCCAACAACAAAGTTTAAGGAAAAAAAGCTATAAAACATTTATTTCTTAGAGAACATATATACATAAATTAAATTAAAAAAAAAAAAAAACAAATTCTAATGCACTCTACAGAAATTGAGCAGTTTTTCTCCTAATTTCTACTCATATAAATATTTAATTTTGAGTCAAAATTGTTTTTGTTCAAAATTTCCCAAATGTCACTTTAATAAAATGTTTAGAGAAATTTTAATAAAAATGCAAATATTTTAGATTTATCATTAAAAAAAAAAAAAAATTACGCCAGACACCCACTAAGCTCTAGAACAATAATAAAAAACAAAAATACTTAATTTTTTTAATCAATATTATTTTAAAAAAAAACTCATCTACATTAAACACTTTCTATTGTGTTTTGGTTATTTTTTTTTTTACAAAGACGAAAAATTAAGTGGGTGTATCCTTAACATTCACTGAATTTTCAACAAAACAAACAAATTTAAAAAAATATATATTGAAAACAATAAAAACATATTAAAATAAAACGTGCCACTCAATATTTTGGTCAAATTTCAAATACATTTTAATGCATTAACCCATGATATTATAAATTATGTTATTTATTCATCTTTATAATAAATGTTATCATAATATGATTGCTATTTTTAAGTTTGAAATTTATATTTATATTTTAAAGAACCCCACCCCATTTCAATACTACTAGTTTTGAGTTTTATTCTTCATCAAAAGAATGCAGTTAGATTTTTAAACAATCAGTCAATTGTCTAAATAATTTGCCACTATCGTGAAAAATATGTGAAATTGATGTTCCTGTGAAATATCCATTTACCTCGAAAGGAAAATTGCTATCGTGATATTCCCATGAACTTTTCATTCACAATAGTTGATTTTGTTCGTAACAGCTGTTTGTTTACAAAATTCCAGCAATTTATGTGAACCCTGATGGAGACCATATAAAACACAACATCTATACTGGTGGAGTACCATTTAAAACTCAAATCGTAAATTGGTGGAGTACTTATTAACTGGTAGAGTACCATTATCACTCTTTATATTAATAATAAGGTTTAAGCGTCCCAGCTTCCTATATGACGATATAGGTCGACTAGGGACGTACTTGAATCGACGTGGGATACCCTGGCATTTTGCGTATTGCTTAGCCATTAACTTTTAAATTCATAAAAAAAATCCAGCTAAAAATTTCATAACATGGGGTATTTTTTCACGTGAACAAAGTTGATGAACGAAAACTGGGAAAAGGAAACATATTTCATGTGAAATATTCACCCCTATCGTGAAAAACATGTGAAATTTATGTTCCCATGAAATATCCATTTCCCTCGAAAGGAAAATTGCTATCGTGATATTCCCATGAACTTTTCATTCACAATAGTTGATTTTGTTCGTAACAGCTGTTTATTGTTTACAAAATTCCAGCTAAAAATTTAAAAACATGAGGAATTTTTTCATGTGAACAAAGTTGATGAACAAAAATTGGGAAAAGGAAACATATTTTATGTAAAATATTGATTCGCGGCAGGGGTAATTGATTCGCGATTATGTGAATTGCTAGTATTCCCGCAATACAAGAAAACAGGTCATATCTTTTATTTAGTCAATTCGTTCTAAATGGAACAAATTTTACTATGAATTTAGGTTTAATTCAGAGGTCTAAAACACGTCAATCAAGGACAACGCCAAGTTAAAGAGATACATCCTCTTTTAGTATAAAGCGTTAAAACTAAAACAAAGTGTGTCAGCTTCCTTCATAGATGTTTAATGTACGAAGCGAAATAAGTTATCCTTGGTTAGTCCAGTATGTTTACAAAAGGTTTAAATTTTTCCCAGCAATGACACCCCATGTAACCAGTCACGTCACTATTTCTGCTACAGTTCCCAGCTTCTAGGCGATAGTCGAGATACTAAAGTGACATTTTCATTCCATGTAGGGTATTAAAACATAAACCAGTTCTTATATCCGGAGAACCAATAATGTATTAAGCTACGTACACACGGTTGTCATATTTTACAATGTTGTCAGAACTGGCAATGTGCTCGCAATGTACTGCCAATGAAATATTATTAGCAAAAGGTAAATTGTCAGTTTAGACGATTGTAAGAAAGTCATACAATTTCATTGTATGACAATTGTCAAACAATAAATTTATCTGCCAAGAAAAATTGTCAGTTCACACGGTTGCTTCACTTTCGTTTATTTTAAATACATATGCACACTGTTGCCAATAGAAATAATTTATCTGACAATGATGCCATTGTCAGATGCATAAACTTCGCACATACGATAATAAAAAGTTTCTGACAATGATCTTACAATAATCTGGCAATGGCAACGTAAGGTGTTTACACGATTATCAGATGTCTGACAATAGTATTGTCTTACAATGTACTGGCAACGTTGTAAGAAAAAAATTGTAGGTTCACACGGTTGTTAGATATTTTCTGAACATTTTTCTGACAATATTGTACAATTTGACAACCGTGTGTACGTAGCTTTAGATCCCTCCTTCTACGGATATTTAATATAGAAACCGAAACAATTTATCTTTGCTTATTTCTGAGGCTGTCAATTTCTGCCATTTCATGTGAAGTAATAAAACAAGAAATAGTTCGTATAACTGAGAAACCAAAACTGTGTTGTTCTTTCTAGGAATATTTAATATAAGTCAACGACCTGCTCATGGTGTTCCTTATATAAAGCGAGGTTTATAATACCCAATTTACAAGTTAGGTGACTATTTCTGCATTAGTTCAAGATTAGTATCTTGAGACACATTCCTTTCATGCAAAATATTAAAATAAAAACCAGTTGTTATAGCCGAAGTTACTTCTCAGATCCTTCCATCTAGAGATTCACATGATTGTATCAATCATATAACAGGTGGCGCAAAAGTATCAGAAAATGCTATAAATTTTGCCGATTATTGGTCAAATAAATAGTCAGCAATATTCCGCGTTCTGAAGCAGTGTAGCGTAACATTGTTTATTAACGTGTATTTCGCATGTGTTTACTACACAAATGTCAAAACAGAACTGACATTAGGGGCCAATCGCAAAATTTATAGCATTTTCTGATAGAAGGATTACTTTTGCGCCACCTTGTATATATGGTTACAGTAAACAAGTATATGTTTGCGACAACCATTGTTATGATAAATCTTTATATCATAATATGTTGTTCTCAGATTATGATATCAATTAGCCGAGAGCAACATAGTAAAGTAAAACCTTAATCATGAAAATGGTTGTCAGAAACATATACTTGTTTACTGTAACCATATATATGATTGAAACAATCATGTGAATCGTAAATTAGCCATATTATGGTTACCACAATCATGTAAATAGTTAGTGTAACTATAATATTGTTAAAAAAAACTTTTAAAAATGTTGCAATGGTTACTGTAAACATGCACAACTATATTTTTTCTCTGCGTGTATACACTTATTAATTTATTTATTTATTTATTGACCATGTTTGATTAAATATTTTTAATCAGATCTTTATTTGAGATTTATGTAGACTTTGATATTGAGAACAATTTCGCTTATCTATTTCAAGTTGCTCACATAACTTTCACATCATGTTTAAACTAAACCCTGTCAGCCTTGGCGATTAGAATTGGCTCCTGTAATGTAAACTATCCAGGTAGGGAAATTTGCAGAAACTGGAAGTAATAATTGATGTGTGATCTTGGATCTCACAAGATAATAAAATAGAAAATCTAATTGATCTCATATGTGTTTAAAAAAAAAGTAAATTAACCTCACCGAATAGAGTTAATATAAAAAAGGAAAAAAAAAGAAAAATGTTAAATAAATTTTACATTATTTAAACCCCCCCCCCCCCCCTTCCAAAAAAGTTGGCCTGGATCCGTGTCTGTGTTAATTCTACTTAGATGGGACAATAATGTCTGTAAAGTAACATATACTTTGTAATATCCCTGTGTAAAACAACATCATGGACAAATTGAACTCTGATTAAATTTGTAATTCCCTCACAGCTCTCTTTAGTAAATTAAATAAATGACACATTGTATGAACGACCCTTGCAGATGTATCGACTTCTAGCGCCTTAGGTTTTCGCTAGTAACCATTCATTTGGGCATACCTTGCTGAGAGCAAACCAACATTGTATACCTATTGTCAAGCCATCTGAAATTCAATAAGACGCTTGATAGTTCAATAAACATGATCTATTCAATTCAAGGAATCGGGACAGAAACCTAGCGAATAGAACAATCAATCAGATTTTTCGTTTCCATAGTTTTTACTGCATTTACTAGTAGGGAAACAAACAGACTTAAGGTTTCCAATAAAGTTTTCTCCAATAAACAGAAACCTTGAATATTATTATTGTTATATTTACTAAATTATACTTAGATTAGAAACTAACGATTCAGAACTATGAGAAGAAAATCTTGACCACAATCGAGATATTATACTTCCAGTTGAACAAACTTTCACTTAGAAAAGTTCACAGTAGAATATCATTGTTACATTATTAGACGTTGTTTGATCTTACAAAAGTCAAGGAAGATAAAAACAACCAAAAAAAATGTTCAAAATAGTAGAAATTTCGACGAATATTTAAATTTAGTTGTTGATTAAAAAAATAGTTAATTGTAACGTACACTGCAATTTTAAATATTTTGTTTAGTTTTTCAAAATCACTTGTAGTTTCAATATAAACCGAAATCTTCTTTATGGGAAGTCTATTAAACTACTAAAGAATGCCTTAACAAAAACAGACTAAATTTTCAAGTTTTGAAAGTAATTGAATATTGCTGATGTTAAAAATTAACAAAATTAATATATTCCCTAAAAAAATGTGCTACACATCCAAAAAATATACATATAGCTAAGAGCTTTGATTTCACTTCACCACCAGGAGATTATTAATAATTTCTATTTGTTCTGTATTTGTATAGTTGAGTATACGTGACAGTTGGAAATTTGGGGGAAAAAAACAACAACCAAATGAATATAAATATGTTTGTTTATATTTTTTACGACCAAAACATTAGAACAAAAAAAAAAATAAATAAATAAAAGAAAGAAAGTTTTTTAGTAGAGGCATATTTGAAAACAAAAATATGTATATTCATATATATTTAGTAGGAATATATATATGACAGATGCTGGATGGAGGATAAATAATTATGTTTATATTTATTTTTATTTATTTACAAAATTTTTATTGATCATTGAAATAACCTTCAGCAAGGGTAGGAGGCGGATATATAAGTACAACTATTAAGTTTTCTGAACAACAGAAAATAAAAAAAAAAAAACAAAAAATTACAAAATATTTCAAATCATATACACTATGGATTGAATATTGTATGCACTTTTAGCTAATAATCTTCAATTGTCTGTTTAAGTGCCTCCCTACTGCGTATTTCACTATTTAATGTTTTTTTGATGAATTTTCTTTTTAAATTTTCAATTTTAGGAAATAAATATTGCCAAACAATGACCTATAAATATGTATGTTTTTTTGAGAAATTATTAAAATTTTAGAAACAAATAATATTTAGTATGTTTGAATATGTTGTTTTGAAAATGAATTATGTCTCATTTATTTCCTGTTTAATAAATATTGGCCATAAGTAATTATTATTTAAAAAAAAATGTATATACAACTTTATAAATATATGTATATATTTATTAAAATTAGATATGAATATGTTTTTCTCAAAACATAAGTTTTAACTAGGGTCTTAGAGAATTTATTTATAAATTTTCTTATATGTCTGCACTGATAAAACATATTTATTGTGATTCGATCATGCGAGTATCTATATATATTTTCGGAAATCGTTGACACAGAAGAACTACGAAATAGCCGATTTTTTTTTCAACACAACTAAAATTGTTCCATCATAACAACGCTAGGCCACATGTTGCAATACCTGTTAAAAACTATTAAGAAAGAAGTGGTTGGGAAGTTTTGCCTCACCCGCCTTATAGTCCAGACCTTGTGCCGTCCCACTACTATTTGTTTCGATCGATGCAGAACGCTCTCTCTGAGATACGCTTCACTTTAAAACAGAGTATCCTAAATTGGCTTGATTTGTTCTTGGCCTCAAAAGATGATCATTTCTTTTGGCTCGTAATCCATATGTTGATAGAAAGATGGTAAAAGGTCATAGCTAACAATGGCCAATACTTTGAATATATTTATATTGTACAAATGCTTTAAAATAAAAGCTAAACATTTAACAAAAATCCCGCATTTTGAAGTTATCACCCAATTATGAAAATTAGACTATTTTCTACTTTTCATCCTATTTTAATATAAAAAATATATGGTTGCTAGATTTAATGATGCGAAAAACGGTTTCTTATAAAAAAAAATTCGGGAGAAAAAAATTTTTTGTTATAAAAAAAAAAAATCGGTTAAAAATTTTTTTTTTGATTTTGACCCATTGTCCTTCCGAATTTCAATGCCGTTATAAAAGTCGCTATAAAGGTTTTTGAAATGTTTACATTAGATATCCATATTACCTTTGTTAATGAACAATATAATAGAACAAGAAGAAAGAGAGCTATATTCGGCTGTGCCGAATCTTATATACCCTTCACCAGATTATACTTTAAAATAAAAATTTTAAATATTTTTAAGTAAACAAAATTAATTTTTTTTTAAAACATAAAAAATTTTTTTTTTTTAAAAATTTAAAAAATAATAATTTTTTTCAAAATAGTTTTCAAAAATATTTTTTTCAAAATTTTTTTTAAATTTTTTCAAATTATTTTTAAAATTTTTTTTTAAATATACTAGTGAATAAAAATTTATGTCAAAATAATTGGTTTGGTTTAAAAAAAATTCGGGTTAAAAAAATAATTTTCCCGATTTTGACTCATTGTAAGTCCAAATTACTATAGCCTTATATAGATTATTGCAATGGACTTTGAAATATCTATCATTAGATATCCATATTATGTATATAAATGACTTAGTAATCCATATATATCAAAAATAGGACAAATATCGAGGTTGGCCCAGTTTTTTCCTTATGTCTCAGCCATTTGCGGGCCGATTTTTAATAGCAACCGAGCCGGAAGAATTCCCGATATATTGATGTATGAATCAAGTTTTTAAGTTATTTGGGGTGTTCAGAAAATTAATTTCAACAGACAGACACACGGACATGGCTTAATCGACTCCGCTATCTATTAGGATCCAGAATATATATATACTTTATAAGATTGGAAAATTATATTGTTAAAAAATTACAATCGGAATGACAAACTTATATATACCCTTCTCACGAAGGTGAAGGGTATAAAAATTATTTAGAACAGGAACATTTACTGTTCTAAGTAGTAAGTCAACTTAATAAAAATAGAAATTTTCGGATATGTGATTGAAATTGTAGAAAACGAAATTGTTTTGTTTGAAAACGATCCATTTGAAAAAGTGTGATGCATTTCATTCGATCTGAACCACTAGTTGTTTATTATTTTCTTCCAAATTACAGCCAATATGACAACTAGGGTTCTATAATTGAAACATAAAGAAAGTCAACTTTTCGAACCTTAGACTTTTTAAAATTTTTGAATTTTCACCGTTAGCTATTAATGAAAGTCTACTTTTCATCCAATTTTAATGTTAACAAGTAATTAGTACTGTGCCAAATAAAAATTATGGAAAATTATGAAATTGGAATTTTTATCAATACACAAGACAAAAGTAATAATTTCATCACAATGTGTTTTGGTTTCAAAACGATTCGTTTTACAGCTTATACCTGTTTATGTTCTTAAAGGAATTATTGAGATGCTGAATATTAAAACATCTAAGGATACTCATATTTAGCGAAAATAATGACAATGGTTTAAACGAACCGAATTATTCATTTCATACAGATTTAACTCAGTCGGATCTAAATGTATAACATTAATCAATTTTAACCGATTATATGAATATTTTATCTTTGTTTAGTATTAAACAATTTCCGTGGAACAGTTATTTAACTGTTCATTCCCGAAATTATTATTTCTTGGGAATTGGAATTTCATTTATTTAAAAATCCTACAAAATGTTTAAATAAGTAGTCAGTCATTGTGCTACCGAAAATGGGTTAATAAAAAAATCAGCAGCCAAAATTAAAACTAAACAAGTGTTTGTCACTTTAATTGCCTCCTACATATATCTTATAATTCTGATTTCTACATTTATTTTTTATTTAATAAACAAAATATGTATGTATATACATTATTAATATGTTATCATTCTTTTTATAAATATTATAAAAAAACAAACATAATTTATAGCTATGGAAAATTTAAAATGTTTAACATATGTATGCACATTTGAAAAATCTATTTATGATTTTTTGATTGAACTCATACTCATTTTTCCAATGTGTATGTGACATTTATATTAAAATAATTTTAATTTTCTATTTATTTCCTGTTGCAATTGCACATTCATTTCTCACCTAGTTTCTTTTTCTTTTCTTTTTTTTAATAAAATTTTACCTAAATATGAAATGTAAATTTAGTTATTCTATTTTCAATAAAACATTGCGGTGGGTGGGTGTGTAACCTAAACAACAAAAACACAAATTTTTAGCATTGTAAAACATGGATGTCAGACAACAAGCATGTACAACATTTTTATTATTTCTATTTGTTTTTTTTTTTTTGCAATGAAATGAAAACTAAAATATTTGAAAAGAAGATAATTAAATTTTTAATTTAATTGTTTGTGATTGGTAGCATATGCGCGTTGTTTATATACTGAATTTTTATTTGTATATGTTTATAGTATATAAACGGAAAATAGTATATAATAGCACACATGTGATTTGGGAATAAAAATTTGCCGGCCATTAATAACATAAGAGTTTAAAAAAAATATTTGTGTTTTTTTCTTGGTTGGTTAGAAAAGTTTATTATTTGTACATATGTATGTATATTTAAGTTACAATTTTGTTTTTTTTTTTTAGAAATGAGGACTAATTGAGAATTTATTAAAATTAAAAAATATATATTTTTTTAAAACAATTTCTGCTTCGTAACAATTAGGCAATTTTTTGTTAATTCATTACATTTTTACAAATGTTTAGGAATGTCTTTTTCCTCGAAATATAAACAAATCTAAGTTTTATTTCAAAATTTTCTTATAAATAAATAGCTTTAACATATGCCAGTATTCTTGCTATTTCCGGTTATAATATGATGCTTTATTTCTTGTGTACAAAAAGTGTAGCAAACTTTTAGGCTGTTTTAAATTAATAGGCATTGTCAGTTTTAATATAAGGAAATAATGGTTTTTAAAACAATTGATTATTAGAAAGAAGTAAAATAACTATTCAAATCAACCACAGTTTTAATTCTTAGATTAAGCACTTGAAAAATGTCCAACTTATGTAAAAAATTTAACTTTAAAATCTTAATTTTATGAAAAATTTTTATCCAATTTTTTGGATAAAATTTACAATTTAGCCACTTATTCATTCGCACTGTCCCTGCTACACATGTTTCATATTCATACAAATACTTTACTTGTATATATTAGATGTGTGAACAAGGAAATATTTTATTTTCGCATTTTTCACTAAAATTTATGAAATTAACAATTTAAAAATATTAAGAGATGATGATCTATAAATTATTAGATTAAGAGCTAGTTTTTTGCTTGCCAGTTAAACGTAGATTAACACGCTAGATTGTAAACTAAATGAACTAAATGAAGTGAAAAACAAAATTGTTAGGTTTAAACCCAGAAAGTATTATAATAGAGCAATCTCTAGAATGTCCTACACCCCTGTACCTACTGTTCGTAGATTTCAAGAAAGCCTTCGATACCATCAGACGGACTGCCATATGGAAAGCATTGAGAAGAAAAGGAGTACCTCAGAAAATAACTCGAATCATCAGAGCTATGTACGAGGATGCAGAACAATCTGTTCTTCACAACGGGATTATAAGTCAACCATTTCACACAAACGCTGGTGTAAAACAGGGATGTCTCCTATCACCTCTGCTATTCACTATAGTGCTGGATGACATCACGAGCGAAATCTGTTCAGAGAGAAAAGGAATAACATGGAGGAGGATTTGGATTATGCGGATGATATTTGTCTACTCTCGCACAAGATCTCCAACATGCAAGCAAAAATAGAAGATTTGGAAAGATTAGCACGCAATGTTGGACTTGAGATAAATATAAAGAAAACCAAAGCTATGAGAATCAACAAGCGAAACTTGACTAGTATCGAACACCATCACGCAAAAACTACAGGTATTCATTTAAGTGCCTCAACATCATATGCAGAATATTCTGGCCTAACAACACATCAGCAACACGGATCTCTGGACCCTTACCAAAGAGGAACCCATACTAACAGAAATAAAATGTACGAAATGCAGGTGGATTGGCAATATTATCAGAAAGAATCCTGACGCTAGAGTGGAACCCTCAAGGTGCAAGAAGCCGTGGTCGGCCAAAGAATACATGGAGACGCACGATACTCCAAGATCTAGGACAGTGCAATCTTACATGGAAAGAAGCGAAAACAACTGCAACAAATCGTGTAAGATGAAGATGCTTTGTGGAAGGGATAATGGAGAAAAAACCCAGAATGTAGGTTATCTTTATCCTAAAAACTAGCTCTGAAACCACGTTCACACTTTAAACATAGAAAAATAAACTTGGGGAAAATACAGGGGAAATTTAGAACTGATCAATAAATATTACTGCACGAATCTTGAGGAAGTTGTTGTAGAATCGTTACAGTGGGATAGAAACTACGACAGTTAAAATTGGAAAAAAAAATTAACATAATTAAAACCAAAGTATTACATTTTTGTTACTAACACATATTTAGAGTTACCCTGAAGGGAACCTGGGGTCAAGAGTCTCCAAGTCACCAGTTTGGTCGACTATTATGGTGACTTTTTGCCAACATTGTCAATAAGGCGTCTACATTTTTATATTTGTCTTTGATGAGAAAACAAAATAAATGAAAAACATGAATTTGAAGACCACTCTTCCAACAAAAAAATTAATAACTGATACACAAAATAAAAAAATGAAAGCTGTATTGAAATGTTCCTTTTTAAAAGACTGACTTTTAGAATTCATTATGTATAGAATTAATTCCTTATTGAATTATTGAAGTTTTCTTTAATTCGAATCCATTTCAAAATAAAATTTATTGAATGATTCAATTATACTTCAATTCAAATCTATTACAAATAGGCTCTTTAAGTGTTTTTCAATTAATTTTCATTCAATTTAGATTAAATTTAAACCAAAGGTCGATTGAATTTTATTAAGAATTATTTCAACAATGACTGAATCCTATTCAAATAATTAAAAGTCATTGAATGAAACTAAAGGATTTCTGTAGTTGGGTATAGTTTTATGTAATGAATTACTCAAATGTTTAATTCTTAATTAAGATTTTAATGAAAAAAAAAGCTTAAATTGAATTAATCAATTCGAATTTAATGACTACAATCAAAATTAATTGAGTAGAAGTTTTAATAGTGAACATTTTTTCGTATTTTACCTATGTTTTCTTACTAAAACCACTTTTAATTGGTTTTAAATGACAAAATTAATAAATCTTCAATTTATGTCCGCTTTAAAATGCCTAAATTTATGTTTTTATAATTATTTTATCACACAACAGACAATTTAATTATAACGCCTGTGACTAAAAAGTTGGCAAATACATAATAGAAAATATGAAAGAAACATATCACAAAAAATCTGAATTGTTGTGAGAAAAATATGAGTTTTTGGTAAATGTCAACTAAATTTGTTAGAATTATACAAAAAATATAATATCATAATATATAGACATACATAAGTGCATAATATTACACCTACTATGTATAATGTACCCAGCAGTTAAGCCAGTAGACACTGTATCCCTTATAGACAGTAATGGTCACAAGTGTTTTATCACTTGGCTGACTCCAATTTATATATTTTGGTCATTTGACACGTATGTGCTGTTTGTTGTGCAGATAGAAGACTATTGGTTACTTTATACATCCCAGGTAATCTAGCGTGAAGACAATTGTCAATTAAGTGTCTCTAAGTAATCTTGAGTGTAGTAACTTTAAACGTTTTGTGAGTAATTCGTTCAAACTGATTTTATACAAATTATAATCACTTTAGTGTCTCTTAGTAACCTATAGTTAAGTCACTTTAAATGTTTATTTTGTACAGCATTTTAGAGAGTAGTTATTTTACTCACCAGAAGCATTCCATTCGAGAGTTGTCGAAGAAAGGTTTGTTTACAAGCTATCGTTTATTGGACTGCCTATGATGTCTTTTAAGCTGACTATTTGAGGTCAATTAGCACCCGTACATGCTAAAATAACTAGTTATGTAGCTGATCAAGTTACCAGTTAGGTAGCTAGTAATTTAACTGACGCTATTTAACCAGTATGTAAATCCAATGCGTTGACTACTTTGGACCAGCTATTCGACAGTCTCATTGTAGCCCAAAAAGGGTAAAAGGTAGTAACTAGTTCCCACCCTTAATGATGGGTAAAATCACTAGTTCGGAACTGTCTCCTAGAACTGCTGGGTATATTTAATATAATAATTGTGTATACATTTGTAAAGCACAATCTTTCTTTTTTTATATTAAATTATTGTAAATACACATGTACAATTTTTTTGTTTATTAATTTTTTTTTTATATTTAGTTGGGCATGGTGCCCAAAAGGATTTTTTTATGATTTATTATTTAAATTATTGTATTTATGTCTACAAATGTTTTATTATTTATTTATTTATTAGTTCAACTATTTTATAGGTTTTAATTATGTGTAAATGCTGTATTTGTTGGCCTAAATTAAATGTGCATAGTTTATTTTCAATTCGTTTTAATGTATTTGTAATCTTTTTACATTTATGAAAATTTTGTGAGATATTTGGCATAATTTTCATTACCTGTATTATTTCTTAGCAACAAGTGTTGTTTATGCCTGAATTATAAATGTAAACCATTAAATTTATGATTATATTCAATTTGTCTGGGTGTTTTTAAGGGCATTTTGTTAAATGTCCATAAATTTTCTTTTTGGGAAGGTTATCAAAAGTTACAAATATCATGTTACTAGCAAAAATTTTAAAAGTATTGTTTTTAATTTCGATGATTCTTAGGTTTAACTTTGATTTCTAAGAAGCTATTTGGAATTGGAAGGTTGATAAACAGATTTTTAGTTTTCAAGACTGATTTTATACAAAATAACTGAACTACTGAAATATACAATTGGATTACTGTAGCTATTACCAGGAAGTTGTTATAGCATCGTTACCAAGTAATGCAATGTGCAACTTTTAAGGCTGCAAAATAATGTATACCAAAATGTATCCAAAATACAATTTCAATAGGAATGTTTTAATTTTTTTCCATTTTCAGAAATCTTGCTACTATTTATTTGGAAATTTTTTTCAAAATATTTTTTAATTTTTTTGAAATTTCTTTCTTTTTAGGTAAGCTCCTGAACTATTTACTTTTAAGCAGTTATTTAACCAATGAGTAAGTTTCTTTAACGTTTAAACAAAATTAAAAAATTTTCTATTTTTAATTGAAAAAAGTTTTATATAGATAAAAATATTGTCATGAGAACAACAAGGTTTCTCTATACAGACAATTTTGTTATGACATGACAAAATTTTCTCCACAGAAAACTACTTTCAATGTCATAACAATAATTTGTCTATAGAGAAAATTTTGTCATTTAATTTTTGTCATGACAACAAGTAGTTTTCTGTGGAGGAAATTTTGTCATGACATGAATTTTTCTATAAAGTAAATTTTGTCATGACATGGCAAGACTTTTTCTATAGAGAGAATTTTGTCATGACATGACAAATATTTTTATATAAAGAAAACTTTGTCATGACATGACAAGTAGTTTTCTGTGGAGAAAATTTTGTCATGACATGAAAAGTATTTTTCTATAAAGAAATTTTTGTCATGACATGACAAGTAGTTTTCTGTGGAGAAAATTTTGTCATGACATGAAAAGTATTTTTCTATAAAGAAAATTTTGTCATGACATGGCAAGAATTTTTCTAGAGAGAATTTTGTCATGACATGAAAAGTATTTTTCTATAAAGAAATTTTTGTCATGACGTGACAAGTAGTTTTCTGTGGAGATAATTTTGTCATGACATGACAAGAATTTTTATATAAAGAAATTTTTGTCATGACATTACAAAAATATTGCTTTGACTACATTGTATCATTATGTTTTTGTCATAAGATAAAAACTATTTTTTCCTATTTATATACAATAGCAATCCATATAAATATATAAATGTCTTTGTAAGTTTGTTTATATGTTGGTTTGTTTGAGCATCACGCCTAAACGGCTAAATCGATTTTAATGAAATTTGGAACGTATATAGATCCTTACTTGGAAGCGTCAATAGGCTATAGCTTTTTTCAATACTTTTACCAGAAAGGGATAAACAGGGGGATAAACCGGTAAAATTGGTACCTTTAGTTCTTAAACATTAATTACTAAACGGCTGAACCGATTTTTACTACGACAGGGGTAGCGAAGCGCACCAGGTCAAGCTAGTTCAATATAAAAGGAATTGTTTAATTTTTCCTAAAAAAAATCTCCTCAAATACATAAATTATTTTAAATTTTGTACTCACCTGCAGTAATGTAAACCATTAGATAATAATTGTCATTAATCAATAAATTAAATCAGGAGCGAAGCATTAGATTACGGTGTTTGGCAAATTGGTTGAGAGCAAGAAACAGATAATTATTTACGTGGCGGAGTGCAGCGTATAGTGCAAAAATTAAAACGTTCGTTTGGTTTTATGTTGAAGTTAAAGAAAAAAAAAATATATATATAAAATTAAATTAGCAATTATTGTGATAAAATTAAGCATTTGAATCAACCAATATTTTAAAATACATATTGGGCAAATTTATCAATGACTTTACCATTATTTTACAATTTTTAAACAATGTTAATTTCTATTTTACAAAAAAAAAAAGTATTATATAAGAAACACATAACACAAACAGCCTTAATTTAATAAAAAATAATAATAAAATTAAAATATTTAAATACGTTTTATATAAAGAAAAGCCAAAATAATATAAAATAAATACAGCAGCCAAAAAGTTTTAGCAAATTTTGGTTAAATAATTTTTAAGCGCATTTTTTGGTTTTTGTTTTGAAAAATTAAAACATGCATGCTGAGTAAAAGAAATTTTGTGTGTTTTTGTCATAATTTGTAGATGTTTTTTTGTATACATTGTTTATAAATTAAATAATATATTTTATTAAAAAGTGTTTGTTGTTTGTTTGTTTTTAAAATTACAATAGTTTTTTTAGGTGTAGTTTTGTCTAATTAAATAAATAATTTTAATTCTATTAAATAAATTCAAAACTGTTTGTGAAACTGTGTTTTCTATACTTTAAAACTTTTCTTTTAAATAATTTAATTATTAACTATAAGTAATAAACTAAAGTTAATATTACTTTAGCATTATAAAATAATTCAATTGATTTTAGCTTAATATCTTTTACAAACAATAATTGCTAATTTATTTTAACGATAGAGGGAAATCCTGGACTTTAAACTGTTTAAGAGAAAATATTAAAAGAAAAACAATTTAAGCTACCTTAATGGAGAAGCTACCGTTGGGTATATCTTTGCCACCAAACTTAACATTGACATCATAATCACCAGGATCATTTAAGGCATAGAAGATATCAAAGAAACCATCCTTTTCGATAACATCAATATCAACCAGATCCAAAATTTCCCTAAAGTAAAAAAGAACAAAACCAAAATCAGAAAAAATCCTTTTTAAATATAAATTAGCCTTAAATACTTACACTCCTTGCTTGGTGGTGATTTTACAAGTGACAGCACCATCACCGGCTTCACGAGCATCCACCGTCAAATGGCTCTTGCTACCCGAGGGTTGTATTTTGGGTGCCTCTTCGACTAGTTTACATTTTTTGGCCTCACCCGTGGCGAAAGCTTCCAATTTGAAGGGTGATCCCTCGATTTCTTGTCCTCCATATTTAATGCTTACATTGTAAGTACCGCATTCATCGGGTATGAAAGATACCACATAGGTACCATCATTGATTTCTTGGAGACGTGGTTTAATTTGTCTACCTTTGGGATTCTTAATATCGACATTGATGTCGGCTTGTCCAGCTTTTTTGGTATCAACTTCAAATTCAGCTGGTTTGGAGGCAGGAGTTTTCTTTTTGTCATTGACACCCTTGATTAGAACCTTGGATGGTTCAGCCTTGGGGAAGACAGTCATGACGAAGGGACTGCAAGTGATTTAAAAATATATTAATTGAAGAAATAAATGTCGATAAAATTACATAAAAACTAATTTTCTTTACAGAGCAAAAATAACATGACATACATAAATTGTTCTATTTGTCAAGACATGAATTCTTCTGTATGGGAAATTATGTCATGACATGATAAATTTTTCTACATAGAAAATTATGACATGAGATGAATTTTTCTATAGAGAAAATTATGTCATGACATTAATTTTTCTACAGAGAAAATTATGTTATGACATGAATATTCTATAGAGAAAATTATGTCTGACATGAATTTTTCTATATCATGACGTGAATTTTTCTATAGAGAAAATTATGAAATGACGTGAATTTTTCTATGTCATGACATTAATTTTTCTACAGAGAAAATTATGTTATGACATGAATTTTTCTATAGAGAAAATTATGTCTGACATGACATGAATATTCTATGTGACCTGACGTGAATTTTTCTATAGAGAAAATTATGTCATGACATGACTTTTTCTATACAGAAAATTATGTCATGACATGACATGAATTTTTTATAGAGAAAATTATGTCTGACATGACATGAATTTTTCTATAGAGAAAATTATGTCTGACATGACATGAATTTTCTATGTGACCTGACGTGAATTTTTCTATAGAGAAAATTATGTCATGACATGACTTTTTCTATACAGAAAATTATGTCATGTCATGACATGAATTTTTTATAGAGAAAATTATGTCTGACATGACATGAATTTTTCTATAGAGAAAATTATGTCATGACATGATATGAATTTTTCTATAGAGAAAATTATGTCATGACATGATATGAATTTTTCTACAGAGAAAATTATGTCATGAAATGAATTTTTCTACAGAGAAAATTATGTCATGAAATGAATTTTTCTACCGAGAAAATTATGTCATGACATGAATTTTTCTACAGAGAAAATTATGTCATGACATGAATATTTCTATAGAGAAAATTATGTCATGTCATGAATTTTTCTATAGAGAAAATTATGTCGTGATTTTTGTGATCTGAATAGATTTGATAGATCTGTAGAGATAATATTAATATGACAAATAATTTTGAGTCATGAGACCAATTTTTCTATAGAGAAAAAATTTTTATATTTGTTGAAATACTTTCTCAATATTTATATTTGTTGAAATACGTTCTCATTTAAACAACTTTATTTCCAACACTCACCTGCATGGCACTTCAGTATCGGCAAATGTAATAGTTGATGTCAACACTGAACCCTCTTTGGGTGGTGAATAGTAAACACAATAGATACCATCACCCTTCTCTTCCACACGCAAATCCTCTACTGGAGTACCTTCAGAGTTTTGAATCTTAACGGCAATACGGCCGGGACCAGCATCCTGAACATCAATGAAGAAGTGTGTTGGCACAGCCTCTCTCACCTCACCATGTTCAATACCAGGACCATAGACCTTAACCTTAGAGGGATCCGAACGTTCTTCCACAAACACCGAAAATGGTGAGCCGGGAATATGTTTGTCGGCAAAACGGATAGAAATATCGTATTCACCCACTTCGGTGGCCACATAGTCGACATCACAGCTGCCATCACGATTATCAATACAAGTCATTTTAGCCTCTGAGGGACCTTCAATGGCCAATGAAAGACCACCCTTGCCAGCACCTTTAGTTTCAATAACAAACTTATTTTTCTCGCTTACAAAGCCGCGTTTCAAGCCGGGTCCATAAGCTTTGCAGCGTGAGGGATCACAACCGCTCTTGACATTGACCACAAATGGTGAACCGGGCACCGGAATGTTATCGTATAATAGCTCAATCGTATGACGACCAGCCTCGAAGGGTGTGTACATAATGCGGAAGACATCGTCTGTGGTGCCGGGTAAAATTTCACTGGGCAACATTTGTCCCTTGGGATCGAAGACGGAGCAGGAAAGCTTTTTGGAATCGATGTTGGTGCCAACTTTGCTCATGTCCACCATAAAGTCGGTCTTTTCGTTCATGATGACACCTACAAGGGAGGAACGGGAAGGAAATAAAAATGTAATTAGTAAATTTGTGTCTGGTTGGAGCAGTGTAAAGAAAACGAGTAACACAACATTTGTTTATGGGATTTTTGTTACGAGTTAACTTTCTAAAGAGTCTAGTACACTATCACAACAAACATAACAGAACAAGGTTTAAGGTTTTTCAAACAACGTAGTACTAGGACTGGGAGTCTATGTAAAAATAGTTCTAAAATTAAATAGTTTACAGGAATATCATAAAATTTTGGGTTTTAAGATAAAATTCAACTTTAATGTATAACATCTGTCCGTCTTAACCCACAAAGCCTGTAAAATTTCTTATACTTATTTTGAAAGAAGTACACAAGTAAAAATACTTGTGGTTTTTAGTTTTTCTTTTTTCATTTGTATTTAAAAATAGTTCCCATACATTTTATTGCTTTTAAAATAAACTTATCGACGATTGAATGTTGATACCTCTATTCACACGAAAGCCGGTTTTACGCACCGCAAAGACCCGATTTCACTCGGCCAAGGGCTGTTAACTCGATTCTAAATGATTTCTCCATTATTAAGTCGGACATCTCCAACAAGAGTTTCTTTCTAAACTACTTTTAACCTAAACTTTGGCTCAAAAACCGAGATTCACCCTTCACATCTTTGGTGCATCTTACAAACATTAACAGAAGGAAAAATTCAGAATAAGACAAAAAACCACACCGGGATTTGAAAGACGAATTTCTACAGCTACTCACCAAACCAACTACAAGAATAGTAGCGTAAAGTTCGAGATGTGTAGGTGTCAAGAAGAGTGGCTACAGCTTGAAGAGCAATGGGAAAAATATATTTAATTGAATTATTTAAATGTTTTCAATGAAATTGCGATCATACTATGAATATGAATGACTGCTTTACAAATGAAATCTATTTAATTGTATCTCAAAGCAAAACTAGTTCAGTAAAGAGATTTAGAAGTTCTTGGCAATTCGAAGAACATAAAAACTGCACCTCTAACCCAAAAGAAACTGAAATGAAATTTTGATTTTTACATAAACCTACATACTCTGGAATAAATAAACCTTTAATCCTTTAGCGGAAGAAATTTCGGAGTAAATTTTTAAGTAATCACCAACTTGAATGTTTTTTGAGCGCGTAATTTCTAAACAGATAGTTTGATTTTATTAAAATTTCCCTTGGCTATAGATGTTGATGTAGTTGAGTTTATATTTTGAAATTGGACTTTAAAGACCAAGCGGGAAGGAGTATCACCCACTCTGTGACATCAAATTAGTGTCAAAAATACTGATAAAGTACATTAGTACTAAATTTTCCATTTCAGGTAAATTTTGGGTCAAAAATACTGATAAAGTACATTAGTACTAAATTTTCCATTTCAGGTAAATTTTAATAATTTGTTGTGAGAAGTTAAACGATAAATAATGATTCTCTCCCAATTTAAACGGGTTCCTTTTCTCTTTGGTTTTAACAATTTACAGAGAATGTATAAGCTAATTTTTTAAAATATATTAGAGCTATCCCAAAAAATACGATAATTATAACAGATTTTCTGCAGCTAAAAATAGGAACCATAGTTCTTATTAATAAAATGTTTGAAATAAAACGGTTTTGTCTAAAAAAAATCTACTTCTTCACCTATTAGATTGTATTGTAAGGAAGTAGATTTCTTTACATTAAATAAAAAATGTCTGTTGATATGTACGTGTTGTGTTGATGATCAAAGAAAAATGAGTGAATAAATATATATGTATATAAAAAATAAAATAAAAAAAAACATGCATGATTAACGCTCTTAAAAGTACAGGTTAAAGGTTAAACGAAAAAAAAAACTCTTCAGCTTAAAGAGTTTTATTACAAAAAGCTAGCTTTCATAATTTTTGTGTTTAAGCAGCTTTAGAAAACTTAAATAGGTATATAAATGGCCACATGCTGGATTTAAAAGCTTTCTTTTAAGCAAAATTTTATTTAATTTTAATGGAATCGGCTTGCAGCATCACAGCAACAGCAAAAAACAAAAACATTAGTTTTCTTTATTTTTGGGATGCCTTCATAGCCTACCATGTGGCTGTATGCCGATACCACTAACACGTGTATTGCTGAGATTCGGCAAAGGGTAAATAATCGGTGGGAATGGTGATCCATTAATATGACGTTCATTAAATGTTATATTTACAGTGTAGTCTCCGGCTTCGGTGGGTAAATAGGCCACATTGCAGGTGCCGTCGCCATTGTCGCGACAATTGATGGCCGCTTCACAGGGACCCTCCACGGTCACACCCAAAGCCCCTTGGCCCGCACCCCTTGTGTCAATCATAAATTCGGCCGGCTGGCCGACTAGACCCTTTTCCAGACCGGGACCAAAGGCTCTTACTTTATTTGAATCACTGCCGCTTAGACACTGTAAACAGAAGGGCCTGGGCGTTATGGGTGTGCCACCGAAACATATGCTCAGCAAATATTCACCCAATTGGGTGGGTGTAAAGTTGACGAGGAAACCTTCCGCGGTGGGTATTACATGGGCCTTAACGCGACTACCCGAGGGTGAGGTTATTGTTACGGCCAGATCAGCTTTCGGCAGACCATGAGTAATGATGCGAAACTGCTGGAGACTATTTAATGGTGCAGCTTGTTGATAAATGAGTTTGTAACGAAAGTTTTTGAACTTAGATGATGACCTTTTGTATAGTATTTGAGGTGTTTTTTTTTTCATTTTTTTAAGTTAAGAACATTATTTTCCGTTTGGGAGGAAAATAATGCTATTGTGTATAATGATTTTTATTTATAATTTATAATGTATATATGTGGTTTTTGAAATTATGGAAATGTAATTTATGGTCTTTGAAATGGGAAAATACTTACTTGGTTCTAGGCCATCAACTTTTATCTTGGTGACATCAATGGTTTGCTCCACCATTACTTTTTGACCCAAAGGCACGGGTTGACCGCCATAAGTCATGGTAGTGGTGTAGGCTCCCTTGGTGGGTGGTACCACCTCCACAGAGTAAGTTTGATCTTCATTATCAATAATGCGGCAGGGTATTTCTACTTTGGTTTCTTCATGGACAATCTTGACCTTTAACTCGGCCTCACCGGCATCGCGGCAGTCAACATTGAAGTGAGTGGGAGAATTGGGATGGACTCCAGGTTGGAACCAAGGTCCAAAAGCTTGCACCTTTGAAGCATTGACAGGCAAAGCGACATAGACACGGTGTGGAGAATTGGGGGTTGCAACGCCACCGAAATTAACTTTAAAGTGAGAAACAAAGTACACATAAAATTTATTTTATAAAATTATAATAGATTTGCTTACCTTCCACTGTGTGTGGACTGCCAGAAACGGGAGTGTAGGTACATTTCTTGGTGCCATCTGGTTGATTTTTAACCTCTACTGGCAATCTCTTGCCTAAAACATCTTCCACTACAATATCCAGGGGAGCTGGACCAGCCTTAGAGTCATCAACGGTGAAGCTTGTGGGTTCATTAATGGTCACACCATTCTTTTCCAAGCCAGGACCGAAAGCCTTAACCAGTTCGGGATTGTAGTCGGTTTTGGGCAAAATTTGTGTAATGAAGGGAGATTTGGGTATGTCCTCATTATCGCACAAAATGTGTACGGCGTATTCACCGGGAGCGGTAGGATGATATTTAACCAAGGCCGAACCGTCACCATTGTCGTGACATTCGATTTCAGCCTGAGAGGGACCGGCGACAGTGAAGCCAAGAGCACCAGTCTCGCCATTAGTTTCAACCACAAAGGCAGCAGGATAGCCAACAACGCCACCCACCAAACCGGGACCGAAAGCTACAATATTAGATTCCTTCTTGGGACCCACTTTCACCTCAAACGGTGACTTGTTGACTTCTTGGCCAGCAAAAGTGACAACGGCTACATAACGACCCTCTTTGTTGGGGAAATAATGGCACTCGTATGTGTGGGCATCTATTTTTGTCATAGCTACTTGTTCATTCATGCCACCAGGACCGACTAGTCTCACCTCAGGTATGCCCTCACCAGCACCTTCTGTGTAAATCTTGAAGTCAGCATCATCACCGATTCTCACACCAGTAGGTTGCAAACCTCTGCCAGAAGCTCTAACACGCCGGGCATCGGACAGGGGAGCTACTTTGACGGGGAAAGGACTGTTGGGTATGGGTGTACCAGCATAGAATACATTCACAGAGTGTAGACCTTGTATGGCAGATACATATTCACATCTCCAAACATCATTTTCCAATTGTCTAACTTTAGCGGCCACAGAAGTCTTGTGATTAGCAGGATCAATAATAATGACTTCGGGTACACCACGACCAGCACCTTCCGTTAAGATATCAAAGAAAGTGGGTTTGCTAATGACAACACCCAAAGGCTGTACACCAGGTCCAGTAACCTTAACCTTAGAGGCATCACCAGCATGGCCCTCCACCTTAACGGGGAAGGGACTCTTGGGTATATCACGTCCAGAATATCTAACCATGACCTTGTGTTCACCTTCCATTTTGGGTATGTAGGAAATGGAATAAGTGAGATTCTTGTCGTTGTTAAAACGAACATCGGCCTTTTCGACGAGACCATCGGGTGTAATGATTTCAACCTCAACGTCACCTTTTAAATAAAACAAAATAATATTAATATTGAGGGAGTAAGTTTAATTTATTGTATTAAAATTATGTTACCTTTGCCGGCTGAGAAAGTTTCGACAGTGAAATTGGCTGGGGCTCCTACTACGGGGCCAACGGGTTCAATACCGGGACCATAAGCACGTACTCTGTGAACACACACACAAAACATATGAGTTTTATTAAACAATTAATTTAAATTTAGAGTTTTTTTTTAAAATAAAGCTTTACAAAATAATAAGTATTAATTAATATTAATTTAAAAATGCAGGGTGTTTGTTAGTTAGTTATTAAGAATTTTCTTTAAAAAAAAGTTTTTAAGAAAATGTTACATTATATGGAAATTTAAGAGCTGCAAAGCTGCAAGTGTTATATTAATGTAAAAGATCTCACAAAATTGTTTTTATACCAGGCTATAAATCAAAAAGTCTAAAAAGTGATATTCGAGATATTAAATGTCAATATCTGGGTAACGGTACGAGATAGGAATATATCCAATTCAAAAGATGCTATTTGTTTATTAAATGTAGTTTTTTATACTTTCGGAATACTGTTTGCAATAATGTGAATCCGATGAATAAGTTTTTCATTCCCTACATCATTTTCTGGATGCCTAGGCTAGTTCATTTAAGGATGTCCGTGTGATCGAATGTTTTTTGGTTGAAACACGTTTTACGAAGCTCCTAGATATTTAGCGGACTCGGGATATTGCTATTGAAAATCTGTCAAATGGGGATATCAAGACTTTCTTTGTTTTGAATCACATTGTTATACTTATTCATGTTATGAAGGTTTTAAATAATGGACCTACTTGCTTAAAGATCTTTAATTATATACTTTCCAGTTGGCCTATATTACAAAAGTCATTCGATTTGGTCCAAATACAACTAAGAGATATTAGCAAGAAATCGATTTTTAACTAAAGAACTGTTAATTTACTAAAGGACCGTTCTTTCATTAAAGAATATTTCTTTCACTAAAAAACCGTTCTGCGACTAAAGAACCGTTCTTTCAGTTCTTTTATTTAAGAATAGTTCTTTTACTAAAGAGCCATTAGTATACCCTTCACCATGAGTGGCAAGGGTATATATAAGTTTGTCATTCCGTTTGTAATTTCTACATTTTTCATTTGCGACCCCACAAAGTATATATATTCTGGATCGTTATATATAGCGAAGTCGATATAGCCATGTCCGTTTGTATGTTGAAATCAACTTACAAACATAATCGCTATTTAAAATCGAGAAAATCAGTCCACAAATGGCTGAGATATAAGGACAAAACCGGGACAACCTTGATTTTTGGCCTATTTTTGATCTATATCTGGATTACTAAGTCATTAATATAGACAATATGAATATCTAATGATAGATATTTCAAAGTCCATTTCTACGATTTATATAAGGCTATAGTAATTTGGACCTACAATGGGTTAAAATCGGGAAAATTATTTTTTAACCCGAATATTTTTTTTTTTACTACAAACAAACAAATTTTTTTATTAATAAATTAAATAAAAAAAATTTAAATTGAAAAAAAAAATTTTTGAAAAAAATTTAAAAAAAAAATTTGGAAAAAGAATTAAAAAAAAAAATTGGAGAAAAATTTAAAAAAAAAACAATTTCGAAAAAAAAAAATTTAAATTTTGAAAAACAATTTGAAAAATTATTTTTTTTTAAATTCTGAAAAACAATTTTGAAAAATAAAAATTATTTTTGTTTACCTAAAAATATTAAAAATGTTTATTTTAAAGTATAATTTGGTGAATGGTATATAAGATTCGGCACAGCCGAATATAGCTCTCTTACTTGTTTTACTAAAGAACCCTTCATTGACCTAAAAGCCGTTCTTTCACTTAAGAACCGTTCTGCGACTAAAGAACCTCTTTTTCAGTTCCTTTACGAAAGAATAGTTCTTTTACTAAAGAGCCATTGTTTTACTAAAGAACCGTTCATTCATTGAAAAGCGATAATTTAGCTAAATTTGATTTTTTGTGTATCCACATTTAGTGAACTTTTATGGGCTTCGTTCTTTTGGAGAAAAATGGTTTGGTTCGAAATCATATTAAAGATATCTGAGGTATGAAAATGAAAACTAAATTAACAATAGTATGTATATCCAAATTGTCTAAAAGTTACGACGTCTTTTTCATATTCGAGGTGCTAAATTTAAAATCAAGATGGGTGATAAGAGCTTTCTGAAAGCATTAGTTTCCTTCTAAATTCATTTATAAATCGGATAAGCTAGGATACATATTTTCCCTTTTCTAACACCGATCCCACTGTGCTTTGTCAGACATTCTTCCATAATTAACATATTTTATTAAGTTTTCAACTAAAAATACTCATCATTTAATTTTCTCAAAAACACGTAGCAAAACTAAAAAGTATAGTGATGGTTTTATTCCCAAATTGTAATTAAGCTCAGCTTGAAAACTTAATTCAAATTGCTTAAGCCATTTACAAAAAAAACTCAAGATTTGCTAATATTTTAGAACAGCAACAAAAACAAGGTTAGAAAAAAAAAGCATAAAATGTTGGGTTTTAAAAAAGTTTCAAATCATCATCATCAGGTATAAAAAAAGTAAGAAAAAAGTTAACAAAAAAGCATTAACAATATTTGGCAACACAACTAGGGAAAAAAATGTAGCAAAACTAAGAAACCGCGCAGAGCAGCAGCAATAGCAATAACAACAGCATTAAAGCATTCCCAGACTTACCGCGGCGGAGGAATGCTGAGTTTTTAACGTATTTTCAGGTTTATTTAAGGTTTTTGGTTTTGTTGTTGTTTGGTTTTTTGTATAAATTTTGTTGGTTTGTGAGAGATTTTACACAAATTTATAGAGTTGAGAAAAAGTATTAAGAAGTTGAGGGAATATTTTAAAGAAACAACAATTTTGTCGGTTTTTCGTTTTTTTTTTTTTTTTTGTTCCAAAATTTACACACACACACATTTATAAAATTATAATCCAAATAGTTATCGTGGTTTTAAATACAGAAAAAAAAAAGAAAATAATAATGACAAGTTATAAAAACAGCGCATAAACGAATTGAGGAAGTTTGGTATTTTTTTTTTTTTATAATTTGTAGGTAAAGATGCCAGGTAAATTATCCAAAAGAGAGCGTTAAGAAAAATAAAACAATAAAGTAGTACAAGTATATTATATAAATAGAATCCAAAAAAAGGTTCATATGTTTTAAAGAATAATAAGGCATAGATAGAAACAGTTTAGGTTTAAGAAAGAGAAAGAAGAGAAGAGAGAAAAAGAAATATATATAGTATATGTATAAATAAAAGGTAACAGTTAAATGTTTCAATGTTTTATATAAAATGGGATTTCTGTTTCAAACTCAAATTTTACATTTACATATCTCTAAAATAGTTTCACTATACATTTTAAATACACTCAAGTAGTATTTTATGACATTCAAGGGTTAAGCTTTTTGAAACACTTACCTGTTGGGATTAGTTTTTGGTCTGAGAGGTGCTCCTTGCTTCAATTTGGCATTGGGATATTGTGACAGATATGTCATCATAGATTGTTCATCTACATTGGGATTGACCAATTCTTCGGGTTTGATCAATTGTCTGACATTCAACCAATCGTCAGCGAGACCCATAGCTTCGGAAGCATTTTGTACGGCATCCTTGGGATCCCACATATCCCAGTCGGGACACAAACCTGGGGCACAGGCATCAACCAAAGCACCCACTGCCTTACCGGTGGTCCAATCGTTGGTAAAGTTATTAATGGGCAAATCGGGTATTTTACCATGGATCCAGTTGAGCAATCTGCAATAAATAAATTAAATATTGATAAATAGAAATTTAAAGTAATTCTTCTCTAATATAATAATCATTTTGTTATTTATTTAAATTAATTAGCATCGATTAATCCCTTACAAATACTGCTCTGAATTTGAACTAATTTGTTTAGCATTAAAGTGTGAGATTATTTCCTTTAGGTGCGCAAACAACATAGTCAACTGTCGATTTGAAAAGAGATATGGCATTTTAATGTTACCGTTCTTTTGGAGATCCGCACATCTTATATATAAATAGGCCACACATCTTATATATAAATTTGATGAAACATATATGGTTTAAAAGGTTCCTTTCCCTAGATATGCACAATATAAAAATTGGTAAAAAGCGTTTTAAAAGTGGTCGAACATTTCGACCACCAGGCGCTCCTAGTACTTATAAATGTGTAACACCATCCGAAATTGCCGACTTATGTTTGTAGGAAACCTATTAATGACCTATAGTAAGCTAATTAATTAAGATCGTAAAAATAGCTTCGATCATTGACTAACTGTGAGCAACTCCGTCTATATGTTCCAAATATAAGTGGGTACTATTCAATTATATCATAAGTTCTTCCATACTTATCTGCGAACCTTCTATGTCGCGTCAGAAATTCATTCGTGACAAAGCAATACAGTTACATCGTTAAATATTTAACGGATTCATTCAACTACTTGCGTGAAGCAACCTGATAATTCGGTCTGGATTGTTGGCTTTTAGCAGATATAAGATTCCGAATTTAAACAACTAGGTCTAGATGATATCACTCTGGAATTTTTCTCTGAAAAATTACTTAATGGTTTTCGTTTATGGTTTCGAATAAAAATTCTGAAGATTTCTGAATTTGCAGTACAGTTTGTAGCTCCACTCTCTCCTCATCCAATTACATCCAAAGGCCAAGAAGACTGAAGTTTAAACCGAAATGCAAATAATTGTGGTTTTTAAAAGAAGATATAAGATTCTTTACTTTAGACTACTTTGTCTGGATGGTAGCACCCCGGTATTTGGAAAAAGCTTCGAATCCTTGTGTAATTCTAACTCTCGTGAGAGGAATTTTTCATAAGAAAGGGATATGATCCTATATCTTACATGAGATCTAGTTCAGACGCTAATCTAGAGTGGTGAGAACTTCTCTGCCACTTGAAGACGGTGTTCTGTTTGGATAGCACTAAGAAAGGTGGATTTAGGCCGTGTTGCAGCAGCAAACAGACTTCATTTACAATTTTTATATTGTATAAGCATCGGGATTAGAATACTATCCAGAGAGTGGTTGAAAGAGAGTCCCGTTTTTTCGGGAAAATATAATTCACTGATGGCTCAAAGACTAATACGGGCACCAAATTATTTACGATCTTGGTCTTTCAGACGTTAAAACATCTTCATTACATTCAAGACGGAGATCTACACGAAATACGTCAACTGTCAATACCTTCGTAGTTATAAAGACACTAAATTTGCATATGGTAAAGTGGAAATGTATTTAATATCCGGTACCAAAGCATAAGAGCATTAATTTTGCTCGATGAGCGTGTACGAAGCGGCACTGTTCAGTATGAAATCGTTTCACCAAGGAATATCTATCATGATCATGGAAAAGATGCACAAATCTCGGGCCTAAACAGCGGCATTTACCGGAAATTGGATGATGCTTTCAGTAAATATTCCTACTGGGCTCTAATCTCACTAATAAAGAGACAAGTTCCTGAATTGCAATCTATTGTCTCAATGCTATCAGGGGGATAATAACGGTGTTGGTATTTGATACTCATCCTTACAATTCTCGAGAATATTAAAAGCTTCGTTCAGTGATTTATCATTTCAACTGTTAAAAATGATCGTAGCAAATATCTTCGGCTGCTTAACGATTTTGTAAACCAGTTTATGTTTAAGGAAGTTCGTAGATTCTGAAAAATCAAGGACTAGTGAAAACAGCGAGTTTCTTTACCAAAAACATCCAACAATATCATGACGACAGCTATTATTATACCCATCACCATGAGTGGCAAGGGTATATATAAGTTTGTCATTCCGTTTGTAATTTCTACATTTTTCATTTGCGACCCCACAAAGTATATATTCTGGATCGTTATATATAGCGAAGACGATATAGCCATGTCCGTATGTCCTTCCGTATGCTGAAATCAACTTTCCGTAGCCCCCAAATAACTTACAAACATAATTGATACATCAATATATCGAGAATTCTTCCGGATCGGTGGCTATTTAAAATCGAGAAAATCAGCCCACAAATGGCTGAGATATAGGGAAAAAACCGTGACAACCTCGATGTTTGGCCTATTTTTTATCTATATCAGGATTACTAAGCCATTAATATAGACAATATGGATATCTAATGATAGATATTTCAAAGTCCATTGCAACGATGTATATAAGGCTAGAGTAATTTGGAAGTACAATGGGTCAAAATCGGGAAAAATATTTTTTAACCCGAATTTTTTTTTACCAAAAAAATTTTTTTCTCATAAATTTTTCCATTAATAAATTTAAAAAAAAATTTTAAATTTTAAAAATTAAAAAAAAAAAAAATTTAAATTTTGAAAATCAATTTTGAAAAAAAAATTAAATTTTTTTACCTAAAAATATTTAAAATTTTTATTTTAAAGTATAATTTGGTGAAGGGTATATAAGATTCGGCGCAGGGTAGATAATTAACAGTGATTATACTGATAAAGTGAAAAAATAGCGATCTTATCTAGTTCATAATACGGATCAATTCTCGAGCGAGATCAAGGAACATGAATAATAGAAACGATAGGTGTATTTCTGGTAATGGGTACTGGATATTCAAAATATAATCCAAATCGTAAGAGATCGTATCAAAGCCAAATATCCATGGCGCTAAGGTAATGCTCTGTATTTGCTGAAATCTAACCAGACCATCACAGGGAACCTGTAAAGCAGAACTTTCTCTCTGGCATACGCTTCACTTTGGAACAGATTATCCGATATTGGCTTGTTTCGTTGTTGGCCTCAAAAGATGTGCAGTTATTTTGGATCGTAATCCAAATTTCCATAGTTAACAATGTTCAATACTTTGAATAAATTTATATTGTACAAATGTTTCCAAATAAAAGCTACAAACATAGAGAAAATATACATAGAGCGGAAACTAAAAAAAAACTCAAACAAAAAATGACTCAAAAATGTTACACATACGAGTGTGATTTTGTTTTCACATAGTTTTTTTTTTAATAATACATTCTCACCACTTAGGTTTTTGACAACTGAGTTAGGTCTTTGACAGAAGAGTTTCCGATCTATGTGTATTTATCTATGGCTACAAATATTTGAAAAAAAAAATCCGCTTTTTTAAGTCATACACCCAATTTTAGTGTATTATGCAACTCTGCAGTTAACTAACGTTTATTTAGGTTAAAACTTACCTTTGTTTTGGTGTTGCTCCAGTGCCATTCAATTGATTTTCATCTTCACCATCCCACATGGGCATAGAAATGGAATAGTGCAAAATAAGGGTCCATATTAAACCAAGAATTAGTTTTAATTTACAATCAACAATATCGGAAGAATCTACAAAATAAAAAGAAGACAAAAAACATAAGAAATTAAAATCAGGGATATATATAAATAAATTTAAAAAATGTTTAAAATAAAGAAAGGAATATTAATGTTATAGGAAATTGTTGAATATTTTCTTATGACAAAAAAATATTTAGAATAGACTAGGGAGCATAGAATAATATATCCATAGAAGCGTTACTGAGAGGGAAAAAACCTAAGTCTGTTGTCAAAAGCCTAAGTAGTGAGAATGTATTAGTACATAGTTTTGAGGTAGTATTGGTGCCTTTTTAATTTTCACCAGACACACTAATTTAAATTTTCTTCTATTTTCAATACCAAAAATAGAAACTCTGTTACATAAATTAAAGTCTATCACAGATAAAAAATGTGTCAAAAATAATAAATTTTTTCATTTGAGCAAAATTAATGCGTTTCGTAAATAAAAGTGTCCTGCAAAGTATTAAAAAAATTGCCAAGAATTGTGTACAAGTGTAATAAAGCGGTTCGGTCAATATTTTGTCGGAAAATCGAAGTTAAAATTTCAAGTATTTTGATGTGTTTAATTCTCTCACAAGTATGGTGAATTCACATATCACAAGTACGTGTGAAGAGAGTAATTATTGTTACTCTCAGTTGCGCCTCTAGTTGAACCCTATGCTAGGGAGGTTTTAAAAAAGCAATTTTTGAAATTTTATAAAATATTTACAAAAATCCTATTTTTACAAGTTACTTTAGTTCTAATCCTTTGTTTAAAACATCAAGTACTTTATAAACAAATGCTAGAATTTTGGTATAATTAAATTATTATTCATATTATTCAAATTAGAAAAGAAAAAAAAAAAAACAAAGACTTTATTCTAATTCTGCTAATTTGTGATCATTATAGTTCACACTTTTTATTTTATTTTGTTTCTATTTAAGTTCTTTTGTTATTTATTCAATAAATGTGTTTGTAAAAATGTTTAACTTTCATTGAGAACAGAAATGTTTTGCTGCCTATTAATATATAAATCAAATGTCTTGATATAAAAAGAAAGAAGAGAAATAAGTTCAACAAACTATTCAAAAGAATTTGTGTATTTAAACATTATGTATATCAAAATAATTAGCATAAATCTCATATCAAAATACCAAACAGAAGAAGAAATATTTACATAACAAAAGCTTAGAGTTTTGCACAAAATTAATCGAAATTCACACATCTCTCATTAAAACAAAATCACAATATAAACAACCGTTAATATTCAAATTTCAAGTTTAAGGTTAGGTTAAAGCATTTTAAATTGCTTTTGTTTAAATATGGTTTTAATAAAATGCAACTGCTAACTGTAAGCCATAATTATGAGTTATATTTCATTAAGTTTTGAAAATTGCTGTTTCAAAACAAATTGCTTTGTTTTTTATAGCCCTGAACTTGACCAATACCAAAAATAGCCAGCCATATTTATGATGTGGTAGCTAAAACGTTTTTATTTTTTTTTAGCTTTTTCTTTGAATTTTTATACCCTCCACCACCACAAGTGGTGAAAGAGGGTATATATACGTTTGTCATTCCGTGTGTAACATTGAGAAATATTCATCTGAGACCCAACAAAGTATATATATTATTGATCCTTATGAAATTCTAAGTCGATTGAGCAATGTCCGTCTGTCTGTCCGTCTGTCCGTCTGTCCGTCTGTCCGTCTGTCTGTCTGTCTGTGTAAAACACTCTCACGTCCAAAATACATAAGTGAAATTAATGAAATGTATACCAAAATGTTTATAATTTTTCTAAGCAGTTTGTTATTGAAAATCAGCAAAATCGAATTGGTAGAACCAGGGTTATGGATCAAAATGTAAGACAACCTCCAAAAATTTTTATAATTTTCACATGATTTTTGTGACTTTTGGTAAATTCATTGCAGAGAACACCATGAAATTTTGCACTCATTATTTATATGATAAAAGCACAAATTCTGTTGAAAATGGAAAGAATCGGTCCATAATTTCTCGTAGCCCCCATACAAATTTCTTCCCGAAATATGGTGCTATAGTCTATAAATGCCTACAGAATTGTAGTATCCATACAAGATTCAGCAAAAATAAGTTTCGTGCTAAGAGAAATCACAAGACTGAATTTTTCGTGGATCGGCCCATATTTGATCATAGCCCCCATATAAAGTTCACTTCCGAAAATCATTTAAACATGCATAAATACCTTATAAATATCGTTATTGAGTTGAAATTCGACACAAATAATCTCCATATATACGAAAGTCGCTGCACCGAATTCTATGAAGATCGGTTCATATTTGTTTATAGCTCTCATATAAGGACCTCACTCGAACAACACATTAACCTGCATAAATATCTAAAAAATATCAATATCAAACCAAAATTTTACACAGATCCGTAATTTATATATGGAAGTCATACTGCAGGATTTTGTGAATATCGGTCCATATTTGACGGTAGCTCCCATATAAGGTCCATTTCCGAAAATCAGTTAAGTACTCACAAGTCTCTTATAAATATCTTAATAATGCTAAAATTCGACATACATAAAACTCATATACATAGCAACAACTGTACCAAATTTTATGAAGTTTGGCCTATAATTAGTCATAGCTCCCATATAAGGACCACTTCCGAAAAACACATTAACCTGTGTAAATATCTAAAACATATCGATATCAAAATAAAATTATACACAGATGAGTAATTTGTATCTAGTAATAATACTACTGTAGTTTGTGAATATCGGTCCATATTTGGCCATAGCTCCATATAAGGTCCACTCCCGAAAATCACTAAATCCCTCATAAATTTCTTACAAATCAAGTTGAAATTCGAATCCAAAAATTACAATATATGTAAAAATCACTGTACGAAATTTTATGATGATCGGCCAATAATTGGTCATAGCCTCCATATAAGTACCACTTCTGGAAAACACATTAACCTACACAAATATCCAAAAAAAAATATTTGTACTGAACCAAAGTTGTACACCGATCAGTATTTTGTATTCAAGAATCATATACAAGATTTTTTAAATATCGGTCCATAATTCGATATAGTTGTCATATAAGGTCCACACTTGTTAATAGCGTTGTTTAAATTAAGTTTTATTAATTTTTTTATTTATAAATTTTACAAAAATACTGCTGCAATTTTTGACTATGGGTTCATAATTATATATAAGACACATATCCGGAAAATTCATTAATCGCGAATATATATTAAAATTTTGTGATATAACTCATTTCCATATGCAAAATTTTGAATTTTGTCTAAATATATTTGTACACCCTTTTTTATATTCTTTTTCTTTACTTGTGGTGAATAAGGATAATGTTGATCCAATGGGATAATGATAACGAATTATTAGGTACATATATAAATTGTTAAATGTCATACGTTGTAATATGATTAAATGACAAACTCTATTCAAAATGGTAAGAATCTGCAGTTAAAGTATCTTCAGCTTAAACTAGTCTTTCTTACAATTGTTATATTATTCCATATATTTATTTAATAGTATTTCGATAACATTGTCTTAATCCTCATAATAACAAATATTGAATATCGATATTAAAGTGTTTATGCCAATGTAACTTCTACATCTCTCATCATATTTAGGTGGAGGGTATTTAAGATTCGGCACGGCCGAATATAGTACTCTTACTTGTTTTTAGTATTTTTTATATATCTAACTTGTTTATTTAAGCAAAAAATAAAAAAACTAGTTTTTTTTTAATATTGTTGGCTTTAACATGTTGTCAAAATAATTTTTAAAGTGTTTAACTGTCTATCAGTTATGGTCGGTTGTCGGTATTGTTGTTGTTGTGGCGGTGTTGCCTCCATCATGCCATCCATGTCTAGATTCATGTATGTCAAAGTTTTTTTTTTTTTTTTTGTTTTATATACAAATGTGTTTTAGTTGAATTATTTGCATTTTGTTTGAGTCATTTGATTAGAAGTTTTGATAAGTTGTTTACAAATTATTTATCGGGTTATAAATCTATAAAATATGACTTATTTTAATGAAAATTTCTAAAAAAATGTCTAAGTACAAAAAGATATTAATGTATAGAGTCTGACCGAAACAGAACCAAACCTAATATTCGGGCAAAAAATCAGTATTAAAAAAAATCAGTAGTAAAATTTCAAGTATATTTAAATTGTGGTTTCCATTAATCAAGAGCTTTCAATGAATTGGGTCAGGGGGTCGTGAGGCAAAAGCTTGTGCTAGGGAAATATTCCAATATATTTTTAATTGCCTTTCGAAAGATCCTACGCTTTTTAAGACTTGATTTTTGCCATTTCAGCTAAAAGTGAAAACTCTTCATTTGCCGCTTTATCTTCTTCAAATAAAATTATCTATAAAAACTAATTAATCACTAAATTAAATAATAATAATGTTGTCAATTAAGCTAATAAAACTAAATTTAGCTGCAGCTCTTTAAAAAAAAAAAAAAGATAAAAATATGGTCATGCAACAAATTTTTAAAATATTTGCTAATGTTTACTACGATAACAACTGAAACTTTCTATAAAAATTCAAATGAAATCCAAGATACATATAGAAGTAATTAAAAAATAAAGACAAAAAAAATCATGAAAATAGAAGATGATTATAAAAAAGAAAAGAAATAAATAAATGAATGAATGATTTAAAACCACCATATTAACAAATATTAATTACTTGTACTTGTTAGAAATTGACAGTTGATTAAACACCAACTAAATGGGTGTTAAAAGCCATTTGTTCAACAGCTCTAGACGCTCGGTTGAACTAACTCTCATTGATATATATACATATGTACATATAAATCTCACTAAATCAAAATCAAAACTTTTAATTAAAATAGTTTCAACTGAGCACGGCTAAAAAGAAATTTGATCAGCCGTTTGTTTAAATTGTTTAGAAACTAAACTTGAAAACTGTATGCCTAGATATAATCCGGTTTGTTTATCTTTCATCTCCCTCCTCCTCTGTTGTAGTTCACTCTCTCAGACAATTTGTCACATGGAAATTCGAGACATTCGCATTTGACTGAATGCCACAATACGGTTTTAGTTGTAAAATAACAAAAAAAAAAAATGTATTTGTTTACATGTCAACTGCATCTCAACATTTCTGTTCAGTTTTATAATTCAATCAAAATGGAAAATGATGATCAAGTTTGCAGTTAGTTGTTTTTGTGTTTTAGACATGTTTATAAATAAAAAATAAAAAAAAAACAAAAAAACTTACTGGTTTCAGTGTGTTAGATGAGGAAAATAAGGTCAAATAAATTGTTCAATGAAATTTATTTCAATGTCTAACCTGACATTTTAGTATTTTGTGTCAACGGCTTCTGTAAATCGTTACAAATAATGCCGTATTATATTTATTGCTTGTAATGAGTTGTTTTAGTGATATCAAAGTAATGACTTATTTAAGTCCCTTGTGGTGGCTTGTCTTCAATGAAATTACCGTGTTAAAATAATGAGCAAGGTTGGCTACCGCTTCGAAACGGTTAAAAGGTAACGTCAACGCTAATTAATTGCAGTTATTTCAGTAACGATAGCTTAGCGATAACGGTATTTTGATGATAACGGCAATTTCATGATAACGGAATTTATTCCTTTCAGAATTCATAGAGAATAGACATAGAGCGAAAACTCTCCTGTCAAAGACCTAACTCAGTTGTCAGAAACCTAAGTGGTGAGAATGTGGAAACAAAAACAACACTCGTATGTGTGATTATTATGAGTAATTTTTTGTTTGAGTTCTTTTCTTGTTTCCGCTCTATGTTTCTCTATGACTTATACCATAGATAAATATACATAGAGCGAAAACTCTCCTGTCAAAGACCTAACTCAGTTGTCAGAAACCTAAGTGGTGAGAATGTGTTAGTAGGAAAAACTATGTGAAAACAAAAACAACACTCGTATGTGTGATTTTTTTGAGTAATTTTTTGTTTGAGTTCTTTTCTTGTTTCCGCTCTATTTTTCTCTATGACTTATACCTTATTGAATTGTTCAAGTGTTTATACCCTTCACCCTGAGCCACAAGGGTATAAGTGTGTCATTTAGTTTGTAATTTCTACATTTTTCATTTGCGACCCCACAAAGTATATATATTCTGATCGATACAGCCATGTCCGTCTGTATGTTGAAATCAACTTTCCGTAGCCCCCGAATAACTTACATACATGATTTATACAACAAAATATCCACGATAGACGCGGTTCAGTTGCTATTTAAAATCAAGAAAATCGGGCCACAAATGGCTAAGATATAAGGAAAAAAACCCAGGACAACCTCGATATTTCTTATCTATATCTGGATTACTAAGTCATTAATATTTACAATATGGATACCTAACGATAGATATTTCAAAGACCTTTGCAGCGGCGTATTTAAGGCAAAAGTAAGTCGGACCTGCCGGGAAACATTTTTTTTAACCCGATTTTTTTTTTTCAGCAAAAAAATTTTTTTGATCTCCCGATCATGTTTTTGGACCTACGAGAAGTAGTTTGGTATGAAATCGTAATAAAAAGTTTCAGTGTTGGAAAATTCGGAGCGATTTTTTTTACCAAAACTAAAAAAATTAAAAAAAATTCAAATTCAAAATGGAGAATCTAAGTGACATTTTTTTATTTATTTGGTCGCTAAACACTAATATGAAGTAAAAAATAAAATTCTTAAAAACACATCTTTGATGAATTTCAGTTCTCTAAACATGAATATGAAAACAGGTTCTTAGAATTCTATAAAGCAGCTCTAATAGGGCGAATTATATATGATAAAAAAAAGGCAGATATGTTTGTATGTCTAATGTACAGCAACAAAATTAATTAAATTATTATTATTTGTTTTTTTTTTTTTAATTTATTTATTTAACATGTCTTGAGAAAATACTCCAAATATCCAAATATCCGGCATTCAAATGAAACTTTTCCTTATCTATGACAAATATTAGATTAATGACGCTCTAAAAAATGGTTTATGACTTCATTTGTTGTTAAACTATTTACATAGTTTAATAAAACAATAACAGTTTGTGTTAAAAAAAAAAACAATTTTTTTCTTAAAGTAAAGAAAACAAAACCAAAAAAAGTAAATTGTTTAAGAATTAAACACAAACAATGTATAAAATAATAAGAAATAATAAGAAGAAATAACAAAATTATAAATAAAATTCTATACAAAACAGAAAAAAACTGGCTTAGTTTATTTTAAATGACATCATCAATTCAAAACAAGAAGGAAAAAATTGAAAAAAAAAAATAAAAAAATTACGTATCGTAAGTGTTTGTTTTCAAAAATTCTCAAGCTTAATATTACAGTTCATTAACAAACAAACTACTTGACATATATTTAGTATTTACTCAGAAATTTCTTTGTGTTAAATTAATTTTTAAATGGCAATTGTACAACAAGAATTTCTGTTTAAAATTAACTTAAGCATCATATTTTAAGAACAATTTCGTTTTGAAATTTTGCAAAACCCTTAACATAAGCATATTTAATGCTTCGCTGATTTCCGTCCCCAAGATAACAAATTCTTATACAAATTTGTTTAATTTAAATTTGTTTCTTTGTTGTTTTTATGTTGGGGGGTATTTAATTTTAATAATTACATTGTCAAAGTCATAAAAAAAAACGATAAATTTTTTAATGAATGATAAAGTTAAAAACCCCCAACTAAATACATAATTATTGTTGTTACATATTACCCTAGTTAGTACCTACTTGTATATGTAATACTTTAGAATTAACATGAAGGGGTTGTGCTTACAGGGAAACCATTGATTTCAATAGTGAAATTATTTTATTTTCTGTATATCTACTATTACAGCAATTTTAGCATGATCAGTTTGTTATATCTTTAATACTTTCATTATTCAAACTGGCCTATCACTCTTCAGATTACAAAGTCACAGTTGACAGTGTGACCTTAAAAAGGAATTCTTATTCTCAAAAATACAAAAACTAAACCTTTATTTAATGTGTACCATTATAAAATATCATAATATGATCTTACTTAACCAGAATGCAATCCCCGATTAATCATATTATAGTTCAACGATCGTATTATAATAGTAGCATAACTATAATATGATTATGTATGTCCAACCATATTATAATTCCACCTCCACCATAATATAGTTATGAAAAAACATATGTAATAACTATGGTTGAGCCCAACTATATTATGATACCAGCTTAACCATAATATGGTTCTATTTAAAGTTATTAGGTGATACGATCATATTATGGCTGTAGCCACAAGATCATATTATGGAGTGTTTATGATCACGCCAGGATTATATATATACTCAGGGAAAAGCTGCAACTTAAAAATAAAAACGCGTCATATTAATTCAATAATGTTCATTATTATAGAAAAACCAATAATTTTCAACTTTAAATTAATATTTTTCCATATTGAAATAAAAATTATACTTTAAAATAAAAATTTTAAATATTTTTAGGAATTTTTTTTTTTCAAAATTGTTTTTCAAAATTTAAAAAAATTTTTTTTTTCGAAATTCTTTTTTTTTATTTTTTTTAAATTTATTAATGAAAAATTGTATGACAAAAAAAATTTTTTGGTAAAAAAAAATTCGGGTTAAAAATTATTTTTCCCGATTTTGACCCATTGTAGATCTATAGCCTTATATAAATCGTTGCAATGGACTTTGAAATATCTATCATTAGATGTCCATATTGTCTATATTAATGACTTAGTAATCCAGATATACATAAAAAATAGGCCAAAAATCGATGTGGTCCCGGTTTTTTTGCAATATCTCAGCCATTTGTGGGTCGATTTTCTCGATTTTAAATATCGACCGAGCCGGAAGAATTCCCGATATATTGATGTATCAATTATGTTTGTAAGTTATTTGGGGGCTACGGAAAGTTGATTTCAACATACAGACGGACATGGCTATATCGACTTCGCTATCTATAACAATCCAGAATATATATACTTTGTGGGGTAGCAAATGAAAAATGTAGAAATTACTAACGGAATGACAAACTTATATATGTATACCCTTGCCACTCATGGTGAAGGGTATATAAATTAAAAATTGCTAGACTTTCGTTAATGTTTCATATTGAACCAATGTGGTTTTTATTGATTTTAAGTTATTTTTTCTCTGGGTGTACATATAACAATATTTGTTCATATTTATCATTATTTTGCTGTAATTTATTTAATGAAAAATTTTTTTTTATTCGAAAGATCATTAACATTTGAAAATAATTTCGGGCATATGGTCACCACGCATTCTGAACGTCCAATTTTGGGCCACAACAACAATGTTGGCATCCAGTGAATTCACGTGGCCCCACAAGAAATAATCAAGAGGTGTCACGCACGACCTTGGAGGCCAATTAACAGGTCCATTTCTCGAAATCAACTTATCGCCAAATTTTGATTTCAATAAATCGATTTGAGCTGAACACAATTTTACGATAAAACAGTCGTCTATAAGTTGCGCGAATCGATAACTGATTTTCAAAGTAAATTTGGATTATATGGCAGCTTTGTTCAAGCGTCAATCTATTCATGATGATTTGCCAGAGTATAAAGATCATAAGTGTCTAAAAGTGAGCGAAGTATGACAGTTAAGTTCTATTGGGCTTAATAAAAACACCCTTTAGTTAGAATTTTCAAAAAACATAACAACGTTCAAATCATTTATATTGCGACAATCATATGAAATTATAAAATATGTACCAAAACATTGCTGTCGAAAACAAGTTATTATTGAAATTAAAGTGGTTTGCAACAAACAATTATGACTGCGGCGACTCGGATTAACCGACTCTTAGGCGTTCGGCGCAGATCTCTGCTGGACATTTTTTGCTTTAAATATTAGGACAATATGACATGATAAGAGTCCTTATGATTTGACCACATGTCTTTTTTCTGCTTATGGTTGAATGATATTTAAGATTCAACACACCTGAATAAAGCTTCCTATGAATTTCGTTGACATTCGTGTTGGATACATGTAAATAGCCGACTAAGGTCCTAGGGTATTTATAATTCCACGCAATCACAACAATGCTATTTATAAACACTACAGTAAAAGTATTTTGCATAACACACTTCATACAACGTGATGATGATATTGATGATGATGCCAACTAGTTAACAATAATGATGGCCAACTACTTGTTGCTATATGTACTTCACGGTCCAAATAACTTTTTTACTCATACAAGTAATTGTAAAGAAACAAAAAAAATTTATAATAAAAAACTACATGTGTTTATTTAACTATGAATGTAAAATTCACATATTAACTCTCTACATTAACAAACATACAAGAAACTTTAAAGGAATGTAAACATTTTTAGAAAGAAAATATGAGTAAAAACATTAATAAGTCCCCAGTGGCACAATTTGCCACTGTGAGAGGAAAAATACAGAAAATAATGGAGCTAATGAAGTTTCTTAGGGTTGTTTTTATTCCCACCATATATTGATTTTGTGATTCCCTTTGTAACATATCGAAATATTGGTCATAGAACCAAAAAGTATACATATTCTGAGTCCTCATAAGATTCTAAGACGATCTAGCTATGTCCTTCCATATGTCTATCTGTTGAAAATATGATAGGACCCAAACGAAAGTATTGGTTTGATAGGGTTTGTTTGGTATTGAAAATGGACAATATCGGTCCATAACTTCACATTGCCCCCATACAAATGTTCCCACGGAAAACTGTTTGAGCAGTCATAAATATATTGATTATGCGGCAATCCTGATAAAATGTTGCACAAATTAGTTCTAAGTACTCTGAAATTATGTTATAAAGTATGGCCAAAATCGGGCAACATTTGTCCCTAGTCCCCTTACAAGGACCCCCTCAGAAAATGACTTGAACATTTTTAATTGTCTTATAATAATTAATATATAAACCTAAGTGTTTCTACCAACTTTTGTGACGATCGGTCCATAATTTAACTTACCCCCCATATAACCCCTAAATCAAACAAATATTTTATTGTCATAGGCGAATATAACACTACTCTTACTTTTTTTTACTATAAAGTTTATAAAACAAAATTTTTATGGAAACTTTGTTTTATAAACCATTTTATGATTGTATTCATTTAAACATCTGTAGGTTTTTTTTCAAGAATGTGTTGTTTTAATCATCACCGTATTTTTAATCATTAATTCAAATATTTACATCTCCAGCTGGGGGGGAAAATGCCATACCATGAAAACGATCATCATAAGTACTCATACATATTTCATTAATAACAAAGCAAATGTGTTAAATTGTATACTAATATCTAAAACTAACGTTAACTAAAATGCAAAATGAACTAACTAATATATTCAAAAAAATTCCAAAGAAAAAAAATTTACAAAAATTATAAAAATTTCTTAAGAAATTTGCCATTAATAGATTTAATTTTTTTTATTTTTTGGAAAATTATTTTTATTTATGTTAAAGCATTTTGCATTGTAGCTGGCGATATGTAGTTAGAGCTATTTCTCTAATAATAAAATATGTACATACATAATTGTTAATCTGTTTTTTTTTTAACTTATTTTTTTCTATATAAATTAAATCATCATGGTTATGTAATTGAAATGAAATCAAATATAAATAAAATACAATATAATCCAAACAATTTATAACGGATGTGGAAATTCTAACTACTCTTTTTTTTAAGCTATTTATAGTTTATGCAACAATATGTTTTATAATTTTAATATTCCAAAGATTCATTTGCACCTGTGAGTGACATTTCCAGAAATATTCATATGAATTGAATTTTTAATTAGAGGAAGATAAAAGACTAGACAAAGTCACATAACATAGACTGGGCATGACATCGACTTAAATAATCATAGGTTTTTGCCATAAATAAAAAATATATGTAAATGCTAATTTTGAAATCATTGCATTTAGCACAAGATTTTAAAATCATTAGTATTGGATGAAATCAATTTTATACAATTAAAAGTTGTGAGAGGACAATACCTGGTGCAATGATAATGTAATTATGGACTGTCCAGTTTTTTTAGGAACTCAGCTTTGCCAGAATGATGATAAAAGCCATCGAATCATATTTTCTAAACAAAATATGATTTGAAGAAAATTTCCTAAAAAATTATTTTTCATTTTAATTTCTTAAATTAACTTAGACTCATTTTTAGACTCTAAAGTGCTGATTTCAAATACTTTGTTCGTTTTCAGCAAGAAGCGAAAAACGTTTTTTATTTGGTTGTATCAAAAAATATTTTAAACAGCACTAAAAACCTAAAATTTTGTATTTTGGTTCTTAATTTCTGGTTTTCAGTCATCAAGATTGATTAAATAAGATAGAAAATTTCATTAAAATTCTATCTACCATGGAAGCTAGTTAAGATTCATTCAAGGGCATTGTTCGAAACTTAACCAATAATGTTTTACTGCAGAATGAAACTAAATATCATTAATAAATTAAATGAAACTACAATAAATTTGACAATTTTATCAAAAATTTTATTTTAAAAAATTTTCTGCTCAAAGTCGCAATTAATGCAGACCAAACAATGATTAAATATCTCTTATATCAATTATTGTAATTCAATTGATTACACAATACAAATGTTTTTATTTAAGATTTAATTTATTCAATATTTTCTTATTAAATAGCATATAAAAATTCCCCGACAGCTTAAATTTACCCCATTTCCCGGAAAATTTTTAACCACCCTTCTCCCTTTAAACGTAACCGCAAAGTATCAATTATCATATGAACTTTCTTTTAGTTGAACAACAATTTGTTTAAATTTAAATTAAACAAATTATGATTTGTTAAACATATTTTATTGAAATTTATTGATTGATTATTCTGTACTTATAACTAATATAAATACAAAATATCTTTATTGAGAATAAGTCAGTGACTTTCTTTTAGCTAAATTCTTGCTACAGTACCACAAAATCATATACAGAAAATAATATAAACACAGTGAGAATTACAACCATATAAAATACAAAAAGATAAAAATGAGTGAAACACAAAAATAAATGTTTGTTTTTGAGTAGTGGTGAATAAGAAAAATACTAGCTAGACACATCTACATTTATATATACAACGGAGAACAAAACACAACACACTGTGGGAAAAAGTATGAGATAATTTTGTTGTTTTTTTTTTTAAGGGTGACAGGCAAAAAGGTTAAAATTTTGTTTAAGGAAATTCTTATCATTTAGATATATGATAATATAAGAATATTTGTAATTAAAATTTATTAAAATGTTTCAACTAAATTTATTAAATATATATTTTATTTGTTATTAAATTACTTAATATTAAAATTGGAAAAAATATTTTATACACAAAATTTTGTATAGAAATACAGTTATACGCAAACTTTTCTGTATAAAAAACTCTTATACGCATAATTTTATGTAGAAAATAAGTTTATATACAAGATTTTCTTTATAAAACACTCTTATACATACGATTTTTTATAGAGAAAACTGTTATATGCAAAATATGTAGAAAAACTGTTATACACAATATTTTTCACAGAAAAACTGTTATACTTAGTATTTTCTATCAAAACAACAGTTATTTCAATGGAAAACTGTTATACACAATCTTTTATATAAAAAAACTGTTATACATAAAATTTTTTACAGAAAAACTGTAATAAACGAAATTATCTATGGAAAAAGCTGTTATACATAATATTTTCTAATGAAAAAACAGTTATACAAAGCATTTGTTAAAGTTAAAACTATTATACACAATTTTTTCTATTGAAAAAACTGTTATATACAATATTTTCTATAGACAATACTGTTATACGCAAAATTGTTATACACAAGAATTTCTATAGTGAACACTTTTATATGCAACAATTGTTACTCACAATATATTTCATAGAAAAAACTGTTGAACTCAGTATTTTCTATAGAAAAAACTGTCATACACAATATTTTGTATAGAAAAATTGTTATACTCAGAATTTTCTATAGGAAAAACTGTTATTCACAATATTTTCTATTGGAAAAAAACTGTTATACATGCTATTTTTACAAAAAAAAAAAAAAACGGTTATACACAAAATTGTCTATGGAAAAAACTGTAATACACAATATTTTCTATACAAAATTTTTTAAAATAATATTTTCTATAGAAAAAACTGTTATACATAATATTTTCTAAAGAAAAATTGTTATACTCAGAATTTTCTGTAGAAAAAACTGTTATACACAATATTTTCTATTGGAAAAAAACTGTTATACATACAATTTTTTACAGAAAAACGGTTATACACAAAATTGTCTATAGAAAAAACTGTAATATACAATATTTTCTATAATAAAGAATTTGAAAATAATATTTTCTATAGAAAAAACTGTTATACACAATATTTTCTGTAGAAAACACTATATTAAACAATATTTCTAATGAACTGATATACACAATATTTTTTAAAGAAACAACAGTTATACTAAAAAATTAATATAGAAATATCAGTTAAAATAAAAAGTTTCTATAGAAAAAAATGTTATACACAATATTTCCTATATAAAACTATGGAAAATACTGTTATACTCAAAATTATATACAAGATTTTCTATAGAGAACACCTTTATATGCAAAATCTTTAGAAAATACAGATATACACAAAATTTTTCATAGAAAAACTGTTATATTCAGTATATTCTATAGAAAAAAAACTCTTATATACTTTTATTTCTATAGAAAAACTGTTACACTTAGTATTTTCTATGGAAAAAAAACTATTATAGACCTTTTCAATAGAAGAACCTGTTACACACAATATTTTCTATAAAAACTACTGTTATACTAAGAATTTTCTATAGAAAAAACTGTTATACACAATATTTTCTATTCTATATATAAAACTATATATGGAAAAAACTGTTTCTATAGAACAGTGCTATTAGGAATATTTTTTAAAGAATAAACTGTTATACACAAAAAGTATTATACAAAATTTTTGCTAAAGAAAAAACTATTATACACAAACAATATTTTCTATAGACAAAAACTGTTATACTAAAAAAATTTCTACAGAAAAAAACTGTTATACTAAATTTTTTTTATAGAAAACAGTTGATTGATGAATTCTAACTAAAATAAAGGGTTTTCCAACAAGAGGTGTTATTTTGGTATTCAAAGAAAAATGGCATTTTTTAAGATAAATGATCGGATGTTTATTTCATAATAAAGAGGAAGGTATGCCGTTAATAATGAAAAAAACATCAGCCAAATGGCCACCACGACCACGCTTACAGGACCATATCTTTTTCATGAAATTTTTTATAATCAAATCGCAAAATGGCTGACCTATGTCCTCGATAGCCTTACGATTCTATCTTTGAGGGTTTGAATCGACACTGAGCTGTTGGCGTAGAGCTTATTTTCCACGTGGCCTCAAAGGAAGAACTCGCAAGGTGTTAAATCACACGGTGGGCAATTGTGATCACCTCTTCGAGAGATAACACGTTCCGGAAACTTTTCCCGTAAAAGAGCAATGGTTTCGTTGCTTGTGTGGCACGTAGCGCCGTCTTGTTGAAACCAAACGTTGTCCAGATTAATATCATCCAACTCCGACTATAAGATACGGTGTAATGACGTGGGAACGACGAGGAATGGACAAACCTGGGTTTTCTTCAACACTTTGGGCTACAGCAGCAATATTCTCAGTTGTTCTTGAGCGACGTGCACGGGTTTTATTCTTCACATCACTAACTTGTCCCAACAGCTCGAATTTTTCCACCAATTTCTGTATTGCGGTCTGACAAAGTGCTTCCCGACGACCCAAAAATGCTTTAGTTTTGCGAACTGTGACTGCAAGATTTTCACCATTTTTGTAGTGAATTTTAATAATTTCAATGCATTGTTGAAGCGTAATTTCTACTTGTCAAATGTCAAAGAATAAAAGCTTCAAAAGTGACAGCTACCGAAATACCGGGTGATTCATAATAACACCTCTTGTTGGAAACTCGTTTATTACAAATTTAATCCTAGTTCTTTCTAAAAAGTACTTTTTAATTAATTTTTAACTTGGTTAAATGTTCTTTCGAACTTATTTATTATTAGTTCTAGAGGTTTTATTTTCATATTTTTTAACTCTAGAAACTATTTTAACTATTTAGAAAAACTGTGAAGCCGGTTTACAATGACTTTGAAAAGTGACCTTTAATAATTAATAATAACAGTATTTTCCACTGTTGAGGCATGTACTATTTCAACTAAAATCCAATGTGCTGGAGGAAGTTGTAGTTTTGAAACTAAGCTTTGTTTAGGTTTTTTTTTTTATCAATTTTGAGGTTTTTTAAATTTTCTTGGTTAAATAATTATTACAAGTCATGTTTTGTTGGGTGTATTTTTTTTTTTTTTTAATTCTTAATCATATTTTGAAAATATTTTGTTAATTTTTTGTTGGTTCCTAAGTATGTATGGTAGGTATTGTGGTAAGTATAGGGAAGGTCTTACGGAAACAATAACAGCAAGGTCGTTGGATGTTAACAAAAAATAAACGAAATATTTTAATTACTTACAACAGTGTTGTTGAATAGATATTGTAACATTATTTAAACAGAAAAAAAAACGTGCTTGGCATGTTAAACTTTTATAAGCTAAATTTGAAAAAGGGCACAAATCCAAAATTTTGGCTCAATTTAGCTAAATTGAGAATTTCTTAAATATGCGTAATTGGTTTTTTCCCACCACACAGTTTTTAAACGCCTTAATGATTAACACATTCTTAAAAATAATTGAATATTTAATAAAATATTCTAAAAATATATAGAAAATTAGTCACTGAATCAAGCCATTTTTAGCAACAATCAAACAAAGCTTATCAAATAATTCTAAAAAGACTCTCAATGATTTATTGTGAAAAAATTCTATGGAAATTAAAAAAAAAATCTTTTATACTTTATACTACTACACATTTATTATTGTTATTAGTGTTCATTACAATATTAAATAATAAAATTGTAAATTATTTAAATTAATTGGCATTGACACATATAAATAATACATAAATGTAGAAAAATAATAATAAGAATTATAAATACAAAAAAAGAGTGTGATAAATTTGTTAAATAAGGTAAAAGCTGCTGATAAAAATTATAAAAAATCAAAAAATATAAATAAATTTTGATTTATTAATACCTACGATTTTTTTAGGAAAATAAAAATAATATTGAATTTCTTTTGTCAAAATATGTACCTACTTCAATATTATTAACTTACTCATTTGTTTTTATAGTGACTCATGTTTTCATTAATTTAACTGACTTTTGTTTAAATTTTTGGAATGTTTGTTTTATTTTTTGCTAAGAAGACTCACTCATTCATTCACTTTTTTTAAGGTTTGAGACTTTCTTGTTAAAAATGTTTTCAATTCCAAGTATTTATCTATGATTTTCTTGCTAACCCCATGATGTATAATAAATAAATTATTTAATTTAGGTATAAATAAATCATCATGTTTATGCATATTTTGTTGCCGGCTTATTAATTAATGACGCCATCTATTTTTTTAACACAAAAATTATTATTGCATTTGAATTTTAAGCTGCATAATAAATGACGTCATTATTTGTGTGAGTTCGTTTTGTACTTGTTGAAGTACAACCATGTACATTTTGTTGTTGCTGTTTGTTTCTCTGTCTGTCTGTCTATCTATCTAGTCATTGATTATATTTATATACCTTCTGGTTGTTGTTATTATTCGTTTATTACAACTGTTATTTTGTGTGTATGAAAACACCAACACTTATTTTACTTATTTTATGAGTGCAAGTATTTTTGTTAGTCTCGCTCTCTCTCTCTCTCTCTTTCTGTCTCTCCCTGTTTCTTTTGATAAGATAAGAAAATCATGAAAGTGAATGATTTAATGCATAGAAAAAAAAGAAACGTATTTATTGATTATTTTCTGATGATCTATAAAATTTATTAAAGTGATTGTACTCATAGTAACTTAAAATTGAACAAAGTTTGCCAAGATATAAACAATTTAATCATTAAATATATATATACAATATGGTATTTTCAGGCAAAAACTATTAACTTTGAAAAGTAATGAATGCTCTTTGGTTTATTAGATCACTTTTAAAATAATAAAAATTCGTTAGCAAGTGCCAAATGACGATTGGAAAGTATTAATTTAATAATTTAAAATGGTTTAAGTATAGCAGTCTACTATTTTTAAATAATTTTATGCTTCCACAGTGAAAACCCCCATTAAAAAATTACTTAGGTGTTATGTCGGACTAAAGGTTCATTCACATTTGATGTCATAAGCATGATTACGATATTTCACTTTCATTTGAATCAATATTTACTAATAAAACAAAGTTTTATTTAGAACAGACAACTACTTACTGCAAGTAAGGAATATAGTTACATACATATTATTGTTTTAACTCAATTCCCTTTAACATTTTTTATAAAAGAAACTGACTATGGACGTTCTAAAATAAAATACGTTGCTTTAAATATTTGTTATGCCATTTCACTTTTTGATTGCATAGTTAATTAGTAGCAATTTTTAATTTAATTCAAATATAAAAGAAATTTCTCAGGTATTTTTAATAAAAATTAAAAATTTTTTAATGTAATTGATATTCAGCTATGTAGTTGAATTTATAAAAATCTAAAGTAAATCTAACAATAACAAGCTAGCTGAATATAATTATCATTCAGCTAGCTGAATTTATAAAACTCAAAAGCTGTGTTAAAATTATTAGGTTATTAAAGATATTACTTATTGAATAACAAAATAAATACTTTAAAATAAAAACATTCCCGTAAATTTGATTAAATTGTCAGAAAATCTTAGCTGAATTAATATTAAACCTAGCTGAATTGAGTTTTTCTCAGATTATTTAGCTGAATGTGATATTTTTTTAATAAAATAATTATGCATTTGGGTATAATAGATATTCAGCTAGCTAAATATATAAAAATCTCAAGTTTTCTCCAAATTTTTAGCTGAATTAACTAAATAGACAGCTGAATAAAAAAAATTAACGATTCAAAAGAAAAACATTTTAATAAATTTGAATAAATTGTGAGAAAATCTTAGCTAAATAAAAATTAAACCTGGCTGAATTGAGTTTTTCCCAGATTATTTAGCTGAATGTGGTATTTATTTAATGAAATAATAATTCATTTGATTATAATAGATATTCAGCTAGCTGAATATATAAAAATCTTAAGTTTTCTAAAAATTTTTAGCTGAATTAGCTAAATAAACAGCAGCATAAAAAAATTAACGATTCAAAAGAAAAACCTTTCTATAAATTTTAATTAATTGTAAGAAAATCTTAGCTGAATTAATATTAAACTTATCTGAATTGAGTTTTTCCCAGATTATTTAGCTGAATGTGGTATTTATTTAATGAAATAATAATTAATTTGATTATAACAGATATTCAGCTAGCTGAATACATAAAAATCTTTAATTTTCTCAAAATTGTTAGCTGAATTACCTAAATAGTTAGCTGAATAAAAAAATAAATGCTTCAAAAGAAAAACATTTAAATAAATTTTAATAACTTCTAAGAAAATCTTTGCTGAATTAAAATTAAACATAGCTGAATTGAGTTTTTCCCAGATTATTTAGCTTAATGTGGTATTTATTTAATAAAATAATTATTCATTTGATTAAAATAGATATTCAGCTAGCTGAATATATAAAAATCTCAAGTTTTCTCAAAATGTTTAGCTGAATTAGCTAAATTGTTAGCTGAATATAAAAATAAATGCTTCAAAAGAAAAAACATTTCTATAAATTTTAAGAAATTGTGAGAAAATCTTAGCTGAATTAAAATTAAACCTGGCTGAATTGAGTTTTTCCCAGATTATTTAGCTGAAGGTGGTATTTATTTAATGAAATAATAATTCATTTGATTATAATAGATATTCAGCTAGCTGAATATATAAAAATCTCAATTTTTCTCAAAATTTTTAGCTGAATTAGCTAACAATTTAGCTGAATATAAAAATAAAGGCTTTGAAAGAAAAACATTTCTATAAATTTTAATAAATTGTAAGAAAATCTTAGCTGAATTAATATTAAACCTAGCTGAATTGAGTTTTTCTCAGATTATTTAGCTGAATAAGATATTTATTTAATAAAATAATTATTCATTTGAGTATAATAAATATTCAGCTAGCTGAATATATAGAAATCTCAAATTTTCTCAAAATTGTTAGCTGAATTAGCTAAATTGTTAGCTGAATATAAAAATAAATGCTTTAAAAGAAAATCCTTTTAATAAATTTGAGTAAATTGTGAAAAAATCTTAGCTGAATTAATATTAAATTTAGCTGAATTGAGTTTTTCCCAGATTCTTTAGCTAAATGTGGTATTTCTTTACTGAAATAATTATTCATTTGATCATAATAGATATTCAGCTAGCTGAATATAAAAAATCTCAAGTTTTCTCAAAATTGTTAGCTGAATTAGCAAAATTGTTAGTTGAATATAAAAATAAAGACTTTGAAAAGCTAAAATACTCCTCAACCGATATTCTAGGTTTTGTACCGATCGGTAGTTCTATTTAAATTACTGCTGCAATTGATACCAGACTTAATTTCTTTTTTATATTTCCATCGTATTTCTCTTCAAGCTCAACAATGAAACTTAAAAATTATGAGCGCATTCAATAGTCATTAATTTAATTTTTGTATTTTGCAATGTCCAATGTTCAAAAGAAACTGGATTCTTTGACAGCCCACGCTTAAAATTCAAAACAATCCATGTAAATGAAAACCCAAGTTTCCCCAAATGAAGTTTGTCGTTTATTTTAATATTTTTGAACTGCAGCAAATATGAAAACATCAACACTGAATACGAACGATGTGTTGGCAGTGTAAGTACATTGTTGGAGTACACTGAGCTAAGAATTGTTTTCGAAAAAACAAAATGACAAACGAATAACCCTTTTAATGATACCCATCCTTAAATAGTTAAGGGTTAACTTCACAATTGTAGTTCTACTTAACCGGTAAACCTAAACTTGGTAACTAAGATACAGATCCTTTAGAGCAAGATACATATATCTTCTTGCTCTAAAGGAGCTGTATTTGAACAGATCTCTAACTTATTTTGTTTGTGTAGGACATTTGCAGAAATTCATTCTGAAATTCAAATTCATTTTGTTTCTTTCATTGTAATGATATGCCAAGTTATATTTTTATATTTCAAGTAATGAAAAGCGTGTGAACAAACTTTAGTTCCATTAAAGTTAAATGCACGTTTTTCAAAGAACCCACTTCCAACCAACCAATCACAAGTAAAGTAAATGAGTATTATACCAAATTGTGTTTGTTGGTGACGCTGGTGGTTTTCTTTAAGTGTAAAACCAAACTATTTTTATAACAAGCCAAATTGCGATCGTTTTTTTTTTGTTGCTCGCTGCCTCTGCTTATCCATAATAAAGAAATGAAGTAAAAAAAAATAAATAAATTCAAACCACAATTGGCAATTTTTTAAGTGCGGTTTCTAAAAACAACAATAGTTAAACGAGCAGCCCAGAGTAGACGACTTTTGAGTACGAGTACGCAAACATACTTCAGCTCACATGTAAGAGTAGTTATGCGAACGTATTTGAATGTTGCTATTTACAGTATCCGTAAATAAATACGAGATACATATCTAAATCCATACATACATACATACATACATATGTATTTATGTATATAGAGTAATAGTAGTTTCAAATATAATCAACTCTCTATTTTATTGCTAACAAATATTTGTCTATTTCAATATTTTTATATTTTATTTTTTATTGTTAAAATGTTTGAGTACCTGATACTCATACAGTGAGTATAGTACGTGTTTGCCATACAAATGCTTAATGACAATTATTTTGACTGGTTTCATTTGTTTGGCTGATTGCTAAAGCTTTGAAATGCTTTTAACATAAAATCGATTATTATTTTTTTTTTTTAAAAAGAATTTATTTTTTAAGGAAAATTAATTATCTTATTAAAAGATAAAGCCAAGAAGATATTAAATTAACACTACTCGACAAGTATTGACAACTGACAACTGCCATATAAATGGCTAAATGGGTTAAAGATATAAAAAAAAACAGCTAAAACTTGTACAAAAGATTTATATGTTATGGTTAAAACAAGAAAATTATAAAGAACTGCTAATAAATCTTGCTCAATACCTCAAGACAAGTAGCTGTAGTAAGTAGTATAAAACAATACATTACAAAAAATGTCTCAACTTGCCTCTAACCATCATCATCATCATTATTCTGCATAAAAAGTTGTTAACTATGTATTAACTACATATTTCTACATTTTCTTTTCTTTAATTTTAATAGATTCTTCCGTCAGTTTAACTGTTTAATTCTTAGAAAAAAACTTGCATGTCAAAATTTCCTGGCGCTTGTTTTTTTATTTAAAACAAAATTCTATACAAAAATATTGGGTTTTTTTTCGCAAACTTTATGAATTTAAATGTCTTTGGTCTTTATTGTCATCCTGTTTAGTTTCATTTTATGTATTTTTTTTTCTTTTTTGAAAGTTTTGAAGAAAAGAAATCTCGTTTACAACATTTTTACTTTAAACGCATTTAAACATGTTTCAATTTACAGTTGTACGGTTTACGTTTGTATGTACATTTGCAAAAGTGATTTTCATTCTATTCATTTCAATGTTGACTTTTTCTTCTGTCTGTCTGTATGTCTTTCTTTATTTTTATTATTTTTCCTCAAATTCCAGATTTTTGAAATGCTTTCTGTTGACGCATAAATCAGAAGCGTGCAAGATTAACCCGTTCTAAGGCCCATAGTAATTGTTACTAGGAAATATATTTTTTCGTAAAAATGCAATTTCAGAAATAAGTGCCTTTTTGGTATAAAATAATGATTTTGGTACCAAATTGCTATTTTAGTATAAAATTGCTATTTTAGCATAAAATTGCTATTTTAGTATAAAATTGCTATTTTAGTATAGATTTGCTATTTTAGTATAAAATTGCTATTTTAGTATAAAATTGCTATTTTAGTATAAAATTGCTATTTTAGTATAAAATTGCTATTTTAGTATAAAATTGCTATTTTAGCATAAAATTGCTATTTCAGTATAAAATTGTTATTTTAGTATAGAATTGCTATTTTAGCATAAAATTGCTATTTTAGTATAAAATTGCTATTTTAGTATAGATTTGCTATTTTAGTATAAAATTGCTATTTTAGTATAAAATTGCTATTTTAGTATAAAATTGCTATTTTAGCATAAAATTGCTATTTCAGTATAAAATTGCTTTTTAGTATAAAATTGCTATTTTAGTATAAAATTGCTATTTTTGCATAAAATTGCTATTTTAGCATAAAATTGCTATTTTAGTATAAAATTGCTATTTTAGTATAAAATTGCTATTTTAGTATAAAATTGCTATTTTAGCATAAAATTGCTATTTTAGTATAAAATTGCTATTTTAGCATAAAATTGCTATTTTAGTATAAAATTGCTATTTTAGTATAGAATTGCTATTTTAGTATAGAATTGCTATTTTAGCATAAAATTGCTATTTTAGCATAAAATTCTATTTCAGTATAAAATTGCTATTTTAGTATAAAATTACTATTTTAGTATAAAATTGCTAATTTGGTACCAAATTGCTATTTTAGTATAAAATTGCTATTTTAGTATAAAATTGCTATTTTAGCATAAAATTGCTATTTTAGTATAAAATTGCTATTTTTGCATAAAATTGCTATTTTAGCATAAAATTGCTATTTTAGTATAAAATTGCTATTTTAGTATAAAATTGCTATTTTTGCATAAAATTGCTATTTTAGCATAAAATTGCTATTTTAGTATAAAATTGCTATTTTAGTATAAAATTGCTATTTTAGTATAAAATTGTTATTTTAGTATAAAATTGCTATTTTAGTATAAAATCGCTATTTTAGCATAAAATTGCTATTTTAGTATAAAATTGCTATTTTAGCATAAAATTGCTATTTCAGTATAAAATTGCTATTTTAGTATAAAATTGCTATTTTAGTATAAAATTGCTATTTTTGCATAAAATTGCTATTTTAGCATAAAATTGCTATTTTAGTATAAAATTGCTATTTTAGTATAAAATTGCTTTTTCAGTATAAAATTGCTATTTTAGTATAAAATTGCTATTTTAGCATAAAATTGCTATTTTAGCATAAAATTGCTATTTTAGCATAAAATTGCTATTTTAGCATAAAATTGCTATTTTAGTATAAAATTGCTATTTTAGCATAAAATTGCTATTTTAGTATAAAATTGCTATTTTAGTATAAAATAGCAATTTTAGTATAAAATTTCTATTTTAGCATAAAATTGCTATTTTATACTAAAATTTATATTTTATACTAAAATTTCTATTTTATAATAAAATTGCCATTTTATAATAAAATTGCCATTTTAGTAGAAAATTGCTATTTTAGTATAAAATTGCTATTTTAGTATAAAATTGCTATTTTAGTATAAAATTGCTATTTTTGCATAAAATTGCTATTTTAGTATAAAATTGCTATTTTAGTATAAAATAGCAATTTTAGTATAAAATCGCTATTTTGATACAGAAGTGCTATTTTAATATAAAATTTTTATTTTAATATGAAAATGCTATTTTAATATAAAATTGCTATTTTAGTATAAAATAGTAAAGAAGTGCTATTTGATTTAAGCATAAAAATGCAATTTTTAGCATTAAATTAGTTTTACCCCTTAATGGATTAATTAATGTTAAATTGTGTTTAACCTCTTGTTTTCTTTTTCTTGCTTTTTTTATCTTATTTTTTTTTTTTAGCAGTTTAACAAACATTCAAACCAATAAATGTTAGCCACACATTTGCGAGTACAAAATAGTTAAAGACGTATTTTCATCTGGTCTTGACTTCTTGTAATAAAATGTTGTGGCCTGTTAATAGCAAACTGCCTAGACGGGTTTTCTAATTTATGCCTCAAACAATAAAGAAAATGAAGAGAGAAAAATGGAAAAAGAAATGCTTAATTTATAAACTTTAATTTTGTTAAAACGTATGTCTAGTCATCACTCATGTTTTAAACTTGAAAATTTACAAATACTTGTCCATACTCATCTTTATATACATACATTGTTAAGCAGACATCTTTTTTTTTTTTTTTTGAAACCTGGACTTAAACTAAACCACAGATAACTCAAGTTTAACCTACAAAATAACCAAATTCGTTTGGTTTGTAACGAAATTATAATTTGTTTGTAATTTTAAATGAGCTATCTATAATAAGCTAATGTTAGCTAAAAATGGAAAATTTTTGAAGAAATCTTAATATTTATGACTTGCTGTAATAAATTAATTAAAATTTGTTCCATATTTATTGAACACCATAGAGATTTTTTTAACGGTTTTCAATTTCTACATAATTTTAGCCAATCTTTAATGTAAATTTGTTTTTAGTTATTAAAAACTATATTAGATACACAAATTATGTTATGTTTTATATATAATATGCCATTTACTTTAAATAGCTTTTATTTATTATAAATGTTATTTATAAACATAATTATTTAAATATCTAATTTAAAAACTAATGTTTCAATCTATCATCTGTGCCATTCTCTACATGTCAAAGAACTAATAAACTTGAAAAGAAATCCATAAAAAAATATGTTCGTAGTCATCAAAACATTCAAATACTGTGTGTGTTGTTTTTTTTTTTTTTTTTCTTTCTAAAATGGTTTTATTAATTAATTTTTTGTTAAGTTAAATTTGATAATAAACATACATAAAAATACATTTAGTACCACGTGATAAGTTACCGAAAATAACAATAAACCAGTTTGTTGCTTTAGTTTATTATTAATAATACAAATAGAAAATTTAAATAAAACTAATTAGCCGAAATTTTAACTTTAATCTTAAGGTTGAAGTGTCTGTGTGTTTTTTTTTTTTAAATTAATTTTTATATAAAATGCATTTAATATTAAAATTATGCAACCAACTCAGTTAAAAGTTTTATTTGTTTTTTTTTTTAACGTCATTTCTATATTTAAATGTTTATGAAAAAGGAAGGTGGTATCAAAAAAATGTCTTGTTATCTTATAAATTGGGGTGAAAATGGGAATTTTATATTGAAAAGTAAGAAATTATTTTCAACGTTTTCTTTAACACACCCTTAAGAAAGTGATAATGATAATGGTTAAATACAGTATATATAGATAACACTTATTCGGTTAGCTTACTAGCTACCTAACTGGTTACTTGACTAGCTATATAACTAGTTGTATGAACATGTACGTTTTCCAGGCGCAATATAATAAAGTACTTAATCGATGATTTTTTTGTATAAAATTTATATTTTAAAATAAAAATGCTATTTCAGTATAAAATTGTTAATTTGGTACCAAATTGTTATTTTAGTTTAAAATTGCTTTTTTAGTATAAAATTGCTATTTAAGTATAAAATTGCTATTTCAGTATAAAATTGCTATTTTAGTATAAAATTGCTATTTTAGTATAAAATTGCTATTTTAGTATAAAATTGCTATTTTAGTATAAAATTGCTAGTTTAGTATAAAATTGCTATTTTAGTATAAAATTGCTATTTCAGTATAAAATTGCTATTTTAGTATAAAATTGCTATTTAAGTATAAAATTGCTATTTTAGTATAAAATTGCTATTTTAGTATAAAATTGCTATTTCAGTATAAAATTGCTATTTCAGTATAAAATTGCTATTTTAATATAAAATTGCTATTTAAGTATAAAATTGCTATTTCAGTAAAAAATTGCTATTTTAGTATAAAATTGCTATTTTAGTATAAAATTGCTATTTTAGTATAAAATTGCTATTTAAGTATAAAATTGCTATTTCAGTATAAAATTGCTATTTTAGTATAAAATTGCTATTTTAGTATAAAATTGCTATTTTAGTATAAAATTGCTATTTAAGTATAAAATTGCTATTTCAGTATAAAATTGCTATTTTAGTATAAAATTGCTATTTTAGTATAAAATTGCTATTTTAGTATAAAATTGCTAGTTTAGTATAAAATTGCTATTTTAGTATAAAATTGCTATTTCAGTATAAAATTGCTATTTTAGTATAAAATTGCTATTTAAGTATAAAATTGCTATTTTAGTATAAAATTGCTATTTCAGTATAAAATTGCTATTTCAGTATAAAATTGCTATTTTAATATAAAATTGCTATTTAAGTATAAAATTGCTATTTCAGTAAAAAATTGCTATTTTAGTATAAAATTGCTATTTTAGTATAAAATTGCTATTTTAGTATAAAATTGCTATTTTAGTATAAAATTGCTATTTCAGTATAAAATTGCTATTTTAGGATAAAATTGCTATTTTAGGATAAAATTGCTATTTAAGTATAAAATTGCTATTTTAGTATAAAATTGCTATTTCAGTATAAAATTGCTATTTCAGTATAAAATTGCTATTTCAGTATAAAATTGCTATTTTAGTATAAAATTGCTATTTTAGTATAAAATTGCTATTTCAGTATAAAATTGCTATTTTAGTATAAAATTGCTATTTTAGTATAAAATTGCTATTTTAGTATAAAATTGCTATTTCAGTATAAAATTGCTATTTCAGTATAAAATTGCTATTTTAGTATAAAATTACTATTTTAGTATAAAATTGCTATTTTTAGAATAAAATTCCTGTTTTAGTATAAAATTGCTAATTTGTTACCAAATTGATATTTTAGTATAAAATTGCTATTTTAGTATTAAATTACTTTTTTAAAATGAAACTGCTATTTTAGTATAAAATTGCTATTTTAGTTAAAATTACTATTCGAGTACCAAATTGCTATTTTAGCATAAATTTGCCAATTTGGTACCAAACTGCTTAGTATGAAACTCCTATTTTGGTATGAAATATCTATTTTAACATAAAATGTGTTTTAAAAATTATCCTAAAGTATTGTTACGAAATTGTTCTATCTATTTGAATTTAACGGTTTTAACGTCTGGTTTCAACATCCACCATCTTTTGTATACATTGTCATAAGTGGAGACTTCTACTCAGCAGCACAGTCCTGCCAACATTAACTATTTAGGCTGCTAACATTAACATAAAAAGTGGAAAAAAGCTCTAGAAATGGAACATTCTAGTTTTGTCCATTAGATAATTCATGAAACTACTAGATGATACTGTGTATATAAAAAGTAGCAGCAAGTTACAACGAGTCAGTATAAGTATCGTAGGCGCTGTTACAATTAAGATCAACTGTGTCACCAGTGTATTATAAAGTGTGTTTTTAAAGTGTGTGTTTTAAAATAGAGTGACTATTTAAATTGATGTGTTAATTTAACCCGCCAATGGTGACGTAAATTTGATTTTGAACAATTGTGACGCCGGTCTCACGCAATAATAGTTCACTTTTTTAAAAATTTAAAACAGAGATATTTAATCAATTTAAACTCATTTACTTAAATATTAAAAATAAAAAAAAATTAAAAACAATAACACACCCTGTCTCACTGACCAATAGGTCACCATTGGCGGATTAAATAAATAGAGAACTGTTTCTATTTCTAAACTACTAATCGCTTTTATTTGCAATTAAAAGAATACTGTTTATTTAGACAAAATAAACCACCATTTTTAAAAGGTAAAAACCTAATAGTATTGAATCACTAAAAACCCTGCCTGATTTCAATAATATTATAATGTTCTTCAGTTCATTGTTGGAATATTTTAAAAAGAAAATTTGGAAATTGCACAATTTTTTTAATATTCTTAAGTGTAGGGCTTACTTAATTCGTCTTATTCAATAGCACTTTTTTAAATATTTTTTTAATATTTGATTGATAGTGTTTTATTTATTTAATTGTATGTGAAAAAATCATTGTAAACACTTTGTAAACATTCAAAGATAAATTATAATAATTCGTAACTCAAAATCGACATACATAATTTCGAGTTGAACAAATTCTTATCTTTTGGATTGATAATAAATGAAATACTATTGACTTAATTGTAAATACATACTTGTAAATATAAAAAGAATTCAAGTTAATAAGTATCTTATATGAGTCATTAAATTTAAAATAAAATTGTTGATAAAGAGAGTCAAAAATTAACAAAAAAAACAAAAATTAAAGAACCAAAGATTCAAAACCATTAATTCTTAATTCCATTTTAGAAATCAAAATAAATTTTATCTCTTAACCATTAAGTTAATGGATTAATTATGAATTAATTCATAGGCTTAATTCCATTGTACTTTAAATGTATTGAATTCATTCCTTTAAGAAATCATTCTTTATAGAATTGATTACTTATTGAATCATTAAAATTTTCTTGAATTCAAATCCATTACAAAATAGCTTTACAACCTACTGACATATCTCACGGCTACAGGTTGAGTCTAGTAATTCGACTTTTTAAATACTTTACGATGTACACAACATTACATCTGACGAGTGATGTGGTCTTGTCAAAACGGGGTTCCTTCGACTCTACTTGATTGTTCGCACGCAGTGAACTACCACGTAAACCAAGCATGGCACTAAGGTAATAATGTGGGACCAAAATGATCCTATCTATTATGAGCTGCTGAAATCTAGCCAGATCATCACAGGGAAACCTGTACCGAACGCAACTGATTCGTTTGCAGCGAGCATTGGCCGTAATATTCGAACATGACAACGCTCTATTTGAAAACTATTTAAAAATAATAATTATGCTTCTAATAGGTCAAACAAAAAATATTGTAACGAATTTGCAATAGCGATTTGAATTTAACAGTCTGTAACGACTACCTGCAGCATTTATCATGTTTTTAAACACGTCCATCAGTAGAAGCTTCTACTTATCAACAATGTTGATAGCATGCGGTTATTAGCATTGTTTATAAGTATGGCAACACTTAATGTTTAAGCTGCTAACATTGACATCGAAAGCTCTAGAATTCGAACATACTAGTTATCGTTAAGGTCATTGTAGAAGATTAACGAAAGATGGCGCGTGTATAAATAGTGGCAGAGGTTGCAGTCGTGAGTTGAGTTTATCATAGGCGCTGTTAGAGTTAACATCAACTGTCTTGTACATCTTTTAGAGTTTAGACAATTATAAACAGGATATAGACTAAAAACATGCTGCCTACTTGTGGCAAATTTATTAATTCTTATGCTAAACATAGAGAAAATATAAATAGAGCGAAAACTCTGCTGTCGAAGACCTAACTCAGTTGTCAAAAACCTAAGTGGTGAGAATGTATTAGTGAAAACAAAAACAACTCTTGTAGGTGTAACTTTCTTGAGTAATTTTTTTGTTTGATATCTTTTTCTAGTTACCGCTCTATATATATTTTCTCTATGATATTAAATACTTTTGAAAGCCTTATTTAAAGCCAAAATTTATGACTAATTCAAAAAAAATAAAAAAAAATTATGACAAATTTTAAGTTTGCAAATTTCAACAAAAATGTAATTACTCAAGCAGCCATTAAAATCTCTTAAAATTTAGGTCAAACAAAAACTTTGCTTGAATTACAAAACAAAGTTTTCTCCATTTCACTGACACCAAAGAAATACTGATGATTTCACAGACTTTATTACCGGAGCTTTTTTGTTTAATAAAATTATCTGTTTTTTTTTTTGCAAAATCGCAAAAAAGAGTGCAATTGTTAAACAAAACAAATAAAATGACTAATTGCATTAAAACATGTTAATAAAACGTGTTTAACAAATAAAAAAAAAAAAATTAACTGAAATTGTAATAATACAATAAACAAAACAACCAAGTATACAAACATTTGTATTAAATTTATTGTATATAAAAAAACAAATCAAATGAAATGAAAATAAAATAAAACAAAATAACACATTTAAAGCGATAAAATTTATTTTGTTCCACAACTCAAGCTCAAATGAAAGTAAAAACTTTGAAACCTCGAATAAAAAAACAAATGATGTCATATTTTGCTTACGAAAATAAAACTGTCATACAGAAACGAAATACTTATATTTATAAGTATTTATGTATCTAAACATACAGCCAGATTGTTAAATATTTAGATACCTCTACATACAAAGTATGTGTAGAATTGAATTTAAGAAATTTTTGGACAAACAAACATGTTAGGAATGCATGCACATGACGGCTATGGAGAGCTAATGTTCTAAGCTTAATTTTCAAATCAACCACACCACAACTGTTTCAAAAAAAAAAAAAAAAAAAAACCAAATACTTTAAGTTTAGCCTTGAAAAATGTCAGAAATTTGTTTATCGGTTTGAAAATATAAACAAACAAAATATTACTTAAATATGATTTATATCAAAGGGGCATGGACAAGAGTTTAAATGTTGGTATTTTTCTTTATTCTTTCCATTAAGGTTTAAACAAATTCTTGAGAATTTTATAATTTAATCAAAAACTATGCAACAACAAGTATGAAATAAAATAAAATTAAGGCAAGGGGACACAAAGCTGTGAATGTGAATTTTATACATTTGTTTTTTTTATCAATGAACTGTAAATACAAGTTTAAATTTAACGGAAATTTTAATGGCATAACTATTAAGCAACAACCTAAAAAAATCAATGACGTTTCTTTTAAATAAAAAAAATATTATGACACATTTAATGAGCCAATAAACAACAACACAATTTTGTTACTAATTCAAAAAAGCACTCATACTTTAAAAATCTCCCCTCTTTTTTTTAATAAATTTTTAATTTTTCAATTCATTTTCAATATTTTTTCATTAATAAAAACAAAAAATCAATAAATTTCTAATTAATACAATAAAATACAAATAATGTGTGTTCTTCACTTACCAATATTAACAATTTTAATACCCTCATCTTCGAGGAATTTCAATGCAACTGAAACATTTTCCAATTTTTGTGAACGGAATGTTGGTCTTTTATTATATTTGGGCATGCGTTTTTGTGACAACACCTCAATTAGGGCGATCAAACGCAAACCATCGGAGAGATCACTCTCCAAACTGTTGATCGAACGATCGATGGTCTTGAGATGTTCATTGGCCCAACGGGTAAATGTGTTCTGTTGGATTTTCTTCCATTGGGCATCTTCGGCGAGATCACGTTCAGCTTCCATGTCTTCGTCAAAGTTTTCGTCGTAGGGATCCTATCAGATAATAAAAAACATTATTATAATTTTAAGAAAGATAACAACAGAATTTTATTGAGAATTTAAGGCACTTTAGGGTAAGATATTAAAATAAACTTTTATACTTAATTGTTTTTCTTATTTAAAAATTTGTTTCTTCAAAAATTATGCAAGATCTCAGATCTTTGTTAAAACTCCATTTAGACCAGTGATCGGCAAAAAGCGTGCATGATTTCAACATTATTTCGCAGTTGAAATCTGATCAATTGCTATTGATTTGATATTTTTGTTTCTGATCATGTCCGGCCCCTGTTGGCTATGAGAGCCGACCACTGGTTTAGACTCATTGCGGGACATGTGTGTCAATTGTTTTAAAAATACAATACCATTTTTATACCCTTCACCTTCGTGAGAAGGGTATATATAAGTTTGTCATTCCGTTTGTAATTTCCACAATATAATTTTCCGACCCTATAAAGTATATATATTCTGGATCCATATAGATAGCGGAGTCGATTTAGCCATGTCCGTCTGTCTGTTGAAATCAATTTTGTGAAGAACCCAGATATCTTCGGGATCCAAATCATCAATAATTCTGTCAGACATGCTTTCGAGAAGTTTCCTATTTAAAATCAGGAAAATCCGTCCATAAATAACGGATATATAAGCAACAATCCGAGACAACCTCTATTTTTGGCCTATTTTTGATCTATATCTCGATTACTAAGTCATAAATATAGACAATGTGGATATCTAATGATAGATATTTCAAAGTCCATTCCAACGATGTATATAAGGCTATAGTAAGTTGGACCTACAATGGGTCAAAATCGGGAAAATATTTTTTAACCCGAAAAACATTTTTTTTCATAAATTTTTTTTTAATAATAAATTTAAAAAAAATAATTTTTAAATTAAAAAAAAAAATTTGTTTAAATTTTTTTTTAAAAGTTTTTTCAAATTTTTAAAAAATTTTTTTTTTTAATTTAAAAATTATTTTTTTTAAATTTATTATTAAAAAAAAATTTATGAAAAAAAATGTTTTTCGGGTTAAAAAATATTTTCCCGATTTTGATTTAAAGTATAATTTGGTGAAGGGTATATAAGATTCGGCAAAAGACAAAACAACTTGCAAAATGTTCTTCTTCTTAACCCGACCTTACCTCTGACATCTACAAACACAAAAGAGTTGCGCAACTAAATTGCCTAATGTGAAACGGGTCTAAGTAGCAAGTGGCTACGGTTTGAATTCAAAAGATTTCAGGAATATCAAATTTAAAACAAAAATTTCATTAATAGAGCAAATCAGTTGACTGTTAACATAAAACCATGGAAGAATATTAAAGCATATACCACAATCATTGCAAATATGCTAAAAAATTTAAGAAATCTTAAGTTTTGCTGCAAAGGTCAAAGGTGAATTTTTGGAAAATATCAAATTTAGAAAGAAAATGTCAAGAAATTTTTGGATATCTTTATTAAAATATCAGAGAGAATAAAAATTTTATGATTTAGATCAAAAGCTATACAGATATGCTAAACATTTTAACAAAAACTTAAGTTTTGATGCAAAGGGGAATATTGGGAAAATTTAAAATTTAACAGGAAAATACTTTAGATATTTATCCGGCTTCTATTTAGAATACCAGAGAGAAAAAAACATGTAACAGAGCTATATTCGGCTGTGCCGAATTTTATATACCCTTCATTATAACAAAAAAAAAAATTTTTGGTGAAAAAAAAAATTCGGGGTAAAAATGTTTTTTTCCGATTTTGACCAATTGTAGGTCCGACTTACTTTGCCCTTATATACGCCGTTGCAAAGGTCTTTGAAATATCTATTATTGGATATCCATATTGTCTATATTAATGACTTAGTAATCCAGATATATATAGATCAAAAATAGGTCATAAATCGAGGTTGTCCTGGTTTTTTCCTTATATCTCAGCCATTTGTGGGCCGATTTTCTCGATTTCATATAGCAACCGAATTAGAAGAAATCCCGATATATTGATGTATCACTCATGGTGAAGGGTATAATAGAAAGAATTACCTCAATTGTTCAACTACTTGAGAAATAGTTATTGTTTAAACTCAGAGGATTTCGAGAAAATTAAAATTTTTTCCCATAATTTTATTTATTGGCTAAATTATTTTACAGTTGCTTAGTTAGCATAAAATAATTTCAGATTATTATGATGCAGAACAAATGTCACTGATATATGCTAAAACTTTGGAGAAATTCCAAACTTTTGCTTTTAAGGTCAAAGGTGAACTTTTTGAATTTTTTTAAATTTCTCAAGAAACTTTCATAAATTTGTTTGTAATTTTTATGGATATTGATATAACTTATATTTTCAACAAAATAGGAACTTTTTTCTCAGAGGTCAGAGGTGAATTTTTTGAATATATTTTTTTTTTTTTAATTTTGTCAAGAAAATATAAATAAATTTTTGATTTTTTTGCAGGATTTGGAGCCATTTCTGCATTTGGGGTCAAAAGTCAGTCATAAATGCTTAAAAAATTTTAAAAAATCTTCACTTCTACTTCAGAGGTCAAAGGTGAATTTTTCTTAATATTTGATTTTTTTCAAGAAACTTTTCCAAATCATTTTATTTTTAAGGATTTTTTAATAATCTAAAATTGTTAACAAAATTAGAACTTTTTCCTTAAGAGGTCAAATGTGAATTTTTTTAATTTTTGATATTTTTCCCAACAATTGTTTTAAATATTTTTTAAGGATTTTGAAATACATTTTTTTTTTTTAATTTTTTAATATAAAAATTTTAACAAAATCTGAACCGTTCTTTACTGGTTAAAAATAAATTGAATTTATATTACAAATTTAAAGAAATCCTATATTTTATTTTAGAGGTCAAAGGTGAATTTTTAATTTTTTTTTCAAGAAACTTTCCTAAAATCTTTGTTATTTTTATATGTCTTTTGATGTATACTAAAATTTTCAACAAAATTGCAACTTTTTCCAGAAAGGTCAAAGGTGAATTTTTATATTTTTGGAGAAAATACAATAAAATGTTTTATATTTTTCATAAATTTTTTTCTACATGGAAAAATTTCAAGAAAATCCTTTATTTTATTTACTTCAACGGCCTAAAGTGAATTTTTTGAACATTTCAATATTTTCAAGAAACTTTCCTAAAATTTTTGTTATTTTATATGTATTTTGATAAATTCTAAAATTTTTAACAGAAATCAAAGGTAAATTTTTTATTTTTTATTATAATTTTGATATATACTAAAATAATGAAGCAAATAGGAACTGTTTCCTAAGAGGTCAAAGCTGAACATTTGATATTTGTGAAGAAAATAATGTCAAATCGATTTCGATTAAACAAAAAATTAATGTGTTTTCAAATTGAGCACTTTCTAATAAAAATAATGACTCAAATTGCATTTTTTTTTTACAGATTTTTAAGTAGAATATGAATAGAGCTTCGAATTAATGAATTCAATGTGAGCTTAACTCACTAAAATCCTAATTAAAAAATGTCAGCTATTCATTCCATAAATCCTTTCCCAACATCTAATTCTTTAGCTTCATTCAAAAGGCTTTTATTTAAATAGAATTAATTCATCGTTGAATTAATTCATAACAGAATCTATGCAACCTTTAATTCAAATCTATTACAAATTGAATTAAAAGTTTTATCTTTATTCAGTTTTGTTTTGCTTTTAATCATTTACAAAATGATTTGAAAAAATTTACGGCCTGGCTCACTAAATGCGAACGAACATTTTATTTCATATTTTATATTGAAAACAATAAAAAAATTCAAATATATTTGTTGTTTTCAATATAAAATAAGAAAGAAAATGTTCGTTTGCATTTAGTGAGCCAGACCCTAAGTTAAGCCTCTTTATTTTGAACTGAATTAAAGAAAAATTTAATCATTCAATAGATTTTTAAAGCTATGTTGTAATGGATTTGAATTCATAGAAATTTTAATGAGTCAATAAAGAATTAATTCTCAAAGGAATTAATTCAAAACATTAGAAGTACAAAGGAATTAAGCCTATAAATTAATTCATAATGAATTCATTAACGGAATGGTTAAGAGATACAATTTAATTTAATTTTTAAAATGGAATTAAGAATTAATTCCTTCGAACTTTTGAATAATGAAATAAATAATTGGGTAAATTGTAAATTAACCAATTTATGTACTTGATGGTTTGGCATTATTTATGATCCCAATTGCATTAAAGTGTTACAGCCAGCCCTCTTATCTTCTAGTGTTTTCAATTCCTATTTTTTTTTTTTTTTTCTTTTAAATTTAAGATTTCTTTTAATAATTTCAATTAAAAATTTTGAGAATTGTTTTATACATTAAAAAAAAAAAGTCAATTGCCTTAAAAACCGAAAAAACAATTCCCAAATCTTTTGCCCTCCACTTTGTTTAAACAAGTGTTTTAATACTAAATAAAATATTGTTTGTTTCATTAATTTTCATCTCCTCACACACAATTCGTATTAATTTAAATCACATTAAATTCCATTAATAAAAATTTATTTCAAAGCAAATATTTATACAAAAAAAAAAAGAAGAAAAATGTCTCGACATGTTACTGGAATCCCACTTACAAGCTGAAAATACAATATATGATGACGTTGTACTCCGCTTACGGATCACGCAAAACGCCCTTATTTCTCTGTTTGTATACTTTTTATCTTATGGTGTCTTTTGATAAAATTACAACAAAATGAATAAATACGAGAAAAAAAAGTTTAACAATTAATATGACAAAAGGGATGGGGTGACAGACGAAGAGACAGACCTACATATATGAGGCAGTACAAGTCATTCATTTATTTAATCATTCATTCAGTCAGTTAGTCTATCATTTATTAAGTCATGTATGAATCTATTCAATAGTTGGATATTTAGAGAGCAGAGCTGTTTAATTGGAGATTTGAAATCCACAGTTTTGATATTATTTAAAACTTTTTGAATTGTTTTTAACATTTTAGTAATGCAGCCATTGGAATGGGTTTTTCTAATTAAAAAACTGTAGATTTACTAAAAAGTTCTGTAATACAAAAGTATACATCCCTGATTTTGGCCCCAATTACACTGGTACGCAATAAAAAACGCATCGAGAAAAAAATTGTTGTGATTTCATTTCATTTACTGACATTGGGTTGACAATCACATCAAAAACAACAACAACATGAATTGATGGAAGAGTTTTTTTTTTCTTCCATTGTTTTCTATCTCTATCAGATTTCTTCTTATTCAATGATTATTAACATAAAAACATGACAGACTGTGGTTTTTTTGGTTAAAAACACATAAAAACCTAAGAAATAAATTGAAATTTAAAATGATCTTCTTCTCCATGTCATGTTTTTTTCCCACCACTCTTCCTCCCCCTTCTCACTCACAGCTGGTCTTTATTATTAAATCTCTTTTATCTATTACAGTAAATTTTCAATGTTTGTTTTTGTTTTTATTTGTGGTGTATTTGTGAGTGTGTTTGATTTTATTTTTTCTCTGCTAGACAGACAGACTCTGCTGAAAACTTTAAGATTCATTGTAGATTTTCTTCGTTTATGATCCAGAAAATTGTGTGCAAAAAATAAAAAAGAAAGAAGAAAACAAGAAACGGAATTTATTTTAATGAAATTTTGCTAATGAAAAGAACTTTGGTGGAATTGCATGATATTTCAAATTCCCACCAAATGCTGATAACAGTTTTTTCGTCTTGTTGTTTTTTTTTTATGGCCAAAGGTAATTTGGTGTTTTTTTAATTTGTATTTTATAACTTGGAATAAAAAAATGTAGGAAGGGAACACACAGTTTAAGGGGAAGGTATGCCAAAGGGAATAAGTTCTATATTAGTAGATTTCATGTTTGGTTTTAGGGTTTAAGGTGGTGAGAAAATTAAATTTAAAAAATTATTTTATTTATTAAATCGTACTTAATTTTAAAATATTATAGATATAGCAGTGATCGGCATATAAAGAACATGGATTATAATATAGTTTCATTCTCTGTTGTAATCTCACCAGCTATTTGATTGTGATTTTTGTTTCATATTTCATAATTTGTATGATCTTCATGTTACTTGCAAATAAATAACCGATTATTTTCGTCTCCTGGAGACTGTAAGTGCCAACAACTGATCTAGATTCTACAATTTTTGCGAATATTTTAAAATTTTGGGGTTTGATAGAAAAAGCTGATAACTTCGAAATGGGGAATAGCGCAGAAAATTGAAAGCAATCATTGTTTTTTATTTTCCATTTTATAGCAAATGAAATTGTGTAAAAAAAATTAAGATCATTGTTTACAATTTTAAATTAGAGAGAAAAGTATTTTGGATAAGTGCAATTAGACATTTAATTTTACAGTTTTACAAAATTCATTAATTGATTGATCATGTTTGATCAAACACTTTGGTCAATATCAAATTACTAGGGCGACAGAGAGAAGTTGAGGACTATAGGTGAAAGAAGGAAAATAGTTTGGAAAGAAGGTGTTTGTGGTGCTACAGCACTATGAAATTATGTTAGATTTTTGTAACAGTATGAAATTAAAATCTGAATTTTGTTTTAAAGCGACAACAATTTTTGCAAATTTTGAAATTTGGTTATTGTTTGAAGTTATAATTTTAATTTATTGGGTGTATGACATAAAAATGCGGAATTTTTTTTTTTAATTTTTAGCTTTTATATTGAAATTTTTGTACAATATAAAATTATTCAAAGTGTTGGCCATTGGTAGCTATGACTTTTTCCCCATCTTTCTGCCAACATATGGATTCCGAGCCAAAAGCACTGCTCATCTTTTGAGGACAAGATCGAATCAAGCCAATTTCGGAAACTCTAAAGTGAAGCGTATCCCAGAGAGAGCGTTCTGCGTGGATCGAAACAAATAGCAGTCGGACGGGGCAAGGTCTGTACTATAAGGCGGGTGAGGCAAAACATCCCAACCACTTATTTCTAAATAGTTTTTAACAGGTATTGCAACAAGTGAACGAACGTTGTCATGATGGAATATTACGGTTTCATGTTTGGCCGCATATTCAGAGCGTTTTTCGGACAATGCTCGCTAGAAACTAATCAGTAGCATTCGGTACAGAGTCCATGTGATGGTCTGACCAGATTTCCGCAGCTCATAATAAATAGGACCCTTTTGTTCCCACCAAATACAGAGCATTACCTTAGCGCCATGGATATTTGGCTTTGTGTCGTTTCGGCTGGTTATCGTAATGAAGCCATTTTTCATTGAAAGTAATGATTCGGTGCAAAAATGTTTTTCTCTTAAAACGTTCAAATAGCATTTCAAACATCAAGGTCTCTCAGCGTATGGTACCCAATTGCCCTGCTTTTGGATGAAACCTGCTGCTTGCAGAAATTTTGAAATTGCTGATTGTGTAGCTCCCAATGATTTTGAAAGCTCTTGTTGAGTTTTATAACACTATTCATGGAGGAATGCCTCTAATTCTTGGTCTTCAAACTGGCTTTTGGAGATCTTTGTCTTCCGTGTCAAAATCAAAAATTCTGAACTGCACAAAAACCATCTCTCGCACTTTGAAACCGATGAAACTCATTCACCATAAGCTTCGGTGAGCAATCGGTGTGATTCAGCGGTGCTTTTTTTCAAATTAAAGAAGTAAATCAACACTTCCCGCATATGACTCTTTTTTGGGACAAAATTCGACTTTTCAAAATTCGAAAATTCGACTTTTCACTCTATAATTTTCAATAACTACCTGACAGATATGTACCCTTCAAATATTAAAAACTAAATCTGCTTTTGTAAATTCCAGATTTTTAAGTCATATTTGTGAGACAACATGAATTTGTTTGACTCAAGTTAAAGGTTAATATGTCATAATTGAAAAGTAATTAAGAAATTTGTTACATTGGAACAGGAACTTGAGCCAGATTAATAAATTTACTCTTTAAATTTGTACTAATACTAAGAAAATATAGGTTATATAGAATAAAAATCTTACGATAAAATGACTAATCTACGTTCAAAGCTTCTACCGCTCAATTTTATAAAAATGGTGATTTTCAGAGAAATTCTCTTTTTTTAGTAAAATCAATTCGTCACTCTAAGTACCTACAAAACTGTTTGTTTTAAAACTGATTTGATTGCAAATTTAACTTTTACGAACTTGTACGTTTCTATACTAACTATTTCCATTTCTAAAGTTTCTGAATTTTTCCAATAATATTTAATATATTTCTAATCATAGATAAATACATAGAAAATAGACAGAGTGGAAACTCTCCTGTCAAAGACCTAACTCAGTTGTCAGAAACCTAAGTGGTGATAATGTATTAGTAGAAAAAACTATGTGAAAACAAAACCAATACTCGTATGTGTGATTATATTGATACATATAGACCAGAAACTCTGTCGTCATAGACCTAACTCAGTTGTCAAAAACCTAAGTAGTGGGAATGTATCAGTAAAAAAAACTGTGTGAAAACAACAATCTTGTATGAGATGGTTTTGACTAATTGTTTGTTTTACCCCCTGTCTATACCTGATAAATTTTTATCATGATAAACGTCAAATGGTTGTCTAGATAAAAAATTATCAGGTATAGTCTCCATTTATTAGTTATGACAAAATTGTTAGTGCTTTTGCTTAGACAACTTTGTCTTGACAACAAACGTCATTAATTGTTATGATAAATATTTGTCAAGTATAGACAGGGGGTTAGTTATTTTCTAGTATTCGATCTATGTGTATTTATCTATGGTTCTAATTGTATTTAAGAAATTTCCAATTAATTATATTTCAAAGCTTTATACGATGAATTGAAAAAATTTACTGGTTTTTAGCTTAATTTAGTACTAAAAAATTCCTGGTGAATCCACGGAATAGACATAGTTTTTATTATTTCCCGGGAATGCAACAAAATTGGGAAATTAGAAACCCTAGAACTGTTAAAAATTTGTAGCAAATATGGGTAAATGTCTGTATTTTGGCTGATTAAAAAAAAGCTTTTCAGACGTAAAGAGTATATCCGATAAATTGGATAGGGTTTCAACACTGAGGTGACTTTAGATTAATTTTTTCATATGAAACTAAGGTGAAAAGTCAAATGTAGCTTAATTAGTATTTCTAGAAGTTGGCAGATTTGTTAAACGTGTTAAAATAAAAATAGTGTGTCCATTAGACTAAAATTTATCAAGATCTATTTTAAAAATATGTTTGTTTCGCTATTGAAAAATTATAGAATAGAGTTAAATTTAGCATTTTAGGTAACGATATGAATGTTTTTAAATAAAACAAAAACTACTAAAGATGTGGAGGGAATACATATTTCAAAATGAACAAAAGTACTAACATTTACAATAATACTAGATTTCTCTTATTCAAGGCAAAACTAAAACTCCCTCTTGCAAGGCGAATTCATACAAGGTGGTGGCAGTTCTACAAAAACAACAATTGGTCTTAACAAATGTCAAAAAACAAAAATTAAAAATTAAACAAATATGTATTAAAACTTAATATAGTGTAGATAATTGAATAGTGAGGGTTTTACTTATTTATGTAAAAAATAAATATTTTGTAAATAACCTTAGAATATATAGATATTTAAATATAAATAAAAGCTTTGACAACTGTTAGAACCAAAAAGCGAAAAAAAAAGTTATCAGCAGATTGACTGACTTCACCTTGTATAAATTCGCCTTGCCCTCTTGCTTATACTTCCCCACTTTAATTTTAGTTTTGTTTTTGGCCACAGAGAGTGAGAACACTTTTGGCCAACAACAACAAAACAAGATTAGAACTTGAACTCTGTTTATTTTACATACATGTTAAACACCTCTGCATACATCTGTAAGTATGTGTAGAAGTGGATTTGTGAAACCAACAAAAATAAAAAAAAAACATGCACCTCCAAAAAGAAAGTCACAGAGAAAAGGGAATCAACAAAAAAAATAAAATAGAGAAAGAGACACAAGTCAATTGCGCAAAAAAGTACACAAGGGAAAAAAATGTCGGCTAATGAAATATTTGTGTGGTGTGGTGTGCGTGTGTGCAATTTTATTTAGTTTTTTTTTTTACTTCAATGTAGAAGTTCATTAACATTTTTCGAAATAAAGTAAAGTGAAAAAATAAGATTATTTTTTGGTAAACGATTATTAAATAAATATAAAGTGTTATAATGAAATTATTAACAAATAAAAAAAATAAAGGAAAACTAAACACACACCTGTGGATTAAAAGTGTAAACGTAGTTGTCGTTTAAATTGCTGTTGTTGTCGTTGGTGTAATATATTTGTTCAACAGGATATTGTTGCTGTTGCGGCTGTTGCTGTGATGCGGCGTATGATGTCACAGGTAAATTTAAGGTAGTGGTTTTTATGACACTTGAAGGACAATTGTTGTTATTGTTATTATTAGTATTTATTGTATTAAAATCACTTGTTTTTGTTGCTTGATTCACATTCGTTTGAAAGGGATTTGTATAATTTTGTATTTGTTGTTGTTGACCAGCAACAATTGCACAATTATTTGTAAGATTAGTAGTAGTATTATTAATGAAATTTTGATTAATTGGCAAATTATTTCGATTATTAAAATATGTTTGTTGTTGTTGATGTTGGCTTACAACACCGTTTTGTTGTCGTTGCGTATTCAAATTAACTTGTTCAAATTGCTCGTTTAATTGATTGGACGCTATAAATTCGGGCGTTTTTAAAATGATTTTTTGATTTTTACTATTATTATTATTGCAATTAATCGCTTGACTATCAACCGTCTGCGCACGCGATCCACCTTCAACTGAATGCGTTTGTCCAACGATCGGGGAATTTACTGGTTTTACTTTGCTACCAGCCGTGGAAGAAATATTAACAGCTCCACCACCACCACCACAGCCAACAATATTAGTAGAGTGCTGCTGCTGCTGCTGCTGTTGTTGTTTTTGTTGTTGTCGTTGTGCTACTCCCATAAAACCAACACTGCCACCACTACTACTGCTACTAATATTACTAGTAGAGCCAATGTATGGCTGGTATTGTTGTTGTTGTTGCTGCTGTAGACTATTTGAATTTGCATTAATTCTATTTCCACCACTTATTGTTGCTATTGTATTCGCTGCTGCTGCTGCTGACGCTGCTGTTGTTGTTGTCGTATTAATGTCACCAACACCATAACGACCGGCTTTCTTGTCATTGGCATTATTGTTATTGTTGTTGTTATTTTTATTAATAATGTTGCTCTGTAAAGAGCTGTTTGCTCCCAAATTATGTGAACCAAACATTATGGCTCTCTTCTTATTTTAAGCTCTCTTTTTATTTAAAACAAAAGATCTCTGCTCTTTCACTGTGTCTTTATGAAAGAAAAAATTTAACTTTGTTTTGTTTTTGCTTTTTGATTTACTCTTAGTATATATTGCTGTTTCTTGTCCTCTCTCTGTGTTCTTGTTTCTTTGTTTACACTGTAAATAATTTCATTTGTTTTGTTCAGCAGGGATGGAAAATTGGTATTTAATAATGGAATATCTAAAAGACTGATATAAAGAAGGCAAAGGTTTAAAATCAAATTTTATGCGGAAATTTGACTAAATAAGACCGTATTTACTTTAGCAATACCAAATTTTTAACATTTTATTAATTGTCTTTAAAATTATATTCCGTTCAGTTCAAAAAAACATGCTATACTGAACGAAGTGTTCTTATCATACCAATTATCGTCTTTATATAGCTTGATTAGAATTGGGACCGCTATCGACAAGCGGCACTTTTTTTGACGTCTTACTGAACAAAATTTTAAAGTATCATTACATTTTTATTTCCATAGCAACGCTACATCATTAAAATGTAAAAAAAAATTAGAGGATCTCAAAAGAGAGCCGCAAAAATAAATGAAAATCTAAGTTTTTCTTTCCATACAAAATTCCTACATTGTAAAGTCATTATTGACAGTTTGTGTGCTTCCAATTTTAATCAAGCTGTTACAATTTTCTTTTTTCAATTTCTTTTGCTCTATTTTTCAAATCGATAAATATTTAAAAAATTCTACCGAATTTTCCATCCCCGTCATAAAATATATTATTTATTTTGTCTTATTGTTATGGCTTGTTTTTTTTCTCTCTTAAGTATTAAGTGATCTTGTGCTGTTGATAAACAATTTTTATTAAAAATTTGTTTTCAACTTCTTGCCATCTATAGATAAAATGCTATTTTCGGTTATTTGCATTGGTTTAGTCATTACTTAAACATATTCAGGCGTTTCTTTTTATACCTGCATATTTAAATAATGATTATTAAATATTTAGTGGATCTATTAGCTAAAGTGTTTTTTAATTAAAACTTATTTAAATTAAAACTACATTAAAATTTTCCATAAATAAACTAACATAAGCATTTTATAATATATATAAAGGTTTTAGTAAAATGTTAAGTAATAAAGTTACAAAGTTAAACATTTTCTTAGCCTTAGGGCCATTATTTCAACTTGCCTTTATGTTCGTAATAGTAAAATTTAACTTTGAAGCTACCTTTTTCTATTACTTAAAGTTACCTTTTACTATTACGAACATAAAGGCAAGTTGTAATAAAGGCCCTTAGAATTTTTACTTAATAAATAATCTTTCGACAAATATTTAATCCAACAAGATCTTGCATATAAATAACAATATGTTATTACATACAAAATTCTTGTAAGATTGATTGAAAACCTTGCAAAAATTATTTATTCCAATTCAGTCAGTAGTTAAATCAGCTGTGTATTGTTAACCATGAAATATTTCAATACAAGTTTATATGTGCAATGTACATGTTTCAGATTTTAATATACATAATAAACCTTTCTTCTAATAATTATGAAAACTATTGAACTCTGTTCTGGAAGTTCAATACTGAGTACTTTAAATTATCTTTTATTTGCTTATTAAATTATGTTAATTACGCACTTAAAAATTCCACCCAAATTTGCAAAATCTATAAGCTAATTCTTTAAACGTTAAATAAATATTAACTTTAAGCTTAGAAAGTATTTATGATGAATGATATAAGATGAAAGAATACTTAAAGCATAACCTAATGTTAACATATTAAGAGCTAGTTTCTTACTTGTCAGTTAAACGTAGCTTAACACGCTGTTATATTAAACCTGAAACATATTTAGCCGGTATTTAACCAATGATATGTTAGCATTGCTATACTTTTCAGTCAAATCACATGTGCATTCCTCTAAATTGTTCATATAAATATGGCAATACTTTAAATTTTATAAGAAAAAGGAACGGCGTACATAACTTTTTTAGTAAATTTTAACTTTGTAAAAGTAAACGAGACATTAAAGTATATAAAATGTATATTAAAAAGTATATGGATGTTAATAAAGCAAATCAAAACAAAGAGCTACTGTGCTGATTTTTTTATTTTATTTTTCATCTGTTTGTGCTTTGTTATTTTATACTTAACTTTAACTCACCAATAATGCTCAGTTAAACCTAGTTTATATACTAAATAAACAATAAGCGAGAAAAACAATTTTGGTTTAATCTAGGTTTAAACGAAGAATGTAGATTATCTTTATTCCAGAAACTAGCTCTAAGTGTACATGACAAACGTTTAAATATTATGTTAACAGAAATTACAAGAAATGTTCCAACATATGATTTCGTCTTGCCATTTGTGGCACATTAATCAAAGGGTTCTTAAAGAAATAACATTTTTGGACCCACATGAAAGAATCTACAGTCTGTTAAATACGTGATGAACCGTTAGAACAATATGTTGAAAATAAGCAATTTGGCTTAATATTTTTTATTATCTACTGTTTACAAATTTCAGACTGAACAAACTTTATAATCAGCAAAGTAAACCTATTTTAGAGACACAAAAAATGTACTTATGTATGCTATTATATTTTTGGATCTAGAAGTTAATAAGTTTAAGGAATATTAAAAAATTATTTTAAAATACAAATACATATGGGGCATTTCATGTCAAGTGAACCAACTTTTGAAATTGATGTCTTCCGATTGGGATGAAATTTGCACCATGGTTAGTTCTATTGGATAGTAATTCATCCCAATCGGAAGATATCGATTTCAAAAGGACAAGTTTTGGATTAAAAACATATTTGCAAGCATTTATTAAAATAAGTTTTCAGATGAGTGGGTTTGAGCAATCATAATTGATTTTAAGTTTAATGTCGAACACAAATTTGAGTTAAATTCAAAAAACCTTTGATCATTTATATCGATGTTTTTAAATCTGCAAACACAGTGGCATATTTTTGAATCCAATTGAAATATTGAAACTTTTTTGTAAGACAAAAAATTAACTTATCTAAATATAAAAAAAAAATAGTTCGGAGTAAATGTGGATCAAATTTTTCTCAATATTTGCAATCATATTAAAATTTTCATACAAATTTTAGTTTTAGAAACTAAGTAAATATGTAATAAAATCTTTATTTATTAACAAACCTCAATGAAATTTTCAACGTTTTTTATATTTGTCATTCTAACTAACAGGGAGTAAAAAAACTTGCCAAAAGGTCAAAGGGAATCTCGCAATTCCTAAAAATTGGTGTGAAAATCCCAAAAATGGTATTTTTACATTTATGCTAATAGGGTCCACATTTCCATCGGAGCTGGGAAAATACTTTGGGGATATTAGGGAACGCATCAAGGTTTCCAGGACTGCTTTCCGTTTTCTGATCCCAGCTTTGGAATTTTAGAACATGTGGCCCAAAGTTGAAATTTTGATAAAAATAGGCCAAATTCCGAAGGGCGTACGGGCGACATATTCGAAAAATAGGACAAGTTTTTTATACCGAAATGTTCTCCTTAAAGATACCTTACAGAAAAACATAAAATTGTTATATGTTTTTAAAGAAAGTTTTTTTTAAAAAAAAAAAAAAGTTAAGTCATCTTTTCGCTCCAAAAACAGCTAAAATTTGCCATTTTTTGAATTTTTAAATTCAAAAGCGTTTCTTTTTGGATCCACAATCGCGTTTACTCTGAAATCTTTTGTATATTAATGGCAATTTAGTTGTCTAACTAACAAAATTCGAGTCCATTCGGTCCAAAAGTGCGACCTATATTATTAAAAAAGCGGAACAAGGTATGGCAAAATTTTAAAATTTCAATTTTGAATGCCTATAACTCGGAAATTATTAGAGATAAATACCACACCCAAGCATATTTTTTCAAGACCTAGGCAAGCGCTTTCCCAAAATATAAAAATCTTTGGAAAAAGGATGGGAAACAAAAGAAAATGGCACATGTTTAAAAATTTCACATGTCGAAGGTACTCTAATTTGATACCCCATTACGCCGGCCCTGGAACATTTGTAGGGTCCATTTTAATAACTTAAACTCGAATACTCCTTGGCTACGTCCACGTCAAATTTTATACCGATCGGACCAGCCGTTAAGAAATGCAAGTTTTATTTTCAAAAAATGTTACATTGGAAACATTTCCAAATATTTAATTAATAGGTCAAATATAAGAAATTTGTATTTACTTATACTTTTATTTACTTATATTAACAAATAAAATATGAAAATAGAAATTAAACTAAAAAGTATTCATTATTATTGGTATTGACTAAACAATGGAAACTTAGGTTTAATTTTTACAAAAATTGTCTGGTCTTTTTAGCGACTCAGTATTGTGTGGGTTATCCCTTGTTTTTTTATTACTTTATTACAATGACGATGCATTAAACTTATTAAAGATTCAATAGGTTCCTTTGAAATATTTTTCCAATCCCGTAAACCGCATTTGATAAAGATTCCTTCGAGTTATAACTTTGAGTCCGTATTTTGCGATCTACAATTTCCCATAGGTTTTCTATGGTATTGAGAACTGACGATTTGTTACGTACCTCATTGGATTGTAATCACTCGGTAATAAAATTAGTGGTGTTTTTTGTGGAATCTCCAAACTAGGGACATATTTTTTTCAAACGAATGGATACATAACATGGTTTAAAATGGATCTGTATGGATCTGGATTCCAGTCCTTAATAACAGCCATTTTTGAGAATCTCTTAAACACTCTTGCTATTAAATGATCTTGTCTTGGAGTAGCTTTACGAGGTCTTGCTCTCAAACGTTAAGTTTTTACAGTTTTTACGATTTTTTTTTTTATATAAATTTTGCAACTGCCGATTTATTAATTGAATATTTGCTTTAAACTTTAATGGTTAAAAACCAAAAATTTACTATATTTTAATAGAAAATGAATTTATCTTAGAAATATAGCACAGATATATTTGGTAAAAGGTGATATTTTTTAAAACTGAAATTACGGAATATAGTTTTCAAATAAAGTTTCCATTTAAACTATTGTCATTGTATTTATAATATAAATATAGTTCATTGATCGCCATGATACGCGGCTTTTTTTTTGCCCCAATTGGCTGAGTTGGACTTGGTTGATATGTGGTTTCAACAAGACGGTGCCACATGCCACACAGCTCGTGAAACAATGGACATATTGAAGGATGAATTTGGTGAGCAGTTTATCTCTCGAAATGGCCCTGTGAATATTTCTTGTGGGGTTATGTGAAGTCGTTGGTCTATGTGGACAAGCCAAACACGATTGAAGCCTTAGAGTTTAACATAATACGTGTTATTCATGGAATACAGGCCGAAATGCTCGAAAAAGTGTTGCAAAATTGGACCTTACGAATGGACCATTTGAATCGGAGCCGCGGACAACTCTTACATGAAGTTATTTTTAAAAAGTAATTGCCAAAGACCAGTTTATCGATCCCAATAAAAATTTTGAATATCTGATGCAAATTTGAGTGTTTTATTAGATTTAAAAAAAACTACCTTTTATTTAGTTTTTATTTTAACTCTATTTTATTAGAATTAAAATTAACAAAAAAAAAGGTCGAATAAATTAGCTGATAAAGTATAGTTTTCATTTATACATATATCTTCAAAGCTAATAGTGTTTTAAATTCAGAATAGTTTTGATTGCATATTTCATTTATTTCTATAAGATAAAATAGTTTTCTTTGTCATCATAATTTCTAAAATTTTTCTATTAATCAACAGTTACATTTAACAAAATTTACTCATTACTCATTTTATAAAGTGCAATCAGTTTTTGTAGAATTAAACAGTTTATCAATTTACAGATAAAATAAAATATTTAATAGTTAAAAATATAAGTATGTATGTAGGTAGGTACTTATGTACTAAATAATTTTTTTCTGTTTCCGATTGACAAAACTCAATCACATAGTTCGCATTATTTTCGCTAAGTGTATTGCACCGATTTTCTAATACTCTTAAGTTGTGAACAGGGATAATAAATTTGGCAATATAGTACTAAATTTAACGTAATTGTACTTAGATGAGACAAAAAGGTAACTATGACTAATAAATATTACTCGGAATAAAACTTTTTCAGATAGTTATTTAATTAAATCTTTTATTTAATAAATATTTAATAATTCAGTTTGCTTAAAAATTGTACTTAATTAGTCATTGGAGTTTATTAAGATTTAAATTTGATTTCGAAATAAATAATAGGTACTGAGAAAAGTACATTGTACTGAATTTATCATTCCTGGTTGTTAATAACATTAAAAGAGAGTGTGGGTCTCTATTTTATATTCTCTTTAATGTATTTTAAAATAAAACTCTTTAATTTTTAACTTTGCTTTCATGAGCTTTTTTCTTCTATCCGTGTTTTTTTTTGGTTAATTTATTCATGCATATTTTGTTGTTTCATTTTACCTGTTTGTTTTTTGTTCTTGAACGTATTTGTTTTTGTTTCTATAACGTGATCATATCAACATCACTTTGACACTATTTTCTTTTTGTTTTCAAATTTCTGTGAATAGTTTTTGTTTACGTATTCTTTTATGTTCATGTAGCAGGGCTGGCATTTTAGGTATTTTTAAAATAGTACTATTTGTGATGTGGGTGTTGAAAGTACCATAAGATAAGGAGAGAGAAAATTTGGGGTGTTCAAATGGTCTGCTATAAAGTCATATTGTCATAGTGCCCTAATATATTATGATAGTTTGAACAAATTGTTGTTGTGCTTCAAAAAAGTGTTATTTCATGTCATGTCATAATCATAGTTTAAATCACAACAACAATTTGTAAAAAATAAGCATTTTCATAATTTACGGTGGTAACGGCTGTCGAGCTAATTATTTTATTAGAAAATTTACTAAATATTTTAAATATTTTAAGCAAATGAAATGTGTACGTATTTTTAAAATGCCTAATTTCCTACAAAAAGTACCCAACATACAGTGGTGGCCATGAGGTTAGCACACTTCATACTTGCTGTTTTCTAAAGTAAATTATTTCATTTCATTGCAATTATAAACTAAAGTTTTTGGTAATTAGTGTTGTTTATGGTGTGATCAATAAGTCCCGTTACTTTTTTTTTGCATTCCATCGCTATTCTCTTTCAAATTTGGATTTTAGTGCAGTAATTTGTAAAATAAGCTGGACACAATTTTAGCACATATAAGTATAATTAAATTTTTTAAAAGTTTTTTGAGGTTTTAAATATTAATTGGTAAGTTTAGGTATTATTTAATCAATGAGGAAGACAAACTGACTTAATAAACATTATTTAGATATGGCTAAAAAAAAAGTGGTGTACAGAGGAACAACGAAAGATTATTCAACAAATGAACTCGAGAGGAACAAGTATAAGTGAGATTGCTTATACTTTGGAATGCTCCAGGAAGATGGTTTATAATGCATTAAGACATATTCAGAAATATAAAACATCTAAAAATGTTACACAGGCTCCTCGGCCCAGAAAAACTTCACGTAAAGAGGACTCTTTAATATACAGAGCCTCTGTCGAAGATCCTTTTAAGAGCTCCACCGTAATCCAGAGAGAAATTTCAGGAAAATATGGTATCAACGTGTCCAGCTGAACGATAAGAAGGAGACTTAATGAAAAAAATTTACGTGGATGCATTTCTCAGCATAAGCCACATGTTTCAAAAAAGAACATACAAGCTCGGTTGTCCTTTGCTCGTGAGCATTTGGAAAAGCCGTTAATTTTTTGGAAAAATGTCCTTTGGAGTGATGAATCTAAATTTTGTAGATTCGGATCGGATGGTAAGAGGTATGTATGGCGTCCTCCGAACATGCAACATGATCCAAAGTACACCAGTAAAACAATAAAACACGGTGGGGGTAATGTGATGGTGTGGGCAGCATTTTCTGGGTATGGTGTTGGTCCTATAAAAAAGATTGATACTCGTATGGACCAGTATGTATACCAGAATATACTTCTAAATACAATGATACCTTATGCAGAGGACAACATGCCACTTAGGTGGCGATTTATGCAAGATAATGATCCAAAACACACCTCACGCTTAGTGAGGTGTTGCTTGGAATCGAACAATATCGACATGTTAAAATGGCCAGCCCAATCTCCGGATCTCAATCCTATTGAGAACCTTTGGAATGATGTGGAGCAGCATGTAATGAGAGAAAAGCCTAAAAATTTGGCCGATTTATGGAAAGAAGTAGAAAAAGCTTGGAATGATATTTCAGTGGATCGCTGTATGGGCCTTGTAGAAAGTATGCCAAGGAGACTAGCAGCTGTGATCAAAAATAAAGGGTATCCAACTAAGTACTAAGTTTTTAGTGAAATAAGTTTTTTTGTTTTGTTACTTTTTTAATATGAATAAAATTTTTTATTTTGTGCTAAAATACTGTCCAGTGTTTTTTTGAGGTTATTCTATTCTGGATAGAAAAACGCAAAATATATATAAAGGAATAATGCTGGACATGATGGGACGTGATCTTAGAAGGACAAGTAACACGCATGCAAAAGATATCATAAAAAAATTAAGAAATATAGGAAATATTTGCGTTTAAAAATAGCAAGTAGCTAGTGTGCTAACCTCATGGCCACCACTGTATGTGAAATAGTACCAAATTAGTCGACAAACAACTTAGCATAAAACCACAACAAGTCAGCCAGACATACATACATACATTCTTTTCAATCAGAATTATGCTATTCAACTTTGTTGCTGTGTTGTTGTGTATGCGTAACAAATTATGACGATATTAGTTTGTCTATTCTATTTTGTTTTTGCTTTTCGTAACAGGTTTTTTTTAATGCTCTTTTAATGGTTGTGTACGTTTTTTGTTCATTCTTAGCGGAATGTATAAAAACCAGAAAGACTGTCAGTTACACCGACAGACACACAATTGCCTGGAAGCGTTTGTATGTAAAAATGTCAAAGTAAATGTTTATGATACCTAGTTTTTTTAAGCAGTGATGATACATTTTGGTTTGGTTTTTTTTTTTTTGTTACCAAATGTAATAAACACATACCAAAACATATTAGTCATAATCATAGGTCCTAGTCTTCGTAAAACTCTCGGCTCTTTTCGGATGAATACAAATACAATTTATGGCGGACGAAGAAAAAGGACAAATAAGACCATCAAATTTGTCGGTGCCAATATTACGGTGTGAGGCAACTCATAACAGAGTTTGACCTTTCAAAATAGCCTAAATCTGTTTTCTAGGGCAGTTCTCTTGGAATTAGCAAGATACAGTGCACTCGCGATAATATGAACACCCCAAAATATGAACACTTTTTTACTTCCTTGGCTACTCCAAAATATGAACTTACACGCATACCTAAATTGGAGCGGAAGGCGTTTTTTACTTGTCAAAAATTCTCATGCCCATACAATTTGTATGCAGCATACCGAAATAACACGACGGCAACGCTTTGCAATTGGAAACTCCGATTTTGACAGCGCGTTTAATAGTGAAGTTAGTTGCAAAACACAATAAATGTAAACACATACATACAAAAGGAGAAACAAATATGCAAGAAACTCATTTTTTAAACTTTAATATTTAGTTTTTTTTTGATAAAATTTTAGTTTACAAATCACGAAATAAAAATCAGAAACACCAATACTGCAATGTACTTTATTGTTTAAATAATCCGGGTTGTTATATATATTTTTTTGATAAACTTGTTTCTATTGTTTGGCGTAGCGTTGCCGCTTTTATTTAGGTATGACATTTCAGCGTTAAGGCTAAGCGGAAAAAACGTTCCGCCTTACGCTTTTATTTAGGTAGGCCAATTAGTGTAAAACCTTTAAAATATGAACAGCTTATTTTGGTTTTTTTTAACGGATTTTATCTATCTACACATAGTTGAAATCTAAATCAACAGGGTAGTAGTTAAATCTAATTCAAGTTCATAATAATTTGGAGATTTCCCTAGATGTTTGTGTGGGAACAAGGTTTATAGATGGGAGTTAGATGCCATTCGCAAATATGAACAATCTTGCAAAAGTGAACTGGCCTGGTTTAAATTAGTTCATATTATCGCGAGTGCACTGTATAACCATTTCTGGTACCTAAATTAGTAGTTGTTATAGTTAATCGCTATATGTATGTTACATGCAGCTAAAATATAAACAAAAGGTTATATTCTGTCTCGTGACACCTCTGTATACTTTGTGATTCATAACATAAAATATAGTTACTATGACTGGAATCAAATTCAGATCCATTTTAAACGATCTTATGTATCCGTACACTGAGGAACATATGTATGCCCCTAGTTTAGACCCCACACACCCCTAAGGTTATAACCGAGTGGTTACAATCCAATGAGGTACGTGTTTAAAAGTGGCCTGACCAATCGCGAGATCCCTATACCTTAGACAAATGTGGGATAGTGTAGCTCGCAAAACACAGTCTAAAAATGTTACCACGAAGGAAGCTATATCAGATGCTATTAAATTTCTATTCTCAGAATTTAATTAATCATGTTCTTATTATATATATGTTTATCATTCCGTTTGTAATTTCTACATCTACAAAGTATGTATATTCTGGATCGTTATAGATAGCGAAGTCGATATAGCCATGGCCATGTGTCCGTCTGTATGTTGAAATCAACTTTCCGTAGCCCCCAAATAACTAACAAACATAATTGCTACATCAATATATCGGGAATTCTTCCGGCTCGGTCACTATTTAAAATCGAGAAAATCGGCCCACAAATGGCTGAGGTATAAGGAAAAAACCGGACAACCTGGATTTTTGGCCTCTTTTTGATCTATATCTGGATTACTAAGTCATTAATATAGACAAAATGGATGTATAATGATAGATATTTCAAAGTCCATTGCAACGATCTATACAAGGCTATAGTAATTTGGACCTACAATGGGTCAAAAACGGGAAAATTATTTTTTAACCCGAATATTTTTTTTTACCACAAACTATTTTTTTTTACTAATAAATGTAAAAAAAATTTTTTAAAAAATTTCGAAAAAAAATTTAAAAAACAATTTTGAAAAATTTTAAATATTTTAGGGTAAACAAAATTATTTTTTTTTTTTTCAAAATTAAAAAAAAAATTCAAATTGTTTTTCAAAATTTAAAAAACAATTTGAATTTTTTTTTTTAAATTTTGAAAAACAATTTCGAAAAAAAAATTTAATTTTTTTTACCTAAAAATATTTAAAATTTTTATTTAAAAGTATGATTTGGTGAAGGTTATATAAGATTCGTCCCAGCCGAATATATCTCTCTTACTTGTTTTTCAATAGTTTGAGCGAATTAAACAGTTCAAACTTTAAAATTCTTCTTAAAGTTATTCAAATTATTTAAAGCTTGAAGGTGTAAAATATCATTACAATAGTACCACCAAATATTTATATTCACAGTTTTAAATTGATTTGCATAACAATAAAATGTCACGACATTTCTTGTTTATGCTCCAAAAAAAAAAGAAAATGTGTTTTCTTCTCACATTAGCTATTGTTGCATTTATTTAAGTAAATGTATCTCTAGAATGCTAATGTTATTCGGAAAATCATTAAATATAACTTGTTTTCTAGCCAGTTACCAACAATGATTAATTAAATAAATTAAATTTGTATGGCTGGTAAAAGAGCATTAGAAACTAAATGTTATACTTATGTGTGTTTAATAAATTTCATTTATATGAGACATAAAGCATGCGATCATAAACAATGGCACACACGTTTTTTCTAGCGGACATGGAAAACTGAGATTTCCTAAGAGCGTATTTGTGGTAATACTAGTACCAAAAATGCGATTTTGTAAAAAGGAAAACAAATATCTTAACAAATTAAAAAGGTTCTTAAACTGTGGCATTAGTGAGTCGGTAAAGAATATGGGAAAATACATGTTTTTAACGATGAAGTACTTAATACCATAGATAAATACACATAGATGGGAAACTCTGCATTCACAGGCCTAACTCAGTTGTCAAAAACCTATGTATGTGACAAGAAAAACAACACTCGTATGTGTAAATATTTTGAGTAATTTTTATAAGTTTGTCATTCCGTTTGTAATTTCCACATTTTTCATTTGCGACCCCACAAACTATATATATTCTGGATCGTTATAGATAGCGAAGTCGATATAGCCATGTCCGTCTGTATGTTGAAATCAACATTCCGTAGCCCCCAAATAACTTACAAACATTATTGATACATCAATATATCGAAAATTCTTCCGGCTCATTCGCTATTTAAAATCGGGAAAATCGGTCCACAAATGGCTGAGATATAAGAAAAAAACCGGTACAATCTCGACTTTTCGCCTATTTTTGATCTATCTGGATAACTCAGTCAATATTATAGACAATATGGATCATTAGATAATGATAGATATTTCAAAGTCCATTGCAACGATATATAAGGCTATAGTAATTTGGACCTACTATGGCTCAAAATCAGGAAAAATATTTTTTAACCCGAATTTTTTTTAACAAAAAAATATTTTTTCTTAAATTTTTTTCACTAATAAATTTAAAAAAAAAAAAAATTTTTAAAAATTAAAAAAAAAATTGGAAAAAAACAAAAAAAAAAAAATTTCGAAAAAAAAAATTTTTAATTTTGAATAAAAAAAATGTAATTTTGTTTACCTAAAAATATTTAAAATTTGTATTTTAAAGTATAATTTGGTGAAGGGCATATAAGATTCGGCACAGCCGAATATAGCTCTCTTACTGGTTTTGTTTAAGTTTTTTCTAGTTTCTGCTCTGTGAATTTCTCTGATATATCGTTTAAATTCTTGAGTAATACGTACTAATGTACGGAATTTTCCATCCCTGTTTTAAATTGAATTTCTCGTTTTTATAAAATGTTTCGAGGTTTTGAGTCATTGTATTTAAGTTGAAGCCTTAAAGTAGACTTTACATTTTTGTTATTAAATATTTAAATACCAAAAAAAGGAAAGTTATTAAAAGGGGTTACACACTGTACAACAGACTACATATGTATGTATTTGCTAAAAAAACCAAACAACACTTGTACAGTATGAAATAAATGTTACTGCAAATGTAATTTCTCACTATATTAAAAGCTCATAACCCAGTAGTTTTAGTAGACTATTCCGAACTAGTGATTTTATCTATCATACTAGTTACAAACCAGCTACGTGACTAGTTGTTTTAAGTCCTAAGTAGGGGTTCAATTGACACTTTTATATTACAATTAGACTGTCTGATAGCTGATACCGTTTACATAGAGTAATAAACGTTTAAAGTAATTACACTCTAGATTACTGAGAGGCACTTAAGTTTCAATTGTCTTTACGATAGATTACATGGGATGTATAAAGCTGCTAATTGACTACAAAAAGCGCGGACGTGTCAAGTGATCGGACAATAGTGACAATTACTGTCTATAAGAGCTACTTGCTTAACTGCTGGAATGTTAAATTGGGCACCGTAACATTACGTTCGGTCAGTTCTGCTTACCAAAAGTGGCCCACCATTTGCAATTTTTATCTTATTTTAATGTAAAATGCTAGATTTATTGCTGAGAAACAAATATTTTCAACAAAAAATAAAAATGAAATATTGAAAATTCGTCCAAAAAGTCAAATCATAAGATTTCCATCTCAACAAAATCAAATTGAAAATACCACTGAAGCACTGAAATGAGACTTTTGGGTTATTGAAAAACGTTTTTAGTTAATATAACAATGAAACACTAAATAATTGTAGAAGTTTCTTAAACTCCAAACCATAGAGAATTGTATATAGAGACGAGATAATCCGTATTGTCAAACAAAAATACAAGAAATCATATGTCTGAAACCTGGGAGATTACAAACTCAATCTCCAAGAGACTACAAGTATTTGTGAACAATAGTTTAGAGCGGATCATAAAAATAAAAACAAAGAATACCAATAGAAACGGAAATTCGTTGAAGAAAATGGCAGTGGATTGGTTAGACCTTAAGAAAGGACAACACGGATATAGCCAAATCAAGTTTACAGTGGAATCCATAAGGATGCAGGAATCGTGATCGTCCAAGAATAACCTGGCGAAGATCGGTGGAAGAAGAGTTTAGAAGCAAGGGATTCACATGGGCACAACTCAGATATCTTGCTCAAGATAGGATAAGATTTATAAGTTTTATTTAAACACTATAGAATTATTTTCGTACCATATACATATATTATAAAACATTGTTAGAAGCTCCAGTAGGAGTGACGTATTTACTTGTTCAGTAATTGCGTTAACTAAAATAAAAAACAAGTAAGAGAGCAATATTCGACTGTGCCGAATCTTATATACCCTTCAACAAATTATACTTTAAAATAACAATTTTAAATATTTTTGGGTAAACAAAATTTAATTTTTTTTTTTTCAAAATTGATTTTCAAAATTTAAAAAAAAAATTTTTTTCTTCAAATTGTTTTTTAAAATTTAAAAAAAAATTTTTTGTTCAAAGTAGTTTTCAATTTTTTTTTAAATTTTTTTCCAAATTTTTTTTTTAAAATTTAAAAATTTTTTTTTTTTATATTTATTAGTGAAAAAAAAAAAAATTTTTTTGTGGAAAAAAAATTCAGATTAAAAATTATTTTTCTCGATTTTGACCCATTGTAGGTCCAAATTACTATAGCTTTATATAAATCGTTGCAATGGACTTTGAAATATCTATCATTAGATATTCATATTGTCTATATTAATGACTTAGTAATCCAGATATAGATCAAAAATAGGCCAAAAGTCGAGGTTGTCCCGCTTTTTTCCTTATACCTCAGCCATTGTGGGCCGATTTTCTCGATTTTAAATAGCGACCGAGCCGGAAGAATTCCCGATATATTGATGTATCAATTATGTTTGTAAGTTATTTGGGGGCTACGGAAAGTTGATTTCAACATACAGAGGGACAGACGGACATGGCTATATCGAATTCGCTAAATATAACGATACAGAATATATATACTTTGTGGGGTCGCAAATGAAAAATGTAGAAATTATAAACGGAATGAGAAACTTATATATACACTTGCCACTCATGATGAAGGGTATAAAAATTGTCTGATACAACAAAAAACAAGTAAGAAAGTATGGTCGGTCAAGCCCGACCTTATAATACCCTACACTAAGTAAATGAGCAATATCATTATTCTTTCAAAATTTCAATAATTTATATTCGTGAGTGATTTTCGAAAGTGGGCCTTTTATGGGAGCTATGAAAAATTATGGACCGATCACCATGAAAGTTATATGAAAGTTATTTATGTTGTATTTTATGTGTATACCAACATTTTAAGGAGATTTATGCTCGTTAAAGTGATTATCGGAAGCAGATCTCATATGGGAGCTATGACTAATTATGGACCGATCATAACAAAATTTGGTGACATAAATTCGGTATATATAAAACTTATTTGGAGAACAAATTGTGTAGATACCTATATAAATTAAACATTTATGACCGATAAAGTCCAATTTCGGGAGGACATTTGTATAGGGGCTAGGTGAAATAATAGACCGATTTCAGCCAATTTCAATAGGCTTGTTCCTTGGGCAGAAAAAATGACATGTACTAAATTTTATCGAAATATCTTCAAAATTGCGACCTATACTCTGCGCACAAGGTTTACATGGACAACCAGCCAGTCAGACGGACGGACGGACATTGTTTAATCGACTCAGAAAGTGATTCTGAGTCGATCGGTAGACTTTAAGGTTTTACAAACATCTGCACAAATCCATTATACCCTCCCCACTATGGTGGTGTAGGGTATAAATACATTGACTAACATGTATTTTGTTGTTGCAAGAGTTAGGTTTTTGACAATTTATTCATTCGGAATCTCAGGTCAATCGAACTCGAACCTGCTTTTAAAATACTCATATAATAATGATTACGTTTCAAGCTATTGTTATGTTAATACCTAATTTCTTTTTTTTTTTTTTTTGTTATGAAAATTTCAAATATAAAACAATATTTGCAAAATCTTTGTGATAAAATAAATGTTAATATTTGGCAAAAATTATACACAAAAACAACAAAATTTCTTTAAAACTGTTTAATTAATGGCATTTATCGCAAACGAACAAACAAACACTTATGGCAGATAAAATGTAAAACTTTGAAGAAAAAAAAAAAAAAAACTAAAAAAAATTCTTTGCATTGAAATGCAAATGAATCATACGAATAAACAAATAAATGATAAATGATTTATTAAAATTAATTTTTTTAAATAACAAGAAATTATAAAAGATTGTGTTAATGTTAAAAACCAAAAAAAGACGGGCAGAATTTCAATAATATGAACAGAAAATAAATAAAAATAAATTAAAAAAGCTTAGTTAGAATTCTTGAAACTTTGATAAAAAAAAACTATATACAAACTTAATATGGTTATATTTTAATAAATTTTAATTGAAATAATAAAAAAAAAACAATAAATTTATTTTGAAATTAACAGAATTTCAAGAGTAAAGTTTATGAAGTCATCATTTTATTGATAAAACTTTAAAAGGATGTTTTCAAAATTGTTTTTTTTTTATTTTCTTAATTCTGTTATATTGTATTGAAACTTTCATATGTGTTCTATATTTAACACACTTGTTTTTTTTTTGATTTTTCATTTAATAAGGAATAATCAATCGCATTGACTATAATTGAATTCATGCTGTGCTGTGCTGCCTCATGTTGTATCAGATTTAATCAAGTTGCATTGTGTTGCATTTGTTGCTCGTGCCATTTATGTCGCATTTGCCAGCCCCAACCCCACCATAATGCATTTAAACCAGGTTTTGTTGGAGACAACTAACAACCTTAGTTGTCATTCCATTAGACTTGTATTTTTTTTTGCAAATTGACTTTGTTTCTTTTTGCCCATATTTGGTAAATGTTATTTCAACAATTGTCTGTTTATTGTCAATATGTATTTGATTTTTTTTTCTTTTTTAATAATTTTTTTTTTTTTGTACAATTTCTTTTAATTGATTATTAATGTTGAAATTTATCTAATTTTTTTATATTTATTATCAGTTTTAGAATTAATTTCTTGGCTTGATTTGTAGGCTGACATTTTGTTTATTGTGTCCACGCACTGTTATGATGTGAGAAAGACAAGCGGTGTTAATGAATATTTTAACAGCTTTTTTATTAAGTTTTTAAAGACTTTATTAAGAGGAAATAATGTAATTCCAAGCAGCAGTTGTAATTTAGCTAATTAAACTTGGTTTAATAGGGGCTTAGTTAATCTAAAGACAAGTTCTTAGTAATTTATTACTATGAAATATATAATTCATAGCAGGTGTTTTTTAGAGCTAGTTTAACTTGGTGTAATGAGCGGTTTAGTTTATCTAACCACAAGTTAAATGGTTGTGAAACTTTATTTACTTCCATATAAAAAAAGTCTTGAAGAAACCCCCTAAAATTTCACTTACATTGTGTCTAATGTAAGCAGGACTTAAGCAGCTATTAAGTTAAACTGTAGTTTAACTGCCGCTTAGTTAAATTGAAATCAAATTTATTCGGTTTTCTTTCTCTCATCAGTTTTTTTCTGTAAACTTACAATTCATCTGATTTCTCAAGTCTGAAAAATCTATGAAATCTCAGTAAATCTTTGACCAACTGTGTGGCCCCATGACTTTCTCAAGAATTTGTAACAAGGTTAAGGTGTTCATCTTCAAATAAAATAACTGAGTAACACCTCAATTAAAGCAAAGACTTATTGGCTGCACTGGAAATTAATAAATTTTAGCAGCAGTTTTTGTTGAGCTAGTTAAACCTGGTTTAATGAGCGGTTTAGTTAATCTTATGACAAATTCTATGGCACTTTTCATATAATAAATACGTGGTCACATCCCCTAAACTTTAACTTATTTTAGGCTAATATAGGCAGAACGAAAGCGGCAGTATAGCTAATCTGTAGTTTAACAGCAGTTTAGTTGAACTCATATCCAATTTTTCTGGATTTCTTTCTCTCTTCACCTTTTTTGGACATTATTATCGTCATCTGATTTGTCGAGTCTGAGAAATAGGTGAAATTTCAGTTGTATTGACAGCATGAAAACATTTGATCAACTGTGTGACATTAGGTTACAGTTACTTTCTCATAAATTTGTTACTAAAGGTATGAGAAAGTCAAGGTGTTCAGCTGTAAACTTTCCTATTATTGAGCAACTCCTCAATTAAAACAAACTCTTATAGACTGCACAGGAAATTAATAAATTTTAACAGCAGTTTTTGTTGAGCTAGTTAAACCTGGTTTAATGAGCGGTTTAGTTAATGTTAAGACGAATTCTATGGCACTTTATCTTCATTAGCTTTCATATAAAAAAAAAAATACTTGGTGACACCCTCTAAACTTTAACTTATTTTAGGCTAATGTAGTCTGAACGAATGCAGCAATTTAGCTAAACTGTAGTTTAACAGGAGTTTGGTTAAACTAAAATCAATTTTTTCCCGATTTCTTTCTTCACCGTTTTTTGGAGATTTATCTTCATCTGAAAAATTGAGACTGAACAAGTAAGAGAGTTATATTCGGCTCTACCGAATCTTATATACCCTTTACCAAATTATACTTTAAAATAAAAATTAAAATTTTTTTTTTTTAATTTTTTTAAATTTTTTTCGAAATTGTTTTTAAAAAATTTTTTCCAATTTTTTTTAATTTAAATTTGTTTTCTTAATTAGTAATAATAAAAATTATTTTTTTTTTTTAAATTTTTTTAAATTTTTTTTCGAAATTGTTTTTAAAAAGTTTTTTCCAATTTTTTTTTAATTTAAATTTTTTTTTTTTTAATTTATTAGTGAAATAAATTTATGACAAAAAAAAATTTTTTTGTCAAAAAAAATTCGGGATTTTTTTCCGATTTTGACTCATTGTATGTCCAACTTACTATAGCCTTACATACATCATTGCAACGGACTTTGAAATATCTATCATTAGATATCCATATTGTGTATATTTATGATTTAGTAATCGAGATATAGATCAAAAATAAGCCAAAAATAGAGGTTGTTTCAGATTTTTGCTCATATCTCCGTTATTTATGGATGGATTTAGCTGATTTTAAATAGGAACATTTTCGAAAGCATGTCTGACAGATTTATTGAAGATTTGGATCCCGAAGATATCTGGGGTCGGACATGGCTTTGAGAAAGTCAAAAGGATTATCTGAAGAGTTTTTTAATATGAAATATTTCCTATTCGAATCAAATTATTGAGTAACCCACCCCCAATCAAAACAGAGATTATTGATTCCATATTATTGTTTCAATGTGCTGGAGTTATAGAAGTGTAGCGAACAAGCTAAACGTTCCATTAAAGTTGGAGATACCTTCAGTATTTTATTGGTTCTTAGTTGATGATTCAAATAACCAACTAAGTAGGCAATTCGAAAGACAGATAAATCATGATCCATTAATATTGAAATTGAATTATTTCATCTTGATGAAACCATATGTAGTCCACATCAATATCATCCAATTTAGACAGAAAGTCACCATATCGAGCACCAAAAATACACACTGATTCCTCCAGCTCAAATAAGTCATTATTCAACTACTTCTAAGTAATGCAAATGGTATGTATACAATTTTTGTTGGGTGTACTATTATTCATCTTACTTAGTGTAAACTTAGTGTAAGGTTAATTCTCACAAAGCCTTTATTTTTTTTTTTTGAAATCGAATTCCCAGCTTTCCTATTAAATTACACCACAAACCAATTTCCATTGTACTTGTAAACTATTTATCTTCTAAACTAAATATAAATTTCTAGATAATTTAATTGAGTTATTTAAACAATTTTATAAAAAAATAACTAATTCTATTAAATGAATATCATATAAATAAAAGAAATTAATAAGAAACATAAAATGGCACAAGTTGTTACACTCAATCAGAAATAAATTAAACATTGAATTATTTATTAAAAAAAAAGAATATTTTTATAAATTTTTTTTATTGAAAAGCCACAACAACCACAATTGTTAAGAGCAATCATAATAAATATTTAAGGTAAAAATAAAAATAAAATTTCAATAAATCTGCTTTAAATGAAATTTGTTTGGCAAAAATCAAACAAAAAAAAAAGAAAAGTGTAAATTAGAACCATCTGGTGGATCGGTCTACCAAAACCTTACACACACGTTTTGGGGGAAATAAATAATGAAATGAAAATAAAAACCAAACTGCTGATGAATTTATTTAAAAGAAATTTGGTAAAATTATTTTCGCTTCTTTTTTTTTGTCATTGCTTTTTATGCGTTTTTTTTCTACGTAAGCAAATATGAAATAATTTTATATTTTAATGTATTTTTGTGAATTACGAGAAATATACATATGTATGAATAAAATTTAAATTTTTGTATTGCACACTTTTTGCAGCATTTTCAAAAATCACAAAAATGTGTTTATGAACCTAAAAGATCATAAATGTTGATGTTTTTTTTTTTTCTTTTGGAAAAAAGAAACATACACTGAACAAAAATTTAACAGTTTTTATAGATTTTGATTTAATCATTCCGTTTGTAGCACATCAATATATATATATATTCTGGGACCTCATAAAATTCAAAGACGATCTAGCTATGTCCGCTGATCTGTTGATGTTGATAATATTTTTCACAAATTAGTTCTTAGTACTCAGAAATTATACTGTAAATTATGGTGAAAATTGTGCAACATTTGTTCCTAGTCACCAAAATGACTTTAACATAATTGTCTTATAATAATTAATATCGTGATGATATTGGACATAAACAAGTTTTATATGAACCTAAATTCTAACAACTTGTGTGAGGATCAGTCCCTATCCCCATATAACCCCAATATCAGAAAAATATTTTATTGTCACATATTGATGGTGGGTATGCAAGATTGTACTGAAATATACACGTTTAATCTCTACCTTCCGCAAATTTGTTTTAGCGCTTATCCTCACCATTACTTCATCTTACTTAATACGGACTTTGCTAACTTGTTTAGTGTGTCTTAGCTAAGTGTCTTCGGAAAGAAATTGCGTTTGTGGATGCTTATTTAACAATTCGATATCGCTACCACAGCTGATTTCTCGTTTAGAAAATACGAATTTTAAAAACATAAATGGTCAGTTTATATTCGTAATCTGAATGGAATAATTTAAACGTAATTTGTAATGAAACTATTTGAAATTAAATCTGAGACAAAATATGGATGAACATTTGACAAAAACAAGTAAATCTTATTATAAATAGGAGTTAAACAAAGTAATAAACACTTATAGCTGACAAACGAATTTTCATAACATTTGATGAATTTTGCTTTCTCTAAAGCCAGAGCATAGTTTAGAAACACTTCAATTTACTTCAAAGAAATAGTTTTGAAAATAGTACAAACATAGTAAGACAGGAAAGGATAACTATCACTAACGATATTTTAGATCTGTTAATGTTTTTTTTTTAGTTATCTTTCATTCACTTTTTGGAGGTTTTCATGATCGATCAATAAACATTTATACAGAAATCTATTAGAGCGATTATTCGATAAAAGATTGATTGAACTAAAAGATCAAAGATTATTGAACTAGTTCATGTAATCTTATTCTTCTGAACTACCTAGCTCACTCCTACGCTATTTTTGAATTGTCTTCAGAAATAAATGGAAGTAGTGACCACCTCTGTTTTGATTTTTCATAGCTAAAAATGTATTTTCATAAATTCTGTTTGCTTCAACAAAATTTCTTTTAAAATAACTATGATATGATTGAATGAATGATTAAATTTATCAATATCTCACGTGATTGTTAGATGAATAGATTTTAATAAATGAATGAATAGTCTCATGGTATTTCATTCGATTTAATCTCATTTATTATAATGAAAAAAATTTGTTTTTGTATTTTCTTGAAATTTCAAATTTTTCAATTTAAAGTAACAAACAGGAAGAGGCTGATCCCGCTTAGTCAAAGTCTATCAATGACCTCTTAATTAGATTTATGCTAATTTCTAGTTTAATATAAGGTTTATATTTTTAAGAAATTCTTGGGAAGTTTTAGGAATTTCTTTATAAGTTTCAATACTCAGATTCGCTGTGATGACCAAATTAGTTGTCAATAGCACGACTTTATTATATCCACCGATTTTTCGGTTCTAGGAATAAGATAGTCAGTTGACAAAGAAGAATAACGATACATAAAACCGAATTTGTTCAGTCACAACAAAAAAATTCGGTCATAAGACTAAATAGTTTGACAAGCAACAAATTCTGTTGTCACAATCTTTTCTGTGTGTGACAAAAAAAAGGATAATGTTTATTTAAAACATGAAAATTTCGACTTAAAATTTTTATTAAGTTGCCTAAAACTGCAACATTCATATTTAGAGACAATCACCCCTATCGTGAGTCAATATTTCACATGAAATATGTTCCCTTTTCCCATATTTCGTTCATGAATTTTGTTCACGTGAAAAAATTCCCCATGTTGTGAAATTTTTAGATGGAATTTTGTAAACAATAGACAGCTGTTACGAACAAAATCAACTATTGTGAATGAAAAGTTCATGAGAATTGCACGATAGCAATTTCCCTTCGAGGGAAATGGATATTTCATGGGAACATAAATTTCACATGTTTTTCACGATAGGGGTGAATAACTACAATAATAGTGGTTTAAATTTGTTTATATACCAGCGGTCGGCACTCATAGCCACTAAGGGTTGAACATTATTGTTTATTAAAACTTTAAACAACGAGTATGCCAATGAAAATTATCAAATTAGTCAGATTACAACTAAATAAAGAAAGTGAATAACATGTTAATATAAACCATGTTTAGTACTTATTCTCTTTATGGCGACCATTATTATATACATACATTCTGATTTGAAAAAGTTCCCCCTCGAAACGAATTCAAATTTTTTCAGATTTCACTTGAATCATGTCTGCTAATCAACGGACTTTATTGAATTTGGAAAGATTAAAATAGCTGTTACAAACCTTTACCGCTGTCTTTATATGATAAATATTTATCATGACAAACGTCAAAATGGTTGTCAAGATAAAAAATTATCAGGTATAGTCAGTCCCTATTTATTAGTATTGTTCGTGCTTTTGCTCAGACATCTTTGTCTTAACAACAATCGTCATTAATTGTTATGATAAATATTTGTCAAGTATAGACAGGGGGTTAAGAAATTTAAACAATCAAAAATGTTGTATATTTTTAAAACGTTAGCAAGAGTCAATGAAGGCAATTATATATTTCAAAAAGACTTTAATTATATTGTTTTCTTTTTTGGCAAAAAAAAAGTAAGAGAGCTATATTCGGCTGTGTCGAATCTTATATACCCTTGACCAAATTATACTTTAAAATAACAATTTTATAGATTTTTAGGTAAACAAAATTATTTTTTTTTTCAATTTTTTTCGAAATTGTTTTTTTCAATTTTAAATAGCGACCGAGCCGGAAGAATTCCTGATATATTGATGTATGAATCATATTTGTAAGTTATTTGGGGGCTACGAATAGTTGATTTCAACATACAGACGGACATGGCTATTTCGACTTCGTTATCTATAACGATCCAGAATATATACACTTTGTGGGGTCGCAAATGAAAAATGTAGAAATTACAAACGAAATGACAAAATTATACATACCCTTGCCACTCATGGTGAAGGGTATAAAAATGTGCCAAATGTACCATTTATAACCCTCATAATGTGTTACATTTTTAACGATCATAAACGAACGAAAATCATTGCAATTTATGGAATTTTCTTTTATGTATACTTTTTGCTTCCATTTTAACACTTTTACCCCCCAGTAACACGAAGTTTGGTTATGTTATAACTAATAGTTATACTGACAGTTTTCATACAAACATAATTTTAACCGACACTATAACTATTAGTTAGCAAAAAACCAGGCTTAATGGGGATTAATAAAATAAAAATACAAAAACAATTTCATTAACACAAATGAAATTCAAAAACAATAACATGAACAGCTGTTTAAAAAGAGCTGCCTTTCTAACCCTTTGAAAAATTGAGTGCAAAACATGTAGCATATTTCCGGGGTTTTTTTTTTGAAAAGAATACGTTATACGCTTACCAAACTTCATCTTTTTCAGAAAAGAACACAAAGAAGAGTAAAAGGCAGAATAAAGGCATCATTTATGCCAGAAATGAAAACGCCATTAGTTGTCCACTTGTTGACTTCTTTGCCATCCTGCTAATATTCTAAGGACATTTGTCCAAATGTATAAGAGAGTGCAATAAAACATTATATATGGGTGCAGATAATGGGGATTCAAAATATTCTACTGCGAAGTTAAGGTTTTTTACTTAACATTAAATACTAGATAATGTTTTCAGTAATTTGTTATGGGGCTTTCATTTTGCAATATTTTCAGTCTACTTAGTTTGATAAGGTAATTCTTGAATATTTCAATCGAAAAAAGGAGATTTAAATTTTTCTCCTGTTTAATATTGTTAAAATTTTACTCTTATACGCACATTTTATGGCATATTTTATAGCCCTCTAAAGTTGGACATCTCAAACATTTTTGAGAAAAATTAGCAATGTTGAGGATTGAATAATATTGGAAAGCGTCATGCTATTTTAACAAACGTGATGTTTTTTGAAAGGATTAAATTTTATCTTTCCAAATATTGTATAAGAAGTACATATATTCTTAGCAAAAGGACCCCCAAAATTGGAAAATGTACTTTATACTTGGACAAGAGCGGATTTAGTTTAAATAAATTAAAATTTATTATACGTTTTTCTTTTTTCCTTTTATATATTAAAACTTTTCGCATTTGGGGGGTGGGAACTTTTTTCATCCCCTTGGATCCGCGCCTATACTTGAATATCTTAAAAAAGTATTTTTTTATTTTTTACAATTTTTTTATACCAAATAGATAGCATTAAAGAGTAGAATGTATACATTTGGTTAATTCACAAGGGGTATTATCAGTCATATTGTCATAATGTCCTAATATATCACGACTCGGCGGCTCAGCTTAACCTACTCTTAGGCATTCGTCGTTGGTCTCTGCTGGTTCGTTACGATAACACAATAAACATAGCATTGAAAGTAGTATTACTTTAGGACATTTTTTGCTTGAAAAGCAATAAAAACCATTGTGAAATATTAGGATGTGACATGATAAGAGACCTTGTGAATTGACCAATTGAATTTAAATTAAGTCAGAGATGGTAAAAATCCAAACTGGGTCGATATAAAATGGAATTATTCGATACTAAAATTCTTGTATAAAATTTGAGATTTTCATATTCTTGCTTAATTATTTAAAAGAAATTAAACATTTTCCTTTTCTTGACATGTTGATGCTTTTAATAATGATTGAAAGTTTGTTTAAATGAAAAGTGCTTAAAAAAGTACCCGAATTACGCTCCTTTAAGTTAAACTTTCTCAAATGTACCAAATTTAAAATGATATTTTACGGTAGCAAGACAATCTATCACAAATTATACAGATATGATTCAGCTGGTTTCAGTAATATGGTACTAGAAAACGAACAAAAGAGAATGTCAAAATGGTTGTGGTTTCGAAAGAAGGACAAATATGTATCACAAAAGATATATTGAACATTGTATTTTTACTCTCGCTCTGCAAACCACAACCATTGAAAAGAGGATGTAGAACTTCAAAATAACCATATGGTTCGATATTAAGTACTTGTTTGACATATCTGTAGTTTTTAAGGTATTTATTGAACAGAAAGTACTTTCTTAGCAATTGTTCCCATTTTTAGTCCTTTTCTAGCTGTTGAATCAAATTTCTATAGAAACCTAATCTAGATTCAGTTGTACGTAATGAGCTATCTGTCCTTTATAATTAAAAAAGAAATTAAGAACAAAAATTTAAGAAAATATTAGCAAAATTCTTTACATCGTCTTAAAAATTGATAATTTAGAAAATTTTTGAGAAAAGTTTTAAACAAAAGTGATAAATTTTAGTACTTTTTTGTAAAAATGAATTTAAAAATAAAAATTTTGGCTTTATTTAACAAGAACATGAAATTAAGTAAAAAAAAATAAGAATATTCATCCACCAAACCTTTTTTATGCTTCTTAGGAAGTTCTTTCTAGGCAATGTAATTTCCAAAACCTGCTTTCAAAGAAGCTTTAAAGAAATACTTCTTTTTGACTTCTTAGGAAGTTCTTTGTTTGCAATTATTTACACAAAACCTTTAAGAAATTCATAGAATTGTAATATTCTTCAAAAGAGCTTAAGTAAAATTTTATTAATATTTCGACTTAGATATACATAATTCAATAATAATTTATATTTTTTTATACAAATTAAAATTTTTTTAAATATTTTAGTAATACTTCCAAGTATCTGATTGTGTTTTTTAATAATTTTATTTAATAACATAAAAATGTTCACCCCAAGTGCCTTTAAATTTGTTTCAGTGTAGAAAAAACCCCCCCACTTCTTTAATTAATTTCAATATTGACAGTTATATTAATTGTTAAAACTAAAAACTCACATTTCTTGAAGCCATTTTTAAACTTTTTTAAAGTTTTAATAATACAAATTTCAAATCACTTTTAGTTTTAATACTTGGTTTTTGTTTCTTTTAACAAAATTTTTCAATTTTAATACTGTAACAACTCTCTTAAATTCAAAATTTCCTTTTTTTTAATTTCGTAACGTGAAATTAAAATTTCCTTTTTTTTCTTTGAAAATATTGTGTAAAATTTTTCGTTCGTTTAAAAAAATATTTTCTTTTTGTTTGGTTTCTATTTTGTATACTTTTGGTATTGAATAAATTTTTATTTTTTTTTATTTTTATTTTTTAAATATTTTGTTCGCGACAATAACTTAACTCAACTGTATGGTTGAAATTCTAAAACTAAAAGTTTTTATGCGAAAAAATGATTGTACCCAGTGTGTAGTATGATTCTTGGTTCTGATTTTGGTTTGGTTTTGTTTGTTTTTTTGTTTTGTTTTTGTATTTGTATTTGTTTTTGTGTCGATCGTTTGTATTTGTTGTGATTTTTTTATATACATTTTAGCTGTTGTTGCTATTGCTACTGCTACTGCTGTTTTGTTGTCGTTGTCGTGTATATTTGTTAAAGGTTGTTGGTAGTGGCTTTGTTGCTGTTGCACTAACAAACAACATGACAAGACACTATGGGACGTTTTGTGGGGTTTTTAAATACATTTATCTTTTGGTAGCTTTTAAATAAATGCACTAATCCTTTTTTTATCAAGGTAGATCATACTCGATCATAACAAGTACCAAATTTGTATGCAACTAAATGGAACCAAAAATTGAAGAATGAAATTTATTTATTTTAGGAATTTGGACTAAAGGTTCATTGTGACAAAAAACATTAACATACACGTCAGTTTATTTTGAATCTTAGCATAAAAAAATGACTAATTTTGAACTTTTTTGTTTGGTACTTTATTAAACAATAGTTTTTCTTCAGTAAATTAATAAAGATTTGCATAGATTTGTATCGAGCAAAAGGGTACTTTTATGTAAACTATATTCTGCAATGTACATCCAATTTAGTGATAAAATGCTCATTAATGGATAAAATAAAAGGATCCATAAGTAAACAAAAGTACCACATTGAAATAGTACCATTTTGACCCCCTTTTTTATTGTGCTTTTATAAGAAATAAGTAATAAAAAAGTGTGATAAAAAATACCGAATAAGTAATAACCTACATTGAGAAAATGAGCAATAATATTTTTCTTTTAAAATTTCAATAATTTTAGCTTTGACCAATTATGAATCGATCACCATGAGATTAGGCCGTGTGAATTATTTCTATATGAAACTTATTTTTGTTAAAGTATATTTTGATTCCAAAATTTTTAAGAGATTTATTCTCGTTAAAGTGATTTTAGGCAGTGGGCTTTATATGGGTGCAATGACCGATTATAGATCGATCGCCATGAAATTAGATGGTGTGATTTATGTCAGTATGGATCGATCATCATAAAATTAGGTGACATGACTTCCGTATATACGAAACTGATTTGGAGCGAAATTTGTATAGATACCTACATAAATTAAACATTTATTACCGGTAAGTCCTATTTCGGGAGGACATTTGTATGAGGGCTAGGAGAAATAATGGACCAATTTCAGCCGTTTCAATTGGCTTCACCCTTCGGGCCAAAAAATAAAATGCATGTGTCAAATTTAATTGAAATAACTTTAAAGTAAGTAAGTAATTCTGGGTTACAAACATCAGCACAAGCTCAATAAACTCCAGCTGAAAAAAGATACAGTAAAGAGGCCTTCCTAAAGGCCTTACTTTGCAGACACAATTACACCAAGCCGCATTGCAAAATCGTTTAAATTTACACAGCGTGTTATTGTGAGCAAAGGCCTTGCATACTCGATTATGTTACAGCGCTGATAGAAAGCATATTGGAAGGTCTGTAAGGAGACCTTCCGCGGTGCCTAATAGAAGGTCTGCTGAAGCAAGCCTTTATAGAGTGTTATTAGGAAAAAGAATAGACTTTAAAGTATCACGTATGTAGTTTTATATAAAGGCTTTTCCAACAAGAGGTATTATTTTGAATCACCCGGTATTTCGGTAGCTGTCACTTTTGAAGCTTTTATTCTTTGAGATTTGACAAGTAGAAACTACGAAATTACTAAAAATGGAACGATATACGCTTCAACAACGCATTGAAATTATTAAAATTCACTACAAAAATGGTGAAAATCTTGCAGTCACAGTTCGCAAAACTAAAGCATTTTTGGGTCGTCATGAAGCACCTTGTCAGACCGCAATACAGAAAATTCTAGCTGTTGGGACAAGTCAGTGATGTGAAGAATAAAACCCATGAACGTCGCTCAAGAACAACTCAGAATATTGCTGCTGTAGCCCAAAGTGTTGAAGAAAACCCAGGTTTGTCCATTCCTCGTCGTTCTTTGAAATTGGTCGGAGTTGGATGATATTGATCTGGACAACGTTAACTTTCAACAAGACAGCGCAACGTGACACACAAGCAACGAAACCATTGCTCTTTTACAGTTATCTCTCGAAGAGGTGATCACAATTGGCCACCGAGATCTTGTGATTTAACACCTTGCGACTTCTTCCTTTGGGGCCACGTGAATGATAAGGTCTACGCCAATAGCCCAGCGTCGATTCAAGGCCTCAAAGATAGGACATAGGGCAGCCACTTTGCGATTTGGTTATGGAAAATTTCATGAAAAGGATATGATGCCGTAAGCGTGGTCATGGTGGCCATTTGACTGATGTTGTTTTTCATTATTAACGTCATACCTTCCTCTTTATTATGAAATAAACATCCGATCATAACATCTCTTGTTGGAAAACTCTGTATAAAAAAACTACTTCACACGAACTTCACAACATGAAATGCTATAAAAGACTAAATATTTTAGAAGATTTTGTTCCTTCTTCTGCTTTCATGTAATGGTTTATAATAAAGAGAGCAAAATACATTCTATTATAGAGAGACAACATATAAGAATAATTGCAAAACCAAGCATGTTTAATTTTGCAAAGGATAAGCAAAGTCCTTCTAGAACGTCTACTTAGAGCATGCAGAGCGCAATGTGTATCAAATCTTATAGAATGTGTAAACAGGTCTTTTAGAAGGCCAACAAAGTGAAGCCCTAGCAATATTTCCGGGTGGGACCCTCCACACTATGGTGGTGGAGGATATAAAAAGTAGCAGACAATTATTTGTCTGTTGGTCATTCACTTGATTCTTGTATTTACGCTCTTATATTCATTTATTTGATTATTAAAATGCTTATTATAGAAACATGAAATTTCAGATATTGTTACATGCAAATACAAAATATGGTTGTGGTGACTATAGTCGCCATAATATGATTATATTGCATGGTTGTTGTCAAATTATATTATGGTTCGTCTATGACCATATTATTAACAATGTGTAGCATCATAAAATCTCATAATATGATCATAACGTAACCATAATTTAATACTTTGTTATATATTTTTTTTTGTTAACAATCATAATATAATCATGTGAGATCATATTATATTTCAACGAGTTTTTAAAGTTTTTGTTTTATTTGTTAGTTTACAGATCATTCGTGACTGGTATCATTCTGTCATCTTATTTTTATTCAGTATTGTTTGACAATTCTTCATGGAAAGACTCACACCGCAACAATGTCTCCAAATTATTCAACTACATATATTACGAAAATCAGCTTTCTATGAGAAATGTTTTTCATGCATTTCGAACAATATATGGGTAGCATCATCGACCTTCCGAGCCAAACAGTTAATTTCGTGTTTCGGAATTTTCAACTTGCCTCCTAAATCGTGTGATATCACACCTCAGCAGTTTTTTCTTTGGGGTTATGTGAAATCAAACTATTATTTAAATTTAAAACAAATTAACCTCTAAATGAATCAAACTTTAGCAGCTCAAGCTTAATGTGATTATATGCAAACATGTTGTGATCATATACCTCATCTATGTAAAAATATAATTGCTGATGTGATCATATAATGGTTAAGGCTCAAATATATTATGATTTCATCTCAATCATAATATGAATCATAATATAGTATTTATGAATACATAGAGGATATAACGTATGCGGAATGAAATTGCAACAAAACGGAAAACGCTATATTTGTTTCCAACTTTAAAACAAATAATATATAAAACCTTTATAAAATAGCCCATTGTATTGATTTAATGCAAGCAAAAAATTTATTATATTCATGTACTTTTGTGGCAGTTATGAAGAAATTTATATACAGGTGTTGAAAAGACCGATGTTTGCACTTTTCTGAGCTCGATTTTTTAATAATCTACACTAACTCTTCTATTTAAAAAGGTCCAAAAACTCTCAAATTATTTTTAATTAAAAAAAAAATGGGACATTTTTTCACTTTAGAAAGTATGGAATTTGAAGGGTTTTGGAAAACACCATAATCATCTGGGCGTGACAGTTGGATGATGGAACAGTTAAGATTAATTTTGTGTACACATTTCATAATATATTAATTAGAATTGATGATCAAATCAAATTCCAAAAAAAGTAAAAATTTTCAATTTACATCTGATCGATTAAGATCCATATATATTTTTTTAGAAAAAATATTATGTTCTACTTTGCACATCTTATCAATAATAGGTTTATTTACTTCCAAAAAAGTCCACTTCTCTGCCTTTCTCTGCCACTTGATGTAAAATATAACAAATTGTTCCCGATGAAAATAGATAAAATATGGAAAAAATTACAAATGTTTTTTCAAGATAGTTCTTTTTTTGTTAACATTTTGAAATAACTAAAAGATAGATTTTTAAATGGGGTTTTAAAGTATTAAGGAAAAACATAACGTAATTCAAAATAAGTCCTAAAACACTAATAGCTCATGTACTTTTTCTTTGGCCAGTGTCAAATTTTTGCAATTACATTCCGCATACGTTAATACGAGGGTGCCTTTTTTAATGAAACACAATTATTTTATTTTTCAACATAGTCTCCTTTGAGCTTTCTTAAATTTGTTTGTCCCTTCCAAAAAAAAGATTTTTCAATGTCATCCAAATACGAATTTTTTTGTGAGATGATTTCATCGTTGGAGTCAAATCTCTTTGGAAACAAGAAATATTTACTAATAGTTACATACATATGTGTACCCTTGCACTGTTCTGGTGAAATATAACTTTTTTCTTGGCCAAATGGGGTTTTTGGCCTGATATTCGCCATTGATGGTTTTACCCTTTTGAAGAAAGTCAATGTGGATTATACCGCGTGCATCCTAAAGACGGTTGCCATGACTTTATTGGCTGACAAACCCACCTTGGTCTTTGGCAACAATTCACCCCGATAAACCTAATATTTTGTTGTGGTGGATCCACGTTTCGTCCACGGTTACGAAACGGTGAAAAAACTTGTCCATATTGTGGTTGAACCACGTCAAACACTCATGGGAAGCTGTCACACGATTGCGTTGCACCCATCTTATGGAAAGCTTTCTCATAACCAAGTGACCATTCAAAATTGAAACCACTGAGCCAGGTGAGATGCCTGTGGCTTCCACAATCTCTCGCAGTTTCAACCTCCGTTCGGCCAACACCATATCGTGAACTGGGCGTCCAGAACGTTCGGCATATTCCGTGTTTGTACGGCCACAACGAAATTCTGTAAACCACTTATTTACCTTTGAAATTGATAGTGCAGAGTACCCATAGAATTTACATGCATAGATTTTATTTGAGTGATGGTTTTTTTCCGCAAAAAATAATGCTTAATAAGCAGACGAAATTCACTTTTTTCCACTTTCTCCTCAAAGCACGAAATAGTCTGCTATCAATGGCTGTCAAACACAAATTTTGAGAGATGTATGTGGCAAGGAGCATAGTTGCCCTTTCAGTTAAGAGCCGGGAAATTCATAAAAGTCGCGGACTTATTGACTCTCCCTCATATATTTGCCTCAATCATGTCATAACCATGTCATTACTTTGCATTTTCTAATTGTTGTTGTTTAAAAACATCATATATAGGACTCTCCTTAGAGAAATTTGTCTCATGAATTATAGTAAGAGCACGCAGATAAAAAATATAAGTAGTTGTGCATGTTTACAGTAACCATTTAAACATTTTTAAAAGTTTTTTAACAATATTATAGTCACAGTAACTATTTACATGATTGTTGCAACCATAATATGTTTAACTTACAATTCACATGATTGTGTCAATCATATATTTGGTTACAGTAAACAAGTATATGTTTGTCACAACCATTGTTATGATAAATCTTTATATCATAATATGTTGTTCTCAGATTATGATATCAATTAGCCGAGAGCAACATAGTACATATATTAAAACCTTAATCATATAAATGGTTGTCATATATGATTGATACAATCATGTGAATCGTAAGTTAACCATATTATGGTTACCACAATCATGTAAATAGTTACTGTGACTATAATATTGTTAAAAAAACTTTTAAAAATGTTGAAATGGTTACTGTAAACATGCACAACTATATTTTTTCTTTGCCTGGTCTAAATATGTTAAAAAAATTGGACATTGGATTTTAACAAGTTGGCTTAGTTTAGATTGAGTTATTATTAGGGTATTCAATTAATCGGGTTTCTGGTTTAATCGGTTAATCGAGCAAATAATTAATCGTGGTTTAGATTTAATCGGTTAATAATCGGTTAATTTTAAATTATTCGATTAACCGAATAATCTCACTGATTGTAGATATTGGAGAAATCAAAAGTAAGGTATGATAAAGAATATCCAATTTCTCATATAAAATCCTCAATTATACCATTGGAGTCCTTTTGGGAATTTTTTAGACTCGTTTCAGTTATGTCTTTAGATTCATCTATTATCATATCGTCGTCCGACTCCTTAGGACAAAGTTAATCATAGTACATAAAAAAAAGAAAAAAGTTAATTTCCAAATTCCTTAGTTTCAATTCTTAAAATCTATTACTAGAAGTTAATGTTATATAATGAGTTAAAAATTAAGAACTGTGTGCTTAAAACTATATTTCTACATAAAGTGCCAAAAAAAGAAATTTCGGTTAATCGGTTAATCGATACAAATTAATTGGTTTATATGTTATTTGAAAATGGGCAATTTTAAATTATTCGAACAGTTAACCGACAAAAATTAATCGGTTAATCGATTAACGGTTAATCGATTGAATACCCTAGTTATTATACAAACTTTACAGGTTCCTTACATAAAATGTTTCGGAGCTAGAACTAGTTCAAAGTCAATTATAATCTCCTTTAGGATTCTACCAATGTATTCTGATTCTTTCAGCCTATTATTTTTTTATTAGAGCCCTATATTTTGGTATAGTTTTATTTCATCTAAATAAAATAGTGATATTTTTTCAACACCAGCCCATAGTGTCACGACATCTACTATGAAAACATTGAAATGATGTGCGATTGTATTTGTTCCTATACTCGTGCATTTTGTTGAAATATTTCGATGTGTTTGTGAATGATCATTGTAGAAAACATATACATTTTTGGTTTTTAAAATTTTGAAAAAAAAAAAAACTGAAAAAAAAAAATCAAAATAAAAAAAATCAATTTGTTTGATATTTTTGTGGCCAATGTTGCCAGTCTGTCAGTCAATTCGTCAGCCAACAAAATATCAGCTGGTTATTTGTTGTTATTATTGTGATTATTCGTCATCACAGATAACAAATAATCAAATACATCATCTTAAATATTGCAGTAGCAGCGTCATCTTAAGCAGCAGCAGCAACCGACAGCATCACGTCATCCTGATGTGTGTGTGTGTCTGAAATGAATGCTGTTCTGCGGTTTGTGTTTTTATGCAAGAGATTTTAGGCAAAGATTTATTTCGTTTGCAGAATTAATGATGTGGAATTTAATGACGATTGTCCTTGACCTCTCAGTGGTCTCTAGGAAAGAGTGTTTAGGGAGTACGAAATTCAGAAAATTGTTTGAGTACTCCGGTAGTACTACGGTACTTTTGAATATGACTTAAAAATGCGGGATTTTTTCAAATGTTTAGCTTTTATTTTGAAATATTTGTATGATATAAGTTTATTGAAACTATTGTTCAATGTTAGCTATGACTTTTTCCCATCTTTCTGGCAACATATGAATTTCGAGCCAAAAGAACTGCTCATATTTTGAGGGCATGAATGAAGCCAATATCGGATACTCTGTTCTGAAGTATAGCATATCCCAGAGAGAGCATTATGCATCGATCGAAACAAATAGTAGTCGGATCGAAACAAATAGCAGTCGGTCTAGACTATAAACCGGGTAAGGCAAAACTTCCCAACCACTTCATTCTAAGTACTTTTTAACAGGTATTGTAACATGTGGCCGAGCGTTGTCATAATGGAATGTGAATTCACCTCCTGGAACCTCGGCTGTCTTAGCGCCATGGATAAAAGCAATAAAAAACTTTTGTTTACACTATAATGTTCAATAACTAAGTGAGAATAAATTAGAGATATGTGCCGTGCCCTCTTGTTTACAATTTCCCATATATTATTGTAAACAAGGGTCATCATATTGTGATCGTTCGCTTATGCGATCGTTCTATTTATTTCAGCTTGTGACTCACGAATTTAGATCTCTTGAAAGATATGATTGCTTTAACACTCTGCTGATTTTGTTTATTTAAATAATTCATTTGTTTATTTATCTAAACTACTCGTATATTGATCAATTCATTGCTGCTTTCTATCATTTGATTTTATTAGTTGCAACAGGTGATCTTGTATAATTAAAATATTTGTTTTATACATAATTAGTTTTTAATTCTTAACAAAAAAAAAAGAAAAAATAAAACATCTTTTTCTTTGAAATACCTGAGGAATTACAATGTATTTGTTATGATTTCAGTGTTTGTTTTTTATGTTACAAGTGAAACACCTTAAAACATAAATGTTTTTTTTTTATAGTGTTGTTGACTCATCTTAAATGTAAAACAAAAAATTCTTTTATTTTTATTTTAGTAACAAAATTTTTATTTTATTTATATTTTTTTTCTGCTTTTAGTTGGTTGGTGGCCCTTGTTGGTGCTGTATTTTTAATACAGGTTTCGTTAAAAATGTATACTTTTGGTTAAACGTTAAAAATAAGTCTTTTGTGTTTTTCTCTGTTTTTTTTTTTTTTTATTGGCACTATGGCTTGAGGTTGTCAGATATTGCCAACAATTTTATTTTTTTTATATAAAACCAAAATAAAATAATGATAAGCTAATATGATTCAAATGTTTTATTTTAACTGTTGCTATTTTTTTTTTTTTTAAATAATGATTAATTCAAATATAAATGATTTTTGTTAGGACTTTTAGTGATTCATTACATTATTTTTTTAAAACAATCTACCACAACATGTGTTGAAAGTGCTAAAGTTGAAATACACAGTATTGTATTCATTAGCTTAGAGTACAAAGGCGCTAAGTCAGGTTTTACAAATATTATAGGAGAGAAAATGAATGTTTTAAAATCATTTGTATGGTAAGATTTTTAATGAAAAATAAGTTTCTTGGCGACTTATAGGTTCTGGTTTTACTGTTTCACAAAGTCTTATATATAAATAGCACACACGTTTTTTTGTGGTACACTTTCAAGTATGTAATTGTCCACCAATATTGATGAAACATTATGGTTTAAAAGGCTATTTTCTCTAGAAATTGTTTCAAAATTCTTTCCTAAAAGTGGTAAAAGGGGTTTTAAAAGTGGTCGAATTTCGGCCACAGGGCGATGCTAGTATATATTAAAATTGGAAATATAAATTTGTGTTTCAAGAATAATGGAGATGAAACATGGCCGGCCACCTTCAAGATCTACTTTGAGTACAAATTTTCAAAAATATCTATTAACAAGTAAGAGAGCTATATTCGGCTGTGTCGAATCTTATATACCCTTCACCAAATTATACTTTAAAATAAAAATTTTAAATATTTTTAGGTAAACAAATACATTTGTTTTTTTAAAAATTTTGAAAAATAATAATTTTTTTTCAAAATAGTTTTTTTTTTTCAAAATATTTTTTTTTTAATTTTTATAAAAACTTTTTTAATTTTTTTTTTAAATTTACTAGAGAAAACAAATTTATGACAAAAAATTTTTTTGGTTAAAAAAAAAACGGGTAAAAAAATATGTTTCCCGATTTTGACCCATTGTAGATCCAAATTACTATAGTCTTATATAGATCGTTGCAATGGACTTTGAAATATCTATCATTAGATATCTATATTGTCTATATTAATGACTTAGTAATCCAGATATAGATCAAAAATAGGCCAAAAATCGAGGTTGGCGCGATTCTCTCGATATTAAATAGCAACCGAGCGGAAGAATTCCCGATATATTGATGTATGAATCAACGGAATGACAAACTTATATAAAAGTGCGAGATTTACTGTAGATGGCGTATCTTTTAAAAGCGGTTTTTATACCCTTCACCTTCGTGAGAAGCATTATATAAGTTTGTCATTCCGTTTGTAATTTCGGGATCCAAATCTTCAATAATTTTGTCAAACATTCTTTCGAGAAGTTTCCTATTTAAAATGAGTAAAAATCCGAGACAACCTCTATTTTTGGCCTATTTTTGATCTATATCTCGATTACTATATCATAAATATACACAATATGGATATCTAATGATAGAGTCCATTGCAATGATTTATATAAGGCTATAGTAAGTTTTTTTTAACTCGAATTTGTTTTTCAAAAACAAAATTTTTTTGTCATAAATTTTTTTCACTAATAAATTAAAAAAAATTTAAAAAAGTTTAAAAAAAAATTTAAAAAAAAAATTTGGAAAAAACTTTTTAAAAACAATTTCGAAAAAAAAAATTTTTTTAATTTTATTTTAAAAGTATAATTTGGTGAAGGGTATATAAGATTCGGCAGAGTCGAATATAGCTCTCTTACTTGTTAATAACTTATATGTTATTTTAAAGGGTACATATTCTCTTTTATTCCTACTTAGTTATTGAACATTATAGTATGTATAAACAAACAAGTTTTTGTGCTATGAAAATGTCGAATTTTGTGATAACAAAGCTTAATATGCGGGATGTTTTGTTTTACTTCTTTAATTTGAAAAAAAAGTGCCGCTGAAGCACATCGATTGCTCACCGAAGCTAATGGTGAATGTGTTCCATCGGTTTAAACGTGCGAGAGATGTTTTGTGCAGGTTGGTTCAGAAGTGTTGATTTTGACACGGAAGACAAAGATCGCCCAGGCCAACAAAAAAAGTTTGAAGACCAAGAAGTGGAGTTATTACTCCATAAAGATTGTTGTCAAACTCAACACGAGCTTGCTAAATCATTGGGAGCTACTCAAGCAGCAATTTCAAAATGTTTGGGAGCAGTAGGATTCATCCAAAAGCAGGGCAATTGGGTACCATTCGAATACCTGTTGGGATTCTTCAGTAGAAATTCTATTTTGTTGGAGTCCATAGAGTATGGAAATATTTCTAGTTTTTCTCGATCACTTCGTTTATACTTTAAAGAAATATAAATTTGTTTGTTGTTGTTTTTATTTTTCAACTTAATCATTTCAAATGTAATGTGAACGGCTTTTAAAACTGTAGTCTGTGTTTGTAAGTTCAGCGTTTTACTTTTTACTATAAGGTGTTTGAATTATCTAGACAGATTTTTTAATTGATCGCTTTAGCCACCGGATATACTTATAAAATAAAATTATTGTACGATTTACACGGCAGTTGTTCATAAATCGATACAAAGTAATGCTTGGAGTAGCTATTAACGTTGCCAAGTAATGCATACAGTATGCAATTGTAGTAAAGTTTTTGATGAGGTAAAATAACATAAGTCCTTGTAAATCATAGACATTGTTTGTAAAATCCATTTAAGCATTTAGGCCCTAAAATTCACATTTTCATTAAAAAACAATCATCACCAAAAAAATATAATAAACATTGTTTCTCTGCTCCCCTAACCAATTTTACTAATTCGACATTACAACGTATTTAACAGATTTTAATTACAATCACAACAATTATAAAAATACAGAGAAAAAAAAAAAAATAAAAAAATTTTAAATTAAACGAAAACTTACTCATCTTTAAAATTAGATGACAAATTAATTGGCATGAAAATAAAAATTTTATAAAAATAAAAAAACATGCATTCGGAATAAATAATTAAATGAAAATTTAAAAATATTCTTCGTAAACAAAAAACGATACGAAAAAAATAAATAAAAAATGATAAGAATCGCTAAAAATAAAAAATAGAAAAAAAATTTAATTAAAAAAAAACAAAATTTAAATAAATTTCGAAAACATTGTACTCAGGTAATTTTGTGTGATGACAGACAGACAGACAGACAGATACATTTCTAGTAAATTCGTTAAAATAAAAATACTTAAAATATTTAACAAAAAAAATTCCTATTTTTTATTTAAAATGTTTTATTTTTTTTCTATTTACGAAGGCGTCAAATGAAATTTTTTACTATAGACATGTGTTTTATTTAGGAAAATATTGAAATTTGAATTGAAACATATGTAGGATTTGTAGGGTACAAAAGAAACGTGTATGTCAATTATATAGAGAAGAAATTTAATGGATTTTTCTTAAACAAAATATTAATATTTTTTCAAGTAATTTAAGTAATTTAATATAACAAAATTGGTTCCTTTTATTATGTTTTAAGAAAATTATTTTTCGCTTTTATTTTGAAAGATTTGTACAATATAAATTTATTCAAAGTATTGGCCATTATTAGCTATGACATTTTCCCATCTTTCTGGCAACATATGGAATCCGCGCCAAAAGAACTGCTCATCTTTTTAGGCCAAGAACAAGGTCTGGTCTATAAAACGGGTGAGGCAAAACATTTCAACCACTTCATTCTAAATACTTTTTAACAGGTATTGCAACATGTGGCCGAACGTTGTCATAATAGAATACTACAGTTTCATGTCTGGCCGCATATTCTGGGAGTTTTTCGACCAATGGAATCAGTGGCGTTCGAAATAGGGAACTTATTAATCTGGTCCGATTTCAGAAGCTCATAATTGATAGGACCCTTTTGCTCCCCACCAAATACAGAAAATTACCTTAGCGGCATGAATAGTTGGCTTTGATGTCGATTCGGCTGGTTGGCCAGGCTTCACATATGACCTCCTAATAAAATGATTTTCTTTTATGGCGTTCAAGCAGCTGTTCAGACATACAAAATAGTCTTTCAAGGTCTTTCAGCTTCAATTTGTATGGTACCCAATTTCCCTGCTTTTGGACGAATCTTGCTGCTGCAAACGTTTTTAAATTGCTGATTGAGTAGTTCCCAATGATTTTACAAGCTCTCGTTTAATTTGACAATAATCTTCATGAAGTAATGCCTCCAATTCTTTGTTGTTTACGCTATAGTCTTCAATAACTAAGTGACAATAAATGACAGATATAGTATACCCTTCAAAATGACACATAAGTTATTAAAAACAAAAACCACGTTCAAAATATAGACCATTTTTAAGTCATACATAATTCAAGCTATTTAAACCATATTTGGCTATTATAGAAATAATTCAGTAGCTAATAGATATTTTAAATAAAATACATATTTAGTAAATCCTAATTTGCATATGTTCATTTCACAACCTATCGTACAAGTTGTATGTTGTATGGAATTCATTTCAACACGATTGTATCATCTAAAAAATAAAGTATCAATCAAATCTGACGACATATACAATATATTGTGAATTGAACAATATAATTGGTCAATTCACAAGGTCCCTTATCATGTCATATTGTCCTAATATTTCACAATGGTTTTTATTGCTTTTCAAGCAATAAATGTCCTAAAATAATACTACTTTCTATGCTATGTTTATTGTGTTATCGTAACCAACCAGCAGAGACCAACGCCGAATGCCAAAGAGTCGGCTAAGCCGAGCCACCGAGTCGTGATATATTAGGACATTATGACATTGAATTGACCAAATATGTTGTGAATTGAACAATTTAATATTTGCATTGTAGAGCCCTATTGCTGTTTTCAAATACTGTAGTATGTTGTCAACAATAGTGTACAATAAATACCCTTCACCAAATTATACTTTAAAATAAAAATTTTAAATATTTTTGGTAAACAAAATAATTTTTTTTTTTCAAAATTTAAAAAAAAAAATTTTTTTCAAAATAGGTTTTCAAAATTTTAAAAATAATAATTTTTTTTCAAAATTGTTTTCAAAAAAAATTTTTTTTTAATTTACAGTGAAAAAAAATTAAAAAAAAAAAAATTTTTGGGAAAAAAATTCGATTTTGACCTATTGTAGGTCCAAATTACTATAGCCTTATATAGATCGTTGAAATATAAATCATTAGATATCCATATTGTCTATATTAATGACTTATGTAATCCAGATATAGATAAAAAATAGACCAAAAATCTAGGTTGGCCCGGTATTTTCCTTATATCTCAGCCATTTGTTGGTCGATTTTCTCGATTTTAAATAACAACCGAACCGGAAGAATTCCCGATATATTGATGTATGAATCAAGTTTTTAAGTTATTTGGGGTCTTCAGAAAATTGATTTCAACAGACAGACGGACATGGCTTAATCGAGTCCGCTTTCTATAAAGATCCAGAATATATATACTTTATAGGGTCGGAAAATTGTATTGTGGAAATTACAAACGGAATGACAAACTTATATATATCCTTCTCAAGAAGGTGAAGGGTATAATAAAGCCAGTATTCAAATATGCATATGGATAATATAGGACAGTAAACACCCAGGTGTTTTACAAGCAATCAATGAATGTATCCCGTTTTTCGGCATATCCGAATATAGCATATCAGCTACATAACATGTTTTAACATAACCATATTATGGTTGTGGTGAAATCATAACATATTGGGTGTATGTCTTAAATATGCGGCATTTACAATAGATGGCGTATCTTTTGAACGCCTTTTTTTTTTTTTTTTTTTGAAGGGGACATATCTGTAATTTTTACTCACTATAGTGTAAACAACAAAGTTTTGTTTGCTTCGAAAATATCGAGTTTTGTGCCAACAAAGCGTCATATACGAGAAGTTTTGCTTGACTTCTTTAATTTGGAACAATGTGTTGCTAAAGTACGCCGATTGCTCACCCAAGCTTATGGTGAATGTGTTTCAACGGTTTCAAAGTGAAAGAGTGGTTTCTGCGGTTCAGAAGTGGTGATTTTGACACGTAAGACAAAGATCGCCCAGACCACCCAAAAAAGTTTGAAGAACAAGAATTGGAGGTAACAAGAGCTTGCAAAATCATTGAGAGCTACTCAAGCAGCAATTTCATAACGTTTGCAAGCAGCAGGATTCATCCAAAAGCAGAGAAATTGGGTACCATACGAAATGAAGCTGAGAGACCTTAAAATACGGTTTTGCTGCTTAAACGCTATAAAAGTAAGTTAATTTTGAATGATTACTTGTGATTAATAATGGATCCATTACAATAACCCAAAGTGTAAGAGATCGTATGTGAAGCCCGGCCAACCAACCGAATCGACACCTAAGCCAAATATCCCTGAGGCTAAGGTAATCTATTATCTATTATGAGCTGTTGAAATCTGACCACACCATCACTGGGAACTTGTCCGAACACAACTGATTAGTTTGAATCGAACATTGGCCGAAATACGCTCAGAAAATGCGGCCAATATGAAAACGTGTTATTCCATCATGCCTACACACGGCCACATGTTGCAAGTTCTGCATCACCCGCTTTATAGACCAGTATTTGTTTCGATCGATGCAGAACGTTTCTGTGGGATACGCTTCACTTTAGAACAGAGTATTCGATATTGGCTTGATTCGTTCTTGGCCTCAAATGATGAGTAGTTCTTTTGACTTTGAATTAGGGCCTCATTTTATAAAACGAAATGTTTGGAAGCTTAAGCAATTTGTATGAAGAATACTGGGAAAAGGGTTTAAAACTTGAATATTTTCCATACAATTTCATTTTAACGTTTGTCGTTTCGTTTTACAAAACTATATATGTTGTACAAATGTTTCAAAATAAAAGCTAAAAATTTGAAAAAATCCCGCATTTTTGACTCAACTAAATTACGATAACTATGAAATTATTGTATTTATAATCTTGACATGATCACAACTACTCATAATATGGTTGTGCTAAACCATACAGATCAGGCTACATATCAGGGTTTAGCATAACCATATTATGGTTGTGTTGAAATCATTATATAATTGTACTCAATCATATTATGGTTATGCTATATTATAGTATAATTGTGGAACCATAATATTCAAATTTTCTAATGATTAGTTTTTTTTTCCAAGATAGCTGGATTTCGAATTCAAACAATAACATTTCTAATGTTATTGGCAGTCGCTACAATATCCACATTTGTATTTTTCTAGAAGTTTCTAATTCCAAAAACAGTGTTTAGACAGATTCAATAAAAAATGTTAGAAAAAACCCATCAATCATCAAAGTACTGGTATATTTTAGGAAAAATATGAGACAAATTTTTTTTGCTGAAAAAATTGTGAAAAAATATTTTGTGAAAAATATTTTTGGTGAAAAATTATTACGGTTAAATACCTTATGCACGGATCCATAGGACGTATAGACAAAACAAGCATTTGCATGATTCCAGCTAAGCGAATTTTTAATTAAATTACTTAAATTTATAACTGTGGCAGTGTGAAATCATATAAAATACTATTTATCAGTCATACGCTTAAGTATATAAATTTCAAATTAAGTAAATTATACTCATATATGTATACATCTTGATTTAATTGCATTCATGATACTCTAATTTCAATATTTAATGAGTTTTTCCATTAAATTATTTAAAATTAATGTATGATAAATTCAATTAATATTAATCATACGCCCTGAAGGAAATAATCTTTATCACTCATACGCCTGAGAATATAAATTTCAAATTAAATAAAAATAATACTCAGATATATTTACGTCTAGTTGAAATTTCATTCATCTTACTCTAAATTCTATATTTAATGAGCATTTTATTATTGTACATACATATATTAAATATTTTATAGTAGATTCTTAAAATTATATACAAAATGATGGTTGCTGCGTTTTTTTTTTTTGTTTAATTTTGTTTTTGTTTTTAAAAACATCTGAAAACATTATTTTAAAATAAATACAACTGATTAAAAGCAGACACAAACAGATGGTAAAATAATAAATTTTGTATAAAGTAAATAAATGAAATTTGTTTATAAGTTTTGTTATTGTATTTAAAAGAATATAGAAATAAACAAGCCATAACAATAAAAATAAAACTGCACTGAGAAACTGCGCTGCTCAGCAATGCTCTCTATCTACTCTCAGTGTATTGCAATCTAAAGAAAAACTCAATTTCCTGTAGATTTAGAGAATTCACATGTAAGTTTTAATGTTTTTTTATTTAGTAATTGTTAAGAATTTCACACTTTTTTTTTTTTAGATTTTCTTTAATTTTATGATTTTAGTGCATTTTTTTAATGTATTTTTCTTAGTTTGTTTTCATTATGCCATCGATTTGTAAGATTTTTCTCTTAATGCTTAATTTTCTACATGTGCGTTGTAATTTTTTTGTTTTTTTTTTTTGTTAGATTTCTTTGTTTTTCTTTTCAAAATTTTCTATTATATTTGTTATTTTTAGCTATTTTTATTTTGAAAACTAATTATACAATTTTCTTTTATTTCACTTATTTGTTGTGTTTTTTTGCTTTTTTTTTCAAAATTTTTTTCAACACCCCAAGTCCATTTTTCATAAATTTTGTAAAGTTGTTGCTGCTGTTGTTGCTTCAATACACATGTGTTTAATTTAAATTTTCCTCGAAATGATTCACTTAATGCCTTTGTTTTCTAAAATTTGTTGTTGTTTTATATTCTTTATTTTATAATAACTTTTTTTTTTTTATTTAATATTTTAAAATTTATTTTATTTTCTTGTCCATATTTTTGGTTTAAGAATTTATTATGACATACACCCGTTGTTAGCTTGAATCAGGTTAAAATTTGTTTCTTCTTGATGTCATGTTCACATGTATTTTCACACAATTTCACAAAAATAAAAAAAAAAAATATAAAAAAACTTAAATAAATCTATGAGGAAATGTGTTAAAGAGTTTTCCATATGCTTTAATATTACTCATACTATCATGAAATTTTCATAATTTTTTTTTCATTTGGTTTAGCTATAGATTCCAAAAATTCGAGAGTTTTCTTGCAGAAATATTGAAATGAATTATTGGAATAACACGCTAATTATGTTTAATTTATTGGGGCCATTTATTTTGTTTAAAAAATCATTTAAATTTTTATTTTTATTTCTTTCTATTTAGGATTATTTCAACTATTTAAGATTATTTTTAATAATAATTTTATTACATTTTGATTTTTATCGTTGTTTAGCTTTATGTATCACTGCACTATTTTTTTCCTTCTTTTTTTTTTTTTTTGATCAATATTTTTCACAATTATTTTTCTCTATATAATATAATACATATATAATTTTAAAAATTTTCTTTTTTAACCACCCAGAATTAAAATTTTCAAAAAATTATTTTCAAGATCTTTTCACGTTGTAGCTCTTGCCACGACTAACGCGTTGCTTTTTCAAAAAAATATATTTTTTCAAAAATTTTCTTTTAAAATAATTTTAATTTTTCCAATTTGTCTTGTGTGTGTTTGGAGAGTGAGAGTTTTGAAAAGAACGAACATCTGCTCTCAAAATTTTATATTTCCATTTTCTTGTTGTCGTAATGTGTTGATGTTTATGAGGAAAATGGTTTGGTGTATTTCTGCCCTACAGTAAAGAGGATATTTATAGCAGAATATCTTTAAAAGACCTGTATTTCGGTTTTAACTTTAAGCTGGAAAAAACACAGCTTAAGAAACATGACTATAGATCGCGATTGTCCCTTCTCTTTACATTACTTTACATTTTAATAAATTCTTCATCTAATTTACTATTTTTTAGCGTTCAAGATTTATTAAAAAGCTCTTTGTCCAAAAAAGGAATAAAGCTTTTTTTCATTCAAAAAAAACCTATTTAACCCTCTAACCCGCAAACTTAAAAAAGCTAAAAAAAATTGTTTTATTTTTAGTTTAATTATGACCCAATAAACTCAGAACAGCCATCAGAAACTAATTTGCAAATTAAGTTTAGGAACCAGGTGCAAAAAAGGTGAAGAGTGCCTCAGGGCATTGTTGCCGGTTTAGGTGTTAAAATAATGTAACATTAATTATGATACGATTTTATTGAAAATCTATGAAAAATATACAAAAAATAAGAAAATATGTTTAACTTGCTACGATGATACTCATAAAAATGAAGATCGCTTTTAGAGCAAACACACTGTGTTTCCGACTTTTTGCATAGTTTGCATCATCTTTTTTGCCTAACCAGATTGGAAAGTGGTCATCATTAACTGGATGTTTTGCTTTGTCGCCAACTTTTAAACTTCCTAGCTGTGGATCTTCTTGTGGAGTACCAACTGATCATGAGTCAAGGCGGATAATTTAATCCGCCTTTATATTTTATATAACAAATAATATAACAAAAAAAGTAAAAAACTATACAATATAACACGCCGATAAATTTAGCCGCAACTCGCAACAGTGCCCTGAGGCACCCCTTAGTTTTTGCGTTCTCAACACACTTTTTGTTAATTGTTTAACATTTAAAAATCCATAGACTGAAAGAAGAATATCTTTCCTTTTAAATAAAAAATATTTCGAATAGATCGGGCGACTAATAGTTTGATTTAAAAAAAAAAAAATCACACTCAAAAATTTCACGTGCTAAAATTATGACATCACTCATAAAACAGCTGACAGAACAAAAAATAAAAGTCAGTATTCATTTCGACCTTCTAGGAAATGTTAACAAATCTGTAACTAAAGTCACCGTTAAATTTAAGAATATTATTACAATTACTTTTTGAGATAATTGGTGTTTTGTAATGCATGCCTATAGGCACTCTTAAAAATAAAATTTGTTATGAATAATTAAAAAAATTGATTTTCATTAAAAAAGCCAGTTTCTCCAAAAAAACTTTAAAAATAACAAAAAGCTTTTTTCTAAAATATAACCAAAGAAGTGCCGAAGAAGCTACTATTAGCTGGAAGATTTCCGTTTCATTTGAAATTTTATTTTTCAACAAAAATGCTTTTTGCATAAAACAAACTAAAAAAAGCTATTTTTCTCCAAAAAAATTTACAAAAAAATAAGTTTTTACCAACACTACAACATACACTTTTAACAAACAATACTTATCACAAAAAAGCTATTTTTTCATTAATTTCAGAAAGTTTTGTTTAACCAAATTTGCTCTTCTCCACTAAAGCTTGTTTACTAAATAGTTTTTAATTAACTGGTTTCTATGAAAAGCTCTTTTTAACAAACAAAAGTTTGTTTTTAAGTTGATAGCTTTTTTTAACGTTTTTCAGCAATAAGTTGAATTTATTTATCAAAAAAGCACAATTTTTACCAAAAAACTTATTGCTACGAAAACAACTGGTTTAAAAGCCCAAAGAATTATGTTTAATGTTTAATTTCTTGTAAATCTTTTAAATGAAAATTTTTTAATCGATTTTCTTTTAAGTGTGATATCATTAAATGTTCCTCAACGCTCATTACAATTCAATAACCCAGTTTATGTTAAAACTTTTCGAACAAACTACGAAATGGCAAATCCGTTTAGGAAATTATGTTATTATTTTAATGAAATGTTTAACTTTATAGATTTCACTTTAAATGTTGATGTTATAAAACGTAATATTATTTTAAATTTAAACAACTAACATATGGGCAATTCCATAACATCGTACGTGACATTTGTAGGCCTATAGAGTGGAAGAGATTTTGAAAAAATAAGAGTATCTGAAAAAAGTTTGGTCCTTATGTTCCATTCAGAGTGTAATTTAAAGAAATAATAAGTTCTTTCGAAACATTGTTGTCCAAAATATAGAGCAAAATAAGGGTATATCATACGTGACATAAAACGGAAGTAATTTTGAGGTAAATGTAGAAATATGCGCAAATTTGCGAATCGTGAGAGGTGTTATGTTTTATTTTAATTTCTTGCACTAAACCAAATATTTTTCCTTTACAATCCGTCATATTTAAATAAAAACAATCTTTGCATGATTTTATAATAAATAAAATTTAATATCGTACGTGACATACCGAACGTGACATATTTTTCTCTTATAGTAAAACAATATATATTCTGTAAATATATGTTTACAAAAACCAACAAAATAAATAGAAAATATATATTCGAGTTCAATAAACAATTTGATAATAGCAAAAAAACAATCAGAGTCAAATTCATTTCATACTACATTCTAATTGGGAGCTTAGTTTTCGCTGCAATCTTACCCTAAAACATACCAATTAAATTAAAAAATTAAATATAGTCAGTTTAAACTATTATTTTTACTCTTAAAATGTTGTAATAAGCTCTAAATACTGACACATAGTAATATTTTAGTGTTTTCTCCTATTCAAATCATCTTGAAAAAAAGATTCAAGGGTTTTTGGGTTTTCAGTCGTGGTAGTCATTCTCGTGGAATTGCCCATATATTACATTAAGAAAAAATTGTATAATTTAACACTCTGTAAGGATTATATCCATATACTAAATTAAATTAATAAAAATAAGTAAGAAAACTTTTTTCCTAAAAATTTTAAATATTTTTAGGTAAACAAAATTAATTTTTTTTTTTTTAATTTATTAGCGAAAAATTTTTTTTTAAATTTTATTTCCAAATTTTTTAATTTATTTGTGAAAAAAATGTGATAACAAAAAAATTTTTTTTGTGAAAAAAAAAAAATTCGGGGTAAAAAAATATTTTTCCTGATTCTGACCAATTGTAGGTCCTTACTTACTTTGGCTTTATATACACCGTAGCAATGAACCTTGAAATATCTATCATTAGATATCAATATTGTCTATATTAATATCTTAGTAATCCAGATATACTATATAAAAATAGGTACAAAATCGAGGTTGTCCTGGGTTTTCCTTATATCTCAACCATTTGTGGGTCGATTGTCTCATTTTTAAATAGCAACTGAGCCGGAAGAATTCCCGATATATTAATGTATGAATCATGTATGTAAGTTATTTGGGGGCTACGGAAAGTTGATTTCAACATACATACGGATGGACGGACATGTCTATATCGACTTCGCTATCTATAACGATAATGAATATATATACTTTGTGGGGTAGCAAATGAAAAATGTAGAAATTACAAGCGGAATGACAAACTTATATATACCCTTGCCATTCATGGTGAAGGGTATAAAAATAAATGGACGTCTTCCCAAAAAAGCATCAGGAAATCTTCGTTTAATAAATAAGCTTTTTTACGCCAATGCTGTTTTCTAGCAAAGTTTGTCATTCTGTTTGTAATTTCAAAATTTTTTATTTTGGATCGTTATAGATAGCAAAATATATATAACCACGTCGCCTGTGTGTTGAAATCAACTCCGAAGCCCCAAAGAACTTTCATACTTAATTAATAAATCAATATATCCGCTATTGTCTAACAAATGGCTGAATTATATGGAAAAAACCACAACTAACTCGATTTTTTACCCATTTTTGTCTATATCTGGATTATTTAGTCATTTGCATAATAATAGAAAATATTTATCTTATAGTATACTTTGGTGAAGGGTATATAAGATTCGTCACAGCCTAAACTCTCTTACTTACTTTAACTCAGAAAGTTTTTATTTTATTTTTTTTTTATTTAATATATTAATTTCAATCAGAAGCCAAAAAGGCCTAGCGATTGATAGATAGAAAAAAATTACAATGGCAAAAGAAAGAAAATATAGTATATGTATACTTATTATTTTTATATAATTATATGAATAGTTTAAATATATATAACTGCTTAACACAAACAAATTGGAATTTTAAAAATATATGGTTTAATAAAAATAATACAAAATATTTAAATCTTAGCGAAAACACATGTGTAAAAGACATTAAAACACCTCCATTAATATTTTCTTAAACCTATTTAACGAATGAGAGAAATGCCTCTCATCGTAGGGAATATTATTATTCCATAAACGAGCAACTCGAACTACAAATGAGCGTTGCATATATAAGGTAGAATATCTGGGAGTTATCAAACCTCTTATTCTAGTAGAATGCATGAAACTAAATCTTCTTAGGAGATATTGAGGAGCACCATTCTTATAAAGCTTATAAAATAATAAAAGATACCTGAAATGAATGAAGTCCTCAAAAACTACTCCTAATAATCTAACCAAATACGGTGACACATGTGTCCAGTAACCTAAATTGAATATGTAACGAACCATTCTATGTAGACATAGTCTGATTCTATTCATATTACTAGCAGAAGTCCCATTATAGACTTCAATCCCATAAGGAAATAATGGCACAATTAACGAAAGTCCTAATTTTTTTCTTAAATAAAATGGTAACTTAACGCCCATCGAATAAAGTCTTCTTAAAACAATAGAAATACGTCTTATAACATAGTCAACATGGTAGTTAAAATTAAGTTTGTCATCAATTTGAAATCCAAGAATACCATAATGATCAACTACTACGATGGGCTGACCATAAATTTCCAGTATAGGTCTCATTGGTGATGTTTTAAAAAACATAACCCTTGTCTTGCATGGATTGAGACTCAGGAAATTCTCAATAGACCAATTCGAAATACTATTTAAATCATTGTTCATCTGATTTTGAAAGTCAGTTATGTCATTAGAAGGAGAAACTCCTAACAATTGCACATCATCTGCATAAATATGAACAGAAGCAAACTGACAACGACTACAAAGATCATTCATGTACAGGGAAAAGAACAGAGGTCCAAGTATTGAACCTTGTGGAATACCTCTGTGTCTCAGCAAAATACCAGAAAATAATCCATTATGGCCTACAAATTGAGAACGTGCACATAAAAAGGTATATGCTAATTTAATAGCAGATGAAGTAAATCCATAAATATCACTTAATTTACCCATCAACACGTTGTGACTAATTGCATCAAAGGCCTTAACATAGTCTAAAAATACCACAGCCGCAAATCCACCCTTATCCAAGCTCTGTCTTATACTTTCTGTAACATCTAACATCAACGTTGTCGTACTATATTTCTTCCTGTAGCCAGACTGAAAATCGGATATCAACCCGTTACGGTCTAAGTACGAAGTCATTTGATCCCTCATCACGATCTCCACAATTTTTGAAAATACAGATATTACACTTATAGGTCTATAGTCTGATACTGAAGATGCATTTCGAACTTTTGGAAGAGGTATGACTCTCGCAGTTTTCCATACCTTTGGAAAACATGAAGTTGTTAGGATGACGTTCACAACGCGCAACAAATGACGAGATATAAGTGGATAAATAATCTTTAAGAACCGAATTGGCACACCGTCAGGTCCAGCAGAGTTGGATTTTATAGTATTGATTATAGAAGTTAGCTCCGATTCATCAATACAATTAAATGAAAAGTGTCCTTGCTGAGAACTGTGGAAAGAAATATGTGGCTCATTCACAATAGGTGGTAAAATAGATGAACTATTAAACGCATCCACATCAACATTATTTACCATTGAAGGGTCATTCGCAGCACCAAATGCTCTTAATTTTGCCCACACTTGTGATTGGGAACAGTTTTCAAAAACTCTCGCAGTCATTCTTGACCTATGCTTTCTTATAACCGACTTAAGCTTGTTCCTGAAATAACAATATACCCTCCAAGTCCTGTCACATCTGTTTTCTCCATAAGCTCGATAAGCAAAGTCCCGTTTCTGTCTATATAACCGAATCTCCCAATGATCTATCCAATTTTCAGACCTCATTCTAAATGTACTTATTGGAACAAACTCGTCAAAAGTAGTATAAACAATAGATGTCAACATCTCTGCCAAAGAGTCTGCATTTGAAGATTCATACAAACTAGAGTAATCAATCATCCGCAAGTGTTCTAAACATCTTTCCACGTCCAACCTTCTATAATCTCTATATGTAAAATTATTAGACTGTCGTAAAGTCGGAAGAATAAAAGAAAGGTAGATAAGGGCATGGCCAGAATTTAGTGCTGGAACCTGAAATTGTCCTTTACTAAAAATAAGGTTAGAACCCGACACTATAAAAAAGTCGATAAGTGTCAACGTATCTCTATTATTACTAAAATGCGTGGGACAACTGTTATGAACAATTTCTAAGTTGTTCAAATTACAAAAATTCCTCACAACATCTGCATTAACAAATAGATTCGTATTGAAGTCGCCCATGAGAATGACGTTTTCATATCTAACAGTCACATCTGCCCAAATATGCTCGTAGCTAGAGAAATGACCCTGTGGGAGATAAATTACACCCACCAATATTTTCTTAAATTCACTTAATTTCACTTCTATAAATAATGCCTCACAATTTCCTTCATCCATATGACTATGAACAAATTTGGATTCAAGTCTTTTAGAAATATAAATTCCCACTCCACCTCCACGATTCCAAACTCTATCATTTCTATAAAGCCTGTATCCCTCGATCGATACCGCGTTATCTAAAATATAATCCCGGAACCACGTCTCCGAAACTCCTAATAGATCCACACCTGAATCCTGTATTATATGTCTCACCTCATCCAATTTAGTGGTATTCCATCGAGGTGATAAACTTTGGGCGTTTATATGTGCTACATTAAAATTATTATTCGAGAATTTTGATCTTAATAGTGTATTTTCGCTAAGAACTGGACCTAAATTATCCAACATCAAAATAAAAGTTCTTCCAATATGTTTGTGTTAAAATTTTCTTTAAAACTATAATTTTCATGTATTTAAATATATAATTTAAATGAAATATAAAGTAAGTTGATGTAAACAGTGGAAAAATAATAGCTAAATATAAATTCATTAATAATTCAAAAATCACTTAAAAATACAAATTCAAAAATAACTTAAAAAGTAATTAGATTTCTTTTTAAATGTAATTTACAAAAAATGTTCTTCAAGTAGTTCGGCAGTTAAAATATCTGTTTTTTTTTTTTTTATAAAAATATACTATGGATATTGTTATACACAAAAAAGAGAAATTAAAATAGTTTAAAAAAGTTGTTTAAAGATGGTAAATTCATATGTTCTTCTACACCATCCTTCTTAGTTATGACAGCTCTTGGATCATCAGCAAAAATAATTCGATATTTCTTAATATTTCCATTCTTTAAAAGTTTTCGGCATAAATATTGAAGTTTTGATTCCATCTGGGTAGCATGGTCATTAATGTAAACCCTTGACTCTATTTCTGGTTCTTTTGTACCAGCCATGTTTATGTTATTTGTATCAATTGGCGAGCTACTATTTTGAGACCTCGAATTGGTAGCACAATGTTTGTAAATGTTATTTAAGAACAATTTGTAGTCTTTTCTATATTTTTGCATTATAAAAGTTTTGTTTAACAAAGACAATTTATTTTACCAAGATGCTCTTCTCCATCAAAGCTTTTTTGTCACCAACCCTACAAGAAATAGATGATCGAAACTAATACACACAAAAGATGTTTACTAACACATTTGCACACATTTTATATTTGACCGAACATATGACTGTCATTGTTGATGGAAATATCCATCATCGTTGATCAATGTATGTTGCAGAGTTGCATTTTTTACATTTTTAACGTTAAAAAGTAAATTCCCGATAAGTTTTTATTTATTTGTGTGAAGAGTGTTAAAAAGTTAAAGATTAGTTATTGTAAATACAAAAAAGTGCAAAAAATAAATATTTTCGAAAGAAGAGGGATTGGGTAAGTGGACAAAATAGTTTACAACAATAGACACACACATATAACTTTATTTTTTTATTAATTACAGCACATTTGATGATATAGCCGATCAAGAACTATTTTAAGTCGATGTACGCCCTCAGAAGCCAATAAAAAAAACTTTTAACAGAAAAGCCCATGAAATCTTTCTTTTCCCAAGCAGTTTTAATAAGTAGTTTTTTTTTATTTAATATTATTAGTTTTATTTAATATAAAGAAATTAATTGAAATAAATCGTGTTTTATTTCAACTATATATCCGTCAACAGTGACGACTATATCCATCAAATTTGATTAGTCAACTGTGATCGGTATATCATTCAACTTTTACTGGTCAACTGTGACTAATATTTATATCATCGTTGACTAGTAAACAACATTGAGTAAGCAGTTCAGATATATGTTCAGTGGACGACAAAAAGCTTAAATTAGAGAAGGATGCAAAATCACACGTACACAAAAGTTTCCATCACTTTTTTCATATTGGCGTTAAGAAAATGATAGAAAGTTTGTTCTACGCGATGATGGATATTTCTATCAACAATGCCAGTCATATGACCAGTAAAATGACCGTCACTGTTCTTGTAGGGAAATAGCCCCTAATTAACTGTCAATAAAAAAGGTTATTTTTATAATAAAAGTTTTGTTTAAGTTTTTTTATAAAAAAAACTTTAAAATTTATTTTTAGCAATAAACTCTTTTCCATTTTATTTACCATAAAAGGGTTTGTTCATTTTATTTTTACTAGAACATCTACACCTTTTTCAATTGAAAATGAGAACTTTTCAATACAATTCAGAAAATATTGTTACGAATGTGCAATATAGATTTGAATTTAACGGTCTGTAACGACTGCCTGCAACATTAATCATGTTTATAAACACGTGCATCAGTAGCATGCGGTTATTAACATTGTTTGTATGGCAACACTAAATGTTTAAGCTGCTAACATTAACATCGAATGCTCTAGAATTCGAATGTACTAGTTTGTCCGTTGAGATCATTGTAGAAGATTCACGATAGATGGCGTGTGTATAAATAGTAGCAGAGGTGACAGTCGTGAGTTGAGTTTAGCATAGGCGCTGTTAGAGTTAACATCAACTGTCTTGTACATTTAAGTGTGTGTGCATTATAAAGAGTGTGTGCATTTCTGCAAATTGATAAACGTGTAAATAGAAACTGAGTGACTATTTAGACTGTTGTTGTTGTACATTTTAAATAAATAAAAAGTTGTTACTATTTTAAACTACTAAAACTGCTTTTAATTGCAATCAAAAATATCCGGTTTATTTAAAGGAAATAATGCCCCATTTTTAAAAGGTAAAAACGTTACAACATCAATTGAAATTGAGATTTTTCATTTGATATTCAGAAAATTCCAATTGAAAATGAGAATTTTAATTTCAAATTCGGAAAAGAACAATTGATAATGAGAATTATAAATGAAAAGTCTCATTATCTATTGGGGTTTTCGGAATTTCATATGAAAAGTCTCATTATCAATTGTTTTTTGCCGAATTTCAAATGAAAATTCATCTAAGTTTTTCTTTTCCAAATTATAAATGAATATTCTCATTTTCAATTGTTTTTTCCGAATTACTGTTGAAAATGGTGTAGTTTAAACATAAAAGCTTTTTTTAATAAAAAAAATTATTTTAACCAAAAAGCTTTTTTTGGTATAAAAACTATGGAAAACAAAATTAATTTTTTTTATTTTCAATACAAATTAGAAATAAACGCCAACATTTTTGTGAGTTCTTTACTTGAAAACAATACAATTTTAATGAAAACAAACACAAATGTTTGAAATTTTGTCGGAATTTTGAAAATAATGCCGTGAATTTTCAACAAAAAACCTTTAAAAACAACTTAAACAAGTAAGAGAGCTATATTTGGCTGTGCAGAATCTTATATACCCTTCACCAAATTATATTTCAATTAAAAATTTTTATTATTTTTAGGTAAACAAAAGAAATTTTTTTTTAAAAGTTGGTTTTTTAATTTTTTAAATTTTAAAAAATATTTTTTTAATATTTAGCGAAAATAAACTTTTGGTGAAAAAAAAAAATCGGGTTAAAAAATATTTTTTCCGATTTTTACTCATTTTAGGTCCAACTTACTTACTATGGTATTATATACGTCGTTGCAAAGGTCTTTTAAATATCTATCATTAGATATCCATATTATCTATAGTAATGACTTAGTAATCCAGATATAGGTCAAAAATAGGTAAAAAATTGAGGTTGTCCTGGTTTCTCGATTTTAAATAGCAACCGAGCCGGTAGAATTCCGGAGATATGAATGTATGAATCGTGTATGTAAGTTGTTTGGGGGCTTCGGAAAGTTGATTTCAACATACAGACGGACATGGCTTAATCGACTTACAAACGGAATGACCCTTCTCACAAAGGTGAAGGGTATAACAAGTAGTATTTTCATCCAGAAACTCTGTTCCATTAAAGTTTTTTTTTAAATTATATTTTTTTTTTTTCACTAAAAGCTTTCTTCTAAGACAAATATGTAGCAATTACGACTTAGCAAACTTCTTTCACAAAAAATTTCTATTTCTCCAAATAAAATTACAGAGCATATATTATTTTTTAAGAAGTGCAATATGTCACATAAAACTTGACAATTATCGAGTATTATTTCTTTAAATATTCCATAAATATTACACCCTGTTTCCACTGTAAGTTTTCTATTGGACTTTCGTACTTTAAGTCTGTCAAAGTCTAACATTTAACTCAATATATAAATTGTGGAAACTTCTCTAAAACATAGCAAATGGAAAGGTTTTTCAATCATTTATGTTGTTTTTATGCTGTCCTCTGAACGTGAGGCCTTCAAAATATAATCCGGATTGCACATCAGTTTTCTGCTGGACTATAGGTTGTTCATTTGAAATTGATATTATGGCATAAGATTGAAATTTGTCTAATCAAAACAGTATATATCGATTATTATGGCATAACTGCTAACCAAAGCCTTTGCAAATCCAATATTCTTCAAAAGAAACTTAAATTCGCCTGTAGTATCAATTGTATTCTAAAACGATCGCTGAGTATGTTGCTATAGATTTTCTTACCTGGCTCTCGCTCTCTCTCTCTCTCTTATTCTATCTGCCTGTAATCCCCCTTTCATACATTCTTTCATAAACTTCGATTTTTGAAATATTTGCTGCCATCGACCCATAAAGTATTTCCCAATTGAAATAAGAACAAATCATCATGTTCCTGTCATAACAACAAAAACAACGCAACAATCCAAATGCCGGCTACGAAATTTTCGAACATTAAAAATTCAATTTTAATGATCTCAAGTCGTCATGCGGTCCAGACAACAATACACTGGCCACACACAACACCTGAACTAATGAACAACAAAAAAAAAAAAAAAAATAGCCATAAAGCAAATAAATAAATAAATACATATTTTCGATGAGCAGCAAAATTATTGGGCGCGTGAAATTACGCACATTCCCCCACAAAAAAAAACACTACTGTCATTGTGTATGACTGATTCATCGTAAAGACGTTGCTGCCAAATGGTTGGAAATATACATATGCAAAATCTGGCCAAATGCCAAATATTTGTCGCAAGCATATAGCAATCTAAAAAAAAGTCATTAAGAGCATTTTATGTTCTTTTTTTTTTTAATTTCAATAATTTTGAAAAATGTACACATTTTGTTTAACTAAATTGAATATTTACATTTCTTATGGCCGCTTTGTACTTGTCGAATCCAATCACGATAATACCAGATGTTAGTAAACACATCGGGATAGCCATCCGCACAAGGATATGACCAGGAATGTAGGCCTATAAGGGTATTATTGTAAACCAAAGGACCACCATTGTCACCATGACAGGCTCCCTGATAACGTTTAACATAGGCACAGATGTGAGAGATATCTACCTGGATATCTTGAAATTCTGACTCCAATATCAAAGCACATTCTTTTCTACACACTTGATACATATGAAGTTTTTGTAGTTTCTCGGGATAGGGATCCCATAGGGAAATTAAACCCCATCCAGTAAATAGCAAAGCATCTGAAGTATTTACTAAGGTTTGAGTTAATGCAATGGGTTGTACCAACTCATTGTATGTAATGGTAGTATTGAGGTGTAACAAAGCAATATCATTGTGATATTTAGGTTGATCATAATTACAGTGTATAAAAATATCAGCCAAGTAATACACCTCCAATGGTTGTTGATAAAGATTACTACCCACGGCAATTCTTAGAAAATTTGCCGGCCAACCACTAACACAATGTGCAGCCGTTATAATCCATTGTGTTGCTATAATGGCACCACCACATAAATGAGCTCCCGGTATGGTTTGCAAAGAGATCTGATAGGGTGCGAGACCTTCTTCGGCTGTTTGACCTCCTATTATGCGCTTCTTATAAAATGAGAACTGCTGTTTGTTGTTTACGGCTGCTATCACCATTGAAATGATTAGGAGTTGTTGTATTATGCCGATCATGTTGAAACGATACTAATTTTAGTATTTGATCGAATTTATTGTTTGGTGTACAATCTGCATTGAATGTTTTGTGGCTTTCATGTTAGATATCTAGAGATATCTAATCTTTATGTTGCTATAAATGGTTAAATATTAAATTGTATTTTAGCAATAATGACTATTTGAGTCACTAATGTCATTTATGGAATATTGGTTAAAACTTTAGGTTTTATGTGATCTAGTTTTATATATATCTTCATTCCAGATTCCACGTTTATCTTATGATCATACGGAACAATTCCCGGTTAAAGCTCAACATGAAATCTACTGCATTTTTATACGATTTAATATCTGGAGCAACATTTTCTATAGTAATTACAAAACTAACCAACTTGTACCAAAAATACTCCCCTGATTTTTTGTTTGATAGATATTTAAACTGATAATATTGTTACGGTTTTACCTTTTAAAAACGTGGGTTTATTTCCTTTAAATAAACCGGATACTTTTGATTGCAAATAAAAAACAGTTTTAGTAGTTTAAAATTGTAAAAACTCTTTATTTATTGAAATGTACAACAACAACAGTTCAAATAGTCACTCAGTGTCTTTATACACGTTTATCAATTCACAGAAATGCACACACACTTTATAATGTACAAACTTAAATGTACAAGACAGTTGATGTTAACTCTAACACCGCCAATGATCAACTCCACTCACGACTGCCAGCTCTGCCACTATTTATAGACGCGCCATCTATCGGGAATCTTCTACAATGCTCTTAACGGACATACTAGTACATTCGAATTCCAGAGCCTTCGATGTCATTGCCAGCAGCCCAAACATTTAGTGTTGCCATACTTACAAACAATGCCAATAACCGAATGCTACTGATGGACGTGCCTTCAAACATGATGAATGCTGCAGGCAGTCGTTACATACCGTTGAATTCAAATCGTCATTGCACATTCGTATTAATATCCTTTAATAGACCTTTTAGATTCAATTGGGCGCTGTTATTGGTGATGACCATTTAGGTCCCTTAAAAAGCAATTTGAATTTATCTGGCGAGACCTCAATTAAAACTCAATTTAAAACTCAAAGAAATCTGAAGTGGTCAAATCAGGTGATCTTGAGGCAATAGCTATCTGGAAACGTATTCTTTGTTATATCAATTGTTTCGCCACATGTCTTGCAGTTCCATTTTATCAATTTACTAGATTATAAATTCGTTGATCATGATTTATTCCTTTTAAGATTTACTTTTTTAAGATGATAACAAACATTTGGGATCTTTATACAGCATTTTCACTCAATCAAGTTGAATGAGTTAGTCTTTCTCGCATTCTTATTGGATATTCTTTACTGTAAGAGTCCTAAAACGATTGCATCGGGCGATTTTGCGGGCCTCTGAAGATAGCCAAAATGAGACATAGCGCGATCCAGAAATGCATCCTACAAAATGTCTATAGTCTTGCGTGCTGTTACGTCGTATGTCCTCCAGTCTTAGTTCATCAACTCGTTGATTATGATTCTCTGTCAACTTTGTAACCCATGATGTTCTTTATAACCATTGACATTGCGTGGATATGTTGGCTCTTCGTGAAGGATACGTGAATTTTCAGGGCTGTCAATGGAATTGTCCTTGTACTTTATGGTAAATTTCGATCGGAAATATCTACTGAATCGTTGAGGTTCAGGAGGGAAAATATTCCGTGATCCTGAGTAGAATAGCGTTCTTTGGCTTATCGATGTAATTATGTATCTGTTTGATCCTCAATTGCCAAAGCAAAACTAACCTTCCACTTGAAAGGTAAAATTTTCGATCACTATTTTCAACATTGCTACCGGTATCTAGCAAATTTCGCAAGTAATGCTGGCTTTTAAGTCTAATTCCGCGTTTAGGAACTATGGACTGACAGTATTGATTATATGACACCTCCCTCGATAGTTTCATCGATAAGACTTGGAAGCCAACATTACTCACGTAATTGGCGAGAAGCTGGTAAAAATGCTGAAAATAGTGATCGAACATTAGACCTTCCGAAAGAATCCCCAACAGGGTAATCGTGGCCAACATTGGAATGATATTGAACAAGTAAGAGAGCTATATATCCTTCACCAAATTATACTTTAAAACAAAATTAAAAAAAAAAATTTTTTTAATTTTTTTTCGAAATTGTTTTTTTTAAATTTTTTTCCAATTTTTTTAAAAAAAAATTTTTAATTTAAAAATTTATTTTTTTTTTTTAATTTATTAGTGAAAAAAATTTATGACAAAAAAATGTTTTTTTTTTTTTTTTTAAAAAATTCGGGTTACAAAATATTTTTCCCGATTTTGACCCATTGTAGGTCCAACTTACTATAGCCTTATATACATCGTTGCAATGGACTTTGAAATATCTATCATTAGATATCCATATTGTCTATATTTATGACTTAGTAATCGAGATATAGATAAGAAAAATAGGCCAAAAATAGAGGTTGTCTCGGATTTTTGATCATATCTCCATTATTTATAGACGGATTTTGCTGATTTTAAATAGGAAACTTTTCGAAAACATGTCTGACAGAATTATTGAAGATTTGGATCCCGAAGATATCTGGGGTCTTCAGGAAATTGATTTCAACAGACAGACAGACAGACGGACATGGCTAAATCGACTCCGCTATCTATAAGGATCCAGAATATATACCCTTCTAACGAAGGTGAAAGGTATAAAAAGTAAATTTCTGTGGATCATAATAAAGATTCCTATATCTTATTCTATTTTAAGTGTTTTATATAAGATTACTACTCTCAACTAAACTTGTTCTGAAATTTTAAAATGGGTTATTCGAATAGTACTAAATGTGTGAAACTATCATTGCTTGCAAAACTCCAAATTCAATTTTGAGATTTCTGTTGCAATCCAAATTTTTCCACTTTTCTCTGTCTCCTTTTAACAAAAGACAATTTGGAATTGTGGGAAGCAGGGAATATAAAATTATCGAATGTAATGCGTAGATTATTTTCAAAATTGTGTTCATAGACTTGTAACGACAAAATACAACTTAGTCAAACACTGCGCTGGTTGTAGGGTATACAAACCCCACATCACACAAATCATATATAATTTACAAGAACTTGATAATATCTTTATTTCTTTATGCTTTTTCAACAACTGGCAATAAATTTTATAAAATAAAATAATCAGCAACAGAAAAAAAAAAACACCTCTTCTCAGCGCACAAAAAAAAAATACCACAATTAGTCTTCAAAATGAATAGAACTTCAACGGTCCTGATACTTCTAATAGCGTACTTAAACGCTAATACTGTAACAGCAAAACTTATAAAACCTCTACCCTATGTTACTAAACAAGGACGCGTAGTGGGTGGTTCCACCGCTGAGGAAGGTTTGGCTCCCTATCAAGTGTCTTTGCAAAATTTCTGGGGTCATAGTTGTGGTGGTGCCATCATTGACACTGAATGGATTCTAACAGCGGCCCATTGTGTGGTGAATAAGGATGCTAATGATATTTTGGTATTAACCGGTACTCAAGATTTAACCGATTTAACTGGAGTCTTTTATTATGTGGATCGTATCTATGTACATTGTAATCACGACACTCCCAGCATGCACAATGACATTGCTATGCTGCACTTAAATACTAGTATTGTATTGAATGAGAAAACCAAAATTGTTCCCTTACAATCGAAGCCCATGAAAGATGGTGATGATGTGATTTTAACCGGTTGGGGTTCTGAAGAATATTTGGGTGATTCGCCAGATCGTTTGAAGAAGGTTGACTTGAAATACATGGAACACCACCGTTGCAAAGAAGCTCATGACAATACTCCAGATGTTGATGTGGGCCATATGTGTACGTTTACCCAGCGTGGGGAGGGTTCGTGTCATGGTGATTCTGGTGGTCCTTTGGTAAGCAATGGCTATTTGGTAGGCGTAGTCAATTGGGGTCGACCTTGTGCTGTTGGTTATCCCGATGTTCATGCTAGTCCCTATTATTATTTGGATTGGATACGCAACATTATGAGTGGTAATAGCAAGTGTAAATTAAATGCACTTATTAAGGAAAGATTTTGAATTTAGATTAACACGTATTTTTAAGAAGTTAAAGTATTAATGTTATTTTTTTTAATAAAAAAAAAACAAGTGGAAATATTTGATATAAATTGTGTGTGTTTTTTCTATGCAATTTAATATGTGTTATACACGGTTGTCAGATTGTCAGAAACATGCTCAGAAAATGGTTAACACAACCATGAGAACTTAAGTTGAAACATATGGTTGTTAACCATTTATTGAACATTTTCTGACAACATTGTAAGAATATTACAATAGTGTGTACGTAGCTTCAGGATATTTTGTAATTCTGTTACAGCTAATGGACGGACCATCAAGCTGCCGTTTACTATACATGAAGTATTTTTTAATGTTTAAGGATATTCATTACATCCCATAAATGTTTGGTAGTCAAACAGATTTGCTTGTCATCAAACAGCAGCTGCTTGTATAAAGTCACGTAGCCTACATAAAGGGGTGGGTAAATTTAAGGCTAGGAAGTAAATTGCCTTGAAAACTCCAGCCGTGTTAAATCACTAGAGCGAGGCTGCAAATTGACATGGCCAAATCGGTTAATATGGTTTCCGATGGTTTCACAATTAAAATTCCCATATTTTGGTAGTAAATAAATGTCAAATGATGACAGCTCAATTCAATTTCATCATTTGACATAAATTCAAATTAAATATATGTATTTTCTGCAGATTTCTGATTTACGCTAACTCTCACATTTGTGTCAATAACGAAACGAGACATATCTCCATAAAGTAAGTTGAATAATTTTGCACGCTATATATGAAAAAACGTAAAAATTTTTCAAAGGAGGCAAGATTTGTGGAACTTCTGAAGAAAAAATAAAGACTTTTTATATAAGTATTTGATATTGTTGAAAACGTTAGGACTTGAAGATTGATATTTTAGTAAAATTAAATAATTTTATAAATTTTTGGGACGTCATTTACCTTAAAAACTTAAAAAATTATAATATGGTGATTTTCCATGAAGAAAAATATAAAATTTGAATTAATGTAAAATTTTAACGGCTAAAGATAACATAACAAAATTTGGAATTAATGCAGATCCAAATGTCCTTAAATCAACGCTATTATAATTGTTGACATTTTTTATTTTAAAATACCGAAATTCCTAAACCGGGAAAAATATGTTCCAAAAACTGAGTTTATTTTGAAAAGTGCCTACTGTGACGTTATTTACCGTGTGCTAGTAAAAACACTTTGTGAATGTTTAAGTAATATATAGGGTTATATAAATATGGAACATCTTCTAGAGTCGGTGCTTTTCCTTTTTAGAATTTTTTACTCAAACCTAAAATTATTTTTTAAAATTGGCCAAGTTTTAATTGGCCAAAAGCGTGTAAAGCTTTAGTGTTAAGTTCTCTTTCTGGATCATATACAAATTGTGTATTGTAAAGAAGAAAAATTTTTTCTACAAAAGAAAAAATATAGGGACTTTTTTAGGAAAAAACGTAAAAAATACGGCCTTTTTTATATGTTCCAACTATGGATGAGTGTAACTTTTTATAGGGACAAGATAGCTGTTAGCAAGTTATTCCTATTTTATTTAGAATTTTTTTTACCAATATAGCTGATATTTTAAAAATAAATTTCGACAATCCGTTGGCGCGTCATCTCTAAAAAATCATATAAAGTTCGAGCAAAATTAAAGAAAATAAATCAATAAACCTAAATATCTTTTCAACTAATAGAGATAACCTACATATGTAAGTGTATTTTTTGTAGATCTTCTTAAGGACTATTTATATTTTAAGTTTCACCTCATTTGGATCATAAATGGATTTTTGGCGATTTATTTAAAAATTTTGAGACCCGAGGTGATCAAATTTGGCCTCTATTAGCGCTAAGAAGCTGAACAAATGCAAATAAACTCAAAAATGCAAATAAACTCAGCTCCAACTTTGTGAAATTTTGTAACAATATCTCCAATAGTTCCCGAGATACCGAATTATTTCCAAATAAAATGTTTCTAAACCACTGTGCGATGATATGGAATTGACCATAAGCATTTTCTGCAGATTTCTGACTAACGCTAACTCTTACATTTGTGTCAATAACGAGACATATATCCATAAAGTAAGCTGATTACAATACGATGGTCACTTGTTGACTAGTCAAGTCTTAAACAGAACCTAATAAATAAAAATGCAACGGCGTTTAATCGCATAAGCGAGGTGGCCATTCTGTAACGGTTTATCCCTTTAATAGTTCATTAACTTTTAACGATCCGACAATCGCAATATTAGTCGACAATTCTTGTTGTTTGCAGTAACGATTACGTGATTCCCTAACTTATTTTAAACAATAGCAGACAACTACATATCATATTGATAGCGGGATCCCAGTGATAGTGGCATCTCTGTTAAAAAAGCGAAAAACACAAAGAGGAATAGAAAAAAAAACAATTGAATTTATGCAAGTCAAACACTTTAGTTCGTAAATTTTATTAATTTTACATAATAAAAGTTAAATAAAATGTGTAAATGATTGGAACATTATTAATGCTTACATATATGAATATGGTGTCGGTAATAACTTCACTCGATTTATACTGAGCTTTCTCAGAAATCGCACTATACGAGTTGTTATAGATGGGATCTCATCAAACGAGTTCAAGATAAATTCAGGGGTACCGCAAACTTCCAACCCTATCTATTATTTTGTAGAGGACAGCAACATTTGCCATTTATATTCATTCAGTTATAGACCAATCCTGTCGGAGATTGGGGTAATGAGGCAATGATTTCCTTAATCGGGACCTTGTGACAAATTCTGAATGGGGTCGTGCGAATAGAGTCGCTTTCAACGCCCGCAAGACTCAGTGTTGCATGTTGACACAAAATCGAACGACATACAATGTTGCTTCATCTGTATGGTGTAAATATTGTGGAATCAGACGCTCTATATGTTCTGGGAATGAAAATACAATGTGATGTCCGCTGGTCTAAACACATTTTTCAAGTGTCGAAAGAAGCATTCAAGTGTCTTGGTTTTTTGAAACGGTGTAGGAATTACTTCACTCCATCTGATCTCCTCACTATTTACACCACCTATATCCGACCGAAAATGGAATACAACTCCCATTTATGGGTCGGTGCTTCAAAGTCTATTTCGGAGCTGTTTGACCGCGTACAGGAGACGCTGAAGCACCGTCGCAATGTGGGCTGCGTTTCACTGTTCTATCGGTACTACAATGAAATGTGTTCTGATGAAATTAGGGAACTTGTTCCTGATACCGCAGATATTTACGTAATACACGTTGTGTTTCCTGCCATTTCCAATGTGGGAAAGTTCAAATCGAATGTTCACGAACACTGCTCCCTCTTTCCTATCTCCCATAACCTATTTTCCTGGTTCCAACGCAATGCTTTACATGAATAGAGGTCATTCTCTGAGTGCTGGTCCAAGAAGAAGAAAAATACAGGTGTGTGGAATACTTCAGCCATTGACCGTAACGTAACGATAATTTTCATCAACGACTTTTTGAATAGCACATTTCTTTTCCTATTTAATAGGGCATATTTAGCTTATTAACATATGATTTTACGTACATTTTTTTTTAAACTTTTGCATAGTAAAATTGAAGTTGAAGAATTTCAGTAGCATTTTTTTTAAATTTACAAACTTTGCTTGCTATAATATGATATTAAGGCTGCTATTGTATTAAAATAAAAAATGGGAAATATCCTATTAAAACTTCTGCAACTATTAAATATAAATAATTTTGGGTCATAAAAAGGCATTTTGAGATTCTTCGCTCATATCTGGAAATCTAAAAATCGATTTTGTTGATTTTCAATAGCAAAATTATCAAAAGTATAACTGATATACAGAGGCGAGAAATGGGTCTATAAGTTAACAGAAAACTTTAGAAAATTGGTTTCAGTCTATATATGGACATTGTTTTATCGACTACGCTATTGTGAAAAGACGAAAAACAATTTATCAGAAAATATAAAATGACCAAATAAAACCTTTAATAAAAACAATATCAGTAATAAGTTATTAATATAGACTTACCACAAATATTTAAAAAAAAAAATATTGCAGACTGCTATTTACAATTTCTTAATGGCCTTAATATAATTCAGCTGCTATCATATGATATTATCTTTGCTAGCCATTGTGTTTAATCGAAAAATGTAAGCAAGATATCAACATTTTTATTAAATGCATTCTTTAAATAAACTCATACCATAGAAAGCCTAGTAAACATGAAGATCATTTGTAATATAGCTTTTGCAGCAATAGCCTGTTTGCTGCTGCTGACAGCCGTTAAAGCGAAACGTTTCAAACATTTGAATAAACCATCCATTGCTGGACGTATTGTGGGTGGGGCAACGGCAGAAGAAGGTTCAGCTCCCTATCAGGTATCCCTACAAGAAGGCGGAGGTCATATATGTGGTGGTGCCATAATTAGCACTGACTGGGTCATTACGGCAGCCCACTGTGTTGCCTATAGTGAACCCGATGAGGTCAGTGTCTTAACGGGCACTCAGGACTTAAGCAAACCGGGAGTATTCTATCATGTCAAACGCATTTATATACATTGTAATTATGATAATCCCAGTATGCATAATGATATAGCTTTATTGCATTTGAATTCAAGTATTATTTTGAATGAGAAAACTCAAATTGTCAATTTACCCTCGAAACCCTTAAAGGATGGCGATGATGTTTTACTCTCCGGTTGGGGTACTGAGGAACCTTGGGGAGTGGCACCACAGCGTTTGAAAAAAGTGGACTTAAAATTCATGGAGCATGAACGTTGCAAAGTATCCTTAGAAAATGATCCTGATTTAGATGTGGGTCATATTTGTACATTTACCAAATATGGTGAGGGAGCTTGTCATGGTGATTCTGGTGGTCCTGTGGTTAGCAGCGGCTTTTTGGTGGGTATAGTCAATTGGGGTTATCCCTGTGGCATTGGCTATCCCGATGCTTATGCTAGTCCGTATTTTTATTTGGATTGGATACGTAGTACGATGAGTGAAAATGGTAAATGTTTGAATAGAAAAATGCAGGAATGGTAAATTGATTGATTTCAGATGAATTAAAATAAATAAATGTTGGTTTTTTGAAGAAATTTTCAAAATGTTTTGTTTTATTTCTTAGAAATAACCCTATAATAATTTATGCTAACGTTTGAAAAATCTGATTTTTGTGACCTTTGACCTTTAATATTTTTAGAGGCGAACATGTGATTTATGGTGGCTTTTAGTAACTTATTGAAAACACTATCATTCATTCCACAATATAGTCATTTATGTGTCTAAATTATTTGGTCTCAAGGTATAGATTATAAAAGAGCAACTTTTGGAATGTATGTATTAAAAACAAGTAAGAGAGCTATATTCGGCTGTGCCGAATCTTATATATCCTTCACCAAATTATAATTTAAAATAAAATTAAAAAAAAAATTTTTATTTTTTTAAAATTTTTTTCTTCAAAAATTTTTTATAAAAGTTTTTTCAAATTTTTTTTTTTTTAATTTATTAGTGAAACAAATTTATGACAAAAGAAAAACAAATAAAAAAAAAAAATTCGGGTTAAAAAATATTTTCCCGATTTTGACCCATTGTAGGTCCAAGTTTGTATAGCCTTATATACATCGTTGCAATGGACTTTGAAATATCTATCATTAGATATCCATATTGTCTATATTTATGACTTAGTAATCGAGATCCGAGGTTGTCTCGGATTTTTGCTCATATCTCCGTTATTTATGGACGGATTTTGCTGATTTTAAATAGGAAACTTCTCGAAAGCATGTCTGACAGAATTATTGAGGATTTGGATCCCGAAGATATCTGAGGTGTTCAGAAAATTGATTTCAACAGACAGACAGACGGACAGACAGACGGACATGGCTAAATCGACTCCGCTATCTATAAGGATTCAGAATATATATACTTTATAGGGTCGGAAAATTATATTGTGGAAATTACAAACGGAATGACAAATTTATATATACCCTTCTCACAAAGGTGAAGGGTATAATGACTACTGAAATTTTGTGTCGGTGGTTTTAGCTTACTCCCATTTTCGCTTGTAATAATCGTCTTACCAGACAGACTGAGAGTGATTAAGTTCGTGTTAATATATTCAATAGTAAATGTTTAGTCCTTGTTTCGATCGAGTCATCGAAAATATACCAAGCAAAAGCATGATGTATCATGTTTAGTGGTTGAATAAGTTTTCATCGTACGTTGAGGGTGTTATACGATAAATCACACATGGATGGCGTAATACCACAGTTCAAAATCAGTTAAATCAGTCGATTCCAAATTTTCACAAAAATTGAGAATCTGTCAGTCTACATATGACAAATATTGCAAAAAGATCTTGATTTGCACCAAACTAACTCAAGAACTAAAGTTTGATTAATTGATGCCTCCCCCTATTCATACAACATTGTTGAAGTTCACGAATGAAGCCCAAAATCATGTAAAAGATTAAAAACGTTTCTCGCAGTCAATATGGATCCTTCGAACAAATATCGCTGTACGTCTGAAAACTCACAAACACAGTCTACACAGTCTTGTCACAGCACTACCTAGACTAAAACCACAATTTCCAGTAAGCAATTTCATAATTATTCTGGGATTTTCCCTCTAACTGAGTAAAAATCTTCCATACATGACTCCCTAAAGGCGCACAAACTCCAAATTAAATAAATATTTAACAAAAATATAAAATTTATTTTTTAATTTTCACGTTTATTTAGTCAAATATTTCAACAATGTGACATCTGAGATATACAACTAAAATATACTGGAAATTCAAGAGGATTTCCTTTGATTTCCACAGAAGTCAAATAAAAAATATGTATGTATTTCTTACATACTTACAAACATCAATAAAACTTACTTAAAAATATTAGCAATAAATATTTCTTATTTTAAGAATCATAAACTAAATTTTCAATAATTCTTACGTTGATTACCACCCGTCCAAGGATAATTACTAGCACTGCAATGGCATGAACTGCACTGACCCCTCCATCTATTCATGGTCTTGCGTATCCAGTCTCTGTAGTAATAAACACTGGCATGAGCATCTGGAACACCGACAGCACAGGGCAAACCCCAGTTGACAAGACCTACCAAAAAGCCATTGCTTACCAAAGGACCACCTGAGTCGCCATGACATGAACCTTCGCCCGCACGAGTAAATGTGCAGATGTGACCAACGTCTAGCATTTCTTGCATTTCGTCGTCATGCATTTCCCTGCACTGTTGGTGAGAAATAAACTTAGTAGATAACTTTTGCAATTCCTCGGGACCACCACTGCCAAACTCAGTGCTACCCCAGCCAGTTAACAGAACATCATCACCTGGCTTCATAGGCTTAACGGGCAAAGGGACGGGTTGTGTTTTCTCATTAAATTTGATGCTGCCATTTATGTGTATCAGGGCAATATCATTGTGATACATGGGATTGTTATAGTTGCAATGAGTCCAGAATTCATCCACTTCATATATCGCATCTGGTTCAAAATGATTATTAGTGCCCGTTATAATTCTCAGAAATGTGGGATTGTAGCCATCCACACAATGGCTAGCTGTTAAAACCCATTCTTTATCAATAATGGCACCGCCACACATATGACCGCCATACATGCCCTGCAAAGAGATTTGATAGGGCGCCAAACCTTCCTCCGCCACTTCTCCACCAACTACGCGTCCTTCCCCGGCTAGTGGGCTTTTACCCACCAAACGTACCGCTCTTGCCAACGCCAGTCCTAATAGGCACAATGTTATAACTTTAAATTTCATATTGTAATACTAAATTCGAATCCGTTGTGTGTTTGGTGTTCCACGTTTGTAGGAGATTTAAAATGCAATTCTTTTTGGCGAAATTATTAAAGGCGCAAAAAAGTTGAATCTGTTATTTTGTTTTGTATATCTGGCTAATATAAACGATAACTAAATTGGCCAGTAATAAAAACTGATTAATACTTTTTTTAATGTTTGATTTTATAAACAAAATGATAAATAACCGATTTTCGATATAATCAGTAGAATTGTTAATGACTTGCCATAAAAGTAGTTCTTTATATGTGTTAGTTATAAAGAAAAATTCAACCTTGTCATGTCTAAAGAGGCAACTATAGAACTTTGATTATGTTTTTGTAGCATAAGTGGTATAATTCGACTAAATGTTTTCTTAGTGCTCTAAAGAGTGTGTCAAATCAATATATTTTAGTATTTAGGCCTACAAAAACAAACTTACAAAAGCCAACCTTTTAAACCTTTTTAGTGGAATTTTTTTTTTTAATTTTCAAGAAAAGAGTTTTTTTTTTACTTTTTTATAGTTTCTAAAAGCTTTTAAAAATCGTTCTCTAATCTAAAGAAATTACACTTTTAAAGGTTTTTTTCAAAAAATTCAGGAGCTCTTTTAAATTTGTTTGAGTTAATCATCTAACCCGCAAACTTTAAAAAGCTAAAAAAAAGTTGACGAATAATTTTTTCTTAAGGTAATTATGACCCAATAAACTCAGAGCAGCCATCAGAAACTTTGCAAATTAAGTTTAGGAACCAGGTGCAAAAAGGTGAGGAGTGCCTCAGGGCATTGTTGACGGTTTAGGTGTAAAAAACAATAAGATATAAACATTAATTATAATACAATTTTATTGAAAATCTAATGAAAAATATACAAAAAGTAAGAAAATAAGTTTCACTTGCTACGATGATACTCATAAAAACAGTTTTTGGCATTTGAGAAGCATAAATGAAGATGTCATTTTGAGCAAACACACTGAGTTTCCAACTTTTTGCATAGTTTGCACCATCTGTTTTGCCTAAGTGGAAAGTGGTAATCATTAACTGGATGTTTTGCTTTTTCGACAACTTTTAAACTTCCTGGCTGTGGATCTTCTTGTGGAGCACCAACAGATCATGAGTCAAGGCGGATAATTTAATCAGTCTGCGGTCTCTATCTGTCATTCCTATCATTTTCTTTATATAACAAATAATATAACAAAAAAGTGAAAAACTATACAATATAACACGCCGATAAATTTAGCCGCAAACCGCAACAGTGCCCTAAGGCACCCCTTAGTTTTTGCGTTCTCAACACACTTTTTGTTAATTGTTTAAAATTTACAAATTCATAGAATATCTTACCTTAAAAAAATATATATTTCGAATAGATCGTGTGACTAAAAGTTAGTAAAACTTTGATTAAAAAAAAATCAATTTCACGTGCAAAAATTATGACATCACTCACAAAACAGCAGACAGAACAAAAACTAAAAGTCAGAATGCATTTCGACCTTCTAGGGAAATGTTAACAAATCTGTGACTGTCTCCATTAAATTTAAAGAAAAAAAATATAATTAATTTTTGAGATAATTGGTGCTTACTAATGCATGCCTTGAGGCACTCTTGCGGGCTAGAGGGCTAAAACTCTCAAATTCTTTATAAATAATTTTTAAGTGAATTGTTTGTTTAACATTTACAAATTCATAGACTGAAAAAAGAATATCTTACCTTTAAAAAAAATATATTTCGAATAGATCTATTGTCTAAAAGTTAGTAGAACTTTGATTTAAAAAAAAAAAAAAATCACACACAAAATTTCACGTGTAAAAATTATGACATCACTCACAAAACAGCAGACAGAACAAAAACTAAAAGTCAGAATGCATTTCAAATTTCGAGGGAAATGTTAATAAATCTGTAACTAAAGTCTCCGTTAAATTTAAAGAAAAAAAATATAATTACTTTTTGAGATAATTGGTGCTTAGTAATGCATGCCTTGAGGCACTCTTGCTGGTTAGAAGGTTAAAACTCTCAAATTCTTTATAAATAATTTTTAAGTGAATTGTTTGTTTAACTATTACAAATTAATAGATTGAAAGAAGAATATCTTACCTTTAAATAAAATATATTTCAAATAGATCGTGCGACTAAAAGTTAGTAAAACTTTGATTTAAAAAAAAGAAAATCACATACAAAATTTTACGTGCTAAAATTATGACATCACTCACAAAACCGCTGACAGAACAAAAACTAAAAGTCAGAATGCATTTCGACCTTCTAGGGAAATGTTAACAAAACTGTTACTAAAGTCAACGTTAAATTAAAAAAAAAAAATTATAATAACTTTTTAAGATAATTGGTGTTGTGTAAAGCATGCCTTAAGGCACTCTTGCGGGGGTAGAGAGCTAAAACTCTCAAATTCTTTATAAATAATTGTTGCTAATTTTGAAAAAAATTGCGAAATTGTTAAAAAGCTTTATAAAGCTCTTTTAAGAAATTTACTTATATTTTCTAAAAGCTGTGGATAATGAGAACAAAAAGCTTTTTCCACACGCTCTTTAAAACTGCAATAGTTTGGCTTAAAACTTTATAAATCTTAGAAAAGCTTTTGAAAACTTGTTTTCTTTTTAGAAATACTCTTGAAAGTTTTCATCTTTATTCTTTATAAATAATTTGTAAGTGATTTTGCGAACATCTATATCGTTTTTGGCAAAATTTTAAAAAATATTTATAAAACATTTTTAACACTATTTTTAGACATAAATGCTTTTCAAAGCTGTTTTTTATTTCTTATACAATTATTTTTTTATGATTTTTCTGATCTTTCCAAAATTTTTGATGATTTTTTAGACAGCACTATTAAAATCTTTAAATAGCTTTTGAAAGCTATTTTTGTTCTTTCATCCTAACATAATTTTCAATAGATTTAATAAATGTTTAAACATTTTATAGAAAATTTTCAAACAAACTTAAACGTTTTTAATAATAAGCTTTCATGAGCTTTTACAATTGTTTATGAAATGAACTTTTAGTCGCCCGGTCTATTCAAAATATTTTTTTTTAAAAAAGGTAAAATATTCTTCTCTAAGTCTATGAATTTGTAAATGTTAAACCATTAACAAAAAGTGTGTTGATAACGCAAAAACTAAGGGCTGCCTCAGGGCACTCTTGCGGGTTGCGGCTAAATTTATCGATGTGTTATATTGTATTGTTTTTTACTTTCTTGTTATATTTTTTGTTATATTAAAAAAAATGATAGCAATGGCAGATAGAGACCGCAGACGGATTAAATTATCCGCCTTGACTCATGATCAGTTGGTACTCCAAAAGAAGATCCACAGCCAGGAAGTTCAAAAGTTGGCGTAAAAGCAAAACATTCAGTTAATGACGACCACATTCCAATTTGGTTAGGCAAAAAAGATGGTGCAAACTATTCAAAAAGTCGAAATCACAATGTGTTTGCTCAAAATGCGATCTTCATTTATGCTTCTCAAATGCAAACAAATTGTTTGTAGAAAGCAAAACATGTTTTCTTACTTTTTGTATCTTTTTCATTAGTTTTTCAATAAAATCGTATCATAATTAATGTTTACATCTTATTGTTTTTTACACTTAATCCGGCAACAATGCCCTGAGGCACTCTTCACCTTTTTGCACCTGGTTCCTAAACTTAATTTGCAAATTAGTTTCTGATGGCTGTTCAAAGTTCATTGGATCATAATAAAAAATTATTCGACAACTTGTTTTTGCTTTTTAAAGTTTGGGTTAAGAATGTTTACGACACGTTTTACATGTTTATGTTTTGCTAATTTTTAAAGATTTTATAAAGAAATTTAAAAAAATCAAAAAAAAAAAAAAAAAAAAAAACTTTCTCGCTTAGTTAGTCAGAAAGAATCGGAAAATTATCTATAAGATCTTATATAAAAAATATGATAGGAATGGCAGATAGAGACCGCAGACGGATTAAATTATCCGCCTTGACTCATGATCGGCAACAATGCCCTGAGGCACTCTTCATCTTGTTTGCACCTGGTTCCTAAACTTAATTTGCAAATTAGATTTTGATGGCTGTTTTGCGAATTTTTAATGATTTTATAGAGAAATATAAGATCTTAGAAAAGCCTTCGAGGCTATTATTTATACATTTTGCACAAAATTTTTTTTTTTTTAATAAATGAAAAAAAGCTTTTGCAAGCTTTCATAATTTTTTATGAAAAATATTTATTAAGATATTTTCTAAAGCATTTAGACTTGAAACATTTAAAATTTGAAATTAGTGAAATAAAATGAGTATGTTGTCAATAAGAAGTGCTGAAATATTGTAGGTTTTGGTTCTATTCACAATTTGAAGCTACTGAAATAAAGGAAAGTCAGTTTTTATATGGGCGTTTGCAAAATATTGAAAGAAATGTTAAATTTTCAACTGGGCAAACAAATAACAAATGAAATCAATTACTTAAATTAGATTAAATATTATAAATAATTTTATTTTTAACTTAATTACATAAAACTATTGCACTTAGAATTTAAAATTAATATTACAAGCCCCCCAAATATCAACCTCTCTGTATAGTACATTGACTCATAGCCAGTTGTATGAAATCATAATAGTACACAGTACTGGCATGCATGTCCGGTTTGCCGCGAGCACATGGAGCTCCCCAATTCACTAGACCCACCAATTTTCCATTGTGCACTAACGGGCCACCAGAATCGCCATTACAAGCACCTTCTCCCGCTCGAGTGAAAGAGCAAATGTGACCAACATCTACACCCTCATCATTGTCCCACAAACGCTTGCACTCCTCATGGGGAACAAAGTTCAAGTCGATTTTTTGCAGCAATTCTGGAGGTTCACCATTTAAACGTGTAGCACCCCAACCGGTTAAGGTTAAAACATCACCGGACTTTAAGACCTCATGCGATAACTCAATTTTATTGGTTAAATTGTCAAACACCAGAGGTTCACTCAATTTAGCAGCTGCTATGTCATTGTGATAAAAGAATGGTTTGTCATGTCTACAATGGGGCATGGCAGTTACCATTTGACGCACCACACCCGGTTGTTGCCAATTATTAGTGCCAGCTATGACACGCAATACATCCAAAGGATAATCTTCCACACAATGGGCAGCTGTCAAAATCCATTGTTCATCAATGATGGCACCACCACACAAATGGGAACCAAAAATTGATTGTATTGACACCTGATAGGGTGCATAACCCACTTCGGCCACTTCACCACCAACAATACGACCACCGTTTATGACTATATCCTCAATATCTAGATAAGATTTATGGATACGTTTACCATAGGAAGATGGCCAGCAATTGAGGGCAATAAAAATTATGACACTTAAATGCCACAATTTTATGACACCTCCAACTTTAGCACAATGGTAAATCATTTTTCGTTTTGTATTTGTTTACAGTTAATTACTTGTTATTCTTTTAATTTAATTATAAAACTTGTACTGTTGAGTTTACTGCCATTAAATGAAATATAATTTTACCAGCTGATATTTATATGTTCATGGCTCTAAGGAAATATGCCGACAATATGTTTTTATATGCCCTAATTACATTTTATCATTTTGCTAGTTATTAGCTTGTACTTATGCCAATATACATATAATTAGAATTCGATACTACTTATTAGCAAAACATTTTAATATTACTAGTCATTGTGTTGTTGGGTTTTCCTGCGAATATTTTACGCATTTTTTAAATAGCAAATCTTTATGACTTACAATAATAATTTTGAAATTATATCGTTTAAAATACCTTTACCTTAGTAAACAAAGAAATATAAAACATTAATAATTGTTTTAACTAATAAACAATACTACCTAAGTCTTAAGTTTTATCAACCTATTGACTTAAAGTATATTTATATAAATGCTGTAAAAATTTTAAAGAAATGCAACTACTGTAAAACAAAGTGTTCTTATATCCTTCTGTCTGTCTATGTAAAACATGTTCAGGTCCTCAATGATTAAGATTTATTTTAGAATGTTTATTATTGTCCTAAGTATTTTGGTATTGAAAATCAACTTGAGTAATGCAATAGAAACAGAATAAATACTATAAATAACAAGTACGAAAGTTTAATCGCTCAAACCCGACCATATAATGAACAAATCATTATTCTATTAAAATTTCAATCAGCTATGATTAATTATGCAGCTATGATCAATTATGGAGCGATCACCATGAAATTTGGTTGCGTAATTTCTTTCTATATTAGACTTATTTGTGTTGAATTACTCAACGCAACATGTTGTATTGAGAGTCTTAAAACATCACCCAAGCCAAAGAAATATACCAAAGTGTCAGCGTTTATCTTGAAAAACATTTCCCATAACATGTTGGTGATTGCTTTGTTAAGGAGTGAGATCGAAACATCCTTAACATACATATACATATGTTAATAAAAACGAAACCACTAAACTTACAGTTTCCATTTTTTTTATTTGATTGAAATTATTATTACAATTTACAAAAAATATTTTTATACTTTTAATCACTAGTGACGAAATTTTGAACCTTTTTCGGAAACCCTTCCATTGACGTTTTTATAGTGCATCTCCGTTTAAAATCTACCACACTTTTGGACACCTTTGTTTGTGCTCTTCAATTCTCTTTTAACAAGAGCCCAATATCTCTTCACTGGCCTTAGCTCCGGGCAGTTTGTAGGATTTGCCTCTCTTGGTACAAATACCACATTATTGTTCTTGTACCACTCAATACCTTGCTTCCATAGTGACAGGATGCCAAATCAGGCCAAAAGTAAGTGGACACATTAAGAAATCCTATGAATGGAAGCATCCTCCTTTGTAAACATTCCTTGATGTAAATTTCGGTATTTTTAGAGCCCTTTGTAACAAATGTTTGGCTTCTTTTGCTGCATCTGTATATTCCTTGCCATACCAAAAACTTTTTGGGAAAATTTGTCTGCTTTTGGGTCTTAAACTTTTCTACAACATTCCCTCGAGCATCAGCAACATAAAAATATTCACCCGGAAGCTGCGAAAAATTTTCCATACGTACATTTCGTCTTCCATTATGCAGCAGGTGTATTTTTTGTATAAAATTTGACTTAAATTTCCGTGCTCTGTCTTTGGCTTGTAAATTTTTAGCAGCGTTGCAGTCAGGAACTTGTTGAGCCTTTTACGTGCATTAGCTTTAATAGTCCGAGCACTGAGCTAACCGGGCTGCTTTCCTACCGGATGTGTTGGAAGCTCTTTTGAAAATGCTTTCTATTTTTTTGGCTTTAGAAACATCATGTGAACCATTCCTTCTACCTGAACCAGGTTTTCTATCAACGGACAAGTTCTTCCGGTACTGTTTAATAACATTGCTTCCCATTGGAGAGCAAATTATGACTTAATCAAATAACATTTCCCTGGTAAACTCACTCTGCATGCGAAAGAAAAATTCTGGTTCTATTAAAAAGCGTCGAGTTTCCCTTTTAGTCAGCTGTATCGTTGCCAGCATAATGTCAATCCGACACACAGCACAGTCCATGAAAACTTCTGATCTTACCTCACACGATGTTGAGGCCTGAGCGTTGCCTAGAGCTCCGACATCCTTATACACACAGGATGACGTAAATTTCCAAGTTAACATCCGCCTCTACCAGTGAACCTAACCTTATCATGATCCTTATGTCACCAAGCTTAATTCCTATAAGCAGCATATTCCGGTTGTGGCCTCCGCAGCACAGTGAAACAAGCCGAGCCAAAATTTTCGGCGGCGGCTGGCAGCTTTTTAGATTTTTTGGCGGCGGCGTCTAGATAAAGCGGCGGTTTTTGTCGGCCAAAATTTAGTCATATACGAGGATGGATGAAATGTCCGTGACTTTTTGAAGGAAACACATGTTGTTGGATAAAAAATTATTTCATTTTTCAACATAGTCTCCTTGAGCTCTTTGAACTTTGTCCAACGTTTCTCTAATTTGTTCATCCCTTCCAAGAAAATAAGATTTTTCGAGGTTATCGTTCATCTTCAGGTTTGAAAACAAATCCGTAGAATAGGGCAGAAGTGGGAGCATTTTGTAGCCTAATGTGAGCAAACGCGGCAGCCATCTTACAGAAAGCAATCTCATACAAAAGAGATCATTCAAAATTGAAACCACAGACTCATGTGAGTTGCCTATGGCTTTCACAATCTATCACACTTTCAATCTCCGATCGGCCAACACCATATCGTGATTTTTTTCCATTCTTTCGGGTGCAGAGACCACAACTGTACGGCCACAACGAAATTCTGTAAACCACTTTTTCAATCAAATATTATTGGCAATTTTGTTTGATTTTTCAAATTATTAAATGTAGTTTTTGAAAATTCAAAAAATATCGGCGGCTTACTTTGAGCCGCTATGAGCCGACAAAAAGGGCGGCGGCTACAAACTCGAAAATATAAGCGGCGGCGGCGCGCCTTCGGCTCTGAACCGGTCGGCTTGTTTCTCTGCCGCAGCAGTCCTCCACATTTACCAATATATCGAACGGGGATATATCACTGTTGCGAATGATATAAGTCTACAGTGTCTTTAGCAATAAGCCATATGCAATATATTTGAATTGAATTGATTACACCGGAACCTCATTATGATATATTAGGGAAAGAAAGCTTGGCATGGTTCAACTAGTAATGTGATTTGAAATTATACCTTACGACTTCTCATGAGGATCTAAATGTTCCCAACATTTTAAACGGTACGGGATAATTGTCAATTGCCAGCAATTCGACAAACTGGGTTTCGATCGATGAACACGCTTGCCAAATTGGAAATTATCTGTTGATTAAAGTACAGACTAAATGTGATTCATGTTAAAAAAGTGTGAATTTTAATTCTGAGTGGACTGCGATTGATTAACTGGATCAAAACTGATGAGTATTATGTACATTGAGCCTGTCACATTGGAATATCCAATAACGATTTACATTTTAGTTTTTCGTACTTCAGATAGATAGTTCAGTACATAGAATAAACGCATAGAAAGGAAGGAGAGAGTAATATCAATGGAAAAATTACTCTCTTTTCACACATACGGGTGATACAATAACAAAATACATGCAATACATTCTCATGAATTAGGTTTTTGACAACACACTTAGGTTTTTGGCTCTCAGTTACCTATCTATTTGTCATCTATGGTTCAGTATATGTTTCCTCTTTCCTCGGTTCCAAGAGCTACGATTATAAATGCTTATTGTATCGTCCAATGACGCTTTATCAATACTCTTAGTCTTGATATGATATCATTATATTCCGGATAACCCGCTACATGTGTCGATTCTGTGTCATTTATTTTCAGCCTTTAGAAATCTTTATAACGTGTATTTGATAGTACCAAATGGTATTGCGACATATATCGCGTCTGAGATATTTATTATTACCGTAGTGGTCTTTATGCACAGAAATCCCAATTTGAGTAATATCAGATAGACTTTCTAGTCGGGACAGCTCTTCATGTACTGGCCATCTAAGGTAGATATGGTCTATGCTTTGAGTGGTATAACTTCCTCCTGACTATCGACGAAGATGACAGTGTTTCCACGAATAATCCGGAAGTCTTGAGCTTTACGTGTATCAGTGATCCCCAAAAACTCATTCTGAAAAGCACTGGCTTTATCTAGAACTTGTACTTTATCCCGAGCTCCTCACATAAGAGCCCACTAATTAAGTTTAAAAACTTCTTGAACTTCAAGCAATACTTAGGCACCTAATGTGTTATCTGTGTACATCAACAGGCCGCTTATTTTAAAACGGTAAAGTGGTGCCCTTAATTATTAACATGCCAACACTCTAAGTATTAATTCTTTAACTACACGGGCTGCCGTAAAGTTACTACTTACTACAGAACTTGCATTATATCCCAAAGACGACTAATAACTTATCGAAATCTTTATCAAGACCAGTAAAATTAATAACGCTTATGCATCATAAACCGTCGTTTATGGTCTAGATAAAATTTAAAATCACACATCATAAATTATGTCTGCCGATATCCATTTTAAGATATTGAAACTAAAAACATTTAATGTGGACGCTTATTCAAACAGTCTAACACAGTATAGCTCAGAGTGAACAATGAAGTCTTTAATTTTAACCGTTTTATGTCTGGTATCATTAACTTTTACCCAGGCCATACGTTTGAGGGATGAACCCTATCCGGGTGTAAGCAGTGTTGATACAAAAGTTCCTGTCTCTAAAACCTATCAAAAACCTCAATCACGCATAGTAGGAGGAGAAATTGCGCCCGAAGCATATGCTCCTTGGCAGGTGTCTTTGCAAAATCAGTACGGCAATCATTTCTGTGGAGGAGCTATAATTGCTGATCAATACGTGATAACGGCAGCTAGTTGTGTGGCTGGTTTGGATAAACGTTTTGTTAAGGTGGTAACCAGCACCAATGATTGGATGGGCTTGGCCTGGGAATATTATGTGGAAGACATTATAATACACTGTAATTTCGATAAGCCTTTGTATCACAACGATATCGCTTTGATTAAATTGACCACTCTAATTGCCTACGATGACAAGACTAAAAATATCACTTTGGCTGAATTGGATGAGTTGGAGGAGGGAGAAACATTAACCATGACTGGCTGGGGCAGTTGGGAATTGGGTCAACATTATCCTGAAGAGTTAAAGAAATTGGATGCCATGTTGATAAGCAATGAACGTTGCAAGACTATGTATGCCCAATATGCCGATGATGTTGATGACGGTCATTTGTGTGTTCTGCCTAGAAGTGGTAATGGTGCTTGTCATGGTGATACTGGCGGTCCTTTGGTCAACTCGAAGGGCCAATTGGTAGGTGTTGGTAATTGGGGTGTTCCCTGTGCTCATGGTTTTCCCGATGTGTTTGCAAAGTTGTCGTTTTACAATGATTGGATAAGAACTAGTATTAAGGGTTGTGCGTTGACGCCATAAATGGGGAGAAATAAATAAATGTGCGAATTAAATAGTTTAAATTGATATTTATAATTAATAAAAATGTTTTTATAAAAATTTGTTGTTGGGTGTTTTAGTGAGATAAATGTGAATGGGTCTATGCCAATAGTTTTAAGTTATACAAATAAAATAAGCTGTTAATCAATGTATTATCAATAAATTCAATTACCATAGAAGACATCCCTTTTTCTTTTTTCCATTTTTATACTAAAAATGTTACCTTTTTCCTACCCCGCGCTCGTAGAGACTCCTCAGAGATTGATAGCATCTTAGTTGTAATTACAGTTTAGTCATCTTTCTATCCTTTCATACCCTTCATGGTCACTAGATTTTGAAAGTAAAAAAAAAAGTCAAAACATTTCTGCCGTAATAATGCAGGACAGAGGAAGTTACCAACGTTCTCCTCTTCCTCAACACAACACATCATACGAATATATCATCCGAGCACAGTCTAATCTTCATTAGGAAATGTTCACTAGATATTATTACTGAACATAATGATCTTAGACATTTCCTATTAAAGATTAGAATGTGCTGGGATTATATAAACGGATGATGTGTTGTGGTGAGGAGAGGAGAATGCTCGTAACTTCCTCTGTCCTGCATTATTACGGCATAAATGTTTTGACTTTCAAAATCTAGTGATCTAAATTCGGGTTCCATAACGTCTGGTTTTCTCTTCAATCTCCTGTTGCCCACACATTCACCCAAAGATTTCGTCTGTATACATCTCGGAAAATTATTCTCCAATGTGTCTGAAGTTTGTATTAATCCTTTATCGTCTTATATTCAAACTCAAGGCCAGGGTGTATGTTCTCACAGCAGATGTCTGTAACAAGAACCAATGCATGCTAATTCATTCTCAGTTTCATTGCCTCAAATTAGTATTATTGTGACCTGGTATCCATTACAGTTTCAATACATTTTATTCGATGACAACTTGATGCTCTCAGCTGACTACATCCTATTTAATATTTCTAGTACCAGTCAGATGATGAAAGAATGCAGTCAAAGCAATCTATTAGAGTCAACAGGTCTCAGTTTTGATAAGATCACCGCACTCACGGATATTTAGAACAGTTTAGTTCCTAACATCTCTTATGGATTATTACTTCAAACAATATTTTGTATAAAAACAGTTTTCTCCTTTCTAGAGCCCCTGTAGCTGCGACAATAAACTGTTGAAAGGAAGTCAAACAATTATTGGTCAGCCAATGATCCTTTAACACTGACATTAGTCTCCTTCCTTTATATTAAATCGTTCTTGTATGTGTGTTTCTCATTGTACATTTTACATTCAACATTAGAAGTATCCATTTGACGTCAGCTCCTTAAAGATAATATATGAAGATTAACCTTTTAAAAACTCACAGCAGGTACCGCATCTGAAATAAAGTGAATAAAGTAGACTTTTTCGTCTGCTTTTTAATACTTTAAACATTCTCTGAGTTGGTATAGTAAAATATACAAAACAAATCTGTTAAATATACGAAGTTATCCACCAATTCAGTGGATTTAAATCATTGGTAGGCACTCATAGTCACTAGGGGAAACATGATCGGTTATTTACCAGTAAACTACACGAATATCATAAAATTTTATAAAAATTATGAAATAAGAAACAAATCACAAGCAAGTCAGATTACAGCAGAGAAAGAAAATTCCTTAATTCTTATTATACAGTGAGACCTCAATTATCCGTAATGGTCGGGACCGGGAGCATTCTGGATAATCAATTTTTCCGGTTAATTGAGTACTAATTTTCATTTTTAATAATGACAGTTTTTCGATAATGACATTTAAAGCTCCATATTTCTCACTGATCCATCGGTTGGATCAAAGTCGTCCAATTTGGTGGAAAAAAGTTCACAACAACGTTTTCAGCATTGAAATGCTGTACGTCTGGATGTTGTCCAATGGCAGAATGATTTTACTATCATCTTTTAGACCAATTTTCTTAAAATTCTCTCTCACTTCTGGTACTAAGTTATTGTTAAACCATTCTCATGGACATTTTTTAAAGCTCTTTCCAATAACTAATGCCTTGCTCTTGTGTGTACCAGCAGCATTAACGCAAACTAATGAGGTTAGTGTCTGCTTTGAGACCTTGTGTCATTCTTTGAATTTTTCATTGCAACAAGCCAAACTTCTCTTAAGTAAACACTTTCCATTCTCCGTTATCTCATTGGTGAGTTTTTTTTTCATTGATTTGAATTCATTTAATTTTTCCACAAAAATTGTGGCAGCTAATCAGCTGAATATTTTTCTCCTGCAGCATTAAGTTTGTGAATATCATGGCGTTTTTTATCTTAAATTTTGAGTGGAATATTTTAGACTTTCCTTCACTGTGAATCCAGAAATTGGAGTTCCTTTAAATGGTTCCTTCCGGAACCATTCATAAACTGCAAAATCTTCTTCTGGCTCTTAAGCAGTTTTTAAAGTTTCCAAAGCCAATAATAGAATCACTTTGTTTTTCATGCCAAAAGCTATCGAATCTATGGCACAATATCAACAAATTTTGGCCTTACAAATCGATCGAGGGAATTCCCATTTTTCGTTTTAGTCACATTGTGTTAGATTGTTCAAAAATAATTGAAAAAAAATTATAATCCCGGATAATAGAGGTAATTACGGTTAATCGATGCAAAAAAATTTAAATCGATCCAATAGCATTTTCATTTTCTTTTCCGGATAATTGATGTTGCCGGCTAATCGAATCACGGATAATCGAGGCCTCACTGTAATTTATATAACATAATCTCATTACGCCGACCACAAGTTAAAACATTGACATGACGCAGCGATGAGGTCTTCAAACATAGATGATGTTGAAACAGTGGAGTTAATAGATTTGTGAAACGGTGAAAATAGAAGTTAAGATATGTATATTTAAAACAATGCAGGGTGTTCAATATTTGACTACTGTTAAAAGTTGTAACATATTAAACATTATTTTAATTTGATATTTATATTATAAATTTCTATATAAATCCCAGCCTTGGAATTATTGTGAATTAATTCACAATTTTCACATATTCCACAATGTAAAATGAATTTTGTATTAAATATAAAAAACGAGTCTTTTGGTTGAGAACTTCCAAATTAAACAACTTAACTGTTTAGATTATTAACGAGTAGTAGCTGCACAAGGCCGGATATCTCAACCAGAAGACTCAACTCATCTAAGGAATTTAAATAAAATCTCTATTTTAATAACATGTAAGTTATTGGAATCAAACTACAATTGTTATCTTTTATTTATCTTGCCCTATAAGAATAAATCCCACTTGTGTTTCCTAAGAAACGATTTCTCCCCACTCGTGTTTCCTAAGAAACAATTTCCTCCCATCTCATGTTTCATAAGAAACAACTTCTCCCCATCTCATGTTTCATAAGAAACAATTTCTCCCCACTCGTGTTTCCTAAGAAACAATTTATTCCCAAACATTTCCCCATAAACCAATCCCTGGTTTCCCGTTTATTTTTGGAAGAGATTTCTCCTGATCTTTTACCTATAAATCTCATTGTATATCCCATACAATTAATTATCCCTAATTTAATATTTATTCACTAATTAAATCTCAATTAGTGAATTATAATAAAGTTAGTAATAAAAAGACTAGCAAATATTATTCAACTACTTTTAACTTTATTTACATACATGATGTAAGAGGAGGTCTTAGAGTATAAGTGCTTTTGCGATCACTATAAATAGAAGACAGAATTGAGAACTCTTGAATTCCTAAGTTCTTGAATCAGACAAAGAATATTCCAGAATTCTTAAGTAATTCACAACGAAATCAAGAAGACTTTACAGCGACGAACGCAAAAAGTCGAAGGTAAAGACAACTACAATCAGCAAATCTACAAAACAAAAAACAATAACATTTTGTAAGATCATGATGTCGTTTACAACGAAGAGAATTTAAGAATTCTTACAATCGACAAAACTACTAACAGCTAGTGAGTGAATTTATGAGAACCAATCTCGGGTAATATCAAATATACAACCTAACCTGGACAGTTCTTTGAGTGACAAAAGTGCCGTCTAATTGTCGAGAAAGATAACAATGCTTCTACGAAATTGCTATCATATGGGGAGTGAGATCGTAAAATTGTTTACACTCGTTTTTCATTAAAACTTTTAACCCAAGTATTATTTTTTTTTTTAATCAAGTTGTCAAGTTATTATCTTTAATGTCAATTATGTTCATTTGTTGTTAATCTGATTAAAATGAATGACCAGAAAAAAGTGCGTACTAAAATTATTAAATACTAGCTTGACCCGGTGTGCTTCGCTACCCCTGTCGATGTAAAAATCGGTTCAGCCGTTTAGTTATTATTGTTTAAAAACTAAAGGTACCAATTTTACCCGTTTTTCCCCCTTTTTATCCCTTTCTGGTCCAAGTATTGAAAAAATTTATAGCCTATTGACGCTTCCAAGTAAGGATCTATCTACGTTCCAAATTTCAATAAAATCGGTTCAGCCGTTTAGGCGTGATGCTCAAACAAACAAACAAATAAACAAACAAACTTACAAAGACATTTATATATTTATATAGATTTTCAACAACCCTACTTGGTCCTACAAAAAGTTGGCCAAGCATTCAAAGTTCTGCCGTCAAACTGTTTCCAATGTTATTAAACAGTACCGGGAGAACTTGTCCGTTGATAGAGAACCTGGTTCAGGTAGAAGTAATGGTCCACATGATGTTTCCAAAGCCAACAAAATAGAAAGCATTTTCAAAAGAGCTCCCAACACATCCGGTAGGAAAGCAGCCCGGTTAGTTCAGTGCTCGGACTATTTGGTACGAAAAGTTAAAGCTAATGCAGGTTTAAAAACATACAAGGCTCAAAAAGTTCCTGACAGGAACGATGTTAAAAATTTAGATGCCAAACACAGAGCATGGAAATTGAAGTTAAGAATTTTTCGATCTCACCCCTTAGTACAGGAGCTTAATAATTGACGGATCAGAATCTAAATTCTCTTGCAGAATGGAGAGAGTTTTTAAGAGCAACAGTTTTTTTTTATACCCTTCACCTTCGTGAGAAGGTTATATATAAATTTGTCATTCCGTTTGTAATTTCCACAATATAATTTTCCGACCCTATAAAGTATATATATTCTGAATCTTTATAGATAGCGAAGTCGATTTAGCCATGTCCGTCTGTCTGTTGAAATCAATTTTCTGAAGACCCCAGATATCTTCGGGATCCAAATCCTCAATAATTCTGTCAGACATGCTTTCGAAAAGTTTCCTATTTAAAATCAGCAAAATCCGTCCATAAATAACAGAGATATGAGCAAAAATCGAAGACAACCTCTATTTTTGGCCTATTTTTCTTATCTATATCTCGATTACTAAGTCATAAATATAGACAATATGGATATCTAATGATAGATATTTCACAGTCCATTGCAACGATGTATATAAGCCTATACAAAGTTGGACCTACAATGGGTCAAAATCGGGAAAAATATTTTTTAATCTGAATTTTTTTTTACAGAAAACATTCTTTTGTCATAAATTTTTTTCACTAATAAATTAAAAAAAAAATTTTCTTTAAAACTTAGAAAAAACTTTTAAAAAACAATTTTGAAAAAAAAAATATTTAAAAAAAAAAAATTTAAATTTTATTTTAAAGTATAATTTGGTGAAGGGTATATAAGATTCGGCACAGCCGAATATAGCTCTCTTACTTGTTTTTTTTTTTTTATAAATTTAAGAAAATAAAAAGCTATGTCGGTTTTATGATGTGGGTTTAGTCATTATTTCAGAAATATTGAAGACTTTAATACTGTTTCATCGATGTGACAATTTATGTGTTTTTGCCCATAAATGCATATTATAAAAATATTAATGAACTACTGCTAATAAATACTCTTATACCTTTTGTCATTCAATAAACCTGGATGGAGTCTTATCGATCAATTCTGTGCTATGATTAAATACGATCTAAATTCATATATATGGATCGATTTCCTTAAAAATTGCTAGTATGATTTAAGATATCATGAAACTCAACTGTTCAAAATTTTGTGTCATTGCGAGAAATTTTAGTTTATTTCCTTTTAAGAGTTTTTTTGAAGTGAGCGCTATGTGAGAGCTATACCAATTTCTGATGAATTTAATTTGGATACCAATATTTTAAAATTGTTAAAACGATTTTCGGAAGTAAGCCTTATATGGGAGGTATGGTCAATTATTGATAGATCCATTCAAAATTATTAAATGTGTGATGGTAGTTAGACTAATATTTTTGGGCGTTGCAAACATCAGCACATATGCGTAATAACCCTCCCCAATATAGTGGTGTAGAGTATAATAACTAAGTAATTGATTCTCTAAAGAACCTTCATTAGTTGTCATTAAAAGATATTTGTTTAAATGTGTTTGGATAATGTATTCATGTATAATTACACTGTGCTACAGCAAAAAATTACTCGCTAGTTGACTAAGTATAGGTTGTAGACCGTGATTCCGGATTCCCGAGAAAAATACTACAGGAATAGCCAAGTTATAAAGTAATACAATAAATACATTAGATTCGTTCGCAAATTAAGGCCCATTATTTTTTTTTTTTTTTTAAATGAAAACTATGTATCGTAATTATTTTTGTAAATTTGTAAAATAAATAAAATTTTATTTAAACATTAGTTCTTGTATATAACATAAATTGATAAATTGATACTTAAAACTAATTTTTTGTTCGCTATGGCTTCATAGTTTGTTATACAGTTTGAAATTCTCTTTAAAAAATATATAAATATATTCTCCTTCTAACAAGTGCTGCCGCCAGCCATAACACCGCGAATCCAATCATGATAATAGGCCACACTGGCAAACACATCGGGTCTGCCCACAGCACAAGGTTCGCCCCAATTGACCACACCCACCAACACATTGTTTTCATCTACCAATGGGCCACCAGAGTCTCCATGACAGGAACCCTGACCGGCTGAGGTATCAGTGCAAATGTGACCTTCACCCAACCAGGCAGAGTTTTTAACATTCTTCGAGCATTTCTCATGTTCCATATAGCTTAAATCAACGGTGTGTAAAATATCGGGAGTACGGCCCCATACTTTAATGCTGCCCCAACCGGATAGTGTAAGTTTATCGCCTTCCTTTAGAGTATTGCTATGGGCCATCTTAATGGGTTGAGTGCGTTCATTATATACAATGGGTTTGTTTAAACGTATCAAGGCAATATCATTGTGATACATGGGTTTATCGTGCAAACAATGAACTTTCATATCTTCTACCAAATACTCAGCATCAGCTTTAGTCCAATTAACCGTACCAGTTACCACTTTCAAATATTGCTTAGGCCATTCCGAGCAATGACCGGCAGTGAGAATCCATTCTGGTGCTATAATGGCGCCACCACAAACATGTTCACCAAAGGTATTTTGTATGGAAACTTGATAGGGCAGCAAACCTTCTGTAGCCTCTGAGCCGCCAATAACACGGGTCTCCGTTAAAAACTGTTGCACTTTTTGTAATTGTTCTTGCGTTATAACGCGGCCTTCACATCCCAAAAGAACCGCACAGGTAAGAGTCAATAAAATTTGTAAAAACTTTTGCATTTTGATAATTTCTTGTTTAATTCTTTTGCGGTATGGTAGTATACAGTATTTTTTTTAATTATTCTATCTAAATTACTTTTCACTTGAAGGTTTTCTTTCACAATGTTTATTGTTTGTCTAAAAACTTTTACTTTTATAGACTCTACCAAAACTTTCTTACTACCATGGGCTACCGAAATTATTGATAAACCCTCAACTAATGATAAAGCTGATCGTAAAAAAAAAACTGATTAAGCTGTATTACGAAGCATTGAAGCGAATACGAACCAGTATTAAGTATTACAATCAGTAGCTGCTAGTGAGCATGCGGTGGCATTTTCTGATAATTTTTCATACTATTTTCTGGGGAATTGCTAGTACCGATTATTGTTAGAACATTACTAACCGGCGGGTAGTCCACCGAAAACTTCCAAAGTTGTTTAAAGTGTTTGTGATTAGATATGGTCTGTTTGTTTGTGCAGCAGTTGGTAGTTTGCTGTGAATTCTAATGAAATGTTTATTTTCTATTGATTTTTTAATTTTTTTTTGCAAATGTTTGTTCTTGAAAAGACAACAATAAATTAGTCATTTAGCCGAATTGAAGTCTATGATTAATATTTAGTACTCGTAATAATACATATTATTAAATAATTTTTTTGGAGAGGCAACCAATGCGTGTGTTATTGGCAGACTGTTTAAAGTCCAGCAAATGTTTTAAGACTTTTTAATTGTCACGTTAACGATATAAATAACAATATTGAATTTAATAATGATTTTGGTCTAGATTTTTTAATCTTATAGCTATGTCTAGACTTTTTATTTAAAGATCTAAATTAGAACATGGAAACCCATAAATTTGTTTTATTGTTATTTAATGTCTGTGGTTATGGTAAGAGTATTATAGTATTGGTTTATAATATTAGGAATTGAATTGTTTGGTATAATGAAAAAAGTTCTTTTAACAGAACGAAGAAAGAATATATCATATTTTATATCGAACAAGTAAGAAAGCTATATTCGGCCCTGCCCTTCACCAATTTATACTTTAAAATAAAATTAAAAATTTTTTTTTTTTAAATTTTTTTTAAAAAATTTTTTTTTAATTTAAAATAAATTTTTTTTTTTTTTAAATTATGTGAAAAAAATTTATGAAAAAAAATTTTTTTTGTGAAAAAAAAAATTCGGGTTAAAAAATATTTTTCCCGATTTTGACCCATTGTAGGTCCAACTTACTATACCTTATTTACATCATTGCAATGGACTTTGATATCATTAGATATCCATATTGTGTATATTTATGATTTAGTAATCGAGATTAGATCAAAAATAGACCAAAAATAGAGGTTGTCTCGGATTTTAGCTCATATCTCCGTTATTTATGGACGGATTTTGCTGATTTTAATTAGGAAACTTCTCGAAAGCATGTCTGACAGAATTATGGAAGATTTGGATCCCGAAGATATCTGGGGTGTTCAAAATGTTGATTTCAACAGACAGACAGACGGACATGGCTTAATAGACTCCGCTAACTATAAGGATCCAGAATATATATACTTTATAGGGTCGGAAAATTATATTATGGAAATTACAAACGGAATGACAAACTTATATATACCCTTCTCAGTAGGGTATAAAAATAGGAAATTGTATCCAGTTTTTATAAATTTATAAATAAAGGGTTTTTCATTAAGCGCTTTATACCATTAAACTTAAATAAAACAAAGTGTGTGAGAGATATCAGCGAAATTGTTTCTTCGCCGCGACATCGCTAGATGGTGGATATTTGCACGATGTTATATTCCATACATAATGACATCGATAGGAGGATCCGTAATGTCAATTCTTTGACTCTGGCGCATAAATTACGCTTATTCGCATAGACCTGCGACTTAAGAAAACCTCACAAGAAAAAGTATTTCGAGGTCAAATCGCAGGATGGTCACGTCACCTTCACGTAAGATGACCATGATGACCAATTCAGGCCAAAAAAAGTTGGTAATCATCGACATATAGCGCTCACCGTTGAGGGTGATAACAAGGCCAACGTTATATGTTGACGTACCAGAAATGGGCCTCACCATAAAACGGATGATGCGCTCGGAACGTTGCCCGAACAGAACACCCATTTTGATAAAACAATTTTATAATTTGCAATTGTTGTTGAACGCCATATCCGTACAGGATGATTTGGCAAAAAAGACTAAATAAATGACAACCAATTCGACAGATGTAGTTTCAATAATATTACCACTATCAAATGTCAAATTTTGGAAGTCCCTATTGGAAGACCCTTTAGTTGTTATATTTATAAAAATTCTTGATGTTTCTATAAGTTTTTCTAAGTATTTTTTTAAACAAACAAAATATCAGTTTTTCCACAAATCATTTATGAGTCACAATTTTTTGCCAAAGCTTTAGAAGTTACATTATTATCAGTTATTTGGTGATCGGCCCACCATGCGGGATTTATGTTGACCGATTTTGTGTACAAATTAGTCATGACCTGATTGGTTTTAAGAATCCTAATCCCTCTAATGCTTAAGCATGCCTCAAGGCACTCATCGCAAAAATGCAATGCAAATATAGCTGATTTTTCAATTCAAAAACTCTTGTAACAGTTTCTAAAAAACGTACTTAAATATTTAAATAAGCCTCGAACCGTCTTAAAAGCTCTCTATTCATTCTTATTTACTGCACTTTTTACAAACTAAGTGCATTAATAACCAAAAAACTAAGGGAAGTCGATGTTGTGTTATCAAACGTTTAAGTGTTTTAAAGTTTCCCGATTGCAATCAAATATTTTTCATAAAAAGTATACTTATATTATATATTTGGAGTAAAGATTTATGTAAAAATAGGTAAGCTACTCTCTAAAGACGTTATGAGTGCCTTCAGGCACTCTTGGGCACTACATACTAGTTTTTTTGCCTGAGTTCTTCCCTCATGTAGCTAAATGTTGTTTGGTTTTCTTTACTTTGATTTGCATTTTTTTACATAAAATTTTAAGAAATGGCTGTCGAGTGAACAAACGTTACAAATTATCTGAACAATTAGAAAACTTGTTTTCAATAAAAATTGACAAACTATACTAACTAAAACCCGACTATGTTTCAATCTCTAAAGCCCCAAGGGTGCCTTAAGGCACTCATTTAGTTTTTCCCACCTGACAGGTAAACCATTGAATGTACAAAATTTTAAATGTTGTTTTTGAAATCATATGCCCAAATTTACCATAAAAAAGTTATTACCAACGTTTTTAGCAATTTTTTTTAGAAATTGGCATTAGAGGGTTAAGCGTTTAAAAAGATAAAATGATTAATTTTAACATAAATTTCTTCTTTAGACCTTAAGAATAACTGTTCTTAAAGTTCATTTAAATAGGATAATAGAGCACAATATTTCAATATACATATTTTTATGGATAATTTCGAATATCGAAATTTTTTTAGAGATTAAAGTTGTCCCATTTCAGATAAATTTTCAGATTATAATTGATATAGTCTGATGCATAATTTTTTTTTTTAAAGATTTAATTCAAATTGAGTAACTTTATTAAATATTGGCAAGAATTTGCGTTTATTATACCCTTCACCATGAGTGGCAAGGGTATATATAAGTTTGTCATTCCGTTAGTAATTTCTACATTTTTCATTTGCGTCCCCACAAAGTATATATATTCTGGATCGTTATAGATAGCGAAGTCGATATAGCCATGTCCGTCTGTATGTTGAAATCAACTTTCCGTAGCCCCCAAATAACTTACAAACATAATTTATACATCATTATGTCGGGAATTCTTCCGGCTCGGTCGCTATTTAAAATCGAGAAAATCGGCCATCAAATGGCTGAGATATAAGGAAAAAACCGGGACAACCTCGATTTTTGGTCTATTTTTGATCTATATCTGGATTATTAAGTCATTAATATAGACAATATGGATATCTAATGATAGATATTTCAAAGTCCATTGCAACGATGTATATAAGGCTATAGTAATTTGGACCTACAATGGGTCAAAATCGGGAAAAATATTTTTTTAACCCGAATTTTTTTTTAACCAAAAAAAATTTTTTTTATTAACTTTTTTTCACTAATAAATTTAAAAAAAAATTTTTTTTAAAAATTAAAAAAAAAAAAAAAAATTGGAAAAAAATTAAAACATTATTTTTCAAAATTTAAAAAAAAAAAAAAAATTTAATTTTGAAAAATAATTTAGAAAAATTTTTTTTTTTTAAATTTTGAAAAAAAAAAAATAATTTTGTTTACCTAAAAATATTTAAAATTTTATTTTTAAAGTATAATTTGGTGAAGGGTATATGAAAATGTTAAAATAGTCTTGAATTAGAAAATTTGTCAAATCTTGTAAATTTTCTCATTGAATTTCTTTATGTTTGAAATACGATGGCTCTTACATTTGATATCAAAATTAATTTAAAACTTAATTCAGGTTTGAACTTAATTTTTTTAGAAATTTAAAAATTGTTAAAGAATTAAATATGTCAATGTAAAAGTTATTCTATTTAAATGCTAACACAAATATATTTTTGTGCATTTATGAATCCAGAAAATGTTAAAATAATTTTGAATTTTAAAATTTCTCACAATAATAAAAAATTTAATAATAAAAAATTTCAAAGAAAGTGGAAATTATGAAAGCAAAGATCGTAGTGGGCTTCCCCGCATTCTCGACAAACGAACAGAACGGTATATTATACGTTCCATTCAAGAAAATCCTAAGCTAAGTGCCGTCAAACTAAATCGGAAAATGAGAACTAATCTAGAAATTACCGTTTCTGATCAGACTGTTCGCCGATGTATCAAGAGAAATGGGTACAATAGCAGAGTTGCCAGAAAAAAATCATTACTTAGATCTGTGAATATCCAGAAGCGCTTAGAATATGCCCGAAAGTACGAAAATGCTCATGTAAATGACAGATCAATGTAAATGTATGGTTTTTGGAGGTGATGTACGAACAAAAGTTTGACGAAAGCCTAATGCAGAGTTATTACCACAAAATGTTAATTGCACCGTAAAACATGGAGGCGGGTAGTCATGGTCTGGGGATGTATGGCGGCAAATGGTGTCGGTAAGTTCAGGTTCATCGATGGTACTATGAATAAGGCAATGTATATCGATATTTAAAGGATAGCTACCTTCCCAGCGTCCAACTTCTAGATCTGGAGGACAACGCAATATTTCTCAAGGACACCGATCCGAAGCATTCAACAAAGTTAGTCAAGGAATGGCTTCTATATAACGTTATAAACAAATTGGAACATCCCCCGGAGTCCCTCGATCTTAATGTTATTGAACATTTATGGGATATTTTAAAACGAGGTCTAAAAAATCGACAAGTAACATCAGTTCCAGCACTCAAAGAAGCGTTGATGGAAGAATGGAGCAAAATTATTCCAGAAATAACAAAAAAATTGGCTTTGTCCATGCCAAATACATTATCTGCTGTAATTAAAGCCAAAAGAGGCCACACAAAATATTAATTTAATTTTTTTTAAGTTTTTTTTTTATCCGTATGTAAATTAGCTTTATGCCAAAAAAATGAATTTAATAAAAATAAATTAGTTTTATGTTTATTTTATCTCAATAAATCCGAAATAGCATAAAAAAAGTAATTAAAGAATTTTTCACTAAATATTTATTAATAAAGAGGAAATATATTAGGGGTATGTAAACTTTTGTAAGACTGTGTACATTTGTTTAATTTATATTAGAAACATTTGATTTAAGAATTTATTTGTGTAACCATAGGGTTACACTATCAGTTCAGTTGTGTAGTTTTTCTAATGAAACCGATTGATACCAATAACAGCTGTATCATCTTCTTTAACAATTTAATCAACTTAAACCCGAGAAATTCAAGTAAATAAGTACAAAGTTTTTTTTAGTTTTCAGTGGAATAGTTCATACTAAAGTTCTTTTCTTTTTAAAAATATAGTTTTATTTATATCTTACTTTTTGTTTTTTTACTTTCACTTTAACCAGTCACTAGCCCACTAACTTTTGCTTACCCTTCATGAGTACGAGATTTTTTCCCCCATTATCATCAATTATTTCAAAAGTCATAAAGATAATGTTTTGAAAAGATACGTTTAATATTTAGATTTAAAAAAATAAACAATGTTGAAAATAAGATTATATAAATTGTTTAGATTTTCATTCATGAAATTCCATAGGAAATTGATATTACACATTACTTGTATAAACAAATACACTCATACCTCGGTTTGCGTCCCTTCATTCTGCGTTGTTTCGAAGTTGTGTCTTTTTAAAATTTCTGTGATTTCGAAGTTGCGTCGTTAGTGCTTCCATTTGCATCATTTTTGTTTCAGTTTGCGTCGCATTGTTTCGAAGTTGCGTCGCAAGTGCTTCGATTGCGTCGTTTTTGTTTCAGTTTGCGTCGCATGGCTTCGAAGTTGCGTCGTTAGTGCTTCGATTTGCGTGGTAGTTTTTATTGAAAAATCCAGTTTTCAACTAAAATTATTAATCTTGGAACCAATTAAATGAAAATCAATACAAATGTATGGAAAATCGTGCTATGGTTTGCGTTGTTTCGGTTTGCGTCGCGTTTCTCCAGGCCCAATTAGCGACGCAAACCGGGGTATTAGTGTACAATTTTTATTAATACACCTGCAATCCAAAATTTAATAGCTGCATTAAATTGATATAAAAATTGGAAATGTGCTTTAAATATTAATTTTAGATCTACATATCGCTCATTTGCTGCAACAACGTCATAACTCAAAATCCATGTTTTTTGAACTGAGTAATACATAATATGCACCGTTTTATAGTCTTTCATATAGCTTCAGCAGTTTTAAAAAAGTCAGTTATATTTTGTGTTAGAGTGTTTTTTTGTTGTAAACTTCAAAATTAAAATTCATGTTTTCTCGTATATTTGACAAGTAAAAATTTGGGTTAAATACAGATTGGAAAGATATTAACATCTACTATTTGAATCTGGTTTTATTTCTGAAATCGCACGATTTGTTGAAAATTCATTTAAGAAACAGTAAAATGTCATAAAACATTCAAACCGTTTTTCTCGAAACTACTTTTTTTGAATTATGACGTTGTTGCAGCAAATGAGCGATATGTATATATGAATACTATAATTGATAATACTTTAATGCAAAGACTGATTGATAATGCCTCACCAAACATTGTCAAGTCATGCTTCAAATCACGTTCTTTAAACATGCTCGATATGACCGAAGGCAATGTCTAACACAAATCAAGTAAATTGTAGTATATTCATAGGGCACTGCTACACGTCTAGCATGCAGTATTGATGGATCGCGATCCATAACGCAGAATAGCCTAATATTCTGAAATTCAGATCATGAATCACGCGATAAATATTGAAGGTGGGTGTAGCATACTTCGTGATATCAACTCCGGATACGCTGGTTTTATAATCGACGACCGAACCGCACAGCTCAAAAATAATGTAAATACTGACTCGATAAATATTGAAATTGTAACATATGCGCAATTCCATGTCATCGTACGTGACATTTGTACGCCTATAGATTGGAATAGATTTTGCAAAAATAAGAGTATCTGAAAAATAATTTGGTCTTTATGTTCCATTCAGAGGGTACTATATTTTAAACAATAATAAGTTCTTTCGAAACATTGTTGTCCAAAATATCGAGCGAAATAAGGGTATATCGTACGTGACATAAAACGGAAGTCATTTTGAGGTACATGTAGAAATATGCGAAAATTTTCGAATGGAGAGAGGCGTTAGGTTTTCTTTTAATTTCTTACACTAAACCAAATATTGTTCCTTTATAATCCGTTATATTTAAATAAAAATAATCTTCGGATGATTTTTTAATAAATAAAATGTAATATCGTTCGTGACATACCGTACGTGACAGATTTTTCTCTTATAGTAAAACAATGTATATTCTGTAAATATATGTATACAAAAACTAAAAAAATAAATTGAAAATATATATTCGGTTCTAATAAACAATTTCATAATAGCAAAAAAACAATCACAGTCAAATTCATTTCATACTACATGCTAATTGGGAGCTTAGTTTTTGCCGCAATTTTAGCCTAAAACATACCAATTAAATTAAAAAAATAAATAAAGCCAGTTTAAACTATTATTTTTGCACTTAAAATGTTGTAATAAGCTCTAAATACATTCACATAGTAACATTTTAGTGTTTTCTTCTATTCAAATCTTCTTGAAAAAAAGTTTCAAGGGGTTTTGTTGTTTCAGTCGTGGTAGTCATTCTCGTGGAATTGCCCATATGTAACTTTAATGACTATTTACTTTCACATAGTAACATTTTAGTGTTTTCTTCTATTCAACTCATCAATTGCCCACGATTCATTAAAATGGATCGCAAGCCAAATATCACAATATATATTGAACGTGTATCAGTGCCCCTCAGAATATTATTAACATTATCACACATAAACGAAGATAAAATTCCTGGTTTTGTTAATTAATAATATCCTAGCTTAATGATACATGTGACACATGTTCTGTAATAGGATTCATGCAATGAGAAATTTTACATCATGCTGTAGATGATTAAAATTATGTTTTTAATAAATTTTAAAGAGTTTGTTTGATAACATGTGCGACATAAGCTTCACTGTTTCTGTTATTTATATTTTTGACGGCAAGATTTGTGCTTGAATGTTGTCTTGTGTCAAACCCTTTTGGATTTAAGAAAAGCGACAATGTCTTAAGTATTGTATTTTCTCAAAACATGTTGATAGAGAGATAAGCGACAATGTTCTTAAAGTTGTTTTTTCTCAAACTTTCTTGATCGCCAATGTACTGAATACTGTTTTCTCCCATACTCTGTTAATAATAAGATGTGCAACATAGTTTCAAATGTTATTTTCTATACACTATGAAGAGCCATAGTCTTAATAGTATCCAGTGTTGCCATATATTTTTGTGGGATTGGAGTCTGGTCACTCTACTAGATCTGGCAGACCTTATTGAGGGTTAATTATTATTTAAACTAACTGACCTTATTGACGACTACTTATGTGAGTAAAAGTGACAACAATATGACACAAGGCGAATTTATACAAGGTGGTGGCAGTTCTACAAAAACAACAATTGGTCTTAACAAATGTCAAAAAACAAAAATGAAAAATTAAACAAATATGTATTAAAACTTAATATAGTGTTGATAATTGAATAGTGAGGGCTTTACTTATTTATGTAAAAAATAAATATTTTGTTAATAAGCTTAGAATATGTAGATATTTAAATATAAACAAAAGCTTTGACAACTGTTAGAACCAAAAAGCGAAAAAAAAAGTTATCAGCTGATTGACTGACTCCACCTTGTATAAATTCGCCTTGAATATGACATATAACACGGACGAACTTTCTAGAACATTTTATAATCGGACGAGTGACGAGTGACGAGTATAGTTTAGATAGACAGACATTTTTACAAGCATACCTAAATTGGAGCGTAAGGCGTTTTTTACTTGTCAAAAATTCTCATGCCCATACAATTTGTATGCAGCATACCGAAATAACGCGACGGCAACGCTTTGCAATTGGAAAATCCGATTTTGACAGCGCGTTTAATAGTGAAGTTAGTTGCAAAACACAACAAATGTAAACACATACATACAAAAGGAGAAACAAATATGCAAGAAACACATTTTTTAAACTTTAATATTTAGTTTCTTTGATAAAATTTTAGTTTACAAATCACGAAACAAAAATCAGAAACACCAATACTGCAATGTACTTTATTGTTTAAATAATCCGGGTTGTTATATTAATTTTTTTGATAACCTTGTTTTTATTGTTTGACGTAGCGTTGGCGCTTTTATTTAGGTATGACATTTCAGCGTTAAAGCTAAGCGTAAAGAAACGTTCCGCCTTACGCTTTTATTTAGGTAGGCCAGTTAGTCTAGAAGGAAGTTGTCCAGCAGCATCCAAAGTGAAAAGTTGTGTTAAAGTCGTAAAGTTGAATTAAAGTTGTTTTTAGTTACACTAAATTATTTTTAATTAATAAGTTACTCCTTAGACCTAAGTGATTTAAGTAAATAATTTTACCAATAAACAATTAAATTAAACATTTTGTGTTTTATTGAAGTCAACAAACTTCTGGGCTAAATCAATCCCACAAAATTGGGGGCTCAGCCGTGATGTACTAGAGGACAAGGTAAAGAAGTGTTTCAAATAATGTTGAAAAAACTATTTGTGCAAAAATAAAGTAGTAAAGTGTTGAATAAAGTTGAAGTGTCTAAAAATTTTTGATGCTGATATGGTTTACAATATTGTAAATATTAAAGTGAACGTTAATTTCTTTTAAAAAAGAAGAGAGTTATGAAAAATAACTTCCAAATTAAAAGAGAAAAGTGAAAAAATCAAAAGAGCATACGAGAACGACATTTATTTAACGCAAAGTATATTTATACAAGTACATGCAAGTGATCAGCTGTTCATTATTTTCTCCTTTGTAAATACATTTGAGATTGTCAAAATTTTTTACTTTGTTGTTTTTCTTTCTGTTTGTTTACATTTTTTGTATGTAATTGTAAACAATTTTTGACAATCTCACAATGTTTTACACAAACAAAATTAATGTTGTTTTTTTTATTGTTGATTTGTTGTAGAGTTGCATGTACTTGTATAAATATACTTTGATTTAACGCACATTTACATATATTAAAAAAAAAAACTGGTCCTGAAACAAAAACAAAGCAACAGCAGAAAAATCATTGTGTTTTATGAGATATAAAGAAAAAAGAGACTAAAAAATACGTTACAGTTTACTTAATGTGTTAAAAGAGAAAATAAAAAAGAGTAACGTACATTGTATTCACAAGTGCAGAAAGAGACGGAAAAACTTCTACGAATACATAAACACATACATAGTTCAGTGAAAAAAAATATTTCTCGAAGGTGTTATAAGAACAGCAAAAAAAAAAAAAAAAAACTTGAACGAACAAGTATAAAGTGTTTGATCGTAGAAAAGTAAAAAGAAAAAACACAGCGTGTAAAGCTATATTATGCTGACTGGATAAAAAGAGAAACAAGTGACTATTGATCTCAAAATTACATTAAGAAAATTAACGAGTGAAAGCTGTGCAGCTAAGTTGAAGTGTACAATTAATTGTGATCCCTGGTGTTAAAGGAAGACAAATAGACGTGAAGAAGTTTGCTGTTTCGAAAGCTTTGCCATTAAGCAAAACAGACGAGTAAGTGGCTGAAATTCTACTGGCGAATGTAAAAGAAGCTTTAATGAGAAATATGAATGTTGAGTAAAGATAAGTAAAAGCAGAATGTTACATTAATGTAATTATATGTATATGTATATGAAGTAGCAAAAGTTGAAAAGCTCTTGTGGTTTTAAATTTAACTGAATTTTAATGTTGTGAATTTTATGTTAAAGTTTATTTGCTGTAAAGTTGAAGAGTTGATACTACATATCAGATCTGTTAATTTTTTTTAAAGTTGTAAACATTAGTTATGCTTAAATTTTAATGTTCATGATGGACTTCTAGAATATTTGAAGAGGGAAATTTGTAGTTGGAATATAAGTATTCATTTTTTGCTATTAATTTTATTATGGAATTTTAAAATATTTGAAGGCAAAATATATTTTTATATTCTTGTGGTTACATATACATATATATATTTTTTTTTTTTGGAAATTAATTTTGATTAATTTGAATTAAATTAGTACTGTACAATATTTTTGTATGTAAAGTAGGTACTTGGATTTATTTTCACATTTAAAGTATATTTATAAATTTTTGAATTTGTAAGGTTGTTGTTGGACTTTTTTTTTTGAAATGGACGTTAATAGTATTATGTTGATGAATTGCGAGTCTTTGCGCAATAAATTAAGGGAATTAGGGTTGGACGCAACAGGGTTGAAGACAGTATTACGTAACAGGCTCCTCCAACATTTCGGTCATCAAATTGATGGGGATGGCGCAGAATCTGTAAATTCTGAGTATCAGGACGTGGGTGCTAGGTTATCTCCGGAGGTTCGCTTTAGTGGTCCTGTCTTTACACTGAAGGACATCGCTGATAGTTTGTCTACATTTAGCGGTACTGATTCTATCAATGTTAGACATTGGGTTGAAGATTTTGAGGAAAATGCTGAAACTGTTGGGTGGAACTCGATACAGAAATTTATTTATGGTAAACAGCTTTTAAAGGGTGCTGCCAAATTATTTGTTAGAAGCCAGTCCGGGTTAAGGAATTGGGAATCATTGAAAAATTGTTTGATTGAAGAGTTTGGCGAGACATTATCGACATCAGAAGTCCACAGAGTGTTAAGAAATCGACGTAAGAATCAAAACGAGAGTTATCGTGAATACTTATACGCCCTGATGGAGATTGGAAAGCCAATAAATTTGGATGTACCTAGTCTACTTGATTATTTTGTTGAGGGAATACCTGACTCACGCTGCAATAAGAGCATTTTATACCAGGCAAAGACGGTAGAACAAATGAAAGAGCAGATCAAGATCTACGAGAAGATTCGTACCTCATCAATAAGGGATAATCGGAAGAGCAATTCCTCAAATAATGTGAAGGTTGATGTTAAGGAGGAAAAAGGTGGTAGTAATAAGAAGAAAAATTGCTTTAAATGCGGAAGTCCCGATCATCTGGCAAAGGATTGCGGAGAAACACAATTCAAGTGTTTTAAATGTAATGGTTTAGGACATCGTGCTGCCGACTGTAATGTCAATAAACATGAAGTCAAGCAGGAGCTACGCAGTAATATTAATATGTTTAGTTACGATAAGGAACCTTTCGAACCAGGGATGAAGTTCAAGAAATTTCGTTTAAATGACATCGAAATTTATGCCCTTATAGACACTGGTTGTAATATTTGCACAATAAGATGTGACATATATGAAAGGATGCGTGACGTGTTTGAGCTCGTACCAGAACAACGACGATTGAAAGGAGCTGGGGCAGGTGTATTTTATACTAAAGGCTATTTCGATGCAGAAGTTATTATTGATGACATTTCGCTGAAATTAAGATTTTACGTGGTACGAGCGGAGGATATAGGGTATCCAGCTGTTTTTGGCAGTAACCTATTACAGTTTGTGGATTTTATTATTTCCGAAGATGGCGTCGAATTTGTTCCCAAGGCAATCATTGATAATGAGAATAAGAGGGATGAGATTTGTCAGGAAGTCACAAATACTTTGGAGCTTATTAGTGAATTCGGGGATATTTGCATGAACATCGGAGAAGATGAAAAACCGTTGCTGATCTACAACACCTCAACGATGAACTGCGAGATAAGGTGAATCATATTATAGCTGAATATTGTCCAAAGGAAAATAAGATAGCCCCAGTAAGTATGAAAATTTTGCTGAAGGATGATATACCAGTAGCTCAGAGCCCAAGAAGAACCTCATATGAAGACCAGAGTATCATAGACAAACAAGTCTCGGAATGGCTGGAACGAAGTATCATAGTACCAAGTACTTCTGAGTATTCATCTCCTATTGTGCTAGTACCAAAAAAGGATGGAACTAAAAGGCTCTGCTGCGACTACAGAAAGCTAAATGAAAAAATTATACGTGATAATTTTCCGATGGCGCTCATTGATGACGTTTTGGAGAGGTTGCAACAAGGAAATGTGTTTACCACACTTGATTTGAAAGACGGTTTCTTCCACGTACCCGTAGATCCGGAATCTACGAAATACACGGCGTTCGTTACCAGAAATGGACAATACGAATTCAAATTTGTACCATTTGGAATCTCAAATTCACCCGCGGTATTTTGCCGATTTATTAACGCCATACTAAGAGATTTAATAGTGCAAGGTGTAGTAGTAGTTTACATAGACGATGTGATCATTCCATCTAAGGATGAAATGGTGGGAGTGGAAAAGTTGAGGTTGGTACTAAAAATCGCAGAGGAAAATGGTTTGCACGTGCGGTGGAGAAAGTGTCAGTTCCTTCAAAGAAAGGTAAATTTTCTTGGCTACATTATAGAACAAGGAACTATTCGTCCCTCGAAGGAGAAAACAATGGCCATTGAAAATTTCCCGTTACCCCACTACAAGAAGAGTTTGCAAAGATTTTTAGGATTAACTTCATATTTTCGCAGATTTGTAGATGGATATGCTATATTGGCAAAGCCTATGTCTGATCTGTTACGAAAAGGCACCGATTTCATTGTGAGTGACGAGGTGATTTCATCGTTTAAACAACTGAAAATAACATTGACAAAAGATCCGGTACTGAAGCTGTATAACCCAAAGGCATGGACTGAAGTTCATACTGACGCAAGTAAATTTGGCTATGGTGCTGTCCTATTGCAGAAGGATGCCGAGGATCAATGTCTTCACCCGGTTCAGTACATGAGCAGAAAAACGTCACCAGCGGAGGAAAAGTACCATTCCTATGAGCTAGAAGTTTTGGCGATAATAGAGGCGCTCAAAAAATGGAGAATATATCTTATAGGGTCAAGATTTAAGATAGTTACCGACTGCAACGCTTTCGCAATGACTATGAGGAAGGCTGATGTTCCACTGCGTGTTTCTAGATGGGCGATTTTCTTGCAGGATTTCAACTATGAAATTGAACACAGGTCAGGTACGAAGATGAGACACGTCGATGCATTAAGTAGGATTACCTGTTTGTTGATCGAAGATTCTTTGCGACATAGACTAAAAGAGGCTCAATTGGACGATATGTGGGTGAGAGCAGTTAGAAAAATTCTGGAAAATGATCATTACGAGGACTATTATATATACCACGATATATTATACAAGGATCCTATGAAAGAGTTGATAGTTGTGCCATCTCAAATGGAGGACGAAATTATAACCATAGCTCACAGAAAGGGCCACTTTGGTAATAAGAAAACTCAGGAGTATGTTGAGAAATATTTTTATATTCCGAACCTTAGCACGAAGGTTGGTAAAGTTGTCATGAGTTGCGTGGAATGTATATTGTTGAATGCGAAGTCTGGTAGGAAGGAAGGTATGCTGACACCAATCGATAAGGAAGATCAACCATTAAGTACCTATCATGTAGATCACGTTGGACCTATGACATTGACGAATAAGAAATATAATCATATACTGGTGGTCGTCGATGGATTCTCTAAATTTGTTTGGATATATCCCACCAAGGATACAAGCACGGATGCGGTTATTGATCGGTTGGAGCGTCAAGCAGCAGTTTTTGGGAACCCCAAGAGAATCATTTCTGATAGAGGAACTGCGTTCACATCTAATGCATTTAAGGATTACTGTGAAAAGAAGAGGATTCAACATTTATTAATAGCGACAGGAGTACCGAGGGGAAATGGCCAAGTAGAAAGGATACATAAGATCGTAGTACCTATGTTGGGAAAGCTGTCTCGTGATAACCCAAATCAGTGGTATGGACATGTAAATAGGGTTCAACAATATATTAATAGTACCCCTCCCCGATCGACCCATATTTCACCGTTTAGGATTTTGACCGGATGTGAAATGAGACTCGAAGAGTTTCCTGATATTAGGGAAATTATTGAAGAACAAACTCTACAGGAATTGCAATCTGAGAGAGACAAGGAGCGAGAAGCGGTTAAGGAGCATATCGCCAGGATACAAGCGGAAAATATAAGGAATTTTAATAAGAATCGTAAAACGGAGGAGAATTACGAAATTAACGATCTTGTTGCTATAAAGCGTACTCAATATGGCGTCGGTATTAAGTTGAAGGAAAAATATTTTGGTCCGTAGAAAATAGTTCGCAAAATGAAGCATGGTCGATACGAAGTGGAAAAGGTTGGCGAAGTTGAAGGTCCGCGAAGGACATATACGGTGGCCGAATATATGAAAAAATGGTCACCAGTATTCGAGCCGAATACCCCGTCAGGAGGGCCGAATGTGGGATTGGAGTCTGGTCACTCTACTAGATCTGGCAGACCTTATTGAGGGTTAATTATTATTTAAACTAACTGACCTTATTGACGACTACTTATGTGAGTAAAAGTGACAACAATATGACATATAACACGGACGAACTTTCTAGAACATTTTATAATCGGACGAGTGACGAGTGACGAGTATAGTTTAGATAGACAGACATTTTTAGTCTAGAAGGAAGTTGTCCAGCAGCATCCAAAGTGAAAAGTTGTGTTAAAGTCGTAAAGTTGAATTAAAGTTGAATTAAAGTTGTTTTTAGTTACACTAAATTATTTTTAATTAATAAGTTACTCCTTAGACCTAAGTGATTTAAGTAAATAATTTTACCAATAAACAATTAAATGAAACATTTTGTGTTTTATTGAAGTTAACAAACTTCTGGGCTAAATCAATCCCACATTTTTTTAAGAAAACTTTTTATTTCTAAAAAAAAAAACATTTTTTTCAACAAACAAACTTTTTTTAAGTACATACATACTAAAATTACAAAACCCAATTCGAACATGAATCAGACTTAGATAATTTACCTGAATTTAAATATATTCAAATCAATCTCCCCATTTAGTAAATGAATTTGGGGACATTAATTTTGAAATAAACGGCTCAACTTATTGATATCATAAATTTACAATGTTCCAAAAAACTTTTTTTAAAAAAATAAAACTTTTTGCATCTTAACAAACTTGCAAAAAAAAAAAGGAAAACTTGACAAAAGGTAACTCTGATGGTATCCTGCATAACTGCTAGATAGGTAACATATGCGTGTGTTGTAACTATCACGTAAAACTTGAAAGTTTTTTCAAAATCTACACAGAGAAAACATATTCGTAGTAGCAACCGAATTTGTAGCCAATCGAATGATTCTGCGTTAATGACCGAATTTTACAGTTGAGGCTACAAAATTTTAGAAGGAGTAACACAAGTTTGGTTGCTTTAACTGTAATTCTTCTATATCAACTGATTTTCTGTTGATAGAACCTACAAATTCTATGTTTTAAACCGAATCATTCGATTGGCAATGAATTCAGTTGCTACTACGAATATGTTTACTCTGTGTATAGCCTGTAATAAACTCTGTTAATGACCAGATGTCTGACAAATTCAGAAAAGTTTTATTCAATAAAAGTCGGTTGATATCAAATTGCCCATCAAGTCTTCAGTGTTATCTTCTTCTAAACTCTGTCGACGATAATATAGGCAAATTAAAAATTGCCTATATAATCCTTTAGGGGAAAATGTCGCCAATTGTCACCCTCGCAATCGTAAATAAAAGAACATAGTGTTACGAATGTGCAATGACGATTTGAATTCAACGGTCTGTAACGACTGCCTGCATCATTTATCATATTTGAGGGCACGTCCATCGGTTGTTGGCATTGTTTGTAAGTATGGCAACACTAAATATTTGGGCTGCTGGTAATGACATCGAAGGCTCTGGAATTCGAACATTCGAGTTTTGTCCGTTAAGAGCATTGTAGAAGATTCCCGAGAGATGGCAGTGCGTGTATAAATAGTGTCAGAGGCTGCAGTCGTGAGTTGAGTTGATCATTGTCGCTGTTAGAGTTAACATCAACTGTCGTGTACGTGTGTATTTGTACATTATAAAGTTTGTGTACATTTCTGCGAATTAATAAACGTGTAAAAAAACACTGAGTGACTATTTGAATTGTTGTTGGTGTACATTTTAAATAAATACAGAGTTGTTACAAATTTTAAACTACTAAAACTGCTTTTATTTGCAATCAAAAGTATCCGGTTTATTTAAAGGAAATAAACCCAGTTTTTAAAAGGTAAAAACGTAACAATAGGTTGTCGTTAAGCGACATTCCTCTCGTTGTCGCTCTTGCAGTTCAACTGCGATTTTCGCTATACTTTCTTGTCCATATATTGAAAAATAGGACAATTTTAAGACAATATCATTTGAAAAATCGTCAACGACAATGTGGTGGAATTAATCTTCAACACAGTTGTCGATGAATACAAAAACCAACATTTCATTGTTACAGTGTCAACGACAATATACGTGACATTATCGCTATTATAATCTTATACGATTGATTGACGTTTAAATGGAAAAATATTGTCGCTTATAAAACGGACCAGATTGTCGCTCATTCGGTGGAATTCATATTATACAATGTCGTCGATGAATTAATAAAAGAAATCGCTGTTACATTGTCAGTGACAAGATAGGGAAGATTGTCGCTCTTTTAGTCTAGAGCGATTTTCATGACACTGTATCCATTAATAAATAAATTTTATGATGAAATTGAAACTTCATTTTTACCGTGCTAAAAAGAAAGAAATGAGAGATTGTTACCTTGTCGACTTGCACTGGCTGCCCTCAAGGAATACATAATTGGTCGATTTACAAGGTCATGTCATAATGTTCTAATATTTCACGACTAGGCTGCTTGGCTTAACCGACTCTTAGGCGTTCGTCGCAGGTCTCAGAGAGTAGTATTATTTTAGGAAATTGTGACAATATAATGAATAACATTGTTTTGTATAGAAAAGCTTGTGTCTGTAGATATGTTTGTGTATGACAGTCTTTTCTATAGAAAATCTTGTATGTAAGCCCTTGGACTTATTTTCTTACCTCTTTTCTCTTAATATGCATTAGTAGTACTGAAGCATTTCAAATTTAAATTCTTTTACTTAAATAATTTTATTACAACATTAATTCAAGTTTATAATCTTATAATTAATTCTCTTTTTCTTTCTCTTTCTCCTTTTCATTTTCTTTTTCTGGCTCCTTCTCACCCTCTTTTTCCTCCTCCTTTTCCTCTTCCTTTTCTTCCTCCTCCTCCTTACCGCAGCTCTTCAGGTGAGTACGTATGAAATCATGATAATAGGAAATTCTAGCATGAGCATCTGGCAAACCCTTGGCACAAGGACGGCCCCAATTCACCAAAGCTACCAGTTTGCCATTGTGAACCAAAGGTCCACCACTGTCACCATGACAGGCACCCTTGCCCTTGTCATTAAATGTGCACAAATGGCCCACATCCACCCAAGTGGTGTTGTCATGAGCAGCACGACACTCCTTAAATGGCACATATTTCACTTTTAAAGTTTGCAATTTAGTGGGAACTTCACCGCCCAAAGACAGAGTACCCCAACCGGTAAGCACCAATTCATCATCTTCCTTCAGGGGTTCATGATCGTATTCCACAGCCTGAGTGTGATTGTCAAACTCAATGGTGTCATTGAGATGCAACAAAGCTATATCGTTGGCATAGGGCGGACTATTGTAACTGCAGTGCATTTCAATGCGATCCACATAGTAATATTTCTCAGTGTTATTTTGCAGATTTTGGGTGCCCGTCAAGATCTTTAGTTTCTCGGGCTTATTGCCGGCCACACAATGTGAGGCAGTAATAATCCAACGTTTGTCAATAATGGCACCGCCACAGAAATGTCGGCCCTTTAAAGACTGCAGGGATACTTGATAGGGGGCCAAATCTTCAGGGGCCTCCTCGCCACCCACAATACGATTGGTGGTAAATTGGGGCGGATAAAGTATGTCAGCTTGCTCAGCGGGTGTAGCGACAGCAGCAGTTTCTATAGTTTGCCAATATGAAAGTGACACCAATAAAAGTGTGCAAATAGCTGGATTTCTTCCGCTACCAAACATTGTGTATCCGCAGTTGAACGTTAACTAAGTTCTCATTTCCCTTTGACCATGGCTTTATATATGTGGTGTTTCTTTAAGTTTTGTAAAGAACTTTTACTTTAAAGTCTTACTTCGTACTGATGATACTCTTTAGGTTTCTTTTCCAGCCCATTTTTTTATTTGTCATGCAAGTCACGTCACTTACAGCTTATTTAAAAAAAGTGTCTGTATAGTCTGTCTGTGTTGTAGTCACCGCATGCAAGTTAGCTCTATTTATGGTAACTGCTTAATATGGTGTTGGTTATTAAGTGAGTAAGTGCGTGATCCTGCTGCGCTTGTGCTGTTTATTCATTTATGCGTATTTTTTTTTTTTGTTTAGCTTTATTGTAATAATTTATTTACTTTAATATGCGTGATTGTCAGGCGTTATCAGGTCATTAACATGTCATGTACTATATTGTGTTAAATTGTAGGCTTGTTATATGTTTTGTGTTTAAATTTACAATAAGTTAACACCTCTTTTCTTTATAAGCTGGCACAAGTTAATTGTGTTTGTGGTTCAAGTGTAAATGTGTAGATACATTTTAATTGAAACCTTTAAATAGAAAATATTATGAGACTTTAAACATTTTTGAAATGATAAGAACTTTTAAAATACTTACTAGGAGTGTGAGTTGGAGTGTTGCCAGGAACGCCAATTCTTGATGCCCTGTCTCAAAGTTAGTTTTGCTCATATTTAGAAGTTTATTAACTATAAGTTGAGTTCATAAATACAATTGGTCATAATGTCCTATTATATCACGACTCGGCGGCTCGGCTTAACTGATTCTTAAGCATTCGGCGTTAGTCTCTGATGTTTCGTTACGATAACACAATAAACATAGCATAGAAAGTAGTATTATGTTAGGATAGTTTTAGCTTGAAAAGCAATAAAAACCATTGTGAAATATTGAACATTGTGACAATATGACATGATAAGAGACCTTGTGAATTGACCAAATGTAAACTTTTCCAAATATTCAATTAATAGCACATATTCCAAAAAAATCTTAAGTGTCTTTCATTAAGCGCTTCCTATCTTTAAATTTAAATAAAATAAAGTGTGTCTGTGAGATATTATCGAAATATAATATTACGCAAATGTCCGCCGCGGCTTCGATGGTTGTTGCCCATCCGAAATGTTCAATTTTCTATTACTCTGGCACTCAAAGTAGGCTGAATTTGATTGATGGCATATGTTATGTTGGCTTTGAGGGCCGCTGTGGATTGTTGCTTGTTCGCATAGACAAGACAAAGTCTAACGGGATCTTATAGCACAATCTCGGTTGCTAGTTCACACCACCTCCACGTCAGATGACCATGCCCTCAAAACGATCGTGCAGAATGTCTAATGTGGCATGAGCTGTGTGGTACGTGGTGCCAAAGTAGTTGGTAATCATCGAACTATAGCGCTCGCCGTTGACGGTGATGGCCTGGCCAACTTCGCTCATATGGATTGCTATCGTCTCAAATTCGACAATTTTGTTTGTTGATGTACCCATTCATTTGGAATCAGTTGCGTTCGGCACAAGGTCCAAGTGATGATTTGGCCAGATTTCAGCAGCTGATAATAGATAGGACCCCTCTGCACCCACCAAATAGAGAGCCATGGACATTTGGATTTGTTGTCTATTCGGCTGGTTGGCCGGGCTTCACGATCTCTTAGGCTTCGGGTTATCGTAATGGATACATTTTTCATCGCATGTAATGATTCGCTCCAAAAACCATTTTCTTTTATAACGTTGAAACATCATTTCTTTCAAGGTCTCTCGGCTTCAATTCATAATTTCCCTGCTGTTGGATGAATCCTGCTACTCGCAATTCATGGTCTTTAAATTTTTTGGCCTGGGCAATCCTTGTCTTCCGTGTGAAAATCACCACTTCTGAAACGAACATCCCATTGAACCGATGAAACACATTCACCATAAGCTTTGGTGAGCAATCGGTGTGCTCCAGTGGCACTTTTTTCAAATTAAAAAATAAAGCAAAACTTCCCGCTCTGTTGTTCAGATATGGCGTCAAATCGCTTTCCAAAGATACCAATATTTCATATGTTTCCTTAACTAGAGATTTTAAACAAATAATAAAAATCTTAAAAAAATACCTTTTTATCCTTGGATCCAGCACATCAAATATTGACCCTAGGACCGACATTTTGGGAAACGGTATCTAAGAAGTTTGTTTTGTTGAAACGTTTTTTTTTTTTTTTTTTTTTTTTTTTTCATAGGTAACGCTAACCTGTATTATAATTTTCAAAAATGCAAGTTACCTTGAGGATCATTTAATCATTAGTGCAATAAAAAACTATACAAATCATTTTAATTTTTTAAATTATGGCAAGCAATTTTATTGTGAAATTATTAATGAAAATTGTTCTAAAACAGTGAATTGAAACTTAAAATTAAAAATGCTTAAACATAAAAATGGGGTAAACATATAAAACTAGTCAAAAATGTAACAAAAGACCAGATTGTATTAGACCCGCATCATTCAACAAAACCGAATGATAGTGCTGGAGTAACAAATAGAAAAAAACGGATCGAATACAATCATCGTAACAGCTTTTTTAACTAATTAACTAAATAACAAAATTATCTAACAGTGAAGATCTCAATTAGTATTGATTTGAGGGTGGCAAATAACCGTTGTTGTTCGACGACTGCAGAGCATTAACCAATTGTTGATCGTCGTAGTGAGCGCTTTGAATTTGCTGCTCTTGTGAGTTGTCCAATTGCTGTTGTTGTTGTTGTTGCTGTTGGGGCTCTTCCTCTTCTTCTTCCTCAGAAGCATCCAAAGATCCAATAACAGAAGTAGCGGGAGCAATACCTTCATCAGTGATAGTGGTGGATCCACCCAAACTATCGTATTGCGATTGAATTTGACGCTGGGCATTGGCAGCCTCTTCGGGGGTGCGATACTTGATGAAGAACACCTCAGGTTTGTTGATGGTTTGGGGAGAATCTTTGATGGCATCTTGCAAATCGGTGGCTGAGGTTTTCTTAGCCAAAACATAGACAACTGTTTTTTCTTCCTTAATGGCTTTGGCCAAATTGAGAGCGGCAGCTTTGTTGGTTTGGCTGGGCGTCTTAACGAACAAAACATTGTAGTGTTTGCGGGGTTGTTGTTGCAAAGCGGCTAATTCCTCTTCGATTTCAGCCTGGGTTTCTTCGGGAGCCGAGTGAATGAAGAAGTTCTTGGTGACAATTGGTTTCTTGGGCGTACGAACACGGGGACGGTAACGACGAGCGGGCTTAGTGTTGACAGCGGGTTGGAAACTGAACACTGAGGGGAAATCGGCTGGCATGGGGAGTTGCACAAACTGTTGTTGTTGTTGTTTTTGTGGTGCTGGATACCTTTGGTTTTGTTGCAATTGCAGTTGAGGTTGATTTTGATGCTGCAGCTGGGGTTGGGGCAAATATTGTGAGTTGGGCTTGAGGAAAGAGGAGGGAATTAAATTTTGAGCTGGATATTGGGGTTGCTGTTGTTGTTGTTGTTGCTGCTGTGGCTGCTGTTGCGTGTAGTAAGCCGGTGGTGCAATATTGTTGCCATTGTAGCTGTAGCCCGATTTCAAACTAATGTCTGCGGTGGCCATAGCCAAGGTTGATGCTACCAAAATCGTCTGAAAGAAAGTGATTAAAGAAGAAAAATGTTAAATTTTGTTTTTATAACCTAATATTTTTTAATTTGTTTAATAGGAAAACAAAAAATTGGAATAAAGATAAGAATGAAATATTAAATATATTAAAAATAGTTTTTCCCTAAAAAAATATTATGTATAACAGTTTTTTCTGTAGAAAATATTATGTATAACAGTTTTTTCTGTAGAAAATGTTGTGTAGAGCTGTTTTCTATATAAAATATTGTGTAGAACAGATATTTCTGTAGAAAATATTGTGTATAACAGTTTTGTTCTATAGAAAATGTTGTATATAACAGTTTATTCTGCTGAAAATATTGAGTATAACAGTTTGTTCTGCAAAAAATATTGTGGAATTTTCTGTAGAAAATATTGAGCATAAAACTATTATGTATAACACTTTTTTTTCAATAGAAAATATTGTGTATAACAGTTTTTTTTTGTAGAAAATTTTGTATATAACAGTCTTTTCTGCAGAAAATATTGTGTAGAGCTGTTTTCTATATAAAATATTCTGTATAACAGTTATTTCTGTAGAATATATTGTGTATAACAGTTTTGTTCTATAGAAAATGTTTTATATAACAGTTTATTCTGCTTAAAATAATATGTATAACAGTTTTGTTCTGGAAAAAATATTGTGTAATTTTCTGTAGAAAATATTGTGCATAAAACTATTATGTATAACAGTTTTTCAATAGAAAATATTGTGTATAACGGTTTTTTTGTAGAAAATTTTGTATATAACAGTTTTTTCTGTAGAAAATATTTTGTATAACAGTTACTTCTATAGAAAATATTGTGTATAACAGTTATTTCTATAGAAAATATTGTGTATAACAGTTATTTCTATAGAAAATATTTTGTATAACAGTTATAGAAAATATTGTATATAACAGTTTTTTCTGTAGAAAATATTTTGTATAACAGTTACTTCTATAGAAAATATTGTGTATAACAGTTATTTCTATAGAAAATATTGTGTATAACAGTTATTTCTATAGAAAATATTGTTTAGAACAGTTTTCTGTATAAAATACTGTGCAAAATTCTACAGAACAAATTTGTGTATAACAGTATTATCTATAAGAAATTTTAGCTGTCTATAATGAACGAATTTTCACTAAGTAATCATTTTTAAAGGAAACAGGCTTGTTTTCAATATAGCTTATGTTTTTATTTTTTAAATCTGAAGCAGATTTGATTGTCTAAAACTAAGTTTTGCAAATTAAGCTCTTTTAAACTATTGCCACACAATTAATCCTTTATACAACCCGGATTTTCTGGGATGAATTCTAGCACAATTTTCACATTTTTATTTAATCCAATTATTTCATATTTAAGGGATTTTTAGTTTCTTATCACTATTGCTTGTAATTTTTATTATATTTTCTTTCACTTAAAAACTTTTTTTTCATTAAATTTCATTCACAATTCTTTTATTTCTCCATATTTTAATTGTTAAACAAATGAAACACAACATACCACAAAGATCTTCATGTTTAAGCTTGGGTTGAAGATTTAGTTTAGTTAAAGAAAAGCTGTGCTTTTTTAGTTGTTACTTGAAATGCTGTTGCTTGTTGACTGATGACCCATCTCTGCTCATCACTAGTTTATATACTAAACGAAAACCTCTTCACAAAAAAAAAAAAAAAAAACCTTTCAAAATCAAACAATAAACTTCTCTAATGTAAGAAAACATACAAATAAAAGAAAATCATTTTAAGTTATTAACAACATTTTCAACAAAGTGTTTCAAATATTTGTAATGTTAGCAATATATTCATCTCTTTTCATTTTTTTGACATTCATATTTGGAATCTTTAGCATTTTAAATTATAAAACTGAATATTTTTTCCAACACACACAATAACACATAACACTCAAAAATAATGCCAGCCTTTCTAATAAATTCGGGCTTGATTTATTTAATTTATTATTGTTGTAGTTGTTTGTTTTTCTTGCAGCTATTTTAACAATTAAATTATATTTTTAAAATTTGTTTTCAATTTGCATTTATCACACACACACACACACTGTAACTTGAAATTAATAAAAAAAAAATATAAAAAAAAACAGCCAATCATAAAAAATTGCAATCATTTGAGCAATAAAATAAAATATTTTAAATATAAATTAGTTGTTTCAGCTAAACAATGGTTTTAGTATTAATTTTAAATTTATAGTAACGAAATCAATGGGGCCTCGAAGTATTTCAAACTTTTAACAAAATTTTGTCACTTCATATTTATCAACGCCAGCTTCATCATCATCATCATCATCTTCATAAAGACATTAAAAGAAACTATGTTAGTGTTGACGATATTGATTTTTTTATTGTTTTTTTAAAGATAAGTTTATAAATCTTGTTTTCAGTTTGTTAAATCATTTAATGTCGTGTCAACATTTGATTTTTTTTTTGCATTTAAATTGTTTAAATACTTTTCAAAAAATTTCATTTCTTTAGATTTTTATCTGCATTTAGTTTTTAACAATAAAGTAATAAATCAAATTGGTCACCTACTAATTCTTTTTAGAGTCTATTTAAAACTTGAATATAATAAGTTATTCTTATACAAATTATAAGCTTAAACTTTGCAAAATATGCGGATTTCGTTAAAACCAACATTTTTGCTTATAATTTAGTTAATAAGCCAAAGTTTTAACAGTTAATCTGAAATAACAATAATACAATATTAAAGTTTGATCAAAGTGGGTTATAGTTAATCTTTCACCGCAGAGGTCAAAGGTGAAATTTGGAATTGTTTAAGCACTCACTTTTACTGGTGCTTGATATTGCGACAGGATATCAGAGTTCTTTCTAGTAAATACTGATTTGAACGATGCGTGCTTTCAACAAGTCGGTGCCACATTCCGTGCAACTCGTGAAAAAAATCAATTACCGCATGAGAGCTTTCCTGGTTTTGATGATCAGAATTATATAATTTAACACCATTCGATTTCTTTTTGTGGAGTTATAAAAGTTAACACAGAAGTCCCCATGTATTGGAGAAGGAAATTTAAAAAGTACCCTTAGAATAAAGTACCATAAATTTCCCCTTTGTATTCAAACTAAATCCGGACTAGATAAGCTTTATAACAAGTTGTTATGTTGATTACTATAGATAATTCAAAAAGTACAAAGCAAAAGTACCATTAGTACAAAGCAAAAGCATCATTAAGTACCCTTTTGCGAATTTCATTATATATAAAAAAAGTACCATCAGTATATTGATAACCTACTATAAAGTTCCCTTTATGGATTCTCACTCACTCAGGACCATATATGCATAATTCCATGTTACTAGTTTCATAATTATAGAAAATTCAAAAAGTACCATTATAACAAAGACAGTTGTACCATTAAATCCCTCTTTATGTGGATTCTAACTCATTGAAGATCAAATGTCTGTAGTTTCATGGAACCAATGTTTCAAATTATCCCGTTTCTACCCTTTTTGGTACTTTTTCTCCGCATTGGAGTATTACAAATTTGTCTCAAGTAAATTTCTGTATTGTAGTGGGAGCTATATCAATGTATAGAAAAATATATTTTAGAAAAAAAAGTACCAACAAAAAAAGATCCCTTAAAAATTCCAAAAAAGTACCAAACAGAGAGAGTCAAATCAAAATTTTTCAATTTTCACATTTTGCAAGAAATCGATGTACAGTGGTCATATCTACCCACTGTAATAATCTTACATCATTTTCTCTACTCTTTCACCAAAAAATACAGTTGTATCCGTCTTCAACTTTCATTGTAATGTATTAAAAAACAGTTTTTTGCCTCTATTGAAAATTTATAAATTTCGAGTTGACTCTTTTTAGAGAAACCAGTGCGATATATTTGGTTTTAATTTTAATAAGAGTAGAATTTGATTTAAAATTAATTTCTATGTTTATTAGTTTAAAAGATACATAGTGTGCCATAAAAGTACCAAAATACAGTTTTTACCTGTTTTCTCCCCTAACAATTTCGAAATATAAAAGAAGTACCAAACAAAATCAACAATATTTATTTTATTTTGATACATTTTTGTAATTTGTTTGCTTAATAAGTTTTTTAAATAAAGCAAACAATTATATGTGATAAATATTCACTAATAATTCAGCAGTTTCAAAAATAATAAAAACAAGTAAGAGAGCTATATTCGGCTATGCCGAATCTTATATACCCATCACTAAATTATACTTTAAAATACAAATTTTAAAGGCTTTATTCATAAACAATTTTTAAATTTATCAAATATTTATAAATCAAATTTTGTATGGAAATTTTGATAAACCTTTGATAAATTTAAAAACTGTTTAGTCTCGGTCCACACTGTGAAACATTTGCTGCAAAACATTTCTTTCCCCTTTCATCGACAAACTCAAATGTTTTGCAGCAAATGTTTCACAGTATGTATGGGGACTTATGAATATGAGGGTAAATATTTTTAGAACAAAATAAATTTTTTTGAAAATTTAAAAAAAAAAAAATTGTTTTTTCAACATTGTTTTTTAAAACTTAAAAAATAAATTTTTTTTTTTTTCAAAATTGTTTTCAAAAATTTTTTTTTTTCGAAATATTTTTTTTCGATTTTTTTCAAAATTTTTTTTTTATTTTACTAGTGAAATAATATTTATGACAAACATTTTTTTGATAAAAAAAAAATTCGGGTTAAAAAATATTTTCCCGATTTTGACTCATTGTATGTCCAAATTACTATAGCCTTATATAGATCGTTGCAATGGACTTTGATATATCTATCATTAGATATCCATATTGTCTATATTAATGACTTTGTAATCCAGATATATATAAAAAATAGGCCAAAAATCGAAGTTGGCCCGGTTTTTTTCTTATATCTCAGCTATTTGTGGGCCGATTTTTTCGATTTTAAATAGCAACCGAATTGGAAGGATTCCTGATATATTGATGTATAAATCAAGTTTGTAAGTTATTTGGGGTCTTCAGTAAATTGATATCAACATACAGATGGACATGGCTTAATCGACCCCGCTATCTATAAGGATCCAGAATATATATACTTTAAAGGGTCGGAAAATTATATTGTGGAAATTAGAAACGGTATGACAAACTTATATATATACCCTTCTCACGAAGGTGAAGGGTATAATAAGTGTTATATTAAGGTATGCCGAATCTTGTATACCCGCTATCAATATGTTTTTCTGATATAGGGTTTATATGAGCATAGGGTCAATTATGGAACGATCCTCACAAAAGTTGTTGGAATGATTTACTTAGGTTCATATAAACCTTGTTTATGTTCAATTTAATCACGATATTAATTATTATTATGAATGTTCAAGTCATTTTCTGTTGCCCGATTTTCGCCAAACTTTACAGTATAATTTCAGAGTACTTATAAATAATTTCTGCAAAATTTTATCAGGATTGTCGAATAATTAACATATTTATGACTACTCCAACAGTATTCCGGTGGGACATTCGTATGAGGGCTAAGTGAAATCATGGACCGCTTTTCAATACAAAACAAACCTTATCAACAGAGAGTATTTGTTTGTTGTTTCAGCCAGGTAGCTTCTTTCGTTTGGGCCCTGTCGGGTTTTCAACAGACAGACAAATGGACGGATATTGCTAGATCGTCTTAAAATCTTATGAGGATCCAGAAAAATATTTAGATGTGTTACAAACGAAATGACTGAATCATTTTTGTTGATGGTGGGTATAAAAAACGATTACGGATGAGGGTCAGCTTCAGGCTATAGCATTAATTCAGTGTTTTCCAGGCTGCGATTTCGGAGTGGGTAGAATATCCAGATTTATACCAACAGAGAATCTGCAATTAAATCGCTCTCTGGTGTATACTTGATATTCAGATTTGTATATGAATGACATTCAAACTTGAAGTTATTCTGGAAGTCTGGGAGATTTGTATAATTATGGGTCATATTTTCTAGGAATCTTTCCTTTATAAAGTCATAAAGGATTCTCGAGATATTTGGTCAATTCACAAGGTCTCTTATCATGTCATAATGTCTTAATATTTCACAATGGTTTTTATTGCTTTTCAAGCAAAAAATGTCCTAAAATAATACTACTTTCTATGAAAAACCAACGCCGAATGCCTAAGAGTCAGTTAAGCCGAGCCACCGAGTCGTGATATATTAAGACATTATGACAATATGACTGAAGAGAGACCTTGTGAATTGACCAATTGTATTGAAAATTATGTTATTTGAATGCAATCAGAAAGTTTGGATTACATATTTATTTAAAATTTAATTTGTAAACGATTTAATTACATAAGTTTCTATCTTAACTTTACTTTCAAAAATTATAAATTTTATCTCTTTAGCTAAATAAAAAATAAAACAAATTACATGTTTATTCATCAGTTTTTTCATAGTATCAATCAAATGCTAGTTAAATATTTATTTATTCTATTTAAGGTGATTTATATCTGGTACAAATGTGTGCATCAATTTACCTTCATTTCGACAATCCTAAATCAATAAATGATACATTCACTTTTTTTAAACAAAATCTTGATAAACTGCAAGATTTAATCTAACTATTTGTTCTTGTATTAACTTATCAAAATACCAACAAAATTAAATGTAAATTTTAAACCCGGCAATGGCTTAAACTGAATGACCCGTGTCTTTGTGTCTCTTTAGCATTTTTTTGTAACCATTAAAAAGTGTAATAAAACATTTAAGTTGATACCTTTCGATCATTGGCTCATTTCTAGTTTGTCTTATTTATACAAAAAAAAAAAAATAAAAAAATAAACCTAGAAAATGTATTTTAAAAAATGTGCCAAAAATAAAGCAAATGTTTTTGTAAATTCAAATCAAATGCATTTGTTTTTGTTGTTACATTTAATATGTATTATTTATCAAACATTGTTATTTAAATTTTTATGTATTTAGTTATTTATTAATACTCAAGGTGACAACGTCATCAGCATTCATATAAAAAAACTTAATAAAGAAAAGTGAATTTTTATAGGTCAGGCATAAATTAAATATGTTTAATACTTATACCTATAGTAGAGTAAACAAAAAGGTTTCCCAAATTGTAAAGGCCAATGTCAGTAAGACATTCAAACAAATACACCATAAATTAACAAAATGTTTTAGAAAATACCCTGTAATTAAGAGATTTATTATTTTATTGTTACATGGAATCATTTTAATATGAATCAGTAGGCTTTTTATGCCCTACTCACCAACACAGACAGTTTAAATTTAGTGGGTGTGCTTACACGTTCTTAATTAGATCGAAATTGGGGGTTACAAGTTCGATTATAATCTGGAACAGTGGTCGTCATAAACAAAATACTTATGCCATATTATTAAATGTATTTTAATGTTGAATAAAACAAATATTTCGATTGTTTATAAGATGCACAAACTACAATTTGTTACCCTTTTAATCAAGGTTGGATAACGGTACTGCTAAGCTACCGTTACCGATATAATATTAAATACCGTTATCTCTAAATACCGTTTCCGATGTTCTATAAATAATTTGAAATTATAAAAATGCAATGTTTCACTCCTATTCGTATTGTGTACATCTGAATAGCCGATTGAGTTCGGCCTCTGGTGACTATGAGTGCCACTACAGATGTATACCCATTAATTCAAACTAATTTGTTAATGTGTCTATAAAATATGCTCTCAAACAAGGCAGATTTTTATGAATGAGACAGCAAATGAGGTTAACTTGGGTCAGTCTATTTGGAGTGAAATAGAAACATAAACATTTGCCGCCAGGGATATCCTAGCTTTTACTTAAAATTTAATGTTTAAATTTATTTGTGAAAAAAATTTTACAACAAAAAAAAATTTTTTTTGTGAAACAAAATTCGGGGTAAAAATTAATTTTCCCGATTTTGACCCATTGTACGTCCAAATTACTATAGCCTTATATAGATCGTTGCAATGGACTTTGAAATATCTATCATTAGATAAATAAATACTTAGTAATCTAGATATAGATAAAAAATAGGTCAAAAATCGAGGTTGTCCTAGTTTTTTCCTTATACCTCAGCCTTTTGTTGGCCGATTTTCTCGATTTCAAATAGCAACCGAATTGGATGAATTTCCGATATATTAATATATCAATCATGTTTGTAAGTTATTTGGAGGATTTGGAAAGTTTATTTCAATCGACTGACGGACAGACGGGCATGGCTATATCGACTCCGCTATCTATAATGATCCTAAATATATATATATACTATATGGGGTCGCAAATGAAAAATGTAGAAATTACAAACGGAATGACAAGTTAATGGGCCTGGCTCACAAAATGCGAACGAACATTTTCTTTCTTATTTTATATTGAAAACAACAAATAAATTTGAATTTTTGTTATTGTTTTCAATATAAAATAAGAAAGAAAATGTTCGTTCGCATTTTGTGAGCCAGGCCCAATATTTACCCTTGCCACTCATGGTGAGGGGTATAAAAAAGGGAGGCAGTCTTGATGTGTGGCATAGACATATAAGTCTGTGGGTATTCCCACTACCGAACATGCACCATACAGCTGTTCATGTGAAAAACATGGATTTTCTAGATTTAGTCCACAAAACTTTCAAAAACTGACTTTAAGCTTTATTAATTGTAATAGCAAATGCTAGGCAAATAGGAAACTGCTATCGTTTAAAATCAAAATACATTTTCAAAGTTATCATCGGAATACGAGGCAGCAATACATCTGTCCCTTTACACTTTCCAGTTATAATAGTCGTCTCGATTAGATTTCGCATTAAATTCTTTAATACAAGTCCAGTACCATTACAAAGTCGTGGTTTATTAAAGTAATTCTTAGCAGTTTAGCTTCCTATAAAGTACAAAAAAGCAAACAAACACAATTGTTGTTAATCCGCTCATTTCAGACCTAAATATTCATATTGATAGCTGTTATAGCTTCCCCTATATATAATTTGTCATATCTATGGGAGGTAGCATGCCCTCTAAACCAATCCCGACCATTGTCAGCCAAACTATGTAAAATGATAAGAGACAAAGTTTGAATAATCTCGTAATTATTGTTTTCAATATATTTAGAAACATCTGTTTACTTTGTATGGGAGGTGACTCTCACGCTATTCTGATCCCTCCCATTTTTTGGTGAAATTGATTTATATAAAGTTTGAAGACTTTCACAATTATAGTTGCCGAGATATTGGAAAATAACTATTGTTACGTTTTAACCTTTTTAAAACGTTGGTTTATTTCCTTTAAATAAACCGGATACTTCTGATTGCAAATAAAAGCAGTTTTAGTAGTTTAAAATTGTAACAAGTCTTTATTTATTCAAATGTACAACAACAACAGTCTCAATAGTCACTAAGTATGTGTTTTTAATACACACACACAAACTTAAATGTACAAGACTTAACTCTAATAGCGCCTATAATAAACTCATTCACGACTGCCACTGTTTATACACACGCCATCTTTCGTGAATCTTCTACAATGATCTTAACGGATAAACTGGTACATTCGACTTCTAGAGCACCTTTAACATTCACTGTTGCCATACTTTCAAATATTGATCAACTCAAAGCTTTTATTCAATTTATGTTCTACAGCAATGTTGATAATATACACAGATTTATTAAAGTTTGAGAAGCACTGCTGTTGAGAGACATTATACAACTTTAATCCTGCCGTTAAAACAGTTATATTTAAATTCAAATCCAATTTCGTAACACTATTTACCTTGTATACGATGGGTACCAAGCCCACTAATACAACGCGTTTATTTTGAACCACACTCTGTACAATAATATGGAAGATATTCGGCAAAATTTTAAGACTTCCACAACTATAGTTCTCCATATATTCGAAAATAACTTTCTATGGGAGGGGAGCACGCCCACTTTTCCAATTCCACCCATTTTCAGCCAAGAAGCGCGCAATGGTACCGAAGTTTTGCGGCTTTCGCTATAATACTTCGCCAGATATTCCATAACAATTATTTGCTTTTTATCGCAAGTTATGAATAAAAAGTACGCTTAAGTTCCTTCTAGTAAAAATTTCAAATGAATCGCTATATTGTTTTAGGCTACCAAAAGTTACAGACAAACAAACAAACAAATAGATATACATACATTCATTTGTATATGGGTAATTCCACGAGAATGACAACCACGACTGAAAAAATCCTTGAATTTTTTTTCCAAGATGATTTGAATAGGAGAAAACACTAAAATGTTACTATGTGAAAGTATTTAGAGCTTATTACAACATTTTAAGTGCAAAAATATTAGTTTTAACTGACTATATTTAATTATAAACCTCACCTTCGTGAGAAAGGTATATATAAGTTTGTCATATATATTCTGGATCCTTATAGATAGCGGAGTCGATTTAGCCATGTCTGTCTGTTGAAATCAATTTTCTGAATACCCCAGATATCTTCGGGATCCAAATCTTCAATAATTCTGTCAGACATGCATTCGAGATGTTTCCTGTTTAAAATCAGCAAAATCCGTCCATAAATAACGGAGATATGACAAAAAATCTAAGACAACTTCTATTTTTGGCCTATTTCTGATCTATATCTCGATTACTAAGTCATAAATATAGACAATATGGATATTTAATGATAGATATTTCAAAGTCCATTGCAACGATGTATATAAGGCTATAGTAAGTTGGACCTACAATGGGTCAAAATCGGGAAAAATATTTTTTAACCCGAATTTTTTTCACAAAAAACATTTTTTTGTCATAAATTTTTCCACTACTATTTTAAAAAAAGTAGTATTTCCACTACTATTTTTAAAAATTGTAGTATTTCTACTACTATTTTTAAAAAGTAGTATTTCTACTACTATTTTTTAAAAAAGTAGTATTTCTACGACTATTTTAAAAATTTAGTTTCTACTACTATTTTTAAAAAAAAATAGTATTTCTACTACTATTTTTAAAAAAGTTTTATTTCTACTACTGTTTTAAAAAAAAGTAGTATTTCCACTACTATTTTTAAAAAAAGTAGTATTTCCACTACTATTTTTAAAAAAGTAGTATTTCTACTACTATTTTTAAAAAAAGTAGTATTTCTACTACTATTTTTAAAAAAAGTAGTATTTCTACTATTATTTAAAAAAAATAGTATATCTACTACTATTTTTAAAAAAAGTAGTATTCCTACTACTATTTTTAAAAAAATGTAGTATTTCTACTACTATTTTTAAAAAGTATTTAAATATTTAAATAAAAGCCTTTGAATGAAGCTAACATGTTTTTAATATGGAATTAAGGTTTTAGTGAATTAAGCTTAAATAAAATTAATTCGAAGCTCTAAATTCTAATACTTTTCCATTAAACTTCATACCTACAAGAGTATTTTAAATTCGCTACCACTGAATGTAGCAATCTATTCATTTAACCAGTGATCGGCATTCATAGCCAGCAAGGGACGAACAAGATGGGTTATTTACCAGTACACAAGAGCATGCCAAAGAAGTTTATACAAATTATGAAATGAAAAACTAAAATCACTATAAATATCTGGTAAGTTTACATTAGTTTAAAACAATGGCCTCTTTATGCGGACCACTATTTTAAACAAATGTAAAACTAAATTTGAAAACTCTAATAAATTTTACATTTCCTTAAAGATAAAATTATGAAATATCATAAAAAAAAACAAAAACAAAATCTACATGTTTAATGCCCAATTGTTTACAAAAAAATAAAACCCCGGTTACAATTTCCCAATAGCTAATAAATCATATTGAAAATTGTGTAAAAAGGTCAATGTTTCTTAATATTTTTGATATGAACTTCTTTTGTTTTAGTGAATTTTGGTGGCCAGTTATAATGTAATTAATATGTCAAATTCTACTTCCGAAAATCATAAACTTAATTAAATTGCTGATTGTTTTATGATCTTTCACACGCTAATTTATCTATCAACTAACTCCATTAAAACAACAACAGCAAACGAAAAGAGACAAAATATTTTAACTTGGACATAAACATTTTATTAATGTTAAACAAGTTGTTTATTTAGATTAATAAATAAATAATTCAAATAGATAAACAAAACAAAACAAACAAAAACGAACAAATTTTAAACTGTTATAGATACATAGATTTCAATCTTATTAGTTTTATTTATTATTTTATTTCACATACGTTAGTTTTGTACGAGTGGCGTTTGTTAAAAAGTGAATTCGTTTTGTGCGTTAAATGAATTTTAAATTAAGTCAACTGTTAAATATCTGTCCCATCAAAGAGCAACTGACAGAGAGAGGGAGAGAAAATATTTTCTTTATATTTCATTTTATTTATATCAGCATTTCTATTTTTATTAAAAACAACTAACTGTTTATTGGAAAAAACATTTAGAGATTGAAAGCTAGATATTATGTATAATATTCTACTTAAATACCTACAAAAGTATTTTTAAATTTATTGTTTTGATTCATTTTGAGCATTTCTTTGGAAAGGTGTCAAACCACTTAACTCCATATTTATTTATTATGATTTGTATATCAAAAATATTTGTCTCAATCTTTCACTTTTATTCAATTTAAGGCTGATGCTTGTTGTATTTGATTTTAAATTGATTGACTATTTTTTAATAGCAATAGTTTGCTGCTATTAGTCGTCCAAATTTAAAACACAAATTTGCATAATTACTTTAATTTATTTTCATTTCGTCTTTATCTGCTGTTTATATAAACATTTTAATGAAAACTGTTTTTTTTGAAAAAAACTTTCGGAATGTAAAATATCAATGTTTTTAGTAATAAATTGTAAAAGTTTATATAAAAAAAAAAACACAACTGTTAATTTGTTGAAAATCCCACTCTAATCTATTGTAATTCTAACATAATTATGTATCATCATTAATAATAAAAACAAAATGTTGTAAATTAAGCTATTAAGTTTGATTTGAATGGATGTAAGAGTTTGTAGAATTCAGCTAATAGAGCTTTTAAAATTTAGCTGTCTTTGTTTTATTGAAAGTAATATGTCATTGTATTGTAAAAATTACATTTTTTTTTTGCTCATGAATGTGTTTTTTTGTATGCAAATTTTTTCTTTGTGGATTGGTTTGAACCCTATAGACGGCGAAACGGCTCGACCGATTTTCCTGAAATTTTCACACTGTCTTTCTGTATGTGTGGAAGGAATTAAAGGCTATCTTTTAGTAAAAAATATGAAGTGGGCAAAATTCCACGCCCGCCTTAAAAAATAAAAATACAGCTCCTTCCTAGTCATGGACATATTAAACTCTAAATGAAATAAAAGTCGTTGAGGCAAAAAGCGGCAGCTAATTTTTTAAACATTCGAAAGCTACATCTATATAGATGACGTCAAAATAAAAAATAAAGCTTAACTCTGTTAAATTACCATTTGAAATTCTAAGAGAATTTGGACATTGAACAAAAATTTCACATTTAATTCTCACATGTTCATAATTGCATTTTTTTTTCTAAACAAAATATATTTTCTGAAAACTTTAAACAATAGTTTTTACTCTTACCTTTGTTATATTAATTACAACAACCAAATTTTTGTTTAATTGTTCTTATTATTTTTTGACGACAATTTCACTTGCACTGTTAAACTGTCACTTGAGATATTAATTTTTTAACAAAGAAGCAATGTATCAATGCTAGTGTAGCCATTTATAGAAAACAAAATATGCCGTTATGTACTATGGACACTTGTCAACCGTATTACCGTACAAAAAATTTGCTTTTGAAACATTAAAAAAAATTACTTTTTTCCGAACCACTGTGCTATGGTGTGAATTGTAAACAATTTCTATTTGACAAACATTATTAAATAGTGGTGACGAAAATCGAAGTGGATCAGAAAATGTTCATTAGAGTATTCCAAAAAAATACAATTGATCGCCAACAATTAAAATTTTTTTTTCAAAATTTTTAAAAAATTATCTTTTGGGAACATTTTTTTTTTTTTAAACTTTAAAAAAAAAAGATTTAATTTATTTGTGGAAAAAATTTTAGAACAAACAAATTTTTTTGGGTGAAAAAAAAATTCGGGGTAAAAAATATTTTTCCGGTTTTTGACCAATTATAGGTCGAACTTACTTTGGTCTTATATGCACCGTTGCAAAGGTCTTTGAAATATCTATGGATATCCATATTGTCTATATTAATGACTTAGTAATAAAATAGGGTAAAAATCTAGGTTGTCCTGGTTTTTTCCTTATATCTGAGCCATTTGTGGGCCGATTGTCTCGAGTTTACATAGCAACCGAGCCGGAAAAATTCCCGATATAATGATGTATGAATCATGTATGTAAGTTATTGGGGGGCTACGGATTTCAACATACAGACGGACATGGCTATATCGACTTCGCTATCTATAACGATCCAAAATATATACACTTTGTGGGGTCGCAAATGAAAAATGTAGAAATTACAAACTGAATAACAAACTTATACCCCTGCAATCAAATATAAATTTTTTTCCCGCAAGTTTTAATGAATATCTCATAGATTATATATATATTTTTTTTTTTTTTTTTTGAATTATTTGAAATTGCTGACATTCAAAAAACCAATACAAGTTAAGAACAGTGCTTCGAATTACGTCAATCTAAGCTAAATTCACTAAAATTTTCATTCGCTATTAAAGATGTCAGCCATTCATTCCATAAATCCATTCCCTACATCTAATTCTTTAGCTTTATTCATAGGCGTTTATTTAGATAGAATTCTTTCACTTTTGAATTAATTCATAACAGTATTTAATTAATTATATTACTAAACTATTTATGCTTCATTCAGTTTTGGCTTTGTTTTGCTTTTAATCATTTACAAAATAAATTGAAAATTTACTTAAGATTTTTTGTAATAGATTTAATCATTCAACATATTTTTAAAGCTATTTTGTAATAGATTTGAATTTAAGAAATTAATTCTATTAAGAATGAATTCAATACAATTGAAGTACAATGGAATTAAGCCTATTAATTAATTCATAATGAATTCATTAACGAAATGGTTAAGAGATAAAAGCTCTTATTTTCCAAAATCTGGCGCCAAGTGATAGTTTTACTTATATGGAAAACAAAATATCAAAAATGTTTTTGTTTTCATGAAAATTCTATTCTTGTTAAAAGGCAAAGCAATACATACAGCACAGATTATTACAGATATGAAACAAATGACGTTCTACAACCACTTTTTAATGGTTGTGGTTTGCAGAGCAAGAGAAAAAATACAATTTTCAATACGAGTGATATATATTTGTCCCTCTTTCCAAACAACAACCATTTTGACATATTATTTTGTTTGTTTTCTATTGTCATATAACTGGAACCAGCTTATTCATATCTGTGTAATCTGTGACACAAATTCTGACGTCGATTTAATTTTTTTTTATATTGAAAACATTGATATTTTGGTTTCCATGTAAACTATTACTTGACGCCGAGATTTAGAAAATAAGTCGCTGGAACTGTTTATCTTACTGTAAAAACAAGTTCTGAAAATAATTATCAGTAACATGTTTTATAATGACTACCACATACCTTCTGAATTACTTAGAAATAGTTTAGTAGTGGCTAGCTTATAATCGAACGTGCTATTGCCAGGAACCAATTCGTAGTCTTGTAATTCGTTATAACATTTTCGAAGCACAAAACAAAACAAAAATACAATGGTTAAAAAGAATTAATTATTAATAAAATTTCGAATTAATTTAATTTAAACATATTGAATTCAATCCTTTAATAATTAATTTTTTATAGAATAACATAATTATTTATTGAATCACTTGCCTTTAATTCAATTCTATTTGGCTTCATAAAGTACATAAATATATCGAATCATTAAATGTATCTTCAATTTGATTACAAGTAAGCTTTATACAATTTTTCTTTCAATTTAAAATCAAAAAAAAAAATAAAAAATTTAATGAATAAAGAAGAAATATGTTCATTCAATTTGGATTAGATTTGAATTAATAAAAAATTAATCGTTTCAGTTTTGAATGAATTTTATTATGAATTAATTCCATTATGAATGAATTTTATTCAAAATTTATTTTTTGGGAATTATTTAGTTAATTGACTTAATTAATTCAAAGCTCTGATACTGCAGATATATTTCATTAGTTGGTAATGAAAATTATTTGATTATATATATATTGAGTTAATTGTTTTATTTTCAATTGTCACCTAATATAAATTGATTAGTCACATCACTAGTGATACATATGTACATCCAGTTTTAACCAGGGACCGTAACAATTATGACATTTATAATAAAAATCACAACATAATTGTTATTTTTTTTGTTAGAAATATTTGTCAAACTTTGATTTTTATTTTTTTGTCAGAAATATTTGTCAAACTTTGATTTTTAGTTTTTTTTGTCAGGAATAATTGTTATTTTTTTTGTGATACATATTTGTCAGACTATATAAATAAAAATCATAGTGTGTCAAATATGTATGACAAAAAAATAACAATTATTTCTGACAAAAAAAATAAAAATCAAAGTTTGACAAATATTTCTGACAAAAAAAAAAAAAATAAAAATCAAAGTTTGACAAATATTTCTGACAAAAAAAAATAAAAATAAAAAAAATAACAATTATTTTTGACAAAAAAAAATAAAAATCATGTTAATTTATGAAAATGTAGTTGAAAACGATCAAAATGGTATGCTTGACTTGACTCTCCGATATTTTCTAATGATGGCTTTTTTCCTTTGAAATTTCAAGAATAATTATTATTTTCGGTCCCTGGTTTTAACTTAATAATTATGACTAATGTGACTAGTCCGCTCGCAAATCCTCAAATCACAGGGATTGGTTCCGAAAATCATACAAATTAAATCAAACATATTGAAAGTTTAAAAATAATTGGCCTGTTTAAGTAGAAATATGAAAAACCACGATAAGTACATATATCAGCCTTTTCTTTTCCCTATGACAAATTTATTAACGCAAGTTTAGCGCCACAAATGAAATTTACTTTTTTCTTGTTTTTTTGATTAGCCAAAATGAAATAAGAAAAACAAAATGTATTGCCTATGTTAGTGCAACAACATAATTATTTTAACTTTGACCCTAAAAGTATGCTTTTTATTTTGTGTGTTTACACAATAACAGTGTTTCTTTTGGTGAAAAATGTGAAAAGATTAACAATAAAACGATCATTCCTAAGGTAGGGTCACACATGGCAAATATTTACTCAAAAAAAGCGTAACCACTTGTTTAACACAAATTTGTTTGACGTTGTTTACTCTTACAATTGTTTTGAAAGATCAATCAGCATCAAATAAAATAAAACTAAATATTTGTTTTGAATTGTGCGAAGTAAGAGGAGTTTTTAAAGTAAATATACGATTTTAAATATACTTTATTTAGTGGTTACGTCTTTTTCATCAAATATTTGCCATGTGTGACCCTACCTTTAGATATTTTATTAAACAGTTTGCTAAATGTTTTAACTGAATAATATTAAGTCAAAACAACATTTTTGACACTGCTTTTAAATAAATTTAAAAAAAACTAGTGTGTTTCAGACACATTTATTTTATGTAATTTTTAATTGAAATCGAGCACATTGTACATGATACATACAAACTGACAAAGTTTTAAGTTAATTTTTTAATTTGAATTTGCTTTTGTATTTTTTCATCAAAGTCTTGTATACAGTTTTCATTACTTTTTTTATTTTATATCTATTAGGATATCCAAATTTTTTGATTTTTCTTTTGTTGTGAATAAAACGAATAATTTGTTCGAATAAATCGATTACATATTAAAAATTAATTGAAATTGTATAAATTAAGTAAAATATTAAGTTTTTCTCGTCATCAAGTCGTACGTAGTGTTGTAATAATATCATATTCTTCGTAATATCATATTATTCGTCTATTTCATTGACATACTACTCAATATCAGTTCCGTTAACATTATCAACATCACTTTCTTCTGTACTAATATTTTGATTAGTATTATTTACTATTTATTAACATAAACAGTATTAATAACTGCAATATAAATAGCATAGTTAATATATAATAGCGATTTTGCCATCATATTTTCGCATTACTTCACGTCATCGTATGTGAAATCATATAATTTCTATTTCGAAATGTAGTCAAAACTTATTACTAAATAACACAGATTTGATTTAGGAATTATAAAATTTTTGCAGTATTATTTATGTATTTCTTGTGAATTTGAAATACTCTCTAGATCTCTAAGTATTTGCCAAATTAAAGTAAATATATTTATTCGATCTATTTGATTATTCTATTAACATAAAATCGTTCGAATTATTCGTTATTCGAAAATGGTAATTTTTTAATTGTAATTGATTGCATCTTATTAATATATAATTTAATTTAAGCTAAAACACGTATTCGGTAGTGTCAAAACTTATATTCCATTTACCAAAGTAGACTTTTAGATAGAGATAAAAAAAGTGCGGTGATAAACATTTGTTGGTGAACAAAATTGCGGTTAAAAAAATATTTTTCCCGATTTTGACCCATTGTCGGTCCGAATTTCTAGATATACGTCGTTGAAATGCCTTTCATTTGATATCTATGTTAATGACTTAATAATCGTGATATAGGTCAAATAGAAACTTAACCAGGACTATATACGATATATTGATATATCAACCATGTTTATAAGTTATTTGGGGGCTTCGTAAAGTTGATTTCAGCAGACAGACGGAGGGACGGACATGGCTATATCGACTCCGCTATCTTTGCGTAACGATCTCAAATATCTTTGTATGAGTAAAACAACTCTGTTGTCATGTGGAGATATCGAACACCACTCAGCAGTTCTAGGAGACAGTCCCGAAATAGTGATGGGTAACATCATTTAGGGTGGAAACTAGTTGGTTCAATAGCTACGTGACTAGCTATTTTAACACGTGCATGTCCTAAGCCTGACCCTTTTTGACTACAATGAAACTGTCTAATAGCTGGTCCAAAATAGTCAACGTATTGGACTCACATACTGGTTAAATAGCGTTAGTTACCTTATTAGTTACCTAACTGGTAACTTCATCAGATACATAACTAGTAATTTTTACATGTACGGGTGCTAATTGACCTCAAAATGACATAATAGGCAGTTCAATAAACGATAGCTTGTAAACAAACCTTTCTTCTTGCTTTTGGTGGGTAAAATAACTACTTTCTAAAGTGCAGTACAAAATAAACGATTAAAGTGACTTCATTATATGTTACTAAGAGACACTAAAGTGACTATTGACTTCATGCTATGTGACATGGAATATCAGTATACTTAAGCAAAAATAAAAATTAACTTTATGAGAATTATATCAACACAATTTGTATAAAACCAGTTTGAACGAATTATCACACAATACGTTTAAAGTTACTACACTCCAGATTACTTAGAGACACTTAAGTGACATTTGTCTTCACGCTAGATTACTTGGGATGTATAAAATAACCAATTGTCTTATATCTGCACTACAAAGAGCACATACGGGTCAAATGACCAAAATATATAAATTGGAGTCAGTCAAGTGATAAGACATTTGTGAAGATTACTGTCTATAAGGGATACATTGACTACTTGCTTAACTGCTGGGCAATCACTGTTTGACCAAGACTCTTACACACTGCTTCGATATTGGCATTTGAAGGGATTGATTTTAGACGACTTGTGTGCCTGATTTTTTCAATTTCGATTCGAAAGTATTAATTCTTAAACCGCAACTTTAAAAAGCTAAAAAATAGTTGTCGATTAATTTTGTTTAGGGTAATTATGACCCACTAAACTCAGAATAGCCATCAGAAACTAATTTGCAAATTATGTTTAGGAACCAGGTGCAAAACATTGAAGAGTGCCTCAAGGCATTGTTGCCGGTTTAGGTGTAAAAAACAATAAAACTTTAATTATGATACGATTTTATTGAAAAACTAATGAAAATGATACAAAAATTAAGAAAATATGTTTTACTTTCTACGATGATACTCATGAAAACAGTTTTTGGCATTTGAGAAGCATAATTGAAGATCGCTTTTTGAGCAAACTGACTGTGTTTCCGACTTTTTGCATAGTTTGCACCATCTTTATTGTCTAACCAGATTGGAAAGTGGTCGATATTTGCATAACGGACGTCATTAACTGGATGTTTTGCTTTATCGCCAACTTTTGAACTTCCTGGCTGTGGATTTTCTTGTGGAGTACCAACTGATCATGAGTCAAGGCGGATAATTTAATCCGTCTGCGGTCTCTATCTGCCATTCCTATAATTTTTTTTATATAACAAGAAACATAACAAATAATATATCAAAAAAGTAAAAAACTATACAATATAACACGCCGATAAATTTAGCTGCAACCCGCAACAGTGCCCTGAGGCACCCCTTAGTTGTTGCGTTCTCAACCCACTTTTTATTAGTTGTTTAACATTTACAAATTCATAGACTGAAAGAAGAATATCTTACCTTTAAAAAATATATATATTTCGAATAGATCGTGTGACTAAAAGTTAGTAAAACTTTGATTTAAAAAAAAAATATCACACACAAAATTTCACGTGCTAAAACTATGACATCACTCACAAAACAGCTGACAGAACAAAAACTAAAAGTCATCTGTAACTAAAGTTACCGTAAAATATAAAAAAAAAAATTATAATTACTTTTTGAGATAATTTGTGTTTTGTAATGCATGCCTTGAGGCACTCTTGGGGGTAAGAGGGTTAATTACATTTTCAAAATCTGAATGAAATGAATTCATTATGTTATGTTATACTTCAAATGTATAGAATTCATTCTTTATAGAATTAATTCCTTATTGAATGATTCAACTTTTCTTAAATCCAAATACATTACAAAATTGCTTTAAAAATGTATTGAATGATTAAATAAATTCTACTTAATTAAAAGTCTTTAAATGAAGCTAAATAATTAGATATTGGGAATGCAGTTGTGGAATGAATGGTAGGCATTTTTTATATGGGCAATTCCACGAGAATGACTACCACGACTGCAAACACAAAAACCCTTGAAACTTTTTTTCAAGATGATTTGAATAGAAGAAAACACTAAAATGTTACTATGTGGAAGTATTTAGAGCATATTACAACATTTTAAGTGCAAAAATAATAGTTTAAACTGACTTTATTTAATTTTTTAATTTAATTGGCGTGTTTTAGGCTAAAATTGCGGCGAAAACTAAGCTGCCAATTAGCATGTAGTATGAAATGAATTTGACTGTGATTGTTTTTTTGCTATTATGAAATTGTTTATTAGAACCGAATATATATTTTCTATTTTTTTTGTTTTAGTTTTTGTATACATATATTTACAGAATATACATTGTTTTACTATAAGAGAAAAATCTGTCACGTACGGTATGTCACGTACGATATTAAATTGTGTTTATTATAAAATCATCCAAAGATTGTTTTTATTTAAATTTGACGGATTGTAAAGGAAAAATATTTCGTTTAGTATAAGAAATTAAAAGAAAACCTAACGCCTCTCACGATTCGAAAATTATCGCATATTTCTACATGTACCTTCAAATGACTTCCGTTTTAGGTCACGTACGATATACCCTTATTTCGCTCGATATTTTGGACAACAATGTTTCGAAGGAACTTATTATTTTTTTTTAAATATAGTACCCTCTGAATGGAACATAAATGCCAAATTATTTTTCAGATACTCTTATTTTTGCAAAATCTATTCCACTCTATAGGCGTACAAATGTCGCGTACGATGACGGGCAATTCAAATTTTTAGTTATTTTTTAAATATTATAACAAATTTAAATAAAACATCTCTTCTTATTTTATTCAATAACTTTATTTAGCTAATTGTATTAGTTTTTCTTTAACATATATTATTTTGTTTAAAATTTATTACATTCAATATTACAATAATTGATTGATTGACTGACTAGTTAAAACTTTATAAAATTTTCCAAAAATATAAATTTCATTTCATTTTACACACTACAACACTTAAGACAAAAATAAATATAATTTTAATTGTTTTTTTTTTTTTTTTTTTTTTTTTTGTTGTTAAAAATAATCGATGTACATGAACTATATTTGAGACATAAATGTTTGACGATAAAAATGCAAGTTTTATAAAAAAATATATATATATAAATTATTAATAAAATAAGAGTAATCAAAGCCAGCTTTGAAATGATAAATTCACAGAGATTTTCAAGTGAATATATTTAGTAATGATCAACATGTATAAATATTTATTTATTTATTTAGTATGTTTTTGTAGTAGCACCAAGTGTTAAATTAAATGCCAAATACTTTAAATTATATTGTGCTGTTTTAGAAACTTAAAGCTTTTTTAAAAAGCTTTTGAGTTTAAGTTATGGTAATTGCTAGCAACTAACTGTGATTACCCTTAATATAGTAACAAAAAAAAAGGAACAACAGCAATACACACACACTACACATAAATTATTTTTATATATTGCTAGTATTTGTTTTCCAATTAATTCCAACAATTAAGGTTATCTTTGGTTATTTAGATAATAAGAGAGCTTTATGAATTTTTGAGCTTAATTTCAAATTAAACTACAAATGAGTAGTAATTTAGTGTTTATGTTTTTAGTACAAATATTTAGCACATAATCCCATAAAAACAAGACTTATTAAGGATGTTTGTAGAGTGAAAGTAGCAGCACCTGATCGGTTATCATTTGAGGCTACAATAATGGCACGATTGTTGGTATCTTGTATGGCACGATAGTTGTTGACTAAGTTTTTGCCTTGATCGTATTGCAGAGCTTTGAAAGCTTCAACCTGTAAAAAGTTATTAGATTTTTGTTTAAAATTTCTTTTATTTTTTAACAGCACTAATTTACCTGATCTATGGTAACTGGATAAGTTTCAGCCATTATAATCCATGTCACTGCCTCAGCACAGGTGGGTGTGGTCAGGGAACCCTCATAAATAATGTAATTCTTGATTTCCGGCAAAAGATCCTCAATCTCAAAGTTAGTCTCAATATTAATGGGCTTATTGACGTCATCGTAATCCTTAATCTTGTCGAAATCATCTAAAATATCATCAATAGCCTCATTACGTTCCATCGAGGCATGATACAGCACACCCACCACAGTAATGCCATCCTTATGTTGAGCGGCCACAGTCATATTCTCATACTTGACATTACGATGCACCATGTGCATTTCAAAAGGATAACGTATATTATCAATGGTATGCTCCGACCACCAATGGAAGTGAGCTTGCTCCAAAACATAATCGTTCTTCAAGGGGCCACCTTTCAGTTTTAACTTCAAATCGAAATTGAAAAGTTGCACTAGAAAGATAAGCTTTTTATTTATTTTCTTTTCTTTATAAAAAAATAAAAGCTGCTAACTTACCCGAATGACCAGTATTGACCAAGGCCGCTTGTGTTATGGTCTTGTCATAATTTTCACCCTCTAATTTATCATAAACTCCCTTGACGGCTCCTCTTAAACTCAAATTAATGGGCGATTGTTTTTTACCTTTGTCGCACATGCCACCCCAATGTGGAAATTCTGCAAATGAATAGAATAGAAAGCAATTGTCATTTTGTTAATTTTAATAAATTTGTGTGCCAAATAAGTAGTTGTGTTTTGTAAATTAAAGTGAATGTATTTAACTACTAAATTCTTTTTAAAGTAAATGAATATGATTTTTTAGATTTTGCAAACAAATCGTGACACTTTTAACACACAAAAACGACTCGATTAATCTTCATAAAGGTTGACACACTATAAATCTAAACATTTTAATGTTTAATATTATGAATTAAGTTCAGAATTTTTGTGTTATAATCCAGCAGTTCTGGTGACTGTACCACTACAATTGGATCTACGCTTCGAAACAACCTGAGTCTCACTCAACCCAGCGACAGCTGTATCGTGGGAAAGTATTTTCCCCATAAAAAAACCTCTTAACAAAAGTGGAACTGTTTCATCAACAACAGTGCCCGAACTATTGATTGTATCTATCACATATGACCATCGCTGATAACTGAATTAGTGGTCGGCTCTCATAACCGCCAGGGGTTAACATTATCGTTTATTTATCTGCAAACAACACTAATGTCAACCAAATTCATGATAATTTTGAAATAAGAATCAAAAATCACTATTAATAGCTGATCGGAGAAATAAAGTGATTTACAACCAAGAAATAATGATATTATAATGCAGTTCAATGCTATATTTACAATGATATTTACAGTCTGTTTGGTAATTCATTGTATGCCAAGAGTCAATTACGTGACTAATTCCTCAACTGGTTACTAGATGCAAACCAATAAGAAAGCTATATTCGGCTTTGTCGAATCTTATATACTCTTCACCAAATTATACTTTAAAATAAAAATTTTAAATATTTTTAAGTTAACAAAATTATTTTTTTTTTTTAAATTTAAAAAAAAAAATTTTTTGTTTCAAATTGTTTTTCAAAATTTAAAAAAAACATTTTTTTTCAAAATTTTTTTAATTTTTTTTCGAAATTGTTTAATAATTTCCTATTTTTAATTTTTTTTCAAATTTTAAAAAATTTTTTTTTAAATTTTTAATTTTTTTTTTTTTAATTTAATAGTGAAAAAAAAATTATAAAAAAATTTGTTTGTGCTAAAAAATATTCGGGTTAAAAAATAATTTTCCCGATTTTGACCCATTGTAGGTCCAAATTACTGATTGTATGCAAAGAGTCAATTACGTGACTAATTCCTTAACTGATTACTTGATGCAAACCAATAAGAGATTCGGATTTTTCGAATCTTCTATACCAATGGTGCCCAAGCCCTATACTTTTGGTGCTCATTTGTTTTTGTAAATGCTCTTAGCTATAGTCTGTGTGTTTCAATGCTCAATAGACCACTCAGCACTAGCAATATGAAATACACAAACAACTTTGCCTTGTTAGTTTTTTTTGTCGTTCTTCACTGTATACACGCAAGTGAAAAACAACAATACTTTCGTATGCTTTGCTGGTAAACATTGACGACAGCGATCATCAATGTAGATTTTGTTATTGTTTATCGTATGGTATTGTTTAAAAATGTGTGAATTTTTTTCGTTGTTCTTTGTATGTTTTAGTTTTTACAACAAAAAATATTGAATAAAAATTAGTTTTTCTTTAAATGTATTGGTGTTTGCTCCTCCATAAAGAACTTTCGCCAAATTATACTTTAAAATAAAAATGTTTAGGTTAACAAAATAAATTTTTTTTTTTTAAATTTAAAGAAAAAAAATTTTTTTGTTTCAAATTGTTTTTCAAAATTTAAAAAATATTTTTTTTAATATTTTAAATTTTTTTTCCAAATTTTTTTTTTTAAATTTTTAAAACTTTTTTTTAAATTTATTAGTGAAAAAAAAATTTTTTGTGGCAAAAAAAATATTCGGATTTTGACCCATTGTAGGTCCAAATTTGAAATATCTATCATTAGATATCCATATTGTCTATATTAATGACTTAGTAATCCAGATATAGATCAAAAATAGGCCAAAAATCGAGGTTGTCCTGGTTTTTTCCTTATACCTCAGCCATTTGTAGGCCGATTTTCTCTATTTTAAATAGCGACCGAGCCGGAAGAATTCCCGATATATTGATGTATCAATTATGTTTGTAAGTTATTTGGGGGCTACGGAAAGTTGATTTCAACATACAGACGGACAGACGGACATGGCTATATCGTCTTCGCTATATATAACGATACAGAATATATATACTTTGTGGGGTCGCAAATAAAAAATGTAGAAATTACAAACGGAATGACAAACTTATATATACCCTTGCCACTCATGGTGAAGGGTATCAAACTCTCGTTTATATATGGTGGTCTGAACTGACCAGCTATTATTTACTTGTGGTGAGTAGGGTTCCTAATTTTCCGGACTTTTTTTTCATTCCCGGGAAATATTAAAAAATCTGTACATTCACGTCAGAACTGATTCTAAAGAAGGTTTGCGGAGCTACCACAAGAACGCTTCAGGAATCTAATCATTAATAATAATAAGTATTTTTAAGTTGTCAACCTTAGAACATTCGCACATTCTTGTCCAATTCGGTTCCAAAAAGTTGTTTCGGAACTAATAAGTGATCTAAAGAACTAGTCTACAACCAAAGTATAACTAGTGCTAAAAAATTAGTTCCATAGAAACTCTATAAAAGTGATTTAGAATCACAATAGGGTTCCTGAAGTAATTGCAACATCACAAGTTTCAAGGCTGTCATTAAATAATAGGAAGTGCTGCTGATTAAACACATTCTTCAACTAGTTATAGAAAAAGTTTTCACATTTTTCTGGGAAGACAAAATTAAAATATTTATTAAACCTAAATTGTAGACATTTAAGAAAACATTTTTGTTTGCTAAAATGTAAATTTCAATTTAAACTAAACTAAACTGCGTAGGTTTTATAACACAAAATTTGCAATTTAAATTCTTTCAATTTAATATCAAGTATTTACCTCTAATTCTAACATTTATTTTAATTTAAAAATGGTGTCGTATTTTTCAATTAATCTAAAACACTGTGCAATTTTCTTGACATGAATTTTCATCAAGTGAGTGTGTTCGTGTGTTGTATACTTATGATCCATACGTGTTGGCAAGCATTTGAAGAAGCTAAAGTTTATTTGCACACTTTTTCATAATAAATAAACGCCATAATAATAGAAATATATAGAGATAATAGTAATAATACTACTTATATATTATAATAAATATGTGTTACCTTCATTTTTGCTATAATCTGGATAACCCCAGTGCTCTCCAGAGGCACTTGCTGTTAGACAAAGACAGGCTGGAAACAAAAAACAAAAATGTAATCATTTGATTAGAAATATTAGTTAAATTGATGGAATTACTTGGTTTAATGTTAGAAAATACATACATATTTACATTATTAATAAATTTGTTTGTTTATTTGGAATTTAAATTAATTGTATGATGAGATTTTCCAAATAAATAATTCCAAATTTTAGGGGTGAATGGGGTAATTTGGGACACGTGTTAAACTGAGTTAAAAAAATACTTAATAAAAAAATACAATTTGCAGTACTTTACATTGATGTATTTTTTTTATTAAGTATTTTTTTAACACGTGTCCCAAATTACCCCATTCACCCTTAAAATTTGGAATTATTTATTTGGAAAATTTCATACAATTACTGTTACCGCTAAACTAACTTCACCCCTAAAATACCTTTTCAGCTCAACTACCGTTGCCACTAATTTACCGTTTCTAAAATAACTGGAATTACCGTAACCTCTAAAATTGTAGCTCTCGGAACTATATAATCGTAAATACCTTTACCGATATTTTATAAATTATTTGAAATTATAAAAATACAAATTTTTTAGTTCAATAATTGAGTTTATTGAAGTCTAGAGTGTTTAAAAGATAGATTGATACACATAGATCAAAGACCTAACTCAGTTGTCAAAAACTTAAGTGGTGACAATGTATTAGTAAACAAACTATATGAAAACAAAAACAACCCCCGTGTGTAAAACTTTTCTGAGTAATTGTTTGGTTAAAGTTTTTTTTTTCTGTTTTCCGCTCTATGTATATTTTCTATATGGTTTAAAACATATAGAAATATATATAGAGCGGAAACTAGAAAAAAATCTCAATGTTGTTTTCGTTTTCTCATTTTTTTTTTACTAATACATTGTAACCACTTAGGTTTTTGACAACTGAGTTAGGTCTTTGACAGGAGAGTTTCCGATCAATGAAGGATTTAAAATACAGTAAAACCTTGATAATCCGGACGTCGTAAATCCGGATATTTCGGTAATCCGGTAATTACATTGTGTACTCTATAATCCGGATTGATTGAATTTTTATAACTTTTTAAACTGGATTGCATACAAACTGTAGCGGGAATCTCTATTAATTTTTACTCCTAATCCATGTTTCTAAAACATATAACAGTACCGTACAACACCATTTTTATACCCTTCACCATGAGTGGCAAGGGTATATATAAGTTTGTCATTCCGTTTGTAATTTCTAAATTTTTCATTTACGACCCCACAAAGTATATATATTCGGGATCGATATACAGGGAAATCCCGGTATAACGAACGATATGTTGTCAGGTCCATTCGTTAAATCGAGAAATATCGAGATTTATTTTTTGAATAATCATCTAACATTTTTTCATATTTTGTAGTTTTTATTAATTGTTATCGGTGGGTTGACTTGAGGCATTACCAAGGATTAATAAAGCCTTCACTCAAATGGATTTCGGTTCTAAAAATGATTCTACCATTAAAAATATCCATTATTTCAAAGAAGATAATTTTAAACATCACTTTGTTACAAAACGAGTGGCGTTTCTTTGCCTTTCGAAGAAGAAAATGTTCTTTGTTTCCACATTCATAAGAGCAAACCAAAATTGTTAGTCTATCCTTGTATTTCTATGGCTCTAGATATTAAAGCAATTCTATTAACTGGAATGTGTTTTTACCTCTGGTCGAGTAATCAACAATTAAACTCATTTTCCACAAGGGGATACACATCACAGAGTATACAGAGGCGTCACGAGACAGAAAATAATATCGTTTTCTATTCGTCTCTTTCTTTATAAACTGCCCTTTTCATTGTTTTGTTTTGGTTATTTGTTTGTTTTGATTACATTACTTTGTCTACCATATTCGCGTTGTATATAGCGTTTTGCTTTTACACATCACTGATATTGTAGCACAAAATATTTGCTATCCTTTTTTAAGAGAACTGCCCTATCAACTGATTTTGAGTTTTTGAAACGTCAAATTTGACACCTCTGTATACTTTGTGATACACATCATTATTTAGAGATAGATGGTTATTTGAGCCATTCTTGATAGATTGATGTAATTGTCAATGTTAAAAATTTGATCGTTCATTTAATTTTGTTTTATTTTTCTCAACATTCGTTAAATCGAGTACAAAATTTTTGAAACGTTCGTTATATAAGGTAGTTAATGTTAAAAATTTGGCTGTACGTTATATCGGATTTTCGTTAAAGTGAGATTCGTTATACCGGCATTTGCTTGTATATAGCGAACTCGATATAGCCATGTCGGTCTGTCCGTCTGTATGTTGAAATCATTTTTTCGTAGCCCCCAAATAACATACAATCATAATTGATACATCAATATATCGGCAATTCTTCCGGCTCGGTCGCTATTTAAAATCGAGAAAATCGACCCACAAATGGCTGAGATATAAGGAAAAAATCGGGACAACCTCTATTTTTTGCCTATTTTTGTTCTATATCCGTATTACTAAGTCATTAATATAGACAATAATACTAATAAAATTAAATAAAATGTTTAAAAAATTAAAAAAAATTTTTTTTTTAAAATTGGAAAAAATTCAAAAAAATTATTTTGAAAAAAAAAATTTAAAACAATTTTGAAAAAAAAAAAATTTTTTTTTTTTAATTTTGAAAAACAATTTAAAGAAAATTTTTGTTTAAATTTTGGAAAAAAAAATTAATTTTGTTTACCTAAAAATATTTAAAATTTTTATTTTAAAGTATAATTTATGTAAGGGAATATAGCTCTCTTACTTGTTATTATTTATTTTCTTGATTTTTCTTCTGAAGTTCAGTGTTTGAGCAAGATGCATTGAGTAAATATACCACACAAAACATTATCTCTATTAGATTTGTTCTTTTTAAATGTAATCATTTATTTAAATGATACATAAATAAAATATATCATTAGATATGTGTTTTAAAACCATTTTTAATACAATAATGTTTTTACATTTTATTCATAAAATTTTATCAATTGTCCGGATTATCAAGGTTTTACTGTATAATAAATTACCAAATTTGTCAACTTATTTTTAATTATTGTGAATTTTATAAACAATTTCATTCAGGATGATATTACCGTTACCGAAATCGTCCAAATTAGCGTTACCGTTACCTTTTTACCGTTGTGAAACGATAGAAAATCTTTCTTTAAATGAATATATTGCATACACTATAGTTTCTGATAAAAAATTCTGCTTTAAAGTCAAAAAAATAGTTTTACGTAAATTATATTTTTAGAATTTATTCATCAAGGAAGAATTTAAATTCTATTGTACCAGACTTAGCTGATTTTACGCCACAGCAATTCTATAGTTCAATGAACTGTCTGATTCTTATAAAACTTCATAAACATTTGAAATTTCTTAATTTCTTTCTTTGTTGGCATACTTATTATAACTTATAGTTTCAATTAAATTATTATATAAAATACTAATTTAACACTCAAATTAAATGCTTTAGTTCCTAATCAGTCAGTTGCTATTACGTGTATTAGAGAAAAAGTGCCATAACAAAAAATGTTAGTGTGTGACTTTTATTTGGTTTCAATTTTTATTTTTACTTTTAAATTTCAATTTATAAATGTTTGCCAAATTTTGCATTCTTAATGCATCAGCGAAATTGAAATCTTTTATTAGAAAGTGAAAATAGAGGAAAATTAAACCATTAGAAAAAAAAAACACAAAAAGGGTGGCCAATGAAAAAGATTTTTTTAAGATTTAGGGCAAGTAAATTGGATACTTGAAAAAGATGAGTACAGACCATTAGACCAAAATAAACATAGAATCATAAACGTATTTGCACGCTGAACAAAAATATAGTTGTACATGTTTACTGTAACCATTTCAACATGTTTACAAGTTTTTTAACAATGTTATAGTTACAGTAACTATTTATATGATTGTGGTAACTATAATATGGTTAATTTACGATTCACATGATTGTATTAATCATATATATGGTTACAGTAAACAAGTATATGTTTGTGACAACCATTTTTATGATGATTTTTCTGCGTGTGTTTGGAACGAAATACGAGAATTAAAGTGTCAAAGAAAAAATAGGGAATTAATATCAAAGTCCTAATCATGACTTATTCCTCTAAATAGTAATTGTTTCGTAGTTTCCGAAAGAAATATTATTTCCCAACATTAGCACTTTTGTTTGAAATAAATTTTTGGATATTTTTTTTTTTTTTTTACAATTGTTTTAAATTAGTTTCAACAATATTGAATTTGATTATTTCACTAATTTTAATTTTGCAAAATCCCAATAGTATAATACAATTTGGGCAATCTTGTACTGATTTGATAAAGTTATGATAAAAATCGTAAAATAATTGTCAAACTTGATCGGAATTATTTGTATGCAATATTTATTTGTGATCCATTATTGGATATATATGTATATTCTGGATCCTTATAGCAACATAAGTCCTTTCCCTCGTCGATGCCCTGTATTTTGCAATAAAATAGAGTTGTGCCGCTTTGAACTAAAATGAACTAAAACGCTCTTTTTTAGTGATTCCGTTAAATGATTATACTACGCATATAAAACAATTACAAAAACAACAGCCAATTTCTAATTTTGTTTGTGATACACTAAAACAATGTCTGTTGTTTTTGTAAATGTTTGATGGGCGTAGTATAACCTATTAACTGAATCACTAAAAAAGAGCGTTTTAGTTCAGAACGGCACAACTCTACAATAAAATTTTGCCGTAAATGTTAAAAACAAGTAAGAGAGCTATATTCGGCTGTGCCGAATCTTATATACCCTTCACCAAATTGTACTTTAAAATAAAAATTTTAAATATTTTAAAATTTAAAAAAAAAAAATTTTTTTCAAATTGTATTTCAAAATTTTTTTTAATTTTTTTCCAAATTTTTTTTTTATTTTTAAAATTTTTTTTTTTTAAATTATTAGTAAAAAAAATGTATGACAAAAAAATTTTTTAAGTAAAAAAAATTTGGGTTAAAAAATATTATTCCCGATTATTGTAGGTCCAAATTACTGTTGCCTTATCTACATCGTTGCAATGGACTTAATTATATCTATCATTAGATATTCATATTGTCTATATTAATGACTGAGTAATCCAAATATAGATCAAAAATAGGCAAAAAATCGAGGTTGTCCCGGTTTTTTTCCTATATCTCAGCCATTTGTGGGCCGATTTTCTCGATTTTAAATAGCGACCGAGCCGGAAGAGTTCCCGATATATTGGTGTATCAATTATGTTTGTAAGTTATTTGGGGCTACGGAAAGTTCATTTCAACATACAGACGAACAGACTGACATGGGTATATCTACTTCGCTATCTATAACGATCCAGAATATATATATTTTATAGGGTCGCAAATGAAAAATGTAGAAATTATAAATGTAATTACAAACTTATATATACTTATATATAATAATAATGTTGTTTAATCGTTGATAATAATTTTTTGCTCAATTTTAATTTTCTACACATAAATTTTCCCCAGTTGATTATGTCACACAAACGTATCATATGGCAGCCCTAAACACAAAATTAACATGATTTACAACACAGTGCACAGCACAAGTGTTATAATTTTTATGCGGCCAAAGAATTTTTTTTTTTTTTTTTTGTTCAGTTCAAAACATAAAGAAAAACCTTGCACTTGAATTTAAAATTTTTGAAAAAAATTAAAAATAATACAAATAAAAGTGCAAAGTATAAATAAACAAAAAAACAACATAAAAACATTTAAATAATACTATATTAACAGACGTAATGCATCAAAACTGTGACCTTTTTTTTCTCATGAATAAAATTAATTTAAAGTTTAAATAAATATTTTTAGTTAAAAAAAAACAATCTTAAAAAATTTAATTATTTAAAAATAAACCATAAACAACAACAGTACATTAATTAAATGTTGCACAAATGCCAAAGAAAACAATGGTGGGGCATGTTTGAGTATAAATTTTTTTAATTGTGAGAAGAGTGGTTGATTGTGGCTACATAAATATTTGAGTTAATTTAAATTTCCGCAGACCACGCGTTATAAAGAATTTGTTTTTAGTGTTATTTTTTTGTTTAATTTTTAGCAATACACACATTTGTGACAAAAATAATTATCAAATAAGTAGGGTGAATAGTAGATGATTTTGGGGTTATTCAAGACATGTTTGTCACATGATGATCATTTTTAAATTGTTTAAGAAAATAAATTATTTTAGGAAAAGAATAAAAAAAGAACTTCAACAAAATATTCAAATAATCTAATATTTATTGGGTGTATGACTTAAAAATGCAAGATTTTTCAAATTTTTTAGCTTTAATATAAATTTATTCAAAGTATTGCCCTTTGTTAGCTGTGACCTTTTCTCATCTTTCTGGCATCATATGGATTCCGAGCCAAAAGAACTGATCATCTTTTGAGGCCAAGAACAAATCAAGCCAATTTCGAATACTCTGTTCCAAAGTGAAGCATATCCCAGAGAAAGAATTCTAGTGGAGACTATAAAGTGGGTGAGGAGCAAAACTTTCCAACCGCTAACATGTGGCCTAACGTTGTCATGATGGAATATTATGGTTTCATGTCTGCCACATATTTTGGGCGTTTTTCGGCTAATGCTCGCTTCAAACGAATCAGTTACGTTCGGTACAGGTTCCCTGTAATGGTCTGGCCTGATTTTAGCAGCTCATAATAGATAGGACCCTTGAAATTAAACAGTCATACTGACATCAAACAGTTTGGATTTAATCTTCTTATTTTTATAAGGAAAGTTCTGGAATCTTTCCAATTTATTTAGCTATTTCTCTATACATTTAATTTTGAAAATTCACTTTTAATTAAAACAGACTGTTGACATTTTGACTGACACAAGAAGATGCGAAATGTTTCACTTAAATCTTTGTAGCAAACATGTAAAAAATTTAATCTAAAAAATATTTTAACATTATAGCTACTTTATTTTATTTAAAATTAAACAGATCAGCCTAAATTCCAAAAGAAAAACAATTAAATAACTTTTTAAAAAAACAATTAAAGTGATCAAAGTGAATAAAAAAACAAAACAAATATTGTGTAATACATAAATGTGAAAATGTTAAATAAATGTAAAAATTTTTGACGTTTTATCCGCATTAATTATTATTTCATTTAACATTTTAATTGTTTGTTTTAAAACAAAAATAAAAATTTGGTTTAAACAATAAAAAAAATAAATGCGAATTTCTGGCCAACTGCCCAACTTTATATATATTTTTAATATTTTTTTCTAAAATAAAAAAACATTAAAAGTTTTTCGTTTATATGTTTGTATGTTTTAGTATTTACCCCCATTTTAAAAGGAAAATAAATAATTTTAATCTTAAGATAATTAATATATTTTGGCTTTAGAATTTTGTTTAATATTTGGAAAATTTTTTTAAAAATTACTGTTTGTTTTTAGTAAACAGCAGGGATTGTTGGTATGGTAAAATTTTAGGCATTGTGGATTTAAGATTTTGTTTGTACTACAACAAATTTAGTAAAGAATCTATTAAGTTTGTAATAAAAATTCTGCAGACAAAATAGTTAAAATGTTAATAGAATCACTATATATTTTACAAAATCTGAGGGTTGCTGGTTCGATTCCCACCAGAGACTCTGTGTGTATCTGTAAACAAGCAAAAGTCTTTTCGCAGTTTGTGTTTGTTAAAAAACAAACAGACTTTATTAACCCTCAATAAGTTAAACACAAGTCGATAGTGCGCTAGACTATCAATCTGATGGTTGCGGATTCGATTCCCACCAGAGATTCTTGTGTTTTTGTAAACAAGCAAAACGCTTCGCAGTTAAACACTCATGAGTCATGACATTATTTTTTTGTATATTTTTCACTCATGAGATATAACACATTAAATACATTCCGAATATTTATTTCAAAATTTCGTGGTATTCGAACAATGTAAAAATAAGTGGTAACACCCTCTTTTAAAGCATTAAAAACAGTTTGGTCAATTTTGACCCATGAGTACATGATAAGGGTTAAGTAATATATAACTTTAATAACTATTAAGTAACTAGTTCCAATGCAAGGACTAAATAACTCATTGATCATACAGGGTGGCGCAAAAGTAATCCTCCTATCAGAAAATGCTATAAATTTTGCGATTGGCCCCTAATGTCAGTTCTGTTTTGACATTTGTGTAGTAAACACATGCGAAATATACGTTAATAAACAATGTTACGCTACACTGCTCCAGAACGCGGAATATTGCTGACTATTTATTTGACCAATAATCGGTCGGTGACTTTGGCACAACGTGAATTTCGTCGCAGATTTCCTGGCCGTCCCGCGCCTACTGGTGAAACACTGCGACGTTTAGCCGCTCGCCTCGAAGAGACTGGCACAACACGAGATGCTGCCAGGCGTGGCAGACCCCGGAGTAGCCGTTCTGCAGAGAATATTGCTGCTGTAGCCGAGGATGTCATGGAAGCGCCGTCGACATCGACCAGACGACGTGCCACCCAAATAGATATCAGTCTACTCAAATAGATATCAGCCAATCGGGTCTAACATACGCTTAAGCCATCCTTAATCATCACCAAGAGGAAGATGATTTTTCATCAAAAATAATCATGAGTGATGAGGCCCATTTCCATCTTAGCCGGTACGTAAATAAGCAAAATTTACGCTTCTGGGGCACTGAAAATCCGCGTGTAACCCACGAAGAGCCATTACACCCGCTCAAAGTCACTGTATGGTGTGCTGTTTTCGCTGGAGGAGTCATCGGACCTTTTTTCTTCGAAGACGTCGCGGGCCAAACGGTTACTGTGAATGGTGAGCGCTACAGAGCAATGATCAACGAGTTCTTTTTACCGCAACTTGATGAATTGGGATTGGAAAACATGTGGTTCCAACAGGACAGTGCAACGGCACACACTGCACGTGCCACAACCGATATGCTGAAGGATGCATTTCCCGGGCGCCTAATCTCCCGTTTTGACGATTTGCACTGGCTAGCAAAATCGCCTGATTTGACCGCTCCAGACTTCTTTTTGTGGGGCTTTTTTAAGTCGCGGGTTTATGTCAACAAGCCTTAGACTCTTGCAGCTCTTAAAGACAATATCCGTCAAGAATGTGAGGACCTATCGCCGGAAGTTTTGGCCAAAGTGATGGAAAATGCCATAAAAAGGGCTCAGATGACAATCAACTGTGGCGGCGGCCATTTACATGACATTATATTCTCGACTTGATGTAAAAAAAATTAAAAGACCAAATAAAAATAATCCACAAGAAGAATCAAAGTTTTTCATTTTTTTTTTTAATTACAGCCAAAAAACATCGAAAGTTTACTTTTGCGCCTCCTTGTACAAACTTACAGAAGTTGTTAATAGTGAAAACGGAGGTTGGGTTAGTAACTATGGTACAATGATCTTATAAACTCAATTGTCATCTTACTAAAGACCTAAAAAATCCTCTTTATTTATTTTTTTAAAATTGATATCGTTAGCTCAGCTTTGCACCGATTTTCAATACCAAAAGTGCCAAGAAGTATAACCACAGAGTCTATAAATGTATTTTTGTTAAACTTTAATGCTTCAAAACCCAGCAGTTAAGCAAGTAGTCAATGTATCCCTTATAGTCAGTAATTGTGTCCAATGTCTTCCCAATAGGCTGACTCCAATACATATATTTTGGATCATTTGACACGTACTATATGCTCTTTGTAGTGCAGAGAAAAGTCAATTGGTTACATTATACATCCTATGTAATCTAGCGTGAAGACAATTGTAACTTAAGTGTCTCTAAGTAAGTAATCAATGAATCCCTTATAGACAGTAATTGTCACTAATTTCTAATTGGCTAACTCCAATTAATATATTTTGGGTCATTTGACACGTATACGCTTTTTGTAGTGCAGAGAGAATTCGTGAAGTCAATTGTCACTTAAGTGTCCCTAAGTAATCTAGAGTGTAGTCACTTTAATCGTTTATTTTGTACTGCACTTTTATGTGAGTAATTTGTATAAACTAGTTTTATACAAATTGTGTTGATATAATTCTCATACAGTTTATTTTGTTTTTGCTTAAGTATACTGGCATCTCATGTAACCTAATGTGAAGTCAATTGTCACTTTAGTGCTTCTAAGTAATCTATAGTCACTTGTTACATGATTGTATCAACCATATATATGGTTACAGTAAACAAGTATATGTTTGTGTCAACCATTTTTATGATGAATAATTTTATCATAATATGTTGTTCTCAGATTATGATATCCATAAGCCGAGAGCAACATAATATGGTTAGTCCTTAATCATAAAAATGGTTGTCACAAACATATATATGTTTACTGTAACCATATATATGGTTGAAACAATCATGTGAAACGTAAGTTAACCATATTATAGTTACCACAATCATACAAAATAGTTACTGTGACTATAATATTGTTAAAAATGTTGAAATGGTTACAGTAAACATGCACAACTATATATATTTTCTGCGTGCGGTTTTTGAATCCAATGCGTTGTCTCATTGTAATCTAAAAGAGTCAATTGAACCACTGCTTAGGACATTTGGACTTGTTGAAATAACTAGTCACGTAACTGGTTATAACTATAACAAGTTGTCACCCTATATTATAAGTAAATTCACTTGTTCTTTACAGTCTTCTAGAACTGCTGGCAAATTTATGTTAGAAATATACATAAGGTGTGAGATCGAAAAATTCTTAACTTCAATTTCAATGCTCTGCTTTTGGCCTCTACATTTTTAACAGCGTTCCTGTCAGGAACTTTTTGAACCTTGTATGTTTTTAAACCTGCATTAGCTTTAATTTTTCGTACCAAATAGTCCGAGCTGCTTTAATATACTTTAATAATACTTGGTTCAAAAGATTTAATGAAAAACGTGTGTTAAGAATTTTACGATCTCACTCCTTATGTACATAATTTGGTAGCAGGTAATGTTTTTAAAAACTGAAATTACGGAATATAGTTTTAAAAAAAGTTTCCATTGTATTGTCACTCACTGTATATATATTTGTGATAAACTGAACTTACAGATTTTTAAAAATATTTAAAACTTACGATTTTATAACGTTCTTTGTCTATCCTTTAAAATTTATAAATAGGGACTTAGCATGTTTTAACACTAAGCTCTCTATTGAAAGTACAAAATGCTTGCTTTTGTCTCTAATGACCCAAGTAGCGTAATTTTCTATTTATTATTTAAATGTGTATTTATTTTAATACATATTAATTTCTTGGAATAAAAACAGAAATATTAAAGCATAAATAATGCAAAACATATGGGTAACGTAAATATACATAAAATACTACCACCAAAGAACGAACACATTTCAAAGAATCTATATTATTTGGTGGTCAATGACATAATTTCATGGTAAAACTTTTATAATATTATTTAGTACTGAAAACATTCCAATGAGTGTAGTTAATTCAAAAGAAACTAGTAAATAGAACTACATATAAGCAGAAGTGCTAATAATTTCAAATAGAATAATTTTGCCTTGTGTAGTTCATGAGTAGTTTAACTGAAATATTATTTATAACAACTTCTGTTGGAAATTTCTTGCCCATAAAATACTACCGAGTTTTTCAATCATTTGGTCAAACTAGTAGGAGATCCAAATTTGCAGGTTGTCAACAAACTGAAAGCCTTTAGATATTTGTACTACAACATTTAAGTAGTATTAACATTATAATGATCATTTTAGACCAAATATATGTTTTTTGTTAAATGGGCGCACTCAGGAGTAATAGCTCAATAAACTGAATAGCATTTTCCAGCTCAGCTACCTACACAGAGAAACAGATTCGTAGTAGCAACCGAATTCGTAGTAGCAACAATCGAATGATGTGGTTGTACATACAGAATTTTTCGGTTCTATCAACAAAAAGTCAGTTGATAAAGAAGAATTTCGGTTGAAATAACCAAAGTTTTGTTATCCCTTCTAAAATTATGTAGCCACAACTGTAAAATTCGATTGACAGCAAATTGCCGTTGCTACTACGAATCTCTGTGCTCTGTGTAGGTAGAACGACTTCAATAATTTATATAAGTATGATAATGCATTGAAAATTAGTTTTATCTTACACAGGTTTTATATATGACTAAATGTAACAATTTCATAACAAATTATAAAAACAAAAATTTTTTGCAAAAGTAAAGTTACCACCAAATAAGGATATAAAACAAATTCTAAATTCTATAAACTATATTTTCCATTTCCTACTGACGCACTCAAAGAATCTATTCAATCAATTTGATTTCCTCATTTCCAAAGCAATAATTATACTGATGAACTTCTCACTACACGCCTGGAACAATTAAAATTGAGTTTTTTTTTTTGTTTGATCTACAATTTATTGACTTCATTCATCTAAATCCAATTGATTAATAAACTTGTTATTTAATTTTGCAACAAAAAAAAACCTAATTAAATTGCTTGTGTGAAGAGTGTGAAAAACACTTGAGTTTATTGTTGTGCTAACATTTTTTTAAATACATGAAAAATTATTTGAAAAACAAACAAATAACTAAAAATATGGTTGAGTTGTAATAGTTTTCATTAAGTTTTAATAGTTTATGGTAGATTGGCAAAAATGTGTGTATAATTTTTATATGGAAAATAAATTTAATTATTTTAATTTGAAATTCCAGTTTTCTTTTAAATTTTTGAAATGATTTTTAAAACCATAACTCCCTTCTTTGTAATATATACATAAATATTACCAAACGTAGTAAAATGAATATGAACTGAAAGATAAACGTGGCTATAAGTTGTAGGTGAAGCAATCTCAACTATTTTCACCATTCCGACCCTATAAAGTATATATATTCTGGATCCTTATAGATAGTGGAGTCGATTAAGCCATGCCCTTCTGTATGTCTGTTGAAATCAATTTTCTGAAGACCCAAAATAACTTACAAACTTCATTCATACATCAATATATCGGGTTGTTAGTTAAAATCTAGAAAATCGGCTCACAAACGGCTGATATAAGGAAAAAACCGGGCCAACCTCGATTTTTTGCTTATTTTTTTATCTATATCTGGATTACTAAGTCATTAATATAAACAATATGGATATCTAATGATAGATATTTCAAAGTCCATTGCAACGATCTATATAAGGCTATAGTAATTTGGACTTCAATGGGTCAAAATCGGAAAAAATATTTTTTAACCCGAATTTTTTTTTTTTTAATTTAAAAAATTAAAAAAAAAAACTATTTCGAAAAAAAAAAAATTTTTGAAAACGATTTTTAAAAAAAAATATTATTTTTTAAATTTTGAAAAAAAAAAATTTTAATTTTGAAAAAAAAAATTTTTGCTAAAAATATTTAAAATTTTGTATTTTAAAGTATAATTTGGTGAAGGGTATATAAGATTCGTCACAGCTCTCTTACTTGTTTCAACCCAAAATTGATTTTTCAATTTAAAAAATAAAAAAAAAAAAAATTGAAAAAAATTAAAAAAATACTATTTCGTAAAAATATTTGTTTGAAAACGATTTTGAAAAAAATTTATTATTTTTTAAATTTTGAAAAAAAAAAATTTTAAATTTTGGAAAAAAAAAATTTATTTAAAAATATTCAAAATTTTGTATTTTAAAGTATAATTTGGTAACTTGTTTCAACCCAAAATTGATTTTTCATATAAAAATTAACTGAAACATAAACGTTGCTATAAGTCGCTTAATAGTAATCCAAATGGAAAAAGGACGATCATCTGTGATCACTTATATTTTCAAGCAAAAACCGATTTTTTATAAGAAAAATTTGCTGTTCTCACTTCATATGAACTTAAATATGTGTTCCTCGGAAATTGTTCCGTAAAAATTTCCAAAATTCCATTGGAAAAAAAAAATCAAATATTTCTTTGGTGGTTTCTTACTTAACAATTAAACATATCTCAGTTCACTAATTCTAAAAGTACCATTAGAGTTAAAAAGTCCATATTGCGGCACTCATTTTACGCAGAATTATAAGTACCTAATTGTACGTTTTAAGGTTGCCAAGTATAGACAATTCAAAGAGTAATGAGAACCATACGAAACTTCTCACACTGTTAGGACAATTTAAGCGTAATTTCATGTTTCTAGTTTCATTGTTAAAGAAAATTCAAAAAGTACCATTAAGTCCCCCTTTGTACATTCTTATACATTCAGAATCAGTGAGTGTAATTTCATGTTTCAATGTTCACTACTTATTAAAAAGTACTATTAGAAGATTAAAAAAAAGTACCCTGAGGTGTCAGTTTGTTGGTACCATTAAAAGGAAAATAGTACCATTAAGCCTGCCCTATTTATGATTCTTAATTCACTCAGTTATTTTGTATGCTGCTAGTCTATTAATTTAAGTAATTTGAAATAAAAAAGTACCACTTTCCCGTTTCCCCTTAAACACCCGTTGACATAAAATTTTCATAATTCACCAGTTTGGCGTAAGTTTGTGTGATACAAATATTACACATATTATGAAAGTCTGCGTTCATTTGGTCAATATAAAATTATGTTTTAAAAAATTACCAAACTGTAAAATCTAATTTGGACCTATCATCACCTTCGCACTCGACCCCTGAGTAAAACTTCACCAAATAAGATAATATAATTTAGGAAGAAACTTTAAGAAATTCCTCAAACTGTCGCAGTGCTAATGAGTCTAGATTTGGTTGCTATCCCCCCGTGAAAAAAAACTCTTTTTTCTAAAAAAAAAAAAACCGTACTGGTTTATACAATTTGCCGAAGGACATTTTAACTGGTCGAGACAAAAATCGAATGCCGTTTTCTTTTCGCATGAATCCAAATACAATTTAAGACGCAGGGATGGAAGAAAATTTTTAGCACGGACGGAAGGGAAAGAAGCTGAACAAGGCAAGTATATAAATGAGACAGTCAAGTATGACCGTGAAAACATTATGGAGTGGGACTGTTTTTCAGGGTCCAATTCATATCGTAAAATATACTTGATTTGAATCAGATACAGATCCATTTTAAATGATGTGATGTATCTATACGCTGAGGAAATTGATTCAATGCATCGTTGTTGTGTTGTGTTGCAGTACTATTCCACAACATATATTGCATCATTAAAAGGGCTAGACAAATTTTGCAAAAAAAAAAAAAAAAAAACCTAAGTTTCCATTGTTTTGTCAATACCATAATAATGAATACTTTTTAGTTTGTTTTCTATTTTCAGAGTTTAATTAATTCTGTTCTTATTTGTTTGATGATATAGTAAATAAAAGTATATATTAATGAAATACATATTGAATTAATTGAATACTTTCCGAAGTTTCCATTGTATTGTCAACACTGTATACTTATTACAGAAGTCTGTTAATAGAGTATTTCTTACAAGGTTTCTAGTAACAATTATACACAATTTAAAAGAAGTGAATTGGTGACTTATAAGTCCTTTTTGGGACTTTGATCATTTCCTATTGTTTTGCATCTTTATTTGACATTTTCTTATATCTGTGTTTCATTATGTTTATAGTTTTAACTCTGTTAAACGTTTAAAATTTGTTTATGTAAACGGTATAGTTTTTCATGTTCTTAGTTTACATATAAATCAAACATTTTATGCATAAAATGCATAAATTTAATTACAGCTGTTTATAAAAACACCCCATAAATACATTAAAATGCTAATTCTAACACTATGTTTCTGTTAGTGTAAATCTGCTACACTTAAAAAATCATTTGTCAAACTTGTCATTACAGCCATTACAGTTGTCATGAGGGTGTGTGTTTACATGCAAAATGTAACACAGCGTGTGGATGCATGGACAGCGAAAGTAAACAAAACAAAGGAGAATATCAAAAGAAACAACAACTACATATGTATGTACATAGTGTGTGTAGTTTTGCAAAAATATTAAATCATTCGTATTATAAATATTTATTCATATTTATTTAATTTTTTTTTTCTCATAATTACAATGATTGTGTTCAAAATTAATTATATTTTAATAAATAGACTATGGATTGTGGGTTATCTGTGGTTGGGCAGCAACAATTATTATTGTTTACAGACAACCAACTGACAGCAACAATTATCACAGAAAATTTTGCTGTAAAACAGTGTAATGATCCTTAGTTTTAATCTATGAATTTTTCATATGGAATTTTTTAAATGATTTTTTTTTAAAAATAATTACTATGTATATTGATTATTTAAGTGTTTGAGTTGGATTTTTTAACACATTTCATATGAGTTAAAATTAGAATGAAAATTTAATTTAATTGATTATCTTTTATAAAACTCGAAATAAATTGTATTACAAAACAATAAAATAATAATTAAGTAATTTAATTTATTTAGCAATTAATGTGCTCAAATTGTAGTTTGAAATTAAAACTATTTTTTGTGATACTAGCAGTGATAAGAATTCATTTGATTTAATTAGATTTTTATTATAACATGTCAATGCAAATTGTATTTAGAATAGAAATCATATTGAAAACAATGTTACATTTAATGAGTAATACGATAATAAGGAATCCCCGGTGAATGCAAAGCAAATACAAATATATATTATAGCGAGATCTAGAACTACATATATCTAATACAATTTTTGTTTAGACAATGAAATTGTACACAGAGAAAACAGATTCGTAATGGCAACCGAATTTGTTATCGGTTACCTTAGTAACCGAATTTTACAGTTGTGGCTACAAAATTTTAGAAGGGGTAACAAAAGTTTAGTTGCTTCTACCGAAATTCTTCTTTAGCAACTGACTTTCTGTTGATACAACCGAGAAATTCTATGTGAGCAACCGAATCATTCGATTTACAACAAATTCGGTTGCTATCACGAATCTGTTTTCTCTGTGTATTATGACATTGTATTGTTGTCTGTAAATAAATTAAACATTTATTTTATAATACATCAAACTACAAATTATATTTTCAATTATTTTTCCATTATTAAAAACATACAATTTTTTTTTTTCAGATCCCAACAATACAATATGGACCATCATAAAATACTAAAAAACGCAAGTAAGCAATATACTACATTTTACTATTTAGTTATAGTCATAAAGCAACTAGCAACATAAAGCTAAATATTCCATCTGGCCAATCCCCCAACCAACATCTGTTTAAAAATTCTTGCATTTTCATGCAGCAATAAAGATCGAATTGACAACGAACAAATGAAGAAAATAAAAAACTTCCACAAACATAAAATCTTGAATGAATATTTTTTTTTTTTTTTTTTTTTTTTTTGTATATTTGTAGGTAGACAAATTGTCTGTCATATAACATTATTAGACATTTCTATACGAGATTAGATAAAAAGCAAATAATGACAATAATACGGGCAATAATGTTTACCAGTTATTAAATAAATTAACAAATTATTGTATTTTTTTATGAGCGAAGAACAAACAAATTTTAAGTTGGAGAAAACTTTATTTAAATAATTCTTTGTACAATGTAAGTTTGAGTAGAAAATAATAATTAAAAAATCGATTTATGTAGTTTCTTTAAAATGTTGGATATTTTCTCTAAAATTTCATTCATAATGAGTTTTAAAATCATTCGAATAATCGAGAAATAGTGTTCTTTATTGGGATGAATACACTTTTCAATTCAGAATAAAAACTTAAGGACTGAGATCGTAAAATTCTTAACACACGTTATTCATTAATGGTGTTTTCTTTTCTGATAAAAATGTTCCATTTATGTTACCATTGGCGCAGGGGTGAAAAGTTATCATTTTCCTTTCTAAATATGTTGCATAAATAATTGGTAAATATGTTACATGTCTCATCCTCAATTATATTTCAGTGTGAGATAATACCCTTTTTTGCAGCTGCGTTAAGTACTTTTTGTATGCAAAACATGTTTGACAACAGCTGATTTCTATTATTGAAAATCAGTGTTGTTAATGCTTATTGGCAAACACACATAATTGAATGTCGAAAGTCGCTTTAACAGTGTTAAATATCGCTTTTTAATACAAATTTCCAATTCAATATTTGGCACGCTAAATATACATTAGTGTTAAGTGTAAAATCAAGAAATTATTTTGTTCCATTCTAATAGAAAAAAATGTTTCATTTTGCAAGGCTGTCTGTAACATGATAATAATATTACACATTTATAAGGCATCATCTTTTTTAGAAAAGAAAACACCATAAAACTTTTAACCCAAGTATTATTTGATTTTTTTCAAGTTACCTTTGTAAAGCATGTCAGTTATTATGTTTAATGTCAATTATGTTCATTTGTTGTTAATCTGATTAAAATGAGTGATCAGAAAAAAATGCGTTCTAAAATTATTAAATATTTTCAACAAAACCCAACTTGGTCCTACAAAAAGTTGGCCAAACAATCAAAGGTCTGCCGTCAAATCGTTTCCAATGGTATTCAACAGTACCGGGAGAACTTGTCTGTTGATATAAAACCTGGTCCAGGTAGAAGGAATGGTCCACATGATGTTTCTAAAGCCAAAAAAATAGAAAGCATTTTCAAAAGAGCTCCCAACACCTCCGGTAGGAAAGCAGCCCGGTTAGGTCAGTACTCGGACTATTTGGTACGAAAAGTTAAAGCCAATGAAGGTTTAAAAGCATACAAAACTCAAAAAGTTCCTGACAGGAACTCTGCTAAAAATTTAGAAGCCAAAGACAGAGCACGGAAATTGAAGTCAAATTTTATACAAAAAATATACCTGCTGCATAATGGATGACGAAATGTTCGTATGAAAAATTTTTCGCAGCTTCTGGGTAAATTTTTTTATGTTGCAGATCTCGAGGAAAGTTTAGGACCCAAAAGCAGACAAAATTTCCCAAAAAGTTCTTGGTATGGCAAGCAATATGCAGTTGCGGCAAAAAAGCCAAACATTTGTTACAAAGGGCTCTATAAATACTGATATTTACATCAAGGAATGTTTACAAAAAAGGATGTTTCCATTCATTAGACTTCTTAATGTGTCAACAAATTTTTGGCCCGACTTGGCATCTGTCACTATGGTAAGAAAGGTTTTGAGTGGTACAGGAACAATAATGTGGTATTTGTACCAAGAGAGGCAATTCCTCCAAACTGCCTGAAGCTGAGTCCAGTGGAGAGATATTGGGCTCTTGTTAAAAGAGAATTGAAGAGCACAAAAAAGGTGTCTAAAAGTGTGGTAGATTTTAAACGGAGATGGACAACTTGTTCGAACAAAATGACATAAAGCACTATAAAAAAAAAAAACCATAATGAAAGGGTTTTCGAAAAAGGTTCAAAATTTCATCATTAGTGATTAGAACTATAAAAATATTTTTTTTTTTTTGTAAATTGTAACAATAATTTCAATCAAATAAAAGAGATTTAAAACTGTAAGTTTAGTGGTTTCATTTTTATTAGCAATATGTATGTTAAAAATTTTTCGATCTCAGTCCTTAATAAATTTCATCGTACAATATCTCAGCAAATAGAAGAGATATCTACACTATTCAAAAAGCATTTTTATTAATGAAATTATGACTTCTTTGCTGTAAAATAAAGGCGAAATGTAGCGAAAAATCTATATTTTTTTTGCATTCATAGCGAAAAACCGCGTTTTCTAACTTTAGGTTAAGATATCTCAAAGAAGGTACATGATATTTGGAAAGCAATTGGTAGTACTTTCAGACGGCATTAAATATTTTATAAATAAAGATGAATTCGCGCTTTGGCCTAAGATATCTCGAAAACCTGATGTGAAGAACAAATTCTGAGGTTTCAGCTCAGCTCAAACCTGTGGCCTGGCCTCAGGGTTAACTATTTGTTGGCCTATGTTATTTAACATGTTCTGGTTTTAAATAAACATAAATATTTTATTAAATTATTTCCAATAATATTTTCTACTCGCTATTCGTTCGAATAATCGAGAAATATTAATCGATCACTTGTATAACAAAAAAAAAAAAAAAAGAACTTTTATTCGATTAAAATAAAACTTGAAGTGACAACCCTACTTCTTTTTAAAACTTATTTATCATTAGCTTTAAAAACAAACTATCAATGGGACTCCTTTTGAAGTTAAACCACCAACCAAACTCTGATAACAAAAGTGAAACATAAAATATTATAACTCAATACAACTTAAGAGACTTTTTTAGAGTGACAGCTGAAACATGATGATTTTTCAAAAAAAAAAGAAAAAAATAATAATGCTGAATTGTTTTATTTAATGCTGACAATTAATCTTTGTATAGTGGGTTTTTTTTGTTTTTGTTTTCTTTATGGAATATTTTAAATCTTATGATGGAATACATATTTCAATTTTGTTTTGTTTTATTTTTTTTATTTCATAGTGGTATCAATTATGGTTATTATACACATAGTATTCATAATTATTTGTTTGCCCTGTCATTTGTTTTATTGTCTATTTGTTAAAATTACGTCAAAAACTGGAGTTTTGCGCAGACAAACTGAGGTTGGGTTTTATTTACGCAAAATAATCAATAACGACGCCTTCAGTTATAAAAATTTCAAACGTAACAAATCACACTATTGCTGTGATTTTCTAATTAGGCAAGTTGCCACCTCAGCATTGATAAAGTTTGAAGCAATTTTTATTTTTTCCCTACATTAATAGCGTGTGACATTTTAGGAGATATTAAATAATAAGTTGCAAATATCTGTTTACAGCAAACCAATGATTTAGGTTAATAGATATAAGTATTAATAAGGAATGACTAAGGGATTGATAAATGAGCTGAGTTCAAGTTTATTAAATCGCTAATAGCTGTGAACAGCCCTAATATATGTACATATATTAACAACTAAGAGTACGTAACTTGTTGAAGATTAAATGATGTATAAGTGTGAATTTCAAGTAGGTACATGTTAATCAAGTTATGAGGGTGAAAATTTAATTTGTGTAATTTTTTTTTTTTTTTTTTTTTGCATATTTTTTATGAACTTTGGAAAAAACACTGTATTTAAAAAACAAAAAACAATACATCATTAAATATTAGGTAAACATTTGTAATAGAAAAAGGAAACAATGGAAATGATAAATGTTTTGTTGTAAAATTAATTTGTAATAAATAGTAAGTGGCTAATGGAAATATTTTGGAACCAAATAAACTAGTGAGATTCTTAAGCAAAACCTTAAAGTAGATAAATTTTTAGAGATCACAGCTTGTTTAAATCATATTTGAAATAAAGTAATTGAAAATATTAATTTTAATTCCGAATCGGTCCAAATATGGGCAATTCCACGAGAATGACTAACACGACTGAAAAAACAAAAACCCTTGAAACTTTTTTTCAAGATGATTTGAATAGAAGAAAACACTAAAATGTTACTATGTGAAAGTATTTAGACCTTATTACAACATCTTAAGTGCAAAAATAATAGTTTTTTCTTTAATTTAATTGGTATGTTTTAGACTAAGATTGCGGCAAAAACTAAGCTCCCAATTAGCATGTAGTATGAAATGAATTTGACTCTGATTGTTTTTTTTTTTTTGCTATTATAAAATTGTTTATTAGAACCGAATATATATTTTCTATTTTTTTGTTTTAGTTTTTGTATACATATATTTACAGAATATACATTGTTTTACTATAAGTGAAAAATCTGTCACGTACGATATTAAATTGTATCTATTATAAAATCACCCAGAGAATGTTTATATTTAAATATGACGGATTGTAAAGGAAAAATATATTAAAAGAAAACCTAACGCCTCTCACGATTCGCAAATTTTCGCATATTTCTACATGTACCTCAAAATGACTTCCGTTTTATGTCACGTACGATATACCCTTATTTCGCTCGGTATTTTGGACAACAATGTGTCGAAATAACATATTATTTTTTTTTAAATATAGTTCCCTCTGAGTGAAACATAAAGACCAAATTATTTTTCAGATACTCTTATTTTTGCAAGATCTATTCGACTCTATAGGCGTACAAATGTCACGTACGATGACATGGAATTGCCCATTTATAATCACGAGTTTTTAGCATAAGCATATGACAGCTATGACAATTTATGGACCGATCGGCATTATTTCCTTTTATATAAAACATATGTGTGTTGAATTTTATGAGGACACCGACATTTTTAAGAGATTTATGCTTGTTGAAGTCATTTCTAAAGTGGTTAATAATTATGTACCGATCTTCATGAAATTAGGTCTTCTGATTTATAAATGTATGAATCTTATTTGTGTTCGTCTTTATTTGGATACCAACATGTTTAACAGATATTAGCTCGTTAAAGTTATTTTCTTTATATGGGAGCTATGTTCAATTATGGATCGATCCTCACAACATTTTTTAATGTGATTTCTTCTTATACAAAATATATTTGTGCAGAAATAAGTGGTGAAGGATATAAAAGTCTGTTTTACATATTAATAAAACAGTGGTTGGCACTCATAGCAACCAGAGGCCGAATATGCTGTGCTGAATCTTATAAACCCTTGACAAATGTATATTTTAAAATGATGATTGAAAACAAGTAAGAGAGATATATTCGGCTGGGCCGAGTCTTATATACCCTTCACCAAACTATACTTCAAAATAAAAATTTTAAATATTTTTAGGTAAACAAAATTAATTTTTTTTCCAGTTGTTTTTTTTTTAATTTTTTGAAAAAAAAATTTTTTCTATTTTTTTTTTAAATTTTTTTTAAATTTAAAAAACTTTTTTTTTAAAATTAAAAATTTTTTTTTTTAATATTTAGCCAAAAAACTTTTGTTGAAAAAAAATTCGGGTTAAAAATTTTTTCCCGATTTTGACCCACTTTATGGTCTTATATACGTCGTTGCAAAGGTCTTTGAAATATCTATCATTAGATATCCATGTTGTCTATATTAATGACTTAGTAATCCAGATATAGGTAAAAAAATAGGTAAAAAATCGAGGTTGTCCTGGTTTTTTCCTTATATCTCAGGCATTTGTGGACCGATTTTGCTGATTTTAAATAGCAAACTTCTCGAAAGCATGTCTGACAGAATTATTCAAGATTTGGATCCCGAAGATATCTGGGGTCTTCAGAAAATTGATTTCAACATACAGACGGACAGACAGACAGACGGACATGGCTAAATCGACTCCGCTATCTATAAGGATCCAGAATATATATACTTTATAGGGTCGGAAAATTATATTGTGGAAATTAATTATGTATCTGTTGTTATACAAGATGGCAGCTCTATATACACATACTTATACAAGACGCTGGGTGTGGTCAACACGTTGTAACAAGGACTTTGATTAAATAATGAATTAATCTATTTGTATATTGAACTATCTTATAAATAAATAATACTTGATTTGGTTAAACATAACATAGGACCAATCCATCTTAATGTTACAGGTTCATTTCATATAAAGTATTAGAACTAGAACCGATTCCTATTCCCGAGATACTAATCAGGTAAAAGATCTGTGTAAGCTGCCTTCCTTCTAGGGATATGTTATAATTTTTTGGATATTTTTCGAAAAGAACTCATAATTACCTTTGCGATGATATACAATTTGTGTGTAAATTAATACGAAATTAACACCCCAATCAAGGGGTTGAAAGGTCTGTCCTAAAAGAAGGTACTCAATATCCCCTCTGAGGGCTTGAAACTACGGTTTATGTCCATTATAAACCGTTTTGAATCGACAATTTTTGTTGTTTGCATATCATATTGATACCAAGTGGCATCACTGTCAAAAAAAGCGAAAAACACAAAGAGGAATAGCAAAAAAACAATCGAAGTTATGCATCTCAGCTGAACAGCTGACAATTGTCGATTTTGTAAACAACACAAAAATAGTTGTCGTTTGGTTTTGTCGATCGAATCGTTTAGCTAACAAAAGCTTACTTCAACCGTCTACGAATATCGTTAAAAATGTTACTGAATGGCAAATTCGATAAATTTTCGTTATATTTATTTTAACGATACGATTATCTTTATAAAAGTTAGTGAATCGCACTACAGAAGTCATTATGAATAAATTATATCACAATTATAAACCAAGACATGTTTCAACAACAAATTCACCATTATCAACTATATTCTAGTCAGAAATATATCTATCTCAGAAGCATCTTACTAAAACGATAATCGCATTGTTGTCAAGTAGTTTTGATCACAGCCACATTCAAACCCTTGGCTAAAACTGATAATGATATAAAACAATTAATAGTATGTTGCACATTATAGAACAGCCTAAAACATATTAACATCGACTGTATATGTATATTTATAGGTAATATTTTAACATTATAAATACTATACTGCTACGTACTTAAATGCATAGATATAATATACAGGTATATCAGCTATAAAATAATTCACTTTTATCTTCGTGGGATACTTTTTTTGTTGTTATTTTAAATCAGATAAATATTTTATTTATACGTCAGGCATTGTTCTGTCAATATTGGGGAACCTCAAATGGAGAATACTGAATGCGAATATTTTAACGGCAAATTGGGAATTTCCTTTCAAATTTAGCGAACGTTTTTTTTTTTTTGTTAATTTTTGAATTGCTATTAAATAATATTTTATAAGTGTTTTATGAACATATACTATTATCTAAGTTTTGATTTTAATTAAAACTATGTGTTATTGTTAAATGAGATTTTTGAGATTTATTTCATTCAATATTTTGTTAACATTTTCTAGTATTTAATATTTTTTTATGTTTAACAAATATGTTGTTTGTATTTTTTCTTCTAATATAAATGAACTTTGTTCTTTTATGTTATCCATTGATAGATAATTTTATAGTGGGATTTTAATTTTTTTTTTTTAAATTTTATTATTTACTTGTAGTGGTTTCATTGGTGTTCTTTTATTATTATTATTTTATTTTGTCATTGACCTTGTTACCATTCCATCATTTTTAATTAAACTTTTTTTTTTAATTAGTTTGCAAGTGATCTCTCTTTAAAGAGCATAGTTATTATATTAATCTTACATTTGCAGCTTGATAATAAATAAATTATTTATAATTTTGTTCGTTTTTTTCTGAAAACAAGATTTTTTGTGTAGAATGTGTAGATAAGGGTGACTTTTATTTGTCAATATTATTTAGTTTATGTATAATTTTTTGGCAATCTTCCTACCGAAATACTTTCACATGAGATTTATTGTCTTATTTTTTTAAAAGTTTATTTATAAAAATAGAAAATTTTTTTGTTTTTTTAAGCAACTGTATGTATAGTGATTCAATACGTATGAAAAATTTGAGAATTTTAATGAGGTATGTTTAAGTTACCTTTATGGTGGTAATTTTTTATGTTTCCAAAAGTTTAAAATATATTTTTTAAATTAATAAAACTAGATTCAAAATTAATAACAAAAAAAGCAAATCCAGTTTTAGTTCTTAACTAGTAAAACTAGAACCGAAACATATCCCCCTTAAATCAATCAAGGGATCAGTTCTATGTAAATTTCCATCCATCTAGGACAATAACCGATCGCTTTCATAGTAGGGGATCTGGAACTAGAACAGGTTTCTATCGCCAAAACATCATTCATGTGACCAGCTATGTATCAGTTCCTTTCCCTTTAGAGAAAATTGAAATCATACATTTGAACCGATGATTGATTCCACAAGGAGTGGTAATTTTTTTTCTGTTTAATGTAAAAAAGCTTTTCCAAAATACTACTGCAGGAATATTTTCTTTAAAATCGCTCCATACCAAATCATCTAGAGCAAAATTTAAAGAAATTAAAAGGAATGGTAACAATTTCGTTCAAAACATCGTTAGCAGAATTGCAATGTTAAAGTGACAGGCCCCTTTCATATGCAGTTTTAGAACTACAACAAGTTCCTATCGCCAAAACTGCAGTCATGTAACGAATTTGTTCCTTTCCCTTTAAGGATGATCGAAATCGCACTCTTCAACGTTTGATTCAACAAGGAGTTATCGTTTTTTTGAAAAAGAAAATGGAATAAAGCTTTTGCAAAAACTGAGAGTATCCTTTAGCAAATAAAATGGAATTAAACTTTTTGCAACCAAAGATTTTCTCTGTGGAAGTTAACAAGATATTCAATATTTCTGCCCAAAGACTTGGCGACTAAAATTCGCTAAAGGTTGTTCAACTACTTACATTGTCATTTTCTTAATTACTTTTAAATATCAACAAAATTCTGTCTAAAACCATTCATATAAAATCAAAAAAAAAATTGGGTTAATTGCTGAAATAATACTTTAAAACATACATTCAGAATAGGTATTACGATTTGGACTTAGACTAAGCGATATGTGGTTAAATAAAGTAAAATTACACAGTCATACCATTTTAAATGGTTTGATAAAGATTCAATGCTTCTATAATCAGAAGATGATTAACCAAGCTTTCATCTGTTCAACCTATCTATCCCAGTACCATCACACTCAATAGAGTATAGGATAGGAGCCGTACGGATAGTTGTGATCACAGTTAGCTTCAAACTCTTTGTCACTGAATGAATATATTCGATTAGATATGATTGATCGTCAAATGGTGTCTTTTTTATCATACAAAGAAGTCAGGTGATTACAAAACCTGTTTTATAGGATCAATCTATTTTCTAACAAATATTATACCATAAATGTAAATGTTGCCCAACAACCTATAATACTTATTGGAAAAATCAATTAATATTTATATTAGAAGAACCTTTTATCTCCCTACCAGCACTTATAAAAGAAGCAAAATCATTTCACGCTGGTAGCTTAGAGCAGCCTTCAACAATATCGAGCCATAAGGCGTTGGAGAAACTTTATCAATCAATTGTCTGTCAATCCCCACAGAGAATATCAACAATGAGGCCCATCGCCACTGAAGAAACCTTTCACTAGGGAAAACAAGTTTTATAAGAATCCTGCGGAAATTTTATAAGAATCCTCCAAAATATTTAAATAAAAATCCCCAAATTTATCTATATATATAAAAATGGTGTAAAAAATTTATAGTAATTCATAAAATGAGAACGGCTGGGCCGATATCAGTAAAAAAAAAAGACAGTTGTTCGTATTTTCGAGGAGAAGGTTTTTATGGAAGAAAATTTTTGGAAAATCCCTCCGGAAAAGTCGAAAATCGAGTTTTACTCTAAAGTTTGTCTGAAGGCTTAAAATTGGGGCGAGGCGAAGTTCGCCGGGTCCGCTAGTATGCATATAAAAAATTTACTTTTTACCCCGTAGTACTAGGGTTCTTAAACGGAAATATTTTGTCAGAAATTTCGGAAATATTTGTAAAAAATGTTCTTAAAGTTACAGTATTATTTCTGCACAGATAAAACAGACTCGTTTTGATTTTTTACCAATAGAACGATTCAATTATATCTATAGGTATTTTCTATACTAAGTAAATAGCAGCAGAAAGTCAGTTATCACTGAAGAATTTCGAATTAAATAACAGAACTTTTGTCACCCCAACTAAAATTGTCCTGCTTCAGACTGGTTTTTGGGTTAATTTAGTATTATATAAGTAAGAGTGCTATATTCGGTTGCACCGAATTTTATACAACCTTCGTCAAAGTATACTTTAGGATAATGAATGTAAACAATTTTTGTTGAACAAAAATTTTGGGTAAAAAATAATTCAGGTTAAAAAATTTGCTTGTTGTCAGCCCGAATTTCTTTGGCGTTATATACATATCCTTATTGTATATATTAATGACCTTATAATACAGATAAAGATCAAATCTATCCAGATAGTTGTGGTTTTTTCTTGTATCTCAGCCATATGTGAGCCGATTTTGCAGAATTTAATTAGCAGCCTAACCGGTACTAAACCGGGAGTAATCATGTATGCAAGTTATTTGGGGGCTTCGAAAGTTCTACTTCGCATTATATATAACGATCGTGAAAAAAGTAGAATGACAAACTTTTATGTTCTCTTACCACTCATGGTGAAGGGTATACAAAATTCCTTAGATTTTTAAAATTTTTCCCTGGACTGGAAAAAGTCTGGGAAATTAGGAACCTTACCCCGGAGGTCAAACTAATTGGTAATATGTTGGTTATAAATTTCTTTTAATCTGAACATAATAATATTCTAAAATTATTGTATTAAAATTATGCAATAATAAAACTTATTAGCCTGTTAATTAAATTATCGTCTAAAATTTTATCAAATAAAACTAAGTACAGTGCAACTTCGACAATCCGGACACATATAGCTCGGCCGAATTATCGAGTTGTCCGGACTATAGTTACCGAGTCCATTATAGTTATTCGAAATAAATGATTTTATCTTCTCCTTATTTTTTTTATCACAACTAGAATAAAGAAATATCACACTTTTTCTTTAAAGTTAATGTTTTATGTTTGGTTTATTTTTTAAAAACATGGCATTTGGTAGTAATGACAGTGCTAAATGTGAATAACAAAACATTCGAGGTAAAAATGGTAAAACAATGGCATTTAATTTTTGTTCTTGTTCAAAAAAATAAAAAAATTAATCCGGATTGAAGATGTAAAAATTTTAAATTGTCCGAAATGTAAAAGCATCCGAATTACTGGACAGACCGGACTGGTGCACGTCCAGAGAATCGAAGTTGCACTGTATATGTATTTTTAAAACTAAATTTTAAACTGCCCCCGTATTCTGATCTTTATGATAAAGACAAAATTATAATAAAAATACTTGTTACAACAATTTTCATACAAAAAAATATTTACTTTTATTATAATTTTTTCAATATAATAAAGTTCAGACTAAGGGACTAATTCAGAAACACAAAAGGAAAACAATTTTAAATTTTTTGTATGAAAAACTGTAAAAAATTATTTAAAACCTGAGTAATTTTCATACCAAAATTTTAAAATTGTTTTCCTTTCGTGTTTCTGAATTAGGCTCTAAATCCAAATTAAAACCTAAGGTATAAGAATTATAAAAAAAACTATTTACCCGTAATTATTGTAACAAATGACAACATGTTGAATCAAATTATGTTAATATCCTTTTTTCCAAAAACAAATATTGAAACCACAGTTTGTAAATATGTAGTGTAGTATTCAAATGTAAAATGATATCTTTTTGAATTTCCTTTTTTTTTGTTAAATACACGCACAAAATTGCAACCAATAATATGTATGCAAATTATTAATTTTTTTCTAATTAAACCACAACACGCGATTTTTATAAACAGTTATTTTTTTATTTTTATTAAGCGAAAGTGTTTGTAAAATTTGTTTTATTGCATTTATTGTAATTAATTTAATTTCGAATAAAAAACCGTTAATAAAACTTATAATTTTTTTTAACTTCCGGTTGGGCACCACTCAATGTTTATCCTCTCTCAGGTCTAACAATTTAGTGTGAGTGTGATTCTTTACGTTTAACTATTTATATTTGATTTATATGTTGTTTTTTTCTTTTTTTAAATCTAAACTGTTACGTTCAAAATCTGAACGATTACTGAAAATTTCAAAATCATCGAGCAATCGAGAGGCGTTAAAAGAAATTAAAAAAAATATATATATATAAAATAAAACAAAAATAAAAACACACAGTAAAGAATATTAACAAACGCTTTACAGAAACGACAGCCAACAAATAAAATAGCAAATAAAACAAAAATTTTACACACATCTACGAGGGCACTCTATAAGGAAAATAAAGAATTCACACACACATACATGCATACGAGCAAACTGAACTATAAAGCAAAAACTACAACAATAACAACAACATGAGCAACAGAAAGTAGCAACAATAGCAACCGCAAATGTATTTGTGTATATATGCTACATTATGAACCAGTGACGGAATGTGAGTTCAGTGGTACTTTTTTGGTACTTTTGTACTGTCTTTTGTTAGATTTAAAATTAGAAAATTACAATGGTTCGATATTAGTTAATTTTAATATCAAAAATAAAAATATCTTGAAACAATCCGCTTTAACTTCTAATATTTATACTTTTATATACTACTAGCTTTACCCGGTGCGCTTCGCTACCCCTGTCGATGTAAAAATCGGTTCAGCCGTTTAGTAATTATTGTTTAAAAACTAAAGGTACCAATTTTACCCGTTTTTCCCCCTTTTTATCCCTTTCTGATCCAAGTATTGAAAAAATTTATAGCCTATTGACGCTTCCAAGTAAGGATCTATCTACGTTTCAAATTTCAATAAAATCGGTTCAGCCGTTTAGGCGTGATGCTCAAACAAACAAACAAACAAACAAACAAACAAACAAACAAACAAACAAATAAACAAACAAACTTACAAAGACATTTATATATTTATATAGATTATAAATTGGTTGTTTTTTTATATATCATGATTCATGAATTTCACCAAATAACACAGAGAATAAACAAGTTTTTAAACTTGGATCTTCTGATTTCAACCATATTCGGTGAAGACCTACCCTTTGGTGTCCTTTTATTTCCATTTTTATTGTTTTAAATTCAAAAAAAAAAACTCGCGATTTTATCATAATTTTTTTTTTAATAGCCGACAACCATTTTTCACACATACTGCCAGATTTGTGTCTCTGTGAATTAACAGTATGTTAAAAAATATATGTTCAAAACTGTGAATGAACGACATTAAAGATATCTGATATCAGTGAATGTTGAAAAATGGAAAAACCTTTAACAGTTTTTTGAAATAAGGACTGAGATCGAAAAATTCTTAACATCCGTTTTTCATTAAAACTTTTAACCCAAGTATTATTTGATTTTTTTTTTTATCAAGTTACCTTTGTAAAAAATGTCAGTTATTATGTTTAATGCCAATTGTGTTCATTTGTTGTTAATATGATTAAAATGACCAGAAAAAAGTGCGTTCAAAAATTATTAAATATTTTCAACGAAACCCAACTTGGTCCTACAAAAAGTTGGCCAAACAATCAAAGGTCTGCTATCAAACTGTTTCCAATGTTATTAAACAGTACCGGGAGAACTTGTCCGTTGATATAAAACATGGTTCAGGTAGAAGGAATGGTTCACATGATGTTTCTAAAGCCAAAAAAATAGAAAGCATTTTCAAAAGAGCTTCCAACACATCCGGTAGGAAAGACGCCCGGTTAGGTCAGTGCTCGGACTATTTGGTACGAAAAGTTAAAGCCAATGCAGGTTCAAATACATACAATGCTCAAAAAGTTCCTGAAAGGAACGCTGATAAAAAGACAGAGCACGGAAATTGAAGTCAAATTTTATACAAAAAATATACCTGATGCATAATGGATGACGAAATGTACGTATGGAAAATTTTTCGCAGCTTCTGGGTAAATTTTTTTATGTTGAAGAAAAGTTTAGGACCCAATAAAACACAAAATTTCCCAAAAAGTTCTTGGTATGGCAAGCAATATGCAGTTGCGGCAAAAAAGCCAAACATTTGCTACAAAGTGCTCTATAAATATCGAAATTTACATAAAAGAATGTTTACAAAAAAGAATGTTTCCATTCATAAGACTTCTTAATGTGTCCACTTATTTTTGGCCTGATTTGGCATATGTCACTATGGTAAGAAAGGTTTTGAGTGGTACAAGAACTATAATGTGGTATTTGTACCAAGAGAGCCAATTTCTCCAAACTGCCTGGAGCTGAGTCCAGTGGAGAGATATTGGACTCTTGTTAAAAGAGAATTGAAGATCACAAAAAAGGTGTCCAAAAGTGTGGTAGATTTTAAACGGAGATGGACAACCTGTTCGAACAAAAACCATAATGGAAGGGTTTTCGAAAAAGTTTCAAAATTTCATTTCATTAGAACTATAAAAATTATTTTTTTAACAATAATTTCAATCAAATAAAAAAAGATTCAAAACTGTAAGTTTAGTGGTTTCATTTTTATTAACATATGTATATGTATGTTAAACATTTTTCGATCTCAGTCCTTATCTGATATCAGTGAATGTTGAAAAATAGAAAAGAACGACATTTAACAGTTTTTTGAATTAAGCGAAAGAACGACATTAAAAATATCTATTACTTTCTCCATTTGTTACTAGTGATTTTTCCAAAACGTTACCAGTGAATGTTGAAAAATACTAAAGAAAGACATTAAACAGTATGTTGAAAAATATAAAAGAAAGACTTAAATGTACCTATTACTTGCCATATTTAATAACAGTTGTTACCAATGATTTTTCAATCACGGTGATTAAATCCAGGTATGAAAATATCGGTCATCTGTACTGCCTAGTGCTATCAAAAGTTTCAACTCGTATGAATCACCGGATCTAACAGCCACCGATCTGCATTATAATGTTTATCTGGTAACTGCATGACAGCTGAATATTTATTTAACTCTCGCATTAATAGATACCTTAACAATGGACCAACAGTTTTAACATGTTTATTTTACATTCACGCTATAGGAAATTATTACACGCCCTTATTCGCTGGAAACCTCGAACAGGTTAATAGCTATTCACATTAGAACACAAACCTTCTATTTCTCTCTCAGCACGCATACACAAACAGCGCTAAATCGAAAAATCTGCCGAGATCAAATACTAAAGATTCGATGGTAGACTTTGTGAACATTGAAATCGAGTCTTCAACAAAGTGAAAGGGAAAGATCCACAGGATCATCAGATCCATAATGAGGACTGCATTTAGTTCTGGAAGTTCTGCACAAAGAGTACAAAGTATACCACAAAGTGTAGTTATATTGCTGTTGCTGCTATGCTGGAACTTAGGCATTAATACGATATGAGGTAACGGTAGCTAAGCGATAACGGTATTTGCTGTTATTTCGCTAAAGGTATTTTAATGTAAACGGCAATTTCATCCTGAAATAAGCTGACAAATGCGCCACTTTTTTATATTTTATATTTTGTAGATTCTATAAGTAAAGGATTTTCCAACAAGAGATGTTATTTTGAATCACCCGGTATTTCGGTAGCTGTCATTTTTAAAGCTTTTATTCTTTAACATTTGACAAGTAGAAACTACGCCATTACTAAAAAATGGAACGATACACGCTTCAACAACGCATTGAAATGATTAAAATTCACTACAAAAATTATAAAAATCTTACAGTCACAATTCGCAAAACAAAAGCATTTTTGGGTCGTCGGGAAGCACCTTGTCGGACCGCAATACAGAAATTAGGACAAGTTAGTGATATCTATCTATATAAATATATAAATGTCTTTGTAAGTTTGTTTGTTTGTTTATTTGTTTGTTTGTTTGTTTGTTTGTTTGAGCATCACGCCTAAACGGCTGAACCGATTTTATTGAAATTTGGAACGTAGATAGATCCTTACTTGGAAGCGTCAATAGGCTATAAATTTTTTCAATACTTGGACCAGAAAGGGATAAAAAGGGGGAAAAACGGGTAAAATTGGTACCTTTAGTTTTTAAACAATAATTACTAAACGGCTGAACCGATTTTTACATCGACAGGGGTAGCGAAGCGCACCGGGTCAAGCTAGTATCTATATAAATATATAAATGTCTTTGTAAGTTTGTTTGTTTATTTGTTTGAGCATCACGCCTAAACGGCTGAATCAATTTTATTGAAATTTGGAACGTAGATAGATCCTTACTTGGAAGCGTCAATAGGCTATAACTTTTTTCAATACTTGGACCAGAAAGGGATAAAAAGGGGGAAAACCGGTAAAATTGGTACCTTTAGTTCTTAAACAATAAATACTAAACGGCCGAAACGATTTTATTGAAATTTCCAACATAGACTACGACAGGGGTAACGAAGCGCACCGGGTCAAGCTAGTAAATATATAAATGTCTTTGTAAGTTTGTTTGTTTATTTGTTTGTTTGTTTGTTTGTTTGTTTGAGCATCACGCCTAAACGGCTGAAGCGATTTTATTGAAATTTGGAACGTAGATAGATCCTTACTTGGAAGCGTCAATAGGCTATAAATTTTTTCAATACTTGGACCAGAAAGGGATAAAAAAGGGGAAAAACCTGTCAAATTGGTATCTTTAGTTTTTAAACAATAATTACTAAACGGCTGAACCGATTTTTACATCGACAGGGGTAGCGAAGCGCACCGGGTCAAGCTAGTGAAGAATAAAACCTCTGCACGTCGCTCAAAAACAACTAAAAATATTGCTGCTGTAGCCCAAAGTGTTGAAGAAAACCCAGGTTTGTTCATTCCTCGTCATTCTTTGGAATTGAGCATTCCATAGAATTCATGAGGCTATCGAGGACATAGGGCAGCCACTTTGCGATTTGGTTATGGAAAATTTCATGAAAAGGATATGATGCTGTAAGAATGGTCATGGTGGCCATTTGACTGATGTTGTTTTTCATTATTAACGGCATACCTTCCTCTTTATTATGAAATAAACATCCGATCATTTATCTCAAAAAATGCCATTTTTCTTTGAATACCAAAGTAACACCTCTTGTTGGAAATTATTGAATAAAAAAAGGTTGTATTTCAATAATTTAAATTTTTAAATTTTATAGAACGGAATTTTAGAGGTAACAGCAATTTCAGGTATTTTTGTAATGTAATTTTTAGCGGCAAATAATTTAAACCACACATACAAAACTGATTCATAGTAGCAACCGAACTTTTGTTACCATTTCAAAAATTTCGTAGCCATAAGCGTAAAATTCGATCACTAAAACTAAGTACTCTGTTAAAAATCTCGTGTGAACTGCTGTCAAACTTCATATAAAATGTTTGTTATGAAATATATGCGAAATAATTTCGCAAAAACAGTACTCTGTTCTTATTGTGGAAAACATGTGAAATACATCTGGCAATCTTATTTTCCAAACGAAATAACATAAGCAGCACTTATTTCGCACGAAATTAAAACCAACAGCTGATCATTTTTTGCATATGAAATTTTTCGCATGAAAAACTGTAATTTTTCGCAAATATGAACAGAGTACTAGGCTTAAGTCAGAATCATTCTATTTACAACAAATTCTATTATATACTACTACGAATCTGTTTTCTCTGTACAGTTTATTATCATTATTTTCTCTAAATATTCTTAGAAATATTAATGTTAAGCATCTTAATAATTCATTTCATAATCAAATGATTTAATCAGAATTATTTTGTTGTGGCTTATAAAAAATCGTTTATTTGAATCGAAATTCATCTGTGTCAACTGAATTTCTGTTCTTAGTATCAAAAAAATCAATGGATATACATACAAAATCGAATATATCCTAATCGATAGCAAACCTTGCTGAAATGTCATAATGCAGAAATGTGTTTTATGAGTACTATTTCACCATTTCACTGGTACATTCTGTAATTTTTATTACCCTTCCCTGTTAAAAACCCACTGTATAGAATGTGTTTATTCGAAAGTATGTTTGTTGTAATTTTCACATACAACAACATATAACATGTACTCGTAAAAATTACTACAGTAGTGAAATGATATACTCGTAAAATTGTATCTGAACAAAATAAAAGAACAAACATAACAAACAACAAACGATTCAATGAATGCATGAATGAACGAATGAACGAACGAACAACCGACGACCACAGTTCGCATTCTATAAATTCAATATTAACTATGGATGTGCACCACTACAAACAAACACACTCAGAATTTTGTATTTGTTTAAAAACATTAAACTGCGCTCAAACAGACAGCGCTTATCATCATCATCATCCGTCACTCACTTCAAACAAAATTGCAGCAATTGTCGCCAAAAAAAAAAAAAAAAACAACAACAAAACTTAATGGAAAGTGCCAAAACAACTAGACTAGACAAAAACAACATGAAACAAAACAATTTCATTTTCATTCGTCTTTTAATCTCTTTGTCTAGCCCAGCAGTTCTGCAAGTAGTCAATGTATCCTTTATATACAGTAATTATCACTATTATGTGATCACTTGGCTGACTCGAATTTGTATATTTTTGGGTCATTTCACACATATTTGCTCTTTGTAGTACTGTGAGAAGTCAATTCATTACTTTATACATCCCCGGTAATGTAGCGTGAAGTCAATTGTCACTTTACTGTCTGTAAGTAATCTATAGTGTAGTCACTTCAAATTTATTTTGTACTGCATTTTTATACTGTACAGAGTTTCACTCCACTATAAATTATATAAAGCTGGGTGTATTATCATTTCACTGTTCCTTGTTAGATCAATCTGTGGTCATTTCCAAAGTCTAATTATATTTCTATTTAAGGACTAGCTTCATAACTCACCACTAGGGTATCCAAATTATTCCATTTTTCTTTTGTTCGAATAAAACGAATAATTCGAATTAGAGATTTCAACTTTTTTGAAATAAAAATTAATCTTATTATTCAAATAATATACATTTTTTAAACAATATAAGAGATTAGGTTCTTCTCTTCGTCAAGTCATACAAAATAAACGTTTAAAGTGACTACATTTTAGATTGCATAGAGCTTTAAAGTGACAATTGACTTCCCGCTAGGTTATCAGTATACTTAACCCTCTAATGCTTAAGCATGCCTCAAGGCACTCATCGCAAAATTGCCAATAAATGCAAATATAACTGAGTTTTCATTTCAAAAACTCTTGTAACAGTTTCTAAAAAACGTACTTAAATATTTTAATAAGCCTTGAAACCTCTTAAAAGCTCTCTCTTCATTCTTATTTACTGCACTTTTTACATACTCATTAGGTGATTATCTTTTTTCACAACGAAAAACTGCAGATTAAAGAAATTTGATTTTCTCAATGTCTCATTTGCTTCTATTCTGTCGAAAAGCTAACCCGACCTCATCTGCCAATTATTCTATCAGCTGACTGTTGTTCATAGTTTTCATTTGTTTGTGTTTTTGTAAACGAAATTAAATAGATTTTATAAAAAAAAAGCTTAATAGATGGAGTATGAACTCGAAGAACATGAGTTCCAAGTGAATGGTGATAGAGTTTATCATTCCAGGCCTTACTATCTGGCAGACATGGAGGATAATAAATTTTTCAAAAGATTCCGACTGTTGATGGCCACATTAAACAGCTGATTTATGTAAACATGTTGTCACTTGAAGGCAGGGTTCCCAACTTGCACATATATTTTGAGAGGTATTGCCAACAGAAAATAATGTTTTTTGTCGGTATATTGAGAAAACTAAAATTGTTAACGGACAGTTTATCCGCCTAATAAATTTATGTCGACATTTAGTAACAGGCAGTTTATCGATACATTGAGAAAACGGGCCTAAGTTCATTAACAATCAAAAAAATATGGGAAGTCCATGTTGTGTTATCAAACATTGATTAAAGTGTTTCAGAGTTTCCCGATTGCAATATTTGTTTCTTAAAAGGTATACTTATATTTTATATATTGGAGTGAAGATTTAGAGACGTGATTTATTGATGAGTGCCTTCAGGCACTCTTGAGCATTGCAGACTAGTTTTACTGCCTTAGTTTTTCACTCATATAGGAAAATGTTGTTTCGTTTGCTTTGATTTGCCATTTTTTTAATAAAATTTTAAAAAATGACTGTTGAGTGAACATACGTTTCAAATTGTCCGATTTGAGTGATGAACAATAAGAAAAGTTGTTTTCAATAAAAATTGACAAACTATACTAACTAAAATCCGACTATGTTTCAATCTCTTAAGCAACAAGGGTGCCTTAAGGCACTCATTTAGTTTTTCCCACCTGGCAGGTAAACCATTGATTGTACAAATGTTTAAATGTTGTTTTTGAAATCAGATGCCCAAATTTATCATAAAAAAAATTATTACTAACGTTTATAGCTATTTTTTTAGAAATTGGCATTAGAGGGTTAAGCAAAAAGAAAATAAACTGTGTGAGAATTATAGCAATACAATTTGTATAAACCAATTTGTACGAATTACTCACAAAAAAGTGCAGTACAAAATAAACGTTTAAAGTGACTACACCCTTGATTACTTAGAGACACTTAAGTGACAATTTTTTTTACTCCAGATTACATGGGATGTATAAAGTAACCAATTGACTTCTATCTGTACTACAAAGAGCACATTCGGGTAAAATGATACAAAATGTCAGACATTAGTCACAATTACTGTCTATAAGGGATACATTGACTACTCGCTTAACTGCTGGGGTATTTATGTTTACACCGGTTGTAAACTAAGTACATACAACTATTTCATTTTGTTTTTGTTGTTCATGCTGTTTTGAGTGATCAATGTTGATGATTTAGCGCTTTTTAAATATTTCGATAAATTTGATATGCCGATTCATTGAACAGAGCGTGGGAAAATTATTTACTATGTATATCTTAATGTAATAACATCAAAACTAAAGTTGAGGTAAATATTTTATTAAAAAAAAAATATTGTTTACTCATCGAAACAATAAATTTTAGTACCTACACTTATTTTTATTATGCTTACAGTAGAGCAATTAATTTAGCAGTTGTATTTTCCACCACTGATGACAGTATTAAAATACTTATGTATGTCATGCATTCGCATTAAAAACCATAATCAATCTCCTATAAAACTATGTGCTAAATTTAAATTAATTTATAGTCACTTAAGATTTGATTAGTCAACAAATTTTCATCGTCAGCTGTGTGTAAGTCATCAGTTAATTAATTTCATAAAAAAAACGCTGATAATAAATAGTCTAATCAAATAAGGGTTTAGCAGTGAAATGAAATATAGTGAACCTTAGTCATTAGTTTTTGACGAAATTTTTTGGAGGTCAAAGGTCACGAAAATCGTTTTATTTTTTATGAAAGTTGGTCAAAGGATTAATCCCACCAAGTTTGAATGAAATTAAATCAGGGTTTAACAGATTTGTGTGACCTTTTACCTATAATATTTAGCCCAGGACATCTGTGATTTATGGTGTCTTTAACTACTTATTTAAAACATCAATTCAATATATTTCATTTCGCTTTATTTTGGCAATTTTTCCACATAATTTCACTGGCCTAATAAGAAACTGAATAAAATAGAATTCTACGATACGATTTTAAGTGGGTAATAATGGCGCACATTCATAAATTATCAGAAGTGGTGGTTTTGACACGGTAGACAAAGATCGCCCAGTTTAGCCAAAAAAAGGATCAAAAGGGTCTTATCTATTAAGAGCTGCTGGAATCTGGCCAGACCATCATAGGGAACCCGTATCGAACGCAACTGATTCGTTTAAAGCGAGCATTGAAACCCTAATATTCCATCATGACAACGCTCGGCCGCATGTTGAAATACATGTTAAAAACTATTTAGAAAGAAGTGGTTGGGAAGTTTTACCTTACCCGCCTTATAGTCCAGACTTTGCCCCGTCCGACTACTGGGGATACGCTACAGAGTATCCGAAGTTGGCCTGATTTGTTCATGGCCTCGAAAGATGATCAGTTCTTTTGGCTCAAAATAGTGAATATATGCGGCACTAAAGGCTCTGGAATGTCATTTAATTCTTTCCAGCCTAGTGGAGAACTGTAGAAGAGCTCTCGAGGAGTTATTGGTACACTACTCAATAAGATTGTGTTGGGTGCCGGGGCACTGTGTTATACAGGGAAATAAGGTAGCAGATGAACTGGGTAGACATTGTTCTGATCTAGATCATGATACCAGGGAAAGGTGGGTAAAACCAACTATTTGCCACTACTACAGGTCAATTTATGAAATATTCCGTGACTATACCAACCAATCCTGGAGCAGTAGGACAGATTGTAAAGTGTCCAGGGCCGTTTGGCCAAAACTGAACGCTAAAGCAACCAGAGCACTGATAGAGTTGGATAGATATAATCTTAAGATTCTACTAGGAGTGATAACCGGTCATTGCGCAATTGGGGCCTTCAAAGGCAAATGGGATAACGACACACTGGATTTTTGTAGGGTGTGTGGGGAAACAGATTTCTGGACGAACTCAGTAATGTTGCTGGCTGTGAACTGTGCAACATACTAGGTTTTATTAGAGGAATAGGGTGGTTACTTAAGGGACGTTCTACGGCGATTTCGAACCGGCAATAAAAGTCTTACTTTCTTTCTTTTTCTTTCACTAGGCGGTTTTTGGACTCTTTTCTCTTAACTATCTAAATATACTTATTGAAGGGAATCACAAAGGAAATCATGGTCTCCGAGTGGAAGTACACAGAGTGTACATTCCTTCCTAACCTAACCTTTGGCTCGGAATTCATATGTTGCCAGAAATATGGAAAAAAGTTATAGCTAACAATGGCGAATACGTTGTACAAATGTTTCAAAATAAAAGCAAAAAATTTTAAAAAGTCCCGCATTTTTAAGTTATAGAAACAATATTAAACACAGAGATGGAAAATATGGATTTTGAAATGGCACTAAACTCAAACCACAACCGCTCATGGAGATCGAGAAACATATTTTTTGGTAAAAAATAATTGTTGGTGAAAAAGTATTTTTCCCGGAATTGACCCATTGTTACTAAGGTTATACACATCGTTGGGGAGTTCTTTGAAATTCCTTTAATTTATCATTGATATCATATAAGTCATTGTCTTAGTAATCTAGGTAAAATCGAAGTATTCGTGGTATTTTGCTAATATCTCGGTCATTAGTATCGATTATCCCGATTTTGAATAGAAACTGAACCAGTACTATTAGGGATATGTGTATATGTTATTTGGGGGCTTCTTCCTTTACCTATAACCATTATCTATAACGATCCAGAATATATATACTTTGTGGTAAAAACTTGAAGAACTTGTCTTGGTGAATACCGATTTTCTCTCTCTCATCCCTCTTCTTATATTCTGGAATTTGTATAAACAAATTTGAAAATGTATTGAAGATTAAAACAGGCCCAAAATTGATTTAGTAAATATTCCATTACAATCTAAATGTACATATCTAATTATCCTAATAAAATGTTAATGTTTCCAATAATGAAAATGAAACACAACACAAAAATCATTTAATTATTGCGGAAATTCATGTATGTATTTAGCTTTGAATAGAGGTTTTAATCGGTAGTTAATCGCGATTGTGTTTATTGTTTTTAGCCGTTTTTAATGTTGTTTAGATTTTAACAGCACTGTTCGCTGTTCCCTGATAAAGTTTTCTATTTAAGTAGTAAGTGTAAACGATGTCGAATTTTGCCTGGGTGTGCATGAGTCTATCAGACTGTACGTATGTGTGTTTAAGAATGTTTGATAATGATTTTACAAAAAAAAAAGTCATACAAACCCACATGCATAGAGGTTTGTTTGTTTGTATGGATCTGTAAATATGCGGATATTTATATATCTATTGAATGTATCTTATTGTTGTATTTTGTCTAGTTTAGTTTTTTGTTTTATATTTTTTGTTTTTTCAATTGACATGTGTGAGAGTTTAATTAGATTAAAACTAGAGCGTTTGTACACCTTTATTTTTTAATTATTTTATTTATAATTGTAACAATTAAATGTGTAATGTGTTTTTTCGTTTCATTTTATTTATGTATTTTTGCTGCCATTGATCTTGTGAGAAAAGTAAACGTGATTTGTTTTGTATTCTTGTGGTAATACCTATCGATTAAAAAAAAAAATGAAAGATTTGGTTAGTATTATATTTCTTCTAACCTCTTCATGCATTTAAACGTTATGGGTATACAAATTTGTATTTTAATTCAAAAGTTTTTACCGATTCAACCTATTTTTGGATATATAAGTTAGCTAAAGACTGAGATCGTAAAATTCTTAACACACGTTTTTCATTAAAACTTTTAACCCAAGTATTATTCGATTTTTTTTTAATCAAGTTACCTTTGTAAAGCATGTCAGTTATTATGTTTAATGTCAATTATGTTAATTTGTTGTTAATCTGATTAAAATGAGTGACCAGAAAAAAGTGCGTACTAAAATTATTAAATATTTTCAACAAAACCCAACTTGGTCCTACAAAAAGTTGGCAAAACAATCAAAGGTCTGCCGTCAAACTGTTTCCAATGTTATTCAACAGTATCGGGAGAACTTGTCCGTTGATATAAAATCTGGTTCAGGTAGAAGGAATGGTCCACATGATGTTTCTAAAGCCAAAAAAATAGAAAGCATTTTCAAAAGAGCTCCCAACACATCCGGTAGGAAAGCAGCCCGGTTAGGTCAGTACTCGGACTATTTGATACGAAAAGTTAAAGGCAATGAAGGTTTAAAAGCATACAAGTCTCAAAAAGTTCCTGACAGGAACGCTGCTAAAAATTTAGAGGCCAAAGACAGAACACGGAAATTGAAGTCAAATTTTATACAAAAATATAACTGCTGCATAATGGATGACGAAATGTACGTATGGAAAATTTTTCGCAGCTTCTGGTTAAATTTTTTATATTGCTGATGCTCAAGGGAATGTTGAAGAAAAGTTTAGGACCCAAAAGCAGACAAAATTTCCCAAAAATATCATGGTATGGCAAGCAATATGCAGTTGCGGCAAAAGAAGCCAAACATTTTTTACAAAGGGCTCTATAAATACCGAAATTTACATCAAGGAATGTTTACAAAAAAGAATATTTCCATTCATAAGACCACTTATTTTTGGCCTGATTTGGCATCTGTCACTATGGTAAGAAAGGTCAAGTGTGATACAAGAACAATAATGTGGTATTTAGAGGCAATTCCTCCAAACTGCCTGGAGCTGAGTCCAGTGGAGAGATATTGGGCTCTTGTTAAAAGAGAATTGAAGAGCACAAAAAATGTGTCCAAAAGTGTGGTAGATTTTAAACGGAGATGGACAACCTATTCAAGCAAATTGACATAAATCACTATAAAAACCGAAAAAGGTTCAAAATTTCATCGTTAGTGATTAGAACTACAAAAATATTTTTTTTTTTTTTTTTTTTGTAAATTGGAATAATAATTTCAATCAAATAAAAAATGATTAAAAACTGTAAGTTTAGTGGTTTCATTTTTATTAACATATTGTATGTTAATAAAAATGAACTATAAAAATATTATTTTTTTGTAAATTGTAACAATAATTTCAATCAAATTAAAAAAAGATTCAAAACTGTAATTTTAGTGGTTTCATTTTTATTATTATAAATGTATGTTAACAATTTTTCGATCTCAGTCCTTAAACAAAATATAGCACTTTCTGTTTTGTTGCAGGTTGTTTCCTCAAACGTTAAAAAACGCTTTGCCGCTTGTATTGTATTTAATCATTGACTTTGCATTTTCCATTAGTTTCCCTCACTTTCACTCATTAATTTTCCCTTGACATTGTGCATTGTAAATTGCAGTTAATCAATTTTTTTTTTTTTTTAAATCATTTAAAATTAAAATTCGTTTAAACGAATATGAACTCTCATGTAACAATCGTTACATACAATTAAATGTCAATACATACATATACATAACAACATATACACACATACATATATGTATTGCTGTTACAGTTTTAACAAAAGTCTGAAAAAATAACAACAAATAATTCAGTAAATAACAAATAGAAAACAAGAAATTGCATGTGGGTGCAATTAATTTCTTTTTACAGCACGAAATTGTAATTATATCTGTAAATTAAAACAAAAAAAATAAAGAAAATTACGCGGTCAGAAAGTCATAAACAAATCCATCTTTTGCTTATCTTTTACTTGATAAAACGCATAACATGTTTAGGAATAAAATTCTAAGTTACAATGCTTCAACTCAGATCAGAGTTCTAATCTCAGTTGAACAATTGATGCCTGCTATAGTTGTTGGTATTTAATCATTACATGACTCAGAATAGCTTCTCAGATATTGAATAAAACCTAATCTGACAGATTATATCATTTTTGGAGTATCAGACAACTTCAAACTGATTTTTTAACATATGCATCAGCTTAGAACTAACATTGCCTAAAGATTGCGTCTTGACAAGCAATCGTTTTGTTTGCACATGAACAAAACGTCGGCAGAATTACAAACACAAATTCGTTGAGGTTCTTCTGTGTGGGGAAAACATGTGTATCCCAGCAGTTCAGCAAGTAGTCAATGTAACCCTTATAGACAGTAATTGTAGAGTTTTCAAAAAACCGAAGAATTTCAAAACCGCGGTTTCGGTTTTAAAAAATTGAAAACCGATCGGTTTCGGTTCGGTTTTGTGATAATTTATTAACTATTAAATCAGTTGATAATATAGGAACTGCTAAACAAAATTAAAGTAAAAATTTATAAAGGAAAATTGGTACATTTTCTTTTAATGGTACCTTTTTTATATATTAAATTAGTTAAATAAATTAGTTGGCTAATATGCTTCTCAGTAAAGAAATAATCAAGAATAGGGTGTTCAATTGTATAATGGTACCAAAAATGGAGAACTAAACCAAACTAAGGAGTACTGTTCGTTCTTCAAAATGAATTTTCTATAATATTGAACCTTGAATCAGGAAATTACTTTGAAATTTCAAACTTGAAAGTGGTTTAAGTGTAGAAAGTTTTTACTTTTTCTTCTAATGGTACTTTTTATTATAATAAATTATTTTACTTATTGTATATACATAATAGTTGGCTGATATGCTTCTGAGTAATGAAAGAATCAAGGATAGAGGGCATAATGACATTGAGGTAACAAAAATTATTATTGAAATTTCTATAATAATGAACCTATAAGCAGGATATTAAACACACATGATCCTGACTGAGTTAGAATATAAAAAAGGGAATTGCAGGTACCTTTTCAAACTAGTAGTACTTTTTGAATATTTTATAACGATGGACCTAGAAACGCGAATTCAAAACGGATAATTAATGATACTATTTCTTTATTGTAAAGCTACTTTTTGAATAGTTTATAATAATACACCTTAAAATTATGCACAAATGATTCTGAATGAGTTAGAATTTACGAAAGGTGATTATAGTCTTACCTTTCTTTTGTATTTTCTATAATAATGGACACAGAAATATGAAATTAAACATTCATGATGCTGTTTAGGAATACAAAATGTGGGTCTTTATGTTACTGTTTTTTTTCTAATAATACGTATAGAATGAGCTATAATCCACATTACAATGAATCAATAAACATGAAACTAGAGACATGTTTTCCTGAATTAGTATTAATTTATAAAGGGAGACTTAATAGTACTATTTCTTTATTCCAATTGAGGTGGCGAAGCGCACCGGTCAGCTAGTACTCCATACTTTTATCGGATATTTGAAAATAACTAAGACTTTGTTACAAAAATGTTGCATTATTTAGCCTGCTACATCATCTGAAGCACTTATTGTAATACAATTTAAAAAATTTAAACAAATCTTAAGATATTTTTACCGATCTGTGTTTAGAGATATTGAATGAATAATTGGATGAAAAAGTTTGTTTCTCATTTCAAAATTTTGAATTTTTCTAGTGAAAATAGTTTAAAAGTGAAAACCGAAGAATAATTGTCGGTTTCGGTGTTAGGCCTTGAAAAACCTTGAAACTCTAATAATATCTGACCACTTGGCTGGCTCCAATTTATATATTTGGCCATTTGACACGTAGGTGCTCTTTGTAGTGCAGAGAAAAGTCAATTGGTTAATTTATGCCTCTCATGTAATCTAGAGTGAAGACAATTGTCACTTAAGTATCTCTAAGTAATCTAGAGTGTTGATACTTTAAACGTTTATTTTGTACAGCTCTTTTTTGTGAGTAATTCGTATAAACTGGTTTTATAGAAATAGTGGTGATATAATTCTCATACAGTTTATTTTATTTTTGCTTAAGTATACTGACATCCCATGTAACAGCGTGAAGTCAATTGTCTCTAAGTAACCTGGAGTGTAGTCCCATTAAACTTATATTTTGTACACTTTAGAAAGTAGTTATATTAGCCACCAGAAGCAATCTATTGAAGAATTGACGGAGGATGGTTTGTTTACAAGCAATCGGTTATTGAACTGTCTATGAGATGACTTTTTATCAGACTATTTGAGGTCAATTAACACGCGTAAATGATCAAGTAACCAGTTAGGTAACTAGTAAGGTAACTAAATTTATTGTATGTAACCGGTATATGAATCCAATGCCTTGACTACTTTGGACCATCTATCGGACAGTCTCGTTGTAATCCAAAAGGGTCAAAATAACTAGTCACGAAGCTTGTTATGTAACTAGTTGTCACCCTAAATCACTAGTTCGGGGCAGTCTTCTAGAACTGCTGGGTATGTTCTCTTCATATACGAGATTTCCATGATGTATTTTTCTGAGATTTTAAGACACAGAAAAAGACAAGAAAAATTTAAGTCATGACTTTATGAGTTTGATGACAAATTCAAAAGAGAATTGGTAAAATTTCATGACTGAAAACGAGTGATGCGCGTTCATATTGTTCAGATTACGAAGATTTTCGTTAATTTACACATACACAACACGATTGTAAACAAAACACACAACAAGAGCGTAAAAAATACAAATATTTCATTCAGTTGCTTGACAGCAGGCTTGCCAGTGGGGATTTTGTAAGGTTTTTGGAGAGAGAAAATTTCGTTTGGGGACTGGGGATTTTATTGGGGATATTTTAAAATGTTTTGGGGATTTTATGGGGATAATTTATTTAGTATAGGTTTGTTTTTATTAAGAGTAATAGCAATAAGTTACCAATAAGTGATGCATGCTATTTAATGTTCGTATCTTAACATATAATATGATACAATCTTTATATCCAAATCTGTATTTAAATGAAGTTCTCTAATTGTCAAATTTTATGTGCCGATCAAAACAAATTTTGATTGTAAAGTTCTGAAAAAGATGTGTTACGAGATGCAGTGGAAAAAAAATTCTACCAGTTGGAATTAATATTTTCAAAAGAAACTTTGACTTTGAATATTTTGGTAATTTAATACGAAGGTTAGTTTTTGTGAAAATTTATAAAAAAAACAATATTTGGGGATTTTTGGGGATATTTTTAATTTTGGTTGGGGACAGCGATAAAATGTACCTGGCATCCCTGCTAGACAGCATTCAACGAAGCATGTGTGTTCAGGATATTTTATTTTTTTACACAATTAAATTTCTCTTTTTACCTATGATCGCTGAAAACTCATCTTATAAATCTCGTACTAGTTATCTTTGTATTTTTGAAAAAGGGCGGTATTTTTGTGTGAAAGCAAAGAATTGTTCGCTGTGTGAACAGATTGATGACTAGTCTAGACGGTGGTAATGCCCTTCTCAACACGACATCAATTTGTACACACATCAAACAATTTATTGTTTTCACCCAAAATTATCTCGGGAGGACAACTCTTGTCGATGTTACCGTGATCAGAAATGAACCAATAGATCGTGTACTTTAACACCATTCGATTTCTTTTGATGGGTTTATTTCAAGTGAAAGGTATATGCCAACTGTGGGTTTGTTGGCATAAACGAGTGTGGGTCAAAACGTCTGTGCCTTTTTAAATGAAACAGGTTTTTGAATAACATTTTTTTTTTTTTTTTTCAACATAGTCTCTTTTGAGCTGTATGCACTTTGTCCAACGTTTCTCCAATTTTTTTACTTCTTCCAAAAAATGAGATTTGTCGAGGTCATCAATATAGGTATTTATTCTATGTAAACTGCACATGTGAGCAGCGTTACCGTTGGAAAATTTTGAAAAGTCGCACAAAAAGGGGATTCTTGAAGAAAAAGTCGCACAAAAAGGGGATTTTTGAAATAAAAAGAGGCAACACTTTTAAAGGAAAAAAGAAGTAAACAAAATTAGATAAAAACTTTTTTATTGAATTTTTTAATGATGTTAATGTACATATAGACAAATTAATTTTTTTTTTTTAATTTTTCCAAATTTTTATAATAACGATTTGGCAAAAAAGACTATGTAATAAATAACAAAAACTTAATGAAAATTTTTAATTTTGTTACAAATTATTTGTTGCGATTTGTTGCTTTTTTACATGTTATTTTATACAAATTTATAAATGTTGGTCTCAATTTAAAAAAAGCAAATGATAAAAAAATTATTAAAATTAAAAATACCGTCCTTTTAAAGTAAATAAAAAATTATACAAAATTACTAATTTAGTAACAAATTAAAAATTAGATAAAAAGATAAAATTAATGAGATACATCTGCCTCTGTCCAATATATATATTAGTTATTTCTTTAATATGTAAAACATTCATAAAATTTACGTCTTCGATTTTAAAGTTATTCATAAATTCCTTTTTTAAAAAATTTGTAAAAATGTTTAATAAAATATTTTTTGTGCTTGATAGAAGATAAATTATTTGCGAAGATTCGCTTTGAACATTTTTATTAAATTTATTCATTCTGTTAAGTATATATACTAAAAATTTTAAATATATTTTGGTAGTAGGGGACAAACCTTCTTGAATTTCTAAAAAATTTTTCAAATTGGAAGCATTTTTCTCTTCGAATTGAGCTTGAATAAAGAAGTGTTTTAAAACTCCCCACTGCTCCAAAGTCCTTGCTGCCACGGACTCAAAAGAAAGCCATCCCGTTTCACTCAATCTTAAAATTTTATGTTCAGGTATATCAAAAATACTTTGGAGTTCTTTAAATTCCATTTGTTGTTTTGAACTTCTAAAATATTTGAAAATATTCCGAAGTAATTGCTCTACTTCATCAGGAATACATGTTAATAATGATTGTCAACCGTTTTCCCTTTGTTTTTGTTAAATTGGCGTACAATAATAACCAACAATTTTTTCAGTTGCTATGTCTTCGTCAATTATAAGGCTGAAAAAATCCTTTATATATATTTATGAAATATTTTTATATACTTAAGTTGATTGTTCCAAAAACGTCATATTAAAGCAAAAAGTTCTATTTTTTTTTTTTGAAAAAGGGGAAAAAAGGGTCAAAAATATTAAAAAGTGTCAGATTTAGTTCATTTTAGTAAAGGGGCACAAAAAGTGTCAGCGGTGCTGAAAAAGGGTCAAATTGCGACTTTAGTCGCTCAACGGTAACGCTGCATGTGAGTACCCTGATTGTGAGCAATCGCGTTAAACCTCTTTTTTACCATTAAATGTGATGGTGCATCGTATTTATCATGACATAGACTTTGGTTTTTTTTTTTCAAATCAGGAGGTAAGGACTGAGATTGTTAAATTCTTAACACACGTTTTTCATTAAAACTTTTAACCCAAGTATTATTTGATTTTTTTTATTGATCAAGTTACCTTTGTAAAAAATGTCAGTTATTATCTTTAATGTCAATTATGTTCATTTGTTGTTAATCTGATTAAAATGAGTGACCAGAAAAAAGTGCGTACTAAAATTATTAAATATTTTCAACGAAACCCAACTTGGTCCTACAAAAAGTTGGCCAAACAAAGGTCTGCAATCAAAATTTTTCCAATGTTATTAAACAGTACCGGGAGAACTTGTCCGTTGACATGATGTTTCTAAAGCCAAAAAATAAAAAGCATTTTCAAAAGAGTTCCCAACACCTTCCGGTAGGAAAGCAGCCCGGTTAAGTCAGTACTCGGACTATTTGGTACGAAAAGTTAAAGCCAATGAAGGTTTAAAAGCATACAAGGCTCAAAAAGTTCCTGACAGGAACTCTGCTAAAAATTTAGAGGCCAAAGACAGAGCTCGGAAATTGAAGTCAAATTTTATACAATAAATATACCTGCTGCATAATTGATGACGAAATGTACGTATGGAAAATTTTTCGCAGCTTCTGGTTAAATTTTTTTATGTTGCAGATGCTCGAGGGAATGTTAAAGACCCAATAGGAGACAAAATTTCCCAAAAAGTTCTTGGTATGGCAAGCAATATGCAGTTGCGGCAAAAGAAGCCAAACATTTGTTACAAAGTGCTCTATAAATACCGAAATTTACATCAAGGAATGTTTACAAAAAAGGATATTTCCATTCATAAGACTTCTTAATGTGTCCACTTATTTTTGGCCTGATTTGGCATCTGTCACTAAGGTAAGAAAGGTGTTGAGTGGTACAAGAACAATAATGTGGTATTTATACCAAGAGAGGCAATTTCTCCAAACTGCCTGGAGCTGAGTCCAGTGGAGAGATATTGGGCTCTTGTTAAAAGAGAATTGAAGAGCACAAAAAAAGTGTCCAAAAGTGTGGTAGATTTTAAACGGAGATGGACAACCTGTTCGGACAAAGTGACATAAAGCACTATAAAAACCATAATGGAAGGGTTCTCGAAAAAGGTTCAAAATATCATCATTAGTGATTAGAACTATAAAAATAATTTTTTTTTTTTTTTTTGTAAATTGTAAAAATAATTTCAATCAAATAAAAAAAGATTCAAAACTGTAAGTTTAGTGGTTTCATTTTTATTATTATATGTATATGTATGTTAAAATTTTTCAATCTCAGTCCTTAGTCTGCTATTAATGGCTCTCAAACACAAACCAAATGATGTAGCTTGTTCAAATTTAAACAGGATTCAACTGACAGATGCCTGATGACAGGAGCATTATTGCCCTTTCAGTTAAGAGCCGGGAAATTGAAAATGTCCTCCACCCATGTATTGGTGGAGGAAATTCAACACTTTTGGTTTCTGTTTAGAACAGAATTTCTTCGTTTAAAATATTGGTTCCAGTTAGTTTTCTTGTTACATGAGTCTAAAATCATTCCATTCAAAGTAAAATATTCTAACACAAATTTCCTGCAGGGAGTTTCTATTAATGTGAACGGGACATATTTCTTAACTTGTTGAATTGTGAAAAAATGTTGACAAGCAAAGAATTTTCAATTAATTTTAATTCAATTTCTGTCCAGTTTTACAATAACGATAGAGAATTACAATATGGATTGGCCTTTGATTTGTTCTCATACATAGATACGTTTGTTATTGTTGCTGGCCAAAATACCTGAACAGTATTTATGCCACGTGGCAGCGCGTTCCACGTCTCGCTGGCATATAGGAGCACGGATTTGACACAGCTGTTGAACAACTTTATTTTGGTGTTGAAATAGATGACGATTTACCCGAATACTTTTTAAAACCTTTTGCAATTTAAAACACACCTGTACCACTTGACGAACGTAAAAGCATTATATCAAGATTTATTATTAATTGCAGATTATACACCATTAGTCAGACAAATTACTATTATTAGTTTTTACTTATTAAACTTAATTTCTATAAATCTCACTTTTCAATTAATCACAATCACTTTCATTGCATTAAACACATACCAGTTGTAACTTTTGTATACATTCTACATTCCAAGATTACACTCATCATTACAATACCACAATACTCGTATGTAAATACTCGTAGATTTGACGGTATCATATCAAACGTTATTAAAATGGATGGATTTTTACACAACAACAATTGAGTATAAAATAAATTCCACAGCTGGGATAAATACTAAAACTAATCCAAGGTTTTCTTGATACTAAGTAGTAAAAACAAGATCATACAAAACCATAGTAGGCCCAAGTTGAAAGTAAGAACATATTTAGATAGATAAATATAAATTTACATAGAAATATTACCTCAATTAGTTTTAAATGAGCTGAAATGCATCAACAAAGAAAGCTAAATAAGCAACAACAAATAATACTCGTATAATAATATAGTTGTAGTTGTTTATATTTACAAATAAATAATACATAAATAAATAATAAAAAAAAGAAAGTCAAATCATAATTGAGGAACAATTTCTTGGCGGGAATTTGTCATTATAAAGAGCAATTGTGAAATGAAAACAAAAAACAATTAATATTCTAAATTTTAAAAAGAGATCGCCTAATTGTGATAAACTTCAAAAGTGTTTGACGCATTAATAAGAAATTTATAAACGTCAATACAACTACCAATTTTAATTTATGTTCAAATCAAATGAATCAACATTTTTTTTTCTTCTATCAATTTAACAAAGAAACTATAAATCAGGAAAGTAGGTGTCCGTCCGTCTGTCCACTTAGTTTTGAATTCTCCAAGTACTTTATTCCTATTGTTGTCTATACTTTTATCTGTCTAACTATATAATGAAGAAGAAAATAGATCAACCATTAAATAAAATAAAACTCAACTATTGACCATTCAAAATCAATATTGCTCGCCATACAATATTTTCTTTTGTACTTTTTTCTACTCTTTTTTTATAACAATTATAAAAATTGAAAAATAATAATAAACAGCAAGTCATGCTCTATATAAATGTAATATTTTTTTTCGCAATTTCGTACTTGTACTACATAATTACTATGCGTCATTTTTTTCTGATTAAGTCTTCGAGTAGTTTGAATCATTTTAAAATCAATTTTTTAAAAGAAATTTATATTTTGTGGATTCAAACGGTCTGCTATTAAGTCATAATGTCTTAATATATTATGATAGTTTAAACAAATATTTAATTAATTAAGCTCTGAAAATAGAAAACAAATCAAAAAGTATTCATTATTATGGTATTGATAATACAATGGAAACTAAGGTTTGATTATTTGCAAAATTTTTCTACTCCTTTTAATGACTCAGTATATTGTGGAATAGTACTGCTTCACAACAACGATACATTGAATCAATTTCCTCAGCGTATGGATACATCGTTTAAAATGAATCTATATCCGATTCCAGTCATATTAGAGTTTCCAATTCGGTTTTAACCGAAACCGAAACCGCGGTTTTTCAAGGCCTAAAACCGAAATCGACAATTATTCTTCGGTTTTCACTTTTAATCTATTTTCACTAGAAAAATTCAAAATTTAGAAATGAGAAACAAACTTTTTCATCCAATTATTCATCCAATATCTCTAAACACAGATCCGTAAAAATATCTTAAGATTTGTTTAAATTTTTTAAATTGTATTACAACAATTGCTTCAGATGATGTAGCAGGCTAAATAATGCAAAGATTTTGTAACAAAGTATGAAGTACTAGCTGACCGGTGGGCTTCTCCACCTCAATTGGAATAAAGAAATAATACTATTAAGTCTCCCTTTGTAAATTAAAAGTAATTCAGGAAAACATATCTCTAGTTTCATGTTGATTGATTCATTATAATGTGGATTGTAGCTCATTCTAGACGTATTATTAGAATAAAAACAGTAACATAAAGACCCACATTTTGTATTCCTAAACAGCATCATGAATGTTTAATTTCATATTTCTGTGTCCATTATTATGGAAAATACAAATGAAAGGTAGGACTATAATCACCTTTCGTGAATTCTAACTCATTCAGAATCATTTGTGCCTAATTTTAAGGTTTATTATTATAAAATATTCAAAAAGTACCTTTACAATAAATAAATAGTAACATTAATTATCCGTTTTGAATTCGCGTTTCTAGGTCCATCGTTATAAAATATTCAAAAAGTACTACTAGTTTGAAAAAGTACCTGCAATTTCCTTTTTTATATTCTAACTCAGTCAGGATCATGTGTGTTGAATATCCTGCTTATAGGTTCACTATTATAGTAATTTCAAAATAGTTTCTGTTAACTCAATATCATTATGCCCTCTATCCTTGATTCTTTCTTTACTCAGAATCATATCAGCCAACTATTATGTATATACAATAAGTAAAATTATTTATTATAATAAAAAGTACCATTAGAAGAAAAAGAAAAAATTTTCCACACTTAAACCACTGTCAAGTTTGAAATTTCAAAGTAATTTCCTGATTCTAGGTTCAATATTATAGAAAATTAATTTTGACGAACGAAACAGTACTCCTTAGTTTGGTTTACTTCTCCATTTTTGGTATCATAATACAATTGAGCACTCTATTCTTGATTATTTCTTTACGGAGAGGCATATTAGCCAATTTTAACTAATTTAATATATTAAAAAGGTACCATTAAAAGAAAAAGTACCAATTTTCCTTTATCCTCGTAAACACTCGTCATTTGTAAATTTGTTTAGCAGTTCCTATATTTAACTGATTTAATAGTTAATAAATTATCACAAAACCGAACCGAAACCGATCGGTTTTCAATTTTTTAAAACCGAAACCGCGGTTTTGAAATTCTTCGGTTTTTTGGAAACTCTAAGTCATATAGTATATTTTATGATATGAATTGGATGCTGAAAAACAGTCCCACTCCATAATGTTTTCACGGTCATACTTGACTGTGTTATTTATATACTTGGGGTTCAGCCCTTTTCCCTTCCGTCCGTGTATCTTAAATTGTAGGAAAGTGGTACTTTTTCATTCTAATGGTACTTTTCAAATATCTTAAATTTATACAACTTTGCAGATATAAATCTTTTGAATCCCTAAAAGGCCATAATCAAGATGGTCAGTCGTGTTATTGGGAAATGAAACGAAAAGTATTATTAATTTGTTAGGTCATAAAATGTCACTTTCAATATTAGAGTTCTCCAAGATTGTATGGACTGCGATTTCAGGGAAAATAAACTCAATATTTTTATACCAAAAATTTATTTCTAGTATAAAAACAATACAATATTGTTACGTTTTAACCTTTTTAAAACGTTGGTTTATTTCCTCTAAATAAACCGGATACTTTTGTTTGCAAATAAAAGCCGTTTAGTAGTTTAAAATTCTAACAACTCTTAATTTATTTAAAATCTACAACAACAACAATTCAAATAGTCACTCAGTGTCTTTATACACGTTTATCAATTTGCAGAAATGCACACACACTTTATAATGTTCAAACTTAAATGTACAAGACAGTTGATGTTAACTCTAACAGCGCCTATAATCAACTACACTCAAGATATAATCAACCTCTGCCACTATTTATACACACGCCATATTTCGTGAATCTTCTACAAGGATCTTAACGGACGGCCCATATTAAAACGCCATCTCCAATTACGACATACGCCCAAAAAAAGGAACCTCGTCCAGGAACAGCCAATCGACCTATACCTTCGCACAGAAAAACCGGAATTCTCGAACTCAGCTCCTGAGTTTTATGGTCTCCACCAAAATCCAATGAGTTCTGTTTGGTACTCCACCACGTTTTCTAAATAAATTTTTGGTTATAAATTCAAATTCGACTGCATGTGATCAATGCAAACTTCGAAGAACCGTAACGCGGTACAGTTATATGACGCCACAATGTGAGTGAAACGTAACCCCTCGAAGGCAGCGAAAAAAGGACGGCCTGATTGCCCTTAAGCGATAATAACAATGGCGAGTTCTTCCTCCATCCAGAGCTGAATTACGAATGAACTAGTACATTCGAATTCTAGAGAATTCGATGTTAATGTTAGCAGCTTAAACATTTAGTGTTGCCATACTTACAAACAATGCTAATAACCGCATGCTATCAACATTGTTGATAAGTAGAAGCTTCTAATGATGAACGTGTTTATAAACATGATGAATGTTGCGGGCAGTCGTTACAGACCGTTAAATTCAAATCGCTATTGCACATTCATAACAATATCTTAAATCGTTAATAACATTTTAAATACAGCAATTTTATGATAAATAAGCTCAATCTGTGATCACTACAAAAATCAATTTTTTGTATAAAAAACTTAAATATCTTAAATCGTTAATAACTTCATTAATACCGCGATTTTAAACAAAATAAGCTCAATCTGTGATCACTCATATTTCATACCAAAAATGTATTTTTAGTATAAAAACACTCAAATCTTAAATCATTCTGTGATCACTCTTATTTAGGGCCTGATCACAGAGTATACAGAGGTGTCACGAGACAGAAAATAATCTCGTTTTCTATTTGTCTCTTTCTTTATAAACTGCCTTTTTCATTGTTTTGTTTTGGTTATTTTTTTGTTTTGATTACATTATTTTGCCTACCATATTCGCGTTGCATATAGCGTTTTGCTTTAACACATCACTGATATTGTAATACAAAATATTTGCTATCCTTTTTTAAGAGAACTGCCGTTTCATCTGATTTTGAGTTTTTGAAACGTCAAATTTGACACCTCTGTATACTTTGTGGCCTGATTCAGAAAAACGAAAGGAGTTATTTATTTTCATACAAAAATTTTAAAATTGTTTTCCTTTCGTTTTACTGAATCAGGCCCTTAATAACAAAAATCAATTTTTAGTATATAAAACTTAAATTTCTTAAATCGTTAATAACTTTGTAAACACCGTGATTTTAGGCCAAATAAACTCAACCTGTGATCACTCAAATGTTACACCAAAAATAAATTTTAGTAAAAAAACAACATAAATATCTTAAATTGTTAATAACTTCGGAAATACTTCGATTTTAGTCAAAATAAAATAGATTTATTATAGATAAACTCAATCTGTGATCATTCATATTTTATACTAAAAATCTATTTTTAGCATAAAACAAGTAAGAGAGCTATATTCGGCTGTGCCGTATCTTATATACCCTTCACCAAATTATACTTTAAAATAAAATTTAAAAAATTTTTTTTTTCAAAATAGTTTTTTAAAAGTTTTTCCCAATTTTTTAAAAAAAAATTTTTTAATTTATTAGTGAAAAAAATTTATGACAAAAGAATGTTCTTTGTGAAAAAAAAAATTAGGGTTAAAAAAAATTTTCCCGATTTTGACCCATTGTGGGTCCAACTTTGTATAGCCTTATATACATCGTTGCAATGGACTTTGAAATATCTATCATTAGATATCCATATTGTCTATATATATGACTTAGTAATCGAGATATAGATAAAAAAAATAGGCCAAAAATAGAGGTTGTCTCGGATTTTTGCTCATATCTCCGTTATTTATGGACGGATTTTTCTGATTTTAAATAGGAAATTTTTCGAAAGCATGTCTGACAGAATTATTGAGGATTTGGATACCGAAGATATCTGGGGTCTTCAGAAAATTGATTTCAACAGACAGACAGACGGACATGGCTAAATCGACTCTGCTATCTATAACGATTCAGAATATATATACTTTATAGGGTCGGAAAATTATATTGTGGAAATTACAAACGGAATGACAAATTTATATATACCCTTCTCACGAAGGTGAAGGGTATAAAAAACTTAAATATCGTGTACACAAATTTGATTCCTTTAAGAAATGTCTGTATCACAAAAAATTTCCTCAAAAGGGAGTATTTTGAAAATTCAAACTTGATGGGTGTTCAAGAGTGAAAAGAAAAATTTTTACTTTTTCTCCTAAGGGTACTTTTAGAATATTATAAATTGCTGAATTTATCAACATAAAAGTTAGCTGATGTGTTTCAGAGTGAAGTTAGAATCAAACATGGAGAGAATTGATGGTACTTTTTCGTTCTTCTAATAGTACTTTTTGATTTTTATTATAATCATTTACCTAACATGAAATATACCATATATGGTTCTGAGTGAACTTTGACTTTATTCTTCTTTACAGTATAAAAAGGAAGGTCAATGGGCGATCGTTAGTAAATAAGTAAAATATTTTTTTTTTTTTTAAAAATCTTAGTTTCATTTGTTTACTATTATTAGTATAGCGAAAAAGTACCAAATGAAATGAAAGGCCTTCACTAACAAAAAATTGTTATCAAATTTTTTTTTAACTACAGACAAGTAATAATTCTTACCATTATCATTACTAAAAAATCATACAACTTTTTTTTTTGAAACTAATATTTCAAATTAATACATGTAGTAATAAAGTTCCCATATAAATCTGAGTAAATAAGTCACTCAGGCAATCATAAACAAATAAAAAGACTACTACAGCTCACTAACAGTCATTTGCTGTTGTATATTTTAATCGGAAAATCGTAACAAAATTTACGATTCATCCGTCCCTTCCCTTGATGGTTAAAAAACATATAACTCATCAATCTATTCGACGTATTCGTGTACAGACAGCAAATCAAAACACTTTGACAGACTCAATGACCAATTGACTGGCGATGGCAGCAGATAAATAAACACGATTAGATAAATATTCTTGTACTAGCGATGACTTCGAGTATTAGTTGTTGGTTGGTTGCATTATTGTTGTAAATTCCCATACTTAAGTTTAAATTGCATGCAACAACAATTACACTAAATAAAAGTGCATTAGTTCCTTTAACAAGTTTATTTGTTAATTGTATATTTGACATTGTAAATACAAAATATGTATGAATGTATGTATGTATAAACCCATAGGTAACTGTCTCTATGGATAAACCTGTGTAAGAGAATTTGTAGAAATGTATGAGTTTGAATGAATGAAATTTGTCAAGTAATTTCCTTTAACTGTCAGTAAAAAGGACACTTTCTGAAACACTTTTTTCTGTACAGCAGTACAGAAAACAAACGATCATTGTGTGTCCATTGACACTGTTAGAGAAAAGTGTGAAACACAGAAGGGAAAAGGAGATTTGTAAATACATAGTATATTCAAGGTGACGTTTGAAACGTTTTTAATTTTGATAAAGTTAATAAATAATGATTTAGATTTCAGGACTTATGGCAAAGTTATTGGAAGTTTATCAGATACTTGTGTAAATGAAAACGAATTGTTTGATGAAACATGTAAAATTAAATCTAAATCTATTGGAACTGATTCTATTCCTATTTATTCTTATACATTCAGCCGTAGAGAAAATATACATAGAGCGGAAACTAGAAAAAAACTCAAACAATAAAATTAATCCATAAAAGTTACGCATATGAGTGTTGTTTTTGTTTTCACATAGTTTTTACTAATACATTCTCACCACTTAGGTTTTTGACAACTGAGTTAGGTTTTTGACAACTGACTTAGGTCTTTGACAGGAGAGTTTCCGATCTATTTATCTATGCATCTAGCATTCTTCATCAGCATCACGTCAATCCGATTTTGAAAATTGTTTGTCAATTATATTTAATTTATAATAAATTAACAATATTTTTAATTCGAATAGAATTGCCCGCTTATTTTACTAATATTAAAGATGTAGATTTTTTGTATAATTTTTGTTTACAAAAAAATTAAATGTTCGAATAAATAAAACGTTAATTTAACGTTTATTTTTGCATTGAAGTTATTTGATGCTGGCAATATCAATGTTTTTAAACAACAAGTGCTGCCAGCTTTGAATATAACACTGTTGCCAGATAAACAAATTTAGGAAGAGTCAAGAAAAGAGGAGAGATAAAATTAGGACAAAAGAAAATAAAAAAACAGTGCTGCCGTGTAGATCATAAAAATATTATATTCTTTAAATTGAAATTTATTTTTTTGCCGTTTTAATTACTGGGGTATTCAATTAATCGTGTTTCTGGTTTACTCGGTTAATCGAGCAAATAATTAATCGGGGTTTAGATTTAATTGTTTAATAATCGGTTAATTTTAAATTATTCGATTAACCGAATAATTTTTATTTTAAATTGAAAATGGAACCACAAATTTTGTATACTTATTTAAGCAATTTATAAATATAAACAACAAAATCATAAAAATCAAATTCAACAAAAAAAAGTATGTAATAAAAAAAAAAATATGGTATCTGAGTATCCGTTTTTATACAAATGTGAGTTTCTTTACGATTTTAGTGAGATCTTCTCTTAAAAAAATAATATAATTAAAATGTTTTCCTTTTAAACGATTTTTTCATTAGATTTATAAATCTTGAGAAATCAAAAGGAAAGTATATCCAATTTCTCATATAAAATTCTCAATTATACCATTGCACAATGGAAAATTTTGATAATTTTCGGATCAAAAATCTGGATTTTTGTAAGATTTTTCTTGAATAGGTGGAACTTTAAGCTTTAATTAGCTTTTTTAATCATAAAAATCGAATCATAATAAAAAATGTAATGAACGGTTAAAAACAGTGTTTAAATAACTAGACTACAAGTAGCAGTAGCATCGAAAAACACAAGTAGTCTAGTTAAAAAATTAATAAAAACTCGGAGTCAATCAATTACTACTACTACTGCTACCTTCACATTTTAGTAGCAGTAGTTGTAGTAGTAGCAATAAAAGAAAAATTTAAAAGTACCTATTGCTACCTTAAAAAAAGAAACACTTTTCATGTAGCAGAGTCATTTGTTTTCTATTACTTCTGCTACTTTTAAAATTTAGTAGCAATAGAAGTAGCAGTTGAGGTAGCAGATGACGTAGTAGTAGAAGTAGCAGTTGAGGTAGCAATAGAAGTAGTCGAAAATAAAAATCTCCAGTCAAAAATTTATATTGTGTGTTGTTGTTATGAATGTTTATTGGTGTAAGATGTTCGTATTGTAAGCAAAAGTTCTTAATTTTTGTTTCTATTCACATAGTTACCATATTTTTACATAAACATTGTTGCAAAGCGTTGCCGTATTATTTACTTGAAATAATAATGGTTTTAACGTTCTTTCATCTAAGTATATATAACAAAATTAATGTTTGTCTATTTATTTGTTTGTATATTTGTTTGTTTGTTTGCTAAAAAAAAAATATTTTTCAAAGAAAATGTTTTTAGAAATTCAATGTTAAATTAAAAGCAAATCTTAAAAAAGTAGTAGTTAATAAAAAAAGGAATGCGATCAATTCAAAGATGAATATTAAACAATTTTTAAAAAAGTTTTTTTTTCTCAAACCTACTAATAACAATAAAATTAAATTTTATTGGATTTTGTTAATTTAGTTTTTCTTTTAAGAAATTAAATTTACTACTTTTTCCACAAAATGTTACCCCTGAAGAGAAAAAATACCCACAAAAATTAATTCTATCATTTAATAAATTTGTTCATTGTTAAATGTACGAAAATTCATTAATAATTATGTAGAAATTTATATTTCCCCTGCAAATAATATGGCAACGCAAGAAATAACTTGTTTGTGTGAGTGGTAACTTTGTACACACAGAAAATACGATCTTTCTGTTAGCAACACGAACATCTGAGACGAATAAAAACGAATTATTTCTTCAAACACTCTCAAAACAAAAACAACACACAATGTTTATTTTTGACATTTTTGGTGTTATGGCTGAAGATTCTCTTTTTTGACTACTTCTATTGCTACCTCAACTGCTACTTCAACTGCTACTTCTTCTACTACGTCAACTGCTCCCTTATTGCTACCTTACTGATACTTCTAAATAATAAAAATTAAAACTCGATGTAAAAAGTGGTATGTTAAGACAAGTAAAAGAGGTGTTTTTATGTACTATTTCATTAGTTTTGATAGTATTAACAACTGACATTTGTTAAACGCCGTTTAGCTTAGTTTTTTTTTGAAAAATACAACCTTCGGCCCGTAGACTTTTAAGCCCTAATATTTAAAAGGCCCAAAGGTTTCATTTTTTGAAAAACATGTTCAGCTACAGTAGAGTTAAAACAAAACTCCATTGGTTGCAAATGTATAATACTTAAAAAAAGCTTTCAAAGTTTAAAGTTCAAAAGCGTTTTCAAAGATTTTGAAACACCCTCTACATTTTGAGTTTTTTTGAAAAAACTTTTTTAGGGTAGGCCGTAGTACTTTAGTACCTTTAATTCTAATTCATTTTTGGACAATTTTAAACAATTATGGAGAGGCAAGAAATTAAACTTTCACAAAATGTATATTTCAAGAAATTATTTAAGTTTTTATAAAAAGTTTAGCATTTTCTTTATATTTTTTTTTTTTGTAATTTTTCAAATTCAACAATAGTTATTTTAATTTTTTCTATGAAAACATACTTTTTGTGCACATTGTTTCAAAGACATAGCGAAAAAAACGAGACATTACTTGTTAAAATCGGTTTATATTTGCAAAAGTTATTAAAGTTTTTCGAAACAAGTTCGAATAAATTAAAAACAGTCCAAATTTGTTTGTTTATAGGCACGATATATATTTTAGATAATATGTTAAACTTTAATCCTATGTTAAAACTAGATCGCCGGCAAACGGCACCAACAGTTAAATCCTAGTCAAAAAATAGTGGTCATCTTGATTGGATGGGATATACATACTTCTTTTTCTGATTATATAAAAAACAATACAAAAGTATCATTTAAAATACATGCTCCAATCAAATAGATAAGGAAATCTTGTATAAATTGAAATATTTTCTTTTATTATTCATAGGAATGTTTGTAACCGATTGAAGCTTATTTATGCACATTTTCTACAACCAAAAAAGTAACCAAATGTTGTCCAACAGCAGACACAAGTTAATGGCAACACTCGTCATACTTTTTAATACAACTCTGGTTTTACTCGACGCTGGTGTCGAAAAAGGAAACTCACCAAGTACGTGAATTTTTTTCAAGCAGGGAAGTAAAAAAAACTGCAACGCGATTAAAAAAACGTTTTTACACAAATTTTAAGCAATTAAATTGAATAAAATAAACGAAATTCCATAGATAAACTAACAGCAAATAGTGAGTGCATAAATTCTTAACAAAATTAATGATATTTCTTGCCATAAAATAGAATGAAAAATTTTGCAATGAGAAAATTTTTTTCGGTTGGGCCATGGGAAAGAAAAGACGGTTGAACGAGAAGAAGAACAAGCGATAGCACACAAAAAAGACACATTAAGCAAGGCGGCGAATGAAAATAAACGATGAGAAAAATAAAAGGGAAAGAAAAAGAATTATAAAAGAGTTTAAAGACTTTTATAAATCGAAACAAAAAAAAATCAAAAAAAGAATATGTAAAAAATTGATAATTCAAGAATATTCGTATAGTTTGTTGTAGTGTGTTTTAACATAAAAATCAAAGTGGATGTGATGCAAACATGCATATTGACGTAAATGCTAAAATAGAATTTTGACAACGGACATAAAAATAAATTTTGTTAAAAAAAACTCGTGAAATGTAGCGGCGTTTTTAATTTTTTTTTTTTTTTTTAAGTAAAGAATTTGCAAAAAATAAGAATTTGAAAACTAAAGGAAAAATACAAATTGGAATGAAGTAATAAATGAGAGTGGAAGTAAAAAATTAATAAAAAAAAAATTGTAAAAAAAGAGAAATTAGAGATGAGAAAAATACTAGAGACAAGCAGCGCTGCCGACTTTGACGTGAAATCATCATTTTGGCGATTTTTTTTTTATTATAAACTATTTAGCAAAATCTTCATATTTTTATTTTGTAAAAATCGAAATATGTAGCATTTTACTATTGAATACTATATGATTTATGCAAAATTACTATGAAAGCAGTGAGTCAGTCAGTTTTTATACTGTCAAATTTTACATTGGAGAATATATTTTTAGTACCATAATTCTTTCTCAAAAATTCAGAACTTACTAGTATCTAGTATTTAAATCTCAAAACATAGAATTCATCAATTTTTTACTTAAATAATTAAATCATTTAAAATGGCTTGAATTGTGTGCCCCATTTTCATAATGTATCGATTTATTATTTCAACTAGCCCCCATACAAATATGCTCCAGAATTAGGATTTTTCTCTGATAAATATTTGATTTATATTTTTCACAAATACATTTTATATAATATAATAAGAAAACATTTTTAAAAATGTTGTGCTAATCGATCTCTATAAATCTCTATAGTTATAAAAATCACTCACGATAAACAAATTATAGAAATTTTTAACGAAAACTGTTTTTGTATATGTATTCAATGACTAACTTTCTTGTTTTTTATATATCGATATACAGACAGTTTTCATACAAGAATTTTTAACAGTTACAAATACGACAACTGGACATAGTATATATGATTTCTATGAAAAGATGAATTATTTTCATCAGATACCTGTACCGATTAAATACCACAGCGGAAGCGATTCTAAAAAGTCGGCGTTAGTTTAAAATTGCATCAACAAATTTTTAAAATTTGAACACCAAAATGTATTTTTTAATAATTTTGGTTTTAGTAACCCACTAAAGTTAAGTAACTTTTATGTTATCATTAAAATTATGTATTTTACATAAAACGCTAAATTGACAACTCTGTTTAGTAACGTCAACGTTGGCAGAGTAGCCAAATCTGCTGAAGAAGAAAAAAATAAGCCTTTTTTTTGCACAAAAACAAGCTAGAATTTTTGTTGTTGTTGTTAAAAGGGGAATTGGGCGTAATTTTTTTAGGTGTTCATTAAAATTTACACATAAATATAAATTAGCAAGCAAAGCAATTAAAATTTGTTTATAATTTTAAAATTTTCAATAAATGTCTTCTTTCAGAAGCCGTAAATAAAGAATTTACAACAAAAACAAATATCAACTAAGTGAGATAAAAGAAGAATGAATTAAAAAGAGAATTCAACAAAAATATTCAACAACATTTGAAAATAGAAAAACTAACAGCAGCAGCAGGCCACAGCACCATCATCATCTTCAAACGTAAAAATTAAAAAAAAGCTGACAAATTATTAATTTTCTACGACTACGACCACTATAAAAGACTGAACCCAATCTTACAACAACAAACAAATCTCTCTACTCCAACACTACTCCTGAATACCGAAAAGAACAACAACAAACAAAGTGGATTTTGTTTCTAAACATCATTACCACCACCAACCATACTCAGCTGAATCACAAATAAATAAACAAAAATATATAAATTTATTTATTTACCATCCATCCATTGTTCGATTTGAGTTACGATAAATTAAACGTCTATTTCGAAACGGGGGATTTCCGTACATTGCTTTAAAACATTATTTCTTAACCTCAAATTATAATTTTATTTTTTATTTTGGGTTTTTTGAGTGTTTTGAGTATTTTCTACAACGAAAGATCGTCATCACCATCATCTAACCAATATTGTTGAAGTCATTTTCGCAACAATCAGTCTGTCATCATCATCAACCTCTTCTACCTCTTGTGTTTTTAATTTTGAACAATTATCATCGTTGTCGACGTCGTTATCTTATTGTACGTCAGTCAAGATTGCTTTTGATATCAGCATCATCATTATCCAGTAAAGCTCCTTTCGTTGGATTTTTTGTTGTTTTATTCATTCACCTCAATATGGATGATTTATTGGTCGAAGTTCGACTCGATAATGGCGCCTACTACAAGGTAAGTGTGTACTCTCTATCGTATAGTGTAGATATTTACATTTTTTGTATTTATCTATTTTTATTTTAAGTTTTTTCTTTTCTAAATATATATATTTTTTTTTTTTTCAATTTTATTTTAATATATTTTTCTGGTGGGGGGGTGGTATTTTATTGTTGTCTATGTTCAAAAAAAAACATCTCTGCCAACGTCTGCGCTAGTTTTAGCTTTTCGAGAACAGGGTCGTATATGTTCAAATGTTGTTGTGGGGATTGTTAATGTTTAAATTAAATGCATAATTGCTACGTTGGTTACCGTTACCGCTAAGCTACTGTTACCCCTAAAATATTCATTCATCTCAATTACCGTTATTGCCGAGCTACAGTTAACGAAATAACTGCAATTACCGTTCCCGCTAAAATGCCGTTAACGAAAGTTACTAAAATACCGTATTGGAAAGTCGACTAACTAAAATAGTCGAAAAAGTTCAAAAAGATTTTGTTGAAGAGGATTTTAATTAAGTTTTGTTAGATAACTTATGAAAAAAAATGGTGGTTTTCCATGACAAGGACGTTTGCAAAAAAATTGGTTTATCCTATGAGTCGCAGATGCAATGAAGTTGAGAAAAACAATGATAGAGCCTCGAAATATTAAAACAAATTAATTTTTTAACAATAAATCAAAAGATGTACCTCTAAAAATTTAATCCTTTTACGCGTTTCTATAATTTTTTGCAGTAAAAATATTGACTCTTTATATTGTTAGTCATATAATGTATTTAAATGTAAGCTCTCGTTTCTATTATTTTTTCCAACACTGTACACATTTCTTTTCTATTTAATTTTTATTTTTTTTTTTTGTTGTAATAAGTTTATATATTATTTGGTTTAGTGGAAAAATAACCTTTTTGAATAAATTCCTATAAACTAAAAACCTAAAACTAAGTTGAAAATTGTAAAATGTATAAGGAATCAGATCATTTATGTGCAGGAATTCTTAGTGATCGCATCTTCCGATAAAATTTTCTGTTAAATAATTTATAATTGATGGTAGGAAAATCTGCGAGTGTGTGAAGTCTTCGCATTGAATAGTGCCACGGAACTTTAAAAATAGCTTTTGCACTTGCAGCTTTTTCCTTTGGCAATTTACTGAGGTAGACCAGACAGGAGTGCAATAAAAGATTATAGTTTGATTTAATTTAAAGTATATTTCCTCCTTTTTTGTATTTGTTTTAAAAATATTTTTTTTATTATTATTAATATTGGGTGTATGACTTACAAAATAGATGGTGTATATTTTGAATGCGGTTTCTGTTTTTAATAACTTATATGTCATTTTGAAGGTTACATATCTGTTATTTATTCTCACTTAGTTATTGATCATTATATTGTAATCAACAACGTTTTTTTTTTTTTTTTTGCTTCGAAAATATCAAATTTGTTACTTCTTTAATTTGAAAAAAGTGCCGCTGAAGCACACCGACTTGCGAGAGGTGGTTTGTCCGGTTCAGAAGTGGTGAAGACCAAGAATTGGAGGGAAATTGAGTATCATACGAATTGAAGCAGAGAGACCTTGATCGATAATTTTTCTTTTCCGAAATGATGTTTGAATGCTATAAAAGAAAATCATTTATGCAGCGAATCATTACTTGCGATGAAAATTAATATATTACTATAATAAGAAGCGTAAGAGATTATACGTGAAGCTTGACCAACCAAATCATTACTTGCGACGAAAAATGGATCCATTACGATAACACGAAGCGTAAGAGATCATACGTGATGCCTGACCAACCAGCCGAATCGACACACCACAGCCAAATATCCTTGGCGCTAAGGTAATGCTCTGTATTTGTTGGGACCAAAGATAGTCCCATAGATAATAGATAGGACTATTATGAGTTGCTGAAATCTGCCCAGACCATTACATGAAACCGGTACCGAACTTAACTGATACGTTTGAAGCGAGCATTGGCCGAATAACGACCAGAATATTCGGCCAAATATGAAACCATAACATTCCATCATGACAACGCTAGGCCACATGTTGCAATACCTGTTAAAAACTATTTAGAAAGAAGTGGTTGGGAAGTTTTGCCTCACTCGCCTTATAGTCCAGACCTTGCGCCGTCCGACTACTATTTGCTTCGATCGATACAGAACAAGCTCTCTGGGATACCCTTCACTTCAGAACAAAGTATCCGAAATTAGCTTGATTCGCTCTTGGCCTCAAAAGATGAGTAGTTATTTTGTCTCAGAATCCATATGTTGCCAATACTTTGAATAAATTTAAAATACACAAATGTTTAAAAAAAAAGCTAAAAATTTCTTTTTGAAAATTTTAATAATATTTTTAAAATTAGTATGAAATTAAAAAAAAAAAAAAATAGAAATTATAAAGGTTTATATTAGCAATGTACTTTTGTTTGAAGAAGTTAGAGGAAGGAGTACATCCTTAGCTGTAACTATAATCCTGTTTTTATTCCATTTCAACTTCGATCCCCACTTGGTGGAATACCTTTTACATTCGTGAGTGACATTACAGGTATGTTTCTTTGTGTAAAACAATGGGTGTAAGACAGTCAGAATGATTCATTAACGATATGTTTAAACAAGTTTCCCTAAAAACGTGCAAGGCTATGTTTTTAGGTAGATATATAGTTTTTGTCGGCCACATTTAGTCAATTCATAATATTATTCACAACGATTATATTTGCCGTCAACGACATATAATTGACATCAACATAGTTAATACATTCCCACGACAGCCGCAATGACCTGAGTTCACTCGGCTAATGGCTGTCAACTCAGAAACTACTGCTACTAGAACAACAACATAGTTAATAGGAGACAGGAAATTGTCGCTCAGATACAATGCAAATATCCCACCATCCGGAGAAGACTGTGCTGCAATGTTTAAATAAAAACGCCTTATCTCACCCACAATTCGACCCTTTTAACGAGAACGCCTCTGTGATTTTATGTCATCATCGCTAAATCAAAAGCGGCTGCGCTGCCTACGTACTCGTCACGTATGCGATTGTGAACTTTGCGTATTCTGCTTGTAACCTTTCAGCTGTTTTATTTTTTCTGTTTCTCCATGTTTCTCTAGTTTTAGCTTTTTGCGGTTTTGTTTATCATTGTGTTTTTATTTTGTATTTAAGTCTTATTGTTTCTCTGTCTGTTTGAATATCCATCTATTTTTGATGTGCCTCTTTTAGATTCTAAACTAATTTACATTTTTTAGGCTACACACTAGATTCAACTTGACTAATATAAATAAACTACAACAAGTACAACAATGTGCAATACAATACAATACAATACAATAGACGAACAACACAACACACTCTCCTTAGCACTACACACACACATATCCAATTAACAATTTAATTTTATTTATTGGTTTTTTGTTTATTTTTAATTACAATATTCGTAGTTGTTTCATTTTAATATTTTCGCATTGATTTTCGCTTTCAATGAAGCAACTTAGCAAAGAAGGTGCAATGAGAATGAGAATAGAATAACAAACAAACAAATAAACAAATCGAAATAAAAATATAAATTTCTTACAAAAAAACTCACAAAAATTTGTGCCTTTTTGTTGTATGATATTTAATGAGTATTCAATAATGCATATGACTTCTATTAATAGTGAATAGTACCTCATTCATTTTGAGATCACAATAAATTCTGTATTTTTTTTTTTTCTTTTAACAAGAAATGAAATTATAATTATATTTTTGTCATGTTTGTGTGCTGTTTAACACATAATGTTGCCCATTATCTCTTTCAATTATAAATAATGAATATATTTTTATGTTTTTATTTATTTTTCTTTTCTTAGATATTCAATATTTTATTTATATATTTCTTAATACTAATTCGTTTTTTTTTTTTTCTTATTTATGCTATTTTTAGGGTATGGTTACAGCTGTCTATGACGATGGTGTCTGTTGTGAAGTTGATGGGTAAGTTTGTTATTTATTTTTTCAACCGAGTTTTAATAAGAACAGTACATCTCTAGTCAACCATAACCATTGACAAATTAGCTTGAGTTTACCTACATGCCTATGTTGCAATAAGTTTTTAAGGAAATTAACCTAATTTAAATTGCTCACCATTATTTAGTATTTTCGATAATTTTTTCTCCAAAATCATTGAAGATATTTTTCTGCAATGCATTTAGAAAATATTATCTTTCATCATTGAAAAATCGTCATCTTATTGTAAATTTTTGTAGACTTAGAGAACTTCAACAATTGTTTTTAATTATTTGACCAAAAAGTATTTTTGTAATTGTATGTTGAAGAACGGTAATGCGACATTGGACCTTTGATGCGGTATGTTTTATTGTTGTTGGAGAAATTGAAATGTTGTTTTAGTGAAATAACAGTACTCTTAAAGTTACAAATTCAAAACATCATAAATATTTTCTTTTGGAACTAATTTCGAAATTGTTTCTTTTGTTTCAAAGATATGCTTTTTATCATTTATACAGAAAAAAATGTTGTAAAAATTGGTTGGAAAATGGCTGAGTTATGATAGTTTAAAACAGTCATTGTTATTTTTCAAATACTAATGCAAGCGTGTTTGGATACAAAATGCTGCTTGCGCGTCGTCAACACACGTACACTATAAACTAGAGTTTCCAAAAAACCGAAGAATTTCAAAACCGCAGTTTCGGTTTTAAAAAATTTAAAACCGATCGGTTTCGGTTTTTTTCCGTTTAGTAATAACTTGTTAATATTAAGTGTTACAGAAAGAACATCAGTTGATAAAATAGGAAATGCCATATATAGGAATAGCTTATATAGATTAAAGATGGCCAATAAGCTTTTAACCTAATTTAAATTGCTCACCATTATTTAGTATTTTCGATAATTTTTTCTCCAAAATCATTGAAGATATTTTTCTGCAATGCATTTAGAAAATATTATCTTTCATCATTGAAAAATCGTCATCTTATTGTAAATTTTTGTGGACTTAGAGAACTTCAACAATATAATTGTTTTTAATTATTTGACCAAAAAGTATTTTTGTAATTGTATGTTGAAGAACGGTAATGCGACATTGGACCTTTGATGCGGTATGTTTTATTGTTGTTGGAGAAATTGAAATGTTGTTTTAGTGAAATAACAGTACTCTTAAAGTTACAAATTCAAAACATCATAAATATTTTCTTTTGGAACTAATTTCGAAATTGTTTCTTTTGTTTCAAAGATATGCTTTTTATCATTTATACAGAAAAAAATGTTGTAAAAATTGGTTGGAAAATGGCTGAGTTATGATAGTTTAAAACAGTCATTGTTATTTTTCAAATACTAATGCAAGCGTGTTTGGATACAAAATGCTGCTTGCGCGTCGTCAACAAACGTACACTATAAACTAGAGTTTCCAAAAAACCGAAGAATTTCAAAACCGCAGTTTCGGTTTTAAAAAATTTAAAACCGATCGGTTTCGGTTTTTTTTCCGTTTAGTAATAACTTGTTAATATTAAGTGTTACAGAAAGAACATCAGTTGATAAAATAGGAAATGCCATATATAGGAATAGCTTATATAGATTAAAGATGGCCAATATGCTTTTCAATAAAGAAATAATCAAGAATAGGGGGCACAATGGTATTATGATACCTAAAAAGGAGAACTAAATCAAACTAAGGAGTACGTTTTCGTTCCTCAAAATGGTACTTTTTGAATTTTCTATAATATTGAACCTGGAATCAAGAAATTACTTTGATTTCTAACTTGACGGGGGTTCAAGTGTTTATTATATTAAATTATTTTACTTATATGAATACATAGTAGTTAGCTGATATGCTTTTGAGTAAAGAAAGTAATTAAGCCATCTATATGACATTGAGGTAACAAAAACTAATTGTATTTTTTCGTTCTTCGAATGGTATTTTTTAATAATGAACCTATAGCAGAAAATTAAACACATGATCCTGACCGAGTTAGAATCTAAATCTATTTTATAATAATAAACTTAAAAATTAGGCACACATGATATTGAATGAGTTAGAATTCACAAAAGATGACTTTAGTGGTAACATTCTTTAGCATTTTCTATAATAATGGACCCAGAATCATGATGCTGAGTGGGAATACAAAATGTGGGTCTTTATGGTACCTTTTTTTTATTCTAATAATACGTTTCGAATGAGCTAGAATCCACATTGCAATGAATCAATAAACATGAAACTAGAGGCATGTTATCCTGAATTAGTATTAATTCAGAAAGGGAGACTTAATAGTACTATTTCTTTCTTCCAATTGGGGTGGCGAAGCGCACCGGGTCAGATAGAACTCCATACTTTTAAATGACTGTAAATAAACAGTAATTTAAAGTATAATTGTCAAGAAATACTCATAGATCAATACTTTTAAATGAGTTTGTGGCATTCTTTATTAACAGGTTTCCTTGCCTAGCCTGCTAAAGGTATCCTGCTACACCATCTGATGCAATTATTGTAATACTTTTAAAAAAATTTAAAGAAATCTTAAGATATTTTTACCGATCTGCTTTTAGAGATATTGGATGAAAAAGTTTGTTTCTCATTTCTAAATGTTTAGTTTTTCTACTGAAAATATAATAAAAGTAAATACTGAAGAATAATTGTCGGTTTCGGTTTTAGGCCTTAAAAAACCGCGGTTTCTTTTTCGGCTAAAACCGAACTAGAGACTCTACTATAAACTGTGACTTCCCAGCAGTTCTAGGAGACTGCCCGAACTAGTGATTTTACCTATCATTTATGGTGACAACTAGTTACATAACTAGTTATTTTAACATTTGTATGTTCTTTGAATTGCAATGAGACTATTTGATAGCTGGTCCAAAGTAGTCGATTCATTGGATTTACATACCGGTTACATAAAGTCAGTTTCCTTACTAGCTACCTAACTGATCACTTGATCATCTACATATATCTTGTCATTTTAATTGTACTGTTGCTGATTGACCTCAAATAGTCATTTAAAAATACAGTTTATAGACAAGGTTGATTGTAAACCAACGTTCCTACCACAACTCTCGAATAGATTACTTCTGACTTCACGCTAGATTACCTGGGATGTATAAAGTAATCAATTGAGAACATCAAAAGCGAACAAATGACCCAACATATATAAAATTGGAGTCAGTCAAGTGGGCAGACATTAGTCACAATTGCTGCCTATATGCTTAACTTAAGGTTTTGAATCTCTTCAATATATTCGTATCGAAAAAAACTGATTGGTCAATAATTCAACATAGATTACTTCCGAAAATCGCCATAACGATCACAAATCTCTAAAAAAAACGTTTCCAAATCACATGTTTTATCTTAACCGGTCCTTTTTTTGGTAATAGCTGCCACCTAACACAGCTTAAGCAGACATAAATACCCTCTAGCTGTTATTATCAAGATGTAATTCACTCTAACATACGTTGTTCATATGAAAATATGTATAGAAAATTGTTCAAGTTAAAAAATAAATTGAAATAAAACAATAATTTAATAACAATTGTTTTCTTTCTTATATATATCATACCAGATATTTTTAAATATAAATTGTGAGGAATACTTATACCACAGATTACACAGATATGAATCAGATGGTTCCAGTAATATGACAATAGAAAACAAACAAAAAAATGGTTGTGGTTTGGAAAGAACACACTCGTTGCCTATTTTTTCTCCCACTCTTCAAACCACAACCATTAAAAAGTGGTTGTAGAATGTCAAAATAATCATATGGTTTGATATTACTTTTTTGAGAACTCTCATTTGTTTCGTATCTGTGTAATGTATGATTTATATTTAACAATAAAAACCTTTCGCTTATTTTTGTTTGAACAAATGAACATTTATTTTAAACAGTAAATATATTTATTTGAAAAGAAAATAAAAAGTTCAGGTCTCTGCTTGGCAGCTCCTTTTTTCTTAAATGTGGTATTGAATCGTTCACCTGGGTTTGTGTTAAAGTCTTCTATAACCAAACAAATCATTTAACTTTTATGCTAAAAAAAAACACTATAACGCATACTTTTGCTGCCTTATGCTTCTTAAGGATTTCTAATTCGTTTGCAATATTGTTTGAAGCAATTGCCCATATTTCTTAAAGTGGCATTTTGAAACAATTTTCATTTCCAAAATCTCACCTCGTTGAGCAGACATGTCTGATATTAATTTTTTATAGCGTTTTCTTATCATGCCTCAATACTCTCTTTTTATACCCTTCACAATGAGTGGAAAGGGTAGGGTATATATATGTTCGTCGTTGCAATTTCTACATTTTTCATTTGCGATCCCATAAAGTATATGGGGCATTTCATGTCAAGTGAACCAACTTTTGAAATCGATGTATTCCGATTGGGTCGAAATTTGCACCATAGTTAGTTCTAATGGATAGTAATTCAGACACAATTTTTCAACAAGGTCGGTCAAGAAATTTCTGAGTTAGAGGGGGTAAAAATTTGACATTTTGGCCAAGCAGGTATTTTTCCTCATCCATGTAATTCATTTCCTATTGTTCTTATCAAAATGTATCCCAAATAGTTTAGATAGCTATTTATTCAATCATTCGGACAAAAAAATTAAAAATAAAAAATGTTTGTAATTTTTTTTTTTCCAAAATCAAAAAATTTTTGAAATTTATTTCAAAATCGTCCCCTTTTTTCTCAAAAGAAAGCTTAGATATTTTCCTTGAATACCTATTTGGTCGCTTAGTGGGATATCTATCAAAATAAATGTTTTGTAACTCAAAACATATAATTTTTGATTTTTTTTTTTTCTTTAAAAATAAAAAAATAAATATTTTGGAACTCAAATTATATGTTTGGACTTTTTTTTCAAAATCTAAATTTTTTTTTTTGCTCAAAAGAGAGCTTAGGTCCATTTTGGTCGCTTAGTGGGATGCGAGTAGGATATCTATCAAAATAAATATTTTGTAACCCAAGTCATAAAATTTTTCAATTTTTTTTTTTTTGCAAAATCGAACTTTTTTTTCCCAATCGGAAGACATCGATTTCAAAAGTTGGTTCACTTGACATGAAATACCCCATATATGTATATTCTCGATTTTTATTCTCAACTTTCCGTAGCCCCAAAATTACTTATATACATTAATATATTCGCAGAAGTCCCGGTTCGTTTGCTATTTAAAATCGAAAAACTTTTTTGAACTATTTTTACTATATAGCTGGATTATTAACTCATTAATATATGGTTATCTAGTGATAGATATTTCAAAGACTTTTCCAAGGACATATATAACGCCATAGTAATTCGAACCTGCAATGGGTCAAAATTGGGAATAATATTTTTCACCCCGATTTTTTCTTTTCAGAAAAAATATTTTTTTCAGCATAAAAAATAGTTCACCAACAAATATTTTCAATCTTTATATATAAAAGATATAAGATTTGACACAGTCTAATATAGCTCTCTTAATTGTTTATTCATTAATTATATTTCATGTTATACTTTTATCACTCTAAACGAAAGAGACTAACAGTTTGTTCAGCCAATTTAAATTTCTTTTAAATACATTTAATCCCACATGAAATTTAATAACATCAAGAATAATCTTCCTCGTAACCATATAATTTACTAATTTTAAAACTTAATGATAAGAAAATGAGTGTGCTAATTGCTGCACCACAGCTTTACATTTTTGTCTATATAAAGGCGCGGTGGATGCAATAATTTATTAAGACCGCCATGTCTGACTCGTTTGATTATAGCACTCATATTTCTAAATTTTAATTTAATAATGCCAAGTGTTAACCAAAATATAAAATTAATTTTCTTTCAGGAGGTATGTTTGTCTCTTGTCATGCCTAGTTTCCATTTTATTTATTTATGTTTTCATAATTGTGGTTTCTTTCAAAAAAATTATGTATGTATAGAAATAAACATAAACTAGAGTGACCAAATTTGTTTAGTTAGCTTAATACATTCCATTGCGAGAGCTATACCAACTACTGTCAGCAATATTTTGAATACATTTTTAAAAATTTTCTAAATTCAACGCAAAAAAAAAACTGTAAGACTGGTCAGCGATGTCTAATTAAGGAAAATAAAATAGTGGAAGTTATTTTTCAGAAACCGCAATATATCTTTAAGAGATATACCCAGAAATGTAATACAAACTTAGAAATGGATTAGAAATTTTTAAGAAAAACAAGTAAGAGAGCTATATTCGGATGTGCCGAATCTTATATACCCTCACCAATTTATGCTTTAAAATAAAAATTTTAAATATTTTTAGGTAAACAAAATTAATTTTTTTTTTTTTTTCAAAATTGTTTTTCAAAATTTAAAATTTTTTTTTTTTTTTTTGTTTTAAATTGTTTAAACTTTTTTATTTTTAATTTTTTTCCAAATTTTTTTTTTTACATTTTTTGAATAATTTATAAGTGAAAAAAATTATAAAAAAAATTGTTTGTCGTAAAAAAAAATATTCGGGTTAAAAAATAATTTACTCGATTTTATATAAATCGTTGCCTATCATTAGATATCCATATTGTCTATATTAATAAATAGGCCAAAAATCGAGGTTGTCCCGGTTTTTTCCTTATATCTCGGCCATTTGTGGGCCGATTTTCTCGATTTTAAATAGAATAATTGCCGATATATTTATGTATCAATTATGTTTGTAACTTATTTGGGGGCTACGGAAAGTTGATTTCAATATACAGACGGACATGGCTATTCGACTTCGCTATATATAACGATCCAGAATATATATACTTTGTGGGGTCTCAAATGAAAAATGTAGAAATTACAAACGGAATGACAAACTTGTATATACCCTTGCCACTCATGGTGAAGGGTATAATAAGACAGAAAAAATATTCGTTACTAGAAAAAAACATAAAACCGACAGAATATGCTGTTTCGATTTAGGCAACAACTCGAAACCGAAACTTTTAAAAAGGAAAAACAAAGATTGTAGAATTTTATGCAGAAACAACTTTTGAATATAATTAAAAGAATACAAAAACTTATATTTTATTGTATAATGTCTAAGTGTTCTGTAAAAACAGTTCCCTCAAAGAAACTTTTCAGTTCAGGTTTATTTTGGATTAGGCTTGAAGGCTACTCGACCATGATCAATATGGAATATGGAAAAATATCCAATAAAAGTCGCCCAGTGTTGCTCTATCTGAAAGTAGGGGCGCATTTTTATGCAAATGCATGTTTTTATTCGAACGTCCAATTTCAATGTAGATTAATTATATATCCGAATCACACATTTTTGTGTAAAATGGCATCGATTTGTTAGGGCATATTTTTGCATATTTTCTTCATAATGCATATTTTGTTATATTTTCCAAATGCAATTATCTAAATTTTTAATAAAAATACTATTTTTTTTCTTGTCAATGGGCAATATTTTGTCTCGACAAAAAGTTTTCTGTCGAATTTATGATAGAAATACATATCGGTCATTTGCTGCAACAACGTCATAACTCAAAATCCGTGTTTTTTGAACTGAGTAACAAAAAATATGCGTCGTTCTATATTCTTTCAAATTGTTTTATCAGTTTTCAAAAAAGGTAATTTTTTTTTTCTGTGAAAGTGTGTTTTTGTTGTAAACATCAAAATTAAAATTCATGTTTTCTCGTATATTTGACAAGTAAATATTTGGGTAAAATACAGATTAGAAAGATATTAACATCTACTATTTAAATCAGGTTTTATTTCTGAAATCGCATGATTTGTTGAAAATTTATTTAAGAAATAGTAAAATGTTATAAAACATTCAAATACGTTTTTCTCGAAACTACTTTTTTTGAGTTATGACGTTGTTGCAGCAAATGAGCGATATTATGAAATGTTGCTTTCTACCTTCTATCGATCAGCAATTGAAAGCTATAATTCTAATACATTTTGCTTCAAAAAAGTTTTTTTAAGTATTAAAAATTCATTAAATTCATAAAATTTCGATTTTGCAACTTCAGTTCCCACTGTATATTGTATTAATACAAAACAGAATGTCTAACTTATTTCGAAATCAATCTATTTGGCCACCTTTAAATATACATAGTTTTAATTTCAAATGCTCGATATTAATAATTTTTTTATCATTAAATAGAAATACTTGCATTTTTGTTCTACTAAGCGATAAAAGAATAAATAGCAATATCGAAAAATGTGTTTATATTTTTATTTCTGTTGCCTATATGGGTGTTTTAAAACGTTTAATGTTTTCTGTATTTATGGCGCCATAGTCTCACTGTAGCAAAGTAATTGTTTTAATAAATTGCTAAATAAATTTCGCAGATAAAATTCTTAAAGTATCATGCCACAACTAAAATTAAATTAATAATAATACTAGTTTTGAATGCACAAACAAATAAAATGTTTTAAAGTAAAAACAAACGATGATTTTTATATTTAACACAATTCTAATTCTATTTTGTTTGTTTAAATTTGCACATTTTGTTTTATTTTTAAATAATAAAATAAGATTTCCGCATATTCTTAGTTTAGGCTGTTTTTTCTTCTTCATTTTGCATATTTTTCTCCGCTATTAAAAAGTTGTTGATATACTTAAGAAAAGAAAAAAAAAAACTGAAACATTTTTGGCTGTATGCCATTAACGACTACCTCACAAGCACGATCCATCCTAGCTGCTCTAAAATTTAGTTTGTAGCGTTTTGTTCGAAAAATACTCGATGTCTAAATTCACATGTATAATACATCACAAGTGAATTCTTGTAAATAAATCTACATACTTATGTACATACATATGTATGTATGGATATGACCAGAGAGTGTGATGCATCATGGGCCCACATACAAAATATATAGATATGTACATTCATAGAAATCTTTGTATGTTTGTACTTTTGTGTGATAATGACGCTGTTTCAGTTTCTATAGGAATGCTAAAACACACCTGTCTTTAAGATTTATGTTTTTCTTTGTATTTTTTTTTGTTGTTGTTTGGTTGGTTAGTTTTTGTGACAGCAGCATGAGATTTCGTCAAGTTCTTTAACTTTCTTTAATAATTAATTAATTAATGAATTCTAATTAAATGTTTTTGTTTGTTAATCTTTATGCAGCTGCCCAGAAGTTCAAAAATATCCCTTCGCAAATGTACGCTTTCCACCGGATGAACAACCAGATCCACCTACTTTTGAAGAAGGCATGGAAGTCGAAGTATTCACCCGTTCGACAGAGCGTGAGGTGTGCGGCTGGTGGATTGCTACGATTAAAATGTTAAAGGCTGAAATTTGTGCTGTGTCTTACATTGGCTTTGAGACACCCTACACTGAAATTGTAGAACTTAAACGTTTACGTGCAAAGAATCTCAATCCGCCAATTACGCCAAAAACATTCTTTCAATTTACGATACCCGTACCCGAGGAATTGCGTGCGGAGTAAGTTTATACATAAAACACTTTACAGAAATATTATTTGTTTTACTTTTTCATTTATTTATTATATACTTTTCTTGTAGAGCACAAAAAGATGGCATTCATAAGGAATTTCAACGTACCATAAGCGCTGGCGTTTGTGTTTATAGTCCTGAGTTGAATGCTTTAGTTGTGATTTCCAAATGGGAAGTGACTCATAAACGCGCCAGTATGCTGAAAGATATGCATTTTCGTAATTTATCACAAAAAGTAAGTTTAATTTATGTTGTGTTTTGAAAATAACTATGAAAGAAAGAGAAAAAATAACTCTGATTGAATCGAATTTGCATAGAATAATAAACGCATAGAACGGAAGGAGAGAGAAATATCAATGTAAATAATTACTCTCTTTTCACACATATGGGTGATACAATAATAAAAATACATAACAATACTTTCTCATGAATTAGGTTTTTGACAACAGACTTAGGTTTTTGGTTCTCAGTTACCTATCTACATAGATGAAACTATGTCTGTTGTCAAAAACCCAATCCATGATAATGTATTGCATATACAGTATTGGCCATAACTAAAGCACCCCCTCAATTGATTTTTTAAAATCATAATTTTTTGGATAAAAAAGGTTTTTTCGGGATGTATATTGTATATATTTTATTAATTTATATTGTTAATGTTCATATTGTGTTCATTTAAGAAAGTATAATTTTATGAATAATTAATTTAAAATGATAAAACATACAAAAAAACAAAACGCGACGGACAAAACAAAAGCACCCCCTTATATTATGTTTAAAAATTTGACTATGCTTCTGCATATTTGCAATGTCAGTTAACGGGACTCACAACGGATGCTTTTAAAAATTCCAGAAGATAAAAATAAAAGAAGGCGTGGTCTGTACAATTTAAGTTTTATACAGTTTATTGTGAAAAAACAATGGATGCCAAGGAACAAGTACTCTAGTGAATTTAAAATTAAATTTATTGAAGACTGAAAGCCGGGCTTATCACGGCATGAATTGAGTTAACAAAATTCAATTAACAGATGTTATTTCCCAGCTGATTCCAAAGTTTTTGCAGACTGGTCGTTTATCACCGGGGCATTCAGGAGGACGTCCTCATAAAACCACACGATATGATGATTATTTGATCAAAGGAGCAATGCAAAAAGATCCAACATCATCTGCTAGTCAAGTAAGAACAAGTTTATGATTTTGCGTTAGCAAAAGAACAATCCATAAAAGAACAGTAGAAGCACGATTATTCAGCCGATGACCAGCAAAAAAAACCGTTTATATCAGCTAAGAACAAGAAAGCTAGACTGGAGTTTACCAAAGCCCACATCAACTGGAGTGTCCAAAAATGGAAGACAGTACTGTTCTCTGACGAATTCAAATACAAATTAAAAAGTTTCTATGGAATAAGGCGTGTACGCAGACGAAAAGAAGACTGAATTCTAAGTATTGCAAAGGAACAATTAAACATGGAGGGGGCAATGTAAAAGTCTGGGGTCGCTTTTCTGGTCAAGGAATTGGGCCAATTCATAAAGTTAGTGGTATTATGGATCGGTTCATGTACCGTGATATATGGAAAGATGTAATGTTGCCTTATGCCAGTGAAGAGATTCCACTTATAGGGAGGTTCCAACAGGATAACGATCCTAAGCACACCTCCAAAGTTTGTAAGACTTGGCTACAGAGAAATAAGATTCAAGTTCTTCATTGGCCTGCACAATCTCCCGATCTCAATCCTATTGAGAACTCATGGGTGATTGATAATATGAAAATAAATCGTGAAAATTGCAGAAATAAGGATCGGCAGTTTTCACGATTAATTTCAAGGCGTTATTATAGCCTGGGAAGGAATATCGCAAGACACCATAAAAAAACTTAATATCTTCTGTGCCTAAGAGATGTGCTTGTGTCATCCAAAACAAAGGATTTGCAACAAAATATAAATTAAAAAAATGTTTACATTATATCCATGAAGGGGTGCTTTAGTTTTGTCCGTTTTCTTTTCCAGCTTTAAGTATCTCTTGATTTAATGTTACCTTTAATAGAAATATTAACTTTAAAAGTATTTGTTTATCAATAGTAAATATATTAACAATTGAAAATAATACATAATAAAAATTTAAAACTTAGTTTTTATACAAAAAAATATAATATGAAAAAAATTCACTGAGGGGGTGCTTTAGTTATGGCCAATACTGTATGTATTTTGTTATTGTATCACCCGTACGTGTGAAAAGAGAGTAATTTTTCCATTTTTAATAAAAAAAGTTGGGAACTTGTAATGAAACTTGATTTTTAATTACATTAAATGTCATATTAGCTGAAAATAACAAAAAAATACACAAGGCATCGGACCTCAGCCGTTCCAAATTTGTTAAAACTTGGTACACAAGTTGTATTTGGTCACATAAAATTTGTCCAGTCGTCCGCCTGGAAAAGTAACGCTGTTCTATATCTTGTTACCAAAAAAATAATAAATTAAAGTTATTTATTTATTAAAGTTGGTTATTTAAAAATCCTAGTTATAATACGAATTACTTTCACTTTGCCTTTTTATTTTTGTACTTAAAGGTTATGCTTTTAAAACGTACTGAAGAGGCTGCACGTCAATTGGAATCAACTAAATTACTTAACCGTGGGTGAGTGTATCAAAAGTCGGTGTACTCTTCAACATCAATATATATAAATATACATAAAACAATTCCCACAAAACAGACAGCTAAAAAAAAAAAACTAAATCAAATTTTGTTTCATATTTTAACTTAAATCAAAAAAAAAAAATAAAATAACATACTAACTTTACTTCCATCCCACTATATACAAACACACTCCACGCCTACTTAGGTATATTGATGAATTTCATGTACGTGAAGATTTGATGGGCTTAGCAATTGGTTCACATGGTGCCAACATACAAGCGGCCCGTCTGCTCGATGGCGTTACCAATATTGAATTGGAAGAGAAATCGTGTACTTTTAAAATAACCGGCGAATCAAAGGAGGCGGTGCAGAGAGCTAGAGCCATGCTAGAATATGCTGAGGAATTCTTTCAGGTTCCGAGAGAATTGGTTGGTAAGGTTATTGGCAAAAATGGTCGTATAATACAAGAGATTGTCGATAAAAGTGGTGTATTTCGAATTAAGGTGGTAATTATTCAAAACTATTAAACGGAATTGGTTTGAAATTCAATTCAATTTCTCACATAAACAATTTTAGATCGCTGGCGATGATGAACCCGATGTGAGTATATTACGTGAGCCCGGACATGTGCCATTTGTGTTCATTGGTACCGTTGAAAGTATTTCAAATGCCAAAGTATTATTGGAATATCACTTGGCTCATTTAAAGGTATATTATCGAAATTTTCACAATGAAGAATGGTAACAGCATGAAATGATTAAATATATTTTGTGGTTTAGGAAGTGGAACAGTTGCGCCAAGAGAAATTAGAAATCGATCAACAACTGCGAGCCATACAGGAGTCATCAATGGGTTCTGTGCAAAATTTCCCTACCTCGCGTCGTTCGGAACGTGGTTATAGCAGTGATATTGAATCTGTGCGCTCAGGTCGTGGTGGACCACGTGGCAGAGGCCGGGGACGCGGCGGTGGTGGTAATGGTGGTGGCGGCGGCGGCGGTGGTGTTGCTAATCAACGTTATAGTCAAGGTTCATTTTTAAAACTTTTTGAAATGTTGGAAAACTGTAATATATATATTTGTTTTCAGGACGTCGTGGTGACGATGATGATTATAATTCCCGCGGCGATCATCGCTACAACGATCGCAACAGTGCCAGTGGTGGTGGAGGCGGTGGCGGTTATCGTGGCGATCGTCGTGGTGGCCAACGGCGTAACAATCGCAATAGCGAACAAAATGGCAGGGATCATCAGTACTATAGTCAAAATGATAATGTACAGGAAGTTCGTGAGCAGAGTAGTGTTGAAAGAGGTATTCAAATATTTTATTTTTATACAATCAACCTTGTTATGAGAGTCGTTGTCGTTTCGAAAAAGTAGTCGTTTTTTTTTTTTAATTCGTAATATGATTTTGAGGATTTTGTACAGACCGTGGTCTTTTAACGTTACACTGACATTATCATGTAAGGGCGGTCAGACCGACTATTGTTGTTTTGTTTTTCGACATTTATGCCTCCCACTCTCCCATTAGAATTAACTGAGATAAACCGACAGTAGCAGCCATTTTAACTAAAGTTAGTTAAAGAACAAGTCGCGCTAATCGTCATTATCTCTTAAGGAAGGTCAGTGCGATTTGTTTTCAGAGTTTGGGTCGTTTTTATTAACACCCATGCGTTCTTTCTGTTATAAACTGTTATAAGGTTATGAGAAGGCACACGCAATATAGACATTATTGAAGAATAACCTGGTGGAGTACCATTATTACTTGGACGAAAATTTCATAGTACCTGTTTCATATACGAAGATATTATGGAATATCCTGCCATATATCTGTAAAAGTTGCTATTTAATATATAAAACTAAGTAAAGAAAATACATTCAACAACGTACATATATTATATAAATAATTTTCCTTGCAATCTGTTTGTCAAACACAAAGTTAAGCTCGTTTGAAAAATTTTGATTTTTTCTAACCTTCACCATATAAAAAAATATATAGTAATTTCCAAATTTTTCATTTGCGACCCCATAAAGTACTCGTATATATATTCTGGATTAGTAAGTCATTAACATAGACAATATGTGGATAACTTATGATAGACTTTTCCAGCGCTGAATATAAAGCCATAGAAATTCTGATCGCAAAAGGGTCAAAGTCTGAAAAATAACGCAAAAAATGTTAAACAAATTCGTTTAAAATAAATAGTTTTCAGCAAAAAAATCAATTTTTCGCCAATACTTTTTTAAAAAAAAAATTTATTTTCACTTTTTTTTTCAAAAATGTTATTTCAAAATTTCTTCTTTTTTTGAAGAGTATATAGCTCTTGTTTGCCCTATTTTTCCCTATTAAGAGCTAGTTTCTGGGATAAAGATACTCTACATTCTTCGTTTAAACCTAAATTTAACTAAAAATTGTGTTTCTCACTTATAGTTTATTTTGTATATAATCTGGGTTTAACTGAGTATCATTGACGTGTTAAACCTAAGTAGTTTAAAATGCCAAAGCACAAACAACTGAAAAATAAAATAAACAATTCAACACAGCAGCTCTTTGTTTTGATTTGCTTTAATAACATCAATATAATTTTTAATATACATTTTATATACTTTATACTTTTTCTTTTACAAAGTTAAAATTTACAAAAAAAAGTTATGTACGCTGTTGCTTTTTCTTATAAAATTTAAAGTATTGCCATATTTATATGAAAAGTATTAAGGAATGCACATGTGATTTGACTGAAAAGTATGTCAATGCTAACAAAATTGACAGACATTAATCCAGTAGTGAGAAACACATTCATTGGTTAAATCCCGGCTAAATATATTTCAGGTTTAATATAACAGAGTGTTAAGCCGAGTTTAACTGACAAGTAAGAAACTAGCTCTAAGTCATGTACAATATGGATATCTTTAAAATTCGGACCGACAATTCTGACCGACAATAGGTAAATTTCGGGAGAAATATTTTTTTTAATCCGAATTTTTTAATTTGGTTACAATCTTTGGGGTGTTTATTGTCGTGATTGAATCTTTAAACTATGGGCATTTTTCTTCAGTTTATGGAATTGGACCCATACATTGCCTTAAAAAACAGCCAAACTTCAAAGTCTTATTTTGTGTACTTGGAATCCAGTCTCTTTACCTTTGGCAGTCTTACAAATGTACTCCCATCACTGCCTCCTAAACTGCATTAGGAAATATAATAGTATGTATTCCATTTCTGTCTAGACCAGTTTTAATTGTATATGTTTTTTTATACCCTTCACCTTCGGGTATATAATTTTGCGACCCTATAAAGTATATATATTCTGGATCCTTATAGATAGCGAAGTCGATTAAGCCATGTCCGTCTGTCTGTTGAAATCAATTTTCTGAAGACCCCAAATATCTTACAAACTTGATTAATATATCTATATATCGGGAATTCTTCCGGCTCGAGAAAATCGGCCCACAAATGGCTGAAATATAAGGAAAAAACCGGGCCAACCTCGATTTTTGGCCTATTTTCGATCTACATATATCTGGATTAATAAGTCATTAATATAGACAATATGGATATCTAAGGATAGATATTTCAAAGTCCATTGCAACGATTTATATAAAGCTATAGTAATTTGGACCTACAATGGGTCAAAATGGGGAATAATATTTTTTAACCCGATTTTTTTTTTTTTTTTTTAACAAAAAAAGCGTTTTTGTCATAAATTTCTTGTCACTAGTAAATTAAAAATAAAAAAAATTTAAAAAATTAAAAAAAAAAAAATTTAAAATTAAAAAAAACATTTTGAAAAAAAAAAAAAATTTTAAATTAAAAAAAAAAATAATAATTTTGTTTACCTAAAAATATTTAAAGTATAATTTGGTGAAGGGTATATAAGATTCGGCACAGCCGAATATAGCTTTCTTACTTGTTGGTGGCGGTGCGATAGCCACCAAGACCAGAGGGGTTATTGTGTAATTTGATTCGAAAGGAAAATCATTCGAAAATGTTTTTTTTTTCGAATCGATTTACACAATAACCCCCCAGCCTCATTTGCCCTCCGGCTAACAGTTCGAAAACTAATTTCCAATTCCAGATTATTGATAACCTCCCGGGCAGTAATTTTTGGGAATTAAACTCTCTTGCTATCAAATTATCTTGTCTTGGAGTAGTTTTACGAAGTCTTATTAATTGAATATTTATCACAGAAAGTTTTTTTGCTTCAATCTAGCATTATTTTTTATTTTGGTTTCTAAATTTTCACAAATCTTGACTCTAGCCATTTTTATTAACTTTTTAAAAATCTTATTATGCTAAAAGAATTACTTAAAGAAATTATCTGAATAAAAAATATTGAAATAACGGAAAACATGATGCTTTTTACATCGTTTTCTCACATATTAGATGCGTTTGTAAATGCAGTAACAGTGCATCACTGCATCATAACAAAAGTAGTATAATCTTCTTTCTTACAGAAGTTTAAAAAGTTTCCATTGTTTTGTCAATGATAAGATGTATAAACACATTCTATACATGTATTTTTGTTAAACCTTAATGCTTAAAAATGCTGAAATTTACTATATGTATATTAATAGAAAATCTAGAAATATTAATTTATATGCCATGTTTTTGAAAACTGAAATTACAGAATATAGTTTTGAAGTAAAGTTTCCATAGTATTATGTTATGCAACACAGTCTGCGCTTAATATTGAACTCCGCTTTTATATTAATGTTGTGGTATTGTTTCCAGGATCTGTTACTTTTCAAAAGTTTCCAAAGGTAGTTTACTATGATGAGTGAATTTCGCTATTATGAGTTTTTGATATTTTATATATTACCATAAATGAATTAAACTTCAAACATATGTATATTATATATAAAATTATAAGATTTTTAAAAAAGAAATACAAATTAATTGCAATAAAATAATGTTTTATCATTTGTAATTTAAGCTGAAAGTAATTCATCATATGAAGGCAGCTCTCGAAGACGCAGAAGGCAAAAAAGCAACGCCTCTCATAATAGTGAGTATGATGTCATAATAATAATAATTTTTTATTATTATTATTAATATTATTATTATAAGTTTGGTTTCTTTTCAATAACATGACATAATTGCAAATCGCCTTTGTTTTAAATTTCTTGATTTTGAATGTATGTACATATGTAATAAAATCTTTGTTTTATTTAATGTTGCAGCGAATGGTGGGTTAGCTACTAACAAATCCCAGCAAAATAGTAAACCGCCACAACATAATGCAGATAAAACCAGCGGCAGTGGTGTAGGCGCCGGCAGCAGCAGTGGTGGTGGGGGTGTTGGTGGTTCTACTGGTAATGCTAGCGAAAGATCAAAACCGAGTCTAAACAATAATAGCAACAACAACAACACTAGCAGCAGCAGCAACAATAAAGAAGCCAATAATGTGACACAAAACAAAGGCGAACAACAACAGCAGCAGCAGCAAGGTTATGTGGCATCACAGCAGCAGCAACAGCCACAACACAATCAACCGCCAAAAGCCAGACGTAATAATAAAAATCGCAATCAACAACAAAATCATGCAAATGATCAGCAACAACAACAACAAAAACAACCACCACAACAACAGCCACAGCAGTCGCAACAGCATACACAGGAAAAAAAGGAAACTTTAGTGAATGGAACTTCCTAATTTACCGTTAAAGGGTAAAATAAAAGATATATTCAAATACCAACCTCCCTCCACACACACACACACTCACTCAATCAAATCCTCATACAAACACGCGAACACTTAACACATACACACACACACTCAACACATCCACTCATTAAATCATAAAGAAAATATCCTTTATTTCTCTCCTTAATTACTTTAACAAAACCAACCAACAAACAAAATATACTACTTACATATATTATTTAAATTACATATTTTCTTATAGACTTCTTTCTGTTGTGTTACTTTTATTCAAACTTCTTCCTTAAGCATTCTCCTTGTTAAAATAAACTATATAAAAAAGCATTAAACAAGAAAACCCACAGAAATGTTAATAAAATAAAAAAACCCCTAATTAGAGGAGAAATAAAAAATGAAACACACACTAAAATAAAAACAAACAAAAAAAAACACTCTATGTCTTATTTTTTGTTTTCAGGCAAATTGCAAGAATTTGCCTAAAAAAAAGAATATGCAAATAATATTTAATAAATATGCGAAAAAAAATAAATTAAAATTAAACATAAAATAAATGAAGAATTTTATAAAATCCTTATATATACTATATATATATATATACATACAGAATAATAATAATAATAATTTTATGAAAAACAACAAATAAAATTTATAAAAGAAAAACAAACATACATATTATTTAATAATAATAAAAATAATAAAAGTTAAAAATAGAAATAAAACAGAAAATACCTAAAACAAAAATCAAGAAATTAACTTACAAAATAATTATAATTATAATATTAATTTAAACAGAAAACAAATTAAACTAAAAAAAAAAACTTAAAAAAGAAACAGGAAATGAATGCAACTGAAATAAAAACAACAAAATTATTATTATTATTAATAAAACAAAACAAAAAAAAAAAATAAGAAAAAGTTTTACTAGTAATTAAAAGAAAATAAAATTTAAATCAGCACTTTATTTGATAAACAAACAAAAAAGAATTAATTAAATTAAAACATAAATAAAATAAAATATAAAAGTAAATTAAAATATAATAATAATAATTTAAACAAACAAAAACAAAAAACAATGTTAACTAACAACATTACTAATTTAAGTTTTATGTAAAAAAAATTATATATAAACTTTCATCTCTTTATTTTTTCATTTTCAAGCATGAAATAAAACAACAACAAAATTCCTTTAAGGAAGTTTTTTTCTACAAAACATAAATACAAAACAAAAAAAAAAAAACAAACAAGGAAATATACAAATTTCAGAACTTATTATTAGTTTTTTAAATTATTTTATTTTCTTTTTTTTTTCTCTCTCTTAATTTAAAACAAAAAAAGTAGTTTTTATTTAAAGAAAAAAATATACGGCCATATTCTAAATTAAACAACAAAAAACTAAGTTTTTCTCTCTAATTATAGGATATGGGTATATATTAGAGTGGTCAATTATTTGAGTTTTATTTTAATAGAATAAAAGTTCATGATATTGTAATTATCCATGATTATTCGAACGAATAAAAAATATTATTCGAATAAGTTAATCACCCTTATCGTGGTTGGCGTAAACGTCTTATGTCTACGACTGTTTCGTACTAGATAAAAGATAAAATGCAAACTTTCTTTAATCTAGTACGAAACTGTAGTAGGCGTGTATGACGTTTACGCCAACCACGATAAGGGTGAATAAAATTTATTTAAATTCAGACATTTTTTAATACTTTTTTAACAATAAATAAACTATAGTATTTAATTTCATGAAAGATTTATAAACAAAAATATCATTTTATGACAGTGGATCTTCAGACTTTGCTAACATTTGGTACACATAGCATCATTTTCATACTTCCAATTTAAAATTTAAAAAAAATTGCATTCATAATGCCAATGCAGTTTTCGGATTCAGTTTTAACAAACTTCTACCCTTTTGATTTTTACTATATTTTAATATACATATTGAAATGTAAAATGTTAATAAAAATTAATCTGGTACAAGAAGGTCCGTCTACTATTTTTAAAAATTGTTTATACAAAAATCCACCAGTTTTCTCATACAAAAAAACTTTTATTTTATTTTAATTTATTATATTTTTTTATGTCAGTTGATTTTTTTATTTAGCAATAGTACAATTCAAGGTGAATATAGTAACCTTTAACACTCTTCCACAATCAACGTGTTCAGACCACAGCTTTACAAGATATGAATACATAAACTTACATCATACTTTGTCGAATTTTGTCACTTTAAACATCGTAAATTAAATCTTTAGAGTCCGACCGAAACCGGTTTCTTGTGCCTTAAACCGAACCTAATATATTTATTATTCCGCTTAACTCGAAAGAAACCGAAACTTCCAAGAAAAATAGTTATTTTTATTTAAAAACATGTTTCAGCTCATTTTTATGTGCCCAGCAGCTCTAACTTCACATTGTGGACTCCATTAATCTTGTTTTATCATCTTTGACAATCAATATAGTTTTTTTAACAGATTGCTTTCCTTGTTTTTCCTTTACAAAAGTACCGAATACTGGGGCCGAATTACTGCATTCGTGATCGAATGAGTTATCGTATATAATAATTATTTCGATATCGAAATTCTAATAAAATGTAATAAATCTCTTGCTCGAATGAGATAATCCCAAATAAGAAAATAACGATAAATTCTACTTGATATCGAATGCGGCCCCTGGTATTAGGGCGATTTTCGTCATAATCCAAAACGTAAACGGGTTATTCAGTCGGAGTCTATAAATTCACTTTTGGAATGAATGATATATACATATAAATAATAATCAAATATAGCAAATAATTGTAGTTAGCAGGATGCACTAAGTAAGGTGAAATCAACAACACAGCTGATTTTTATTTATCTCTATCGTCTCGATAGAGAAGCTAAACGGACGTGTTTTTTTCCTATCTCCGCAAATATTTCGTTTTTTAAGTGATATTGACGGATATAAACAAAATAAATATAAAAAAGAATATATATAGCTTTACCGCGAATGGACGCGAAATTATATATTTAAAACACAACGTTTTTTGATAAAATTATTAAGATTGAAAGTGCCAATTAAAATTCATTTTTTTTTTCATTCTGGTGTTTGTTTTGTTTTTTCCACCAGTAAAGAGCACAAGTGTAAATAAATAAACAGAGAATACTCTTTATGAGTTTCTCAAGTGATAATCGTAGTGAGCGCAGGCTTAGCTTAAACGGCAGAAATGCATATGTGTTTGTGAATGTGGAAGAAAATTCAAAAGAAAATACAAGAGTTGGTGACAGCTTGTATTTGACCGCCAAACCGATTGATCGCGCTCGTTCATTGTCCCCAGCTTTGTTTACGAATAGTATTTGTACAACAAAAGAAAATTTATCATTGACAGCTGTTGATAAAAGTATGGTAACCAAAAGCAAATATTTGGCAGCGCCTGAAAGTATGCCTTGTAATTCACCCCCTAAATTGAAAACATACGCAGTAAGTACGAACCCAATTGACCAAAAAATGGGAGCAATACCTAAAAATGTTCAGCCCATAAATAGTGCACAAAAACCACAAATCCAAGTGGGAATTGATAGGTACATTACCGTACTGAAACGAGGACGCAGCCCAAAATCCTCAAAAGTTGCATCAACCGCAAAAGTACCTAAAGATAGGGAAATTGATAGGAAAACTACTGAAAACAGATTTTCTATTTTGCAAGATGAATCAGCTGACCCCCCAACATTACCCAAGTTGTACAAACCCCCTCCTATTTATTTGAGAGAGCAAAATTCGAATGCTCTAATTAAGAATTTGATATCATTGGTCGGAGAAAATTCTTTTTACGTTGTACCTTTTAAGCGAGGTAACATAAGCTAGACTAAGATACAGGTAAATCATGAAAATGATTTCCGTAAAGTCGTTACCGAATTTGAAAACAATAAGAAAAGTTTTTACACATACCAGTTGATGAGTAGCAAAGGCCTCCAAATTGTTATTAAGGGTATTGACTCTTGTGTAGATCCTGAAGATATAAAGGCTGCTTTGGAACATAACAGGTTTAAAATAAAAAATGTAGTCAACATTAGAAATCGCGAGAAAATTCCCCAACCACTGTTTAGAGTTGAACTAGAACCAGGTGATGTTAATCTCAAGAAAAATGAAACACACCCAATTTACAATTTAAAATATTTATTGCATCGTAAAATTACGATAGAAGAGCCACATAAGAGATCGGGACCCGTCCAGTGTTTAAATTGTCAAGAATATGGTCATACTAGGGCATATTGCAAATTACCTCCCGTCTGCGTGGTGTGTGGAGAATTGCACGGTTCTACCCAATGCGATAAATCCAAAACCGACTCAAAAGTAAAAAAATGCAGCAATTGTGGCGGAAATCACACAGCAAATTACAGAGGATGCCCAGTATATTCCATAGTTAAAAAAACATTAACACAGAAACCTAGTATTTATCCTGTGCAATCAAAGAACCTAGTTGATACCCATTACCCCCAAATCTCGCAAACCATGAATAATAAAGGTTCATACGCTAGAACGAATCAAACTTTTGCTCAAAACCCACCTTTAGTAAGTGAAAATAACCGTAATATCAATGTGGAATTTGCAGACCAACATCCCACTTCTAATTTTAGTCGACTGGAAGCTACAATAGAGACCCTAGTGAAATCGGTTAACAATTTTACCAACTCTATGAGTAATATGATGCAGGAAATGCTTAAAATGCTATCAGTGTTATTACAAGCTATCCTAAATAAGCCATGAACTGTTTGAAAATATGTTTCTGGAATGCAAACGGCATACGCCAACACAAAAACGAACTCGAATATTTTTTAAGAAACCAACAAATTGATGTAATGCTGGTTTCTGAAACCCATTTGACGTCCAGAAGTTCATTTCGAATAAATGGATATGTAATATATGATACCAAAGATCCCAGAGGTAGAGCATGCGGAGGCTCGGCAATTTTAATAAAAGCTCGAATCAAACACTACTTAATGTGTGATCTTTGCGAAGATTATCTTCAAGCTACTACTATCTGTCTTGAAGATTTTCATCGAAACTTAGTGATTTCATCGATATACTCACCCCCTAGATTTTCAATTACAGAAAGTCAATACAATAGATTTTTTAAATCACTAGGCCCCCGTTTCCTGGCAGCTGGCGATTATAATGCTAAGCACACATTCTGGGGATCACGACTGATTACCCCTAAAGGTCGTGTTTTGTTTGATACAATTTCTAAAATGGGTTTGAATGTGATTTCGAGCGGCCAACCTACTTACTGGCCTACTGACCCACGAAAAATACCGGATGTTATTGATTTTAGCGTGATGAAAAATATCCCTGGAGAAATGATTCAAGTTGAATCCTCGCTGGAACTATCTTCAGATCACTCACCCACTATTGTTACTTTATTGAGCCCCCGAGAAATTGTATCCCCGACTGGTAATTTAGCGATGACAGGCACAAGAATTAATTGGCTCAAATATAAAAAATACCTTAGTACACATTGCTCGGAAAACATACCGCTAAGAACACCAGAAAACATCGATCACTCTCTTATCAATTTCGATAAAAATCTCAAACTGGCTGCTCAACATGCTACCCAAACCCCCCGACAAATCAGATATAATAGAATTTATTCTGCAGATGTCGAACGGCTCTTAAATGAAAAAAGAAGAGTTCGAAGAGAGTGGCAATTGCACAGATCCCCCCAACTCAAATCGAAGCTTAAAGATTGTATAAAAAGACTTAAAAAGCTCTTGGAATTTCGAAAAATGGAATCATTGAATAAATATCTAGAAAGCCTGGACGCAACCCCGCAATCGGATTACTCATTATGGCGAGCCACAAAAAGTCTTAAAAGACCTGTCATATGTAAGCCCCCCTTGCGAAATTCAAGTGGCGGTTGGGCAAGAAATGATACTGAAAAAGGGAATCTGTTTGTTAATCATTTGAAGCAAGTATTTACCCCGAACACATCAAATGAAACTATTGAGTTGCCACCTGTTGTACCCCATTTTGGAGCAGCCGTACCCCTACGTTTTGAGATTCGAGAGATCGAAAAGGCTATTGTTGATTTAAACTCCAAGAAAGCACCTGGTATTGACAAAATCAGTAACAAGATGCTTATGGAGCTACCCCGGATAGCAATAAAAATAATTCTTTTTATTTTTAATGCTATATTACGCCTTGAATATTATCCTCCAGAATGGAAGGTTTCACTGGTTACCATGATACCTAAGCCGGGAAAAGATCACACAAAAGTAGAATCATATAGACCAATCAGCCTATTGTCTAATATATCAAAGCTATTTGAGAAGATACTCATGAACAAGTTGTACCCGATGTTAATTGAAAACAATTGTATTCCGAATCATCAATTTGGATTTAGAAGAAAACACAGTACTATCGAACAAACCCATAGACTTGTAAATATTGTAAGAAAAGCGTTTGAGGAAAAGAAATATTGTTCCGCTCTCTTTATCGACATTTCTCAAGCGTTTGATAAAGTATGGCATGATGGTTTAATATACAAACTGAGTCAAAATTTACCCGCAAACACACATAAGCTATTTAACTGGTCGAACATTTAAGGTTAAAGAAGGAGACTTTTTAAGTAGTCCCCAACCCATTGAAGCTGGAGTTCCCCAAGGCAGTATCCTGGGCCCCTTTTTATATTTGATATATTCGTCTGATATGCCAACTAACAATCGCACGCATACATCAACATTTGCAGATGATACTGCTATTCTAAGCATTCATGAAAACCCTGAAGAAGCGTCTCGTTACTTACAAAATCACATATTTGAATTAGAAAAATGGTTAAAACAATGGAAAATTAAAGTCAACGAGCAAAAATGTACACATATAACATTTACATTGCGAAGAGAATCATGCCCCCCTATTCATATCAATAACCAAACAATAATCCAACAATCGGAAGTTAAATACCTCGGAATACATCTCGATCGTCGTCTTACATGGATAAGTCATATAGATGCAAAATTGACTCAAATGAAATTGAAATCAATACAAATTAATTGGCTCATTGGCAGAAATTCTACGCTTAGTCTAGATTGCAAACTTCTACTTTATAACATGATCATAAAACCGATATGGTGTTATGGCATACAGCTATGGGGCACGGCCTCAGCGTCAAATGTAGAAAAGATCCAAAGACGCCAAAACAAGTTTTTAAGAATGATTACAGTTGCCCCCTGGTATATCAAAAACGCAAATATACACAAAGATCTAAACGTGCCCCTTGTAAAAACTGAGATCACGAAAAATGTGGAGAAATATTTAAAAAAACTTGAAATTCACCCAAACCCACTGGCCCGCAACATATTAGATAACCGTGGCCACACTCGATTAAGAAGGAGGGACACAGCAGACCTAAGACTAGAAGGAAGAATGCCTATTTAATCAAAGCAACAATCAATAAACAATTTTTCGTCCGGCACTGGCTGGACTAATTAATTATAATTATTAGATATAAGATTTGAAATACTTTTTGTTAGTTCATTAAGTAATGAAGATACAATAAATAAAAAATTAAATTGAAAAAAAAAAAAAAAAATTTTGAAAATGCTTGGGTTTTGTCAAAATGAATTTATTTTGAAAAAATAATAAATTTTATTTTCAAAGAAAAAAATTTTTAAATCAAAAAACATGAATGAAAATGTGAATAAAAAGAATTCATATAATGAAATTTGGATAAAGCACTATTAAGCCGTTTTTTAGTTAATATTCCAAAATAAAATTTGTTTATTTTTTATTTGACAAATTCAATTTTGACAAAACCTATGCTCTTGTCAGCAAGAAATATTGTGTTTGTTGTCGCTCTCACCTTACTTATTACATCATGGTAGTTAGATTGAAAGACTAGATTCCAAAGCATAGATGACAACTAGATAGGTAACTGGGAGCCAAAAACCTATGTCTGTTGTCAAAAACCTACTTGATGAGAATGTCTTACATCTATTTTGTTATTGTATGTGTAAAAAGAGAGTAATTTTTTCCATTTTATGGCTTTCTCCTTCCGTTCTATGCTTTTATTTCATTAATTAAAAAAATAGTGATTTGTAAATATGAAAGATCTAAACAGATCTTTTCTGGTAACTAATATTTTGGCAATTTAATATCTAGTTCAATCAACTTACCTTTAATGTGTAAAGTCCATGTAATAGTAAAATCAAATTAAAAACGATATTTTTATGATAAAGCGATGAAAACTGCTTCAACAACATGGTAAGTATACATATATTTTTTCAATCAGCCTTATCGTGAACACCAACGCCGTTTTACGCCATCGACAGTTTCGTTCTATATTAAACATAAAGGCAACCTGTTTTTTTAACCTAGTACGAAATTGTCGATAGCTTTACACGATATGGTATACGTTAAATAAAAAAATCCAGATCCGTTAGGATTTAAAATTGTATTAGTTTTATAACAATGCAGAATGTCTACTTTGTAGGACTACGGGGAGCTGCAGAAAAGCCGTTAGCGAAATATTAAAAATACATAATATAAAAACGTCAAATAATTTGGATTAAAATTTAAATATCGTCATTGTGTCAACAATAAGTCCTTCGTTTTTAACACTTCTGAAAATCGTAAACAAATTATTTTTTATTAGAACCCATGTAAAAATAAGCATTAAGTTCTTGGCAAATTTTTTGGTAAGTAAATCAGTAAAACGATCAATAATGCTTTCACGTGGTCGAATAAAAACTACATATGACTTTTTTGACGCAACAATACTACTTAAGTATAGGTCTGTTCATTAACTTTCCCAGTAAATACTTGCAACGAGAGAATAAAATCAAAATATACAAAATTACTCTCTTAAATTCTCAAAAATAGTAAAAAGTAAATGAACGCTTTTCCAAACAAACAATTTATACACACAATTTTCATATTTTTTCCTTTTAAAATGTATAAATATTCACATTTTCTTCAATTTTATTTTTTTCACCACAAAAATAAAATTGTAAATAAATAAACAATAACACAAAACATATGAAATATAAGCTGCTAACCATAGGGTACAACTAGAGGCGCAACTGAGAGTAAGCTGAGAGTAACAATAATTACTCTCTTCACACGTACTTGTGATATGTGAATTCAACATACTTATGAGAGAATTAAACACATCAAAATACTTTAAATTTTAACTTCGATTTCCCGACTAAATATAGACCGAACCGCTTTTTTACACTACTACACAATTTTTGTCAAATGTTTTTAATACTTGCAGGACACTTTTATTTCCGAAACACTTTTATTTTGCTCAAATGAACAAATTTATTTTTTAATAATTTTTGACACTTAAATTTATCTGTGGTAGAATTTTATTTATAGAACAGAGTTTCAATTTTTGGTATTGAAAATTGAAGAAAATTTAAATAAATTAAAATTTATACATTTTTATAGAACTCTGTGTGTCTGGTGAAAATTAAAAACGCACCAATACAACATCAAAACTATGTACTAATACATTCTCACGACTTAGGTTTTTGACAACAGACTTAGGTTTTCTCCCTCTCAGTAGCGCTTCTATGGATATATTATTCTATGCTGCTAACCATGATAAAAATATAGAAGGTAGTTCCAATCAAAATTTTTTTTTTCAAATAAGGTTTTTTGAAGTTTCCTTTTTTTGTGAGCATTATAAAAAGCGTTGCCACATTCCTAAAAATGATTTTGATTTTCGAGACATTTTTTACAAAAAATGTGTGCCCTACTTTGTGTCCCCTTAGCGCCGCATGTGGGGTCCATTTTCAAATCTAAAACCCGAATACTGCTTGGTTATGCCCATGTTATCCCGATTGAAGCCGTCGTTTAGAATTGCGAGATAAATTTCGATTCTGCTCTACTGTGCATAGTTAATGCATTATGATCCGTAATAATCGTACATATATACCCCAAAACATGTTTACATATTAAGTAGTATTTTGAAGTTACCTTGTGGTCATTGGGACAGCAATCCTATCCAATCTTACATGTTTTGTTTTAACTGAAATATTACTTTTAAGGAAATGGTCGGAGCAGACCATTGGCTGTTTTGGCAAATCTTCTTCGCAAGTTTTACGTATATCCAGCCACTGTTGTCGTTTATTGGGTAATGTATCATTCATCATTAGAAAATGATCCTTTGATTCCAATTTAAAATAAATATTTTTTATATTTGTTTAATGTGCTGTTTTTCTAATCCAAACGAGTACTTTGAGTGGAAATTTAACATGTGTTTTGTTATTGTAACAAAAACAAAATACATGTAAAATTTCCACTCAAAGCACTCATTGGCTATAGAAAAACAGCACATAATACATATTCAATTTAATGAAAATTATGTATTCCCAAAGAATGCAAGGGAAAATTTAAAATTAATATGGCATTACTATTTTTATGAAAACTTCATAATCCTTAAGCATGTCAGAAATAGAATTTGAAAAATAAAGAGAGAATGAAACTACCTTCTATTTTTCTACTATGCTGCTAACTATTACGAGTTCAAAATAGAACTTGTAATAGTTTGCAACAAGAGAACACTCTCTAAAATTTATACGCTCTTGATTTTTTCTCTACTTGCTAGTTTTTTGAGTTAATGAACGCTTTTCCAGTAACAATAGTTACTAACTGGTAACAACTTTTAGTTATTGAACAGAGCTTATGTAATAATTTTTAATAAATTATTTATGAAAATAAGCAATAATTATATATGTATCATAAAAAAACCTTCAAAAATTTAAAATCTTTATTACAACTTGCCTTTATGTTCCCAATAGTAACAGTTAACTTTAAAGCAACCTTTTACTATTACGAATTTAAAGGCAAGTTGTAATAATGGCCCTTAATTATATAAACACCTAAAAATAACGAGATGCTATGTTTAAAAATGAATAACTGTGTGTTTTTTTCGCGGTTTCGATTTGTGTCACTAAATTAATTCCTACAAAATGTATAAAGGTTATAAATTTATGAAACTATTACAGCTTAATTATGAATAAAAAATCCCCGGTTGTTTTTTGTTCCTTTTCCCATTTTTCCTATTCAAATTCAATGTTGAAAATGTGAAAAGGGAAAAAAACTCTCGCGGTTTTTATTCATAATTTAGCTGATACAGTTATATAAATATAAATACCGTTATTTTCATCACACACTGTATAGCATTGATTCCATTATAACCAAAGTATATTTATACAAGTACATGCAAGTGATCAGCTGTTCATTATTTTCTCCTTTGTAAATACTTTTGAGATTGTCAAAATTTTTTACTTTGTTGTTTTTCTTTCTGTTTGTTTACATTTTTTGTATGTAATTGCAAACTATTTTTGACAATCTCACAATGTTTTACACAAACAAAATTAATGTTGTTTTTTTTATTGTTGATTTGTTGTAGAGTTGCATGTACTTGTCAAGGCATATTTAACCTGGTGGCAGCGTAACGCCAGCTGAATATTTTTTGCTATACTTATATTGTGCCTTATGAAATGTCAAAAACGTGTTTACAAACATTTTTAAATTTGTTATAAGAGTAAAAAGATTATTTTATATTTATAAAAGTGAGTTTTAGTTACCGCTTTATGTGCGTAAAATATTTGAAAGTGCTAAAACAAACTATTTCGTTTTAAAAAGTGCGTTTTTGTGAATTTATTTTTTGACAGTTTATAAGGTTTTACACACTGTTGTTCTTGTATTGTTGTAATTGTTGTAGTTACGCTGCCACCTAGTTAATACATCTTGGTACTTGTATAAATATACTTTGATTATAACCAATTGTTACTGTAATACAGGAAATTAATTGTCAAATAAATGCGGAAACGAAGCGTTGCCACTCATAAAATAGTATTCCTACCAAATTTTTGATTAAAAACTACCAAAATCTAACAAATTTTAAATATTTGAAAAAAAAAAACGGTTATATAATGAGATTTAAAAACGTATATTTAGTGCCAAATTTAATGTCTAAAAGTGGTACTAATAGTGCCAAAATTAATTTTCAGAACATAAATAGGATTTTTATAAATTTTATGACATTATGTTATAAAATTTCTTAAAAAGCAGTGGTATACCAAATTTATACCACGTGGACTTTCTAAACTCCAAATGTGCAAATAATAATCACTAATGAAGTCATTAAAATGCTTATCTGCCTATTAAATAACTTTATCTGGCAGGTATGATAAATGTAATTTCCAAATTGTTTGTCCTAATTGCAGTTAAAATGTTTTTATTGCATTTATAGTTTTTTATTTTATTGATATAGCTAATTTTATTCAGAATAAATGACAACTTCGGAATAAATATTCAAATTATTAAGAAATAAATATCTGTAGCAATCAATCACTTGCCCCCAGGGCTAGTGATTGAAGAAGTGTCAAAATTGTACTTACTACAGAGTACTTTGCTACCGTTTCACACATGCCCACTGTCAACAATCTCCATTAAAAAACGTTTCACGTGTAAAATGAGGGCAAATGTGCTTTTTCGAACGCTAAACTATAATTGTGCAATGTTACTGCAGTTACGAACAAACAGAATTATGTATTTCTATTTTTAGACTCGACCATATATTTCCATAGACATTTTCGAATTATTCAATATAACAAAATAATTTAACTTGATTTTAATTCAAATTTAAAAAATAAAACCGATTATTTATATAACCTAATAAACTAACCATTTCTTATGCAAAGTAAATACAGCTCTGTGTGTGCTATCAATTCACAATGAATTTCATTCTAATAAGAAGGTTTAGTTCAAAGTATATTTATACAAGTACATGCAACTCTACAACAAATCAACAATAAAAAAAACAACATTAATTTTGTTTGTGTAAAACATTGTGAGATTGTCAAAAATTGTTTACAATTACATACAAAAATTGTAAACAAACAGAAAGAAAAACAACAAAGTAAAGAATTTTGACAATCTCAAAAGTATTTACAAAGGAGAAAATAATGAACAGCTGATCACTTGCATGTACTTGTATAAATATACTTTGGTTTAGTTTATTGTGTTCTTTTGGCGGCTTCGGTTCGGTTCGTGTTGTGAAAGTAATTAATTGTTTTAAAATGTGTGAAAATTATTAATATTATTAAATAGTTTTGTTTAATAAGTTGAATTAAGTGCAAAGTTTGATAATAAAGTGTTAGTGTTTGAAATAGGAACTTTTCATTAAAATTATAAAAGACTGTAGATTAAAAGAAGTATCATCATGTGTGCGTCGTCCAATGTCGAAATTTTGTGTACCGTTGGTTAGTTTCATTGTACCATGTTAAGGAAGTCATCGTTCAAACAAGATTTTATAACAGGCAAGGTATGTTTTTCCAATTGGTGCTTTATTTTTGAAATTTTTGTATCATGGTAGAAATTGCTTCTGCTTTTGTATGTTTTTAATGTGTTTTTTTTTTTTAATGTATGTTCGTCACTGGGTTGCCATATACTTTTTTCGTCAAACCCACAATTATAAAAAAATAATATCTAATTTCATTTCTATTGTTACTTTTTTAACTTAAAAAAAACGGTGATTTATTTCCTTTGAATAAATCGGATATTTTTGATTGCAAATTAAAGCAGTTTAGTATTTTAAGATTTGTAACAACTCTTTATTTATTTAAATTTACACAACAATTTATATAGTCACTGTCTTTTAATACACACACTTATATTACACACTTTAAAATCACAAGATAAACTGGTAATGCAGTTGATCAAGCCTATGATAAACTAATCACCGACTGCAACCTCTGCCACTATTTATACACAGGGCCATCTTTCTTCCAATAGCTTCATGAATTATCTTAACGGACAAAACTAGAATGATCTATTTCTCGAGCTTTTAGCAGCTTTAACATTTAGGCCCGTTTTCTCAATGTATCGACAAACTGTCTGTTACTAAATGTCGACATAAATTTATTAGGCCGATAAACTCTCCGTTATCAATTTTGGCTTTCTCAATATACCGACAAAAAACATTATTTTCTGTTGGCAATACCTCTCAAAATAGATGTGAAAGGTGGGAACCCTGCCTTCAAGTGACAACATGTTTACATAAATCAGCTGTTTAATGTGGCCATCGGTAGCCGGAATCTTTTGAAAAATGCATTATCCTCCATGTCTGCCAAGTAGTTAGGGCTGGCATGATAAACTCTTTCAGCATTCACTTGGAACTCATGTTATTTGAGTTCGTCCTCCATCAAATTAATGTTATTAAACTTTTTTTTATAAAATCTATTTAATTTCGTTTACAAAAACACAAACACATGAAAACTATGAACAGCAGTCAGCTGTTATTTATTTATCTGTACGATAAATAAATAATTGGCAGATGAGGTCGGGTTAGCTTTGCGATAGAATAGAAGCAAATGAGACATTGAGAAAACCAAATTTCTTTAATCTGCAGTTTTTCGTTGGGAAAAAAGATAATCACCTAATGAGAAAATGGCCCTTAGTGTTTAGTACTTACAAACATTGCTAATAACAGCGTGCTATCAACATTGTTGATAAGTAGATGCTTCTATTGATGGGCATGTTTATAAACATGATGAATGTTACAAGCAGTCGTTACAGACCGTAAAATTCAAATTGATGGTGCAATTTCGTAGCGCTATCATAAAAACCACGTTCCATGGAATATTAAATTAAATTTTTTTCTGACCAATTTGGAGGAACTCAATTTTCTCAGGAATGGTACCACCAATTGCTTGCACGCTTGCTCTTTTTAATCTATAGTATGTATACTACCATCTCCCATATAGCTGTTCCCGTGGCACTGCCCATAGAATTTTAATTTTCGTTTTTGTAAATTCCCATAAAATTTTTAATTTTCATTTCCGGCGTTGCTATCTTGACTTGAAATATTGAGTGCATTCGTAAATCGAGTAAATTTTTGCATCACTGATCCAAACTTTAGGAACCGTAAACGATGCGGTGGTTTCATAAATTTGCAGCATCACTGTAAACAATTTGCATTACAAAACGTTTGACGTAATTAAATGATGACAAATGTGCTTTTTTGAACTCTAAACTATAATTATGCTGCAGAAATGTAATGTTACTGCATTTACGAACGCACCCACTGCAGAATAGAATTATGTATTTCTATTTATTAGGCTCGACCATATATTTCAATAGACATTACTAAATCATTTAACTTGATTTTAATTCAAATTTATAAAATAAAACCGGTTATTTATATAACCTAATGAACTAACCATTTCTTATGCAAAGTAAATACAGCTCTGTGTATGCTATCAATTCACAATGAATTTCATTCTAATAAGAAGTTTCAGTTTATTGTGTTCTTTTGGCGGCTTCGGTTCGGTTCGTGTTGTGAAAGTAATTAATTGTTTTAAAGTGTGAAAATTACTAATATTATTAAATAGTTTTGTTTAATAAGTTAAATGAAGTGTAAAGTTAACTAATAAAGTGTTTGAAATAGGAACTTTTCATTAAAATTATAAAAGACTGTAGATTAAAAGAAGTATCATCATGTGTGCGTCGTCCAATGTCGAAATTTTGTGTACCGTTGGTTAGTTTCATTGTACCATGTTAAGGATGTCATCGTTCAAACAAGAATTTATAACAGGCAAGGTATGTTTTTCCAATTGGTGCTTTATTTTTGAAATTTTTGTATCATGGTAGAAATTGCTTCTGCTTTTGTATGTTTTTTAATGTATGTTCGTCATTGGGTTGCCATATACTTTTTTCGTCAAACCCACTATTGAGAATAACTATTTTCGACAAAAACATATTTTTTGTTAAACTTTTATGCATAAAAACATTAAAATTAAATATATATTTTAATAGAAAACCTTTGAAGAAGAATCTGCCGAGTTAAATATGTTTTGACTTAACGACTTAGAAAAAAACATATTTAAGTACAGTGCAAGCTCGGTTTTCGCGACTAGTTAAAAATCAGACTTGTCGCGAAAACTGTTTATAAAGTTATTATGACGTAATGACTAGTGTGTCGAAATAACCTGAAAATTAAAAAAACCGGTTTCCGTTTTAACCAGAAAAGTGTGCTTTTAAAAAAACAGGTTAGGTTTCGGCTTTTGTCTTCTAAAAAAACAGGTTATCCGGTTTATATTAAATTTTTATTCAATATGAAAAAGGTCTACTTTAATTATTTTTTTTATAGACATTTTTGCTAAAGAAAAATGCAATTACATGTGAAAGGTCATATTTCATACGTTTTTTTTTATTTTTTTTCACAATAATAAAATTAAATTATGTGTAATTTTAATATTATTGCTACGTTTTACTTTTTAAAAGCGGTGGTTTATTTCCTTTAAATAAACTAGATACAAATTTTAATAAACCGGATACAAACAGTTAAGTAGTTTAAAATTTGTAACAACTCTTTATTTATTTAAATTTACACAACAATTTAAATAGTCAATGTCATTTATTACTCACACTTTAAAAACACAAGATTACACTGTTAATGCAGTTTATGTTTATTCTAACACCAAGTTTACAACAGACACGAAATTCTGTTAAAACATGATATTATAAAAGATTTGTTAAAATATGAGAAAATCGCTAATACGATGAGTCTATATATAACACTAAAAGCATGTTAGTGTTAATATTAAGGATTTCATGTCAGTTGTAGACCCAGTGTTACAGAGCGTATGATAAACTAATCTATTTATACATAAGTAGAAGCTGATGTACGTGTTTATAAATATGATGATTTTTGCAAGCAGTCGTTACAGACCCTTAAATTCAAATTCAAAGTGCAATTTCGTTAAACTATCACAAAAACCATTACGATTAAATGCTAATATCAAAACCTTATTGGTTTGCATTCTATTTAAATTTTGTGGACGCTAATAAGAAATATGTTAAGAATTGTCTACTAAATCCTGTGAAATCTGAAATTTTTGAAGTCATAAGTCTCTATCTTTATGCAATTATTTTATATCTATTACGAAATATTGTCAAATGCTAAAATTTTCTATAAAATAAAACAATTGGTCAATTCACAAGGTCTCTTATTAGTCATATTATCATAATGTCCTAATATATCACGATTCGGCGGCTCGGCTTAACCGACTCTTAGGCATTCGGCATTGGTCTCTGCTGGTTCGTTACGATAACAGAATAAACATAGCATAGAAAGTAGTATTATTTTAGGACATTTTTTTTTCTTGAAAAGCAATAAAAACCATTGAGAAATATTAGGACATTATGACAATATGACATGATAAGAGACCTTGTGAATTGAACAAATATTTTTATACCCTTCACCTTCGTGAAGGTGAATATATAAATTTGTCATTCCGTTTGAAATTTCCACAATATAATTTTCCGACCCTATAAAGTATATATATTCTGGATCCTTATAGATAGCGGAGTCGATTAAGCCATGTCCGTCTGTCTGTCTGTCTGTCTGTCTGTTGAAATCAATTTTTTGAAGACCCCAGATATCTTCGGGATCCAAATCTTCAATAATTCTGTCAGACATGCTTCCGAGAATTTTGCTATTTAAAATCAGCAAAATCCGTCCATAAATAACGGAGATATGAGCAAAAATCCGAGACAACCTCTGAAAATTTCATCAAAAAAAGACAATTTATTGCATGCTTTGACAAAAAAGCAACAAAACGTATGTTTGGATGTGTGTTGGTTTCATTGCTTTGCCTATTTTGTTTTTGTTTTTGGCGTTGTTGTTTTTATACCCTTCACCTTCGTGAGAACGGTATATAAGATTGTCATTTCGTTTGTAACTTCTACAATATAATCTGTTCTTAGAACTAAATAAATTAAAAATATATATTTTTGTGACAACTTCTACTTTTTTTATACCCTTCACCTTCGTGAGAAGGGTATATATAAATTTGTCATTCCGTTTGTAATTTCCACAATATAATTTTCCGACCCTATAAAGTATATATATTCTGGATCCTTATAGATAGCGGAGTCGATTTAGCCATGTCCGTCTGTCTGTCTGTCTGTCCGTCTGTCTGTCTGTTGAAATCAATTTTCTGAAGACCCCAGATATCTTCGGGATCCAAATCTTCAATAATTCTGTCAGACATGCTTTCGAGAAGTTTGCTATTTAAAATCAACAAAATCGGTCCACAAATGGCTAAGATATAAGGAAAAAACCAGGACAACCTCGATTTTTTACCTATTTTTTGACCTATATCTGGATTACTAAGTCATTAATATAGACAATATGGATATCTAATGATAGATATTTCAAAGACCTTTGCAACGACGTATATAAGACCATAGTAAGTTGGACCTACAATGGGTCAAAATCGGGAAAAAATTTTTAACCCGAATTTTTTTTCACCAAAAGTTTTTTTGGCTAAATATTAAAAAAAATGTTTAAAATTTAAAAAAAAAAGTTTTAAATTTAAAAAAAAAATAAAAAAAATTAAAAAAAAAATCGAAAAAAATTTTTTTTCAAAAAAATAAAAAAACAGCTGGAAAAAAATTTAATTTTGTTTACCTAAAAATATTTAAAATTTTTTTTTTTTGAAGTATAGTTTGGTGAAGGGTATATAAGATTCGGCCCAGCCGAATATATCTCTCTTACTTGTTCAGTATTAAATATGTTTTATGTATTTAAATAAGTATGTCATTATGTCATTACACATTTGACTTTATATTTCTCTTCACGCACTTGTAAATTTGAATATTGAATGCATATCTTTTGCGTAGCGCAGAGTAATCAAACGCTTCTGGATAGTTCATCCTGAAATGAGATGAATCTCAAAGAATTTTGAATATTATACAATTTTCCTTATTGAAAATTATAGATTGAATAAAAATTCAAAAATTACGTGCCCTTATTTGACTAAATTTTATCTTTTATGATTTTTATAACAGCAAACAATAGCAAATTAGATTGTTCAATTTTTATAGAGAATCACGTTATTTCTGTTTCAGAATGTAATTTTCTCCTAGCAATTTTTTTTTTTTGAATTTGAATAAAATCTTTTTATCACCTGTGATAAGCAAGTTACTACATATTACTTTTTTTACATGCCTCTTTAACATGGTGAGACAATTTATTCAAATTACTCTTAGCTAATAACGAGAACATTTTTTTCCCTGATGATCATTTCAATTTGAGTAAGAAGTTTTTAGTTTAGCAGTTATAGATCTTCAAAGCTATGATAGATTATATATTTATGAAACAATCACCCTTATTCTATTTGGCGTCGTCGACATCTTCGTCAATATTGAGTAAATAAATGGTATACAGTGTTGGAAAAAATAATAGAACAAGATTTTTTTTTTTTAAATTTTGTAATTATATTAGCCAAGTTTAGTTTTGTAAAAAAAATGTATATGCTGTTTTGTTTATCAGACATACATCATAAGAAAAAACATAATCATTCCTTTTTTCATTTATATTTTAATACATTATATGACTAACAATGTAAAGAGTCAATATTTTTACTGGAAAAAATAATGGAAACGCGTAAAAGGATTCAATTTTTAGAGGCACATCTTTTTATTTTTTGTTAAAAAATTATTTTATTTTAATATTTTGTTGCTCTATCTTTGTTTTTCACAACTTCATTGCATCTGCGACTCATGGAATCAATCATTTTTTTTTTTTTGCAAACGTCCTAGTCAATGGAAAACCACTCATCCTGGATTTTTTCCCACAATTCGTCCTTATTTTTTTGGACAGAAACCCTCCAGCTTCCTCTTGTGCACTTCCCAAAGGTGTTCTACTGGGTTAAGGTCCGGTGACTGCGAAGTCCATTCCATAAGAGGTACTTTGTTGACAGCAAACCAGTCATTTGCCAACTTTGAGGAGTGCGCCTGATCATTGTCCTGCCGAAACTCCCATATCAAGGGCGTGTCTTCCTCAGCAAATGGAAGCATTATGCTTTGCAATATATATACGTAGTCCGGGAAGCATATTTTGGTCTTTATTCAATATATTGGACGGAAACCAGAAGAAGAGAAACACCCCCATATCATGATGGATCCACCGTGGTGTTTTACGGTATTCTTGGGCTGTGGTCAGACGAAACAAAGATAAATTAGTTTGGAACCGATGGGAAACATTATGTTAAGCGACCAGACAATAAGGCATGTGATTCAAAATACACCAAGAAAACCGTAAAACAAGGCGGTGGATCCATGATGATATGGGTGTGTTTCTCTTCTTGGCTAATATACTTACAAAATTTGAAAAAAGCTCTCTTTCTATTATTTTTTCCAAAACTGTATGTTTCGCCGATATCGATAATAATTGGTAACTTTTGACAGCGTTTTGTACTTTAACCGGAAAGTATAAAATTCTATCATTTGTTATCGATATCGACGAAACATATACCATTTTTTGACTCAATAAAATGAGCGTGAGTATATTGCGAGAATTATAAAGTCATTTAGATCCAATCGTAGTAACATAAGAAGTGTGCGCACAAATAATGGTGCGTACGTTTAGGTTTATAACTTTGTTTAAACACAAGCGAAATTGTAACCGTTATAGTTTTTACATTTGTCACTACTGTCAGAAAGATCATGCTAAATCTTATCCTAATTGCAGCTTTGCTTTTCTAAAAATGTCAATGATTATACAGATATGAATGCTTTCAGGTTTCAGTAATATGAAATTAAAAATCAAACAAAAGAAAATGTCAAAATGGCAACACTCGTTGTCTTTTCAAAATTGTATGTTTTCTGTTCCTCTGTAAACCACAATCATTAAAAAGTGGTTGCTAAAAAACCTGTTATTCGAAACGGTTTTTGATAGAAAAAACCGAAAACCGGTTTTTAAAAATTACGCATTTTTTAATTATTCGAAAACCGGTTTTATGTACATATACAGTTGCGAGCAAAAAAATGCAACGCTTGCCATATGACCTTTGAATGTGACTCTAATCTAATAGGGGTATCCAATTTATCTCTTCTTCTGCTCTTTTAGTCTTTGTAATCGGAATTTACTAAGTAGCATCATTATGTTTAATTATACCCTTCACCTTCGTGAGAAGGGTATATATAAGTTTGTCATTCCGTTTGTAATTTCCACAATATAATTTTCCGACCCTATAAAGTATATACATTCTGGATCCTTATAGATAGCGGAGTCGATTAAGCCATGTCCGTCTGTCTGTCTGTTGAAATCAATTTTCTGAAGACCCCAGATATCTTTGGGATCCAAATTTTCAATAATTTTGTCATACAAGCTTTCGAGAAGTTTCCTATTTAAAATCAGCCCATAAATAACGAAGATATGAGTAAAAATCCGAGACAACCTCTGAAAATTTCATCAAAAAAAGACAATTTATTGCATGCTTTGACAAAAAAGCAACAAAACGTGTTTGGATGTGTGTTGGTTTCATTGCTTTGCGTATTTTGTTTTTGGCGTTCTTGTTTTAATACCCTTTACCTTCGTGAGAACGATATACAGTGTTGGAAAAAATAAAAGAAACGAAAGCTTTTTTTTTAAATTTTGTAAGGAAAGTTTAGTTTTGTTAAACAAACTTTATATGCAGTTTTGTTTATCAGACATACAACATAAGAAAAAACATATTCCTCTTTTCTTTAAATTGTTAGTCATATAATGTATTAAAATATAAATGAAAAGAGGAATGATTATGTTTTTTCTTATGTTGTATGTCTGATAAACAAAACTGCATATACATTTTGTTTAACAAAATTAAGGTTGACTAATATACTTAAAAATTTTGAAAAATAAAGCTTTCGTTTCTATTATTTTTTCCAACACTGTATAAGATTGTCATTTCGTTTGTAACTTCTACAATATAATCTGTTCGTCAGCAGTTAAATGTAAATTTTTTAAAAGTTTTCTTGATATATTTAGGATGCTATACGCTGAAAGTGGGCAATTAATGCATCCACAATAAAGGTGAAGGGTATATAAGATTCGGTATAGCCGAATATAGCACTCTTACTTGTTTTCTTTTGAGAAAGGTCTAGTTTTTAAAATTCAGTGAAAAAGTGAATAATTTGTGCGAGAAAAAAATGCAACGTAGTGAATCTATAGTAAAATATAGTAAGTTATGGTTATTTAAATAAGCATTTATTATAAACTTAGCAAACAATTGAATTAAAACAGTTATCATCTGACAGCAGATCAGTTATTATACAAGCTCTAGAAGATGGTAAATTCATTGGTGAAATTGGAATCCAATTCGATATTAACAAATCCATCGCAATTTCGTCTGAGAAACAATGTGGAAAGAAAATCAGGAAGTTATCGTCCACGAAAAACGACCGCTCGCCAAGACCGTCAGATGACAAAAGTGGTCAAACTTGAACCATGAAAGACAGTAGTAGATGTTGCTAGTTAGTGAAATGAACACCTTATGCCCAGTTTTTGACTTCGTATTTAAATACGTATTTAGTTAATTTTTACTTAAATTTAAATGGTATTTAAATACAGTTTGAGTTTTTCATTGCTATATAATTTTTCTTATTTAAGTAAGATAAAAGTGTGGTAGCACTACTAAATATCAAAAAATTATCGATAGTTTTGTATAGAACAGCTGTTCAAGCAAAACAAAAATTTATACATTTTGCCAAATAAGAAAAAAAAAAGGTTATTAAACAATAATATATTTGTAGGAAAATGCACAAAAGAAGCCCCAACTTCACCACATCGGAAGAGTAGTTTTTGTTAGATCCCGTAAAAAAATACAGCGCTTCAATAGAGTGAAAAAAAACAGACAACAAAAGACAGCTGTTAAAAACATATGGTAGTTTATGAAACTTAAATAGAATTTAAATGGCCAACGTTGGCCATTTAAGTATCATTTAAAAAAGCACTGAGAAACTCATTTTCGTATTTAAATTGAACTTAAATATAATTAATATTTAAATACGAAGTCAAAAACTGGCTCTTAGAGCCCTATTGTCTTTAACATTTCGCCAGACGACTTTATTGACTTTACTCATAAGTAATGGTGTGGAATAAGAAATAATATTCATATAAGATTCAACGTAGCTCATTTATATTTTAGTTATGAGCTTTCTCCTGATGGTGTTTGTCCCAAATAATGGCTTTTCCACGAAATATTAATTTTAAGTATAATTTAATAATAAATACTAAGGAGTTGCATTTTTTTGCTCGCACAGAATATGCACTTTTTTCATAAATTCAACAATATATATTGCCTTACATAAGTTTACTATAATTGTGAAAATAACAACCAAAATTACATATTAATAGGATGCAGTTTAAAGCCTAGAGGCAAACTCAAAGATCGTAGGAAGGGCTTTGCATTTTTTTTTTGCTCGCAACTGTAAGTCGATATTTGATAACTTTAGGTAGGTCTCACAATGAAAATATTTAATATATTTTTGATAATTTGTTGTCATTATCTTATTTTGATAAGTTGGATCATATTTATACATTTACTTACCATAAATTCCTGCTAAGTTAAGATGTTTATTACTAGGTTTTTTGTAATTATAATTTCACAAATTTTAAGGATATTTTTTTTTAAATTATTTATAGTGGTGCATTTGATTTATTTTATATAATATTTATACATTTACTTACCATAAATTCCTGTGATGTTAAGATTTTTATTATGAGGTATTTTGAGGATTTTCTTTAAATGTTGAATTTTGAATATAGTATTTATTTTTTTTTTTACCATAACATTTAAAGAGTTCTAAAATTTCTTTGTAAAGTTGTTAGAGCTTATCGCGGCGGCAGTGAAGATAGTGGCTGTGAAATATTTTCCACACAACCAGCTAACCACACTGCCAAAGCGCTTAGCCGATTTGTAAATAAAATTCATAAAAAACACAATTTTCTTTCAAGTTAATCTAAAACTTAATACATATTAAATAAATATTTGTTTTTAATTCTAACGTAATTTTTTTTTTAAATAAAAAGCTTTTTGCGGCAAGCATGCATATTTATTCATTTACACCACACACTCATTCATACATTCAGTCACTCACTTTGGGCACACTTACTTTGCCAGGCGCCATCTGACGTGCATTTAATATGTTTGTTTGTAGTTTGGCTGTTTTATGCTCTCTCACTTATGCTACACATATGTGCGTAATGGCAAAGCTTTTTGTTATGCTAGAAAATATGCAATAGATTTTGTGTAAGAATACATAAAATAAAAACCATTATGTTGGTAGGGGGTTTATTAATTTTCTTCTTCTTCTTCTTCGTTTTGACTGGGCATAAAATGCATTTTATGTGTAGTATATGTAGTATTGTATGTATTTGTTGGTGGCACTGCAAAAAAAGGTTACAATGTTGCTGCTAAAAAATGAGTTCAAGGTCATTTTGGGGTTATATGCAAGGTTAATCAGCCAGCGTTTAACAAAATGTTAAAATGTGCTGCAACCTTAATGTTGTAACATTATGATAATGACCTAGTTAAGTTGTGCATATACATAAATTAAATTGAAATAAATACATGTAGCAAATGTATTTTGTAGCACAGAAAAATTTTATTTTTTTAGAGAAATAAATTGGGTAATGTGGCTTTTTGGTTTTGAAACTCCAAGTATAGAAAAAATTTCATATTCAAATTCGTTGAATAACATCTGGCCAAGTATAATTACGAGTATTTTCAAATTAAAAATACAAAAATAGGATCGGTTGATTTCTTTCTTTATGTGTCTAAACAATGTTTAAGCTTCAAATTGTTACTGCGTTAAAGTTTTGTTTGATTTTATTATTCAAAATCTTTGCAGTTACTTCGAATACTCAAAAAATTTTAGCTGAGATGTGAAAGTTGATAACTAATTGAGGTATTGAAGCACAAAATTCATAAAATGTCATTAAAAGATCAAAATGTTTAATGTTAATGGGGGATTACTCTGTAATTCAAAAACAATTTGGAAATACAAGGTATATTATGCATATAAATTTGAACATTGTCATGTTGGAATTGAATTACGAAGTGATCCCCAAGTCCTTTTGTTAAATTTTTAAAAGTTCTTAAAAAAAAACTTGGAAATTTAAATTTCATTTTATATTCAGAAATCAATCTTCACCCATTTGAAGTTATCAAGTTTTACATATCAGCCAAGTTTGAGCTAAAAGTTCTTCAAAACTAAGTTATTAACAGAAAAAGTAATAAAACAACAAATTATTTATTTATTTTTTTTTTTATTTCATATAAATATTTTTCTTTATTTTCATAAAATATTCAGTCTTAAAAATTATTTAAAATTATTTCAATAAAAATTAATTAAATAATAAAACGTACCTTAAAAAAAAAAATACTTAAAAATTATAATAAATACCTTAAATAAAATTCATTCAACACTAAAAACACTTGTACTCTTTTTTTATTTCAAGAAAAATTGCATATTCTGTTTGGAAAACTAAATTCCATTTTGTATATTTTAAACATATTTTTGTTTAAGTGTATTTTAAATCAAACCAGAAGATTGATCGTAATGGCGTGTCGTACCAGATAGTGCATTTACAAACTACTTAAAAACCCAGTGCAAATGTCACCCCTGATACGAACTCCAAAACAAAGGATAATAAAATATATTTACGAAAAAAACAAATCAAACATACAAACAAATAAACCAAAACGAAACGAAAGTTTTACTCAAAACTTAAAAAGACACAACAGGGTTTATTCTTTTTGCACTTAATAGAACAGAAATTTAATAAAATTAAAGGAAAAAAGAAAAACATTGATGTATTTATCCATTGGAACAGCCACAGCTCGGTTTTTGTAAAATTGAACGAAACTATAAATGAACAAAAATTATCAAAAATAGGGGAAAAAAGTGTGTACGCTTTTTGTATACTTAGTCTTTCGAGACTCTAAGTGTGACGCATTGTTTAAATCAATTTAAAAAGTTAGAAAGATGATAATATGTATATCTGAGATACTGATGAATAATTATAGATTTCTAAGGTTACTTTAAGTCGTAAATTTCATGTTGGCTCAACATTGCTTGTTAAATATTCAGATAATATATTGTCTGCAGATTAATCAAGCCCTCTTCTTCCAAATATATAAAAATAACAAATATTCTCTTTTTAAATTTTACTAAGTTATCAGCAAAAAAAAAAAAAAAATCAAACAAGTTAGAGTGTGCCGAATCATGATCAATATGTGACTATACCAAATTTGTCTGATATAGGGGTTATAAGGGAGGTAGGTTCAAATATGTACCGATCTTCACAAAAGTTGGTAGAAAGATTTAGGTTGTTCATGTCCAATTTCATCACAATATTATTTATTACAAGATAATTAAGAATGTTTAAGTCATTTTTAGAGGGGGACCTTGTATGGGGACTACAGTATAATTTCAGAGTACTTAGAACTAATTTGTGTCAAATTTTATCAGTATTGCATCATAATCCACATATTTATGGCCGCTCAAACAGTATTAGGGGGAAATTTGTATAGGGGCAAGGTGAAATCATGGACCAATATTGCCCATTTTCAATACCAAATAAACATTATCAACAGAGAGTATTTGTGGAACATTTCAGATGGGCCCTTCGTGTTTCCAACAGACAGACAAACGGACGGACATAGCTAGATTGTCTAATGTGGTTCTCCGACAAATATTTTTATGTGTTACAAACGGAATGACGAAATCAATATTCCCCCTACCTATCTTTTTTGATGGTGGGTATTAAAAAAACAAAACTGTCTATTAAACTATTAAAGGCTTTTTTAGTTCGAACTATATAATTAAATATTTTGGACTTTGAGCATTTGTTCAGAGTTTTAATTTGTTTAAAAAAACCGTACTAAATACAGTATAGAAAAAATAATCATACTAACTTTACGGCAGTAAGGAACAATCAATTTTAATAACGGGGATTTTGATAATTGGACAGTAAAATCATATAAATAACCTCAATATATGAAAGGGGTTAGCATTTCAAATTATGACAAACACCCTTCTCAAGACCAAAAGATAACATATAATTGTTATGATAATGATTAGAAACAGCATGGTTTTTCACTAATATTCATTCTTAGAAACAATTTCAAAATACCCCCAACCTATAGCATATTTTGATAACAACTGAAATACTGAAATATTTACCACCTATACACCACGATAAGCTTTCAAATTAAACCTTTAATTACATATCAAACAAAATTTATTACAATAGACTTTGACAATTTTACAATAAAATTTCCTTGTAAAACATTTCTTTTTATCTAAAAATTTCTATTTTTAAAAACCTTCATAATTTATGATTGCTTTTCTCTATTAAAAATTGTATGTGTTAAACAATAATGTGTTTAATAAATTGTTAAAATTATTGTTCCGTTTATTTTGGAATATCTGTTGAAAGAAAAGTTGCTGGCCAATGCTTGAGTGATTTTTGTGGTTTTTAGGTTATGACTGGCTTTATTTTCAAATAATTGTTTAAAACAACGTTTAATACATTACAACAAATCACGCTATTTTGCGTTAAGAAAAATCTTGAAAGAAATTTTCTTTTTCAAAAATACATTAAAATAAAGAGAGATTTAGTTGTTAAAATTTAAACTGTTAGCAATTTCATGTTTTTTTTTTATTGTTTTTCTGAACCTAATCTATAATTTCTTATCATAAATATTAAGTCAGTTAAATTTTTGAAACTAACTAAATAGTTATTTTCTATTATCTTTTTTTACTTGTCACCTAGAAATAGTGTACAATAAAAATTAATCAATGTTTAGTCTTAATAAACGATTTTAAAAGAACGCAATCACATGGACATATGTATGTATCTTGTGTGTTAATTATTTCCATGTGGTAAAAGTGGGTTAATTTAAAACCCGAAAGTAACATAATATAACTAGAATTTAAAGTGTTCGTTGCTAGTTGTCATTGCAAATGTAGAACTGATATCAATCAATTTGGATTTGAATTAGAAAATTATTAAAATGTTTAGGTGTGTTAGATTATGTTGGAAATTTATTCCAAATTAATATAAATGTGAGAAGTTATAGGTGATTATACCCTACACCACTATAATGGGGAATCACTTTCTGAGTCTGAGATGTCCTTAGTTGTTTTTGTTTGTATTTTTCACAATATTTTCTCAATTAAACTATTTCATTGCTAAATATATGGCTCTATAAAAAATAATGTTTTCATGCTAAGATCTGTATGCGTATTTCTTACTTTTCAGATTAGCAGTAATACAAAATAATGTAATACAGATCCTGGAAATACTTGCAGTTTTAAATTGCAATTCAAATTTACAACTAATCAATTCTTGTTCTCAATATAAAATGACGACACTAAAACTATTTAGTTTTTAAATGAAATTCAAATTTCTATGCTAACAATTATTGTTCTCAATATAAAATGGGCACAAATTTGTGAAAACTTCTAGCAATTCCAGTTAATTTTTCACCTTTTAAGGAAAACGAACCAGGAAATCAAAAAATCATATCCTTAAAAATATCAAACGACTAATCAATTCTTGTTTTCAATATTTAATAAAGAACTCTTGTTCTCAATACGAATTTCCCGAAATTGTTGTATTAAAACCTGTTATTCATCTTCAATATTAATTCTTAATGCTATGATCCTGATGTATGCGTTTAAAAATTGTATACAGATCCTGAAAATATTTGCAACTAAAAATATATAACTACTTAATCCTTGTTTTCAACATAAAAAGCTGACAATAACACGTTTGTTAGTTTTTAAATGAAATTCAAATTTCTATGCTAACAATTATTGTTCTCCATATAAAATGGACACAAATTTGTGAAAACTTCTAGCAATTCCATTTAATTTTTCACATTTTAAGATAAAGGAAGATTTATCAGATTACCAGGAAGTATCAAAAAATCATATGCTTAAAATATCAAACTAATATGTCCGACTAAACCAAAACAGTTTTAGTTTGCCAGATGCCAAAAAGCTATTAATTCTTGTTTGTAATACGAAATGCCCAAAAACCAGTCAAGCAACAAAAAAAATCTAAATTGAGTTATTGGGCGATTACTGTTTTGTAAAAGTAATTTTTAGGTTGCTAGTTGGAAGTTTTCTTTGAATTACTAAAAATCAATAATTTGTTGCTTGACTGGTTTTTGAACTAAACGATTCAATTGTTGATACTTAAAAATAATTCTCGAATTAACTCAAGTGTAATTTTTACTATCCCGCCAATAATTGGGTACATTTCAATATTATTAAGCTAATTATTAAGTAGAAAATAATATCAAAGTCCAAAAAATAGTACTGCCGGACGAGGCGCAGATCCAGGGGGATGAAAAAAGGAAGTTCCCCAAAAACGAAAAGTTTTAATATAAAAAAGCAAAAAAAGAAAAATGTAAAATATTAATTCCCAACCTAAATGGTTGACCTGGAATCGTGCCTATGCCTTAACCCTTCACTTAACCAATGATGAAAATTATTAGAGACAATGTGGTCAATGTTGAAGTGGATAATTCTCATAATAAATGTTGCAAAATGATTAGAAACAAACTGGTTTTATTCTAATTCCCAATAGTATGCAAATTATCTAAGCATACCTAAACTATGAGACTGCATAACCTCAATGCATTTCTTTATCAGATTTTAAAACTTCTTAAGTAGAAATTTGGCTAGGTTATTGAAAATAATAAAATAAATAAAATTCAAATTCAAACTACCATTTACGCAATTATTAACTTATTAGTTTGACATATTTATTGCAAAATTTAATTTCAATTTGTAATTTAATTATCGAAAAAATCCATTTGAAATGTGATTAAATTGTTTAAATGTTAAACAACATACATATTTGTAAATAACATGTAATGAAAAACATGTCAATTGTTAATCTGTACCTGAATATTGCTCATACGCCTGAGTGAATTTCAAATAAACAAGGACATTTTATATGGCTTAAATATAATTACCAGGCATTATACAGGTGAAAAAAAAACAATAACAAAAATATTAATAACAATGCATTAACTGTTAATGACTTTGTGCATTTTAAATTTATTATGAATTATTAAAAATTTAATCTTGGCTGGTATTTGCAGTTTGTGCGTCATAAATAATAAGTTATCACCAATTAATGCATTTTCTCTACCTTTTTTTTTTTGCTAAAAAAAAAAATACAATTGATTTTTTTCCCTAAATTATTGAAGTTTGTTTTAACAATATGCAAAGAAATTTATTGAATATAAAAAAATTTTAGTTTTCTCTCTCATTTTTTTTCAGTTTCTATACATGCTAAAGAATTAAATACAGTAAACTGCAAAATTTATATTAAAATCAACAAATAACAATTAAGTTAATTACCACGTCGTTTTGTGAATGTGTTTGTTTGCTAGTATAACAAAAAATCCATAGAACTATTGTATATTTTAAGTTTTTAATCTCACACCGCCAAAGGTTAAAAAAATACTACAAAACAAGTGTAATTTAAAATGTGGTTTTTCGATAACAATCGAGAAAAAATAATAAAATATGCACTATGTGAGGGTCAGTTTCTCCCAATAAAATAAAAACTAAAAATAAAACAATCAGTTTTTGTTCTCAATATAAAATGGAGAAGAAAACTAATCTGTAAACAAATACAATAAACTGCCTGTATCTAAAGTTCCAAATCCGAGGCTGCTGATCTATTACAAAAATAAAAATCAATTAATTTTTGTTCTCAATAAAATATAATGGCGACCTTTATCCAATTCAAATTTAAACTCAATTAATAATAATGCTCAATGTAAAACAAAGACAATTTTTTGTTCTTTAAGTAACTAAATCTTAAGTTTTGAGGAATTTTATACCACTTTATGGGAAGTGGGAGTTCACACACTTCAAGTTTACTTTAAGTTTGTAGATGAGAGAGGAGATTGGATTTTTCTTCCAATCTCTTCTATTAACTGATAATTTTATCAAAAATGTAAGCTAGTCAGCTGATATAGACTACACAGATGTTTAAGGAAATTCTTTAATCTTCATTAAGTTTAATAACTTAAACACATTGAATAACTTAAACTATTGTTTATTTAACGACCTGAATAGTTTTTATTATGAGCATTAAAAACTAAAAATCATACAGAATGCGTGTTTTATTATATGGAACATATTGTAGTTTCTGTTGTAAATTAATTATATTACAGTCTGTTGCTCGTGTTAAAGTTTTTGTGTGTTCTAAATTTTTTTATTTTTATTTTATACGGCTAAAAGCGTATGCTTGTGGTTTATAAGTATGATTTGTCATTTAGTTTACTAAATGTTTTAGTTTTTAGCTCGCTATTTTCTGCCGCCTTTTTATTTGTATTTCTCGAGTTGTGAGCCATAATTTCATTAGCACCATGCCAAAGCTTCTCTGACCAGTTCATTAGTATCAGTTGCCTAATTTTTCCAATGGTAACACATACTCAAAAACTTGTTTTCGTATTACTTTTTATTTTTTATGAGCTATTTTAACTTATAAAGTGTTTAGATTTAGGTCAGAAGTTTTTAAATTTTTCTTTGGCTAGAAAATTTGGTTTAATTTTTTTCGAGAGTGTTAATGGCATTTTAGAAGAGGCGGAAACATTTAACTGACTTTAATTATGTTTAACTTGAACTGGTAATTACATGTGGCATGTATTACTAAAAAAGGTTAACCTTTCGTTGAGAAATTACAGGTCGTTTTTAAATTTCGCTTTTTAGGTAATTACATTACAAGTAATTAATGTAAGTAAATTACACAATTTTTAAGTGCATTTTACAAAAGTGAAAATACTAAATACTAAATCATATGATCTAGATGTTCGATGTTCTTTAGTTTATAAATACAAATTAAAATCCAACATTTTTTGTTTTAAATAATAAATGGTGATACTAAAGCAGTTAAACAAATAAAATTTACAACCAATCAATTCTAGTTCTCAATAAAAAATTACTAAATTATTAAAGAATGATTCATTATAAGTACATTCAGAGTTTATTCCAGAATAAAAAAGCTTATGGTGAATGTGTTCCATAGGTTTCAACGTGAGAGAGATGCTTTGTGCTGTTCAGAAATGGTAATTTCGACATGGAAGACAAAGATCGCCCAGGCCAGTCAAAAAAGTTTGAAGACCAAGAATTATTACTCTGTGAGGATTGTTGTAAAAATCAACAACAGCTTGCTAAATTATTATGAGCTACTCAAGCAGTAATTTCAAAACTTTTGCGAGCAGCAGGATCCAAAAGCAGAGAAATTGCGTACTATACGAAGTGAAGCCAAGAGACGTTGAAAGCCGATTTTGCATGTCCGAAATTATGTTTGAAAGCTATAAAAGAAAATCATTTTTGCACCGAATCATTACTTGGGATGAAAAATGGATCCTTTACGATAACCCTAAGCGTAAGAGATCGAATCGAGACCTAAGTCGCTAAGGTAATGCTCTGTATTTGATGCGACCAAAAGCGTCCTATTTGTTATGAGCTGCTGAAATCTGACCAGATAATCATAGGGAACTTGTGCCATACGCAAATAAGTCGTTTAAAGCTAGTATTTGACCAGAATATGGGGCCAGACATGAAAACGTAATATTCCATCATGAGATCGCTTAGACACATCTTGCAATACCTATTAAAAAGTGTTTAGAATGAAGCGTTTGGGAAGTTTTGCCTCACCCGCCATATAGTCCGGGCCTTGTCTCGTCTGACTACTATTTATTTCGATCGATGAAGAACGCTCTCTCTCTTTTGAACAGAGTAACCGATATTGGCTTGATTCGTTCTTGGCCTCAAAAGATGAGCAGTTCTTTTGGCTTGGAAGCCATATGATATCAGAGAGTTGAGAAAAGGTCATAGCTAACAATGGCCAATATTTTGAATAAATTTATATTATACAAATGTTTCAAAGTATAAATGGGGACACCAAAACCGCGTTTTAAATAAAATTGGTATTTACAACCAATCAATTCTTGTTCTCAATATAAAATGGCGACTATTTCTTGGATTTGCCATGGTCCTGGTCGTATGAAATACGCCGATTTCTTTCACTTTAATTTTATTGTATGTATTTTAATATATTTTAGTATAAACATTTTGTATTAAATAGTCGGGTTTTTTGAGATTTAATAAATTTCTTAGAGATTGTCAACAATGTTTTGAAACCTCTAACATAGCAGCCTCTAACATACGATTTATCTGATACACATGTAGTAGATAAATTAATGTTGAAAAGTTAATTTTTCTTTAAAAGTAAGTGGTTTTCTGGTTCAAAAATTAAAAACAATTTTTTTTTAAATGAAGTTATCTTATCTTCTTTTCATTTTCTGACAAAACTACAAAATGCTACTTTAGTTTTTTTTTTTAATATTTGGTTGCTATATTTAACAAATAAAAACTATCTATTATTTAACTACACACTCGCATAATTAAAACATCAACATAATATGAACATATAATCAGATTTTGTGTTTGTGTGTGTGAGTGTTTAATTCATGTGAGTTTAAACTATGAGATACAAATTAATATAAACATCATCATGAGATCACTCTTTTTATTATTTGTGTAATTTAAATATTTTTGTTGTGTACTTTTCTTTATTCGCCACAATACTACAGATTCCCATAATTGAAAGTTTCAAATTAGTTTTGCAAATATTTGTGGTTGATTTTTTTGTTTGTTATAAAGTCAGTATTTCCATTATTTGTGTCTACACAACTGAGAGAAAAAAAATGAATAAAAATTTACGGTAATTTTTTGACGCTTCCGCTATGACGTATGTTTGTTTAATGCCGATGCCGATGTCGTTTTTATTATGGAATACCACTATTTTTTCTCACTATCACATGATCTACATATCTAAAACATTCAAAACGTGTAGGAAAAAACTACTACTACATACTTATGTATATATTTTTTTAGAGGAGGTTTAACTACGTCAGACCTCTAGTGTTTATATAGTGTCTACATATTTAAACTCACACACTCATTTACGCATTTACTCGCACACAGCTACTCCACTGCTTGATTACACACAATTTTATGAATGAAAAGAATTTGGAATTCCACGCCAAAAGTGAGTGTTTTTGTGCGGCGTATGTTTGTGTAGTTTTTTTTTGTTTAAAAGTTTAACTTGGCAACAACTAAATGATTTTTTTTCTTTTTTTTTTTTTTACAATAATATGATCTTTTGAAAAGTACGCGTGATACTCTTATGAACTTTAAAAAGTTTTCAGGGGGTATTTGAGTATTTGAAATAGTTTTCAGGCACAAAACACCAGAAGATTAATTGGCCATTAGATTGTTTTGTTTATGGTTGAATAGCTAAGTAGAGCCAAGAATATTGCAAAAATTTAATATGTAATTAGCAGGCGAATTGGCCTTTTCCCTTTTCTGGTACATATTTCCCTGGTACATAAGATGGTTGTACAGCAGAGACTACACAGAACCAGTGGACTAATGAACCCATCTGTGTTATCGCGAGATCGACTTGGGCCGTATACGATGGTATTCCGTCGTGAGCAAATATGGCAAATTGTTTCCTTTATTACAGTACACTGTAAAATTGGAACACATGCTAGAAGACTGGGTTTACGGTAGTTATAACGATTAAACTAGAGATTGTGTCCTACCTATTCTGCCAATGCCCAGCACTGACAAACTTGAGGGAAGGTATCCTTGGAACCCCATTCCTGTCGTGTTGAAAGGTGAATCTAAGATGCATCCACTGCTTCATCAGGTAACCTGGTTGGTCCACCTTGGAAACAACGGATGTATTATAAATATTCTGCTGTTTACTTCTTGATCAGTTTTGAATGGAGCTACTTGACGAGTGGCTGCCCATGGAACGTATCCTAACTTTTTCCATTGTTTCGGAAAGATATTTGTTTAATTAGGTTTTATTGTAGGCAAATTTTGCCTCAAGTTCAAAATATATAAACTGATCTATATTATATAGAAAAATTCTTTATTTCTATATGTTTACTTAGTTAAAATTGTGCACAATTAATGGTAGAGTTGGACTTAAATTTACACCATTAATCTCACAGGTCCAATGAAATGTTTTCATTCGGATTAGTCCAGCTAATTTCTGCAATATTATGCATTTTTCTTGAAAATTTTGAAAAATTATGTTTTCGAGTCTTTACTTAAAGAACTTTTTAGTGATAAACAAACTCGAAAACTTCTTGCGTAATTACCGTATGGAGCTCAATAATTTTCATATCAAAACTGCTCGATAATTTTGTTCCTTACCCAGAATAAATCCTTGCTGTTAAAGTACAATATTCTTCCTAAAATGGAAAATTTTTTGTAGACGTTTCACTTTCTCTTAATTAAACTATTTTATTTATTTAACAACTAGATTTAAACTAATGGCCAACCTTAAATTTATTTTTGGCAAATAGGCGATTTAAATATCAAAAATAAATTCCCAATACCATGACAATAATAACAAACAACTATAAATATGTACATATGTACTAATACATTCAAAGCCAAGGACGCCAAGGACGTTTGTTCTATTTAATTGTGAAAAATCATTGAAAATTAACATTGTTTATGTAGTTGTTGATATTTGCCTACACTATATTTTTTTTTTTTTGTGAAAACAAAGAATAAAATGAATAGTTTTCTCTATCTTTTTTTTGCGTTGTACTTGCTACATAATTGAAAGTGAAATGTGATTATTAAAATTGCTCATAACACCACTACATACAAATTTATGTACATAGTTTTTTCTATACATACAAAAAAACATTTCATTTGCATAGCTTTTGCATCTGTATTGGTGTCTGTGTATTTTTTATATATAAGTATTAGTGATTGTTTGTGTTTTTTTTAAGTTTTTCCCCATTGATTTTTATAGTTTTTTCCCAAGTTTTTTTTTAAATTTTTTTGTTTCTATGCATTCTTGTCGAGCTGTTTGAAAAGTACCAGTATGACACTTGGTTGGTTTTTTTTTAATCTTCTTTTCCTTTATTGCTATTTTCTAAACCATAGACTTTTATTTCAAATAGCATTTCCAAAGAGAAAGGAAAATGTCCTCAAGAATTTCTTGTGAATATTAAATTTATGAAATCTTAAGATTTTCTGTTTTATAAAAATATTATTTTTTTTACTTTAATTTATCACACTTAATAAAATCTGTTGGAAATATATAGATGCTTTTTTTCAAGATTATTCTAAGCATTTGTCCTCGCATTGCAAACAATGCAGAAATTATGCGAATTTCCATAATCGGCTTTTAGGCGATTGTAATTGTATGTGATTTTTTTTTGGAAAAATACTGAGATATTGGAGAGAAATCTTTCAAAATTAAATTAATCTTCCTGTTTTTTTTTTCATCAGTTTAAAATATTCATGATATTTTTGAATTTTTAAAGAATTTTTGTCAGGAATATTCCAGAAATTTATTTACGTATTAGAAATTATGCAGAAGTTATATTTTTAATAATGTGGCCTATTTTTAGGTGATTATAAAAATTATAATTGTATGTTGCAGGGCTTCTTTTTGGAAAAAATTAAAAAGATGTATCCTCTTGTAATGTTCATCAGTTTAATATAATAACTTTAATCCTGCATTAAAATGCTAAAATATTTCATTTCCAATCACTTTATATTCTTCTTTAGTACATGTTTCAGACAAATGTTTATTGACCCTTTTGTATTTTATTCATCGGTAATAAATCAGTTTGAAATATTGCATTAAAATGCAGAGATATTTATCTTACTTACATATTAAACAAAAATAGTATGCTTAATAATGTGGCCTACTTTTAGGTGATTATGAAAATTATAATTGCAAGACATATTTATAAGAGGGAAGTATTTAATTTTCATTTACAAACTAGTTTATTTATATAAAAGATCCCTCAAAATATACATAATTGATCCACTTGTGTTTGAAATGTTCAAGATAGTGATGCATTGAAATGTAAATAATTATTCTTCGGGAATATTCCTAGAATTTTCTGAAATTATATGCTTAATAGTGTGGCCTACATTTAGGTGTTTAGGATAATTTTAATTGCATGTGATTTTGTTTTATAATATAGTATATATAAGAGAGAAATATTTCATTTCGATTCACTTTCTATTAATGATTAGCATTAAAATGCACTTTATATTGTAGAACCATTTAATAGAGCCTTTTTTATTTAGTTCACTATCATCAAGCATTAAAATGTAAATAATTTTTTTTTCAAGAATATTCCAGGAATTTGTCCTGAATATTGGAAACTTTGCTTAGAAATTATATGCTTACAAATGTGGCCTACTATAAGGTATTTATGAAAATCACAATTCGTTCTTGAAAAATATGAAAGTGAAAAGTTTAATTTCCAAATTTAATTAATGATTTAAAAGAACTAGTTCATTTATATAACATAACCCTAAACAGTTTAATCGATCCTCTTATATGATGTTCCTCAGCTTGAAATATTCAAGATTTGTTTTCGGAAATATTCCAGGAATTTGTCTTAATAGATCCTATGTTATTCGTAACTCGTCTTTGTTAAACAAATATAAAATGAAATATTCCGTCCTATTCAAGTAAAGGAATAATAGTTTCAAAAATAGCTTTCCAAAAATATCGTTCAAAAGCGTTTGATCAGAATTATTAAACAAAATGCTTCATATACAATTGGTCAATTCACAAGGTCTCTTATAAGTCATAATGTCTTAATATATCACGACTTGGCGGCTCGGCTTAACCGACTGTTAGGCATTCGGCGTTGGTCTCTGCTGGTTCGTTACGGTAACACAATAAACATAGCATAGAAAGTAATGTTATTTTAGCACATTTTTTGCTTGAAAAGCAATAAAAATCATTGAGAAATATTAGGACAATATGACATGATAAGAGACCTTGTGAATTAACCAAATAGGTTGTAAATTATTGCAATTTCACTTCCCCTAATATAAAAATATGGAGAAATAAACCTTCAAATCAGTGGTCGTCACTCATAACTACCAGAGGTCGGTCATAAAAATTATCAAATTAGAAGCACAAATCACGGGAATAGCTGGTCAGATTATAACAAAGAAAGAACTTACATAACATGTTATTAAAATCCATATTCCATGTTCTCTTTATGCCGACCACTACATTATTTAGCCATATTTGAGTAAAATTGTCAAATAATATGCATTTTCCAAAATATTAGGAATAACCCCAAATGATTCGGATTGTTATTAAATGAGTTAAAGTATACAGCCTTCTAACTATTTTTACTTGTAAATGGTGTACTTTCGATTATTGTTGTTGTCATTCTTTCTATGAGCTGATAAGTTGGTTTGTCTTTAACACGTTCATGTGTCTGTTAGAATTTCTTTAACAATTTTGTGCCATTTTTTTCTATGTGCTTTTCTTTTTATTGTTGTTTTGTTATGGTTTTTAGTGCCAAGTTTGTTGGAAATTGGTTTGATATATACATACATATATAATATACTACACATCCATAGCATTTTGTAGGTATATAAGAACTCGTGTATACTACAACTTGAGTGCAAGTGCATGTACAAACAAACAATTGCATGTATCATTGCGCAATAAGTATGCAAGTGTTAGAGCTTTCATATACATACATACATACATAGATAGCCATAAAAAAGAATAGAAAAATATTTCGATGACAACAAAAACACATCAAATGCTTGCTTGCTTGCATTTGCAGTTGGCAATATATTGGTCGTCCTTATTTTCACTTTTTCCTACTACGCCATTTTTTTTCTACTTCTGATATTCTTTATGTCACTACTGCTTGTTCTTAACACATGGTTGGTTAATTCGCTAAATACCCCAACTTGCCAGCAGGAAGACAACCATACTTGCCTCCCTGTGTATTAGAAGTACTAAAAAATAGTACATATTAATCAATAAAACTACTTTTTGGTTTTTGTAGCTACAAAAAACGTGTGTTTTTTTCTAATTTAAACATATTTAAAACACATTTTCTTTAAAATTCTATTTCTATACATTTAAATTAAAGCAGTTCTAATGCATTTTACGTTTATTTTATTTTGTACAAAATGCATTTTTCGTACTTTTTGGCTTTAAGCCAATTGTGTTTGTGCTCTTATTTTTGACATTATTTTGTTATTGCCATTTAGCTGCTGCTGATGTTGTTGTCTATTTTTGCTAGTATATATATTTGTTCCTCAAGTGCCTGAAATAATTTTTCAAATTTTATTTCTACGTTCTCTTGAAAGAAAGAAATTCGCAAAAAAAAACACACACACAACATGCATTTGGCACCATTATTTCGTCAATGGATTTTAAATGTTACTGCATTGTACACAAACTACAAAAAAAATATAGTAGTTCTGTGTCTTGCAAAGAATCAATAATCATTTATAATGTATAATTATTATATAAAAATAACAAATAATGCAGTTTCTAGCAAACGAGGCTATAAAAAAAGTTTTACTTGTCAATTACAAGTGAGTGAAATTGTGGGTCAAATGATTTTTTTTTCTTTACTTTTGTAGAAAAATATGGCCTAAATCCCTAATAAATTATGTAAGTTATTTCTAATAATTTGAAGAAATAAAGCAGGCACATTTCTCAATGTCTCATTATTAATAATTCTAATACTAAGCCTCAAGGATTCGGTATTGTTGCAAGTATAAATGTATTGCTTGCTGGCTGTCTTCTAAATATGTATTGTAAAGTTGTTGTCAACCAAGTAATGAATCTTTTCAAAATGTTTTTGTTTGAAAATTACTATAAAGTTTCCAAATAAACCACATCATTTTAAGAAACTTTTCTGATTGAAAAACACTTCTGTTAAAAATGTTTGAAAGTCATGTGAGTTTGAATCACAAAAAATATGTTAAAATTTATTAACACAACAAAAATTATGAAATTTTTAGGAATTAGACACGTAATTTTTATAAAAATAAAATAATATTTAAACAAATAAATCACGTCATTTATATAAAATTAAATTTTAGAGCAAACATTTTTCCCAAGCAACATATTGGAGACTAATATTTCTGTTACTAAACATTTTTGTTAATCTATATACTGCAGCAACCATTTCATTTGAAACGAGAAATTATTAGAAGAATATTTTAGGTATTTTCTAACCTAAATTCTGAATCAGAATTATTTGTTTCTTTATACTACATATTTAGTATGAAATTGTGTTTTAATTAAGGCAACATGTTGCAGCAACTTTCTTTGGTATTCAAAAATCGTAAACAAAACTGTACAATATATTTAGCATTTATAAAAACTAAAATGAAATAACTTTTTTATAGCAACATGTTGCAGCAACATTTTTGTTAAAACAGATTTTCGTTTCTTCTTAATATTACATTTCTTATCAAATTAAATTCATAAATATGGTTAACATTAACATGCTGTCGCAACATTTTGCATATTGAATTCGAAATTATAATTATTTCATGAATTAATGTTTGTAAGATTTAAATGTTTAATAATAAAAGCTGCTTTTCTAAGCAACATGTTGTAGCAATATATTCTTCTTTTCTTGACTGAACTTAATTAAAAGTGTATTTTTTTCAGCAACATGTTTTATTTATTTTGCTAGCTGGAATTTTAATAATAATAAAAACTTGTAACTCAAAATTAATTTTGATAAAGCAAATGATGTTGCAGCAAACATTTTCTGTTAAATTAATATTCATCAATATTATTTTGAAATATTTATAGTTTTCAATGCAACATGTTGCGGCAACATTTTTTTTAAATTAAATTTGAAATCAATATTATTCTTTTAACAATACTAAAAGTTTATATTTAAAAATTAAAAAAAAAAAAAAAATTATTTTAAGTTTGATTTTCTCTTAGCAACAAGTTGCAGAAACATTTTCTGTGTTAAGTGAGAAATGTATGTTGTATTGCTGTTTTTTACTTTAAAAGGTTGAATACAAATTAATAAATTCAAAAATATTTTCTACAAACATGTTAATTTTAATGTATTTTAATCAGCAACATTAAAATTTTTATAAAAAATTACAAAATGCATTTTTCTAAGCAACATGTTGCAGCAACATTTTCTGAATAAAAATTATTACCAGTTTTATGTATTGCAGTTGGCAACATTCAAGTATTTGCTACAAAATTCACAAAATGAATTTTTTTCTAAGCAACATGTTGCAGCAACATTTTCTATATAAAATTGAAAGTATATATTTTTATTAGCAATATTTGAATTTGTATAAAAATTAAATTTTAGATTGATTTTTTTTTAAGCAACATGTTGCAGCAACATTTTTATTTTTGATAAACATTTAATTTAAAACCCTATTTCCTTTAAGAAAAGTGTTGCAGATAAATTCTATACTAAATTCTTAAGTTTATTGTGGAATTATTTATATTATATTATTTTATTTAAATTTTGCCTGAAACACAAATTTATTTAATTTAGAAAAACCTGCAACAACATTTTGTTTAATAAAACTTTTTGCAACTACATCTTTTCACTTTAATCCAATGAAACAAAAACAAAACCAAGTTCTCTCTCTTTTAATTTAAATACAACTGCATTTCAATACTTGTTAACAAAACAAAATTACTTGGTATTACTTTGGGTTACAACAGTATCGCATTACAAATGCTCGTACTTATGTACAGGGTCACCCTTTATTTATCCACGTTATATATATACACAGAAAGTGTGTTGGTATGCATTCGTGTTTTTGTATCTAAAAGTAGGTCGTAACACTGACCCACATTTGTGTATTTTCTCGTGATTACTATGACGCATATAAAATAAACTACGAGTAACTACATAAGTATATAGCAGAGGAGTTTGTTCTAAAGCTTTTTTTTTAACTCAAAAAATGTTTTATTTTCAATTTGCAATACAACTCTTTAAAAATGTTTTATCTTTGTTTCTGTTCTGTTCAGTTCAGTGTTGTTTTTGCTTTTTTGGCTGACCTTTACTTTTGCTTACCAAGGTCATTAGAAAATCTAACATTTTATAGAAAGAGAAGCAAGTGAACAAAAAAAAAGAAAAAATTAAATACCTGCAGAAAAATACCATCATTAATTGGCAAAAACTCAAAAATCATGTGAATAATGGCAAAGAATATGTATTTAAATAAAGAACAAACTGTTTATTTGTTGATGAAATAAGACAAGAGAAATAGCCAGAGAAAGTTTTTGTTCGTTTGTTGTGATTCATTGAATAAAGTTTTAAAACTTTTTGTTTGGCAGGCATTTTAACTATGTCTTAATGAATATTATCAGTAGTTTTGGTCTAAGTTTAGCTAAACCGGCTTTAAAAAATTAATAATAAACTGTATGTCATTAGTACATATTTTTGATAACATGGGTTTTTTTTTCATGTTTAACTTAAGCGGTTTTGTGGTGATGAAATAAAGTTTAAAATTAGAAATATAAGTTTTTCAGCTTAATGTTTAAATTTAAGAATTTATTTTATTTAAAGCTGCAATTTAAAAATGTTTTTTTTTTTTATTTTTAAAATTTTAAGGGAAACAGTGTAATTTATAAAACACGATTATTGAAAATCAACAGTACTGGGCGAGCAAATGTATATTTCAACGAAAACTGCTTGAATATTAGGCGTCTTGTTACTGCTAAAATAAGCATATAAAATTAAATAATTATTCTACATATTGGAATTTTAAAAATAAAGAATCTATGTTGGCTGCTACAACCAACAAAAAAACAATACAGTCACAAAATATTTGTATTTTGTTTTTTTTATGCGGTCTTCCAAAAAACCAAACATTCTGCAGACAAATATAAACAAAAAACATTTTTTATAAAAAATAAAAATTATTATCAGTTTTATGATGGCTGCTGTTGTTTTTGCTAAATCCATACTAAATTAGAATAAAACATAAAGAAATGTGTTTAAAAATAATTTTAATGAAATTTATATGATCATCAACATCATCAATACAGACACAAATGGCAAAGTCCAAAAATTATTAATGTTTTTTTTTTTTTGGTTCTTTTGCCGTTTTGAGTTTTTTTTTTTTTTTCATTTCCAGTGAAATGCTAAAAAGAGACCGAAAATCTAATTCATGTTAAAAATACAATAACAAAAAGTAGATAAAAATAAAATTGTATTTCAAAAATGAAATTGTATAAAAAATATACCAGTCGCCTAGAAATTGCAAAAAAAAAAAACCATAAGCCAGCTTATCAGAAACAGTCATTGAACTTGCACAGACTTGTACGCCGTCAATGTTGCTGTGTGTTATTTTTGTGTAGAAACATTTCTACAATTTTTAACTTAACAATTTGTTTAAGTAATTATATTTATTATGTTTATAAATAATATGTGGTTTTATTTGTAAAATTTGCAATAATAAAACCATGAGTAGTGAGTGTTTCTTTGTATAAGTAAAATAAAAGTAAATTTTATATTTACTGGGCAGAGATGGAGAATTTAGGATTTGTGGAGATTTTGTCAGTAATCTCAGGCAAATTTGAGCTACGAGCTGGGCTAAAATAAATGATTTTGATTTCTATCGTTAAATCAATAGAATTTAAATGGAGACCCTGATTTTTGCTCCTATTTTGCTGGCACTTAAATTTTTCATAAATATCAGTTGAACAAAAAATGCCATGTGGAAATATAATGTTTCTCTGAACGCAGAGAAAAAACATGGTTATGGTAAACATAATCTAAGAGCAACATATGATGATAAGATTTATGATTGTAGTCTTAACATATTATGATGCAAAGAAATCATAATATGATCCAAAACAATCATATTGAAATCAATGAAATCATATTATGATCCCAAGGATTCATATTATTATAAGTTATTTTAGCAAATCAATCGACAGATTTTTTAATAAGCAAATACAATATTTAATTTTAATAGGTTTTAGTTTTAACCTACTAAGTTCCCTATTAAAATATGATCGATAAATTCACTGTAATTTATTGTTATTCGCTTAAGGAAAGCTATAGATATTGTACAATTAAAACTATAGACCGAATGAGAATTAAGACACTCAAAATTTACTTGAAGAAAATATCATAGCTTAGACAAACACCAAACATAAAGGCTAAAGGAAAAGCATTCTATAAATGGTGAGAACAAAATGTTTTTATCTTAAACATATTTGGTCAATTCACAAGGTCTCTTATCAGTCATATTGTCCTAATATATCACGACTCGGCGTCTCGGCTTAACCGACTCTCATGCTTTCGGCGTTGGTCTCTGCTGGTTCGTTATGATAACACAATAAACATAGAATAGAAAGTAGTATTATTTTAGGACATTTTTTGCTAGAAAAGCAATAAAAACCATTATGAAATATTAAGACATTATGACAATATGACATGATAAGAGTCCTTGTAAATTAACCAATTATGAGTATGAGTAAAGAAGCTTAACATTTGTTGGTTATTTGTAAGTTTAACTGGTTGTTCATAATATAATATGTTTAGCTATTTATCATTATTTAGTTTTTCAAAAAATAATTATGTTTCGGTGAACCATACTCAAATTTATAATTGCGATGAAAGTATAAATGTTTACAGTAACTAAAATATTGTTACAAAGAACATAGGTTTTCTGAACCCTGGTTTTTCTTTGCATGTGGGATCATAAATGACATTCATTTTTAAATTGCTAAAAAAAACCAACAAGATCATTTAAATTGCATTCAAATATGTTTAATTTGTCTCTCAATTATTTGTTTACAACCAATATTTCTCCTCCTATACAAACATTAAAACTTTACAGCTTTAAAACTTCTCTACTACATATTTTAATACCTTCATTTACCAACCCTGATTTACACACTTTTATCCCCCCTACACACATAAACACTCTCACACACACACACACTCTACAATTATTTCTCATATATGCAACAACAAACAAACAAAAAATCTCCTTCTCTCCTCCTCTCCTCCTATTTAAACCTGTATTTCTATGCGTCAGAGTACGTAGTCTTGTTTAAGCAAAAAATAAAAAAAAAAATAAATAAAATAATAAACGTAAGATAATGATGCAATTTTAACAGAAAATTTAGTAATTTTCAAGTTTAATATAATAAATTTTGCATTTTGTTTAATTGTAAAATAATTACTTTAGCTTTGGAATTCTTTAATTATATTTTGTAGCTGTTTTTACGATTTCAATAACTTTTTTTTTTTTTTTCTAATAAAAACGAATTTTTTATCGTTGCATTCAACTTGACAGAGTTATGTTGAAAAAAAAAAAAATAAATAAACTGTAACAGCAATTTTTAAAAGTTAGGTATAGTTTCAAAGTTACGTGATTAATCTTGGACTAAGGGAAATTTGGTTGAACTTAACCAGAGTCATGCGAATGGATAAATTCTTTCAAAATAATAGTGTTTGGGTATGATAATGCTGTCTTGTTTTCTTAGAGCCTCACGAATCTCTTTTTTTGAAAGCTAGCTATCCGGTAGTTCCCTTTTATACAGTAATTTTCATTAATGTCTAATTACTTGGCTGACTTCAATTTTTAATATATTTGGTTTATTTGACACATATGTATGTGCTTTTTGCAATGCAAATAGAAGCCAATTTGTTTCTTTATACATTCCTGGTAATCTAGCGTGTAGTCAATTGTCAAAATACTTGTAAGAGTAAACAACGTCAAACAAATTTGTGCTAAATAAAGTGGTTACATCTTTTTCGCCAAATATTTGCCATGTGTGACCCTAACTTAAGTAATCTAGAATGCAGTAACTTTATAGTTTGTTTGTATTGCACTTTAGAAAGTTTTTATTTAACCCACTGGAAGTAATCTATTGAAGTATCATCATTTAATTCGGAGTCTAGTGTTTGTAATTTAAGTAGGGGCTTTTGCTTTCCGCCTAGGACTCGAACATGTTCAAATAACTAGTCACATAGCTAATTCTGCAGCTTAAATGATTGGTAGAATCACTAGTTCAATGCAGTCATCCATATCTACTTGGAAGCTACTGAATTTAATGTGTTTTTGTTGAGAGTTTACAGCAGCGAAAGGCATTGAGCTCTCAAATGAGCTCTCTTGTTTTTGTTCTCACATGTACGCAAGCACACACATTGTATAAAAACAATCAAAACCAGTCAGTCTCGCATGAGCATTGATGGAAGCAGGTTGTTTTACCCTTTTCGCTTTTTTGCTTGTTTATTTCAGTTATTGTTTTTGTTTTTTTCTCAACTTTTTACTCAACTCATACAACTACAATATCTAAAAACTGTAGTGGTGTGAGTTTGCCTTTCGCTGGTTTACAGCTATTGGGCTGATTTTGGTTGTCATTGAACTAAATTTTTAATTGAAATTATACATTTTGGCAGTAAACTTGTTTTTGGTTGAATTAATTTATACTAAAATTCATTCAGAATTGAGTATTAGGATCATTAACATCATTCAGTGCAAAACATCAGAAATGAGTCTTGCCTTTCTTAAGACAGAGTACACATTTTTGGTCTAATTAGCTTCTGAAATAGTATAAAGAGTGAGTCAGAAAAAAACTTATAAAAACTATTTCAGCCAAAACTTATTCTTGACCCAACAAATTATTATTATTTTTTTAAATCACGTTAACTTTTAAAAATATGTCAAATTATATCTTTTCCAAAAAATAATCAAAACTTAAAAAAAAAATATGGACTAGCAAAAGATCTGAAGTTCATCGTCACAAAATTTCAAGAAAAACTAATTTTAAAATTGGGAAAATCCGGTTCACGAATGGACCTAATATATTGTTTTAGGTGTCTAAAACCATCTTCACAAAATTGCCTTTCCAATGAAATAAGTTTGAAACTAATCCGTTGGATAGTTTCAGAGTCTATAACGAACATAGATAGAAACATTTTGTGTGTTTTATATATAAGGAGTGAGATCGAAAAATTCTTAACTTCAGTTTCCGTGCTCTGTTTTTGGCCTCTAAATTTTTAGCAGCGTTCCTATCAGGAACTTTTTGAGCCTTGTATGTTTTTAAACCATATTGACTTTAACTTTCCGTACCAAATAGTCCGAGCACTGAGCTAACCGGGCTGCTTTCCTACCGGATGTGTTGGGAGCTCTTTTGAAAATGCTTTCTATTGTTTTGGCTTTACAAACATCATGTGGGTCATTCCTTCTACCTAAACCAGGTTTTCTATCAACGGACAAGTTCTCCCGGAACTGTTGAATAACATTGGAAACAGTTTGACGGCAGACCTTTGAATGCTTGGCCAACTTTTTGTAGGACCAAGTTGGGTTTTGTTGAAAATATTTAACAATTTTAGTGCACACTTTTTTCTGGTCACAAATTTTAACTTGTAACTTGATCAAAAAAAAAAAAATCAAATAATACTTGGGTCAAAAGTTTTAATGAAAAACGTGTGTTAAGAATTTTTCGATCTCATTCCTTATAGATGTTAATTAAGGAATGAATGAATTCTATTCAAATAAAATCCTTTGAATGAAGCCAAAGAATTTGTTTTATAACGAATGAATTGCTGACATTTTGAATTGTGAATTAAGAGATTTTATAGAATTAAGTTTATATTGAGTTAATGAATGATTTCGAAGTTCCGTATCAGACACAATAAATATTGAATTTTATTTCAATAATTTTCATTGATAATATTTTTAAAAGTCTAGGATTCATTGAAAGTTATTTATAAGATTTTATAAGAAACAATTTAACAAATTTTATGATTGAAATCTCAGTTTTGAATAAAATTCTTTTGAACTACCTATATCGATCTACAATAATTCTGAATTCATTTAGAGCTGCAAAAATTCATTAAAAGTTTATACTAAAACGTCCCACTGTATATAATTCCAGATCGTTTAAAGAGATTGGGAAAGATATCATTCAAAAACTGTTATATTTTCGCCATTGTAATATATAAATTCAAATAAATAGGGATTCGGAGCATTCAAATTATACAGTGCGAGAAATCAAATTCAATAAATATAGAATTCTACTTTCGTGAGTGTAATCGAGGTTAATATTTTTAAGTAGTCTGACATTCCTAGGAAGTGAGTTATCTGGTTTTGGAAGAAAAAAACTGTACAAATTTTATATTTGAAACTTAAGATCGGAAAAAATTTTATTTTTGGAAAAAATTCTATAAATACGAATTAAAATTGCGTTTTATAATTTCAAATAATTTATAAAAAGTTTTTTTTTAAATGTCTCACTGTATATAACTCTAGATAGTGAAAAGAATTTGGGAAAGAGATCCTCCGAAAACTGTTATATTTTTATTTCAAAATTCTTCTATATTTCCATATTTCATATTTCTTGAAAACTGTTGTACATTTATAGAACTGTTATAATTTTAGATAACTATTATATTTTTTACATATAACATTTATAGAAAACAGGCAGTTGAACAATGTTTTTACTAAATAAAGAAAAAAACTGAATAATTATTGGGAAAGTAATGGCAATAATTTCAAATTATTAGGCAGATGTGTTTTATTGTTAAAAAAATATGAAAATAAATGAATAAATTTGTGGGTTAAAACCCCAATTTTTAAATTCTTTTGTACTTTTGATTCATATTTCCACAAATTTCTAATATTTTTCCTAAAATCTAATCGATTTTACCTGACATGCCATTATTACGCACTCAACTGTAGTAATTTGTTTTAATTCGATTTTTTCAAATATGTTTCTTTTTTTTGTAATTTTCTTTTAGTTGGAGGTGTGTGTGTATGCAATTTGGCCTTTTAAGAAAACAAAAAAAAAAAAACACAAATTTTTTTTCGCTGCACACACCATTAGTACCGCCCATGCATGATTAAAATTGTATGAGTATCTATCTATCTATATATCTACATATGTACGCAGGGGTATCTGTGAGTGTAAAGTCTTACGAATATATTGGTCATGTAATACATTTATTAGTATTGTTTCTAAAACAATTTTCTTGTCATTGTAGTTTTTTTTTTTAGTTTATTTTTTTATTTTTGTAGAAACAACAACAAGGTCAAGTCATTAGTTTGACTTGATTTCAAATGTGTGTTTTTTTTTTGTCATACATATTATATCATGCATGTTTAGTTTTGTTTTATATACATAAAAAGTATAAAAATGCAGTATATACATATGTATATAACTTGTATAAAATAAAAATAAAGCCTTCTGTTTTGTTTTCTCTTAAATTTGTTTAAGTTTCGCAAAAATTTTCTTTTTTAGAAAAAGCTTTATTATGCTTATTTTCAACAAAAATTGCATAATATTTCATAGCTTAGTTTTTTATTTAAGTGAAATATGCTTCCTTAGTCCGGAAACTAATTTAATAGTTTAAAACAAGGTTTATCTTGTGCTATTTTTTTTTTTCAAATTTGTTTTATATGGTTTTAATTTCATTTTTGTTTTTATTTTCTTTTATTTAAACAAATGTCTGTCTGTGTCTGTTTCTTTATTATTTCTATAGTTTATGTTTATTTTAAAATTTATCTTATCTTTTTTCTTTCGTAGAAACAGTTTTTTTTTTTAATAAATTTTTATTTATTGTTTTATTTGTTGGTTAATAGTTTTTTTATTTTCTTTTTTTTCGTTGCAGGTGTGTTTTATTTGAAATTTTTTGTGTGCGCTGTTTGTTTTCGTTACGAAAAAATATTTGAAATTCCAGGTATTTAATTGCAAACTGAAATTATGGATTTTAATTACTGAAAACATTAACTTTCTACAACCTGATTTTTTTTTTAGTATTTGAATTTCAATCTTTAATTAATCTTTCAATCTTTAATTAATTAATGTTCTAAGGAAGAGTTTCTAAAATTGTTTGTATTTTTTTCTAAATCTCCTATAGTTATGGAAAACTGTTATAATTTTATATAACTGTTATATCTTTAAATATAACAGTTATAGAAATCATATAATTTCAACAACCTCGCAGTCGTAATCGAAATAAATTTCGACCGCTTATTAGCGTTCGAGTAAAAACTTGTTCGTTATCGAGCACAATCATTATAATTATCTATACATTTTATTCGATATCGAATAAGAGAATCCCAAAAATAAATAAAAACTCGAACTTTCGAATAAGTATTCTCTCTGATTTTTTGCTATTTAAATAAACTTTGTCTTGTTAAGTACTGCTTCCAGCGAAGCAGTTAAGTAAGACCATTTTCATTAGTTAATGCTTTAAGGTAGAGTTTTTTCAATTTAACAAAATAAGCTTCAAATGAATGCACTTTATCTGCTTTACATTAATTTAAGTGAATAGAGTGTATTTAAATATGTCAGAAGAGAACCTTTGTTAATAAAACTTGTAAAAAGTCTGTAATATTGGCCGTCAAATCTGACTGCACGAGAATGTGGCGCGGATTTTGTGCCTTTTGCATTACTTGTCCATACTATTATAAAAAACGATGTTGGTGACGTGCATATCCTTCAACATCGATCGCTACCGATCAAGGCAAATCAATTTTATTTGTTTCAAATTAGAGAAGTGGACACCATGATAATGTAATTTGACCCCATTAGACTTTTTCCTGAAGTCTTAGGTCTTCAAGTTAAGATCTTAAGTTAAGATCTGTGTGCCAAAGTCATTGAAAATTGATATCACGCGAGAGGCTGTGGCTGACATTTGAACGCTGTCTTATTCCATACATAATGTCATACTTTAGTCTTTTAAATAAGAAAAGAATTTCGTTAATACCATCCTGTGCTACCGGAACTTCTTCTTCGGGAAAAACTGTAAAACAAAGTTTAAACTCATATTGCTGTGTTAACATAAATATTTTGTATAGAAATTCTAACAAATTGTTAACAACACGAGTGTCTAGTGCTATATTTGGCTGTATTTGAATCTATATATAGATTGAAAACAAAATATTTGGTGAAAAATATATTTTTCCCGATTTTGACCCACTATCGTTACGAATTACAATATACGTTGTAGGAAAGGTTTTTGAAATTTCTTTCATTAGATATCCATATTGGCTATCCAGATATAGATTACAAATATGTAAAAATAGGTAAAAAATCAAGGTAGTCGTGGTTTTTTGCTTCTATCTCAGCCATTTGAGGGCCGATTTTCCCAAAAAGCATGAAATAGCAACTGAACTGGAACTATAACGGATCTATTGATATATCAAACATGTATATAAGTTATTTGGGAGCTTCGGAAAGTTGATTTCAACATTCAGACGGATGACTGTAGCGACTCCGCTATTCCTGAGGGGCCTCAAATGCAAAATGTTGAAATTACAAACGGAATTACACCCATGAGTGGTAACATGGTGAAGAGACAATAATCACATTAAACTGCTGTTCATGTTATTATTATCTATGTTCTCTTTATGTCGACCACTGGTCTATGAGCATTATTTTATAAACATTTTGAAATGTAACAACAATTTGACAATGATATAAACATAAGCAAATCCCAATTAACTGTTCAGAAAATATAAAAATCACGTAATAGAAATACAAAAAAAGTTATTCAATAATCCCATATATTCTGAATACAAGGCAAAGAAGGTACACCCAGAGAAAAAACAACTTAAAATCAATAAAAACCATATTGAATCAATAACAACCATATTGAATCATTAAGAAACATTAACGAAAATCTAGTAATGAAAATCTAGTTGAATTTTTGCATTTCAATATGGAACAATATTAATTTAAAGTTGAAAATTATAAATTTATTGTATTTATATATGGTTTTTCTATTATAATGAACATTATTGAATTAATATGTCGCATTCTTGCTTTTAAGTTGCAGTTTTTCCCTGAGTGTAGACTACGTATGGTATGAGTAATATTTTTTCTAAATATCACTCATACCACCCACCATAATAGAGAAAAGCTTAACAAAGTCCTTGATGAAAGAACTTTAATTAAAATTTATAGATTAACATCAAAATTCATTGATACTAAGCTAACATTTAATGACAAAACAATAATTGTCTTACATCCCCACATTAATTAAAAAATAAGCTAAAATTTCTGAAAATTGTGGCTCTTTGCCGACCAAAAAAAAAAAAAAGCTTTTAAAGAAAATTTCATTTGTTTGCTGTCTAAATTATAAAAATAGAGCCACCATTAAAGGCCACGGCACTCACTACAAATAGAAAAAATAAGCAAATGTGTTTAAATCATCAAATCACAATTGCAATTTATGTAAAGAGTGTGTTGTTGTAAAAAAAAAAAACACAAAACACAAAGCAAAACAACTTTTGAGTAAGAGGACGAGGACGAGGTGTGATAGAAAACAAAAATCATTAAAGAGCAAAAGAGATAGACACCACCAACCAACACACAGACTAGTAGTGGTGGTGATATAACTATAATAATGTGGCATTAAAACAAAAATATTAGAAGGAAAAAAAAAAACAACCTACTAAAAATGCATCATTAGATAGTGCAACAACAAGCAAAAATTTAAAAAAAAGCTTAATTAGCTGCTTGTACCACAGCACAGAGGATAAAAGAAACAACAAGAAACTGCTAAAACAAGCAATAAATAGAAAAAAGGGAATGATAATGGATGGTGTGATGTTGATGTGTCATTTAAGAGACTGTATGAAATTAATAGAAACGAGATTTTTTTCTTTTTTTTTTACATTTTAAATGTGAGAGTGTTTGAGGTATTTTTCCAATATATTATTTAAACATTTGTACAAATATAAGTGGGCTGTTTTTTCGTAATGTTTTTTTTTATATTTTAAGCCATATTTGGCTTTAAAGGTTTATTTTAAATAAAATAATTTGTTGGCTATTTATAAGTAACATATAGAATCATATATTCAATTATTTTGAGTATTTCTGAACCCTTTTTTAAACGATTATAATAAAAATGCTATAATTCCATGACAAAGACTTGAAATCAAATGATATTAAAAAAACATTGTTTACATTTCTCGATTTCATATGTCATCATTTGATGACAAATGCTTAAAACAAATGGGGGTTTTATTTGAAAAACACTGCAATTCTCAAATTCTAATTTGCTTATTTTATAAGTTAATGGAATTCGATTAACTAGTTTGATATTCCTTTTCTAATTTCTACACTATTTATTTGTGACCCAAAAAATTATGTGGAAGTATTTTAAATTAAATCAACTTTTTCATGACCTTTGATATCTGACGGATTCATATCTGGCATTACTATAGCTAGAAATACGTTCGATAATGTTGTTATTGAAAATCGGAAAAATCGATGCTAAAATGTTTGGCATGATTTTGGAATGCATCTCGGCTACTAAGTTTTGCTCAGATATATAATATTTGTGCTAATTTGTGTTATGATTTCATGTATTTTAACCCATTTTGAAACGATTATAACAAAAATGCTATCATTACATGACAAAGGCCTAAAATCAAATGATATTTTGCCTTGAAAAACATTGTTTGCAATGCACGAATTCAAATGTCATCATTCGATGACAAATGCTTAAAATAAGAGGTATTTTGCTTTGAAATGCTTAGTTTATTATTCCATTTTTAAAATTATACAATATTAACTTGCGAACCAATAAAATATCTAAAGAGAGTCAACTCAAAATTTTCACATTTTGCAAGAAATCAATGTACAGTGGTCATATCTACCCACTGTAAAAATCTTACATCATTTTCTCTACTCTTTCGCTAAAAAATATAGTTGTATCCGTCTTTAACTTTCATTGAAATGTATTAAAAAAACGGGTTTTTGCTTCTACAGAAAATGTTTAAATTTTGAGTTGACTCTCTTTACCATTCCCATATATAGAATATTCCGGATACCTTAGAAAGGGAAGTATGTTAGTTGAAATCAACTTTCCGATACCCTCTGATATCTAACTTCCTTAAACCTTGCATCTATATAGAAGATATACGTTCAAGAATGTTGGTATTGAAAATCGGCAAAAAGCCAAGATAGCCTAGATTTTTGGAAACATTTTAGGATATATCTCGCATACTTAACTATTGTACCTAAAAAATATGTGTTCAGATAAAAGGCATTTTATCAACAATTTTTTACATCAAAACAAATTTGAATTCCCCACAAAACTGAGAATTTTTGTCAACCTGAAATAATGGGGATGAAATCATTTGTCATCTAGTACTGAGAAACATGCCTCTCAAAATCGTTTTTTTATTTCTTTAATGAAATTTTAATTTTCATTATTGAGTTATTTTTTTAACTTAATTTATGAAATTTGATAACTAAAAATTTATTTTGTATAAAAATTAATTAAACAAAGTGCAAATTAGAATAGTGATTGATAAAATGTGTGAAGAAAAGTTTCAATCAAAAGTGTTCATTAGCAGCTGCTGTCAGCAGTAACAAGTTTATGGACCACTTAAGAAATTTATATAGATTTATATAAAAAAATAAACTTTAAACTTCAAACCAATTTCATCACATCATTAACTATTAAAAAAATAGTGCAATTGCTTATTAAATCGCTTAATTTTATATTTCCTCAACAACTCGTTAATTGATTGTTTTAGTTTTTGTGTCATTTTTGTAGGAAAACCTATGAAGTGTTAGAAAATAATCAACTCTATTGGGGAAAATATGAACAAAGAAAAATTATCTTTGCTTATTAACCCTCTAATGCTTAAGCGTGCCTAAAGGCACTCAGCGCAAAAATGCCAATAAATGCAAATATAACTGATTTTTCATTTCATTTCACTCTTGTAAAAGTTGCTAAAAAACGTACTTAAATATTTTAAAAAAGAAGTATGAAGTAAAAAAGAAGTAACTTTCAAAATTTTTGTAATGAAAAATCAGTTATATTGGCATTTTTGCGATGAGTGCCTTGAGGCACGCTTAATCATTAGAGGGTGTAAATTGATTTTCTTGCTGTAACTCAATGTGCTAATATAGCCCTGAATAAATTAAAGACATGATTAGACATATCTTTCTTAGTAGAATTAACTTTGAAGAAGAATTTTTGCTGATATTTGCCACAACATGCCCTTGATTTTCAATATTTTTTTTATTGAAATCCTACGAAATATTTCTTTAATTATCTTGAAAATGAGTAAAAAATCAGTTATATTTGCATTTATTGGACTTTTTGCGGTGAGTGCCTTGAGGCACGCTTAATCATTAGAGGGTAAATTGATTTTCTTGTTGTAACTCAATGTGCTAATATAACCCTGAATAAATTAAAGACATGATTAAACATTTATTTTTTGGTAGAATTAACTTTAAAGAAGAATTTTTGCTGATATTTGCCACAAATTGCCTTTGATTTTCAATATTTTTTTTATTGAAATCTTACGAAATATCTTTAATTATCTTGAAAATAAGTTAATTTTGATTTAACCCTGTTTCGCAAAATCACCAAGATTCTGGGAATATTCAATTTAGCTTATTATGCCTCCAGCATGGGTTAATAGTAATTTAACCTTACTTCCCATGTTACTTAGGTTAATTTAAATTGTCTTGTCTTTTGTTTTCAATACTTTTAAGAAATAGCTAAAATAAATAAAATCATTACTTGGTTGTGCATGAAAATTTCCCTAAAATGGCATAATTTCGTTTCAATCTTGTTTCTGGAAAACAAGACACATTTTTCTGGCTATAGATTAATTTTGAAACAGCCATGTCTTTTGTTTTTAATAGTTTTAATTTGAAATATGTTTTTTTTTATGTTTTTCAATAGAATCACCAAACAAATCAATATTACACTTGCAATGGATGATAATTTGTTCTTTAGTTATCAGCAAGACACATTTTTGTGGTTGTAGGTTAATTTTGAAAAAGCCTTATCTTTTGTTTTTAATTTAGGAAATATGTAGCTAAATACTGGCTGTGGATGAACATTTGTTCTTGACTAATTTTTCTAGTTTTTAAATAGTTTTTTATTAATAGATTAAGCAAAAAAAAAAAACAAAAAAATCAATATTTCACTTGCAATAGCTGAAAATGTTTTCTTGTATTATTTGTGTGGCACCCAAATGGGTTAATTTTGCAATAACCTTGTTTTCCTGAATCAGCAAGTTATATTTTTGTAATAGCCTTGTATTTTGTTTTCAATCGGTTTTAAAAAATCAATATTTCAGTTGTGGGTTGAATTTATTATAAATTTTGTGCTCTAAATGGGTTAATTTTCATTTAACCTTATTTCTTACATTCACCAGAAACACATATTTCTTGTTGTTTTTCTAATTCTTAAATAGATTTTTTAAGAAAAAGCAAAAAACAAAAAAAAAATCAATATTTTCTTAAAAGAAAAATAAAAATTGGGTTAATTTTTGCCTAGTTTTGATAAATTTCCTGCTCTTCTTCACTTGTTGTTGTGTTGTGTTTAGTTTTGTATGGTTGTTGGTGTTGTTGCAACAAATTTTCATACAACAAATCCAATTGTTGTTGGTGCTGCTGTTAAATTGATATGCACCGACATTTTGATGTTTTAGTTAAATGCAGCAGCAAAATAAATTTAATTTTAGCTTGAACAAAATTTTTTATTTAAAAAAAAAAAAAAAACATTTTGGCTGTTTGTATTAAGGTGATTTATACATACATGCAAAGAAAGTATGTATGTACCTGTAAGAGTATGTGTTTTACATTGAACACATACATAGAGAAAGGTATAACTGTGTGTGCTAATGCAACATTAGGTTGTATGTTAGTTTTGTACATACATGTGTACATATAATTGCCAATAGAAAGAAAATTACTAAAGAAAGAAGAAAAAAATTAAAACAACAACAACAATTGCTATTGCAATTACAACATTCGCTTACTCTCCCATACACATTTACACACTCTTGAACAAAAATAATCGCATTTAGAAATAAGGTGAATGAATATTATGTCAATTGCATAATCAATGGAAAAATTACACTTGAAGAAAGACGAATTTTTAAACTAACTAAAGAAAAACTTGTTAACATTTTACTATTTCTGCCTGTTTGCTTTAAAAAATTTAAATATATTTCACCTTTTTTTTAATAACTCAGTACTAATAATGACCTACGGCTATATGCATAAAAAAAACTTATTGTAGATTTAAAACACAAATTTGTTAACAAACACTTTAGCTTTAAAAATCATTTATAAAAGTATAGTATTCATAAACGTTTGTTAAAGGCACAATAACTAATGTACTGTTTTTTGTCTATGCTGGCAATGCTTCTCTGTTATTTCCCATTTTTCGTTGTTAGTGTTGCTTGCAATTAGGATAAAATATTCGTTAATTCTCTTTTTTTCATTGTTTGTTTTTAGTAATAATACATTTTTGAAGATAAAAGCTAATATTTAGAGAACAAATTTTTATTTGATTCTAGTAAATTTATATTAAGCTTAAATGCATTAATATACAAACGTTTTTATATATTTTAGTTCAATTATTATTAAAAGTATTCGAATGACGAATATTCTGTGATAAAATAAACATCACTGTTTTATAATTTCTTTTATTAATTTATTTTTATTGTCATTTTGTTAAATTTTAACAAAAATTAATGAATTTCTATGAGGAAACACATAATTTTAATTCCGGAGTGGATACATTAGATTGTGTGGACCTTCTGCCACAATGTTTACGCATTTAGTTACTACATGCCGTTACAGGTTAACAATAAATTACAAAAATGACAATAAAACTCACTTGCGAACCTCATGTAGTTCACTGCCGGAGAAATATGGAACAAAATCTTATATTATTAAAGTGGACCATATTTCCCAGCGGAGTTAAAATTATGTTTATCAATTGCAATAGTATCGACTATTAATGCAAATTTATAAAGAATTATCTTCAAAATTCCCTTTTTTCAAGATAAAATGTAAAAAGAATACTTTATAGTAGGTTTAAAGAAGGGTCGAACGAACTTTAAAATTTGTATACTTATTAAAGGTTTATCAAATGTATTTTGATCTATTAATCGTTTATGAATACAACTTTATGAAAATTTGCTTATAATTGGTTTATAAAGCTCTTGTAAATTTTTATGCATAAGGCTGCTAATGTTTAGTAAGATTGTATAAGTTTGTTAACTCTTAATAAATTTAATAACTTTTTCTTTACACACACACACACTTTTAAATATTTGATATTTTACTGTCACTATTTGCTTAAACAATGCGTCACTTTTTTTATTTCATACATATTACTGTTGTGCTTAAAATAAACACACTTTTTTCCCCTTACTTTTTTTTCAGAATTTTTGTTGTTGTTTGCTTTAAGACACGTGCTTAAATATTTTTTCTTTGGTTCAGTTTTGTTCTTAACTTGTTTTTTTTTTTTTTTATAAAAAAGTCCTGTAATAAAAAACACTTTATCCTTATTTTTTTGGTTTATGATGTCTTCCGTCTTCTAGTCTTGAGTTGACTGTTTGAGAACTAGTAATTCCATCAGCTGTTTAGTTTAGCTTAGTTTTTTTTTCTGTTCTATTGGCCATCACCATCAATTAATCAATTGTTATTGATTTTCTGCTTTCCTTGTTGTTGAAATCAATATAAATCCATTTATTTGTTAGTTTATACGTGGTTTATAAATTATTAATGTAGTTTTTTTTATTTTTTTTTAAATTCTTTGTGATTTTAAAAAGTTTTAAATCGTTTCCTCTGTCAATGATGAGCTTGGCTCCCACTCATATTTTATTTATGTATGTAGTTTATTTTGTGTCATTTTTAGTTTCAATTTATTTTTGATTGTTTTAATTTAATATAATTTTTAAAGAGCTGCTTGAGTTGTGTTGAAAAGCAGTGGTAGTAGTAGTAGTACAAAAAAATTGGCTGTTGCTGTTCCGATGTATAACTTAACACTGATGGTCGAATTTTTTTCTAAAATTGCAACTGTCGTAGCAGCAGTAGTCATCAACAGCAACATCATCATCGTTACACACTCATACTCAGTCGCAAGCACTCTTCGTTTTTTTAAAAAAAGGGGAGTCGGGTTGTTGCTTTCGTCGTCTCCAATATTTTACGTTCGTTTTTTGTATGTCGTTTTCTGTTCTTGTTGTTGTTGCTGTTTCTTTTTCTATACAATTGTTGTTTAATGTGAGTAATATTTGTTGTTTTTGTCATCATATTGCACTCTTCTATTTCTTTCACTGCTGTTATTGTTTTTGTTGCTTACTTGTTAATAAGTATGTATGTACGTACAAACAGTGTGTGTGTTTGTTTTCTTTTTTTTTTGCCGAAATTGTTTTTCTTTGTAATAGAAAACTTGTTGTTATTGTTAGTGCATTATAAAACTGCACTCTTTCTTTCTCTCACTATTTCTATAACTAAAGCTCTTTTTAAGGCAACTATAAGGTATTTTTTAGCTTTATCATATTAATAGTGCATTTTATTTAAGTTCTCAAAGTTACACAAAGGTGAAATATACTACATGCTTGAAATTCCAACTTTATTCTTTTATTTAAGGGAAAATAAGAAACAAAAAAAAAAAAAAAAAATTTTATTTAAATTCACTTTAAACCCGTGTTCTTTATATTAAAGCAAATATAATACTACTGGTTTATCTTTACACAAAAAAAACCTAAAGAAATATTTTGTTTTAAATAAATATGAGTAACCAAGTAAAAACCTACAAAAAAAAAAAAACTATAAAAATTATTAAAAGCTTTTGAAATAAAGCTTTTAAATAACTCTTAGCCATATAAAAAAACACTCTTAAATATGATTATTTCCATTGACTAACACAAAAAGCTTTTTTACTCTTAAGTTTTCTTAAATAAAATGTTGTACACATGTATTTGTTTTTTTTATAAGGAAGTAATAATGTTTGAATTGTTTCAAACATCATCATTATTATTAAGAAAAAAACAGCAAAGCTTTTAAAAAAATTCCAAAGCTTTTTATTTTCTAGTTCTCTTTAGTTGTATAAATAAAAACTTCTCTTAATCTAGGGGACTCCCTTGCATTCTAGCCAGTTGCAATGGGCGTTGATGTTCAAGGTGATTTGCAATAGTTTTCGTATAGAAAAAATTCAATAACTATTTTTGTATACATATGTATGTACATAGTACATACATATAAATATAAATGTATATGCGTATGAGTATGAGTGTAAGCATGTATTTTTGTTTGTTGTTGACTTTTTACATGCAGTTCTATATACATACTTAACTTGTTATATACTCTCTGTTATATACAGTTTTTATTTTATATTTATTTTAAAAGCGTTTGTGGTAGTGTCTTTTTATCTCACACAATTATGTGAAATTATCGATAAATTTTGAGGTTAAGGTTAGAAAAACTATTTGCAGTAAGAATAACAGAACACAAAATTTACAACTTTAAGTTTGTTTGCTACAGGAATTTAAATGGAAATTATAAAATTAAATATTTATTTGTAGAAAATTTTTTAAATAACTACAAATAATGCTATTTAATTTTGCTTTGAAAAATAGTTTTTTTTTATGAAAATTAAAAAAAAAATTCTTAATATTTTTGTTTTAAATAGTTCTAAATGACATTAAAATCACTTTAAAACATTTCATATTGATTTTGTTTGGCCTTGGGTTTAAGTCATATTTAATCTTCACATTAGTTAAACCAAATTTGTATTTAGTTTAACTAATCTGCAGTTTACATACCAAGGCCAAGTGTATTTAATTTCAAATGATTTTAACTCTTTAAGAACTATATTCAATACAACATTTGAAGATTTTTTTTATTACAAATATAAATTTGTATTATTTTTTGTTATATGCCATTTTCTTTTCTGGAAAAAAATTATGCATTTTTTTCGGTACTTTAATTGTTAAATTAGTTTATAACAATTTTTGGAAATACATACTGCAATGTTTTATTTAAACAAAACAAGTTTAGTAGGTATTTTGGGTTTATTAGGGTTTTACAACAAAAGCTTATTCCTTTGTTTCTTAAGATAAAACTGAAGTAAATTATAAAGAAACACTTAACCCTCTAATGACAATTTCTTAAAAAATAGCTAAAAACTTAAATTTGGGCATCTGATTTCAAAAACAACATTTAAAAATGTGTTTAATCAATGGTTTACCTCACAGTTGGGAAAACTTAATGAGTGCCTTAAGGCCCTCTTGGGTCTTTAGAGATTGAGTTTTAGTTAGTTTTTGTTAGTAACAACTTGAAAAGCCACTTTTCTAATTGTTCATCACTCAAATCACATAATTTGAAGCGTTTGTTCACTCGACCAGCCATTTCTTGAAAATTTATGTAAAAAATTGCAAATCAAAGCAAAGAAAACAAAACAACATTTTGCTATATGAGGGAAAAAGAGAGGCAGCAAAACTAGTCTGTAATGCCCAAGAGTGCCTGAAGGCACTCATCAATAAATCACGTCTCTAAAAAGTAGCTTATGTTTTTTTTAAATAAATCTTTATTTTAAGATAAAAAAAATATATATATATATGATTGCAATTGGGAACTTTAAAACACTTTAATAAACATGAACTTTCCATATTTTTTTGGTTGTTAATGCACTTAGTTTGCAAAAAGTGCAGTAAATAAGAAAGAAGAGAGCTTTTAAGAGGTTTCAAGGCTTATTAAACTATTTAAGTACGTTTTTTAGAAACTGTTACAAGAGTTTTTAAAATAAAAAATCAGTTATATTTGCATTTATTGGCATTTCTGCGATGAGTGCCTTGAGGCATGCTTAATCATTAGAGGGTTAAGCCGTAATCGTGGAAGGCTTTCTGTTTAAAAAAAATTTAAAATACGAGAAAACGCACATCACGCCTTCGAGTCGATAAAATAGCACTTTATTTTCTATAATTTCAAAAAATAGTTTTCAATACAAGTAAAAAAAAAAAAAATTAAAACCAGAATTTCCAAGCAAACTGCTTAATATTGATGCAATTATTCATGCCACAATAAGTCGAAAGTTGGTACAGAAATAGTTCTGAATGATCCCACATTTTAAACTGACAAGTTTGACTTAAAAGTTTACATTTTAAAGAGCACCAGGTTTCAAATTAGGTGTTTAAATTTTAGCAAGAAACTCAAATGGTTTATCTAATTAAACCATATTTTAGACTGTTATTCAGAGATTTTTGGTTTATAAATATTTGTAATTTAAAAAATAAAACGATCTCCCTTAACCTACTTATACAGTTAAAATAATGCCATAATTTTATAAATCAAATCCCAAATTCTTAAATCGTTAAATAGAAAAGAAATCAATATTTTTTGGAAATTTTCACAAACTACAGTATTTTATATAAATTTTAGATAAATATTTTGTTTTGAGAATGTTTGGATTTTTTAAATAAATACTAGAAAATCAAATAAATATTTTTTGAGATCAAGTTTTCAACACACACCATATACTATAAATAACACAAAAATCCTACCTCCTATTTAAATACAAAACAACTCCCACTCTAAACTTATTTCATTGCAAAAGTAATTTCCATTATTTTGTTATTCCAAGAATCTATAAAAAAACACATTTCAACTAAAATTTTACGCTTTTAAAAATGATTAAATGACCTAAATACTACAATACGTTATGTGCAGTTTTTGTTTTTCGTTATAACTCTACTCTACACGCTGATTGCAAAATGAACAATCGTTTGTAATACAAAAAAAAAAAAAAAAATAGCAATATGACGTTAAGTATCTAGATACACTCATATAGATAAATAGATTTGGTAGATAGATTTAGACAAGCTTACTCATGTATTTAACGCTCTAAAAGTAAAGTAAAACAAAAACAAACATGGAAAACCATACAACAGCTTTTAATTTACGTTAAATAAATTAAATAGACCTTTTCTTTATACAATAATTAGTTAATAACAACATCAAACAAAAATAAAAAAAAATAAAAAAATATATTATTACTATAAATGAAAATTGTGTGCTGATTATAGTGAGTTCCACAAGAAATTTTTGTGCGAGAAAAATAACATTTCAAATAAAATGCTACAAAATTTTAATTCTCTTATAATCAGCTTAATTTGATTTAATTTGGAATTAAGAGATTTCTTAATGTATTAAAAGGCTTTGATTTATCTTGACCTTTATTTTTCTGAAAAGGGGCAGCTAAAATTATATTCAAAACTGGCAGAAGACAATTGATTTTTTGGGAAAAAACTATGAATATTATTTAATTGGGCGGTTTTGATTGACATACTCAGTAGTGTTATTGAATCACATGAAGCTCTCGACTGTAGTGCAAACAATGTTCTTAATCCGTTAGCTACATAATCTTATTTTAATCTTTCCATTATTTCTTTAACCCAACCTAAAGCCTCATTTGTAGAACATCACATCTGTATATTTATAGCTGTTATTTTTATATCAGTGTAATTTCTGTAGCCAAAATTTAACCAGCTCTATTTGAGAAAATACATGACCATAAAATACCTAATAGTATTTAACATAATGCGAATATTGTTCTAATTACTCATTTCAAAATATTACGAAATATGTTGAAAGTGAAACAGGAATAACACATACTCATTGGTGTTATTGAATTACATGTAGCTCTCGTCTGTAGTGCAAACAATGATCTTTATCCGTTAGCTACATAATCTTATTTTAATCTTCCCATCATTTCTTAAACAGAACTTGAAGTTAACCATAGTTTAACTACTTAAGCATCATTTGTTTATTTTATATCACTGTATATTCTATAGCCAAAAATAAAACAGCTCTATTTGAGAAAATACGTGACGGAAAAACATCTAGTAGTATTTAACATAATATAGTTGTTTGTAATTACTCATTTTAACATATTACGAAATATGTTGAAAGAGAGAACAGGAATAACCCTGATTTATAAATCTAAAAGCTATACGTTCATTTTGACTATAATTCGCAGATTTTCAGTTTATAAAAATTCTAAATGGAAAATACATTTTACAATACCCTTCTTCTTAAACCAAACCTTAATTTAATTACAGATTAATGGAAAATCGTTTACTGTAGATACAACATCAGAGATTTTACATTTAAAATGGGAGCTGAAACTCCCTATTTGCAGCTATAGTTTAAGCTCTAACGCACAGAATTAATAAATTTGTAACTTTATCAGTGAAATGTTTTTACATTGTTTAAATTGAAAATAAATTAAAAAACATTTGATAAATTATTGACAGTTTAAACTCCAAGATTTACCAACATCTTATTTCTAAAACCTTACCTATATTTAACCTGAGTTTTAATTTAAAAAAAGTATAAAATTGTTATTTCCTTAGTGAAAAGTTAGAATTTTTTATGGTTTCAGCAGTGATTAAACCGTGTAAAAGCAAAGGAATATTGGAATATTTTATTGAACTTTAATTTATCAATTTGAATTTTATATTGTAAACAAGTGAAAAACCCAAGAGTTTAACTCTCCATGATTTTTCCAGGCTATATAATACCTTTATGTTATCATAGTTTAAGTTTTAGTTTGACGAAAGTTTAAGCTGTGAACTTCTTCACTCAAAAGATATAAATATATTCTGGTTTTATCAGTAAATCGTGTAACAATTTTGTCATTTAAAATTTTTAAAATTGTTAACTATTTTAAATACAGTTTTTGTATTTAAAACAGGTTTACAAAATTAAACTCTCAATGTTTTCTCAATAATTCTTAAACTTAACCTAAACGCCTAAACGTAAGACGAACGAAAATTTAATATGTATTTTATTATTGTAACAAAAACAAAATATATGTAACATTTTCTCTAGGCTTACTTTATCTTGTTTTATATAAAAGCTGTAAATTTAGCCATTGTATAAATTCCAAGTTCCGGCGATTTTCGTTTAAAGATATGTAGTTTAAGCTTGCAACTTTATCAGTAATAAGTTAAACTAGCGTTTCCAGTTCGATTTTAACCGAAACCGCGGTTTTTCAAGGCCTAAAACAGAACCCGAAGCCGACAATTATTCTTCGGTTTTTACTTTTAATCTATTTTCATTTAAAAAATTTAAAATTTAGAAATGAGAAAAAAACTTTTTGATCAAATATCTCAGATCGGTAAAAATATCTTAAGATTTCTTTAAATTTTTTTAAATTGTATTACAATAATTGCTTCAGATAATGTAGCAGGCTACCTTTAATAGATAGGCAAGGGAACCTGTTAATAAATAATGTATTTCCTGACAATTGATTCTAGGTTCAATATTATAGAAAATTATAAAAGAACCATTTTGAAGAACAAAATAGCATTAACATTTCCTATATTATCAACTGATTTCAATTTTTTAAAACCGAAACCGAGGTTTTGTAATTCTTCGGTTTTTTGGAAACCCTAAGTTAAACCATCGGTTGAATTAGCTAAAAATCCTGTAAGGAATCATATGAGTTTGTCAATATCAATATCGTTTTTAATTTTAATACTTTATACATTTTGGAAATGTTTTCTTGCACCAAAAGTAAAATTTATATGAAACGAAGATTCTACGAAAATTGTTCAGATGTGCTCATAATTAAGTATTCTTTTAAAATCTTCCTTTTTTACCTTTTTTGAGATCGTACGTGTGGAAAATTACCATCGATTTTTTAAGGGCCTTCAAAAATTATTCAATAAAATAGTTTTCCGGTCGTGTATCTGTATCGGGCTTGTAAGTTTTCCAAACATATTTGAATAGCTACCAGTCACAGTAACCACATGACTAGGGGAATACAGAGTAGACTTGAGGATATGTATGTCTCCTCACCCACACTTTTTCAGATATTCAAGCAACAAAGAAAAAAATTGATACATTTTGCAGCTTGGGATACTGGACAAATCAAGAGGGGGTTAAAAAGAAACATATCGAGCCGCATCAGCAAGCACTTGGGCATCTGAAACCAGTGTTTAAGTCGAACAACATATCACAAAAAACCAAACTGAGTCTATTCAACTCTAACGTAAAGTCAACCCTACTTTGTGGATGTGAGTCAGGGAATGCTGTAAAACGTAACTTCCAATCAGTTCAAACCTTTATGAATACACAAAATTCTAAGCATATATTGGCTAAGTACTATCTCAAATAATCGCTTGTGGTCAATAACGAAAGAGCAATTAATCCACATTGAAATTAGAAACTGAAATTGGGGATGGATAGGCCACACTTTCAGGAAGCCTAATGAAGATATTGCAATACAAGCCATAGACTGGAATCTGCATGAAAGCATACATAGATGACGTCCTTGACACACTTGAAAACGGCAGATATTGAAGCCGCTACAATAAACTTAAATCTAAGTGAATTTAAGTACCGTGCATTAGATATAAATAATTGGAATTCAATTCTTACGTCCCTATGCTCCACATAGGAGTAAGAGGTATAAATATACAAAATATATAATCTTATGCTCACTATTGACTTTAAAACTTTCTCCTGGTATTTAAAAAAACTATATATATTGAAACTTATTTAAATTCAAATTATTATATGGATAGAAACTTATTTAATGCATTATCTCCATAATGAATCCGCCATCTTGAATATTTAAATTTGTGAGAACTAAACAGCGACTTTGAAAACCCATAATACTGATATTCAGGTCCATTGTTGGTTGTTGTATCTCAAGTTGACTTTTTAATTATTTTTGAAACTCTAACTGCTAGATTCTCGATGTCATGAGAAAATTTAGTCGAATAATTTGTATGAAAACCATTCGAAAGAATAGTTGGAACTGGCAGAGTTAAAAAAACAAGTAAGAGAGCTATATTTGGCTGTGCCGAATCTTATATACCCTTACCAAATTATACTTTAAAATAAAAATTTTAAATATTTTTAGGTAAACAAAATTTAATTTTTTTTCAAAATTTAAAAAAATTTTTTTTTTCAAAATTTAAAAAATTTTTTTTTCAAAATTCTTTTTCAAAATTTAAAAAATTTTTTTTTTTTCAAAATTGTTTTTTTTGAAATTTTTTAAAAATTTTTTTTTTAATTAAAAAATAATTAAAAAAAAAAATAATTTTAAATTATTAGTGAAAAAAAAATGTATGACCAAAAAATTTTTTGGTAAAAAAAAATTCCTGTTACAAAATATTTTTCTCGATTTTGACCCATTGTAGGTCCAAATTACTATAGCCTTATATACATCGTTGCAATGGACTTTGAAATATCTATCATTAGATATCCATATTGTCTATATTAATGATTTAGTAATCCAGATATCGATAAAAATTGAGGTTGTCCCTGTTTTTTCTTTATATCTCAGCCATTTGTGGGCCGATTTTCTCGATTTTAAATAGTGACCGAACAGGAAGAATTCCCGATATATTGATGTATCAATTATGTTTTTAAGTTATTTGGGGGCTACGGAAAGTTGATTTCAACATACAGAAGAACAGATGGACAAGGCTATATCGACTTCGCTATCTATAACCATCCAGAATATATAAACTTTGTGGCGTCGCAAATGAAAAATGTAGAAATTACAAACGGAATATAGACCCTTGCCACTCATGGTGAAGGGTATTATAATTAAATAGTAAACTTGAGTTACAGCAGCAAACTAAATCCATGTTTTTAAATGTACTGCATTTAGGGTTAACAAACAAAGCCGGTGATTAGGAAACTCAAGTTTAACTATTCAAGCTGGCGTCTCCACTTTCGTTACATTTATGTCTTAAAACTTTTTCAATTTTAAACTTGGTTCTTAATTATCTTTTTTTTTGGATAATTAGCTACCATTTTTGTCACTTTTTAAGCGAAGTTTAAGTATGTACTACGTTAAACGTAGTTTAATTTCTTTAATTATAGTTTAATTATATTAAGCTTTTTATTTTTGTATATTTTAACACATCACTTCTGAATTCTTTTTTATTATTGATTATAAGTTTTAATTACATACCAATTCCTTTTTAACTATTTACATGGCACAAATTTATTATAGAAAAAACAGCTTTGTTCTAAAGTCCTTGCAAGGCTAACACAACCAACCATCATTTACTTTTGCTGATTATTTTTGTTAACAATTCTAAAGAAAACTAAAAATTTCTTAAACTGAGAATGAAACCAACTTAAATATTATAACAAATTTCTTTGTTTGATGTAATAACAATTAATATAATATATTGTACAATAAACAAAAAAAAAAAAATGCTTTGTTCCTTAGAAATATTTGCCATGTGTTTGCATACTTGTCAAACACACTGTACAACCATAAATTACACACAAATACATTTTAAAAGAAATACATACAAACACATACATTTATAGTAGGAATACAGACATATATGTATGTAGATAGAGGTGGTTCTCAAAGTTATTAAAGTGTATCGGAAACATCAAACATCATGCCATTGTTGCGCTGAAAAGCGCATCAATTTATTAAATTTATTATTGTTCATACAAGACGAAACAAAACTAAAAGAATAAAAAAACCTCTTACATATTTAGAAGAAAAATATCTATAATATAGTGGTTTTTATACAATATTTCTATGAATAATACTTGTACTATAGGTTGTTTTCCGTTTTTATCGACTTTTATTTTTTGTTTTTGTTTAACAAAATACATATAAATTTAAAAATTGGCTTGACTATGAGTAAATGTGCATTAAAATGAAATTGTTTGTTCTACACGAGTATTTTATTTATTTTTTTTTTGTTGCTGATGCATTTTTGCTCGTAAGACATTCTGGTGACATTATTTGTCATTTGCACTAAATGTATTGTAAAATTTTAAAATTATAGTAAAAAAAAAAAGAATCGAAAAAATTCGATTTTTTTCTTTGCTTTCTTCATGTTTGTATGTGTATTTTTGGCATTTGATTTATTTTTGGTATGACCGTCAATTATCCTTTAGTGTTTGTTATTGTTCTCTATTTCTTTGTGCATTTTATTTAATGTAAAATGCTAAAAAAAAAACTAGCCAGAAATTGTGCCAATGTTACACAAATAAAAACGATTTTCTATAACTTTCGCTTTTCGTTTGTATGTAAGTAAGAGTAATCTAATTTATTTTTACGAAATTTAAATAAATGACAGTAATGTCATTTCTAAGTAGAGGCCATATAATTGTGAGACAAAAAACATAATGGCCCTTGCCAAAATTGGGGTTTAAGTGTTCTTTTTTTTTTTTTTTTTTGGGGGGGGGGGATATACAACAACTGAACACGTTTCTTTCAATGACCTTAATAATAGTAGATCGAATGCATTTGTTACATAGATTATTTTGTTGGCTTGTTAGACAGTTTGAATAAATATTGTATACGTTTTTGTTTTATTTTGCTAAAGAATGTGCTCGAAATCCTATATAAAAATTACTTACTAATATCTTTAAGTTTGAAAAAATCAAACCTATTCTATATAACAATTCTTTAAACAAATTTTAAATTAACATATATAATTTTCAACATATTCAACACATTTGTAGTCAATCGAATGATTTTAATGTGACTAAATCAGAGCCATGACTTGTTAAATAATATATTAAGAAAATTTATTCAAATTTTTTAGTATGAAAATGTGCAATATTTTTGAAGGACGGAGTTTTAAAGTGGTATATATTTGAAACTAATTGAAATATTGACTTAAAATTTGTTTTTTAAGACCAAAAATTAACTTATCTGAACAAAAAAATATAATTCGGAAAATGTGGATTAAATTGTTTCTAATATTTGCAATCATATCAAAATTTTGATACAAATTTTAGTTTTAGAAGGTCTATAAATATGTAATAAAATCTTTATTTATTAACAAAACTCAACGAAATTTTCAAAGTTTTTTTAATTTTTCATACCGAGTAATAAGATGTAAAGAAAATTGTCAAAAGGTCAAAGGGAATCCCGCAATTCCTAAAAATTAGAGCGAAAATCCCAAAAATGGTATTTTTTACAATTTTGCCCATAAGATCCACATTTTCTTCGGGGCTGAGAAAATACTTTGGAAATAAATAGTGATCATATCAAGGTTTTCAAAACTGCTTTCCGTTTTCTGATCCCAGCTTTGGGATTTTAGAACATGTGGCCCAAAATTTAAATTTTGATAAAAAATAGGTCAAATTTCGAAGGGCGTAGAGACGACATTTTCAAAAACATGTTTTTTATACCAAAATGTTCTCCGTAAAGATATCTTATAGAAAAACATAAAATTGTTATATTTTAAATAAAAAAAGAGTTAAGTCACCTTTTCGCCCAAAAAATAGCACATTTTTAAATTGAAAATCGTTTATTTTTGGATCTGTAATCGATATGGCTCTGAAATTTTTTGCATATTATTTGTAATTTAGTTGTCTAACTAACAAAAGAAATTTGAGTTGATTCGGTACAAAAGTACGCCCTATATTTTAAAAAAACCGGACCAAGGTATGGCAAAATTTAAAAATTTCAATTTTGAAATGCCTATTACACGGAAACTATAAGAGATAAATAGCACATGCAATCATAAATATAAAAATCTTTGCAATCGGATGAGAAACAAAAAAATGGCACGTGTTTAAAAATTTTACATGTCGAAGCCTTCATAGCGCCGCACCTGGAACATTTGTAAGGTCCATTTTAATAACTTAAACTCGAATTCTTCTTGGCTACGCCAACGTCAAATTTTATCCCGATCGGACCAGCCGTTTAAAAATGCCAGATTTATTTCCAAAAAATGTTGATTCTGCCCCACTGTGCAACAGATTGTAAGAATTTCAGTTTTATATTGGGTGTATTACTTAAAAATGCGGGATTTATGGGGTGTCTTTTGAACGCGATTTTTGTCTTTAATAACTTATATGTCGTTTTGAAGGGTACATATCTGTCATTTATTCTCACTTAGCTTTTAGCTTCGAAAATGTAGAATTTTGAGCCAACAAAGCGTCATATGCGGGAAGTTTTACATTATGTGTCATTATGGATGGCAACCGAACTTCAGTTGCGTAACCAGAGGGCAACCTCAAATGTCTGGTTGCAAATTTGGCAACAGAAATTATAGCTGCCAGTTGCCTTCTGCAATATCATTTAGACAACTGGCAACGCAACCGAAGTTTGGTTGCCATCCTTAATCGACCCATTATTTTTTCAATTTAAAAAAAGTTCCGCTGAAGCAAACAGATTGCTCACCAAAGCTTATGGTGAATGTGTTCCATCTATTTCAACGTGCGAGAGATGCTTTGTGTGGTGATTTTCACACGGAAGGCAAAGATCGCCCAGGCCAGCCAAAAAAGTTTGAAGACCAAGAATTGGAGGCATTACTCTATGAAGATTGTTTTCAAACTCAACAAAAGCTTGCAAAATCATTATGAGCTATTCAAACAGCAATTTCAAAACATTTCCGAGCTGCAGTATTCATGCAAAAGCAGATAAATTGGGTATCATACGAATTGAAGCCGGGAGACCTTGAAAGACGATTTTGTATGTAAAAGAAAATAATTTTTACACCGAATCATTAATTGCGATGAAAAATGGTAAGGTAATGTTCTGTGTTTGGTGGAGCTGCTGAAAACTGAACAGACCATCACATGGAACCTGTACCGAACGCAACTGATGAGTTTGAATCGAGCAATGGGCGAAAAACGCCCAGAATATGCTGCCAGACAATAAAAGCCACATGTTACAATACCTGTTAAAAAGTATTTAGAATGAAGTAGTTGAGAAGATTTGCCTCACCTGCTTACAGTCCAGACCGTGCCCCGTCCGACTGCTGTCTGTTTCGATCGATTTAGAACGCTTCACTTTGGGACAGAGTATCATAAATTGGCTTGATTCGTTCTTAGCCTCAAAAGATGAGCAGTTTTTTTTGGCTCGGAATCCATGTGTTGCCAGAAACATGGGAAAAGGTCATAGCTAACAATGACCAATACTTTGAATAAATTTATATTGTACAAATTTTCCAAATAAAAGCTAAACATTTGAAAAAATTCCGCATTTTTAAAATCATACACCCAATATTATATCAGAATAATATTGTTGGAATAGCGCATCCTAAATTATGAATATTATGCGTTGCCAGAGGGCAAACCAAAATTTCTGGCAACAGAAAATGATAGCTGCCAGTTGTCATCTATAATAAAATTTTGGAAACTGACAACGGAACTTTAGCTCGGTTAACATCCATAATAGACCTATAATTTGAAAGTAAAAACAGGAATAACCATTAATATTCAAGTGAATCTTAAAAGCAGTCATTATACTTCTTAAATAACATGCAGATACTTTTCTCTGCTGATCTATTTTCTTGTTCATCTTCTACAACTATAAAAAAACTTGCAGGATTTATCAATTTTGCATTACAAAACTAACAGGCTGTCAATAGCAGCATGTTAGTGATCAGCAAAAGATTTTAAGAATTTATAACGAATATATATAGTTATGTACGAATTTCACTATTTCTTAGCCACCAGGTTATCAAAAGGTAAACAGATTGAAAATTTTGCATTAAAAACACAATCAGAAAATTAATTGTTCACACCATTGCACAGAGACATTGATACAGAGACAGTGGAGTGGATAGTGGTCGGTACTCATAGCCAAATCCTTTAGCAAGAGAGCAAGAGAGAGAATAATGGAAACTTTGAATGTGTACTTTATATTTTATGTGTCATTTATATTTTAGATTATGACTTCAATACTGTCTTAAAAGATATATTAAATAAAAAACTATAAAATTAAAAGTTAATTTCTTAAGGTTTGCGGTATGGGATAATTAAATTGTAGACGGATGTTTTCTGCTTTAATGATAGTGGCCAACTAATGCGATTAGGATTAATATTCTATTAAGTAGTAAGGATGTCATTAGATCCTATTCATCTTCTTTGTTCACCAACGAATGCAGGGTGTCTTTGAATGAGAAAGCGACACATGACAATTGTACCAACAACCTTGAATTGATTGATATTTCTTAGTGGAGGGTCGATGGTGGATATGATCTTGAACTGAATAACTGGCTTGCTGAGGCGAAATGACTTACTTTTAAAGCCAAATGCATGAGTTATCATGAAAGGGGGAGAAATAAACGGTAGTGAGTCACTGTACGTCCTTGCCAGGGAAGAAAGCTTGGCCACTCGATTTGGCCACTAAACGGTAGTGAGTCACTGTACGTCCTTGCCAGGGAAGAAAGCTTGGCCACTCGACTTAGCTTTGCTTAGCTGACTTATCTGGGATCAACCAGGAGTTACTATATTCCCTCATATGGAGAACAGGATGTACCTATCACACCAGAATAACAAAATGGTGGCATTGATATATAAACTCAGACAAGCTAAGCTATTTATTTCGTTTTCTAAGAGTAAATCCCAGATACTACTACCAATCTGGACACTGTAGTTCTGGGAAATACTTTCACGAATCTGTATAGATTGTGTGGCTTTCAAGACGAAATCTTTAATTGACTAGGGGCCTCCCCCCTAAGGGTCTTACGGAAACAAGTTTCTTAAGGGGGCTATAGGATGTTTTTAATCTGTCTCCACAGAGCATTTTGAGCTTCATTCGTGAACATCACCTGTTATGGTGAACAGTAAGGCAGCACAAATTATTAGTTGGAGCTCTTTTAATCTAATCTAAACACAAAGGGATCGAGGATTAATGCACCAAATGAGCTGCATTTCTGTCTGACGCCGACTTACTGTGGTGTAGAGTAATTGCTTCTTGGACATTAATATAATACTACTAAGTCGATCAAATAACTGTTATTCTAAATTGAAAAATGTTATTCAATCGAATAAAAAATTTATGTTTTCCTCGATATTTCGAATAATTTTTATTCGAATGACAATCCTAATAAGAACAACTAACTAGCTTGGCTTTAAATTTGCAAATATTTTTACCTATATCTGGGATACTGAGTTCTGTATATAGCCAATTGCTCAATTCACAAGGTCTCTTATCAGTCATATTGTCATAATGTCCTAATATATCACAACTCGGAGGCTAGGCTTAAGCGACTCTTAGGCATTCGGCGTTGGTCTCTGCTGATTCGTTACGATAACACAACATAGCATAGAAAGTAATATTATTTTAGGAAATTTGTTGCTTGAAAAGCAATAAAAACCATTGTGAAATATTAGGACATTATGACAATATGACATGATAAGAGACCTTGGAATTGCCCAATATACCTTATATAGAAAGGCTCTAACTCGTATTTTTTAAGTCGAAATTTTTTTTGGCTACATATGATATACGAGCGGACCATTTATCGAAATAAACGAAAATCTGGGGTTCAACAAAAAAAAAAAAAAAAAAAACGAGTTAGGGTCTTTCTGTATTAAGAAAATTTTGATATTAAAGAAAATTTATTTCAAAGGATTTAACAACAAATAACTAATTATAGGAAATAGGATAGATAGTGGGTGAATATTAACAAAAAAAATTTTTCACTCGGATTTTAGTTCTTTATTTTGCATTTTATACACCATTTCTAACTGTATTTTAGAAATTTCTAATTAAATTTCAGAAAATCTTTATTATATTTCAGATATTTCTAAGAGAATTTCAGAAATTTCTAATTATATATCAGAATCACAGAATGTTATTAGAATTTTGTGAAATACAAATGGAAATTTCTTAAATACAATTAAAAATATGCAGAAATACATTTGTAAAATTCTGAAATTTATTATAATTTTCTGAAATATAAAATACATATAATATAATTATTTCCCTCTTTAAATCAAATAAAACAGTGTATAAATTAGAATTCATCATGGCAAAATCAGTTCACACAACCCTGGTGCAACATCCTAAATGAGTCTAACGCCACAAAGCTTTTATCTCTCACACAAGAGAGCTTTCAAACCGCTAAAGCAAATATAAAAACCCTTAAATTTCATTTAAATTGTTTATAAAAATTCACTTAATGCATTTGAATTAATGATGAAATTTATAAAACCAAAGATTTGTTGTAAAAATAATAAATTCAATTTAAAGCTTTTTTTTTTTTGTGATAAAAATAAAGTGCTTATGAACATAGTGACCAATTGGTTTGAGATGAATAGTTTCATTATAAATTTTGTACAAATACGATCAATCAGTTAATTTGATTTATTATTTTTTTGTTTGTTTTATTAAACTTAAAAGAAAAACAAAAAATAAATGCTAAAAATATGCAATTTTTCTTAAAAACAATTTTGTTTTTTGTTTGCGCTTTAAACTTAAAACTTAATTAAATTTAATTTAAATTGGTAACTAGAATTTAATATGTAGTTACTAAAATGATTTAAATTAAAAAGTAAATTTGTAATAATAATAATAATAATTATATATTTGTTTAATAAACTTAATAAAAATAATAAAATCAAAGAAATAAACTTAAAAACTTATGCTATTTATTAAAGTTTTCAAATAAAAAAAACTCAAAAAAAATTATTATTAAGAAATTATAAATTAAAAAAGAAGAACAAAATTAAAATGAAAAAGAAAAACTTACCTCAATTAAAATGCATTTGACTGACATTGATGTGTGGGATGCTTGCCTATTAAAGCTATTAAAAAAGCTTTAATGGGTTTTTTTCCTATATTGATTGTGTGGCCATTTTGCTATAAGTTTAGAAGTTATACTTATCAATATCGTTGTTGTTAATTGTATTGAAATCGTTGTATTGTCATGTCATTTACTACTGAGATACCACCAGCTGTGTTCACTGATATCATATTGTTAGCTTTAAACTTCAAAGCGAGCACAGGGTGTATCCCGGCAATAAATACATTTATTTGTCAGCTACTGCTGCCTGCTTGCAATTGGAAAAAAGCTTTTATTTCAGTTTTTTGTTTTTTTTTTTGTTGTTTTTTGTTTGCACATTTTCAATTTCAATTAGTTTAGACAATCACCACCAACAAGCACCACAAATATACGAACGAATGAACGAATGCATAGATACATAGAAACGAACGAATTTAGATACAATTCAAATTCGATTTCAATGTTTAATTGTTTGCATTTCTCTAAATTGTTTTTGTTATAGTTATTGTTGTTGATTTTAGCTGTTGCTGTTGGCTTTTATCAAAAAGCTCTTTTTGTTTGGCTTTTGCATTTGTGTGTTGGTGTAAGTGTTCTCTCTCATTTAATATGTATGTTATTGTATTTAATATTAAATGTTTGGGTAGGTTGTGTGGCTGTATTCATGTTATTGTTGTTGCTGTTGTTGTGTTTATAATACATATTTCAACAGCTGCCATACATGTTTTCAAGTCAGTTAAAAAGTTTTTCCTTTCCACTCTCTATTCTTTGCTCTTTACCTATTTTCCTTATTTTCTTTGGCTATTGAAACTTTTTAAATGTCAAAGGGTATTTCCCCAGTTTTATTTTTTTTTTGTGTTGTCGTAGTTGTTTTGCTTTTTATTTTAAGCGGAAGGAATTGAATACTTTTGAAATAATGTGTCAATAACTAGTAAAGAAAAAAAGCCCTTTCCTTTAACACCATTTGGTGTTACAAATGTCAAAGTTGGTTATTTCTATTGTAACATGAGACGTATACAAAATGTGTTAAAATTTGATATTTATAAAAATTAACTATTTAGATAATAAATTTAGTTGTAACCCAGGTTAGGGTATTATAATACACATAAATACAAATTGGTGTACAACCCTACCATGGGCATAAAGCCGAATATTTATATAAGTATGGGCTATGGTTTATTTATTTATGTTAAATTAGAGCTGTAAAGGTAAGCCCGATAAATGGGAGTGTAATTTTCTATGCATGTCATAAAATTTTAAGTTCAAAGTCGAAACTTTTATTTAATTCCATGTTGAAATATGATGGATAGATTCTAACCGAACCCGTGTTATTCAGGCTGAAACTGAACCGATGCTAATATTCGGCCAATAATTCAGTATTCGGCCTAATCAAAATAAACTAAAACTTTGAAAATGTATTATTAATTTCCTAAAAAAAAAATGTTGAGCACCCTGTTGGACTCACTATACATTCTGTACTGACTTCATTAATCTTGTTTTTTTCATCTTGAACTGAAAAGATTTTTTGATGGTACAGTCTTTACACAAATCTTATTTATTTTACAATAAAATTCTATTATAATATTACTATTGGGTGTATAACTTAAAAATGTGGAATTTACAATGACGGCGTATCTTTTAAACGCTGTTTTGTTTTTATTCTCACTTATCTATTGAACATTATTGTGTAAACAACGTTTTTTTTTTGCTTTGAAATTGTCGAATATTGTGCCAACAAAACGTATATGTGGGAAGTTTTGCTTACTTCTTTAATTTGAATAAAAGTGCCGCAGAGGCAAACAGATTGCTCACCGAAGCTTATGGTGAATGAGTTTCATCGGTTTCAACGTACGAGAGATGGTTTGTTTGACACGGAAGACAAATATCGCACAGGCCAGCAAAAAACTTTGAAGACCAATAATTGGTGGCATTACTCCATGAAACAGCTGTTACGAACAAAATCATCTATTGTGAATGAAAAGTTCATGGGAATAGCACGATAGCAATTTTCCCTTCGAGGGAAATGGATATTTCATGGGAACATAAATTTCTCATGTTTTTCACGATAGGGATGTATATTTGGTGGGGGCAAAAGGGTTCTATCTATTATGAGCTGCAGAAATCTGGCCAGATCATCACAAATTATTGATTTGAAGCGAGCATTAGCCGAAAAACGACCAGAATATGCTGCCATACATGAAACCGTAAGATTTCATCATGATAACGCTCGACCACATGTTGCAATAACTAGTAAAAAGTATTTAGAATGAAGTGGTTGGGAAGTTTTGCCTCACCCGCTTTATAATCCAGACCATGCTCCGTCCGACAACAATTTGTTTCTATCTATGCAGAACGCTTGCTCTGGGATACTCTTCACTTTGGAACAGAGTATCAGAAATTGGCTTGATTCGTTCTTGGCCTCAAAAGATGAGCAGTTCTTTAGACTCGAAATCCTTGTGTTGCCAGAGAGATGGGAAAAGATGATAGCTAAAAATGGTCAATACTTTGAACAAATTTATATTGTTCAGATACAGATAATATGAAACATTTTTTTCTTAAAAAAAAATCTATGTTTTCCTTAAAAAAAGTACCAGTATTCGGTCAAAATTTTTCCAAATACCGAAACCTAATATTCAGTTGGACTCTAGTAATAGCCATATATATTTTTAAAAAATTAAAAAATTATCAGATTACGTAAGCTCAAAGTAATGAGTAAACTATGTACAATGACCATTACATAGTTGTATACCTTTGAGTTATAATGATATAAAGTTTTGAAAAATACAGTATGGACACCGTAGCTTGGCAAAATATCAAAAACCTCTAAAACATTATACACTTCCTAACGATTCACATTTTCATTAATTCAAAAAATATCTATTTTAAGCGTGATACATTTTTCATGTTTTACGTGTTTATTTTTCTTCACATATGTGTGTAGTTTAAAATTGATTTCTTAAACGAAATATCTTTTCAAAATTGATAAGCGTCAGGAAAGTTAAAAAACGAACTAAAGATTAAAAGGAAATCTGAAACAGAATGAACAATATACAAACCCAAAAATCTGAGTAGCTTTTTTCTTGTTAATTTTCGAGAATTTGCATAAATTTGTGCATATTCTGCACAATTTCTAGAATCATATGCACGTACAAATTAATTTTGAATTGAAAGAATGTCTCGAAGTTAAAAGATAGAATGAAATTTTACGGCTGAAAAATTAAGCTGAAACTAAAGCGTTTTTCACATGAAACCATGCAATAAAAGTATAAACCTGGTGTCTATACTTTCCTTTTTTGTTTGTTTTTCAAACATATATATTTGTACGAGTGCTGGGTAATGAAAAGTCAAAAAAAAAAAAAAAAAAATCGTTCACAAATTTCTTGAAAATCCGACATTTTAAGCATTACAGTCTAATTTGGATTATTTGGGTGACGGTATTTTAATTATAATAGCCATTTCTTATAGAGTAACTATTTTAGAGCTAACTATATTTTCCATTATTGATGTAACAGTACTTTAGCGGTAACAGTAATAGCAGTTATTTCGGTAATGCTGTTTTGAAGGTAAAATGGTATCAGTGACCAAACCAGTACGGTAAAAATCTTATTTTTAGTAGGTTTTTGAAACCATTTTCGGATGTAGGTAACTGAGTTTCGAACAAAAATAAAATAAATAAAAATTCATGGTTTCACCAGCTTTCAAAGGGTTCTCCATCTTTTTCGAGTATTATTTTAATCGAATAAAAGTTTATAATTTTAATACAAAACTCTTTCGCCTATATCTATTCAACTTTAATATAGAACTATTTTGGCACACGTAGCGTCATTATGTTCACCTGGATCAGATATAGCTAAACAAATCAAATGTTTCCAAACAATTGAACATTTTTGGGGTAATTTAAAATAAAATTCTTAATAAATGCGAAATTAACCCTAAGCTCTCTTTTTTTGTGTCTTATTTCTGACTTTCTGGTTAAATTTTCCGTTTTGGTATATTCAGGGACTTATAGTAAAATTTCACAGATACTAGGGATAATAAAAATCCCTATTCTTAAGGTGGTTTTTGCTCTTTTTTAAAAGAAGGACAAAAAATACCCATACCTTGAGGAGTGAGAGGGTTAACATATTCTACAAAAATGTTCTACGTAACATTTTACATAAATTTGCTGAACACATTTTATACCTAAAATGTAAGGGTCATATGGTTTCTTATGCCGATTAACAATAAGAATGTGCCAGAGCTGGGAAACTTTAACCCCCCCTCAAATGAAATTCAGATGTAAACTTTCAAAACGGCGATACACGTGTCTCTTCTTTTTGTCTCCTCTATCAAAATTTATAGGCCGGACCTTGTAATTTTGTCAAAAATTTGATTTTGTTGTACAGTGTTATTCGAGTGATCAATTCAGTTTTAAAAATTCCTCGATTATTCGAATAATTTTTATTCGATTACAAACTGTAGTCACTACTAACAGCAGTTCAGAAGAACATGATATATTAATAATCTAGTGCAAATTTCTTTGTAATTCCTGATTATATTTATTGAACTTTTTTATTAGAAAAATTTCAATACATAAGAAAAAATCTAAGCATACAAAATTAAAAGGAGAAAAATCCCCAAGAATATGCAATTTTAATAAATTTGGATGTTAATATTGGTTCGAATCTCTTAATTATAATAAATTTGAAATGCAGTAAATACTCACATCTTCTCCTAGCCCTTTATTCGTGTCAATCTGACTGCCTACATCAAGATAAAATCAACGATTTTATCTTGTTACAAGCTAATTTTGGTTTTATAAAACTATAAATTCAAAATGGTCCATTTATAAACATTAAACTCTCAATGGTGAGTGTGAGCTATGAAACTAGGGTCATTGCACAGGTCCTATGTAGTAGCGGCTAGTCGTGACAATGTTCTGGAATAGTATCAACTAAAAACTCGAATAAAATATCCCTAAAATGTCTTTTTACATTTTACTGTGTCCAATGATTTCAATAACACAAAATTTTACACTAAAGAACAGGTTGACAGAATAGATTGACGAAAAAGTTCCGTGCCAAAGTTCGGGTTTTTTGAAAATATTGAAGTTACAGCATCTATTACATAAATTTATAAGGATTTATAAGTATGGTTTTTGAAAATTGCACAACGCTATTCATTCACGTTATATTAATCATGCTAAAGCGTTTGCTATACAAGCATCTAAAACATTTAAACCGAATAATGATTTATATTTAAACTGGAAAAACTTATCAGCAAATATTTATAAAGTACTACTTATGTGAATCGTGAAACTATTATAAGACATTACTATTATACAAAATTTCAATTGATATATACTAGGAAGAGCAGCAAAAAAGATCAGATGTGAATTTCCGGAATGGAAATGTAATTTATTTAATCTGATCCTTTAAAAAAATTAAAATATCATTGGCATTTGAAAATTTTTTAAATAAAACTAAATTTAACTCACTTTCAGTTAATTTCATTACTATAAACCTCCAATTTCGCAATGTCTAGTTATTTTTATACCCTTCACCTTCGTGGAAAGGGTATATATAAGTTTGTCATTCCGTTTTTAATTACCACAATATAATTTTCCGACCCTATAAAGTATATATATTCTGGATCCTTATAGATAGCCATGTCCGTCTGTCTGTCTGTTGAAATCAATTTTCTGAAGACCCCAGATATCTTCGGGATACAAATCTTCAATAATTCTGTAAGACATGCTTTCGAGAAGTTTCCTATTTAAAATCATCAAAATCTGTCCGGAGATATGAGCAAAAATCCGAGACAACCTTTATTTTTGGCCTATTTTTGATCTATATCTCGATTACTAAGTCATAAATATAGACAATATGGATATCTAATGATAGATATTTCAAAGTCCATTGTAACGTTGTATATAAGGCTATAGTAAGTTGGACCTACAATGGGTCAAAAACGGGAACATTATTTTTTAACCCGAACTTTTTTTCACAAAAATCATTTTTTTGTCATACATTTTTTTCACTAATAAATAAAAATTTTTTTTTGAAAAAAAATTGGAAAACATTTAAAAAAAATTTTCGAAAAAAATTTTTTTAAATTAAAAAAAAAAAAATGTTTTCTTAATATTGTTTTAAAGTATAATTTGGTGAAGGGTATATAAGATTCGGCACAGCAGAATATAGCTCTCTTACTTGTTTAAGCTAACTATATACTGACAGTTTTCATATTCAAATTATTTTAACATACAGTAAAACTTTAGGTTAAAAAATAATCAGACATTGTGAAAATGGGGCTTAAACATGTTTCTTAACAATAATTTAAATAAAAAATCTATAAAAATTGTTGTAAGTTGTAGGTTTTGGCTTACACACATAGCCAAACAATCGTACACTATAATGAGACGCACTCTTTCGTTTTAAAGTTTTTTTTCAAATTTGTTTTTGTATGCTTAGGTTTTTTCGCACTCTGTATAAAAATTGTATGTTGTATAAGCTTAAAGATGAAACGAATTTATTTTTAATGGACAGAAAATATGTCAAATTTTAAACATATGCCTGATTAGTATAATTTTTTCTAAATTTTTAAATTATGATTCATTATCTAGTAATGGCAATTACTTGTTGTGTTTCATTTCGTTGTATATATCAAAACAAATCAAGTCTCAGAGTATTTTCAAAAATTTTTAAACGCAATCTACACTCATTGTTCTGTTTTTAATATTCACTATTTTCGTTAACATTATTTCGTGATTTTTAATATAAGATCAAAATCTGTCAATAACAATACATTTAGAAACACCTAAAAATCGTTATTTTTTTTTAAGAAATTGGAATTTGTTAGTAACTAAACACTGCTGCTAATTACAGCTTTAAATTAACTAAACACTGCTATTATTTTCCACCCAAGTGTGGATTTCAAAACAGCAATATGTCACTCACTCAAACGTACAGCAGCCGGAGTAAAGGAAAAGGGGCAACAAGTGTGATGCTTATTATAACACAACACAACATTTTATTACGTTTTTCCTTTAAATATAGTACTCATGAAAAGTAAAAAAAAGCAACGTTGTGTTAATGTGTTGGTAATTGTAATTGTAAATGTGATGTGGTTATACAAGTAGTTTTAATAAATAAAAATAATATATATGTATGTACTTAAATATTTTAATAATTTTCACTTTTTGAATTTCATAACGTGTGTAACACTAAATAGTTTTAGTTTGACCTTGAAAAGTTATTAATGATATAGAAAATTGTGATTTTTTGTACTGTTTGTGCTTTTTTTTTTTTAATTATTAATACAACACGGATGCTGTTGGCTGTTGTAATTATTTTTCTTTATTGAAATTAAGGCACTTAATTTTTCTTAATGAGTTTTTTTTTATATTTTTATTTTTTCTAAATAACACTTGTACTTTTTTTATAGTTTTTTTTTTTTTTTAAATTTTTAATTAAACTAAAAGAAATTTGAAGTATTTTTTTTAAAATATATATATATTTTTTTGTAGAAACAGCATCACAACACCTGTATGTGTTGATGCTACAAAAGGCTTTGTTCTGGATACTTGGAGTTTCGACACCAAAAGATAGGCAATGAAAAATTTCTTACTGCTTTACAGTTTTAGTATTCATGTATGAGTGTTTGTATTTTGTTGTTCTTGTTGTTGTTGCTGCTCAGCTTTAAGAAACAGTTTTGTGTATGGAAAAATATAGGAATGGTTTGTTCTCCCACCCACTTACTCACATACACATACACTTACACACACACACACTCTCCTACAAATAGAAATACTGTGTAAAAGAGATTGGAAATTGATTTCCACAAATAATACGAATACGAGTCGCAGAGGAAACTGTTTGAAGCAGCAACAACAAAACAAAACACAACAAAAAAAGCTTTGAGTTGGAAAAACAACAAACTAAACTCCCAGAGAGCTTAAATTTTAAACCAATCAACCCATCAACAACTCTCTCTCTCTTTTTTGCAAACGCATTTTATATACGATGTTGTTTTTGTGTATTAAATAGTGTGTTTGGAAGTGTATTTATATAATAGAATTCTATAATTAAATTAAATTATTGGAAATATTTGATAAATAATAGCATAATATTATATTAAAACCTACTCACTCACAGTTTTCCTGTTAAACTGCTATCACTACACAACTCCCTGTTTTCTTTGTTTTTGTTTTTTTGGACTGAAAATTCTCTTACTGTCTCTCTTCATTGTTTTGGCTTGATTTAGCTGGCTTTCCTGTGATTTTTTGAAATTTCCACAAAACTGTTGTGCAAACCCAGTTGTATCGTTCCTGTTGTTTGCTCCCTTGCACTTTTCATTTCCAAAAAATTTCACTTTCATCATCATTGTGGGGCAGATATTGCTGTTTTGTGTGTGTGTATACCCCAACCACCCAGACATTGGTGAAATTGAAATTTCAGGTTCAAGTGCAGTTGCGCATGTCAAAGTCATTTTCCATATTTATTGTCGCTGATGTTGGCGTTGTTGCTGCTATTGTTATTGTGGCTGCTGCTGTTTGTACTTTGACATTAAATGCATCCCGGGTATGAGTTCTGCACCCAACATCCATTGTATGCGTGTGTGTGTGTGTGTGTGTGTGTAGCATAACCTATATTGCCCCAAAACATCCGTTCATAAAACTCAATTGCTGCTGATTTCTATATACACACACAAAACAATAAATATATGGCTGCTGGGTTAGATGGATGGATAGCTGGCTGAATGAGGATAGTTGGTCTAATGATTTGCCATCTTTTCTTTTTTTTCCTTTATTGCCTTGTTTTTGACATTGGAAGTTAAATTGCATTAGGATGTTGATGTTGCTACTGCTGCTGTCATCGTCATTGATTTCAGGTTTTGTTTTGAGTTTTGTAATATTGTAATATATTGGCTGTTTAATTTCCGTTTATAGCTTGTAGATGTATTTGTAGCTAAAAAGATAACCAAAATAAATCAAATTTTAATTTTAATATTCAAATAATTCTTCAATTTGAAATGAAGTTTTGAGACTTCATTTTTTAAGACTAGTCCATCTTTGTCCTCCATACTACTTGTTTCCGTAATGCATTAATTTTATATAACTCAAACCCTAAAATTTTCCAAAAATTACTAAAAAATTTCCCACAAATTTTATAAAATATAAATAAATTGATTTCAATACATACACATTTTTTAATAGGCGATAAATTTTTCACCCACACGCAGAAAAAAATATAGTTGTGCATGGTTACTGTAACCATTTTAACATTTGTGTCACAGTAACTATCAGTGTTGCCAGTTTAGCCTTTTTGAGGCTAAATTTAGCCTTTTTATTTACTCTTTAGCCTCGAAATTTTGGTTTTAGCTTCGTGGCTTTTTTCTAGCCTTTTTTTAATTTGAAAATAGCCTTTTTTAAATAAAAAAAGGCTAGAAAAAACCACGAAGCTAAAACCAAAATTTCGAGGATAAGGAGAAAATAAAAAGGCTAAATTTATTTTTGTGAGATATTTTCATTTTAATTCATTACTGATTTTCATTTAGCTTTTCAATATACTCAAGAATTGTGCAGTATTAAAAGAACAAATAACAATTGCCAATACCAAGTGTTTCAAAATGAAATATAGTATTTTATATCGGAAAGCTATAAATGTCTAGCAAATTCGCTTTCAAGACAAAATTGTTATTACACATTATTTTCATCGTTATATAATGGACAAGAGCCCCACAAACTCTTGAAGGCTTGTGATACTCGATGGCTGTCATTTGAAATGGTCGTTAAACGTATTGTGAATCTGTGCTTCGAGTTAAAACCAGCAATGCTTCAAAGCCAAACATTTAAGTGATTAATGTACTGATTATAATTTGGTGTATTATGTTTTCTTAAACCAGAAAGAAATGCAGCGGATCCAACAAAGCTGTTTTCTGATTTAAATTTTTTTGTCCATAGTTTGTGTTTTCAAATTGTAATACAATGCAAAGAATTTGATACATTATCGTCAGCAATTGAAAATTGTTTAATGTTTTCGCCACATTTTTCATGCAAGTTTGAAGAATGAGAGATAAAATAAAGAACGGTTACGATTCTGAAAAAAATAATACGACAAATTAAACTAATTGAGCAAATGCGACAAAGATTTTCATATGAAAATTCTTCGCTTAATCGATTTTTTATCCGTTAATAATACACTTAAAATAGTACTCGTAAAACCAAAAAAAAATATTATGTATGTGAAAAATAGTAAATACTTAGTACTTAAATTAAAAAAAAAAAACAAAATTTAAGATTTGTCTGTATAAAAATATATATGGGGTATTTAATGTCAAGTGAACCATCTTTTGAAATCGATGTCTTCCGATAGTTAGATCTATTAGATAGTAATTCAGACACATTTTTTCAACAAGATCGGACATTTTGGCCAAGCAGGTGTTTTTTCTCATCCATGTAACTTCTTACCTATTATTCTTAGTAAAATGTGTCCCAAATAGTTTACATAGCTATTTCTTCAATCTTTCGGAAAAAAACATTTCTTTTGACTTTTTTTGCAAAATCTAAAAGTGTTGACATTTTTTTTCAAAATGGGCCCTTTTTTAATTTTTTTTTTTTTTTTTTTGCTCAAGAGAAAGCTTATGGGTCCCTTTTTTAAATATGTTTTTTTTTTTTTTTTTGCTCAAAAGAAAGCTTATTTCCATTGCTTTAAGAGGTTTTTGGTCGCTTATGTATATTTGTATATTTATTTTTAATGATTAATGTTATTTTTTGTTTGCTGCTGTAGTGTACCTTTATAATTTTATTTATTTTATGAACATATTTTCAAATTTTTTATTTAAAAATAAATATAAAACTAAATTCTTAGTTTATAATATTTTAGCTTTTTGTTTTGACTTTTTTTTAAAGCAGTTTGGCTTTTTCTGGCCTTTTTTTGAAGTCAATATAGCTTCTTTTTTTGCCAGCTCCTGGCAACACTGGTAACTATATATATGATTGTGGTAACAATAATATGGTTAATTTACGATTCACATGATTGTATCAACCATATATATAGTTACAGTAATCATGTATGTATATGTTTGTGACAACCATTTATATGATGTAGGACTTACCATATTATGTTGCTCTTGGCTTATAGATATCATAATCTGAGAACAACATATTATTATAGAATTATTCATCATAAAAATGGTTGTCACAAACATATACATACATGATTACTGTAACTATATATATGGTTGATACAATCATGTGAATCGTAAATTAACCATATTATTGTTACCACAATCATATATATAGTTATTGTGACTTTAATATTGTTAAAAATTTTGAAATGGTTACAGTAAACATGCACAACTATATTTTTTTTTCTGCGTGCAAATTGGATGTCTATAAGCTCTCTTAATAATATGCACAACATATGGACATTTCCATAATGACGTAACGTGACATTTGTACGACAAAATGTTAAAAAAAAAAATAATGATAAAGTCAAATTTGTAAAAAGTTTTTTTTTTTAATATTTGCGAAGTAATTAAGTACCACTTTGTTCAGGAAAAATATTGTAACCATTTACCCTAAGGAGTTGAAGACATTAGCGAAAATATGCGATTGCGTAATGATACGAAATCAGAATTGCGGTTTGACTTGCATTACCAAATTGCATAACTCTGCGAATTGGGCAAGACTTTTTATATAAAATCTTTTGTAGTAGGATTTGGAATAATATAAATTTATTTTCCAAATTATAAAATTTAAAACTCTTTCCTTGTTTTTTATTTGTAAGCCTTAGTATCTGTCATGCCAGATACTATTTAAATTTTCATATGGGCAATTCCACGAGAATGACAACCACGACTAAAAAAAAACAAAAACCCTTGAAACTTTATTTGAATATGATTTGAATAGGAGAAAACATTAAAATGTTAGTATTTGGAAGTATTTAGAGCTTATTACAACATTCTAAGTGCAAAAATAATAGTTTAAACTGACTATATTTAATTTTTCAATTTAATTGGTATGTTTTTTGTTAAGGTTGTGGCGAAAACTAAGCTATCAAGTAGCATGCAGTATGAAATGAAATTGACTCTGATTGTTTTTTTGCTATTATCAAATTGTTTATTGAAACCGAATATATATTTTCTATTTATTTTTTTACTTTTTGTATACATATATTTACAGTATATACATTGTTTTACTATAAGAGAAAAATCTGTCACGTACGATATTAAATTTAATTTATTATAAAATCATCCGAAGATTATTTTTACTTAAATATAACGGATTATAAAGGAACAATATTTGGTTTAGTGTAAGAAATTAAAAGAAAACATAACGCCTCTCACGATTCGCAAATTTTCGCATATTTCTACATGTACCTCAAAATTACTTCCGTTTTTTGTCATTTCGCTCGATATTTTGGACAACAATGTTTCAAAAGAACTTATTATTTTTTTTAAATATAGTACCCTCTGAATGGAATATAAAGACCAAATTATTTTTCAGACACTCTTATTTTTGGAAAATCTATTCCACTCTATAGGCGTACACATATCACGTACGATGACATGGAATTGCCCATATGATATATTTTTTGGTTAAGAAATAAGAAAAATAAAACAAGTAAGAATATAATTTTTAATAATTTATTTTCGGATGTTGGCGTTATATGTGAGCTATGACCAATTATGGACTGATCGCCATGAAATTTTATGAAACTTATATGAAACTTATTTCTGTTGTCTTACATGTTGATACCAACATTTTTAAGAGATTTATGATCGTTAAAATGTTTTTCGGAATAGAGCCTTATATGGGAGCTATGATTAATTATGGACCGATCATCCAAAAATTAGGTGCCATGATTACCGTATATATAAAACTTATTTAGAGCGAAATTTGATTTGAATTGATTAACTTTTAATTTTTCGATCTGGTTGGACTTTTCGCTGGAAATGCCCATATGTATGAATCGTAATAAGAGAAACATTTTGTGGCTTGTGGTACAGTTAATGGGTATTAAAACCTGTGATTGGCACAAACAGAATATCCCACATTAGGAAATACATTGTTATGTTGTATAAAAATAATTTTCTTATTCTATTTCTTGATGCACAATCTTCACTTTGTTCCTCTTTTTCTAATTTTGACGAGTTTCGAAACACATTCGTGTTGTGTGTATCAGAATATTCGTTTGCGTTCGGTCCCTGAGAGCTATTAGGTGCCGAACACGAATTAAACGATAGGTAAACATGGGAGTAGATTCTATGAGAAGACAGTCTTTCATATTTTCTGAGAATGTCCGGGACTTTATGACAATATTGTTTCTGACAAGTAGTGTTGTATTTAAAATTAAAGTTCTATCAAAGAAGAAGTTTAAGCAGAGGTTCAACTGATGATGTGTCCGAATCATACATGATTATTACATTATCATGTCATTCGAGAACATGTGTCTATGAAAATATTTAATAAATGATTGTATTGAACCAATGCAAGTTCCATGAGTCGGCTACGCTTTTTCATAGATGAAATACTTTAATTTTTATATGGATGGTGGAAGATGTTTTAATAAATTTTTGAGATAAAGAAAAATATACAAAAAACTTTAATAAAATTGATAAATATTACTTTTATAAATGATTTATAAAAATGCCCAGATCTTATTTAAAAAGTGTTTAAAAAAATTCAAAGTGTTTATTATACCCTTCACCTTCGTGAGAAGGGTATATATAAATTTGTCATTCCGTTTGTAATTTCCACAATATAATTTTCCGACCCTATAAAGTATATATATTCTGGATCCTTATAGATAGCGGAGTCGATTTAGCCATGTCCGTCTGTCTGTCTGTCTGTCTGTCTGTCCGTCTGTCTGTTGAAATCAATTTTCTGAGAACCCCAGATATCTTCGGGATCCAAATCTTGAATAATTCTGTCAGACATGCTTTCGAGAAGTTTGCTATTTAAAATCAGCAAAATCGGTCCACAAATGGCTGAGATATAAGGAAAAAACCAGGACAACCTCAATTTTTTACCTATTTTTTGACCTATATCTGGATTATTAAGTCATTAATATAGGCAATATGGATATCTAATGATAGATATTTCAAAGACCTTTGCAACGACGTATATAAGACCATAGTAAGTTGGACCTACAATGGGTCAAAATCGGGAAAAAATTTTTAACCCGAATTTTTTTTTCAACAAGTTTTTTTGGCTAAATATTAAAAAAAAAAAATTTAAATTTTAAAAAAAAAATTTTTTAAATTTAAAAAAAAAATCGAAAAAAAAATTTTTTTCAAAAAATTAAAAAAAAACTGGAAAAAAAAATTAATTTTGTTTACCTAAAAATATTTAAAATTTTTATTTTGGAGTATAGTTTGGTGAAGGGTATATAAGATTCGGCTCAGCCGAATATATCTCTCTTACTTGTTTTTTTGGAATTTTGTCCATAAAGATATTTGTGTAGAGGACTGTTAAAATACTACTATGGTGTATTTTAAATGCATCATAGCATCTAAAACTGTTGTCCGTTTTGGAAGCCCAGCTTTTGCATATTGTAATACTTAATCTAAATTCAGAATTTCGATAAAAAATATGTTAAATTCAGAACAGCCTTCACGCAGAAAAAAATATAGTTGTGCATGTTTACTGTAACCATTTCAACATTTTTTTGAAAATAGAGAAAATTCAATGTGGAATTTTCCAATTTGTATACTCTTTGTTTCCTAGAAAGGAAGTTTCTTAAGGAACTTATGTTTTAATTTTATTTAAAATAGAATTTTATTTTAAAATAGAAAAAACCTAGGGGTTTACATACACGCAGAAAAAAATTATAGTTGTGTAACCATTTCAACATTTGTGCTTGTTTACTGTAACCATTTCAACATTTTTATAAGTTTTTTAGCAATATTATAGTCACAGTAACTATTTATATGATTGTGGTAAATATAATATGGTTAATTTACGATTCACATGATTGTATCAATCATATGATTACAGTAAACAAGTATATGTTTGGGACAACCATTTTTATGATATCTAATGATAGATATTTCAAAGCCCATTGTAACGAGGTATATAAGGCTATAGTAATTTGGGCCTACAATAAGTCAAAATCGGGAAAAATATTTTTTAACACGCATTTTTTTTACCCAAAAAATTTTTTTTGTCATACATTTTTTTTCTCTAGTAAATTAAAAAAAAAATAAATTGGAAAACAATTTTGGAAAAAATTTAATAAAAAATTTCGAAAAAAAATTTAAAAAAAATTAAAAAAAAATTTGGAAAAAAATTAAAAAAAAAACAACAAATTTGTAAAAAGTTAAAAAAAAACAATTTCGAAAAAAAAATATTTTTTTTTTAAATTTTGAAAAACAATTTAAAAAAAAATCAGTTTGTATACCTAAAAATATTTAAAATTTTTATTTTAAAGTATAATTTGGTGTAGGGTATATAAAATTCGGCACATTGGTCTATTACTTGTTATATTAAATGTTGTTCCGTAACAGTTTACGAAAATTATTTTCGAGGAGAAACCTTTCGGTTAATACAGCTTTAACAGAGTAAAAAGGGAGCGTAACTGTTGCGATATTCTTTATCTTGATTATGACCTTTAGCCAATATATATATAAATTTTATTTTATTGAGTCCTTTAAAGCTTCATCACCTTTTTTCTTTGAATTTTTTCCTTATCCCTTTCGTTTTACCTGTTCCTGATTAGGTTCTTATCGAACTTTCTGAACGCTCACTTGTACCAGCATTGTATTCTATTAAACTTTAAATAAATATATACATTAAAAGAATTTTCTTTTAAAAATTTTTAAAATTGCACTTTATTTAAGGTCATCATTTTTGTAATTATTCTCACAAAAAAACTAGTTTGTTTTTAAAATTAAATAAAAATAAGTCTTCTTTTTGCTAACAATGCAAGTGCATGCACATTTTATGAATATTTTAAATTATTGCAACTATTTGAACAAGCAGGAACGTGCTTTTTTGCCGTAATTTCTAACACTGGTTTTCTAATTATACAACAAACAAACAAATATTTATTTATATTAATTTACACTTTGCTACGTTTAGGTATTATTTATTAGAAATATTTCAAAGAAGGTCAATAACATTTCAATAATTGTTTCTATATTTTTACACTCTATTTATAAAGATATGTTTGGTTTTGATTTCACAATCATTTTACAAAAGTTTTCGCAAAATTGCCAATAACTACGTAGATATTTAAATAAAATAGAACACATAGAAGCCATTTAACATTGCTATTTTTACTTTTAATTTTAAAACTTGGAAAATTCGCAAAAAATGTGTTAAGCTGACATTCGAATGAAAATTATTCGAATAATCGAGGAAAAAATATATTTCTTATTCGAATGAATAACATTTTTCAGTTTATGCCCGTAATTTCAACAAATATACATCTACGGTATAGAATACCTAGAAGATTAATTTATCTAAAAGGTAACTTCAAATTAAATTCAATTCCATATCTACGAGTAAAAATTACCAACAAATTTTACTCCATAAGTAACTAAGCACTGATGGAAATTACGCACATAAGCATAAAGAATATTCGTTCAAATCGAATAAATTTATTTTTTAAAACTTGGACAATACGCAAAAGTGTGTTAAGCTGGCATCCGAATAAAAGTTGATTTCAACATACAGACGGACATGGCTATATCGTCCGTCTGTCCGTCTGTCCGTCTGTATGTTGAAATCAACTTTCCGTAGCCCCCAAATAACTTACAAACATAATTGATACATCAATATATCGGAAATTCTTCCGGCTCGGTTGCTATTTAAAATCGAGAAAATCGGCTCACAAATGGCTGAGATATAAGAAAAAACCGGGACAACCTCGATTTTTGGCCTATTTTTGATCTATATCTGGATTACTAAGTTACTAATATAGACAATATGGATATCTACTGATAGATATTTCAAAGTCCATTGCAACGATTTAAATAAGGATATAGTAATTTGGACCTACAATGGGTCAAAATCGGCAAAATTATTTTTTTACCCGAATATTTTTTACCACAAACATTTTTTTTCACTAATAAATTTAAAAGAAAATTTTTAAAAAATTTGGACAAAAATTAAAAAAAAAAATTAAAAACTATTTTGAAAAAAATAAAAATTTTAGATTTTGAAAAACAATTTGGAAAAAAATTTTTTTTTTTTATTTTGAAAAAAAATTTTGAGAAAAAGAAAATTTAATTTTTTGTTTACCTAAAAATATTTAAAATTTTTATTTTAAAGTATAATTTTTGTGAAGGGTATATAAGATTCGGCACAGCCGAATATAGTTCTCTTACTTGTTTTTTTTTTTTAAATTTTCGGGAACTTTTTTCTCGGCAATTTCTTTATAATTTTTATTCTTAAAGTTACAATAGTCAGATACGTTGCGATGGCCAAATTTGTTGCTAAATGAATGATTCCATTATTCCAAATTAGTTTCCAAAGAGGCATTTCGGTCGAAATAACCAAATCTTTTTCACTTAACACAAGCCACAGTAGAAAAATTAATCAAATTTAAATTTGATGTAGTACTTAAAGGAATTATTACAACTTTTAAGGATGTTCATATTTAGAGAAAATACTTACACAGTGATACACTTTTGTACCACTGTATAATTTAATACAAAAAACGTAATTATTGCATTTGTGTAGAATTTCAATGACATTAACTACTACGCGTAAAAAAATTAAGTAAAATTTATAATTAGTCATGAAAAAAAATATCTCACCATTTTTCAATAACAATAAATGTAACGAAATAATTGTGCTGTTAATGAAAATTAGACAAAATAATAAAAAAAAAAAATTCAAAAGAATAAATATCAATTAATTTTTATATCCACCATCGAAAGAGATGGTGGTATATTGATTTTGTCGTTCCGATTGTAACATATCGAAATATTGGTAGTGGAAGCAAAAAGTGTATATGTATATGTCCGTCCGTCTGTCTGTTGAAAACACGATAGGATCCAAACGAAAGGAGCTAGCTGGCTGAAATTTTCCACAAATACTCTCTGTCAATAAGGTTTCTTTGGTGTTGAAAATGGGCAATATCGGTCCATGAATTTATTTAGACTACAACTCCCCCTCCCTCCCATCGAGTGGACTTAGTGTGAACCCCCAAAAAACGGAATTGGTTCTCTTCACTAGGAGGTATAAGATCGATGACTTTAGACTACCTAGACTGAATTGAATCAGTCTTGAGATCAGGGATAATGCAAAGTATCTGGGCATCATTCTAGATAACAGATTGTCCTGGAATATGAACATTCAGAACAGGATTAATAAGGCCTATGTGGTCATCTACTCTTGCAAAAAGGCAATTGGTACTAACTGGGGTATTATGTCGAAAGGTATCAATTGGATCTTCAAAGCAGTCGTTAAACCCATCTTGTTCTATGGAATATTGGTGTGGTGGTAGGCCTTGGATAATGCTACTCACCGGAAGGCCGTTGAACGAGTTTTAATCACTATCGCGACACTGATTGCAGGCGCTATAAAGTCTACTTCTTCTAAGGCACTTTTTACTATTCCAAACTGGTTACCAGTGGATTTCATGGTGATACAAATGGCTCTCAACTCTGCTGTGAGACTAAATGCTGGTTGTTCGTGGTCTGGTAAGAACCTTGGACACTCTAGGGTACTGAATTACTATGGGCACATGCATGGTAATGTCGATTACTGCATCGCAAAACCTTTTTTCGATTAGCATTTCCATATTATGATAGGGATTTATGGCAGCGCGGACTCTTCCCCCTGCTGATGTCATACGGATATACACTTTTGGCTCTAACAGGGGAAATTGGGTCGGTGGAGGTTTCTATATTGAAAACTTTGGGATAAAATCCTACTTTAGGCTACCTAACTTCTGTACTGCTCTTCAGGCGGAAATTACTGCCATTAAACGTGCATCCAACTGCCTGAGGTATTTTCGAATATCTGGAGATATATGTATATTTACTGACAGCAAGGCTGCCGTTAACGGAATAGCGGATGTCTTCACGACATCTAGGTTAACCGAGGAATGCCGGGTATCCCTAATTGAGGTAGCGAGAAATTCTAGGATAACTATGGAAATCAGGGTAATTTTATAGCAGATTATTTGGCCAAAAGGGGTGCGATGATGAGTGAGGAGGCGATCGAGCTCTTTTCTGGTATTTCCCTTGTTAAATGCAAGCTGTTCAGCAGAAACTATATGAGACTGCACAAAATAGGAGGACTAATGAACCCTCCTGTGTTACAACGAGGTCGAATTGGCCCGTATATGATGCCAGTAGGACGAATCTACTTATAGAATACCGTCGTGAGCAAATAAGGCTAATTGTCTCCTTTATTACACTGTTTAATTTGGACACATGCTACGGTACAATGATTACTGTAGAAGCTGCCATAATGAGGAAGAGACTGTGTAACACCTTTTCTGCTAATGTCCGGCTCTGTCAAACCTGAGGGAATGCATCCTCGGATTTCCATTCCCATTATGTATGGACGAGCTACCTAGGATGAATCTGAGACGAATCTATTCCTTCATCCAGGAATCTGGTTGGTTTAATTTGGAGTCAAGGGAAGTATTGTAAATACCTTGCTGACTACCCCTTGGGTATCACAATGGGATCAGATTTTAATGGACCCAAGTGAGCTGCTTGTGGAGCGGCTGCCCATGGAACCTACCCTAACCCACCCACCCCGAAATTCTGTTTAAGCAGTCATACATTTCTTGATTATGCGGCAATCCTGAGTACTTTGAACAAATTAGTTCTAAGTACTCTAAAATTAGACTGTAAAGTATAGCTAAAATCGGGCAACATTTGTCTCTAGTCCCCATACAAGGTCACCCTCAGAAAATGACTTTAACATTCATAATTGTTTTATGATATTCAATGTCGTAATGAAATTGGACATAGAGATGTTTAATATGTACCTAAATCTTTCTAGCAACTCTTGTGAGGATCGATCCATATAATTCCTATATCAGAAAAATATTTTATTGTCACATATTGATGGTGGGTATAGAAGATTCGGCACAGTCGAATATCACTCTCTTGCTTGTTATTCTGGCTTTTATTACGTTCAGTGTAAAATTGTTCATTACTACGTTTGTGGGCGATGTTGCCAGGGTAGCTTGGAAAAAGTAAAGATTTTTCACATTAAAAGTTACATTTACGAATTCTTCTTAAATAAATTATTTTATAAAAGAAAAATAACAAAAATTTAAATGAAAGGAACTCCAATTATATTTTTGTTATGCCGATGTTTACACAATAAATTCTCCGCGACATTTGTAGGGGTTTCTAAAACTTCATTGGGGATTAATTGCAGGAATTTCCATTTTCTTTTAAAATTGCTTCGAAACCCCTTTCACTCAATTTTTCATAATAATCTTTGACAATTATCAACAATACAAAAGTAAAACATGAAAAAGTCATCGTGTAACACTGGTTTACATGATGATTTTTACAACGTCTATTTTTGTTTGTAGGCGAACGGTGTAGAGAAGCATGGAGGGTAAATAAATAGACTCGATTTGTGTTTTTCGTGTCGTTTTTCATATTTCTCTTTACACAAATTTATTTTCTTCTTGTTCCGTTTTATTCTTTTCCTGATTTTGAAGTTTAATAAATAATATTAACCGATTAAACAATAGAAATCAACTCTGAGTGCAAAAAAAAAAAAAAACATGCAACCAAAATTCAGAGTATAAACGCAACATGTTTTCGGAAGTAACTTCAAAAGGGAATTAAGAAAAAACGACGTTGTAAAAATCATGGTCTAAAACCAGTGTAAGTTTTCCTAACATGTCTTGCTTTTCAACACTTCAACCCAACAAACAAAAAAGTTGCTACAATTTATCGCACGAAAAGTTGCCAATGTAAATAGGTTCTAAGTGAAGATATTGCTTTAAAGCAATGCACAAAATTGAATGTTAGCCAGCTCAGCTAAGATCTTACACATTTCCAGAGTCTGCCTCAAAAGAAACTAGATCTAGTTGGTAATAAGTTACACATAAGGACCATTGTTTTTTAATAGAAACATCAATAGCATGATCTGCATTTAAAGTACTAAAAATTGGTACTACTTGTTTCCCAATGTACTTTATTTAAGGAGTGAGATCGAAAAAATCTTAACATACATAAATGTTAATAAAAAAGAAACCACTAAACCTAAAGTTTTGAATTATTATTAGAACTTAAATACAAAAATAATATTTTTTTGTATAGTTCTAATATAGAGCTATGTCAAAGACCTAACTCAGTTGTGAAAAACCTAAGTGGTGAGAATGTATTAGTATAAAAAACTATGTGAAAACAAAGACAACATTCGTATGTGTAACTTTTTTAAGTATTTTTTTGTTTGAGTTTTTTTATAGCATCCGCTCTATGTATATTTTCTCTATGGTTCTAATCAATAGTAATGAATTTGTGAACCTTTTCCGGAAACCCTTCCATTAAGGTTTTTATAGAGCTTTCTGTCAATTTGTTCGAACATTTAGTCCATCTCCGTTTAAAATCTACCACACTTTTGGATACCTTTATTGTGCTCTTCAATTCTCTTTTAACAAGAGCCCAATATCTCTCCACTGGACTCAGCTCCAGGCACTTTGGAGAAATTGCCTCTCTTGGTATAAATACCACATTATTGTTCTTTTACTACTCAAGGCCTTTCTGTGCCAAATCAGGCCAAAAATAAGTGGAGACATAAGAAGTCTTATGAATGGAAGCATCCTTTTTTGTACACATTCCTTGATGTAAATTTCGGTATTTATATAGCCCTTTGTAACAAATGTTTGGCTTCTTTTGCTGCAACTGCATATTGCTTGCAATAACAAGAACTTTTTGGGAAATTTTGTCTGCTTTTGGGTCCTAAACTTTTCTTCAACGTTCCTTTGAGCATCAGCCACATCAAAATTTTTGACCAGGAAGTTGCGAAAAATCTTCCAAAACATACGTTTCGTCATCCATCAAGAATATTTTTAGCAGCGTTCCTGTCAAGAACTTGTTGAGCCTTGTATGTTTTTAAACCTGCATTAGCTTTAACTTTTCGTACCAAATAATCCAAGTACAGAGCTAACCGGACTGCTTTCCTTCCAGATGTGTTGGGAGCTCTTTTCAAAATGCTTTCTAGTTATTGGCTTTAGAAACATCATGTGGACGATTGCTTCTACCTGATTGAGGTTTTCTATCAACGGGAAAGTTCTCCCTATTGTTTTTAATAATTTTGGAAACAGTTTGACGGCAGACCTTTGATTGTTTGGCCAACATTTTGAAGGACCAAGATGAGTTTTGTTGAAAAAATTTAATAATTTTAGTTCCCACTTCTTTCTCGTCACTCATTTTAATCAGACAAACAACAAATGAATATAATGGACATTAAACATAATAACTGACATGTTTTACAAAGGTAACTTTGGGTTTTAAGGAAAAACGTGTGTTAAGGTTTCTTCGATCTCACCCCTTAGTTGCAGAGCCTAAAAGTTACGAAAATAAGCTTGAAAACATGAAAATTATACATGTTACGTATATTGTTGAAAAGTTACGAAAAGTGAAACAAATGTATCCAAACGGCATCACTGGTTGTGGTTTTTTTTTGCTCATTGCTCATTACTTTTGTTTTGTATACATACGAAAACTAATACACTGGTATTAACCAAATGAAATATAAAATAAAAAAAACAGAGAAACAAACCCAAAGAGAGATAATATTGGTGAGTAAGTTCTCGCTGTTTTTTTACCTTAGTATTGGTAAACAAATTTCAACGTGTTTGCAAATGTTTTTGTACTCGTTAATTCGTTGCTTTTTTTTTTTTTTTTTGAATGCTCACACGTTTTCGCTCTCATTTAATATATTTTGCTGACTGGAACAACAACAGAGAAAAACGCAGCGAATTTGTATCTATAACTAGTATCTTAACCTTGAACTTGAAATACATTTTTTTGTTATGTTAGTATGTGTGCATGTGAGTGTGTATCTATCTATATGTTTGTTTATTTAAAATGTACTCGTTAATAAAGACACTCAACAGCAAAAACAAAAAAACAACACACCTCCCGTTCCTTTAACCCTCCTGCTGCCTTTAATCTGGCCATTTTGCACATCACAACAAATGTTTGTTTGTGTATTTTTTTAAGCTTTTTTTGTTTTATTTTCATTCTTTCTTTTTTTATTCCCTTTTTTATTTAAATTCTCTCTGACGTTTGTTGCTGTTTTTTTTTATTATTATTATTATTTATATTTTTTGTATATACATATGTATAGTTTTTGTTGTAGAATATTACTAAAATTTTGTTATTGCTTTAATTTCTTTTCGTTAAAGCTGTTTTACAACAAATAGCGAAGAAATTCAGGGGATTTTTTGTGTGTTTGTACCTATTTGATGAATGTTTGGAAACTAAAAGAATTTACGACTAAAGAATGTTTTTTCTTTAGTATGTTTTTACTGAATTTATAACAAGTGTATAAAAATGTGTTTTGTCTTTCTTTTCTTTTATTGAATATCTATTGTATAAAAAAAACAAATCTTTTAAAACTTTTTTTTTTTTTCATCTTTAAAAACCAAGAACATACTGGTTTTCTGCGTTTTACAAAAAACGTGACAATGCTGCTTTTTTGCCACACTTTTAAATAGATATGGACTTTAAGCCGAGAGGAATAATCGTTCAGCTTTTCTTAATTTAATATTCATAAAGAAATATTTAAATACCTTAGTACTAATTACTGAATACATTGTCTATCATTATGTTAGCTTAGCTTACAAAAGTGTCAAATCCCTTTTCACAAATTTTACAGGAGACTCTAAAAACGATGTGATTCGATATGATTTATAAAGATAAACAAACACAGTTTAGAACAACGGTTCTCAAATGGTGATATGCGCCTCTTAAGGTCCCTATCGTCACCTAAAATGCTAAGGGGCCTATCATCACTTTTTAAAATTTTACAGGAGAGACAAAAAACTTAATAAAATGAAAGTGTTGTGGTTAGAAACTAAAATTGTGTGAAGAAAATCAATTTTTGATTTTTTTTTTTGTTACGGTTGTTTGCATTTCAGGTGACGATACATATAAACATTAAAGGGGGACCGCGAAGAACTCATATAACCATTAAGCTAAACACAGTATTCTAATTTATTTTCCAATTTTAATTGGAGAAAAACATTATTTTCTTCCTTACATTAATGACAGCTTATGATACCGGCACAGTGGGGTAGATCGCAAGAAAAGTGGTAATAAATATGTCTCTTCTAAACTACTGCTGCGATTGCTAAATTATGTACAAACAAATCGTACAGGAGGACATAAGCTTTCAGAAACTGAAATTTGTGACCACCCTGTTAAAACACACGATGAGATACAGGGCGTCAAAGTTGATCACCTTTAGTTTAGCTTTAGCTTTGTAGAGATTGTAACTTGTTAAAAGACGGACAGATATTAAATGTATTTTCGTTATAAAGACAGTAAGAAAGCTTGTAGTTCAGAAGATACTTAAGTTTCAATTTTCGAATGTCCTTTCTTTACCTTGACATTATTTAGTTTGACACAAATATCTTCAGTAATAAGGAGTGAGATCGTAAAATTCTTAACACACGTTTTTCACTAAAACTTTTAACCCAAGTATTATTTGATTTTTTTTTTTTTTATCAGTTACCTTTGTAAAACATGTCAGTTATTATGTTTAATGTCAATTATATTCATTTGTTGTTAATCTAATTAAAATGAGTGACCAGAAAAAAGTGCGTACTAAAATTATTAAATATTTTCAACAAAACCCAACTTGGTCTTACAAAAAGTTGACCAAGCATTCAAAAGTCTGCCGTCAAACTGTTTCCAATGTTATTAAACAGTACTGGGAGAACTTGTCCGTTGAAAAAAATGGTTCACATGATGTTTATTAAGCCTAAAAAATAGAAAGCATTTTCAAAAGAGCTCCCAACACATCCGTTAGGAAAGCAGCCAGGTTAGCTTAGTGCTCGGACTATTTGGTACGAAAAGTTAAAGCTAATGAAGGCTTAAAAACATACAAGGCTCAAAAAGTTCTTGACAGGAACGCTGCTAGAAATTTAGAGGCCAAAAACAGATCACGGAAATTGAAGTCAAATTTTATAAAAAACTATTCTTGTTGCATAATGGATGACGAAACGTGTGTTCTGGCAGAATTTTCGCAACTTCCTGGTCAAAATTTTGATGTTGCTGATGCTCGAGGGAATGTTGAAGAAAAGTTTAGGACCCAAAAGCAGACAAAATTTGCCAAAAAGTTCTTGGTATGGCAAACAATATGCAGTTACGACAAAAGAAGCCAAACTTTTGTTACAAAGGGCTCTATAAATACCGAAATTTACATCAAGGAATGTTTACAAAAAAGGCTGCTTCCATTCATAGGACTTCATAATGTGTCCACTTATTTTTGGCCTGACTTGGCATCCTGTCACTATGGTAAAAAAAGCCCTTGAGTGGTAAAAGAACAATAATGTGGTATTTGTACCAAGAGAGGCAATTCCTCCAAACTGCCTGGAGCTGAGTCCAGTGGAGAGATATTGGACTCTTGTTAAAAGAGAATTGAAGAGCGCACAAAAAAGGTGTCCAAAAGTGTGGTAGATTTTAAACGGAGATGGACAACCTGTTCGAACAAAGTGACATAAAGCACTATAAAAACCATAATGGAAGGGTTTTCGAAAAAGGTTAAAAATTTCATCATTATTGATTAGAACTATAAAAATATATATATATTTTTTTTGTAAATTGTGATAATAATTTCAATCAAATAAAAAAGAAATCAAAACTGTAAGTTTAGTGGTTTAATTTTTATTAACATATATGTATGTTAAGAATTTTTCGATCTCACTCCTTAGTCGTCCAAAATTGTTTCTAAAAACATTATTTTATATCTAATAAACTCCAAACTAATTCATTTCTGGGTAATGAATGGGTTAATTTCCCTGGAATGCAACCCGAACAGGAAGTACCCAGTGATCATCGTTACTAGATTCCGCAGAATGTTCGTTAGAGAAATCTATAAACGACAAAAATATCCAGGACATAACTACCTTGGCATTCTACAAGTAGTCTCTATGGAACATTTCGTATGTGCGTAAAGTCTCATCGGAACCACACGAGGTACACCGATATATCGATCAATTTCCACTTCTAACACTGAAGTTGCTCTATTTGCCAGAATCTGCACGATGTGATTAAGTATTACACTTTGGTGACTCGATATTCAGCATAGTTCAAGTATGAAATTTGTTGCTCTCTCGTTAAGAGATCCCTGACTTTCAAGGCCCAAATTGGTAAACATATAGGCACTCCTGATAGATTTCACAGTATAGATCCCAACCTATATAAAACAGTGTTATTTTGAAACTCAAACAAGTTTTTAACCAATTTGAAAAAAAAAATATAAAACGTTTTTTTTATAATTTACGTGATTCAATAAAAAAAAACCTAATTGAGGATTCTGTCATCGGTGCTATTTATTGATAACTTATGCGCGAGTATGTCAATTGTCAGTGTCTGTGTCTTTGTGTTTCGTTTTCTAATTGAATTTGAAAAGATTGTAGGTGACGATAAGTCTTCGAAGAATTTTCTTGTGTATTTTGTTTACAAAAAAAATAAAAAAAATAAAAAAAAATCAATAATGTGAAAACAAATGTACATACGAGTGTAAAAAGCAAATTTGCAAAGACATAATTTGTTTATAAATATTTTGTTTATATATAATTCAATCAGCAGCAAGAAAAATACACATTAATTAAACGAAGGAAGTCAGGAATTTTATTAAATGTCTGTATAATTCATAAATATGACAAATATGTATGTTCTTTAACTCACTAAGCTATTATTTTTAATTTATATGTATGTATGTGTGTTTAACAAAAGCTAATGATATTCCGCAAAACGATTAATTTAGAGAATAGCAAACGTTTTGAAATTGAAAAACAAACCCAGTGGAAAATTTCTTTTGTATAGCTTAATAGACAACTAAATGATTTTCTACCGGCGGCGTCAAAATTTTGGGCTTGACTTTTTTATAACCCTTTTTCTACTTGTTATTCGAAAAATGCTTGATTTTTGTCAAGTCCCTGGATTTAAATGTAATTCACTTTGCCTTTTCTTTAAAAAATATTAAAAATAAAGAGTGGGTTATAAACAAGTAAGAGAGCTATATTCGGCTGTGCCGAATCTTATATACCCTTAACCAAATTATACTTTAAAATAAAAATTTTAAATATTCTTACGTAAACAAAATTAATTTTTTTTTGTTTTTTTAAGTTAACAACATTTTTTTTTTTTTCAAAATTATTTTAAATTTTTTTTTTTAAATAGTTTTCAATTTTTTTCCAATTTTTTTTTTTAATTTTTTTAAAAAAATTTGTTAATTTTTTTTTTTAATTTTTTTAAAAAAATTTGTTCCAAATTTTTTTTTAAATTTTTCAAATTTATTAGTGAAAAAAATTATGAAAAAAAATTTTTTGTAGAAAGAAAAAAATTCGGGTTAAAAAATTATTTTCCCGATTTTGACCCATTGTAGGTCCAAATTACTATAGCCTTATATAAATCGTTGCAATGGACTTTGAAATATCTATCATTAGATATCCATATTGTCTACATTAATGACTTAGTAATCTAGATATAGATAAAAAATAGGCCAAAAATCGAGGTTGGCCCGTTTTTTTCCCTACATCGCACCCACTTGTGGGTTGATTTTCTCGATTTTAAATAGCAACCGAGCCGGAAGAATTCCCGATATATTGATGTATGAATTAAGTTTGTAAGTTATTTGGGGTCTTCAGAAAATTTGATTTCAACAGACGGACATGGCTTAATCGACTCCGATAACTATAAGGATCCAGAATTTATATACTTTATAGGGTCAGCAAATTATATTGTGGAAATTACAAACGGAATGACAAACTTAACCCTTCTCACGAAGGTGAAGGGTATAAAAAATACACCTGTTGTGTTATCGATTATGCAACTTATGTACTGGCAGGCTTTTCACTAATTTCGGGTCAAGATTTGTATGTGGCTGAAGAACAATACCGGACAGAAAATCACACAAAAAATTTCCCAAGAAGTTTCTTGTGTGACAATTAATTTGAAATTGTGGCAAAAGAAGCCTTTCGTTTGTAACATCAGGCACGATAAAACAGCACAAAGTGCCTTCATATTTCTGACCCGATTTGGCATCATGTCATTATGGAAAAAATTCTCCTGAGAGGTATTCTAGCAATAATGTCAATTTGGTACCACAGGAGGCAAATCCACCCAATTGTCCAGAACTTCGGCCTGTGGAAAGGTATTGGGCTCTTGCAAAAAATAATTAAAGAACACAGGAAAGGTATCCCAGAACATGTCCTATTTTAAGCGTAGGTGGACCACCTCGTCTAAAAAGGTAACGGAAGCAGCTTTAATGGGAGTAAAAGGCAAATATTTTAATGTGTATTTACGTATTTTTGAGAATTTTTATATTGAACGGTTTAAGTTTCATTTAACTTAATAGAAGTATAAGTTTTTTCTGGCTCACTTTTTATTTGGCCTTTACTTAATGTCAAGTTGTATTTTTCTTAAAAAATAGTATGACGCAAGGCCTAAAGAAGAGCACTGAACTCGAGTGTTTACTTATAAGTACAATAAAAACTCTTTTATATAAACATATGGCGTTAAGAGTTCCGTTTTAATACACCATAAGCATAAGTACACCATTTTCAATTGTATTTCAGATATTTCTAATTATATGACTTAAAAATTAGGGATTTAAAATAGATGACATATCTTTTGAACATATCTGTGATTGATTCTCACTTAGTTATTGAACATTATAGTGGAAACAACAAAGTTTTTTGCCAACAAAGCGTCATATGCGGGAAGTTTTGCTTTACTTACTTTACCGATTACTCACCAAAGCTTATGGTGAATGTGTTCCATAGGTTTCAACGTGCGAAAGTTGGTTTGTGTGGTTCAGATGTGGTGATTTTGACACGGAAGACAAATATCGCCCAGATCAGCCTAAAAAGTTTGAAGACCAAGAAGTGGAGGCATGACTCCATGAAGATTGTTGTCAAACTCAATTTGCTTGCTAAATCATTGGAAGCTACTCAATCAACAATTTAAAAACGTATGCAAGCAGCAGGCTTCTTTCAAAAGCAGTGACATTGGGTACCATAGGAATTGAAGCTGCGAGACCTTGAAACACGATTTTGTATGTCTGAAATGCTGCTTTAACGCTATAAAAGAAAATCATTTTTGCACCGAATCATTACTTGCGATGAAAAATGGATTCATTACGATAACCCAAAGCGTAAGAAATAGTATGCGAAGCCCGGCCAACCAGCCGAATCGACACCAAAGACTTGCAGAAGAGAACTGAACTCGAGTGTTTATTAATAAACCTTGGGGCAATATAAAAGTTTGTGCAAAATTATCTTTAAAATTGCGACCTGCAGTTTGATTACAAAGTTTACATGGACGGACAGACGGACGGACGGACGATTAATCGACTCAGAAAGTGATCCTGATTGGTATACTTTAAGGTGGGTGTTAGGATAATAACTAACCCAATATACCCTCCCCACTATGGTGGTGTATGTAGCTCCAGAGTAACGTTGGGAAGCTATTTGTAACAGTTCTAGATGTAGTGATTAATAAATCAATGACTTTTTGTCTAAATTGTCACTCTCCGAACTAGTTCTGATTCATATTTTAATCCTAAAATAAGTTACTTCCAAATATCAATTCTGTCCTCAATTTCCCATTGGGTGTAATTAACATTGCACATATTTCTATAAACATACATACAACATATGTATTGTATATGAATTACAGTTGCATTTAATTGTATTTTAAATTTGAATTTAATTAATAGTTCATCATTATTTATAGTTTTTATTTAAATAGAATAAATAGTGTAAATACGAGTACATACATATATGAATGTATGTATGAAAACAATTTCAATGAATGAATGCATCGTTTGTCGTTGAACGTCAACAGAAACTAATTTTATTTCATTTCATCATGTTTTTATTGTTGATGTTGTTGTTCCTAAAGATGTTTTTACTCGCATACAAAATGTTTCATAAATGAGTGTATTTAGTTATTGTTATTGTTGTGGTTGGTTTTTTTTTTTTGTTATTATTTTAATGTCAATTAAATTTATTTTCTCATTGGCTTGGTCGACTGCACTTTGTTCATGTAACTAGTTTCCTTTTTATGATTTATAAATAGTCATACTACGTGGTGTTCAGATGTTGCGGTTGCCATAGAACTTGTGTTGTCGTCGACGACATCTTCTGGTTTTTCTTCAGATTTTATGCCTCAAACAGTGCATATATGTTGTTGTTGCTTATGTGACCATATAAGTACAACACCATTTCCAACTGATAGAAATTTTCAATAATTATACGTACATATATCAGATGGCATATTCACAGTTGTAATTCATTCATATTTCGTAATTTTCCTTTTGTATTTCAGAAATTTCTAATTATACCCTTCACCATGAGTGGCAAGGGTATGTATAAGTTTGTGATTCCGTTTGTAATTTCTACATTTTTCATATGCCACCCTACAAAGTATATATATTCTGGATTGTTATAGATAGCGAAGTCGATATAGCCATGTCCGTCTATCCGTCTGTATGTTGAAATCAACTTTCCGTAGCCCCCAAATAACTTACATACATGATTCATACATTATTATATAGGGAATTCTTCCGGCTCGGTTGCTATTTAAAGTCGAGAAAATCGGACCACAAATGGCTGAGATATAAGGAAAAAACCGGGACAACCTCTATTTTTGGCATATTTTTGATCTACATATATCTCTATTACTAAGTCAATATAGACAATATGGATATCTAATGATAGATATTTCAAAGTCCATTGCAACGATGTATATAAGGCTACACAAAGTTGGACCTAAAATGGGTCAAAATCGGGAAATATTTTTTAAACCGAATTTTTTTCACAAAAAAAAACTTTTTTGATAAAATTGAAAAAAAAATTATAAAAAAAATTAAAAACTTAAAAAAAAAAATTTTTTTTTTTTGAAAAATTTTGAAAAAAATAATTTTTTGAAAAATTTTGAAAAAAAAAATCTTATATTAAAATATAATTTGGTGATGGGTATATAAGATTCGGCACAGTCGAATATAGCTCTCTTACTTGTTGTGTTATAGAATTTTCCTTTTGAAATAAAAAAAAATTTATTTACAGTTTTTTTTGTTTTAATAAATAAGTATGTAAGTATATAATTCGAATTCTTGTAAATTCCGAAATACAATTGGAAATGGTGTAGTTATATGTAGGTGCAGGGTGTGTTATGATGGATGAGTATGTATTTTAATTAAATCAAGTCATTTAAGCTACTATTACACGAAGTGTTTTGTGGCAATTGTTCCACATGTAAAATTTTAAAATACCGTATAATACTTTTGAAACTTTGGTTATGTAAAACTCATAAATATGATGTCTATATCTTATGAATTCTGTGACATTTAGGACATGTCTTTAACCCTCTAATGCTTAAGCATGCCTCAAGGCACTCATCGACAATATGCAAATATAACTGATATTTCATTTCAAAAACTTTGAAAACATTTTAAAATAATTTAAACACGTTTTTCAGCAACTGTTACATGAGTTTTTGAAATGAAAAATCAGGTGTATTTGCATTTAGTGTCATTTTTGCAATGAGGGCCTTGGGTATGCATTTTTTTTCTATCGAAATTGTCGAATTTTATGCCAACAAAGCGTTATATGTGGGAAGTTTGCTTTACTTCTTTAATTTAAAAAAAAGTGCGGCTGAAGCACACCTATTGCTCACGGAAGCTTATGGTGAATGTGTTTCATCGATTTCAATGTGCGAGAGATGGTTTGTGCGGTTAAGAAGTGGTGATTTTGACAGGGAAGACAAGGATCGCCCAAGACAGCCATAAAAGTTTGAAGACCAAGAATTCGAGGCATTAGTTCATGAAGATTGTAGGCAAACTCAACAAAAGCTTCCAAAATTATTGGGAGCTATTCAAGCAGCAATTTCAAAACTTTTGCTAGCAGCAGGATTCATTCAAAAGCAGGGAAATTGGTTATCATACGAATTGAAGCTGCTGAATTCACAGGGAACCGCAACTACTTTATTTGAATCGAGTATTGACCGAAAAACAACCTGAATATGAGGCCAGACATGAAACCGTAATACTCATGATAATGCTCGTCCAAATTGTGCCCGAATACCTATACTGGTATTAAGGACTGAGATCGAAAAATTCTTTACAAACTATTTTCGTGCTCTGTCTTTGGCCTCTAAATTTTTAGCAGAGTTCCTGTCAAGAACTTTTTGTGCCTTGTATGTTTTTAAATCTGCATTAGCTTTAACTTTTCCTACCAAATAGTCCGTGCACTGAGCTAACCGGGCTGTTTTCCTACCGGATGTGTTGGGAGCTCTTTTGAAAATGCTTTATATTTTTTTTTGGCTTTAGAAACATCTTGTGGACCATTACATCTACCTGAACCAGGTTTTCTATCAACGGACAGGTTCTCACGGTACTGTTTAATAACATTGGAAACAGTTTGACGGCAGACCTTTATTTGGCCAACTTTTTGTAGGACCAAGTTGGATTTTGTTGAAAATATTTAATAATTTTAGTACGCTCTTTTTTCTAGTCACTCATTTTAATCAGATTAACAACAAATGAATATAGTTGACATTAAACATAATAACTGACATGTTTTACAAAGGTAACTTGATCAAAAAGTTTTAATGAAAAACGTGTGTTAAGAATTTTACGATCTCAGTTCTTAGAATGATATTTGGTCGGACTCTGATATAAATTTTTGAAAAACTTCTGAACATTTTACTGTTTTACACTTGCGGCCCCTATATACTATAAATTCTGGATCCTTGTAGATAGTGGTGTCGATTTAGTGATGACTCTGTTGAAATCTTCTTTTCGACGGTCCCAAATAACTTAAGAGTATTAATGGCAAATCAATTTATCGGGTATGGTCCCGAATATGTTGCTATTGAAAATCGGTCTATAAATATTACATTCTGACAGATAATATTTTTTATTTCTTTAAATATATTAAGATAAAGGGAAAAGTCTACAAAAGTAAGCATTATTAAAATGCAACCAGGGGGTACAATTGTTAATGGGTGCAGGATATTTTTTAATTCGACCACGCCATTTGAATTTCCATTTGTTTTTTTATTTATTTTTCCCCATTTTAGAAGTTTATTATATTTGTTACCATTTACGTAACACTATCGTTTAAATGATTGAATGTGCTTAGGAATATTTGTACGTATGTATGTATGTTGTCGTATTTAAAACCAAATAATTGTAATTTCTGTTTTATTTTTTTTTTATTTTGTTGTTTGCAAATTCAACTTTGTTTTTTTTTTTTTTTTTGCAAACATTTATTTGTGGAATAGCGTCATCATGAATTAACGAAGCATTCTATTATCGAGATTAAATATCATCAAGCTTTTTTTACAATACGATACTATGTACTTAACTCTAGTATATATGCAATAAATAATGTAGTATACTCTAGTATTTTACGAATCTATTGTATGGTATTTTTTGTTTCGAGATTATACAACCCAAGAAATAAAAGTATGTATCAAACAAAATAGAACATGATCTCCTGCTATAAGCAAGTATATATATATATGTAGTTCTAATATATAAATTATGGTATAGAAAAAACAAATAATAGAAATTCAAATACAAGTGAGTAGTATCATTGTTTCGAAATAATTCATATCAATTGTTACAAATAGAAAAAGCCGCTAAATCCTGGTTGGAAAATTTTCAAAAACTATTTGGTTTTTGTGCTAAATGAAGATATTTGCTTAAGAATTATGTCATTGAAGGTTATATTTGGTTATGACGGAACTTAAATGCTCTCCTTATAAAACTAGAATTATACAAATTACGATAGTATTTAAAATTAGGCTCATTCATACTATCTGCCAGAATTTACATAAATTTGTTTCTACTGAACCCATTTTGCTGATATTCAATACCAACAATTTTAGAACAATGATAAACATTTTGTGTGATTCTCATGAGTTTGGGTTGGATATTTTGGACGTGAGCCTGATTTACACTAACACCAAACGGTTAGAGAATTATCTACATAGAATTTCATAAGTATCAATAATATTTATACAATTTCAAGGGCCTTGGGTGAATAGTTCTCAGTGTTACAAATGGAATGACAATTTCTCATTCACCACTTAAGTATGTTGTTGGAGGTTATGAAAAGAGAAGAGATTTTTTACAAATGACAGGAAACAATAGGCCACATTATCGTGACGATATACTGGCAGTTTTCATATATAAATCATATTAATTACAATTTGTTGAAATATTTTTCAATATTGAAATTGTTTTCTTATAGCAATTATTGTTTTTGATACAAATTAATTATTGCTTGAATATGTTATTTACTGGTTGCTTGTCAGCAAGACAACTATTTACTAATCCAATATTCACATCAATCATTTTAATTTAGCCCCTTAGTCAATGATTCATCTGGTGTTATTGTTCCATATAAGTTTTACATTTTTTTCTAAGGTTTACGATTTGAAATAAAACAAGTAAGTAAGCTATATTCGGCTGTGCCGAATCATATATACCCTTCACCAAATTATACGTTAAAATAAAAAAATTAACTATTTTTAGGTAAACAAAATTTAAAAAAAATTTTTTTTTTAATTTATAGAAACTTTTTTTTTTTTAATTTTTAAAAAAAATTTTCTTTTTTAAATTTATTTAAAAAAAAAAATGTTAAACAAAAAAATTTTTTTTGGTGAAAAAAAAATTCGATTTTATATCGATTTTAAATAGCAACCGAGCCGGAGGAATTCCCGATATATTGATGTATGAATCATGTATGTAAGTTATTAGGGAGCTATGGAAAGTTGATTTCAACATACAGACGAACATGGCTATATCTACTTCGCTATATATAACAATCCAGAATATATATACTTTGTGGGGTAGCAAATGAAAAATGTAGAAATTACAAACGGAATGACAAACTTATATTACCCTTGGCACTCATGGTGAAGGGTATAAAAAAACTATTAATTAACAATTTTAAAAAACACGACACGTAATATTTTATGGGAGTATTTATTACATAAAACACAATTTTTTTTTTAAACTAAATATTGTTTTGGTTGCTTGTTGTAGATAGAAAAGTCAACAACTCTAATAAATAATATGTGGGTTGTCATCGTTTACAAAATCTTATTATAAGCAGTATTTATGATTTTAACTGATGTTAATAAGTTATTAAGTTAAAAGAAAATGTTTAAATACTAAAGAAAAAGTTATTTAAAAGTTTCCATTTCAAAATCTTTGAATATTATTTCAATAGATGAGATCAAGGCAAAATCTAATAAGGTGACAGCGACAGGGCAACAAAAACAACATGATTTTTGTTTTTGGGAAAAAATCGGAAATTTTTGATCTATATCTGGATTACTAATTCATTAATATAGACAATATGGATATCTAATGATAGATATTTCAAAGTCCATTGCAACGATCTATGTAAGGCTATAGTAATTTGGACGTACAATGTCGGGAAAATTATTTTTTAAAAAGAATTTTTTTTTTTTTACAAAAAACATTTTTTTTGTTATAAATTTTTTTTACTAGTAAATTTAAAAAAAAAAAAATTTAAATTAAAAAAAAAAATTTGAAAAAAATTATTTAAAAAAAAATTAATTTTTTAAATTTTGAAAATAAAAAAATTATTTTGTTTACCTAAAAATATTTAAAATTTTTATTTTAAACTATAATTTGGTGAAGGGTGGAAGAAAGTGCTTCCAACTATTTTATCCGATTTAGCTTTATAGCATTCAAAGAAAATAATTTTTGCACCGAATCATTACATGCAATAAAAATGGATCCATTATAATAGTCCGAAGCGTAAGAGATCGTATGTGAAGCCCGGCCAACCAGCCATGGTATTGCTCTGTATTTGGTGGGAGTAAAAGGGTTCTTTCATACAACAAGTGTTTGGTGGCTATTAGGGATGCCAATCCCGAAATCCCGATCCCGAAAATCCCGGGATTTTTCGGGATCGGGATTTCCCGAATCCCGGGATTTGTGAAAAAAAATCCCGGGATTTTTCGGGATTAACAAATCCCGGAAAATTACGAGATTTTTGATATTTTTGGTACGAAATATGAGTGATCACAGATCGATCACCTCTTCTCGATTAAACTCTTGTAAACAAAGTTATTAGGGAGCTTAGAATTTTTAAGTTTTTCGTATGAAAAATCGATCTTTGGTCAGAAATATGAGTGATCACATATCGAGCTTCTTTTCTCGATTAAACAAAGTTATTAAGGATTTTAGATTTTTGAGGTTTTCAGATAAAAAAAGTGATATTTTATTTTCAATATTAATATAGGGAGGAACAAACATTTTTGACAAAAATTGTGCGGTTTTAATTGCAAATAACTTTTAAACGGCCTTACAGATTCTTACACTGTTAGTCTCATAGTAATGTTCGCTTTCCTAAAAATGCTTTTACTATGAACTACCATATGTATTCAATACAGTTTTGTGTTTCTCACTGTTATAAAGTTCAGAATACGGGTATAAATATGAAATATCGTTTGTGTCAAATTTATTTTAATTCAATGCATTACTTTTTTCTTTGATATATTTTTACATAAATATATTAACGAAAAAAAATTGTTTTTATTGTTGAATTTTATATTTTTTGACGTTTAACTAAAATCCCGAAGTCCCGAAAAATCCCGAAATCCCGAAAAATCCCGGGATCCCGAAAAATCCCGGGGTCCCGAAAAATCCCGGGATCCCGGGATTTACATTTCTAAAATCCCGAATCCCGGGATTTGTAAAACCCAGTCCCGTTTGGCATCCCTAGTGGCTATATACCAGAGATACCCAAAGCTAAAACTGTATTTGTGTTAGTGAACGAAAGAGAGCTCCACTGAAAGAAAAGTTTAGTGAACTAAATAAAAGATGTTAATATTTTTAAGGCTTTATTTGTTAATAATAATCAAGTCAACAATCTTAATCAAATTATCTGATACCTATTATCATAGCTTATTAATTGAGAGTTCGATATTAATCATTTTCGACAAATTTGTAAATATTTAAAATATGAAAAATATTTTTTTGCTTATTTTATTACATTGTTTAGATTAAAATCATTTGAAATCTGAAAAAATCAGAAGTAAATTGAAGAGAAAAACTAGACAAAACTTCAATGATTTTTTAAAGTTCTAAATATATTAAGCAATCCAAATATTTCTTTCAGTGATCATGAATAAAAATTTAAAAAAAAAAAAAAATGAAAAAATAGCAATACACCCTTTTAGCATGTTCATTCGTCGCTGTCTCAGTCACTAATAAACCAAAGAGAATAAGAATATGTGTGTGGTTAGCTTGCACAATTGTGCTATGAAATGGGCATCAATGCTATATACTGAGAATGGGTGTGGCAGTTATGCCAGTTTAATCCATATATATAAAAATGGATGTTTGTATGTATGTTCCAAATGAACTTAAAATCGGTTGGACCGATTTTGATGAAATTTTCAGGGAATCTTCAGAATAGCTCAGTGAGTAATACTGTAAAGTCAGATTTTGGGTCTGTGGGCGGTGGGGCGAGCAAAAATCAAATTTTTACATAATATATGTGTGTATGCATGTTTCGTATGGAATCAAAAACGGCTTGGCCGATTTTGATGAAATTTTCACGGAATCTTCAGAAAAGCCTTGCGGGTAACACTGTTAAGTCAGATTTTTGATTTTCGGGTGGATGGGCGTGTAAAACTCAAATCGATCAAGAGAAAGAATCGCTTTAAAGTTGCCGACAAATGAACAAACATTGCATTGTTTTTAAGTTCCCTAAGGAATCCCCGGGAATGTGCTGTTCGTCACCAGTTATTTAGCCGCCTGAGCTGCTTCTAAGTTACATTTCCGGCGACAATCCTATTTCCAACCACTTCCTTCAAAATATCCAAAAGTGCAACTTATGCTGTCAAATGACATCGGCTTCATGCCCACTTTTAAAGTTCAAGGCCAAATGTACCACAGAATTGGATCATTGCTGCTGCTTCCCAAGTTTCTTTAAATTTATCTCACTGGAAATGAAGCTACAGAAGCCGAACGCAATCAACGAACATGCGTGTGCATTTGCTGTAATACCCTTCTGCCGAAACATTCTCAAAACAATAGTTGGACATCGGAATTGGAAAAATTCCAATTGATCCCGCCTCTAATGAGATTTCGTTGCCGAACTTCTGCCAAATGCTAATGAATATTCAAGCTGTTGTCGACAAGGTATTCCCAAGTCTTACAACCAACTACAAAAATTCGGAATGGCTGTTGGGACGTGCAATTTTGGCATCAAAAAATTATGATGCTAACAAGCTCAATAAGCAAATTCAATTGAAACTGCCTGGCGAAACAATGAAATACAAATTGATTGACACAGCAATGAGCGAAGCACAAGCCGTCAATTATCCTACTGAATTTTTGAATTCATTGGAACCAGCCGGAATGCCATCACATGTACTAACATAGAAGGTTGGATCAACGAATTTGTCCGACACTGTTATATTAAAATCGAGATCGAAATGCAATATAAAAGAGATGTTTTCTAAGAGCCGGGTTTAGCTAGTTTATTTTATTTTTAAATCATTTGTACGAGTAATTTAAACCAGCTTAAGATTTATTGCTCTTAAAATCCCCGTCGGCATTTTAGCAAAATTTATTATAAAACAATTTTTATAATACCAGTTATTTTATTTACTTTATTTTCTTCTTGTTTAATTAATTTTATCAACTTTTAATTAAACTACTTTTTTTGTTTGTTTGTTTGTTACCGATTATTGCATTTTTAATAGAACTGCATTAGGCATGCACAACTTTGTATATAGTTTTTCTTTTTACTGGCGTTTTTTATTTTACTTTTTTTTTCATTTCCAATCATCCGTCATTGTTACCGGATGTGTACTTTATTTATTTATTTATAAAATAAATTTTATAAACATTTTGTTTATTGTGTTTTCCTTCTTTCTTGAAACTGCTGTAGCTGCTGCTTTTTATTATACCCACCATCAACATAGATTGGGAGGGGTATATTGATTTTGTCATTCCGTTTGTAACACAACCAAGTATTTCCCACAAAACTATATATGAAATTGGGTCCTTATGAAATTCTAAGATGTCCGTCCGTCTGTCTGTCTGTTGAAAACACGACAGGGTCTAAACGAAAGGAGCTAGCTGGCTCCTCCACAAATACTCTCTGCTGATAAGGTTTGATGAAATTGGACATAAACAAGTTTTCTATTATAGGATCGGTCCATAATTTATTGTCACATATTGATGGTGGGTATACAAGATTCGTCACAGCCGAATATAACACTTTTACTTGTTTTGTTTTCTGGTGCTTAATTTTTCTGCCACATCTTCTGGGTGGAAGAAAATTTTCATTCGTTTTTTTTTTTATTTTTTCTGTATTTTGTTTATTTTTTTTTTTTATTGCAAATGTTTATTTTTTGTTTTTACAAATATATAATGAAAATTCTTTTCGTACAAAATTAACAGTAAACGTCGTTGTTATATGTATTTGCTCATTTATTGTAGAAAATTTGTTATTAAGCATTTTTATTTTCTTGTTTTTTTTTTTTGCATATTTTAGTTATTAATTTTTTTTATTTTGCAAATTGTCAAAAGAAATTCATTTATTTTGCAGTTATGTTTTTTGGTTAATTTTTAATAATTATTTTGACAATTTTTTGCCAACAATGTAGCATCATTTTTCACTCAGTTTTGAAAGGAAATTTGTTAAAATTTAATTACATATTTTGAATGGTTCGACATTTGAGTATTCATTGGAACAGTTTTAAATACTTAGCAAGAAATTTCTTAAAATCGATTATGATCCAACTAAAACTTGGCAATAACGTGCCATTACTGATAAATATTTTAAAGATTTTGTGGGTAAGATCGTTAACTTATGGCGTTTTCTTTTCCGGTATGTTAAGCGTAAACGTGTTCTTTGCAAATAATGTTTTCATCCTCAATTTATCAAAGGTTTAAAAAGGCACCATTTTTTAAACAGCTTTTCTTGATATTGTTTTTGCAGTTCGTTTGTGTTATTGAAATATTGGGTGTATGACTTAAAAATGCGTTATTTACAATAGATGACGTGTCTTTTGAACGCGGTTTATGTTTTTAATCACTTATATGTAATTTTGAGGGGTACATGTACAAGTGTAAACAATAAAGCTTTTATTTTGCTTCAAAAATGTCAAATTTTGTGCCAACATAGCGTCATATGCGGGAAGTTTCGCTTTACTTCATTAATTAAAAGAAAAGTGCCGCCGAAGCTAACTGATTGCTCACCAAAGCTTATGATGAATGTGTTCCACCGGTTTCAACGTGCGAGCGAGGGTTTGTGCAGTTCAGAAGTGGTGATTGTTGTAAATCTCAACAAGAGCATGCAAAATCATTAAGAGCTACTTAAGCAGAAATTTCAAAACTTTTGCCAGCATCAATATTCATCTAAAAACTGGTAAATTGGTTACCATACGAATTGAAGACGAAAGAACTTGAAAATCGATTTTGCATATCCGAAATGATGTTTGAGCGTTATAAAAGAAAATCAGTTTTGCACCGAATCATTACTAGCGATCCATTGCAATAAATATCCATGGCTCTAAGGTAATACTCTGTATTTGGTAGGACCAAAAAGGTCCTATCTATTATGGGAATCTGACCAGACCATCACTGGGAACATGTACCGAACGCAACTGATTCGTTTGAAGTGAGCATTAGGCGAAAAATCGCCCGAAATATGCGACCAGAAATGAAATCGTAGTATTCTATTATGGCAACACTGGCCACATGTTGCAATAAGGACTGAGATCGTAAAATTCTTAACACACGTTTTTTGTTAAAACTTTTAACCCAAATATTATCTGATTTTTTTTTTTTTTTGATCAAGTTACCTTTGTAAAGCATTTAATTTACCTTTGTAAAGCATTTAATTTAATGTCAATTATGTTTATTTGTTGTTAATCTGATTAAAATGAGTGACCAGAAAAAGCTGCGTACTAAAATTATTAAATATTTTCAACAAAACCCAACTTGGTCCTACAAAAAGTTGGCCAAACAATCAAAGGTCTGCTATTAAACTTTTTTCAATGTTATTAAACAGTATCGAGAGAACTTGTCCGTTGATATAAAACCTGGTTCAGGTAGAAGGAATGGTCCACATGATGTTTCTAAAGCCAAACAAATAGAAAGCATTTTCAAAAGAGCTCCCAACACCTCCGGCAGGAAAGCAGCCCAGTTAGGTCAGTAGTTGGACTATTTGGTACGAAAAGTTAAAGCCAATGAAGGTTTAAAAGCATACAAGCCTCAAAAAGTTCCTGACAGGAACGCTGCTCAAAATTTAGAGGCCAAAGACAGAGCACGGAAATTGAAGTCAAGTTTTATAAAAAAAAATATTTATAAAACGTATGTTCTGGCAGATTTTTCGCAGCTTCCTGGTAAAAAATTGTATGTTGCTGATGCTCGAGGTAATGTTAAAGAAAAGTTTTGGACCCAAAAGCAGACAAAATTTCCCAAAAAGTTCTTCGTATGACAGTTGCGGCAAAAGAAGCCAATCATTTGTTACAACGGGCTCTATAAATTCCGAAATTTACATCAAGGAATGTTTACAAAAGTGGATGCATAAGACTTCATAATGTGTCCACTTATTTTTGGCTTGATTTGGCATCTGTCACTATGGTAAAAAAAGCCCTTGAGTGGTAAAAGAACAATAATGTGGTATTTGTACCAAGAGAGGTAATTCCTCCAAACTGCCTGGAGCTGAGTCCAGTGGAGAGATATTGGACTCTTGTTAAAAGAGAATTGAAGAGCGCACAAAAAAGGTGTCCAAAAGTGTGGTAGATTTTAAACGGAGATGGAACCTGTTCGAACAAATTGACAGAAATCACTATAAAAACCAAAATGGAAGGGTTTCCGAAAAAGGTTAAAAATTTCATCACTAGTGACTAGAACTATAAAAATATATATATTTTTTTGTAAATTGTAATAAGTTTAGTGGTTTTATTTTTATTATGTTAAGAATTTTTCGATCTCAGTCCTTAATCAAATTTAAAATTAATAAAAGGTTTATAAAACAAAACTTCCATACAAAATTTGTTTTATAAAACTATATTAGGATACAGAATTGTAGAATTGTTTATTAAATTATCATAATATTGAAAATTTAACATCCTATGCCACAATATTCTGACTAGGGTTGTCATTCGAATAAAAATTTTTCGATTAATCGAGCAAAAAATTAATTTTTTATTCAAATGAATAACATTTTTTAATTTAAAATAAAATATTTGTTGGATCAATAATTTCCGATTAATCGAATATTCGAATAAATTTACTTTCAAATTAATATTAAAAAAAATACGAATTTATATAAATAAAAATTTGGACTAAATTAAGACAAAACCAGACCAATAGTTCATAATTTTATTTCAAGTTGGGTACATTTGAAATTTTTTAGGGTTGTCATTCGAATAAAAATTATTCGATTAATCGAGGAAAAAATATCTATTTTTATGCAAATGAATAAAAGTTTTCAATTTAGAATAAAACATTTTTTCGATCAATAATTGTCGATTAATCGAATATTCGAATAAATTTATTTTGAAACTAATATTTAAAAAAAAATACGAATTTATATAAATAAAAATTTGGAGAAAATTAAGACAAAACAATACCAATAATTCATAATTTTATTTCAAGTTTACAATAAAATATTTGTTTGATTAGTAATTTCCGATTAATCGAATACTCGAATAAATTTATTTTCAAATTAAAATTAAAAAAAAGACAAAAATTTGGACAAAGCAAGACCAATAGTTCATAATTTTATTTCAAGTTGGGTACATTTGAAATCTTACTTTCCAATCTACTTTGTATTAACACACCAAGATCAGAACAAAAGCTAAAACTTAACTTGAAAACGAAAACTTTGTGACTAAGGAGTGAGATCGTAAAATTCTTAACACAGGTTTTTCATTAAAACTTTTAACCCAAGTATTATTTGATTTTTTTTTTATCAAGTTACCTTTGTAAAACATGTCAGTTATTATGTTTAATGTCAATTATATTCATTTGTTGTTAATCTGATTAAAATGATTGACCAGAAAAAAGTGCGTACTTAAATTATTAAATATTTTCAACAAAACCCAACTTGGTCCTACAAAAAGTTGGCCAAGCATTCAAAGGTCTGCCGTTAATCTGTTTCCAGTGTTATTAAACAGTACCGGGAGATGGACTATCTGTTCGAGCAAAGTGACAGAAGACACTATAAAAACCTTAATGGAAGCGTTTCCGGAAAAGGTTCAGAATTTCATCACTAGTGATTAAAACTATAAAAATATTTTTTTTTTTTTTTTGTAAATTGTAACAATAATTTCAATAAAATAAAAAAATTAAAACTGTAAGTTTAGTGGTTTCCTTTTTATTAACATATATGTATGTTAAGAATTTTTCGATCTCACTCCTTACTTAAGTCCTAGAAAAGGTTAAAGAGTTAGAAAGATTTTCCATTATTTCGTTCTAAATTTCTTTATGTTTACGTTGATCCTATTTAACTCTATTTTCATAAATTGTTTTTTTTTTATGATTGCTATTTATATTGTGTGCTTAAGTTTTTTTCCTGCACTGTATAGAAAATTATAAAGAAATATGTATATAATATAATTATAATAGAAATATATTTGAATTTATAGATTTTCCATTATTAAAGTTTTTTTTTTTTTGTCAACGAAATCGTGGGTAATTTAACTGAGCAACTGCTTTAATTTTTATAGTCCTGCTGGAAATCTAATAATATTTTCATTTAAATTCGCTTAAAATGTTGTCATATTCCATGAAAATCTCATAAAAGAATTTCATCACACTATTTCAAGACAAAAAACACGTAAGTATAGTATGTATTTTTTTTTTATTTTTTTTTTTATAAATATTAAAAAGAAAACAAATTTCTATATTGTATTTAGTAAGTTTACGACGCAATAAGGTTTTGATTCATACTTTTTTTTTTTTTTTTGTTTTAAATATTTTCTAATTGTTTGTTTTACTTACTTGCAGGGGAAGAGAAATTGTTTAGAATTTAAGGGTTTGTCTATAAATTTGTTTCTATTATATAAAATTAAATGATTTTTTAACACATTTTGTCACAAAAATAAATTAAATTACACATATTTTTTTGAAAATTTCTTTGCTTTTTTCAAAGGGATATTTTTTTCTTCAATTACTTAATTATTGTGTTTATTTTGTTTTAAATTTTTTTTATTTGTTTTTATTATTTGCAAACAATTTTTCTATTGTTAGAGTGTGTGTGTGTGTTTGTGTGTTTTTTACAATTTCTTTTTTATGTGTGTTTTTTCTTTTTTAGTTTGTTGGTACTGCTTGTTTGGATGCCGCTTATATCCGTTTCGTACGATCACACAAAGGTTTCAGTTCTCAATGCCACAGTCATCACCAGCAGACCATATGGAAAGTTTAGTTTAGTTCTCTACCTTCGTTTTCAACAAAAACAGCAACAACAACAACAAAATTATAACCAGCGACGTTGATTCGTTTAAAATCGTTTCTACTGTCTAGTACTCATTCTACATACGTTCTACGTTACATATTTTGTTCTGGTTATATGGCAAATATTTTTGTTGTTGCCTAAAAAAAAACTAACATTTTTTCAAACACGAAACAAATATTCCAAAATTTTAAAAAAATTGTTATAAAACTTTTATATAATTTTACAATTTTATAAAAATTCCATTTTTAAATTGAGATTTTATAGTAATTTTTATTTATTTTCGTTTATGAGTTTCCTTTTTTTTATTTATTTATTTTTGTGTTTTTCTTTCTCATGTTTTCCTTTTTTTTATATACATTTGCCATTTATACCAGGGGTAGAAGAATCGAAGAAATGTATTTATTATCGGGGCCCTTTTTTCCACTAACAGCGACCCTCTAACCCAAACTTTTGTTTTCTTTATTTTGCTTTGCTTTCACAGTGAGAGCAAGTTGTTGTTATCTGAAATCCTAGCAACAAAACCCAAAGTCACTCGCTCATTTTTTACAATTACTCGTTGCTTTTATTTGCAGTCTCTGTTGTACACGTACTTTTCTCTCGGTGTGTTTTTGTATTTTTTGTTTACATTTAAAAAAAAAAAAAAAACAACTTAATCTCTCGTATATATAACGAATTCGTTTTCGCTCTTATTTTTTTTGGTATTTTTTGTTGTCGGTTGGGCTTTATTAGAGATTTATTGTATTAGTGTTAGTATTACTTTTGCTTTCCTTGTATTTTTACTACTCTACTGTAAACAGCAATAAACTTACAAACTAACTCAAATTCGTATATACAAAAGTATCTATATACACTTACATAGGCACATAGATACATACTATAAATACAGTATGTATGTATGTGTATATATACCACTATGTAATTACTTTTTTTGCTTTGTTGCTGTTGTTGTGTTCTCCTAACCCAGACTCAAACCCTTTCATAAACTTTTACAAGTATGGGAATGTTTTTGTATGTGTGCGTGCGTGTGTGTGTATTTGCAAAAACAATTGTTCTCGTACATCCCCAACGAAAATTCACTTGACGCAAGCACAGTGTCTTGTATGGATGCAGTTTTTTTTTTTCAAATTTGGTTTGTATAGTATTTTTAGATAGAATTTTTAGTTTTTCTTGGAAAATATTTATTAAAACGCATATTATTTTGAATATTACATACTTATTACATTTATCCAATTTTTCTTATTAAGTAAAACTGACAGCAGACATGTCTGTTGGAAATAGCTATAAATTTATTTATAGTACATATTTTGAAGAATAGCTTAAGTCAAAGAAAGAGGTTTTGAAATATTCCCAATTTTATGTAATTTTTATTGTTTCTTAGAAAAAATCTGTTACTAAACATACTGGTAATAATGTTATTAAACATCAATAGAGAAGATTTGACACATTTCCTACTTAAGACCTTTTTCGTTATCAATTCGCCATTTGGTCGACTTTAGCTACTCTTCCATATGACCACAGATATTATCTTAACCATTCCACTAAAGTAAAGAATTAAGCATGCTGATTAAGATCTTATACGTTGTCTTAATTCCTTAATACATAAGAAGTGAGATCGTAAAATTCTTAATACACGTTTTTCATTAAAACTTTTAACCCAAGTATTTTATTTTTTTTATCAAGTTACCTTTGTAAAGCATGTCAGTTATTATGTTTAATGTCAATTATATTCATTTGTTGTTAATCTGAGTAATAAAATTATTAAATATTTTCAACAAACCCCAACTTGGTCCTACAAAAAGTTGGCCAAACAATCAAAGATCTGCCGCCAAACTGTTTCCAAGGTTATTAAACAGTACCGGGAGAACTTGTCCGTTGATAGAAAACCTGGTACAGGTAGAAAGAATGGCCCACATGATGTTTCTAAAGCCAACAAAAATAGAAAGCATTTTCAAAAGAGCTCCCAACACATCCGGTAGGAAAGCAGCCCGGTTAGCTCAGTGCTCAGACTATTTGGTACGAAAAGTTAAAGCTAATGCAAGTTTAAAAACATACACGGCTCAAAAAGTTCCTGACAGGAACGCTGGTAAAAATTTAGAGGCCAAAAACACAGCACGGAAATAAAAGTCAAATTTTATATAAAAAAACTATTCTTGTTGCATAATGGATGACGAAACGTGTGTTCTGGCAGAATTTTTGCAACTTCCTGGTCAAAAATTGTATGTTGCTGATGCTCGAGGGAATGTTGAAGAAAAGTTTAGGACCCAAAAGCAGACAAAATTTCCCAAAAAGCTCTTGGTATGGCAAGCAATATGCAGTTGTGGCAAATGAAGCCAATCATTTGTTACAAAGGGCTCTATAAATACCGAAATTTACATCAAGGAATGTTTACAAAAGTGGATGCTTTCATTCATAAGACTTCTTAATGTGCCCTCATATTTTTGGCCTGACAATAATGTGGTATTTGTACCAAGAGAGGCAAATGCTCCAAACTACCTGGAGCTAAGGCCAGTGGAGAGCTATCTTGTTGAAGAGGATCTTGTTGAAAGAGAATTGAAGAGTACAAAAAAGTGTCCAAAAGTGTGGTAGATTTTAAACGGAGATGGACAACCTGTTCGAACAAAGTGACAGAAAGCACTATAAAACCGTTAATGGAAGGGTTTCCGAAAAAGGTTCAAAATTTCATCCCTAGTGATTAAAACTATAAAAATATTATTTTTTGTTAATTGTAATAATAATTTCAATCAAATAAAAAATCAGAACTGCAAGTTTAGTGGTTTCATTTTTATTAACATATATGTATGTTATGAATTTTTCGATCTCACTCCTTACTACAAACGTATTGAATTTATTCCTCTAAAATTTCATTCTTTAGAGAATTAATTCCTTATTGTTTTCTGTAATTTACAAGAAAAGCTTAATACATTTTTTTAATTATTAAATTTTTCTTCAAGATAAATCTCGGAACTTACACGTTCCAAATTTGTTAAAACTTGGTACACAGCACAACAATTTTCTTTGTCTTGCCTTTTATCGAGGTTCAAAGTTCAAATTGTTATATAAGAATGGTATAAAATCTCTCAGATCGATACATAATTAGCCAAAGCTCCCATATTAGGCCCACCTTCCGAAAATCACTCAGGAATAACAAATTATTGCTATTTTAAACGAAAACTGTTTTTTTCGCATGTACTCAGTGTAGATTATTAGAACTAGCTGTCTTACTTGTTTGTTATAACAAATTCTATTCTATTCTCTTTTCTAGTCAACATGTCTAATAGGCATTATTTGTTCTATAACATATTCTTGGTTACTTTTATTGGAAATTTATGCTAAACATATTAAATAATTCTTATGTTTTCCTTATAATATAAACAGTTTGAACATCATACATGTTATTAGGCCGTCTCAGAATTCATTCATGATATTATGACTCTTTAATTAGGATTAACTAAGATTTGGCGCTGACTGTAAATTGCTAAAAAAATCTCTTCCACATGTATACAATATGAATAAAGTTTGGACTAATGTCGGATAAAAGTATTATTTCATTGCGCCGGTTGTTGTTGGTTTCTGTAGTCATCGAAAGTTCTTCCCTGGGTAAAAAAACAATTCCAGTGGATAAAGCTGCCGCTGAGTTGACAATATTTGTCCGAGTGGGACTCGTCTTGTTCTGGTGCAAATATCCATTATCGAGGTAACAATAAGTAGGTGTCCGCTCGTTGTGTATTAGTCTAGGGGTGGTGGGTCAGATTACCGCCATAGAATTGAAAAATGTTCCACAACAACGATTGATTAGCTTTTATTAGCTTTTATTAATAGATATCCATACTTAATGTTGGTCCGTCCAAAAATCGGGAATAACCCTGAATCAGGACTATTCCTGTTCTCACTTTCACTATTCACCGTATTTTTGGAAGCATAATTAGATCAATATTGTGTAATTTCCTCAGCATTTCTAATTATAAATGTTTACAGCGAGTTTTTTTAACCTTAATTATATAATTTTTTAAGTCGTATAAAGTTCCAGAGCGCAATTCGGTAAAGAAATTAGAAGCAAAAGAACGAGCGAAAAAATTAATAGGTAACATTTTATAAAAAAAATACACCTGTTGTGTGATGGATGAATTTTCACAACTTCAAAGTCTAGATTTTTATGTGGCTGATGGACGACGAAATGTCCAATGAAATCAGGCACGATAAACAAATAAATATATATTACTGAGTGTCTACATAAACGGCTTTTACCAATCTTAAAACAGCACAGAGGCCTTAATTTTTCTGGCCCGATTTGGCATCATGTCACTATGGAAAAAAGGCCCTTGTTGTAATAGAATTAAAGAACACAGAGAATTTGGATTAAATCAACAAATCTTTTGAACAATTCACTTCTAAATAAATTATGTATGCTTAGATTACTTCGTTCTGTATGTCTTGAATAATTAACTTTTTATACCCTACACCTTCGTGAGAACGGTATATATAAGTTTGTCATTCCGTTTGTAATTTCCTCAATATAATTTTCCGACCCTATAAAGTATATATATTCTGGATCCTTATAGATAGCGGAGTCGATTTAGCCATGTCCGTCAGTCTGTCTGTTGAAATCAATTTTCTGAAGACCCTAGATATCTTCGGTATCCAAATCTTCAATAATTCTGTCAGACATGCTTTCGAGAAGTTTCCTATTCAGCAAAATCCGTCCATAAATAACGAAGATATGAGCAAAAACCCGAGACAACCTCTATTTTTGGCCTATTTTTGGTCTATATCTCGATTACTATGTCATAAATATAGACAATATGGATATCTAATGATAGATATTTCAAAGTCTATTGCAAAGATGTATATAAGGCTATAGTAAGTTGGACCTAAAATGGGTCAAAATCGGGAAAAATATTTTTAAACCCGAATTTTTTTTCACAAAAAAAATTTTTTTGTTATAACTTTTTTTCATTAATAAATTTAAAAAAATTAATTTTTAAATTAAAAAATTCTAAAAAAAAAATTTTTTTAAAAAATAATTTTTTTTTTTAATTTTATTTTTAAGTATAATTTGGTAAAGATTCGGCACAGCCGAATATAGCTCTCTTACTTGTTTTCTTATTTATTGGCAAAAATGTACGTATTTTATTAAAAACAATATCTTACACTAACTACAGAATTTCAAATGTTGTATGCTTAGGTTTTTTCCTGCAGTATATTTAAATTGATATATTGGTTTATTGATCCAGTTCGTGTTTAGCCCTATTTCATATATGATATGATCATTTTATAAGCAAATTTCTAAAATTTGATTAGAAAAGTGATCTTATTTCCATGATGTAGATTAGTTCTACAAACTAAATACGTTTCTTATTACACCACTCCCATTTGAAGTTAATATTTCCAACATGACAATCAATGAATTCAAACATAGCTTTAGTTTTAGGAAATTAACTATAGGAAATACTATTTTAAAATCTTACATAATTGCTTTGGGGTAATTTTACCAAAAACAATTCATTAAATTAAAAGCTGTTGGGAAATACTCCAACACTTGAATAAAAAACCCAAGTGATTTGTTAAATTGTTAAGATGTTTAAACGAATACAACGAGTATTAAGTTGATTTGAAGAATGTATTTCAAATCAATTTCAAAGTGCAATAATAAAATAAAAATACTAAGAGCCAGTTTTTGACTTCGTATTTAAATATTAATTATATTTAAGTTCTATTTAAATAGGAAAATGAGTTTCTCAGTGCTTTTTTAAATGATACTTAAATGGCCAACGTTGGCCATTTAAATTCTATTTAAGTTTCATAAACTACCATATGTTTTCAACAGCTGTCTTTTGTTGTCTGTTTTTTTTTTCACTCTATTGTAGCGCTGTATTTTTTTACGGCATCTAACAAAAACTACACTTCCGATGCGGTGAAATTGGGGCATCTTTTGTGCATTTTCCTACAAATATTTTATTGTTTAATATCCTTCTTTTTTTTATTATTTGGCAAAATGTATCAATTTTTGTTTTGCTTGAACAGCTGTTTTATACAAAACTATCGATAATTTTTGGATATTTAGTAGTGCTACCACACTTTTATCTTATTTAAATAAGAAATATTATATAGCACTGAAAAACTCAAACTGTATTTAAATACCATTTAAATTTAAGTAAAAATTAACTAAATACGTATTTAAATACGAAGTCAAAAACTGGGCATAAGTTTGTTTGTTTAATTAAAATACAATTAACTATTAATTTACCTTGAACATAGTCGCTTTTAAAGCGTTTTGATGATGTTGTTGGCGATGACGTTGTTGAGTGTTGGAGTTTTTAGTTAGATAGTTGTTGTGACAGGAGGAAATCTAAAATAAATTTTAGATTTGATTTTGATTTTTTCAATTGACATATTTAATTACATATACATATAGATTTATATAAAATTTGTGCTTGTTGTTATTTTGTTAATTTAAATAATAGTAATAATAATAATTATAGAATAAGTATTTAGAAATAATATACAAGTTTAGATAGATAGAACATTGTTTCAAGTAATTTTTGTTTGTTTTTTTTTTTCGTTTAAAATGTTCTTTTTGAGCCACAAACAATGAATGACCCAATCTACAATTCAACATCACTTATACACATTTTATTTGCATTTAATTAGTTGTGGGGATTTATTATTTTTTTCTTTTTTCTTTTTTTTTTTTTGTTAATTTTGTCATTATTTATTTATTGTAGTTGTTTATAGAAAAATTCTCACTAATTTGTGTTTAAACTTTTATGTCATCATTGTTGACTGATTTGTTAAAATTTGTTTTTGCAAAATGAAATAGTTGATGTCACTTTTTAAGTTTTTAAAACAACACGTTTCCTTTTTTAAAAAAAATATTGTAAAAAAAACTGTATTTTTTTTGTAACATTTGAATTTTTTTTTTTAAATAAATTTTTAAAAATTATAATTGTTGTGTTTGTAACACTGTATGGTTAAACATTTAAGATTTGTTTTTTTATTTTGTGTATATTTCTTGAGGATTGCGTTTGTTGTGCTTACAGTTTGCTCGTTGAGCTTTCAATGGCAACTAGGAATATGGCAAACATCCAGCAAACCCAAAATACTACTACTCTACACTACACTCTAGTTGAGTCTATCTATAATATAGAAATATTCTCGAATGAAAATCATCCAACGAACCAACCAGCCAACCAACCAACAACAGAAAATTCATCAACTTAACGAATACTGGCAAGTAGTGGTAGTAGTAAGTCATCTATCCATCCATTCTTCCATTCCATTTCTCCGTGCTATTCATTCAAACATACCTAAGCGAACAGAACAGAACAATCAACCAACCAACAAACAGTCAGTCAGTCAAACAGCCGGTTTATATGTTCATATGGCTGTGTGCCTTTTGTTATGACAGTCACTCAGTCTATATGTCTGTCTGTCAGTTTGTTTGTTTGTTTGCTTGGAATGAAATATTTTAAAGCCCCACCAGAATATCTAACTGCCCAGGCATACGGACGTACGGACGGGTGAGGTAGGCATACAAACACGGCTAGTTGGCTGTTGTTGGTCTAAATTACAAGACCTTGAAAGAATTTAAACATTTTTCGCTGTCGTTGTAATTTTACAAGTTATTAATTAGGGAAATTGTCTTATCTTTCTCAGAATTTATAATAATATTGCGAAACATCCTAATAACAACGAAACGAAATATTTCGATTCAAAAACTGAATTTTTGAACGTTAACTGTAATGAATGGGATAATATTTGATAAGTTCTCCAGAATTTAAAAATTCGCTTTAGTTTGCCTGAAAAATACTTAAAGCAAAACTGTTAATAACTTTGGAACTTTTAGTCAGATTTTTATAAATTTTGATCTCATATTAAAGCTAATGAGTCGTTGATTTTACCGTTTTTTTTTCCATTTAGAAGTCAGTTTTTCCTGTGAAATGAGATAGAAGTTACTTTAGCAGACGGACATATGGATTCCGAGCCAAAAGTACTGCTCATCTTTTGAGGCCAAGAACGAATCAAACCAATATCAGTTTCACTGCTTCAATCGAAACAAATAGTAGTCGGATGGTGCAAGGTCTGGACTATAAGTCGGGTGAGGTAAAACTTCCCAACCACTTCATTCTAAATAGTTTTTAACAGGTGGCAGAGTGTGTCATGATGGAGTATTACGGTTTCATATCTCGCCTGTTATTCTGGGAGTTTTTCAGCCAATACTCGCTTCAAATGAATCGGTTGCACAGAGTATACAGAGGTGTCACGAGAAAGAAAATAATCTCGTTTTCTATTTGTCTCTTTCTTAATAAACTGCCCTTTTAATTGTTTTGTTTTGGTTATTTGTTTGTTTTGATTACATTACTTTGTCCACCATATTCGCGTTGGAAAAAGTGGCGTAAAAGTAATCCTCCTATCAGAAAATGCTATAAATTTTGCGAGGCCCTTAATGTCAGTTCTGTTTTGACATTTGTATAGTAAACACATGCGAAATACACGTTAATAAACAATGTTACGCTACACTGCTCCAGAACGCGGAATATTGCTGACTATTTATTTGACCAATAATCGGCAAAAATTATAACATTTTCTGATAGGAGGATTACTTTTGCGCCACCTGTTGTATAGCGTTTTGCTTTAACACATCACTGATATTGTAGTACAAAATATTTGCTATCCTTTTTTAAGAGAACTGCCCTATCATCTGATTTTGAGTTTTTGAAACGTCAAATTTGACACTTTGTGTCAGTTGGCTTCTTACTTTCGGGTTATCGTAATGGATCTATTTTTCATAGCAAAAATTATTTTCTTTTATAGCTAAATCATTTTTCTAGGTCTCGTATGGTACCCAATTTCCCTCCTTTTTAATGAATACTGCTCTTGTTGAGTTTGACAACAATCTTCATGTAGTAATGCCTCCAATTCTTGGTCTTCAAATTTATTTGGCTTGGCCTGTGCGATGTTTGTCTTCCGTGTCAAAATCACCACGTCTGAACCGCACAAATCATCTCTCGCACGTTGAAACTTATGGAACACATTAACCATAAGCTTTTGTGAACAATCGCTGTGCTTCAGCGGCACTTCTTTTCAAAATGTCCATAAACATGCGACTTAAGAAAATATCACTAGAAATAGTCTAGCAAGGTCAAATCGTAACATATCGATGGCCAGTTCTCATCAGCTCCATGTGAGATGACCATGCCGTCAAATCGCTCGTGTTGTGTGGTACGTTGCACAGAGGGATACATACATTTTTGGGCAACAATTATACAGAGTGGTCGGAAAGCATTGAAATTTGGCACCGAGAATTATATGGACTAAATTAAGAAAAAATTAAATTTTATCAAAATCGCCCACGCCCAACGCCCACTGCCCATACAATTCAAACCGATTATTGCATAAAATTTTTCCTATCCAAGCAAAAGTCTAGAAATTTGGTATATACATTTTCTAAAACAAACAAAGAACGTATGCCAAGTTCTATAACAATCGTCCTATCTAAGCAAAGTCTAGAAATTTGGTACATACATTTTTAGAAACAAAATAAGAGCGCACGCCGAGTTTCAATAAAATCGGTCACACCCACCGCCCATGAAGCCCATATATAGTTAAGTCTTTTTTTATATTTCGTTCATCATTCGACAAAAATGTTAAGTTTTCATCCTGTTCCGAAAACTTCCGAATACTAATTTGTTTTTTAAACGACAATTAGTATTTGGAAGAAAAGTGGGACTACATTGTTTTGCTCAATGGATTTTTTTCCAAATCCATATAGATTTGGGCATATCTTCTTAACAGTCTATCATATCCCCATAATTTTTTTTTATTTATAAAAAAATGCTATATTTTTCAAATACATATGTTAAAGGTAAATGGTATTATCAGGAAAATTATACACATGGGTAATTCCACGAGAATGACTACCACGACTGAAAAAACAAAAACCCTTGAAACTTTGTATACCCTTCACCTTCGTGAGAAGCGTATATATAAATTTGTCATTCCGTTTGTAATTTCCACAATATAATTTTCCGACCCTATAAAGTATATATATTCTGGATCCTTAAAGATAGCCCGCCTGTCTGTTGAAATCAATTTTCTGAAGACCCCAGATATCTTCGAGATCCAAATCTTCAATAATTCTGTCAAACATGCTTTCGAGAAGTTTCCTATTTAAAATCAGCAAAATCCGTCTATATATAGTAAAGGAGATATGAGCAAAAATCCGAGACAACCTCTGAAAATTTCATCTAAAAAATACAATTTATTGCATGCTTTGACAAAAAAGCAACAAAACGTATATATGTTTGGATGTGTGTTGGCTTCATTGCTTTGCGTATTTTGGTGTTTCGTTTGACGTTGTTGTTTTTATACTCTTCACCTTCGTGTGAAGGGTATATATAAGATTGTTATTTCATTTGTAACTTCTACAATATAATCAGTTCGTCATCAATTAAATATAAAATTTTTAAAAGTTTTCTTGATAAATTTAGGATGCTATACGTTGAAAATGGGCAATTAATGCATCCACAACAAAGGTGAAGATTCGGCATAGCCGAGTATAGCACTCTTACTTGTTTTCAAGACGATTTGAATAGGAGAAAACACTAAAATATTACTATGTGAAAGTATTTAGAGCTTATTACAACATTTTAAGAGCAAAATTATTAGTTTAAACTGACTAATATATTTAATTTTTTAATTTAATTGGTATGTTTTTGGCTAAGATTGCAGCGAAAACTATACTCCCAATTAGCATGTAGTATGAAATGAATTTGACTCTGATTGTTTTTTTTGCTATTATCAAATTGTTTATTGAAACCGAATATATATTTTTTATTTATTTTTTTTAGTTTTTGTATACATATATTTACAGAATATATATTGTGTTACTATAAGTGAAGAATCTGTCACGTACGGAATGTCACGTACGATATTAAATTTTATTTATTATAAAATCTTCCAAAGACAATTTTTATTTAAATATGACGGATTGTAAAGAAAAAATATTTGGTTTAGTGTAACAAATTAAAAGAAAACATAACGCCTCTCACGATTCGCAAATTTTCGCATATTTCTACATGTACCTCAAAATTACTTCCGTTTTATGTCACGTGCGATATGCCCTTATTTCGCTCTATATTTTGGACAACAACGTTTTGAAAGAACTTATAATTTTTTTAAAATATGGTACAATCTGAATGGAACATAAAGACCAAATTATTTTTCAGTTACTCTTATTTTTGCAAAAACTATTCCACTCTATAGGCGTACAAATGTCACGTTCGATGATATGGAATTGCCCATATGTAAACCACTGAATTGCTTGAAAATATAAGTAAATTTTTGTTTAATACCCTTGCATGGACTTTACTTAAATTTTTTTTAAAATAAAATACAATTTTTCTTAAAACCATAGGTGTACATTTTATCTTTAAACATTTCTCCATAAAACTGCATCATTTGATTTTTGAAATTGATTGGTCGAAAAATAGAGTTTTTGACACCAAAATCCCACTGTGCGTTGCGCCGTACTGTTGAAACTACATGTCGCTGGTGTCCAATAATCTAATGCAGGCCATAAGAAGTTCTCGTTCTCAAAGAAATACGGACCGATGAGATCGTCAGACTTAAATCGCTCTTGGATCTCATGTGGCTTGGTATAGTCCCAAATTTGACAATTTTGTTTGGTGACGTACCCATTCATCCAGAAATGGACTTCATTCTAAAATAACACCCATTTTGATTAAACAATTTTATCATTTGCAAGTGATGTTGCACATTTTGTCAAAACAAACGGAATAAATGACAGCCAATTCCACAGATGTAGCTTCAACAATATGGCCGCGATTAATTGTCATAGTTCAGAAGTTCCAATTAGAAGATGTTTAGTAGATTTTTTGGATGAGTATTATTATGGAAATATATTTTTTAAGCCGATTTTTATTACCAACAATTTCTAGTTTGCATGAAAGAAACATGTTATTTTAACTAGAAAGGGATAATTTAAAGGGATAATTTAAAACTTTTGGTTCGGATTTAGAATTGTTTTGGATACTTTTTGCCATATATACACAAGTTAAGTGATATGACTCCATTCACAAGTTTCTAGACTAGTAAGCTTAAACAATTTACACAAATTTTCAACAGAATTACAAATTTGAAGGATATGTTAGCTGTATAGAGGCACAATTTACAAACCTTATTTATCTAAAACCAAGGAATGTTGTTAAAAACCTAAATTGCTCATAATATCACGTTTTTCAATTGTTTTTATCCTACCATATTATGTACTACTAATTGATCAATTAGAATTTGAAAAAATTCCTTAAAACTACTGACTCTGGATGGTGGGATAAATGGTTGGACTTGTACTTTTAATATGAATATAAGCACTCAAACATACAAATACACATTAACACATTGACAAAAAAAAAAAAAAAAAAAATATATATAAAAAGGCTACTAATGTGGTTGGTTGGCTTTTTGTAAAAAAATTTTGCACTGTGTTGTTATATGCACAACAATAATTTGACAACAACAATTCACACACACACACATCCAAACACCCATAAATTTAAACAGATCCACACACACTTACTAACAAATACTCACTCCCGGGCTGGAAAAGTTAATACGATTTTAATTTTTTTTGATACAATTTCACTAGACACATTTGATACTTTCTAACAAGTTTCAGTATTTTATGTATAAATACAAATTTACAAATTCATATATACTCAGAAAGATTTTCTTTTATAGCCACTATATAATATAGAAACTATTTTCTATAGAAAATCAATAATATAACACTATTGTGTATAGAAAATCTTGTGTATAACTGAATTTTATATAGAAAACCTTCTGTACATCAGTATTTTTGATAGAAAAACAGTATTTTCTATAAAAACAAATTTGCGTATAACTGTAAATCTTGTGTACAACACCAAACTACACTAATATGAAATTACTTACACTTCGAGATATTTATTAGGAAAAAATACTAAAAATAACATTGAAATTAGAACAAAAATATAGAAATACACTGTTCATTTTCTACTTCTCACCCTCACAACACTCCAATTAGTCTCTTAGTATATGCTGGTCCCAAAAACCCTGATAATTCCGTTCAAATCCCCATTGGCTTCTATCGGATGAAAAGTGTTTTGCAAAGCTTAACTTGTACAAATCTTTCATAATATTTTTTTCTAAATTACTATTGGCTGTATGTCTTAAAAATGCGGGATTTACAATAGATCTTTCGAAAGCGGTTTTTATTTTTATTAACGTATCTGTCATTCTCACTTAATTATGGAACATTATAGTCTAAACAACAATGTTTCTTTTGCTTCGAAAATGTCGAATTTTGTACTAACGAATCGTCATATGCGGGAAGTTTTGCTTTACTTCTTATACCCTTTCACAGTGGTCCAAATGCTCAATCTAGCCGGAAAAAAAGTCATAACTCGCTTTGGAAAAGCCGTACCAACATGAAACTTGGTCGTCTATAAACAATCTGAGAAAAAAAAAAATTATTTTTTTTGTATGTAAATTTTTAATTTGTGGGTTTGTTTGAACCCTATAGACAGCGAAACGGCTGGACCGATTTTCCTGAAATTTTCACAACGTCTTTCTGTATGTGTGGAAGGAATTAAAGGCTACCTTTCATTAAAAAAAAAATTTTGAAGTGGGCGAAATGCCACGCCAATCTTAAAAATAAAAATACAGCTCCTTCCTTGTAATGGACATGTTAAACTCTAAATGAAATAAAATCGATGAGGCAAAAAGTGGCACCTAATTTTTTAAAGATTAGAAAGCGAAATCTATATAGATGACGACAACATTAAAACTAAAGCTTAACTCTGTTAAATTACCGTTTGAAATTCTAATAGAATTTGGACATTGAACAAAAATTTCACATTTAAAGCACACATGTACATAATTAAATTTTTTTTCTAAACAAAACATATTTTCTGAAAAATTTAAACACTAATTTTTCTCTTATCTTTGTTATATTACTTACAGCAACAATATTTTTTTTTAATTGTTCTTATTATTTTTTAACGACAATTTCTTTTGGACAGGTAAATGTCACTTGAGATATTAATTTTTTAACAAAGAAGCAATTACTTGTTTTTGAAGCAATGCTAGTGTAGCTATTTAAAGACAAAATAATATGCCGTTATATACTATGGACACTTGTCAACATATTACCATACAAAAAATTAGAAACATTAAAAAAAATTACTTTTTTCCGGCTAGATTGAGGATTTGGACCACTGTGCCTTCACCTTCGTGAGAAGGGTATATATAAGTTTGTCATTACGTTTGTAATTTCAACAATATAACTTTCCGACCCTATAAAGTATATATATTCAGGTTCCTTATAGATAGCGGAGTCGATTAAGCCATGTCCGTCTGTCTGTCTGTTGAAATCAATTTTCTGAAGACCTCAGATATATTCGGGATCTAAATCTTCAATAATTCTGTCAAACATGCTTTCGAGAAGTTTCCTGTTTAAAATCAGCAAAATCCGTCCATAAATAACGGAGATATGAGCCAAAATCCGAGATAATCTCGGATTTGCAAACTTTGACAAAATAGAAACAAAACGTATGTTTGGATGTGTGTTGGTGTCATTGCTTTGCGTATTTTGTTTTTATTTTTTTTTTTGGTGTTTCGTTTCGTTTAGCATTGTTGTTTTTATAACCTTCACCTTCGTGAGAAGGTTATATATAAGATTGTAATTTCGTTTGTAACTTCTACAATATAATCTGTTCGTCAGCAATTAAATGTAAAATTTTTAAAAGTTTTCTTGATATGTTTAGGATACTATAAGCTGAAAGTGGGCAATTAATGCATCCACAACAAAGGTGAAGGGTATATAAGATTCGGCATATCCGAATATAGCACTCTTACTTGTTTAATTAAAAACAAAGTGCCGCTGAATCACACCAATTGTTCACCGAAGCTTATGGTGATTGTTTTTTATCCAAGAAATGGTTATGAAGTGGTGATTTTGACACGGAAGACAAAGATCGCCCAGGCCAGCCAAAAAAGTTTGAAGACCAATAAGAAGGGTAAAATCGGCATCTCTACATCTTCGGAACTAATAAAGATCCAACCTGAATGTATGCAAAAACTAAGTGGACAGGTGTGTGGTACTTTTTGATATTTGGCAATAAAACTTGCAAAAATCGATTTTTGGTTCTTTGTTTTGTACAAAAAAATGTGAAATGGATTTTGGTCCCTTTTTGGAATTTTAACGGAATTTAAACGCCTCATTTTTGGTACTTTTTTTAAAAAAATATTTTTTATGTTTATTATAAGACCCCTCCATTAATAAAGAATTGTGTCTTTTTTCTTCAGAGGGACAACAAATTTACCCAAACGGGTCACTTACTCATAGAGGGGTACTTTTTGAAACATAATGGTTGCTGGACTAATTTTCCCTGCTAATTCGAAACTCGATTTTAAACTTTTTCGGTTTCATTACAAAGGCTCAAGTGTTTGAAAAATTCATAATATTGTTTCAAAAAGTCAAAATATTGTTTTTTTTATATGAAAACTTTTCGGTTTGGGGGGGGGGGGAGGGAAATCATATTTCACTCCCTCTGGATCCTCCCCTGCCTTATGCAGAATTAAGACATATTTTCTTATAAACCTAAGAAGATCACGACTTTGTTTTCACAATATTATCCTTTTAAATACGGTAAGTTTAGTTTTTGTTTCCTTTGTTTTCAAGACAATAACAGCGATTGTAAGATAAATGTTACATTATTAACATAATGCTAGTTTTGAAAACCCTCTCGATGGATACATAATCTCCATTGTTTATATAAGTTTTAAATAATTTCATATTAAAACATCAAAAAGCATTCACATGTGCATTCAAACATTTTTTTTATTTAACCATCCCTGACTCACTCATATAAATTGTAGTAAAGTGTTTTGTTGTTTTTGTTCTTGCTGTTGTGTTCTGTACTGTGAAATTCTATTCAGTTATGTGTGATTTTTATTTTATTTTGTTGTTGCTGTATAAAAGAAGACCTACCAACCGAGAGACCGACCGACCCAAAACACAGCTCAAGTTCAAGGATGTTATGTAATATTGGTTTGGTTTGGTTTGTTTCATTTCGTTTCGTTCGTTTATAGTTCGCTATTTGTTCGTTTCTTCGTTCATACGTTTCGTTAGTGGTGTTTACTGTTGTTGCTGTTTCTGTTGCTGCTGCTATTTAATATTAGTATGTATGTGTGTATGCACTATAATCAGCAGCCACGACCCAAGCATTCATTAAATGTGTGTATATTTATTTACCATCTCCTTACGGCTGCTGCTCTCTTTACCTCATGCAACTTGTTTCAGATTGCACACCATCATCGTCGTCAACCTAATGTTCATCATTGTAAGCAGCAGCAACCCAACCTTCCTCAACCAGTTTCCAACAAATTCACTCCTCCTTCTGTACTTCCTCTAGCTCATCATACATCTCCTTCTTCACTTTACATTTTTCTCTCTCTCTGGTAGTCAATTGTGTCCTACTCAGAACGTGAATGTCTCTTTTCACTTTTCACATTTGCGTTCCTCTTTTACATTTTACATTTTGCACTTTGCTTCCCTTTCGTCCCTGGACTACATGTAGTTGCATCGCTTGAACGCATCTCCCTTAATTCCTCTTCCATATGTTTGTTCTCTACTTGAATTATAATCAGTTTTTACTTCTTCTTTCTTTTCTTCTTTCTGGTGCTGGTAATATAGTTTTGTGTATTTTTGTATTTTTGTATCTACATCTCAGTAAATAGATTCTATATACTTTTATTATATAGAATTTATCTGTTGTTATATATACATATATACATATGTATGTAAGTAGAAGTGCATATAGAAAGAATTGCTTTTTGTTGTATGTAAGTATATAGAGAGTTTGTTTGATTTGTTGTGCACGTGTGTGTGAATTGATGTATGGATATTAGGGTGACACCGTTTGTATGACGGGATCACTTCTCGAAATTTTTGTCTTGGCGTTAGTATTTGGTGAGCTGGTTCAAAGGATAAAAATATATTTTTTTAAAGGTTTTTATAATAATTTTCATATTTCTTTAAAAGGAAACCTTTGAAATATAGAAGGTTTTGGAAGCCGCTTTCAATGACGTATCAGATTCCGGCTGATGGTCTGGCTAGATTTCAGAAGCTCATAATAGTAGATGCTACTGAATCTGCTCATAGTAAATGCTACTGAATCTGCTCATAATAGATGCCACCAAAGACAGAGAACTACAGAGAATTTGGCTTTGGTGTCGATTCGGCCATTTGGCGATTTGGCCGGGCTTCACAACGCAAGTAATGATTTTCTTTTATAGGGTTCAAATATCAGTTCGGACATGCAAAATTGTCTTTGAAGATCTCTCGGCTTCAATTCGTATGGTACCCAATTTCCTTGCAATTGGATGAATCCAGCTGCTCGCAAATGTTTTAAAATTGCTGCTTGAGTGGCTTCGAATGGTTTTGCAAACTGATGTTGTGTTTGACAACAATGTTCATGGACTAATGCCTCCAATTCTTGGATTTAACTTTTTTTTTTTGGCTGGCCTGGGCAAACAGTCCGTGTCAAAATCAAGCTTCTTAACCGAACGAACCATCTCTCGCACGTTGAAACCGATGAAACACATTCACCATAAGCTTAGGTGGGCATTCGATGTCCTTCAGCGGCACTTTCTTTTTTTGCCAAATTAAAGAAGTAAAGCAAAACTTCCCGCATATGACGCTTTGTTGGCACAAAATTCGACATATTCGAAGCAAAAATATAAAATTCAATCTAGATTTAAGTTTGAAAAACAGAAATAACTGTTACGATTAATTTAAATGAGGTTTATAACGTTTAAATTTAACTAATTATTTTAAAGAAGTCTTCAAATATTTTTCCCTCTGTAAAAACGTGCCACCCTAATGTATGTATATGTATGTGTCACTCAAGTTCCAGTACACTTTATTAGTTTTATTCTGGATGATGGTACTCGTTCTTGTTTTGCTAGTAGTTGTAGTTGTTATTGTGCTCTATCAAGTTTTGATGTATTTGAGGGAAATATACTTTTTTTTTTTTAAACACATCGTTGGTTGTTTGTAAGTAGTAGCCACCTGATGATCTAAGTTTTCCAATGTGCATGTATCTATTGATTGGAAAAGCTAGAAACTATTGTTTACAATATGTACTTATTAATTGCAATATACATTTTTCCAACTATTCACTATTCACATTTCATACTTCATATTTTGTTGTAATCGTTATTTTGTTGTTCTTAAAGTTTTTCAGAAAATTTCTAGAACATTAATAAAACACTATTTATTCCCTGTAATATATAGTTAACCCTGCTATTAGGTTAAGCCCATTTGGTCCAATTTTTTAATTTTTTCCTTTGTAATTTTTGAACGGTGATATACACTGACTTAGTTTCTTAACTCACGTGTTATTTTTATAAACCAAGGTTCTAACTTAAAACAGGACTCAGAAAAATTAAAAAAAACTACACTCAAAGTGAACCAAGCATTTGCAAATATTTGAGCTTCTTTTCATCAAAAATCAAAATAGGGGAATTCCACAATTATTTATTACATATTTAATCAATGTTGATTAAAAAATAAAAATAAAAAGTGGAATCCCACGCTTGTTTTTTACATTAGCAGTTTATATGGACCAAATGGTCCATTAACCCAACATTCGTTAGTTTTTTCAAACCTAACAACAGGGTTAATAAAGAACTGTTTAAATCACAAGCGATTAAACGAAGTCTTAATGTATGATTCCTTCACATCGTTACTCATTTTATAAACTTGGTGTGTTTTTGATACTCAGACGACTTAGAACTGATTTTAAAACCTCTAACTCTGATGAGAACTCAAATAGTGTGAAATTTCTGCTGCAACAAAAAAGATAAGTCTAAATCATTATTTCAGAATACGTCAACCAAGTCGGCAGTAGCCATTCGATGTCAAATCAAGGCTATGCGGTGAATGGCACATTAATTCAATGATCACAGGAAATATTTCAAAGCCGAACAAATATTGGTGTACCAATCCAAATTGGTTTTGTTTTATGGGATAGCAAGGACTGCGTTTTTCGAAGAAATTTTAAGATTATTTTTTTCAAAGCGGCGGCTTATCTTGAATAACCCATATATTCGGTATCTACACTAGTATGAGTCTGAGTTTACTTCTTCCCAACAAACCATTTCGTAAGCAAAATGTAACTAAATTGTAGAATATGCTTATCATAAGAGATTTCCCACAACTTTTTATAAGCATACTTATTATTAGTTTATTAAAATACAAAAAGTTAAATGTTTTTAAATCGTGTTTTGAATCTTGCTATACACTTAGTTTATATAACACTTTAACAAATATGATTGCAAATGACTTTTGCTCGCAATAGTTTTGTAAGTGTTTTTGAGAATAATATCCCGTTATTTGACGCATACCTGAATTTCGTATTATTCAGAGTGAAGTTTTAGAGTGAAGTATTTTAAAAAGTTTTAGCTTTTAAAAAAGTAATTATTAAAATAATAAAACTTAATAAATAAATTTCAGAAAAATTAAATTCTTATGAAAAACGTGTATAAATATTATTTGGTTATACAGTGCACTCGCGGTAACGTGAACTAATTAAAACCAAGGGAGTTCATGTTAGTGAAATTGTTCACGTTAGCGATTGTCGAATTTCATGAAAAAAATATAAAATTTTATAAAATAAAAATGTGTTCTACACGCTAGAACGTGAAATTCTTTTATTATTATTTTCATTATTGAAATATAAAACAAAAATTATTGATTAAAATGCATTACAAAACAAAAAGATCACGAGAAAATATATATTGAAATAAAATTACGTAGCTAATAAAATTACTCATTCGTTGCCATTAAAAAAAATTAATTTAGAGGATACAAACACATTTTTATTATAAGGGTATTCCCTAATCTTTGAAAATCGAATTAAATGTATGTATTTCAGTGCTTAGAAAACAAATACAGTGAAAAAAAATTGTTCAAGTTATAGAGCTTTCTGAGTTTGTTCACGTTACAGAGTAGTCAATGTAAACAAAAGCTTGTTCACGTTAGACGGTGTTCACGTTACCGCGAGTGCACTGTAGTCCCAAGCTTACAAAACTATTACGAATGTAAGCTTATTATATACTACAGATTAGTAATATTATCGCAGGGGTTCAGTTTTCATTATTAAATAATTTTTAATAAGACTTTTAATCACAACACTTTTCTAAGCTTAATGCTTATGTTGGTAAGCTTGTTACAAGTGATTTCTAAATAGTTTTGGTTTGTTGGGTTATTGTCTTTTATACAAAGTCAAGGTTGTATATCAAAACAATCAATGTCTGTATCAAGATTCACTCCAGCCCACGTAGTTTCATTTCCTCCAGTACAGTTGCAATTCATATTGTTTGCTAAAAGCTTTTAGCTGACTGCGACATCGGCTCACTACTCTCGATCTAATAGCCTGACTATCTAATAATATCGTGATATCGCAGAAACATATTTGCCACACAAGTATCAGCCTAGCTGCTTCAGACAGCATAAATATTTCTGCTTGGAAAATTATGTTTGAGTTTCTCAGTCCAGAGCTGTGTCTAATTCTAACTCCACTTACCATGCCATTGCACTTATGGCAACCACGTAAGGAGACTTGGCTTGGCCTATAACGACTTCTGCAGAAGTTTTCAAAACGAGGAGGAGGATGAGACCATTTTTCATCTTCTTTGCTACTGTCCGGCATTAGGATATCTACGCTTACGGTTTGTGGGACACTGTTCCATAAACAGTCTTTCTGAGCTCTCGAATATGAGGCTTGAGGGCTTAAATGCTTTTATAAGAAATAGTAATTGGTTGAAAAGACCAGACGCGGGAATCTCTCTAGAGTAACCTAATAACCGCATTTTTTTGGAAAACTCCTTCTCTCTTTCTTCGAACATCTTCTACTTAACTTTTCAATCTTCCCCTTCTCGCTTTTCATTTCTATCTGCCCCTCTTTCTTTTATACTTTCAGGTAACACAAAGGGACCATTGCTTGGACCCACGTGAGCTATTCTTCTATTCTTCAATTTCGCGGCTGCCTGGAAACCTAACCTAGCCTACCCTATGCCATTTATTTATTTAAAACATTGATAAAATCAATAGATTCAATATTATGATTCAAGGAGTCCCAGTTATCTCTTGGCGGAATACTTGTTATGATCTCCTTGCCTCGATAGACTTGTGCCGTTATTTAATATGTTTTTGTGTCCTCCAATATTATAAATATTGACTAAATCATTCTAAAGTTTCAATCTAAAGAGTATATTCTTTCTGATGAGTAATACAAAGGCAATGCCTATACAACTTCATCTTCATTAGTCAGGGAATGTAAGAATGCTCCGTCAAGGCTAGGTCATCTATCTGACATTATTTTAGTTTGGGTCCCTTGTGCATAGAGATTACTATGGCAATGAACAGGCGGAAGAGTTAGACAGAATGGGATCTGCTTTGTATATCTCCAATGCTGTTTCAGTAGCAATTCCACTGGGTACTATTAAAAGTATTATCTTCAGACACTTTCTTACAAAGGCTGAAAATAGATGGCGCAACTTAGATACATGTAGGGTGGCTGAGTTAATGTAGCCCTCTCTTAGCTAAAAAAGAACTATGTAACTGATAATCCCGTAATAGAAGGTATATATCAAGGCAGTGCCCCCTTGGACTCCCCTTCAACGATCATTGTCGTAGCTGTAAGTATAGGAAAAAGGAGGAAACGATTTTCCATCTTCTCTGCAAATGCCCAGCACTGAGTTTTAAAAAGGCACAAATTCCTGGGCTGCTACATATTAACCAACCTTGGTGAGTTATCTGGGTCTAAACTTAATGACCTACTGAGATATCTCAAGGCTACAGTTTGGGTCTAACAACTTCGACATTTTAGTATACATTACGATGTAAATGACACTAAATCTAACGAGTGTTGTGGTCTTGTCAAAATGGGGTCCTTTCCACTATAATTGACGCGGGCAGGTAACTACCACGTAAACCAACCAACACAAAGACAAGAATCGTAAGTTTAACATTAACTATCAGGAGTGTCAAGATCTACGATAATTTCATTTAATATACCTTGTTGCAATGGCCTCATGACTTCTCCACCCGTTTGAACATGAGTTCGCCGTTGCTAGAGTACCTTTATAATTCATTCCATCACTATTGCTTCAGGTTTTATGTGTCTAAAACACCTTCTATATTCAAGAGTATCTCTCTCTGAGGACTTTTTTGTTACTTTCGAAAACAGTGATGAAAACATGCATGAATCTCTTGATGACATAAAGAATTACCTTTTACTATATTGAGGAAATACATACCATTAAATGTTTACATAAGTCTAGTAAAGGACACTGGGGACTGAATGAACTACTGCTGTACAATGGACTTTTAAATTAATTTCAATAGTGTGGAAATGCAAATATTTTAATTAAAACAAATTTAAAGTGTCACATAAGATATTCCCAACTCCCAAGTTGTATTTGTTTTAATAAATTTTAGCGCCATAAGGAAATCCAATATTTGAGGTGTATAAATTATTCATTGTACATGGGATTTAAGAAATTGAAAATCTCAACACATTATTTTCGCACGTATTTACGTCTGTCGAATATTTTACACAGAAACTATTTAGTTGGCAGGTCACGCTTAAATCTAACAGCTACTAACTTATTTAAAAGTTTGTAATGAGAAATATATAATAAATAGTAGATTAACAAATAAAGTCGTATTTAACCCTTTAATTATACCTATAAATAATTAGTTAATTCGGGAAATAATCTTCTATTATACAGATTACTCCATTTCGCAATGTGTACTTGTTGCGCAGGGCCAGTTTCTACTTTGATCTTATAAGTATTGCTTGACATTTAAAGGATTTTCCAACAAGGGTTGTAATTTTGAATCACCCGGTATTTCGGTAGCTGTCACTTTTGAAGCTTTTATTCTTTGACATTTGACAAGTAGAAACTACGCCATTACTAAAAATGGAACGATACACGCTTCAACAACGCATTGAAATTATTAAAATTCACTACAAAAATGGTGAAAATTTTGCAGTCACAGTTCGCAAAACTAAAACATTTTTGGGTCGTCGTGAAGCAACTTGTCGGACCGCAATACAGAAATTGGTGGAAAAATTCGAGCTGTTGGAACAAGTTAGTGATGTGAAGAATTAAACCCCCGCACGTCGTTTAAGAACAACTGAGAATATTGCTGCTGTAGCCCAAAGTGTTGAAGAAAACCCAGGATTGTCCATTCCTCGTCGTTCTTTGGAATTGGGCATTCCCCAAACGTTATTACACCGTATTTTGGATGATACTGATCTGAACAACGTTTACTTTCATCAAGACGGCGGTACGAGCTACACAAGCAACGAAACCATTGCTCTTTTACGGGAAAAGTTTCCGGACCGTGTTATCTCTCGAAGAGGTGATCACAATTGGCCACCGAGATCTTGTGATTTAACACCTTGCGACTTCTTCCTTTAAGGCCACGTGAAAGATAAGGTCTACGCCAACAGCCCAGTGTTGATTCAAGACCTCAAAGATAGAATTCATGAGGCTATCGAGGACATAGGGCAGCCACTTTGCGATTTGATTATAAAAAATTTCATGAAAAGGATATGGTCCTCTAAGCGTGGTTGAGGTGGCCATTAGGCTGCTGTTGTTTTTCATTATTAACGGCATACCTTGCTCTTTATTATGAAATAAACATCTGATCATTTATCAAAAAAAAAGTAATTTTTCTTTGAATTCCAAAATAACAGCTTTTGTTGGAAAGTCCTATACAAAGACTGCGTTTAACATACTCATTTATTTAAGTTCGCTTTAATATTGTTTGATATCAATAATCATAAGCTGTCCACAATATTATCAATTAGTCTGCCTCGATAAGGGAAAGATTTTATCCCTCGATTTCAAAAGATAACATTTTTAATTTGAAGTATTTTATTCTGATTGTTTTAGTTTTAACATTTGGTCAATTCACAAGGTCTCTTATATCAGTCATATTGTCATAATGTCCTAATATATCACGACTCGGCGGCTCGGCATAACCGACTCTTAGACATTCGGCGTTGGTCTCTGCTGGTTCGTTACGATAACACAATAACTAGCATAAAAAGTAGTATTGTTTTAGGCCATTTTTTGATTCAAAAGCATTAAAAACCATTGTGAAATATTAGGACATTATGACAATATGACAGGATAAGAGACCTTGTGAATTGACCAAATGTAAAAACTAAAACAACGCAGTTTCGGTAGCCAATTCGCTCAAGTCTTTCTGATCGTCTGCTCCGAGAACGGAGGGATGATAGCTGAGTACAGCAGCATCTATTTAGTGAAATCTTATTGTATATAAATTCCAGTAATTCCTATAAGGAACACTGGGTCATTACATATCATTCAATTCTGTCCGAAGCTAGTGCTTTATCTCGTTCCAGCTGAACAGGGAGAACAAACCCTGACGGCTTATATTTCAATTTAGCGACACCATGCTTATGTTTCTTCTGCTATCTTGGGGATTCCATTCATACAATTATTTGCTGTATCGGGCTTTGTAAGATATGGTCAATCCAGCGACACTGTCTTCTAAGATTTGTTAATTTTTAAGATTTAGTTTCTCTCCTCAGCCCTTCGTTGGATATTGTTTGAGGCCGGAATATTCTTAGGATTCACTGCAATGATCAGCTAATAGAAACTTGCAGCAAGTTTATGTTCCGAATGGCTGCGTTCCAAGACTCGCAAGACTTTCAAGATACGCGATAGTTGAAAATGTTCATGTTGGTTATTCTTAACCCTCTAACCGGTAAGACCACCTCAAGGCGATCCTCGATTTTTGGGCCCCAGTGCTGTAGTAAACATTTTTTCGCTTCAAAATAGTGAAAACTGTCTTTAGACAACACTTTTTTACATTTTCTTTATACCTTCCAATATATTCTGAAAAGTCGTTTGTCAGCTATGATCAATCAAGTGCAAAAAGTAATCAAATTAGCATCGAAAATTATTTCGCAAATTTAACTATTAAAAAACAACATTTAGAATAAAATTATCCATTATTTTACGATAATTAGAGATATCATTTTATATTTAAGTTCTAAAACGTATTTGAAGTGAAAAAAAAAATAAAAAGTTTGATTAAAAAACGAAATAGCGAAGGCCTCCTCAAGGCGGCTTTCCGGTTTGCGTGTATAAAAATGTCCTCCTCTCTTACATTGTAGTTTTCGCCTTTTGTTCATAAAACTCTATTGTTAGCTGATGGTTCTATTATTTTTCCTTTTATTTTACTATGTGTTAAAGATGGATATTACTAAATGTCCTTATATTCAAACGGTTTTGCCTACCGGTTTTAAATCTACAATGGGTCCGAAGATAATATAATTTTACCTGTTATAACGAACATTGGAGCTACCTAAAATGTTTGGAGATTCCTAATTTCATGCATCACATCCTGTATTTTGATAACTTTTACAAATCGAAACGGCTGTTAGTCTATTTACGAGCCAGAGGAATTTATGGTTTGGTCACAATGAGAGGTACATATTTTGTTTTGTCATATTACTTGTTGATCATGATTTGCTTTTGTGTAAACTGTGAAATGAACCAAGAGAAGAGATGATTTTGCGTAGAATACATGACCTCAATACATGTAGTCGATGTGAATACTGTATTATGGAAGGATAACAAATATGTCTTCCCGATTCAGAAGAACCAATCCTGGTGAATAACAATCAAAGGTTCCTCGGTATGATAGAAAGCAGAAGAAATTCATCGAAATCAACTGCCCTCAAATTATTACAAACTGCGAAGCGTTTTGCTTGTCTGCAGATACACCCCCAGATTGATAGTCCAGCACACTATCGTGTAGTCTATCACATGGGTGGAGTAGATCTCATGGATGGTCTCCAGGGTCGGTACCATACTTGAGCTGAGACTCGCAACATTATAATTAGGTTGTTCTACTATTTTGGGGGCATGGTCTTTACAAATGCATTATTTTTATGCAGGCCGATGACGCCAATGCTTCCAGCAATGCGTCCGATTAAAAAACTGCCTTTACAGCTTGCAGATTTACGGGTGGAAATAGCTGCTGGACTTGTTTCCTTCAAAAATATACCGTCTGTAGGATGACCATCTGTTCAAAATCTTGTTGAGCCTTTATCACTACTGCCTGACATATCAGGTGTTGGAAAAAGAGCTGCTCATCAAGTTGCTAATGTTCAGTTCGATGCTGACGATCTTTTCCTTGTTTGGGTGGAGAGAAAAGCCATAAAAAGTTGCAACATTACAAAAAATGTGACACCCAAGTCGTTTGTTCCAAATGAGACCTGTCTTTAAGCGGTCAATTTGATAAAAATTGTTTCCGGAACTACCACCATCGAAAATAATGCGTATTTTAACTTTGGTTGTTCCCTTCTCTCAATAAAATTTGTTTATATATAAAATTTACCTTTGGTGTCATATTACACGTAAACTGGCAAGACCACCTACAGGCGGTCTTCACAATTTTTTACCTGTCGTTCGTTTAGAATGATATTTTCACCTCAAAATTTAAACTTACGGTTCTATTGACTACATCTACTTGAAAAATAATTATTGGCTTCATCGGATAACTTTAACGGTCTTGCCAGTTAGAGGGTTAATATGAGAGGAGACCGTAATTGGAATTTAATAGGATTAACTCCCTTGGCATAGTTAATGTGTTTCAGTACATCATTTCTAGCACAACCAAAAACGATTGGATTTTGAAAATTTCGAAGAAAGCTATACCTTGTCGAAATTCTTCATCAGGATCAGGATCTCGAATGTAGTTGGGATCCTTTGGTTTATAATCAGCTATATAACACTGTTCGCTGTATTGATAAGTTAGTTCCTGTTTGAATCAGTTCCTACATATGGTTACTTCTTTCTATACTAATACGTTTCATATAGCACAGTGATCTTCAAGTCTATGAATGTGAGGTGAAGGTAAAGTGTAGACTGATTTTATAACAGAACATTTCAAAGAGTTTTTCAATATTTAAACACAATTTTAACAATGATTTGAAAGAATAAAAAAATGACTTTGAACACATAAGTAATTTTAAATATTTCTAAAAGAAAACTAAATCTACATTTAGTCCAATATTTGTCTAATCTTAAGCGTAAGTAATAATTATTTTAGATTTCCTCACACTTATAAAATTCTTGACAAAATTTAATTATTCTTGGCAAATTACCGTTGCCTTAAATAGTTTTTATACGTTTTTATGGCTTTTTTTTAACTTAAATTCATAAAATTTTCATTAACAATCAATAAAGCTTTACACAAGTTTTATTGCAACAACTAGGCCCTCTTCTCGTGGTGCGCCCCCTCTTCAGTTACATTTGTTTTTCTGTAACTGATAAATATCGTGTGATTTAAATTTTTTATAGGTTTTATTTGTTTATTTGCTGAAAAAGAAAAAAAACAACAGCAAAAGAAGCAATTTGCTGATAATGCAATTTTGGTTTAATTTTATTCCTCACTTTTTCTTCTACGTTGCCTTTTGCTGGCTGGTCTTTTCGTTTTATACTGTTTCTGTTTTAGTTTAGGTGTGTTTTAAATATTATTATTATTATTTGTTGTTGTTTTTCCTCTAATAGTTTTTATTGTTTATTTTCTTTACAACATTTGTTGTTGTTGTTGTTGTTTTAATTAAATTTCGTATTTTTAGCTCAACTCTTTAATTGTTTAATTGAATTAAAAGTTACGCATACAAATTACATGTTTACAGCGTATTGGAATTTTATTTGAAAAAGAACTAATTTTCAAGAATTTTATTTCACAACAACAACTATACAAAACAATAATAATTATAATAATAGTCGCAAATTGGCAACAATGTAGAATTCTGTTAGTTCTTTCTATGCATTTTTATTATACCAATTTAAGGAGAAACAAAAACTATTGCCTCATCATCATCATCGTCAAATGACATTTATCTCTATTTCTATTTAAATTCAAATATACAAGTAAGTATTTCTTCAAATTACTTTTTTTAATCTTCCTTTTTCCTTCCTGCTTTAGAATTTGTTTCTTGGTTGTTTCTTACTTCTAAGTATGTGATATGAGTTGTGGGGTTTATGCAAGTAAAAGGATATTTCTTGCTTTATTCTTATGCGGGCCATATTTTCAAAGTGTCCTTCTCTTCATCTTTAAGTTTACATTTCATTCATTTCATTCATTTCATTCCCGTCTTTCACATTTAAATACTTCCATATGTTTCCTTTTCTCATTTTAAAGTCTCTTTCTTGTCACTTCTTCCTTTTCTGTATTGTTGTAGTTTTTAATGCATTTATTGCGCAAAAAACCATCTGCTTTTATAATTTTTTCACCATATTGAGTAAATAAACTTTTTAAGTGCAGTTTTTATACAGCTTTAATGAAATGATAGGTATCATACGTTTGACAATTAGTTGGTAACGTGGAATAATTGTTAAAAATGTCCTAGCAAAACATCACTCACCCCAAATAATCTATAAAATAAGCTGTCAGAATTCGAAGTTTAACACATTCTTAGTTTGCTTGATTGATTTCGCCATGTTGCTTGTAAAACGACATATTGGAAGGAACTTTAAAGAAGACAAGAATGACAGTGTCAAATGATGAAGGGTTCAGAATTAAGGCTCAGTAGAATGGATACCAAGCGATGCTGTCTAAGTTCCTCCAACCCTTGGCGTTCTATTATAGGCCAGGTAAAATGACCTAGGGATTAATCAGGCTTACACCGAGTTGGGACGATACGAAATTCCGGTACTTGAACCACAACTATTTGATTCTGGAAATTTCGAAGGAAGCTAAATACCTTGGCTAAATTCTACACTCGTGGAAGCTCTTGTGGAAGTGCAATAATGAGAATCGAATGGGAAAGGCAATATGTGGCTTTTATAAAGGGTGATTTATTTATAGGTCTTACTTTCACAGATCACGCGTGGTCTATTGTTTGAAAATTCATCATGGAAAGACTCACACCGCAACAATGTCTCTGTTTATTCAGTTACTTTACATGCTTTGCATTATCAACTTCCCGAGTCCTCTATTGCCCATACCATCAGCAAATTTGAGTCTCTGTGTTCATTATTGGATAAATAGACCACATCCAGCCACTGAATAGACCACATCTATCCCGTACTCAAGAGAATATTGCGGTTGTAGCGGATAGTGTGGATGAAGACCGCAACCAATCGCTTTGACGCCGTGCACAACATCTTGAGCCTTTGTATGAAAAAACTTGGTTTAAAAGCTTACAAAACCCAACTCGTTCAAGAATTAAAGCCGCCAGACTTAAATTGACGCTTTAACTGCGTTTTTGCGTCGTGCCGAGGCACATATCTGGCTAAATGGATACGTAAATAAACAAAATTGCGGCAACTGTTACATCCTGTTTGGTGAGGTTTATGTGCTGGTGGTATCATCAGTGAGCAGCTGATTTCGCGTTCCTGGCCGGTCAACTGAGCGATAGATCCCACCACTGGTTTTCTTCAAAATCTTTGTCGATAAATCAGCTACGATTCAAGACTTGGAAGCCAACATTACTCGCGTAATTCAAGAGATACCGTAGCAATGCTGCAAAGAGTAATAAACAATTTGACCTACCGAATGCATGAGTCAACCTTTGGGAAGTGATGTGGTCTTAAATATAATATTGTATACTGCGATCAGGTCTTATGATCGCATGGAACATGAAAACACTCCTCTCCATTCTAAATAAGGCACAAAGACTAGCCTGTCTTGATAATATTCGCTCCATGAGTTCCATTCCTCAGGCCAGTTTCCAGCTCTAAGACTTAAGTAGTTAGACGGCCTGAAATAAGTTCATCCTAGAAAAACTGGGCTCAAACTACGCCGGGATAACAGGATCTCAATCTACGCTGTTGGTTCAAAGGCGGAAACCAGCAGTAGTTCCGGAATTATCTCCAATAGACTTAGCATCTTACTTTCTTTCAGACTGCCACTTATCTGCACTGTTTGCCGCAGCCATTCATGTCTCTCAACTAGAACGTAATAATGCTCAACTAAAACATGATTTTGACGAGTTAGTATGGATTTCGGCACATGAGGACATCTGGGGAAAATAAATCGTTGATGAATGCGCAACAAACGAGTTGTCCTTGGGCGGAATTGTGGATTAAACGGACTTTAATATCTTCTTGGTTCAGGTATCGAATATGATTGATGAACGGGAGTTAAAAGAGACTGGTGGTCTTCGAATAACACTTGTAGAATATTCTATTTGACATAGAAAAGTACGATAAGTTTCTTTACCTTTGGATGGCATACGCTTAAGCTTCTTTCGGGTATTCTTACTGGGCACTGTTTGATTGCACATATGTCGGAACGTATGTGTTACTCACGTAAGAATTGAAGACCAAGAATTGGAGGCATTGCTCTATGAAGATTGCTGTTAAACTCAACAAAAGCTTGCAAAATCATTGTGAGCTACTTAAGCTGTGAAATTGTGTAGCATACGAATCGATGCCGAGAGACATTGAAGGACGATTTTGCACTGAATCATTACTTGCGATGAAGGTAATGATTCGGTGCAAACGTAAGAGATCGTACGTCAAGCCCGGCCAACCAGCCAAGTCGACACCATGGCGCTAAGGTAATGATATATATTTAGTGGGACCAAAAGGATCCTATCTATTTTGAGCTGCTGAAATCTGACCAGACCATCACATGTAATCTGTACCGAAGGCAACTGATTCGTTTGAAGCGAGCATTTGCCGAAAAACGCCTAGAATATGTGGCCAGACATGAAACCGTAATATGCCATCATGACAACGCTCGGCCAAGGAGCCATCGAAAGGAAGTTGCCCCTTTCGATTACTATTTGTTTCGATCGATGCAGAATGCTCTCTCTGGGATACCCTTCCCCTTAGAACAGACTATCCGAAATTGGCTTGATTCATTCTTGAACTCAAAAGATGAGCAGTTCTTTTGGCTCTGAATCCATATGTTACTGGAAAGATGGGAAAAGGACATAGCTAACAATGGCCAATACATATTGTACAAATGTTTCAAAATAAAATCTAAACATTTTAAAAAATCCCGCATTTTTAAGTCATACACCCAATTGTACATAATTTCAAAACGAGATTCCTCTTCCGACTCTTCTTTACTGTTCTTGTCTTTTGTATTATTCCCCTCTATTTAATCCTCTAAACTCTAATATAATTCAAAAACTTAATAGAGGGTATTTAAACTGTTTTCAAAGCTAGCGTGTATCGTATCCCTCATAAAATCGTCTTCATTTTATTGCTGATTATACATACGAGCGCATTTGTATTCGTGTATGTCAATATTAGAATATATTTATTGTCCCGTTGGTGTGTGTCTCCTGTAGTTTAGTGCATCAATACTTATACTTATGTGTGTGGAAACAGCAATAGAAAGTAGGAATAATAATGTGATGGCCAGGGCAACCAAACATATGTTTTAAACATTTTTCAGTTTAAAGCTTTTATTTGGATTATATCACTTCAAAACCTCTAGATTTGAAGAGAAAATAATTTGTTTAATTCTTTCTTCTTTGCATCTTTAAAAAATTAAATAAGTCTGTTTTTACACAGGGCAAGTTTTCTTGCCGCAAGTCTGAGTTTATAGGAGAGAGAGGGAAGAAGAAAGAAGAGGGGTACACACTTGCTTGTACTGGCAAGTATCTTCAATTCTCTTTTGTTTTCTCATTTTCAGTATGGCGTCTATTAGGTTGTGACATACAAAATTGAACACAGACTTGCTGTGTGTAAACAGACGAGCAAGTTTAAAAGAGAATCGAAGAGACTTGCTTCAAGTAAACTTGCCCTGTGTAAAAGCAGACTAAGAACGAAACTGAACCATCAAATCCAATAGTAAAACCAAATATACTATATTTGAATATTAGCAATATGCAATGTTTGCTCTTAATAGTAAACATAAGCAAATATATGCTATTTATAATGAAATTTCAAACATTTGTTGTTCAGCCAAAAAACGTCAGAATTCTTTCTAAAATCAGTCAGAAATTTATTCTTATATTGTTATATGTAATTGCATATTTTTGGTTGCCCTGATGATGACCTTTAAAATGAGTATCTGCTACATGTGTTTAAATGAATAATATTAGAATATGTTGCCATATGCGAATAAATATATACTATAGTAACTAAGTTTATGGATTTAATTAATAGTTTTTAATATTTTAAATTTTATTATTGGTTTAAAAAGAAACTGTAGCTAAAAAGTGTAGGATTTAATGCATTTCAAAAGTTAAATTGGAGTAAACAGAAACAATTTCTTTAAATGTATCAAATATTTGAAAGATTAAATACCAACAGAACCAAAATAAAATTGGTGGAATATGCAAAAATACACATTTTTTATAGCTAAACCCTGTACACCTGAAATACCGATGATTTCAACTGGGAAATTCAGTAGATAGATAGATAGATATGTTTGTTTATATTATTTTTTGAATAAATCTAAACCCCTTGTGTGGCACTTGAGTAATTGAATAAAATAGAAAAAAATTTATTTAAGTATTCACAATTGCAAAAATGGCAAGTTTTTTTCTATTGTTTTGTTGTAGTTGCGTTTGTTTTTCTAAATTCAATTACTAAAGGTGACCTATCCCAATATGCTCGTTTGTACTCGTATACATGAACAATCTAGGGGGTGGTCCCATCTATTTCTATTGCTAGTACTATAACTTCCATTAGAAACTAGCAATTTAAAGTCATGTCAAGAATATAAATTCAATTTTAATTTTTCCTTAGTTAGAATGCACTGAGAGAAAATGTTTCAAATGTTAATGTGAATTTATGAAAAAAAAAAAAAATAGTTTTATAATAAATAGTTCTTTGGAAAAATACATAATGTATAAGGAATTGGTGTCGGTAATAACTCTTACCGATTTATATAGAGCTTTTTTAGAGATCCCACTATAAGAGTTGTTGTGCGATCAAACGTGTTCAAGATCAAGTCAGGGGGTACCGCAAGGCTTCGTTCTATTTCTCTATTTATTATCTTTCCAAACGACCATCTATGTCAAACTTCCAACCCTATCTATTCTGTTGCAGATGACAGCAATTACAGACCAATCCTGTCGGAGATTGTGGTTGTGCTAATGGAGTCAATTTTAATGCACGCAAGACTCAATGTTGTATATTAACACACAATCGCATGACAGATCATGTTGATCCATCTGTTTCTATTGGTGGTGTAAATATTAAAGAATCAAAAGCTCTTGATGTTCTAGGTATGAGTATTCAGTGCCGAAAGAAGCATTCAAGTGCCTTGGTTTTGTAAAAAGATCTAGGATATACTTCACTCCATCTAATCTCATTACTATTAAAATCATGTAAGGGCGGATGCTTCGAATTAACCTTAACCTATTTTCGTAGTTCCAATACAATGCATTGCCTGAGTAGGAGTCATACCCTGAGTTCTGGTCCAAGCAAAAAAATTAAAACAAATTTAAAATAAGTACATTGCGGACGATTATTACTTGATTTTATTCTACTTAAGCTAATAATATAATTAAACGAAAGAAATAATCAGTGTTATTCCTGTTCTCACTTTCACCATTCACCGTATTTTTGGAAGCATAATTACAACAATTTTTATATTAAATAAAGATTCTAAAATTATATATTTATAATTGAAAATGCTGAGGAAATTACATAATATAGTTGTAATTATGCTTCCAAAAATACGATGAATGGTGAAAGTGAGAACAGGAGTAGCCCTGAATATAAATTCCTCAACTTCTTCTAGGAACTAAAGAGTGAGGCAGAAAAAACTTATACAAACTATTTCAGCCAAAACTTATTTTTATTTTTTTTAAATCACGTTAGCTTTTAAAAATATGTCAGATATTATCTTTTCTAAAACATTAATTTTCAGCTGTTATTTGGTCACCGAAAAAAAGTACGTGAAATGTAGACTTTAAAAAAATAGCAAAAGATTTGAAGATTCATTGTCACACTGTTTAAAAAACCATTAAACAGTACAAGGAAGACTTGAACATTGAAAGAAATCCTGGATCTGGAAGAAAAAAGATCAAACATTGGTAAGGCAAAAGTAGTCGAATAACTCGTTCGAAGAGCACCGAGCACTTCTATCAGAAAATCAGTTCGTAAAGTTAAAGGCTAATGCTTTGGCTTAGAAGCAAAACAATGAGATCAAATTTTATTAAAAAAATACACTTAAGGAGTGAGATCATAAAATTCTTAACACACGTTTTTCATTAAAACTTTTAACCCAAGTATTATTTGATTTTTTTTTTTTTTTATCAAGTTACCTTTGTAAAACATGTCAGTTATTATGATTAATGTCAATTATATTCATTTGTTGTTAATCTGATTAAAATGAGTGACCAGAAAAAAGTGCGTACTAAAATTATTAAATATTTTCAACAAAACCCAACTTGGTCCTACAAAAAGTTGGCCAAGCATTCAAAAGTCTGCCGTCAAACTGTTTCCAATGTTATTAAACAGTAACGGGAGAACTTGTCCGTGGACAGAAAACCTGGTTTAGGTAGAAGGAATGGTCGACATGATGTTTCTAAAGCCAAACAAATAGAAAGCATTTTCAAAAGAGCTCCCAACACATCCGGTAGGAAAGCAGCAGTTAGCTCAGTGCTCGGACTATTTGGTAAGAAAAGTTAAAACTAATGCAGGTTTAAAAACATACAAGGCTCAAAAAGTTCCTGACAGGAACGCTGCTAAAAATTTAGAGGCTAAAAACAGAGCACGGAAAGTGAAGTCAAGTTTTATAAAAAAATATTCTTGCTGCATAATGGATGACGAAACTTATGTTCTGGCAGATTTTTCGCAACTTCCTGGTCAAAAATTGTATGTTGCTGATGCTCGAAGGAATGTTAAAGAAAAGTTTAGGACCCAAAAGCAGACAAAATTTCCCAAAAAGTTCTTGGTATGGCAAGCAATATGCAGTTGCGACAAAAGAAGCCATTCATTTGTTACAAAGGTCTCTATAAATACCGAAATTTACATCAAGGAATATTTACAAAAAAGGCTGCTTCCATTCATAAGACTTCTTAGTGTGTCTACTTATTTTTGGTCTGATTTGGTATAAAAGGCCTTGAGTGGTAAAAGAACAATAATGTGGTATTTCTACCAAGAGAGGCAAATCCTCCAAACTGCCCGGAGCTAAAGCCAGTGGAGAGATATTGGGCTCTCGTTAAAAGAGATTTAAAAAGCACAAAAATGGTGTCCAGAATTGTGGCAGATTTTAAACGGAGATGGACAACCTGTTAGAACAAAGTGACATAAAGCACTATAAAAACCATAGTGCAAGGGTTTCCGAAAAAGGTTCAAAATTTCATCACTAGTGATTAGATTAGAACTTTCATGTATGTGCAAGTCATTTGAAGCCAAAGTCAAAGAAGCCAATCATTTGTGACATCAGACATGATAAACGCAGAAATATATATTATGGAGTGTCCTTTCCTTTACTGGATCGATTTTTCATTAATCTAACAATAATGTCAATTGTGTACCACGGGAGGCAAATACACCCAACTGTCCAGAACTTCGGCCTGTGGGAAGGTATTGGGCTCTTGCAAAAAAAAAAATAATTAAAGAATACGGGAAAAGTATTCCAGGACATGTCCGATTTGGGATAAATTGGGTAAATTTATAAATACCTATTAATGTTTAATGAATTTGTACAATATTTGAATAAGTTTACGTATTTTTAAGAATTTTTTAATTTTATAAATTTTTTAGTTTTATTTACCTTAATACAAGTATAAGATTATTCTTTCTCACTCTATATTATAATTTCAAAATTAGCAATTCTCTCGAAATCTACAATTGTTTCCTCAGTGTATTAAATAAACAATACATAACAATTTGTCATCATGGCATGATAGAACAATTTTCCAACAATTCTCAACAACAACTATAGGTATTACGAACACCAATAACAATAACAATTACAAAAACAAAACAAAAAATACAAGCTAAATAACAAAAAAAAAAAAAAAATTATATAATGTTTTAGTGAAATTCTAAATTAGAAAAACAAGCTGTTTCACAAACAAGAAAGTCTGTCAGTTAGTCCACCTTTCTTCCTAAACAAAATAAAACAAGATTATTACAAAACCAAAACATAAACTCATCATATTTGCAATAAATACAACAACATCAACATCATTATTAGACAAAGGTACAAGTTCTCTTATTTGAAATTCTAACGTCCAAAATACACCTATGACTGACTAGTGATTGCAGTTGTACATATGAGTATTAAATCAATTTTGTAACAAACAGCATCAAGCCAATAAAAACACAAAAAAAAAAAATCGAACAAAAAAAAAAACACAAACAACTGAAGACGTCAACGGTGAATAGAGGAGTCTTAAGGGAAGAGAGGGAGATGTGCACTGTATTGTTTGCTCATGTATGTAAGTACAACCACAAGTACTTGTATATAGTACCATAGATAGGTATTCACATGTACTATATAATCGTTTCTAAATACATACATATATATATTTGTAATTGTACCAGTGTATACCAAACGTGGAAGAAAATATAATAATATTTTAAATTAAAATGCAAAATCGAGAGTTAAAACATCATCATCGGCTCTGTGTAACTATGTGTAACTGAATATATATAGTATATATGTATATGCATATAATGAATATATATGTATACCTTTCCTATATGTGTTTGTATTTATGTACGTCCACAGCAAACAACAAACAAATGTGTTGTATTATGAATGCTTTCATATTGAATAATCTAGCACAGTGGGCTATGAAATTAAAAAAATTAAATTTATGTTTGAAAACTTACACTGAATTCTCTTTCTGTTGACCTTATAGATAGGAGCGTTGCTTTAAATGCCCAATGCAATAATAATAATGGAGTATGTAACCGGAGACACTTTATCCATGCGGCCATATTGGGTTGTCTAGATAGATTCCCGGACAACATTGATTACTGCTCTCTCAGATCTTTCTTCAACAGGTGTTTTTATCTATCGATCATCAATGGAATGCTGGGGAAACCAATTGACAACTTCACTGATGTCTCGAAGACTGGGTTTTTATATTGCATAAATGAAGCCTTTATTCTGCCATTTACCCATCTTTGTGTTATTTTCTGAAGAAACAAATGTAGTTTCAAAGAGTTATACGGGAATACAAAATTAATATTTTAGTAAGATTTTCTTATGCTAATTTCCCAATTAATTATTGATAAATTCACTGAAATTTATTGTTGGGGGATAAGCTAGTTCCTATGCGCATTTCACTGGTTGCTAAGCCATATCATCAGGAAACCTTTTCCCAAAAGACATTAGAAAAACTAAATTTGTACAAATAAAACTATAGAGTGAATAAGAATTACAGACACTCAAGCTTTATTTGTAAAAATTTGTTTGGTTAGTGTGTAACGTGTTCTTTTCAATTAATGTTGCCCTTAAACCCCGATAATATGCTATATGTTTCAGCCTCAATTTTATCAAATGATTAGAAAGGCAGCACTTTTTAAACAGTTTTTTTTTGTTATTGTTTTTGAAGTTCGTTGTGTTAATGAAATAGTTTTTGTATTTATACCCTTCACTTTGGTGAGAAGGGTATATCGTTAGCTAAAATGCAAAAAGGCGTAAGTAACAAAAACATAATTTTACAGGAGAAGCAAAAAACTTTCTAAAATGAAAACTATAAACATTTTAACGAAGTTTTTTTCTAATTTCACTTTAAACACACCGACAAATTTATTTTTAAACCAAAAAAAATTTTTTTTTTTAATTATTTGAAGACTTATGTTAGATACGCCTTTTTGACTTCTGTTTTTCTGAAACACAAAAAGACGTAACTACAACAAATAAGTTTAAACATATAGTAGAAGTATTTTATAAAATATAAAATGTCTATTTTCGGATTAAATATGGTATACGAATTAATAATTGATTATAAAAAATTCAGTTTATTAATTATACCGCCTACCTTATAAACATTTTTATGAATGAAAATAACTTTGTTAGGTAAATTTTCTGCGAGATGTTAAGTTTTCCCTAACAAATTTGCCACGTAAAACACATATATATCACTGGATATGGGATTTTGTCTATTTTTCAAAAATTTGTGTAACTTTAAACAATTAAAAAATTCATGGAATTCTTTTTTGAAAAATATGACAAAATATGCTTTTTGTTGAGTTTTTGAGAAGATACGAATTTTTCAAATTAAATGTTTATTTATGAATATTATTCAATGAAATTTTACAGTTATATAGATGTTTTTATTGAAAATGCAAAAATAAAAACATTTTGAAATTTGTTATCAGAAATCCTGCAATTCCCTAAAAAGTTTTGAAAAATCACAAAAATGCGATTTTTTAGTTTTTTGGCTTTAATATCCATACCAGGAGCGGGAATATCGGATACAAAATAATTAAAAAGATATTGGGCCATCTAAAACTGGTTTACTATATTCTGATATCGGCATTATTTTTAATAAATTCTTTCTTTATTTGATACATACATTTATTGTTAGGGTGGATAAAAATGTTGAAAATTTAACTATAATAGATAATTGATAACTACGACAAGATATTGTGTAGTGCTCGAGGAGGATATTTTATATATGTAATTCTTTTGAACTCGCAACACAAATGAAGAAATATAATCATTGATAAGTCGTCCATGCAATTCTTCAAACATTTTCCAAAGAAAACCATTTCTTTATATTTTGTTTGAAAAAAAAAATGTAATTACGTCGTTTTTCATTTATCAAATAACACACTTGTTGTTACGTCCCTTTGTTTTTTGTTAATAAAAGCGTAATTTTTGATCGCAGAAGTGTAAAATTTTGTCAAGACATGTAGTTTAATGGCATTCATAATAATCAATCAAAAAATCGATTTTGAATTTTTTGTTAGTTACGTCTTTTTGCATTTTAGGTAACGATATATAAGTTTGTCATTCCGTTTGTAATTTAAACAATATAATTTTCTGGATCCTTTTAGATAGCGGAGTCTAATGAGCCATGTCCGTCTGTCTGTTGAAATCAACTTTCCGAAGCCCCCAAATAACTTACAAACTTGATTCATACATCAGTATATTGGGAATTCTTCCGGCTCGGTTGCTATTTAAAATCGAGAAAATCGGCCCACAAATGGCTGAGGTATAAGGAATAAACCGGGCCAACCTCGATTTTTTACCTATTTTTGATCAATATCTGGATTACTAACTCATATATGGATATATAATGATAGATATTTCAAAGTCCATTGCAACGATTAATAAAAGGCTTTAGTAATTTGGACCTACAATGGGTCAAAATCGGGAAAAATATTTTTTTAACCCGAATTTTTTTTTACCAAAAAACTTTTTTTTCACTAGTAAATTAAAAACTTAAAGATTTTTTTTTGTTAAAAAATACGGTAGTGCGGTCATTATTGAATTTCCTATATAATGACTTCTGTATGAGTTGTCATGATGAATGAGAGGAGGAGACTGCGAAACATCTTCACTCCACTCCTCAGCCATAGCTGATCAAAGATTTGAAATTCTGGAAGACTTCTGCGCTACCTGTCGGATCTGTGAGAGACTTCAGAATTTGAATATTCAAATTAGTCAGACATGGGGAATGGTTTCTTCTCCAGACCTCTTTACTCAGGTATCGCAACGGAGCCCTAATGCTGTATCATTACGTAGATTTAATATTGAGTGATTCGTCAGTAATATATGAATCTCCTAAATAACAAGGTTCCTAACGGTAAAAAAAGTTATTTAGCATTGCAAAATGTTGACTTGGGACTGTGACCTGGCTGTATTAGAAATATCCCAGAGGGATAGTACGCCTACTTAAGAACGATATCTACCGCGTAATGCCTCATAGAATGTATATATATGAACTTAAGGAGTGAGATCGTAAAATTTTAACACAAGTTTTTGATTAAAACTTTTAACGAAATATTTTTTGATTTATTTTTTTTTTTGATCAAGTTACCGTTGTAAAGCAAGTCGGTTATTCTGTTTAATTTCAATGATATTCCTTTGTTGTTAATCTGATTGAAATAAGTGACCAGAAAAAAGTGCGTACTAAAATTATTAAATATTTTTAACAAAACCCAACTTGGTCCTACAAAAAGTTGGCCAAGCATTCAAAGGTCTGCCCTCAAACTGTTTCCAATGTTATTAAACAGTACTGGGAGAACTTGTCCGTTGATAGAAAACCTGGTTCAGGTAGAAGGAATGGTCCACTTGATGTTTCTAAAGCCAAAAAAATAGAAAGCATTTTCAAAAGAGCTCGCAACACATCCGGTAGGAAAGCAGCCCGGTTAGCTAAGTGCTCGGACTATTTGGTACGAAAAGATAAAACGAATGCAGATTTAAAAACATACAAGACTCAAAAACTTCCTGACAGGAACGCTGTTAAAAATTTAGAGACCAAAAACAGAGCACGGAAATTTAAGTCAAGTTTTATAAAAAAAATATTCTTGCTGCGTAATGGATGACGAAACATATGTTCTTGCAGATTTTTCGCAACTTCCTGGTCAAAAATTTTATGTTGCTGATGCTCGAGGGAATGTTGAAAAAAAGTTTAGGACCCAAAAGCAGACAAAATTTCCCAAAAAGTTCTTGGTATGGCAAGCAATATGCAGTTGTGGCAAAAGAAACCAATCATTTGTTACAACGGGCTCTATAAATACCGAAATTTACATCAAGGAATGTTTACAAAGAAGGCTGCTTCCATTCATAAGACTTCTGAAAGTGTCCACTTATTTTGGGCCTTAGTTTGTATTTGTACCAAGAGAGGCAAATCCTCCAAACTGCCCGGAGCTAAGGCCAGTGAAGAAATATTGGGCTCTTGTTAAAAGAGAATTGAAGAGTACAAAAATGGTATCCAAAAGTGTGGTAGATTTTAAACGGAAATGGACTACCTGTTCGAGTAAAGTGACAGAAAACACTATAAAACCATAATGGAAGGGTTTCCGAAAAAGGTTCAAAATTTCATCAGTAGTGATTAAAACTATAGAAATATATTTTTCTTTGTTGTAAATTTTAAAAATAATTTCAATCAAATAAAAAAAAATAAAACTGTAGGTTTAGTGGTTTCGTTAAGTATTTTTCGATCTCCCTCCTTATATGAAAAGGCACTAAAATTAAAGGAATAACTGTCAAACCAATCATGTTTGAATTTTAAATAAAGGTTTAATTTAGAAATGCAATTTATTTAGAAAATATCCCTCTGGGATATTTCTGATACAGCCAGGTCACAGTTCCAAGTAAACATTTTGCAATGCTAAAAACCTGATTATTATTTTCATTTAAACTCTTATGCAATCCGGAATTTAAACCGATTAGGAACCCTAGATCAGTTATTTATTACATTCATACTATATGTATTACTGACGAATCAGTCAATATTAAAACTACGTAATACGCCAATTTATTTGGCTATGTCGTAATAAAAACTTAAAAAAAAAGAAGAGAAATTTATTTTTTGTGTATCACTTACAGCCCACTCTCCAACTTACGGATAAGCCATCAAGCTAACAAGAAAAACAGCCAGCAAACGAGGTGCCGCCACCACTGTTGCAACAACTAATTGTTAAATGTTTGCTGTTGTTTTAATTTTCTTCTGTTTTTTTTTTATTTTTTGTTTTTACTACATACATATATGTATATATGTATGTATGTATTTCTGATTCTGTTTAGTTTGTTCATACGATTTCGTCCCTTCGTTTAAGCTCCCCCTACAATTGCAATCAAACAAACGCATACTCTGGCTACAACTACAGCAAACAACATGCAATCGCTCACACACATATACACTTGCATAGATACAAATAACTAAACACACACAAACACACTCAATAACCGGGTAACAATCTGCGGTAAGGGCAAGCGCATGTCAAGAGCGGCCGACCTTGACAGTGAACTTGAAAATGAGCGACAAGGATTTTTGTTGTTTTTGTGTTTCATTCTTTCTTTCTTTCTTTCATTCGTTCGTACGTTTTTGTTTTGCATTTTGCAACGACGACAACAACAGAAAATGTTGCTGCTGCTGCTGTTTGTTTGCTTGACGTTAGCATGAGTTGCATTTGTTAACACCACCAACGTCAAGCTCAAAAAATGTGTATCTATCAAAATTAAAATGTTACGGATACGAGAGAGCAGCGTAAAACCGAATAAATGTATGTGTATACTGTTTTTTTATAGGTATATGGGTGTATTATGTATGATTGTTGGTTGGAATTACGAGTGTGTGGCTATACAAAAACAATTTGTATCGATTTTTAATATTTTGCATTTCTCATGTCTCTTCTTCTTATTTACTTACATTACACCAGTGATTTAAAAAGGGGATAGAATAGTACTTTATGTTTTGCTTAAAGCGGTACTTTCAAACAAATTTACTAATTACAAAACTTAAATAAAAGTTGTCCCATAGTTTTGCCAGAAAATAATCCAAAAATGTTGGGAAAGTTTTCCTGGGTTTTTTTTTCTGTATTTCAGTTCGAAAGAAAACATTTTCGAATTTCCATGTATAAAGCATTCAAATTCGAAGAAAATCTTCTTATGCCAACAAGTCCACGACCATCAGGAAATTCTTCACTGTTTCAACAAAATTCAGCTACATTTATGCAAAATCATCATGAAAAATTTCGTCAAAAGTGTTCGTATGGACCAGCATAACCGTGGATGCCATTTGCCTGATGTGCTATTCCATACATGACCCTTCCCTGCGTACTTTATGATTCAATAAAAGAATTACAATTTGAGGAGAGAAAAATTGTATTTTCTATTTAATTCAAATCATGCGGACAGCCTTTGCTATGCCATGGTGAAAATATAAGAAATCACAGAAATCCCTTTATAGTACTATTAGAATAGGATCAATAATCTAAAAATAAGAAGTATAACGATTGAGACATACTAGAAAAGATTATGAGCTAATGAAAATGTTATTGATTTTATATGATCCTCGCTGATCTCTCTCAATAACCTAAAGAATGTCAATGGTTATTAAAAAAATTGGTTATCTGATAAGCTTGAGGAGTAAGGATTTTGTTTTCGACAGAAGTTCTATATACATTCCGCACAATTTTACAATATCAGAGAATCACAGATGCTATATTTAAAAACGCAAAATATTTCTCACAGCCAAAAGAGTCAACTTTAACACATAGTGACTTGCATAGGTTTAAATTTGGCATCTCCACAATCAACATTTTTAAAGCTTCTTTCTTGTGCTCCCAGTGTTTTGAGTTGATATTTCTACAATCAATGTTCCGAGGGCCTAAGTCCTTTTTTTACAGATCACGCATGACATCTTATTTTTATTCAGTACTAGTTGAACCCGGTCCGCGTTGTTAGCCCTTAGAAGACATCTGTTTTATATTGCATCTCGATTTCAATATAGTGTCGGACAAAGTCGGTGATCCAACCTTCAATGTTAATACATGTGGTGGCAGTCCGGCTGAATTCAAAAATTCAGTAGGATAATCGACGGCTTGTTCTTCGTTCATTACGGTGTCAATTTATTTGTATTTTATTATTATTATTGAGCTTGTTAATACCATAATTTGTTGGTGCCAAAATTGCATCTTCCCACAGCCAATACGAATTTTTGTAGTTGGTTGTAAGACTTGGGAATGAATACCTTGTCGACAACGGCTTGAATATTCATTTGCATTTGGCACATTTCGGGAACGAAATCTCATTTGTGGCGGGATCAATTGGAATTTATCCATTTCCGATGTCCAACAATTGTTTTGAGACTGTTTGGGCAGAAGGGTATTGCAGCAAATGCACACGCATGTTAGTTGATAGTGTTCGCCTTCTGCAGCTTAATTTCCAGTGAAATAAATTTGAAAGAACTTCGCACCATCATTGGGAAGTGGAAGCAATGATCCAATTCTGTGGTACATTTGGCCTTAAACTTTAAAGGTGGACATGAAGCCGACGTCATTTGAAAGTATAAGTTGCACTTTTGGATATTTTGAAGGAGGTGCTTGGAAATAGGATTGGCGCCGGAAATGTAACTTAGAAGCAGCTCAGGCGACTCAATAACTGGTGGCAGAATAACTTTACCGTTCCACCAGCACATTCCCGGGGATTCCGTAGGGAACTTCAAAACGCTGCAATGTAAGCAATTGCCCCAATCAGTACGCCCTTGTGATTCCTGTAGTCATCATATTGTAATAAAATGCCGGGAACTTTAAATCGATTATTTCTCCTGATCGAGCCATTCGGTATCGATTGGCTTCTAGTCTTTCGATATGCTGTTGAGGTGTCTCTGCAGCACTCGATGAAGATACACTGCGACGCATTTGCTGACTTTACAGTTTACCCGCTAGGCTATTTTGAAGACTCCCTGAAAATTTCATCAAAATCGGTCCAGCCGTTTTTGAGGTCATTCGGAACATACATACAAACACACATACAAACATTCTTTTTTATATATTTAGATAGAAGACATAGAAGATTAGTTCCGGAAATGTAGATATACCATTTTTACCCGCTTAAAATTAGAACTTCCAAAAATCTCTTCTTAGTGGATCTACACATCGTGACAGGTACATACAAAATTTCAAGACATACAAATTTTTAAAAGTTCGAATTTGGGAGAAATTTTTGCATGCGATAATTAGAAAATCGGCTTTATGAATATACCAAATGGAACTAATGTAGTATTTTAGGTGTCTGAAACCATCTTCAGAAAATTTCATTTCCAATGAAATCGGTTTCGGTTGGATAGTTTCAGAGTCTATAAGGGACATAGGTAGAAACATTTGTTGTTTTTTATATATATAGATAAGGGACTTTCAATAAAGTTTATGACATATTTGTACCATTGAATTTTAGTGCTTTAAGGATTAAGGATAGTATTTTTGTAATTTTACAGCCAAAGTGGAATGATCCATTTTTAGACCAATAAGATGAAATACGTATGGAAAAATCAAATTAACGCGAATTCAACTGTATGATTCCTAAATATTGTTATATATTTAATGATAAATCAGTCAGTAATGTTAGTTTTGTATATGTATATATTAAACACAACTTGGTACAATTATGACCAAAAAGTACTATTTTAAAAAGTTCATTGATACAATTTATAATTTTCATATCTAAGAACCTGCATATTACACTCGTACAAGTTTTCGTTTGGCTCTCAGTGCAATTTGTAAAGCTACGATGATGAGGTGTGTTGTTGTTCATTCTCTTTTTGTGTTTTTGTTGTTCATACCCTGCTGCCACCAGCTGATTGTAAAAGCCTTTAATGTGTATGTACGTGCTATTTAGTTCTACCTTTTCAACGTGTATAAAATATACATATATTTTTTTATTTCAATATTTTTTTTTCTCATTTTCATTTCATATTTTGCTTTCATTTGTTTCGCGTACTTTGGCACATATATTTTTTTATTTGAATTTTTTTATTCGCTTTTACTCGTACTATTTTGCTGGTGCTTGCTCTTACTTACTTGTACTTTCGTATTTCGTAACTCTCACTATCACTATTGCAAACACTTACATTTTCATTATTCTATCTCATTCTTAATGTCAAGGCCTCTCTCTTGCACAATGAATGAATCACCAGCTAGCTAGTCAGGCAGCCAGCCAGCGCAGTACACACAGCTCACAGATGGTGAGGGCAGGGCTGATTTTCTTTTACCAAAAAAATTTTTAGTTTTATATTGAAAAAGTACCCTACCCAATAATAATGTAATATTTAATTTATTTTTATTAAAATGTAGTATACCAAGTATTGAGATACATCTTTTCATAAAAGTGCATATAATGGCCAATGGAAATATCAATATGTAGTACACTAATAAAAAACATAGACAAAAACTTCATTATCTAAGAGGAGAATTAAAACCGTCAAAATATTTATTTGAAAATTGTAAATTTTTACTACTTTTTCAGAAAGAAGTATTTTCACTACTTTTCCAAAAATTTTGTATTGTTTCTAAAATTAAAATATTTTTAAAAGTTTTTAAGAAGTAGTATTTTTACTACTTTTAAAAATATTTTTATTACGTTTTTATTACGTAGTAGTAAAATAATTTTTTGTAAAAACGTTGTAATTAAAAAAGTATTCTTTTTACTTCTACATATTTTTATAACAAATTGAGTATTTTTACTACTATTTTTAAAAAAACGGAATATTTTTACTACTTTAAAACAGTAGTAATTTTACTACTATTTTTTAAAAAAAGAGTATTTTTACTACTATTTTTAAAAAGAAGATTTTTTTTATTACTATTTTTTTAAAGCAGTATTTTTACTACTATTTTTTAAAAAGGAGTATTTTTACTACTATTTCTTAAAATATAAGTATTTTTATTACTATTTTTAAAAAGGAGTATTTTTATTTTTAAACAATAGTATTTTTTCTACTATTTTTAAAAAGGTAGTTTACTACTATATTATTTAAAAAAGAGTATTTTTACTGTTATTTTTTAAAAAAGGAGTATTTTTGCTACTATTTTTAAAACGGAGTTTTTTTACTACTATTTTTTTTTTAAATAAGTATTTTTACTACTATTTTTTATTATTACTGCTATTTTGTTTTAGAAAGCGTATTTCTATTACTATTTTTAAACAGTAGTATTTTTAATACTATTCCAAAAAAGAAGTTTTTTTAATACTATTTTTAAACAGGTATTTTTAAGAAGGTATTATTTTTACTACTGTTTTTTAAAAAAGGTGTATTATTACTACTATTTTTAAAAGAAGTATTTTTACTACTATTTTTAAAAAAAGGAGTATTGTAACTACTATTATTTAACAGTAGTATTTTTACTACAACAGTAGTATTTTTACGTGTATTTTTTAAACAGTAGTATTTTTTATTATTTTTTAAAAGGTAGTATTTATACTTAATTTTTTTATAGGTTGTATTTTTAATATGTTTTTAAGTGGTTCGATCGGTTTAGACCCTTGGTGACTATGAGTGCCGGTAGAAATTTGATTAAATGTTTTAAGTTATTACTTAGTATTACATATAATGGGTATGGAAGCAATTGCGAACTATATTTTTTTTTTGGAGAACTTATCTAATAATGCCATCTAGTTACATTTGATGAATACTTGAGGTTAGTCAATATAACAATCCAAAATCTGACTTTAAGCAATATAAAATATTTACATATTTGAACATTTTAAATTCATTTTCTGAAAGTTTTGTATTGTTAGTACTTTCTAAAATGAAAATATTTGAAGAGTTTTTAAAAAAGTAGTATTTTTACTACTTTTGAAAATATGTAGTATTATTTTAAATAGTAGTAGTAAAATAATTTTGTATTTTTAAAAACGTAGTAATTAGAACAGTATTCTTTTTACTACTATTTTTAAAACAAATTGAGTATTTTTACTACTATTTTTTAAAAAAGGAGTATTTTTACTACTATTTTAAAAAATAGGAGTATTTTACTAATTAAAAAAAAGAGTATTTTTCTACTATTTTTAAAATCTAGTATTTTTATTACTAGTTTAAAAAAATGAGTATTTTTAGTACTATTTTTAAAAATTAGTATTTTACTATTATTTTTAAAAAAAGGAGTATTTTTAGTACTATTTTAAAAGATAGGAGTATTTTACTAATTAAAAAAATGAGTATTTGCTACTATTTTTTAAAAAAGGAGTATTTTTAGTATTATTTTTAAAAATGAGTATTTTTGCTACCATTTTTTAAAAAAGGAGTATTTTTACTACTATTTTTAAAAAAGGAGTATTTTTACTACTATTTTTTAAAGAAGGAATATTTTTACTACTATTTTTTAAATACATATTAGTATTTTTAATACTATTTTAAAAAAGGCAGTATTTTTACTACTATTTTTAAAAAAGGAGTATTTTTACTACTAGTTTACTACTATAGTAGTTTTTACTACTATTTTTAAATATTAGTATTTTTGCTACTATTTTTAAATATTAGTATTTTTACTACTATTTTAAAAAAGGAGTATTTTTGCTACTATTTTTTAAATACATATTAGTATTTTTACTACTATTTAAAAAAAGATAGTATTTGTACTACTATTTTTAAACAGTTGTATTTTTACTACTATTTTTAAACAGTTGTATTTTTACTACTATTTTTTAAACAGTTGTATTTTTACTACTTTTTTATAGGTTGTATTTTTAATATGTTTTAAAAAAGTGGTATTTTACCGTTTCTAAAAAAGTGGAATTTGTAATTGTAGATCGGGTTAGACCCTTGGTGACTATGAGTGCCGTGCAAATGTTATTAATTTTGGAGAACTTATCTATAGCCAAGTAGTCAATGTATCCCGTTGACACCAATTTATATATTTTGGTCGTTTGACACTTATGTGCTCTTTGTAGCGCAGAGAGAAAACAATTGGTTACCTTATATATCCCAGGTAATCTAGCGAGAAGACAATTGCCACTTAAGTGTATCTAAGTAATCTAGAGTGTAGTCACTTTAAATAGTCAAAAACTACTGGTTGAATTAATGACAGCAATGTCAATTGGATATAGTTACTTGAGCTACTATTTTTTATTAAGTGTTTTGAAAAAAGTTTGTTTTCAATTTAAAAAATGTTGAATTTAGCCTAAGTGAGAATTATATGAATATATTTGTTTTTTTATATATTGTGTTTATGTTAGAATTGAATGTCCTTAATTTAAACAAAAGTTTTGTTTGTATTATTCACTTTAGAGCTAATCAAACTATCTCAAACGTTTCCATGTCCATTAAGATAAATCAAACCTAGAAATCTCCAAAATGATGATCTTATTTTCCCGAAAACCTCTATATGAATTTGGTTCAAACTTGTTTCATATCTTTTTTTAATTTTTAAATACTGATTAAATAAACATATAATACAATGAATATGAGAATCTTTAGACATATAGGTTTTTGTTATTAATTACAGAAACTAAAAAATGGAGATTGCAGCCTTGGCTTTTATACCCTCATATTATCCATATATAATGGGATTTTTTAATAATCTGATAGTAGTTACTACACATTTTTAGACTTTAGCACTTTTAATTTGAATCTCAGTTAAAATTTGTTAAATTCGGACTTTCATTTAAAAAATCTTAAAATTCTAATCCGTCTCATGCTGACAACTGCATTGATTTCGATGAAGACTTTAGAAATTAATATTTCTATAAAAGAGATATGGGGGTATATTTGTTTCTTCCATTCCATTTTGTAAAACTTCGAAATATTGGTCTTAGAATCACAACTACTAATGACACGATAAGGTCTAGAGTGAAATTATTTTGTTTATTATTTTTTGAATGGTTTTATAAAAGAAATCGCAGACTGTTATTATTTAAAAAAAAAACTAATCTAAACCTACAATAAAACATTGTAATTTTCTGATTGAATTAAAATTGTTTAATTATGGCAAATTAAAAACAAACAAAAAATAAAAAAAAGTGACACTGTCCTGCCTTAATAAAGTGTCAAGATACATGAAAATTAACCTAGTGCTGGTGCATTTGGAATTATCATTTCATTAAAATGATAGACATTGACATGACATGCAATCACAAAGAAAGAAAAAAAATCTATACTAATTAATTATGACACAAACACACTCACACCCACCTACTCGTATGTATACACAAAATTTCTATTTCTACAATAACAATATTTAAATAGTTAGTCATTTCTAACTATAGTACGTATAGTTGTCGGTCGGCCATATCTAAATTTGATTTAAATACAAATTTTTGAACACATTCACACATGTATGTATGTACTTTAGGGTGGTCCGGTTTGTATGTAGGAAAAATTAAGTGTCGCTGGGCCCAACTAAAAAAATTTTTTTTTTTTTTTTTCAAGGAGACCATTGACCAAAACCAGTTATAAATTTCTACTTTAAATTTCGAATTTAAAGTATTTCTCTATGGGATACGCTTCGCCTTAGAACAGAGTATCCACAATTGGATTGATTCGGTGCTGGCCTCAAAAGATGAGCAGCTTTTTTGTTTCGGAATCCTTATGTTGCCAGAAAGATGAGAAAAGGTCATAGCTTACAATGGTCAATACTATATAATGTACAAATGTGTCATAATAAAAGTTGAAATTTTGAAAAAATACCGAATTTTTAAGCCATTCGTCCAATAGGTTTCCAAAAATTTAAATAAAATTCGAACTAGATTGAATTTAAAAAAAAAAAAAAACGGAAAAGCTAATTCTACATCAAAGTTTTAAAAACTTGGAATTTTTGCCAAAAAATTACAAAAGTTCGAATATATTTTTACATACAGGCAAATCCCGGTATAACGAATCTCACTTTAACGAAAATCCGATATAACGTACAACCACATTTTAAACATTAACTACCTTATATAACGAACGTTTCAACAATTTTGTACTCGATTTAACGAATGTTGAAAAAAATAAAACAAAATCAAACGACCAATCAAATTTTTAACATTGACAATTATATCAATCTATCAAGAATGGCTCAAATAATCATCTATCTCTAAAAAAGTATGTGTATCTACTTGTGGAAAAGGAGTTTAATACAGAGCCATAGAAATACAAAGAGGCCTTATAATGGTGCATTCATACAAGTGCTATCTGTATTCAAAAAAATACGGTATAAGACTTCTTAAAGAATCAGCATACAATTATAGTAGAGCACAATCTAACTCCTGATGTTATTCTCAATGCGAATAAATCTGATATCTATTGGAAAATGATCCTGGTAGAAAGTTATCGAAGGATAGACTAACAATTTTGGTCTGCTGTTATAAATGTGGAATAAAGAATCTTTAAAAGGCAAACAAACGCCACTTGTTTCGAACAAAATGTTTTTGTAAATTATCTTCATTGAAATATTGGATATTTTTAATGGTAGAATCATTTTTAGAACCGAAATCCGTTCCAGTGAACGCTTTATTAATCCTTGGTAATGCCTCAAGTCAACCTACCGAAAAACAATGAATAAAAACTACAAAATATGAAAACATTTTAGACAATAGTAATGTCTCCTAATGTCAAACCGCTTAAAACTTATTCAAAAAATAAATCTCGATATAACGAATTTTTCGATTTAACGAATAGACCTGACAACATATCGTTCGTTATACCGGGATTTGCCTGTACATGATATTTCATACGTTTCCTTTGCAAACAAATTACCTTTGATCCAGTTCACTAAATACAGAACTCAGAGCAAACATTTTATGCAGTGGTATCTTAGAATGAACTAAGCTTTTAATTTAGTTGGGAACATCCACAACCTTTTTTTTTTTTTGGGGCCACCTTAATGTATATACATATGAGTGTGTGTATGTAAACAAATTACAACAATAATAAAGCTTTCACTGCATCATCATCACTATCAGCGTCGTTGGTTTTACGTAAGATTTTGTTAAAGCAATTTTTTTTTTTTTTCAAAATAAAACTTGGGGAAATTTCAGTATTTTTTTTATTTTTTTTTAAACTTTGTTGTATAAAATATAAATTTTTACAACCACAACAGCAGCAACAAAAACAACCAGAGGAAATACATTATAACAAAGCTTGTGCCAAATACGGTGGCACACGCCCAGCCCACTCATAGTAACGCCCACAAACCAAAAAAAAAAAAGAAATTATAGTTACAACAGCAACAACAACAAAAAAACAAATATTGAGACAAATTTATAAACAAAAATTCTAGTTTAAAATTAGTTTTTTTTACAATACAGCCTGTTGCCTTTTTGGTAGGGAATAGTAGTAAAAACTACAATATTGAAACTGAAATGTTTGCTGTACTACAAGCAAACGGTATGAGAAAATTTATTTTGTTATTTATGGCACCAGTTTTATTTCATATTTTGTCAAAAAGCGGAGATGTACTTACAGCTTTCTCTAACTAACTGACCTTGAAAACTACATTTTCCTAGATTCAGTAGTAGTGGTAGTTTATTTCTTCTGGCTGCTTTTTCCAGAATACTCACTCTTGTTAAATAATAGTTGCAGTAAGTAATAGAAATGACTTCCAAAATCTCTCACATTACCAGCAACTTTTGTTATACTTATACATACACAATTATATATTACATGGGTATGTGTAAATTTATATATGTATGTATATATGTATAAGAATGTATGAATGTTTATAATTATTGTACTCTTTGGAATGCATTTAATGTCTTTTACAGTGGACGGGAATTAATTTTATAAATAAATCGCAAATTGTTATGGTGAAAAACACTTAGAACCTCTTTAACTTCTAAAAACAAGGACACATCCAGAGAAAAAATATAAATAAGTATATGTTTGTGACAACCATTTTTATGATGAAGATTCACTACATTATGTTGTTATGTTACAATATTATGGTAACCGCAGTCATATAAATCATTACAGTGAAACAATTAACATGTTTATTGTTTCAGTGTAATTATTTAGTATAATTTAGTGAAGGGTATATAAGAACTTGTTCTTTAATACATTTGTTTTTAATAATACTATTCAACAAATGAAGACTTTTGGAAAAACCCACTTAATTAAAAAAAATTCTCAAAGGAAAACTTTCAATACATTTGAAGTACCAAGAAATGAAGACAACGAATTAGTTCGTGCTGAATGCTTTAATGGAATGATTAAGAGATTTTGGACTCTTTATTATACCAACTTAAACTTCATGTTATATCATTGTTGTTGTGCTGGACAATGGCACAGAATCAAAATATTTTGGAAATACATTTTCCATTTTTAACTAGTCTATTGACTGAGCTCAAATTTCAATATATTCTTAAAGCCTTTGATTAGGGTGAAATAATCAAATATCTTACAAGTGTTTTGTAAAATCAAACAACATCAAATAAAATATAACTAAATATTTGTTTTGAATTGTAAAAAACGCCATGCTTCTATTCCGTTTAAAAAATATAGATATAATTAAGAATTGTGTTATGATTAGAGTGCCGAAATAATTTTGATCGCTAGTTTTGAAATGGATTTTATAGAAATAAAACTAAAAGATTATACTGATCCCTGAAAGATGACGTTATGTATTTGATGCTACCCAAACTAACACATGTGGACATTTATGACTATTACAACCTCCAAAAGATAATTTAATGATGCAAATATAATAAGGAGAAACCAATCCAATAAACCATATATTATTTACAAGAATAAATTAAGGGTGTATGCTTTTCGAAGCAGGTCCTTTATGCTTAAAATAGTGCAGTCGTATGATCTGGAAGGTCAATTAACGTAATTTTAATTTATTCAAGTCTGATAGTTTAGATCTGTTACTCACGCCGTATGGTCAGAGATATACCCGTAAATATTAAATAAAAATAGTAAAAATTGCAATAGCTTAGTAATCACGTAACTTAAAGATAGGATTCTATGAAATAGGAACAGTGTAAAATTTAATATTATTTAATATTTGGGTGCCTAGACTATCAATCTGGGGGTTGCGGGTTCGATTCCCGCTAGAGACTCTGGGTGTAGATAAGCAAAACGCTTCGCAGTTTGTATTTGTTTAAAAGTGTTTAAATTTCTGTGTTTAAATTTGTTTACTTACCAAAATAAATGGATATTTGATCACATTATTTGTAATTTTTAAAGACCACATGATATCATATGATTGGGAAAATATTATTTTAGCTTTCTAACATTAACTAGTCATATCCTTTTGATATTGAGCGCTTATGTACTCAGTATTAGGCACAGCACCACAATTATTTGATTTCCTTTTCATAAGAGAATATCCGCAAGATTCTAAATTGGTAAAGAAATAATTAAAAATTCTATTGCATGGAAAATGCATCATTAGTATTAACAGTAAATTACTGTATTGTAACAGTATTATAGTTAATAGCAATTTTTTATAATTATTTTTTTGTTTGTGTTGAAATCAATTTGCTGAAGACCCCAGATATCTTCGGGATCCAAGTCTTCAATAATTCTGTCAGACATGCTTTCGAGAAGTTTCCTATTTAAAATCAGCAAAATCCGTCCATAAATAACGGAGATATGAGCAAAAATCCGAGATAACCTCAGAAAATATCATCAAAAAAAGACAATTTATTGATGCTTTGAAAAAAAAGCAACAAAACGTATGTTTGGATGTGTGTTGGTTTCATTGCTTTGCGTATTTATTTTTTTTTTTGTGGTTCGTTTGGCGTTGTTGTTTTTTTACCCTTTACCTTCCTGAGAAGTGTATATACAAGATTGTCATTTCGTTTGTAACTTCTACAATATAATATGTTCGTCAGCAATTACTTGTTTTTTGTTCATATTATATTAATTTGTATGTTAATTTTAAAACCATTGTTAACTTACAATAAGATAACTCGTACATGGAGCATTGAGTAAGCAGATAGACTATCAAACACAATAAATCAATCGAGCATGCTGGTTCGAGTCCCACACAAGGCATTTTATTTAATTTTTTTTTTTAGCTACATATTCTTGGGGCGAATGTTAGTACATTTGTAAGCGAGGCGCTTAACTTTTGTCAAATCGCGAACAAAAATAACTAGTATTTCAGTCAGAGTTTTTGCAGGGTGTCTTAATGTTTCGATGAAGGAAAAAATACAATTAAGTTAGAATACTCGCTCAATCAGCATAAAATTTCTAAGTTTGTAAATTCTAACTCATTCAGGATCATGTGTGTCTAATTCATTACTATAGAAAAATCAAAAAGTACCATTTGAAAAATGAAAAAGTTCTTAGTTCTCCCTTTTTGCTACTTTAAGTGAGTCTTTCTTTACTCACAAACATTCCGCCTATGACTATAAGTTAAATAATTTAATATATTAAAAAAGTACCATTAGAAAAAGAAACCTTTACCCTCTTGAACACCCATCATGTTTGATATTTCAAAGTAATCTATTTTGTCAACATATGTTTGAAACAACACAAATCTGTTTTTGTGTGCTCAAGAAAAAAATATGTTCTAAAAAAGTTCCAAACAATTTACCCGGATTTGGACCTAGTTTTATAAAAATGTACATACAAATTTTTAATAAAATTTCCTGTTTTTCGCCCCCATTTATATGATAAACATTCTATGAACCAAGTACCAAATATAAACACCATTTTTAGGCCTTATGGGTTCGAGCAAATACCCAAATTTCTATTTGGTATTTCTTGATAAGTAAATAATACGATATAAAATTTATTTATATTTTTATTGGTTTAAAATGTCATAAAAAAATGGAAACAAGAAAAAAATTATTAATATTTAATTATAGCGTGTGTCGAATGTCGCGTTCTAGAGCATTTTGGACAAAAAAATCAAAATCCAGCCCCAGAGTAAAATGGTTCATGTAGACATTAATATATATTTTTTTATTAGGGAACCGGTTCAAAAGTTGAATAATTTTGGAAACCTTTTATATACTGCCAGCCCACTGTAAATAGTGCAATTCTCTATATATATGTAACCCCCAACTATTTGGTGGGGGTAATTTATGTTACATGTTTATTTTTTCCCTTTTTTATATTAAAACTTTTCGGTTTTGGGGGGAATATTCTTCCCCCTGGATCCTCGCCAGTTACATTCAGATAAAGGGGAAAACTATAAAGCTTTCCTCCCATCAAGCTGTAGGTTTTTTTACTCGTTGTTTAATGGTTTAAACAAAATCTTTAAATTTCACAAATTATCTGGCATTTAAAATAGTTGCTGAGATTTGCTTGGTTTTTATAAAAAGTTTGTTGTTTTCGAGATTTAATATTAGTTTGCCCAAATTAATACATACCTAAATAAATATACATATGTACATATTCGTGTGTGCATACTTACATAAATATAAACGATTTAAATTGCTTTATTTTCTGTATTAGTTTGCTGTTTTATGCACTTTTTACTCATTCACTCGCCCTTGCTCACTTGCACACTATTGAGCTCTCTCTTTCTTTCTGTTTGTTTGTTTTACACGATGTTTTATTTAATTCTTCTTTGTGTTTTCTGCCCATTTATCATGTGAAATGTTTGTTTGCAGTTTTTTTTTTTATTTTGCAAACTTTTTGAGAACAAAAATGTACAGAAAAGAATTGAAAAAATAAAATAAAAGTGGAAAAAAAAGAAGAAAGAAAAAAATTGGAATTATTTGCGCAAATGCAGTTCATGTTCAAGGCCACGATTAAAATTGCATACAAGACCACTCACTACACCGCAAATACTCACACACACTACAATACACTAATAAACAATTTACTCGTTACATTTTCATATCCTTCCATGTGTATACTTTTACGTTCGTTCTATCAATTCATTATTATATTAATGTAAAAAAGCAAAACCAGGCATCTCTTCTCTACATCTATAAAATAAGTACATTAGGGTGGCACCAAAGAATGTTGTGTATGTTCCCAACAAAAATAAAAGTTTAATTCTGTCATTTATTCTCACTTGAACATCATCATAAACAACAAAGTTTGTTTTTGCTTCGAAAATGTCGAATCATGAAGTTTTGCTTTACTTCTTTAATTTGAAAAAAGTGCCGCTGAAGCACACCGATTGCTTACCATAGCTTCCGTTGAATGTGTTCCATCGGTAACAGAAAATGACCATCAGAAGTTGTGATTTTGACAATGAACAACAAAGATCGCCCAGGCCAGCTTGCAAAATCATTTGGAGCTACTCAATCAGCAATTTCAAAACGTCTGCAAGCAGCAGAATTCACCCAAAAGTAGACGATTTTGTATATCTGAAATGCTGCTTGAACACTATAAAAGAAAATCATTTTGTACTTGCGATGAAAAATAATCCATTACGACAACCGAAGAATAAGAGTTAGAGCCTAAAACACCAAGAATATGCGGTCATAATATTTAATAATGACAACGCTCGGCCACATGCTGCAATACCTGTTAAAAACTATTTAGAATGAAGTGGATGCGAAGTTTTGCTACATCCGCCTTATAGTCCAGACCTTGCCTCTTCCGACTACTTTTTGTTTCGATATATGCAGAACGCTGTCTCTAGGATACTCTTCATTTTAGAACAGAGTATCCGAAATGGGCTTGATTCGTTCTTAGCCTCAAAAGATCAGCAGATCTTCTGGCTCAGAATCCAAAAATCCCGCATTTTTAATTTATGTCATAAAAGAAACAAAAAAAAGTAAGAGTGCTATATTCGGCTTTAAATATTTTTAGGTAAACATAATTAATTTTTTTTTTAAATTGTTTTTCTAAATTAAAAAAAAAAAAAAATTTTTTTTTTCGAAATCATTAGTTATCCGTATTGTCTATATTAAAAGGCCAAAAATCGAGGTTGTCCCGGTTTTTTTCTTCTATATCAGCCATTTAATGGCATTTTTTTTCAAAATTGTTTTAATTTTTTTTTTCAAAATTGTTTTCAATTTTTTTTTAATTTTTCCCAATTTTTTTTTTAATTTTTAAATTTTTTTTTTTCAAAATTGTTTTCAATTTTTTTTTTTCGAAATCATTAGATATTCATATTGTCTATATTAATGACTTAGTAATCCAGATATAGATCAAAAATAGGCCAAAAATCGAGGTTGTCCCGTTTTTTTTCCTTATATATCAGCCATTTATGGGCTGATTTTCTCGATTCTAAATAGCGACCGAGCCGGAAGAATTCCCGATATATTGATGTATCAATTATGTCGGTAAGTTATTTGGAGGCTACAGAAAGTTGATTTCAACATACAGACGGACAGACGGACATGGCTATATCGACTTCGCTATATATAACAATCCAGAATATATATACTTTGTGGCGTCCCAAATGAAAAATGTAGAAATTACAAATGGAATGACAAACTTATATATATGCTTGGTGAATGGTATAAAAACATTAAAAATGTTAAGAAAGAAAGCATAACAAATAAATTAAAAAGATTTTGAGTGAAATGTTACAAGTATTTTATAATTATATATATATTATATGAAGTATAAAGTGTTATATAGCAATGTAAAGCTTATGAAATTACTATTATTTCGATTGTCTTGAACATCATATAGGACAGAATATAGATTTCGACAAATTCAAATAAATATTTATTAATTTTAATGAATTACTTTAAATAATTCTATGTGAAAGTATTTAAAAAAAAACAATTTTTATTAAACATTACAAAACTTTGAAGCAACCTTTCAAATGATACAAATATTTCATTTGATTCCTTTGCGAAAAATATAAAAATCTTAAAAACCAGCTCACCAAACACTGAAGCCAGAACAAAAATTTTGAGAAATGATCTTCTCAAAAAAGCTAAACTTTCATTTTAGTTGGGATCAGCGACACCTTATATTTCTTCCATACGAACGGGGCCACCCTAAAGTACATGTGTGTAGAACTATAGAACCTGTGGTACAAGTACTAGTAGTCAACTGGGCTTGTCATTTATTCTATTCATTTTTATACATAACATTATGTATGATTTTTAAAAGAACTTGTTTGAATTTGTTTGTGACTGCAAGCCCATGCATTGATTTCTGTTCTTTTGTATTTTTATTTATTAGTGTGACCCTTATTTTGCACTTTATGGATTTTTGATTACCGTCATCTTGAAACCAAAACCAATTTATTTTGGTACCAAAAAGTACATAAAATTTAATTCATTAAAATTTTCTAATGGGTACCAATTTGAAGTTGGCGGATTTCAATACAATTTAGTATTTGGACACATTTTGTTAAAATTATTTCTTTAAAAAAGTCATTTATAGAGTGTTTTAGTATTAAATTTCAGATTGTTTCTTTGGGCTGCTTCTTTGTAATTTTTAATTTCTGGGACATTAGTAACCCTTTTATATCTGGGATCAAAATTGATCAAGATTATTTTTCAACAAAAACAATATATTTAATAGAGTGCAAATAAATGTTATCTATTTTATATTTTTAATACTTTTTAGTGAAGAGGTCTAACATTGATGTATTGGACAATTTTGACCCCAGTTATAAAAGGGTTAACAATGTTATAGAAATATCATAACATAATCGTAAATTAGCAATCCAAAATTAAATATTATAAAATATGTTAAGAAAAAACAAGCTATATTCAGCTGCGCCGAATCTTATCTACCCTTCACCAAATTATACTTTAAAATAAAAGTTTTAAATATTTTTAGGTAACAAAATAATTTTTTTTTTTTTTCAAAGTATAAAACAAAAAATTTATTTTATACCCTTCACCATGAGTGGCAAGGGTATATATAAGTTTGTCATTCCGTTTGTAATTTCTACATTTTTCATTTGCGACCCCACAAAGTATATATATTCTGGATCGTTATAGATAGCGAAGTCGATATAGCCATGTCCGTCTGTATGTTGAAATCAACTTTCCGTAGCGACCATATAACTTACAAACATAATTGATACATCAATATAGCGGGCATTCTTCCGGCTCAGTCGTTATTTAAAATCGAGAAAATCGGCTGACAAATGGCTGAGATATAAGGAAAAAACCGGGCCAACCTTGATTTTTGTTCTATATTTGGATTACTAAGTCATTAATATAGACAATGTGGATATCTAATGATAGATATTTCAAAGTCCATTGCAAGGATGTTAATAAGGCTATAGTAATTTGGACCTACAATGGGTCAAAATCGGGAAAAATATTTTTTAACCCGAATTTTTTTTTTACAAAAAAAAATTTTTTTTCATTAACTTTTTTTCACTAATAAATTTAAAAAAAAAAATTTAAACAATTAAAAAGAAAATTTTAAAAAATTAAAAAAAAAATTAAAAAAAAAAAATTAAAACAAAACAATTTCGAAAAAAAAAATTAAAACAATTTTGAAAAAAAAATTTTTTTTTAAATTTTGAAAAACAATTTAGAAAATTAAAAAAAAAAAATTATAATTTTGTTTACCTAAAAATATTTAAAATTTTTATTTTAAAGTATAATTTGGTGAAGGGTATATAAGAATCGCCCAGCCGAATATAGCTCTCTTACTTGTTTTTGTTCAAATTGTTTTTCAAAATTTAAAAAAAAAAATTTTATTTTTTTAAAATTGTTTTAAATTTTTTCCATTTTTTTTAAAATTAAAATTTTTTTTTTTAATTTATTAGTAAAAAAAAATTATAAAAAAAAAATTTTTGTGGTGAAAAAAAATATTCGGGTTAAAAAAAAATTTTCCCGATTTTAACCCATTGTAGGTCCAAATGACTATAGCCCTTTATAAATCCTTGCAATGGACATTGAAATATCTATCATTAGATATCCATATTGTCTATATTAATGACTTAGTAATCCAGATATAGATCAAAAATAGGCCAAAAATCGAGGTTGTCCCGGTTTTTTCTATATCTCAGCCGATTTTCTCGATTTTAAATAGCGACCGAACCGGAAGAATTCCCGATATATTGATGTATCAATTATGTTTGTAAGTTATTTGGGGCCTACGGAAAGTTGATTTCAGCATACAAACGGACATTGCTAAATCTACTTCGCTATATGTAACGATCCAGAATATATATGCTTTGTGGGGTCGCAAATGAAAAATCTAGAAATTACAAACGGAATGACAAACTTTATATACCCTTGCCACTCATGGTGAAGGGTATAATTATAACAACTTTCCTTGAAATCTGTTCATTTCAAATCGGTCGCACTCATGATTAAATAAATTTTGGGTTTATGTCTTAAGAATGCGGGATTTATTTGAAAAGTACATATCTGTCATTCATTTTTACTTAGTTATTGAACATTATAAGTTTTCTTTTCTTCGAAAATGTCGAATTTTGTGCCAACAAAGCATCATATGCGGGAAGTTTTGCTTTATGTACTCGGTTAATGCACACCGATTGCTCAAAGTTTATAGTGAATGTTAGGTTCAGAAGTGGTGATTTTGACACGAAGGCAATGAAGGCCTATAATCGGAGGCATTACTCCATGAAGATTGCTGTGAAACTCAACAAGAGGAAATTGTTTACCATACGAATTGAACCTTGAAAGACGATTTTTCATGTCTGAAATAATGCTTGAACGCTATAAAACAAAATAATTTTTGCACCGAATCATTACTTGCAATGAAAAATTAATACATTAGATCGTATATGAATCTCGATCAAACAGCTGAATCGACACCAAAGCCAAACATCCATGGCGCTAAGATAGTTCTCTGAATTTGGTGAGAGCAAACGGGTGCTATCTATTATGAGCTGATGTCGTAAAATGTTTATATTTTGTATTTGAAGCTATAAGCTAAAAGCTATTTTTATTTAAACAATTTTTTTCAACATTTAATTTTTAAAATTTGATATTTAACATTTGAAAATCCAAAATGTGCCAAATAAGTTCCACCCTAATGTGTATGTATGTTTATTATTGATTTCATAATGTATGATTTTTTTTTTTTGAATTATTGCAACTCAAAACATGCAATCAATAAATGTTTGTACACTTGCACTGCATACATTTTTACTACTCAGTTTATAACGATCACGTATTTTAGTTTTTCATTTATTTATAGGTTTTAATAAAAAATTTTTATATTATTTTTAATTGTATTAAGGTTTTGGTGCTAATTGCTTTGATGCCAATATCGTCAATTTGTCAAGTTGTTTAATAATCAACAGACAATATTGTTTAAATGATAACATATGGTGTATTAGTATACATTGTAGTAATTCATAATATGAGTTAATATTTTATTAAATTGTTTCTTATTTTCTTTATATTCTCCAATATTACTGTTTCTTATTTTCTTTAGAAGTTCAAAGTGACATAGCTTAGTAACAGCAAAAGTCACAAATCAATAAGATTTGATGATATAATATGAAAAAATTTTAAAAGGAGATATAAAAGTTGTCCCAAAATTTAAACAAGGTCATAATAAATAGTTTTTATACCCATTATTTGTGTAAAACGGCTTTTGTTTGGGCCCTATCGTGCTTTCAACCGACAGACATATAATAATGTGGGTCTGCGACAAATATTTTGATGTCTTACAAACGGAATGACAATATATACCCCACATATAAGACATCAAAATATTTGACGCAGACCCACATTATTATATGTCTGTCGGTAGGGCCCAAACAAAAGCCGTTTTACACAAAGAGGGAAATGTCAATGACATAATTTAAACTTAATTACTGTCTTTTCACACAGTAATGAGTAATACAATAACTGCTTTCTGTACTAGACAATATCTATCTCTGAGGACTGATAGTGAAACAGCATATATGCTGTAGTGAATAAATACAGAACTCTGTATTCACTAAAACGTCGAATACATGCAGTAACTTTTTCACGGGCTCTTTGGAATCGTTAAAACTTGTTAAAACCATCACAACAATATCATCGAATTTAGTCCGAAATAAATTTATTATCATGGCTGCAGCAGCAGTCACTACTTGATCAGCCAAATTTTCGAAGAAGTAAAGACCAATGATGCCTCCAGCCCAATATCCGCACCAAACTCTCTTAAGTTGAGGATGCATTTGTTGTACTACAATCACAATCTGAATTTCAAATGTGTCAATTTTGACTATTACCAAAGCCATCAAGGTAAAAATGTGTTGTAGCCCTGATAATGAAAAATTGTTATACTAAGATGTGAGATTGAAAAATTCTTAACACACGTTTTTCATTAAAACTTTTAACCCAAGTATTATTGTTTTTTATACCCTTCACCTTCGTGAGAAGGGTATATATAAATTTGTCATTCCGTTTGTAATTTCCACAATATAATTTTCCGACCCTATAAAGTATATATATTCTGGATCCTTATAGATAGCGGAGTCGATTTAGCCATGTCCGTCTGTCTGTCTGTCTGTCTGTCTGTCTGTCTGTCTGTCTGTCTGTCTGTCTGTCTGTCTGTCTGTCTGTCTGTCTGTCTGTCTGTCTGTCTGTCTGTCTGTCTGTCTGTCTGTCTGTCTGTCTGTCTGTCTGTCTGTCCGTCTGTCTGTCTGTCTGTTGAAATCAATTTTCTGAAGACCCCAGATATCTTCGGGATCCAAATCTTGAATAATTCTGTCAGACATGCTTTCGAGAAGTTTGCTATTTAAAATCAGCAAAATCGGTCCACAAATGGCTGAGATATAAGGAAAAAACCAGGCCAATTTTTTACCTATTTTTTTATCTATATCTGGATTACTAAGTCATTAATATAGACAATATGGATATCTAATGATAGATATTTCAAAGACCTTTGCAACGACGTATATAAGACCATAGTAAGTTGGACCTACAATGGGTCAAAATCGGGAAAAAATTTTTAACCCGAATTTTTTTCAACAAAAGTTTTTTGGCTAAATATTAAAAAAAAAAATTTTAAATTTTAAAAAGAAGTTTTTTAAATTTAAAAAAAAATTAAAAAAAAAATCGAAAAAAAATTTTTTTTCAAAAAATTAAAAAAAAACAACTGGAAAAAAAAATTAATTTTGTTTACCTAAAAATATTTAAAATTTTTATTTTGAAGTATAGTTTGGTGAAGGGTATAAAAGATTCGGCCCAGCCGAATATATCTCTCTTACTTGTTTTTTTTTTTTTTTTTTGTAAAGCATGTCAGTTATTATGTTTAATGTCAATTATATTCATTTGTTGTTAATCTGATTAAAAGGAGTGACCAGAAAAAAGTGCGTACTAAAATTATTAAATATTTTCAACAAAATCCAACGTGGTCCTACAAAGCATTCAAAGGTTTGCCGTCAAACTGTTTCCAATATTATTAAACAATACCGGGAGAACTTGTCCGTTGATAGAAAACCTGGTTCAGGTATAAGGAATGGTCCACATGATGTTTCTAAAGCCAAAAAACTAGAAAGCATTTTCAAAAGAGCTCCCAACACATCCGGTAGGAAAGCAGCCCGGTTAGCTCAGTGCTCGGACTATTTGGTACGAAAAGTTAAAGCTAATGCAGGTTTAAAAACATACAAGGTTAAAAAAGTTCCTGACAGGAACGCTGCTAAAAATTTAGAGGCCAAAAACAGAGCATGGAAATTGAAGTTAAGAATTTTTCGATCTCACTCCTTATTGAATTGGATCTGAAAAGCACTTGGTCTCCGGGGCAACAATGTTAGGAGAATGCTTTGACAAAATGGAGACTCCTACGAGAATACTTTTTCCATTGAACTACTCGTGACTAGACACTTCAGTTGAAAGAAATATGTTCAAACATGCTATTTCCGATAATATACGAGGATTAAATCAATCGATTTAACTGCACAAATGGCGGCAAGTTCAAATCGTTCGTCCGTTTGGGAACACGTTTTACAGAGGAGGTATTTGAAAACAGCAGAAACAATCGAATTGGATCTGAAAAAGACTTGCTCTCTGGGGCAAGAATGTTAAATGAGTGCTTTGACACAATGGAGGACCAAAACAAGGGATATACACAGTCTTACAAGAGTTTACATACCCTTAATATATTTCATCTTTATTAATAAATATTTTGTGAAAAATTCTTTAATTACTTTTTCTATGCTATTTCGGATTTATTGAGATAAAATAAACCCAAAACGAATTTATTTTCATTAAATTCTACTAAAAAACATAAAATAATTAATTTTTTGTCATAAAGCTAATTTACATAAGTTTACATACGGGATAAAAAAAACTTAAAACAAATTAAATTAATATTTTGTGTGGCCTCCTTGGGCTTTAATTACAGCAGGCATGGACAAAGCCAATTTGTTTGTTATTTCTGGAGTAATTTTGCTCCATTCCTCCATTAACGCTTCTTTGAGTGCTGGAACTGATGTTAGTTGTTGATTTTTTAGACCTCGTTTTAAAATATCCCATAAATGTTCAATAACATTAAGATCGGTGGACCTGGGGGGATGTTCCAATTTGTTTTTAACGTTATATAGAAGCCATTCCTTAACTAACTTTGATGAATGCTTCGGATCGTTGTCCTGGAGAAATATTGCGTTGTCTTCCAGATCTAGAAGTAGGACGCTGAGAAGGTAGCTATCCTTTAAAATATCGATATACATGGCCTTATCCATAGTATCATCAATGAACCTGAGCTTACCGACACCATTTGTCGCCATACATCCCCAGACCATGACTGACCCGACTCCATGTTTTACGGTGCAATTAACATTTTGTGGTAATAACTCTGCATTAGGCTTTCGCCAAACTTTTGTTCGTCCATCATCTCCAAAAACCATTAATTTGCATTCATCTGTGAATATTACCCTCTCCCAAAAAGTAGGGTCATTTACATGAGCATTTTCGTACTTTTGGGCATATTCTAAGCGCTTCTGGATATTCACAGATCTAAGTAATGTTTTTTTTTTCTGGCAACTCTGCTATTGTACCCATTTATCTTGATATATCGGCGAACAGTCTGATCAGAAACGGTAATTTCTAGATTTTTTCTCATTTTCCGGTTTAATTCGACGGCACTTAGCTTAGGATTTTCTTGAATGGACCGTATAATAGACCGTTCTGTTCGTTTGTCAAGAATGCGGGGAAGCCCACTATGAGCTTTGCTTTCATAATTTCCATTATCTTTGAAATGTTTTATTATTGTTTGGACTGTGGTTTTACTTAGATTTAATAAAATTCCAATTTCATTAAAAGATTTGCCATCATTTCTCAACTTAATGACGGTTTTTCGAATTGGCTCAGAAATTTATTTGCCTTTGCCCATTTTCTTCCACTAAAAATAATTTTTGATTTTATTTTGCCAGTGTGATCAGTTTTAGTGAAAGTAAACTTTCTACCACTGATTTTACACAAAGCATCATAAAAATTGTAGCGGAAATTTTAACTGTACAACATTTTTTTTGCAAAGTATGTAAACTTATGTAACATTAAAAGGATACCAATTACTCGTGTTTTATTGTTATTTATTTAAAATACCAACAAAATATTAGAAAATATGATGGAAATATATTTTTTAAGTGCATTAAACAAAAATGTAGTTACAACTCTTAATAAAATAATATATTTTCCAAAAAAATATAAAAATTTCAAACGTATGTAAACTTTTGTGTATATACATATTGTTACGTTTTAACCTTTTTAAAACGTTGGTTTATTTCCTTTACATTTCAAATAGTCACTCAGTGTCTTTATACACGTTTATCAATTCGCAGAAATGCACAAACACTTTATAATGTACAAACAGTTGATGTTATCTCTAACAGCGCCTAAGATCAACTCCACTCTTCTTCTTTAACTACTTAAATCTATTTAATATTTGCATTAATAGTTGTAGGGTGTAGATTGGAACAACTTTATATCTATTTACTTAGTATTTATTTAGCCCCCCTCTCTCTAGTTATTCTTATCTTTGAGTTTACAATTCCAAACATTATTGTGCAATATTAATTAATAAACAGCTTATTTAATTTTATTGTTTATGAATTGTAAACGTTTGAAGTTATTTTCAGCTTTGTTTACATTACTTTTAATGAAAATTTAAATTCAATGCAAATGAGAAAAAAAAACTTGTGAATAGGCTTTTGTTGGCTAAAATTAAAGATTAGAAAGCCAATGCTAAAAAAAACTAAAGAGAACTTTCGTAAAGAAATGCATATTAAATTATTATATATGCTAAAGTCTCAACTTATCCAAACATATTCTGAAATACATATAAAGGGTCATGCAATAAGGTCTTCCGAACTTCCACAGTTGATAGCGTACATATAGTTGAAGCTACATCTGGCGAATTGGCTGTCAATTATTCAGTTTATTTTGACAAAAAACCGTGGACGGATATAATGTTCAACAACACGCGCAAATTATAAAATTGTTTTATCAAAATGGAGCCCATTTCGAATTTGGGGGGATCCCAATCCACATGAGATCCAAGAGCGTTCAATGGTGACAGCATTACCGGTCCATAGCTCATGCCACATCGGATATTCTGCACGAACGATTTTAAGGGCATGGTCGTCTCATGTGGTTGTAATGTGAACTAGCCACCGATATCATGCTATTTGGCCCCCTTATGGGATTTTCTTAATTCACAGGTCTATGCGAATAAGCCACTTGGAAGCGCTTAATGAAATACCCTTTACATATATTCCATCAAATGCATTTTCTAGACCAGCTGTTTAATATTAAAAATTTCTCCTGCATATGCATGTATCATGAGAGCATCATTAATTTATTTGAAATGTATTTAAAGAATAAAATTTTATTTAAATAAATAAACAAATCGCCTCATTGCATTATAAACCATAAATAGTTTATTTGCATATAATTAAAATACTCATACATAGTGATTACAATCAATTGTTTTGTTAGCACTGAAAATGGTTTTTAAATAATAATGACGATGACTATTGACTCATTTATTTTGCTTGTATAAATGAAGTATGTAAATTGCCTTAGAAGTGTTAAAACGGGAATCTTGTTTTTTTTTAGACAGCATTAAACGGTATTAAACATCAAAGGTGGTATTTTTATATATAATTACGAGCTAAAACCCGATGTGCTTCGCTACTCGTATCTTAGTGAAATGAAAAGTTTATTCGTACAATTAATTTAAATAATTTTAACGATTATTGTTCTTCAGATATTCGAAAATAACTATTTACTTGGTATGGCTGGTGCAACGCCCATTTTTCCAATACAGCCAAGAAGCGCACAATGGTACGCAAAGTTTTGCGGCTTTCACAATTATAGTTAACTAGTTATTCCATAATAACTATATACTTCTTATGGGAAGTGCCACGCCCACTTGAAAATTCAAAATAAAAAGTATCATATTGTTCCTTCCAGATTTAGAGAATCATACAGTCACAGGCAAATAAACAGGCATGCATTAATTTTTATATAGTTAGATACTAAGCAAATTCGTTATATAAAGTAATCATGTCTGCTACATCAATACCAATATCGGGTACGTAACAAACTGGCGGCTTCAGAGAATCTATTTCAACCATCACACAGACAGACAAACGATATCTAAAAGAATCCAGAATATTTGTATTGTACATTATGTGGCTGCGAATAAATATTGTAGAAATTAAGGACTGAGATCAAAAAAAACCTTAACACACGTTTTTCATTAAAACTTTTAACCCAAGTATTATTTGATTTATTTTGAGATTAAGTTACCTTTGTAAAGCATGTCAGTTATTATGTTTAATGTCAGTTATGTTCGTTTGTTGTTAATCTGATTAAAATGAGTGACGAGAAAAAAGTGCGTACTAAAATTATTAAATATTTTCAACAAAACCCAACTTGGTCCTACAAAAAGTTGGCCAAACAATCAAAGGTCCGCCGTCATACTGAGTCCAATGTTATTAAACAGTATCGGGAGAACATGGCCGTTGACAGAAAGCCTGTTTTATGTAAAAGGAATGGTCCAAATGATGTTTCTAAAGCCAATAAATAGAAAGCATTTTCAAAAGAGCTCCCAACACATCCGGTATTTACTCGGACTATTTGGTACGAAAAGTTAAAGCCAATTCAGGTTTAAAAACATACAACGCTCAAAAAGTTCCTGACAGGAACTCTGTAAAATATTTATAGGCCAAAGACAGAGCATGGAAATTTAAGTAAAATTTTATACAAAAAATATACCTGCAATTTTTCGCAGTTTCCTGGTCCATATTTTTATGTTGCTGATGCTCGAGAGAATTTTGTAGAAAAGTTTAGGACCTAAAAGCAGAAAATTTTTCCAAAAAATTTTTGGCATGGCAAGTAATATGCAGTTGCGGCAAAAGAAGCCAATCATTTGTTACAAAGGAATCTATAAATACCGAAATTTACATCAAGGAATGTTTACAAAAGACGATGCTTCCATTCATAAGACTTCATAATGTGTCCACTTATTTTTGGCCTGATTTGGCATCCTGTTGCTATGGAATGCAAGATCATGAGTGGTACAAGACCAATTATGTGGTATTTGTACCAATAGAGACAAATCCTAAGCTTAGGCAAGTGGAGAGATATTGGGCTCTTGTTAAAAGAGAATTGATGAGCACAAACAGACTGGCTGCTTCAGAAAATCGAAATATTGTTCAAAAGTAAAAACGCGTTTAATAAAACTAAATAAAATACGAGGGCGGTTCAGTCCGCGACTTTTTGAACTTCCCTCTTCTTAACTAAAAGAGTTTGTTGGCCGATCGGAGATTGAAAGTGCGAGAGATTGTGGAATCCATGTGCATCTCACATGGATCAGTGGTTTCAATTTTGAATGATGACTTGGGTATGAGAAAACTTTCCGCAAGATGTGTGTACTCTCCTACAATAAAAATATGAGTTGGATGGGTTTGATTCAGATTTGTGGTACCTACAACTTTTTTTGTATTTATAGGTTTTAATAAAAAATTTTTATATTATTTTTAATTGTATTAAGGTTTTGGTGCTAATTGCTTTGATGCCAATATCGTCAATTTGTCAAGTTGTTTAATAATCAACAGACAATATTGTTTAAATGATAACATATGGTGTATTAGTATACATTGTAGTAATTCATAATATGAGTTAATATTTTATTAAATTGTTTCTTATTTTCTTTATATTCTCCAATATTACTGTTTCTTATTTTCTTTAGAAGTTCAAAGTGACATAGCTTAGTAACAGCAAAAGTCACAAATCAATAAGATTTGATGATATAATATGAAAAAATTTTAAAAGGAGATATAAAAGTTGTCCCAAAATTTAAACAAGGTCATAATAAATAGTTTTTATACCCATTATTTGTGTAAAACGGCTTTTGTTTGGGCCCTATCGTGCTTTCAACCGACAGACATATAATAATGTGGGTCTGCGACAAATATTTTGATGTCTTACAAACGGAATGACAATATATACCCCACATATAAGACATCAAAATATTTGACGCAGACCCACATTATTATATGTCTGTCGGTAGGGCCCAAACAAAAGCCGTTTTACACAAAGAGGGAAATGTCAATGATATAATTTAAACTTAATTACTGTCTTTTCACACAGTAATGAGTAATACAATAACTGCTTTCTGTACTAGACAATATCTATCTCTGAGGACTGATAGTGAAACAGCATATATGCTGTAGTGAATAAATACAGAACTCTGTATTCACTAAAACGTCGAATACATGCAGTAACTTTTTCACGGGCTCTTTGGAATCGTTAAAACTTGTTAAAACCATCACAACAATATCATCGAATTTAGTCCGAAATAAATTTATTATCATGGCTGCAGCAGCAGTCACTACTTGATCAGCCAAATTTTCGAAGAAGTAAAGACCAATGATGCCTCCAGCCCAATATCCGCACCAAACTCTCTTAAGTTGAGGATGCATTTGTTGTACTACAATCACAATCTGAATTTCAAATGTGTCAATTTTGACTATTACCAAAGCCATCAAGGTAAAAATGTGTTGTAGCCCTGATAATGAAAAATTGTTATACTAAGATGTGAGATTGAAAAATTCTTAACACACGTTTTTCATTAAAACTTTTAACCCAAGTATTATTGTTTTTTATACCCTTCACCTTCGTGAGAAGGGTATATATAAATTTGTCATTCCGTTTGTAATTTCCACAATATAATTTTCCGACCCTATAAAGTATATATATTCTGGATCCTTATAGATAGCGGAGTCGATTTAGCCATGTCCGTCTGTCTGTCTGTCTGTCTGTCTGTCTGTCTGTCTGTCTGTCTGTCTGTCTGTCTGTCTGTCTGTCTGTCTGTCTGTCTGTCTGTCTGTCTGTCTGTCTGTCTGTCTGTCTGTCTGTCTGTCTGTCTGTCTGTCCGTCTGTCTGTCTGTCTGTTGAAATCAATTTTCTGAAGACCCCAGATATCTTCGGGATCCAAATCTTGAATAATTCTGTCAGACATGCTTTCGAGAAGTTTGCTATTTAAAATCAGCAAAATCGGTCCACAAATGGCTGAGATATAAGGAAAAAACCAGGCCAATTTTTTACCTATTTTTTTATCTATATCTGGATTACTAAGTCATTAATATAGACAATATGGATATCTAATGATAGATATTTCAAAGACCTTTGCAACGACGTATATAAGACCATAGTAAGTTGGACCTACAATGGGTCAAAATCGGGAAAAAATTTTTAACCCGAATTTTTTTCAACAAAAGTTTTTTGGCTAAATATTAAAAAAAAAAATTTTAAATTTTAAAAAGAAGTTTTTTAAATTTAAAAAAAAATTAAAAAAAAAATCGAAAAAAAATTTTTTTTCAAAAAATTAAAAAAAAACAACTGGAAAAAAAAATTAATTTTGTTTACCTAAAAATATTTAAAATTTTTATTTTGAAGTATAGTTTGGTGAAGGGTATAAAAGATTCGGCCCAGCCGAATATATCTCTCTTACTTGTTTTTTTTTTTTTTTTTTTGTAAAGCATGTCAGTTATTATGTTTAATGTCAATTATATTCATTTGTTGTTAATCTGATTAAAAGGAGTGACCAGAAAAAAGTGCGTACTAAAATTATTAAATATTTTCAACAAAATCCAACGTGGTCCTACAAAGCATTCAAAGGTTTGCCGTCAAACTGTTTCCAATATTATTAAACAATACCGGGAGAACTTGTCCGTTGATAGAAAACCTGGTTCAGGTATAAGGAATGGTCCACATGATGTTTCTAAAGCCAAAAAACTAGAAAGCATTTTCAAAAGAGCTCCCAACACATCCGGTAGGAAAGCAGCCCGGTTAGCTCAGTGCTCGGACTATTTGGTACGAAAAGTTAAAGCTAATGCAGGTTTAAAAACATACAAGGTTAAAAAAGTTCCTGACAGGAACGCTGCTAAAAATTTAGAGGCCAAAAACAGAGCATGGAAATTGAAGTTAAGAATTTTTCGATCTCACTCCTTATTGAATTGGATCTGAAAAGCACTTGGTCTCCGGGGCAACAATGTTAGGAGAATGCTTTGACAAAATGGAGACTCCTACGAGAATACTTTTTCCATTGAACTACTCGTGACTAGACACTTCAGTTGAAAGAAATATGTTCAAACATGCTATTTCCGATAATATACGAGGATTAAATCAATCGATTTAACTGCACAAATGGCGGCAAGTTCAAATCGTTCGTCCGTTTGGGAACACGTTTTACAGAGGAGGTATTTGAAAACAGCAGAAACAATCGAATTGGATCTGAAAAAGACTTGCTCTCTGGGGCAAGAATGTTAAATGAGTGCTTTGACACAATGGAGGACCAAAACAAGGGATATACACAGTCTTACAAGAGTTTACATACCCTTAATATATTTCATCTTTATTAATAAATATTTTGTGAAAAATTCTTTAATTACTTTTTCTATGCTATTTCGGATTTATTGAGATAAAATAAACCCAAAACGAATTTATTTTCATTAAATTCTACTAAAAAACATAAAATAATTAATTTTTTGTCATAAAGCTAATTTACATAAGTTTACATACGGGATAAAAAAAACTTAAAACAAATTAAATTAATATTTTGTGTGGCCTCCTTGGGCTTTAATTACAGCAGGCATGGACAAAGCCAATTTGTTTGTTATTTCTGGAGTAATTTTGCTCCATTCCTCCATTAACGCTTCTTTGAGTGCTGGAACTGATGTTAGTTGTTGATTTTTTAGACCTCGTTTTAAAATATCCCATAAATGTTCAATAACATTAAGATCGGTGGACCTGGGGGGATGTTCCAATTTGTTTTTAACGTTATATAGAAGCCATTCCTTAACTAACTTTGATGAATGCTTCGGATCGTTGTCCTGGAGAAATATTGCGTTGTCTTCCAGATCTAGAAGTAGGACGCTGAGAAGGTAGCTATCCTTTAAAATATCGATATACATGGCCTTATCCATAGTATCATCAATGAACCTGAGCTTACCGACACCATTTGTCGCCATACATCCCCAGACCATGACTGACCCGACTCCATGTTTTACGGTGCAATTAACATTTTGTGGTAATAACTCTGCATTAGGCTTTCGCCAAACTTTTGTTCGTCCATCATCTCCAAAAACCATTAATTTGCATTCATCTGTGAATATTACCCTCTCCCAAAAAGTAGGGTCATTTACATGAGCATTTTCGTACTTTTGGGCATATTCTAAGCGCTTCTGGATATTCACAGATCTAAGTAATGTTTTTTTTTTCTGGCAACTCTGCTATTGTACCCATTTATCTTGATATATCGGCGAACAGTCTGATCAGAAACGGTAATTTCTAGATTTTTTCTCATTTTCCGGTTTAATTCGACGGCACTTAGCTTAGGATTTTCTTGAATGGACCGTATAATAGACCGTTCTGTTCGTTTGTCAAGAATGCGGGGAAGCCCACTATGAGCTTTGCTTTCATAATTTCCATTATCTTTGAAATGTTTTATTATTGTTTGGACTGTGGTTTTACTTAGATTTAATAAAATTCCAATTTCATTAAAAGATTTGCCATCATTTCTCAACTTAATGACGGTTTTTCGAATTGGCTCAGAAATTTATTTGCCTTTGCCCATTTTCTTCCACTAAAAATAATTTTTGATTTTATTTTGCCAGTGTGATCAGTTTTAGTGAAAGTAAACTTTCTACCACTGATTTTACACAAAGCATCATAAAAATTGTAGCGGAAATTTTAACTGTACAACATTTTTTTTGCAAAGTATGTAAACTTATGTAACATTAAAAGGATACCAATTACTCGTGTTTTATTGTTATTTATTTAAAATACCAACAAAATATTAGAAAATATGATGGAAATATATTTTTTAAGTGCATTAAACAAAAATGTAGTTACAACTCTTAATAAAATAATATATTTTCCAAAAAAATATAAAAATTTCAAACGTATGTAAACTTTTGTGTATATACATATTGTTACGTTTTAACCTTTTTAAAACGTTGGTTTATTTCCTTTACATTTCAAATAGTCACTCAGTGTCTTTATACACGTTTATCAATTCGCAGAAATGCACAAACACTTTATAATGTACAAACAGTTGATGTTATCTCTAACAGCGCCTAAGATCAACTCCACTCTTCTTCTTTAACTACTTAAATCTATTTAATATTTGCATTAATAGTTGTAGGGTGTAGATTGGAACAACTTTATATCTATTTACTTAGTATTTATTTAGCCCCCCTCTCTCTAGTTATTCTTATCTTTGAGTTTACAATTCCAAACATTATTGTGCAATATTAATTAATAAACAGCTTATTTAATTTTATTGTTTATGAATTGTAAACGTTTGAAGTTATTTTCAGCTTTGTTTACATTACTTTTAATGAAAATTTAAATTCAATGCAAATGAGAAAAAAAAACTTGTGAATAGGCTTTTGTTGGCTAAAATTAAAGATTAGAAAGCCAATGCTAAAAAAAACTAAAGAGAACTTTCGTAAAGAAATGCATATTAAATTATTATATATGCTAAAGTCTCAACTTATCCAAACATATTCTGAAATACATATAAAGGGTCATGCAATAAGGTCTTCCGAACTTCCACAGTTGATAGCGTACATATAGTTGAAGCTACATCTGGCGAATTGGCTGTCAATTATTCAGTTTATTTTGACAAAAAACCGTGGACGGATATAATGTTCAACAACACGCGCAAATTATAAAATTGTTTTATCAAAATGGAGCCCATTTCGAATTTGGGGGGATCCCAATCCACATGAGATCCAAGAGCGTTCAATGGTGACAGCATTACCGGTCCATAGCTCATGCCACATCGGATATTCTGCACGAACGATTTTAAGGGCATGGTCGTCTCATGTGGTTGTAATGTGAACTAGCCACCGATATCATGCTATTTGGCCCCCTTATGGGATTTTCTTAATTCACAGGTCTATGCGAATAAGCCACTTGGAAGCGCTTAATGAAATACCCTTTACATATATTCCATCAAATGCATTTTCTAGACCAGCTGTTTAATATTAAAAATTTCTCCTGCATATGCATGTATCATGAGAGCATCATTAATTTATTTGAAATGTATTTAAAGAATAAAATTTTATTTAAATAAATAAACAAATCGCCTCATTGCATTATAAACCATAAATAGTTTATTTGCATATAATTAAAATACTCATACATAGTGATTACAATCAATTGTTTTGTTAGCACTGAAAATGGTTTTTAAATAATAATGACGATGACTATTGACTCATTTATTTTGCTTGTATAAATGAAGTATGTAAATTGCCTTAGAAGTGTTAAAACGGGAATCTTGTTTTTTTTTAGACAGCATTAAACGGTATTAAACATCAAAGGTGGTATTTTTATATATAATTACGAGCTAAAACCCGATGTGCTTCGCTACTCGTATCTTAGTGAAATGAAAAGTTTATTCGTACAATTAATTTAAATAATTTTAACGATTATTGTTCTTCAGATATTCGAAAATAACTATTTACTTGGTATGGCTGGTGCAACGCCCATTTTTCCAATACAGCCAAGAAGCGCACAATGGTACGCAAAGTTTTGCGGCTTTCACAATTATAGTTAACTAGTTATTCCATAATAACTATATACTTCTTATGGGAAGTGCCACGCCCACTTGAAAATTCAAAATAAAAAGTATCATATTGTTCCTTCCAGATTTAGAGAATCATACAGTCACAGGCAAATAAACAGGCATGCATTAATTTTTATATAGTTAGATACTAAGCAAATTCGTTATATAAAGTAATCATGTCTGCTACATCAATACCAATATCGGGTACGTAACAAACTGGCGGCTTCAGAGAATCTATTTCAACCATCACACAGACAGACAAACGATATCTAAAAGAATCCAGAATATTTGTATTGTACATTATGTGGCTGCGAATAAATATTGTAGAAATTAAGGACTGAGATCAAAAAAAACCTTAACACACGTTTTTCATTAAAACTTTTAACCCAAGTATTATTTGATTTATTTTGAGATTAAGTTACCTTTGTAAAGCATGTCAGTTATTATGTTTAATGTCAGTTATGTTCGTTTGTTGTTAATCTGATTAAAATGAGTGACGAGAAAAAAGTGCGTACTAAAATTATTAAATATTTTCAACAAAACCCAACTTGGTCCTACAAAAAGTTGGCCAAACAATCAAAGGTCCGCCGTCATACTGAGTCCAATGTTATTAAACAGTATCGGGAGAACATGGCCGTTGATAGAAAGCCTGTTTTATGTAAAAGGAATGGTCCAAATGATGTTTCTAAAGCCAATAAATAGAAAGCATTTTCAAAAGAGCTCCCAACACATCCGGTATTTACTCGGACTATTTGGTACGAAAAGTTAAAGCCAATTCAGGTTTAAAAACATACAACGCTCAAAAAGTTCCTGACAGGAACTCTGTAAAATATTTATAGGCCAAAGACAGAGCATGGAAATTTAAGTAAAATTTTATACAAAAAATATACCTGCAATTTTTCGCAGTTTCCTGGTCCATATTTTTATGTTGCTGATGCTCGAGAGAATTTTGTAGAAAAGTTTAGGACCTAAAAGCAGAAAATTTTTCCAAAAAATTTTTGGCATGGCAAGTAATATGCAGTTGCGGCAAAAGAAGCCAATCATTTGTTACAAAGGAATCTATAAATACCGAAATTTACATCAAGGAATGTTTACAAAAGACGATGCTTCCATTCATAAGACTTCATAATGTGTCCACTTATTTTTGGCCTGATTTGGCATCCTGTTGCTATGGAATGCAAGATCATGAGTGGTACAAGACCAATTATGTGGTATTTGTACCAATAGAGACAAATCCTAAGCTTAGGCAAGTGGAGAGATATTGGGCTCTTGTTAAAAGAGAATTGATGAGCACAAACAGACTGGCTGCTTCAGAAAATCGAAATATTGTTCAAAAGTAAAAACGCGTTTAATAAAACTAAATAAAATACGAGGGCGGTTCAGTCCGCGACTTTTTGAACTTCCCTCTTCTTAACTAAAAGAGTTTGTTGGCCGATCGGAGATTGAAAGTGCGAGAGATTGTGGAATCCATGTGCATCTCACATGGATCAGTGGTTTCAATTTTGAATGATGACTTGGGTATGAGAAAACTTTCCGCAAGATGTGTGTACTCTCCTACAATAAAAATATGAGTTGGATGGGTTTGATTCAGATTTGTGGTACCTACAACTTTTTTTGGCATCTGTTTATTTTATACTTTTCATTTTGTATGCTTAGTTTGTTTCGTGCAATGTATTTTGCATAAACGTTAGAATAACTGATATAAATATCGATTTTTGTGTGTAAATACTAAGAAATCATTTTTATTTATTTAATTGAATGTTTTTATTAAATGAGGTTTCAAAGAAGACAATTTGTTGCAAAGACTAAAGTTTGAAATACATATATATCATTAATAATATTATAGATTTGTGAGAATTGTTGACATTTTTATACTCCTTCATAAATCCGATTTATAATTCCACCTAAAAAAAAATTAATTTTAATAAATAATCACACGCAATTCTCAGCCCACACGTAAATTTCCAGCCCCAAAAATTTATCCAGAAATTGAAATGTTCCAAATGGTCATAAACGGAATACAATTGAGCATTTATTTTTTTGTGGCTGCAATTTCGTTTACTTTAAATTTTTATTTAAATAGCGATGCGAAACATGGAACATATATACCAGTAAAAGTTGAAATACTAAAACGAAAGTGTAGCTGCATTACGCCGCCTACCAAATGATTTCACCCGCAATGACATAGACTGGAACCCTCAGGGTGCCCGGCTCACACTTGGCGCATACAACTAACTCTCGAAGTTTCCAAAAAACAGGGAAAAGCTGGAGTGAAATCAAGAACATAGCATCAAGCAGAAATAACTGGTGCCTATGCTCCATGTTAGATCCACAGGAACCAATATATATACATACAGATGTGAACAAGATAATAGCGATACCACTAAATTTTGAAATATTTTAATTTTTTTTTACAGTGTACTGTGTTTGATATGCAGAGAGTGTGAGTGGAATATATTGCCTACAGCCTGAACTTCCAAATAATATTGCGATATTTGCTTGCAAACCAGTCGGCATTCAGCGAGTATCAATTATTCGAAACAAAAATCCCGGTTTGTCGAATAACTCGAAAAAAGGACTTTTTTTTTAAATTTCATCATCCATCACACAACAGGTTAAATTTTTTATAAATTTTTACCTCAAGTTTTCAGTTCATTCTTTTGCTTATAAGTTCATCAAAAGACTTATCCGACTTCTTTTGCCCTATCAATATCTGTTAGACCTATTTTTCCCAGGTTTCCTTTCCATGTTCAAGTCTTCCTGATACTGTTTAAAGGCTTTGGAAATAGTGACGATGAACCTTCATATGTTTTGCTATTTTTTTAAAAGTCCATATTGGATTTTTTTTTATTTTCAAAATTGAATTTACATTTTAGTTTTTTTTTTTCTGTGTTAAGTAATAAAATTTTGCGGGAAAATTTATAATTGTAATAAAATTAAACAGAAAATTAAAAAAAGCAAAAAAACAGTTTAAAATAGTCATGTACGAATAAATATGAATGTATGAAATATAAATAATTATAGATACGCAGATACAGATACATTTGTAAAGAGTATATTGTATATTGCAAGAGTGAATGAGCGTGAGAGTGAGTGTGTGAGTAATGTGTGTGTGTGTGTGATTGAGGTTATATAGAAATAAACTTGAAATTCTTTTTTAGAGGCCAAGGTCATACTATGAAATATTTATTTATTTATTTGTTTGTTCATCATACCCGAGTATGGCAGAGGTATGTTCATGTGTATGTTGTTTGCAAATACTGCTTGCTGGTGCGAGTATTTTGGAATTCAAAAACAACAACAACAACTACTACAACTACATCGCCATCATCTTCATCAGCATTGTGTACTTTTGTTTTCCATGCGGGTTGACGTACACTCTCTATGTGTGGCGGAGCTTGCAATTTGTGTACGTTGCCTGCCTAGAACAGTTGGAAACTTTTGCATTTCGCCCTGTTTTGTTGCTATGGTAAAGTTTTTCTTTTTTTTTTTTTCTTTATTCATTCTTTGGTTGATTGTATGTTGGTTTGTCACACTCTATTAGGAAGTAGTAGCGGTATGATGGTCGTACAAGGATGCAAGTACAACAATTGCAACTGCATCTGCGCTCTGTTGGTTGCCTTAAAACAAAAAAGGGTGTGAGTGAGTGTTGTTGAGTGCAATGTGAACACTTTAAGAGTGTTCTTACACTGGAATGAAAGCTTTTATTTCGCTGAAACTTGCAACAACTGCAAAAAAACTGCACAGGAAGTAAATATATGTATAATGGATTTTTTTTTAAGCTGTTACTGGTTTTTTGTTTGTTTGGCATTTAGTTGCAAGAGATGCAGATATCTCATCTCGTTAGTTACACTAGTACTCCTCCTACGTAATGACATTATAAATTCATGACACGTGTCTTTAATACCAACAGCCCTTTGCCACCCATCATACAACTTAGCTTCCTTCCATAAACGGGGAATAGGAAAAAAGCTCCCAGTATCTGGTATCTCGTTGGAAATTGCATTTCAGTTCAGCTGTACCCACATAATGCCTGAAAGCACAGTCGTAATAAAGGAAATAATACAAAACTCGTTACATCTCTAATCTTAACTCACGTTTCCCGTTTTCTCTACATGGCTCTCCCTCCTACTAAATTCCATGCTGACCATTAATTACGTATACACAGGCATTTGAAAATGAAATTATACACTGTCATAAATATCGATTCCCTGTTGTTGTTGTATCCTTACGGGGTTTTATAGCATCCTTGTACTGGCAGCATTTGGATGCCTGCATATTATGTTGTTAATTTTTTTAGGCTTAAAACCACACTAGGATGGCCCTTATTTTGTAGTTTCCCGATTTTCAATGCTCCCAAGGGTAACATTTCTCTCCGTCATCTAAAAACAAAATGCTGGAAATTTTAGCAAAATCGGATAAAAGGATGAAGTTTCGTGATTTGAGCCAATATTTTCAGCAAAAATTAAAAAAAAAAAAAACAAGTAAGAGAGGTATATTCGCCTGTGCCGAATCTTATATACCCTTCACCAAATTATAATTTAAAATAAAAATTTTAAATATTTTTAGGTAAACAAAATTTAATTATTTTTTTTTTTTTTTTTCTCAAAATTGTTTTTCAAAATTAAAAAAAAAATTGTTTTAAAATTGTTTTTTTAATTTTTTCCAAATTTTTTTTTTAAATTTTTAAAATTTTTTTTTTTTTAAATTTATTAGTGAAAAAAAATGATAAAAAACATTATTTTGTGGTAAAAGAAATATTCGGGTTAAAAAATAATTTTCCCGATTTTTACCCATTGTAGGTCCAAATGACTATAGCCTTATATAAATCGTTCCAATGGACTTTTAAATGTCTATCATTAGATATCCATTTTGTCTACATTAATGACTTAGTAATCCAGATATAGATCAAAAATAGGCCAAAAATCGAGGTTGTCCCGGTTTTTTCTTATATCTCAGCCATTTGTGGGCCGATTTTCTCGATTTTAATAGCGAACGAGCCGGAAGAATTCCCGATATATTAATGTATCAATTATGTTTGTAAGTTATTTGGGGGCTACGGAAAGTTGATTTCAACATACAGACGGACATGGCTATATCGACTTCGCTATATGCAACGATCCAGAATATATATACTTTGTGGGGTCGCAAATGAAAAATGTAGAAATTACAAACGGAATGACAAACTTATATATACCATTGCCACTCATGGTGAAGGGTATAAAAACGTTGACAAAAATTGCAAATAAAACTTACTATTACATGATTGTTTTAACCATATATGTATATGGTTGCAGTAAACAAGTATATGTTTGTGGCAACAATTTTTATGATGAAGTATTTACCATATTATGTTGTTCTCGGTTAATTGTTATCATAATCTGATATAAAGATTCATTCATTCATGTTACAAACATATATCGTAAGTTAACCATATTATGGTCGTGTAAATAGTTGCAATATTGTTAAATATTGTTAAAACGAATTAGAAATGTTGAAATGGTTACTGTAAACTTGCAGAATTATATGTTTTCTCTGTGTGTAAGTAATATTAGCAGTTATTGCATTGTAATTTCTACGAATATTTTAATCATTAAAAATTCTATCTAGATTTAATTACAGCAGACAGTTGTTCATGGAAATAAGGTAAAATATCCATATGGGCTTTAGCTCTAAAGAATGGAGTAAGATAAATAAAAACAATATTTTTGTTTTTAAGACTAATTTTGTAAAAAGAAGGACTGAGATCGAAAAATTCTTAACATACGTTTTTTATTAAAACTTGTAAACCAAGTATTATTTGATTTTTTTTTTCAAGTGACCTTTGTAAAGCATGTCAGTTATTATGTTTAATGTCAACTATGTTCATTTGTTGTTAATGTGATTAAAATGAGTGACGAAAAAAAGATGCTTACTAAAATTATTAAATATTTTCAATAAAACCAAACTTGGTCCTACAAAAAGTTGGGCAAACAATCAAAGGTCTGCGTCAAACTGATTCCAATGTTTTTAAACAGTACCGGGATAACTTGTCCGTTGATAGAAAACCTTGTTCAGGTAGAAGGAATGGTTGACATGATGTTTATTAAGCCAAAAAAATAGAAAGAATTTTTAAAAGTGCTCCCAACACATCCGGTAGGAGAGGACCCCGGTTAGCTCAGTGCTCGGACTATTTGGTACGAAAAGTTAAAGTCAATTCAAGTTTAAAAACATACAAGGCTCAAAAAGTTCCTGACAGGAACGCTGCTAAAAATGTAGGGGCCAAAAACAGAGCACGGAAATTGAAGTCAAATTTTATAAAAAAATATTCCTGCTGCATAATGGATGACGAAACGTATGTTCCGGCAGATTTGTATTAGCTTCGGGTCAAAATGTTGCTGATGCTCGAGGGAATGTTGAAAAAAAGTTTAGGACCCAAAAGCAGACAAAAATTTCCAAAAAAGTTCTTTGTTATGGCAAGCAATATGCAGTTGCGGCAAAAAAGCCAAATATTTGTTACAAATGGCTCTATAAATACCGAAATTTACATAAATGAATGTTTACAAAAAAGGATGCTTCCATTCATAAGACTTCTTAGTGTGTCCACTTATTTTTGGCTTGATTCGGCACTCTGTCACTATGGTAAGAAAGGGGTTGAGTGGTAAAAGAACAATAATGTGGTATTTGTACCAAGAGAGGCAAATTCTCCAAACTGCCTGGAGCTAAGGCCAGTGGAGAGATATTGGGGTTTGTTAAAAGAGAATTGAATAGCACAAAAAATGTGTCCAAAAGTGTGGTAGATTTTAAATGGAGATGGACAACGTGTTCGAATAATGGATTCAAAACTGTAAGTTTAGTGGTTTCATTTTTATTAACATATATATGTAAGTTAAGAATTTTTCGATCTCAGTCCGTAATTAACATAAATAAGTTTCATATATAGAGAAGACATGGCAAATGGTCCTTAATTAGTCATAGCTCCCATATGCATTTTAAACGAATACTGTTTATAACCATATACTCGGTGTAGAGTATCATATGATTGGGCTTGACCGACTATACTTTCATAGTTGATTTAATAAGAAGTTTTTTCAAAATTTTAATCCAACATTGAAAACTTCAAATAAAATTTAAATCATTTATCTATATGTTATTCGATTTTGCAAAAAAATGTTGTAGAACAATTTTGTAACCTGGAAGCAATAATAATCCGAAATGTGTAAAATTAGGGCCATCATAAGAAACACACATCTAATTTATTTTATGTCCAATTACATTTTCGTTCAACACTAAACTTTGTTTTTTTTTTTTTTTTTTGGTTTGTTTGATTTTTGTGGCATAAATTCAATTGCAACGTCTTGTTTTAAGGTCAAATGTATCGTCATACATTAATCCTAGCATCCATCCATATTTGATTATTTTCTTTTAACTTTACTTTGCTTTACTACAACTTGCAACAATTCCTTGTTGTTCATAATTCATGAGTATCTTTGTGTTGGTGTGTATCCGTGTGCTTAAGTTTGTTTACTTCTTTCTGAAGTGCATCGTGGTTGTGGATATGTATATGTAACACTTTGTTCTTTAATAAAGTGTCCTTTAGATTTTTCATTTTATTATTTATTTTAATATTTTTGTGCTTAATATTGTTAAAAGTATTTGGTTGGTTAACTTTAGTTTTAGTTATGGCAAATTTGATTTAGTAATATAAAATATTTACATACATATGTATATTGGCTATAAAATAAAATTGTTGTGGGCTAAAGAAAAAATAAAAAAAATTATAATATTACAAACTATAAATAAATGGTTCATACTTATTGTAATAAAATTAAAATCCCTAAATTAAGTATTTTTATTTGAATTTTTTTCGTTAACGGAATTAGCTTATGTTATTGCAGACATTGCACTGGCCCTGGAAAAAAGATATACCTTAAGCATGACCCTTTGCTTATTGAACATTTTCGCATAGGATTCACATACCTTTTACATAGAGATAGTTATCTTACTAGCTACCTATTTGGTTACATGGTTGGCTACATAACTAATTATTTTAACATGTATGGGTGATAATTGACCGCAAAGAGTCAGTTAAAAATATATCTATTGGACAGTCCAATAACCAATTGCGTGTAAATAAACATTTCTCCTACCACTCTCCAATAGATTACTTCTGGTGGGTTAATTAACTACTTTGTAAAGAGCTGTACAAAATAAACGTTTAAACTAACTACACTCAAAGTTATTTAGAGACACTAAAGTGGTAATTGACTTAGCTTCAGGTTACATGGGATGTCACACTTTTTAAGCAAAAAGAAAATAAACTATATGAGATTTATATAATAAACACAATTTATATAAAACCAGTTTTTACGAATTACTCATAAAAAATACATTACAGAATTAATGATTACAGTGACTACACTCTAGATTACTTAGAGACACTTAAGTGACAATTGTCTTCACGATAGATTACGTGGGATATATAAAGTAACCAATTGACTACTCTCTGCACTACAGATATCACAAGGTTTACTTGGCTAGCCAGCCATTAACTCAGAAAGTTAATCTTAATCGATCGGTATACTTTAAGGAGGTATTTTCGACTAATATTTTTGGGAGTTACAAACATCTGCACAAATGCAATATACCATTCCCACTATAGTGGGAAGGTTCAAATTTTCAACTAAATTTAATTTAAAAAAAAAGATTACGCCACAAGCATTGCTATAAATAAATTACTGAGGAATTGTATACATATATTTTATTTATAAATGTTTTAAAATTAATTAAAGGAAAGGTATTTTCGAACCTTAAAGTCGTCGAAGAAGTAATATACAAAAATCCAAAATCTAGCTGTATGCTAAATAAAAAAATCACAATTTAAAACTTTAAGAACAGCCCTCATAGAAAATAGTTATAAGCTTTTCTGAAAGTTATTCACCAAAATGGTAAGGAAATTGGCTAAAAGTATGTGATAAAATGCTTTCAAAATAAAAGCTTTCTTTTAAAGCTTTATTTGAAAATATAAACTTTAAGTTAGTTAGAGTAGCGCAGACTTTAACTGTTAAAGTACTCAAAAATTTAAGGGATGTTCTAAAATAGTTTCAGCAAAATGTACTTATTTTGTTTGAACTTTATAGAGAATAATATTACAATCATAATAATGCATGTTTGTTGTAAATTTTAATATTCAAATCAGGGTTTAATATTTAGTTAAACGATTTTTACATTTGACTACCGACTACGCAATAAATATGAATCGTTTTCATATTAATGTCCACATATACTGAAAATATACTAACTATAAACCAATGCCATATATGCACAAGCTTCACAGTAGAAATATTTGTCGCAGTTTTTCCAAAAATATTTTGCCTTACAAAATATTTTACGTTGCAGCTAGAAGACAAAATGAAAATTTTTCATTTCTAAAACATTTGCTGGCCAAATATATTTATATTTTTGGTTAGCAAAAACAAATATATTGCTTGTGTATAATATACAAAAAATTTACTACAAAAACATCAAACATGCAAACAAATTGCAGCGTGAAAACCATAAACTGCAAACGATATGCGCAGTAAAAAATTCAAACAATGGAAATATGGAAGATGCTAAATGTAGACTGCCAAACCATACGAAGTTGAAAAATGTAAAATACGAAATTGTGCGAAGTTAAAAATGTTTAAAACGAAAATGTGCATTTATAAAATATTTCCCCCACATATATGGAAATATTTTGCCGCATATAGTCACTGAGTAGAAAAATGTGAAAAAAACTATGAACAACAAGTGTGCGTTGATTTGGGTGTACAAAATAAAAATTTATATTGAATCGTGTGTTTAAGAATTTAAGTGCAATAAAATAGAAGCTTTATTTTTGGAGGTATGTAATTGTATTATGAAAGATAGGAATGCAGTGAAAATATATTAAATAAGATTCTGGGCAAAGGATAGCGGACGATATTATTTTATTGAATTTTTTGATTAAATGATTTTTGTAATACGAATTGAAATGTATTCCTGCTGCTTGTAATAGGAGTCCAGAAAAATTAGTAACATAAAATTTTGTATGTAAAGTGGATAAAAAAGGATAGATAATGCAACAACAAAATGTAACAACAGACAAGCAAAACAGCCAATGAATACAATCTAATAAAAAATAACAGGATCTACAAAAAAAAATAGTATGTTGCATAAAAATGCAATGTAGATAGATAGATTACTTTTTGTTTGTACACTCAAATGTATCCTTTCGTAAAATGTGTAACAGGAGAACAAACAAATAAATAAGCAGCATTGAAAATAATTGTGCAAGAACAATTTGATGTGTAAGATATAAATGCAAAAAAGGCACAGGCATGAGTACAACAGGAGCAAAAGGAAATTAACTGTATAAAACTGCTGTATGTGTGTACATGTGTTCTGTAACTGCATAATGCAACAACAATTTACGCAAAAACCATAAGCAAACACATAAATAGGTTCAATGATGATCGTGAGTGTAGCAGGAGAAAAAATAATAAAGAGGAATATAGAAATTTAAGGTCCAGAATATATAATTATGCTATGAAGAAAATTTTACTATATGTACATACATAATTATGTATGACTTGTATTCTGAAAGATCGACTTTGTGTTTTTAAATGCACATTCATATGTATCCATTCGTAATATTTGTAACAGGAGAACAAAAAAAAACAAATAAGCAACAGAGAACAAATTATGCAACGAAGGCACAATAATTTTTTACGTAGCCACGAGTGCAGCAGGAGAAAAAGGAAATACAACAACAACTACTTATACACTCAAGTAATTGTGATATACAACTGTTGTATGTGTGTCCTTTAGCTGCAAAAAGCAAAAACAACTCGTGCAAAAAAAAAAACAAATGCATAGTAAAGGAATTTCTAGAAATATGGAGGAGTAGAGCAGGAACCGTTGCAATTAATTGCATTTTGTTGTTTTTTTTATTGTTAATGTAGAAAATCAACAACAACTTGTGCAATCTCGAATGCAAATGAGTATGATTTATTCATAACATCCTTATTACAAATATTCGCGAAAAAAATAACGGATACAATAACAAGTGTACCAAAAAAAAAAAAATAATAATACCGTTTATTTTAATAAAAAACAAATACGCACAAAAATCCTTTACAAAAAACAACAATTCAGTGCACATGACAAAAATTCCTCGAGCTAAAAATAACCCAAAATGCGTAATAAAAAATGATCTGTAACGGTACTCAAAAAAATCAGTTCTACACAAACAATACAATAACAACATCCGCTATCCTTTGCCCATAATCCTCTTTAATGTAATATCACTGCATTCCTATCGTTCACAACACAAGTACATACCACAGGTTCTTCATTGTATAATTATATTTTTTTCAGCATTCTATACATTTTTTTTCACTCCTGTTACAAACGCTCAGCCAATCATACTCATTTGCATTTCAGATTGCACAAGTTGTTGTTGACTTTTGAATTTTATACATTATACAACAGTAAAGAAACAACAAAATGCAACGGTTCCTACTCTACTCCTCAATATGTCTAGAAATTCCTTTACTTTGTATTTGTTTCTGTTTTTTGCATGAGTTGTTGTTGTTTTTTGCACCTAGAGGACACACATACAACAGTTGTATTTTACAATTACTTGAGGGTATAAATAGTTGTTGTTGTATTTCCTTTTCTCCTGCTACACTCGTGCCTATGTAAAAAAATTTGATGTGCCTTCATTGCATAATTTGTTCTCTGTTGCTTATCTGTTTTTTGTTCTCCTGTAAGAAATATTACGAATGGATATATATGAATGTGGATTTAAAAACATAAACAAAGTCGATCATTATCGCTAAGGATCATCATTGAACCTACTTATGTATTTGTTTATGTTTTTTTGCAAAAATTGTTGTTTCATTATGCAGTTACAGAACACATGTGTGTAAAAGTTGTTGTTTTTGCAGTTAATTTCCTTTTGCTCCTGTTGTATTCATGCCTGTGCCTTTTTTGCATTTATATCTTACACATCAAATTGTTCTTGCACAATTATTTTCTATGCTGCTTATTTATTTGTTTGTTCTCCTGTTTCAAATTTTACGAAAGGATACATTTGAGTGTACAAACAAAAAGTAATCTATCTATTTACATTGCATTTTTATGCAACATACTATTTTTTTTTTGTAGATCCTGTTATTTTTTATTAGATTGTATTCATTGGCTGTTTTGCTTGTCTGTTGTTACATTTTGTTGTTGCATTATCTATCCTTTTTTATCCACTTTACATACAAAATTTTATGTTACTAATTTTTCTGGACTCCTATTACAAGCAGTAGGAATACATTTGAATTCGTATTACAAAAATCATTTAATCAAAAAATTCAATAAAATAATATCGTCCGCTATCCTTTGCCCAGAATCTTATTTAATATATTTTCACTGCATTCCTATCTTTCATAATACAATTACATACCTCAAAAAATAAAGCTTCTATTTTATTGCACTTAAATTCTTAAACACACGATTCAATATAAATTTTTATTTTGTACACCCAAATCAACGCACACTTGTTGTTCATAGTTTTTTTTCACATTTTTTACTGAGTGACTATATGCGGCAAAATATTTCCATATATGTGGCTGAAATATTTTATAAATGCACATTTTCGTTTTAAACATTTTTAACTTCGCACAATTTCGTATTTTACATTTTTCAACTTCGTATGGTTTGGCAGTCTACATTTAGCATCTTCCATATTTCCATTGTTTGAATTTTTTACTGCGCATATCGTTTGCAGTTTATGGTTTTCACGCTGCAATTTGTTTGCATGTTTGATGTTTTTGTAGTAAATTTTATGTATATTATACACAAGCAATATATTTGTTTTTGCTAACCAAAAATATAAATATATTTGGCCAGCAAATGTTTTAGAAATGAAAAATTTTCATTTTGTCTTCTAGCTGCAACGTAAAATATTTTGTAAGGCAAAATATTTTTGGAAAAACTGCGACAAATATTTCTACTATGAAGCTTGTGCATATATGGAATTCGTAAATAGTATTTATATTTTTAGTATGTATGTGAGGAAATATTATTTTGTTAAATATTTGTTGTAGTTTTCATTTAAAATTATGAAATATTTTGCAATTTTTTGACTAATATAGTAGTAATTTTAAACTCTGATTCAAATTGTCTTATTCCTATTTGTTGTACTTGGAAATTATTAAGTAAATGTTACATTTTATTTTAGCTGTTAAAAAGTGCTGAATTAAGTTTTCTATAATAAGATACGAATATGTATATTTTTTTTTTTGTTTTTCTAGGTAAGCACTAAAAATACTGCATTGTTCATATATTTGGTAAGAATTATTAACATCCCAAACACATTCTACAAAGTAGTGTATTAAAATTCTAATTTTAACCCAGAGTTTTGAAAATTTGGCGATCTGTTGCACATCTTTTAGTAATTTTGGGGCCAACAAATATTTATATTATTTATGGTTTTACGCATTTCATTTAAGAATGTGGGTAATACTAAAGCTAAAAATGTATAATATCCAAAACAGAACAAGTTGTAGGTCAGTAACATGTCACAGAGGGTATAAGATGTCTCCCAATTTAGAGGACAATGACATGTTCGTATATATTGTTAGAATTAGAAGCGGATCTCTTTCGTGTTATCAGAAACTATTTTTAGATTAAATTTATACTATAATCATAATAAATTGTGATGTAAAAACTTCAGTAAATCTTCTCACATGTTAAACTATTTAATAATGGGTGTATGGCATAAAAATGCGGGATTTACAATTCATTTTAAACGGGTTTTTTTTTTGTTTGCTTATATATACAATCGAAATATGCGGTGCAACTTGTAATTAACGCAAATTGAATTTATGGAATCTCCACTTTTAAATTTTTTAAAATCTAAAATTTTTGAGAAATCGTTTGCTTTAAAATATTATTGTGGAACTTTTTCCATATTATGAGGCGTATTTACACAATAAATGATACAAATAAACTGACAAAACTGAAGATCAAAATCAGCCAAGAGAGTTAATATACATTGTAATAAAATTAAAAAAAAAACAGATAAAAGTCGCGAAAATAGAACCAGTTTTTTTTTAAACTGGCGCAATTATAGAACCTACAATATTAAAAATTAAGCCGTAGCGATATTCGGGCCGTCTCTCGCGAATACCGATCTTGCACTGTATGTTTAAGTTACCGTTAACATGATTGTAGAAATCATGTTTATGATGAGAACGACACAATATGGTGAAGTATTACATCATAAAAACGGTTGCCACAAACATATACTTATTTACTACAATCATATATACGATTGCTACAATCATGTGAATAGTAGCTTAAACATATTATGGTTACCGTAATTATTTACATAATTACAGTGACCATAACATGGATAAAAACTTGTACAAATTTTAAAATGGATATGGCTAACATGTACAACTATATTTTTTCTTTGAGTGCGGTAATGGAAGCGATGTAACATAGTTCTAAGGTGAATTGGATTCTTCTGTGATTAACTCCATTGTCTTCCAGATAAAGCTAGTGTCTTTAAGGTTCAGGTTCTCCGAAAGCGTACGAACTCCGACTCAACAAAAGATCCATTATTTTCTATAGCATTTCTATTAAGGATACCAATGAAGCTTTTCCACACAAGAAGAGATGCATCACATTATAATGTCAAATCCCAGCCTTACCTCATACGTCGATAAGGACATGAGCGACGCGCAACTATACTACATCAAAAGTATACTTGTACTCAGGGACCGTAACAATTATGACATTTATAATAAAAATCACAACATAATTGTTATTTTTTGATTTTTATTTTTTTTTTGTCAGAAATATTTGTCAAACTTTGATTTTTATTTTTTTTGTCAGAAATAATTGTTATTTTTTTGTGATACATATTTGTCAGACTATATAAATAAAAATTATAGTGTGATAAATATGTATGACAAAAAAATAACAATTATTTCTGACAAAAAAAATAAAAATCAAAGTTTGACAAATATTTCTGACAAAAAAAAATAAAAATCAAAAAATAACAATTATTTTTGACAAAAAAAATAAAAATCAAGAAATTAAAAATCATGTTAATTTATGAAAATATAGTTGAAAACGATGAAAATGGTATGCTTGACTCTCCGATATTTTCTAGTGATGGCTTTTTTCCTTTGAAATTTCAAGAATAATTATTATTTTCGGTCCCTGCTTGTACTCATTAACCCTCTCCTCAAGCGCAAATAAAAATGGTATAACTCTTAGCCAGAAAAATTGATGGATATATCCCCATGAGAATAGTCCTTCGAAAGTATGAAAGATAGTCGGCCAAGCAGGACCATAGGATACCCTACATCGAGTATATGAATATAAACAATTTTCTTTTAATTTGAAACTTATTTGTATTGAATCGTATTTGAAAACAAACATTTTTAAGATATTTATGCTCGATAAAGTGATTTTCGGAAGTGGGCCGTATATGGTAGCTATGACTAATTATGGACCGATCGTCACAAAATTTGGTGTTATGATTTGCGAATATATGAAACATATTTCTTGTTGAATTTTATTTGGATACTGACATATTTCAGAGATTTGTGCACATTAGTGAAATTTTCGAGAATGGTGCTTATATGGGAGCTATGAAACTTTGTGGACCGATCGCCACTAAATTTGGTAGTACGAGTTCAGCTTTTATAAAACTTATATGTTCTGAATTTGGTTTGGATATGTTTTTAATTAAGATATTTATGAGAGCTTAACTATTTTCCGATAGGATAGTTGTATGGCGGGCTAGGAGAAAAACTAGACAGACCAATAGGTTTAGTCTTTGGGACAATATAAACGTTTGTGCCAAATTTTGTCGAATTATATTTAAAATTGTGATCTGTAGTTTGATTATAAGGTTTACATTAATGGACAGACGCCTAAATAGACTCAGAAAGTGATGCTGAGCATATTGGTACACAGAGAAAACAAATTCGTTGTCACAACCGAATTTGTCGCCAATCGAATTCTGGCGGTTGCATGTACTATCACATAATTCGGTTGTAGTTGCTGAATATATTGATAGTCACAACTGCTAAAAAAAACTTATTCGATTGGAATACATACAAATTTAATATATATTTATTAGGCTAGTTCATTGAAAACAAAAAATATATAATTTTTTTAATTATGCATGCTTTATTGACGTTTAGTGGCTGAAACAATTGTAAATAATTGTATATTTCTACATATATGAAAACGGAAAGATCATTTAAATAATCACTAAATTTGACTCGATACATTTTGCTGAACGACTGATGTATATATAATCTTCACGTGGTATTCCTGAGGAGAATAATAAAGACAATGAATATTTTCAATAGAATAAGTCATAAGTTAGTTTACCTTCCTTTTGGACATTCATGACCAGGAACTAATACAAATTATTTACAATAAGAAACATTCCAGAATCGATACTCAACAGGTCGCAATAGACAAACAGCCATTTTTTCGTTACATGTTAGTACTTGGGTACAAATGTATATTTAATCACTTCAGCATGTAGATTTTCAAAACGATTCTCACATGGTCCATAGTCATAGAATTTCTGAGGAGAATTTACAAGTCATATCATTGACTATGCTTCGTTTGTCACCAATCTACCAAAAATACCATATAAGACTCTAATATTTCCACTTCAATGCAAAGACAAGATGTGTCAATCACCCAACGACCAATATCAGAAAAGCCAGCATTTAATCAAAATTTAGACTGGCCCATGTTTCTTGGTATAAGCGGTATATTTTTTAACCATCTTCCACTCTGTTTACAAGATACATAAATTGAAATACATAATGAAACAATGAACATACGCAAACTTACCCTTAAGAATTCTAAACAAGACGTACCGCTTTCTTGAGTTAACTCATATTAATTTATTGTTTAATTCATTTAAAGTTTTTATGTAAACAATTTCCGATTTTAATAACTTTTATTTTAATAAATATTTATTTTTGAAAAAAGTCAAACAAAATTAAAATGTTTGGGTTTACGTATTATATTGTTGATTGGGAACACAGAATTTGTGAACTTATTAATTACTACATGTATTCAACTTATTTGAATACAAACACGTTTACGATTCCAACAACCAATATTTAGGAATAAGAGCTGAATTTAATTAGGTTGTGTCTGCCGATTTCCTTGAATTTAATTTAAACAAATACAAATTGATTACAATAACTGCTGTTGCTATTGTGGTAACCATATTTCCATTATAACTATGTTTTCACAGCTATAAATACGGAAAATCTGTTGAATTTATGAATTCTTAGTTATGATAATAATATTTTGGTTACTTTTATAAAATTATCGTAATAGCAATCGTTTTCCAACCAATTTGTTTTCTGTGTGTATGCTTTAAGGTGGGTGTTAGGACAACATGAGCACTAACCCAATATAAAAAAGTGCTGCTGAAGCACGGTGTCAAAGTGCTAGAGATGGTTTGTGTGGTTCAGAAGTGGTGATTTTGACACGGAAAACAAATATCGACCAGGCGAGCCAACAAAGTTGAAAGACCAAGAATTAATTACTCCATGAAGATTGTTGTAAAACTCAACAAGAGCTTGCAAAATCATTGGGAGCTACTCAAGCAGCAATTTTAAAACGTTTGCGAGCAGCATGATTCATCCAAAAGCTGGGAAATTGAGAACCGTACGAATTTAAACCGAGAGACCTTGAAAGACGATTTTGATGCTTGAACGCTACAAAAGAAAATCATTTTTGAACTGAATCATTGGTTGCGATGAAAAATGGATCCATTACGATTACCTGAGGAGTAAGAGAGTACATGAAGCCCGATCAACCAGCCGAATCAACACAAAATCCAAATATCTATGGCGCTAAGCTAATTCTCTGTATTTGGTGTTAGCAAAAGGGTTCTAGCTATTATAAGCAGCTGAAATCTTGTTAGACCATCACAGGGAACCTAAACCGAATGCAACTAATCTACCATACTTTTGGACACCTTTTTTGTGCTCATCAATTCTCCTTTAACAAGACCCCATTATCTCTCCACTGGCCTTAGCTCCAGGCTGTTTGGAGAATTTGCCTCTCTTGGTACAAATACCACATTATTGTTCTTTTACCACTCAAGACCTTTTTTACCATAGTGACTGGGTGCCAAATCAGGCCAAAAAATAAGTGGACACATTATGAAGTCTTATGATGGAAGCAGCCTTTTTTGTAAACATTCCTTTATGTAAATTTCGGTATTTATAGAGCCCTTTGTAACAAAGGGCTTCTTGCGGCTTCTTTTGCCGCAACTGCATATTGCTTGCCATACCAAGAACTTTTTGGGAAATTTTGTCTGCTTTTGGGTCCTAAACTTTCCTTTAACATTCCCTCGAGCATCAGCAACATAAAAATTTTTTACCCGGAAGCTGCGAAAAATCTGTCAGAACATACGTTTCATCATCCATTATGCAGCAAGAATATTTTTTAATAAAACTTGACTTCAATTTCCGTGCTCTGTTTTTGGCCTCTAAATTTTTAGCAGCTTTCCTGTCAGGAACTTTTTGAGCCTTGTATGTTTTTGAACGTGCATTGGCTTTAACTTTTCGTACCAAATAGTCCGAGTACTGACCTAACCTAACCTGCTTTCCTACCGGATGTGTAGGGAGCTCTTTTGAAAATGCTATCTATTTGTTTGCCTTTAGAAACATCATGTGGACCATTCCTTCTACCTGAACCAGGTTTTCTATCAACGGACAAGTTCTCCCGGTACTGTTTAATAACATTGGAAACAGTTTGACGGCAGACCTTTGAATGATTGGCCAACTTTTTCTAGGACCAAGTTGGGTTTTGTTTTTTCTGGTCACTCATTTTAATCAGATTAACAAATGAACATAATTGACATTAAACATGCTTTACAAAGGTAACTTGATAAAAAAAAATCAAATAAGACTTGGATTAAAAGTTTTAATGAAAAACGTATGTTAAGAATTTTTCGATCTCAGTCCTTAATGATAATAATATGTTTGGTCTACAATCATAAATCTTATAATATTTTGCTTTTAGATTATGTTTACCACAACCATGTTTTTTCTCTTTCACCTAAAAATCCATATTTTTTACTTTTTTTTTACACATTTGAATTGCATGCCGCAGTAACTAACAATTTAGTCACACACACATAATTTAATTTACACATTTTAAGTCTTATTAATTAAAAAAAATAAATAAACCCTCTCTATTTAAAATCCTTGCAATATTTATCAACCTCAATTAGACCTCTTGTTTAAGGTTAAAATCCTGTAATTAACATTAAAATTCATAAATAATTTATTTGTTAATTTGTCAATTGCTTCCAGCCAATTACAAATTGCAAGTTTTGTAAACTTCATGCCAATGCCAAATATCTACAAGGCAGTAACCAACCAGGGGTAGCTAGAGGGGTAGTTATTAGGCCAACTATAAGTACAAATGTGTATTATGGTCAAATACTTTAAAATACTACATATTTTAAATGACAAATAAACAATTGATTTGTTGCAATTGCAAACGACGTGTAATTATTTAATAATATAAAATGTACAAATGCTAACTAAATACAATACAATACAAATACTACAAATACTACAGCAGTTATTTATGGGTTTTGTGTTTTTCATTTTCTACATGTCGCTGCAAATATGAATAAATTATTTGTGGGTCTAGTGGCATTTTTTTTTTGTACTATTAGTGAGTGGCACAAACATAGTACATGCAACCAATGTGTTATAAAAAGTCTTGTTTGTATTATTTTAAATATTTATTTTCAATTAAATGGAACATACACGAATGTAAAACTATACTATTGAGATTTTTTTGTCCACTATTCGTATACAAACAAAACATTTGATTTGATTCAATCAATATGAGCCAATATATGATGTATGAAGGGTGGGGTTGCCCATATTTTTCTCAATTTCGTTTTGAAAAACCCATAACAAATTGTCATATTGTCAAATGCACTGTTCAAAAAAATATATAATTGTCTAATAATTTTGTATTTTCTATTTTTGTTTTTCAATTTGTAAGTTTTTTTTTTCCATTTCTTGTACTTACAAATAATAACTGTCTTTAGTATTTGTTTCACTTTGAAGTTATTTCTAAAGGTAAATGTGTTTGTTTACATGTGTGTTTTTGATGTCGTTTTTATATCCTGTCTTTATTTTGATTTGACTGTTGGTCAGCAGTGTCTATATAATGACATGTGGTTTTGTGTGTGTCTATGAGAATAAGAAAGGATATTTGGGTGTTCCCTGCTTGTTGTCCATGTACAGGACATTTTTTTATTTACAATATTCATTTCAAATTTTTGTCATTTGTCACATAATTTACCAATTGCTACTGACATTTAAAGCAAACAAACCACACCGGAAGTGTGGTAACCAGTTTTCTATAAATTTAATATTTATTTTTCTAAATATTGTTTTGATTTTGTGGGTAATTGGATTTAGAGTTGGGTAATTTATTTAATTTAATTTTATTCTACTCAATTTCTTTGTATTAAATTCAAGGTAAACTGTTTCTATTTATTTTTTGAACAAAATTACTAAACAATATCAAACACAAATTAAACAAATAAGAGAGCTAAATTCGTCTGTGCCGATTCTTATATACCCTCCACAAAAGTATAATTTAAGATAGATTTTTTTTATTACGTATAGGAATCTTTGTCCCAGAGAGATCGTTCTGCATCGATGACTATAAAAACTATAAAGGTCTGGACTATAAAGCGGGTGGGGCAAAACTTCCCAACCACTTCATTCTAAATACTTTTTAACAGTTATTGCAACATGTGGTCGAGCGTTGTCATGATGGAATATTACAGTTTCATGTCTGGCTGCAAATTCTGGGTGTTTTTCAGCCAATGATCGCTTCAAACGAATCAGTTGCGTTCGGTGCAGGTTCCCTGTGACCGTCTGATCAGATGTTAGCAGCTCATTTAATATAGGACCCTTTTGCTCCCACCAAATACAGATCATTGCCTTAGCGCCATAAATATTTGGCTTATATGTCGATTCGACTGGTTTGCCGGGCTTCACAAACGATCTCTTAAGCCTCAGGTTATCGTAATAAATACATTTTTCATCATAAGTTATGATTCGGTGCAAAAATTATTTTCTTTTTTAACGTTCAAGCATCATTTCGGGTATGCAAAATCGTCTTTCAAGGTCTATCGGTTTCAATTCGTATGGTAACCAATTTCCCTGCTTTTGGATGATTCTTCAGCTTGCAAACGTTTTGAAATTGCTGCTTGAGTAGCTCCCAATGTTTTTGCAAGCTCTTGTTGAGTTTTACAATAATCTTCATGGAGTAATGCCTTCAATTCTTGGTCTTTAAAGTTTTTTGGCTGGCCTAGGAGAACTTTGTTTTCCGTATCAAAATCACCACTTCCGAACCACACAAACCATCTCTCGCACGTTGAAACCAATGGAACACATTAACCATAAACTTTGGTGGGCAATCAGTGTTCTTCAGCGGCACTTTTTTCCAATTATAGAAGTAAAGCAAAACTTCCCGCATATGACGATTCGTTGGTACAAAGTTCGACATTTTGGAAGCAAAAAACTCTCTGTTGCTTACACTATAGTGTTCAATAACTAAGTGAGAACTCATGACAGATACATACCCCTCATTGGCTGAAATATCAGCCATTAAAAGAGCGGCTAACTGGCTCAGTTATAACAAGATATCAAGCAGGGATATTCGTGTATACACTGATAGTAAGGCTGCAATAAAATCTCTAATAGGTGTATACACAACATCTAATTTGGTAAAGGAATGCCGGGCATCCTTAAACAGGATGGCGAGACATTCAACAATCGTACTCAAGTGGGTACATAGACACGGAGATAGTACGGGCACCTGTGTTGCTGATGGTTTGTCTAAAAAAGGCGCCATGCTGCCTGACGGAGACAAAGACTTCCTATGTGGGATTTCGTTATCCAAATGAAAGCTTCGTGCTAGTAACTTCTAGTATGAGCTCGCCCAGACAAGTTGGGGTTATGAACCCACATGTACTATAACCACAACGATATGGCCCCGACAGAATCGTGGACGCACAACATATCTTCTTGGCTTGACACGCTCACAATTGAGTGGTGTAGTGGCGATCATTACCGGACACTGAACTTTTGGCAACCATGCGAGGAGGCGTGGCTTGCCCTACAACTACTTCTTTAGATGTTGTCAAAAGGAGGAGGAGGATGAGACCATTTTTCATCTCCTTTGTCAATATCCGGCATTATTAGATCGAAGCTCGAAGTTTCTGGGACATCGTTCCCTAATTAGTCTTTCTGAGCTCTCTAATATGAGGCTAGAGTGCATTAATGTCTTTATAAGGAATAATAATTGGCTAAACAGACCAGACATGGGGATCTCCATAGAGTGACCTAATAACCGTCAATTCACTTGTACGTATTTATATCAAAAAAAAAAAAAAAAATACTATTCTTAAACTCGTGTACTTATGTATAGTCATAGCATAAATAAAAAAATTGCAAGGACTGATATTAACCCTCTAACTGGCAAGACCGTAAAAATTATCCGATGAAGCCAATAATTTTTTTTTTTCAAGTAGTGTAGTCAATAGAACCGTAAGTTTTAATTTTCAGGCGAAAAAAAACATTCTGAACGATCCCCAGGTAAAAAATTGTGAACGCCCCCTGCAGGCGGACTTGCCAGTTTACGTGTAATATGACACCAAAAGGTAAATTTTATATATAAACAAATTTTATTGAGAGATTGGAAGAAACAGAGTTAAAATGCGCTTTATTTTCGATGGTAGTAGTTCCAGACACAATTTTTATCAAATTGACCGCATAATGCCAGGTCTCATTTGGAACAAACGACTTGGGTGTCACATTTTTTGCAATGCCTGCATCTTTTTTGGCTTTTCTCTCCACCCAAACAAGAAAAAGATCGTCAGCATCGAACTGAATATTAGCACCTTGTTGAGCAGCTCTTTTCCCAACACCTGATATGCCAGGCTGTAGTGATAAATGCTCACCGAGATTTGGAACAGATGGTCATCCTACTGACCGCATACTTTTGAAGGAAATAAGTCCAGCAGCTATTTCCTCACGCAAATCTGGAAGCTTTGACAAGAAGTTCTTTAATCGGACACATTGTTGGAAGCATTGGCTTCATCAGCATGTAGACGTTTGTATAAAAAGAATGCATTTGTAAAGACCATGCCCACAAAATAGTAGAACAACCTAATTATAATATTGGGAGTCTTAGCTCAAATATGGTATCGACCCTGGAGACCATCCATGAGATCTACTCCACACATGCGATCATTGTTAATTTCGATGAATTTCTTCTGCTTTCTATCATACCGAGGAACCTCTGATTGTTGTTCGCCAGGATTGGTTCTTCTGAATCGGGAAGACATATTTGTTATCCTTCCATAATACAGTATTCACATCGACTACATGTATTGAGGTCATGTATTCTACGCAAAATCATCTCTGCTCTTGGTTCATTTCACAGCTTACACAAAAGCAAATCATGATCAACAAGAAATATGACAAAACAAAATTAGTACCTCTCATTGTGCCCAAACCATAAATTCCACTGGCTCGTAAATAGACTAACAGCGGCTTCGATTTGTAAAAGTTATCAAAATACAGGATGTCATGCATGAAATTAGGAATCTCCAAATATTTTAGGTAGCTCCAATGTCCGGTATAACAGGTAAAATGATGTTATCTTCGGACTCATTGTTGATTTAAACCGGTAGACAAAACCGTTTGAATTACAAAGAACGAACAATTTGATCCCTCTTTTATGCGGCTTATTGGGCATGTTTTTCGGAAATGATGTTTCGTCTTTGGAACATAAGTGGAATCAGCAACACTGTCATCGCTATCAATACTTTCATCTGTGCTGTCTACAGATCTCTACAGAATCGATGAACTCGAGAAATTGTTCATCAGACATTTGCTCCAAATTGATGTTTTTCGTATAAGAGCGTTTAGTAATATCCATCTTTAACACAATAGTAAAATTAAAGGATTCACATAATAGAACCATAAGCAAACAATAGAGTTTTATGAATAAACAATAATGTAAGAGAGGAGGACATTTTTGTACACGCAAACCTTCAAGACCGCCTTAAGGAGGCCTTCGATATTTTGTTTTTAAATCAAACTTTTTATTTTTTTTCACTTCAAATTCGTTTTAAAACATAAATATAAAATGTTATCTACTTACTGTAAAATTTTGATGTCGATAGATTTATTCTAAATGTTGTTTTTTAATAGTTAAATTTGCTAAATAATTTTCGATGCTAATTTGATGACTTTTTACACTTGATTGATCATAGCTGACAAACGACTTGTCAGAATATATTGGGAGGTATACAGAAAATGTAAAAAAGTGTTGTCTAAAGACAGTTTTCACTATTTTGAAGCGAAAAAATGTTTAATACAACACTGGGGCCCAAAAATCCAAGACCGCCTTGAGGTGGTCTTACCGGTTAGAGGGTTAAAGCAAAAAATACGAACAATTAAAAAAACAAATGACTTTTAAATCGTAAATGTAAGTCAGTCCACAACCCTTTGTCTCTCCAACTCTGTAAAATGTTTTGAGCTGTATTCCTATTTACAAGATTTTTTCCATCGAAACACTGTAAGGCAGATGAACCTAAATTTCTGGTTCTAGTAAATGCTAAACAATTTTTTGCACAAATGTTAGATTTTCACTAATTTGAGACATATTCTTGAAGTTATTATGGGCAGATCTGTACCTTCAAAATTTTGCGGAAACTTCCAAAATATACATTTTTAAAAAAAGCTTCATCAAAGTTTTTGATTTTACAGCAAAAAAATCAAAAATTTTATGTTTTGAGTTACAAAACATTTATTTTTATAGATATTCAACTCGGATAGATATTCAACTCGAATCAAAAACTCTTCAAGGAGAAGACCTAAGCTTTCTTTTGAGAAATGGTCCATTTTGGGAAAAAAAGTTTTTGATTTTGGCAACTTTTGATTTTTTGGAAAATTTTTTTTATTTTGTCTGTAAAAATCAAAGAGCATAGTTTGAACCATAGAGAAACATAGAGCGGAAACTAGAAAAAAACTCAAACAAAAAAATTACTCAAAATAATCACATATACGAGTGTTGTTTTTGTTCTCACATAGTTTTTTTTACTAATACATTCTCACCACTTAGGCTTTTGACAACTGAGTTAGGTCTTTGACAGGAGAGTTTCCGATCTATGTGTATTTATCTATGGTTTGAACATCAAACTAAATAGAAAAGCATTATTTATCTATTGTAAAATTTATTATTTCTTGAAACTCTTCTTGATACCATGACCCTTAAAGACCTTCAATACGTTGAAACGAACGGTCTTGGACAAGGCACTGCAATCAGCAATGGTAACAAAAGTGAGACAATTTGGTATTTTCAGCTAACCACAATAGCGCTGTTCATCGTATGAATGCTTAAGTAATAGTTTCATTCGACAAGTGAGTGAACGTATGAGAGGAAGATATACTAATGTCATGGTCTCCATATTTTAGATCAGCGAAAGGCAAACTCACACCACTACAGTTTTTAAATATTGTAGTTGTATGAGTTGAGTAAAAAGTTGAGAAAAAACAAAAACAATAACTGAAATAAACAAGCATAAAAAGCGAAAAGCGTAACACAACCTGCTTCTATCAATGCTCATGCGAGACTGACTGGTTTTGATTGTTTTTATACAATATATGTGCTTGCGTACATGTGAAAACAAAACAAGAGAGCTCATTTGAGAGCTTAATGCCTTTCGCTGCTTTAGATTAATAATAGTGTTTGATAAGAATTGTTTAAAAAATACCCGTTTAATATTAAAAACAAAAGCAAATATACATGTTATTAAGATAACTCATATATTACTAGATGTCAATTCATTATCTTTATGAATCTCCTCAAAAAATATCTTTATGATGAATCTTTAAGAAATCAGATAAGCCTACTTGTTGCATTTAGTTAACAAAATATTAACAAACTGCCAGACACTTTAGTCAGTCTGCTCTGATAGCTCTTATCATGGATACACAAAGTTTAGTGACAACAAACCGCAAATTTAAATCTACTCAATTGTTTCTAGTGGCTGGAACGATTTTGATCTCTCTATTAGTTTCTGTATTGTGTATTGGTTTGACAGTGCGTTACGAAGTGGACACGGAGACTGCTGATGTGGAAAGTGTGCAGTATTGGAAATTGAATTTGCCACCAGATCAAGAAAAGTGGTATGAAAAGGGTATTGAAGAGCTCAAGTCTATTATAGTTAAAAAGGAGCAAAGAGGCGAAGTTGAAAATGTTGTAATATTTCTGGCTGAAGGTGTAACTAGCGATATGTTGTCGCGTGCCAGATTTATGAAGAAAGACAATACCCTTGAAATGAACGATTTCATATGGGATTCATTTCCTCATATTGGTATATTGAAAGTATGTAGTATTAGTTTCCTTTATAGTAATATAATAATCTTTATGTATTTATAAATAATTAATTTAGAGCAGTTGCAGTTTTGTGGAGAATTGTGATGCTTTTTCTCTGGCCACTGCTTTATTTGGAGGTGTTCAAACTTCCTGGGGCTTAGGAGGTGTTGATAAACGTGTTAACCCTGGTAATTGCTATAAAGCCTTAAATGAGTCCTTTCATATAAACAGTATTTTCAAACAAGCTAAAGCTTTAAATTTACGCACCGGCTTTGTAACCACACGCCGGGTTACTGGACCTTTAGTAGCCGCCCTATATGCCCATTCTAGTGATACCACATGGGAATGTGATGCTTACATACCCGACAACTTGAAAGCTATGTGCCAAGATGTGGCCACTCAATTGATAAAATCCAAGGAGGGCAGAAATATTAATGTAATAATGGGTGGCGGCCGACAAACTTTAGTCTCCAAGGTGCCCATTTCCAATCGCAGTATTATTGACGAATCCGCTTGTGATTCCCTAGATAAACGTAATCTCTTGCAGGATTGGCAATCTCATAAAATATCAGAAAATGTTACATTTAAATTAATACAAACTCCTAGAGGATTGGGTAGACTTAAAGGAGCTGCATTGGATTATGTTTTGGGTGTGTTTGCCAATGGCGATATAACAGATAAAGGTCCAAATCTAACAAATATGGTAACAAAATCATTGGATGTTTTGCAGCGTAGAGATGTTGGTTATTTATTTGTAGCAGAAACAGCTGTGAAAAGAGATGAAGTTGAAGATTTTCAACGAATTCTTTGGGATTTGGATAAGACAATTAAGGAAACCTTTAAGCATCCGGGGTAAGCTAATAATGTGACTTTGAAACACAATTTAATCAAAAGCTTAGGAAGCAATCAGAAATTAATTTAAACTGAAAAATAATTAATAGTTGTCCCTAAATGTGTAGCTGGAAGAAGTCTTCACAGAAATGACTGATACAGGGATACAGTTGAAGTTCCTAATAACAATTTGTATTAAATATAAAGGGGTTAGATTATTGTACATTACATAACTAAGTAAACGATTCTATAGTTAGTTACAAGGTGTCAACATGTGACCATCGACCATTCTGGATCGTTATAGATAGCGAATTCGATATAGCGGGAATTCTTGCTGCTCGGTTGCTATTTAAAATCTACGCAATCGGCCCACAAATGGCTGAGATATAGGGAAAAACCCAGGATAACCTCGATTTTTACCTATTTTTGATCTATATGGATATATGGATATCCAAAAATAGATATTTCAAAGACCTTTGCAACGGTGTATATAAGGCCAAAGTAAGTCGGAACTACAATTGGTCAAAATCGGGAAAAATATTTTTTTTCCCGATTTTTTTTAATTAAAAAAAATGGTTGCCCTAAAACTTTTTTCGCTAATAATTTCAAATTTTTTTTTTTTAATTTTAAAATTTTCAAAAAATTTTTTTTTTAATTTTCAAAATTTTTCAAAATTTTCAAAAATTTTTTTTTTTAAATTTTCAAAATTTTCAAAATTTTTTTTTTAAATTCTTAAATTTTGTTTACCTTAAATTATAATTTTTTATTTTTTTTTTAAGTGTATATAAGAATTCGCACAGCCGAATATAGCTCTGTTACTGGTTTTTTTCCAGTCTGTACGAAAAGATTCGTATTTAGAAAAGTAAGTTGTATAATTAAGTAGAGTAATCTTTAACAACTTTGTCTCTATCTACAATTGTAAAGTTTGATTCCTTTAGTTCGTCATACGATTCTACAAGTACATCATACATTGTCTATCTTTTCAAAGAACTCTCTCTATATGTTCATCTACCATTTATACTTTTCAGTCATGTGATTGGTGGAATTTTCAGGATCTTCGGTTTAGATTTCATTATTTACTTTCCTCGTGATACTGTTTGAAACGGTTTACCGGTTGTAGCTTTCATGAGAAAATGCTGTCTTACTCATCTTCCATTTGAGCTTAACCTTCGCCACCTTCTCCATTGGTGTATAGTATTGTCTCTGTAAGTAAAACGATCGAGTTTTCGAAGAGACACATTTAAGAGACCCTTAGACAATTGTTTGTACCTTGGAAATTGATAATACTATGACTGTAGTGAGCAATTCTTACACAATTTTTGACACATTGTGGTAGATTTGACGAGAACAGTGGTTTCGAATATTTTTATTTTGGAAATAATTCGGTAGCTCATAAGAGATTGAAGATTTCTTAATGAAATTTTACTAAGTCAGTGCTAAGGTGTTTCTGAATTGATTTGTTTTTTATGGGTCTATACTTGGTTGCTCACCTCGCGGTTACAAAATTTTAATAAAAATCGCCAAAAAAATTAAAAAACCGTTAAAGATCTCCAGAGAAGGCAATGTTTGTAAATCTCCTGAAGGGTATGGAATGAGATCGTAAAATTCTTAACACACGTTTTTCATTAAAACTTTTAACCCAAGTATTATTTGATTTATTTTTTTTTTTATCAAGTTACCTTTGTAAAACATGTCAGTTATTATGTTTAATGTCAATTATATTCATTTGTTGTTAATCTGATTAAAATGAATGACCAGAAAAAAGTGCGTACTAAAATTATTAAATATTTTCAACAAAACCCAACTTGGTCCTACAAAAGTTGACCAAGCATTCAAAGGTCTGCCGTCAAACTGTTTCCAGTACCGGGAGAACTTGTCCGTTGATAGAAAACCTGGTACAGGTAGAAGGAATGGTCCACATGATGTTTCTAAAGCCAAAAAAATAGAAAGCATTTTCAAAGAGCTCCCAACACATTCGGTAGGAAAGCAGCTCGGTTAGCTCAGTGTTCGGACTATTTGGTACGAAAAGATAAAACCAATGCAGGTTCAAAAACATACAAGGCTCAAAAAGTTCCTGACAGTAACGCTGCTAAAAATTTAGAGGCCAAAAACAGAGCACGAAAATTGAAGTCAAGTTTTATAAAAAAATATTCTTGCCGCATAATGGATGACGAAAGGTATGTTCTGGAAGATTTTTGGCAACTTCCTGGTCAAAAATTTTATTTTGCTGATGCTCGAGGGAATGTTGAAGAAAAGTTTAGGACCCAAAAGCAGACAAAATTTTCCCTAAAAGTTCTTGGTATGGCAGCCAATCATTTGTTACAACGGGCTCTATAGATACCGAAATTTACATCAAGGAATGTTTACAAAAAAGGCTGCTTCCATTCATAAGACTTCTTAATGTGTCCACTTATTTTTGGCCTGACTTGGCATCCTGTCTAGAGTGTCCAAAAAACCGGTTTCCGGTTTATCCGAAAACAGTGTTTTATAAAAAAACCGGTTTCGGTTTTCTCATTCTAAAAAAACCGGGTTCGGTTTTGTCATTCTAAAAACCGGTTAACCGGTTTTTTCTAAAAATAAATGAATATTTTTAAAAATGTTAACAAAATATTTTTAAGTTATATGTTCAAATAAGCTTTACAAAGTATTTCGTTAAAACCGGTTAACCGTCTTAAAAAAACCGGCTTATCAAAAAACCGAAAAGTTAAAGAAAACCGAGACCGGTCGATTTTACAAAGATGAAAAAACCGGTTGACCGGTTTTCGGTTTCGGTTTTGGATACTCTAATCCTGTCACTATGGTAAACAAGCCCTTGAGTGGTACAAGAACAGTAATGTGGTATTTGTACCAAGAGAAGTAAATCCTCCAAACTGCCCGGAGCTAAGGCCTGTAGAGAGATATTGGGCTCTTGTTAAAAGAGAATTGAAGAGCAAAATAAAAGGTGTCCAAAAGTGTGGTAGATTTTAAACGGAGATGGACAACCTGTTCGAGCAAAGTGACAGAAAGCCCTATAAAACGTTAATGGAAGGTTTTCCGAAAAAGGTTCAAAATTTCATCACTAGTGATTAGAACTATAAAAATATTTTGTTCTTTTTGTTTACTGTAATAATAATTTCAATAAAATAAAACAAATTAACAGTGCAAGTTTAGTGGTTTCGTTTTTATTAACATATATTTATGTTAAGAATTTTTCGATCTCACTCCTTAGATATAAGAAATATGTACAAGTATTTGGTATTACTGATAACCTTAAGACTAGAAAAAATTAACATATTTAAGTATACATTTTCAAAATAACATTTACCACAAAATCCAGAAATTTCATAATTTGGTGATTTTTCGTGAATTCGAAATTTCGCCATTGTCTTTATTTAAATACTGAAATCGCTAAAATGGGGGAAAAAATAAGTTCCAAAAATATTGTTTTTTTTTTTCAAATACAACATATTTTGTAAATCTGGGCCTTCACTTTTTAGAAATTTTTTGACAAATCTGAATTTTTTCTTTAAACTTGGGCAAGTTTGGAGAGGGCTGAGTGTGGTCCTATTCCACTACATGAACTACATTTTTTTTACAAGCTTGTACGTACAGTAGAGTGACAATCAGTTGTATGGAAACAAATTTGTGTTCGATTTTTGAAAAGTGCCAGGTGGAATTTTATGACACTAGGTCTAAAAGTTAAGTGTTGAAAATTTAAGCCAAATCGGACAACGATTTCGGGACGCGCATCGAGGTCAAATGTCAGATATATGCAAAATATTACTATTTAACTTTCTGCGTTATGTTACACAAATACATATGTAGATTTATTTATATTAATGCAAATTACAGTAAAAAAATCTTTTTGAGATTCTTTGGGTCAAATTGACCCAAATTCGGAAAAAATCCAAATATTTCAGTTTTTGTAAAAATTTTGCAACTAAATAATTATTTTTGCAATCGAATGCAAAAGAATCAAAATGTGTACGTTATTGTCGTTCTAATGAGATATAAAAGACAAAAATTGGTTAAAAAATTTTAAAGTTATTAAAAATTCTCCAAAGCATTAACGTGTCTCAGGACACTTGAACAAGAAATGTAGGAACGAAATTAAAATATTTTAAGAATACCGTTAACCTATGTAGAATACCGTTAACCTATTCGCAGGGATGGCCAAACAAATTAATTTTTTTAACGGCAGTTTCGAGTCTCCATTTTCAAATATTTAAAAATTTTGTTAAAAAAATTTCACAATTTTTTGATCATCACATTGGGATTTATGGAGATCATAATAGAGAAGAAAAATGTGAAGAAATTATGTCATTACCTCTTACAGTTTTTCGGTACCTACGATTTAAATTTTGTGATTTTCGGGAAAAAATATTTTTTTTGGCCATATTTTGGCGAATGAGAGGAATTTCCTTACTGTTTTTAAGTAAAACCTATACAGAATCTTATAGTTCAGATAATTTTAAATATACTCTGAAAGTTTTACTAAGAGCGGACAGCTTTAACCCTTAATTGGTGAAGGTTAAAGGTAAAATTTAGCAATATTTGGAATTTCTAAATGAAATATAGCGAAATATTATAAATTTTTGGACCAATTTTAATGAAACTTGCGAAAAATATACCTTAAGGTCATGTATACAATAACAGTGCAAACATGTAAAGAACTTGGGGTCAAAATGACTCTCAATTTGACTGGGGTTTTCGTGATTTTAAAAGTTGAGGGTCATTTGGACCCCAAGTTTTATTAAGGGTTAATTTCCATTTTTGCACTGTTATTGTATATTTTATATTATATTGTATATTATATTTTTCACAATTTTCATTAAAATCGGCCCAAAAATATATAATATTTTGGTATCTTTACGTCGTACTGTTTTCTTTCAGAAAATTATTTGAAATATATACAAGTCCAGTTGTTCTATTGTATAAAAGAAATACGTAAAAATTTTAAATGTTCCGAATTTGGATGCGTGTAACTTTTTGTTGCGACCAGATAACTGTGTGGATTATTTTCTATTTAATTTGAAATTTTATCATAAAAAGTGTGCAACTTTGGGAGTCGCCCACTGGCCCATTTTCTAACTACGAATCCATTAAAATATAAATCAGCTCAAAAACATCTCAGTACTGAACCTGCTACCGAATTATTTCCATAATAAAAGGTTTGTAAACACTGTGCAATGGACTAATTGATTGACTTGTTAGCACCTAAAGCGGGGACTATGATTTAAAATGAATCTATTACACAGTATTAATATTTGCCTACCTCTAATACCTTATCCCTAACTTAGTTGTTTGATATATTGAAACTTTTAATTTATTTAGATATTAACTCTTAATAAACCTTATCTCCTCTTTTAGTTTCACTCCAAACAACACCATAGTACTTACCGTGTTTCTGGATTTAAATAATACCGCCGATGCTCCCAATGACATTGTACTCTATGCCATCGGACCCAAATCGTATCTCTTTCATGGCTTCCATGAAGAAACCTATATGGCCCATGTTATATCGTATTACCTGAAAATGGGAATTTTTCGTTCCCAGACAAAATCAAACGGTTAAATAAATATACATACATATATAAATAAGTTTAACAGAATGTAATTTATTTAGTAAATTTAAATGTAAATTTGCTTTTAATATTTGGCTAACAATAATAATTTTTTAATAATAAATATATTCTTAACTACAAAATGATGTTTGAAAACATATTTCTTTACGCCGCCTTGTTTCTAAACATCTTCCAGGTCCGAACGAGAATTAGAATTCGTGGAATTGTGGCTGGCATTTGGCAGCCAATTAAATGTTGAAAGGGGTGGTAAATTTGTATTGGAATTGTTTGGGGGACTAGAATGAGGCAATAGGGTTGGCGGCGGTGCTGTTGCATTGGTAGCGGTAATTTCCTGGCTGATTGAAGTGGTCGCTGTAACCGTTGATGTCAGTGCGATTCTTGGTACAGGACGTAAAATATTTTGTCATTTCACCGGCAGCGGTATAATGGGTGAAGGCACCACTGGTCTGTTAATGAAATTACCAGCAACATTACTTAAATTACGCAAATGATTCGCCTGTACATACTGGAAGGCCGAAGAACGTTCCAACTGCTGAGACAGATAGAATTCCCCTAACGTATAGAAACGTCGATGGTCGAATGGTGTGGGAAATGGAAAACCAGCAAAGCGTGCTGGATAAGGTCGTGGATGTTGCAGAGGTGGATAAAGAGGATTCGGTTGTATTCTGGGTGCCGTGGGTAGGGTTGTATTACTCAAATGTGCTGCAGTCGAAGGCTGGAATGTGGCTGAATTTGTAGTGGAATTTTTGAAAATATCCAGGGATTTGAGATTCTCCAACATTTGATGTGAGGCCTGATGTTTTTTGAGATAGGCATGACTGCAAGTAAAATTGGTATTAAATATTAAATTGCTAATATGGTTATCAATTTTTTGAAATTACCGTCGGAATGTTTTGCCACATTGGTTGCAGGGAAATATGCCATCAACACCATCATCCAACACAATTTTCTCTGAGTTATTAGATCTCGATTGTGCGTTACGTTCGGCATGCGCTCTCTTTTTGGATTGACTGTTGGCTAAGAGTTCGGATTTAGGTTTATGCCAGCGTCGATGTGAGGCCAAGTTAGCTGGACAATTGAAAACCTAAAATGAGTTAAATTAATTTGGAAAATTAAATAATAAAGAAAATTCAAAATATAAAGGATATAAAACAATAATTTTAACTATATTCCAGTAGAGTGGAACGGATCGATAACACAGGGCAACAAAATCAAAAAAATTGTAGAGGCTTTTTAAACCACTACACAATTTTAATGTAATGTGGTTCCAGTAGTACAAATATGGTCCAAATTTTAAATTCTATGGAGAGGTTTTTTGTTTTAAAAAAAATGTTAAGTAAAATTGTGAATTGTTTTAGAAGTTTCTCCACATAATTATTGATAACTCAAAAAGGTTTAGTCTGATATTATTCAAACAAACTTAGAAAAATTTAAATTTACATCACCTTTAACCCGTTTATATATTGCGTTTCAATCGGCTCAGTAGTTTCGGAGTTATAATAACAAATTGAAAGAAGAACAAGTAAGAGTGCTATATTCGGCTATGTCGAATCTTATATACCCTTCACCTTTGTTGTGGATGCATTAATTGCCCATTTTCAGCTTATAGCATCCTAAATATATCAAGAAAACTTTTAAACATTTTACATTTAATTGCTGACGAGCAGATTATATTGTTGAAGTTACAAACGAAATAACAATCTTATATATACCCTTCTCACGAAGGTGAAGAGTATAAAAACAACAACGCCAAACGAAACACCAAACAAAACAAAATACGCAAAGCAATGAAACCAACACACATCCAAACATATGTACGTTTTGTTGCTTTTTTGTCAAAGCATGCAATAAATTGTCTTTTTTAGATGAAATATCTCCTTTATTAATGGACGGATTTTGCTGATTTTAAATAGGAAACTTCTCGAAAGCATGCCTGACAGAATTATTGAAGATTTGGATCCCGAAGATATCTGTGGTCTTCAGAAAATTGATTTCAACAGACAGACGGACAGACAGACAGATGGACATGGCTTAATCGACTCCGCTATCTATAAGGATCCAGAATATATATACTTTATAGGGTCGGAAAATGATATTGTGGAAATTACAAACGGAATGACAAATTTATATATTTTTTCGAGTTATCATTAATTATGTGAGGAAACGTCTAAAAAAATTCACAAAAAACCTCTCCATAGAATTTAAAATTTGGACCATATTTGTACTTAGGCATGATACATCAAATCTATATAGTGGTTATTAAAACCTTTTTTTGCTGTTGACCTGTGTAATGTATGAATATGAGATATTTTCTGATTTTTAAATTTCATTGGAATTAAATTGGAATTTTACAATTTCTCCACTTAGTTCATACAAGTATTGATTATAGAACTCAAGGAAATGTTGTCTGTAGTATGAAGGTAGTATGAAGAAACAGTTCGTGTTACCAACGATAAATATGTTACTGTATCTTTCTGTAAAGTAAGAAAATTCGATGATAATTTCGATATACAGTCATTAATAAGTAAATAATTATGTATTGAACTTAAATTGTTATCAAAATATTCAGGAAAACATAACTCAGAGGATAGTGCAATCATAGCTACTCTCTTTTATTTTTATGGATTCTGGTAATATGAATGGTTTTTCAATCGAGGTTCATAGTTTTCGGCGTCTGTCAGACACTGATGACAAATCACCACAATCAGTATTGACTATTGTCAAAATTAGTGTTTGTTAAGCCGTGTGTCCACTACCAAGTTTTCATGCGGAAGTTGCTTCCAGAAGTGACTTCCAGAAGTTTTTGTCATGTAAACGCGTATTAGAAGTCGACTTCCAAAAGACACGGCTTGCAGAAGTTACTTGCAGCAATTATGTGGAAACACGTGTTTTTTGCTTGCTGGAAGTAACTTGAACGTATTGCTGTGAATTGCGGTTTGTGGTAGTCTCTTTTGTTTTCAGTTTTGTTTTGTGTTTTTTTGGAAAAGTAACTAAAATTCGGTCTGTTGGAGGTATAGCCAATCTTAATTTAGTATCCTGCTTATGAGTACAAGTTTGAATTAAAGATATAATGTATTCAAAATAATCATTAGACATTCTCAGGAAATTTTTCAGCTGCATGGAATCTTCGGTTCGCAATTCTTCAAGTAATGTATTTTGAAAACTTCTACACGGCGCACTTTGGCTCAGATCTCAATTTCATCGGCCAAAAGTCCAACTTTTTGTTAACTCCGATTTCAACAATTTTAATTCCATTGAATAGTAAACACATTAAGACTAAGGTAGCCAACAAATTAGATAAAAATATAGTCAATTGTGTGCGTGGCATGCTGTTAAAGTCAAATATTTTATGTCATTTTATAAAAAATCTGATTTTTGTAAATTTGATCAGAAATAAATTATCATTACTCGCAAACTGTTATCGATAATTGGATGATTTTTTTTATTATGTTGGTAGGATAATAGTCTTTAAAAACTGCTGTGTTATTAAATATTTTCTCAGGTACTATATTTTAATCAAATTTGAATTTCAGTGGAATAAAAGTGCTTAGGGCCAAAAGGGGTTAAACAAATATCATCACCAGGAGAAAGGCCAAAGTGTCCTCTTTAAGCCCATATATACTTGTTGACCTGTGTGTTGAACACTTTTTTCATTTGAATGAAATTACTCCCAAATTTTTTTTTATTTCACCTGTTCACATGACACAAATATAAATACACCAAGCAATGTAAGTTGTGATAGGTATCTTTAGTATATTATATAATCTCTATCTATCAAATATCTATCCATCATATCATCAAATAACTGCTGCTAAGAAGGATTGTTTGCCACCAGTGGACACTATTACAGTCATATCGATTTCGGCAGAGGTACTACTTCAAGATCTACTTAATCATACAGCTCAGCGCTTGCTACTGTCATTTAAAGGAAATGATTTCAAGAAATACGGAAACTGCAAGTGGGGATGTGATGGTACTTCTGGACAAAAACAACCAATATGTATGTGAAAATACTTCAGACATAGATATGTTCATGGTGTCATTCGTACCATTGCGATTGATAAACAATTTGGAAGACTCGAGGCCTACGACCAGTAGGATCCATACAAAGGATATTTGGAAAAATCCAAACACCATCTTCTACAAAATACTGCAGACCAATTAAATTTGAATTTAAAAAGGAAACTCTTGAAGTCATTAAAAAAGAAGTTAGTCATATTAGAACCCAAATTGCAACACTACAGCCATTCGAATTAGTGATAGACGGCCAGACAATTGAAGTAAGCTACAAATTAGTGCTAACGATGATAGATGGAAAAGTAGGCCAGTCTTTGACTGACACAAAGGCTTCCTCCAGCTGCATTATATGTCAAACCACATCAAGCCATTTAACCAAGTGCCGGGAAAATCATTAGATAATACTGATGCATATGAATTTGGATTATCACCGTTACATACAAGAGTACGATTCATGGAACACATACTAAAAATCTGTTATGATTTGGATTTTGGACCTACAGGGTCAATAAGAAACAACGACACCAATAAGGAATTAAGAAGTTTAAAAAAGAAATAAGTTCAGGACGAATTTCTCTAATATGGGTTGATAATAGATCAACATCTGCGATGGAATCTTTTTTTGCTACAAGACATTTTTATACTGTCATTCGTAAAAAAAGCAAACTCTACTGCAAGCTGTACTCACATTGTGTGGAAACACTTATGCAATTCCTTGCAGCAAGTTCGTCATAATAACTTATACAAACTACTTCTGGAAGCAGAATTCCGCAAGTTTCGGTTTGAGTGGAAACACTTCAGCAAATACTTGCAGAAGTTCTTCCGCAAGTGACTTGCACATGGCTTTAGATCAAAACAATTTTCATCATTTTTAGCAACGTATTTTCGGGTGACAAAGCATCCACAATAAGTTATCATTGGTGCGAACTTCTTCGATAACGGCGTTGGTGAGGCCATCACCACCAATAACAACAGCAAATGCTATGTTAGCAATTAAATTGTCGAGGTCATACTACACGAGGTTCACCATTGTTTGAATGGTGATGCATTCACAAAAATAAGTCGATCAATGCTCAAAAGTCAACATAACCATGGGTGGTTCTCGAGATAATAGAAATTTAAGGATATATTTAAAAATAATGGCCCATAATCATAGTCAAACAATAAAGTCGGTTCTTTTTAAAAACTACTTTAAAATAAAAACCCGCTTTTTATTATTTCCCAACTATAGTCAAAATTAAAGTATGTTTTAAATTGAACCGACTTTAACTGGGTGTCACCTCAAATGTAGAAAATCTTTTCATACAATATATAACAAAATATTGACAAGTGGCATCGCTGAACAGCTGACTTAGAAATTAAAAAAAAAAAAAAAGTGACAAACAATAAAAATGTAACCGGGAAACTAAATAAAAAACAGTTTGTGATGGAAAAATAGAAAAGGAAAGATTAATATCAAATTTATTCTATCTTTGTACTAATTTTATTGATTCAATATTCAATAATTGCAACATGGCGAAGAACAGCAGATGCTGTTGTTAAATGAGTTAAAAACAACTTCAGCTAGTTTTATATTTACAGTCGACTTTAACGTCAGAAGTATACTTTAACTTGTCTTTGGTAGACCTAAAGTCCACTCTTAAGTAAAGACGACTTTATTTCTCTTAAAATATACATTATTTTCGACTATGATTACGGGCCAATGTATTTACGATTTTGTATATATTTTTAAAAATAATAATAATCCTTGAAACTTTTTTATTCGAATGTATAACTCAAAAATAAACTTTTATCAGAAAGTGAATACATAGTATGATTATGGGTGCTTTGAAAAATTATATCTCAAAATCTATGTCCTTCATTTTTGGATTTTGTTTTCATATTTGTTTTTCAACATAGTCTTCTTTGAGCTCTATGCACTCTGTCCAACGTTTCTCCAATTTCTTTAAAATATAAGATTTGTCGTGGTCATCCGAATACTTAGGTACTTTTGGAGGCAAATCTCTTTCTGCAGAGACATTTCTTCAGGTTTGGAAAGAAGAAATTGTCACTTGGTGCTAAATCGCGAGAATAGGGGGGAAGAGGATACATTTCGTTGCCTAAATCATGGATTTTTGCCATGGAAACCGCACAGGTATGTAAACTATTGTGAGCAAATGCAACAGCCTTCTTGCGGAAACTTTTCTCATACCCAGGTGTTTATTCAAAATTGAAACAACTGAGCCTCATAATCTCTCACACTTTTAATCTCCGGCCAACACCATCTCGTGCTTTTTTCAATTGTTTTGGGTGTAGAGACCTCGACTTGGCATGTTCCGTGCTTCTACGCACACAACGATATTCAGTAAACCACTTTTTTATCATTGAAATTGATGGTGCAGAGTTCCCATAGTATTTATCAAGCTTAGCTTTTATTTGAGTGATTTTTTTTTTGCAAAAAATTATGCTTAATTAGCAGACGAAATTCACTTTTTTCCAATTTCTACTCAAGTCACGAGGTAGTCAGTTATCAATGGCTGTCAAACTAAATTACGCAGCTTGTTCAAATTTGTATAGGAGTCCGCTGACAGATGCCTGTTGACAGGAGCCCTTTCAGTTAAGAGCCGGGAAATTCAAAAAGCCGTACATACATAGATATTTTCTAATAAATTGTTAATAGAGAAAAATTGCTTTAATTTTATGTTAAATTGAGTGAAATAACAGTTAATCTGAAGGATATTTCCATTTTGATAGACAGTTTATGAAAGGCATTATACGCTTTTTTTGTGGAACATATTATGGTATCAATTTATATTTTTGTTTCCTCCCTTTCGGAATAATTCGTACGTCTTGTTCATGATGTTTAGGTGTTATCAAACTTCCGAAGTTTCTTTCCCTATTGATCACAAATTAAGAAAAATAAATTACCAAGTACTGAATGTCGAAAAAATATGTGATTCGAAACTATTTATATGGAAATATTTACTAAAATATTCATGAACATGGAACTGTCATACACTTTTGCAGTACTCATCATCCACCATCTTATGGTTTCAGAGGAATCCATTACATTTTTAGAAGAAATCACATATTTATTAATTTTAAATTTTGAAAATCAATAAAACTACGAAAAAAAGAAAAAAAAAAACGTTAGTTTTCCCTTTCCAAAACCATTCTCCGGCAAACAGTGTAAATAACACAATATCTTAGTTCTCCAGCATTTCTAACAAACTTTCATTTAAAATATTTACAACATTCCACTATATATAAAAACAAATGGCATAACTTAACTTACCTTCTCACATTCCGAACACTTGTACTCAATGTGCACAATCCGTGGACACCGATGTTGAGCCAACTTAAAGGCATCATCGTACAATGTGCGACATAGTTGACACAAATACTCTCCAATCTTATTATCTATACTGGCCAAAATCGCCTTAGCCTCTTCTGTAACCTCGACCACATTGAAAGCTGGATCAATGTCACCTTTACGCACCACCAACTCCTCATCGTCACGCAATTTACGTATGATGGTGCCCGAAACTGGACTAATAGTTTCTTCATCCAACGACATGTGTTTGCGTAATTTCATACGCTTACGTTCGGTCTTGTGAGTTTTATAAGGTCTTGATGTGGCTGGCATAAATTGTTGTTGTTCCTTATCTGGATGCAGGGGTGTTGATGACATAAACGTAGTATCTTTGCTCTTTTGGTAATTAGTTAAATCTATATATGTTTTGCCTTTATCTAAGTTTTCCTGGCTTTCCTGCTGACGCGGCTGAAAATCTCTATCGAATAATTTGGCCAGACCGTCGACTGCACGATTGTGTAATTGTTCATTTTCATAGATCAACTTATGGCGTGTTAATACGTTGCCGGTCTTTTCCAACTCTTGTTCTAAATCTGCTTGACTTTGTAAACGCAACATTGTGATGGCTCGGGCAGACAGAGGATTTATGTCATCATCATCATCATCATTACCTAAAATGTCAACATATTCTTCTTCCTCGTCTGCCTCAGCATTGCTGTTGTCTTGTGTTTGTGAATTGAGGTTTTCATTCCTTGAGCTCTGTGGACTTTGGGATGATTTATGTGGTGGCTCATTAGTTTCATCGTCTTCTTCGTTTAGCTCTTGAGAACTCAAAAGTGTTTCATTTTCCTCATCTTCCTCATTTTCATCATCCTCCTCCTCGTCGTCTTCCTCATCATCCTCGTCTTCGGTCAGCACAATTGTTTCATCATCCACATAAATAGTTGCCATATCACTATGATGTTGTGGCTGCTGCTGCTGCTGGTGGGGCTGGTGATGCTGATGGTTGTGGCGTTGATACTCTTCTATTGTTAAAGCACTTCCGCTTCGTTGACTCTTTGTTATTCCCCCAAAATTGTTGATTATTTCTTTATTGTTGTCAATATTGAAACTTTGTGTTGTTGCTGCCGTTGACGTCGCTGTGTTGTACGAGGACTCTTCATTCAAACCGTATGCGGCGGAGGTTAATTCTCCACGTCTTGTGTAGGTCATTGTGTGTAAAAAGTTGTGATGTGCCGTTGTGGTGGTGGTGTTTAATGCTGTTGCTTCGGGTGCTACAGTTGTTCCCATGACATGCGGACGCCACAAATAATGTTCGTCTGACATAAATCTTGGCCGTTTTCTGGGTGGTGAAGGTGTTGAGGGTGGTGTAATGGGCACAATATTAACTCCAGCTCGCAGTGATAAATCTAGAGGTGAAAGTATTAAATTATTTCTAGATATTCCTGCGGTAGTTGTTGTTGCCGATGAGGCTGTTGCTGGCTGATGAGGTTGTTGTTGTTGTGGTGGTCTTGTACTAAATTGTGGAAATGTCTCGTTTATTGTTGGTAATGCACGACATTCCACATAATGTTCGCTCATCATTTTCAATATTTACTGTAATTATTTTAGAATTCGTTTGATTGATTAAGTTGTTGTCTTGTTTTATGAACATAAAATAAATAAATATTCCAATTCGCTACGTTTAAAATAATAATTAAACATAGTTTTCCTGCATATCCGTATGTCAAATTCATGACTTTGCTTTACAGTTTATGTTAGCTTGTTCAATTATATTAATGGTATTGGACATACGATACATTTTAGTTTGCAAAACCTTGCAAATGCAATTTTTTCAATAATGTTTCCAAAGTGAGATATTCGATCAGTAACACAGGAACAAAATAATGCACAAGTGTTAAAAACAGTACATATAATAAATGAGTATCAAGAAGGAATGACAAATTTTGTTGCCAAATTCTACGGTCAGCTTCAAAATAAATAAGTACATATACAAAAAATGTGAAACTATTTACCAAGGCCTTAAGCCTCTGCTGCTGAATTATTTTAAAATAGAAAACTTTGGTTAAGATATTACAAAGATTTCCCGCTTTTAAGCTCTGAAGCCATAGAGAAAATATACATAGAGTGGAAACGAGAAAAAAACTCAAACAAAAAAATTACTCAAAAAAGTTACACATACGAGTGTTTTTTATACCCTTCACATTCGTGAAAAGGGTATATATAAGTTTGTCATTCCGTTTGTAATTTGTACAATATAATTTTCCGACCCTATAAAGTATATATATTCTGGATCCTTATAGATAGCGGAGTCGATTAAGCCGTGTCCGTCTGTCTGTTGAAATCAACTTTCCGAAGCCCCCAAACAACTTATACATATAAACGACTCATACATCAATATCTCCGGAATTCTTCCGGCTCGGTTGCTATTTAAAATCGAGATAATCGGTCCACAAATGGCTGAGATATAAAGAAAAAACCAGGACAACCTCGATTTTTTACCTATTTTTGACCTATATCTGGATTACTAAGTCATTAACATAGACAATATGGATATCTAAAGATAGATATTTCAAAGACCTTTGCAACGACGTATATAATAAAAATATAATAAGTTGGACCTACAATGGGTCAAAATCGGAAAAAATATTTTTTAACCCGATTTTTATTTTTTTTCACCAAAAGTTTTTTTCGCTAAATATGAAAAAAAAAATTAAAAAACAAAAAAAAAAAATTTAAATTTAAAAAAATTAAAAAAACAATTTTGTTTACCAAAAAATATTTAAAATTTTTATTTTGAAGTATAATTTGGTGAAGGGTATATAATATTCGGCATAGCCGAATATAGTACTCTTACTTGTTTTTTTTTTTTTTTTTTGTTTTCACATAGTTTTTTTTACTAATACATTCTCACCACTTAGGTTTTTGACAACTGAGTTAGGTCTTTGACAGGAGAGTTTCCGCTCTATGTATATTTTCTCTAAGTCTGAAGCGTTGATCAATTCAAGTTGATATTTATATTAACCCGTCAATGGTGACTTACAGTCAGAGTCAAAATTTAGTATACAGCACGCGTTTTCATCTATGAAGCTAAATTTAAAGGAAAGGGTGTGAATTACTAAAATATATAACTGAACATCTTGTAAACTTTATTACAAGGCGACTAGAGGCCGTAATTAAGCTGAATGGAGAACAAACAAAATATTATTTTCCTTTTTCCCATAAATTTTCCACGAAATTAATTTTCATTTTCAAAGTTTTTTAAAATAATAAAAGATTAAATTCTAAATTTAATTTTAAGTTTATTCAAACTTATATATTTCTTTCACTAATTAAAATATTTAGCTTCATAAATGAAAATACTTGCTGTATACTAAATTTTGACTCTGACTGTATATGTCTGCTAGACCGGGTGTGTTAAAAGAATCGAATAGCTTTATACTTCGTTATTGTTTTTAAAAAATTTTTGGAATTTTCATATTGAAGTAAAAGATCTTAAATTGATTAAATATCATTGTTTTATTGTCAAAGAGCATACATTTGAAAAAAGTGAACTTTTAGTACGTGATCAAAGTCAAATTTGCGTCACCATTATCGGGCTAAGAAAAAACCAATTGAAATTGTGAAATCTAAATTATTATAGGGAAAAATACAGATTTATGATGAGAAATCCAAACTAATATTGAGAAAATAGAAATTGTAATTCATAAAAACAAGCTAATATTGAGAAAAATCAAATGGATATTAATAAATTTAATTTAAAATTAAGAAAAACTTCAATGGAAATTGAGAAATCGAAATTAATATTCAGAAAATGAATATTAAAGTATCTTTTCAACGCGGTTTTTGTTTTTAATAACTTATATGTCATTTTGAACTATAAATATCTATCAGTCATTCTCACTTAGTTATTGAACATAATACCGATTGTTCACCTAAGCTTATGGTGAATGCGTTCCATTGGTTTCAACGTGCAAGATATGGTTTGTGCGGTTCAGATCACCGCATCTGACTTTGTTCAATAATAATTTGAATTTCCTTCTTATTGGGTCTATGACTTAAAAATGCGGAATTTGTTAAAATTTTTAGCTTTTATTTTGAAACATTTGTACAATATAAATTTATTCAAAGTAATGGCCATTGTTAGCTATGGCATATTACGGTTTCATGTCTGGCCGCATATTCTGGGTGCTTTTCGGCCAATGCTTGCTTCCAACGAATCAGTTGCGTTGGGTACAGGTTCCCTGTGATGGTCTGGTGAGATTTCAGCAGCTCATAATAGATAGGACACGTTTGCTCCCACCAACTACAGAAAATTATTGTAGTGAATCCATTTTTCATCGCAAATAATAATTCGGTTCTGAAATTATTTTCTGCTATAACGTTCAAGCATCATTTCTGACATGCAAAATCGTCTTTCAAGGTCACTCGCCTTCAATTCGTATGGTACCCAATTTCCCTGCTTTTGGATGAAGCCTGTTGCTTGAGTAGCACCCAATGATTTTGCAAGGTCTTGTTGAGTTTGACAACAATCTTCATGGAGTAATGCCTCCAATTCTTGGTCTTCAAACTTGTTTGGTTGTCAAAATCAGCACTGCTGAACCACACAAACCATCCCTCGCATGTTGAAACCGATGGAACTCATTCACCATAAGCTTTGGTGAGCAATCGGTGTGCTTCAGTGGCACTTTTTTAAAATTAAAGAAGTAAAGCAAAACTTCCCGCATATGACGCTTTATTGGCACAAAATTCGACATTTTCGAAGCAAAAAAAAATAAATTATTTTTGTTGTTTACACTATAATGTTCAATAACTAAGCGAGAATAAATGACAGATATGTATCCTTCAAAATTACATATAATTAAAATGGCATATTATTAAAAACAAAAGCTGCGCCATCTATTGTAAATCCCGCATTTTTAAGTCATAACTCCAATAAAAAAGTACTTAATTTTTACATAAATAACATAAACCACAACTGTTCAAATATCCACACTATTTTAAGTTTTAATACAAATTTTTTTCTTACATTTGCTAAACCCAGTTGTTGTTTCCAACGTCACAATTTTAAGACAAATAGGTTTTATCAGTGTTTAAAAAACTAGACTACATGTAGCAGTAGCAACACAAAAACACGAGTAGTCTAGTTGAAAAATTAATAAAAACTCGGAGTCAAACAATTACTACTACTACTGCTACCTTCACATTTTAGTAGCAGTAGTTGTAGTAGTAGCAATAAAAGACAAATTTAAAAGTAGCAGTAATTTTTTTTTTGTATTGCTACCTTAAGAAAAAGCTTAAAAGTAGCAGAGTCATTTGTTTTCTGTTACTTCTGCTACTTTTAAAATTAAGTAGTAATATAAGTAGCAGTTGTGGTAGCAGTTGACGTAGTAGAAAAAGTAGCAGTTCAGTAGTAGTAAATAATTTAAATTTTTGGCTGAAGATTTTCTTTTTTGACTTCTTCTATTGCTGCCTCAACTGCTACTTAACTGCTACTTAACTGCTACTTCCTCTACTACGTCAACTGCTACCTTATTGATACCTAACTGCTACTTCTAAATAATATAAATCAAAACTCGATATAAAGCAGTAGCAACGATTTGTATTTTAATGCCACTATCCATTTACAATTCATGTTTTATTACTACTGCTCTGTTTAGAGTTTTATTTTTTGAAGGTAGCAGTAGTTTTTGAAAACAAAAATAGATAAATGCTACTGCTACCGCTACCGCTAGTGAACAATATTTGAAGCAGTAGTTCTAGCAATAGTTAAAAATGTTTTAGTTATCATAGCTTTTTAAACACTGGATTTTATTATCCATCTACCCTCATGCATACATATTTTTTTCGGATCTAGAAGCTCATAAAATAGTGATCCTCACAAAAGAGATTTAGGTTCATATAAAACTTGTTAATGCCCAACTTCATCGCGATATTAATTAATATATTAATATATTAATCAATTGTGAACGTTCTAGTCATTTTCTGAGGGAGTCCTTTTATGGAGACTACGGTCATATGTTGCCCGATTTTTGCCATAATTTCAGAGTATTTAAAACTAATTTGTGCAAAATTATAAATATTTATGACTACTCAAACACTATTCCGGGGGGCTGTATAGGGGCTAGGTGAAATCATAGACCATTTTTCAATACCAAAAAAGTCTTATCAACAGAACGAATTTGTAGATTTCAGCTGGTTAGTTCCTTTTGTTTTGGGCGCTATCGTGTTTTCAACAAAAAGACGGACGGACCCACAATATATATACTAAGGAATGAGATCATAAAATTCTTAACACACGTTGTTCATTAAAACTTTTAACCCAAGTATTATTTGTTTTTTTTTTTTAACAAGTTACCTTTGTAAAACATGTTAGTTTTTATGTTTAATGTCAATTATGTTCATTTGTTGTTAATCTGATTAAAATGAGTGACCAGAAAAAAGTGCGTACTAAAATTATTAAATATTTTCAACAAAACCCAACATGGTCCTACAAAAAGTTGGCCAATCATTCAAAGGTATGCCGTCAAACTGTTTCCAATGTTATTAAACAGAAACGGGAGAACTTGTCCGTTGACAGAAATCCTGGTTCAGGTAGAAGGAATGGTCCACATAATGTTTCTAAAGTCAAACAAATAGAAAGCATTTTCAAAAGAGCTCCCAACACATGCGGTAGGAAAGCAGCCCGGTTAGCTCAGTGCTCGGACTATTTGGTATGAAAAGTTAAAGCTAATGCAGGTTTAAAAACATAAAAGGTTAAAAAAGTTCCAGACAGGAATGCTGGTAAACATTTAGAGGCCAAAAACAGAGCATGGAAATTGAAGTTAAGAATTTTTCGATCTCACTCCTTAATGTAGGTCTGCAGCTACCATTAAAAGGTGTTACAAACGGAATGACAAAATCAATATACCCCTGATATTTTTTGATGGTGGGTATAAACAAAATATAATAAATCGGTTAGATTAGTTGTGTTTGAAAAATATAATAATCAGGGCTATTCATGTTCTCACTTTCACCATTCACCCTATTTTTGGAAGTATAATTACAGCAATATTTATATTAAATAAAGTTTCTAAAATTATATAATTAAGGTTAAAAAAATCGCGTTGAAACATAATTAGAAATGCTGAGGAAATTACATAATATTGTTGTAATTATGCTTGCAAAAATACGGTGAAATACACTGATTATTATATTTTATAGTTCAATTTAGTAATAAATAATTTTTTTTTTTATCTGAGTTCTAATAATTTGTTTTTTTTTTCACTTAATTTAATTTATATTTTTTTTACAATAATGCTTTTTTTCCATTACCCAATTAATTAGAATATTTTTATATTTCAGTTATTTGTATTTAATATCACTTGAAAGTATGTGTTTCCAATTTAATTGATTCTTTACATTCATTTACTATAGAAATATTTTCTCTTCAAATTCCAAACATAATCCTTCAATATTTATTTTTATGAATCTTTTTTTTTTGTTTGGCTTTTTAATCTTTTTCAAAATAAATAAATTTCACTACCGTTAACGTTCAACTTTTATCCTTATTGTTGCGCGCGTGGCAAAGAACTGACTGACTTGAATCAAAGAATTGCGTAACGTTGGGACACCTGACGCAGTATTTGGAAATTAAGTTTGAATTCCAACAACAACCAAAAAAAAAAAAAAAACATCAAAAGCCTGAAGCATTGTAACCTATCAACAGACGTTGATGTTTAAATAAATATTAAAGAAAAAAAAATAACCAACAACCACCCTCATCACCCACTAACATTGGATCTCCATACCATCACCACCCACCCAATGGCACATGATGAAAAACTATCGGAACGCATTGATGACTGCTCTCTGTCTCTCACACTTACTCTCGTCCTTTGATGTCGCACAGTGAGTGGGTCCGTGCTTTGGAATGCTTTAGTAGTTTGTTACAATACATTTCTCCACTGTGTACAATGTCTGGCGGCGAATTATTCATATATTGTTACTTTGGGATTGTTCAACATCAACCCCATTTGCTGTGGCACAACTGAATCCCTTTTGGGTTGATTGATGTTGCTGGTGCGCATGTTCGTCACCGCCCACTGTTCACTTCATCCATCTGTACACAGAGACAATGTTTAAGTGAATTTCCATTTAGTTATTACACAAACAAGGATTAATAAAAATGTTGTTTATTTTTTCATTGTTTTTTGATTTTTTTTTTTCAGATGTTTTTATGTATATACTTACATATACATTTGTATGTATGTATATGATGCATTATGTATTGGTATGCTTTCAATGATTTTATTTTTGGGCATTGGGGTCATTAAGTTCCGCCCACTTTTGATACATTAAGTTTTCGAATATTAGTGTACATTATGATCTACATACGTATTGAAACTTTACAATTAATTTTACTACTTACTATATTTTCAGTTTGACTTTAAAGTGTTCTCATTAAATTTTTTACCACATAATTATTTAGAGCTACTTGTAGGTTTTATATTGTATTTTATTTAGTATTATTTGTGGTAACGAATATTTTAACTTATTAAAATTCGAGATTTATGAAAATTGCTTTTCTATCACTTTATTTAAATACATATACTTTTAGTATAGAAGTTATGAACTATTATCTGAAGCAAGTTTATTATATAAGGAAGGAAGGAAACATTTTCGACAATGTATTGGACCTCACGTTTATGATCACACAAAATTTGAAGTTGCTCAAAAATTTCAAATTCTTTTATCGAGGTTCAAGTTAATATTGTTACGTTTTTACCTTTTAAAACGTGTTTTATTTCCTTTAAATAAACCGGATACTTTTGATTGCAAATAAAAGCAGTTTTAGTAGTTTGAAATTGTAACAACTCTTTATTTATTAAAATGTACAACAACAACAGTCTAAATAGTCACTATGTGTTTTTAATACACACAAACACGTTTATAATGCACAAACTTAAATGTACAGTACTGTTGATGTTAACTCTATTAGCTCCTAAGATAAACTCACTAACGACTGCAACCTCTGCCACTATTTATACACACGCCATCTTTCGTGAATCTTCTACAATGATCTTAAAGGACAAATTAGTATATTCGAATTCTAGAACTTTCCATGTTAATGTTAGCAGCTTAAACATTCAGTGTTGCCATACTTTCAAATAATGATCAACTCAAAGCTTTTATTCAATGTTGTATGTTTCACAGATACAGTAGTGGTCAAAACATTTGCAACTGAGATCGCATTTTAACTTTTCATTGACCAATTTTCTCCAAATCACATTTCGATACAAACATTTATTTTTTTCATGTCATCATACATTGTTTTTGTTAAAAATATAAAAAAAAAACAAATTCCGTTAAAGTAAAACAACAAAAAATTAATTTTAAAAGATGTATTCAAAATACAGCTGTTCAAAACATTTGCAACTCTTATTACTCTTACTCATAACTATGCTATTAACACTAACAAATGCTAGGAAATAACGGTAATCGCATTTGTTTTATTAATTCGTGATTTCGATCTTTGCATTTTATTAAAAAACTCATCATAATTATTTTACTATAAGAGTTTTAATAAGATATTGGAAGCATTAACCTCGTAAGAATTACTTTTGTGAAAAATGGCAGGAAACAAATACAATTCCGATTTCAGGGTGAAATTTTTAAATGACTTTAAAAGTGGACTTTCGCAAAAAGACATTTCCTTAAAATATTCCGTTCCAAAATCAACAATTTGTCGCATTGTTAATAGTGGTAACATCCATACAACTCACAAAGGAGGAAGACCCCGTATTACTACTGTAAGAGAAGACAGAAAAATTATGAATTTTTTCACGAAATATCCTAAAGCAGTTCCTAGAGAAGTTAAAACCGAACTTTCCATAGATGCCAGTCTTTCCACAATTAAAAAAAGAGCCCGAGAATATGGTCTTAAAAGTTTTAGATGCACTAAAAACCCGTTGTGTCGGAAAAAATAGAAAAGCTCGGCTTGAATTTGCCCGCAACCATTTAAATTGGACTCAACTGCAATGGAAAAACATACTATGGTCCGATGAGTCCAAATTCAACCTCCGGGGTTCAGATAGAAGAGCCTACATTCGACGACCAGGAGGCGAAAAGTTTAATCCCAGATACACAACCGCCACAGTGAAATACGGAGGTGGAAACATTATGGTGTGGGGGTGTTTTTAGGGAAAACGGATTGGCCCAATTCTCCGGATTACTAATAAAATGACGGCCACAATATATAGAGACCTTCTAAGCTCAGTTATGCTTCCGTATGGAGAATGGGAAATGCCACTTTCATGGACATTCCAGCACGATAACGACCCTAAACATACGGCAGGTGTTGTAAAAGTATGGTTGGAGGAAAATAATATTAGTGTCATGTCGTGGACGCCACAATCTCCCAATCTCAACCCGATTGAGAACATGTGGATGATTGCAAAACGGAATATTGGTAATAAAGTATTCCGAAATGGTGATGAACTTTTTGCAGAGTTGGAAAAGCAGTGGAATTAAATTCCCGAAGATTATATTAAAAAGCTAATAGCCTTAATGCCTAAAAGATGTTCCGAAGTAATAATAAATAACGGCTATACTACAAAATACTGAATAATGAAATCGATTTTTGGATTTGTATAATATTTTCTTTAAGAGTTGCAAATGTTTTGAACACTTATATTTAGACTAATTTTGTTAAACTTTATTTTTTTATTGTTGTAAATTTATGAATATTTTTTTTTGTTTTTGTAAAATAATATGCAATAACTGAATTTTATAAAAAGAATATAAAAAAACTTATGCTGAAAGTCTTTGTTAAAAAAAATAAAGAATTAGGCAAAATGTGATTTCAGTTGCAAATGTTTTGAACACCACTGTATGTTAATAATACCCACAGATATGTATGTTATCAGCAGTTGAGGAACATTATGCAACTTAAAACAGGCTGTTAAAGCCTTTATATTTGAATTCAAGTACAATTTCGTAACAATATTTATATATATAAAAATGGTGTAAAAAATGTATAGTAATTCATAAAATTTCTGTACAATTTTTTGTCAGTTTGTATATTTGAGAAGGTTTTTACGGAAGAAAATTTTGGAAAATCCCTCCGGAAAATTGGAAAAATCGAGTTTTACTCCAAAGTTTGTCTGAAGGCTTAAAATTGGGGCGAGGGGAAGTTCGCCGGGTCCGCTACTTGTATATAAGAATGGTGTAAAATCGCTCAATTTCAACTATATATTTTTAGGTATATCTTTGTAATTTATATAAATATATATATCACCAAAAAGCCATTTTCGAAACCTAAGTACATATCCCTAAGTTTTGTACATTATTATTTGAATAATAGACCACAACGTAAAGATAAGTATGTGAAAAATATATGTAAATTGATACCATAAAATGTTTCTTAAAAATATCGTATTATTTTGAATGTCTATATAGATTTTTACTTATATTTTCAATAAAAGAGGAAATTTACTTCAGCTAAACCTTCATTTCACTCAAAAGAAATTTTTAACTTAAAATTAAGAAACATTTTTCTGGTTATGGAGACAGTTTATCATCTTTAACTGCTAACGTATTTTTTAAACGCTGTTTTTTATTTTTAATGACTTATGTCATTTTGAAGGGTACATATCTATCATTTATTCTCACTTAGTTATTGAACATTATAGTGTGAACAACAAAGTTTCTTTTTTTTTTTTTGCTTCGAAAATTACGACTGCTACTATCAACAGCGCGTTATATGCGGGAAGTTTGGCTTTACTATTTTTATTTAAAAAAAAGTGCCACTAAACCACACTGATTGCTCACCAAAGCTTATTGCGAATCTGTTCCATCGATTTCAACGTGCGAGAGATGGTTTGTGCAGTTCAGAAGTGGTGATTTTGACACGGAAGACAAAGATCGCCCAGGCCAGCCAAAAAAGTTTGAAGACCAAGGATTGAAGGCATATCTCCATGAAGGGTAAGATATAGTATGTGAAGCCCGGCCAACCAGCTGAATTGACACCAAATATCCATGGCGCTAAGGTAATTGTTTGTATTTGGTGGGAGCAAAAGGGCACTATCTATTATGAGCTGGTGAAATCTGGCCAGACCATCACAGGGAACCTGTACCGAACGCAACTGATTCCTTTGAAGTGAACATGAAACCGTAATATTCCATCATGACAACGCTCGGCCACATGTTGTAATACCTGTTAAAAAGTATTTCGAATAAAGTGGTTGAGCAGTTTTACCTCATCCGCTTAATAGTCCAGACCGTTCCCCATCCGACTACCATTTGTTTCGATCGATGCAGAACGCTCTCTCTGGGATACGCTTCACTTTGGAACATAGTATACGATATTGGCTTGATTCGTTTTTTTGGCTCGTTTGTATAAATGTTTCAAAATAAAAGCTAAAAATTTTAAAAAAATTCAGCATTTTTAAATCATACACCCAATATATTGTTACGAATTTGCAATAGCGATTTGAATTTAACAGTCTGTAACGACTGCCTGCAGTATTCATCATGTTTATAAACACTTCCATCAGTAGAAGCTTCTACTTATCAACAATGTTGATAGCGTGCAGTTATTAGCGTTGTTTGTAAGTATGGCAACACTAAATGTTTAGGCTGTTAACATTGACATCGAAAGCTCTAGAATTCAAACATACTAGTTTGTCCGCTAAGAGTATTGTAGAAGATTCGCGAAAGATGGCGTGCGAATAAATAGTGGCAGAGATTGCAGTCGTGAGTTGAGTTCATCATTGGCGCTGTTAAAGTTAACATTAACTGTTGTGTACATTTGAGTTTGATAAACGTGTATAAAAACACTGAGTGACTATTTGAACTGTTGTTGTTGTACATTTTAAATAAATAGTTGTTACAAATTTTAAACTACTAAACGGCTTTTATTTGCAATCAAAAGTATATCCGGTTTATTTAAAGGAAATTAACCAACGTTTTAAAATGGTTAAAACGTTACAATATAGAATAAATAAAAATGTATTAGAAAATATACTATGTAGTTGGCAAAAGTAACCTTTATCTTCTAATATCCTTGAAATGTTTTTCACAACAGCATAAACAATTTTTTATGAAAACATAAAATTAAGGACTTGAATTTTGAGATATCCTTCTTCAAGGGACCCTAATCATATTTGTTATCCCCATTCAGATAAAAATGTTTTAACAATTAGTTATAAAAATATACACAAAAACCCAAATACAAAATAAATTAAATCTGAAGTCGTACATTTTATATTATTACGAAATTGCATTATATTCATCATGTTTATCTACATTTCCATCCACCATGAACCATAAACTTCCACTTATAAACAATGTTGATAACACGCTGCAATGCAATTTCCTTTAATAAAGCTTCTAAATATTCTAAGAATACTTTTTGTTTCAATTTTAACACTTTTAATCAAAAAATACAAAAACTATTTCAATTCAACATAATCGAACTTCAAAAACAATAACAAGAAAAGCTGTTTAAATAGTGTTGCCTTTGATAAAATTGAGAGTGAAACATGTAGCATATTTTGAGGGTTTTAGTGCAACATTATTGGAAAAGAACATTGCTTTCTGAAACCAAAATAACGTATCATCAATATAAATTTGTAAGAAAAAATAAAAATATATTTTTACTGTGCCCAGCATTTGTTACTTTGTTACGAGATTATCAAAAAATTAGCATCACCAAAATCTGATTTAGTTTCCAGATCCTTAAGATTCCATAGCCTGCCTTTAAAGTCATTGCTTACCAATGTCATTTAAACCTCCCCCAAGTTATGCTAGTGTGAGTAAACATTTTTGTGGTTTTCTCAATGTATTTTTTTTTTCAACAACAGCAACAGCGCATTGTCATTGGCTTCTTTTTCATCTTTAGGTTTTTTTATTTTGTTCGTCCAACTGAGGATGTATGTGAATTTTCTAGTATATAAAAGATTCCTTCTTTTTTCCCTGTGATTTATGTGTTTTTTTGTTAGTGAATGTAGAAAAACGTACATAACTGTAATCACACACACTTATGAACATCTATGTGCATTAGGATGGTCCCGACATTGGAAATCATATGTAAAATTTACCTTTAATTGAGTTTTGTTCAGTCTCTTTTCCTGTTTTTGGGATAATTTGTAATATTGATAGAAAGATTTTATAAGATGATGTATATAAATATGTAAGCAATAAATAACAAAACAAAAATTATTTAAAAATATTATTAATAGAACAACAATTTTTAGTACTGGTATCCTAAATCATCTCTCACTGGAGTTGGGAATCTTTTTTGGGGACCATACTAATATACATACACACTCACGCACACACGGACTCCTGTGCAAGTGTAGGTTTTAATGTATGCAGAGTATTGTCATTTTAAGATCCATTGGATTCTTTTGTGGCTTTTGCAAATTTAATGCGTTCGTATGTTCAGTTCAGTTGTTTTGAATTTAAATAAAATTCCAAAATGGCGGAAATTTCAATAGTGTGGTCTTTTGTCCACACATAAACACCACACCTGCACATGCACTTGACAGAATTAGTGTGTGAGACGAATGACATTTTAAATATGTACATTAGGGTGTACCATATTTTAATCCCAAGGTCTAAAATTGTTCATTGTCATCATTTAAGTAAAAACATCAATATGGACTTTCTAAAAAATAGCCAAAGACTTAAAGGGTCATCGTCACACTGCTTCAAAAGCCATTAACCAGTGTAAGGCAGACTTGAACATTGAAAGAAAACCTGGATCAGGAAGAAAAAAAGAACTAACAGATATTGGTAAGGCAAAAGAAGTCGAACAACTCTTTCGAAGAGCACCGAACACTTCTATCAGAAATGCAGCACGTAAAGTCAAATGCTCTGATTCTTTTGTGCGCAGAGCTAAAGCTAATGCTGGATTAAAGTCGTATTAAGCTCAGAAAGTTTGAAATCGCAATGCGGTAAAGAACTTTGCAGTAAAAGAACAAGCGAAAAAAATGAGGTAAAATGGTATAAAAAAATACATCTTTTGTGTGATGGAAATTGATGAACTGATGAAAGTTATGTACTGGCAGACTTTTCACGACATATAATTAAAGAACACAGCAAAGGTATCCTAGGACATGTCCGATTTTAAGTGTAAGTGGACCACCTCGTCCAAAAAGCTAAGGAAATGAACTATAAAATCTTAAATGGGAGGATTACCGAAAAATATTTTAATGTTTCATAATCATATCATAAACTGAGAACAACATACCACAATAATGTGAATTTTAACTTTACCATATTATGGTTACCACAATCATATAAATAATTACTGTGACTATAATATTTTTAAATAAAACTTTGCAAAAATGTTGAAGTAGTTCCAGTAAACATGAACAACCATATTTTTTTCTCTGGCTTTGGGAGCATCAAAAATCACAAAAGTGCAAAATAAGTTCCACCCTACTGTACATACATAAAAACTCTTTTAATTATTTGTTTTTTTTTGTATTATAGCTTTTTTAAATCTATATGAAGTAAAAAATGATTGTATCAATTATTATTGGAAATATTTCATTAAATTATGTCTACATATTCATAAGTTCAAACGTAACTATGTAATTAATGTAGAAATATGTATATTCGTGGCTGCCGAAAAAATTTAGAAATATATTCCAAAACCTCACATGTTTTATATGTATATTACGGTGGATAAATTTTTTTCACGAATAATCGTAGAGCAGAAGCACATTCTACGGTAAATTCTAAGAAATTTTCCCCAACAAACCATACGTCTAAAATCAAATCCTATCTTGTATATAACTTGTTTTATTTAACTTTATCTCATTCATACCTATTCCAATTGATAAATATTTTGTTTAAATCTATACGTATTATATTGAAGTTTTTTAATAGATTGGCAGGAAACTAAATTTTTCCTCAAGGTATCATAACATACCAATTACAAATTTGCAATTTGGAAGACGAGTTATTTTCCAAATTTTAAATTATTTTTTTACGTAATACGCTATTTAAAGTTCCTTAAAATTTTTAAATTGTCTATAGTTTGGATTCTATCAAGGTTAAAAGTTAAAATTTAATATAATGCTTGTAAAAATGGCGTATCATTTTGAATGGTACATATCTGTCATTTATTCTCACTTAGTTATTGAACATTATAGTGTAAACAACAAATCGTCATGTGCGGGAAGTTTTTCTTTAATATGAAAAAAAGTGCTGCTGAAGTACACTGATTGCTCACTGAAGTTTGTGGTGAATGTTTTCCATCGGTTTCAACGTTCGAGAGATGGTTTGTGCGGTTCAGAAGTGGTGATTTTGACACGGAAGACAATAACCGCCCAGGCCAGCCAAAAAAGTTTGAAGACCAAGGATTGAAGGCATATCTCCATGAAGGGTAAGATATCGTATTTGGTTGTGAAGTCCGGCCAACCAACGGAATCGACACCAAATTCAAATATCCATAGCGCTAAGGTAATTATTTGTATTTGATGGGAGTAAAAGCGTTCTAATTATTATGAGCTGCTGCGAATGCAACCGATTCGAATATGCGATCAGACAAAAGACCTTAATATTCCATCATGACAACACTCGACAACATGTTGTAATACCTGTTGAAAACTATTTAGAATGAAGTGGTTGGGAAGTTTTGCCTCACCCACTTTATAGTCCAGATCTTGCCCCGTCCGACTACTATTTGTTTCGTTCTAAGCATAACGCTCTCTCTGGGATACGCTTCACTTTGGAACAGAGTATCCGAAATTGATTCGTTCTTGTCCTCTAAAGATGAGTTCTTTTGGCGCTGAGTCCATATGTACATTTGTCAATAGTACAAATGTTCCAAATTAAAAGCAACAAATTTAAAAAATTCCGCATTTGTAAGTTATTTACCAATAAGAATAGTGTAAAATCTTCTATAACTTTTAAATCGCATATCCAATTTTTACAATATTGATCTCATAGCAATGCGATGTATTTATTATATATTTCTAAAAATCCTTTAATTTTTAACACAGGATGTAGAACCAAAAAATTTACCTTTTACTAAAAAGATATTTTTCCTTTTTTACCTTTTAAAAATGGTGTTGATTGCAAATAATAACAGTTTAGTAGTTTAAAATTGTAACAACTCTTTATTTATTCAAATGTACAACAACAATTTAAAAAGTCACTATTCAAATACACACACATTTTTATTACACACTTTATAATGTACAAGAATACACTAGTAATGCAGTAGATGTTTACTCCAACAGCGCCTATGATAAACTAACCGCATCCACTAGTTATATGTAGTGCCATCTTCCTTCGAGTAGTTTCTACAATGATCTTAACGTTCAAAACTAGAGTGTTAGAATTCTAGAGCGTTTAGCTGCTTCAATGTTAATGTTAGCAGCTTAAACATTTAGTGTTGCCATACTTACAAACAATGATCAACTCAAAGCTTTTATTCAATGTTGTATGTTCCACAGCTATGTTAATAATATCCACAGTTATGTTAACTGCTGTTAATCAGACGGCAAACAACATTGTCCACAATTAGAAGTCTCCAGAAATAGAAAGGTTGAGAAACATGATCGTAACAATATATGTATTTTTTATATAAATTTTGCTCAATTATTGCACAGTACGGCAATTGGATTTACTAGCACCGCTGGTCACAAAGTAGAGCACATCAGACATGCAAAATTTTTAAACGCTTCCGATTTGTTTAATTAATATATTCTTTATGCGTATGAAAAACGTAGTGGCGTGTTCTAAGGACTGAGATCGAAAAATGTTTAACATACATATATGTTAATAAAAGTGAAACCACTAAACTTATAGTTTTGAATCTTTTTTATTTGATTAAATTATTGTTACAATTTACAAAAAAAAAAAAAAAATATTGTTCTAATCACTAATGATAAATTTTGAACCTTTTTCGAAAATCCTTCCCTTACAGTTTTTATAGTGATTTCTGTCACTTTGTACGAACAGGTTGTCCATCTCCGTTTAAAATCTACCACACTTTTGGACACCTTTTTTGTGCTCTTCAATTCTCTTTTAACAAGAGCCCAATATCTCTCCACTGGACTCAGCTCCAGGCAGTTTGGAAAAACTGACCAGAAGCTGCGAAAAATTTTACATACGTACATTACGTCATCCTTTTTGCAGCAGGTATATTTTTTGTATAAAATTTGACTTCAATTTCCGTGCACTGTCTTTGGCCTCTAAATTTTTAGCGGAGTTCCTGTCAGGAACCTTTTGAGCCTTGTATGCTTTTAAACCTTCATTGGCTTTAACTTTGCGTACCAAATAGTCCGAGTACTGACCTAACCGGAGGTGTTGGGAGCTCTTTTGAAAATGCTTTCTATTTTTTTGGCTTTAGAAGCATCATGTAGACCATTCCTTATACCTGAACCAGGTTTTATATCAACGGACAAGTTCTCCCGGTACTGTTTAATAACATTGGAAACAGTTTGATAGCAGACCTTTGATTGTTTGGCCAACTTTTTGTAGGACCAAGTTGGGTTTTGTTGAAAATATTTAATAATTTTAGTACGCACTTTTTTCTGGTCACTCATTTTAATCAGATTAACAACAAATGAACATAATTGATATTAAACATACATCAATATATCGGGAATTCTTCCGGCTCGGTTGTTATTTAAAATCGAGAAAATCAGCCAAGCTAGATTTTTGGCCTATTTTTTATCTATATCTGGATTACTAAGTTATTAATATAGACAATGTGAATATCTAATGATAGATATTTCAAAGATCTATATAAGGCTATAGTATTTTGGACCTACAATGGGTCAAAATCTGGAAAAATATTTTTTAACCCGAATTTTTTTTTTAACAAAACAATTTTTTTGTCATACATTTTTTTTCACTAGTAAATTAAAAAATTTAAAAAAAAATTTTGAAAAAAATGAAAAAAAACCATTTCGAAAAAATTTTTTTTTAAATTTTTAAATTTTTTTTTTTAAATTTTGAAAAACAATTTAAAAAAAAATTTTTGTTTACCTAAAAATATTTAAAATTTTTATTTTAAAGTATAATTTGGTGAAGCGTATATAAGATTCGGCACTGCCGAATATAGCACTCTTACTTGTTTTTTATTAATATATTCTTTAGGCGTATAAAAACCATAGTGGGTGTGGTATTTATCTCTTATAGTTATTATTATACGCATTTGAAAATTCAAATTTCATAATATCGGGCACAATCTATGGCTGCTTTCATTAATATTTTGTCTGGCAGTAAAACAATAAATAAGAAGATCATATAAATGTTGTTTCAAATCAATATCTTTTACCATTCCAAAAAATAATTGATTTTAAAAATTCGGAAAATGTTGAACATTTCTATTTCTTGGCCGAAAAACCGCTATTACTCTGCCTTTGATGCCTTCCTAGGGGAACTTATAATGCTTTTATATATTTTTTTGAAAATCAATCATAACTTTAAAATAGAAAACGCCACCAATAGGGGGTTCCCTAGGCTCGTATTTAACCTATATCGATCTTCTGAATTTGGGCTAAGTGTTCTAAAATCCCAAAGCTGGGATTCAAAAATGTTTTAGAGTTTCGGATACTATGATGCTTTCCAAATCATTCCTATTTGGACAGTATAACAAACGGCTTTTTGCTGAAAAAGTTGAAATTTAATTTAAAAAATAACAATAAAAAATCAGCAAGCAGCATTACTGTATGAGTTTTTAAATTTAAGAAAATTTTATTTACTTTAAAGAAAATCCTTGCAATTTAATTTCATATATAAAAAAATGCCTTTGATTATAAATAGAATAGACTTAATTAAAATTTCATTTTTGTACTTGCAACACAATAAACACTCTGCAAGTAAAAACTATATAATAAAAAACAATTAATTAAATTAAAAAATGTTCATCAAAATTTGTTTGCCAACCAAGCACATGCACAAACAATTTAACTACATGTTGTTGCAACAAGGAACAAAAGCGACAAGTAACAATCATGGCTAATAAACAGGAATGTAATTATAAAGTTCTGTTTTTTTTTTTTTTTATTTATATTTTTGCTTATTCGTTTTTAATTTTGTTGTGGAGCTTATAACGAAATTAAATATGATGGTAAATGAAATAAAACTGATGACGATGATGAGAACTTACTTACTTACGTTTAATGGAGAGAAAGAGAGAATATGAAATTTCCATCCTGCCTACCGTTATTATGCAAGGATGTTGTCATGCCACATTATAAATTTATTGCTATAATATTGCAACTTGTAATGCAGCAGCAACAACTCTTGAGCGTAGATTATGTGTATGTAGAGGAAGTAGAGGAAAATTAATTTCATTGTTGATGGATTTTTAATGGGGCTGTAAAGAAAATCAAAGAAGAGAGTAACATTATGAAAATTACCACTTAAGGTGGACTCTTAGAAAATTAAATTTCTTTTCTTAGTACCTGCTACTTGACTATGAGTTGCAGCAGGAACTTTATAATAACTTACAACATTAACACATTTTCTTTAAAACTGGTTCGTTAAAGTTAAACAGGTCAATTGCAGCAAAATGAAAAGGATATAAAGAAAAAATTCTTATAATTAAATTCCTTATTTTTTATTTCATATTTTCTTTTAGTAATAAATGTGTTGTTCTCATTAGCATGTTATAACTTTAGTGGCCTTTATTAAATGTGGTTTTCTTATTTTTTTTATATTTCACACTAATTGGCTGCTGCTGTTGCTGCCGTTGTTAAGACCTTTTAACAAATATTTTGTTGTTATTTAACCTGTTGGTGACACCTTATATTTACCTTTTCACTAATTATCATTAAAAATCACATCAGATTTTAGAAAATTTGTAGCTACCACACTCTCATTTACATATTTACACACACACACACCCTTATTTGTAATTATTTTCAATAAACCGTATCGTATCATAACATAACTTCCTTTCATTTAACGTATCGTATAGAAACTCTGCCTCCCCCTCTTGGTGTGTTGCGTTCAGAGAGAGAGAGGGAGAGAGTATTTAAAAATTTTCACTTAAAGTGTCATATTTCATTATATCCATAAAAGTTTGGTTTAGTGTTTTTGTGTGTCTATGTGTATCTGAGTGTAGTCATCTTTTTGCTTCTACCCTTAAGCGTTTTTTGTGGTCTTGTGGTTTTGCTATTGTATCCTTCCATTCATATCTGCGGACTATTACAACGATTTTTATCAAATTCGTATCAATTTATATCAAAGTTCATCATCTGTCTGTCTGTGTTTTTTGTATTCTCGCAGGGTATTGGTAATGGCTCTTTAATTAGGCGCATAATATCAAAGTCAAGGATTTAATTTTCCATATGTGGTTTGTTATTTACTTTTCATTGAATGAGTTTCTTTTTTAAGGACATTTGATACGATTTGCAAACTGTAAAGGATTTATAATTTTATGGTTGATATTTTGCTATCATTATTTTTCCAAAAATCTCAATATTGAATGAGTTATAAGAACTTTAAGATTACACATTATTGTAATTCTCAACTCAATATTTAATGAGTTTTAAGAATTTTATGATTTTCATACTAAAATTCGATTTTTGCTAAGAAGTATAAGTGATTACAGACTATCGATAATTTCCCATAAACTTAATATTTAATGAGTTATAACAATTTTCAAATTTTCCTACAAAATATCGTTTCTTGGTGAGTTTTTGAAATCACAGATTCTCATTATTTGTCCAAACAACTTAATATTTACTGAGTTATAGTGATTTTAAGATAATAATAATTATTGTTTAAAAATTTCATATAAAAATAGTTTTTTGGTGAGAAATATCAGTAACCACAGATTACCTTTACTTTCCCAGTAGTAGTGAAAAAGTTGATAAAGAGTGAGTCAAAAAAAACTTATAAGTTCATCGTCACACTGTATCAAAAGCCATTAAACAGTATAAGGAAGACATGAGCATTGAATAAAAACCTAGATCAATAAGAAACAAAGATCTAACAGATATTAGTAAGGCAAAATAAGTCAAACAGCTCTTTCGAAGAGCACCGAACGCTTCTACGAGAAAAGCATCTCGTAAAGTTAAATGATTTGATTCTTTTGTGCTCAGAGCCAAAGCTAATGCCGGGTTGAATTCGTATAAAGCAAAAGAACTAGCGATAAAATGGAGGTAAAATTGTATAAAAAAAAAAAACAAGTAATAGAGCTATATGCCGAATCTTATATAACCTTCACCATATTATTCTTCAAAATAAAAATTTTACATATTTCAAGGTAAACAAAAAAAAAAAAAAAAAAAATTTTCCAATGTTGTTTTTTTAATATTTTTAAAAACATTTCAAATTGTTTTTTTTAAATTAAAATTTTTTTTTTTGTTTTTTCAGTTTTTTTTTTTTTACTTTTGTTGAAACAAAAAATTCGGGTTAAAAATAATTTTTTTTTCCGATTTTGACCCATTGTATGTCCAACTTACTATGGTATTATATACGTCGTTGCAAAGGTATTTGAAATATCTATCATTAGATATCCATATTGTCTATTTTAATGACTTCGTAATCCAGATATAGGTAAAACATAGGTCAAAAATCGATGTTGTCCTTATATCTCAGCCATTTGTGAACTGATTATCTCGATTTTAAATAGCAACCGAGCCGGAAGAATTCCGGAGATATTGATGTATGAATCGTGTATGTAAGTTATTTGGGGGCTTCGGAAATTTGATTTCAACAGACAGACAGACGGACATGGCTTAATCGACACCGTTATCTATAAGGATCCAGAATATGTATACTTTATAGTGTCGGAAAATTATATTGTTGAAATTTCAGACGGAAACTTATATACCGTTCTCACGAAGGTGAAGGGTATAAAAATACACCTGTTGCATTTGGAAAATCCGATTTTGACAGCGCGTTTAATAGTGAAGTTAGCTGCAAAACACAATAAATGTAAACACATACATACAAAAGAAGAAGCAAATATGCAAGAAACTCATTTTTTAAACTTTAATATTTATTTTTTTGGATAAAATTTTAGTTCACAATTCACAAAACAAGAATCAGAAACACCAATACTGCAGTGTACTTTATTGTTTAAATAATCCGGGTTCTTATATTTATTTTTTTTATAACCTTGTTTTTATTGTTCGACGCTACTTTTATTTAGGAATGACATTTCAGCATTAAAGCTAAGCGGAAAAAAAGTTCCGCCTTACGCTTTTATTTAGGTTGGCCTGTTATGTACTGGCAGACTTTTCACAACTTCCGTGTAAAGATTTTTATGTGACTGATGGACGAGGTAATGCTCAAGAACAATACCGGACAAAAAAAAACAAACAAAATTCCCCAAGAAGTTTCTTGTGTGACTAGCCATTTGCAATTGTGGCAAAAGAAGCCAATCGTTTATGACATCAGGCACGATAAACACAGAAATATATAAAGGGTTTTCCAACAAGAGGTGTTATTTTGAATCACCCGGTATTACGGCAGCTGTCACTTTTGAAGCTTTTATTCTTTGACATTTAACAAGAAGAAACTATGACATTACTAAAAATGGTACGATACAAGCTTCAACAACGCATTGATATTGTTAAAATTCACTACAAAAATTGTGAAAATCTTGCAGTCACAGTTCGCAAAACTAAAGCATTTTTGGGTCGTCGTGATGCACCTTGTCGGACCGCAATACAGAAATTGATGGAAAAATTCGAACTGTTGGGACAAATTAGTGATGTGAAGAATAAAACCCGTGCACGTCGCTCTACAATAACTGAGAATATAGCTGGCCCGATTTGTCATCAATCCACTATGGAAAAAAGGCCCTTGAGTGGTATTCAAACAATAATGTCATTTTTTACCACTGGAGGCAAATCCACCCAACTGTCCAGAACTTCGGTCTGTAAGAAAGTATTGGGCTCTTGTAAAAAAACAAATGTTTAATTTCCGGAAAAAATGTATTAATTAATAAATACTGAGTAATATACCAATATTTTAATGTTTAAGGATTTTGTACAATATTTGAATAAATTTACGTATTTTTGAGAATTTTTATGTTGAATGGTTTTATATATAAACAAGTAAGAGATCTATATTCACAAAATTACACTTTGAAATACAAATTTTAAATATTTTTAGGTAAACAGAATTATTTTTTTTTTTCAAATTGTTTTTCAAAATTTTTTTTAATTATCTATTTTTTTTTTTTAATTTAGGTATAAAGACTAATTTACAAATTCCTGTGAATTCAGAACTATTTATTTTCTGCAACTTTCTATTGAAAATCATGTATTTTAAATATAACCAAGTAAGAGAGCTATATTCGGCTGTGCCGAATTTTATATAACCTTCACCAAATTATACTTTAAAATAAAAATTTAAAAAAAATTTTTTTTTTTTTGTTCAAAATTCAAAAAATATTTTTTTTTCAAAATTGTTTTCAAAAAAAATTTTTTTTCGAAATAGTTTTTTTGAAATTTTTTAAAAAAATTTTTTTAATTTGCTAGTGAAAAAAAATGTATGACAAAAAATTTTTTTGGTAAAAAAAAAATTCGGGTTAAAATTTGACCCATTGTAGGTCCAAAATACTACAGCTTTATATAGATCGTTGTAATGGACTTTGAAAAGTCTATCATTAGATATTCATATTGTCTATACTAATGACTTAGTAATCCAGATATAGATCCAAAATAGGCCAAAAATCAATGTTGGCTGGGTTTTTTCCTTATATCTCAGCCATTTGTGGGCCGATTTTCTCCATTGTAAATAGCAACTGAGCTGGAAGAATTCCCGATATATTAATGTATCAAGTTCGTAATTTATTTAAGGTCTTCCGAAAATTGATTTCAACAGACAGACGGACATGGCTTAATAGAGTCCGCTATCTATAAGGATCCAGAATATATATATATATATTGTGGAAATTACAAAAGGAATGACAAACTTATATATACCCTTCTCACGAATTTGAAGGGTATAAAAATAGTGTATTTATAAATATTGTATATCAAAAATTAACAGTATAAAGAATTTTCTCTAGAAAAATGTTTAGTATAACAGTATTTTAGATAGGAAATATTGTGTATAACAGTATTCTATAAAGAAAATCTTGTGTATAACAGTATTTTCTATAACAAAAATTGGTGTATAACAGTATTTTCTATAGAAAATATTGCGTATAGTTGTTTTTTTCTAAGAAAATATTGTCTAAATATTTCAATATTTTCTGTAAAAAATCATCAGTATAATAGTATTTTATTATCAATTTTAGTACTCCCAGTTTCCCAGTAACCTCAATTTTTACTGAATTATAACTATTTTAATATTTTCATATAAAATTCGTTTTTTGGTGGGAAATATAAGAATTAAATATTTTTTAATATATAAACATTCGATTTTCCGTTGGAAATATTGTTTATCCAAGACTTTATTTTTATAAACTTAAATATCTTTAGTTAGCATAAAATATTGCTCAAATTTTATAGTAATTTGTGTTTATATACTGTTTTAAATATGTATTTTGCACTTTATTCTCTCTAACTAGAAGCTTAAAAAATACCTTTTTGCAAAATTTAATATTCATTTGAAATTCAATACTTTAATGGATTTTAACCACTCTTGACTCTGTTTAATAAAGCTTATAAACCCCATAACTCTATTACATTTCTTCGAATGATTTACTTTACCTTCATATTTGTGGGCATTTTTTTTTATTTTGTATTTTTTCAACTTTCTGAAAATCAAATAGAACATTTTATGCACAATCAATTTTCTTTTTAGCAAATTTAATACGCCATAAAAGAACTTACGAACAAAAAAAAAACCAGAGTCTTTATTCATTAAAATTACATTAAAAGAAAAGTGAGAAAATGTACAAAGCGTCAAATAGGAAGGAATTCCTTTAAAAAGGAAAATAACAAATATTTTTGTCGTATATGAAGTTGTAGGTAGTATTGTAAAATTGAGAAAAGTAAATCCACTTGAGTCAAAGAAAATTACTTTAATTCGTTGTGATTGTAAAGCAATCACTGACAGTTTTTTTTCGCATACATGCCCTTTTTGGATGTGTGTACCCTGCAGTACTGGGAACTAGTTTAGAAATCAACTTTCAGTAGTCCCCAAATAACTTACGTATATGATTCATACATCAATATATCCGCTATAGTCCCGGTTCGGCTGCTATTAAAAATCGGCCCACAAATGGCTGAGATATAAGACAAAAAATCCATGACTACCTCGGTCTTAGACCAATTTTTTATCTATATCTGGATTACTGAGTAAGTAAGATAGAACAGGCGCGGATCCACGGGGAGGGTTACAAAAGTAACTAGTAATTTTAAATTAAATTATTCAAGGATACCATTGTACCCAATGGTAATTAGTTTGTTGTATAAGGAGAGTTCTGCTAGTGCAATATCTGCAATTTTATGTTTAGAACTACAGGGTAACCTTTGCAGGATATAACCCTGAGTATATATGTATGTAGATGGGTGTTTATGACAAGTATCAAGTGTCAATTTTGTGTGTATGTGTGACCTTTCTGCAAATTCAATTTGTCGCCTTTATATTGAAGTAATTTTTTTATTTTTTCTAAATTGAGTGCAAATATTTTTATTAGCTGCTCGTTTTAGATGAACATCAATTTTACTTTCGTTTTACTTTATATTTGATTTTATATATTTCTTGCTAAAAAAAAAAATACAAATATGATTTAGCATGTATGTATTTTTAAAGAACCTTTTTGCAAAAATGACAATATAATTTAGAAACTTTTACAGTTTTTAGTTACATTATTAGATATTGTGAGTACTTATTATGGGAAATTTTTTGCCAAATATTTTATTTAAAAGATAAAAATAAATATTTATGTAAAATGTTTATGAAATATATGAAAATAACACGCAGGGATGCCAGGTACTTTTAATTGCTGTCCCCAACCAAAATTAAAAATATCCCCAAAAATCCAGAACATTGGTTGATTACTTTTACCCCATCTTGTACATTCAATAGCATTGAGCATCTCTATTTTCTATTCACAGAACATGAAATAATGTTCACTTATTGGTAACTTATTGCTATTATCGATAATAAAACAACCTTAACCTAATTACTTTATCCCCATAAAATCCCCGACATATTTTCAAATATCCCCAATAAAATTCCCAGTTCCCAAACGAAATTTTCTGTCCCCAAAAACCTTACAAAATCCCCACCTTTGGGGACAAATCCCCAACACTGGAAAGCCTGATAACACGACGCTACAGTGAAAAAAAAAAAAAAAAACATGGAAAACGACCTAGAGTGGGTTACAGATCTTGTTAAGTACATTAAAAAGTGTGTCAGCAATTTTCATAAACACCCTCAAATTCAGAAGTTAGTCTAAAAAAAAATAGATTTTCATAGAAAAAAATTAAAATATCTATTTTAGTAAGATTTTCTTATGCTAAATTCCCAATTTTATTGATAAATTCACTGAAATTTATTGTTGGTAAAGAAAAAATAAAACAACTTGCTTTATTGTTTTCGCAAGAAAATCAATATAAAGCGATTTGCCAGTTTAGTCTTGATGCACGGGCACCTGCAAATTTATCATTAAAAGGTTATTCTGGAATAGAAAATTAATATTTTAGTAAGATTTTCTTATGTATTGCTGAATTTTAAAAATGTTTATTAAAATTTTACATAATTTCTTGGAATATTCATTTTATGCCATAATTGTTTGAAATCGGTTTAAAAACATGTGAGTTAGAGGTACTAAAGTGCTACGGCCTATCCTAAAACTGTTTTTTCAAAATAACTCAAAATTTTCAATAGCGGCATTCACAATGTAGAGTACTTGGCCTGGTAATGTAGTAAAAGAGCACAATATCAAAAAACTAAAAACAAAATACATTAGAAATTGAAATGTTTGTCAATAAATAGCTTTTCTGATTTTTTACTAGGCCAAGTACTATACATTGTAAATACCACTAATGTGTTTTAATATCATGTTTCTAGAAAAAAAAACTACATAATCTATGATTTATTAGCTGGCTTTAGATTTTTTAAAAAATACGAACATTGAACCTATATAAAAAAACTTTTATCTCTTAACCATTCCCTTATTGAATTCATATTGTTACAAATGTGTAATAGCGATTTGAATTTAACGCTCCGCAACGACTGCCTGCAGCATTCATCATGTTTATAAAAACGTCCATCAGTAGAAACTTCTACTTATCAACAATGTTGATAGCATGCGGTTATTAGCATTGTTTGTAAGTATGGCAACACTGCATGTTTAAGCTGCTAACATTAACAATGCTAATAATCGCATGCTATCCACATTGTTGATAAGTAGAAAGAAGCTTCTACTGATGGACGTGTTTATAAACATGATGAATGTTGCAGGCAGTCGTTACAGACTGTTAAATTCAAATCGATATTGCACATTCGTAACAATATTAAAAAAATATATAAATACAACTCCTAAGCGTTAAGCTTTCAGACAATACAATATGGGAATTGTTACATAATCTTAAAATTTAAAACCGCAAAACATATGGATATGCTCCCATATAAAAGCTCTAGAATTCGAATGTACTAGTATGTCCGTTAAGAGCATTGTAGAAGATTCCCGATAGATGGCGCGTGTATAAATAGTGACAGAGCTGGCAGTCGTGAGTTGAGTTGATCACAGACGCTGTTAGAGTTAACATTAACTGTCTTGTACGTGTACACTTGTACATTATAAAGTGTGTGTGTGTATTTCTGCGAATTGATATACGTGTATAAAGACACTGAGTGACTATTTAATTCTGTTGTTGTTGTACATTCTAAATAAATAAAGAGTTGCTACACTTTATTTATAAGCGAACGTTTTAAAAGGTAAAAACGTAACAATATTAAGCCTATGAATTCATTAAGGGAATGAATATTCAAATATATTGAAATGATTCCTTTGAGAATTAATTTTTATAGAATTAATTCCTTATTGAATCATTCACATTTTCTTGAATACAAATCCATTACAAAATAGCTTGAAAATTAAATGGAAATCAAATCCATTACAAAAAGGCTTAAGTCAATTTTGTTTCTATTCATTTTGTAAATGATTAAAAACAAAACTGAATAAGGAAATTATATTTTAATTCAATTTGTAATAGATTTAAATTAACAACAATTTAATCATTCAAAGGTTGAATGAATTCTGTTATGAATTAATTCAACGATGGATGAATTTAATTTATATAAAAATCTTTGAATGAAGCTAAATAATTGGAATGAAGCTAAATAATTAGATGGTAATGAATGACTGACAATTTTTAATTCCGAATTAAGATTTTTGTGAATTAAGCTCAAATTGAATTAAATAATTCAAAGCTCTGATTGTTTCAAAAATAAATTTTTGTATCAAATTTTTCGTTTCGTCCCAATATATTTTATTAAATCATTTGAATAATATTATTTACTTGGTCTTCGTTTTAAAAATGTTATTCGATTAAAACTCGAATAATTTAAAACCCTACTTTCGATCAATTAAGTCTCAAAGTTTTTTCCAAATTTTGTTATTAATCGAATAATTTTTATTCGAAAAAAATATATACATACTTTTATTCTCGATTATACGAAACATTTTTATTTGTATAGAGTTATCAATTATTCGGATTTTATTTTAATCGAATAAAAGTTTATAATTTTTTTTATTATCCGAATGATCGATTAATTTTTGAAATTTTCTCGATTATTCGAACGAATAACGAGTAAAAAATTTTATTCGAATATTTTAATAAAATATATTTAAAACCTGCCAATTTTTATACCCTTCATATAGCCATACTTTCCGTAGCCCCCAAATAACTTACAAACATAATTGATACATCAATATATCTTCCGGCTCGGACGCTATTTAAAATCAAGAAAATCGGCTCACAAAGATATAAGGAAAAAACCGATTTTTGATCTACATCTGGATTACTAAGTCATTAATATAAACAATATGGATATCTAATGATAGATATTTCAAAGTCCATTGCAACGATTTATATAAGACTATAGTAATTTGGACCTGCAATGGGTCAATATCGGCAAAATTATTTTTTAACCAGAATATTTATTTTTTACCACTAACAATTTTTTAAAATTATTTTTTACTAATAAATTTTAAAAAAATTAAAAAAAAAATTGAGAAAAAATTAAAAAAAAAAAATATTTTTTTAAATTTTGAAAAACAGTTTGAAAAAAAAAGTTAATTATGTTTACCTAAAAATATTTAAAATTTTTATTCTAAAGTATAATTTGGTAAAGGGTATATCAGATTCGGCTATCGCCGAATATAGCTCTCTTACTTGTTTATAATTTATTTGATAACATTGAATAAAAATATAAAACTAATAGAAAAAAAAAAAATTGACATTGTTGTTTGAATACCATTCAAGGGCCTTTTTCTATAGTGTCATGATGCCAAATCTGGCTAGAAATGTGAAGGCACTCTGTGATGTTTTAAGAAAGGTAAAAGTTGTGAAAAGTCTGCCAGTGCAAAAGTTTCATCATCCATTACACAATTGTTTCGCTCGTTCTTTTCTTTGTAAGTTCTTTACCGTATTGCGATCTGGAACTTTACACGACTTCAACCCAGCATTAGCTTTGCCTCTGCGCACAAAAGAATCAGAGCATTTAATTTTAAGTCCTGCTTTTCTGATAGAAGTGTTCGGTGCTCTTCGAAAGAGTTGTTCGACTTCTTTTGCCTTGTTTCTTCCCGATCCAGGTTTTCTTTCAATGTTCAAGTCTTCCTTATACTGTTTGTTGGCTTTTGAAACAGTGTAACGATGAACTTTCAGATCTTTTGCAATTTTTTTTTTAATTTTGAATTAATTGAATGATTAAGACACCGTCAGTGTTTTAACAGGTTCTAATAAATGCTTAGTAGCGTAATAAAAACTGACCTGAGATTAAGCGTTAATCTAAATTTATACACAAACTTTGTTCGCGAACATTTTATTTCAAAAGTTTAAAACTGAAGATATTTTCTTAAATTTTTTCTGTGTCCTTTAAAAAAATAAATAATTGCTTTTATTTCACTTCCTTGGCATTTACGTATGTACAAAACAATAATAATTATTAATTATTAACTTTGTATGTGGTTTTTTGCAAACACAATAATAAAAACGCATAAAAATTTAAAACAAAAATTGCATAACTTCATGTCATCATCAGCGAGACTTCTTTGTTGTACGACAAATGTAACACAGTTTTGATTACCATACCGCCGACTACAACTGCAACTAGGAACGGCAGAAAAACAGGAACACGCACTCAATGTTACACATTTTTACAACAATTAAAAACACGTAAATAATATGTAAGTACAACATTTTCTATTGTAAAAAAGAAGTTATTCATTTGGTTTTAATTTCCAGTTTTTTCTCTTTTCTGTAAATATTCATTGCAATAGAAAAATTTACATTTTCACAGTTTTGTAATTAAGGAAATTTGCATAAAATATGTTTTTTTTTTTCTTTAAATAAAGCTTGAAGGCATTCTTTCATGCAACTCCGAAAAGGAGCTGAAATCTAAACAGAGTTGCATTCACATATTATGTAATTAAAACAATCGCCAGATAATATCAGTCAGGCAGTCAGTCAGCTGGTGCAGCAGGCATTCTTGTAATTGCAGCAACAATAATTAAATTGTGCCGGGATTTAAAGGCCTTTATTAAAGGTCATTAAGTTTGTGCTCCAAATATCAGGTGTACATAGTAATAATTTAGCCTTATGTTAATTTTATTATTATTATGGCAGAAAAGGAAGTTTTGATTTTTCTTAACAAAAGTTTGTGTGGCATATATATCCGCCAATTTGTCATCGTTCTAGATTTTAAATGATATTAATTGTTAACGTTTTAAGCCAAAGTTTATGAAGTGAATTTTATTATTATATAACCTCACATAATATACAAAGAAATTGCTAGCTAAAATTACACATATTTTGTATTGCATTGATATACATACATTTAGATTACCTTTGTTTGTGGTTTATTAAATATTTAATAAATAGAATTTGCTCTAAATAGCAAATGTATAGAAAACTACTTAAACTGACCACAAAGGTATAAAATAAAATACAGATACGGCTTATTAAATGTGTGTGTACTATGTATTTATGTAAGAGTATATTATATATTTACAATACGTAATTTGTAATTCGTAGTAGTTAATAAAGATTAAACTACACATATGGCTTCGAAACATGAACAAGAGGGAAACCTCAAAATTCTATAATGAAATCCCGCGAGAGTTGTTTAACTGTAACATTTCAAAGTATTGATACGTTAAACATTAACAACAACTTAAGCGGAAAACTCATATGATAATCACCAAAAGATAATCAGCACAACCAAATTCATATATTGGACTCAACAAAAACCCATACAATAGCAAATGTATTTTCTTATATAATTTTCCACGCAAAGGGAGATTTTATTTAAAAAAATAGAATGAAAAACATATGAAAACTTAAGAGAATTTGCAGGCACAGTGGGGTTGATTTGATTATAAGACGTATGTACTATAAAATATTTTATTATAAATAGTATATAAATATAAAGTTTGCACTGGTCTGTTTATTAAAAATATTGTTACGTTTTAACCTTTTTAAAACGTTGGTTTATTTCCTTTAAATAAACCGGATACTTTTGATTGCAAAGAGAAGACGTTTAGTAGTTTAAAATTGTAACAACTCTTTATTTATTTAAAATGTACAACAACAACAGTTGAAATAGTCACTCAGTGTCTTTATACATGTTTATCAATTCGCAGAAATGCACACACACTTTATAATGTACAAACTCAAATGAACACGACAGTTGATGTTATCTCTAACAGCGCCAATGATGAACTCACTCACGTCTGCAACCTCTGCCACTATTTATACACACGCCATTTTTCGTTAATCTTCTACAATGATCTTAACGGACAAACTAGAACATTCGAATTCTAAAGCTTTCGAAGTTAATGTTAGCAGCTTAAACATTTAGTGTTTAAGCTGCTAACTGGAGGTCACTTCTGGAAGGAACTTCCGCAACAAAACTTGGTAGTGGACACACGGCTTAAGAAAGATTCGTCTAGCTAGTATTATATTATGAGGAAGACAGAACAATGACATTATACTATGTTCTTTGAAGAAGGATATACCTTAGTTTATCTTAATCCGGTGTGTGTCCTATTGCTAAATTAATTCGTTAAATACCCTTACTCTATTCATGCCTGGGTGGAAATAATATCAAGCATCATCAAATTTCATACAAACAGTGAGAAATTAAATGTTTCTTGATGATCATTCTTCTGCCAAAATTGGATAATATTAATGTGGACGACATGTGGTTCCATATGCCATACAATAAATCAATTCACAGTGGGGCAGAATCATTTTTGGAATTAAATCTGGCACTTCTAAACGGATGGCCCGATCGGGACAAAATTTGACGTGGAGGTAGCCAAGGAGTATTCGAGATCAAGTTATTAAAATGGACCCTACATGTGCTCCAGGTATTTCTTTCGACATGTAAATTTTCAATTTTAAATTGCTTATAACTCGGAAATTAAAAGAGATAAATAGCACACGCAAGCATGTTAGCCAAGCGCTTCCTAAAAATTTAAAAATCTTTGAAATCGGATGGGAAACAAAAAAATGGCACGTGTTTAAATATTTTACATGTCGAAGGTACCCTATTTTGAGCCCACATAGCGCCGCTCCTGGAGCATTTGTCCATTTTAATAACTTGAACTCGAATACTCCTTGGATACCTCCACGTCTAATTTTGTTCCGATCGGGTCATCCGTTTAGAAATGCCAGATTTATTTCCAAAAAAATTTTGATTCTGCCCCACTGTGCAATTACAACATGAGACAGTTTCTGGTCGCATACTCTCTCGTTTCGATGATCATAATTCGTCCCCAAGATCTTATGATTTAAAACCATTGGATTTATTTGCATGATGTTATTTGAAGTCAAAGATCTATTCCAATAAGTTCACAACCACCCGTGCATTGAAAGAGCAAATTCAATATCCAGCAAAGCCAAGAAGACCTGATGAGCTATTACATACAATACATAACCCTATCCTATGTACATTATCGAGTAATACTGATCGTAATTTTTTTATTCCAGACTTTGGCATTCGCTATCAACCAAGAAATTTAGTGCACTTTGTTATAATTTCGATACGATAGCTCAATCGATCAGAAATGCGGTAATTCGGCCCATGTGCTTTCTATTTAATTCAAATCGTATGTACAATTTATATTAGAGGCTCTCAAGGTTATCTCCAACTTTATTAGATATCTTTCGGGTTTCGAAATGAAGAAAAATCTGTAGACCATAGAAAAAACAACCTTTGAATCCGAAATCTTGGTTATTCATATTTCACCTAGCAAAGTTATGGTAATTTAAAAGCAGAAAATTTAAAAATATGCTTTGCAACTTACAAGTGTTTTTTCGTGAATCTGATATCTGTACTAACAGTTGCAGGTGTATAGGAAGTGCAAAATCGAATGGTCAGCGCATGCACGCAGAAAAAATGTAGTTGTGCATGTTTACTGTAACCATTTCAACATTTTTACAAGTTTTTTAACAATATTATGGTCACAGTAACTATTTATATGATTGTGGTAAATATAATATGGTTAATTTACGATTCACATGATTGTATCAACCATATATATGGTTACAGTAAACAAGTATAAGTTTGTGACAACCATAAAAACTGTAGCCGTATATATGGTTGATACAATTGTAATGGTTACAGTAAACATGCACAACTATATTTTTTTTCTGCGTGCAAATAAAAAAACGATCGAAACAACGACTCAAAAGATTCAGCTCAACATTCCAATTAGAAAGACCGAATGTCATTGTACACATAAGACATTACGGTACATGGTTTGATAACTTTTCAAGTGACAATAAAAAAAACATAATATTGAAAATGGAGGGCATTTTGTTGATATTTGTATGGGAATATATAGGAAAATCTAAATGACACCCTGAAATATTTTAAATATTTTTAGTAAAATTTTTCAAAATGTTTGATTTTCCTCATATATTCAGAACGATGTGTCTCTAAATTGCGTTGGTGGCATAATATTATATATCATGATATTCTGAAAAAAAATTTACTATGCGAAGCCGGTGTTCGCCACATACACCAGATGTTAAAACCTCTGTGTTAATTCCTATCTAATTTCCAAGCTAGGAATAAATCAATCCGACTAAAGCCTGTCTACTCCTGTAAATCTTATCAAATATAATAATATTTCTCTTTATTAAAAGTCTCAAAGTCCTTGACTGTTATATTTTCTATAAATCTTTTTTCAACCATCCCAAACCACTGTGCATTACAAACATGTATGAATGAATGAGCGCTCTTACAGGTATAAAAGAAAATAAGGAAATACGTCATATGGGAGGACAACAATGAAAAATTCAATACATATTATTGAAAAATATTAATGCAAGATAAAAGCAAATCGAAAACCAAACAACAACGAGGACGAACCAAAAAAAAAAGAGGAAAAATCAAACTAGAACACACATCCGTCAACAAACAAACATGCAACACAATAGGACTACAGCCAAGGATATTTGAAAATACATGTATAGTATAAACATACATACACAAATATGTATATGGATGTGTGTTTATAAGTCTGTGGACACAAAATTTGCGGTTGAAAGACAACAATCCGCTTAAAGCATTTGGGTGGCAAATTGTTGCTACCACCTTGCTGTTGTTTTTTTTTTTTTTTTCTACCAATATGTAAGTAAGTATGTAAAAAAAACGAATTTTTGTAGGTACAATAACAAGGTGGCATCAGGCAAAATAGAGTCCAGAAATGTAAGTAACTTGTGTGTAATGTATTTGAATGTGTTTACTTCCATATGTTTTTCTACGTTTTGTAGTTTTTGTTGTCTCTGCTATAAGTCTATAAGTCCTGGCCACAGGAGGGATTTTTTTTCCAGTATGATGAGGGCCCACTACACAAACAACTATTGTGTTCAGTAATTACACTATTGTTGTTGAAGTAGTAAACACACACGCTCACATATTAACACACACACATACACACACACACAAAGTCCTTTTAAATACTTTACTTGTGTAATGACATTTTGAAAGATTTGTAAAGCAAAATAGAAGCACACAATGAAACTTTTCTACACATACAATAATAGTTGAGATAATAATTTTGATTTCATAAATATTATCAAATACATACAAGTTTAAAATAGAATTTATGCTTTAAAAATAAGAAAATATTTTTCTGTTTTGTTTGTATTCTTTAATTTTTTTTTTAAAATGAGAGATGTTTAAACAATTTTCTTTTAATGCCAAAGCGTCATTAGTTATATGAATAAGTAATGAATTTCTTTGAGCCAACAAATATACAAAAAATTTCTTAAATTTTGGCGTAAAATATTTTACCATCTGGTAAAGGAACAAATGTACAATATATCATGTTTATCACTTGGTATTAGATTTGACACTGACGGTACTTTGAGATATTTAAGAATCTATTAGTATTTTCTTTATGTTACAATAACAAAACTGAAGTTGAATTTACACTCAAAGTACTCGCGCGGTATATACAAATTGTTAGTTTAAAAAGTTTTTGTTAAAAAAATTAAAATTAATGAAAAACTTAGTCTTTTAATGTTTTTTGAACCAATTTTGAAACGCTTTTTTAGATTATTTATGTAACGCTTATTTAGTGGCTACGGTATTTTGGCTTAGTTTGGTAACGGTTGGTTAGCGGTAACGGTAATTTCTGCCTTACTTAAATGATTACAAATTTTTCAGGAGAGCGTAAAAACTGTTGAATTGATCGATAACAAAGCGGAACAGACATATTGGTACCCGAAATTTCATCTAGGTTTCGTACGAGTGTTTTCAGCTCGTGTTTTCGAAATATCGCGGTTTTTATATTCCCATTTTTTTGGTGTTTTCCTTCTGAATTATGGATAATACAGCTAAGAATGGGAAATTTGTTTAGCATAAAACTGATCTACGTAAACATATTGTTACCTTTTAATCTTTTAAAACGTTGGTTTATTTCCTTAAAATAAACCGGATACTTTTGATTGCAAATAAAAGCCGTTTAGTAGTTTAAAATTGTAACAACTCTTTATTTATTTAAAATGTACAACAACAACAGTTCAAATAGTCACTCAGTGTCTTTATACAAGTTTATCAATTCGCAGAAATGCCCACACACTTTATAATGTACAAGGCAGTTGATGTTAACTTCTACAGCGCCTATGATCAACTCCCTCACGACTGCAACCTATGCCACTATTTATACGCACGCCATCTTTCGTGAATCTTCTACAATGCTTTTAACGGACAAAACTCGTATGTTCGAATTCTAGAGCTTTTGATGTGAATGTTAGCAGCTTAAACATTAAGTTTTGCCATACTTACAAACAATGCTAATAACCGCATGCTATCAACATTGCTGACAAGTAGAAGATGGACGTGTTTATAAACATGATGAATGCTATATGCAGTCGTTACAGACCGTTAAATTCAAATCGCTATTGCAAATTCGTAACAATATTGCTGCACAGTGAACATAGTTTTTAATTAAAATTAATAATTAGTTAAAAATTTAATGAAATATTTAGATAATACCCCGAAATTTGACATCCTAAAAAAAATTTTTTTTATAAACTAATTTTTATGATCTTTTATACAGCATCTAATCTTACCATAATTAGCCATAATGAAATAATATATGTAATAAGAGAAATTACATTTATAAAAAAGAGAAATTAAAGCAATGTTTTATTTTTGAGTTTTTCGCTGTCAATTACAGAAAAACAGATCCTTACCTAACAGAAATGTTGATTGTTTAAGAAAAAATTCGGAGATATTTTATGATCACGCTACTCTACAAGAATAAATCTTTAATTTAAGTATAATCATGCAGGTGTTAAACAATCAAGTTACGAACATTTTGTATAATTTTGCAACAACGTCATAATTATAAAAAAATCGTTTCGAGAAAAACGGCTTTGACTATTTCTTAAATAAATGTTCAACAAATCATGAGATTTTAGAAATTATACCTGATTTGAATAGTATATGTAAATATACTTCTAATCTGTATTTAACCCAAATTTTTTCTTGTCAAATATACGAATTTTGATTTTGACGTTTACAACAAAAAACACTCTCACGGAAAAAATTATTGACTTTTTTGAAAACTGATAAAACTATATGAAAGACTATAGAACGGCTCATATTTCGTATCACTCAGTTCAAAGCTATAAAAAACTATAAACTATAAAACTATATGAAAGACTATTGAACGGCTCATATTTCGTATCACTCAGTTCAAAGCACACGGATTTTGAGTTATGTCGTTGTTGCAGCAAATGAGCGATATGAAAACTATTGTAAAACTTCGACTTATTTGTCAAATAGTTTAGTATATTTTCAGCGAATTCTCAAATTCTTTTATATGAATTATCTTATTGATAAGTTTTATTGTACATCGTGAAACAATTTTGAAGCCTTTTACCAAAGGTCAAACTTATAAGGATAAAACATTCTTGCCATTTTATCAATATTTTCTGGAATTTAGATCAACATAATTGATGTCAAAGAATTGATAATTTTATGTCATTTTATTTTTCATTTATGCAATATTCAACCAATAAGGAAAACAAAAATAAAATTAAAACCGCGATATTTCAAAAAAACAAAAGCTGCCAATTTTTCGCTGCACCATACAAGAATGTAATTTTTATTCCTATATGTTGTATATAAATATATAAAGGGCTATTAATGTGCTCTTGGGTGTATGACTTAAAAATGCGGGAGTTACAATAGATGGCGTATCTTTTAAACTCGATTTGGTTTTTAATAACTTATACGGGCAAATCCCGGTATAACGAACGTTATGTTGTCAGGCCCATTCGTTAAATCGAAAAATTCGTTATATCGCGATTTATTTATTTTTTTAATAAGTTTCTAGAGGTGTGACATTAGGAGACGTGACTATCGTCCAAAATGTTTCCATATTTTGTAGTTTTTATTAATTTTTCTTCGGTAGGTTGAGTTGAGGATTAATAAAGCCTTCACTGAAAGGGATTTTGGTTCTAAAAATGATTCTACCATTAAAAATATACAATTGGTCAATTCACAAGGTCTCTTATCATGTCATATTGTCATAATGTCCTAATATTTCACAATGGTTTTTATTGTTTTTCAAGAAAATGATGTTCTAAAGTAATACAACTTTATATGCTATGTTTGTTGTGTTATCGTAACGAACCAGCAGAGACCACCGCCGAATGATTAAGAGTCGGTTAAGCCGAGCCGCCGATTCGTGATATATTAGGACATTATGACAATATGACTTATAAGAGACCTTGTGAATTGACCAATTATTTCAGTGAAGATAATTTACAACGAAACGATCGTCGTTTCTTTGCCTTTCAAAGAAGAAAAGATTTAATCTTCATTGTTCCACATTCATTAGTGCAAACAAAATTATTAGTCTATCCTTCGATAACTTTATTCCTGGAGCACTAGTTGCTCTAGCGTGAACAAACGTTTTATGTGGTATCATTTTCCAATAGATATCAGTTGTATTCGCATTGAGAATAACATCAGAAGTTAGATTGTGCTCAACTATAAATGTATGGTGATTCTTTAAGAAGTCTTACACCGTATTATTTTGAATACAGATATCACTTGCATGAAATCCACTATTATAATGGCTTTTTGTATTTCTATGGCTCTAGATTTTAAAGATATTATATTAACTTTGTTTTTACCTCTGGTCGAGTAATCAACAATTAGACTCCTTTTTCACAAGGATACACATCATTCTTTAGAAATCGATGATTATTTGAGCTATTCTTGATAGATTGATATAATTGTCAATGTTAAGTTTTGCTTTACTTCTTTAATTAAAAAAAAGTGCAGATAAGCTCACCGAGTGCTCAACAAAGCTTATGGAAGACAAAGATCGCCCAGGCAACCCGCTTTATAGTCCAGATAGCCCCACCCGACTGCTATTTGTTTCGATCGATGCTGAACGCTCTTTCTAGAATACGCTTCACTTTGGAACAAAGTATCCAATATTAACTTGATGAGCAGTTCTTTTGGCACGGAATCCATTGTTGGAAAAGGTCATAGCTAACAATGGCCAATACTTTGAATAAGTTTATATTGTACAAATATTTCAAAACAAAAGCTAAAAATTTGAAAAAATCCAGCATTTTTAAGTCATAAAAACAATAACTTTGGGTTCATTTTTCTAAAACACATTGTACATAACTACTTTCTTATACATATATAAGTAAGCTCATTTTATTAAATAAATGCAGTTTTTTTCCTTTGCTCTATTTTCGTACTACATGCCAATTTAGTTGGCGTCATTGGTATTAATAATTAACTTCAGTTTTACACTAATTATCAACTACATTACATCCTTGTCAAAATCCTATTAATTAAGACACATAAAATTAACAGTGATTAGGGTTAAATTGGTTTTTTTTAACCAGCTACTAACTATGTTAAACAATAAAATTTACATAGAAAAACTATTCAACAAAATATGTAGAGGAAATTAATGCAAGTAAGTATGTAGTAAAACACATAAAGGGTGATATTACAAAATGCACGCAGTAGATTCTACGCACTTTTGCGAGTTTAAAAACCGAAAAGAAAAATTGTTGTAACACTTTATTGCCACCTTTAATGACAAGGAACATACACTTTTGTACACTTGTATACTTATATACTGTCTTTCTTATGTATGTATGTAACCTACCTCTCGTATTTCATACATTTTATTTGTACGAGTTTGAGTTTGGGTAATTTTCTGCGTCATTTAATTAAGCTGTTTCAACGCCTTGTTAAGAGGGATATAAATAAAACCGTATTAAAGGTTCAAATTGTAGGGTGATTTATAAATGTTTGTGTGAGTGAGTCTATGTGTGGGGTAGAGAGAGAGAGAGGGAGATATAGAGTATTTAACTTATTATAAACATGTGCTCAGCTGTCTGTCAAAATATGTCTTTAATGACAAATAGCTGTCAAATTAATAGAGATAGAGGCAAACGAAATTAAGAAATATTTCATTGTAACTGGTGTTTAACAGGATTTGTGTCGGTATATTGTGTGGTTGATATGGTTAAGAAATTGTAGGCGGAAGAGATTTAGTTTAGTTTACGAAATAGGAATTAATTAATATTATGTTAGATTAACAAAATTGTTTGTGAATTCTTATTAGAATTAACTGTAATATAAATAAAATTATGTTTGACAACAATTTCATGTTTTACAGAGAAATGAGAAAAATAGCAAAGTAGCAAATATTTGTATTTATATCGTTAGCATAGTGTGCAAACGTGCAAGGACAACTTTTTATGAAACTTGATAATGTTTTCCTATTACATAACATAATTTTCAATGACTACCCTCTTGCCATCTGTTTTACAATAGTTGAACATATTTTTTCAACCACACAAACAATTAATATAATTCTCATCAAGTTAAGAATGTTTTACATAAGGAGTGAGATCGTAAAATTCTTAACACACGTTTTTCATTAAAACTTTTAACTTTAATCAAGTTACCATTGTAAATCATGTCAGTTATTATGTTTAATATCAATGATATTCCTTTGTTGTTAATCTGATTGAAATAAGTGACTAGAAAAAAGTGCGTACTAAAATTATTAAATATTTTCAACAAAACCCAACTTAGTCCTACAAAAAGTTGGCCAAGCACTCAAAGGTCTGCCGTCAAACTTTTTTCAATGTTATTAAACAGTACCGGGAGAACTTGTCTGTTGATAGAAAACCTGGTTCAAGTAGAAGGAATGGTCCACATGATGTTTCTAAAGCCAAAAAATAGAAAGCATTTTTAAAAGAGTTCCCAACACATCCGGTAGGAAAGCAGTACGGTTAGCTCAGTGCTCGAACTACTTATTTGGTACGAAAAGTTAAAGCTAATGCAGGTTTAAAAACACACAAGGCTCAAAAAGTTACTGACAGGAAGGCTGCTAAAAATTTAGAGGCCAAAAACAGAGCACGACAATTGAAGTCAAGTTTAATAAAAACAAGTAAGAGAGCTATATTCGGATGTGCTGAATCTTATATACCCTTCACCAAATTATACTTCAAAATAAAAATTTTAAATATTTTTAGGTAAACAAAAAAATTTTTTTTTCCAAAATTGTTTTTTTAATTTTTTGAAAATTTTTTTCGAATTGATTTTAAAATTTTTTTTTTTAAATTTAAAAATTTAAATTTTTTTTCTTTTTATATTTAGCGAAAAAAATTTTTGGTGAAAAAAAATTCGGGTTAAAAAATATTTTTTCCGATTTTGACCCATTGTAGGTCCAACTTACTATAGTATTATATACATCGTTGCAAAGGTCTTTGAAATATCTATCATTAGATATCCATATTGTCTATTAATTACTTAGTAATCCAGATATAAATCAAAAATAGGTAAAAAATCGAGGTTGTCCTGGTTTTTTCCTTATATCTGAGCCATTTGTGGACCGATTTTCTCTTTTAAACAGCAACCGAGCCGGAAGAATTCCGGAGATATTGATGTATGAATCGTGTATGTAAGTTGTTTGAGGGATTCGGAAAGAAACATTATAGGGTCGGAAAAATATATTGTGGAAATTACAAACGGAATGAAAAACTTATATATATCCTTTTCAGGAAGGAGAAGGGTATAAAAAAATGCTTGCTGCATAATGGATGACGAAACGTATGTTCTGGCAGATTTTTCGCAACTTCCTGGTCAAAAATTTGATGTTGCTGATGCTCGAGGGAAGAAAAGTTTAGGACCCAAAAGCAGACAAAGTTTCCCAAAAAGTTCTTGGTATGGCAAGCAATATGCAGTTGCGGCAAAAGAAGCCAAACATTTGTTACAACGGGCTCTATAATTACCGAAATTTACATCAAGGAATGTTAACAAAAAATCCATCTTCCATTTATAATGTGTCCACTTATTTTTGGCCTGACTTGGCATCTTGTCACTGTGTCACTTGAGTGGTACAAGAACAATAATGTGGTTTTTGTACCAAGAGAGTCAAATCCTCCAAACTGCCCGGAGCTAAGGGCGGTGGAGAGATATTGGGCTCTTGTTAAAAGAGAATTGAAGAGCACAAAAATGGTGTCCAAAAGTGTGGTAGATTTTAAACGGAGATGGACTACCTGTTTGAGCAAAGTGACAGAAACCACGATAAAAACGTTAATGGAAGGGTTTCCGAAAATTTAGTTACTCTTAGAAAAAACTTATAAAGAAATTCCCAAAATTCCATGGAATTCTCGAGATAATTTTGCTGAGATGAAACTCTACGAGTAACTATCCTCAGTAAAAATATAATTTCTTGATTATGAAAATAAACAAATTGTATTCTTTTTTTTTAAATTTGTATTACAATTTAATATTCTATATGTACTATTATAAAACATTGATACAATGTCTCTTCTTAAGTTTAAATTTCTTAACATCTATTTAATAATAAATAAAGTTCCATTTTAAATGCTTATTGTGTCAGGGGACCATTACGTTTTGTAATTCTAGCATCCATTATAAAACAGGCCATTACTGTATCATCACTAGCATCTTTTATGGAAACTTCTAATTTAGCCGGTACTTCGGGTTGATATTCTGCTATGTCCAGCACCAAATGATAGGTGGCATCTTCACCCTCATCCATGGGACAATAGGCGCCAAACATTAAATTTTTACAAACATCAGTGCGATCTGCAGACACCTCAAAGGGCATTCCTATACCCAAAGTAGTCATGTGAACATCAGCTTTAATATCAGACAACGAATTTTTGGTAGACACAAACTGTATGGCAATATTTGTAGAAAAACCTCGCCATAATTCACAAGGCATTTCTGTGCATGAGTCCACTTGTACTGATAAGGGTTTTAACTCGCCATGGCCACCTAATTATTTAATAATTAATTAATAATAAATTAATTAAACTTTAAAACATGTTTAAAATTAAATTTATAAACTTACATTTTCTCACAGCTGTTTCGGCACCAGTTAAATTCATTAAATTCATGGTACAGAATAGTACGGTCAATACTTTAACGATTTTCAACATTTTGAATGTTTTTTTTTTATAAATTGTTTTTGATGTTTTCAATTGCTTTCTGAATAACTATTGTTCTGTTTAATTTTATTAAGCTCTTATTTATACCAAATTAGTATTTGTTTTCATTTTAGTACTACGAAGTTCAGGTGTACTTAATATGTTTTCTTAACCTTAATCTTATCGTCTAATATCGGTAATCTTAAATCTTTAATGTTTTTTTTTTTTTTGGCAATTTTTGACCAATTTATAATTAGTAGTTTTTGTTATTACTCATTAAAAAATCGTTTAAATTGTCTAAGTCGTTTAGCGTGTAGGTGGTTGTTTATTTGTACCATGAGTTTACAAAAAATAATATTTCCCAGTTCTTAAGCACTGGTAATCGCAAGTTCTTGAGCACTTGCAATCTTTTTGTTATTCGTGGGAACGTAGAATATTATCTAGACTTTTAAAGAGTTTCACACGTTTTATTGCTCAACGATTTATGTTTATATTCCTTTCGAAAATGTTTAGTTAATTTAAGAGTAATTTATATTTGTTTTTTATTTATAACTATTTTAGTTAATTTTAAAATAACTGAAAGAAATTATTTAAAATCCCTGAAAGCATAAATCAGATTTTATATATTTTTATATTATATTATATTTCTGCTGACTTAAATTGTACTGACTACTTTCTTGAGGCCGAGCAATACTTTTATTTTAGAGCTAATATTGGGTTTAGTCTGAAAATAACCGGAATTTGTTTACCAAGTTCTCAAAGATTTCTCAAACCTATAGATAGGTTTGAATTTCTCATTTTCGCACACCGATTTCTCACCAATCGTGTTCCACCGTGCGACAGATGGTATGTGCTGTTCAGAAATGGTAATATTGACACAAAGACAAAGATTGCCCAGACCAGCCAAACAAGTTTGATGACCAATAATGAAGATCGTTGTAAAACTCAACAAGAGGTTCGTAGATCATTGGGACTTACTTAGGTAGCAATTTCAATACTTTTTCAATCAGCACGATTCATCCAAAATCAGGGAAATTGAGTACAATACGAATTGAAGCCTAGAGACCATGAAAATTATGAAATTTATTTTTGCACCAAATTATTACTTGGGATGAAAAATGGATCCATTACGATAACCGTAAGCGTAGGAGATCGTATGTGAAGTCCGTTCAACCAGCGGAATTGACATCAAAGCCAAATATCCATGGCGCTAAGGTAATGCTCTGTATTTTGGTGAGACCAAAAGAGTCATATCAATTATGAGCTGCACTGAATGCAACTGATTCCTTTGTAGCGAGCGATGGCCAAAAAATGCCCAAAATATGAGGCCAGACATTAAACTGTAATATTCCATAATGACAACGATCGGCCACATGTTGAAATACCTGTTAAAAACTATTAAAAAGAGAAAGTTTGGAAGTTTCAATCGATGGAGAACGCTCTCTCTGGGATAAGCCTTATTTTGGAACAGAGTATCCGAAAGAGGCTTTTTTCGTTCTTGGCCTCAAAAGATGAGCAGTTTTTTAGGTTCGGATTCCATATATTGCCAGAAAGATGGGGAAAATGTCATAGCTAACAATGGCCAATATCTTGAATAAATTTATATTGTTCAAATGTTTCAAAATAAGAGCTAAAATTAAGTCATGCACCTAATGATTAAAGGAATATTATTTGAAAATGTTGTCTTCTCAATTTGATATTAAGTAAATTTTATCTTTATTAAGTATCTTCTCAATTTGTTATTAAGTATGATTCATTTAGTACTTATTTTTTTATTTGTCATCTTATCTTTATTAAGTATTGTTTGATAATTCAACTCACACTGCAACTATGTTTTCAATTTATTCAGCTGTACTACGAAAATCAGAGTTCTGTGATAAATATTTTCGGTGCACAACATTGACCTTCCGATTCCACCAGCTAATTTCGTGTGCCAGACCTATCAACTGGCCGCTTAGATCATGTGATACGAATATCACACATCTGTATTTTTTTCTTTAAGGTCATGTGAAGTCAAAAGGCTTTGCCAATAACCCAGCTCTGATTTAAGACTTGGAAGCCAACATTACACACATAATTCGCGAGATACCGGTAGCAATGCTGGAAAGAGTGATCGAAAATTGGACGAAACGTGTCATAATAAAGATTCTGATATGAAATTATATTTTTCCCCCTTATTCATAATCAATTTTTAATTTTATGTAAGGTTTCTAAAACAGAATTGGTTTTATAAATTTAAAAATTGATTATGAATTAGACCTTAAGTGTTTTATTTAAAATTAAAAAACTTGAATGAATCGCCCTTAACTATTTACATAACTTTAATATTATTTTAAAAGTATGGCTTTAACATTTAATATTAAACATGATTCTCAAACCTAGATAGAGGTTTAAGTTTCTTATATGAAAAACTATTTGATAAATGGTATTTTCTCAACATTATATCAAATGTTTCTCAAACATAAAAAAAAAATAATTTTAAATGTATTAGAAAATGTTTAAAAATATTTTTCCAATTAAATACTAACAGCTATTACCAAATCATTCTCAAACCTGAAACTAGTTTGAATTAAAGAAAATATTGTTGTTTTCTCAATTTGATATCAAATTTATTCTCAAATTAAGCATAAACCTCAAATTAAGTCGAAATTTTTCTTATTTTATATGTCAAGCCCAGAATTTATTCTAGGTTCATTAAACAATGTCAATGTGATATTAATAAAATATATCTCGTTTGTTATCTTTATATAGTTTGTAAGTACTTTGAAATGTATTTCATATGAGGTTCGACATTAGCACATTTTCGATATTTGTTAAAGAATATAGTTGGGGGATTCACACGGTCTGCTATTAGGGCATATTGTCATAATATATTATGATAGTTTAAACAAATTGTTGTTGTATTTCAAACTAAACAAATTGTTGTTGTATTTCAAACTAAACAAATTGTTGTTGTATTTCAAAAGAGCTATTTTATAACAAAACAATAAACATAGTAAAACAAAAGTCTTATTAGAACTTTTTTCTAACCAAGCTTTGTTAAAACTATCATAATATATTATGACAATATACCTAATAGCAGACTATGTGAATCCCCCAAATATTCTTAAATGCTTAGTACATAACAACTATTTAACCCATCCAGCACCTTAGTATTTTGAGATTAAAAATGCAAAATATAAATTAGTGTGTACGATGTACATTTGAAATGCATTAGAGAATTCTAGAATATAGGCATTTCTCAAACTGAGAATACATTCATTTTGACATTTGAGAAGGAGTTTGATTTCAAATCATTAACAATTTGAGATCAAACCTTCGTGTTTGCTGGGAATTATTAAATATTTTAGTACTGAAATATTGTAGGTTTTTGTTCTGCTAACATTTGACCAAATGTTTGACAAGGGAGCAACAAGTGGAAAATGAAATTCCCTAGTGTAAAAATTCTTTTTTTTAACTACAACTATATTGTAAAACAATTTTAAAATCCCTTATTAATAAAAAAAACTGCCAATACCTGGTACTCTATCATATTTAATATGCAATCAATATAAAAAATTCATTTAAAACTAAATTTTTAAAGCATATAATTAGGCTGAACATTATTAAACAATAAAAAAAAACCGTAACCAACTTTATAACCAACCCAATTTCCTTAAATAAAAAATCTAAACACTTTACTTGACACTTTTAACAAATTTATGTAAACAAGATTTGTTTTTTATTTAACAAAACATTAACATCAATTTATATGCGAAATTGAAAAAAAAATACACATTTTCAAAACTTTCATTTACACAACAACAACAAACACTTGACTTGACTGGCAACATTGTAAGCCAACCAGCCACCACCATTATGTTGCAAGGGTTTTATATTTTAAACATTTTCCTTTACTCCCTCAATATTTTGTCAATATTTATGCATTTTATTAAAAATCCTGCCACTTGAATTGAGTTTGGTTGATAATATTTCATCAATATTATTTTGTATTTTGGCATATTTTAAGAATCTAAATAAACACACAACTTGAACTACATAATTCAACTGTTTTATATGCAAATTAGCCCAAATTGTCATTTAACGAATTTGTTACCAAAATGAAATCTTTTACAGAATATTGATTCTGCTATGTAAAAGTGCAGTAGGGTTGTCATTCGAATAATCGTGGAAAACATATATTTTTTATTTGAATGAATAAAATGTTTTAATTTAGTATAAAAAAATATTCGATTAATAATACTAAAAAAATAACCATATACGGACACCACTACCTGATAAAAGACAAAAAAAGACCCGTGTCTTCCAGTTTTGCCTAAAGTCATGCACTTTTCTTTATGGGCCCCCAAAGATTTGGGGCCTCGGTGTCATTTTTGCAAAAAAGTGATAATTTTCTCAGGCTCATATCTTGCAAACAGTTCTGAATTTTGATTTACTCTCTAAGGCAAAGTTGTAGCCTTTGTCCGAAAGTAAACATATAAAATCAAAAAATCTTCATCTTAAAAAAACGATTTTTTTTACCTCTAGGTAGCAAACCATTCAAAATTCAAGGAAACAATCAACTACAAAAATGTACCTAAGATCTCAAAAAACAACTTTCTAGAACATATGAACTTCCTATTCTTAACACCGTTTAGTTAGGTCGATATAAGTTAGTAAGAACAAGTAAGAGAGCTATATTCGTCTGTGCCGAATCTTACATACTTTAAAATAAAATGAAAAAAAAAAAAAATTTTTTAATTTTTTTCAAAATTATTTTTAAAAGTTTTTTCCAATTTAAAATTCTTTTTTTTTAATTTATCAGTGAAAAAAGTTTATGACAAAAGAATATTTTTTGTAAAAAAAAATTCGGGTTAAAACTATTTTCCCGATTTTGACCCATTGTAGGTCCAACTTTGTATAGCCTTATATACATCGTTGCAATGGACTTTGAAATATCTATCATTAGATATCCATATTGTCTATATTTATGACTTAGTAATCGAGATATAGATCAAAAATAGTCCAAAATTAGAGGTTGACTCGGATTTTTGCTCATATCTCCGTTATTTATGGACGGATTTTGCTGATTTTAAATTGGAAACTTCTCGAAAGCATGTCTGACAGAATTATTGAATATTTGGATACCGAAGATATCTGGGGTCTTCAGAAAATTGATTTCAACAGACAGACAGACGGACATGGCTAAATCGACTCCGCTATCTATAAGGATTCAGAATATATATACTTTATAGGGTCGGAAAATTATATTATGGAAATTACAAACGGAATGACAAATTTATATATACCCTTCTCACGAAGGTGAAGGGTATAAAAAACTATAGGAATTAAGTGTTTCGGCATAAACTATAAACTAAAGCATTCTTTTAGGCAGCTTTAAAAAAGTTATTTCTTAATTTATTTCGAATTTTTTTAAGTTTTTTGCGATTTTGATCTTGAAGATGAAGTTTTTTTTGATTTCATATGTTCACAATTTTTGTTCCTTATGACAAGGGCTACAACTTTGCCTCATAGAGTAAATCAAAAATCGGAACTGTTTGCAAGAATGACACCGAGGTCCCAAATCTTTGGGGCCCCATCAAAATAAAGTACATGACTTTGGGTCTTTTATCACGTAGTGGTGTCCGTACATGGATATTTTTCCATGACTCAAAAAATTACACACAGTGTAATTGTACATTAATCGGAAAAATTTATTTTCAAGTTAAAATTAAAATATAAGATTCAGAAGAGCCGAACAAAGCTCTCTTACTTAATTTATTTTATTACTTTAGGGTAGCGAAACTCGAATAATTGACAACCCTAGTTTGTACGTTACAAGCATATTTACGCACATATTTCTTTAATAATGAGAAAATGATTTTTTGGAAATTTTTTTTTTTTTTTTGTAAACTCCCTGTTTTTAGTATAGAATTTTGTAAGCTAATTTACATATTTTAATTATAAATAAATTTTTGAGATTTTTGTTTTGGTTATGTGGAAGTGTTCGATTTTTTTCACGCATCATAAACCTTTTAGTAATTATATATTTTTAGCAACAATCTTTGTTACTGGAGATGTTATTGCAACATAACAAATTCCTATTAAATATGAATAATTAATGTATAATAATTTCATCATCAAAATACTTGAATAGTTAAAAGGGCGTAAATAAATTAATTAATCTAAATAATATAGTAAGAGCATAAAAATTGCTGCACTAAGCACGATAATCCATATTGGCAATTAAAGTTAAACAAAATTACATAATGTAAAAAACACTGTGTATTAGGGTGGGTATATTTTTTTGGTCAACAGGCGTATAGCAAAAACGTAAGCTACGAAAAATTCTAAGGAAATTTCACCAAGAAACTATGGGTCTAAAATCAAAACCTAGCTTCAGCTGAGAAAACCAATCTTACACGCATACCTAAATTGGAGCGAAATAACGCGGCGGCAACGCTTTGCAATTGGAAAATCCGACTTTGACAGCGCGTTTAATAGTGAAGTTAGTTGCAAAATACAATAAATGTAAACACATACATACAAAAGGAGAAACAAATATGCAAGAAACTCATTTTTAAACTTTAATATTTAGTTTTTTTGAAAAAATGTTAGTTTACAAATTACAAAACAAAAATCAGAAACATCAATACTGCAATGTACTTTATTGTTTAAATAACCCGGGTTGTTATATATATTTTTTTGATAACCTTATTTAGGTATGACATTTCAACGTTAAAGCTAAGCGGAAAAAACATTCGCCTTACGCTTTCATTTAGGTGGCCTGTTAAATCTTTATGTCTCTCGGCGGTAACTAGGTTTTAATTTTAAACCCATACTTTCTTTTGGTACTTTTCTTAAAATTTCGTGTAGATTCCGATTTTGCTATACGCCTGTCAGGTTTTTTTTCACCCGAACATTTTTATTAAGTATTTCCTTCTCTTTAAAATTTCAAATTTTATTTCAAAATTCATGAAGTTAAATTTCTATACAGAACCTGTTAAATAAAAAACCCTTGCTAAAATAAGAGAACATGCTTTTTGCATTCACTTAATTGTGTGTACAACAAAGTCTAACATGTAAGCAGTAGCAGAATATTAATTAATTATAGTTACAAAATTATTTTGTAAATTTTTCTACACAAAAATATTGCAGTACGTCAGCGACTGTGAATAAAACAGAAAAAACTAACACTTTTTTTTTTGCACCACAAAAATACAAACAGAATAGAATTTTCGCATGACATGTTATGCAAATTATGAGCACAATCAAAGGAATATTCAAACTGACCGAGTAGAGGTTTTTTTGTTTGGGTTTTTTAGTTTATTTATTTTGAAGTTTTAGTTCTTTCTTTCTCAAGGTTATAATATATTTTTTATATTTTTTTTCACCTAGTTTGTGTTTTTTACCCATAATAGTTACATAAAACATACATGTTAAAACCGAAACCGAAAAACATTATTAAAATAATTATGGTTGAGTGAATCAAAATTTTACTATTTTTTTAGGTTATCTTCAGTATTAACCCTTGTCTAGCCAACCAAGGACTGAGTTCGAAAAATTCTTAACATACATATATGTTAATAAAAAAGAAACCACTAAACTTACAGTTTTGATTTTTTTTATTTGATTGAAATTATTCTTACAATTTACAAAAAAAAAATATATATTTTTATAGTTCTAATCACTAGTGATGAAATTTTGAACCTTTTTCGGAAACCCCTCCCATTATGGTTTTTATAGTGCTTTATGTCACTTTGTTCGAACAGGTTGTCCATCTCCGTTTAAAATCTACCACACTTTTGGACACCTTTTTTGTGATCTTCAGTTCTCTTTTAACAAGAGCCCAATATCTCTACACTGGACTCAGCTCCAGGCAGTTTGGAGGATTTACCTCACTTGGTTTAAATTCATTATTGTTCTTTTACCACTCAAGACCTTTCTTATCATAGTGACAGGATGTCAAATCAGGCCAAAAATAAGTGGACACATTAAGAAGTCTTATGCATAAATGCATCCACTTTTGTAAACATTCATTTATGTAAATTTCGGTGTTTATAGAACCCTTTGTAACGAATGTTTGGCTATTTTTCCGCAACTGCATATTCTGCTTTTGGGTATGGTCGGTCAAGCCCGACCATATAATACCCTACACTAAGTAAATGAGCAAAAACATTTTTATTTCAAAATTTCAATAATTTATGTTCGTGAGCGATTTTCGGAAGTGAGCCTTATATGGGAGCTATGACAAATTATGGACCGATCACCACGAAATTTGGTCACGTGATTAATGTTTATATGAAAGTTATTTATGTTGAATTTTATGTGTATACCAACATTTGTAGGTGATTTATGCTCGTTAAAGTGATTATCGGAAGCAGGTCTTATATGGGAGCTATGACTAATTAAGGACCGATCATAATAAAATTTGGTGACATGAATTCCCTATATATAAAACTTATTTGGACAAAAACTTGTGTAGATACCTATATAAATTAAACATTTTTGATGGATAAAATCCACTTTCGGGAGGACATTTGTATGGGGGCTAGGTCAAATAATGGACCGATTTCAGCCAGTTTCAATAGGGATCGTCCTTGGGCAGAAAAAATTATATGTACCAAGTTTTATCGAAATATCTTTAAAATTACGACCTGTACTCTGCGCACAAGCTTTACATGGACAGCCAGCCAACCAGCCAGCCAGCCAGACGGACGGACGGACGGACGGACATCGTTTAATCGACTCAGAAAGTGATTCTGGGCGTTACAAACATCTGCACAAATCCATTATACCCTTCCCACTATGGTGGTGTAGGGTATAAAAATATTGACCCAGAAGCTGCGAAATATTTTCCAGAACATACTTTTTGTCAACCATTATGCATCAAGTATATTTTTTTTATAAAATTTGACTTCAATTACCGTGCTCTGTATTTGGTCACTAAATTTTTAGCAGCCTTGTATGTTTTCAAACTTGCATCGGCTACAACTTTTCGTACCAAATAGTACGACTACTGAGCTAACCGGACTGCTTTCCTACCGGATGTGTTGGGAGCTCTTTTGAAAATGCTTTCTATTTATAGGCTTTAGAAACATCATGTGGACCATTCATTCTACCTGATCTACGTTTTCTATCAACGGACAAGTACTCCCGATACTGTTTAATAACATTGGAATCAGTTTGACGGCAGACCTTTGATTGTTTGACCAACTTTTTGTAGGGTCAAGTTTGGTTTTGTTGAAAATATTAAATCATTTTAGTACGCACTTTTTTCTGGTCACTCATTTTAATCAGATTAACAACAAATGAACATAATTGACATTAAACATAATAACTGACATGCTTTACAAAGGTAACTTGATCAAACAAAAATTTAAATAATACTTGAGTTAAAAGTTTTAATGAAAAACGTGTGTTAAGAATTTTTCGATCTCAGTCCTTATTATATATTTGAAAAACTTATTTTATGTACTAGTGGCATTCGATGCAATAGATATATAGTTTTATTTTATTTAATGTTATTTGCTCTTACAAAACACTTCCAAATTTTTTACACGATGAAAATTTTGTTTAGACCAGAGTCAAGCAAAAGGAGCAATATAAGGTTGGTTACCGTTTCTGTTCCCGCTAAGTTACCGTTAGCGAAATAAAAGCAATTACCATTTTCGATATAATCGTAAATACCGTTACTTCTAAATATCATAACCGCTTTTCTACATTTGACAATTCACAAGGTCTCTTATCATGTCATATTGTCATAATGTCCTAATATTTCACAATGGTTTTTATTGCTTTTCAAGCAAAAAATGTCCTAAAATAATACTACTTTCTATGCTGTCTTTACTGTGTTATCCTAACGAACCAACAGAGACCAACGCCGAATGCCTAAGAGTCGGTTAAGCCGAGCCGCCGAGTCGTGATATATTAGGACATTATGACAATATGACTGATAAGAGACCTTGTGAATTGACAAATTGTATCGCTTTCTATATTGTAATCTGACCAACTGTTGATTGTGATTTTTGTTACACCCTACATCACCGTAGTGGGGAGGGTATATTGCGTTTGTGCTGATGTTTGTAACGTCCAAAAATATTAGTAACACCCAACTTAAAGTAGAGTTTTAAAAAAACCGAAGAATTTCAAAACCGAGGTTTCGGTGAAAACCGATCGGTTTCGGTTCGCTTTTGTGATAATTTATTAACTATTAAATCAGTTGATAATATAGGAACTGCTAAACAAATTTAAAGTTCAAATTTGACGAGTGTTAACGAGGATAAAGGAAAATTGGTGCTTTTTCTTTTAATGGTACCTTTTTTAATATATTAAATTAGTTAAAGTTGGCTAATATGCTTCTCAGTAAAGAAATTATCAAGAATAGGGTGCTCAATTGTATTATGATACCAAAAATGGAGGACTAAACCAAACTAAGGAGTACTTTTTCGTTCTTCAACATGAAATTTCTATAATATTGAACCTAGAATCAGGAAATTACTTTGAAATTTCAAACTTGACAGTCGTTTAAGTGTGGAAAATTGTTACTTTTTCTTCTAATGGTACTTTTTATTATAATAAATTATTTTACTTATTGCATATACATAATAGTTGGCTGATATGCTTCAGAGTAAAGAAAGAATCAAGGATAGAGGGCATAATGATATTGAGGTAACAGAAACTATTATTGAAATTTCTATAATAATGAACCTATAAGCAGGATATTCAACACACATGATCCTGACTGAGTTAGAATATAAAAAAGGGAATTGCAGGTACTTTTTCGAATATTTTATAACGATGGACCTAGAATGGCGAATTCAAAACGGATAATTAATGTTACTATTTCTTTATTGTAAAGATACTTTTTGAAAATTTTATAATAATAAACCTTAAAATTAGTCACACATGATTCTGAATGAGTAATAATTCACAAAAGGTGATTGTACCTTTATTTTGTATTTTCTATAATAATGGACACAGAAATATGAAATAAGACATTCATGATGCTGAGTATAAATACAAAATGTAGGTCTTTATGGTTTTGTTTTAATTCTAATACTTAATACGTTTAGAATGAGCTAGAATCCACATTACAATGAATCAATAAACATGAAACTAGAGGCATATTTTCCAGAATTAGTATTAATTCACAAAGCGAGTCTTAATAGTACTATTTCTTTATTCCAATTGGGGTGGCGAAGCGCACCGCGTCAGCTAGTACTCCATACTTTTATCGGATATTTGAAAATAAATAAGACTTTGTTACAAACATTTTGCATTATTTAGCCTGCGAAAGGTAGCCTGCTTCAAATAAGTACGGAATTCATGCCACCAAGTTTTATTTTGATCGGTCCATAATTAGTCATAGCTCCTTCTTCACTTTAACGTACATAAATATCCCAAAAATGTTGATATACACATAAAATTCAACATGAATAACTTTTATATAGACAGAAATCGCTCGACCTAATTCATGGGGATCGGTCAATAATTGGTCATAGCTCCCATAAAGGCCCGCTTCCGAAAACCACTCAAGAATATAAATTATTGAAATTTTAAAAGTTCAATGTTTTTGCTTATTTACTTTGTGTAGGGTATTATATGGTCGGGCTTGACCAACCATACTTTCTTACTTGTTTTTTATTTGATAATTTTAATAAACTTTCATAAGTATATAAACTGTCATAGGTTTCCCAGTCAAAAAAGTTCTGAGTATAAACCTTTTTTAAATGTTCTTTGGCCCTAAATTTAGTTTTATTTTTTAAATTGTTGTTGATCGGAAAAAAGTGGTAAAAAATCTGAATCTTCTAAACTACTGGTTCAATTGCAAAATTTTGTACGATCTAGGGTTGTAAATTGTTGAAGTTTTATTTTAATCGAATAAAAGATCATATTTTTTTACAATTCGAGAGATCAATTTCAAAATCTACTCGATTAATCAAACTAACGGCGATTTTCACAATGTGCGATTATTTCATTTTTAACAGAAAATTAACTAACAGTCGGTTTGTTTAACGGGGACCATTTAACCAACGGTTACCGATTTACGTTTCACCATCATTTGATCACTTAACAAAAGCATTCAGTAGAAAGTATGGCAATACTGCATACATTTGTTTACGAAAAATAGTGTAATGAAAGATTGAAATATAACAAATTTCTCAAAAGGCGGCATCAAAAAATAATAATTTGTATTTTATTAGTTGTATAATAAAAAAAAACTTATAAAACTCAAAAATATTAAGGTACCTAACTATATATTGAAAACCAACAAGGAAAAGTGCACATTTGTTGTTTGGTTTGTATTTTTTTCTGAAGTGCAATATCCGGGTGGTATCTGGATCACGCCGTGCAAAATTTCCTTTTCTTTGCTTTACATTTTTTAAAATTATAAATATTACAAAAATATAAATGTTTTTTCATGTTCTTTTATTATATTTCTTACAATTAAAATGCTAACCGGCGAAGTATGTTCGGTTATATTTAACAGCAACTTTATTGTTAAATAGTGTCAGTTAGAAATTAATCGTACATTGTGAAATTCAGATTAGCCTAACTTGCGGTTAAAGTTCACGTTAACTTTTAATCGTACATTGTGAAAATGGCCGTAATACTAATAACTAATTGTGCAATCGAACCAGTAGTTTAGAAGATACCAATTTAATACCACATTTTTCCGGTCGAATCGATTCAACGATTTAATACGAGTACACTACATTAAGTATACTCAATATAGCTCATAATATTTAGGTAATTCAAGTTATATTTAATTGGAACTTGTTTCATAAAACATTCGATAGGTAATACAAGGGTTAAGAAAATACTATTTTTAATTGTTTCATTTAAACACAAAGGTAAAAGAGAAGAAATATAATGAAAGCAATGTCCTAAAAAAAGGACAATAGTTTCACACGTGGCTAAACATTTTCATATAAAATTTAATTTCCCACCCAACCCTTCGATCTCAGTAAACAAATGCAATACTCTGTCACACACTCTAAGAATTGTCAACTGACCATTACTAGATCAAAACCAAACAAATAAAAAAAAAAAAAGTAACGGGTTACAAATATTGCATGACACTTAAACAAACATGCGTTAATAATTGACGTTGTTTTTCCAAATAACTGAGTGAGTGTGCTATGTGGTGTGGTCTGCAAAACAAAACCCAAACACTCTCACACCTTTTGACACATGAAAACACTCCCTGGAGCCAGCCATAGCGTAAAAAATCGTTGCTACCAACATTTTAATTGTATATGTATGACAGTGTGTGTTGGTGTTTTTGTTAAGAATTCTTTGTTGTTCTTGTTTCTGGTGTCATGTAATTAAGTTGTCATTGTTTTGTACTTATGAGCAGCATAAAAGGCCAGCATTGTCTGTAATTGTATGTGTTTATGCCTTTGGAATGTCCTTTAAGTCTCCACCTGTTGACATTTACTAAAAGAGCCAATAAAGAACAACAACATCAATATTTCATACAAATAACACGCCTTTTACTCATTATTCCATAAATGCCTTCATTAATCTTCTCATTCTTTTTTCTCTTGCATACTGATTTACTGCCAGTGTTTTCTTCATAATTAATATTCATATTGTCTGTGATTTAACAACATGATAAAATTCAAACATTATTAAATTGTAAATTTAATTGTTGACACACAACCATTTAACCCCATCCATCCATTTAAAATCAAACATAGTTAGCAGTCATTGCGGGGTTGGAAAACTCAGTACTCACATTGTAATTGATCACTTTTTGCTTTAAGTTGAAGGAGTTTTTATTTTCTTTAAAATTACTCTGTTCTAAAACGTAGATAATTAGTGAAAAGTGTACTCTTAAATTTAGGAACGATGTCGATGTTATGAAAAATTTTCTATATTTTACAATGTAGGTAGTTGGTAAATTTTTTTAGAACTGGAATTTCATACTAGTTTATTGATGTCGAAAGAAGTTACACGATAACAATTGGTGCTATTTCTATAACAAATTCGACAGAAATCTTTTTGTCGAGACAATTATTGCCCATTGACGATAAAAAATAATCAGGGCTATTCCCGTTCTCACTTTCACCATTCACCGTATTTTTGAAAGCATAATTACAACAGCATTTATAAATGTTTATACGTGATTTCTTTAACCTTAATTATATAACTTTAGAAACTTTTTTTAATAGAAACATAATGGTGAAAGTGAAAACAGGAATAGCCCTGAATATGTTTATTAACAAGTAAGAAAGCTATATTGGGTATACCTTCACCAAATTATACTTTAAAATAAAAATTTTAAATATTTTTAGGTAAAGAAATATTTTTAAAAATTGTTTTTCAAAATTTAAAAATATTTTTTTTTTTCAAAATTGTTTTGTTTCCAATTTTTTTTTTTTTTTAATTTTTTTCCAAATTTATTTTTAATTTATTAGTGAAAAAAATTTATGACAAAAAAATCTTTTTGTTAAAAAAAAATTTGGGTTAAAAAATATTTTTCCCTATTTTGTCCCATTGTAGGTTCAAATCACTATAGCCTTATGTACATAGTTGCAATGGACTTTGAAATATCTATCATTAGATATCCATATTGTCTATATTAATGACTTAGTAATCCTGATATAGATCAAAAATTGAGGTTCTCCCGGTATCATATTTCAGCCATTTGTGGTCCGATTTTCTCTATTTTAAATAGCGACCGAGCCGGAAGAATTCCCGATATATTGATGTATCAATTATGTTTGTAAGTTATTTGGGGGCTACGGAAAGTTGATTTCAACATACAGACGGACAGATGGACATGGCTAGATCAAATTCGCTATCTATAACGATCCAAATGGCAAATGAAAAATGTAGTAATTACAAACGGAATGACAAACTTTTATATACCACTTGCCACTCATGGTGAAGGGTACAAAAACTGAGATAATATGCATATAAATACTGTTACGTTTTCAACTTTTGAAAACGTTGGTTTATTTCCTTTAAATAAACCGGATACTTTTGATTGCAAATAAAAAGCAGTTTAGTGGTTTCAAATTTGTAACAACTCTTTATTTATTCAAATGTACAACAACAACAGTCTAAATAGTCACTCAGTGTCTATTTATACGTTTATCAATTCGCAGAAATGTACAAACTTAAATGTCCAAGACAGTTGATGCTTACTCTAACAGCGCCTATGATAACTCACAACTGCAACTTCTGCCACTATTTATACACACGCCATCTTTCGGGAACCTTCTACAATGCTCTTAACGGACAAACTAGTATGTTCGAATTCTAGAGCTTTCGATGTCAATTTTAGCAACTTAAACATTTAGTGTTGCCATACTTATAAACAATTCTAATAAGCGCATGCTATCAACATTGTTGATAAGTAGAAAAAAGCTTCTACTGATGGAGGTGTTTATAAACATGATGAATGTTCCAGGCAGTCATTACAGACCGTTAAATTCAAAACGTTATTGCACATTCGTAACAATATGAATTTTGAGGTAAAATAATACAAAATATGCATTATCAAGAACAAATCGATGCCATTTTACACCAAAATGTATGATTCGGATAGATAATTAACTTAAATTGTATTTGGACTTTCTACTGATGACAATGAAACACTTTGTTTGAAAATTCGAAATTAAATTTTTAAAAGCTGTTAAAATAATTTCGAAATCATGAGGATTTAAAAAAAAAAAAATAGTTTTATTTGTTGCCAGTTTTTGTGGAAAAAATTTCTTTAAGATTTCAAATCCCAAAAAAAAATCAAATTTGGATTTTACTGCAGATTGATTGAGATCCGTCGAATTTTGTTGGAAAAATCCACTTCTCTGTCACCCGAGGTAAAATATAACAAATTGTTCCCGATGCATATAAAAAAAATTATCGAATTTGTTATGGAAATAGCATAAAATATTGTCGGGAACTTCTTTCGACATCAAGAACTATAATATTTTTTTTCAAATTTAAATTACTTATAAAAATACAGGTTCCTAATTTCAATAACTGAAAATTTAAAATATAATAAAGTACTTCGTCAACTTATTTTAGTTTCGCTAAATTTTATTTATAATTTAATTCAGTATGATATTACCGGTAAAATACCGTTACCGAAATAATCCAAGTTAGCGTTACCTCTTAATCGTTTTAAAATACAAAGTACTACGGTACTTTGGAATATGAAATTGTATCAACTGTTCCATCCCTGATACTATCAGACAAAAATACATCATATTAAATTACAGTAAGAAAGGGAGAAGGAGAGTGAGGAACTTTGTTCTCTTTATTACACATAGTTTGGCATTTGTGTATTTGTATTTGTCATCAAAGTGTTGTTGTCCTTAACAAATGAAAAATGTGTCTTGTTTTAATTTAATAAATTAATTGATTTCGAATGTGTTTGATTTGTTTGCAGTATTGTTTGTTCGTGTCACTAATAGACATATCAATTTGTCAGTGAAGCAATATATGAATTACTTTTAAATTAGTTATATATTTAATATTGATAGTTTTTCTTTTTACCACAAATGACCTTAAGCTGTTTATAGACCTGATTAAAGAAATAAACCCTGAAAATTGTATGTCGTGGTAAAATGACAAGAATTATCAATTTATCTATAAGTTACTTAGGCTTAAAACAAATTTAGAAATACTTCTTTTAGATTTATTATAGTATTTTGATAAGCTATCATAAATGAACATCACCTTAAATCATTTTACATTCAATTCAAAAATCTATACTATTAAATCATACATATTCAATAACAGAATACACATGGGAATAATCCAGGAACAAAAACATGCTGCCAAAAAAAAGGGTGTATTTCCTATAAAGTACTAATACACAACACATATTTAGATACAATATGTGGAAAAATCTAAACATAGCGGAAGGAAGGATATTATTTAGCAACAACAAAAAAAGGATATTAAATTCTCTGCACTTTGTAAATATAGCCACTCTTGTACACACATTCACTTACGATATATCAATGTACTATATAAATATTTAACCTTTATATTACAACATTTTTATATGATTATTATATTTAAATTATTATCAAATATCTTTATCAAGCAAAATAAAAATCATCGATTGATTTTTAAAATTTGTTTCTACTTTTATTATTCTTGTTCTCTGTTATTAAAGGGAAACCTTATTTTACAGTAAAATCTTTGTATTATTAAATTATATCAGATTTTTTTCTTTTTTACTTTATTTTGCTTTCACTGCTATTTTAACTAATCCGGTAACAAAGTAATTTTACTTTTTCAATTTCTTTTATTTTTTTTTTTGGTTCTTTTTGGTTTATGGTTTTAATAATAACGACACCTAACAATGGCACATTCAATCGTATATACAGTATCGGTCTAAATATATTGGATAAAATTTGCGTTATAACTATTTTTCCAATTTCAAAGAAAGTAAATATTTTAGAAACAACTAAAATAAAAATACATCCGCAGTATTATTTACCAAAAAACAATAACATTTAATATCAGTTTTCCTATGATATTATTAAAAAATGTAACCAAATAGATAAAAAATCATACGACAAAACATATTGGATTATATAACACATTCCAGGAACAATTTTAGAACTTGTTCTAGAACGACTACAACCAGAACCACTTCGAACTACTACTATACCATTTCCAATTGTATTTCAGAAATTTCTAATTGTATTTCACAATTTTAACTGCAAAATTTTCTATTTGTATTTTAGAATTTTCCATTAGATTGCTATTCGAATTTTCTGAAATACAAAAGGAAAATTCTGATATACAATAGGAAAATTCAGAACTACAAATTGTAGTTTTTGAAATACAATTAGAAATTTCTGATATACAAATGGAAAATTCTGAAATATAATTGGAATTTTTATTAATAACACTGTCCAACAAATTGAGACTTTTTGATTGGAACAGAACAGAACTATAATACTGAAATGGTATATTGATTAGATTGTTTTTGTAGAATAAACTTATAGTCCAGCTGCTCTGAATTTTTTTTTACAGTGGGTTAAAGTTTTCATTTTTAATGTCTGAGAGAGTTCTTACCCAGCAATAACTTTACTTACTTAGTAGGCCAGCAAGTAATATTTGAGCAAAATGAATAACTAGTTATTTTTGTTCGAGATTTCAAGAAGTTCATGGAACCTAATTAAAAATTTTCTTACATTCAGCTCAATTATAAGTCGTTACATTCACAAAAAAATTCTCAAAATTGTTGCTGGGTATTGTCAGAATTATATTCTATGGGGATAATTTTTTTGGAAGATCTTAACCCTCTATATCCTCGCTTTAGTGGTCAATTTGACCCCGATTTTGAGAAAATCAAAAAAAGTCCTTTCAAAAAGGACATTTAAGGATTAAAATATTCTACGACAATTTTTACCGGAACATTTCCGTGGTGGTCACATAATATACAAAAGTTGTAAATAAAGCTCTTTACGCTTAATTAGCAAAAATACACGACACCTAGGGTGTCACATTTTTTAAAAAATCGTTAAAAATTCAAGTATGATGCGAATGAGCTGAAATTTAAAATATGAATAGTCCATAAGGAGATCTTCAACTTACGTACATACGTATCTAAGCTATCTCTTTTAGTTGAAGAATATATTTTTGTTTATTTATTTACTGTTTAATTTTGGTTGATCTTTTTTTGTTTTTTTAAAGATCTTCCACAAAAATTATCCCCATAAAATTCTACATTAACTTAGAACATATTTTTCAGTTAGTATTATACTCCCCTCGATTAAAAAATGAAAACTTTGAGCCACTGTAAAAAAAAATTCAGACCAGCTGGACTATAAGTTCATTCTACAAAAATTATAGGGTCGCTATTCTGTTCAAAAATGCTGTTGGACAGTGTAATTGAAGAAAATGCAATAAAATATTATGCTCTTTAATAACGATGAACAGAAATGTAACATATAATGGATTTGGGCAAATCTATTAATCTAATTAATAAATCTCTTTTGAACTATCTCTCAATCCGTGTAAAAAGAAAAACATTCGTCTGTCAGTCTGATGTTGAAATCAACTTTACGTAGCCGCAAATAACTTACATACATGATTCATACATCAGTATATAGGGCTAGGTTGCTATTTAAAATCGGCCCAAATGGCTGAGATATAAGGAAAAAATCAGGACAACCTCGATATTTGACCTATTTTTTATCTATATCTGGATTACTAAGTTATTAATGTAGAAAATATGGATATCCAATAATAGATATTTCAAAGACCTTTACAACGGCGTATATAAGGCCAAAGTAAGTCGAACCCACAATTGATCAAAATCCGGGAAAAAATATTGTATCCCGAATTATTTTCCACCAACAAATTTATTTGTTATAAATTTTTTTTAAATTTTTGAAATATAAATTTAAACAAATGTTTGCCCAAACATTTTTTTCGCTAATAAATTAATTTTTTTTTAAATTTTGTTTACCTAAAAATATTTAACCTATTTTTTTAAAGTATAATTTGGGGAAGGGTATATAAGATTCGGCACAGCCGAATATAGCTCTATAACTTATTTATGCTTATTTAACTGGCCGTAGAATTTGGCATATAAAATGTTTCGCAAATATCTTTTTGATTCATTCAATATTATATTATTTTTAACACTTGTGCACTATTTTATTAAGGACTGAGATCGAAAAATTCTTAACATACATATATGTCAATAAAAATGTAACCACTAAACTTACAGTTTTAATTTTTTTTATTTGATTGAAATTATTATTACAATTTACAAAAAAAATATATTTGTATAGTCCTAATCACTAGTGATTTAATTTTGAACCTTTTTCGGAAACACTTCCATTATGGTTTTTATAGTGGTTTCTGTCACTTTGTTCATCTCCGTTTAAAATCTACCACACTTTTGGACACCTTTTTTGTGCACTTCAACTCTCTTTTAACAAGAGCACAATATCTCTCCACTGGCCTTAGCTCCAGGCAAATTGAAGAATTTGTCTCTGTTGGTACAAATACCACATTATTGTTCTTGTACCACTCAACAACTTTCTGTATGTTTTTATACCCTTCACCTTCGTGAGAAGGGTCAGTCTGTCTGTCCGTCCGTCTGTCTGTTGAAATCAATTTTCTGAAGGCCCCAGATATCTTCGGGATCCAAATCTTCAATAATTCTGTCAGGCATGCTTTCGAGAAGTTTACTATTTAAAATCAGCAAAATCCGTCCATAAATAACGGAGATATGAGCAAAACTCCGAGACAACCTCTATTTTTGTTGTCTATTTTTGATCTATATCTCGATTACTAAGTCATAACTATAGACAATATGGATATCTTATAGTAAGTTGGACCTACAATGGGTCAAAATCGATAAAAAATATTTTTTAATCCGAATTTTTTTCACAAAAAACTTTTTTTGTCATAAATGTTTTTCACTAATAAATTAAAAAAAATAAATTTTTAAATTAAAAAAAAAAATTTTATAAAAAAATAGGAAAAGACTTAAAAACAAATTTCGAAAATTTAAAAAAAAAAAAAAAATAAAAATTTTTAAAGTATAATTTGGTGAAGGGTATATAAGATTCGGCACAGCCGTATATAGCTCTCTTGCTTGTTAAACCTGCATTGGTTTTAACTTTTCGTAAATAATAGTCCGAGTACTGATCTAACCGCGCTGCCGGATGTGTTGGGAGCTGTTTTGAAAATGCTTTCTATTTATTGGCTTTAGAAACATCATGTGGACCATTCCTTCTACCTGATCCAGGTTTTCTATCAACAGACAAGTTCTCCCAGTACTGTTTAATAACATTGGAAAATGTTTGACGGCAGACCTTTGATTGTTTGGCCAACTTTTTGTAGTTCCAAGTTGGATTTTGTTGAAAATATTTAATAATTTTAGTACGCACTATTTTCTGGGTACTCATTTTAATCAGATTAACAACAAATGAACATAATTGACATTAAACATAATAAGTGACATGCTTTACAAGGAAAACTTGATCAAAAAAAAAAAAAAAATCAAATAATAATACTTGGGTTAAAAGTTTTAATGAAAAACGTGTGTTAAGAATTTTTCGATCTCAGTCCTTATATATAGTTTTTGTTAAATCTGGTTTGGAACTTTTCGTTTTTGTTTTAAAAAACAAGCAAATTTGTTTAATCTATAGAAATAGTACAAAAGCAATTTTTGTCCAATGTATTTTGACCGACACTGTATCTAACGTACATTATATATAAATCCTGGTGACAATACAATTTATACTCACACATCAAGATGAACGAACGTACACATTTATATTGTCATTGACATTAGTGAGATGTGTATGTAGGGATGTATGTATGTTTGTAAGTGTTTCATATGTGCTGTTTGTTTGTTGGTTTTGCCAAAAAAATTTTACAAATTACTACCCCAACTTAAATTGACATTGATTGTTGCACATACCTTAGTAATAGTGATATTACATGGTATTTCGTCTATCCTGTTTGAATTTAAGATTACATTTTAGCAAAAACGCTTATGTTGAAAGAAGTCTTTATTCTAAAAATGTACACGAGGCAATTCATCACTTTATCTAAAGCTGACATTGGTGCATTGTAGATTCACAACCTACAGAATTTGACCTATAAAATATTTTACCACAGCTTGGAAAATGTACCTCAACTTTGGCAGATTTTGGTCTAGATCAAAATGTTATCTTTTAATAGTTTGCTGATGAAATATTCATATTGAGGAGACAATATTATTTTACTCTTTGTCTGCCTTCTGGTAAAGAAACGATTTTAAATATTGAAATATTAATATTTTTAAAAAACTTTACATTTAATGAAATAAACAGAAAATCTACTTATTTAAAATTTACAATTTTATGAAAGCTGAATATTGAAATATAAGTTAATACGAAAAGCTTTTTTCTCAAATGTCTCTAATGATTCTCAATACGATTAGATTAAAAATAAAAATCGTTTTATATTTCTCTATAAAAACCTCGGGAAAGGGGCGTTAACAAACACTCAACAAGTGAACCTAAAAGAAATAATACATAGACGTATTTTTGCAAAATGTATCGCTCTTTAGTATTATTGGGATGTCTGCTTGCTTTAGGTCAAGCCACCGAAGTAAAACAATGTAAGAATTTCAATAAAAAAATAGTTGAATCTATACAAAACATGGTTTTTTTTATTCAAAATAAATTTTATTAGGTGGCGACAACAAGCCCTTTCCCTTAGATGTGCGTGTCAAAGGCTGTGATATACCACCTTGTGATATTGTTAAGGGCACAAGTGTGGAATTTGAAATTGATTTAGTAGCCTGTAAGTACCCTGTTATTAAACATTAAAACAATTTTAACTTAAAATTAAAAAAAAAACTACTTTAGATAAATTCATTACCAGCGCCACCACCTTGGTGAAGGCCAAAACTTTGGGTATAACAGTGCCCTATGAATTACCAGAAGATGTACGCGATGTCTGCTCCAATCTTATGTATGAGGCCTATTGTCCGCTCTATGACACCGAAGATGTCACCTACTTATTCTTATTTCCCATTGCCAGCAATTATCCGGAAATCAGTGTTAATGTTGAAATTTATATAGTGGATCAAGATGAAGATATGGTGACATGTTTTAAATGTGATATTAAAGTGAAAAAAGGTTCTACGCCAAATACAAAAGCTATTTATGAGTTGAATTGGTTAAATAACTCTTCCATAAGCTAAGGATTAAAATAGTATTAAAGCTTTTACTTATATTTACTTTTTTGTTTCACTTAAGTTTGTGTGATAATTATACATAAATGTATTTCATAAATTACCTTTTTGTCATTTATTTTAAAATATACAATATGTAATAAAATATATGTATATATATAAATATTAGGGTGGCCCCAAAATTAAAGTTGTGATGTTCCCGACTAAAATTAAAATTTGATTCATTTTAAGACTACGTTTTGAAATTTTTTCGTCCTGAGATCAATATTTGGCGAGCTGGATCAAAGGATAAAAAGGTCCTTTTTTGAGGTTTTTTACATTTTCTCCATATTTCTTCCAAAGGAAGTATATGTAAATTTGGTATCATGTGAAAGGTCTTTGAGAGACGCATTCAATTGGTTATTAAAAATTAAAAAAAAAAAAAAAATTTATTTAAAAATTTTAAAAATTTGCGACAAAATTTTAGTTTTTTTTAATTTGTTCATAGAATTTGTTCAAATATATAGATGAAATTTCTTGATCATAAACATAATGTAATTTCACCGAAACGGTTTTTCTCGTTTTTTAAAATTCAGTCCAGTTCAATGTTTATTCAAATTTGTTTAAACCTAATTTCATCCCTATCTGACAATCTCTGTATACTCAATTCTTAGTATATGTAATGGGCATCAAAATAACTCAAATTTTATAAGCTTTCACCATTTCGGTGAAATTACATTATGTTTATGATCAAGAATTTCATATATTTATTTGAATAAATTCTATGAAAAAATTAAAAAAAAACTAAAATTTTGTCGAAAATTTTTAAAGTTTTTGAATTTTAATTTTTTTTTTTAAGATTCTAATAACCTATTGAATGCGTCTTTTAAAGACCTTTTATATGATATCAAATTTACATATACTTCCTTTGGAAGAAATATGGAGAAAATGTAAAAAACCTCGAAAAAGGACCGTTTTATCCTTTGATCCAGCTCGCCAAATATTGACTCAAGGACGAAAAAATTTCAAAAGGTAGTCTTAGAATGAATCAAATTTTCATTTTAGGCGGAAACATCGATACCTTATTTTTTCTCCATACAAACGGGGCCACCCTAATAAATATAGATCTCTTTAAATATTCCTTATAAGCCTTCTCTTATTAAAAGCAACAAATTCTTAATACCTGAACATTAAACAGCAAATGACACATCATGTACTTTAACATTCATGTGTATTTCAACATCAACATTCAACATCCCTTCACTGCATCATATAGCAAAACTCATTCATTTGTATTTTGTAACTTATGGATACAAAAACAGAGGCGTATATAAAAAATTATTATGAAACAGTACAAAATGCAAGATTGGTTAAAGATTCGAAATGGTAAAATGGTAACGTCAACGCTAATTTGAATTATTTCGTTAAAAGTATTTTAGCGTTAACGATTTTCGGGCTTATTTAGGTAACAGTATTTAAGCGGTAACGGTATTTGCTATTATTGATAATAAGTAATTTTTATAATATTCTATAAACAGTTTAGTTAAATCGAATGGTTTTCAGTCTTTGAAAGTTTTATTTTAAAAAATTATACATATTTGCTAAGTTTTTTTGATAAAAAATTAAGTACCTGTTACATGTTGTTGAGTTTTTGATTTCCAACTAAAATTCTTAAAGTTTTTCCCTTTTATGAGTCTACCGCTCTATTCTTTATTCATACAATATTATTTCGTAATGATGTTTTCTGTTCATACCTTTTTGTGAAATCCCAAAACATTTACATATTTAATGTTTTTTCCTAAAAGCTTGTGTCGGCATTACGAGTTCCATACATTTATTTAATAAAGGGTGATTCGTTTACAGTTTTTTTTTAATTTTAAATAAAACACTTAAAACGTAACTGGATGTCGGACACATTATTATGACCCGAAAGAACAATCATTGAGATTTTCGTTTTAAAGATACTGGCCCATAATCATAGTCAAACATAGTCGGTTCTTTTTAGAAACTACTTTAAAATAAAAACCCGCTTTTTATTATTTCCCAACTATAGTCAAAATTAAAATTAAATCTTTTCATACAATATATAACAAAATATAGACAAGTGGCATCGCTGAACAGCTGACTTAGAAATTTAAAAAAAAAAAAAAAACAAAAAGTGACAAACAATAAATGTAACCGAGGAACTAAAGAAAAAAAGTTTGTAGTGGAAAAATAGAAAAGGAAAGATTAATATCAAATTTATTCTATTTTGGTACTAATTTTATTAATTCAATATTCAATAATTGCAAAATCTCTGCCAATATCTTGTAACTTAAACATTTTTGACTTTTTGTCGAACTTTTTTACATGGCGAAGAACAGCTGATGCTGTTGTTAAATGAGTTAAAAACAACTTCAGCTAGTTTTATATTTACAGTCGACTTTAACGTCAGAAGTATACTTTAACTTGTCTATGGTAGACCTAAAGTCCACTCTTAAGTAAAGACGACATTATTTCCTTAAAATATACTTTATTTTCGACTATGATTATGGGCCACTTTTGTCAGGTCCGGAACGTGAAATTAGCTGCTGGGCTCGGAAGATCGATTATGCAAACCATTTGTTTAACGAAGTGCACGAAAAAAAATTCTCAAAGAATGCTGATTTTCACAATATAGCTGAATTATTAGGAGACGTTGTTGGGCTGAGAGTCGTTCCATGATTAATTATCAACTGAATGAAAATAAGATGACAGTATGACAATAGCAACGCGTGAAAAAAATTATAACCAGTAAGAGTGTTATATTCGGCTCTGACGAATCTTGTATATCCACCATCAATATCTGACAATAAAATATTTTTCTGATATAGGGGTTAGGTTTATAAAAAACTTGTTTATGTTTCTTCACGATATTAACCCTCCAACGGTTGAGTCATCCGTTGCCCTTATACGAAGTACAAGGTCCACAGAGACCTATTTCTATTTGTATGAAATTTTATATGAAAACGCATTTTTTTAAATTTTTTTTGTTTTGATTTATTATTATTTACTAATTATACATGTATAATGAATGTTAGAAAAAAATTTAAGGAACACGTTTGTTCAAAACAATAAAACAAGCCAAAAAACAGTGCATTTATTAACGATTTCATGAAATTTCAATACAAGGTCCCAGCGGACCTTTTCACACGTTCCCGTACTAAACACATTTAAATCTCAATAGAAACTAAACTATTGTTTTTAAACGATTCTAGATAAAATTTCCTTGGAATACATGTGGGGGGCGGGTATACTTCCCATGGACCATCAAGGAGTAATTTCAGTTTGAAAATGAAAAAGGTCCCCAGGGACCTTCTCACCCGCCGGAGGGTTAATTATTTTAAGACAATTATGAATATTCAAGTCGTTCTCTGAGGAACAAATATAGCCCGATACTTAACAGAAATTTCAGAGTACTTAGAACTAATTTGTGCAAAATTTATCAGGATTGTCGCATAATCAACATATTCCAGGGAGATATTTATATGGGGGCTAGGTGAAATCTAGCATTGATTTTGCGCATTTTCAATACCAAACAAACCTTATCAACGTAGAGTATTTGTGAAAAATTTTAGCCATCCAACTTTCGTTTGGGCGCTATCGTGTTTTCAACAGACAGACGGAGGACCTAGGATATAAGTACTTTTTGGTTAAATGGCCAATATCATTATTGATGGTGGGTATAAAAAACCACTAAATGAATCACCCTTTACATTCACTCTAACCCTATAAATCATGTATCTTCCCATGAGGAGGAGGTCATGTTTTTAAGCTTAAAACTGAGCAATTTTTTATACATTTTGTTAATAGATAATATGGAATATTTCAAAATATGTAATGGACTAGAAAAATTATTTAAACATACATATCGCACTGGTTCCTCTAAAGATAGTCAACTTAAAATTTAGAAATTTTCAGTAGAGGAAAAAATCTGTTTTTATTTTAATACATTACAATGAAAGTTGACGACGGATTCAACTGTATTTTTTGGTGAAAGCGTAGAGAAAATTATGTAAGATTTTTACAGTGTGTAGGTAAGATCACTGTACATCGATTTCTTGCAAAAAGTGAAAATTGAAAAATTTTGAGTTGACTCTCTTTAGAGGAACCAGTGCGATATGTAACCTAAACAAGGAAATTGTGAAATCTGTGCATTGTGGTTCTGATTTTCAAATCACACTGACTATGTGCTTTTCGACTAGATCACTTTTGGTTAGGATATTTTTGTTCAACTTGTAACTTATACAAATATGCACAGATTTCAAAGCTCCCGTTGAAGATGGAATAATTTTTGAAATTAAAACAGATTGTTATGTTCTGAAGGAATAATATCAAAATAATTTTGAAAAATAAGTTTGACTTCATAAATGCAGTTTGCAATGCAACACTGCAAAGAAATTCGTTTACAAGGAAAAGCAATACTTTATAGTAATATTGATTTATCAAAATATGCAATGAAATTTTACTACATTTATGAACGCATAAATGTTTTTTTGTTTTGAATTTAAGAATTTTTCTAATTTACGTAAAATTACATAATTACATACACAAAAATTCAACTTAACATAAATCCGTCATTTCTGCCAAAATAATTTTTTTTTCCCGCCAAGATAAAGTATTAAACAATCATAAATAAAAACAATGCACACATTTTAATGAACTAGGAGGTTAGGATAACTTTGTTCAAATATAATTTTCTAAGAGCATATTCGATTCGTTCATACATCATTTTGGACAGGTAGTTTAGAATATTCTAAGTTATAAGCAATTTTTTTTTTGATCGACCCCACGTGCGACATCTTCAATTGGTTCAGGGAGTTTTTGAGGAGAGGATCGAGATGTATGAGGATTTTTGTGATGTCAGATATCAAGCAGGCTATTTTGAACGATTTATAATTTAAGGTGAAGCAGGAGACGTCATGGACTATTTACGTATCTCAAAACATGATGATGAGTGTCCAGCTAAGAACTGGTAGCCCGATAGATTTCTATAGGCAAACAACCCTTCTCTGACATCAAGGGAAATAACTGGTTTTAGGGTTGAGTCACTATTTGGCCGTCAATTTGGCTTGTATTGGGACTCAGGCAAGCGCAGATCAAGGTCAACCATTTGGGGATGAAATAAATAAAAATTTATTTTACATTATTTATTTTTTGTTCACACCTCTGGATCCGCGCCTGTCCTCAAGCCTGCGTAGCGGTTTATTACACTGCCTTTAGGAAAAGTCACAGAAGCTGATGATTACGGATATTGTGATCTTAGATATCTAAGAGCATGTGCTTATCGATTGCCCTGTTTTGTTCTCGTGAAATGTTTTCATTTCATCTCGCCGAACAGGATGATGTATTTCATTCGTGACCTACCTGAAAAGATTCTCAGAAACCTCTTTAATATAATCTAACAATTTACATGAGATTTATCATTTTTGCGTTTTAAGCCTAGTACTCTGTTCATATTTGCGAAAAATGTTAGTTTTTTCATGCGAAAAATTTTATATGCAAGAAATTATCAGCTGTTGGTTTTAATTTCGTGCGAAATAAGTGCTGCTTATGTTATTTCGTGTGGAAAAATAAGGTTGCCAGATGTATTTCACATGTTTTCCACAATAAGAACAGAGTACTGCTTTTGCGAAATTATTTCGCATGTATTTCATTCCAAACATTTTATATGTAGTTTGACAGCAGTTCGCACGAAATTTTGAACAGAGTACTTAGCTTTATAGATAAATTGTAAAATTTATGCCACTATAAGATATGTCCTTTTTTTGATATCCTAATCTTTTCAAATGTACTATTACTTCCCGTAAAAGAATTATCTTACATTTAGAGCATGTATCTGCCCTGTATTATCCCATTATATTTGGTCAATTCACAACATCTCTTATCATATAATATATCACGACTCGGCGGCTCGGCTTAACCGACTCTTAGGCATTCGGCGTTGGTCTCTGCTGGTTCGTTACGATAACACAATGAACATAGCATAGAAAGTAGTATTATTTTAGGACATTTTTCGCTTGAAAAGCAATAAAAACCATCGTGAAATATTTGGACATTATGACATGATAAGAGACCTTGTGAATTGACCAATTGTGTTCTTCAATCTTATTGATCGGAAAAGTGTTTTTGATGGTTTGTTTTAAATTTATATATACATGGTATTTAAATATCTGTTAATAAAATATGTTTGATATTATTTTAAGAAACACAAACTACTTATGTTTTCTAATTTATGATTTATTAAGTGTTTTTATAAATACTCCTCCTACTGTACAAAAAAATAGTTCAAGCTAATTTATTCTCAAATGCCTGCACAGATTTTGAGTAATTTTATTAATTTATTAGATTAAACTAGTAAGAACATTAAAAATTAATCATAACGTATTTATTGTTTTAGGTACATTTTGATAAGATTTAACCAACAATGAAACTCAAAAGTACAAATAAACACTAGTCTAAGTTATTTATTTGTTTCTAAAATTTACATTTCAAGTGCAAGTATTAGCTAAATTATTATTGCAATCTTTGCGATAAGCCTTTTGCACCTGGAATTATCAAATTGCACAAATATTTGTTTAGTCAGGTTGTACATAAATATTTATTAACGAAATTATAAAAATGGTCATAAATATAAAGCTTATAATTGATTTTACTTTTTATTTGAAGAGATAATAATTCATTTTTGAACACCTGTTATGCGTCAAATTGTCAAACGAGTAAAAATGCATACAACGAATTAAGTGTGTACTACATTGTATAGATCTATAAAGTATGTCCGCCTACGATCGCATAGGCGGACATCTTCCATGACCGGACGAAACTGCTCCGATAGTCGGTGTCTGCCTATGGTAGCTTTCAAAGCAAACCTCATATCTGAATTTTATACCATTTTACGGATTTAAAGGTGAGTTGAAGTTTTAAAATGCTTAAATGTATGCATACTTATTTTTTACTAGTATTAATATTTAAAATTTTAACATGTATGGTGATTTGAATTTACCTAATTTTTTGCACGTAAACGGCCTTGCCAATGACTTTTTTGATATAAGTACACTGTGAATTGTTAAAAAAAAAACTAAAAACCTTTGCGGGCTTTTGCAATTAAAGCCTAGTACTCTGTTCATATTTGCGAAAAATTATGGTTTTTTCATGCCAAAAATTGTATATGTAACAAATGATCAGGTTTTAATTTCGTGCGAAAGAAGTGCAGCTTATGTTATTTCGTGTGGAAAAATAAGGTTGCCAGATGTATATCACATGTTTTCCACAATAAGAACAGAGTACTACTTTTGCGAAATTATTTCGCATATATTTCATTCCAGCATTTCGCACGAAATTTTGTACAGAGTACTAAGCTTAAGTTAAAAGAATATTTTCGCAAATATATTTTGTAAAAATCTTGATTCGTTCCTCTTTTTAAGATCCATAATTCATATACATACATATATTTTTATAACCTTAACCTTCGTGAGAAGGGTATATATAAGAAGGGTATATTCCGTTTATAATTTCCACAATATAATTTTCCGACCCCATAAAGTATATGGGGCATTTCATGTCAAGTGAACCAACTTTTGAAATCGATGTCTTCCGATAGATAGCGGAGTCGATTAAGCCATGTCCGTCTGTCTGTTGAAATCAACTTTCCGAAGCCCCCAAATAACCTACATACACGATTCATATATCAATATCTCCGGAATTCTTCCGGCTCGGTTGCTATTTAAAATCGAGAAAATCGGTCCACAAATGGCTAAGATATAAGGAAAAAAACAGGACAACCTCGATTTTTTTTTTCCCTATTTTTGACGTATATCTGGATTACTAAGTCATTAATATAGACAATATTGATATCTAATTATAGATATTTCAAAGACCTTTGCAACGACGTATATAATTCCATAGTAAGGACCTACAGTGGGTCAAAATCGGAAAAAATATTTTTTAAACCGAATTTTTTTTTACCAAAAGTTTTTTTCGCTAAATATTAAAAAAAAAATTTAATAAACATAAAAAAAAATTTTTAAAATTTAAAAAAAAAAATGTTAAAAAACGATTAGAAAAAAATTTCCAAAAAATTAAAAAAACAACTGGAAAAAATTTTTTGTTTGCCTAAAAATATTTAAAATATGTATTTTGAAGTATAATTTGGCGAAGGGTATATAAGATTCGGCACAGCCGAATATAGCTCTCTTTCTTGTTTTGTTTGGTTTTTGCTAAATTCTATATTTTATATGATTTTAAGACTTCTCATAAAATCATTATAAATTAAATTAAAAAAATGCAATTGATCAAAAATAAAAATAGGTCGATGATGTCCGCAACCAGAACTACAACCTATACTTTGTCACTTGAGGCGTATTTTTTCCGTCAGCGCAGAGTAATTCATTTAAATGAAAACCTAAAATTAAAATAAACGAATTTAATATTGGGTTCATAAAATTAATATTCTGCCTTATACGAAAGAAACAATTTCCGATATAATTTCATTATCTGCATTTTAAGCAGCACACCTCTATTTCTTCATCTTTTTTTTTTCTTGATAAAAGTTCCGGTTTCGATATTCGTCCACATTTTGACCAATACCCCGTCTTTTTTGTATAATCCAAAACCGAATATGTAGTTGGTCGAACTCTAATAAAATTGTTTATACCTTTCTTAATGCATGTTTTAATGTAAAAATCGATTTATTGAGTTTTTCTTAATATTGTTTAAAAGAAAAAAAATTTTAGTCTGCCGGTAATCGGTAATAATGTTGTTAATTTGCATCCATGCAGAAAGGAACTTTATTTTGTGATCACAAATAAATTAATTATGTAATCACTCATATTTCTCTTAAAGATTTTTTTTAATGAAAACCTTAAATCTTTTTTGCTTAAAGTTCGTAAAATACCACGTTGCTTATCAGCAAGCGTATTGTCAAGAACCTTGTCTGTAACAAGCAGAAAATGTACTGGAGACAATAGTAATGCCACTGTTCGTTAAGAGATCCCATATATCCTATATAAAACAGAAAAAACTAAAATCTAATTTAATTTTTCAATAACTTTAACGAAAATTTAAGTTTTCTTTTATCAAATTTGTATATTATTCAATTTCTCAAAATTTACCAGATACATTATTTTTTGAGCACATTAGTGCTTGATTCAATTATGTTAGAAAACCGTTTAATATCTGAATTGAATTAATACTGTTTAGCAAATATTTTTTCCCGTGTAGATAAAACCACGCACGTATACTTAATATTAATAAAATTATATCGGACTAATAATCATACGTATTGTATTTATTTCTTTCAGATTTCCGCAAAAAATGTAGATCCTAAAGGTAGGCAATATTTTATTTATTTATTTAACTGTTATAATAATATACAACCATATTTAACCGTTTAAATATGTATGCATGTTTAAAATAATAACTTTATAATTGTTAATAAACCAAATGCCTCAAAATTGTCTACATCCTCTTAATTTAGGTTAAGCAAATGTTAATTTAAAATAAAAAAATCATATTAAAATAACATGAATTCATACCTTAATAGTTTCGTATTTGTCAGGAGGATCCTAGGTTCATTTGTAAATGAAAAACATATCTGAGTTATATTGTGCAATATTAATTTATTATAAAAAAAAATCAACTTTATAGACCAAATCAAATTAAAACAAATCAATATCAATTAATTACTGGCACCCTTTTTAACTTTAATATCACAAATGAAACAAGCCACAGATTCATCATTTTCGTCATTCAAAGAAACCTCAACAGTTACAGGAATTTCAGGATAGTAAGAGTCAACATGGAAATTGAATTTATAAACAACATCTTCGTCCTTGCTAATGGGACAAGTGGCGCCATCTAACAAATTAGAACAAACATCAGCTACATCCTCGGGTAATTCGTAGGGAACAGTAATACCCAAGGCGGTGGCACGTACTTTGGCATTCAAGGAGCGTATATCATTTTTAGCTTAATAAGAAATACAAATTTTTAGTTGGGAATTAAAAAGTGGGTCTGCTTTTCTTACAGCAAAAACTTACTTCCCACAAAGTGTACATCCATAACGGCTGTTGTGCCTTTGATAACATCACATGGTGGCTCTGCACATCCTTCTACTTCAACACTTAAGGGAAAAGGTTGGCCATTTTTACCTAAAATTTGTTTTATTAACACAAATAGTTTTAAATTTCTATATATATTTAACTCACATTTCTTAACATTTGTAGCAGCAGAAAAAGCCACAAAAGAAACTAAAATAACAATTACAAATTTAAGCATTTTCTTTGTTTTTTTTTCTATTTTAAGATGTTTTATATTTGGCTTTTAATATTGAACTTGTTTTTTAAAAAACAAATGCCATGTATTTATACCTAAACTAGAAAGAAAAGTTATCATTTAAGTCTTAACATATCGATAGTGTGCAGGTGTTTCTTTATTTTCTTAAAGAAAATCCATTATAAACAAACATGCAAAATGTATTTAAAAGTATTTGCTATGAAAATCTTATCACTTATCACTACTTAGATCTGAAAATTTTTTAAGTGCTTCAAAATATTCTTCTAATATTTTGTAAGAATTTATAAAGAAATCACTTTAATTTCATTGACTTATCATTCAATTAAAATCGTGTTATCAGTCTGAAAATGAAAACACCTGGCCAAACTGCTTACGAAAGTTCCACCTGTTAGATGACTCAATATATTTTCAATGTTTTTTAGGTATACTATTTTTTTAACTAACATTACGATCCTGTCCAGTTCTCGATCACTTCGCTTTAGTAAAATAAAGGTATTATTAAAGTTGCAACATCAAAATTAAACTAATTTAAAAAATAGTTTCTTTTGTTTGAAAGATATGAATTTTATCTTTTGACATAAGCTATGTTTATACCCTACATCACCATAGTGGGGAGGGTATATTGGGTTAGTGCTGATGTTTGTAATGAGCAACTATATTTTCCTAACCAATCTACAAAGGATCACTTTCTGAGACGATTAATACTTCGACAAAATTTGGTTCAAACTTTTAAATTGACCCAAGAACGAAGCCTATTGAATTTGGATAGAATCGGTTCTTTATTTCTCCTAGCCCCCATTGTCCTATCTGAAAATAGTTACATACCTTATTTTTATAAATATCCAAACAAAATTCATCACAAAAATATTTTGTATACAAATATTAATATATGTAAGTCATAGCTCCCATATAATGCCCACTTCCGAAAATCACTTTAACTAGCATAAATCTCTTAAAAATATTGTATTCGTATATACAAAAATCAAGTCACCAAATGTTATAACGATATAAATTTTAAAAGAAAACTGTCAATAATCATCTTCTCGGTGTATTATATCATATGGTGGGGCTTGACTGACTATACTTTCTTACATGTTTAAAAAAAACAAGTAAGAGAGATATATTCGGCTGGGCCGAATCTTATATACCCTTCACCAAACTATACTTCAAAATACAAATTTTTAGGTAATTTTAGGTAAACAAATTTTTTTTTAGTTGTTTTTTTTCATTTTTTGGAAAAAAAATATTTTTCGAATTGTTTTTTTAAAGTTTTTATGTAAAATTTTTTTTTTTTTTAAATTTAAATTTATTTTTTTTTTTTTTTAATATTTAGCGAAAAAAACTTTTGGTAAAAAAAAAATCTGGTTCAAAATTTTTCCCGATTTTGACCCATTGTAGGTCCAACTTACTATGGTCTTATATACGTCGTTGCAAAGGTCTTTGAAATATCTATCATTTGATATCTATATTGTCTATATTAATGACTTAGTAATCCAGATATAGGTCAAAAAATAGGTAAAAAATCGAGGTTGTCCTGGTTTTTTCCTTATATCTCAGCCATTTGTGGACCGATTTTGCTGATTTTAAATAGCAAACTTCTCGAAAGCATGTCTGACAGAATTATTGAAGATTTGGATCCCGAAGATATCTGGGGTCTTCAGAAAATTGATTTCAACAGACAGACGGACAGACAGACAGACAGACGGACATGGCTTAATCGACTCCGCTATCTATAAGGATCCAGAATATATATACTTTATAGGGTCGCAAAATTATATTGTGGAAATTACAAACGGAATGACAAATTTATATATACCCTTCTCACGAAGGTGAAGGGTATAAAAACGCAAACATTTGTATGAAGAAACCGAAAAACTCGAAAAACATGTTCTCATAAAAATTATGCTCATTCACGCTCATTCACAATTTAATTAATTTTTATTTACTTACGTGTTTTATAAAGCTACTTTAGTATGCATTTTCACAAAAATAAGAACAAAATATTTTACAGGCTCACGAACAATTTAGAGCGTGAATAAAATGAATATTTTCCTGTCCATGTAAACCTTGTGCGCAAAGTTCAGTTCGCAATTTCGAAGATATTTCGATAAATAAAATATAATTTTTTCGGCCCAATGACGAAGCTTATTGAAACTGGCTGAAATCGGTTCATTATTTCACCTAGCCCCCAAACAAATCTCTTCCCGAAATTGTACTTTATCGGTCTGTTTAATTTATATAGGTATCTATACAAATTTTGCTTCAAATAAGTTTTATATATGTATACGGAATTCATGTTACTTTTATAACAATTTTATTATGATCGGTTCATAATTATTCATAGGTCCCATATAATACCCGCTTCCGAAAATCACTTCAACGTGCATAAATCTCCTAAAAATGTTGGTATACACATAAAATTCAACATAAATAACTTTCATATAGACATAAATCACACGATTTAATTTCATGGTGATCGGTCCATAATTGGTCATAGCTCCCATATAAATCCCACTTTCGAAAATCACGAATATAAATTATTGAAATTTTAAAAGAAAAATATTTTTGCTCATTTACTTAATTTACTTTCTTACTTGTTTTAGTGTAGCATAGTGTAATTGTTATGAATATAATTTTTCATAAGACGGACGGACAGAAAGTGATTGTGAGTCGATCGGTAAACTTTAAGGTGGATGTTATACTAATATTTTTAGGCGTTATAAGCAGCAGCACGAACGCATAATACCATCCCCACTGTGGTGTAGGGTATTTTTGTAGGTTCGTCCATAACTGTGGTTCTACTTGAACGATTTTACACATTTTTAATGCCAAACATTTCTGATAAAAAAAATAATATTTGACAAAAAATGCAATCCCTTAAGTCCTTCTCTGTAGACTCTAACATAGCTAGATCGTTAATCGGTTAACCGATTCATTTTGGTCGGTTAACTGTTCGAATATTCTTCTTTTTTGCACTTTAACACATTTTTTGGTATTTATTTTTCCGTTTTAATAAAAATGTCAAAGTAAAATTACATATTTTTTCCAACAACCATGAAATGCGTTTAGTGTGTATAACAACTGACATATTTAATTTACATGTATTTGTCGGAGGACGATATGATAATAGACGAAACTGTAGACATTACTGAAACGAAGCGTTGCCAATTTAGCGCTTTTCGCGCTATATTCGTGCCTTTTTAACTACCCAAAAGTCGCATTTTTTTCTCTTAGCACATATACATTTAGAACATAAAAAATACCAGTACTGGTCATTAGTAGAAAGCTTATAGGGTCAAATATTTTTGAGATTTTTTTTGAAATTTTTCGGGTTTGTCGGCCTTTTTTTTGAGTTTTCTTCATAATTTGTATACCCTACATCACCATAGTGGGAAGGTTATATTGGATTAGTGCTGATGTTTGTAACGTACAAAAATATTGTCCTAACACCCACCAATCTGCTTAGGATCACTTTCTGAGTCGATCTAACGATATCCGTCCGTCCCTGTAAACCTTGTAATCAAACTACAGGTCGCAATTTTAAAGATAATTCGACAAAATTTGGCACAAACTTTTGTATTGCCCCATGGACTAAGTCTATTGAATTTGTTTAGAATTGGTTCATTATTTCTCCTAGCCCCCATACTACTGCCCTATCTGAAAATAGTTAAGCTCTGATAAATATCTTAATTATAAACATATCCATACCAAATTCAGTACAAATAAGTTTTATATAAGCTGAATTCGTACTACTAAATTTAGTACCGAACGGTCCACTATTTTCTATAGCTGCCATATAAGCACTATTCTCGGAAATTTCTAAACTACAGAGCTGAAAACCGGTATAAATCAGGAACGGTAGAAGCAAATTTAATAATTGTTGATCCTAAATTATTAAGAATTAATTGGTCTTTAAAACTGCATTGTTAGTTCTTTTCATTTTCATAAAAATGTTAAAAGTTATAAAGCGTTATTTACAAAATTTATGGAAAAATTACGAAAAATTTTAATGTAGGACACCTTAATGAGCCATTTCATTGCAAAAACTAATACACAAAATTACACTAAAATAAAGCTTGGACATTTTTCTTTTAAAATGTTAACTCAAAAGTAAAGAAAATCGTGGGTTTTGACAATGTTATGAAGAAAACTCTAAAAAAGACCAACAAACTTGATTTTTGGGAAATCTGAAAAAATCTCAAAAATACTTTACTCTATTAAATTAAGCTTGAGCACCCCTGAAAATAAAGAAAATCATTTTTGGCACTCACTTTAACATACTATTTTTTACTATATTTGAAAATTGTCAAGAAATTAAACAAAATATTGGAAAATTTTAAAACTAGCATGCTAGTATTACAATTTATAATTTCAATATTGTTTAGTTAATATTCTATGTAAAAGTGCCTGAACTTGAAGAATCTTAAAAAATAAACTTTTTAACCAATATTTAATAAAACCTACTAAATTTTTAGACCAGAAATATAAAATATGAAATAATAGTAAAGTTGTTTATTTTGTTTTTTAAGAATTGTTATTTTTTTAAAGTAAAAACCAATATTTGTAACTGAATTTAAAATAACAAAAAGTAACGAATATATAATAAAATATGTAGTAATGCTTAAGTTAAGTGTAAATAAAAAAGATTTTATACATTAATATTTAATCTTTTGTATTTTAATGCATTTTAGAGCTTTTTTAAAAAATTTTAAAAAATTTTTTTTTTTCCCAATTGTTTTTTAAAAGTTTTTTCCGATTTTTTTAATTTAAAAATTAATTTTTTTTAATTTATTATTGAAAAAAATTTATGACAAAAAAATGTTTTTTTAAGAAAAAATAATTCGGGTTAAAAAATATTTTTCCCAATTTTGACCCATTGTAGGTCCAACTTACTATAGCCTTATATACATCGCTAGAGTGGACTTTGAAATATCTATCATTAGATATCTATATTGTCTACATTTATGACATAGTAATCGAGATATAGATCAAAAATAGGCCAAAAAAATAGAGGTTGTCTCTGATTTTTGCTCATATCTCCGTTATTTATGGACGGATTTTGCTGATTTTAAATAGAAAACTTCTCAAAAGCATGTCCGATAGAATTATTGAAGATTTGGATCCCGAAGATATCTGGGGTCTTCAGAAAATTGATTTCAACAGACAGACAGACGGACATGGCTAAATCGACTCCGCTATCTATAAGGATCCAGAATATATATACTTTATAGGGTCGGAAAGTTATATTGTGGAAATTACAAACGAAATGTCAAACTTATATATACCTTTCTCACGAAGGTGAAGGGTATAAAAATCGTTTAAAAGGAAAACATTTAAATTATATTCTTTTTTAAAGTATTATTTCAGATCTCACTAAAATCCTAAAAAAAAATCAAATTAAAATAGAAATTATTCGGTTAATCGAATAATTTAAAATTAACCGATTAAATCTAAATCCCTGCTTGATTAACCGATTAAACCAGAAACTCGATTAATTGAATACCCTAGTCCATATGTCTATCTAGGTAATATTGTAATACATAGAACTATCAGGCCTTCCACTTATTTCGTTCAGAATATGATTTTTGAACCGAATATTAAATTCGATCGGTTTCGCTCGTACTCTAATAGCTGTTGTATAGCCTAAGAACTTTATTTTTCGAATAAAACATTAAAGTTCAAAATTAGGTTTTAATAAATTTTTTATTATTAAAATTTCTTTATTTTTTATTTCCTATCAAGATTTTAGCAAATATTTGTTAAAATTTATTTGTATAAACATCCATTAATTGGAGGCACCCTTTTTAACTTTAATATCACAAATGAAACATGCCACAGATTCATTATTTTCGTCATTCAAAGAAACCTCAACAGCCACAGGAATTTCGGGATAGTAAGAATCAACATGGAAATTGAATTTATAAACAACATCTTCATCCTTGCTAATGGGACAAGTGGCGCCATCTAACAAATTAGAACAAACATCTGCAACATCTTCGGGTAATTCATAAGGCACGGTAATACCCAAAGCGGTGGCGAGAACTTTGGCATTTAAGGAGCGTATATCATTTTTGGCTTAAAAAAAAATTAACATTTTTTAATTAATATCGGAATTATTATAAAAAGGAAAACAACTTACTTCCCACAAAATGTACATCCATAATGGCTGATGTACCTTTGATAACATCACATGGAGGTTCAGTACATCCTTCTACCTCAACGCTTAAGGGGAAAGGTTGACCATTTTTGCCTAAAATTTAACATGTTAATTAAAATGTTGGGAAACAAATCGTCCTTACTTACACTTTTTCACATTTGTAGCGGCAGAAAGAGCCACAAATGATACTAAAACCACAATAACAAATTTAAACATTTTGATATATTTTTTTTGTTTGTTAATTTAAGGATGTTTTATATTTAAGTTTTCTGGATCGACTTATTAAATATAGAACTTGCATTTATACGTTAGCTATTTATACGTTTCAGATACAGAAATATCAAATAAAAAATGTTGTTCTTCAAAACTAATTTAATATAAAGATAAGAGTATCTTTAAGAATATTCTACGAAAATATATTGAAATATTTAATGTAATTCATTGCAGGTGTTAAATTTTTTTATAGAAAACAAAAATTATTTACTATAAAATAATTAATACTTTGAATTTAATTTAAACTTAAAAAAAAAATAAGATCATAAATTTAAATTCAACTGCTTAGTATTTATAACAGTTTCTTAAGTTATAAATAAATAAATTTAATAACTGTTTGTGATTCAACAGGTGCTACTCTTTCTGCACGAAATTTTAAAGTGTTTTTCGAAACGATAACATGATCAATTAATTGAAGAAAGTTCTCCAAGTACTTTAAAACATTGTTAATCTCAAGAGGCAATCAATGATAAGGAGTCATAAATATAATAAGTAACCTATATAAATACGTATATACATCATATGTATATTTTGTTAAACTTTTTATCAACATAGTATTAATGTAATGTTAAAAAAAAGTTTCATTTTTTTTCTATAATTGGTATAAATAGTTGGGATATAAATTGATTTTAAACAAGTTAACTTATAGAAATTCATAAGAAAACATCCTTGAATATTTCCTAAATACGAAAAATGTATAAATTTGTAGCTGTCATTCTTGTCTCATTGGTGGCCTTATCTGCCGCTACAAATGTGAAAAAATGTAAGTAAAACTTTAAAATAAATGTAGTCCTATATGTTTTATTAACAAACCTCCGTTCAGGCAAAAATGGTCAACCTTTCCCCTTAAGTGTTGAGGTAGAAGGATGTTCGCAACCGCCATGTGATGTTGTTAAAGGCACAACCGCTGTCATGGATGTACACTTCGTAGGAAGTAAATTATTTAAAGCAAATATTTATTATGGAAATAACATGATTTTATTCCCTTATTAGCCAAAAATAATCTAAACTCCTTGACTGCCAAAGTACGTGCCACCGCTTTGGGTGTTACTGTTCCCTATGAATTGCCCGAGGATGTAGCCGATGTTTGCTCAAATCTGTTGGATGGTGCCACTTGTCCCATTAGCAAGGACGAAGATGTTGTTTATAAATTCAATTTCTATGTTGACTCTTACTATCCTGAAATTCCCGTGGCTGTTGAAGTTTCGCTGAATGATGAAAATGATGAATCTGTGGCTTGTTTCATTTGTGATATTAAAGTTAAAAAGGGTGCCTCTAATTAAGTATTTCGAAAAACTAATGGAATATAATTGATATCTTAATAAAAAAAAATGAATAAATTAAAAAATTAATTAAAGCAAAGTTATTACATTCTGATTTTATAAACATTTTTTTTCGATTTTATTAAATAAATTTAAACTAGACACAAAAAACGTTCCAATATCCTTTATTTTAACAATTTTTGGAATCTATTAATGCAGTTTAGTTACATATTTGGTAATGATAGATTATAATGATAAATTGCCACAGTTTAGACAAAATGCGTTGATGACTTATAAGTCCTTTCTTGGGACTTCGCACATTTTCTATTACTTATTTTGTATTTTTAGTGGACACATTTCTTTGTAACATATTTCCATCATTTTGATGGTTTTAACTCTGTTATTTGATTTTAAGTCTCTATTGTTACTCAAGTTGCTCTCAAAAGGCAATGGAGCAACGATTTTGATATTAAGGAGTGAGATCGTAAAATTCTTAACACACGTTTTTCATTAAAACTTTTAACGCAAGTATAATTTTTTTTTTTTTTTTTTTTTTTGGTCAAGTTACCTTTGTAAAACATATCAGTTATTATGTTTAATGTCCATTATATTCATTTGTTGTTAATCTGATTACAATGAGTGACCAGAAAAAGTGCATACTAAAATTATTAAATACTAGCTTGACCCGGTGCGCTTCGCTACCCCTGTCGTAGTAAAAATCGCTTCAGCCGTTTAGTAATTACTGTTTAAGAACTAAAGGTACCAATTTTACCAGTTTTCCCCCTGTTTATCCCTTTCTGGTAAAAGTATTGAAAAAAGTTATAGCCTATTGACGCTTCCAAGTAAGGATCTATATTCAATAAAATCGATTTAGTCGTTTAGGCGTGATGCTCAAACAAACCAACAAATAAACAAACAAACTTACAAAGACTTTTATATATTTATATGGATTTTTAACAAAACCCAACTTAGTTGTACAAAAACTTGGCCAACCATTCAAAGGTCTGCCGTCAACTTTTTCCAATGCCATTAAACAGTAATAGGAGAACTTGTCCGTTGATAGAAAACCTGGTTCAGGTAGAAGGAATGGTCAACATGATGTTTCTAAAGCCAAAAAAATAGAAAGCATTTTCAAAAGAGCTCCCAACACATCCGGTAGGAAAGCAGCGTGGTTAGCTCAGTGCTCAGACTATTTGGTACGAAAAGTTAAAGCTAATGCAGGTTTAAAAACATACAAGGCTCAAAAAGTTTCTGCTAAAAATTTAGAGGCCAAAAAAAAAAAATATTCTTGCTGCATAATGGATGACGAAACGTATGTTCTGACAGATTTTTCGCAACTTCCTGGTCAAAAATTTTATGTTGCAGATGCTCGAGAGAATGTTGAAGAAAAGTTTAGTACCCAAAAGTAGACAAAATTTCCCAAAAAGTTCTTGGTATGGCATGCAATATGCAGTTGCGGCAAAAGAAGCCAATCATTTGTTACAACGGGCACTATAAATACCGAGGCTGCTTTCATTCATAAGACTTCATAATGTGTTCACTTATTTTTGGCCGGACTTGGCATCCTGTCACTATGGTAAACAAGCCCTTGAGAGGTACAATAATGTGGTATTTGTACCAAGAGAGGCAAATCGTCCAAACTGCCCGGAGCTAAGGTCAGTGAAGAGATATTGGGCTCTTGTTAAAAGAGAATTGAAGAGCACAAAAATTGTGTCCAAAAGTGTGGTAGATTTTAAACGGAGATGGACTACCTGTTCAAGCAAAGTGGCAGAAAGCACTATAAAAACGTTAATGGAAGGGTTTTCGAAAAAGGTTCAAAATTTCTTCACTAGTGCTTAAAACTATAAAAATATTTTTTTTTTTTTTGGAAATTTTAATAATAATTTCAATCAAATAAAAAAAAATTAAAACTGTTCAGTGGTTTCGTTTTTATTAACATATATATATGTTAAGAATTTGTCGATCTCACTATATTCTATTGGTGACTAAATTCAAAATGATCCAATATTTTCTTCATCAATTTATGATTTACGCTTTTAGTTCAAATTAAAATATCCTAATAATTAAAAAAATTTTACACTGTTTAATAACCTAATTATACTAAATTTCATGGACTTAGCACGTTTACATTCCACAAAATTAACTTGGCACTTTTGCATAACACAGCACAGTAGGGCAGAATCAAAATTTTTTGGAAATAAATCTGGCATTTAAGTTATTAAAATTGCATCATTTTTAAATTTCAAGGCTTAACCGAGCACTTTCCAAAAATATCTTTGAAATCGGATGGGAAACAAAAAAAAATGGCACGTGTTTAAAAATGTTACATGTCGAAGGTAACCTACTTTGTGCGCCTCTGGAGAAAATTTTAGCCCTTTAGAAATGCCCGATTTATTTCCAACAAATTTTGATTCTGCCCTACTATGCAATGGTCAACTATTAACTATATGAATTTACTAACAATTAAATTTGAACTTGTGTCATGTATTTGAAAATATGTCGATGTTATTTGCAGATATCTGAAGTTATTAATAAATCTTCAGATATGAGTCAGAGAAGCAAGCCGACGCACAGTGGTTCAAATGCTCAATCTAGCCGGAAAAAAGTCATAACTCGCTTTTGCATGAAACTTGGTACGTTTATAGATTTCATCAATATAAACAATCTGAGAAAAAAATTAAATGTACACACAGAAAACAGTTTGGTTGGAAATTGGTTACAATAATTAACATTTAATTAAATGTACTAAAAGTTTATTATAACTATCGAAAATGTATTAATTCAACAAATTTTCCATATTTACAGCTAAAAATATACATTTGTAACTGTATTATGATTCCAGCAATTGTTAAATTGGTTTTTGTAATCAATTTGTGTGAGATTAAAATAAATTGAAATGATTCGGGAACTTCAACCGATGTGAATTCAGGTTTTAGTAGTAAATATGGTGGTTACAATCAAATTCTCGGTTGTATTAAAATATTTTCTCCTAAAAGTATGCTTCTAATTAAAGTAACCAATACTTCTTCAAACTAATTTACAAAATTCGGTGTTCACAACCGAAAATATAAGTACAAAATCCAATCGAACTAATTGTTCATTTATTTGACAATGAAAAATACAAACCATAAAATAAAAAATGCAAAAAATATTAAAATCAAAAACATAGCAAAAAATATTAAATAGGCTGCAGTTATGGTTATAAATCTGTAAAATGGTAAGTTCATATGAAATTTTTTTAGAAACTTTAATTTGAAGAGATTTCCTTGCTACTTTTAGATGTACTCTGGTTTAATAAGTATAAGGATGAGGTTTTATTTCTTGGCAAAATATTTTCAATCTCCTTGCTTTTCCATTCGATGCCGTATTGAAGTGATACGTGTTTGGTGCTGCTGTTTTGTCTGCTGCAGAGGAAATATTAAGAATTGAAAGTAGAAGACTTTAACTCTAATGCAGATGTAACAAATAAACGGTAAAAATCAATGTTCTACCATTTCTGGACCCACCGCCAATTTTAAAAATCAATCATTGTATTTTATGTTAATTGTTTTTTGAAAACAAAATAAACAAAAATCATTCTGTAATCATTTTTATGATAAACATATATTCGGTACTTGCAATCGTTTTATGGATTGGTATGGTAACCGATTGGATGTAAAAAATTCGGCTGTCATTACATATTTATTTTCTCTGTATACCAACAAACTGGCATTAGGACATCAAAAATTCGGTTATTGCAACTAATTTGTTTGATAGTAGACATAACCGACTAAATTCGATTGGCGACAAATTCGGTTGCCATAACGAATCTGTTTTCTCTGTGTATATGTGTGTGTATGAATGTGTGTTTTTGTATGCAAATTTGTTTTTTCGTGGGTTTATTTGAAGCCTACCCAGCATTTTTAATCGTGGAAGAGTCTACTGGGAATCTCATGAAGGGCGTTTTTGATCGTTTTTAATCCCAGAAGAACCCTTGCACGGGAGTAACTGTTTCATAAGCTGATTCTTCTGTGAAATTCTTCCACAACACAGCAAAATACGCTAATATTGATCGTAGAGAGAATCGTTTGATATTTGTATAGAGATTATCTAAAGGGTCTTTAATAAAACATGCCAAGAATCGTATGAGACAAGTCGTCGTGACTTCATACAGACCTGCAATTTGCTTAATATTTACACCACCCATAGAAACAGATGAACCAACATGATCTGCCGTGCGTTTGTGTTTTAATACACAACATTGAGTCTTACGTGCATTAAAATCGACTCTGCACAACACCATTCAGAGATTGTCACAAGATCTTTGTTAAGTGTATCATTCATGTTTTGCCTCATTGCCCCAATCTCCGAAAGGCTTGGCCTGTAGTTGAATGAATATGAGTGGCAAATGTTGCTGTCATCCGCAAATAATATATAGGATTGGAAGTTTGACTTAGAAGGTCATTTAGAAAAAATAAGGAATAGAGTAGGAGAAAGTATGGAGCCTTGTGGTATCCCTGAATTAATCTTGAACTCGTTTGATGATATCCCATCTACAACAACTCGTATAGTGCGATCTCTGAGAATGCTCGATATAAATCGGGAGTAGTCGTTACCGACACCAAAAGCAATAAGTTTTGATAAGATCGCACCATGCCGCACCCTATCGAACGCATTAGAAATATCGAGAGCCACCACCTTACTTTCGCCAAAACGGTTAATGGAACGACACCATTTTTCCGAAGGCAAGAAAGTCCGCCGTAGATCGTCCTCTACGAAAGCTGTACTGTCGGTCTGTCCGTCTGTCGGTTGAAATCAACTTTCCAAATCCCCTAAATAAGTTACAAACATGATTGATACATCAATGTATCGGGAATTCTTCCAATTCGGTTGCTATTTTAAATCGAGAAAATTGGCCCACAAATGGCTGAGATATAAGGAAAAAACCAGGACAACCTCGATTTTTGGACTATTTTTGATCTATATCTATATGGATATCCAATAAGAAATATATATCAAAGACCATTGCAACGGCGTATATAAGGACAAAGTAGAAAAATATTTATGACCCCTAATTCTTTTTTTCAACTAATAAATGAAAAAAAAAATTATTATTGTTAACCTAAACAATCTTTAACTTTTTTTGAAGTATAATTTGGTGAAGGGTATATAAGAGTAAGCACAGCCGAAAATAGCTCTGCTACTTGTTGTTCTTATTATTTTTTAACGACAACTTCACTTGTACTATTAAATGCCAATTGAGATATTAATTTGTTTTAGCAATTACTTGAGTTTGAAGCAATATTTCAATGCTACTGTAGCTATTTAAAGAAAAAAATATGCTGTTATGTACTATGACACTTGTCAACATATTACCATACAAAAAATTTGCTTTAGAAATATTTAAAAAATTAAGATTTTGGACCACTGTGCGGCGTTGAAGGAATAAAATTGGTCGACTTATAATTTTTTGAATACAAAAAGGAACTAAACATTGGATTATTTTGGAATAGATCAAATATTTTAATAACTTTCAGAAAATGTGAGTATTATGCTAAAAAAGTACACTCAGGGAAAAGCTGCAACCTTAAAATAAGAACGCGTCATATTCACCCTTATTCTATTTGGCGTCGTCAACATCGTCGTCAATTTTGAGTCAACATCACTTTAACACAACGTCAATGCTAATTTGTATTCCCTAACAGTCTTATGACGACGTTGATTGTTTATCGATACATACAACACACATATCTAAGATCAGAGTCAGCTGATTCATTTTGTTTACTTTTTTTGGCAAAATTGTTTGTGATAAATAAAAAAATTTATAAAAAATATTTAAACTGATTTTTCTTTCCGATTCGGATTCCAGTGATGAAGAAAATAAAAAAAAACTAATAGTGGAAAGAAGACTTCTTTGGCAGAAGTCATGCATTTTTCAGTTACCCGATGAAAAGTAAGTGGTAAATTCAAAGTCATACTTTTTTAAATAATGCGTATTGTTATTGTTTTAAGATTTGAAAGTTATTTACGGCTGAATAAAACATCGTTTATGGAAGTATTGGAGACAATAGAGCCTTATTTAAAAACATGGTTCAGATCAACCTTCATTCCAAACACCATAAAATTAGCCAAGGGCATTTAGCGCCAGCGCAATATTTTTCCACTGTTCTTTAAAATCATTAGGAACAGTGCCCCTACGAAATCCTTTGGCAAGAGATGGATTCTTTTCCAACTCTTCCACCAGCTTTTCAAATTGGTTGGCGTTGGTAATTTTAATTGTTTCCATTTTTTATTATTTCTCTTTTTTTACTATTTGAATTTTTTTTAAATTCTTATTTACCACAACACAACACGACACCAAAAACACCGTCGACAAAATGAAAGGCAACATCAACGTCAATTTTGCTTACAAAATACCAAACAATCGTCGATAGTCATCGATAAATGGCAATACTGTCAACGAGAATACGGATTTACAACAAACGATTAAAAACGGCGTCGTGTTGTGTCGACGACGCCAAACAGAATACGGGTGATTAATTCAATAATATTCATTATAATAGAAAAATGATATTGAAATACCATAAATCAATAATTTTCAACTTTAAATTAATATAGTTCCATATTGAAATAAAAAATTACTAGACTTTCGTTAATTGATTCAATATGGTTTTTATTGATTTTAAGTTGTTTTTTCTCTATATGTAAAAATTTTTGAGGCTCTTCACTTGTTTTTTCCTTTAAATATCGAACTTAGCCAATATTTTCTTCTAATTTTTTGTCCAAATAGTGATGTCAAATATAATATGAACAAATAATCTTCTCATTCTTCAAAATATAAAAATAATTCGACTGAGCTGATTAAATCAGTTGGAGAACAATGAGCCGACAGTATCGGCAGCGGCGTAGCTCGTGAAAATTTACCAGCTGCTAGGCTAGCCGCCGGTCGCGCAATTACGGCTAGCTAGACTGATATGAGTTACAAATTATATTCTTCTCGTTAATTAGTCACTTAACAGGTGGAAGTTGTTTTCGAATAATTTCCCAGGTGTTTATTTAAATCTAATATTTAAGTATACTTAAGTTATAAATTCAAACAATAAAAATTTTGTTGATAAGTTAAAGGAAACAAATTGATTTCTTTTTTTATTACTATCGACTAATAGTCTAAGAAATAATTTCAACAAATTGGTCTACAATCTTTAAAGTTAGCACTCACCCGATACTGATACCATATATTGGATTTCCCTTAGAAAAATATATCAAACACCTGCAATATTTTTTCGCACAACACATAAGTAGTAATTCAGTTTTTATCTCTACATATGTTTAGATAATTTTGTTAAAGAATTGATATTTAATACTTCTCTGTCCACTGAATACTTTTTGATTTAGTTGGATTTTTAATTAGTTGTTTAGTAATATTCAAACCGAGAACATCCAATATTGGAATAAATTATTATTCATTGCAACTTGTAATTTGTTAAATAAGCAATTATTTGTGTGCTAGCAATGTCCTAATCGAAAACATGTGAAGGAGTAATAGAACTTCAAAGAATTTTGAAAGGGATATTAAAACAAAAAAAGAAAACGATTACGCATAATGAACAGTGTTTAAAAAGTTCAACATTAAAGTGTTATTATAGGAAAGAAATTCAGTTTTAGGAAAAAACTGAACATCGTGTCCAAAATCTGATAATTTCCAAAACAAAACTACGCATAACACTAGCACCGTGACTTTTGTTTATCTTGCTCTCACACCTATTAAACGAAAACAGTAAGTCACGCTCTTAGAGTTGTTTAAATAATTAGAACTGGGTCAAATTTCTTTGAGTTGATAATATTGGGCGAATCCTTTTCAATGTCATTTCATTTATTATCACAATTCAGTAATACAAAGCCATAATAATGGTCAAAATAACAATATTACATAGTAAAACAATAATACCAGAGAATATAATTAATAAAAATAGTCACAACAATCAGGAATTGAATATTTTTTTAGTTCCAGCCTAAAAATATGCTATAGTGTTTTATAATTGTTAGCTGAGCAGCAGTGCTGGTATTTAATATTAAGGTTAATACCAAATTCTTTATAGACATGTACCAATATTGTTTAAAACAGTTATATACTAGAGGTCTGCACAACATTATTTGTATGTGCGTAGTACACGTGCACTTGCGAATCAAATACTCTTATTCGAAGTGTCGCTAAAAGAGAGTACTTTTTTTTGAGTACAACAAAATCATCGAGAAACTATTTGTTGTTATTCGACTATGTTCGGTGCTTGCAAATGCATGTACCACTTTATTTCTTATTTGAAAGTACAGAGATCTTTCATGTAGAGTACGTTGCGACAATTAAACTGAACGAAGTACTCACATGTACAACGTTCAGTTCAGTCTCACAAAGAAAAAATAACGGTTATGCTGAATTTCAATTCTTTTTATTAGGGATGCCAAATACAAGTTATTTTTATAATTCACGGTATTCTCTAATATTAAATAATAATAAGTAAAAATCAAATCTAATATTTTTAACTAATTAATAAAATAATGTTATGTTTTACATAGTTTCTGAAATATTTCTTTATAATAAAAAAATATGTTAAAATAATAAAGTATTTTTTTAAAATAGCAAAAAAAAATTTTACCTCACTTTAAAAATTAATATATTTTTCTTTTATTTACAACAAAAAAATAATATTAATAAACAAATCACATTTAAAGAGTTAAGCATTTATTTTAAATATGTATGTTTTTCAATATGAATAATATTGGAAATCATCACAAATACTCGTGGTACCACATGAAGTGCACATAGTAATTGTACTACATTTTATTTATTGTACTTATTTTTCGTGTATTTACTTTTATCGGAACTCGTTTATTGTGTCTACATATTTGTTGTTATTCCACAAACGACTATACACTTCTCTTCATTATTTGCGTTCTAAAAGAGAATACGTGTATTGGCTTTACTCGAAGTCGAGTATTACACGTGCAGTAAAAAAGTTATTCGATGCAGACCTCTATTATATACCAATAATTCGACTTTACATCGAACTACGATTTCGCCATTATGTTAAGGAGTGAGATCGAAAAATTCTTAACATATATGTACCACTAAACATACAGTTTTAATTTAAAAAAAAATAATTTTTATAGTTTTAATCACTAGTGATGAAATGTTGAACCTTTTTCGGAAACCCTTCATTAATGTTTTTATAGAGCTTTCTGTCACTTTGCTCGAACAGGTAGTCCATCTCCGTTTAATATCTACCACACTTTTGGACACCTTTTTTGTGCTCTTCAATTCTCTTTTAACAAGAGCCCAAATTCACTGGCCTTAGCTCCGGGCAGTTTGGAGGATTTGCCTCTCTTGGTACAAATACCACATTATTGTTCTTGTACCTCTCAAGGGTTTGTTTACCATAGTGACAGGATGCCAAGTCAAGCCAAAAATAAGTGGACACATTATGAAGTCTTATGAATGGAAGCATCCTTTTTTGTAAACATTCCTTGATGTAAATTTCGGTATTTATAGAGCCTGTTGTAACAAATGATTGGCTTCTTTTGCCACAACTGCATAACTTTTTGGGAAATTTTGTCTACTTTTGGGTACTAAACTTTTCTTCAACATTCCCTCGAGCATCAGCAACATACAATTTTTGACCAGGAAGTTGCGAAAAATCTGCCGGAACATATGATTCGTCAATCATTATGCAGCAATAATATTTTTTTATAAAACTTGACCTTAATTTCCGTGCTCTGTTTTTGGCCTCTAAATTTTTAGCAGCGTTCCTGTCAGTAACTTTTTGAGCTTTGTATGTTTTTTAGGATCTCACTCCTTATATTAATTGGCAACATTCGTAAATTACGATTAAACATCGAAATGACGTATTTTCAGACTCAGCTAATTAATATTATTTTACAAAATTCTCATACAGTTTTGAACCGATTTTATTGATTATTATTAGAGGTAATTAGAAAGATTAGCACATGTATTTCAATTGTTTATACGTACATAAGTAGGAAGCACTGTTACAATCACAAATCTAGCTGGACAAAATTATACAAGGTGGCTCAAAAGTAAACTTCCGATGTTTTTTGGCTGTAATTAAAAAAAATGAAAAACTTTGATTCTTCTTGTGGATTATTTTTATTTGGTCTTTTAATTTTTTTTACATCAAGTCGAGAATATGATGTCATGTAAATGGCCGCCGCCACAGTTGATTGTCATTTGAGCCCTTTTTATGGCATTTTCCATCACTTTGGCCAAAACTTTCGGCGATAGGTTCTCACATTCTTGACGGATATTGTCTTTAAGAGCTGCAAGAGTCTGAGGCTTGTTGACAAAAACCCTCGACTTCAAAAAGCCCCACAAAAAGAAGTCTGGAGCGGTCAAATCAGGCGAAAGGGGAGATTAGGCGCCCGGGAAATGCATCCTTCAGTATATCGGTTGTGGCACGTGCAGTGTGTGCCGTTGCAACGTCCTGTTGGAATCACATGTTTTCCAATCAAAATTCATCAAGTTGCGACAAAAATAACTCGTTGATCATTGCTCTGTAGCGCCCACCATTCACAGTAACCCGCGACGTCTTCGAAGAAAAAAGGTCCGATGACTCCTCCAACGAAAACAGCACACCATACAGTGACTTTGAGCGGGTGTAATGGCTCTTCGTGGGTTACACGCGGATTTTCAGTGCCCCAGAAGCGTAAATTTTGCTTATTTATGTACCCGCTAAGATGGAAATGGGCCTCATCACTCATGATTATTTTTGATGAAAAATTATCTTCCTCTTGGTGGTGATTAAGGATGGCTTGAGCGTATGTTAGACGCGATTGGCGGTCAGAAGCTAACAGCTGATGCACCGTCTGGACTTTGTACGGAAACATCTTCAAATCTTGTACCAAAATTCGCTGTAAAGACCGTCGACTAATACCCATTTGCGTGGCACGTTGTCTGGTGGATGTCGACGGTGCTTCCATGACAGCAGCAATGTTCTCTGCAGAACGACTACTCCGGGGTCTGCCACGCCTGGCAGCATCTCGTGTTGTGCCAGTCTCTTCGTGGCGACCGGCTAAACGTCGCAGTGTTTCACCAGTAGGCGTTGGACGGCCAGGAAATCTGCGACGAATTTCACGTTGTGTCAAATAAATAGTCAGCAATATTCCGCGTTCTGGAGCAGTGTAGCGTAATATTGTTTATTAACGTGTATTTCGCATGTGTTTACTACACAAATGTCAAAACAGAACTGACATTAGGGGCCAATCGCAAAATGTATAGCATTTTCTCATAGGAGGATTACTTTTGCGCCACCTTGTATAAATTTGTGTCTTCAGAATTAAGCGAAATACATGTTTTATAATGGCTAACAACTTGATCTTATACAACGTAAAACTGTTCAATTAGTTGTTAGGTTTTCATGAGAGAAGCTCATGAAGTTCATTTAATATTGGCTCATATTTTTTTTTTTTTTAAATAACTTAAAGTTTATATGTTTTAGCACATTTAAAAGGCCATTCTTCAAAGCTTTTATAGACATTAGCTTTTATTTTATTTTATTTCATTTTAGTTCTTCAACTTTAAACTATTGTCCTGTTTTAGTTCTTTAAAGTTGGGTCTCAAATAAAAAATGGTTTAAAACATTTATTAATTTTATTAATTCTTTGGTTCTCTACAAAAATCTCATCCCTGTTCCATTCTTTTATTATCACTTTAACGAAAACGATAACAATACCTCTTAAACTAGGTTTTGATAAACTTTTCATTTTAATCTAATTTTATTGGAATTTTGAGAAAAGTCATTTAATATTAAAAAATAAGTATATGAGAAATAACACCGTGAATATTAGTAATTAAAAAAAAAATTAAAGTCATTGCAGTTTTTACTTTTCAACATAGCTTTTAGATTACAAAAGTGTTTGCAAAACATTTTTCGATCGCTTTGTTTTAATCTAAAAAGTCATCATCGTTTAGATTAGAATAATAAATTTTGTATAATCCAGTGGCTAATTTTTCCAATATTCTTCTACTAGTATTTGTACATAAGTATTTTTTTTTTTTTTTTGCTTAGTAGCATTTACTATCTTATCAGAAAAATACAAATTTGTTTGGCCTTACCTTATAAACAATAGTAGTCAAATGGAACACCTGCGGACGTATGACGCCGAAATTGTTCATATTTTTTTCGCCAAATTGATTTTGGCTAACTTTTTATTCATTTCCAAATTCTTGATAAGTTTTACAGAAATCTATTTGTTAATCTTTTTTTCATTATTATACATAAACGTTAGCAGTTTAGTTTGATTTAAAATTAGTTCAATAAAAAAAGTTAAAGGGAAAACATCTTAAATTGCTTTAAATCAAAATGTTTAAATTTGTTGTTTTTATTTTAGTTTCATTGTTGGCTATTTCTACAGCTACAAATGTTAAAAAATGTAAGTTTGGTCGCTGTTCTCTAACTCGAATCGTTTTGAAATCGAGGTTTTTAACAAAAATTACAAAATTGATATTCTGATAAGTGTATATTCTTATTATTCATTCAATTATTCAAAAATAACCTCTAAATCAAATGTTAAATATTAAAAGTTTTTCGTTTCAAATCTGAATCAACATTTTCAGTGAAATACAAGATATTTCCAAACTAACTTGAAATTGTTAGAAAATCGTTAAATTAATCGAATATCATTCGATTTACTTCCACCACGTTCACAAACTCCTCGGATACGTTTTCAAAACGAGTAAATATTGTGGATTCGGTTTGCAGAACATTATATTAATATGAACTGCTTAAAATGTATAAAACTACAGAAAATATGTTTCTATTGATTAATTAATAAAATAAACTTGTTAAAGATAACCAAAAGATTATATTGATATAAAAAAATGATATTGACACATTTTGTTAAATAGTACAAGATTCTTGAAATACATACATATATACATACACTATGAATTAACCAATTGTTGTTGCAACAGTTCCACTGTTGTCGAGAGTTCTTTCCTGGTTGATATAGCTGTCGCTGGGTTGACACTCGTTGGCCGAGTGAGACTCGAGTCGTTCCGGAGCATAGATCCAACTGTAGGCCAGCTGTGCAATCGTAAGCTTATAATCAATACAATAATAAACAAGTTGTATTTATCGTTATTGAATTGAATATATTATTGGATAATTTTGCCTTCCCAAGGAAATCGGTTTTAATAATATTACGTGTCCTAAGGATTCCGGAGAAAGACATTAGTATTTCGACAATCATAATCTTTAATAATAATTTACATATTTACTTCTTAGGTAAAAATGGACAGCCGTTCCCTTTAAGTGTTGAAATAGAAGGTTGTGCTGAGCCACCATGTGATGTTATCAAAGGCACAACTGCCGTTATGTATGTGCATTTTGTGGGAAGTAAGTTTCAGTGTATTTTTTATTGCTAAATCTAACCTTTAATAAAATTTGCTAAATTGTTTCCTCAAGCTAAGGATAATACACAAATTTTGAATGCCATAGTACATGCCACCACCTTTGGAATTACCGTTCCCTATGAATTACCCGATGATGTAGCGGATGTTTGTTCGAACTTGATGTATGACGCCATCTGTCCCATCTACGAAACCGAAGATGTCGTTTATCAATTTAACTTCTTTGTTGAATCTTATTATCCGGAAATTTCTGTTGCCGTTGAAGTATCATTGAATGATGAAAATAATGAATCTGTAGCATGTTTCATTTGTAATATAAAAGTTAAAAAGGGTGCCACAAATCCTTTGATGTTGGAATAAAATGATTTGAAAACGTATAAAATTATTTATTTATTTATTTTGTTTTATGGGTATTTTTGAAGTGATTGGAGGTTGAAAGCATAGATAAATACACATAGATCGGAGACTCACCTGTCAAAGACCTAACTCAGTTGTCAGAAACCTAAGTGGTGAGAATGTATTAGTAGAGAAAAGTATGTGAAAACAAAAACAACACTCGTATGTGTGATTATTTTGAGTAATTTTTTTGTTTGATTTTTTTTTTCTAGTTTCCGCTCTATGTTTCTCTATGGTTGATAGCATAGAGAAAATATACATAGAGCGGAAACTAGAAAAAACTCAAACAAAAAAATTACTCAAAAAAGTTACACATACGAGTGTTGTTTTTGTTTTCACATAGTTTTTTTTTTACTAATACATTCTCACCACTTAGGTTTTTGACAACTGAGTTAGGTCTTTGACAGGAGAGTTTCCGCTCTGTGTATACTTTCTCTGTGGTTGAAAGCTTATGGCATAGAGAAACAACAAGAGCGAAAACTAGAAAAAAAACTCAAACAAAAATTTTACTCAAAACTTAGGTTTTTGACAACTGAGTTATGTCTTTGACAGGCTTATGGCTATATACATAGGGTAATATAGAGACGAGACGTAATTGTCAGAAACCTAAGTCTGTTGTCAAAAACCTAACTCTATCAAACATATGATTTGTATTATTTTTTGTTTGACAAGCCAGAGTGTCTCGTCTCTATGTATAATTCTCTATGGCTATATATATACATAAGTTTGCCATTCCGTTTGTAATATTCATTTGCCACCCTTTAAAGTATATGCATTCTGGATGCTTATATACATTGGCGTTGATTTAACTATGTCCGTCCGTGGCGAGTTTTTGACTTGAAGATCAAATGCCAATTAAGGGATTTGGAATTAGTTAACCTAAAAATAAATCTAATATAACGTTAACACACTTTGATGTTTTCGGGTTCTTGTTTAAACATTATAGTATTGCCATACACCACGTCAGAAAGTTACAAATTTTGTTAACAAAACAGTAGCGGTATTCACAATCTTGTCCATTTGTATTGTAAATTTATGCAATGGTGTATTTCTATATATTTTGTTAGTATAAAGTAAAAATGCAATGCATATATGTACATACAATGACACAAGACCATTTGCACAAGATTGTGAATGAAAAATTAAAAGAACTCTATATGTAGATTTTAATACAAAAATTTACAATAATTTCATTTTTCCTCGTTGTTATACATACTCTTGTATGCAAAAGTGCAAAGTAAATTTTTTTAAAAATTTGCTAAATTGCAAAGTTTAATCAAATAAAATCAAGACCTACTTATATGTGAAAAATTAAATATTTTTTTTATTTAAAATAAAACTTTTTTAATATCTTCTTTAATAAAACAAAACAAATCTTTCAGATCCCGGGATTGTTTAAATATTACCATTTTGTAACATTTTGTACTAAATTTCTATGTAAAAAAGGGCAATAGTAAGAATAATTCAATTTCAAAACAAACTATTGAGTAAAATGTAAATGTATTGCACCATCTGTCGGACAAAAAATGAAAATCACATAAAAACTTTGGTAAAATTTTGTTTATTAGTTCTTGAGTTTAACGATTACGTATAATTTTATTAACGTACTCTCTTGCTTTGTTTAAGCTGTAGAAACACAATTAATATTATATTGTCCAAAATGATCATGTAAAGGGGCTTTAAATACCCACACATTTATAAAACAACCACAATTAATTTTCATATGCAAAAAGTCTGCATAAATGAATTACAAATATTCGAGTAGCAAACAAGTCGTTTTAAGTCACCTTTAACACATTTCATTGGTTCGTTTTTATCACATTTTCTACTAACCTATAGTTAAACAAAAACAAAAAATAATAATTTCTTTTTTACTTTATTCATTTCTTTTTGACAATATTTATTGTGTATAAGTATTATGTTAGTTTATAATTGTTTAAATTCCACATATATATTTAATAAAATTGTAATAGATTTAATAAATGTTTTGGTTACAATTACAAATCCTTTAACTTAAAAACCAGTCCGTATTATAGGCATCTAGCCAAATCTTACATCTTAAATATTTAGAAAATCCATTCTTCAAAATGAAAACATTACATATTTTTTATATTTTTTTAATATTTGTGAAAAGTATTTTTTTGTTAAAAAAAATATTTCTATAGACATTAATAGTAGAAAAAAAAGAGAGAAAACGCTTAATCTAAATAATATTTTTGTTTTTTTTTTTTCAACACACATTCTCTAAATTCATTTGTTCTTTAGAATTTTAATTATTATTTTTTTTTTTTTTTTTTTTTGATTACGCGACAAAACATTTTAATAGAATCGAACAATTTTAGAAAACAAAAATTTAGTTTCTTGCCATTATTTCGGCGAATAAAAATGTCAGTCATTTTTCAAATGTGGTGTTATTGTTCATTTATTACAACAGCTACAACAACATGACCAACATTTTCGTATAAAAGCGTTTCATATGTTGGGCATATTGTTGCGGGCTTCGCGCAATTCATTCATTCCGGCATTCATGAGACGTAAAAAGTTAATATAAACAGCATTTTGCACTGGTACATCGTTGCGATCCTGGGCCAAACGTACACGAACACTGGATGATGAGATGCCAAAGAATTGCTTGGGTATTAGATTAGGTTCCACCGCTTTGAATTCCCAACCCAAGTGATGTTTACATATTTTGCACACAATTATATGCCATTGATAACTGAAAGTAACACAAAATATTTAAATTTCAATTAGTATTAAGTTATAATTCTAAATTTTATTAATTTTAAGAAATAATTGTTCTCTGAACACATAGTTAATTGTACTTACCCAGGAAACCAACTATATTCAGTTGAAGGTAAACCGCTGTATAAAATATTTTGACGATTAACCTGGTAAAGCGTATTAGTTTCATGTATATAGCCCGCTGAAAAAACAAACATTTAAATTTATTATAAGAAAAGTATAAAGGATTCGTTATTTATTTAGAAGTATGAACTTGTTATTGCTGACGCAGTGGGGAAACTGAAACAAAATGGAAATAAATCTGTAACTTCTAAACGGATAGTCCGGATTTTAATAAAATGGGTGGACTATATCGGACTTTACGTTTAGAAGTTTCACTTTGTTTTCAGTCTGATTATATATTATAATTGATAGAAGAGATACGATGTACATCTGTTTTTTGCTTCAAATATCTGCTTTACTTAAAGTCCTACATTTTGCATATGGGTATTTCACTTGTTTTCCTTATTTTTGCTTAAAATTTTCTATCAATATTAAAATCGAACTATACGTTTAGAAGTTCCACTCTGTTTTCAGTTCCCCACTGTGAAGTCAAATTATAGATTATAATTGATAGAAGAGATACGATGTACATCTGTTTTTTGCTTCAAATATCTGCCTTACTTAAAGTGAATGAAGTGAAAATAAAACAATCTTAAATTTAAATCTATTTTCACTATCTGCAAAAGATAGGTTTTGTCGATTAGTTGTATTCAATATATTAGCAATAAAAATCCCAAAACAGACAAAAAATATAAGTCGTTTTTGACTGCCTCTAAAAAATACAAAATCAGACAATCAAAGCTATTTTTTAAAAATTAAACTTGACATGCAGAAAATTTTTTTCATTATGCTTTTCTTTTTTGTTAGCATGATTCTTCTTTCTATCCAGCAACTTTGTCTACCTTATACAATATATTTCCCATTTTGTTCCCTTTAGTGGATATCTATCCCAATCACCACTAAAACATTGATTTTTGAGAAAAGATACATTTACGATAGAAATCAAAATAAAATGATTGGTGCCTTATTTGAATTCAAATGGTCAACTTATCGATCGCGAAGTACTGATAACAAACGTTAGATACCTGAGCCCGACATTGGAACATGAACAATATCAAATGAAAAATTTGCCGTTAATCGAGCTTTGTTCATATAATTTTTAGTATTAGTTTGTGGTTTATAGGACGTTTTCATGATATAAATGTGAGAATAATGAAAAAATTTTCTCATGATAACAACTCAGATTAGCTGCAGTATATTTAAAAAAATAAATATTTTATTTTAATAGAAAAAATTATTTGTTATTAAGATTTCAGTTTTTAGTTCCGGTGTAACTTTTTGTGGAAACTCCCATATAAATTTCAATAGAATAAAATCATCAGTATCTATTGCTTGAGAACTTTATTTACATTATCTCTAAATTGCAAAAAGAAAACCCAAATATTTTGTTAAACCAAACTTTTCAAAAAAATCGCTTATTTCACCAAAACACTAATATTTTATACGACAAATTGAATAAAAACTGTAACTTTACACAAAATTCATAAATAATGCATATTCAGAAAAACTCAAGATCCAAAAAAGTCACAATAAATTCTTCTCAAAAAAAAATTGGTTTTACAAGAAATAGAAAATATTCTTACCAGAATTGCAATATTGAGATTGCACACCATGTTTAGACATGGCAAACAATTCACGGCAGTCGGCTATATGGATAACACAATTGCGGCAACTAAATATGGCTTCCTAAAATAAAAAAGAAAATTACGTCATTAACAGTAATATGTAATAGTAATTCCATACTACTACTTGCCTTTTTAAAAGTGCTGGCTATAAGTTTCAATCGAGTATTAACTGTATTTGCTAGAAATACCGATTTCAACATATCTTCGGGTAAATGTAAATTACGCACTAACCAATACGACAATTGTGTGGGATCACTGGGCATTGTATCGATTTTATGTTGTGCCAATTGTGTACGTGCTTTTTCAACAATATTTGATATATTGTGGGTTTCATAGACATGTGCTGGCCATGGTGTGGTGGCAGCTTGAAAACGTTTGTACATGTCCTGCATTGAGGTGTTGTCACGGAAACGATTCATTGACCCCATATTAATACATTTCAAAGGGTCGGACAAATAAATGTCGGGTAATATCTTAACGAAACCATAGCATTTCATGCGCGGATGTGAATTTATATATTCCAAGGGTCTATATAATATATATATTACAAAACAAAATAAATATTCTTGAAAGAAAACTATGTACTTACACTGTCAAATCACTAGCTTTTGTAACAAATCTTTGCAAGGCTCTGGACTTAATCAATGTATTGCTGCGATCATCTTCGCCCAACTCATAAATCTGACAGGTTACACCATACAAAAGTTGATCTTTATCATCGGATGCTGAACCATTTGCATCTCCGTTTGCCGTTGTTTTGTTATTGCTTAAGCAAGGAAAACAAACACCAAATAGTATACCATTCTGTGCATCAACGTCGCCTTCAATTATGGTTGTAGAACTATCGACCATAAATGGCAAAACTTCACCGGGAAATAACACATGCTGATGTATAAATAAACGTAATTTAACAAATTGATCCGCTTCTAAATAGTTCACGCCAGAAACACGATTCATATTAGTGCCCATGTATGAGTGTTCAGCTGGTAGATTAGTATCGAAACGTACGGCATTTTCGTTTAATTCCTCTTCCTGTTCCATTGTCAGAGTGTTGGCCTCCTCGTTGTTAAGACTTTGTGCACTTTCCGCGTCATCATTATCAGAAGTATCCTCATTTGCGGCTTCCATTTCGGTATTTGCTTCGGCTTCCGGTAGCTCCACGTCTGGTGTGGTAAGGCCTAAACGTATGAGACGTCTTCGACGGTTATTTAGAATAAAGAGTATGCGACGAAAACGTTGCATTAGGGAATTGCGAGGTATTGGTCCAAAATTAGCTTCTGCCTCAGCCATACTGCGTCTGGTATGTGCAATCATATTTCTAATGGCTTCAAATTGATTGGCAAAACCACGAAAATTTGGGTTTTCCAAAAAGGCAGCCTCATCTTCATCCTCTTCGGACCAGGCATCTTCCACATCTTCATTATCATCCTCATCGTCGTCATCGTCATTATCACTGCCAGCTGCTGATATGGAATTAAAGATAGCTATAACATCAGCTGGAGATCGTCCTTGCACTATAATATCTTCTCCTCCTGCAGCACCGGCATCATTTTCCTCATCCATTGCAACGGCGTTATCATTATTGTTTTCTGCTGATGGTTCAGCTCTGGGACTGTCGCCAGAGGAGGGTATGGATACACGCCTCACCAAAACCAAGGGATAATTGGGATCAATACCAGCATTTTCAATATGTTGTTCATTTTGATGTTCCTCCTCGTCTATACTTGCAGCTAAAATATTGGCACTTTCGCTGTCATTTGTCCTTTGTGGTTGTACTTCTTGCGAGACATTCGAAGCTTCCCGGTGGTTATTTTCTTGCTCTGCGTCTTGTGTTACCATAATAACTTCAGCAGCGACTGGCTCTGCTGTTGTTGTGGTTACATTACTCGAAGAAGCTTTAACTTGTTCGTTCCTCTTAGAGGTTTCATTTACTGGTGGATTCGCTTCTCCATTGCTTGAAGACGCAATTCCTTGACCACTGGCTGTTGCATCTGAACTGCTTGTCTCTGAAAAACAAAATGCAAAGAAACTTTAACTGATTTTATTGCATATTTGTTATTTTAGTACCTGGTTGTTCGCTTTGTTCATCTACATCCATATTTTTCCGATTTAAAGTGGGATTAATTCACATTAAATTTTTCACTGATCAAAATTTTTTCTGATTTTCCGAAGAAAATTTTATGTTTTTGTTTCTTATTTATTCTTGTTCTTTTGTTTGCTATTATTTTATATTTTGGCGTTGCCAATTATAAATAAAAAAGTGTCCCAGCAAACCAAAATAGTTGAGTTCATTTTGAACAATATAACAGTAATTTATTTGAGTCCACTTGGAATTATGAGTTAATAGGACGTGATACTACAATTTAGACTCTAAATTATATTTGAATACTGCATTGTGCCATAATAAAACATTTCTACTAAGCAACATAGAGATCTGTCAGGCATTTCTCATATATTGTATTTTGGCATCTTCGGATTCCATTCCCATAAGATTCAATTAAATAATTCTCTATTTTTTACATTTTTAATTTGGAATATTAATAGAGAATAGTTTCGAATAAGTCTAAAAATTTGTTATTCGATCAAAATTTGATCGAATACAGAAACTTTTATAAAGAAATCACAAAGATTATGAAATTTTAAATGATAAATAAATTTTGATTATAATATAATACAAAAAATTGTATTTTATTGTAAAATGTAATACGTAAAAACTATTCCTCAAAAAAAGTTTTCAGTTCAAGATGAAAAAACAAGATTAATGGAGTCTACAATGTAAAGTGGGTGCTGAAGGGCTACATTATTCAATTACCGAAACCGGATAACATGTTTTTTGGCTTAAAAACCCGACAGACATGATTGTTTTTGCGTTGGTTATCTCCATAAGTCAGTTTTTGGAATATTCTATTCGAAACACTTAAAAATTAGCTGAAACATTTTTAGAAATTAATAGTACATTTGAAAAGTTTATGTTTATTTCGAATTAGGCCAAATAATGATTTCATGCGCGACTCATAGGTTCAGTTTAGGAATAAAACGCCGGTTTCGTTCGTACTCTAATGATTAATTAAACATATGAGACGAGAAATATTTCAAAATAATAACGTATAATAAACGTTGCTCCGTTGCCTTTTTAAATTAACATTGTCACAAAGTTAATTTTGAAAGTCTTTGCCTTTTTAAATAGACTAAACTATAAAAATAAATTATAGAAAATGAGCTATGTCTAAAAAATGGACTTGTATGTCGCCAAAGCACCTCTACTAAACTGTAATTATTTTACATTGTAAATCATTCTAAATAAGTAATAAAACTGCATTAACAAATTCCAAAGATATTTAAAACCAAGGGTTTTAGATCGTTTTTTGCGTCTCTTGCTAAATTTATGAAAAGTGAAAAGTACACGTTTGCACACAAACCTAACGATATATTAATTCCATTTAGAAAACTGAAAGGTGTTTCATTTCAAAAGAAATGTTTATATTTAATTTCAAAAGATTTTGTTATTTGCTGAAGAAGCTGAAGAGTTTTAGAAATCCACTTCGATCGGAATCGAATTCAGGGTAATTTCCTATCACAATTGTTAAATACATTAAAGTATTTTATATTTCTTTATTTATTTCAAACAGAAATATAGAAAGTCTCATTAAATCGTTTAAAATGATTTCATAATATTTAACGTTTTTTTAAATTAATTATATAAGTAGTTGGCAATACCAAATATATACACCATCTTGAATTTCACCTTTGTAAAATGAGGAGAATCTATCAGCTGTTTGAACATCTGCAAATTGTTTTTATTTTTGTTAAAACAAAAAATTTGTTTGCATAAAATGTGTGCTTAAACATAATTATTTTAAATTATACTAATTAAAGTTTGCTAAATTAGATTCTAAGAAACTCCTTTTTAATATGGGTCGTATTAATTGGAAATTGCCAAAACTTACCAAAAATCTAGTGTATGTTAAAAAATATTAACTAAAAAATTGTTTTTACTAAAGTACTTATTTCGATATCCTTATTTTTTTAGTAATTATTTTCATTTGAGATGGTCCTATATGAAATTATGTTGGCGTTCCTTGACATACAATCAACACATGAATGCTTCATATGCAACCGATGTGTGTATGGAACCGGTATTTTGGATTGTTGACAACTATACACATTTATTAGGACCGGTAAGTAAATTGCACTATTCTCTAAAAAATGTTCCAGGGTACTTATCAAAAGTATTAATTTTGAAAATTACTAACCTTTCCCAAAATTTGTCTTATTTATCAATTAATTTCTTTCATATAATTGTTTTTTTTATAGTTTTTTGTAATTGGTGTGGCCTTATTAACTACTGCCGTTGTTAGCATTGCTTACTGGTTAGGTTTACCTTTTTGGTGGCAAAAAAGTCAACTGACAACAGTTTTTCTATTAATCGTAGGCAACTGGTTGCTTATCAATGTAGTGTTTCATTATGTTATGGCAGTAATAACACCAGCTGGAGATCCTCCAGAAGTAAGTTATTCTTATAAATACATTTTTTTATTTCTTCTATAAATTATAAATTTTCTAGGGTATTTCTTTGAACGAAGCTGTGTCTGTATGCAAAAAATGTATTACTCCCAAACCGCCGCGCACTCACCATTGTTCTGTTTGCAATAAATGTATACTAAAAATGGATCATCATTGTCGTAAGTTTTTAAAATGATTTTATTTAAATTGTTTTATTTATCAATTGTGCACATATACATAATTTACTGGCTGCAAGTAGTCCGGTGTTACAATGTGTCCCAATATTGGTGTTATAGCTTTATAAGCATGACCCTCCACAGTGCTATAAGCAAAATTTCCTCTAACACGAGAACTTTCCACAATGGCAGTATCATCTTCGGGAGAACGTACCACAGACGTTAAGGGTACTAAAACACTGGCCGCCATAACATAACTTAGCAACGTCATGAACAACACAAAAAACTGAAATTATAAAAGGCAAATAATATTAGAAAATTGTATGTACCTATATTGTTAGAATCATTGTGAAGGTGTGGTGTTACCTTCATATTTATAAATCTCTTGGAACGTAAGTTCTCTTCAAACTTTAAGAACTTCTCACTTTAATTGTTGATCACTGAATGATCCTTAAAAATCTGGTTTAGTGAACTTTTATACCAGCTTTTTAGTCGTTTTTCAAATATTAGTTATTCATGCTAAAATTCAAGTTCAAGTTTAAAAATAATCATTGCATATTTTGTCTGCATGCATTTTATTGTATTTACATTTTCTAGACAAACCCTTTTGTAAATTCTGGTTAACCTTGAATACGATCAACAAACCAAGTTTTTTTGTTTTGTATGCTTTTTATGTACAAGTGCTTAAAAATGCTCCTTAAAAATGAATAACAATTTTATACCCTACAACGTAAAACGGTCATCAATGTTTATAATATAGATTTACCTATTTTTAAAATGAAATTAGGTTCTTGTGAATTTAATTTTTTATTGTTACTGAATAGGAAGTTTGGTATGCCAATGTCTGTCATTATGTTGTTTGAAATAAGCCTTCCGAAGTCCCGAAGTTATCTGACGAACACAAATCTAGCAATATATCATATACAGTGAGGCCTCGATTATCCGTGATTCGATTAACCGGCAACATCAATTATCCGGGAAAGAAAAAGAAAATGTTTTTGGATCGATTTAAATTTGTTTTGCCATCGATTAACCGTAATTACCTCTATTATCCGGGATTATAATTTTTTTTCAATTATTTTTTAACAATCAAACACAATGTGAATAAAACGAAAAAGGGGAATTCCCTCGATCGCTTTGTAAGGCCAAAAGTTGTTGATACTGTCCCATCAATTTTTCGATAGCATTTGGCGTGAGGAGTGTTAGACATTATAAAAATCAAAGTGATTCTGTTATTGGCTTCGGAAACCGAAAAACTTTAAAAACTGCTGTTTAAGAATGGTTCCGGAAGGAACGATTTAAAGAAACTCCAATTTCTGGTTTAACAGTGAAGGAAAGTCTAAAATATTCCACTCAAAATTTAAGAAAAAAACGACATTGTATTCACAAACTTAATGCTGCAGGAGAAAAATATTCAACTGATTAGCTGCCACAATTTTTGAGGAAAAATTAAATGAATTCAAATCAATGAAAAAAATCTCCAATGAGATAATGGAGAATGGAAAGTGTTTACTTGAGAGAACTTTGGCTTGCCATAATGAAAATTTCATAGAATGACCCAAGGAGAGACTAACCTCATTAGTTTGCGTTAATGCTGCTGGTATACACAAGTGCAAAGCATTATAGGAAAGAGCTTTCAAAAATGTCCATGAGATTGGTTTAACAATAACTTAGTACCAGAAGTGACTGAGAACTTTAAGAAAATCGGTCTAAATGATGATAGTAAAATCATTCTATCATTGGACAACATACAGACGTGCAGGATTTCAATGCTGAAAACGATATTGTGAAATTTTTCCCACCGAATTGGACGACTTTGATCCAACCGATGGATCAGTGAGAAATATGGAGCTTTAAATGTCATTATCGAAAAACTGTCATTATTAAAAAGCTACTTAAAATTGGTACTCAATTAACCGGGAAAATTGATTATCCAGAATGCTCCCGGTCCCGACCATTACGGATAATCGAGGTCTCACTGTATATAAATATGTATGTACGTTCGAGAGATTTGTATTGGAAATCGCTCCATAAAATGCTGATATATATTTGAGTTAATGCTGATAGGTATTATGTATTTTGATTTTAGCCTTTATTCACGTTAAAATAATCAAATTGTTTTATTTAAAATTGATTGTATGAGTTGCTACTGTTTTGTTGATAAAATAATAATAAAAAAAAATATCGATAAGTTTCACAAAAATGGTATTAACTCAAAAAATAGATTTATTTTGCAATATTTTCAAATGGAATTTCGGATTTTCAAATTCTCTTAAAATGTAACCATAAACTGTTTTTTGTCTCTCCTGAACACTTAAAAGTTTTTGAGTTAATACTGTATTGTTGAATGAGTGCGATATTATTAAAAAAGAAAGTCTACCTCGATTACTTATCGTAAAGTTGATTTATACCATGTATTCAAAAAATACTTTGTACACCAGCTTTATTCCCTTTTACAGATACATATATGTACATATGTATTTATTTAAAATGCCTTTGTTTTAATATGGAAACAAGGTCATGCTAATTATAAAAATAATAAAATTAAACAAAACAAATACTTAATGGAATGTTTTCTTTACTTTTTTATTAAACACACCCTATTACACATTTATTTCAATATTTCAAATGCAGTTTTGCTGATTTAATTGTGTACACAGAACAATAAAAAGTTTTCACCATATTTTTTTTTCTTTTGTTTATATTTAGCAAACAAATAATTAAGTAAATAAATCTATATTGTTTACTTTTTACAGCTTGGCTTAACAATTGCGTTGGTTTTGGCAACCATCGTTACTTTTTCCTGTACATGCTGTATACCACCATTGGTTGTTTGTTTTTAATTGTATTTGGCTTTGAAATTGGCTATAATTATTTGTGGTTAGATCATGGTGAACATTGGACCGAAACGGAGCCGTTAGAAGGACAGCCAGTGAAATTAAATTTAAGCGGTCATATAATACCAGATGTAAGTTTTTCCTTTTTATGAATAATACATTCTTTATTAAGAAAATTACCGAAATATATATCGTTAGCAATTGTTTAATGAAATTGAGTATGAATAATAATTTACTAATATGATCAATATATTATATAAGCATTGTGCTAAATTTTATAAAAACTTTAAAGCTAAAATTTTAAACATTGCAGAGTCATCTCAATGAATACGATGAAGATATTTTATTGCCAGCCCAACATAATTTGCCAACACCTGCCAATGTTATGGATGGAGGTAGTGTTTCTAACATTAGTAAACGCAGATCATTATGGTTTATGACCATAATATGTTCAGCAGTGGTTGTTGCCTTGGGTACACTCTGCTCTTGGCATGCCAAGTTGATAACACGTGGTGAAACCAGCGTGGAGGCTCATATAAATCAATCGGAACGTAAGAGACTGCTCCAGCAAAATAAAATTTATATAAATCCTTATGATTTTGGACCTGAAAAGAATTGGCGTTTATTTTTAGGCTTAGTAAGAGGGCGGTAAGTAATAAATCTTAAATAACAAACATTAAAATACTTCCTTTTTATAATTTTTAATATTACAGTACCTTTTGGCGTTCAGTGCTGTTTCCTTCATGGCACAAACCTGAAGGTAATGGCTTGCGGTTTCACACCATACATGACTATGCAGAACAGAATGATGAGTGGCCGTAAATTATGTTTAAACATAAAAGTTAGTAATTTTATTAGAAAAACATCAATTCCATTTAGATACTTTATTCATAAATAAATAAGTAAACAAATTGTATTTATATTATAATTAGTTAAACAACTTATATTAAGTTTTACATTCTCTAAGTCATGCATACATTTATTTAAAAGCATTTATTTAACTGTGAGTATAATAATTATTTTAGATTTTACCTTAACAATAAACAAATATAATTTAAAAACATGTTTAAAATTTTAATACAGTTCTGCAATAAAATAATTTGTTTCAAATACAAAAATCAACATTTATACCAGGCAATCATAATTTTCAATTAGTTTTACACAGATTGTTGAAAAGTATTTAAAACAAAATATTAAAAAATTACCAGGCGCACAGTAAATTCAGTAGTAAGGTAAAGTTAAAATATGTATAACAGATGCAGAGTACATGTGTATAACAGTTACAATATACTCTACCATAGGCAAGGTTGAAAGTTCATTTAATTTGATTTGTTTCACTCACATATTTTTCATGTGCGTAATACAAAAAGTTAATACAAAAAGTTCAGTAAACCAGGCCAACAGAAAAGTTAATAAGACGACACAAGTTGAAATTAAAATATAATACTTCAAGAGAAAATTAAACAGATTACGAAAGCCGCCTATTTAAAGTCATATGACCAGGATATCAGGAGTTTTAGTAAGATGTACATATTTTTTAATTTTATATTTCGAATGTACATGTATGTATACATGTACATTGGAAATATAAATAATTTACGTGTAAATTCTGTTTAATTAAATGCTAAATAAATATCAAAAGAGGTAGAAACAAACTTAAATACCAGGCTATCATAATTCTCACTAAGTAAATTTTTTTAGTTTCTATTTGTTTTACATACTACATATTTCACATTTAATGAATTATGTAAAAAATAACATACCAAATGTTTAGTAAGTACCAGGAAAACAGAAAATTCAGATAGAAACCTAAAAGAAAGCAATACATTTATTTTGCTTACAAACTTAACAGTTACAATGTACTCTTCAATAGGTAATGTAGAATTCTTATTCGTTTTGGAATGTTTCTAATTACAAGTAAAACAGAACGAACAATTATGTTTTATTTTAATATAACACCCACAATAGATAAGCAACAAGTTTTATTTGATTTGTATTTTAAATATTATAAAAAAAAATTAAGGTCAATAACAAAATTTTGCAAATATGTAGTTTATATTTTATTTTGTTTTTCATTAATATTTCATCTTTTAGTGGTTTTCATAATAATATGCAAAACGTAGCATTGCCCATTGAAGGGTATATTATAACTGTAATACTTTAAAATAAAATAATTTTTTTGTTTTATTTTATGCTTTTAAAATTTAAATTTTCTGTTTGGCTGGTACTTACTCGACTTTGCAGCGATAATTATTCATTTATTTTGTTAATATAATTTAAAATTGTAAATAAAAAGAGAGGGATAGAGAGAGAGAGAATAAAACAAACAAACAAATTGTGCACCAAATCTTAACTAAATACCAGGCGTGGAGAAAATTTAATAAAGAGCAAAAAACAATACAATAAATTTATTTTGTTTTGAACTATGTATAAAGTAAACCCTACAATAGGTAATGTAAAATTTTCACTCAGTTTCCAATTTGATTAAATGCTAAATGAATATCAATCAAGTAAGCAGAAATTTTAATAAGAAGCAAAAGAGGTAGAAATAAACTTAAATACCAGGCGATCATACTACATATTCACATTTAATGAATAATGTAAGAAATAGGTTATCAAATGTTTAGTAAGTACCAGGAAAACAGAAAATTCAGATAGAAGCCCAAAAGAAAGCAATAAATATATTTTGCTTACAAACTTAACAGTACTCTTCAATAGGTAATGTTACATTCTTATTCGTTTTGCAGTGATTAAATTACAAGTAAAATAGAACGAACAAACATGTTTTATTTTTATATAACACCCACAATAGATATTTGATTTATAATTTAAATTTTATTTAAAAAATTAAGGACAATAACAAAATTTTATTTTTTATTAATATTTCATCTTTGTATAGTCTTTTAGTGGTTTTCATAAAAATTTGCAAAACGTAGCATTGCCCATTGAAGGGTATATTATAACTGTAATATTTTTAAATAAAATAATTTTTATTTTTTAATTTATGCTTTTAAATTTTCTGTTTGTCTGGTACTTACTCGACTTTCCAGTGATAATTCATTTATTTTGTTAATATAATTTAAAATTGTAAAAAAAAGAGAGAGTTAGAGAGAGAGAGAGAGAGAATAAAACAAACAAACAAATTGTGAACCAAATTTAATAAGGAGCAAAAACAATACAATAAATTTATTTTGTTTTGAACTATGTATATAACAGTTAATATATACGCTACAATAGGTAATGTAAAAATTTCACTTAGTTCCCAATTTGAGTTGTTATGAGAAAAACTTTATGAACTTGTTTAATTTAATGCTTGCTTTTTGAATTTTTATTATCAACTTTTGATTTCTTTTGCTAAATTAAATACTTATTTAAAATACACCCAACCATAGGTAATGTTAAATTTTACGTGGTATTATTTTAATTTAATTTTTTTATTATTCGAATATAAGAAAAGAAATTATGTAAAATAATTTAATTAAAATGTAATTATTCAAAAAGATATATCCCCTCGAAGGGAAAATTGCTATCGTGATATTCCCATGAACTTTTCATTCACAATAGTTAATTTTGTTCGTAACAGCTGTTCATTGTTTGCAAAATTCCATCTAAAAATTTCACAACATGGGGAATTTTTTCACGTGAACAAAGTTGATGAACGAGAAATGGGAAAAGGGAACATATTTCATGTGATATATTAATTCGCGATAGGGGTGATAGGGTTTTGAATTCAGAAATATATTTTTAAAGAATTGAAAAAAATGAGTATTTTTATTTGCTTAATATTTTGAATATAGTCCCTCGATTTTTTATAACTAGAAATATCAGTGGTAAATATCACCTTGCTAGATTTATGCTTATAGATGTTAGCGGGAACTAAAGAGTGAGACGGATAAAACTTATACACACTATTCCAGCCAAAACTTATCATTGGTTCAACAAATTATTATTTTTTTAATCATGTTAGGTTTTAAAAATATGTCATTCTAAATCATTAATTTTCAACTGTTATTTCGCTCAAAATGGACAGCGAAAAAAAGTACGTGAAAAATAATTTTAACTTTTAAAAAAAATCCAATATGGGCTTTCAAAAAAATTGCAAAAGATCTTACGGCTCAAAAGCAATTAAACAGTATAAAGAAGAGTTGAACATTGAAAGAAAACTTGGATCAGGAAGAAAACAAAGGTTTAACAGATATTGGTAAGGCAAAAGTAGTCGAACAACTCTTTCGAAGAGCTCCGAACACTTCTATCAGAAAAGTAGCTCGTAAAGTTAAATGCTCTGATTCATTTGTACTAGAGCTTCCAAAAAATCGAAGAATTTCAAAACCGCGGTTTCGGTTCGGTTTTTCCTCTAATGGTATTTTTTAGTATATTAAATTATTTTACTTATATGTATACATAATAGTTGGCTGATATACTTCTGAGTAAAGAAAAAATCAAGGATAGATGATATTGAGGTAACAAAAACTATTATTGAAATGTCTATAATAATGAACCTATAAGCTGGAAATTAAACACACATGATCCTGACTGAGTTAGAATATTAAAAAAACACGAAATTAAGCATTCATGGTGTAGTGAATGCGAATTCAAAAAGGATAACTAATGTTACTACTTATTTCTTTATTATAAAGGTACTTTTTGAATATTTTATAATAATAAAACTTAAAATTGAAAATTAGGCACAAATGAGTTTGAATTCACAATAGGTGATTATAGTGGTACCTTTCTTTTGTATGTTCTATAATAATGAACACAAAAATATGAAATTAGACATTCACGATGCTGAGTAGGAATACAAAATGTGGATCTTTATGGTACTGTTTTTATTCTAATAATACGTTTAAAATGAGCTAGAATCCACATTATAATGAATCAATAAACATGAAACTAGAGACATGTTTCCCTAAATTGTTATTAATTCATAAAGGGAGACTTAATAGTACTATTTCTCGAAGCGCACCGAGTCAGCTAGTAGTCCATAGTTTTATCGGATATTTGAAAATAACTAAGACTTTGTTACAAAAATGTTGCATTATTTTTTTTGATATTAATCATAGATCAATATGTTGTGTTATGCTTTATTAACTGGTTTCCTTGCCTAGCCTGCGAAAGGTAGCCTGTTACATCATCTGAAGCAATTATTGTAATACAATTAAAAAAATTTAAACAAATCTATTTTTAGAGATATTGGATAAAAAAGTTTGTTTCTCATTTCTAAATTTTGAATTTTTCTACTGAAAATAGATTAAAATTAAAAACCGAAGAATTATTGTCGGTTTCGGTTTCGGTTAAAACCGAATTGGAAACTCTAATTTGTACGCATATCTAAAGCTAATACTGGGTTGAAGTCGTATAAAGTTCAGAAAGTTCCAGATCGCAATGTGGTAAAGAACTTAGAAGCAAAAGAACTAACGGAAAAATGTAGCTAAAATTATATAAAACAAGTAAGAGAGATATATTCGGCTGGGCCGAATCTTATATACCCTTCACCAAACTATACTTCAAAATAAAAATTTTTAGGTAATTTTAGGTAAAAAAAATTTATTTTTTTTAGTTGTTTTTTTTTCATTTTTTGGAAAAATTTTTGTAAAATTTTTTTTAAATTTTAATTTTTTTTTTTTAAATTTAAATTATTTTTTTTTTTTTAATATTTAGCGAAAAAAACTTTTGGTGAAAAAAAAATCTGGTTAAAAATTTTTCCCGATTTTGACCCATTGTAGGTCCAACTTACTATGGTCTTATATACGTCGTTGCAAAGGTCTTTGAAATATCTATCATTAGATATCCATATTGTCTATATTAATGACTTAGTAATCCAGATATAGGTAAAAAATCGAGGTTGTCCTGGTTTTTTCCTTATATCTCAGCCATTTGTGGACCGATTTTGCTGATTTTAAATAGCAAACTTCTCGAAAGCATGTCTGACAGAATTATTGAAGATTTGGATCCCGAAGATATCTGGGGTCTTCAGAAAATTGATTTCAACAGACAGACGGACATGGCTCTATCGACTCCGCTATCTATAAGGATCCAGAATATATATACTTTATAGGGTCGGAAAATTATATTGTGGAAATTACAAACGGAATGACAAATTTATATATACCCTTCTCACGAAGGTGAAGGGTATAAAAATACACCTGTTGTGTGATGGTTAATAAATCTTATGTACTGGCAGACTTTTCACAATTTCCGGGTTAAGATTATTACGTGGCTGATGGACGAGGTGATGTTCAAGAACAATGCCGGACATAAAAAAAACAAAATTCTCCAAGAAGTTTCTTGTGTGGCAAGCCAATCATTTGTGACATCAGGCACGATAAACAAAGAAATATATATTACGTAGTGTCTACAAAAACGTATTTTACCTTTCTTAAAACATCATTCAGTGCCTTCATATCTCTGGCTCGATTTGTCATCTATATAAATATATAAATGTCTTTGTAAGTTTGTTTGTTTGTTTGAGCATCACGCCTAAACGGCTGAACTGATTTTATTGAAATTTGGAACGTAGATAGATCCTTACTTTGAAGCGTCAATAGGCTACAACTTTTTTTTAATACTTGGACCAGAAAGGGATAACAGGGGGAAAACCGATTTTTTTTAATAAAATCCTTACATATTTTTCTTACTACGACAGGGGTAGCGAAGCGCACCGGGTAAAGCTACTCTATCATATCACTATGGAAAAAAGGCACTTGAGTGGAATTCAAAGAATAATGTGAATTTTGTACCACGGGAGGCAAATCCACCAAACTGTCCAGATTTTAGCCTGTGGAAAGGTATTGGGCTCTTGTAAAAAAAAGAATTAAAGAACACAGAAAAGGTATCCCAGGACATGTCAGATTTTAAGCGTAAGTGGACCACCTCGTCCTAAAAGTTAACGGAAGCAACTATAAAATCTTTAATGGGATAATTTCCTACAAAAGCTGGATAAATTTATAAATACCGAGTAATATAACAATATTTTAATGTTTAATGAATTTGTACAATTTTTGAATAAATTTACGTATTTTTGAGTTTGAGTTTTATTTAACTTAATACAATTTAAGTTTTTTCTGGCTCACTCTTTATATTGTACATCAAATATTTTAAATAAATTTCTACTGTATCTTAAATTGTATTTTAAGCGAGTTCACATACTTATTTGGTGTTCTGTAAATCGAGTAAAACCAATCCGTTTCAATTAGAGTTTCCAGTTCGGTTTTAACAGAAACTGACAATTATTCTTCGGTTTTACCTTTAATATATTTTCAGTAGAAAAATTCAAAATTTAGGAATGAGAAACAAACTTTTTCATCCAATGATTCATCCAATATCTCTAAAAACAGATCGGTAAAAATATCTTAAGATTTCTTTAAATATTCTAAATTGAAGTAAGAATAGGCAAGGAAACCTGTTAATAAAGAATGACACAAACTAATTTAGAAATATTGATCCACGAGTATTTCCTGACAATTAAACTTCAAGGACATTTTATTTTTTTAATTTAAAAAAAAAATATTGCAACATTTTTGTAACAAAGACTTAGTTATTTTAAATTTTAAAATATCCGATAAAAGTATGGAGTACTAGCTGAGCCGGTGCGTTTCACCACACCAATTGCATGAAAGAAATAGTACTATTAAGTCTCCCTTTGTGAATTAATACTAATTCAGTATAACATGTCTCTAGTTATATGTTTATTGAATCATTGTAATGTGAATTCTAGCTCATTCGAAACGTATTATTATAATAAAAAAAGGTACCATTTAGACCCAAATTTTGTATTTCCACTCAACATCATGATTCTGGGTACATTATTATAGAAAATGCTAAAGAAAGGTACCACTAAAGTCACATTTTGTGAATTCTAACTCATTCAGTTTTTAATTTTTAGGTTTATTATTATAAAATAGTCAAAAAGTATTATTAGTTGGAAAAAAGTACCTGTGAGTCCCTTTTATAGATTCTAACTCGGTCAGGATCATATGTGTTTAATATTCATTTTTGTAGAATTTTCAAAAAATACCATTCGAAGAACGAAAAAATACTAATAATTTTTGTATCCTCAATGTCATATATATGGCTTAATGACTTTCTTTCTTTACTCAAAAACATATCAGTATAATAATTTAATATAATAGAAATTACCATTAGAGGAAAAAGTACCAATTTTTCACACTTGAACCACCGTCAAGTTTTAAATCAAAGTAATTTTCTTATTCTAGGTTGAATATTATATTAGAAAATTTAAAAAGTACTATTTGGAGAACAAATAAATACTCCTTAGTTTGGTTTAGTTCTACATTTTTGGTATCATAATACAATTGAGCACCCTATTCTTGATTATTTCTTTATTGAGAAGCACAATTATACTAGTGAACATATTTAGGCTCTTAAAAGTGAATGCCTTTATTAAGCCTATTCGGTTTGCAGAATAAAAAAATACATGAATGTTATTTAATTAAATAAATAATGAAGTATGTAATTATAATAAAAACAAAAATTAAACAATTCTAGTATGTAAATATGTATGTACTTATTAAACTATATTTTTATAACATAAACCAGACAAAAGTAATTAGTTTAATGAAAAACCAAGATATTAATTTTCATTCATGGTCAATTTATGTTTTGTGGGGAAGTTTTTAATATAAAAACTAAATTTTTAATAAATGTTTTTAGTTTAAAAACAATTAGCGGACGTTAAAACAAACAACAAAAAAAACATACGTTTTTAAAACAATATAACTTTTTTGAATGTCTTCTTTAATATTTATTAATAAAATAAATATGAATGTTAATTATTTAACTATTACTCTTTTAATATATGTTTTGTTTTGGTGGGGATTACAGACATATCTAGATCGTTAGAAGACCATTTGTGTCTAATACTCAAATCATGAGAAATTAAATCCTTGATCTAAATCTAAATTCAGTGGTAACAAAAAACCAAAACTAACCATGACAATTTACAATTTATTTGTACTTGTCATATTAAAATAAGCAAAAACACGCCAAAAAACGCATAGAAATGGCAATAATTACACATATTCAAGCGTAAGTACACAAACATACTAAAATGTAAAAACCAACAAACAAAATAATGGCCAATAAAAAAATATATATGTACTCGTATGAATAGTGTTAAATGGAGCAAAAAAGGTCACAAAATAATCCCCAAACTAGCACACACAATTCATAATCTAATATAAAAAAAAAATCTAACGATTAGATTAACAAGATTAGATAGGATTCTTTAAAGAGCCTAAAATAAATGGAAAACAATTAGTTGCATAAAGTGTTTATAAATGTACACACATATCTATTTTACAATAGATTTATAAAATAAATAAAATTAAAGCATGGGAATTTAAAGTATTTATGTATGACAGCGTCAATCAAAACAAATTCAATTACAACTCTAACACCTTTGCTACCTATGAGTATAACAAATACTATTGTGTGAATAGTAGTCACGATATTGATGACTACCATATAGGCAGATATACATACATACATATGTAAATTAGGGTGGCCCCAAAAAAGAAGTTACAGATGTTACCAACTAAAATAAATGATTAATTCATTCTAATATTTGGTTTTTGTAATTTCTCACATTATCACACAATCACAATCTCACATTATAGTCTCCAAATATTTCATATGTTTCCTTTGGGAGAAATATAAACAAAATCACAAAAACTTTAATAAATTAAATTTATATCCAATTACTGACGCCAGGACAAACATTTTATGAAACGATTTCCTCAATCAAACTGAACTATCATTTCAGTTGAGAACATCGACACCTTATTTTTCTTCCATACAAACGGGGCGACCTTAATGTGCAATACATATTTTAATTTGTTTGGTTTTGTTGTTGTTTCTTTTTAAATTATGTATGTACTTCCAACGCAGTCAAACGTTTTAAAAAACCCAAACAGTGCAAATATTGTATACAGTGGCATCAGTAGTAAATAAATCGAATTCTTCAAGATCGAATATTAATTTTTTTTATCAAATTCACCATAACATCAATATGCAATACAATAAATCCAATTTTTTTCAGAGCACAGATAACAAACAAATTTTTGCTATAAAAGACAGAAAACTGTTGTATGCAAATGAATTTGTCGATCATTATTTGTTGCAAATTAATACCACATCTAAGTATTTTGAAAACCCTGACCTACCACATTCAGAATTATATTAGTTTTACAGTTTTTTAAAGTTAAACAAGTAAGAAAGTATGGTTGCTCAAGCACGACCATATAATACCCTACACTCAGTAAATGAGCAAAAACATTTTTTTTTTAATTTCAATAATTTAGATTCGTGAATGATTTTTGGAAATTGGCTTATATGCTACGACTAATTATGGAGCTATTACCATGAAATTAGGTCGTGTGATTTACGTCTAATGAAACTTATTTCTGTTGAATTTGATGTGGTTACAAACATTTTTAAGAGATTTATGCTCGTTCAAGTGATTTTCGGGCTTTATATGGGAGCAATGACTAATTATATACCGATCATAATAAAATTTGGTGACATGAATTCCGTATATATAAAACTTATTTGGAGAAAAACGTGTGTAGATACTAGGGTATTCAATCGATTAACCGTTAATCGGTTAACCGATTAATTTTGGTCGGTTAACTGTTCGAATAATTTAAAATTGCCGATTTTCAAATAACAAATAAACCGATAATTTGTGTCGATTAACCGAAATTTCTTTTTTTTGTATTTATATTTCTTATCTTATGAACATTTCCTTCTAGCAATTTTTTAAATACAGATCAAAAACTGAAATTAAGGAATTTGGAAATAATATTTTTTCTAGAATGTTCCATGATGAAATTTGTCCTAATGAGTTGGAGGAAGTCATGTTATATACGAAATGAAGACATTACTGAAACAAGTCTTTTATCAGAACTTAAGGAAATTTTCCAATGGTATAATGGAGGATTTTATATGCTTAAAAAAACTGAACAATGAACTGAGAAATTGGATAGTATTTCTCATGCCTTACTTTCGATTTCTCCAACATTCACAATCAGTAAGAGAATTGTGTCAAGTTAAGTATTATTAAAACCAAAGAAAAATCGATTAAAAGGAAACCTTTCCTATTCTTTTTTTAAAAGATTATATCAGAATATCTCACTTTTTTTTTTTTTTTTTTTTTTAAATTTCGTTTATTAAATATATTTTTTGAATAACAAATTAAACTACAATAAACAATAGATTAAATAAAGATTTAATTATACACAGTCCCAATATTCGGGCACTCAAGTAAGTAAATTATTTATATTTTAACATTATTTAAAAATATATATGTATAAATGTGTTTACAATAGTTTTGTATGTATTATTTTACAATGTAAAGAAAAATTTTAAAAAACATTACTTGTATATATGATTATATTTTGTAAGTCAAGAGGTAAAAATAAGGGATATTATCGGTTAAGCCACCAATATTTATTATTTCTTGAATCTTGGTTCCTAACTCCTAAATAACAGTTTGTATCAAATCTTTTGTTGTCAATAGTCAGAATATCTCACTAAAATCCTAAAAAACTCACATTTATAAATAAAAAGGATCTGAAATACCATATTTAGTTTACATTATTTATTTTTTTGTTGAAATGCTTAAGTAAGTACACAAAATTCGTGGTTTTATTTTCAATTTAAAATTAAAATAGAAATTATTCGGTTAATCGAATAATTTAAAATTAACCGATTATTAACCGATTAAATCTAAACCCCGATTAATTATTTGCTCGATTAACCGATTAAACCAGAAACCCGATTAATTGAATACCCTAGTAGATACCTATATAAATTAAACATTTATGACCGATAAAGTATAATTTCGGGAGAACATTTGTATGGGGGCTAGGTTAAATAATGGACCGATTTCAGCCAGTTTCAATAGGCTTGGTCCTTGGGCCAAACAAAATATATATAAACAATTTTATCGAATATCTTCAAAATTGCGACCTGTACTTTGCACATAAGGTTTACATGGACAGCCAGCCAGACGGACATAGTTTAATCGACTCAGAAAGTGATTCTGAATCGATCGGTATACTGGGTGGGTGGGTGTTAAACTAATATTTTTGGGCATTACAAACATCAGCACAAACGCATAGGGTATACAAATACACTAACATTTTCACTCAAAGTCCACATTTGTAAGCATATACAATTTTGTGAAAATGAGCGAATTCACGTAATTGTGAATAAATTCGAAATGTATCCATCGATTTCTCATTTTGTTGCTTTATATGAACAATTTCTTTTAGTTTTCGATTTTTCATGAGTTTTTTAAAACAAAAAAACCGTTTTTGAGTTGTCATTAATTATGTGGAGAAACGTCTAAAAAAATTCACAATTTTACTTAAAAATTTAAAAAAAAAATCTTAGATAACCTTAAGAAGTTCGTATTTCAACATCAGTATTTGGGTAATTTCAAAATGCAAATAAAATATCAGGGGCCGAATTCCGGATTCGATATCGAGTAAAATCGATCGTAATTTTCTGATTTGAGATTACGGCATTCGATATCGAGCATGAAATTTAATACATTTTGTTATAATTACGATATCGAAATTATTATTCGATACGATAGCTCATTCGATCACGAATGCGGTAATTCGGCCCCAGATTGAGAAACAACATAATCACCCCTATCGCGAATCAATATTTCACATGAAATATATTCACTTTTCCCATTTCTCGTTCATCAACTTTGTTCACGTGAAAAATTCCCCATGATGATGTGAAATTTTTAGATGGAATTTTGTAAACAATAAACAGCTGTTACGAACAAAATTAACTATTGTGAATGAACAGTTCATGGGAATATCACGATAGCAATTATCCCTTCGAGGGGAATGGATATTTCATGGGAACAAAATGTCACATGTTATTGCCGATAGGGGTGAATATCGTATCTGGAGATTTTAGTCGGAAACTTTCGGGAATTTCTTTATAAGTTTTCATCTTTTATTTCTGTTTAGTTAAAACAGATATGATATCTTGCCAATCGAATGATAAGATTAAATCATTAAAGTTTTTTGATACTAGCAACAGAAAATCTATTTAAATATTACAAATTTTCAGCCACAACAGAAAATTTTAGCTATTAAGACTAAATCACTTGATTAGCATTAATATCATTTATCACAATCAAAACTATGTCCTGTGTGTGACAGAACTTTCTTAGATTGAAATTCTAAGTTCTTAGGGGAATTATTAAGATGCTTAACATTAAAACTTCTACACTGAGGGAAAAAGGACGTTGCAAAATCGACAACGGTTGGTGTCATTTTGACACCATACGGTGACACTTTTTTTCGACACCGTACGTTTACAATTTGTAAACAAACGTGTATGAATCGACAACACAATGTTTTCAAGTTATGTGACGTCTCATCTCACTGTGAATAACAAGCCTGTTGGTTTTTATTACGACGAACGTAATGGTATTTATCACTAAGTTTTTGTTATTTAGAACGCAAAAGTACAAATTATTAAATAATTGCTAATAAATTAGGTTTTGTAAACAAAATAAATGCAGTTAAATGAATAAGATTAATGTGGAGATGGCAGAATAAAGGGACTATTTGGAAGTACAACAGTACCAGGCCATTAATAATTTTTTACATTCGAGTATTCAAACATGTTTTTATAAATGTGTTTATATTAAATAAATGTAAAATTAATGAAAAATAAGGTATTTCATGTTTTATTTTAATCGCCATACATATTATGGTAAATTTGGAAAGGGAAGGGATTACACGATTCCAAATCAAAAAAGGGTGGTGTTAAATCAGCAACGGACGGTATTTAAACGACAACGGTTCGGTGTCAAACTGACAACGGATGTTGTCAAATCGTCAACGGCATGGTGATAAATCGACAACGGATGGTGTCAAATCTGCAACGGTATGGTGTCATTTCTTCGTTGTCAAATTGACACCGTTCGTGTACGATTGACACCGAATGGTGTCAAATTGTACACGGATGTGCACATTTTTTTCTGTGGGTGTAAGGATATTCATAGTTAGAAAAAATAAATTTGAGTATACTTATATGTACATTCTGATTTGAAAAAGTTCTCTTTCGAAACTATCTCTTAACTCTTTTAATAAAGGTATATAGGTTTTTGAATTTTACATATTTATTTGAAAAATATTACAGTTTTTTGGCTTAATATAGTATTTAAAATCCCCGGGAGAGACGATGTCTTTTAATACTTCACGTGAATGGAAAGAGTCCGGGAAATTAGAAACCCTAATCGATTCAAAAATACAAAGTATATTTTAAGAAAATTTATCTGAAAATAAACTTAACTTTCAGGCCTGTCACACATTTTGTTCGGAACGATTTCAATTCCGTAGTTTTTATTCCGATCGGTTTCGATTTAGGTTCCTTAGATCCCGTGTAATTTGTTAATTCCAAAAATATTTAATAATTCTATATATCTAATTTTAATTTAACAGTATTTTTTATATTAAAACAAATGTCGAGTTTTTGGTACAGAAATTGATTAATAATTTTAGAAAAACAAATAATTACAAACAAATATCAATTCCATTTTGAAAACAGAAAGTGGTTTCATTTTGAAAGAAATTTTAGTTTTACTTTTACTGAAGCAGCGAAATAGGGACTTAATGCCAATTTCGATCGGAATGGAATTCTGTGAGAGGACTTTTTATCTGGGAACATCGACAACTTTCATTAGTTCCATACAAATATTTATAATATTTGGAAACTGCTGTCATGCGATATTTTACGTTCTTTAACCCTTTGACGACCAAAAATACAAAAACATTAAATAACTAAATAACGAAAAAAAGAATGGTTTCCATTTTAATTAGTTCGTAAACGTGTCTCTTATTAATGTGTTTAGATTAAAACATTTTCGGTTACAGCTTTTATTTTTTATTGTCTTTGAAAATTTACAGTTTTATTGTAATCTTATGGTCGTGAAAGGGTTAAAAAGGAATCCGATGTTAGATTTTACAAATTAAAAATGGTAGAACACCTTTTACAATTTTGATAATTCAACTTCAATTTATTTTTAAACATTAAAAAAATATCTCCTATATTGGATCCGAATTTTAAAAAGTCGTCATTAAATTGTAAAATATTTAACTAATTTATAAGTTTGTTTACAACATATAAAATTTGCACACATACTGGATGAAGCGTTTTATTTATCCCACATCAAATTTTGGAACAAACACTTGAAATGCACTCTCAAGAATGAGGGTGTTTAAGTAAGCCCGACATATATAAAATTGTCCAACATATTGTATAACAAAAAAACTTTACTTGACATCATATTCCACAAATTAAAAAATCAAAAATTTTCCTCACCATACCACTGTAAAGACATACAAACCGCATGCGTAGAAGTGATAAAAAAAGTAATGTTTTGTTAAACGTTGGAATGGTGTGTGCTGCTTCTTTGGATAGGATTCGTTTATGAAATGAATGCAAGCGATAACAATGAATATCACAAAAAAATATAAAAAATTATTTAAATTTTTATACATACATACGTACAAATTTATAATGTTATTTGTTAGTTAATGATTTACTTTACTGCAAAAATAAATTAAAAACAAACACACATACACACGCACACACACACAAATAAAACTAAAAAGTCCAACAACTGTAAAAATAGCGAGAAAAATAGCAATTTACCGCTTAAACAAACGGCCGCACAGCCTCAGTTTAATGTTGACAGTCAAACGTAAAACAACGTACACGAAAATTTTAAATATTTTATAAAAATTACAACAAAAAACAACGAAAAATTTAACAAAATTAATCCAAACAAACGTAAAATCGAAGTAAAGAAAACGAAAGATTTCAGCTGCAAACTTGAACTTGTTAAATGATCTTGTTGCTGCTGCTATCTGTCTGTTGCTTTCAAAGTGTGTGTGTATGTGCATTTATTTAAAAGTTTAATTAAAGAAAAAAAAATAACAAAAAGTGTGTGTTCGATTTCAAAGTAAAAAATAAAATATTAATGAATTTTAGAAAAAAAAGTTCAAAATATTTGTAATATATTTTTGCGTAAGATCATATTTCTTTACAGCTAAATTTAAAAAAATTAATAAATAAAATACACAAAAATGAGTGTAAAATAATATTTGTTTTAAATTTCTTGCAAAATAAAATAAAAAAATTGTCGCAATCTCAAATTACTAATTGTTGTCATTGAACAAGAGTTTACTTTGTGATTTTGACAGCCAAAGTAACGTGTGTTTCTATTTTTTAGTTTTATTTTTGTTTCTGTTTAGTTTGATTTTTTCTCTCAATTCAATTGCAAATAAGTCAAGTTTAAAAATAAAGGTTTGTTTTTGTTTGTTTATTTTAATAATTTTACATGTCACATTAACCAGATGGATGTACTATTTATACTTAAGGTTTTTATGCAATATTTGAACAAAACTTGCAAAGTCCCGTATTATTATGTATGTTTATTTGAATTTGTTAAAAATGTGTCAGCAAAATTGGAACAAACTATTCAAATAATGTTAATTGTGTTATTGAAAAACTAATTAAATTAAATTGTATTGTTTTGTGTGTTGTCTCTTATTTTGTGTACTTATTTAAATATAAATACAAACATTGTTACTTTATGTTTAATATGATAAGTATTATAAAAAGCCAGTATTTTTCACAAGTATTTTGTTATTTATGGAAGATTATTTAAAAATGAATTACTTAAATTTGAGCTTATTTCACTAAAATCTTTATTTGGAATTAAAAAAAAGTCAGCCATTCATTCCATTTCCAACATATATTTCTTTAGCTTCATTTAAATGCATTTATGTGAATAGAATACATTCATTTTTGAATTAATTCATACTAAAATTAATTCAATGTTTGAATGATTAAAATTTTCTTAATTATATCTTATACAAATTGAATTAACATATTTTTGCTTCATTCAGTTTTATTTTTGTTTTGCTTTTAATCATTTACAAAATTATTTGAAAAAGTTGACCTAAGATTTTTTAATAGTTTTAAATTGAAGAGAATTTAAATCATACATTTTTAAAGATATTTTGTAATGGATTTGAATTCAAGGAAATTTTAATAATTCAATAAAGAATTAACTCTATAAATAATGAATTCACATAGGCATGAATTCAATACATTTAAAGTTCAAAGGAATTAAGTCTATGAATTAATTCATAATGAATTCATTGATGGAATGGTTAAGTAAATTTAATTTTGACAAGTAAGAGTGCTATATTCGGCTATGCCGAATCTTATATACCCTTCACAAAATTATACTTTAAAATACAAATTCTAAACATTTTTAGGTAGCAAAATTAAAAAAAAAAAAAAAAAAAAAAAAAAAAATCTCAAAATTGTTTTTCAATATTTTAAATTTTTTTTTTTCAAAATTTTTAAAAACATTTGTTTTCCGAAATTGTTTTTTAGCAAAAAAAAAAAATAATAATAATGACAAACAGTTTTTTTTAGTAAAAAAAATTCGGGTTAAAAAATATTTTTGCCGATTTTGACCTATTGTAGGTCCAAATTAGCCTTTTATACATCGTTGCAATGGACTTTGAAATATCTATCATTAGAATCCATATTGTCCATATCAATGGCTTAGTAATTCAGATATAAATCAAAAATAGGCATAAAATCGAGGTTGTCCCGGTTTTTTCTTTATATCTCAGCCATTTGTGGGCCGATTTTAGCGATTTCAAATAGCAAACGAATTGGAAGAATTCCCGATATATTGATGTACCAATCATGTTTGTAAGTTATTTAGGGGATTTGGAAAGTTAATTTCAACTGAAAGGCGGATAGACGGACATGACTATATCGACTCTGCTATCTATAACGATCCAGAATATATATACTTTATGGGGTCGCAAATGAAAAATGTAGAAATTACAAACGGAATGACAAACTTATATATACTCTTGCCACTCATGGTGAAGGGTATAAAAATGTTATTAAAAATTAGTTCTTACGAACCTATGAACATAATAATGCAATTTGTTGTTAGGATAAGACCAAGTTTGCTCAATATCTAAAATATCTTGAGGAGATTTTATCGAATTATATTATACAAATAAGATCGACTATCGATTCTAAAAGGTTATAAGATAAAGGTAACAACGATTACGATTATTTTAATTTCACTAGATTTCGATAAACTCGATTTGGAAACAACAAATTGATATTTTCACAACTTAAAATGATTTATAGAATAACGGTAACGCTAAAAGTGATGTTAATTGCAGTTATTTCGATAACGGCAACGTTAATTGCAGTTATTTTGGTAACGATATTTTAGAGATAATGTTAGTTGAGCAGAAGGGGAATTTTAGTGGTAATTTAAGTGGTAATATTAGCCAACCTTGTACAAAACTTTAAAAAGCTTTGACCACAAGATGCTCGAAAATCTTTATTAACTTATAATTTAGTAAATTTCGCGGAGATTTATTCTTACTTTTAGCAGGGAATGGAAAAGCTTTGGGAAACAAGAACTTTTAATAAATTGTAGTTTACATTTTAGTACAAAATATAACAATTACATTAAAAAAGGACGATTTTTCTCGAAATCGAGGACATACATTTTTTAAAAACGTGATTGAATGAGCGTTCGTTCCAAAAAATTATTTCGGTAAGAAATTATAATAAAATGTCCTAGATTTCTTGTTCGGTATCGAATGCAATAATCTTAAATACGAAAATTATGATAGATCACGAATGCAGTATTTCGGCACCTGTTCCCTCACTAATTTCAAGATGAATAGAGCACACAATGTGAAGGGGGAGCTGCAAATGAGATGAAACTTATTCTAAAAATAAAATAGACATTTGAAAAATTTCAGTTTGTTTCAGATAGGGACGAATACTGATTTTTTCGCTGAATATCAGGTTCAGTTCGGTTTCGATCTGAAAAAACAATTTCTAGTTTGGATGTGTGGCTTCTTTTAAGAAACTTTCTATAAGCGTCTCATATTTTTCATCGAGTGTCTACAAGGAAATATAACATAAGTTGTCTTTTTATATTTTCAGAAGAGCAATACAAATTTATAAATTTCAGCACAAGACCAAATTAATTTTAATTTTCTTATATTAAACCTAACAAATGGACTGAATCGATCAATACTTAATTATGTAGAACCTTAGTAGTTTAGAAACAAACTATTTTCATTTCGAATCAAGTATTGATGGATACGTTTTTAATAAATATATTTGATTTTAATGACATTGCATTCTTCATTACAGTTTTTATGCTAATCACTGTAACTTTTTCTTTAAACTTTAGTGTAGAGAATTAATATTTATTATATACTTACATATGGGCAATTCCACGAGAATGACCACGACTGAAAACCCAAAAACCTTTGAAACTTTTTTTCAAAATGATTTGAATAGGAGAACACACTAAAATATTACTATGTGTAAGTATTTTGATCTTATTACAACATTTTATTGGCAGAAATAATAGTTTAAACTGACTATATTTAATTTTTTAATTTAATTGGCGTGTCTTAGGCTAAAATTGCGGTTAAAACTAAGCTCCCAATTAGCATATAGTGTGAAATGAATTTGACTCTGATTGTTTATTTTCTATTATAAAATTGTTTATTGAAACCAAATATATATTTTCTATTAATTTTGTTAGTTTTTGCATACATATGTATACAGAATATATATTGTTTTATTATAAGAGAAAAATCTGTCACGTACGGTATGTAACGTACGATATTAAATTTTATTTATTATAAAACCATCCAAAGATTTTTTTTATTTAAATATGACGGATTTTAAAGGAAAAATATTTCGTTTAATGTAAGAAATTAAAAGAAAACGATCCGAAAATTTTCGCATATTTTTACATATACCTCAAAATGACTTCCGCTTTATGTCACGTACGATATACACATATTTCGCACGATATTTTGGACAACAATGTTTCGAATGAACTTTTTAATATTTTAAAATATAGTACCCTCTGAATGGAACATAAAGACCAAATTATTTTTCAGATACTCTTATTTTTTGCAATATCTATTCCACTCTATAGGCGTACAAATGTCACGTACGATGATATGGAATTGCCCATATGTATTTCAGACTTTTCTGAAGATTCTAGCACATTTATTTTGTCAAATTAATTGTGATCAGTCCTAATATTATTTTCATAAGTATTTGTACAAATTAAAAGTTGGGAAAATGCTTCCATTTTCAAATTTAGCATTATGTAGAACCACCAGAGTTTAAATTTGTCATCATGAAAGAAAATATTCTATAACTTGAATATCGTTGAATATTTCTCGGTAATACACCAACCAAAGTATTCAAATCATTAATAATTTAAAATATGCCTTTTGAACATTTTAAATATGTATATTTTAAAATAAATAAAATAGGCCTTATAATTTTTAAACCATTGTTAAACAATTAATGGTGTATAGTGTATTTTGCAAAATTAAAATGTTTATTTTGATTAAAATCAATCATACAAAAAAATAAAAGCACATAAATAAAAACCACTAAAGAAAAACAACAAAACAGGCATTAATAATTATGAAACAATTAACAACAATTTCAGCAATGTAAAACGCTTAACGTTTGCAAAAAAATAAAAAATAAAAATAAATACATGATGACACATTAATGAATTTTTGTTAAACTTGCTCTCCAAAATATGCAATTTTTACAAGAGATGAAGAAAACAGTTTAAAAGAGATGATGAGATATTTAGTTCCGTTAAAGAAAAAAAAAAACGTTGGTAGGTGAGCTTTTAAAAATAAATGTTGTTGCGATCAATGTAAACAAAAAACGATTAAACAATAAACTTGTATGTGAATGATCTTGTTACATAATAGTTATGGGTATGTGTGTGTAGAAGAGTGTGTGTGAATTCATCTTTTTCATCTCCTCAGACATTTTTCAACGATCACTATGGTTTCTGTTATTGATTTTGTTCGATGGTTCGAATGGTTGGTGCTTTTTTCACTTTCTTTATTTATCGTTATTTTGTTGACTTTTTTCGTTATTTTTATTGTGTGTGTAAGTGAACAATAAATTGTTATTGCATTTTTTCATCTTTCTTCAGTTTGTTTACTAAAGACTGTTTACGAAAAATGAGATTAGCAATAAACATGAAAACACTATAGTGTTTCGAATTTTGTTTTTTTATAAATTACAAAAATTATCACAGAATTCCATTCCTATCGAAAGTGGAATTCATTACGTTTAGCATGGAAATTGACAAAATCGAAAAAGCTGAAACAAAATCAAGAGGAATAGTATCTACAAAATTCAAATCCCTTAATGTTTTTTGATATTTCATTTGTAGTCCATCTAGTTCCATAGGTATAGAATTCGAAAATCGTTTGTAGAAATTTCCAAACTGTGTGTGTTGTGTGTATACATACATTGGTCTGTATTTTTTCTCTCATCCTGTGCAAATTTGTTAAAACTATCTCTGGCACCCACTTTACATTGTTGTAAATTTTCTTGTATTTATGTATTTATTCGTTTCTTATTCAACAATTTAGGTGACTGCAATGATGATGAACTTGCATAATCATTTACGGCTCGTAAAGTGTATTAAATCATTATATTTAATCAGTCAGTTGGTCAGTGGTTGAAATTGAACTGGTATTGTTTATTTGTCGACTTCATTGTTATTAAAAATATTAAATTTTGCGCGGTTTTATAATTTAAACAAACAATAATGTTTTATATTATGAGAATTTAAGTTAGGTTTATATTGAAGTTGTTGCTGTAACTAATTAATGTAATTGAAAAACGAAAGACTTTAGCAAAAAACCGGCCGTAATTTAAAAAGTATTAAGTGGAATTTCAAAATGTATTAATTGGAAAAATATCAAGGTAACACTTTACAAGAAGGAGAAAGTTAAAAAACTGTTACAATTACATACAGCTGCAGTCAAAATAATAGCAGCACGACTTTCATATAGTTTTCTTATATTTAATTACAGTTACTACAGAAGTAAAAATATATCCAATTTAATTCCTTTATGGTTATGTGGTACTATTATATTGACCGACACTGTACATATATTAAATATTATGTCCTTAAAACTGAAACAAGAATTTCAAACATGCATAAAAAAACTCATAACAAAATTATCGTAAAAATGTTCTAAATTTAAAAATACTGTGTCATGTTTTTAATGAAAAGACTATTTGGGAAAAAAATTATTTAAATATAATTTTTATGCAATTGAATAAAGTGCTACTCAAAAGATTACCACTTTTTCCGATCGACCCCACTGTGCAACGTAAAGCAATCATGGCAAATATAAAGGGACCTTAACGGTTATAAGTGATATCAAAAAAGTTATTTTACTTATAACAGTTATTTTGTGACTTTTAAAATAAAAGTTCACATGAAACTCATAAAAAGAGAGTTTTATTTTCCCGCCATAATATAAAACTTATTTGAGGAGTTTTATTTTTCCCGTCAGATAATTACAATTTGTAAAGCACCTTGCATTGCAATTGAATAAATCGTCATTAAAATAAAAACAAGTGGAAGTTTAATTTGTTGAGAAAAATAAAGCTCTTCAAATGTCCGTCTGTCTGTCTGTCTGTCTGTCTATCTGTCTGTTGAAATCAACTTTCCGAAGCCCCAAATAGCTTACATACACGATTCATACATCATTCATATCTCCGGAATTCTTCCGGCTCGGTTGCAATTTAAAATCGAGAAAATCCGTCCACAAATGGCTGAGATATAAGGAAAATCTATGGATATATGGATATCTAATGATAGATATTTCAAAGACCTTTGCAACGTCGTATATAAGACCATAGTAAGTTGGATCTCCAATGGGTGAAAATCGGAAATAGACAATATGCATACCTAATGATAGATATTTCAAAGACCTTTGCATCGACGTATATAAGACCATAGTATGTATGACCTACAATGGGTCAAAATCGGAATTGTTTAACCCGAATTTTTTTTTTTCACCAACAACTGGAAAAATAATAAATTTTGTTTACCTAAAAATATTTAAAATTTTTTTTAAGTATAATTTGGTGAAGGGTATATAAGATTCGGCACCACCAAATATATCTCTCTTACTTGTTTAATATCATCATAGATTCTGAAAGAGCACTTCAATACGAATCAATTGGTATATGACAATACAGGTCTCCGTTGACTCTAAATCGCGAGTTGTTAATCAACCAACTCGCGAGTCATTGTAATTATCTCTTAAGTGCAATCAGACCCGTTTTCGTTTTTTGCCTTTGGCAATTTTGCGTCTCACTGTGGCACGTGTGTGATGTAAGACTTCGCATAACGGTTCCTGTTCTACGTTGTTTACACCAACCGCGTGTCTTTTAATTTATGTGAACCCTGGTGGAGACCATATAAAACCCAACATCGATACTGGTGGAGTACCATTGAAAACTCAACGTATCAACTGGTGGAGTACCAGCTTCCTATATGAAGACATGGGTCGACTAGGGACCAAGTTGAATCGACGTAAGATAACCTGGCAATTTGAGAGTCGTTACTCCGCCAACTAACTTTAAATTACAAAAAAAAAAAACCGCTATGTTGTTAAAGTGGTGCAACTTAAACTTTGCTGACAGGGTTTTCAAATGGAAATATTTTATATATATGTATTTAGCTTATCTTCATAATTATTTCATTGCGTATAAAATCTTTATAAGAAATTTGTGGCATAATAATTATTACACTTTTACTATTTTATAGTTCATCTCGTCATGACATCTTTGGTGCCCTTTAAGTCAGGTCAAATTAAAGGTTTAATTGTCAAAACATCTACAAACATATACAATAAATATTGTATATGTATACAAATGTAAATTATACGAAGGCTAGTTGGAAAGTTATTTTAAAATAGTATCTGATAGTTAAATAAGCAATTATGCATAAGGTCACATACTTTTCGTTCCCGATGCCGATCGAAAGACATCGATTTCAAAAGTTGGTTCATTTGACATGAAATCCCCCATATAAACACAATACAACACCCTATTATGTGAGACAACAACAACAGCAATTACAATAAACAATAAATGTTACTTTCATTAAAAAGTGCAAGTGTTTTCCGTGGCATTGTTATTGTCTAATAACAACAACAACATTTTGCAGAGAAACGCAATTGAAACACAGTAAACAAAACAAACCAAGAAAAAAACAATCCAGTCTGACCACTTGTTTTAATTTTTTTTAGGATTAATGTTATTATCATCTGTTCAGAGAGGCTGAACGCATTGAAAGTCAGTCAGTCTACTACCGGTAGTGGACGAAGTACTAACTAGGTTATTGGTCTGGTGTTGGCAGCAAAATACCAAATCTGTATTAAAATATGCATAAATATTAATTATTGCTGAAAAATACAGACTGTATTGTTATATATTATTATTTTTTTTTTTTTAATAGTTATGCTAATTCTTTTTTATTATTATTTCAGAGTTGTTAGACTTGACGTTTTTGGTTATTGTTATGTTAGACAACAACGATTATGTATTTATGTTAAAATTAACATTTTGAGGGGGCAGATAGCCATCATAACTGTTAAACCAAAAATATATGCAAAAAATAACAGCTACTAACGGTTTAGGGAAAATTTTAATTTTTTTAGCAAATTAAAATTTTTAATGAAACCGCTTTTCAACCGTAACAATAATGTGGGTGATAAATATCAGCTTTTGAGAAATTATATTTTAAGATGGGTTTTTTGTTGTACTTCTTCCTCTTAGCCTTTTGTTTTACAGTTACTGTCAAAATAATAGCACCACTAGTATACCTGATTTTAAACAGGTAACAAAATCTTATTTATTCAAAAAAGATTTAGTAATTTTATTCAAAATGTATACTAGTGGTGCTATTATTTTAACAGTTTTAGTTACTCTTGCAGTTGCCTTTAATTTATATTCTATAGATTCTGGTAGATTTTTTAATAATAAAAATTTTTAAAAATGGATTTCAAAAAAAATTTTCATTTTACTTCATAGATAGCGGAGATGATTAAGCAATTTAAGTCTGACGCTTGAAATAAGTTTTCGTATCAATACATAAAAATTAATTTTTGGAAGCTAATAAAATTTTCCAGCAAATTTAAACTCAAAATCTCTCTATGTTTGAGTCAACGACCTATACTGTCATAAGGACTGAGATCGAAAAATTCTTAACATACATATCTATATATATAAAAATGAAATGGTCCATGTATGTAATGTCATCACGTGAGAACGGCTGGAGAGATTTGGATGATTTTTTTTTATTCGATTTGAAATGTTCAGGAGATGGTTTGTAAAGAAAAACAAATTAAAAAAATCGGAAATTTAAATTTTTAATATATACTTCTCATTTTTCATAATAAAAGGAATTTTTTGGAGAAACTTGAAGAACTAACATTAGTAAATAGATAACGGGCGAAGCCGGTGCGGTCAGCTAGTATGTTAATACAAATGAAACCACTAAACTTATAGTTTTTATATTTTTTTTATTTGATTGAAATTATTATTACAATCTACCAAAAAAAAAAAAAAACAATTTTTATAGTTCTTATCACTAGTGATAAAATTTTGAACCTTTTTCGGAAACCCTTCCATTATGGTTTTTATAGTGATGTCTGTCACTTTGTTCGAACAGGTTGTCCATCTCCGTTTAAAATCTACCACACTCTTGAACACCTTTTTTATACTGTTCAATTCTCTTTTAACAAGAGCCCAATATCTCTCCCCTGACCTTAGCTACAGGCAGTTTGGAGAATTTGCCTCTCTTGGTACAAATTCCACATTATTATTCTTTTACCACTCAAGACCTTTCTTACCATAGTGACAGGATGCCAAATCAGGCCAAAAATAAGTGAACACACTAAGAAGTCTTATGAATGTAAGCATCCTTTTTTGTAAACATTCCTTGATGTGAATTTCGGTATTTATAGAGCCCTTTGTAACAAATGTTTGGCTTTTTTGCCGCAACTGAATATTGCTTGCCATACCAAGAAGTTTCTGGGAAATTTTCTCTGCTTTTGGGTCCTAAACTTTTCTTCAACATTCCCTCGAGCATCAGGAACATCTGCCAGAACATATGTTTCGTCATCCATTATGCAGCAGGAATATTTTTTTTATAAAATTTAACTTCGATTTCCGTGTTCAGTTTTTGGCCTGTCAGGAACTTTTTGAGCCTTGTATGTTTTTGAACCTGCATTGGCTTTAACTTTTCGTACCAAATAGTCCGAGCACTGAGCTAACCGGGCTGCTTTCCTACCGGATGTGTCGGGAGCTCTTTTGAAAATACTTTCTATTTTTTCGCTTAATAAACATCATGTGAACCATTTCTTCTACCTGTACCTGGTTTTATATCAACGAACAAGTTCTCCCGTTACTGTTGAATAACATTGGAAACAGTTTAACGGCAGACCTTTGATTGTTTGGCCAACTTTTTGTAAGACCAAGTTGGGTTTTGTTGAAAATATTTAATAATTTTAGTGCTCACTTTTTTCTGGTCACTCACTAATTGACATTAAACATAATAACTGATAAGCTTTACAAAGGTAACTTGATAAAAAAAAAATCAAATAATACTTGGGTTAAAAGTTTTAATGAAAAACGTGTGTGAAGAATTTTTCGATCTCAGTCCTTATACAAATATATTCGTATTGAAGTACTTTTTCAGAATCAATGCTGATCTTAAAATACGATCTCAACTCCACAGTTAACAGTTATTTTTCAAAAGATATTTTATAACACTTATTTTGTGACTTTAAAAATGAAAATCCATCAAAAACAGTTATTTTTCAACGAAAAAATAAAAGTTTTATTTTCTGGCAAGAAAAATAAAACTCCTTAAATGAGTTTTATTTTATGACGTCAAATTAAAACTCACTTTTTAAGAGTTTCAGTGGAATTTTTATATTTACATCGAAAAATAATTGATATCATTTATAACCGTTACGGTCCCTGCAGAAAACTCATTAACAAATGGCCGAACAATTATAGTGAACAGATTTTCTGAAATACAATTAGAAAATTCTGAAATATAATTAGAAATGGTGTAATCATTCAATCGCTTTAAGATTATCAGGCCTGTCACATATTTTATTCGGAATGGTTTCAATTCGGTAATTTTTATTACGATCGATTTCGTTTTGGGTTTTTTAGGTTCCGTTTATTTTGTAAATTCAACAAAATATTTAATAATTCTGCATTTCAGATTTTAATTTGACAGCGTTTTTTTATATTATAACAAATAATGAAAATGGTACAGAAATTGACTACAATTTTTAAAAAAACAAATAATTACAAACAAATATGAATTCCACTTTGAAAACTGAAAATGATTGCATTCCAAAAGAAATTTTCAGTAAGAATTAATTCAATTTAAGCTTAATTTACTGAAATCTTAATTAAGAATTCAAAATTCCAGCAAATTATAACAAAAAATTACTATGTTTTAAACCAACAATAATTGTTCGCACACCAATTATTTGACAGGAAAAACCCATGCAAATTGCTAATGTCACATTAGATAATTAATTCAAATAATTAATTTGAAATTGTACGAGAACATTTGTTTCCAGAAGTCAGATCATACAATTTTAGATGGCTTAATCCATAAATATACATAAAGCGGAGTATCTCCTGTCAAATACCTAACTCAATTGTCAAAAACCTAAGTTCTGAGAATGATTTAGTAAAAAAAACTATTCCCCTTGCTCTGTAAATAGCATATTAGACTTCACAACGTATTAAACTTCAGAAAACGAAAAACGCAAAATGTTCGCTTCTGAAAAGTAAAGAAAGAGTTAAACCCTATAAACCGAATCTGAGTAACGATTTCGTTTTTAAATCGAAATCGCATCTTTTGGTGTTCGGTAAATCTTTACATTCGAGTAAAGACCTGTTTTAATGTACAAAATCGTAAGATTTGAAGAACATACATTGCAATTATTTGATTTTGAATATCACTAGGTTTAGGCAACAGGGGCCATTATTTACTGATTTAAAGTATTTAAGGGACATTTTGTTCTTTAAATCGAGTGTTTTCAAAAACGAAAGCGATTTTTAAAAACGAATAATTAAAAAATGTTCTCCAAATCGCACGATTTTTTTCATTTAATAGGTTTGCTTACTGGAAAGTTAAACGAGTAAATCTTGTGGATTCGACAGAACACCTAAAGATGTGAATTCGTTTAAAAAAATATAAAGTTACTCGGATTCGGTTTACAGAACAGTAAGAGTCCTGTTCTGTAAAACAAATCCGAGTAACGTTATGTTATTTTAAACGAATTCACAACTTTTCAGAAGTGAACATTTTGCGTTTTTCGATTTCAGAAGAAGTTTAATACGTTGTGATTATTACTTGTTATTATTACATTATGAAAATGTAGGAAGTAAATTCCTAGTAAAACAAATGTAATAAATTTGAAGAACTTATGTCATACTGTTATTATTAATTAATAATATATTTTTAAGTTTGAAATATTAGAAAAAGTGTGTGGTTTTGTAACAGGAAATAAAAAATATTTCATTAACAGGTTTATAGGTTTTTGGGCAAATCAAATAAGCAAAATACTTAAAGTTTCGACGATTTTACTAAAAACGTAGAATGATTCTAAGTATTTCTTAACAAGTTAATGGTTAGGTCATTTGTTATAAATTTTCTAATAAGTGGATATAAAAAAAAACATTTTTGTCTATCTAAACTGTTATTTTTGGCAAACTACGGAAGAGTTGAAGGGAACATGAGATATACTTCCTACATTACCATAAACAAATAAACAATATTTTGAACAAAGTAACATAAGTGTAAACAAAATATTTAAATATTAATATGTTTTAGATAATAAATAGACAAGTTATGTATATAAAACGAAACTTTTAGCAAAACAAACATTATAACGCAAAAAACGTTAGAGCAGGTTAAAAAAGATTTAAATAATCTTTTATATAAAATCTTTCATATTTAATTTGAATCTACTAAAAATATATTTGAAATAGACCCATTATAAATACATTGACATGAGAAATTCTAATTTGTGATTGAAAGCCTGAAACGAGCAAAATTAAAAACACATTCTTACAAATTGTTCAAGTTGAATCCATTAAATACGATATAAAAACCTTAAACTAGTTGACATTCAGTTGGAAAAAGACCATGACCGCGCAAAGATATTGTTTTGGTTAAAATATATTTAGAGATACACACAAAACTAAAATATACAAAACGAATTCATAACTGTGCAAACTTGGAAAATGCTTTTGTAGAAAGAATTAATTTAAACAAAAGCCCAAACACATGTAAAACGAAAAGTAGTGATTTGTTTAAATAATTTAAAAACAAATTTTGCTTGTGAATTTATTACATTTTTTTATATTTTATATCTGCAGTAAATACAGAAAAAATCCTAAAAAAAACGTGTTTATTTAAAAAAATTAACCATCAAGATTTGTAATTGTAACTACATGCCACAGTTGCTGTTAAATAAAAGTTAAAATAGCTTAATACTAAACAAATATACAAAGAAGAATTTTAAGAAATTAATTTGAATGCTACAGAAGTAGTTGAAAAAAAATAATAAAAATAAAGTGGCTTATAGTTGGCCTAAACAAAAAAGAAATATATATGAGAATATTATAAAAAAAAATTTTAAAAAAATGCTGTTTCGTAAACCTTGTGGCAGTAGTACAATATTAACATTGTTAACCTTCGTACTAGTCTGCATAATTGGAGTACCAGAATCCACATCAATTGCTATAGCACCTTCAACATTTGGTACAGCCATTGCTAGAGCGGGCAAACTCTCAAACTCTTTAAAGGTGAGTACAATTGTATTAATTAGAAACAAACAAAAACAAAAAAAAAAAAAAAAAAAAAACAATATAAATATAAATATTACTAGTTAAAATAATATTAATGCAGGGTCTTAATTATTATTATTATTCAACAAATTCATTTCCACGTGAGATAAATTTAATATGAAGTGAATATTTTGAAAATATGTATTTCAAAAGTTTAAATTCTCATTATTCATTAAGAAGAACAAAAGTTCGTCGAAATGACTGTTAATATTTGATAATAAGAAGATAACTGTATGAAGATGTTTGTAGAAAAAAATATTTGGTAATAGCACACAAATATTTTGCAAATCAGATTCATAGTGATTAGTTTAAAATAAAATTTTTGAAAAAAAAAAAAAAAAAAAAAAGATTTCCTTATGAATTTTTAAGGATTTTGTTAGTGATCATCAGGGAAACCGGAATCATGTAAATGCTACTTTTTTCCTGTTGTTCTGTTTGGGCAACGTTCCGCACGCTTCGACCATTTAAAATCATTTTTAGCGATGAACCCCATTTCTGGATGAATGGATATGTCAACAATCTATATTGTTGAATTTGCCACGATATGACATCCAAGAGCGTCAAATGCATCACGTCACTATTTGGTATGGATTTTAGGCTGCCGGGGTAATTGGTCAATATTTCTTTGAGAACGACGTTGGCCAGGCATTCACCTTCAATGGCGAGCGCTATAGGTCGAAAATTTCCTACTTCTTTTGGCCTGAATTGGATGATATGAACACCAACGACATGTGGTGCCTATAAGACGGCGCTGAGTGACACACAGCTCATGCCACATTGAACATTTTGCATGAGCGATTTGAGGGCACTGGCCACCGAGATCATGCGATTTCATGGGTCGATTATGGATGGCAACCGAACTTCAGTTGTGTTGTCAGTTGCCTAAACGGTATTACAGATGGCAATTGCCACCTGTCATTTCTGTTGCCAAATTGGCAACCGGACATTTGTAGTTGCCCTCTGGCAACGCAACTGAAGTTCGGTTACCATCCTTAATCGACCCATTAAGTCACAGGTCTATGCGAATAAACCACAACGACCCTCAAAGCCAACATTAATTAATTTTCAAAATCAATAAAAATTGTGTATCTTAACCATTCCCTTGAAGAATTCATAGGACTAATTCTTTAGTACTTTAGACGTATTGAATTAATTTCTTTGAGAATTCATTATTTTTATAATTAACTAGCTTGACCCGGTACGCTTCGCTACCCCTGTCGTAATAAAAAAAATATGTAAGGATTTTATAAAAAAAAATCGGGTTTATCCCTTTCTGGTCCAAGTATTTTCCAAGTAAGGATCTATCTACGTTCCAAATTTCAATAAAATCGGTTCAGCCGTTTAGGCGTGATGCTCAAACAAACAAACTTACAAAGACATTTATATATTTATATAGATTACTTATTGCATCATTCAAATCCATTACAAAATAGTTTTATACAATTTATTATAATATTTTTTGGGAATAAACAAAATCAAAGCGTAAAACATGTTGAACATGACAATAACTTCCGTAGTTAAAATATTCCGAAATATTCCGAATGTGAAAAACATGTGAAATTTATGTTCCCATGAAATATCCATTTCCCTTGAAGGCAAAATTGCGATCGTGATATTCCCATGAACTTTTCATTCACAATAGTTGATTTTGTTCGTAACAGTTGTTTATTGTTTACAAAATTCCATCTAAAAATTTCACAACATGGGTAATTTTTTCCCGTGAACAATGTTGATGAACGAAAAATGGGAAAAGGGAACATATTACATGTAAAATATTCACCCCTATCGTGAAAAACATGTGAAATTTATGTTCCCATGAAATATCCATTTCCCTCGAAGGGAAAAAAGCTATCGTGCAATTCCCATGAACTTTTCATTCACAATAGTTGATTTTGTTCGTAACAGCTGTTTATTGTTTACAAAATTCCATCTAAAAATTTCACAACATGGGGAATTTTTTCACGTGAACAAAATTCATGAACGAAAAATGGGAAAAGGGAACACATTTCATGTGAAATATTGACTCGCGATAGGGGTGATTGATTCGCGATAGGGGTGATAGTGAGACAGGGAGAAGTGAAGTGAATGTGTGACAGACCTGTATAAACAGTTTTTAATAAAAATTTTAATTCTTTGCCACATATCTTTTTTTTACCAAATCATTTAAAATGTTGTAACATAACACATACATAATACATACAAATATTCTTAACTCATTCACTTAATATTTTAAATCTGTCAATAGCTATTTGATTTTTTGTAATAAAAGATGACATAATGGTTGCGATTAACAATCAAAAACCATTAAGTAAGATCTTGCATGATATTTTTGAAAAAAAAAAAAAAGTAATGCTAACGGCACTTGATTATTGAGAAAAAGATATTCAAGGCAAATTTTGTACAACATATGTTGTATTAATATATTTTTGTGACTGTAATATTAAACAATAATAGTAATAATATTTAATAAAAATAATAAAAGAAACAGTAACAGTAACAATAGTAATAATAATAATAATAAATCACGTGCTTTAAACCAGCCATCGCACAGATTTTCAAAACTCTACACCGTCAATTAATATGACAGAATCATGTCAAGGTCGTTTAATGAACTCTTAAACAAACTAAAAATAAAAACAAGTAAGAGTGTTATATTCGGCTATGCCGAATCTTATATACCCTTCACCTTAGTTGTGGATGCATTAATTGCCCACTTTCAGCGTATAACATCCTAAATATATCAAGAAAACTTTTACAAATTTTACATTTAATTGCTGACGAACAGATTATATTGTAGAAGTTACAAACGAAATGACAATCTTATATATACCCTTCACAAGAAGGGTGAAGGGTATAAAAACAACAACGTCAAATGAAACGAAACTCAAAAAAAAAAAAAAAAAATACGCAAAGCAATAAAACCAACACACATCCAAACATACGTTTTGTTGCTTTTTTGCCAAAGCATGCAATAAACTGTCTTTTTTTGATGAAATTTTCAGAGGTTTTCTCGCAACTGAAGTTCGGTTGTCATCCATAATCGTCCCAAATGTTCAATGTGGCATGAGCTGTGTGTCACTCAGCGCCGTCTTATAGACACCACATGTCGTTGGTGTTCATATCATCCAATTCAGGCCAAAAGAAGTTGGAAATCTTCGACCTATAGCACTCGCCGTTGAAGGTGAATTCCTGGCCAACGTCGTTCTCAAAGATAAATTCACCAATGACCCCGACAGCCTAAATTCCATACCAAACAATGACGTAATGCATTTGACGCTCTTGGATCTCATATCGTGCCAAATTCGACAATATAGTTTATTGACGTACTCATTCAACCAGAAATGGGATTCATCGCTAAAAATGATTTTAAATGGTCGAGCATGTCTGACAGAATTATTGAAGATTTGGATCCCGAACATATCTAGGCTCTTCAGAAAATTTATTTCAACAGACAGACGGGCAGACAGACAGACAGACCTTCTCACGAAGGTGAAGGGTATAACAAGTAAGTGTTTTATAATCGGCTGTGCTGAATGTTGTATTATAGTAGTTACACAGAGAAAACAGATTCGTGGTAGCAACCGAATTTGTTGCCAATCGAATGATTGTTCCTTAGTGACCGAATTTTAGAAGGGATAACAAAAGTTTGGCTGCTTCAACCGAAATTCTTTTTTATCAACTGATTATCTGTTGATTGAACCGAAAAATTCTAAGTGTGCAACCGAATCATTCGATTGGTAAGATAGTATGGCCGGTACACTGAGAAATGAGTAAAAACTTTTTTTCTTATTTTCAATAATTTTTTTTCGTGAATGATTTTCGAAGTTGGTTTTATATGTGAGCTATGACTAATTTAGTACCGATCGCCATGAAATTAGGTCGTCTATAAGAAATTTATTTCTGTTAAATTTTGTGTGGATACCAAAATTTTTAAGAGATTTAAGCTAGTTAAATGTTTTTCGGAAGCGGGCCTTACATGGGACTAATTATGGACCGATCATCATAAAATTAGGTGACATGGTGGATGTTAGATTAATATTTTTGGGCGTTTCAAATATCCCACTATGGTGGTGTAGGGTATAAACAACCTTTTGTGGGTCTGCCACGAATATTTCGATGTGTAACAAACGAAAAGACAAAATTAATATACCCCCAACTTGTTTGAATGATGGCTATAATAAAAGATATAAAGATATTAAGATTTTTGTAAACATATAATCTAATGACTTTGATAATCTTTGTATTTTTTAATTTTTCTAATCTTTATTTAATACAGCTAGAAATTCAATAAATTAAACTTCAAGGTACATTTACTTTAAATCAAATTATTTGCGTTGCTTTTTATTAATGAAACCTTTTAGCGGTAAATACGGAAGATGAGCCACAAACAAAATTGGCGTTAGATAATATCAACTAATTAGATACACGAAAATTATATACAAACATTTCATTTTTCAATTTATTTTGAGTTTTATTAAATAAATAAGTAGCAAAACTAAGATAAGAATTCTTAAAACAAAATAATGTATTTATTTTGTTTATTTTTTATTATATTCATGCTTTTAAGGTTCCATTTAATTTGGTTATATTTTTTATTTACTTTTAATTATACTTAGTTAAAACAAAAAGCGTTTTTGTAGGCAACAATGTTCGTAAATTACTGAATGTCTGTTTGTCTATTTGTCACATTTTAACAGTATAAGTCATTGTTGTTTAATATTGGGTGCCATTGTTGGCGGCAAATTATTTTTGTTGTATTTTTTTTTTTTTAACGTTAAACTATACATAACATTAAACTTTAACAATTAGCTGAAGAAAAGTGAATAGTTGGTCATAATATTTAAATATTTATAGTTTAACATAACTCATATTTATGCTAAATGAATAGCGACATACATATTTTATCTCATGTATTTTTCTAAGTTTATTATTTTTCAAAACACTAAAATGTTTGAAAATATGAGCGTAACTGCCAAAACATGAACTAGTTGCAAATAATAAAATTTATGGGATTTGAAAAGTATTCAGTTGTTTCACTCCACCAGCAATTTCGTCTAAAAATATGTTTTACAAATTTAGGCGGTCTAAACCAGACTCGAAACTGTTTTCTCGCCCCACCTGTTTTCTCGCTTATTTCGTTGGGATTGGTATCAATTACGTATAATTTCCATGGAGGTTATAACGTGTCATAACGGTAGATTGATACTGACATTCCGTTTGTAATTAATGGAAATATTGGTCTTAGACTTACAAAAGTATATATATTCTGGGTATTTCTAAAATTCTAATACACTAGCTAATCACGTCTGTATGTTTGCTGAACACACTATAGGGCCTAGAGGAAATGACCTAGGGGAAGAAATTTTCCCAAATATTCTCTGTCTCTCAGAAATGTTTTCATTTAATACAAAAAAAAAAAGACAATTGAAATATGATAATTTGGCACAAATACTTATTTCAAATAACTAACTTATGTGTCCAAAACTAAACAAAATATGAACAACTTTGTTCGGACTTATCACTGTACATATTTTGTTTCCGATCACATTTGAAAGAATGAATCTAGCAAGGTGAAATTTATCACTGATATTTTCTTGTAATAGAATGTATAAAATCAACTAGATAATGATTTTATGTGACGGTTATGGATGGCAACCGAACTTCAGTTGAGTTGTCAGTTGCCTAAATGGTATTAGAGATGGCAACATGGCAGCTATCAGCGAAATTGGCAACCAGAAATTTGTGGTTACCCTCTGGTAACCAACTGCCATCCTATCAGTTCTTCACAACGGGAATATAAGTTAACCATTTCACACAAACGCTGGAGCAAAACAAGGATGTCCCTCTGCTATTCACTATAGTGATGGATGACATCATGAGCGAAGTCTGTACAGACAGAAGAGTAATAACATGGAGTCTCTCACGCCAACTCGAGGATTTGGATTATGCGCATGATATTTGTCTACTCTAGCATCCGATCTCCAACATGTAAGCAAAGATAGATGATCTGGAAAGACTAGCACGCAATGTTGGACTTGAGATAAATATCAAGAAAACCAAAGCTATGAGAATCAACAACGTTAGCACCGATAAGATCATGCTACAAGGCCAACCAGTTGAATATGTAGAAAGAAAGCTTCTACTATCTAGGCAGTACAGTATTAGCAAATCGCGGCGCTGAAACAGACGTAAATAACAGGCTCAATAAAGTGAGAGTGGCATTAGGAAGACTACAACCAGTATGGAGAAAATCACAAATATCCAGACGAACCAAGCTTAGAATATTCAACGCATGTGTAAAGATTACTCTGTTGTACGGAAGTAAAACTTGGTTAGTATCGAACAGCATCACGCAAAAACTACAGGTATTCATTAACAAGTGCCTAAGAATCATATGCAGAATATTCTAGCCTAACAACATCAGCAATACAGATCTCTGGAACCTCACCAACGATGAACCCATACTAACGCAAATAAAACGTAGGAAATGGAGATGGATCGGCCATACTATCATAAAGAATCCTGACAGTATAACAAGGATGGCGCTAGAGTGGAACCCTCAAGGTTAAAGGAGCCGTGGTCGACCAAAGAACACATGGAGACGCACGATACTCCAAGATCTAGGACAGTGCAATCTTACATGGGAAGACTCGAAAACAACTGCTACAAATCGTGTAAGATGGAGATGCTTTGTGGAAGCCATGTGCTCCCAAGAGGGGTAATGGAGAAAAAAAATAATCCAATTCTCGGCAGAACGATTGAAAATTCGGTAAACAGCTTTTTAAGGCCCGTCACATATTTAGTTATTATTCCGATCGTGTTTGTTTTAGCTGCTTCAGATTCCGTTTGATTTTAATAATTCCGATTTTCTGATTTTAATTTGTTTTGTATACTAAAACCAAAATCAAGTTTCGGTTACAGAAATTATTTAAAAATTTGAGAAAAACAAATAATTACAATCTAATGAGACTTTTTCTGAAGAAGTAAAATGCGAAATTCGATCGGAATAGAATTCTGTGACAGAGGGATATATATTTCTGTTTCAAGTAAAATAATTAAAAAATCTATTTCATACAGTGAGCAACAATACAGTGGAAACTTTTTTGAAAACTATATTCTGTAATTTAATTTTTCATAAACTTGACCTGCTCGTATACAATTTGCCAAAGAACACTTAAACTAGTCGAGACAGAAATGGTATACTGTTCTCTTTTCGGGTGAATCCAAATAAAATTTAAGAGGCATTGATGGTAGAACATTTGTAAGACGGCTGAAGGGAAAAAGACTGGACCCCAAAAAGACAGTTAAGTTCCATTTTTAACGATATTATCTATTCATATGCTGAGGAAAATATGCCCCTAGTTTTGTAGATTCCATAACGACTGAATGGTTACAATCCAATGAAGTACATGTTTTAAAACCTTTGGAAAATTGTATATCGCAAAATATCGAAGGAAGATTTATAAGGGAATGGCATCATATTTCAAAGGCGACGATTGCATCTTTAATTGGTTCAATGCATCGTCGCTGTAAAGCAGTAATAAAAAACAAGGGATATCCATAAAACTTCAGCCAGAAAATGTTTGTAAAAATTAAACCTAAGTTTCCATTGTTTTGTATCCCGGCTTTAATTCGTATGGTATCCAATTTCCTACTTTGGATGAATCCTGCTGCAAGCAAACGTTTTTAAATTGCTGCTTGAATAAAAAAAACTTTGTTATTTCCACTATAATGTTCAATAACTAATTGAGAGTAAATGACAGATATGTACCCTTCAAAATGTCATATAAGTTCTTAAAAATAAAAACCGCGTTCAAAAGATACGCCATCTATTGTAAATACATATAATAATAAAAACTTTTTAGTTTGTTTTATATTTTCGAATTTAATTATTTTTTTATTATACCCTTCAACATGAATGGTAAGGGTATAAGTATATAAGTTTGTCATTCCATTTGTAATTTCTACATTTTTCGTTTGCGACCCCACAAAGTATATATATAGCCATGTCCGTCTGTATGTTGAAATCAACTTTCCGTAGCACCCAAATAACTTACAAACATAATTGATACATCAATATATCGGGAATTATTCCGGCTCGGTGGCTATTTAAAATCGAGAAAATTGGCCCACAAATGGCTGAAATATAGGGAAAAAAACGGGACAACCTCGATTTTTGGCCTATTTTTTATCTATATCTGGATTACTTAGTCATTAATATAGACAATATAGATATCTAATGATAGATATTTGAAAGTCCATTGCAACGATGTATATAAGGCTATAGTAATTTGGACCTACAATGGATCGAAATCGGGAAAAATATTGTTTAACCCGAATTTTTGTTTTTACCAAAAATATTATGTTGTCATAAATTTTTTCATTAATAAATTAAAAAAAAATTTTTTAAAAAATTAAAAAAAAAATTAAAAAAAAAAAAAGAATTTAGAAAAAAAAAACTTTTTTTTTAAATTTTGAAAAACAATTTTAATTTAAAATTGAATTTTGTTTACCTAAAAATATTTAAAATTTTTATTTTAAAGTATAATTTCGTGAAAGGTATATAAGATTCGGCACAGCCGAATATAGCTCTCTTACTTGTTTTTTGTTAATATAAGTAAATAAAAATACTCGTATATAATAATAAAATACTAAAAACATACAAATTACTTTGTAATTCATTTTTGGATTTTGACTTATTAATTGAACCATTCAAAAGTTTCCATTGACAATACAAACACTGTATATATTCAAAATTTTTAAACTTGTTAAATATAAAATTAAAATCTCTTTCATGACCAAATACTGACATCTCAGAACATGGAGCTTTAGAAATATATTTTTATGTGTTATAGTTTGTTTTTGAAATTTTTAACAACATCTCATTAAATAAATAATTTTGTTTATAAAAAACCGAACAATGTCAATAAATAATTTGAAAGATTCACGCTTTCGATTAGAAAAAAGAACCAGTACAATAAAAAAAATTATAACATTTCCGCAACAAAATCATAATGAAATTAAAAATAGTAGCAAACAGTAATAATAACAATAAATTACTACAAATAGTGCTGCTATAAGTGAGTAATGGGTACCGAGTAGTTGGTACTCGATATCAGTTCAGAGGCCAAATTACCTCTCTTATGCAGTAATGAGCTTTCGTATCGAAGGAAATGTTGATAGCGAAATTATTGTAAAATAAAATGTAACGAATAAGATAATTCGGTACCAGAATACAGTTTTTAGATTTATAATTAAGACATGTGACACCACTAAGAAGCAAATTTACAACTCCAACTTTTAAAACAAGATTGCTATTTAGATATGTGATGGAAATCAAATGAACATAATGAGCTTAATTTTGATCAATTTCAAATGTAATTTTTGAGTCAATGCATTATTATTTACTCGTAAATGAGTTAAATTAAACACTCAACAATCGTACTAAATACAACACAACATGAGTTTAAATTGCATTGTAATCGAAAAAGGCATCACTTGCAACAAAAAACATGTCAACAACAATACAAAACAACAACTGTTGCTGCTGTTTGTTGTATTTGTTGCGTGTTTTATAACAAAACTACAATACGATTAGCTCTAGAGCAGCTAGAGTAATTACGAGTATTTTGGGAGAGCAAAAAATTTAAAAATTCGTAGAAAATATTTTTAAATAGACAGCAATCAAATATTGTTAATAAAATATAAATAAATAACAAATCAAATTAGTGGTAGTTGCATTTGAAAAATTAAACAAAAAAAAAAAAAAACGAAAAAACCTATTGCAAAAATTATTAAATAAAACCACATTATAGTGCACGAAAATACCAACAAAAATTGTGAGCCAAACTAAGCCAGTATATCTTGCAAATACTCTGTTTGACTGGATTTAAAAAAATCAGTTACAAACGAATAGTTGTAGTGTTTAAACACACAGAAAAGTGTATAATTCAGTGAAACGCAAGAAAATTTATAAAAAGAAAACGTTAAGGAAATTTTCCACAAATAAAATTCAACAAAAATAAGAAAATTTTCCAAAAATTTCTAGTAAAAATGTAATCAAATTTAGGAAATGTTGAAAAGTTCAGAAAGTTTAGTGTTTCTATACAAAATGTTATAATTAAAAGAAAATTTTATAGTTTTCTCAAATATTTCCTTTACATTAAAAAGAGCAATATATTACACAATAATGCACAGTGGAATGAAATAAACAAATATGTTATAATTGAAATTTTTACTTTATTACTATCAACTGCAAAAGTAACTTCAAAACAAACAATCAATCTCTTATTCAGGCCTCAAAAAACGTTGCCACGTACTTTTGACGTATGGAAAAAAAATATATCATTTGGGTATCAAATTAGACATGTCTGATGTTTTCAATGTTCAGTGAAATGTTCGATATGTCACAGCTGAGATTTATTCGTGTTTGTCATTTAATTTTGTCGAAATTTGACCACTTATATGGAAAGAATTTTGAAATAATTTTTATATTGTGCATATCTAGAGAAAATAACCTTTTAAACCATATATGAACAAGCTTCCAAATTGTGCAAATTTATTTTGAAAATCATGGTTCTGTTCGAAATACGTATCTTAAGCTAATTTTATTTAGCGATGAATCTAACTTTTGTTTGAATGGCTACGTCAATAAACAAAACTGCCGTATTTGGAGTGATCCAGAAAAACTGACTGTTTGGTGTGCTTTATGGGCTGGTGGAATCATTGGTCCGTACTTCTTTAAAAACGATAATGGTGAGAACGTTACAGTCAATGGTGACCGCTATAGGGCCATGATTACTGACTTTTTCGTTCATCAATTGAACAAACCACTATGTGCAGGAGCAGTGATTTCAACAAGATAGTGCTGCAAGTCACACAGCTCGTGCCACAAATAATTTATTGAAGAAAACGTTTGGTAACCGCATAGTTTCACGTAGAGTTTCCAAAAAACCGAAGAATTTCAAACCGTGGTTTCGGTTTTTTGTAGAATATTCTATAATATTGAACCTAGAATCAGGAAATTACTTTGATTTCAAACTTGACGTAGGTTCTAGTGTGGATAATTGGTATTTTTTCTTCTAATGGTACTTTTTATTATTTTAAATTATTTTACTTATATGTATACATAATAGTTGGCTGACATGCTTTTGAGTAAAGAAAAAAAGTCATTAAGCTATCTATATGACATTGAGGTAACAAAAACTATTAGCACATGATTCTGAATGAGTTAGAATTAGAGATGCCAAACGGGGAATCCCGTTCCCGAAAATCCCGGGATTTCTTAAATCCCGAAACCCGGGATTTTTTAATTTTAAACCTCGGGATTTTCGGGATTTTTTAAATCCCGTTTTTCATAAATAAATAGGGTTAATTGTAATTTTTGTGTGCATTTTTCATGCATTTTGATATTCTACATGCCCGAATATCGCAAAGTGATGTTCAGCTGCAACATAGTTAATAAAGGAATGCGGTATTTTTTGTTTTCCTTGAGTGGGGCCCTGGAAAATCAATTTTTCATCATTTTTATCATAAGTTATATAACAAAACTCAATTGAAATCCTGTTCAACAAAATCTTCGACCAAAAATGAAAATATTTCGATTGCTCAAAGTCTAAAAGATATTATTAATAAATGTAAAAGCCCCCAAATAACAATAACGAAACCAAAATCAAAATGGCCCTAGCAAATAGTCGAATAGACCATTGAAAGTTATTTAAAAAAATGGTATTACTACAAAACGCGGTAAAGTTTGGAGATAATATTTATTTTTATTTTTTTTTTATACAAAAAACGCAAATATTTTTTTTATAAATATATCAACCTGGCTCGAATTTAAAATTTGCGGTAATGGGAAATAGTCCGCTGTTTTACTATAAAAAAATAAAAAAGTAATACAAATTTGAGAAAATTTTGACTTGAAAAATCGTTTTATGTAAATAACACAAAATTTGCCATCTTATAGTGCTAGGGCCAAATTTGGTTATTGCCCTAATGTACATTGTACATACTTTATTGTTATTTCTTCTTATATAACGTACATACTCATGCATGTATTTTATTGCAATCAAATGTGATTTATTTATGAATTATATTTTATTTTTTTTGTAAAGACATATGTATATATATACGTATCTTTCTTATAATTTTCGGGATTTAAATTTTCCCGAAAATCCCGAAACACCGGGTCGGGATTTTTATCAAAATCCCGAACCCCGGGATTTTTAAAAATCAGTCCCGATTAGCATCTCTAGTTAGAATTCACAAAAGGTGACTTTAGTGGTACCTTTATTTAGCATTTTCAGTAATAATGGACCCAGAATCATGATGCTGAGTGGAAATACAAAATGTGGATCTTTATGGTACTTTTTTATTCTAATAATACGTTTAAAATGAGCTAGAATCCACTTTACAATGAATCAATAAACATGAAACTAGAGACATGTTATCCTGAATTAGTATTAATTCACAAAGGGAGACTTAATAGTACTATTTCTATCTTCCAATTGGGATGGCGAAGCGTACCGGGTCAGCTAGTACTCCATACTTTTATCGGGTATTTAAAAATACCTACGTTTCTGTTACAAAAATGTTGCATTATTTTTAAATAAATAAAGAGTCAATATTAGAGATCTTGGATGAATCATTGGATGAAAAAGTTTGTTTCTCATTTCTAAATTTTTCTTCTAAAAATAGATTAAAAGTAAAAACCGAAGAATAATTGTCGGTTTCGGTTTCGGTTTTAGGCTTTGAAAAATCGCGGTTTCGATTAAAACCGAACTGGAAACTCTAGTTTCACGTTTCGGACCCGTGAATTGGATCGTGCGATTTAACGCCGCTAGACTATTTTCTGTGGGTATGTGTGAAGTTGCTAGTCTACACCGATAAGCCCGAAACGATTGACCACTTGGAGGACAATATTCGCCGCGTTATTGCCGTGGCGGTCATATCCCATAAGTCATATTTAAATTATAATGCTAGAAGATTATCTTTCGAATAAAGTAAATTTCATATCAATTTAAAAAAATGTATCTTTGTTTTATTCCATTTCAAAGTTATATTAAAAACCCTCTTTATAAGTTTTTTTTGACACACTCTTAAAATTGTTATAGGGTGTAATAGCTAATACTTAAATAACTTTTGTGTCCAAAAATAGTAAAATAGGTTGAACCGATAAAAAGTTTGGGATGAAAATATATGAAGAACTTTGTGTAGGCTTACATTTAAATGCATGAAAATATATCTGAAATTTACCACTGATATTTTCTAGTAATAGAAAATAGGTAAATAGATAAAGTGTAAAATTGGGTTTTGATGAATTCCATTTTGTTTCAAATAACGATAGGTATGATGAAACTATAGCAAATAACAAAATAAAAATTACATACCTGTTATATACAACTTCAAATAACACTATATACATATTAAAAAAAAATCAATTTTGTTTCACTGTGCAAACCATAACAAGAAAAAACTAAATTTTAAGAGTGTTACAAACATTTAGCTTTATCTCCAGTTGTCTCCGTACACGCTCACTTTTATATAATAACAAAAAGAAAGAAGGAAAAATAGCAACAACAACTACGGCACACAATGGCTTGTCGTCGCTCATTGGAATATGTGACTGCATTGGCAGCAATTGCAATGGCTCTTGCTCTGATTGCATTCACAATATCGGTCACAAATCTAAATCGTAATAATAATAATCGTGAAAGAAAAGAAAACAATGAAGCTAATACAACAAATAGACAACAAATGGAAAATAACTCCGAAACACAATTACTAATTGGAACAACCACCAACAATAATTTAATATACTCGACGATAAAATCAACTGAAATATCAAGCTCAACAACGGAAACAGCAACGTCAACGACTACCGCAAGTACAAGCACAAGTACTTCCACTACTACTACTACTACAGCATCAACGTTGAGTCCAACCGAGGAAAATAATATTCATATTGTATTGCCGACTATTAAATCCGTGGTAACAGCAGTGACATCAAATAACATTTTACCGGTTGATGATGATGTTGCCGATGATACTTATGGTGTATTTTCAACGACAACAATATCTTCCGCAATTGATCCTTCAACAATAGAGGTAATTTCACAAGTTGTTTTGCAATTGTTCGAGTTTACTTAATTTCTTTATTGAAAAGAATGCAGTCGTTAAAATAATTTTAAATTGGGAGCAAATGTTTAAATTTTACATATTCTCGTCGTTAGGCTGTTTCGATTTGTATGGACGATCAAAAAATAAAAAAATCGTATAGCAGAAACGCATTCTACGGAAAATTCTAAGAAATTTTCCCCAAGAAATCATACGTCTAAAATCAAATCCTATCTTGCGCATTTCTTTAAAACAATACGATTTTTCGTGAAAAAAATTTACCCACCCTACTCGTCATGCTTGCAAAAAGGCTAATGTGTTTTTCTAACCACTTTTCATAAATTCGGAATCCTTAAATTTATGTTGGCATTTATATATGCTGACACAAACCGTTTAATTTAAAAAGTTTTGGAGAAAGGCTGGTTTTGGTTCTATTGTAGGTTTCCTACACGGAATTATTTTTAAAAATTCTTGGGACATTGTTGTGATTTGTTGCCAATCGCAAGAAAAAGTCAGTTGACATAAAATAACCGAATTTTTGTCCCCGCCAACTAAAATGTTTCAGACCACAACAGAAAAATTCGCGCATTAAATCTTAATCAAGCGATTAGCAATAAATAACATAGAGACGAGACGTAATTGTCAAAAACCTAAGTCTGTTGTCAAAAACCTAACTCTGGGAACAACAAAACACACGATAGTCAATAGCGGAGTTCACAATCTTGTGCAAATGGTCTTGCGTCATTGTATATGCATTGTTTTTTTACTTTACACTAAAAAAATATACAGAAATACACAATTGCATAAATTTACAATACAAATGCATAAGGTTGTGAATACCGCTAATGTATTTTGTTATTGTATTAGACATATGATTTTTTGTATTTTTGTTTCACATTACGTGGCACTTTAGCAAGTAGTCCTTATGGACAGTAATGGACACTAATGTCTGATCATTTGGCTGACTCGGATTTATATATTTTGGGTAATTTGCAGGTCACAATTGGCACTTAAGTGTCTCTAAGTAATTTAAACGTTTATTTTGTACTGCACTTTTTTGTGAGTAATTGGAACAAACTGATTTTATACAAATTGTATTGATATAATTCTCATACAGTTTATTTTCTTATTAGTTAAGTATACAGACATCTCATGCGAAAAGTCAATTGTCGCTATAGTGTCTCTAAGTAACCTAAAATGTAATCACTTTAAACTTTTATTTTGTACTGCACTTTAAAATGTTGTTATTTTACCCACCAGAAGTAATCACCCCTATCATGAATCAATATTTCACATGAAATGTGTTCCCTTTTCCCATTTTTCGTTCATCAACTTTGTTTACGGGAAAAAATTCCCCTACATGGGAAATTTTTAGATGGAATTTTGTAAACAATAAACATCTGTTACGAACAAAGTTAACTATTGTGAATGAAAAGTTTAAGAGAATATCACGATTGCAAATTCCCCTTCGAGGGAAATGGATAGGGGTGAATATATTGGAGATTGGTCGGGTGAATATATTGGAGATTGGTCGGAGCAAGGTTTGTTTACAAGCAATCGGTTATTGGATTGTCAATGAGATGTCTTATTAAGTGAATATTAAAATAACTAGTTATGTAGCTGATCAAGTAACCAGTTAGGTAGCTAGTAGGATATTAAATCGAATAACCGTTAGTCGGTTAACCGATTAATTTGTGTCGATTAATCGATTTTATTTTGTACTTTATATAGAAATATGGTTTTAAACACACAAATTTTATTTCTTAACTCATGAACTTTCCCTTCTAACAATAGTTTTTTGAAGTATAGCTCAAAAGCTGAAACCAAGGAATTTGGAAATGTCCTTTTTTATAGAATGTTCCATGAGGAAGACATGATAATAGACGAAACTGAAGACATTACTGGAACGAGTATGTTATCAGAACTTAACGAAACTATCAAAAGAATTAAAAATCCAAAAGGACTCCAATGGTATAATGGAGGATTTTATATGCTTAAAAAAACTGAATAAAGAACTGAGAAATTGGATAGACTTTCTCATGCCTTACTTTTGATTTCTCCAACATCAATAATCAGTAAGAAAGTTTTGATAAAAATTGTTTAAAAGAAAACCTTTTAAATTATATTCTTTTCTTAAAAGATATTTCAGAAAATCTCACTAAGGTCCTAAAAAAAACTCACATATTTATATAAAAAAAAAAATCTCAAAATATCATATTTTTTTTCCAATTATTTATTTTTTTGTTGAAATGCTTAAATAAGTACACACAATTCATGGTTTTATTTTCAATTTAAAATTAAAATAGAAATTATGCGGTTAATCGAATAATTTAAAATTAACCGATTATTAACCGATTAAATCTAAACCCCGATTAATTATTTGCTCGATTAACATATTAAACCAGAAATCCGATTAATTGAATTCCCTAGTAGCTAGTAAGCTAACTGACTCTATGTAACCGGTATGTGAATCCAATGTGTTGACTATTTTGAACCAGCTATCAGACAATATCATTGTAATGTAATCCAAAAGCGTCAATTGACCGGCAGATTAAAATAAATCACGTAGCTGGTTATCACCCTAAATAATAGGTAAAATCACTGGTTCGGGACAGTCTCCTACAACAGCTGGTTACGGAGTGTCTCGTCTCTATTGACCTAAACGTAATTCTTTGTTTTTAACATTGTACCCTACGATTTGACCGCTAAACACCGAATATGTTAAAATAAATTCGAGATTAATAAGAAAATTTACTTGGAATGTATCTTTAAATTATCGTATTGCATGAAGCCATTTTCAAACTGGTTTGAAATCCAGTCTTCAACGAATGCACTCCCTTAAGAACCTGCTTTAATACTACAATTTTGTAGCATCCATTAAGCACGTATGCATAATATATATGTTGGCTTCAATGTAATGTTTAGTGAAAAATAAAATAATCCACATTTTCTGAGACCACTTTTCTTTCCTCAACAAAATTTCCACAAAGAAAGTGAAAATAATTGTAAAGTTATATAAACTAAATGAGTGAATGAACATAAATAGAAAAAATACATTAAGAGTTGTCAGACGTGTGCGTTTGTTGGTCATAATGATGTTTATGCAAAAACTCTTGAATATTATTATTATTATTTTATGTACCATTTTTTAATGTTGACCAATAGCCATTGACTTGAATTATAGTTAATTGCGAACGAAGATGAAAAACTTTACGGTTTTGTTTTATGATTTATTAATACACAAAAGCTATTGTTACATATGGTTTTAAGCATCATCATTATTGGCTGCCTTCGCAAAACTAATTTTTGAATACCGTTTTGCAAAACTAATGGCGCAAAGTGGGATAATTAAAAACAGGTGCATATTACGCAGTATATCTGAAGATTTGCTGTAAAGGTCTAAGTATTTTTATATCAAAAAGAAGAATATAGAAACTCTAAACTAATCTTTTAATTAGTACAAAATATTGAACAACAGTAGAGGAATACTTAAATGTTCAGAATATTATTTGCATAGATTAATTTGAACGCATGGATCTCACAATTTTAGATTTTGAAAAGTATTTCAGAAATTTTTACTTTTATATATTTTTATGGATTTAAATTCTCTTAAACAAAAATAATACTAACTATATTATTTACAAAACCTATAATTTAAAAATACTTTTGATAATGTAAGAAATTGGACTCAGATAAAACTAAAATAGTTTAGAAAGGTGTTAGAAAATTCTCTCCTTTCGTTCAATGTATATCGCTCATTTGCTGCAACAACGTCATAACTCAAAATCCGTGTTTTTTGAACTGAGTAATACAAAATATGCTCCGTTTTATAGTCTTTCATATAGTTCAATAGGTTTTCAAAAAAGTCAATTATTTTTTGCGTGAGAGTGTTTTTTGCTGTAAACATCAAAATCAAAATTCATGTTTTCTCGTATATTTGACAAGAAAAAATATGGGTTAAATACAGATTAGAGGATATTAACATCTACTATTTAAATCAGGTTTTGTTTCTGAAATTTGAAATCATGATTTGTTGAAAATTTATTTAAGAAATAGTAAAATGTCATAAAACATTCAAAGCCGTTTTTTGCGAAGTCGTTTCGAGGACTTCGCAAATTGAGTTTGTTAAAAATAGATCTTTTATTAAAAAACTGAAAGAGATTTCTTAAAAAAAAAAATATTTTTGAGAGTTTTTAAAAATTTATAAATCTCGACACGAGTTTACGCAAATTTAAGTTATCGAAATTAAATTTGCATGCGTTTATTCTCCGGATTTAGCCCCGAGTGACTATTTCTTGTTTCCAAACCTGAAGATATAGCTCGACAGAAATTGATTTGACTCCAACGATGAAATGTGAGATTTTTTGATGACCTCAATAAAACGTATTTTTTGGATGGAATAAACTAAATGGAGAAACGCCCTCGTCTCATATTATAAAATACTTTCTCTTGAAAAAATTCATTCAAATACAATTTAATTTATAAAGTTATTAATAAATGAAATTATATTTGAATTGCTATTGTTATTTAAAACATATTAACAAACGAATGAAATTCCCTTATTTAGAATGTCTAAAACGTTTGTGCAATACAAAATGTTACAGAACCATGGAAAAATATTTCGTACGAAGTTTTACATAAACAACAAACCTAACATTTTAAAATATTCATAAACTATTAAATACGGATATTGAACTCATTTCGAACAATATGAAAACAAAATCGAAATTAACATACAACGATATACAAAAAACGTTTTGCTAGACATGATGAAACCACAAAAAAAAAACACACAAATTTTAATAAAAATCTTTTTAAAATGAAATCATAATAGAAAAAATTCAGCATAATATTTAAAAACAAAAAAACTTGTTTCAGGTTCTTTTTTTAAAAAAGCACGTGTAATGAATATTTGTAATAACTAATAAATAATAATAAAAATAAAAATGAAATAGAAACTTACCCAATATTTCTTTTTTCAGGAAACCACAGCATGGAAAACACTGACATCACATCCAAATTCTCTGGTACAATTGTTACCATCACGTGCCATGCGTGTGGTGCAAGAAGTTGTAAGGTCATTTCGTGTAAGTATTTTAAATGCTGCATTAAACAAAATTATAATAAAACAGAAATTAAAATGATTAGAAAAAAAAAAATAACAAATCTGTATACATTAATTAACACCATTAATTGGTTAATACCAATAATGGTTATTACTCGTGCAATAACAATGAAAATACTAACAAAAACAACAACAACCACAACGCAAATATTGTATTCTGCAACTAGCCATAAACAAAACCAAACATGCATTCTAAGCAGCCAACAAGTGTCCTTCAAATTTGCTCAAGAAACCAACCAACAACTACACATTGTTGTTTGCAAAGCAAACAACTGACCAATATGTATTATGGTTGCAACTAAATGTTGAAGAAAAATCTAAGATTGGTGGAGGAAATAAATCATTTCGTAGCAAATACAATAATTTTGAGACTTTAGAGATCAAGTAAAATATGGAATACTAGATTGACCCGGTGCGCTTCGCTACCCCTGTCGATGTAAAAATCGGTTCAGCAGTTTAGTAATTATTGTTTAAAAATTAAAGGTACCAATTTTACCCGTTTATCCCACTTTTTATCCCTTTCTGGTCCAAGTATTGAAAAAATTTATAGCCTATTGACGCTTCCAAGTAAGGATCTATCTACGTTCCAAATTTCAATAAAATCGGTTCAGCCGTTTAGGCGTGATGCTCAAACAAACAAACAAACAAACAAATAAACAAACAAACAAACAAACTTACAAAGACATTTATATATTTATATAGATTAGCGGAAATCACTCTTCATTGCTCAAATGCTATATATTTCCCCTATTGATAACTAGGGGTCGGATTTATATGCAAATACATGTTTTTGCTAATTATCTATCCAAATCACACATTTTGCTGTAAAATGACAACGATCTGTTAGGGCATATTTTTTTATATTTTCTTGATAATGCATATTATCGCCCCTGTTCTGTAATTCGAGTGATTTCAAAAACGAGAGATTTTCAAAATCGAATAATTGACATAATGATGTTCTGCAAATCGCACGATTTTGTACATTGAAACAGGTTTGTGTACTGGAAAGTAAAACGAGTAAATCGTGTGGATTCGATTTACAGAACACCAAATCATGTGAATTCGTTTTAAAATCGAAAATGTTACTCGGATTCGATTTACAGAACATGGGGGTATGTTTTATTTTACTTCAAAAAGCATATTTTCGAGTATATAAATAATATTCCAATTTTTAATGAAAACATAATTTTTTGTCGCCAATCGGCAATATATTGTCCCGAAAAAGGTTTTTTGTTGAAATTGTTATAGAAATAGCATCAATATTGTCGAATAACTTCAACTGGCAATAAGTCTTCTTCGTTTCTCTATCAGCAAATATTTTGTTTCAATAAAAATTTTAATTGTATCAAAAATTCAATAATTGTATCAAAAACATTTATATTTTTTTCAACGAAATTTCGATTCATTACCCAAAGATTTTGTAATTTCACATACGCTCTTCTCAGTCATTTATTACGAGATAAAAATTAGAGTTGGATCCTACTTTACAGCACGATAAACTTTTTTATAACATATTTTAAAAGACAAGTTAAAAGACAATGGCGTGTGCTACTACGCTAATAATTCATTGCTAAAGGGAGATTTTTATAATAAACATTTATTTTACCATATAAAAGTTTTAATAAATGCCAGAGTCCATTTGAAATTTTTTAAGAAGGACTGCAATTCAATTTAAATTTAATTTCTGGGATATGGGATACAAAAAACTATTAAAACTCTAGTTTCGCCCATTTTATCCCCTTTAAAGTACAAAACGTACCACACACCTGTTCACTTATTTCTTGAATAAATTTAGATTAAGTTGTATTTTTGGTGCTAGCTTTATCAGTTCCGGAGATAACGATTTTACCCATTTTTACCCCTTAGTGGATGTACTCATCGGGAGAGGTGCTTAGATACAAAATTTCAAGATAAACAAATTTCGAAATTCCGGTTCACGAATGGACCTAATGCATTGTTTAAGCTGTCTAAAACCATCCACAGAAAATTTCCTTTCCAATGATACCAGTTTGGAGGTAATCGGTTGAATAGTATCAGAGTCTATAACGGACATAGGTAGAAACATTTTTTGTGTTTTATATATATAGAACAAGAATAATTATAAACTTTAACTATTTAATTGTTAGTATAATTTAAATAGTCTTAACTGCTGGGAAACAGAGTTTTGAGCATTACTTGATCCATAGTTATTTATTTTATGTTTCTGAACAAAATATTTTTAAAATGTTTAGGTCATATGTTTATTTTTTAAGCATATTTTGTAATAATAAAAGCATCGGACTTTCACGCTACCACTACTGATAGCACTGCGATACAGAGAAAAAAGCTCTGGTTGTGGACTTCATAGCCCTATTTCGATTTTGAATATACCTCACAATTGGGTAGTTTTAATAAAAAATTTACTTTTTCTTATCTCTTAATCGATTTATATTTTATATATTTATAGACATGAAAATCCACGTGGCTTGGAAATAGTGTAGCATACTTATTTTGAAAAATACGTCACCTCACTTTGAAAACATTTTCATACAAATTTTTGAAAAACAAAAACAATTTATGTCCTCAGTCACAGAATTCCATTCCGATCGTAAGTGGAATTAATTCCGTATTTTGCTTCTTTAGAAAAAGTAAAACGAATATTGTTTTCGAAAATTTCTCAAAGTTACATGATTTACAAAACAACAGCCTAATTGTTTTTCCAATTTGTTTCCATTTTAATTTAAAAATAATGTTTGCAAATAGCACTATTTGCATAAATGCAGATGTTCGAATTAATTAACTCAATTTGAGATTAATTCATTAAAAACTTAGGGTCTGATTCAGAAACACAACTGGAAAACAATTTTAAAATTTTTGTATGAAAATCACTCAGTCCTCCAACAAATTTTGAGGGTTTTTCATAAAATAATTTTAAAATAGTTTTACGTTCGTGTCGTAGAGAAAACATACATAGAGCGGAAACTCTCCTGGCAAAGACCTAACTCAGTTGCCAAAAACCTAAGTGGTGAGAATGTATTAGTAAAAACAAGTAAGAGAGCTTTATTCGGCTGTGCCGAATCTTATATAACCTTCACAAAATTATACTTAAAAAAAATGAATTATCTATCATTAGATATCCATTATTTCTATATTTATGACATAGTAATCGAGATATAGATAAAAAATAGAGGTTGTCTCGGATTTTTGCTCATATCTCCGTTATTTATGGACGGATTTTGCTGATTTTAAATAGGAAACATCTCGAAAGCATGTCTGACAGAATTATTGAAGATTTGGATCCCGAATATATCTGAGGTCTTCAGAAAATTGATTTCAACAGACAGACAGACGGACATGGCTAAATCGACTCCGCTATCTATAAGGATCCAGAATATATATACTTTATAGGGTCGGAAAATTATATTGTGGAAATTACAAACGGAATGACAAACTTGTATATACCCTTCTCACGAAGATGAAGGGTATAAAAACTATGTGAAAACAAAAACAACACTCGTATGTGTGATTATTTTGAGTAAAAATTTTGTTTGAGTTTTTTTTTTTAGTTTCCGCTCTTCTTGTTTCTCTATGAATAAGGGCGTTAATTCGGAATAAAACAATATCAGCCATTCATTCATCAATATATTTCCAAAATCTTCTTCTTTAGCTTCATTAAAATGAATTCATTCATCGTTGAATTAATTAAAATAGAATTAATTCATAACAAAATTCATACAACCTTTAAGTGATTCAATCTGTGTTAATTCAAATCTAATATAAATTGAATTACGGACTGATTGAGCAATACGACCGAAAAACAATTTTCAAATTTGTGTATGAAAAACACTAAAAAATTTGAAAACTGTGTTATTTTCATACTAAAATGTTAAAACCATAGAGAATATACATAGAGCGGAAACGCTCCTGTCAAAGACCTAACTAAGTTGTCAGAAACCTAAGTGATGCGAATGTATAAGTAAAAATAAATATGTGAAAACAAAAACAACACTCGTATGTGTAACATTTTTGAGTAATTTTTTGTTTGAGTTTTTTTCTAGTTTTCGCTTTATGTATATTTTCTCTAAGGTTAAAAATAATTTTTGGTACTGTTTCTGAATCAAACCCATAACATATTAAAAACAAAAACAAATTGAATGAAGAAAAATACAATTTGATTTTGTTTTTAAAAATTTACAAAATGAATTGATCAAAGATTACTTAAGCCTAGATTTGAATTGAAGAACAATGATTAAAGCTAACTTGAATGGTTCAATAAGGAATTAATTCTATAAAAAATGAATTCTTAAAGGAATTCAATACGTTTGGAGTACTAAGGAATTAAGACAACGAATTAATTCGAGTTAAATATTAAATGGAATTGTTAACAGGATATATTTAATTTAATTTTTTTCAAAGGTTTTGTTTCATCAATGTAAAAAATTTGACATGAAACCTAAGTACATTCTGGAACAATCAAACATATTCTGTTCTGTAGATCGAGTAATTTCAAAAACGAGCGATTTTAAAAATGCAAAATGGATAATGATATTGATGTTCTGCAAATATCACGATTTTGTACACTGAAACTGGTTTGTTTACTTGAAAGTAAAACGAGTTAGTCAAGTGGATTCGATTTACACAACAGGTAAGTTATACTCAAACGTGCGATTTTCAAATCAGAATAAAGCAGATTTTGTATATTGATACTCTAAAGTGAAACGTGTGGATTCGGAAAGTGTTACTCGGATTTGGTTTACAGAACAGGGGAAATTTAATGACTAATTTCAACGGGTAATGCCGGTAATACTATGGTGTAAAAACGTTTCTTATTTTAGCACGTAGATATTGATTTGAAACGGAAACGTTACTCGGATTCGGTTTACAGAACAGGGGGAATACTTTAATTGGTTTCAATCAATATTGGATACCGTTACCCCTAAGTCATCGTTATTCCTAAAATGTCCCGACTACGTAATCTCTAAAATACATTTATTTTCTATAATAGATGACGAAATGGGGGGAAAATGTTTTGTAAATTTTATTTAATGGGTTTATTATGGAATTTACCAACCAGAAGTTTGTGTTTGTCCTCTGACAACACAACTGAAGTTCGGTTGCCATCCATAGTCAACCCATAAGTTGTAATTACCGATAAATTAGCGTTAATGCTTAAGTACCATTACCGTAAGATTATCAAAATAGGTGTCGACTTTGGTTTCAATATTATTGCAATAAAAACATATATTTCGTAAGAAATCCTAACAAAAATTAAAGATTTGAATAAAAAAAATTAACTATTAAATCTGAAACTTTAAACCGATTAAAAACGGGTTTAAGTGAATCAGTTTCTTTGGGAGCTAGAGATAGACAATTGAAATTACTTCTTCCCTAAACCAATGTCTAAACCACAATAGCATTTAGACGATGGTGATGACGATGACCATAAACCGTAAAATTTTAACAACAAAAAATCGAGTATTTATGTTACAAACTTGCAGAGATGTCCAAACAGAATTAAAAATAATTTGAAAAATAATTGTGGTTTATAAAAAAAAAAAAAAACAAGTTCACTAAGATGGCCAATGGCCATGTTCATGTACGCATACCTTAGTTTAGTATTAGAAAATAAAATGTTACCATAAACGTTTGATAAGGCCTACAGCAAATGAGTATAAATAAATCGTTTGAAATTTTCAATAATGATGGTGACACCTGTCACTGACAACATCCACTACCATTCAACTTCATGGTATTCTGTGTCAATGCCTTTATGAATAGTCTGTCAGTCAGTCCATGCTGGTGTTTTGTTTTACGATCCACATTGTTTAATAGTATAGAGCCTCAGTACGTACAAACATATTTATCTAACAAATTTTGTTAAATGTAATAAGAGATTATTTCATATGAATACGAATAAAGTATCCAATAGATGAAATCGCTGTCGGCCATAGGCAAGTGTAGTGAGTGTATGATGTATTTTTTTTTTAGTATTTAACAGTAAGCTTTTAATTTTAAAACATACTGGTAGGTGATACAAAACTGATACTGTTCGTATAAGTTAATACACTTAAACTTGTTCACAATTATTAATGATTGAAGTTCAATACAGTTTTGTTGCATTTTTGGAAAAAAAAATCATAAAAAACAAAAACTGACCAGAAAATTTTGAAAAACCTGTTCGATTTTGAATTGCATAATATTTAAGAGATTGTTGCTTAAAAATCGTTTTTATTACATATTTATAATTGCATACTAATTTGGCCTAATTTTGTTAACAAAATTTAAACGAAGATGCAACTTGGGTTGTGGGAAGATAAATGAGTAATTTTGAAACAATGCAGTTTATTTTAAGTTTTAACATTTAATTAATAACACTACTGCATTAATGTTAAATTTATATATTTTTTGGATTCTTTTAACTATTTGTTAAAACTTATTACCCCAATTAACACGAAGGCTGGTTATGTGTTAACTAATAGTTATACTGCCGTATTAAAATTATTTTTGTATGAAAACTGTCCGTATAACTATTACTTAACACATAACCAGACTTCGGGGGTTAGTGTTAGTAAATTTTGGAATTTCCTTGTTACATTACTCACTTGTTTTTGTAACCGATTTTCCTTATTACAAACATTCCCCCCTGTTATGAAAACCGAATTCATATGATTTACTAGTTTTACTTTCGCATAAATAAACCAGTTTCAGTATACAAAATCGTGATATTTGTTTATTTGTCGTTTTTGAAATCATTTGATTTGCAGAATAGGGACAATTGTTAACCCCCCTATTCTGTAAATCGATTCCAAGTAATGTTTTCGTGTTTAAAACAAATTCACATATTTTGGTGTTCTATAGAATCCACTTTATTTGCTAGTTTTCTTTTCAAATAAACAAACACTTTTCAATGTACAAATAATTTCTCAATTATTTGATTTTTAAAATAGCTCGTTTTTCAATCACTCGATTTAGAGAGCATATTCCTTTATACGTGCCCCTGTTCTGTAAATCGAGTGATTTAAAAAACGAACGATTTTCAAAAACGAATAATCGAAAAATGTATGCTCTGCAAACCTGTATGTGAATTCGTTAAAAAAACGAAAACGTTACTCGGATTCGTTTTACAGAACTGGGGGAATTGTCATCCATTTGATTAGAATCTTCTGTAACACCTTCATATTTATAAGCACTGAGATCGAAAAATTCTTAACATACATATCTATATATATACATATGGTCCATGTATGTAATGTCATCACGTGAGAACGGCTGGAACGATTTGGATGTTCAGGAGATGGTTTGTAAAGAAAAAAAAAAAATTAAAAAATTCGGATAATTTAATTTTTATTATATTGCCTCCTTTTCACTTCTCATTTTTCAGAATAAAATAAATTTTTTGGAGAAACTTGAAGAACTAACATTAATAAATAGATAACGGGCGAAGCCGGTGCGGTCAGCTAGTATGTTAATAAAAATGAAACCCGTAAACTTAGTTTTGATTTTTTTTTTATTTGATTGAAATTATTATTACAATTTACAAAAAAAAAAAAAATATATATTTTTATCACTAGTGATGAAATTTTGAACCTTTTGCGGAAACCCTTCCATTATGGTTTTTATAGTGATTTCTGTCACATTGTTTGAACAGGTTGTCCATCTCCATTTAAAATCTACCACACTTTTGGAGACCTTTTTTGTGCTCTTCAATTCTCTTTTAACAAGAGCCCAATATCTCTTCACTGGCCTTAGCTCCAAGCAGTTTGGAGAATTTGCCTCTCTTGGTTAAAATACATTATTGTTCTTTTACCACTCAAGGGCTTGTTTACCATAGTGACAGGATGCCAAGTCTGGCCAAAAATAAGTGGACACATTATGAAGTCTTATAAATGGAAACATCGTTTTTTGTAAACATTTCTTGATGTAAATTTCGGTCTTTATAGAGCCCTTTGTAACAAATGATTGACTTCTTTTGCCGCAACTGCATATTGCTTGTCATACCAATAAGTTTTTGGGAAATTTTGTCTGCTTTTGGTTCCTAAACTTTTCTTGAACATTCCCTCCAGCACCAGCAACATCAAAATTTTGACCCGGAAGCTGCGAAAAATATGCCATAACATACATTTCGTCATCCATTATGCAGCAGGAATATTTTTGTATAAAATTTGACTTAAATTTCCGTGCTCTGTCAGGAACTTTTTGACCCTTGTATGTTTTTGAACCTGCATTGGCTTTAACTTTTCGTGCCAAATAGTCCGAGCACTGAGCTAACCGGGCTGCTTTCCTCACGGATGTGTTGGAAGCTCTTTTGAAAATGTTTTCTATTTTTTTGGCTTTAGAAACATCATGTGAACCATTCCTTCTACCTGTATCAGGATTTCCATCAACGGACAAGTTCTCCCGGTACTGTTGAATAATATTGGAAACAGTTTGACGGCAGACCTTTGATTGTGTGGCCAACTTTTTGTAAGTTGGGTTTTGTTGAAAATATTTAATAATTTTAGTATGCACTTTTTTCTGGTCGCTCATTTTAATCAGATTAACAACAAATGAACATAATTGACATTAAACATAATAACTGAGATGCTTTACAAAGGTAACTTGATAAAAAAAAAAATCAAATAATACTTGGGTTAAAAGTTTTAATGAAAAACGTGTGTTAAGAATTTTTCGATCTCAGTCCTTATATTTGTTTTCGCTCCATATCGATAAGTTCGGCTCTTGCCATTAATACTCTGCTGTTTTTGAATGACATTATTGTTGCGATGGTACTTTACCTTAATATTTTGTTTATAGTCTGTCCTCAAGTCCAAGAAAATATCATGCACTATTCACACTAAATCAAACTATTTAACATTATTTCAACACAAAATGTAGTTCAAATCTGAATGATGTAATAAATAGTCGACCCTATTCTATAAATCAGATGGTTTCAAAAACGAATATTGACAATTTGATGTTCTGCAAATCATGAAACAGTAATAAGATTTTTGATTTCCTAGTTAATTTTTAATCGATTTGGATTAACTTCTTAAGATTCTGTTAGAATTTTTTAATTCTAAATGGCATTTGTATGTAACTCTAAAAGCAGACCCAACGATTTTGGATAATTTTAGGGTTGTCCTAATCGATGTTATCCAAAAATTCAGTTGAAGAGTGCAAACATACTTAAAAATATTATCTGTGCTAAAGATAAAAAAATATTTTTTTATTCAAACTAGAGTTCCTAATTTCCTGAACTATTTCCATTGCCGAGAAATAATAAAACCTGTTCATTTCCGAGAAAATTTTAATACTAAATTAAGCCAAATGCCATTAAAAATTTTCAAATAATCCATCAATAATTATTTTAAGAACTTAATACTTCTATTTGTGTTAAGTCGACCTACTAGAAATGTTAATTTTTCTGTTATAAATAAGAAAAATTATGTTTTTGTCACACAGAGAATCGAAACCGAATAACGATTTTGTTTTTAAATGATTCACATATTTTGGTGTTCTGTAAATCGAATCCACTTGACTTAATCGTTTTAATTTCAAGTAAACAAACCTGGGGGCAAATTCTCGCACTCGTAACCGAAATAAATTTCGAACGCCTATTAGCGTTCGAGTAAAAACTCGTTCGTTATCGAGTACAATCATTATGATTTTGTATACATTTTATTCGATATCGAATAAGAGAATCCCAAAAATATAAAAAACTCGCACGTTCGAATAGGTATTCGATAGATAAATACTCATAGATCGGAAACTCAGCTGTCAAAGACAGTTGTTAAAAACATAAGTGCTGAGAATGTATTGGTAGAAAAAATACATATCGCTCATTTGCTGCAACAACGTCATAATTCAAAAAAAGTCGTTTCGAGAAAAAAATGTTTTTTTGAATGTTTTTTGACATTTTACTATTTCTTAAATAAATTTTCAACAAATCATGATTAAAATAGTAGATGTTAATATCTTTCTAATCTGTATTTAACCCTAATTTTTACTTGTCAAATATACGAGAAAACATGAATTTTAATTTTGATGTGTACAACAAAAAAACACTCTCACACAAAAAATAATTGACTTTTTTGAAAACTGATAAAACTATATGAAAGACTAAAGAACGGCGCATATTTTGTATTACTCAGTTCAAAAAACCCGGATTTTGAGTTATGACGTTGTTGTAGCAAATGAGCGATATGTGAAAACAAAAACGACAGTCGTATGTGCGATTATTTTGAGTTGTTTTTTTGTTTGAGTTTTTTTCTAGTTTCCCCTCTATATGTATTTCTCTATGATTAGTTCCATCTTAAAAACGTTCATATCTTCAAAAACCTATGAGAAATATAAAATCGGAAGGACATTTTCCAACAGTGACCGTGGGCAACATAATCAAATATCACGAATGTCGACGGAGTTCATAAGTTCAGATTACAACAGAGAAAGAAAGTGCATAACATGTTATTATAATCCATGTTCTCTTTATGACGGCCAATGGTTTAAAAAGAACCAGCTCTTAAAAGACGAATCTAATTAGGAGTATAAATGTACTTATATTTAGATTCATACTTTAAATTGTTAGATTCATTATTAAATTTTAGTTGTTAGCATAAAAATTTGCATAATTGCTTAAATACATTTTCAGCACTTTATATTTCAAAATGAATTTCTCACTAAAATGACCACTCCTTACAGACTTCCAAGCAAAGACAGCTGAATAAAAACATTTGTTTTAAGTGGACTTAATTGAGCTAAGAAGTAAAGCCAACAAAATGAATACATACAAATGGATACTTATGTATATTTGTTAATAAATCAAAAAAATACTAAATCATTTAAAATAATATTTTGAAATGTTATTTTGGCAAAGATATTCTAACAAGATGCTAAACAATTTAAGAACTTTTGTTAACCATTTAGAATTGGCATGTCAAAAATATTAATCAAACAACCATGTCAAGGTACTTGCAAGAAAACAAAAATTTATTATTTTTAATATTTTTGGCAAAATAACTAAGTAAATAAATTGAATAGTTGAAATGCATTTTTAACAATTTAAAAAATTTAAATATATTTACAGAAAGATACCCAGGTGGTAGTAACAACATCGGCGGGTAAAGTAAGGGGGCGTTTTCAAAAGTATCGTTCTGGTGAACGTGGTGGCTATTACAGCTTTAAAGGCATACGTTATGGACAAGCACCAGTAGGCGATAGAAGGTAGATTTTTTTTATACAATTTATTTGAATTAGAAATTTAATTTTATTACTTTTAGATTCCGGGCTGCAGAACCAGAGAAAAGTTGGTTGGGTATCAGAGATGCCTCTAGAGAGGGTAATAGTTGTCCTCATAAAAACATGATTTTAGATACATTCAAGGGTAATGAGGATTGTTTGTTTATAAATGTATTTACCCCCAAATTGCCCAAAGGAGAATTGTAAGTATTTGCTGTGAGTTTGGATTATATTAACAAGTTATTAACATTAAATTAAATAAAATTTCCAGTAATCCTGAGTTTCCCGTTATGGTTTGGCTACATGGTGGTGGCTATTCTTTTGGTTCTGGCAACACATTTTTATATGGTCCCGATTATTTGGTAGCTGAAAATGTTGTATTGGTTACCTTAAACTATAGATTAGGTCCTTTGGGCTTTTTAACGGCTGGACCCGATGCCCCCGGTAATCAAGGTTTAAAAGATCAAATCTTGGCCTTAAAATGGGTGCGTGATAATATAGCTGCCTTTGGTGGAGATCCTAATCTAGTTACGGTGTTTGGTGAATCGGCTGGTGCGTCTTCGGTGCAAATGTTATTACTGACTCCTTTAGCTAAAGGCCTATTTCATCGTGCCATTTCCGAAAGTGGTTCGGCTTTAAATCCTTGGTCTATGGGTGAAAATTCAGTGACCAGAGCTTCTAGATTAGCTTCAAATTTGGGCTATGTAGGTGCTAATACTACAGAAGATATATTGGAATTTCTGAGAAGAGCTCCTGCCATGAAACTTGTGGAAGCAGCACCCACCACCCTAACCGAAGAAGATTTCCGTAATAATATTGGTTTACCATTTGTACCCGTCATTGAGGGTTATTGGAATAAGGAGGGAGAGAAAAATGTCTACTATGAAACACCGCTTATAACAGAAACACCACAAGAGCTGTATAAGAAACATAAGTTCCACAAAAATATTCCTTACATGACTGGCTACAATACACATGAGGCCATGTTATTTATAAGACGTAAGTTGGAAAATTGCATGTGAAGTAAATGGTGTTAAAAATTAATTAAATTTGTTTCTATTTAGGTTTACGTAAAAATCCCCAACTATTGCAGATTATTGAAAATGACTTTGACCGTTTGGTACCCCATGATCTCAATGTTACAGACCAATTAGTTCGTGTCAGCCAGGATATACGTCAATTTTATTTGGGCTCAAAACAAGTTGGCATCGAGTCGGTCGATGAAATGATAGCGGTAAGTGTTTTACTGGGGAATATTTTATTTCGATTAAAATCCTGATGTTTTAAAACGTAAAAAACGTTTTATAGATATTTTTATGGAAATCACTTAGAAAATTGTATATAAAAACTGACTGATTTTCATAAAATTTTTCTGTTTTACTGAATTTGTCTCTAAATGTAGTTCTGATTCTGATTTAGTTCTGATTCAGAAACTCGACCGGAAATCTATTTCAGAAATTGTATTTGTAAATCATAGAGAAAATATACATAGAGCGCAAACTCTCCTGTCAAAGACCTAACTCAGTTGTCAAAAACCTAAGTGGTGAGAATGTATTAGTAAAAAAACTATGTGAAAACAAAAACAACACTCGTATGTGTAACTTTATTGAGTTATTTTTTTAGTTTGCATTTTTTTCTATTTTCCGTTCTATGTATATTTTCTCTTTTGAGTGTTTTTCATACAAACATTTTAAAATTATATTAAGATGTATGTATGAAAAACACTCAAAAAAATTTTGAAACCTGAGTGAATTTCATACAAGAATTTGAAAATTGTTTTCCGGTCATGTTTCTAACGGAACGGAAAGTCTCCTTTCAAAGACCTAACTCAGTTGTCAAAACCTAAGTGGTGAGAATTTATTAGTAAAAAGAAACTATGTGACTATAGGTTCAAAATAGAACAAATGACGCATTGGCTAAAGAAAACATAAAAGGTCAATTGTTTTGGATTAACAAAAAATTGAGTACTTGAATTTTGAGCCTAATGATTAATAACTAGGGTAGGAACCAATGTAGACAATTCTTGATGAAAAAAACGGCTAGATTCTTTACCAAAAATAGCTAAAATTTTTTAATTAAAAATCACAAACATTTTATACAAAAAACAAGTTAGAATGCTTTATTTGACTGTGCCGAATGAACAAACAGAAATGTATCACACGTTCAGATAAAAGAAAATATCGCTCATTTGCTGCAACAACGTCATAATTCAAAAAAAGTCATTTCGAGAAAAACGGCTTTGAATGTTTTTTGACATTTTACTATTTCTGAAATAAATTTTCAACAAATCATGAGATTTTAGAAATAAGCCTGATTTGAATAGAATATGTTAATCTGTATTTATCCCAAATTTTTTCTTGTCAAATATACGAGAAAACATGAATTTTGATTTTGACGTTTACAACAAAAAAAAACACTCTCACTTAACGAAAAAATGATTGACTTTTGGAAAACTGATAAAACTATATGAAAGACTATAGAACGGGGCATATTTCGTATTACTCAGTTCAAAACACACGGATTTTGGGGGATTTCATGTATCAACTTTTGAAATCGATGTCTTCCGAACGGAATGAAATTTGCACAAAGGTTAGTTCTATTGGATAGTAATTTAAACACAATTTTTCAACAAGAGCGGTGAAGAACTCTTTGAGTTAGAGGGGGTCAACATTTGACATTTTGGTCAAACAGTTATTTTTTCTCATCCATGTAACTTATTACCTATTGTTCTTAGCAAAATGTGTCCCAAAATTATAAAAAAAAATATAAAAATTTTTTCCAAAATCAAAAACTTTTTTGACTTTTTTTCAAAATTGTTTTTTTTTTTTCTCAAAATAAATCTTAGGTCTTTTCCTTGAAGAGATTTTTGGTCGCTTAGTGGGATGCGACTTGGATATCTATCAAAATAAATGTTTTGTAGCTAAATATAAATACAAATGGCTAATGACAACACCGTCGGGAATAATTTTCCGAATTCAGGGGGGTTACTGTGTAATTCGATTCGAAATCTAAAATCTTTCGGATATTCGATACGAAAATGAAATTGTACTGTTTAATAACACTTTGGAATAACATACAGCGAATTATTAATACGTATGTAGGTAAAAATAGCGAATACTTAGAGCACTTGATCTTAAATGTCAAAATATCCGAGAAAAAACTTTTTATTTTTAAGTGAAAAGATTAAAAAAAAAATTAAAGTGCTTTTCAGTGGATGGATGACAGAAATTTGGTTTTATTTTGCTGGTTCTTATCAATTTTCTTCAAAACTTTCAATGAGTTTTCTTGGTTTTCAACTTGTTTTTTTAACAAGCAGTTTTTATTGCTTAAATATTAATTTAGCATTGGTCTATGGGGAATCATTTACATTGAAATTTTCGACGTTACGCTCCGGAGAGAGTCAAATTTACTTATCCAAAGAACTTTTCCATATTTTCATTTTCAGCAGTAATTGCGGCTTGTTGATGGCACGGTGTTTATTGGTGTAGGCGCACCAAAGTCTTTTCTTACACTAATACATGCATGGCTACATTTATAGCAAGGATATCACACATTTCCTCTGCTTGTGGTGTAAATGCGTAAATACCGATTTTGTTACGCTTACACATGACCTCTATATGGTTTTTATAGTCATCCCAACCTTTTTTCCAGCCATTTGTATGGCGAGTGGCAAAACATTATTTGGATTTTGTTTTTTGGGCATTCCTTGGAAGTAATACAAGTAAAAAAATTTTAATCAGGTCCTTTCGTGTTTCTGAATTAGGCTCGGTGCTCCCACATACACTTTCACTACCAAAATGTCTATCGAATGAAATACGAACATTTGTAACGTTTTTGGCATTCGTTTTTCTATTACACAGTTGCATTTTCAAAAGATAAATGAAGACGAATGTAAATTTCCGATAATCTTACAGTTCCTTTTGTTCGAATTCGTACAATTTTTTTTTTTCGAATCGAATTTCACAGTAACCCCCCAAAATTTTTTTAAAAAATTCCGGGAAAATTCGGGATTTTTTATAAATTTTCTCTTTAAAGTATTGAAGCATTTTTTCTGCACAGATAAAACAGATTGGTTGTGATTTATTGCCAATCGAATGATTAGATTAAATTCATGGATTTTTTAGATACTAGCAACAGAAAATAAGTTGACACATTAGTTCTTAATGGAATTATTAACTAAAACCTATAAAAATATTCATATTTAGAGGAAATAATGACAATAATATTGGTGTAAATTTGTTTCTATAGATTCTGATTTTAAAAAAAAGTTTTCTTTCCAAACAAATTACGCATTTTTTCCAGATTTAACTCAGACTTCTTAAATCTTTTAATAAAAGTATTTAAAAACTGTGATTTTCAAAAATGTTAAAATTGTTTTCCAGTCATATTTCTGAATTAGTTTCTAATTTTAATCGATTTATAGTACTTTTTTCCTTTTATGTATTTTTACTATAATTTTGAATTCATATTTTAGTTACTTACCGATTTGATGTTCCTGCAAGGTATAAGACGTACAGCCAGAAATCATGCAAAATATGGCAATGCTCCCGTCTACATGTATCGCTTTTCATTCGATGGTGCTTTAGGTTTATATAAACGCATGTTGGGCCTACAAAGGCCGGGTGTATGTCACGGTGATGAAATGGGTTATTTATTCAAATTTGGTTTCTTTAATTTGAGTTTAGATCCAAAATCAATGGAAGTACTAGTCAAAAATCGTATGGTGCGAATGTGGACAAATTTCGCTAAATATGGGTAAAATAACAAGATTATTAATTGTTAATATAAATGTTTATAATTAAAATTGTTTTTTTTTTTTTGTTTGTAATTTGCAGAAATCCCACCCCACCACATATAGAGGATAATTTACTTACCACAACTTGGCAGCCTATTAAGGCCAATGATGTTATGGAGAATTTAAGTTATATGGATATAACCAAAAATCTTGAAATGAAAGTGAATCCGGAATTGGAACGGCAACAGTTTTGGGATTATATGTATGAGCATTACAATGGTAATGCCATGTAGTTTTAAAATCATATACATACATTACATAGAGTACATAAAAACATTAAAAAACATACACATATTAAATTTAATACATTTTGTTAAACAAAATACATTTTCAATAAAAACTGAAACCGTTAACACCATCATAACATTTTTTTTACACAAAAACACATATACAATATTTAAATAAATGAAATTTTATAACAATAGTATTAGATAGGTTCAGTAACAAAAAACTAATACGATTTATTACAAATTAAAAAAAAAATTAGTTTACAAATTTTAATAATTCTTGATAGAACAATACTATTTTTTTCAGTAACTAAAAACTATTACGAATTATTTAATCTTGTTTATATACTTCTAATGATTCGTAACAGTTGTTTGTTACAGAACATACCTAATAATTACACTCAAAATTTAATATCTTCTAAATCATCTGCCATTTTTACAAAAAATATTAAAAAAAACATTGTGTTTTTTTTTACATTTCACAAATATAATAATAATAATTTAAGTGTAGCTTTAGTTTTAACATATGTAATTATTATTATTTTTATATATACATAAAATATGTTATTTTTTTATTTAAGTTCTTCTTTGAATATAAAAAAAAGCATTTAATAAGTTATTGTATTGTAAACATTGTAAATAGTCAAAGTAGAATATGTATACAAAATATTACAAATTGTTTTTCTAATATTCAACAGATTCGTTTAAATTATTTCCAAATAATTTGTTGTTTAATATAAACGTTTTTTTTTATACATAAATAAAATTGAAAATTAAACAAAATAAGCGTTAAGTTATTTTTTAGCATTTGCTAAAGTTGGCTGTTGGGAGGAGTGATAGAGATACATTTGTAATAAAAATATTGAGTCGTCTAAAGTTAATTCAGCTTTCGATAACGTTTTAATGCGTGTCTTTACTTTATCAAGTATTTCACGTTCTGGTGGTGTTAAAGTTTCAAGTATCTAGACAAAAATAAAACATTTAAAAATTATTTTTCAATTAAAAAATTTCCTAAATTTAAAACTAACCTCTGCTATATATTCCTCCGATTCGCCTCTTTCTTTCATGGTGGCCACAATACTGTCTAATTTTTGAGATTTCTCTATTAAACGTTTATGTTCATTTTTCTCATAATTGGAACGTGTTATATCATTGTACAGGGCCTTATAGCAAATATCCAATAACATTTTGGTGATCTAAATAAGAAAATGTTATTAACATTTTAAAATGTTTTTATGTAGAATAAAAATTCATTATTATATCTATCTATTTACCTGCTTGTGTTTTAAATAAAACAAATAAAACGCCTTTGCAGGTCCAGTACCACCACCTCCTGCTTTGCGTATAGTTTTGATTTGCAAAAATTGCTCTTGAAATAGATTGTACGAAAGTAATTTAGCTTCTTTAGCCGGTATCATGGCTTCCTTTTGTAAATCTTCCTGTTCAATATATTTTTTCACGCGAACTACTCGAAATATGCGTGAAGCTTTTGAACCAAATCTTTCTGTTATAACATTTTCTACACAGGCTAAAGCTAAATTTTCAAATGCCACAGACATGTCCACCACATATTGTCCACCACCCATTTCACCTATTTTCCGTATGAAACCAAGGGAGTCGTCAGCTGAAATAATAGTTAATATTGAGTGTTAAGTAATGATTATGTCTAATATTTATTGTTAAATACCTATTGATGCTACGTATTGCTCTAAATGTCGAACTAAATCCAAATTGCTAGAATTTTTCTCAGCATATTGTTTGACTTCAACAACAGTAAAAGGGTTTGAATATTGCTAAAAAAAAAATGTTTTAAGAAAATAACTTTAGATCGTTATAATAAATTATTTCGTCTAGTATCTCTAATTTATGTTGAATTTAATCTTAAGTTAGAAACTGTGAGTACAGATATTAAATTAATGAAACAAATCTTATAAATTGCTTTTAATCTTAAATCATTTCGAAACACAAAGATATACATTACATCTGAATTTAGTTTCAACGATTCTTTAAAATTTCTGATTACCCATAGCACAAGAGTAAATTTTACATAAAATCTCTTCAATGCCAAAAGTACTACTATCTATGGAGTAATAATTGTATTTTCCAAGATAAACCTGTTGTAAGAAAATCCGAAAACTTGGTTCCTCCAGATGTGATTATAAACTTTTTTTTAAATTAGTTCTACAATAATTCAATAACTTACTTTCTGCCAAGGATCAGTTCTTTCGTACATTTGTTTTAATATGTATCTGAAACATTCAGCTGCACTGGCTCCAAGTTTTCGTTCAATGGCTCCCACCATGATGGCATCACGGAAATCTTGATGGAAACGGCTAAAATTTATTTGCCAATAAAACACTGAAATTATGAATAAGAAATATTAAATTTGTAACGTTACTACGAATAACATAATTGTAAAGTGGCATTTGACTGCCTATAATATTGTTAAAATTTTCTCAAGTTTGTTGGTCGAATAATGCATTTGTGAATATTTCAATAAAAATCCCCAGTAACCCTGGTATATCTTACCCGCATCTTTTGCTTGTGAGGCCGGTAAAGCGCCAGATTGTATTTTTAGTAACGTGGGTATATCAATATCGGGTGGAAAGAATAAATCATATGGTTCAATATTAAACTTTGGCACAGGATCTGCTTCACCTTCAGTCGGCACCAGCATAGGCAGTTTGATCAAATAGTTATCCTTAATCATGGTAACAAATGTATCACGTATTGTTTCGAATTTTTCATTGATCTCATTATTTGAGGCACATTTCAAAACGACATTAGAAGCGGTCTGAGAGCCACTATGTAACAGCTCTTCAGCAATGGCAGCACCAACGGAACCATATTTGGTTTGTATTAAATGCACGTATCTTAAATAGAACAGTGTAACAATGAAATAAATATTACTTTATTGTAGGTAAAATAGCACACACCTAGAGTATCTTAGTATGTACAAAATTTCATCACGTTTCAAGGAATATTCCGCCACAAATGGATTAGTCTCACTGGGCTGGAAGGTTATCAATTGATATTTTATCAATATACCCAATGCTGTGGATACCTTTAAAAGCATACAAAATATAAATGTATTAATTTCACTTTATATATTTGTACATTGTTTTTTTGTTTACTTCTCTTCTTGTTAAATTGGAAGTTTTAACCAGGTTACTCAATGTTCTCGCATTTGCTCCAAACAAACAATCACCCACTATTTGTACTGTTTCACCAAAACATTGTTTTAATATCACCGAACATAAATTGCCATAATCTATAGACATTTTTCTATAAATTTAATAAATTATTCGAATTGTTTGAAAACGTGCAATTAAATATAAACAACAAAAGTGCACGTTCTTCAACTTCAAAAGATAGCCAGACTTTGGTTGTTGTTTTATTTTAACAAACAGCTGTGAAGTGGCAACATCTTATTCATGCAGAGCAGTTCTGTAATCAGGGTTGTCAGGCTATTCTGTAGTAAAGGATTGCCACTTCATGAGTAACTGGACATATCGTGTGTAATTTATACTTATGCATGTGTAATTTGTTAGGGTTCTATAATTCGGTTTAGGCATAGGAACAGGCACACTTTATTCTAATAAACCCTCAAATTTGGAAACTACTTACTCGAAATATTTACATTATTTTTACAAGTTATTGCGAAAAACCTTTTTACATATATTCTTAATAGGATAGCGTAATACTTGCCAATTAAGTGTACATTTCATTAAAAATGGTAAGGAACATCGAAAGCTAGTATTGCTTGAAAACACATTATTAAAAAAAACCTTAGTGGCAACACTTAAGGGTAAGACAGTTTATTCAATATTGTTAATGCAGTGTTAACTCAGTGGCAATATAGTTCTTCATTGATAATGGGCAACACAGTATGTAATGTGTAGATAATACCAGGGACCGTGAATAACGGTTATCCAGAAATTAAATTCAAAAACTCTCCATGTTATACTGTCATATACCAATAGATTCGTATTGAAGTGCTCCTTCTATGGTGATATTAAAAAACGATATCAACTCCACAGTTAAAAGTTATTTTTCAACGAAAAAATAAAAGTTCGGTTGAAAGTCTTAAAAAGAGAGTTTTAATTAGCCGTCTTAAAACTCATTTGAGGAGTTTTATTTTTTCTCGTCAGAAAATAAAACTCATTCGTTTATTTTCAAATTAAAATCCCACTTGTTTTTATTTTTAAAATGATTTATTCAATTGCAATGCACGGTGCTTTACAAATTGCAATGATCTGACCATCGGCAAGCTTTAAGTGTTAATTTATATAAAATGAGTTTCATTTTCTGACGGGAGAAATAAAACTCCTCAAATGAATTTTATGTTTTCAGTTTCATCCGAATTTTTATTTTTAAGTTGAAAAATAACTGTTTAAATGGATTTTTAATTTTAAAGTCACAAAATAACAGTTATCAAATAACTTTTATGATATCATTTATATCCGTTACGATCCCTGGATAATACAGCTTATATATTGGAAAATAGTTTTATTCGTACCTATTACCATGGAGAAAATATACATAGAGCGGAAACTTTCCTGTCAACGACCTAACTCAGTTGTGAAAAACCTAAGTGGTGAGAATGTATTAGTAAAAAAAATTATGTGAAAACAAACGTATGTGCTCTTTGTAGTGCAGAGAAATGACAATTGGTTACTTTATACATCCCAGGTAATCTAGCGTGAAGACAATTATCACTTAAGTGTCTCTAAGTAATCTGGGATGTAAATCATTCAAACTGTTTTTTACAAATTGTGTTGATATAATTCTCATACAGTTAATTTTTATTTTTGCTTAATTATACTGATATCCCATGCAACATAGCATGAAGTCAATAGTCACTTTAGTGTCTCTTAGTAACCTAAAGTGAAGTCACTTTAAACATATATTTTGTACTGCACTTTATAAAGTAGTTATTTTACCCGAAGAAAGGTTTGTTTACAAGCAATCGTTTATTGGACTGCAGCCGTACATGTTAAAATAACTAGTTATGTAGCTGAACAAGTTACCAGTTAGGTAGCTAGTAAGGTAACTGGCGCTATTTAACCAGTATGTGAATCCAATGCGTTGACTACTTTGGACCAGCTATTAGACAGTCTGATTGTAGTCAAAAAGGGTCAATTGATCCCGTACTTAGGACATGCACATGTTAAAATAACTAGTCACGTAGCTATTGAAGTAACTAGTTCCCACCCTAAATAATGGGTAAAATCACTACACCATTTCCAATTGTATTTCAGAAGTTTCTAATTGTATTTTAGAAATTTCCAATTTAATTTCAGAAATTTCTAATTATATTTCAGAAAATTCCAATTCAATTTCAGAAATTTCCAATTATATTTCAGAAGTTTCCATTTATATTTCAGAATATTCCAATTATATTTCAGAAGTTTCCAAATTCTGAAATACAATTGGAAATTTCTGAAATACAATTAGAAACATTTTAAGTATATATTAAAACTTCTGAAATTCAATAGGAAATTTCTGAAATATAATTGGAAATTTCTGAAATTCAATTGGAATTTTCTGAAATACAATTGGAAACTTCTGAAATACAATTGGAAATGGTGTAGTTCGAGACTGTCGCCCAGAACTGCAGGGATATAATTGTTCATTTTGTTAATGTGTTAATTCATCTAATGAAATTGGTGGCAGGTTGCATACTATATTTATATATATTACGAGAAAATTATATATTTTATATGAAATTTAATTATTGCTTTTTATTTAAAGTTATTTATAAATGATTCTCAAATTTATTTCGAATTTTTTCAATTTCATTTAGAATTTTCTCAATTTAAAATTGAAATTATCAATTTCATTTAGAATATTCTCAATTTAAAATTGAAATTCTTAATTTAATTTAGAATTTCCACAATTTCAATTTAAAATTAAAAAATTTACTTGAATTTTCCTAATTTAAATTTGAAATTGTAAAATTCAATAGAAATTTTCACAATTTCATTTTTGGAATTTTCTTAATTTCAATTTGAAATTCTCAAATTCGTATTGAATTTTCTAAATTTCAATAAAAATGGTGTAGTCGAAGCCTAGTTTCAATATACAAAACATTATACATTATTGTATCAATATACAAAACATTAAGATCGGAACCATATTCTCACTATCAGCTTTTGATTAATCACGGAATTATTAGTAATTAATTAATATCATTGTTTTATTTTCCCCTGTACAGATGCAAATCTTAAATATTATATATTTTTCTTAATGTGTGGATAAAATTATAAAAATTCGTGGCAGAAGTTTCATTTACAATTTGATTAGAGATGCCAGAAGGGTAAAAAATGTCTATATTAAGTCTGGTACAACTGATGGTGTTATTATGGCGGATATGAAAAATTAAATGTAAAATAATGACGGATATGAAAATACTATTTATAGTCACAGACATTTTTAATTTCAATTGTTAAAATGCTGTTTCCTAGAAACCTAGCATCTTGTTTAAATCACGAAATATTCTTTTAATAATTTAGTTCCGCTTTCACGACTTAAATTTTATGCATATATAAATTTATAATTACAAAATAAATAGCTGAAATAATGTTTCTATATAATCCATATACATATATACATATGTATGTATGTGTATAATGAATTTATTTAACAAATGAACAATGAATTGAAAAAAAGTCTAAACTACCACAATGTCTACTTCTAACATAAAACGTGGCGTCATAGATAATGTACGTAATACATAAGACGAATATATGTGAAAGCACATTTAATACATTATCTACTAAATATACATACATATGTATAGTATGAATGTAGTATATAAAGAAATTTACTATATTTGAGCACGTCATCTTATCATCATTATTTTCCGTACAATGTACTAGCCATTTGGCAATTATTCAGATTTTAAGGTCATTTTAATAAACATCTATATTAAAACGTACATACATATTTGTATAGTTTTCTTGTTATACTAATTAATATCTACTTAAGTATAAGAACAATACAAATACATTATATTTTGCTTAATATCTTTTAATGCTTGATAATTGTAGAATAAATAGAAAAAATGAACTAAAACACGTGCGGTTATTGTCGCTATTTACTGTTACTTGTACGCCGAATTGAAATTTAATACCTAAAAAGTAATTGTAACCTAGACCTTGAACTTAATGAAATGGATTTTTATTATTCGAAATTTTGCTAACAATTGAACAAATCTACATAATATTCTCATAAATGAAAATTAACACAAATTATAGAATGGAATATATAAATTTAAAAAAAAAATAAAATTAAATTAGGAATTAATTAAAACACTAATTAAATTTCAATATAACTATTGAATTATATTTGTACGTGGCCTACGGGGTCAAATTCACTGTAGTTTTTATCAGCCGATTCAACACGGTAAAGGAACACGTTTTTTTATTTAATCTATCTACGTTATCACGGTTGTCAATCAAGTAATACAATTGAAACCTCAAATGCGCAGAATATATTAAGGACCATCAAAATTTGTATATTAATTTAAACTACTTTAATTGCGTATATTAACAATTTAACAATTTAATAATATTGTACTAAAAAATCCTTCGTATTTTTTTTATTATTTTATTTAAAGCTATTCGGTTGTGTCTTAGACGACAGTTTTTATACAAGTGAACGTTTCAGTTTGAACACAATCTTCAAGAAGACCCGTATCTTGTGTCAAAACATAAAGAAACAAAAGCTACAACTTTAAAATTTTATATTTAAGAAAAAAACTTGTTCGTTTTCATCATTGAGAACAATAACAACTACTTGTTTGGTGAGCAAAGCCCGCACATGAATGGAATTTACGAAAACAAATTTGTTGGTAGTTTTACTAACGAGTCTTTTAACATCCACATACATATTCTACATAACTTTATAGAAGTATATACACTTCCAAATATGTACATTTATACTTGTGTGTATGTGTGTACCCTTTTTAATCAAATGCCTATTCGTTGAGATACATATTTGGGTGTTAAGTATTATTTGTGAGAACGAGAGGTTTCATAGATTTACATTCATCTTGAATAATGTAGCCAGATGTGGCTTAAACAATGTTGACATTTTATACCACTTGACTCATTATAATTTTAAATCATATGTATCTAAAGCAAAATATCTAGATAAATTATGAGAACTATATAAATAATGTTACTTTAAAAACCAGCTTTACACGGACGGTATTTGCTGTTATTTCGGTAACGTTATTTTAAAAATACCGGTATTTTTGACCAGGCTAAAAAACCGGTTTGTCGATTAAATGAAACGATGTTCGATAAATGCGGTTTAACCAGACCAAACGTTTGATACTTATATGTGTACAAATTATACTGAATACAAATTTAAAAAAAAATCACGAAAATGTGAAGCTTATTGCTTTTAGTGCTCAATTTTAAAAACCAAATAACCGAGTCATAAAAACCGGATAAACCGGTTAATTTAATATTAACTGGGTACTCGATCTGGCCTTTAAGGTTCACAGATTATGAATGAAAATAAATACATTGAAATAAAAGCCGGGTTTATAAACTCTATATAAACTCAATTATTAAAATGAAAAATTTGTATTTTAATAATTTATAATTATTTTAGTAGAATGGCGGTAATGGTATTTACGTTCATATCGGTAGCGGTAATTACAATTATTTCGGTGACGATAGATTTGTAGTCAACCTTGGTTTAAATGTATCAGGGATTTTCGTCTTTATAATCTTCATTTGTTTATTTGAAAAGAAATCACGATTTATGTTAATTTATAGCACTTTTAATAATTTGTATTTATATAAAATGTTATTCGACTCACAATATAATTATAGCGTTTTCATTATTCATTTTCTTTTTAAATACTATGTAGATTTTCTTAGTAATGTGAATTCGTAAGAACGTAATGATGTGGCATCCTCAAATTTAGCTAACATGAGGGTAATACAAAGAGAGTAATACATACATAACGTCAAATGTTAAAGAATTCTTTCATAATGTTACTTTAAATATATAACATTTCATATTGTGAATAAACAGTAGCTAGTGTCATTGGGGGTAACACTATACTTATTTCGGTATAGTAAAGGAATTGTTTAAACTATTCGGTTTTGTAATACATATATTCTAACAAAACTATATTTTTACTTTAAATAAAAAGGAAACTTGTATTCCATAATTTCTGTTTTCAAATACATGACCTTTTACCAAATTATATTTCTAATATTAATTTAAATTTTTTAGTAAAATATAGTAAACTTCATAGTTTTCAAGTATGAAAGATTAAAGAATTATTTCCCACCAAATATTGTTATATGAAAAATCAAAATAGTCTGTATTCACTCTTATTTCTCACCAAATATCGATGAAAAATCTAAAATCATAGAGGAAAAATCTGGGTTCTACAGGAAAATAACATGTGATCACTTTTATTTCCCACCAAATATCGTTCTTTTATATGATAAATCTAAAATCACAGGTAAATCATTAATAATAGCTCCTAGAGTAAAAAGGGCAATAATCTGTGATCACTCTTATTACTCACCAAATAACGATTTTTATATGAAAAATCTAAAATCACTCATATTTCGTTAATAAGAGGTCCTAAAGTAAAAAGGGCAATAATCTGTAATCATTCTTATTTCCCACCAAATATCGATTTTTATATGAAAAATCTAAAATCACTCATTTATCGTTAATAAGAGGTCCTAGAGTAAAAAGGGCAATAATCTGTGATCACTCTTATTTCCCACCACAAATCGATTTTTATATGAAAAATCTAAAATCACCCGTAGATCATGAATAAGAGGTCCTAGAGTAAAAAGGGCAATAATCTGTGATCACTCTTATTTCCCACCAAAAATTGATTTTATATAAAAAATCTAAAATCACTCGTAGATCATTAATAAGAGGGCCTAGAGGAAAAAGGGCAATAATCTGTGATCACTCTTATTTCCCACCAAAAATCGATTTTTATATGAAATATTTAAAATCACTCATATTTCGTTAATAAGAGGTCCTAGAGTAAAAAGGTCAGTAATCTGTGATCACTCTTATTTCCCACCAAATATCGATTTTTAAATGAAAAATCTAAAATCACCCGTAGATCATTAATAAGAGGTCCTAGAGTAAAAAGGGCAATAATCTGTAATCACTCTTATTTCCCACCAAAAATCGATTTTTATATGAAAAATCTAAAATCACCCGTAGATCATGAATAAGAGGTCCTAGAGTAAAAAGGGCAATAATCTGTGATCACTCTTATTTCCCACCAAATATCGATTTTTATATGAAAAATTTAAAATCACCCGTAGATCATTAATAAGAGGTCCTAGAGTAAAAATGGCAATAATCTGTGATCACTCTTATTTCCCACCAAATATCGACTTTATATGAAATATTTCGTTAATAAGAGGTCCTAGACTAAAAAGGGCAATAATCTGTGATTACTCTTATTTCCCAACAAAAATCGATTTTTATATAAAATATTTAAAATCACTCATATTTCGTTAATAAAAGGTCCCAGAGTAAAGAGGGCAATAATCTGTGATCACTCTTATTTCCCACCAAATATCGATTTTTATATGAAAAATCTAAAATCACCCGTAGATCATTAATAAGACGTCCTAGAGTAAAAAGGGCAATAATCTGTGATCATTCTTATTTCCCACCAAATATCGATTTTTATATGAAAAATCTAAAATCACCCGTAGATCATTAATAAGAGGTCCTAGAGTAAAAAGGGCAATAATCTGTGATCACTCTTATTTCCCACCAAATATCTTTATATAAAAAATTTAAAATCACTCATATATCGTTAATAAGAGGTCCTAGAGTAAAAGGAGCAATAATCTGTGATCACCCTTATTTCCCACCAAATATCGATTTTTATATGAAAAATTTGAAGTCTCTGATATATCGTTAATAAGAGGTCCTAGAGTAAAAAAGGCAATAATCTGTCATACTCATATTTCGTTAGTAAGAGATCCTAGAGTAAAAAGAGAAATAATCTGTGATCACTCTTATTTGCCACCAAATATCGATTTTTATATGAAATATTTAAAATCATTCATATTTCCTTAGTAACAGGTCCCAGAGTAAAAAGGGCAATAATCTGTGATCACTCTTCGATTTTTATATGAAATATTTAAAATCACTCATATTTCGTTAATAAGAGGTCCTAGAGTAAAAAGGGCAATAATCTATGATCACTCTTATTTCCCACCAAATATCGATTTTTATATGAAAAATTTAAAATCAGTCATATTTCGTTAATAAGAGGTCCTAGAGTAAAAAGGGCAATAATCTGTTATCACTCTTATTTCCCATAAAAAATCGATTTTTATATGAAAAATCTAAAATCACGCTTAGATCATTAATAAAAAGTGCTAGAGTAAAAAGGGCAATAATCTGTGATCACTCTTATTTCCCACCAAAAATCGATTTTTATATGAAATATTTAAAATCATTAATATTTCCTTAGTAACAGGTCCCAGAGTAAAAAGGGCAATAATCTTTGATCACTCTTCGATTTTTATATGAAATATTTAAATCGCTCATATTTCGTTAATAAGAGGTCCTAGAGTAAAAAGGGCAATAATCTATGATCACTCATATTTCCCACCAAATATCGAATTTTATATGAAAAATCAAAATCACCCGTAAATCTAATGATAAGAGGTCCTAGAGGAAAGAGAGCAATAATCTGTGATCACTCTTATTTCCCACCAAAAATCGATTTTTATATGAAAAATCTAAATAGACCATTAATAAGAGGTCCTAGAGTAAAAAGGGCAATAATCTGTGATCACTCTTATTTCCTACCAAATATCGATTTTTATATGAAAAATCTAAAATCACCCGTTGATCATTAATAAGAGTTTCTAGAGTAAAAAGGGCAATAATCAGTAATCATTCTTATTTCCCACCAAATATCGATTTTTATATGAAAAATCTAAAATCACTCATATATCGTTACTATGAGGTCCTAGAGTAAAAAGGGCAATAATCTGTGATCACTTCTACCAAAAATCGATTTTTATATGAAAAATCTAAAATCACTCATATATCGTTACTATGAGGTCCTAGAGTAAAAAGGGCAATAATCTGTGATCACTTCTACCAAAAATCGATTTTTATATGAAAAATCTAAAATCACCCGTAGTTCATTAATAAGAGGGTCTAGAGGAAAAAGGGCAATAATCTGTGATCACTCTTATTTCCCACCAAAAATCGATTTTTATATGAAAAATCTAAAATCACACGTAGATCATTAATAAAAGGTCCTAGGGGAAAATGGGCAATAATCTGTGAACACTCTTATTTCCCACCAAATATCGATTTTTATATGAAAAATCTAAAATCACCCGTAGATCATTAATAAGAGGTTCTAGAGGAAAAAGGGCAATAATCTGTAATCATTCTTATTTCCCATCAAATATAGTATTTTATATGAAAAATTTAAAATCTCTGATATATCATTAATAAGAGGTCCTAGAGTAAAAAGGGCAATAATCTGTGATACTCTTATTTCCCACCAAATATCGATTTTTATATGAAAAATCTAAAATCACTCATATATCGTTACTATGAGGTCCTAGAGTAAAAAGGGCAATAATCTGTGATCACTTCTACCAAAAATCGATTTTTATATGAAAAATCTAAAATCACCCGTAGTTCATTAATAAGAGGGTCTAGAGGAAAAAGGGCAATAATCTGTGATCACTCTTATTTCCCACCAAAAATCGATTTTTATATGAAAAATCTAAAATCACACGTAGATCATTAATAAAAGGTCCTAGGGGAAAATGGGCAATAATCTGTGATCACTCTTATTTCCCACCAAATATCGATTTTTATATGAAAAATCTAAAATCACCCGTAGATCATTAATAAGAGGTTCTAGAGGAAAAAGGGCAATAATCTGTGATCACTATTATTTACCACCAAATATTGATTTTTATATGAAATATTTAAAATCAGTCATATATCGTTAATAAGAGGTCCTAGAGTAAAAAGGGTAATTATCTGTGATCACTCTTATTTCCAATCAAAAATCGATTTTTATATGAAAAATGTAAAATCACTCATATATCGTTACTATGAGGTCCTAGAGTAAAAAGGGCAATATTCTGTGATCACTTTTATTTCCCACCAAAAATCGATTTTTATATGAAAAATCTAAAATTACTCATATATCGTTACTATGAGGTCCTAGAGTAAAAAGGGCAATAATCTGTGATCACTTTTATTTCCCACCAAATATCGATTTTCTTATGAAATATTTAAAATCCTCATATATCGTTACTATGAGGTCCTAGAGTAAAAAGGGCAATAATATGTGATCACTCTTATTTCCCAGCAAATATTGATTTTTATATGAAAAATCTAAAAACACTATGTAGCGTTAATAAGTACTAGAAGATAAAAGGCAATATTCTGTGATCACTCTTATTTCTCACAAAATATTGATTTTTATATGAAAAATCTAAAATCACTCATATATCATAAGAGGAGTGAAAAATGCAATAATATGTGATCACACTTATTTCCCACCAAATATCGATTTTTATATGAAAAATTTAAAATCTCTGATATATCATTAATAAAAGGTCCTAGACGAAAAAGGGCAATAATTTGTGATCACTCTTATTTCCCACCAAATATCGATTTTTATATGAAAAATCTAAAATCACTCATATTTCGTTAATAAGAGGTCCTAGAGTAAAAAGGGCAATAATCTGTAATCATTCTTATTTCCCATCAAATATGGTATTTTATATGAAAAATTTAAAATCTCTGATATATCATTAATAAGAGGTCCTAGAGTAAAAAGGGCAATAATCTGTGATACTCTTATTTCCCACCAAATATCGATTTTTATATGAAAAATCTAAAATCACTCATATTTCGTTAATAAGAGGTCCTAGAGTAAAAAGGGCAATAATCTGTGATCACTCTTATTTCTCACCAAATATCGATTTTTATATGAAAAATCTAAAATCACTCATATTTCGTTAATAAGAGGTCCTAGAGTAAAACGGACAATAATCTGTGATCACTCTTATTTCCCCCCAAAAATTCATTTTTATATGAAATATTGAAAATTGAAAGTCACGCATATATCGATAATAAGAGGTCCTAGAGTAAAAAGAGCAATAATCTGTGATCACTCTTATTTCCCACCAAATATCAATTTTTATATGAAATATTTAAAATCACTCATATTTCGTCAATAAGAGGTCCTAGAGTAAAAAGGGTAATTATCTGTGATCACTCCTATTTCCCACCAAAAATCGATTTTTATATGAAAAATTTAAAATCACCCGTAGTTCATTAATAAAAGGTCCCAGAGTAAAAAGGGCAATAATCTGTGATCACTCTTATTTCCAATCAAAAATCGATTTTTATATGAAATATCTAAAATTACTCATATATCGTTAATAAGAGGTCCTAGAGTAAAAAGGGCAATAATCTGTGATCACTCTTATTTCCCACCAAATATGTATATTTATATGATAAATCTAAAATCACAGGTAAATCATTAATAAGAGGTCCTAGAGTAAAAAGGGCAATAATCTGTGATCACTCTTATTTTCCACCATATATCGATTTTTATATGAAAAATTTTAAATCTCTGATATATCGTTAATAAGAGGTCCCAGAGTAAAAAGTGCAATAGTCTGTGATCACTCTTATTTCCCACCAAATATCAATTTTTATATGAAAAATCTAAAATCACTCATATATCGTTAATAAGAGGTGCTAGAGTAAAAAGGGCAATAATCTGTGAACACTCTTATTTCCCACCAAAAATCGAATTTTATATGAAAAATCTAAAATCACTCATATAACGTTAATATGAGGTCCTAGAGTAAAAAGGGCAATAATCTGTAATCATTTTTATTTCCCACCAAATATCGATTTTTAATAAGAGGTCCTAGAGTTAAAAGGGCAATAATCTGTGATCACTCTTATTTCCCACCAAATATCGATTTTTATATGAAAAATCTAAAATCACTCATATTTCGTTAATAAGAGGTCCTAGAGTTAAAAGGGCAATAATCTGTGATCACTTTTATTTCCCTCCAAAAATCGATTTTTATATGAAAAATCTAAAATCACTCATATTTCTTTAGTAAGAGGTCCCAGAGTAAAAAGGGCAATAATCTGTGATCACTCTTATTTCCCACCAAATATCGATTTTTATATGAAAAATCTAAAATCACTCATATTTCGTTAATAAGAGGTCCTAGAGTTAAAAGGGCAATAATCTCTGATCACTCTTATTTCCCACCAAATATCGATTTTTATATGAAAAATCTAAAATCACTCATATTTCGTTAATAAGAGGTCCTAGAGTTAAAAGGGCAATAATCTGTGATCACTTTTATTTCCCTCCAAAAATCGATTTTTAAATGAAAAATCTAAAATCAGCCGCAGATTATTAATAAGAGGTTCTAGAGTAAAAAGGGCAATAATCTGTGATCACTCTTATTTCCCACCAAATATCGATTTTTATATGAAAAATCTAAAATCACTCATATTTCGTTAATAAGAGGTCCTAGAGTTAAAAGGGCAATAATCTGTAATCATTCTTATTTCCCACCAAATATCGATTTTTATATGAAAAATCTAAAATCACTCATATTTCGTTAGTAAGAGGTGCTAGAGTAAAAAGGGCAATAATCTGTGATCACTCTTATTTCCCACCAAATATCGATTTTTATATGAAAAATTTAAAATCTCTGATATATCATTAATAAAAGGTCCTAGACGAAAAAGGGCAATAATCTGTGATCACTCTTATTTCCCACCAAATATCGATTTTTATATGAAATATTTAAAATCACTCATATTTCGTTAATAAGAGGTCCTAGAGTAAAATGGGCAATAATCTGTGAATACTCTTATTTCCCACCAAATACCGATTTTTATATGAAAAGTCTAAAATCACTCATATATCGTTAATAAGAGGTCCTATAGTAAAAGGGCAATAATCTGTGATCACTCTTATTTCCCACCAAATATCGATTTTTATATGAAAAATTTAAAGACAATCGATCCATAATTAGTCATAGCTCCCGTATAATTAGTACAATCAAAAATAGAATACATGTGTGTATATGAAAATTATTATTTTCTCAATATTCACTTTTATTCTATTTGGCGTCGTCGACATAGGCCCCTATTATGAGTTGCATTCGACAAACGATATTCGTTGACTATCGAATATCGACTATCGAATGTAAAATTCGTATTATAAGTTGGCTTCGCTGTCGAAAATGTCGTTGTGCATCTAATATTTTTTTTTTTATTTTGTAAACAAAAATTTTTTATTTGTAGTGTCAGCTGAAAGAATTGTACTACTGTGAATAAACCAAATCAGTAAAATTCACATTAGTGTTTTTCTTCAACGAATGTGCGCCATAATACCAAATAACAATTCGTTCGATCAGCTATTTCGACTACAGTCGAAAATCGAATTTAGTTCATAATAGGCACCATAGTCATCAATATTGACTCAAAAAATGGTATATGTTTCGATAACAATTGGTAACTTTTGACAGCGTTTTGTACTTTAACCCGACTTATAAAAGTATAAAATTCTGTCAATATTAACCATTTGTTATCGATATCGACGAAACCTATACCATTTTTTGAATCAATATTGACCACGATGTCGACGACGCCAAATAGAATAAGGGTGATTAATTTAGGTTTTCTTAACATCAAGTTGTATTTTCTCAACATTAATTTATATTTTCTGAATATTAATTTCGATTTCTCAATTTCGATTGGTTTTTTCACAATATAAAATTGGATTTCTTAATTTCAATTTGTATTTTCTCAAAATTAATTTCGATTTCTAAATTTTATTCGTATTTCTCTAAATATTAATTTGCTATTCTGAATTTCAATTTGTATTTTCTCAATATTAAATTGGATTTCTCAATTTCAATCGGATTTCTCTAAATATTAATTTGCTTTTCCGAATTTCAATTTGTATTGTCTTAAAATAAATTTTGATTTTCTCAATTTAAATTTGATAATTAAAAATTAAATTTAGCACATGAGTTACATTTCATTACAATTATTTCAATATTTTTTCATATCTGTTGATTTCGAAGTAAATTAATTTGACAGATATTAAGCAAATCAAAGTTGAGAAATACGAAATTTTTTTTTGTCAAATTAAAATTGGAAAACTTATTAGAATAGAGTTTTCCCGGGTTCTTCACGCCCCCAATATTAGGGAATTTAGAAAAAACTTATTAATATGTATTTAAACGAAACGTGTTAATTTTAAATTCCTCTATATTTAGTTATGTACTATAATTAGTTTACATTTAAAATTTTAAAAGTTTAATGCACTGCTTCGCATTATACAATTGACATTTTTACGGAATGTATTTATAAATTCGTTAAAAAAATATTCTCATATTAAAATCTTTAATATGTAAAACTGGTAACTAAACCACCAGGTGTTAATATTATTAATCCATAAAAACAAAATCGATGTCTGAATTGTAAATATATTAAACAAATTTTAAACTCATGTGGAAGGAAAATAAATTCTTAAAAATTACAAAAAAAAAAAAAAAAATATCATGGTATCTAAGATTCGTCGTATTAAAAAAGCTAAAACCAGAAATCCAAATGAAACTTTGACTTGCCTGAAAACCAGTAACAATGTACAAATCGACCGAGAGACTGAAAGACGCACAGAAAGACGATATTAGGCAATCAACAACCCCATGCCACTTTACAAACGGCCTTGTGCCACTCAAGCAGAACCAAACAACCAACCAACATAAAAATAAAACAACAAGTAGTTAGTTGCAGATTTTTGGCTGTAACATTTTTGGTTTGCTTAAAATTTTTGGCTAAAAAAAAACAAATACTAGAATTTGGCAGTTAAAATAAATTTAAAGTAAAACAACATTCAAACGAGAAAAATCAAAAGAATCAGAACAACAACACCACCAACATTTATAATACATACATACACACATTTAATAAAAATAAGTAAACAAATAAACATTAAATTAAACTGAATTTTAAAAACAGAAAAGCAACGTAAGTATTTTTTATAATTACAACAAAAAATAATAATTTATGTGAATTCACTATAAATTCATTCAATAGAAATTACAAAGGAAACATTAATGTGTTTCTCTTTTCATTTTTTAAAACGGATCGTAATGGAATTCGGTGATAGGGAGGTATAAGTATTTAACTTTTTTAGAATCCCGAATGTTTCTAAATTGTTTACATTAAGTATATGTCTCATGTTGGATTCAATTTAGTTTTAAATCTTGTTTGTGAAAAACTGCTGTAAAAGCCTCAACTGCTGTAGTAATTGAAGTACAAAAGAAGAGACTAAATTTAATATATGCTTTTTAATAATAAAGTTTATAATTAATATTTGAGCATTTGATTTTGTTGTAGCAGTCGTTTTTTTTTAAATACTGTAGGTATATCATGTAATGTAGTATATATTACATTTTACATTATGCCACAAAGACTATAATTAATTCAGTTTACATGTTGTTAAAACTGAGGTTGATTTTTTGGAGGCCAACTTCTATGGTTTTTCCAGTTAAAATGCAATTTTTGTCTAAAAAGTTTATTTTCATAAACTATAAAAATGTGAATTTTAACTACACCATTTTCATTTACAATTCTGTTGTTTTTTTTTATTGAAAATTTCTACAGCAACCTTTTCAAAAAAAAACTTTATAGCTCTTCTCGAACCAAATAAAAAACAAGTAATAAAGTATAGTGCGTCAAGCCCGACCATGTGATACCCTACAGCGAGTATATTATTAAAAACAGTTTTCTTTTGATATGAAACTTATTTGAATACCAACATTTTTAAGAGATTTATTCTTGTTAAAGTGAGTTCCGGAAGTGGGCCTTATATGGAAGCTATGACTAATTATGGACCGATCGTCATAAAATTTGGTTTATATGAAACCTATTTGTGTTGAATTTCATTTGGATATTAACATATTTCAGAAATTGATTCTCATTAATGAAATTTTCGACAGTGGTTCTTATATGGGAGCTACGGAAAATTATGTTGACCTTAAACAAAACTTATTTGTGCTGAATTTACTGTGAATGTCTGTATAATAAAGATATTTATGAGAGCTTAATTATTTTGAGATAGGGCAGTTGTATTGGTGCTAGGAGAAATAACTGACCGATTCTAACCAAATAGATTGCGACCTATAGTTTGATTACAAGGTTTACATAAACGGACGGATGGACGGCCAGATGGACTGACGGACGGACATCGCTTAGCTGACTTAGAACGTGATCCTGAGCAGATTGGTATACTTTAAGGTGGGTATTGGGACAATATTTCTGCACGTATTGTGGTGAAGGCTATAACAAGTTTAAGATAAAGATTGAAAACAATTTTTGGTGAAAGAAAAATTGTAAAAAAAAAAAAAATCTGTGAAAAAATTAGGGTTAAAAAAATTGTTTGATCCATTGTAGGTCCGAATTTTGCGTTGTTTATGTATATTAGAGTGCTTAAAATTAAATTGCTAATCAGCGCAAAAATCGAAATGAATCCTTTAATGCAATTAAAATCAAAATTACCCCCAAACTTTTGAAACCAGAAAAAACACTGTAAACTTTAAAATTGTGTTTGTGTAATGTAAATTAACTCTTTTTGAATATGAGAACAATTCATTTAATTCTAAAAATATTATGCTTTTTAAATATTGGGGTTAATTTGAAACCAAGGGACGCACAATGGGGGAAATAATAATAAAGTGGAAATAAATCTGTAACCTCTAAATGGATAGTCCGATTTTAATAAATGTATTGAAAAAAAAAATGATGAAAAGTTTCTGTTCTCAATACGATTTGAAAGATTTTTATATATACTTTATCTCCAAGAAGAGACCTACAAAAAACATAGTTAAACTTATATTTTATATTTGCTAGTTTACGATATAATCGCATTTGAAAATTAAAATTTCAGGATCCAAATCTTTTCCGATTTTGTTCAAATATAAAATTTTTTTTAAGCTAACATTTTTTATTTCCATATTTTTTCAAAAAGTCTTCTATAAATTTTTTAATTCTTTAATATTTTTTACATTTTTGAAAAGAAGACACAATTTCCTACACGTTAATGTATAATATTTATATTTTATTTTTTCCACTAATCTCATTAGCGCAGTAATTGGCTTCATCTTACAATTTTCTCCGATGTTTGGTAATGCAGTAGTCGGCAATGCAGTGAACAAAAAGTATATTACAAAACGGCAAAATTCTATAAATTTTCTGTTTGTTGTTCATCTTGAATCCATAAATTTGACTAGTGGAGAAGATATACATACATATTGTAAATCAACGTGTAGGAAATTGTGTCTTCTTTTCAAAAATGTATAAAATCATAAAGAAACATAGAGCGGAAACTAGAAAAAACTCAAACAAAAAAATTTCTCAAAAAAGTTACACATACGAGTGTTGTTTTTGTTTTCACATAGTTTGTTTTACTAATACAATCTCACCACTTAGGTTTTTGACAACTGAGTTAGGTCTTTGATAGAAGAGTTTCCGCTCTATGTCTATTCTCTATGTATTAAATATTGAAGAATTAAAAAATTTATAGAAGACTTTTGAAAAAAATGGAAATAAAAAATGTTAGCGTAGGTACAGAAAAACTATTGGTGGTATTGTCTTTTTTTTATATTATTATTCCTTCATTTATCCTCAATAAATGAGGCACACGTTCCTCAGTTTTTTGGACACATTTCTATAGCTCTCAAGTTATTCAAACTTATAATATTAATAAGAACAATGTAAAACTAAAAAAAAAACTTTTATTTTTTTAAACTTTATTAATATTATTATTTACAAAATTTAAAAGATTTATTAAAATATATTGTATAATTATTGTAGGTAAATATGTATGTATATAAAATTAAAAAAAAAAATAATAATAAAAAATAGTGATGTAATATTGAAAAATAGTGATGAAACGAAATCTTTGATATGTTTTATTACGGTATTTTGTTCAAAAATTATTTACATAATTTTGTATTATTATGCTTAAAAATATTAACTAATAAAAAAAATGAGATGTTTATGTAATAAAATGAAGAAATAATTTAAAAAAATGCAGAATATTTTGGAAAAAAAAAATAATATTTGAAAATATATATAGGAATATTTATATTTAAAATATTTAGTAATCATTTTGGCATCACTGGCAATGATTTAAAATTATTTGAGCTTTAATTAGTCAATATGTAAAATATATTCATAAATGGGTCAATAAGATTTTTACGTAACTTACGTATTGCGTTTTATAAAATAATGTAAATTTTAAAAAAAAATTTAACTGTGAAATTTCTCAGTGTTACCAATTTAACATAATAATAATCGAATTTAATTAAATGTGATGTTAAGATGAACAAACGAAATAAAAATTTTATAAAAATCTAAAAAAAGAAATATATATATAAATGTTCTAAAATTTGTTTGTTAGGCTTTAGTCAATACGTTTACTAGAATCCTCAGATGGTGGTCTTACCCAGCCACCATAACGTCTTTCCATTTCTCGTGCCACAGCTAGACACAGATGATCCTGACCCGGATTCGCCACTACTTGAATGCCCATCGGCAGACGACGTCGATCTAAACCAATCATACAATTGGTTACGGGCAAACCCAAGGTATTAAAAATAGCCATATACATGGGCTCCAATAGCTTATGATAGATTTGATAATGCTGATGGGCTGTATTCGGGAATGTGGGGTAAATGAAGACCCCATCATTGCCCAGTAATTCTTTGAATTCAGTCTTTAAAGCCTCAATAATAGTGGCCAAGTGTTTGTGTCGTGAATTTGGTATGATTTTCATGAAATTTTGCAAATGACCAAATATAACCGAGGGCAAAATGCTGTCGGAACAGCCAAAGAAATATTTCACCGTCTCGGTGCAAACAGTTTTGGGTCTTTGGCCCTCTTCGGTTTTGTGATAAATAGTTTCAATATTCTTCATGGTTAACATGGCGGAGAGTGATATGTCCAGGGACCATTTCATTTTGCGTATATTCACTCGCTTGGCATTGAAATCATTGGCCACACGATTTATAGCGGCATGCAAATCACGACTCAAGGGTCTCATCATACCCGAAGGACCATCGTTATCCATAAAAAAGAAACGTATACCGGTAACACTGATTTCCTTTTCCAGTGTTAGCTTGGGACCCGTTGGATCAGTCATACATCTCAGCAGCAGCGGCAAATCCTTGGCATATCTGGTCATGGGAGCAATAGTGAAAAAATCACCCCATTTAGGAAAATCCGAAGTAGGATGATGTCCTTTAAAGGAAACGGCATAAGGTGTTGGTTTATGGCCCCATATACCACTAAACATGGCCGGTAATCTTGATGAGCCACCTATATCCGATGTTAAACCCAGCAAAGATGCTCCACTAGCCAATAGAGCAGCTTCTCCTCCCGACGAACCACCCGGCGTTCTTTTCAAATCGTAAGGATTCCTCGTCTGACCCGTTACATTATTATAAGTTTCCCATAGCAGACACAATTCGGGAGTGTTGGATACCAGCAGTATAATGCCACCATAACGTTTTATTTGTTCCACAACGGGTGCATCAGATTTAGCAATTTGTGGTGTTTTAAAAACACGACCCGCTTGATTTGTCATTCCTTTAACTGCTATGGATTCTTTAACTGTTACCGGTATGCCTAGAAGAGGTGTGTATTCCTCCATTTCCTCTTCCGTGCTCAGACCCATTTCAATGACACGATCTACTTCGCGGGCTTCCTGCAGAGCCTCTTCAAAACGATCTTGAACGATGGCATTTATCAGAGGATTTACTTGATTACATCGCTCTATATAGGCTTCCACCACTTCTTCACTTTTGATCTGAAATAAGAAGGAATGGAAAATAAATTTAATTGAATTTGAATAGAAATATAAATGCTTAAATGCATAGAGAAACAACAAGAGCGGGAACTAGAAAAAAACTCAAACAAAAATTTTACTTAAAATAATAACACATACGAGTGTTGTTTTTGTTTTCACATAGTTTTTTTTACTAATACATTCTCAGCACTTAGGTTTTTGACAACTGAGTTAGGTCTTTGACAGGAGAGTTTCCGCTCTATGTATATTTCTCTATGCTTAAATGTACTTATTAATATTTTAAGTAGGGTATTCAATTAATCGGGTTTGTGTTTTAATCGGTTAATCGAGCAAATAATAAATCGGGGTTTAGATTTAATCGGTTAATAATCGGTTAATTTTAAATTATTCGATTAACCGAATAATTTATTTTTTGTGTATTATTTAAGGATTTTAGTAATAAAAAGAACAAAATCATAAAAAAACAAACAAAACATAACATAACAATTCAACACAAAAATAAGTAATAGTCAAAAAAAGATATGGTATCTGAGATCCTTTTTTTCACATGTGAGTTTTTTTTTAGGATTTTAGGGAGATTTTCAGAAATAAGCTTTTAAAAAAAGAATATAATTGAAATGTTTTCCTTTTAAACGATTTTTTCATTAGTTTTAACTAAACTTGACTTGGAAAGAACTCTCTCACTGATTAGATGTTGGAGAAATATAAAATCCTCAATTGTACCATTAAAGACTTTTTTGTAGTTTTTTAGATTATGAATACTTTTAGTAGTTTCAGATAAAAGACTCCTTTCAGTTATGTCTTTGGATTCATCTATTATCATGTCGTCCTCCGACTCATTAGGACAAAGTTGATCATAGTACATTCTAGAAAAAAGTTCATTTCCAAAAAAAAAAAAAATTTCGGTTAATCGGTTAATCGACACAAATTAATCGGTTTATTTGTTATTTGAAAATCGTCAATTTTAAATTATTCGAACAGTTAACCGACCAAAATTAATCGGTTAACCGATTAACGGTTAATCGATTGAATACCCTAATTTTAAGACAACAATTTCAAAATTGATAATTGAAAAACCGTGTGATAACTAAAGAAATGTATAGTTTTTTTTGTGTATAAATTCCCTTATGAGAAAGTTAAACAGTTGTTAGTTTGCACACGGTATTTATAATTTTGAATACAGATGTTCATAGCTATTGGACACTTTGCAGAATATATTCTGATTAAAGATTAAATACATTATCATCGAATAAGTTAATTAAATTATATAAATATTGATTTTCTTCTACAGAATCAGACTTTAACCCTGATTAAAAAAAAATTTTTCATTGACAAATCATTTAACAAGCCTTTATATAGAATGTTAATTTAAACTCTGTTGTAATTATTTTCTAAAGAAAATTATCCACTGTTTTCCGCAAAAATTTGTAAATTTGTTTTTGATTGAATTATTTGAAGCATAACAATTTGCATGTGTATAAATAAAACAGATTCATTTAACATTTAGATTTTGTTTTGTTTTTAAAGAGAACATTTGCTCGAATTTTAAAAATCAAATGATAAATTAAAATATTTATTTATAATGGTGAATATTAAGGATAGGAAAAAAACTTCACATTGTTGTTTAAAAATATAAATTATAGCTCAATTGAATAAGTACATATAGAATTTAAATCATGGCCATCAATATAAACATAGACATAAAAATAAATAAATTCAAAGCACATGTTAAATAAGCGACTATGTGAACTAATGAGGTTATCGTATCAAATAAAATTGGTCCTTCGCATTAAACAGATAATTGAAATGAAATTAAAAGAGTGTATGTATTTTGACTAATATATAAATTAATTTTAATTTAATAAAGAAATGCCCAGTCAAATTAAATGTATTGATTTCTTGTGACAATTTTGAATCCTTATAAACAATTGTGACTATTTTTTGCAGAGTGCAAAGGAAAATGAACCCGTAATTAAATAACAGTATCGAATTTATTATACTTTTCCATATTGTGTTAATACTGAGTAAATTACTTTTCATTTGAGTTATTATTCTTGTAATTCTAGATTTAAACTGGGCTGTATTTTACTATTCTTTGTAAACATTACGGTGGAAAATAGACAGAAATATATTTATCGGAATGGCATCGATTCCGCAGTTAATATTCCTATCAAGTAATCTGAAAAATAGTCATAACTTTTAAAGCTTTAACAATGCCATATAAGTATGTACTTATAATTATTTTCAAAACTTATTTTTTATGTAAAAATACCCAGAATTTCTCAAAATTCCCATATAAAACACTTATCCATCACCTACATACATACATATGTACTTGATTAACGGATTTGATATGGAAGAGACACTTGAAGTTATTTTGTATATGTGGAAAATGTGTTACTAATTACATTAGTTGTCTGTTATTAAAATTTTCAATGTAGCAATAAATGAATATTTATAATTAAACACGCTCAATATTGCGTAATTTGCATTTAAAAAGTAATTTATTTAAAATACATAAAACAAATTCTATGAAAACTCTTATAAATATTAAAATTTATAGTGGTTTCATTTAATGCTAATAATTATTGCCACAAGAGCATTAATAAAAATTAAATTACTGGACAATAATTAAATGAAGTTAATGTTAAAATTTACAGAGAAATTAGCACCATTTCATAGTAAATATCAACATTCAACTATGTAAATAACTCAACACAGAAAGAAATTTTATCAATTATTACAAGATTAAATTAATTTTAATGATGCATAGTTTTTAATATAAGATTTATGTTTCCATGTTAAGGCTCGATATACCGAAATATTACTAAATAGCACTGATATTATTTAAATTTAATAATAAATATAGTGAGTAACAATGCGATGAAAACTATATTTCGTAATTTCAGTTTAATAATAACTATCTATATCTAACAAATATATACATATGTATGTATATTTATAGTATAAATTTCATTGTTTTTAAGCATTTAAATTTAAAAAAAGTACATTTTTAGCATTAGGAAAACTTTCAAACATATACATATATGAAAACGATGATTGGTTTATAAATTTTTCATTTGCGACACCATAAAGTATATATATTCTGGATCGTTATAGATAGCGGAACCGATCGTTATAGCCATGTTGAAAACTACTTTCCGTAGACCCAAAAAAACTTACATCCTGATTCATACATCAATATATCCTCTATCGAGCAAATCAAAACAAAAAAGCTACCTCGATGTTTAACCTATTTTGTATATATACCTGAATTACTAAGTCATTAATATAGACAATATGGATATCCAATGATAGATATTCCAAAGAACTTACCAACGATGTATATAATGCCATAGTAATTCGGACATACAGTGGGTAAAAACGGGGGAAAAAATGTTTAGCAAAAATATGTTCTTCATCAAAAAATATTTTCATTATTTTTTTTAAAGTATAGTTTGGTGAAGGCTATATAAGATTCGACACAGTGGAATATAGCTCTCTTACTTGTTTTTTTGTTAATATAATTGAATACAAGTATATATCGCACTGGTTCCTGTAAAGAGAGTCAACTCAAAATTTTTCAATTTTCATATCAAATTGACCACTGTAAAAGTCTTACAATCATAGAAATTTTTAAATTTTGAATTGACTCTCTTTAGAGGAACCAGTGCGATATATATTAATGAAACAAAAAAAAACTACAAAAATACAAATTTCTTTAGCATTTTTATGGAGGAGTTTCTGACCTTTTAATTGAATATTTGGAAACATTTTCATTGTATTGTCAACCTTTGTATGTCGCCTGCAGAATGTGTTACATGTTTATCAATAGTTTTACTTATAACTAGGATTGACTAATGGCGTTTCCTTTTCTGACACAAAATGTTGCCAACATATTTTGTACCATTTTAAAGGTTACCCATACCCTCAAAATGTCTTACATTTTTAACGATCACAATAGAACAACAACAATTACCATTTATGCACTTTTCTTTTATGTTGCTTCTAAATATTGTAAAACTATACATTTTGCTTTCATTTTAACATTTTTAATCAAAAAATACAAAAACTATTTCATTAACACAAACAAACTTCAAAAACAATAACAAGCAAAGCTGTTTAAAAAGCGCAGCATTTCTAACCCTGTGATAATATTGAGAGTGAAACGTGTAGCATATCTCCGGGGTTTTAGGGCAACATTATTTGAAAAGAACACGTTATACGCTTACCAAACTACATTTTTTTCAGAAAAGAACATAAACAAGTAAGAGAGCTATATTCGGCTGTGCCGAATATTATATACCAAATTATACTTTAAAATAAAATTAAAAAAACAATTTTTTTAAATATTTTTTTTCAAAATTGTTTTTTAAAAGTTTTTTCCAATTTTTAAAAAAAAAAAATTTAATTTATTAGTGAAAAAAATTTATGACAAAAGAATGTTTTCTGTAAAAAAAAAATAATTTTCCCGATTTTGACCCATTGTAGGTATAACCTTATATACATCATTGCAATAGATTTTGAAATATCTATCATTAGATATCCATATTGTCTATATTTATGACTTAGTAATCGAGATATAGATAAAAAAATTGGCCAAAAATAGATGTTGTCTCCGATTTTTGCTCATATCTTCGTTATTTATGGACGGATTTTGCTGATCTTAAATAGGAAACTTTTCGAAAGCATGTCTGACAGAATTATTGAGGATTTGGATCCCGAAGATATCTGGGGACTTCAGAAAATTGATTTCAACAGACAGACAGACGGACATGGCTACTTTATAGGGTCGGAAAATTATATTGTGGAAATTACAAACGGAGAGGTGAAGGGTATAAAAAGGGTAAAAGGCAGAATAAAGGCATCATTTATGCCAGAAAAAAAAAAACGCCATATATTTGCATTATTTTGGTATTACAAATTTTAACACAAAATCGTTGTAATAATATGGTGAATTTTAATATATATACTTATTAGGGTGGGTCAAATTGTAGGGTCCGAAAAATGTACAAATGTACAAATGCGCATCACAATTCTTGTGCTATGGGTCATTCCAAGAAACCATAGCTCAAAAATGAATTGCAAGCCCCAGGATTCCATTATGAGAAATTCAATTATTCGTAAATTTTCACAAAAATTTCAATAAATTTTACCCAAAAATAGACACTCAAAAATATAACCTCTACATACACATATGGCTAGAAGAACTAAAATTTTCTTTTGCTCCGATTCTTGAATATTTTATAAAAATCCCTATTTTGAAAAATCTTTTGTAGCAAAAATTTTCACCCATCCTAATACTTATATATGATACAGAAGTACTTACTGATGACTGTATGCAATTTGAAGTAAATACTCATATATATACTTGTATAAATTTATATGAATAAAGCAAGTTTTTATTTTCAAATTTAAACTTTTACAATTTCATGTTTTAGTTTTACTTTAATGAGGTTATATTTTAAAAAAATGCAAAATTCCCCAATGAAGTTTGGAAAAATTGTTTTAATTTAATTTTTTAGAATGTACTTGAACTTTAACCCATTTAATATTAACTTTATACTACTATACATAATACATACATATAAAAGTACAATAATAATTGTTTATTTGTAATTACATAAAAATTTTTTAGAAAAAATAATTGTTTCATTTAATATTAAAATTGCATATAATTATGAACATAAAAATAAAACAATACAAATACAAATCTGTACTTGTTAATGTCAGAGTACATATCCGTATACACTGGTACGTACCTAAATACGACGTACACTTGCAGGTATCTCAACCTTAAATAAAAACAAAGAAATAATCATATTTTTACAGCTTTTATGGTTCACTAAATTAAATATGTACCAGTAAGCAGTAGCTTTACTCTAATGTTAACAATAGTTAATAATTTCGTTATGAAATAATGTTTTTTTATTACACAAGTTAAATAACTACTAACTATGCAAATATAGTCAAGGTCAGTTCAAATTGTATGGATTATTATGGTACTTTTTAGTAGGTTTATGAGGAGTGGGTTTGAGTTTTCACAAGGATGCAAAATTATATTAAACAACAAAACAAAACAAAAAAAATAAATAAAAAATAGATTTACATGGTTGTACATTACACCATTTCACAATTTTATATCAGAAATTTCCAATTGAATTTCAGAATATTCCAATTATTTTTCAAAAGTTTCCATTTCAGAAATTTTCATTTCTATTTCAGAAAATTCTAATAGCAATACAAATGGAAATAAAATTGGAAAATCATTTAAAAATTCTGAAATACATATAGAAAATTCTAAAAGGGAAATGTCTAAAATATTATAATAATTTCTGAAATATAATTTGAAATTTCAGAAATACAAGTTTCTCATTGTATTTCTGAAATACAATTGGAAATGGTGCAGAGATCTAATAAATCTAGTGCAAGCAGTTTTAAGTATTGTATTATTTATTCTCATTTATAGCATTAAAAATAGATAAACTTTAGCCAAAATACATTATTACTACCGTAATTACTGCTAAAACACTTAGCCATGTTTACAAAATTAGATATCATGGAATTAGATATTACGGTACATATATTCAGCATGTTTAAAGGCCTGCCAAATAATTTTAATAAAAAATTTTGATTTTTATACCTTACACCACCATAGTGGGGAGGGTATAATGGATTTGTGCAGATGTTTGTAACGCCCAAAAAATGTAGTGTAATACCCACCTTAAAGTATACCGATCGACTCAGAATCACTTTCTGAGTCGATTAAACGATGTCCGTCCGTCTGGCTGGTTGTCCATGTAAACCTTGTGCGCAGAGTACAGGTCGCAATCTTGAAGATATTTCGATAAAATTTGTTACATATCATTTTTTCTGCCCAAGGACCAAGCCTATTGAAACTGGCTGAAATCGGTTCATTATTTCACCTAGCCCCCATACAAATGTCCTACCGAAAGTGGACGAAATCGGTCATAAATGTTTAATTTATATAGGTATCTACACAAATTTTTCTCTAAATAAGTTTTATGTATACAGAATTTATGTCACCAAATTTTATTATGTTCGGTTCATAATTAGTCATCGCTCCCATATAAGGCCTACTTCCGATAATCACTTTAACGAGCATAAATCTCTTAAAAATGTTGGTATAGACATAAAATGCAACATAAATAACTTTCATATAGACATTAATCACACCACTTAATTTCATGGTGATCGGTCCATAATTTGTCATAGCTCCCATATAAGGCCCACTTCCGAAAATCGCTCACGAATATAAATTATTGAAATTTTAAAAGAAAAATGTTTTTACTTATTTACTTAGTGTAGGGTATTAAAAGGTCGGGCTTGACCGACCATACTTTCTTACTTGTTTAATTTTGAAATAATGGGCAATGTGAAAACTTATTCAAAACTACAATTTTGGAACGCTGATTACAAATATTTAATATCGTACTAGCAGTTTTCGAGATATTTAAACTTTTAGGTTTTCACTAATAATCCTGATTTTTTCAGCAGTTTTATCTCAAGAACGTGGAATTTAACTGAAAGTTTTAAAAACTATTTATGGATCTAAAATATACAGAAGTTAAGATCTTATTGGAGTACGATTATGCAATTACATAATTGCAATATTAAAATGTTTCTGTTAATTGAAGTGGTTATTAACATAACTAATATATTTAAGATTTTTTTTAATACTGCAAAAACTAGACAAATTTTTGATTAATATTTTGAATTTATTTTAGTAAAAAAAACTCAAACAAAAAAAAAAAAAAAAATACTCAAAAAAATTACACAAAAAAATTATACATACGATTGTTGCTTTTGTTTTCGCATAGTGTTTTTTACTAACACATTCTCACCACTTAGGTTTTTGACAATTGAGATAGGTCTTTGGCAGGAGACAACATAATAATGAAATTAATAAATATTTGCTTAAGATTTATCAAATAGAAATTAAAAGATACCAATATTAATACGTATTTACATTAACCCTTTGTCGACCGACGGTACTTATAAGTACCACAACAGTAATAAGCTTACAAAATGAAAATAAAACATATTTTGACCCTTTTTGCCCAAAAGTACTTTGAAGTACACTATCATCTTTAATATATTTTTTTGTCTATTGGCAACCTCGCTTACCCAGAATAACGGTGAAGTATCGCATGTTCTCATTGTGGTGTTTATTATTGTTGTAATGATAAAAAATGATGTTTCGTAAAATACCATGGAATAGACTTGAAATAGAAAATTTTATAAAAGTTACAAAACTAATCAATATATTAATAAAATTTAAACAAAAATCTATTAGTTTTTTTATGTTTTGGATGATGCTGAACCAACGGTACTTAAAACTACCAGGACCCTTGCGATTCCTTGAAGGTTCCTTTCTGTTTCTTGCAGGTCTCCCACAAAGTTTAAATTTTGAAAATTAATTTCTGAAGTCCTTATTTTCAATATTAAATAAAAAAATAAAACTTTTTCAACGAGCATTGGTCCACAAGGGTTAAGGATATACATTTAAATGCTTAAGCTTCACATTTGTGCAAATGAGCAAATTTGGGAAACGTGTTTCATGAACCCACCTTTTTAAATTTTGTGCAATTTTATACAGTAAATTTCTATTTGATAAAAATAAATTCAACCAAAAGCTCTCTAAAAAAGTTTTTCAAATTGTATTAATTTAAATTCTAAAAATGTCTAATGAAAGTTTAGTCTTGATGGTAAACATAGTTTAGAAGACTTTGCTTATATTCTAGCTGTTCGTTAATATGTCCATACACAATGCCATTCAATTAAATCCGTATTTTCCAAAATTACAAAATGTTCACATCAAAGAATAACAAGAAGAGAAGCCTCTCAATTTTTCTACAACAACAACTTCTATATCTTCTCACATACAAGTAGTATGTGAATTCAACACACTTGGGAGAGATTTGACTTCAAACTCACTCTAACACACTCTTTCACAGACACATAATATTCTTTAATTTTTTTCCACACATATTAAATTTTTACTTTTATTTTTTGGGGATTGAAATTAAAACCATAGAGAAACATAGAGCGGAAACTAGAAAAAAACTCAAACAAAAAAATTACTCAAAAAATTTTCACATACGAGTGTTGTTTTTGTTTTCACATAGTTTGTTTTACTAATACATTCTCAGCACTTAGGTTTTTGACAACTGAGTTAGGTCTTTGACAGGAGAGTTTCCGATCTATGTGTATTATCTATGATTAAAACTAAAAAAAAACACATTTGTAAAATTTGGTATTGAAAATTAATAAGAAATTCAAATAAATAAAATTTTTGCAGAAATTATGGAAGAAATCTATTTATAAAATGTTTCCAGGTCAAATATACATTATATAATTTGAGAGTTGTTAGAATTTTTAAATTTAATTGTAATAAAATGTTGTTATAATTTTTAAGTTCGCATTTTTAAGGAGTGTGGTGAAAGTAGTTTGAACACTAAATATAAACATAATGTTACCAATACATTCATAGAGTTAGGTTTTTTGTGACAGCGTTTCACTTCTTGTTATTCTTTAGTTCACATGTACAAAATATTTATATATTAGAGTTCTGCAAACGAATTTCAATACATTTTTTAACAGTTCATTTGCAGGAGTGTAAAAATGCACAGATTGCCGAATTTGCAAAAGACCCTTATTAAAACATTAAAAATTTCTTCATTTTCAAAAATTTTTGTCGACAATTTTAATTATTTTTTAAATATTTTAGGAAATATGTAAAGTTTTTCCAAGTTTCTGCTGTATTTAAACAAATTTGAATATAATAATGTGCTAAAAGCTAAATTGAATAATGAGAATAACTTAAATATTAAAATAACAAATGGTACTTAATTAAGAGCTTAACTGTCGTAGATTTTGAACCCATAAATAGTTTTTAAAATGCTCATTTAAATTCCACAATCTTGAGATAAAACTGCTTAAAACAGGTTTTTCTTATTGAAAACTTAAACGTGAAAATATATATAATTTTGTAGACAGAATTAGGTTCATATAAAACTTGTTTATGTCCAATTTCAACACATTCTTAATTATTATAAGAAAATTATGTATGTTAATTTTATGAGGGGGAAATTCGTATGGGGGCTAGATGAAATCATGGACCAGTATTGCCCATTTTCAATACCAAATAAACAAGTGTTTGTGAAAGTTTCAGCCAGCTAGCTCCTTTCGTTTCAGCACTATCGTGTTTCCAACAGACAGACACACAGAGGATCCAGAATAAATATATTAATGTGGGTCTGCGGCATGTGAAATGTAGTTCCCATGAAATATCCATTTCCCTCGAAGGGCAAATTGCTATCGTGATATTCCCATGAGCTTTTCATTCACAATAGTTGATATTGTTCGTAACAGCTGTCTATTGTTTACAAAATTTCATCTAAAAATTTCACAACATGGGGAATTTTTTCACGTGAACAAAGTTGATGAATGAAAAATATGAAAAGGGAAAATATATCATGTGAAATATTGATTCGCGATAGTGGTGAAATATTTTGATGTGTTACAAACGGAATGACAAAATCAATATACATACTCCTCATCTTTTTTGATGGTGGGTATAAAAATATTCATTAATTTTAATCTAATTTTGTAATCAAAATTATAGTGGAACAAGTTCGTCTAATTTACTTTCTATTATTATTTTATTTCATCGCCAATAACCTGGCCTATTATAGACCATAATCGGTCACAAATTTCTACTTAAAAATATAAAAACAACAATAAATTTAGTTCACTGACCTGCCACATATTGTATAAAATTTATGAATTTCGCACTGCTAGTATAACGTCATGTTAAAGTGACGGTTCTCTTTCATATAAGATGGAATAATTTGGACTAGAAATCAATAGCGTAACTACCCAGCAGTTCTAAGAGACAGTCCCGAACTAGTGATTTTACCCATCATTTAGGATGGGAACTAGTTATTTCAATAGCTACGTGACTAGTTATTTTAACACGTGCATGTCCTAAGCAGGGAGTCAATTGACCCTTTTTGACTACAATGAGACTACCTAATAGCTGGGGGGTTACTCCCTAATTCGATTCGAAAGGAAATCGTTTCGAATAGCAATGTATTTAGCATACATTTTCGAACATTTCCGTTTTCGGATTGAGTTACGCGGTAACCCCCCTGGTTCAAATTAGTCAACGGATTGGATTCACATACTGGTTAATAAGCGTTAGTTACCTTACTAGCTACCTAACTGGTAACTTGATCTGCTAAATAACTAGTTATTTTAACATGTACGGGTCCCAATTGACATCAAATAGTCACCTAAAAAGATATATCATAGGCAGTCCAATGGATTGCTTCTGTTGGGTAAAATAACTACTTTCTAAAGAGCAGTACAAGATAAACGTTTAAACTTTAAACATGGGCAAACACATACCACCATGTGTATATTTGTGTGCGTTAAGCAGCAGAGAGATGACTGCACGTTATAACAAAATGGTGGTACACTTTATTTATATCAAACATTTTGCTAGGTGTAATAAAAGAGAAAAAATCATAAGCATAAAAAAATCCGCAACGTGATCTTGCTTCTACAAAAGCTGAACAGCAACTGATTTGATTTTGATCTCTGAGATCGTAACAAAGCAACAAACAAGTGGTCATTTTAGTAAAACACAGACACACTAATACACACAAGCTTATAGTGTAGGTGTGTCAACAAAGCGTCAGCAGAATTTCTTGGCCTATGCACGCGTGCATTAGAATTTCAGTTTTGCTCGTGACTGGTTTAAAGTGACTTTACTTCATGATATGTTACATGGGATATCAGTAACATATCATGATGTAACTTAAGCAAAAATAAAAATAAACTGCATGAGAATTATATCAACACAATTTGTAAAAAACCAGTTTGAACGAATTACTCACAAAACGTTTAAAGTGATTACACTCCAGATTACTTAGAAACACTTAAGTGTCAATTGCCTTCACGCTAGATTACCTGGGATATATAAAGTAACCAATTGTCTTCTTTCTGCACTACAAAGAGCACATACATGTCAAATGACCAAAATATATAAATTGGAGTCAGCCAAGTGATAAGACATTTGTGACGATTACTGTCTATAAGGGATACATTGACTACTTGCTTAACTGCTGGGTAGTTCTTTGTCAGCAACTTTTTAATATACTCACACATTTAAAAATTGAAACAAACTTGCATTAAATTTCTCATTCAAGTTGGTGTTTCAATTTTCAATCAAGAAAACAGGTCACAACCTACGTCACAGCTTTAAATTTTTGTATATGTAAAAGACTATCAAGAAAAACTTGATCGTGTGGCTGCAGGGTTAGAAACATTGCATTTTTATAGTTTAGTTCTATGACATGTCATAGTGTGTTTGAAATTTATCAATTTAAAACTATCATTTAAAGTAATTCCTCTAGAACCTGTTCCAGGACACCTTTAGACATTGTATATTTCCTTTTAATCACCTTTAGGAAGAAAAAGTTCTTTGCACAAATATTTTAAAATATTTACACACATTTTAAAAGGAAAGGCAATATTATTCATCTGGATCTTTGTTAAATATTTCTTGTTGAATTGAAATCTTTCGAAATTTTTAAATTCAATAACATTAAGCAAAGTCTTAATATAGTATTGCACAGAAAATTTTCTACAAGTTTTGGAACAAATCAAGAAGTTTGCAATGTTTTGCAAAAATAGTGTGAGTGAATGAATACCTGCTTGATTTGGACATAACATGCAATTAGGCTAAAACTCGAATAGAAAAAAGTACTTCAATATTTATAAATGTACTTTTCAATTCCTATTGTAAACAGCACTATTGTAAAGACATACATATATTCTGTCGAATCAAGGGCATTTTAATTTGAAATTTCACATCGTTGTGGTTCGTTAAATGTCTTGTCAATCTAATATTTTAATGTTGTTTCATTGTATAGTTGATCTAAATTATACCTTCAATGATAAGTATCTTATTTGAACATAATTTTAAAAGATTGACAGACAGCCAATTACCATATAACCTAAGTAAAATGTAAGATTAATGCAATTGTGAAATTCCTAAAATAAAAGTATGCATTTAAAGCCAAGTATAGAGAAGTTTAGCTATTGTGAACAAAGTATGAAAGCTACTTTATAACTATTATTACAAAAAAATGTAGGCTTTATTACTACGATTTAAAAATACAAATACATATTGATAAATTAATACTTAGTAGTTTCTTATAATTACTGTATAATGCAACCTAGTTTGTTCTTGAAAACATAAACAAACTTTATTGATTACGTTTTAGTTATTGAATTAGTAAATAGTTCACTATTTTAGAATAATTCGATAAAATTCAAAATTATTGTGCGTTTAATGTTTAACTTCCCTATTTGCATATACTTTTCTTTCTATAAATTCGTTTTAAATACATTCTACTGTATATATGTAAGTATGTAGTTTACATTACTTATGTAGTTTTAATGTAAAATTGTAAATTTTGCAATAGCTACTATAAACAAAAATATAAATATGTATGTACGAATGCATAAACTTTTTTATGTAAATACTCGTATCAATAACCAATATCGATAGTAGATTGAGACAAAAAAAAAATGCATGTAAATACAGTAGCAATTTAAAATGTTTGTTTTTATAAAAGAGTAAAAAAAAACAACATGTTACGATCAACTAATGGTGCAAAATAGTAACACAATGTTAAAAACCGCGCAAAAAAAAAACAAAACAAACACATGTTGTAAATGAATGTATTTTTATATGGAAACTACTTAGAACCATATTTTCATATTGGGTATATAACTTAAAAATGCGGGATTCACAACAGATGGCTTAACTATTGAACGCGGTTTTTGTCTTTAATAACTTATATGTCATTTATTCTCACTTACTTATTGAATTACTTAGTGTAAACAACAAAGTTTTTTTTGCTTCGAAAATACCGAACAAAGCGCCATATGCGGGAAGACGATTTTGCATGCTCGAAATGATGATTAAACGCTATAAAAGAAAATCAATTATACACCGAATCATTGCTTGCGATGAAAATGTATCCATTACAATAACCCGAAGCGTATGAGATCGTACGTGAATCCCGGCCAACCAGCCGAATCGACACCAAATATCCATGGCGCAATTTGGTCTGTATTTGGTGATACCAAAAGGTCAATTATGAGCTGCTGAAATCTGGACAGACCATCACAGGGAACCTGTACCGAACGTAACTAATTCATTTCATTGCTCATCAAAGCCTATGGTGAATGCGTTGCATGGGTCTCAACGTGAGAGATATGGTTTGTGCGGTTATCGACCAAGCCAGCCAAAAAAAAATTGAAGTGCAAGAATTTGGAGGCATTACTCTATGAAGATAGTTGTAGAACTCAACATGAGCTTCCAAAATCATTAGGAGCTACTCAAGCAGCAATTTCAAAATGGATTAATCCAAAAGCAGGGAATAGGGAGGGTACCATGTGAATTAAAGCCGAGAGATCTTGCTAGACGATTTTCCATGTCCGAAAAGATGTTTGAACGCTATAAAAGGAAATAATTTTTGCGCCGAATCATTACTTGCGATGAAAAATGGTTTTATTACGATAACCCGAAGCGTAAGAGATCGTATGTGAGGCCGGGCGTGACACCAAAACCAAATATCCACGGCGTTAAGGTAATGCTCTGTATCTATTATGAGCTACTGAAATCTGGTCAGATTATCTCAGGGAACCTGTACAGAACACAACTGATTCGTTTGAAACGAATCCAACCACCTCAATCAGAAGTTTTGCCTCACCCGCATTTTAGTTTATACCGTGCCCCGTCCGACAACTATTTGTTTCGATCGATGCAGAACGCTCTCTATGAGATATGCTTCACTTTAGAACAGAATATCCGATATTGGCCTCAAAAGATAAACAGTTCTTTTGGCTCGGAATTCATATGTTGGCAGAATGATGGGAATAGCTCATAGCTAACAATGCAAATACTTTATGGCATTTATACCTTAGTCATTCTGTTTTTATACACACCAACAAAAAGAAAATGATTGATTTTGTCATTACGTTTGTAACACATTATCACAAAATTATATATATTGTTACGAATGTGCAATAGCGATTTGAATTTAACGGTCTGTAACGACTGCATGCAACATTCATCATGTTTATAAACACGTCCATCAGTAGACGCTTCTACTTATCAACAATGTTAATAGCATGCGGTTATTAGCATTGTTTGGCAACACTAAATGTTTAAGCTGCTAACATTAACATCGAAAGCTCTAGAATTCGAATGTACTAGTTTGTCCGTTAAGAGCATTGTAGAAGATTCCCGAAAGATGGCGTGTGTATAAATAGTGGCAGCGGTTGCAGTGTGAGTGAGTTTATCATAGGCGCTGTTAGAGTTAACATTAACTGTCTTGTACATTTAAGTTTGTACATTATAAATTGTGTGTGCATTTCTGCGAATTGATAAACGTGTAAATAGACACTGAGAGACTATTTGAACTGTTGTTGTTGTACATTTTAAATAAATAAAGAGTTGTTACAATTTTAAACTACTAAACGGCTTTTATTTGCAATCAAAAGTATCCGGTTTATTTAAAGGAAATAAACCAACGTTTTAAAAAGGTTAAAACGTAACAATATGTATTCTGTTTATAAACCGGTTAACCAAAAACCCAGTTGAAACGGTTAATTTAAAGTGTAGAATTTCGGTTAACCGTTTTAACCGGTATTTTAAAATTTGACACCCAAACCAACAAATTTCATGTTTTGTTGGATTTTTTATTAATATTTATTGTCATACACACTATATCAAACATTTGGTCGGGCTTACATCTAAGTGCTGGAGACGAATTACCGCATTCGATATCGTGTAAAATTTGTCGTAATTTTCATATTTGAGATTATGGCATTCGATATCGAGCAAGAAATTTTGTACATTTTATCATAATTTCGATAGTAAAATTATTTTTCGATACGATAGCTGATTCGATCTCGAAGGTGGTAATTAGGCCCCGGATTTCAAAAGTGATTTCGATACAAATTTCCAAGTATTACAATAATTCTAAGTAGTAGAGGTCAGGACAATAAATTTACTTACAAAATTTTCATTGGGTATTTTTTTTTTTTTTTTTCAAAAAACCCAGAATATATATACTTTTTTGGATTTGCGGTGAATATTTCGATGTGTTACAAACGGAATGACAAAATCATAATTTTGGTGGTGGTTATAAAAACATCGTTATATAGATATTCGCATTTGAAAAAAAGTCTTTCGAATTAAGGACTGAGATCGAAAAATTTTTAACATACATATATGTTAATAAAAATGAAACCATAAAACTTTCAGTTTTGATTTTTTTTTATTTTATTGAAATTATTGTTACAATTTCCAAAAAAAAAAAATATTTTTATAGTTCTAATCACCAATGATGAAATATTGAACCTTTTTCGAAAACCCTTCCATTATGGTTTTTATAGTGCTTTATGTCACTTTTGGAAACCTTTTTTGTGCTCTTCAATTCTCTTTTAACAAGATCCCAATATCTATCCACTGGACTCAGCTCCAGGCAGTTTGGAGGAATTGCCTCTCTTGGTACAAAACCACATTATTGGCCTTGCACCTCTCAAGACCTTTCTTACCATAGTGAAAGATGCCAAATCAGGCTAAAAGTAAGTGGACACATTAAGAAGTCTTATGAATGGAAACATCCTTTTTTGTAAACATTCCTTGATGTAACAAATGTTTGGCCATACCAAGAACTTTTTGGGAAATTTTGTCTGCTTTTGGGTCCTAAACTTTTCTTCAACATTCTCTTGAGCATCTGCAACATACAAAAATTGACCCAGAAGCTGCGAAAAATTGTCATACGTACATTTCGTCATCCATTATGCAGCAGGTAAATTTTTTGTATACAATTTGACTTCAATTTCCATGCTCTGTCTTTGGCCTTTAAATTTTTAGCAGAGTTCCCGTTAGGAACTTTTGAGCCTTGTATATTTTAAACCTGCTTTTCGTACCAAATGGTGCGAGTACTGACCTAACCGGGCTGCTTTCCTACCGGATGTGTTGGGAACTCTTTTGAAAATGCTTTATATTTATTGGCTATAGAAACATCATGTGGACCATTCCTTCTACCTGAACCCGGTTTTATATCAACGGACAAGTTCCGCGGTACTGTTTAATAACATTGGAAACAGTTTGATAGCAGACCTTTGATTGTTTGCCCAACTTTTTGTAGGACCAAGTTGAGTTTTATTGAAAATATTTAAAAATTTTAGTATGCACTTTTTTCTGGTCACTCATTTTAATCAGATTAACAACAAATGAACATAACTGACATTAAACATAATAACTGACATGCTTTACAAAGGTAACTTGATCAAAAAATAAATCAAATAATACTTGGGTTAAAAGTTTTAATGAAAAACGTGTGTTAAGAATTTTACGATCTCAGTCCTTATATCTATTTGTTATGCATATTTAAACTTTAGGCCAAATTTTCTCTAGTCGCATAGGTACTTTCAAAAAATTAGAACCAGTTTTGTATGTCCCAATATGTTTTAAAATACTACACGAAGGGAATCGTGCCAAAAATTTAAAAAAAAATCCCATTTGTGGATTTTTAAAATTTTTTTGGATAATCAATAGCAAATTTAAATTTTTGTTCACTTTTGCATTTTTATCAAAAATGCCTTTAAACTGTACAATTTCATAAAAAAATATTTATAAACAAACATTTTGTGGAATTTTAAAAAATTTTAATTTTTAAAAAAATCAGCAAAATTTTTTTTCCTCTTATTGAGAACAAAAATTTGGCATAATTTTTAAATTCCTGAGTGATATACTTATTTAAATCCGACTATAGATGCAGATTTCGTTCCACTGTGCGTTGGCAAGTTATACGATTGAACAGCACGTGTTCGTTAATACAAACGTAGCGATTTAGTGCCGACAGCAGCATAGCTCCGTTCTTCTTTAAAAATTACGTTTATGCCATCACCGTTAACGGCGTGCACTACAGATCACTGATAGCCAATTTGTTATGTGACACACAGCAAACGCTACAATGGACATTCTGCATTTACGATTAGATTATATAGTAATCACTCACGGAGCTGAGTGATCGTGCAATTTGTTGCTTGTTAAAGATTTGTTGATAATGGTAAATGTAAAAAGAAATATTTCTTTAAAACTTCTGCCTTTAAAAAGGTACGAGTACTACATTGTTTTTGTTTTGATTTATTGTTGTTGCTTATAAATATATATGTATATAGTTATTGTACATTGTAAATACATATGTACATTTATTGTTGTAACCATTGAGCGAACATGGCCATCAAATACTTTATCAACATCAACCTCATCATCAGCAAAAAAAAGCAAAATGTGTAGAGTATACATAAATACAAGTTTAACTATATTTTCGCAAAAAAAAAAGAAATAAAAACAAGTATTCAATATTCAGCTATGCCGAATCTTATATACCCGCCCCACCACCACTTCTGAAACCGATTTTTGTAGATTTATTTTATTTGATTTTGCCTATTTTCAACACCAAACTTTATATGGGTCCTAGGAGAAATCACGGACCGATTTTTACCATTCTCTACACAAACTGTTCTTTTATAATATTTAAAGAAAATGGCAAAAAAGTTTTTTAAAATATCAATAGATATCTTACAGTTTGGTTCATGCATGACTCTGGTTCTGTTTAAGCGATTTTGCATATTTTCAATACCAAACATTTCTGATCAACAAAAAAATATTTGAAAAAAAAATCATTACCCTAAGTCCTTCCCTGTAAGCCTTCAACAGACAGACAAATGTACGGGCATAGCTAGATCGTTTTCGAATTATATAAGGATCCAGAACCTATATATACTTTTGTGGGTCTGTGATGAATATTTCGATATGTTACAAACGGAATGACAAAATAAATATAGCCACCATTTTTTGGTGGTTGGTATAAAAATATATATATTTATATACAAATGTATCTACTCGATACTTACACGCGTATATAGATATAATTTTATGATCATACATGCATAAATACATACAGTTTATTTGTATTTTCATGTTGTAAACACATTCCATTTGTTTGTCTGTCTGGCTTAAATCTTCAAGATAGAAGATTTGTTTTATGCCTGCCGACCGTCAATGGTTTTTATGTTTATTAAATTTCATCAACTACCGCTTACAATACAAAGATGACTAAGTGCAGATACAGTTGAAATAAAAGTTGTTAACATATTTGAACTATTTTGAAGTAACCTAACATGTCATGGTCTACTACATAAACTTATTGGGGAATTGAGAGTATTCAAAATGACAGAAAAGCTATGAATTCCTTTAATTGCAAATAAATAGAAATGTTGGACGCATGGTTAAAACGAAAACATCACGTCCCTAACAAATCTCAATTATTAATCAGTCATATTCATTGTATGGACGAACGGCACAATTTCTAGGTTAATTGCTTTATTTATGATTCCGGCAAAAATATAAATTATATGTTCTACTAATCAAAGATAAATTAAAAATCAAAACAAAATTTCTGGGTAAAAATTAAAAGAACAGTTAATCGGACAACAATCAATTACAATGTTAGCGAACACACCTATTAATTAACTTATTCAAGTGAAAAATTTGTCGCATACAATATAATATCAATGAAAACAAAAACCCCCACACATTATCATCATCTTTAAAATCACAGTGTAACAGTAAATGCAACAATAGCACGAGTTGAGAGGTACAGAAGATATTCGCAGAAACAATTAGAAAATAATACATTATTTCTATGAATAGGTTAATGGAGGTCACCACTCAACAGCAAGATGACATAAGCAATTTTTATTGTTATTGTTTTAATTTTTAATATTTGTCATTTGCACTGAGTGGCAATTAATTGTATCACCTGGTGTCAACAGTTTCTCCTTTTGTTTTGTAGCTGTAGTTAAACATTTGAACACGAATTTGTTTATTGTTTTAATTTTTTTTTTTTTTAAACAAAAGTTAAAATTTAATTAATGTCTGAAGTTTAATAGCACTAACTAAAGTTTAATAAATAAAAAAGTACTCATAATTATTTTAATACAAACTCGTGCAAATTTAAGAATTTAATTAAATTTTTTTTGTTTTTTAAACTCATTTCAAAACATCCAGAAAAATCACAACTAAAAAAAAGGTCTGATAAATAAATGCAAAAACTACATTATATTTTATATTTACTATTAAAAATATTCGTAGTTAAAGACCTCAAGTTCATTGCTAAAAGCTGACATCAAAAATGTATTTTTATTTTTCTTTTACCCACCCATTTTCGTATTAAAATAATAAACTTGACATACACTTACATACGTACAATTCGGATATATGAAATATGTATGAGTACATATAAAACTAAAAACAAAATTAAGTTATTTTAATTTTATTTTAATACCCTACACTTTACTGAGAATAGCTAGGGTCCGCAATAGGTTTATGTATTTGCTTTCTAAAAATCACCTAACATTTCTGTAGCACTTAGGCTTCTCCTAATGGAAATAAGAGCGATTCAGAACTGCCCACTAAGTAAAACGAACTTGCTCTATTTTAAAAACTTTTTCAATATTTCATTGAAATATGTTCCCTTTTTCCATTTTTCGTTAATCAACTTTGTTCAAGTGAAAAAATTGTGAAATTTTTAGACGTAATTTTCAACTATTGTTAATGAAAAGTTCATGGGAATATTTCGATAGCAATTTTCCTTTCGAGGGTAATGGATATTTCATGGGAACATAAATTTCACATGTTTTTCACGATAGGGTTGATACAATATTTTTTTTTTTTTTACCAAATTTGTTTAAATAAGATAGTATTTATGCTTTCAACAGACCGACAGATGTACGGACTTAGCTAGATCGTCTTAGAATCTTATGAGGACCCAGAATATATATACTTTTTGGTTCTACGACTAATTTCGATATGTTAAAAACAGAATGACAAAATCTATATACCCCCCATCATTTTTGATGGTACACTGAGAGAAAAAATTTTGTTGTACATGTTTACTGTAACCATTTCAAAATTTGTACACGCAATTATTTATATGATTGAGGTAACCATAATATGGAAAATTTAAGATTCACATGATTGTCGCAATCATACATATGACTATAGTAAATAAATATATGTTTATGGCATATGTTGTTCTCATATTATGATATCCATAAGCCGAGAAAAACATAATATGGTAGTCACAAACATATATTTATTTACAGCAATAATATATCTGATTGCAACAATCATGTGAATCGTAACATTAACATGTTACCATAATATTGCTCAAAAACTTGTCAAAATGATGAAATGGTTACAGTAAACCTGTGTAACTATATTTTTTCTCTGCATGTTCATATAAAAATTTATATTTAAAATAAATATCACTACAGCTCAAAATCTTTATATTTTTTATTATTTTTCAATTCACATAATTTTGAATTACATAGATTTACATTAAAGTTAATTTGTGATATTGAGAACAAGTATGGGTCGTTCTAAGCCGTACAATTTGGAATTAGAAACTACATGGATTTGGTTACAAATTGTTTAGCAAAATATGTATTGATTGATAAAATTATTAAAGCACACGTGTAGCGCATTCACAAAATATTGACTGAATAAGAGATAAATTAAAATTTTAAAATATTTTCTACTAAATTTTGAGTTTGAATTTTGAATAATTTGATAATTTTGATTAATTTGATACATGAAATGTAAAAAAGAAAAATATTAATTTGTGTATGGGTCATTTAGGTTTTGCTTCCAATATCAATTTTTAATTTAGTGAAGTTTCATTAACCCCTTGTGAACCAAGGCTTTAAATCGTTGAAAAAGTTTTATTTTTTTTATTAAATATTGAAAATAATGACTTCAATAAGTTATTTACAAAATTTTAACATTGTGGGGGACCTGCAAGGAACAGAAATGAATCGAAAGGGTCCTGGTACTTTTAAGTACCATTGGTTCAGCATCATCCAAAACATAAAAAAAACTTATAGATTTTTGTTTAAATTTTATTAATATATTGATTAGTTTTGTAACTTTTATAAAATTTTCTATTTCAAGTCTATTCCATGGTATTTTACGAAACAGTATTTTTTATCATTACAACATTTATAAACACCACAATGAGAACATGAGATACTTCACCATTATTCTGGGTAAGCGTGGTTGCCAATAAGCAAAAAAATATATTATTATAAGTACCGTCGGTCGACAAAGGGTTAAAATTAGAATTTAGATGGAATCTCTTTAATAAAGTTTAAAATGTGCAGTTTTGACTTTACTCAAAAGTTCATATCAGAACATTTATTAAGTTTAAAAGGGTAAAATTTACATGCAATGTGAAATATGTATGTAGGGAAATTTTAAGTCGTTTCTTAACTATAACTGATATGTATGCATGTCAGACAAAATGGCTCATTATATTTAGTGTAGGTATAGGTATATTGTTTTGTTTTTAAACATTTGAATGTAAAAGTATCTTCTGTTTCTTTGTTGTATGTACTTTGTACCCCACAGTTAACCCAGCCACATTAAAGCACGAGTACAATTCATATGTCATGGAATTGCGAATTCTCATTAAATAAAAACAAATACTATTACGTATTGTTAGTGAACAATCCGGCAGTTCTGGGTGACTGTCCCGAACTAGTGATTTTAACTATCATTTAGGATGAGAACTAGTTACATAAATACCTACGTGATTAGTTATTTTAACATGTGCGTGTCTTAAGCGACCCTACATATATTACAAAATATAGTCTTATAGCTGGTCCGAAGTAGTCAACACATGGAACATATAATTACAAATTTTGTCGTATGATTGAACGATTCTAGATTACTTGGCGTAAGTGAAGCAACTAGTCTCTAAAGTATAATATAAATTCACTTTACTTTATCAGTTTGCTGAATAAAGAAGTTAGCCATAAATAGAAATATAATATGATTTTTGAAATGACAGATTGATATAATAAGATATAGTAAAATGAAAATACACCCAGCATTGTATAAATATGAAAATACAAAATGTTAACATATCACACAACAGATTACAAAAGGACACTAAGTGACAAATGACTCTACTTTCTGAAGTGCAGTACAAAATAAAATTTAAAATTGATACACTCTAGATTACTTTGAGACACTAAAGTGACAATCGACATCACGCTAGATTACCTGGGATGTGTACAGTAACCAATTGACTTTGCACTGTACTACTAAGAGCACATATGTATCAAATGACCCAAAATATATAAATTGGAGTCAGGCGAATAATTAGAGATAAATATTTAAAGTGACTACACATTAGATTACTTAGAGACACTAAAGTGACAGGAAGTGTCTAAGATTTACGTGGGTACCTGCCGCATAGGCTTAAACCGCACGGTGGTCTTAACACAATGCGTCTATCACCGCCATTGAATGACTTGCAAGGTACACTCAATTGGCAACTTCTTGTACAATGATTGCATAGATCAATGCACAATCCTCTTGCACGAGAGCTCGGGCTATCTAATGCCTGCCATCCATAGCTAGCTAGTCAACTGATCAGCCCAGAACAATTATCAAAGCTGCAACATCCGGCCTGGTAATCCAGTCCAATGTATGGTCTCGACAGAGAACCAAGCCCAACGACCAGTACATCACGAATGCTACTACCTCAATACGTTTCCTGAGCACAAACGCCAGTTGGTATCTGCTACTTTCAATGGCTCTGTTGAGTCAGCAACAGCACCTAGTAAGATACATTTGGTAGTCCGAAATTTAGCACTAGCCCAAATATCAGTACTTTAACCAACGATCTTCTCCCCGCTTTGTGTTTTAACCACATCCACCAGGAACTCACCGAAGTGACCTCACCAATGATCCTACCGGACCGAAGTCCTGGGGCCAAAGAATCCCCGTGGAACTAGATAAGACTCTAGTCAGCTGCGAATTTAATAAATTAAATTCTTACCAGGAATGAGGTCCGTGCACCTCGGAGCCCCGGTTTCGCTCCATATTTCCCCTTGAGGCATAACATCAAGGTGTGGAGCTCACCAAAATGCTTATCCATGCCCCAAGGGGGGACTAAAGTGACAATTGATTTCATGTTAGATTACCTTGGATAAATAAAGTAATTGACTTCTGTCAAATGACCCAAAATATATAAATTGAAGTCAGCCAAGTGATCAGATATTAATGAACATTACTGTCTATAAGGGATACATTGACTACTTGTAGAACTGCTGGGAATTCAAAACTAAATTTACATACGTTAATACATATGTATGTATGTATATATATTTATCATCATCATTGGTGAGTACTAGACTTTGATACGTTTAAGACATTTAAGGTAGTTAATCAAACTTTTTACGAAATAATTTCATAGTTAGTTAAGTACAAAAACAAAATGGAAACAATTAAATTTGAAATAGTACTTAATAAACAAAAAAACAATTACAAACGTTTTGTTGATTTTTTGGGGGATTTCTTAAAATTTAATTTTTTTTATTATTTAATCATCTTTATGAAAACTTTATAGATCAAGTTATTTTCTTAACATTTTTAATACACTCTTAAAATTATGTTGCTTATGCAGAAAATTACAGTGCGAGAAATCACATAAAATTAAACAATTATTTTGTTTGTAAGTTAGATAAATATAAAATAAATTATGATGAACATACGAGTACTAACTAGCTGTTCTCTTTTTAATTTTTTATTTAACATTCCTCCATACTTTCTTCATCATCAATGAATGCTATGCAACCATTAAGTTATTTAATAATTTTTTTATTTTAGTAAATAATTTACACAAGAATAAACTGATTTATTGAACGGATGAGTGAGTGAATGAGTAAGTGAGTACATTCACATTTAGCACGCAAATTTACAAAATCTTTTATTTTTCTTCTTCAATTAAAACAAAGAAAATCGGAAAAAATTTTTATTGAAAACCAAAGAGAAATGAGAAGTTTAAATATATTAGTTTACCATTTACTACTACAATATTATTTAATAAAAATCAATTAAGTCTAAAACACACAAAGCAGATGAAAAAGTAATATTCGTAACAGAATTGAATATAAAATTCGAAACATAAAAAAAAACAAAAGCAGTAAAAGCAAATTGATTAATCAATGTGTTGGAAACTCAATTTTGTTTAACCCATTAGGATACGATTTTCCATAATTTAATAAAAAAAATATTTAAATCTCTCATAATATATGTGAGAATGGGCAATATTGTGTTGTTATTTGGAAAATAAATTAATTATTATCAAATTAAAATCCGGTTTCCAAAGAAAATATTTATTTAGTAATATTTTCTCCATAATTTATTATGTATACAGTCGTCCATGCGGTATTTAATTAAAAATTTCATTTAGTGAAATTACCCTAACGTAAAGTAAACAACTTATACAATGTTCATTTAAAAGTCATATATAAACTAGCCGTATCAGAAACTAAAGACACTAACACTTTGCTAACTAACTATATTTCTTATAGATATTTTAGTCTCCAATATGATATCGATAAACCCACAGAAAATATATAATGTCCAACAGTGTTCGACTAACACCATCAGCGATCACCATGTTCGAATTATAATTCTGAAATTTGGTCAAGATATTACAGATGATGGGTACATTGAATTGTACTACCCTACACCACCAAAGTGTTTGTGCTGATGTTTGTAGCGCCCAATAATATTGGTCCAACACCCACCGATCAGATCAGAATCACTTTCTGAGTCGATTAAACGATCTGCCTGGAAAGGTTTAAGACATGGAAATATTATCAAAATTGCGCCCTATAGATTTTGAAGCCCCCATTTAAATTTCGTCCCGAAATAGGACTTTATTGGCCATTTGATTTCTATAGATATACACACACAATTTTTTCCACATACATATAAGGCCCACTTCCGAAAATCACTCAAGAAATAAAAATTGTAAAAGAAAAGTGATTGACTCAGTAGAGTATTATATGGTCTGGCTGGACCGACTATACTTTCTACTTGTTTTTATAATTATTAATGAACAACTCTAATCTTTTATCAAAGATCCTATCTGACCATAACATCTTGATTAATTGTAATAACATAATTATGAAAGATCGTAGATCAGAGCACATAGAATAGAGTTTTGTTGCCAATCAAATTTTGATTTTATACCTACCACGTGCGGTAATTTGACTTGTCCAATTGGGTCAAAAATTTTACAATTTCTCGATTAGTTTTAATCCAATATTGTGAACAGTAGTATCCAAAATATGTTAAAAAAGTGAAATTTAACCACATCTAAACAAACGGTATTTTAAAGCTACAGGTTCATTTCATATAAACTTTAACTGATCCCTATCTCCAGAGAAAACCAGTCACTTAACTAAATCTGTGTTAGTTAACTTCACAATTGGGTTAAATTTCAGTTAAATATGTCAAATGATCATAATTGTTTAGACAACAATCTATGATCATTTTGTATATATTTGTCTGTGTTTAGGCATTGGTATTAAAAATAAAAAATTTCAACACCAAACTTAACTGAACAACTGAGAATATTGGTGCCATAACTTCCTCAACAGACTAACGGACCTAGTTAGTTCCTTTTTAAACGTCACCAATATTTTGATGTTGAAATTAAAGGGGTATAAAACAACATGTTGTAATCGTATATACCCTTTGTTCAAAAAAAATTTTGTGTCTTAGTAAGCCAGATATAGATAAAAAATCGAGGTAGTCGTGGTTTTAATAACCTTCACCATGAGTGGCAAGGGTATATATAAGTTTGTCATTCCGTTTGTAATTTCTGCATTTTTCATTTCCGACCCCACAAAGTATATACATATATTCTGGATCGTTATATGTAGCGAAGTCGATATAGCCATGTTCGTCTGTGCGTCTGTATGTTGTATCAACTTTCCGTAGCCCCCAAATAACTTACAAACATAATTGATACATCAATATAGCGGGAATTCTACCGGCTCGGTCGCAAATTCAAATCGAGTAAATCGGCCCACAAACCGGAACAACCTCGATTTTTGGGCTATTTTGTATCTATATCTGGATTATTAAGTCATTAATATAGACAATATGGATATCTAATGATAGATATTTCAAAGTCCATTGCAACGATCTATATATATAGTAATTTGGGCCTACAATGGGTCAAAATCAGGAAAAATATTTTTTAACCCGAATATTTTTTTTTTACCACAAACATTTTTTTTTATAAATTTTTTTTTCATTAATAAATTTAAAAAATTAAAAAAAGATTGGAAAAAAATTAAATAAAAAAATTGGAAAAAAATTGTAAAAAAAAATTGAAAAAACATTTTTTTTAAATATTGAAAAACAATTTGAAAAAAAAAAATTACAGCCTGGCCCACGATGTCGAAAGAAAACTTAAGCGAACGAAAGTCAGTCACTCACTTTCATTCGAAACAATGGCCCACTATCTACATAATTCTATAAATAACTCTCCTAAGGAATATAAAAGATTACTTTTGGGACATCTCGAACAAAAATAAGTAGATTTTTCGTCAAATTCTACTTATTTTTCTACCAGAAACCAGTATGTATGAGTGAAAATATATGTAATTATGTTATATTATGCACAAATGTATAATAATAAATAAGTATGCATCCGTTTTGTACTAGATTCTTACACAGACGACAATAAATAAAAAGTGAATGAATTTGACATTTTAGTTCGTACAAATATTAGAAAATGTAAATAGTGAGCCTCAAATTTTGTATTGAGTTGCTTACGTTATCGTTCGTATTTGTTTTCTTTCGAATAAGAATATTAGTGAGCCTCAAAACAGCTGTTTGTCGTTTGAAACGACAACGTTCGACATAGTGGGCCAGGCTGTTAATTTTGAAAAAAAAATTTAATTTTGTTTACCTAAAAATATTTAAAATTTTTATTTTAAAGTATAACTTGATGAAGAATGTCCTAATATATTATGATAGTTTAAACAAATTGTTGTTGTGTTTTCAACAAAAAAAAGTATTATTTTATGACAAAACTATAAACATAGTTCTTATTAGTTTAGAACTTTTTTGTTTGAAACACAACAAAAATTTAAACTATCATAATATATTAGGACAATATGACCTAATAGCAGGCCGTGTAAATCCCCCAATTGTATTTTAATAATGCAAAATTTCAGATAAACTTTTTATATTGTTTCTTCTCAAATTTTTATTAAATAGCTGAGGACCAAACGATTAATTTCAATCAATATAATAAATTATGCTACCTTTCACTATTTCACTGCAATTCTATTCATTTAAAAATGTGAACGTTTGCTAAATAATTTAAATTCCTGAACGATTTAATAAATTGTGTATATTGTGCACTGTAATAAAAATATTTGCAACAATACTAGCTAGTAGTTTTCTGATTCATTATCAAGATTATAAGAAATACATTATTTTGCAACAAATTTTCCATAAATTGAAATGTATTTAGTTTTGTTTTTTTGTTTTGTATTTATTTGCAATACCCGTAATTAAGAATAATTTTCATGCATAGAAGTGTATTAAACATTATGGACAGATTGTTATTGTTTTTATTAATATTATTTGTTATTGCAAAAAGAAAAAAACATTTAATTAAGACAAGCACGTTTTGTTTAAAAAAGTCAATTGATTTCGCGGCAATTTTATTAGAATTAATAAGTTTTAATAATATGCAGTCAACAGCAATTAAAATATTTCTATATAGACATATTTTTATGTTAAATTAAAAGCAGAGCTTCAAATTAATTTATTCAAATTGGTCTTAATTCACTAAAATCTTAATTCGGAATTAAAAAAACTCAGCCATGAATTTCAGAAATCCATTACCAACATCTAATTAAGTATTTAGCTTCATTCAAAACTTTTATTTAAATACTTAGAATTCATTCATATTTATTCAATATTTGTTAATTAAAATCTAATACAAATTAAGACCCGTATTTTATAAAACGAAACGACAAACGTTAAAATAAAATTCTATGGAAAATATTCAAGTTTCAAACCCTTTTCCCAGTATTCTTTATACAAATTGCTTACGCTTCCAAACGTTTCGTTTTATAAAATGAGGCCCTAAATTAAAATATATTTTTTTCATAAAATTTTCTAAAGGCTTTTTGTAATAGATTTGTATTGAAGAAACATAGAATCATTCAATAAATTTTTAAAGCTATTTTGTAATGGATATGAATTAACAAAAAAAACTTGAATGATTCAATAAGGAATTAATTCTATAAAGAATGAATTCTCAATACATTTGAAATGTAAAGGAATTAGGCCTATGAATTAAAAATTAAGATATCAAATTTAATTTGATTTCGAAAATGATATTAAGAATTAATTAATTTGAATCTTTTTTAATGTGTTTTTTTATATGAAAAATATTTCAAAGAAAATAAAAATTAATATGCGGATTTTTTTTTAAGGATATTTATTTACTTAAATGGAAAACATGACTTACCTTTTTGGTTCTTATCATTTTGGCAAGATCAACGGCGGGTATTTCCAATAGATGCGATTTAATGGGCGGCAGCTTTTGACGGTTCACTTTGATGTTGGTGAAACGACTATAGGGTACAACGAACCAACTGAACACGATCATAGCCGTACGCAGAAAGCGCCGCATTATGTACCCCATAATTCTGGAACAAAGTAGGACAGCAATTTTGGCGGTTTTTATTAAACAGGCGGGGAGGAAAAAAAAATACAACAAAAATTTTAATTTTTTAAAATTACGATTTTTGGTTTGAAAACAGAAAAAAAACTGGGTCAAATATACATATATGTATATGAATATATTTATTTTATTTTTGTGCAATAGATTTTTGACTGTTATTATGATGATTTTTATTTGTTGAGTTTTTTTGAGATATTTTTGTTTTGAATTTCTTTGTTTGCTTTGGTTTGTTGTTGTTTCTTTTACTGGTTATAATATGTTGGGGTTTTGGCCAGTTTAAAGAGTCTTGTTAATAACCATCCGCCAATTTGGTTTAGCTACTCTCTGCAAAAGAGAGTGCTAAAACCAAAGGCATGGTTTAGAGCCAACTTAAATGTTTCTTACCAACTACCATGCATTTTTGGTATTTGGCTAAGAAACCACACACTGCAAGTATTATTATTATTGAACACCACCACACTCTCTCATCTACTATTTATTTATTTATTTATTATTTTTGTTATTTTTTTTAGTTTTTTATTTTGTTTCTTTCTTCTTTGTGTTGTATTTGTTTAAGAATTGTGCAATCTACTTTTTTTTCTTTTTGATTATATTGCTAGTAGCTATATAGTCGTCGTCTGTCTGCTAATAGTAATTTTCGGCTGCAGCTTAAATGCTGTCGTTTTCTTGCCACTAACTAACACACACTTTGCGAATAGACTTTGTACTGTTCGATAAGTTGCACAACATGCGTTGCGTTTAATGTTGTTGTCTTAAGGCGAGTCTGTTGGCACAAGTGATGATGACAATTTAACAACGTTGCAACGTTCCAGCGAAGATTTGTTTTGGTTGTGGCAGGAGCAAATGACCGAGATCATGTAACGTACATTATTTGAATGCTGCTGCCAATAGTGGGATTGCAATGCTGCCAATTTTGGCTAAAAACACGACCGTCTAAACGATCAAGTAGCAGATCATTCGATTGCTGGCGTATTCGTATTCACTTGAAGCCAAAAACTAGGTTTGCCACAGGCTAACTTGCCTGTCGTAGCAAGATTTTTCTGATATTTTTTTTCTATTTATATTATTTTTTTAGTTTATTTGGCTATTAGGTTAAGAAATTTTGTTTGTTAAAAAAAAAAAAAACTCTTTTAAATTATGTAAGTTTTTTTTTTAATTTATCAATATTTTCTATGTAGAACAGTGTTTCAATTCCTTTTTTTTTTAATTTCTTATTTATTCATCTTAAACATTTCTTTTGTTTTCGTTTTAATTTGAAATTCACTTGCTGATTTCAAAATCTTTTTTAAACTTTATCTTGTTTTAAGCAATTCAGCATATTTTTTTCTTAATTATCTTCTTTTTTTTATAATAATTACAAATTTGCCAAAGCCATAATAGCAAAAAATCATAAAAACACAAAATTCGCACAGACAAGACAACTCTTTAACGCCCGACCTCTGTTGAGTAAATAGTTTCTTCAGCTCAAGCTGCATAGTTATTTAAACAAATGTTTACAACCAAATCGCAGAAAACTAAGTGTATTTCATAAATATTATTTAAACTGATCTCTTACACTCTTTTCCATTACAAAATCTCTCTCTTCTTTCATTATCATGCTCTTTTGCTAAACAAACTAACTAAGGTTTTGTTTAAAACATTTAAAAATACATAATAATAAAAACTAGTTCTTGTATTAAATTTATAAAAGTTGTAGCTTTTCATGTGCTATAAATTGTTTACAACATATTTAGTCTACATACAACAAGGCATCACAGTAAAAATATGCATTCGTATCAGACAAATTGTATCTCAACGAACGTATTCGTAGACACAATGACTAAGTCCAACATCAAGCAGGTTGCAAGCTGTGATTAAAAGCCTTAAATTTTCTTATTTATTTACTGAAATACTGTTTTGTTCGAACTTTGATGATCGAACAGTTTAGGTTTGTCACTCTCAAGAATCACATTTCAGAATTTATATTTATGTCCATATATATTTCTCTTTTAAGAGAAGATTTGTTTTCAAAGAGCGTGATATTACAAGTAGACAAGTAAATTTTTATTTATCAAAGAAAAAATACAGAAAAGAAAATCATAAAACATGATATTGTTAATCGTCGCAGAAACTTGTATATTATTAACTTTAAACATATTTAATGTTGATGTCAAAGATGCACCTTATATCGAGGTCTCATTTTACTGTCGCACCGGGAATTATCTTAAGAAGTTAAAGGTCACATAAATAAATGTTTTAAACCAAGTATTTATGTATGTATTTGCAATTTTTTTTTAGCCAGTTTCTGATCTGCGAGTTAAACTGAGTATGAATTGCATTTTAAGTCGAAAACAAATATACTTACAGGAAATTATGACTGTTAATGGATATACATACCTACAGAGGTATAGTTATTCTGTATAAAAATTATTATTTGTCAATTTAACTTTTTCGGTAATCAAGCAAATAATTAAATTATTTGCTTGAAGCAGAGCTTCCAATTAACAAAAAAAAATAAGAACTTATTCATTATTAATTTAGTTTCTAATGGAAAGCTTTCGGACTTTGAAGAATTAAATTGTGTGTTAATTCAAATTTAAAATCTAAATTTAAGAATATGAATTTTGGTATTGGAAATTAGCAAAATCGGCCCATAAAGCAAAAAACTACGAATATCTCCTATTCATATCCAAGAGACAATATATGGACATATCAAAAATACCTTTTTAGCGACTTATACCACGTATTAAGGATGGTTGTTGTTGCTACTGTCAATGCAGCAAGCACTCGCTTTATCCGTAGTGCGACCGCAGAAGCGGTAGGACTCGCGTGATGACATCCGAAGGATCTTATAGCTGATATCTTGATATGAACAGGTTGGTAAATGAGGACATGCGAAACAAATGGTTAGAGCATCAAAAGAACAGCAAGATGTATTGAGGAGTTGGCAAGTTGTGGTCTACACTTCGGTCACACTCTAAGTCGGCAAAAAGGATGATAGGGTCGTGATTACCAACCATATACGAGCCTAAACGGAGCTCGCATGCTTTCTGTTGTCTATTCATTGACCACCCTCAGACAGACAAGGCGCAACGAAGTGTTTTTTACAAACTACACAACCTTCTCGGACACAACATAGCTTTGCAGGCCAACTGATGTTGCAGAGGCCATCAATGTGGAAAAAATCATCCAAGGCGATTGGCTCAGGCTAGTGTTAAAACAACTTGGCGAGTGTTATTAACCTATTAACGAGGGTAGAGTCATCCTAATCCCGCAGGACGATATCCTCCCCATGCTGACCCTTTACATACCAACAGCACCTCTACATTAACTTGTCACTCAGATCTCGCAGGGCTTAAAACAGCAAGCAGAGGCCTAGTGAAAATACGATTCTCGTGTCGCTAGACTTGTCAAAGGCTTTCGGCCTTTTTTGATTCCCGGGAATCGGAAAATTTTGTTATACATTATCGGGTACCCGGCAATTCCCGAAATATGTACATAATGATACTGTAAATTAGGAATATTATAGCCAAATTTCATATAAAAACTTAGCTTAATTTACTAAAATCTTAATCCGTAACTAAAAAATGTCAGCCTTTCATTCCATAAATCCATTCGAAACATCTAATTCTTTAATTTTGAAGATTATTAATAACAGAATTTATTCAAACTTTGAATGATTAAATTTGTATTTATTCAAATCTACTACAAATTGAATTAAATTGGTTTTTATTCATTCAATTTAGTTTTGCTTTTAATTATTTACAAAATGAATTGAAAAAAATTGTCTCAAGCCTTTTTGTAATAGATTTGAATTGAAGAAAAATTTAATCATTCAATATATGTTTGAAGCTATTTTGTTATGGATTTGAAGAAGAATTTTAAAGAAATTTATAATGATTCAATAATAACTTAATTCTATAAATAATGAATTCTCAAAGGAATGAATTCAATACATTTTAATGGAATGGAATGGAATGGAATTAAGAATTAATTCATTCGATCCTTTATTATGTATGTATGTTGTACAAATACATAAAATCATTTCTATCATTTCTTATATGTATTTCCACAATTTTCATTTGTGACCCCATAAATAATATAAATATGTATATACTCTGAAGTCTTACAGATGCGCATTCAAGAACTATTGCTGCGTTTCCTTTCAATGCCAAAATCAATTCAATAGCTTTGTCTTCATTGTTCCAAAAGTTCCTCTTGGTAACTGTAGATTTGAACTTGAAAATACCAGATGGTGTGCTGCCATCAAAAGTAGGGGGCTTTGTTCTACTAGAGGTTTCTGGAATAATTCGCACCGATCCATCTCGGCAGATTATTCACCTTTATTTCTAGATAGTGCAGTTTTCTGTATGTCTTTTTAAATTTTCATTCGAAAAACCCCAAATAAATAATAATAATATGTGGATTATTGCCGAGATATAAGCGAAAACCTTAAAAAAAAAACTTTTCACTTTTTTTTTGTGAAAAATAGAGTTCTCTAACTTGTTTTTTTTTGTAGCTTCGTCAGTTTTTAATTCCCGGGATTCCCGAGTAAAAATCTCCGGAATCGGGAAGTAAAATATTAGCAAAATTCTCGGGAAATTTGTGCCGGGAATTCCCAGGATAAAAACCCTACCTTCGACGCTGTCAGCCAGACCACACTCTTCCAGGTTATCCAGCAGTTCTCTATATCCAACAATATGGAGATATGGATCGTAAACTATCTGAGTGACAGTCAGTCGTTCGTAGAATGAGTTCACAAGAAGTTTAACTACTACCTCTCTAAACTCCCCGCACCTACACAGGAAGCGGAAACGATGTCAAATGTGGACGACTGAATCATTAATGCGACGAGCCACAACATTGCTGACCTATAAGAACTGGTGAACGGTACATACTTCTAAGTACGTATGTATGCACACGTTTGCCACATGACAATAGAACACAAATCAATAAATAAATATTGAATTTTCTAATAAATCTCGTGTAATTAATTGAAACATTTACGTCTCAAGTCGGCAATTTTTAACAACAACTTGACGTTTATTAGGTGTAAATTGCTGTTAGGAATAGAGTACAAAGCAAAAAACTAACAAAACAAATAATATTAATAATTGTCTATTACATTTTGTTCTAAGAATTGCTGTTAAAATACATATTTAACAATTATTTTGTAATTACAAATATTTAATTGTCTCATGAAATGTAAAACATAAACAAAGTTGTTTGAAAAAAATGTATTTAATAAAAAAAAACTTCCGGTCAAAAGGCGAATTTTAATAAAAAGTAAAAAACACTATCGCAAGTTTAAATACTAAGCAATATTATATAACGATACACCATTTGTAGATTTCAAACCATAAATATTTGTTAAAGGTCAGTTTCGGAGAAGGTAATTAAATTAAAATGTATGTAAGTAGTAATATTGAAATACAAAATAAATTACAAGCTGGAATGTAAATAAGAATCATTCATTGTAGTTCACAAAGTTCGAAAATATTTTACCTGAAATTTTATCTAAACCAGGCGGTGTAAAATCCCTCCCCCCCCAAAACCGATAAGTTTTAATATAAAAAAAAAAAATAAAGAAAAATGTAAAATAAATTTTAATTTATTTCCCCCCAAATATACAGAAAACGATATACGAGTATTTATTCCCTATACCATCACCTTGGGAAAGGTATATGGCGTTTGTGCTGATGTTTGTAGCGCCCAAAAATATTATTCCAATATCCACCTTAAAGTAAAGTACCAATCGACTCAGAATCAATTTCTGTTTCGATTTTATATATTTTTTTCGGACCAAGGACGAAGCCTATGACAACTGGCTGAAATCGGTCCATTATTTCCCTTAGCCCCCATACAAGTGTTTTCTGAAATAAATGTCACACAAATTCCTCCTCATATAAGTTTCATATAAAAATAAATAACATTTTAACATTTCATGCGGATCAAACCATAATTGACCATAGTTCCCATACAAGACCCACTTCGGAAAATCACTTTAACGAGCATAAATCTCTTAAAAATATTGGTATCCACATAAAATTCAACAGAAATAAGTTTTATATAAAAAAAAATCATACAACCTTTAACGATCATAAATCTTCTTGGATCTAATCATATAAGGACCACTTCCGAAAATTACTCATGACAAAAAATTATTCAACAAAGTGTAGGGTTTGACCAACTATACTTTCTTACTTGTTTCTTCTAACGTTAAAATAAATATTATATAAAACATTTATAAATTAGAACATTGCATTAATTTAATGTAAGCAAAACATGGATCACATCCTAGCACTTTTGTACCAGTTTTAAAGGAATTTCTCTATTGGGGTTTAAATATCAATATTGGCTCTTTTTGGAGCTCTTATTTGAGTTTGATGGTCTTGTTCTTTTCTTTGTTTAATTGAAAATAATCCACACTCTCTTCTATTTAAAAAACTTTAAGAAAAGTGTCTATAGAAGACACTGTTCTATAGAAAAGTGTCTAAAGAAGAAACTGTTCTATAGAAAAGTGTCTTAAGAAGACACCGTTCTATAGAAAAGTGTCTTAAGAAGACACCGTTCTATAGAAAAGTGTCTAAAGAACACACTGTTCTATAGAAAAGTGTCTACAGAAGACACTGTTCTATAGAAAAGTGTCTAAAGAAGACACTGTTCTATAGAAAAGTGTCTAAAGAAGACACTGTTCTATAGAAAAGTGTCTAAAGAAGCCACTGTTCTATAAAAAAGTGTCTAAAGAAGACACTGTTCTATAGAAAAGTGTCTAAAGAAGACACTGTTCTATAGAAAAGTGTCTAAAGAAGAAAAATGTCTAAAGAAGACACTGTTCTATAGAAAACTGTCTAAAGAAGACACTGTTCTATAGAAAAGTGTCTAAAGAACACACTGTTCTATAGAAAACTGTCTAAAGAAGACACTGTAATTCGCACACTGTTCTTTAGAAAGGTGTCTAAAGAAGACACTGTTCTATAGAAAAGTGTCTAAAGAAGACACTGTTCTATAGAAAAGTGTCTAAAGAAGACACTGTTCTATAGAAAAGTGTCTAAAGAAGACACTGTTCTATAGAAAAGTGTCTAAAGAAGACACTGTTCTATAAAAAAGTGTCTAAAGAAGACACTGTTCTATAGAAAAGTGTCTAAAGAATACACTGTTCTATAGAAAAGTGTCTAAAGAAGACACTGTTCTATAGAAAAGTTTCTAAGGAAGACACTGTTCTATAGAAAATGTCTAATGAAGACACCGTTCTATAGAAAAGTGTCTAAATAAGACACTGTTCTATAGAAAATGTCTAATGAAGACACCGTTCTATAGAAAAGTGTCTAAAGAAGACACTGTTCTATAGAAAAATATCTAAAGAAGACACTGTTCTATAGAAAACTGTCTAAAGAAGACACCGTTCTATAGAAAAGTGTCTAAAGAAGACACTGTCCTATAGAAAAGTATCTAAAGAAGACACTGTTCTATAGAAAAGTGTCTAAAGAAGACACTGGTTCTATAAAAAATTGTCTAAAGAAGACACTGTTTCTCGCACACTGTTCTTTAAAAAGGTGTCTAAAGAAGACACTGTTCTATAGAAAAATGTCTAAAGAAGACACTGTTCTATAGAAAAGTGTCTAAAGAAGACACTGTTCTATAAAAAACTGTCTAAAGAAGACACTGTTTCTCGTACACTGTTCTTTAGAAAGGTGTCTAAAGAAGACACTGTTCTACAGAAAAGTGTCTAAAGAAGACACTGTTCTATAGAAAAGTGTCTAAAGAAACACTGTTCTATAGAAAAGTGTCTAAAGAAGTATTTTTTCTTTGGCCATCGTCAGCATTTTTGTTGCGAATTTTTCTCGCATACTTTAAGAAAGGTTACAGCACTTTCGCTAAACTAACATACTAACTCAACTACTGTTTCCCCTAACTTATAGGTGGTATTCAGATGTATACAACACGACTGTGAGCTAAACTAGATCTAATTGTTAAAAGGGAAACTAATTGGAGATTGTACATCTAAAACACAATCAGAAAATTCATTCATCATTACAATACATTTACTAATGTACTACACTCAGGGAAAAACTGCTACTTAAAAACAAGAATGCTACATATTAATTCAATAATGTTCATTATAATAGAAAAACCATATATATACATACGTTAAATCAGTAATTTTCAACTTTAAATTAATATTGTTCCATATTGAATTAAAAAAAATCAACATAACTAGACTTTCGTTAATGTTTCTTATTGATTCAATATGGTTTTTATTGATTTTAAGTTGTTTTTTCTCTGGGTGTATTATCGAAGATTAACACCTAAAGAAACCTTCAATCTGAATTCAAAATATATGAATTATGTTTTTTGGAATATTGTTTTAGAGTCTGGGTAATTTTACTATATCCCGAATCTGAGATGGTCCGTTCAGAATTCAAATGTTCAACTATGTATTTCGAAAAGATTTTTGAGCAAATTGATAAAATATTAATTGGTCTAATAGAATAAAAAATATGCACAATACATTCCGATATGAGCTGGGAAATCAAATTTAAAATATTTAATAATATCATGTATTTATTGTAGGATTTTAATGATATTTCAGAAAAGTATTTCATTACAATATTGAAAAATTTCAATTCCAGCCACTAAGTTACCTTGGGTTTACGAATTGAATTGTTCTCTGTGATCTGAGGAATGGAGACATGATTGGGCATTAGTTTAAAATGATTTAAAGGTTGGATGCAGCTTAATTTGTCAATCGCTTAACAAATAATTGTTTGATCCAAAGCAATATTACAAAATTTCGGTTGCAGTGCTTTTAAAGAAAAAGTTTGTAACAGTCGACGAACCAGGGCATTTCAAGTCGACTGGTATTTCAAGACGATTCGTGCTGAAGCAGTTTGTGCACGAAACTCTATGAAGCCGGTTAATAAAAATCATGTGATTTTTAGAAATGGTGTAACTGTAAATTATAATACAAAAGTATAAATTTAATTGCCATTTAATGTTGGGCACTTTATTAAAAACACGTGACATTTTAGATTATTTGAAGAATTTTTAGTAAATGAATTGCAATTGTTTGACGTTAAATAGTAAAGGGTTAACATGTGAAGCATTTGATTTCTTATCAGCGGTCTGTTATCCCCTGAGAGAGGATTGTTTTGTAATTAATTAGGTAAATATATCATTATCTGTATTTGGTTTACATTGGATGCTTTGAAACGATAATTAATTTTATAAATTTCAGTATTAACCCTCTAACACGCTAACTTTAAAAAGCTAAAAAAAAGTTGTGGAATTATTTTTTTAGGGTAATTATGACCCAATAAACTCAGAACAGTCATCAGAAACTAATTTGCAAATTAAGTGTAGGAACCAGGTGCAAAAAGGTGAAGAGTGCCTCAGGGCATTGTTGCCGGTTTAGGTGTAAAAAACAATAAGATGTAAACATTAATTAAGTAGAATACGATTTTATTGAAAAACTAATGAAAACGATACAAAAAGTAAGAAAATATGTTTTTTACGAAGATATTTATAAAAACAATTTTTTGGTCGATATTGTCATAACGGACGTCATTAACTGAATGTTTTGCTTTTGAACATCCTGGCTATGGATCTATTTGTGGAGTACCAACTGATCATGAGTCATTATATTATATAACAAATAATATAACAACAAGTAAGAGTGCTATATTCGGCTATGCCGAATCTTATATACCCTTCACCTTTGTTGTGGATGCATTAATTGCCCACTTTCAGCGTATAGCATCCTAAATATATCAAAATTTTACATTTAATTGCTGACGAACAGATTATATTGTAGAAGTTACAAACGAAATGACAATCTTATATATACCCTTCTCACGAAGGTGAAGGGTATAAAAACAACAACGTCAAATGAAACGAAAAACCAAAAAAATAATATAAAATACGCAAAGCAATGAAACCAACAAACATCCAAACATACGTTTTGTTGCTTTTTTGTCAAAGCATGCAATAAATTGTCTTTTTTTTATGAAATTTTCAGAGGTTGTCTCGGATTTTTGCTCATATCTCCGTTACAGACAGACAGACAGACGGAAATGGCTTAATCGACTCCGCTATCTATAAGGATCCAGAATATATATACTTTATAGGGTCGGAAAATTATATTGTGGAAATTACAAACGGAATGACAAATAAAAAAAGTAAAAAACTATACAATATAACACGCCGATAAATTTTGCCGCAACACGCAACAGTGCCCTGAGGCACCACTTAGTTTTTGCGTTCTCAACACACTTTTTGTTATTTGTTTAACATTTACAAATTCATGGGCTGAAAGAAGAATATCTTACTTTTAAAAAAAAAAAAAAATATTTCAAATAGATCGGGCGACTAAATGTTAGTAAAACTTTGATTATCATACACAAAATTTCACTTGCTAAAATTATCAAATCACTCACAAAACGGCTGACAGAACAAAAACTAAAAGTCAGAATGCATTTCGACCTTCTAGGGAAATGTTAACAAATCTGTAACTAAAGTCACCGTTAAATTAAAAAATATATATAACTGTTTTTTAACATAATTGGTGTTTTGTAATGCATGCCTTGAGGCACTCTTGCGGGTTAGAGGGTTAAGTAGTAATGTTTACATAAAAAAAAACTAAATATGATTGCTCTTACATGTTTATAGTTCCCTTCAACAATAAAAATCAAAGTGCAAGCTGAAGTAAAACGTGATCAAAAACGTTTTAAAATCAAGTTTTAATAAAAAATCATATATTTTTTTAAATTGATCTTACTAAATCAATACAAGTAATATGTACTTTAAAATATGTACATACATACATATGCATATATATTGTGCAAACATATGAATGTATGTATATGTTTTAAGCAATACTAAAGTATGTATAAAAAAAAGAATCAATATTTGTTTCCATGTTTAATTAAAAATGCACATTTAAGTAGGACGGCATTTCTGAGCGAGGCAGAAAAAAAGACACATGTTGTGTATTGTTGTGTTCATAAATAACAAACACTTGAGAAGCATTTTGACTGAAAACTTTTGTATTAAGAATTTAAGATTTTACTTAAAATACGAGTACATACATACAGCAACAATTATTTGTATTTATTAACAAAAAATTCTTGTTACTCTTGTGTGTGTGTTTGGTTTTATTATTAAGACAAAACAGCACAAAATTACCATTCACCTTGATAAAGACCACATTGATTTATGATTAAAAGGGAGTGGGAATTTCCAATTAAAATAAATGCACTTAAGGATTATTGGAAAAACACATTCAATATGAATGTGACTAACGCACATCGGGGAATTACGAAGGATTTAAGGAAATTGTTGCTGCTGTTGTTGGTTATCATTATGAATAAATAAATTATAAATTGTTAAATGTGTTTATAATTAATTTTAATAATTATTAGTAATATTAATATGTATGTATTAATTTTCTAAATAAACAGAAATTAATCAAAGAGAAAATTAGTAAGAGAAAAAAAATACATATGTAATTTTATTTAAAAGGGGAGAGATAATACCAATAGTGATGAGTTTTTATAAAAAGTGGAACTAAAACAAAAAAGGTACTTTAGTGTTCATTATCTGTGATTGACAATACAATGGATCATGCTATGAAAGGCTATGCCGAATCTTATATACCCCCTTTACCAAAGTATACTTCTTTTTAATTTAAAATAAATGTTTTTTTTTTAATTTTGCTCGATTTTGACCCATTGTATGTCTAAATTACTATTGCGTTATATACATCGTTGGAAAGGTCTTTGAAATCTTAGTAATCCAGATACTGATAAAAAAATCGAGGTAGTCGTGGTTTTTTCCTTATATCTCAGCCATTTGTATATTTCAACATAAACACAGACAGCCCGACTTATAGATATCCGCTATCAATAACCGAAGCTTGAAATAAAAAGTCTGAAGTGTGATGAACAGCTTGCTTCTTATAAAGTGCCAAAAGTTTAAAAAGCATGAAACACGTGTTTTTCAGATCTCTACTTTTACGATATTCTTAAATTTACAACTTCAAAAAAACATAAGTTTGTTGTTTTGAAATTGATATAAAAATAATTTTTTAATTTAAAAGATATATAAATTACCTTTCAAACAGAAGGTACCTTTCAAAAAACTAATTTACAATTCCTTCACGGTCTAAGTATATTGATTTTGGGGCAGTAACATATATTGTAATACACTATATGATCATAATACTCGCGACAATATACTTAGGTATTTCTGTCGACAGTCAGGTGGCACTTCTTTCACTGAAGGCCTATACAATCTCATCTTCATTAGTCAGGCAATGTAAGAACTCTCTGTCAAGGCTAGATCGTCTATCTGACATTACTTTGGTTTGGGTCCCTGTGCACAGAGACCACTATGGCAATGAACAGGCAGACGAACTAGGCAGAATCGGATCTGCCTTAGATATCTCCAATGCGGTCTCAGTAGCAATTCCACTGGGGATTATTAAAGGTATTATCTTCAGACACTTTCTTACAAAGGCTGAGAATAGATGGCTTAATTTAGACACATGTAGGGTGGCCAAGTTGATGTGGCCCTTTTTTAACGAAAAACGTAATATGCAACTGATAACCCGGAATAGAAGGGATATATCAAGGTTGATGGCAATATTAACGGGACACTGAACGTTAGGCAAGCATGCCAATCGTCTAGGACTCCCTGTTAACGATCATTGTCGTAGCTGTAAGGATAGGGACATTCTCTGCGAATGTCCAGCCCTGAGTGTCAAGAGGCATAAATTCATGGGCAACTACACATTGAGCAACCTTAGTGAGGTAGCCGGGTTTAAACTAAACGACCTACTGAGATATCTCACGGCTACAGGTTGGGTCTAGCAAACTCGACTTTTTAAGTACTTTACGATGTACACAACATTACATCTGACGAGTGGTGTGGTTTTGTCAAAACGGGGTCCCTTCGACTCTACTTGATTGTTTGCACGCAGTGAACGTAAACCAACCAACCAACATATATTTTTCTGAAAAACCATACTAAAGTACAATAGCTTTTCAAAACATGTAAGTAAATAAAAATCAAAGAAAACAAAACAATGGAAACTAAGGCTTTCATTGATTAGGTTTTTCGATCTACAATTTTACATATGTTTTATATGGAATTGAGCAGACCACTTCCGAACGTGTACCGCATTGGAATGTAACTACTCAGTTATCGAGCTGAAATCTCTAAATTAGGCCTTTGAGTAAAAAAGATATGGAAAAATATAAACACTATTATAAAATGCAAAGATTGTTAATTATAACAAAATTATATTTTTTTAATTAATCAGGTATCTAGTATTTAAAATATTACCTAACAAATTAGAAGAAAATATGTCCAACATCAAAACTGCCAAGGTACTGAAATCTTCTTCTTCGAAAAAATGCACCAAAATAATTAGAAACAAATTTGAGAAGAAGATGTCAGTAACTTGTCAGTTTTGGTTCAGGCAAGACTCAGATCATTCCAGAGCAAATATCAATGAAAAAATATATCGCTAAATTGACATCACAACCAGCGTTACCATTGTGCGACTAAAGTGGCAATTTGACCCTTTTTCAACTACCGTGCCACATTTTGTGTATCTTTCCTAAAATGAACTAAATCTGACACTTTTTCAGATTTTTTACCCTTTTTGGTTTGTCCACTATTACAAAAATTTATTTAAATTTGTTTAGTATATGGGCTATTCCACGAGAATGACAACCACGACTGAAAGAACAAAAACCCTTGAAACTTTTTTCATGATGATTTGAATAGGAGAAAACACTTAAATGTTGCTATGTGAAAGTATTTAGAGCTTATTACAACATACTAAGTGCAAAAATAATAGTTTAAACTGACTATATTTAATTTTGTAATTTAATCAAATTGTTTATTGAAACATATATATATTATATATTTTCTATTTATTTTTTTAGTTTTTGTATACGTATATTTACAGAATATATATTGTTTTACAATAAGAGAAAAATCTGTCACGTACGGTATGTCACGTACGATATTAAATTGTATTTATTATAAAATCATCCAAAGATTATTTTTATTTAAATGTGACGGATTGTATAGGAAAAATATTTGGTTTAGTGTAAGAAATTAAAAGAAAACATAACGCCTCTCACGATTCGAAAATTTTCGCATATGTCTATCTATACCTCAAAACTACTTAAGTTATATGTCGCGTACGATATACCCTTTTTTTGGACAACAATGTTTTGAAAGAACTTATTATTTATTTTTTTAAATATAATACCCTCTGAATAGAATATAAAGATTTTTCAGATACTCTTATTTTTGCAAAATCTATTCCACTCTACAGGCGTACAAATGTCACGTACGATGACATGCAATTGCCCATATATACTTAAAACTATGAACAAATTAAATACAAATTTTCAAAGTGAACCATCGCAAATAATATATCTCGTTTCTGAATCAAACTATATTTTATTAGAAATATTAAAAAACTTTGTAAAACACACATTACATTAATAAAATATAGAAACAAATTATTTAATGGGCGAATCACACTTTAAAGAATTATTATATACATATGTATATATATTAGATTTTTATCACAATCCCTGTAGAGAAATAATTTCTAGAAGTGAAATAAATAATAAAAAGCTTTCTGTTTTAATTCATTCCAATAAGGAAATAAGCTATTTTGAATTGATTTCGGAATACAATGGTATAATAAATGACCCAGATATACTAATTTGAAGAATACATGAACTAAGGACTGAGATCGTAAAATTCTTAACTCACGTTTTTCATTAAAACTTTTAACCCAAGTATTATTATTTTTTTTTTTTTTGATCAAGTTAGTATATTTAATATCAATTATGTTCATTTGTTGTTAATCTGATTAAAATGAGTGACCAGAAAAAAGTGCGTACTAAAATTATTAAATATTTTCAACAAAACCCAACTTGGTCCTACAAAAAGTTGGCCAAACAATCAAAGGTCTGCTATCAAACTTTTCCCAATGTTATTAAACAGTACCGGGAGAACTTCTCCGTTGATATAAAACCTGGTTCAGGTAGAAGGAATGGTCCACATGATGTTTCTAAAGCCAAAAAAATAGAAAGCTCCCAACACCTCCGGTAGGAAAGATGCCCGGTTAGGTCAGTACTCGGACTATTTGGTACGAAAAGTTAAAGCCAATGAAGGTTTAAAAGCATACAAAGCACAAAAAGATCCCGACAGGAACTCTGCTAAAAATTTAGAGGCCAAAGACAGAGCACGGAAATTGAAGTCAAATTTTTTACAAAAAAATATACCTGCTGCATAATGGATGACGAAATGTACGTATGGAAAATTGTTCGCAGCTTCTGGTCAATTTTTTTATGTTGCAGATGCTTGAGGGAATGCTGAAAAAAAGTTTAGGACCCAAAAGCAGACCAAATTTCCCAAAAAGTTCTTGGTATGGCAAGCAATATGCAGTTGCGGCAAAAAAGCCAAACTTTTGTTACAAAGGTCTCTATAAAGACCGAAATTTACATCAAGGAATGTTTACAAAAAAGGATGCTTCCATTCATAAGACTTCTTAGTGTGTCCACTTATTTTTGGCTTGACTTGGCACGCTGTCACTATGGTAAAAAAGGTCTTGAGTGGTAAAACAACAATAATGTGGTATTTGTACCAAGAGAGGCAAATTCTCCAAACTGCCTGGAGCTGAATCCAGTGGAGAGATATTGGGCTCTTGTTAAAAGAGAATTGAAGAGCACAAAAAAGGTGTCCAAAAGTGTGGTAGATTTTAAACGGAGATGGACAACCTGTTCGAACAAAGTGACATAAAGCACTATAAAAACCATAATGGAGGGGTTTTTGAAAAAGGTTCAAAATTTCATCATTAGTGATTAAAACTATAAAAATATTTTTTTTTTTTTATAAATTATAACAATAATTTCAATTAAATAAAAAAAAAAATCAAAATTGTATAATTTAAAATAGATTTGCTACGTACATAGTACGTCTGCTAAAGAGTATTCTAAAAATTAACTTTAGTAAAAAATAAATAGGCTAAAAGTGGAATGAAGATTTGGAAAACTGAGTTCAGCACCCAGCTTATCAAGAAGTATACGTTTAATACATATATAAAAAAATAATTGTAAAGATTTTGTAAATAATATGATGAAAACTAAATATATCACAATTCCGAAAATTATATATTTTAATAAAATATAATAGCTGAAATTTAAATGCAAAATACATTTTTTAAAATTTTTGAGTAATATTTTATTTGTTTTAGTTCAATGTTTATTATAAAATTATTCCAAATATTGTACTTATTATTGTCATACCGTAACGTAGGTAATATGAAATGTACCTTATTTTTTCTTATTTGTTTTCAAATTTGTGTAATGTTTTATTTATTCTTTTTTTTTAAATCAATTGATTTTTAGTTATAGTAATAATTAGTAACCAAATAAATAACTTTTTGTTATTAGTTTTTTTTTTCAAATTTTTTTCTTATAAACATTTTAAAAATAATGTTAAAAAAGTAATAAATTGTTGAATATATATAAATATACATCATATACAACATTTAAAATGTTTTTATTTTTGTTTATTTTCTTTCTTTTTAAAAGTGCCAAAATCCCCTTTTTGTTCGACTTTCTGAAATTTTCCAACGGTAACACTGATCACAACATATTTTCTCTTTAAAAATGTACTCGCTCTTAAGTTTTACTTTAATCTACTTATATACTGATTTCATTTTCCAGTACATATTATCTTATAAATAAAACAAGTTGTATACAAAAAAAAACTTTCCATGGCAATGATGGAAAGTTGAAATTTTTTAATTGAGCCAATTTTTATAGCAAAAGGTACCTTATTAGTTGTAAATATGGATAGAAAAAATCTTTGGATAATTAGGTTTTGTTAGCTTAAAACGTATTAAAACTTATGTTCAGCATTTCTCAAATTCTTATTGTATAATGGAGATATAAGCACCATAGAAAGTATTAAACAATTTACAGAAATTTATAGTACATATGTACATATTTACAATACCGATCGCATCTTTTGAAATGAATTTTTGTATCTTGAAATGAAATAAAATATAAACAAATTGCTCACACTTTAAATACCTTCTCTGTTCCAGTGCAAGTTTATAAATAAGTAAATTTGTAGCAATGAGTAAAATGTTTAAAATTATAAAATATTTTCCAGTCATCATGATTATGATAACAAATCAGCATGATCAAAATAAAGTCGCTCTGTTTACAAACAAAGAAAAGCCGGATCATATGCATAATAAATGGAATTAAATTTGTAGCAATCATAGGGTGAGAAAACAAGCAATGAGTAAAATGTTGAAAATTATAATACGTAATACAAGGGACCGCCTCTTTAGAAAATAAAATAACTAATATTATTTGCGTTTATTAAAAGGTTAATAAAGTTGTAGAATAAATTGAATATACATAATACAGTATAATTTGTTCACATAAATTTTGTGGCATGATTTCTTATCATAATAATAACAACTTTGTTTTATTTATTTAATTGTATATGTATATCCAGTGTATTTGTTTTTATTTTGATACTGCCCCCACCCTCCCCAACCACTATTAGGTAATTTGAAAACACAATAACAACGCAAACATATCAGAAATTTACTCTCTTAAACAAAAATACATTGGTTAAACAAGTGGGAATACTCATTTCCAGTGAAATCTCCACAGCCCAACATTAAATATTTCTTTCATTAGTTGTACGGAAAGCTTCCCATAGAACGGAACGAAACGTGTGCGACGATAATAGAGTTTGTTTTCATACAAACAAAAAATATAAAGAAAAATAGACTATTAGATAACTGGAACTCAACAGCTGTTTTTAAATTTATACATGAACAAACAACTATAAAGAAATTTACTCTCTCAACATGATCAATATTCAACAAATAGTAAGACGCTCTGTTTGCAAACAATTTTATGCTGGATCACTTCCAATAACAGTGAAGCACAAAAACTTTGCTACAAAATGCTCAAGCAACGAAATTACGGAACAACATCCATTGAAGGGTATAAAAATCCTAGATCTTACACGCATAGTAGCGGGGCCATATTGTACCATGATTCTAGCTGATATGGGAGCAGATGTATATAAAATCGAAAGACCATTTGCCGGTGGTGACGAATCTAGAAAATGGGGTCCTCCTTTTCTAAAGGAAAGTAAAGACTCTACGTATTTCTTGGCCTCCAATCGTAATAAGAAAAGTGTGTGTCTCGATTTGAAAAAAGGAAAAGACGTTATTTACGAAATGGCTAAAAAATGTGATGTTCTAGTGGAAAATTATGTTCCTGGTAAATTAGATGAATTGGGCTTGGGTTATCAACAAATGAAACAGATCGCACCGCATTTAATCTATTGTTCCTTAACCGGTTATGGTTCACAAGGTCCATATGCCAAAAGACCGGGTTATGATGTTATTGCTGCTTCTATGGGTGGTTTACTTCACATCACTGGTGAACGTGAGGGTCCCCCCAGTAAGGTAGGTGTAGCAGTTACTGATGTAGCCACTGGTCTGTACGCTCATGGAGCCATATTAGCTGCTCTGCTGCAGCGCCAACGTACTAACAAAGGCCAGAAAATCGATGTTAATCTACTCTCAACACAAGTATCCTTGTTAATTAATGTTGCCTCCAACTATCTTAATGCGGGCTTAGAAGCCCAACGTTGGGGTACAGCCCACTCAAGTATAGTGCCCTATCAAAGTTTCAAAACTCAAGACGGTTACTTAACCATCGGTACTGGCAGTGATCAACAATTCCAGGAATTCTGTCAAAGACTTAATATTCAACAGTTAGCTGAAGACAATAAATTTAAGACTAATAAAGATCGTGTCAAAAATCGTGTAGAACTTATTGAAACATTGGAGAAGATTTTGTCACAGAAATCCTCCAAGGAATGGATGAAATTATTCGATAAAGTTTCCTTTGCTGTGGGTCCAGTCAATAGCATCCACGAAGTATTCGAAGATGAACATATTAAGGCAATTGATCTAGTCAAAACATTGCCACATCCTCAAGATGGCAGTGTTAAGGTGGTTGGTCCACCAGTCGTGTTCAGTGATGCCAAAAATGATGCACGTACTGCACCTCCCGTAGTGGGTCAACATACTGATGAAGTGTTGCAAGAAGTATTGGGTTATACAAAAGAACAAATCAATGAACTTAGAGATAAGAAAATTATTGAATAAAAAGTCTGATGTTGAAATTAGATTTTGTAAATATGACGAGACAAAATAAAATATGTGTATATCAAAATTAAATTAATGTTGTGATTGATGGCTTTTGGTTTAAATATTTTTATTGTTATAAAAAAAAATTTCAAGAATGCTGAACGTAAAGGTACGCTATTTCATTCATATTTTCATAGATCACCTATAACATTTGTTAAAATGTTAGATTCATGAATGCACGGTCATTGAAATCTTAGGGTAATAAGTAAAAAATATTCGTAGTACAATTATACCACTGATATTATATTGACTTTATGCACATTAAAGTTGTATTGTTTTAAAGACGTGACATGGCATCATTTATGTTTCGATCCTCACGAAGTATGATCCATTCAAAAAAGGTATCAATGGTGACTTCGTGTACTTAAAAAAAAATCGAAGATGATTAAACGATTTATGTCATTCAGGCTGATTATTCATATAAACCGATTGTGATCAAACTACAGGTCGTAATTTTGAAAATGTATAACTTAATATTATTTGAAACATGTCATTATTTTGGAACAAGAGTTATAGTATAAATATCCACTCGAACTAGTGCTTCAATGATTCTAAATTTCTTCCACACAATTATTCACCGCTATCGAAAATCACTTTAACGACTATACTGGTAAGTGGTTTTAAAATAGATCTAATAAAATATATTAATATGAAACGAAAACAGGCAATATATTTTTAAAATTGTTCCGCTTTTTGTAAAAATAAAACTGGCAACCTCACTCAAGGCCATATCTTGCCTTCAACAGACAGACAAGCGAAATTTTATGAGGGCCCATAATATATATACTTTTGTGCGTCTACGAGCGATATTTTGATGTGTTATATATGGTACAAATGCTTGCCATACTAAACATTATGACAATATGGCATGATAGGATACCTTATGAATCCAAAAATAGTATATATAAATACATATTAAATAATCAAATATTTTAAACCTAGAGTGTAAACAAGAAATGTATTTATCTAAATGACTTCTAGACAAATTTATAATTAAAAATTTACCAAAAAAATAACATTTACTATTACAATTAATAAAATTATAAAAATAAGATAAGTAACTCATATAAATATTATATTATAAAACATTAAACGACCTACATTCATGAATTATTATTTTGCAGAATGGCTAAGGAATGGGAATAGATATGAAACTAGGCAATTATTGAAATAATTTCAATTTCCATTGTAGTCTATAATGCATCAAAGTATATGTATTACACTTACTTATTTGTTAAGAAATTAATTCTTAAAATATAACAAATATAAAAATTCTTAGGAAATTCTTCATCATATCAAGAAAGGGAAATCAAAAAGCCTACCTTTATTAGTTATGTTTATGTAAATGTATGTACTTACAAAATAAAGCGTAATCATATATAAGATAAAAGAGAGTGATGTTAGTTACTACGCTTATAACTCAAGAAGGCCTGGACCGATTTCGACGATTCGCACCAATTCGGACTGGTCTCCGGCCAAACAAGAATAATACCCAAGAAAATTCCCGAAATGTGCCCATACGATATAGATGGAGTGATTTTACGACACCATCTTCTCAATAGATGGCGTTTATGTATACGTTACATGATTTATCAGCATTTGTTCAAAAGTGATTTCATAGATGTGAGTTCAGTTTAATGAAGTGCACATTGCAAATTTCCAATTGTGCTATTTATTTTTAGGTGGATTACTTTAAAAATCAGTTCGAATTCGCTGTTCATTTTATTTTGATTGATAATTTTGATATGGAATTCTATTTTCAACAAAGTCTTTCCGACCATCATTGCTAACCACAAAAACTACGATTGGTTGAGTGAAAGAGCAATTTTAGCGGCAAAGAACAAGGATGTGGAAGACGAAGCAACCAACTATCCATCTGAGTTTTTGAATTCATTGGATGTGCCTGGCTTGCCACCGCACAATTTACAATTGAATGTTGGTTCAGTTGTCATCATACTTCGCAATCTCAATCAACCAAAATTATGCAACGAAACGCCTTTAACGGTCACACAACTCATGAGCAATGTGATTCCCTCAAGAATACTAAAAGGAAAGTTCAAAGGTGAGGATGTTCTCATTCCGAGAATTCCAATGATCGCAACCGATATGCCATTCGAGTTTAAGCGATTCCAATTTCCAACTCGTCTCGCATTCGCCATGACAATCAATAAATCACAAGGCCAATCATTGAGTGTTTGTGGCCTGAATATGCAGAATGAATGTTTTTCACACGGTCAACTGTAAGTCGCATGTTCCCGTGTCGGAAAGCCATCCGCTTTGAACGTTTTCGCATTTGACAATAAACCAATAAATATACCTATACACCTCTATTTTGTTTCGCCAATATCGATAACAATTGGGAACTAAATATGAATTACCCTTAAATAGCAAAATCAATTATTTTCTATTTAAATATAAACTATTTAAATATAAATAAAATTTGAAGGCAAAACAACGTTTGCCGGGTCAGCTAGTATATTATAAATTAAGTCCATTTTTATCTAATACATGCTACACATTTATAACCCACAATATACCATAAAATTTTACTTGTTGGCAACTCAGCATTCAAATGTAAACAATAAAATTACAAGAACAAGAAACTCTCACAAACAAAAACAAATGACCAGAAAGGGAGGTCATGTGAATGAACATGTTTCATGTTAATGAACATGTTTCTTTTCATTTAACTTGACCCAGTGGAAAATAATTATGTATAATGTTTTAAGGGAAATTAAATGTTTTAGCTTATGGATTTAGTATGTATGTACTTACTCGAGAAATAGATTATGCAGCTGACTTTTACCATAATTTATTATTGATTTCATAACGTCCCCTACTAACACAAAGGGTTTTGTGGCAAGTGACATGTTGGCGTAGGTATTTATTTTGATTTAATTTGTATGTTTTTAAATGAAATAAAAACAATTTTATAATACAAGAATTATAAAATCTTTTATTGATTCACCACTTACTTTTACACTTTTAAGAACTGTTTCTTTTTTTTAAAACGAGTATTTAAGACTAATTATTGATTAAGAAACAACTAACTTAACACACACCTTCATTATTACACATCCAAAATGAACAACCTTCGTCAAACACTTTTACCAAACAACTGATTTTTGTACGAATATTTGTTGTTTTTTACACCGGCATGACGCGGCAGTGCAGTGCAGCGCAGCTGACAACTGAAATGGGCAGACAATGAAGGATGAATAAATAAATAAGCGGCTGCAATAGAGAACACAAAACTAAACACTCACACTAATTCTAATATTTATTTAGTTAAATATCACTAATATTTGATGTGATTTTATTATTATACATACATACATATATATGTATGAATGTTGTTATTGGGTATTTATATTTTATTTTTTCTTATATTGTACGAAACACAAACCACAACTAAAATAAAGATCGTGATGTACTAACTAACATTGATATCTAACTGAAACTCTTACTTTATATTTTTACAAAAATATACGTATTTATACATAAGGTGCGCATGAAAATTATAAGGTTACATTCTTTTCGTTCTGTTTATCCAAAAATACATACATATATTACTGGGTAAAATAATTGTTGCTCGAACGTTGTATAGATAAGAATCCTTTCCTTGATTTATTAATTAGTTTGATTGATTTGATTAGTGTTAGTTCTATTTATAAACCAATATAATAAACATTTTCATTTTGGGTGGGTCAAAAAATAAGGCCATACAAATGTCCCCTCGGTATACTGTGTGTGCAGTCGTAATACAGTCAAGGAAAAAAGTCTACATACAACCTACAATTTTGAAGTTTTAGAGAATTAGTGGCAAAAATTGAAAAAGATGTTATAGCAATGTTTAAGGTATTTATAATTAAGACTATTTGAAGTAAAAAAGAATATGAAAAAAATATAACATAGAAATTATTGGAAAAAAACATAATAATTAGCGGGAGAAAAGTCTACATACAACAAAGAAAAGGAAATAACATTTAACTATGATGATTTATTTAAATTTATAAGCATTACAATTGTTTAAATGGACAAATTGATAATTAAAGATTTTTTTTTTTTAATTTTTATCCTTGAAAATGGCAAAGCGAAAAGAGATTCACATTTCAGTTCTTAATATGGTAGTAAATCTCCGAAATGTAAATAAATCTTATGGAGAAATTGTCAAGATAACTAAATTAAGTCGGGCTACTGTACAGACGATCATACAAAATTATAATAACACCAAAAGCACCGAAAATAAGCCACGATCTGTCAGACCAAAGCGTGATGTTACCAGTATTTTGAAACTAGTGAACCAGGATCCGAAAATAAGCGCCCCAAAATTGGCGGAACACATCGAAAAATGTTCCAATAAAATTGTTACTCCACGAACAATAATATACGTTTTACATGACAATGGATTTAACAGCAGAACAGCATGCAAAAAGCCACTAGTTTCAGCGAAGAATCGTAAACTTCGCCTTGAGTTTGCTAAAGCTCATAAAGACAAGAGTATGAATTTTTGGAGTCGTGTTATAATTAGCGACGAAAGTAAGTATACTATTTTCGGAAGTGATGGCGGGTCCAAAGTTTGGAAAAAACCAACACTGCACTTGATCCAAAGAATATTATACCTACAGTCAAACATGGTAGAGGCAACGTTATGGTTTGGGGTGCCATGGCGTCATCTGGAGTGGGTCGTTTGGTTTTCAATATATCAATATAAAAACATATTGGAAGAAAATCTTAAAGCATCTGTTGATAGCTAGGGCCTGGGAAATCAATGGATTTTCCAGCAAGATAAAGACCCAAAGCACGTTGTTCGAGACTGGCTTCTTTATTATGCCCCAAGATGGCTACATTCAGCACCCCAGTCACCAGACTTGAATCCAATAGAGCACATACGGAAAGTTATGAAAAATTTTGTACGAAAATATGAAATTAGTAGCCGTGAAACATTATAAACCGCTCTTATTCGAGCATTGACCGAAATAACACCCTCTATTACAGAGAATATAGTGAAATCAATGCCCAGCCGTCTTCAAGCTGTTATTGATGCCCAAGGTGGACCAACTAAATATTAAGAGTTAATTTTTTTTTAAATTTTATATAAAATTTTTAAATTATAGTTATTTTTTTGTAGCTGTATGTAGTCTTTATTCCTATGAATTTTTAATGTTTTTGTTATTATTGTTTTTGTTATGAATTACTTTTTTATTTTATAAATGAACTTATTTATTAATGCCTTAAATATTGACATAAACATTTTTTTTAATTTTCTTCACAAACTCTCTAAAATCCCTAAATCGAAGGGTGTATGTAGACTTTTTTCCTTGACTGTATGTTGATTATGACGCAATTCTGATACAATTCTGCACAAATTTCAGATAAATCTTTTCCCTGTCATGGAAATTAATGATGATAATTGAACAAAATACATTTTTTAACTAAAAATTATATAGCATTGTTTGCAGATTCTAATCTAATCAGTGAAAATCTTATAATTATATCGCACTTTAAAATGCACATTTTTGATATTTCGGTTTGTAAATAAGAGCAATGGATTGAATAACAAGTATTTTAGCCAATAGTATCTATCAACCAATATGATTTGTATCTTCGAATAAACTGAAACATAATGTAATGTGACCTTATACATTTTACGAGCACCTTATATGTATCATGAACACACCCATGCCTATACATAAGTATGTAAACATGGGTGTTTATTTATGCATACACCGCGGTTCATTTAGTTAACGTAACGTCATTTTTTACATATTTTCACTTTTTAATAGGTATAAACATAAACAATAATAAAGTACAATAACAATAAATTCATTAGTTAAAAAGAGTGTGGACTTAAAATTTTTTGGTCCGGTTATGATAAAATTTATAGTGTAGAAAAGAAATGAATGCAAAAGAAAAACAAAGAGACTGATTTGTTTTCTTCTCTTTATGGTTAAAGAGATTATGAGTTTATTGACTCTAAAATTTAAGATGAATTTAGCTGAGTTCAAAGAAAATATAAATGAGGGACCACTTCTAAGTATTTTTTGTGTTGCTATGTATTTTCTTACAAATTTACCGCTACTGTTTCTTTAAATATAAACAAAGTGCATGTTTTTGTTTATTTACAGCTTCAGCAACTAATTTAAACAAATAAACTAAATAGGTAGGTACATATATGTATGTATATTTGATTTTGTATACAAGTACTTTTCAATTATATTATAAATAAAGGTAAATAAATGTTATCTCTGCTAACAGAGTTGCCAGGGTTATGATTATTTGGAGTTACCTAGAAAATGGTGTCTGATCAGATTGAAAAACATTCTAGTTGGATTACTTTTGTCGCAGTCGTCAAGAAGTAAAAGCAGATAGGAGCGCGTAGTTTGAAAAAACTGCATTTGTTATTCTGATACTATTTTCTTTACTACTACACAATACTTTACTCTATATCTATATTTGATAAAAATTTTTTATGATAAACGTCAAAATGGTTGTTAATATGGTATTATTGCTTCGTTATGACAACATTGTTAGTGTTTTGAAAACAAACGTCATTTGTTGTTATGATAAATATTTGCCAAGTATAGACAGGGGCTTATCATACTAAATATTTCTGTTATGTTTTTAGTTTGTTGATATTATATTGAAATAAATACATTGAATACTTCTGTTATTTGTATATTAACAGAAGGTAGTAGGTATGACTAATTATGGACCGATCATGATAATATTAGTTGACATGACTTCGGTATATATAAAATTTATTTGGAGCGACATTTGTGTAGATACCTATATAAATAAAACATTTATGACCGATAAAGTCATATATCGGGAGGCATTTGTATGGGATCTATGAGAAATTTGATCGAAATATCTTCAAAATTGGGATCTGTACTTTGCGCACAAAGTTTACATGGCCAGCCAACCAGCCAGACATCGTTTAATCGACTCAGAATTTGATTCCGATTCGATCGGCATACCTTACGGTGGATCTTAGACACTATGGTAGTGTAGGGTATAAATATTTTCCCTCTCCCAAATTTTATGCCTGAAACAACAACAAAATGCATTGATTTACATGTAATTTGTTGTTGCAAGACTTAGATTTTTGACAACAGACCCACTTCGTAACGCTTGTACTGAATTTAAAATAGGCTTTTTGTTTTAAATTTGTTTGTACATACTTTTCGTTTTTTTTTTTTTATTTCTAGAAATTTCTTTTTGTTATATTCATACATTCATTGAACAAATTTTTAATTATTTTAATGAACAGTGATTGGATTGAATCAAAAAATTTACCTATGATAAAATTATCAAATAATTAATCAGCACTTTCAACAATTATAAAAACAATTTCGTGAGACATTAAAAACTCAACATGGCATTATAATTTAATAGCAAGAGAGTTTAAGGAATTCCCAAAAAATAACTCTTCGGGATGTTATCAACAATCTAAAATTTGAAATTAGTTCGCAGTGCATATAAGGTATTTGTAAACCTTATTGCTCAAACACACAATTTGCCAAAGAACTGAAATGCAATACGGTTCTCTTTTCGGATGAATCCAAATATAATTTAAGTAGTCGTTACCGTTATTCTATAAATAATTCTAAATTATGAAAATAGTACAAATTTTCGATTTCAATTATTGAATTTAATAAAATCTGCAGAATTGAAATTGTAAAATATAATACCAGCTATGTCAGCTTACTTAAATTTTTTTAAAATTTTGTTAATCACTGTTACCGAAATAATCCATTTCGAATCGGTACAGAAACTTGGTGAAGGGTATAAAAAACTTAAAAATATAATGAAAACTAAACTCTTTATTAAAATTGGTTTTCAATTAAAATCATATTTTAGTACGTATTAAGGACTTTAATTAGTTTTTTTTTAAATAAGTAGTATTACTTACGTTGACATTGTTTTGTTCACTTTACTCTAATACACATGACTGCATTCAGTTGGTTGGCCGTCCTATGTTTTACAAATAAATTTACTTAAGAATTCTACACTCAAGTCAATCAGTTGATTGATTGATTGATCATCATGTGAATGAATATTAAACGCATCTTGTTATACCCTTCACCATGAGTAGCATGAGCGTATATAAGTTTGTCTTTCCGTTTGTAATTTCTACATTTTTAATTTGCGACCCCATAAAATATACATGTATATTCTGGATTGTTATAGATATCGGAGTCGATATAGCCTAGGCCGTCTGTCGAAATCAACTTTCCGAGGCTCCCAAATAACTTTCACACATGATTGATACATCAAGATATCCGCAATAGTGCCCATTTCAGGTTGCTATTTAAAATCGACAAAAATGTTCACCGTTTTATTTTCACCCAAGTATTTTTTACCAAACTTGTTTTTTCACCAAAAATAGTTTTTAATATTTATCTAAAAGTAAACTTTGGTGAAGGGTAAATAAGATTCGACACAGCCGATAATTGCACTCTTACTTGTTTTTCTGTTTGCATTATTGCCAATATCAGCCTGCTAAAATAAAAAGCAAATATAAAATTATAATGGGTTTATAATGACTACTCATTAATTATAACTATTGGGTCGGTTATGGATGGCAACCGTACTTCAGTTGTATTGCCAGAGGGTAACCACAAATTTCTGGTTGCCAAATTAGCAACAGAAAATGATAGCTGCGAGTTGCCATCTGCAATAACATTTTGAAAACTGACAACGCAACTTTCAGTTGCCATACATAATAGACCCATAACTTAAATTTATTTTTAACGTTTGTAGAGAAAGTTATATTAGATAAATATAATGCTGAAGTAAGTAAAGAATCCGTGTGCCAAAATAAACATATTAATCTCAAAGCAAACATTGACCACAATGATCTTAAGGCAAGTCCCTTCATTCAAAATTATATTGCTTGGTAAAGTTACCTAATTTATACCTTTAAAAAAATTTTTGTTATAATTTTCCCCAGCAAAAACCTTTATTACCAAGTAATGAGTTAATATGTCAATACTCTGATACTTCACTACTTACACAAGAGCATTTAAAGCAAAGCTTCGAATTAATTTATTAAATTTGAGCTTAATTCAGTAAAATTGTATTTTGTAATTAAATAATGTCAGCCATTCATGCATACCAGAAATCCATTTCCATCTTTTATTTAAATATAATTCATTCATCCTTGAATTAATTCATAATGGAATTAATTCATAACAGAAATCATTCAACCTTTGAATGATTTAATATTTGTTAATGGATTTGATTTAAAGAAACATTTAATCATTCAATATACTTTCAAAACTATTTTGTAATGGATTTGAATTGAAGAAAATTGGAATGATTTAATAGGGAATTAACTCTATAAAGAATGAATTTCATACATTTAAAAAACAAAGGAATTAAGCATATGAATTAATTCATAATGAATTCATTATTAAGAGATAAAATATATTTTGATTTGGAAAATGTAATTAAGAATTAATTCTTTCGAACCTTTGATTTAAAGTCATTATTTTAACACTATAATGTAATTGGAAACAAGTACTTACCACCAAATTCATTACTTTGATGTAATTTTAACTATTAACAAGTAACTTATTATTCTTACTATTCATGAACTTATTCATGAAATTTCTTACAAATAAGTACTTACATATCAGCTAATAAATAACATATTATACGACTACTTCTAACTAATGCAGACAGTATGTAGTAGTCATTGAAAATTATGTTGTTCAGCAATTACAATTCATTACCAAGTTTATGTCTGTAGGGTAAGTCAACAACTTTAGCTACTTACTGTAAATAAATTCATATTTTTAAGTGCATTTTTCAAGTGTTTTTATAATTAATGAATGAATTTGCATGTGCAAATTCTCCCATTGTTATTCACTTACAATATTTACTACACAATATTAAATGGCACACGATAAATCAACAACCATTTCACAACCCGTAAACAAATACTAAGTTCACAGGCGAATTTCTTTAACAGACTGAAAATAAAATAAGGAGTGAGATCGTAAAATTCTTAACACACGTTATTATTTGATTTTTTTTTTTTTTTTTTTTTTAATCAAGTTACCTTTGTAAAACATGTCAGTTATTATGTTTAATGTTAATTATATTAATTTGTTGTTAATCTGATTAAAATGAGTGACCAGAAAAATGTGCCGTCAAACTGTTTCCAATATTATTAAACAGTACCGGAAGAACTTGTCCGTTGATAGAAAACCTGGTTCAGGTAAAAGGAATAGTCCACATGATGTTTCTAAACCCAAAAAATAGAAAGCATTTTCAAAAGAGCTCCCAAAACATCCGGTAGGAAAGCAGCCCGGTTAGCTCAGTGCTCGGACTATTTGGTATGAAAAGTTAAAGCTAATGCAGGTTTAAAAACATACAAGGCTCAAAAGGTTCCTTACAGGAACGCTGCTTAAAATTTATAGGCCAAAAACACAGCATGGAAATTGAAGTTAAGAATTTTTCGATCTCACTCCTTAATATTACAATATTATTATTTTTTTAATTAGCATCTATATAAAATTTTAATTAAAAAAAGTTAAAATGAGCGAATTTAAAGTTTTAATTACAAATATGACTGTTTAAATTTTTAAGGGCTGATATAATAAATAATTAAATTAGTTTACATTTTGTTACTTTTGTAAATGCATTAATGCCCTTAAAAAAGAACATACAGTGGTTGACAGTACAATGTAAATTTTGCCAAATACAGGGTTTTCCAACAATAGGTGTTATTTTGGTATTCAAAGAAAGATTGCATTTTTTGAGATAAATGATCGGATGTTTATTTCATAATAAAGAGGAAGCTATGCCGTTAATAATAAAAAACAACATCAGCCAAATGGCCAACACGACCACGCTTACAGTACCATATCCTTTTCATGAAATGTTCCATAACCAAATCGTAAAGTGGCTGCCCTATGTTCTCGATAGCCTCACGAATTCTATCTTTTAGGTCTTGAATCGATGCTAGACCTTGTCTTTCACGTGGCCCCAAAGGAACAAGTCGCAAGGTGTTAGTTAAATCACAAGATATCGGTGGCCAATTGTGATCACATTTTCGAGTGATAACACGGTCCGGAAACTTTTCCCGTAAAAGAGCAATGGTTTCGTTGCTTGTGTGGCACGTAGCGCCGTCTTGTTGAAACTAAACGTTGTCCAGATCAATATCATCCAACTCCGACCGTTAGATACGGTGTAATGACGTTTGTGGAATGCCCAATTCCAAAGAACGACGAGGAATGGACAAACTTGGGTTTACTTCAACACTTTGGGCTACAGCAGCAATATTCTCAGTTATTCTCAGTCAACTTTTTCCCAACAGCTCGAATTTTTCCACCAATTTCTGTATTGCGGTTCGACAAGGTGCTTCACGACAACCCAAAAATGCTTTAGTTTTGCGAACTGTCACTGCAAGATTTTCACCATTTTTGTATCGAATTTTTATAATTTTAATGCGTTGTTGAAGCGTTTATCGTTGCATTTTTAGTAATGGCGTAGTTTCTATTTGTCAAATGTCAAAGAATAAAAGCTTCAAAAGTGACAGCAACCGAAATACCGGGTGATTTAAAATAACACCTCTTGTTGGAAAACCCTTTATAAAAGAAACAAGTAAGAGAGATATATTCGGCTGGGCCGAATCTTGTATACCCTTCACCAAATACTTCAAAATAAAATTTTTTTTTTAGGTAATTTTAGGTAAACAAAATTTATTTTTTTTTCCAGTTGTTTTTTTTTAATTTTTTGGAAAAAAATATTTTTCGAATTTTTTTTTTTTTAAGTTTTTATGTAATTTTTTTTTATTTTTTTTAAATTTAAAAATTTTTTTTTTTAAATTTAATTTTTTTTTTTAATATTTAGCGAAAAAAACTTTTAGTGAAAAAAAAAATCTGGTTAAAAATTTTTCTCGATTTTGACCCATTGTAGGTCCAACTTACTATGGTCTTATACGTCGTTGACTTAGTAATCCAGATATAGGTCAAATAATAGGTAAAAAATCGAGGTTGTCCTGGTTTTTTCGTTATATCTTAGCCACCGATTTTGCTGATTTTAAATAGCAAACTTCTCGAGAGCATGTCTGACAGAATTATTAAAGATTTGGATCCCGAAGATATCTGGGCTCTTCAGAAAATTGATTTCAACATTCAGACAGACGGACAGACAGACAGACGGACAGACAGACAGACAGACAGACAGACAGACAGACAGACAGACAGACAGACAGACAGACAGACAGACAGACAGACAGACAGACAGACAGACAGACAGACAGACGGACATGGCTTAATCGACTCCGCTATCTATAAGGATCCAGAATATATATACTTTATAGGGTTCGAAAATTATATTGTGGAAATTACAAACGGAATGACAAGTTTATATATACCCTTCTCACGAAGGTGAAGGGTATAAAAATATGGGGTCTTTTTTGGGAAAAAACACACGCATACAAAGTTGAAATATATAAAAAGACGCTTCAACTTTGGATGCGTGTAACTTTTTATAGGGACGAGATAATTGTTATCAGGTTTGTTTTATTTTATCGCAAATATACTTTTAACATTTTCGAATGCAAATATTTGATGTCAGACATTTTTAAAACCACCCTGTTTACTAATTTTTAAATGTAAAATTTACTGCATTTATTCCTATTTCTATTTCAAGGATATATGTATGTTTGATTTAACGAAAAACGAAAATTTATTTGAATTTTAAAACCACTCATTTACTATAATTTACATAATTAATGAAAAATCTTAGTTTGTTGTTAATTTGTTATTTCAATTTTAAACTTTATTTTTCATTAATTGGCCATTTTCACAAGAATTTATGTAGAGTTCGTGTATGTGTGTATTTATTTATACATATATTTTCAAATCTTAATATATATAAAAAATAAACAAATTAATAGCACAAACCAAAGTATACCAAGTAGTCCGACTCTCTATTTTTTAAATTACTCTCTCACATATACGGGTTCCGTGTGAATTCAACACCCTTGTGAGAGAATAAAACACATCAAAAGTCTCGAAATTTTTACTATAAATTGTAGAATAAATAAAGTTTTATACACCTAAATTCACTAACACACATTATTTTATAATTTTTTTTTAACACATTTAGCACTTTTTCTTTACCGAAGCACGTCCATTTCGCACAAACTAAAAATTTTTTGTTTTATTAATTTTGACATTTTATTTAGTTTGTGGTAGAATTTAAAATGTAGAACAGAGTTTCAATTTATAGTATTGAAAATAGAAGAAAATTTTAAAAAATAAAAATTTTAACATTTTTATAGAACTCTGTGTGTCTGGTGAAATTTAAAAAGGCACCAACACATGTACATTTTTGTTACTAACACATGTTTAGAGTTAGGTACTTTTTCACTAACACATATTTAGAGTTTGGTACTGCTGTCAAAGAGTCGGACTACTTGTTATACTTTGGCACAAACTATCAGTACTTTCTTCTTAGAAAAAGTTTATATATGTATGTATGTATATTTTCCAACATAAAATAATTACTCTTCTTTTATATTCTTTTAAATACTTAATATGTTAATAATTAAATGACATTGTTAATAAACACTGATTTTGTTTTAAACATTTATTATTACACTCATACATTTATTATGACATTACATTAATATATTTATTTTAATGTGATTTTATTTCAGGTTTTTTATTTTTTTTTTATTGATATTTTTTATAGTTATTTTCTCAGTGTATACATAAACATTTTTTGTATTGAAAGTGTAAAAGTTTCCGTAAATTTTTTATTTTTTTGTTTTTGGTAAGTGTATATAATTGTTTATTAGAATAAAACTTAGAAAATATTTATTTAAAATTTGTATACAAACTTTTAAGTATGCAATAGTTTAGAAATGAATTGAAATTAAAAGCAATAGAATTAATGAATTAAACTGAATAGCTAAAGAATGTGCTAAAATATTCGTTCGTAAATTCAAAGTTGGTTAAAAAAAAACTTTGTTTTTACAACACATTTTAATCAGCATGCGAATGTTGTCAATCAAATACAAAAAACATAGGGTAACATAGGGTAACATAGAGACGAGACGTAATTGTCAAAAACCTAAGTCTGTTGTCCAAAACCTAACTCTTACAACAACAAAATACATGCAAGTCAATGTATTTTGATTTTGTATCAAATATATGATTTGTTGTATTTTTATTTGACAAATCGGAGTGTCTCGTCTCTATTTACATATAATTCTCTATGACAAAAACTATAATTTTGTTTTTATATTTTGACCAAAAATTAAAAAAAGTTCTTAATTATAAAAACCGGTTAACCGATACAAAAATTGGAATAATTCGAAACCATTCGGTTTTTAAAAAATAAAAAAAAACTGTTAAACGGTTTTCGGTATCAGTTTTTGAATATTGTACGCGTTATCTATGCAAAAACGCCTAAATGAATCAGCCTTTATTACGTATAGGACTATTTATGGGTCTTTCCTAACATAAAACAATGATATTGACATTAGTTGATGAAATTTATCTCGATATATACGATTTTCCATACATTTGTATTGATTTTCATTTAATTGGTTCCAAGATTTATAATAGATTTTTCAATAAAAAAATACCACGCAAAAAAGAAAAACTACCCAAATCGAAGCACTAGCGACGCAACATCGAAGCCATGCGACGCAAACTGAAACAAAAACGACGCAACTTCGATGTATTAGTGTATCAAGGTAACAATATTTGTAATAGATTTATAAAAATTAAAGTAATTTTCCTAAATTATTGTAGGATCAAATATGGATCGACTATCGTAAAATTTATTAAAGTAATTTGTGTTTACATGGAATTGAATTTTTACTTGTTTCCAAAATTGTAAGGTTCCGGAGTAGGTCTTAAGTGAGAATTAAAGTTAAATATAGACCGATTTGTACCATATTTCACACTGTTTTTGGTACATAGAAATATTTTAAGTTTTTTTTAAATTTGGACATAGAATTATTTAAACCAATCACCCCTATTTCATTCACAATAGTTGAATTTGTTCGTAACAGATGTTTATTGTTACAAAATTCCATCTAAAAATTTCCCATATTGGGGAATTTTTTTCACGTGAACAAAGTTGATGAACGAAAAATGGGAAAAGGTAACATATTTCATGTGAAATATTGATTCGCGATAGGGGTGAATATGTACATTATAAACCAGAGACATAACTGTTATAAGAAATATTAAAAAAAAATTGTTCCATAACTGTTATATTGTAGAAATTAAATTTTGTTTCTTTAACTAATAATTATTTTCAATGAAAGTGTTATTCATAAAATATTTTTTTTTTTCGTTGCTCATAACATTTATTTTTGATTTTTTTGTTTTTACGTTGCCTAATAAGAGTTATTTTCGATTTGTATGTTTTACGTTGCTTAATAACAACACAGTCCAACACAAGAACAAAATTTGTGAACATATAAAATCAAAAAAAAAAATATTTTTTTTTACATTTTTTCCCCTGTTCAGGTCCATAGGTAGCAAACCGTTCAAAATTCAAGGAAACAATCAACTACAAAAATGTACCTAAGATCTCAATAAACAACTTTCTAGAACATATGAACTTCCTAGGAATGATTCTTAATACGTTTAGGTAGGTTTTTTTAGGTAAACTATTAAATTATTATAAACTAAAGCATACTTTTAGGCAGCTTTAAAAAAATGTATTTCTAAATTTATTTCGAATCTTTTAAAGTTTTTTGCGATTTTGATCTTGAAGATGAAGTTCTTTATGATAAGGGCTACAACTTTACCTCAGAGAGTAAATCAAAATTCCGAACTGTTTACAAGATATGAGCCTGAGAAAATTATCACCGAGGCCCCAAATCTTTGGGGGCCCATAAAAAAAGCATGAATTTGGACAGTGGTGTCCGTATATGGTTATTTTTCCATGACTCAAAAAATTACACATAGTGTTGCGGCAGCAAACTAAGTGTTACGGCAGTAACACCGGATAGAAATAACAAAACACTTTAAGGGAATAAACGCTGTATTTTATTTCATGTATAAATTCAAAACGATGCGTTTTATTATCTAAAAATATATAGTTATATTAAATACATTAAAATACTACAGTGAAAGAACTTACTTAATTCTATCCCTTCTTATTAAACGATGTAATAAAATTAGAACTTTTCTCCTCTCAAGTTCATTCAGATATGACAGAATGACACGAGATGAACAAGACATAACTAATCGTTACTTACAAACAAACGAGATCAACATATGATTGACATAGATAAATTCAAGTACATTTAGTCTGGCAATAACACATAAAACGGTCAAATTGAAAATTAAATAAAACGAATAATAAAATTCAAATAAATGCTATTAATTTGTAACACATAGTGTAATAGTTATTCTAAAGAATATTTTTTTTCGATACTCATAACTTTTATTTTCGATTTATATGTTTTTCCAAGGACCAAAACAACAAAGTGCAAAGTAAACAAACTTTTTTTACTTTCAAATTTCTTTTTCAGGTGAAAAATATTTCGGTAACTTCTCCTGTATCTCCACTTCAACAAATATCCGATTTTCTGATTGACGAATCTAAATACGTCATCGTTGCTCAGAACATCAATTAGAGAACTTGAAGTTGATTTATCTTCAGAATATGACGAAGACAATACATCGCGAGAGTTATTAGCAGCTATAACTGAAATAGACAGCTTTAAGGCTTTGAGACTGGACGTAGAAGCCGATTTGTTGCAATATTGGGAAGAGAAAAAGTATACTTTACCATTTTTAACCCTTTCAGAAATTTTATCCAATATATTGGACATTTTGTTTTTTCCTTTTGAAGTAATGTAGCGTTGACGCAAATAGACAGATTTTTATTTTTTTTTATTTGTATATTAATTTCAATTAATTACATTCATTTTTTAAAATTTATTTATAAGAAACATCTCAACTAAGAAACTTTGTTCAAAATACTTGAAATCACACCTGGCAGCCAGGTGTGACGATTAATTGTAATTTAACTGCATATTCTTAATTAGCAGCCTCAAATTTGCTTACACTGAAATTTTCAGTTCTCTATCTCAACTATTTCTCTATAATGTCTGAAAGGGTTAAGTAAATTGGCTACACAGGTTTCTGTTAAAAGAGAGTTTTCTGCTTTGACGGGCAATGCTATTGCCAAAACATTGTTTGTGAAACAAAATTCTTCGTAAATAAAAAACCAACATTCTCATACCAAGCGTCTTTTTTCCGACATTAAAGTATGTTCTAATAAAAGGAGACAAAAAACACTTCTCTTGAGTTATAGCAACGAAAAAAAAATTCTTGAGAATAACTATTATTAGGCAACTTAAAAACATATAAATCGAAAATAAAAGTTATGAGCAACGAAAAAAAATAAATCATCCTAATCGTGGTAGGAGTAAACGTCTTACGCCTACGACTGTTTCGTACTAGATTAAAGATAAAATGCAAACTGTTTATTTAATCTAGTACGAAACGTAATACAATAAGCTTTTCATTGGTATAAAACACTTCATAATTTTTTGGGGCTATAAAACAAACATTTTAAATATTCGGATGTGCCGAATCTAACATTTTTAGGTAAACAAAATTTAAAAAAAAATTAATTTATTAGCGAAAAACATTTTATGTGAAAAAAATTGTTTTTGAAAAAAAATGTATAACAAATTTTTTTAGAATGAATTAAAGTTTTATTTTAGTTGGGAACATCCACATATTTAGTTTGGGTCCATCCAAACATACATACATATGTATAAAGGAACAACAAAATTTATCAGCTCTGTCACATAATTTGTGCAAAAGTGGAAATAATCGTATGTTCCGATTCGTAACGTTTTGGTTTTGCTTCTTCAGCTTTCGTAAAAACGTTCTTCTATAAAAACTTCACATGCTTTAAGGCGCAACTTACAATTTTTTTTTAAAACAAATCATATGAATGAAATATTTAATTGTCGCTCCTAAAAGTATACATGAAATATTAAAAAAATTCGCACTTTTTCATATGAATTCCTATTCCTATTGTTTTTTTTTTTTTAAAAGCTAAATTCGTTATAGTTTTCAGTTTCGTACAAATTTGATGTCTGTGATATACCTGCACGAGTATTTAAAAAGAAAACACTAAATAAAAAAATTAGTTTAATCAAAACATAAATAAGTTTAAATTCGTATTTTTGTAATATTGTTTTAAATATATGTATATATGTGTGTGAGTTGTGTTGGGTTTTAAAAGCTCTTTAAAATAGTACATATTATTTTCATTATGTTTTTACATTTCTTCTGTCTGTGTATATTTATATTATCAGAAATATATGGAAATTTCAATTATATTTTATTCGATCTCTTTTTTAATTTTAAAGATTATAATTTACTGAGCTTTAGCTCAGGTTTTATATAAAAACTAAGTTTAATTATTATTTTATTTACTATATTTCGCTACTTCATTGAGTAGCATATTTATTTCAAACAAAAAGTCATTTTAACCCCATGTGCTATTAATTAATTTTATTTTTTTTGCTTTTATTGTAAATACCAGACTTTATGTTATTTTCTACTTAAGTTCAATCAAAATCGGCCCATAAATATATAACATTTCGCTATATTGCCATGAGAAATTTCAAATATTGAAAAAATTGACCTTTGACATTCACGATTTAAGGATTAACGTTTTCCGATTTTATTAAAACTTTCAAAATATATTTAAAATTACCTGGAAATTAAGCTATTACGCTAAAATATGGGGACAAAAATTAGTTTTTCTCGAAAATCGCAAAATTTAAATCGTGAGGTATTGTCATACTTTTTTCATATTTTTATTTCCTATTATGTTCTCAATAAATCCCAATGTGATGATCAACAAATTCTGAAATTTGTTTAAAAAAATTTTTAAAAATTTAAAATTGGAGTTTTGAATCTGCCGTTAAAAAAATTATTTTTTTTTGGTTGTAGGTTGGTATCCTACGAAGACAAAAACTCATACACAAGTAAATATGGATATATTTCAAGTAAAAATAAGCTTTTATTTTAATATTTCTCAAAATATGTTGATTTCGTTCCTACATTTCTTGTTCTAGTGGCTTGAGACACGTTAATGGCTTGGCGAATTTTTAATAACTTTAACAAATTTTTGTCTTTTATATCTTTTTAGAACGACAATTACGTACACATTTCGATTTTTTTAAATTAAATTGCAAAAGTAATAATTTAATATCAAAATTTTTACAAAAACTGAAAAAAAGCATTTTTTCTCCTTGTAAATGCACCTCAAAACTTCAGCGTCGTTGCGGCACCAGTTAACGTTATCCTATCATCTTAATATTTTCTACAATACATAGAACAATTGTAGTGGGGGGTCGGTCTGTACCTTCAAGGTGTTTTCCATTCATACAATCTTGGAGCACTCTAATATGTTTACTGTTAATTGAAGATGCACTCAGGATATAAAATAGTAATTAAACATTTGGGGGATTCAAACGGTCTGCTATTAAGTCATATTGACATAATGTCCTAATGCTGGGTATACACGTTACTAATTTTCGTACTAATCGTAGTATGAATTGAAGTATGGTTTTGTGATATACGTTACTACAAATCGTACTACATATTTCATTTGAATAAAAAAAAAATATATAAAAAAAGATCACAAAATAACTTACATATATGAATAGGCCGTTGATGAAATAAATTTCGTAGTACGACAGCATGAGACACGATACTAATTATCGTACTTATCGAAACTTCGCCCTCAAAAAAACAAAAATTTTTGATTTTCATACTTCGTTAGTACGGCAACATGATAGATACATGTTACTAATTTCATACTTGTACGATTTATAGTATGATTTATCGTAACGTGTACACCTACATAATATATTATGATAGTTTGAATAAATTGTTGTTGTGCTTCAAACAAAAAAAGTGTTATTTTATGACAAAACAATAAACATATTGGGAGATTCACAATAGGTCATATTGTCCTAATATATTACGATAGTTTAAGTCCCGGTCCACACTGTGAAACAATTGCTGCAAAACATTTTTAAATTCTTTTTTGAAACTGCATTCGTGTCCATACAGTAAGGAGGAACCAAAGTATACTATAGGACAGAGTTTAAATTTTTTGGTTTTGAAATAATTTTTGAGTGCTTTTCATACAAAAATTAGAAAATTGTTTTCCTTTCGTGTTTCTGAATTAGGCCCATAGAGTTGGATACAGCTGTCAAAGAGTCAGACTACTTGTTATACTTTGTTTTGAACTCTCTTTATTGTTTTGTCATAAAATAACACTTTTACTGTTTGAAATAAAAAAAAAAAAAAATTATTTAAACTTTCATAATATATTAGGACATTATGACAATATAACCTAATAGCAGATCGTTTGAATCCCTTAACTGTTTTTATATACAACTGACCTAAACCTCAATAAATTATAATCTTTAAAATATATGGAATTTCTTAATAATTATAATAAATAAATTCGTTTTAATTAAATAGATTTATACTTATATGTATGTATTTTTGTTTTTCGAGATATATTTTTTTTATATAACATTTATTACTTTAACATTTATATATATTTTTGTTTTTCTTTTCTTAAAATGTTTGTAGTTTTAAAACATCACTTTTAGTTACATTTAATAATATTTCTTTGTTTTTTTTTTGTGTTCAATAAAGATTTATTTATTATTAAACAGCTGAATAGTGTGACAAAAATTGTTTATAAAATTTTCTAACTACATACTTTAGTTTAAAGCATAGAGAAAATATACATAGAGCGGATAATCTTCTCTTAAAGGCCTAAATCAGTTGTCAAAACCCTAAGTGGTTAGAATGTATTAATGTAACTTTTTTGTTTTTCCAGTTTCCGCTATATATTTTCTCTATGGTTTAAAGCATAGAGAAAGAAACATAGAGCGGAAACTAGAAAAAACTCAAACTAAAAAATTACTCAAATGTTTTCACATAGTTTTTTTTTTTTCTACTTATACATTCTCACCACTTAGGTTTCTGACAACTGAGTTAGGCCTTTGACAGGAGAGTTTCCGCTCTATGTATATTTCTGTATGGTTTAAAGTTTTAATTTTATTGTGTTCCATTCAAATATATGTATGTATGTATATATTTGGAAAATATTTAACTATTTATGTATAAGTATAAGTGTGTGTATAATTATTTATATAATGTATGTATTAATACCAATTGAAAACCTTTGTTGCATTAAATAAATATAACTATTTAAATGTTTTCGATGACAACTTTGTATAGTCTTAACTTTTGTCTAAATAATATGTGTACAAAATGAAACAGATTCGTATGTAAATATGTATATGAATTTGTAGAAATTATACATTTTGATTCCAAAATCATGTCTTTCTAATCGAAAAACAATTAGCGGGAATATGCATTTCGTTACCTTAATATAGAAAGGCCCTAACTCGTGTTTTTTTTTTTTTTTTTTGTAAGTCCAGATTTTCGTTTATTTCGATAAATGGTCCTCACATAAGGGCATTTCCATTATGCCGTGACATATGTTAAAAAAAAAAAAAACAAGTAACAGAGCTAAATTCGGCTGTGCCGAATCTTATACACCCTTCACCAATGTATACATATTTACGTACAGAGCCTTTACCCATGCAAAACTCTTCATATAGCAACAACAACAAGAAAAAATCATAATATTATATCAGATGCAATTGCAAAACATCCGATAATCATATTCACGCGTTGAGTGCTCACTGATAACTAACCAAATAAACACAACAATTATTTGCACAATTGTATGTTGAAGAAATAACAACAAACAACAACAAAAATGAAAATAAACGAAACGCACTCAAATACATACAAATTGTGTGTGTTTGATTTATAATTCTTATTAATTTCATCTCATTCCACACTGTAGAATGTTGTTGTTGGGTGTGTGTGGTGTTAACGTATGATAGAGTTTCTCATATGAGAACTCGTTATAAACAACTCTCTCTTTATATATACCCTTGCCATTCATGGTGAACAGCGTTACCGTTGGAAAATTTTTAAAAGTCGCATAAAAAGGGGATTCTTGAAGCAAAAGTCGCACAAAAAGGGGATTTTGGCAATAAAAAGGGGCAACACTTTTAAAGAAAAACAAAAATAAACAAAATTATATAAAAACTATAGGCAAATTCATTTTCTTTTTTTTTTAATTTTTCCAAATTTTTATAATAACGATTTGGCAAAAAAGACTATGTAATAAATAACAAAAACTTAAAGAAAATTTTAAATTTTGTTACAAATTATTTGTTGTGATTTGTAGCTTTTTTACAAATTTATAAATGTTGATCACAATTTAAAAAAAGCAAATGATAAAAAATTTGTGACAGCGTATATTTAAAAATAAAATTAAATATTATTTAAATCACTTTTGGTATTTGCTTTTTTCCGTAACTTTGAAAATTAATAGAAGAAAAGGAACACAACAATTATTATTTCTTTATGAGTTCATCACTCGGAATCCAATCATCTAGGTCCATATCTAATACATTTTGTGCCGAAAGCATGGACTCGCATGAGTCCATTTTTAATCTGTTGGATAATTTATTTTTCATTAACGTAAGTTTTGAAAATACTCGCTCCGCCGATGCACTACTATGTGGCAGAGTAAATACATATGTTACAAATTCATATAAATTATAATATAAATAATCATTAAACCTGTTTTTTAAACTGACAATTTGATGCCAAAATTCTTCTGGGTTTGTAATTTTAAACATGTTTTGTCATAAATTTTTGATTCTAACATTTTTAATTCTTGTATAAATATATCTGGTTGAGTAATTACATCTTTGTATTCTGAAACTATATCATAGTAATTAATCACCTTATTTGAGCTTAGAAAGAATGGATCTATATACACAGTCTTACAAAAGTTTACATACGTTTGAAATTTTTCTATTTTTTTGGAAAATAGATAATTTTATTAAGACTTGTTACTACATTTTTGTTTAATGCACTTAAAAAAATATATTTCCATCATATTTTATAATATTTTGTTGGCATTTTAAATAAATAACAATAAAACATGAGTAATTGGTATCCTTTTAATGTTACATAAGTTTACATACTCTGCAAACAAAAATGTTGTACCGTTAAAATTTCCGCTACAATTTTTATGATGCTTTGTATAAAATCAGTGGTAGAAAGTTTACTTTCACTGAAAGTGATCACATTAGCAAAATAAAATCAAAAAGTATTTTTAGTGAATGAAAATGGGCAAAGCCAAAGAAATTTCTGAGTCAATCCAAACAATAATAAAAAATTTCAGAGAAAATGGAAATTATGAAAGCAAAGCTCGTAGAGGGCTTCCTCGCACTCTCGACAAACGAACAGAACGGTCTATTATACGTTATTATACATTCAAGAAAATCCTATGCTAAGTGCCGTCGAACTAAACCGAAAAATGAGAACAAATCTAGAAATTACCGTTTCTGATCAGACTGTTCACCGATGTATCAAAAGAAATGGGTACAATAGCAGAGTTGCCAGAAAAAAAACATTACTTAGATCTGTGAATATACAGAAGCGCTTAAGATAATCCCCAAAAGTACGAAAATGCTCATGTAAATGACTCTACATTTTGAGAGAGGGTAATATTCACAGATGAATGTAAATGTATGGTTTTTGGAGGTGATGGATGAACAAAAGTTTGGCGAAAGCCTAATGCAGAGTTATTACCACCAAATGTTAATTGCACCGTAAAACATGGAGGCGGGTCAGTCATGGTCTGGGGATGTATGACGGCAAATGGTGTCGGTAAGCTCAGGTTCATCAATGGTACTATGGATAAGGCCATGTATATTGATATTTTAAAGGATAGCTACTTTCCCAGCGTCCAACTTCTAGATCTGGAGGACAACGCAATATTTCTCCAGGACAACGATCCGAAGCATTCATCAAAGTTAGTTAAGGAATGGCTTCTATATAACGTTAAAAACAAATAGGAACATCCCCCGCAGTCCCTCGATCTTAATGTTATTGGACATTTATGGGATATTTTAAAACAAGGTCTAAAAATCGACAAGTAACTAGTTCCAGCACTCAAAGAAGCGTTGATGGAAGAATGGAGCAAAATTACTCCAGAAATAACAAGAAAATTGGCTTTGTCCATGCAAAATAGATTATCTGCTTTAATTAAAGCCAAATGAGGCCACACAAAATATTAATTTAATTTTTCTTAAGTTTTTTTTTATCCCGTATATAAACTTATATAAATTAGCTTTATGCCAAAAAATGAATTATTTTCTGTTTTTAAGTAGAATTTAATGAAAATAAATTAGTTTTGTGTTTATTTTATCTCAATAAATCCGAAATAGCATAAAAAAAGTAATTAAAGAATTTTTCACTAAATATTTATTATTAAAGATGAAATATATTAGGGGTATGTAAACTTTTGTAAGACTGTGTATTCTAAAACTGAAAGCTTTTTATTATTTATATCAATGCTTGTTACTATTTCATTACAAAGCATTTGGTAAAAATTTAAGATATTTGTTTTTATTTCAATGGTACAACTTTTTGAGATTTTTTCGATACATAAATCTGCCTCAGCCTCATGTCCAATATATATGGGGCATTTCACGTCAAGTGAACCAACTTTTGAAATCGATGTCTTCCGATCGGGATGAAATTTGCACCAATGTTAGTTCTATTGGATAGTAATTCGGACACAATTTTTCAACAAGATCGGCCAAGAACTCTCTGAGTTATAGGAGGTCAAAATTTGACATTTTGGCCAAACAGGTGTTTTTTCTTATCCATATAACTTATTACCTATTGTTCTTAGCAAAATGTGTAACAAATAGTTTAGATAGCTATTTATGCAATCTTCCGAAAAAAAAAATTAATAAAATATTTTTGACTTTTTTTTAAAAAAATCAAAAACATTTTTGACTTTTTTTTCAAAATGGGCCCTTTTTATTTTTTTTTTTTATTTTTTTTAAGAAAGCTTAGGTCTTTTCCTAAGCGACCTATATGGTCGCTTAGTGGGATGCGAGTGGGATATCTATCAAAAAAAATATTTTGTAACTCAAGATATGAAATTTTTTGACTTTTTTTGCAAAATCAAAAACTTTGTTGACTTTTTTTAAAAAAATGGACCCATTTTTTAATTTTTTTTTTTTGCTCAGAAGAAAGCTTATTTGTTTTTCTTTAACACCTTTTTTGTCGCTTAGTGGGATGCGAGTGGGATATCTATCAAAAAAATGTTTTGTAACTCAAGACATAAAATTGTTTACTTTTTTTTTGCAAAATCAAAAACTTTTTTGACTTTTTTTTCCAAAATGGACCCTTTTTTTAAATATTTTTTTTTTTCTCAAAAGAAAGCATAGGTCTTTTCCTTTAAAACCTTTTTGGTCGCTTAGTGGGATGCGAGTGGGATATCTATCAAAATAAATATTTTGTAACTCAAGACAAAGGTTTTTAAATTTTTAGGATATGCACTATTTTGATTTTTTTCATATTTGTGTGTAAACCTTAAAAATTAAACTTACGCGGAGAAACTAGACACATTAGCCTTTCCGATGGTATATAACAACCTAACTAAAATTTCATAGCCTCGATACTGTAATACCCATAATATGTTAACCTCAGGAATAAAAATCACTTTTTATACCCTACACCACCATAGTGGCGAGGGTATATAAAATTTTTGCAGATATTTGTAATACCCAAAAATATTAGTCTAGCCCACCTTAAAGTATACCGATCGACTCAGAATCGCTTTCTGAGTCGACTAAACGATGTCCGTCCGTCCGTCTGGCTGGCTGGTTGTCCACGTAAACCTTGTGCGCAGAGTACATGTCGCAATTTTGAAGATATTTCGATAAAATGTGGTACATATAATTTGTTCGGCCCCAGGACCAAGCCTATTGAAACTGGCAGAAATCGGTCCATTATTTCACCTAGCCCCCATACAAATGTCCTCCTGAAAGTGGACTTTATCGGTCACAAATGTTTAATTTATATAGGTATCTACATAAGTTTTTCTCCAAATAAGTTTTATATATACGGAATTCATGTCACCAAATTTTATTATGATCCGTCCATAATTAGTCATAGCTCCCATATAAGGGCTGCTTCCGATAATCACTTTAACGAGCATAAATCTCCTAAAAATGTTGGTATACACATAAAATGCAACATAAATAACTTTCATATAGACATTAATAACACCACCTAATTTCATGATGATCGGTCCATAATTTGACATAGCTCCCATATAAGGTCCACTTCCAAAAATCGCTCACGAATATAAATTATTGCGCTGAAAACTACCTATAGGATTGACTAAAAAAGCCGCAAGATACAAAACTCAGACAAATTTTGGGGGCGGAAAATTAATAGCGGTCGGCCTCACATTGCACCCCTCCAGTGGCTATTATCGGTCAGTTGTAGTGGTTTTTTTAAGGTTTGAAATATGAAAATATGAAAAAAATCAATTTAAAAACCTTTGTCTTGAGTTACAAAACATTTATTTTTATAGTTATCCCACTCGCATCCCACTAAGCGACCAAAAAGGTTTTAAAGGAAAAGACCTAAGCTTTCTTTTGAGAAAAAAATAAAGAAATAAAAAAGGGTCCATTTTGGAAAAAAAAGTCAAAAAAGTTTTTGATTTTGCAAAAAAAAAAGTAAAAAATTTTATGTCTTGAGTTACAAAACATTTTTTTGATAGATATCCCACTCGCATCCCACTAAGCGACAAAAAAGGTGTTAAAGAAAAACACATAAGCTTTCTTCTGAGCAAAAAAAAAAATTTAAAAAATGGGTCCATTTTTTTAAAAAAAGTCAACAAAGTTTTTGATTTTGCAAAAAAAGTCAAAAAATTTCATATCTTGAGTTACAAAATATTTTTTTTGATAGATATCCCACTCGCATCCCACTAAGCGACCATATAGGTCGCTTAGGAAAAGACCTAAGCTTTCTTAAAAAAAATAAAAAAAAAATAAAAAGGGCCCATTTTGAAAAAAAAAGTCAAAAATGTTTTTGATTTTTTAAAAAAAAAGTCAAAAATATTTTATTTAATTTTTTTAATTTTTTTTTCCAAAGATTGCATAAATAGCTATCTAAACTATTTGGGACACATTTTGCTAAGAACAATAGGTAATAAGTTATATGGATAAGAAAAAACACCTGTTTGGCCAAAATGTCAAATTTTGACCTCCTATAACTCAGAGAGTTCTTGACCGATCTTGTTGAAAAATTGTGTCAGAATTACTATCCAATAGAACTAACATTGGTGCAAATTTCATCCCGATCGGAAGACATCGATTTCAAAAGTTGGTTCACTTGACGTGAAATGCCCCATATATTAGTTATTTCTTTAATATATAAAACATTCATAAAATCTACATCTTCGATTTTAAAGTTAATAATAAATTCCTTTTTTAAAAAATTTGTAAAAATGTCTAATAAAATATCTTTTGTGCTTGATGTAAGATAAATTATTTGCGAAGATTCGCTTTGAAAATTTTTATTAAATTTATTCATTCTGAATATATACTAAAAATTTTAAATATATTTTGGTAGTAGGGACAAACCTTGTTGAATTTCTAAAATTTTTTTCAAATTGGAAGTATTTTTCTCTTCGAATTGAGCTTGAATAAAGACGTGTTGTAAAACTTCCCACTGCTCTAAAATCCTTGCTACCACATGAAAAAGCAAGAAGCTTTTATATATATATGAAATATTTTTATATACTTAAGTTGATTGTTCCAAAAACGTCATATTAAAGCAAAAAGTTTTTTTTTTTTTTTTTGAAAAAGGGGAAAAAAGGGTCAAAAATATTAAAAAGTGTCTGATTTAGTTCATTTTAGTAAAGGGGCACAAAAAGTGTCAGCGGTCCTGAAAAAGGGTCAAATTGCGACTTTAGTCGCTCAACGGTAACACTGATGGTGAAGGGTATAAAAACAAAAACAAAATACGCAAAGCAATGAAACCAATACACATTCAAACATACGTTTTGTTGCTTTTTTGTCAAAGCATGCAATAAATTGTCTTTTTTTGATGAAATTTTCAGAGGTTGTCTCGGATTTTTGTTATTTATGGACGGATTTTGCTGATTTTAAATAGGAAACTTCTCGATAGCATGTCTGACAGAATTATTGAAGATTTGGATCTTCAGAAAATTGATTTCAACAGACAGACAGACGGACATGGCTTAATCGACTCCGCTATCTATAAGGATCCAGAATATATATACTTTATAGGGTCGGAAAATTATATTGTGGAAATTACAAAGTTATATACACCCTTCTCACGAAGGTGAAGAGTATAATAAGGGTGATTAGCAAAAATATGCGATTGCGTGGCGTTACCAAAAACAGAAGTGCGGTTTGTCTTGCATTACATAATTGCATAACTCTGCGAATTGGGCAAGAATTTTTGTATAATACCTTTTGTAGTAGGGTTTGGAAATTATTTGAAAATTATAAAATTGAAATATCTTTCCTCGTATCTGATGTGACGTTACATGACGTTACGTTATTTAAATTTCCATTTGATATAATTTTAGTTAAGAAATAAGAAAAAGAAATCAAGTAAGAAAGTATGGTCGGTCAAGCATGTCCATATAATACCCTACACTGAAAAGCGTTTTTTTTTTTAGTTTCTATAATTTATTTTTGGAAGTTGGATTTATATGAGAGCTATGATCAATTATGAACCGATCGTCATGAAATTAGCTAGGGTAATTTATGTCTATATGAAACTTATTTCTGTTGAATTTTATGTAGATACCAACATTTTTAAGAGATTCATGCTCGTTAAAATGATTTTCGGAAGCGGGCCTTATGTAGGAGCTACACACAGAAAAAAGATTGATAGGAAATCGGTTACTATTACAAATATATAGTAATGTAAACTAAAATTGTATTGTAGTTATTAAAAATCTATGAAATTAATAGTTTTTCTATATTCGTAATTGTAAAACCATGATTGTAATTGTATTATGATTTCAACAATTGAGAAATTAGTTAAGTTAACCGATTTGACCATTAAATAAAATTATTTCATTAATTCGGTAAAGACAGCTGAATTTAGTTTAGCATTTGTACGATTCAATACCAAATATTAGTGGTTGTAATTGAAAAATTGTTATTATAACCAATAATAATAAAAATACTAAACAATTCGATTATGATAAATAAATAGAAAATGCTAAAAAATGTGTAACAAAATTATAATTGGATAAATATTACCACGCATAGCATTTAATTCCGATGCATATGAATGGGCAAGGCAAAAGATGTATTCATGTACATATGTGTTGTGGCTGCTTTAAAACTTCTTTTAATTATTTTAAATATGTTTATAGCAATCAATCATATATTGTCCATCCATTAGCAAGTCCAGTAGCAAAGTCTAAGCCCATTTAGTGCCATATTCAAATTAAGTCAAATTGTGTACCATGTCTTCAGCTATGATGTCTTAGAAACCTTAGATTTCGGCATATAAATCTAACCAAAATATTATTTGGTACGGACTGGTCTAAATAAATAAATAAATAAATAAACAAGCCCCCAATCAGCGTAAAGAATATTGCATGAACATTTAAAAGACGCGATACGAAGAAGAAATATGTTTGCCTTTTACAAGCCCAAAAGAAGTTGCCAGTCCATTGCAATCATTTTTTTAATTTTTATATTTTGAAGTATTATTAATAAAATAAAATTTTCTTTAAATACAATCCACAAATATTCACCGAATTAGTTTTTTAAAAAACAGTTGCGTGTTTCATATATTCAGTAATAATAATCGAATTGTGTGATAGTACTTGCAACCGACTAAATTCGATTGGCGACAAATTCGGTTGTCACTACAAATCTGTTTTCTCTGTGTATGACTAATTATGGACCGATCATCATAAAATTAGGAGCCATGATTACCGTATATATAAAACTTATTTGGAGCGAAATTTGATTTGAATAGATTAACTTTTTAGCAAAAAAATCTCGTCATAAAAAAAAACACGAGTTAGGGCTTTTCCATATTAAGGCAACGATATGTACACTAAATTACAATATAAATAAATAATTAAACAATTGGATGTTTTTTTTTTTTTAAATCACTATCTGAACGGTTTATAACCCTTACAGATAGTGATTTTTTTCTTTGTATCCATAGAACTATTCCGCAAGAAGAAATCGTATGAAATTTTTTTTTTTTTTAATAGTTTTTGTATAAATTTTAAAATACAAGTAATTTAGTTTTTCTATAAAATGTGAGGTGCAACATATATTTAAAAAAGATCTTAGCTATATAGTATATCTGGCAAAATTTAACAAAAAAAATAAATTCGTTGTCATTATCTCCATATATTTTTTTTTTTGTTTTTTATAATTCTTTTGCAATAAAATTAAATATACATGATAATGTAAATATATATTTAGCTACTTAGATTAAACAAAATAATGTTACATAAAAAATTACATTTATTTATAGTTTAACAACAGTGTAACAGACAAATATATGTAAATATTTTTATATATTTTATAATTGATACATAATACTAAGTTCTGTTGTTTGTATATGAATGTATTTTTGTTTTATTTTTTTTTTTAAAGACCACATTTAAACTTATTAACTAATTTATTTCTTATAACACTAAAGTCGTATACAAATTATGTATGTATATGATTATACAAAGATGTTACATTTCATTTCATTGCATGTTGTATATATGTATGTATTTTTATAACACTGAATGAAAAACTAGAAGCATACATTAAATATTAATAAAAAATGCAACAACATCGTCAGTAGCTACTTAAGGTTTAAACAGGACTTTGTTGTTTATAAAAAAAAACAATTATATAATAAATTTTATAAGTTCAGAACGAAATAACCTAAGCCATTAAATAATGATTATCAAAACTAACAAATAGCCAGACTTTTCGATTGTTGATATTGGTATATTTCATATACCAAAGGGTGTTTTTTTTTTTTTTTTTTTTGACGTATAGAACTTTTAATAGGAATAACTATAAAACTAGCTGTCATACTAATGAAATGTGTTTGAGTTTTTTTTTTTTCAAGTATACTTTGGCAAATCACCATGCAAAGACTTACACCAGAACAACGTTTATGAATTTGTTGTAGATACGTATTTTTGTGTTTCAAATAGTTTAAAGAAAACAAATTTTGGTTTAAAAATAAATTTGTCAGTGTGTTTAAAGTGAAATTATAAAAAACATGTTCGCCTTTTTTAAGTTTAGCTAACGATATACACAGTCTTACAAAAGTTTACATACCCCTAATATATTTCTACTAAAAAACATAAAATAATTCATTTTTTGGCATAAAGCTAATTTACATAAGTTTACATACGGGATAAAAAAAAAAACTTAAAAAAAAATTAAATTAATATTTTATGTGGTCTCCTTTGGCTTTAATTACAGCAGATAATCTATTTGGTATGGACAAAGCCAATTTTTTTGTTATTTCTGGAGTAATTTTGCTCCATTCTTCCATCAACGCTTCTTTGAGTGCTGGAACTGATGTTACTTGTCGATTTTTTAGACCTCGTTTTAAAATATCCCATAAATGTTTATTAACATTAAGATCGGGGGATGTTCCAATTTGTTTTTAACGTTATATAGAAGCCATTCCTTAACTAACTTTGATGAATGCTTAGGATCGTTGTCCTGGATAAATATTGCGTTGTCCTCCAGATCTAGAAGTTGGACGCTGGGAAGGTAGCTTTCCTTTAAAATATCGATATACATGACCTTATCCATAGTACCAGAGAGCTTACCGACACCATTTGCCGTCATACATCCCCCAGACCATGACTGAACCGCCTCCATGTTTTACGGTGCAATTAACATTTTGTGGTAATAACTCTGCATTAGGCTTTCGCCAAACTTTTGTTCGTCCATCACCTCCAAAAACCATAACTTTACATTCATCTGTGAATATTACCTTCTCCGAAAATGTAGAGTCATTTACATGAGCATTTTCATACTTTAAGGCATTTTCTAAACGCTTTTGGATATTCACAGATCTAAGTAATGGTTTTTTTCTAGCAATTCTGCGATTGTACCCATTTCTCTTGATACATCGGCGAACAGTCTGATCAGAAACGGTAATTTCTAGATTTGTTCTCATTTTCCGGTTTAGTTCGACAGCACTTAGCTTAGGATTTTCTTGAATGGAACGTATAATAGACCGTTCTGTTCGTTTGTCGAGAATGCAGGGAAGCCCACTACGAGCTTTGCTTTCATAATTTCCATTTTCTTTGAAATGTTTTATTATTGTTTGGACTGTGTTTTACTTAGATTTAATAAAATTCTAATTTCATTAAAAGATTTGCCATCATTTCTCTACTTAATGACGGTTTTTCAAATCGGCTCAGAAATTTCTTTGCCTTTGTTCATCTTCTTCCACAAAAAATACTTTTTGATTTTCTTTTGCCAGTGTGATCACTTTTAGTGAAAGTAAACTTTCTACAACTGATTTTACACAAAGCATCATAAAAATTGTAGCGCAAATTTTAACGGTACAACATTTTTTTTTTCAGAGTATGTAAACTTATGTAACATCAAAAGGATACCAATTACTCGTGTTTTATTGTTATTTATTTAAAAAACCAAACAAATATTACAAAATATGATGGAAATATATTTTTTAAGTGCATTAAACAAAAATGTAGTTACAACTCTTAATAAAATTATATATTTTCCAAAAAAAAAAAAAAAAATAGAAAAATTTCAAACGTATGTAAACTTTTGTTAGACTGTGTATAAATATGATGTTAAACTCTTTAAGGAACTAAGGTGCATAGACGCCTTTATTAGGTGGTTGATAAGACCGGACTTGCAAATTGCACCTCATGGCGACTCGACAACTCTCAATATCTTTTCCTCTTACTCCTGCAATTTCTTTAAATTTTCTCCTCTTGCCTACTAAATCTATAGTATTCCTTTCTTCTACTTCTATTTCTCTCCTCTCTGTGTTTTCATTTTCTTTCAGGTACCACAAAGGGAACGATTATTGGACCCAAGTGAGCTGTACCAACGAAGGTTTTGGACGGCTGCCTGATTTGTAATTTTACATTTGAAGTTCCTAATAAAATTATATATATTTTTTTTATATGAAATTTACAATAGTGATGATGGTTGTTTGTTTCAGAAACCGGTCAAGTGCAAACTTTATACATATTATTTTTTATATATACAATACTATACAACTTCATAGTCTTTTTTTAAGTTGCAAGGAAGTTTTCCTTGATTTAATCAAAATCAATAATTTGTTGCTTGTCTGGTTTTTGAAATAAACGATTCTATTATACAGCATCGAGTTTGTGTTTAAAGATCCAGCTAGTTGTTCTGAGTTAAAGCCAATAGAGGAATATTGGGCACTTGAAGAGGACAACATTTTATTTGTGTTTCTGTTGCAAGGCTGGGAGAAAAAAAAAAAGATATCGCGCAAAGTAAGATGAGACGAATTTTAGCAACAATGTGATATATGTATGAGGCTGAGCTTTTGTGTAATAATTAAAAATCAAAATGGAATAGAAATTTATGGGTCGATTATGGATTGCAACCGAACTTCAGTTGCGTTGCCAGAGACCAACTGGTTGCCAGTTTTTCAACAGAAATGATAGCTGCCAGTTGCCATCTGTAATACCATTTAGGCAACTGACAACGCAACTGAAGTTCGGTTGTCATCCATAATCGACCCATTATTCTACTTTTTATTTTGTATGCTTAGATTTTTTCGTTCAGCTTTGATAAAAGTGTACTTATGTATAATTTTTCTATATAATTAATATTTTATTTTAAAGGTTGTAAAAAGTTTCTTTAGTTTTATTTGCTAACAATCTAAAGTTGATGTGAAAGAATATAGTAGTTTATCATTCACATCAGGCAATTGTAAATTTTCAATATACCAAGTTGCACTTAATTTTACATAAGTTGAAGCTTTTTTTATAGCAACTAAATAAACTAGTAATGTGATTTTTAACAACTGTCCCTTAAAATATATAAAAGTTTTCTTGATTTGTTAGCAAATAAAATAGTGACACTTAGTTTTTAGCCCTCGGTGTAACAATGAAATTATGTTTTCTTTTTTTTTTTTAAGTTTTCGTTAAATTTCAGGCAATTTTTTAATTGCAAATAGTATGTATATTTAAATTAACTACATATTGTAAATATATCAATTTAGTTTTTCCTTAAGTATTTTTTTTTTTTATTATTTAAAGAATTCTTTCAATTTAAAAGTTATATTTAGGTGTATATGTATGTATATATTTAGTTTTTTTGTTTTGTTTTTCTCTTAATCACAACCAAGATTTACTTACATCAAGGTGTATGGTTTATAAATTTATTATATGTAGTATGTAATTGTTTAATAAAAAATAAAACATGCATATATGTTTGTATGTATGTACGTATGTATATAAGTATTACATATAAATAGATAAAAGTTTTAAAATATGCCACATTAAATAAATTAACATTAAATAAAAAAAAAATTAAAATATATAAGTAAATATACATACCAGTTTAGAGTAAAGGAACAAAATGCATGCACAAAGTTTGGTGGTAACAAATAAGAAAACGAAGAAAACGCCTCCAGTCTGCAGTCCTAAATTGTGCAAAGAAGCTACTGCCTGCTGCTTTTTAAAATTATTTAAGAACAGTAAGTATGTAGTATGTAGTATGCCATCAAATAGAGCAGAAAATAATTGAAAACATTGAAAAATTTGTTTTGTTTTTTAAATCACTTGTTTTATTTAAAGTTTTTTTTTTTTTATTTTTTTTTCTTAAGAAAATTATACAAATTTAATTTTTCGTAAACACTTTAGTTTGAAATAGGGGGACAAAACTATATTTAAAAATATTGTTTATTTTTTATTATTATTATTATTATTATTATTAATATTATGTATATAGAAATTTGATTTATATTAATAACGAAATAAGTTGGGGTTTGAGGGTTATACAATATATGTATGTAAAATTGTTTCAAAAACATTTAAAGTTGGTTCACCATTAAAAATTTCTAAAATTAATTGTATATTTTACTTTATTATTTTTTTTTTGTTGTTGTTGTTGTTTGTATCTCAGAGTCTGGACGTCAGAGTTTGTTTTATTAAAATGTTCCTTAGCTTTCAATTCAAAGTAATTGAAATTTAAAAGATTTCGTTATTTCTTTTTTTAATGATATTTTTTTTTTAGTTTAAATCTTATTCACATTTAAAGTGCACATTTATAAATGGTATTTTTTATGTTGTTCATATTATAAATATTCTTTACTTTACTTTAGTTTTATTTGAGTTTTTGTATGCCAATATAATAAGTATTTTTAATTGTTTCGTATTCAAAATACGTTTCTACTTATGTTCGTTATATATGTATGTATATATATATATATATCTTCTTTTTTTTATAGCAACAAAGAATATAATAGATAAATCGTTAAAAAATATGTATATATATAGAGTAATGTATTTAAAGTTTAAATTGCGTTCAATATAGTATTGAATCGAAGTCCGAAAAATGTATGTTGTCGCTGGGGGGGTGGGGAGGAAATAGAAAAGAGAAAATATAAAAAAAATAAGTAAATTAAAAAAAAATTAAATAATAATTATATAATAATAGTTAATTTATTACAAAATAAAAGCTCAATAAAAAGAAAACAACCATTGATAAGGCAATAAATACTAACTACAATATATGAAAAAGCTTATTTAAAAAAGCGTGCTAAATAAAAATGTTTCACATAGCTAATAAACTTTTGTTTAACTTGTTTTGGAAATTTAGAATATAAATCGAAATATATGAACAAAATAATACGCACAATTATTTAAAAATTTGTCTTTTGAAATCATGAAGTTTGAGGTTCTTAATGATTTCTAAGGGAAATTTACAATTTTTCGTTTCGAAGTCGAGTCCTCGGTCCGATTTTTTAGGAAATTCCAAAGCTTTTTTCAAAATCTTGGAAGTTCTTAATAATTTTGTTTTATAGATTTGTTTCAGAATGTTTTTCCACGAGCTAACCAACTTTTGAAAACAAATACGCATAATTATTTTTTGAGATTTCTCTTTTGAAATCATTGAATTAAGAACCTAATGTTTTCTAAGGGAAATTTACAAGTTTTCGATTCGAAGTCGAGTACTAAATATCTTGAAGCCTTAGGAAATTCCAAAGCTTTTTTCAAAATCTTGGAAGTTCTTAATAATTTTGTTTCAGAATGCTTTTTAGCAGCTAACCAACTTTTGAAAACAAATACGCACAATTATTTTAAGATTTCTCTTTTGAAATCATGAAATTTTAGGTCCTTAATGTTTTCTAAAGGAAATTTACAAGTTTTCGATTCGAAGTCGATACTCAAATTGATTATACATTCTTAATATCTTTTTAGGATCTTGAAGCCTTTGAAAGCAATTTAGTAGAAAATACCAAAGCTTTTTTCAAAATCTTGGAAGTTCTTAATAATTTTGTTTCAGAATGCTCTTTAGCAGCTAACCAACTTTTGAAAACAAATACGCACAATTATTTTAAGATTTCTCTTTTGAAATCATGAAATTTTAGGTTCTTAATGTTTTCTAAGGGAAATTTACAAGTTTTTGATTCGAACTTATATTCGAAATGTAAAATTTAAAGCAAATCGAAATATACTTGTATAATTTTTAAATATTTGTTTAAGATCTTGAAGCATTTGATACCAATTTCGAAGAAAAATTCCAAAGTTTTTTTTTTTCGAAATCTTTGAGTTTGAGATTGATAACAATATTTTAAGGAAAATTTTATTTAGTTCGAACAAAATATTTTGAAAACAAATACGCACAATTATTTAAAGATTTCTCTTTTAGGTTCTTAATCCTTTCTAAGGGAAATTTACAAGTTTTTGATTCGAACTTATATTCGAAATGTAAAATTTAAAGCAAATCGAAATATACTTGTATAATTTTTAAATATTTATTTAAGATCTTGTAGCATTTGACACCAATTTCGAAGAAAAATTTCAAAGTTTTCTTGGAAATGTTTGAGTTTGATAACAATATTTTAAGCAAAATTTTATTTAGTTCGAACAAATATTCTATATGTTAAATTGAAATCGAATCTCAAACGTTTGTACGATTTAAATGAATATTTTAACACAGACAATTCAAAAAGTATTTTTGGCAAATTTGAGTTATCTGGAAACTTTTGAAGCCTTTGAAAGCTATTTCGAAAAAAAACGAAACCTTTTTTCGAAATCTTTGAGTTTCAGGTTGTTAAAAATTTCTTAACACAAATCTCTATTACATTTTGTTCGAACAAATATTCCATATGGTAAATTGAAGTCGAATATTAAACGTTTGTATTATATTTTAATAAATATTTTCACACTAACAATTCAAATAGTATTTCTGGCAGATTTAAGTTATCTGGGAGTTTTCTAAAGATGATTCGAAGAAAAATTCGAAATCTTTGAGTTTGAGGTTCTTAACAATTTTTTAAGAAAAATTTTAATTTTATGTAGTTCGAACAAATATTCTATACGTAAAATTGAAATCGTATCTAAATCTTTATAAAAAGTATTTCTGACATAATTGATCATCTGGATCTGGAGTTATCTTGAAGAGTTTGAAAAAAATTCGAAATCTTTAAATTTTAGGTTCTTAACAATTTTTTAATGAAAATTTCAATTTCATTTAGTTCAAGCAAATATTCGTTATGTAAAATTAAAATCGAACCTCAAAACTTTTGACAATTCAAAAAGTATTTTTGGAACCTTTTTTTCGAAATCTTTAAATTTTAGGTTCTTAACAATTTTTTAAGAAAAATTTCAATTTCATTTAGTTCGAACGAATATTCGATATGTAAAATTTAAATCGAACCACAAAACTTTTGACAATTCAAAAAGTATTTCTGACAGATTTGAATTATCTGAAAGCTTAAAAAATTGCTTATATCTCAGACATAACGTTGATTTTCAATACTATTTTCATGAATATATTTGTTATGTTGATACCTGTCATACCTTAGGGCCTCGCAAAACCTATTTCAATTGCGAAAATAAAAATAGATTATTTAACTGAAATAGAAAGCCAATTTGAATATTATTTTATTTTAAAACTTAAGTGTTGTAATTATGGTAATATCAACCTGTTATTGTCAATTATGGCCATTATTTTCAAAAGCTACAAGTTAAACAAAAGTTCTTCTGTAATAAATATGTATGTATATGTATGTATAATAAATATAAAGCATTGAAATCTATTAGTTAAAAGAAAAAAACAATTTTAAAAGACTTTTTTTTTTAATATAATAATTTAATTAATTTCTAAAAATATTTTATGTTTTAATTTAATTTAAATAGTTTGTTTCATTGTTTTAAAGACACATACATTTATTATTAGTTAATTTTTGTTTTAAATATTTTTTTTTTTTTAAGTAACAAACATGCATTATTTAAATAATTTAGTGTGTGTGTGTGTGTGATTTGTTATTTGTTTTTTGTTTTTCACTTAAATTTAAACAAAGAAAATTTTATCTATTTTATAATATAAATTGTTAGTTTTTAGAATTCTTGTAAAATTGTCTTTTAAAATCTTTGTGAGCTTTTTTTTCTTTATTTCATTTTCAATATAAATCTTTGGCTTAATGATTTTGTTGTTTAGGCTTTTATAGATTTATAGATGCATAATAGTGCTGTTTTGTAAGCTAAATTTTATAAATTTTGTTAAAAAGGTGAAAAAGAAATATGTTAAAAAAAAGAAAGAATTTATTATTAGCATTATGATTAGTAAAGCATGATATGATTTATATGAAATGTGAAGAAATTATAATTAAAAAAAATAAATAAAAGAAAATCAATAACAATACTTTGAATTTGTGGGGGAGAGAAAGAGCAGGCAAATTAGAAACGTATTTAAATTTTTGAATCCTGGCATAGTTTTAGGGAATATGTAGATTTGTTAAACAGTTGATTCTGAAAGGCTTTTCAAATATAACGTGAAGGAAAATCCTATAAATTAAATGGTTTTTGAACCATAAATTAATTAGAACTTAAATTTTAAATTCAGATCAGAAGTCAGATAATGTAAAGTTTTTTCAAACATTTCAAGAAGCCTTGTCTAACATTTGAATTTTTTCCTTCTTATTTTGGCAATTTTTGTAAACATAAACAAATTCTTTGCAAAAAACTTGCAATAACCAGGTTGGTTTTCATATTTTGAAATCTGTAATTATAACAAATTACTATATTTTGTATTTTTCTTGGAAATTCTCTTAACATTTTTTTTTTTTGGATGTGTGTTCATTATTCCTTAACTACGTTTTTGGAAACTTATTTTAACAATTAGCTAAGAGCGTTTTCATGAATAGAGCTGTATTTTTTAAACAATATTGATTTAGATTTAATCAGTTTAGAATTTAAAAAGCAAAACTTTTTTATAATTTATTTTTCCCATTGTTTGCACAAAAAATTTCCTTGCCGATTGATCCAACGAAATTGATTAAAAAATGTAAAAGTTGGCAACTCTATGAATTTTTTAAACCATCCATCGAAAAGAAAGTCGTTCGAATTTGTTTGCTTAAGACATGGTATTTCGAAAATGTTTTCTTTCGAATAGTATTTCACTATAACCTCCCAGATCCGTTGCCAACTAATGAATGACGCCTATAAATATAGAAAGTTTAATCAAAAATTAAAAAAAAAACCGCTTAATCTCGGTTTTGTCCGATTCGAACTCAGTGTACAAAAGTGATTAAAACAGCTCTTCGAATTAATTCAATTTGAGCTTAATTCACTAAAATCTTAATTCAGAATTAAAAAAATGTCAGCCATTCATTCCATAAAACCATTACCAACAAAGCAAATTATTTAGCTTCATTCATTGTTTTATTAATTCATAATAAAATTCATGTAGCCTTTTTGAATTTTTACATTTTTAATAATTCAAATCTAATCGAAATTGAATTAAAATATTTTTTGTTCATTCAATAGTTTTGTTTTTAACCATTTGAAATAAATAGTTTAAAGCCTATCTATAAATACATATAAAAATGAAATGGTACATGTATGTAATGGCATCACGTGAGAACGTCTTGGAAGATTTCGCTGATTTTGTTTTATTAGATTTCTTTAGAAAAAAAAAAAATGGAAAATTTAAATTTTTAATATATTGCCTCCTTTTCGCTTCTCATTTTTCTTAAAAGAGAATTTTTTTTGGAGAAACTTGAAGAACTAACATTAGCAAATAGCTAACAAGCGAAGCCGGGGCGGTCAACTAGTTTATAATAGATTTGAATCGCCAACTCTAATCCAAATTTAATTTAAAAAATAATTTTAGTTCATTCAATTTGATTTTGTTTTGCTTTTAATCATTAAACAAAATGAATTAAATAAAAAAAGTTTTTTGTCAATCAATAAATTTGATAAACGGTTTTGTAATGGATTTAAATTAAAAAAACTTTGAATGGTTAAATAAGGAATTAATTCCATAAAGAATGAATTCTTAAAGGAATAAATAAAGAATGAATTCTCAAAGGAATAAATTCTATACTTTTGAAGTATGTACCACGGAATTAAGCCTATAAATTAATTCCAAATAAATTTTTTAATGGAATGGTCGATAAAATTTAATTTGTTTTTGAAAATTTAATTAAGAAGAAGAACAATTCACTATTAAATCGAAGCCTTTGGTATTTCATTCCAAGTAAGAGAGCTACTATATTCGGTTGTGCCGAATCTTATATAACCTTCACCAAATTTTAATTTGAATAAAAAATTTTAAATAAAATTTAAAAAAAAAAAAAAAAATTTGAATTTTTTATTTTATTTTTTTTTGTGAAAAAAATTTGGATTAAAAAATATTTTTCCCATTTTTACCCATTGTAGGTCTGACTTATTATGATGTTATATACGGCGTTGCAAAGGTCTTTGATGACTTAGTAATCCAGATATAGTTCTAAAATAGGTCAAAAATCGAAGTTGTCTGGTTGTTTCCTTATATTTCAGCTATTTGTTGGCCGATTTTCTCGATTTCAAATAGCTACCTAACCTGGGGGCTAATTACCGCAGTCGAACACGATCGAATATTTATTCGAACGTGCGAGTTTTTTATATTTTTGGGATTCTCTTATTCGATGTCGACTAAATTGTATACAAAATCATAATGATTGTACTCGATAACGAACGAGGTTTTATTCGAACGCTAATAAGCGTTCGAAATTTATTTCGATTACGAGTACGAGTATTTGCCCCCTGTTCTTTAGCGGATATATTGAGGTATGAATCATGTATGTTAGTTATTTGGGGTCTATGGAATGTTGACTTCAACATACAGACGGACAGACAGACTGACATGGCTATATCGACACCGCTCCATAATATACATGTATAATTTGAGGGGTCGCAAATGAAAAATGTAGAAATTACAAACGAAAATGCAAACTTATATATTATAGCTTTGCTACTCATGATGAAGGGTATAACAAGAAGATTTTTTTATATTTTTATATTTCTAATACATTTTATTAAGATATATGTATTGCGCAATTAGTAACAATTCGACAAGAAAAATATAAACTGTGAAACAAAATAAAAATAGAATTTTGTTAGTAATTAAAGTTAATAATGAAACCATTGCTAATACAAAATGTACCAACTACAGTTTATTGTTTTCAAATGAAAAAGTAGTCAATTAATAGTTAAAAACATGTAAATGTTTTGAAAATTTCTAATTTTTTTCGTTGTAAAAGTAATGTTAAATTTAGTAAAACATATTTGCCTTTGAAGCATGAAACAATGGAAACTATGTATATATTATGAAAGTATGTAAGTTTTAATATAATAAAGAACCAGTAAATTTAACAAAAATTATGCTTATGATTTATGAACAACGTATGTAACAATTAAGTAAGGAAGTAAGGAAAACGTGTATGTGTTTTAGTTTTTTTTTTTTTGCATTAGGGATTGCATGAAATGGCAACATTCAATGTTTATTATGTACGAGTATGCAAAATGTTGAATGGAATGATGAAGGTATTAAAACGAAAAAAAAAAAAAAAAAAAAAAATAAAAACAAACTTTAAAAGTGAAACCAACCAAAAAACAAAGCAATTAAAATGAAAAAATACTAAACAAAATGTAAATACCTTTTATTTGGTTTGATACTTTTGTTACACACAATACGCTTTGTAGAAGCAAAAGGCACTTGAATTTCGTTAAACGACAAGATTAAAACTTTCGAAATAGTAGAACAATAACAGTTAGATTTGTATTTTATGTACACAGATATATAATTTCTTTCTTTCGTTTCATAACGAACATATACACAATTATTTTTAGTTAGATCAGACTTGTTTTAGATTAATTTCTTCTTTTCTTTTTTTCCTTTGTTTCTTTTACGTTTTTATTTGCACTGCATTTTCATAATTTACAACGACAACAATTGTCATTTAGAGTAAACAAAGAATATCCCAGTCAACAGGGGTTTCATTCATTCCATTTGTATACATATCGAGATCATTTAGGCAAATGTTATTGTTACTATTGCTATTGGTTATTGTTGGAAGTAGAAGATTTTTCAGAAGACAGTAGATTTATTTCCCAAAGAACACCGTTTTAAAGTTGAAGAAATTAAGAGAGAAAAAAAAAAAATAAAGTATAAAAACAATAAAGAATTAGAAATTTACTTGAAGTGAATACGAAACTTAAAGAAAACTTATAACAATAGAACACAAGCTGTTGGCAAAGAAATGGAGAAACAATACAAAACTAATGAAATTGAGTAGTGAATTTAGAGCAGTTTCTTTCTCTATTAGAAAAAAGGAATTTTTAAACAAATTCAAAGTATTGCTAAGTGATTTGGTATTAGAAATGGAATCTTTGTTAAGGCAACTAATTGATGAGATGAATTGTTAAAAGCTAGTTATAGTATTATTAGTTGTGTGTTTTTGGAAGAAGAGTATGGAGAATATTTAGTACTTACTTTCCCATTTGTACATCTTGTGGATGGGGGGATTGAATATTGTGCTGAGGTGTTACACCGCCAACACCTTCTATGGCTGGTACATTCACTCGTATATCATTTAATACATAACCATTAGTACTACGGATATTTTCAACTGAAATTTAAACAAAAAAAATGTAATGTAATATAATATAAAAAAAAAAAAATCGAATTGTAAAGACAAACATGACCAAGTTGCAATTATTGACTCTTTCTAAATACAAAATAATGTCTCTTCTAGAAATGGAAAAATACAACTATAATTTAACAAGTAAGAGTGCTATCTATATAAGGTACCAAAGTATACTTTAAGAAAAACATTAAAAAACAAAAAATTTGGTGAGAAAAAAATTTTTGGTGGAAAAAAAAAAAAAATTCAGACCACACTTAGATGGCGTAATTGGAAAGGTCTTAGTAATCCAGATATAAATAAACAAGTATGAGTGCTATGTTCGGCTGTTCGGAATATTATATACCCTTCAGCAAGTATATTTTAAGATAAATATTATAGGTGAGAAAATTTTTCTGATAAAAAGGTAGTTGTTAGTCATGGTTTTTTGCATATATCTCAGCCATTTATTTGCCGATTTTAAATAGCAATCTAATTTGGACTATAGCGGATATATTAATGAATCAATCATGTATGTAAGTTATTTGGGGAAGTTGATTTTAACTGACAGAAGGACAGAAAGACATAAACAACTTATATATACCACTCATGGTGAAGGGTATAAAAACTGATTGTTATTTTTGCATCATTTCTATGGATTAAAGAAACAGATTGCATTTTGTCTTTAATCTAGTACGAAACTGTCGATGGCGTAAAACGCCTACACCAACCGCGTAAGAATTTTCTGAACTATGTAATTCCAAAAATGTATCAGATACTGAATCGACTTGTTGGTCAGACAGACATCTAATACGAAATCGGCTACTTGTGCAGACTGTCGGTACAAATTCTAACAGAATTCGGTAAAAAATGTTTAGTGGTTTCTTAATCCAATTTTTTAAAATTTTTGTTTACGATGTTGTGGCAATACTGTACATCAAAAATTTGGAAAACAGTATTTTATGCAGATGTTGGGAAACATCGCAACGTCCTTGAGCTGAAATCCTTTTTCTGCCTGAGCGATTATTTCAAACTATAGCGAACATTTTAACTTAAATCTACCCGATTATACTTAAATTATCCCTACAAATTACTGCAGTTATAGCGAACCTTTTTTTACAATGAATTGCTAATAGGGATGCCAATCCCGAAAAATCCCGGGATTTCCCGAATCCCGGGATTTGTGAAAAAAAATCCCGGGATTTTTCGGGATTAACAAATCCCGGAAAATTACGAGATTTTTGATATTTTTGGTACGAAATATGAGTGATCACAGATCGAGCACCTCTTCTCGATTAAACTCTTATAAACAAAGTTATTAGGGAGTAGAATTTTTAAGTTTTTCGTATGAAAAATCGATCTTTGATCTGAAATATGAGTGATCACATATCGAGCTTCTTTTCTCGATTAAACAAAGTTATTAAGGATTTTAGATTTTTGAGGTTTTCAGATAAAAAAAGCGATTTTTGGTACAAAATATGAATGATCACAGATCGATCTCTTTTTTCGATTAATCGCTTATTTACAAAGTTATTAGGGATTTTAGATTTTTGACTTCTTTCATATTTTTTCCGATTTTCGCAATACTTTACAGTATAATTTCAAAGTACTTAGAACTTATTTAGTGCAAAATTTTATAAGGATTGTCGCATAATGAACATACTTATGACTGCTCAAACAGTATTCCGGTGGACAATTGTATGGAACTAGGGGAAATCATGGACCATTTTCAATTCCAAATAAACCTTATCAACAGAGAGTATTTGTGGATAATTTTAGTCAGCCCTAACGAGTTTTAGACATACGGAAATTTTTTATTATAAAATAAAACAATACTTCAATATTTTCAATATTAATATAGGGAGGAACAAACATTTTTGACAAAAATTGTGCGGTTTTAATTGCAAATAACTTTTAAACTGCCTTACCAATTTTTACACTGTTAGTCTCATAGTAATGTTCGCTTTCCTAAAAATGCTTTTACTATGAACTACCATATGTACACAATACAGTTTTGTGTTTCTCACTGTTATAAAGTTCAGAATACGGGTATAAATATGAAATATTGTTTGTGTCAAATTTATTTTAATTCAATGCATTAGATTTTTCTTTGATATATTTTTACATAAATATATTAACGAAAAAAAATTCTTTTTATTGTTGAATTTTATATTTTTTGACGTTTAACTAAAATCCCGAAAAATCCCGGGATCCCGGGATTTACATTTCTAAAATCCCGAATCCCGGGATTTGTAAAACCCAGTCCCGTTTGGCATCCCTAATTGCTAAGTATAAGCTTATATCCTCTAAATTTGTACATGCAGTAAATAATTTATCTTTTCACTGGAAATTAATAATAAATACTCCACTTTCGAGAATGATAGTGCTATTAATGCAGATACAAGTTTACTTTTACATATCTCTGCAATTTTAATGGGTGCATTTCACCAGTTGAATATAAACCTTAAATAGTTGACAATAACTAAAAATAAAGCATAAACAAAATGAACTGAAGAAAACTTTAAATCCTAAAGGATTTCTACATTTGCAAAATTCCCCAAACATAAATACTTTTCTGAAACTAAAGGGGAGAAAATTACAATTTTGTAACAATGCAAATGCTCCACTTTCGAGAATGATAGTGATATTAATGCAGATACCAGTTTACTTTTACATATCTCTGCAGTTTTAATGGGTGCATTTCACCAGTTGAATATAAACCTTAAATAGTTGACAATAACTAAAAAGAAAGCATAAACAAAATGCAATTTGTAACTGAAGAAACCTGTTAATCCTAAAGGATTTCTACATTTGCAAAATTCCCCAAACGTAAATACTAAAACTAAAGGGGAGAAAACTACAATTTTGTAACAACGCAAAAGATATAAATATAAATGTCCCTTAAATAAAAATTTCATACAAATATCCCTTATAACAGAATTGCAACTGTATTTTCATTTAATAAAATAAACAAATCCTATATTCGGTGAAAAAAGTTTTCTTTTTTTAAAAAAAAAAAAAAAAAAACAACAGCTATTACACTCGACTCACCCATTTTGTTTGTATAATATTCACCAAAGGCTTCATCGCGCATACGATTCGTTGGATAGATAACACGTAAGACTTCCAAATCATGGATACGATCGGCTAAGCCGCGTATATTTAAATCACGTGCTGTCCATGGCTGCAACATATACACTTGATCGGTAACAAAACACAAAGTTATTCCACCTGCAGTATTTGTAAAAGAGTAAAACAAATAAAAGAAATAAATGCAAATCCCTACAAACAACATTTTGTTTAATATTCAACTTACCTAATTCACTGTCTGAGAAACGCAACAAGAATGTACCTAATGGTAGAATCCGCAACATTTCCTCGGCCTTGCGCTTGTTAATGAAACCCACAATTAAACCGGCCTTCCATACACTTAGTAAATGATCTTTGGTTAATTTCATAATGGCAAAGAACCAATCCCAAAATGTAAACGAACGATCGGGCAAGGGTTCCTTGCAGAACTGGGCCCAAGAAATATAATCCTCATCGCTGTTCATTCCATTTCGGCGGAAGAGTTTTTCATCTGTATTATAAATGCAAAATAAATATAATTTTCTTGTTTTTTTTTTTTTTTTTTTTTTTTTTGCAAAATATGTATTTCTTTACTTACGTATGAAATTTAAATTATCTTCAGTTAAAGCACGACCCGTTGACGATTCAAATTTGGTATTTAACGCCATTGCCAATTGGGACCAAGATACTCTTTCGGGCACTTGGAAAGGTTCTCGAACAATATCAGAGAATGCATTATCCCATGTTATTGTGGCCCATGACTGAGGCTCTTGATTACCATGCACTATAACGACTACGGGTAAAGAAATGGTCCAGACCTGTGAAAAATAAACATTATATAAACAACGAATTAAAAATTTGTAAATCTTAATCTAATTAAACAAGTAAGAGCGTTATATTCGGATGTGACGAATCTTATATACACTTCATCAAAGTATACTTTAAGATAAATATTAAAAATAATTTTTGGCGAAGTAAATTTTTTTGCTATAACAAACTTTTTGTGAAAAAAAAATGTTTCGTAAAAAAAATTTTTGTTAAAACAAGTAAGAGAGCTAATTAAACTTTAAAATAAAAATTTTAAATTAAATTTTTTTTTTCAAAATTGTTTTTCAAAATTTGAAAAAAAAAATTTTTTTTCTTTCAAATTGTTTTTCAAAATTTAAAAAAAAATTTCTTTTTTTTTTCAAAATTGTTTTCAATTTTTTTTTTAATTTATCCAATTTTTTTTTTTTAGTAAAAAAAATATAAAAAAGAAATGTTTGTGGTAAAAAAAATATTCGGGTTACAAAATTATTTTCCCGATTTTTTTTTTCTTTCAAATTGTTTTTCAAAATTTAAAACAAAATTTATTTTTTTTTTCAAAATTGTTTTCAATTTTTTTTTTTAGTAAAAAAAAATGTTTGTGGTATATAAAATATTCGGGTTACAAAATTATTTTCCCGATTTTGACCCATTGTAGGTCCAAATTACTATAGCCTTATATACATCGTTGTAGTGGACTTTGAAATATCTACCATTAGATATCCATGTTGTCTACACTAATGACTTAGTAATCCAGATATAGATCAAAAATCGAGGTTGTCCCGGTTTTTTCCTTATATCTCAGCCATTTGTTGGCCGATTTTCTCGATTTTAAATAGCGACCGAACCGGAAGAATTCCCGATATATTGATGTATCAATTATGTTTTTAAGTTATTTGGGGGCTAGGGAAAGTTGATTTCAACATACAGACGGACATGGCTATATATAACGATCCAGAATATATATACTTTGTGGGGTCGCAAATGAAAAATGTAGAAATTACAAACGGAATGACAATCTAATATATAAAAATTCATGAAAAAAAATTTAAAAAAATAAATTATTTTTAAACAGGTGAACAACAAATATGCGTTTTTTTTTATTTTATCTCAGCCATTAGTGGTCCGATTTTCGCCACCTAAGTTGGTATCAATCAAGTATGTAAGTTATTTTGTGGCTTCGGAAAGCAGATATCAACATATTGACGGACAGACGGCCAGAAGGACATGGCTATATCGACTCCGCTATCTATAACAATACAGAATATATACAAATGTGGAAATTACGAACAGAATGAAAAATTTATATATACCCTTGATAAGTTCAGCCAACAAGTGGTTAAATAGACATCAATATCTCTAGACCTATGATTCATTATCTGAATTCGAATCAAATTATTCGCCAATCCCGCGTAAAACAATTTGACACTGGCCAAATTTCAAAATTCTCATGAATATTATATATATAATTTTTTTGTACGGCCGATTTTGATGAAATTTTTTGTATGTGTTTGAGTGGGTCCCTGGATGGGTTAGATTCACAATTGACCTATAGAGCAACAATGCTCCCATTACGAAGTAAAAATTTATTATTGCATATCTAGATTACTATTTACGTTTGCCGAGACAGCTAGTATATGATATACTGATATGAAATGTGGATCTGTAGGATACATGGGGGTTTGGGAAAATAAATGTTAACCAATTCACTTAATGACGAACATCGACTTTCCTACATATAACGATCAAATTAATATTGTAGAAATTTCAAACGGATTGACAAACCACTCATGAAGACGGTTGTAGTTATGTACTTTATAAAGTACATCCATACACCTGTATGATCTGTAATTGTTCCTATATATGATTATGAGTTAGGCCTTTAATATTTAAATTAGCTTACCCTAATTCTATAATCATTGACTATAACCGATGTATAAAAGAGTAAAGCAAATTTTTCATCCATGACACTCTCAGTGCCCTTCTTCTCAGCACGTTTAATTTTCTTCAATTGCATTGTTCTGAAATAGAAAAAGATGATTAAACAGTTATAATTATTAATATGACTTAAGAAATTAATCTGAAAAACTAAATTATTAAATATACATACAGTGGGTCAAGGTCAAATTCGTACACTGGGACATTTTTTATAAATGTATCTCTTAAATTCGGCTTACCTGTTAGAGTTATATAAAAAGTGTGTGTGGGAGGCTTGTAGCTTATGCAATTCTTTATTCAATTCATATGTAAAATAAAAGTAAAACCTTTAAAAGCTAAACTCGTACATTTAACGTAATATCCTAAAAAAGTAACAATACCATAAAAAACAATACTTTTTATGGAATCCTTTTGCTTGAGTAATCATTTATGGTCTCTTAGCTATACTTTTCACTAGTTTGCGGCATATTTTCCCATTCCTCAGTAAGAACTCTTTTCAATTCCTATTTAGAGGAAATGTGTTGTTGTCTCGCTTTATTATCGAGGTAGGTCCAAAGATTCTCGATGGGGTTGATGTCAGAGCCCTGGGCAGGTGTCTCCATTACATGAGGACAATTGTACAACAACCACGACCTCACATTGTAAGCTTTATGCTCAGGGCCGTTATCCTGGTAAAAGTAGTAATTGTTTGAAAGACTCCGTTTTTGCTTTGATAATAGCAATTCCAGTTTTAAAATTTCTAAATACATTTTTTGGTCCATTATGCTTTTGATGAAATGAAGAGAACCTGGGCCAGCTGCCAAGAAATACCCTTAAACCATCACCGATCCACCACCATGCTTTACAGTAGATTTAATATGTTTTGGTATGAGCCTCTCATTAGCCTTTAGCGATAAATATGGTTTTACATTAGAACCAAATATGTAAAATTTTCTCTCGCCTGTGAACAACACATCTTTCCAAAAAGAAAAATCCTTTGATTTGTGTAGTTTGGCGAAGTTTAAGCTGTCCTTTTTATTTCTCTTGCTAAGCGAAGGCATTTTCTAGCCATTCTACCATTCATATTCGATCTATGGAGTATATTCAGGATGGTTTGGGGGTAATGGATGTATGTTTGAAAGAGCATGCAAAGAGATCCTTTTTACACACTCTGACAATATTTCGCTCTTCAGCTTCACTGAATATTTTCTTGTGTGCTTTTTTGGTTTTATTTTTTATTTGTTTTGAAGTCCTGTATCGTTTTAGAATGTATTGGATAGTAGATAGTAGCAAGCTTTCGGATTTCTTCGGTTATTTCTCCCTTTTGTCTTCCAATTGGATATTTTTTGGATAAAACTTTATAATTTAATGAAAATATTCGATGGTTTTTAATTTTGGCTCACTTTACATCCAAAGATATTCTTTTCTTAAATAAGGTTCGTTGTACGAGTTTGACTTTTATGTTTTTTTTTAATAAGATATTTAATTAAACCGTCCATAATCTCTTACCTTCTAACATAATTCCTTTGTTTAAATACCCATCCGATAGAGGACAATTTACCCAATAAACCCTCCACTCCATACATTGTTTTCATGTATAATTTTTAAATAAGCTGCGTTTTAATATCAAAAAACAAAAAGTTATTTGTACGAGTTTGGCTTTGAACCACTGTATTTAAAATTTATTGACGTTCGAAAGTGCGTTATTGCGTTAAAGTCATTCATATCTAGCGAAAATTTCGTCCATATAATTTTGTATTAAAAGCACGTAATGGTAGTAATATTGAAAATAATTAAAAATCCGATTAAAACATACCTGAAACTCGCCGAAAAGACTCTGGTCTGATTATTATATTCCATGGTGCCAATATTATTCACAATTTCACCCGATGAGGCTGGATTACTGCCTGATGACTCAGACATGGTACGTTGTGCGGAATGACGTTGAGCCTGTGCCTCTGTAATAGAAATTTGTGTATACATATGAGCAATTGTTTAGAATTGTAAATAAATTATGTCATATTCATTGTTGTTATTGTTGACAGAGTTCAAATTTATTTACTGTAGTAGTATAATTTATTAAATATTAAAACATGTACTACATACATACATACTGGGATGAATTTGTTTTGAAAAATGTAATAAAATAGAACAAAAAAAAAAAAAACTAAACAAACACGCGAATGACGTTGTTAGATAAAGTTTTAAATTTAATAAACAAATTTCAAAGATACATACTTATAGTTGACATGAATAAATAATTTGTTTATTCCGCACAGATCTTAATTATTTGAAGCAATGGTTTGAATTTAAATGTTTTATTTCGTCAAAAAATTAATTATGAATAAGGATAAAGACGAGGTATAAAAACCTAGGACCCTATTCATAATTGTATCTTGTAGAATTATATACATTGTGTGACAATACAATTGAAACTTCTTTTCAAAAGTATATTCCGTAATTTCAGTTTTCAAAAACATGACCATTCACCAAATATATTAAAATTTACTTGCAAAGTAGTATAACAAGTAGACCGACTCTTTGACAACAGTACATAACTCTATGTATGTGTTAGTAAAAAAGCTGGGTTCAGAAAACACACTCAACGTACACACAATGTACTTATTGTTCAAAAGCAACCAACACATAGTGAATTTGTAGTGACATTTTTAGTAGCACTATTGGCAGGGGTAGCCCAGCCAATGTAATCTTCTATTGACATTTAACATTAGCTTGTCATTGAAAATCCACTGTAGCACTACTGACTATTTTCCTACCAACAATTTTGAAATTAATACCCTATAAAAATGTGTAAAAACCCTTACTTTATAAAGAATTAAAAGTTTAAATTTCATTTGTTTACATTTTTCTGAACTCACAGGGCAAACGTATATGTGTGAGAGTAGAGTTTCCAAAAAACCGAAGAATTTCAAAACCGCGGTTTCGGTTTTAAAAAAGTGAATGATTTATTAACTATTAAATCAGTTGATAATATAGGAACTGCTAAACAAATTTAAAGTTCAAAGGAAAATTTATACTTTTTCTTGTAATGGTACTTTTTTAATATATTAAATTATTTAAAGTTGGCTAATATGCTTCTCAGTAAAGAAATAATCAAGAATAGGGTGCTTAATTGTATTATGATACCAAAAATGTAGAACTAAAACAAACTAAGGAGTACTTTTTCGTTCTTCAAAATGAATTTTCTATAATATTGAACCTAGAATCAGGATATTACTTTGAAATTTCAAACTTGACAGTGGTTTAAGTGTGGAAAATGTTTACTTTTCTTTCTTCTAATGGTACTTTTTATTATAATAAATTATTTTACTTATTGTATATACATAATAGTTGGCTGATATGCTTCTGAGTAAAGAAAGAATCAAGGATAGAAGGCATAATGATATTTAGGTAACAAAAACTATTATTGAAATTTCTATAATAATAAATCTATAAGCGGAAATTAAACACACATGATCCTGACTGAGTTAGAATATAAAAAAGGGACTTGCAGGTACTTTTTCCAACTAATAGTACTTTTTGAATATTTTATAACGAAAACGGATAACTAATGTTACTATTTCTTTATTTGTAAACTTCTTAAATATTTTATAACAATAAACCTTAAAATTGAAAATTAGGCACAAATGATTTTGAATGAGCTAGAATTCACAAAAGGTGATTTTAATGGTACCTTTCATTTGTATTTTCTATAATAATGGTTGCAGAAATATGAAATTAGACATTCATGATGCTCAGTAGGAAAACAAAATGTGGGTCTTTATGGTACTGTTTTTATTCTAACAATAAGTTTCGAATAAGCTAGAATCCACATTACAATGAATCAATAAACATGGAACTAGAGACATGTTTTCCTGAATTAGTATTAATTTACAAAGGGAGACTTAATAATACTATTTCTTTATTCCAATTGAGGTGGCGACGCGCACCGGTCAGCTAGTACTCCATACTTTTATCGGATATTTGAAAATAACTAAGACTTTGTTACAAAAATTTTGCATTATTTAGCCTGCGAAAGGTAGTCTACTACATTGTAATACAATTTAAAAAAATTTAAACAAATCTTAAGATATTTTTACCGATCTGTGTTAAGAGATATTGGATGAATAATTGGATGAAAAAGTTTGTTTCTCATTTATAAATTCTGAATTTTTCTAGTGAAAGTAGATTAAAAGTGAAAACCGAAGAATAATTATCGGTTTCGGTTTTAGGTCTTGAAAAATCGCGGTTTCGGTTAAAACCGAATTGGAAACTATATGTGAGAGTAATTTTAAACAATTGAAATTCGGACTACCTGATTTTCTATTAAAACATCGTAATTTTCATACATTTGTTAAAATTTATTGCTTAACATTGGCAAAACAATGGAAACTTTTAAATTTCTAAAGGTATGTTCATATTGATAAAATATTTTACTTTTATAGTAGTAAATAACGTCAAACAATATAAAATGGAGTTCTTAGTCTCCCATCGCACGCGTCCCAGGTGGCGGATAGGGGGAACAATTGCCTAGTCTAGTGATACTGTTTTTTTTTTTTTACAACAGGTCATTAGCCTTGACAAATGCTCGAGCGATGTCAATATCTTGAGATTCATTTTCTAACAAATGGTCTAAACTTCTTGACATAGCTAGGTTTGTAAAACGGATTGCGATAGCCAACTATCATAATACTGTGATACATTTTACAACAAATGATCACAGTAGGATATAATTGGAACTATGATAATGCTATAACTGACGATACATTTTATAACAAATGGTCGCCTAGTGATAGCACATTCCTTCGCTTTCTTAGTGTTACAACCCGCGAACCAAACTGTTCTTTCCTCTCTCTCTCTCTATTTCATTCCCCCACTTGTAAGGTCAAAGTGGTGGTAGCAGTGTTGAAGACCTGAATGGGTAGTTAGTGGTTAAAAAAGACTAGTCGCTAACAGCTTCCCTTCGACGCCAGGGCACGGGTGGGTTGTAATATAGTTTTTGCCAAGTCCATGTACGCCGTCCCTGCATGGATAATCTATCCCCTTACGCACATAGTCGTGGGAACTAAATGAACACAAATATTGAAAAACAAAAACAACAGGAGGTCAGCAGGGGAAACCTGTGCTGGCTGAATGCAAAAAATCAACAAAAGCAGCGAGGTAGCTTTGGACTTCAAGCCTAGCACGTATTTTCTAGAAGTTTTCATAAAAATTGTTTCGTATTGTTTAGGCAGATTCAATAATAACAAGTAAGAATGTATGGTCGGTCAAGACAGAGTAAATGAGTAAAAAACTTTTTATTTTTAATTTCATTTGAATTATTTCTGTTGAATTTTATGTGGATACCAAAATTTTTAAGAGATTTAGCTCGTTAAAGTGATTTTCGGAAGCGGGCCTTATATGGGAACTATTAAACAGTGGAACGATTTCATCAACGTGCTGAAACAAATGTATGTAGTAAATTTTATCGAAATATCTTAAAAATTACGACCTGTAATTTGCGTACAAGGTTTACATGGACAGGCAGCCAACAAGCCAGACGGAGGGACGGACGGACGGACATCGACTCAGAAAGTGTACTTTAAGGTGGGTGTTAGACTAACCACCACTATGGTGGTGTAGGGTATAACTTTTTTTTTTTATCGGAAAATAAAGGACGTTTTCCTGGTTTTTAAAAATTTTTTTGGGAATCCAAAATTTATTTTTATGTAAGATTTAGTTTTTAAGTGCTAAATTCCCAATTTTTCATCTTCTTTGTCACTGTCCGGCATTATGTGATCTACGCTTACGGTTTCTGGAACACCGTTCCATAAATAGTCTTTCTGAGCTCTCGAATATGAGGGTTGAGGGCATCAGCGCCTTTATAAGGAGTAGTAACTGGTTAATAGGACCAGATATGGGAACCTCTCGAGTGTAACCTAATAACCGCTATCTTATTGATTGTAAATCTCCTTCTCTCTTCCTTCTTCTTAACTACTCAATCTACTTCTTTATTTTCATTTCTATCTGCCCCTCTTTCTTTCTAACTTCTAATTACAGGTAACACAAAGGGATAATTTCTTGGACCCACGTAAGCTGTTCTTCTACTTTCCAACTTCGCGGCTGCCTGGTAGGTTTCCAGGCAGCCTAATTCCCAATTTAATTATTGATAAATGCACTGAAATTTATTATTGGGTTATATGCTAGTTCCTAGGCGCATTTTACAGATTGCTTATTTATTTTCATTTAGAATAAAGTTACCGACGTTAAAGTATTAAATGCAAACAAGAAAATTTGTGTTAACAAAATGTTTATAGTTTTGTGCTTGGTTTAAGACTTATTTAGAGGATCTGGAATTATTTGTTAACTAAAATTCAATGAGATTCCTTTAAAAATAAGTACATATGAGATAGATACAGAGGTAGATTTAGGTGATTTGTAATTATATAAAATTTTTTTTTTTTTTTTTTTTGTTATTTCGCAATTATGCAAGTTTAGTTTAATTTTGCTTTAATTTTTTTTTTCTTATTACTCACAATATTTGTTTACATATCATTAATTTAAAATCAATTTATTTTACATTTTATAGCAGTAACTTGATACATATAACATTTTTTAAACTGCAACCAAATAAGTTGTACTATTAAAAATTTAATTAGCAGATGTGTTGTAATGGCAACAAAAGAAATAATAATTAATTCAAATATTTGTTAATAATAGAATTGAAATACAAAAAAAAAAACAATTGTTAAATATAATTTGTGTGAACATTTGTTTTTTTTTTTTTTTGCTATAAAATTCTCTTCTTACATTTAAGTATTGAATTTCCAACATTGAGTCGCCTACTTGATCATATCAAAGTCGTTTTTTTTTTTTCTACACTTTACGTATGAATACATATTTATGCAGAAAAACTAATCAATTGTTGTTTGTTTAAACAAAATGATATTTTTGGAACGCAAATTATTATGCACATGAAATCTTGTTGCACACAAGTTGTTATATCTATTTTATGAAAAACCACATAAAATAATGTTGAAGAAACAAATTAACTAGCATTATTAGTAGTAATAAAATAGAAGAGTTTAGTTAAATTCGTAAAAATAAAACAACAAAAATACATGAGTTAATTTTTAAAATCTTAAAAAGAAGTATATGGGCTGTTAAAACTTAATGTTATTTCGTCTAAAAAAAAAAAAAATTCAGAACAAAAAATTTTACTTTTTTTTAAAGAAATAAATAAAATACTGAAATTGTTAACTGATGCCAGTTAGTCTTCATATTCCTTATCTCTCAAATTCCAAGCTATGATTCTATGATTCTCATTTACGTTGCTTAATTGCAATGTATTCAGTTTATATTAGAGTTTCCAAAAAACCGAAGAATTTCAAAACCGCGGTTTCGGTTTTGAAAAATTGAAAACCGATCGGTTTCGGTTCGGTTTTGTGATAATTTATTAACTATTAAATCAGTTGATAATATAGGAACTACAAACTTAAAGTTCAAATTTTACGAGTGTTTACGAGGATAAAGGAAAATTGGTACTTTTTCTTTTAATGGTACCTTTTTAATATATTAAATTAGTTAAAGGTGGCTAATATGCTTCTCAGTAAAGAAATAATCAAGAATAGGGTGCTCAATTGTATTATGATACTAATAATGGAGAACTAAACCAAACTAAGGAGTACTTTTTCGTTCTTCAAAATTAATTTTCTATAATATTGAACCTAGAATCAGGAAATTACTTTGAAATTTCACACTTGACAGTGGTTTAAGTGAGGAAAATTTTTACTTTTTCTTCTAATAGTACTTTTTATTAAAATAAATTATTTTACTTATTGTATATACATAATAGTTGGCTGATATGATATGAAAGAATCAAGGATAGAGGGCATAATGATATTGAGGTAACAGAAACTATTATTGAAATTTCTATAATAGTGAACCTAGAAACGCGAATTCAAAACGCATAATTAAAGTTACTATTCTTTATTGTGAATATTTTATAATAATAAACCTTAAAATTAGGCACAAATGATTCTGAATGAGTTAGAATTCACGAAAGGTGTCTTTAATGGACACAGAAATATGAAATTAAACATTCATGATGCTGAGTAGGAATACAAAATGTGAGTGTTTATGGTACTGTTTTTATTCTAATAATACGTCTAGAATGAGCTACAATACACATTACAATGAATCAATAAACATGAAACTAGAGACATGTTTTCCTGAATTAGTATTAATTTACAAAGGGAGACTTAATAATACTATTTCTTTATTCCAATTGAGGTGGCGAAGCGCACCGGTCAGCTAGTACTCCATACTTTTATCGGATATTTGAAAATAACTAAGACTTTGTTACAAAAATTTTGCATTATTTAGCCTGCGAAAGGTAGCCTGCTACATCATCTGAAGCAATTATTGTAATACAATTTAAAAATTTTAAACAAATCTTAACATATTTTTACCGATCTGTGTTTAGAGATATTGGATGAAAAAGTTTGTTTCTCATTTCTAAATTTTGAATTTTTCTAGTGAAAATAGATTAATAGTGAAAACCGAAGAATAATTGTCGGTTTCGGTTTTAAGCCTTGAAAAACCGCGGTTTCGGTTTCGGTTAAAACCGAATTGGAAACTCTAGTTTATATAGTATGCTTTAAAGACTTTTAAATAATTTTGTTCCACACAAAACGAACGATCTAATTTTCGTGAATTTTTTCCTTATCACATGTGTCTCAAAGATTATTTTTAATGTTGTAGTATTGACATTCAAAATATATGTAATTGGAAATTTCTGAAATTCAATTGAAATTTTTGAAATACAATTAGAAACTTCTGAAATACAATTGGAAATGCTGTAGTTACAATATATTGTTACGATTTTGCAATAGCGATTTGAATCGACTGCCTGCAGCATTCATCATGTTTATTAACACGTCCATCAGTAGAAGCTTCTACTTATCAACAATGTTGATAGCATGCGGTTATTAGCATTGTTTATAAGTATGGCAACACTAAATGTTTAAACATTGACATCGAGAGCTCTAGAATTCGAATGTACTAGTTTGTCCGATCATTGTAGAAGATTCACTATAGATGGCGCGTGTATAAATAGTGGCATAGGCGCTGTTAGAGCTAACATCAACTGTCTTGTACATTATAAAGTGTGTGTGTGCATTTCTGCGAATTGATAAACGTGTAAAAAGACACTGAGTGAATATTTCAACTGTGGTTGGTGTACATTTTAAATAAATAAAGAGTTGTTTACAATTTTAGACAACTAAAACTGCTTTTATTTGCAATCAAAAGTATCCGGTTTATTTAAAGGAAATAAACCCCGTTTTTAAAAGGTAAAAACGTAACAATATATTATTTTCCAAAGTTTTGTTCATGACATTTTGAATCATAGAGAAATATACATACATCGAGCGTAAACTCTCCTGTCAAAGACCTAACTCAGTTTTCAAAAACCCAAGTGGTGAGAATGTATTAGTAAATAAAACTATGTGAAAACAAAGACAACACTCGTATGTGTGATTATTTTGAGTAAAATTTTGGTTTGAGTTTTTATCTAGTTTCCGCTCTTCTTGTTTCTCTATGTTTTGAATTCCTACTTAAATACTAACATAAAGAATAAATATTTAAAGAACATGTTTACTTCATTCATAAAACTCACCTGATAATATAATACATTCCACTGAAGGGCTATTAACACTTATGCCCAATTGTGGTCCAATAAGCCATCGTACTGCAGCTGCAAATCTATTTTTAAAGAAAAGATTTCAACGTAATTAATAATGTATTCAATTTGGTAAACTGAGGCAGTAAGTAACATCAGAACAACCAACTATGTACAAGGTAAATGGGGTAAATACTTGTAAAACCCACACAACATAATATGTACGGACACGCATATACTTTGAAAACACCCACAAATATCACAAATACATTGTGTGTTGAGTATACACCAGTGTTGCCAAATAAGGGAATGTTTTGCATAAATTTTAAGCGTAGGATTAGATTTTTAAGGGATATATTTATTATTTTATGTAAATTTTGTGCAGATTTTTTATTAATATTTTCATTAACATGGTCGAATGAGATTCGATTGTGGAAACGCAATTTCGATGGAGCGTGTGTTATGTATTGGACAGGTTTTTCTACGAGGATGGGTCAATAAGTCCGTGACTTTTTAAATGAAACACAGGTTTTTGGAAGAAAAAAAAAATTGATTTATTTTTCAACAGTCTCCTTTGAGCTCTATACACATCCAACGTTTCTCAAATTTTATCTAGGTCATCATCATTGGAGTAAAATTTCACTAAAATGGCATGAAATTGATCTAAATTTTCTCATACAATTAGTAGAAATAATGCAGGGCCGCATTTCTCATTATTAAAATGCCAAATTCCCTTATAATTTAAAGGGCGTTTATAGGAAAACGTCCCTAAAATTGGAATTAAACCATTAAACCAATTAAAGCTTTACTTAATAATCACCCTTATCGCAGTTGTCGTGGGCGTTTTAGCTTTAAGAAACAGGTTACATTTTATATTTAATTTTTGTAAGAAACTGTAGAGGGCGTAAAACGGCTACGCCAATAGTGATAAGGGTGAATATTTTAAGTGAATTCAACAAAGATTTAATCAACAAGTGTGAAGCTCCTTAAATATTATTTTCAGCACATTTTTGATAAGTTGCTTCAAAAAAAGTGGTGTGCGTTTATAGGAATATGTAGCAGTGTATTATTTCGTAAAATAACAATTATTTACAGTTAAATTTTAATATTTCTTGTTGTAGGAGAAAAATGTAGAGACATTTCTTGTTTACGTGAGGAAAACAAGGTATTTTTCAAAAATTCTTTTAGCAACACTGGTGTACACTCAATTATGAAGTGAAAATATTATCTTTTTACCTGGTATTGGTTTTCATAACCTGTGGCGGTTGTTTCTCAACAATAAATGATGACAGCACCAACAGCTGTTGAGACTGACGTACACGGGAAATCATTTCACTGATGTCATCATTATTATCCAAACGTATCATGTTCATCATGTTAACATTATCCAGAATTTTGCCAACCATCTCGACCAACAGCTCAATGCAACGCTGTATATCATCCAAATTATCACGGAATGGCGCACCATTGCCGGCCAACGCCTGATTACGTTGCCAGTTCTTCAATTCTGTTATCACCGTTGTCTGTATGGTGTTGTAGGTGCCGATTATTCGATTTAAATCGTTTAGTATGGTGCTGCGTGTGGTGGCCAAGATGCGACACTGCTCCTGCAGCTGCAGATCTGTCGACTGTATATCCTGCGGTGTCATGTGGGCCTTACGTTGATTGTAGCTGTTGAAACAGTTATGAAATGTTTCATAACTGCTGCGAAACTGTTGCATATCGGCAAAGACAGCATTAATGTCCATATTCAATTTGGTGATGAGACCGTGCAGGGCGTAGAGGTCGTTGCCGACGTAGGCATTGCCACCGTTGCCGGCGGACGCGAGAGTGGGTGTGTGCATACCTGGTGCAACAGGTATGGTGCCACCGCCCAATATGCCGACGGTACCACCACCACTACCGTTCACACCGACACCACTCATATACGAATACTGTGGCATTTGGTCCACCAGCTGTATCTCACGCTGCAGACCGGAACGAATGTGTGTGTATAACTCCACGGCTGGTGTTTGTGTAACGCTTGTGCAGATTTCGGCAAGTTTAAATTTCATCAAATTATCGTTGCTGAGTGGAATAAGTTTCTGCTTTAGTTCCTCATAGAATTGATGGGCAATTCGCTCGTAAAGTTCAGTCGATGTAGTATTGATACGTTCCGACCTACAAATTAAAGAAAATCAATCATTAGGAAATCATAATAATTAAAAATTTCATTTTCTTTTTTTTATTTTTTTTTCAATTCAAATGTTTGTTAATAACATAAACGCTGCATTGAAAAGTTACAACAACAACTAAAAACCTTCGAACATTTTCTCGATTCTTTGTAAATCTTGGTGTAGTGTCTTTAATTATTTAGTTTAGAATTCGCTAAAACCAAATTTTCCCAGTAGAGGAAAATCCTGAAGAATTTTTAAATTCCAATTTAAATTTATATCAAAAGAAAACTTAAGCGAAAGAAAGTCAGTCACTCACGTTTACTTTCGAAACGGTGGCACACTATCTTACGACTTATTGTTCGCTTTTCTTTACATTTCAAACGTAATCCAATAAACAATATATTTAAAACCATTTTTTGACGCACAATGAAATAACTATGCAGTGGTGTAGTGTCTACAACAGATGACTAGCAGACGGAAGGTTGTTGTATCAACTCGTAGCTGCGAATAATTTTTTTTATTTAACTCTTCTAAAGAATATAGAGGATTACTTTTGGGACAAAAATAAGTACTTTTTCTAGTAGAAAAATAAGTAGTATTTTCGTCAAATTGTACTTGTTTTTCTACAACAAACCAGTAAGTAGTATGAGTGAAAATATATGTAATTATTTTATATTATGCACAAATGTATAATAATAAATACGTATGCATCCGTTTTGTACTAGATTTTTACACAGACGACAATAAATAAAAAGTGAATGAATCTGAGATTTCAGTTCGTACAAATATCAGAAAAAATTTAGGCTAAACAAACTTGTTTTTAATAAATAATTTTACTGTAATTGCTGATCTTCAGTCAAAAACCCGCCCTTAGTAATGGAGATAGTCGAGGTTTCTTGCTCTCAGCCATTTCCTTGGAATACATGTGGGGGGCGGGTATACTTTCCATGGACCATCAAGGAGTAATTTCAGTTTGAAAATGAAAAAGGTCACCAGGGACCTTCTCACCCGCCGGAGGGTTTAGGTCTTCGGAAATTTTATTTCAACAGACAGATGGGCATGACTATATCGCCTCCGCTGTTTATAAGGATCTGGAATATACATATGGGCAATTCCACGAGAATGACTACCACGACTGAAAATACAAAAACCCTTGAAACTTTTTTTCAAGATGATTTGAATAGAAGAAAACACTAAAATGTTATTATGTGAAAGTATTTAGAGCTTATTACAACATTTTAAGTGCAAAAATAATAGTTTAAACTGACTATATTTAATTTTTTAATTTAATTGGTATGTTTTAGGCTAAATTTGCGGCTAAAACTAAGCTCCCAATTAGTAGTATGAAATGAATTTGATTCTGATTGTTTTTTTGCTATTATCAAATTGTTTATTGGAACCGAATGTATATTTTCTAGTATATTTTTTAGTTTTTGTATACATATATTTACAGAAAATATATTGTTTTACTATAAGAGAAAAATCTGTCACGTACGGTATGTCACGTACGATATTAAATAGTATCTATTGTAAAATCATCCAGAGATTGTTTTTATTTAAATATGACGGATTATAAAGGAAAAATATTTGGTTTAGTGTAAGAAATTAAAAGAAAACCTAACGCCTCTCACGATTCGCAAATTTTCGCATATTTCTACATGTACCTCAAAATGACTTCCGTTTTGTGTCACGTACGATATACCCTTATTTCGCTCGATATTTTGGACAACAATGTGTCGAAAGAACATATTATTTTTTTTTTTAAATATAGTACCCTCAGAATGGAACATAAAGACCAAATTATTTTTCAGATACTCTTATTTTTGCAAGATCTATTCGACTCTATAGGCGTGCAAATGTCACGTACGATGACATGGAATTGCCCATATGTATATACGCCATGGGGTTGCAAATGAAAAATGTGGAAATTACAAATGGAATAACAAACTTAGATATACCCTTACCAAAAGTTGGAAAGCTCTCTCTCTGTCTCTAATGGAAGACATAAAGCAGGTTTGTGTGTGTTTTGTTCTATCTGAATCTTTGCTATTGTTTTGTCATTATTTAGTAGTTAGAGTATTATAGTGGTTTGGAATAGTCCGCCAGAGATACTATCAAATTTAGATCAATTATTTTGGTAATAAGATATACATTAAACAAGTTTCCAATTGTTCGGAATTGTTTTGGTTGGTATTGGCATGTTTGTTTTAAATAAATCTCATGTTAATTTCTTTGTTTATTGGGTATTTATGCGTATTGGCTTCATTAGCACAAAAATGACTACATACATACTTCGGAAATGTCGTGATGTAAAATAACGTCAAAATACCTGCACTCATATGCATTTAAATATGCTTTCATATAAGCCGATTAATATATAAGTCAACGAAGCCTATAAAATAAATAATTCTTGTCATTTTTACTACGTATACCCTTCAGCTGTGAAATGTGCAAAAAGGAGAAAATATAAATAAAGGGTGTTTTTTAAGCCTTATAGAACTTGAAATTATAAAAAATAACAAAAAAAAAAAAAATATCAATACATGGCATTAACATTTGAAAATGATTTCGGGCATATGGACACCGCGGCCACTTTTTCGAGCATTACTGGCCGTATGACACGAATAACACGAACAATGTTGGCTTCCAAGGCCTCAATTGTTGCTGGTTTATCAGCATAAACCAGTGACTTCACGTGGCACCACAGGAAATAATCGAGAGATCTCAAATCGGACGACCTTGGAGCCCAACTGAAAGGTCCATTAATCGATGGTTGCGGTAGCCGTAAGGCACGTAGCGCCATTCTGTTGAAACCACATCTCGATGAACACAATTTTCGATAAAACAGTCCACTATAAGTTGAGCGAGTCGATGATAAAGTAAATTTTGATAATTTAGTAGCGTTGTTCAAGCGTCACACAGTGGTTTAGAAACGTTTTTTATGGAAATAATTCCGGAACTATTAGAGATATTGTTACAAAATTTCACATGGTTGGAGCTGAGGTTTTTGAGTTGACTTAGGTTTGTTCAGCTTCCTATCGCCAATGGGGGCCAGTGCGTAGCCTCTCAAAGTTGGTCACCTCGGGTCTTAAATTTAAAAAAAAAAAAAATCGCCAAAAATACATTTACGATCCGAATGAGCTGAAGTTTTAAATATAAATAGTCCTTGAGAAAATCTAAAAAAATACGCTTACATGTGTAGATTATCTATATTAGTTGAAGAGATATTCAGGTTTATTGATTTACTAGCTTGACCCGGTGCGCTTTGCTACCCCTGTCGTAGTAAAAATCGGTTGAGCCGTTTAGTAATTATTGTTTAAGAACTAAAGGTTCCAATTTTACCAGTTATAGCCTATTGACGCTTCCAAGTAAGGATCTATCTACGTTCCAAATTTCAATAAAATCGATTCAGCCGTTTAGGCGTGATGCTCAAACGAACAAACAAACAAACTTACAAAGACATTTATATATTTATATGGATTTTTTTTTAATTTAGCTGGATCTTTTTATGGTTTTTTAGATATGGCGGGCCTACGGATGGTTTATTTTTAAAATATCAGCTATATTAAAATTCTAAATAAAATAAAAACTTTCTAACAGTTATCTCGTCCCTATAAAAAGTTAAACGCATCCAAAGTTGTAAAAAGTAATGTAAAAAGTGCCGGATTTTTTCCCAAAAAAGCCCATATATTTTTCCTTTTGTAGACAAAAATTTTCTTCGGGACTATATACAATTTTTACATGATCCGGAAAGATAACTTAATGCAAAATCGTGTAAATTAAATTTTGGCTCACTTAAGGGGACATAACACCTCCCAGAACTATCCAAAATTAACCAATTAAAAAAAAAAATTTTCAGTTTGAGTAAAAAATTCTAAAAAGGCTAAGCCTTTATTTACTCCTCAGAAGTTCCACAAACCTTGCCCCTTCGAAAAAATTTTACGTTTTTTCATATATTGCATGCAAAATGTGTTACACCAAACTTTCTGTTAACTCAGTATGTGTTTGAATTCAAAATTTACATTTGATATGTCAGTAACATTTTGCATGAAATATATGAAGAAATGTACAAATTTTCCAAAGGGGGCAAGGTTTGTGGATCTTCTGAGGAGTAAATAAAGGCTTTTTATATAAGTATTTGATATTGTTGAAAACTTTAGGACTTGAAGATTGATATTTTAGTAAAATCAAAGAATTCTATACATTTTTGGGACGTCATTTACTTTAAAAACTTAAACTTAAATAATATGGTGATTTTCCATGAAGAAAAATATAAAATTTGAGTTAATGTAAAATTTTAACGGTTAAAGATATCATAAGAAAATTTGGAACTAATATAGATTCAATTATCCTTCAATCAACGACATTATAATTTTTGAAATTTTTTATTTTCAAATACCGAAATTCCTAAACCGGGGAAAATGTGTTCCAAAAACTGGGTTCTTGTTAGAAAAGTGCCTACTGTTATGTTATTTACCGTGTGATAGTAAAAAAAACTTTGTAGATATTTAAAAAACATATAGGGTTATACAAATATGGAGCTTTTTTGAGGATCGGAGCTTTGCCTTTTTAGAATTTTTTACTCAAATCTAAATTTTTTTTTTTTAAATTGTTCAAGTTTGGATAGGTCTGGGGGGTGTTGTGTCCGCTTAAGTGAGCAAAACTTTACTTTACACTCTTTTGCGTTAAATTCTCTTTCCGGATCATGTAAAAATTGTATATAGTCCCGAAGAATTTTTTTTTTTTCAACAAAAGAATTAAATTCAACCCTCCGTAGGCCCGCCACATCTAAAAAAGATCGAGCAAAATTAAAAAAAAAACAAGTACCCTTAGTGTAAATGATCAAAACATTTTTCTTTAAAAATTTCAAAAATTTATATTCGTGAGCGACTTTCGGAAGTGGGCCTTATATGGGAGCTATGATCAATTATAGACTGATCACCATGAAATTAGGTGGCGTGATTAATGTCTATATAAAAGTTATTTATGTTGCATTTTATGTGTATACAAACATTATTAGGAGATTTATGCTCGTTAAAGTGATTATCGGAAGCAGACCTTATATGGGAGCTATGACAAATTACTGACCGATCACCATGAAATTTGGTCATGTGATTAATGTCTATATGAAAGTTATTTATGTTGCATTTTATGTGTATACCAACATTTTTAGGAGATTTATGCTCGTTAAAGTGATTATCGGAAGTAGGCCTTATATGGGAGCTATGACTAATTATGGACCGATCATAATAAAATTTGGTGATATGAATTTTGTATATATAAAACTTATTTGGAGAAAAACTTGTGTAGATACCTACATAAATTAAACATTTATGACCGATAAAGTCCAATTTCGGGAGGACATTTGTATGGGGGCTAGGTGAAATAATGGACCGATTTCAGCCAATTTCAATAGGCTTGGTCCTTGAGCAGAAAAAATGCTATGTAATAAATTTTATTGAAATATCTTCAAAATTGCGACCTGTACCAACCAGCCAGCCAGACGGACGGACGGACAACGTTTAATCGAAAGTGATTCTGAGTCGATCGGTATACTTTAAGGTGGGTGTTAGACTAATATTTTTGGGCGTTACAAACATCTGCACAAATCCATTATACCCTCCCCACTATGGTGGTGTAGGGTATAATAAATAAACCTAAATATCTCTTCAACTAATAGAGATAACCTACACATGTAAGCGTATTTTTTTTAGATCTTCTTAAGCGCTATACATATTTTAAATTCCAGCTCGTTCGTATCATAAATGGATTTTTGGCGATTTAAAAAAAAAATAAAAATTTGAGACCATAGGTGATCAACTTTGAGGGGCAACCCACTGGCCGCTATTAGCGCCAGGAAACTGAACAACTGCAAATCAACTTGAAAACACCTTAGCTCCAACCACGTGAAATTTCGTAACAATATCTCCAATAGTTTCCGATATACCGAATTATTTCCAAAAAAAAAAAAAAAACTTTTCTAAACCACTGAGCGTCAATCTATTCATAATGATTTGCCAGACTATACTGATCATAAAGCTCGTGCGAAATGCTGTCAAACCAAATGTAAAATATTTCGAATGAAATATATGCTAAATAATTTCGCATAAGCAGTACTCTGTTCTTATTTTTCCACACGAAACAACATAAGCATCACTTCTTTCGCACGAAATTAAAACCAACAGCTGATCATTTGCTGCCAAGCTGATCAATTTTTCGCATGAAAAAACCATAATTTTTCTCAAAAATATGAACAGTGTACTAAGGTTAAATGTTAAAAAAGTGAGCACAATATGACAGTTAACCCTTTTGTAAGTTCTATCGGGCTTAAAAAAAACACCCTTTTGTAAAAGGATTCCATGAATGAAGTGAAAATGCAGTTTGCATTGCACCCACAATAATTGAGAATATAATTAAAGAACACTTTTGTAAGAGGTTTAAAATATATAAATATTTGTATATATTGCAAAGTACATACAACAATAAGAGACCAGCATTTTAAAGGTTTCATTATGATGGGGTATGGTATAAACATAAAGCAGCTTACATAATTTGTTTCAGGGAATTCAATAAATTTAAGTAGAAACAAGTAAGAGAGATATATTCGGCTGGGCCGAATCTTATATACCCTTCACCAAATTATACTTCAAAATAAATTTTTTTAGGTAATTTAAGGTAAACAAAATTTTTATTTTTTTTATTTTTTGGAAAAAAATATTTTTCGAATTTTTTTTTTTAAGTTTTTATGTAAAATTTTTTTTATTTTTTTTTAAATTTAAATTTTTTTTTTTTTTTAATATTTAGCGAATAAAACTTTTGGTGAAAAAAAAAATCTGGTTAAAATTTTTTCCCGATTTTGACCCATTGTAGGTCCAACTTACTCTGGTCTTATATACGTCGTTGCAAAGGTCTTTGAAATATCTATCATTAGATATCCATATTGTCTATATTAATGACTTAGTAATCCAGATATAGGTCAAAAAATAGGTAAAAAATCGAGGTTGTCCTGGTTTTTTCCTTATATCTCAGCCATTTGTGGACCGATTTTGCTGATTTTAAATAGCAAACTTCTCGAAAGCATGTCTGACAGAATTATTAAAGATTTGGATCCCGAAGATATCTGGAGTCTTCAGAAAATTGATTTCAACAGACAGACGGACAGACAGACAGACAGGCAGACGGACATGGCTTAATCGACTCCGCTATCTATAAGGATCCAGAATATATATACTTTATAGGGTCGAAAAATTATATTGTGGAAATTACAAACGGAATGACAAATTTATATATACCCTTCTCACGAAGGTGAAGGGTATAATAAGAAGAAAAAAAAAATAATAATAATAATATTCAAAACAAAATTATCAACATAATACTGTTTTATTAAAACCTGATGGTAATTTAATTGATTTTTAAAGAGTCTTGCAGCAATAGATATATACTTCTTGTTGCATATACTTACATTATTCTCTCTTCTATCCATGGTGCTAAATAGATTCGTATATCGGCCAATCCTTTTTCATCGTAATATTGTATCATGGATTGTTTCACTTCCGGATTGCACGCAATACGTTTCCACAAATTCATTGTGACAAATTGTGTTTGTTTATGCTTCGCGTAATGCGTGCTTTTGTATATAAAAATTAAAATCTAATTTATTCCTAGGTTTTCTCAATTGATCAAATTGTGCCCCGCTGCTGATTAAGACTCTCTAATATAGTTTCTTAAACAATATGAATAATGATGACTGTGTAGTTGTTGTGTATATCCTTGAGGATAGGAATAATTTAATTTCGCCAATGGTGTGGAAAGTTCCCAGATTATTATATCATTTGTTTGTTTGCTAAGTTTCCAATGCAATAAATGTCATCATAAAGGCTTTAATTATATCGCTTATGACAATGAGTTTTTATTTTTATTTATTTTTTTTGTGTGCAATGTTGATGGATGATTTAGTTTTAGCCAATTGAACGATGGATTAAAGATGGTTAATTTTTGAACATTTTTTATATATGATGTCAATGATGTCAATTTGAACTGATTTTAAAATATGATATAGCTAAAATGAATAAGGAAATAAATTAAAAATGAGAATTAGTAAAATTTTGATTAAGTTTGTTTTAAATGAGAATGCTATATTTAATTATGGTGTTTTTTCTTATTAATTTGTAGTTATTATGATTAATATAGCAATAATTTTATAAATAGCACTTTGGATATTTTGTATTTGTTATAAAGACATTTTGTATAAATAAGCTTATCAGAATAATTATTTTTAAATGGTTTTTAAAAATTGCCTAAGGTGATAGATATTACAACAGTAAAGAATTATTATTGTATCAATCCAGGAACTCAAGGCATTATAAATTAATATACAGAAAGAATAAATACAACTTTCAATCCTTGATTTATGTACAATAACAAAAACAAAAAATCAACAATAAATTAAAAACAAACAGAAATATTTAATATCAAACAAAAATTCTACACGTGTCTTTTTGTTAAAAAATACTAAAACCACCGAAAAAAAAAAAAATTAATTTAAAATGGATTTGAGACAAAAATACAAAAAAAAAAAAACAACCAACCGTAAGAAGTTAATAAAAACAAAAAGTAGAATAAAAACACATCTTAAATATCGATTACCCCTAACAACAGCTACAACAAAAAGCACTTTTGAAGCTAATAATATTCGTGAATTTTGAACAACAAAAACCTACATCCATCCACACCACTTGAAATCAAACCAAATCGAAAACATTCAAGTAGGTATTTTGAAAAACGTAAAATTTCAAATAAATTTTTTTAGGAAGAGAGCAACCACAAGCCAGAGCTGTAAATGAATGATTAATTTTTTAATGAATCTTTGTGAAATGAATTGTGATTTTTTAAATGCATCATCCATCCATTTTGCCCAAAATATGAATGAAATTCAAATTTGAATGAATTCATCATTAATTAAAATATTTTTATTGCATTATTTTTAGCAAAAACAATGGTTTTAATTAGAGTTTCCAAAAAACCGAAAAATTTCAAAACCGCGGTTTCGGTTTTAAAAAACTGAAAACCGATCGGTTTCGGTTCGGTTTTGTGATAATTTATTAACTATTAAATCAGTTGATAATATAGGAACTGCAAAACAAATTTAATGTTCAAATTTTACGAGTGTTTACGAGGATAAAGGAAAATTGGTACTTTTTCTTTTAATGGTACCTTTTTAATATATTAAATTAGTTAAAGTTGGCTAATATGCTTCTCAGTAAAGAAATAATCAAGAATAGGTTGCTCAATTGTATTATGATACCAAAAATGGAGAACTAAACCAAACTAAGGAGTACTTTTTCGTTCTTCAAAATTAATTTTCTATAATATTGAACCTAGAATCAGGAAATAACTTTGAAATTTCAAACTCTTTTTTATTATATTAAATTATTTTATTTATATGTATACATAATAGTTAGCTGATATGCTTCTGAGTAAAAAAAACAATCAAGGATAGAGGGCATAATGATAATGAGGTAACAGAAACTATTATTGAAATTTCTATAATAATGAACCTATAAGCAGGATATTAAACACACATGATCCTGACTGAGTTAGAACATAAAAAAGGGAATTGCAGGTACTTTTTCGAACTAGTAGTACTTTTTGAATATTTTATAACGATGGAATTAGAATCGTGAATTCAAAACGGATAATTAATGTTACTATTTATTTATTGTAAAGGTACTTTTTGAATATTTTATAATAATAAACCTTAAAATTAGGCACAAATGATTCTGAATGAGCTAGAATTCACGAAAGGTGATTATAATCTTACCATTCTTTTGAATTTTCTATAATAATGGACACAGAAATATGAAATTAAACATTCATGATGCTGAGTAGGAATACAAAATGTGTGTCTTTATGGTACTGTTTTTATTCTAATAATAAATTTCGAATGAGCTAGAATCCACATTACAATGAATCAATAAACATGGAACTAGAGACATGTTTTCCTGAATTAGTATTAATTTACAAAGGGAGACTTAATACTACTATTTCTTTATTCCAATTGAGGTGGCGAAGCGCACCGGTCAGCTAGTACTCCATACTTTTATCGGATATTTGAAAATAACTAAGACTTTGTTACAAAAACTTTGCATTATTTAGCCTGCGAAAGGTAGCCTGCTACATCATCTGAAGCAATTATTGTAATACAATTTAAAAAATTTAAGCAAATCTTAAGATACTTTTACCGATCTGTGATTAGAGATATTGGATGAATAATTGGATGAAAAAGTTTGTTTCTCATTTCTATATTTTTGAAGATATGTTACGTTATTTTTTGTTTTCTGAAACATAATTCTTTTGAACAAAAAACATGAAATATTGAATGGTATATCTTAAAAATGCGGGATTTTTTCAAATTTATAGCCTTCGTGAGAAGGGTATATATAAGTTTGTCATTCCATTTGTAATTTCCACAATATAATTTTCCGACCCTATAAAGTATATTCTGAATCCTTATAGATAGCGGAGTCGATTAAGCCATGTCCGTCTGTCTGTCTGTTTAAATCAATTTTCTGAAGACCCCAGATATCTTCGGTATCCAAATCTTCAACAATTCTGTCAGACATGCTTTCGAGAAGTTTCCTATTTAAAATCAGCAAAATTCGTCTATAAATAACGGAGATATGAGCAAAAATCCGAGATAACCTCTGAAAATTTCATAAAAAAAGACAATTTATTGCATGCTTTGACAAAAAAGCAACAAAACGTATGTTTGGATGTGTGTTGGCTTCATTGCATTGCGTATTTTGTTTTTGTTTTTTCGTGTTTAACAAAAAAAACAATAAAACGTATGTTTGGATGTGTGTTGGTTTCACTGCTTTGAGTATTTTTGTTTTTTGTGTTTCGTGTGGCGTTGTTGTTTTTATACCCTTCACCTTCGTGAGATTGTCATTTCGTTTGTAACTTCTACAATATAATCTGTTCGTCAGTTATTAAATGTAAACTTTTTAAAAGTTTTCTTGATATATTTAGGATGTTATACGCTGAAAGTGGGCAATTAATGCATCCACAACATAGGTAAAGGGTATATAAGATTCGGCATTGCCGAATATAGCACTCTTACTTGTTTTTAATATAATATAAATTTATTCATAGTATTACGGATACGGATTCCGAGACGAAAGAACTGCTCAACTTTTGAGGCCAAGAACGAATCAACACATTATCGGATATCTGTTCTGAGGTGTAGCGTATCCCAGATAGAGCGTTCTGTAGTCGAACGCGAAAATTCTGGACTATAAATAGTTTTTAACAGACATTGCATCATGTGGCCTAGCGTTGATATGATGGAATATTACGGTTTCATGTCTAGTCGCATATTCTGGGCGTTTTTCGGCCAATGCTCGCTTCAAATGAATACGCTGCGTTCGGTACAGGTCCTCTGTGATGGCCTGGCCAGATTTCAGCAGCTCATAATAGATAGAACCCTTTTGGTCCCACCAAATACAGAGCATTAGCTTAGCCAAGGTAATTTGGCTTTGGTGTCGATTCGGCTGGGCTTCACAAAATCGTTTTCAATGCGTATGGTACCCAATTTCCAATTTGAGTAGCTCCCAATGATTTTACCAATTCTTGGTATTCACACTTTTTTGCTGGACTGGTGATTTTTTTACTTTCGTGTCAAAATCCCTAATTCTGAACTGTGTGCTGTTCAGAATTGGTAATTATATGTAGTTTTGAATTATGGATATAAAATCGTTATTTTTAGACACAGAAGTCTAAAAATTTGTAGAAGCATGTAGTTTTACCTTACCTAGCCTTTACACATGCAAGAAACAGTTCGAAAAACTGAACACATTCATACTTTTTCACTAACACAATCATGCATGCATGTGTCAATTTATACACGCATGTGTGATTGTGTTAGTGCAAAAGTATGAATGTGTTCAGTTTTTCGAACTGTTACTTGCATGTGTAAAGGCTAGGTTATGAATCAATCAAAAGCACGATTTTGATTTTTTTGAATTTTCGACGACGATATATGTACATTGTTTTAAATCATGTTTAATTAAACATCAAATATGAATCATTCATTTGCAGCTCTGCCACACGCACACAAAGTCACTTACTTGGGTATGTGTAGTTGTGCTTGCAGGTAGGTACGCACCAGTGTTACCAGAACTAGGGAAAACATCCCTAAATGTTTCTTTAACATGAGTGATTATTACCCTTATAATAACACTAGAGTTTACAAGGTTTTTGTTCATGATGTGAAACATATTGAATACGGGTTTGTTATTTTAAGCCATCTAACTTCGAGAAAACTATTGCACAAATCCAGGACGTCAATCTTTTGAGATAGTATTTTGAAAATACCAAAAATAACCTTAAAATTGGAACAAAAATTTAAACATTATGTATTTGGTAATTCGTTTTTATAAATATTTTCATTTGTCTCCCTCACGACTTTCCAACTATAGTCGCCGATAGCTAAAAATCCTGTCCCCCAAAAACCCTGATAATTACGTTCAAATTCGGCACAGAGAAGTCGATCGAAAGAAAAGTGATAATAAATCTGTCTCTTCTAAACTACTGCTCCGATTGCAAAATGATGTACTAACAAATCGTACAGGAGACAAAAAAGCTTTCAGAAAATGAAATTTGTGAGATACAAGGTGTCAACGTTGACTACCTTTAGTTGGCAATAATGCATTGTAAAGCTTGTAATTTGTAATAATAAATAAAGCAAATAGGATAATAAAAAAAAGTCCTGTTTATTTCACCAAGTTATCTCTTATTCTTTAAAAGATAATTACGTTTTAATTTACGACCGTCCCAGCATTTGGATGTGTCTTAGAGGACAAATTAGCATCGTACATTGATCTTTCATTTATTACTTCTTGATTACTAACAAAAGTTGCTAGAATAACCGAAACAGTTATGCAAAAGCAAAAAAACCAATTGCTTGTAAACAAACCTTCTTCCGACAACTCTCCAATATATTACTTATGGTAGCTAAAATAACTACATACTTTTTAAAGTCACTACATTATAGATTACTTAATGACACTAAAGTGATAATTGACTTCAGCCTTCAGTTACATGGGGATGTCAGTATACTTAAGCAAAAAGAAAATAAACTATATGAGAATTATAGCAACACACAAGTTGTGGGCAAACTTTGGTGCAGTACAAAATAAACGTTTAAAGTGGCCACACTTTAGATTACTTAGAGACACTTAAGTGACAATTGACTTCACGCTACATTAGCTGGGATGTATAAAATAAACAATTTACTTCTATGTGCACTACAAACAGCACATACATGTCAAATGACCCAAAATATATTAATTGGTGTTAGCCACGTGATCAGACATAAGAGATGCATTCACAACTTGCTTAACTGCTGCGTAGTAACAGGTACTTTTAATGACGTTCTTTCACATATTTCAACATGATGTTAAAGGTCGTTCTTTTATATTTTCAACATTCACATAGTTTGGAAATATTTCCAAAGTTTTTTATATTTATTTTAACACAATTATAATTAATTTTTTTGTACAGAAACAATTAAGAGTATTTTGTGGGAATCGAAACCTCTAATCTCAGACTGATAGTACATCACAACATCATCTAGTCTATCGGGGCACTATAGGGAAATATCATGAATTTCATTGCTATTGTCGGATATTTAACCTACATTAAATTTTTAAACATTTGAACACTGACAAAACATTCGATAGTCGTTTCTAGGAATGTAAATATTAAATACACTGGCTACACTGGTACCCCCACTCCTCACGTTTGTGTGTGTTTATGTGTAGGTGTAGCTAAATTAAAGTAAACAACCTGTTCCTTAAGAGGGTCTGTCTCTGTTGTCTAACCTTTTTTCATTTAATTTTGTCTAGTAGTTATTAGTAGTAAATATAATTTTTTTTTTATTTGAACCATTATTTTAACCTTTAAATGTAAGATCTGAATGTAAATAGATTTTAAGAAAAAATTTTACTTTAAATAGGACATACGTTGCTGTATAAGGAGTATTCAAATCATTAAATGATGAATCCGGATTAAGTGAACAAACAGTTTGAGACATTTAGACATTGACTTATTTTAAGGTCGCCTGAGGTATATAAGTCAATACCTTTTTTTAACCCCCAGAGTACAAAGAAATTAATTTAAGTGATTATAAAAACATACATCACTTAAATTAATTTCTTTGTACTCTGGGGGTTAAAAAAAGGTCTATTTAACTATTTGTTTAATACCGAAACATAGTTCATTTTCCAGTCCGGATATTCAGTATAGTGAATTATTTTGAAATATAATACATATCGATGGCTTAATATAGAAAGGTCGTATCTCGTTTTTATACCCTTCACTTTCGTGAGAAGGGTATATATACATTTGTCATTCCGTTTGTAATTTCCACAATATAATTTTCCAACCCTATAATGTATATATATTCTGGATCCTTATAGATAGCGGAGTTTTTTTTTTTTTTTTTTTTTTTTTTATTTTTTATTTAAAAAATAATTCAATTACAAAATTATACAAAAATATTAGTGCCTCAGCGCCAGTAGGCATTGTTGAGGCAAGTTGGCAATATTTAATTCATATTAATAATTATAATCTAGAAAAATGTCATTGAAAAAAAAAAAAAAAAAAAAAGATTATATAAAAACAAATGTAGGAAAAAAATAAAAATGATAATTTGAATAAAAATTTACATGCAGAAATACATATATGTAAATATATCAGAAGCAAAAGTTCACAGCATATTATGAATGTTTAATATCAAAAATTCTTTTAACAATTTTTTGAAACTTGAAAGTGTAGGACAGATTTTAATGTGTAGAGGTAAGTTGTTAAACTCTCTACTACCAGAGTATTCAATACGTTGTTTCGTTGTCTCTGTACGGCAAAATGCTACTCTCAATTGCTGACAATTGCGAGTATTATACGAATTTTGATCTCGAACAAAACTTGTTGTAGGATGACCTATGCCATGGAGGCATTTGTACACATACAAAAGAATTTGTAACTTATAAATTCCACATATTGGCAAAACAGACGAAAAAAATTCAGTATACAAGGAGTTTGTTGAATGTCTCATTGGCAAGTTTGCAACAGCTTTTAATGCTCTATTTTGAAGTCGTTGCAGAGAACGCATCTCAACACTATTCTTGTGAGCATAAACGACAGCTAAATAATTTATATGGCTTTGAATTAGACTTTGATAGATCAGAAATTTAGTGTTTTGGTCAAATTTGTATTTAAACTTATATAATAGTCCAATGACAGGGGATATTTTAGTCTTTAGATGTCTTATATGTTGATCCCAAGCAAGATTCGACTGTAAATGTAGTCCCAAATACTTCATTGAGGATATTTCCTGAACTTCTTTACCATCAATATATATACTAAAATTTGTATTAAAACGGACATGAGGTCTAAATCGAATCAATTTAGTTTTTCCCGGATTAATAAAAAGTTTGTTTATCCGCATGTACTCAATTATAAGAGCTGCATCACGCTCTATATAGGGTTTAACAGCCGTCTCATACTTGTATGGATAGAAAATAGATATGTCATCCGCGTAAATAAACATTTTTCCATTTAGTTGTAAATTTTTGAGGTCATTCATGTATATAACAAATAGCAAGGGTCCCAATACACTTCCCTGAGGTACTCCATACATAACTTGACCTAAACTGCTCTTATGTTTATGGACCTGCACAAACTGCTTTCTATTTTCTAAATACGACTGAAATAACAAAATTTCATTACCACGAACCCCATAACATTGTAGTTTTCGTATCATAATTTTGTGGTCAATCATATCAAATGCTTTCGACAAGTCAAAGAAAATTCCAGTCACTCCACTACTACCCTCATCTAACATTTTACATATGCAATTTTGAACATTAATAATTGCTTCTTCCGTACCGCATCCTTTACGGAAGCCATACTGACAGTCATTGAACAAATTATTACTTTCAAAATACGCTGATAATTGACTATGTAGAATTTTTTCAAAAATATTGTCAATTATTGGCAATATCGATATTGGACGAAATTGATCAAGCATATTAGAGTTATTCACTTTTGGTATGGGTATTATTTTATGGATTTTTAATGTGTCCGGATATATTTTCGTATCTATAATATTATTAAAAATTTCAACCAAATGAGGTACAATACTGCTACTGCAGTTTTTATATACTTTGGGCGATATGTTGTCATGTCCATAACTTTTATTAGGAGACAGATTTATTATTGCATTTTCAATTTCATTAGAATTAGTAAAATTAAATACAAATTGAATGTTACGATGACGTAAAGTTCTAAGAGAATTGAAGTTATCTACTGGATTCTCATCAATAGCTTGTTTTAAATCTTGTACTGATTTTAAAAAATGTATGTTAAAAAATTCAGCCTTATTAGCATCACCTTGAATGGTATCACCATGGCTATCTCTAATAGAAATTTCTTTTTTCGAACTTCTACCAAGAGTATCATTAAGAAACTTCCAGGCCTTTCTGGGATCATTTTGTAAGCTTGTTAAATTATTGGTATAGAAGTTGTTCATGGAATCTTTAAGAGCTTTTTTAACTACTTTGCTAATTCTTTTAAGTTGATTTTTTATACCCTCATTGTCAGCATATAATCTCCGTAGTTTTAACAATTTTTTTATGAGAAATTAATTTATATAAGTTACCATTAATCCAAGGAGTCAATTTACGCTTCAAAAAGATGTTGTGATTCTTCAAAACACTTGAGTGTTCAATTGCATTGTTTATACATGTCAATAAATTATTTGTGTCAACTGATGGATCTTGTGAATGTGTCAATGATTGCAGCTGCTCTTGTAGGCAAATATTTAACTCTTCATAATCACACACTAAATAACGTTCTTGTACAACATCATGTATTTGAAAATCAATACAGTGGACGAAATTTTAATAGTCGCGATAATAAATTTATGCATATTTTTAAGTAGTTGGTTTTCATTGTTTCCAATTTACTAATATTTTCCAATACTTAGTAGTTGGTAACCAGGGAATTTTTTTTATATACATTGTATTTGTAATTTCCCCTCGAAATAATAATAATGGGACTTTTACTCAAAAAAATCCAAAATAAAGAGCGAAATTTAAATAGGCACAATTACTTTTACTTAATTTTTACCGTTACAAAATTCAGATTTTTAGAAAAAATCCATGTGCTTTTTCGTGTTCGCATCATTGAGTATCAGTATCAGTCCATATCGAGAATTCTTAGGCGCAATGGGTAGAGGAAAACACGTTACACAAGAGGAGCGATCTTTAATAAGAGTTTTAAATGAAGAAGGCTATTCGAAAAGAGAAATAGGTAGAAGAATTGGAAGATCGGAGCACCTAGTACGTACGTGTTTGCAAAAAAATACAAAAAATAATACTGTACATAAAAAAAATAAAAGAAACACAAAGCTAACCAAACGTCAAATTGGTCAACTTAAACAGGAGGCCACTAAAAATAAGCTTTATGCCTCCCAAATTGTTGTGAAATTAGGCTTACCTGTAGGAAAACGTCGAGTTCAACAAATTTTATCAACCGATTCCAACATTAAATGGAAAAAATCAGCCAAAATCCCAGCGTTATCAAGTTCTCATAAATCTCGAAGATTGGAATTTGCAAAATATACCATGTCATGGACGGAGGAATGGAAAAATATTATTTTTTCCGACGAAAAAAAATTCAATTTGGATGGTCCGGATGGACACAGTCATTATTGGCATGATTTGCAAAAACCGAACGCACCCAGAATGAGCAGAAACTTTGGCGGAGGTACCGTAATGGTATGGGGCGGTTTCAGTTACTTTGGGAAGCTTCAGCTGTGTTTCATTTCCACTAAAATGAATTCCGAAACCTATGTGGAAATGTTGGAAGATGTTTTAGTAAATTATCTAGAAGATAATTTGGACAAAAACATGACATTTCAGCAAGATAACGCAAGCATCCACGTATCGAAAGTCTCAAAAGCCTTCTTTTCATCGGCTTCAATCCCAATTCTAGACTGGCCAGCTAGAAGCCCGGACTTGAATCCGATAGAAAACCTTTGGGGAATTATGTCGAGAGAAGTTTATAGCAACGGGAAGCAATACAACACAGTGAGTGAGCTTAAAACGGCAATTCTTCAGGCCTGGCTAAATATTGAGCACAGAATATTAAAAAATCTAGTGGAATCAATGCCCAGTCGTATATTTGGTGTTATACAAAGTAGAGGAGGAATTACTAAATATTAATCAGTTATTAGTTTTTTTTTTACTCTAAATGAAATTAATATTTTTTATATTGTTTTAATTGCGTCTATTTTAAATTTCGCATACATTTTACTTTGTTTTCCTATTATATTTTAATTTATCGTTATTTTTAAAATTTAGTCATATATATTAATTTAAGATTGAATAATGTTATTAATTTGGCAAAATAATTAAATAAAGTTCTTTCGTATTTAATAATACATCGAAATATTAAATGCGACTATTTTAATTTCGCACACTGTATGAATGGAGCAATGTATTATGTTGTGATCGGACAATGCACATTCAATTGAATCAACGTTAATTGGTTTTAAAATGTTGGTGTAAACATGATCAAGACATGTACCACTCCGCGGGCGTGTAACTAATTTATGACAATTTTCAAAATCTTAATTTAACAAAAGGTTAAGCACATCGCTAAATAAATTTTCGTCCAACGCATCAATGTTTGCATCACCAATAAGAATACTAGGAATTCTGCCATGACAAAACAGAGAATTTTCCAAAAAATTCATAAAGTGCGATGGATCACATTTTTGAGATTTATAAAACGACACAATGGATATTGGTTTACGATCTATCTTTACATCATCCAATTTTAAAACTATATAATCTATAAAGCCTTCGCTTGAGCATTTAACTTCTCTAAAATTTAAGGTATCCCGTATGTATAATGATGTTCCACCGTAACCGTCAGATCGACAACAATGTACTGATCTATATCCTGGTATGTTATAAACTTGAACAACATCACTCTTAAACCAAGTTTCTTGAACTGAAATAACTGCAGGTAGTTTATTAAAATTAGTAAGTAGAGTTTTGAATTTGTTAAATTTAGTAATGGATGATATGCTTCTGATATTTACTGAAATAATGTTAAAACCTGAATTGTTGAAAATTTTTAAATGATTTCTGAATGAGTAAAAATTTTGAAAATATTGATTATTTAACATAATAAAAAGAAAAAGTAAATAAGATATAACAATATAAATAAAATTAAAAATTAGTTTAAGAAGGTGATTCATATTCATTATCTGAATTTGCATCCGTATGTCTTGTTTGCCTATGCGGAGGTTGATAAGTTGTTGCTTCCGATAATAGATTATCCACATCATCTTCACATCTTAAAAGCCTTGGCTTGGACAACTCACTTCTTTTCGCAAATACTTTACCACCTTTTGAAAAAACAGCTCTAAATCCCACACTCTTCAAAGCCCTCGCATATTTTAAAAGACTCATTGTTTCTCTGCTCAAATAATCATTTACATATACGTTTTTAGTTTCAGTATTTTCTTTTAATTTCGGCTTGATCGACATCAATTCAGCTTTAGATTTTTTTGAGCAAAATTTAACAACAACAGATTGTGTTTTATTATTTTTGTTATTCAAAAAGTATGCATCACTTATACTATCAGGCCTCACAATAACACCAACATCGGCTGACAACTTTACTACAGCATCAACAGCTGATACATTTTCATTATGCTTGACACCAGTTATCACACAATCATTTTGCACTCTCTGATCGTTAATAAATTTAATAGAACCCTTCAAATTATTAATCTCTGCTTTTAATGTTTTATTCTCTTTTTGAACAATTTCCAACTTTTTCTTGTTTTCTGCTACACCTTTTAGAATATCATCAAACTGTTTCGACATAAAATTCATCGTTTCATGTAAACTACTCAGCTGATCCAATTTCTTTAGTTCTGTTTTTATCGCATTCAGTTCCACAGCTACAGAGGCACTGCTGATGTTGTTGCTGTTATTAAGGTTGTGAGAGCTACTGTTATTATTACATACATGGCACACAAATTCTTCACTTTCATTTGCCAAAAGATGATTAAACTGACGTTTGTTTAGTGCAGTACAAACTACATGAAAAGTTTTGTTGCACTTATCGCAATCTATGCTTTCGTCACTATCTTCTACTTCTAGATTGCACTGAGTACAAAACTGTTTTTTATTTATAGAACTTCTCCTGCTTGCTGGAGCCATACTTCAATATTTCAATGTTCTTTATTAACTTCTTACTAGAAATCACTAGTTTTAAATAAAGTAAATCAACTGTATTATTTATATTATACAAATTTAAACTTTGAAATGCGGAGAGAAGGAAAATTTGACGTTAACACAAAAGGGTTGCCAACTTGACTTTTTGAGTCGATTAAGCCATGTCCGTCTGTCTGTCTGTCTGTTGAAATCAATTTTCTGAAGACCCCAGATATTTTCGGGATCCAAATCCTCAATAATTCTGTCAGACATGCTTTCGAGAAGTTTCCTATTTAAAATCAGCAAAATCCGAGACAACCTCTATTTTTGGCCTATTTTTTTATCTACATATATCTCGATTACTGAGTCATAAATATAGACAATATGGATATCTAATGATAGATATTTCAAAGTCCATTGAAGTACAAAGGCTATACAAAGTTGTACCTACAATGGGTCAAAATCGGGAAAATATTTTTTAACCCGAATTTTTTTTTTCACAAAAAACATTCTTTTGTCATAAATTTTTTTCACTAATAAATTAAAAAAAAAATTTTAAAAATTGGAAAAAACAATTTAAAAAAATTAAAATTTTTTTTTTTATTTTAAAGTATAGCCGAATATAGCTTTCTTACTTGTTTTTTTTTAAATCGGGTTTTTCACATATTCTGGTAGAAAAAACTCAAATACAGCTCTCCTAAAAAATTCAGTTTCCTATGTTGACGAATAACAGATTTACAGTAATTAAAAAAATAGTTTGAAAGAAAAAGCGCTAACTCATTTAATGTTGAATGCTTATTTTTTGGTTTATATTAAAACAAACAACTTTTCTAAAAGTATATTTCGATATATTACAAATTTTTAGTTGTTTATTTTTCACTTTCATTTTCAGATTTTATTCAGTTTTTTTCCTTCTCCTGTAATGTAACTAAAAGTTGAGATACAACCTTTCTATATTAAGCCATCGATATGTATATGTACAATATTAGCTAATTTTTTGTTAACATTTTAAGGTTAAACTACAGCTCTGGAATATTTGTTGTTTTCTTAAAAATAAAAAAAATATATACATATTAAAACAGGGGATGATTTGACTGACTGTTTCAATAGATTTTTATTAATTTTAAAGGACCTATGCATGTACATTAGGGTGGCCCCAAAATTAAAGTTGCGGATGTTCCCGACTAAAATTGATTTTTAAAGTTTTTGAATTTTAATTTTTTTTTTTAAGATTCTAATAACCTATTGAATGCGTCTTTTAAAGACCTTTTATATGATATCAAACTTACATATACTTCCTTTGGAAGAAATATGGAGAAAATGTAAAAAACCTCAAAAAAGGACCTTTTTATCCTTTGATCCAGCTCGCCAAATATTGACTCAAGGACGAAAAAATTTCAAAAGGTAGTCTTAGAATGAATCAAATTTTCATTTTAGGCGGAAACATCGATACCTTATTTTTTCTCCATACAAACGGGGCCACCCTAATGTACATGTTTTCTTTGTTTGTTGTTTACGTTGTTGTTCTTTTTTTTTTATTTGTATTCTTCAAAATATCCTTACAATGACATGTTTGACGTTGCCCATTGTACATTCTGTAAGAAAAATTTCTATTGTTTTTCTGGCTTGTAACTACGTGATGATTTTATATAATTTGATTTGTTTGTTTAAATATTTTTCTGTTTGGCCAAAAAGAAACCAGTCTCATGATTTATATTTAATGTTAAATGTATCTAATCTAACAAAATTAATTCTAAAAATAAACATTGGCTAGCAAGCACGTAGAATTTGAGGGTATAATTTCAAAAAAAAAAAAAAAAAAAACGGAGATTATTTGGAAATAAGTATGTTTTATAGGGTTCATAATCGGGAAAAATTTCTCAGGAATTTCCGGGAAAAAACAGAGTATTATTTTTGCATAGACAAAACAGATTCGTTGTGATTTGTTATCAATCGAATGATGGCATTATATTCATAGATTTTTTGCAACAGAAAATCTGTTGACACAGAAGAATTACGATTTAAATACCCCAATTTAAAATGTTTCAGCCACAACATTTAGACAATTTTTGTTACAAAAGCAGATAAATATTTTTTTTAAACAAGTAAGAGAGCTATATTCGGCTGTGCCGAATCTTATATACCCTTCACCAAATTATACTTTAAAATAAAATTTAAAAAAACATTTTTTTTTTTTAATTTTTTTAAAAACAGTTTTTAATTTTTTCCAATTTTAAAATTTTTTTTTTTTTAATTTATTAGTAAAAAAAATGTATGACAAAAGAATGTTTTTTGTGAAAAAAAATTTCGGGTTAAAAAATATTTTCCCGATTTTGACCCATTGTAGGTCTAACTTTGTATATCCTTATATACATCGTTGCAATGGACTTTGAAATATCTATCATTGGATATCCATATTGTCTATATTTATGACTTAGTAATCGAGATATAGATAAAAAAAAACAGGCCAAAAATAGAGGTTGTCTCGGATTTTTGCTCATAACTCCGTTATTTATGGACGGGTTTTCCTGATTTTAAATAGCAAACTTCTCGAAAGCATGTCTGACAGAATTATTGAGGATTTGGATCCCGAAGATATCTGGGGTCGTCAGAAAATTGATTTCCACAGACAGACGGATAGACAGCCAGCCAGCCAGGCAGACAGGCAGACAGACAGGCAGACAGACAGACAGACAGACAGACAGACAGACAGACAGACAGACAGACAGACAGACAGACAGACAGACAGACAGACAGACAGACAGACAGACAGACAGACAGACAGACAGACAGACAGACAGACAGACAGACAGACAGACAGACAGACAGACAGACAGACAGACAGACAGACAGACAGACAGACAGACAGACAGACAGACAGACAGACAGACAGACAGACAGACAGACAGACAGACAGACAGACAGACAGACAGACATGGCAAAATCGATTCCGCTATCTATAAGGATTCAGAATTTATGTTCCTTAAAGGAATTATTAAGATGCTTAACATTAAAACGTCTAAGGACGTTCATATTTAGAGAAAAGGAAAATAGTAATGGTTTACATTTGTTTCTATATTTTCTAGATTTACATACATTACGGAATTTCGAACGAGTTACTGCTTTTTTGGCTTAATTTAGTATTAAAAAATTGCCGGGAATTTTTGAAGAAATTTTTTTATTATTTCCCGGGAATGAAGTAATGTCCAGGAAATTATAAACCCTAGTTAGTATGTTTAGAAAATTGAGTGGACACAAATATATTTAATTGATGATTTCTCTGAAATATTCTTAGACAGTCTTAGATATTCTTACAAAAAAAAAAAATAAAAAATAAAAAAAATCAAATTTTGTGTTTTAAAGACAATTCCAACCAGATAAGGTTTTTAAAAAAGAAAATCTAAATGTTTTCAGTTTACCTACTTATATCTTACATAAAGCACAAATTTAGATAAATAATAAAATATTCCTTTGAATTTTGGCAACTAAAAAGAATCTTACAAAATTAAAATCACCTGTATATATGTATGTAAAATTGAAACCTTGTCAAAGACCGCACCATGGTTTAGTAACAATTTATTTTGGAAATAATTCGGTAGCTCGTGCAGCGTATTTTTTGTAGATATTTTCAAGTACATATTATCTAAATATAAAATTTCTAGACATTCAGGGGGCTAATTACCGCAGTCGAACACGATCGAATACTTATTCGAACGTGCGAGTTTTTTATATTTTTGGGATTCTCTTATTCGATAACGAATAAATTGTATACAAAATCATAATGATTGTACTCGATAACGAACGAGTTTTTACTCGAACGCTAATAAGCGTTCGAAATTTATTTCGATTACGAGCGCGAGAATTTGCCCACAGATAAGAACCGAATTTTTAGTGATGTTTTATACCCTACACCACAATAGTGGGGAGGTTAATTGGGTTAGTTAAAGTATACCAATCTGCTCAGAAGTGAGATCGAAAAATTCTTAACATACATATATGTTAATAAAAACGAAACCACTAAACTTACAGTTTTAATCTTTTTTTTATTTGAGTGAAATTATTATTACAATTTACAAAAAAAAAAAAAAAATTATATTTTTATAGTTTTAATCAATAGTGATGAAATTTTGAACCTTTTTCGGAAACCCTTCCATTAACGTTTTTATAGTGCTTTCTGTCACTTTGGTCGAACAGGTAGTCCATCTCCGTTTAAAATCTTCCACACTTTTGGACACCTTTTTTGTGCTCTTCAATTCTCTTTCAACCCTCCGACGGTTTAGTCATCCTATGCCCTTATACGAAGTACAAGGTCCACAGGCACCTATTTCTATTTGTATGAAATTTTTTATGAAAACGGATTTTTTTGACATTTTTTTGTTTTGATTTATTATTATTTACTAATTATACATATATAATGAATGTTAGAAAAAAATTTAAGGAACACGTTTGTGATGTGTTCAAACAATAAAACAAGCCAAAAGACAGTGCATTTATTAACGATTTCTTGAAATTTCAGTACAAGATCCCAGCGGACCTTTTCACACGTTCCCGTACTAAACACATTTAAATCTCAATAGAAACTAAACTATTGGTCGGATCGCTGATTTTTTTTAACGATTCTAGATAAAATTTCCTTGGAATACATGTGGTGGGCGGGTATACTTCCCATGGACCATCGAGGAGTAATTTCAGTTTGAAAATGAAAAAGGTCCCCAGGGACCTTCTCACCCGCCGAAGGTTTAATAAGAGCCCAATATCTCTTCACTGGCCTTAGCACCAGGCAGTTTGGAGGATTGGCCTCTCTTGGTACAAATACCATATTATAGTTCTTGTACCACTCAAGGGCTCGTTTACCATAGTGACAGGATGCCAAGTCAGGCCAAAAATAAGTGGACACATTATGAAGTCCTATGAATGGAAGCAGCCTTTTTTGTAAACATTCCTTGATGTAAATTTCGGTATTCATAGAGCCCGTTGTAACAAAATATTGGCTTCTTTTGCCGCAACTGCATATTGCTTGCCATACCAAGAACTTTTTGGGAAATTTTGTCTGCTTTTGGATCCTAAACTTTTCTTCAACATTCCCTAGAGCATTAGAAACATACAATTTTTGACCAGGAAGTTGCGAAAAATCTACGTTTCGTCATCCATTACACAGCAGGAATATTTTTTTTATAAAATTTGACTTCAATGTCCGTGCTCGGTTTTTTGCCTCTAAATTTTAAGCAGCGTTCCTGTGAGGAACTTTTTGAGCCTTGTATGTTTTTAAACCCGCATTAGCTTTAACTTTTCGTACCAAATAGTCCAGATATATTTCAACAATATAAATTCTTACAGTTTTTTTAAAATTAATTCTTAATACATTTTTTATAGTTTGTCCTTTAATGCCCTTCAAAACAGTAACAACATGCGTATGAATGTATTGTACATACAGATGTAAGTATTTTACATTATATTTTTTAATTTTTTTGTTATTTATCTTTTATATTATTGTTATTTTTGACGTTTTCATTGTTGTCAAATGAGTGTGTGTCAAAAACAGAATTTATTAACATGCTCAAAAATACAAATAACAAGTAAGAGTGATATATATTCGGCTGTGCCAAATCTTAAATACCTTTCACCAAAGTATACTATAAGATAAATATTAAAAACAAATTTTTTGTTAAACTAAATTTTGGCAAAAAATATATTAGAATATTTTTTCTCAATTTTGACCCATTGACGGTCCGAATTTCTGAGATGTTATATATGTCATTGAAAGGTTTTTGTAAATGCCTGCCATTAGATAAAAAAAAATAAGTAAAAAATCTATGTAGTCGCGGTTTTTTGCTTATATCTCACCCATTTGTGCACCGATTTTCTCGATTTCGAATATTGATTATCAAACATTTATACAAGTTATTTGGGGGCTTCGGAAAGTTGATTTAAACAGATAGACAGACGTGGCTATCTATAACGATCCATAATATGGTGTCGCAAATGAAAAATGTGAAAATTGTCCAAAAAAAAAAATCGGTTTAAAAAATATTTTTACCGATTTTGACCCATTGTAGGTCTTATATACATCGTTGCAATGGACTTCATTAAATATCATTAGATATCCATATTGTCTATATTAACGACTTAGTAATCCAGATATAGATCAAAAATAGGCCAAAAATCTAGGTTATCCCGGTTTTATATCTCAGCCATTTGTGGGCCAATTTTCTCGATTTTAAATAGCGACCGAGCCGGAAGAATTCCCGATATATTGATGTATCAATTATGTTTGTAAGTTATTTGGGGGCTACAGAAAGTTGATTTCAACATACAGACGGATAGACGGACATGGCTATATATAACGATCCAGAATATATGTACTTTGTGGGGTCACAAATAAAAAATGTAGAAATTACAAACGGAATGACAAACTTTATGAAAAAAAATTTAAAAAAATATTAAATTATTTTTATTCGGCTGTGCCGAATCTTATATACCCTTCACCAAATTATACTTTAAAATAAAAATTTTAAATATTTTTAAGTAAACAAAATTAAAAATTTTTTTTTCAAAATTTAAAAAAAAAATGTTTTCATTGTTTTCCAAAATTAAAAAATTTTTTTTTTCAAAATTGTTTTAATTTGTTTTTTTTTTTTTAAATTTTTTACGTAATTTTAAAAAAAAAAATTTTTTTTGTTCGGGTTAAAAAATAATTTTCCCGATTTTGACCCATTGTAGGTCCAAATTACTATAGCCTTATATACATCGTTGCAGTGGACTTTGAAATATCTATCATTAGATATCCATATTGTCTATATTAAGGACTTAGTAATCCAGATATAGATCAAAAATAGGCCAAAAATCGAGGTTGTCCCGGTTTTTTACTTATATCTCAAAAATCGAGGATGTCCCGGTTTTTTACTTATATCTCAGCCATTTGTGGGCCGATTTTCTCGATTTTAAATAGCGACCGAGCCGGAAGAATTCCCGATATATTGGTGTATCAATTATGTTTGTAAGTTATTTGGGGGCTAGGGAAGGTTGATTTCAACATACAGACGGACATGGCTATATCGACTTCGCTATCTATAACGATCCAAAATATATATATACTTTGTGGGGTCGCAAATGAAAAAATGTAGAAATTACAAACGGAATGACAAACTTATATATGTATTATACCCTTGCCACTCATGGTGAAGGGTATAAAAATATGGCACAAAACATGTGAAAATTATGTTCCCATGAAATATCCATTCCCCTCGAAGGGAAAATTGTTATCGTGATATTCCCATGAACTTTTCATTCACAATATATAGTTGATTTTGTTCGTAACAGAAGTCCATCTAAAAATTTCACAACATGGGGAATTGATTCACGTGAACAAAGTTGATGAACGAAAAATGGGAACATATTTCATGTGAAATAGTGATTCGCGATAGGATTTTTTATTTATATTTAACTAGCTGATCACCCCGGTTTCGCTCGGTAGCTCTTTACTAATGTTTAGTAGCAAACACATATACCACGAATCAGGAACTTTCTAAAGTTTAAGCGTAGTTTAAGTAAAAAAAAAAAATTGAGTAGTGAAAAGGAGGCAGTGTTGCTAGCTCTTCAAGGTTCTGCAAAAAAGTTCTTAGAAGTGAAAAGGGGGACTATATATTAAAAACCTAAAACTTCCAAGCTTTACAAACCATCTCCTGAAAATTTCGAATCGAATATAAAAAAATCAGCCAAAATCGCTCCAACCGTTCTCATGCCATTGCATTCACGGACCTTTTCATTTTTTTATATATATGTAGATAGATAGACTCCGACATAAAGCAGTATCTGGTATGTTTTCGTTTTCGAAGTAACTATTTGCTTCTTAAGAATTGGTTAAATTTTTTAAATTTCGAAAAGTTGTAATCATTCATTCTTTTCAGTTTTAATTTGCCAGAGTTTTGTATAATACAACTAAAACCCATTTCTTGGTAAAATATTAAAAGTAATTTTAATGTTCTACTGAAAAAGCTAAATACAGACTTAATTCCACTTTCCAACGCAATGAAATCATAGTTTCTAATTTATTAATTAATTAAATATAAGCTTAATTCAGAATTAAAAATGTTAGTAATTCATTTGATAAGACAATTTCCAACAAAACAAATCCTTTAGCTTCAATTAAAGGCTTTAATTTGAATGCAATTCATTCATTGTTGAATTAATTGAATTGTTACATTTTTAATAATTCAAATCTAATACAAATTTGAATTAAACTATGTTTTCTTCATTCAGTTTTGTTTTTGTTTTGCTTTTAATTAATTGCCCACTTTCAGCGTATAGCATCCTAAATATTTAAAAATTTTACATTTAATTTCTGACGAACAGATTATATTGTAGAAGTTACAAATGAAATGACAATCTTATATATACCCTTCTCACGAAGGTGAAAAACAATAACGCCAAACGAAACAAAACACCAAAAAACAAAAACAAAATACGCAAAGCAATGAAACCAACACACATCCAAACATACGTTTTGTTGCTTTTTTGTCAAAGCATGCAATAAATTGTATTTTTTTTGATGAAATTTTCAGAGGTTGTGCTCATATCTCCGTTATTTATGGACGGATTTTGCTGATTTTAAATAGGAAACTTCTTGAAAGCATGTCTGACAGAATTGTTGAAGATTTGGATACCGAAGATATCTGGGGTCTTCAGAAAATTGATTTCAACAGACAGACAGACGGACATAGCTTAATCGACTCCGCTATCTATAAGAATCCAGAATATATATACTTTATAGGGTCGGAAAATTATATTGTGGAAATTACAAACGGAATGACAAACTTATATATACCCTTCTCACGAAGGTGTAGGTAGCCTATTTATCGGTGTTGTCCTAGAATCCAATCGCTGTCGGAATCGGTTTTGAAAACGACAGAAAAAGTACATTGGTCTCGTGAAATCGAAAGTTATCGGTTTTATATACGATCTAGAATTAAATTCTTTATCGATTAAACAAAAAAATTACATTGGACTTCAGAGGTCGTTTTCAATACCGATTCCGACACTGATTGGATTCTACTTATGACAACCCCTTATAATAGATTTGAATTGAAGATACATTTAATCATTCAATAAATTTGATTAAGCTATTTTGTAATCAAATTGAATTAAAGAAAACTTGAATTATATTCCTTCCATATTGAATGAATTAATTCCATAAAGAATGAATTCTTTACGTTTGAAGTACTAAGGAATTAAGCCTATCTAATAATTATTAATGAATTCTTTAATGGAATGATTTGATTTTTAATGTTTAAAATTTAATAAAGAACTAATTCATTCGAACCTTTGAATGAAATGTTGCGACATGGGAAGTGTTTAATAATTTATAGTTTCGTATTTTAAAGGTAACGATAGTTTTTACTATTTCAGTAAAGTTAGACGACTTAAATGGGTATTTTAGAGATAACAGTAGTTTAATGTTAACGGTGCCAAACTTTATAACTACAATCGTAAATAATGCTTGACAAATATCAATTTGCTTTTATTTTATTTCTTCATTTGTTTATCATTAATGATGACATTTAACTGGCAAGTGCAACATTTCACATGACAATCTGCAACTGTGTTTTATTTATTTTGTTAGTGTTTTTTGTTGTTAACAAAACAAATATATATAAAATAAATAAGTAATACAAGCAGCGCTGCCAACTTTGACGATTTATCGTCATTTTGACGATTTTTTAAGTCAAATTTATTAAAATGACGATTGACGATTTTTAATTTTTCCCGCGAACAAAAATGACAATTTTTTAAATTGAACATAACGTTGCATTTGCTACCATGGATCATTTGTCAAAGCTGGTAAAAAACTCTTTTACAGATTCCGATTATGCATAAAACATATCGATTGGAAGAACAAAAGCTACAGCCATTATAAAAAATGCTGTTGGTAAAACTCAGCTCCAAACAATATGTGAAATCATGAATACCAATGCTTTTTCGTTATGTATAGATGAATCTACTGATATCAGTAACAAAAAACTGATGTGTTTGATATCTAGAGTTTGTCTAGATTTTAAAATATATGATTTCTTCTTTGGTTTGATTGAAGTCGATAAATGTGATGCAACCTCTTTATTTACAGCAATAAAAACATATTTTTTGGATAACAAGATTGACTATCAAAAACACATGATAGGCTTTGCCGCAGATGGGGCTCCCAATATGACAGGAAAACACAATTCCGTGGCAAGCCATTTTAAAAAAGAAATACCAAATTTATTTATTTTAAAATGCGTGTGCCATTCATTAGCACTGTGCTCATCATATGCCTGTTTGAAGCTGCCATCATCAGTGGAAACTTTGACTCGTAATATATATAATTACATTTCAAACAGCCCTAAAAGAAATAATAAATTTCAAGAAATTCAATCTTTATTGGAATTCAAACCGAAAAATCTTCTTCATCCTTCACAGACCAGGTGGCTTTCACTGGAATCAGTTGTTAACCGTTTACTTGAACTTTTCAAGCCACTAAAAATTTATTTTGAATTCGCGGTCAATATTGATCTTATAGACACAGCCGAAGACATACTAAATAATTTGAACGGTATTCACCAGTTATATTTTTATTTTTTAAATTATATTCTTCGTCTTATAAACAATGTCAACAAACTTTTTCAAAGTGAAAGTGTACAATCCAAAATATATACAGTGAGTTGTCCAGATTGTTAAAAACCGTCTTATCAAATTTTGTGAAAGAAGAGTATTTGGTTAATTTTGAAATCCAAAGTTTTAATAACTAAGACATATTTTTAAATAAAGATGAAGTGTATCTTGGCATTTACGTGAAGGAGAACCAATCTAGTTTAAATATTGAATATAGTCAATATAATATATTTGTTGAATTCTGCGTCCAATTTTATATTGAATTGGTTTCACAAATTTTAAAACGTTTTGATTTTGGCGATAAACTTTTAGAAGGATTAAACTCCATTGAACCAATGGAAAAGAATATCAAGAACTTGATAATGAAGTTCGAGAATTACGTAATATAAAATTCACCGAACTCGAAACATTGGTGTTTTGGAAAAATGTGTCTAATTTAAAGAGAGCCAATAATGCAAAGGCCTTCCCAATTTTAACACAATTTGTTTCGAGTTTAATGGCACTACCTCATTCGTCGGCCAACGTTGAAAGAATTTTTAATATTGTAAATTTAAATAAAACAAAAACCAGAAATGCTTTGGATTCTTCAACATTACAAGGAGTATTGTTTTCAAAAGATTATCTTAAGTTAAATAATTCTCAGTGTTTTAATATAGCAATTAAAAATTACTTATTAAAAAAATGTCACACAGAAATGTAGCAGAATTAAATACCAAAATTAATTATTTTTTTATTAAATAATAACTTTATTTACATGTAAATAAAATAAAAATATTTAAAAAGTTAATAAAAAAATGTTTTTGGTATTTTTAACGTATTTTTGTCTTGACGATTTCTTGACGATTTTTTTCTTTTTAACTTGACGATTTTGACGATATTTTTTTTTTTAATTGACGATTTCTCCAAAAAAAAGTTGGCAGCACTGAATACAAGTTATACAAACCTAAACATACTCGTACATACATATTTGTACAATATTTTTAGAGACTTCCATTAAGAGATAAATAATTTGTTAAATTTTTTGCATGTTTTCAAAATATTAAAAAAAAAAAACTGTGTAAAAAGTGGCAATTATTTTAATAAAACTGGTACAGCATACAGTTTTAACTTATTTAAAAACAAGTAAGAGCATTATAGTCTGCTGTGCCGAATCTCATATACCCTTCACAAAATTATACTTTAAAATAAAAATTTTAAATATTTTTAGATAAACAAAATTAAATTTTTTTTCAAAATTTAAAAATTTTTTTTTTTAATTTTTTCTATTTTTTTTTTTTTAATTTTTTTCCAAATTTTTTTTTTTTAAATTTTTTAATAAAATTTTTTTTAAATTTATTAGCGAAAAAAACAATTTTTTGTGGCAAAAAAGAAATATTCGGGTTAAAAAATAATTTTTGGACCCATTGTAGGTCCAAATTACTATAGCCTTATATAAATCATTGCAATGGACTTTGAAATATCTATCATTAGATATCAATATTGTCTATATTAATGACTAAGTAATCCAGATATAGATCAAAAATAAACTAAAAATCGAGGTTGTCCCGGTTTTTTACTTATATCTCAGCCATTTGTGGACCGATTTTCTCGATTTTAAATAGCGACCGAGCCGGAAGAATTCCCGATATATTGATGTATCAATTATGTTTGTAAGTTATTTGGGGGCTACGGACAGTTGATTTCAACATACAGACGGACATGGCTATATATAACGATCCAGAATATATATACTTTGTGGGGTCGCAAATGAAAAATGTAGAAATTACAAACGGAATGACAAACTTATATATACCCTTGCCACTCATAGTGAAGGGTATAACAAGTAAGAGCATTATAGTCTGCTGTGCCGAATCTCATATACCCATCACCAATATAATACAGGCAATGATTTTTGTGCATTTTGTATAAAAACGTTTATCTGGTTCAACGTTTATTTGGTTAATTTTATATTTTTTATTATTCGAGAAGATCTGTGGTAAATTTTATTAAAATGTTATGGGCAACAAAGTATGTATCGTGGTAAGTCCGAACAAAATTTTTAAGATATTTTGCTTTAACACTCTTTACCGGTTCAATCTATTTTGTTCCCTCATTGTTACTTCGTCTTAGAATTTTATAAGGACCCAGAACGACCAATATTTCAATGTGTTACAAACGGAATGACAAAATCAATACATATATGTATACCCCATCTGTTTGGTGCTGGGTATAAAAATTGTTAATTTTGTATTGATTTATTTTATTACGCAGTAGAGTAAAACAATGCAAACTGTTGTTTATAAAGTAACAGAACACAAGAGTGATATATCGTTAGCTTAGAGTACAAATGTGCTAAAACCCTTTTCATAAATTGTGTAGTATATTTTTCAATGTACATACACACATATTTTAAATCTGTTAATGCAATGTTTTTCCTTATTTGGTAAAGATTATAATGAAAACAAGTAAGAGAGCTATATTTGGTTGTGCCGAATCTTATATACCCTTCACCGAATTATACTTTAAAATAAAATTTAAAAATTTTGTTTAAATTTTTTTTTTTCAAAACTGTTTTTTAAAAGTTTTATCCAATTTTTTAAAAAAAAAAAAAAAATTAAATTTATTAGTGAAAAAAATGTATGACAAAAGAATGTTTTTTGCGAAAAAAATTCGGGTAAAAAATATTTTTCCCGATTTTGACCCATTGTAGGTTCAACTTTGTATAGCCTTATATACATCGTTCCAATGGACTTTGAAATATCTATCATTAGATATCCATATTGTCTATATTTATGACTTAGTCATCGAGATATAGATCAAAAATAGGCCAAAAATAGAGGTGGTCTCGGATTTTTGCTCATATCTCCGTTATTTATGGACGGATTTTGCTGATTTTAAATAGGAAACTTCTCGAAAGCATGTCTGACAGAATTATTGAAGATTTGGATCCCGAAGATATCTGGGGTCTTCAGAAAATTGATTTCAACAGACAGACAGACAGACGGACATGGCTAAATCGACTCCGCTATCTATAAGGATTCAGAATATATATACCTTATAGGGTCGGAAAATTATATTGTGGAAATTACAAACGTAATGACAAATTTATATATACCCTTCTCACAAAGGTGAAGGGTATAAATATTCACATTACAAAATAAGTGAGTTGGCAAAAACGGAGTCCTTTTTGGGACTTACAACATTTTGCATTTAATATTCTTATTGCATGTTTTCATTGGTTTCAACTATATCAATTGATTTAAAGACTTTATGCTTTTTTTCTGCTGTCGTCTAAAGTTCATACATACATGGGGAAAAAACTAAGTTGACAATCTTTGCCCAGTAAGATTCGGGTCGTTCCGGAGCGAAAAAACAATTGTCGTTGGCAAATCTTTACCAAATTGGGTATTTGCGCATACATAGATTTTAAAATGTTACAATATTGGACTTAACATGTTTGCACTCTAAACTAACGATATAATTACCTGTTTCGAAAAGATGCAATAGAAAATTTTGAAATTCTGTTTACATTAATAAAGTAACAGGTGGGAGGGAAACTTATAAATCCCAAAACAAAAAACCAGTTGGTTGTTGGACATTTTGAGGTGGCGACGGTGTGTGATTGTGTCATAAGATTCACTTTAAATTTTTATAAAAATATAATTACATAATTAAATTCTGAAAATGGATCATAAACTGAAAAGTATTCATTACTATGGTGTTGACAAAACAATGGAGACATAGATTTCATTTTACTTATACAATCACTAGGTAGAACCCGGTGTGCTTCGCTACCCGGACCCGTACAATATATTTAGTCTATCTACAATTAGTTTCTAATGTAATAAAAAGTACATTATTTCTTTAAAATTTTCTAAGCTTAATGTGAATTGCAATAAAAAAAATATTTGTATTTTTAATGTTTAGTATATAAAATGTTGTATTAATTATTTATTGTTCCAATGCCTTAGGATATAGAATATTTTTGGTTTTTCCATCTGGTTCAAAGACCTATAAGTCTGTGGGTTTTCCCACTAGCGAACATGCAACTGAAAACTGTTCATGTGAAATACATGGATTTTCTTGAGCTTTATCAATTGACATTGCAAATGCTAAGCAAATAGGAAACTGCAATCGATTAAAATCAAATGGCATTTCAGAAGTTATAATCGGCAAACGTGCAGCAATACATCTGTCCCTTTATACTTCCCAGTTATAAAGGTCACCACGATTAGATTGTACATTAATTTCTGTACTGTAAGTCGAGTGCCATTACAAACACACAAACAAACACAAATTCATTATTATATAAGGAGTGAGATCAAAAAATTCTTAACATACATATATGTTACCTAGCCTTTACACATGCAAGTAACAGTTCGAAAAACACGACACATTGATACTTTTGCACTAACACAATCACACATGCGTGTGTAAATTTACACATGCATGAATAAAACCAAACCACTAAACTTACAGTTTTAATTTTTACAAAAAAAAAAAATCTTTTTATAGTTTTAATCACTAGTGATGAAATTTTGAACCTTTCTCGGAAACCCATCCATTAACGTTTTTATAGAGCTTTCTGTCACTTTGCTCGAACAGGTAGTCCATCTCCGTTTAAAATTTACCACACTTTTGGACACCTTTTTTGTGCTCTTCAATTCTCTTTTAAGAAGAGCCCAATATCTCTCCACTAACCTTAGCTCCGGGAAGTTTGGAGGATTGGCCTCTCTTGGTACAAATACCACATTATTGTTCTTGTACCACTCAAGGGCTTGTTTACCATAGTGACAGGATGCTAAGTCAGGCCAAAAATAAGTGGACACATTATGAAGTCTTATGAATGGAAGCAGCCTTTTTTTAAAACATTCCTTGATGTAAATTTCGGTATTTATAGAGCCCTTTGTAACAAATGTTTGGGTTATTTTGCCGCAACTGCATATTGCTTGCCATACCAAGAACTTTTTGGGAAATTTTGTCTGTTTTTGGGTCCTAAACTTTTTTTCAACATTCCTTCGAGCATCAGCAACATACAATTTTTTGACCAGGAAGTTGCGAAAAATCTGCAGCAAGAATATTTTTTTTATAAAACTTGACTTCAATTTCCGTGCTCTGTTTTTGGCCTCTAAATTTTTAGCAGCGTTCCTGTCAGGAACTTTTTGAGCCTTGTATGTTTTTAAACCTGCATTAGCTTTAACTTTTCGTACCAAATAGTTCAAGCACTGAGCTAACCGGTCTGCTTTCCTACCGGATGTGTTGGGAGCTCTTTTGAAAATGCTTTCTATTTGTTTGGCTTTAGAAACATCATGTGGACCATTCCTTCTACCTGAATCAGGTTTTCTATCAACGGACAAGTTCTCCCGGTACTGTTTAATAACATTGGAAACAATTTGACGGCAGACCTTTGAATGCTTGGCCAACTTTTTGTTAGGACCAAGTTGGGTTTTGTTGAAAATATTTAATAATTTTAGTATGCACTTTTTTCTGGTCACTAATTTTAATCAGATTAACAACAAATGAACATAATTGACATTAAACATAATAACTGACACGTTTTACAAAGGTAACTTGTTAAAAAAAAAAAATCAATTATTTGACTTGGGTTAAAAGTTTTAATGAAAAACGTCTGTTAAGAATTTTACGATCTCACTCCTTATATAAGGGTTTCAAATGTATACAAATTTTACCATTTACTTAATATTGTTGGTAGTCCGCGCATTTATGTACTAAATATTAATATTGATTGCTGATATAGCTTTCCCTATATATAATTTGTCATTATATTTATGGGAGGTGGCATGCCCACTTTTGCTAGTTTGCCCATTTTTGGCCTAAATATGGAATTCATATAAAGTTTCAATGCTTTACATATCAAAATTATACAGATAGACATGAATTTCAGTATTTAGTTCGTATGGGAGGTGGCACGCCCACTATTTATAGTCCGCCTATTCTTGTCCTAAATATTAATATTGATGGTACACCGTACAAAGTTTATGGACTCTATCTCTTATCGTGGGAGGTGCCACGCCCTCTGTGGCAACTACTCCCATTTTTGCCTAAAATATTTATAGAAACGGTGGTATTGCTTATGCACAATTTGATGACTATAGCAATTATAGTTTCCAAAATATTTAAAAATTCAAAATAAAAAGTATCCTATTGTTCCTTCCAGATATAGAAAAACATACAGTAAAAATTTCAAGCAAATCTGGTCAGCCGTTTAGCCGTCTGTAGACTTCAAAGCATACAAACGCACATTCACTTTTATATATATATATATAGATATATATATATATATATATATATATATATATATATATGTATGCATTGCGCATACTTTGGGGACAGTTATTCGATGTACCGTATTGTTTGGGGACATTTGCATACTTTGGGGACTGTCCTCAAAATTTTATATGCCTTGCGCATAGTTTGGGGACATGTTACTTTGAGGACATATTTCTGCATTTTTTTTTTATTGTTGCATTTGATTCCGCTATGTTCTTTTTATTATAATTAATTCGAATTTTTTTTATATATGCGTTTTAAATGCCTTAATTTTTAATTTAAAAAATAAATATTTCATTTTAGGGATGCCACACTTCTATAAAAAATTAAGGTTTTAACGCCGTTAAATTATTTGCACATCGGCGCCTTTGACATACGCATTTTTTTGGCGCCATTTATTTGCAGTTTTTTTTTTTTATTCGCGCCAATAAAAATGTCACATATGCTTGGGTCTGTCTACTAGGGTTCTAAGAACAATCGAACAATCGACTTTTTGCTGAAAAGAGTCGAAAAGTCAAAATCGACTTTTTGGTCGGAAAAAAGTCTAACAATCGATTTATCACAAAAGTCGAAAAAAAATCGAATAGTCGATAAAAGTCGATTTTTTAGATTGTTAAAAAAATATTTAATTGCAACATTATACTAACACTATTGCAATTTGATACACTTGCATTTTTTCTAGTGTATGCAAAAATAAATAAATGTTTATAAAATTAAGCTTTTTCTACACAAATTATTTCTAACATTTTTCTTAAAAACTAACTAAAGGGTTTTCCAACAAGAGGTGTTATTTTGAATCACCCGGTATTTCGATAGCTGTCACATTTTAAGCTTTTATTCTTTGACATTTGACAAGTAGAAACTACGCCATTACTAAAAATGGAACGCTCCAACAACGCATTGAAATTATTAAAATTCACTAAAAAAATGGTGAAAATCTTGCAATTACATTTCGCAAAACTAAAGCATTTTTAGGTCGTCATGAAGTACCTTGTCGGACCGCAATACAGAAATTGGTGGAAAAATTCCAGCTGTTGGGACAAGTTAGTGATGTGAAGAATAAAACCCGTGCACGTCGCTCAAGAAAATCTGAGAATATTGCTCCTGTAGCCGAAAGTGTTGAAGAAAACCCAGGTTTGTCCATTTCCTCGTCGTTCTTTGGAATTTGGCATTCCACAAACGTCATTACACCGTATTTTGGATGATATTGATCTGGACAACATTTACTTTCAACAAGACGGCGCTACGTGCCACACAAGCAACGAAACCATTGTTCTTTTACGGGAAAAGTTTCCGAATGGTGTTATCTCTCGAAGAGGTGATCACAATTGGCCACCGAGATCTTGTGATTTAACAGCTTGCGACTTCTTCCTTTGGGGGCACATGAAAGATAAAGTCTACGCCAACAGCCCAGCGTCGATTCTAGACCTCAAAGATAGAATTCGCGAGGCTATCGAGGACATAGGGCAGCCACTTTGCGATATGGTTATGGAAAATTTCATGAAAAGGATATGGTCCTGTATGCGTGGTAGTGGTGGCCATTTGGCTGATGTTGTTTTTCATTATTAATGGCATACCTTCCACTTTATTGTGATCATTTATCTCAAAAAATGCCATTTTTCTTTGAATACAAAAATAACACCTCTTCTTGGAAAACCCTTTATTAGAAACAAAAGTAATAAATTTAATTAAAAAGTCGGAAGTTCGAAAAGTCGAATTTTCATAAATTACCAAAAATCGAAAGTTCGAAAGGTCGACTTTTTTAAAAACGACAAAAGTCGAAAGGCCGAAAAGTCGACGTTTTGTTTCTACCCTACTGCCTACACCTGACATATTTTTGATAATGATACATAAGAATATATAAATATGATGGATATTTCGAAATACAAATCTTTAAAAACAACAAATACAACATGATTGTGTTCTAATTTTATGTATATTTTATAAAATATATACCTAACCAATTATCGGAATCATACTAATCATATTAAAACAAAAAATTACAGTTCAATATCTCAATACAGCAACATAGCATTTCCACGTGTTTGAAGCTATCTATCGACTTGTATGTTCTAACTTTATGAACAAATTTTAATCTAAAACAATCCATGATATGATATTTAATATTTATTAAATATTCGTAAAACTAATTTGTCATTAATTTATGTAAAATAATTATAATAAATGCTAAATGTAAATGATTTGAGTACATATCTTAAAGTAAGCAAATGTCTTCAAACAATGCGATACATAAAGGTAATGTCCTCAAACTATACGGTACATAAAAACTTTACCCACACATTAATGTCCTCATACAATGCGGTACATAAAGGTAATGTCCACAAACTATGCGGTACATAAAATGTCCTCAAACAATGCTGTACATAAAAAGCTTTACCCAAACATTAATGTCCTCAAACAATGCGGTGCATAAAGTATTAATAAATTATTAATTTTATTATGATTTTTGTTGGGCTTAAATCAATGTCATCAATCCAACTGATATTTTTTTGTTTAGTGATTTGAAGCACCTTTGTATTCTGAGTAAGAATATGTAAAAAACTGTTTTCTCTTTTAGTTTGGGAGATATAAAAGAATAACCCCCAAAAATGTTGATAAGCCCAAAACACATTTTTAATGAAGCCTGTATTGAATATACCCCAGATAATAGAGTTCTTGGGCCCGGCCTAAGGCCATCTACCTCAAAAACAATATTAAGAGAAAAATTAATTTTCAAATGGTGACATAGTGTTTACACAAAACATTTTTTACAAACTAAAAATTTTATAAGTTATATAGGTTTTTATGTGCAATTTGATTAGATTCACAGACAATATCTATGAGTTTAGAAATGATTGTGTTTCGTAATAAAAGAAACTGTATTATTTTTATTAAAATCTCATTTTAACTTAATGTCCTCAAACTATGCGGCACATAGAAAAACTGGGCCCAAACTATGCGTCAGGCATATAATAATGTTGAGCGCTGTTTACAAAGTACATATGTAAATGTCCTCAAGCAATGCGGTACATCAAATACTAATGTACATATATATATTTTCTGATATTTTGAACACATTTCCAAACAAACAAACAAAAAAAATTCGGTATTTTTTCATATTTGTACTTTTATTTTGAATCATTTGTACAATATAAATTTATTCAATGTAATGGCCATTGTTAGCTATGGCCTTTTCCCATCTTTCTGGCAAAATGTATTCCGAGCCAAAAGAACTGCTTTTGAAGTCAAGAACGAATCAAGCCAATATCGGATACTCTGTTCCAAAGCGGTGCTTATTCCAAAGAGCGTTCTGCATCGATCGAAACAAATAGTACTCGGACAGGGCAAGGTCTGGACTATAAGTTGGGTTGAGGCAAAACTTCCCAACCACTTCATTCTAAACACTTTTTAACAGGTATTGCAACATGTGGCCGAGCGTTGTCATGATGAAATATTAAGGTTTCATGTCTGGCCTCGTATTCGGCCAATGGACGCGTCAAACGAATCAGCTGCGTTCGGTACAGGTTCCCTGTGCTGGTCTGGTCAGATTTCAGCTGCTCATGCTAGCACCAAATACAGAGCATTACCTAAGCGCCATGGATATTTGGCTTTGGTGTCGATTCAGCTGGTTTTCCGGTCTTCATATATGATCTCTTACTCTTCGGGTTATCGTAATGGATCCATTTTTCATCGCAAGTAAAGATTCGGTGCAAAAATGGTTTTCTTTTTTAGCATTCAAGCTTCATTTCGTATGGTACACAATTTTCCAGCTTTTGGATGAATCCTGCTGCTAGCAAACATTTTGAAATTGTTGCATGAGTAGTCCCCAATGATTTTGCAAGCACTTGTTAAGATTGACAACAATCTTCATGTAGTAATTCCTCCAATTCTTGGTCTTTAAACTTTTTTGACTAGATTGGGCGTGTTAAGCTTATAGAAAACATATGGTTTTTGTTTACCCAATGTTGCATACTTTCAAGCAATAAAAGCGACAAAGTTTGCAAAATCGCGAGATGGACTATATTTTTTTGCAAATATGAACAGAATACTAGCGTTACTCGCCAAAGAGGCAACAAGGCTTTAAAAAATAATATTAAAGTCCTGTCTACACAAGTAGTAGCTTGTAAAATTTATGTTTGAAATACAATATGCAAACTTAAGATAATTTTTTTTTTTAATTTAGTATAACAACCAATATAAGTAACAGCAATTCTGATCATCATTTTCTCTTGTTTTTTTACAAAAAAAAAAAAAAAAAATTACTATTTATATTTGTAATAGAGAATTATTTAAGACTAACTTTTTTAAAGAAGTAAATTTAAACTGTATAGCTACAACAAATTCATTATAAAATGAATCCCTATATTTACATATAAAAATATTAAAAGTTTATGTACCGAATAGTTTGAGTACGTTAAGTTGAAATGAGATTTTAATAAAAATAATCCAGTTTATTTTATTACGAAACATAATGATTTCTTAACTCATAAATATTTAATATATAACAATTGCATTTAAAAAAAATTATATATTTTGTGAAAACTAAATTTTTTGGATTTGCACACCGACTAGACTAGCAATAAATATACATGTTTTATGGCGCTTTTTTTTTTTTTTTTTGTTTTCTTTGAAATGTCAAACACAATCTGTAAACCAAATTTGATTTTTTATGTTCGCAATAATTGTCAACACACAACTGTTGATAATTATTGCAAGATACAAAAAAGATTCGTCTTCACCGGAGATAAAAAAAATTTTGATATTTGCTGCAATATATTGTAATGAATTTATTTTCAGTCTAGACAATGAGTTAACGTGTTTATTACGCCAATAGTGCAAATTCGCCAAAAAGTACAACACTGATTTATGAAAACTCAATAAAGCCCAGTGCATGAGGTTTAACCAACAAATGGGAGGGATCGGTACAGGGGTGAGTCACCTCCCATATAAAGTAAATAGTTGCTTCTAAATATCTTGAGAACTATAATTTTAAGATTCATTGTCCGAATAGCTCTTTTATTATTATACAGGGTTTGACTGAAAATAGTCGGGATTGGATTAATGGGAATGACTCCTCTCATGATCCCTCTTGAAATGATTTATTTTCTTACCATATTACATAAAAAGTATACAATTACGTTGATGCCAGTGTCCTGTTATGCCAAAAATTAAGGGGCATAACATCATGAATTATTAAGTCATATACCCAATAAAATTTAATTGTACTCAGGCACAATTATGGTACTCAAGATATTCAGAACTAACTATTACTTTGTATGGGAGGTGACACAACCCTGTTCCGATCCTTCTCATATTCGGTAAACTTTCATGCAGTGATAGGAAAATGATTCGTATAAAGTTTGATTAGCAAATAACGTTTGTACACAATTTTCAAACTATTTAATCATCTTATTCCATCTGATTACTATTTACTATAATTTTTCTAGGTCCATTGTTAAGAAAATTTAAAAAGTACCATTATAATAAAGAAAAAGTACCATAAACACCCACTTGTGAATCTCCATTCGCTCAGGTCCATATAAGCTTTATTTCAAGTTTTTATGTTTATTGGTGAAGAGAATACAAAAAGTACCATTCGAATAATGAAAAATTAGAAAAGTCTCCAACATGAATTCTTACTCACTTACGACCAAATATGCTTAATTTTATTTAGGCCAATTACTAAAGAAAATTCAGAAATTATCATTAGAATAAAGAAAAAGCGCAATGAAGCCCCCACGGGATTTCCACTCGATCGAGTCCATATTAGATTTATTTCATATTTCTGGGTTCGTTGATGAAGAAAAGACAAAAACTATTATAATTTTTTTTTAATGTACTATTAGTATAAGAAAAGTACCACTAGAATAAAAAAGTACCATTAGAATAAAAGAGTGCCATATAGTCTCCCCCTTGGATTCTTATTCACTCAGAACCATATATATTTAATTTCATATTTCTAGGTCCGTTATTAAAGAAAATTCAAAAAGTACCATTAGAAAAACGAAAAAGTGTCTACAGTTCAGTTCTCACATTTTGGTAACTAAATATTATCCCATATTCTCAACTCCAACTTCACTCAGATACATATTAGCTAACTTAATAATATAAAATATTAAAAAAGTACCATTAGGAGAAAAGTACCAATTTCTATTTCCTTCTTGAATACCCCTAAATTTAAAAAATACTCCATTTTGCCAAAATTGTTTGTGCTACAAACATGTCTCAAAAGATTAAAATCTGTGTTAATGTGCTCAAGAAAATATTTGTTTTAAAAAAAGTACCAAAATGTTTACCCGGATTTGGACCAACATACACTTTGGTACACGAGTTCCAAATGTAATTCCTGTAAGTTCCTGTTTGGTAATTTTTGTATGAAGCCTGGAACTAATGTTAAAAAAATTATCAAAATTGGATTGATAATTTGAAATAAAATGTAATTTTCCGTATTTTCCCCCTTTTTAGTACCTGTTTTATCCCCAGTGGTAAAATTTTATTCAAATAAATGTCTGTATCGAAATTGCAATAAAATCGGAACAAACAAAATTATATTTAATCAAAAAAATTAATTGTATAGCATGTAATATTTTAGGTATTTGAATAGAATTGTTAATGTACATATATATTGTTATAAAAAGCTAAATTGCTAAAAAAATTATAACATACTTGAAGAAAAACCTTTTTACAAGTTCCCTAACAGTGTAGACAGGCTTTATATAGTTTTTTTAAATCGATGTTCCATTTTTGTGATTTAGTGCAATTGGCATAATAAACACGTAATTAGCATTACTAGTAAAATGGCTGCAGTTCGTAGCCGGTTGTGAAAACTGAACGGCGTTAGAAATTTATCCGAAAAAAAGTAAACAATCTGGCAATAAATATTCTCATATACGCAACGTTTACTATGGGGACATGACCCTGAACTATACGCACCGTATAGAGCTGTCCTCATAATATGCGGTGCATACTTAAAATGGATTTTGACCTAGTTCTGATGATCTTGAGTCCAAAAAAACGAATTTGTATTTCTAATTTATTGCATAGAATCAGAATAAATGGGAAAAAGTAAGATATTTTGCTGTCCCCAAAGTATGCGCAAGGCATAAATATATATATATATATATATATATAGATTGTCTGGTCGCTTTAGTAAGTCAGTATATGGTTGGATAGTGCTTGCTTTTGACAACAAATTGAAGAGTCAAACGTCTTCTTAAAATATTTTGCCATTCCCTTATAATCGCATCTGATAAAGCTTCCTTTGAGTTATAGTTTAGAGTCCGTATTTAGCTATCTACAATTTCCCATAGGTTTTCTATGGTATTGAGATCTGGCGACTGGATAGGCCAATTATACTAAAATTTATACTTTACTGTACAATTTTTTAATAACCCGAGGTGATTGGTTAACTATGACACTTTTTATTTAATTTTCCTTTACGATTCGTTCCTAAACAGATTTGCAATCGGATCAGTAGTTTAAAAGATTTTGATTTATTACCACATTTTTTGGATAGACATCACTGTGCAACCCTTAGGACCGTTTTCTCATTAGGTGATTAACTTTTTTCCCAACGAAAAACTGCAGATTAAAGAAATTTGGTTTCCTCAACAATGTCTCAATTGCTTCTATTCTGTCGCAAAGCTAACCCGACCTCATCTGCCAATTCAAGATTCAGTCTGTCAATGGCAACATTTAACTGCTGATTTATGTCAACATGTTGTCACTTGAAGGCAGGGTTCCCAACTGAAAATAATGTTTTTCGGCCAGTTTATCGGCCTAATAAATTTATGTTGAGATTAAGTAACAGGCAGTTTGTCGATATATTAAGAAAACGGGCCTTAGTCTTTCAACTACAAACTACAGTTCGAGTCGACAAGAAACCAACCCCCAACAATAAATTTCAGTGCATTTATCTATAATTGGGAATTCAGCACATGAAAACTAAATCTTACCAAAATATAAATTTTGTATTCACGTAATAATTATACCCTTCACCTTCGTGAGAAGGGTATATATAAATTTGTCATTCCGTTTGTAGTTTCCACAATATAATTTTCCGACCCTATAAAGTATATATATTCTGGATCCTTATAGATAGCGGAGTCGATTAAGCCATGTCCGTCTGTCTGTCTGTCTGTCTGTCTGTCCGTCTGTCTGTTGAAATCAGTTTTCTAAAGACCCCAGATATCTTCGGGATCCAAATCTTCAGTAATTCTGTCAGACATGCTTTCGAGAAGTTTGCTATTTAAAATCAGCAAAATCGGTCCACAAATGGCTGAGATATAAGGAAAAAACCAAGGCAACCTCGATTTTTTACCTATATCTGGATTACTAAGTCATTAATATAGACAATATGGATATCTAATGATAAATATTTCAAAGACCTTTGCAACGACGTATATAAGACCATAGTAAGTTGGACCTACAATGGGTCAAAACCGGGAAACAAATTTTAACCAGATTTTTTTTTTTCACCAAAAATTTTTTTTCGCTAAATATAAAAAAAGAATTTTAAATTAAAAAAAAAAAAATTTTAAATAAATAAAAAAATTTTAAATAAAAAATTAAAAAAAAAAAAATTCGAAAAAATGTTTTTTCCAAAAAATTAAAAAAACAACTGTAAAAAAAAATAAGTTTTGTTTACCTAAAAATATTTAAAATTTTTATTTTGAAGTATAGTTTGGTGAAGGGTATATAAGATTCGGCCCAGCCGAATATATCTCTCTTACTTGTTTTTTAGTTAACTCTGCTTGTTTACTGAAACTAGTGTAATAAAAGATAAATACGAGGGCGGGTCAATAAGTCCGTGACATTTTTAATTTCCCGCCTCTTAACTGAAAGAGCAACACTGCTCCTGTCAACAGACATCTGTCAGTTGACTCCTGTCAAAATTTGAGCAAGCTGCGTGTGTGTTCATGTGTTAAGCAATATTTTTTGCTCAAACCAAGGCTAACCTTGACTAACCACTTTTTTACCATAAATTTCAATGGTAAAAAAGTGGTTTACTGAATTTCGTTGTGGCCGCACAAGCACGGAAGATGCCGATCGTTCTGGACCTAAAACAAAAGAACAAATTCACTATATAGTGTTGGCCGTTCGGTGATTTAAAGTGCGAGAGATTGTGAAAAGCCATAGGCATCTCCATGGCTCAGTGGTTTAAATTTTTAATGATCACTTGGGTATGAGAAAGCTTTGCCGTGTTTGCTCACAATCAGGTGGACACATGTTCAGTTTTCATGGCAAAAAAAAAAAACCTTTTGTTGTAAACGTGTCTTGTGAAATACAGTTTTGAATAACTAGCGGTTAAAGTTCATGGTAAATTATATCCGTGCATTGTGAAAAGATCCGTTTTGCATTCATTCATCTGCCAAAAAAAATACAATGCCAAATACAATCATGCAGTTGTAAATTGCATTAATTCTCTTGAAATCATCATAATTAATAATTCCTTTTAACAATTATGCGTTTAAATATGTAGTTCTTAAAATCTGTAATTAAATTGCAATTAAATCATTTCATTTTACTAAATTTTCCTAAAAACAGAACTTTTTTTTTTGTTTTTTTTTTTTCAAAAATAGAATTATAATCACGTTTTGCTTGTATTTGCGGTAAAAGATTTTAAGTTTAAAAATCTAAATAAATATTTATTATTTGCAATAGTAATATTCATGCATACATACATACTATGTATGTATACATATGAAAAATTGTTTGCAGTTTGAATTTATTATTTTTTTTATACTTTTACTCTTTGTCGCAATTATTTTTATAATGAAAATAAATTTGTTTTTATGATTATAAGGTAGAATTAGCAAAATAAACATGACATTTAATTCGAGTGCAAGATAAATGTTTATTTATTTTAGTTTATATTTAAATTTATTTTAGGTGACACCGAAAAAGTGAACAACTACAGGTTTTAGAAAAATATGTATTCAGAATAAAACTGAAAATCTGACAACGTTTGTATGGATAGAGATAAGAAAAATATTTTTGTTATAAAAGTCTTTACAAACTATCAAAATTCCTGTGGATTTTAAAACGTACTAGTCCATTACAAGTTAAGCAAACACACTTTCAATGAATTTTTACTTAATTTGGTAGCCCATAAATACAGTGAGTGACATTACGTTGGAAACTTATTCTGAAAACTAAGGACTGAGACCGAAAAATTCTTAACACACGTTTTTCATTAAAACTTTTAACCCAAGTAAAATTTGATAGTTTCTTTGATCACATTACCTTTGTAAAGCATGTCAGTTTTTATGTTTAATGTCAATTATGTTCATTTGTTGTTAATCTGATTAAAATGAGTTACGAGAAAAAAGTGTTTACTAAAATTATTAAATATTTTCAACAAAACCCAACTTGGTCCTACAAAAAGTTGGTCAGACAATCAAAGGTCTGCCGTTAAACTGTTTCCAATATTATTAAACAGTATGGGGAGAACTTGTCCGTTGATAGAAAACCTGGTTCATGTAGAAGAAATGGTCCACATGATGTTTCTATAGCCAATACATAGAAAGCATTTTCAAAAGAGCTCCCAACACATCCGGTAGAAAAGCAGTTCGGTTAGCTCAGTACTAGCACTATTTGGTACGAAAAGTTAAAGCCAATGCAGGCTTAAAAACATACAAGGCTCAAAAAGTTCCTGACAAGAACTCTGCTAAAAATTTAGAGGCCAAAGTTAGAGCACGGAAATTGAAGTCAAATTTTATACAAAAAATTTAACTGCTGCAAAATGGGTGACGAAACGTACGTATGCAAATTTTTCACAGCTTCCGGGTCAATATTTTTATATTGCTGATGCTCGTGGGAATCTTTTAGAAAAGTTTAAGAACCTAAAGCAGAAAATTGTTCCAAAAAGTTCTTGGCATGGCAAACAATATGCAGTTGTGGCAAAAGAAGCCAAACATTTGTTACAATGGGCTCTATAAATACCGAAATTAACATCAAGAAATGTTTACAAAAGAGGATGCTTCCATTCATAAGACTTCTTTATGTGTCCACATATTTTTGGCCTGATTTGACATCCTGTCACTATGGTAAACAAGCCCTTGAGTGGTACAAGAACAATAATGTGGTATTTGTACAAAGAGAGGCAAATCCTCTAAACTGTCTGGAGCTAAGGCCAGTAGAGAGATATTGGACTCTTATTAAAAGAGAATTGAATTGAATAGATTTTAAACGGAGATGGACTACCTGTTCGAACAAAGTGACAGAAAGCCTTGTAAAAACCTTAATGGAAGGGTTTTTGAAAAAGGTTCAAAATTTCATCACTAGTGATTAAAACTATAATTTTTTTTTGTAAGTTGTAATAATAATTTCATTCAAATAAAAAAAAAATCAAAACTGTGAATTTAGTGGTTTCATTTTTATTAACATATATGTATGTTAAGAATTTTTCGATCTCAGTCCTTATATTCCTCCTTAATTTCAGTTTTCAAAAACATGACCTTTTACCAGATATGAAGGGTGTTTTTTTTTTAAGCCGGATAGAACTTAAAAGAGTTAAAAATAACACAAAAATAAAATTTTTTATACGAAAGTTCAATACATGACATTAAGATTTGAAAATGATTTTGGGCATATGGCGACAACACTGTTATTGACGAAGCGCATTCTGGACGTCCAATATTGGGCCACTTTGGGTCACGAATAACACGAACAATGTTGGCGTCAATCGTTGGTGGTTTATCAGCATAAACCAGTGACTTGGCCCCACAGGAAATCATCGAGTGATCTCAAATCGCAGGACCTTGGAGGCCAATTGACAAGTAAATTTCTCAAAATCAGGTAAAAGCCAAATTTTGATTTGAATAAATCGATGGTTGCAGTTGTCGTATGATACGTAGCGCCATCGTGTTGAAACCATATCTCGCCCGCATCAATGTCATCCGTAACGCGAGCTCCGGCTTCACTTTTGAAGAAATAAGGACCGATGATGCCACCAGCGTGTAAACCGCACCAAGCGGTGCATTTTTCTGTATGCAATGGAGTGCATTTTTCTGGACGTTTTTAACAAACCCGTTAAGCCAAGCATTAGCCTCATCATAAGTTGCGCATATCGATGACTGATTTTCAAAGTAAATTTGGTAGCATTGTTCAAGCGTCAATTTTCAAGAATTCATGACGAACGCAGTCTGATAGTTGGTTTGATTAAAACACGCTTTATATCGAGAAACTATATTCAAAACCCTCTATCTTAGAAAACACAAGTTTTCAATGGATCGTTTTCGGAATACTCCTCTTAACGATAATACGCATTCCGAAAGATGCCGCACATACCCAGAGAAAAAATATTGTTGCTCACCATAACCATTTAAAAATTTTTAAAGTTTTTTTTAACAATATTATGGTCATTCTAATTATGTAAATAATTGCGGTAACCATAATATGTTTAAGTTACCATTCACATGATAATAGCAATCATATATATGATTTTAGTAACTAAGTATGTATATGTTTGTGGTAACCATATTTATGATGAATCATTATGATAATCAAATCTGAGAACAACATATTATGGTGGAGTAATACATCATAAACATGGTTACCACAAACATATACTTAGTTACTACAATCATATATATGATCGCTATGAACATACATATATATATTTACCACAATCATATATATGATTGTCATAATCATATACATAATTACAGTGACCATAATATTGTTAAAAAAAACTTTTAAAAATGTTGAAATGTTTATGGTAAACATGTATAACTACTAGGGTATTCAATCGATTAACCGTTAATCGGTTAACCGATTAATTTTGTTCGGTTAACTGTTCGAATAATTTACAATTGCCGATTTTCAAATAACAAATAAACCGATTAATTTGCGTAGATTAACCGAAATTTTATTTTTGTTTGCACTTTATATCGAACCTTTGGAAAGTGGTTTTCAGAGTGAAAGAAAAAATACAATTTTCAATAGGCAACAAGTGTGCTATATAATTGTCCTTCTTTTTAAACCACAACCATTTTGACATTTTCTTTTGTTTGTTTTCTCTTGCCATATTACTGGAAACAGCCGATTCATATCTGTGTAATTTGTGGTTTTCTACAAGTATTGCACAAAAATTTAAAGTAAGGAATTTGTAAATAAACCTTTTTCTAGAATGTGCTATGATTAACTTTGTCCTAATGAGTCGAAGGACGACATGGTAATAGATGAAACTAAAGACATAACTGAAAAGAGTTTTTTTTATCAGAAACTATTAAAAGTATTCACAATATAAAAACTCCAATGCACAGTGGATAATATAAGGTGTATGCATCTCATAATTGATTTTGGCAAATGTTTGAAATTAACTATAAAACTAATTCTATTCTAAAGATGTCAAGCAATAATTATTCGCAGAAATTATAGTTATTATGTCAACAGAAGTATTCGAAAATGGCGACAGAACACACTACTTTCTACTTTAAAGATTTGAGGAGTTAAAATTATACCATATTCAAGGGCGTATTTTTAATATTTATAATTATTTGTTTTAGGATTGTTTTTCCTTGTTGGAAAGGGTATCTTGTCCAGATTCTATTTTCGTTATGAGTTTTGTATATATTGTTAGCAGATTTGAAATTTATTCATTTAAAATATATAATGTTTTCTGGCTTACCTACGCAATTTTGACTAAGATTTTAACTGTTGGCGCCGTTTGCCGCCGATCTAGTTTTAACATAGGATTAAAGTTTAACTTATTATCTAAAAGATATATCAAAACTAGCTGCCTTTTCGGGCCTATAAACAAAAAACTATACAAAAAAAAAATTAGACTGTTTTTAATTTATTTGAACTTGTTTCGAAAAAGTTTAATAACTTTTGCAAATATAAACCGATTTTAACAAGTAATGTCTCGTTTTTTTCGCTATAAACTTGTATTTAAAACAATGTGCACAAAAAGTATGTTTTCATAGAAAAAAAATTAAAATAGCTATTGTTGAATTTGAAAAATTACAAAAAAAGAAAATGCTAAACTTTTTATAAAAACTTAAATAATTTCTTGAAGTATACTTTTTTACATTTTATGAAAGATTAATTCCTTGCCTCTCCACAATTCTTTAAAATTTTTAAATCAATCTAAAAATGTGTGAATTAGAGGTACTAAAGTACTACGACCTACCCTAAAAAAGTTTTTTAAAAAAAAAACTGAAAATGTTGAGGGTGTTTCAAAATCTTTGAAAACGGTTTTAAACTTTAAACTTCGAAAGCATTTTTTTTAAGTATCATACATTTGCAACCAATGGAGTTTTATTTTAACTCTACTGTAGCTGAACATGTTTTCCAAAAAATGCAACCTTTGGGCCTTGTAAATATTGGGGCTTAAAAATCTATGGGCCGAAGGTTGTATTTTTCAAAAAAAAAAAAAAAAAAGAAAAAAACGGCTGTTAACAAATGTCAGTTGTTAATACTATTAAAACTAATTAAAAAGTACATAAAAACACCTCTTTTACTTGTCTTAACATATCACTTTTATACAAAAACTAAAAAAATCAAACATGTATTTTTAACCGTTCATTACTTTTTTTATTATGATTCGATTTTTATGATTAAAAAAGCAAATTAAAGCTTAAAGTCCCACCTATTCAACAAAAAAATCTTACAAAAATCCTCATCCATTCAAAAGTTACAGATATTTGATACGAAAATTACCAAAATTTTCCACTGCAATGGTATAATTGAGAATCTTATATGACAAATTAGATATTCTTTACTTTTGATTTCTCAAGTTTTATTAAATCTAATGATAAAATCGTTTAAAAGGAAAACATTTCAATTATATTCTTTTTTAACAGAAGATCTCACTAAAATCCTAAAGATCTCACTAAAATCCTAAAAAACTCACATTTGTATAAAAAAGGATCTCAGATACCATATTTTTTTTTTTGTTGAATTGTTATGATTTCTTTGTTTTTTATGATTTTGTTGTTTTTATTTATAAAATGCTTAAATAAGTATACAAACTTGTGGTTACATTTTCAATTTAAAATTAAAATAAAAATTATTCGGTTAATCAAATAATTTAAAATTAACCGATTATTAACCGATTAAATCTAAACCCCGATTAATTATTTGCTCGATTAACCGATTAAAACAGAAACCCGATTAATTGAATACCCTAATCACTACATATATTTTCAGCGATTTATGGTATGCAGCGTAATGTACTAATTCGTCTTCGTGCTTAACAATTAAACTTGTGTCCATCCACTTTATGGACACAGGAATTGATGCGTCACCTTCACCGTCCGTGCCGCACAATTTCATTTGAAAATTTTGTTCAGTGATGAAGCACACTTTTGATTAAAATGATAATCCTTAAGCCGTTGTCGAAACACCACTACATCCAAAAAAAACTCACTGTTTAGTGCGCTTTATTGGCCGTTGGAATAATTGGTTCATATGTCTTTACAAATAACGATGGTCAACGATGAACGGTATATAAACATTCGTGCTTGAATTGCAAGGCATTAGTATGCAGACATGTGGTTTCAGCAGGATGGTGTCAAACAGCGAGCGATGCTATCAATTTATTAATAGAAACATTTTAGATTATTTTGCCGAAATACAGCCTGATTTAAGGCCATTAAATTATCTAATTAATAAAGCCAATTGGATGGATATTAAAAACGTTTTTCTCTGTATTATTTCATAAAGTTCTGCGTTTCTATAAAAAAAACCCTTTATTTTCAGAATTTAATTAAGTATGTTGTTAATATAAGCAAATAAAAAGTACATATAATGAAAACGTACAAATTCCTTAAGAATTTTTTTGTTGTTGAATATTTGGGTCTTGTGAAACAGATTTCTAGAAAAAAAAACAAATGGTTTCATTTTAAAAGGCTTATTTTTAAATTTGACTTTTATTTCAGTTTAATTAGTCTTCATGTGTGTACGCAGGTTTTATTTTTCGAATAACATCCTAAATAGCAAATTTCAATCCAGCTAAGTAATTCCCGGAAAATTGTCTCAAAAGTGTTATTGTAAATATATATATACATATTTCTTTAGCATTTAAAATGTATTTAATTAACGCCAAATAACAAATAAATATTAATTTGAAGCTTTATAAATGTATATAAAATTATAAAAAGTGAAACAATTAACATGCTTATCAAGTTTAACCAATTTATTGAAAAAAAAAAAAAAAAAAAAAAAAAAAAAAAAAAAAAAAACATATTAATTTGTATGACCAAACGTTGGTTTTTTTATTTTTCAGTGAAAAACAAAACATGTTGACACGTTTAAAACAAACCTGAAAAGGTGTCAGTCATACTTAAACTAAATTTGGATAAAATGAAATTTATATTTACCTCAAATATTACTGAATGTTGCTGAAATAAAAGAAGAAAAATATAAAAATTTGTTCATGTAAAATAATTCAATTTAGAAATAGAAAAAAAGAAATTAATTTTTCCTGAAAATGATGGATGAATTTTATTATAATAATATTATGAAAATGATAAAATATTCCTCTAAACATTGATGGCGTTTAAGGTAGTAGCCCATCAATCAATTTTGTGTTGACATTTTATACTAGAGTTTCCAAAAAACCGAAGAATTTCAAAACCGCGGTTTCGGTTTTAAAAAATTGAAAACCGATCGGTTTCGGATCAGAGAATACAGTGAAAAGTGGTACTTTTTCTTATAATAATGAACCTATAAGCAGGATATTAAACACTAGGGTATTCAATTAATCGGGTTTCTGGTTTAATCGGTTAATCGAGCACATAATTAATCGAGGTTTAGATTTAATCGGTTAATAATCGGTTAACTTTAAATTATTCGATTAACCGAATAATTTTTATTTTAAATTGAAAATGGAACCACAAATTTTGTATTAAGCATTTTATAAATAAAAACAATAAAATCATAAAAACAAAGAAATCATAACAATTCAACAAAAAAGGTAATAACAAACAAGTAAGAGAGATATATTCGGCTGTGCCGAATCTTATATACCCTTCACCAAATTATACCTTAAAATAAAATTAAAAAAAAAAAATTTAAATTTTTTTTTTTTTCAAAATTGTTTTTTAAAAGTTTTTTCCAATTTTTTAAAAAAAAAATTTGTTTAATTTATTAGTGAAAAAAATTTATGACAAAATTTGAAATATCTATCATTAGATATCCATATTGTCTATATGACTTAGTAATCGAGATATAGATAAAAAAATAGGCCAAAAATAGAGGTTGCCCAGATTTTTGCTCATATCTCCGTTATTTATGGACCGATTTTGCTGATTTTAAATAGGAAACTTCTCGAAAGCATGTCTGACAGAATTATTGAGGATTTGGATCCCAAAGATATATGGGCTCTTCAGAAAATTGATTTCAACAGACGGACAGACGGACGTGGCTAAATCGACTCCGCTATCTATAAGGATTCAGAATATATATAATTTATAGGATCGGAAAATTATATTGTGGAAATTACAAACGGAATGACAAATTTATATATACCCTTCTCACGAAGGTGAAGGGTATAAAAATATATGGTAGCTGAGATCCTTATTTTTACACATGTGAGTTTCTTTAGGATTTTAGTGAGATCTTCTCTTAAAAATGAATATAATTGAAATGTTTTCCTTTTAAACGATTTTTTCATTAGATTTAATAAAACTTGAGAAATCAAAAGTAAAGAATATCTAATTTCTCATATAAAATTGTCAATTATACCATTCCACAGTGGAAAATTTTGGTAATTTTCGGATCAAATATCTTTAACTTTTGAATGGATGAGGATTTTTGTAAGATTTTTTTTTTCTTGTATAGATGGGACTTTAAGCTTTAATTTGCTTTTTTAATCATAAAAATCGAATCATAATAAAAAAGTAATGAACGGTTAAAAATACATGTTTGATTTTTTTAGTTTTTGTATAAAAGTGATATGTTAAGACAAGTAAAAGATGTGTTTTTATGTACTTTTTCATTAGTTTTAATAGTATTAACAACTGACATTTGTTAACAGCCGTTTAGCTTAGCTTAGCTTAGTTTTTTTTTTTTTTTTTTTTTTTGAAAAATACAACCTTCGGCCCGTAGACTTTTAAGCCCCAATATTTACAAGGCCCAAAGGTTGCATTTTTTGAAAAACATGTTCAGCTACAGTAGAGTTAAAATAAAACTCCATTGGTAGCAAATGTATGATACTTCAAAAAAAAGTTTTCGAAGTTTAAAGTTTAAAAACGTTTTCAAAGATTTTGAAACACCCTCAACATTTTGAGTTTTTTTGAAAAAACTTTTTTAGGGTAGGCCGTAGTACTTTAGTACCTCTAATTCACACATTTTTAGATTGATTGAAAAATTTTAAACAATTATGGAGAGGCAAGGAATTAATCTTTCATAAAATGTAAAAATGTATATTTCAAGAAATTATTTAAGTTTTTATAAAAAGTTTAGCATTTTCTTTTTTTGTAATTTTTCAAATTCAACAATAGTTATTTGAATTTTTTTCTGTGAAAACATACTTTTTGTGCACATTGTTTTAAAGACAAGTTTATAGCGAAAAAAAACGAGACATTACTTGTTAAAATCGGTTTATATTTGCAAAAGTTATTATACTTTTTCGAAAAAAGTTCGAATAAATTAAAAACAGTGCAACATTTTTTTTATAGTTTTTTGTTTATAGGCACGAAAAGGCAGCTGGTTTTGATATATCTTTAAGATAATAAGTTAAACTTTAATCCTACGTTAAAACTAGATCAGCGGAAAATGACGCCAACAGTTGAAATCCTAGTCAAAATTGCGTAGGTAAGCCAAAAAATATTATACATTTTACATGAATAAATTTCAAATCTGCTAACAATATATACAAAACTCATAACGAAAATAGAATCTGGATACAATACCCTTTCCAACAAGGTAAAACAATCCTAAAACAAATAATTATAAATATTAAAACTACGCCCTTGAATATGGTATAATTTTAACTCCCCAAATCTTTAAAGTAGAAAGTAGTGTGTTCTGTCGCCATTTTCGAATACTTCTGTTGACATAATAACTATAATTTCTGCAATTAATTATTGATTGACATCTTAGCTTTACGATAGAATTTGTTTTATGGTTAATTTCAAACATTTGCCAAAATCAATTATGAGATGCATACACCTTATATTATCCACTGTGCATTGGAGTCCTTTTTGGAGTTTTTCAGATTGGGAATACTTTTAATAGTTTCTGATAAAAGACTCGTTTCAGTTATGTCTTTAGTTTCATCTATTATCATGTCGTCCTCGGACTCATTAGGACAAAGTTAATCATAGTACATTCTAGAAAAAGGTTCCTTACTTTCAATTTTTGTGCTATACTTCTAGAAATCCACAAATTACACAGTTCCAGTAATATGGCAATAGAAAACAAACAAAAGAAAATGTCAAAATGGTTGTGGTTTAAAAACAGGTATTTTTTGTCTTTCACTCTGAAAACCACTTTTCAAAGGTTCGATATTACTTTCTTGAGAACTGTCATTTGTTTCATATTATTACAGAAATGAAATGTGTGTGCTTAAAACTATATTTCTATATAAAATGCAAAAAAATTTATAAATTTCGGTTAATCGGTTAATCGACACAAATTAATCGGTTTATTTGTTATTTGAAAATCGGCAATTTTAAATTATTCGAACAGTTAACCGACAAAAATTAATCGGTTAACCGATTAACGATTAATCGATTGAATACCCTAGTATATATTGATTTTGTAATTTCGTTTTGTAACATATCGAAATATTTGTTGCAGACCCACATTAGAATATGGCAATCTGTGTACTCATAAGATTCCAAGACGATGTAACTATGGCAGAAAACACGCTACTGGCCAAACGAATGAAGCTATCGGGCTGAAATTTTCCACAACTTATTTCTGTTGATAAGGAAAATGGAGATTATCGATCCATGATTTCACCTAGCTCTCATACAAATGTCCCCCCGGAGTCATAAATATATGGTGATTATGCGGAAATCCTGATAAAATTTTCGACAAATTAGTTCTAAGTACTCTGAAATTATAGTATAAAGTATGGCGATATATCGGTTTAAAAACTAAAAATGCGTCTCCTAAAAAATTAAATTTGTTGAGCAAATGAGCAATATGTTCTATTTTTTGCCAGATGCTCTAAAAGAGATAAACTAATTTTATTTTTAATGCTTTTCTTTATGATTTATTTACTATTTACCCTTATCGTGGTTGGCGTAAACGTCATACGCCTACCACAGTTTCGTACTAGATTAAAGAAACAGTTTGCATTTTATCTTTAATCTAGTACGAAACAGTCGTAGGCGTAAGACGTTTACGCCAACCACGCTAAGGATGATTATTAAAACAATTGTGACGTATTTGTTATCATTTTATTTATTTAGGTTTTTAACATCCAGCAATATACATCATTAGATGAAGTTTAGTTTAACTAAAATAACAACTTTTAAAATTTCACAATTGTTATTAAATTACACTTATAAAAGATATCAAAGAAATGTTATTTTAATTTGCCACAGAATCAGTTAGTGCACAGTGGTTTAGAAACTATTCACTTTGGACATTACACGATAGGTCGTGAAATTTCTTAATGAAATTTCACATAGTCAGTGCTGAGGTGTTTCTGAGTTGATTTTTATTTACAAGGATTCGTAGTAGGGGGCTAGAGTACGGCCGCCCAAAGTTGCTCACCTCAACATAGGTCAAAAATCGTGATAACTGTGGTTTTCTGCTTATATCTCGATTGGTCGATTTTCTTGATTTTAAATAACAACCTAAGTTCAACTATAGCGGATATATTAATGTATGAATCATGTATGTAAGTTATTTGGGGACTAGGGGAAGATGATTTCAACATACAGACGGACATGGCTATATCAGACTCCGCAAAACTTCCCAACCACTTCATTCTAAATACTTTTTAACAGGTATTGCTCACACCAAATACAGAGCATTACCTTAGCGTCATAGATATTTGGCTCTGGTTTTGCTTCGGATGGTTGGCAAAGCTTCACATACGATCTCCTACGCTTCGGGTTATGGTAATGTATCCATTTTTCATTTCGGACACCTGATGCCATGTTTGGGCTGCCAAAATCGGTATAAAGTATAAATACAAATGCTAAGTATAACTCTTAACTATTTAAGAATGGGTTTCATTAAAAGGGTTATACGTTTGAAAAAAATTCTTAGCTCAGTGTACTCCTACAATGCACTTACTCTGCCAACACTTCGTTGGTATACATTCTTGATGTTTTCATATATTCTGCAGTTCAAAAGCATTAAAATAAACAACATACTTCATTTGGGGAAACTGGGGGTTTTCATTTACATACATTGTTTTAAATTTCAAGCGTAGGCTGTCAAAGAATCCAGTTTCTTTTGAACATTGGACATTGCAAAATAAAAAATGAAATTGCTGACTATTAAATGCGTTCATAATTTTTATGTTTCATAGTTTTCATAAGATGGAAATATGTAAATAAGTCTTGGGTTAACTGCAGCAATAATTATACCCTTCACCTTCGTGAGAAGGGTATATATAAATTTGTCATTAAGTTTGTAATTTCCACAATATAATTTTCCGACCCTATAAAGTATATATATTCTGGATCCTTATAGATAGCAGAGTCGATTAAGCTATGTCCGTCTGTCTGCCTGTCTGTTGAAATCAATTTTCTGAATACCCTAAATAACTTACAAACTTGATACATACATCAATATATCGGGAATTCTTCCGGCTCAGTTGCTATTTAAAATCGAGAAAATCGGGCCACAAATGGCTGAGATATAAAGAAAAAACCGGGCCAACCTCGATTTTTGGCCTATTTTTTATCTATATCTGGATTACTAAGTCATTAATATAGACAATATGGATATCTAATTATAGATATTTCAAAGTCCATTCTATCTATATAAGGCTATAGTAATTTGGACCTACAATGGGTCGAAATTGAGAAAAAAAATTTTTTAACCGAATTTTTTTTTTAACAAAAAAATTGTTTTTCACTAGTGAATTAAAAAATTAAAAAAAAAATTTTGAAAAAAAAAAATTGAAAAAAAAAATATTAGAAAAAAAAAAAATTTTAAAAAAACTATTTCGAAAAAAAAAAAATTCAAAACAATTTAAAAAAAAAATTTTTAATTTTGTTTACCTAAAAATATTTAAAATTTTTATTTTAAAGTATAGTTTGGTGAAGGGTATATAAGATTCGGCACAGCCGAATATAGCTCTCTTACTTGTTTTAATATAACTACTGATCGGTACAAAACCTAGAATAACGGTTGAGGAGTATTTAAGCCATTTGCTTTCAAACCAGTCGGCATCCAGAGTACTCCAAAATGAGTACCACTGTTGCTCATATATAAAAGCCTTTATTGCTGAAATTATTATAATTTTTACAAAAAGTTTACCTCACCAAAAAATAAACAGACTGTTCGCAACTGTATGTACATATTTTTATAAATACAAACAAACATATTAATAATTCAACAAATGGAAATATACCCAACAATATGTATAAAAATGATGTTGCAGGAAAAACTCTACAATGAATTGCATATGAAAAATATGTTTATAATGAAATACTTGATGGTAGTAGCAAGAAGTAAAAACTATTATAAATATATATTTTTTTATAAATAATATAAACAAGGGTGAACCACAATTCGTTAAACCGACTTAACCCAAACTATTTTATGCGGCAAGCAATTTTGTAAAAATTGTAAAGTAAAAACTATTATAAATATATATTTTTTTATAAATAATATAAACAAGGGTGAACCACAATTCGTTAAACCGACTTAACCCAAACTATTTTATGCGGCAAGCAATTTTGACTCTAGGAAAATTAAAAATTACACATGGCTCATAAATTATATGTATGTTATGATCACTGATATATATATTGTGGTTACCCGATCTTTAAAATGGTAGGTAGATGAGTTTAAAACGTCAGTTGCGGTGTACTTTAGTAAATAGCCAAACAATAACAAGAAGTCAATATCCCATCCCCATTTTCCAACTGAAAACTTTGTATTGAACCTTATAGGAAAACAAATAAGCTATTCGGTTGTGCTGAATCTTATATACTAAAGTATACTTTATACAAAAAAATGTGTTTGTGGGAAAAAATGTTGGTGAAAATATGCTTTTAAAAAAATATTTTAGAGAAATAAAATGTTGAGTTCATATACGTCGTTGGAAAGGTATTTGCATTGTCTATCATTAGATATCCATATTGTTTATATTGATGACTTTGTAATTCAGATATACAGTGGTTACAGTTGTTTTTGGTTACAGGTGTGTTTAGGGTCATTGTCATGCTGGAATCTACAAACTAGGGCCATATTTTCCTCAGCTTATCGGTACATAACATCGTAGATCTGTATCCGATTTCAGTCTTTTATGACATGACTTGGTCTTTTCTCTGAAAAACAGCCTTACACCATAATATTACCACCACCAAACTTGACAGTATTATTTGTGTAGTTGCTTGGGGTCCATTCTCACTTTCCCTTCGGCCGTTTTACAAATGTTCTCCCATTACTGTCTATTAAATTGTATTTGGATTCATCCGAAAAGGGACCAGTTTTCAATTTTCTTTAACAAATTGTATACGAGCATTACGGTTTTTTTTTACAAATAAGAAGGGTCGAAGGGCCTAATTTGCCCTGCAGTTAATAGTTCGAGAACTAATTTCCCATTTAAGATTAGTGGTAACCTTCCGGGGAGTAATTTTTGAGAATTTCTTAAACACTCTTGCTATTGTCACTATTATCTTGTAGCTTCGAATTAATTTATTCAATTTGGGCTCAATTCACTAAAATCTTAATTAGGAATTATAAAATGTCTGCCATAAATACATTCCAAAAATCGAATTCTACAGCTTCATTCATAGACTTTTATTTAAATAGAATTAATTCATCGTTGATGAAAAAATATATGGGTTTTTTTGGTCATTTTCACATGTTCCAACTTTGGATGCGTGTAACTTTTTACAGGGACGAGATAACTGTTGGCAAGTTTTTATACCCTTCACCTTCGTGAGAAGGGTATAAGTTTGTCATTCCGTTTGTAATTTCCACAATATAGTTTTCCGACCCTATAAAGTATATATATTCTGGATCCTTATAGATAGCGTAGTCGATTTAGCCATGTCCGTCTGTCTGTCTGTTGAAATCAATTTTCTGAAGACCCCAGATATCTTGGGGATCCAAATCTTCAATAATTCTGTCAGACATGCTTTCGAGAAGTTTCCTATTTAAAATCAGCAAAATCAGTCCATAAATAACGAAGATATGAGCAAAAATCCGAGCCAACCTCTATTTTTGATCTATATCTCGATTACTAAGTCATAAATATAGACGATATGGATATCTAATGATAGATATTTCAAAGTCTATTGTAACGATGTATATAAGGCTATATATAGTAAGTTGGACCTACAATGGGTCAAAATCGGGAAAAATATTTTTTAACCCGAATTTTTTTTCACAAAAAAACATTTTTTTGTCATACATTTTTTTCAATAATAAATTAAAAAAAATAAATTTTTAAATTAAAAATTTAAAAAAAAAAAAAAATTGGAAAACACTTAAAAAAAAATTTAAAAATTAAAAAAAAAAAATTTATTTTAGCTATATTCGGCACAGCCGTTTAGGCGTGATGCAAAGACATTTATATATTTATATAGATTTTATCGCCAATATAGCTGATATTTTAAAAATTAATTTTGGCCCACCGTAGGGACCATAAAAAAATCCAGCAAAATTAAAAAAAATTTATATATAAATCAATAAACCTAAATATCTCTTCAACTAATGGAGATAACCTACACATGTAAGCGTATTTTTTGTAGATCTTCTCAAGGACTATTTACCTTTTAAATTAAAGATCATTCGGAGCATAAATGGATTTTTGGCGATTTTTTTTTTTTTAAATTTGAGACCCGGGTTAACCAATTTTGAGGGGCCACGCATTGGACCCCCTTAGCGCTAGGAAGCTCAACTCGAAAACACCTCAGCTCCAACCATGTGAAATTTGTTCCTGAGATACCGAATTATTTCCAAAAAAAAACTTTTCTAAGCCACTGTGTTACGTTTACCGCTTCCCCATTATCTTAAATCTTCACTACATACAATGTTTGGAATCCACGGCTCACTCAGGGCCTCAATCTCCATCTTTATGTAACTGAAATACGTGTTTCTCACTAAGTCTGTTATAGACACATTTCGGCCAATTTTAATTATAGAAATGTACATATAAGATTGAGAAACGGACATACGAATTTACTTATTGAAAAATTAAATTAGATCCAAAGCTACCAATGCACACCCAATATAAATCCACCAACAATATCTCGTCATCAAAATGATTTTCTTTATTTATTGACCTGTGTTCTTTTCCAAATTGAAATAAAAATATTGAATAATTGAATACCCTAGCATAAACCCAATACAAAAAAAAATAACAGAGTATACTTTAATATAAAGTAATCAACAAAACTCAGATATACATACATACACACATATTTATGTTTACGGCTACAAGGAATTTTTAATGCAACTCAGCATCATCCTTATTACCTTCACAAAACTGACAATAACATCACGGAACAGCAGGAGGAGCTTTAACAAAAAATACTCTCCTACGCAATTAAACACGTACGAATATATATTCCGAATATATTCCCGTAGTTGTTTTTAAAAATTCTACAAAAAATTGATTCTCATATTATTAAATTCATGGAGTGGGAGTGAGTGGTACTATCTACATGTATATGTAATGAAGTTATGAAGAATTTTACTGATGATACCCATCCTATTTTTATAATAAATAATTCGTTTTTAATCCTGTACATCAAATCTAAACATAATTTATTTATAAGAGTTATTGTTTCATTAAATTGATGTTAACTTTTGGCTCTATATATACAAACTCGTTTTGTTTTTTTTTTTTTTTTTTTGTGACCTTTGACCCTCAATTTAATGGGTAGCAGATAGGTGATAAAACTCCTCAGAGCTTCCTGTACATTGCTTAGTAATTTTCAAAATTATTTTAATAAAGCCAGCTACTGAATTCTGGATAACTTGGTAAGTAACATAACTTTGTAATCATTAAAACAACGGAAATATAATTTTATTATTAACGGCACACAGTAATGTCGATCGTAAAAAGCTGCAATAAATTTTAATCTTCGAAACTACTGATCTGAATACAAGACCCTGTAGCCAAAGTCGACTATATCTGGTTAGAAAGACTTTGTACAGCTTATATAATAAACCAATAAGTCCGCAACATTTTGAATTTCCCGGCTTCTGTCAACAGACATCTGTCATTTGACTCCTGTCAAAATTTGAACAAGCTGCGTCATTTAGTTTGTGTTTGACATCCATTGATACAAGATTACCTCGTGATTTTGGAGAAAAGTGAATTTCGTCTGCTCATTAAGCATTATATTTTGCGGAAAAAACACACAATAAAGGCTTAGCTTGATAAATACTGCATCATCAATTTCAATGGTGAAAAAGTGGTTTCCGTACAAGCACGTTTTGGACGCCAAGTTGAGGTCTCTACACCCGCAACAATTGAACCAATTCACGATATAGTCTTGGCCGATCGGAGATTGAAATAGTTTTTTAACAGTTATTGCAGCATGTGGCGGAGCGATGACATGATGGAATATTACGGTTTCATGTCTGGCCAATACTCGCTTCAGTTGCGTTCACTACAGTTTCCCTGTGATGGTCTGGGTCAGATTTCAGTACCTCATAATAGAAAGAACCCTTTTGCTCCCACAAAATACAGAGCATTACCTTAGCGCCATGGATATATGACTTTGGTATCGATTCGGCTGGTTGGCCGAGTTTCACATACGATCTCTTTCGCTTCGGGTTATCGTAATGGATAAATTTTTCATCGCAAGAAATGATTCGGTGCAAAAATGATTTTCTTTTATAGCGTTCAAACATCATTTCGGACATGCAAAATCGTCTTTCAAGGTCTCTCGGCCTCAATTCGGTGCAAAAATGTTTTTCTTTTATAGCGTTCAAGCATCATTTCGGGCATGCAAAATCGTCTTTCAATGTCTCTCGGCCTCAATTCGCATGGTACCCAATTTCCCTGCATTTGGATGAATTCTGCTGTTGAGTTTGACAACAATCTTCAATTCACTTTAGCTGGCCTGGGTGATCTTTGTCTTTCGTGTCAAAATCACCACTTCTGAGCAATCGGTGTACATCAGCCGCACTATTTTTATACCCTTTACCTTCGTTAGAAGGTTATATATAAGTTTGTCATTCCGTTTGTAATTTCCACAATATAATTTTCCGACCCTATAAAGTATATATATTCTGGATCCTTATAGATAGCGGAGTCGATTTAGCCATGTCTGTCTGTCTGTCCGTCTGTCTGTTGAAATCAATTTTCTGAAGACCCCAGATATCTTCGGGATCCAAATCTTCAATAATTCTGTCAGACATGCTTTCGAGAAGTTTCCTATTTAAAATCAGCAATTTCCGACCATAAATAAAGGAGATATGAGTAAAAATCCGAGACAACCTCTGAAAATTTCATCAAAAAAAGACAATTTATTGCATGCTTTGACAAAAAAGCAACAAAACGTAAGTTTGGATGTGTGTTGGTTTCATTGCTTTGCGTATTTTTTTTTTTTTTTTTTTGGTGTTTCGTTTCGTTTGGCGTTTTTGTTTTTATACCCTTCACCTTCGTGAGAAGGGTATATATAAGATTGTCATTTTGTTTATAACTTCTACAATATAATCTGTTCGTCAGCAATTAAATGTAAAATGTTTAAAAGTTTTCTTGATATATTTAATTAAATTTTCTCTATGTTTCGTTATTAGATCAATTTGCAATCGGATCAGTAATTTAGAATATTTAGATTTATTACCACTTTTTTACTATCGACCCCACTATGCAGCAGTGGAAGGCAGAAATTGTATTTTGAGAATAACAACAACAAAAAAAAAAAAAAAACGAACAAAATCCTTTCAATTCTTTATAAAACTAGAGTCAGTCAGTAAACGCAGTTGTAGGAAATATTATCAAAGCAAATATTCTGCATTTTTTTTTTTTTGTATATATTTTTTGTGAAAAACAGTAGTAGTTATCTACAAACACTCTACTGGCATACTCAATGCAATGTTCACTGTATTTGATTTCTTTTAACTTGGAAATCTAGTCACAGCACTTGTAACATAAAATACGGTTTAAATTTATTCAAGGATATTACAATTCTTAGTTGTACTACTATAAAATACAGTTTATAAACATTTGAAGTGACATATAATTTATGTACTTTAATAAAGATCTATAAAATCCAACATTTATAGAAAAAGAAAACAGATTTTTATTTGAATTTTATAAAGTTATTAATGCCGTTGATTGAGGATTAAGTGATTTTTTTTTTTTTTTGTTTGGTTTTTGAAACTGATAACCAGAGACTGCTGCTCTTTTAATGAAATCAAAAAGTTATATTATTTATTTTTGTTTGTTTAACAAAAATAACAAATGTTCTACACCATTTCGAATTGTATTTCAGAAGTTTTCAATAGAATTTCAGAAATTTAAATTCTAGTAAAGGATGTTTTTTATAGAGGCGGATAAGTTTCAGAACACCATCAATCGCTTCGTGCGCATTGTACGAAGTCTTTCGGGATGCTGATTTTTGTTAAGAGAAAACGTTTTGCGAAAACGATCCATAATTTCTCGAATTAATCGCTCTAATCAACGATTATGAGCAGCATAAAATTCACGTAATGCCCGATGAGTTTGTCGAATTGAACCATGATTTCCAAAAAAAAAAAAATTAACAATTTGCAAACTATGCTCTGGCATGATAAATTGCCATACCAAACTAACATCAAAACAATCGAGAACTGTCAAATCAGCTGTTCATAAATACAAATAGAAAATTCTGAAATACAAACGGAATCTTCTGAAATATAATTTGAATATTCTGCAATACAATTAAATAATTCTGAAATATAATTGGAAAATGCTGAAATACAAATGGAAATTTCTGAAAGTCAATTGAAATTTTCTGAAATTCAATTGGAAAATTCTGAAATACAATTAGAAACTACAGAAATACAAATGAAAATGGTTTAGTAAACAACTGTGTACAACATTTGTAATTGGAAAAGTTAAAAAAAAAACTTTCTTTTAAGATTTAAGAACTAGGAATAGAAGAAAAACTTCGTTAGTTATTTTACTTCACAAAATTATAAAGAAATTTTATTTATTAAATATTTATTTGGGCCAGAGTGCCAAGTTACCCAGCCATTGCAATAGCAATACAAATTACAAAGTTTCTTACATGTTTTTAAGTTGTTAGCAAAAAGAAACCTGTTTGGAGTTGTCAATAATAATAAAACTAACAGAAAACTATGAAAGAAAATTAATAATTTAAATGCACAAAAACTTCACAAACTAAGCATACAAACTTTTATATCTACTTTTAATGTAAATAATAAACAAATTCAAAAGTTATTTAAATCATTTAATTCAGGATAGTAAAAAGTTTGAGTGTTATTCATTTAGATGTTTTTTTTTTTTTAATTTAATTTTTTTTAGAGTGATCGAAAATTGGACCTTCCGAAAACTATTCTGTGAGAAACTTTTTTCATGCACTTCGAGGAACATATGGTTTGCATCATCGACATTCGTGTTTTTTGGGTCCTAAACTTTTCTACAACATTCCCTCGAGCATCAGCAATAAAAAAATATTGACCCGGATGCTGCGAAACATTTTCCATACGTACGTTTCGTCATCCATTATTATTATTAGTATGTCCTGTGATTCCTACAAGGAACAAAGGGCCAACACAAACTCATTCCATTCAGTTCTGTTAGATGATTTATGCTTGATTTCCCTCCAGATAAGACCGCTTTGTGTTATCTCGCATTCAAGTTGACGCCTCCATGTGTCCAATGGGCGTCCACTTCTTCGCGTGTTAACCTGGGGTGTCTCCATAGATTTGCGTTTGATATTGTTACAGGCCAGAATATCCGACTTTATTTTGGTGTTGAAAGATATGACGGCTGATTTCCATATTGGACTTAACATGCCGAATGCTTGATTGGCTCTTCATATTCGTTATTCCACATTATTACTAGAGCCGCCATTGTTCGTAATGATACTATCAAGATAACAGAAAGATGTTACATCGTCCAGGTCGACGTTGCGTATTTTGAACCTGTTGGTATTGAGGATGTTACATCGCATGCTTTTGCTCTTGGCGGTTTTTATCTTTAGACCAGTCTTTGCCGCTTCGATCTCTAGAGCCTTCAGTTTTGATACCATGATCTCTCTATGGCTATGTGACAGTAAGCAGATGTCGTCTGCATATTCAAGGCATTCAAGACGTTCATTGAGGCCCCATCTTATTCCTCTGCTAGCTCGAGTTGGATTACGTATGATAACGTCGAGCACAATGTTGAACAGTTGAATTCTGACTCCTGTAAGAACTTCGAAGCGGTTGCTTTAGGTATTGTCATGCACAACTCGGCAGCAAACATTCTTATAGAGTGATTAGATAAGATTTATAAGTTTTGGTGGAATACGTTTACAAGCAAGAGCGCTCCATATCGCGTCGTGTCTTAAGGTATCGACAGCTTTTTCGAAGTCGATAAAGAGCATATACAAAGGAGACTGCCACTCGTTGGACTGTTCCGCAATCATCCCCAATGTATTCATGTGATCAGTACAAGACTTCTGTGGACGGAATCCAGCTTGCTCATGCCGAAGTTTCGGCAAAATAGCTTGGGATATTCTGTCATATATAATGTTATACCTTTCCAATTTTTACATTCCGTTAGGTTCCCCTTCTTGGGAATGTTCACGATAATACCCTCTTTGAGCCGTGGATAAAATTAGTTAGTAGACCAGAAGGTTTGGATCACAGGTTGTAGGAAGGACGATGATGTTTTCATTATCGTCAGTTATATTTTTGTTCCGAAATCATCCGCAATGTATTGATATGATCAGTACAAGACTTCTGTGGACGGAATCCAGCAATCATCCGCAATGTATTGATGTGAACGGATTCCAGCTTGCTCATGCCGAAGTTTCGGCAAAATAGCTTGGGATATTCTGTCATTTATAATGTGAGCTATGATCACTCCAATTTTTACATTCCGTTAGGTCCCCCTTCTTGGGAATATATACGATAATACCCTATTTGATCCATGGATCCAATTCGTTAGTAGATCAGAAGGTTTGAATCAGTGGTTGTAGGAAGGACGATGATGTTTCCTTTTTGGTCAGTTAAATTTTTGTATAAAATTTGACTTCAATTTCCGTGCTCTGTCTTTGACCTCTAAATTTTTAGCGGAGTTCCTGTCAGAAACTTTTTGAGCATTGTATATTTTTAAACCTGAATTGGGTTTAACTTCTCGTACCAAATAGTGCCAGTACTGAGCTAACCGAACTGCTTTCCTACCGGATGTGTTGGGAGCTCTTTTGAAAATGATTTCTATTTATTGGCTATAGAAACATCATGTGAACCATTCCTTCTACCTGAACCAGGTTTTCTATCAACGGACAAGTTCTCCCGATACTGTTTAATAACATTGAAATCAGTTTGACGGCCGGACTGCTTTCCTACCGGATGTGTTGGGAGCTCTTTTGAAAATGCTTTCTATTTATTGGCTTTAGAAACATCATGTAGACCATTCCTTCTACATGAACCACGTTTTCTATCAACGGACAAGTTCTCCCGATACTGTTTAATAACATTGAAATCAGTTGGACGGCACTCCTTTCGTACCAAATAGTGCCAGTACTGAGCTAACCGGAATGCTTTCCTACCGGATGTGTTGTGAGCTCTTTTGAAAATGCTTTCTATTTATTTGGCTTTAGAAACATCATGTGGACCATTCCTTCTACCTGAACCAGGTTTTCTATCAACGCACAAGTTCTCCCGATACTGTTTAATAACATTGAAATCAGTTTGACACGACACACCTTTGATTGTTTGACCAACTTTTTGTAGGACCAAGTTGGATTTTGTTGAAAATATTTAATAATTTTAGTAGGCACTTTTTTCTGGTCACTCATTTTAATCAGATTAACAACAAATGAACATAATTGACATTAAACATAATAACTGACATGCTTTACAAAGGTAAAGTTAAAAGTTTTAATGAAAAACGTGTGTTAAGGTTTTTTCGATCTCAGTCCTTAGAATGTCTAACATTCAAAACAAGTAAGAACACTACACTAGCTTATACAAATATCTATGTAGATAAGAAGGCAAATGATTTCCCGGATTATGTAGAAGCCATTGCCAATTGAAGTGATTTTCCGGATTAGGCCTTATATGGAACCTATGGTAAATTATAGACCAATCTTATCAAAATTTTGTAGAATGATTTCGGCTGGAAATTACTTGATGCGAATTTATGATCGATACCAATATATTCAAAGGATTCAAGACTTGGTCAATGCCAAATTCTGGACCGATACTCACACAAATTTTAGAAAAGATTTCTGTTTATAAGAAACTTATTTAGCGCGAATTTTAATTTCATACTAACATAATTAACAGATTTCCAGAAAATGGCCTTATATGAGAGCTAAGGTAAATTGTGAACCGATCTTATTAAAATTTGGAAGAATGATTTCAACTGATAAGGAAATTACTTGGTGCGTTTTGAATGATCAATACTTATAAATTCAAATGATATTTATCCCACTTAAAGGAAAGCCAAATTTGACAGTGTGAGTTTGGCTTACCAAAAACTTATTTATACCGAGTTGTGTGTGGATACCAATATATTTAAGGTTCTAATTAGAGCTTAAGAGAGAGCAGTTGTATGGGAACTAGGAAAAATAATGGACAGATTCTAACCTTTAGGCAATGAACAAGTATGTGCCAAATTGAATTCAATTATCATCAAAATTTCTACCTGTAGTTTGATTACTTACAATATTTACATGGACGTTGCGACTCAGCAAGTGATATTGAACATATTGGTATACGATTAGTGTACATCTGCACAAATCCAATATATCCTACCCACTATTATGGTGTAGGTTATAAATGTGTGTCCAGGAAATTGTAACAAGTACATAGTTGCCTTTGGTGTAAGTTTGGTAATTTTAGGTATTGATTTTAAACTGAATGCAATTTAAATTTCAGATTAAAATATCACACAGCATAGATACTTATTTATTGTGAGGCATACCATACATACATGTTTCATACATAATTTAAAAATAAAACACTGAAAACCGAAAACTTTAGGCATAAAGCCCAGAGAGAACTCTGGTTTCACAGAATATCAATTAAAGGCAAATATACATATATGTACATAAAAAACAATTGCAAAAAGTACAATATTAAACATTCTTCGAAGTTGTTGTTGATTTTGCCAAATAAATAATGAAATACTGGTAAATAAAAATAAAAATAAAAGTCAAGAAATCAGCATCGACAAAAGTCAACACGTGTGCATGATAATATTATGTACAGTGTCACAATTTTTGTTTTGTTTAACCTTCCCAAATTTTAATAAAAAAATAAATAAAAATTATAATACCACAAACTTTGTATATAAGCAATATCTTTCATTGTCCATGACATCGACCATTACAAAGTAATAGCCCAGCATTTTTCATTTGCGTCTGTCCGTCTGCATGTTGAAATCAATTTTAACTTACAAACATAATTGATACATCAATATATCGGGAATTCTTCCGGCTCGGTCGCTAATTAAAATCGAGAAAATCGGTACCTCGATTTTTTGCCTATTTTTGATCTATATCTGGATTACTAAGTCATTAATATAGACAATATGGATATCTAATTATAGATATTTCAAAGTCCATTGCAACGATTTATATGTATAATTTATATGTAATTTGGACCTACCCATTGTAGGTCCAAATCGGGAAAATTATTTTTTAACGCGAATAATTTTTTTTTTAAACCACAAGAACAATTTTTTTTATAATTTTTTTTTTCACTAAAAAAAATTGGAAAAATAAAAAAAAAAAATGGAAAAAATTTCGAAAAAAAAATTAAAACAATTTTGAAAAAAAAAAATAAATTTTTAAAACAATTTGAAAAAACCAAAAACTTTTTTTTTAAATTTTGAAAAACAATTTAAAAAAAAAAAATTTCATTTTGTTTCGTAAAAATATTTAAAATTTTAAAAAATTTCAAAAAAAAATTGGAAAAAATTTCAAAAAAAAATTAAAACAATTTTGAAAAAAAAAACTTTCGAAAAAACAAAAAACTTTTTTTTTTTAATTTTGAAAAACAATTTAAAAAAAAAAAAAATTAATTTTCTTTACGTAAAAATATTTAAAATTTTTATTTTAAAGTATAATTTGGTGAAGGGTATTTAAGATTCGGCACAGCCGAATATAGCTCTCTTACTTGTTTTTATGTTTGCTGATATCCCATGTAATATAACACTTTAGTGTCTCTTAGTAACCTATAGCGAAGTCACTTTAAACATTTATTTTGTACTGTCCTTTAGAAAGTAGTTATTTTACCCACCAGAAACAATCTATTGGAGAGTTGCCCAAGACAGGTTTGTTTACAAGCTATCGTTTATTGGACTGCCTATGATACGTCTTTTTAGCCAACTATTTTAGGTCAATTAGCACCCGTACATGTTAAAATAACTAGTTATTTAGCTGATCAAGTTACCAGTTAGGTAGCTAGTAAGGTAGCTGACGTTATTTAATCAGTATATGAATCCAACGCATTGGACCAGCTATAAAACAGTGTCATGTGGTCAAAAAGGGTCAATTTACCACCTGCTTAGGACATGCACGCGTTGAAATAACTAGTCACGTAGCTATTGAAGTAACTAGTTTCCACCCTAAATGATGGGTCGGGACTGTCTCCTAGAACTGCTGGGGTCATTAAAGGCATGTACTTACACCAACGCTTACGCATATGGAGTTAAATATTTCATTACTTTAATATCACTAAAATAACTAGTACATGTAGCGACTCTAATAAGTCATTGATTGTAAGTTTCCGTAAATTTTCTTTCTTTATCTTACGAATCTATTGGTAAAGGTCTCCGTTGACTCTAAAATAGAGAGTTTTTAAGTTTAAATTTTCTGGATAACCGTTATTTACGGTCCCTGATTACAACTATGTTTACGATTTAGCCCACTGTGCTCACTGTTTTCTACCATTACGGCTAAGTTACAGTTATTCCTAAAGTACACTTTCAGCTTAACTACCGTTACGGCTAAACTAACATATTATCTTTACCGATATAATCAAATTCTGAAAATCTAAGTTTTGTATATTTTTAATTTTTGTTAATTTTATTATTCATTGTAGGTGTAACCAAGTATTTTAAAAAATAATTGATATTAAATTTGTAACAAAACTATTTATTTACTTCCACAATTAATACACGTAATATAATGATGTTAACATTTTATATGGAAATAAAAAAACCTTGCACAACAACAATATTAATTTATTTAATAATAGGTGTTTTTTTTTTTTTGGTTCAAAAGAGTAAAATTTTGTAGATTTTTGTATTAAAACTTTCTATTGTATATAATTTTGGTTTAGTTTATGCATTAATAGCCGACATTGAGTAATAAAAATAAAAAAATAAAGAATAAACAACACTACAAAATAAAAATTTGCATAATTTTCACATCAAATTTGAAAAAAAAAAAAAAATAAATAATAATAATGAAGACTAAAAACAATACTTTTCGCAGAATAAAAAAACAAGTTGTATTTGTGGGGTGTCAACTGCAATATAGATGGTAAAATGTTATAATAACAACAATATTATTAAAATAACAATAATAAATTTGTAGAGGAGGACTTACTTAGTTATTTTCTACGAAATATCTATATAACTACATATGTATATACAATAGCTATGTATAAGTATTAACACTAAAACAAATCTTTACATCGATTAAAATGTTTAATTTTGTTAAATACTGATTTAAATATATTATTAATTTAAACTACTACTAAACTCTATATACATATTCAAGTATAATAAAATGTAAATACATTTTGTTTAAATGCAAATTTGTCGATATTTATCGTTAGTTGTTAAACTTTAACGATGACTACTAACTACTACATAAATCGTTTTGCTTAGACCATAAAAATTACTATCTTTATTACAATTTAAGAATTTTTGTGTTTCTTTTTTTTTAAAAAAAAAAAAAAACAACTTTATTATTTTCTTTTAATTAAATTTAAGTTAAAGCCAAGACAATCAAATACGATTTTATTTATAAACAAGTAAGAGAGATATACTTCAAAATAAAAATTTTAAATATTTTTAGGTAAACAAAATTTATTTTTTTTTCCAGTTGTTTTTTTCTTTTTTTGGAAAAAACATTTTTTCGATTTTTTTTTTTTTTAAATTTTTTTTATTTTTTTAAAATTTAAAAAATTTTTTTTTGTGGACCGATTTTGCTGATTTTAAATAGTAAACTTCTCGAAAGCATGTCTGACAGAATTACTGAAGATTTGAATCCCGAAGATATCTGGAGTCTTCAGAAAATTGATTTCAACAGGCAGACAGACAGACGGACATGGCTTAATCGACTCCGCTATCTATAAGGATCCATAATATATATACTTTATAGGGTCGGAAAATTATATTGTGGAAATTACAAACGGAATGACAAATTTATATATACCCTTCTCACGAAGGTGAAGGGTATAATAAACCTGGTAGTTTTTTGCTAAGGTTGTCATTCGAGTAAAAATTATACGAATAATCCAGGAAAAATTATATTACTTATTCGAATGAATAAAATGTTTTAATCGAATACTCGAATAAATATATTGTTACGTTTTTACCTTTAAAAAACGGTGGTTTATTTCCTGTAAATAAACCTTATTCTTTTGATGGCAAATAAAAGCAGTTTAATACAGGGTTTTCCAACAAGAGAAGTTATTTTGGTATTCAAAGAAAATTGGCATTTTTTGAGATAAATGATCGGATGTTTATTTCCTAATAAAGAGGAATGTATGTCGTTAATAATGAAAAACAACATCAGCCAAATGGCCACCACGACCACGCTTACAGGACCATATCCTTTTCATGAAATTTTCATCCCAAAGTGGCTGCACTATGTCATCGATAGCCTCACGAATAGAATCGACGCTGGGCTTTTGGCGTTATCTTTCACGTGGCCCCAAAGGAAGAAGTCGCAAGGTGTTAAATCACAAGATCTCGGTGGCCAATTGTGATCACCTCTTCGAGAGATAATAACAAGGACCCAATCAGCAAAGACACGACGTTGTTGATGATCGGCCGGCTTGAGTTCTTGTGTTAACTGAACTTTATAAGCCTTAATTTTACAAGCCAAGTCTTTATGCAAAATACGGTGTAATGACGTTTGTGGAATGACCAATTCCAAAGAACGACGAGGAATGAACAAACCTGGGTTTTCTTCAACACTCTGGGCTACAGCAGCAATATTCTTAGTTGTTCTTGAGCAACGTGTACGGGTTTTATTCTGCATATCACTAACTTGTCCCAACAGCTCAAATTTTTCCACTAATTTCTGTATTGCGGTCCGACAAGGTGCTTCACGACGACCCAAAAATGCTTTAGTTTTGCGAACTGTAACTGCAAGATTTTCACCATTTTTATAGTGAATTTTAATAATCTCAATGCGTTGTTGAAGCGTGTATCGTTCCATTTTTAGTAATGGCGTAGTTTCTACTTGTCAAATTTAAAAGAATAAAAGCTTCAAAAGTGACAGCTACCGAAATACCGGGTGTTTCAAAATAACACCGCTTGTCGGTGTTACTTTATAATGTAAAGAATACACTGGTAATGCAGTTGATAAACTGCCACTATTTATATACACCATGTCATCTTCTAGTAGTTTCATGAATTATCTATCTAACGGACAACACTAGAATGTTCTATTTCAAGAGCTTTTAGCAGCTATGTTAATGTTAGTTAATTTGGTTATACTTACATACAATGTTAATAACAGCATGTTATCAACATTGTTTATAAGTAGAAGTATTTAAATATAAATATTTATGTTGCAACAGTATGTTAATGTTAAAATTAAAAAAAAAAAAAAAAAACATACGAGGCTCAAAAAGTTCCTGACAGGAACTCTGCTAAAAATTTAGATGCCAAAGACAGAGCACGGAAATCGAAGTAAAATTTTATACAAAAAATATACCTGCTGCATAATGGATGACGAAATGTACGTATGGAAAATTTTTCGTAGCTTCTGGGTCAAGTTTTTTATGTTGTAGATGCTCGAGGGATTGTTGGAAAAAGTTTACAACCCAAAAGCAGACAAGATTTCCCAAAAAGTTCTTGGTATGGCAAGCAGTAAGCAGTTGCGGCAGAAAAGCCAAACATTTGTTACAAAGGGCTCTATAAATACCGAAATTTACATCAAGGAATGTTTACAAAAAAGGATGTTTCCATTCATAAGACTTCGTAATGTGTCCACTTATTTTTGGCCTGATTTGGCATCTGTCACTTTGGTAAGAAATGTCTTGAGTGATACAAGACCAATAATGTAGTATTTGTACCAAGAGAGGCAATTCATCCAAACTGCCTGGAGCTGAGTCCAGTGGAAAGATATTGGGCTCTTGTTTAAAGAGAATTGAAGATCACAAACAAGGTGTCCAAAAGTGTAGTACATTTTAAACGGAGATGGACAACCTGTTCGAACAAAGTGACATAAAGCACTACAAAAACCATAATGGAAGGGTATATATGTATGTTAAAAATTTTTCGATCTCAGTCCTTACATAGAAGCTTTATTGATAGACAAAAAACCTAAGTCTGTTCGTCAAAAATCTAAGTATTGCAACAACAAAATACATGTAAATCAAAGTATTTTGTTGTTAAGTCAGCCATAAAATTTGGAAGAGAGTAATTATTTTACTCTTAGTTGCGCCTCTAGTTCTATCCTATGCCCTAAACCTTCGATAGATTCTTGTTAGTGATTGATTTTAATAATAATCATCATGAGTAACAGCTGATTAATATTATTTGTTGGTGTATTTGCTTTTGAAACAAGTAATAAAACATTTTTTCGTGATAATATTGATAGTTTATTATTTTTTCTCAATACATGTTTTTGTTTTTTCTATTAGCTGTTAAAATGTAAAACGTCAATTTGTAAAAAAAAAAAATATATTTTTTTTAATTTGCATAAATTAATCGCTGGATTTTCTTGTTAATATTTACTATTCTATGTATCATTAATAATATATATATATATTTTTTTTTAAATGGAAATTGTACATGTTTTAGTGTTGTCTTATGACATCTGGTTAATTATTTTTCTTAATTCTATATCACAAGCGATTAATAAGAGTGTATTTTGTTAAATTTAATTTCAAAGTTTTTTGCTTGTGTTATCGAAACGGGTAGTTAATTGTTTTGTAATTTAGTTATTTAACTCATTTTCACTTGTCAATTTGTGTAAGAGTTTAATTTCTGTGGAAATTAATAATGTCTCAACAAATCCAACAGCATCATTCAAGGTTAATGTGATAATAACACACAGATTTCATTCGATTTCAAACGAGGCATTTAGTTGTTTTAAAGGGGAGGTGGATTTTTGAAGTGCATTATTTAGCTAACGAGAGCTACGTTTAGAGGGGAGTAGTTGCTGGTGATTCACTCATGATTGCATTTCATTCAAAGATTAATTTTAGTTGTATCGTACATATGTACGAACTTAAAGCATCTTTAGAGGTTGAGTATAATTATGGTATTTTGATAATTAATGCAGATTTAAAACAAATTTGATCTAAATTACTCTATAAACTTACAATATTTTTAGGCTATTATATCAGCATTAAGTGACAATTATAATTTGTTTATTTCTATTTTGGAATTAATGACATTTTAGCTTTAACGAGGTACTTGGCTGGAGTACAGTAAAAATTAATGGGACGCAAATGCTTGATTGATTGCTACCATTGCTACTCAAACGCTGTTGAGATAAGAATCCTTTGCTCTAATTTGATCTCTGGTCTCTGAGTGGTAACAATCCAACCATACATGTGCAAATTTATAGAGACAAATTTCTAAAAAAAAAACGTCTGCCGCTTATTAGCAAATTATTACAATTCTCAGTATTATAACTTTATACATATATATTTACTAGCTTGACCCGGTGCGCTTCGCTACCCCTGTCGATGTAAAAATCGGTTCAGCCGTTTTGTAATTATTGTTTAAAAACTAAAGGCACCAATTTTACCCGTTTTCCCCCTTTTTATCCCGTTCTGGTCCAAGTATTGAAAAAATTTATAGCCTATTGACGCTTCCAAGTAAGGATCTATCTACGTTCCAAATTTCAATAAAATCGGTTCAGCCGTTTAGGCGTGATGCTCAAACAAACAAACAAACAAACAAACAAACAAACAAACAAACAAACAAACAAACAAACAAACAAACAAACAAACAAACAAACAAACAAACAAACAAACAAACAAACAAACAAACAAACAAACAAACAAACAAACAAACAAACAAACAAACAAACAAACAAACAAACAAACAAACAAACAAACAAACAAACAAACAAACTAACTTACAAAGACATTTATATATTTATATAGATTAAATTTATTTTATATTTTCCACTACAAAGCGTAAGTACAAATAATTGTAATTAGAAAATGTTATACATATGTATTTAAAAAACATAAAAAAAAAACTTTTTTGATTTGATATAATTTGAAAGTGTTAGCACAGCATTAATTAGTAATTAGGGATGCCAATCCCGAAAATCCCGGGATTTTTCGGGATCGGGATTTCCCGAATCCCGGGATTTGTGAAAAAAAATCCCGGGATTTTTCGGGATTAACAAATCCCGGAAAATTACGAGATTTTTGATATTTTAGGAGGATTTTTGAAGCTCCCAAAATACTAAATTTAGCTAAATTTCATCATACTGATAATACTAATTTTGCTTCAAATCCAAAATATTTTTCTGATATAGGGGTATATTATTATGGTTCTCACAAAAGTTGGTAGAAGGGTTTATTTTCATATAAAACTTGATTATTAAATTTCATTACTATATAAATTATTATAAGAAAATTATGAATGTTCAAGTTATTTTCTGAAGGGGACCATGTATCGGTACTAGAGACAATTGTAGCCCGATTTCCGCAATACTTCACAGTATTAATTGAGAGTACTTAAAACTTATTTCGTGCTAAATTTTATAAGGATTGTCGCATAATCAACATACTTATGACTGCTCAAATAGTATTCCGGGTCAACTGTATGTTTCTAGGGGAAATCATAGACCATTTTCAATTCCAAACAAGCCTTATAAACAAAGAGTATTTATGGATAATTTTAGCCAGCTGGCTCCTTTCTTTTCTGTCCTATCGTGTTTTAAACAGACAGACGGACGGAAATTTTATGTTATAAAACAAAACAACACTTTTTATATTTTAATTTTATTATCAACAAATATTTTCGACAAAAATTTCAATTGCTAATAACTTTTAAACTGCCTTACCAATTTTTACAGGATTAGTCTCATAGTAATGGTAATGTACTCTTTCCTAAAAATTCTTTTACTATGAACTTAGTAGCGTATGTAATCAATACGGTTTTGTTATGGATTTCTCACTGTTATAAAGTTCAGAATACGATTATAAATATGAAATATCTTTCGTGTCAAATTTATTTTAATTTAATGCATTAGTTTTTCCTTTGTTATATTTTTACTTAAATATATTAACGAAAAAAATAGTTTTTATTGTTGAATTTGTATGTTTTTTTACGTTTAACTAAAATCCCGAAGTCCCGAAAAATCCCGAAATCCCGAAAAATCCCGGGATCCCGAAAAATCCCGGGGTCCCGAAAAATCCCGGGATCCCGGGATTCACATTTCTAAAATCCCGAATCCCGGGATTTGTAAAACCTAGTCCCGTTTGGCATCCCTATTAGTAATACGTTTGCTACATAATAATTTTTGATACACTCTATAATTAGATATTAATTATATATGATTATGCTAATTTAAATGTTGTATATAACGTTTTATTCATATTTAATACATATTTCAACATTTTAACATGCCACACACACACACTCACACATTGACGGTGTGATAAAAATGAATTCAAACAATTTCTTGATATGAGTTCAAATTATGTGTAAAGACGTTAATAAAGTGTTAATTTCAAAACATAATTCAAATACATAGCACAACATATCTAACAATTCCATTAATATACTTAAAATTAAAACTTTGAAATGCCTAGAATATGAATGGCATTCCAAATACCATTGCGAACAAATTCACCATGTTTTGTGTAGCTGGTGTTGGCCTGAAAATGTCCCTAAAACAAATAGATCATACGCACTGGTGCACAGTGGGATCGATCGTAAAGAAGTTGTAATAAATCTGAAACTTCTAAGCTACCGTTCCGATTGCAAACTGATGCATTTAAGAAAACGAAATGAAACACAAGTTTTTAGATACAAAATTATTTTATTTTTCAACATAGTCTCCTTTGAGCTCTATGCACTATGTTCAACGTTTCTACAATTTGTGCATGTATCCCTTCCAAAAAAATAATATTTGTAGAGGTCATCAAAAATGGGTATTTTTTGTGAGATCATTTGATCGTTGGAGTCAAATCTCTTTCCGCCGAGACATTTCTTCAGGTTTGGCATCAAGAAATAGTCACTCGGGTCTAAATCCGGAGAATAGGGCGGATGAGGAAGCATTTCGTAGTTTAATTCATGGATTTTTGCCATGGAAACACACAAGCGCACCCGATTGTGAGCAAACGCGCCAGCCATCTTGCGGAACGCTTTCTCATACCCAAGTGATCATTCAAAATGTTAATCACTGCATCCACAATCTCTCGCACTTTCAATCTCTGGTCGGCCAACACCAAATCGTGATTTTTTTCAATTGTTTCGGCTGTAGAGACCTTAAGTGAGCGTCCAAGCATCTTTCGTGCTTGTACGGCCACAACAAAATTCAGTAAACCACATTTTACCATTGAAATTTAATGTGCAGAGTTCCCATTATATTTATCAAACTTAGTCTTTATTCGAGTAATGATTTTTTCCCCGCAAAACATAATGCTTAATGAGTCACGAGGTGCTCTGCTAACAATGGCTGCCAAACACAAACTAAATGACACACCATGTTTAAATATTGACAGGAGTCAACTGACAGATGCCTGTTGACAGGAGCAGTGCTGCCCCTTCAGTTAAGAGCAGGGAAAGTGAACCTCCTCGTATTTCAATGAATGAAACTTTGTTATAAAGCAAGTGGGAAAATAAAGAAATTCCTGTTTATTGCACTAAGTTTCCTCTTATACAAGGTGGCGCAAAAGTAATCCTCCTATCAGAAAATGCTATAAATTATTGGTGAAATAAATAATCAGCAATATTCCGCGTTCTGGAGCAGTGTAGCATAACATTGTTTATTAACGTGTATTTTGCATGTGTTTACTACACAAATGTCAAAACAGAACTGACATTAGGGGCCAATCGCAAAATTTATAGCATTTTCTGATAGGAGGATTACTTTTGCGCCACCTGTATTTTAAAAGATATTCAAGTTTAAATTTTGAAATTTCCGTTTTTTATCACGACTTTACTTTGTTGTTCGTACATATATATCTTCGGTAGTGGATGTACAAATATTTTTCAAAATATATCGTCTTATTTCTAATAAATTGCAAGATAACAGGCAAAAAGTTTTTTTTTTTTTTTTTTGGCAGTATTTCAATCCATTTAGTCGTGAAATATACAGCCCATTTATAAATAAAAAATCCGAGGGAGATTTTTCCTATTCAAATTCAATGTTGAATGAAAATGGGAAAAGGGAAACTTTTTTTTCTGTAATTGACCCGACTAACTTGTATGTATATTCTATTAATTGCCACACAGTCAAACCGTCATCTAGTCTAGTAAGTAAAATAACTTCCTTCCTTTCTTTCATTCATTGAGAATGAAATAAAAACGCAACAACCAACCAAAAAAAAAAAAAAAAAATAGAATAAATAAATGAATCAACAAACAAAAAACTTTACAGGAAAATAAAGAAAGGTTGTTAGACTAAAAGCTTGTAGGTTTTTTCTTAAAATGGAAAACAAATGTTGCCACCACTACACATTCACAAGCACACACCCCGCCACACGCTCCGTTACTTATGTGTGCTTGTATGAGTCTTTCAATACCCCATGGCAACTTTGATAACAACAAGCAAACGTAAACAGAGCGAAAGCAAAAAAAAACAAAAAAAGAAAAACAAAACAAAACAAAAAATCCATATGTACATACAAAAACACAACATGGAGAAAAAGAAAAAATGGCAATAACAACAATGTTATACATAGCTGCGATGGGAAAAATAGCATTTTGGGAATACAACGGAAACTTTTTTTATGAAAACTGTATTCCCCAATTTCAGTTTTAATGTACAAGATATTTCTAACATAAATTCAAATTGGCTAGGAATTTTCAGCATTTTTAAGCATTCAATTTTAACAAACATATATTTATAGAATGCGATTGTTATACTTCATAAAATAGGCAAACAAAATGGCAACTTTTTAATCTTCTGCAAGAAAAAAAGACTAAAACGAAAAGAATATGTATATTTCAATATTTTTGTTATTTTGATAGTTTCTTTTTGTAATTTTAAAAACCAAATAATAAACGATTTTAGTGCTGGATTGTAGCAAAAAACTCCATGTGATAAAAATATTCAATTAAAACATCAGCAGTTTCAAAAATTATAAAAGAAAAACTTTTAAAACACGGTAAAACTCATTGAAATGCAAAGACCACATAAAAAAAACTCCAATGGTAAGACAGTACAAAAAATTCCCAAAAATTAATCCCCGGGAGGTTGTCAATAATCTAAAATTGGAAATTATTGGATGTATATGACTTAAAAATGCGGGATTTACAATAAATGGCGTATCTTTTGAACGCAGTTTTTGTTTTTAATAACTTATATGTCATTTTGAAGGGTACATATCTGTAATTTATTCTCACTTAGTTATTGAACATTATAGTGTTTTTGAATTTGAAAAAAGTGCCGCTGAAACACACCGATTGCTCACCAAAGCTTATGGAGAAAGTGTTACATCGGTGTCAACGTTCAAGAGATGGTTTGTGCGGTTCACAAGTGGTGACTTCGACACGGAAGACAAATATCGCCCAGGCCAGCCAAAAAAGTTTGAAGAACAGGATGGAGAGATTACTCCATGAAGATTGTTGTCAAACTCAGCAAGAGCTTGCAAAATCATTGGGATATTCTCGAATTGACGCCGAGAGACCTTGATAGACGATTTTACGATTTTATGTCCGAAATGATGCTTGAACGCTATAAAAGAAAATCATTTTTGCACAATAAAACGAAGTGTAATAGATCGTATGTGAACCAAATACAGGGAACCTGTACCGAACGCAACTGATTCGTTTGAAGCGAGCAATGGCCGAAAAACGCCCAGAATATGCGGCCAGACATTAAACCGTAATATTCCATCATGACAACGCTCGGCCACATGTTGCAATACCTGTTTCAAAAGTAAAGGCAAAGCCCGGTATAACGAATCTCACTTTAACGAAAATCCGCATTTTTAACATTAACTACCTTGTGTAACGAAAGTTTCAACAATTTTGTACTCGATTTAACGAATGTTGAGAAAAATAAAATAAATTTAAACGAACAAGCAAATTTTAACATTGACAATTATATCAATCTATCAATAATGGCTCAAATAATCGTCTATCTCTAAAGAATGATGTGTATCTGCTTGTGGAAAAGAATTTTTATTGTTGATTACTCTACCAGAGGTAAAAACACATTCCAGTTAATATAATTGCTTTAATATCTAGAGCTATAGAAATATAAAAAGGCTTTATAATTGTGGATTGCATGCAAGTTATATCTGTATTCAAAAAAATACGGTGTAAGACTTCTTAGGGAATCAGCATACAATTATAGTTAAGCACAATCTAATCCTGATGTTATTCTCAATGCGAATAAAGCTGATATCTATTGGAAAATGATATGAGATAAAACGTATGTTTACGCTAGAGAAGAAAGTTATCGAAGGATAGACTAACAATTTTGGTTTGCTGTTATGAATGTGGAACAACGAATCTTTGAAAGGCAAAGAAACGCCACTTGTTTCTTAACAAAGTGTTGTTGTAAACTATCTTCATTGAAATAATGTATATTTTTAATGGTAGAATAATTTTTAGAACCGAAATCCGTTTCAACGAAGGCTTAAGTAAGCAATGCCTCAAGTCAACCTACCGAAGAACAGTGAATAAAAACTACAAAATATAAAAAAATGTTAGACGATTGTCATGTCTCCTAATGTCACACCGCTTAAAACTTATTCAAAAAATATATCTCGATATAAAGAAATGTTCGATTTAACGAATAGACCTGAAAACATATCGTTCGTTATACCGGGATTTACCTGTATTTAGAATGAAGTGGTTGGGAAGTTTTGCCTCACCCGCCTTATAGTTCAGACCGTACCCCGTCCGACTACTATTTGTTTCGATCGATACCGAACGCTCTCCCTCTGGAATACTCTTCACTTTGGCCAGAAAGATGGAAGAAGATCATAGCAAACAATGGCCAATACTTTGAATAAATTTATATTGTACAAATGTTTCAAAATAAAAGCTAAAAATTTAAAAAAAAAAAATCCGCAGTTTTAAGTCATACACCCAATAGTTCTCGAACTATTAGTTGCAGGGCAACTGAAGTTGGTCTTGATTGCTATCGCCCCGCGAGAAAAACCTGTTATTTCTAAATATATGATGGAACCCCAAACACAAATCACATCGTTATTAAAATATGAAATTGATTCAATTCCGAAAACAATTTTGTTTTTTTTTTTACCTTTTCTGAACAAGTAAAATACGGAATTAATATCGATTTTGATACGAATGACAGATGAACTAAAAGAATGAATCAAGTGATTGGAATACAAATTAATCAATTGATTACAATGAAATAATTTTACTTTTAAATTTCAACAAAATTATATACATATTATGAAAATGCACTGTTTGTTCATCTGTCTGTCTATTGACAGCTGTCAATTATTCAAATAGCGTGATTTTAATAACTCAAACTAAAAATTGTTTCATGTGCTGATTGAAAAGCAGAATCCCAGCGAGTTATATTAAGTTTATGTTAAAAACATTTAAAATTTTTCCATTTTTATATTTTTAGCACTACTGTAAATCCCATACACACATATATTCACAAAAAGTTGGTTACCACCAACACGTACATAAAAATCATACGTAAAATGAACATGTATAATGTATTAAAAAAAATATATATATAATACAACAACAAACAACGTCAAAAAAGAACATAGAATTTTCAAACTTGACAGACGTCATTTTACCTTCAGTTGTTTGTTGTTATGTGAAAATATACATATATTTTGTGTACACTAGACTGGTACAAAAAAAGTAAATATGTATTGTAAAGTAGGGATAATCTTTTTTTGGGCATTAGTGAGTGAAAATGAAAAACACTTCAATTAAAGAAATAAACATGGTCTTATGTTAACGCAGAAATGGAAAAAAAAGATGTATACACGAATCGTAGAGGACATAGGCTTTAAGAAAATTAAATCTGTAACCAGCCTGTTATTAAAACTTTCTACACCTTGTAACTGGCACAAATATGAACAGATTTCAATTGTAATAAAGCAAGTGATTCTTTCACTAAGTTATCTCTTATAGTTTAAACGATATTTAAGTTTAAATTTTGAAATTTTCGTTTTTTACCTTGATTTTATTTTGTTTTTCGCAAACATTTTCGGTAAAGGATGTTCAAATATTTTTCTAAAAACATTCTCTTATTTCAAATATATAAAAATTAATGTACAAGGTGGCGCAAAAGTAATCCTCCTATCAGAAAATGCTATAAATTTTGCCGATTATTGGTCAAATAAATAGTCAGCAATATTTCGCGTTCTGGAGCAGTGTAGCGTAACATTGTTTATTAATGTGTATTTCGCATGTGTTTACTACACAAATGTCAAAACAGAACTGACATTAGGGGCCAATCGCAAAATTTATAGCATTTTCTGATAGGAGGATTACTTTTGCGCCACCTGTTATGTATGTATGTCTTAACCATTGGACCGATCCTCTTGAAATTTTTACTCTATATCTGGAAGAAACAATAAGATACTTTTTATTTTGAAATTTCAAGGGGGCGTGGCACTTCCCATAAAAAGTATATAGTTATAAAAGCATAAAGTTATTATGGAATATCTGTTGTACTATAATTGTGACACTTAATACGAATTAATTTCTTATCAGTGCATGAAGTTTAACCAAAAATTGGAAGGATCGAAACAGGGGGTGTGGACCCTCACATACAAAGTAGTTATTTTCGAATATCTGGGGAACTATAGTTGTGGAAGTCTTAAAATTTTGCCCGAATATCTCACTTATTATTGTACATAGTTTGGATGAATTAGTGGGAGTGGCACCTCCCATACAATGTAAATCCTTAATTTCGAATATCTGAAGAACTGTAATGGTAGAAGTATTTAAACTTTGTACGAATTAATTTATTATCACTATAAGGAGTTTGGCTAAAAATGGGCGGGATTGTCTTAGTGGGTGTGGCATCTATCATACAAAGTAGTTTTTTTTCCAATATCTCTAGAACAATGGTGTCCAGCCCATAGCACAATTGTGAAAAATCAAATCACACGTATTCTTATGCTCTTACAATTTAGTAGTCGTTGTCCACTCAACGAGACATCTGCAAAAGCGCATGGACATGGGTGTATGAGTTTTTCTTTATTTTTTCAGTTTTTGTATTTGTTTGCTTATAGGTCCACTGAATAAAATAAAGAATTGAATGTGTTGGTGAGAGAATTTACTTTTGCGCACCTCTGCTCTAGAACTATAATTGTGAAAGCCTTCAAACTTTATACTGCATGACGTTTAACAACAAAATTGGAGGGATCGGTACAGAGAGTGAGTCACCTGCCATACAAAGTAAACAGTTATTTCTAAATATCTTGAGAATTGTAATTACTTTTTATTTCAGTACGATACGGGTAGCACGTTAAATCCATCTAGTCGTGAAAACTAGTCTAAGTAAAAATTTGGAAATGAGTTTGAAAAATGGTTAAAATTTGAAAAAAATTTCTCAAAGATTTTTTAAAAATGTTGTAATATTTTTACATATTTGATAAGAACTTTAAATTTAAATTGATATAGACATGTACCCTACTTCAGGCAATGATAGAAAATAGTGAATTTTTAAAAATAAATTAGTTTTTAATTTTTGTTTGAATTATAATAAACTTATTTTTTTGAATTAATCTGGGTTTTTAAAGCTACCCCACCAATTCTTAATTGGCAAGTGAAGTGATATATGATATAATTCTCCAACCTAATTTAACAACATTTTATTCATTAAGTCTGAGACATTGTGTCACATAATATCCAATTATGTCAATTTAATGGAAATTACTGCTTTTACCTTGAACATATTTGCTCCATGTATTATTGGTGCAGCCTAATGGTTAAGTTACATCCTTCGAAATAAACCATCAAAGTGTATGAAAGAATGAAAAATGATTCTACTCGAATGAAACGTTTGGGATTTTTTTTTATTTTTTTTTTTTTGTATTTTTTCTTCCATTTTTCAAAACGGTAAATTTATATACAATCCAATCATCATTATAAACAAACAGCAAAGAACAACAACAACAACCGGACTCCTAAACATTCATCTCTACAGCCTCCCCCACCCCAACGCTCTTTGAAAGTTAGTAGTAACAAACCAAATACAAGTTAAAGGAAGGGCAAACAGGAAATTAAACAACAACATTAACGTAAATAACTGACAAACTCATTCATATTTTACAACATTCACAATATTAACAATTAGGGTATTCACACGGTAGTCATAAAATAATAACATGAATGAAATATGACTGCAGTGAGCAACCCTCATAAGTTAGTGTGCTATTTCAAATTTAAGTCAGCTGATAAAAGAAAAAAAACAATTATATAATATATATCCAGTAAGAGAATCCAGTAAGAGAATTTCTTTCACAAAAAAAAAAAAAAAAAAAAATTTCACTAAAAAATTAAAATTTTTTTTTTTAAGATTTTGAAATGAAAATTAAAAGAAAATTTTGTAAAAAATTTCTTTTTTTTATATTTTGTTTACCTAAAAATATTTAAAATTTTTATTTTAAAGTATAATTTGGTGAAGAATATATAAGATTCGGGACAGCCAAATATAGCTGGTGAAGAATATATAAGATTCGGGACAGCCAAATATAGCTGTGGCTGTCCCGAATCTTATATATTCTTCACCAAATTATACTTTAAAATAAAAATTTTAAATATTTTTAGGTAAACAAAATTAAAAAAAATAATTTTTTTTACAAAATTTTCTTTTAATTTTCATTTCAAAATCTAAAAAAAATTTAAAATTTTTTAGTAAAAAAAATTATTTTTTTTAGTAAAAAAATTATTTTTTTTAGTAAAAAAATTTTTTTTTTTTTGTGCAAAAAAAAATTCGGTATAAAAAATATTTTTCCCGATTTTGGCCCATTCTAGGTCCGACTTACTAAGGCGTTATATACATCCTTGTAAAACTTTAGTACTTTATGACAATATGACTTGATAGCACACCGTGTGAATACCCCTAGTATTACAAACAAAAAAAGGCTCAGCCATTAAATTTTACAATAATTGTTGAATATACGCTACACTTCTGTTTAAATTTTAAAGTAATTGTTGAACATACACTACAGTTCCATGTCTATTTTTGTTACTACAATAATCAAGGTTTGTTGGAGTCATTTGTCACTTTAAGTAAGGACTGAGATCGAAAAATTATTTTTTGTTTGTTTTGTTTTGTTTTGATTTTTTTTTTTTTTTTTTTTGTTTCAATGATAAAATTTTTAACCTTTTTCGGAAACCCTTCCATTATGGTTTTTATAGTGATTTCTGTCACTTTGCTCGAACAGGTTGTCCATCTCCGTTTAAAATCTACCACACTTTTGGACTCCTTTTTTGTACTCTTCAATTCTCTTTTAACAAGAGCTCAATATCTCTCCACTGGCCTTAGCTCCAGGTAGTTTGGAGAATTTGCCTCTCTTGGTACAAATACCACATTATTGTTCTTTTACCACTACCATAGTGACAGAATGCCAAATCAGGCCAAAAATAAGTGGACACATTAAGAAGTCTTATGAATGGAAGCATCCTTTTTTGTAAATATTCCTTGATGTAAATTTCGGTATTTATAGAGCCCTTTGTAACAAATGTTTGGCTTTTTAGCCGCAACTGCATATTGCTTGCCATACCAAGAACTTTTTGGGAAATTTTGACTGTTTTTGGGTCCTAAACTTTTGTTCAACATTCCCTCGAGCATCATCAACATTTTGACCCGGAAGCTGCGAAAAATCTGCCAGAACATACCATTATGCAGCAAGAATATTTTTTTTTTTTATAAAATTTGACTTCAATTTCCATGCTCTGGTTTTGGCCTCTAAATTTTTAGCAGCGTCCTTGGCAGGAACTTTTTGAGCCTTGTATGTTTTTGAACCAGCATTGGCTTTCACTTTTCGTACCAAATAGTCCGAGCACTGAGCTAACCGGGCTGCTTTCCTACCGGATGTGTTGGGAGCTCTTTCGAAAATGCTTTCTATTTTCTTGGCTTTATAAACATCATGTGAACCATTCTTTCTACCTGAACCAGGTTTTCTATCAACGGACAAGTTCTCCCGGTACTGTTGAATAACATTTGAAACAGTTTGACGGCAGACCTTTGATTGTTTGGCCAACTTTTTGTAGGACTAAGTTGGGTTTTATTGAAAATATTTAATAATTTTAGTACGCACTTTTTTCTGGTCACTCATTTTAATGAGATTAACAACAAATGAACATAATTGACATTAAACATAATAACTGACTGGTTCTACAAAGGTCAATAATACTTGGGTTAAAGGTTTTAATGAAAAACGTGTGTTAAGCATTTTTCGATCTCAGTCCTTAGTAGGGTAACCATTCGAATAATGATAGTTTGAATAATCGAAAAAATTGTTTCGAATAATTATTCAATAAATTTTAAAATTACAATTTTTGAAGATTTTAGCTAGACTTTCTAGCACTTTCTACAAATACTATGTAATAAATGTTTTAGCAAGACGTTATAATTCTAAAAACAATTCTTTAATATTGAATGTAATGTTAAAATTGTTCACCAAGGACCCGTGCCGGAAATCGATTTAAAGTTGGAAAATTGTGTAAACAATAGTATTTTGTCTGATTTCTTCAAAATTATTGTTATTTTATTACTTATAACTTGGTTATTTTCTTTTGATAGATAAGATAATTCTCTCAAGAAGTTAATATTCATATCAAAGTTTAAAAAAAGATTATATACATTCTCGTAGCTAAATTTTTTAATAAATCAAAAACTTTTACAAAAATTTATTTTTTCAAAATTATTTTTCTCTTATTCATTACAATCTTCTTAAGTTTCATATTTAGGCTTGTATAAGCTTTCAAATCAAAAATAAGTAAGAGAGCTATATCGAATCAAATATACTTTAAAATAAAGATTAAAAATATTTTTATTGAAACAAAAAAAAAAAAACTCGGGTTAAAAAATATTTTTCTCGATTTTGACCCATTGCAGATACGGATAAAATAAATTATATGTATTTATTAAATATTTCAATTATCAATATTTAATAATACAATTGCAGTAGCAAGGCGTTGTTGATTGGCAGTTTGGAATGGCAAAATGGTAGGATAATATCATGTACATACATTTCTAAGAACATTTTATTCATGAAACAAGCTATTTATAAAAATGAAATTGATTCCAAGAAATATAAATTTTATTTGACCTCAAGCCGTTTAAACTTAAGCCCTAATTTTGTAAATCACGTCAGCAAAATGATATTTATGTGGAAAGCAAAAAAACAAAATTGCATATATTTTAAAAAACAAACGCACCAAAATTTCATAATTTGAAAATTTTGTGTATAAAATAAAAACAAATTTTTGAAATTTTGTTTTTCCTTTCCACATAAATATCACTTTGGTGACGTGATTTACAAAATTGGGGTCTTAATTAAAATTTGTAAAGAAACAATAAATCCTTTAAAAAACCATTCTATAATTTAAATGGTTCACTGCATCAACATATATAGTATGTATATGACTTGACAACACTGTTCTCTGTAATTACCCTATTTTTGACTATACATACATACTTGATACATTTTTGTCATGATAAACTTCAAAATGGTTGTCAAGAGAAAAAAAAATATATTAGGTATAGTCCTTATTTTCTATTGCATCTTTATGAACAATTCTTAATGCTTCAGCTCAGACAGCTTTGTCTTGACAACAAGCTTCTTAATTGTTATGATAAATATTTATCAAGCGTATAGGAGGGTCATGGCAAAAAAAAAAAAAAAAGAAAAAACCTTTAGTCAAATTATTAGAATATCAGAAAACAATGTATTTCAAATACAGTACAAGCTCGGTATTAGCGACTAATTAAAAACCAGACCTGTAGCGAAAACTAAATTTTCGCGATAACAGATATTGGAGATTTTTAGTAGCTTTTTTGGCAAACTATTTTTTAAAATAACAGCTGAATCACGTAGTTCATATAGGCTTATCATTTTCCAAAGTCCATTGTATGCATATGTATGTTTATCGATGTTATACAATCGTCCACTTTAATTTTGTTTTCTTCATGACCACACTATCGTATAAATGCTCCGATTCCGTATCTGATAATTCTATTTGCTCCGCAGTACCGAATTCGAGCAAGGCGTGTCCTCAACTGGACATTGATATTATATTTGTATCCCAGGACGTAGCTATATGTAGAATCTGAACTGCATTTTTATACCCTTCACCATGAGTGAGAACGTACATATATATATTCTGGATCCTTATAGATAGCGGAGTCGATTAAGCCATGTCCGTCTGTCTGTTGACATCAATTTTCTGAAGACCACAAATAACTTACAAACTTGATTCATACATCAATATATCGGGAATTCTTCCGGATGAGACATAAGGAATACAAATGATCTCGATTTTTGGCTTATTTTTGATCTATATCTGGATTACTAAGTCATTAATATAGACAATATGGATATCTAATGATAGATATTTCAAAGTCCATTGCAACGATCTATATAAGGCTATAGTAACTTGGACCTACAATGGTTCAAAATCGGAAAAATATTTTTTTGCCAAAAATTTTTAAAAATTTAAAAAAAAATTTTAAAAATAAACTATTTCGAAAAAAAAATTTTTTGAAAACAATTTTGAAAAAAAAATTATTATTTTTTAAATTTTGAAAAAAAAAAAATTTGAAAAACAATTTTGAAAAAAAATTAATTTTTAAAAATATTTAAATTTGTATCTTAAAGTGTAATTTGGTGATATTGAAACATTTGTTTCCCTTTGTTTCACAAACCACTTATAACGGTGCAATGTTTGCCAGGTTCACTTTCTGCTGAACGTACGAATTTTTTAATGAATTTTCTTGCTTTATAATGCGGTAAACCGACAAAATTGAAGATCAAAATTATCCAAAAAGGTTAATATACCAAAAGACGGGGATTTCCCCATTTTAGAACCTGCAATTTGGTAGTCGCGAATACCGAGCTTGCACTGTATCACAAATTTCGCTAAACAATAGAGCTATAATTAACTTAAAAGTACACATACTGATTTACTTTGTTATGTTTCCAGGATAGAAAGAGTGCACTAAGCGCTGGTAGTTGTTGTTTAATAGAGTTACATGACAGTTTCTGACATTTTCATTTGCGTCATATTAATTGTAAATATTTATGCATGCAATTCGTTGTTGTTTTCAAATAACCCGTTGTAGATAAAAAAATAACTATGCAAATTATTTACAATATACATATTCATACAGCGGGTGGCAATGCGATGTTAAAATTTAAATAAAAATAAAATTTTCTTTAATACTTTAATTTACACAAAAAAAAAAAAAAAAAAAATTACTTAAATTTCGTTTATTCTTTTATAGAGAATGCTAAAATCTACACTTTTTGAATTTCCGGAAAAGAGAGAAAAAATAAGCCCGATGTCTGAAGAGAAAATTGGCAAAAAAAAAAAAAGTTATTGATTAACATTTTAAAGGATGTGAAAAAAATATAATACTGCGCATGCAGATAGACGAGCTGCAGAAGTGCCTACAAATTTGCAGCTTAGCAACAGCCAAATATGAATAAATTTCTTGTAGTTTGAAACAAATGGAATTAGAAAAAACCTTTTTTTGATTTACTATAGAAAATACTGTTATACACAAGATTTTCTATAGAAAAAACTGTTATACACAAGATTTTGTATAGAAAATACTGCTATACACAAGATTTTCTATAGAAAATACTGTTATACACAAGATTTTGTATAGAAAATACTGCTATACACAAGATTTTCTATAAAAAATACTGTTTTACACAAGATTTTCTATAGAAAATACTGTTATACACAAGATTTTCTATAAAAAATACTGTTATACACAAGATTTTGTATAGAAAATACTGTTATACAAAAGATTTTCTATAGAAAATACTGTTATACACAAGATTTTGTATAGAAAATACTGTTATACACAAAATTTTCTATAGAATACTGTTATACGCAAGATTTTCTATAGAATATACTGTAATAAACATGATTTTCTATAGAAAATACTGTTATACACAAGATTTTCTATAGAAAATATAGTTATATAAAAAATAAAAAAATACTGTTATACACAAGATTTTCTATAGAAAATACTGTTATACACAAGATTTTCTACAGAAAATACTATAATACACAAGATTTTCTATCAAAAATACTATAATACATAAGATTTTCTATCAAAAATACTGTTATACACAAGATTTTCTATAAAGAATACTGTTATACACAAGATTTTCTGTAGACAATACTGTTATACACAAGATTTTCTATAGAAAATACTGTTATACACAAGATTTTCTATAGAAAATACTGTTATACACAAGATTTTCTATAGAAAATACTGTTATACACAAGATTTTCTATAGAAAATACTGTTATACACAAGATTTTCTATAAAAAATACTGTTATACACAAGATTTTCTATAGAAAATACTGTTATACACAAGATTTTTTATAGAAAATACTGTTATACACAAGATTTTCTGTAGACAATACTGTAATATATACGATTTTCTATAATATTTGGACTTGTAACGAAAGTAAATTTTGTGAAGCATTTTAGAAATTTACAGAACAGCTTAGATTTTTTTTTTTAAATAAATTTTGTATAGCGGTTACTTTTTTTATAAATTTTTAAAATTTTTGAGTGGAACGAAATGGTATGAAATGAAACATGTCCCACAATTTACATGGATATAAGAAAATTAATAATATTAATTGTTGTGTTACAAATTCGCATAATTTTTACAAGATTTTTTAATTTTCTAGGAGTTGTAGTTAAATGCGAAATTTGGGAAAATTTTAAGTAAATTCATTAAATTTGGACTTGGAACAAAATGGAATTAAATGAAACATATTTCATTAAAATTTACAGAACAGCTTAGATTTAAACATGTTTAAATTAATTTTGTATGATGGCTATGTTTTTTTTTTACAAATTCTTAAAATTTATAACAGGAACGAAATGGTATTAAATGAAACATGTTTAAAATTTTACATGGATATAAGAAAATTAAATATTTTATTTGTTGTGTTACAAATTCGCATAATGTTTACAAGATTTTTTAAATTTCTAGGAGAAACGAAATGGAATTTAGAGAAACACCACAAAACTTAAACTGGAATTTAAGAACATTATTTTTCTTTGTAGTTAAATGCGAAATTTGCCAAAATTTTAAGTAAATTCATTAAATTTGGACTTGGAACAAAATGGAATTAAATGAAACATGTTAGATATTTCATTAAAATTTACAGAACAGCTTAGATTTAAACATGTTTAAATCAATTTTGTATGATGGCTATGTTTTCTTTTTTACAAATTCTTAAAATTTATAACAGGAACGAAATGGTATTAAATGAAACATGTTTAAAATTTTACATGGATATAAGAAAATTAATTATTTTAGTTGTTGTGTTACAAATTGAATACATTTTTACAAGATTTTTTAAATTTCTAGGAGGAACATAATGGAATTTAGAGAAACACCACAAAACATTAACTGGAATTTAAGGAAATTAGTTTTCTTTGTAGTAAGTATGAAAATTTCCAAATTTTGGGTTGGAACAAAATGGAATTAAATGAAAGATCATAATAAAAAAACGCCGTTATTAGGGCATGGAACGAAATCAAATTAAGTGCTAAAACATGCTAGACATATTCTTACAACTGTGTATCAAGCAGCTAAGATTTTAAGTTATTTCAAAATTTGGAACTTGGAAAATGGAACGAAATGGATTTAAATGAAACATTTCAAAAATATGCTTGAAATTAATAAATATCAATTTTAATTCTTATGGCATGAACGTAAAGTGTAAATTTGTCTTTTAACATAAAATACTGAAAATTTTTTGAAAACATCATATCTTGCAGACGCCTTTAAAACATCATGGCCGCCATAGACGGTAAGCCTCGAGTTGAACTTTTTGGAAAACCCTTCATAAGGATCAAAAATATACATACAAACATATATACTATGAGGTCTCAAAGTTTGTGGAAAGAAAAAGTTAATGCTTTCGCTCTCATTTTAAGTGAAATAAATCTGATTTAGGTTTTATTAACACCACTTAGAAAAATATTTCTAACGGTTTCATATTCAAATCAGTGTTTGTTAAATATAATATTATTGTGAATGAAACAAAAATATAAACAGTAAAGAGAATCTTCCTAATGATTCTGACAAAAAAAAATGTCACCCTAATGTTACAAATTTTAATCGGTTAATGCATGTTATTTGAAATAATACGATTTTAATTCTATAAATAATTTTGCCTAATTATTAATAGCAAAACCCTTTGTTATTTCAATGAATTATAAATATTTTGCTAATCAATTAAATATATATATAGATACATTTCCTAAAAATAACTCATTTTATATTGTAATTAACAAAAGTGGACGAAAAAATAAGCAGGGGTTCTCAATTCTGTTTTGTTGAAGTCCATAAAGTTTTTCTCGATCATTTCGTTTTATTGATAAACGGTATTCTTAAAGTTACAACTCCAAAACATCATAAATATGTTCGTTAGTAACTAATTTTAAACTTTTAAAAAATCGAGTGGAAAATTTCTGAGTTATGGTAGCTTAAATCAGGTACTCCCCAACAAAAGCACAATACAGTATTTTGCTTTTGTTGAATTTAAACCGAAAATTTCGAATAACATGTTATCACAAAACTTAGAATTTGGGTAAACGTTTAAAGTCACTACACTATAGGTTACTCAGAGACTCTACTTAACCAAAATTAAAATAAACTGTTTGAGAATTATATCAACACAATTTGTATAAAACCAATTTGTACGAATTACTCACACTATATTACTTAAAGACACTTAAGTCACAATTGTCTTCAAGCTTGATTACATGGATGACCAATTGACTTCTCTCTGTACTACAAAGAGCACATACGTATCAAATGACCCAAAATATATAAACTAGAGTCTGGCAAGGGGTCACACATTAGTGCCAATTACTGTCTATAATGGATACATTGACTACTTGCTTAACTGCTGGGAAAGTTTAAAGTCACTACACTCTAGATTAATTAGAGACAAGATTACCTGGGATGTATAAAGTAACCCATTGACTTCCCTCTCCACTACAAAGAGCACATACATGTCAAATGAGCTAACATATATCAATTATTGTTAGCCAAGTGATCAGACATTAGTGATAATTACTGTCTATAAGGGATACATTGACGACTACTTGATTAACTGCTAGGTATACACAGTTTCAGATGAAGTGCGTTGGCGACTTATAGATCCCTTTTTGAGACTCAGCACATTTTGTATTACTTATTTTGTTTCTTTTGGGGACTTTCCTAAAACACCGAAAATAACTTACAAACTTGATTCATACATCAATATATCGGGAATTCTTCCGGCTCGGTTGCTATTTAAAATCGAGAAAATCGGCCCACAAATGGCTGAGATATAAGGAAAAAACCGGGCCAACCTCGATTTTAGATCTATATCTGGATTACTAAGTCATTAATATAGACAATATGGATATCTAATGATAGATATTTCAAAGTCCATTGCAACGATCTATATAAGGCTATAATAATTTGAACCTACAATAGGTCAAAATCGGGAAAATATTTTTGTCATACATTTTTTTTCACTAGTAAATTTAAAAAATAAATAAAATAAAAAATATTTCGAAAAAAAAAAATTAGAAAAAAAATTTTTTTTTAAATTTTGAAAAACAATTTTGAAAAAATTTTTTTTTTTAAATTTTGAAAAAAAAAATGTTTGTTTATCTAAAAATATTTAAAATTTTTATTTTAAAGTATAATTTGGTAAAGGGTATATAAGATTCAAATTAGCTCTCTTACTTGTTGAAAATCGGTTGTGTTAATGAAATAGTTTTTGTATTTTTCGATTAAAATTGTTAAAATGAAAGCACAAAGTATAGTTTTAGAACATTTAGAAGCTACAGAAAAGAAAACGCCATTAATCCAGCGGTTTGTATTACAATCTCAATATCCAAAAAAAAATTAACTTAGCATGTTTGCACACTAAGCTAGCGATATATCTTTTAAATAAAAGAAGCAATTTTAAAATCCATTTCAATATAACATGTATGTATATTGTTATTTCAGTGATCGAGAAAAACTATGAATATTTCCAAACTCTATGGACTTCAATAAAACAGAATTGCTATATGAGAAACCCTGCGTAGTTTTGGTGTCGCATAACATTTAGATAAATTAATCCTCAAATCGATAAAATGGAATTATTAGCAAGAAATAATATAATGATTGATTTGTTTGTTTTGTAATTTATTATTAAACACTTTAAATTATAATGAAATATATAAATAGATATTATTTATAAATAGCAAAATATGCAAGCAAATTAAAACAACGTAAACAACATTTAAAACAGTTTTTCACCACTTGAATTCTATGACCAAATGACAATTTTGATAATATAGCAACTTTAGAAAGCAAAATAGTAAACTATAATTCACAATTGTAATCAATACCATCTCAAACAAACGGTATTGTATTGGAAATTTATTAATGTTTTAAATGTAATTCCTAATATTTCGAAATCGAAATGTTACAAAATCCCATTACTGATTTACATTCATAAGGAGTTCATTCACAGTAATAATAATTCACAATAATTATCAAAAAATCATCTCTATTGTTAAATTTTATTATCAATTTATTGTGTTAAGTATTTTAACAACAGACCCATCATAATGAGATGATTTTCATGCAAATGAACAATATGAAAAAAAATCATAATCCTTTATTTTTCAATTATTAAAAAATCAATAAATTTTCAGCACATTATTTATGCAATTTTTAACAAGAATAAGCTTCTTAAAGTGTAGAAATAAAAAACCCACACAAACATAATTCACAATAATTTCTCCATATTGTATAATGAATATTGTGTTTTTGTAACTTGTTTGTTTTTCAGCGCTGTAAAGAGTATTACAGAAAATTCCCATAAAATGAAAAATTAAATGATATAAATTGTTAATATACGCTGCTAGTAGGCGGACGGACAGCCTTGTGTGGACTTTGTTGCATGCAAATGTGTCTATTACAATATAGAGTTTACCTAACGAAAATTAAAAAAAAAAAAATGTCTATGAACAAATGCAATGTGGACAAATGATTCTAAGGAAATGTTGTAACTTTTGAATAAAAAATTGTAAAATGATTGATTGATAATAGTAGATTTGTTGTATAGGTTTTTTTTATAACCAATATTATAATATCCAAAGATGCTTCTGAGCTAATTCAAAAAGCTGTCAATTTAGCGCATGGTTATAAAAAGTGCTAACACTAGAATTTGTCCCTCTCACTTTAGTAGCAGTTTTGTGTTAGTTCCCTTCGTGCTAGCGACAATACATAAGCTTTCAGAAAATTATATTTGTGACCAGCCTATTAGAATATTGGGTGTATGACTTAAAAATGCGAGATTTATAATAGTTGGCGTATGTTTTGAAGGCGGTTTTTGTTTTTAATAACTTATATGTCATTTTCACTTAGTTGAACATTATAGTGTAAACAATCACCCCTATCGCGAGTCAATATTTCACATGCAATATGTTCCCTTTTCCCATTTTTCGTTCATGAATTTTGTTCACGTGAAAAAATTCCTCATGTTGTGAACATTTTTAGATGGTATTTTGTAAACAATAAACAGCTGTTACGAACAAATTCAACTATTGTGAATGAAAAGTTCATGGGAAAAGCGCGATAGCAATTTTCGGTTTCAACGTGCGAGAGATGGTTTGTGCGTTTAAGAAGTGGAGATTTTGACATGGAAGACAAATATCGGCCAGGCCTGCCAAATATGCATGGCGATAAGACAATTCTCTGTATTTGGTGGGAGAATCTGACCAGAACATCACATGGAACCTGTACCGAACGCAACTGATTCATTTAAAGCGAGCATTGGCAAAAAGGCAATTGGTTCCAACTGGGGTATTATGCCGAAAGGTATCAATTGGATTTTCAAAGCAGTCGTTAAACCCATCTTGTTCTATGGAGTATTGGTGTGGTGGCAGGCTCTGGAGAATGCTACTCTTCGGAAGGCCGTTGAACGAGTTCTAAGGACTATCGCGATACTGATTACAGGCGCTATTAGGTCTACCTCCTCTAAGGCACTTTTCACTATTCTAAACTGGTTACCAGTGGATTTGATCTCTCAACTCTGCTGTGAGACTAAATGCTGGTTGTTCATGGTCTGGTAAGGACCTTGGACACTGTATGATACTGAATTACTATGGGCACATTCATGGTAATGTCGATTACTGCATCGCAAAACCTTTTTTTGATAGGCATTTTCATATTATGATCCCGGATAGGGATTTATGGCAACGCGGACTCTTCCCCCCTACTGATGTCATACGAATATACACTGATGGCTCTAATAGGGGTAATAGGGTTGGTGGTGGTTTCTATATTGAAAACTTTGGGATAAAATCCTACTTTAGGCTACCTAACTTCTGTACTGTTCTTCAGGCGGAAATTACTGCCATTAAACGTGCATCCAACTGGCTGAGGTATTATCGAATATCTGGTGATATATGTATATTTACTGATAGCAAGGCTGCCGTAATGTAAACGGAATAGCGGGTGTCTTTACGACATCTAGGTTAACCGTGGAATGCCGGATATCCCTAAATGAGATAGCGAGACATTCTGGGATAACGCTTATATGGGTGCCTGGACACGATGGAAATCAGGGTAACTATATAGCAGATGATCTGGCCAAAAGGGGTGCGATGATGAGTGAGGAGGCGATCGACCCCTTTTCTGGTATTTCCCTTGTTAAATGCAAGATGGCTGTTCAGCAGAAACTATATGAGCCTGCACAAAACAGATGGACAATTGAACCTTCCTGTGCTATAGCGAGGTCGACCTGGCCCGTATACGAAGCCAGCAGGACGAGTCTACTTATAGACTATAGTCGTGTGCAAATAAGGCTAATTGTCTCCTTTATTACAGGGCACTGTTTAATCGGGACACATGCTAGAAGAATGGGCTTACGGTACAATGATTACTGTAGAAGCTGCCATAATGTATCACCTTTTCTGCCAATGTCCGGCTCTGACTAACCTGAGGGAACGAATCCTCGGATTTCCATTCCTATCATGTTTGGACGAGCTAGCAAGGATTAATCTCAGACGTATCTATTCCTTCATCCGGGAATCTGGCTGGTTTAATTTGGAGTCAACGGAAGTACTATAAATACCCCGACGACTACCCCTTGGGTATCACAATGGGATCAGATCTGAATGGAGCGGCTGCCCATGGAACCTAACCTAACCATTGACAAAAAACCTAAAATCATTCTCAGTTTCAAAAACAATTACGATACCTTAAACGGTATCGTCACTCACTATTACAGAATTATATTCAAAAACTATTACGATACCTTAAACGGACAATTTTTATGAGCTTCCAAATCCAAAAAACTGTGTAATTATTTGTTTGAAAACCCTAATTGCATACATCCATACACGTCGTACTTTTTTGTACTTGCTGTTGTTGTAGGTATTGTTGTTGTTGTTGTTATAAAATTTATTGTTTATAGAACAGGTAGACGAGAGATACCGTGAGAGAGAGAGATAGAAATTATTTCAATTTATTATTCAATATTCTTTGGGGAAACATTAATCTTTAGTTTGTTTTTTTTTTTTTTAATTTCCTAGAATTATTGTTGTTATTGTAGAAATAACAACAACAGCAACAACTAAAACTATTTTTTTTTCTATAAACTATTATTATTTTAGTTATTGTAGCTGGAGTACAATAAATATTTAATACGTATTTGTTCTTAGTTATTAAGTTTTATCAAATAGAAAAACAAAAACAAATAATAATAATACTAAAACTTTACTAAAGATCAACAATAATTAAGAAACAGTAAGACAAAGTAAGTGAGTTAGTAACAAACCTGTTGTATTTGTATCTCTTACAAAGTTCTTAAGAAATTCAGGTGAATTTTATAGAACCAACAACCAAGACAGTATACAAAATAGACTACAACTACTTAGATACTGGATATGTAGAAATATTTAAGTTCATGTAAGTATTATATTATAAATATGTAGTGGTCTACAAATGAAGGTGTTAATTTCATGTTTATAAAGAGTATTATTATTTCTATGCAATTTTAATGAAAACAAATGTTGAATACTGGCAGCACTCAAGAGTCCTTTATGTGTTTTACTATAATTTCCATTGCGGCTCACTTAAGTACGACGACATTTATCTACTCATTAGAAAGGTCTAATAATTAACAAGAAACCATTTCATATAAAACGTCTGAATTTAAACGAAACTTCTTGTTAGTCTGAATCAAAGGAGAAGTTACATTTTCAACAAGGTTGGCTACCGTTAAACCTAAAATACGATTTCAGCTATAGTTTTCTCAGATTGTATAAATCAGATATACTGAGGCCAAGGGAGAGACCATACAACACGAAGATCTTATACGAATCTAGTTTCTGCTTATATATTCTCCGTGATCCGGTTCTCTCTGAACACATAATAACCAACCCTACAAGAAATAGCAAGTAGTCAATGTATCCCTTATAGACAGTAATCATCACAAATGTCTTACCACTTGGCTGACTCCAATTTATATATTTGTGTCATTTGACACGTGTGTGCTCTTTGTAGTGCAGTGAGAAGACAATTGGTTACTCTATACATCCCAGGTAATCTAGCGTGAAGACAATTGTCACTTAAGTGTCTCTAAGTAATCTGGAGTGTAGTTACGTTAAACGTTTTGTGAGTAATTCGTTCAAACTGGTTTTATACAAATTGTGTTGATATAATTCTCATACAGTTAATTTTTGTTTTTGCTTAAGTATACTGATATCCCATGTAACATAGCATGAAGTCAAAAGTTACTTTAGTGTCTCTTAGTAACCTATAGTGAAGTCACTTTAAACGTTTATTTTGTACTGCATTTTAGAAAGTAGTTATTTTACCCACCAGAAGCAATCCATTGGAGAGTTGTCGAAGAAAGGTTTGTTTACAAGCTATCGTTTATTGAACTGCCTATGATATGTCTTTTAGCTGACGATGTGAGGTCTATTAACACCTGTACGTGTTAAAATGACTAGTTATATAGCTGAAAAAGTCACCAGTTAGGTAGCTAGTAAGGTAACTGACGATATTTAACCAGAGTGTGAATACAATGCTTTGACTACTTTGGACCAGCTATTAGACAGTCTCATTGTAGTCAAAAAGGGTCAATTGACCCCCTGCTTACTAACATATTTTGCACACATTTTATATTTGACCGAACATATGACTGTCATTGTTGATGGAAATATCCATCATCGTTGACCAATGTATGTTGCAGAGTTGCATTTTTTGGCTTTTTTGACGTTAAAAAGTAAATCCCCGAAAAGTTTTATTTATTTGTGTGAAGAGTGTTAAAGTTAAAGATTATAAATACAAAAAAAGTGCAAAAAATTAATATTTTCGAAAGAAGAGGGATTGGGTAAGTGGACAAAATAGTTCACAACAATAGACACACAAATATAACTTTATTTTTTTATTAATTACAGCACATTTGATGATAAAGCCGATCAAGAACGGTTTCAGGTTGATGTTACGCCCTCAAGAGCCAATAAAAAGAAGAACCCATGAAATCTTTCTTTTCAAAAGCAGTTTTAATAAGCAGTTTTTTATTTAATATTATTAGTTTTATTTAATATAAAGAAATTAATTGAAATAAATCATGTTTTACTTCAACTATATGTCTGTCAACAGTGACGAATATATCCATCAAGTTTGATTAGTGACTAATATTTATATCATCGTTGACTAGTAAACAACATTAGAGTAAGCAGTTCAGATATATGTTCAGTGGAGGACGAAATGTATAAATTAGAGAAGGATGCAAAATCACACGTACACAAAAGTTTCCATCACTTTTTTCATATTGGCCTTAAGAAAATGCTAGAAACTTTGTTCTACGCGATGATGGATATTTCTATCAACAATCCCAGTCATATGACTTGTAGGGAATGGAATTCAAGTAAGTTAGATCTCTGGAAGTTTACACAAATATTATGTGAAGGTTATTAATAATGGAAAAGGGCACCAACTCTGATGTTTTCAGGCGGAAATACTGCAGATCTTGAAAACTATAAATCTCGTATTGTGAAATGTTAACTGAGGGGTGACTGTGTTGATAGTCAGGAGGCGTTAAATACTCTGAATGGTCACAGAGTCAATTCCAAGATGGTACATGACATTAAGTGAGCTCTGGATAGGTTTATCGAACACTACGAGAAAGGAAAGTGTTGGATGTCAGGACATCGTGATATTGAGAGCAACAAGATTGACGACCAGTTTGCAAGGAAAAGCTCGGTATTATCCTTGGAGGAATGCATGAAATTGGTTAAACCACCACTAGCCACTACCACAGGATTATATTGGTGGCAATGTTGTTCAAGACTAACAGAATTAAGTGGTAAGTTAGGTCGACATTTCCCACGATAGAATAGAAGATGTTGGGGGGCTGCAAACCATAGGTCATTTATATAGCTTCATCAGAGGAATAACCGATAAAACAATAGAAAACCTAGGTTTTCTCTGAACACATAATAATGGAATTCAAGTAAGTTAGAGCTCTGGAAGTTTACACAAATATTATGTGAAGGTTATTAATAATGGAAAAGGGCACCAACTCTGATGTTTTCAGGCGGAAATATTGGAGATCTTGAAAACTATAAATCTCGTATTGTGAAATGTTAACTGGCGTAATACTGTCACCGGTCACAGGGTAAAATCCAAGATGGTACATGACTTTAAGTGAGCTCTGTACAGGTTTATGGAACACTACAAGAATGGAAAGTGTTGGATATCAGGACATCGTGATATTGAGAGCAACGAAATTGTGGATCAGCTTGCAGGGAAAAGCTGGGTAATATCCTTGGAGGAATGGATGAAATTGGTTAAATCACCACTAGCCACTACCACAGGATTATATTGGGGGGAAATTGTGTTCAAGACTAACAGAATTAACTAGAGTTTCCAATTCGGTTTTAACCGAAACCGCGGTTTTTCAAGGCCTAAAACCGAAACAGACAATTATTCTTCGGTTTTCACTTTTAATCTATTCTCACTAGAAAAATTCAAAATTTAGAAATGAGAAACAAACTTTTTCATCCAATTACTCATCCAATATCTCTAAACACAGATCGGTAAAAATATCTTAAGATTTGTTTAAATTTTTTAAATTGCATTACAATAATTGCTTCAGATGATGTAGCAGGCTAAATAATGCAAAATTTTTGTAACAAAGTCTTAGTTATTTTCAAATATCCGATAAAAGTATGGAGTACTAGCTGACCGGTGCGCTTCGCTACCTCAATTGGAATAAATAGTACTATTAAGTCTCCCTTTGTAAATTAATACTAATTCAGGAAAACATGACTCTAGTTTCATGTTTAGTGATTCATTGTAATGTGGATTGTAGCTCATTCTATTAGAATAAAATCAGTACCATAAAGACCCACATTTTGTATTCCTACTCAGCATCATGAATGTTTAATTTCATATTTCTGTGTCCATTATTATAGAAAATACAAAAAAGAAAGGTAAGACTATAATCACCTTTCGTGAATTCTAACTCATTCAGAATCATTTGTGTCTAATTTTAAGGTTTATTATTATAAAATATTCAAAAAGTTCCTTTACAATAAAGAAATAGTAACATTAATTATGCGTTTTGGTCCATCGTTATAAAATAAAAGTACTATTAGTTCGAAAAAGTACCTGCAATTTCCTTTTTTTTTATTCTAACTCAGTCAGATTAATATGACATGATTAATATTCTGCTTATAGGTTCATTATTATAAAAATTTCAATAATAGTTTCTGTTACCTCAATATCATTATGCCCTCTATTTGTGATTCTTTCTTTACTCAGAAGCATATCAGCCAACTATTATGTATACATATAAGTAAAATAATTTAGTATAATAAAAAGTAGCATTAGAAGAAAAAGTCAAAATTTTCCATACTTAAACCACTGTCAAGTTTGAAATTTCAAAGTAATTTCCTGATTCTAGGTTCAGTATTATAGAAAATTCGTTTTGAAGAACGAAAAAGTACTCCTGAGTTTGGTTTAGTTCTCCATTTTTGGTATCATAATACAATTGAGCACCCTATTCTTGATTATTTCTTTACTGAGAAGCATATTAGCCAACTTTAACTAATTTAATATATTATCCTCTTAAATACTCGTCAAATTTGAACTTTAAATTTGTTTAGCAGTTCCTATATTATCAACTGATTTAATAGTTAATAAATTATCACAAAACCGAACCGAAACCGATCGGTTTTCAATTTTTTAAAACCGAAACCGCGTTTTTTAAATTCTTCGGCTTTTTGGAAACTCTAGAATTAACTGTATAGGTCGACAATTCCCACGATAGAATAGAAGATGTTGGGGGGGCTGCAAACCAGAGGTCATATATACATAGCTTCATCAGAGGAATAACCGATAAAACAATAGAAAATCTAGGTTTCATGTTTTACAAAAATTGTCCGGTATGTATTTTGTTGGATATCCCTTTATCCCAGTAACTACGGAATATAATGTTCAAACAAAGTTTCCATTATATTGTCACTCACTGTATATCGCTGAATAGGTCTTTAATTAGATATGCATATTGTCTATGTTCATAACATAGGAATCGATGCCAAAATCGGGCTAGTCGTGGCTTATATCTCAGCCATTTGTAGGCCAATATATTGATGTATCAATATTTGTTATAAGTTTTTTTATACCGTACAAGATGAAGGTTATAATAAATTAAAATTTAAGATTAAACTAAAGTGTCTAGTGTACTGTAGTTGCTGAGGGGACAATTCGAACAAAATTATATTTCTGACATGGTCGTATTCTAAGAATGAACCTCCTTCATTCAAAGCAGTTTAAACAATACTAAATATAATATAATTAATACCTTATATGTGTTTATATTAAATTTCTTTAATTATTTGTAATTGAAATTGTTTGTACAATTATCTGCATATTATTACACAACATACCTGAAAATAAAAACAAAAATAAATTATTATTAGTCAAAGAACACAAAACATATTTATCTAAATATTTGAAATAAATACAAATTTATATATACATATTCAACTATTAAATAAATCTAATTACAATGTATAAAATTAAATTCTCTTAAATTAAGCAAGCCAATTCAGCATTGCTCATAAATGAGCAAAAGAAAAAATTTTACGTTTTTTTTTTTTAAAGAAAGCAAGTGTTTTTGCTTTATAAAATGTTTACTGCAGGGGAAAAATTAAAATATTCATATTTAAAATAATTGACCTTTAACTTATAGTAGAAAAAAATATATGAACAAATTAAATAAAAACACTCTACTCAGTCAAGTATTGCCGTAAAGCATGAGTGTTTAAAGGAAAAAAAAAAAAAAACAAAATGCGTTGTGGAAAAAAATACAAAGAAAGTATGGTCGGTTAATCCCGACCATAAAATATCCTACACTGAGTAAATGAGCAAAAAAATTTATCTTTTAAAATTTTAATAATTTATTTTTGTGAATGATTTTCGGAATTGGGCCTTATGTCGGAGCTATCGCCATGAAATTAGGTCATGTGATTTATGTCTATATGAGACTTACTTCTGTTGAATTATAAGTGGATACCAAGAGTTTTATGGGCCCTATATTTGAGCTATGACAAATTATGGACCTATCATAACTTATTTGAAGAGAAATTTGTGCACATACTAGGGTATTCAATCGATTAACCGTGAATCGATTAACCGATTACTTTTGGTCGGTTAATTGTCGTTGGAAGCGGCTACAAAGGAGCTTAGTACACATTCTGCTACTTTAATTGAATTTTAGGGAATAATAAAATTTTTAATTAATAATTTGACGAAGGCCATCAATTCTATTGCGAACGATTTAATTGAAAGCTTAAAAACTAGGCTTAATGATAGACGAAATATAGTTTTAAACACACTAATTTTATTTCTTAACTCAGGAACATTCCTTTCTAGCAATAGTTTTTTGAAGTATAGTACGAAAACTGGAACCAAAACTTAACTCAGGAACATTCCTTTCTAGCAATAGTTTTTTGAAGTATAGTACGAAAACTGGAACCAAGGAATTTGGAAATGAGCTTTTTTCTAGAATGTTCTATATGATAAACTTTGTCCTAAATTTTCATTTTCAAAATTTAAAAAATAATAATTTTTTTCAAAATTATTTTTTTTAATTTACTAGTGAAAAAAAATTATGATTTGGTAAAAAAAAAAAATTTTTTTGTTAAAAATTTTTTTTTCCCCGATTTTGACCCATTGTAGGTCCAAATTACTATAGCCTTATATAGATCGTTGCAATGGACTTTGAAATATCTATCATTAGATATCCATATTGTCTATATTAACGACTTATGGTGTTTTCTTTTCTGGCATAAATGATGCATTTATTCTGCCTTTTACCCTTCTTTGTGTTCTTTTCTGAAAAAATTGTAGTTTGGTAAGCGTATAACATGTTCTTTTCAAATAATGTTGCCCTAAAACCCAAAATATATGCTACATGTTTCACCCTCAATTTTATCAAAGGGTTAGAAATGCACCACTTTTTATGTAAGCAAAAAGTATAGTTTTAAAATATTAAAAGTTACATACAAGAAAATTGCATAAATGGTAATGATTTTTGTTCTATTGTGATCGTTAAAAATACAACACATTATAAGGGTATGGGTAACCTTTAATAAATGGCACAAAACATATAGGCAACATTTTGTGTCAGAAAAGAAAACACCATTAGTAATCCAGATATAGATCAAAAATAGGCCAAAACTCGAGGTTGTCCAGTTTTAGCCATTTGTGGGCTGATTTTGTCGATTTCAAATAGCAACCGAATTATAAGAATTCCCGATATATTAATGTATGAATCAAGTTTGTAAGTTATTTGGGGTGTTCAGAAAATTGATTTCAACAGACAGACAGACGGAGATGGATTAATCGACTTTATAGGGTCGGAAAATTATATTGTGGAAATTACAAACGGAATGACAAAATTATATACACCCTTCCCACGAAGGTGAAGGGTATAATTAACACAAATATATCTTGAACTAAAAGAGATAAGTTAAGAAATCTAAAATAGCTCGACATTCGGATAAAAACTGAATTTTTTCCAAAATAAAAAAAAACGAAACTTAAGGTTACACCTATGTTTAGACAACCTTATTATGTGATATATGTTCTTTTAGATATATATTTATGGAAATTCCACTTGTACATGTTATAGATCATAGCAAATGAAAAAAAAAAAAAAAAAACAAAGTTAAAACAAGTTGTAAATAACTGTAGGAAAACTTGCTATAAAACCGCGTAACATTTTAATTAGTACTTAAACAAAGAAAAAAAGCCACTAAAATAAATGTAAAACACACAATTACTTATTAAGTGGAGAAAAAAGTAGAAAAACAACAGCAGAAAAATAATTAATAAAAAAAATATTATAAAAAAATATATACATAATACATGTGCTAAAATGAAAACTATATGTATGCCTTATTTGCCAAATTGATTAAGTACAATATTTGATTTTCTTTAGATGTTTTAGATTCTAAGGGGAGCAGTTTTGGTTTAGATGTATGTTTTTTTGTCTATGTCGGTCAGCTTTCGTACGGTAATTGAAGGTCTTTTCAATTATATGAAAACATTTGTGATCGAAGAAGAAGATATTTACGATTTTAGTGGTATAGGAATGAAAATGAGTTCCTAAGATATAAAATGCAAAAATTGTTTGACAAATGCTGGTGCTACCTTAGAAGAACTTCCTAAGGTAGCACCAGTCCAATTATACAATAACCTTTTACCAAATTTGCGTATATACATTTCGCATATTTGCCCCGCGAAAAAACTCCAAATTTAAAAAAAAAAATTTGCCAAAGGACATTCAAACTGGTCCAGGCAGAAATGGAATAATGTTTTTTTATACCCTTCACCTTCGTGAGAAGGGTATAGATAAGTTTGTCATTCCGTTTGTAATTTCCACAATATAATTTTCCGACCCTATAAAGTATATTCTGAATCCTTATAGATAGCGGAGTCGATTTAGCCATGTCCGTCTGTCAGTCCGTCTGTCTGTTGAAATCAATTTTCTGAAGACCCCAGATATCTTCGGGATCAAAATCTTCAATAATTCTGTCAGACATGCTTTCGAGAAGTTTCCTATTTAAAATCAGCAAAATCCGTCCATAAATAACGGAGATATGAGCAAAAATCCGAGACCACCTCTATTTTTGGCCTATTTTTGATCTATATCTCGATTACTAAGTCATAAATATAGACAATATGGATATCTAATGATAGATATTTCAAAGTCTATTGCAACGATGTATATAAGGCTGTACAAAGTTGGACCTAGAATGGGTTAAAATCGGGAAAAATATTTTTTAACCCGAATTTTTTTTTTCACAAAAAACATTCTTTTGTCATACATTTTTCTCACTAATAAATTAAAATTTTTTTTTTTTTTTTTTAAATTGGAAAAAACTTTTTAAAAAAAATTAAAAAAAAAATTTTTTAAATTTTATTTTAAAGTATAATTTGGTGAAGGGTATATAAGATTCGGCACAGCCGAATTTAGCTCTCTTACTTGTTTTTACTTTTTCTGAAAATCGATTGCAAAATCGGGATAAATATTTTAAATTTTTTTTTGTCTCTCCTCTAAAATTTATAAAAAAAAGGGGACTTAGCAGGTTTGCACACTAAACCAATGTTGTAATAGTCATAATTGTTGTATACAAATTTATATGAGCAAAATTATAAATTCTACCTAGTACAATGGAGTGCAATTTCTAATACAGTTTAGAAACGAATAAATTGAATAGCAAAATAAAAAAAGATAAATAATAAATAATAAACAATAGATAAGATAGTGCGCGTACGAGGGCATGTCTAAAAATCGTTACAAAACATTTTTACATTTAACTACAATATATTGTTACGTTTTTACCTTTTTAAAAACGTGGTTTATTTCCTTTAAATAAACCGGATACTTTTGATTGCAAATAAGAGCAGTTTTAGTAGTTTAAATTTGTAACAACTCTTTATTTATTTAGAATGTACAACAACAACAGAATTAAATAGTCACTCAATGTCTATACACGTATATCAATTCGCAGAAATGCACACACACTCTATTACGTACAACCTTAAATGCACAATACAGTTGATGTTAACTCTAACAGCGCCAATGATAAACTCTACGCACGACTGCCAGCACTGCTACTATTTATACACGCGCCATCTATCGGGAATCATCTACAATGTTCTTAACGGACATACTAGTACATTCGATTTCTAGAGCTTTTCGATGTCATTGCCAGCAGCGCAAACATTTAGTGTTGCCATACTTACAAACAATGTCAATGATGGACGTGCCTTCAAACATGATGAATGCTGCAGGCAGTCGTTACAGACCGTTGAATTCAAATCGTGATTGAACATTATTCGTAACAATATTTTATGTTTCCATCAATTTTATTTTTTAACAAACACAAACTGCAAAGCGTATTGCTTGTCTGCAGATACTCCCAGAGTTTTTGGCAGGAAACGAACCAGCAACCCTCAGATTGATAGTCCAGATTGATTGTCTAGTTTATAGGGGCATCTCATCTAGCTATTTGCTTTAAACGAATGTTGGCTACCGATCGAAATGGTTAGATTATTTCATTAACGGTGTTTTAGTGGTAACGAAATTTTAGCTCATTTCTTTAATAAATTTTCAATGAAAACAATATAAATAAATTAAAATCTCGTGCAAAGATTGTTATAATGAGTTCTACAAAAAAATTTCGATATAAACAGTTGAACAGCAAGTGGCGGAGTTGTAAGAATGTACTTGCATTTATAGACGCTAAACTAATTAATTTTACTTGATACCATTCTAAATACAACACAGCTTGCTGCTGGATTAGAAAGCGAAATTGCTTTGTTATAATGTTTGTTTTTTTAAACATAAATTATAAAAAGAAAACATAGTTTGAAAAAGATAAATAAATTTATAGGTTAAGACTCTCTTTCTTAACTCTGTGAAATGCCTGAATATTTAACTATGTTTATTTGCTGGTTTTGCAATTTATTTGTGATTTTAAGCTAAATTTTTTTTTTTCAAATTAATACGATTTTTTATTATTTTTAAATTTAATTTGGTATGTGAATATATTTGAATTCATTATTTATCTTTGTCTGTTTGTATTTTGTATTAATAAACGACTACAAAAAGAAAAAAAAAACTACTGTGGATTAGTTGTGATTATAAAATCATAAATTTATTTTATTTATACAGACAAACGTGCTGAACGACTGACTGTACAAGAATGTTGTCTTAAGAGTTGACATTAAAACCACTCCATTGATGAGAGTATATGTGTAGTGAGTCAAGAGAAACTTAAAGACAATTGTTTAACAATAACTCTTTTTAAAAGGCCCTGCCCAAAGATAAATACCGTTGAAATATGGGTAGGGATTTAAAGTAAATGGATGTAAGGACCACAGATTTAAAAGTGTCTCAGGACACAGCAGACATAAACATAAATGTTTCAAAAAGATAATGAAAGCAGACATTAAATCATTAACCAAAAGGTTTTGTGGAAATGTCCCGAAATGTTAATTTATTCTAGCAATCTGTATATTTGTATAGCCCGACCAAAACCAGTTAAAAACAATCAATATTCGGACTAATTCGAATATAGATTGGAATTCCAAATTCTGGCACAATCCGAAAACAAATATTCTGTAGAATGTTAAATATTTAAATAATCTGGTATTTTTCCTAATGTCTTGTCTTTTCACAAGATTTTATTTATTGAAATTTTCAGTTGAACCACACTTTTTTCGCAAAGGAAATATATCATCTTTCATATAGAGTAATTTATGATTTTAACGAAGCCTCAAATCTCCATCCTGAAGCGATCATTCAACTTATAACAAAAATGAAAATATTTTGAAAATACTGACTGGAATTTCCCCGAAATAAATCTAAATATTATATGCCCTCCATTCGTATCGCGAAAAATTAAACTGGACATGCAAGACAATTTCCAAAGGCCATAAATTAATCAACACAACGTGGTATAGATTGATAGAGGTAAGAGAGAAAGGGGAAAGGAGAGAGAGACAGAGAAATATTTTAAAGATAAGATATATACACAACAGTGTTGCCGTTTGGTTATAATTGTTATTCTCCTCAAAATTACTACTCATTATACGACATATGGTTCCTTGTTAGGAATTCCCGGTATATTTTCATTAAAAATTTCGGGAATTTCTTTATATCCTAATTTTTTTATACCCTTCACCTTCGTGAGAAGGGTATATATAAATTTGTCATTCCGTTTGTAATTTCTACAATATAATTTTCCGACCCTATATATATTCTGAATCCTTATAGATAGTGGAGTCGATTTAGCCATGTCCGTCTGTCTGTTGAAATCAATTTTCTAAAGACCCCAGATATCGTCGGGATCCAAATCCTCAATAATTCTGTCAGACATGCTTTCGAAAAGTTTCCTATTTAAAATCAGTAAAATCCGTCCATAAATAACGGAGATATGAGCAAAAATCGGAGACAACCTCTATTTTTGGCCTATTTTTTTATCTATATCTCGATTACTAAATCATAAATATAGACAATATGGATATCTAATGATAGATATTTCAAAGTCCATTGCAACGATGTATATAAGGCTATACATAGTTAGACCTACAATGGGTCAAAATCGGGAAAAATATTTTTTAACCCGAATTTTTTTTACAGAAAACATTCTTTTGTCATAAATTTTTTTCACTAATAAATTAAAAAATTTTTTTTTAAAAATTGGAAAAAACTTAAAAAAACATTTTGAAAAAAAATTTTTTTTTTTAATTTTATTTTAAATTATAATTTGGTGAAGGGTATATAAGATTCGGCATAGCCGAATATAGCTCTCTTACTTGTATTTTTTTTTTTTTTTTTTGTAACCACAAAACAAGAAGAATTTTAAATGAAATAACCGGATTTTTTGTCACTTCAACTAAAACTTTTAAACCACATAAGAAACAAGTAAGAAAGTGTAGTCGATCTAGCACCACCATATAATACCCTACACTGAGCAAATCATTCACTATTCTATTAAAATTTCAATAATTTATTTTTTTTTCGTGAGTGATCTTCAGAAGTGGGCCTTGTACAGGGTTTTCCAACAAGAGGTGTTATTTTTGTATTCAAAGAAAAATTGCATTTTTTGAGATAAATGATCGGATGTTTATTTCATAATAAAGAGGAAGGTACATATGTATGCCGATAATAATGAAAAACAGCATCAGCCAAATGGCCACCACGACCACGATTTCATGAAATTTTCCATAACCAAATCGCAAAGTGGCTGCCCTATGTCCTCGTTAGCCTCACGAATTCTATCTTTGAGGTCTTGAATCGACGCTGGGCTGTTGGCATAGACCTTATCTTTCAAGTGGCCCCAAAGGAAGAAGTCGCAAGGTGTTAAATAACAAGATCTCGGTGGCCAATTGTGATCACCTCTTCGAAATATAACATTTTCATGCATTTAAAGGACCCAATCAGCAAAGACACGACGTTGTTGATGATCGGCCGGCTTGAGTTCTTATGTTAACTGAACTTTTATGTAATGACTTTTGTGGAATGCCCAATTCCAAAGAACGACGAGGAATGGACAAACCTGGGTTTTCTTCAACACTTTGGCCTACAGCAGCAATATTCTCAGTTGTTCTTGTGCGACATGCACGGGTTTTATTCTTCACATCACTAACTTGTCCCAACAGCTCAAATTTTTCCACCAATTTCTGTATTGCTGTGCGACAAGTTGCTTCACGACGACCCAAACATGCTTTAGTTTTGCGAAACTGTGACTGCAAGATTTTCACCATTTTTGTAGTGAATTTTAATAATCTAATAATGCGTCGTTGAAGTGTGTATCGTTACAATTTTCAGTAATGGCGTAGTTTCTACTTGTCAAATGTCAAAGAATAAAAGCTTCAAAAGTGACAGCTACCGAAATACCGGATGATTCAAAATAACAGCTCAGCGATAACCATGAAATTTAGTCGCATGACTTCATTTTATATTAGACTTAGTTTTATGCTCGTTAAAGTAATTTTCGGAAGTGGTCCTTACATGGGAGCTATGGTCAATTATGAATCGCTGCGTTCAACATTTTAGATGTGCTTTATTTGTATAGTCCTATTTCGGGAGGACATTTGTATGGGGGTTAGGAGAAATAATGGACCGATTTTCAACAGTTTCAATAGGCCTCGCCGAAGATAATACATGTGCCAAATTTTATTAAAATACCTTTAAAATTGGTAGCTGTACTTTGCGCACAAGTTTACATGGACAGCCAACCATCCAGACGGACTTACGGACGGACGAACATCGTTAAATCGATCAGTATACTTTAAGGTGGGTGTTAGACTTATATTTTATAGGGTAGCGTATAAAAATCGGTAATTTAGACTGAACCATTCGATTAACAATAAATACGGTTATCAGAACCTAAAAAAATTGTATGTATCTGCGAGACAAAAATGTAAAAAATTATTTCTCTACTATATATTATCAACTAATAATTCTTTAATGAATTATAAAGGTGCTTAACATGTTCTAAAGAAATTTTAATACAAGTGTGTTTATTCTGCTTTTTATTATTAGTGATAAAATATAGTTTATATGCTATTCCAGCAAAAAGGTGTTCAAATGTTTCCACTATACATATATTTGTTAAGTTTCGGTTCGAATCGTAAATATGTATAACTTTTTAAATATGTATGTTTTTACATGAGATAAAAAGCTTAACTTTTTCCAACAAAAACCCTGGCAACACTGACCCACAATAATATTGCGAATTTTTTATTTTATTTATTTATTATTATTTTATTTTTTTTTTTTTCTGTATATTTTGCTTTATTATTATTAAATATAGCAGACAATTAAATACACATATTTGAATTTAAATTCAACACAACGAGATACATTAACTAACAAGTTAGACATACAAATTGCAAATATTCACTCTTAGAGAGATAGTGTGTGTGTGTGAGACAGAGAGAGAGAGTGAGACAGAGACGTAAAAGAGTGAGAGGAAAATACGTATAGACACGTACCTTTGAATTTATACATGTTGAATCTATTAAATACAGTACAATCATTTCGTTATTGTTGCTGTGTTTTGTTAAATTAAATACTAGATACAATTGTAAATACATACATTCATACATACATACATATATGTATGTTGTATCTTTTAAACGGGGATTTCTTTTTGCGATATTTGCTATTGTATTCTGTGGCTGTTTAAACATTTTATCATCTTCAATCTAAGTAAATTTAATAACAGATGAATAACTTCAGACCACCCCTCCCCACCTACTACATCAGCCTACCTCCCTTCCCCAGTAGCTAACGATTTTATTTTTATGTGTATATTGTAGCTACATACATACATACATATATTTATATATCGTTACGGTATGTATATACAGTATCGATCAAAACATATTGGACAAAATTCGCAGTAAAGAATGTAAAGATTTTAGAAACAGCATTATTAACAACAACATTTTATTTCAGTATTATTAAATAATTTAACAAAAGTAAAAAAGATAACAAATCATACTCGTATTAAGTTAAATAAAACTTTAACCGTTCAACGCAAAAATTCTCAAAAATACTTAAATTTATTCAAATATTGTACAAATTCATTAAACATTTATAGATTTATCCACATTTTCCGGAAATCTTCCCGTTAAAGATTTTATAGTTGCTTCTGTTAACTTGTTGGTCGAGGTGGGCCACTTAAGCATTAGAGGGTTTTCATTATTTTTTCACGTCAAAAAAAGGTTGTACCGTTAAAATTTCCACAACAATTTTTATGATGCTTTGTGTAAAATCAGTGGTAGAAAGTTTACTTTCACTAAAAGTGATCACACTGGCAAAATAAAATCAAAAGGTATTTTTAGTGGAAGAAAATGGGCAAAGGCAAAGAAATTTCTGAGCCAATTCGAAAAACCGTCATTAAGTTGAGAAATTATGGCAAATCTCTTAATGAAATTGGAATTTTATTAAATCTAAGTAAAAGCACAGTCCAAACAATAATAAAAAATTTCAAAGAAAATGGAAATTATGAAAGCAAAGCTCGTAGGCCCACTACGTATGGTGTGTGGTGTTTGGAGGTGATGGACGAACAAAAGTTTGGCGAAAGCCTAATGCAGAGTTATTACCACAAAATGTTAATTGCACCGTAAAACATGGAGGCGGATCACTATGGTCTGGGGATGTATGGCGGCAAATGGTGTCGGTAAGCTCAGGTTCATCGATGGTACTATGGATAAGGCCATGTATATCCATATTTTAAAGGATAGCTACCTTCCTAGCGTCCAACTTTTAGATCTGGAGGACAACGCAATATTTCTCCAGGACAACGATCCGAAGCATTCATCAAAGTTAGTTAAGGAATGGCTTCTATATAACGTTAAAAACAAATTGTCACATCCGAGCTATATTCGGCTGTGCCGAATCTTATATACCCTTCACCAAATTATACTTTAAAATAAAATTAAAAAAAAAAAGAATTTTAATTTTTTTTTATATTTTAAATTTTTTTAAAATTTTTTTTTTTCAATATTGTTTTTTAAAAGTTTTTTCCAATTTTAAAAATTTTTTTTTTTTTAATTTATTAGTGAAAAAAATTGATGACAAAAGAATGTTTTTTGTGAAAAAAAATTCGCGTTAAAAAATATTTTCCCGATTTAGACCCATTGTAGGTCCAACTTTGTATAGCCTTATATACATCGTTGCATTGGACTTTGAAATATCTATCATTAGATATCCATATTGTCTATATTTATGACTTAGTAATCGAGATATAGATAAAAAAAATTGGCCAAAAATAGAGGTTGTCTCCGATTTTTGCTCATATCTTCGTTATTTATGGACGGATTTTGCTGATTTTAAATAGGAAACTTCTCGAAAGCATGTCTGACAGAATTATTGAGGATTTGGATCACGAAGATATCTGGGGTCGTCAGAAAATTGATTTCAACAGACAGACGGACATGGCTAAATCGACTCCGCTATCTATAAGGATTCAGAATATATATACTTTATAGGGTCGGAAAATTATATTGTGGAAATTACAAACGGAATGACAAATTTATATATACCCTTCTCACGAAGATGAAGGGTATAAAAATCGACAAAAATCAACATCAGTTCCAGCACTCAAAGAAGCGTTGATGGAAGAATGGAGCAAAATTACTCCAGAAATAACAAAAAAATTGGCTTTGTCCATGCCAAATAGATTATCTGCTGTAATTAAAGTTAAAGGAGTCCACACAAAATATTAATTTAATTTTTTTTATCCCGTATGTAAACTTATGTAAATTAGCTTTATGCCAAAAAAATTACTTATTTTATGTTTTTTAGTAGAATTTAATGAAAATAAAATTGTGTTTATTTTATCTCAATAAATCCGAAATAGCATAAAAAAAAGTAATTAAAGAGTTTTTCACTAAATATTTATTAATAAAGATAAAATATATTAGGGGTATGTAAACTTTTGTAAGACTGTGTATTTTTAAAAAACAAGAATAAGTTTCCCCTCTATTGTGGTGCAACAGTCCAGTTCCAGTGTTATCGAGTATATTTAACCCTCTAATGCTTAAGCATGCCTCAAGGCACTCATCGCAAAATGCCAATAAATGCAAATATAACTGATATTTCATTTCAAAAACTTTGAAAGCTTCTTATAATAATTTAAGTACATTTTTTTAGCAACTGTTTCAAATGAAAAATCAGTTATATTTGCATTTTTGCGATGAGGCCCTTGAGTATGATTAAGCATTAGAGGGTTTGCGATTTTTCTGCAATATAATTGGTTTCTTGGTAGCTCTATACGCGCAGGGAAAACCTAAATGGTTATGGTAAATATGTATAACTAAAGTTTATCTCTGGGTGTAGCTTTTGAGCCTTACTCTAGATTGAGATAATCAATTATTCTAGAAGCTGACGTGTATGAATCATTTTTGAACTCTCTCACAATCCGTGCATCTTACGTAGCTGTTGTGCATTTTAGCGGACCGTCTCGGTGAATAGTTTCCACAGTTTTTGTTTTTTTTTATACTTATTTATTCACCCTTATCGTACTTGAGTAAAGATAAAATGCAAACTGTTTCTTTAATCTAGTACGAAACTGTCGTAGGCGTATGACGTTTACGCCAACCACGGTAAGGGTGATTACGGATAAAATTAAACGTAGAGTTTAGCATATAAAATTTTTCGTTACCAAAAATGTTTGTTCAATGTGTTTTGACCGCCACTATATGTATCAGTAATACAAATGGAAATGAATGTGTGTATTTTTGTTTTTCAACAGATATTACATTTTTCGTTTGTTTGTATATTTATTTGTTGCTGCTGCTGTTTTTGTTTGCATTAAAAATTTATATTTTTAATGGAACAATCTTATATCAAGACATCGCTCATTCATACAGATAGATGTATAACATTTAGTATACACACAGATACACATTATTAATAATAGATAGATAGATACTTGAAAATAAACGGAAAGGAAAGGCAAGGAAAGGAAAAGAAGGCAACAAACAGAAAAAAAGTTAAAAGTAAATAATCAAACAAGTAAGTTGCTGTCACATACTCCTCCTCTTTCTAATATGTACATGTAAATTCTCTCTCTCTCATTTTTGTAAGCTGTTGCCAGGAAATTTTTGTCTCAAACATCCATTTCACCCGCATTCTTTAGAAAACCTTTAAAGAAATTCATATTCATGATGCATTACAAAAATTATCCAAAAAAGGCCTTATTTCTTATAATGTATGAATATAATTACAGCCATTAGATTGCAAATTATTGAAAATTAGTGTTAACATGATTTCTTCATTCATTAAACAATTTACATATGTCATATAAAAAGTTGAAGGTCTTCAATTTTATATATTCCAGGAATTCATTTCGAAGCAAATACATAATTCAAATAAATGTCAGTAAACAAAAAAAAAAAAAAAAAATAATAGAAATGATTTTTGGAAAATTCTTAAAAATTATGCCAATTAAAATTTGCCAATTAATTTAGAATGTTTCAAATGTACCTAAAGGCATTTCAGGTAATTATTATAAATGCGAACGTATGATAAATCCCACCTCCTCCTATGAACTTGTATCGCTTTAACCAGACAATTATAAGACCCAAAAAACGTGCCATGATATACACAAAAAACAATAATACAACCCAAATATAAGCAAATTTATTAAGAAAACACAGAGAAATCAGATTCGTGATAGCAACCGAATTTTTTGCCAATCGAATGTTTCGGTTGCACACATAGAATTTTTAGGTTCTATTGACCGAATTTTACAGTTGTGACTACTAAATTTTGGAAGGGGTAACAGAAGTTTGGTAGTCTCAACTGAAATTCTTCTTTATCAACTGACTTTCGGTTAATAGAACCTAAAAATTCTATGTGTCCAACCGAATCATTCGATTGGCAACAAATTCGGTTGCTATCACGAATCTGATTTCTCTTTGAATCAGTCAAGTTTTTCCTCATTGCCCCGACAAATGTTGGTGCTATTACACCATGCAACAGTCATTTTTACATATGTAAACATCGATACATCCTTTAAATTGACTTTAAAATTACAAAGGATAAACTATTTTCAAAAAATAATATATAATGAATATATCACCAACACCAACATATTTTATTTAATACCAAGATATCAAATAAAAGCTAAGTAGATGAACAGTCAAATAAAGGGACTTCCGTCTGTTAATTTGGCTGTAATTTATTCAGTTTGTTTTGCCAAATCTCTATGGAAGGAATGATAAAATTGTTTTATCAAAATGGGGATTCTGTTCTGGCAACTCACTGACGTACCCATTCATCCACTTCTAGACGAATGGGTACGTCAACAAACTAAATTGTAGAACTTGGGACGAAGTTTGAGACTGAATGATGAGTTCAGTTTAATATTGGTGTGTGTAACTTAAAAATGCGGGATTTACAATAGATGACGTATCTTTTGAGAGCGGTTTTTCTGTTTAAGAAATTATATGTGTAAATATGTGTCATTGTAACTTATTTATTGAACATTATGCTTCGAAAATGTCAAATTTTGTGCCAACAAAGCGTCATATGCGGGAAGTTTAGCTTTACTTCTTTAATTTGAAAAAAAAGTGCCGCTGAAACACATCGGTTGCTCACCGAAGCTTGAATCTGTTCCATCGGTTTCAATGTGCGAGAGATGGTTTGTTCGGTTCAGTAGTGGTGATTTTGACACGGAAGACATGAATACTTGTTGTAAAACTCAACAAGAGCTTGCTAAATTATTGGGAGCTACTCAAGCCGCAATTTTAAAACGATATTTAAACGAGAGGCCATGAAATACGATTTTTCATGTCCGAAATGACGTTTTAAAAGAAAATAATTTTTGCACTGAATCATTACTTGCGATGACAAATAAATCCATTACGAGGACCCGAAGCGTAAGAGATCGTATGTGACGCACGGCCAACTAGCCGAATCGACACCAAAGCCAAATATCCATGGCGCTCTGGTAATTCTCTGTATTTGGTGGGAGCAATAGAGTCCTATCTATTATGAGCTGCTGAAATCTAAACAGACCATCAAAGGGAAACTGGACCGAATGCAACTGATTCGTTTGAAGCAAGCATTGGCCGAAAAACGCCCAGAAACCGTAATATGAACTGAGATTGAAAAATTTTTAACATACATATATGTTAATAAAAATTAAACCACTAAACTTACAGTTTTGAATCTTTTTTTATTTGATTGAAATTATTGTTACAATTTACAAAAAAAAAATCTTTATACATAGTTTTAATCACTAATGATGAAATTTTGAACCTTTCTCGAAAACCCTTCCATTATGGTTTTTATAGTGCTTTATGTCACTTTGTTCGAACAGGTTGTCCATCTCCGTTTAAAATCTACCACACTTTTGGACACCTTTTTTGTGCTCTTCAATTCTCTTTTAACAAGAGCCCAATATCTCTTCACTGGCCTTAGCTCCGGGCAGTTTGGAGAGATTGCCTCTCTTGGTACAAATACCACATTATTGGTCTTGTACCACTCAAGACCTTTCTTACCATAGTGACAGCGTGCCAAGTTAGGCCAAAAATAAGTGGACACACTAAGAAGTCTTATGAATGGAAGCATCCTTTTTTGTAAACATTCCTTGATATAAATTTCGGTATTTATAGAGCCCTTTGTAACAAATGTTTGGCTTTTTTTGCCGCAACTGCATATTGCTAGCCATACCAAGAACTTTTTGGGAAATTTTGTCTGCTTTTGGGTCCTAATCTTTTCTTCAACATTCCCTCGAGCATCTGCAACATAAAAAAATTGACCCAGAAGCTGCGAAGCTGTCCATACGTACATTTCGTCATCCATTATGCAGCAGGTATATTTTTTGTATAAAATTTGACTTCAATTTCCGTGCTCTGTCTTTGGCATCTAAATTTTTAGCAGAGTTCCTGTCAGGAACTTTTTGAGCCTTGTATGCTTTTAAATCTTCATTGGCTTTAACTTTTCGTACCAAATAGTCCGAGTACTGACCTAACCGGGCTTCTTTACTACCGGATGTGTTGGGAACTCTTTTGAAAATGCTTTCTATTTTTTTGGCTCTAGAAACATCATGTGGACCATTTCTTCTACATGAACCAGGTTTTATATCAACGGACAAGTTCTCCCGGTACTGTTTAATAACATTGGAAACAGTTTGATAGCAGACCTTTGATTGTTTGGCCAACCTTTTGTAGGACCAAGTTGGGTTTTGTTGAAAATATTTAATAATTTTAGTAGGCACTTTTTTCTGGTCACTCGTTTTAATCAGATTAACAACAAATGAACATAATTGACATTAAACATAATAACTGACATGCTTTACAAAGGTAACTTGATAAAAAAAAAAAATCACAATTAATACTTGGGTTAAAAGTTTTAATGAAAAACGTGTGTTAAGAATTTTACAATCTCAGTCCTTATTCCATTATGACAACGGTCGGCCACATGTTGCAATACTTGTTAAAAATTATTTAGAATAAAGTGGTTTGGAAATTTAGCTTCACCTGCCTTATAGTCTAGACTACTATTTGTTTCGATCGATGCAAAACGCTCTCTCTGGGATAAGCTTCAGTTTGGAACAGAGCATCCGATGTTGGCCTCAAAAGATGATCAGTTCTTTTGCCTCGGAATCCATATGTTTCCAAAAATATGGAAAACGATCATACCAAACAATGGGCAAAACTTTGAATAAATGTATGCTGTACAAACATTTCAAAATGAAAGCTTAAAATCCCGCACCCAATAATTAATTGTAGAATTTTTTGTAATTTATTAAATTTTCAAGCCATTTTCTCATGCCCTCAAACATTTAATCAAATATAAAGGAACATCAAGTGATTGTTTTAAATTCATAATCTTTATAATAGCTTTTAGAGTTCATGATTTTATTTAGTGTGTGATACTTTTCATTTAATTTGAAATTGAATCAACAATTAAACTACAAGTGAAACAAAATTGTTTGTGGTTTTTATTATAGATCAGAGCTTCATCATCATATTTAAATAAATGTTTGTTTATTTATTTAGTTTTTTATTTAGATATAAAATGTTTATAAACAAACAACTCGCTATTAAACAAACACGCGTTCACAGCCGCAAGATATTTGCTATAAATAAAGAAAATACATATAACAAAACAAAATAAAAAAAAATTGCAATTTCCGGTTGAAATTCTTCGACACAGTGTTTTTTTTATTTTTTTATAAAATAGTGATGAAGTTAAATAAAACTGGCACTTAAACAAATGTTTGTTTGTATGTAAAAATGTGTTTTTAATTTATAAAAAGAAACTAAATTTTTTATAAACAATATGAAACAAAATATTGTATACAATTGATAATGAAAGTAAGCAAAAATCAAAGTAATATGATTGCTATAGAAAATTAATATGATTGGGATTTAATCAATAAAAATCAGAAAAAAAAAGGGAGCCACTTATTTTAAGATGGATTTATCATTTAAATTCCAAGTTTTGCCGTTGATTATTGATTTTGTCATTCCGTTTGTAACACATCGACGTCTGTCCATCTGTCTACCTAGGGAGTTGATATTTATTGCAAATATTCTCTCTTGATCAGAAATGTTTGGTTTAAAAACGAGACAAAATTGGCTTAATCAAAAACAAAATAAAAAATAATAAGTTTAAAAACAATTTGAAAATGATAGACCCTAACGAGGAGATCTGCCATAAATAGTGGTATTGCTAATAGCTATCTTATATGTACAAAAATTAACTCTCTAATGCTTATAACTGATTTTTTCATTTCAAAAACTCATGTAACAGTTGCTAAAAAACGTATTTAAATTATTTTAAAAAGTTTTCAAAGTTTTTGAAATGAAATATCAGTTGTATTTGCATTTATTGGCATTTTTCGATGAGTGCCTTGAGGCATGCCGAATCTTATATACTTGTTTGATAAGTGGTTCATAGAAGCTACCACACAACAACATAATTGTCAAACAAAACATTTTTAATTCATAAAATTTTGTTTATGAATCTTTTTGATTTGTATTATTTATTATTTTATCCCTTCAGTATCACTTTTATTCTTATTTTTCACCAAAGTCTAGTTACTTGGATGAATCATATGACAGGTATGGTTTTTAGTCAACAGAATTCAATACATTACTTTACACATCCCAAGTAATCTAGCGTATAGACACTCACCACAATTAATCTATTGAAGAGCCACTTGTTACTACTAGTCAATTAACTAAATAGTTCTAGAATAGACACCAGATGTAAATGTAAGTACGCGATAAAAAAACAAAAAATTTTGTCATTTCAGTTCTGAAATATGTCATTTCACTCAGTACAAATCATATATCGCTGAGATATATGACCTTATTAGACTAAGGTGTAGTCAGTTTATGATATTTGATCTGGTCAAATTTTGAACTACCTTCCTTTGGGAGTGATATTGAACATAATTTTGAATTTTACTTTAGGGACTATGTTAAATGCTTTACTTGCGCCTAGTAACATACGGGCGTTTCTGTATCTTTGTTATCTGATTGAGAAGAGTACTTTGAATCGCTTCTTTGTGATTTTTTTACAACTGAAACAAGTAACTGAGCAATATTCGGTTGTGCCGAATCTTATATACCCTTCTCCAAATTATACTTTAAAAAAAAGTTAAATATTCTTTTAGGTAAACAAAATTAAAAAAAAAAAAAAATTTTTAATTTATTTGCGAAAAATATTTTGGGGCAAAAAATTTTTTAAATTAATTTTTGAAAAAAATTATACAACTAAAAATTTATTTTGGTGAAAAAAAAAATTTGGGGTAAGAAATATTTTTACCGATTTTGACCAATTGTAGGTCCGACCTATTATGGCCTTATATAAGCCGTTGCAAAGGTCTTTGAAATATCTGTTATTGGATATCCATATTGTAGATCAAAAAAATAGGTCAAAAATCGAGGTTGTCCCGGTTTTTTTCTTATATCTCGCCATTTGTGGGCCAATTTTCTCGATTTCAAATAGCAACCGAATTGTAAGAATTCCCGATATATTGATGTATCAATCAAGTTTGTAAGTTATTTAGGGGATTTGGAAAGTTGATTTCAACCGACAGACGAACATGGCTATATGGACTCCGCTATCTAAGGAGTGAGATCGAAAAAGTCTTAACTTCAATTTCCATGCTCTGTTTTTTAGCAACGTTCCTGTCAGGAACTTTTTGAGCCTTGTATGTTTTTAAACCTGCATTAGCTTTAACTTTTCGTACCAAATAGTCCGAGCACTGAGCTAACCGGACTGCTTTCCTACCGGATGTGTTGGGAGCTCTTTTGAAAATGCTTTCTATTTTTTGGCTTTAGAAACATCATGTGGACCATTCCTTCTACCGGAACCAGGTTTTCTATCAACGGACAAGTTCCCCCGGTACTGTTGAATAATATTGGAAACAGTTTGACGGCAGACCTTTGAATGCTTGGCCAACTTTTTGTAGGACCATGTTGGGTTGTGTTGAAAATATTTAATAATTTTAGTACGCACTTTTTTCTGGTCACTTGGTCACTTGGGTTAAAAGTTTTAATGAAAAACGTGTGTTAAGAATTTTACGATCTCACTCCTTAATACGATCCAGAATATATGTATCGTTACCTTAATATAGAAAGGTTTAACTTGTGTTTTTTTTTTAAGTCGAGATTTTTTGGCTAAGTATGACATATGAGCGGACTATTTATCGAAATAAATGAAAATCTTGGCTTACAAAAAAACGCGAGTTAGGGTCTTTCTATATTAAGGTAACATTATAAACTGTATGGGGTCGCAAATGAAAAATGTAGAAATTACAAACGGAATGACAAACTTATATATAACAGGTGGCGCAAAAGTAATCCTCCTATCAGAAAATGCTATAAATTTTCCCGATTATTGGTCAAATAAATAGTCAGCAATATTCCGCATTCTGGAGCAGTGTAGCGTAACATTGTTTATTAACGTGTATTTCGCATGTGTTTACTACACAAATGTCAAAACAGAACTGACATTAGGGGCCTCGCAAAATGTATAGCATTTTCTGATAGGAGGTTTACTTTTGCGTCATCTTGTATATACCCATGCCACTCATGGTGAATTAAGTGGTAATTTAAAAAACTTGGGTTAGTGGAACAGTTGTTATCGGTCTTTACAATTGACATTTAAGTTTTGTGCATACTTGGATTAGTTGTTTAAAAGTTCTATATTTACAATTGTTAGTTTAACTAATCTAATTCTTAAACCAAGTTTAACTAACAACTTTAAAATAAGTTGTAAGGATGTTTATTTAGTAGATCTGTATCTGTAAATATACATATTTGATAAGTTCGTAAATGCAGTAAATTTGTGCATAATTGATGCCACGATCTGCAAACTTTTGCAACAGATAACTAACTGATGCTTTAGTTGCACAAATTTGCGGCATCACTGCCAACAAACTGCATTAAAAAACGTATGGTTTTTCGAACTGCCAACAAACTGCATTAAAAAACGTATGGTTTTTCGAACGCTAAACTTTCAATTTGCTGCTGTTTTCGAACACACCCATATTTTTAACCCTTAACTGGTATCGTGGGGTCAAAATGAACCCAAACTTTTTTTACTTGAATTACTTAAAAACAAAAGGCTACTATTTATATAAGAAAAAAGTTATGTTATATACAAAATGAATTAATAAAACTTTTATTTATATATAAGAAAATTTTGTTTAATTCAAAATAAAAAAAAAAAAATATATAAAAAAAATCATGTAACTGAAAATATCGACACCAATTAAGGGTTAAGAAAACATTAAGCTTTAACTGAAACCGTTTGATATTAAACACAAATAATTGGTTCAAAACTTTTAAGGTTTTAATTAACGAGTTGTTTAGAAAATGAGAAATCAAATTTTTGTGTTAAATATCATTTGTCAGCGTGTAAACAACTTCAGAAGTTTAAAAACAAAGAACAAAGTACATTTATTATTATTAAGCAATTATTCATAAATATTATATTAATTCACGAATTATTCTTTATTAAGTAATTACAACAAGTATTTTTTTCACTTTATATATTTTTTGTTTAATTTATGATTAAGATTTTCATTTTCATATTTTTAAAAACATGTCGTCGTCTACTGTTTAATACGGATTTTGAGATACATATAACAATAGTTTCCAAACAGCACAAGAGTTGCTCAAATAAAAACCTAATTAAAGTTGCAATTTATAGGTTATAATTGAAAATAAATACATCTCTCATGTTCATATAATGTAATGAAACCCCTTTTTATTGTCATCATAAGTAAATAAATAAATAAAAACGTTGACAAAAATGTCATTCGAAAAAAAAAGCAAAAGAAAAACACTCCACAATTTAACAAAAAACAAAAACAAAAACACCACTAAACGCCCACAGACATATTTATTGAATCTACAATATTTAAAAATATGCATTTTTGTTTATATTACTCATGCCAATGATTTGATTGGCTTCTCGAGAGCCAGCTAAATCCATTTTAAAACTTGTTCAGCAAATGTTTGCAAAATTGCTATTTTATGGTTTTTGCATGCATATTTTTTACTGATTTTTACGCAGCCATACATACAGACATATGTAAGTAGTATATAAGCACTCTACCATAATACGATAAGTATATTTAGTACTAATATAACACTACTTTAAACATTATTAAAAACATTTTATTTCTTTAACTTTAAATTTATGGCCCTTCTAAAGCAACTAATTATTATGACAAGCAGGCTTTTGTGAACTCTGTACATTTGTGTAGAAAACTAAACTATTATTTTCTGGCAAATGATTTAAAATTTATTTAAACTTTAAATTCGTGCAGCAGTTTTTTGTTTTTAATTTATGAAATTCATGTAATCACATAAAGAATTTTTAAAACTAATAAGCATTAATAAAATTCTACCCAGCCGGCTGAGTGGCTGACTGATTTTGACATGTTACTAGGGTTCCTAATCGGGAATTACCGGGAATATTTTTTTTTTTTTTTTTTTTTGGAAATTTTCGGGAAATTTTTGTCGGGATATTTCGGGAATTTATTTACAAGTTTCCTTCTTAAAGTTACAGTACTATTTTCATACAGATAAAAGAGATTCGCTGTGAAATGTTGCCAATCGAATGATTGGATTATATTTATAAAATTTATCAGCCATAACAGAAACATTTAAACTGAATCATTTGATTAGCGATTCGGTTATCACATCTAAAACTATGTTCTCTGTGTGACAGAAACAGAAAAATGTTTATGTAAAACCGGAAAATTAACATTTCAAGTAGGTCGAGAATTATTGAGATGTTGGGGAAATTAAGAACCCTACATATTACACATACGAAATAACAATAACAAAAAAATGTACACGTTTGTTTATTTAAATTACCGTAGGTTGGGGTAAAAGTTTTTGAAAGTACTCCGCGGGAAATTCAAGTCAATTAACATGTTACTGTCCCTTAAAAGCAGGCGCGGATCCAGAGGGGGTGAAATAGGAATTTTCCCCCTCAAAACCGAAAAGTTTTCATATAGAAAAGAAAAATGTAGAACAAATTTTGATTTTTTCAACTCCAAATAACTAGTTCGGGACAGTCACCTAGAACTTCTGGGATTCTTCTATGACAACTGATTTTTTGGTGCAAGTGTCGAAGAATAAAATCTAATAGAATCATTCGATTGACAACAAATTACAACCAACTGTGTTATACGTGCATAAATAATACTGCAGAAATTCTTGAAAGTCCCCGATAAAAAAATACACTGCTTACCAACATTGAGCTATCAATAATAACCTGAGCTGAATCCCTTATAGGGAGATAAATCCCAAGTGCAGCAATGCAGTTGTTGGCAAGGTAGCCCTGCAGACATGTAAACATTATCGCTTTTATAATGTTGCTGCGATTCCACGTTGCTGTTACATCAAGTACCTTGTAACGGCAATCTACACGCAGAGAAAAAATATAGTTGTAGATTAGGGCTATAACCAAATTTTGGTCCTGGCACCAGGCGATGGCAAATGTTGTGTTATTTACGATAAAATTTTTTTCGGGTCATTTTGGAATAAACGATTTTTTAATGTCAAAATTTTCTCAAATTTTAATTACTTTTATACCCTTCACCATGAATGCCAAGGGTATATATAAGTTTGTCATTCCGTTTGAAATTTCTAAATTTTTAATTTGCGACCCCATAAAGTATATATATTCTGGATCGTTATAGAAAGCGGAGTCGATATAGCCATATCCGTCTGTCGGTTGAAATCAACTTTCCAAATCCCGTAAATAACTTACAAACAAATGATTGATACATCAATATATCGGGAATTCTTCCAATTCTGTTGTTATTTGAAATCGACAAAATCGGCCCACAAATGGATGGGTTATAAAAAAAAAAAAAACCAGGATAACCTCGATTTTTGGCCTATTTTTGAACTATATCTGGATTACTAAGTCATTAATATAGACAATATTGATATCTAATGATAGATATTTCAAAGTCCATTGCAACGATGTATATAAGGCTATAGTAATTTGGACCTACAATGGGTCAAACTTGGGAAACATATTTTTTAACACGAATTTTTTTACCAAAAAAATATTTTTGTCTCAATTTTTTTTTAAAAATTTGGATAAAAATTAAAAAAAAAAAATGGAAGAAAACAAAACAATTTCGAAAAAAATTGTTTTTCAAAATAAAAAAAAAATAAAAAAATTTCAAAATTTTTAAAAACAATTTTGAATTTTTTTAATTTTGTTTACCTAAAAATATTTAAAATTTGTATTTTAAAGTATAATTTTGTGAAGGGTATATAAGCTGCGGCACAGCCGAATATAGCTCTCTTACTTGTTTTTAACTCGAGTAATAAAAAAAACAAAATTATAAAATTTTATTCGCGGACTATTTGATATTGATTATTTAAATGTCCTATTGTAGCTGGTATATGGAAGATTGATCCCTATCTAGGACAGGTATATGCTAAAATAACTAGTTATGTAGTTCATCCACTAACCAGTTAGGTAGCTAGTAAGATAACTGAGTCTATAACCGGTATGTGAATCCCAGCGTTGATTACCTTGGACCAGCTATCCGAAATTCTCTTTGTAATGTAGGATCAATTAAACCCCTTCTTAGGACACGTACATGTTAAAATAATTAGTCACGTAGCTATGTATGTAACTAGTTTTGTCCCTTAATGATAGGTAAAATCACTAGTTCAGGACAGTCATTCAGAACTTCTGGGATTCTTCTATGACAACAGATTTTTTGGCGCTAGTGTCGAAGAAAAAAATATAATAGAATCATTCGATTGACAACAAATTACAACCAACTGTTTTATACGTGCAGAAATAATATTGCAACTTTAAGAAAAAAAACTTATAAGTCCCCATCCCTACTGTGAAACATTTGCTGCAAAAAATTTGAGTTTGTCGATGGAAGGGGAATGAGGAATGGAAAAGGGTACTCAGTTTCATGTACATGAAGTTTTTGTTGAGTACTTATGTCATCCACATTTATTCGTTCATATTCGTTCTGCACAGAAATGTCAAAAACTGAAAAGCAAAAACTTTACTGTGTGGACACGAATGCAGTTTCAAAAGAGAATTTAAAAATGTTTTGCAGAAAATGCTGCACAGTATGGACCGGGACTAAAGAAATTCTTGAAAGTTCCCGATAAAAATTTCCCTGGATATGCAAAAAAAAATATTTCCGGGAATTTCCTAGAAAGACATACAAGTCCGTTCAATTTATAATCCCTCATATAAACTGCTTACCAACCTTGAGCCATCAATAATGACCTCAGCTGAATCCCTTATAGCGAGTTGCTCTATCAGCGATCGATACTAAAAACATCCTATTGAAGAAAGGTTTAAATGTGTAACATATCATTTGTTGGCAAGGAAGCCTGCAGGGCTTGTAGCCATTTCAAAATTTGTCAAATTTTTGAACAATATTATTTTCACTGTAACTAATTATATGATTGCGGTAACCAGAATGTGGTATAGCTACGATTCACGTGATTGTAGCAATCATATGTATATGATTTTAGTCGATATAAAATCGCCCAAGTGACAAGGAAAATCGTAATCTAGGGATCAAAATAAGAAACTTTGCTTAAGGAACCATACCTCTAAAATGAATTCTGATGTTCCTTATTTTGACCCTAATGTATATGTTTGTATGTATTATGTTGTTGTCGGTTTATTATAATCTAAGAATAACATATTATGATGTAATGATTCATCATGAACACGATTACCATAAAAATATATTTATTTACTACAAATAATATATGTCTTTGCTACAATCAATTGAATCTTAACTTTACCATATTATGGATACCATAACCATATATGTACATTGAAATGGTTACAGCAAACATGTACAACTATTTTTTTTCTCTCGGTGTTTACGAATACCTGTAAGGAGTGGTAATGCTCTACAGTTTTCAAAAAGTAAAGCTTCCAAATGGGAATTTATCATTTAAAAAATCAGACCTTCTTAGCTTTTCCCCCCTTTGAAACCTACTTACAGGTAAGCTCCAATTTTTGCTGGGTATAGTTACTTACTTCCATTATATATAAATTCATATGTTTATTTATATCATAATAATGAATTTGCCTAAGTTTTTTATAAATACATACACTGTTTTTAATCTTTAGACTCTTTTATTTTTAATTTATGCAGTCCTTATATACTACATGCGCCTAAAAGCCGCCTTAAATCTTTTGTCTCCAACTACTTTACAAATACTATATGGAAATTATGAGGAAATTGCTCATTAAAAATGTCATTTACACCAACAGCTGTAAAAAAAAAAAATAACAAACCTAAGCGCAACTTGAATCTTAAATAAGCTTTGACAGCTAGCAAATGTCATAACCGCTGGAGAAGAGAAAATGCTGCATTGACAGAAAGTCATTAAAAAAGAAGCAACAGAAGAAAAAAAAAATAGCAAACAAACAACTGCTGGAAACCCGCGGTATGATTTATGCCTATTTTAGTTTAAAAAAAAAGAATTGCTCATTTGAATTCTTACAGGGTAGAGTATTCATAATTAATTTATTTCGAAAGCTTTAAATCCTTTTAATAGCAAATTACTTTCCGAACAGCCCACGCTAATATGTTAATTTGTTTTAAATGTCTGTCTGTGTGGACAGACAGTCAATGTAAATAAATAAATAAAAAATAAAGAAGCAAAGAACAGCAAAGGAAAAATAAATAAAACAACAAATGTGCATATTTTACAGATTTATATTTTTGTTTTTATTTTTTGTGATTTTACAATTCTATTTAAAACAGCAACCCGGTTTAGAGCCACAGAGAAAGAGTGCAGCTAAATGCTCAACTTATACATTTCGATGACGTCTATATATTTGTTATTGTATGTGTATCGACCACAACAACTAATACATAGTTTGTTTGTTTATTTGTTTTTATATGTACAGGCAAATCCCGGTATAACGAACGATATGTTTTCAGGTCCATTCGTAAAATCGAAAAATTCGTTATATCGAAATTTATTTTTTGAATAAGTTTTAAGCAGTCTGACATTAGGAGACATGCATATCGTACAAAATTTTTCCATATTTTGTAGTTTTTATTAATTGTTCTTCAGTTGGTTGACTTGAGGCATTACCAAGAACTAATAAAGCCTTCACTGAAAAGGATTTCGGTTCTAAAAATTATTCTACCATTAAAAATATCCATTATTTTCTTTGCCTTTCAAAGAAGAAAATATTCGATCATCTTTGTTCCACATTCATTAGCGTAATCCAAAATTGTTAGTCTATCTTATCCAGGAGCACTAGTTTCTCTTGCGTGAACAAACGATTTATCTTTTGTCATTTTCTAATAGATAAAGTTTTATTCACATAGAGGATGACATCGGGAGTTAGATTGTGCTCATCTATTATTGTACGCTGATTTTTTTAAGAAGTCTTACAACGTCTTTTTTTTTTTGATTACAAGTATCACTTGCATGACATCCACCATTATAAAGCATTTTTGTATTTCTATGGCTCTAGATATTAAAGTAATTTTATTAAATGAAATGTGTTTTTACCTCTGGTCGAGTAATCAACTATTAAACTCCTTTTCCACAAAGGGATACACTCCATTCTTTAGAAATCGATGTTCATTTGAAACATTCTTGATAGATTGATATAATTGACAATGTTAAAAATTAGATTGTTCGTTTGATTTTGTTTTATTTTTCTCAATATTCGTTAAATCGAGTACAAAATTGTTGAATAGTTCGTTATATAAGGTTGTTAATGTTAAAAATGTGGTTGTACGTTATATCGGATTTTCGTTAAAGTGAGATTCGTTATACCGGGATTTGCCTGTAGTTGTCATTTTCATTTTCGTTTTCTTTCGTTTTCAACACTTTTTATACAACAACAACAACAACAATAAAAACAACATTAGTCCGTCAAAATGTATAAACGGGTATGTACAGCGTCTGTCAAAACACATTGGATAGAAATTGCCTCTATACTATTTCAATAGGGAATAAAAATTTGCTAGGTTTTTAAAACAAAATAACTGAGAAACATCAATAGATATTTGCAAAGGGTCTTTCCATAGAGAATTAAACATAGAGACGAGACACTCCAATTTGTCAAACAAAAATACAACAATTCATATGTTTGATACAAAAACAAAATACATTGACTAGCATGTATTTTGTTGTTGCAAGAGTTAGGTTTTTGACAACAGACTTAGGTTTTTGACAATTACGTCTCTATGTTACCCTATGGGTCTTTCATTAAGCGCTTCCTTTCTTTAAATTTAAATATAACTAAGTGTATATGTATCAATGACTATCAATGACATTATTTATGGAATATAACATCGTGCAAATGTCTGCCATAACTTTGGCGCATAAATCTGGCTTAATTTTACCGATAGTATGGGTTATGTTGTCTTTAGGGCCGCTGTGGTTTGTCTTATTCGCATAGACCTGTGACTTAAGAAAAGCCCGCAAGAAAAAGTTTAACGCTCGTGCAGAATGTTCAATGTGAAATGAGCCGTGTGGCACCTAGCTCCGTCCTGTTAAAACCACACGTCGTTGGTGTCCATATCATCCTATTAAGGCCAAAATATATTGGTAATCATCGACCAAAAAGCACAACAACTATGATTTTGAGAGAGAGTTCAGAAATTATCCATACATGTCAGCTTCTAGAGTAATAGATTCTCTCAATCTAGAGTAGGAAGAGTAGGAAGACTTTAAACCTATAGATGATATATGGGAAATAGTAAATAGAAAGTTAAATCACGAATTGGAACATCGGGATCCAAACAAATTGTATCAAGCTATAAATGAGTCATGGTCATGTATTCCAATGACAACAATAGATAATCTTATTGGTTATGTCTAAGCGGTTTGCGGCAGCTTTGAAGAATTGCGGTTAAGCAACAAAATATTAGTATGTACAGGGTTTTCCAACAAGAGGTATTATTTTGGTATTCAAAGAAAAATGGAATTTTTTGAGATAAATGATCGGATGTTTATTTCATAATAAAGAGGAAGGTACATGTGCCACCACGACCACGCTTGCAGGACCATATCCTTTTCATGAAATTTTCCATAACCAAATCGCAAAGTGTCTGTCCTATGTCCTCGATAGCCTCACGAATTCTATCTTTGAGGTCTTGAATCGACGCTGGGCTGTTGGCGTAGACCTTATCTTTCACTTGGCTCCAAAGGAAGAAGTCCCAAGGTGTAAAATCACAGGATCTCGGTGGCCAATTGTGATCACCTCTTCGAGAGATAACACGGTCACGAAACTTTTCCCGTAAAAGAGCAATGGTTCCGTTGATTGTGTGGCACGTAGCGCCGTCTTGTTGAAAGTAAACATTGTCCAGATCAATATCATCCAAAATACGATGTAATGACGTTTGTGGAATGACCAATTCCAAAGAACGACGAGGAATGGACAAACCTGGGGTTTCTTCAACACTTTGGGCTACACCAGCAATATTCTCAGTTGTTCTTCAACGGCGTGCACGAGGTTTACTCTTCACATCACTAACTTGTCCCAACAGCTCAAATTTTTCCACTAATTTCTGTATTGCGGTCCGACAAGGTGCTTCACGACAACCCAAAAATGCTTTAGTTTTGCGAACTGTGACTGCAAGATTTTCACCATTTTTGTAGTGAATTTTAATACTTTCAATGCGTTGTTGAAGCGTGTATCGTTCCATTTTTAGTAATGGCGTAGTTTTTACTTGTCAAATGGCAAAGAATAAAAACTTCAAAAGTGACACCTACCTAAATACCGGATGATTCAGAATAACACCTCGTGTTGAAAAACCTTTTACATATGTGTTGTAAATCAGTCGATTTGTCTGTAATTTATTCACCTTGTTTTGCCAAATCAACATGGACGGAAATAGCGTTCAACAGCACGTGCAAATGATAAAATTGTTTTATCAAAATCATCCTCAGCAATGAGTGAGTCCTATTTTTAGATGAATGGAAGAAACGCGACGCAAAACGGAAAACGATTTTCCATACATTTGTATTGATTTTTATTTAATTGGTGAAAAAATAGATTTTTCAATAAAAAAAATACCATATTAACGACGAAAATCGAAGCACTGTAACTTCGAAATCACAGAAATTTTAAGAAGACACAACTTTGAAACAACGTAATCTGGGGTATTAGAGTATTTTTATCTTTACTTTCTTTGGAATTGGAATAAAACTTAGAACGCGAATTTTGTCCAATATGTTTTGAATGATACTGTATACAGTACATGTATGTTTATAAATATAAATGTATGTATGTATGTTTGCTTATTTATTTGTTTGCATATTTGTATTAACTTGTGTGTTTATGTGGGCATATCATAACGTATCGTACATACGTACAACTAAAAAAAAAGCAACAGCAACGTACGATATTTCTTTTGACGTCGTCATTCCTGGAAATTGGAAAAGGTAACCAACCCGGGTATATACATACAAAAACACATAAATGAATAAACAAACAAACAGGCAAATAAACCAAACAACAACCATATGAATTTAATCGAGTCAAATCGACAAGAAAGCAGCCACTACTACACAAACCAACCAACCAACCAACCAGTCATTCTGTCAGTCAACTACTACACTACACTACACCTTCACTCTTAAATGTTCGTTTATTTAATTCTTGTTCTTATTTGTATCGCTCACATACTCATCTAACAACAACAATCACATGTGTACTTTATGTATTGAGGCAGTTTTTTTTTTTCTTTTGTTCCTGGTAAGATCAATTTTTCTGGTACCAAACATTAAATGCGAGTATTTGGGCCTAATTCGTCGATTTGAATGTAGATACTAGCACAGGCTACTAGTAGGTCAAATCTAATGCTATTATTTAGAAAAGAGTTGTACGGATGCTTGATTTCTAAGTAAGTTATAAACGACAAATTTCCATCGGAGAAAATAGATTTTTGCCCAAAAATGTCGTTTTTAAACCCATAAAGTAGATTATTATTTTAAATTTCATACCATAAAACAAATATAAAACAGAATTTAAAATGTTGTTATTATTTTGTTTAGAAATTTTATGTAGTTTTCATTTATTTTAAATTTTTGGAAATTTCTTTTTTTTAATTCATTAAAAAATATTTCCAATTATTTGAAAGTGTTGGAAAAGTTATGTATGAAATATAACATCGTGCAAATATCCGCTGGGTGGCGCCCATCCGAAATGTTTAATTTACCATGACTGGCGCATAATCTGGCTGAATTTGACCGATGGCTTGGGTTATGTTGGATTTGTGGGTAGCTGTGGTTTGGTCTTATTCGCATAGACCTGCGACTTAAGAAAACCCTACAAAACGATGACCCCGCTCGATCTCGGTGACCAGTTCACATCACTTCCACGTGAGATAACCATAACCTAAAATCGTTGATGGTAATCATCGACTTATAACGCTCGCCGTTGAAGGTAATGGTCTGACGACTCGAAATCGACTGCCTCGGATTTTCCTGCATAATGTAGATCTTGCGTTTCGCCGTCGTACGATTGTTGGTTCATTATTTACTGATCCAGTGGGCTCAAATTTATCCACTACGCTGCGAATAACAAATATAATCATAAAATGGGCGCGAAACGCCCTGAACGTTGCCCGAACAAAACACCCATTTTGATAAAACAATTTTATCATTTGTATCTGTTGTTGAACGCTATATCCTTCCATGGTGATTTGAAGAAATGTCAGCCTATTCGACAGATGTATCTTTAACAATATGTCCGCTATCAACTGTCAAACTTCGAAAGTCCCTATTGGAAGACCCTTTATGTTTTTATTCGTGCAATGGATTATATTTAGGGAAAATCATGTTTGATATATTCTTTGTTGAAGGAGGTCTTTCTATGCTGTATCTTGTTTTGTATGCTGTATCATTAACTTCAATATGAGATCAAAAATTATACAATTCGACTAACAGTTCTAAAGTTATTATCAGTTTTACTTTAGGTATTTTGTAGACGCATCTTTTTGTTTGTTTGTTTGATTTTTAAGTAACTTAGCTGCGCAGCAACTAAGAATTATTTGGCCTGTAATAATACATAACGCCAACTCCAATTATAGCTAGAATATACTAGATCAGTATTAATTAATCGTATTCTTAAAATCCAATGAGTTTTGTTTGGTTAGCCACCATATCAAAGTAATTTTAGGTTATAAATCCTAAGTCAATTGCATGTGGCCAATGTACACTTCGAAGAACCGTAACGCGGTACAGTTATACGATGAATTAACACATTAACCAATTGCGTGAAACGCAATCCCTTGAAGGCAGCGAAAAAAGGACGGCCTGATTGCCCTTAAGCGATAATGACAATGACGCGCGAGTTCTTTCTCCACCCAGAGCTGAATTACGAATAGACGCATCTTTTAAAAAACATAAAAACGAAACTAATCTAGCGTGTGTAAATTTACACACACATGTGTGATTGTGTTAGTGCAAAAGTATGAATGTGTTGAGTTTTTCGAACTGTTACTTGCATGTGTAAGTAAACGCTAGGTAGAGCTAATTTCAAACTTCTGGAGAACTTCAAGTTTTGTATTCCATATATTATCGGATTCAGAAAAGTAAAAGTTTAAAAATTACAGCCTGTTTTTATAAAATGGACGAATTTGGATTTGATTTTTACAAATCGCAAAAATGAAATCATTTGTTCATATATTTTTATGTCAAAATTTTAAGTCTTCATAAAGACGAAAACAAAATTTCTTTCGTTACTATGACAAATTAAATGAGCTTAAAGTTTTTATAAAAACTCATGGGGTTAATTTTTTGTAACGAAATTTTTAGTTTCGTCCCTATTTTAACAATTGGTTTTAATTTCATTGCGACAACTAAATACATACTCTAATTTTCTTACGCCAACTCTCCTACCCATGAAAAGTGGACAGAGGAAGAAAAGAAATCGATTCTAAATGAATACAACAACTTTGAATGTTTATGTGTATTTAGTAGTTTTTGTTATTGCTATAGTGTTTATTGGTATATTCTCTTCATTGTTTTTATTTAGTTTCTTTTCTTTGTTTTTTTTTTTTTTTTTTGGTTTGTTTTAATTACATTTATTTGTGTGTTTTTTGACAGTTAACGCAGACAAAACACTCACCACACTCTATCACTAAATTTGTTGTCAACATTTGTCGTTGTCGGTCGTCGTCGTCGTCGTTGTCGTCCGTAGTCATTGACGACGTTTTCTTGTACATTAGATGTCGTGTTGTATGGACGGGGTGTTGTGGCGACGACGTCTCTGATTGACGTTCTGGATGTTGTTTGTTGTAGTTGTTGTACTGCTGTGTTTTGTCTACTATATATATCTTTTGAATTTATTCGCTCAGCAAGTGATGGTGGAGCAGAAGATGAGGTGTGTGTTTAGTATTTATGTAAGTACGTACATACATACATGCATAGGTACATATTTGTTAGTGTTGTTATTTTTGTACACTTTTATTCTTTTTTTTAGCTTTTTAGGTATGTATGTTTGTATTTTTGTCATACTTGTTTAATATTGTTATTTTCATATAAGTTTACGTATTTCCAATGAGTTTTTGTTGTAGTTGTTTCGTTTATTTTTCAAGTAGTTTTTGTGTGTGTTTTCCTTGACAGTGAAGAGATTATTGTGGAGGCCAATTATTTTATTTGTGGATTTGTTGTAGGTAGTTTTAGTTATAAGTATTTGACATTTTTGCCGGCTTTTTTTTATTTTTTTATTTTTATTTTTGTTGTCATTTTAAATTTTGTGTTTTGACAATTATTTTCGTTTCTGTTTTGTGTGTTGTGTTGTGTTTTTTTTTGTGTCTGAATATCATAAGTAGATTGCAAATGTGACTCATAGAGTTTAATTTTGAAAAATTGATTCAGTGCATCGAAGTTGTTGTTGTTGTTTTTGTTTTATTGTCAAAACAAAATCCATTTAAATATGTAGTAGAGGTAAATTTCTTTGTTGATAATAAAATGGGGACAATTAAGAACATTTTATTTTAAATTCGCAGAGTGGGTGATAATAAAAAGCGTATGTTAAGGTTATGTATGTATTAAAAACGTAGAGGTACATATTATAAATATGTATTAATAAAATTAATATTTTTCTTGGCAGTACCTATACAGAGATATATTTTAAAATATATACATACAGTTGCGAACATGAAAATAGCAGTACCACTAAATGTTTAAATATTTTACAAATTAAAGATGAGATTAAAAATTTTTATATTTATTTTAAGACTTAATACTACAAATAAAAAATAAAGGTATGTAAATTCAATTTATGTTCATAAAAAATAAAGTTATCAACAAAAGATGTAATTCATACTTAACATTAAAATAGCAGTGGCTAATAAAATTTAAAAAAAAATTGGATTTAAACGTTACAGCTGTGTCCATAGCCTAGTACTTTGTCGCAAATCCTTTATTTTTTATAACTGCAGTACAGCGACGTGGCATTGAGTCGACTAAATGTTGACATCGTCTTATTGGGATTGCCTTCCAGGTTTTTGCAATGACTTCCCAAAGCTGCTCGTTATTGGATGGTTTCAAATCGTATACAGATTTTTGTATGTCCCCCCAAAGATGTTCAATAGGATTGAGGTCAGGGGACTGTGATGGCAACTCCATAACCTCAATGTTATTGACACGAAACCATTCCTTAGCTATCCGACTTGTGTGCTTCGGGTCGTTGTCTTGCTGGAAGACCCACTGTAGTGGCATTTCTTCACTGCTATATGGCAACATTACGTTTTGAAGAATGTCAACATAGACATGTTGGTCCATAATACCGTTTATTTTATGTATGGGGCCCACACCATAATACGAAAAGCAACCCCATATCATAATTTTTGATCCACCATGCTTAATTGTTTTCACAGTGTACTGTGGTTGACAAGCTGATGACGGTGGTCGTCGAACATAATGTCTACAGCCAGAACTGCCAAATAAAACAATTTTAGACTCGTCAGTCCACAAAATATTGCGCCATTTGCTTGCAGGCCAGTCAGCGTGTTTTCTGGCGAACTCCAAACGAACCTCTCTATGTTTTTTTGTAAGCAGTGGCTTTTTCCAAGGACTTCTGCCGAACAAGTTTGCATCTAGAAGTCTTCTCCTCACAGTCATATCGCTAACATCTAAATTTAATTCGGTTTTTATTTGTGTGGCCGATTTAAACGGATTACATTTCGCGATTCTAACGATGTTTCTATCGTCCTGAGGAGAAGTTTTCCGTTTACCGCCACTATTTTCTATTTTTTCTTTATATTTAATAGCATTTGATATCATTTTTGCCGAGCAGGAGAGAATCTTTTGAATTTCAGAATAAGATTTTCCTTCTTTTCTTAACTTCAAAATTAGTTTTCGTTGATCAATGGTGCAATGTTTTCCGCGACCCACTAAAACAAAAATTATCAAAAAAAAATTAAAATTGTACTTTAAAAATAGAATAATTTCATTCTATTTAACTCACTTTCACTTTACTCTTAATAAAATATTTGACTTCTTTAATAAAATTTAAAAAATGGAATAAAGCAATCCAACACTGCTATTTCAATGTTAATATAAATATGTATTCATAAATATAAAAGTCCGTTATTTTCGGATTAACCATACTTCTTCCAAAAAATTTTCTTACAAACAATGATCAGACTTACCAGATTATAAAAATAAAAAATAATCGCATTTAAAATTTTTTATAAACGTTCTGCACTATTACAAAACTATTTAATAGTGGTACTGCTATTTTCATGTTCGCAACTGTATGTAGTACATACTATATACAATTTAAGGCCTTATTCATAATCAATTTTTAAATTTTTCAAACTTTTATAAAACTAATTTTGTTTTAAAAATTTAAAATGAATATGGGTGTTAAAATTTAAAAATTAGTTTCCATTAAATACCTACTGTAAGTTATTTTTGAAATATATTATTAAAAAAAAAGTAAGAGACCTATATTCGGCTGTGCCTAATCTTATGTACCCTTCACCAAATTATACTTTAAAATAAAAATTTTAAATATTTTTAGGTAAACGAAATTATTTTTTTAAAATTAAAAAAACAAAATTTTTTCAGAACTGTTTTTCAAAATTTAAAAAATAATAATTTTTTTTCAAAAATTTTTTTTTCGAAATAGTTTTTTTAATTCTTTTTAAAAATTAATTTTTTTTTAGATTTTTTTTTTTAAATTTACTAGTGAAAAAAAATTTATGACAAACATTTTTTTGTTAAAAAAAAAACGGGTTAAAAAATATTTTCCCGATTTTGACCCATTGTAGGTCCAAATTACTATAACCTTATATACATCGTTGCAGTGGACTTTAATATACAGTATCGGACAAAACATTTGCAACTAACATTCAAAATACAAGTTTTGTTTTGTAAAATTAAAATCTTTCCATTATTTAAACTTGATTTTGTGAGTTTAAGTTTCTTATTATGTCAGTAATAACTTAATACATTTTTTAGGTTCAGTTGTAGCTAAAATCTTTTTTTGCAGTATAGTATGTAAATCAACCTATTATTTTTCATCCGACAAAACAATTGCAACTCTTACAGTTTTTGTTGTTAATGTTTAAAAAACCGTTATTTTTACTTTTGTTTTGTTCCAATTCGTAGTTTATTGGTATAAAATCTCACTTTCTTTTAGCTGCAGAAATATTTTATATAATAGACAAGTTTTACTAATTATCCGTAATTTCGATAAAGATGGCACCTGATAAGTTCGGTAAAGTTTTACGAAAACGTATTGTTGATGATTTCAATCAAGGAATTTCGCAAAAAGAACTATCGATTAAGTATAAGGTGCATAAATCATCAATTTCTCGAATTTTATCACGTTTTAAAAAAACGAAGTCTGTGGAGGTCATCAGCAAAGGCGGTCGGCCTCGAAAAACTTACAAAAGAACCGATGCGTTAATTCTTAGAGAGATTAAAAAGTTTCCCTTTAAATCGGCTCCAACATTGGTTAAAGAATTAAATATTCCAGTAAGCGCAAGAACTGTTTCTTGACGTCTTATTGATGCTGATTTGTTAGCATATCGGCCAGCTAAAAAGACTTTCATATCTAAGCGTAATCAACTGAAACGACTACAGTTTGCTCAAAAACATATTAGTTGGACAGTAAACCAATGGAAAAACGTTCTTTTCAGTGACGAATCAAAATTCAATATTATCGCTAGTGATGGCATAACTCGTGTTAGAACCCCAAAAGGAAAACGAGTACAACAAGAATTTTGTGTAAATACCGTCAAACATGGAGGCGGTCATGTCATGAACTGGGGATGTTTATCTGCCAATGGTTTGGGCCCACTTCATCGAATTCAGGGAATAATGGATAAATGGTCTTATAAAAACATACTTGAGCAGATTATGTTGCCATATGCTGAGTGGGAAATGCCTTTTACGATGGACGTTTCAGCAAGACAACGATCCGAAGCATACTTTGAAGGTAGTAAAAACTTGGTTTATGCAAAACAGTATTAATGTAATGCAATGGCCACCTCAATCACCGGACCTGAACCCGATAGAAAATCTCTGGTCAATTGTAAAGCAGCGGATTGATCGCAATAAAGTCAAAAATGCTGATGAATTTTTCAATCGGATTAAAGTTGCGTGGTATGCTATTCCACAGGTTACTATTAATAATTTAATAGAGTCGATGCCACGAAGATGCAAAGCCGTAATAGATAGTAAGGGTTTCGCAACGAAATATTAAGCAAAAAAATATTTTACCGTGAAATATTTTTAAGTTGCAATTGTTTTGTCTTACTAAAGTAGTGACTATGTTTATTTTATGTGTTAAAAATGTCTATGTATAGAAGAAATTAAAATAATTTTTATTTAATATCGCTTGTGAGGTTCATTTTGTTTTATAAGTAATATAAAAATTTGAATTTGATTACCCCGTGTGTTTTATGTGAGCTAATTATAAAATTGCTATGCTAGTTGCAAATGTTTTGTCCGATACTGTATCTATCAATAGATATCCATATTGTCTATATTAATGACTTAGTAATCCAGATATTGATCAAAAATAGGCGGTTTTTTCCTAATATCTCAACCATTTGTGGGCCGATTTTCTCGATTTTAAATAGAAATCGAGCCGGAAGAATTCGCTATATATTGATGTATGAATCAAGTTTGTAAGTTATTTGAGGTCTTCAGAAAATTGATTTCAACAGACAGACAGATGTACTTTAAAACTATATTGTGGAAATTACAAACGGAATGACAAACTTATATATACCCTTCTCACGAAGGTGAAGGGTATAAAAACTTTACTTTTGTAGGTATGTATGTATGTATTTAAATATTTCATTTAATTGGTTCCGAGGTTTATAATTTTAGCTGAAAAAAATTACCATATTAACGACGCAAATCAAAGAACTAGCACGTAACTTCGAAGCCATGTGACTAGGGTTTGGGGTTTCCCGGATAATTTTATTTCCCGGGAAGCGGGAATGAAAAATTAAAATTTAATAACAACTACAAAAATAGATAAAAAAGAAAATTATTTTATAATTTTTTTTTTCACTAAACAAGATACAAAAGCAATACATTACATTACAATTTTAATGTAATGTATTGCTTTTTAATTTTAATTTTTTTCCAATTTTTTTTTTTTAAATTTTTAAATTTTTTTTTTTTAATTTATTATTTTTGGTAAAAAAAAATTCGGGTTAAAAAATAATTTTCCCGATTTTGACCCATTGTAGGTCCAAATTACTATAGCCTTATATACATCGTTGCAATGGACTTTGAAATATCTATCATTAGATATCCATATTGTCTATATTAATGACTTGGTAATAGATATAGATCAAAAATAGACCAAAAATCGAGGCTGTCCCGGTTTTTTCCTTATATCTCAGCCATTTGTAGGCCGACATATTGATGTATAAATTATGTTTGTAAGTTATTTGGGGGCTACGGAAAGTTGATTTCAACATACAGACGGACATTGATATATCGACTTCGCTATCTATAACGATCCAGAATATATATACTTTGTGGGGTCGCAAATGAAAAATGTAGAAATTACAAACGGAATGACAAACTTATATATACCCTTGCCACTCATGGTAAAGGGTATAAAAAATTAGTTTTTAAAATAACTAATGCATTCAATAAGTCATTTGACATCCGATTACATACTTATTTTAGTGGCAAAGTTTTCAGCCAGCAAGAAAACTATTTAGCTTTCCACAGATGTTGTAAAGCATTATAAAGACAATCTACTTGCTTCAAATACAGCTAATTCCCGCTTAAAACGATTTTCAGCATTTGATTTTAAATGTTTAGGTTTTTCTTTTTCAATATTGATTGAATATTCTATAATTCTTTTTTAAAATGTTGCTCCATTTGTATTTCGGAAACATCATCATCATCATCGCTTTGAAGAGATGAGGGAACTTTGTGGTCAAATAGGCGTTCATACTTGTGCTGTTCATAAATTGTTTAACATTATTTATACTATATTATGATTTAGCTCATTATGTTGTGAAGTTTTTAGGTAATTTAACAATGACATACATAAGTCTGATATTATATCGTTTATTAACTTTACAATTTATTGCATGGACCATTTTTTGAGAAATCTTAGAATTTATAGATAACAGCTGTCAGCTATCTGCAAAATATTTTAATTTCGGCTTAATGCTTCTAATGTACTCTTAGTGAGGCTTAAAACCTCTACTAAAACCTCTTCTAAATTTGGAACAAGCCCTTTATCAAACAAAGATGTTATATTTAAATCTATTAAATTTTTTTTTTACTCTTCACCTTCGTGAGAAGGGTATATATAAATTTGTCATTCCGTTTGTAATTTCCACAATATTGTTACGAATGTGCAATGACGATTTGAATTCAACGGTCTGTAACGACTGCCTGCAGCATTCATCATGTTTGATGACACGTCCATCATTGACATTGTTTGTAAGTATGGCAACACTAAATGTTTGCGCTGCTGGCAATGACATCGAAAAGCTCTAGAAATCGAATGTACTAGTATGTCCGTTAAGAACATTGTAGATGATTCCCGATAGATGGCGCGTGTATAAATAGTGGCAGAGCTGGCAGTCGTGAGTTGAGTTTATCATTGGCGCTGTTAGAGTTAACATCAACTGTCGTGTACGTGTGTGTTTGTACTTTATAAAGTTTGTGTGCATTTCTGCGAATTGATAAACGTGTATAAAGACATTGAGTGCCTATTTGATTCTGTTGTTGTTGTAAATTCTAAATAAATAAAGAGTTGTTACAATTTTAAACTACTAAAACTGCTTTTATTTGCAATCAAAAGTATCCGTTTTATTTAAAGGAAATAAACCACGTTTTTAAAAGGTAAAAACGTAACAATATAATTTTCCGACCCTATAAAGTATATATATTCTGGATCCTTATAGATAGCGGAGTCGATTAAGCCATGTCCGCTCGTCTGTCTGTCTGTCTGTTGATATCAATTTTCTGAAGACTCCAGATATCTTGGGGATCCAAATCTTCAATAATTCTGTCAGACATGCTTTCGAGATGTTTCCTATTTAAAACCAGCAAAATCCGTCCATAAATAACGGAGATATGAGCAAAAATCCGAGACAACCTCTGAAAATTTCATCGAAAAAAGACAATTTATTGCATGCTTTGACAAAAAAGCAACAAAACGTACATATGATTGGATGTGTGTTGGCTTCATTTTGCATGTTTTTGTTTTTTTTTTTTTGGTGTTTGACAAAAAAAGCAACAAAACGCACATATGTTTGGATGTGAGTTGGTTTCATTGCTTTGCGTATTTTGTTTTTGTTTTCTTTTTTTTTGGTATTTCGTTTCGTTTGGCGTTGTTGTTTTTATACTCTTCACCTTCGTGAGAAGGGTATATATAATATAATCTGTTCGTCAGCAATTAAATGTAAAACTTTTAAAAGTTTTCTTGATATATTTAGGATGCTATACGCTGAAAATGGGCAATTAATGCATCCACAACAAAGGTGAAGGGTATATAAGATTCGGCATAGTCGAATATAGCACTCTCGCTTGTTTTTAATTAATCTTAAATTTCCCGGGAATTTCTGATAATAATTTTAAGGTCGAGAATTCCCGTAACCCAAACCCTACATGTGACGCAAACTGAAACATAAACAATGCAAATCGAAGCATTAACGACGCAACTTCGTAGCCATGTGACGAAAACTGAAACAAAAACGACATAAACTTCGAAACCATGCAAAACGAAGCGACGCAAACTGGTATATTAGTGTATACATAAACCACACTTGGTGAAAGCTATAATAATAGGAATAATGCGATACTTGTATCACAAAATAATTTTTACTATGTATTTTGTTTAGTTTATTAAAAACCTAATTTTATAAATTAGTTGAAATTTATCAACAAAAATAATACAAAAAAAATGGAGCAGCCAACAATTAAGAAACTCAATGATGATTAATAAATAATACAGCTAATTTAAATAACAATTAATGTTCCAGAAATAGCAAACCTCTTCATTTCTGTTAATCAACATACGAGTATATTGTACATACACTCATACACAACCAGGAAAATGATTATAGGCAGAAAATAAACATTTTCGACAAAGCATCGGACCTTACTCGTTCCAAAATTATTAAATTTGATTTGGTTTATCTTTTATCGAGATTCAAAGTTCAATTATCTCGAGTACCACCCCCAGGGTGCGATTCTGAATTTTATATTGGGTTTGCAAAATCAAGCAGCAATTTGAAATCGTTTTCGAGCAACAGAATTCCTCCAAAGGCGGAGAAATTGGGTACCATACGAATTGAAGCCGAGAGACCTTGAACGATTTTGAATGTCCAAAATCATGTTTGAATGCTATAAAAGGAAATCATTTTTGCACCGAATCATTACTTGCGATAAAAAATTGAACCATTACGATAATCCGAAGTATAAGAGATCGTCTGTGAAGCCCCGCCCATCAGCCGAATCGGCACCAAAGCTAAATATCCATGGCGCTAAGGTAATTCTATGTATTTGATGGGAGCAAAAGGGTCATGTGCTGAAATCTGACCAGACCATCACTGGGAACCTGTACCGAATTTTACTGATTCGTTTCAAGCGAGCATTGGCCGAAAATCGCTCGTAAAATGGGCCCAGACAATACCTGTTGAAAAGTATTTAGAATGAAGTGGTAGGAAAGTTTTGCCTCACCCGTTCCCCGTCCGAATAATATTTGTTTCTATAAATGCAGAACTCTCTTTCTGGGATACGCTTCACTTTGGAACAGAGTTTCCGATATTGGCTTGATTCGATCTTGGCCTGAAAAGATGAGCAGTTCTTTTAGCTCGGTTTACATATCTATGTTTCCCGATGTATAACTGTCACATGTTAGCTTCAAACAGTTAAAAAAAAAAACTTTGTTTATTTTATAATTATGGCCATAAGTGTTTAAATTAATTTATTACATATACAAACATACATATACATAAATATACTTATTTGTAGAATCTGTTGGTATATAATATACAAAATTTTTTCTAAAATAAACTTTATAAACATGTTTTTTCTATATACAATACAGACAGACAGACAGACTTACATCCATATAATCTACTCTGGCACATTCTTACACACAAATAATATCCTTAATGGACTGCATGACTAAATATGGAGTATAAAATTAAAAGTTTTTTGTTTTTATAAATGGAAAAATTGTGTTATTTTTTCTGTTCAGCAACTCTTCTGCTCCATGCTTTTCAGTTCAGTTCTGTTTAGTTTTGTTAACTAAATGTAGTAAAAGAAAAACAAAAAAATAACAGAACAGAACAGAAAAACTTTTATTTTAAAACAAACACACACAAAAAAAAAAAAAAAAAAGAAGAACATTTTTCACGAGCTTATTCCTAAAGTACTTAGTTAGCCAAAGTAAAACTTAGGAATAATGTAAAAGTAATATTTGATTAGCAGTGAAAATGGCTAGTGGCTATACTAAAATATATATATATACATACATATGTATATATGTATATAATAAACGTACATGTAGTTGAGAAATTACGACTCGATGCTGATGTGGATTTCGTTTATAGACTTTGGCAGGTTGTAATACCTGCAAACAACATTAAGAATAACAATGTTTCAAGGCTTTCATTAGCAGCTCAAACCGCCCACATTGGCTACAAATTTGCATAAATATTTTATATTTTTAATAACAAAAGAATGAAAAAAATTCTTGCTGTTTTTTTATTTTCATTTTATTTTGCGTTTTAATTAAATTTAAGTTGTTAGTTTTTCACTTAAACATAATACCATCATAATAAATTAATAAAAATAACAATAATTTTTAGCAGTTTAATTAGGTATATTCGAATCTATAATTCAGGAACAAATATTAAGTTTAGTTCTAGTAAACTTTCTCAAATTTTGTATGTTTTAAGAATAGAAAGACATGCCGATGTTTAAATTAATATCGTTGTACAAATCAATAATCAATAAGAGTGTTTAAATTCGACTGTGTTGCATCTTATTATACCCTTCACCAAATTATACTTTAAGATATACTAGATTAAAACAATTTTTTGGTGAAAACAAATTCAAGTTAAAAAATATTTTTCCATATTTTGACTTATAATAGTCATTGGAAAGGTCTTTCAAATCGATATTGTCTAGAACGTTGTAATCGAGATTTATTTATCAATCATGATTAAAAGTTATTTGGGGTCTTAGGAAAGTGGATATCAACTGACATACAGACGGACAGAACCTTTACTACTCATTATGAAAGCTATAAAAAGAAACAACTAATTTAGTAAGCATGATTTTTTTATTTGCTAAAATTAATATGTCAAAATTCTTCTTACGCTAAGAAAAAGTCTTAAACTATGCTTTGCCATTTCTGACTTCTTTTCTAATATCTTGCATAGGAATTTTGTTTGTAGGACACAATATTCTGTAATTTCAGTTACCAATTTTCACCTAAAACACAAACAAACATCAGAGAGTTTAAGAAATTCTCAAAAATTACTGCTCGGGGAGCTTATCAATAATCTAATGTTGAAAATTAGTTTTCGAACGGTTAGCCGCAGGGAAAATGAGGCTGACCACTTGCTGATGTACCATTTACCAAATTACATTTAAACTAGTCACGACAGAAATGTAATACAGTGCTCCTTTTTTATGATAATACCAAAACCAATTTGTTAGACGTCCGAAGGTTAATACTCTGGACTCCAAGTACACAAATAAGAAAGTCAAATTTGGCGGTGTCAGCATAGGGTCAATCAATAGCAAATCTATGGGATGGATTTCACGAATGATTTTTTTTCAAAATGGGCCCTTTTTTAATTTTTTTTGCTCAAAAGAAAGTTTAAGTCCTTTCCTTTAAGAGCTATTTGTCGCTTAATGTGATGCGAGTGAGATATGGGCATTTCCATTATGGCGTGGTGTGATATTTGTACGACAAAATTTAAGAAAAAAATAATGAAAAAGAAAAATTGTAAAAAGTTTTTTTTTTTATATTTGCGAAGTAATTGAGTACCACTTTGTTCAGAAAAAATATTGCAACCATTGACCCCAAGGAGTTGAAGATATGTATTAGCAAAAATATGCGATTGCGTGAAGTTACCAAAAACAGAAGTGTGGTTTGACTTGTATTACAAAATTGCATATCTAATGGAATTATTGGTTTTCCAAATTTTAAAATTTTTCCTTGTTTTATAAGTTTGTCATTTAATTTGTAATTTCTAAATTTTTCAGTTGCGCCCCTACAAAGTAGATATATTCAGGATCTTTATAGATAGCGAAGTCGATATAGCCATGTCCGTCTGTATGTTTCCGTAGCCCCCAAATATCTTACAAACGTAATTGATACATCAATATATCGGGAAAATGGCAGAGATATAAGAACAAAACCGGAACAACCTCGATTTTTGGCCGATTTTGGCAATATGGATATCTAATGATAGATATTTCAAAGTCCATTGCAACGATGTATATAAGGCTATAGTAAATTGGACCTATAATAGGGTAATAATCGGAAAAATTATTTTTTAACCCGAATTTTTCTTTTCAACATAAATTCCAAAAAAAAAAATTTTAAAAATTAAAAAATTTCGAAAAAAATTAAAAAAAACAAGTAAGAGAGATAAATTCGGCTGAGCCAAACTATACTCAAAATAAAAATTTTAAATACAAAAAAAATTTATTTTTTTCCAGTTGTTTTTTTTTTCATTTTTTGGAAAATTTTTTTTCAAATTTTTTTTTTTTTTAATTTTTTATGTAAAATTTTTTTTTTATTTTTTAAATTTAAAATTTTTTTTTTTTTTTTTAAATTAAAAAATTTTTTTTTAATATTTAGAGAAAAACTTTTGGTGAAAAAAAATCTTGTTAAAATTTTTTCCCGATTTTGACCCATTGTAGGTCCAACTTACTATGGTCATATATACGTCGTTGCAAAGGTCTTTGAAATATCTATCATTAGATATCCATATTGTCTATATTAATGACTTAGTAATCCAGATATAGGTAAAAAATCGAGGTCCTGGTTTTTTCCTTATATCTCAGCCATTTGTAGACCGATTTTGCTGATTTTAAATAGCAAACTTCTCGAAAGCATGTCTGACAGAATTATTGAAGATTTGGATCCCGAAGATATCTGGGGTCTTCAGAAAATTGATTTCAACAGACAGACGGACATGGCTTAATCAACTCCGCTATCTATAAGGATCCAGAATATATATACTTTATATATTTATTGTGGAAATTATATCGGAAAATTATATTGTGGAAATTACAATCGGAATGACAAACTTATATATACCCTTCTCACGAAGTTGAAGGGTATAAAAACAATTTTGAAAAAAAAAAGTTTTTTGAAAAAAAATTTTATTTTGTTGTGGCGAATATAACTCTCTTAATTGTTTATTTGTTAGCCTTAGCATCTGACGTGACGTTACATGACGTTACAATAGTTAAATTTTCATTTTATATATTTTTTGGTTAAGAAATAATAAAAAGAAAACAAATAAGTATAGTCGGTCAAGCATGACCATATAATACCCTACACTGAGTAAATAAGCAAAAACATTTTTTTTAATTTCAATAAATTATTTTCGGAAGTTGGAGTTATATGGGAGCTATGACCAATTATGGACCGAGCGCCATGAAAAATGGTCGCGTAATTTATGTCTATATGAAACTTATATATGTTGAATTTTATGTGAATACCATAATTTTTAAGAGATTTATGCTCGCAATATTTTTTTTTTTTTTTTTTTGTAGAATTTTTTATGAAAACAGCATCAAATATTACCGACTAAGTTCTTTCGACATAGAGAAACTGGCAGAAACTCTTCTTCATTTCTCTATAAGCAATTGAAAATTATCATTTAAAAAATTTTAGTATTAAACAAATTCATCAATGGTATCATCAAAAACATACATTTTTTATTGTACTTTTCTGCACGATCAACATTTTGTTACATGGATGAGAAGAAACACCTGTTTGGCCAAAATGTCAAATGTTGACACAACCTTATTCTAATTCCGTATTTCACTTCTTCAGAAAAAGTAAAACGAATATTTCTTTCGAAATGAGACCACTTACTGTTTTCATAGTGGAATTGATATTTTTTATAGTTATATGTTTTTCCAAATTTTTTAATGAATTTCTGAACCTACCAATATAAAAAACACTGTCAAATTATAATCAGAAATAGGTACATACCTGCAGAATTACTAAACATTTTGAAATTAATAAATTATACGGAATAAGAAGAACCTTAATGAAATCGTTCGAAATAAAAACTACCGTATTGAAACCATTCTTAACAAAATGTGTGATTTTTCAAAACCAATTTCAACGAACATAATGGATTTTGCTAAATCGAATCGACTATGTTTATTATAAAGTCGCAAATTACTTTTGTATAAATTACAAACATATATAAACTCTTGGTGAAATGTACACAAGTTTAATTAAATATTTGATTCCTCTAAGTCAATATTTTGCAAAAAAATATTCTTAAAAAAAAAAAAAAATAAGCTATTAAATAAAATAAAAAAAAAATAAAAATTTTATATGTTTTACAAAGGTATTCTACGAAAATCAAGCAGGTATTAATCGTTTGTAAAAAAAAATGCTCAATTAACTAGTTTATTATTAATTGTTTAAAATGAAATAATAAATTTAAAAGAAAAAATACAGTAAAATAAATAAAATTTAAATATTGATTCTAATGAATTAATTACATATTAAATTATTTACAAAATTATTTGCAAAATTTTTTATTACTTTTAAAAATTCAAAAACTTGTTTATGCAAATACATGGACCCTAAATTGAGAAAGTTCATAATAGTTGTACAACTTTTATAAAGTATTGCATTTGTTATTCATTTTAAATTTATTTTTCATATTGATATATTATTTACTACAATATAAAAAAATATGAAAAATATCCTTAATAGTATTATAGTGATTTCATTAAGTTGCCTTAGATTGGCCACTACAGATAATTTTTACTGAATAAGTATGTATTTAATGGCAAACAGTAGAAATTTTGAATATTTAATATGTAAATTCGTTCGTTTTTATTTTTTGTGTGTTCCACATATGTGTATTGTATTATTCCACCTACCTACTAGAAAAATCAACACGATGTTGTTGATGGATGATGATGATGATTGGGATCTGAAAAGTAAACAGCTCGAATCCCCAATCAATTTTTTTTATATTTATTTTATTTTTTTTTTTTTCAAAAACACACAGTTTACGAATTGTGAACAATAAAATATACACTTTTTTTTATTATTTAACAATAATTTTTTAATTTCACATAAAATCTAAATTTTGAGAAATTTTATTATTCAGATTTTTAAATCTTTTCAAAAAAACACTTAACAAATATTGTGATATTGTTTTAATAACTTTTACTGATTAAATATTGAAACTCTTTGAAGCCAATAATATTGCGTTGCACTTTTTTATATGAATTTGTGTTGTTTTAATTCCCCCCTTTTCACTTTGAAGCAAAGAAAAATACAAATAACAGCAACAACAATAATATTAGTTTCTCAAAATGCTGATAGTCTTTTGCTGAGTCAAACGGGCTAAGAAAAAAAAATCAAATGGATTTTTTTTTATAAATCTTTTTATATTTTACACGGGACTAACTGGCTAGCACCGAACAAACGTACGAACGACGTGGTGGTAGAACAGTTTAATTTTAATATTTAACAAAAAGACGGCAAAACACAACCGTCAACGACGAGAGTAAAGAGCACATTAAATTGGCTAGCAAATATAAATGTAATAAAAACTCGGAATAAGAAAATCAAAGAAATTCGACAACAAAACAAAGACTAAAATAACTAACCCATTTAAAAGAGTTTAACTTATTAATAATTTAATGTATACACTTTAAACGTCTACTTTTAACATAATTCTTTTATAATATTGTATTAATTTATTTAATACAATTATTTTTATATAAATAAATATTTAATCTTATTTTTTTTTTCTAAAACCCTAAACTGCCACAAAATACATCCCTGCATTTAGTTACTACTTTATTATGCAACAGTTAAGAAATACTTGTTTTCCTTTTCACTTACCTCCTACGCTTTTTTATATTGTTCTCTTTAGCTTCTCTGCAGTTTTATCACCTGTTTCGTTTTCTTTAACGTTTTCTTATCTTTTTTTTTTTCCTCTATATATATTTTTTTTTTTTTATTCTTACACTGTTCTATAAAAAATATCACTTTGGAAAATCCTTTTTTGTTTTTGATTAACAATCCATTTTTTTTGTTTTTAATTAATTTTATCTATATCTTTATAAAATTCTAGTCTTTTACATACAGAATTCCTTAGCACTGTTTTGCACGCTACTTTTTTTATATTCTTAGCACTTGTGTTTAAAATTTTTAGGAATTAATTTTGCCGTCGAATTTTTAAGACTGCTTTTAGCAAATTTAGCTTTTTTTGTTAATTTTGTTCAAGTTTTTAATAGGATTTCAAAGTTTTTCTTATATTTTTTATAGCACTTGGGAATTTGCTGCGTATTTTCGTGTCAATAGAGAAGCAACAATTGAACTGCATTTCGTATCAGAGCTGCCAGATATAGGAATTTTTATTGAATTTTCGAAGAAAAATAGAAATTAAGGAAATATGATAAAAAGAAAATTCTAAGGTGACCATCTATATATATACATAAAAAAATATATGGTAGCAGAGAAACAAGCCGACCTAAAATTCTCGACGGCGCCGTCTAAACAATTGTCTTCCGCAGGCGGTGGCTTTTATTAATTATCCTTTTTATAACCACTTTTGCACTTGTTATTAGTAAAACGCTTGATTTCCATCAATTCCATAACTTTAAATGTATTTATCTTTGCTTTGCTTTAAAAAATAATAAAAAAGACAAAACTTTTCTTTGGCATGTTTATCTGGTACCAAGGCGAATTCTTGCAAGGTGGTGGCTGTTCTACAAAAACAACAATTGGTCTTAACAAATGTCAAAAACCAGAAATGAAAAATTATGCAAATATGTGTATTAAAGCTTAATATAGTGTAGATAATTGAATAGTGAGGACTTTAGTTATTTATGTAAAAAATAAATATTTTGTTAATAAGCATAGAATGTGTTGATATTGAAATGTATAAACAAGCTTTGACAGAGGTTAGTACCAAACAAGCGAACAAAAAGTAATCAGCTGATGGAATGACTCCACTTTGTATAAATTCGCTTTGCCTGGTACCATTACCACTCTTGATTACAAGTAGGTGGACTAAAACGGCAATTTGTGAGTATTTATAAACCACATAGAGAAATAGGCCTTCCCCATTCAAAAGAAAAATGTATGCCATACGTCCGAAGTTTTTTTTGTTGTTTTGTTAATTGCTCTTTTCCCTCTGTTTATTCTTATCTTTCTCTCTCTACTTTCCTGTCGCACTCACACCCATAGGGAAACATACAGCGGAAACTAAACAAAAACTCAAACAAATAATCACTCATAAAAGTGCTGTTTTTTTTCACATACCGGCCTGTCACACATTTTGTTCGGAGTGGTTTCAATTCCGTAGTTTTTATTCCGATCGATTTCGTTTCAGCTTCTCCAGATTCCGTGTAATTTATTAATTCCAAAAATATTTAAAAATTCTGTATTTCTGATTTTAATTTGACATCCTTTTTTATATTAAAACAAAAGTGAAGTTTATGGTACAGAAATTGATTAAAAATTTTTGAAAAACAAATAATTACAAAGAAATATCAATTCCGCTTTGAAAACTGAAAGCGGTTTCATTCCGAAAGAAATTTTCGTTTTACTTTTTCTGAAGAAGCTAAATACGGAATTAATTCCACTTTCGATCGGAATGGAATTCTGTGACAGGCCTGATATATTTTTTTTTTACTAATACGTTATCACCACATAGGTTTTTGACAACTGAGTTAGGGGTTTGACAGAAGAGTTTTCGCTGAGTGCTGAGAATGTATTAGTAGAAAAATCGATGTGAAAACAAAAACAACACTTTTTTGAGTAACTTGTTTGTTTGAGTTTTTTTCTAGTTTCAGCTTATGTATATTTTCTCTATTACTTTGCTATACATATTAATAATTGTATGTTATTTATAATACAAGTGAAACATGAAAATACATGCTGGAATTGCGAAAAAAAAATCTCGACTTTAAACAAAAACACGTGTTTGGGCCTTTCTATATTAAATTAACGCTATGTATATTTTATTCTATGTTTTATGGTATAATAGGTTTGGTCGAAAAATAACTCATAACGATAATTTTTTTCAACATTTTAAATGTGTCAATGATGTAATGACACAGTTAGTCTGGAGGACAGAAACTTATATCGCGAGGATCAGATAAACCTAGTATTTTTAATGCTGCAAGCTATTTTATGAACAAAACAAAAATACGAATATAATTATTGAGTTTAACATAAAAGTGTGGAAATCTACAAAATAGAGAGCATTTAGAGAGTCCAAAATACTAAAAAGACAAAAGCCTATGGCAATTCCAAAGTACTCTACATTGTGAATACCGCTATTGAAAACATATTTCGGGCATTATTCCACAATTTAAAACTAAAGAAGACAAAGACTCCACAGCCTGTCTGGTTTTGAACTTGTTTATGTTAAAATTAGCAAATTTACAACCAATTTTAAAAGTAAATGTGAATTGTCTAAATATAATCATATTAATGAACTGGTTTCAGCATAATTTTAATTCCCAGAACATAACTATTTTAAGATTTTTATAGAGGTTTTTTTGTTTTTTTTTCAAATTTTTCCTTCCCATCAATAATAATAAAAATACTTACACATTTTATAATTTTTTTTTTTTTAAATTAATAAAGTAGAAAATGATTTCTAATTTCCTAAACTCTTTAGACTTTAAGACAAATGTAAAACAAATATTTATAATACCGTAATAAAATAAATAAATAAAACTAAAGAAGCTGGTATCCATAATTGCTGGCAAATAAGTATTGCAGCAATACTTATTTGCCAGCAATTATGGATACCAGCTTCTTTAGTTTTAAATTGTGGAATAATGCCCGAAATATGTTTTCAAAGCTAATTTGGTAAAAATTATGCCAGAAAGGATTTTTAAGCTTGTTAAGAATAAGAGAGGAGATTACATTAAAAATAAATGTATTTCAGATTTAGTTTTCACACGAGTTTTGTTAACATTTTTCATCAATGCGTTTGAAACACTTGCTATTGTAATACATATTCCTTAATAAAAATAGAACCTTGTTAACTTAATTCAACATTTTAATTTCATGTATTTTTGATCTACATACAACTCATAGCTTTTTTATTGCAAATAAATTTCTTTAAATTAAATATGAGTGTTTATAGTTGTGATACACAGAGTATACAAAGTTAAAGTCCCTTTTGATAACATGAAAACAAACCATAACAATAAATTTCGTAACAATTTTCTTTTATTTAGTATATACAATTTAAACTTTATCATAATTTATCTTTTTTTTTTGTTTTAATTTCTTCTTATAAATACACACTCTTGTTTTTGCTATAAATTAATTTATAGAAAAAAATTCTTAATCAATCAATCACAATTATATAATAGACGAAATTTGTTTGTATGTATTGTATAATAGTAGCACAACTTTTAAATTTAAATTTCAAAGCCATTGATTTATATATGTATGTAAGTATAATCATTGAAACTTTTATATAAATTCATGAGTTTTACATGAAAAATTGCCTATTCGTTACTGTATTATATGTTTGTATAGTTATTATTATGAAAATGATTTCACAATTGTTTCAAAATCATGCATTTTTATGTAAATTATTTATTATTGTCTTATATTGTGCGTATTATTTTATATATATATATAAAAAAAATAGGCATATACAAAAAAAGTAATAAAACAGGAACAAAATACAGTTTGAAACAACATTTTAATTTAAAAAATTGTATGTATATGTGGTTTTAAGCTAAGGAAGAGTCTAAAGATTTAACAAAACCTATTTAAATCAATTTGTACAGCTTTAATTTTGTATTATAAATTTAAAAAATATTCTAAGAATAAAAATTAAACACTCGTTTCTTTAAGATTTTCAAAATAACAACTATTTCTTATAAACTTTTGTTTTTTGGTTAAAGCTTAACTAAAACAAATTTACAATTTGTTTTTTTTTTCTTTATACAAAGACAAAATTATTATTAAGGAAACTAAGAAAACTTAAATATTTTGCTTGTGGTTAAATTATACAATTAAATAACAACATAGTATTGACATTGAGTGGGTGTAATAGTAGAACAAACATAATATATAAAACCTAATTGGAATCTGATGTCAAGCTTCGGCCGCGTTTCAAGTGAAATAATTCTCGCAGTAATTCTTTAATCAAATCGTAGGCAGAGAAACTAATGCCAACAGCAATGGGGCCTTTAATCCAGTTCATACTTAAACCTTTATAAAAACCGTTTTTGATGCCTTCCTCCCTGCAAGATAAAATAAATCAAATGTTTGTTTATTGAAGTATGTTTATTGAAGTATGTTTAATGGCATCACTTACTTATATATAGTTTTTAATGTGGTATAAATGGTGGGATATTTGTTGTGTCCATCTTGGGTTACACCCATTGTTTGCATACGTCTTCGCACAATGTCTAATGGATAGCTTGATGTTTGTCCTACAGCACCAGCTACAGCGCCAAATGCCAAAGTGACTAGAGTATTTGGTTTTGCATGGCCAGTCATTTCTATAAAGAAATATTGTTAGTAAATGTTTAATTTTAATTTAATAATACAAAAAACAAGTAATAGGTCTTTTAATATTCAGTTGTGCCGAATCTTATATACCAATCACCTTTAATATAAAGATAGAAATTACAAACGGAATGACAAACTTATATATACCCTTGCCACTCATGGTGAAGCGTATAACAAGTAAGAGAGCTATATTCGGCTATGCCGAATCTTATATACCCTTCACCAAATTATACTTTAAAATAAAAATTTTAAATATTTTTATTTTAAACAAAATTATTTTTTTTTTTCAAAATTTAAAAAATTATAATTTTTTTTCAAAATTGTTCAAACAATTTTTTTTTAATTTTTTTCAAAAAAATTTTTTTTTTTAATTTACTCGTGAAAAAAAATAGTTTGAAAAAAAGTCGGGTTAAAAAATATTTGTCCCGATTTTGACCCATTGTAGGTCCAAATTAATATAGCCGTTGCAATGGACTTTGAAATATCTATTATTAGATATCCATATTGTCTATATTAATGACTTAGTAATCCAGATATAAATAAAAAATTGGCCAAAAATCGAGGTTGGCCCGGTTTTTTCCCTCTATCTCAACCATTTATGGGCCGATTTTCTCGATTTTAAATAGCAACCGAGCCGGAAGAATTCCCGATATATTGATGTATGAATTAAGTTTGTAAGTTATTTGAGGTCTTCAGAAAATTGATATCAACATAAGGATCCAGAATATAAATATTTTATAGGGTCGAAAAATTATATTGTGGAAATTACAAACGGAATGACAAACTTATATATATGCTTGTCACTCATGGTAAAGGGTATAATAAAACAATTATTAAATAAAGGTCGATACAGAAAATGTTTAGCTGTGCCGAATCTAGTTAGCGTACACTTTAAGATAGAGTTGGGTTTATTTGCTCAGTGAGGTGACCGCTCTTTTCAGCTCAGCTCACTCAAATGAGCTAGGTCGCTCTTTTAGCTCATTAGTTCAGTATGTTGTATAATGACCATCTCGTTTTTGTGAGTAGAATACGATCTAACAATCTCACGTTCGTTTTATTTTATGATATAGAGTAAAACCGAAGGAATTTTACAGCATTGACTAGTGAATTGAAGAAAACAAAATGAATGTGCTTGCGAAACCCTTTTATGAATACTGAAAGAAATATGTACATTAGATTGCTCTAAAAAAATTGCGAATTTTGACCGTTCCCCCCACCCCCTCTAGAATTGTTCTATGTATTGTAGAAATATGTATGTTGTGTAACCTAGCGTTTATACATGCAGACAGTAATCGTCACAAATGTCTTATCACTTGACTGACTCCAATTTATATATTTTGGTCATTTGACACGTATATGCTCTTTGTAGTGCAGAGAGAAGACAATTGGTTACTTTATACTATATACATAATCTAGCGTGAAGACAATTGTCACTTGAGTGTTTCTAAGTAATCTGTAGTGTAGCCACTTTAAACGTTTTGTGAGTAATTCGTTCAAACTGGTTTTATACAAATAGTGTTGATATAATTCTCATACAGTTAATTTGTATTTTTGCTTAACTGTACTGATATCCCATGTAACATGCATGAAGTCAAGAGTCACTTTAGTGTCTCTTAGTAACATATAGTGAAGTCACTTTAAACGTTTATTTTGTACTGCACTTTAGAAAGTAGTTATTTTGCTCACAAGAAGCAATCCATTGGAGAGTTGTCGAAGAAAGGTTTGTTTACAAGCTTTTTAGCTGACTATACAGTATCGGCCATAACTAAAGCACCCCCTCAATGGATTTTTTTCATATCATAATTTTTTAGTTAAAAACGTTTTTTTGGGATGTATTTTGTATATATTTGATTAACTTATATTGTTAATATTCATATAATGTTGATTTGGTAAAAGATCATTTTATGAACAATTAATTTAAAATGATAAAACATATAAAAACACAAAACCCGACGGACAAAACAAAAGCACCCCCTTATAAGATGTTAAAAAATTTTACTATGCTACTTCATATTTGCAATGACTCACAACGGATGCATTTAAAAATTCCAGAAAATAAAAATAAAGGAAGGCGCAGTATACAGACTTTAAGTTTTATACAGTTTATTGTGAAAAAACCATGTATGGCAAGGAGCAAGTACTCCAATGAATTTAAAATTAAAGTTATTGAATACTGGATGGCGGGCTTATCACCGCATGAATTGATTAAAAAATATTCAATTAACAGATCAGTTTTTTCCGGGCTAATTCCAAAATTTTTGCAGAATAGTCGTATATCACCGGGATGTTCTGGAGGACATCCGCGTAAAACCACACGTTATGATGATTCCTTGACCAAAAGAGCAATGCGAAAATATCATACACCATCAGTTTGTCAAGTAAGAACAAGTTTGAGATTATGCGTTAGCGAAAGAACAATCCGTAGAAGAGCAGTGAAAGTAGGATTATTCAGCCGACGACCAGAAAAAAAGCCGTTTATATCAGCTATGAACAAGAAGGCTAGACTCGAAAGCAAAAACCCACATCGACTGTAGTGTCAAAAAATGGAAGACAGTACTGTTCTCTGACGAATCCAAATACAAATTAAAAAGTTCCGATGGAAAAAGGCGTGTACGCGACGAAAAGGAGAAAGACTGAATCCTAAGTATTGCAAAGGAACAATTAAATATGGAGGGGCCAATGTAATGGTATTTTGGTCAAAGTTAATGGTATTATGGATCGATTGATGTACCGTGATATATTGAAAGATGTAATGTTGCCTTATGCCAGTGAAGAAATGCCACTTATAGGGCGGTTCCAACAGGATAACAATCCTAAGCACACCTCCAAGTTTGTAAGACTTTGCTACAGAGCAATAATATTTAAGTTCTTCATTGGCCTGCTCAATCTCTGATCTATGGGAGATTGTTAATATACAAATAAATCGACAAAATTTCGGAAATAAAGATCGGCAATTTTCACGATTTATTTCAAGCCGTTATTATAGCCTGGGTAGGAATATCGCAAGACACAATAAAAAACTTAATATCTTCTATGCCTAAGAGATGTGCTTGTGTCATCCAAAACAAAGAACTTGCAACAAAATAAAAATTAAAAATATTTTTTTATTAAATCTATGAAGGGGTGCTTTAGTTTTGTCCGTTTTATTTTTTAGCTTTAAATAGTTTTTGACTTAAAGTTACCTCTTATAGAAAGATTAACTTTAAAAGTATTTGTTTATCAATAACTAGCAGAACCCGGTCCGCGTTGCTGGCCCTTAGAAAACATCTGTTTTATATTGCATATCGATCTCGAATTTAATATACAGTGTCGGACAAAGTCGGTGATCCAACCGGTGGCAGTCCGGCTGGTTCCAATAAATTCAAAAATTCAGTAGATGAACTTGACGTGGGCATGAAGCCGACGTCATTTGAAATCATGAGTTGCACTTTTGGATATTTTGAAGGAAGTGCTTGGAAATAGGATTGGCGCCGGAAATGTAACTTATAAGCAGCTTAGGCGGCTCAATAACTGGTGGCAGAATAACATTACCGTTCGAACAGCACATTCCCGGGGATTCCTTAGGGAACTTCAAAACGCGGCAATGTAAACAGTGTTTGTCCATTGCGGCAATCAGTACGTCTTTGTGATTCCTGTAGTCATCATACTTATTGTAATAAAATGCCGGCAACTTTAAATCGATTCTTTCTCTTGATCGAGCCATTCGGGAGCGATTGGCTTCTAGTCTTTCGATATGCTGTTGAGGTGTATCTGCAGTACTCGATGAAGATGCAATGCGACGCATTTGGTGAAGCCGTGATTCTCGTTCTCTTCTGCGGCTCTAGACGTAGATGCCCTTTCTAAAACAAATTTTATTTGAATAAAACCGCTATTTTTTATTAAAAGTGGAATGCGGAGAGTTATTCAAAATATTATTTTATTTCATAGATTTCATATGAAAATTTCTTATTCATGCACCTAATATGCAAGAGTAAACAAAATTGTTTATCATCGATTGATAAACAATTTATAGAATGATGTTAAGCAACGAAATGAAAATTGTCATTGTTTGAACGTTGGGAATAAAAAAAAGTATTTATGTATTTCTCCAATTGAAAAAAAATTTTTTGGTCGACAAAATTAATTTTTTTTTTAAAAAATTTTTTTTGCCAAATTTTTTTTACAACAATCACTGACTTTGTAAGCCTGTATATAGGAAACTAAATAAACTATCTGTAAGAATTGAAGAAAAGGTAGATCAACAATTATACAATAATCTCTTTTTTTATGTCATTAGCGGTATTGTATAAAAATTTGATTCTGTCACGCCATTGCGTCCATAGACCGAATATTAAAAATCTGACTTGACAGTGTTACCCGCTAGGCTTTTCAGAAGATTCCATAAAAATTTTACCAATATCGGTCCAGCCGTTTTTGAGTCCATGCGGAACATACATACACAAATCTGTTTTTATATATATATGGCATTAACGGAATAATGTAAAAATGTGATTTTTACACACCCCTCCGCCCACAGACCAAAAAAAAAAAAAAATCAAAAATCTGACTTTACAGTGTTATCCGCTGGGCTATTCTGAAGATTCCCTGAAAATTTCAATCGGTTCAGCCGTTTTTGAGTTCATTCGGAACATACAAACATACATACATACCCACATACATACAAACATCCATTTTTATATATATAGATAAATATATTAACAATTGAAAATAATACATAATAGAAATTTAAAACTTTGTTTTTATAAAAAAAAATCACTGAGGGGGTGCCTTACTGTATGTAACTAGTTATGTAGCTGATCAAGTTACCAGTTAGGTAGCTAGTAAGGTAATTGACGCAATTTAACCAGTATGTGAATCCAATGCGTTGACTACTTTGGACCAGCTATTAGACAGTCTCAATGTAGTCAAAAGGGGTCAAAATAACTAGTCAAGTAGCTATTGAAGTAACTAGTTCCCACCCTAAATGATGGGTAAAATCATTAGTTCGGGACTGTCTCCTAGGACTGTCTCCTAGAACTGTCTCTTAGAAACTATAGAAGGTATTGTCATACTTTTTTCACATTTTCATTCCCTATTATATTCTCAATAAATGCCAATGTGATGATCAACAAATTCTGAAATTAGTTTAAAAAAATTTTTAAAATTTTAAATTGGAGTTTTGAAACTGCCGTTAAAAAAATTAAATTTTGTTAATCATACATACGAATAGGTTAACAATATCCTACGAAGACAAAAAATCATATACAAGTAAATAATTTGTACCTTGCATTTTTTTCCGTCCATACAATCATGGAGCACTCTAATAAGTTGAGTGAATAGTTTAATTGAACTAGGCCAGTCATAAACTATACAACTCTACTTTAAGACAAAGATTTAAAACACCTTTTGTTGAAAAAAAAAAATGTTTGCTGAACAAATTTGTTGGTGAAAACTATTCCTTTTAAATTTTTTTTAAGGAGAACAATATTTTAAGTAAAAAAGAAAATTTGGACAATTCGGAATAAAAAATATTTTTCCCGATATTCCAAAGAACATTTGTGTTTAATTAAAATGTTCTTTAGAATATCGGGAAAAATATTTTTTATTCCGAATTGTCCAAATTTTCTTTTTTAATTAAAATATTGTTCTCCTTAAAAAAAAAAAATTAAAAATAATAGTTTTCACTAATGCAAATTAATGCAAATTATTATTGTAAAGAAGCCTGAAACCAAACAAATATCTACACAGTTTTGTAGCCCTGGTCAAGTACTATTTATGTCGGAAAGTTATTTTTGATTTTTTTTAAACATTTCTTTAATAAATTGCGTTATTTTTCCGTGAATGACTTTCAAGCGAACGAATTGACAACGATGTACTTAATACTAAAAAAATCTTGTGAAATGCATACAAATGTTTGAAAGTAATTTAAAACTTACCCGTATATTCACGTTTTAATGTTTCATATGTAAAGAAGGAGGTGCCCGCATAAGGTATAACACCCAACACCGTTGCCCAATAACCTCTATACAAGGTGTGAGGACCCTCTTCAACCCAAATTTTAACAAAAACACTGCGCAGAGTTCTGAAAAAATAAAATAACAATATTAAACATGATTAAAATTATTTTAAAGTGTGTTTATGGTACCTATAACCAGTATATTTATCTGTAACAGCCATACGTGCTCTTGCTAAATCCAAGGGATAAGTCAGAGATTGTGAGGTTATGCCCGCCAAAGAGCCCGCTAAAAAACGTCTCAGTTTGGTGCTAAATATTTGATTATACATACAAAAAGATATTGAAAATTATAGTTTTTATTTTTAATTTTCTAGTTTTATTTCAAAAGCAAAAATATTGCAATTTAAATGAACCTACTCTGTACCATCTTTATCCACGTGTAAAATTTTCCTCCATTGTTCGTGGGCCGTAAATTGTATGGCAGCATAAGGCACTATACGGGCCATGGTGGCAGAATTGCCACGCCATAACGCCAATGTACCCTCTTTGGCATGGGTTTGTTTAAGGAAATCTATGGCACCGTTTAATGTGTAACGTACATTTTTGCTGAAAATACATTTTTAAAAATTAGTTGTATACAGAAATACATGTTTATAAAACTAGTTACTATATTATCCCAGCAAAAACTTGGTAATAATTTAAAATTACTTTTCAATGTCTACTACATATAGACTGTATTACTTAGAAGTAATGACTTGTTTATTATCTATTATAAAACCGATTACTTTCTTGTCATTTGCATGAGTAAATTCCCTTGTTATTTGTTATATACAGGAATGACCTCAAAAAATTACAACTAAATGGAAAAATGATTATTTACTCCAATAACACATCAATTTTCTATCCATACAAGTATGAGGCGGCTGTAAAAACCTATATGAAGCGTGATGCAGCTCTTATAATTGAGTAAATGCGTCTACACAAACTTTTTATCAATCCAGGGAAAACTAAATTAATTCGATTTAGACCACATGTCCGTTTTAATACAAATTTTATTATATACGAGGGTGGATAAGTCCGAGACTTTTTAAATTTCCCGGCTCTTAACTGAAAGGGCATCAATGCTCCTGTCAACAGACATATATCAGTTGACTTCTGTTAAAATTAGATTAAGCTGCGACATTTAGTTTGCTTTTGACAGCCATTGACCGCGTGACTTGAGAAGGAAATGGAAATAAGGGCGGAAAAAAACAATCACTCAAATCAAGGCTAAGCTTGATAAATACTATGAGAACTCTTCACCATCAATTTCAATGGTAAAAAAGTGGTTTCCTGAATTTCAGTGTGACCGTACAAGCACGAAAGATGCCGAACGTTCTGGACGCCCAGTTGAGGTATCTACACCCAAATAATTGAAAAAAAATCACAATATGGTGTTGGCCGATCGGAGATTGAAAGTGCGAGTGATTTTGGAAACCATCAATCATTTCACATGGCTCAGCGGTTTCAATTTTGAATGATGATTCAAGATGGCTGCCGCATTTACTCACAATCAGGTGCCCAAACGGGTAAACAAATGTGCAGTTTCCATGACAAAAATTCATGAATTATGCTATGAAATGCTCCGTCTCCCGACCTAATCTCGGGATTTCTTGTTTTCAAAACTGCAGAATTTTCTCGGCGGATAATGATGATTTCATTGTTGGAGTCAATGAAACATCTCATACAAAAAACCTGTGTTTCATTCAAAAAGGCACGGACTTTTTGACCCACCATTGTACATTGATGGTAGAGAATGTTCAGGAAATATCCTCAATGAAGTATTTGGGACTACATTTACAATCGAATTTTACTTGGGATCAACATATTAGACATCTAAAGACTAAAATATTCTCTGACATTCAACTATTATATAAGTTTAAATGCAAATGTAACCAAAACACTAAATTTCTGATTTATCAAGTCTAAATCAAAGTCTAATGCAACGACTAGAGCATTAAAGTCAATTAGACATTCAACAAACTCATTGTGCACTTAATTTTTTCGTCTATTTTGCCAATTAATATACAATAAATTTTGCGATTGGCCCCTAATGTCAGTTCTGTTTTGACATTTGTGTAGTAAACACATGCGAAATACACGTTAATAAACAATGTTACGCCACACTGCTCCAGAACGCGGAATATTGCTTACTATTTATTTGACCAATAATCGGTCGGTGACTTTGGCACAACGTGAATTTCGTCGCTGATTTCCTGGCCGTCCAACGCCTACTGGCACAACACGAGATGCTGCCAGGCGTGGCAGACCCCGGAGTAGCCGTTCTGCAGAGAATATTGCTGCTGTAGCCGAGGATGTCATGGAAGCGCCGTCGACATCGACCAGACGACGTACCACGCAAATGGGTATCAGTCGACGGTCTTTACAGCGAATTTTGGTACAAGATTTGAAGATGTTTCCGTATAAAGTCCAGACGGTGCATCAGCTGTAAGCTGCTGACCGCCAATCGCGTCTAACATACGCTCAAGCCATCCTTAATCACCCCAAGAGGAATATGATTTTTCATCAAAAATAATCATTAGTGATGAGGCCCATTTCCATCTTAGCGGGTACGTAAGTAAGCAAAATTTACGCTTCTGGGGCACTGAAAATCCGCGTGTAACCCACGAAGAGCCATTACACCCGCTCGAAGTCACTGTATGGTGTGCTGTTTTCGCTGGAGGAGTCATCGGACCTTTTTTCTTCGAAGACGTCGCGGGCCAAACGGTTACTGTGAATGGTGAGCGCTACAGAGCAATGATCAACGAGTTCTTTTTGCCGCAACTTGATGAATTGGGATTGGAAAACATGTGGTTCCAACAGGACGGTGCAACGGCACACACTGCACGTGCCACAACCGATATGCTGAAGGATGCATTTCCCGGGCGCCTAATCTCCTGTTTTGGCGATTTGCACTGGCCAGCAAGATCGCCTGATTTGACCGCTCCAGACTTCTTTTTGTGGGGCTTTTTGAAGTCGCGGGTTTATGTCAACAAGCCTCAGACTCTTGCAGCTCTTAAAGACAATATCCGTCAAGAATGTGAGGACCTATCGCCGGAAGTTTTGGCCAAAGTGATGGAAAATGCCATAAAAAGGGCTCAAATGACAATCAACTGTGGCGGCAAATAAAAATAATCCACAAGAAGAATCAAAGTTTTTCATTTCTTTTTTTTTTAATTACAGCCAAAAAACATGTGAAGTTTACTTTTGCGCCACCTTGTATATACAAATGACACCATGGCATATGTCATATAATACTCGCAATAGTCTCAAATTGAGAGTTGCATTTTAGAATTAGAGAATTTAACAACTTTCCTCTACATATTAAATTCTGTCCTAATCTTTCAAGTTTCAAGAATTAACACAACATTGACGATATGTTATAAAACTTTTTGCTTCTGATATATTTATATACACTGTCATGTATGTAAATTTTTATTTTTTTCCTATAATGGTACTAAGATTATAATTATTAATGGCATAGGGAAATATCTATGATTAATGGTTTGATTACGGATGACAACTGACTTCAGTTGTGTGTCAGTTGCCTAAATGATATTACAGATGACAACTGGCAGCTATAATTTTTGTTGGCAAATTGGCAACCAGAAAAAAAATTTAGCATTTTTATATATTAACCCTCATATGCTTAAAGCATTTTTTAATTTATCAATGGTTTATAAAACAAATTTTGTATGGAAATTTTGTTTTATAAACCTTTTATAAATTTAAAAATTGTTTATGCATATGGGGGTACATGTTTTACAAGTTTTTGCTAGGACTGTATGTAGGATTTCATTAACTGTGCTCCAGGATTTTTATTATACCCTTCACCTTCGTGAGAAGGGTATATATAAATTTGTCATTCCGTTTGTAATTTCCACAATATAATTTTCCGACCCTATAAAGTATATATATTCTGGATCCTTATAGATAGCGGAGTCGATTTAGCCATGTCCGTCTGTCTGTCTGTTGAAATCAATTTTCTGAAGACCCCAGATATCTTCGGGATCCAAATCTTGAATAATTCTGTCAGACATGCTTTCGAGAAGTTTGCTATTTAAAATCAGCAAAATCGATCCACAAATGGCTGAGATATAAGGAAAAAACCAGGACAACCTCGATTTTTTTCCTATTTTTTGACCTATGTCTGGATTACTATGTCATTAATATAGACAATATGGATATCTAATGATAGATATTTCAAAGACCTTTGCAACGACGTATATAAGACCATAGTAAGTTGGACCTACAATGGGTCAAAATCGGGAAAAAAATTTTAACCCGAATTTTTTTTCACCAAAAGTTTTTTGGCTAAATATTAAAAAAAAATGTTTAAAATTTAAAAAAAAAAACGTTTTTTAAATTTAAAAAAATAAAAAAAAATTAAAAAAAAAAATCGAAAAATTTTTTTTTTCAAAAAATTAAAAAAAAACAACTGGAAAAAAAATGAATTTTGTTTACCTAAAAATATTTAAAATTTTTATTTTGAAGTATAGTTTGGTGAAGGGTATATAAGATTCGGCCCAGCCGAATATATCTCCCTTACTTGTTTTTCTTAATTTTGTTTCTTTTTAAATATTTAATAACTTAATAATTTCAAACTTACTTGATTTGGAAATTAATTTTTGTACGATCCAGAGGTGCAATGGTGGTTTTGGCTAGTGCCCCCGCTACAGCGCCTGCTGTTAAACTAACTATAACCGTTTGATAAGTATTTGCTATAATTCGGGAACGTTTTTTTGAAGGAACATATTTAAAGATTTTAATAATTTACTAAAAGTTTACCTATTGCTTCCGGATTTTTAATATCATTTTCTGGCTGGTGTTGTTGTTGTTGATGATCGGATGCTATTGCAGAATCATTGTTTAGTTTTGTTGCGGTTGTGTTTATAGCGTTTGTATTTAAATTTGCATTAGCGGTTGCAGTGACGGCGGCGGCAGCTGTGGAAAATTGACCACCAGTTGTCTTAATGGGCATTGCAATATTTGGCTTCTCCAAAAGATGGCTCATTGGAGACTGAAAGTGTATAAAACAAAATAAAAATTTAATACAAATCGAAAAGTTTAATTTCGAGGAACATTTTTATAAACTCATACGAAATAAATGTTCTAAGCATAGATAAATACACATAGATCGGAAACTCTCTTGTCAAAGACCTAACTAAGTTGTCAAAAACCCAAGTGGTGAGAATGTATTAGTAATAAAAACTATGTGAAAACAAAAACAATACTCGTATGTACGATTATTTTGTGTTTTTTTTCTAGTTTCCGCTCTATGTGTTCTATGGTTCTAAAGGTAGGGTCACACATGACAAATATTTGACGAAAAAGACGTAACCACTAAATAAAATATATTTGTATTCTTTTATTTATTTCAAAAACTTATTTTACTTAGGATGATTCAAAACAAACAATTTAGTTTTATTTTATTTGATGCTGTTTGATCTTACAAAACAATTGTAAGAGTAAACACGTCAAACAAATTTGTGCTAAAAAAAGTGGTTACGCTATTTTGAGCAAATATTTGTCATGTGTGACCCTACCTTAAGCTTACTTGAATCTTTCAATACAATTTTCTTTAAAAAAAAGTATGTTTATGACCCAGAATAAACAAATTAAATTTGTTTTGCTAGATTACGTATTAATTTTAGCGATAAGAAGCGTTAATGGATCAATTTTATAAATACTTTTTACTCTAAAATAAATCCACACTTATTCAAATTATTTATGCATTCCAACAATTTAACAATGTGTTTTTTTTTTTTTTAATTTTTAAAGCTTTATTCTTAATAATAAAAAAACAACTCGTGACATCAATATTAGCAGATTTATTTAGTGTAAAAGCATATGTATTCAAAGAAAGAAAAAAATAACTGTGTGTACATATATAACAAATGCAATAATTTTAATACGTAATATTCGTATCGAATACTTAAAAGAGAAAATGAGAAGATTTGAATGCTACAAAGGGACTTGGTTTCGAAATAATTAATACAACATAAAATAAAAAGTTCAATTGAATATTAATCTAATGTATTTCTGTATTCTGAACTTTATGATAGTGACAAATACGTAAGTTTAACTTTATTTTATAAGTTTTTCTTTTTATTACTTATAGCTACCCAGACATATACTACGATTCTTCCCAATATTGTTCTTTAATGTTCTTTATTAATGTACCAATATAATATAAAAAATATAACACCAGTTTAATAATACGGGTGCGTTCGTAAATGCAGTAATATTGCATCACTGCAATACATTAAAAGTTTAGCATTCGATAAATCATATTTGCCATCATTGCTTTACGTCAAACGTTTTTTAATGCAAATTATTACCAGTGATGCCACAAATTAGTGAGTTACAATACAATGGAAACATTTTTTGAAATCGATATTTTATGATGTTTTCTTTTATGACACAAAATGTTGGCATCATATTTTGTACCATTTATTAAAGGTTATTTCATAATGTGTTACATTTTTAACGATCACAATAGAACAAAAACATTACCATCTATGCAATTTTCTTTTATGTAGCTTCTAAATATTATAAAATTATATATTTTGTTTCCATTTTAAGACTTTTAACCGTTTCACGACCAAAAGACTAATTTTTGAACACAGTACCAATAATACTGTAAATTTTCATGGACAATAAAAATAAATGCTGTATCCGAACTTCTCTTAATCTAAACACATTAATAAGAAACACGTTTACGAACTAATTAAAATTAAAATGGAACCCATTATTTTTTTTGTTATTTAGTTATTCAATGTGTTTGTGTTGGGACACCGGTGTCCCCGTGATCGTCAAAGGGTTAATCAAAAAACACAAAAACTATTTTATTAGCACAAACAAACTTAAAAAACTATAATAAGAAAAACTGTTTAAAAAGTGCTGCATTTCAAACCCTTTGATAAAATTGAAGGTGAAACATGTAGGATCATATTCGCCATTAGTTTACAAAAACATGACCTTTTACCCAAATGGAGGGTGTTTTTTAATAGAGGCTGAGAAATTTAAATTGAAATAAAATAGAGGAAAACGTTTTTAATATTCAACCAACTGGTTTTATTAATTAAATAAATGTATGGCATTAATGTTCAAATATGATTTCGGGCATGTGGCCGCTGCGGCTATCGTGTACATGGAGTAATCTGGAGGTCCAATTTTCACATATCCCCACAACATGCATACACACATATATGTATATATTTTGTGTACTTTTGAAACTTAACAACTAAGAGTGTTATATTCGTCTATGCCGAATCTTATATACCCACCATCAATATGTGACAATTAAATATTTTTCTGATATACGAGTTATATGGGGGCTAGGGTCAATTATGGACCTATCCTCACAAAAGTTAGTAGAAAGATTTAGGTTAATATGGAACATGTATGTGTCCAATTTAATTTTATATAATTAAATATTATTACATGGTAATAAGATGAAATAATATTAAAGACATAAATTAATAAATGAAAAAACTGAAAAAAAGGTACACAATATTTCATCCAAAACTTATCCTTGGTCCAAAAAATTATTACTATTTTAAAATATTTCAGATATTTGGTCAATTCACGAGATCTCTTATCATGTCATATTGTCATAATGTCCAAATATTTCACACTGATTTTTATTGCTTTTCAAGCAAAAAATTTCCTAAAATAATACTACTTTCTTTGCTATGTTTATTGTGTTATCGTAACCAACCAGCAGAGACCAACGCCGGATGCCAAAGAGTCGGATACGCCGAGTCGTGATATATTAGGACATTATGACAATATGACTGATCTTGTGAATTGACCAATTATATCACTGAAAAAATGTACGTGATAAAATATTTAAAAAATCCAATATGGACTTTTAAAAAAAAAGCAAAAGATTTTAAGGTTAATCGTCTGACTTGTTCAAAAACCATTAAACAGTATAAGTAAGACTTTAACATTGAAAAAAACCCTGGATCAGGAAGAAACAAAGTTCTAACAGATATTGGTAAGGCAAAATAAGACGAACAACTCTTTCGAAGAGCACCGAACACTTATATCAGAAAAGGAGATCGTAATGTTAAATGCTCTCATTATTTTGTGCGCAGAGTCAAAGCTAATGCTAAGTTAAAGTCGTATAAATTGCCAGATTGCAATGCGGTAAAGAACTTAGAATCAAAAGAACTATCGAAAAAATGTTATACAAACAAATACAACTGTTGTGTGATGGATGATGAAACTTATGTACTGACAGACTTTTCACGACATATTTATGTGGCTGATGGACGAGGTAATGTTCAAGAACAATACCGCGCAAAAAAACAATCAAAATACCACAAGAAGTTTCTTGTGTGGCAAGCCATTTGCAGCTATGGCAAAAGAAGCCATCTTCATATTTCATATTTCTGGACCGATTTGGCATTATGCCACTATGGAAAAAGACTCTTGAGTGGTATTCCAACAATAATGTAAATTTTTTACCACGGTAGACAAATCCACCCAACTGTCAAGAACTTCGGCCTGTGGAAGCTATTGGGGTCTTGTAAAAAGGTTGTACTGAGTACCTTGCTTTCTTTTTTACTTGGTTGATTATTTCTGATACACATGTATTTTATAAAATTTGTTTTTTTTTTTTCTAGTGGAAACTATTTTTTCTTATCAAGTTGCTTATTAACTGATTTCAATTTAATAATCATTATCCAATAAGGATGTTTTATAGTATAATATATGTTGGAGTTAAGCTTTTGACTTTGTTCAAATTTTTTTATTTTTTTTATAATTTATACCTATCATAATTAATTTATATCATAATTATTTAATTTACTTATATATATAATTTTAATGTAAACTTTTTTTAAGTAGAAATTTGTAACCGGTTATGGCCAATAGGCTAGGTTATTGAAAATAAATAAATAAATAAATAAAAAATAAATAAAAATACATAATGAATGAACACAATAGAGTTATCCCAAAAACATGTCCGATTTTAAGCGAAAGTGGACCACTTCGTCACAAAAGGTAACGAAAGCAACTATAAAATCTTTAATGACAGGATTTACGAAAAAAGTGAGTGAATTTATAAATACCAAGTACACGCAGAGAAAAAATATAGTTGTGCATGTTTACAGTAACCATTTCAAAATTGTTAAAAGGTTTTTACCAATATTATAGTCACAGTAACTATTTACATGATTGTGGTAACCATAATAGGGTTAACTTACGATAACTAACGATATATGGTTACAGTAAACAAGTATATGTTTGTGACAACCATTGTTATGATGAATCGTTATATCATAATAACGATTCATAATGGAGATTCCATTTTAACAATGACCCAAACAAAAAAAAAAAAAAAACTAGAGATGCCAAAAGGGGAATCCAGTGATTTTCGGGAATTCTTAAATCCCGAAGCCGGGATTTTTTAATTTTAAATCCCGGGATTTTCTAAATCCCGTTTTTCATAAATAAATAGGGGAAATTGTAATTTTTGCGTGCATTTTTCATCCTTTTTAAATTCTACATGCCCGAATATCGCAAGGTGATGTTCAGCAAATTTGTTAAGCTCAACGCCTGCTGCAACATAGTTAATAAAGGAATGCGGTATTTTTTGTTTTCCTTGAGTGGGGCCCTGGAAAATCAATTTTTCATCATTTTTTTCATATGTTATTTAACAAAACTCAATTAAAATCCTATTCAACAAAATCTTCGAACAACATGAAATATTTCGATTGCTCAAAGGCTAAAAGATATTATTAATAAATGTAAAAGACACCAAATAACAATAACGAAACCAAAATCAAAATGGCCCTAGCATAGTCGAATAGACCATTGAAAATTATTAAAAAAAAATGGTATTACTACAAAACGCGGTAAAGTTTGGAGATAATTTTTTATACAAAAAACGAAAATATTTTTTTTATAAATATATCAATCTGGCTCGAATCTATATTTAAAATTTGCAGTAATGGGAAAGTAATACAAATTTGAGAAAATTATGACTTTAAAAAATCGTTTTTGTGTGTGAGGTTTTTATTCCAAAATTACCCGAATTTTTTTTTTGCTACGGCCAAAATATGGTTATAGCCCTAATGTACATTGTACATACTTTAGTGTTATTTCTTCTTATAATCAAATCTTGCAATCAAATGTAATTTATTTATGAATTATATTTTATTTTTTTTTTTTGTATATATATACGTATCTTTCTTATAATTTTCGGGATTTAAATTTTCCCGAAAATCCCGAAACCCCGGGATTTTTAAAAATCTGTCCCGATTAGCATCTCTAGTTGCAACTGAGTGACTTTCCTAAAAAATATCTTTCCTATCCATATCCGCTTTAATCTACTATTGTAAGTGATAAGTACTTAAGATCATATATATCAATCTGTTTACTTCTTAATCAATAATACATACCTATACATAATGCTTACTAATTAAAATCAAAGGTAACAATGTCTTCAATGTAATTAAATAAATAATTAAAAACTGTTATTATTCAATTGTAAAAAGACCTTTGTGCCTTTACAAAAAAAAAAAAACCAAAGATATATAAAAATCAATTTTATTTATTTATGCTTTTCAATTAATTTCTACAAAAGAATATACCTACAGACTAATATTTATATTCATCTTGTTAACATCATGATTCGTAACGTCACATCATAATCATTCTACATATTTATATTTTTTGCCATAACAATGGCTAGACGACTTTGAAATTATTTTCGTTATTTTGCATTTAATAGATTAATATTATTGCATTTACAAGTTCAATTAAACAATTAAGAAATACTTTTTTATTATTTTAGCTTGAAAACTTTCTGATCACTAATAAAATCTATTGTGATGCTTTTCTTTTTATTGCGGTGTGGCCGTCGGAAAAATTCATATATTTTTTTTTAATATTAAAAACAATTTGGCTTTAAGCCAAATAGCCAAAATGAAATATGATAAAAAAATTTAAATTTACTTATATGTATACTTATTTTAAATAAAAACTGCAAGATGTCAACATTTAAAAGAATTAAAAAAAATGTCTATAAATATATATTTTGTTCACGTGCACACGACTTGATATTTGTATTTATTATATATATACTAGCTTGACCCGGTGCGCTTCGCTACCCCTGTCGATGTAAAAATCGGTTCAGCCGTTTAGTAATTATTGTTTAAAAACTAAAGGTACCAATTTTACCCGTTTTTCCCCCTTTTTATCCCTTTCTGGTCCAAGTATTGAAAAAATTTATAGCCTATTGACGCTTCCAAGTAAGGATCTATCTACGTTCCAAATTTCAATAAAATCGGTTCAGCCGTTTAGGCGTGATGCTCAAACAAACAAACAAACAAACAAACAAACAAACAAACAAACAAACAAACAAACAAACAAACAAACAAACAAACAAACAAACAAACAAACAAACAAACAAACAAACAAACTTACAAAGACATTTATATATTTATATAGATAGGGATCATCATGTGTGTGTAAATACGGGGTAGAGGTAAAGAAACCACGTTGAGTAATAATTGCAAATGTTTTTTTTAAATTAAATGATGAATTCTTCTTATAAATGCAAATAATTGCATTTATACGAACACAATTAATTGTGGTGTCTGTAAAAATAAGGTGTCGAGTTTAGTTTGTTTGAGAAGATAATAAAAAAAAAATGTTTCTCCTGGCAGTACAAACATTTTTGCTAAGTTGGATTAATGGAATTTCTTGATTTTTATAATTTTTATTATATTTCTCTTAAACATACAAAATATTAGTGTTTAAATGGCGCTTTCAATGTCGTATAAAATTATCGCACAAGTCAAAAAAATTGACATAGAATTATTTAAAGAAATTTGTTTTAATGTTTAATTTGAATTTTTCCAAACCTATTTTCTGTGCGATCTGATTTTAGCTATTTTATATATGCAAGAGAAACCAGCTGTACCAGCCAGAGCAGCAAAGAAAACTCACACATGCTAATGTTAACACTACGGCGCACAGTGGCTCAGGAACCTTTTTCATCGGCCAAAACTCTGTAACTTTTAAACCGATGGAGATATTTTATATTTTTTTTTTTATGGACAGATATCTTTTTGAAATTTTCTCTAGCCGCGGCGTACCGCAAACGGCTAGCTGAATTTCAGAGCCTCTACACTCTAAATGATGACTATTCGTTCGCTTACTGCAACGATATAAAAGTTTTGATGGTAAAAATGGGAATGACTACATCGCTAGTGAGTGGAGATTATTTATTGATGGTTCTGTTTCAAGCTTGAAATCAGTGTTATTGCACGTGACGAACCGAAAACCTTCCATTCCGCTAGAAATGGGTATTAACACGAAATAAAGCTATGAAACATTGAAATATATAATAAAAACAAGCAAGAGAGATATATTCGCCTGTGCCGAATCTTATATACCCTTCACCAAATTATACTTTAAAATACAAATTTTTAATATTTTTAGGTAAACAAAATTAATTATTTTTTTCAAAATTTAAAAAATTATAATTTTATTGTTTTCAAACAATTTTTTTTTAAATAGTTTTTTTTAAAACATTTTTTAAATTAAATAGTGAAAAAAATGTATGGTAAAAAAAAAATCGGGTTAAATTTTTTTCCCCATTTTGACCCATTGTATGTCCAAATTAATATAGCCTTATATAGATCGTTGCAATGGACTTTGAAATATATATCAGTAGATATCCATATTGTCTATATTAATGACTTAGTAATCCAAATATAGGTCAAAAATAGACATAAATCGAGGTTGGGCCGGTTTTTTCCTTATATCTCAGCCATTTGTTGGCCGATTTTCTCGATTTTAAATAGCCGGAAGAATTCCCGATATTTTGATGTATGAATCAAGTTTGTAAGTTATTTGGGGTCTTCAGAAAATTGATTTCAACAGACAGACAGACCGACGGACATTGCTTAATCGACTCCGCTATCTATAAGGATCCAGAATATATGTACATATTGTTACGAATGTGCAATGACGATTTGAATTTAAAGGTCTGTAACGACTGCCTGCAGCATTCATCATGTTTGAAGGCACGTCCATCAGTAGCATGTGGTTATTGGCATTGTTTGTAAGTATGGCAACACTAGGTGTTTGGGCTGCTGGCAATGACATCGAAGGCTCTAGAATTCGAACATACGAGTTTTGTCCGTTAAGAGCATTGTAGAAGATTCCCGAGAGATGGCGTGTGTATAAATGGTGGCAGAGGCTGCAGTCGTGAGTTGAATTGATCATTGGCGGTGTTATAGTTAACATCAACTGTCGTGCACATTTGAGCTTGTCATTATAAAGTGTGTGTGTGCATTTCTGCGAATTAATAAACGTGTAAAAAGACACTGAGTGACTATTTAATTCTGTTGTTATTGTACATTCTAAATAAATAAAGAGTTGTTACAATTTTAAATTACTAAAACTGCTTTTATTTGCAATCAAAAGTATCCGGTTTATTTAAAGGAAATAAACCCCGTTTTTAAAAAGGTAAAAACGTAACAATATATAATTTATAGGGCGGAAAATTATATTGTGGAAACTACAAACGGAATGACAAACTTATACATACCCGTTTCACGAAGGTGAAGAGTATAAAAGTCAAATACTACGAAAATAAATGGATGATTTGCTGTGAATTGAAGGTCATCAACATTTTGCAAGAGATCATCGATAAGGGCGGCTTTCCTAAATTCTTTTGTTTTCTTTGTAATTGGGATTCGCGCTCGTGGAGACCAAGAGGAAGAGTGGAGGAACAAATAAAACAACATAGACTGAAGAATGTACCTTTAATTGACAATACTCAAGACATCTTGCTGGAATTGTTAAACAATTTATTGAAGTGGCATTTGTAAATTGTCCAAACGTATTGCTTGCAGAGGAAATATCAATTTTATTGATGCATTGTTTTTTCTAATTTATTTCGGGTATGTTGGTGGAGTCACAAGATCACCCTGTTTGATGTTAATGAAGTATTTGAGGAACAAATAAAACAACATAGACTGAAGAATGTACCTTTTATTGAAATATCAATTTTATTGATGCATTGTTTTTTCTAATTCATTTCGGCTATGTTGGTGGAGTCACAAGATCACCCAGTATGATGTTAATGAAGTATTTGAAGAAGAAAATGCTGATAATGGAGGGCAGTCTGGAAGCAACGTAAGTTCTGAATCAGAGTCAGAATCGGACAACAAAACCAAATGAAATTAAAAAATGTTCGAGCTTTCTCACATATCGCACTCGTATAGAGCGATATGGGATCTCTAAAACAACTCGTATAGTGCGATATCTATTTTCCATAATCTATTATCCTAGTGCTGAGTGCTGGTCCAAGAAGAGAAAATAAAACATTTCACACAAAAAATGTTATGGGGATGAAACACTATAATAAATTTCTTTAATTTAATTAGAATTTTCTAAAATTCAATTGCAATTTTCTGAAATACAATTAGAAAATTCGGAAATACAATTCGGAAATGGTGTAGAAGAAAAGCAGATGAAATATGGGCAACCATTATTTTAGTTTTGTATCAATATTTGTGCTACTCACTGTATTTTGCTATAATTTTTATATTTGATAAAATATGAAACAAAACAAAAACAATTTTGGTTGTTTTTATTTATATCTTTTTTTTATATTTTATCATTAAAGAAATTTTCCAATCTTTAAAATTTTCGGCGGGCGTTATTTTATTAGCATGACTTGCCACATTTCAAACGAATACTCTCATTGCATGAAAATGTGTGTTTCAAACACTTAATACTAAAATTTATGTACATAAATAAATTGCTTTTAAAACAATAATATATAAATACAAAATGATTTGTTGTGCTTTCGACCCTGACCATGTATAATACCAAAAATTGTTTATTTTAAAAATGCAATTTCTTATTACTTTTTTTTTGTTTGCCTTATATAAAAAATAAAACAAATATTGTTGATTTAAAAATTATTTATTTGATAACTAAATGCCAAGAAAGTCCAATGTACAATATACAATATAAGTACTACATACATAGTCAATTTATTTATTTTTTTAATTTTCACCGATAATCCATATCTCAGCCTTTCTCCCTTATCATTTTGTTTGGCTTGATTCTTTGTTTTCTTATCAATTTTAAGAGTAATTAATTTAATCGTACTTACTTACTTTGTTTTTGCAAATTTAGGCAAACATAATATTTATGCTGCATGTGTTAAAATAAAATAGTACAAATTTTATCAGCTGTACAGAACTAGGCTACCGTTTTTGTCTAAATTAGATATTTGTTTGTTTCTATTTATTTAATATTCGCTATACATAAAAAGTTGTTATCTAATCAACACTTTGAAATGATAATTTGTTTAATCTAATTTGAGTTTCAATTATAAAACACTATTTCATATTTTAATAACTTTATAGAGATTTTTAAAATAATTAAAATAATAATCTTATTTTTGAAAGATTTTTTAAAGACTAAAACATACAGATTGTATTAAAAAAGTTTAAATAAACATCTCAAAATATGCCAAATATTACGTCAATCAAAACAAAATTTAAGAGCCACCATTTCACTGATCTTTAAATAACTTCTAAACTACATCAAGGGTGTTCGAAAACTCAATATGTATTAATTTAGAAGGGAATCATAATGTACACTAGATCTCAGGTTGGATGTGTACATTGTAAACTCACCTTCCTAGCCTAACTTCTCAATTTGAAATGAAAGTAGACCAGTGGTCAAACAAAACACTCAAAGGACTTTGTAGAGTTGATTGGAATTTAATTTTTATGGGCACTTCCATTATTCATTACATTTGGTCTCCTCAATTCTAGAACTAGTTCTTTCATCAGTGAGTTTTGTTTGAAATTTTCAGCCTCGGAACTAGTTCTACGGAAGCTTCACGGAGCAAACACATTCTTAGGAACAGTTCTAGAGGTAGTTCTTTCTTGATTTGTGTTTGGAACTAGTCTAAAGAAGCAAATGAAGAATTTTTATTGTTTTTTTTTTTTCATTTATAGAATTAGCCTTAGAAGACTTATATTTACCGATAATATGCTTAATCGAATTTGAATTCATTCAGCTGGGTTTGCATTAGATGAAAAGATTTTGGCAAAAATTTCAACTCCCATTATTGCCGCACAAAGCAATGTTGTATTATCTTCAATATTCCCCGTATATTGTCCAATTCCTTAAATGTATATTTAATTTTTATTAATAATTTATGTATTTTAAAGGAAATCAGCTAAATTGAGACAGAGAGCAAACAAACATAAATGTAATCAACGGGATGCTCCAAAGGTGGATGTACCCTCCACATTAATTTCAAATGAGAAGAATAGGGTTCGTTGACCAAACAATAAAGAAGAGCTCCCCGCAACGTAGTAATGTCTCTGGCGGTTCCCAACTCTCGATTGATAACTGTATTATTAAATAAATGCCGGTTCTTTATTCAATAAAGCACATGTGTTTATTTTAATTCAGTATCAAAAGTACAAAAGAATTCTAGAAAAACGTGTACCTTATATACATTTCAACTTCTTACTACAATAACTCTTCGGAGAATCAGACGAGAGAGAAGAACGTACCGAAGGCATGCAAGCGATAGCGTCGATAAATCTTCAATCTTGCTCATACCGCAAAATACCAATAGCACACCAAGATATGGAGATACTGTTTCTACAATTAGAATCAGACATGTGTGTATATAGATCTAAGAACAACTGGTGAAAGTTATCACATCGCTTGTGAAGGAGGCAAACTTTCCTTTCAAAGGATATTTCATCCCTGAGCAAAACATCATTCTTCATAAAAGGTTGGTGCAAGAAACTCTAAAAAGATGCCACTATTAACTGGCCTACCTAAATAAAAGCGTAAGGCGGAACGTTTTTTTCCGCTTAGCCTTAACGCTGAAATGTCATACCTAAATAAAAGCGACAACGCTACGCCAAACAATAAAAACAATGTTATCAAAAAAATAAATATAACAACCCGGATTATTTAAACAATAAAGTACATTGCAGTATTGGTGTTTCTGATTTTTGTTTCGTGATTTGTAAACTAAAATTTTATCAAAAAAACTAACCTCCATATGCATAAACAGTTAATAAATTTATCAAAGGTTTATCAAACAAAATTTCCATACAAAATTTGTTTTATAAACCTTTGATCAATTTATAAATTGTTTATGCATATGGGGGTAAATATTTAAGTTTAAAAAATGAGTTTCTTGCATATTTGTTTCTCCTTTTGTATGTATGTGTTTACATTTATTGTGTTTTGCAACTAACTTCACTATTAAACTCGCTGTCAAAATCGGATTTTCCAATTGCAAAGCGTTGCCGCCGCGTTATTTCGGTATGCTGCATACAAATTGTATGGGCATGAGAATTTTTGACAAGTTAAAAACGCCTTCCGCTCCAATTTAGGTATGTGTGTAAGATAATTTTCATAGAAAAAATATGTTTGGATTTAGACATAACCTATATATTCTACTAGAAGAGAAGTAAGCGAAAACCTTTTTCGGCAGCACGGCAATTCTTCAAAGTTGGTAAGACATGCATAGAATGGATGTCGAAACTCCGATCAACAACCAAACTATACCAAAAATGGAGGGGTAGTCTGAGATTACTTCGTCCCAAAAAATCTCTATTTGTCGAAAAATTATACTTCCGCTGCTGATCAACCTCCGTCGGAGTAAAACGACAATATCTCTGATGGAACCAATAATAATAGTTAAGATACATATGGTTCTAATCCAGGAATCTGGGCTGAATGACCAAAATTACAAAATTTTCTATGCTAGAGTGAAAATTTGGTAATTTTCATCGTTGTATCTGCCTTCGGACATCCCGACATTACCATACACGTCAGATGTAAAGGGTATACTTTCATCTGCCAGCAACACAGGTATATCTTAATAGGCTGTGATTCTAACTCGCACCACCTTTCTTTGGTTAGTTCTAACTGCAAGAAAAGAGGATATGCTCTATTAGAATTTCTAAATGCAAATGAATGCCTATTTAACTTAAACACTGAAAATAAACCAACATTTATTAACAGATTTAGGCAAGAAGTAATTGATATTACTATATGCTGAGACAAGATAATAGATGAAATCAGCGACTGGTATGTATCAGACTTACATTCATTGGGGATGGTACTATGCGTTTGTTCTGAAGTTTGTAGCGCCCAAAAATATTTGTCTAACACCCACCTTAAAGATTCACTTACTAAGTTGAATAAACGATGTACGTGCGTCCCTCCGTCCGTCTGTCCATGTAAACCTCGTGCGGAATTTCGATCAACTTTGTCACATGCATTTATTTCGGTCCAAAGACGAAGCCTATTGAAACTGGCTGAAGTCGGTCCGTTATTTTACCTAGGCCCCATACAAATGTTCTCCCGAAATAGGACTTCATCATAAATGTTTAATTTACAATTTTCGTTTTATATATACGAAACTCTATCACCTAATTTTATGATGATCGGTCCATAATTAATCATAGCTCCCATATATGGACCACTTCCGAAAATCACTTAAACGTGCACAAATCTATTAAAATGTTGATACATATCTACATAGAATTCATGTAGACATAAATCACACATAAATCACTAATTACACGGCGATCGGTTCATAATTGGTCATAGCACTTCCTAAAATAACTTTAACGAAAATCATTCACGAATATATTTACTGAAATTTTAAAAGAAAAATGTTTTTGCTCATTTACTCAGTGTAGGGTATTATATGGCGGTCTTGGCCGACCTAATTGATGTAGTGCTATTTTAATTATTGGGAATTCTTCTTCAATAGTAAAACAAATTTGTATATCATAATTGCTTGCTGTAGGGTATTGAAAATGATTGTAACATAAAATCAAATGTCTAAATAAAAATCTTGACACTTCTGATAAGAAAAATATTCTATTTGTATAGATAACCAAGCAAACTTAGCCATTTAAATATATTGGTTTATAATACATACATATGTATATATGTACTACGTAGTATGTATGTTTAAATGTAAAAAAAAAAATTCCATTATCTTGGAAATATTTACTATATTGAAAATAAAATAATAAAAAAAAAACACTTGTTAAATTCTATTCAGGTAGGTTCAATTTAGTACATATTTAATAAACAACAATAATAATGTTCTACACAAATATTTGTTATAATAATTTTATTGACATGAACACATGTTGTCTTTTTTTATTTAAATGTAACTTCATTTTCTGCCTAACGTAAATGACCTTGTTGTAATGTAAATCTAATAAACAATACTATTGATTTAAGAAATGTATGTAATAAGAGTTCAACTTTAGATCTTATTATAAAATGAAAATTATTTCTGTTCATTAATTAGTGGTACTAAAAAATTGTCAAGAAAAAACAATTTATTATTAATTCCACTGTTTCTAAAAATTTCAAGGTCTGACAATTTTTTTTTTTTTTTCGTTATTTTCCAAATTTTATCTTTTTTATAAAAATACATGCAAATTCATAAATCGTCTATAAATTTTCGCACATTTTTTTGTTCTAGATTAGTCAGGCTATAAAAACAAAGAAACAAAAATATTCAATCTACGTCGAACAAATGATTCTGTATAATTAAATTTTCTAAAACATTTTTAAAGTTTAGTTTAGAAATCGTAAAAAAGAACAATATGCAATTTGGTCCACATGATCTATTTGTATCCAATTTATGTAATTTAAAATATATATGTACATATTTAGCATAGAAAATATATAAATTTTCTTTTTTATAACCCCCTGTCATCTAGTCACGTAAGATGTTGCTTTGCAGCCTCTGTATGGATGTGTGTATTCGTATACATTTTGACGTCTTTCAATTTTCTCCAAAGTACAAAGTCCAAACAACTTCGTGTCTTACTCTTTTGTTTTTCTTTATTCTAAAAATAAAAACAAACAAACAAACCAAAACAAATTACACACAAAAAAAAATAACGAAATCAGAAACATTAAACCACTTCAGAATAAAAGCAGCAGTACATACCACATTATTGTTATTAAATACCTACTTGTATAAATGTATTAAATATTTTATGTACGAGCTGAATCTTAAAATCACCTTGATTTTTATTATTGTGTACAAATTTACACGGCTATTATTAATATTTTCTAAACCAAATACTTAAGTTACACTATCAATGTGTTATAAAGACTTTATTATTGTTGTTTATTTTTTGTTTTTTGAACTGACATAAGCAAAATATAGTAATCAAAATATATTCTTGTTTACACATTGTTTGCCGGTACTTGTTGGATTAGGAATATAATTCTCTCGTCTCCTTCAATATCATGTAAATAAAGCTGTGTATTATTTAGTTTGTTGTTTATTTTTACAATTATAGTTATTTGTTAGAATTTTTCTATTTTTATTTATAAATAAACTTTATTTAGGTTATATTTTTATTAATTCTACTAATTTATTGTGTTTTTGTTGATTAACATTCCAGCGAATGTGGCTTCTGTAAAAAAAAGCAGGAGCAATGACGCCTACGCCGTTGCCAATTGACATTCGATATTGGCTTTTAGTTTTTAGTGTAGTAGTCTAGTAAGTTTGACATTTATGGCTTCTGTATAATTTTTGTCTTCAATATTGACAAATACGAACTTGTTAAGAAATTGACATTTCAGAGTTTAACAAGTAAGAGTGTTATATTCGGTTGTGCCGAATCGTATATACCCACCATCAATATAAAGTTTTGGACTTCTATGCGGACTTGAATCAGTTTACAGTCCAAACTGTACAGAATTTGATAAATGACTTATGTCGAAATTTAAGTTAATATCAGTATAGCTATATAAGTTATTTATTGACAATTACATATTTATAATTTTTTTTATTTGTAGTTTGTTATATAGTTAGTAGCTTTTATTAGCCATATAAGGCCCTATGGGCTCGGTTATGTAAATGAAGAATTAATAAAAAAAAAAAAAAAAAAAAAAAAAAAAAATATTTTGCTAATTAGTGGTATATGGGGTCAATTATGGACCAATCCTCACAAATTTTTTTAGAAAGATTTAAAGATGTAATTAGACATCACGATATTAATTATTATAAGACAATTATGAAGTCTCAGTCAAGTTATCTTCAGAGGGGGACCTTATATGAGTACTAGGAACAAATGTTGTACGATTTACAGTATAATTTCAGAGTACTTATAACTAATTTGTAGAAATTGTATCAGGATTGCCGCATAACGAACATATTTAGCATTGCTCAAATAATATTCCACGGGGGGAAATTTGTATGGGGGCAAGGTGAAATCATGGACCGATATTGCCCATTTTCAATAGAAATCTTAGCAACAGAGAGTATTTGTGGAAAGTTTCAGCCAGCTACCTCTTTTCGTTTGGGCCCTATCGTGTTTTGAACAGACAGACAGACGGACAGACATATCTATATCGTCTTAGAATCTTATGAGGACCCAGGACATATATTAATGTATATACGTTTTGGTTCCACGACCAGAATTTCGATAAGTTACAAAAGGAATGACTAAATAAATAAAAAAAAACTGTTGCATCGTAAAATTTTTATTTAAAATCTGAAACATTTTTATTTTGTTTTCCAATATTTTGTTTACATTTTATACATATATCGTTAGCCGAATCCCTTATCACTAATTTTACAGGAGACACAATAACGTTATATAATCCTTTGTTTTAAATATTTTTGAAATCGACTTTTTATTTAAAATGCTTAACATTAAAAAATATTAGTATTATAAGGAGAAAGTAAAGAGAATAATAAGGGATTAATTCGATCTAGGGTGAGCTTTCGATGTTAAAATATAATATTAATATTAAATTTTCTACACAAATCGGTGTTTAGGTAGTTAGAAGATTTTCTGACTTGAATGCTGTATAGAAGTTATCTCCTAAAGTTTGTTTTAATAAATGTTTCATGGTACATACAAATTTGGCCTCTTTTTAGCTCTTAAAGTTTTCAATTACGAAAAATGTGTTTTAATAACTTTTATAATTCAATTATTAAAATTATCAAATTCAAAAGAGAAATTTCAGTGGAAATTGTATGTGCTATTTATCTATAACAAACGACTGCTTTGAGTGGAAATTTTACATGTATTTTGTTTTTGTTACAATAACAAAACACATGTTAAATTTCCACTCAAAGTACTCGTTTGGATTAGCACATTAGTTTTTGAATATATTTATACCTACTTGTTTCAATTATGAAATAGTTCAAACCTGTTCAATATATCGCTCATTTGCTGCAACAACGACATAACTCAAAATCCGTGAGTTTTGAACTGATTAATACGATATATGCGCCGTTCTATAGTCTTTCATATAGTTTTATCAGTTTTCAAAAAAGTCTATAATTTTTTTCCGTGAAAGTGGTTTTTTGTTGTAAACGTCAAACTCAAAATTCATGTTTTTTCGTATATTTGACAAGAAAAAATTTGGGTTAAATACAGATTAGAAGAATATTAACATCTACTATTCAAATCAGGTTTTATTTCTAAAATCTCATGATTTGATGAAAATTTATTTAAGAAATAGTCAAATGTCATAAAACATTCAAAGCCGTTTTTCTCGAAACGACTTTCTTTGAATTATGACGTTTTTGCAGCAAATGAGCGATATGATAAATATTTGAATTGAAACTGTTTGGGAAATAGTTTTTTCTGTGTAAGTAATCAAACATTTTACCAAAAATTATCAAGATAAGGACATACAATTTTGAAGTTTGAACCTAATGGGTTCGTAAATTTTAAGATTTATATCCGATATAAAAGTTTTTAAAAAGCTTACTAAGCATTAACCACAACAACAAAACTACAATATATTCAATATTCGAACTTTGGAGGCCCATATCTCTGGTGACAAATATACCATCATATTCAGGTAACGATCCGCAGTGGGGTTCATAAACTAGAGTTTAGCCTTGAATCGTGTTTTTGTTAAATATTATTCCCAATCGACATTAACAAATGTGAAATTCTCCTATTAAAATCATCGAAATCTTTTATCCATGGTTAGGGACAATGCTCTTAATATAGGTTTATTCCTTTACCTGTGCAGATAAAATTACTTAAGCACCTACAATTCGTTAACGAACCATTCGAATCTGTATCTAGCCGGTATAAATTACCTAAGTAAATAAAAGTGTTTTGTGTCTCAGTAAAAACTAATAATAATAAAATACATAGATATTTTCTGCACATGTTAAATTTAAATTAATTTTGTTTGCTTTTTTGCTCCACACATTTTTATTCCATTTATTTCTTTTATTTTTGTGGGGCTCGTTTCGCACACAACATATTTAACTTTTTAATTATCTAATATTATTATACTTATGTATTATTGTTGTCTTCTTCATTTCTCTCACACACTCATATTAATACGACTAGTTTTCGTTTGTTATCATAGAATTGTTATTGTTGTTTTTGGTAAAACAAAGAACAACAACAAAAATACTATGAAATAAATAGAATAAATGATAATCTGAAGAAGAAACACAGATTTGCCCCCGAAAAATGTATTTAATGCTATGACGTTTTTACGTTTCTTATGTAGAATTTAATTATATAATTTAAATAAAACTAACAAAACCAAAATTTAGAATAGTTTAGTAAATATTATTAACAAATTTATATACACACCCTGTACAAATTTAAATAATTGTTGGACTTTGTGCCCCACAGGCTAGTTGTAGTCAATAATATAATTTACTCAATCACTTTAAATTCTTAATTGTAAAATCATTGAATGTATTATAATTCACTTTGTTGCTATTATTTATATACAAAACTGCAAATGTCTATTCGACACCCTGTTTTTTAGATTTTTTTTTTTATTTATTATGCTCCTCTCATTTATCTTTCTTTGCTGAATAATTTCTATTTCATTTTTTCTTTTTACACACACGACAAGAGAGCAATTTATATATTTTTTTCTGATTTTGTAACAATTTATTGGTTTTTATTTTCGTAATTCTTTAATTTATTTTTGAATATGTAATTTTTTGTTATTAGTTTCTTAATAGACACAAGCTCATCCAAAATCACACCGTCACACAACTTCACCGTTTAATTCGCTAAATCGAAATGACAAAAAAAATCGCGTAATTTTTTTTATTCAATTCTTGTTGTATGTGTGTGTGTTCTTTTTTATTTGATATCAAAATAAAAAGCGACATAAAAATGTGTTGCCAGAGTGATTAGAGTAAAGTTGTAATTTAGTGGCAAAGCTCAAAGAAAATTATCAAAAGAACGAGAAATAATAACAAAAGTTTGGTTTGTTTTTGTTGTTTTGTTTTTATTTTATCATTCATAGATCACGGTTGCCAGATTTGATGATTTTTTTGAATTTTAACGATTTGTAGTGTTCAAGTGGCAATTTTCAAATTGGCGATTTTTCCCTAAATTTTACGATTCTACTTTCGTACTAATTTTCAATTATTTGATCGAATACATAAAAGTCTTTTAATTTAAGTAATATATTATCCCCTCTACGCACAATTTGTATTTCTTAACATAAGAAATAATGTCGACGAAATAACGAAACATTATTTTCAACATTGTGTTTATATTCAAGGGGTAGATAACAAGTATACATGAAATTTGGTTTTGTAATTTCTTATTTTTATTATATCTGGAACAAATAAATACCCAATACCCTGTTAATATTCTTATTTTCTGTATTGCAGCCCTTCGACTTTTTTGTGTATCGAACTTTTCTCATATAAATTCAAAAAGGAATTTTTGATTCACAATGTTAATAAACAGTGTTGGACAAAATAATAGAAACGAGAGCTTTTTTTAAATTTTGTGAATATATTAATCAAGTTTAGTTTTGTAAAAAAATATATATGCAGTTTTGTTTATCAGACATACAGCATAATAATAATCATAAACATGCCTCTTTTATTTATATTTTAATACATTATATGACTAACAATGTAAAAAGTCAATATTTTTACTGGAAATAATAATAGAAACGCGTAAAAGGATTAAATTTTTAGAGGCACATATTTTTAATATTTTGTGTTTTACGATCTTCTTGGGCTGTGGTCAGTTCAAACAAATTTAAATTTGTTTGGATTCGATATGAAAAAATCTAGGAAGAGTGGATTTCCATTGGGAAGGACGTTTGCAAAAAAATTGGTTGATTCCATGAGTCCCAGATACAATGAAGTTGTAAAAACAAAGGTAGAGCAACAAAATACTAAAATAAAATATTTTTTTTACAAAAAATATAAAGATGTTCCTCTAAAAATTTAATCCTTTTACGCGTTTCAGTTATTTTTTCCTGTAAAAATATTGACTCTTCATTTTTAATGTATTAAAATATAACTGAAAAGAGAAATGATTATGTTTTTTCTTATGTTGTATATCTGATAAAAAAACTTCATATTTCAAAGCAATTTTTAATTACCATTGTCGAACAATTTTTAAACTAACAAAAGACAAAAATATTTGAAAATAAAAGACGTTAATGTATGAATATTCCTTCAAATAAATAAATAATATCAAAGACAATTTTCGAATACATAATTTAAATAAATTGTTATTATTAATATATTTTGTTATTTTAAGAGCTTATTGAAATTAATTCGAATTTTTTAAAAGCTTATATCATAGGGTAACATAGAGATGAGACGGAATTGTAACAGAATATTGCATTGTCGTCTTGAACGCCGACAATTACTGGTTCAAAATTCAGTTACGAATTTTGATCAAAAAAAAAAAGAAAACTACAGACAAACATTGCAATTTAAATAAAATCTTTAAAAAATAATCATTAATCTACTTAATGACGATACATGAATTATTGGCCAAGACGGCTTTACATGTATTAAAATAAATAAATTAAACCTTCAAAAATATTAGAGTCCATAAAAAATATACAAGCAAAAATCATATCAGAGATAAATGTATCCAGCATTATCTTAATTCATTGGTTTTAATGCAGCGTTATGACAAATTGTCAGAGATCAAGCTAAATATTTTACTTATGTCTACGAAAATATATACTATATTGTCGTGCTTTAAAAAAATATATTTTTTTTAAATAATAACTAGGTATGCCTAGGCATATATATTTTTTTAAATAATTTATTATAATTTAAATTTAAATACCTAGTTATATGTACTGTTAAATTATTTAAAAATATATATATTTTTAAAGCATTGTTAAAGTTAGTTAAAATTTTTAATGCTCAGCACAAATTGAGTTGACTGGATCTATACACAAAAATACAGTACAAAATTTATTACAAGATCGTTCTATTTCAGATGTTTTGCTATACTTTACATTGAATATTGTTATTTGCTTTAAAAACAATTCACTTGGTATCAAAACAATATAAAAAATTACAGTTCAAAATTCCGTACACCTGTTGATGCACTTTCAACCAACAAGGGTTAATGTATTGCGGCTGTCTGGCAGCACTGAGATAATGCAGTGAGAAAGAAAGAAAGAAAGACAGACAAAAGAAAGTACGAAATCGAATGAATGAGTGATTTAGTTTTTTTCAACTCATCACGTTTTTAACATTTTATTAATTAAACACAACACAGACGTACTTAATTTTCAAACAAAGTATTTAATTAAAACAAACTTAGTTTAACAATATATATACACGCCAAGTACTTACTTATAGTTTTTAAACAACGTATAGAATAATTTATAAATTTTGTAGTCAATTAAAAATAAAGTAGAATTATTGCAAAATGTGTGCATCAGCTTCACTAGATAATGGTACATCATCATCTCATTCAAATTCGGAAAGTATTGAGTTAAATGAAGACAATGCCGAAGAAAACATACCAATACCAGCTATAACATCGCTCGAAGAAATCTTGGAGCACTATGGACCCAATTTTAAATTGTTGCAATGTAATGCACAAGTTGGAGAATTATTGACAATTATAAGGGATAAGTAAGTGAATTGGTTTAAACAAATGTTTGGTTATTGTTTGACTAATAACAATGTTAGATTAATCAGTCTAGCCTGCTTGCCGGCTCTAGTTGTAGATAATATTAGCAATTATTTTTTTGTTTTTGGGGGCATGTGGTCACTAAAATGTTTGTAAACAAATTTTTTTACTGGAAAATAATGCTGAGTAATTTCTCAGGGTATTGAAATAGATTTTTGCAAAAACCTTTAAGTTCATTAACATAACTTTAGATTTTTTGTAAACAACAGAAATAGTTTCTTTAATTTTTGTTTGTCATTGATTTTTCCGAAACTGATGAGACTAATTGTGAATAATTTGGACTGCTCAATTTGTACAAAAAAATGTGTGTTCATTAGTTAAAAAAAATAACTTTAAAATCAATTCTTAAATATGATTTATGATTTCATTTGTCAATGAAAAAAGTACTAAACGATGTGATCCAAAAAACTTTAAATATTTCCAAACTCTATGGAATCCAATAAAACAGAATTCGTATATGAGATCCCCTGCATATTTTTGATACTCTTTCTAATTTTAGGAACACTTCACGCAGCGATTTCAAGTTTTATGCGGATCGCTTGATTCGTTTAGTCATAGAGGAGTCATTAAATCAATTGCCCTATTCGACCTGCAGTGTAGAAACTCCCACCGGAGCCATATATGACGGCTTAAAATATCAATCCGGCAATTGTGGTGTATCAATTATACGTTCAGGTGAAGCTATGGAACAAGGACTGCGTGATTGTTGTCGTTCCATTAGAATTGGCAAAATTTTAGTCGAATCTGATTCGGATACTCACGTGGCACGTGTTGTATATGCACGTTTTCCTGACGACATAGCGCGTAGGCAAATATTACTCATGTATCCTATAATGTCAACCGGTAATACGGTAATACAGGTAAGATATTATATATAATAAATTTTGTTTGGTTTAAAAATGTATCTAATTAAAACATTTTTTTTTAGGCTGTTAATGTTCTTAAAGAACATGGTGTTCCCGAGAATAGTATAATTTTATCAAATCTTTTTTGTACTCCAATGGCAGCTAAATGCATTGTTAGCGCTTTTCCTCGCTTGAAAATCTTAACCTCAGAGTTGCATCCTGTGGCTCCTAATCATTTTGGTCAAAAGTATTTTGGTACTGATTAAACTCTACATTATAAACGATAAACGCACGACTTATTTTCTCTACATACATTATACTAACTAACTACTTACTATATAAGATAAACAAAAATATATTAAAGGAACTTTATAGCTTAAGCAGCAATTCAACAAGAATTAATTCTGTGTATTGTATGTACTCTTGTTCATTTTTATTCACAAATTTTTTGCCAACCTTTTTTGTACATACAACAATATAAATTATTATTTATTGGATGATTTTATTTTCCAAATTTTACAAAGAAAAAGAAAACAATAAAGTTTTAGTTAAAAATAGGTGAAATGACATTCAATGCATTTTAATGTTTTTTGAAAATTTATTTTTAGATTTAAGAAATAATTACGATAGTTAATTCCCCGTTCAAATACGTTTAAGAATCACAACTTTGATTGGAATTCAAGTGGTAAACAAATTGAATTCCAGACATACATTCAATAATTAATTGAAATATCGAAATCAAAATAACTTAAAAAATGTATTGAATCATTAAATTTTCCTTCAATTCAAATCTGTTACAAAAAGGCTTAATTAAATTTGTTTTAAATGTTAATGGATAAAACAAAAACAAACTGGATGACGAAACATAGTTTAATTAAAAAATTAATCAATCAAAGGTTGAGTGAAATCTGAATTAATTCCATTATGAATTATGTGACGGTTGCTTGCAACTCGGGGCACTATTATTAATTTTATTTTCTTTAACTTTTATTTCTTTTTCTTTTGGCAACAATAGATTTTAATATTTAATATTTCATTTTTATTTTTGTTCCTTGTCTGTTTTGCACCTATTTTCTCATAATGTTCTTCTTCTTGTCATGCAATTCACACGAGTTGATAACATGTCATTCGCTAAGAACCATATGAGATTAAAACCTCATATGACGTATAGGTGGCGGTGACGTCAGTAAGATCGACTACAGTGTAAGGTTGTATTTGAAATTCAACAATGAAACAAATAACCTAACAGTGTATGGTAACATTACTGAAACACGTTGTATATGACGTCACCCAACAAATGCATTGTAACTTCATGTAACTCACTGACTATCACTGTCCATTCTATACAAAGAAGTCAGTGCAGTGAGAAGTTCGCTAAAATAATTTCTATAAATTTTTCTCTTTTTTTTGTAACATAAAAAAAAAAAAAACTCTAAAGTATCATTTATTTTGGATCTTAATAATATTTCTTAAAAATTATCATTGTATATTAAGAGGTAAGGATATTTCAAATAAAGTGTTAGAAAAAAATCTAATTTCATAGTTACCAAAATTGATTGTAACCCTTAATTTTTTTGAAATCTCATTTTTATAAATCGAAGCGCAGTGAAAAATATATATATGTTTCAAATTACTATAAGAATTTTGTTTAATTACTAAAACTTCATTGTAATAAAAATATATATACATGCATTTTAAAACATTGGTAATTTCGATTTATAAAATTGAATCCTTTAACGTTAGCTTTTATACTTAATTACGATTAATTCATAATCATATTAAGTTTAAAATCAAATGTTCGAAAGGGAATTTCAAATAGATGTGTTACTAACAATAAATGTACAATTATCTGTAAAACTTTTTGCTAATTGTGTTAACAAAACTCCTATATTAGGTATATACAAGTGCCATCTAGTTGTGAGGTTAGAAGTGAAGCTTAATAGCGTGGGCACTAACCACTTAAAATCACCACTTGAGTATTACCGCAGCATAGGCCACGTACCATTCTACAAGTTCCATAACTACAAATAAAATCCCTACGCACCATATTCAAAAACCTGTGGATGCTAACAACAATTTAGAGTGACCAGATAAGTACATTAGGCTATAAAAAAAAATTAAAAATCAAAAAAACCTAGAATTAAAAATCTCCAAAACCTAAGGTTAAAAAAACAAAAAAAAATATATAAAAAAAAAGAAACACCGTTATGATAACGTGTTCTTACACGACATTGACGAAGGTCATAAATTTGACATTGGACGTCGATATACATAATTAATGTTAAATGTTTCTCTGTGTTTGTTTATATATAACTATGATTCTATATGTTCTTTAAATTCTATTTCAATATTTATTTTTTTTAAAACCATTTAAAATTTAACTAAAAAAAAGAAAAAAACTAAAATTATTTAAAATAATCTAAAAAAAAAAAAAAAACAAATTATATTTAATTTAACCTAACCAAAAAAAGAAAAAAAAAACTTAACTGCTATATTCAAATTTATATTTATTATTTAATTATTAATTAGAATCTATATTAGGCATATTTGTGAATGTCAAATTTAGAAAAAAACAAAATCATAGTAATAATTTAATTATTAAAAGCAAAAATAAAATAATTTATCTAAATATTTGATTTCGAACTGCCATTATTTAATATTCGATAATTGAATTATCAATTAATGGAATAATTGAGTATCATTTTCTCTTTAAGAAATATATATAAAATGAGCGAAATTGAAACAAATACTTAGAACAATTATAAATAAACGACTAACTAAATAAATTAATAAATAGTCAAATTAATAAATAAATTACTAAATAACAACAATAACAAATAACTAAATTTATAAATAACTAAACCTATAAATAAAAAAATGAATAAGTAAAATAATAACTAAACTTATAAATAAATAAATAAATAAATAAATAAATAAATAAATAAATAAATAAATAAATAAATAAATAAATAAATAAATAAATAAATAAATAAATAAATAAACTATTAAATATTAGACTCTAAATGTTCACTTCTCATTAATAACGAAACAAAAATAATAATACAAAAAAAAAATTAACTAAAATAAAGCTATGCCTTAAAAGATACCAAAATTATAATAAAATAATAATTATAATATATATTTATAAAGATATGAATAATATATAAATATATTAATAAATAACCAATATAGAAATAATCTCAATATTTAAAATATTTTTATTATTTCGGAATTATTATTAATATTTTTGAATGTTTATTATCTATTAATAATCATTTTATGTACTTACTTAAGCTATTGTTTTGTAAATATTTTCTATACTCATCAATCTATTTGCTTATGATGATTTTGTGGTCATTTTAAGGAAATAAATTGATACTATTTAGCATCTTAATTTGTAAATAAGGATTTTTCTTATTGTTTATTATAATTTTGTATTTATGTTATGAAAATTAAATTGTTATAAAAAAATCATAATTTGTAAATAAATGTTGTAAGTTTCATGTTAATATTAATTAAATATGTGGTAATTTATCTTCAAAAAGGTTGATATGTAGCTGGAATAAAAAAGGCTAATAGGCAAATGTTTCATTTAGGGACATTAGTCAAAATCTTATTATTTGAAACAGGCAAGACAGATGTCATGGATGACTGATACTAGTCATAGTGGGAGGGCAGCCTGCACAGGAACTTACCATCGAATCCTGGAGACTTGAATCCACTTATGTCAAGTGTGTTATTTTGTCCGATCGTCCAAAGTCTGTCCGCTAAATACAACAGGTGAAACGATTTAATAAGCAACAATTTCTTTATTTTTTTTTATACCCCTTCATTCTATGGCACGAACTTTAAATTGTGTAAACCTACGGAAAAACAACCCCCCCATTCCGGCGAGCTACAGCCGCAGCGACCACCAGCGTGCCATTTCCGTTTAAATAACATAAAGGTGTATCACAATTTGGCGCCCAACGTAAAGCATTTTTTAAAAAAATGCATATACCCAGTATAATGTTTCCTTCAAAGATACGATATGTCCTGGAAGGTACATAAAAGTACCATGCCTGAGTTGCGATCTATCCGTGAAAGTTACTGATTACTGAGGTGAGAGAATTGGATTCAAATCAATTCGAATTCTGAACAAAAAGCATGATCCGGAAACCAATGTAGTTTAGAGTTCATTTGTTTTTGTTTTGAATAAGAAGAGATGAGATTCCATGATACTCAAATTCATATTATAAAGTAAATTGTCCAATATTAACTTTTTAGACGATAGTTCAGGAATACATATAACACACAATCTTGACATCAATTAAATTTATTTGATTTTCGTTAAAATTGAAAAACATCTATAAATTTTAAAAGTACAAAATCTCGAACAACATATTCAATTTTCTAAATCTACTTAGACTAATTAGAGCACTTGTTATTCAAGAGATTATTGTGCATCAGGATCAATTAGTCTCAAACACTATTAGTTTTTTTTAATATCTCCATGCTACGAAATGTCAACCATATCAATCTGAAAAAGAAAATTTTATTTATTAATTATTAATAACAATTAACTCTAATATTAATCTGAAACAAATACTAATAATTGTATATTATTTAATTTAATTGTCTTACTACTAATGTTATACTAATTTGTTTTGTATGTTTGTTGTCTAACCAATAACAATAATACAAAGACTGGACAGACAAAACTTTATTATATTTTGTTAAAAAAACAAATCATATATATTAAATCTAACATATTAATTTTCTATATTCTAAAAATTTAAAACAATTTTAAATATATTTCGATATCTAGTTACTTAATTTTTTTTTCTAAAATCTTCGTTGAATATTTTTTCCAAAATCAAGAATTTAGTTCATTTTGTAAAGTAGCTAAAGGTCTTTAGATTTCATCGGTTTTGTTAGAAGATAGTTTTTTTTTGAAATCAGTAGATTATGAGTTTGAGAAATCTTCGATCCTCAAAATTGAAAGGGAATAGTAGAACATCGGATACAACAACAACTACAACACCGACGACAACTGTTGCTACTACATCTACTCAAATCGCCATACCAACATTATCTACAAACGCAGTCACACCGTTAATGTCGATTAGGTTTCCACAAGGGTTTGGACAACAATCAAGCTCATCACCAAGCAACCAAAGCACCATAACTACTCCTACATATAGCAGCTTAACTGCGAGAGAAATCAGTGGTCAGGGAAGCGATACGGTGCAACGAAACACTGGAACCATGAGCCAAGATAACCATAACCTACCACCTACTGAAGAAATCAGCAATGAAGATGCAAGAGCTCTGCGACAATACGTAAGTGCTTCAGTGGAAGCAGCACAAGTATCAATCATGAGGGAAGTTCAAAACATGCAGTTAATGTTGCCTCAATTGATAAGGGAATCTCTACGATCAGAACGTGCTACTTCATTTGATCACCAAAACAATCAGGAGCACAGATCGTTTCAAACAAATCACACATATCAACCACATACACAACCAAACGCTCAAAGACCACAACATCAATATTTCCAGTCTAACATGCCACAACAACAACGACCATATCCTCCTATACCACAGCCTTTATTCGGAAATACATCTCAACATTTTTCTCAACCATATCCAGATTTTACTGCACACCATGTCAACCAAAGTTACAGTCACATAACTCCCAACCAACTGGAAAAGTGGGGATTAAAATTTGACGGTACTAACAAATCCTTTACAGTTGAAGATTTTGTTTTTCGTGTGGAAGTTTTGAAAAATGACTATAATTGTCCATGGGATGTGGTGATGAAAGGTTTTCATCATTTGGTAACAGGCGCAGCCAGTACCTGGTTTTGGTCATATCGTATGAAATACCCTGTTAGTGATTGGAACAATTTTAAATATGAGATCATAAGAAAATTTCGAAATTTCGAAAGCGATTTCGAAATTCAACGTAAAATTATGGAGCGAAGACAACAGCATAATGAGTCAGCAGATACATACATTACAGAGATTATAAAACTCAAAAATCAAATGCGTATACATGTTTTAGAAAGTGAACTAGTAAAGATTGTGAAAGATAATCTGAAGGATGGTTTGGCACAGTTGATATTTCCCATAAAAATAGACAACTTGGACCAACTGCTAGAAGAATGTAAGAGAGCTGAACGAAACATTGCCAAGCGAACAACAAACCGTATGCCGATGTTAAACAACCGGAAAATATATGAAGTGGACATTCACAGCTGCTCTGAAGAAGATGAACAAGCACTCCAAGTAGAAGCCATTCAACAGGAAAAGTTATCTTCGAAACCGCTCAAGTGTTGGAACTGTAAGGCACCAGGTCATTCATTTATTGAATGTACTGTGGCCCAAAGAAGTGTTTTTTGTTATAGGTGTGGGTTCGAGGATGTAACCAGCCCGAGCTGTCCTAGATGTGCGGGAAACTACAAACTGAACACACGGAAAACTGGGCCGGCGTGTTCAAACCCAAATGCCAACCAGTAAATGATAACTTCCTAAAGTATATCCTTGCGGAAACAAACAAAATCAAACCTAACAACAATGAGCAAACTAATAATGTTAATAACAAAGAAACTTATGATATCTTAAATAAAGTAAAAAGAGAAATAAATCAAAACAACTTACCTGACTGTTCTTATATAACACCAATAGTCAACTCCAAAAATAATTTAAACCCAAGCTTGACCTATAAACAGCGATTGGAAAGGTACAATGAAAAGCGTGCACAAATTTTCTCAGACTATAATCCCATCATCAGCAAAAATATAACGAAAACAAGAAATAGATACATCGATAGAAAATCTGAAAGAAAAGATATTGCATCAACAACAATAGGTAATGAAAATGATATAAGACCTTACATAACAGTGCAGATACATGGATCAACCTACCAAGGACTTCTGGACAGTGGAGCCTCCGTTAGCTGCATGGGAAGAAACTGCCTGGAAAATGTTAAGAAAATGAACATGAAAATTTTAGATTATAATTCATCAATAAGGACAGCCGATGGAAAACAACATTTGATTGTGGGTAAAATTCATGCTAAAATAGAATATGGTAACAAGTCTGAAGAAATTATTTTATATCTAGTACCAAATTTGAGCCAGGAATTGATTCTAGGTGTAGATTTTTGGAAAAAGATAGGTCTAAGGATTTGTTTTGAAAAGGACATAAATGAAATCTACATTTCAGATACAGAAGAGTTAAAAATACATCGTTTAACACCCCAACAGAAAAAAATCTTGGAAAATGTAAAATTATCATTCCAATGTTACACACAGAAAGGTCTAGGTAAAACTCACTTGGAAACACATACCATAGACACCGGTGACGCTCCAGCCAAAAAGATGAGGCATTATCCTGTAAGTCCAGCAGTGCAGAAACTCACCTACGCCGAACTCGACAGGATGATTGATCTAGATGTGATCGAAGTGGCCACTGGTGCTGAATGGAACAACAGGACAACTTTAGTTATAAAGCCAAACAAAAATAGACTTTGCCTTGATGCTAGGGAACTTAATAAAGTCACCAGAAAGGATGCATATCCCCTCCCTAACATTGATGGACTTTTGGCAAGATTAGGTGACACTCACTTCATTTCTGCAATTGACCTAAAGGATGCTTTCTGGCAAATCCCTTTGGACGAAGCCAGCAGACCGAAGACAGCGTTCACAGTTCCAGGGAGGCCGCAATATCAGTTTAAAGTGATGCCTTTCGGACTGTGCAACGCTGCCCAAAGATTATGTCGATTGATGGACAAGGTGGTGCCATCAGAGTTAAAGGACAGAGTATTTGTATACCTTGACGACCTCTTGGTAGTGTCATCAAATTTCCAGCAACACATGGACATGTTAAAGACTGTGGGAGAAAAGTTAACGGCTGCCGGTTTAACCATAAATATGCAAAAATCAAAATTTTGTTATACAGAATTAAAGTATTTAGGCTATATTGTTGGTGGCGGTAAACTTAAACCAGACGAAGGTAAGGTTAAGGCAATTTTAGATATTAAACCCCCAAAGAATCAGAAAGATGTCAGAAAATTTCTAGGTACCGTGGGCTGGTATAGACGTTTTATTCCAGATTTTTCAACACTAACAGCACCACTCACTGATACTCTCAAGAAATCGCCCAAGTTCATATTTACACCTGAAGCAACAACATCATTCGAAAAGCTGAAACAATTATTGGTGTCGAGTCCTATTCTGTCCAGTCCCGATTTTGACAGACCATTTTTCGTTCAATGCGACGCGTCAAATGTAGGAGTTGGAGCTGTACTGTTTCAAAAAGATGATGACGATGGAGAACATCCCATTGAGTATTTTTCAAAAAAATTAAACAGCGCTCAGAAAAATTACTCTACGACCGAGAAAGAATGCTTAGCAGTGGTATTGGCAATTGAGAAATTTCGCCAATATATTGAACTTATGGAATTTACGGTAATCACAGACCATTCCAGCCTAAAGTGGCTAATGCGTCAGCAGGATTTGAACGGACGGCTTGCTCGATGGAGTTTGAAACTGCAAAGTTTTAAGTTCGCAATAGAACATAGAAAAGGGACTAAAAACGTTGTTCCCGACATGCTTTCTAGACTGGATATGGAAGAGATAGCCATGATTGACAACATGATATTTGATTTCAATTCCGATGCTTTCAAAAATCAGGATTACTTGTCGTTAATAGATACTATTGAACAAAACAAAGAACGTTTGCCAGATTTAAAAGTAGATGAAGGAATCATATATAAAAGGGTTAAATTCAATAGAAACGATGCTGAAAGTGAAGACGAATGTTGGAAGATATGGTTACCCAAGGAATTAACAGATAATGTAATAAGAAAATCACATATTGATAACACATCGCACGGCGGTATTGCTAAAACGCTGTACAACATACGTGAATTCTTTTACTGGCCATCAATGGTGAAGCAAACTAGAGATTTTGTTAGGAATTGTGACCTATGTAAAGAAATTAAACATCCTAAACAAGTACTACGGCCACAAATGGGAAAAGAAGTCCAGACACAAAGACCCTTTCAGAAAATCTATGTTGATTTTTTAGGCCCATATACTCGAACAAAATCTGGTAACACATTTATCTTTATAGTACTTGACCATAAGACCAAGTTTGTTCTTTTGAAAGCATTGCCAAAGGCGACTACTAAAGCAACTATACGATTCCTCAGGGATGAAGTTTTTTATAAATTTGGAGTGCCGGAACAGATACATTCCGATAACGGCAAACAGTTTACATCTGAAGCCTTCAAAGAATTTTTAACACTTTTCGGCGTGAAACATCTGCGCACACCTATTTATTCACCACAATCGAATGCGAGCGAGAGAGTGAACCAAACTATTTTGAGTTCCATACGAAGCTATTTACAAACAGATCAGTCCAAATGGGATGAAAATCTGTCAAAAATTGAGTGTTCACTTAGGGCTACTGTCCACGCTTCAACTGGTGTAACACCATATTTTGCGCTAATTGGATACAATATGGTTACACACGCACAAGCCTACGAGATACTTCGCAAATTAAAGGCAGTTGAAGACGGTGAAATATCAGTCCTACCAAAATCCACCCAAATGCAAATGGTTCATCAAAAAGTAAGCGAAAAGTTACATAATGCTTATCAGCGAAATGAACGAACATATAACCGTAGAAGTAGAATTGTTGTTTTTAAACCAGGCCAAGAGGTATATAGAAAAAATTTCATTCAAAGTAATTTCACTAAGGGCATAAATGCTAAACTTTGCAAGCCTTGGCTAAAATGTAGGATTCGAAAAGCAATAGGTAACAGCCAATATGAAATTGAAAATATCAATGGTCAATTGATAGGAGTGATACACGCTCAACATTTAAAACAATGATCTAAAAAACATTATAGTTTAAACTCCTTTTGATTTTTCTACAAAAGTATTAGAATCCAAAAGACTAATAGCAATTTGAAAATAAAATGAGAAAAATTCCTAACAATTCTCGAAGTTTTCATTATCTATGAAATTTAGTCTGAATTGGTAAATTATTTTACTCACAAATTTTAAATTTAGATTCTAACTTAACACAAATAAACTTTAGCTAATTTTTCTTAACACTGTCTAAAACATCTTAGTATTTGTACTAACAGCTTTCCCATTAAAAAGATTTTTCTTAATTTTCATTCCTATCAAACAATAGAAAACTATCAGCCAATACAAGTCCATATTCAAGTCTTAGAATGACATGAGAACAGTATTTAACAATAACGTTTCTCTTACATTACAGTAGTTTGCATTATTATAAAATTCAATACAAATTACAATTGTTAGTCCAGAACACTTTATTAATTCTATATTCATTATGGAAATCCATAAGCAAATCAAATGCTAATTTGTTTCTAGTATGGAAAAACGATAAGATGTTGAAAGTTTTGCTAAAGTATCCATAAATTTTCTTAACAAAAATTTAAACAATAAAATATTTCAAAGATTTACTACAATTTGCAAACAATTCATACTTTTTTTTATCACTTGTTCTCAAATCAAAAAAAAAATTAAGAACGAATGTAAAATTCGAAACAGTTTTTGAATTCTAATAGACCTTGGTGAAGGGCATTTGATATTATGTGTGAATAAAACCTTCTTCTTATGAAAACCTTTAAAATTACGAATCTGTTCGGACATAACAAATATTTCGGACTAGATAAAGTCACTATTTCAACAACACTTTTTGTTTTATCAGTTTATATTCACAAGCCTTATTCCTAATCAATTTTCAAATCTAATGCAATTTTATAAAACAATTTTTGTATGAAAATTCGGACACATAAACCTTTTATTAAATGAAAAAATTGTTATAAATAAGTGGTTCAGAGTTAAAAGACATAGTATCTTTACCTATAATTTTCTTTACCAAGTGTTTCCCAGGTACACTGTTCCATTTTGATGAGTGTAGGCAAACAATGTGTATTTGTATCTTACAAATTCGCATCTGAAAGTAAAATATTTGTTTACATTTTTTTTTCTTTTCAAGGCTACGACCTTGCCTACATTGTTTATGTTTACTTACCTTTTAGTATAACTTTATTCCCAAATCTTTTCACTACACTGATTTCGTGAAAAGAATTGGCTTTGTGACGGTTGCTTGCAACTCGGGGCACTATTATTAATTTTATTTTCTTTAACTTTTATTTCTTTTTCTTTTGGCAACAATAGATTTTAATATTTAATATTTCATTTTTATTTTTGTTCCTTGTCTGTTTTGCACCTATTTTCTCATAATGTTCTTCTTCTTGTCATGCAATTCACACGAGTTGATAACATGTCATTCGCTAAGAACCATATGAGATTAAAACCTCATATGACGTATAGGTGGCGGTGACGTCAGTAAGATCGACTACAGTGTAAGGTTGTATTTGAAATTCAACAATGAAACAAATAACCTAACAGTGTATGGTAACATTACTGAAACACGTTGTATATGACGTCACCCAACAAATGCATTGTAACTTCATGTAACTCACTGACTATCACTGTCCATTCTATACAAAGAAGTCAGTGCAGTGAGAAGTTCGCTAAAATAATTTCTATAAATTTTTCTCTTTTTTTTGTAACATAAAAAAAAAAAAAACTCTAAAGTATCATTTATTTTGGATCTTAATAATATTTCTTAAAAATTATCATTGTATATTAAGAGGTAAGGATATTTCAAATAAAGTGTTAGAAAAAAATCTAATTTCATAGTTACCAAAATTGATTGTAACCCTTAATTTTTTTGAAATCTCATTTTTATAAATCGAAGCGCAGTGAAAAATATATATATGTTTCAAATTACTATAAGAATTTTGTTTAATTACTAAAACTTCATTGTAATAAAAATATATATACATGCATTTTAAAACATTGGTAATTTCGATTTATAAAATTGAATCCTTTAACGTTAGCTTTTATACTTAATTACGATTAATTCATAATCATATTAAGTTTAAAATCAAATGTTCGAAAGGGAATTTCAAATAGATGTGTTACTAACAATAAATGTACAATTATCTGTAAAACTTTTTGCTAATTGTGTTAACAAAACTCCTATATTAGGTATATACAAGTGCCATCTAGTTGTGAGGTTAGAAGTGAAGCTTAATAGCGTGGGCACTAACCACTTAAAATCACCACTTGAGTATTACCGCAGCATAGGCCACGTACCATTCTACAAGTTCCATAACTACAAATAAAATCCCTACGCACCATATTCAAAAACCTGTGGATGCTAACAACAATTTAGAGTGACCAGATAAGTACATTAGGCTATAAAAAAAAATTAAAAATCAAAAAAACCTAGAATTAAAAATCTCCAAAACCTAAGGTTAAAAAAACAAAAAAAAATATATAAAAAAAAAGAAACACCGTTATGATAACGTGTTCTTACACGACATTGACGAAGGTCATAAATTTGACATTGGACGTCGATATACATAATTAATGTTAAATGTTTCTCTGTGTTTGTTTATATATAACTATGATTCTATATGTTCTTTAAATTCTATTTCAATATTTATTTTTTTTAAAACCATTTAAAATTTAACTAAAAAAAAGAAAAAAACTAAAATTATTTAAAATAATCTAAAAAAAAAAAAAAAACAAATTATATTTAATTTAACCTAACCAAAAAAAGAAAAAAAAAACTTAACTGCTATATTCAAATTTATATTTATTATTTAATTATTAATTAGAATCTATATTAGGCATATTTGTGAATGTCAAATTTAGAAAAAAACAAAATCATAGTAATAATTTAATTATTAAAAGCAAAAATAAAATAATTTATCTAAATATTTGATTTCGAACTGCCATTATTTAATATTCGATAATTGAATTATCAATTAATGGAATAATTGAGTATCATTTTCTCTTTAAGAAATATATATAAAATGAGCGAAATTGAAACAAATACTTAGAACAATTATAAATAAACGACTAACTAAATAAATTAATAAATAGTCAAATTAATAAATAAATTACTAAATAACAACAATAACAAATAACTAAATTTATAAATAACTAAACCTATAAATAAAAAAATGAATAAGTAAAATAATAACTAAACTTATAAATAAATAAATAAATAAATAAATAAATAAATAAATAAATAAATAAATAAATAAATAAATAAATAAATAAATAAATAAATAAATAAATAAATAAACTATTAAATATTAGACTCTAAATGTTCACTTCTCATTAATAACGAAACAAAAATAATAATACAAAAAAAAAATTAACTAAAATAAAGCTATGCCTTAAAAGATACCAAAATTATAATAAAATAATAATTATAATATATATTTATAAAGATATGAATAATATATAAATATATTAATAAATAACCAATATAGAAATAATCTCAATATTTAAAATATTTTTATTATTTCGGAATTATTATTAATATTTTTGAATGTTTATTATCTATTAATAATCATTTTATGTACTTACTTAAGCTATTGTTTTGTAAATATTTTCTATACTCATCAATCTATTTGCTTATGATGATTTTGTGGTCATTTTAAGGAAATAAATTGATACTATTTAGCATCTTAATTTGTAAATAAGGATTTTTCTTATTGTTTATTATAATTTTGTATTTATGTTATGAAAATTAAATTGTTATAAAAAAATCATAATTTGTAAATAAATGTTGTAAGTTTCATGTTAATATTAATTAAATATGTGGTAATTTATCTTCAAAAAGGTTGATATGTAGCTGGAATAAAAAAGGCTAATAGGCAAATGTTTCATTTAGGGACATTAGTCAAAATCTTATTATTTGAAACAGGCAAGACAGATGTCATGGATGACTGATACTAGTCATAGTGGGAGGGCAGCCTGCACAGGAACTTACCATCGAATCCTGGAGACTTGAATCCACTTATGTCAAGTGTGTTATTTTGTCCGATCGTCCAAAGTCTGTCCGCTAAATACAACAGGTGAAACGATTTAATAAGCAACAATTTCTTTATTTTTTTTTATACCCCTTCATTCTATGGCACGAACTTTAAATTGTGTAAACCTACGGAAAAACAACCCCCCCATTCCGGCGAGCTACAGCCGCAGCGACCACCAGCGTGCCATTTCCGTTTAAATAACATAAAGGTTTATCACAATTATTTAATTAAAAACCTTGGAATAAAAATAATGAATCAGATGTTGGAAATGAATGGCTGATAGTTGTTAAATACGAATTAAGATTTTAGTGAATTAAGCTCAAATTGAATTCATTAATTCGAAGCTCTGTCTCCAGTGAAAAGGAAACTTGAATTCATGTCAAACATTACTGTGTTAGAATAATTGAGTTCAAGTCTGGAATTAAAATTAAATTCAAGTAGGAACAATACTTGAATTCAAGCTTTAAAATAAAGTATAATTCAATCCTTTCATTATTTTTATTTGGCAAAAAACCATGTTTTATAGTTGATTAAAATACAAATCAACTTTAAAAAAAATCAGCGTCATTACAACATCTTAGAGATACACTCTTGGACCCATTCAGCTCAACTGCCATTACCGCTAAGCTAAAATAATGTTACCCATATTCTATAAATAATTTAAAAATTTAAATTTTTGAGTTTAATAATTGAATTTATTGAAATCTGCAGATATTTAAAATATCAACTTATTTTTTAAATATGTAAATTTTATTAATAATTTAATTCAGGATGAAATTATCATTAAAATATAGTTAAATATCGTTACCACTAAGTCAATGTAACAAAATACCATTTTGAATCGGTAGCCAACCTAGAATTTTAATTGTTTCTTAATATTTATGAATTTTATTGTAGTTTTATTTTAATATTTTTTTTTACAGATTTTATTAAGATTTATTTTTGTTTGAAAAAAAAGAAAAAATATAACAAAATGTTGAAATATTGCAAAAATAACGTTGACTTTAAAAATATGTAAATGAAAAAAGTCTGGAATTCAAATCAGATTTAATTACTTTGTTATTGCTTTCCTGAATTATAATTGTTAGATAGATGTCCATCAATTAAACTTTTTACAATAAATTTAAAATTATTGAAAAAATATATAAATTTTCAAAATTACTTTGTGATCATCATTTTTTTTAGACCTTCTTTAATTTGAAGGTGTTTGTAGCACCCCTTTCCACGGTGAATAGAGTTTTTTTTTTTTTTTTGAATACCACTTTTCTGGATTGTTTTCATAGAAATTTTAAAATTTGTTTTCTTTATAAAATAATATGAATAAATTTAGCAACAAATTTTATTTTTTTTGGTCGCTGGCATCGTTAATATTGTAATTCTGTTTACACTGAATTTAAAATTATCTGAATCACTCTGTTGCGCTTTATGAACGTTTTGTTTATATTTAAAAAAATTCACTTTTAATCTCGCTCTCTCTCTCTCTTTCTGGCATACAAAATTTAGTATGACAGGCAAATTGATTAGACAAAGTAGGGTATAACAAATTTTAACATGTTTGAGGTTGTGTGTGAAATAGAAAAAGAACAAGCATCAAAAGTACTTGTAAAAAATCCAAAATGGTTCACGACGTGTTTGAGTTGATGACGAACATTTTATTTTAATAACAAAAATATAAAATAATTTAGTTAAAAGTGAAAAATGTACACAAATTAACAAACAAAAAATTAAATAAAGAAAAGAAAATTGTAAACAGTTTGTTAAAATTTATTTAAGAAAGTACCAAGCGTGCATTAAATGTTTTTTGGTTGGCACAAAACGTAAAGAAAAATTCTGGCGTCTCTGTATATTTGTTGTATGTGAATAAGAAGTGTGAAGCAGCACTGGTATAGAGCAGACAAAAAAAAAAAAAAAAAAAAATAAAAAAAATTGTAAAGTGTATTATTGCAAGTTGGAGTGTTGTATTATTGCAAAGAAAAATTAACAAACAAAATAATTTGTATGATGGCCAGTGTTTCACAATTAAATGATTTAAGAAGTTATTCCCGCCATTGGCTGGGTGAGTTTATCGACCTGTATCAGTTGGAGGAATGCTTGTGGCAACCAAAACATCCCGACTACAGCAACAATACAGTACGCAATAAAGCCTACGACAAGCTAGTGGAAAAACTAAAAGAGGTCGAACCGAACCCCGACCGTAATATGGTGGTAAGAAAAATCAATTCATTGCGTTCTGCCTTCAGACGCGAATTCCGCAAAACCAATGCCAAACAAAACTATGAGACACGCTTGTGGTATTACGACAAACTGTCTTTTATAGCTGACCAAAACATCAAACGCACCCTAACGAGCATAGGCGGCAGCAGCAGCGGCTCGGATGTTAAGGCGCCAAAACGTTCTCTCACCTTGGCATTCGAAGATGATGATTCGATTGAATACGAAGATGAGCATCAAATGGAGGCCAGTAGTGCCCATTCGACGTCACAAACGGACTTGCAAAATGATCCCAGCATGACGACGACTATAGCAACAGTGGCCAATGGTGAGATAGTGCCGGTGTCTATAGTCAAAAGTGAGGACCAAAAGGTCCATCATCAGCAGCAACAACATGAACAACAGCAGCAGCAACATCACGAGGAGCCACCGCCACTGCACCATCATCATCATCAACACCATCAGCAGCAACATCAACAACAGCAACAACACCACCACCAACAACATCATCATCATCATGCTGCTGCTCAACAAATTCACACTCAAACCCAACCGCAACATACGACAGCCGTCAAGGTGCTAGAAATCACATCACTCGATTCGAATTCTCAAAGGGAAATTCAACAGGCCGTCAACTCGCTGGAACAACAGCAACATCAAATCCAACTACAACAGCAACAACAACAGCAGGCCAACGGTGCCGCCGCCGCTCAACTAACACAAATCCATCAGCAAGTTCCCACCATACAAATCGCACGTGAACACCTTCAACCATTATTTGGCACCTCGGCCGCCACCTACACCACCGCTGCCACAACTGGCTCCCAACGGCCGGAAGACGAATTCGATGCCATCGGCATGAATGTGGCCAGCAAATTGCGTGTCATGAACACACATCAGCGTATTGTGGCCGAGAAACTAATCAGTGATGTTCTCTTCAATGGCCAATTAGACAATTTAAGTGTTAACTCACACTTGACCCAGTAGGATGTTGTGACGTTGAAGGTGGAAAAACTTCAACAACAGCGACCCACGCACCATCCGCAACAACAACAACAACTACAAGAAAGTCAACAACCATTATCGTTATTGGAATGGTTTAGTCATTATTGTCTATCGTCTGCTGTTTAAACAAGTGACCCAGCCCCTGGTGGTAACTGAAATGTAATTCGGTAGACGATAAAGTAACTCTAGCATAAGGCAGATAATTTAAGAATTCTTAAGGTAAACTTTACATAAAATTTTTATGCATTTTGTATATGTGTTTGGGTATACATATGTATATTATTAAATTTGAAGCTTAAAACTGGAATAGGAAAAATTTTCGAAATATTGTAAAAATTGCTAAACTTAGCTTTGTTTTTTTGATATTTCACTATTAGCAATAGAAATACTGAGGTTAAATTATGTGTGAGTTTTCACTTCGACGGCCAGTTATAGATTTTGGCATGGATATCGATTTTCGACATTCTACAGAATTAAAACACTCGAAAAATATTTAATATGTTTTTGATAATGGTACTTTTTGTAATCAAATTATTTCTTTTGAATTAGCCTTTTATTATATTTTAAATAGTATCCATATCTATTTAGCCAAAAATTATTATGTGAGATATTTTTTGGTAATTTCAGAGGTTTGTTTTGAAAATAATTATGCATGGGGACGATATTATTAAAATAGTAGTGTACAACATTTAGTGGTATGTATTTTAAAATATCCTTGCTTAAAATACATTGTTTGAACTTTTCCCGTTCAGAAAGGGGTTTTTGGTAATAAAAACAGAAAATTCAAGTCCATGCGATTTATATAAGTCTTAGTTTATATAAATCGGATAACTAATTATAAAGATATACCTACAAATATATTTGATGTTTATTTTTCTAAATATTAGGAAATTTTTACTAAAGGGATCCTCTCATGGTACCATTCTGAATTTTTAAATGTATTCTTTAACCATAAATAGTTGCATAAGCGGTAAAAAGTTTGATATAATTGAAAATAAGCGATTAACAACATTCTTATATAAAATTTTAATTTCGAACCTTGATTAAAGACAAAGACAAAGCAAAGCGAATTTAAATTTTTTGATTTATCCTTATTATAATATTACTATAACATGTATTGCAATTAAACAACGCCATTGAATACTCTTTTTTATTTGTATATTATAAAAATTAAAATTTCAAATAAAGATTTAAATTTATGTTACATTCTCTCATTAAAACGAATCTTGCTTATTCCATATTTAATTTTCAAATTAAAAAAAATATTTATTAATGCATAAAAATTCTCTTATTCAAAGTTTACGATAAAAGAAAATAAACATTTTTAATATAGATATACATTTATTTATCCTTAGGTATTACAAAGGTTTAACTGTCTACGCCCATCTCCCTAAATAGTCTATAATCTCAAAAAAAAAAAAAAAAAAATCATTGATAAATTTTAATATATGTATGTAAAAATGATAAACAAAAACTATTTATAAATTATTTAGTATTATTAAAATAATACTGAAATTAGTACATATAATTATGTATTAAATACATCTTAAAAAAACAAAAAAACAATGTATATGTACATAAAGTAATTAATTGTATTAAGTTTTATGTAATTTTTTTATTGCTTTAAATGTTAATTATGTTTTTCTTTTTTAATTTCTTTAACTTTCTAATTTAATATGTAATAGTTAATTAAGTAATAATGATTTAAATAATAAAATGTTCAAAAGATTTTATTAATGTACAATAAAATGTATGTATGATTTAATTTTCTACATAGCTTTAGTTAGAATGTTTTTTTTTATAATTTTTATTTTAAAAATAGTTTTTGGGAAATTTTAAATTTGGTAAGGGCATATATAAAATTGTCATTCCGTGTGTAGTTTCTATATTTTTCATTTGCGATTCCATATTCTGGATCGCTTTTTGGCGGTAGTGCACTAAATGTTGATTGAAATCACTCCATGAAATTGCCAAAAATTTAGATTGAAACTTACCTAACTAGCACTAAAAAATAGTATTAGTGATAATTTTTTCACTATCACAAAACGTAGATCTAGTGCAAACATCTGCACTACAATTAATTAGTGCAAAATTTTAACTTGCAATTAACAAAAAGCTGCATATGTATGTTGAAATCAACTTTCCGTAGCTACCAAATAACTTTTTTTTCACAAACAAATTATGTTTTGCCATAAATTTTTTTTCAATAAAAATTAATTTTTTTTTTTTAAAATTAAATATTTTTTTTTTTTTTAAATTAAATTTTTTTTTTAAATTAATTTTTTTTTTTTTTTAAAAATTAAAAAAAAAAATTGGAAAAAACTAAAAAAACAATTTGGAAAAAAAAAATTTAACAATTTTTAAAGTAAAGCTACGTTTCCGCATACACCGTAATCGGCACCGAAAACGAAATTCCATACATTTCGTTTCAGAAATCGGCAACGAAAATTGGGAACGAAACGGCACCGATCAGTAACGAAAAACCTGTCATTTGGAGCCGGAACGAAAACAACTTCAAGTAGGTTGTTTTCGGTGCTGCAGGAACGAAATTATTTTAATTATTTTTTATTTAAATAAAAAAATAATTAAAATTTTATTTAAATAAAAAAATAATTAAAATTTTATTTAAATAAAAAAATAATTAAAATTTTATTTAAATAAAAAAATAATTAAAATAATTTCGTTCCTGCAGCACCGAAAACAACCTACTTGAAGTTGTTTTCGTTCCGGCTCCAAATGACAGGTTTTTCGTTACTGATCGGTGCCGTTTGAGGAAGATAAAAATAAATAAAAAAAATAAATTGTCTTTATTGGAAGAGGAAAAAATAATAGATTTTGTCAAAAATAATGATATTCTATTTAATGTGCGACATCCAAAATTCCGTGACAGTCAAGGGAAAAATGGATTGTGGGTAATGATGTTTCTAATTAAACATTCCAATATTGACCATATTTTAGCAATTTTTATTTAATTTAAGGTAATGCATAATTTGTGTTTTGGTGTTATTGGTTTTCTATTCTAGGTGGTAGGTATTCTTTCCAAATCAGACTTCACAATGTCCAGCACGGATTCAAAAAGAAAACGTCTTAAACGAAAATATTCTTTAAATTTCGTATCAAATATCGATCAACCAATATATTGTGTGCATTTTTGGTACTTCTTCAATATGGAAACTTAAAAAAATAAGTTCGTTTCTGTTTTATGCCGCAATGCACCCAACTGAAACGAAAACAATTCAGAAACGAGACGGTGACGAACACCAACGTTTTTCAGTTTTCGTTATCGGCGCCGATTACGGTGTATGCGGAAACCCAGCTTAAATGGGTATATAAGACTTGGCACAGCCGAATATAACTCTCTTACTTGCTTTAACAAAAATTATTTTTAATCTATATTAAATTAGACTTTGGTGAAAGGTATATTTTTTCAAAACCTACCTTACAGATCGTGTACGATTTTTTTAACCGCAGTTGATTTTTGTTTGTTTTTTCTGTGATATCTTTTTTAATTTAAGGTATGTTCAGTTACGATAGGTATAGTATTAGAAATTTTCATTGAAAACTTGAAACATTTGTAATAATTCGTAAGTTTTTTGTTACTGAACAAATGCTATTGAATAGTCGGTCATCTACTGGTTAGGCAAATATCCATATATGATTTTCAAGGTTAATGTGGGTATGTCATCATTACTTTCCTTATAATTTTATTAGGTATTTGGAAATATGTACATAGTTGGAATATAGATACATGAAATAATACTATATAACGCATAGATGAATTACAAATTTACATACCACATTTCATAATGTGGTTTTTTCATAAGAATTATATTAAGGAATTGATAAGATTGGTATATGTACATCTGTTGATATCAAAAATTCCATCTCATGCTGCCTTATAAAAACCAATAACTATTTACAATTCTTTCTGTAAGCCAACATTTTATTTCACAACTATGTAACTACAAAAGGTTAATACATAAATTATTTACAATACATTAAGAACAGAGACATCTTAAATTCTAAGGATTATCGGCCTTAACAGCTGCCACCTTAGTGGGCGTCTCACTTACACCCAACCTTCTTAGACAATATTTATAAAACTGCAAACAAATTAAGAAAGATGACAAACAATTATAAATAAAAGGCTAAGGTAACGCAATTCTACTTACGGTTACAACGGGCAAATCAATTTCTTCATGTTCCTGAACCAATGATCGGTTTTTTTGCATGGCACTCCAACCGAAATGCAAAGCAATTATGGTTGGTACCATAACAATAGTTACCAAATTGCGAGATACAAAACCAGATGGTGTTTTCGGTGGTTTACTCATGTTGTTTTACTATTTCGTTGCAAAAATTTCTTATAAATAAAAGTTAAAATTAATAGAATTATTTTTTTTTTTGCGACTATTACGCGAAACTTGTCTTCTTATATTTTGTGTTTTTGTTGTACAGCTGTTTGTCATTTGTTTCTTTTTAAATGAAACTGGGTGCTTCATAGTTATTTAATTTTTCATGTCTAGTGTTGTTAAATGTAAAATTGTGGAATAATTACCGTTATTAATATATCAATTGTATTTTAAAACTATTTACTGAAAATGTCAGTTACAGAACAAACATTTGTATTAATGTAAACGTTTTAGCTTAAATTTATAAAAAGTCGTTTCTTGTAGTTAGGGAGTTCATATAGAATAAAATTTTGGACACTATTTTTTTAAGTTCTTTTAAGAAATTTTGGGCATTAATTTTTATTATATTTATAATATCATAAATTTTAAATTGGTTTAAGCTCCTAAACAATAGATATCAACAGTTTTCTCTGGGATCAACTCTTTAAGGTGTCCCATGACACACTTTTTAGAATTTAATCAATTTTATTGCTTTCAAATCTGTATTAAAATTGTTCATTATATACATAACTTGCTAAATAATGGCATTAAATTTTTGATTTTTTTAAAACATTTTTTTTTGTTATTTTGGCCTATAAGCTTAATTTTCCATAACATTTTTGTCAAACGTTTACCGTTACTTTTATACCCTTCACAATGAGTTGCAAGGGTATATATAAGTTTGTCATTTCGTTTGTAATTTCTTCATTTTTCATTTGCGACCCCACAAAGTATATATATTCTGGATCGTTATAGATAGCGAAATCGATATAGCCATGGCCGTCTGTATGTTGAAATTAACTTTCCGTAGCCCCCAAATAACTTACAAACATAATTGATACATCAATATATCGGGAATTCCTCCGTCTTGGTCGCTATTTAAAATCGAGAAAATTGGCCCACAAATGGCTGAGATATAAGGAAAAAGCCGGGACAACCTAGATTTTTGGCCTATTTTTTATCTATATCTGGATTACTAAGTCATTAATATAGACAATATGGATATCTAATGATAGATATTTCAAAGTCAATTGCAACGATGTATATAAAGCTATAGTAATTTGGACCTACATTGGGTCAAAATCGGAAAAATTATATTCTAACCCGAAATTTTTTTTTACCATATCGAGCCCTAACCGCAAAAATAACGTAAGCGACATTTTTCCGAATTTGACTTTTTAATGAAAATCGATAGAAAAGTGTCGTGCGCATCAACACCCGAAATAATGAAAATTAAGTGTTTATATATACAGAGATAACGCAAATTCAATTATATCGTAAGCGACACTCACCTTTTTGCTTTACCACAAAAATAACGTAAGCGATATAAAACCCAAAAGGGCGACATGAAAGCCGAAGTACTAGAGAGAAAATCAAAAGAAATTGAAATACAATTAACGGGAAAATATATAAATTTAAGTCCCATTTATTGGACAAATTTCAAATCAAGCATTTTTTTCTAATCTATTCAAATTTGCTTACTACCTGGTCATAAAATGATGCCTGTTGATTCCATTCACAGTACAATAGAATCATTTACTCGAAACCGAACTGCGTGGGCTCCTACTGAGTGGCATACAGTTATTCGAATTGCAAGAAAAACACTTTACGGTTATGAATTTATATCGTTAAAGCACTCTAAGGGTACTCATTTATGCTTAAGTTTCCCATTTGTGCAAATGTGAAAATTTGCGCAACGTATTTCATGAACCCACCTTTTAAATTTTGTGCAATTTTATACAGAAAATGTCTATTTGATAAAAATATCAAAAAAAAATAAATTCAGAAAATTCTTACAAAAAAAGCTTTTAAAAATTGTATAAATTTAAATTCTAAAAACTTCTAATGAAAGTGAAATCTTTGGAACAAACAACGGTAAACATAGTTTGGAAGATGTTGTTTATATTCTAGCTGTTGGTTAATATTTTAAAACACAATGCCATTCAATCCTGTTCTAAAGTCACACAATTTTCACATGTACAAAATATTTGTATATTATTTGATTTTTAAAAAGTAAAGTAAAAGTAAACAAAAGCAGCAGATTCATCAAATGCACAATAAATTCAAGTTTGCGAGTCTAAATTGTCGCGCAAACTTATCGGAGTTGTGCAAATGAATTTACATACAATTTTTGACAGTTCATTTGCGAGAGTGTAAAAATGCACAGATTGCACAGTTTACGAGGCATTTAAGCGTTTACATGAGGACTCTTTCTGATTTTCAAACTGGAAAATGTTTTCTGATTAGCTTGTTCCAAAGAAAATAAAATTAAGCACGATGCGGTCTTCAAATTTTTATACAACTATGATTACAATTAAATACGGCTATTGTGATAAGGAGTGAGATCGAAAAATTCTTAACTTCAATTTCCATACTCTGTTTTTGGCCTCTAAATTTTTTGCGGCGTTCCTGTCAGGAACTTTTTGAACCTTGTATGTTTTTAAACCTGCATTAGCTTTAACTTTTCGTACCAAATAGTCCGAGCACAGAGCTAACCGGGCTGCTTTCCTTCCGGATGTGTTGGCAGCTCTTTTGAAAATGGTTTCCATCTTTTTGGCTTTAGAAACATAATGTGGACCATTCCTTTTACCTGAACCAGGTTTTTAATCAGATTAACAACAAATGAATATAATTGAAATCAAATAATACTTGGGTTACAAGTTTTAATGAAAAACGTATGTTAAGAATTTTACGATATAACTCCTTAATAGCGAGGACAAGACATTGATTTAAATACTTCTGCGGTCCGTGGACCTCCTCTGCTATACAACACAGAGTTAAAAATTTCCTCATATAAATTCAATGATTTAAAATGTCCTTGCAATAAAAATAGATTCCTCAAAGTTTTCATAACGAATATGTTGGCCTAAAACATTCCCAAAATATTATAGACGCCTTAAACGAAACAGATGAAGAAGATATGCCTTAAGCACCTACTATATTAGTTTAAAACTTTTTTCTGATTTTTAAAAAAATACATTTTTTCGAAACTTAAAATAGTATTTTTTCTTTATAAAACATTCATCGTATGCGCCACTTTTTAGTCTCAGCAGATTGTAATAGTGGCGGTAAAAATAACGTAAGCGCCAAAACAAATTTGTTGCTCACAAAATTAACTTAAAAATGCATTTATCTCATATATGAGACCAGTAATAGGCTACATTTTAACTTTCAAAAAAATCCTTCGCACAACTTAAAAAAAAACGAAAAAAACTCTCTCCGTTAAAATTCGATTTTTGGCGCTTACGTTATTTTCGCGGTTAGGGCTCGATATATAAAATAAATTTTTCAATAATAAATTCAAATAATTTTTTTTAAAAATTAAAACAAAATTTGGAAAAAATAAAAAAAAAATAAAAAATTGAAAACAATGTTGAAAAAAAAAAATTTTTAATTTTGAAAAAAAATCAATTTTGTTTACCTAAAAATATTTAAAATTTTATTTTAAAGTATAATTTGGTGAAGGGTATATAAGATTCGTCACAGCCGAATATAGCTTTCTTACTTGTTATATAATGAAAGTGGTTGGTCAAAAATCTATTATTAGCTATTAATGCCACTATGAGATAAGGAATTATAATCGAAAGAAAATATTCTTCAATTACAATGTTGAAAGCATTGAAATTTCAAAGATTTTCTTTTCGAATTACGCAGTTGCGTTGAACATTATACACTGAATTCTTAGTTCTCTTTGTGTGATAGTTTATTTTTTTAATAGGTTTTCATACAAACCTTACAAAAATTTCTCTATAAAGTAGTAAATTTTGGATATGTAGATTTTAAAAATATCTACTATCAGGCTAAAATGAGACCTCTTATGTACTGAAAGTTATTATATACTTTCATGAATTAAAAACTAAATTTCGAATATTACAATTTGGTAATACGTGAATTATTTACAATACTTTAACATAGGGACTACTTAAAATCTAATGATTTCCGTACTTAGCTTCTGAACCCTTACTGGACTCTTGGTTTACATCGAACTTTGTCTCATACTTATAAAACTGAAAAAAAACTATGTAGTTAACAATTAAATCGTAAAGAAATACATATCTACTTACTGGCAAATCATCCTCTTCAAGTTCCTTAACATTCCTTTGCATGTTACCAAAAATACTGAAACCGAAATGCAAAGCAATTATAGTTGGTACCATAGCGATAAATACAAATTTGCGTGATAGAAAACTACTAGTTGTTGTTTTTGGTGGTTTATTCATGTCGTTTAAAATATATGTAATAAATAAAAGTTAAAATTAAAGGAATTAGTATTTCCGCTAATATTAAACCTAATATAACAAGTGTTATTTCTAAATTTTGCTTTACAGCTGTTTGGTTATCTGTGTTGACGTTTTAAATGCAACAGGGTGCTTCATAAGTATTTAAGTTTTTTAATGTCTAGTGTTGTTAAATGCAAAATGGCGGATAATTTACCGTTATTTAATATGTCAGATACATTTATAAAATGTTTTGCAGGAAAAATTTGTGTTTATGGGATACATATCGAAAAGTAGTTTAATTTTACAAAAATTTGTTAAATTTAGTAAAAAAAGTAAGAACTCAATAGCATAGCGTTAAAATTTATAAATATTTATTATGATTGTAGATCAAACTAAAAAATTACTCAAAATAATCACGCATACGAGTGTTGTTTTTGTATTCACATAGTTTTATTTTAATAATATATTCTCACCACTTAGGTTTTTGACAACTGAGTTAGTTCTTTGAAAACAAAAGCATGTAGTTACCAAATAATAATAAAACATAAATTCAATGTCATGTTTGTTAATCATGACTAAAAACGATATTTTTATTAAAAAATTATATTAAAAATTTTAGCTATTTTTGCAATATTTCTAATTGGTAAAAACTAATTTTTATTCCCATACAACTAACATTAACTAGAATTTTCAAAAATAAAACTGTTCAAATGATTTTGTATGCGTAATAGGCCCACAACTACGAACAATTTTCACAAAATTGTTAGAGCTTTCTTTCAAATTTAAGCTGCTTTTGTAATAAATTTATTTCATTTAGAATGTGTTTAGGACTGAAAATATAAAAAAAACAGTATTAAACCAATGGGTTAGCTAATTAAAAATTCCTTTTACAAAAACTTACTAATTGTTGGTTAGACCATTAGCCACTGTTGCAGCCAAATTACTTAAATATTTCGGCTGCACTACCAATAAATGTACCATGTTGCCCAAAGCGAAAGGATAGAGAATTCTAGCATAGGGTATTGCAAGTATCAGCTTTAAAATCGTATTTTGCCTATCAGTATTTGAAACTTCAAAAATTGTCCACATGGAGCGTATTGCTTGAACCAATGCAAATGAAAATAGAGTTAACTGTGGATACAAATAGTAACATGATCCAGCAAGGAATGATGATAAAATATGATTCCAATTATCGGAATAATAATTTTTGCCATTAAACCAACAGTGAGCGAACTGAAATTAAACGAAATACATTAAAGTTTAATGAAGTAGAGAATAATTCAGATCGATGTAATTATTATTATCAGTATTTATTATTTCAAATACTTTAGATTAAATACTTATTTTAATAAAATTTCTTAGGGCCTGATTCAGAAATACGACCATAATATTTGTTGACAATCACACAAAGGGTATTCGTTTCAAAAAGTATGGAAAATGACACTCTGATTTTTTTACACTGTTACACAAGAACAAAAATTCAACAATAAAAAAAATCAGAGTTCAATTTTCCATTCTTTTTGAAATGAATACCCTTACAGTTTTAAAAATATGTGCGAGTCATAAAGAAACATAGAGCCATAGAGAATTATACATAAGAAACGAGACACTCCGATTTGTGTTTATTGCTTTTGTTTTCATACAGTTTTTTTACTAATCCATTCTCACCACTTACTTAGGTGTTTGACAACTGAGATAGGCCTTTGACAGGAGAGTTTTTTTTTACTAGTTTCCGCTCTATGTATATTTCTCTAAGCATAGAGCGGAAACTAGAAAAAAAACTAAATTAAAAAAAAAAAACAAGTAAGAAAGTATGGTCGGTCAAGCCCGACCAGATAATACCCTACACTAAGTAAATGAGCAAAAACATTTTTCTTTCATAATTTCAATAATTTATGTTCGTGAGCGATTTTCGGAAGTGGGCCTTATATGGGAGCTATGACAAATTATGGACCGATCACCACGAAATTTGGTCACGTGATTAATGTTTATATGAAAGTTATTTATGTTGAATTTTATGTGTATACCAACATTTGTAGGAGATTTATGCTCGTTAAAGTGATTATCGGAAGCAGGACTTCTATGGGAGCTATGACTAATTATGGACCGATCATAATAAAATTTGGTGACATGAATTCCCTATATATAAAACTTATTTGGACAAAAACTTGTGTAGATACCTATATAAATTAAACATTTGTGACGGATAAAATCCACTTTCGGGAGGACATTTGTATGGGGGCTAGGTCAAATAATGGACCGATTTCAGCCAGTTTCATTAGGGATCGTCCTTGGGCAGAAAAAATGATATGTACCAAATTTTATCGAAATATCTTTAAATTTGCGACCTGTACTCTGCGCACAAGCTTTACATGGACAGCCAGCCAGCCAACCAGCCAGCCAGCCAGCCAGCCAGACGGACGGACGGACGGACGGACGGACGGACATCGTTTAATCGACTCAAAAAGTGATTCTGAGTCGATCAGTATACTTTAAGGTGGGTGTTAGACTAATATTTTTGGGCGTTACAAACATCTGCACAAATCCATTATACCCTCCCCACTATGGTGGTGTAGGGTATAAAAATACTTAAAATAATTAGTTGTTTTTCTTTTTTTTAACAAATGGGTCTTTGACAGAAGAGTTTCCGATCTAAGTGTATTTATCTATGGATTGAGTGTTTTTTATACAAATCGTTTTTCTGAATCAGGCCCTTCTTAATCTTAGTTTTTATTAGTAGTAATCTATAATTATTATTATTTCGAAATCTATAATAATTATTATGATAATTTTTGTAATCAAATATTTTTACTTACTCTATAAATTCCAATATAAGCTGTAAACAAAGTCATTGAACGTATACGCAAGTTCTTCAATTTGTTAAAAAATTTAGATTGATTTTGTGATGATCTCACCGGACTCATTAACATTTTAATGAAATCCAAAGATAGACCAAATATAAAATATTTACGCATGCCATCAAATATATATTGTTTGCATGTACTTTGCGGGTGCAATTCACATTTTCGACATTGTTCGGCGTTTTCCATTGGTTGTATTTTTGGATTAGGCTGTAATAACCAAAATCCCTGAGCATTATACATTTGTTTGCCATGCAAAATAATGGCACTGCAGGTCATAAACAACCAGGTTTGAATAATTCTTGAATTGGCTATCGTACGACTTACGATATTTTTACGCATAAGGAAGAAGGTTTCAAATGCCTGAAAAATATACAAATAACAATTTTATACAACTCTTGATTTTATTTTCAAACTTACACATTGAAAGATAGTAGTTTCGAATAAATTAATCACACGTTCTGGACCCAAATAGATTAAATTGGCACTCAGAAATGCGGGCATAAACAAAAAGCTGTAATAACCGAACTGGCCACAAATGTTTCTTGGAATACATATAGAAAAGTAACAGTTACATAAATTATTTAAGCAATTTAAAATACATGACAAATTTACCTTAGGAAACATATTAGCATATCTGTTGCAATTCCAACACATGAACCCAGCAATGAACAGCTCATATAATATTCCAAAGTTTTCTGTAGCTTCTTTTTATTAGTGGTTCGTATTTTAATGAGAGCTGGCAACTGCAGAAAAAAAAAAACAACTCGTGAGACCAAATATTTATTGCAATTGTTCAAAAAAAGCTTACTAAACATATTGGTGCAAAATACTTAAAATTTGATAAAACATATAATAATATATCCTTGGTTAAATGTTCCCTACATGTCCCCGAATGTATAATATCTTGACAAGTTCGTGGCCGTATGTGTTCTTGGAAAAATTTACTAAATGTCGTCATTTTATGGAGTTGTGTTCTGAGCAAAGGTTTAATTCGAACTAAAATGAATTATACTAAGTTGAGTTTTAAAATTTTACACATAATATCGTCGCCGCACCTGCATTAAGAATTAGGTGTAATTGTAAACAAATATTTTATTTTACAATCTGAAAGTCTTATTTATCATGAATTTACTCACAAAACTATTTGCAAATATCTTTATTGGTTTAGGAGTATATGTACTATAATGAAAAAGAGTTATGTTATACTTTGCATTTAGGGTTCCTAATCGGGAAACTTTTCCCGGGAATATTTGTTTTGGAAAACCCCGGGAACTTTCATCATAAGCTTTCTTCATCAAAGTTACAGCATTATTTCTGCACAGAAATAACAGATTGGTTGTGATTTTGCCAATCACCTGTATTCGATTATATCTATAAAGAAGAATTACAATTAAAAAAAACGAATTTTTCTGAAACCCAAAAATTGTTTTGCAGCAACAGAAAAATTCGATCATTAATACTGAATCATTTGATTAGCAATATAATGGGTTATCACAACCAAAATTATTTTCTTTGTGTGACAAAAATAAAAAAATTAACATATCTAATAGATCGACTTAATACAATTTAAATGTTAACTTCTTAAATTTAGAAAATAATGTCAATAATATCGGTTTAAATTTGTTCATATACATTCTGATTTCAAGAAGTTCTTTTTTGAAATGAATTACGGATTATTTCCAGCTTTTACATAGTCGGACTTCTTAAATCCTTTAATAATAGGTATATCTGTATATATTAGAGTTTCCAAAAAACCGAAGAATTTCAAAACCGCGGTTTCGGTTTTAAAAAATTGAAAACCGATCGGTTTTGTGATAATTTATTAACTATTAAATCAGTTGATAATATAGGAAATGCTATACAAATTTAAAGTTCAAACTCGGCGAGTGTTCAAGAGGATAAAGTACTTTTTTTTAATGGTACTTTTTTTAATACATTAAATAGTTAGCTTATATACATTAAAATTGGCTAATATGCTTCTCAGTAAAGAAATAATCAAGAATAGGGTGCTCAATTGTATTATGATACCAATTTTCTATAATATTGAACCTAGAATCAGGAAATCAATTTCAAACTTGACAGTGTTACTTTTTCTTCTAATGGTACTTTTTATTATATTAAATTATATTGCTTCTGAGTAAAGAAAGAATCAAGGATAGAGGTGATATTGAGGTAACAGAAACTATAAATGAACCTTTAAGCAGGAAATTAAACACACATGTTCCTGACTGAGAATATAAACAAGTAAGAGATCTATATTCGGCTGTGCCGAATCTTATATACCCTTCACCAAATTATACTTTAAAAAATAGGCCAACAATAGAGGTTGTCCTGGATTTTTGCTCATATCTCCGTTATTTATGGATGGATTTTGCTGATTTTAAATAGGAAACTTTTCGAAAGCATGTCTGACAGAATTATTGATGATTTGGATCCAAAGGATATCTGGGGTCTTCAGAAAATTGATTTCAACAGACAGACAGACGCACATGGCTAAATCGACTCCACTATCTATAAGGATTCAGAATGTATATACTTTATAGGGTCGGAAAATTGTATTGTGGAAATTACAAACTTAATGACAAATTTATATATACCCTTCTCACGAAGGTGAAGGGTATAAAAAGGTATTTGCAGGTACTTTTTTCAACTAATAGTACTTTTGAATATTTTATAATAATAAACCTTAAAATTGAAAATTAGGCACACATGATTCTGAATGAGTAAGAATTCACAAAAGGTGATTTTAGTGGAACCTTTCTTTTGTATTTTCTATAATAATGGACACAGAAATATGAAATTAGACATTCATGATGCTGAGTAGTAATACAAAATGTGGGTCTTTATGGTACTGAATCCACATTACAATGAATCAATAAACATGAAACTAGAGACATATTTTCCTTAATTAGTATTAATTCACAAAGGAAGACTTAATAAGTAGTACTATTTCTTTCTTCCAATTGGGGTGGCGAAGCGCACCGGGTCAGCTAATACTCCATACTTTTATCGGATATTCGAAAATAACAAACCTTAAGATATTTTTACCGATTTGTTTTTAGAGATATTGGATGAAAAAGTTTATTTCCCATTTCTAAACTTTGAATTTTTCTACTGAAAATAGATTAAAAGTCAAAACCGAAGAATAATTGTCTGTTTCGGTTCCGTTTTAGGCCTGGAAAAACCGCGATTATTACAGATATGCAACAAATGACAGTTGTCAGAAAAGTAATAGCGGTTATTTTGACGTTATACAACATTGTTTTTTCAGAGCGAGAGAAAACATACAATTTTCAATAGACAAAGAGTGTGATATATATTTGTCTTCTTTCCAAACCAAAACCACTTTTACATAACCTTTTTTTTTGGATTAATTTAGTATTAAAAAATTCCAGAAAATGAGCAGATTTTTTTAATATCCCGGGAATAAAAAAAAATTTTCCTATTTATGTTGGCGCAGCGACGATATGTTCTTTATTTACCTAGCTTTTACACCTGCAAGTATCAGTTCGAAAAACTCAACATATTCATACTTTTGCACTAAACAATCACACATGCGTGTGTAAATTTACAAAACAAATACTTTTCTTATATTTACATATGCTTAGTTATTTATTTGAATTAATGTTAAATACTTACATAGAGAAACAACAAGAGCGGAAACTAGAAAAAAACTCAAACAAATATTTTACTCAAAATAATCACACATACGAGTGTTGTTTTTGTTTTCACATCGATTTTTTTTACTAATACATTCTCAGCAGTTAGGTCTTTGATAACTGAGTTAGGTTTTTTACAAAAGATTTTCCGCTCTATGTATATTTCTCTATGGTTAAATATATGAATATATATATGTATGTATATATGAATTTCGACAATTGTTTAAAGTAAAAATATCTTACAGGAAATTATACTTGTTCTAGTTGATATTTTTCTATTTATTTATTGTTTCTCTGCGCATGGATAAATTTTAGTTTATGATTGTGAAATAGCAGCATTGGACTAGTGATTAACCTGATATCTGTAAAAAACCATGGGATCTCTTAAGGAATTTTTGGACGACAATACAGAGCAAGTCGTATTCACAAGGTGACCGCATAATATCAGCCGTTTCGTAATTCGTCGTGGTTTAATGTAGGCCTTCTGTCAAACTTTGTTTATGTTTACATTTGTTCCAAGGCGAATTTATACAAGGTGGAGTCAGTCAATCAGCTGATATCTTTTTTTTTTCGCTTTTTGGTTCTAACAGTTGTCAAAGCTTGTGTTTATATTTAAATATCTACATATTCTAAGCTTATTAACAAACTATTTATTTTTTACATAAATAAGTAAAGCCCTCACTATTCAATTATCAACACTTTATTAAGTTTTAATACATATTTGTTTAATTTTTCATTTTTGTTTTTTGACATTTGTTAAGACCAATTGTTGTTTTTGTAGAACTGCCACCACCTTGTATAAATTCGCCTTGATTTGTTCTATGCGAATTTATATGCCAGGTGGTGTCGATAGCACAGTTGATTAATGTTTTCTTTAGTTGTTTAGATCAAGGTATATTAATTATAAGGTAGTGTTATCAGACCAGCTGATCGTTTTTTGCTACTATGTTCATTTTTCGCCGTGGTGCAGTGTAAATGTCAAACTTTGTTTACATTTTGTAAATGTCAAACTTTGTTTTGCTGTTAAATTCGTTTATGTTTTAAAACCAATAATAATACTACACGAAATTAGTTTTATTTTTAAAAACATAAATTAAATTACAAACAGATTCAAATTTATAAACATTTTTTGTTTAACAAAAATTCGCTTTGATTTATTTGTCAGCTGTTTTTGATATTTTTCTCTGACAGCCAATTCGCCTTCAAATGCAGGCACAATGTCAAACTACATATAAAAAAAATATAACCAATTCGCTCGGTATTCTGAATTCGCCGATGACACTACCTTATAAATTAATATACCTTGGTTTAGATTTATGAACTGTCAACACTAATGTTTGTTGCGGCGAAAACTACATCAAACGTAAAAGTAACAAAAACAACAGGCAGACTTTGACAGCCCAAACAACATTGACAAAAACAAATTGCATGTGGTTTTTGTAAATATTGTACTTGTTGTAGAACCAACACTACCTGGTATAAAAAATCAACTTGCATTTGTTATTGCAAATAACAATAGCAATATTTCAATTCGCCTTGATTTTGACATTTCTTTATACATATTTAAGCAAAAACAAAATGCCTGTTGTTTTTGTTGCCGCGACACACTCACCTTGTTAATACACCTTGCTATTAAGTCTCAAATAATACAGGGCGAATTAATAAGGTGACCGAGTAGCAGATCTGTTTTTGTTTTGTATGTGTTAGTTGTCAAACATTATTTATATTCTGTGAGTGATAATATACATAGTATAAACCAAGGCGAATTTATATACAAGGTGGTGTCGGTGGCGAATTTAGGCAAATACGAGCGAATTAATTAATTTTTTATATATGGAGTTTGACATTCGAAACAACTCATTGTTTTGAATGTTGAACTCCATATATACAAAATTATTGAATTCGCTCGTATTTTTCTGAATTCGCCACCGACACCACCTTGTATATAAATTCGCCTTGGACCTAACTCAGTTGTCAATAACCTAAGTGGTGAAAATATATTTGTAAAAAAAACTAAATGAAAACAAAAACAACACTTGTATGTGTAACTTTTTTGAGTAATTTTGTTGTTTGAGTTTTTTTCTAGTTTCCGCTCTCCGTATGTTTTCTCTATGAGCGGAAACTATGACTGGAATCGAATAGAGATCCATTTTATATTATTTATCCATACGCTGAGGAAAATATGACCTTAGTTTATAGATTCCAGCACGACAATAAACCCAAACACACCACTAGTGTTGTAAACGATTGGTTCCAATCCAATGAGGTACGTGTTTTGAAGTGGCCTGCCCAATCGCCAGATTGAAAACTTATGGGAAATTGTAGATCGCAAAATTATTTAAATTTTAATTGAATAAATTTAAAAAGAAAAATTACTGTAGTTTTTGCATTGTTGTATTTGTAGCCGCGACGCAGTCACCTTATGAATTCGCCTTGGTTCGGTATTTAGAATTTTTTTAAAACTATTTATTTATTTTCAAATGTATCGGGTATATATTAATATATTCAAATAAAGCACACAAAAAATGCAAAGAAAGTATAAAATAAAAATATAATTAGCGGACATTAACAATTCTAAATAAAAATATAGTTTGTATACAATTGTGTAAACATGAAAGTTTTTTTTTTTGCTTTTTATTCCTGCTTTTAATAATGTTTTTATTTTGGAAAGCACTAATTAACATACAGTGTTGTCAGCTGAAAAAAACATTAAGAATACCAACATTTATTTTAATTTAGAGTATTTTGAATTTTGATAGAATTTGAAGTTGTATTCCTGTTAAATATTTGGTCAATTCACAAGGTCTCTTATCGTGTCATATTGTCACAATGTCCTAATATTTCACAATGGTTTTTATTGCTTTTCAAGCAAAAACTATCCTAAAATAATACTACTTTCTATGCTATGTTTATTGTGTTATCGTAACGAACCATCAGAGACTAAAGCCGAATGCCTAAGAATCGGTTAAGCCGAGCAGCCGAGTCGTGATATAATAGGACATTATGACAATATGACTGATAAGAGACCTTGTGAATTGACCAACTATAAAGAAATTTTTGAGTACTGAAACGCATTCTTGTAATTTTAAATGGATTATTGGTGTTTCCCTTCGGGACCATACAGTGGCGTAACATTTGGAGGATTTGGAAAGTTGATTTCAACAGACAGATGATCGTCGTTAAATCGTCTCTCCATATAACTCAAAACACCCAATACCATACAGTTGAACTACAGGCGGAACTGAGGGTAAAATATATAAACAAATATTTAAATTCTCCCAAATTTAATGGCTGACACAACAACACCATACATATGTATTTTGTTTTTGCAAAAGTTAGGTTTTTTACAGCACACTTAGATTTTTTCCCTCTCAGTAACGCTTATATTTATATTTTATTCTATGTCCAATCCTATTTCCACTCTGAAAAACAAACACTCCCTTTCATGGTTTAGTAAAAAAAACTGTATTACAAAATTATTTTATATAGGATCAAGAAAATAAAAAATGAAGTATGAAAAACAATACATAAATTCCAATTTAATCAACTTCCTCTACGGTGGGGCCACCACGGCCACCTTGACCTCCTTGAGACTTTTGGCCAGCATCGCCGCCACTATGCATTTTGGACATAATCGGACCGCAAACACGTTGGCAATCCTTCAAATGATCATCAAACTCTTCCTTTTCGGCTAAAGTATTATTATCCAACCAAGACATTTCAGAAGAACACTTATCGCGCACAGTAGATTTATCAGAATCGGTAAGTTTGCCAGCGGGAGCTTCTTCAATGGCCTAAAATAACAAAGAGATTAGTAAATTTAATTGTTATGCTTAGCAAAACCCTAATCTCTCTAAAACTTACTTGCTTGCAACTGAAAATATAACCTTCCAAGGCATTACGGGATTGAACACGTTGTCTTTGCTTTTCATCTTCATCTTTGTACTTTTCGGCATCTGATAACATTCTATCAATTTCAGCCTTCGACAAACGTCCCTTATCATTTGTAATAGTAATCTTTTCGGACTTGCCAGTACTATTATCTTTAGCCGACACATTTAAGATGCCATCGGCATTCAAATCGAATGTTACTTCAATTTTAGGTACTCCTCTGGGTGCGGGTGGAATACCAGTCAAATTGAAAGTACCCAACAAATTGTTGTCCTTTGTCATGGCACGTTCACCTTCATACACCTGAATGGTAACAGCATTCTGATTGTCACTGTAGGTGGTGAAGGTCTGTTGTTGTTTGCAGGGAATGCGAGCATTACGTTCAATCAATTTGGTCATAACACCACCGGCAGTTTCAATACCCAACGACAAGGGGGTAACATCAACCAAGAGAACATCTTGAATCTGAGAACTGCCAACTCCAGTGAGAATAGCAGCTTGAACGGCAGCACCATAGGCTACAGCCTCATCTGGGTTAATAGATAAATTCAATTGCTTGCCATTGAAGAAATCTTGCAGCATTTTCTGGATTTTAGGAATGCGTGTTGAGCCACCAACCAATACAACATCATGAATGGAAGATTTGTCCATTTTAGCATCGTTCAATGCTTTCTCAACGGGTGTCAATGTGGAGCGGAACAAATCCATATTAAGTTCCTCAAAACGGGCTCTGGTGATTTTGGAATAGAAATCAATGCCTTCATGTAAGGCATCAATTTCCAAAGAAGCCTCAGTGCTGGAAGACAATGTACGCTTAGCTCTTTCACAGGCAGTGCGCAAACGTCTCAAGGCGCGCACATTGTCAGACAAATCACGTTTGTGCTTGCGCTTAAACTCCTCCACAAAGAAGTTGACCAAACGATTGTCAAAATCTTCACCACCCAAATGTGTGTCACCAGCAGTAGATTTCACCTCAAACAATGAACCTTCATCAATGGTTAAGATGGAGACATCAAATGTACCACCACCCAAATCGAAAATCAACACATTCTTTTCTCCCTTTAAGTTTTTATCTAGACCATAGGCTAAAGCGGCAGCAGTAGGTTCATTAATAATACGTAGGACATTTAAACCAGCAATGGAACCAGCATCTTTGGTAGCTTGACGCTGGGAATCATTGAAGTAGGCCGGTACGGTAATGACAGCATCGGTTACTTTGCCTCCCAAATAGACTTCGGCAATTTCACGCATTTTTGTCAACACCATAGAACTGATCTCTTCTGGAGCAAAACGTTTACGCTCACCCTTGAACTCTACTTCAATTTTGGGCTTGCCACAATCACTGATCACCTGGAAGGGCCAATGTTTCATGTCTTGCTGAGTTTTAGGATCATCAAATTTGCGACCAATTAAACGTTTGGCATCGAACACGGTATTTTTGGCATTCATGGCAACCTGAAAGGATAAAGATATATTTATGTATTAGTTATTGATTAGAAAAGTCTTGGTACTAAGTATGTTTGTTAACTACCACCAAAAACACATCGAAATATTCATCGCAGATCCACCAAAGTGTATATATTCTGGGTAATTATAAAATTCTAAGACGATCTAGCTTTGGCCGTCCGTCTGTCTGTTGAAGGTACGAAAATGCCTACAGGCCTAATGTATGGTATTGAAAATGGGCAAAATCGGTCATATTTTTAAACTTCTGTGAAGTTGTAAATTTTTGGGAAAGAATATATTTTCCCTATGGTATAGTTCGAAAATAATTCCATTTGCTTTCGCTGTTGCTTTAGATATTTGAGATCTTTTAAAATACAATCGTTTCTATTTTGCATTACTAATACTCTCCAAATGATCAATAAAAACTTCAAAATATCAATTTCAAAAGAGGTCATTTTTTTATTTATAAATTTGTTAAGATTTCTAAATATATAAATTGAATTTGCATCACATCATTTCACCTACAATATAAATATGTATGTTTTCATTTATTATTATTTTTGTATATTTCTAAACATAAACACACAAGGAAATTATTTGGATGAACAAAATAAAAAAAAATATTTATGACCAAAAAACGAGAATATTCCACTTGTTTTTCACAACAATCTAAATTTATTCATGTATAATTTTAATGTGTTGCAGAGAGACTTCGACAGAACATTTCGCATACAACAAACCTCCCACTCATATTGAAAGTCTAAACGTCTTTATCATCACCTTTACGTTGTTTAGTAGAAGATTTTAATTAAACAAATTTCATAAAACTTATTGAAATAACATATTATACATATGTATGTTAAGCATTGAATTTATTTTGAATTATTTAAAATTATAATGAATTTTTACAATTGTAACAACATAGAATAACATGTTTGGTTTGCTACCATTTTTGGTGTAAAGCCATTATAACAAGAGAGTGTTATAATTTTGATATGTCCATTTTGAAATGTCTGACGCTATATAGGGGCTGTGTGTATGATTAGTTGTTTTGTAACATTTGCTGACATTTGAAATTTAATGTAGTTTTTAGCTTAACAGTTTTAAAGCTTCTATAAGATCGGTGATCTTTAATATGTTTGTAATAGCTCATAACTCTTAATAATCGGGTAATAGGCAAAGTATCAATTAAAGCTAAAATGTCCAATACTGGTATCAGGGATTTTATAGCGATCAATAGATCAATATTTTAGGGATTTATTGCCATTTAGCTGATATGAAAACAGTTATTAAATGTATTGCTGGAATAAGAGGTTTTCATTTTTAATATATCCGTCACAGAAGCTTCAAATTAGACAAGACATAATAGACAATTTTAAGTTTTTTAATAAGTTCAATGAAGTTCTTTCGCAACTAGTTTGTGTGTTTTAGAAATAGTCTAAAACTGTGTCTGTAATTCTCATTCACTCTATAGTTTTATTTGTATAATATCTTTAGTTTTTCTAAAGCCTTTTGGGAAAAGGTTTCCTGATGATCTGGCCTAAGCAACCAGTGAAATGCGCATAGGAACTAGCTTATCCCCCAACAATAAATTTCAGTGAATTTATCAATAAAATTGGGAATTTAGCATAAGAAAATCTTACTAAAATGTGAAACTAGTTCTAAATAACTAGTTTCCAAAAAACTGTACAGGATCCACAAGTAATTCCAATGTCCCCAGTTCTATGGATTGTATCGTTCTAGAACTATTCATGGTATAATTCTATAATAATTCATCTTTTTGTTAATGTTTTTTCAACATATTTTTGGATTTTTATTTTTTTTTACTGCATGAAAATTTCAGTCCTACTCCTATTAATATAACGGCAATGGAACTAGTTTGGCGCTGGTAATCACTGAAATATGTCGTACTTCATCGAAAATCTCTTGTAGGATCCTTCCATAAAAAAACGAAAATCCAATAAAGGGATTTTGATATTTCTTTGACCAAATAACTTCTGACAAAGTTCATAATAATGATCAAATATGATCCCAATAAATAGTTAGATTACAACAGAGAAAGAAAATACATAACATGTTATTATAATGAAAGGTTCGAAAGAATTAATTCTCAAATCAAATTAAATTTTGTCTCTTAAACATTTCATTATAAAATTATTCGTAGGCATAATTCTTTATTCCTTTGAGAATTAATTCTCAATATAATCAATTCTTTATTGAATCATTCAATTTTTCAAATCCATTACAAATAGCTTAATAACATTTATTGAATGACTGATGACTTAATGTCAATTATGTTCATTTGTTGTTAATCTGATTAAAATGAGTGACCAGAAAAAAGTGCGTACTAAAATTATTAAATATTTTCAACAAAACCCAACTTGATCCTACAAAAGTTGGACAAACAATCAAAGGTCTGCTATCAAACTGTTTCCAATGTTATTAAACAGTACCGGGAGAACTTGTGCATTGATATAAAACCTGGTTCAGGTAGAAGGAATGGTTCACATGATGTTTATAAATCCAAAAAAAAAAAGCATTTCCAAAAGAGCTTCCAACACCTCCGGTAGGAAAGCTGTCCGTTTAGGTCAGTACTCGGACTATTTGGTACGAAAAGTTAAAGCCAATGCAGGTTTAAAAGCCTACAAGGTTAAAAAAGTTCCTGATAGGAACTCTGCTAAAAATTTAGAGGCCAAAAACAGAGCACGGAAATTGAAGTCAAATTTTATACAAAAAATATACCTGCTGCATAATGGATGACGAAATGTACGTACGGAAAATTTTTCGCAGCTTCTGGTTCCATTTTTTTATGTTGCAGATGCTTGAGGGAATGTTGAAGAAAAGTTTAGGACCCAATAGTAGACAAAAAGTTCTTGGTATGGCAAGCAATATGCAGTTGCGGCAAAAAAGCCAAACATTTGTTACAAAGGGCTCTATAAATACCGAAATTTACATCAAGGAATGTTTACAAAAAAGAATGTTTCCATTCATAAGACTTCTTAATGTGTCCACTTATTTTTGGCCTGATTTGGCATCTGTCACTATGGTAAGAAAGGTCTTGAGTGGTACAATACCAATAATGTGGAATTTGTACCAAGAGAGGCATGGAGTTGAGTCCAGTGGAGAGATATTGGGCTCTTGTTAAAAGAGAATTGAAGAGCACAAAAAAGGTGTCCAAAAGTGTGGTAGATTTTAAACGGAGATGGACAACCTGACATAAAGCACTATAACCCTTAAATGCATGATTTTTACTTTAATTTTTCTATAAAGTATCAAATATTTATTTGATTTTTATTCATTATATTTCCTATAGCTTTAGTTTGATTTAGAATTTCTTTAGCTGGAACTTCTCGTACTCCATTTGATTATGCTGAAGGAGAATCTGAATTAGTATCAAGCTTTTGTTCGTCTAAAATTAAGTGGAACTGGAATGTAGACAATTGGCAACAATATGCATTTAAGGGATAAAAACCATAATGGAAGGGTTTTCGAAAAAGGTTCAAAATTTCATCATTAGTGATTAGAACTATAAAAATATTTTTTTTTTTGGTAAATTGGAACAATAATTTCAATCAAATAAAAAAAGATTCAAAACTGTAAGTTTAGTGGTTTCATTTTTATTAACATATATGTATGTTAAAAATTTTTCAATCTCAGTCTTTATAACAAAAATGCTTAAGCATTCAGGAATGAATGAATTCTATTGAAACAAAAGCCTTTGAATGAAGCTCAATAATTTGTTATGTTGGAAATGGTTTTATGGAATGATCTTCTGAAATTTTTAATTCTTTATTTAAGATTTTAGTGAATTAAGCTTAAATTTAATAAATTTATTCGAAGCTCTGATTATAGGTATAATTCATGCTCTTTTTAGGCCGACCACTGGTGTATAGTGTTAAAACAGTGGTGTATCCGTTATGTGATTTTTAATAAAATAAACAATTGCATACTTTAAGGGTCACTTCATTAAAATTACACACAAAATTAAATACAGTTGACGAATCATATTTCATTCATTTCAAACAAATGTCAAATGTATAGCACATCATATCAGTCACTCTAAATCAAATTTACAAATTCGTCATTATATACATATATTTTTGTATCTTTTATTGCATAAATAAATATTATGTATGTATTTCTTATATAGAAGTTGAAAACAACAAAATAAACAAACAAAAGCTTGTTCAATGACCATAGAAGTCCAGCCAGTTGTCGCGTATGTTGAGAGAAGAGGTCAAGTAAATCTTGATGCTTCAGTTAGTTTCTTTTAATGTTGTTGTTGCTGCTACTGTTGTCAACATAAATTTCATCCAAAAATATTAACAATAAATCAAATGGTGTGAAAAATAATTTTTATCAGTTTGTTTTTTTGTTTTTTTTTTTTGGTTTTTGCCAAACCAAAAACTATAAAACAAAATGCAACAAATTACACTTTTAGAATAAATAATGAAAAAGAGTAAAAAAAAAATCTTAAACAAATTAACATTAAATTAAGGAAAAATTAAATTTATGAAAACAAATGTGTTTCATAATTTTAAGTTACAAAAAAAAAAAAAAAAAAAAAAAAATAAGAAAAATATTTGATGAAAATTTGTTAACACATTTTTATAATAATTTGTATTTTGTTTTTTTTTATATAGAAAAGTATAGAATAAAGTGTTTTGAAATATGTATTGCAATTTAAAACAATAGAATTCATATTAAAACATGAATCATTATTGTTGTTTGATATAAAACAACTACATACTTAGTATGTAATTGGAATTCATTAAAGTTCCTCTAATATAATTATAGATTATCAGTAAATACGAAGGGGGTTTAAAAAGAAAATAAATGTTAAATTTAATTATATATTTATTAACAATTAATTTTGAATTATTTTACATCAAATAAATTGTTCATTTCAAACAACTGCTGACTTGGTATTTCCTCATATAAAAATATGATGATAAATTTACAAAAAAATAAAATAAGCAGTATTATTTTTTTGTATATAATGGAAGCCGATCGATTTGAAATGGGGTGACAAATTTCGATTAATTTTAAGTTAAATTTTTCCACTAATTCTTTTTAATGTTTATTCTTTGTTATTTCTTATTATGTCAGTAGTATTAAGCTACGTACACACGGTTGACAGATTGTACAATATTGTCAGAAAAATTTTCAGAAAATGTCTAACAACCGTGTGAACTTAAAATTTTTGTCTTACAACGTTGTCAGAAAAAGTATTGTCAGTACATTGTAAGACAATACTATTGTCAGTACATTGTAAGACAATACTACTGTCAGACGTCTGACAATCGTGTAAACACCTTACGTTGCCATTGCCAGATCATTGTAATATCTTTGCCAGAATGACATATTTGCGAAAAGTTATGGTTTTTTCATGCGAAAAATTTTATATGCAACAAATGATCAGCTGTTACTTTTAATTTCGTGCGAAAGAAGGACTGCTTATGTTATGCTAGGTATACACGTTGCGATAAGTCGTACGATAAATCGTACAAGTATGAAATTAGTAACATGTATCATGTTGTCGTACTATCGAAGTATGAAAATCAAAAATTTTTGATTTTTTGTGGGCAGAGTTTCGATAAGTACGATAATTAGTATCGTATCTCATCCTGTCGTACTACGAAATTTATTTCTTCAACGATTTATTCATATATGTCAGTTATTTTGTGATATTTTATTTTTTTTTATTTATATTTCATTTTTTTTCAAAGAAAGTAGTACGATTTGTAGTAACGTCTATCGCAAAACCGTACTTCTACTCATACTACGATTAGTACGAAAAATAGTATCGTGTATACCCAGCATTATTTCGTGTGGAAATATAAGGTTGCCGAATGTATTTCACATGTTTTCCACAATAAGAACAGAGTACTGCTTTTGAGAAATTATTTCGCATATATTTTATTCCAAATATTTTATATGTAGTTTGACAGCATTTCGCAAGAAATTTTGAACAGAGTACTAAGCTATATGTGCGAAGTTTATGCATCTGAAAATGGCATCATTGTCAGAAAAATTATTTCTATTGACAACACTGTGCATATGCATTTAAAATAAACAAAAGTGAAGCAACCGTGTGAACTGACAATTTTTGTTGGCAGAAAAATTTATTGTTTGACAATTGTCTGACAATGAAATTGTAAGATTTTCTTACAATCGTCTAAACTTACAATTTATCTTTTGCTAATAATATTTCATTGACAGTACATTGCGTGCACATTGCCAGATCTGACAACATTGTAAAATCTGACAACCGTGTGTATGTAGCTTTAGAGTTTATGTTTTAATGATGGTGTCTCAAAATAACAGTTCTAAATGGTCCGAATTAGTTTAGACTCGATTAAAACATGCTTGAGTGCGCTACTTATCTCTTATAGTTATCGCGTTATACGCATTTTGCAATTAAAATTTCATCACACCTTGGCCCACAATTTATGACCGATATCATTCAAATTTTCCTGTTAGTTAAACAATAAATAAACAAATCATATGATAAAAGTTTCCAAAAATGCATTTTAAATTAAAATTTGGAAAAATGTTTAATTTTCATGGTTTTTGGACCATAGAGAAATACACATAGATCGGAAACAAGAAAAAACATTACTCAAAATAATCACACATACGAGTGTTGTTTTTGTTTTCACATAAATTTTTTTTTAATAATATATTCTCCTCACTTAGGTTTTCAACAACTGAGTTAGGTATTTGAAAATAGAGTTTCCGATCTATGTGCTCTATGGCTATTACTATTTGCTTTCTAGAAAAAATGTTTTTATGAAATTTATAATAGCGGTATTCACAATGTAGAGTACTTGGCCTAGTAAAAAAGCAGGAAAGCTATTTATTGACAAACATTTCAATTTCTAATGTATTTTGTTTTTATTTTTTTGATAATCTGCTCTTTTACTACATTACCAGACCAAGTACTCTACATTGTGAATACCGCTAATGTTTTTCTATCAATTTGATAGGAATCTCAACAAGGATAGCTTTAAAATAGAAAACGCCTAAAATATACTAATATGGGTTTCCCTAGAACCTTCCAAATTACACTCATTTTTTTTACTCGAAATTTTGAATTTAGGATAGGAGTTCTAAAATCCCAAAGCTGGTATTCTAAAACGGGCAACAGTTTGTATTAGACTTTTACCCGGAGCAAAAGTGGACTTTATCGGTCAAATTTCAAAAATAGGACTTTTTCCGAATTTGCTTTTTCTAACTCGTATATTTGATTCCAGCTTTATATTTGCTATCAAAAGGTTTAAAGACGTATTTATTAATTCAATTTAAGCATCATAATTCACTAAAAACTTTATTCAGAATTAAACATTTCAGCAATAATTCCATATAACCATACTCAACTTGGGAATTACGATTAATGGAATAATCAAACATTCAATGATTTATCAATTAATTTAAATTTTGATTATTAATATTTGAATATTTTTATTCATCACTCATTTAACTTTTGAATTACTAAATCTTTGTTAATTCAAATCTAATACAAACTGAACGGAAATACTTTTTGGTTTTGCTTTTGATCATCGAGAATAGACATAGAGCGTAAACTCTCCTGTCAAAGACCTAACTCATTTGTCAAAAACCTAAGTAATTAGAGTTAAAAACAAAACTATGTAAAAACAAAAACAACACTCGTATGTGTGATTATTTTAGTAATTTTTTTTGTTTCAGTTTTTTTTTTCTAGTTTCCGCTCAATGTTTCTATATGCTTTTAATCATTTACAAAATGAATTGAAAAAAATAGTATTAAGGGCCTAATTCAGAAACACGAAAGGAAAATAATTTTCAAATTTTTGTATGAAAATCACTCAGCTTTAAAATAATAAAATCATAGAGAAATATACATAGAGCGGAAACTCTCATGTCAAAGACCTAACTCAGTTGTCAAAAACCTAAGTGGTGAGAAAACAACACTCGTATGTGTAACATTTTTTAGTAATATTTTTTTTTTGAGTTTTTTTCTAGTTTCCGCTCTATGTATATTTTCTCTATGGTTTAAATCATAGAGAAATATACATAGAGCGGAAACTCTCATGTCAAAGACCTAACTCAGGTGTCAATAACCTAAGTGCTGAGAATGTATTAGTAAAAAAAACTATGTGAAAACAAAAACAACACTCGTATGTGTGATTATTTTGAGCAAAATGTTTAAATGTTTTTCTAGTTTCCGCTCTTGTTGTTTCTCTATGGTTTAAATTGTTTTCCTTTCGTGTTTCTGAATCAGGCCCTAAGACTTTTTGTAATAGATTTGAATTAAATAAGAATATAATCATTCAATACTTTTTATTAAGACTATTTGTAATGGATATGAATTAAAATAAACTTGAATGATTCAATTAATTAATTCTATAAAGAATTAATTTTCAAAGGAATGAATTCAATTCGTTTGAAGTACTGAGGAGTTGTGCCAAAGAATTAATTCGTAATGAGTTCTTCAATGGAATGGTTAGAAATCGATTTTTATCATATTCGGTAAACAAATATATACTACCACTTCCGAAAATAACTTTAACGAGCATAAAACTCTTAAATATGTTGCTAAATTCAATACAAATAAGTCTAATATAGAAAGATATATATCGATGGCTTAATATAGAAAGGTCGTATCTCAAGTTTTAGTTACTTTACAGGAGAAGGAAAAAACTGAATAAAATCTGAAAACAACTAAAAATTTGTAATATATCGAAATATACTTTAAAAGTTGTTTGTTTTAATATAAACCAAAAAATATGCATTCAACATTAAATGAGTTAGCGCTTTTTCTTTTAAACTATTATTGAAATGAGTTAGGGGTTTTTTTTTAATTACTGTAAATCTGTTATTCGTCAACATAGGAAACTGAATTTTTTAGGAGAGGTGTATTTGAGTTTTGTCTACCAGAATATGTGATAAACCCGATTTTGAAAAAAAAAAACGAGATACGACCTTTCTATATTAAGCCATCGATATATGTTCCCGTTTATGCTATAAGGATCATAGGGTCTCAAAGAAATGATCAATCCATAATTGTTCATAGCTCCCATAAATCAATCACGAAAAAAAATTATTGAAATGTTAATAGAACATTGATTTGCTCATTCTAAATGTAGGGTATTATATGGTCCGGCTTGACCGACTATACTTTCTGTCTCGTTTTTTTTTTTAATTATGTAGTCTAAGAGGACATAATTATCTTTCAAATACACGTTAAATCGTGAATATAATCGCGAGTTTTTAGAAATTAAAAAAAATAAAAATGGACATTTTTAAAGGATGCGAATGTTTATGTGTTTACCGAATATGTATGTTCAAAATAGGAAGATCAAAGGTCAAAATATAAGGTCATCATATAATACATATTTAAAGTTTCTCCAAAATACCTATTTTAGGCTAACTTGGACCATCCAAATTACTCTTTCCAATGTTTTGTAATTTCACAATTTTATACATTTATACGACGATATCAAACAAAAGTATTTCCGGTCAACATCAACCCAGATTACATACATATAATTATGGCATATACGCAAACTTTTATCGAAAATTTGGTGCCTTCAGCCTAAAATCCTTATGATTTTATATGTCTTATACATGAAAATTCGTAAATATTTTGTTTCGAATCAAATTACATAATAAGCTGTAAAATTTAGCAAGAACCTGAAGCTTTATAATTTATAATTTGGCATAACCTTTCGATACTTTAACACATACATACATATGTTACCGTAAATGTGATCTAGTAAAATCTTTATAAATATCTATTATTTTTTAAATAAACACACGAAGATTTCATCATATAATTCTTAACAATTAATTTCCATTGCAAATTTTATTCACACGCACCTCGTATTATTTCAATATCCCATGGTTTTATTTTATAATTGATTTATTAAACCTAATATGGATGTTAATTTTTTCTACATTGTTTTTTTTACATTTTTTTTTTTTTAGTTTTTTCAAGATTGATATTATTTTACCTGATTTTTGGCAGCATCACCAATTAAACGTTCAGTATCGTTGAATGCAACATAACTGGGTGTTGTACGATTTCCCTGATCATTTGCAATGATCTCAACTTTATTATTTTGCCAAACACCAACACACGAATAAGTGGTGCCGAGATCTATACCAATTGCGGGAGCTTTAGACATTTTGGGTTAAGTCAAGTATGGTTTTTTTTTATCTGATAGATTTTTATCCAATTTATAAATGAGTCTCTTAATGCTGTCAAATCACACTGACAATCTATCTGTATTTGTTTTAATTTTTTTTTTCTTTTATACTGTCAATATAAAATACACTTTTTTTTGTTATTTTTTATTTTTTTTCAAAGCAACCGCTTTTTGCGTTATGTTTGTAACGTTTCCAACGACGTCCAACGTTTAACTAATGAATTTTCTAAATGAATCACTAGATTTTATGGCTTATTTTTGTGCTTTTTATAACGCTTTAAATTTAATTGATGTACAATTTGTGCAAAAATCTACAAAATTTAGAATTCTCTCTTTTTTTTAATAAGTGTTCATTTGCTGAAATGAATGAACAATATTCAGCTCAATTTCTTAGGAAAATTTGCAAAGAAAATGTATTCATTTATTTGTTTATATTTGATAATATTCTAGAATTTTTGTTTTGTTATTTTGTATGTATTTGAATTTCTATTTGAAAATAAACAAACTGAAAAAAATTATGTTTGTTTTAAAAATAACTTTATTAAAAATACTTTTTTATTTCGGCCATCCAATTATGGCGTATAATTATAATTAATGTTGTGGGTGGATCACCATGACGTATCGGTCTGTTTAAACGTTTGGGTATGCCGGTGATTTGTAGGTTAAATATTTAATTCATTTAAGCATTTATCTTTTACCTTTCTTCTTTTTCTTTTGACCATCTGGCCAAGCAAAACCGCGAGATTTTAAAACATCCTACAAGTAGTTATTAAAAATAGTTGAATGTGTAATAGATTGTATTATGTTTGTTTGTATTGTTTTCTCACTTGTACATTATGACAGACATAATAGGCATTATCCATGGCCGCATCATTGAATATATCACATCCTAATGATTTTCCACCAGAGCTTTTCTTCTTACTGCCACCTTCTTTCTTTTTCTTGTCATCGCCTTCACCACTGCCGCCATTACTGGATGTTGAGTCTTTACTATTGCGTTTTTTACGACCTTTTGGGGCCATGGACTAAATTTTTAAATATTATATTTGTACCGAGTACTCATACATGCAGGATTTAGTTTGAATTTATTAAAAGTGGCTTTAGAATTAGCATTTTTTTTTTAATTTATGGCTGAATTTAGCCTAGTAAAACAAATATTGATTTAATATTTAGGAAACAATTTTGGTAACCTTGGTTACTAAATACTAGGGTTGTCAGTCTAATAAAATGTATTCAATTAATCGGTTAAGGTTTATAGAACAAGATCGAGTAAACCGAACTTACATGAAGATATAAAATTCGGGAATTTAGGCCACCACGGTTGAATGGTAGTATTCTGAAAATCTCGAAGGATGTTAAATGCTCTCGTGGAAGCGTAATGCTGTGGATACATGAAAAAGGCATCCTCAGCATTATAAGACCTAATCTGATCTATAGCGTTCATGTCTGGTGGAGAGCTCCATTCTGAGCTAGATACAGACTCCAGCCTCAATCCAGTCTGGAGACGATGCTAGACATATCTCCTCTCGATATCTATGTCACATGCATTTCTGCTAAGTCTGCTCTACTGCTCAATGAATATATTTTGGCCAATATTGGGGCAACAAACGGACTATATAGTTCCTACACCGAATTTTTATAGGACCTTTAGAATTAAAATATCGACAAGAGATGACTTGTCCTTTGGGACGATGCGATCTCAATCTACACGGATCAAAGATGGGCTCGGGAATTATCTCTGATGAGATAATTCTCAGACTGCCTGACACATTCACTGTTTTCTAGGGTGTTTTCTGGAGAGATAATAGTATTTTCTGCATTTCTTTCCTTTCACGTATTTTTCACAGCATAAGTGAAAACTTCTAAGGGTACCGCAATGGGCCATAAGTCCTCCGACCTAACATTGTGGCAGAAAAATAATCAAAAACCATAAACCGGTTTTTACTTTCCATAATATGTAGGGATCTTTAATGAATTTGTTTGTTAAAGTATTTATGTCTGCCCATTTTGAATGTCTGAATATTCTGTTCACTTGTATTAAAAATCTCCATTTAACTCGTTTTAAAATAATGAGTTAAAATACCATTTTCAAAGTAGTGTTAGAATATTAGCAGTTTAACTCATTGCTTGATAATGAAAGTTTTTGCTGGGTATTTATTTTAGAACAAATTATCATATCTTCGTCCGGGGGTTTAAGTTAGAGTTTCCAATTCGGTTTTAACCGAAACCGCGGTTTTTAAAGGCCTAAAACCGAAACCGAAGCCGACTATTATTCTTCGGTTTTCACTTTTAATCTATTTTCAATAGAAAATTATTATTCGGTTTTCACTTTTAATCTATTTTCAATAGAAAAATTCAAAATTTAGAAATGAGAAACAAACTTTTTCATCCAATATCTCTAAACACAGATCGGTAAAAATATCTTATGATTTGTTTAAATTTTTTAAATTGTATTACAATAATTGATTCAGATGATGTAGCAGGCTACCATTCGTAGGCTAAATAATGCAAAATTTTTGTAACAAAGTCTTTGTTATTTTCAAATATCCGATAAAAGTATGGAGTACTAGCTGACCGGTGCGCTTCGCCACCTCAATTGGAATAAAGAAATACTACTATTAAGTCTCCATTTGTAAATTAATACTAATTCAGGAAAGCATGTCTCTACTTTCATGCTTATATTTCTGTGTCCATTATTACAGAAAATATAAAAGAAAGGTAAGACTATAATCACCTTTTGTGAATTCTAACTCATTCAGAATCATTTGTGCTTAATTTTAAGGTTTATTATTATAAAATATTCAAAAAGTACCTTTACAATAAAGAAATAGTAACATTAATTATCTGTTTTGAATTCGCGTTTCTAGGTCCATCGTTATAAAATATTCAAAAAGTACTACTAGTTCGAAAAAGTACCTGCAATGCCAATTTTCCTTTATCCTCGTAAACACTCGTCAAATTTGAACTTTAAATTTGTTTAGCAGTTCCTATATCAACTGATTTAATAGTTAATTAATTTTTTAACAAAACCGAACCGAAACCGATCGGTTTTCAATTTTTTTAAAACCGAAACCGCGGTTTTGAAATTCTTCGGTTTTTTGGAAACTTTTTAAGTACTCTATATGCCAAAAATGCATTTTGAGTAAATCGATGTTTAATTTTAACATAATTTTGAGATTTTTATACCATATAGTTGTTTTAAAAAGATGTTTCTGATGAAACATTTTTAACTCCCGGTCGCAACTACAACGGGATATTTTCTAACGGTAATAAAAATCCTTTTTGCTCTATACGACATCTTAAGCATATTTCCTTGCAAATACATACACGTAGAGCAAAATTTAGAGTATCCAAAACCGAAAACCGGTCAACCGGTTTTTTTATCTTTGTAAAACCGCCGGTTTCGATTTTCTTAAACTTTTCAGTTTTTTGCAAACTGGTTTTTTAAAGACGGTTAACCGGTTTTAACGAAATACTTTAAAATATTTTGATAAAATTTTTAAATTTATTTTTTAGAAAATTCTGCAGTTGACAAATTTTGGAATTAAGTACACAATTCTTAACATATATCTTATTAGCGTCCACAAAACTGAAATAGGATGGCAAAACAATAACGATTAAATTTTAATTTTGTAAATTAGAAATCAAATTAATGGTTTATATGAAATTAAATGAATGGAATTCAAATCAAAAAGTTTATTTACTGCTATTATTTATTTCATTGTTCTGGTAATATTGTGTGTTAAAATCTATTTATTTTTTAATTATACATATAACACTATTTGCCTTACCAAAATTATCTATAAATTTAAATTGGCATTTTTCATATTAAATAATAATTAATATCAAACCGGTTAACCGGTTTTTAGAATGACAAAACCGAAACCGGTTTTTTTCTAAAACACTGTTTTCGGTTAAACCGGAAACCGGTTTTTTGGACAAAAGTTGCATTAACAAAGCAATAAAACACACTTAAAAATCTCAGTAAAAAAATATATATTCATTTACAAAAGACCAAAAATAACGAGTGATAAAATACTATGAATTTCTAAACGTTTCATATATTTGTCTAAAGCATTATGAACGCAATCGATTTCTTGGATGTGTGTGAATACCCAGGCTCAGAAAATTTCTGGATAATACTTTTGACTTGTAAATGGTCTGACAAAATTTTAAAATTGCTGTGAACATCATTTGGTTTTTATTTTGAGCAATCCACATAACTATACAAATTTTGAAAAGTTGGATGTTCTATTATTAGAGTATTTAGTATATACAACTACTTATTTCGTTTCCTCCTCGACTGTTAAGAAATAAGTCCCAAACGCAACAATAAGAGCTAGTTTCTGGGATAAAGATAATCTACATTCTTCGTTTAAACCTAAATTAAACTAAAAATTGTGTTTCTCACTTATTGTTTATTTTGTATATAATCTAGGTTTAACTGAGTATCATTGGCGAGTTAAACCTAAGTATAAAATGCCAAAGCACAAACCACTGAAAAATAAAATAAACAATTTAGCACAGCCGCTCTTTGTTTTCATTTGCTTAATTAACATTAATTTAATTTTTAATATACATTTTATATACTTTAATGTCACTTTTTCTCTTACAAAGTTAAAATTTACAAAAAAAGATATGTACGCGGTTGCTTTTTCTTATAAAATTTAAAGAACTGCCATATTTATATGAAAATTATTGAGGAATGCACATGTGATTTGTCTGAAAAGTATGGCAATGCTAACTAAATTGACAGACGGTAATCCAGTAGTGAGAAACACAATCATTGGTTAAATCCCGGCTAAATATATTTCAGGTTTAATATAACAGCGTGTTAAGCTGAGTTTAACTGACAAGTAAGAAACTAGCTCTAAGTAAATTTTTCTTAATTGGGAAAAATAATTTATTTTGCGTTTTTAATAAAAACACAATGCAAAACCTTAGGAAGGTTGAAAACGATTTGCAAATCAAAACATAGAACAACAGTAAAAGGGCCTTGTTTTCGGTGATATACGTCACGTTCCCATTAAGGTCATTCTTTTCATTTCTATAAATATCGATTTCTTCAACTTCATCCTCCGTTGGATTATTACATTGGTCTTTTGTAGGCTTTGTAAAGAACAAATTAAAATTGTGGTTGAACTTATCACTATAAAATCTTTCCGAAACTGAGTTGGACGGTTATTGCTGCATGTAAATGGGCAAATTCACGCTATGGAGTAACAGCTAAACTAGAACAAATGCTCCAAGCGTTGCGTTGGCTGAAAATACGTTAACAGTAAAAATTAGTTTCTACACGCAGAAAAAAATATAGTTGGGCATTGTTACTGTAACCATTTCAAAATTTGTGCATTGTTACTGTATCCATTTCAACATTTTTAACAATATTATAGTCACAGTAACTATATATATGATTGTGGTAACAATAATATGGTTAATTTACGATTCACATGAATATTTCAACCATATATATGGTTACAGTAAACATGTATATGTTTGTGACAACCATTTATATTAATATTTTATCATAATATGTTGTTCTCAGATTATGATATAAGAGCAACATAATATGCTAAATCCTTCATCATATAAATGGTTGTCACAAACATATACTTGTTTACTGTAACCATATATATGGTTGATACAATCGCGTGAATCGTAAATTGACCATATTATTGTTACCACAATCATATATATAGTTACTGTGACTATAATATTGTTGAAAAATGTTGAAATGGTTACAGTAACAATGGCCAACTATATTTTTTTTCTGCGTGTATACAGACTAATGCAACGCCTATTTAGTTTTGGTTGTAAGACAAATTATGCTTTATAACAGTATTCTAGAAAGAACTTCTTTTTAACAGAAAAATATATTGAAAAATATTATCATTCCACAATATTAATTGCACGTAGAGCAAAATGTCCAGCAGTAATCAATTTCATGATTTTCCCCGGGCGACGATACGATAACTTTGTCAGTTAGTTAGTTTCGTAGGAAATTGTTCTGTTATTCAACATTTGAATGTAATATGCAAAGTTGTCAACCGAATAATGTTCTTTAGAAATGTTTATCTTAAAGTTACAATCGAATTGTTCGATACTAGCAACGGAAAATCTGTTGACAAACCAACTAAAATTGGGTCATTTAGACAGAATAATATGATTATTCTATTATCACAACAAAAACTATTTTCTCTGTGTGAAAAATGTTTATTTAAAACAGAAAAAGTAGTAGGTCGACTTAATACAAATTGAAACTAAAAGTTTTTAAACGAATTATTATGATGCTTCTATGGATATTCGTATTTAAAGAAAATAATGACAATAAATACTGGTTTAGTTTTGAACAATTTTAATTTCGGAAGTAATTACCCATTCTTTCAGAATTAATTTAGACGGACCTCTTAAATCGTCTAATAAAAGTACATACATATATATTATTGAATTCTGTCGGATTATTTGAAAAATTGTACTGGTTTCTTCTTTAGATTTCAAGTAACTAAATTATTGAATTTAAAAATTTCTATATTCATAATAAAAAAATATTTATTGATAGGTAACTGTAATTTCGGAAATACATGGGCTTCCCGATCGAAATTCCTGGAGATCAGGAAGTGAAATATCAACTTGTTTACCGGGAATGAAGTTCTATTTCCAATATAGTTTACAACCATTTTGTGTAATAAATATATTTTTATTTTGTTGCATTCGTTTGTGAACGAAAAATATGTATTCTTAATCAATTTTAAAATTTACCAAAGGTTTATAAATCTTATTTTGTACCTACACAGAAATAACTATATTTCAATTCAAATATTTATCACATATTGAACTGGGTTCAATTATTTCATAATAGAATCAAGTATTCATGTGCTCAAAAACAAAATTTTCTAATATTTTCTACTAAATTTCGAGTATTGAACTTGATAATTTTAATAATTGATATTGGTTGGACTTTAACAAAAAAAAAAAATTATTGAAAATTTTTTTTGTTTTGTGTTTTCAATTACGAAAAATGTATTTTCAATAAATGTTTCAGTTATGGTTCAACCAATAACGAAAATTGTATACTCAATTATTAAAATTATCAAATTCAAATCTCAAAATTCAGTAGAAAATATTAGAAAATTTTTGTTTTTGAGCATATGAATACTTGATTCAATTATGAAATATTTGAAACCAGCTCAATATGTGATAAATATTTGAATTGAAACTGTTTAGGAAATTGATTTTTCTGTGTATACAAATGCAGTTGTAAATGCTAAATAAATTACTCTTAAAACTAATTTAAATTATTTCTGAAAATATTCTGGCCACACAATGGAAGCGATCCATTTACAATACGACGACACTCGTGTATAGACACCAGGCTGTTTGCTGCCACAAAATTCTCCATACGAAATAATGCCCACAAGATAATAACGATATGTATTGCGATGCTTACGATGTTCCAAATTCAACTGTAAGGGCCCACCCGAATCCCCCTGACATGTATCACGATTCTTCTCTAAGTCACGGCCGCATATTTGAGTTTCCACAATGCCAAGTGGAGTCTTTTCATTACGCGGTAAAGTTCGTTTACACTGTTGCAAGGGTATTAAAGACAGGCTTAATTCGGTTAAAATGTTGGTGGGTGCCTTGGCAAAACTGGTGGAACCATAGCCCATGGTAAATACACGTTCATAGGGTATATGATCGCTGGTCCACAGCAAAATAGGGCGAACAAATTTGGTAAATCTGTAAGGAGAATATTGCAGTTGAAGTTTTTGTACTTTTTTGTTTTTTTTTTAAGAATAAACTTACTCCACCGGTTTTTGTAACTTAAGCAAAGCAATATCATGATAAGTCATTGCAGCATTGTATTTCGGGTGAATTATTATTTCCTTAATGGCACGTCTTTGGGGATTACTATTGCCGGTTTGATCTTTGAGATTTATAATGCCCAATTTTACTATAATGGGAGTTTCTCTAAATGTTTTTTTTTTTTTTTAATAATTAAAGTTTATCAAAAGTATGAATGATTTAGATTAACAACTTACCCACTTAAATAGCAACAATGGGCTGCAGTTATCACAAAAGTATGACTTATTAAGCTGCCACCACATTTGAAATCGATTTTCTCCTCATTTGACAAAAATCCTATAGCAGCCTGTTAAAAATAAACCGTTAAATATTTGTTTTTAATAAATAATTTCTATTAAATACTTTTCATTAAATCTATTAGAAGAAAAAAAAAAAAAAAACAAACAATGATTAATTAAATACTTGTTATACACATTCTCTCTCTCTTTCTCTATGTCTGTCTGTCTGTATAAAATTGAACTGAGTTTCATGTTGGGGCTTGTTAATCCCGCTTTATTTGGCCAATTATTAAAATAAATAATAAAGTGTCTAGTTACATTAATTAACAAACTTGTATATTTAAACTTATTTTTGTTTGTTTTGTTATTTGACGAAAATTCTAAAAATTCGTATTTAACTTTTATGTGTTTAATTTTATTTTATTATTTTTTTTTTTGATATGACGTACATACATTTTGTTATAGAAAAAAATCTAAATTAATTAATTAAATAATTGTTATAGATACTGGTGATATAAATAATACAGATTTTTTATGGATATATTCGGTTTTAGTTGTTTTTTCTAAATCCAATTCAAACATAGAGAATAAAAATAATCATACTATGTATGTGACGTGACTATAAATATTATTTGATACTTGTGACTTAAAATTAGCTAATACATAGGTTCAGGGATACATAAAAAGACATATAGCAGGGTTTCCTTTATACACACAGAGAAAAACAATAGTTGTACATGTTTACTCTAACCATTTAACATTTTTTACAAGTTATTTAATAATATTATGGTCACTGTAATTATTTATATGATTGGGCCAACCATAATATGTTAAAGTTACCATCCGCATGATTTTAGCTATTATATATATGATTGTAGGAATTAAGTACTTACATGTTTGTGGCAACCATTTTATGATGAAGGAATATACGATATCACATTGCACAGTGGTTTAGAAAAGTTTTTTTTTTTTTTGCAAATAATTCGGTAAATCGGGAACTATTTGAGACATTATTATTAAAAAAAATAAATAAATAAACCCAAATATCTCTTCAACTAACAGAGATAATATTTTTTGTAGATCTTCTTAAGTACCATTTATTTATATTAAACATTTCAGCTCATTCGGATCATAAATTATTTTTTTTTGCGATTTTTTAAAAAAAATTTAGACCCAAAGTGATCAACTTTGAGGGGCAACGCACTAGCTCCCATTAGTGCTAGGAAGCTGAACAACTGCAAATCAACTCGAACCACGTGAAATTTCGTTTTCAAATAGTTCCCGATATACCGAATTATTTCCAAAAAAAAAAACTTTTCTAAACCACTGTGCATTGTTCTCGAATTATGCTTACATAATTTGAGAACAACATATCATGATATAATGATTAATCATGAACATGATTGCGATAAACATATATTTATTTGCTGCAATCATATATATATAATCGCTACAATCATGGTAATTGATAATTTTAACATATTATGATTGCCGAAATCATATAAATAATTACAGTAAACATAATATTGTTAAAAAAACTTGTAAACATTTTGAAATACTTATGTAAACATATTCAACTATAGTTTTTCTCTAAGTGTAGCTTCAGTGTTATTTTTTAAGCAATTATTAAAAATCATCAAAAATTGCATTAATTTAACGTTTAATTACTGTAAATTCTAAACGGAATATGAGAATACAACACATACTTATTCTCAAAACTTTTCTTATTTTAATACTTTTGGTTATAAATTTCGTTTGTTTAATTTAATGCCCTCAGAAAATTTAATTGAAAATATGTACATATTTTTACATAAAATCCATAAAAAGAAACAATCGACTGTGCAATAAATCTGTCAAAATAAATGTGAACAAATATTGAATGAAAGTAGTAGGTCACTAAGGTTTAATACAATATTATTTTCACACTTAAAATCACTTTGAAATTTTATTATTCAATTTAATATACATACTTACTTACTTATATTGTTAAAGCAAGAAACAACATTCAAAAAAAGTGTGAAACAAGTTTAATTGGCAAACGGAAATGATTTAATTTATGTCCCCAAGATGAACTTGTATTTTAAAAAGTAATTACTTACATTAAATCGAGATTGGCTACCGATACGGCTAAAAGCTAACGGTAACGCTAATTTGTATTATATCGGTAACGGTATTTTAACGGTAATTGTAGTTATTTCGGTAACGGCAGCCAATCTTGCATTAAAGTACTTATGCGATAGGCATTTAAGTTCCGCTTTAGGAAAGCTAGAGAGAGATATTGTACAAATAACACTATAGAGCGAATGAGAATTACAGACACTCAAAATTTACTTGTAAAAATATCTTAGCTTAGACAAACACCAATAATAAACACTAATGCAAAAGCTTTCTCATATGGTGAGAACAAAATATGTACACTATTAAAAGTAAACATATTTTGTTTGCATATTAAACATGTTATGAGTGCGCGTATAGAAACTTAACATTTAATGGTTATTTGTAAGTTTAAATGGTTGTACATAATGTTACGAATGTGCAATGACGATTTGAATTTAACGGTCTGTGGCGACTGCATGCAGCATTCATCATGTTTGTAGGCACGTCCATCAGTAGCATGCTGCTATTAGCATTGTTTATAAGTATGGTAACACTAAATGTTTAAGCTGCTAACATTGACATCGAAAGCTCTAGAATTCGAATGTTCTAGTTGACCGTTAAGATCATTGTAGAAGATTAACGAAAGATGGCGTGTGTATAAATAGTGGCAGAGGTTGCAGTCGTGAGTGAATTTATCATAGCTGTTAGAGTTAACATCAACTCTCTTGTACATTTAAGTTTGTATATTATAAAGTGTGTGTGCATTTCTTCGAATTGACAAACGTGTAAATAGACACTGAGTGACTATTTGAACTGTTGATGTACATTTTAAATAAATAAAGAGTTGTTACAAATTTTAAACTACTAAAACTGCTTTTTATTTGCAATTAAAAGTGTTCGGTTTATTTAAAGGAAATAAACCAACATTTTAAAAAGGTTAAAACGTAACAATAATATAATAATTATGTTTCGATGAAACATACTTGTCGCCGAATGGCTCATAATCGAGCATAAATTTTATTATTTGTTTTTATTTATTTGTCTTTATTATTTTATAATTTGTCATTGTATAATTTTGTAGTTCATTTAAAATATTTATTTGAATTTATATGGCGTCCTGTGAGCCGCCTTAATGTTTTGTTTATTTGTCTTATTTACCTATTTGTTAGTGAAGCTTATGTACTAGTTGTTGTTCCTTTTTACATTGATCTCACTGCAGTGCTTTTGTTTCGTTAAGTTGGTACCGTTATTTTTAATGTGTTATACAGATAAATAACTAGTGGTCCAAATTAAATAATAATTTAAAGTAAAGTCAGTTCATAAGGGAAAAGCACTGCGGTAAGTAGTTTAATATAATTTGTATTTCTATTATTTTAACTTAATATTTTTTAATAGAAATAAACGCACATATGCACACGCATCGAACTGCAAATTATTAAACATTTTTTGAGTTCTTATTTGGTGTTGTTAAATTCGCCCCTTATGGACGACCATCGCAGCCAGCGATAACAAATTTTATTTCGCATTTTTTGAGCGAACTTGTGGTTCCTTGCCTGCCGGAACAAATTTTATTGGATTTTGTGGTTCCTTGCCTGCCGGAACATTTTAATTGTACTTTATTTGAATTTGTGGTTCCAAGCTGCCGGAACAAATAGAAATAATTGTGAAGTCGTTCCATGCCTGCCGGAACAAATAAATTTTTTGTAAAATATTTGGATTGTGTTGCTGTTTAATATTTGTGAATTTGTGTGCCCATTGAAAACATTTGTGATTCATGATGCAACGGTCGCCAGCTAGAAAAAGCTCTCGTTTGCAGACAGCAACGAGCCAAAATGTGAAAAGTTCCACGCCTGCCGGAACAGATAGTTCAGAAAATGTTTCTCAAATGCCGTCGGTACAAATTGTCAGTCCTGTTGCCCTGGGAACAACAACAACGGTAACTAGTGCCTCTATAACTGCCCCTAGAGAACCGACACCTGCTGTATCAACGCAAAACATTTTCAGTTCAACAAGTGAAGAGCCCTTTAGTCTGCCGCCGTATGTGCCCGGTCCTAATGTGAGAACGCAGCCGCAGTCTAATAATGAGAACCTGCAACGACAAATTGACATCCTGCAAGCTCAATTGTCAAACGCTCAACGTGCTTTAAGAGCAAATCAAAATTTAAATACGCCGAATGTTATTGGACCAAATGCGCCAGTCATCCAAAGTATTAGCAGTGGCCCTGAGGACATGGTTGATCGCCGGAATCCAACGCCATATTCCTATGTTAGTCAGTCAGATCAGTTGATGACATCTCAGCCTGTTTTTGTTTCCCCTGCTACAGTGCCCATGCCAGTACAACGCAAACTTTATGATCTGCCCGAATTTTGTGGTACTCCTGAGGACTGGCCAATGTTTTTGTCTGCCCTTGAACATTCGACAGCGGCATATTCATACAATAATTTTGAAAATTGTTTGAGATTGCAGAAGGCTTTGAAAGGTGAAGCCAGAGAGTGCGTGAAGTCGTTGCTCATCCACCCAAATAATGTGCCAACAGTTATAGAGCAATTAAAGCTACAATATGGTCGCCCGGAGTTGCTTATTCGATGCCAATTGCAACAGATGAAGGAAGTTCAGCCCATAGCAGAAAACGCGATCGATAAATTGGTGCCATATTCCATTAAGGTCAGAAATTTAGCAGCATTTTTGGAATCTGCCAATGGTTATCAACATTTGTCGAATCCAACACTCATGGAGGAGTTAGTCCAGAAACTTCCAATGAGCAAACGTTTGGATTGGGCCCAGTTTGCTTCAACTTTACCTCAGTTGCCGACTATTTTGGATTTTAGCACCTGGCTCCAGCGTGTTGCAAATTTGGTAAGAAGTGTGCAAATAAGTAGTTCAAGTGGCAATAGATCTAGCAGTGATCCAAAACGGAAAGTGGTTTTATATGCTTCTGATGGCCCAGAACGTCAGTTAAAATGTTTTTATTGTGTTGGCCCACATAAAATTTTTGATTGTAAGAAATTTTTAGAATTGACTGTGCCTAATAGATGGAGTGAAGAGATTGAAGTTATGTTTTTCGTGTCTTAGTGGTGGCCATTCAATTAAAGATTGTCGTCGGCGTAAGCAGTGTCCCATAGAAAAGTGCCAAAGAAATCACAATAAATTATTGCATGAAACTAAACCTAATGAACCAAGTGAACGATCCGTAAATGTGCCGCCAACAGAGAGAGCTTCAACAGTCGAGCCAGTGCTTAGTTGTGTTTCCAGTGTTAGTGAAAAAAGTGATTTGTTGTTCAGAGTGCTCCCAGTGGTTCTTTATGGACCAAATTGTGCTATTGAAACTTATGCACTCCTAGATGAAGGTTCTTCGGTCACGATGATGGATAGCTCTTTAGTGAGACAGCTTGGACTGCATGGTCGACAAAGTCAATTGAATTTGAGTTGGTATGGTGGTAAATCGGCACAAGAACCAGTTATGGTGGTGGATCTTCATGTGAGCGGTGTTAATAAGAAGAGGAAATATGCTTTGAAAAATGTGTATGGTGTCTCGAATTTGAAGTTGCCTAGTCAGAGTTTTAATGCGGATTTAGTAAAGAATCATGGTGTGCCTTTAAGCACATATGAATGTGTGGCTCCAAAGATACTAATTGGTTTAGACCATTGCCATTTAGGATTGCCCGATGAAATAGTCCCTTTGGAAGATGCTGGTCCATATGCTGCCAATACTCCTCTTGGATGGGTTGTTTTTGGAAACGTGAAAGGAGGTCGCCCTGGAACACAAACTTGTTTGCTGACAACACAGTTGGATAATTTAAATAATTTGGTGGCAAATTATTTTGAAACGGAAAATTTTGGTGTTAAGGCTCTACCAGTGATTGAGTCAAGAGATGATTTACGTGCACGAGAGATATTGAGAAATTCGACGAAGAGGGTTGCTGGAAGATTTGAATCCAGACTACTATGGTGCAACGATGACGTAGTCCTGCCGGATAGCTATTCCATGGCCCTTAATAGATTTTTTGGAATGGAAAGAAAGATGAAAAATAATCCTGAATTTGGTGCGGCCTATAAACAAATAATTAATGAATATTTGCAGAAGCGGTATGTACGCAAATTATCATTGAGTGAAGTTGATACGTTTCATCCGAGAACGTGGTACTTGCCCCACTTTGGTGTCGTAAACCCTAATAAGCCAGGGAAGATTCGTATGGTGTTTGATGCAGCAGCAAAGGTGGAAGGTGTCTCATTGAATTCAAAGTTATTGAAAGGCCCTCAGCAGTACAAACCGTTGCCATCAGTTCTATTTAATTTTAGAATCGGTTCCGTAGCTGTTTGTGGGGACATAAAGGAAATGTTTCATCAAGTTGTTGTTGCTGAGGAAGACAGGTGTTCGCAGAGGTTCTTGTGGCGAGATGATGATAGTGGTCCACCGGAAGTGTATGAGATGCTTGTGATGACGTTTGGAGCTGCCTGTTCGCCCTGTATTGCCCATTATGTAAAGGAAACTAATGCAATGGAGCATCGAAATCGTTTCCCTAGAGCCGTGAAGTCAATTTTGGAGCATCATTACGTAGATGACTTTGTAGACAGTTTTGTAAATCCGTCAAAAGCCATTGAAATAGCCAAACAAGTTAGAGAAATACATAAAGCTGCTGGTTTTGAAATGCGTAATTTTACATCGAATTCATCGGAGGTGGTCGTGGCTCTAGAAGGCTGTTCAAATCATCAGGTTAGTTTCTCAGGTGGCTTAAATGAGTTGGACGGTTCAACTGAAAAGGTACTTGGCATGTTTTGGGATCCAAATGACGACGCGTTCAAATTTGTTTTGAAATTCCATCGTGTGAATTCTGACGTCATTCTTGGTAAAAGGTGTCCCACAAAGCGTGAGTTATTATGTGTCGTAATGTCCATTTTTGATCCACTTGGTTTTTTGTGCCATTTTATGATAACTGCCAAACTTTTGATGAGGGAAGTCTGGAGACATAGTGTACTTTGGGACGAGATGTTGCCCGCGTCATTACAAGCGATGTGGAATAAATGGCGCCAAGAGCTAAGAAATGTTGACCATGTAAAGGTTCCACGATTTTATTTTGGAAATGGTTTGCCCTTGGAGTTAGAGCTGCATATTTTTGTTGATGCCAGTGAGGATGCCTTCGGTGCAGTGGCCTACTGGAGATATACAACATCTGATGGACAAATAGGAGTGTCGTTTATATCTGCCAAGTCGAAATGTGCCCCATTGAAATGTATGACCATTCCCAGGTTAGAACTACAAGCCGCCGTTTTGGGGACCCGATTGATGGACACTATAATGACGGAACATGAACTCAAAGTTTCTCGTCGAATCTGTTGGAGTGACTCTACAACCGTCATTAGTTGGATTGGTTCTGAGAGCAGGAGATATAAACCTTTTGTTGCCCATCGAATTACCGAAATACTTGATTCGACATGCCCAACTGATTGGAGATGGTTGCCTACAGATCTGAATGTTGCCGATGATATTACAAGAGCTAAAAATGAAGTTGATTTTTCCATTGAAACACGTTGGTTCCAAGGGCCACAATTTTTGTATGAGAACGAAGCTGACTGGCCGAATAAGAATTCTGAGAAATCTGATGATTTGTGTGCAGAAGAACTACGCCCCAAATTTGTTATGCTGGTTAGTGCAAATTTAGTTATTGATTTTAATCGTTTTTCTTCATTTCTCAGGCTTAAACGAACAATGGCTTGGGTTCTGAGATTTATCAATCGCTGCCGAAAATATGATAAATGTAATGGTTCGAGATGCCTGTGTGCTGAAGAGTTAAGGGTTGCTGAAACTAGTCTGTGTCGTCTGTCCCAAGAAGAGTGTTTCGCCTTTGAAATAAACGCTTTAAAATCTGGTGGTTCTTTAAAAAAGGACAACGAGTTATTTTCCCTTTCGCCTTATTTTGATGAAAATAATTTACTTCGAGTGAGCGGTCGTATTGATGCTGCGAGTTGGTTGCCTTTAGATGCCAGGCATCCCATTATTTTGTCGCCCTGTCACCGCTTTACACAACTATTTGTTGCCCATGTGCATAATAAAATGAGACATCAAAATTTTGAGGCTACCATAGGCGAAATAAGGAAAAGGTTCTGGATTCCACGACTACGTAAACTGTTGAGTAAGACCACATCAAATTGCAACATTTGTAAAATTCGTCGTGCCGTTCCAGTAGCTCCCTTTATGGGATCGTTGCCAAGTGATAGACTAACTCCATATGTCCGGCCATTTACTTATACTGGTGTTGACTATTTTGGCCCAATAAATGTAACTGTTGGTAGACGTCATGAAAAACGTTGGGTTGCCTTGTTTACGTGCCTTACAATCAGAGCAGTACATTTAGAAGTGGCCTATGATCTCTCTACTGATTCGTGTATTTTGGCTATACGGAATTTTATAAATCGTCGTGGCACCCCGTTGAAGATTCGGAGTGACAACGGAAAGAATTTTGTTGGAGTTAACCAAGAAGCCCAGCGATTTGATGAAGTATTTGATCTGGTTAAAATTGAAGATGAGTTATCTACAAGGGGCATTGAATGGCAGTTTAATTGTCCACATAATCCTGCAGAAGGTGGTATATGGGAGCGAATGGTTCAATGTGTTAAGAAGGTTTTAAGAGTAACCCTAAAAGAAGTCGCCCCAAAAGAGCACACCTTGCAAAGTTTTTTAATTGAAGCCGAAAACATCGTGAACTCTCGCCCATTGACTCACTTGCCTGTCAGTCCTGAAGAGGAAGAACCATTGACGCCTAATCATTTCTTGTTGGGTTCTGCAAATACGGCTCAAACGCCAGAAGGTATTGAGATTACAAAGCCAGTGGTACTGAAGAAGCAGTGGCGAATTGCTCGACAGCTACGAGATCATTTTTGGAAAAGATGGATTGTGGAATATTTGCCCACACTTACAAGACGGTCCAAATGGTGCGAATATACGAAGCCTGTGGCCCCGGGAGATCTTGTACTAATTTGTGATCCAGCTGTTTCCCGTCGAGATTGGAAGAGAGGTCGTGTCGTAAATGTGTTTCCAGGCAGTGATGGTGTTATTCGTCGTGCTGACGTACGTACCAGTACAGGAATATTAAAGCGCCCTGTTTCAAAGCTTGCTGTTCTTGATTTGGAGTAGTGAATCGTAGCCGATCCACGGGGGTGGGAATGTCGCCGAATGGCTCATAATCGAGCATAAATTTTATTATTTGTTTTTATTTATTTGTCTTTATTATTTTATAATTTGTCATTGTATAATTTTGTAGTTCATTTAAAATATTTATTTGAATTTATATGGCGTCCTGTGAGCCGCCTTAATGTTTTGTTTATTTGTCTTATTTACCTATTTGTTAGTGAAGCTTATGTACTAGTTGTTGTTCCTTTTTACATTGATCTCACTGCAGTGCTTTTGTTTCGTTAAGTTGGTACCGTTATTTTTAATGTGTTATACAGATAAATAACTAGTGGTCCAAATTAAATAATAATTTAAAGTAAAGTCAGTTCATAAGGGAAAAGCACTGCGGTAAGTAGTTTAATATAATTTGTATTTCTATTATTTTAACTTAATATTTTTTAATAGAAATAAACGCACATATGCACACGCATCGAACTGCAAATTATTAAACATTTTTTGAGTTCTTATTTGGTGTTGTTAAATTCGCCCCTTATGGACGACCATCGCAGCCAGCGATAACAATACTCAAATTTAATAATTGCGACTAAAATATATATGTTATACTAACTAAAATATTGTTCAAATTAAATAAAAACAAGTAAGAGCGCTAAATTCGTCTGTGCCGAATCTTATATACCTTTCACCAAATTATACTTTAAAATAAAAATTTTAAATATTTTTAGGTAAACAAAATTTAAAAAATTGTTTTTTAACATTGTTTTTTTTTTAATTTATTGGTGAAAAAAAAAATCGGATTAAAAAATATTTTTCCCGATTTTGACCCATTGTAGGTCCAAATTATTATATCCTTATACACATCGTTGCAATGGACTTTGAAATATCTATCATTAAATATCCATATTAATGTAATCCAGTTATAGATCAAAAATAAGGCAAAAATCGATGTTGTCCCGGTTTTTTTTCCTTATATCTCAGCCATTTGTTCGCCGATTTTCTCCATTTCAAATAGCAACCGAATTGGAAGAATTCCCGATATATTGATGTATGAATCAAGTATGTAAGTTATTTGGGGCTACGGAAAGTTGATTTCAATATACAGACGGACATGGCTATATCGACTTCGCTATCTATAACGATCCAGAATGTATCGCTCATTTGCTGCAACAACGTCATAATTCAAAAAAAGTCGTTTCGAGAAAAACGGCTTTGAATGTTTTATGACATTTGACTATTTCCTATATAAATTTTCAACAAATCATGAGATTTTAGAAATATAACCTGATTCGAATAGTAGATGTTAATATCCTTCTAATCTGTATTTGACCCACATTTGTTCTTGTCAAATATACTAGAAAACATGAATTTTGACGTTTACAACAAAAAAACACTCTCACGGAAAAAATTACTGACTTTTTTGAAAACTGATAAAACTATATGAAAGACTATAGAACGGCGCATATTTCGTATTACTCAGTTCAAAACACACGGATTTTGAGTTATGTCGTTGTTGCAACAAATGAGCGATATATACTTTGTAGGGTCGCAAATGAAAAATATATAAATTACAAACTTATATTTACCGTTGCTACTCATGGTGAAGATTATAATAAGTACTAGCATTAAAATAGGCCCAAAAATATAAAACATTTCGGTATCTTTACATTAGAAATTCCAAATATTGCTAAATTTTACCTTTGACCTTTAACATTTAAGGGTTAAAGTTGTCCGCTTTTAGTAAAACTTTCAGAGTATATTTAAAATTATCTGAACTATAAGATTCTGTATAGGTTTTACTTAAAATTCGTAATTCGCCAAAATATGGGCAAAAAAATATTTTTTCCCGAAAATCACAAAATTTAATACATATTTTTTTTTATTATGATCTCAATAAATGATCAAATAAATTCTGAATTTTTTTTAAAAAAAATGTTTAATAATTTGAAAATGGAGATTCGAAACTGCCGTTAAAAAAAATAAATTGTTTGGCCATCCCTGCGAATAGGTTAACGGTATCGTACAAAAACAAAAACTCATAAAAATGTAAATACGGATATTATTTAAGTAAAAAATTGCTTTTATGTAAATATTTCTTAAAATATGTTAATTTTGTTCCTACATTCCTTGTTCAAGTGGCCTGAGACACGTAAGTGGTCTGGGGAATTTTTAATAACTTTAACATTTTTTACCCATTTTTTGTGTCTTTTATATCTCATTAGAACGACAATTGCACTCGATTGCAGAAATAATTATTTAGTATCAAAATTTTTACAAAAACTGAAAAATTTTAATTTTTTCCGAATTTTAGCGATAATACAGTTTCTGGGTCAATTTGACCCAACGGAGATGTAGGTTTAATCTCAAAAAGATTTTTTTACTGTAATTTTCATTCATTTAAATATATCTACATATTTCTGTAACATAATGCAGAAAGTTAAGGAGATTCACAAATTTATTTCATATAAATAGTAAAATTTTGCATATATCTGACCTTTGACCTCGATGCGCGTCCCAAAATCGTTGTCCGATTTGGCTCAAATTTTCAACAATTAACTTTTAGACCTAGAGTCATAATATGCCACCCGGCATCCTTCAAAATTCGAACACAATTTTTTTTCCATACAACTGATTGTCACTCTAATATATATAGTTTGTAGGGTCGCATATGAAAAATGTCTAAAGAAAATTGGTGGTATATAAGGCCACAACCTCCAGTAAATAATCCAGTAAGTATTCTCAAATCGCTCTTTCCGAGCGCTAGCAACTTTTGGACAATTGGCCTGCCGGAGTTCAGGCAATGACGAGCAAAATTCCAGTTCAATCAAAGAACTAACTCTATACAGTAACCCCGAAGGTTCAAAGAAAAGTTCAGGCCGATTGCTGAAGAAAACAAACGTTCGTTGCTCGCAAGGTCGTCATGACCATTCTTTCAACCTTTGTTTTTAATTGAAAAATGTTTTCTAAAGTTAATTTGCAATTGATTTGAATAAGGAATTAGTTCGTAATGAATACTTTAATGGAATGTTTAAATATCAAATCTAATTTGATTTTGAAAATTAAAATAATTCCTCAATTCAAATCAAATAACAATACAAAATTGTAATTTTATTTTATTCGATCTTTTTATTTATATCAATAAATTATAAAATTTAAAAATACAAAATTGTATTAAATATTATTGAAAATATTTATCCGCATTAAATTTTTTAATATTTTGCGTTTGGTTTTTTATTTTAATCTTTTACAAACTTAAGAAAACTAATGATTCAACACATTATATTAAATGAATGTGTAATAGATTAAATTTAATAAAAATTTAGTGATTCAATAATGTTTCTATAAAAAATTCTCAAAGTTCTGAATTCAATACTTTTGAAGTATTAAGAAATTAAGCCTATCAACTAATTCATAATGAATGGTTTAATTGAATAGTTAGACATATTTAATTTGACTTTTTAAAATTGAATTAAAATAAAAACTGAATTGACAAAAACGCTTAGTTTTGAGATTGTGTTCGTAAAATGATAAGATGATGTTAGACTTGTTGGCTCGAACACCTTCATTAGTAGTTTATAGTACAACGAACACATTCCTTTATAATTATTCAATTTTGTCACAGTTTTTTTTTTTTTATTATTTTTAATTGCTAAATAAAAAATTAAAACAAACAAAAATGCATTTATTTACCATATGAGGGTATTGACCAGGTGCTACTATTGAACGGCCATTAAAATCATCATTAACTGATTCCATTTCATATTGAATCAAATCTTGTCTTCCCTGATTCTCTTCGTAATTGTAAATATTATAGAACTTTTCATAGTAGTGATCATCCGGTGTATTTGGTGTGGAATAATTTGAATATTTTCGATATTCCAACTGAGGTTTAACAAGATCATCTACACTTATAGCTTCATGCAATGACCAACCTTTGGAGTATTGATATTTAAAGGTTTGAGAACTAGGTTGAGTAGTTTTTCCATCGTTATTGTCATCTGCACTAAATCTACTTTGAAATATGGGAGTATTAGAGTTACGGTTTGCTACTGCAATGTTGGCATACTGTTGGGGCCTAACAACACTCGTTGAGGAAGGCCGACCAATAGCTCTTCCTTGAGGCTGCACTGATGCTGGATTTCGTATTGCATTTCCATTATTGACATACTGTTGGCGCCTAACAACACTCGTTGAGGAAGGCCGACCAATAGCTTTTCCTTGAGGCTGCACCGATGCTGGATTTCTTATTGTATTTGCATTATATTGTTGTTTTTTTATAGTTTGATTTATAGTTATTACATTTTGAGTTGGCACATTATTCCCAAATGTTATTTGACTTTGTATAATTGAATTTAGATTGGGGCTATTATATTGTAACGTTTGAAAATTTACCGTACCTCGATTTCTTTGATTTGAATTTAATACATTTTGATTTTGCACATTGTTCGAAAACGAAAATTGATTTTGTAAAACTGTATTTGGATTTGTGGTATATTGTATCGTTTTGAAATTTTGCCCATTATTAGAGAATTTTAAAGGTATATTATTTTGTAAATTTTGTACCTGATTAGAGTTTAAAATAGTAAACTGTGTATTAACTTTGTTAAAACTATTAATTATAAATAAACATAATATGATTTTCATATTATTTTGTTTCTGTTGTGGTTAATTAATATGTTAGTGATATTTAAAATGGCAAGTGTTTAGTTAGAATTTCGGCAAACGACTGTTGTGTCAGTTATCTTATACTCAACAGTTATTGTGTAAAAACGAAATATAAATACTTGTTTCAGCCTTCTTTTTTTTGTATTTTGTCATTCTTAAACGAATTCTGTTTAATATATTTGATAATCTACATAAACGTATAATTAAATTTTTTATTGATCAATTTTTATTTATACTTACAGTAGGGGGCAAAAATGGAGTGAATATAATATTAAATAGTTTTTCTTAAATATTTTGGAGTTCTATTCTGATTTTATACAAAAAATTTCTCAGTTTAATAATGTTTAAAAATAAGATTGAAAAATTTAACTTTCCCTATTGACAAATAGTTATTATATAGATTGTTTACTTCCTCTGTCGTCAAGCATGACGATAGATAAAATCAACAATGGAATCAAAGGTTCTAAAGAATTAATTCTTAATTCCATTTTCGAGATTTAAATAAATCGTATTTCTTAACCATTCCGTTAATTAATTAATTTGAATTAATTCTTAAGGGGCCCATAGACACATACTGCTCATGCACATCCATTGCACATCAAATGTATTGAATTCATTCATTATAGAATTAATTCCTTATTGAAACATTGAAATTTCTTTAATTCAAATCAATTACAAAAACCTAATACATTAGAATTTATTGCCATGTATTTTGTTATTGTATCACTTATACTAGATGAACCCGGTCCGCGTTGCTGGCCCTTAGAAAACATCTATTTTATATTGCATCTCCATCTCGATTTTAATATACAGCGTCGGACAAAGCCGGTGAACCAACCTTCAATGTTAATACATATGGTGGCATTCCGGCTGGTTCCAATGAATTCAAAAATTTTGTAGGGTAATAGACGGCTTGTTCTTCGTTCATTACTGTGTCAATCGATTTGTATTTTATTGTTTCTCCAGGCAGTTTTATCTTTTTTTGTTTATTGAGCTTGTTAACATCATAATTTGTTGGTGCCAAAATTGCATGTTCCCACAGCCAATCCGAGTTTTTGCAGTTTGTTGTAAGACATGGGAATACCTTGTCGACAACGGCTTGAATATTCATTTGCATTCGGCAGAAGTTTGGGAACGAAATCTAATATGTTTTGAGAGGGTTTCGACAGAAGGGTATTGCAGCAAATGCAGACACATGTTCGTTCATAGCGTTCGGCATCTGTAGCTTCATTTCCAGTGAAATAAATTTAAAGGAACTTCGCATCATCATTGGGAAGCGGGAGCAATGATCCAATTCTGTGGTACATTTAGCCTTGAACTTTAAAGGTGGGCATAAATCCGACGTCATTTGAATTTCATTAGTGTATAGTATAAACATTTTATTTTGCCACGCCCCTACGCCCACAGACCGAAAATCAAAAATCTTGTAAAGTCAGATTTACCCGCTAGGCTATTCTGCAGATTCCCTGAAAATTTCATCAAAATCGGTCTAACCGTTTTTGAGTTCATTCAGAACATACAAACATCCATTTTTATATATATATAGATGTGTGAAAAGAGAGAGTACCCAGTAGTTCTAGGAGACAGTCCCGAACTAGTGATTTTACCCATCATTTAGGGCGGGAACTATTTATTTTAACACGTGCATGTCCTAACCTTTTTGACTACAATGAGACTGTCTTATAGCTGTCAGTTACTGTACTAGCTACATAACTGGTAACTTGATCAGCTACATAACTAGTTATTTTAACATGTACGGATGCTAATTGACCTCAAATAGTCAGCTACAAAGACATGTCATAGGCAGTTCAATAAACGATTGCTTGTAAACAAACCTTTCTTCGACAACTCTAAAATATATTACTTCTGGTGGGTAAAATAACTACTTTCTAAAGTGCAGTACAAAATAAATGTTTGAAGTGACTTCACTATAGGTTACTAAGAGACACTAAAGTGACTATTGACTTCAGCTATCTTACATGGGATATCAGTATACTTAAGCAAAAATAAAAATTAACTGTATGAGAATTACATCAACACAATTTGTATAAAACGAGTTTGAACGAATTACTCACACAACACGTTTAAAGTGACTACACTCCAGATAACTTAGAGACACTTAAGTGACAATTGTCTCCACGGTAGATTACCTGGGATGTATGAAGTAACCAATTGTCTTATCTCTGCACTACAAAGAGCACATATTTGGCAAATGTCCAAAATATATAAATTGGAGTCAGCCAAGTGATAAAACATTTGTGACGATTACTGTCTATAAGGGATACATTGACTACTTGCTTAACTGCTGGGTAATTTCTTTCAATGTCATTTCTCTCCCCTTCCGTTATATGTATTTATTTGAAGCAGGGTTTACAATTGCTACTATATTAGCAGTTAATATCAGTTTTTATCTATCTGCATACTAAAAATATAGTTACTATTTGTATAACTCTGCTAATATAAATTGCTGTTACTATTCATATATTACTATACAAATTGCAATGTTAGTTTGCAATTTCTAGTAGCATATAAAACCAGTTATCAACTCGTTCTTGTAGTACAACAACCAAAATACTTTAGTAGCTTTAGTAGCACACACATTATTATTTTATTGAACATGACATGTTCAAATGAGCCTATTTATATTGAATATGATGAAAATCGAAAGATCCTAGGTGAATTTGTTTGTGATGGAATGATATATGAGATACTTTAAGCTAATCAAAATGATCTTTGAGACTAAAAACTTGTTTATCATTGAGAAACGAATGTTATTTTAATCCTAATAATAAAATTAAATATTTTTTTTCTTCTATTTGGTATAAATTATTATTGAAAAACATAAAATATTTAAATGCAAAAATAACATACATTGTGTGTGTTTACTGATATGATGTTATACACTTAGCTATAACAGCAACTAATAGCATCAATTGAAGAAATATAAATTGTGCTATAGCACATCGAAAGAAATGTGAATTGTTGCTAGAAAAAATTGCGTGCAATAGTAGTTCGACAAAAACGTGTGTGCTACTAAAGCACGAACATATATTTTGATGGATATGCAATGGATTGTGTCTGCTACTATACATTTCAAACAACAGTTGCAATTTTAATAGTAATACAAATGAACAGAATGAATATTTATAGTAGTCGATTGTGATGAAATGAGATGATTTCATATTTATTACATAGTCAAATGTAAAAAAATATGTTGCTAGAGCTGAATATCGAAACCCTGATTTCATGTTTTTAATGATTCAATTTGTCTTCAATTAAAATCTAATACAAACAGGCTTTAGACAATTTATTTCATTTCATTTTGCAAAACAAAAACAAAACTAAATGAAAGAAATATATTTTAATTAAATTTGTACCTATTATCCCAATAAACCAAACGATATCATCTATATATAAACTATTTGCGTATCACAAACGATAGTATTTGCGGACTAAATTGTATCGTTCCTTATAAAGCCGTGTGTCCACTAGCAAATTACTTGCGGAAGAACTTCTGCAAGTCACTTGCGGAAGAACTTCTGGAAGAATTTGCTGAAGTGTTTCTACTCAAACCGAAACTAGCGGAAGTCTGCTTCCAGAAGTAGTTTGTTGAAGTTATTAATATGAACTTGCTGCAAGAAATTGCAGACGTGTTTCCACACAATGTGAGTACAATTCTTGCAGTAGAGTTTGCTTTTTGTACGTATGACAGTATAAAAATGTCTTGTGGCGAGAAATTGTGGGTGAGAAATTGGGTGCTGCGGCGCGTAGATTTTAGTTTCCAAAATACATTACTTGAAGAATAGTGGACCGAAGACTCCATGCTGTGAAAAATTTCCTGAGAATCTCTAATGATGATTTTGAATACATTTGATATTTAATTCAAACAAGTATTCAAAAGCTGGATACCAAACGAATTTATTTTTGTCCATTTTTATAAATTTGGAAAAGAACTCAAAAAAACACAAAACAAAACTGAAAACAGAAGAGAATACCACAAACCTTTTACCCGATGTATACCTGACTTCTTCTGCAAGTCTTCAAAACACTTGCAGTTCACAGCAAGTCGTTTAAGTTACTTCCAGCAAGCAACTAACACGTGTTTCCACATAATAGCTGCAGGTAACTTTTGCAAGCCGTGACTTCTGTAAGTTGACTTCTAATACGTGTTTACACGACAAAAACTTCTGGAAGCATCTTCCGCTTTAAAACTTGGTAGTGGACACACGGCTTAAAATCGTTTTTCCAGGCAAATATGATATCGTTTTCGCTATCATAATTTCAAAGAATTTTTTGCATACAGATCAAATCACCATCTTGCGTATGTTGTTCGAAAAATTTTAATTTAAATTATTTTTCAGTTTATCTTATTGAAAGGAAAATACTTGAAAACTATATTATGATGGTTTTGCTATCATAGTGTTTATCTGGTTTATTGGGTAGATTTGAATTAACAAAAATTTTACCATTCAAAGGTTTAATGAATTCCATTTGAATTAATGAAACGATGAATGAATTATATATAAATGAAAAACTTTGAATAAAGCTTAATAATTAGATTTAGGAAATTGATTTATGGAATGTATGTCGAACATTTCTTAATTCCGAGTTAATTAATTCCAAGCTCTGAATGGGCCCTATACTATTATAGACCAGAATTTAAAATTATTTAAATTTTAGTTTAATTCAATAAAATCATAATTCATTCAAAAATGTTTGCAATTTATTCAATAAAACATTCAGAATTACTAATTCTTAAGCTTCTTTCAAAAACTTTTGGTTGAATAAAGTTCTTTACTCAGTAAATTAATAATGAAATTAAATTTAACTTACCTTTGAATAATTTAATTTGTTGCTAATTCAAATCTAAAACAAATTGAATGAAAATGGTTTTTTCTTTATTTAATTTGTAAATATTTTGTTTGATTTTTGTTTTTCAGCTTTTTCAAAATAATTGAAGAAAAATTCTCTAATGCTAATCTATATCTATATAAATATATAAATGTCTTTGTAAGTTTGTTTGTTTATTTGTTTGTTTGTTTGAGCATCACGCCTAAACGGCTGAATCGATTTTATTGAAATTTGGAACGTAGATAGATCCTTACTTGGAAGCGTCAATAGGCTATAACTTTTTTCAATACTTGGACCAGAAAGGGGTAAACAGGGGGCAAACCGGTAAAATTGGTACCTTTAGTTCTTAAACAATAAATACTAAACGGCCGAAACGATTTTATTGAAATTTCCAACATAGACTACAGGGGTAGCGAAGCGCACCGGGTCAAGCTAGTTTACAATATATTTGAATTGTATAAATATTTAATGATTTAATACACTGTATTAAGCAGAGCTTCAAATTAATTAATTCAAATTGAGCTTAATTCGCTAAAATCTTAATTGGGAATTATAAAATGTTAGCCATTCATTCCATAAATCTATTTACAGCATCTAATTCTTTAGCTTTATTCTAAGGCTTTCAGTAAAATTGAATTCATTCATCGTTGAATTAAATCATAATGGAATCAATTCATAATATTTGTTAATTCAAATCTAATACAAATTGAATTGAAATATTTGTTTTCTATTTTTTAAGTTTGTCATTCTGTTTGTAATTTCCATAATATAATTTTCCGACCCTATAAAGTACATATATACTGGATCCATATAGATAGCGTAGTCGATTAAGCCATGTCCGTCTGTCTGTCTATCCGTCTGTCTGTTGAAATCAATTTTCTGAAGACCCCAAATAACTTACAAACTTGATTCATACATCAATATATCGGAAATTCTTCCGGCTCGGTTGCTATTTAAAATCGAGAAAATTGCCCCACAAATGGCTGATATATAAGGAAAAACCCGGGCCAGGCTCGATTTTTGATCTATATTTGGATTACTAAGTCATTAATAAAGACAATATGGATGTGATAGATTATAATTTGGACCTACAATGGGTCAAAATCGGGAAAAATATTTTTTAACTCGAATTTTTTTTTTTACCAAAAAAATTTTTTGTCATGAATTTTTTTTTACTAGTAAATTTTTTTAAAAAAGAACAAATTTTATAAAAAAATTAAAAAAAACTATTTCGAAAAAAAAAAATTGAAAACTATTTTGAAAAAAAAAAATATTATTTTTTAAATTTTAAAAACAATTTTGAAAAAAAAAAAATTAAAAACCTAAAAATATTTAAAATTTTTATTTTAAAGTATTATTTGGAGAAGGGCATATAAGATTCGGCACAGCCAAATATAGCTCTCCTACTTGTTAATCCCTAGAAAAGGAATTGAAAAACAAAACGACAAGCCTATTTGTAATAGATTTGAATTGAAGACAAATTTTTAATGGATTTGAATTCAAGATAACTTGGATGATTCAATAAGAAATTAATTCCATAAATAATGAATTCTAAAAGGTACTAAGGAATTAAGATAACGAATTAATTCGTGCTGAATGCTGTAATGGAATCATTAAGATAATATATATATAATTTGACTTTGAAAATTTTATTAAGAATTAATTATTTCGAATCTTTGGTATTAAGGCAGATAATAAGGTAATAAATTTGATTTAAATAAAAAAAGGAATATATTCCAAAAACGAATGATAAATTTAAAAAAGGAAGTACTAAATATTTGAAACTTTTAAGCAAGGTTGATTACCGATTCTAAACTTTAACATTATTTAATGTTAATTCGGTAATGGTACTATAATTCATATCTGCAATATGAACAGACAGGTTTTTGGCCAAATGTGAGCTGCTTTGTAATAGAGCAATCTATAGAATGTATCTACTGTTCATAGACTTCAAGAAAGCCGATGGCTTGAGTAGGAAAGGATTTAGAACTCTCAGTTCTTCACAACGGGAGCATCAGCCAACCATTTCATACTAACGCTGATACAAAACATGGATGCCCTTTATCACCCCAATTGTTACCATCTTGCTGGATGATATCATGGAATATATATCGAAGTCTGTTTAAAGAGAAGAGGAATTACATGGAGTTTCTCACGCCAACTCTAGGATTTGGATTATGCGCATGATATTTGTCTACTCTCGCATAGTATCTCCACACTTAAAGATAAATACTTAAGATAAATATCCAGAAAACCAAAGCCATGAGAATAAACAATGTTAACACAGAAAACATCATGATACAAGGACAATAGAGTTGAATAAGTAGATAGCTTCAGCTATATAGGCAGTATAGAGATAACAAATTTCGGCGCAGAAACACAGCGGCATTCGGACGACAGCAATACGGATGGAAAATCTCCCAAATATCCAGTTCAGAATATTCAATGCCTGGGTAAAGTCTACTCTGTTGTACGGAAGTGAAACCTGGATGGTATCAAACACAATCAGGCAAAAACTACAGATACTCACACAAGTGCCTTAAGGTAGGGTCACACATGGTAAATATTTGACGAAAAATACGTAACCACTAAATAAACAAGTAAAAAAGTATGGTCGGTCCTTACCGACCTTACTAAGTAAATGAGCAAAATCATTATTCTTTCAAAATTTCAATAATTTATATTCGTGAGTGATTTTCGGAAGTGGGCCTTATATGGGAGCTATGAAAAATTATGAACCGATCACCATGCAATTTGGTCATGTGATTAATGTCCATACGAAAGTTATTTATGTTAAATTTTATGGGTATACCAACATTTTAAGGAGATTTATGTTCGTTAAAGTGATTATCGGAAGCAGGTCTTATATGGGAGCTATGACTAATTATGGACCGATCATAATAAAATTTGGTGACATGAATTCCGTATATATGAAACTTATTTGTAGAACAACTTGTGTAGATACTTATATAAATTAAACATTTATGACCGATAAAGTCCAATTTCGGGAGGACATTTGTATGGGGGCTAGGTGAAATAATGGACCGATTTCAGCCAATTTCCTTAGGCAGAAAAAATGATATGTACTAAATTTTATTAAAATATCTTCAAAATTGCGACCTGTACTCTGCGCACAAGGTTTACATGGACAACCAGCCAGACGGGCGGACATCGTTTAATCGACCCAGAAAGTGATTCTGAGTCGAGGTTGGTGTTAGAATAATATTTTTGGGTGTTACAAACATCTGCACAAATCCATTATACCCTCCCCACTATGGTGGTGTAGGGTATAAAAATATATTTAAATTCTTATAGTTCTTGTCTAAAACTCCTTTTACTAAGGACAATTCAAAGCACATATTCAGTTTTATTTTATTTGATGCTGTTTGATCTTACAAAACACATGTAAGAATAAACAACGTCAAACAAATTTGTACTAAGAAAAGTGGTTACGCTTTTTTGAGTAAATATTTGCCGTGTGTGACCGTACCTTTAGAGTCATATGCAGCATATTCTGGCAACATCATCAGCAACATGGATCTCTGGAACTTAACCAACGAGTAACTGAAGCAAATTAAACGCAGACAATGAAGGTGGAACAGTCATAACATTAAGAAGAAGTGCGATAGCATTACAAGGAGTGAAATCCTCAAGGCTCAACAAGCCGTGATCGACCTAAGAACACCTGGAGACCCCCGATACTCTAAGAGGACAGTGCACCATTACTTGGGAAGGAGCGAAAATAACAGCAGCAAGTCGAGTAAGAGGGGTGGGTAATGGGTAACAAAAAATTATGATTAAAATTACAAAAATTTATCAGATTAGATTGATAAGATGACAAAAGTTGTAATTTAGTCGATCTGAAAGAGCATTTTAAGTGATAATTGACAAATAAAATTTAATATGGCAGTTCTTATACCCTTTGACAAAAAATGTGGAATTTACAAACGGAATGACAAACTTGTATACGTACAGTATTAGCCATAACTAAGGGGGTGCTTTAGTTTAATTTTTTCATACTATATTTTTTTTTTATAAAAATAAAGTTTTAAATTTCTATTATGTATTATTTTAAATTACAGTATTAGCCATAACTAAGGGGGTGCTTTAGTTTAATTTTTTCATACTATATTTTTTTTTATAAAAATAAAGTTTTAAATTTCTATTATGTATTATTTTAAATTGTTAATATATTTACTATTGATAAACAAATACTTTTAAAGTTAATCTTTCTATAAGAGGTAACTTTAAATCAAAAAATATTTAAAGCTAGAAAATAAACCGGTCAAAACTAAAGCACCCCTTCGTGGATATAATATAAAACTTTTTTTAATTTATATTTTGTTGCAAATCCATTGGTTTGGATGACACAAGCACATCTCTTTGGCATAGAATATATTAAGTTTTTTATGGTGTCTTGCGATATTCCTTCCCAGGATATAATAACGCCTTAATCGTGAAAACTGCCGATCCTTATTTCTACACGCGTTATTCCATCGGAACTTTTTAATTTGTATTTGGATTCGTCAGAGAACAGAACTGTCTTCCATTTTTGGACACTTCAGTTAAGGTGGGCTTTGGCAAACTCCAGTCTAGCTTTTTTGTTCTTAGCTGATATAAACGGTTTTTTTGCTGGTCGTCGGCTGAATAATCCTACTTCGACTGCTCTTCTACGGATTGTTCTTTCGCTAACGCATAATCTTAAACTTGTTCTTACTTGACTAGCTGATGCTGTAGGATATTTTTGTATAGCTCATTTGATCAAGGAATCATTATATCGTGTGGTTTTACGCGGGCGGCCTCCAGAATGTCCCGGTGAAATACGACCATTCTGCAAAAACTTTGGAATCAGCCTGGAAATAACTGATCTGTTATTTGAATATTTTTTACTCAATTCATGCCGTGATAAGCCCGCCTTCCAGTCTTCAATAACTTTAATTTTAAATTCACTGGAGTACTTGTTTATTGCCATCCATAGTTTTTTCACAATAAACTGTATAAAACTTAAATTATACAGACTACGCCTTCCTTTATTTTTATCTTTTGGAATTTTTAAATGCATCCGTTGTGAATCCCGTTAACTGACATTGCAAATATCCAGAAAAATAGTAAAATGTTTTAACATCTTATAAGGCGGTGCTTTTGTTTTGACCGTCCCGTTTTGTATTTTTCTATGTTTTATCATTTTAAATCAACTGTTCCTAAAATTATCCTGTACTAAACGAACATTATACGAATATTAACAATATAAGTTAATAAAATATATACAAAATACATCCCAAGAAATCTTTTTTTATCAAAAAAATTTTGATATGAAAAAATTCATGGAGGGGGTGCTTTAGTTATGACCGATACTGTATATCCTTACCACTTATGGCAAATGGTATAAAAACTGCAAAATCGGTTTATATTAAATCTATCTATATTTTAAAAGTATAATCAATTTGCAGATTTTAGCGGGAATCACAGATCCAAAAGAAATTCTTACCAGATTATAAATATGTTAATATTAAGGGTCGGATTTATATGCAAATGTTTTTGATGATTTTAAAAGGCAGGTTAAAAAAGTATTAATTCCAAATATATTGCAATTAATACATCCATCGTTTTCTCAGAAGAACAATTATAATTTTAAAACTTTAACTATTAAATTGTTAGTATAATTTAAAGAGTCCAATCAGCTGGATACTCTGTTGTGTAAATTTTAGTTATTAAGCGATTTTCATAGTTTATGTCTCTGTTTTTAGGTCATATTTTAATTTTTGGTCGCATATTTTATTATTACTTTAATATCATTACAAGTAATGAATTATATAACTCTTTAATAATTAGGTCTCACATGCAAAGTAAGCAGTTATATAACAGATAATAAATATGTCATCATAAGACTACTTCTAAGTAATGCTAATGGTATGTTGTACTCATTTGCAAAGTAAGTTATACAGTAATTTCAGTTCATTACTGTTTCATCCAGTACGGAATTATTTAAAGCTTTTTTATAATGAAAAATTTGGAAATAGCACATTTAATCTAGTTTTGCTTCAACAAAGTCTCATTTGCTTTTATAAAACACTAGAAGAGTAAGCAACTTTGGTTTAATAATATTGGTTACGCTTTTTTGAGTAAATATTTGCCTTGTGCGACCGTACTGTAAGACTGCTGCTTCTAATCAAATTATTCTATAGCTTAAATAATATTAATTGCTTGCCATTATACAAAACATATATTACTATATGCATAACTTATAATAAAGTATTAACCTATGCATATAATAATCATAATGTAAAGAAAAAGTCCCCTTAAAGTTTTAGAAACGGAATCTGATACATCATTAAAGTAAATCACGGTCAATGTTGTTTTGAATATTAACGCAAATTTTTTTTTTGTTTTATTTTTTTTTTTTAAATTTTTTGTTAATGTTTTCTTTTTATTTTGTCTTATTTTTTTTTTGCACATTTTATTACAAAATATTTTTTGGGTTTTTATTTCGTCACTATTGTTTTGGGTTCACAAACCCAATTTGTTGAATTTACGAATTTGTATTTGTTGTTTTAACATTTTGTTTGTGTGTTGCAAACATGAGAGAGCTTTCACTTTCATATAAACAAATTCATTGTTTTTTATTGCTATTTCTTTCAGTGTTTCGTGGTATGGTCGTCTAAGTTTACTGGAGCTTAGACAATCCTAAGCTTAACCGTGGCCACTACTCACACGTTTTATTCAAATATTGACACATTCTGGGCATTTGAGCGGGTATAGCTAACCAAAAGTATAATACACTTACCTGTATACTTTTATATATTTTCGTTATTTACTCACTGTTAATGTACTCATGGTATGTATGGCAATTGAATACGAATATAATTAAAAATTCAAAATTAAAACAAAAAAAAAAAACACTAATTTTTTAAAAATCTATTTGTAAGAAACGACAAACAAACGACACAGATACTATAACTTTTTGTAGTGCTCGTTTAGTTTAACTTGAACTTTCGGCCGAGTAAATTATCAATGAATTTGAAACTTTAGACGCGTGTAATTTCCGCTTTATAAACGTCTCTAAATTAAAAAAAAAAATAAAAAAAAATAGTAAAATGGTGGCTCCTAGCAAAGTGTTTACTAGTCCTTTAAACTGTTACCACTGTTCACAGTCGATACTACATCCTGGCATGGGATGCATAAGATATTTTATAGACAATATCTTGCATCATGGCTTATCTGGATTAAAATATTTTTCACCCTTACTAATAGTGAGTGAAATATTGATAATTATGTTGTGCAAAATTGTGCTATATGTTAAGCAAGTGTATATTGTGTGTTTTCTTTGTTCCAGACTCCTTTGGTGATGAAATATAAAACGATGAATCGAGAATTATTCCTGAGTACCCTAAAATATTATTTACAAACTGTATGTTGGGGTTCAATGGCAACCTCGAGCGTGTTTCTTATGATTTGTTGTCTAAGGTTAGCAAAAATTATGTAAATAATTAAAACTTAAAACATTTTAAAATTATATAGAGCTTTATTTTGTATATTTGACCAAAAGACCCAGATAAATATTTAATTAGCTATATGTATTGTGATTTAGTATTTATTTGCATTAGGGTTTCTATTTCGGAAAATTTTCCGGGGAATTCAGGAATTCACTTCCGTGGCTATTATTATTATTTAAAGGTCTAATTGAATAAAATTAGAAATCAAATAATTTGTAAAATAAAGGATTTTCCAACAAGAGGTGTTATTTTGAATCACCCGGTATTTCGGTAGCTGTTACTTTTGAAGCATTTATTCTTTGACATTTGACAAGTAGAAACTACGTCATTACTAAAAATGGAACTATACACGCTTCAACAACGCATTGAAATTATTAAAATTCACTACAAAAATGGTGAAAATCTTGCAGTCACAGTTCGCAAATCTAAAGCATGTTTGGGTCGTCGTGAAGAACCTTGTCGGACCGCAATACAGAAATTGGTGGAAAAATTCGAGCTGTTGGGACAAGTTGGTGATGTGAAGAATAAAACTAGTGCACGTCGCTCAAGAACAACTGAGAGTATTGCTGCTGTAGCCCAAGGTGATAAAGAAAATCCAGTTTTGGCCATTCCTCGTCCTATGGGTTATCGAGAGATGATTAATGATTTCTTATGGTCGGCGCTACGTGCCACATAAGCAACGAAACCATTGCTCTTTTACGGGAAATAGTTTCCGTGTTGTCTCTCGAACAGGTGATCACAATTGGCCACCGAGATCTTGTTATTTAACACCTTGCGACTTCTTCCTTTGGGGCCACTTGAAAGATAAGGTCTACACCAACAGCCCAGTGTCGATTCAAGACCTCAAAGATAGAATACATGAGGCTATCGAGTACATTGTACAGCCACTTTTCGATTTGGTTATGGAAAATTTCATGAAAAGGATATGGTCCTGTAAACGTGGTCGTGCTGGCCATTTGACTGATGTTGTTTTTCATTATTAATGGCATAGCTTCCTCTTTATTATGAAATAAACATCCGATCATTTCTCTCAAAAAATCTCTTATCTCTTTGAATACCAAAATAACACCTCTTGTTGGAAAACCCTGTACAAAATTCACACGTTTCTAAATGGTTTGTTTTATAAAATTACTTATAAATAATTAAATTTTAAATGAAAATTTGTGAATTTATACGAATGTCTAATTTAAAAACATTTTTATTAGGTTCTATTGAAATACCAACATTGGTGAATATATTTAGACAGAATTCATTGAATTTAGAAAATGAAATACACCAATACCATTCGAATTAGAGTATTCAAAACTAGAAACCGGTTTTCTTTAGTTTGAAAAACTATTTTCTAATAGTTTTGGCAATATTTTTTTATTTTTGTATCGAATTATCTTCGAACAGTAACACAAAATAATAGGTTTTCGGTCCATGACCGATTCCAGCTGATTTTCTTTTATCGAACAATTTTATTTAGAATATATAGATAAATGTTGCCAGGGGTAGCGTGGAAAAATGTTAAATTTTTGCATAAAATGTTGCATTTACTAATTCTTCTTAAATAATAACTTTACTAAACTAATTCTGTCTGTATTCAACCTATCCGACATCGAGTAAAACTGATCGTAATTTGCTTATTAGATATCAAGTAAGAAACTTAGTATATATTATTATAATCATTCGTTCACCAATGCGGTTATTCGGTCCCCGTTTTCTTTAGATTGAAAACTTATTCCCGGTATTCGTCAGCACTTAAATCAGCATATAACCCTTGGGTCATTCTTTATGCAATGTTTGTACCTTAATAAGATTATTTATATCAGACAATTGATTTAATAAATCACTAATATCTTCGGAATGTGCTTTTTTAAATTGATTGAGCTAAAACTTTTCCACCGGTAGAAAGAATTTTGATTTTATATAGGAAAATTATAAATTGTTGCTTGCGATTATTTTCATAAATTTGTTTGTAGCAGAATGTTTAAAAGGAACATCAAATATATTTTTGTTATGTCGATTTATAAACAATTAATTTTATCTGTGCCATTACTTGGTGTTTCAAAAAATTACCCTTGCAATTTCAAGGCTGGCTAATTGAAAGAAATTTTGGAATTCTTGTAATTTATATAACTTTTGGAGTATCATTCGATATTTCTGAACTTTAGCGACAGCGACATTAATTACACACGATATTTTCTGACGAAAACCCAACGACTTTTTCACATAGTACTTTATTTAGTTTCAGGGCTCACCGCATCACTGATTACGATATCCTTCGTGAGTTCTAAAAATCTAAATTTAAAAAATAATTTGGAAATACTTTTAATGTATTGTTACGTTTTCACCTTTTGAAAACGTTGGTTTATTTTCTTTAAATAAACCAGATACTTTTGATTGCAAATAAAAGCAGTTTTAGTAGTTTAAAATTGTAACAACTCTTTATTTATTCAAATGTAGAACAACAACAGTCCAAATAGTCACTATGTGTCTCTAATACAAACACACACTCATTTATAATGATCAAACTTAAATGTACAAGACAGTTGATGTTAACTCTAACAGCGCCTATAATAAACTCACTCACTACTGCAAACGCAGTCACTATTTATACACACTGTCATCTTCATCCGAGTAGCCGAGATTGTTTTTAACGGTCAAATCTCGTATGTTCGAATTCTAGTGCAAATTCGTAACAGTATTTTTTGTTTTGTTTTTCCACTTTAAATTGTTCACTCTTTGTAAAAATATATCACAAAAGCTAAAATCGTATTCGAAACCGGTTTTTTACCAAATACATAGAATAACCCGAAAACCGGTTTTCTAAAAAAATTGTTTTTTCAATATTCTAGTTCGAATTTCACTATTATATTGTTACGTTTTTACCTTTTAAAAAACGGGGTTTATTTCTTTTAAATAAACCGGATACTTTTGATTGCCAATAAAAGCAGTTTTAGTAGTTTAATATTGTAACAACTCTTTATTTACTTAGAATGTACAACAACAACAGAATTAAATAGTCACTCAGTCTCTTTATACACGGATATCAATTCGCAGAAATACACACACACACTTTATACACGTACAAGACAGTTGATGTTAACTCTAAAAGTGCCAATGACTGCAGCCTCTGCCACTATTTATACACGCACTGCCATCTCTCGGGAATCTTCTACAATGCTCTTAACGGACATACTAGTACATTCGAATTCTAGAGCTTTCGATGTTAATGTTAGCAGCTTAAACATACAGTGCTGTCATACTTACAAACAATGCTAATCAACCGCATGCTATCAACATTGTTGATAAGTAGAAGCTTCTACTGATGGACGTGTTTAAAAACATGATGAAATTGTATTAAAATTATTTATTTATTTTTTAACCATTGATAAAGTTTTTGCCACTTATCACAGCATAGCTTTAAAAACAATTCAAACCTAAATGGGATTTCTTTGAAAATGAATTACAAAACTCTATTGGGTCATTGAATCCGTTTGAATACAATTCATATATTCAAAAGATATACTCTTAATTATATCATTAGATCATTCATTCATTTATTCCTTATGGAATTATACAATTACTCTTCAATTCCAGTCTATTGCAAGTTAGTCTAAAAAAAGTTTTGAAACTAAATATTTTCATACATATATTGCAAATTAGCTTAAGAAAATGTTCCATTATTCAGTTTGTAAAATATTAAAAACAAAAAGTTTAATCCTTCAAAGGATAGAAGGTAATTGGATTGTGTATTAAATGAATATAAGGGGGCTAGAGAATAAGATTTTTTTGGTATACAATGCGAATATTTAATTAATTGGAAGCTCTAAGTAATTCATATCTAAAGTATTTTTTTCTGTATATATATCTAGAAACTATCTGGGCAATTTTCGTATTTATACAACTCTATTCATACCCACTGTACTTGGTCTACAGTTCTGCTGGATGTTTCCCCCACGCGTCATGAAATTATTTACAACTGCAACATCACAAGCTGTACGTAAAACATATTTAACAGTTTTGTAATATTCTAATTTATTTAAACTAAACTTCTCTTCTGTACCTTTAGACATTAGAAGGTCTTTTGCGACAGAATTCTAATATATTCACGCATTTAATACTGCATTCACCTGTGACGCAAACAATATTATTTATGCTAAATAGTGCCATAATTTTACACTACAAACGTAAAAATATTTATAAAGATTATTGGTTTATTCAACCCCAAGAACAATTTACAAAACACACTGAAAAAGGAGAGCAAGAACCACTAGGCAACGATGAAACCAAAGGTCCTGAAGAATATCATGGGACATGCAAAACCAAATGTGATCATAAACATGTAACGTGTGGAAAATTTTTACTGGATGGTATGAAATCATATCTGGTCTATGGTATACCATTGGATTTGTTAGCCATGTTATTCAGAGGTAAAATACCGCGTGGAACTCAAGGTTTAACACAGAAAATCATTGAGAAATTTAAGACATTTAGACCGAATATGACGGGATTTTTTATATCCTATGTTGGCATATATCGGGTAAGTTTATAAAATATATGATAATAAATTCAATAATGATATAAATATGTGCTTTTTTTCCAGTTATCTTCCTGCTTGTTGCGTAAATATTATGCTCATTTATCTCTCGATCTTCAACATGTGCTGTCTGCTTTCTTAGGCGGCTTTTCCTATATGTGTGTGAAACGTGTTAATTTCATATCGTTTTCCTTGGTCTTATCCACCCAGTTGTTGTGGCAACAGCTTTGTAGCAGCATTAAAACATCGAAATCGGGTAGAAAACCCAATTTGGTTCTCTTACTTATGAAGAATGTACCAATGTCTCAAATTATATTTAGCCTCAATGGTGGCTATTTAGTGCATAATTATATAATAAATTATCATTTGGTAAGCACTTTAGCTAGAGGATTTTTGGATGCTCTCACCTGTAACAGGTTAGTATGGATTTAGCAACCAATGTTTCAAGTATTATTTAAGTAGAACTATGACTGATTCCACTCCATTGTTCTTTTAAGAAATATTTGTTAATTTCAAAACTACTGTAAATTATCCAGGAATTCATTAAAATCGACAACTAAAGGGTTTTCCAACAAGAGGTGTTATTTTGAATCACCTGTATTACGGTAACTGTCACTTTTGAAGCTTTTATTCTTTGATATTTGACAAGTAGAAACTACGTCATTACTAAAAATGGAACTATACACGCTTCAACAACGCATTGAAATTATTAAAATTCACTACAAAAATGGTGAAAATCTTGCAGTCACAGTTCGCAAAACTAAAACATGTTTGGGTTGTCGTGAAGCACCTTGTCGGACCGCAATACAGAAATTGGTGGAAAAATTCGAGCTGTTGGGACAAGTTAGTGATGTGAAGAATAAAATCCGTGCACGTCGCTCAAGAACAACTGAGAATATTGCTGCTGTAGCTCAAAGTGTTAAAGAAAACCCAGGATTGTCCATTCCTCGTCGTTCTTTGGAATTGGGCATTCCCCAAACGTTATTACACCGTATTTTGGATGATACTGATCTGAACAACGTTTACGTTCAACAAGACGGCGGTAAGAGCTACACAAGCAACGAAACCATTGCTCTTTTACGGGAAAAGTTTCCGGACCGTGTTATCTCTCGGAGAGGTGATCACAATTGGCCACAGAGATCTTGTGATTTAACACCTTGCGACTTCTTCCTTTGGGGCCACGTGAAAGATAAGGTCTACGCCAACAGCCCAGCGTCGATTAAAGACCTCAGAGATAGAATTCGTGAGGATATTGAGGACATAGGGCAGCCACTTTGCGATCCTATAAGCGTGGTCGTGGTGGCCATTTGCCTGATGTTGCTTTTTTATTATTAACGGCATACCTTCCTATTTATTATGAAATACATCATTTATCTCAAAAAATGCCATTTTTCTTTGAATACCAAGATAACATCTCTTGGTGGAAAACCCTTTATTTAATAATCGTAGTTTATTGTGAACATTTAAGCAATTTGGCATAATGTTCCGTACATGTTTAAATAAGGGTATTGCTTCAAAAAATTCACATATTTCTATCCTCTACCACCATACACTTACCTTGAAGAACACCCATCTGTTCAGTATCACTTTTTGAGCCGATTTAAATATCTGTTTCGATATGTATGTGTATCCAGTGTCTCGAATTCAATACAAATACGTTTAATATAAACAGAAGCCACACTAGAAAATTCTGTGGGGATCGGTCCATAACTTACTAAATGTCCCATAAATGTCCTTTATCGAGATACAATTAAGCAAAATAACTTTAAGGTATCATATAAGGCCCATTCCCGAATATCAATTCAACTCGCTTAATTTTCTTATTACTGTTGGTATCGGGAGAATTTTTCTCAAATATTTTTCATATTATAAAAAACCGCATCATAAAATTTTGTCAACTCTAATAAACTTTCATAAATAACTTTATTATAATCGTAAACCGCACTATTCAATTTGATATCTTATATGTTCCACTAGTCTAATTAATGGCTTCAAAATTCATAACTCGTAGTGATTGGCTTTATCTAGTAGTTTTCTCCGATGTTTGATAATATAGTAGTTGGCAATGACCAACAATATATTACAAAACGGCAAGATTCTGTAAATTTTTGAATCCATAAATTTAACTAGTGTTAAAGATAAGATATACATACATACTTATTTAGGGTATTCACACGATAGTCATAAAGTCGTATGTCATAAAATAATAACACGCTGTGAGCCACCATCATAAGTTAATGTGCTATTTCAAATTTAAGTCAGCTGAAAAAAGAAAAAAAAACTTCAAAATTTTTTTTTTAATTTTCATTTCAAAATTATTAAAAGAAAAACATTTTTTTAAATTTTTTCAGTGAAAAAAATATGCGAATTTTTTTATTTTTTGATTTTCATTTAAGATTATTAAAAAAGAAAAAAATGTGTTTTAATTTTTCAGTGAAAAAAAAAACTAATTTTTAAATTATTTTTTTTTTTTTTAATTTTTAGTGAAAATATATTTGGGTTAAAACATAATTTTCCCGAAGTAGACCTTTTGTTGGTCCGATTTACTATGGTGTATATACGTTTTTTTTTTAAGCACAACAACATTTTTATAAAACTATTGTAAAATTTTAGTACTTTATGACAATATGACCTTTTAGCACACCGTGTGAATACCCCAATTATATATCAAAGTGTTGGAAATTGTGTCTTATTTTTAAATTGTCAAACTAAGGGAAAAAATGTAGCTTGTCCGTTGATATAAAACCTGGTTCAGGTAGAAGGAATGGTCCACATGATGTTTCTAAAGACAAAAAAATAGAAAACATTTTCAAAAGAGCTCCCAACACATCTGGTAAGAAAGCAGCCCGGTTAGGTCAGCACTCGGACTATTTGAAACGAAAAGTTAAAGCTAATGCAGGTTTAAAAACAAACAAGGCTCAAAAACAGAGCACGGAAATTGAAGTCAAGTTTTATAAAAAAATATTCTTGCTGCATAATGGATGACGAAACGTATGTTCCAAAAAGTACTTGGTATGGCAAGCAATATGCAGTTGCGGCAAAAGAAGCCAATCATTTGTTACAACGGGCTCTATAAATACCGAAATTTACATCAAGGAATGTTTACAAAAAAAGGCTGCTTCTATTCATAAGACTTCGTAATGTGTCCACTTATTTTTGGTCTGACATGGCATCCTGTCGCTATGGTAAACAAGCCCTTGAGTGGTACAATAATAATAATGTGGTATTTGTACCAAGAGAGGCAAATCCTCCAAACTGCCCGGAGCTATGGCCAGTGGAGAGATATTGGGCTCTTGTTAAAAGAGAATTGAAAAGCACAAAAAGTTGGACACCTTGTGTGGTAAATTTTAAACGGAGATGGACTACCTGTTCGAGCACTATAAAAACGTTAATGGAAGGGTTTCCGAAAAAGGTTCAAAATTTTATCACTAGTGATTAAAGCTATAAAAATATTTTTTTTTTGTAAATTTTAATAATAATTTCAATCAAATAAAAGAAAAATTAAAACTGTAAGTTTAGTGGTTCTTTTTTATTAACATATATGTATGTTGAGAATTTTTCGATCTCACTCCTTAGTAGGGATTTTTAAATATTTTTTTATTAATGATATTTTAAGAATCATTCCATAATTAAATTAGTAAGACTTTATGCAGATCTGGACTTGCATATATAAATAATTTTCGGCTCCAAGAAGCCTTATGCATTCGTATTCATTAAACAATCTATTAATATTAATATTCTTACTTTTTTATATAAATTTTCTTTAGCACTAACTTTTATCTCCTTTTTTAATTTCAGAATCAAAAAAATGCGAGAAACTTTGGTAAACAATGACATACATACCTTAATTGATATAGCGGAATCAAATACTATTAGAAAATTCCTTTAGTAAATTAAAAAAATTTCCTTAAGTTTATCAGTATAACAGTTTCACATAAGATTACTGATTATTTGTTTACCTTAGCTATAAGATCTGTCAAATCTGACATGCATAAACATGTCCATTAACTGAAAAACAAACAATAGTAATAATAATTGTTATTGACTATTACTACGTTTATACGTAGCCTATTCGCAAATAAAAATGTTTTGCAATTAACTAACTCGCTGTTTATAAGTCACTTTGATTACGGAAAATTATTGGTTTTATGTGATGCCGGATGTTAAACTTTATTAATTCGGTAGCAATGTTATTGAAAAAATATGATAATTTTTTTATTTTAAATTGCAATACTGAAAAAAACAAAAATTCTTGTTTGTCTTGCAATCCAATTAATGCAAAAACACTATTAAATATTTAAAAAACGCCTTAATAAACTAAAAACTTTAAAACATATGGCAATGTTTAAAATCTTATTTGCAAATAGTTTCGTTAATCAGGAATTGTTTTCGTGAGTTAGCTATTCGCAAATAAAAAATTAATTCACTGTTTATGCGGCAAATTTTTCTAATTACAATATTTTTATTTGCGATTAAGCCGTGCGTATAAACGTAGTATATTATTCGTAAAGCACTTTTATTTTATAAGAATAAAGACCAAATGATATTTGTTAAGTTAAATATAATATTTATAGTGTACAATTTATTAGTTAGACCCATGCCCGGTAAGATGATACTCCTATGAAGGCAACAATATATATTGATTCATATACATTCTATATTACTTATTAGCTTTAGATGCGCCACAAGTGTATCATTATTATCAAACCACCAGATATACAATGCAAAACGAATGGCCACCCAAGCCACCAGATATGGAAATACCAAATGCACCCTCAGCACAACCACCTTTGCCACAGCCGGCCGCCTATTATATAGCACCGGTGACAGTGCCGGTATTAAAACCTTCAATAATGCCGCCATCAACACCTCTGTCAACAACAACGACAACGACCACCAGCAGCGCAACAACAACGACCATGAAACCTTTTATGGCAGCCAGTGTTAAACCGGTATTATTTTTCAAACCTCCCTTAGTGCCAGCGGTATTTCCAAATAAATTAACCAGCGATTTGGACGAAGCAACGGCAAATGTAACTCCTTTAAATCCAGCTCCTATGTTAAAACCAAATCCTTTTGTTAATCCTCAGGGTAAAAAAATTCAATTTTCTTCCAAAAGTGGTGCTGGAAATCCCCTACACACCAATAACTTTAATAAGTTCAATAATGGACCACAGCGCAAAGAAGAGGGTTCCTTCTGTCGACGCAGTTTTGATGGACGTAGTGGTTATTGTATATTGGCCTATCAGTGTCTGCATGTTATACGTGAATATCGGGTACACGGTACTAAAATCGATATTTGTACGTATCGCAAGAATATACCAGTGATATGTTGCCCCTTGGCCGATAAACATATTGATGATCAGCGGATAAGCGCACAGAGTGAGTTAAAAAAGTAAAAACTTGACAATTTAAATGCTTAAAATTAATGTTTTGTAATTAATAGAATGCCAAGAATATCATGAAGCTGTTAGAGGCATTAAAATAGGTTTACCGCGTAACTTTTCGGGTAAAATGTGTGTAGCCAGTATACCATTAATTGTGGGTGGAGAAATTACCCAAAGAGAGGAATATCCTCATATGGTAATGTGTTATTATTAATATTATTTTTGTAATTTAAAAATATTGATTACGAAGAAATTTCTTCAAATAAATTTAGGCCGCTTTGGGGTGGACTCAAAGTGATAAAGAACTGAAATGGGGCTGTGGCGGTACTCTAGTCAGTGATCTATTTGTGTTGACGGCCGCTCATTGTGCTACATCAGGAGGGTATGTAATTTTAAAAGTTCCAAAGGGTTAAATAATTCTTAATAATAAAATTTTCGAAATAACATTAGTTCATAGGCTTAATCATAGAGAAACATAGAGCGGAAACTAGAAAAAAACTCAAACAAAAATATTACTCAAAATAATCACACCTAAGAGTGTTGTTTTTGTTTTCACATAGTTTTATTTACTAATACATTCTCACCAATTAGATTTTTGACAACTTTGACAGGACAGGAGAGTTTCCCCTCTATGTATATTTCTCTATGTTTGAACCATTCAAAAGTTAAATGAATTTTGTTATGAAATTAATCCATTTGAATTAATTCAACAGTGATTGAATTCTATTCAAATAAAATAATTTGTTTTGTTGGAAATAGTTTTATGGAATGAATTGCTAACATTTTTAATTCTAAATTATGAATTCAGTGAGTTAATGTATTTGTTTACAGCAAACCACCCGATATGGTACGTTTGGGTACACAAAATCTCAATCGCACCACCCACGAGCAACAGGACATAAAAATCCTCATTATTATACTACATCCAAAATATCGTTCCTCATCATACTACCATGATATAGCGCTGCTAAAGCTTACTAAACGTGTACGTTTTTCACAGCACATACAACCAGCTTGCCTTTGGCAATTACCCGATTTAGAAATGTCTACAGCTATAGCTACTGGTTGGGGCCGTACAGAATTTTTGGGTCCCAAATCCGATGAGCTGCAAAAAGTCGATCTGAATATTATCGATCAAAAGACATGTAAGGAAATCTATCGCAAAGAAAGACGTTTGCCTCGCGGCATAATTGAGGGCCAATTTTGCGCTGGCCATTTGGAGGGTGGTAAGGATACGTGCCAGGGAGATTCTGGCGGTCCATTGCATGCAGAATTGCCGGAATTTAATTGTGTTAAATTTATAATTGGCATCACATCGTTTGGTAAATTTTGTGCAGCACCCAATGCACCGGGTGTTTATACGAAAATTTATTCTTATTTGGACTGGATTGAAAAGATAGTATTCAGAGGCTGATTTAGTTGTGGAAATTATTAAATAAATTTTAAATGTAGAATAAACGTAAATGTAAAATATATTTTTTGTGTGTTTTAAAGATTTAAACAAGGAATGACCAATAATATATAAGCTAAACAAGATTTTTAATAATAAATTTTTCTGTGATTTTTCCAAAAAAAAAAAAAAAAAAAATACAATGCTTTTAATTTCTAGGGAGATTCAAAAGACTAAATAAACTTATTGCTACATGAATACAGTGAACTATAGTACATACAGTGGGGTTAATTGTGTAATTCGATTCGAAATACAGTGTTTCAAACCGCCAGTTTTTTTACTTTCAAATACTTGAACTTGTTTATAAATGATCTAAAATTTTTGAGAAACAGTGTCTAGTAATAGAGCGGAAACTAGAAAAAAGCTCAAACAAAAAAATTATTCAAAAAATTCACCACTTAGGTTTTTGACAACTGAGTTAGGTCTTTGACAGGAGAGTTTTCGCTCTATGTATATTTCTCTATGCACAATACAATCAAATAATCGATTCTAGTCAATACTTTTCAAATATTAACTCAATCAATACTTTGACATTTTTGAATTTAACCTTTTTTTAAATTAATTGATATACTTATATAATTTACAATGTAAATTTTACATACATATAAGATATACAATAAAATATTTTTCCACTCAAACATTTACATTTTTCATATTTTTTAATTGTATTGTTACGAATGCGCAATGACGATTTGAATTTAAAGGTCTGTAACGACTGCCTGCAGCATTCATCATGTTTGAAGGCACGTCCATCAGTAGCATGCGGTTATTGGCATTGTTTGTAAGTATGGCAACACTAAATGTTTGGACTGCTCGCAATGACATCGAAGGCTCTAGAATTCGAACATACGAGTTTTGTCCGTTAAGAGCATTGTAGAAGATTCCCGAGAGATGGTGTGTGTATAAATGGTGGCAGAGGCTACAGTCGTGAGTGGAGTTGATCGTTGTCGCTGCTAGAGGTAACATCAATTGTCGTGCACATGTGTGTTTGTACGTAATAGAGTGTGTGTGCATTTCTGCGATTTGATAAACGTGTATAAAGACACTGAGTGACTATTTAATTCTGTTGTTGTTTTACATTCTAAATAAATAAAGAGTTGTTACAATTTTAAACTACTAAAACTGCTTTTATTTGCAATCAAAAGTATCCGGTTTATTTAACGGAAATAAACCCCGTTTTTAAAAGGTAAAAACGTAACAGTATTTTTAAGCAAATCCCAGCAGTTTTTGGTGACTGTTCCAAACTAGTAATTTTACCTACCACTTGGAGTGACGACAAGTTACATAAGTTGTTACGTGACTAGTTATTTTACCACGTGCATGTCCTAAGCGGGGGGTCAATTGATCCTTTTTGATTATAATGAGACTGTTCGATAACTAGTCCAAAGTAGTCAATGCATTGTATTCACATAGCGGTTACATAGAGTCAGTTACCTTACTAGCTACCAAACTGGTTACTTGATCAGCTACATAACTATAATTATTTTAATATGTACGGGTGCTACTTGCCCTCAAATAGTCAGTTAAAAGGACATCGGTTATTAGACTGTCTATGAGAGTTCAATAACCGATTACTTGTAAACAAACTTTTCTCCGACAACTCTCCAATATCCCAGCAGTTCTTGGAGACAGTCCCGAACTAGTGATTTTACCCATCATATAGGGTGGGAACTACTTACTTCAATTGCTACGTGACTAGTTATTTTAACACGTGCATTGTATACCATTTTTGTCTACAATGATACTGTCTAATAGCTGGTCCAAAGTAGTCAACCATCACATAGTGGTTAAATAGCGTCAGTTACTTTACTAGGTGCCTGTCTGGTAACTTGATCAGCTACATAACTAGTTATTTTAACATGTAAGGGTGCTAATTAACCTCAAATAGTCAACTAAAAATACATATCATAGGCGTCCAATAAAGGATAGCTTGTAAAGAAACCTTTCTTCGACAACTCTCCAATGTATTGCTTCTGGTGGGTAAAATAACTACTTTCTAAAGTACAGTACAAAATAAACGTTTAAAGTGACTTCAGTATAAGAGACACTAAAATGACTATTGAATCCATGCTATGTTACATGGGATATCAGTATACTTAAGCAAAAATAAAAATTAACTGTATGAAACTTATATAAACACAATTTGTATAAAACCAGTTTGAACGAATTACTCACAAAACGTTAAAAGTAACTACACTCCAGATTACTTAGTGACACTTAAGTGACAATTGTGTTAACGCTAGATTACCTGGGATGTATAAAGTAACCAGTTGTCTTCTGTCTGCACTACAAAGAGCACATATGTGGCAAATGTCCAAAATATATAAATTGGAGTTAGCAAAGTGATAAGACATTTGTGACGATTACTGTCCATAAGGGATACATTGACTACTTGCTTAACTGCTGGGATATTACTTTTGGTGCGTAAAGCAAAAAGAAAACAAACTGAGAATTACATCAACACAATTTGTATAAAACCAGTTTGTACGAATTACTCACAAAAAAGTGTAGTACAAAATAAATGTTTAAAGTGACTACACACTAGATTACTTAGAGACACTTAAGTGACAATTATCTTCACGCTAGATTACATGGGATATATACAGTTTTTTAGGTATAATTGACCAATTGACATCTCTCCGTACTACAAAGAGCCCACACGTGTCAATTGACCCAAAGTATATAAATTGTAGTCAGCCAAGTGATCAGACATTAGAGAGAATTACTGTCTATAAGGGAAACATTGACTACTTGCTTAACTGCTGAGATATTCCAAACACTCAATACATTAACATAATTACATTAGATTTAAACAATTTAAAGCCATTTTTCAGATTTTAAACAAATTATGTAACTTTATTTAAAATAACCTGATAGCAAGATATACTACGTTTATACGCAAATAAAAATATTGTAATTAGAAAAAATTACCGCATAAACAGTGAATTATTTTTTTATTTGCGAATAGCTAACTCACGAAAACAGTTCCTGATTAATGGCACTATTTGCAAATAAGATTTTAAACATTGCCATATGTTTTAACGTTTTTAGTTTATTAAGGGGTTTTTTAAATATTTAATTGTATTTTTGCATTAATTAGATTGCGAGAAAAACAAGAATTTTTGATTCTTTCAGTTTTGCAATTAAAAAAATAAAAAAAAAGTGTATCATATTTTTTCCAATAATACTACTACCAAATTATAAATGTTTACCATCCGACATCACAAAAAACAAGAATTTTCTGTAACCAAAGTGAATTATAAACAGCGAGTTAGTTAATTGCAAATAATTTTTATTTGCGAATAGGCTACGTATAAAAGTAGTAATTCAATTCCTTTTTGGTAAAAGTTTACAGATTATAAATAATATATATGTAATTAATTAATTATCTTATTTATCTTGATTTCCACACTATCTCTTCTATCCAATCAATGAAATACGATATTCTAGTATAAACACTGGGTATGTTTGTAGCACAACCCTCTCCAAATGAAGTCAAACCCACTATATAGGGTACTTGAGTATTATATTTAGATTCCTTCATTATCAGAGGACCACCAGAATCACCCTGTAATTATAAAAATAAATTATATATTTTTTTAAAATAAATCAAAGCTAAACTTTGTTTAATATTACCTGACATGTATCCATTTTACCTTGAGGATCTCCAGCACATATTTGTCCCAGACTTATGCCGTTTTTCAGTTTATCCTCTTTGGCGTAATAGGGATTACAATTTTGATTTGTTAAAACATTGAGATAGACTTTGAGAAGAGTATTTGAAATGGGACCAGCTAAAATCATTGGTATTTTTTAAATAATTTTTACAAATTATTTAGAGTTTTAAATAGATATCTTACCAAATTTCGTATGGCCATAACCCATAGCGGTTAATGTTTGCTGAGGCAAACCCACTTTGGTCCATAAACAGGCAGGTGTGTAGCTAAAAAAGTTTAATATTTGTTGCTATTAGTTTTATAAAACAAAATGAAAGAAATTTTTATAAACAATATTTGTAGGTTAAATTTCCCAGATATCTTAGAATTTTTGCATTAAAAATTATCAAAATCTGCACATATTAGTTGTAGTATATGTATTTTCAAAATACCTTATTTTGACCAAGTTCAAACTCCAGTTCTTCACATATACAGGCCTGTCACACATTTTGTTCGGAATGGTTTCAATTTCGTAGTTTTTATTCCGATCGCATTCGTTTTAGGTTCTTAAGATTCCACTTTGAAAACTGAAAGTGGTTTCATTCCGAAAGAAATTTTCGTTTTACTTTTTCTGAAAAAGCTAAATACGGAATTAATTCCACTTTCGATCGGAATGGAATTCCGTGACAGACCTGATAAGCTTGCAGTTGAGTTCCCTACACCCGAAACAATTGAAAAAATTCACTGTATGGTGTGCCAAGGTGGGTTTGTCAGCTAATAAAGTCATGGTAATGTGTTCAAGTAATAAAACAAGTCAAAAGACAGTGCATTTATTAACGATTTCTTGAAATTTCAGTACAAGGTCCCAGCGGACCTTTTCACACGTTCCCGTACTAAACACATTTAAAACTATTGGTGGGATCGCTTTGATTTTTTTAAACGATTCTAGATAAAATTTCCTTGGAATACATGTGGGCGGCGGGTATACTTCCCATGGACCATCAAGGATTAATTTTAGTTTGAGAATGAAAAAGGTCCCAGCGGACTTTTTCACACGTTCCCGTACTAAACATATTTAAATCTCAAGAGAAACTACACTATTGGCCGGATCGCTTTGATTTTTTTTAAGCGATTCTAGATAATATTTCCTTGGAATACGGGTATACTTCCCATGGACCATCAAGGAGTAACTTCAGTTTGAAAATGAAAAAGGTCCCCAGGGACCTTCTCACCCGCCGGAGGGTTAACTACCTCCAAAAGGGTAAAACCATCAATGGTGAATATTATGCCAACTAATTGGGCCGATTTAATGAGGATCTAAAAAAAACGACTGCATTTGGCCAAGAAAAAACTTATTTTTCATCAGGACAATGTTAAAATGCATGAATTAGACTATGAATTGCTCCCTCATCCGCCCTATTATCCGGATTTAGCCCCAAGAGACTATTCCTATTTTTTGGAAGAGATCAAAAATTGGAGAAATATTGAACAATGTGTATACAGCTCAAAAGAGAATATGTTGAAAAATAAAATGATTTTTTATTAAAAAAGTCATAACTCAACTTATGAACCAGCCCTCGTAATTCAACTATGCATGAATTCTATTTAAATAACAGCATTTGAATGAAGCTAAAGAATTAGTGTTTAGGGAATGGATTTATGGAATGATTTGCTGACATTTAATAATTTAGAATTAAGATTACAGTGAAACTCTGTTTGTTGGTTCTATTATAACCGTATTTTTATGAATATTTGTTAAATAAAACACTCACCTGGACGCCTTTTGCAATTTCACTATAGCAATATCATTATAGGCCAATTGCGATTCGTAATCTGGATGCTGAATAATGCGTTGAATTTTTATAATTTCTGCCTCAGGCTTATCTAAGTCTACGCCACCCAAACGTACTATTGAAGGGGATTCACTTTAAATATTGAAAATAAAAAATAATAATTAAAACTATAGAAAAACTAGTTGCAGAACTTACCCTCCTAAGGTGGCACAGTGGGCAGCAGTCAAAACATATTTGCGAGCTATTAAAACACAACCACAATTATAGGAAACTTCAGCGTTTTTGGAAGAAAATTTACGCCAGCCAAGAGCGCACTATAAGAAATATTTAAAATTTAATAAGAAAACGGAAAAAGAAGCTTGAACCAATTCAGAACCATATTAGGAAATGTTTTTTCTTATTTTTCTCTTACCATATAGGGAAATTCATTGTCATATGTTGGTATACCGCCCACTGCTTGAGATTCGACTACTTTAACTTTTTGAATGGTTTCTTCTTGAACAGGTTCTTGAGAATCGTATGGATCTGTACTATTAGCATTCCTTTTAGAACGATGGCGATGTTGAACAGAATACTGATTGCCTAGATTAGTATATATTGAAGCACATTCCTTTTCACTAATTCTCTCTTGCTGAACAGGCACTAGATTTACACTAGATGCTTTTGCAAGAAATGGATTGTTATAGTAGAGATAATAGGGTGGTGGGGAAGGTGTGGTAGATTTTCGTTTTTTCGATTTAATAAAAGCCTCTGGACAGCAAACATAATTCTCGTAACTGGTGTAATAACAGGAAATAGGAAATTGTTGATATTTTTGCCAGGCCTTCACTGCACTCTCACATTCCTGATAACGTATGCAGCGTCCTTTATGATGAGCTGCTTCCACATAACAATTTCCCAAATAATCAAACGTGATCGTAGATGACTTTGAATAAAAGCTGCCATAATTATGACCACTATGTTTGTGGTGATCTGTTGAATAATTTTATGAGTAAAATATTTACAACAAATGTATTAAAAATTATTAAATGATTCATTTTATTACATACCTCCTTTTATTAATAAAACATTAACTATTAATAAAAATATGTTTAAAAGTAGTTGTTGGTAATTCATTTAGTTGGATGTATTTTTTTTTTTCTCAATTATACTTTCAAATGATAACGATCTGTCTGGTTTGAGTTCTATTCGTTGAATGAATTGCCTCTGCTCAAATGAAGTTTTACTTAGTTGTGCCAGCCAGCCAGCAAGTCAATAATTGATTGATTGATTTGTTTGAACTTATAATATATTGTTGTATATCAAAAATTAATAAATTCTATAAATGAGTGTGCTATTAGTTTTTGTTCCAAATTAATAAAAACTAACAATCTCTGGAATTGAACATATTTGCAGTTTTTCAACAATAAAATTACTTGTATTTTTTGTTTATAAACAAACGTATTGGGAATTATTGTTCAAAAACTTATAAGAGAACAAAGTGAAATTATTAACAAAAATATGCTGTGTTATAAAACTTTATAAATATTTATATTTTAGAGTGATCATTGAACAGTAAACATAAACTTTCAAATACCCTAAATAAAATTTTACATGATTTTAAAATAAACAAACAAAATTAACAAACATTTGTTTAGATAAAATGTTTCTTGATTATTTATTCAATCACCAAAAATATCAGAAATTAACATCAAATGCAGGTAAAGCTTATTCAAAATTAGTGAAACTATGAGTAAACCTTTTTGATTTCTATGAGTAAACCTTATTGATTAAAATTACTGTAACTTTAAAAAAAAAAATTGGAAATTTAAATTTTTTATTAATTGCCTCCTTTTCACTTCTCATTTTACTTAATTAGAGAAATTTTTTAGAAGAACTAACATTAGAAGAATTAACATTAGCTAGCAAGCGAAGCCGGGGCGGACAAATATTTTCTAATGAATTCCAAACTAACACATTAGATTATTACAGATATGCAACAAATGACAGTTGTCAAAAAAGTTTTCAATGGTTGTGATTTGCAGATTGAGGGAAAAAAATACAATTTTCAATGTGTGAAATATATTTGTCCCTCTTTTAAAACCACAACCATTTTGACATTTTCATTTGTTATGTTTCTATTAAAACCAGCTGATTCATATCTGTATAATTTGTGACTAACACTATTTGTGAATTGATTGTGAAAAATTTATTTTTGAATTTGGAAGCTCACATAAACATGCCGGTTTAAGGTATCGTAATTATTGTTTTTAATCATGGCACAACAAGAAAATAAAACTCATTAGAAAATACATTCATACATACTTTTTTTATGAAATAGTGAAATAACAATTTTAAATTTTTTAAAATAAAAGTGTCAAATTTATCAAATATAGCGAAAACAATTTTCAAAAAATTAATAATTTTTCTCTGTATGGGTAACAATTAAATGATAAATATGTTTATTCCAATTTGTAAAGAAATTTTAAAAAACTCGATATAACAATTTTTTAATTTAATGATAAACTTAGAATATTGTTTATGAACATATTTTTATTTCCTTTAAGTAAACTAAGTCGAGGTAGTTGTGGTTTTTTGTTATATCTCATTCATTTGTGGGTCGATTTAAAATAGCCACCGATGCAAATATATACGCAAAAGTAAACTTCCGATGTTTTTTGGCTGTAATTAAAAAAAAAAAATGAAAAATTTTGATTCTTCTTGTGGATTATTTTTATTTGGTCTTTTAATTTTTTTTACATCAAGTCGAGAATATGATGTCATGTAAATGGCCGCCACCACAGTTGATTGTCATTTGAGCCCTTTTTATGGCATTTTCCATCACTTTGGCCAAAACTTCCGGCGATAGGTCCTCACATTCTTGACGGATATTGTCTTTAAGAGCTGCAAGAATCTGAGGCTTGTTGACATAAACCCGCGAATTCAAGAGAAGTCTGGAGCGGTCAAATCAGGCGATCTTGCTGGCCAGTGCAAATCGCCAAAACGGGAGATTAGGCGCCCGGGAAATGCATCCTTCAGCATATCGGTTGTGGCACGTGCAGTGTGTGCCGTTGCACCGTCCTGTTGGAACCACATGTTTTCCAATCCCAATTCATCAAGTTGCGGCAAAAAGAACTCGTTGATCATTGCTCTGTAGCGCTCACCATTCACAGTAACCGTCTTCGAAGAAAAAAGGTCCGATGACTCCTCCAGCGAAAACAGCACATCATACAGTGACTTTGAGCGGGTTTAATGGTGTAAACGTACCCGCTAAGATGGAAATGGGCCTCATCACTCATGATTATTTTTGATGAAAAATCATCTTCCTCTTGGTGGTGATAAAGGATGGCTTGAGCGTATGTTAGACGCGATTGGCGGACAGCAGTTAACAGCTGATGCACCGTCTGGACTTTGTACGGAAACATCTTCAAATCTTGTACCAAAATTCGGTGTAAAGACCGTCGACTGATGCCCATTTGCGTGGCACGTCGTCTGGTCGATGTCGACGGCGCTTCCATGTCATCCTCGGCTACAGCAGCAATATTCTCTGCCACGCCTGGCTGCATCTCGTGTTGTGCCAGTCTCTTCGAGGCGAGCGGCTAAACGTCGCAGTGTTTCACCAGTAGGCGTTGGACGGCCAGGAAATCTGCGACGAAATTCACGTTGTGCCAAAGTCACCGACCGATTATTGGTCAAATAAATAGTCAGCAATATTCCGCGTTCTGGAGCAGTGTAGCATTGTTTATTAACGTGTATTTCGCATGTGTTTACTACACAAATGTCAAAACAGAACTGACATTAGGGGCCAATCGCCAATTACCAATCGGAGGATTACTTTTGCGCCACCTTGTACCTGACATGTATATTAATGTATCAAACATGTGTGTAAGTTATGTATTGACTAAGCTATCTATAACGATCCAGAATATATATATATTTTATGAGGTCGCAAACCAAAAATTGTTAAATTACAAACGGAATTGCAAACTTATATACATACACGCTTACACTTATGGTGTAGGGTATAAAAATACCGTATTTGGAATTTTGAAAAGTTTTTTTGGGGAATACTGGGACATAGATAAATATACATAGATCGGAAACTCTCCTGTCAAACACCTAACTCAGTTGTCAAAAACCTAAGCTGTGAGAATGTATTAGTAAAAAAAACCTATGTGAAAACAAAAACAACTCGAATGTGTGATTATTTTAAGTAATTTTTTTGTTTGAGTTTTTTTCTAGTTTCCGCTCTATGTTTCTCTATGTACTGGGATTTTATAATATTTTTAAAATACGAATAATTTTTCTACTGATCGAATTTTTAATACTGTTTTTAATTAACGTGAAACGTTTTTTAAAATTTTAAATTTTAGTTATAGAAATATGTACTATAATTACTGACTAATAAAATAATGTAAATTTGACTAACTTTTACTCAAAAAAATCGTAATTTTAAAACCAAATATTTACACTGCATCTGTTCAACTGTGACGTTAGCTTTTTATTGAAATTTAAATTTGTTTTTATATTAATTACACTGTACAACAAAAAAGCGCACGCACAGAAAAAAGATCAGTTTCAATTATAAATATTTTGTAACAAAAAAATAAATTTTATTGTTATTATTCAGTAATTAGAATTGAAAAACTATATTTTCAACCGACTACAATAAACAAAATGTAAATTTTTTTGACAATTTAAAAATACTGAGTTTTAATATAGAAAAAATAAAATTCAACAAAAATATTTTTGTAAATACATTTAATTACATATGTATACTACGTTTAGGCTACGTATAAACGTAGTAATAGATGATGTTTAATCTTCTATCTACATATCTGTGGACTTTTGAAAAAACAACTTACGTGTAATTTTAGGAGTCGCAAAAACTGTTGTAAATGTTTTATTATTTGGCCTTAAAGAATTTCGAGAGTTTTGTATACTTCTTTGAGACAAATAATAAAGTTCTGAAAGGACAAATAATAAAATAATTATCCATCAATTCAACAGTTTTTGCGCACTCCTGAAAAATTTTTAAATTACACTTAAGTTGTTTTGTCAAAAGTCCACAGATATATATCTGTGGACTTATGGAACAGTAGCTTAAGTCGACATAAGCGCATATTGACAACGAAAAAGCTCTTAAGTAGAAAATGTGTAAATCTTCTCTATTTACAAATACGTTTTTTTAAAACTTGTACCTTTGATGTCTAATAAATTTATTACAAATGTGTTAAGTTACAGATTTTTTTGTCACAAAATTGGGAATATTTTAAAACTTATTTTTTCGACTTAACCTATTCTTCCATACGGATACATAAAAGACATAAAAGACTACCGTTCCTCAGTGACTGATTATTTGTCGCCAAGCTCAAGCGCTAAAAAGTTGAGACATGAAATTTTAACTATAGGTTCCCCTCTCCCTTTGTAGATCCAATAATAAAGGATTTTTGGAAATTCGAAGGTTAGGGGTAAATTCGGTAACTTTATATCTACTAAACTAATATACATATATACAAAAAAATTAAAATACATATTCACTACTTGGAATTTTGTCATAAAATATATTTTCTATCATATATATTCATTCATATTTAATAATGAATTCGTACTACGAGGGAAAAAGTTAAAAACTGGAAATTTTATTAATAATTATTATTTAAATATTGATAAAATTTGATACTATGTATTTGGAACTCGAGAACGAAGGAGTTGATTGGTCCAAATCCGTATTATTTTTGGTTGAAAATACAAATGATCACAGCTGATCGAACTTTTTCCAGTTGGACCACTATTTACCGATTTATATCCCATTTTATGTTTTACTTGATTTTCATAAAAAATGTGGACTTTTCGTTGAAAATATAAGTGATCACAGATGATCGTACTTTTTATACCCACCACCAAAAATATGGTGGTATATTGATATTCATCGCAGACCCACAAAAGTTTATGTAGTATTCTGGGTCCTTGTTAGATTCTAAGATGATCTAGCTATGTCCGTCCGACTTTCCGTCTGTCTGTTTGTTCTATCGTGCCTTCAACAAACAGACAGACGGAAAGTCGGACGGACATAGCTAGATCATCTTAGAATCTAATAAGGACCCAGAATACTACATAAACTTTTGTGGGTCTGCGATGAATATTTGGATGTATTACAAACGTATAGGCCTAGAGGGATGAAATTTCTGAAATATTACTTGTTAAACAGAAATGCTTGGAATTGAAAATGTGAAAAATCAGGAAAGTAGTACCAGAATTATGGATCAAAATGTGAGACAAATAGCATTCAATAATTCTTAAATTTAAAAATATTAAAAAAAAAAATTCAACGAAAGAAAAATGGAAGTGAATATCAATATTAAATTTTTGATTTCAATAATTGAGTTTATTGAAATAAAGATTATTTAAAATGTAATGTAATATAAGTCAGCGTTACCGTTACCTTTTTACAATTTTGAATCGGTAGCAAACCTTGACAAACACAAACTAGTACAATTTACAAGAAATCGTAAAATGTAGGGCAAAAATCGTTAGATCTGGCAACATAGGAACCACTTTGTACTCTCAGCTGTTTGTGGATCGTATATTCTCGTCTTATTTGTTTTGCTTATATTTTGTTTCTGTATTTTTATTAATTTTGTTTTAATATTATTATTTCTACAACATTTCACAAAAATTTCCCTTTTAATAATATTTAAGTACAAAAAATTCAAATCTTTTGCTTTTGATTGTTAAATGTTCTACTAAGTCTTTGAGTAGGTTAAATTGGCAGCCGTCCGAAACAGAGCTCAGTTCGGTCCAAACATATGTAGGTCTCATTGCAATACCTTGTGTCCATCCAACCATTCATCTTATGGACATATTTGTTGCCCAAGTATTCTACATCTTAGGCCCCCAAATGCTGGACATTCACAGAGATGAGGTTCAGTGGACACCTCTTTCTCATCATTACAACAGAATTCGTTGTAAGGGATTCTCAACCTTTTAGCATGTACATCTACAGGCAGTTGTATCACAAATCGTGTACTCAGCATGTTACGTGTTCTACAAAGTTATGCGAACCAGAGGTGGACGATTTTGACGCAGTACCTATATCTCCTTGTATTTTAACAGCTAGTTTAACTAGTAATCGACCCCATTATCCAGCAGTCATTAAGTTATAATATACATATTAATTTTACAAAAACTACGATTAACAGAGCAAAAAAGCAAAACACTTCATTTCGGAATATGCTTTTGTCACGTTGTAGAGTGTAAATTATATAAATACATATTTATTTACCTTTATTTTAATAATTGATACATATTCAGAATTGATTTAATTCTTCAGAGTTTAAAATGTAATATAATATTGTACACATCGATTGGTGTACAACCAATCGATGTGTTGTGGCGGATAAAAAACTCAAAAGTAATATTTTCTATAAAGAAATTACATATAGTCAAAGTTCGAAATATGTATATTTATGCAAGGTTCAGCAAAATTGCATTTTATTTTTCTAAAACATTGTGAAATAACGTATGCGGAATGAAATTGCAACAAAAATTTGACACTGGCCAACAAAAAAGTACATGAACTATTAGTGTTTTAGGACTTATTTTGAATTACGTTATGTTTTGCCTTAATATTTATAAACCCCATATGAAAATCTGGCTTTTAGTTATTTCAAAATGTTAACAAAAGAACTACCTTGAAAAAGTATTTGAAAATTTTTCCATAATTTTTCTATTTTCATCGGGTTAAATTTGTTATATTTTACATCAAATAATAAGTAAATAAACCTATTATTGATAAGATGTGCAAAGTAGAACATTATATGGATCTTAATCAATCAGATGTAAATTGCAAATTTGGACTTTTTTGGAATTTGGTTAATTAATATATTATGAAATGTGTACACAAAATTAATCATTTCATAAAAAGAAACATTAGAGATTATTTTTTCAACAAGAAAGTTCTTAACTGTCACGCTCAAATGATTATGGTGTTTTCCAACCACCTTCAAATTCCAGACTTTCTAAAGTGAAAAAATGTCCCAATATTTTTAAATTAAAACTAATTTGAGAGTTGTTGGACCTTTTTAAATAGAAGAGTTTTGAGAAAAATGATACCATGAAACTCAAATAGGAGCTCAGAAAAATGCAAACATCTGTATTTTTAACACCTGCATATAAATTTCCTCATAACTGCCACCAAACTACATGAATATGATACATTTTTTGCTTACATTAAATTAATACAATGTGCTATTTTATAAAGGTTTTATATATTACTTGGTTTAACGTTGGAAACAAATATAGCGTTTTCCATTTTGTTGGTGGTTATTACCATTTTCTAATTTAAAATTCTATAAACAATACGATAGCGAAAACATTCATAATTTCATAGGAAAACGCTTTTATACGGAGAGGTACACTTTAGTCCGTATCACATATGATAATTTGGCTTAAATTTTCGATCCTAAACGGCAGCGATTTTTAATTTTTTATACCATTATAGTGTGTGTTTTAGATGTTTCCTGTTATTTTTTGGTTTTGAAGTTACGAGTATACAGTGCTAAAAGTTGATTTTCTGCATGTGTCGGAGTTGTAAACGCATTCGTTTGGTAAAAAATCGACTATTAAGAGTAAAATGTTTGTGCTAAATCGCATTTCGAAATACCCCAAAGGTAAAAATCGTTCCGCCCGTACTATGGTAACAAATTTTCAAAATTGACAATTCCAGACCTTTTAAAAATACATATCAAAACATTTGATAACGAATAATTACTTACGAAAATATTTATGATTTTACCTGTTTAGGGGTGTAAATGTGTTCACATAATTTTTATCTACTGTGGCTACTTTTAAATTAATTTCTATTTTATTATTCTCATTTCATCCTTTACTAACTTACACAAATAGTGTTTCACTAATTAATTGTAAAAGTTTTTGACTAGAGTATCTTGACTTAAAAGTAGACTTGACACATTTGCTTCTAAGCTAATTTGAACATTTATATCACATAGATGATATCGCTATAATATTGTTTGGTAATAATTATTACAAACTATTAATAAAGTTCTTTGTAAATAACGGCTATTTTTATCTTTGCTTATTTCCATTTGTCATATTCTCTCATTCTACTCTTTACTAATTTTAACAAATTGAGCTTATAATACAACTCTGGGTATTAATTAAACTCATGTTATTGTGAATGAAATTTATTTCATTGCAAATTGTGCCGGCCTTAGGTTGTATGTCTGTTTTGTGTTCCTTTTTCTCATACAGAACGTGTAATAAAATCTTTTGATCGTTTTTGTTAATAAAAAGTGCAATTGTTAATAATAATTATAATAATTTTATAAAAATCGTGTGCATTGCAATCAACTAAGTGCCATAAAAATTGCCATATACCGTTAGAATATACAATATTTTGTGCACAAAGTGCATGATCAATCTTGTCCATTTAATATTGGTTGTTAAAATAATTTAATAAGATTACTTGATTGCTAAATAAAATAAGACAGTTTAAATAACTGCCAAGGCTTACAAATCAATGCAAAATATAGTGGATGGTAAATTTAATTAATTAGGAAAGTTCTAAATGTGTTTGTTTTGTTAAAAATATGTAAATTTTTAAACAGGTAAAGTTTTCATCGGTGCTTTGCGAATTTCATCACAATCCGCAACGGCAGGACTCCAAATTAAGCCCCAATCGCTGCTACAACAAAACTCACAAAAAAATACAGAAATTGAAGACTGTGTAGAGGAATTGAAAGAAGAGCCTGGTATAGAACAGGCGTTTAATAGGGCTCGGCGCAAGATAGCAAGATGATTCAAAAGGGTGACGATCTCATAAATGGTGTTAATCACAATTATCAGTATCCTAATGTAAATAACAACATGCAAATGGGAAATACAGCTGAATTTACCGGCAACAATGAAAATTTAATTCAGTCAATGAGGTTTGTATTTTTCAGTTATTTTAAAATGTTTTCCAATTTCCAATGTATGTACCATGGAATTTCATCATGGCTTTGTAGTTTTGAAGATTATGCACCTCTAGAGAGCACGTTGCCATCAGTAGAAACGGTTCTACCTCAATATATACCTACACCACCACCATCTCTGCCTTCTCCTTCTGTTAACATTATGGCCGTGAATACAACTGTTCCTCAATTTCAGTTTCAACTTCAACATCAAACACAACTACAACATAATCAAAACATAAACAACCACCACCACCACTACTACGAACAGCAACAACAACAGCTGCAGCATCAGCAGGTTCATTCATCATCATCTTCACCCTTTTTTCAATTCAACCAAAATATCAATTAGTAAGTATTTTCTCTCTCTCTCTCTCCTTCTTTATTTGTTTTGCTCAAATTGTTTACTTCGTATGTTTTGTTTCTGTATTTTTATTAAAGGTTTTGTTGTGATATTACATTTCTTATACGCTGTTGCATATTTTTCTTTGATGTTTACAATTCGTTGTTTGGTTTGTATTGGGTTGTATTTCAGGGGAGTTAATTTAAAGAAAAATTAAAAGTAAATGTTTGATTTGTAAATAAGTAATAAACGGTAAATAATTATAAATAGTTTAACTTTAATTATTCTAATAGTTTAATTATTTTGTATAATAAATAAAAGCAAAAATAGTACTATTTTTTAATACTATTGAAATACAACCCATCAGCATCAAGTTGTTTGTGCGTGTGATTGTTGAATTTTCTCCTAATTCTTTATTTACTTGACGAATTTTATTTGTTTAGCTCGAAACAATTGTGTTTTAAACCTTTTAGTTTGTGTTTTTAATCAATCATATTTTTAATTTAATTATTAGTGACTATTGTGTAGTTTTACAAGTTTTGTTTTTTTTTATATAAAAACTATTTATTTACTTTTAAATTAAGAAAAATGCGTAAAAAGAATAATCGTAAAGTGAAAATTGATGTACAGCAGCAACACATTATAAAAGAGGAGTATATTTGCCAGGAATATAATACAGAACATATTAGATTTAGGTAATCAATTTAACTACTGGGAAAGTATCTAATCATACAATCTCAATTTAGTTGAACAAATTCTTGCGCATAATTTTCTATACATTGTTATTTGCAATATCGCATACACTAACAACGTCATAGTTTAAACAACCTTGTAGAACGAAGTTATCTAAGCATACATAAAAAAGTAGATGTTAATTGTCAAAAGCCAACTCGTGTCTGGAAAAAATAATTTGTTTTCGTTTATAATCTTTCCAAATAAATGGTGGATAAGATGGTTATAAAATGTTCTTGGATTAAAAATTAATAAAATGCCCCGTGGAACTTACTTAAACAAAGATGAAAAGGCTAGCATCAGCGTGTACCGTGAGTGTGGCCTCACAATACGTCAAATTGCTGATAAAATGGGTCGGGACAAGAAAACCATATTTATGTATCTTAAGAATCCTGATGGCTATCGGAAATTAAATTTTGCTGGACGAAAACCGTTAATTTCTAAAACCGTTGCTAGAGAAATAAAGAGAATTGCAGGGGAACAACATATGTCACCCGGTCAAATACGTTCAATATTGAACCTACCAGTAACCACAAGACGTGTACAACAAATTATAAGGTATGCAAAGGGTTCTGACTACCAAACAATCTGGGCGGCACAAGTTAAATTAATTTTAGTTACTAAAATTTGTTTTGTTTTTCTGAGGTACCAGAAATATAGTTATGGCGAATGTAGCATTTACATTGTGTTAATACTTTATAGCTGCCAACTACAAACTAAATCTAAGAAGAAATGTTCTTGGTGCGAGATCTTTAGTCAAAAGAAACACACATATATTATGGCTTAAATCTGTTTGATGGCTGTCGATATTGATCATTCTCTTGTATTTATTAAAAATTATTAACAAAATCATTCGATTTTTTGTATGCTTAGATTATTTTGTTCTGAAAGTTGTTAAATCTTGATATGATGGCTTAGATATGTTTAGGTTTTTTCTTTATTCTAATAGTATCATAATATGAATATTTCTTAATAAATTTTATTATATGTTTTTGTATTAAAATAATTTTTTTTTACCATATTTTTAGTGATGACCATGAGCCTAAAGGAGAAGTCAAATCAACAATTGATACCTCACCAAATACTTCAATTAATCATTCGATACAGAGTCAGGAAACCATACTTAATGTATCCGATAATTCCACAGTTGATGCTGATGAAGCAGATAATTTGTAAGTTCTTTAAATTTTAATCAAACTTTTCTCGAAAAATTAAAACAATTATGCAAAGGAATTATGATATGTGTATATGCTGAAAAACAATAAACTTAAATAGTAAGCAAATGTTTCAAATCGACAAATGAAGTGATGATTTTCGATCAATTACAAATATTCTTTGTGTTTAATTATTACTTTGAAACAATTATACCTATTTAACTAAATAAAGCAAACCCACGACAGCCGGTTTGACGCACCGAAATGACCAGAGTTCATTCGTCCAAGGGCTGTCAACTCAGCAACAAATGGTGTTACAACAACAACTAAATAAATATATATCCAATGAGTGCTTGTCGATGTTAAAATGGATAAAAAAGGCCTTTCTTTGTGTGCTATTCTATATGGAATATGATATGACTTAAAAATCGAGAGGTTCAATTTTCAATGACTCTGCCGCTTAGATCAGCTAAATCTGAGTGATTATCTGTGTTATGTTGACATTGAAGGCATTGGTCGATTGCCTTTTATTAACATAGACTAGCCACTTAAAAAAATGCACATAAAAAGTCTAGTAGGCTCAAATCGCACGATCTTGTGATCAATTCATGTCACCCCTGCGAGAAATGATCAAAGTCTCTAATCGCTCAGGCAGAAAGTCTATTTGTTGTATGGCACGATGCACCGTTCTAATGTAACCACATGTTGTTCTCAAAGTTCAAATTGAATCAAAGGAAATTGGTTATCATTGATCCCTCTTATGGCGATGGAAACATGACGTCATTTTCGGAAAAGTTCTCTACTATGTAGATCTTATATTTTAAGACTATTACTATTAATAGTATAGGTCAGAAAGAAATTGATTTTTAAATAATTTTTAAAAAAATTTAAAATTTAAAAAAACTTATTTTATATTAAGGCACTAATACATATTACAAAACCTCAAGTTTAACAAAAACTATCCTTATATAATACTTTGTATGTATAGTATAGTTCTGTTACGTTTACTTAATAACTTAAATGAGTAATTAATATTCTACGAACGTTTTATATGTATACATACTCAGAATTTAATGTTAGCCTCATAAATTTAAAAGATTTATTTATATTTTTATTGTTTATAATGATATAACTGATTATATCTTTTTTTTTTTAGACAAGATGAACAGTTTACTTATTTACAAAACCTAAATGTGAGTATTAAAATTTCGTTTCAATGTTTTTTTGATTTAAATATTAATTTATTTTCCTTTTTATTTGCAGTCCGATAATTTAATGAAGTTTAGTCAGGTGAGTTTAATAAGATTTTATAATTTGTATAGTGTTTAATGCGGTTCAAACCAGGAGGATTAAAAGTGAGATTAGTTTTATAATTGTGCTGAATTTAAACTATTTAGGTCTTCAGGGAGCTTCAGAAAATTCTGTAAAGAAGCAAACATTATTAAATATGGTTAGGAAATTATATACATAGATCAAATTTTGTATATATGTAGATAAAGTTTACATCTTAAACATGGATCTTGTGCACAATTACTACCTTGAAATTAAGCCATAGTTTGCTTCTATGAACATATAATTATTTTTCGGTTGAATGTTTGTTATGTTTGTACAACTTGTGGCTTGTTTTGATTGAATATCAATTCAGATACATAAACTTACTTCTTAAATAATACAACTAAATTTATTATATGCATACATTTATCATGTACAATTAAATTTTATTGTTCCTCCAACATATGATGATCTTTTATATACAAATTTTGTTCGTGACGCTTAAAAACACAATAAAATGCCACTAAACCAATCAAATTAAAGATACATACAAGAACTATACAAACAATACTAATCACTAAACATTTATTATATCTAGAACGTTGTTTCCATGGTATAGCACGATTTTGTTTCGACGTTGCTCCGAAAGCTTCCAACTCAACATCCATTATTGAAAAATTTTGTGTATTCTTTTCAGTAAAATGTTAATTCTTTTTTAATTTTCAAAACAATTTGAAAATATTATTTGTTGTTTATTTCAATGAAAATCTCAAAGTCAAATCACTTTGTATTAAAATTAGCAGAAAACTTGTTACAGCCGATAAAACCTACAAATATTATATAAAAAAAAAGATTAATCAATTATTTTCAATTATTTGAGTGTGAAGAAATACTTGCATCATGTAATAAACCCAAATCAATATTTAATAATCTCATAGGTTGTATTTTAAAATCTATAACCAATATTTCAAATGAGAACTTTTCAACTGCTTTTCTAAAACGTACATCAGCATGATCCAATTTGATGCGTTTCAATATTAAACCAGTATTTTTGACCTGTAAATATAAAATTGTTAATAAATTTTAGTGATTTTTGGTACCATTCTGATTTTAATTTAGTTTGTCTTGCTATGTTTGTTGAAAAATTTGTAAAGCTCTTGTAAAAATCCATAGAACGGAATCTCTCCTGCCAAAGACCTAACTCAGTTGTCAAAAACCTAAGTGGTGAGAATGTATTAGTAGAGTTTGAGTTTTTTTCTAGTTTCCGCTCTATGTTTCTCTATGTAAAAATCTGAAATAAAGATTCTTAAAAAAATAATTTTAGTTTTATTTCTCAAATTATCTAATTTATAACTAAAAAAATTTAAATTTTCATGAATTTTAAAGTATTTTCAATGTAATATGAAATATGTTCGAAAATGTGAATTTCATTTCGTAATATTCAAAGTGTTCCAAAAAACGAAAATATATTAAGAAATATAAAAGCGACAAGCCCATCATCAGGAAATTTAGCGATAGCTTTTATATCCTATAAATTGTATAATTTAATAAATTGGCTTACAATAATTTTTACTTAAAAAACATTAATTATCAGCTAAGAAATACAGAGATTTTTTCATAAAAAATTTCAATATTACAAAGTTAAGTGTTACAAAAAATACTAATTCCACAAATACTTATTTAAAATTATCTTAATTTCGGAAAATATTTTTATTAGAGTTTCCAAAAAACCGAAGAATTTCAAAACCGCGGTTTCGGTTTTAAAAAACTGAAAACCGATCAGTTTCGGTTCGGTTTTGTGATAATTTATTAACTATTAAATCAGTTGATAATATAGGAAATGCTATACAAATTTAAAATTCAAACTTGACGAGTGTTCAAGAGGATAAATGCTTTTAAGTAATATGCTTTTAAGTAAAGAAATAATCAAGAAGAGGGTGCTCAATTGTATTATGATACCACAAATGGAGAACTAAAATAAAATAAGGAGTATTTTCTCGTTCTTCTAATAGTACTTTTTAGATTTTCTATAATATTGAACCTAGAATCAGGAAATTACTTTGAAATTTCAAACTTGACAGTGGTTTAAGTGTGGACAATTGTTATTTTTTCTTCTAATGGTACTTTTTATTATATTAAATTATGTTACTTATATACATAATTTTTGGCTGATATGCTTCTGAGTAAAGAAAGAATCAAGGATAGAAGGCATAATGATATTGATGTAACAGAAACTATTATTGAAATTTCTATAATAATGAACGTATAAGCACGAAATTAAACACACATGATCCAGACTGAGTTAGAATATAAAAAAGGGATTGCTGGAACTTTTTCCAACTAATAGTACTTTTTGAGAAACGCGAATTCAAAAGTGATAATTAATGTTACTATTTCTTTATTGCAAAGGTATTTTTGAATATTTTATAATAATAAACCTTAAAATTGAAAATTAGGCACAAATGATTCTGAATGATTTAGGATTCACAAAAGATAGTGGTACCTTTCTTTTGTATTTTCTATAATAATGGACACAGCAATATGAAATTAGACATTCATGATGCTGAGTAGGAATACAAAATGTGGGTCTTCATGGTACTGTTTTTTATTCTAATACTTAATACGTTTAGAATGAGCTAGAATCCACATTACAATGAATCTATAAACATGAAAATAGAGACATGTTTTCCTGAATTAGTATTAATTCACATAGGGAGACTTATTAGCACTATTTATTTCATCCTATTGGGGTGACGAAGCGCACCGGGTCTGCTAGTACTCCATACTTTTATCGAATATTTGAAAATAACTAAGACTTTGTTACAAAAATTTTGCATTATTAAGCCTGCGAAAGGTAGCCTGCTAAATAATCTGAAGCAATTATTGTAATACAATTTAAAAAATTTAAACAAATCTTAAGATATTTTTACCGATTTGTTTTTAGAGATATTGGATGAATAATACGATGAAACATTTTGTTTCTCATTTCTAAATTTTGAATTTTTCTACTGAAAATAGATTAAAACTAAAAACCGAAGAATAATTGTCGGTTTCGGTATTTGGTTTTAGGCCTTGAAAACCCTGATCGGTTTCGGTTAAAACCGAATTGGAAACTCTAATTCTTATTTCACATGAAGAATTTTAGTTAAAGGGGGGTCACACGGCATGTATTCCATATGTATTGGGACATGTATTCGATACATATGGAATTCCATGTGTATGTCAAAATTCACGTACATATGTAATTGCATGTGACATAGCCTCTATTAGTTTATATGTTTGTTGTTTTTAACTATATATCTATTTAAAACATTTTTAAATCACAATAAATATATTTAATGCAATGAAACTTATTTTATTGTGATTTTTTCTTCTGTTTTCTGTTTTTTGTTTTTTATTTTGTGTTGTATTTCAAAATACACATGTTAAACACACGAAAATAGAACATGCTCTAATTGCCAAAAATGTCATAAGGCATACACATGTATTTTACATACACAAAGTTTCATATGGATCACACGGTATGTATATGTTTACACGTGGAAAAATGTCCCAATACATGTCACAAAACACATGCAATACATGCCGTGTGACCCCCCTATTAAATGATGCCAATATCAATAAAAGCAATTTGTAGAAAATTGTATACGGAACACTGAATGGTGTCTTCGCTTACTTGCTTATTGTGTCTTGGCTAAATGTCTTTGAAAATCAAATTGTTTTCGACAGTTAAGCAACACTTTACAAAACAATTGTTTGATGATTTGCTTTTGGCAATTACCTAAATTAAACAACGCAAATTGTTTTCAAAAATTCGAATAATAAAAATATTTCAAACAAAGTGAAAATAAAATGATTTCTCATGTTCTTATATATCAATAATCATAGACAAAATGTAACAGTCACACAACACTATATAAATAAAAACTTCTTTTGATATTACTTATCTAAAGCGCGCAAAATTGATTTAAAAAATTTGAATAACAAAACACTAAAGGCCATTATTATAACTTGCCTTTATGTTCGTAATAGTAAAAGTTAACTTTAAGGGTACCTTTTTATATTGCTTAAAGTTAACCTTTACTATTTCGAACATAAAGGCAAGTTGTAATAATGGCCCTAAAAATATAATTTGCTCGAAACAACTTGTTTTGATCATTGTATCAAATGTACATATATGATAATATTTCCCTTTAAACTTTTGTTTTTTACCTAAAAAAACCCAAACACAATTTTCCTTAACAAATTACACCACCCCTCTTACCGCCTCAATGCACTGATCAGCCACCAAACTATGTAATGCTATTTCCAAAAACGATATTATCAAGAAAACACCATTCGTTATGGCATTAAAGACATCATAACTCTCTTCATTGATTAAAGTATCGGCCAAAGCATAATACTGGCGAAACAAACCCGCCGTAATGCCAAAAAGATTACACAATAATGATGCCATCAAAGGCGTCGTACACAAACTCATATACACCAATGTCTGAGAACAGATCAACGAATACTTTTCCGCCAATTCATCCAATTTATCCGCTAAAATGCAAAACTTCTGCATGCGATAGAAACGTTTGTGCAAACTAATTTGTTCTATATTCTGTAGAAAATTAGCCTCTTTCTTCAACTCGGTCAGATGACGATTTAAGGCCAAAGTAAATTGTCTACATATGACAAAGATACCAAATAAACAATTCGGTATAATATTGGCTATGACCAAAGGATACAAAGTATAAACAGTCCACAGCAGACTTCTATCCTCATCATCGTCTCGCAGTTGCCTTAATATCAAAGTAATTTCGATGATAATGGGGAAAATAATGGTTTTCAATGTCACCAAGAGAATTGAAGATTGTATTACGTCCATTTCCACATCAACATATTCCATAGTTTCAAATAATTGCACCACATTAAAGAAATCCACAGCAGCTTGGGTGTTTAGCAATTGTGATAGGAAATTGGTGGCGGCACCAAATATATTCATGTAATAATACAATGTAACTGCATTTTTTAAATCCAATTCCTCGGTTATGATTTCATTGTACAAACGCCGTATATAAATCAAGGCGAAGAGTATGATTACTGTTATGCACCAGACCACAAAAAAGTAGTTTACATAAAATCTCTTGGTACGCCAGGAATAGATGTTGGCATTTAAACCGATCAGCGAAAGCGTGCCAATTAAAAATGCTATTATATATTTCACTAATTGGGTTTTATTCATTTTTGTATATTTTCGACTATTTGTAGGAATTATAAAAGTGTTTCCAATATTTTCTCAAGGATGTTTAAATTAAACTAAATTGTTGTAAAATATTATATTTAGTCTCTGTTATATTTTGGTGTTATGCGCAGGTATTTGTTTTCATTTGTATTTAGTGTTAATTATTATTTAATTGTTCTAAATGTTATCATTCTAAGATAATCATCTATTGATGAACATTGCTCTAGCTTGTTTGTTTAGTTTAGTTTGAGTCTTATTTATTTGTTATTTATTTTGGAAGGCTTTAGTTTTTAGTTATTTATTCTGAGTTTGGTGGGACATCGTACCAAAAATAGCTTTAGTTAGCTTTTTTTCCATTTTAATTTACTTACTTCAATTTTTATTAATATTTTTTAAGAATTTACAATATTTTCTCCAAAATTAACTAAAATACCGACTTCTACTAAATAATAAAATAAATTGTTTATTCATACTTTGTTTATCATATTGTGATTTTGTTACGGATAAGATAATATTATTGTTTCTAAATATTAATTTTAACCACAATGAAGAAACAATGTTATCTACTACAGTTATCAATTATCGATATGTATTTATATATTGGCTGGACAAAAATTTACCATCACTATATGACTAAAGTATACAGTGTTTGGAGATGTGTTCATTACTACATTATAAACCACGATTAAAATTTTAACAAAAATAATTATGGTGACAGTTTGTCTTTTTGCAATACTATTCAAACCTACATCAGAAGTTTTGAGGTAACTTACCGATCTACGTGTGACATCACTATTTCGGATTTTCTCCCAAGAAATAAACTCTAGAATACGTATAAACTAAATCAATATAATCGTTTCATAAACAGCCAAGCCGAGTGTTAAATCATCCGTGTGTTGGATGATAGTTTTCGAACCCATATGTGCTGCCTTTATATCAGTACGGCAATTCTATAAATGTTTATACTTCCCTAGCGATGTCGTTAAGTAATGAAAAATATTGGTTTCATTTTATTTTTATTTTACGATTTTCAAAAATTAAACAAAATTTTTTTTCCAAAATTTAAAATATTTTCGAGTTTTAGATAAATTCGTAGTCGTGTGCATTAAAGCGCCCTGGAGACGATAAAAAACCCGTCAATCAGTGCATATGTTTGAGTGTCATATACTTGAAGCTTTAAACAAATAAATACGTCAATCACCATTTGTATTTTGAGGCACTCTTCCATTATTACCAAAAATCTCAGATATTTATGTTTTTTTTTTTTTTGTTAATCAGAGACGTAAATCACAAAATATGAATTTTTTTTTCATCCGTGCACTTTACGTGACGTCAAACACATCGCAAATGAAATTTGATTGTCAATCACAACAGGAGACGATCAAATAATTAGTCGTCAAATAAAAAAATTAAAACTTTTTGATTTTGATCAATCATTGCCGACAACGCATACGTGCGGACGGAAACGAACAACTGCACGCACACAACTATGTGATAGATGTGTTTATTGATTGTCTCCAGGGCGTTTAATAATCGCATTTATATAAATCGCATAATCTGCTGAAAACAGAAGAACAAAAAAATTAAGAGTAAACCAGTGTAATATGCATATACGATGCAGGTCAATAAGTCCTTGACTTTTTGAATAAAACACAGGTTTTTGGATAAAAAATCATATTATTTTTTAACCTAGTCCAATTTTTTTTATCCCTTGCAAAAAAAGATTTGTCGAGGTATTCAAAATATGTATTTGTTTGTGAGATGATTTCAATTCTCTTTCTGCCGAGACATTTCTTCAGGTTTGGAAACAAGAAATAGTCACTAGGGGCTAAATTTGGAGATTAGGGCGGATTATGGAGCAATTTGTAGGCTAATTCATGAATTTTTGCGATGAAAACTGCACATGTGTTTGTTTCTTAACCTACCTTAGAGCCGATTCACCCCTAGAAATCCACTGTTTTGACTGCTGTTTGGCCTCTGGTGTGTTGTGGTGGATCCACGGTTCCGAAACGGCGCAAAACAACATTCATATGGCGGTTGAACAATGTCAAACACTCCTGCAAAGTTGTCACACGATTGCGTTTCTGGTCGATTGTGAGTCATACCCAAGTGATCATTCAAAATTTAAACTACTAAGCCATGTGAGATGCGTATGGCTTCCACAATCTCTCGCACTCTACACCATATCGTGAAACGAAATTCAGTAAAACACTTTTTTACCATTGATATTTATGGTGCAGAGTTCCCATAGTATTTATCAAGCTTAGCGTTGGTTTGAGTGATATTATTTTTCCGCAACAAATATTTCTTAATGAGCACTCAAAATTTTTCATTTTCTGCTCATGTATTCTACTTACTAAATGACGCAGCTTGTTAAAATTTTGACAGGATTCAACGAACCGTATGGTTGACTGTTGACCTTTCAATTAAGAGGCGGTAAATTCAAAAAAGTCATGGACCTATTGACCCACCCTCGTATATACCACCACAAGTTATAAAGACAGCCGACTTCTTTCGATCAAAGAATATTTTGTTATTTCAAATATTATTTAATTAGTTTTCTTTTGCTAAAGGAAAAAGCTTCTTGATATATATCCCATACTTATACATGTCCTTCTTAGAATATGGGCTTAAATATAATAAATTTCGATATAGGACAATGATTTTACATTTATATTCAATTGTATATCAATCACATCACCAAATAAGTTTATTCATAAGGTTTTTATTTAAAAAAAATGTAAGCAGCAACTTACAAATACTTAGAAATATACATAGAGCGGAATCTAGAAAAAAACTCAAACAAAAAAATTACTCAAAATAATCAATGTTGTTTTTGTTTTCACATATTTTTTTTTACTAATACATTCTCACCTCTCAGGTTTTTGACAACTGAGTTAGGTATTTGACAGGAGAGTTTCCACTCTATGTATGTTTCTTTATGGCTGCGTCTTGAGCAAGTTAATTTTTTGTAGCAGAATGTTTTTATGAAAGCTGAAGTAGCAAAACCAAAACGATACGAATTAGAACATACGATTATTTTCAGACCTGTATGTTTAAAAATACTGCTTTTATTGTTTGATATATTCGGTAGAGTATATTTCTTCATTAATCGAGTAGGAAGACCCCGGTCTAGATTGCAATCTCGCAGAGAGGAAGCTGAACTAGGGGATGTTAATACTCACGTTCGTCGGATTGTGAACACTACTTTAAGATAATTTAGGGTCGACATAGGAAATATATATGCAGATGGTTTTTGAAATTTAGCTTTGACAAATTCGTCACCGAATATACGGGAAAGACCAAACGAACGGATTGAACAAGAACAAATAAATAATCATGGTATAACCTCTCCGAATAGTCGGAAAGATCACGAAAATCGTGGTTCTCATTTTACACATGGATTTTTTGAAATGAAGTTGGTAAATATTCTTAATTTAATACGCAATTGGGGGACTATGATTTACGCGTGATATTTCGGATTCACCCTTGACGAATTTATCTACAGAATTAACTCTTTAAGGAATATTAATTTAAGAGATGATTTCAATTGAATTGATTATTTTTAAGTACTAAAGAATTAAGCCTATACATTAATTATTAGTTAATTCTTTAAGAATTAATTCTTTCACACTTATGGCAAGCACTTACCACAAACGCCATATCGATCGAGATTTTGTTTAATAATACATTGATTCGTTATTTTAAAAATTCGCCACAATTTATAGGATTTACTATTCGAAAAATGATCGAGAATTATTCGGTATTGTGATTGTAATGCATATTATAAAAAATTCTAGAACTTTTTTTTCTAGAGTTAATGGCTTTTGTGAAGTTTTGTAAATATTCGATACTTTCGTCGGGTTGGTTAAAGGGGCCCATAGACACATACTGCTGACACATACTGCCGATGAACCCTTCGTATACGTGTGTGATTGATATTTTACTACACACCTATCAATCATCATTTAAAAAAATGCGTTTGAGAACAAAAAAAATTATTATTTTCTATTTTTCAGTAACTAAAACGTCAAATTTAAAAATTATATTTCATAAAAATGAAAAAATGTATACTATTGTTCATTTGAACAACTGTCAGCAGTACGAGTTCATTTCAAAATCAAAACTATTTTGATTTTTCATACTGCATTGTCTGTGTGTCGCATACATAAACAAAAATTTAAAATTTCCAACACATGCTTATTGCATGAGCAGTATGTGTCCATGGGCCCCTTTAGACTACTTCAAAGTAATGCAGACGTTAAGTAGCAGTCATTGAAAAATAAGTTTTTCAGTTATAGCTTTCTTTACCGAAACAAATCTGTTTGTCATCGAAAACTGTGTTTCACAACTGATGAAATTTTTGATTTTTCATAACAAATGAATATTAGGGCTGACATTCGTTCGGAATGTCTACGGTACATATTATTACAGATATGCATGAAATTACAGTTCTCAAAAAAGTAATATCGAACCGTATGGTTATTTTGACGTTCTACAACCAATTTTCTATGGTTGTGGTTTGCAGAGCGAGAGAAAAGATACTATTTTCAATAGGCAACGAGTGTGATATATATTTGTCCCTCTTTCCAAACTACAACAATTTTGACATTTTCTTTTGTTTGTTTTCTATTGACATATTACTGGAACCAGCTGATTCATATCTGTGTAATCTGTGGTCTATGGTTTGTTTTAGCTAAAGATTTCGTTTGATTTGCATATTCTCAAAAGTGTTATAATTCTGCATTTCCGCATTTTTAATAATTACAAACTGATAGGAACGGATTCATTTGGGAAACATTTCGTTTTACTTTTTCTGAAGCAGCATAATGCGGAATTACATTATTCCACTTTCAATCGTAATTGGCCTTGAGATCTTTTCTAAATTAAGGCTTGTTTAATGAAATAAATACTATATATTTGTGCGAAGTACTGATTTTTTTATGGTCTTGTCAATTATTTTAACAATGTGAACAAGCCTTTAAATTTTTGACAGCAGACTTGTGTTTTTGTTCTTCTCTATGTTTTTTTCTGTGGTTATGGGTGTCAATTAAATTTTGCTTCTTTTTTTATTAAAATTCAATACATTAAAAATATTCTACATATGCAAAGGCTTTTGCAGTTTATATAAACATGCTAATTTATTTGCACTGTACAAACATTAGGGTATTCTAAAAAATACCATTTCTCAAAACAGTTGTGGTTGGATTAGTTGTTAGTTTAGCTGGTTTAAAAACAAAAGAATGTCAGTGTTTATTTTATAAAATATCTTAAAAATATGTATTTCCGTAGAATAAGATGTTGTTAATTCTGTTTATTGCGATTAAAAATTAAAATTTGTATCAAGAAAAGAAAATTTCTTGTATGTATTTAGATTTATTTGAAAACTATTTTTAGTTATTAGCATGTACAACTTTTATGTGTCCTTTCAATTGGTGCTCCCCTAATGTATATTTGTATCTTTATATACATCACTATAACCTTCTACATATTTAGGGGCTTCACAGAATATTATTTGTGAATTTGACATTAGTCATATGATGTACACAAACTTGTGAATGGATTTGCTTTCTTTTTATTAGTACTAATCAAGTGTTCCTTGTAAACTAACATGCACAATCATGCTTGTTTATGAATGATCATCAATGAATGACGTCATCGACTGACACGTAATTCTCTTGTGTGCTTTGAGGTTTAATTGTATGGTGAAATTATTAAAAACTTTTACGAGTTGAACAGACACACACAGCACAGCTTTAGTGCAACATCAACAGCAGTTACGTTCTAGACCTGCAACCATGAAGTTGATAACATTTCAGAAGTTTAGAGTGTGTACTTTTTTTTTAAAAAACAAAAAGAATAGTATTAAGCAAAACTGATTTAAGTTGTATAAAACAAAACAAAAAACAAATAAATAATAAATATACATATTTATTTTAGCAATCTGTGCTGCAGCAGTTAATACAAGAGCAAATTGACATTAAACCGGTAAGTAATTTAAAATTCATTTAAAAAACGGTTTTGTTTGGAATTAAATTTAATCCGTATTATTTGTTTACTTTCACTAGAATCTAAATTTAATACCAACTTGTGAAGAACATGATAATGGCGGCTATAATTTTGGCATACAAATCAATAAATGTGCTCATCGTCCGGGACTGGTTTACTCCAAAGAAACTGAAAGACTTTATTTAAAAACCAATGAAAATGTTTACATTGATTGTTTCTATACGCAAAAAATGCCCATACAACCGCTTAAAGTAAGAGTTTTTGCTGTATTCGAAAAGGATGCCAGTGCTCCAGTGTTGCGGTGTCAAAATCATTTAAGCACCGACAACGGTAAGTCAATAAAACGTTTTAGATTGTCTTTAAATTTTTGTGAATTTATTTGTTTTCTTGTTACCGCAGATGAAAATGAAATAGTGCGTAAAAGTTTAGTGCGTTGCAAAAATCCTGATGCTGTTTACTATGGCTCCGACACGGGCAAAAGTATTAATGATCGTTATTCGGTGGTTGTACCTTTAAATAGCACGGTCAAGGGCAATGAAGCAAATCAATTTAAACAACAATTGATAGTCAGCTTTACTTGTTTTAATTCCTGCATGAATCGTAAACAAACAGCAGTGATATTTCTATTGGAGGGCATGAAGTATGTTTATATTGTTTGCTTACATATAAATATTAACAATATTATGAAATTCTTTAATATCATCCCTTTTTTTCTTTCTATCTTTTTTTGTCTATGGCAGTGGTGAAATTTTAGCTCAACGTACATTATCGGTTAAAATATCAACTTGTCCTAAACGTGACAGACGTTTACTTGAAGGTCCGGATGTTAATTCTAAACGTAAACATCTTGAAGGTAAATAAAGAGTTTAGTAAATAAACTTTTTAAAAGAAACTTCTAATACCTATTTTGTGAAATTGATTTCGTATTTTTTCCTTTAATTTTGTTTATAATAAATAAATTTGTTTGCCTTTTTCCAGAACCAAATTTCAGCACGAACGAAGCAAAAATGCCAAAATATGACAATACTTCCATTAAAGATGAATACAGTCGCAGTAGTTTTGATGAAGCTGGTAGTGATGATGGTATTTCCAATGCCTTTACCGGCAGTGTACATCATGAGCAAGAAACGGGTGATTTCGTGTTAACATTAAAATACAAAAGTCGGCAACAGCTACTGCAGGCTATAAGCGCCATGTACGGCGATGCAATTAGCATGGAATTACGCAAAACTTGTGTTAATAGTAAAAGGACACGTGATAGTGATTGTTTAAGGAAATTATATCGTAAGTTTCTGATTCTCTAAAATACTTATTTCCTTGAAACCGCTAATTTATCTTTTTGGTTTTTTCATTTACAGATACTGCTTATAACATAAAAACCCGCAACAAACCCCCATCTATTTCAACGGAATGATTTTATTTGATTGTATTTCATTTGTATTCTATTCCATTTTAATATTTTCTGTTGTTCTCTAAAATTTCTATTGTCTGCAGATAATAGTGCAAAATATTATAGTTTAACTTTTAGTTATGTATATCTAAAGTATATCAATAATTTTATACGAGATCAAAATCTTAAAAAAACTTGCTGAAATATTTATGATACGAGTATTTCCGTCTAAGCTTTAACAAACTAAACTACATATAAATTAATTAAATTTTGTTGTTATAACAGAAAGGCTTTAAATGTTTATTTTTCTTTTGATTTGTGTTTTATTTTTATTTTTGTTTCTGTTTAAATTTAATTGATTTGTACTGTATACAGAGTGTCTTTTAATAAGAATTCATTGTTTGTGCCTTTTCTAGTTATGTTTCTTATGTTTCATGTTTCTTAATAAGAATTTACTTATTGCAGTCATGACTATTTTTTTTTTAAATTCCAAATATATAATTCTTAATATGTACCATGTACCAAAATTATAATTAATATATCAGTACAAGTAATATAAATGAAAAATTATATTCATATTTTTTGAAAATAAAAAAATAAGATTTTATAAAAACAAATGAAATTAAAACAATTGCAGTTTGGATTTCCATTGACAATTAAATTTTTTTTTAGTATAATTAAAACACACATTTGGTGGGAAACAATCTAAGATTTAATATTAGAAAATATGATTAACCCTTATGTGACTGGCAAGGTACCCGGATATCTATTGCGTTTTGAAATTGATTTTTTTTTGTTAAGGTTGATAAGCGTCATTTTTGAAACTTCTTGAGAGCTCCTAACTCTTGGTACTTTATTAGTTTTCATAGGTTTAAAAATAATGAATATATTCAGAAAAACATGCCAAAGTTACTTTGTTTTATATGAGATTTGTATGATAGTTTTTTTTTTGTCAATCACATAAGTATTAAGAAATAATGTTAATAAATGTGTGACCGAAAACAGAATTTCTTTGTTTACCTCCTCCTAAGCTAAACCCATAATAAGTACAACTGTTAAATTTTTTTTTAAATTCTCATTTAGCGTTTGTTAAATTCGAAACAATGTAAAATTCGGGATTTGAAATATGCATGAAATTCATACACACAACTTGACAGAACATTTTTTTTTTGAATGAGAAGAAAATTATTAGAAAATTTCGTATTTTTAGTTCCAATTGTTTCAGCTATATCATATTATTAACAGTGGTTATTCGCTGAGGCGGGTCAACATAAAAAAATTCAAATATTTGTCTCTAAATATCTGGCCGCAACAGTATATACCCTGATTGTTAAACTTATTTAACCCTTATGTGTATGACAAAAAAAAAAAAAACACCTTTAACAACAGGGTGGCCGGGTACTCGGATACCACATACAGATCCTATGAAATTACATATTATTGCGCAATATACATATTTTGAATATATTTCAATAAATTTAATAAATGGGGATTCCCATTTATATACACAGAAGACTCAAATAAATTCAGCCAGTAGAAAGAGTATTGTGTTGTGAATAATATTTTTCATATAATTTGTATGTGGTATCCGGGTGCCATGTCACCCTGTTAAGGTTGTAAAATATATAATGATTTACAGTTAACTATTTTGGAAGCATTATTACTAATTTATAACCAAAATTTATAAAAAATTACGCATTTATTATCTTAAAATCGTTTACTGGTAAAGTATTCGTTTACATTATCCTAATTTTGAGTATTTGAGAGTCAAATTTTATAATTTTTTACTTTATTCTCTCGTTGCAAGTATTTACTGGGAAAGTAAATTAATATTTCAATCTAAACCGATTTTTTTTTTATTTCTAACCCCCATTAACACGAAGTCTGGTTAGGTGTTAACTATTAGTTATATTGTCGGTTAAAATTATTTTTGTGTGAGAACTGTCAGTATAACTATTAGTTAAAACATAACCAAACTTCGTGTTAATGGGGTGTGATATTTTGTTACCATTGGTAAAAAATTTATTTGATACATAAACATTTTTAAAATGTTCATAATCTATATTTAAATTTATCAATGGTTTATAACATAGAGAAACATAGAGAAACTCAAACAAAAAATTTACTTAAAATAATCACACATTTTTACATAGTTTTTTTCTACTAATACATTCTCACCACTTAGGTTTTTGACAATTGCGTTAGGTCTTTGACAGAAGAGTTTCCGCTCTATGTCTATTCTCTATGGTTTATAAATCAAATTTTGTGTGGATATGTTGTTTTATAAATTTCAATATTGATTATGAATATGGGCGTTTAAAATTAACAAATCCACAAAAAATAGCTGTCAAGTAGATGTTAGTTTTTTATACCCTTCACCATCATGATTGGCAAGGGTATATATAAGTTTGTCATTCCGTTTGTAATTTCTACATTTTTCATTTGCGACCCCACAAAGTATATACATACATATATTCTGGATCGTTATATATAGCGAAGTCGATATAGCCATGTCCGTCTGTATGTTGAAATCAACTTTCCGTAGCCGCCAAATAACTTACAAACATAATTGATACATCAATATATCGGGAATTCTTCCGGTTCGGTCGCTATTTAAAATCGAGAAAATCGGCCCACAAATTGCTGAGATATAAGGAACAAATCGGAACAACCTCGAGTTTTGGCCTATTTTTGATCTATATCTGGATTACTAAGTCATTAATAAGATAAATATGGATATCTAATGATAGATATTGTACCACAAAGGGTAACGTTTATTGGACCCAAGTGAGCTGTACAAACGAAGGTTTTGGACGGCTGCCTGATAACCTAATGATAGATATTTCTAAGTCTATTTGGACCTATAAAATCGGGAAAAATATTTTTTAACCCGAATTTTTTTTTAACAAAAATTTTTTTTCACTAGTAAATTTAAAAAAAAAAATTTTTGAATAATATAAAAAAAAAACTTTAGAAAAAATAAAATTTTGAAAACAATTTTGAAAAAAAAAATATTTTTTAAATTTTTAAAAAAAAAAATTTATATTTAAAAAAACTTTCAAAAAAAATTTTTTTGAAAACAATTTTGAAAAAATATTATTATTTTTTAAATTTTGAAAAATAATTTTGAAAAAAAAAAAATTAATTTTGTTTACCTAAAAATATTTAAAATTTTTATTTTAAAGTATAATTTTGTGAAGTGTATATAAGATTCGGAATATTCGAATATAGCTCTCTTACTTGTTTTTGTATATTTTTATTCAAAGGAAACATGAAATTATGGTAACATGGCTCGTGTAAGTCTAAAAACATTAAATTTTACTGATATGAATCAGCTGGTTTTAGTAATATGGCAATAGAAAACAACCAAAGGAAAATGTCAAAATTGTTGTGGTTTGGAAAGAGGGACAAATATATATCACAATCGTTGCATATTGAAAATTGTATCTTTTCTCTCGCTCTACAACAAACCATTGAAAAGTGGTTGTATAACGACAAAATAACCATACGGTTCGATATTACTTTTTTTAAAAACTGTCATTTGTTGCATATCTGTAATAATCTGCGATGATTTTTTTCATATTTTTTGTTTTCAAATAAAATCTAGGAGGCTTGAAAAAAAATATATTTAAATTTTCATTTACATTCATAATATGTATATTAGCGGAGTTCGTGTGACAGCTACTGAATTATTTTAAAGGCGACAGCTACAAAGCAAACAACTGATTTATAATTCAGTGGTGTCACCAGGGTTTAATATTTAGTTAAACGTTTTTTACATTTGACTACCGACTACGCAATAAATATGAATCGTTTTCATATTAATGTCCACATATACTGAAAATATACAAACTATAAACCAATGCCATATATGCACAAGCTTCATAGTAGAAATATTTGTCGCAGTTTTTCCAAAAATATTTTGCCTTACAAAATATTTTACGTTGCAGCTAGAAGACAAAATGAAAATTTTTCATTTCTAAAACATTTGCTGCCCAAATATATTTATATTTTTGGTTAGCAAAAACAAATATATTGCTTGTGTATAATATACAAAAAATTTACTACAAAAACATCAAACATGCAAACAAATTGCAGCGTGAAAACCATAAACTGCAAACGATATGCGCAGTAAAAAATTCAAACAATGGAAATATGGAAGATGCTAAATGTAGACTGCCAAACCATACGAAGTTGAAAAATGTAAAATACGAAATTGTGCGAAGTTAAAAATGTTTAAAACGAAAATGTGCATTTATAAAATATTTCAGCCACATATATGGAAATATTTAGCCGCATATAGTCACTGAGTAGAAAAATGTGAAAAAAACTATGAACAACAAGTGTGCGTTGATTTGGGTGTACAAAATAAAAATTTATATTGAATCGTGTGTTTAAGAATTTAAGTGCAATAAAATAGAATCTTTATTTTTTGAGGTATGTAATTGTAATTGTATTATGAAAGATAGGAATGCTATGAAAATATATTAAATAAGATTATGGGCAAAGGATATTATTTTATTGAATTTTTTGATTAAATGATTTTTGTAATACGAATTCAAATGTATTCCTGCTGCTTGTAATAGGAGTCCAGAAAAATTAGTAACATAAAATTTTGTATGTAAAGTGGCTAAAAAAGGATAGATAATGCAACAACAAAATGTAACAACAGACAAGCAAAACAGCCAATGAATACAATGTAATAAAAAATAACAGGATCTACAAAAAAAAATAGTATGTTGCATAAAAATGCAATGTAGATAGATGGATTACTTTTTCTGAATGAAATCTATCAAATTAAGTGTTTGTACACTCAAATGTATCCTTTCGTAAAATTTGTAACAGGAGAACAAACAAATAAATAAGCAGCATAGAAAATAATTGTGCAAGAACAATTTGATGTGTAAGATATAAATGCAAAAAGGCACAGGCATGAGTACAACAGGATCAAAAGGAAATTAACTGTATAAAACTGCTGTATGTGTGTACATGTGTTTTGTAACTGCATAATGCTACAACAATTTACGCAAAAACCATAAACAAACACATAAATAGGTTCAATGATGATCGTGAGAGTAGCAGGAGAAAAAAGGATAAAGAGGTAGATAGAAATTTAAGTAAGGTCCAGAATATATATGTACATACATAATTATGTATGACTTGTATTCTGAAAGATCGACTTTGTGTTTTTAAACTCACATTCATATGTATCCATTCGTAATATTTGTAACAGGAGAACAAAGAAACAAATAAGCAACAGAGAACAAATTATGCAACGAAGGCACAACAATTTTTTACATAGCCACGAGTGCAGCAGGAGAAAAGGGAAATACAAGAACAACTACTTATACACTCAAGTAATTGTGATATACAACTGTTGTATGTGTGTCCTCTAGCTGCAAAAAGCAAAAACAACTCGTGCAAAAAAAGAAACAAATGCATAGTAAAGGAATTTCTATACATATGGAGGAGTAGAGTAGGAACCGTTGCAATTACTTGCATTTTGTTGTTTTTTTTACTGTGTATGTAGAAAATCAACAACAACTTGTGCAATCTCAAATGCAAATGAGTATAATTGGCTGAGCGTTTGTAACAGGAGTAAAATAATAAAGTACAGAATGCTGAAAAAAATAAAATTATACAATGAAGAACTTGTGGTATGTACCTACTTATATTGTGAACGATAGGAATGCAGTAAAAGTACATTAAAGAAGGTTATGGGCAAAGGATAGCGGATGATATTATTATTGCATTGTTTGTGTAGAACTGATTTTTGTTGAGTACCGTTACAGATAATTTTTTATTACGCATTTTGGTTAATTTTTAGCTCGAGGAATTTTTGCCATGTGCACTGAATTGTTGTTTTTTGTAAAGGATTTTTGTGCGTATTTGTTTTTATGGTTTTGCGTAAATTGTTGTTGCATTATGCAGTTACAGAACACAAGTTTTATACAGTTGATTTCCTTTTGATCCTGTTGTACTCATGCCTGTGCCTTTTTGCATTTATATCTTACACATCAAATTGTTCTTGCACAATTATTTTCTATGCTGCTTATTTATTTGTTTGTTCTCCTGTTACAAATTTTACAAAAGGATACATTTGAGTGTACAAACACTTAATTTGATAGATTTCATTCAGAAAAAGTAATCCATCTATCTACATTGCATTTTTATGCAACATACTATTTTTTTTTGTAGATCCTGTTATTTTTTATTACATTGTATTCATTGGCTGTTTTGCTTTTTTAGCCACTTTACATACAAAATTGTATGTTACTAATTTTTCTGGACTCCTATTACAAGCAGCAGGAATACATTTGAATTCGTATTACAAAAATCATTTAATCAAAAAATTCAATAAAATAATATCGTCCGCTATCCTTTGCCCAGAATCTTATTTAATATATTTTCACTGCATTCCTATCTTTCATAATACAATTACATACCTCAAAAAATAAAGCTTCTATTTTATTGCACTTAAATTCTTAAACACACGATTCAATATAAATTTTTATTTTGTACACCCAAATCAACGCACACTTGTTGTTCATAGTTTTTTTCACATTTTTCTACTCAGTGACTATATGCGGCTAAATATTTCCATATATGTGGCTGAAATATTTTATAAATGCACATTTTCGTTTTAAACATTTTTAACTTCGCACAATTTCGTATTTTACATTTTTCAACTTCGTATGGTTTGGCAGTCTACATTTAGCATCTTCCATATTTCCATTGTTTGAATTTTTTACTGCGCATATCGTTTGCAGTTTATGGTTTTCACGCTGCAATTTGTTTGCATGTTTGATGTTTTTGTAGTAAATTTTTTGTATATTATACACAAGCAATATATTTGTTTTTGCTAACCAAAAATATAAATATATTTGGGCAGCAAATGTTTTAGAAATGAAAAATTTTCATTTTGTCTTCTAGCTGCAACGTAAAATATTTTGTAAGGCAAAATATTTATGGAAAAACTGCGACAAATATTTCTACCATGAAGCTTGTGCATATATGGAATTCGTAAATAGTATTTATATTTTTAGTATGTATGTGAGGAAATATTATTTTGTTAAATATTTTTTGCAGTTTTCATTTAAAATTATGAAATATTTTGCAATTTTTTGACTAATATAGTAGTAATTTTAAACTCTGGGTGTCACTTTATTATTATTATACCCTCCACCACCACAAGTGGTGAAAGAGGGTATATATACGTTTGTCATTCCGTGTGTAACATTGAGAAATATTCATCTGAGGCCCAACAAAGTATATATATTATTGATCCTTATGAAATTCTAAGTCGATTGAGCAATGTCCGTCTGTCTGTCCGTCTGTCCGTCTGTCTGTCTGTCTGTGTAAAACACTCTCACGTCCAAAATACATAAGCAAAATTAATGAAATGCATACCAAAATGTTTATAATTTTTCTAAGCAGTTTGGTATTGAAAATCAGCAAAATCGAATTGGTAGAACCAGGGCTATGGATCAAAATGTAAGACAACCTCCAAAAATTTTGATAATTTTCACATGATTTTTTGTGACTTTGGGTAAATTCATTGCAGAGAATACCATGAAATTTTGCACTCATTATTTATATGATAAAAGGAAAAATTCTGTTAAAAATGGAAAGAATCGGTCTATAATTTCTCGTAGCCCCCATACAAATTTCTTCCCGAAATATGGTGCTATAGTCTATAAATGCCTACAGAATTGCAGTATCCATACAAAATTCAGCAAAAATAAGTTTCGTGCTAAGAGAAATCACAAGACAGAATTTTTCGTGGATCGGCCCGTATTTGATCATAGCCCCCATATAAAGTTCACTTCCGAAAATCACTTAAACATGCATAAATACCTTATGAATATTGCTATTGAGTTGAAATTCGACACAAATAATCTCCATATATACAAAAGTCGCTGCACCGAATTCTATGAAGATCGGTTCATATTTGTTTATAGCTCTCATATAAGGACCACATCCGAACAACACATTAACCTGCAAAAATATCTAAAAAATATCAATATCAAACCAAAATTTTACACAGATCCGTAATTTATATATGGAAGTCATACTGCAGGATTTTGTGAATATTGGTCCATATTTGACCGTAGCTCCAATTTAAGGTCCATTTCCTAAAATCAGTTAAGTACTCACAAATCTCTTATAAATATCTTAATAATGCTAAAATTCGACATACATAAAACTCATATACATAGCAACAACTGTACCAAATTTTATGAAGTTTGGCCCATAATTGGTCATAGCTCCCATATAAGGACCACTTCCGAAAAACACATTAACCTGTATAAATATCTAAAACATATCGATATCAAAATAAAATTATACACAGATGAGTAATTTGTATCTAGTAATCATACTACTGTAGTTTGTGAATATCGGTCCATATTTGACCATAGCTCCATATAAGGTCCACTCCCGAAAATCACTAAAACCCTCCTAAATTTCTTACAAATATAGTCAAGTTCAAGTTGAAATTCGAATTCAAAAATTACAATATATGTAAAAATCATTGTACAAAATTTTATGATGATCGGCCAATAATTGGTCATAGCCTCCATATAAGTACCACTTTTGGAAAACACATTAACCTACACAAATATCCAAAAAAAATATTTGTACTGAACCAAAATTGTACACCGATCAGTAATTTGTATTCAAGAATCATATTACAAGAATTTTTAAATATCGGTCCATAATTCGATATAGTTGTCATATAAGGTCCACACTTGTTAGTAGCGTTTTTTAAATTAAGTTTTATTAATTTTTTTATTTATAAATTTTACAAAAATAGCCCTCAAATATTTTGAAATCACGTTACAGTATTATATAGCGATAGTCCCATAATAGGTCAGCTCCAATATGTTGAACCAAAATTTGAATCCAAAAATCATACTACTGAATTTTATGAATATAGGTCCATAATTGGCAACAGCCCTCATATAAGTTCCACTTTCGGTAATAACTATAATACCCATAAAACTCTTGTAAAGATGAAATTCAATTAAAATACATAGAAATCACGTTAGCTTCCAATTAGTTCCACAACCCAAAAATACATTAACGCATATAAACATTGATATCGAGCAAGAATTCAACAGAAATTAGTTACAAGTAGACAGAAATCATACTGCTGGAATTTTTGACTATGGGTTCATAATTATATATAAGACACATATCCGGAAAATTCATTAATCGCGAATATATATTAAAATTTTATGATATAACTCATTTCCATATGCAAAATTTTGAATTTTGTCTAAATTTATTTGTATACCCTTTTTATATTCTTTTTCTTCACTTGTGGTGAATAAGGATAATGTTGATCCAATCGGACAATGATAACCCATTATTAAGTAATTATATAAATTGTTAAATGTCATACATTATAATATGAAGAAATGACAAACTCTATTCAAAATGGTAAGAATCTGCAGTTAAAGTATCTTCTGCTTAAACTAGTCTTTCTTACAATTGTTATATTATTTCATATATTTATTTAATAGCATTTCGATAACATTGTCTTAATCCTCATAATAACAAATATTGAATATGGATATTAAAGTGTTTATGCCAATGTAACTTCTACATATCTCATCATATTTAGGTGGAGGGTATTTAAGATTCGGCACGGCCGAATATAGTACTCCTACTTGTTTTTTTTTGTTTTTAATGTAATTAAAAATAACCGTACAAAATTCCAAAGTAATTAAGATTTAAACAATTATTTTGAGTAAAAATATATATGTGGAAATAATTTATTAATTTATTCCAATATAATTATCAGAAACTTCTCTTAATAAAGTAAAAAAAATATATATTTTTCAAGCCCTAAAATTTTGTATTATATTAGCAGCACTATTTCTGTTTTGTGGTTGACAAAAATAAAAATTTCGGCTGCAACAAGTAGTCGAGTGGCCGTTTAGCTGTGCTGTCGTCAAAATAATCGTCTTCATATAAAAGTGTGTATTTTATTTTTGACAGATTGCTGTCTTCAATGTGTTTAATGCATAAGTGCTAACCTCGAGACCTTGCTTCATGTTTGGAAACAAGAAATAGCATAAATCTGGAGAATAGTGCGGAACAGGAGCATTTCGACAGCCATATTACGAAAAACTTTCTCATACCCAAGTGATCATTCAACATTGAAACCACTGAGCTATGTGAGATGCCTATGGCTTCCACGATTTCTCGCACTTTCAATCGGCCAACACCATATCGTGATTTGTTCCGGGTGTATAGACCTCAAGTTGGCGTCCAGAACGTTCGGCATCTTCCGTATTTGACAACGAAATTCAGTAAAACACTTTTTTACCATTGAAATTGATGATGCAGAGTTCCCATTGTATTATCAAGCCTAGCCTTTATTTAATGAGCAGACTTTTTTTTCCAAATTCTCCTCAAGTCACGAGGTAGTCTGCAAACAAAAATACGCAGTTTGTTCAAATTTTGATAGGACTCAACTGACAGATGCCTGTTGTCAGAAATTCAAAAAGTCGCTGACTTATTGACCCACCCTTGTATAAGTTTGTCATTCCGTTTGTAATTTCCACATTTTACATTTGCGATCCCATAAATTATATACATTCTGGATTGTTATAGATAGCGTATGCGATATAGCCATGTCCGTCTGTATGTTGAAATCAACTTTCCGAAGCCACGAAATAACTTACATACATGATTGATATATCCGCTGTGTACAACTTAGATTTCTATTTAAAATCGAAAAATCACCCAATTTTTTTCCAACACCATATTCTTTTTTTTAAATATTTGTAGCAAGCACTCTTACCTGTTTTAAATAACATAGTTCTCTTTCATAAAAATCGGTTGAAGATAAAAAAGTTTATGTGAAAACTTGTCTATGTCTTCTAAATAACTAAAAACCGCAATTTTCAGTAACATTGATTTGTTAATTGAATATTTATTACAAATAGTTTTATTGCATTAAAATCGTTTATAATTTTGATTTTAAAATTTCGCCATATTGACTCTAGCCAACAAACTTAATGTGTGAAAAAAATTCTCAAAACTTAATAAATATGTATTGAAATTACTGTAAAACATTATGCTTTTGGTTTTCGTCCTTTATTTTGGTCTCCTTTCTTGCAGAAGTTTATACGTTTCCATTGTTTTGCTAATACTAAGAAGTAGAAGCAAATTTAATACTTAATTCCGAAATTTACTGTATTTGAAAAGAAAACCTATTAAATTTGAATTTATCTTTGAAATAAACATTTATATTCGTTAAAAGGTCAATTTTTTGAAAACTGTAATTACGGAATATAGTTTTCTGAAAAAAGTTTCCATTGTATTGTGAATCACTGTATGTATGTACTTAGCAAGAAATTTAACCTACATTAGTGTTTAAAAGAAATTACATATTAAATGATATGAAATAAATAAAATAATTCTGTAACAGTAATTCATTAATAAATTAAGTTTTCTTGACTCATTCTTAGCATTCAAACTGTACCTTTCCAAGCTACAAACTATTCAAAATACTTCAAGTTCTGTCATTCCATTGCGTTCATACAAATTTAACAACATGTGTTAACAACAACAACTCATTCTAAGGAATAATGTAAATATGTAATTCAAATCATGAGTTCAATTATAGCGTATGTTGACGTTTAGGACATTGAACCGAAAATATGAAAAAAATGTCATCTATTTTTTATTATAAAAAGAAATCTAGTAGACTGTTTACATTTGAAGAAACCACAAAAATATGACGACTGAATGTTTTTTGTTTGTTTGGTGTATTTAAAAAAAATAAAAAATCCACACGCATGCGTGCTAATATTACTTTGAGTGCCAGATGAGGACGGTGATGATGATGGTGACGGTGGCGATGACGACAAATTCTGCAACACACAATGTTGTATTAATGATGTTGATGATAGTGCGATTTGCACGCGTTGCAAACAACACATGGGCCAAATATTGCACAAAGTTTAACAGATGTGTGATTTTGTACAAGTCTTTTTAACAAAAGATTTAAAAATTTTTATGTTTTGGAACACAGAAATATTAGCCAGTTGAGAAAGTTATTTCTTACTTTTAAAGCTTAACTAAACAACTGACCAACAAAAACTTTGTAAGCGGCAAGTTACTACGTAGAAGTGATGATGAAGTAGTTACACTCAAAAACGAGCATCTAGATATGTGGTTAGATCACTATTCCTCTCAACTGTTTAAGGAAGTGGAAACACAACCAAAATTCTTATATGACTGTGAATATCATACTCTCAGAGATTACATTGCATAAAATAAGTCCTCTGTTACTAAATTAATTGAAGCTATCAATAGTTTGATATCCTGTAAAGCCCCAGGACACAACATTCACTCCGAATTTCTCAAAACATCTCCCGAAACCACTTCTGTTTCCAACCAATTCTGGAATGAGATATGCGACGAGCTCAAAGAACGAGTAATCATCAATATAAGTACCAAAAAAATGTCAACCTTACAAAGTGCAAAAACTGGCGATGATAACTTGATAACTGTAGTAAATTATAAATTATAAAATTGGGGTTAAAACTAAGCTCCAAATTAGCATATAGTGTGAAATGAATTTGACTCTGATTGTTTATTTGCTATTATAAAATTGTTTATTGAAACCGAATGTATATTTTCTATTCATTTTTTTAAGTTTTTGTATGGATATATTTACAGAATATATATTGTTTTATTATATGAGAAAAATCTGTCACGTACGGTATGTCACGTACGATATTAAATTTTATTTATTATAAAACTATCCAAAGATTGTTTTTATTTAAATATGATGGATTGTAAAGGAAAAATATTTCGTTTAGTGTAAGAAATTAAAAGAAAACATAACGCCTCTCACGATTCGAAAATTTTCGCATATTTTTACATGTACCTCAAAATGATTTCCGTTTTATGTCACGTACGATATACACATATTTCGCACGATATTTTGGACAACGATGTTTCGAATGAACTTTCTATTATTTTAAAATATAGTACCCTCTGAATGGAACATAAAGACCAAATAAGTTTTCAGATACTCTTATTGTTGCAATATCTATTCCACTCTATAGGCGTACAAATGTCACGTACGATGATATGGAATTGCCCAAATGTCAGTTGCCGAGTTCTCCACGGTGGATATGATTGCCGGCTAATCAGTATCAAAGCTGGTGTTAGACAAGGTTGAGTTCTCTCCACACTACTATTCAATATTGTATTAGACAATGTCCTACAATGAGCGCCAGCCATGTCAAGAGAAATATCATGGGTTCTTAAAAGAATATGCAGATAATATTTGTCTACTCTTGTAGAGACATGATGACATGCAGGCAAAGAAAAAAGTTGTGAGGGTAAATACCACTAATAACTCTGCTCTCTGTATAAACAACCAGATTCTGGAAAATGTGTAGTCATTCTATTACAATGGCAGTCTGTTAATAACTTTCGGCAGCTCAGGTGTAGATATAAAAACCAGAACAAGTGCTGGAAGTCAGTCTTTGGTAGATTTAATCACGTTTGGCGATGGAATGTTGCTACCAAAGACATACAGGTTCTTCAAGTCTTCGCTAATTGCTGTCTGAGAGGAATCTTAACAACTAAAATTACACACTGAAAAACCCTATTACTATGTTACCAAAACTGGTATCGATTGGAATACCCAAGGAAGTCGCAGATAAGACCGACCATTTCATACATAGCGTCAAATTGATATAGAAGCTCCCAAACTAAACATGAGCTGAAACCAATTCAAATTATTATTTTTGGATAGACAATTTCCTTATGCAATTTCCTTTGGTTCACAAAAGTGCAATTCTGTTTTGTTGGAGTCCATTTTCTGATATACATATAGCTGGATTTGTAAGTTATTAATATAGACAATATGGATATCTAATGATATATATTTCCAAAGACGTATTGTATATAATGCCATAGTAATTCGGATCCACAATATGTCGAAATCGGGAAAGATATATTTTAGTTAAATTTTTTTTCACCAAATGTGTCCCATCGGTTTCAACGTGCGAAAGATGGTGTGTGAGATTCAGAAGTGGTGATTTTGATACGGAAGACAAAGATCGCCCAGGCTAGCCAAAAAATGTTGAAGACCAAGAATTAGAGGCATTACTCCATGAAGATTGTTGTCAAACTCAACAAGAGCTTGCAAAATCATTTTGATCTACTACTAAAACGTTTGCAAGCAGCAGGATTCATACAAAAGCAGGGGAATTGGGTACCATACGAATTGAAGCTGAGAGACTTTGAAAGACGATTTTGTATGTCTGAAATGCTGCTTGGGAGCTACAAAAGAAAATCGTTTACGCACTGAATCATTATTTGCGATAAAAAATGCATCCATTACGATAACCCGAAGCGTAAGAGATCGTATGTGAAGCCATGTCAACCAGCCGAATCGACACCAAAGCCAAATATCCATGGCGCTAAGGTAATTATCTGTATTTGGTGGGAGCAAAAGGGTCCTACCTATTATGAGCTACTGAAATCTGGCCAGACCATCACAGGAAATCTGTACCGAACGTAATTGATTCGTTTGAAGCGATCATTGGCTGAAAAACGACCAGAATATGCGTAATATTTTATCATGACAAGGCTAGGCCACATGTTGTAATATCGATGCAGAACGATCTCCCTGGGATACGTTCAGTGTCTATTTACACGTTTATCAATTCGCAGAAATGCACACACACTTTATAATGTACAAACTTAAATGTACAAGACAGTTGATGTTAACTCTAACAGCGCCTATGATAAACTAAACTCACGACTGCAACCTCTGCTACTATTTATACACACGCCATCTTTCGTGAATATTCTTAACGGACAAACTAGTATGTTCGAATTCTAGAGCTTTCGATGCCAATGTTGGCAGTTTAAGTAGAAGCTTCTACTGATGGACGTGTTTATAAACATGATGAATGCTTCAAATCGCTATTGCAAATTCTTAACAATATGTTGCCAGAAAGATGGGAAAGGTCATAACTAACGATGGCCAATACTTTGAATAAATTTATATTGTACAAATGTTTCAAAATAAAAACTAAAAATTTGAAAAATCCCACATCCTTGTCATATACTAGGGTATTCAATTAATCGGGTTTCTGGTTTAATCGGTTAATCGAGCAAATAATTAATCGGGGCTTAGATTTAATCGGTTAATAATCGGTTAATTTTAAATTATTCGATTAACCGAATAATTTATATTTTAATTTTAAATTGAAGATAAAACCACGAATTTTGAGCACTTATTTAAGCATTTCAACAAAAAAATAAATAATAGGAACTAAATATGGTATTTTAGATCCTTTTTATTTATAAATGTGAGTTTTTTTTTAGGATTTTAGTGAGATATCTGAAATAATCTTTTAAAAAAAGAATAGGAAAGGTTTCCTTTTAATCGATTTTTCTTTGGTTTTGATAAAACTTAACTTGGACAAAATTCTCTTACTGATTGTGAATATTGGAGAAATCGAAAGTAAGGCATGGAAAATACTATCCAATTTCTCAGTTCATTGTTCAGTTTTTTTAAGCATTGGAAAATTTCCTTAAGTTCTGATAAAAGACTCGTTTCAGTAATGTCTTCAGTTTCGTCTATTATCATGTCTTCCTTCAACTCATTAGGACAAATTTCATCATGGAACATTCTAGAAAAAAGGTCATTTTCAAATTCCTTAATTTCAGTTTTTGATCTATATTTAAAAAACTATTGCTAGAAGGGAATGTTCAAAAGATAAGAAATATAAAGTCCAAAAAAAAAAAGAAATTTCGGTTAATCGACACAAATTAATCGGTTTATTTGTTATTTGAAAATCGGCGATTTTAAATTATTCGAACAGTTAACCGACCAAAATTAATCGGTTAACCGATTAATGGTTAATCGATTGAATACCCTACCATATACCCAATACTATAAATTTTTTATTCACTAATAACAATTTTTACCAAAAATAGTTTTCAATCTTTATTTTGAAGCATACTTTGGCGAAGGGTATATAAGATTCGGCACAGCCGAGCAATTTAAAACCAATTTATGATTTTTTGAGGTTGTAACCATAGAGAAATACACATAGAGGACAAACTCTCCTCTCAAAGACCTAACTCAGATGCAAAAAACCTAAGTGGTGAGCACGTATTTGTGAAAAAAAACATTGTGTAACTTTTTTGAGTATTTTTTTTTGTTTGAGTTTTTCCTAGTTTCCGCTCTATGTATATTTTCTCTATGGTTGTAACTTTATGAATATCATAATTTCAATACATTTGTGAATAAAAAATAGTACAAACGAAGTGAGTCCAATAAATCGAAATTGAAAATTTTATATTGTAGGTAACTGAAATAACTTATTTGCCAAACCAATATATTGTGTTACACATGGCAAAAACAATCTTATTAGTTTTTTAGTACAATTGTTTTTAACAACACATTTCCAATTAAAACTAATGAAGTAACACAATGACAATAACCTACCCAAACATTAAATATGTTAAGAATTATTATTTATTTATTATGTATTAAGAATTTCTTATGTCTGCCATGTTAATGAACTCTTTTATTTCATTCGTACTTCACTTACTTTGCAAGTGAGTGAGTGACTGAAGTGACACTTTATGGAGAAACAAAAATTCTGCAAAAATTATTGTATGTATTTCTTTTCAAACCACCTGTTTTAGCGATTTTCCAAAAAAAGTATTTTGTACGTTGTTAAATTGTTGGCAGCAGACCAATAACTACCGGAAGACATCGTCGCAAAACTTTTAACGACACTTGTTGCCTTTTTCAGTAATATTTTCCTTTTTTTTTGTTGTTTTTAATTTTGTGTGCATTTGTAGTTTTTTAAATATTCATTGTTAGATTTGAAATATTTTTTTTTCGTATTTATATGTAAGTATGCGAGTACATACAATATTTTTAGTTTTTATTATTTGTTATTTTCGAATAGCAACTTCTCTTTCAATACGTGCCACGAATAAATTTGTTAATTCTGTGTAAATGAGTTTAAAAAGAAAAACACAGTAAGTGGCTTGTTAAAAAATTGACTCAAAACATTTTGAGTTTCTCTAATAATTAGTGGCACGTTAGTAGTTGTAGTCATTTAGTCAAGTTGTTGACTTTTATAACAAAGTTATCAAAATAAAAAATCTCATGTTAACACGTATTTTAAATAAATATTTATTTGTTTGTTTAAAAAATTCATAAACACATTTTTGTAGAAAATAATCCAGCTAATAGTTTCACACCACAAATATGCAGTTTAAGGGAATGTTTGGGTGAAAATTTTAACTACGAGTATATCGTACTTGTAGGTATGTACAATAGGGTGGTGTTTTTCTTATATCAGCAGTTTTTATTGAGAATTTTGAAAATATTCAAAATTGAATGCGTTAACGTTAAATCCATAGAGCATAGGGTAACATAGAGACGAGACGTAATTGTCTAAAACCTAAGTCTGTTGTCAAAAACCTTACTTTTGCAACAACAAAATACATGCAAGTCAATGTATTTTGTTTTTGTATTAAACATATGAATTGTTGTATTTTTGTTTGACAAATCGGAGTGTTTCGTCTCTATGTATAATTCTCTCTAGAATTATATATAGAGACGATACACTACGTTTTTTTAAACAAAAACACAACCAATCATACATATGTCAGAAACAACAATAAAATGCATCGATTAACATGTATTTTGTTGTTGCAAGAGTTAGGTTTTTGAAAACAGACTTAGGTGTTTGACAATTACGTCTCGTCTCTACGTTAACCTATGGTCAAATCATTTCAGTAAAATCGTCAGTATATGAGGAGCCGCAGAACAAAAGGTACTTTTTCGCATTTTTTTTACAAATTGGTTTTTTGGTCTTTTTATAATATTTGGGTTGAAATCTTCCAGAACCAATCAAGACTGCATAATTTTTAAACTTTTTTACTAAATAAATGGGTTCTAAAAAATTTGTGCTAAGCAATACGTACTTTTTTCAACAACGCTGTAGTATAAAACGACAAAAATAATATATTTAATTTCAATGTGTAATTTGTTTATTATTAGATCAGGTTTAAAAACATTCAGTCAAAATATTATCGTTTAAAAAAACGCATAAAAAACTTACTTTTTTCTATTTTTATACCCTGCACCTTCGTATATATAAGTTTGTCATTCCGTTTGTAATTTCCATAATATAATTTTCCGACCCTATAAAGTATATATATTCTGGATCCTTATAGATAGCGGAGTCGCTTAAGCAATGCCTGTCTGTCTGTTGAAATCAATTTTCTGAAGACCACAAATAACTAACAAACTTGATTCATACATCAGTATATCGGGAATTCTTCCGGCTCTGTTGCTATTTAAAATCGAGAAAATCGGCCCACAAATGGGCCAACCTCGATTTTTGGCCTATTTTTGATCTATAACTGAATTACTAAGTCATTAATATAGACAATATGGATATCTAATGATAGATATTTCAAAGTCCATTGCAACGATCTACATAAGGCTATAGTCATTTGGACCTACAATGGGTCAAAATCGGGAAAAATATTTTTTAACCGGAATTTTTATTACCAAAAAAAATTTTTTGTCATAAATTTAAAAAAAAAAATTAATTTTAAATTTAAAAAATTTTTTTAACAAAATTAAAAAAAACTATTTGGAAAAAAAATTTGAAAATAAAATTTTTTAAATTTTGAAAGAAAAATTTTTTTTTTTTTTTAAATTTTGAAAAACAATTTTGAAAAAAAAAAATTATTTTGTTTACCTAAAAATATTTAAAATTTTTATTTGAAAGTATAATTTGGTGAAGGGTAATAAGATTCGGCACTGCTGAATACGAATAATAGAGCTCTCATACTTGTTATTTTTTGGTATTCTCTTAATCGATATCGAATAAAATGTATAGAAAATTATAATGATTGTGCACGATAAAGAGCGAGTTTTTACTCGATCACTGATGTCTTCGAAATATATTTCGAATAAGTGTGCGAAAATTTGGCCCCAGGGTCCTTATGAAATTCTATGACGATCTAAATATGTCCGTCGGTCTGTTAAAAACTCGATATGGCCCAAATGAAATACTCTCTGTTGAAAAGGTTTCTATGTACTCCGAAATTATACAGTAATGATTGACGATTTTTGGTAAAATCGGTACAAAAAAAAAAAAAAAAATATAGAATAAAATGTCCGTTCGACTTTTAAAATCAATTAAAACACGATATGGCCTAAGAAGATATAGAAAACAGAAAATTTTACACAAAATGTGTCTAAAATGTAAATAATATATTGAACCAGTAAAAAGTTTTTGATTAAGTTATATGGATAACTTTTTACGGACTTACATAACATTATGTATATTTTGTTCCCGATAACATTTAAATGTATGAATTTAGCATGGTGAAATTTACCACTGATATTTTCTAGTCAACTGAAAAAATCTATGGATATAATATTGTAATTATAAGAAGAAACTCCTGAGATTTCCTCAGCAGCTAAGCAAGTGATATTAGTGACCATTCTTACCTGTCACTATGGTAAGAATGGTCACTAATGTCTTATCACTTGACTAACTCCAATTGGTATATTTTGGGTCATTTAACACATAAGGACTGAGATCGTAAAATTCTTAACACACGATTTTCATTAAAACTTTTAACACAAGTATTATTTGATTTTTTTTGATCAAGTTACCTTTGTAAAGCATATCAGTGATTATGTTTAATGATTAATAAAGATTGAGTGTCTGTAATTCTCATTCACTCTATAGTTTTATTTGTATAATATCTTTAGTTTTTCTAAAGCCTTTTGGGAAAAGGTTTCCTGATGATCTGTCCTAAGCAAATGCGCATAGGAACTAGCTTATCCCCCAACAATAAATTTCAGTGAATTTATCAATAAAATTGGGAATTTAGCATAAGAAAATCTTACTAAAATATTAATTTTGTATTCCCGAATAACCTTTTAATTATGTTCATTTGTTGTTAATCTGATTAAAATAAGTGACCAGAAAAAAGTGCGTACTAAAATTATTAAATATTTTCAACAAAACCCAACTTGGTTCTACAAAGAGTTGGCCAAACAATCAAAGGCCAGCTATCAAACTTTTTCCAATGTTATTAAACAGTACCGGGAGAACTTGTCCGTTGATATAAAAACTGGTTCAGGTAGAAGGAATGGTCCACATGATGTTTCTAAAGCAATGGTGCGCAGCCCATAGCACAATTGTGCAAAATCAAATCACACGTATTCTTATGCTCTTACAATTTAGTAGTCGTTGTCCACTCAACGAGACCACTATAAAAGCGCATGAGCACGGGTGTATGACTTTTTCTTTATTTGTTCAGTTTTTGTATTTGTTTGTAGGTGCACTGAACAAAATAAAGAATTGAATGTGTTTGTGAGAGTAAGTGCATTGGTGAGAGAATTTACTTTTGCGCACCTCTGTTCTAAAGCCAAAAAAATATAAAACATTTTCAAAAGAGCTCCCAACACCTATTTGGTACGAAAAGTGAAGGCCAATGAAGGTTTAAAAGTATACAAAAAGTTACAAAAAGTTCCTGACAGGAACTCTGCTCAAAATTTAGAGGCCAAAGACAGAGCACGGAAATTGAAGTCAAATTTCATACAAAAAATATACCTGCTGCATAATGGATGACGAAATGTACGTATGGACAGCTTCGCAGCTTCTGGGTCAATGTTTTTATGTTACAGATGCTCGAGAGAATGTTGAAGAAAAGTTTAGGACCAAAAAGCAGACAAAATTTCCCAAAAAGTTCTTGGTATGGCAAGCAATATGCAGTTGTGGCAAAAGAAGCCAATCATTTGTTACAACGGGCTCTATAAATACCGAAATTTACATCAAGGAATGTTTAAAAAAAAGGATGTTTCCATTCATAAGACTTCTTAGTGTTTCCACTCATTTTTGGCCTGATTTGGCACCCTGTCACTATGGTAAGAAAGGTCCTGAGTGGTAACAGAACAATGATGTGGTATTTGTACCAAGAGAGGCAAATCCTCCAAACTGTCTGGAGTTGAGTCCAGTGGAGAGATATTGGGCTCTGGTTAAAAGAGAATTGAAGAGCACATAAAAGGTGTCCAAAAGTGGGGTAGATTTTAAACGGAGATGGACAACCTGTTCGAACAAAGTGACAGAAAGCACTATAAAAACCATAATGGAAGGGTTTTCGAAAAAGGTTCAAAATTTCATCATTTTTGTAAATTGTAACAATAATTTCAACCAAAACTGTAAGTTTAGTGGTTTCATTTTTGTTAACATATATGTATGTTAAAAACTTTTTGATCTCAGTTCTTATGTGCTCTTTGTAGTGCAGAGAGAAGTCAATTGATTACTTTATTCATCCCAGGTAATCTAGCGTAAATACTTAATTGTCACTTAAGTGCATCTAAGTAATCTAAAGTGATATAATTCTCATACAGTTTATTTTCTTCTTGCTTAAGTACATACCATGTAACCTAGCGAGAAGTCAATTGTCACTTTAGTGTCTCTAAGTAACCAATTGTGTAGTAATCAGAAGTAATCTATTACTGTCTGCACCCATGCATGTTAAAGTAACCAATCAGGTAGCTAGTAAGGTAATTGATTCTATGTAACCGGTATGTTACACGTGCAAGAGTTAAACACAAATGGTTTTTTTCAAAAACTTATATAAAGTCATTTGTAAATAAAAAGAATTCTAAAGTTTTTGAATCTACTGTTGACACCTTCTATTTCATCATCATTCGTGTTGGAGCCAAAAATTAAACATTATTTGATTGATGCCAAATTTAATCAAGTTAGAATGCTTTATTCGGTTGTGCCAAATCGGATCAAATGATGGACTCGAATGTAACACATTGTTATGTACTTACAGAATTGCTGTACTTGTTCGTTTTCTATAATATTTTGTTTTGTTGCTTTTGGGGGAATTTATAACTAAAGGTAGGGTCACACATGGAAAGTATTTGACGAAAAAGACGTAAACACTAAATAAAATATATTTGAAATCGTATATTTACTTTAAATACTCCTCTTAGGACAATTCAAAACAAATTTTTAGTTTTATTTTATTTGATGCTGTTTGATCATTCAAAACAATTAAGAGTTAACAACGTCAAACAAATTTGTGTTTAAAAAGTGGTTACGCTTTTTTGAGTAAATATTTGCCATTTCTTAAGCTTTTTTAGGGGGATTCTTTTTTTTATTTATGTTGACAAATTTATTATAAGTGGTATCGTTAAGTTGCATACAATTCTACCTATAAAAAAATGTAAAATTTGTAACTCATTGTTTGTTGTTGTTCATTACTCGAGAAAAAAATTTAAAAAAAAAAAAAAAATATGTACACAATACTGCTTAATAATGTTTATTAAATTAGCATTTGTATTGTTGTACGCGATTCGTTTGTTTTATAAATTATTTTTGTTTATTTTCTTCATGTTGTTATTTTTATTATCGTTAGTAATCTTGAAGTAGTTGTTGAACTTGTGAGATAATAAAATCATTTTTAAATTAAGTTAAAGAATATTTTACATTTACATTTCAATACTCGGACAAATGTAATTGTTTGTATTCGCAGTAGATTGAATGGAATATATTGAAGAGAAATACCGATTTGCGGTCGGTCATACATCATCATCATCGATGACTAAATATTGTAATAAAAATATCTTTTTTTTTTTCATTTTTATTGTGTTTTGAGTGGTTTTAAAATTAACTAAAATTTCTTGTTAAATATTTATAAACTGAGGTTAATATGTATACAATTTCGTCTGAGAGGATATCACGTACTGTACGATTAGATGAATAATTATTAACTAAATGAGTAAGTTTAAATTATAATTATCAATAATAAAATGTTTCCTATGTTGAATTTTAAAAATTCTTAGAACATCATCAGTTTTTATATTAACGCTATAATATTAAAGTGTTTTGTTGCAGTTTAACCCATTTTTGACATTGAAAATCGTACCTATTTTGTTTTTTAAATTTTTTGTTGATTACAAATTTTTGGTGGCCATTTTAATATTAAGCCGAAATTTTTAATGTATGTTTTGTTTCCGACTGACCTGATCATTCGAAAGCGATGAATATGTTATCCTAGGGGCTAATTCTCGCATTCGTATAAGTACGAGCGAATACTTATTTGAATGTACGAGTTTTTTATACTTGGGATTCCCATTTTCGATATCGAATAAAATACTTATTCTATATATATTTATAATGATGGTATTCCGTAACTATTGAGTTTATACACGTAAGCTAAGAAGCATTCGAAATTTATTTCGATTACGTATGCGAGAATTAGCCCCCTTTCACATTAGGCAATTAGTTGCGCAAGTATCTTGCCCAATTTTTGTGTTTGCAGATGTCATTTTTAAAATTTGCGTACAGACTTGCTTGTACTCGGCAAGTTGTTTTGTTCTTTCATTTTTATTTTTGAAAAGGAAAAACAGACTTTCGCGTACTAAATGGCCTAATGTGAAACGGGTTTTACTATTGATGCCGATGTGTGTTTGCAAATACTTTTAACATTGAACAATTTCATTTTAAAACAAAAAAATCTCGATTAAAAAACTACACCATTTCAGATTGTAATTGAGTAAATACCTATACAAATTGATAAAGGTATGTATTTTCCGACAACAATACTTTGTCAAAAACTTAATCTTAATACAATTTCAGCCTACATGAATCATGTATGTAAGTTATTTGGTGACTACGGAAAGTTGATTTCAACATACAGACGGACAGATGGTCATGACTGTATCGACTTCGCTATCTATAACGATCCATAATATTTATACTTTGTAGGGTCGCAAATGAAAAATGTACAAATTACAAACGGAATGACAAACTTATATATACCCTTGCCACTCATGGTGAAGGGTATAAAAATAATTTTTTTTTTTTTTTTCAATATTATTTTGAATTTTTGTTCTTTATATTAAATTATATATCTTAATTTCAACTTGTTTATTTTGTTTTATAAAAACAAACACAAACTGCGAGATACCACTGTGTCCAGCACACTATCGTCTAGTCTATCGGGGCACCGATATTTACAGACGACAATACTGTTTATTTATACTTTTCAAATTAAAAATATTATTAAAACCATTCGGTTTTTGAAAAATGCATTACTTGTTTACACGGTACAGTATTCAAAATATCTTGTTTTTAAGTATTGATATTTTTCTAAATATTTTATATTTTCTTTAAATTTGTTGTTTTGTTTATTTGTATTTATAAATAAATGTTTTAAAAAAAGTACCGTAAATCAAAAAAATCATTTGTATTATTTGATAACTTAATATAATTTTTATTTGGAGGCTGAAATTGTATTAAGATTAAGTTTTTGACAAAGTATTGTTGTCGGAAAATCGGCCCACAAATGGCGGAGATATAAGGAAAAAACCGGGACAACCTATATTTTTGGCCTATTTTTAATCTATATGTATCTCGATTACTAAGTCATAAATATAGACAATATCGCAACGATGTACATAAGCCTATAGTTAGTTGGACCAACAATGGGTCATAATCGGGAAAAATATTTTTTAACCCAAATTTTTTTTTTACAAAAAAACTTTTTAAAAATTAAAAAAAAAAATTTGGAAAAAACATAAAAACAATTTGGAAAATAAAAAAAAAACTTTTTTAAAATTTTATTTTAAAGTTAATTTGGTAAAGGTTATATAAGATTCGGCACATCCGGATTAGCTTTCTTACTTGTTATACACAGTATTGTCGTCTGTAAATATCGGTGCTCCTAGATGATAGTATGCTGGACTATGTTTCTGCAGAAAATCAAAACGCTTTGCAGTTGTGTTTCAAGATGAAACTAAGAAATATAATTTAATACAGTGCAAGCACGGTATTCGCGACTACCCATGATAGAATGCAGGTTCTATAATCGCGACAGTTTATGAAAAACAGGTTCTATTTTCGAGATATTTATCTCTTTGTTTTAAATTTGATTACAATGTCTATAACCTAAAAAGGGAAATCCGCGTCTTTTGGTATATTAACCTTTTTGCATGATTTCGATATTCAATTTTGTCAGTTTATTCTTGTTATTTGTTGTGCAAATACATCTATTAATATGGGAAAAGTTCAACATATTGTAAAACCAACGATTTCTCAAAAAATTTAAAAGTTGAGTTTCCATAAATTCAATTGCTTAAATTACAAGTTACATAAATAAGTCTTCGGTTTGCCGCATTATAAAGCAAGAAAATTCAATTAAATAGTTCATACGTACAACAGAAAGTGGCCCTGGCAAACGTTGCACCTTAAAGAAAGCTGAGTACCCAAGACTGGAAAAAATGCTTTATAAGTGGTTTCTAAATAAAGAGAAAAATATTTTCCAATATCAGCAGCGATTTTACAAATAAAAGCCAGTCATTTGTTTTCAAAAATTTATCAAACCAATTCAGGTTTTAATGCCAGTGAAGGATGGTTGAAGAAATTTAAGTGTAGACATGGAATTAGATTTTAAAAAAATTACGGGCGAGAAATTTTCTTCGAAACCTCAACTTATTGATCCATTTGTCAAAGATTTTAAGGATTATGTGGATGAGCATGGGTTGACTCTTCACCAAATCTACAATGCCAAGGAATCTGGTTTATAGGATGCTTCCACATCACACTCTTGTCACATGTAATAAGAAAACAGCGCCCGGAAGAAAAATATGTACAGAGTGAATAAGTTTTTTGTCCTGTTCAAATGCGAAAGCACAGACAAACTGAAATTGGTGGTTGTTGGAAAATCGAAAGACCCACTTGGCTTTAAATGCCTTTTGATATACAACTCCAGTAATAACGCCTGAATTTTCACCAATTAAGTAGTAAAGTTGTTCATAAATAAACAATTTTTAGCTCGGAGAATGTTTGGCTTCAAAAGGTCTACTGCAAAAAGAAGTTGGATCAAAACGTTATCAACTTGGTCAAATTAAATTATAATTATATTAAGCTCTTATTTTAAAAAATATTTTTTTCCAAAAGAGTAACTCAAAATCTCCAATTTCTTTAAAAATATTTAAAATATAAATATATCAATAAAAACAATTCTAATTTTAAAAATTAGATAGAATTTTTCAATAAAATTTGGAGTTCTGAAAACTGCATTTTCGCGACAGGTTTAGTTTTTAATTAGTCGCGAAAACCGAGGTTGCACAGTATTATAAGACAAAAAATTTCAAGTAATTTTCTGAGGGGGACCCTGTACGGGAACTAGTACAAATATTGCCCGATTTTCCCCATATTTTAGAGTACTTAGAACTAATTTGTTCAAAATTTTATCAGGATTGGCGCATAATCAACATATGTATTTTTGACTGCTCAAGTAGTATTCCAGGGGGACATTTGTATGCGGGCTAAGTGAAATCCCTGACCGATGTTGCCCATTTACAATACCAAACAAACCTAATCAACAGAGAGTATTTGTGGAAAATATCAGCCAGTTATTCTTTTGTTTGGGCCCTATCGTGTTTTCAACGGACAGACAGATGGACGGACATAGCTAGATTGTTATGAGTACATAGGATATCCATTAGACTGTCCACAAAAAATCGATTTTGGAATCTTGTTGGTCTTAACCCCACAAAAGGATTCCCCTTTCCACATATTGAGATAGCCGAAATTTGAGCTCGATTAAACGACGTTAACCCGTGCCGCTCGTCGCTCAAAGTTTGAAAAAATCAACATTTTTGGCCAAAAAGCTAACATAAGAAGCTATAACTCCAGAACGGTAAATAATAGAAACACGATTAGTATCTCAAAACAAAGCTAATATTGTTCTTCAAAATTTATTTTATATACATTATTCTTGTTACTTTAAGCCAAACAGAGTTACAACAGCTTTTGTCTCCAAAAACGTGACCTAGTCGCGGTAGGAGCATACTTCGTATATTTTGATATTATGTAAAAAATGTTGCTAGTAAGTAAATATTTTTATATTTTATTGTTATTGAATCATAATGTACATCGATTTAGTATTTCAAAAAGATATAAAACACAAAAATTGGTTGAGAAATGTAAAAGTTATTAAAAATTCCCCAGGCCATTAATGTGTCTCAGAGCACTTGATTATGATATGTGGAAAAAAATTTAACTTATTTTAAAACTATACGAATAAAACTATTTTATTATTATATACCTATTTTTGCTCAAATATAAGTTTTTTTCCTTAAAATATAACGTGAATCTGTTCTCAGCTATGATAAAAAAATTTTTTTTTTTAGACGACAGTTTCAAAACACCATTTTCAGTTTTTTTTAAACTTTGTTAAACAAATTTTTAAATTTTTTAAATATCACCGGGGGGTTTATGGTCAATAGATTAGGGAACAAAACAGTGAAAAAATTAGGTCAATACCTCTTATAGTTCAGGTGTACCTGCGGTTTGAATTCTGCAGATTTCGCGAAAAACTCATTTTTTGGAATATTTTAGAAAATATGTCATAATTTTTTATTGTTATACATTTTAACCAAAATATTTACAGAATATTATTTCTCAGATATTAAAAAAATATGTCCCTGAAGTTATATATAAATCGGGAAATCCTAAGGCGTAAACTTTGGAGGTCAAAGGTCAAATTTCGCAATATTTGGAAATTCACATTGAAACATATGGAAATAATCTTTATTTGTCGACCATATTTACTAAAATTACAGGATTTTATGGTATATGGTCCGATATTTAGAATAACATAAAAAAAATCAAATTAACCCTTTAAAGCATTTGGGTCAAATATGTCCCCAAAGTTAATAAAATCAATTTTAATAAATTTAAAAATAAAAAAATGAATATAATTTATATTCAGAAAAAAAAATAATAATTAACCCTTTGGATCATTTTTTTATGTTATTCTAAATATCGGACCATATACCATAAAATCCTGTAATTTTAGTAAATATGGTCGACAAATAAAGATTATTTCCATATGTTTCAATGTGAATTTCCAAATATTGCGAAATTTGACCTTTGACCTCCAAAGTTTACGCCTTAGGATTTCCCGATTTATATATAACTTCAGGGACATATTTTTTTAATATCTGAGAAATAATATTCTGTAAATATTTTGGTTAAAATGTATAACAATAAAAAATTATGACATATTTTCTAAAATATTCCAAAAAATGAGTTTTTCGCGAAATCTGCAGAATTCAAACCGCAGGTACACCTGAACTATAAGAGGTATTGACCTAATTTTTTCACTGTTTTGTTCCCTAATCTATTGACCATAAACCCCCCGGTGATATTTAAAAAATTTAAAAATTTGTTTAACAAAGTTTAAAAAAAACTGAAAATGGTGTTTTGAAACTGTCGTCTAAAAAAAAAATTTTTTTTATCATAGCTGAGAACAGATTCACGTTATATTTTAAGGAAAAAAACTTATATTTGAGCAAAAATAGGTATATAATAATAAAATAGTTTTATTCGTATAGTTTTAAAATAAGTTAAATTTTTTTCCACATATCATAATCAAGTGCTCTGAGACACATTAATGGCCTGGGGAATTTTTAATAACTTTTACATTTCTCAACCAATTTTTGTGTTTTATATCTTTTTGAAATACTAAATCGATGTACATTATGATTCAATAACAATAAAATATAAAAATATTTACTTACTAGCAACATTTTTTACATAATATCAAAATATACGAAGTATGCTCCTACCGCGACTAGGTCACGTTTTTGGAGACAAAAGCTGTTGTAACTCTGTTTGGCTTAAAGTAACAAGAATAATGTATATAAAATAAATTTTGAAGAACAATATTAGCTTTGTTTTGAGATACTAATCGTGTTTCTATTATTTACCGTTCTGGAGTTATAGCTTCTTATGTTAGCTTTTTGGCCAAAAATGTTGATTTTTTCAAACTTTGAGCGACGAGCGGCACGGGTTAACGTCGTTTAATCGATCTCAAATTTCGGCTATCTCAATATCTGGAAAGGGGAATCATTTTGTGGGGTTAAGACCAACAAGATTCCGACATTTTTTTTCCCCCATACAAATAGTGGACAGTCTAATATCCATATAAATATATAAATGTCTTTGTAAGTTTGTTTGTTGGTTAAATCTTTACTTGGAAGCGTCAATAGGCTATAACTTTTTTCAATACTTTTACCAGAAAGGGATAAACAGGGGGAAAAACTGGTAAAATTGGTACCATTAGTTCTTAAATAATAATTACTAAACGGCTGAACCGAAGCGCACTGGGTCTAGCTAGTAATATGTAATTTTTGATTGTACGACCAATATTTCGATATGTTACAAACGGAATGACAAAATCATCCTTGGTGGTGATTATTAAAAAAAATTGAATTCGAGAAAACGAAATTAATCGAAATTAATCGAGTTTCGTACTAGATTAAAGAAACAGTTTGCATTTTATCTTTAATCTAGTACGAAACAGTCGTAGGCGTAAGACGTTTACGCCAACCACGATAAGGGTGAATATATATTTAGAAAACGCGAATTGAAATAGAGAAAGAAACAAGATGTTGAGAAAAGAATTAATAAATTTATATTGAATTAAAAAAGTTTAAAACAATTTGATCGCTTCCAATATCAATGTACGCTATTATTTTCACATTGATATTGGAATTACTTCCAATGTAATTGTGATAAAATGATCAATTCAGATACCAAACTGGTTAATTTACTATATTTCCTTTTTAAAAATCCATACGTTAAAATTTTTTAATTCCATTTTGCAAATACATATCGCTCATATGCTGCAACAACGTCATAACTCAAAATCCGTATTTTTTGAACTGAGTAATACAAAATATGCGCCGTTCTATAGTCTTTCATATAGTTTAATCATTTTTCAAAAAAATCAATTATTTTTTATGTGAGAGTGTTTTTTTGTTGTAAACTCAAGAATAAAATTCATGTTTTCTCGTATATTTCACATGTACAAATTTAAGTTAAATACAGATTTGATATATATTAGCATTTACTATTTAAATCAGGTTTTATTTCTGAAATCCCATGATCTGTTGAACATTTATTTAAGAAATATTAATATGTTTTTCTCGAAACGACTTTTTTTGGATTATGACGTTGTTGCAGCAAATGAGCGATAGTTACATATTTCAATGAGATTGTCTTTTACTTATATTAAGCTTAAAATAATGGGTTAACATTAACTGTATTTATCTGAAAGTGGACAATACAATTAAAAATTAACAATAAAGCATACCTACTAATTTTAAATGAATTAACAACCAATTAAAATGTTGTAAAAATTCTGCGATATAATTAAATAGCTCTTTATGTTAAAGATTTATAACAAAAGCATTAACGAATAAATTTAATTTCCTCTTTTGAATTTAATTAAAACTACATTTTTCAGAATATGCCTGTAGCAAATATTTAAAAAAAAATAAGTGTGTATGTAAATTTAAAAAAAAAAAAACACGTAAACATATTTTCAAAACAATTTATTTACCTTAATTTCAGAATACGTTCTTCCAAGTGTTATTTCTTACTAATTTCTGGGCTCCAATCAAATTTCAAACAACATGCATTACGCCGATTATCGCCAACTTTAAAATAATTAAGGCACCAGAGAACTTGCTTGCAAACCACTTCAAATAGAGACACGATCTTTAAGTGATGTTTATTTCGTTTCTGCTTTGAAAATATCTTCAGTTTGTCTGTTCAATACAAATGTTCTTATTAAGCTGTTTTTTTTTTTTTCTAAATGATTCTCTTCTACATAATGTAACAATAATAATGCAGGTGTTCGTTCGTATTTAAAACGAGCACTTATAATAACAATAATAACAATAATAAATACATACATACATTCATACGAGTAGGCATGATTGTTTATGGAGTGGGGCTAACAACTACACTGACAACAATTCTTTATAAAGAAGAAGATAAAACACTCAAAACAACAACACCAACAACTACTCATCAAAGTGGAGTGCAAGAGAGGTATCCAAAATGAGAGAACTTGTGGTGATATTGAATACAACTACAATACAAACAATACGAAATATGATACTTTTGCAATTGCGTTGAAACAAGTAGAAGCGAAATACACACGCTAATAGCAACAACAACCATTAAGACAAAGCGCGTAACACGGTGTTGGAGCAACCCAATGCGAGAGCGACACAGTTTAAGATGCCCACAATACAAAAAAAAGTTGGGGAGATTGATCAATATCGATAGAGTAAAAAAAACTAAAGTTTGAGTTAAAAAATAAAAGACAAACAAATAAATAAACAACAACCACAAACCAACTCATTATTAAAACTTGAATAAAAAAAAAAATATTTATTTGTGCTGTGAGTTTTAGAAAAAAATCAACCAAGAGACAAACGCGTTTAAAGCGTCGTTAAGTAAAGAAGACAAAAAATAATAAGAAAAAATACAGAAAAACGCGCGCGTGTTTAATTAAGTGAAAATTAATTATTGAAACAAATTGCAAAAACAAATAGAATTTATTAAAAAAAAAAAATAATAATAATTGAAAAAGTGTTAAGAATTTAAATCAACAAAAAGAAAAATGGTGGAAACCACTACTGTAACACGCACTACGGAAATTCCAGTTCCTGCAAACACTGCAGCACCCATACGTATAAACACTACGGCCACCACCACCACCTCCACAGCGACTGCCGCTTCTGGTGCTAGACAAAATGATGAAGTTACTCGTGGTATTTATAATTTGAAAATGATCTTATTCCTGTTGATCCTTCCTTTTGTGCTATTTGCTGTGTTTCTTAAACATCTGTTGGATTATTTATTCGGTCTGGGCATTAAAGAGAAAGATGTTGCTGGCAAAGTGGCTTTGGTAAGTTAACGCCATATATATACCTACAATAAGCGTAGTACATGTCAGCTATATATGAATGTTTAAGATCTTAAAAAAAAACTCCAAAATTGAATTAAAAACAAAATACGGCAAAAACAAGCCAAAACATGTTTATTTTTTGTTTGTTTTTTAGTTGTTGTTGTGTTATTTGTCATCATTTCAATATCCCTCCTACATTTATTATGACGTTGCACAGTAGAACAAATGCAAAATATTTATGCTTGCAAATATATGTATAAGTAGAACTATTGAAAATTATTCGGTAGAAATTTGAGTTTCGTAGGGAACTGTGATTTTCAACTGCCTACAACTTTAAAAATATTAAAGTGTACTCAAAAATAACAGCACTTTTATCAGTGCTAAACATATTAATGGTATAAAAATGCAGTGGTGTATAGCGAAAGTACTAGAAAAATGGGAGGGAGAATAGGTGGACGTTCTATTCAGGGACTGAATCAGTGAAATAGACAAATCGTTTGTATGACAATTACTCAAAAAAGTAATGATTTGAATACACATTCTCTAGAGGAATTTTTATTTCATTCAATCAGACTCTTATAAGCGCCAGTACCGCAATTCTGTAACTTTTTATACTTTCCTACCGATGTCGTTAAGTAACGAAAAATATCGGTTGCTTTAACGAATTTAATATTCACTGTTTGAAGCTTAACTAGAACATTTAATTTTTCGTTAACCTACCGACAAATTTCGTTATCTACCGACTATTTTTAACGAACATAATCGGTAAAATTTAATTCGGAATATCTCTTAACGATAAATATTGTTAACTAACAAATTATGATTACTTAATGACAAAATTTTGTCGTTAAAAGTTACAGAATTGCGGTACAGGTAAGACATTTTCAGGAAGTTTACGAGTATATAAATATTATAAGCAAAAGCCAGTTATTAATGAAAAAGAAACATATGGGCAATTTCATATCATCGTACGTGACATTTGTACGCCTATAGATTGGAATAGATTTTGCAAAAATAAGAGTATCTGAAAAATAATTTGGTCTTTATGTTCCATTCAGAGTGCACTATATTTTAACAAAACAATAAGTTCTTTCGAAACATTGTTGTCCAAAATGTAGAACAAATATGGGCATATCGTACGTGACATAAAACGGAAGTAATTTTGATGTACATGTAGAAATATGCGAAAATTTGCGAATCGTTTAATTTCTTAAATAAAAATAATATTTGGATGATTTTATAATAAATAAAATTTAATATCGTACGTGACATACCGTACGTGACAGATTTTTCTCTTATAGTAAAACAATATATATTCTATAAATATATCCATACAAAATCTAAAAAAGATAATAGAAAATATATATTCGGTTTCAATAAACAATCAAAAACAATCAGAGTAAAATTCATTTCATACTACCTGCAAATTGGGAGCTTAGTTTTCGCCGCAATTTTAGACTAAAACATACCAATTAAATTAAAAAATTAGATATAGTCAGTTTAAACTATTATTTTTGCTTTTAAAATGTTGTAATAAGCTCTAAATTTTAGTTTTTTCTCCAATTCAAATCATCTTGCAAAAACGTTTCAAGGATTTTTGTTTTTTCAGTCGTGGTAGTCATTCTCGTGGAATTGCTCATATACAACTTTTTGTTGTAAGATCATCAAAAATGCTTAAAAAGTTCACTCGCAAAAACCAATGAATACAAAAGTTATAATTTTTAAAACCTCTTTATTATACCCAACACTAAAAAGATTTTTAAAATAGTGGGTTTGTAACATATCAGAATATTGTTCGTTCTTCTGGGTCTTTATAAAATTCTAAGACAATCAGCTATGTCCTGCATTCAGTCTATTTGTTAAAGCCACAATGAGACGTATTTCCCCAAATATTCTCTGCTGATCAGAATTGCTTTGTTTTAAAATGATCAAAATCGCTCCAACTAAACAAAATGTACGTCTGTTCGACATTTAAAAGCAATTAAAACGAAATATATTCTGGGTCTTTATAAAATTCTAAGACGATTTAGCTACAAATGTCTTTGAGGGATGCAATTTTCCACAAATATTCTCTATTGATTGATCTGGTCCCACCAATCAAAATGACAGTGAAAACATAGTTATTGCCAATATCTATCTTATGTGTCCAAAAATGAACAAAATTGGTTGAACCGGTAAAAAGTTAATGCATATTTTTTGATGTCGATAACATTTAAATACATGAATCACTAGCAAGGTGAAATTTATCACTGATATGTTTAGTGGCTATATAAGATCAGGGACAGGCAAATATAACACTCATAGAAGAATTTTACAGTAGTTAGACAAAAACTATATAAACGTACTTTAGGCATTAATTCAATTGCTAATTTGGACCTTAAGGTTCAACTAGTCGTGCCTTACCATATAGCCATAGCCGTAAAACCATAGCCATATCATAAGCATTTTAATGTTATGGGTATGGCTATGGCGTTCTGGCATGTCACCAATAATCAAATACATGTTTGCCCATAAGCTTGGTTCGAACAGCTGTTTTATAGCTGTTACGGTTATGGCACGTCTAATTATACCTTTAGCTCCTCCTAGAACTGGTACTTGAATTGTAAACATACATAGTGAAATCTGCATCTCCTAAGCGGAGAGTCAGACCCTTTTGTATAACTTAGAGACAAATGTACTACACAATAAACATTTAAAGTGGCTACACTATAGATTACTTAGAGGCATTTAGGTGACAATTGTCTTTACGCTAGATTACATGGGATGTATAAAGTAACCAATTATCTTCTCTCTGCGTTACAAATAGCATATACATGTAAAATGACCCAAAATCAGACATTAGTGATAATTACTATCTATAAGGGATACATTTACTTATAGTTTAACTGATGGGTTATTACGAGATGAAAATTAAGGTTGGATCACGATCAAAATATTGATGAATTTAAAAGAAGAATAATTATAATTTTAAAACTTTAACTATTTAATTCGTGGTATAATTTCAAGAAAAAAGTCCTAACTGCTGGGAATACTGTTGTGTATTTTTTGGACATATGCTTCTGCACAAAAATATTTTTTTTTTATTATTTATGGAATCTTTATATATTAAATATGAACTAACAATAATTAATCAAATCTTAACCTAATTCTTTATTTTATGTCCTGCCAGTGCTATACAAAAAAAATTTCGTCATCACGGTTTCTGTTGACATATGTAGGTGTTTATCGCTCTTCTGGATGGGTGAGTGCTGCAGTGTCTCTTCTCCTTAAGCGAGTGTGGCCGCCAAATTTAAAATATTTCGAGCTAGTGGATTTGGGTGCAGTTCAAGCCTTTTTAAATATTTTACTGCATATTTCGTAATCATAGTTTTTACTAATGGCACATTGAGATCCTTGTGGATATGTGAGTTTTTTACATACCAGGGAGCGGCTGTGATTATTCGAAGAAGTTTATTTTGGCGCCTTTGAATTTTTTCGATATTAGAGGCGGAGGCAGTGCCCCATAACTGAATACCGTAGCCACAAATTGACTTTAAGACTGAGTTGTAAAGTAAAGTTTGCAGTCGAGACTAAGAACAGAATTTCTTCCAATCAGCCAATTAATTTGAAAAGCTTTTAGTTTCATTTGAGTTAATTTTGCTTCTATATGACATTTCCACGTTAATCGCCGATCTAGATGTATACTGAGGTATTTTACATGCGAGTGTTGGGGTATTATTTGATTATTGATTTTAATTTGGGGGCATGTTTCCTGACGCAATGTGAATGTTATATGTACACATTTTTGTTCATTGGCCTTTATCCTCCATTTTTTAACCACTTTTCCAGTTCAAATTTGTAGGTCAAATTTTGGTTTTTTAAGCATATTTTTATTTTCCAATAATAAATGCATGAAAATCCGCCCACTAGTCATAATAATGTTCTAATATTTCACCACTGGGCGGCTCGGCTTAACCGGCTCTAAGACGTTCGGTGCGGGGTAGATCTCTGCTGGTTGTTTACGTCAGCACAATAAACGGCATAGATCAAGATCGTCGAAATAGCTTGCATTTTAATAAATTGTTTGGTGTTGATAGCTCTTATAATTATAAGCACAAAAACGTTTGTCTGCTCTCTCTTAGTTTAGGAGTTATAGGAATTTAAAGTCAATATATGTATATAATAGTAAATTTCTCATATATTTAGAAAATGATCTGATCATTATGGGTATCATTGAATAGTGCTTCAAAATATGGTACTGTTTACTGACATCCTGAACCAAAAATTGCTTTTGAAATTTATATGACTTCTATGACTTGCTTCTAGCGAATCCGGTGTTTGATACACTCCAGAGTTTTAAGTTTCTTCGATCGGCCGATACAGAAAATATAAATATTAAATGAAAAAAATTATTTTTAAATATTATAATTTATATTATAAAATATTTAATTTATAAGGTCACTTGTAAATTAAAACAATGCAGCATCTTCGTTGTTTCCCTGAAGATGCTACTCAATGAAGTAGCGAAATAAAGTATAAGTGACCTACAGCTCAATAAATTATAATACAGTGAGACCTCGATTATCCGTAATGGCCGGGACCGGGAGCATTCTGGATAATCAATTTTCCCAATTAATTGAGTACCAATTTTTAGTAGTTTTTTAATAATGACATTTAAAGCTCCATATTGCACACTGATCTATCGGTTGGATCAAAGTCGTCCAATTTGGTGGAAACAATTTCACAATAACGTTTTCAGCATTGAAGTCCGATAGCAGAATGATTTTACTATCATATTTTAGACCGATTTTCTTAAAATTCTCTCTCACTTCTGGTACTAAGTTATTGTTAAACCATTCTCATGGCCATTTTTTAAAGCTCTTTAAAACTTATGCTTTGCACTTGTGTGTTCCAGCAGCATTAACGCAAACTAAGATACCATGTGTTATTCTAGGAAATTTTCATTATGGCAAGCCAAACTTCTCTCAAGTAAAAATGATTTGAATTCATTTAATTTTGCCACAAAAATTGTTGCAGCTAATTAGCTGAATATTTTTCTCCTGCAGCATTAAGTTTGTGAATACCATGTAGTTTTGTTCTTAAATTTCTTCACTTTCCTTCACTGTTAATCCAGAAATTGGAGTTCCTTTAAATCGTTCCTTCCGGAACCATTCATAAACTGCAAAATCTACTTTTGGTTCTTCAGCAGTTTTTAAAGTTTTTCGGTTTCCAAAGTCAATAACAGAATCACTTTGTTTTTTTATAATGTCTAACACTCCTCATGCCAAAAGCTATCGAAAAATCGATGGCACAATATCAAAAAATTTTGGCCTTACAAATCGATCAAGAGAATTCTCCTTTTTCGTTTTATTCACATTGTGTTTGATTGTTCAAAAATAATCGAACAAAAATTATAATTCTGGATAACAGAGGTAATTACGGTTAATCGATGCCAAAAAATTTAAATCGATCCAAAAACATTTTCTTTTTCTTTCCCGGATAATTGATGTTGCCGGTTAATCGAATTACAGATAATCGAGGCCTCACTGTATTTAAAAATAATAAAAAAGGTCGAATAAAATAGAATACAGATTTAGAAAAAAATTATGAAAATATAAACTTTTACAGGGATCTTGAATTGTTCCCAATAAACAGCATTCAGTGTAGAAGTATTTTAGGACATCTTTACCTTAAAAGGCAATAACAACATTTTTAAACCATTGTGAAATATTAGAACATTATGACAATATGACATGATAGGATACCTTGTAAAACCACTTAATATTTCGATAGATTCATATATTTCATAAATTGTATGAGAATCTTGTTAATGACCTCTTTTATTATTTAAAGTTTTATACCGATCAGATAATAGTAATAAATGCGTAGAATTGTTAAACTTCTAACAATTCCACGCATTTATTACTATTATTCGATAATTAGTCCCACCGTGGACTACTGCAATTAAAACAAAAAAAATCACCTCACAGTCTCTTTTCTAAAGACGAGTTTTTGTTTTCTTCGTATTAAATCAACAAGAGAAATTCATTTAAAAGAAAGAAAGAAAGGCCTATAAAAAGAATGTGTTTTGATTTTGTGTTTCCCCATTTTTCATTGATGTTGTTGTTGTTGTTATTATTGGTATTGATATTGTTATTGCTGTTTGTTGGCATTTTTACTCTTAATAACAGTTCTCTTATCAATAACGTCATCAATGAAATAACAAGTTTTTGAACTTAAACTTTGTAAATAAAAGCCTAATTTCTGTTGTTGTAATTTCACTTTTGTTTTTCTGACTTTGTTATTTTTGTTGTTGTTGTTGTGGCTGTATTTTCTCTTATAGTTTATTTTTATAATAAAAATCTATTTAAAATTAATTATCTTTTTTTATTTAAATATTTATTTATTTGTTAAAAGTTCATACATAAATTAATTAATTTAATTTAATAACGTTGGTAGTTATTTAAAAAATGTGGTTGGTGTAGTGTCGTCCATGTTTGTATAAAATATTTAAAAATTTTTGCATTTTCTAGGCTTCAAACCGTTTGGGTGTGGTTTATTATAATTCCATTAATAGTCAATAGAATTTTAAGTTTATTTATTGTATAATTTATGTTTACCAGTTAGTTAATCATAAATAAATATTTATTAGTTGTTTTTGTTTTTCTTCTCTTCTTTGCATTGTTTGCTCAATAATTATGGTGGTTTTGTCTGAAAAAGGTAAACAAAACTAGCTTGCAATTCTTTATTTGATATTATGAATAGGGTTAAAGACTTGGCTAAGTTCGGAGTTATTAAATGGTACAAATGTAAATGATTTCCGTGGTAATTGTTGCTCAGAATTGGCTGTAAAGAGGAAGCTGTCAAAACAATCTATGAAGAATTAGTAGCAATTATACTCCAATTTTGAAGACTATCTAGAACGAACTAGTATCGTGTCTGAGCTTAATAACTAGACTAAAAGATTCATAAGACAGTGTTTCAGGTCATAGGTTAAGAATATCAGAAATCAAGATGAGTTATTAATAATTTATAATTTCCCGGTATTTGAAAACTTTTTATTCCCGCCGTTTCTGGGGAATTGTTTCCTATTTAGAAACCCTAATGTAGGTACTTACACATACATTAAAATTATTTTATCTCTCATGAACATTATTTTAATGATATAATAAGTTCAATTACATACTTTTTATTAAAAAAGTCTCGATTTTTGTTTTCGTAATTATAGATTTAAATTTTATTTTTTCCAAAACTTTTATGTTTTTTATTCACGCTTAAGTGATTTTTTCTTGCAAGCATCATTAAGACAATTTACTTTTAAGTTGCCATCTTAACAAAAAAAAAAAAAAAACTCATACAGAAATATTTCAAACAAAATACTTTTCATACATGCTAACGATGGAAACAGATTCGAACATTTTATTATTAGTTCATTGTTTTGTTGGTAACACTTGAAAAATAATTATGATAATTATCATTTAGAAATAAAATTTATTTTGCCAGATTCGAATATGTCTGTTTTTGTGTGTATGACTTAAAAAAAAAAATTTTCAAATGTTTAGCTTTTATTTTTAAACATTTGTACAATATAAATTTATTCAAAGTATTGGCCATTGTTAGCTATGACCTTTTCCCATCTTTCTGGCAACATATGGATTCCAAGCCAAAAGAACTGCTCATCTTTTGAGGCCAACAACAAGTCAAGCCAATATCGGATACTCTGTTCCAAAGTGAATTGTATCCCAGAGAGAACGTCTGGACTATAAGACCGGTGAGCCAAAACTTTCCAACCACTTCGTTCTAATTTTTTTTTAGCAGGTATTGTAACATGTGGCGTTGTCATGATGGAATACAGTGAGACCTCGATTATCCGTAATGGTCGGGACCGGGAGCATTCTGGATAATTAATTTTCTCGGTTAATTGAGTACCAATTTTTAGTAGTTTTTAATACTGAAAATTTTCAGATTATGACATTTAAAGCTCCTTATTGCACACTGATTTATCGGTTAGGTCAAAGTCGTCAAATATGGTGGAAAAAATTTCACAATAACGTTTTCAGCATCAGGATTACTTGATGTACTGGGCAGTTCTCCAAAGGCAGAATGCTTAAACTATCATCTTTTAGACCGATTTTCTTAAAATTCTCTGCCACTTTTGGTACTAAATTATTGTTAAACCATTTTCATGGACATTTTTTAAAGCTCTTTCCAATAACTAATGCTTTGGACTTGTGTGTACCAGTAGCATTAACGCATTGTTTCATTCTATGAAATGTTCATTATGACAAGCCAAACTTCTCTCAGGTAAACACTTTCCATTCTCCATTATCTTATTGGTGAGTTTTTTCATTGGCTTGAATTCATTTAATTTTTCCTCAAAAATTGTGGCAATTAATCAGCAGAATATTTTTCTCCTGCAGCATTATGTTTGTGAATACCATGTTGTTTTTTTCTAAAATTTTGGATGGAATAATTTAGACTTTTCTTCACTGTTAATCCAGAAATTGGAGTTCCTTTAAATCGTTACTTCCGGAAACATTAATACTTTCTACTTTTGGTTTTTCAGCTGACTTTTTTCGAAAAAAGCTATGGCACAATATCAAAAAATGTTGGCCTTACAAATCGATCGCGGGAATCCTCCTTTTTCGTTTTATTCACATTGTGTTTGATTGTTCAAAAATAATCGAAACAAATTATAATCCCGCATAATAGACACCATGGATATTTGGCTTTGGTGTTAATCGACGTAAACAAATTTAAATTCTTTCCCGAATAATTGATGTTACCGGTTAATCGAATTACGGATAATCGAGGCCTCACTGTATTACGGTTTCATTCTGGGTGTTCGCTTCAAACGAATCAGTTGCGTTTGATAGAGTTTTAATGTGATGGTTTGGCCAGATTTCAGCAGCTCATAATAGATAGGACCCTTTTGGCCCCACCAAATACAAAGCATTACCTTAGCGCCATGGATATTTGCCTTTCGTGTCGATTCGCCTGGTTGGCCGGGCTTCACACACGATCTCTTACGCTTCGGGTTATCGTAATTTATCCATTTTTCATCGCAAGTAATGATTCGGTGCAAAAATGATTTTCTTTTATAGCTTTAAAGCAGCATTTTAGACATACAAAATCGTATTTCAAGGTCTCTCAGCTTCAGTATGGAATCCAATTTCTCTGCTTTTGGATGAATCCTGCTGCTTCCAAAGGTTTGAAATTGCTGATTGAGTAGCTACTAATGATTGTGAAAGCTCTTGTTGAGTTTGAAAACAATCTTCATGGCGTAATATCTCCAATTCTTGGTCTTAAAACATTTTTTGGCTGGCCTGGGCGAAATTTGTCTTCGTAACAAAATCATTACTTCTGAACCACACAAACCATCTCTCGCACTTTGATACCAATGGAATACACTCACCATACGCTTTGGTGAGCCATCGATATGCTTTAGCGGCACTTTTTTCACATTAAAGAAATAAAGCAAAACTTCCCGCATATGACGCTTTGTTGGTAACAAAATAGTTATTTTCAAAGCAAAAAAAAAAAAAAAAAAACGTTGTTTTTAATACTATATTGTTCAATAAATAAGTGAGAATAAAATTACATATAAGTTATTAAAAACAAAAACCGTGTTCAAAAGATACGCCATCTATTGTAAATCCCGCATTTTTAAGTCATACAGTTGATCGGTAATACACAGAGAAAACAGATTCTTTGTCTCAACCGAATTTATCTCGAATCGAATTCTTTTTTATTAAGGTTTAGTATCTGAAACATTGAAAATAAATGTACATTTCTAAACATATGAACACGTAAAATTCATTTAGATAATCAATAAAGCCGCTTTTAGCAGAATTTAAAAATTCGTCAGCCAAACATTTTATTGAAGCTTTATACATCGGCACACAACGAACTCTTAACTTAGGTGACTCGATCGCAAAATGTGGTAATTTTGCAGAGCGACTGATGTATATATAATCTTCACGTGATATTCCTGACGAGAATTATAAAGACAATGAGTATTTTTTAAATAATATATCATAAGTCATTAATTATTTTGCCTTCATTTCGGACATTTATGACCAGGAACTAGTCAAACTATTTACAATGAGAAACTTTCCAGAACTGATAGTCAGCAAAATGACCTTCTAGAATGGACTGATAATTTGTAAAGTAATTTGTCGACAACAGTTCTCGGTAAACCAACAGCCAATTTTTCGATAAATATGGGAAAACATCAGCAAAAATATTATGGTTATATTTCAAGAAGGTATTATAATTACAGTATGACTATAGCTTCTTGATCTAGGCAAATAAAACAATGAAATATAATAAGAATATATGCATATTTCTCTTAACAATATAACCGTTACCCTTTTATAACGCAGATGAAAATGAAGCGCGATGTTTCTGAAGGCAGCTTTGCTTACTTGGATACAAATGCATATGTAACCACTTAATGATGTAGATTTTCAAAACGATTCTCATGTGATTCAAAATTTGTAGAATTTCTGAGGAGAATTTATTAAACATTTTAAGCAATGATTCTCAAGTAATATCTTAAAATTTACCTTTATTCCGTACATTCGTCATCAGGGAGTACACTCCATTGAGTTACTTCATTAAGATTTTCATCATCGTTTGTCATCAATCTACACCAAATAAATACCTTTTGAAATCCATAATGAAACAATGAACATACGCACACTTACCCTTGATAATTCCAAATAAGTCCAACAGCGTTCTTGAGTTAATTCACACGAATTTATTTTTTATTTCATTTACATTTTTTATTAAACAATTTCCGATTTAAATACGTTTTACTTTAATCTTTATTTATTTTTGAAAAAAGTCAAACAAAATTTAAATTTTTGGATTTAAGTATTCTTTTGTCGGTTGGGAACACAAAATTCATACATTTATTGATTACTTCAACTGAAAATATAGTTAAAGTTCCACTTATTTGAATATAAACAAGTTTATGATTGCAGCAACCATTATTAAGTTATAAGAGGTGAATTAAATTAGGTTGTGTCTGTCGATTTTGTTGAATTTAAGTATTATAGCCAAATACAAATTGATTACAATAACTAATGTTGCAATTGTAGTAACCACAATTCCATTGTAGCTATGTTATTACAGCTATAAAATCTGTTGAATTTATGAATTTTTAATGATAATAATAGTATTTTGGTTACTTTTATCAAATGTTCGTAATAGAAACCGATTTCCAACCAATTTGTTTTCTGTGTGTACAATTATTTCAATTATGATGACGATTATGATAATACAAATATTGTTTTCACAATTGAGTTTATTTAAATCTACAGAATATTAAATGTTATTCAATATCACCTTTGTGTACATAGTATTTTAATACCGTTACCGAAATAAGATCAAATACCGTTACCGCTAAAATAGTGTTGCCGAAATAATTCAAGCGTTCCCGTTACCTTAAACCCGTTTCAAATCGGTAGGCAATCTTGACTAAAATCTAAATATTTTAAGAAATAATGTAACCTCTGAAATAATGATACCAAAATAATCTAAATTGAACGTTATCGTTACTTTTTAACCCTTTTAAATCGCTAGCCAACCTTGAGTAAAATCTAAATGTTCTTAAAATAATTCAATTTGGATTTATCAAGCCAATTTTCAAAAACTTTTTAAGAGTACTGCAATTTTTTATGCTAATTTTCTCTCTTCCTCAGGGTATTTTAAATTTTTTGTATTGTAATGCACTACATACGAATATTTTATGTATCTTGATGAGCTCGTTACGTTACTAATTTTTGTATATATTTTTTCAATCTCAGATTTTATACACTAGACATATTTTTAAATTCCATAGAAAAATACTCATTTTATAAATTCGTAATAAAATTGTTTTAACTACGTGTAAGATCTTGGCAATATTTCACAAAGGAGTGTCAAGTTTACTGATTTTTTTTTTATAAAAATATGACGATCATTATTTATTTACAAAATATGTATTTATAAACAATAGTTTAAAAATTGTTTCTATGTATTGTAGGTATATTGTGGTCACTACACTCAGATCATGAGTTCAGATTTGAGGTTAAATTGAAAGACGCAAATAATAAAGTAATTTGTTGTATGTTACTAATAGATTCCCACTAAACAATTTTAAGTTATAATGCCATCCAATACTTGAATACAGGCAGATTATTTTTGTAAAGCAGTTTTTTTTCTTTTTATACCCTCCACCATTAATGGCAAGGTTAAATATAAGTTTGTCATTCCGTTTGTAATTTCTATATTTTTCATTTGCGATCCGTCTGTATGTTGAAATCAACTTTCCGTAGTCCCCAAACAAATTACATACATGATTCATATATAAATATATCCGCTATATACCCGGTTCGGTTGCTATTTAAAATTGAGAAAATCGGACCACAAATGGCTAAAATATGAGAAAAAAAAACCAGGACAACCTAGATTTTTGACCTATTTTTATCTATATCTGAATTAATATAGACAGTATGACGGCATGAATAATGATAGATATTTTAAAGACCTTTACAACGATATATAATGTCATAGTAAGTTGGACCTACAATGGGTCAAAATCGGGAAAAAGTATTTTTAACCCGAATTTTTTTTTCAGCAAAAAATTTTTTTTTCGCTAAAACATTTAAAAAATTAAAAATAATAAATAATTTTTTTTTTTTTAAAATTTTATTTACTTAAAAATATAATTTTTTTTCTGAGATATAATTTGTTGAAGGGTATATAAGATTCGTCACAGCCGAATATAGCTTTCTTACTTGTGTTAATAGTATTTTTTTGATACTCTCTTAATTCTTCCCCAACAAAAGATTCTTTGGATTAAAATTTATTCAAAAACACAACCGTTTTACAAAATTCTTGGCAGCATTTTTTAAACATGACAGGAATATAAATCTTTCAAAACTAGAATACACATCGTTACCTTAATATAGAAAAGCCCTAACTCGTGTTTTTTTTAGGTCGAAATATGATATATGAGCGGGTCATTTATCGAAATATACGAAAATCTGGACTTACCAAAAAAACGCGAGTTAGGGCCTCTCTATATTAAGGCAACGATATTTATTTCATTATGAAAATTTATGCATTATTTAACGTTTCATTTGCTTTGAAAAATTTGAATAATTAGTTTTATTTTCAAACCGTTTATTTTTAATAACGTTTAAAGTCATTATTGTATATGTATTTGTTAAGTAGATTCGCATGAATATTTCTATTTCAAATTATTATTATCATTGTTGTAGTTAATTTATATAGTTCAACAGGTCGTAGCCTCATCATTGTATTTGAAAGAGAGACAAATAAATCGTGCTGATGCTGCTGTTGCCGTTAAATATATACGATTTCAGTTTTTACAAATTATAGGGTTACAAATGTCGTCGTTAACATTTAATTAAACGAAATATACATTCACACACAAATATGTACAACAATAAACATAAAGCATTTAGGGTGATCTCTAAGTGAAATATGAATGAGTCAAACATGTGAATGAATTTGTTTAACCCATTGAGGGCTTGATTTTGGGAAGAAAATTTCTATTAAATTTGAATTATCCCTAGGTAGGAAAACTGGTCATGTGGTTTGTTCCAAAGTTATAGGGAACGTTTCTAGTTTTAACTCTTTTTATGATGTGGACCTGTCATTTCGGCGAAGTGCTAGGAGGGGGTTAATTGTCACATTTTAGACACTGTGTGACAGGTCTATTTATTGTTTTTGATATTTTAATGCTGGTCATAAAATGTAATTAACCGTTACCCTTAAAAAACCCTTTCAGCTCGACTACCGTTACCGGAATAATCGAAAATACCATTACCATTATTCTATAAATAATTTAAAATTATGATAAACAATTATAAAATCTATCAAATATTGAAGATGTTGACTTGTTTTTAATTTGTGTAAATTGTATTTAAGTCATTTAAGTAAGGACAAAATGAAGTAAAGTTCCGTTACCGAAATAATCCAAATTAGCGTTACTGTTACCTTTTAATTGATTTAATTTTGTACCAGATTTTCTATAAATTCATTGCAAAATTGTTATCCATTTGCCACAATTGGACAATTGAAGTGAATGAAGAAATTACAGAATTATCCCACTTTTTTAAATCAAATTGCATATTTTCAAACATATTGAATTCATTAATTTAAGAATTCATTCCTTCCTAGTTCCTTTTTGAATCATTCAGATTGTCATTAATTCAAATATTTTAAATCTATTACAAAATAGCTTTAGCAAAAAATAGTTTTCAATTCATTTTGTAAATTAATGAAAACAAGTAAGAGAGCTATATTCGGCTGTGCCGAATCTTATATACCCTTCACCAAATTATATTTTAAAATAAAAATTTTAAATATTTTAAGGTAAACAATTTTTTTTTTTTCAAAATTAAAAAAAAAAAAATTTTTCTAAATTGTTTTTAAAAATTTAAAAAAAATTTTTTTTTTTTTCAAAATTGTTTTAATTTTTTTTTCGAAATTGTTTTATTTTATTTTTTTCCAATTTTTTTTTAATTTTTTTTAAATTTATTAGTGAAAAATGTTAATGAAAAAAAATTGTTTGGTAAAAAAAAAATTCGGGTTAAAAAATATTTTTCCCGATTTTGACCAAATTACTTTTGTAGGTCCAAATTACTATAGCCTTATATACATCGTTGCGATGGACTTTGAAATATCTATCATGAGATATCGATATTGTCGATATTAATGACTTAATAATCCAGATATAGATCAAAAATATACCAAAAATCGAGGTTGTCCCGGTTTTTTCTTTATATCTCAGCCATTTGTGTGCCGATTTTCTCGATTTTAAATAGCGACCGAGCCGGAAGAATTCCAGACATATTGATGTTTAAATTATGTTTGTAAGTTATTTGGGGGCTACGGAAAGTTGATTTCAACATACAGACGGACAGACGGACATGGTTATATCGACTTCGCTATCTATAACGATCCAGAATATATATACTTTGTGGGGTCGCAAATGAAAAATGTAGAAATTACAAACGGAATGACAAACTTATATATACCGTTGCCACTCATGGTGAAGGGTATAAAAACAAAAATAATTTCATACAATTTAACCAAAAATTATATATATCCTGAGTTCTTATAAGATTCGAAGACGATGTAGTTATGTCCGTCCGTGTGTCTTTTAAAAACAAGATAGGGCACAAACCAAAGGAGCTAGTTGGCTGAAATTCTCTGTTGATGAGGTTTGTTTGGTATTGAAAACGGGCAATATCGGTCCATGATTTCACCTAGCCCCCATGTCCCTACGGAATACAGCTTGAACAGTCATAAATATGTTTATTATGCTGCAATCCTGATAAAATTATGCACAAATTAGTTCTAAGTACTCTGAAATTATACTGTGAAGTATGGAGAAAAACAGAATTTTAAGTTTTAAGAAATGAATCACTCTATCAAATTCTGTACAATTCGGACCATCATTGATTCAAGTCCCCATATGAGGCCAAAACTACATATTGATGGTGGGTATACAAGATTCGGCACAGCCGAATATAACACTCTTACCCCCAGTAACACGAAGTCTGGTTATGTGTTAACTAATAGTTACACTGACAGTTTTCATACAAAAGTAATTTTAACCGACAGTATAACTATTAGTTAACGCATAACCAGGCTTCGCTAAAATCATTATTCACAATTAACAAGTAACCCCCTAGTTAATTCTGAATTATGATTTTAGTGAATTAAGCAGTAAAAAGTAAAAAATTAGGAAACATTTTTAAACATTAAAGAAACATGATTCGAAAAATTTGAAATTTTCTACTGCATTTTTCCCATAAAGTCCATATTTGGTCCGATACGACATAGTATGTAAAACTATTGTCCGTTAGGAAATCGCAGCATTGGGATTTTAAAATACTTTGCCTAAATTCGAAATTTCAATATAAAACTGTTTTAATTCGGAAAGGCCTGGGGCAACATTATTAGTAAATTTGAAACGTTTTCTATTTTGAAACTAGTTTTTGCAGAGATACGTTGCAGAAATGTTATGGGTTCATAAAAAATCATTTATTTTTACACAATTTTATGTTGATATTGAGTAAATCAAATTAATATTGAGAAACCACAAATTAATGTTGAAAAACCAAAAATTCAGATTAATATTGAGAAATACCAAATTGAGATTCAGATATAAAAGTTAATATTGAGAAAATAAAACAAATTGAAATTTAGAAATCTAAATTAATATTGAGAAAACACAAATTTTAATTGAGAAACGATTTTCATTGGGAACGCTTTCGGCAAGCGATTATCGAAAGAATACATTTTTTGACGTTTACCTAAAAAAAAATTTGAAGTATCATTACTTTTTGACTTCCATGAAAACGCTAGGATAATAGGATCTCATGAGAGAGCGGCAAAAATAAAAGAAAATCTATTTTGCCAACTATGCCGCCAGTCACAACTCAATTTTTTGTTTCCATATAAAATACATGTAAACTCAATTGTAATCAAGCTGTTAGAATGTACAGTTCGACCGAAACCAAACCTAATATTCGGCCTAAAGGTAGGATCACACAATTGCCGCAATGCACCAATTTTTTTATTGTGCTGAATTGGGTCCCAATAAAGAAATTGTTCCAATCATATTTTCTGCAGTCAGATGATTGCCTCATCTTACATAAATTTGATTGTCGTAAATTGGCTCAAAACGGCTTAGTGGCAATAATTGCCGCATTTCAGTCACACGATTGTTCTAGTGTATGGCAACTCTGAGAAACAGCTGTTGTGCTAGATTTGTTTTGTTTACATAAATATAGAAAATTTTAATCTATTTGTGGAAAAATGAGTTGTTCATTAGAAAAAAAAATCGCGTCGGCTAATAATATTGGTGCGTATTGTCGTCTTTAATTGCCGCACTAGAACATAATACATATTGGTCTACTTTTAACGTTTTTATTGATGCATGGTTGGCTATAGCTAGGGTTACACGATTGCCGCAATGCACCAATTTGTACCAATTTTTATTGTGCTAATTTGGAGGACAATAAAACGATTGTCGCAATCAAATTCTCTGCAGTTACACGATTGCCTCCAATTTCATACATTTGGTTGCCGTAAATTGGCGCACAACGATTAAGGGGCAATAATTGCCGTCTCCCAGTTACACGATTGTTACTGAATGCGGCAACACTGAGAAACAGCTGTCGTGTTTAATTGCATTTTTTGTTTTGCTAACATAAATACCACAGAATACAATAAATACTTATAAATCTGTAAAAAATGTATTAATTGTAGTGAAAATAATTTCTTCTCAAAAGAAAAATGCAGCTGCTATAATTATTTTGTATGAATTGGAGCAGGCGCCATGCCTGCTCTCGCTTGTATCGGTCTTTTTAGTCTGAGCAAGAGTACTCCCAAACACATGGGTGCACGCAGAAAAAAAATATAGTTGTACATTGTTACTGTAACCATTTCAACATTTGTGCATGGTAACTGTAACAATTTCAAAATTTTTAACAATATTATAGTCACAGTAAATATATATATGATTGTGGTAACAATAATATGGTTAATTTACGATTCACATGATTGTATCAACCATATATATGGTTACAGTAAACATGTATATGTTTGTGACAACCATTTATATGATGAATAATTTTATCATAATATGTTGTTCTCAGATTATGATATGAGAGCAACATAATATGGTAAGCCCTTCATCATATAAATGGTTGTCACAAACATATACATTTGATTGGGTCAATAAGCACAATATTGTTGTAGACATATGAGCCAATATGTTGTGAAATCACACGATTGACGTATAAAATAGACCAATAATTGGTGCATTGCGGCAATCGTGTGATCCTAGCTTAATGCAAAACAAACCGAAGCTTATTATATATTATATATATTATTTTTCAATAAAATATGACTCATATTATATGAGATTTCGTATTCTATTCAAAAATTATTTGTGCTTTAATATTTCATAATGTATGTTTTTCTTCATAAAATTTTTGGTTTCGGTAATCGGTCAAAATCTTACGCCAATACTCGTATTATGCCGCTTTTTGGCGGACTCTATTTGAATGATAATGTGAATAGTTAGTTGGTATAAAGTCTCCCTAATGGGTTAAAATTTAAAAAGATGTGATGCAACAGCGTAATGTGAATAACAATGTTTTTGTTTATCTGTTTTTTTCTGTTTTTTGTTATTGTTTTGTCATTTAAACAAGAGATCTAAAGAAAAATAAAGAGTCGGGAAATATTTTGTTGAAATAATAATAAACAAAATAAAAAAAAGGTAGAACAATTAAGAGAACTAAATGCAGTTAATGCATGCATGTGCTTAATTTATACATTCATTCATTCACTTCTAAATAATTAACTTTATATACCTACACGTAATTTGAAAAATTCTCACACTCATACCGACACGCAAAAATAATAATAAAAAAATTTACAAATTAACTTAACAAATATTAAATAACAATGGAATCATAAAACAACGACGACCAACAAAATATTAACACTAAACAAACCACAATAGAGTTGTAAAACCAATTTTATTATTAAATTATTATGTATAATTTTAGAATATGTAATAAAAATCTGCTTTAATTCAAATCATAATAAAAAACTGTGTACTAATTCATTACTTGTTGTTGTGTCCTTCTCAGGTTACAGGTGGTGGCAGTGGTTTGGGTCGTGAAATAGCTCTTGAATTGGCACGTAAAGGTTGTAAAATTGCCGTCGTCGATGTAAATTCCAAAGGCTGTTATGAAACCGTTGATATGATTTCAAAAATTCCCCGTAGTGTGGCCAAAGCTTATAAGGTAAGAAAAACTGCTGAAGTAAAATAAATAAATTTATGTTGTTTTTTCTGGTCATTTCTTACACAGACAGATGTCTCATCGCCACGTGAATTACAACTAATGGCTGTTAAAATTGAAAAGGAATTGGGTCCAGTGGAGATTCTAGTGAACAATGCCTCACTGATGCCCATGACATCGACGCCACAGTTGAAAAATGATGAAATTGAAAAAATTATTACCGTTAATTTGGGTTCATACATCATGGTACGTGATTTTATTTATATATATTTTTATTTCCCAGTTAAATGTACATACTTATTATTCATTCATTTATTGAAAGGTTTAATGAAATTAATAATGTATTTTATATTATTGTCTTTCTTTTGCTTGCATGTCCATTTTTTATATGGTTTTATTTGATGTTCTTGTTGCCTTTAATTGTTATACTTCCAGACCACTAAAGAATTTCTACCAAAAATGGTGGCACGTAAATCTGGTCATGTAGTTGCTGTTGCGGCATTGTCCGGTGAGTTGAAAACCATATATTTTCTTTTTAATTTCATATTATATGCACCTACATATATGGATTGTTTAAATGATGAGTAATAATAATTTTATGTATTAATATTGAAAATGGATAAAAATAATTCCGGGTCTTTTTAAATTTCAACTATGCGTCATTTTATTTTATAATGAATTATATTTCTTATTAATGATTCAATTTTGCAAGTACATATAGTCTGATATATACAATATGTAACATTAATTATAAATACCTTTAATTGGAAATCATTTATAATGTAAAGTACATTATGACCCATAAAATAGGTTTGAAATATACAACATAAGATGAAATAAAGAGTTCCATTCAGTAACTAAAATCTATTATCCTAGGATTTTGCCGTTGACATGTAATTTTGCTGTAATGTTCCGGATTTTAATATACATACAAAAACCCTTTAAACTAGGGGTTCTCACAAGCTTATGCTTAACGCTCCGGGCCATTTCATTGAACCATGGCCCTTTTTTATACCCTACACCACCATGGCGGGGAGGGTATTATGCATTTGTGCTGATCTCTTAAACATTTTGGTATCGACATTTAATTCAGAAACAGAAATAAGTTTCGGACTTGACCGACCATACTTTCTTATTTGTTTCATATTCTTTTCACACAAAAAAGCACAACATTTTCAAATTGAGAAACTACAAATTGATATTGAGTGAATACTGCGGTAATTAATATAAATCAGTGATGCGCGTTCATATTACGAAGATTTTCGTGAATTTACACGTACACAACACGATTGTAAACAAAACACATAAAAAGAGCGTAAAAATACAAATATTTCATTGAGTTGCTTGACAGCATTCAACGAAGCAGTTGTGTTTCGGATATTTTATTTTTTTACCCATACATGTACACAAATTAAATTTCTCCTATGTGCCTATGAACCATGATAAAACAATAACCAGGTAGAATCAGTAGGGAGAGTTTAAAATTGTATGCCTTGTTATGTCAAATATGAGAAAATTAGAAACAAATATATGAATAAAAATAAAGAAAATTTAAAACTCAACGCCGCAAGCTGTACTCCATTCTTAAATTTTTTGTTCAGGACATTTTAAAAATCTTATATCCTTTTGTTCAAATGCACATTTACACACAGCACATTTCACACGCATATTCTTGTTATATGGTTTAATGTTAAATTGATTTCTTCACAAAAATACTTAATAAACTTTTTTTAATTTTTGATATTTTATTTTTATTTTGTCTGACAATTCAAGGCATGAAAAATTGAGAACTTACTTTTCTTTTCTCCAGAAATGGACTTTATAGTTAATAAATGTTTAATTTATATAGGTATCTATGCAAATTTTGCTCCAAATAAGTTTTATATAAGGACTGAGATTGAAAAATTTTTAACATACATATATGTTAATAAAAATGAAACCTCTAAACTTACAGTTTTGAATCTTTTTTTATTTGATTGAAATTATTGTTACAATTAAAAAAAAAAAAAATTATTTTTATAGTTCTAATCACTCATGATGAAATTTTTAACCTTTTTCGAAAACCCTTCCATTATGGTTTTTATAGTGCTTTGTCCATCTCCGTTTAAATTCTACCACACTTTTGGACACCTTTTTGTGCTCTTCAATTCTCTTTTAACAAGAGCCCAATATCTCTCCAATGGATTCAGCTCCAGGCAGTTTGGAGAATTTGCTTCTCTTGGTACAAATACCACATTATTGTTCTTGTATCACTCAAGATCTTTCTTACCATAGTGACAGATGCCAAATCAGGCAAAAAATAAGTGGACACATTAAGAAGTCTTATGAATGAAAACATCCGTTTTTGTAAACATTCCTTGATGTAAATTTCGGTATTTATAGAGCCCTTTGTAACAAATGTTTGGCTTTTTGGGAAATTTTGTCTGCTTTTGGGTCCTAAACTTTTCTTCAACATTCACTCGCGCATATGCAACATACAAAAAATTTACCCAGAAGCTGCGAAAAATTGTCCATACGTACATTTCGTCATCCATTATGCAGCAGGTATATTTTTTGTATAAAATTTGACTTCAATTTCCGTTCTCTGTTTTTTTTTTTTTGATCAAGTTACCTTTTGTAAAACATGTCCGTTATTATGTTTAATGTCAATTATATTCATTTGTTATTAATTTTATTAAAATGAGTGGCCAGAAAAAAGTGCGTACTAAAATTATTAAATATTTTCAACAAAACCCAACTAGGTCCTACAAAAAGTTGGCCAAGCATTCAAAGGTCTGCCATCAAACTATTTCCAATGCTATTAAACAGTACCGGCAGAACTTGTCCGTTGATAGAAAACCTGGTTCAGGTAGAAGGAATGGTCCACATGATGTTTCTAAAACCAAACAAATAGAAAGCATTTTAAAAAGAGTTCCCACACATCTGGTAGGAAAGCAGCCCGGTTAGCTAAGTGCTCCTACTATTTGGTACGAAAAGTTAAAGCCAATGAAGGTTTAAAAACATACAAGGATCAAAAAGTTCCTGACAGGAACGCTGCTAAAAATTTAGAGACCAAAAACAGAGCAGGGCAATTGAAGTTAAGAATTTTTCGATCACACTCCTTATATACATAAATTACATGACCTAATTTAATGATGATTAGTCCATAATAACCCCCCACTTCCGAAAATAAATTGTTGAAATTTTAAAAGAAAAATGTTTTTGCTTATTTACTCAGTGTAGGGTATTATATGGTCGGGCCATACTTTCTTACTTGTCTTTCTTTGAAAATACGTTTATATAATGTTCATGCAAGAAACTAGTTCTGAGGCAAATGTCGATTACGATTAAATTCGGAAAAGTAGCGAAACTACACTAGGTTGGTGTTTTATTAATAAAACTAAATTTTTATTTTGAGATTAATTTTTTTAAAACTAATCACCGTTTGAATCCGGCTTTGCCATGTTTTAAAACATAATTAAAGACAAATAGTTAAATTAACGAGTACCCACCACATCTAAATATTCATCGCATACCCACAAAAGTTTTATATATAGAATATATTGCTCATTTGCTGCAACAACGTCATATCTCAAATTCCGTGTTTTTTGAACTGAGTAATACAAAATATCCGCCGTTCTATAGTCTTTCATATAGTTTTATCAGTTTTCAAAAAAGTCAATTATTTTTTGTGTGAGAGTGTTTTTTTGTTGTAAACATCAAAATTAAAGTTCATGTTTTCTCGTATATTTGACAAGTAAAAAATTGGGTTATATACAGATTAAAAAAATATTAACATCTACTATTTAAATCAGGTTTTATTTCTGAAATCTCATGATTTGTTGAAAATTTATTTAAGAAATAGTAAAATGTCAAAAAACATTCAAAGCCGTTTTTCTCGAAACGACTTTTTTTGAATTATGACGTTGTTGCAGCAAATGAGCGATATGTATTCTGGGTCCTTATAAAATTCTAAGACGATCTAGATATGTTCGTCGGCCTGTTTATCTGTTCAAAACGCGGTAAGGTCCAACTCTGTGTTGATGAGGTTTGTTTGGTATTGATTGATTTCAACTAGCGCCCCTACAAATGCCAACAAGTGTGGAAAATAGTTACTTTTTCTTATAATGGTACTTTTTATTACATTAAACTAGTTGACCGCCCGGCTTCGACCGGTAGCTATTTACTATTGTTAGTTCTTCAAGTTTCTCCAAGAAAATTCTCTTATTAAGGACAATGAGAAGTGAAAAAGGAGGCAATTTATTAAAAAATTAAATTTCCGAATTTTTGATTTTTTTAAACAAACCATCTCATGGACCATTTCATTTATATATATATTGATTACTTTACTTATATGTATACATAATAGTTGTCTGATATGCTTCTAAGTAAGGAAAGAATCAAAGATAGAGGGTATTATGATATTGAGGTAACAAAAACTATTATTGAAATTTCTATAATAATGAACCTTTAAGCAGGAAATTAAACACTCATGATTCTGACTGAGTTAGAATATAAAAAAGGGACTTGCAAGTACTTTTTCCAACTAATAGTACTTTTTGAATATCTTATAATGATGGACCTAGAAACGCGAATTCTAAAGTGATAATTAATGATACTATTTCTTTATTGTAAAGGTACTTTTTGAATATTTTACAATAATAAAACTAAAAATTAGGCACAAATGATTTTGAATGAGTTAGAATTTACAAAAGGTGAATATTGTGGTGCCTTTCTTTTGTATTTTCCATAATAATGGACACAGAAATATGAAATTAGACATTCATGATGCTGAATAGGAATATAAAATGTGGGTCATTATGGTAATTTATTTCTTCCAATAGGGGTGGCGAAGCGCACTGGGTCAGCTAGTACTCCATACTTTTATCGGATATTTGAAAATTACTAAGACTTTGTTACAAAAATGTTGCATTATTTAGCCTGCTACATCATCTAAAGCAATTATTGTAATACAATTCAAACAAATCTTAAGATATTTTTACCGATCTGTTTTTAGAGATATTGGATGAAAAAGTTTGTTTCTCATTCCTAAATTTTGAATTTTTCTACTGAAAATAGATAAAAAGTAAAAACCGAAGAATAAATGTCGGTTTCGGTTTTAGGCCTTCAAAAACCGTGGTTTCGGTTTCGGTTAAAACCGAACTGGAAACTCTAGTTCTAAGTACTCTGAAAGTAAAATCGGCCAACATCTGTCCCTATTCCCAATACAAGGTTCACCTCAGAAAATGACTTAAACATTTATAATTGTCTCATAATAATTAATATTGTGATGAAACTGGACGTAAATATAGTTTTATATGAACCTTAATCTTTCTACCAACCTTTGTGAGGATCGGTCCATAATTAACCCTACCCCACAAATAACCCCTATATCAGACAAATATTTTATTGTCACAAATATAACATTCTAACTTGTTGTAATTGTTGTTTCGCTTTGCGCTTCTCTTACCCTAAAAAGAGCTTTAATTGGTGATTTAATAAATAAGTGCTTAAAAATACTAACATTACTCTAAAAAAAACATCATTTGTAAATAATTCATTGTACATAACTTAAAATAACACAAAAAATTCATTAAGTTAAGCATGTTTTCAGCAAACAGGTTAGTATTATTATAAGATATGGCACCAATTTCTAAATACATCTTAATAATTTTCAATATATTTTTTTTTAATTTAAAATTTTAGGTCTTGTCCCTTTACCCGGTGCCGGCATTTATACAGCAACCAAATATGGTATTCTGGGTTTTATGGAGGCATTAAGATGTGAATTGCGTTTATCCAGTAGCGATTACGTACGCACCACAGTGGCCAATACGTATTTTATGAAGACAAGTGGCGATTTGCATTTACTCAGTGATGCAGGGTAAGTTTTTTTTTTTTTTTTTATCATATTTAACAAATATTTGGCAATAATTCTTAAAATATGTATTGAAATTTTATTAAGTGACCAGATTAAAGGGTTTTGTGGCTAGATTTTAAATTTTCATTATTATATTATGAACACTGGAGTCTTGTTCTAGCATTAATTTTGAATTGCTACATAATAAGAAAAAATACATTTAATGTTTGCACTTTTTCTGCCCTTTGCCCTTATACTAAGGCAAAACTTTTAACATATTATGTGTTTTTTTTTTCTTAATTTTTATTACGTCCTGAAAATGTTGTCTTTTTATACAATTTCATCATCATCTTTATAAATAAGTTTTATCAATCACTAAAATTCTGTTTAAACACTTTAGATAATAGAACACGCTTTCAATGTTCTTTATGAAATTTGATACTCCAATATATAAATTTAAAATATTTTCTTAGCTTTCAAAATTAGGTCACCTTCAAATACAAACTTGCAAGCAACATGTTGGTTTATGTATATCAACTTGCATGTGAATGCTTATACAAAAGATAAGATCCCTCTTTCTTATACTGTGTCCTTTATATGTACAGCATACCCATAAATAGTTTTAAAAAAACATAAAATAATTTTTCAATAATCATGTGTCTGAGTTTACAGAAGACCACATAAGCTGCTATAATTGATATCTTAATTATTTTTTATATGCAGTAGCAGTGGCACAAGTATTTTCTTTATATTTCAATATTTTTCATTGTTTCTTTTTTTTTCTGTATTTCCGTTTTTAACTTAAAAAGCATCTCGAGCAGTTATCCAGGTTTACCAACAGCATATGTGGCAGGGAAAATTGTCCGTGGCATGTTGCTCAATGAGCGTATGGTGTACGTGCCAAAAATATTTGCATTAAGTGTCTGGTTGCTCAGGTAAGTTAATAACGAAAAAAAAAACAAAAACTGAAAAAAGAAAAACAAAATTGATTCAACTAAGAGAGTTGTTAGTGTGAAAGAATCAACAACAACAAAACATACCTTTTTTTTTGCTCAAATAACAAACTTCTCACACATGTCGTTAGCTTAGAATGTAAAGAAGCTAACTTCACTTGTTTAAAAAAATTTAGTTTTTAGTACAAATCGTTAATGTGCAAAATTGCAAATATAAATATCATCTCAAACAAGTAGAATTATATTAAATTAGAAGTAGCTGGTTCTGTGTAATCAACGTATGATAATGTACTTACTGATTATAATACTTCATAACTGGTGCTTGACTATCTATTAAACTATAGGTACTTATTATACCCTTCACCATGAGTGGCAAGGGTATATATAGGTTTGTCATTCCGTTTGTAATTTCTACATTTTTCATTTGCGACCCCACAAAGTATATATATTCTGGATCGTTATAGATAGCGAAGTCGATATAGCCATGTCCGTCTGTATGTAGAAATCAAGTTTCCGTAGCCCCCAAATAACTTACAAACATAATTTATACATCAATATGTCGGGAATTCTTCCGGCTCGGTCGCTATTTAAAATCGAGAAAATCGGCCCACAAATGGCTGAGATATAAGAAAAAAACCGGGACAACCTCGATTTTTGGTCTATTTTTGATCTATATCTGGATTACTAAGTCATTAATATAGACAATATGGATATCTAATGATAGATATTTCAAAGTCCATTACAACGATGTATATATAATTTGGACATACAATGGGTCAAAATCGGGAAAAATATTTTTTTAACCGGATTTTTTTACCAAAAAAAAATTTTTTGTCATAAATTTTTTTTTGCACTAATAAATTTAAAAAAAAATTTTAAAAATTTTTAAAAAGTTAAAAAAAAAATTCAAAAAAGATTAAAACAAAACAATTTCGAAAAAAAAATTGAAAACAATTTTGAAAAAAAAATTTTTTTAAATTTTGAAGAACAATTTAGAAATTTTTTTTTTTAAATTTTGAAAAAAAAAAATTAATTTTGTTTACCTAAAAATATTTAAAATTTTTATTTTAAAGTATAATTTGGTGAAGGGTATATAAGATTCGGCACAGCCGAATATAGCTCTCTTACTTGTTTTAAAATGTAAGTGTCCTTGGTGAAAGTTCTCTAGTCTTGCGTAGTTTATGAACGAACTAGTTCAGTGTTTGAACTAAGTAGTTCAGTTTTCAACTATGAACTAAATTGATCTGAAATTTCTGAACTAAATGTTTTTTTTTTACCCACCATCAACAAATTGTCATTTCGTTTGTAACACATCAAAGTATTTGTCGCAAACTCACATTAGAATATATAATATTGTTACGTTTTACCTTTTTATACCCTTCACCTTCGTGAGAAGGGTATATATGTATAAGTTTGTCATTCCATTTGTAATTTCCACAATATAATTTTTCGACCCTATAAAGTATATATATTCTGGATCCTTATAAATAGCGGAGTCGATTAAGCCATGTCCGTCTGTCTTTCTGTTGAAATCAACTTTCCGATACACGATTCATACATCAATATCTCCGGAATTCTTCCAGCTCGGTTGCTTTTTAAAATCGGTCCACAAATGGCTGAGATATAAGGAAAAAACCAGGTCAAAGACCTTTGCAACGACGTATATAATACTATAGTAAGTTGGACCTACAATGGGTAAAAATCGTAAAAAATATTTTTTTAACCCAAATTTTTTTTTTTACAAAAAGTTTTTTTCGCTAAATATTAAAAAAAAAAATAAAAACAACAAATTTTTTTTCAAACTTAAAAAAAAAAATTTTTTAATTTTAAAAAAAAAAAATTTAAAAAACAATTCAAAAAAATTTTTCCCAAAAAATTAAAAAAAAAATTTTTTGTTTACCTTAAAATATTTAAAATTTTTTATTTTGAAGTATAATTTGGTGAAGGGTATATAAGATTCGGCACATATATAGCGAATATAGCTCTCTTACTTGTTAAAACGTGGGTTTATTTCCTTTAAATAACCCGGATACTTTTGATTGCAAATAAAAGCAGTTTTAGTAGTTTAAAATTATAATAACTCTTTATTTATTTAAAATGTACATCAACAGTTCAAATCACTCAAGTCACTCAGTGTCTTTATACACGTTTATCAATTCGCAGAAATGCACACACACTTTATAATATACAAACTCAAATGTACAAGACAGTTGATGTTAACTCTAACAGCGCCTATGATGAACTCACTCACGACTGCAACCTCTGCCACTATTTATACACACGTCATCTTTCGTTAATCTTCAACAATGGACAAATATAACATTCGAATTCTAGAGCTTTCGATGTTAATGTTAGCAGCTTAAACATTTAGTGTTGCCACACTTTTAAACAATGCTAGTAAGCGCATGCTATCAACATTGTTGATGAGTAGAAGCTTCTACTGACGGACGTGTTTATAAACATGATGAATGTTGAAGGCAGTCGTTATAGACCGTTAAATTCAAATCGCTATTGCACATTCGTAACAATATTCTGGGTCCTCATAAGATGCTATGACGATCTAGTTATGTCCGTCCTTCTGTCTGTCTGTCTGTCTGTTAAAAACACGATAGGGCCCAAACAAAGGGCAGAAAATGTCAACAAATACTCTCTGTTGAGAAGGTTTAAAATGATTTCACCTAGCCCCTATACAAATGTCCCCGGAATACTGTGTGAGCAGCTATAAATTTGTGGATTATGCGGCAATCCTGTTACAATTTTGCACAAACTAGTTCTAAGTACTCTGAAATTATATTTTTTATGAACGAGGCTTTGCCTTTTTAAAGTTAAAATGAAATATTTCGTTAAAATTGTCTTTCAGACAACTAAAGGTTCCTCCAAAAGAACTTTCCCACTTTGTCAGTTAATAGCGGCCATATTGGTGAAGCTACATCTGTCGAATTAGCTGTCAATTATACATCTGTCGAATTAGCTGCCAATTATTCAGTTTGTTTTGGCAAATCACTATGAACGTACATAGCGTTCAACAACAGATGCAAATGATAAAATTCTTTTACAGAAATGGGTGTTCTGGTTGGGCAACGTTCTATTTTTGGATGAATAGGTATGACAACAAACAAAATTGTCGAATTTGGGACGATAACAATTCATATGAGATTCAAGATCGTCCAATGCATCCTGAAAATGTCATTGCTTGGTGGGGATTTTTGACTTGAGGCGTCATCGGTCCATATTTCTTTTAGAACGATGTGGGCCAAGCCATCACCGTCAACGGCGAGCGCTATAGGCCGCTGATTACTAACTTCTTTTGGTCTGAATTGAATGAGGTTTCAACAGGACCCATGCCATCGGTCAAATACAGCTTGATTTATGTGCCAGACATTTACTATCAACCATATATATGGTTACAGTAAACAAGTATATGTTTGTGACAACCATTTTGATGATGAATAATTTTATTATAATATGTTGTTCTCAGATTATAATATCTATAAGCCGACAGCAAGATAATATGAAAAGTCCTTCATCATATAAATGGTTGTCGCAAACATATACCTGTTTACTGTAACCAGATATATGGTTGATACAATCATGTGAATCGTAAATTAACCATATTATAGTTACCACAATCACATATGTAAATAGTTACTGTGACTATAATATTGTTAAAAAACTTGTCAAAATGTTGAAATGGTTACAGTATACATGCTCAACTATATTGTTTTTCTGAGTGTAGGAAGCGCTTAATGAATTACCCTTTATATGAAACTTTTCTCTATTTCATATAACATTTTATCAGATATTAAATTTATAATTTTATATCTAAAAAGAACCAAAAAAATATCTACTTATTTTCAATTACAATGTAAACAACTAAGCGTTTTCACATAGCTACAGAAATGGAAGAAGGCATTCGGCATTCGAAAATTTGTCTATAAAAGAAAAAACTATATATGTAAACAGATTTAAAAAATATTTAAGTTTTTTTTGTCAGTCATGTAATATTGTTTTAAATAGACCTTAGCTCACTTGCACTCTAAGCTAACCATATTTATAAAATGCAAGAACAAAAAAGGCAGCAACATTTGATATCTAAATACTCGTATTACGTACGTACTTTAAAATACGTGCTGGCTGTATATGCTTAGGTACTTTTGTTGTTAAGTTTTGAGTTTATTTTTATTCAAGTAACGCGTTTAGTACCATTTTCGAGGATAGCTAAATCCTTATTTCTGTACGATTTCTAAGAAATATCCCATAATATGAGATGATACGTCTACAAAAAAATGTTTATCGAAAACACTCAGCTTCCCAATTATTTTCTAATCTATACTGTTATGTAAATATAAAGTTTTACTTAAGTAGTATTTTTTTCAAAGTACTTTACCTTAGCGCCATTTGCACCAACCTTTGAGTTCCAACACCTTCGCAAGTTGGTAATTTAGACCGCATAGTATTTTGAATCTACATTGTTTGCAAACATATTTCCACGAAAAACTTAATTAAATTATACAAAAAAAAGTGTGGTTTCTGTTTGTTTGTTGTTGCCTTTTTTCACATTTATGGCATTTTTGTTAAATCTTTTTTACATTTCTTTATATAATTGTGTATGTGCTTTTTTTAATCTCTTTATATTTCAGCTTATTGCCCACCAAATGGCAGGATTACATGCTATTAAGATTTTACAGTTTCGATGTACGCAGCCATCATTTGTTTTATTGGAAATGAATTGAAAAGAAGTCCAAAAAATCAATTATTTTACGTGCCAAATTACAAAATCTCTTTAAATAGTTAAAAAAAAGAAGAATTATTATTAACAAAAAAACGTATCATCAGATACGTATCTTTTATATACATTTGGAATTTAAATCCAATTGAAATTTACTGGTCATTAAGGCTTCTTTTTATAAGAAAATCATTCACATACAACATATTTACATAATACTGCTTATACATACAGACATATTTGTATTTTTTATTAAATATTATTTATTTTTTATTTTGTTTTTACCTTTATTAATAATAACTGTATTGTATTTATATTTAAAGTTAAGTTTAATTTAATAATAAAGTTTTACAATTATTACTATTAAATTTAATAGAGTTTCGATTAGGGATGGAAAATAAAAATTTGTGTCGGTATAAAAATAATATTCAAATATTACTTTTTCCAATCAAAGTACTAAAAATTAAAATTTTTATTTATTTTCACATTAGCGTAGTTTTGTGTTGCAAATTGTTGCAACACAAGATTTTCTATACTGTTAAACACAATATTTTCTATAGAAAATACTGCTAAACGCAAGATTTTCCATAGAAAATACTGCTAAACACAAGAATTTTTCTATACTGTTAACACAAGATTTTCTATAGAAAATAATGCTAAACACAAGATTTTCTATAGATAATTCTGTTGTACACAATATTTCCTACCGAAAATACTCTTGTTTACAAGATTTTCTGTAGAAAATACTGTTAAACACAAGATTTTCTATAGAAAATACTGCTAAACACAAGATTTTCTATAGAAAATACTGTTGTACACAATATTTTCGATCTGAGCCAATAGGAAGTTGTTAATTACTTAGTATTTATACATTAAATACTGAAAATTGTACGATAGTTTGCTATCCCTGGTTTGAAAAATTTATATTTCACTTTGAGACTTTTAAATACCCTGATAGCACAATCAATCAATCGGTTAACCGTTAATTGGTTAACCGATTAATTTTGGTCGGTTAACTGTTCGAATAATTTAAAATTGCCGATTTTCAAGTAACAAATAAATCGATTAATTTGTTTCGGTTAACCGATTAACCGAAATTAATTTTTTTTATTGTACTTAATATATAAAAATATAGTTTTAAACACACACATTTTATTTCTTAACTCATGAACATTCCGTTCTAGCAATAGTTTTTTGATGTATAGCTCAAAAACTGAAACTAAGGAATTTGAAAATGACATTTTTTCTAAGATGTTCCATGATGAACTTTGGCCTAATCAGTCATGATAATAGACGAAACTGAAGACACGATTATTTTATTAGAACTTAACGAAACTATTAAAAGTATTTAAAATCTAAAAAAAATCCCAAAAATGGTATAATAAAGGATTTTATATTCTTAAAAAAACCTGAACAAAGAACTGAGAAATTGGATAGTCTTTCCCATGCCTTACCCTATGTCTCCACGTAGCAATTTTTATTGCTAAGAATAAGCTAAGATTAATGTGACATAAATTGGCCCTAAGGGCTTAATGTCATTTGGAAATAAAATAAATAAATAAAAATAAGCAAAAACGTCGGCAGAACAACAGCAGAACGATTGCTGATTGCTTTAGGTGGAGAAAACGTTCGTCACAAATACAAAATTTTCAATGCGAGAAGTTGTATGAAAAACTGATGGGTATTTTGCTTAAATTTAGTGTTGAAGGATTTTTTCCACTAATTTCTTTGTTTTTTTACTTTTGGTACTTAAATAAATTAAATGTGTATGCATTTATCACAATGCATAATAGAAAGAAGAAATTTTACATTAATGACAACTGAACTGACAGCTTATTGCTTAGCAATAATTGCTCAAGCAATCTGTATAGCAATCATTGCGCAATGGATTGCTACATATGGCAATTTGTCGTCTACACTCGCAAATTTCATTGACGCAATAAAATTTGACAATTGCAGCAATAAATATTGCTACGTGGAGACATAGGGTTACTTTCGATATCTCCAACATCTACAATCAGTGAGTTAGTATTTTCCAGGTCAAGTTTTATTAAAACTAATGAAAAATCGTTTAAAAAGAAACCTTTTAAATTATACTTATTCTTTCTTAAAAGATTATTTCACAATATCTCACTAAAATCCTAAAAAAAACTCACATGTGTATATAAAAAGGATTTCAAATACCATACTTTTTCCTATTATTTATTTTTTTGTTGAAATGCTTAAATAAGTACACAAAATTCATGGTCTTATTTACAATTTAAAATTAAAATATAAATTATTCGGTTAATCGAATAATTTAAAATTAACCGATTAATTTAAACCCCGATTAATTATTTGCTCGATTAACCGATTAAACCAGAAACCCGATTAATTGAATACCCTAGCACATACCCAATAAGTAGTTTCTTCGAACTCAAGTTAAAAACAAGTGTAATTTGAATTCACTCTCAAGCATTGTCAACTTGTATTACACATTATTCTTGAAGATACAGGGCTTGTTCAAAAATTCATCACTGCGCTGCATCTGATGCGCAGTACGTTCTAAAATGCAAAAGTTGGCAACACTGCAAATGTCTTGAGTTCTAAATAGCAACACTGAAACAAATGATGCGCAAAAAAACATCAAACATGCATCACGAAAATGGTTGATGCATTGTCTGCGCATCAGCTGATTTGCATCAGCATTGCAAAATAATCACAGATGTGCATCAAAAGCAGCACAGTGATGCATTTCCGAAAATGCCCACAGAGAAACTTCGATAGTCCGGACATGCGCCACGCGGTAGTCCAAAATCTCAATCTAGACGGAAAAAAGTAATTTTTTAAAAAAATTTAAAAAGCAAAGTTTCATGTCGGTACGGCGACTTATGACTTATTTCCGGCTAGTTTGAACATTTGGACCACTGTGCGCCAGTTCGGTCACTCCAATAATTCGGACGCATCTACATTTCGGACAATAAATAAATAAAAATCTACAATTTGGACAATATTTTTTTTTGCAAGAACAAAAATTAAATGCCTTTGGTTTTACTCGAATGTTTTGTTATTCACACTTTGATTCACATTATGCACTGTCATTACTTCAGTTTCGGTTCTTTCCCTCGTAAGCATGTTTGTCTAATTTCGTTTAATATTTAAAAAATTCTATGTTCCCAAATCAACGATTTGTGAAATTAAAAAAAATAAGGAGACGATAAAACAATTTATTTCGAATACCTATAATGGACTCGGTAATGTATTTTTCTTGATAATATTAATTTTGTTTTTGAATAAATATAACTGCAACAGAAGAGTAAATTCATGTTTTAATTCACGCTGCTGCCACACGATCAAGTTTTTCTTGATAGTCTTTTACGTATACTGTTTGTTCAAAATTAACAAAAATTGAAGGCAACTTGAAAACAATTTTAGTACAAATGGTTCAAAAAAAATGTTATCAGCTGTTTTCTTGATTGTAAATTGAAACATCAACTTGAAAGAGAAATTGAATGCAAGTTCGTTTCAATTCTTAAAAGTGTAAGTGTATTAGTAAAAATGTGTGAGTGTATTAAAACTTGAAAGGCAAAACTTGATCGTGTAACCCCCAAGTCATTTAGATTATTTCAAGAATGTTCACTACTATAGCCCAGACAACTCGATAATCCGATCGAGCCAAAAACTGTATGTGTCCGGATTGTCGAAGTTGCACTGTATTTATTTTCTTCATTAAAAATTAAGTATAAATTTTAGAAAAAGTATTTCGGTTTGAAATGATTTAATATTTTTTAATATTTCAAAAGTTTTAAACCTTCCAAAGCCTTGGATAGATTTTATTTCAAAGAACTTAATAAATGTTTGCTTCTCAACAAAAGTGGAAGGAAACATTTATTCTCAATTTGGGAAGTAAATTTATTCTCTAAAATGTTGAACAAAAATGTAAAGGCCTTATTCATAATCAATTTTTAAATTTATCAAAGGTTTATAAAACACATTTTGTATGGAAATTCTGTTCTATAAACCTTTTATAAATTTAAAAATTGATTATGAATAAGGGGGTAAATGTTTGAACATTTACTCTTCTGAAATCGATAATATTTGGTATGCAAAATTTAAGGTTCTCCTGAATTTCGAAATTCGCTTTAGTTTGTTTTTTATATAGGTTAAAATTGTATATGCGTCCAGAATATCTAAAGTAAAACTGTTAATAACTTTAGAACTGTTAGTCAGATCTTATCATATTAAAGTTTATCTAGAAATTAGTTTCTCATCAAAACTGGATATAGCTTATATAATCATTCTCGAACCTAAAAAAAGCCATCTGCCATTTCCAAAGATTTTTCTAAATATGAGTCATTAATAATATATAATGCGTGATTTACAATGACATATCTTTTTAACGCTGTTTTCGTTTCTAATAACATTTTGAAGGCTACATATCTGCCATTTACTCACACTTAATTATTGAACATTATAGTCATAGAGAAAATATACATAGAGCGGTAACTCTGCTGTCAAATACCTAACTCAGTTGTCAAAAACCTAAGTGGTGAGAATGTATTATTAAAAAAAAAAACTATGTGAAAACAAAAACAGCACTCGTATGTGTAACTTTTTTGAGTTTTTTTTTTTAGTTTCTGCTCTATGTGTAGAGGAGTCAGTCAAACAGCTGATTACTATTTAAATATCTGCATATTCTAAGCTTATTAACATTATTCAATTATCTACACTATATTAAGTTTTAATATACATTTGTTTGTCATTCCGTTTGTAATTTCCGTATTATAATTTTCCGACCCTATAAAGTATATATATTCTGGATCCTTATAGATAGCGGAGTCGATTAAGCCATGTCCGTCTGTCTGTCAGTCTGTCTGTTGAAATCAATTTTCTGAAGACCCCAGATATCTTCGGGATCCAAATCCGTCCATAAGTAACGGATATATGAGCAAAAATCCGAGGCAACCTCTGAAAATTTCATCAAAAAAAGATAATTTTTTGTATGCTTTGACAAAAAAGCAACAAAACGTATATTTGGATGTGTGTTGGTTATACCTTTCACCACTAGTGGCAAGGGTATATATAAAGAAAGAGTTGTTTATAATGAGTTCTCATATGAGTAACTCTATCATACGTAAACATCACACACACCCAACAACAACATTCTACAATGTGGAATGAGATGAAATTAATAAGAATTATAAATCAAACACACACAATTTGTATGTATTTGAGTGCGTTTCGTTTATTTTCATTTTTGTAGTTGTTTGTTGTTATTTTTTCAACATACAGTTCAAGGCGAATTTAACAAGGTGGTGGCAGTTCTACAAAAACAACAATTGGTCTTAACAAATGTCAAAAAACAAAAATGAAAAATTAAACAAATATGTATTAAAACTTAATATAGTGTTGATAATTGAATAGTGAGGGCTTTACTTATTTATGTAAAAAATAAATATTTTGTTAATAAGCTTAGAATATGTAGATATTTAAATATAAACAAAAGCTTTGACAACTGTTAGAACCAAAAAGCGAAAAAAAAAGTTATCAGCTGATTGACTGACTCCACCTTGTATAAATTCGCCTTGATACAGTTGTGCAAATAATTGTTGTGTTTATTTGGTTAGTTATCAGTGAGCACTCAACGTGTGAATATGATTATCGGTTGTTTTGTAATTGCAATTGCATCTGATATGATATTATGATTTTTTCTTGTTGTTGTTGCTATATGAAGAGTTTTGCATGGGTAAAGGCAATGTACGTAAATTGTATACTTTGGTGAAAGGTATATATAAGATGCCGAATATAACACTGTTATTTGTTTTAATACCCTTCACCATGAGTAATTTCTACATTTTTCATTTGCGACCCTACAAAGTATATATATTCTGGATCGTTATATATAGCGAAGTCGATATGGCCTTGTCCGTCTGTCCGTCTGTATGTTAAAATCAACTTTCCGTAGCCCCAAATAACTTACAGACATAATTGATACATGAATATATCGGGAATTCTTTTGGCTCGGTCGCTATTTAAAATCTTAAATACCGGGACAACCTCGATTTTTGGCCTATTTTTGATCTATATCTGGATTACTAAGTCATTAATATAGACAATATCTAATGATAGATATTTCAAAGTCCATTGCAACGATTTATATAAGGCTATAGTAATTTGGACCTACAATGGGTCAAAATCAGGAAAATTATTTTTTAACCCGAATATTTATTTTACCACAAAAATTTGTTGCCGAATATAACACTCTTACTTGTTTTTTTTACTTTTGAATCTCTATGTTATCATTAAATAATATTTAAATATTTAGTTCAAATCTCCGTGTAGGTTATAGAAACATTGACTCATTTGGTTATTGTCAGCTTTATTGTTGCTGTTCGGAAAACGATTGGGGTTTTCAGTACTAAACTGAACGAGTAAGCGTCAGCAGGGAAAATACTATACAAAAGTATATTAAACAAGCCTACAAAACCGAATTTTTGAGGGTCTCCGCAAATTCATGTAGCAAAATAAAACTTTAAATTTATCAGTAACTTCATACTTGATTGCTCTTCAACTATTACTATCTTGAAACATATTCTTGGAAAGATATTAAAAACATAAATTTTTGATCTTGAAATTTGATATTTCATTAGTAAAATATGGCGATATTTGCCATCTAAGCTTTACAACATTATTACTCTCCCACACACTCCCACATTTTTACTCCACATTGCAAACTGATAACAATTTTATGAAAACATGTTAAATTGATGAAATTCTATTGGGGCTACTTAAATGAGGCTGAGGGTGGAAGGTACTGATGCCAATAATAAAAAAAACTAGCAAAAGTTAAAATTCAGCAAAAGAAATTTATAAAAAATTTGTAGTATATAGAGCACCGAGGTACGCAATTGGGGTTTGTTTAAAATGAGAACTGTTTCAAACTAAAATGCGGAACAATCTTCTTTTCAATAAGTGAATTTAATAATAGTACTAAGAAAATTAAAAATTTTAAATGGAGTGTTTAGTGATTTTGTGCTTTTTAGCAATTCTTATGGAATATCCCATATGGTGTCGGGAATATGAAGAATGCCGGGGCATTAATAAGCCCGACATTGTGGTGGCAAGTAAGAGAAGTTGTGCCAAATATATATTTTGTAATGGTGAAAATTCCTTCGAAGGTGAATGTTTAGCTGGCAATTATTTCAACGAATTGGCGGGCAATTGTGATGATCCGGAAAATGTTGAATGTACTATTGAACCGAATGATGATGTTAAAAGTATTTATGAGGAGGATTTTAATCATAAAGAAAGCGAAATCGAATCCCCAAACGATGAAGACGATGACAATGGTGATGTTTCAGAAAATGGGAACAGTGAAAATGTATCTAATACGGAAATTGAAGAAATTGATGAAACTAATTTAGAGGAAACTAAAGTGAATGACTATAATGTGGCTAGTGAAACACAACAGCAAAGTTATCCAAAATGTCCACAACTTAATGGTTTTGAAAATATCAAACATATTGCAAATACTGAATCTTGTGTGGCGTTTTACACCTGCTACAATGGTAACGCCATACCCATGCTGTGTCCGAGTAAACTGTATTTCAACGAAGAGTCTAGCAAGTGTGAACCTCAAATGCCGCAAAGTTGTAAGGTGAGTTGCTACGCTACGCTAAGAAACAAAATTAACCACTAATCAAGAAACTATGTTTGTTTTCCAGTTGAAATATTCGGTGCGTTTGAATTGCCACAAGGGAGTGTACGACTATGTGCCGCATCCTCGTCGCTGTGAATACTATTTTTATTGCATCAATGGCAATTTAATGATTATGCGTTGCCCGTATGACTTCACCTGGCATTATGAACGTGGTACTTGTGTTCACAAATCTAAATCGAAATGTTATTTAGAAAAATCTGTTATCTATAACAACGATAATTAAAAACAAGCGCTTCGGTTCTGTAGGTGTTTTTTGTTTGCTTTTTGTTATTCTGTAGTAAATTAATTTTTAATTTGAATATTTCAATACAATGTTTGTTTTACTTTTTGCACGTATGTATCTAGTTTTTTTTTTTTTTTACTGGTGATAGCAGATCTTGAATAAATATAAATATTTTTTAAACACAGTGCAGAAACACATCGATTTTGATAGAATTTTTTACATCTTAGGGAAAAATGAACTAGTTCTCGAGCTCATGCATATAAAAGGTATTTCATTAAGCGCTTCCTAACTTTAAATTTAAACAAAATAAAGTGTGTGTGAGATATCATGGATATTTTTTATTCGTTTCAAGGGCTTATCGATGCCATTATGTATGAAATATAATATCGTGGCGCGCTTCCGAAATGGCTGAAGGTTATGTTGACTTTAAGGACCGCTGTGATTTATGGCTTATTCGCATAGATCTGGGTCAAATCGTGAGATGACCACACCCTTAAATCCAAATCTGTGATTCCACAACGGGCAACAGTTTTCGATACAATATATGTCGTATCTTTTAAGCCCGGTTTTTGTTTTTAATAACTTAAGCCCAACTAAGTATAATATGCATAAGCTAGCTTAAGCAACCGTCAAAAATTAAAAGTTTCATTAAGTACATTATAGTTTGTCAAATACATACGTTTTATATGTATTCGCACAGGTGCTTAAGCAAGCGTATGCATACTACAGTTGGGCCCTTGGATGTAGTTTTGAAGGGTATATAAGTGTCATTTATTCTCTCTTAGTTATTGAACATTAAATGTAGAATTTTGTACCAACGATTGGTCATATGGGGAAATTTTGCTTTACTTTTGTAATTTGAAAAAAAGTGTCGCTAAAGCATACCGATTGCTCACCAAAGCTTATGGTGAATGTGTTCCATCGGTTTCAACGTGCGAGAGAGATTGTTTGGTTCAGAAGTGGTGATTTTGACACGGAAGACAAACATCGCTCAGGTCAGCCAAAAAAGTTTGAAGAGCAAGCATTGGAGACATTACTCCATGAAGATTGTTGTCAAAGTCAAAAAAGCTTGCAATCTTATTGGGAGCTACTCAAGCAGCAATTTCAAATCGTTTGCAAGCATCAGTATTCATCCAAAAGTAGGAAAATTGGGTAACATACGAAGCCGAGAGACCTTGAATAACGATTTTCCATTTCCGAAATTATGCTTGAACGCTATAAAAGAAAAAAATTGTTGCTCTAAATCAGTGTCGCCCAAGATCACAATTCCCTAGCACGCGTAATAGGGCAAGAAAATTCTGCTCACGTTACTTTGATACACATACACTATAAACTTACTTCTGTGTTTTCTTATAATGTGTTTGTTACATTGTTTTCATCTCAGAGAACAAAATTTTTTTCTTTCAGTTTCTCAGTGTACGACATTCATATCCCTTTATGACTACAATGAGACTGTCTAATAACTGGTCCAAAGTAGTCAACGCATTGGATTCACATACTGGTTAAATAGCGTCAGTTACCTTACTAGCTACCTAACTGGTAACTTGATCAGCTACATAACTACTTATTTTAACATGTACGGGTGCTAATTGACCTTAAATAGTCAGCTTAAACAGCATATCATAGACAGTCCAATAAATGGTTGCTTGTAAACAATCCTTTCTTCGACAACTCTCCAATGGATTGCTTCTGGTGGGTAATATAACTACTTCCTAAAGTGCAGTACAAGATAAAAATATAAAGTGACTTCACTATAGGTTACTAAGAGACACTAAAGTGACTTTGACTTCATGCTATGTTACATGGGATATCAGTATACTTAAGCCAAAATAAAAATCAACTGTATGAGAATTATATAACCACAATTTGTATAAAAACATTTTGAACGAATTACTCCCAAAACGATTAAAGCGACTACACTCCAGACTACTTAGGGACACTTATGTGACAATTGTCTTCACGCTAGATTACCTCGGATGTAAAAAGTAACCAATTGTCTTCTCTCTGCACTACAAAGAGCACATACGTGTCAAATGACCGAAATATATATATTGGAGTCAGCCAAATAAGGAGACATTTGTGACGATTACTGTGTATAAGGGATACATTGACTACTTGCTTAACTGCTGGGATGTTGAGTTGATTTTTATTCTCCGCTGTTTTACCAACACAACCAAAGCTTTGATGGTATGTGTTTGGGCACCACTGCTCTAAATCATTACTTGCGGTGAAAATTAATCCATTATAAAAACCCGAATCGTAAGAGCTCGTATGTAATGCCCGGCCAACCAGCCGAATCGACACCAAAGCCAAATATCCATGGCACTATGCTAATTCTCTGAATTTGGTGCAACCAAAAGGGTCATATATATTATGAGCTGCTGAAATTTGACCATACCATCACAGGCAACCTGTACCGAACGCAACTGATTCGTTCGAAGCGAGCATTGGCCAGAAAACGACCAGATTAGTTATGCGGCCAGACATGATCTGTAATATTCCACCATAACAACGTTCGGCCACATGTTGCAATACCTGTTAAAAAGAAGCGGTTGGGAAGTTTTGCCTCACCCTCCTTATAGTCCAGACCTTGCCCCGTCCGACTACTTTTTGTTTTGATCGATGCAGAACGCATCGATTTAGAACAGATTCGTTTTTGGACTCGAAAGATGATCAGTTCTTTTTGCTCGGAAAACATATGTTGCCAGAAAGATGGGAAAAGGTTAGAGCTAACAATGGCCAATACTTTGAATAAATTTATATTGTAAAGGATTTAAAAAATCCCGCATTTTTAAGCCAATATTTAAAAAAAAACCAACCAAAATTTAATTATTTTTGGGGAATTTCTGAATTGGATTTTCCTAATTCGTGGACAGAAATCCAACTTTACAAATGCATATCTAAATATGCAGTAGTTTCTAAATATTGGTGATCATTTTACTCTGACTTCCACTAAAGTTAAATATTTTATTTATAAAAGGATTCTCTTTTTGATCGCACGAAAAAAAAATTCAAATCCAAATTGAATACGCATCCGAAAATAGGTTACTTTAAATTTGAATACTACAGATGTTTTGAATTTAAATGATTTTTTTATCAAAATCCCGCTAACAAAGCTACGCTTAAAATGGATTTTTCACATGCCTTCGTAATTTATGTCATAATTTTGAATTTAGTACAATATATATTCCGTAAGGTGCTACATTTGCTTTCCAACATCCGCAAATTTGGTTTTAAATCGGTTTCTTACATTTGTTCGGAATAGGTTCTATGTTTTATAGATTCGGTAGTTCCAATGAAACTTTAACACGAAATGAATTCTAGAAATATTCTATGGATGTTATTGTCATAGCAAGTAATTTGATTAAATTACTTTATACGAATTTTGTATATTAAAATCTTTTTGTAATTCTTCCACCAGTTTATACTGATTACCTTTGGAAAAACAAATTAATTCATTCCGCATTAAGTATTAACTGTAAAAAAGATTCTGTATGAATTTAAATACTTTACCATACAATTTTACAAAGTATATTTGCTTTTATGTCATATTTAAATTGCATAATAATTAATTGATTATTTTTTTTTTTCAAGGGATTTAAAAAATATTAACTTTTAATTAACATAATTTTTTTGTTTACTACTCATTTAAGAGTTAATTTGTGTGAATATTTGTTAAATTGTATGCATTCGTAGCAGGCCATTACTACATACATACATGTTTATATTTATTACTGTATGCTCTATGTATGTTTAAATATATTGTTACTTATGGGATTTCCCAGTAAACTTTTCAAAATTAAATCAAGTTCTTTGCATACATCTGATTTTCCAAATAGACAAAACATGAAATTAATATATTTTTTTGACTGGGTTAAAATTTGTTCATAAAATGTTAATGCAGTAAAATACTCATAAAAACATTTTAATTTGTATTTAATACAATTTAATTCGCAAATATAAATTTTACCTACCCTGGAATTTATAGATGAGACGTCAAATCCTCGCTGAGACAACAAAAAGAGTTATCGACAATATTTAATGTTTTAGCTGAATTCTTGAAAAGTTAGTATATATTATTATTTAAAATATTAACATACTTATTAAACAAATAAAATTTGTTTTAAAATTTTTAACCACTGCACCTTGGGGTAGAATCAAAATATTTTGATAATAAATCTGCTATTTTGAATTGTTGAATCCGAATACATGAAATTTCACAAAGCTGTAGCAGAGGAGTATTTCAGTTTAAGTTTGGACGACGGACTATCCAAACACCTTAGGAGCGGCTCTTTGGAGTCTGAAAGTAGGACATTTTTGAACGCTTTCGAGTAATATGCCTTTGAAAATTCAAATTTCATAATGAGAACATACCTTGGCCCGGTTAACAATATCTGACACTTAAATTATTGTAAGTTAAACAGTAAATAAAAAGGCATATGCAACAATTAAGAGTATTATATTCGGCTGTGCGGAATCTTGTATAGCCACACTCAATATGTGTCAATAAAATATTTGCCTGACATTATATTGGGGGTAGCGTCAATTATGGAACGATCCTCAGAAAATTTGGTAGAAAGATTGAGGTTCATATATTTTTTTCCTTTATTCTTTCCACTTGGGAACAAAGGGCTTTTACAAGGAAATTCCAACTTATTCTATCATTACATAGAACATTTATTTCTTCAAGCGATTTATTTTGGATATTAAGTTCTTCTAGGACTGCACAGTGGGTCAGAATCAAATTTTTTTGGAATCTGTCATTTCTAAACGGCTGGTCCGATTGGGATAAAATTTAAGGACATATAACAATTTTATGTTTTTCTGTAAGATATATTTACGGAGAACATGATATAAAAAACAAGTCATAGTTTTCGAATATGTCGTCCCTACGCCTTTCGGAATTTATCCTATTTTTTTTATAAAAATTTCAACTTTGGGCCACATGTTTTAAAATCCCAAAGCTAGGATCAGAAAACCGAAAGAAGTTTTGGAAACCTTGATGTGATCCCTATTTATTCCCAAAGTATTTTCCCAGCTACGAAGAAAATGTGGATCCTATGGGAAAAATTGTAAAAAATACCATTTTTGGAATATTCGCTTCAATTTTTAGGAATTCCGGGATTCCCTTTGACCTTTTGACAACTTTTTTTAAAACTTTGTTATTCAAAATTAAAAATTAAAAAAACTTTGGAAATTTTATTGAGTTTTGTTAATAAATAAAGATTTTATTACATATTTATTGAGCATCTAAAACTAAAATTTGTATAAAAATTTTGATAGGATTGCAAATATTAGGAACAATATGATCCACATTTTTCCGAACTATTTTATTTTTGTTTAGATACGTTAATTCTTGTTCTTATAAAAAAAATTTCAAGTCAATATCTCAATTAGTTTCAAAAACATACCACTTTAAAAAAAATATTGCCCCTGGAGCATTTGTAAGTTCCATTTTAATAACATTAACTCAAATACTCCTTGGCTACGCCCACGTCAAATTTTATCCTGATCGGAACAGCCGTTTAGAAATGCCAGATTTATTTCCAAAAAATTTTGATTCTGCCCCACTGTGGACTGTTCTACGCCAGGTGTTCTTAGGGCGGCCTGAGCATCGCCTACCTTGGGGATTCCATTTCAACGCAGTCCTTGTAATGCTGCCAATTGGTCAGTCGCTAGAGTTCAATGTTGTTGATAACATTAGGCCAAAAAATGCTGCATATAATGCCCAAACATTTGATTATTCGTCATAAGTGTGGATTGCACACAGGCATTGAAAATACGAGATTTGTAGGGATTTCCAAGTTTTATTTAACCGACCAAAAGCATCCTCTTCCACTTCTCCATATATAGACATCTTGTATTTTAGATAACTTAAGGATTTAACATATTTTATGCGTTGGTCAGTAGTATTGGATGTGTTTTAGAGCTCAACTCTATTTGCCAACGCAACCAAATCATTTACTTTGCTCATATCGTTAAACTTGTGCTATATGATACAAATATAGTCAGCAAAATCCAAATCTTCTAGATGGTTTTGGAGATACCAGACAATGCCCCTTCTACCCAACCTTGTTTAACTCCAGCGTTTGTCCTAAAAGATTCACTGATCATGCCATTGCAGCGAACTTGGAGTGTGGTATTGTAGCTTAAAACAATTATGAATGTTCTAGTCATTTCCTGAGGAAACTTGGGACAAATATTGCCCGATTTTCGTTATGCTTTGCTGTATAATTTAAGAGTATTTAGAACTAATTTGTGCAAAATTTTATTAGTATTGCCGCATAATCAACATATTTATGACTGCTCAAACTGATTTCCGGGGGGACATTTGTATGCGGGCTATTTTGAATACCAAACAAAACTTATCAACTGAGAGTAGTTGTAATTTTAGCCATCTAGCTCTTTTTGTTTGGGTCCTATCATGTTTTCAACAGACAGACCGACGGACATAGCTAGATCGTCTTAGAATCTTATGAGCACCCAGAATATATATACAGTGTACTCGCGATAATATGAACACTTTTTTACTTCCTTATCTACTCCATAATATGAACTTACTGCAAAAGCTTTAAAATATGAACAGCTTATTTTTGTTTTTTAACGGATTTTATCTACCTACACAGAGTTAAAATCTAAGTCAACAGGGTAATGGCTAAATTCTAATTAAATTGCATATTTGTAGATTTTCCTAGCTGTTTAACATTCGCAAATATGAACAATTTTGCAGAAGTGAACTGGCCTGGTTTTAATTAGTTCATATTATCATATTATTATATTGGACAATATTAATAGAAATGATTAAGAATCCGATATTTTTTTAATACAGCCCAATTATAAAAAAAAATTCACCGGTAGTTTTTTCCCTTTTCTTATTTTTATAGTTTGTTATTCCGTTTGTAATTTCCACAATATAAAGTATATATATTCTGAATCCTTATAGATAGCGGAGTCGATTTAGCCATGTCCGTCTGTCTGTCTGTTGAAATCAATTTTCTGAAAACCCCAGATATCTTCGGGATTTAAATTTTCAATATTTCTGTCAGACATGCTTTCGAGAAGTTTCCTATTTAAAATCAGCAAAATCCGTCCATAAATAACGGAGATATGAGCAAAAATAGGCCGATTTTTGGCTTATTTTCTATCTATATCTCGATTACTAAGTCATAAATATAGACAATATGGATATCTAATGATAGATATTTCAAAGTCCATTGCAACGATGTATATAAGACTACAATGGGTTAAAATTGGGAAAAGTATGTTTTAACCCAAATTTTTTCACAATAAACATTTTTTTGCCAGACATTTTTTCACTAATAAATTTTTAAATTAAAAAATTTTTTTTTTTAAAAAATTGGAAAAAACTTAAAAAACAATTTGGAAAAAAAAAATTTTAAAAAATTGAAAAAAAAAATTTTAAATTTTATTTTAAAGTATAATTTGGTGAAGGGTGAAGGGTAGATTCGGCACAGCCGAATATAGCTCTCTTACTAGTTAAGATTCAATTTGATTGAAGATTGAATAGGAAAAATGGGAAAAAACTCCCTGATTGTTATCCTCTTTCTATTCTACTTTATTTTAAGACTCTTCTGAATATTCTAAAGTTAAATATTTTGTTCGTTAATAATTTTTGCTCAGCAGAACATGTCATTTGACCTATAGTGCTTTGACACAATAAAAATGCATGCACTAGAACAAGATACATTTAATTGTAATTAATAAATAAATGAATTGTTAAAAATGTGTATTCTTTTTAATAGATGACTATTGTGTGCTGGGCTCTCATGTTGTCATATGAATCTCTATAAACAAATTAATAAATAATACTTAATTGGTATTTACGACTATTAAAATTGCAATTAAAATATTTTTTATAAAATATATATGAAATAAACATGTCAAAGATTTGAAGTACATTTAACTCAGTTTCAGGTAAACAATTTTAAGTGTTTGTATTATTCTTAAATATCTTTCATTTTATAGCTTGTTATAAAAAATAAATATAGTATTGATAAAACAATGGGAACTTATATTTTATTTTTACGAAAATTGGCTCAGTATTTGTTTGAATAGCCTATGTTTTTTATTACAGTTTCACACTGACGATGCATTCTGTATTCCCATATAACCGCATCTGATAAAGCTTTCATCGAGGTATAATTTTGATTCCATAGTTTGCGATCTACAATTTCCCATAGGTTTTCTATATCAGCGATTACGCGGGTCACTTCAAAACACGTAACTCATTGGATTGTAACCACTCACTAGTAGTGTGTTTGGTGTGATTGTCGTTCTGGAATCGTTGAAGTGTATGGGAATTTCTTGAAATCTCTTGCTATTAAATTATCTTCTTTTCCAACCAAATGTTGAGTTTTTATAGTACAAATTGTTTCAATCCAGAGTTAATGCTTAAAAAATATATAATCTACTATATTTTAGTTGACAATCTAGTAAATTATAATTAATCCTAGAAATGAGAAAATCAAAAATTTTTGAGAATATGACTTAAAATATTTTTAATTGTTCCCAAGTTATGTTAAATTGGAAAAAAATTAAAAAAGTTCTTAAAAATAAGGCTTTTGCTTAACTCTCTAATCCGCAAGAGTGCCCCAAGGCATGCATTACAAAACACGATTATCTCAAAAAGTAATTTAAATTTAACGGTGACTTTAGTTACAGATTTTTTAACATTTTTCTCCAAGGTCGAAATGCATTCTGACTTTTAGTTTTTGTTCTGTCAACTGTTTTGTGAATGATGTCATAATTTTAGCACACGAAATTTTGTGTCTAATTTTTGTTTTTGTTAAATCAAAGTTTTATTAAATTTTAGTCGCCCGATCTATTCGAAATACTTTTTTTAAAGGTAAGATATTCATCTTTTAGTTTATGCGTTTGTAAATGTTAAACAATTAACAAAAAGTGTGTTGAGAACGCAAAAACTAAGGGGTGCCTCAGGGCATTGTTGCGGGTTACGGCAAAATTTATCGGCGTGTTATAGTTCATAGTTTTTTACATAGAATAATATATCCATAGAAGCGTTACTGAGAGGGAAAAAACCTAAGTCTGTTGTCAAAAACCTAAGTCGTGAGAATGTATTAGTACTTAGTTTTAAGGTTGTACTGGTGCCTTTTTAATTTTGAACAGACACACAGAGTTCTATAAAAATGTTTGAGTAAAATTAAAGTGTTTCGGAAAAAAGTGTCCTGCTAAGTATTAAAAAAATTTGTTTAATATTGTGTAGAAGTGTAATAAAGTGGTTCGGTCTGCATTTAGTCGGAAAAGCAGAATAAAATTTCAAGTATTTTGATGTGTTTAATTCTCTCACAAGTATGTTGAATCCTCATATTACAAGTACGTAATTACTGTTACTCTCAGTTGCGCCTCTAGTTGTACCCTTTGGTTTTTTAACTTTTTTGTTATATTATTTGTTATATAAGAAAATGTATAGTAATGGCAGATAGAGACCGCAGACGGATTAATTTATTTTCCTTGACTCATGATCAGTTGGTACTCCACAAGAAGATCCACAGCCAGGAAGTTCAAAAGTTTGCGAAAGAGTAAAACATCCAGTTAATGACTTAATGAGTGCAAAATAAATAACACAAAACAAAAAATCATAACAAAATAAGTTTCATCAAATTGAATATAGGGCATTTCATGTCAAGTGAACTAACTTTTGAATTTGCACCATAGTTAGTTCTATTAGATAGTAATTCAGACACAATTTTTCAACAAGATCGGTCGAGAACTTTCTGAGTTAGATGTGGTCAAAATTTGACATTTTGGCCAAGCAGGTGTTTTTTCTCATCCATGTAACTTATTACCTATTGTTATTGGTAATATATTTATTGTGATTTAAAAATGTATTAAATAGATATATAAAACTAAAATTATATAAACTAATAGAGGTTATGTCACACGCAATTACATATGTACGTGTGAACGTAGAAATTATGAATCGTATATATAACGTGAATTTTGACCTACACTTTAAATTCCATATGTATCGAATACATGTCCCAATACATATGGAATACATGTCGTGTGACCCCCCTGGCCAATTCATTAAAAGTTTAAGAATTTCGTGTTATATTCCTATTGAATAGCCATCATCAAGATATTTCTTATACTGTTGCAAATTTTACTTGAATATCACTATATAATAAGTATTTCCGTACTCTATGGATTCCAACAAAACAGAATTTCTACATATAGAATAGTTATAAAAATATTCAAAGTCTAGTGATTATAATTTATGTTGGATTTAATCTCTAAATCTTAGAAACTGTTAGTACAGATATCAAATTAATGAACAAATTTGTAAGTTTGTAAAGGTAGGGTCACACATGGCAAATATTTGACGAAAAATACGTAACCACTAAATAAAATATATTTGAATTCTTTTATTAATTTAAAAACACTTATTTTACTTAAGATGATTCAAAACAAACAATTTAGTTTTATTTTATTTGATGATATTTGATCTTACAAATCACTTGTAAGAGTAAACGCTCAAACTATTTTGTGGTAAACAAATTTTTAAATTTTCAACTTTTAAAGATTTCAGATTCACAGTTTTATTTTGTATGGACTACTTTTCTATAATCTGATTTTTATCATGAGTTAAATTATTAGTTTTAGTTTTGACCTTTATGACAACAAATCTCTTTCACTTCATAAGTAACGAACATTTTAGTAAAAATATAAAACTAAGAGATGAAGAATGTTTGGTATTGTTTAGTCTTTAGTATGAAGAAGAAGTTCAAAAATCAACGATATGTAAATTCACATTTCGTAATTTATTTAATTAATTAAAATTATGTAATTTAACATGTTGAAATTTATCGAAGAATACAATTTTAGGAGCTTTGTAAATTGAAAAAAAGTAATGAAACTCTTCCAAATCTTGTGCAATTTCTAAATATGTACCTCCAAAATGTCTAACATTTTGTATTTCATAATAAAGTTATAATTTTTTTTTTTTAATAAAATTGTAAAGTTTCCTTCAAATCATCAATCCCTAACCTAATGTTTGCTAAAACTATATTAAAAATATACACTTTTTTTATAAATAGTATAAACTGTAAATTCTGTGGAAAGAAAAACTATTAAAAAATGTTTAGAAGAGTTTGAATTTGTTACCCCACCTAAGGGGTTTCACAAGTCTAAGCTGATGTCATAAAAATAAATAAAAAAAAACCAACGACAACCGTCTTTTTTTATGATGTGCTGCAAATGTTGCATTCATCTATTCCACTTGCTATATACGAATGACTATACTGTTGTTGTTTTACATATATTCCTATGAGGAATGGTACAGGCATCATTTGTTTACAAATAAATTTGGGGTCAAATTGTAAAACAAAACAAAACACAGCCAACAACAACAACAACAGCTTCAACATTAAATGTAGAGTTTATACAAGCCTTTATAAACTCAGTGGCATTAACTACTTGCTACAACTGCCACCCTAATGTTGCACATGAAACAAACAAAAAAAAAAAACATTTTTTTTATATGTTTTTATTATTTAGTTGTTTTAAAATTAGAAACTATTTTAAGTGAACCAATAATAAACGGTTGCACATGCGCACTTCGTATGCCTAGAATTAATGGTATTGGTGCATTTGCAGTCTATGTACAAGTGTTTCTGTATGCGTGTGTTGCAAGTCATCATCAGGTGCTGGGGGTCTTTTTTTTATTATTTATTTATTTACAAGTGTATTTATTGGTTGTGTGTGTGTGCGGCTGTGTAATTGAAATTCTCTCTAGCTCCCAAATGTCATAATTGTAATTAGAATTTTACTAGCTCCCTTTACGGCACTTGTCTTAAGGGATTTAGTTCTCCACCACTGCTCCACTGTCCGTCCATCTTGTCTACTTAAACATGCACATTTATTTTCTTCGTACTTAACGATATCACAACTTAATGTATTGTGTTGTTGTTGCTGCAGCTTTTTGTCTTGTTTTAATGTTTTGGGCGTTTATTTCAATTTCTATTTGATCTCATTTTTTTGTTTGAACAAACAGCAATTGCTGTCATTGGACAGTGTTTAAAAGGAGTTACATCTTCTAAAAAATTGAGCTAAGACTAGAAAATTTTAACTTGAGTTGCATTGATTGCACAAATTAGATCAATCAGATACAAACAGGCCACTCAGTTTTGATTTTTGATCCAAAATCACCGACTGTTATATACAGCTTTATACAATATATTATATATGTGAATAGAAAAATGGAGTTTAAATAGTAGCATCGTGGTGACATCTTCTGATCATCAATAAGATATTTTTCTGTCACTCAGAACTATGTTTCTTATTATAGAAAACTGAAAAGTACCAGTACAATGAAACAAATTACCACTAAATCCACCTTTTGTGTATGCTAACGCATTCAGCATAATGTGCGTCCAATTTCATGATTCTAGGTTCATTATTATAAAAAATTCAAAAAGTACCATTAGAATAAAATAAATGTACCACGAAGTCTCCACTTGAATTGTAACTCGCTCAGGATCATATGTGATTAATATTCATAAAGGAAAAAAGTACCATTAGTCCTTGATTTTTACTTCAACTTTTTTGGCGATAAGTTAAATAATTACAAATATTAAAAAGTACTATTAGCAGAAAATTTTCAATTTCCCTTTTTAAAACACAACAAGTAAGAGAGCTATATTCTACTGTGCCGAATCTACCCTTCACCAAATTATACTTTAAAATAAAATTTAAAATTTTTTTTTTCCAAATTGTTTTTGAAGTTTTTTCCAATTTTTTTTTAAAAAATTTTTCAATTTAAAAATTTATTGTTTTTAATTTATTAGTGAAAAAAATATGTGACAAAAAAATGTTTTTTGTGAAAAAAAAATAATTGGGTTAAAAAATATTTTTCCCGATTTTGACCCATTGTAGGTCCAACTTACTATAGCCTTATATACATCGTTGCAATGGACTTTAAAATATCTATCATTAGTTATCCATATTGTCTATATTAATGACTTACGGCCATTTTCACAATGTACGATTATTTCATTTTTAACGGAAAATTAACTAACTGTCGGTTTGTTTAACGAGGACCATTTAACCAACGGTTACCGATTTACGTTTCACCATCATTTAATTACTTAACAAAAGCATTCAGTAGAAAGTATGGCAATACTGCATACATTTGTTTACGAAAAATAGTGTAATGAAAGATTGAAATATAAAAATTTTCTAAAAAGGTATAATAAAAAAAAACGAATAAAACTCAAATATATTAAGTTACCTAACTATATTGCGCATTTATACCAAGAAACAAACTGAACAACAAATATTGAAAACCAACAAGGAAAAGTGCACATTTGTTGTTTGGTTTGTATTTTTTTCTGAAGTGCAATATCAGGGTGATATCTGGATCACGTCGAGCAAAATTTCCTTTTCTGCGCTTTACATTTTTTAAAAATTATAACGGCTATTTTCACAATGTACGATTATTTAATTTTTAACAGAAAATTAACTAACTGTCGGTTTGTTTATCGGGGACCATTTAACCAACGGTTACCGATTTACTTCTCACCATCATTTGATTACTTAACAAAAGCATTTAGTAGAAAGTATGGCAATACTGCATACATTTGTTTACGAAAAATAGTGTAATGAAAGATTGAAATATAAAAATTTTCTAAAAAGGTATAATAAAAAAAAACGAATAAAACTCAAATATATTAAGTTACCTAACTATATTGCGGCTTTATACCAAGAAACAAACTGAACAACAAATATTGAAAACCAACAAGGAAAAGTGCACATTTGTTGTTTGGTTTGTATTTTTTTCTGAAGTGCAATATCCGGGTGGTATCTGGATCACGCCGTGCAAAATTTCCTTTTCTGCGCTTAACATTTTTTAAAAATTATATATATTAATAAAATATAAATGTTTTTTCATGTTCTTTTATTATATTTCTTACAATTAAGATGCTAACCGGCGAAGTTTCTTCGGTTATATTTAACAGCAACTTTGTTGTTAAATAGTGTCAGTTAGAAATTAATCGTACATTGTGAAATTCAGATTAGCCTAACTTGCGGTTAAAGTTCACGTTAACTTTTAATCGTATATTGTAAAAATAGCCGTAAATATTACATAAGTATACATGTTTTTCCATGTTCTTTTATTATATTTCTTGCAATTAAGATGCTAACCGGCGAAGTTTGTTCGGTTATATTTAACAGCAACTTTGTTGTTAAATAGTGTCAGATAAAAATTAATCGTACATTGTGAAATTCAGATTAGCCTAACTTGCGGTTAAAGATCACGTTAACTTTTAATCGTATATTGTGAAAATGGCCGTTAGTAATCGATATATAGATCAAAAGTAGGCCAAAAATAGAGGTTGTCTCGGATTTTTGCTCATATCTCCGTTATTTATGGACGGATTTTGCTGATTTTAAATAGGAAACTTCTCGAAAGCATGTCTGACAGAATTATTGAAGATATCTGGGGTCTTCAGAAATTTGATTTCAACAGACAGACTCGACTATCTATAAGGATTCAGAATATATATACTTTATACTTAGGGTCGGAAAATTATTTTGTTCAAATTAATGACAAACTTAAAAAAACAGAAAAGGTACTAAAATAGCAGAAATGGTATTAAGAGAAATATTTGATGCTCTTAAAGAATGAAATTTTAAAATACTCCATTATGGCTAATTTTATTGTGGCACAGATATATCTAAAACGATTCAAAACTGTATTTTGGAATAAATATGTTTTAAAAAAGTAAAGTAAATAAAATGTGTTTCCCTTTTTTATCCCTTATATTATATACCCTTCACAAAATTATTCTTTAAAATAAAAATTTTAAATATTAAAATAAATAAATTTAAAATTTTTTTCTTTTAAAAATTTAAAAAAAAAAATTCTAAAAAAATTTAAAACAATTTTGAAAAAAAAAAATTTTAATTTTTTAAAAACAATTTAAATAAAATAATTTGTTTAAAATTGTTTTAAATTTATTAGTGAAAAAAAAATTATAAAAAATTTTTTTTGTGATAAAAAAAAGGTCGGGTTAAAAAATAATTTTCCCGATTTTGACCCATTGTAGTTCAGAATCCATTGCAATGGACTTTGAAATATCTATCATTAGATATCCATATTGTCTATATTAATGACTTAGATATAGATAAAAATAGGCCAAAAATCGAGGTTGTCCTGGTTTTTTCCTTATATCTCAGCCATTTGTGGGCCGATTTTCTCGATTTAGCGACCGAGCCGGAAGAATTCCAGATATATTGATGTATCAGTTATGTTTGTAAGATATTTGGGGGCTATGGAAAGTTGATTTCAACAAACAGACGGACATGGCTATATCGAATTCGCTATATATAACGATCCAGTATATATATACTTTGTTTGGTTGCAAATGAAAAATGTAGAAATTACGAAGTTAATGACACACTTATATATACCCTTGCCACTCATTGTGAAGGGTATAAAAAAAAACAATTTCGAAAAAAACAATTTTTTGAAACAATTTTTTTTTTTAAATTTTTAAAAACTATTTTGAAAAAAAAAAAAAAAATTATTTTGATTACCTAAAAATATTTAACATTTTTATTTTAAAGTATAGTTTGGTGAAGGGTATATAAGATTCGGCACAGCCGAATATAGCTCTTTCACTTGTTTTTTTTTTTAATAAGTAAAGAATAAGATTTTAAATTTATTTCTGTGTATATTGGTTTAAAAGATGGTGCCAAAAATAGTACCGATATATATTTGTTTTTTTCGTTTTCTACCATAAATCGTTTGAGTTTCATAAAAATATCAAACACTTTCTTGAATGGATGAAGAAGTATTTTTAAAGTTTTTTGAATCTGTATTAGCTTAGAACATTTTAATTTCCAAAAATCCTTTCTTATTGAATCTATAGGGGGAGAGAGGAAATTACAGTTTAAATGTCGTGCCCATATCTTTAGGCATTTGTACAGTGCGATGATGAATCAATCAGTCAGTTACCAAAAAATCTATTTTCACTTCCGAGTTCTCAGTTTCCTAGAAAAGTAACATTATAGATTTATAAAGCTAAAGGTGAATATAACTTCATTATTAGAACTGTGATTTCAAGACTTTTTGTAAAAAATCCAAATGAAAAATTTGTTTTTATTTTTTTGTAACAAATGAAAATTTTATATCATTTAAAGAATTCACTTATTTAAAGATCTATTTATTGCATGTGTATTCTTATAACGCACAGTGGGATTGATTGCAAGCAATTGGTAATTAATAAGAATCTTTTAAACAATTGTTTGGTTTGAAAAAAAAAAAAACAAAATATAAAAAAAGGGGTGGTATATTGATTATTTCATTCTGTTTACAACACAGAGAAATATTATTCGTAGACCCACACAAGTATTTATATTCTGAAACCTTATAAAATTCTAATACGATCCATCTACATATGTCCTTCTATTTGTGTGTTGAATGCAATTTTCTCCAAAAAGTCTTTGTTGATTCGAAATGTTTGGTATTAGAAATGGTTAAAATCTATCCAACCAAAACACAATTATAGAACAAATTGTCCGTCCGGCTTTTAAAAACAATTGAAATACCGGTAAAATGTTTAGGATTAAAATATATGAAAAAATTTGTTCGGACTTACCACTATAACATTTAAATGCATGAATATAACAAGATGGGATGAGCCAGAAAAATGTTCAATCGGTTCTCGTCTTAGATTGGTGGTGGAATATAAGATATAACAATTTTACATGTTTTATAAAGAGTGTTTTTGTGGAAAATATCAGCTAGCTAGCTAGTTCGTTTGGGCTCTATCGTGTTTTCAACAGACAGACAGACTAACGAACATAGCGATCGTCTTAGAAATTTATGAAGGCCCAGATTATATACACTAATGTGGTTCTGCGACAAATATTTTAAAGTTTTACCAATTCAATATACCCCCATCATTTTTGATGGTGGTTATAAAAAGGTAATGGGGTGACGCTAATTTGGATAATTTCGGTAATGGCAATTTAGAGGTAACGGTACTTTGGAGTATTTCTGTAATGGTATCTTAATGATAACAATAATTTCCGCCTGAGTTAAATTATTTATACAATTTACTAAAAATTACAGGTCAATTATAGAACTCTTAATTGATTTCATTGTTTAATTCAATATTAATATTTATTATATTTTTTTCACGATCGCCTCCACTGTGCAACGTGTCATAAGTGAGCGAATGAATGAGTGACTGTGTGTATTAATGTTTGTTGTTTGGCCTGTGACAAGTGCATTTTAAAATTTATATAGATTTTTGTTTGCTTTTTTCGTTTTAATATTACTTGTTCCTCTATTGGTTGTTGTTTCAATTTTAAATTGAAAATCATTACGCCATATGGGGTCTATTTTCAATACAATTCTTTATTTAATGCTGTTGTTTTTCCGTTCAGTACAATTTTAAATGAATTCATATTGAGTGCAATACTTTAGATTATTTTGTTGTATCACGAATGTAATTTAAAACTCTAATTCATATAACGGTTGTTAATGTTGCATGCAACACCACAAAATAAGCTTGTTCTTATTCGTATTCACTTATCCTTACACATGTACGATAGTGTGTCGTTGTTGTACTTTTTATTGTTGTGGTTTCAGTTTGAAAACCTATTTGTTGTACTTTGTTCGGATTGAGATGATTTGATTTTAATATGTACATATAAACATGCAAACGAGTATGAGTTTTTTTATTTTTTTGTTTGGTATCAACAATATTTTGTGGCATGTTACAAAAAGGATTTTCGTTTGTTGTGCAAATTAGTATGTATTTTGTAGGCCAAAGAAGGATTTTTAGGAAATAAAAAACGAATATTTTAAAGATTATAAAATAAATTAAGCTTTAAAGTTATAAAAGATTTACAAAAATTATGAGCATACTTTTAGGGTTTATTTTAAATATTTTATGCCAAAATCTTATTTTGTTAAATTTATAAAAGTAAAACAATAGAAAACAAGTAAGAAAGAATTGTCGGTCAATCCCGGCCTTTTAATGCCCTACACAGAGTTTATGAGCAAATTTGTTGTCCTTTAAAGTTTCTGTCCATCTGTATGTTGAAATCAACTTTCCGTAGCCCCCAAATAACTTACAAACATAATTGATACATCAATATACCAGGAATTTTTCCGACTCGGTCGCTATTTAAAATCGATAAAATCGGCCAACAAATGGCTGATTGGCCAATTTTTGATCTATATTTGGATTACTAAGTCATAAATATAGACAATATGGATATTTAATGATAGATATTTCAAAGTCCATTACAACGATTTATATAAGCCTATAGTAATTTGGACCTACAATGGGTCAAAATCGGGAAAATTATTTTTTAACCCGAATATTTTTTTTTACCAACAATTTTTTTTTTATATTTTTTTTTTCACTAATAAATTTAAAATAAAATTAAAAAAATTTACAAAAAAAAATTTGGAAAAAAAAATTTAAAAAAAATTGGAAAAAAAAAATGAAAACAATTTAAAAAAAAAAAAATTCTTAAATTTTGAAAACCAATTTTGTAAAAAAAAATTTGAATTTTGTTAACCTAAAAATACTTAAAATTTTTATTTTAAAGTATAATTTGGTGAAGGGTATATAAGGTATATAGCTCTCTTACTTGTTGTTAACTTTTATTTGTTTTTCGAAGGTGGGCCTTATATCCGCAAAAAATACGTAAATGTTATTTGCTTTTATATAAAACGTATTTTTGTGGGAATTTGTGTGGATATCCATATAAATCACACATTAATGACAAGGAATTCCAATTTCTGGAGCACATTTGTATGGGGGCTAGGTAATATAATGGATCAATTTCAACAAGTGGCAAATTTTATCGAAATGGTTACATGGATATCCAGCCAGATATCCAGATGAACGGATTATGAGTCGATCGGTGTTTGACTAATATTTTCGGGTATTCAAACTTCGATACAAACGCAAACCTACCTTTTATGGTGGTGTAGGATATACATATCTAAATAGGGTGGCTTAATAAGAATTATGCTAAGAGGAGTATATAAACTAATAGTAAATTAATAAAATAATACTTTTTTTGTAGTGTCTTTAAAAAATCATGTGATTTATTAATAAAATTAATACTTTGGAAACTTGTTATTGAAATTTTAAAAATTTAACACAAATTTGTTTTCTTTCCAATAAAAACCATCAAATCTTCTCACTTTTCAATAAATATTCAGCAATTCTCATGAAATATTTTTTTAATATTTATTTTTGACACACTATGTTATTGTTATTTTAAAATTTTAACCGGAAATCACTAAAATAAATATTGAATAAAACAACAATAACAAACCCAGCTAATTTGTTTACAGCCATTTACTCCATTTTCCCACTCTATTTATAAAATTCAAATCAACGTGTTCGATCACACTAAACATCAATTAATTTCCATTGACACATGTGACACTTTTCGAGTGTTTCAGTTTTTTTATTTTTATTTTTTTTTTGGGAAAACTTTTTCTTTCTATTCTATTTTACTACTTTGTTTTGGGGTTAAACTCAATATTAATATAAACAATCGTATAAAAACACATTATAAATCGGGTGTTCATTTTCCTATTGCGGGTTTTTCATTGTTTTTTATGTCGTTTTTTTTTCGTGGTTTTTTTGTTTTAATAAAAACAAATGACAATTTAACATGATTTTTTAGTTTAAACACAAAATGCTCAGCAACAATACTTATGTATACAACTCTTTGAAGATATAAAAAATAAAAAAAAGTTTAGACTGCAGTCAGATTTTTAAAGAGTGCATTCAATGATTTTATTAGCCATATGAAAAACGTTCTAATGTTAATAAAGGTGTCATAATGAAAATATTAAATTTTTCGTCTCTCAAATCAAGCAAGCATATTGAGCTTATCAGTCCTAATATTATTATTAGGTTCCATAATGAAAATTGTAAAACTTCTCAAAACTAGGTAGTAGAAAAATTGTTTTACTGTCGAATAGAAATTATACTCCAAACTGCAATCAAGTTTGTAATGAAATGTAGCTGATTTGGAAGCAGTTTGAATCATTTAAGCTTATTTTACTACTTCCAGTAGAAATCTTACTAAGTTTAGAAAAACAAGAGATATGAAACAGATATTTTATAGTATAGTTTTAGGAGTTCACTTCTTTCTGTAGTAGTCAAGGTTAGCTACCGTTATTCTTTCAACACCGTAACCGCAGTATTCCAAATTAATGCTACCGTTACCTTTTAATTATTTCGCTTCGGTAGCCAAACTTGCTAAGAGTACTTTATTATATTTTTACACGTAGTTTTCACTTAAATGTATTTTAAGTTTTTCTCAAATTCTTTCAATTCTTTGAAAACTCTGCTTTAATTTTATTCTACACACCGGCACCTTTCAATTTGTGTGATTTAGTGAAATAATACTACAACAATACAAAATAAATATAAATAAATACTATAAAAAATTAAAAGAACATTTTTAAAGACAGAAAAAAAATCTCAAACCTTTGTATGGGGTCAAAATTTCAATGAATACAAGTCGTGTATAATCGTACAAGTGTATTGATGATGTTTATTTTAATTTTAATTTTAAATTGTATTTTTTCGAATAAACGTTTTTTTAGACTCATATACACATACACTCTCCGTTAATAATTATACATTATTTTATATTAATTTGAAATGTTTTTCAGGTTGTTATACGAATTTTAATTGAGAATATTTAAAGATTTCAACAGCTTTATTCGATTGTGTTATGGTCGATCAATAGAACATCACAAGGGCCTATATTCAAAACCCTCTATCTGTGATTTTCACGAAAATGACTTTTGATGGAATAATTTCTTCTTGCAATTCATGTTTTCTTACTAATTTTTGCATATTTTTATATTTATATTTTTCAATTATTTATCAAAATATCGAATGCCAATTCTGAATTGAATTACCATGAAAATATTTTACCTTTTTGTTTTTGGAAAATAACAAGTAAGAAAGTATGGTCGGTCAAGCTCGACCATATAATACCCATATAAGAAATGAGCAAAAACATTTTTCTTTCAAAATTTCAATAATTTATATTCGTGAGCGATTTTCGGAAGTGGGCCTTATATGGGAGCTATGACCAATTATGGACCGATCACCATGAAATTAGGTGGTGTGATTAATGTCTATATGAAAGTTATTTATGTTGCATTTTATGTGTATACCAACATTTTTAGGAGATTTATGATCGTTAAAGTGATTATCGGAAGCAGGCCTTATATGGGAGCTATGACTAATTATGGACCGATCATCATAACATTTGGTGACATGAATTCTGTATATATAAAACTTATTTATAGAAAAACTTGTGTAGATACATATATAAATTAAACATTTATGACCGATAAAGTCCAATTTCGGTAGGACATTTGTTTGGGGGCTAGGTGAAATAATGAACCGATTTCAGCCAGTTTCAATAGGGTTCGTCCTTGGGCAAAAAAAATGATATGGACCAAATTTTATCGAAATATCTTCAAAAATGCTCTGCGCACAAGGTTTACATGGACAGCCAGCCAACCAGCCAGACGGACGGACGGACATCGTTTAATCGACTCAGAAAGGGATTCTGAGTCGATCGGTATACTTTAAGGTGGGTGTTAGACTCCCCACTATGGTGGTGTAGGGTATAAAAATGGTTAAAGTTGGATTTTTCTTTTAAAAGTGTCTACTTTTAATGTGTCATCTATTATTCTACGATAATTTACACCAATCAAACTCCAAAATAACTTAAAAAAGCAAAAAACAAACTATAACATTTTGTTTAATATTGTTTATTGTTAATTTTTTTTATCTGATGTTGTATTATTAGCCGTTATCTTAAATAAATCACGTTAAAAACTGGCAGATGGCATCAATGAAATCAAAATAATTGAATTTGATTGAAATGCAAAATCCTCTATCTTATCATTTTCATACATACACATTGAATATTTATAGAAGAAAAACCCTCTCTCTTTCATAAAGTCCCCAATAATGCAAAATTTTAAAAACCAATTATATGTGAGATTCACTAGTTGCTTTAAAAATATTGTAGAGTACCGTATTTTAATAACTCAAGTAATACGCGAAAAAAACAGTTTTTTGGCTCTCCTGAAAAGTTGTGTTTTTTAAGAAAGAGGGTTTTGAATATAGACCCTCGATAAGTATTTTATTATTTCAGAAAAGTCACTATTATTCACAATTGTTTTGAAAAACCAGTAATTTGAATTTTATATTCAGGAATTGGCATTGAATTTTTACTGAATGAATGTTTGTATGAAAAACACTCAAAAAATAGTTTAAAACTGAGTGATTTTCATACAAAAATTATTTTCCTTTCGTGTTTCTGAATTAGGCCCTAAGTTTGATTTGGTTACAAGGATCAGACTGGTTCAATTGAGAACCAGCGTTTATACAGACCAATAGTTTTATTTTTTCTTCAACTTCTTCTGGTTTAATCGAGCGAATAATTAATCGGGGTTTAGATTTAATCGGTTAATTTTAAATTATTCGATTAACCGAATTATTTATATTTAAGCATTTCAACAATAAAATAAATCATAAATCAAAAAACACATGTTAGTTTGTTTAGGAATTTTGTGAGATCTTCTAAAACAATCTTTTAAGAAAAGAATATAATTTAAAAGGTTGTCTTTTAAACGATTTTTCTTTAGTTTTAATAAAACTTGACTTGGAAAAAACTCTCTCAGTTATAAATCGAAAGTAAGGCATGAGAAAGACTATCCAATTTCTCAGTTCTTTGTTCAGTTTTTTAAGCATACAAAATCCACCATAATACCATTGCAGTCCTTTTCAATACATTCAATGGTTTTGTAAAGTTCTGATAAAACACTCGTTTCAGTAATGTCTCCAGTTTCATCTATTATCATGTCTTCCTCAGACTCATTAGGACAAAGCTCATCATGGAACATTCTAGAAAAAATTTCATTTTCAAATTCCTTAGTTTTTGAGTTATACTGTAAAAAACTATTGCTAGAAGGGAATGTTCATGAGTTAAGAAATAAAATTTGTATGCTAGTGTTAAGCATACAAATTTTATTTCTTAACTTCAATTTCTACACGAAAAAAAAATTAATTTCGGTTAATCAGCTAATCGACATAAATTAATTGGTTAAAGTATGAATGGTTAATCGATTGGATAATTAATTAATAACCACATTCATGGTGATATGTCCATATAAGTTCTGAATGAAATAAAATAGAATTATGTTGAATCGTTTATTTGCCATTGAATTTCTTGTTAGATTTTCTTAAAAATTAAAGAAAAATAAAGAATATATCATGACCATTAAAAGTATATCGCTCATTTGCTGCAACAACGTCATAATTCAAAAAAAGTCGTTTCGAGAAAAACGGATTTGAATGTTTTATGACATTTGACTATTTCTGAAACCTGATTTAAATAGTAGATTTTAATATCTTTCTAATCTGTATTTAACCTAGAGTTTCCAATTCGGTTTTAACCGAAACCGAAACCACGGTTTTTCAAGGCCTAAAACCGAAACCGACAATTATTCTTCGGTTTTCACTTTTAATATATTTTCACTAGAAAAATTCAAAATTTAGAAATGAGAAACAAACTTTTTCATCCAATTATTCATCCAATATCTCTAAAAATAATTCGTTAAAAATATCTTAACATTTGTTTAAATTTTTTAAATTGTATTACAGTAATTGCTTCAGATGATGTAGCAGGCTACCTTTCGCAGGCTAAATAATGCAACATTTTTGTAACAAAGTTTTAGTTATTTTCAAATATCCGATAAAAGTATGGAGTACTAGCTGACCGGTGCGCTTCGCCACCTCAATTGGAATAAAGAAATAGTACTAAGTCTCCCTTTGTAAATTAATACTAATTCAGGAAAACATGTCTCCAGTATCATGTTTATTAATTCATTGTAATGTGGATTGTAGCTCATTCATTAGACGTGTTATTAGAATAAAAACAGTACCATAAAGACCCACATTTTGTATTCCTACTCAGCATCATGAATGTTTAATTTCATATTTCTGTGTCCATTATTATAGAAAATACAAAAGAAAGGTACCACTATAATAACCTTTCGTGAATTCTAACTCATTCAGAATCATTTGTGCCTCAGAAGCATATCAGCCAACTATTATGTATACATATAAGTAAGTAAAATAATTTAGTATAATAAAAAGTACCGTTAGAATAAAAAGTAACAATTTTCCACACTTAAACGACTGTCAAGTTTGAAATTTCAAAGTAATTTCCTGATTCTAGGTTCAATATTATAGAAAATTCATTTTGAATAACGAAAAAGTACTCCTTAGTTTGGTTTAGTTCTGCATTTTTGGTATCATAGTACAATTGAGCACCCTATTCTGGATTATTTCTTTACTGAGGAGCATATTAGCCAACTTTAACTAATTTAATATATTAAAAAGGTACCATTAAAAGAAAAAGAACCAATTTTCCTTTATCCTCGTAAATACTCGTCAAATTTGTTTAGCAGTACCTATATTATCAACTGATTTAATAGTTAATAAATTATCACAAAACCGAACCGAAACCGATCGGTTTTCAATTTTTTAAAATCGAAACCGCGGTTTTGAAATTCTTCGGTTTTTGGAAACTCTAATTTTACCCAAATGTTTACTTGTCAAATATACCAGATAACATGAATTTTAATTTTGATGTGTACAACAAAAAGACACTCTCACACAAAAAATAATTAACTTTTTTGAAAACTGATAAAACTATATAAGACTAAAGAACGGCGCATATTTTGTATTACTCAGTTCAAAAAACCCGGATTTTGAGTTATGACGTTGTTGGAGCAAATGAAACAAATTTATATATTTTTTTTTCCGAATTTAGTGGTCACACTTTTCGTTATATCCTTAGCATTTACATTGACTGCCAAGTTACTTTCAGCAAATAAGAATCTGGGGGCCACAGCATTTTTTTTTTGCGTAATGTCTTTGAAAACGTCAATTTTGGAACTTAGGCTGCTGTCAGTAATATTTACTGCTTAGAAACTGAGAATTTTTTTTGTATAAATAAAAGTGTCCTACGAAATGGCGAAAAGGAATTTTTTATCGTATACTGAGTTAGAAAAAATACAGAAAGTGATGAAGTGAACTTGCAGACAACATAGAAAACATTATTGAAAGTCTAGCACTATTATGTGACATGGCTAGAGAGAATAAAAGTCGCGTCGGACATATGTGTCCGTCGTGGAGTAAACCACATAGTGCAGTGTCACACATATGTGTCCGACGTTGCAAACAATGTGTTAAAGTACGATATATTAATATTTTGTATCGAGAAGACCAATATTTTGCTCTAAGTTTAGGAAAAGTTTAATGACTTATTGGGAGCTTTAATTTTCTGACATTACGGTAGTACATTAGGGTGTTAGGAACATACATATATCTAGTGGATAAATACTAGAACGGGATACTTAAGGTCAATGGCCCCGCAAAGAAAAACATTGGTATTCTCGAGACAAAAACATTGATATATCATACTTTAAGATCCGACTGTAAATGGCATAACGGAAAAAGTAAAAAGGCGTTCCCTACATCCGTCAAAAATAAAAAAAATTACAGCACACTTTTTTCTGCTTGTAAGGTGTTACGCTCTAATGAACATTTTGGTACATTTCATGATTAAGAGTTGTAGGAATTTGGAATTTACACATTTTATAATTTTCCTATAATTTCATGACTTAGAATCAAGGTAGGATTATATAGCACCTACACTTAACATTGATAGGACGTTGGGGATAAGAATACCCACAATTGATGACTTGGCAGCAAACTCTGTTCTTTGGGCGATCTCTATCTACACTGATGACTCGAAGACAGACACGGCCAATGACTCGGGAGTTTTCTCTGATGATTTTGGTCTCTTGATTTTCGGGCTGCTTTTTGAGACAGCAGCGAGAAGAATCCGATAATAAATTCTCGAAACTTCGATCAATAATATCTGCTTCAATTAAGACTCGAAATGTCTTCTTGCTTTTAGTCACTGGTCCAACTTAGACAATACCATAGAGAATTATACATAGACGAAACACGCGGTTTAGTAAACAAAAAATACAACAAATAATATATCTGATATAACATCAGAATACATTGACTAACATGTATTTTGTTGTTGCAAGAGTTAGGTTTTTGACAATTACGTCTCGTCTCTATGTTACCCTATGGACAATACCTTGTCCGTTCGGGCATCCGGGGAAATGAAATATATGTACGTCCTTTGAGTTAACTATAAAGAAAATTTACATTCATATCACCTTGGTTGTGGAAAGATATGGAATTCAGGTTACCTACGATTATAACTTGTAGAATATCCAGAATACTCTGGCTCTCCCAGGGAATGAAAGGGATCAAGACTGTTTTGAAGCTTGATAGGAACTCGATTACACTTCTTATAAGTATAATTGATGGGCCATGTATGATTAGACATGAAACCAAGGTGAATTTTTATGTACGAATGCATGAGTTACCCACGTAACAACTAAGTATTTCAGAAGTTGTCTAGACGAATAAGAGCAAGACTTGGTACAACATGTTCTATTGTCTACCAAAATATCTTGGTACAGGCCTGTTTCATGATCTAGGCTTTTCAGGGGTGTTTCACTGGGAAATCTAAAGAAAAATCTGTGGAAGTATCGTTTGGTTCCGTAGATTATGAGATTTACAAAGTCATCCGGATTTGAGTAGGCAATTATAAGGACTGAGATCGAAAAATTCTTAACACACGTTTTTCATTAAAACTTTAAACCCAAGTATTATTTGAGTACTCTTGGTATGGCAAGCAATATGCAGTTGCATTTGTTCCAAAGGGCTCTATAAATACCGAAATTTACATCAAGGAATGTTTACAAAAAAGGATGTTTCCATTCATAATACTTTTTAATGTGTCCACTTATTTTTGGCCTGATTTGGCATCTATCACTATGGTAAGAAATGTCTTGAGTGGTACAAGAACAATAATGTGGTATTAGCACCAAGAGAGGCAATTTTCCAAACAGCCTGGAGCTGAGTCCAGTGGAGAGATATTGGGCTCTTGTTAAAAGAGAATTGAAGAGCACAAAAAAAATGTCCAAAAGTGTGGTAGATTTTAAACGGAGATGGACAACCTGTTCGAACAAAGTGACATAAAGCGCTATAAAAACCATAATTGTAGGGTTTTCGAAAAAGGTTTAAAATTTCATCATTAGTGATTAGAACTATAAAAATATTTTTTTTTGTAAATTGTAACAATAATTTCAATCAAATAAAAAAAGATTCAAAACTGAAAGTTTAGTGGTTTCACTTTTATTAACATATATGTATGTTAAACATTTTTCAATCTCAGTCCTTAAGTACATGTCCATATATTATACACATTATACTTACATGAAATATTTCAATGTTATCCCAATGAGCTTTTGGTCGTACTCGCCAATTGAGAGTGACCCATGTAACCTTAACCTAGAATCAATGAAATTCATTAAAGGTGCAATATTTACCTCATTTACAAATACAAAATATATCATTTGTTAAAATCATTCTCCAATTTGGTGCAATAGTTCTTGGGTTTATCGATTAACAACAATCATTTGTCTTTTCTTAATATTGATGTTATGGAATGGGTATAGAAAAAGTGTTTCTGGATATTGGATTTAAATCCTATATTATCGATTTGGATGTACTTTTTATAATTAAATCTTTAGAGTTGCACATTTACGAAATGTTATACCACCAAGGAAGAAAGGATTATATTAACTATAATATAAACAGTTTTTAAATGGTAGAGTTCTGTCTACAATTTGATTAATTTGAAAAATTATATATTTGCCTTAATTTGCAACTACTAAAAATATTGAATACCTACACTACACTCGTATTTATTTAATAGAGAAAAAAAAGAGGATGAAAACTTTTCTAGTAAATTTTTGTTCACGTTTCTTGCACAGCGAAAAATAAACTCAAATTAATTAAAATTGATTTTTAATGATGTTCATTCTTTGGCAAACAAGGATTCAATTCAAGCATTAATAGGAACGCGTATTCATGAACAAGTTACGAGCACAATCAAACTACCAGCCAGCCAACCATTCAAACAACCAACAGTCAGTCACTCAGTCCGTCAGCCATTCTGCGCTACCACGATGAACATCATCATCATCATCACCATTGACGTCCTTATCATTGTACAACAAAAAATACTTACAACAATAACTGAATAAACAGTTAAAACGAACCATGAAAGAACCTCAATGGCAAACTATCAACCACTTGTATGTTAGCTGTTTGTTGCTGTACAATGTTGTTGTATAGTATTTGAATAGAACACTACAACAACAACAATACAAAAAAAATATATATAAGTATAACAACAAAAGCCAAAGATACTTGTACTTTATTCGTTGTGGTTGTTATTGTACGAGTATAAACTTTTAAACATTCGCAAATTACAACATTGGAATATTCAATGTTCTATTTTCTAGCGGCTACAAGAAGTTTGTTTTCTATGTGCCACGGAATTACTCGCACAGTGGTTTATAAGTTCTTTTATTGTATAGCGTGTATGTACGAGTAAAAGGATAAGTTTGTCATTCCGTTTGTAATTTCTACAATTTCATTTACTTTTCCAAATGAATGTAAATCCCTAGATTCTGAAATTTACATTTATAAAATCCCGAATCCTGGGTTTTGTTAAACCTAGTCCCGTATGGCATCCCTAATACAAATCCATTTTAAATTATGTTATAGATCCATATCCGCTGAGGAAAATATGCTCCTAGTGTGTAGATTCCAGGCCGACACACATCTAGGGTTTCGAGTTAGAGCCTTTCTATATTAGGGTAACGATATATACTTGATGTATTGATATATTTCTATTACATTAGGGAACCTTTGAAGTTGAGATGTAATGTAATATTTTAAACTTTTTTCAATTATTACATTCTAAAATAACCTATTAATTGAAACATTATAAGAAGCAGTATTTCTAAAACTCAAAAGAAATGTTTACATTATTTGCTGCCTTAAGAAAGTTATTAAAATTATTAATTTGTTTTTAGAAAACGGAAGTTCAACCTGACTACTGTTTCCAATGGAAATTCACTTGCTATGGTAATGATAATGGTGGCATCCATTGCCATCATATACAAAGTAATACGTACGAGTAATAATGGGAATATAAAACTTCTAAAATGCAATTAATTACGTTTTTAAACGCGCGCCACCTTCCATAAGACACAAGAGGAAACAAATGAAAATATACCCACATAGATGTATCATATGTGTTTAGATGTAAGAACAACTATATTCGCTGTACACAAATGATCTGAAAATTGGTTTAATTTTTTTGGGAGATCTTTTTTTTTTTTCTATTTTGAAAACATGTTCAAGTTTCATTTACATCCATGATGTGAAAAAATTTTTAATTTTAAAGGAAGCTAAAAATCGTAGAATTAAAATCGAAATGTTTTCGTTTAGCTTCATTGATTCTCAGTTTTTAATGTTTTCTGGTGTGTTTAGAGATTAACTCCGTTCTGTTGCTCTTCTTTTCACTTCCCTGTGAAACGCTGGCAATATAATAAAAAAAAGTGATTACATATACGAATTAATTATGCCGTTGTATATATTTCAGTGGAAAAAAATGTATCCACCCAAACTCACCACAATAGGTGGCTCGCTGCTCCCACTATAACCACCACTTTTCATCATCATTTTGGATCACTAAATTGTCTAAATTTCAATTAAATTTTATTTAGTACTTTAAATGAGTCTTATACATAGTTACCAATACTTGTTCATTGCATGTGTTTAAGTGTGTCTGTGTATGGAATTTAGGTTGTCCCGGAAAAATTATCGTAGGCATTGCTAGAATTTGATTAACAATTCAGGAGTTACATCCCAGCGGTTAAGCAAGTAGTCAATGTATGCCTTATAGTCAGTGATCGTTACAAATGTCTTATCACTTGGCTGACTGCAATTTATATATTTTGGTCATTTGACACGTATGTGCTCTTTGTAGTGCAGAGAGAAGACAATTGGTTTCTTTATACATTCCAGGTAATCTAGCGTGAAGACAATTGTCTCTTAAGTGTCTCTAAGTAATCTGGAGTGTAGTCACTTTAAACGTTTTGTGAGTAATTCGTTCAAACTTGTTTTAAGCAAATTGTGTTGATAGAATTCTCATACAGTTAATTTTTTTTTTGCTTAAGTATGCTGATATCCCATGCAACATTGCATGAAGTGCCAATAGACTACACGATAGTGTACTGGACTATCAATCTGGGGGTTGCGGGTTCGATTCCCGCCAGAGACTCTGGGTGTATCTGCAGACAAGCAAAACGCTTCGCAGTTTGTGTTTGTTTAAAAAAAAAAAAAAGAAGTCAATTGTCACATTAGTGTCTCTTAATAACCTATAGTGAAGTCACTTTAAGCGTTTATTATGTACTGCACTTTAGACAGTAGTTATTTTACCCATTGATTGGAGAGTTGCCGAAAAAAGGTTTGTTTACAAGCTATAGTTTACTGGACCGCCTTAGAGGACTATTTGAGGTCAATTATCACTCTTACATGTTAAAATAACTAGTTATGTAGCTGATCAAGTTACCAGACAGGCACCTAGTAAAGTAACTGACGCTATTTAACCAGTATGTGAGTCCAATGCGTTGACTACTTTGGACCAGCTATTAGACAGTCTCATTGTAGTAAAAAAGGGACATGCACGTATTAAAATAACTAGTCACGTAGCTATTGAAGTAACTAGTTCCCACCCTTAATGATGGGTAAAATCACTAGTTCGGGACTGTCTCCTAGAACTGCTGGGATTGTTTCCTTGTCGGCGAATCCTCTATTACCATTTGAATTTCTGATTTTCTTATAAAAAATTCTATATCAAAATATTCGAAATTGGATTCGTCATCTTAATGTAGGCATGCCACCATGTTTCATAGTGTTTATGGCCACAATTCTATAAACACCATTTGTATATAAATATTAGTTTTTTGACCCCGGCATCCGTTTTCCTACTTGCTTGCTTGTTTTATGACATCTCTAAGGCAGGCGCGGATCCAGAGGGGGTGAATTAGGAAAACACCAAACAGTTTTCATTTTAAAAAAGAAGAAAAAACAAAAATGTAGAACAAATTTTGACCTGGATCCGCCCCTGCTCTAATGCGTTAATGGTCCGAGTTTGCTTATTTTCAATACAAAAGTTCTTATAAATATATGCGATGTTTTGATACCAATATATTGAATTATATATAAATAAACACTCGTGCAGACCGTCACAGCTTCAGTACCTTTTTAAAATTTAAATTTTCCATGGCTGTCAAAGTGTCCTTAACGAAACACCCTAATGCACGTGTACTTGTACGTGCAAAGTTATAATGATGTTAATTCTTTCTTTTATTTCGATTATCTTCATGTTGTACAACATTTTCAATATGTAACGTAAAATGACAAGAATTATAAGAGTATTTGAGTACACAAGTACAAAAACAATTGTGATTTAAATGAATAATTGTTTCACTTTACATTTCATTTGTTAAATTGTAATTTACAAGTGGGTATTTTAGTAATAAATCTATTGAATGTGAATATGGATTCATGTGAATACATACATAAGTATTTAAGTGGCTTTAATTTCGTTTCTAATCCAGTTTTTTTTTTTTGAGTAGCAATTGGTTTAAAAAGTCAATTTGATAATTGCATTAAATAAACCTGTTTGAGTTAGCAAAGAATTAAAAGTTTAGTTTAAGATGTAGCTTAAAAATTAATAATTGTGGGTTCTTTTAAAACAAATTAAAATTAAGTCTTAATGCGTTTTTTTCCATTCAATTTGACATTTAATGCAGTTTTGAGATAGAATTTACCCAGCAGTTCTAGCAGACAGTCCCGAACTAGTGATTTTAGCCAGCATTTTGGGTGACAACAAGTTACATAAGTAGCTACGTGACTAGTTATTGATTGATCCTTTTTGATTACAATGAGACTGTCCGATAACTAGTCCAAAGTAGTCAACACATTTGATTCACATACTGGTTGCATAGCGTCAGTTACCTTACTAGCTAATTAACTGGTTACTTTATGAACTATATAACTAGTTATTTTAACATGTACGGATGCTAATTGACCTCAAATAGTCAGCTAAAAAGACATTCCATAGATAGTACAATAAACGATTGCTTGTAAACAACCTTCCTCCGACAACTCTCCAATAGATTGCTTCTGGTGGGTTAAATAACTACTTTCTAAATAAACGTTTAAAGTGACTTCACCATAGGTTACTAAGAGACACCAAAGTGACTATTGACTTCATGCTATGTTACATTGAATATCAGTATACTAAAGCATAAATAAAAATAAACTGTAAGAGAATTATATCAACACACTTTGTATAAAACCAGTTTGTACGAATTACTCATAAAACGGTTGAAGTGACTACACTCTAGATTACTTATGGTGTTTTCTTTTCTAAAAAAAATGCTGCCTTATAAATGTGTTATATTATTATCATGTTACACACACCCTTGCAAAATGAAACATTTTTTTCAATTAGAATGGAACAAAATAATTTCTTGATTTTACACTTAACACTAATGTATATTTAGCGTGCCAAATATTGAATTGGAAATTTGTATTAAAAAGCGATATTTAACACTGTTAAAGCGACTTTCGACATTAAATTCTGTGTGTTTGCCAATAAGCATTAACAACACTGATTTTCAATAATAGAAATCAGCTGTTGTCAAACATTTTTTGCATAAAAAAAAGTACTTAACGCAGCTGCAAAAAAGGGTATTATCGCACACTGAAATATAATTGAGGGTGAGATATGTAACATATTTACCAATTATTTATGCAACATATTTAGAAAGGAAAATGACAATTTTTCACCCCTGCACCAATGGTAACATAAATGGAACATTTTTATCAGAGATAGAGATACTTAAGTGACAATTGTATTCACGCTAGATTACCTGGGATGTATAAAATAACCAATTGTCTTCTTTCTGCGCTACAAAGAGCAAATGAACCAAAATATATAAATTGGAGTCAGCCAAGTGATAGCACATTAGTGACAATTACTGCTATAAGGGATACATTGACTACTTGCTTAACTGCTGAGTAATTTATTTTGACTGAATTTTTTCCTATGATTTCTCTTTGTCACACTCATTCATTTACAAAAATTTCATACATTTTGTTAACGAAACCATTTGGGCATTTCCACTCACAGTAAGGCGATGAAATAAAACAGTGAAATCTTAATAATATTGTTACGAATGTGCAATGACGATTTAAATTTAAAAAATCATCATGTTTGAAGGCATGTCCATCAGTAGCATGCGGTTATTGGCATTGTTTGTAAGTATGGCAACACTAAATGTTTGGGCTGCTGGCAATGGCATCGAAGGCTCTGAAATTCGAACATACGAGTTTTGTCCGTTAAGAACATTGATAGACGTGTATAGAGACACTGAGTGAATATTTGAACTGTTGTTGGTGTACATTTAAATAAATAAAGAGTTGTTACAAATTTTAAACTACTAAAACTGATTTTTATTTGCAATCAAAAGTATCCGGTTTATTTAAAGGAAATAAACCCCGTTTTTAAAAGGTAAAAAGGTAACAATATTCTTTATGTTTAAATTTATTGATAGCATTTTAGTGTAAAATGTAAATAGTTTCCAATATATTGGCGATTAATACGGGTTCAATTATATTTCAGAAGTTTCTAATTATATTTCAGAACTTTCTATTTGTATTTAAAAAATTACTAATGGAATTTAGGGTGTCCCTTATTTTTCGATGTTTTTTTTTTGTCACCAAGAAAATTGTAGCTTGTTCTATGAACAAATTTTAGAATTTTTTGATAATCGCTTTGGAATTTATTGAGAACATAATAGGAAAGAAAAATATGAAAAAAGTATGACAATACCTCCTACAGTTTTTCCGTACCTGGGATTCAAATTTTGCGATTTTCGAGAAAAAATATTTTTTTTGGGAATATTTAGGCGAAAGAGCCGAATTTCCTTACTGTTATGAATTTTAAGTAAAACCTATTCAGAATATTATAGTCCAGGTAATTTTAAATGTAGCCTGAAAGGTGTACTTAAATCGGAAAACTTTAACAAACATATTTCGAAAGCTATTCACGAAGTCTTATGTGCTTTACCGCAATATTCCATATAGCTTAGTGGAAAATACGTATTAACTTTTAATTTTCGGATTTCGGTGATATAAAACATTGATGGATAATCCTTTTTCCCATAAATTTTCCACAAAATCAATTTTAATTTTTTTTTAATATAATAAAAGATTAAACTCTTATTTTCTTTCTCTAATTAAAATATTTAGTACCATATATGACAATGCGTGTTGTATACTAAATTTTGACTCTGACTGTACATTTACGATAGCAAACGCGACACAATTTGAAAATCAATATAAAATATTACTGCGATTATTATATGAATGAAAAATCTTACAAAACACGGAACAAAACGCATCTATTTTAAAACCCTTATTTTTCGTTAATAAATTGCCGATTAATCGAACTTTTATACAAAATTATGAAACGTTACGATATTGAGTTTAAGTTTCTCTTTCTTTTCTTGTCTTCACTTAAAATTTAAATTCATTTATGCATATTTATTTAAAGTAAAAATTTAGCATTTAAAACTTTTGACCCTTAACAACATTTTTTTTTCTCTTAAAACATGTAACTTTAATATACATTTTGTTTATTTTTAAATTAAACATATTTAGCCCCCTATTTTGAAAATAGTACTGACAACAACAACAATCAAAAAAACAAGACGAGCACATAAATCAACCATTTAGCAAATGTTTTAAGTATGTAATTGCTCACAAAAGACAGCAGCAACTAACAGATATAGCAACATATTTTTATCATGTTGCTTCTCATGTTTTTGCATAAATATTTTTACAAATTCTTAAAAAGTTGCCATATTTAAAGCTTATGTTGCTGTTGGTGTGTAACTATGTATGATTTTAAACAACAGCACTTGCTCATTTACATTTACAAACACACACACACTCATTCAAAATCACACACATACACACACAGACATACAATAATATTTTAAAATCCATTTGACATCCTGTTGTCTTTTTCAATGAAAATTCATTATCATTAAACATGATCAACATGGCTCCTATTTATGTGGTCAACTGAAAATATAACAGCAACATCAAAATGACATACACACGCACACAAAAACTCAGCCAACAATAAATTGGTGTCCCCCCAAACAAACAAAAATAACAACAACAGCAACAACAATAATGAAAGCAGCAACATCAGAAAAATATGTGTCAGTATTCGTAAGTAAAAAGGACATCATCTGCATGTTTATATATAAACAGGCAACAGCACAAATAAGCAACAACACCAACACAAAAAATAATCGCAAATTATACTTAAAAACCAACAGTTAGCACAGTGGGACTAATTGAATAACAAGAGCTGATAAACTTCTTAAGCGTAAACAAATTTAAACATATTTTTAAGTTGGTCACTTGCGCTAAAAATAAGAGCATAATGAGAATCTCTTCCATTGACCCACTGTGTATTGTAAGTAAATATGTGTGACTTTCTGCATGAGTATGTGAAAGTTATTTGTATGTTTGGTTTATTGTTCGGTAGACTTTTTAACCTTTTGATGGGACTTCAATGCCACACATTTTGTTGTTGTTTGATAAATTTCCAATGGAGTTGAATAAATGAGATTGTTGGGCTGCTCGTGGGTTGGTTGGGAGAGACACTGCCTAGTTGACTGTACTGTCTAGCATTCTTTTTAATTCGTCGGTATTTTTTCTTGTGTAAAATGAAAAATATTCTGTTAACAAATACAGTCTTCCGGTCACATACATACATATATACATGTACGTACACTTGTGAATAAAAGAATTTTTATTATAAATACTCCAACAACAACGACAACAACAAGTATTTTTGGTTGACAACATTTATGCGTGGAAGTGTATAAATAGAGAAAAGTGTGTTTCTGTCAGTGTATTGTTTTGTATGCGTGTGTGTAATACCCCGCAGTTCATTGAACTAGTTCCGCCACATTGAATTAGTTAGCCACTGAGAACTAGTACTAGTGAATTTTCAACCCACGCGCAATGTTAATGACTGGTGAATTTAACATGGGAATGTCATTGCAGGTGGCCGATTGGCACACTCTGCAGAACAAATGATAACCATTTAACTACCACTTTAGCAGCACATCGAACTAGTTAGTTGTACAAGTAGTAATATACATAGCTAGTGTAAGGTTTCCAATTGACACTTTTCAAACAGCTGGGTAAGGTCTTTAACAATTCGTATTGGCATTGCTGCTGTTTAAGGAAAATTGCTTTTTAATTGTTTATAAAATTTAATGAAACCAGTCAGTAAACAACATTCTTATACATGTTTGTATTTGGCAAAGCTTTAAAAGAATGAATAAATTTTGAGTGAATCTTTGAATGCATTAATTTTACCTAGTAAAGAATGAATGGAATGAATTCATCATGAATTAAAAATTCTTGAATGCATTCATTCCATCCAAAAATGTGATTGAATTAAAATTTCAATGAATTAATTTCAGTTCAGATAAAAACTCCGATTTTTAAATAATGTGACTCTCATCGCTATTTCGTAATCATGCAATTCAATAGATTTAAAAAGATGATTCGTTGATGATTAAAAATTTTGTAACCAAGCTCTTCAATAGATTTAAAAAGACTTTTGGGAAGCTTTTTAAAACTTCCAAAAGTTGTTCGATAAAAACGAAAATCTTTCGTCATCTTCATTCTAATTGAAAAATTTATAATGAACAATTTAACTGCAATTTCTTTCTTTTAAATCGTTGATAAATTTATCTCATATTTTGGGCAAAATGAATGACGAATTCAAATTAAATAAGAATCATTAATTTACAGTTCTGGTATTTGGTTACACTTGCAAGGAATATAATGATATTTTTAAATAAGTTTTATAAAGTAAATTTAATAAGAGAAACTTTACAAAACTTTAAAATGTCGTGGGTTTTTATTATGTAGATTATGTTGTACTATAAAATTTTTGGGATATGAAATTTTTAAATGTTTCTAAGAATTAAATGATATAAATAGTGAGTCAGAAAAGTGTATATATGGGCATTTCCATTATGGCGTAACGTGACATTTTTTTATATTTGCAAAGTAATTAAGTATCACGTTCTTCAGAAAAAATATTGCAACAATTGACACTAAGGAGTTGAAGATATTAGCAAAACTATGAGATAACGTGACGTTACCAAAAAGTGCATTAGAAAATTGCATATCTCTGCGAATTGGTCAATACTTTTTGTATAAAACCTTTTGTAGTAGGATTTGGAATAATTTACATTTATCGTTTTTTAATTGTTAGCCTTAGTGTCTGACGTGACGTTACATGGCGTTAAGTTTTTTTAAATTTCCATTTGATATATTTTTTGGTTGAGAAATAAGAAAAAGAAAACAATAAGTCGGTCAAGCATGACCATATAATACCCTACACTGAGAAACATTTTATTTTTAATTTCAATAATTTATTTTTGGAAGTTGGTGTTATATGGGAGCTATAACCAATTATGGATCGATCGCAATGAAATTAGGTCAAGTAATTTATGTCTATATGAAACTTATTTCTGTTGAATTTTTTGAATCGTTTGGGTGCCATAATTACCGTATATATAAAACTTATTTGGAGCGAAATTTGATTTAAATTGATTAACTTTTAATTTTTCGGTCTGGGTGGTTTTTTGCTGGAAATGGATTCAGATCTATTTTGTTCATATTTGGATACATTAACATTAACTATGTGTCACAAATGTATGGGTTTGCTCATTTAGGCTCTATCGTTTTCAAATTGTGTTTAAAGATCGCACAGTGGGGTCGATTTTAATAAAACTTCCCATATCTATGGAAGAGAAATAGTCGAGCTTACATTTACACCCTATAGAATATCCGGTGTCACAAGGCTACAATGTGGGCTAGCTGGGGTATCTGCAATGATCTGAATTTTCTGGTTTTCCTTTTTAAAATTAAATTTTTATAAAGTTGATTCATATTATGGATGCCAAACGACATTGTGCTTTACAAAACACGGTATTTTTGTTTCACAGCAAAAAACATAAAATTTGACAATGAAAACTATTTATTTCTTAAATATATTTAAAAATAAATATACTCTGGGTAATTATGAAATTCTAAGACTATCTAGCTATGTACGTCCGTTTGTCTTCCTGTCGAAAACACGATGGGGCGCAAACGAAAGAGCTAGCTGGCTGAAATGTTCAAATACTCTCTGTTGATAAGAATTGTTTGGTATTGAAGATGGGCATGATTTCACCTAGCCTCCATACTAATGTCTTCCTGGAATACTGTTTGAGCAGTCATTAATATGTTGATAATAATTCTGATAACCTTTTGCACAAATTAGTTTTAAGTACTCCGAAATTTTACAAATGTTGCGAAAATCGGCCAACATTTGTTTTTGGTCTCCCTCAGAAAATAATATCGAGGATCGATATATAATTCTATTTATAAACCGAAATATAAAAAATGAGAATTTTAAAGTGCGTCGTAAATCTAAGTCAGTACATATTATCTTAAGGTATGCTGAATAAAATTGCAAGAAAACAGAAAACGCTATATTTGTTTCCATTTTTACACTTTAGAAAGTCTGGAATAATCAAAGAAGAATTTTTTTTTTTAAATAATCTCTGATGTTTCTTTTTATGAAATTATTAATTTGTATATATTGATTATAATTGATGGTCAAATCAAATTTCAAAAAGACAAAATTTGCAATTTACATCTAATTGATTAAGATTCATTTATATTTTTTTAGAAAAAAGATTATGTTCTACTTTGCTCATCTTATCAATAATAGGCTTATTTACTTCCAAAAAAGTCTACTTCTCTGGCTTTCACTACCACTCGATGTAAAATATAACAAATTGTTCCCGATGAAAGTAGATAAAATATGGAAAAACTTGCAAATATTTTTTCAAGGTAGTTCTTATTTTAAAAACCAGAATTTCAAATGGGGTTTTAAAGTATTAAGGCAAAACATAACGTAATTAGAAATAAGTCCTTAAACACTAATAGCTCATGTAATTTTTCTTTGGCCAGAGTAAAATTTTTTGTTACAATTTAATTCCGCATACGTTATATATATACATATATGGGGCATTTCATGTCAAGTGAAACAACTTTTGAATTCGATGTCTTCCGATTGGAATGAAATTTGTATAGTAATTCAGACACAATTTTTCAACAAGATCGGTAGAGAACTTTCTGAGTTAGAGGTAGAGAAAATTTTACATTTTGGCCAAGCCGGTGTTTTTTCTCATCCATGTAACTTATTACCTATTGTTCTTAGCAAAATGTGTCCCAAATAGTTTAGATAGCTATTTCTACAATCTTTCAGAAAAAAAATTAAAAATAAAAAATAAAAAATGTTTGTGATCTTTTTTCCAAGATCAAAAACTTTTTTGAAATTTTTTTTCAAAATGGGCCCTTTTTATTTTTTTTCTCAAAAGAAAGCTTAGATATTTTCCTTGAAGACCTATTTCGTCGCCTAGTGGAATACGAGTGGGATATCTATCAAAATAAATATTTTGTAACCCAAGTCATATAATTTTTGAGTTTTTTTTTTTTTTGCAAAATCGAACTTTTTTTCTTTTTTAAAATTTTTTTTTGCTCAAAAGAAAGCTTAGGTTCATTCCTTTAAAAGCTTTTTGGTCTCTTAGTGGGATTCGAGTGGGAAGTTCGATATTGCAAAAAAACTCAAAAATTATATGACTTGGCTTGGCTCTCTTAAAGCAACGTACCTAAGCTTTCTTTTGAGTACAAAAAAAAAAAAAAGAAAAGGTGCTATTTTGGAAAAAAATTTAGATTTTGCAAAAAAGAGTCAAAAATTGTATGTCTTGAGCAGTGTTGCCAGGAGCTGGCAACACAGAAGCTATATAGACTTCAAAAAAGGTCAGAAAAAGCCAAACTGCTTTAAAAAAAAGCCAACAAAAAAAGCTAAAATATTACAAATTAAGAATTTAGGTTTATATTTATTTTTAAATAAAAAGCTAGAAAATATGTTCATAAAATTCATAAAAGTAAATAAAATTATAAAGGTACACTTCAGCAGCAAACAAAAAATAACATTAATCAATAACAATAAATATATACATATGCATATATATTATTATACAGGCAAAACTCAAATTTTGTTTTTTTTTTTAATTTAAGTACTAAGTATTTACTATTTTAGTGTTTCGAAATAACTACATAAAATATACATTAATATATTTTCAGCCTTTTAAAGATACATGTATAATTATAAAATAGGTATAATAGTTTTATCATAATCGGAAGAATCAGAACTAGAATTTCTGATAACTTTACAATTTTCATTGTACTAAAAGTGGTTCAACCTCTGCATTAAGTACTTAAAGGAAGTACTAAAAAGTTAAATACTGGATTAGCCATGTCAGAAAATGGACATTGTTGGTTCTATATTTGTCCATTTGTAGTTTAAAATATTCTGCCCTGAGCCATAATCTTCATAATTTCATTAGCAGTTTTATTTTTGACATACATAATATCTTTTTTTGGTTTTACGAGTACTATTTAAAGTGTATTATCAACGGATAGAAAATCGATTTAGCGAAGAGTATTCATATGATAATCTTTGTCGCAATTGCTCAATTAGTTTAATTTTCCTTATTATTTTTTCAGAATCTTCACTAATTAAACCGTTCTTTATTTTATCTCTCATTCTTCAAACTTGTATGAAAAATGTGGCGAAAACATTAAACAATTTTCAATTGGGGACGATAAAGGATCAACTTTTTTGCATTGTATTACAATTTGAAAACAAAAACTATGGAGAAGAAATTTTAAATTAGAAAACAGATTTGTCGGATCCGCTGAATTGCTTACAAATGATTTATTAACTTTTTGTACTTTGTGCAATACTTGTTTCAAATACACCAAATTATAATCAGTATATTAATCACTTAAATGTTTGGCTTTGTAGCATTGTTGGTTTTAACTCGAAGCATACATCCGCAATACGTTCAACGGCTATTTCAAATGACAGCCATCGAGTATCACAAGCCTACGAGAATTAGTGGGACTCTGTCCATCATATAACGATGAAAATAAAATCAAGACAAAATTGTTATTAATTTTGTCTTGAAAGTGAATTTGCTAGACATTTATAGCTTTCAGATATAAAATACTCTAATTAATTTTGAAGCACTTGATATTGGCAATTGGTATTTGTTCTTTTAATACTGCATAATTCTAAAGTCTGTTGGAAAGCTAAATGAAAAACAGTAATGAATTAAAATGAAAATGTCTCACAAATATAAATTTAGCATTTTTATTTACTCTTTAGCCTCGAAATTTTGGTTTTAGTTTCTAGCCTTTTTTAATTTCAAAAAAGGCTATTTTGAAATTAAAAAAAAGCTAGAAAAAAGCCACGAAGCTAAAACCAAAATTTTGAGGCTAAAGAGTAAATAAAAAGGCTAAATTTAGCCTCAAAAAGGCTAAACTGGCAACACTGGTCTTGAGTTACAAAATATTTGTTTTGATCCCACTCGCATCCCACTAAGCAACCAAAAACCTCTTAAAGGAATGGACCTAAGCTTTCTTTTGAGCAAAAAAAGTCAACAAAGTTTTTGATTTTGCAAAAAAAGTCAAAAATTGTATGTTTTGAGTTACATTTATTTTGATAGATATCCCACTAAGCGACTAATAGGTCTTCAAGGTCTAAGCTTTAATTTGAGAAAAAATAAAAAGAGCCCATTTAAAAAAAAACGTTTAAAAAAGTTTTTAATTTTGGAAAAATTTACAAAATTTTCTTATTTTTAATTTTTTTTTTCTGAAAGATTGAAGAAATAGTTATCTAAGCTATTTGGGACACATTTTTCTAAGAATAATAGGTAATAAGTTACATGGATGAGAAAAAACACCTGCTTGGCCAAAATTACAAATTTCGACCCCCTCTAACTCAGAAAGTTCTCTACCGATGTTGTTGAAAAATTGTGTCTGAATTACTATCTAATAGAACTAACTATGGAAGACATCGATTTCAAAAGTTGGTTCACTTGACATGAAATGCCCCATATATATAAATAGGCCACACGTTTTTTTGTGGTACACTTTTAAGTATGTTATAGTCCACCAATATTGATGAAACATATATATATGATATAAAATCTTATTTTCTCTAGATATGTACGATATAAACATTTTTTTTCAAAATTCTTTCCATAAAAGTGGTAAAATACGTTTAAAAAGTGGTCGAATTTCGACCACTGGGCGATCCTAAGTAGTTTCAATAAAACAATGTATCTTGATATTTTTAAAATGCTCGTACATTATCTGCATAGCATTATGATCTGGCGAACCAGCCGGCGATCCGGCACAATAAAGTATAATCCATGTTGTACAAATCAGGTTTGAGTTGATCTGGAAACATTTTTCGCGATTTTCTTCCAAAATGATTTGAGATCACTCCTGGAACGAAATCACATCTTTATGGTCCACTTGAGCTAAACCGCCACCAATAATTCTCTATAAATAATACATGGGTTCATTTTCCAAATCTTTCCAGAAGTCTCTAAAACCATCTGATCTGTTAAAACTTAATTTAAAGATACTGAAATTGGTATCTGATGGTTGGTTCGTTGTCATATGCTTTTTCTCCCTAATTTTCTGACAACAGTAAGTTTGACGTTCAAACCTAATTCCATCTTAATCATTTTAGCGCTTTGTACAGTTTTTGAATAGAATTTTATCCACAAAAAGCAATTTTGTCGACCAGAATTTTTATTTTTTACCACAATTTTCTTGATCTTTTAAATAAATTTGTACCACACGAAACGAACTACCTCATCACCAATTGATATTTGAAAAATACTTCAATCTAACGCATTTCAAGTTCAGTCAAATTCCCTATCACAATGTGTTTAAAATTCAACAAAATAAATGTTCACAAAAATAACAATTACATATCTAGAATTTTCTTTGCAGATTTAAAATTGAAATTTTTTATATTTCGGTTAATAAATAAACAGTAATCAAATAAGAGCAAATAATTCTTATCTCAATAACTTTTCAGCAACAAGTATTTCATCTAATAATACCAATCAATATTATTCATATTTTTGGATAAACAGAACGAAAACATTTTCTATTCATTTCATCTCTGTATGAGATTTATTTTATATTTTTTCATTTTTTTTTTTTAATTCTCATGCAGTTTGCTTTCAATTATTGTCTGGTGTAGTAGAAGAAATTCTACTAACTAGCAAATACATAACTACGACTTGTTTGCAAAATACCAAAGTAGTTAACAGCTTTTATTTACTAAACAAAAACATTAACAACTACAGCAGGACAAGGATAGAAATACTTTAGTATTATATACACGCAATCTCATTCATAAACACACATACATACATACATACATACACACAAAATAAAACTACACTGTAGAGGATAACAGGAAGTGATATAAGCAAACAACATTTAACTTTACTCTATGTTTTTTATTTAATTAAATATACAGAATAGCAAACACTGGGATCTTAGATTCTTCGGGCAAAAAAACTAGCAATTTAAGACATGAAGTAAGAAAAGAATTAAAAAAAATTTAAAAAGTAGCAAGAGTTAAATTCTGAAAAAAAAAATAGTTTCTTCATAATTGTTTGTTACAATCTGCTGTAAAAGGGAAACCAATTTATCAATTTGGTAGAAAATTTGATTTATGAGAAACAAACTAATTCTTAGATTTTAAAAAATTCTTGCAGCTAATCCTTATTCTAAATTTTATGAAACTATTTTAAACTGTCAGTGTATTTTATAGGTTTCATATGAAACCAATGAGATGTCCTTTCAAAAGGCATCCTCTTTTTTTAGTGAAGTGTAGTTGTAGGTTAGTTTTTCCTTTATGTTGAGTTATATACGGATATTTATGTGTATGTATGTATATGACCACACACACATACATACATATTCATATCAAAATAACCTTTTTATAAAACGCACGTGTTGCATTTTTGTTGTGTTTTTATACCCTTAAACATAAGTGGCAAGAGTAAATATAAGTTTGTCATTCCGTTTGTAATTTTTACATTTTTCTTTTGCGACCCCATAAAGTACTTATTATTATTGAGGATTACGGATTCGATATAGCCATGTCCGTCAATCCATCTGTATGTTGAAATCAACTTCAATATGCCCGCTATAGTCCCGGTTTGGTTGCTATTAAAATCGAGAAAAAACCGCTCACAAATGGCTGATATAAACACAAAGAACCACGACTAACTCGATGTTGTACCTATTTTTGATCAATATCTTCATTAATATATATATGGACATCTAATGATAGATAATTCAAAGACCTTACCAACAATGTATATAACGCCATAGCAATTCGGATCGACAATGTGTCAACATTTTTGCACCAAACTAATATTTTCAATCTTTATTTTAAAGTATACTTTGGTATTCGCCACAGCCGATTATAGCTCTCTCTCTTTTTTATTTACATGTAACAAGGGTTTGTTTGTTTGCTTATTTTTTTTTTTTTTGATGTTCATTGTTTTTGTTTAACATTTTATTCTATTCTACGATCCTGCAAATGAAAACAAGAGGGGCTTTTTTACTCCATTGTATGTTTAGCCATTCAGTTGTTTTTATTTTTATTTTTGTTGTTGCCGTTGTTGATATTTTAATAGCAAACACCTAAAGTCATTGCAGCCAGACATTGTCATTGTTGTCATTAACATGACTCTGACTGTTATGTGGCTGTATTAAATGCACAGTGGGCCATTTAGATGGTGAACATTTTAGTAGAGCTATATGAAATAATATATTTACAATCCAGTTCATAAAAATGTCTATAAAAGAAAATGTATTTCTCAATAATTTCAAAGAATGTGGAAATGTTATTTTCGGGTTCCGATACAACCTCGTCTGCAGCTTTCTAAAGTGTAGCATATTAATTAATGTCTGCTGTATACAGCATCTATTTAAGTCGCCGGCTTTGAAAAATATTATAAAAGACTTATTAACAATGATTCTTACATTATTCATCAAAGCTGGGCTGAAAACAATAACTGACAACAATAACAGTTAGAAAAATGAACACAGTTTTATCCAAACAAAAAAATAAAATATTGACAGCTGAAAGTATAGGGTTATTAAAAGTTACATAAGAGATCATGGGGTTTTCATTGCTGTATAATATTTTAAAATTAAAGAAATTTTGGCGACCAAAGTTTGAGCAATGACGCAAATTTTTACCTTGAAATCTTTGATAATCATACAATTTAGCGCATTTAGTGTTCAAAGTATACACGTGAGATTGTGGAAAAACAAATGCATCTACAATGTGTCAATGTTGGATGCGAATTTTGGACTGGAGGCATCATTTGGTCATACTTTTTCCAAAACTACACTAAGAAAAAACTATTGTTGTGCATGTTTACTGTAACCGTTTCAAAATTTTTAACAATATTATAGTAACTATTTATATAATTGTGGTAACTATATTATGGTTACTTTACGATTCACATGATTGTATCAACCATATATATGGTTACAGTAAACAAGTGTGTATATGTTTGTGACAACCATTTTAATGATGAATAATTTTATCATAATATGTTGTTCTCAGATTGTGATATCCATAAGCCGAGAGCAACATAATATGGTAAGTCCTTCATCATATAAATGGTTGTCACAAACATATATTTGTATATGATAGTTACCACAATCATATAAATAGTTACTGTGACAATAATATTGCTAAAAAAACATGTAAAAACGTTGAAATGGTTACAGTAAAAATGCACAACTATAGTTTTTTTCTGCGTGTAGTAGTTGCTGTAGATCTCGTACAGGCGACATGAAAACAGAGTTCTACCTAAATTGAATGATATTGATGTGGGCGATATATGGTTTCACCAAGATTCCAAATACAATACAAACCGTAAAATAATTCAATTACTATACAGAGAAAACAGATTCTTAGTAGCAACGGAATTTGTTGCCAATTGAATGATTCTAGAATTTTAGAAGTTGTATGTTTAAACCCAAATTCTTCTTTATCAACTGACTTTCTGTAGATAGAGCCGAAAAATTCGTTGTGTGCAACCGAATCATTCGATTGGCAACAAATACGGTTGGTACTACGACGAATCTGTTTTCTTTGTGTACATGAAACATTTACTGTTTAAAATTAGAATTTTAAATATTAAACTAGACAAGTAAAAGAGCTATATTCAGCTTTGCCGAATCTTATATACCCTTCAACAATTTATACTTTTAAATACAATTAAAGAAACATTTTTTTTTAATTGTTTTTTAAGTTTTTTCCAATTTAAAAAAAAAAATTTTTATTTAAAAATTTATTTTTTTAAATTTATTAGTGAAAAAATTTATGCCAAAAAATTTTTTTTTGTGAAAAAAAATTCGGGTTAAAAAATATTTTTCCCGATTTTGGCCCATTGTAGGTCCAACTTACTATAGCCTTATATACATCGTTGCAACGGACTTTGAAATATTTATCATTAGATATTCATATTGTCTATATTCATGTCTCGGATTTTTGCTCATATCTCCGTTATTTATGGACGGATTTTGCTGATTTTAAATAGGAAACTTCTCGAAAGCATGTCTGACAGAATTATTGAGGATTTGGATCCCGACGATATCTGGGGTCTTCAGAAAATTGATTTCAACGGACAGACAGACGGACATGGCTAAATCGACTCCGCTATCTATAAGTATCCAGAATATATATACTTTATAGGGTCGGAAAATTATATTGTGGAAATTACAAACGGAATGACAAACTTATATATACCCTTCTTACGAAGGTGGAGGGTATAAAAACGCTACTCAATTAGGAGCTCAACTTCCGTAGATTTTAAAACAGGGATGTCTAAAGCTGGAACTGTATTTGTGTTGGTGAGCGAAAGGGAGCTCCACTGAAAGAAAATTTTTGTGAAATAAATAAAAGATTTTTAAGGCATTATTTGTTAACAATAATCAAGTCAACTATCTTAATCAAGTTATCTGCCATATATTACCATAGCTCATTAATTAAGAGTTCGATATTAATAATTTTCGACAAATTTAAGAATATTTACAATGTGTAAATCACTTTTTTGCTTATTTAATTACGCTGTCTGGATTAAAATCATTTCAAATATGAAAAAAAAATGTCACAAAAGTAAATTGAGCGAAAAAACCAGACAACACTTCAATGATTTTTTAAAGTACGAAATATATTAAACAATCCAAATATTTCTTTCAGTGATCATGAAAAATAAATTGAAAAAAAAAATGAAAAAATAGCAATACATCCGCTTAGCGTGTGCATTCGTCGCTGTCTCAGTGACTACTAAACAAAAGAGAATAAGAATATGCGTGTTGTTAGTCAGCGCGAAAGCACAATGAAATGGACACCATTGTTTTAAAACCATAAATAGTTTAAACATTTTCTATTAAATTCTACGTTCCACGTTAAAAAATACGGTTTTTAGTGAAAACCTAAAAGTGGAAATATATTTCTATTTAGCCAAAATTATATACGCAATATTTTCTAAGTGATTTTAAAACAAAAAACTTGTAAAATATGCAAGCTTTTTGCTTGCCCTGGTTATCAAAAATATTTCCTCCAAAAACAGAGTATTTATATAAAACTTTGAGTATACACATTTTCTCTATCATATTAATTTGTGTATAAAAATTTGGATTTGTCAAATTTGCATATAAAATATTGTGTTTCGAACTAAATAAAAATTTTATCAGTATTGCAATATTGACAAACTTATAATGAAATCCTATTCTTTCAAATTTGTATATGTATAATATATTGGAGCAAAATATAAATGATGTAAGATTATCATCCTTTTCAGGATTTAAAGAAAAACATCTGATCATCGATTATCGCAAATATCTTTAATAAAAGTGATTATAGAATTTTGTAACTTTCGCGTAAAACACAATATTAACAAAGGTAAAAGCTGTCTTATATTGGGTGTATGACTTAAAAATGCGGAATTTTTTTAAACTTTTAGATTTTATTTGGAAACATTTGTAAAATATAAATTTATTCAAAGTATTGGTCATTGCTAGCTATGACCTTTTCCCACCATTCTGGCAATATATGGAGAACTGCTCATCTTTTGAGGCCAAAAACGAATCAAGCCAATATCGGATATTCTGTTCCAAAGTGAAGCGTATCCCAGAGAGAGCGTTCTGCTCTAAAAAGCGGGTGAGGCAAAACATGCCAACCACTACATTCTAAATACTTTTTAACAGGTATTGCAACATGTGGCCATGTTGTCATGATGGAATATTATGGTTTCATGTCTGGTCGCTTATACTGGGCGTTTTTCGGTCAATGCTCACTTCAAACGAATCAGTTGCGTTCGGTACAGGTTTCCTGTGATGGTCTGGTCAGATTTCAGCAGATAATAGATATGATCCTTTTGCTCCCACCAAATACAGAGAATTACGAAAGGGATATTTGGCATTGGTGTCGATTCGGTTGGTTGTCCGGACTTCACATACGCTCTTACGCTTCGGGTTTTCGTAATGGATCCATTTATCATCGCAAGTAATGATTCGGTACAAAAATGATTTTATTTTATAGTGTTCAAGTATAATTTCGTACATACAAAATTGTCTTTCCAGATCTCTCGGCTCCAATTTGTATGGTATTCAATTTCACTGCTTTTGGATGAATACTGCTGCTCGCAAACGTTTTAAATTGCTGCTTGAGTTGTTCCCAATGATTTTGCAAGTTTTTGTTGAGTTTTTCAACAACCTTCATGGAGTAATGCCTCCAATTCTTGGTCTTCAAACATTTTTGGCTGACCTGGGCAACTTTTTCTCAAATTAAAGAAGTTAAGCAATGCTTTCGATTTGTTGTTTACACTATGACAGATATGCATAGTGACTTATATCCCTTCAAAATGACATATAAGTCATTTACGACATTTATTGCAAATTCCGCATTTTTAAATCATACACCCAATATAAAGTTCATATTACTCAATGGAAATACAAGTGAAAGAGATATAAGTTTAGATGTTTTGACATTTTCATTTTAACAATGTGGTGTAACCCAAATGTTTTAGATTTTTGTAAATGTTCAAATAAAATGCCATTTTTGGAGTAAAATATTAATGATTACAGATATTATCCTATACAAAAAATATGCAATATTAACGAAGTCGCAAGAGATTTAAAATGTTTGCAATTTCCTATATGGTGTAATCCTCAACCATATAGAAATATACATAGAGCGGAAACTCTGCTGTCAAAGACCTAACTCAGTTGTCAAAAACCTAAGTGTAAGAATATATTAGTAAAAAAAAACTATGTAAAAACAAAAACAACACTCGTATGTGTGATTATTTTAAGTAATATGTTTGCTTGAGTTTTTTTTCTAGTTTCCGCTCTATGCCTATTTCCCTATGCCCCAAACTATTTACTCAGTGGTATATTCAACTTTTGCTACATTACTTTGTTATGTTATGATCTTTGCAAATACGATATTTTTAGCTTCGGAATACCAAAAGGTAGCTAAACCAACTTTTGTATTGATAGTTGGTAATGTAAGAACTGTGTATGTAACACCAGAATTGCAAAAAAAACAATTGTGGGTTACACCACTTTTGCACTGATGGTTTCGTATTAAGTTTATATTTTTCGAGGAAAATACAGTTGGTATCAGATTATAGTCACTTTTATGGAAAAAGAGTTATAAGCGAATATATATTTTTATATAAAAGTACTTTATGATGTATTTGATTTAAAGCCTTCCACTGTCCTTTTTTAGAACTCATAGTGCAAAGCTTCCTTTGTTATTGTTTTATGCTCTGGCATTGTTTATTGCGTGTGTGTCTATATAGATGTGTGTGAGGTCTATTGCTGTGTTAGTTTAGATGTATTTATGTATGTATGTGTTGCTATTGTTTAATCCTGTTGTTGAGGTCCTACTTCCCTGTGTGTGTATTGCTGTGTATGGCTGTATATGAGAGTGTCTTTTTGTTTTGTTTATTAGTTTATTTGTTATAAAATCCTTTCAACTTTTTAATTGTTTGTAGTCTTAATTTTTACATACTCAAACACACACACACATACAAATACACTCCTCCACTAACAACACTTTAGTGTATTTAACCAACACTGACACCGTAACCTCAAGTATTTGTATATATGCAAGATAATGTTGAATTCTTTTCTCATTTTTGTCACACAAAAACACTAAAGATTTCATTTCCGTTTGTTTAAATTTTGGTTAAAAATTCTCTTTAAGGATTTAATCTAAAGGAATTTCCTTTATTAACACTTACCCAAAAATATACAAAGCATAAAAAAAGTTATATTTCTTTTACACTTTTAATTTTGTAACGTATTTTGAAGAAAAATTTCCCAAACTAATTAATTTTAAAATGAAACATATTGATTTTTTGTGTTTTTTTTTCTTGTGTTGTCTTCTAATGAAACAACCATGTGTTCAGATGAACAAAATTTATTGGTTTTTCGTGGGGAGTTGGAAAATAACGTAAAAATGCAGGAAATTTGTTTACATTAAAATAAATACACTTGTACGCTGCAGCATCTTCTTTTAAATAAACCGTGTCTTTTAGATAATTTATGTAAATTTTGAGCATTTTTTTTTTTAATTTAAATTTCATTTTTTGTCGATTTTTTATTGTTATTTTTTGGGTGTTATTTGTTTAAGTTAAAGGTTTTTGAGGAAAAATTTACATTCAAACACCTGGTTGTTTTTTTAAAGAGGGGTTGGTTGCCTGTGTTTTAATGGATAATGTTAAGTAAAAGTGAAACAAGTACTTGTTTAATGTTTCTAATACTTAAAGTTATTGCAATATAAAAATATTTAAAACCAAATTTTAATTATTTTAGATTTTTAAAAGTTTTTATATACTTATGAATACATAAGTATATAAGAAAAAAAAAATAAGTTCATTTAAAAAATCGCCTTATTAACAGAGTTGTAAGCGATTTTGGATTTTTTCGAATAATTTTAAATTAAAAAAATTGTTTGAAACGATAAACGCTATATATACTTATTAACAAAGTTATAAACTATTTTGGTTTTTCTAAATTTGCTTTCAAAAAGAAGATTTTGGGATACAAATATAGCGATCTTTTTAATATAATTTTTTTCAAATTTTCATATAAACAAGTAAGAGAGCTATATTCCGCTGTGCCGAATCTTATATACCCTTCACCAAATTATACTTTAAAATAAAATTCAAAAAAATTTTTTTTCGAAATTGTTTTTTCGGGTTAAAAAATACTTTTCCCGATTTTGACCCATTATATGTCCAACTTACTATAGCCTAATATACATCGTTGCAATGGACTTTGAAATATCTTTCATTAGATATCCATAGAGAAAAAAATAGAGGTTGTCTCGGATTTTTGCTCATATCTCCGTTATTTATGGACGGATTTTGCTGATTTTAAATAGGAGACTTCTCGAAAGTATGTCTGACAGAATTATTGAAGATTTGGATCCCGAAGATATCTGGGGTCTTCAGAAAATTGATTTCAACAGACAGACAGATAGACGAACATGGCTAAATCGATTCCGCTATCTATAAGGATCCAGAATATATACTTTATTATATTGTGGAAATTACAAACAGAATGACAAACTTATATACACCCTTCTCACGAAGGTGAAGGCCATAAAAATACATATTTGTGGGAAAATAATCACAGATTAGCAAATTTTTAATTAAAAACTCAATATTAAAAAAATTTTAAACATTTTTTGATTCTCAAATTCTGATATAAAAAACAAGTTAGTATGGTCGATCAATCCCGACCACATAATACCCTACACTGAGTAAATGAGCAAACAATTTTTTTTTTTAATTTCAAATTGGCTTAATATGGAAACTATGACTAATTATGGACCGATCGCCATGAAATTGGGTAGTGTGATTACTGTCTATATAAAACTAATTTCTAATGAATTATGTGTAGATAATAAGATTTTTAAGAGATTTATGCTCGTTAATGCGAAATCAGGCCTTATATGGGAGCTATGACTAATTATGTACCGATCATCATAAAATTACGTGACATGACTTCCGTGATCACAGATTAACGTTCTTTTATTGAAATACGCAATATTAACAATATTTATACCCTACACCACTGTCTTACATCCACCTTAAAGTATACCGATTGACTTAGAATTACTTTCCGAGTTGATTAAACTATGTTCGTCCATCTGGCTGGCTTTCCATGTAAACCTTGTGCATTTACAAATATAGGTGTGATCAATATTTCAATGAAAAGCACAATATTTACAAAGTTGGAAGCAACTTTTGATTTATACAATTTGGTGGAAAAGTTATCAGAATAGTGATCAATATGAAGTCGATTTTGAATATTTTTTTAAAATTTTTTTTTATACAATGTGAAGATTTTAAGTTCTTCCACATGTACAAGCAGATAGTAAATAATAAAAGTAAAACCTTCTCTAAGTTCCAATCGGTCAGCAACATCAGAAGCAATCGAAGACGATTCATTAGACACTAACTTTCAAGAAACTTTCTCATCTAATCAGTCAAATCTACTATTTCAAAAAGATCTCAATAATTTGGTACGTGACTCAAATTTGTCCAAAAAATAGGCAGAACTTTTGGCCTCTCGTTTAAAGGGATGTAATTTATTACAACCCGAAATAAGAATATGTTACTATCGCAATCAAGATGATCATGAGATGATCAGTTAGTATTTTGTAATAATGATTATAGCGAAATGATTCCCTTGGGTATTAAAAAGCAGAAGAGTGGCTTTGTTTATCAATGGTTCGGAAGTTAGTTCAAAAGCAATGAACTTCCCTCTATACCATTAGGTGAAGCTTTTAACATAAAAGAGTCATATGAAAATATTAAATTTATCTTGGATAAAATTCAATACAAAAAACACAACTGTAAGATTATTGTCCTAATTTTAGGGTTACAACTAGGGTATACCAAATACGGTTGTTTTCTTTGTGAGTGGGACAGCAGAGATCGAAAAAATCATTATGTTCAGAAAAAAAAGGAAATCCTTACTCCAGGACAAGCAACTATTGAAAATACTTCTTAGTCCAGCCTGATAATATATTGTTACGTTTTAACCTTTTTAAAACGTTGGTTTATTTCCTTTAAATAAACCGGAGTTTGAAATTTGTAACAACTCTTTATTTATTTAAAATGTACAACAACAACAGTTCAAATAGTCACTGTGCCTTTATACACGTTTATCAATTCGCAGAAATGCACACACACTTTATAATGTACAAACTTAAATGTACAAGACAGTTGATGTTAACTCTAACAGCGCCTATGATAAACTCAACTCACGACTGCAACCTCTGCCACTATTTATACACGCGTCATCTTTCGTGAATCTTCTTCAATGCTCTTAACGGACAAACTAGTTAGTATGTTCGAATTCTAGAGCTTTCGATGTCAATGTTAGCAGCTTAAGCATTTAGTGTTGCCATACATTGCATACATAGCATTGTTGATAAGTAGAAGCTTCTACTGATGGTCGTGTTTATAAACATTATGAATGCTTCAGGAAATCGTAAATTCAAATTGCTATTGCAAATTCGTAACAATACCATTTATCTATAAAGCATGGGCTCATGAAAAACTTCGTGAAAGCTATAGATAATAGTGGTGATGCAAACTGGGTAATGCAAAAATTAAAGAATGTATATTTAAAGAAAAACTTAGTGATTGAGAAAAATCATCCTGGGAATCCTTAATAAAAGTGACTTTAAGTTAACATTTCCTGCATACACATTTAGATTTTTCCAAATAATTTGGGAGTCGTCAGCGATAAATACGGTGAAAGATTCTACCAATACATTTCTTCTATAGAAAAACGATATCAGGACAAATTCGGTTCATGAATGCTGGCGTACTACTGTTGGACATTTTTTTTTATCAAGTTACCTTTGTAAAACATGTCAGTTATTATGTTTAATGTCAATTATACTCATTTGTTGTTAATATGATTAAAATGAGTGACCAGAAAAAAGTGCGCATTAAAATTATTAAATATTTTCAAAACCCAACTTGGTCCTACAAAAAGTTGGCCAAACATTCAAAGGCCTGATTCCAAAGTTATTAAACAGTATCGGGAGAACTGGTTCATGTAGAAGGAATGGTCCACATGATATTTATAAAGCCAATAAATTGAAAGCATTTGCAAAAGAGTTCCCAACACATCCGGTAGGAAAGCAGTTCGTTTAGGTCAGTACTTGGAATATTTGGTACTAAAAGTTAAAGATAATGCAGGTTTAAACACATACAAGACTCAAAAAGTTCCTGACAGGAACTCTGCTAAAAATTTAGAAGCCAAAGACAGAGCACGGAAAATGAAGTCAAATTTTATACAAAAAATATACCTGCTGCATAATGGATGACGAAACGTACGTATGGAAAAATTATCGTAGCTTCCGGGTCAATATTTTTATATTGCTAATACTCGAGGGAATGTTGCAGAAAAGTTTAGGACCCAAAAGCGGAAAATTTTTCAAAATGTTCTTGGCATGGCAAGCAATATGCAGTTGCGGCAAAAGAAGCCGAACATTTGTTACAAATGGTTCTATAAATACCGACATTTACATCACGGAATGCTTATAAAAGAGGATGCTTCCGTTCATAAGACTTTTAATGTGTCCACTTATTTTTGGCCTAATTTGACATCCTGTCACTATGATAAACAAGGTCTTGAGTGGTACAAGAACAATAATGTGTTATTTACACCTACAGATGCAAATCCTCCAAACTGCCTGGAGCTAAGGCCAGTGGAGAGTTATTGGGATCTTGTTGAAAGAGAATTGAAGAGCATAAAAAAGGTATTAAAAGTGTGGTAGATTTTAAACGGAGATGGAAGGGTTTCCGGAAAAGGTTCATAAATTCATCACTATTGATTAGAACTATAAAAATAATATTTTTTGTAAATTGTAATAATACTTTCAATCAAATACAAAAAAAAAAAAAATAAGTTTAGTGGTTTCATTTTTATTAACATATACAGGCCTACCTAAATAAAAGCGTAAGGCGGAACGTTTTTTTCCGCTTAGCTTTATCGCTGAAATGTCATACCTAAATAAGAGCGGCAACGCTACGTCAAACAATAAAAACAAGGTTATCAAAAAAATAAATATAACAAACCGGATTATTTATATTTGTTTCTCCTTTTCTATGCATGTGTTTACATTTATTGTGTTTTGCAACTAACTTCACTATTAAACGCGTTTTCAAAATTGGATTTTGCAATTGCAAAGAGTTGCCGCCACGTTATTTCGGTATGCTGCATACAAATTGTATGGGCATGAGAATTTTTGACAAGTAAAAAATGCTTTCCGCTCCAATTTAGGTATGCGTGATATGTATGTTATTTTTCGATCTCAGTCCTTATTATATATAATGTAGGTTTTTTATTAAACACTTCATGAAAAAAGCAACATTATCAAAGTTATAATTGAGTTTGGATTTTTCCAAATTTTCCAACATAAAATCTATTTTTTCAGAGATATATAATCGCAAGCTAAATAATAAGATTAGAAACAAATTTACATTCGTCACAAATTGTGTTGATTCTTGAAAGAAACAATTTTTCACAAGTTGAAATTAAAAATGATGGATTTCTTTTCACATGTAAAATAAAATCCAAAACTGTAACATAAACAAGTAGTCCAATGTATGCTCGTATTTCTAGTAGTTTGTTGTAAGGATCAAATTTTGTTTAACAGTTACTCCTCCTTTTTATTGTTTTTGTTAAAAGAAAAAAAAAAAAACACATACACATACACACACACACACATAAAAACAGTTGATGACGAGTAAATATTTAAAAATCGTAAAAGTGTAAAGAAAAAATTAACACCCATCTGTAATTGAAAATGTCTTTTACAATAAATAGCATAAACATTACTTTATACATACAAAAATGCATCAAAAATAATAAACTGCACAGTAAATAGAAATGTTTAAATAACTAAATAGAAACAAAAATACAAAATAAATGTGTTTATTTAGGTGGTGCAAAGGATAACAATGTCTCCATTTCTCACGCTTTTAAAACAATGTTGTTGTTTTTGGATCCTTTTATTTCAAATGTCAAAGGATGAGCTGTAATCCCTACCAGAGTTTAGAGTATAGGATATCATTTGCATTTTATTCATTTGAATGCTACTGAATGAATATGTTGCACATGCAACAACATACAAGTACATGATGAGCATATATGTATGTATGTAGATGATGCATGATGTTGTGTGTGCAGTAGAAATGTACACTTGACAGTAGAATGTCATAATTTAACAGCTTGAAATGGTTGATGCAATAACCAAAACATCCATTTTATGAGCATAACAAAAATAACAACAACATTTTTACTTTTGAAAATATCAAGTGTATGAAAAATGAATCTTAAAACAACATACAGGAGAAATGTTTATTAAACGTGTATTTATGTGATTTCTATTTTATTTCGGTTGTACCCTACATATATTGAGGAGATAAAATATATAATAAGTATGACATGGAGTAATGTAAACTAACTATATTTAGGATCAATAGTAAACAGTGTTGTAGTAGACCTTCAGTATTAATATAGAATCTTTATCAAACCTTCAGTAAATCGTTTGCATACAACTGATTACACAGGTCAACAGCAAAACAAATGCTTGACTAACCACTATATAGATTTGACGCATCATGGCTACCTAAGTACAAAAATGGTCAAATTTAGATTTTTTTTTTTAATTTTTAAGTAAAATTAACAATTTTGTTATACGTTTCTCTACATAATTAATGATATCTCAGAAAGAGTCAGTGCGATGTTATCAAAATAAACTTAGGAAAGTTGAAATTTACATATTGCGTTTCAATCGGCTCAGTAGTTACGGAGTTATAATAACAAATTGAAGCAAATAATATATTTTTTACGTGAAAACAGAATTTTTTTTGTTTTAAAAAAATCATGAAAAATCGAAAATGGCAGAAATTGTTCAGGTTTATTGAATTATCGCTAAACCACATATAATGGCAACAAAATGAGATATCGATCATAAAAATCTTATTAATATTTTCGAATTTATTCACAATTAGGTGAATTCGCTCATTTTCACAAAATTTTAGTTTTTTGTTTGATATGCATAAAATTGAGGAGTTAATGTTCTTCTTTCGATTGATAGAATTTTGAAAACATTTTCTACATAATATGTAGAAATTTTCACATATATATTGCGTTTCAATCGGCTCAGTAGTTTCGGAGTTATAATAACAAATTAAAGCAAAAAAAATATTTTTTACGTGAAAATAGCCAAAAATGTTTGTTTTAAAAAATCATGAAAAATCAAAACTGGCAGAAATTGTCAGGTTTATTAAATTATCGCAAAACCACATATAATGGCAACAAAATGAGATATCGGTCATAAAAATCGATTGATTCTTTTCGAATTTATTCACAATGAAGTGAATTCGCTCATTTTCACAAAATTTTAGTTTTTTGTTTGATATACATAAAATTGAGTAGTTAATGTTCTTCTTTCAAGTGATTGAATTTTGAAAACATTTTTCCCATACTATGTACAAAGTTTCACATACAAATTGCGTTCCAATCGGCTCAGTAGTTTCGGAGTTATAATAACAAATTAAAGCAAAAAAATATTTTTTACGTGAAAATAGGATTTTTTTTTGTTTAAAAAAAATCATGAAAAATCGAAAATGGCCGAAATTGTTAAGATTTATAGCTTTATTGAAAAGACACATATTATACTAACAAAATGGTATATATCGATCATAAAAATCGATTGATAATTTTCGAATTTATTCACAATGAAGTGAATTCGCTCATTTTCACAAAATTTTAGTTTTTTTGTTTGATATACATAAAATTGAGTATTTACTGTTCTTCTTTCGATTGATTGAATTTTGAAAACATTTTTCCCATGCTATGTACAATTTTTCATATATATATATTTCATTTCAATCGGCTCAGTAGTTTCGGAGTTTTAATAACAAATTAAAGCAAACAATATATTTTTTAAGTGAAAATAGAATTTTTTTTGTTTTAAAAAAATCACGAAAAATCGAAAACGGCAGAAATTGTTCAGGTTTATAGCTTTATTGCAAAACCACATATAATAGCAACAAAATGAGATATCGATCATAAAAATCGATTGATTATTTTCGAATTTATTCACAATTAAGCGAATTCGCTCATTTTCACAAAATTTTAGTTTTTTGTTTGATATGCATAAAATTGAGTAGTTAATGATCTTCTTTCGATTGATAGAATTTTGAAAACATTTCCCCATGATATTTCCAATTTTTCATATACATATTGCATTTCAATCGGCTCATTAGTTTCGGAGTTATAATAACAAATTTAAGCAAAAAATAGATTTTTTACATGAAAATATATATATTTTTTGTTTTAAAAAAATCACGAAAAATCGAAAATGGCAGAAATTGTTCAGGTTTATTACTTTATTGCAAAGCCACATATAATAGCAACAAAATGAGATCTAGGTCATAAAAATCGATTAATTATTTTCGAATTTATTCACAATTAAGTGAATTCGCTCATTTTCACTAAATTTTAGTTTTTTGTTTGATATACATAAAATTGAGTAGTTAATGTTCTTCTTTCGATTGATTGAATTTTGAAAACATTTTCTACATGCTATGTAGAAATTTTCACATATATATTGCGTTTCAATTGGTTCTTTTGTTTCGGAGTTATAAAACAAATTAAAGCAAACAAAAAATTTGTACATGAAAACAGGAATTTTTTTTAGTAAGATTTTCTTATGCTAATTCCCAATTTTATTGATAAATTCACTGAAATTTATTGTTGTTTTAAAAAAATCATTAAAAATCGAAAACGGCAGAAATTGTTCAGGTTTATTGCTTTATTGCAAAGGCACATATTATACTAACAAAATGAGGTATAGATCATAAAAATCGAATAATTATTTTCGAATTTATTCACAATTAAGTGAATTCGCTCAACATAGCAAGATTGTCTCCAAGTTTCATAGGGACCCATCATATACAAATAATATTTTCTTTAAAGAAATTTTAGCTGAAGTGCGTAATATACTGATTATGCACGGTTCAGCATTAAATACTTTTTTCCTAAAAACTGGCAAAATAAGCTTAAACCTATTTTTCAAGCAAAAAGCTTTGAAAAACTTGCCCTGGTAAGAACATTAACTCAAATTTATCACCTACACTATTCATTTTATACAGTTCCAACTTCCTCGAAGAAGGTCTTCAAAATCCCTGCAACAGTGAAGGATATTTTCTAGTCGTTTATTGCCTCCTCTTTACATTTTCACTTTCTTTTTCTAACAAAACTTCAAAACCCAAAATAACAACAACAACAACAACTACTACAATTTACATACAGTATTTGAAGTAAAAGGTAAAGTACGAGTAGTAGTTGTAAATATTGTAATTGGAGCACTTGCCACTGGTCTTTTGTTTATTTATGTATTTAAACTGAGGTTGTTTTTTTTTTCAATGTTGATTTTCCTTTTTTTTTAATGTTTCTGCTGTTAGTTGTTTTTGTTTAAATAACATAATTTTTCATTTAAATTTCTCTATTTATGTTGCATTTGCCTTTGCATACTTCTACAACTCTAAAGTGTTTTAGAGTGAGAGTGTGTAAAAAGTGGGATAATCCTATTGACATATTTATGCATGGTTTATGCAACCAAATGTAAAAAACTTTGTATCGTATGGTTGAAGAATTTTTTAAACATGAAATTTTATTTCTCTAAAATTTTAAATAATTATTATAATTTTAAACAATATGTTAGATGTTAACTAAAGTGAGAGATTTGATTATACATTGGGTGTGTGTAGAAAAATTACTTTATTCTTTAGAATTCTTTTATAAATTACTATTTAAATGATGCAGAACTTGGTTAGTGATTTCGTATAATATGAGTATGAAAAATTCTTTGACTTATTGGAGGAGGATGATAAATTAAAAGAAAATTTCATATTAATTTTATATTTAAAATGGTCACGTTTCTAATGAAACTTTCTGGTGCCTTTAAATGATTAATTGAATGTATAAATTGCATTAAAAATTCACTTAGAAGAACTTCAAATTTATCAGTTTTTTTTATTTAATACCATGGACAGAAAATAAGAAAAACCTTTAGAAAATAATATTTCTGAAAAAGTTCTTATTAAAGTTTATTTAATATGCTGTGGCAAATTAAATAATTTGAGGCAAATTATTGTTATTTGACTCAAATTTTGAGAATTGCACTATTATATCAAGTGTCACAATACTATGACAGGCAGTCCTCGAAATTCTCATAAAATGTTAATACTTATCTCAAAATTTTATATTTATTCTCATCAGTTAAGGTTGTCATAAATATAAATCACATTATTATGTTTAATGCAAAATTGTCAATACTTTATTCGTCAACTCTTGTGGATTCGTATGTGGATTACAAATTCCAAATATTGCTAAATTTTACATTTGACCTTCACCATTTAAGGGTTTAAGTTGTCCGATATGGCAAAAAAAATATTACAAAATTTAAATCGTAGGTACGGAAAAACTGTAAGAGGTATTGAAATAATTTTCTCACAATTTTATTTTCTATTATGATCTCAATAAATTCCAATGTGATGATCAAAAAATTCTGAAATTTTTTTTTTAAATTTTTAAAAATTACTTACACTGTGAGTTTTTGAAAGGGGCAATAACCGCACCCCTTACAGAATAGAATTGACCTTAAGCTAATTTTCTTAAAAACACTAACTAATTTAAAACATCTACATATGTATGTCTGATTTGGACCATTTTATTTGTGTGTAGAAGATCTATATGTAAGAATCCAATAATGTGTTCATACTAAGGTTTTCAATTACACTGTACTCGAATTTGCTTTTGTTTTCTAGATATACCGTTATTTCGAAAATGGAAGAGGTTGCATAACATATATTCGCGTAACTCAAAAACGGTTTAGCTTTTTGAATAAACTAAAAAAAACGAAATTCCGCAATAATCTTCGCAGTGGTTTTAGAAATATTTTTTTTTTTTTTGCAAAATTTCGAAATGTTTGTTTTTTTAAACGGCATACAAAATTTTAAAATGCAGCTACGCTGTTATTTTCTTTTAAGCGCATAGAAAACAAGGTTCCATTTTCCAAATTTGACATTTTCCAACAATTTAGAAATTTTGCTAAAAAAAATATTTTTTTGCCAAAAATTATTCGTGTGACAGGACGCCATATTAGGTCTGCCATTTTTAATTTGCTAATTCTAAAAACGGATTGGTAAGCAGCGACTCCAAAAACCCCCATATATCAAATTTTCCATTTTTCGACTTTTGGCCGCACAAAGGGGCATTTGGCCACACAAATCTTTGCGACTGCGCAGATTATATAAAAGTCTTACTTAAAGGTAATTTTATTGTGAAATTTCTGTTTTTTAGTTTATTTAATAAGCTAAACCATTTTGGAGTTAAGCGATTATATGTCGTATATCTCGAAAACAAGAGCTCGAATAAGGTTAACCCGCCGCACAGTGATCCAAATGCTCAATCTAGCCGGAAATAATTTTTTGTATGGTAATATGTTGACAAGTGTCCATAGTACATAACGGCATATTTTGTTTTATTTAAATGGCTACACTAGCATTGATATATTGTTTCAAAAACAAGTAATTGCTTCTTTGTTAAAAAATTAACATCTAACAGTGCAAGGTAAATTGTCGTCAACAAATAATAAGAACAATTAAAACAAAATTGTTAGTGTAATTAATATAACAAAGGTAAGAGTAAAAACTACTGTTTAAATTTTTCAGAAAATATGTTTTGTTTAGAAAAAAATGCAATTATGTGTGTTTTAAATGTGAAATTTTTGTTCAATGTCCAAATTCTATTAGAATTTCAAATGGTAATTTAACATAGTTTAGAGTTTAACATGTCCATTACAAGGAAGGAGCTGTATTTTTATTTTTAAGGTTGGTGTTGCATTTCGCCCACTTCAAATTTTTTAATGAAAGGTAGTCTTTAATTCGTTCTACACATACAAAAAGACGGTGTACAAATTTCAGGAAAATCGGTGCAGCCGTTTTGCCGTCTATAGGGTTCAAACAAACTCACAAAGAAAAATGTTACATACAAAAACACGCATGCAAAAAAAAGTTTTTTTTTGTTGCTCAGATTGTTTATATTGATTAAATCTATAAACTTACCAAGTTTCATGTCGGTACGGCTATTCAAAAACGAGTTATGACTTTTTTCCGGCTAGATTGAGCATTTGGACCACTGTACCCCGCTTGACAAGTTTTTCAATATCACAGTGTAATTGTTGCCTTGTTCATATTATTCACAGTATCAAAAATAGTTGTCACTGATGTTGTTGCTGTACATCGATGATGATGTTGTTATTATTAATATTGTAGCTGTTGTTGCTTCTGCATTTAGTTCGTACACAACCCATTCATCCATACACCAGCTCATACTCAATTTTAAATATTGAACAGCCGATTGTTGGTGTATCTATCCGTCCGTCCGTCCATCCATCCATTCTTCTGTCTGTTTTTATATGCTGTATATTTTCAAATGAATCTGTGCAGGAGGTGATTATTTCAATTTCTATATTTCAGTTTTTTTTTGTCTTTGGTTTTTAGAGAAACGTTTAAATTTAACTAAAAATAAAATTTATTATTAATAAATTTGTATACATACATAAATTAACATGCTCGCATTAATTGCATTAAAGTGAAATAAATCATTTTGAAATTGAACAAAACAATTGTTACTCAAATCCTTTAGCTCAAGTACATTTTTTTTTTTTTTTGAAAAAACATTAAGTCACAACTCCTGTACATTATTTACAAAACTCATAATTACTTTTCTTCTGGGTACTTGTAATTTTTTATGGTTGTCTAGAGTTGAGATGCCAAAAGAAATGTTAAAATATAAATATGAAACCTGTGCAAGAAGCTGAGCCAGCGGCAGCAACATGCACTTAGAGCCAGCTAAAATGGGAAAAAACGAGAAAAAAAGCAATTATTCAAAATAAACTGTCAACACTAATTTGAAGTGCTACTCCCCAACTTGCAGCTATTGCAAATGAACTTAATACAAGCTACAACGAGAGGCAATATTCAAATCCTAATGCTCTAACATGTAATATGTAACATTTAACTACTGTGGGAATTTTTAAGTGGTCCTTTTAGTCTAGTCCTTTACTTAAGGATAATATGGTTAGTAAGAAGTTTTAAGTAACTAGTAAATGAAAACTCAAGGTGTATTTTATGATTTCCATATGGTTGCACAACTATTTATTAATGTTGTGTATTCATATGTTGTTTTAAAAATGTTTGTTGTATTTTTTTGATTTAAAACACATGTCCTTGATTGAATTACAAGTGAAAAATCATACTTGAAAGAGACATAAAGTGTGTGATTTTTAGTTTTTATTTTATGTAGTTGAAGTAGAATTCTAAGTGTAGAACGTATGTGTGCATATGGATACTTTAGTTTTGTTATTAATTCTTATATACTTGAAAAAAAGTCAGGTTGTTAAAAGGATTGAAATTCAGAAATTTTATAAAAATGTTAGTTAATAATTGCATACTTACGTGCAACAACAAATGGAATCATTAGCCAAATTTCGAGAGCTCTCTGATTTGTTTTTACATTTGCATTTCAGCAAAGAACTTTTAAAGAACCATCAAACATTTTAAATTTACTACTGAAAAATAGCGTCAGAAGCAATAAATTTAACAGGATTATCATTACAAGCATGCTTTTTTATAATTGATATTCATTGCTTTTGAAGCTATAATATTATACAGTAATATAAATTTTTCACATGTTATGTTACCATAATTAGAATAATATTATTAAAAAACTATGAAAAAGCTTTCATTCCTTGAGCTATAATCAAGTACAAAAAAGTTGAAGCGATTGATACTCTCTGTTTGATACTGTTTTCTGTAAAAATTATCAAACATTGTGTAATATTTGTATATAAAGAGTGAGTCAGAAAAAACTTATACACACTATTCCAGTCGAAACTTATCCTTGGTCCAACAAATTATCATTTATTTAAGTAATCTCGTTAGCTTTAAAAAAATCATTAATTTTGAATTGATATTTCGGTCCAAATGGACAGCGATAAAATAGATCAGGATCAGGAAGAACAAAATGTCTAACAGATATTGGTAAGGTAAAAGAAGTCGAACAACTCTTTCGAAGAGCACCGAACACTTCTATCAGAAAAGCAGCTCATAATGCTAAATGCTCTGAATCGTTTGTGTACAGAGCCAAGGTAATGCTGGGTTGAAAACGTATAAAGTTCAGAAAGTTCCGAGTGAAAAAATTTAGGTAAAATTTTATAAAAAAACAAGTAAGAGAGCTATATTTTATATACCCTTCACCAAATTATACTTTGAAATAAAAGTTTTAAATATTTTTAGGTAAACAAAATTAATTTTTTTTTTTTTTTTTTCAAAATTTAAAAAAAAATTTTTTTATCAAATTATTTTTCAAAATTATTTTTTTTAATTTTTTCCATTTTTTTTTTTTTAAATTTTTAAAAAATGTTTTCTTAAATTTATTAGTGAAAAAAAATTATAAAAACAAATTTTTTGTAAAAAAAAAATTCGGGTTAAAAAATAATTTTCCCGATTTTGACCCATTGTAGGTCCAAATTACTAAAGCATTATATACATTGTTGCAATGGACTTTTAAATATCTATCATTAGATATCCATATTGTCTTTATTAATGACTTAGTAATCCAGACATAGATCAAAAATAGGTCAAAAATCGAGGGTGTCTCGGTTTTTTCATTATATCTCAGCCATTTGCGATTTCCTCGATTTTAAATAGCGACCGAGCCGGAAGAATTCCCGATATATTGATGTATTAATTATGTTTGTAAGTTATTTGGGGACTACGGAAAGTTGATTTCAACATACAGACGGACATGGCTATATCGAATTCGCTATCTATAACAATCCAGAATATATATACTTTGTGGGGTCGCAAATGAAAAATGTAGAAATTACAAACGGAATGACTTGCCACTGATGGTGAAGGGTATAAAAAAACAGGTGTTGACGGATGATAAAACTTAGGTACTGGCACAACTTTTCACAAGTTTCTGGTCAAGAGTTTTATGTGGCTGATGGGCGAGAAAAAAACAAACAAAATACACCAAGAACTTCTTGAAAGCAGTTATGGCAAAAAAAACCTAATCATTTGTGACATCAGGCGCAATAAACCCATATAAACGGGTTTTACCTTTCTTAAAACAGCACAAAGTGCCTTCATATTTCTGGCCCGATTTGGCACCATGCCAATATGGAAAAAAGGGAAAAACCACCCAACTGTCCTGAACTTAGGCCTGTGGAATGGTATTGGCCTCTTGTTAAAAAATAATTAAAGAACACCAAAAATGTCAGATGCGTACACAAAATTAACGGAAGCAACTATAAAATCTTAATGGGAGGATTTCCGGAAACAGTAGATAAATTTATAAATACCGAGCAATCTGTCAATATTTTAATGTTTATTGAATTTGTACAATATTTTAATAAATTTACGTATTTTACAGAATTTTAATATTGACAAGTTTAAGTTTAATTTAACATAATATAAGCATAAAGATGGCACATGGCACACGAAAAAGACGTAACCACTTAATAAAATATATTTTAATTCCCTTATTTATTTCAAAAACTCCTTTTATTTAGAACAATTCAAAACAAATATTTTAGTTTTATTTTATTTGAAAAACACTTGTAAGAGTAAACAAAGTCAAACAAATGTGTGCTAAATATTTGCCATGTGTGACCCTACCTTAAGTTTTTTCTGGCTCACTCTTTAACTGCTTTAATTTATAAAAAATTATAGAAAAATGTGTGTATAATAGTTTTTCTATGGAACAATTTATGTATAACAGTTTTTTCTGTGTAAACATTTGTGTATAATAGTTTTTTTATAGAAATAATTGTGTATAACAGTTTGTGTATAAAAGTTTTTTTCTATAAAAAATGTGTGCATAGCAGTTTTTTTATTGAAAAATTTGTGTATAAGACATTTTTGTATAGAAAATTTCGTGTATAACAGTTTTTTCTATAGAAAAAATTGTTTATAACAGCTTTTTCTGTAAAAGATGTTTTTTTTTTTATAAAAAATGTGTGTATAGCAGATTTTTTATTGAAAAATTTGCGTATAACAGTTTTGCCTATAGAAAAATTTTAACTCAGTTTTTTCAATATAAACATTTGTGTATAATAGTTATTTCTATAGAAATAATTGTGTATAACAGTTTATTCTATAGAGAAATTTATGTATAACACTTTTTGTGTTTAGCAGTTTGTAGAAAAAAGTGTTAAAACTTGTGTATTTATTGAAAATTTTATGTACAAAAGTTTTTTCTATATTTGTGTATAACAGTATTTTCTATAAAAAAATTTATGTATTAGGTTTCTTATACAAAAATTCGTGTTTAAGTTGTTTCTAAAGAAAAAATTGTGTATAACAGATTGTCAATAGATATTTTGTGAATATACAAATTTATTTTTTGTATAGACAAATTTGTGTATAACAGCGGCTAATGGTCCAAGGAACATGTTTCGAAAACGTATTAGTGCATTTGTTTGTTACTTCCCTAATATATTGGTGTAATATTTTACTACAACAATATAAGTTCGACAAAGCATTGAAATTTCATAAAGACATCTTTAATATTAAAAGTAAACCATATAAAGCATATTTGACATAAACTCCAGGACATAATTTCCAATTTTAAAACTTTACTTTAATTTTAAGCAAAAAAAAAAAAAAATTTATTTTTAATTAAATTTGTAATAAAATCGCATTATGTGTGCATATACATGCATTGATTTTGTCTGCAGTATTTATTTATAAAAAAAATATCATTCTTTAACGTTTTTTTTTTTTATAAATTCTTGCTGTTTTTTTTTTTTTTTTTTTGGTTGTTGTCACTTTAAATACAGTTTTTCTTTAAACCAACACGTGCAAGAAGTGTGTCACGTCTCTTATTCATTTTGCGTTCTGCTTTAGTATTTCTTAATACATACTGCTTTTAAATACAAACAAAAATTTTATAATAAAAAAAACCTCAAAAATTTTCCAATTTTTTATATGCCATACATCTCCATTGAAAATCAATTTTATCCTAAAGCTCATAATTCATATTAAAGAAACACAACAAAACAAAAACAGAAACCTATAATAAAATCTGTCACGACTTTTTTTATTTAACAAAAAAATCTTCACGGGAGCAACATTTTTTTTATTCATAAAAAATAAACAACAAAAAAAAATCAAAAATTCCAAAATACTTGAATAACAGCACAACAATATCAACAAATAAACTCAACAGCAGCAACAACAATATGAGCAACAGCAGCATCAACATACACTTGATCAGTATCATAAATGCACTTGTGTTGTAGGACTTTAGGCGTGCCTCAATATTTTATATGTTTCATGTATTTATTAAATGTGTGTGTGCCTGTGTGTATGTAGTAAGTGCATAAAATGAATGTATAAATGTTCATATTCATAAAACATTAAATTTTAAATAATGTTATTGAGCGATACAAAATGAATGTTTTATTATTTCTTCATTTGCATTGAACTGGAAAAACGTCACCTTTCCTGCACTTATGTAAGGATGTGTGTGTGTATGTGTGTCTGTAGGCTTAAGTATGTATTTGTTTATTTGGGTGATTGTTAATAATAAACAAGTGCACGAGTAGTGCTTTCTTGTGGTTTTTCTTTTAAACTCTTTAAAAAGTAGAGTGTTTGTAAATAAAAAAACAAATAAAGACATATGTACACTTAAAGAAATTATGGTTCATATGTCCTTGCTAAACTAAAAGGAAATACGAAAAGATCACATACATGTTTTAATTCTTTTATTTAATTTTTTACTTAGGACAAATGGTAACAAATATATAGTTTTATTTTATTTGATGCTGTTTGACCGTTCAAAACATTAGTAAGGGTAAACAACGGCAAACAAATGTGTGCTGAAAAAAGTGGTTACGCTTTTTTGAGTAAATATTTGCCATGTGTGACCTTACCTTTAGGCTACGTATATTCATGTACTTTTTGTATCATAAAATCGTGTTGTCATGATTTTGTTGACTGTGATGGATCCTTGATTCTGATTGTCTAACATATCAACAACTTAAATGATTAGGTTTTTTTTTTTAGAGTTATAGCAAATTTAAACATAGAAGCGCCATTGTTATAAGGAGCACTAACTGTAAATTTTTATTTTTTTTTTTTTTTTTTGTGAAATCTTACGCTTTTTATTAAGGGCAAATTACTTTTTTTGCAATCAAGGTTTGCTGTCAGAGCTCGATACAAACATAGTTTCAGCTCGTAGCTCCTCTTATTTTTATAAAAGGAAATTTTATATAATTGGTCAATTCACAAGTTCTCTTATCATATCAGATTGTCATAATGTCCTAATAATTCACAATGGTTTCTATTGCTTTTCAAGCAGAAAATGTCCTAAAATAATACAACTTTCTGTGGTATATTTATTGTGTTATCGTAACCAACCAGCAGAGACCAATGCCGAATACTTAAAAGTCGGTTAAGCCGAGCCGTCGAGTCGTGATATATTAGGACTTTATGCAATATGAATGATAAGAGACCTTGTGAATTGACCAAATATATTGCAAAAGGTTAAATTTTACAACGGCGGAAAATAAAGTGATAATCTTTATCATTTCGGGAGTTTCTTATCATTTTGTGTGTAACAGTTCTTTCTATAAAAAATTCGTGTTAAAATTTTTGTATGTTGAAATCAACTTTCCGTAGCCCCCAAATAACTTTCATACATCAATATATCGGGAATTCTTTCGGCTCGGTTGCTATTTAAAATCGAGAAAATCGGCCTAACCTCGATGTTTGTCCTATTTTTTGTATCTATATATGGATTAATGGATATTTCAAAGCCCATTGCAACTATGTATAAAAATCGGACATATCCTGGGATACATTTGCTGTGTCCAATACCTTTCCACAGGCCGAAGTTCTGGACAGTTGGGTGGATTTGCCTCCAGTGGTACAAAATTGATATTGTAGTTTGATTACCATACAAGAGTATTTTTTCCATAGTGGCATGGCCAAGGACATAAGTTTCATCATCCATCACACAACAGTTTTATTTTTTTTATATAATTTTACCTAAATTTTGTCGCTCGTTCCTTTGCTTCTAAGTTGTATACCGCTCGATGCTCTTCGAAAGAGTTGTTCGACTTCTTTTATCTTACCAATATCTGTTAGACCTTTTTTCTTTCTTATCGAGGATTTCTTTCAATATTCTAGTCTTCCATATAATGGCTTTTGAAACAGTGTGACGATGAACTTACAGATCGTTTGCTATTTTTTTGAAAGTCCATATTGGTATTTTTATAAAGTTTTAATTATTTTTTCACGTACTTTTTTTCGCTTTCCATTTGGAAATAACAATTGATTTAGAAATGATAATATCTGACATGTTTTTAAAAGCTAATGTGAATAAATAAAATACATTTCTTAACCAAGGATAAGTTTTGGCAACTAGTGTGTATAAGTTTTTTCTGACTCACTCTTTATAGTGTAGACTATTTATTTGTCCATAAAAACCATACCGGTAATGTAATCTGCAATCCACCAGACCGATAAACTATTGCCTAATTTTATTTATTTATTTACAAATTTATTATAATTAAAATTACAATAAATCTTAAAGATAAAGAAAGCACTAGCAACTATCGGCTTTCTGTATAACTGGATTTTTTTAAATATTCTGTATAAAGTTTCCTTGTGGAATAAAAAACATGTAAATATTTGATTTAGCTATTATAAATAATCTGAACCAGGGGAAAATTTATATTTTCAATAGGGTAAAATTGTAAATTAATGGTCCATGTATGTAATGGCATCACGTGAGAACGGCTGGAGCGATTCGAAATTTTCAAGAATTCGGAAATTTAAATTTTTTATATATTGTATCCTTTTCACTTCTCATTTTTCTTAATAAGATAAATTTTTTTGAGAAACTTGAAGAACTAACATTAGTAAATAGCTACCGAGCATTTATTCTACATTGTATTTAATGATATTTTAATTTACATCTTGTTTTTTTCAGATGGAGTTATAATGAGATTTAACAAGGAGCTAAAAATACTTACTTACTGAGAAATTCTAGATTTGATATTTATCCATTTACCAGAAATCGCGTATCACGTTAAACCTCGGACTTTCGAAGGAAATATGCTTTATTACAAGTAATAATAATAATATTAATAAATTACATTTAAAATGTTTAAAAGTTCAGCCTATATATATTTAAGACTAATATGATATAATAAATATGATAAATAAAAACATGCTATTAAAAAACACAAATAAAAAATCCCATTTTGTTATTTATTTTCTATTTTTTGATGAACATAAAATGTCAAGTAAACTATCAGGCTAGCAACAAAATATGTTAGTGCAATACTAAATAATAACTCTCCTCCCTTACTTTTTTATTCGATTCTCTTTCAATTATGAGTAAAATATTGGAAGGATCTCTTAAATTCCAGTATGTTATATTACCAGCAGCTCATGATTTTTAACAGGTGGATATGTAAATAATGTTTGTCATGTGTATGTGTTTTTTTTATCATTGTTGTATGTGTATAATTCATAATATAATATAGGTAGCCCAGAAAAATTAGCAAGTTGTTGTTTAACTAAAATATATTTTCAAGTACGACCTCGTCGACTGTTCCTAAATTTTACGACAATAACCAGGTCATCATAAATTTTAGCAAGCTGATTTTATAAAATAAATTAATAAAAAAACAAACACATATGTATGTAAATTCATAACAACTTGTAGAGACACATACACATAACTGCTAAAATTCATCAGCTCCTAGTATTTATTATGTTAGAGAGTAGTGAAAAGAAAAACCAAAAGAAGAAATTTTAAATTTTTATTTACAAGCCCGTCGTTTATTGTTAAATTTTTAGAAAATAACTAGGTTCTCATAAATTTGAGCAAGTTGATTTTATAAATGAAAAATAAAACAAATTACACATACTACTTACATACATATATACTTACTGTGAAACCTTCATAAAAAAATGTCTTTCGACATTGTGAAACAGGCCTAAAATGTCAAATAAACTATCAGGAGAGCAGCAAATATATGTTAGTGCAATACTAAATCTCCTTTTCTCCTTTTCTTCTCCTTTTTTATTCGATTCTCTTTCAATTATGTATTTGAAGAATTCCAGTATGTTATATTACCAGGAGCTCATGATTTTTAACAGGTATCTATGATAATAACTTTTTTCATAGTTTTTTTGTATGTGTATAATTCATAATTTAATAGGAAGCCCAGAAAAATTAGCAAGTTGTGGTTAACTAAAATATATTTTCAAGTAATTACGACCTCGTCTGTTGTTTCTAAATTTTACGACAATAACCAGGTCATCATAAATTTTAGCAAGCTGATTTTATAAAATAAAATAATAAGAAAAACAAACACTTATGTATGTAAATTCATACCAACTTGTAGAGATAACTGCTAAAACTCATCAGCTCCTAGTATTTCTTATGTTAGAGCGTAGTGGAAAAACCAACAGAAAAGGGATGATGATAATAAATTTTTATTTGCAAGCCGTCATTTATTGTTAAATTTTTAGAAAATTACTAGGTTATCATAAATTTGAGCAAGTTGATTTTATAAATGATAAATAAAACAAATTATATACACATACTACATACATACTTACTGTGAAACCTAATTTATAAGAGACAAATACATCGAATTTAATAGGTGCACAGCGAAATAGCAAGAGAGTTTCACATAGTTTTGTTTTAATTATGTTTATTTATTATTTCTATATAAATAATTCTATATACCCTACTACAGGTGATGTTCTTTACTAATTTTATATTTTATTGTATCAGTAAAATACTTTAAAATAACAGGATTTTATTATTAAAATTATTAAGAATAAAATAAAATATGTTAATTAACTACAAAGAAATTCTTCATATTACCAGGCGAAAATAATTTTTAGTAAGAGGCAAATTTATAATATATGGATGTATGTAGGTACTTTGGCTAATATAAACAACGCAAACAAAAAAAGATTCCTTCTTCCATCCTCATCATTATCTTCCTTCCTTCCTTCTTCTCTTTTCTGACAAAGAAAATAAATATCATTATTTTGTCAAAAATCAGCAATGAATACCAGGCGCACAAAAATTTCTGCAAGACAAAGAAAATAATAATTGAAATTAATAAAATATGTACAGTGGTGGCCATGAGGTTAGCACACTTCATATTTGCTGTTTTCTAAAGTAAATTATTTCATTTCATTGCAATTATAAACTAAAGTTTTTGGTAATTAGTGTTGTTTATGGTGTGATCAATAAGTCCCGTTACTTTTTTTTTGCATTCCATCGCTATTCTCTTTCAAATTTGGATTTTAGTGCAGTAATATGTAAAATAAGCTGGACACAATTTTAGCACATATAAGTATAATTAAATTTTTTAAAAGTTTTTTGAGGGTATAAATATTAATTGGTAAGTTTAGGTATTATTTAATCAATGAGGAAGACAAACTGACTTAATAAACATTATTTAGATATGGCTAAAAAAAAGTGGTGTACAGAGGAACAACGAAAGATTATTCAACAAATGAACTCGAGAGGAACAAGTATAAGTGAGATTACTTATACTTTGGAATGCTCCAGGAAGATGGTTTATAATGCATTAAGACATATTCAGAAATATAAAACATCTAAAAATGTTACACAGGCTCCTCGGCCCAGAAAAACTTCACGTAAAGAGGACTCTTTAATATACAGAGCCTCTGTCGAAGATCCTTTTAAGAGCTCCACCGTAATCCAGAGAGAAATTTCAGGAAAATATGGTATCAACGTGTCCAGCAGAACGATAAGAAGGAGACTTAATGAAAAAAATTTACGTGGATGCATTTCTCAGCATAAGCCACATGTTTCAAAAAAGAACATACAAGCTCGGTTGTCCTTTGCTCGTGAGCATTTGGAAAAGCCGTTAATTTTTTTGAAAAATGTCCTTTGGAGTGATGAATCTAAATTTTGTAGATTCGGATCGGATGGTAAGAGGTATGTATGGCGTCCTCCGAACATGCAACATAATCCAAAGTACACCAGTAAAACAATAAAACACGGTGGGGGTAATGTGATGGTGTGGGCAGCATTTTCTGGGTATGGTGTTGGTCCTATAAAAAAGATTGATACTCGTATGGACCAGTATGTATACCAGAATATACTTCTAAATACAATGATACCTTATGCAGAGGACAACATGCCACTTAGGTGGCGATTTATGCAAGATAATGATCCAAAACACACCTCACGCTTAGTGAGGTGTTGCTTGGAATCGAACAATATCGACATGTTAAAATGGCTAGCCCAATCTCCGGATCTCAATCCTATTGAGAACCTTTGGAATGATGTAGAGCAGCATGTAATGAGAGAAAAGCCTAAAAATTTGGCCGATTTATGGAAAGAAGTAGAAAAAGCTTGGAATGATATTTCAGTGGATCGCTGTATGGCCCTTGTAGAAAGTATGCCAAGGAGACTAGCAGCTGTGATCAAAAATAAAGGGTATCCAACTAAGTACTAAGTTTTTAGTGAAATAAGTTTTTTTGTTTTGTTACTTTTTTAATATGAATAAAATTTTTTATTTTGTGCTAAAATACTGTCCAGTGTTTTTTTGAGGTTATTCTATTCTGGATAGAAAAACGCAAAATATATATAAAGGAATAATGCTGGACATGATGGGACGTGATCTTAGAAGGACAAGTAACACGCATGCAAAAGATATCATAAAAAAATTAAGAAATATAGGAAATATTTGCGTTTAAAAATATCAAGTAGCTAGTGTGCTAACCTCATGGCCACCACTGTATGTACGACTAAAATATTAAGCAACAACAAAATGGTCACAAAAAATAAAAATTCCTAACGGAACTTTTGTTTTCGTAAATAATATGCCCTACAATACGTCAAGGGACATAAGCTAACCCAAACATTGATATTTAAACTTCTTACATGTAAAATTTTATTTCAATGACTTTCAGATACAATTGTTCAGTTTTGTTATAATTTTGCATATAAAATGTTTAGAAAATAAAATCTTAAAATTTTTTGTTATGCCGAGTTAAAAGTGACTGTCAATAAGCAATATTACTTAAATTACCGTAAAAATGTTTAAATAAATAAACAAATTATTTAAATTAGAACAAAACAAATTTATTATTTATGTCATTAATGTAGGGGTTTATTACATGTTGTTGCCTATCTCCACTTCTTGTTTTCTTAAAAAATTTGCATATTTTGTGATGCACGGGGAGAGTAAAAGTAGGAGATATTTTCATTAAGCATTAAGCTCTCTCTCTCTCTCTCACACTCCTTGCTCTAATTAATATATTTGTGTAATATTTCCAAGCTTCTGTTTTGTTTCTGTTAACATTCCAATCTACACATTTTATTGTTTTCTCAATTACTTATGTATTCAAAATTATAATTTTTGTGTCTTATGTTTTGTTATTATTTTCAATAATAAGTACAGTATTGGCCATAACTAAAGCACCCCCTCAATGGGATGTATTTTGTGTATATTTTATTAACTTATATTGTTAATGTTCATATTGCGTTCATTTAGGAAAGAATAATTTCATGAACAATTAAATAAAAGTGATAAAACATACAAAAACACAAAACGCACAAAAGCACCCCCTTATAAGATGTTTAAAAATTTGACTATGCTACTGCATATTTGCAATGTCAGTTACCGGGATTCACAACGGATGCATTTTAAAATACTAGAAGATAAAAATAAAGGAAGGCGTTGCCTGTATAATTTAAGTTCTATACAGTTTATTGTGAAAAAACAATGGATGGCAAGGAACAAGTACTCCAGTGAATTTAAAATTAAATTTATTGAAGACTGGAAGCCGGGCTTATCACGGCATGAATTGAGTAAACAATATTCAATTAACAGATCAGTTATTTCCTTACTGATTCCAAAGTTTTTGCAGAATGGTCGTATATCACCGGGGCATTCTGGAGGACTTCCACGTAAAACCACACGATATGTTGATTCCTTGATCAAAGGAGCAATGCAAAACGATCCTACAGCATCAGCTAGTCAAGTAAGAACAAGTTTAAGATTATGCGTTAGCGAAAGAACAATCCGTAGAAGAGCAGTAGAAGCACGATTATTCAGCCGACGACCAGCAAATAAAACCGTTTATATCAGCTAAAAGCAAGAAAGCTAGACTGGAGTTTGCCAAAGCCCACATCGACTGTAGTGTCCAAAAATGGAAGACAGTACTGTTCTCTGATGAATCCAAATACAAATTAAAAAGTTCCTATGAAATAAGGCGTGTACTATAGCCTGGGAAGGAATATTGCAAGACACCATAAAAAACTTAATATCTTCTATGCCTAAGAGATGTGCTTGTGTCATCCAAAACAAAGGATTTGCAACAAAATATAAATTAAAAATTTTTTTAAATTTTATCCATGAAGGGGTGCTTTAGTTTTGTCCGTTTTATTTTCCAGCTTTAAATATCTTTTGATTTAATGTTACCTCTTATAGAAAGATTAACTTTAAAAGTATTTGTTTATGAACAGTAAATATATTAACAAATGAAAATAATGCATAATAGAAATTTAAAACTTAGTTTTTATACAAAAAAATATAATATGAAAAAAATCACTAAGGGGGTGCTTAAGTTATGGCCAATACTGTATATAACATTGTACAGTAGGTTGGAATTTATTTTAGACTTTTTCGATTTTCTATACACCCATGTTCTCCGTCATATAAAAACCAAATGTTGTAAATTGACAAATGCAAAATCTGATATCGTTTAGAGGTTGCACATTTCACCCAAATCTTGAAACTCTAAACAAATTTATCCATACATATTAAAACAAGTAAGAAATTATGGTCGGTCAAACCCGACCATATAATACCCTACACTATGTAAATGAGCAAAATCATTTTGCTTTTAAAATTTCAATAATTTATTTTCGGACGGACGGATATCGCTTAATTGATTCTGAGTCGATCGGTATACTTTAAGGTGGGTGGCACTACAAACACCTGCAGAAACGCATAATACCCTCCCCACTATGGTGGTGTAGGGTATAAAAAAATAAATGTAGAAAAAAAAATTTAACTAAAAATTGCTTTTGTATTTCATTTAACAATGTATATATAATATACAAATTTTCTGACATCGATAACCTATTATAAATTGATACCAATCTCTAACCTATTATTAAATTAAAAAATATTTTGGTTCTAATAAGTGCTGAGGATGATTTGAAATTGGCGGATTTCGAGGAAATTTATATTTTGGTCACAAATTTGTTAAAATTATTTCCTAAAAAGACATGTCGTTCAAAAGAAGACCACATAAAAAACTACATAAAACATAATTTGAAATTTCCTCAATCTCGAAATCCATTTAAAACCTTTGGTTTCTAGGGCAAAGTTTCTTAGAATTCCTCGTAGAATAATTTTTGTTACTACAATAAATATCAAAATACCAAGGTCACAGGACCTAATTAAACGTATTTCGTTATCAGTACACTAGTGGCACTATGTGTATGTAATAACACAGTGATACAAAAGTGAACGAAACAAATATGTAGGGGCTCTCATGTAGCAATTCTATTTTGATGGAGTTCATTGAGTATGGAAATACTAATAGTTATTCTCGATCACTTTGGTTTAGTGAAATAACAGTATTATTAAAAGTTACAACTTCATAACATCATAAAATTGTACACAGAGAAAACAGATTCGTGATAGCAACTGAATTTGTTGCCAATCGAATGATTCGGTTGCGCACATTGAATTTTTCGGTTCTGTCAACAGAAAGTCAGTTGATAAAGAAGATTTTCGGTTGAAGAAACCAAACTTTTGTTACCTCTTCCAAAATTTTGTAGTCACAACTGTAAAATTCGGTCACTAAGGTAGAATCATTCGATTGGCAACATATTCGGTTGCTATCACGAATCTGTTTTCTCTGTGTATGTCCTTTAGAAACTGATTGATTATTTTGTTTGAAAGATACGAGTTTTTCCTCTTAAAGGAACAAAACTCTATGGACTCCAACATACTCGGATCCAGGTCAACAATTTGAAAGGAGGAAATAAATTAAAATTTATTTTACGTATTTCTTTTTTTCCTTTAACCCTCATATATTGGCATTTTTGCAATGAGTGTCTTAAGGCATGCTTAAGCATTAGAGGGTTAACAAGGCAGTATTGTTAAATGAGAACCCCTGCATATTTTTGGTGTAGCATAGTGTAATTATTTGAATGTCCATTTGAATTTAAAAACTGTTTGCACAAAAATTTCACATTTTCTGAGGTCACAATAATTATAAAGTGTTTTATTTACATATTTTAAAACTTTATGAAACATATTTAAATAAACATTATTGGATAAACGAGTTAAATAGCACTACTTTAAATAAAATATGTATAAAAAAATAAATAAAATTAAGGTCATTACAATAAAACAAATAAAATAAAAATAAATGTACATAACAAACAGAAAAATTACCATAATTTCCTGCAAAAAAAAGTATTAAAATAACTACAAGTACTGCATACATACATACATATGTGGTGGTAAAGATATTTTAACATTTAAATAACGCAACCTTAAAACAAGTTAACAAATGCAATTCATGCACACACACGTCCGCCGTAGTACCCCCAGCAAACCAAGCGAAGTACTCTTTATTATTAAAGTTTTTAATTTTGTTGGAGTTTTTTGTTGTTGTTTCTTTTATATTTTATTACAATTACGACTGCTACTACTACTACTACAACAACAATAACTACTGCTACTTTTGTAATTTAACGGTATATTGTTTTCATTATTTTGGTTTTTAATTTTTATGCTGCTATGAGCCTTAAGTTATGCTATACTGTGTGTGTTTTTAATAAAGCGAACACTCATTTAAAGCGAACACACAACCCCATGCATATGTATGTACATTAGGGCCATAACCAAATTTTGGCCCAAGCACCACGTGATGGCCAATGTTGTGTTATTTACTATAACATTTTTTTCGGGTCATTTTGGAATAAAAATCTCACACACAAAAACGATTTTTTAAAGTCAACATTTTCTCAAATATTTATTACTTTTTTTATGTTTTAATACTCTTCACCTTCGTGAGAAGGGTATATATAAGTTTGTCATTCCGTTTTTAATTTCCACAATATATTTTTCCGACCCTATAAAGTATATATATTCTGGATCCTTATATATAGCGGAGTCGATTAAGCCATGTCCGTCTATCTGTATGTTGAAATCAATTTTCTGAAGACCCCAAATAACTTATAAACTTGATTCATACATCAATATATCGGGAATTCCTCCGGCTCGGTCGCTATTTGAAATGGATATCTAATGTTAGATATTTCAAAGTCCATTGCAACTATATATATAAGGCTATAGTAATTTGAACCTAGAATGGGTCAAAATCAAGAAAAATATTTTTTAACCCGAATTTTTTTTTATAAAAAAAATTTGTTTGTCATAAATATTGTTCGCTAATAAATAAAAAAAAAAAAATTTTAAATTTGGAAAAAATTTAAAAACAATTTCGAAAAAAAAAATTGTTTAAACAAATTAAAAATAATTTTTTTTTTAAATTTTATTTTAAAGTATAATTTGGTGAAGGGTATATAAGTTTCGGTACAGCCGAATATAGCTCTCTTACTTGTTTTTTTTGGAAATTTTGTCGATTTTTTTTTAAATGTGAAATAAGAGGGTGGGTCAAAAAGTCCGTGCCTTTTGAAATGAAAATCAGGTTTTTGGACAACAAATTATATTATTTTTCGACAGTCTCCTAATTCATGGATGTTTGCTATATGTTCAAGATAATCACATTTTGGATATCAAAATAAACGTGACTTTATTAGCTTTGTACTGGTATATAACAATTAATAATTTCGTTGGACAAACATTTTAGTTTAACTTAAATACTTGCATCATTTTATGCAAAAAAAGTTATTTATTTATCATGCTTTCTTTGTATTTAAAATTTTTAACGATTTTTAAAATGCGAACTGTATAAAATATCGAAAATGCGGAAAACCCTGTTTCGGTGGAATTTTATGGAGTTTATTACGTATTAATTTAAAATAATTATTTTAAATAATTAAATGTAAAAAACTTTACATTTTTGCAAAAGTTCTAATAATTTTAAATATGGAATCGAAATCATAAATAATCCTTTGATCCAGCTCACCATATACTTATCACAGAACAAACAATTTTGAGAAATGGTATCAAACAATTAATTAAACTTTTATTATTTTAATTGGAAACGACCACTACTGTTGTTTGTAGCCACCCTAATGTACTATATATAGTGCAAGATCCTTGTTAACGCACACACATATACATGGATGTGTGTGTGAATGTGGGTGAGCAAGGAGAGAAAATATTAAATGGTAAAAATACAAAGTAAATCCTTTGTTAAGTGCCCCAACAAGCGGCGATTATTTTTTTAATTTTACAAAATATATAAATCACATCTGAAATGACCTCATAAAAGTTTTTTTTATTTTTTTTTTTATAATGAGCAGCAAAAATAACAATAATAAACCCAACTTACACACGTCCCGCCCCCAACTAAACCAAACCAAACCATTTTACAAACATCCATGCCATTCTTAAAAATTTATACGACGACGTGAATAAACTTTAAGGCAACAAATGGCTTTATGAATGCAACAAACAGAAACAGACTGACACGCAGGATATTCGGGCAGATGTTGCATGTAGTATTTAATTATGAGCGAAAAAGCAGTTACTTCTACCACACACAGTTATAATAATAATAATAACAATAATAGAGATAATGATGTTGCTGACGATGACGTCGACGATAACGATGTTAATATCATCTTCCGTAGTTGTAAACTTCGAGTTTACGCCTTTGCAACATTCAATAATTGTTAGTGTGTGTATTTGTGTGCATTAAAGGAAGCGTGGCTGTTATGGACATACGTATGCGTTTAAACACTTTAATATTCAATTTAGTTTGCTTTTAATAATTTTTAAAGGAATATTGAAATAATGTCTGTTAAAGTGCGAAATCAACAGTTCAGCACATACCTACAGTGGGTAATAAAATAAGTTTGTAGAAACTTGTAAAAGGTGAAAGTTCAGAGAAAATGGGCAGAAACTGTTTAGTACAATTGAATAAAATACTGGCAGTAACTAGCACAGTTAGATGGTAAAAAACAGGGTTTAATATTCAGCACCAAAATAAATAGTTTCATGTTACGACTGAACTGAAAAAGTTTAAGTCTTCAATTTCAACAATCTGCTTACTGAAAACAGTTGACTGTGCACGCACGCACATTACTGCAACAAGCCATGTTTCAGTTTTCAACTCTACCGAACTGATTACACGACTTGAACAGCAAAAACATTTCTGTGTGTGCTGCTTACGCATTGCCAGTTTTCAGTGTTGGTTTTCCTACTACGCAGCGTAACAAAAACTGCTAGCTCGACTGGATAGTCCGACTAGATAGTTTGACTGGTTGGTTAGAATGTGTAATGAATACACTTTATGAAGCTAGGTTGAATCGTATGATTTTTTGGTTTTTGTGTTTACATATCAAAGAGGAAATTTAAATGTTGTTATTGTTAATAGAAATAAATGGAAAATTCTTATAGCCATTAAGATTGTTGTCACACTCAACAAGAGCTTGCAAAATCATTGGGAGCTACAGAATCAGCAATTTCACCTAAAGGAGGAAAATTGAGTAGAATGCGAATTGAAGCTGAGAGACGAATCACTACTTGCGATGAATCGGCCAACCGGCCGATTCATCTCCTTCGAACAATCGCTCTCTCTGGGAACCGCATCACTTCAGAATAGAGTATCCAAAATTGGCTTCATTCGTTCTTGGCCTCAAAAGATGAGCAGTTCTTTTGGTTGGGAATCAATATGTTGACAGAAAGATGGGAAAATGTCATAGCTAACAATGGCCAATACTTTAAATACATTTATATTGTACAAATGTTTCAAAATAAAAGCTACAAATTTGAAAAAATATAAATTGATATCTTAAAATATCCCTTGAAAATATCGTATTATTTTGAATGTTTATATCGATTTTTATTTGCAAATCAATAGCTATTTTTCTTGTTATGGAGACGGTATTATGGAGGGATATATTTTCTCAAAGATATCCCTCAATATCAATTACCTCGAGTAACCTTTATGGACCCATTCTGAATTTTTTATATGTTTTTAATCGTGAAATGGCTTATATTTAAGAATATCTTTGGATAATGGAAGAATACTTTTCATGATTTCATTAACCCTCTAACTGGCAAGACCGTAAAAATTATCCGATGAAGTCAATCATTTTATTCAAGTAGATATAGTCAATAGAACCGTAAGTTTTAATTTTCAGGAGAAAAAATCATTCTGAAAGAACGCCAGGTCTTACAGAAACAATTTTTATCAAATTTACCGCATAAAGACAGGTCTCATTTAGAACAAACGACTTGGGTGTCACATATTTTGCAATGTTGCCCCTCTTTTGGCTTTTCTCTCCACCCAAATAAGAAAAATATAAGCATCGAACTGAACATCTGCTACTTGATGAGCAGCTCTTTTCCCAACACATGATATGTCAGGCTGTAGCGATAAAGGCTCACCAAGATTTTGAACAGATGGTCATCCTACAGACCGTATATTTTTGAAGGAAACAAGTCCAGCAGCTATTTCCTCCCGCAAATCTGGAAGCTGTAAAAGCAGTTTTTTAATAGGACACATTGTTGGAAGCACTGGCACCATCGGCCTGCAGACGTTTGTATAAAAAGAATGCATTTGTAAAGACCATGCCCACAAAATAGTAGAACAATCTAATCATAATATTGTGAGTGAGATCTACTCCACCCATGCGATCATTGTATTCTCGAATAATTTGAGGACAGTTGATTTCGATGAATTTATTTTGCTTTCTAAGTATCATACCGAGGAACCTTTGATTGTTCTTCGCCAGGATTGGTTCTTTTGAATCGGGAACACATATTTGTAATCCTTCCATAATACAGTATTCACATCGACTACATGTATTGAGGTCATGTATTCTACGTAAATAGACTAACAGCGGCTTCGATTTGTAAAAGTTATCAAAATACAGGATGTGATGCATAAAATTAGGAATCTCTAAACATTTTAGGTAGCTTCAATGTCCGGTATAACAAGTAAATTATTTTTGGACCCATTGTAGATTTAAAACCGTTAGACAAACCCGTTTGAACCACAATGCACGAATAATTTGATCCCTCTTTTACGCGGCTTATTGGGCATGTATTTTCGAAAATGGTGTTTCGTCTTTGGAACATAAGTGGAATCAGCAACACTGTCATCGTTATCAATATTTTTACCGTAAAATTTTGATGTCGAACATTTTATTCTAAGTGTTGTTTTTTAATAGTTAAATTTGCGAAATAATTTTCGATGCTAATTTGATGACTTTTTGCATTTGATTGATCATAGCTGACAAACGACTTGTCAGAATATATTGGAAGGTATAAAGAAAATGTAAAAAAGTGTTGTCTAAAGACAGTTTTCACTATTTTGAAGCGAACAAATTTTTAATACAGCACTGGAGCCCAAACATCGAAGAGGTGGTCTTATCGGTTAGAGGGTTAAGGATTATTTTGTATGCTATAACATGTTTTGATGAGAATCTATAATATATTAGCTTTAATTAGAAATTAAAAATTAGAAAAGTTGTTAACAGTTTTGTTTTTGTATTTTGCATCTATTTAAAAATTTAATCTTTGAAATTATATAAAATCCAAACTAAAGCGAGAACTTTAAATTTTGTTTTACCATAGAAACCATGTATATATACCAAATATTATTGAATTTGGGAGATCAAAGGTTAACAACTTTATTTTTCTTATTGAAAATTTTCCTTTTTCACTGTATGTGTTCAGTAATGCATAATATGCCAGTTAATTTGTATTTCATTTCCAAATATGCTGTGTAAGACCAGAAAACATATAAAAATTAAACAAAAACAGCAGTTGTTATCCACAGATATTTTTTTAAATTACAAAATATTAACAACTAAAATATTATTTGTTATTTAACTCGAAAGCCATACAAGTGTTATTCTTTTGTATAGTTAAAATGAATTAAATTCAATTAAAACTGAACATAAAGCAAAAGTCCTTTACACTCGTTCTCAGGCAAAAAAAAAGTGTAAAAATTCTTTAATTTTTAATTATAAAATTTCATTACATGCTCGAAATTGAAAAGCATGAATTGAATTTCAGTAAAACTCCTTCTGCATGTCGGTCTGTCCCTTCGTCGTCGTTCTGTATTTCGGTGACCTTTTGATACGTTTAACAATGCCATGTCTGAACGTACAATAAAAATGTTTCCACATGTCTGAGTTCAAGAGAGTTGACATTAAATTGACTTTATTGAAAAATAATGAACGGAAAGAAAATATCAAACACACACCAACAACAATAAAAATAACAACAACAATAGTAATATGAAGAAATCCAAATTGTAGTGTGAGCAATGATGGAGATGTAGGGGGAAAATAAGGGGACTATGAGTTTTATTTTTTTGTTTACGGTTATTTTGACATATGTATGACAAAAGTCATTAAATTGTAAAATGTAAGTTTAGAATTCGTGTTTTGTTTAATATGTATTGATTTTATAGCTGAAATAAAAATAATTCCACTTTTTTGCAGATACACAAGTGTACGACTACGAATAAAAAAAAACATTAAATCATTAAAGAAATCAGTTGTAATTTCAGTTTAAATTCTTGTTGAGACATGGTCAATTGTACTTATTTTATTGACGAACATGTCTGTATGATTTTATTACTAATACTAAATTCTAAGAAAGAAAACATAGCTTAAAATTAATGTAATGTTTCAAAAGAGATAATATTTTGTTGATTTTTCTCGCATTTAATACTACTTATGTATCATATTAGAGGTATTGAAAAGGATTGTTAAACTATATACAAGAAATTTCAGAGCCTGCACAGAAATATCCGAATTCTTAAAATTTGTTATATAGAACAGTAGATAAATACACATAGATCGGCAACGCTCCTCTAAAATACCTACCTCAGTTGTCAAAATCCTAAGTAGTGAGAATGTATTAGTAGAAAAACTCGGATGTGTGAAATTCATTCTTTTTCGAATTTCAATTCACTAATCGACTAATCTTTCATGTTGTTTGGGAAGTTCATGAAAATAAAGACGCCGTAAGAATTTGGACCTACACACCGAAATCTATTTGTATTTCAATAATGAACAGTGAGTTTGAAATACAGCAGTTAATTTATATCTAATTTATATGGAATTCGAATTATACATATCGTCTTTTCTTTTGAAAACATTGGAAAATATTTCTATTATTATTAATTTCTCCAGTATATTTATAAAAGAGGGAGTCCAGCTAAGAATGGTATGTATAAGTTATTAGTTAGTTTAGAGATATCTCTCACTTCTTGCACATAGTATAAAATATCACTAAAGTCTTGGCGTTATCGATGAGGATTACCTAATAACCTCTATTCTTACTTCAATTGTGAAAACCGTTAGATAATATGAGTCCCAAGTATCCGTGGCATTATGGAATCATTATGAGAAACTCAAACCTAAAGATAACAAAGTAGGTTTTGAATCTGTAAAGGGTAAAACTCGTTGAATTTACAGAGTTGACGACTCATCTGGCTATTATTGGTCTATCCAAAATAGTGAAACATTAACTATACCAATGTCGGAGTTTATGAGAATTAGAAACGATTAAGTTTATATGGACACCTCGCCAAACTTGGAACATCTTAGGGATTCAGATTGAGGGGACTATGATCTTAGCCTTTGTGATGAAACATTTTATCTGGAAACTATGCCAAACTTGGAATGTCATACAAATTCAAATTGGAAAACCATTAGAACCTATATTGAGGGGAAAAGGTTCATAATCTAGAAGTTTTTAAAGGCATACAGGCGTAGCTGTAAAATTCTTGTTGAAACAGGTCTGCTATTGTCGAAAATTCTTCCCTGAGGAAAAAACTTCTACTTGACGCAGCTATCGCTGTATTGACAATCTTTGCCGAGTGAGATTCGGGCTTTTACTGAGGGAAGATTAAATCTGTAAATCAGGGAAGTCTTTCTGTTCTTGACTTGCAATAAAACTAATCTTCCATCGTTTTAAACAACACCGTTCATGCAAACATTCTGATAAGTTCAGCTTTTGTAAATATGTAATGCAACAGGCGCAAAAGACGACAGTAAATCTTTACTTCAGCAAAAAGGCCATTGGGAGATGCACACGGCCCACAAAGCTCCTTTTGTATAGGGTTTTCATTTCACTGAAGAAAATCGTTGATACAAAATGTACAAGTGTTCTTGGGACTACACCCTCAAATGGTTTAGGTATACAACAAAATGTATACTGCCATTGCTTTATGCTTCGCAATGGAGCAATAGTTTATGATGACGATGGGGGGATGTTTCTACATGACTGTTGGTAGAAGTACAATCAGTTGTATGGAAAAAAAATTGTGTTCGAATTTTGAAGGGTGCCGGGTGGAATATTGTGGCACTAGGTCTAAAAGTTAAGTGTTGAAAATTTGAACCAAATCGGACAAGGATTTCGGGACGCGCATCGAGGTCAAAGGTCAGATATATGCAAAATTTTACTATTTATGTGATATAAATTTGTGAAACTCCTTAACTTTCTGCATTATGTTACATAAATATGTAGATTTATTTATATTAATAAAAATTACAGTAAAAAAAATCTTTTTGAGATTAAACCTATATCTCCTTTGGGTCAAATTGATCCACAAACTGTATTATCGCAAAAATTCGGAAAAAATGCATATTTTTCAGTTTTTGTAAAAATTTTGCTACTAAATAATTACTTTTGCAATCGAATGCAAAAGAATCGAAATGTGTACGTAATTGTCATTCTAATGAGTTATAAAAGACAAAAATTGGTTAAAAAATGTTAAAGTTATTAAAAATTCCACAGACCATTAACGTGTCTCAGGCCACTTGAACAAGAAAAGTAGGAAAAAAATTCACATATTTTAAGAAATATTAAAATAAAAGCTAATTTTTACTTAAAATATATCCGCATTTACATTTGTACGAGTTTTTGTCTTTGTAGGATACTGTTAAGCTATTCGCAGGGATGGCCAAAAAAAAATATTTTTTTTTCAAATCTCCATTTCAAATTTTTTAAAATTTTGTTAAAAAAATTTCAGAATTTTTTGACCATCACATTGTTATTTATTGAGATCATAATAGAGAATAAAAATATGAAAAAATTATATCATACCTCTTACAGTTTTTCCGTACCTACGATTTAAATTTTGTGATTTTCGGGAAAAAATATTTTGATGGCCATATTTTGGCGAATGTGAGTAATTTCCTTACTGTTTCGAATTTTAAGTAAAACCTTTGCAGAATCTTATAGTTCAGATAATTTAAAATATACTGTAAAAGTTTTACTAAAAGCGGACAACTTAAACAATAATATGGTTAATTTACGATTCACATGATTGTATTAATTATATGTTTGTAACAACCATTTTTATGATGAATAATTTTATCATAATATGTTGTTCTCAGATTATGATATCCATAAGCCGAGAGCAACATAATATTGTAATTCCTTCATCATATAAATGGTTGTCACAAACATATACATGTTTAAGGTAACCATATATATGGTTGATACATTCAAGTGAATCGTAAATTAACCATATTATTGTTACCATAATCGTATAAATAGTTACTGTGACTATAATATTGTTAAAAAAACTTATAAAAATGTTGAAATGGTTACAGTAAACATGCACAACTATATTATTTTTCTGCATGTAGGATTTGACTCTGACTAACACTTCTATCCAACTTTAACTAATTTCTTTCCAAATTACCATATATTCAATTAATTTTTCATATTTTAAACTGTTTCCTCATGCCATTATTCCCTATTACAAGTAAATGAACATTTAAACATGAGTTTTAATGTCGACTTATTAATACAATTAACTTTATGTCGTATTGCTTTAATGCAAATAAATTCAAATTTATGCAATTACAAACGCCATCGTGTATTTGTATAATGTTTTATATTCTATTAAATAACAAACACTGGCAAATATTTGCTAAATACATTTGTATATTCCAACATAATTTCATTTACAAATTACTAATGTGTGTCTGTTTTTACAAACATAAATATCAAATGTAATAAAGAGCACAGTAATTATATTTTGTCCATTTATTTTATTTTCTCCTCTTCTTTTTTTTGTTTGTTTATTATTTTATTGTAAAATTACAAAGTTATTTAATTAAATGTTCGCATACATATGTACATATAAATGGCTGAGTGTATCTTTGTGCTAGTGTCATCAAGTGTCAATGTAGTTGTCGTTGTTGTCCACTATATATTTTATAAAATAATATAATTTATTTTGTAACAAAAATATGCTTTGTACTGTAATTATACAAGTATATATGTATCTATGTATCTATGATTGTATGTAAATGACTGTTGTGATTGTAAATTTTGTTGTATGTAAATGTAAATTATGTTGTGTATTGATGTTGTGGTTGTTTTTAAATTTGTCTACAACAAATTTATGACCATCGATTAGTTGGTATTGATACCAAATTAATGTTTAATTGTAATATAATCACCACCAAAAACATAATTAAGTTTAGACAATTAATAAATGATAAATATGTCTCTAAGCACACAAGCATACATACTTATGTATGTATGTATGCTAATTAGCATGGTTCCATTTTATATAGACTCAAGAAAAGTCTCGATATTCTCAAATGAAATTGTTTTTTTTATTGAAATCATCTTTTATTGACATCAAACATTTGTATTTTTATACTTTCCACCAAAAAGATGAGTTTGTCATTCCGTTTGTAGCACATCGAAATATTGGTCGTAGAACCAAAAAGTACATATATTCCTGGTACTTATAAAATAATAAGACGAAGTAGCTAAGCCCGTCTGTCTGTTGTTGGCATGATATGGAAATGATCAGAAATGTTTGAAATTGAAACCGGATAAAATCAGCCAAGCAAAAATAAGAGTTATGGACCAAAATAACAGATTTCGAACCAACATTTTACGCATATCAGTTGTATTCAAAAACCATACTACTATTGGTTTTTGAGATTATCAGTCCTGAATTTTCCATAGCTCCAATAAAAGATACATACATAGATACCCACAGAATATAATGGCAATCCCCCTTAATGGGTTATAGCTCCCATATAAGGCCCACATCTGAAGAATACATTATCCTCTAGCAATGTGAAATTTTCCACAGATATTTTCTAGCAGTAGAAAATATAAAACTATTCAACTTGGGTGAACCAAATAAATGCTTTTATATAAAATGCAAAAGAATCGGAGCCCGTATTATATAAGTAGTTGGTAGGTATAAGATTCGTCACAGCCGTAACGGTATTTACGATTGCATCGTTGAAGATAGTTTAGCGGCAACGATAGTCGAGCTGAAATAGTATTTTTGAAGTAATGTAGTGGTAACGAGCAAATGCTCTAGCATTACTCATTGATCAGCTGAATCAAAGGGCAAAAAAGTATAGGGTATAGTAGAGTTTCCAAAAAACCGAAGAATTTCAAAACCGCGGTTTCGGTTTTAAAAAATTGAAAACCGATCGGTTCGGTTTTGTGATAATTTATTAACTATTAAATCAGTTGATAATATAGGAACTGCTAAACAAATTTAAAGTTCAAATTTGACGTGTGTTTACGAGGATAAAGGAAAATTGGTACTTTTTTCATTTAATGGTACCTTTTTAATATATTAAATTAGTTAAAGTTTGCTAATATGCTTCTCAGTAAAGAAATAATCAAGAATACGGTGCTCAATTGTATTATGATACCAAAAATGGAGAACTAAACCAAACTAAGGAGTACTTTTTAGAATCAGGAAGTGTGGAAAATTTTTCTTCTAAATGGTGCTTCTGAGTAAAGAAAGAATAAAGTATAGAGAGCATAATGATAACAGAAATTATTATTGAAATTTCTATAATAGTGAACCTTTAAACAGAATATTAAACACACATGATCTTGACTGAGTTAGAATATAAGAACGGGAATTGCAGGTACTTTTTCGAACTAGTAGTATTTTTTGAATATTTTATAACGTGATCTAGAAACCTAGAATTCAAAACGGATAATTAATGTTATTATTTATTTATTGTAAAGGTACTTTTTGAATATTTTATAATAATAAACCTTAAAATTAGGCACAAATGATTCTGAATGAGATAAAATTCACGAAAGGTGATTATAGTCTTACCTTTCTTTTGTATTATCTATAATAATGGACACAGAAATATGAAATTAAACATTAGTGATGCCGAGTAGGAATACAAAATGTGGGTCTTTATGGTACTGTTTTTATTCTAATAATACGTCTAGAATGAGTGAGCTACAATCCACATTACAATGAATCAATAAACATGAAACTAGAGACATGTTTTCCTGAATTAGTATTAATTTACAAAGGGAGACTTAATAGTACTATTTCTTTATTCCAATTGAGGTGGCGAAGGGCACCGGTAAGATAGTACTCCATACTTTGAAAATATTTGAAAATAACTAAGATTTTGTTACAAAAATTTGCCTTATTTAGCCTGCGAAAGGTAGCCTGCTACATCATCTGAAGCAATTATTGTAATACAATTTAAAAAAATTAAACAAATCTTAAGATAATTTTATCGATCTGTGTTTAGAGATATTGGATGAATAATTGGATGAAAAAGTTTGTTTCTCATTTCTAAATTTTGAATTTTTCTAGTGAAAATAGATTAAAAGTGAAAACCGAAGAATAATTGTCGGTTTCGGTTTCGGTTTTAGGCCTTGAAAAACCACGGTTTCGGTTTCGGTTTCGGTTAAAACCGAATTGGAAACTCTAGGGTATAGGGTATATATGTATAAGTTTGTTATTCCGTTTGTAATTTCCACAATATAATTTTCCCACCCTGGATCCTTATAGATAGCGGAGTCGATTAAGCCATGTCCGCCTGTCTGTCTTCGGGATCCAAATCTTCAATAATTCTGTCAGATATACTTTCGAGAAGTTTCCTATTTAAAATCAGCAAAATCCGTCCATAAATCCTCTGAAATTTTGATAAAAAAAGACAATTTATTGCATGCTTTGACAAAAAAGCAACAAAACGTATGTTTAGATTGTGTTAGTTTTAATGCTTTACGTATTTTGTTTTTGCTTTTTTTTAGTGTTTGCAATGATGTATATAAGGCTATATATAGTAAGTTGGACCTACAATGGGTCAAAATCGGGAAAAATATTTTTTGACCCGAATTTTTTTTCATAAACAAATTTTTTTCACTAATAAATGAAAAAAAAAAAATTTTTAAAATTAAAGAAAAATTAGGAAAAAACTTAAAAAAAATTTAAAAAATTATTGTGTAAAAAATTTTATTTAAAAAAATTTAAAAAAAGAGTAAACTAATTTTTTTTTAAATTTTATTTTGAAGATAATTTGGTGAAGGGAATATAAGATTCGGCACAGCCGAATATACCTCTCTTACTTGTTTCTTATATGCCTTTGTTCCTAAAGCATTTTAGTATTTACTAAATCTAGCTAAATGAGAATTAAAAATGCAAATTTAATTGTTGCACCTATTATGGGTTATGGTAACCGATTTGAAATTGCCAGATTTTGCTGAAATTTACCTTTTTGGTCATAACATATTCGTATCCTTTTTTTCTAATATTTATTTGGGTTGCTAATTTACGTGTTCGTAATTTTCAGTTTCTAGGACATTGTTAACCAAAATAGCAATGTTAGACCGCTACACTAAAAATTGTGAAAAATATAAAAAACATTAAATTTGACGGAGACCTTGGTAGCATCGACAATTCAAAAAGTGCAAAATCTCGTTGTTCCCAATTTAAATTAAAATTTAGTTTGTTTGAGGATACCTATTCCTAAAAATTTGATTCTGTCGTCAGTATTTGTTGTTTGTTTTTTCAAATTTCTAGAAAAGTAAACATATGATCATTTTTGGAATCATGTGCAAAGATTTGAAAAGCGTTTTCAATGTCAAGTTTTATAATTTTTTTATATTTTAAAGGAAACATATGACATTTCGATACCATGTGAAAGGTTTTGGAAAACGCTTTTAATTTCGTATCAAAAATCGAATGTCGTATCGTTTAAGCTCACTAAATACGGATGCTATGCTAAAACATTTAAAAGAAATGGTCTCCTAAAAAAACTAAACATCGCCACATTATTTTCCTTAGCACCCTAATGTACATACAAATGTAGCTATAACTCGTGTTCGTCGGTGTCTGTTTATAAATGAATTAATAAATAGAAATTTAAATTGTTTATATAAAAATTTAAGAGTTTGATTTCCAAAGTGTAGATTTACTTCATAAATATTTAATTAACATAAACAGGAATAAATATGAATATTAGAGTTAATATTAAAGGACATGTGGTTGTGTTTTTGAAACAAAAGTAGAAATTATTTTCGACAGTTTGTTGATTTCAATAATTTAAGGTTTACATTTAAATAGTTTATAAAGATGTTATATAATTCATGAATTTTAAAATTGCTTAAAATATTTATTTAAAGAAAACAAAACATTCAACTAGAACCTTTTTACAAAATATGCCAATTTACGATTTTTAGACATCGTGATTTTTGCTATTTATCATTACACATTCCAAGTTTATTTGATATTATGCACAGTGGGGCAGAATCGACCAAAAAATTTGTATGTAGTTCGTCTTAAATCAAATATATGAATTTGTTCATATAAAAAGCTTACGTGTGCTATTTATCTGTTATAGTTAACGAGTTATACACATTTAAAAATTCAAATTTCAAAACTGGGTTAGTTTTTTCAAAATATTGCACACCTAATGGCCGATTTCATAAACGATTTCCTGTTAGTTAAAAAATAAAGAAACAATGATAAAAAAGTTTTAAATCGAGTTTCAATACGAGTCCAAAAATAATCGATTATAAATTTTAAAATTAAGAAAATTAAAAATTTTTAGCTGAAAACCGCTTTCACTCGTTATTTCCTAAATCATGTTATTCAAGTTCATGTTATTTCCATATATTTTTTTGGAAAATTTCTTTATGTAAATATGACTAGAGTCATAGTATGATTTGGAATACAACTGATATGCGTAAAATGTTGGTTCGAAAACTGTTATTTTGGTCCATAACTCTTATTTTTGCTTCGGTGATTTTATCCGGTTTCAATATCAATATTGAGAAAATTTAAAAACAAAATAATAAACGAATTATGCTACATTGAAACAAAAACCTATCTGTGATTAAGATTCAATTAATTAATCAGAAATTTAAACAATTGTAAAGCAATTGCGTGAGATATGAACTTTATATACTCTACATTTGAAAGAAATATATAATTTAATAGCAAGATAGTTTAAGAAATTCCCTAAAATTTCACCTCGGGAGGTTATCAATAATCTTAAATAGAAAATTAGTTCTCGATCTGATAGTCTCAGGGCAAATGAGGCTGGTCTTACTTGCTATAACCCAGCAAAGAAACTTCTTATTTCTAAAAAAACTTATCTACAGATACACCCAGAGTATCAGGCGGGAATCGAACCCACAACCCTCAGATTCATAGTCCAGCACACTATCGTTTAGACTACCGAGACACCCTTTACAATTTGCCAAAAAACATTTAAACTGGTTGAGGCAAATGTGGAATACTGTTCTCTTTTCGGATGAATCCAAATACAATAAGGAGGCAGTAATGAGAGAAGATTTGAAGATTTTTTTTGTTAAAATGAGAAAATAAAAGTATAAGTATTAGGCTGGGTCGATTTGTATGAACGATCAAAAAGTAAAAAATCGTATAACAGAAACGCAATCTACGAAAAATTCTAAGGCCCGTTTTCTCAATGTATCGACAAACTGTCTGTTACTAAATGTCGACATAAATTTATTAGGCCGATAAACTGTCCGTTAACAATTTTGGCTTTCTCAATATACCGACAAAAAACATTATTTTCTGTTGGCAATACCTCTCAAAATAGATGTGAAAGGTGGGAACCCTGCCTTCAAGTGACAACATGTTTACATAAATCAGCTGTTTAATGTGGCCATCGACAGCCGGAATCTTTTGAAAAATGCATTATCCTCCATGTCTGCCAAGTAGTTAGGGCTGGCATGATAAACTCTTTCAGCATTCACTTGGAACTCATGTTATTTGAGTTCGTCCTCCATCAAATTAATGTTATTAAACTTTTTTTTTTATAAAATCTATTTAATTTCGTTTACAAAAACACAAGCACATAAAAACTATGAACAGCAGTCAGCTGTTATTTATTTATCTGTACGATAAATAAATAATTGGCAGATGAGGTCGGGTTAGCTTTGCGATAGAATAGAAGCAAATGAGACATTGAGAAAACCAAATTTCTTTAATCTGCAGTTTTTCGTTAGGAAAAAAGATAATCACCTAATGAGAAAACGGCCCTAAGAAAGTTTCCTCAAGAAACCATAGGTCTAAAATCAAATCCTATTTTGCGCATTTCGTCTTTTATCCAATAAAAAAAAACTATTAAAAAAAATAATATTGAAATATCATTGAAAAAAATACGAAATGCGCAAGATAGGATTCAATTTTAGACGTATGGTTTCTTGGGGAAAATTTCTTTGAATTTTCCGTAGAATGCGTTTCTGTACACGATTTTTCGTAAAAAAATCGACCCACCCTAATAAGTATAATAAGAATTTTTGATTCTGACTTATTAATTAAATATTTGGAAAAGTTTCCATTGTATACAAAATCTTAGTACCCGGAAAAAAATATTTACAAATGTAGACCCTTTACATTCATTAAGCGCTTCATTTTTTAAATTTAAACAAAACAAAATGTGTGTGAGGTATCATCGACATTTTATATTCGTTTGAAAGGCCTATCAATGCTATTATATATGGAATATAACATCATTCCAATGTTATGGTTTGCGCGCATCCTAAATGTAAAACTTTCCATTACTCTGGCGCATAAATTTGAGCGATAACTTGGGTAATGTTGGCTTTTATGGCCGCTGTAGTTCGTGGCATATTTGCATAGACCGGCGACTTAAGAAAACCCCACAAGAAAAAGTCTAACGGAGTCAAATGGCGAGTTCACTTCACCTCCACGTGAGATGACCTTGCCCATGCTCTTGCATCTCATACGGATTGATGTCGTCCCAAATTCGATAATTTTATTTGAGGCAAATAAATGAGCCTCACCGTAAAATGGAAGCAGTGAGCGGAACATTGCCCGAACAGAACACCAATTTTGATTAAGCAATTTTATTATTTGCACGTGTTGTTAAACTCTATATCCATACATGGTGAATTGATATAACAAACTGAATAAATGACAGCCAATTCGACACATGTAGGTTCAACAATATGACCGCTATCAATTGTCAAAGTTGTTATGAATGTAAACATAACAAATGTGTCCAGTTTTTTAATATATTATGTCGAAACTTCAGATGTTGGTCTAAAATCTTAAAGCAGGACATTACCCAACGGAATACTGTTTTATAATATGTTTTGTAAAAGTTCTATATAAGTCATGTAAGTCAATTATCAGCCTCGAACCAAATGTAGTTACATTATCGCAATGGGAGGTTCTCCAAATGCTAGGGTATTCAATTAATCGGGTTTCTGGTTTAATCGGTTAATCGAGCAAATAATTAATCGGGGTTTAGATTTAATCGGTTAATAATCGGTTAATTTTAAATTATTCGATTAACCGAATAATTTCTATTTTAATTTGAATTGAAGATAAAACCACGAATTTTGTGTACTTATTTAAGCATTTCAACAAAAAAATAAATAATAGGAACTAAATATGGTATTTTAGATCCTTTTTATTTATAAATGTGAGTTTTTTTTAGGATTTTAGCGAGATATTCTGAAATAATCTTTTAAAAAAAGAATAGGAAAGGTTTCCTTTTAATCGATTTTTCTTTGGTTTTAATAAAACTTAACTTGGACAAAATTCTCTTACTGATTGTGAATGTTGGAGAAATCGAAAGTAAAGCATGAGAAATACTATCCACTTTCTCAGTTCATTGTTCAGTTTTTTTAAGCATATAAAATCCTCCATTATACCACTGGAAAATTTCCTTAAGTTCTGATAAAAGACTCGTTTCAGTAATGTCTTCAGTTTCGTCTTCCTCCAACTCATTAGGACAAATTTCATCATAGAACATTCTAGAAAAAAGGTCATTTCCAAATTCCTTAATTTCAGTTTTTGATCTATATTTAAAAAACTATTGCTAGAAGGGAATGTTCATAAGATAAGAAAAATAAAGTCCAAAAAAAAAAGAAATTTCGGTTAATCGGTTATTCGACACAAATTAATCGGTTTATTTGTTATTTTAAAATCGGCAATTTTAAATTATTCGAACAGTTAACCGACCAAAATTAATCGGTTAACCGATTAACGGTTAATCGATTGAATACTACTAAATGCTGATAATTTGTTGAATAAATAGTAAAAGCTCCATTTGAATTAAATCTATTACAGCAAAAACCAATTCGTTCCAAATGCACCCTGCACAATAACATTATTTCTTTGTTTATTTAAAGACATATTGATTTTACTTCACATTAAAAAAACATTGATGCATCCAACTATGCTAACATTTAAACACCCAACACATAACAACCCCTCAATCATCATCAATTCAGTTTTTCCCCCCGCATTTATGAGGCCAATAATCACTTTCATACTTAATAACGCTTGAAAAGAAAAATCTTATAAACTCTTTTACAATCATGAAAACAATAATAAATAAAAAGTCAAAGAAGCAAGATCTTAAATAAAAAATAAATGAACAAGAAGAAAAAATTACAAAAAAAAAAAAAAATAAAGAAAAAAAACTGTAAAGAAATTAAAAATCCTCTGGAAAAATCATGTTCAAGTTAACGCATGACTTATTCGCTGAGTGAAATGTTGGCATGTTTTTATGTCACATAAATTTCATACAGCAGCCAAGCATCGAAGCAACTACGAACGAGTAGTTTTCTTGTGACTGATGTGCATTTGAATTTTCCTTTCGCTGTCATTTTCTTCGTCTTTGGCTTTCATTTATTTGTTCATGTTCATGTTCTTGGGCTGTGTGGCATTGTAATAGTATGTACTTGCAACAACAATACATATTCAAACTGTACATCCACAACATTTACATACTTAGTTATTTACGTACTTACTTACTTAGTTAGTTAGTTACAACGACAACGCTAGATTTAGGATTTTGTGTGTGAAGACAAACAAGAGATTTCCGGAGTTGAGATGTTGTCAGTCGAACGCGAAGGAGTTAATTAACGCGTGTGATTGAAAATCGTGAGAAACCAGCATCAATCGAATGATTCGGGGGAATACAACACATAATACATACACTAAAATAAATACAGTAAAACTCATAATAATAAGGAAATTTCTTTTATTTATATTTAAGAGAATTCTCACAGGTATTGAAATCATAAATATTATTATGATTACACCAATATGTATTGAAAGCAAGGAAATCCAATAAAGATGACTGGGTTCTGTTTCTGAGTGGCTTTCATAACCAGCAGCGGATGTTGCTGATAAGGGAAATGATGATTATAATTATTGAATTTTAATTCTTTTGAAGGGCTATGCGAGGGGGTTTCAAGGGTGCCAAAGATTATTTTAATGAGTTTTTAATTAATCCCGAAAGTCATTTCCCAGAAAGTGGAAATTTGATTTTTAAATTATTCTTTAAGTAAATCTTCTTTTAATTTTCTTTTTATACAGCTTTCTTTACTTGATTTACAATTTTATTTTATTATTTTCATTTTAGAGTAGTTTTAAGTGCTTGTCGTTAAATGTTATAAATTTAACAAATCCTTATTATTTTGTTGTCAAGAACTTTTGGTATGTCTGTTATATTCCTGTATGAAATCATAACAAATTCACTTATGTATGTATATCTAAACCTGACAGGATATATTAAAGTAATATGTATGAGAAAACACTGTAATGTATTCTTATAAATATTATATATTTTACGTACTCGAAGGTAGCTTAAAAAATAAGGGTATTCATTGAAGAAGAGTTTAGAAATAACCAAACTAAATATATATTTTGCACAACATTTTTGTTAATATTAATTAACAAAAATTTATAAAAAAAAATTTATATAACAATTGAAATTATCTTTAAAAACAACTCCAAATACGAGAGTCTGCTTTAAGCTCTATGCGCTTTGTCCAACGTTTCTACAATTTTTGTAACCCTTCCAAAAAATAAGATCGCTAATCTGCAACTACTAAAAATATAGTGAAAACCTACAATCAAAGTGAATATATCTCGAGAACTGACAGCACATTGAGAAAAAATAATTTTGCCGAAATGTAAAATATATTAAGCTTTAAAAGTTTGAATATGCTTTTAATAATAAGGATATACGACAGCTACAAGAGTCTTTGCTCCAAATAATGCAAAAATACATGGCTAATTACAATCATATACTTAGATTAGTATTTCAGAATTTTATTTTAAAATTTGTGAAAATATGGCATTTTAACCTTTCAGGATATATGGAGAGAAAATTAGTCCTTGAGGCAATTTTTTAAAACTTAAATAAAATTTCTTCAACATTTTGATTTATAACAGTGTGCTATATTTCCTAGACTTACAGTAACACCTTCTATAATTTGTCCAGTTGATATATGAGAACGAATCACTGTGCGATGGTCCAATTGAAAACAGGTAAAAGCAGGAATTTGTTGACAAAATTTTCGAAGGACCATTCTAATGGGGATATATCCATCAATCTTTCTGGCGAAGATTTATACCATTTTTATTTGCGTGTGAGGAGAGGGTTAATGAGTACAAGTATACTTTTGATGTTGCATAGCTGCGCTTCGCTCATGTCCTTATCGACGTAAGTCTGGGATTTGACATTAGAATGTGGGAAAGCTTCATTGGTATCCTTAATAGATGTGCTATAGAAAATAATGGATCTTTAGTTGAGTCGGAGTTCGTACGCTTTTAGAGAACCTGAACCTGAAAGACACTAGCTTTGTCTGGAAGACATACTGAGTACTTTAAATGAAGTTAATTACAGATTATCCACGCCTTCTTACTAATTCACCAATTAGTGTATATGTCTACTTATGTCATATCCATTTACTATGTTACACCGCTTCCATTACCGCACTCAGAGAAAAATATAGTTGTTCATGTTTACCATAACCATTTCAAAATTTTTACAAGTTTTAACCATGTTATGGTCATTGTAATTATGTAGATAATTGCGGTAACCATAATATGTTTAAGCTACCATTCACATGATTGTAGCAATCATATATATGATTGTATTAAATAAATGTATGTTTGCGGCTACCATTTTTATGATGTAATACTTCTCCATATTGTGTTGTTCTCGGATTATGGTTATCACTAGGGGGCGGATTTTCATGCATTTATTATTGGAAAATATGTGCCTAAAATATGCTTCAAAAAAATCAAAATATGACCTAAAAATTTAAAAAATTTGCACTTATAAAATAATAAATATGGATCGCGCAATGTCAAATAAATACACACAGTGTTCCCAGCAGTTACGATTCTTTAAATTATACCAGGAATTAAATTGTTAAAGTATAAAAAAGTATAATTGTTCTTCTGAAAAAACGATGGATTTATTAATTATAATATCTTGGTATGAATACTTGTTAAAAGCCATAATTTTTAAAGTATCTATCGTGCGACTTGCCTTTTAAAAGTACCAATATTTTTGATAGATTTTGACATTTAGTTTTTTGACGTATTCGTAGCAGATGAATTGGCTATTATTACAATGAATTCAATTTCGTTCGAAAATCGGATTAAAATAATTAAAATCCACTATGAAAATGGTGGTTCTGTTAAAGTTACATTTCGTAAAATTTGTGATATTTTCGGACAACATAATCGTCCTTCTGAGACAGATATTAAGAATTTGGTCGTTAAAATTGAGTCGACAGGCTCGATACAAAATGTGCCAACACCAACGCATGTTCTTAATACTGTCCTTTATAGACAGTAATTGCCACTAATGCCTGATCACTTGGCTGACTCCAATTTATATATTTTGGTCAATTGACACGTATGTGTTATTTGTAATGCAAATAGAAGTCTATTGGTTACTTTATATACCCCATGTAATTAAGCGTAAAGACAATTGTCACTTAAGTGCCTCTAAGTAATCTATACTGTAGTCAATTTAAACGTTAATTACATATGTACTTCATTTAACTAAAAATTATCCAAAAGGGTCATGCACGTGTTAGAATAACTAGTCACGTAACTAGTTATGTAACTAGTTGTCACCTGAATGATAAGTAAATTCACTAGTTCAGAAAATTCTCCTAGAACTGCTAGGAAATAACTGTCAGGAGCGATAACTGCGTATGTGAAGTTACAAAATCTTTCGACAACGAAATCTCTTATAAATCGAAATTGCAAAGATAACAAATATGAATGTTTTCGATACATTTAATGAATTTTGGATACTTAAAAAAAAAAACTAAACTTTTTTGAAGCAAAATATTTTGAAATCATAATTTTCAACTGCTGATAGAGAAATGAAGAACTTAATGCCAGTTTCTCGATGTTGAAATAAGTTAGTCGATAACATTTAATACTATTTGTCTAACAAATTCGACGAAAAATTATATTTTTATTAAAAACTTGGATAATATGCATATAAACATGCATTTTGAAGTAAAATATAACAAAATATGCAAAAATATGCACTAACAAATCGATGCCATTTTACAGCAAAATGTGCGATTCGGATACATAATTAATCTACATTGTATTTGGACGTTCGAGAAAAAACATGCATTTGCATATAAATCCGCGCCCTAGTTATCACACTCTGAGAACAACATATTGAGATATAATTATTCATCATGAATATGATTTCTACAATCATGTGAATGGTAAACTTAAACATATTATGATTACCACAATCATATAAATATTGCTAAAAAACTTGTAAAAATGTTAAAATGGTTATGGTAAACATGTACAACTATATTTTTTTCTCTGGGTGCGTATTTAAGGAATAAGAACTTTGGGGAGTTATGTAGTCAGTGGTTTGATTTAAGGGCGAGGAAAGCATATCCTGTTTCTCTGAAGAAAATGAACCATAATTTGTCGTATAGTGTAAGATTAATTTGGAAACAACTTTCTTCCTTTTGCTTCTGCAAAATTTCACTTTCATTCAAAAATTATATACAGTGCTCATTCCTGTACTGGTACAACATACTCATATAAATCCTCTTAATGTTTTAAATTCTTTTATTTTATTTGCATTTCAAGTGCATTAATTTTTAAAAACAACAATAGCAACAACAACAAAACTTAAAACACTAAACTTAAGAAGAAACCCTTAAATGAACATTACAAAAAACAGTCACTTGAAAAGTTGGGAAGAAAAGAAGGAAAAAGAATAAAACTACTTTTAAACTATCAAAACTCAACAGTTAAATTTTTCATTTTATGTATTTTTTATACTTTTAGTTAAAATACACTTTTGTATGTGAAAAGGAAGAGCAAGTACCCTGCAGGATTCAGAACTCATTTCGAGTTCGGCAAAAATGTTTACTACTGAAATTCCTAGTGAATGGTGGTATATACAATAAACTGTATTCTTGATATTTTATGTTTAGTTTTTTTTAAACAGAAATTTATTTCTGAAGAACAATAATTAAGCTCGGTTCAGACAGTCATCTCATGTCATAACAAAAACTCAGCCACATATTATCGTATTATACAAAAAGCTAAGTATTTGCTGTATTTTAAACTATATTATACCATTTTTATGTAGATATCAAGCTAACGATTTTGTGAGTGCATGGTAAAGCAGAGAACAATACAACCTTCTGTTTGCCTATAAAACTGCAGGGTAAGTTGAGGAGTTGCTCTGTGCAGTTTTTTTTTGATGTGTGTTAGTAAATGAATGTGTGTTATGTTTTTCCTTTTTCTTGATGTATTTGTTTGATTTGTAATTTGATCTACTTGACATTTTGTCTCTGATGTCTTGCAGTCAATGTCATGCGTTTATTTCGTAAATTTTTTTATTGTTGTTATTGGAGTTGTTGCTGTTCTACATGTTGTATACATTAGTTTTTCTTGAATTCTAAATATTCACTTGTTAGTTTTGCTGTTTCTACGAGGGCAATTTGAATAGTTACCATTGAGATTAGAAGAAATGTTACACAATTTTGCGGCTTTTAAATTAATTCATGGTAGACTAGAGTGTCAGGCTTTTGCATGAAAATAATATATTTTTTTGGAAATTTCAAGGGGTATGAGTCTGAATGTTGTGGAACTGCATTAAGCTTTAGATTTTAAACAATACTTTGCAGGCGGACATAATATCACTGTAGTTTTGCAAGTGGTAATCTTACATATCCCTTTTATACACTAATTTTCATTAATGTATAATTACTTGGCTGACTCCATCCAATTCAAATATTATTGGTAAATTGATATGTACAGATGTTATTTTTAATACAAATGCCTGGTAATCTGGCGTGAGATCAATTATTATATTAGTGTCGGGAAGTAATATAGGCTGGAGTGTAGTTACTTTTACCGTTTTGTGAGTAATTCCTTCAAACTGGTTTTATACAAATTGTGTTGATATAATTCTCATACAGTTAATTTTTTATTTTTGCTTAAATATACTGATATCCCATGTAACATAGCATGAAGTCAATAGACACTTTAGTGTTTCTTAGTAACCTATTGTGAAGTCACTTCAAATGTTTATTTTGTACTGCACTTTAGAAGGTAGTAATTTTACCCAACAGAAGCAAACCATTAGAGAGTTGTCAAAGATTTGTTTACAAGATATCGTTTATTGGACTGCCTATGATATGTCTTTTTAGCTGACTATTTTAGGTCAATTAGCACCCGTACATGCTAGTCATGTAGCTGATCAAGTTACCAGCTAGGTAGCTTGTAAGGTAGCTGACGCTATTTAACTAGTTTGTGAATCCATTGCGTTGACTACTTTGGACCAGCTATTAGACAGTCTCATTGTAGTCAAAATAGGGTCAATTGACCCCTGGTTAGGACATGTACGTGTTAAAATCAGGGACCGTAACAATTATGACATTTATAATAAAAATCACAACATAATTGTTATTTTATGATTTTTATTTTTTTTGTCAGAAATATTTGTCAAACTTTGATTTTTATTTTTTTTGTCAGAAATATTTGTCAGACTTTGATTTTTATTTTTTTTTTTGTTAGAAATAATTGTTATTTTTTTGTCAGACTATGATTTTTATATTTTTGGCAGATGTAAAAACTAACTAATGAGTTTTATATGTAAGAGTCTGACAAATATCTAATAAATAAAACTCATTAATTAATTTGTATATCTGCCAAAAATATAGAAATCATAGTCTGACAAATATGTCTGGCAAAAGAATAACAATTATTTCTGACAAAAAAAAAAAAAAATCAAAGTCTGACAAAAAAAAAATAGAGATCAAAAAATTTAAAAAGCATGCTATTTTATGGAAATATAGTTGAAAACAATCAAAATGGTACACTTGACTTGACTCTCCGATATTTTCTTGTGATGGCTTTTTTCCTTTGAAATTTCAATAATAATCGGTCCCTGGTTAAAATAACTAGTTACGTATTGAAGTAACTAGTTACCACCCTTAAAGATGGAAAAATCACTAGTTCGGGACCTTACACATTACCATTTCTTCCAAATGTCATAAGCAAATAAATGTGAAAACTAAAACATATTTAGCATAGGGTTTAACTAGAGACGCAACTGAGAGTAAAAACAAGTAAGAGAGCTATATTCGGCTGTGCCGAATCTTATATACCCTTCACCAAATTATACTTTAAAATAAAAATTTTAAATATTTTTAGGTAAACAAAATAATTTTTTTTTAAATTGTTTTTCAAAATTTAAAAAAAAAATTTTTTTTAAATTTTTTTTTTGTTTAATTTTTTCCAATTTTTTTGTAAATTTTTTTTTTAAATATTTTAAATTTATTAGTGAAAAAAAAAAATTATAAAAAAAATTGTGGTAAAAAAAATATTCGGGTTAAAAAATAATTTTCCCGATTTTGACCCATTGTAGGTCCAAATTACTATAGCCTTATATAAATCGTTGCAATGGAATTTGAAATATCTATCATTAGATATCCATATTGTCTATATTAATGACTTAGTAATCCAGATATATCTCAGCCAGTTGTAAATAGCGACCGAGCCGGAAGAATTCCCGATATATCGATGTATCAATTATGTTGGTAAGTTATTTGGGGGCTACGGAAATTTGATTTCAACATACAGACGGACAGACGGACATGGCTATATCGACTTCGCTATATATAACGATCCAGAATATACATAGTTTGTGGGGTCGCAAATGAAAAATGTAGAAATGATATTCCAAATAAAAGAAAGCTTTTAAAATATTTCATGCATACGAGTGACACATAAATATTTCTTTCATAAGCTTTGCCTTTTAAAAAAATTGTAAGTTGCGCCTTAATTCATGTGAAGTTTTTGTGGCAGAACGTTTTTCATTTATTTATGACAAATTTTATTGGGGACTTTGGAAATAAATGAAATACCAATAAAAATAATTTTTTATCAAATTAGGAAGATAATATGGGATGTCCAAATCAACTTCATCCTCATGTCCGTTGCCTGGTATCAATGCGTTCATTTAGCTGTGACCAAATAGTTAAAAATGTCGACACTTAAATTAAAGACTTTCGCAGGCTATAGTATTTAAGAAGCTGAAGACAAAGTATTTACAATTTCTTAAATGGAATAAAAAGGACTCTAACGAATAGATCAACGGTAAAAACTAAAATTCATTTAGTATAAAATTGAAAATTTGTTGAAATATTAGGCGACTATACGAATTACACATACTTTTTAGGCTGCCCTCGAACTTTAAATTTTAATCTCCTTTCACTATTTTCCAATGAATGTTTTGTGTGTGTGTAGCTTGTTGTTGGCATTTTTTTGACATTATGTCAATTTGATTTGATTCCAAAATAATTTTCTCATTTCTCAACTTTTTGACATTTCGTTTCGTTTTTTTTTTTTTTTTTTTGTTTATAAAATCAAATTTGAATAATGATGTTAGTGAAAATGTTTGTGTTTAAATTAGTATTATGCATGATAAATTAAAATTCTTTTGTGTTTTTGTTTTTGTTATTTTTACAAAAAAAAAAGAATGCTTTCATTAGTACATGAAAATGAATGAATGAATAAATTCCAAGAATGCAATGACAGAAAATATCTTTCTACAAACACACAATATACATTGTCTTAATCAATTTGAAAAACATATAGATTTTGAAGAGATATATTAAAATTCTTATCAAATAGTTTTGCTTTTGATGTATGTATTTGTAGGCAATGCGCCTCATATTGACCATTTCTGTTGGGGTGTTCATGAGGACCATCCTGTAAGTGTTTATTTGTTTGATTAGCTTTGATACAAGTACCAAAACAAGAATTGTATCTAAACTGTAAACTGTTTTACACATGTAAACATTTTTAGGTTAATTCCACATCATTTAAGCAGCACTCGTATCGTTAGAGAAGGAACTACAAACAAATTAAATAGACTCAACAACTTCTTCGCAGTTTAATTTGTTGTTTGTAGTTTTGCTTCTTTTTCATTTTTTCATTCTTTGGTTTTGGCTGTAAATTTGGCAAATTTTCAAAAATATGTTTATTGTATCTTTTAAAGAGATAATAATTTTTCATTTACAAGTTTCATTACAAAGTAGTTTTATCTTGATGACTGGGCCCGTGCATGAAAGAATTATGGTCGATGAGTTTCTTTTTTTTCTTTAATAAACTGTTGATTCTCTCACTTGAAAAGTACTTGCAATACGTATACCAAAAAAATTAAATAAAAATTGTACAAAGTGCGTGTAAATTTTGCACTATTGATATTTGTTGTAGGCACCCTATAGCTGGAGTTGGGAAATTAATATTTTTAACTCGCTTGACTTATTCAAATGTGCCAAAAATCTAAGAACTCATTAAGCAGCTTTAAATAAAAATTTTTTAATAACATTTTTATTAATTTTAATTCAATTTTGTCAGCATTATTTTTGTATAATATTCCAAAAGGAACTAGTCAGTTCATTTTAATTCAGTGACCTGTCATAGAATCTCCAAAAGGTGTCAAATTTATCCTTCCTAAATAACAAAATTTGAAAGTGACAGTTTTTTTAAACATAGTTTAGAACTGTGTTTTATATCCAAAGATCCATTCTGATGGCGTTTCAGTTTCTTTGCCTCTACTTTAGAAAAGTGTTATGTATATGTCAAATTTTAGGTCGTTATATATAGTTAGAAATTAGCTTTAATCGTAGGCGAAATGAATCTACGAAGAATTCAAGAAACCATGGAAATTTGGAGCCGAATTAATAAATGAAAGAAAAATATGCAGAATTATTATGCAGATTCACAATACTTTCCTTTGCATTAATCTTTTCACGACCATAAGACTAATTTTTTAAAAATTCTTGAACACAGTACTAATAAAACTGTCCATTTCCAAAGACAGTAAATTATAAAAGCTGTAACCGAACTTGTTTTAATCTAAACACATTAATAAGAGACACGTTTGCGAACTAATTTAAATTAAAATGGAACCCATTTTTCGTTATTTAGTTATTCAATATTTTTGTGTTGGGACACCGATGTTCCTGTGGTCGTCAAAGGGTTTAACAATTTTACACAAACTTTGCAGTGAATCATTACCCAGCAGTTAAGCAAGTAGTCAATATATCCCTTATACACGGTAACTATCACTAATGTGACCTCACTTGCCTGACTACAATGTATATATTTTGGGTCATTTGATTTGCTCTTTGTGGTGCGCAGAGAAGTCAATTGGTTGATTTATACATCCCAGGTAATTTAGTGTGAAGTCAATTGTCACTTAAGTATCTCTAAGTAATCTAGAGTGTAGTCACTTTAAACGTTCATTTTGCAATTTTTTGTGAGTAAATCGTGGGAACTAAATTTATACAAATTTGAGTATAGTCACTTTAAACATTTATTTTGTACTGAACTTTGGAAAGTAGTTATTTTACCCACCAGAAGTAATATATTGGAGAGTTGTCGGAGGAAGGTTTCTTTACAAGCAAAAGGTTATTGCAGTATTTAGGAGATGACATTTTAGCTAACTAGTAAGGTATTTGAAGGCTAGTAAAGAAACTGGCTCTATGTTACCGGTATGTGAATCCAATGCGTTGACTACATTGGACCAGCTACCATGCACGTATTGAAATAACTAGTCACGTAGCTAGTCCTAAATTAAAGGTAAAATCAATTGTTCTAGACAGTCTCCTAGAATTTCTGGGTAATTACAGCATAATTTTTATTTGGCCCAAGGTAAAATCCATCCAAAGACCCGTTTCACATTAGGCAAGTCTCTTGCGCAATTTTGGATGAACCAATCGGTCAAAAATACTCTCAGGAACAATAATCTTAAAGGATGCTCTATTACGGGCCTTAATCTTATATATTTGGATATCATTATATAATTCCGTGCCAAGATTTTTCCTAATATGGAAATCCATATCATTTACGGATGTATCTTGAGCAAAACGTGTGGCAAATATAGTTTTCCTAGGAGGAATCATTTTTAGAGGCTTGGGTGTTACAACAGCAGTAAATGGATTTATAGACTGATTATAAACATTCGTGTTAGTTGTAACGTTAGAGGAGGTAGACGGTAAAGCAGTAAGTATAAGTTCAGGAGGATGAATATTTGCAGTTTGATTAGTAACAGAGAAGTATTGACTGTAATCGATTTTGTTTGTATTCTGATCAAGAACAATATTCGCGTAAGTCGCGATATCTGAGGATGGAGTAGCAACAATTTGATTAGGAGAAAGTACCATTGGAATTTGACCACTATTTGGAGTTTGATATTGAATGTAAGATTGATTAGTAGCAAACTGATTGGGAGCAATAACATTCGAGTTCATAGGAGGTGTTGATGATGATTTAGCAGTTCTTTTACGTTTTGGTTTCGGTGAGGCAGCAAAATTGTCTAAATTTGTGAATTTAGAGAAAAGTTTTCCATATTTAGTCAATTTACATAGTAAGGCTGAGAAATCCTTCTTAATTCCATCAAACTTTGTAACTTTTAAAGAAATTGTAGAATTCGATACCAATTATTCTGCAGCTTGGACATGTCAGAGGTAAGTTTGGTTTTGTTGTTGCGCTAGAGACTTAGAATTCTTCGTATAACCATTTCCTTCCCTACGATTTATTATTATATTTGCATCTGTACAAATCGAACCACCCTAGTATATAAAGTTTTAAATTATTTTTGATCTGACGTCTTTAAATAATCCCAAATTAAATTCAATCATACGTATTTATGTAATCCAAAATTAGATATAAAAGCTCTAAAATTAGTCTCTATTATTTCCAATTCCATTTTCGAAAGAAAAATAAATTTTATATCTTAACCATTCGGCTAATGAATACATACATTATGAATTAATTCGTAGGCTTAGTTCCTTTGTACTTCAAATTTATTGAATTAATCCCTTTGAGAACTCATTCTTCAAAAAATAAAAGAATCATTCAGATTTCCTTGAATTATAATCCACAATCATTTAGGGTGATAACTAGTAACATAACCATCTGCGTGACTAGTTATATTAACGCATGCATGTCCTTGACCCTTTTTGATTGCAATGAGACTGTCTAATAGCAAGTCCAAACTAGTCAACGCATTGGATTCACATACTGGTTAAATAGCGTCAGTTACCTTACTAGCTACCTAACTGGTAACTTGAACAGCTACATAACTAGTTATTTTAACTATTACGGGTGCTAATTGACCTTAAGTAGTCAGTTAAAAAGACATATCATAAACAGTCCAATAAACGATTGTTTTCAAACAAACCTTTCACCGACAACTCTCCAATAGATTGCTTCTAGTAGGTTAAATAAGTACTTACTAAAGTGCAGTACAAAATAAACGTTTAAAGTGACTTCACTATAGGTTACTAATAGACACTAAAGTGACTACAGGCTTCACGCTATGTTACATGAGATATCATTATACTTAAGCAAAAATAAAAATAAACTGTATGAGAATCAACACAATTTGTATAAAAACAGTTTCTACGAACGTTAAAAGTGACTACACTCTAGATTACTTAGTGACACTTAAGTGACAATTGTCTTAACGCTAGTTTACCTGGGATATATAAAGTAAAGCTCTGCACTACAAAGAGCACACACTTGCTAAATGACCCATATAAATTGGAGTCAGCCAAGTGGTCAGACATTAGTGACAATTACTGCCTATAAAGGATACATTGACTACTTGCTTAACTGCTGGGAAATTATTCAAAGATAAATGAATTCTATTTAAATAAAAACCTTTGAATGAAGCTAAAGAATTAGATGTTGGGAATGGATTTATGGAATGAATGGCTGACATTTTTTAGTTCCGAATTAAGATTTTAGTGTAATAAGCTCAAATTGAATTAATTAATTAAGTCGAAGCTCTGGGCTTTATATAGTCAAAGTTACAATCGTTGGTTTTAATATGATCCAACATTATCTTCCATCGTATGTCCTTGTATGATCCAAAATTAGAATCAATCTTTATCAATTCTTTATATGATCCAACAGTATCTTCGATGTACATATGGTCCAAAATTAGCTTCAGTCGTAAGTCCTTGTATAATCAAAAATTAGCTTCAATCGTAGGTCCTTGTATGATCCCTAATTAGCTACAATCGTAGGTCTTTTCATGATCCAACATTATCTTCGATCAAGGTCCTTGTATGATCAAAATTTTGTTTCAATGGTAGATCCTTGTTTGATGGAAAATTAGCTTCAATCGTAGGTCTTTATATGATGCAACATTATCTTCAATCGTACGATTGTCAAAAACAATCAAAATTTAAATTTACGTCAAGCAAGCCATAATCTATATCTATTGCCAAAGTAGGAAAAAAGAAACGGACTTTCACAATATATAAAAAATGTATTAAATCGGGGTTGAAAACTTTGTCAAAATATAGTCCTTCAAACTTAAATTTAACATCTCTAGAAGTAATATTCTTAAAGCTTAAATTTATAAGCCTTAATATGAAAAACTAATATTTATTTTCAATATATATAAAGATCGAAAAAGGTCTATACTAAGATCTACTACTTAATCCATCCTAACTACATACCAATAGCAATTTCAAGGATGCCCAGTCTTTTAAAAGTACTTTACTAAAGAATCATGCAAGCACACGTTTTAAGAATGAAAATCCACTCAAAATGTCTACTTTAATTAAAAATACATGTTTTGTCATAAACATGTCATAATCAAATCAAGTGTAGGTTGTCCCAAAAATACTCTTGACCGACTACACTTGAGCTAAAATAAAAGAAACTTGAAAAAAGTACTTCATACACAATACAATTAATGCCTGCGTCTTGCAAGTGTTTTCTTTTTTTTTTTTTTCAGTAACCATAGCAAAAAAAAGAAGGGCTCTCTAGTCATGGTCTATTTTTAAAAATAAAAATTACAAGTTGCAAGTTGCTCATTTATTTAGTGAACTTGTAGTAAAGTGCATATTTTTTTGTTGTTTTTCTTACATTCATGCAACTGTAGTAATATAAATTTGTTCTGACAGCTGTTTCTAATTTTTTTCTTAACAGAAAAGTATTGTAATTTTTCTTATATGGATTTTAGTCAAATGTTGTTTTAGGATTATTTTTTTTCTTATTTTTTTTCTATTAGTTTTGAAAAGTGCACAATTTAAATGTTGACATTTTATGGTTTTCAAGTGTCATCTCATTTGTGGGTGTTTAAATTTAAATTGTGTACCTTGACCTTTTTTCTTTCTGTCACTCTAATTCTATTGTTTTTGCTCTTGGTTTTAAATTAATAGAAACTGTTTCCAGTGGAGTGGTCCATGAAAATTAAAGTGTTTTTAAATTAGTTAAATTTTGGTAATTAAGATTAACATGTGTAGAAAATTTAGCATGACATTTTATAGTGTTCAAAGTGGATTTTGAAATTTAGAAAAAATATAATATTAATGTTGAAAATTTAATATGGTGAAATAAATAAATATGAAAAATTTATACGTATATATAGTGTGTTTATTACCTAATTTTCATTTTATTATTTTAAATGATATTTGACTTAAACATTATTTTGGTTAAAAGTCATAAATTAGACAAAATATTGTCATTAAATTATAAAAAAAAATCATTCATAATAAACATAAGAATAGTGTTTAAGTGTACAGGGAAGAGGAAAGAAATAGCAAGGAATTTTTAAGTATACATTTTTTAAAACACTTATCAGAAGGTGACACATATTAGGATCAACTCTTAAGTTAATAAATGGGAAGGAGATTGTAATTATACAACATTTTTCATTCTTAGTCGACGTCGACCTAGAAAAACTTCTTCAGAGTGTATTCAGTTTGAATTTATTTATATATTTCTCAGACCGAATCTTATATACCCTACACCAAGTTTTATGATAAAGAATAAAAACAAGTATTTTTTAGAAAATTTGGTCAACAAATTTTTTGGTGAACATTTCAGTGACTTTTTCAATAATTAAATTGGAAATTTAGCACCTTTAAACTAAATCATATTTAAAAAGAAAATCAAATAAATTGGGTGAAAAAAATGTTTCGTACAAAAAATATTTTTCTTGATATTGACCCATTGTTAGTTAGAATTTCTATGACATGATATGTGTCGTTGGAAGGCTTTTTAAAATGTCCAGCATTGGATATCCATATTGGCCATGTAGTAATCTAGAAATTGATAAAAAAATTGGATAGCAATCGAAGTAGTCATGGTTTTTTGTTTGTATCCGCTATTTGTGGCCCGATTTTCTCGGATTTAAATAGCATCCGAACCAGGACTATAGCGGATATATTTATGTATCAATCATGTATGTAGATTATTTAGGGGTTTCGGAAAGTTGATTTCAACAGATAGACGAATACATGACTATAGCGGCTACGCTATCTAGTATAACTATACAGAATATTTGTATATACTTTATGGGTTCGCAAATGAAAAAAGTAGTAAAGGGTATAAAAACAAAAAAGTATAGGCGGAGATCTATTATAAAATACAAAGACTTTAAAATCTAAACACTTTTTATGTATGTTAAGTCTGATTCTCAAGTTCCTATTAAATGATTTCAGTTGGTTCAAGACAAAAATACCATAGACCTACATTGCTTAAATCGTGCTATTAAAATTCACACAACTGTATAGAAAATATACACAAATATCTATGTTTTGGATATACATATGTATAGATTTATGTGTGTATAAGTGTATAAGTAGTATTATGTCCACATTCAGACACAATTCCCAGAAAAAACACCTTGCTTTAATTCGGAGATGACATCCACATCATAAAAATTTTAATATTTTGGTTTGAAATAAAAAGAAATAAAAAAACAAACTTAAGTATTTTAGACAGATTTTTCTACCAACGATGACATAGATTTGTGTGCTTGTTTGGATGTATAAGTAAATTAAATAAGAATAACAATTTTAAATAAAAAAATCAAAAAACTTTTTTTCAAAAAAATAAAACAAAATGTTTAAACTAAAACAAATAAACATAATGTATGTGATTTGTTTGTATATATCGAGTAGGTGGGTAGACTGAAAAGTGTTTACAAAATTAAAGAAACAAAGACTGCGTTCAATGTGACTTCAGGTTGGGTACTTTAAACATAACAAGATTTTTCAACATTTTTGAAAAAATCCTTCCCGGCGAATCATTTATTTATGCTTGGAATCAAGTTTAATCTTTAGAAAGTGTTGAATAGGAGATGCGAAAACTTATACAAAAAATTAAACGTTGTAGAGACCAAACGAAAAATTACGATAAGAAAATGAATGAGCCTGTTTTCCATGGCCATACAAATTTTCATGTTCTACAGAATTTTGAAATTCCGATTAGCTTGGTTTTTTTATAATTTCAAAGTTTGAATAAAACAAAACCGGTAATAACTTTACAACTGTTGGTAAGATTTTATTATTTTTGTTCTCATTAAAGCTAATCTAAAATTATAATTTAATGACAGCTAACAATTGTAAAAACGATAAGAAATTTTGAAGGCGAATTCAAAAATAAAAGTCTCACTGTCACCTTATTAGTTAGAAGACCAAGGCGTCTTAATTTAAAAAAAAATTTTTTGTCATAAATTTTTTTGCACTAATAAATTAAAAAATTTTTTTATTTAAAAAAAAAAATTTTTTTTTTATTTAAAAAATTTTTTTTAAAAAATTGGAAAAAACTTAAAAAAAATTGTATACAAAAATTAAATTTTTTTTTTTTTTTTAAATTTTATTTTAAAGTATAATTTGGAGAATTTGGATAAGATTCGGAACAGCCGAATATAGCTCTCTTACTTATTATATATACGAAGTCATGACACATAGTTTTATGATAATCTGTCCATAACTAGTCATAGCTCTCATATAAGGCCCTATTCCAAAAATCACTAAAAAACTAAATTCCACAATAAAATTAACAGTGGACATTAAACAAATTTCGAAATTTTGCTAAAAAATGTTTTTTTTTTTTTTCCAAAAAAACCGTTTTTGAGTTACGCGAATATATGTTGTGTAACCTCCTCCATCAAAATAACTTTATATCTCGAAAACAAGAGCTAACCTAAAAAACGGTTAGTACTACTGGAATTAACGTACTCGAATTAGGCTAACCCGCCGAGTGTCCCGCTTTTTTTTAAAAAGCGTCACTATAAATTTGACAGGTCTATTTAGTAAAGTTATTTTTTGGGAACAAATTACTATAAACCTTAAGACATTTTCTGATTGCCCTCGATGTTGATGTGATTCTTAATGCCAACTAAAAAACAATCTAATTTTGTTACTTCTCAACCCTTTTCTACGAAACTATTGATTTTATTGTTTATTTCAAATATGCATCCATTCATACATACACTATAATAAAATAGCAGAAAGCGGCGTCATATGTTTATTGAAATTATTGTTGTTATTATTACATCCAAATACTTTTCGATACTTGTGGAGTAGAAATATTTTTAAAATTTTTTGATGTCGTCTATAGTAGACATAAACACATCATCTAATAAACTCGCACCAGTACAATAAATAATATCGTAATAAAAACTGGCCCTGAGAAACTTTAAATTGTATATGCAAGGAGCACATGTGTCAAAAGGAGTGAGAGAGGGCGAGAGTGTTTGTCATGTAGCCGTAATTGTAAACATTATGATTATTAGGTGCGAATGATGCTGTGAATTTTTGTTTTTTCTATATGTGTTTTTGTTTATTCTCAATGTTGTTGTTATTGTTTGTTCATAGCTAATGCAATTATTTTTGTTGTTCTTTGATTTTTCCAGTTCGTTTTTTTTTTTTTGTTTTTGGTATTTTAAGGGGAAATTTTCCCATTTAAAATGCATTCATGTGTGTGATACGACTACGTGTTGTGAGCTGTGAGTTTGTGTTTAATTTGATATTGATAAATGTGTTTTAAACAAGTAGTTAAATGGAAATTTTAATGGTTTTAATTTAATTGTTGATTAATTTTATGGCATTTTTTAATGTCCTGGCCAAACTTCAAAAAATAGGGAGGATTTATTTGTAATAGTTTTGATTTTTTTTTTTTAAAAAAACCTAGTAGTTTTATATACAATATTTATATATGTGTAAGTATCAGACAATTTATTAAGGTTCTCACTTTAAATCTAAACCATAATAACAAATGCGTTAAATTTGGAAGGACCCTATTACAAATTGGACATATTTGTATACCCTTCACCTTCGTGAGAAGGGTGTATATAAGTTTGTCATGCCGTTTGTAATTTCCACAATATAATTTTCCGACCCTATAAAGTATATATATTCTGGATCCTTATAGATAGCGGAGTCGATTAGGCCATGTCCGTCTGTCTGTCTGTTGAAATCAATCTTCTGAAGACCTCAGATATCTTCGGGATCCAAATCTTCAATAATTCTGTCAGACATGCTTTCGAGAAGTTGCCTATTTAAAATCAGCAAAATTCGTCCATAAATAACAGAGATGTGGGCAAAAATCCGAGACAACCTCTGAAAATTTCATCAAAAAAAGACAATTTATTGCATGCTTTGACAAAAAATCAACAAAACGTATGTTTGGATCTGTGTTGGTTTCATTGCTTTGCGTTCTGTGAGTTTTTTTTTTTTTTTTTTTGGTGTATCGTTTCGTTTGGAGTTGTTATTTTTATACCCTTCACCTTCGTGAGAAGGGTATATATACGATTGTCATTTCGTTTGTAACTTATACAATATAATCTGTTCGTCAGCAATTAAATGTAAGATTTTTAAAAGTTTTCTAGTTATATTTAGGATGCTATACGCTGAAAGTGAGCAATTAATGTACCACAACAAAGGGTATATAAGATTCGAATATAGCACCCTTACTTGTTTATATTGAAATAATATCTCTAAGAAAATTTACAGGAGGCACAAAAATGTTCTAAAATGATTGGTTTAAAATATTTTTGAATTATTTATTACGTATTTGGAATGATTTATAATGATAAATAATCACAGTGTATAATAAGTGTGTCGGCGACTTTTAAGTCCTTTTTTGGGACTTAGCACATTTTCTTATAACGTTTTATCTTTGTTTTTATCGTTTCGATTTAAAGTCACTAAAGTTGCTCTCAAAAGCCAATGGAGCATTATTTTTGATATCAGTAGTCGGAATGATAATTAATTTCAAAATTATCAGATATTTCCTTAAACAAATTGTGATTTAAGGTTTTTTGTTGAATTGAATCCAATAATTAAAACAAGTTTTCGCTATAACGTAGTTAAACTAAATTCCATTTAACTGAGATTATAATTTTGCAATTTTGAAAATAAAAGTTTGCCGCAGTATATGAAATATTTGTAAAAATTTTTGGCGTTTTGTATTAAAATCTAAATTTTCATAAAATGTGGACGAATTTTTCTTCTTAGGACTAAGATTTGTTTGTGAGCTTTTTGACTAAAAATCTATTAAATTTTTAAGAGACATATTTTTGGACTCCTATAAAATATTAATTTGAAATTTTATTCGTGTGATAGGAAAGTTGATTTGCCAAAAAATAGAGTCAGTTGGAGTAAAATTGTCTCCGAAATTGGAGAAATCCTAGATTTATAGTATTCAATAAAACGTTTGTTAGTTAACTTTTCGTAATGAATATTTTTACATTGGAAGAAAATGTAAACAGCATACGAAAGTGGGTCAATAAGGCCGCGACTTTTATAATTTCCCGGCTCTTAACTGAAAAGGCAACACTGCTCCTGTCCACAGGCATCTATCACATGACACCTGCCAAAAATTGAACAAGCTACGTCATTTAGTTTGTGTTTGACAGCCATTGATAGCAGACTACCTCGTGACTTGAGCAGAAATTGGAAAAAAAAGTGAATTTCGTCTGCTCATTAGGCAGAGCTGGATAAATATTAAGGGAACTCTGCACCATCAATTTCAGTGTTAAAAAAGTGGTTTACGAAATTTAGTTATGGCCGTACAAGCACGGAAGATGTCGAACGTTCTGGACACCCAGAAGAGATCTCTACATCGAAGCAATTGAACAAATTCACGATATGGTGTTGGCCAATCGGTGATTGAAAGTGAGAGAGATTGTGGAAGCCATAGGCATTTCAAATGGCTCATTGTTTTAAGTTTCGAATAATCACTTGGGTATGAGAAAGCTTTCCGCAAGATGACTGCCTCACGCAATCGGGTGCACAAAAGTGTACATACATGTGGAGCTTGCATGGCAAAAATCCCTGAATTAGGCAACGAAATGTTCCCCCTTCCGCCCTATTCACCGGATTTAGCCCGGAGTGACTATTTATTGTTTCCAAACCTGTGAAATGTCTCCAACGAAGAAATCATCTCACAAAAATACCATTATTGAAGACATGGACAAATTTTATTTTTTTTGGAGGGGAAAAAATAATTGGAGACTTTGTCCAATGTGTAGAGCTCAAAGCAGACTATGTTGAAAAATAAAATAATTGTATGTATATCCAAAAATCTGTGTTTCAGTCAAAAAGGCACGGTCAATTAAGGAAAAGTATATCCCGCAATGTTCAAAAGGCAAATAAAAAATCAAAACTTTGGTACTTTTTTGAATTTTGCTGGTAAAATAACCCCCTGTCTATGCATGATAAACGTTAAAATGGTTGTCAAGATAAAAAATTATCAGGTATAAACTCTATTTATTAGTATTATTGCTTCATTATGATTTTTTTTTTAATGGTATTTTTTTTTTTTTGGAATTGTAGATTATATTGCTTTAAAAACTTGTTGATTTCACTATTGAATTTATTGTTTAACTAACAGGAAATATTTGAATTAAAACCATAATAAATTGAGCTCGATATTGTAAATATGGTGAAATTTGAAATGTTTAATTTTTAAATGCGTATAACTCGCTAACTATAGGACGAACTACACACAAATTCGCAAGCATTTACAAAGTTTGCAGTCCTGAGACGTTACAGAGCCGCTACGGAGGCGCTTGTAGAGCCCGTCTGGGGTTCACAATCGGGAAAAATTTTCCGGAAATTTTCTTTATAAGATTTCTTCTTAAAATTACAGTATTAATTCTGCACAGATAAAACACATTAGTTATTCAATTAGATTTTTTTCGACACTAGCAACATCAAATCATCTAACACAGAATTATTACAATTAAAATAATCGAATTTTTCTTAGCAAGAATTTTCAGCCTCACATTGTATTGAAATTTAAAGTTCTTTATTCTGATTTTAAAAATATTCTCTTTCGAAACTAATGACAAATATTTTTCAGATTTCACGTAGTCCAAGGCCAATTTATTGTACAGGTGGCATTGATATTACAACAAGTACAACATTGCATAAACAACATTAGCGGTATTCACAATGTAGAGTACTTGGCCTGGTAATGTAGTAAAAGAGCACAATATCAAAAAACTAAAAAGAAAATTCATTAGAAATTGAAATATTTGTCAATAAATAGCTTTTCTGCTTTTTTACTTGGCCAAGTACTCTACACTAGCGGTATTCACAAATTCTAAAAACTTGAGAAATACTCTCTATGATTTCATTAATATCTGCTTTTTTGTTGCTGCCGGTAAATGTTAACGTTGTTAGTTAGAAAAACAATCCTCATTTACCTGCCTTCACATTCAAATAGAAATGACAGATTCAAATTCTGCACAATTTCTGTATAAAATAGCAATTTCAAAGTCTGTTATAATTTTTGTTTTTGAATTGGCAGCACTTTTATCGACATTAAATAAAACCAATTTATATTATTATTAATATTGGGAATACATATGAAAATTTTACGGAAGTGGTGAAAAATCAAATTTTTCATTAAAATCTTTGAAATTATATTTTAGATTTTGATAAAACTTCTAAGAAATATTTCAAATATTGTAAATTCAGCAATACTGATTATTAAACACGTGTTAAATAATATGTATAATATAGATATAATTCAATAATTACAAAAAACGAATAGTATATATTATTTGACCGGTTCTTATCTTGGAACTCATCCAGAAGTTTAAACATGTCCATGAAAAGTATATTTCTTAGAAACAGATAAATGACTACAAACATGACATAAATTATAAGGTCCCACTCTTTTTGGCACCAAAAGTCATATAAAGCTTTTATTTAATTTTTATACTTTAATGAAACGTAAAAAATACTGCGTAAATTGACATTAAAACATTTAAAGATTTAAAAAATAAATAAATAATTGCTAAATGTATCACAATTACGTACATACATACGTGCAAGATCAATTGAAATCATTTGGGCAACATTTGTCACCTTAAAATTCTAAAGAAATTATTAAGAAGCAAATAAATCGTCTTTTCTTATTGTCATGTCTTCTTTTCGTGTTTTGCAAATAATTTGTTAATTTTTCAAATAAAATCCCGCAAATTAGAATTTTAGTCAATGGATGTGTATTTTAGTTTTTCGTACAGATGATGACATTGTTGTTGATGTGGATGGTGAGGAAAATGTTGATGATGATGAGAACAATAATAAAATAAAATAATAATGATGCCACTACACTGACTGTTGGCGATCTTGGCTAAAAATCAACAAGAAAACAAAAAAATAAACAGAAACACATCCAAGACAAAATACGACACTAAATTGTGTGTTTACTAATTTTAACAATGATGTAACTTGTCGCAAAACACACAAACAACCACACTCTACAGAATAACCCCTCAAAAATGGAAAAAATAAACGAAATGTTGTGGCAAGAAAACCAAGCCAATCCAACAAAAAAGATTCACAAAATGAAAACAAATTTTTTGCAAAAACGGAAAAGCGTCACTATAAATTGGGCGCGTGGCCAAAACAGCATCATATTTAAAAAAAAAGTGGATTTGTGTTGTAGCAGTAGTTGTTGTTTAGCTACTGTTAAACGTTTTTCTGAATTAAGTTGCCTGTCATGACACGTTGCCACACAATAATGATACTTAAGGCAGACGTACGCCAAATTTAAGTGTTTGCCAAAAAAAAATTTAAGAAATAAAAGAAAAATAAAACTGAAAACGAGAAAAATAATTGTATGTAGAGGCAAAAAAAAAAAAAAAAATTAACACTTAAACACATATACGTACAGTCATATAAACGTATTATATGACCATTTCAGATACACGCAGAAAATTTAATACAACTACAAATCAACATAATATACTACATATATTTGTATCTATGTGTGTACATATACATATGAGAAGAAAAACAACAAACTGAAATATATAGTAGTAGTGTATTTTCCAACACCTGACTCATACATCCGAAATAAACATCCTCTACTCTATGTTGTGACTTCTATGCGAAATACTCGCACTACAACTCCATGCATTTAATGAAGCTGCACTGTGGTTTCGGTATTATTATATTTCTGCACAATTCTGCATTTTATTTATTCTAAAATATGCAAAAACTTTTAATCACCAATTCAAAACGGTAAAAAAGTTCTTAACGGTAACTTTAATTTGTATTATTTCGGTTATGGTATTTTAATGATACGGTAAATTCAATTACTTTAATAAAATTTAAATTATGTTGACAAAAGAAAATTTCCATAAACTCAATTATGGTATTTACGATTATATCAGTAACGGTAATTGCAGTTATTTCGGTAATGGTGGTACCTTGTTTTTAATCTTCAAATCATATACCTATAAAATTATGCCCATCCTTTGGACATATTCGAGGTTGATTTTAAGCCAAAACAATATTCAGCTATGCCGAATCTTATATACCCTTCACCAAATTATATTTTATAAACAATTTTTAGGTAAACAAAGCTTAATTTTTTTTTTATTTATTAGCGAATAAAATTGTAGAGAAAAATTTTAATTTATTTTATTTTTTTTAATTTAAAAAAAAAACAATTTAAATTTATTTGTAAAAAAAAAATTTTATAACAAAATATTTTTTTTTGGTGAAAAAAATTCGGTGTAAAAAATATTTTTCCCGATTTTGACCAATTGTGGGTCTGACTTAATTTGGCCTTATATATTTGAATATCTATTATTGGATATCCATATTGTCATTATTAATGACTTAGTAATCTCGACAAAGATCAAAAATAGTTCAAAAATCGAGGTTGTCCTGGTTCTTTCCTTTGTGTCGATTTTAAATAGCAACCGAGTCGGAAGAAATCCCGATATATTGATGTATCAATTATGTTTGTAAGTTATTTGGGAGCTACGAAAAGTTGATTTCAACATACAGACGGACATGGCTATATCGACTTCGCTATGTATAACGATCCAGAATATATATACTTTGTACAAAGTTATATACACCCTTGCCACTCATGAACAAAATCTACAAATTGGCCTATGAGCTTTAGCCACCATAACTTTAGAAACAGCAATATACTCAGCTTAGATTGCGTGCGATTGAAAAAGGCACAAATCTCAAATCTAAGAAGGACTGGAACATCATAATATTAACAGGCAAGTGGACCCCTTTACGCTCACATTATACAAACAGTAAACATGTATATGTTTGTGACAACCATTTATATGATGAAGGACTTACCATATTATGTTGCTCTCGGCTTATGGATATCATAATCTGAGAACAACATGATAAAATTATTCATCATATAAATGGTTGTCACAAACATATACATGTTTACTTTAACCATATATATGGTTGATACAATCATGTGAATCGTAAATTAACCATATTATTGTTACCACAATCATATATATAGTTACTGTGACTATAAATTGTTAAATATGTTGAAATGGTTACAGTAAACATGCACAAATGTTGAAATGGTTACAGTAACAATGCACAACTATATTTTTTCCTGCGTGTATTTATTCACAGATGTGCACAATGTATATTTTATTAAAATCGGTTCCGATTTTTAAGAGTTATAAGCATGAAAAGTTGTTACTTCGAGCTAAAAAGTAAACAAAGTAGCCCAAACGGGAAAAAATTATAGGACTTCAGTTTGTAGGCTTTCTAAAAGGCGTACTTACACATTCTAAAAGATCCGATACTCATTCCACACTGCCTGCTCTTAGAAGGTGTTCAAGAAGCCCTATGAATCCCCTACTAATAACAATTGATTAAATAAAAATAGTCTACAACAAAAAATAAAGTACTCTGCATCTCTTTGATTAATTCTCTTTACAAATTTACAACAATAAATTATATAATCTCAACGCTTTCGGCAGATATCGAACTTCAATATCAACTTAAACATACAGCTCAACGTTTGCTACAATCATTTAAAGGAAATGTTTTGAAGAAATATGGAAACCGTAATTTAACTCTCTTTTACAAATTGGGATCTGATGGTTCTTCTTGACAAAAACAATACAAATATGTTCATGTTGCCATTTGTACCATTGCAATTGAATCTGAGGCTTCGACCTGTAGGATTCAAACAAAGGATATTTGGCAAAATCCAACACCATCTTCCACGAAATACTGCAGATACTGTGCCGAATCTTATATACCCTTCACCAAATTATACTTTTAAATAAAAATTTTAAATATTTTAAACACAATTAAATTTTTTTTTTTCAAAATGTTTTTCAAAATTGAAAAAAAAAATTTTTTTTTCGAACTTGTTTTCAATTTTTTTTCGAAATTGTTTTTTCTAAATTTTAAAATTGTTTTTTTTTAAATTTAAATTTTTTTTTTTAAATTTTTATATTTAAAATTTTTTTTTTAAATTATTAGTAAAAAAAAATTATAAAAAAATGTTTTGTGGTAAAAATAAAATATTCGGGTTAAAAAATAATTTTCCCGATTTTGACCCATTGTAGGTCCAAATAACTATAGCCTTATATAAATCGTTGCAATGGATTTTGAAATATCTATCATTAGATATCCATATTGTCTATTTTAATGACGAGGTTGTCCCGGTTTTTTCTTTATATCTCAGCCATTTGTGTTCCGATTTTCTCGATTTTAAACAGCGACCGAGCCGGAAGAATTCCCGATATATTGATGTATCAATTATGTTTGTAAGTTATTTGGGGGCTACGGAAAGTTGATTTCAACATACAGATGGACAGACGGAAATGGCTATATCAACTTCGCTATATATAACGATCCAGAATATAAATACTTTGTGGGGTCGCAAATGAAAAATGTAGAAATTACAAACGGAATGACAAACTTATATGTACCATTGACACTCATGGTGAAGGGTATAATAAGTCAGTGATATTAGAGTCCAAATTGAAACACTACAGCCACTGAAGCTATCAATTAGTGCTAACGAGGATGTATTGAAAAGTAGACTAGGCTGATATAGTCAAACCACATCAAGTCCCGGAAAAATCATTAGATAATACTGATGCATATGAAGAAGAGATTTAAATCAACCACGTATTGACTGAAATTGTCAGTACTAAAGTGTACTAAAGGAAATATATCCCTTTTGATGAAAGGGACTAAAATATAATTAAAAATGGATTCATGTGATAGGATGCCATTGATATTTTAATACTATCATGCTATCGTCTATGACTGTCGAAGATATTCGCTATTCTGTTCAAATAGTTTCTTAGGATATCCTCTGAATTTTCTGATAAGACAACACCAGTAGATTTTTAGTGAAAAGTAAAGGAATTATATTTGGCAACTTACTACATTAAATAGATATTTGTGCAGTTTAATTTTTCTTGATTAAGCCCAAGGCATCGATGACAACTAGATAGATAACTGAGAGTCAAAAACCTAATTCATGACAATGTATTGCATGTATTTTGTTATAGTATTCCGTATGTGTGAAAAAGGGAGTAATTTTTTCCATTGATATTTCTCTCTCCTTCCTGCCTTTATTCTATGGCCCAAGGGTGAATGTGATCTGGGAGTGTTTTGGTTTTTGTGGAGTATAATATTGTATATATATTTATATATATGTATATTGGCAATTCCACGAGAATGACTACTTCCATGAAGTATGAAATGAATTTGACTCTGATTGTTTTTTGCTATTATCAAATTGTTTCTTGAAACCGAGTACATATTTACAGAATATATATTGTTTTACTATAAGAGAAGTATCTGTCACGTACGATATTAAGTTTAATTTATTATAAAATCATCCAAAGATAATTTTTGTTTAAATAAGATGGATAGTAAAGGATAAGATATTGAAAGAAAGAAAACACTATTCCCAAATTTTTGCATATTTTTACATGTACCTCAAAATTACTTCAGTTTTATGTCACGTACGATATACCCATATTTCGCTCGATATTTTGGACAACAATGTTTCGAAAGAACTTATTATTTTTTTTTTAATATGGGTACTGAATGGAACATAATGACCAAATTATTTTTCAGATACTCTTATTTTTGCAAAATCTATTCCACTCTGTAGGCGTACAAATGTCACGTACGATGACATGGAATTGCCCATATACAATATTATAACAACCAAACTTTTGTAATATGTAAGTTCAAAGGGTTATGCGACTTATATATGAATCAAGTGTAGAGTTTTTTTTTTCATAATATGTAAAAACTGAGAGTAACTTACCCAATCTTGTATTAAGCGCTTTTCTTTGTCGAACCAACTGTATTTCTGAAATTAAATTTAAGTAAAATATGATTTTATTTAATTATAAAAAGAAACTTCAAACTGATTGTATAGGAAATATTCAAGTTTCAATAAAATGCAGCTCATAATACTTAAGATATGGTTTAAAATTTAAAAGCGACCATCAAATTCGATTCCCCTTAACTACTGTTCATTTCTTCAACACTAAAAACATGTTGCTAGTGTGTGCAATTTTAAACGGAAAAACATTTTAACCCCTTCAATGATTCAACATTGAAATTTTCTGGTAAAGAGCAACAACTACAACAACAAGGTACATTTTCCTCTTTAAAAAACCAATCCATAAAATTGAAAATCCTTTTTGGAGAAAAGAAAAATGTTGTTGCTGCAACCACATAACACATAAATACGCAAAAAATTAAAACTATGAAGAGTTTTAAAATAAAAATAGTTCTGGAGTGGTATGATGATGAAGTTCAACAACAAAAAAAAAATTAAAAAAAAAGCGAGAAGAACTATTTGCAAACAAGAAGTGTTGTTGCAAATTAAAAACATATTGTCATGTGTGTTATTTTTCATTTCACTTCTATGCAACTACACACTAGGATCATGCAACGACAGATAAGCAACAACAACAAGTCAAATTAAAACAAAAATATTACTAAAAATATCCTATCCTCCTCTTCATAAACACACACTGTTCTCAATCTCAATATATTTCTTTTTATAATTCTTATTTTTTTTTTATTTTAATATATATTTTTTTTAGCCTAAAACAGCATTTATTTTGTTGCAATATGTTTTTTTTTATAGTAGTAGTTGTTGTTGGTGGTGGTGGTAGTTGGTGCTGCTGTTTGTTGTTTATTTTATTACATTTTCCTATTTTATTTTTCGCCACATGTGTACTTTGGCGTTCATTAACTTTTTGCATATTAATAAATTGTTTTTGCAACAACACCAACAACTGAAGTTTTTATACAATTGCAACAACAAAAGAAGTTGAGGCAGATATGCTAAAAGTAAAGCCATTATTTTTATTATATTTATAAAATATTTTTAATATTTTTTTCTTTATATTCCACATTAAACTATTCTTTAGCAGTTTTTATATGAAATTTGTGTCAGAGTTTTAAAAGGATTCAATTGTTTAAGTTTGAAAATAGCTGTTAATACAGAAATCGTATACATTTCAGATGATCTGAAAATGAGGGTGTTGTTTTCTTATTTGCCGTTTAGTGTCTTAGTTTTGATACCCACTCCTATCATGTCATAATATTCTAATATTTCACGACTCGGTGAAATGGATTATTCGGCTATTAGGCGTTCGGTGCAGGTCTCTGCTAGTTGGACAACAGAATAAACATAGCTTAAAGAGTAATATTGTTTTCGGAAATTATTCAACCATTGTGAAATATTAGAATATTATGACAATATGACATAATGGGATACCTTGTGAATCCACTAACTATGTATGTTGTATGTTGAAACGGTCTAAATGTGTTAAAGAGCGGGAAATTTATAAATTATTTTCAATTATAATTTTCAAAACAACACGTACTTATTTATGTTAGATCGGAAATCAAAGCAACTGATTTATTCTATACAATTACTATAACAAGTTTCAACGCAGGGAACTATCCACGTTAAAGTTATGGGGTAGTTATATTCTGTCTAAGGCGACTTTTCATGTAAAATAATAACTTCATTATAGGTTATTGGTTATACCATTGAAAAGTAATATATGTTCCTAATGAGTATGACTAGGATTATATATAATTCAGTTTAAAAACTCCTAGTCATACTATAGACTTTTAATATTATCCCTATGTTATCTGCATATAAAACCAGTTCCTTTGGAAATGTGAATCAATCGTTTAATTAATCTGTTTTAATGTGTATATACATACATATATAACGGCCCTGATCTGCAGCAATAATAAAACAAGTAAATAGTGCTAAAGTTCGACAGCATTAACAACACAAACTCTTACACCGCAAGAGCAGTAGTACCAACAACAATAAGTCACAATGACTAAAAAAAAAGAAATCGTCAACTATTTTTTGTGCGTTTCAGAAGGAAAGAGGCAAAACTAAAAAAATACAAGAAAAAAAATAATACAAAAAAATGAAGAAAGAAACACATGTACCATGTGTGCCAAGATCGCTTGCTGTCATTTGTTTAGCTAAACTGAGTGTACACGTTGTTTAATTTATATTGTTGTTGATGCTGTTGCAAGCGTATGAAAAGGGTCAATTGGAAAAATTTCCAATTTCTATTGGCAAGTGTTTACATATGCATGTCTAAATAAAGGATGCCTTTTCCTTTCCTTATTATATTTGATAGTTTTTGATTATTTACAGAAAGGATATAGTTTCTAATAGGTTTAAATAAATAAACATTATTTTCGAAGAAAGCGTCCTTCCGGTTTAGAGCTAACTAAATACAAAAGTATTTATTATGAATAATTTTTTTTTTTAAATATCAAGTTTAAGGAAATACAGCAGATTATCAAGTTTGGGCTTCATTGCAATAACTAGAATTAATGAACAAAGTTATTAATAGGGGGCGAATTTATGCATGTTTTTTTTCTCGAACGTCCCTATGCCACGTTGACTAATTATCTATCCGAATTAGGGATGCCAATCCCGGGATTTGTGAAAAAAAATCCCTGGATTTTACGCGATTAACAAATCCCGGAAAGGAAGATTTTTGAAGCTCCCACAATACCTAGAAAGCTAAATAATAAATTATAATACTTATCTCGCTTCAAATCCAAATGGAGCTAGATTTTTTTATTTTAATCAGGGGTAGCAGGTCTCCCTTGCAATGACAGACTTGGAGAAGTTTATTAATAAATTCACGTTGACAATGAACGATGTTTTTCATCAGCTCCATACATTAAATAAAATGAATATAAAACAAGTAAGAGTGTTATATTCGGCTGTGCCGAATCTTGTATATTATGGGGACTTGAATCACCATTTATGAATGAATGACTTGTATCGAAATTTATGTTAATATTATTATGTACGAATTATTTATTGACAATAAATAGAACGATTCATTTTCATATACAACTTGTTTATTCAATTTCATCACAATATTAATTATTATAAGACAATTATGAATGTTCAAGTTATTTTCTGAGGGGGACTAGGGACAAATGTAGCCCGATTTCTGCAACAGTATTCCGGGGGACTAGAGGGAAATCGTGGATCATTTTCAATACCAAACAAACTTTATCAACAGAAAGTATTTGAGGATCATTTTATCCAGCTGGCTCCTTTTGTTTGTGCCCTATAGTGTTTTAAACAGACAGACAGTTATAAAATAAAACAATACTTTTATATTTTATTTTCAATTTTAATATACGGAGGAAACATACATTTTCGACAAAATGTGTGCAATTTTTGTAAATAACTTTTAAACTGCCTTACCAATTATTACACGATTTGTCACACAGTAATGGTAATGTTCGCTTTCCTAACATATGTAGTCAATACAAAAGTTATACAATTTTCAGTTTTGTTATGGATTTCTCACTGTTATAAAGTTCAGATAACGGGTATATATATGAAATGTCTTTTATGTCAAATTTATTTTAATTTATTGCATTAGTTTTAGCTTTGTTATACTTTTACTTAAACATATTAACGAAATAATTAGTTTTTATTGTTGAATTTGATGTTTTTTGACATTAAACTAAAATCCCGAAGTTCCGAAAAATCCCGGGAATTACATTTCTAACATCCCGAATTCCGGGATCATACATTTTTATAGAAATATCATCAATAATAAACTAACTTCTTTCGACGTCGTAACTGGCAGTAAGAGTCTTATTTTCTTTATCAGCAATTGAAAATATAACTTCAAATCATTTTGCTTTAAAAAATTCATTAGATTGTTATTGTTTTTCATGGTTAGTATAATTTAAAGAGTATAATCAGCTGGGAACTCTCTTGTGTAATTATTAGGCATTGAGCGATCCATAGTTAATTTTATTATGTTTCTGCACAAAAATATAAGTGCATATTTTTTAAAATATTTTGAGGCATAGTTTAGGCGCATTTTCCAATAATAAATACATAAAAATCCGCACCCTAGTTATTAAATTTTTCCATTGGCCCATCAAAGTATAAGTAACTTAATCAGTTTAATTTTGATGATAAAGAGCTAAATAAAATATGTTTGAATTCTTTTATTTATTTCAAAATCGTATTATATTTAGGATGATTTAAAACAAGTATTTGGTTTAATTTTATTTGATCTTACAAAACATTTGTAAGAGAAAACATCGTCAAACTAATTTGTGGAATAAAAGTGGTTACTTTTTGTTTTAGGAAATATTTGCCGTGTGTGAACCTACCTTTAGATATAATGAGCTTAGAAGTATTTTCAGAAAAGTGGGCGGTATTTTTTACATGCCGCAAGAGAGATGAAATATTTAGTATAATTTAGCACGCTACATATTTTTCCGTCATGTTTGTATTAAGGATATGTTCAAGTAATTAAAAAAACCTTAGTATTTATTTATTATTATTTACATTAACTCTTTAACGAAGCTTTATGCATTGAACACATTCACCCTTATTCTATTTGGCGTCGTCGATATCGTCGTCAATATTGAGTCAGAAAATGGTATATGTTTCGTCGATATCGATTACAAATGGTTACTATTGACAAAATTTTATAGTTTTATAAGTCGGGTTAAAGTACATAACGCTGTCAAAAGTTAGCAATTGTTATCGATATCGGCGAAAAATATATCATTATCTGACTCAATATTGACGACGCCAAATATAATAAGGGTGATTGAAGAAAGCAGGATACCGACTGCAAAATAAAATATACACGTTTTTATGAATACGATTCTTTTGACGACAGCACAGCTACACGGCCACTCGACTACTTTTGCCGCTGCAGCCGAATTAGGCTACTTTCTATTTTTGTCAACCACAAAACAGAAATAGTGCTGCTAATATAATAAAAATGTAAAAAATTTTAGTGCTTAAAAAAAATTATTTTTTTTTTTTTTACTTTATTAAGAGAAGTTCTGTTATTACCACATATATATTTTTACTCAAAATAATTGTTTAAAATTTAATTACTTTGGAATTTTGTACGGTTATTTTTTATTAAAGTAAAAACCAAAAAATAAAGTGACACTACTGAATTATAAGTCAGCTGTTTGCTTTGTAGCTGTCGTTCTTAATATGTAATACAACAGCAGCCAGCAGCATTTGTGTTCGTGTAGTCGTGTAGCCTGCTATCTTCAATGTGTTTAATGTATTAATGCTTTTTCAGCTTTATGATATTTTTCATTACTTTCTTTAAGAAAAAATGCTAATTCCGATAGCTCTTCTCAGCTGCTTTATCGAGATATTTCTTATTCTTCAGTATTTCTCTTTAAATTTTTCCCAAGTTCTCCTCTTGACACCCATCTACTTAACCCGCCACCGGGTGTGTTAAAAGAATGGAATAACTTTTTAAAAAATTTTGTGAATTTTAATATTGAAGTATAATAGCTTAAATTCATTAAATATCTTTGTTTTATTATCAAAGAGCATACATTTTAAAAAGAAGTTAACTCTTAGTGGGTGAGACCGGCGTCACCATTGATCAAAGTCAAATTTGCGTCACCATTGGCGGGTTAAATATATATGTATATGCATGTACACTAATGAACGCGACACACTTTTAAAATCAATATTAAATATTTATTGATTTAAATTATGATGAGCAGTTCTTTTGGCTCGGACTCCATATGTTGTCAATAAAGCTTAGTAATCTGTTCAAAAATTCGTGCCAAATGCTGCCAAACTACATATAAAATATTTGGAATGAAAATTAATCGAAATAATTTCGCAGAAGCAGTTCTCTGATTTTATTATGGAAAACATGTGAAATACATCTGGCAACCTTATTTTTCCACGAAATTTAAACAAACAGCTGATCATTTGTTGTATATAAAATTTTTCGCATGAAAAAACCATAAATTTTCGCAAATATGAACAGAGTACTAGGCTTTAGATGGGAAAAGGTCATAGCTACCAATGACCAGTACTTTGAATAAAAAATATATTGTACAAATGTTTCAAAATAAAAGCTAAACATTTTAAAAAATCCGGCATTTTTAAGTCCATTTTACATCCAAAAAAAATTTTAAATCCCTTGATTATATCGATCGCAGAGTAACTACTAATAACAAATGATAATTTTGGTACAAGAACGCGACATTAGAACATAAACAAAATAAACACTTCTATGAAAATGTTCTATATATAGTCCAAGTTCAGAATTAAGTATCCGAAATATAAACAAATATATTTGCTAATTTGAAGACACGAGCACTCCAAAGTATGCGTTGCAATTAAACTCATAACTACTGGTATAATTAATACTGGAGGAAAAACTGAATGGTATATGAAAAATTGCTGTAGAACCGAAATACTGTTTTATGGACCGATTTGAATGATTATTTCATCAAAGTCCGTTTAGAAAGTGTTAAAAAAATTACTACTTCGATCTCGCAGTATCGGCAGTTACCATCAGAGAAATGTAGAATTTTTGCAACAATCATCAGTTTATATTTTGTTAAAAAAATTCCAATGGGGTTCATTGGATATACGCACTATTTCTACTATGAGTACAGACGACAATCAATAAGAAGAATCAAAATAAACTTTTTTTTTTTCACGAAAATCACTAAAATTTGGATGAGTTGCAGTCAACAGCAACTGCAACAACAAAAACTAAACAACATACACATGAAATAACAACAAATATACGCACTAATAAAAAACAAATTTGAAATAAAATGAAAAAAAAAACAAATAATTAGAAAATATAAAAAACAACCAATAAGAAAGAGTAAAAGTATAAAAAAAACCCAAAAACCAAAAGCACACATGTAAAACAAAAAAGAAAAGTGAATGTGAATGTGCAGCATACAACACACATGCACATAAATAAATATCTGTGCAACATAACAAAGGGAAAATCCATAAAGTACTTAAACTGCAACAGCATTACAAGCAACCAGCTACTGGTGACTGAGGAAACTAAAGGCGACGATCTAGCATACACTAAATGCTAAAGGCGCTGCTGCTGCAGCCGTAGTAGCAGCGGCAGCAGCCGTGACGTTTGTGGTTGTCAGGGGAAGAAGAACACAAACTGATCCTTAGACGTGTGTTTAAATAATGAACATCTTTTAGTTTAATGGTTTATTCTAAAACGAAACGTGGTGCGATCAAGAACTCGTTCGAGAGAAGATCGGTAAAATTAAAAAAGACAAACAAATAAAAAAAGTCGTGAATTTGAATATTTGACGCACCTCTTTAAAACGTTCGTTGTTAGACAAAATACATTTTTCTACATATATATTTACATGGGGTTTTCCCAAGAAAATTTTAAGAAAATAAGTGAAAAAAACATCACATTATTTTTTGGCAAATGAGCCAAGAAAATTTTATTTGAAAATAAAAAATAAATACAAAAACTTAATAAAGTGAACACATTATAGCGAAAAGTGTGGCAAAGTGACATTATACACGCGATTTTGTGACTCTCTCTATCATATTGTGTTATGATTGATTAAAAAAAAAATGTTTATGTGAAATTTTTAAATAATAATAAAAAAAAATTAAGAAAATAAAACTCATAAAAATGTCTTCCACTTTAAAAATTAATACTACTATGAATAGCCAAAATCTAAGCATTCCCATACAAAAATCATCAACATTAAATATGTACCACGAAATGGCACAACCATCGACGCCACCTTACACACCATTTGCAAACTCCGCCGTATCACAGTGCAATGGACAACAAGTTGAAAATTACACAGCTACTACAGCACTTTCACCACCAATGCCAGCTCCAGTAAATTGCAATTTAATGTCTCCGCCATTGAGTGCAACACCAATAAGCGAACATTTTCGCGCTTCCCTCTGCAATTTGAAATCATTCAACAGTGGCAGTAATTATAACGATTTTGCCACAGCCGATGCTCATTTTCCAGATTTTTCACAATTAACATTTGCAGCTGTTGAAACACCAAGTTCAATTTATGGCGGCATTGGTATGAGCTGTGGCAATACAGTCAACCCAGCCATGGATGATGAGGATTTTCTGCATAAACGCCATCATTCCATGTGCTATTCCGGTGGCGAGGAGGAAGAATTTGGCCATTTATCGGATGGTGATGTAAAATGTGAAACGATGCAAATGCAAGAACAGTCACAACAAGGTGTCTTTCGTTTTGAGCCTGAAGATATTGCTCGCTTAAGCGAAACCTGTCAATATGAGGAAATCAATGGTGTGCCGGTAATGCCTCAGACACCGTTTACTCCCCAAACCCCTTATACACCATATCCTTCCACCTACATGTCATTTACACCTTCGACAACACATCAGCCGCAACAACAGCAACAACATAATGACTATGACATGTCCTATAGCAGCCAGCAAATGGTGATGCCAACAGCCATGCAAGAATGTCAGACATTAAATGGCAGCAGCAATGATTGCTTAAATTTAGATATCGAATATTATAATTATGATGAAATAAACTGCCAATCCAAGGAACAATCACCCTGTTCTTCACCTCCTTTGGATCCTTGGATGTCCTTGACGGTCTGCGATTCCATGCAACAACCAACCAGACAAGAGTCACCCAAAATAATCAACACCAGCTATGCTGGCTTCACACCTCCACAACAGATCAACTATGAGCCCAGTATAAAGCAAGAAAATACCACAACAACCAAATTACCCTCAATGATGTCTACCTTTGGCACTCCGAAATACGAACCCTTAAGTGCCTATTCCTATACGAATTATGGCGATTATGGCCAGCAAAGAACTCATATCTATAGTCCTCCTGCCCAGTCAGCGGCCAACACAGCTGCTCAGTATTCACAAAATTTAAATTCATTCACTGTCTTGGCTGATGATTTTGAAAACTGCAACATGCTGAACATGGACAAACCAAATAGAGAACACAAAATAATATGGACCATTAATGAATTGGATGAAATAAATGAGGAATTAATGAGTGAGTTTTGCAAACAACCCGCACAAAGTAACTGCGGTTATGACAGTCATCACTACTACTGCAGCAATGACAATTCCACCAACACCGATGAGGATGAAGAAAATAATTTGGAGCTTATCGAAGAAATTGAAACATTTCCCGAGGAATTGGAAACTGAAAGTGTTGAGGAGGACAATGATGAAGTCTTTATAGTGGAAAAATGCAAAACTAATAAGCAGCGCAGAAAACGTTGCACTTCACAAACCTCAAATGCCTCATCCACTGCCACAGCTGTATCTGTTGTGGAGCAGCCCACACAGGAGCCCATGATTTGTCGCTGGACCGACTGCAATGAAATTTTCCCCAATCAAGTGGAATTTGTGGCCCATATCGAAAAGAGACACGTTGATGTTAAGAGAGGAGAAGATTTTTCTTGTTTTTGGCATGAATGCCCCAGACGTTACAAGCCTTTCAATGCGCGCTACAAACTGTTAATACACATGCGGGTGCACAGTGGCGAAAAGCCAAATAAATGTCCGGTGAGTGGTGTATTTGTTTTTTTTTTTAATTTTTATTATTTTAGGAAACATGTAATAGATAAACATTATTTGTTCAAATTAAATATTTAAATTCAAGCAAATATTGTTGTGCTAATTTCAAAACATGCCACTTATTTAAATAGAATTATAACAACATTATTGAAACTTTAAATATATTAATTTATATGATGTTTCTTTTATGTTATGATAATGGTGAAATTGTTTGTCAATCAAGTATTTTTAAAATAAGCAATCTAATTTGAAAACGATAAAATATTTGATTTCATAAAATAGTTTTCTTAATAACTAAATTTTATAGCTTGTTTATTTAAACTAGAAAGCTTTTTAATAGAAATTCTTTAGAATTTTATAATATTAATTAAAAATATGTTTTAGATTCAAAGAAAAAAAAAAAAATTGTGAAAATCCATATGGCCACATACGTACTTACATATGTATATAAGTATATAAGTATATAAATACACTCTAATAACCTGTGCAACATGCATACATTAATAGTCGAACAGCAAACAATTTTGTTTTTAATTTTAAAATGTAATTTGAGATGAAATCTACAAATACGTTCGTTTATTTTTTGTTTTTGGTTCCTTTTTGTTTAGAATAAATAAAACAAATTTTTGTTTCTAAATAAAATCATTTTCATTATTTTATTTCTATGTTTTCCCCAAGCATGTATGTACGTATGTTGTACGTTCGTTTGTACGTTTCTGCTGCACGTGAACAGCTGTCATAGATAACATTTCATTACATTAGTCTTTCACTTGTTGTAAATAAATGATGATGAAAATGATTTAAATGTTTTTCATTTCTACTTTTTTCTAAAAACAAACTTTATACATATTTACAAACACTCACACATGCTGAAAAAACAACAAATTTTAATGTTTATTAAAACAAAAAAAAAAAAAAGATAAAGAAAGAGTTGAGTTTTAAGTTGCAGTACATGATTTCCTTGTATTTTATATACAATTCTAGATTTATTTTAAATGAAATGTGTCCAAAAAGTAGCACGTGATGCTATTTAAAGTGGTTTAATAAAGATATTTAATATTTTATAATTCACTTTTTGTTGTTGAAAATTTATCTTTTGCCATATGTTTTCAGAAAAAGTTTATTATACTCCATCACTTGAACTTATGCTACTGCCATATGTTGTAAAATAAGGAAAAATATAGACAAGAGAAATTATATAAAGACAAAGTTTTGTTGTACAATATAAAATGTTATTAGTTAAAGGAAAAAATCATTTCTTAGATGAATTTTATGCAAATAATCAATAAACTGAGGTAAAAATGCAAAATAATGGCATATAAGCTAGTAAAATTAATGAAATTGTAAAAATTAGAAGTTTTTAAGAAATTCTGAAACTTGCCACAAAATGTTGCAAGTTGAAAAACTTATTATGAATTAAGGAATTCAACAGTAAATCAAGATTTTTATTAAAATTTGTTAAATAAAAGTAAAAATTAATGAAATAGTGAAAATTAAGAGTTTATATTTAATTTAGAAAATTGCCACAAAATGTTGCAAGTAATAAAACTGTTTAAAAAAGCATAAATTTAACTCTAAATCAATATTTAAATTAACTTTTATATCATATTTTTTATGCAGCCACAACATGTTGCAAGTACTTAAATTTCACAAAAAGTGTTAAAAGTAGAATAACATTTAAATTGATATTTAAAAATATTAAAAATTTTCATATATTTAAACCCGCCACAAAATGTTGCAAGTTGTAATTTTGTTAATTTTTGGAAATTTTTTAAATAATTAATAAAACTATACCACTTTGTTAAACAAATATCTTATATAGTATAAATTTAAAGCTGCCACCAATTGAGGCATGTTAAAACACATATTTTTTCCCTTATCCATTTCTGTATTCACCTTAATGCTTTGTACAACAAACCTAAATTTACATATCAAAAGCTAGGGTCTTCTATTTATACTTTTAATTTTAACTTTACTCCTTCCATCTCTCTCTTTTAACGTATGTCATCATAAACTAACTTTGTTTCTTAATTTTATCTTTTATTTTACAGTTTCCTGGATGTAATAAGGCATTTTCGCGTTTGGAAAACTTAAAAATCCATCAACGTTCACATACCGGTGAACGTCCCTATGGTTGTCAATACAAAGGCTGTCTAAAAGCATTCAGCAATAGCTCAGATCGTGCAAAACATCAAAGGACCCACTATGATACGGTAAGTGTCAAAAATATGCTAATACACTTATGTTTCAACGGCAGCCAGAAATTGAAAGGAAACACAAATATGAACAAAACAAAAAATAAAAAATCAAATTTTATAATGGCCACTTTTTTTGGGCAAAACTCTGTAATAATTTTGTGCCTGAAATTCTGAGAGTTTCAATGAAAATTTAAAAAAGTATGTGTGTGTATATTGAGAGTCAGTCGTCATATTTTTCAGTTCGTTTTGTTGAATGTTTTTAGGCATATTACATGTGAGTGATTTATTGTTTGTGTATGCAGTTGCAAAATAACATGCAATAAAACTTACAAGTACATACATACATACAAGCAACATATTGTTGTGAGTGAACGAGCCTTCAAAAATGTCTAAAAATTTTGTTATTTTCCTTTCTGGTTTTTTGTTTTGTAGTTATTGCAAAATCTATAATAACAAAAATTGTGGATACCAACTGATTCGAGGACTGGTTGTTAACTGCATTTGTTTTGAATGTGTGAGCAAAAGTGTTTGGTGCGTTACGCACACGTTGCAAATGTTTTGCTGTTTTTCATGGATGCATTCACTACATATTCACAATAACATTTGACAGTCATAAGGCCTAAATTCTGAAACAGGTGCGTCTTCAACAACAATGCATTCAATTCGCTGTTGCCTTATCAATATTAAACGAGTAGTCCATATACCACGACCATGTTTTGAAAGGCTTATAAAAGTTAATGAAATGTTTGCATTCGCTGTTAGCAGACCAACAAAACATTTTTGTGAACATTCCACTGAAAACACCATGTTCTAAATAATAATGACACATTTCTTTCGGGGGTTTAAGCCAAAAATAAAACGGTTAAAATGAGTTGTTTTTTTTTTTGTTAAAATTGAAACAGTTTTTGCTTTTTGGTCGGCCATATGTTGTGGCATGTAAGTTTTAATGTGTAAATTCAACAAATTATTAAGTGCAACACAACAATTTTTTATAATGTTGGAAAAATTTCAACTTGCCACAAATTGTGGCATGTTTAGAAATTATTGCAAAATAGCTATAATACAACAAAGGCATTAATTTATTGGGAGCTTTTGCAAAATTTTAACAAAAACAAGTATTTAAATCGCTTAAATATTTTGAGGTATCATAAAAATATTAAATATTTAAATCGTTTATTTATGCTGATTTAATTAAATTTTAATAAAAATCAACTTGGTTTAAAATACGGCAAGTTATAGAAATGTTGTTCATAATTTAGTTACAGGTTATTTGTAAAGTTTAACCATGCAACATAATATTGCAAATACAGATTTTAGAAAACGTGTTATTATATAATTTACTATTTACTGAATTTGCAATATGTAAACATGTTAAAATAACTCCTACTTTATAACTTTCTTGGAAAACTTATTATATGGGGTTAAATAAATTTTTAAGGATGACAATCTCGCTCAATATATTTATACAAAATGTAATTAAATATTATATGAATTAAAATTAATGTTAAATTGTTTGTTTTTTTTGTATATTTGTAGAAACCTTATGCCTGCCAGTTGCCCGGCTGCACCAAACGTTACACTGATCCCTCTAGCTTGCGCAAACATGTAAAGAATCATGCCTTACGCAATGCCAATGGTCATTTGGGACGCAGAAAATCTTCAAGTGCTGCCACAACAACAACTAACAAAAAATCAAATGCCAAAACACGCAGACATTCGGAATCTTCAGTGTTGCAAGCCAGTAAAACTAAAAATAACACTAATAATAACAATAACATGCAGCCACAAGAAATTGTCGTGCAAGTGCAACATGGTAATCACAACAAGCAACGCAGTAACAGCTTCAGTGAAATGTCATCATCATCAGCATCGTTAGCCAGCATTGCAATGGTAAATAACAATTATGAAAATAAACAAAAATTAACAAATGTGAATTACAATAATACACCAAACAATAAACAACTGCAACAACAGCATCATAATAATCACAAGCATATGGCGGTGGCAACAACAAAAACTGAATCATCATTATCATCATCATTACTATCCACAGCTAATCACAATTCAATGAACTTTAATGAGTTGTCAAATTGTATTGTTACCATTGAACAATACAACAACAGCAACGGCATCAAAAACAATCAACTAGAAAATAGTTGCAACACTGACATTGACAAGAGTGATCAAAATACAACCACTGTAACCACTGCTCTAGCCGCATATAATTTGAGTAACAATACAGCAACAACGACAACAACACAAATGGCAAACAAAACTGGCAACAGCAGCAGCAATATCAATGAAAATATTAATCAATTAAATGAATTTCAACAATTGTTACAAGTAAAATCATCATCAACCAAATGCCAGCAACAAACCAATGCGAGTAATACTAGCAGTGGCTCAGCAACATTAACATGTGATGTTTTAAATTACAGTAGCAACAGCAACACTAACAATAATAACAATGTAAAATATGTAATGGCCAATACAACAGCAACAACTACAACAAACGGCATTACCACAAATTCGATTAGCACACAATGCTACAATAACATCAACAATCCAACCCACACCAGCAGCAGCATCAGTCCAATTCTAGCAACGACGAGTACAACTGACAATGACAATGACACAAATGAATTTGTTTCATTCGAGTATGTTAAAAAGCTGCTGTCCGAAACATTCGATTATATGGATGAGGATAATAATGATAGTTGTTGTGATAATAATGTTCAAAATACCAATATTACAGGAACCACCTCGGCTTCAGCATCATCAACATCATCATCAACAACATGTGTTGATGTACTTGCTGCTGCTGTGGCCAGTAGTGGTATTGGTGTCATTAGTGCGGATAAACTTAAGCCCACAACAACAGTAGCAACTGCAACAGCAACATCATCATTGTCATTGCCATTGTCAACAATAACAACAACAAAGCCAGCATTGGTGACAGCAAATGAAGTTGTTGCTAATGTGTCTAATAAAAATTTACATAATGAAAATGTTGAACAAGAATTTGCCAATAATTTTGACATGGATTATTTGGAAAGTTTTATGTAGAACCAGCAAAACAATACACACTCAAACTTTTATTAATATTGAAAAGTTGTATATAAAATTTCATTTTAATTAACTATTTTTTACTTATAAAATTTAAACACACTCATCGAATTTAAGTAACGAAACAAACCTACCAAAGACATTAACCAAAATAATTTGAAATCTCATACTATGCCTCCTAGATTTTAAGCAACTTTAATCAATCTCTCTCTCAAAAGATTCCACCAAAGACATTGATAATTATTTCTAAAACCAAATATTTTTACTGATCTCTAAACCTCTACAAGTTTGAGTAGTTAAAATATTTACACTTTAGCACGTTAACTAATTTAAGTTCAGCCTTTTATAAATTTATTAACAAAAAAAAAATCGTCCCTAAAACAAAAAAAATTTAAAGAATTTTTTTTTTGCTTTTATACAAAACCCACCATTTAGTGATGTAATGAGTCTTCCCAAATCCCAGTTTTTATATAAACTTTGATATTAGTGTTTTAATAATAATTTTAAGCATCGTTAACAAACCAAAAAAATAAGAAAAACGAATAACAATTATTGAATTCTTAAATGCTTTAAAAACGAAACGAATTATGAATTATTTATATTTTTATACAAATGTTTTATAAGTTTTATTACATTTTAATTAAATATTTAAGTAGATTTTTAGCAAAATTGTTAATAGTTTTTCTTTACAATTTATGTAGATATTTCTACTTAATTTTTAGTTTTATTTTTTATTTGTAGTATAATAAACTTTACGTTTTTTTATTTAAAAAAAAATATATATATTTATTTTGTTTTATTTTAACACATTACAGCCGATAATACGATAGTCTACACCTGTTACGATATCAATTGGAACAGATATTGTCAGCACATTTTTTGTGAGATTTTTCTAATATTTTTCAATGACATTATTTGTCAAAAAAAAAAAAAAATATATTTTTTGTCTCCTTTATATTAATTTTGGTTAAAGAAAAACAAACAATAATTAAACCCGATAATCGTTTGAAAAATAAACCCATTCTTATCAGAGTAATTTCAGGAGACGTTGTTAATCTTATATTGGGTATATGCAGTGTTGCCATATATTATTATTATTTCTAAAAAAAAACTTTTTTTTAAGTACATACATACAAAAATTACAAAACCCAATTTGTACATAAATCAGACTGAGATAATTTATGTGAATTTAGTGCTTTAAATACATTCAAATCAATCTTCCCATTTAGTAAATCAATTTGGGGCAATGACAATCATTTTGAAATAAACTATTAAACTTATTGATGTCATAAATTTACAATTTTCCAAACATTTTTTTTTAAATAAAACTTTTTGTATCTCAAAAAACTTGCAAAAAAAGGGAAAACTTGACATATGGTAACACTGGGTGTATGACTTGAAAATGCGGGATTTTTTAAATTTATTAGCATTTATTTTAAACATTTTTACAATATAAATTCATTCAAAGTATTAACCATTGTTAGCTATGACCTTTACCCATCTTTCTGGCAACATATGGACTCCGAGCCAAAACAACGGCTCATTTTTTGAGGCCCAGAACGAATCAAGCCAATATCGTATACTCTGTTCCAAAGTAAAGCGTATTCAAGAGAGACATGGTCTGGAATTTAACTTATTTCTAAAGTTCAAGGGAGTCATTGTAGATGAGTGGTCCAGTACACATCTACACATATATACATTTTATGGCAGAATACCAATTATGTATTAAATACCCCATATATTTGATTGTTACTGAAACCTTTTATGTTTAAATAAATAATAAAGTGTGTCTCAGCAGCATGTTTATATTCCGATTATTAGAAATGGAGCGATGGATTGGAAAATTATACTGAGGCCGATCGCAGAATTTTGAGTAAAGAAAGTGCACCTAATTTGTCAACCATTGGAAGAGTGGTCCAAAAATTTAAAGATACTGGGTCGGTTATGGATAGTAAGACTCCTTGCTGCTGTAAACGAAAGTGTAGCCGAAACCCCCAAAACATAAATTTGGCATCGTTCTCAATAACTTCAAATTCGCACTACCCAGCGAGTTTTGATAAAAGACCTCCATCTTTATGAGTAAAAAATCAACTTAGTTAGGAGCTGAAACCAGCATACCATGGAAAGCGCCGACAATTCGTTCAATGGGTAATGGATCAAAGTGAAGTCAATTTTCATCTGATTGGAAACAAATGCACTCACAACAAGCAACTGTCTGGTGTATTATTGGGCCTCATGTTTTGAATATGAAGCTGAAATTGCAGTGCCTCAATTGGACGGCATGGATCTGAACGACATTAAATTTTGAAATAACCTCTGCAATGGTTGTCCAAATATTTGTCTAAAAATAAATTCCCATATAACACGTTAAAAGTTCTGTGGTATGGAGTGAGATCGAAAAATTCTTAACTTAATATGTTAATAAAAACGAAACCACTTAACTTACAGTTTTAATTCTTTTTTATTTGATTGAAATTATTATTAAAATTTACAAAAAAAAAAAATATATTTTTATAGTTTTAATCACTAGTGATGAAAGTTTGAATCTTTTTCGGAATCCCTTCCATTAACGTGTTTATAGTGCTTTCTGTCACTTTGCTCGTACAGGTAGTCTATCTCCGTTTAAAATCTACCACACTTTTGGACACATTTTTTGTGCTCTTCAATTCTCTGTTAACAAGAGCCCAATATCTCTCCACTGGCCTTAGCTCCGGGCAGCTTGGAGGATTTGCCTCTCTTGGTATAAATACCACATTATTGTTCTTGTACCACTCAAGGTCTGGTTTAGCATAGTGACAGGATGCCAAGTTAGGCCAAAGACACATTACGAAGTCTTATGAATGGATGCAGCCTTTTTTGTAAACATTCCTTGATGTAAATTCGGTATTTATAGAGCCCGTTGTAACAAATGATTGTTTTCTTTTGCCGCAACTGGATATATGCTTGCCATACCAAAGAACTTTTAGGGAAAATTTGTCTGCTTTTGGATCCTAAACTTTTCTACAATATTCCCTCGAGCATCAGCAACATAAAATGTTTGACCAGGAAGTTGCGAAAAATCTTCCAGAATATACATTTCGTCATCCATTATGCAGCAAGAATATTTTTTTATAAAACTTGACTTCAATTTCCGAGCTCTGTTTTTAGCAGCGTTCCTGTCAGGAACTTTTTGAGCCTTGTATGTTTTTAAACCTGCATTAGCTTTAACTTTTCGTACCAAATAGTCCGAGCACTGAGCTAACCGGGCTGGCTCTTTAGAAAATGCTTTCTCTTTGTTTGGCTTTAGAAACATCATATGGACCATTGCTTCTACCTGAACCAGGTTTTCTATCAACGGACAAGTTCTCCCGGTACTGTTTAAAAACATTGGAAACAGTTTGACGGCAGACCTTTGAATGCTTGGCAAACTTTTTGTAGGACCAAGTTGGGTTTTGTTGAAAATATTTAATAGCTTTAGTACGCATTTTTTTCTGGTCACTTATTATAATCAGTTTAACAACAAATGAATATAATTGACATTAAACATAATAACTGACATGTTTTACAAAGGTAACTTGATCAAAAAAAAAAAAAATAAATAAATAATCAAATAATACTTGGGTTAAGAGTTTTAATGAAAAACGTGGTTTAAGAATTTTACGATCTCACTCCTTAATACCATAATCCGCCTAGTCTCGAAAAAGAATCAATGTCAAAATTTTTAAAATGGTTAAATTTGGATGAAAAGGGAAATTTGTAATATTTTTACATATTAATATATGGGGCATTTTATGTCAAGTGAACCAACTTTTGAAATCGATGTCTTCCGATTGGGATCGTATCCCACACAGAGACCAAAAAACTCTTAAAGGAATAGACCTAAGCTTTCATTTGAGCAAAAATTTTTGAAAAGGGACCATTTAGGAAAAAAAATAGATTTTGCAAAAAAAAAGTTAAGCATTTTATGACTTGGGTTAAAAAATTTTTATTTTGATAGATATCCCACTCGCATCCCACTAAGCGACCAAAAATCTCTTAAAGCAATGGACGTAGGCTTTCTTTTGAGCAAAAAAAAAAAAAAATTTAAAAAAGGTCCCATTTTGAAAAATGTCAACAAAGTTTATGATTTTGCAAAAAATGTCAAAAATTATATGTTTTGAGTTACAAAACATTTATTTTGATAGATATCCCACTCGCATCCCACTAAGCGATCAAATAGGTCTTCAAGGAAAATATCTAAGCTTTCTTTTGAGAAAAAATTTTTATTTTTAATTTTTTTTCCGAAAGATTGAAGAAATAGCTATCTAATCTATTTGGGACACATTTTGCTAAGAACAATAGGTAATAAGTTACATGGATGAGAAAAAAACACCTGCTTGGCCTAAATGTCAAATTTTTACCCCCTCTAACTCAGAAAGTTCTCGACTGATCTTGTTGAAAAATTGTGTCTGTCTTCCCAATCGGAAGACATCGATTTCAAAAGCTGGCTCACTTGACATGTAATGCCCCATATATATTTCTATATTTACACATAGCTTGAATCCTGCTTTAGGCAATGGTCGAAAATAATAATATTGTTACGAATGTGCAATGACGATTTGAATTTAACGGTCTGTAACTACTGCCTGCAAACATTCATCATGTTTATGAACACTTCCATTAGTGGTGGCTTCTACTTATCAACAGTGTTGATGGCATGCGGTTACTAGCATTGTTTGTAAGTGTGGCAACACTAAGTGTTGACATCGAAAACTCTAGAAATCGAACATACTAGTTGACCGTTAAGAACAATCTCGACTACTCGGATGAAGATGGCAGTCGTGAGTGGAGTTTATCATTGGCGCTGTTAGAGTAAACATCAACTGTCTTGTGCATATAAGGTTGTACGTAATAGAGTGTGTGTGCATTTCTGCGAATTGATAAACGTGTATAAAAACACTGAGTGACTATTTAATTCTGTTGTTGTTGTACATTCTAAATAAATAAAGAGTTGTTACAATTTTAAACTACTAAAACTGCTTTTATTTGCAATCAAAAGTATTCGGTTTATTTAAAGGAAATAAACCCACGTTTTTAAAAGGTAAATACGTAACAATATATATACCTACTAATTATAATAAATATATTTATTGATATTATTCTGCCTTTGAATTGTTACCCGCCCACGCAAAAACGTCAACAGGGCTGCAGGTTTTCTAAAAATAGTCAAGTTTTCATATAATTTATTTAGTTATTTATTCAATTTCTAACAAATTATACTAAAATACATTTTTTTTCTAATTATTTTCCATAAAGAAATATAAAACCACTTTTTTCGATCGATCCTACTGTGCAACGGTGGACAATACATATTAAATACGATAAAGTACCTTTAAACTACAACAAATTTCATTTAACTGACTAAATAAAGTAAATTAAATTTTCTTTTTAAATTTATATCTGGTAATTTATATGAAAACTCTTCCTTTTATTTTTCTAGTTATATATCTATTATATTTTCATTAAAATTATAAACGAGACTTACCCTCTTGTGGCGACCATTTCATTTTCTACAATTTGAAAATAAACACAACAAATTTTCTTTCATTTAATTGCAGTTCAATTTACTAACACAAATTAATTTATTTAGTAAACTATTTAATAGGTATTGTAGAGAATTTAACTTCGACTTCTTCATTTTATTTAAATTTTATATATTCTCAAATTAAATTTAATTAAACTATTATTATTTCACTTAGAACATTTAATAAATAGCATTAAAAGCAATTGTACTTTGCAAAAACCTAAACGAGACTAAATAAAGAGATCAATTTCAATGGCTCTGCTAGAGAGAGTGTCATTGAAACAACTACAACAACAATAGAGTAATAATTAAATTAAAAATGTAAACAATGCAAATGAGTAAGAACAAGTTTGTGTTTATTGTAATCTCTTTTACTTACATTCTTTTTGTTTTTTCTTTGCAATTATAAACTGTTTTGTTGTTATTGTTGACATGTAAAAGGTACTAAATACCAACTGTTTTTAATTTTGTTATTGCATAGGCAGAGTTGCCAAGAAGGCAGAGTTGCCAAGAAGGCAGATCTAGGACTGCCAGATATATTTTATATCTTTATAACTTTTATTTTTTGATAAAAAAGAGAAATGAAACAACAAATTCTAATTTGACATGAAGAGTTTTTTACAATTTTCTTTAATAAAATTATACAACACAGAAATACACTCATACTTTTTTTAAAACCATCAGAATGTCTACCAAAAAAATATCGTCACCTACACAACTACAATTCTGGGGGCAAATTCTCGCACTCGTAATCAAAATAAATTTCGAACGTTTACTAGCGTTCGAGTAAAAACTCGTTCGTTATCGAGCACAATGATTACAATTTCCAATACATTTTATTCCATATCGAATTAGAGAATCCCAAAAATAAAAAAAACTCGAATGCGGTAATTAGCCCCCTGGTTGAATTTATACAGAACCGGAACAAAATTTAAATTACATTTTTTTAACATTATATCTGATCATATTGTTATTATCATGACAAAATTGGCCTGCAAACTGAAAATATATTTTTTTTGCTCTTAGCAACGTTTAATGACATTATCTCTTATTATTTGTTATATTTATATCGTAATTGTACACATCTTATGAAATCTTGCTAATTCATACAAACAAATGAAAAGAGATCAAACGTTAAATTTATCATTTGATTTGTTTAATGTTGCGTTGTTCATCTATCCTATCATCTATCTATCCTATCATCTTTTGTTATCCAAACTCCGCTATCGTTCTAATCACAAAATTGTAATTCAAATAAAAGCTCGCTATTACTTTAACATGTATGTATATTAAGATAGGTAAAACGAGTACCGAATAAGGAATGTAATCAACAATGCGGATTTGGGAAAAATTAGAAGATATCCCCTGAAGTATAAAGAATATTGCGATAAAGCAGCTGAGAAGACGCCGTAAACTTTGACACTATTACATGCCTAATAATACAGTGAGACCTCGATGATCGGGACCAGGAGCATTCTGGATAATCAATTTTCCCGGTTAATTGAGTACCAATTTTTAGTAGTTTTTTAATAATGACAGTTTTTCGATAATGACATTTAAAGCTCTATATTTCTAACTGATACATTGGTTGGATCAAAGTCGTCCAATTTGGTGGAAAAAATTTCACAATAACGTTTTCGGCATTGAAATCCTGCACGTCTGGATGTTGTCCAATGGCAGAATGGTTTTACTATCATCTTATAGACCGATTTTCTTAAAATGCTCTCTCACTTCTGGTACTAAATTATTGTTAAACCATTCCCGTGGACATTTTTAAAACTCTTTCCAATAACTAATGCTTTGCACTTGTATGTACCAGCAGCATTAACGCAAGCTAATGAGGTTAGTCTCTCCTTTGAGACCTTGTGTCATTCTCCATTATCTCATTGGTAAGTTTTTTCATTGTTTTGAATTCATTTAATTCTTTCACAAACATTTTGGCAGCTAATCAGCTGAATATTTTTCTCCTGCTGCATTAAGTTTGTGAATACCATGTCGTTTTTTTCTTAAATTTTGAGTGGAATATTATATACTTTCATTCACTTTTAATCCAGAAATTGGAGTTCCTTTAAATCATTCCTTCCGGAACCATTTATAAACTGCAAAATCTACTTTAGGTTCTTCAGCAGTTTTTAACGTTTTTCGATTTCCAAAGCCAATAACAGAATCACATTGTTTTTTATAATATCTAACACTCCTCATGCCAAAAGCTATCGAAAAATCGATATCAACAATATCAACAAATTTTGGCCTTACAAATCTCCTTTTTCGTTTTATTCTTATTGTTGAAAAATAATCGAAAAAAAAAAAATTATAATCCCGAATAATAGTGGTAATTACGGTTAATCTTTCCCGGATAATTGATGTTGCCGGTTAATCGAATCACGGATAATCGAGGCCTCACTGTATATAAAAAGAAAAAGCAGTTTTTTTTTTTTTTTTAAATGTTCACTAAATGTTTGTTTCCTTTGTTTTGATAAAATTTAAACTGCAAAGTGTTTTGATGTTTTGGAACTCACCCAGTATGTCGAACCAATAAATAATAAATACAAAACGTTTGTAAAAGTTACATGTTATTATCCCTATTACAAACATGATGATAAAATATGTCACATGCTAAATCACACTAAAAAAACAATGTAATTATTTCAATATTAATCGATTTAAATTATGTATTATTTATTCAATTCGGAGACTTTTACAATTTCCTAGATGCAATCGGAAAACAATTATATTTTTTGTCGCGTTTTTGAACCCATGTTTATTGCTATTGTATTGGAAACAACAAAAGAATAAAACAGTTGCACTAAACACAGTGCTACTAAAAAACTTTTTTTAAATCAAAAAGCATACTAATGTCACGTTCTTGATCGTGGATACTGCTGTAAAACACATACTAAAAACAATCATATTTGGTAAACAATCCTTAGAGTAATTATTACATTTCCATTTTAATTTTGAAATTTTAATTTTTGGAAATACTAAAAAAATTAGATAAATACTAAATATGTAAATAAATAGTATATTGTATGTAGAAAAGTGTTGGTGTTTAAAATAAAAAATTATAGCCAGAAAAACAATTTAATTTGGTTCCACAGTCAATTTAACAGTTCTTAAGTTATTTGAAAAAATTAAAATTTAAGAAATGCATCCGAATGCATTTTATGATAACAATCTAAAGAGGACATAATTGCATATTAAATCAATAAAAATAAGAGTAAAGCTTTATAAAATACAAATATTTAAAGTTACAACAGCCCATGTAAATTTTCTTGATTTTGAAATAGAATAGAATAGAACTGGAAATGTCTAAAGGACTTCAAAGGGTGTGTAATCGTGAATAATCGAGGAAAAAATTTATTTTTTATTCGAATGAATAAAGAATTTTAATTAAGAATAAAAAATTATTCGATTAATAATTGGAGGCAGCAAAAAGGTCCTACCTATTATGAGCTGCTGAAATCTGACCAGACCATTACAGGGAACTTGCACCGAACGCAACTGATTCGTTTGAAGCGAGCATTGGCCGAAAAATGTCTTGAATATGCGGCCAGACATGAAACCGTAATATTCCATCATTGCCAAAACTTTGAATAAATTTATATTGTTTAAATGTTTCAAAATTTTAAAAATACCGCATTTTGAAATTATTCAAATAATATGTTTTACTCGTTATTCGTTTGAATAATCGAGGGAATTTTAAAAATTAATCGATAACTCGAATACTAAGAAGAAAAAAGCTTTTAATCGAATAATCGTGTTTACCGTAATTACAAATTTAAAAACTTGTGTCTTTTCTATGTTCTTTAGTGTAATTTCTGCAATGCACCTTATTTCTACAAATTTCAGTAAAATGTAAAAATTTCATGAAATATTTATGCTTACATCCCCACCTCATTATGTTTTCTTTTTTGTAACTTAATAATATAATGTTAAAAATTTACAATTCTTAAAAGTGAACTCTTAGCGATGAATTTTAATTAAATCATGACATACATAAATAAATCATACGTATGTACATATGTATACACATACAAATTTAATCAGATTTCTTTTTATGTAATCATGTTCAAACCTACATACATACATATTACATGTACAACTGATAGCAACCTGTAGTAAATTAAATTTTTATATTTTAAAGTGCATGTATGTACTAACTATTTGTGTGAATGTATAATTACACAAACAAAATGTATACAATGTACAAGTACAAATGGACAATGAATGTATTGCAACCAAACCAATAATGTATTCCTTAATTAAGTTAAAAGTAAAATATCATAAATTACCTGTCGCAACAAACCCGAGAAAAAAATTTAATAAAAAAAATAATGTAAAAAAAGAGTAGGAAAAATCAGAAAACTTATTAAAACATATGTAAAATACATTTTGGCTTTTTGTTTTTATCATCATCAACATTATTACATGGCGGTTATTGTAAAATGCAACAACAAAACCACTGCACCACATAATAAGAGTAAATTACGCGTTAGTAAAAATACAACAAAAAATAATTACCATTAAAAAAGAAAGAAAGAGCCGCATGTAGCAAACAAATCGAATTCAATTGACTTGACTTGAATCGCACACGGTATCGGGTTGAATTGAGTTGAATCGAACCCAACGAAGTAAATATCATTTATTCATATTCCTACATGCAATTTAATCATGTGCAATAATAACAGAAACAACATAATACTATTGCACATTTACATATGTATAATATGTACATATTTACTTACTCATATCCATATGTACATCAGTGTTGCCATTTTAGATATTTTGTGGCTAAATTTAGCCTTTTTCAATCTCATTTAGCCAGTAAAATTATGAATTTCAGCCATTTTTATTTTCATTTAGCCATTTTGTTGGCTAAATTGAAAATGAGGTCGTTGTACCGTGGTACTGTTTAATGAACGGGCAATGGTTTGAGTCAATGTATAACAATATGAATTTGTAAAGCGATCCTTGTAAATTTTTCACAAACTTAACAATATTTGCTTTGCGTAAATAGAATTTACAGTTTTTGTGGAACGAAACAGCATAATTAATGCAAAGAGAATATACAAATTTTAAAGACTTTGCAAATTTCAACTTTTGTAGTTCTAAATTGACGAAAAATTGTACGAGTGCATAGCGAAAAGTTGATAAGTTGTTTTGTACAATAGGGCTCTTATATGTTATTTATGCCCTAGCATTTTATTTTTGTAATTAAGATGTCGTTTGCAAAGTATGACTTTCATTATTTTTTGCTGGTTATCATTCTAATTTGTGTTTTTAAATTTAAAATTTTTTGCCATTTTTTTATAAATTTTTTTTGCCAATTTTTGCAAAGAATTGAGCCTTTTTTGTTCACCAAGAATTGGCAACACTGATGTACATATATAATAAATGCTACTGTACATTAGTCTGCTTCAATGAAATAAATTAATTTACCCTAGAATTGTTCCTTCATACCAGGTTTGCCAGTGTTGGGGATTTGTCCCCAAAGGTGTGGATTTCGTAAGGTTTTTGGGGACTGGGGATTTTTAAAATATATCGGGGATTTTATGGGGATAAAGTATTAGGTTAAGGTTGTTTTATTATCGATAATAACAATAAGTTAACAATAAGTGAACATTATTTCATGTTCTGTGAATAGAAAATAAAGATGCTCAATGAAATTGAATGTACAAGATGGGGCAAAAGTAATCAACCAATGTTCTTTTGCTGTATGTATATTTGTTAAATGTGAAAAAAGTTTTTCATATAAAAAATTACAGCAAAAAAGCATTGGGTGATTAGTTTTGATCCACCGTGTATGTATCATTACATATAATATAATATGATATAATCTTTAAATTGTAGGATTTTATGTGCAGATCAATACAAATTTTGATGGTACAGTTCAGTGCAAGGTGTAATTCTGTAACTTCGAATTGAATTTACAATTGATTATTCTCAAATGTGTTTATGCTTAATGTTTGGTTAAAAAAGATACCACTACTAATTTTATATAAGATTTGAAACGATGTGTTACGAGATGCAGTGGAAAAAATTGTCAACCTATTGGTATGAATATTTTCAAAAGAAACTTTGAGAAATTCATAAGAATTTTGGTTTTAAGGAACCTTCTTAATTTTATAAGAATTAATTTGAACAGTTATTGGCTGATTTATTTAATATGTAGTTTAGTTTTTGTGAAAATTTCAAGAAAAACAATATTTGGGGATATTTTTAATTTTGGTTGGGGACAGCGATTAAAAGTAGCTGGCATCCCTGCTTCATACCAAAAACTTTCTAAAACCAGTAACAGAGCTATATTCGGTTGTACCGAATCTTATATACCCTTCTGCAAATTATATATATTTTATTTTTAGGTAAACAAACATAAATTTTTTAAATTGTTTTTCAGTTTCTAATTTTTTTTTTAAATTTTTTAATATTTTTTTTGAAATTGTTTTCCTAATTTTTTTTTTTTTAATTTTTTAAATTTATTAGTGAAAAAAAATTTATGACAAAATTCATTTTTTTTAAATAGGTAAACAAAATAAATTTTTTTAATTGTTTTTCAGTTTTAAAAAAAAAATTTGTTTAAAAATTTTTTAATTTTATTTTTCGAAATAGGAAAACTATTTGTTTTTTATTTTTTTCAAAATTTTTTTTTAATTTTTTAAATTTATTAGTGAAAGAAAATTTATGAAAAAAAAATTTTTTTGGTAAAAAAAAAATCGGTTTAAAAAATATTTACCCGATTTTGACTCATTCAAAATTACTAAAGCCTTATATATATCGTTAAATGACTTAGTAATCCAGATATAGATAAAAAATTGCCCAAACATCGAGGTTATCCCGGTTTTTCTTTTATCTCAGCCATTTGTAGGCCGATTTTCTCGATTTTAAAAAGCAACCGAGCCGGAATAATTCCCGATATATTGATGTATCAATCGTGTTTATAACTTATTTGGGTGCTACGGAAAGTTGATTTCAACATACAGACGGACAGAAGCTGTAGAAATTACAAACGGAATGAAAAACTTATATATAACCTTGCCACTCATGGTGAAGAGTATAAATAAAGCAAGTCAAAGTTTGTGAAAAATATTTTTAATGAAACCATTATTTTGTAACCGCGTTTTTTGTGAAAAATCGGCTAATATCTGCGGAATTTAAGCACATGTATGTATATAAACTTCCTTTAAACTTAATATATCAAAAAAGTTGGTTTTAAAAATAGAAATTTTAATAAATCATTAAATGAAATGCATTAAATGAAACGCCTGGCAATATTTTAGAAACATTTTATTTTGAAAGAAATTGGTAGCTCGTGAACGATTGGAGATATATTTACAGTATTGGCCATAACTAAATTTTTTTCATAATTTTTTTCATAATTTTTTGGATAAAAAAGGTTTTTTTTTGGGATGCATTTTGTATATATTTTATTAACTTATATTGTTAATGTTCATATTGTGTTCATTTAGGAAAGGATAATTGTATGAACTACTAATTTAAAATGATAAAACATACAAAAGTAAAAAACGCGACGGACAAAACAAAAGCACCCCCTTATAAGATGTTTAAAAATTTGACTATGCTACTGCATATTTGCAATGTCATTCACAACGGATGCATTTAAAAATTCCAGAAGATAAAAATAAAGGAAGACGTAGTCTGTATAATTTAAGTTATATACAGTTTATTGTGAAAAAACAATGGATGGCAAGGAACAAGTACTCCAGTGAATTTAAAATTAAATTTATTGAAGACTGGAAGTTGGGCTTATCACGGCATGAATTGAATAAACAACATTCATCAGTTATTTCCCGGCTGATTGCAAAGTTTTTGCAGATTGGTCGTATATCACCGGGGCATTCTGGAGGACATCCTCGTAAAACCACACGATGATTCCTTTATAAAAGGAGCAATGCAAAAAGATCCTACAGCATCAGCTAGTCAAGTAAAAACAAGTTTAAGATTATGCGTTAGCGAAAGAACAATCCGTAGAAGAGCAGTAGAAGCACGATTATTCAGCCGATGACCAGCAAAAAAACCGTTTATATCAGCTAAGAACAAGAAAGCTAGACTGGAGTTTGCCAAAGCCCACATCGACTGGAGTGTCCAAAAATGGAAGACAGTACTGTTCTTTGACGAATCCAAATACAAATTAAAAAGTTTATATGGAATAAGGCGTGTACGCAGACGAAAAGTAGAAAGACTGAATCCTAAGTATTTCAAAGAACAATAATGTAAAAGGGGGGGGGGGCAATGTAATGGTCTGGTGTTGCTTTTCTGGTCAAGGAATTGGGCCAATTCATAAAGTTAATGGGATTATGTATCGGTTCATGTACCGTAATTTATTGAAAGATGTAATGTTGCCTTATGCCAGTGAAGAAATGCCACTTATAGGGAGGTTGCAACAGGATAACGATCCTAAGCACACCTTCAAAGTTTGTAAGACTTGGCTACAGAGCAATAAGATTCAAGTTTTTCATTGGCCTGCTCAATCTCCTGATCTCAATCCTATTGAGAACTTGTAGGAGATTGATTGATATGAAAATAAATCGTGAAAATTGCAGAAATAAGGATCGGCAATTTTCACGATTAATTTCAAGGCGTTATTATAGCCTGGTAAGGAATATCGCAGGACACCATAAAAATCTTAATATCTTCTATGCCTAAGAGATGTGCTTGTGTCATCCAAACTAAAGGATTTGCAATAAAATATAAATTAAAAAAAGTTTTATATTATATCCATGAAGGGGTGCTTTAGTTTTGTCCGTTTTCTTTTCCAGCTTTAAATATCTTTTGATTTAATGTTACCTCTTATAGAAAGATTAACTTTAAAAGTATTTGTTTATCAATAGTAAATATATTAACAATTGAAAATAATACATAATAAAAATTTAAAACTTTGTTTTTATACAAAAAAATATAATATGAAAAAAATTCACTGATGGGGTGTTTTAGTTATGGCCAATACTGTGTTCCTACCTGGACCCCGGTAGGCCCAGCTGGGGTCTGTTTTTTTTTTGTTTTTTTATAAAAAGCTACTTGCACATCCAAATTCTAAACATTTAAAACAGAGTATAGTTTTTAAGTTTTTTTTTTCCAAAAAGGTTTCATATAGAAAAATATTATTCGTGCAGTTATTTAGTTTATATAGGCTTGGTAAATTTTGTAGAAAAATTTCAGATTTTTCTAAAAATTAAAAAAAATGCAAGGTTTGTGTTATTGAAAACCTTAAATGGAATAACATTTAAAAAAAGTGTATGCAATTTGTAGAATAACAATAATAACTTCGGAAACTTTATGATTTAATGATTTTTAGTAAAAATATGTTCGAAATGACCTAGTTTCTCTTTCTAAATCTGCTGGGAAACATAAAGTAACTGGCTTATAAGTTATTAAACTCAATTCAAGCTTTTGGAGGTGTTTGGCAAATTTAAAAAAAAAAACATTCTTGTTTCCAACTATATATTTGTGGCACAGTATCAGTCTCTTTTATATTTTATATAAAAATACGTTTTAGCATTAATATTCCTAGTTTTGGGAATAATTTATTTTCGCAGTAAATTGGAGGATTCATAATTTTTATGGAGGAGTCTACTGTACATTTATGCTAGCATTAAATGTGTGTATGCATGTAAACCATACAACAACAATGTTATACAATTATCCTTCTTATTATACATGTTCAATATATCTCTATAAGTGTGTGTTTGTTCGTGTTTGTATTACATAATATTACAAGCAATCTCGACGACCAAACATTGAATACAAAACGATCACTCATACTTTCTCATACACATGCCATACATAAGGGAGTTTTGTTTTAAGTTTTATTGCCCCAACTAGTTCTAATTATAGTTTAGTTAGTTTCAATCCTCTAATACATATAGAATATGTAAGGAATATGCAACAGTTTATTGTTGCATTTTAGCCCCGAATTGATTTTTCATAAATAATTTTGAACTTCCCTAATTATTAATCATACATATATAAAATACAATAAATGAATATGAAAGGAAGTGTATTTTCCTTACACATACATTCATTAATTGATTACGTTTAATTAAATTAAATCATAGCGACATTTCTGCAATTACGGCAACAATACTTGCACAAAAAGTGAAAAAGCCAGTATTGAAAACATGATTAAAATAAAAGAAGAAAACTTTTATCATTCCCAGATTTACACGCAGTGACAATCGTTGGAATATAAGAATCACTTTGCCGATATTTATTATATTTTCTGAATGTGTTTATCTGTATGTAATTACTGTGAAATTCTTGTTTTTACAATGTCAATTGTGTTAAAGAACAGTTAAAAAATAATGTATTATATTGGCCCCTATTTTCGATTTTAGCCAATTGTTCTGAAAATTTTAGCAAAATCGGATTATGTTTTGAGGTTGAAATCGTGATTTTTCAGTTTTATTCCGACACACTTGATTGAGGTGGAAGTTTTCAAAACTGACACAATAGCAGGCTCTTCAAAAAATGTTGACAGCATTGCCAAAATTTTCAAATAACAGAGAATAATTGTAGATCTGGCAGTACTGAAAATTCCAAAACTGTAAATAAAGGCACTCCCTAATATACGTATATGGTTGTGAAAAAGTATATTATTGAATTAGTGGGAGTATTTGGTTTCATCTTTATGTATTTAATGACGTATGACTGATGTGTACATTTCAATATCTTATATCATTTGGGGTCATTATTACAACTTGCCTTTATGTTCGTAATAGTAAAAGTTAACTCTAAAGCTACCTTTTTCTATTACTTAAAGTTACCTTTTACTATTACGAACATAAAGGCAAGATGTAATAATGGCCCTTAGTGTATTTTAAATATAATTTAAACAAACTTTGTGGTTGATATTTTTAATATTTTGATTTCTCAAGTTATTGCGCTAAACTAGATTCAATTAATAACTAGGAACCTGCGTTGTAAATTCTGCCAATTTCAGGAAAAAACGTAATTTTGTCAATCATTTGGTCGACATGAAAGAGAATTTATAATGATGCTCTGTTTTCAAATACATAGAAGTAAAAATCAGTAATTTCATTAACACAAAATTTATAGGCCTAAACTAAACAAAATATTATACATTTTTAAATGGTAAGTAACTTTACAAAAAACAATTTATTAAACAACTTTAAAAAACTATCAATAAATCAAGCATTTAAAATCCTTTAATTTCTATTTCCATTTTGTAAACCAACAACAGTTTATTACTGGCCATGATACTGAAACTAAAACTATAAACTATAGATTTTGAGCAGGATTTTGCAACCAATTTTATGTTGTTAAATATTAAATAAAAACTAATTTATAAACACACACATTCACATACATATACATATGTAAATTAGAACTGCCCTTACAAAAAAAAAAAAAGATTTGCTTTGTTTTGTTCTTTAGTAGCAAAAAATTAACTGATGTAAAATTTGACACAAATAATGTTAAAATAGTTTAACCAATTTTTCAAGGGTTCCCATCATCCGCTGGGCCTTAAATTTTACATGAACCCAACCCAGCCAAAGCAAATGTATTTTGTAAGAGCAGGTCTAATGTACATATATACAACCATATGAAAGAGAATAACAGAACTAAAGTAAAGTAAAGGGCGACCAACCGACCAAAGACCAAAATGCTATCAAATAATTTGTTAAAATTTAATTAACCAGAAAAATAAATGAACAAAAAAAGAGACCATACAAACAAATACCCAAACACAGCAACTTATGAGTTGGAGACCGGCTAGCAACAATATAAATATTGCCACCAACACTGTTTTTGTTATTGTTATTGTTATGTTCGTATGTGCAGTAAAGTGATATAAAGGCTTAGTGGTTAGAGCAATTTTTTTTTTTTCATATTATGTATATATTTACTTGAATATAACTATGTACAAATACATAAATTGATATGTTTGTATAGCAACATATTGTTATATACCGAAACACAAATGAGAATATGTTTAATAGAGTGCTCCCGGATGTTATGGAGAATAACTCCTTTCAATTATTTTCATAAGAATTTAGAAGAGCTCAATTCTTAAAAATGTATGTTAAAATAAGTCGAATATTATGTTTGTTTTCCACAATGGCTAGAGGATTATCATTGCTCCAAATTTCTGTTTATTAACATAAACATTTAACCAAAAGTGTGCTTCATCACTGAAAAAAAATTTCAAATGAACGGTGCAAAAATTAGACCACCAGGTTACGCCATGTAAGCGCTAGCCGGTGCGGCCACATGCCCGTAATTAGATGGATATTAAACACGTTTTTCTCTGTTTTATTTCAATTTAAAGATATCTGCCTCTTCGTTGCATTTTTCGCATCAACCATGTCTGCGTATGAGTAATATTATATCAATCATAACAAGTATACAAGTATATTTTACATAAATTGTAAAGGTAGGAGGGTCACACATTGCAAATATTTACTCAAAAAAGCATAACCACTTTTTTTTAACACAAATTTGTTTGACGTTGTTTATTCTTACAAGTGTTTTGAATGATCAAACATTATCAAATAAAATAAAACTAAATATTTGTTTTGAATTGTCCTAAGTGAGAGGAGTTTTTGAAGTAAATATACGATTAAAAATATATTTTATTTAGTGGTTACGTCTTTTTCGTCAAATATTTGACATGTGTGACCCTGCGCAGCAATTTATTATTCAAAATTTTTTTTAATAAATTTGTGAAAAATATTTTAGCATACATATTTCACAAACATTTTGTTTTTCAAAAAAGTAGTAAAAATAGTTTTTTAAATATAACTAGCTTAAACCATAAAATTTGTATCCAATTATTTAAATGATAAATTTGAATAAATTTAAATTAAACTTTTAAAAACGAAAAATTTGATTATTAAAAAAGTAGTAAATACACTACTTTTTGTGCTTAAATTTGTATTGCTCTTAATTTTCATTTAACTGAAAACAAACTGTTAAAAAATATCAGGAAATACTATTTTTTCAAAAATGTTCCAATAATAGTACTTTTTTTAAAATTGATTTCCTAAATAAATTTTTCACTAAAATCCCAATTTTTGCTCAATTTTAACAATTGTATGAAAATATTTCCACAAATTATATTTTTCAAAAAAGTAGTAGTAAAATACTACTTTTTTAAAAAAGAGCTAAAATTGAAAAATTAGTTATATGATAAATTTTGGTTAAATTTAAACTAAAGTTTTAAAAAATATCCAAGAATTTGATTACTGAAAAAGTAGTAAATATACTACGTTTTTAAAATGTGATAAAAATTGTAAAATTTGTTTCTCTTTTTTTATACCCTTCACCTTTGTGAGAAGGGTAGATATAAGTTTGTAGTTTCCACAATATAATTTTCCGACCCTATAAAGTATATATATTCTGGATCCTTATAGATAGCGGAGTCGATTAAGCCATGTCCGTCTGTCTGTCATTCTGTTGAAATCAACTTTCTGAAGACCCCAGATATCTTCGGGATCCAAATCTTCAATAATTCTGTCAGACATGCTTTCGAGAAGTTTCCTATTTAAAATTAGCAAAATCCAGCAAAAATTTGGCCTATTTTTGATCTATATCTCGATTACTGAATCATAAATATACACAATATGGATATCTAATGATAGATATTTCAAATTCCATTGCAACAATGTATGTTAGGCTATACAAAGTTGGACCTACAATGGGTCAAAATCGGGAAAAATATTTTTTTACCTGAATTTTTTTCACAAAAAAATTTGTTTGTCATAAATTTTTTTCATTAATAAATTGAAAAAAAGAAATTTTAAATTAAAGAAAATTTTTAAAAAAAATTTGAAAAAACTTTAAAAACAATTTAGAAAAAAAAAAATTTGAAATTAAATTTTTTTTTTTTATTTTATTTTAAAGTATAATTTGGTGAAGGGTATATAAGATTCGGCATAGCCGAATATAGCTCTCTTACTTGTTTAAATGATAAATTTTTCTTTGGTGTTTAACATAAAAATGCGAGATTTTTTAAAATGTTTAGCTTTTATTTTGAAACATTTGTTCGATATAAACTTATTCAAAGTATTGGCCATTGTTCGCTATGACCTCATCTCATCTTTCTGGCAACATATGGATTCCGAGCCAAAGGAACTGCTCATCTTTTGAGGCCAAGAACGTATGAAGCCCATACCGTATACACTGTTCCAAAGTAAAACGTATCCCAGCGAGAGTGTTTGATCGAAACAAATAGTAGTCGGACGGGGCATGGTCTGGACTGTAAAACAGGTAAGGCGAAACATCCCAACCACTTTTGTTAAATAGTTTTTCACAGGTATTGCAACATGTGACCGAGTGTTGCCATGATGGAATAGTATGGTTTCATGTCTGATTTTATTTTCTGTGCATTTTTCGGCCAACGATCGCTTCAAATGAATCAGTTGCGATCGGTACAGGTTCCTTGTGATGTTGTGGACCCGTGTGGTCCCACCAAATACAGAGTATTACCTTAGCGCTTTGGTGTCGATTAGGTTAGTTGGCTTATCTTCACATACGATCTCTAACGCTTCGGGTTATAGTGATGATTCGGTGTAAAACAGATTTTTTTTTTATAGCAATTTCAAGCAGCAATCCAGACAATTAAAATCGTCTTTCAAATTTTCTCCGCTTCAATTCGTATGGTACCAAATTTCCTCTGCTTTTTGATGAATCCTGCTACTTGCTGATTCAGTAGCTCCCAATGATTTTGCAAGCTCTTTTTGAGTTTGACAACAATCTCCAAAGAAGAAAAACTTCCCGAATATGGCGAATTCGACACTATAATGTTGAAGTACTAAGTGAGAATAAACGACATCTATTGTAAATTCCACATTTTTATGTCATATTAGCATAGAAATTGGTTTTTATATATCAGATTTCAATTTCAACAGTGTAAACGTTGTAGACACTTCTAGGGAGATTAACTATCCATAAAGATTGTTATTTCATAAAAATTTGAAGCAGCCTAGTGCGGAAATTCATAAAGTATGAATTTGAATGCAATTGTGTTGGTTGAAGTAGACATGGTTTTTGTATTAGTAGTTGTGGTGGGTGCATGTAGTAGTCGTAGTCACAACAAACTGAAACTAATATAAACACACATAATTCATGTGTAAATTAAGTTTCAAAGTTCTGTGTTGTTTTTCTATTTTTTTTCTGTTATTGCTGCTGCAATATTCTTCGTCTAGAAATGAAGCTGTTGTTTATGAGGTAGGTACTATGGGTTGCTAAGAGTTTTTGAATATTATGTGCAACTGTACAAATATTTCACTATTTTATAAAATTGTGTACGTCTAAAGAAATTTAAGCAGTCACAATAAAAACTCATTAAGAAAATTAATTGATTTAAAAACTTTGAGCCATAGTGCATATTATGAATTTAAATATTGAATATCATAAATATCATAGGAGGAGAAACAAGTGGATGATTTTTTTTTTTATATATAATTTATAGCATTAATTTTATTGTTTTATTAGAAAAATAAAAGTGGTGCAAAGTCTGCTCCCATAATATTTTATAATTGCTGCCACTAAAATGTTTGTTTAGTTTCGGTTTTTTCCAAATTTTTTCTCATCAACTTTTCTATTTTCCTCTGCATGCTAGCACTTTTGCTTGTTTGTTGTGTATATTGGTAACAAGTTTTTAAATTTATATCTTTTGTAGCAGAGTTTTAGGTGCTCATAGCCATGCTTCCAAAATATCATCTTCAAGAGTTTTTTGCAGTTGTTTTTGTTAATTTTTAGTTTTTCTTTATGTTGCCACTAGACACATCTGTTGTATATGCTGCTTATTGACCTTAGAAATTGTGTATTTGTAGCTGTTGCTACTACTGCTACTGCTGTGCTTAGTTTACACACATACATATTTGTACTCGTTCTGTGTACGTGTATATGTATGTGTGATTGTCAGTGGCAACCCTCAACATGTGCGGTTTACATAAATTTGTGTAACATTTTATATTTAAAGTTGATGTTGTTGCTGTTGCTGTTATTCTCTTTAGTTTGTGTGTAGGGTTTTTATATGGTCGGTTGCATGCATGTTGCATGTTGTAATTTTGTTTACTTAACTTTACCTACAAAGAACTATGTTGCTGTTTTACCATAAACTCTATGACTCTATATGTGCATGTTTGTGTGTTGTGTATGACACATGTGTTACAAAATAATGCGTTCGGAATAGTTAAGATTTTGCAAAAAAAAAAATATAAACTTTTTTCTTAATTTTTGTTTAGCAAAATCATAACATGAACATTTAAATATTTAAGTTTAATTTATACAATTTTGGAAAAACATTTTATAGAATATTGAATGAATTAACTTTAATTAAATATAATTAAAATGTACCAGCTAAAGAAAGCCATCAAATGAAAAAAATGTTAGGCAATTTATTATAAATACCCATCCGCCGGGAAGGTATACTACTTTGTTTGTTTATAATTTTTGATTATATGAAAGAGAATGGATCTTATATTGATAAATGTTTTATTTAATGTCGGCAATTATGTATGGAATACAATATCAGGTAAATGATCGTCTCTGTTAGCCCCACAAATACGAACCCTTTTGAGCACATTTTCATTACATTCTCATCAACATTTCTTGAAATAACTTGTTGTGGAAAGAGTAAGAGTAATCGATGACTGATTTTGATAAAATGTTTTAACATGTTGGTTATCGAATATTATTTTCAAAATAAATTTGCCAAGTCTAATGTTTACCAAAATGGCGGCAAAACAAAGTGTACACCCTGTATAATAACCACAATATGCTTAACAGGGTCATTTTGTGATTCTCTAAAATCAAATGCTGAAAATTTTAGAATAATCGAATAACGCTTAGAGGTTGCACATTTTATTTGAAATTTTGGTTTTTAGGCCAAAGAAGAATTCAGAATTAAATGTTGAAAAAAAAATTAAAAATATTTAATGTATTTAATTTACCCATATTTAAAATATATACATTTTTAGACATTAATAACCAAAGTATACCAAGTAGTCCGACTCTCAATTTTTTAAAATTACTCTCACACATATACGGGTACCGTGTGAGTTGAGAGAAATGTAAACCAATGAAATGTCTTAAAATTTTAACTTTAAATTTTTGATAAAAATAACGTTTTTTACACATTATTACTTTAACACATTTTATTCTTTATTTTTTTTTAAACACTTTTTGCACACTTTCATTGTTAAAACGTTTCTATTTTGCACAATTCAAGAAAAAATATTTTCGGAATTTCTGACATGTAATTTTTTGTTATTGTAGAATTTAAATTATAGAACAGAGTTCTAATTTTTGGTATTGAAAATTCATACACATTAAAATTTAAAACATTTTTATAGAACTCTGTTGCCTGGAGAAAATTTAAAAGATACCAACATATATGTAATTTTGTTACTCACACATGTTTAGAGTTAGGTACTTTTTTACTAACACATGCATAGAGTTAGGTACTGTTGCCAAAGAGTCGGACTACTTGTTATACTTTGTTAATAACCATCATAATTTGATACCAAAAAAGTCCTAAAATTTCATGCTTATTTCAAATCCCATATTTTACATTTTCAACATTTTTGTTAAACGGAATTTCAAAAAATTAATAAAATTGTTTTTGATTCTAATAAACGGGGATTAAAACTGCGGTTGTACTTACTATGGGATGGCGTGGCGATTAATTTTAAATTGGCGGACATGGAGGAAATTTAGTTTTTGGTCCCAAATTTGTTGAAATTGTTTCATAAAAAATCAAAATTTGTTAGTGTATTTTTTTATATTTAATTTCTGATTGTTTCTTTGGTTGCTAATTTACGATATTGTAATTATTTATTTTGAATAACAGTAAATCATGGTTCGGCATTGTTACGACAACTAAAATGTGTTCTTTTTAACAATATATTGTTATCATACACTAATAATTGTTATTTTAATTAAATTTCAAGAATATTCTAGATCGCAATTATAAATTTGAGTATGATTCCACGAAACATAGTTATTTTTTAAACAACTAAAGAATGATAAAAAGGCAAACTTATAAATGTGTACTCATAGGCCGTTTTCTCAATAGGTGATTATCTTTTTTCCCAACGAAAAACTGCAGATTAAAGAAATTTGGTTTTCTCAATGACTCATTTGCTTCTATTCTATCGCAAAGCTAACCCGACCTCATCTGCCAATTACTTATTTATCGTACAGATAAATAAATAACAGCTGACTGCTGTTCATAGTTTTTATGTGTTTGTGTTTGTGTTTTTGTAAACGAAATTAAATAGATTTTATAAAAAAAGTTTAATAACATTAATTTGATGGAGGACGAACTCAAATAACATGAGTTCCAAGTGAATGCGGAAAGAGTTTATCATGCCAGCCCTAACTACTTGGCAGACATGGAGGATAATGCATTTTTCAAAAGATTCCGGCTGTCGATGGCCACATTAAACAGCTGATTTATGTAAACATGTTGTCACTTGAAGGCAGGGTTCCCACCTTTCACATCTATTTTGAGAGGTATTGCCAACAGAAAATAATGTTTTTTGTCGGTATATTGAGAAAGCCAAAATTGTTAACGGACAGTTTATCGGCCTAATAAATTTATGTCGACATTTAGTAACAGACAGTTTGTCGATACATTGAGAAAACGGGCCATAGTATGTTTAAGATGTTTTCTTTTAGTAATATTTTGTTCTCACCATTTCACACTGTAGTAAATCACAAATCTCAGAATTGTTCTCAGAGTATGATAACCATAATTCGAGAGCAACACAATATGGTGTAGTAATAGATCATGAAAATTGTTGCAACAAACATATACTTGATTACAACAATCATGTAAATGGTAACTTAAATATATATCGGTTACCTCAAACACTTATAAATGGTTACTCATAGTATATTTAAGATGCAAACAGATATGTTTTATTTTAAAAATATTTCTTTTTCAAAAATGTCTGGCCAAATTCCTTCTGATCATTAAATCAGCTTCTCAATACAATAGGTAACTGTTATTCATGTTTTGTTTTTATGTTTTTAGCTTTATGTGCAGTTTTTCTATAGCAAACGGTTGTTTTGAGTGGAAATTTTACATGTATTTTGTTTTTGTTACAATAACAAAACACATGTTAAATTTCCACACCAAGTACTCGTTTGGATTAGAAAAACAGTCAGTTGTTGTCAACACGTGCATTCAGATTTCAAATAGAAGCATATTTGTTGTGTGATTTTGATTTATGATTATAAACGCTACTGTGATTTTATTGTCATAAGTTTTTTTTATTATTATTAAAGATTATTTCAAGGAAATTTATTAAAATTTGCATTTTTCCACTGTAAGTATTAAAAAAAAGTGCAAAAAATAAAATATTTCCTTTTCTCAAGTAGAGTTAAAGCTGTTCATTCGAGATAGTTCCGGCGTAAAACTATATTCGGGTTAATGTTTCAAGTGTTCACTTTAAGGTAAATCAAAAACATCTTGCGCCCGCCATAAATTTTTTACACTTTTCCAAAAGGAAAGAAAGTGCTAAAAATTAAATATTTTCTATTTTCAAGTGGAGTTAAAGCTACTTATTGCGAATAGTTCTGGTGTAAAACCATATTTGGGTTAACCTTTCAAGTGTTCACTTTAATATAAATCAAAAACATGTTGCGCATTTTAAAGAAAATTTTTGAAGAATAAGTAAAAACCACCAAAATATATCGCAAAAAAAAAAGTTGAGTTTTTATAATCCCTTATATATTTGAACTCATTTTTTATTTAATTCATAAGTGAGAAGTGAACCCAACCACACTGTGCATTTGTAGAAAAGTTGTTCATTAGTGTTTATTGTTGGTTTTTGTCTAAGCTATGACAATTTTACAAGTGAACTAATTCTCATTCACTCTATAGTTTTATTTGTATTAAATCTTTAGCTTTCCTAAAGGGAACAACAACAATAACTTTCAGTGAATTTATCAATAATATTTTAAATTAAATTTTGTATTCCCAAAAATAACTTTTAAATAAAATATAGTTACTTTGGATCATAAATTTGATTACATTAGATTATAATATGAATTCATTCAGTCATAATATGATTACTTTTGGTCATATTATGATCGCTTTGGATCTTAGTATGACAATGGTATTAGGCCAATATTTGATCATAATATGATATTTTACAATACTAATAATGGACTACAATCATCTTATATTAATATGTTGCTCTTAGTTTATGTTTACCACAACCATGTTTTTTAGCTCGGCGTGTTAGACAGGTGCAAAAAAAAAAAAGATCAAATAGATGAAATTTATTTATGAAGATAAATTTTTGCGCTCTAATGGACTATAACTATTAAAAAATAATATTTTTTTGGACCTCATTGATCCATATTAACCCGAAGTCCAAAATATCTTTGATATCAATATCAAATACATATAAATAAGACTATAAACTTTGTAAAATTATGAGATTTTGGCCAAATTAAATTTCAAAATTATCATTTAGTAATAAATATTAGCAGAATACTTGATTTAAAGGCTTAAATTCTAAAAAGTGGTTTTACATGGTTCCTAATATTGTATAAAATAGTATTAATAATTCATTTGGTTCTTAATGTCGTAGTTTAACGTTATTAACGGTATAATTGATGTGAGAAATTGCTTTAACCTTCGATTTACCAATACCCACCTGGGTGACTAAATTTTAGAGTTCTGTACAATTTAGTAAAATCATTTTAAACTTTTTATAAGATTTTTTGGATTTTTTAAAATTTTGTTCGTCGCAGTACCACCCTGTAAATATAAGGTTAAAAACAGCATTCATCTATTTGATAATTTTTAATCGAGATAGTTTTAATAGACGATTAGACGATTTTGACGCCAGATATAAAAGGGTTACTAATGTCCTATACAAAGATACAATTTTAAATTATATATTAGAAAACTATAAAATGTATTTTTAAAAAACAATTTTAACTAATTTGTGACTAAAAACTAATTTCCTCGTAATTCGTCTCTGACGCTGATCCATAATAGGTATTACTTTTAAAATATACCCACAATCAAAAAAGATGGTGACATATTGATTGTTTTATACCGTTTACTGATGACTTCACACATTATGCGTATCCCAACACAGTAATTTCATAATCGGTTTTAAGTGTTTCAAAGGATATCAAAAGAAGACTAATACTTAAGCCCATTAAACTATATTTACATATAAACCAAAAGTCTGGCATATCAAGGGACATTCACATGTTTTCATTTCGTTTCTTTAATTTGTGTACAATTATTTTATTTATTTAACAACAACTGTAACAAGAATATATTTCATTAAGCAGCAAAGGTTAAGTAGAAAGACAACAAATTATATATATTTTTTTTAATAACGAAAAACAACCAATTTTAAATGACACGAACAGCAAGTTCAGCAACAGCAACTACAACAAATAATCAATATAGTCGGTTGTATGTCAATCAAATGAAACAATGACAACTGTTTCTGCTAAAGAACATGTTAAATGTCGTAAACATATTGCTAAAAGAGGCCAGACATACATATAACCAATAACAAATAATAATAAAAATAAAGAAAAAACATGTAAAAAGTCGAATTTTATACACCCTTCATCAGCTGTACAAATTGTTAAACAATTCACGAGATAAAGATTTTAAATATTCAAGAAATATTGTAACAATCATATTAATGATTGGAGAATCATTATATCATCCGAGAACAACACAATATGAAATGGTTGTGGTAAACATGTACAACTATATTTTGTGGGAAGAGATTTGACAAACACCTCCAAAGTTTTGAGATGTACTAAGTTACTAGCATATAAGCTAGTAACTTAGTTGAATATTAACTGACTTAAGGACTGAGATCGAAAAAACCTTAACACACGTTTTTCATTAAATATTATTTAATTTTATTTTTTGATCAAGTTACCTTTGTAAAGCATATCATTTATTATGCTTAATGTCAATTATGTCCTACAAAAAGTTGGCCAAACAATCAAAGGTCTGCTATCAAACTGTTTCCAATGCTTTTAATAGTACCGGGAGAACTTGTCCGTTGATAGAAAACCTGGTACAGGTAGAAGGAATGGTCCACATGATGTTTCTAAAGCCAAAAAAATAGAAAGCATTAAAAAATATACTACACGCAGAATAAAAATATAGTTGTGCATGGTTACTGTAACCATTTCAACATTTTTAACAATACTATAGTCACAGTAACTATATATATGATTGTGGTAACAATAATATGATTAATTTATGATTCACATAATTGTATTAACCATACATATGGTTACAGTAAACATGTATATGTTTGTGACAACAATTTATATGATGAATGACTTGCCATATTATGTTGCCCTCGAGAACAACATATTATGATAAAATTATTCATCATAAAAATGGTTGACACAAACATATACATGTTTACTATAACCATATATATAGTTAATACAATTATGTGAATCGTAAATTAACCACATTATTTTTATCACAATCATATAAATAGTTACTGTGACTATAATATTGTTAAAAAGCTTATAAAAATTTTGAAATGGTTACAGTAAACATGCACAACTATATTTTTTTCTGAGCATTGTTGAGTTTTACAACAATCTTCCTTCAACAATCTTTCCTCCAATTCTTGGTCTTCAAACTTTTTTGGCTGGCCTGGCCGAACTTTGTCTTCCGTGTCAAAATCGCCACTTGTAAAAACATTGGGAGCAGCAGCAATTTTCATCCAAATGCAGGTAAATTGGGTACCACACGAATTTATGCCGATTGACCTTGAAAGACAACTTTGCATGTCCGAAATGATGCTTGAGCGTTATAAAAGAAAATAAAAGTTGCACCAAATCATTAATTGCGATGAAAAATTAATTCATTACCATAATCCGAAGCGTACGTGGAGCCCGTTCAACCAGCGAAATCGACACCAAAGCCAAATATCCATGATGCTAAGATAATTTTCTGTATTCGGTGGGAGCTGAAATCTGAGCAGACCACACAGTAAAAATGGAAAATCGACTTCAATTAAGAAATTCGTGATCCCAATTAAGTTTATTCATTATATATACGGTTGTCACAAACATATACATGTTTATGTAACCATATATATGGTTGATACAATCATTTGAATCATAAATTAACTATATTAATGTTACCACAATCATAAATATAGTTATTGTGACTATAATATTGTTAAAAATTTTGAAATGGTTACAGTAAACATGCACAACTATATTTTTTTTCTGCGTGTAGACTCAAAAGTTCCTGGCAGGAACTCTACTAGAAATTTTGAGGCCAAAGACAGTGTACGGAAATTGAAGTCAAGTTTTACAAAAAAAGAATATACCTGCTGTATAATGGATGACGAAACGTATGTTCTGGCAAATTTTTCGCAGCTTTCGGGTCAATTTTTTTATGTTGTTGATGCTCGAGGGTATGTTGTAGAATAGTTTAGATCCCAAAAGCTGAAAATTTTCCCAAAAGTTCTTGATATGGCAAGCAATATGTAGTTGCGGCAAAAAGGCCAAAAATTTGTTACAAAGGGCTTTATAAATACCGAAGTTTACATTAAGGAATGTTTACAAAAAAGGATGCTTCCATCCGTAAGACTTCTTAATGTTTCCATTTTAGTGGTACAAGAACAGTAATGTGGTATTTACACTGGAGTTGCCTGAAGCTAAGGCCAGTGGAGAGATGTTTGGATCTTGTTAAAAAAGAATCGAAGAGCATAGAAAGGGTGTCCAAAAGTGTGAAAGATTTTAAAAGGAATTTGACAACCTGTTCGAACAAAGTGACAGAAAGCTCGATAAAAACTTTAGTTGAAGGGTTTCCGGAAAAGATCATAAATTGTAATAATAATTTCAATCAATTAAAAAATAATCAAAACTATAAGTTTAGTGGTTTCATTTTCATTGACATATATGAATGTTAAGATTTTTTCAATCTCAGTCCTTAGTTGAATATCAACGGATTTAGAAAGAATCTTGGCCTTTCCAATGGTATATATGATATTTAAGTAGCCCGGAGATATCTGTGTATCTTTTCCCCAGCAAACATTTGTGAAATAAGTTAAATATATCATACATTAAATTTAACATAAGTTAATAATTTACTCTTGTCATATTTTAACAACTTTTTTAAGTTTTAATTAATAATAACAGTTATTGTGCAATTTTTATTTCCTAATAAAAATTCCCAACTTTTATTGGCCTAAAAATCTTACTTACAAATTAATATTATAGAAATTACATATGTAATAATAGACTTATATACCTATATCACTCATGGTATAGGGTATAAAAAGTGGTAAACAATTTGTGTGGATTGTTTTTACGTTTTAATTTTTTTTTTACATTTATTAATGTCCAGATATTTAATATGTTTTAAATATAATTTACTGTATTTGTGCAATGTGTGCGATTGTGTGTGTTTATGTATATACAAATAAATAAATAAAATGCTTGCTAAGACTTCAGTATGAACCCAACGAATACACTTCAATGTGATTTATGGACAACAAAATCGGAAGAAATCATTACTTTTACATTTACTAGTAAAACATAATAAAAAATGTTTTTTTTTTTTTACAAAATAACAGAAATTGTGCTTGTATTTATTCATTTGTCCAGTATTCGTAGGCGTATACTTTATATTTGCTAAGAAGTAAATAATAATAATACTCATACGCCTACAGTTACACTTTGAGATATAAGTATTTGTAGTAGGGTATTTTTACACATCAGTACCCAATAAAAAAACTTGTAAATTATTTAAATAAATATCGCTCATGTATTGATATTTAATAATAATAATTATTATTATTATTAAAAAAAAAAAAAACTTAAAAAGAGAGAGGACATTACAAATTAATAAATAAATGGTCATTAATTCGTAATAATGTCGGATTTTATTTTCCTTTTTGGATAAACTTATTTTTCCGCTGAATGCAAATGCATGTATTTATAGAAAAAAAAAAACACTATTAACAATTGATAATGTTTTATTGATGAATTTAAAGTTAAATTAAGTCGCGAAGTAAATAATCATTATTTGAAATATTTATCATAATATATTGAGATATAATAACAAATTTAAGTTCTTTTGAAGTAATTATGCAGTTATAATTATATTTTTAGCTTATGGTTTTAATTCTTTAAAAATAATTGAGTGATTTCGTTAATAAATTTTAAACTTAAACTGGTTTTTAGCAAGAAGTCTTAATCTCTCTATATTCTCTATAAATGTGAAACGTTATTTACGAATCATATTATCCCTTACCTGAACATCAGCTATATATGTATATTAAGACAATAGTAACCTTACTAACTGATGCATCATCGCACAGCCTAAGCGGCTAAATCTGGGGGCATGCAATTCGAACGGTTGGTTCCACAGTAAAAACGGATAAATTGTATAATCTTATGTCTTTTAAACTAACACAGATACAAACAGCATTTAAAATTAACTTTACTCTATTTAAAAAAGGACAGAATGAAGTTTGGTACCATTTTAAATTCTATGTGTATTTTGGTACATTTTTTACACCCTATATATATTTTTTTTAACTAATAAACATAAAAATTAACTTTTAATCGTATTCTTTACTTATTAAAAAATACCAAATACAAATTACTTTTTGAAAATTCGAACCCTTATTGTAGTTTGTTGGTACTTTTTCCGAAAAAATATGTTTTCCTATAAATGGATATTAACATGTGGAATGAGAGCTCCCACTAAGATGCAGAAATTTATTTAAATAAAATTTCGATAGAATGTAAAAGGTGTCACAACGAGAAAATACATTTTATTCAAAACTATTAAGCCAATTTTGATATAATTTAAGTATTACTTCCACCAGTCATACAAACATTAACTAAAAGGGTGTTATTTGGAAATCGAGTACTTGTAAATACATAGTTTAGTCGTTTTTTGAATTATATTTTTTTCATGAACACAGATTTAATAAAAATTCAGTGTTCAAGAGGATAATAAGGAAATTGATTTTTTGTTCTCCTAATAGTACTTTTTTTAATACTATTTTAAATTATTAAAAAAGTTTGCTGATATGCTTTTGAGTAAAATAAAAATAAACGACTGGGGTACTTTTTGAACTTTCTAATTTTCTTCACTGACAAACCTTGTTTTTAATGCCAAATGTGTATTAGTTTGATGTGAAAGATAATTTTTGATGTAACTGATTAAAATAAAATAAACAGAGATGGCAGGATTTGTGAGTCGGCTGAGGGGTATATACATCGTAATCAAATTAGGAACTTATATACTTTTGTCCTTGTCTTCACATAAATTCTGAAAATGTGAAAAGGATGAGTATCTGTTCAAAAACTGTGATTTTTCATAAACTCGAAAATTACTTTTTAGAAACTTTTAAATAAATCTGAATTTTGGACAAAAATTCCCTTAGATTGAATTTATTTTTATTTTTTAGGCATTTACATTATGTTTTATTTCAAAAACACATACATATTATATAAGAGCCCAAATAATTTTTTTCTATAAGTGAAATATTATGAAGACCTTTTTGGGAAAAAACTTAAAAATATGCCCGATTTTAGATGTTTCGAATTTAGATACGTACCAGTTGACTGCAAAGAACTTTTTTCTGCTTTATTTTGAAAGATAACTGATATTTGCAAACAAATTTGCCAACATAGGTAAGTGGATCACATCAAAGAAACCAAAGAAAAATCGGATCATATTAAAAATTGTTTGATATTTCAACTATAAAATTTAGGATAAAAACTGAATTTTTTATTATTTTTTTAAATTTTGTATGCTTGAGGTGAGAAATTTTGGTGGCTGCCCACTAGGCCCTACTCCAACTAATAACCCGCGTAAATTCAAATAAGCTCAGAAACAACTCAGAACTGACTTTGTGAAATGTTAATTAGCTATCTGCAATCTTTCACAAGCTGCGGAATTTTTTCCTAAATAAAAAACTTCTAAATCACTGTGCGAAAGTACTATTGGGTGTATGAGTTAAAAATGTGAGATTTACAATGATTGTGTATCTTATGAAATTGTTTTTTGTTTTTAATAACTTATATGTAATTCTGAAAGGTAATTTAGTGTAAATAAAAAAGTTTTTCGAAAATGTCGAATTTTGAATATTTTTAATTTGCAAAAAATGTCGATAAAACACATCGATTGCTCACCAAAGCTTATAGTTACGATTTCAACGTGCGAGAGATGGTTTGTGAGCTTCAGAAGTAGTGATTTTGACATGGAAGACAAAGAGCGCCCAGGAAAGCCACACAAGTTTCATGATCAAGAATTGGAGGAATTACTCCATGAAGATTGTTGGCAAACTCAACAAGAGCTTGCAAAATTATTGAGAGGTACTCAATCAGTAATTTCAAAACGTTTGCAAAAAACAATATTCATCCAAAAGTAGGAAAATATTGTACCATACCAATAGAAGCTGACAGACCTTCAAAGATTTTGTATGTCTGAAATGCTGCTTGATCGATATTACTTGCGATGAAAAATGGATCCAATAAGATAGCCGAAGCGTAAGAGGTCGTATATGAAACCCGGCCAACCAGCCGAATCGACAACAATGTCAAATATCCATTACACTAAGGTAATGCTCTGTATTTGGTGGTACCAAAAGGGTTTTATCTATTATGAGTTGATGAAATCTGGCCAGACATGGAACCTGTACCCAACGCAACTGATTCGCTTGAAGCGAGCATTGGCCAAAAAAGGCGCAGAGTATGTGGTCAGACATGAAATCATCATTACAAAGCTCGGCCACATGTTGCAATACCTGTTAAAAAATATTCAGAATGAAGTGGTTGGGAAGTTTTGCTCATCCTACTAAGTATTTACTAAGGACTGAGATCGAAAAATTCTTAACACACGTTTTTCATTAAAACTTTTAACCCAAGTATTATTTGATTTTACTTTTCTTATTTTTTTGATCAAGTTACCTTTGTAAAGCATGTCAGTTATTATGTTTAATGTCAATTATGTTCATTTGTTGTTAATCTGATTAAAATGAGTGACCAGAAAAAAGTGCGTAATAAAATTATTAAATATTTTCAACAAAACCCAATTTGGTCCTACAAAAAGTTGGCCAAACAATCAAAGGTCTGCCGTCAAACTTTTTCCAATGCTATGCAATAGTACCGGGAGAAATTGTCCGTTAATACGAAACATGGTTCAAGTAAAAGGAATGGTTCACGTGATGTTTATTAAGCCAAAACAATAGAAAGCATTTTCAAAAGAGCTCCCAAAGCATCCGGTAGGAAAGCAGCCCGGTTAACTCATTGCTTGGACTATTTGGTACGAAAAGTTAATGCCAATGCAGGTTCAAAAACATACAAGGCTCAACAAGTTCCTGACAGGAACGCTGCTAAAAATTTAGAGGCCAAAAACAGAGCACGAAATCAAGTTTTATAAAAAAAATATTCCTGCTGCATAATGGATGACGAAACGTATGTTCTGGCAGATTTTTCGCAGCATCCGGGTCAAAATTTTTATGTTGCTGATGCTCGAAGGAATGTTGAAGAAAAGAAAAGGACCCAAAAGCAGACAAAATTTCCCAAAAAGTTCTTGGTATGGCAAACAATATGCAGTTGCGGCAAAAAAGCCAAACATTTGTTACAAAGGTCTCTATAAATACCGAAATCTACATCAAGGATGCTTCCATTTTGTAAATTGTAATAATAATTTCAATCAAATAAAAAATAATCAATACTGTAAGTTTAGTGGTTTCATTTTTATTAACATATATTTATGTTAAGAATCCATATTTGTTGCGATCGATGTATAACGCTCTCTCTGGGATACGCTTCATTTCAGAACAGAGTATCCGATATTGGACTCAAAAGATGAGCAGTTATTTTTGGAGCGGAATGCTAACAATGCCCAATACTTTAAATAAATTGATGTTGATAACAAAGCAACTTTTGTGGAATTTTTAAATTTTCAGGAGAGCGTAGAAACTGTTGAATTGATCGATAATTTTTTAATTTTTTGACCTTGAAGAACTTTATTATGTGTCTTAAGGAATTATACAAAGCATTTGATAATCTTTAAGGTCAAATAATAAAATAATTGTTGATCAATTCAACAGTTTCTACGCTCGCCTGAAAAATTTGAAAATTCCACTTAAGTTGTTTTGTCAAAAGTCCACAGATATATTGTTTTGGAAAAAAGAAATTACAGTCAATTGCCTAAATTTGTTTTAGTTTAAAAATTTCGCTAACAACGTAGCACGATAAATGCTAGTACTTATGTATATTAAATGATACTTATTTCAGAGGTCTTTCCAAAGTAATTGCCTCTTTTCTCGCTTAGCTTCTATTTTCCAAAACTAGATTGTTATCTTACACAAGTGCTTATGTATTCACTTACCCCAATTTGTAGCAATATCTGTAAAAAAGAAATAACAACGTTAATTATTATCACAGTAATTATAATTAGTAGAGATTATAAATCAATAAATTTAGTATTTTTTACAAACATATTACATCATATTTTCATTTCCTGTTGTCCTAGAAAACGTATGTAACATTTCTCATACATAAACATCAAAAATTAACGTAAACCAAATAATTCAAATGGTAACAATTGAATTTAAATTACCTATTTATTAACCGCAAACAACAAATATAAAACAAATTATTACTCGTGTATACACTTTCAAATACTTAATATCAGGCATACAATCACAATCTCAACAACAAGTAAAAAATGGAAATCTGTTACAATCTAAACTCAATACTATCACGGAACTTTATAATTACGCATTTACAAAATACACGCCAAATAACCAGCACAAAAACGCGCACAGATTTGTATATATGTACACAAACACATAGTAAAACCACACTAAACAAACAAATAATTCCAATACAAATTACAAACCAATAAAAAAAAAACACACACACAAAAATAATAACAACTTTTATTTAACAACACTGCAACACGTTCACAATCTCTGCTTCTACACAAACACACACTTACAGTTCTATACACACAATCACACACTGCCAACAATAATTTGAAAGAAAAAGTAGCAACACACAATATTTTCAATAAAAAACGTGGTTTTACGAGTATTTGGAAATTTACAAGCCAAAAAATATAGCAAACTTTTTCAGTTATAATCAGACATAGGTATAATAGGGTGGTCTTTATATTACATAGTTTGGATTTTTGATGGTAACAAGGTTTAAAATTGTTCTCCATAATCTAAAAATAATAAGTATGTTTCTATATTTTTCATTTGCGACCCCACAAAGTATACATATTCTGGATCGTTATATATAGCGAAGTCGATATAGCCATGTCCGTCTGTCCGTCTGTATGTTGAAATCAACTTTCCGTAGCCCTAAATAACTTACACACATAATTGATACATCAGTGTATCGGGAATTCTTCAGGCTCGGTCGATATTTTAAATCGAAAAATTCGGCCAACAAATGACTGAGGTAAAACCGGGACAACCTCGATTTTTGGCCTATTTTTTATCTATATCTGGATTACTAAATCATTAATATAGACTATATGGATATCTAATGATAGATATTTCAAACTCCATTGCAACGATTTATATAAGGCTATAGTAGTTTGGACCTACAATGGGTCAAAATCGGGAAAATTATTTTTTAACCTGAATATTTTTTTACCAACAAAATTTTTTTTTATAATTTTTTTTTTCACTAATAAATTTTAAAAAATTTTAAAAAAATGTTAAAAAATTAAAAAAAAACAATTTGGAAAAAAAAAATTAAAACAATTTTGAAAAAAAAAAATTAATTTTGGGAAACATTTAGAGTTGAATTCAAAATTCAGAGATTTTGCAAGCTCTTGTTGAGTTTGATAACAATATTTGTGGAGTAATGCCTCCAATTCTTGGTCTTCAAACTTTTTGCCTAACCTGGGCAATCTTTGTCTTTCGTGTATTCAAAAATGCAAAGAGTACATGAAAGACGACTTTGTATGTCTGAAATGATGTTTGAAGACCGGCCAACCAGTCGAATCGACACCAAAGCCAAATATCTAAGGTAATGGTCTGTATTTGGTGGAACCAAATGATTTTATATACTATGAGCCACCACTGGGAACTTATACCGAACACAACAGATTTGTTTGAAGCGAGCATTGGCCGAAAAACACCCAGAATATACGGCCAGACACTGTTCATGTTGCAATACATGTTGAAAAGTATTTAAAATGAATTGGTTGTTATGTTTTGTATTACCCGATTTATGGTCCTGATCTTGTCCCGTTCGACTGCTATTTGTTTCGAGCGATGCAGAACGCTCTCTCTGGGAGTTCTTTTGGGTCGGAATCCGTATGTTGCCAGAAAGATGGGAAAAGGTCATAACTAACAGTGGCCACATTTTAGTAATACACTCAACACAATTTTTAATTAAATCCTCTAAAATGTTCAGCAAATTTGTTAAAACGATCTCGGAGTACTGATAAAAAACGATGATCGCCGGGACGCGATATTGAAACATGAACCTAAGCAAATGAAAAATTTACCGCTGATCGAGCTTTGTAAGGCCTCTTTTCTTTTTTATTTAATAATTTGTTGTTGATCAAAAGATTTTATAAGCTAAGTGCATTCATAATAAAAATATCAAAACAATAAATATAGAAAACATTATATTGGTGAGAAAATATGCTTATAAAATTGAATTTAGAAATATGGAAAAACACGCTTCGGTGAATTTAAATAATTCTATGTCAAAATTCAAATTTTTTCTTAAAATTACAATACATAAGTGGAAAATTTTTGGACCATCACGAGAATTTAGATGCCGTTAGAACCTTTCAAAGACCTTTCACATGATACCAACATTGTATATAAATATATTCTTTACATAAAATATGGAAAAATCATAACAAATCATACAAATAACATTTCTATACTGAATCCAGGACTAAAATTTTGAGAAATCGTTGGGAACAGCGACACTTTATTTTACCTCCGCACCAACGGGGCCACCATAATATACATACAAACACATACATAATATATACAAATGAAGTGTGAGTGGTGGTAGCCGTAGCCAGCCAGCGAACGGAAGTCATGTTTATAAATAAAAATTAAAATTCCATTGATTAGAAAATTGTTAATGCATTGAATTTTACTGTGGCTAAATTGTGGTAGTAGTCGAACATGAATTTATTTACACAAATACACAGCCGCACATATACAATTGTACACAAATACATTTATGTATATGTATTTGCCACAATACGAGGTACATACAAGAGTATTGTATAAAAAGGAAACAAATTTTCGAAATTGGTTGGAGCATAAAAATTCATATAGATACAGATTTGTAAGTATATATTTTCAATTCTAGCGGTGTTTGGTAGGAAGGATATTAAAATTTTCAAAAAGCAAGAAAAAAAATCAAAAGCCACCATCTTTAATTTGCATAAATTTATAACTATTGTAAGAGTGTTGGTATATATGTATGTTTTGTTGGTAGGTGGTTTGTTGTTTCATAGAACTGTGAATGAGTTGGTTGATGAAAATACACCTATAGAAATTGTTTGCACAATTGGACTTAGTTCTGTTAGGATAACAACAGTATAAATATTTATAAAACTACCTTTTGACTATATGTGTTTTTATCTGAATAGAACAGCTGATAGGGCATGTTAATAAAAGTTTATTAGTTGTCTAAAAAAAACATCCCAGCTATAAGGATATTTTCAAATGAAATAATTGCCTAAAGAATCGCTTTTAAATACATATATACCCCTATATTCATATAAACAATTTATAAAAGCTTTATAAAACAAATTTAGTATGAAAATTTGTGTTTTCTAATTTATAATTTTCTAAGTGTACCACAAGTAACTAATTTATATTGTGTTTTCGGAAAAAATATTTTATTATTGTTGCAGCAAATAAAGTTTTTATTGTTTAGAATTTGACCAGCTTCGAAATTATATTATAATAAACGTAAATACCAAATACAATATCTACAATTAAATATGTTTGTGTGTTTCTCATATTTAATACAATATATTATGATTGGTAAGAATGTAATTTATGTTATTTATCATTTATTTCAAAAACCAGCCAAGCAACAAAAAATCCTTAATTGAGTTATTGGGCGATTACTGTTTTGTAAAGGTAAGTGTATCGATTAATGCATAAACAAATACTGCCCCCTATTATGGTGAAACAAAGCCAAAAAATCTATGATTAGTGCACAAAGAAATCAAAAGACAGAGCTTGGTTTATTTTATGCTATGTACAAGGTGGCGCAAAAGTAATCCTCCTATCAGAAAATGCTATAAATTTTGCGATTGGCCCTTAATGTCAGTTCTGTTTTTACATTTGTGTAGTAAACACATGCGAAATACACGTTAATAAACAATGTTACGCTACACTGCTCCAGAACGCGGAATATTGCTGACTATTTGTTTGACCAATAATCGGCAAAATTTATAGCATTTTTGATACGAGGTTTACTAGGTGACAAAAATAAAATATTAACAAGCTCTAAACCATTGGTCTCCAACAGTACGCCCGCGGGCACTGCCTATGTATTAGTGTCTTATACATGTGAAACCGAAATTAAAAAACGAACATGAATTATTTTACAAGTGTTGCCAGTGAAGTATTTCGCACCACTGGCGAAATAACGCACAAGTAAATGTATATGACAACACACGAATCGGCAACACTGCCCATGCCAATTGTGTTTTTTACACAGTCGTATAAAAACTAACAAGAGGGAAGGCTGTTTTCTTTGCATACACATTTTGTTGTTGTTGCACTGACCAAAACAAATGTGCACAAATATGTTTGATATTGAAGAAAAACATTAGCGGATATTTTTATAAGAAATTTGGTTCAGTGTGTACACATCGTTAAACTAGAATACGAAGCAAATGTATTGTTGTGTGAGTTTGGTTAACTCTGCTCTAAACCCCTACTTGGTTGGATATGAAGAGTTTTATCTGTGAAATATGTAAGTATGAATATTAACTCAAAATCAATAAATTGTTGCTTGACTGGTTTTTGAAATCAACGATTCAATTAAAAGTCACTTGTTTGCTGCAGATTTTAAAACAATATGGAAATAAGTCTGTGATTTTAATAAAACATTCCATGGATATAGAAGAGATTTGAAGTTTATAGCCTCCGCCACAAGACCACAAAATTGGGAAATCCAATTTTTTTAAAATTTTAAATACACAATGCATGACAGGATTTGTAAATAATTATTTATTCAAGAAACTTAAAATGATTGTTAATCAAAAATGGTGGGTAAAAAATAATTTGTATTAATATGCTTTATTATATTAAATTCTTAACTTCAACTTCCATGCTCTGTTTTTGGCCTCAAATTTTTAGCAGCATTCCTGTCAGGAACTTTTTGAGACTTGTATGCTTTTAAACCTGCATTAGCTTTAACTTTTCGTACCAAAAAGTCCGAGCACTGAGCTAACCGGGCTGCTTTCCTACCGGATGTGTTGGGAGCTCTTTTGAAAATACTTTCTATTTTTTGGCTTTAGAAACATCATCCTTCTACCTGAACCAGGTTTTCTATCAACGGACAAGTTCTCCCGATACTGTTTAATAACATTGGAAACAGTTTGACGGCAGACCTTTGAATGCTTGGCCAACTTTTTGTAGGACCAAGTTGGGTTTTGTTGAAAATATTTAATAAGTTTAGTAGGCACTTTTTTCTGTTCACTCATTTTAAGCAGATATGTTTTACAAAGGTAACTTGTTCAAAAAAAAAAACCAAATAATACTTGGGTTAAAAGTTTTAATAAAAAACGTGTGTTAAGAATTTTTCGATCTCACTCCTTAATAAAAACCCGTCATTCAAGTCTCCGTATAAACACAAATATCACTTGTTTCATTAGTCTTTTTTTTATTTAATGTAAATCTTTAAATTTGTGGCAAAATATACTCTACAATAAGGTAAAAAAACGAAATATGTTACATTTCTAAAATTTGCAGATACAAGGACACGCATCAGCATTGAGAAATAGTTTCGATTACAATTGCCCACTAGCTAATTGTTAGATACCTGAAAGAATGACTATGTTATAAGAATATCTTCTGTTGATAGCCTCTAAGAAGACCTGTAAAGAAATGTCTCATAGAGACTCCTATTAAGAGGCCTGAAAAGGAAAGCCCAGTTGGAGGTATGCTTAAGTAGGAAAATAATCGTAATGAATTCATCATGAAACGTAAAGAATGGACTTTAAAGAAAGTGTTAAATCATGTATTATTGTTTTATATATACTGCGTCAATTCCCAAGGTCTCCTATTATGTTATATTGTCATAATGTCCTAATATTTCACGAATCGACGGCTCGGCTTAACCGACTTTTAGGCGTTCGGCGCAGATCTCTGCTGGTTGGTTACGATAACACAATAAATATAGCATACAGTGTAGTATTATTTTAGGACATTTTTTGCTTGAAAGGCAATAACAACATTTTTAAACCATTGTGTAATATTAGGACATTATGACAATGTGACATGATAAGAGACGTTGTGAATTAAACAATTGTTTAAATTAGTTCAAGACAACAAAATTCCATAAAATACTAAAGTAAAAAAGATTTTGTACTATAATCTGGTTCAATTTGATTTATTATACCCTTCACTATGAGTGGCAAGGGTATATTTAACTTTGTCATTTCGTTTGTAATTTCTAAATTTTTCATCAAATATTTATTGACCCGTTATATATAGCGGAGTCGATATAGCCATGTCCCTCTGTATGTTAAAATCAACTTGTCGCAGCCCCCAAATAACGTACATACATGATTCATACATCAATATATCCGCTATATTCCCGGTTCAGTTGATGTTTAAATCGAGATAATCGGCCGACAAATGATATTAATATAGACAATATTGATATTTATTAATAAATATTTCAAAGACCTTTGAAACGACGTATATAACGCCATAGTATGTCGGATCTATAATGGGACAAAATCGGGTAAATATTTTTTAAGCCGATTTTTTTTTTTTTACCAACAAATATTTTTACCATTAAATTTTTTCTCAAATACAATGGCCCATAATCATAGTCAAAAATAAAGTATATTTTAAGAGGAATAAAGTCGTCTCTACTTAAGAGTGGACTTTAGGTCTACCATAGACAAGTTAAAGTATACTTCTGATGTTAAAGTCGACTGTAAATATAAAACTAGCTGAAGTTGTTTTTAACTCATTTAATAACAGCATCAGCTGTTCTTCGCCATGTAAAAAAGTTCGACAAAAAGTCAAAAATGTTTAAGTTACAAGATATTGACAGAGATTTTGCAAATACTGCATATTGAATCAATAAAATTTGTACCAAAATGGAATAAATTTGTTATTAATCTTTCCTTTTCTAATTTTCCACCACAAACTGTTTTTTTCTTTAGTTTCCCGGTTACATTTATTGTTTGTCATTTTTTTTTTTTTTTTTTTAATTTTCTAAGTCAGCTGTTCAGCGATGCCACTTGTCTATAGTTTGTTCTATATTGTATGAAAACATTTTCTACATTTGAGGTGACACCCAGTTAAAGTCGGTTCAATTTAAAACATATTTTAATTTTGACTATAGTTAGAGAATAATAATAAGCGGGTTTTTATTTTAAAGTTGTTTTTAAAAAGAACCGACTTTATTGTTTGACTATGATTATGGGCCAATAATTTAAAGCTGAAATTGTGTAAAAAAAAAAGTTTTTTTGCACCAACAAATATTTTTGATCTTTATCTTAAAGTATGGTGAAGGGTATATAAGATTAGATACAGCCGAATATAGCACTCCTACTTGTTTTTATAAATTTTTGATTAGCTACAAAATGTTTTAATGCATGAACATTCTCAGGTCTACCACATTTTATTTGAAGTTTCGAATTTTGTTTCATATCATTAATATTTTCAAAAAATTTAAAAAAAGTCGAATCAAAAACAGCTTTTTGTTTTTTTTTGATACCCTTTTCCCATTATAATTTGAAATCAAAGAAAAGCAATAAAATTTCATGCATGTCACAAATCTCAAATTTTCAAAATTTATTTTTATTGTCCGAGACAGCAAAGTAAATAAATTATTATTTTTTTAAGAGCAAATTATGTATGCTATTAGACCATAACTGTACAAAAATAATATATATTTTTACTTGGACTTTAGTCAAAAATACCGAAATAATTTTAAATTTCGAAACTATATACTATTTCCAATTCTAAATACTAATTAATTTTTTTTTTTTTCAGAATTTAACCTTTTAAAACTTATAAAATATTTAATTTAAAAAATATTTATATGTGTTCGAAAATGATTTGAAACAGCATTTTTGACTTCGTGCTTATTTGGGTTAAAGATGTAATAGTCCCGGTTCAATAGAGTATAAGAATTTAAAATTAAAAATTTAATATTTCAAATAAAATTTAGTAGGTTTTTAAGGCAGGTTTAAACAAATTTCGAAAAAAATTTTTGAATTTTCGAACTTTATTTTTTTTATCGTTTTTATTATTAATTTTCGCTGAAGATGATACACAAAGAAGAATATTATGTTATACAACACTGACCTCAAGCTCAATTAACCATAACTAAAAATAAGTTCGAATTTTCCAACATATTAACATTGTCATTGGGTGTAAGCATGAATGCAAATTTCAGTATATTTGAACTACGAGAACTGGTTAAAAATTCAAGTTAAAAAAAAGGTAGTTCGATTACTCAATAGTTCGATTTCTCAATATTGTATGGCATAAAATCCAGCAGAATTATTAATGAAATACTACTTACTAAAGCCAGAATAAAACTATAACTTTTGAAATATAATAAAATATAAAAATCAACTAAAACAATGTTATTTGTTTAAAATCCGTCAACTGGAAAATAATCTTGGAAATATTTGTTTAACCAGTATATAGTCGAAATTAAAATGAATTCACAACAAATGGCCTTGGTCGCTTTAATACAATTTAATTTTTCTTATCAATGCACAGTTAATATTTAAATGCAATAACTTTTGTTCTATTAAAACCCAATTATTTCTATTACTCGTTTTTAATTACTGAACTAAGCAGCATTTCACATTATGATGCACAACCTTGTATGGCTCAATGCATTTTTGTGTTCATTCGATTGTTTATTTGTTTTAATTGGTGTTAAGAAGCGTATAAGTGTTTTAGTTTATTATTGTTTTCATATTTCGAACTCAACAAAAACTCAACAAAAGTTTAAAAGCCAAAAACATTCGCTTTATTAAGTGCAAAGAAACCAGAATGCAAATGCAACACAAAACGTATTAACCCGTAAAATGTTAAATGTTAATTAAAATGCAATGAAATGTTAAAAAAAAAATTGTTAAAATCGCACGTACTCAAAGTGGGGAGGGGGGAGAATGGAAACTTTTGTAAATCCCTGTATAGCTAAAAATATATATTATTACCATGATTTAGTTAAGAATTTATTAAAATATAATGGATGAAGCTAAAGATATACAGATATTTTGTTGAGTTAAAAAGCCCATTCAAATAATACCTCATTATTAAAAATGGTTCAGCTCACGAACGGTTATCACTAGACCAAAAATATTTTGGGAAATATCATTATACAAACCAAGATTTATTTTAAAGAAAAAGTTGAGGATGTAACACCTAAATCCTTCATATACGAAGTGACTCGCTCTTATGAATATTGGAGTGCTCCAAGATTATATTCAAGTTCAGAGCATTTGCAGCACCAGTTAACGTCATCATATCATGTTATTATTTTTTAGAGCGTGATTCTGCAATCCATAACACAATTTTTGTGGGTCGTGGGGGCGTTAAAAATTCGTAAAAGCATTTAAAGTATTCATTCAATAATAAATTAATAAATGAAAAAACAATTATCAAGGCTTTAATTTTGTTATAGTTATATGACCCCAAATGGCAGGCACACGATTTTTTTTTAATCACTATAACTAATATTTGTTTCATTATTCTTTTTAATTTTAATAGTTTTTATTTTTCTCCTTTTGTCCTTAAAAATGTGTGCTTGTATTAGTGCCTGTGAGTGCGAGTGTGTGCATGTGAATTTTTACCGTTTTATGGTGACCCACAAAAATGTTTCATTGTTTTTAATGTTAAACTTTTATGGGTGAAACAACGACAACAAAAAGGCTTGAAAATATATTCATTGCTTTTTATATTAATTTAACACGCTTTGAAGAGGACATACTTCTATAAAACAAACATAACAGAAAAAAAAGAGAGAGGGAGTGAGTGAGTGAGAGAACAAAAAGGATCTCGTTATTCTTTTTTAAATGTTTATTTATTGAAATGCAATTTCTGTTGTATTTTTGGTGTTAATTGCTTTGCTGTTATTATTGTTGTAGTTAGTGTACATTTGTAGTATTTTTATTTAAGAGAGAGAGTGGGAGAACGAGCGAGTGGGTAAGTGCATTTGTTTATGTTGCTGTCGTCATGCATTGGTTTGCTAGTGCGTGTAATGAAGTTGCTTTATTTATTATATTTGTTTGTATGAAACACTAGCAAATGAATGCAAAGTATGAACACACATATATATTCTATTTAGGAGGGCTTCATTCGAGGTTATCAACTGAAATTAATGTTAGGCATATTTTCTGGAGTTTTATGATTTTTTTCTTATTAATTTCAAACTAAGTAATATGAAGTGTTGGTATATTTATAGTATAGACAGGCCATTGAATGACGCATTCTATGATTTACAAAAAATTTCGGACCGTGGTCGACCACAAACATTTTTCTGTTTGAAATGTTTTAAAATTTTATAAAGGGTCTCCAGCACTTTGACATTTGACAACTGCCATATTATTGAAGCTATTGCTGTTGAATTGTCTGTCATTTATTCACTTTATTTTGCCAAATCACCACGGACGGATGTAGCGTTCAACAACTCGTGCAAATGATAAAATTGTTTAATTAAAATATTCGTTTAGGGATGAGTACCATTTCTGGATGAATGGGTACGTCAACAAACAAAATTTTCGAATTTGGGACGATACAACTCGTGCACGCAGAAAAAAAATATAGTTGTACATTGTTACTGTAACCATTTCAAATTTGTGCATGGTTACTGTAACAATATCAAAATTTTTAACAATATTATAGTCACAGTAACTATATATATGATTGCGGTAACAATAATATGGTTAATTTACGATTTACATGAATATTTCAACCATATATATGGTTACAGTAACCATGTATATGTTTGTGACAACCATTTATATGATGAAGGACTTACCATATTATGATGCTCTCATATCATAATCTGAGAACAACATATTATGATAAAATTATTCATCATATAAATGGTTGTCACAAACATATACATGGTTACTGTAACCATATATATGGTTGAAATATTCATGTGAATCGTAAATTAACCATATTATTGTTACCACAATCATATATATAGTTACTGTGACTATAATATTGTTAAAAATTTTGATATTGTTACAGTAACCATGCACAAATTTGAAATGGTTACAGTAACAATGTACAACCATATTTTTTTTCTGCGTGTGCCAACACAAAATACACACCAAATCACAGTTTGGTGTTTATTTTGTATTGGCTCCGTCATTGGTCCATATTTCTTTGAGAACGACGTTGGCCATCACCGTCAACGGCGAATTGGATGAAATGGACACCAAAGACTTGTGGTTTGTATGCAGAACGACGCTACGTGCTCCATTGGATATTATGCACGAGCAACATGGAGGTGATGTGAACTGGGTTTTTTTTTAAGTTGCAGGTCTATGCAAATAAGCTATAAACCACAGAAGCCCTCAACGCCAACACAACTCATGCCAACGGTCAAAATCATCCTGATTTATGCCCGAGAGTCATTGGACATTTCGGATGTGAGCCACCCAGCGAAACAGCGGACATTTCTACGATGGGACAACAAAAAGAGACAGCTGAACTCACCAGTTAAGTATTAAAGCAATATAAATACAATTAATGCTAACAGACCAACCAACGCACAGTATAAATGCCACAGTGAGCAATTTTTTGTTTTATTTTTTTTTACAAAGTACTTTGGATAAATTCACGTATTATTTGGATATATTCACAGAAATTTATTGTTGGGGGATAATCTAGTTCATATGCGCATTGCACTGTTTACTTATGCCAGATCATCAAATGTTTTAGGAAAGCAGATGATATTTTATAAATAAAATAAATATGAAACTAATATCCTACAGTAAGTAAAAGAGCAAATATATTTTACTTTTAAAATTTCAGTGATTTATTTCCTTTAATGATTTTCGGAAGAGGGCGTTATATGGGAGCTATGACTATTTATGAACCCATCGCCATGAAATTGTGTGATTCAAATCTATATGAGGGCTATTTTTGTTGGTGATTTCTGTCACCTTGTTCGAATAGGTTGTCCATCTCCGTTTAAAATCTACCACACTTTTGGACACCTTTTTTGTGCTCTTCAATTCTCTTTTAACAAGAGCCCAATATCTCTCCACTGGTCTTAGCTCCAGGAAGTTTGGAGAATTTGCCTCTCAAATAGCACATTATTGTTCTTTTACCACTCAAGACCTTTCTTACCATAGCGACAAGGTGCCAAATCAGGCCAAAAATAAGTGAAAACACTAAGAAGTCTTAGTGTTTGTATTTAAAGAGCCCTTTTTAACAAATGTTTGGCTTTTTTGCCGCAACTGCATATTGCTTGCCATACCGAGAACTTTTTGGGAAATTTTGTCTGCTTTTGGGTTCTAAACTTTTCTTCAACATTCCCTCGAGCATCAGCAACATCAAAATGTTGACCCGGAAGCTGCGAAAAATCTGGAATATTTTTTGTATAAAATTTGACTTCAATTTCCGTGCTCTGTTTTTGGCCTCTAAATTTTTAGCAGCGTTCCTGTCAGAACTTTTTGAATCTTGTATGTTTTTGAACCTGCATTGGCTTTAATTTTTCGTACCAAATAGTCCGAGCACTGAGCTAACCGGCCTGCTTTCCTACCGGCTGTGTTGGGAGCTCTTTTGAAATTGCTTTCTATTTTTTTGGCTTTAGAAACATCATGTGAACCATTCCTTCTACCTGAACCAGGTTTTCTATCAACGGACAAGTTCTCCCGGTACTGTTAAATAACATTGGAAACGGTTTGACGGCATACCTTTGATTGTTTGGCCAACTTTTTGTAGAACCAAGTTGGGTTTTGTTGAAAATATTTAATAATTTTAGTACGCACTTTTTTCTAATCACTCATTTTAATCAGATTTACAACAAATGAACATAATTTACATTAAACATAATAACTGACAATCTTTACAAAGGTAACTTGATCAAAAAAAATAAGAAAAATAAAATCAAATAATACTTGGGTTAAAAGTTTTAATGAAAAACGTGTGTCAAGAATTTTTCGATCTGAATCCTTATATAAATTAAACATTCATGACCGATAAAGTCCAATTTCAGGATGGACGGACGGACGGACATCGTTTAATCCACTCAGAAAGTGATTCTTAGACAAATATTTTTGGATGTTACAAACATCAGCGCAAACGCACAATATCCTCCCCACTATGGTGGTGTAGGGTATAACTAGAGAGGGAATGACAAGTTTAGACAAAACACCAACAATAAACATTAAACATAATAACTGACATGCTTTACAAAGGTAACTTGATCAAAAGAAATAGCATGTTCCGGTAGTGTGATACATTTTAGACCACCTTGAATATGAAATTGAGACTCTTGCGAAAGACACTGTTACCAAAACAAACATTCCCACAGTTAGATCTATCAGGAAGATTTGTTGCATTCGATATAGAGTATAATTTATCGTAATTTATCGTAATTTTCATATTTGAGATTACATCATTCGATATCGAGCAGAAAATTTTATTGTAGTTTCGATATCGAAATTTTTTTTGATACAATAGATCTTTCGACCATATCGTCCCCAGGTTTAAAAAAAACAATACAATTACAAAATACTTTCACTACACTAAGCCATTATAATGACTTTATTCTTTTTAGGTTTCCAACTCGATGAACTTATGCAAAGCCTATGGCTAGAACAATCCAAAAAAAAGTCTTGTTAACATCAAAAATACTTATTTGGTTACCTCCTAATACTCATACATTTCCACCACATAGATATGTGCATTAGCGTGGATGTTCCCAACTAAAATAAAAGTGTAATTCATTATATAATAGTATTTCTGAAAGTTTTTGTCCTGGGTTTAGTATTTGGTGTCAAAAGCTAATAAGGTTTTTTTTATGTTTTTATGATTTTTTCATTTTTCTTGTAAAGGAAAATTGACAACGGTCTGGTGTCAAATCGACAACGGATGATGTCAATTCGGCAAAGGGTTGGTGTAATTTTTTCGTTGTCAAATTGACACTATTCGTGTACAATTTGTGCACATACGGGGTTGATACACTATTGACACCGAATGGTGTCAAGCCGTACAGTGATGTGTTTATCTTTTCCCTGGATATGGATATGTTTCCTTAATGATAAATCTGAAAAAAACACATTTTTAAAAGGACCCTTTTTTACTTTGGTCTCTTCAAAATAACTAAACTTTCATTTTATTTGGGAAAATCGACACCTTATTTTACCTTCATATAAACGGGTCCACCCTAGTGTACATGCAAACACTTAAACTCTTTTACAAGCTGGAACTGTAAACTACACACACAACTACATATCCAGGAGTATTTTGTTAATTTTTTTCATACGAACTAGTATGTTTTTTCGTATAAGTGCATGCGTTTGTATTTATTTGTTTTTATGAATGTGTATTGGGTGTTTTAATTGTCCATGTGTGTATATACGAGCACAATCTAAAAAAAATTCTGGCAAAACTTTAGTTATGAAGCTGGTAGTTATAAACAAAAACCTTGCAACTTTGTTTATGAAATCAGAAGACTTCAGAATTTTGCCCTCTCTGATAATTTATTAAATACTAGCTTGACCCGGTGCGATTCGCTACCCCTGTCGTAGTAAAAATAATATGTAAGGATTTTATAAAAAAAAATCGTTTTCCCCCTGTTTATCCCTTTCTGGTCCAAGTATTGAAAAAGTTATAGCCTATTGACGCTTCCAAGTAAGGATCTATCTACGTTCCAAATTTCAATAAAATCGGTTCAGCCGTTTAGGCGTGATGCTCAAACAAACAAATAAACTTACAAAGACATTTATATACACACTAGCTTGACCCGGTGCGCTTCGCTACCCCTGTCGATGTAAAAATCGGTTCAGCCGTTTAGTAATTATTGTTTAAAAACTAAAGGTACCAATTTTACCCGTTTTTCCCCCTTTTTATCCCTTTCTGGTCCAAGTATTGAAAAAATTTATAGCCTATTGACGCTTCCAAGTAAGGATCTATCTACGTTCCAAATTTCAATAAAATCGGTTCAGCCGTTTAGGCGTGATGCTCAAACAAACAAACAAACAAACAAACAAACAAACAAACAAATAAACAAACAAACAAACTTACAAAGACATTTATATATTTATATAGATGGCGAAAATAATAAGTACATGAGTTTTTTCCGCATCTTGTGATGAATTAAAAATGTATATTTATTTTAAATGAATTATTATTTTTTTATTTAGTTAGTTTATATTATGTTTAATATAAAACACAAACACATACGCCCTAATAACATAAACTACATTTTTTATGAAATGAAAAGTAAAAAAACTTCATAAAATCAGTGGTCAAAATAATAAGTACATTGTTTAAATCCTTAAATTAGAAGTTATAGTTGATTATTATTTGTTTTATTTTTATTAGTTTTATTAATATCTAGTGTATCCTCTATTATTTTTAATAATTTTGTGTAATATTCTTGGCATACTGCTAATTAGTTTACGACAGGTATCCAAAGGTATTACATACCCGGTTTTTCTAACAAAATCTCAAAGTTGGTCTTTATTTTTAAATGTTTGCTTACTTATTCTGTATTTCAATTCCCCCAAAAGGCTCTCAATTGGATTTAGATCCGGTGACTGACCAGAAGACATATACTATTTTCACGATATATTCCGTCAGTTTCCCTACCTGTTTCTGGTTAAAGAGCATTTAACCAAAAAACAGTGACTATACAGATATTTACCTTGTATATCCTCTAGAGAAACTTCTGCCAATATAGACAATGTGATATCTGATCGAACCGTCCAGAAAAGACTATAGAGGGCAAGTTTACCGGCCCGAATTGACAGAAAAGTTGATCTGCTTCGGAACAAAAATTTTATCATTTGAGTTGGTGTGAACAAGCTGGTGAAAAGAAGTTGCTTAATATATTGGGGAGCGACGAAACAAAAATTAATTAGTTTGGAAATGATAACGGCCGTAATGTGTGTCGTCCTCAGAATAAGGAATTTCATCAGCGTTATACAAAAAAGACCGTCAAGCACGGTGGTGGCAACAATGTGGTATTGCGAAGTTTCTCGTGGTATAATGTTGGTCCCATTTATCGTATTACCGATAGTAAACCAACTTTTGAATACAGAAATATATTGGAGGACACAATGTTGCCATACGCTGATGAAAATGTGCCGCTTAGATGAGTTTTCGAGCAGGATAACGAATCAAAACATACATCCTGCTATGTTGAAGATTGGTTCTATGAAAATAGGATAAGTCTTCTAGACTAGCCAAGTCACTCACCGGATCTAAATCCAATTGAAAACCTTTGTGGGTAGTTGAAACACAGAATAAGTAAGCAAACATTTCAAAATAAAGACCAACTTTGAGATTTTGTTAGAAAAACTGGGTATGTAATACCTTTGGATACCTGTCGTAAACTAATTAGCAGTATGCCAAGAATATTACACAAAATTATTAAAAATAATAGAGGATACACTTGATATTAATAAAACTAATAAAAATAAAACAAATAATATTCAACTATAACTTTTAATTTAAGTATTTAAACAATGTACTTATTATTTTGACCACTGATTTTATGAAGTTTTTTTACTTTTCATCTCATAAAAAATTTAGTTTATGTTATTAAGGCGTAAGTGTTTGTGTTTTATATTAAACGTGATATAAACTAACTAAATATAAAAGTAATAATTCATTTAAAATAAATATACATTTTTAATTCATCACAAGATGCGGGAAGAACTCATGTACTTATTATTTTGGCCATATGTGTATTTATAAGATACTAGCTTGACCCGGTGCGCTTCGCTACCCCTGTCGTAGAAAGAATAATATGTAAGGATTTTATTAAAAAAAATCGGTTTTCCCCCTGTTGTCCCTTTCTGGTCCAAGTATTGAAAAAAAGTTATAGCCTATTGACGCTTCCAAGTAAGGATCTATGTACGTTCCAAATTTCAATAAAATCGGTTCAGCCGTTTAGGCGTGATGCTCAAACAAACAAACAAACAAATAAACAAACAAACAAACTTACAAAGACATTTATATATTTATATAGATTTAAATTTGATAAACTCAAAATTGAATTTTAGAAGAAATCTTTATGAATTGCCCTCCTACTTTGGAAAAAATAACTTGTTCAATGCAAAAAATAAAAAAAAGCTACAGAAATGATATTGTTTGTTGTAGCCATAAGCATTTTTAAGACAATAAATATTAAAATACTATTTGCTCCAACAATATCATTTCCGTTTATATTTTGCTAGCATGATACACAAACACACATACCACTCATACTTGCCTCTTAACACTGCCACACGTATTATATGACCAAACATATAAAGGATATTAAATGAAAAACTATTAAAACAACTGCATTCATACACAAGTGTTTGTCATACACATTAACATTTATATAATTTATGCTCAATATTCTATATGTTGGACAAGTACTAACTTTATTGTATATTTATATTAAACGAATAACATTTTATAGAAATAAATTGTGTATTTGTATTTGAAATTGAAATTAAAATTCCAATAGTGAGTGTCCATATACACACTACATAAATTATGGTGAAGGACATGTGAAAACATTTTCAATAATGCCAAACAGACTGTTTCATAATGCTTCAGCTTCAGTTTGTCACTGTTTGCATGTATTTACTCTTAGCTATGTAAATGTAATTAATATTATTATTGAACTTTTGAATCTTAAATAAATGATACAGTTTAAATCTACCTGTATTAAATTAAAATCATTTAAATATGTCATATTATATTATTTGTTTTTCTGATGGCAATATTTAAATGATCTCCGGTGCGTATGAGTAATAAACGTTATAATAGGTAAAATCGCAAAAAATTTACAGAATGAATTCAGTTGTTTTGTCATATCGACTTCAAACATTCAGAACATTGGCATAATTTGCCGAAACTGGATTGTGTGCAACAAATTTGATGAAATTACATTAATAATTACAACATTAACATAAGCAGACCAAAGTTGGTAGCTGCCATTTATGGCCCAAAAATAATCATAACAACTTTATTCATGTCGAAGTGTTATAAAAGTGTTTTTGGAAGCAAAAATTAATTTTATTTTTCAACTTTGAGCTCCATACACTTTATCCAACGTTATTCCAATTTTGTATCCCTTTCAAAAATATAAAATTTGTCGAGGTCATCAAAATAAGTATTTGTTTGTGAGATGATTTCATCGTTGGAGTCAAATCTCTTTCCGCCGAAAGATTTTTTCAAGTTTGGAAATAAGAAATAGTCTAATTCATGGATTATTGCCATGGGAACTGCACATGTGTGCACCCTTCCATTGTTCTGGTGAAAATAAACTTGTTCTTGGTTAATTAAATTGACCCAATAAGTTTCGCCATTGATTAGTTTACTCTTTTGAAAGTAGTGAATGTGGATTATAACGCGTGCATTCCAAAAAACGTTCGCCATGACTTTATTTGGCTGACAATTCCACCATGGCTTTCTTTGGCGCCGATTCACGTTTCGTCCACGGTTACGAAACGGCGGAAAAAATTATTTTCTATATTGCGGTTGAAGAACGCCAAATACTCCTGCGTAGTTGTCACACGATTGTCATGCGGAAAGCTTTCTCATACTATTTTAGGTTACGTGGGTTGCTCGCAAGTTAGCGAGTTCACTCGAAGGCCTTGTGGCCCATTGTGATACCCTTAGAATTACCATTCCCTTATTTTCAAATTTCATACATAAAAGGAGAATGGTTGCACACCCTTATTTCGTTGACTATGTACTTCTCTTGATCCCCGTGAAAACCAGCCGGTACTTCTAATAAATCTGATCATATTTACTAGTGGCACATCTCTGAGATAGTCCAGATCATGGAAAAGAGCTCTACCAAGATGTAGTAGTCTATGCTCTTGTAAGGCTGGGCAGTCACATAGAAGGTGTTATACCGATTCTTCCTCCTCCTCATCCAAACAACTTCTACAAAAGCTATAACGTGGGTAACCCGTACGTTCCGACATGCGTCCAATCATACAGTGCCCAGTGATTATACCCGTAAGAAGCCTGATCGAAGAGACAAAAGAGTCTTAGTCCTATTCTCTGTCAGAGTGGGCCAGAGCAATCTGGATATTCTACAAGTGATGATATTTGACCACCTGAGTTCCGTCTCACTCAAAGCCCTTTCATTTATCAATTTCGATACGTTCCCCAAGGGAGTGAGAATACCACTTTGCGCAAGAGATACGTCCAGGGACGACCCGTTCGTTGCGCATTCGTCGGATACTTCATTTCCCCGGATGCCCTCATGTCCTGGGACCCATATCAACTCGACGTGATGTTGTGTCAGTTGTGCCAGTGATTGGATGCATTTGAGAAGACATTTCGACTTAATAAAGTTGGAGTTAAGAGCCTTGATTGATGCAAGGCTGTCCAAGTAAATATGTATAGTCAAATTTTCGAGATCTCAGCTTGGAAAACCGTGCAGGTATCCGGTAATCGAAGAGACAGCAAAAGGTCCAGTTCATCGGAGAAAATTACCGAGCGCGTGCCTTTTTCTGTCTTTGAACCATCAGTGTAGACTGAGATCACGTCGTTCCTTAGGACAGTGTTCGCGGCCCAGTCATCCCTTGTCGGTATCTTGATCCTAAACTTTCTACCAAAATTCGGTGTAGGTACCAAATAATCCGTTTCTTGCCCCATGAATGGCCTGCCTATCTTTTGTAGGATGGAGCCGTGACCAATACGATTATGCTTCAGTCCGCTCGACTGTTTGAGTCGTAGAGCAGACTTAGCAGAAATGCATTTGATATATATATATCGGAGGGGAGTTATATTTATCATCGTCTCTAGACTGGCTTGAGGGGTGGAATTCATAGAGCCAGTAATTGCAAGACATGCAAGTCTTTGTACCTTGTTTAGAGTAGAGAGGTGAGTCTTGGTGTCCACCCCTCTCCACCAAACAAGAGCCCCATAGGTCAAAATAGGTCTTATGACCGCGGTGTACATCCAGTCTACAATATATGCTTTAAGACCCCATCTCTTCCCAAAGGTTTTCTTACATATATAGAAGGCACATAGTGCCTTCTTCATTCGACTCTCAGCATTACGTTTCCACGAGAGCCCCTCCTCAAATGAAATTCAGATATAATCTTTCAAAACGCCGATACACGTGTCTTTTTTATTGTCTCCTCTAACATGGTCGGTTAACTGTTCGAATAATTTTAAATTGCCGATTTTCAAATAAAAAATAAACCGATTAATTTGTGACGATTAACCGAAATTTCTTTTTTTCCACTTTAACATATTATTTATTCCAGGCTTACGTAAAGTGGCAAGAGAATTTGAAAATTACCTTTTTTCTAGAAGGTTGTATGATAAACTTTGTCCTAATGAGTCGGAGGATAATATATGAAACTGAAGACATGACTGAAACGAGTCTTTTAACAAAACTTTACAAAAGTAATAAAAGTATTCGATTTATAGCAAATCCCCTACTATATAATACGAGAGTTGGGTCATTTCTTAAAAATGGAGTCGTATAGTCTTAACTTCAGAGGGCGACCAGTAGAATCAACCAACCAATAGATTGCAATTTTGTTAATAAATTGTTTAATTTAATAAGTTTCATTGATATACGTATTGTATTCATGCAGTTAGTCTAATGCTCTCGGTCAATGGGCGTGTATTAATGCTTTAAAGCAGTGTTCGGCACAAACAGCACATGCCACATTAGTAATTTTGATTATGTTTTATATGTACAATCTGCAATTTATTTCAGTTTTGATAATTTCAACGAGTTTCGTTCACATTCGTGTTGTCCACATGTATATAAGTAGTCGATCGCATTCGACCTCTGGTGGCTATGAGTGCCGACTACTGCTTTAACGTGACAAAAGCTAGTATTTAATTGATATATAAATGCTATTTCTACATTTCCTTTTCTACTGCAATCCTTTTTGCATTTTTCTTAACGAAGATGAATAATTTACATTTATATTAATTAATTTACATTAATTTATTATCTTGCCATTAATTAACATAAACCTTCATAAAATCAACACAAATACAATCGCTTACAGGTTGCAACACCAACATTGCCACAACCAACACCAATCATTATCCTCATTATCTTCAGCACATCATCCTCACACCAACCACACGCAAATGCAATTCATACAATGTCAATAGATCAATTAAAATTAAATTAAAAGTAAATTTCATTAAAAGAAATACTATGTTTTCAACCACGACCAAAATCAAGATAAATTAGAAATGCATTTGCGTAATAATGATGGCAGGAATAAACCAGCGACCCAACTGACTGTATCTATAACTTCTACTTGCATAAAGTGTAAAGAACGGTTAAATGAATGAATAAATGAATGAATGATATACTTACATACATAAAGAACTTTTGCATAATAAAAAGCAATTTTATTAAACAATGTGCAAATTGTGTGAACAGCAATAAAAAATCAAGGAAAATCCACAATATTTTCCAATAATAAATGCAAAATTCCCAATAAAAAAAACGAATGAAAATTAATGAAAATTAATGAATGAATGAATGATGGTGAGTGCAACTGCGAGTTACATAGAACTAAAAAGTCAATATTGTTGGAAATGCTAGTAACAATGACAAATCAATCCGGTATGAACTATAAAGGCTCTTTTATTGTCCCACACAAATACAACTAGATTTTGTGGTAACCGGAGTAACAAAACAAAAATATAGAAAAGGACACTGTAAGAGGTGAACTGGAAAACTAAAGAGTTGTAAGAGTTTAATAGAAAAAAAAAAAAAAATTTATTGAATTTAAATTCAATTAACGCGATTGTGCCAAAACGAAAAAAAATAGAAACATTTGAAATTAAAATTGACATTTCAGTTTTTTAGTTCCATTTTCCATTTAAACTGTTGCAAAGCTGAAATTGTTTGCAAATATGTAGCAGTAGTAGTAAATATTGCTGCGATAATTGCTGATGGTAAATAAGTAATAGAAGAAAATTGTTGTCCTTATTAGAAAATAAGACTACAGTAGTGTCAGTTTTGCTATAAATATTGGACATTTGTAAGGTCACCATTTTGAAGTATAAATAAATTATGAATCGAAAAAATCTAAAGAAAAAATTGAAAGAGATTTAAATAAAATTCATTCTATTTCTTAAAAGAAGAAAAATATTTTTGTAAACCTGAAATGGATATTTTGCAAAACGTTCTGCCATAATTTATACTTGTATAGGTATAGTGTGTAACTATTTTTGTAAACACAGTTGTTTCAATTTACGGTTGTATGTTGCATTTTATTGTGAGGTAGTGGATACATCTACGCAATAGATAACAATACCTTTAAACTGTTATTTGTTGGCAGTATATATGTTTAAAGCAGCTTCATCCTGCCGGAACAACATGCCTTCCACGTCCATATATAGTTTAATTCGAACAAAAATAATTTGGTTAAGTTTTTGTTACTTAACAACGCACAGTGGGGCAGAATCAACATTTTTTGGAAATAAATCTGGCATTTCTAAACGGATAACCCGATCGGGATAAAATTTGACGTTAGGGTAGCCAAGGAGTATTAGAGTTCAAGTTATTAAAATGGGCCCTACAAATGCTCCAGGCGCGGCGCTATGGGGGCTCAAAGTAGGATACCTTCGACATGTAAATTATTTAAACACGTGCCATTTTTTTGTTTCCCATCCGATTTCAAAGATTTTTAAATTTTTGGGAAGCGCTCGGCAAGATCTTGCTAGCGTGTGCTACTTATCTCTTATAATTTCCGAGTTATAGGCATTTCAAAATTGAAATGTTCAAGTTTTGCCATACCTTGGTCCGCTTTTTTAAAAATATAGGGCGTACTTTTGAACCGAATGGACTCAAATTTATTTTATTAGTTAGATAACAAATTACCAATAATATGCAACAAATTTCAGAGCAACATCGTTTAAACGATTTAAAAATTCGAAAATTAGTAGATTTTTGCTGTTTTTTGGGCAAAAAGGTGACTTAACTCTTTTTTTTATTAAAAAAAACTTTCTTTAAGAACATATAAAAGTTTTATTTTTTTTCTATAAGATATCTTTACGGAGAACATTTTGGTATAAAAAACATGTCATATTTTTGGAACATGTCGCCCCTACGCCCTTCGGAATTTGACCTATTTTTTATCAAAATTTTAACTTTGGACCACATGTTCTAAAATCCCAAAGCTGGGATCAGAAAATAGAAAGCAGCTTTGAAAATCTTGATGTGATTCCTATTTACTTTTAAAGCATTTTCCCAGCTCCGAAGTAAATGTAGGACCTGTGGGCAAAATTGTAAAAAATACCATTTTTGGAATTTCCGCTCCAATTTTTAGGAATTGGGGGATTCCCTTTGATCTTTTGGCAAGTTTTTTTAAACTTTGTTATCTAGAATGAGAAATTTAAAAAGCCTTGCAAATTTCGTTTAGTTTTGTTAATAAATAAAGATTTTATTATATATTACATTTTTATTGAGCTCTAAAACTAAAATGTTTATCAAAATTTTGATAGGATTGCAAATATTAGGAACAATTTGGTACACATTTTTTCCGAACTAATTTTTTTTTATTTAGATAAGTTAATTTCTGATATTACAAAAAAAAAAAATTTCAAGTCAATATCTCAAAAATCATCAAAAAAAGGTGTCTATAACCATCTTCATAAAATTGTCTTTCTAATGAAACCGATTTGAGCTCATCGGTTGAATGGTTTCAGAGTCTGTAACGAACATAGATATAATCTTTTTTTGGATATTTTTGAATATACAATATTTCCGATCGGATCTAAAACCGAGGTGTCTCCCTTTCTATATATATTTAAAACACAAAAAAAGATTCTATCTATGTCCGTTACAGACTCTGAAACCATTCAACCGATGAGCTCAAATCGGTTTCATTAGAAAGACAATTTTATGAAGATGGTTATAGACACCTGAAATACTGAATTAGGTCCATTCGTGAAGCCGATTTTCGAAATTTCCCATACAAAATTTTTACAAAGAAGGGGTTTTTGGAAACTCTATTTCTAAGGGGGTAAAACCGGTTAAAGTCGGTATAAAAAAGCTAGCACCAAAAAATCGCACTTAATCTGTATTGTACTCCGTGGTACTTTTTGATTTGTGTACCTTTAAGGGGATAAAAAGTACTATCCCAGAAATGAATTTTAGGTGTTTAAAAAATGTTTGGAGTTCCAACTCTGGAGTAATCAAAATACAACTGGCATTTTCTCATTTCAAATCAGCAACACTCAGCGATTGGACTTGAGCCTTGGTGTTAAAAAACTGTCGCCAAATTTAATCGAAGCCACAATCATCAGCATAAAATATTAGAGTTTCCAAAAAACCGAAGAATTTCAAAACCGCGATTTCGGTTTTAAAAAATTTAAAACCGATCAGTTTCGGTTCGGTTTTGTGATAATTTATTAACTATTAAATCAGTTGATAATATAGAATTTAAAGTTCAAACTTGACGAGTGTTCAATAGGATAAAGGAAAATTGGTACTTTTCCTTTTAATGGTACCTTTTTAATATATTAAATTTGTTAGCTTATATACATTAAGGTTGGTTAATATGCATCTCAGTAAAGAAATAATCAAGAACAGTGTGCTCAATGGTATTGTGATACCAAAAACGAAGTAAAGAAAGAATCAAGGATAGATTGCATAATGATATTGAGGTAACAAAAACTATTATTGAAATTTCTATAACAATGTACCTATAAGCGGAAAGTAAGAATAAACGGGACTTGCAGGTACTTTTTCCAACTAATAGTACTTTTTGAATATTTTATAACGATGGACCTAGAACCACGAAATGAAGCATTCATGGTTTAGTAAATGCGAATTCAAAAGGGACAATTAATGTTACTATTTCTTTATTGTAAAGGTACTTTTTGAATATTTTATAATAATAAACCTAAAAATTAAAAAATAGGCACAAATGATTCTGAATGAGTAAGAATTCACAAAAGGTGATTTTAGTGGTACCTTTCCTTTATATTTTCTATAATTATGGACACAGAAATATGAAATTAGACATTCATGATGCTGATTAGAAATACAAAATGTGGGTCTTTACGGTACTGTTTTTATTCTAATAATACGTTTCGAATGAGCTAGAATCCACATTATAATGAATCAATAAACATGAAACTAGAGATATGTTTTCCTGAATTAGTACTTATTCACAAAGGAAGACTTAATAGTACTATTTCTATCTTCCAATTGGCACCGGCTCAGCTAGTACTTCATACTTTTATCGGATATTTGAAAATAACTAAGTGTTTGTTACAAAACTTTTGCATTATTGGATGAAAAAGTTTGTTTCTTATTTCTAAATTTTAAATTTTTCTACTGAAAATAGATTAAAAGTTAAAACCGAAGAATAATTGTCGGTTTCGGTTTTAGGCCTTGAAAAACCGCGGTTTCGGTTAAAACCGAACTGGAAACTCTATAAAATATAAAGGGGAAAATGTGTTCATACCACGAATTCCAATGATTTCAACTAATTTGCCCTTTGATTTCAAGCGGTTACAGTTACCAGTGCGTCTGGCTTTCGCCATTACCATCAACAAGGCTAAAGACTAAGTATTGGTTTATTTTGTTTGCGTAGTAGCACTGGGTATCCGCTATTATTCCATAAAGTCAAAACTTAATACTTTTCTAAAGGACTATTCGTTTAGAAATTACAGGTTTATTGAATGATTGAAACACTGTGCGTATAAAGTTTAAATAGATAAAGGCTATTTTATCAAATATTAAATAAATGACAATAAAAAATTCTATAAATTTCAGATTTATTATTTTAGTTTCTAAATTTAAATAATCAAACACAATTTTCAGCACTTAAACTTTAATGAGGTTGCGGTGGAAGCTGCCACTACATTGTTCAACGAATGGATGTTTTTTTTTTTTGTTTTTTGTCATATTCAAAAGATTTCCTAATGTTGCACAGTCATGTTGTAGTACTACGAGTACGTATTCCTAGTAGTCGTAGTTGTTATTGTCATCAAATTCATTTTCATCATCATGGCTGATAAAGTCTTTGTGAACGATTTTTCTTCTTTTTAATTTTTTTTTTTTATTTTTTTGTTGCAATCGTACCTCCTTTTAGATGTTGGCAATATTTGAGAAGTGATGTTTGCATTGCTGTCATCTCTTAAGAATGCACAATTGACCTGGATGGAACGACGATAGTGACGACGATGATGATGATGATGGTATTGTTGCATATTTAAAACATGAAATTAGTTGAAGTGTAGAGCAGGGGAGAGCGCTAGGGCGGTAGGGGATATTTCGTTAATAGTCATCGTTATTATGTGACATTTGCATTTCCGTTTCCGTGACAGCATCCATTACAGCTATTACTACCACTTAATCGAGTTTCCAACATGTAATCAACACTTTCAATATTTGATGCCAGTTGCAAAGCAAACGCTGCTGTGTGGCGGCCACTTGTATTGCAGCTGTACAAGGAAGCCAGTAGCAACGTCTACATACACACTCTCTGATAATATTAAAGAAATAGAAGAGAAATAATAAGAAACTAAAAAATCGAAGAATTTCATAGAAAAATATGAATTATGAAGAAAAGAAAAAAAAAAAAGAGAAAAACGAAAGATGAAATAGAAGCGTTTGAAATTTCATTAAAATATTATGGCAGCCAAATGAAAGAGTTTGTGGGTGGCAGGCAGAGGAGAGTTTTTATAATAAGCAGTGAAAATATGAAAAATGAAAAATATATTAAAATAAAATTTATGCAAGTTAAGCGTCATTAAGTAGTTTTACAGCAAATATAAAGAAAAAGAAAACAATGATTATGATAGAGCCAGAACTAAAGGAAAAGACATCCCTAACTATTTATTGAAATCTTAGTACAAACAGAAGGCGTTTTTCTTTATATAAGTATGTATTGCTGTTCTGTGCTACTAACTTCTTTAGTGCTTGCCTGCGTATTCAATGTTCCTTTTATACTCTGACTTGAAGTGCTCTAGCAGCAGCATCATCATTCTCATCGCTATCATTAGTAGTTCTTGTTCACTGGAAAATCATTCAAATTCTAATCATCTTTAGCATTATTCATTATAATAATCACTCTGATCTGACAAAGAAGGTTTGTTTGTACACTGGCCGGCCAGCCATTGTATGTTTGTTTGCCATAAAGATTTAGCAAAGTTGGCAAAAATTTATAAAAAACAGGAGGGAATGGTTAAGTATTCAAAGAAAACAAAATGCCAGAGATAAAAATTTATTATAAAGTTTTCAATTAATATTTAATAGTTTTTTTATTTTATTTTACAAGAGTCCTACATGATATTATTGCTGTTGGAAATGTTAAGAATTTAATTTTTTAATAAAACAAATTTAATTTTTATACAAAATGATCAAGAGTTTTATATTTCGTTTGAAAAAGAATCAATCGAATCTAAATATTAAAAGATTTATTAGACACTTAGCAGACAAATTTAATTTTCTGCCTCACTGCGGACTTCAGTTGTCCAAGAAAACTTTAGTCGTCCAAGGTCCTTTGCAACTATCGTATTTTTAGCTCTTTGCTGCACTGTGGGGCATAAACAATTTGATATATGAAGGTTGTAAAATCGCTCAATTTCAATTGTAGATAACTTTCAATGCATTGGGCGTATGACTAAAAAATGCGGGATTTACATTTTCAGGGGTACATATCTGTCATTAATTCTCACTTGGCTATTGAACATTTTAGTGTAAACAACAACGTTTTTTTTTTTTGCTTCAAAAATGTCGAATTTTGTAGCAATAAAACGTCATATGGGAGAAGTTTTGCGTTAATTCTCCGCTGCTGAGCCACTCCGAAACTTATCGTGAATGTGGTCTATCGGTTTCAATGTACGAGAGATAATTTCTTTGGTTCAGAACTTTAACATGGAAGACAAAAATCGCCCAGGCCAAGCAAAAAAGTTTGAAGATCAAAAAAAAGTTCAAAACAAAATTAAAATAATAAAACAAAATTTTAAATTGGGTTTGAAATTTGTTTTTTAGTATGCACAGTGGGGCAGAATCAAAATTTTTTGAAAATAAATCTGGCATTTCTAAACGGAGTATTCGAGTTCAAGTTATAAAAATGGACCCTACAAATGCTACAGGCGCGGCGCTATGGGGGCTCAAAGTAGGGTACCTTCGACATGTAAAATTTTTTAACACGTGACATTTTTTTGTTTGGGAAGCGCTCTACTAGGTCTTGAAAAAACATGCTTGCATATGCTATTTATCTCTTATAATTTCCGAGTTATAAGCATTTAAAAATTGAAATTTTAAAATTTTGCCATACCTTGGTCCGCTTTTTTAAAAATATAGGGCGTACTTTTGAACTGAATGGACTCGAATTTTTTTCATTAGTTAAATAACTAAAATATAAATAGTATGCAAAAAATTTCAGAGCAATGTCAATTACGGATCCGAAAATAAACTATTTTCAATTTAAAAATTAAAAAATTTGTAGATTTTTGCTGTTTTTTGGGCGAAAAGGTGACTTAACTCTTTTTTATTAAAACAAAACTTTCTTTAAGAACATATAAAAGCTTTATGTTTTTCTGTAAGATATCTTTACTGAGAATATTTTGGTATAAAAAACATGTCATATTTTTGGAACATGTCGCCCCTAAGCCCTTCGGAATTTGACCTATTTTTTATCAAAATTTTAACTTTGGACCACATGTTCTAAAATCCCAAAGCTGGGATCAGAAAACGGAAAGCAGCTTTGAAAACCTTGATGTGATTCCTATTCATTTTTAAAGCATTTTCCGAGCCCCGAAGGAAATGTAGAACCTGTGGGCAAAATTGTAAAAAATACCATTTTTGGGATTTTCGCTCCAATTTTTAGGAATTGCGGGATTCCCTTTAACCTTTTGACAAGTTTTTTTACATTTTGTTATTTAGAATAAGAAATTTAAAAAACCCTGCAAATTAGTTTTGTTAATAAGTAAAGATTTTATTACATTTTACATATTTATTGAGCTCTAAAACTAAAATTTTTATCAAAATTTTGATAGGATTGCAAATATTAGGAACAATTTGGTACACATTTTTTCAGAACTAAATTTTTTTGTTTAGATAAGTTAATTTCTAATATTACAAAAAAATTTCAAGTCAATATCTCAATTATATTCAAAAATATGCCACTTTAAATCTCCGTCCTTCAAAAATATTGCACACTCAATTTTATCCCGATCGGGACATCCGTTTAGAAATGCCAGATTTATTTCCAAAAAATTTTGATTCTGCCCCACTGTGTTATGGTATTTAAAATAATTGTCACTTGATGAATTTAAAATCGACTTTTCGTCTTTGGTGGTTGGTTAGGCTAAATATTTTCATGTTTTTTTTTTCTTATTGGCTGAACATAGATTATCAAGGACTATTATCTATGTTTTGATAAGAAACGGATTTCTAGAAAAACACTTAAAAATCTACGATTCGCTAGCTTTAATAAGAGATCAAAAATTATGTATAAGATCTGATTGATAGTTATAAAGTGATTGACAGTTTGAAAAACTGTATGCATTATCCAGTAACTCTATATGAAGATCTTTGCATTATTTTATGTTGATTAATTAACAGCTTTTCTTTTAATTCCAACGGTAACTTAGTTTTATAAGTGTTTTTGTTTTCATATTATGTATAACCATTTTCTTAGACTTAATAATCTTTCATAGAAAAGAAAATTACTGAGAAACTTAAAGTTCTTTTGTGATACTTGTTACTTTCCATTTATAAAATTAATTTAATATGAACGTACTAGTAAATAAATTAATGTCCTTTGAGTGTTATTCATTTACAAATTAATTTCTTTATACATACTTTGTTTTATTTACAAGTTTTATTATTTCTCCAGCAATCGAATTGTACACCTTATAAAGAGACTGTATTTTATATGAGAGAAAGCAATTAAAATAATTATTTTAAAATTGTCAACTTCATTATTACAATACTAAAAAAACAGAGGTTATTCAGCAATGTTCAAGGTTTTGGTATCAAACAAACATTAATACACCCTAACCACAAAAGCCTTAAGGTTGATTTTACGTCAAAAAAGTACCATAAAAGAAATTTCAAAAATATTTTCATTTATTTGAATGTATTTATGTGTTGGAAAAAGTTTTGAAAGCACCTTCAAATATTAAAAGAAGTATACAATTTTGTGAATACTTGTGCTGGCAAAGACTTGAGTAGTTGAGAATTCATAACCCAGCCACTTAACTAATCTTAAATACATAACTACGTTAAAATCGATGCTCATGCCTTGAAGGATGTCAACATTATTAACAGTGTTTTTTTTTTAAATTACACATTTTCGTCTAAAAATTTAATGTTTTATGTAACTAGCGCAGAAATAAGACATAGGAGATATTGTTTATAAATGTAAAAAGTTTCCTTTAAAAATAAGAAAATTATGAAAATCGCGATCAATCTGTATCTCTAATAATATTTTTTTTTTTTTTTTTTGAAGTCAGCAGATAAAACTACATTAAAGATAACAAATCAGAGTGCAATATTTTGATGTGCCGAATCTTAAACATAAAACTGTTTTTTAGATTTTCTTCAAAAAGTCGGGTTAATTTTTATATTGTAATTGGCCCATTGTCATATAATAGTCTGTCTACCTTGTCTGTTCCACAAGTCAATATAATGTATTAAAAATTTACAACATGCAGGAAGTTTGCTGAATCTTACCGCTTTGTAACATGTTTTTACGTTTTTACCTTTAAATAAACCGGATTTTTTTTAGTTGCAATTAGAAGAGCCAAGTATTTTTTAAATTTGTAACAACTCTTTATTCATTAAAATTTTCACAACAGTTTCAACAGTCACTCTCTATCTCACTGTTGATGTTAACTCGAACAGTGCAACTCGCAGTTATTATTTATATACACAGCTTCAAGAATTATCTAACGAAAAAACTAGAGTATTCTATTTCCACAATGATCACTTAGAACTTTTAAAGCTGCTTCACAATTAATGTTTTCATAGTTATAAACAATGTTAATAACAGCGTGTTATCAACATTGTTTATAAGTAGATGCAGTTTTGTCAACTATTTTGAACCAAAACGCGCCGTCCATACTGTTTTGACAGTCTGGACGGCGCTAAAAATTACATTTACATACAAAATCACTAAAATAATATTAAATTCAACTATTTGGTTTTTACATTAAAATATTGGCCCATAATCATAGTCAAACAATAAAGTCGGTTCTTTTTAAAAACAACTTTAAAATAAAAACCGGCTTTTTATTGTTTTCTAACTATAGTCAAAATTAAAGTATGTTTTAAATTGAACCGACTTTAACTGGGTGTCACCTCTAATGTAGAAAATGTTTTCATACAATATACAATAAAATATAGACAAGTGGCAACGCTGAACAGCTGACTTAGAAAATTTAAAAAAAAAAAAAAACAAAAAGTGACAAGCAATAAATGTAACCGGGAAACTAAAGAAAAAAAGTTTGTGGTGGAAAAATAGAACAGGAACGATTAATATCAAATGTATTCTATTTTGGTACTAATTTTATTGATTCAATATTCAATAATTGCAAAGTCTCTGCCAATATCTAGCAACTTAAACTTTTTTGACTTTTTGTCGAACTTTTTTACGTGGCGAAGAACAGCTGATGCCTTTGTTAAATGAGTTAAAAACAACTTCAGCTAGTTTTATATTTACAGTCAACTTTAATATCAGAAGTATACTTTAACTTGTCTATGGTGGACCTAAAGTCCACTCTTAAGTAAAAACGACTTTATTTATCTTAAAATATACTTTATTTTTGACTATGATTATGGGCCATTATATTTAAGTTAAATATTTCCGTTACATTTTTGATATTTTAAATTAAGTTTAGGGTTGCTAGAAATAAATTTGAAAATTCCCTGAAAATTACTGATTGAATAAAATACTTGTTAAGATTTTTTGGATGTAGGAAAACATTCAGAAAATATTTCTCTACATTTTTTCGTAAGATAAATTATTATAGATTATTACAAATATAAGGTTTGATGGTTGTTTTTCTTATACTCACGACTTTTTCCCACCAACTATTGAAAATCATGATCTAAATAATTAGTTTAAGAGATTTTCCCTAAATTTCCCAAAATATATTCGGATTTGAACACGTTATTTCGAAAATTTCAGATGTATTACATATACAATCTTTGAGGACGAACAGAAATAGGTCAAGGAATCGTGCCCTTCACAATAAAATTGTCAATTTTGCCAAAAAGCAACATTTTGTTGACTGTCCAACATTTCTGATGATCTGAAGTAATTTTGGAAGTGACATTACATAGTATTCATAACATGAATCTTTCATGTTATGAAAGGCGCTGGTTTAGCGCCTTTTTCAAAAAAAAGCGCTAAGAGGAAAAAATGCGACTTTTGGGTTATCAAAAAGCGCGAAAAGCGCTAAATTGGCAACGCTGAGTAGAAAATTCTACTGATGGAAATGTTTATAAATACACATTATGAATGTTGCAAGCAGCTGTTGCAGACCGTGAAATTCAAATTGTCAATGCAATTTCGTAACATTTTTTGTCACTGCTTTACCAACTACTGCATTACCAAACATTCGAGAAAACTACAAGGATAATTACGCTAATTACAGCGAGTTACGTAGTTCGAAGGCATTAATGAGACAGTGGAACATATTAAGGAAATTGTGTCTACTTTTCAAAAAAATATACTTTTTTTAATAATTAAGTAAATACACTGAAGAATTGTTGTTTTTTTTTTTGGCAATAAAATTTTAGTTTATGAATCGTTTTTAATTCAATTTTGCGGTTATATACTCATTTTTGCTTAAAATTAAAAAATAAAATTAAGATTTGCTAATGAGAATCCCACAATTGCCAAATATTGGACGTATTTACGCTATCAAGGTCGGGGCGATAAATTCCGATTGCAAAATAATGGAGAATATATTGTTGAATGCAAATCGAGTTTTTGAATGCAGCTATGTGATTAGAGACTGGCTTAAATTTTAAATTTATATAAAAAAACAGGTCTCATTTGGAAGGACTAGTTTCTGCACGTAGAAAAAAAATATAGTTGTGCATGTTTACAGTAACCATTTCAACATTTTTACAAGTTTTATAACAATATTATAGTCACAGTAACTAATTATATGATTGTGGTAACTATAATATGGTTAATTTACGATTCATATGATTTTATCAACCATATATATGGTTACAGTAAACAAGTATATGTTTGTGACAACCATTTATATGATGAAAGATTTACCATATTATGTTGCACTCGGTGTATGGATATCATAATCTGAGAACAACATATTATGATTGTTCATAATAAAAATGGTTATCATCAGTGTTTAAATAACTAGACTACAAGTAGCAGTAGCAACGAAAAACACAAGTAGTCTAATTAAAATATTAATAAAAACTCGGAGTCAATCAATTACTATACTACTGCTACCTTCACATTTTAGTAGCAGTATTTGTAGTAGTAGCAAGAAAAGAAAAATTTAAAAGTAGCAGAGCAGTTTGTTTTCTATTGCTACCTTAAAAAAAAGAAACAGTTTTAAAGTAGCAGAGTCGTTTGTTTCTATTACTTCTGCTACCTTTAAAATTTAGTAGTAATAGAAGTAGCAGATGACGTAGTAGTTGAAGTAGCAGTTAAGTAGCAGTTGAGGTAGCAATAGAAGTAGTCAAAAATAAAAATGTTCAGTCAAAAATGTATATTGTGTGTTGTTGTTGTGAATGTTTATTGGTGTAAGATGTTCGTATTGTAAACAAATTTGTCAGACTCTTACATATCTGTAAATAAAACTTAATAATTAATTTGTATTTCTGCCAAAAAACTGAAAATCATAGTTTGACAAATATGTCTGACAAAAAAATAACATTTATTTCTGAAAAAAAAAAAATAAAAATCAAAGTCCGACAAATATTCCTGACAAAAAAAATAAAAATCAAAAAATAACAATTATGTTGTGATTTTTATTATAAATGTCATAATTGTTACGGTCCCTGTAAGAAATAACTTGTTTGTGTGGATGGTAAAGATCGTATTTTCTGTGTATACAAAGACACAGAAAATACGATCTTTCTGTTAGCAACATGAACATCTGAGACGAATAAAAACGAATTATTTCTTCAAACACTCTCAAAACAAAAACAACACACAATCTTTATTTCTGGCATTTTTTGTGTTATGGCTGAAGATTTTATTTTTTGACTACTTCTATTGCTACCTCAACTGCTACTTCAACTGCTACTTAACTTCTACTTCTTCTACTGCGTCAACTGCTACATCTAAATAATAAAAATTAAAACTCGATGTAGAGCAGTAGTAATGATTTTTTTGTATTTTTATGCTACTACTCTATTTACATTACTACTGCTCTGTTTAGAGTTTTATTTTTTGAAGGTAGCAGTCAAAGTATAACAAGTAGTCCGACTCTTTGACAACAGTACCTAACTCTATGCATGTGTTAGTAAAAAAGTACCTAACTCTAAACATGTGTGAGTAACAAAATTACTCATGTGTTGGTACCTTTTAAATTTTCTCCAGGCAACAGTGTTCTATAAAAATGTTTAAATTTTAATTTGTATGAATTTTCAATACCAAATATTAGAACTCTGTCCTATAATTTGAATTCTACAATAACAAAAAATATCACGTCAGAAATTCCCAAAATATTTTTTCTTGATTTGTGCAAAATATAAACGTTTTAACAATGAAAGTGTGCTAAAAGTGTTTAAAAAAAATATAGAATAATATGTGTTAGTGTAATAATGTGTTAAAAGTCGTTATTTTATCGAAAATTAAAAATTAAAATTTCAAGCCTATACATTTGTTTACATCTCTCTTAACTCACACTGTGCTATGGTATAAAACAGTAGCGGTATTCACAATCTTGTGCATTGCTAATTTAGTGTTAGTGTAAAATAAAAATGCAACGCATATACAATGATGCAAGACCATTTGCAGAAGATTGTCAATTGGGCTAGTGTTTTCTATTTTATTAAATGCACTTAGTAAGTGTATTTATTTCTATTTTGTTTTGTAATTGAGTTGAAAATCAATATATTTAATATTAGCAGGAAGCATGTCTTGTTATTGTAAACTACTTAATAAAATCAAATGCATTATATACTACTATTTGTTATTAACAAATGAATTGCATGAAAATGTTGAATATAAATGAAATTATATAATAATGTGTAAAAAATTCTAAATACTCAACTAACACAACTTACCAAATATTCATACAATATCTTCTGTTTGTCTCCTTTAACGATGAAGCATTAATCTTACAATGATTTTTATATGACATTTCGTTGATACAATAAAGTCCAAGATTTGAATTTGAGTAATAAAGATGCTACTACAAGTGCTATACTAAGTATATGTATAGTGGTGCTGCTGTCAGTGATGATAAAGAAAGATAAACAGCCAGCAACAGGTGATGAAGAAAATTAGTCAGATTTTCTTGAAGAAATAATGCTTGTGGTGCTGTTACTGCTTCCTTCATTGATACTGATGATGATAATGATAATGATGATGATGATTAAACGTATAAAGATGATGTACAAGACGTTGCTTTAGTGTGATGATGTTGATGCTGACAATGAAGACTGACAGTTTTGAGTTACTGATGAAGACGATGAAGCCGAACAACTACAGCAGTAAGAAGAACTACAGCAAGTATAAGGAGTAGCTGAAGATGAAGACATTGTTAAACTTAAATTTAAAGATGTCATTGACGAACTGTGTGATTTAGGAACATTTTTTGCCAATAACGAAGACATCGTCTCTTTGTTGGTTCCACATAGTACATCATTTTGACACATGGTCTGTTGTATAAAATGTTTCTCCCTCACTTTTATAGCTCTGGGTATTGTGGCATATGTTGTTTCACATATTGCTGGTGGACAGGGCCGTTTATTTGTGCCATTCATAAATATGCTGGGTGATTCCAAAAGACATGTTATACTTTCTTTGGTTCTCGTTAAATCTGTATCCGATGATATTGAAAAATGTTTCATTTTATTGTTGGGCATTTGCTTGCAACACAGTTTTGAATTTATGTTCAAATCATTTTTAATACCATTAAGATGGGGTTTGTGTGTCAACAAGTAGTGTTGATTTCTTGCAACATTTCTGGGAAAATCGTTAAATTGATTTGTGTTTGTTACTGTTGATGATAATGGTGATGATGTCTGCTGTTGCTGTTGCTGTCGATGTTTTAGTGTATCTCTGTGTTCACCCTCGTGTTTGTGTGAGCTGTGTGCCTGTTGTTGCATGGCAAACAATTGAGGTTGAGATATTGCAGACGTTATCGTTGTATGGCAAGTGTTGAGATTGTTGTTGTTAGTGTTGGTTGTTCTTGTTGTTGTAGTACTATTGTTATTATTATTATGGCCATTTGTTAGATTTTCCATTGAATATGCTTTGGAGTTTAAAAGTTTTGTTAGAAATTTATTGCATGTTGTTCGGTTGCCACTGCTACATTTGAAAAACTTGTCTGTTACTTTTCTATCACATTTTCTATTGATTGTTGTAGTTGTTGCAGTTTTAACATCTAGAGATTTTTCATGACCATGTTGCTGTGTGTCTGCCGTTAAGGATTTATGTACTGGATGTTGTTGTTGCTTTTGTTGCTTTTGCTGCAAACATTCCAATGTTGTCTTAACCATCTGTCGTTGTCTGTTGTGCCGTCCAAAGATTTTCTGACGCACTTTATCTTCATTGCGACATAAATTGAAAGCACTTGTAATGGCCGACTGTATTTGTTCAGCAATTAAAGCCGGTCTTGGATAATAACGATCCCGGCACACTGGACACTTTTCAGCATGTATACGACAATTGACACACAGCAAATGACCATTTTGACATTGCATTGCGGGTGGTGTTATCGTGTCCAGACAAACGGGGCATTCGATTAAACTTAAAACCGTTTGCACCACCAGCGATAGTCTTTGCAACGAACGTGGCATGGGTGCCGCACATAAACTCTAAAGAATTTGTTTTTTGGGGAGAGAGAATAAAAAAAAAAAACATCATAATAGTTTATGACTTTTTGTCATGTACATAGATTATAAAAACAAATATAAGAACAGGAAAAATGCTCTTTTTTTCTGTTACATTTCCTCAATTTTGTACCCTACACTTGTAGGCAAAGTAAGATTAGTTTGTTGTTATCGTATGACTCACAGTGCAGGAATTTATAAAATGTGCGATTTCTTAATACTTTCCATGGCTATAGAAGAGTTATAGTAGAGTTTTAGTTTTAAATTTGGACCTATTACTATATCGGAGGGCGGGGTCTGAAGTACCCAAAGTGAAGTACCTCGCAAAATATTGGTTCAAAATGTCATATTGGAAAAATAGTTATTAAAAAACCATCCAATTCAAAAAAAAAAAAAGTTCGGTTGCCATCCATAATCGACCCATTATAAAGTTATGTGATCTGTGTGTGAGTTACATGTTTCAAAACTTTAAAATATGTCTTCAGAGAATTTTATTTTCATTGCAATTAGAAGATTATTGTGGATGAATTTGGTGGTATAAAAATATATGGAAATTAACTTTCGGTTAAAACCGAATGCGAAATTCTAACATAAAGAATGCTACAGTATTAATTTTTTAACTAAAAACTTTTTTTGTTAACATTGTCCCAAATAGTTTTGATAGATATTTCTTCAATCTTTCGAAAAAAAAATTAATAATATCTATGAAAATGGGCCAATTTTGAAAAAATTAAGAGGGTTTTTGGTTTTGCAAAAAAAAGCAAACATTTTTATTTTTGTTTTCGAAAGATATCTAAACTATTCGGTACAAATTTTGATAAGAACAATAGGTAACATGTTACATGGATGAAAAAAAACACCTGTTTGGCCAAAATGTTAACTTTTGACCCCTTCACCTCAAAGAGTTCTTGACAGATCTTGTCGGTTTAAAAAGGCGTTGCACAGTGGGGGATCTGAAAAAAAAAGTGGAAATAAATCTGTAACTTCTAAACGAATTCGTTTAGAAGTTACAGATTTATTTCCACTTTTTTTTCAGATCCCCCACTGTGCGTTGCTTGATTTTTTGTAGACCTTGACTATTAGATATCGTATAAAGTGCAATATTTCGGATCGGCTCAAAAAGAGAAAATTGGGACCATTTTTAATTTTGCAACAATTTATAGAATAAGGTCCAAATTCAATATTAAAACTCAACTATACCTCTTATATATATATATTATATTAAAGTTTTACCAAAGTCAACTGGCTTTGTACACACAGAGAAAAAATAAAGTTGTGCATGTTTACAGTAACCATTTCAATATTTTTAAAAGTTTTCAACAATATTATAGTCACAGTAACTATTTACATGATTGTGGTAAACATAATATGGTTAGCTTACGATTCACAGTAATGTATCAATCATATATATGGTTACAGTAAACAAGTATATGTTTGTGACAACCATTGTTATGATGAATCTTTATGTCATAATATGTTGTTTTCAGATCTTAAGGAGTGAGATCGCAAAATTCTTGACTTCAATTTCCTTGCTCTGTTTTTGGCCTCTAAATTTTTAGCAACATTCCTGTCAGGAACTTTTTGATCCTTGCATGTTTTTAAACCAGCATTAGCTTTAACTTTTCGTACCAAATAGTCCGAGCACTTAGCTAACCGGGCTGCTTTCCTACCGGATGTGCTGGGAGCACTTTTGAAAATGCTTTATATTTTTTGGCTTAATAAACATCATGTGAACCATTCCTTCTACCTGAACCAGGTTTTCTATCAACGTACAAGTTCTCCCGGTACTGTTGAATAACATTGGAAACAGTTTGACGGCAGAACTTTGATTGTTTGGCCAACTTTTTGTAGGACCAAGTTGGGTTTTGTTAAAAATATTTAATAATTTTAGTACGCACTAAACACAATAACTGACATGTTTTATAAAGGTAACTTGATGAAAAAAAAAATCGAATAATACTTGGTTAAAAGTTTTAATGGAAAACGTGTGTTAAGAACTTTACGATCTCACTCCTTATATATAAATAGGCCACACGTTTTTTTGTGGTTCACTTTTAAATATGTTATTTTTTTCACCAATATTGATGAAACATATTTGGTTTAAGAGGGTTCTTTCTCTAGATATGCACAATGTAAAAATTGTTTCAAAATTCTTTAACTTAAAGTGGTAAAAAGCTTTTTTAAAAGTGGTCGAAGATTTCGACCACCAGGCGATTCTAGTTATGATATTAATTAGCCAAGAGCAACATAATATGGTAAAAACTTAATCATAAAAATGGTTGAAACAAACATATAATTGTTTACTGTACAATCATGTGAATCGTAAGTTAACCATATTATGGTTACCACAATCATGTTAATAGTTACTGTGACTATAATATTGTTAAAAAAAACTTTTAAAAGTGTGGTAATGGTTACTGTAAACATGCCCAACTATATTTTTTCTCTGCGTGTATTAATGTAAATTACAAAAGCAATTGTCTCATCAACAATTAGGCTCCTAAATTTAAAAGTTATATTTATATTGTTTTGCAATGGCCAAGACTAATAGCTAAAGCCAAGGGTAAAGAAATAGCTATTACAGGTTTTATTCAAGATTTGAAAAATATACTATTTTTTTGGAAATTTTTGGATTCTCAATAGCCAATCATCGACCTCTATTCTTAGAAAATCCAAATTAATTAAAATTTTTTTAATACCATCTCGCAAACCAAAATTATATTTTTTTTGAGAGTTTTAATAATTTTTTTAATTAAATATATGTTTCATTTGAACCTGATAAAAATAAAATAAATCATCATTAAAACAGTTGTCGAGGTAAATTTCCTTCAAGAGTAGGCCTAGTCTTAATTTTACGTAGGCTGTCTCCTAGACTGGTCTTGACGTACTTATATTTATACTTATAGCGCAAGAAATAATAGTTTATTATATTATACTTATATAACATCCTTTTTTTTTTTTTCTTACCTCTTCATCACATTTAGTATTACAGTTGGTACTCCAGAGTAATAACGTGACTTGATGTTGTGAGGATTTTACCAATTTTGCAATTTCCGTGATACGCAAACCCAATACATCACAGCCATTAACCTGTCAAGGAAAGATGCACAAAAAAATATATAAAAATGAAAATCACAAAAAATAGCAAGAAATAAAAGTTCTCTAAAAGAAAAAATATAAAAAATAAAATAACAAGAAAAATAAAACAGGTAAGTAAAAGTATCAAAAACATGTCCTGTCAAAAGTGGTATTAAAATATACAAGAGTAAAGTGAACTTTTTAAAATGCAACGGAAAACGAGAAAAAAAAATGTTGATGCTAGTAGTACAGTTAATGCATTTCTTCCATCAATAGAAAAAAATATCCTAAAATGACGTGCACCACAAACTATGTAAGTTTATAAAGAAAAAAAAAAATAAAACATATTGAAAAGTTGTCAATAAATTATAAACCACTGAAAATGTTAAAAATCATCAATCCAAATATACATAGTATTACATATATATCGTACAATGTTTGTAACTACCAGTACAAACAAAAATGCGCCAAGAAATAAATATTTTCTCGACTCATATTTTGTTCTTGTTACAAAAACACAATGTTTACTGTTAATTTAACATTCTCAAAACAAATGTTAAACACTATTATCAGCAATGAACACTATTGCCGACCTCGTTTTAATGGTAACATAGACACAAATGTATGTAAACATAACCACAACAAATTAAATGGTTGCTGTTGTTTGCTCACTTCAGCGAAAAAAATATTTCTGTTGTACAGCAACATTTGTATATTACCACTGTTACTACTTAGCGTTTTTCTTATAACATCGAATGATTTTGAAAGCAGTTATTAAATATGTATTAAATATTTGTATACTCTCACACTTTAGTATAATAAAACTCGATTTTGAATAGTGTGCTTGAAATTGGGTATTTTTGTGATGTTTTGTAAATGCATTTGAGTGTATGCGTGTAAATATATCCGTACACTTTGATGTAATCTACACATTTCTATCCATAGCTACCATCATAGGTAGGTATTTTGTTATTAACATTTTGTATTTAATTTTGAACTTGACCTTGTTTATTTTTCTGTTTACAATGCAAGTTATTTGTTGAACAAAAAATAAAAAATGTGGTGGAAGTCATTAGCAAAGAATTTAGTAGATACGGAAAACTAAATAAACAGTTTTTCAAATGTGCAGTTGGTTTTTTGACATTTCCTTCATAAATATGTAAAGAATGTAAACGTTTTTTCATAAGCATTCTGACTTTTTATTAACAAAATAAGCTAAATAGTGAGTAATGGGGGGTTGTCATATGTTAAGGTACATAACTTTAGATTTAAAACAATTGCGTGTAATTTTGTTATTAACAGGGAAACTGTATATAGGGTTTAAAAAAAGCTGTTTATGTGCTAAAATAGGCTGTAAAAACCGCAAATATCTCTAAAAAAATCTATATAATTTTTAAGTCCAAAAATTATTTTTATTAAAATACCAATACAATTTCTGTACATTGCAATTTTTCAAGAAATTAAGTTATTTTTTTTTTTTAATTTATACTTTGTTGTAGATTACAAATATTCAAATAATTAATGCTCTTTGAAATAGTTTTTTAAACAGTACAAAGCCATACAAAGTTATTGTTAAAATTTATATTTTTAAGGAACTGTGGGGGAAAAGAAAGTGAAAATAGTTCCATTTTAATAAAATTTCCCACGACTATAGAGGAGGTGTAGCTGAGTTTAAGTTCTGATTTTAAACACTAAGGTGGAGCGGAGCCACAAATCCCTAAAGTGGGATATCTCGGGTATATAAACAATTAAAAATTATGCCAAATTTTTGTTCTCGATCCGATTATAGCTCGAACATAGCTTGAACTATATTTCATCTCATATATTTAATGGGCTATTCACATTTGAAAATTAAAATTTCAAGTTTCAAAATCAGCTAAGCTTTTTTATTCCCATTTTTTTGAAAAAAATATTCTATAAATTTTTTAATTCTTAAGAATTTTATACATTTTTGAAAAGAAAACACAATTTCCTACACATTGATATATCATATGTATATTAGAGTGACAATCAGTTGTATGGAAAAAAATTTGAGTTCGATTTTTGAAGAGTGCCGGGTGGAATATTGTGACACTAGGTCTAAAAGATAAGTACTGAAAATTTGAGCAAAATGGGACAACGATTTCGGGACGCGCATCGCGGTCAAAGGTCAGATATATGTAAAATTTTACTATTTATATGAAATAAATTTGTAAAACTCTTTAAGTTTCTGAATTATGTTACATAAATATGTAGATTTATTTATATTAATGAAAATTACAGTCAAAAAATATTTTTCAGATTAAACCTATATCTCCTTTGGGTCAAATTGATCAACAAACTGTATTATCGTTAAAATTCGGAAAAATGCAAATTTTTCAGTTTTTGTAAAAATTTTGCTACCAAATAATTAATTATTTTTGAAATCGATTGCATAAGAATCGAAATGTGTACGTATTAGGGTATTAAATCGATTAACCGCCAATCGGTTAACCGATTAATTTTGGTGTGTTAACAGTTCGAATAATTCAAAATTGACGATTTTCAAATAACAAATAAACCGATTAATTTGTGTCGATTAACCGAAATTTCTTTTTTTTTTTGCACTTTATATAGAAATATAGTTTAAGCACACTAATTTTATGTGTTAACTCATGAACATTAACTGCTAGCAATAGTTTTTTAGAAGTATAGCACAAAAATTTAAACTAAGGAATTTGGAAATGAACTTTTTTCTAGAATGTACTATGATTATATTTGTCCTAATGAGTCGGAGGACGACTTGATAATAGATGAATCTAAAGACATAACTGAAACGAGTCTTTTATCAGAAACTATTAAAAGTATTCATAATCTAAAAAAATACAAAAAGGACTCCAAATATATATATGAGGATTTTATATGAGAAATTGGATTTTATTTATCATGCCTTACTTTTGATTTCTCCAACATCTAATCAGTGAGAGAGTTCTTTCCAAGTCAAGTTTAATTAAAACTAATGAAAAAATCGTTTAAAAGGAAAACATTTCAATTATATTCTATAATCCTAAAAAAACTCACATGTTCATAAAAAAGGTCTCAGATACCATATTTTTGTTTTGCTATTACTTATTTGGTTTTGTTGAATTGTTATGTTTTATTTGTTTTTTATTTTTTTGTTCTTTTTATTAATAAAATTCTTAAATAGGTACACAAAATTCGTTGGCTTATTCTCAATTTAAAATTAAAATAGAAATTACTCGGTTAATCGAATAATTCAAAATTAACCGATTAATAACCGATTAAATCTAAACCGCGATTAATTATTTGCTCGATTAACCGATTAAATCAGAAACCCGATTAATTGAATACCCTAGTACGTATTGTCGTACTAATGAGATACAAAAGACAAAAATTGGTTAAAAATAGTTAAAGTTATTAAAAATTCCCCAGACCATTAACGTGTCTCAGGCCACTTAAACAAGAAATGTAAGAACAAAATTAACATATTTGAAGAAATATTAAAATAAAAGCTAATTTTTAGTTAAAATATATCCGTATTTACTTTTGTATGAGTTTTTGTCTTTGTAGGATACCGTTAACCTATTCTCAGGGATAGCCAAACAAAATTTTTTTTAACGGCAGTTTCGAATCTCCATTTTCAAATTTTTAAACATTTTGTTTAACAAATTTCAGAATTTTTTGATCATCACATTGGGATTTATTGAGATCATAATAAAGAATAAAAATATGAAAAAATTATGTCAATACCTCTTGCAGTTTTTCCGTACCTACGATTTAAATTTTATGATTTTCGAAAAAAAAATTTTTTTGGCCATATTTTGTCGAATGAGAGCAATTTCCTTAATGTTACAAATTTTAAGTAAAACCTATACAGAATCTTATAATTCAGATAATTTTAGATAAACTATGAAAGTTTTATTAAAATCGGAAAACGTTAACTCTTAAACCGTTAAGGTCAAAGGCAACATTTTTCAATATTTGGAATTTCTAATGTAAAGATGCCGAAATGTTATATATTTTTGAAAAAAATTTAATGAAACCTGCGAAAATATACCTTAAGGTCTATACAATAACAGTGCAAAAATGGAAATTAACCCTTAAAAGCACTTGGGGTCAAAATGACTCTTAATTTGACTGTGGTTTTCGTAATTTTAAAAGTTGAGGGTAATTTGGATCCCAAATTATATTAAGGGTTAATTTCCATTTTTGCACTGTTATTGTATATTTTATATTTTTCCACATTAAACATTAACGTAAGCGAAAGAACTTTTTCTTTAATATTAATTCGCATAACTTTTGACTCAGTAGACTTTTTAAACAATTCTTTATAAAGAATATCAATAAATTTGTAAATGCAAAAAAGACATTTCAGAAAATCGGGAAAGATTTGGATCCGTTATGAGCAAAAAAAAAAGCAGACAAGAAGGTAAAAAAAATAAAATTTATTTTTTATTTTATTTATTTCCATAACTTTATTTTTCAAATGCGAATAACTTGTAAACTTAAGAGATAATATATCGCTATAGCATTACATTTTTTGTATACCTTTTTTAGTAGATTCTGTATATCATTTTTAATTTTTGATATACCCTAGGTGCCCCACGTTGGGGCATTGAGGCTCGGCACCTCCTCTATAGCCATTATTAAAATCGGTCTATCCGTTTAAAGGTTACAGATCTATTTCCATTTTTTCAGTTCCCCTACTGTGTGTCGAATTCCCCCCTTGGGGCATGGATAAGCATCTTGATGAGCTCCACACCTTGATGTTATGCCTCAAGGGAAAATATGGAGCGAAACCTTTGCCCCAGGACTTCGGTCCTGTAGGACCGTTGGTGACGTCACTTCGGTGATGTACGCTATGGCTGTGGATAAAACCCAAATTGGGAAGAAGATCGTTGGTTAAAGGACTGATATTTGGACTAGTGCTAAATTTCGGACTACCAATTGTATCCTACTAGGTGCTGTTGCTGACTCAACATTGAAAGTAGCAGATAACCAACTGGCGTTTGTGCTCAGGAAACGTATTGAGGCAGTAGCATTCGTGATGTACTGGTCGTTGGGCTTGGTTCTCTGTCGAGGTCAAAAGTGTGTGATGATAGTGCACTCACTTTGACTTTTATCGGCAGGGAGCTTTTGAAGTCAGAGACCATACATTGGACTGGATCACCAGGCCGGATGTTGCAGCTTTGATATGTTCTGGGCTGGTCAGTTGGCTAGCTAGCTATGGATGGCAGGGATTAGATAGCCCGAGCTCTCGAGCAAGGGGATTGTGCATTGATCTGTGCAATCATTGTACAAGAAGTTGCCAATTGAGTGTACCTTGCAAGTCATTCAATGGCGCTGATAGACGCATATCTCTATCCGGTGTTAAGAGCACCATGCGGTTTAGGCCTTCGCGGCAGGTACCCATGATAATCTTAGACACGATGTGTGTCGAATTGTCTAGAAATATTTTAATGATTAGTGATTCCAATATAGCTGGATATCGAATTCAAACAATAACACTTGTCATTGTTTCATAAATTTGAAAATCTATATTCGTCTGTACCTAATCACCTACGTATATTTCATGATAAAGATTTAGAACAAACAAATATTGTGAACAAAATTTGTTGATGGAAAGATATTAAACAGTAACCCCCATATTCATAAAATAAAAGCAAAATATCAAGGTAACGCTAATTTGGATTATTTCGATAACAATATTTTACTTTAACGTTATTTCCTCTTATTTCGGTAACAATATGTTTATGATAACAGTAATATCCATACTAAGGCCATACTAAGTTCGTGAATTCCTGGAATTTTAAACAAAAATTTATATAATTTTTAACCCGCCAATGGTGACGCCGATCTCACGCACCGGGGTTTTCAACTGAAGATTTTTCGAAACCAGTTACTAATAGTTCATGTTTTTTTGTTTTAATTTATCTGTGCTCACTAAGCTGTTTCGACATGTACTGATGATGGGGGACGTGCAGTGCGGCAGCTACTCGAAATTGCAACAAACAATAATAACGGAGAATAAAGTAATTCGAATTGTTTAACACACCCGGTCTCAAAAACCGTGTATCACCATATGTGGGTTAATAATTGTGAAATGAGCTGTATTTGTCTGGATATCGGGAAATTTAAGAAAATAAAATAGTTTGAAAAATGGCTAAAATTAGAACCATAAAACAAAATACGTGACAAGTTAGTTTAGTTTCACATCAATTCAAATTACCAACAATAGTACTTGTGCCATTATTCCTTTAATGCTGTTAATATGCCGAAAATGAGTGCTAATTACGGTGAAGTAGCCATTAAGAAATAATGTGTGAGTTAGAACATACAAATAATTATAAAATGAACACAATTGCTACAAATTAATAATTTAATAGTCAATATATAATTTTAACACATTCGGTATTAAATCACAAAATTCAAATAATTCAAATCACAAAATTCAAATAAAAAAATTGCATGTTAAACTCGTGATTCTCAATTTTTTTTATTGCTAACTCATTTAAAACTGACTTTTAAAGTAACTCAAAAACGATGCAGATGATCTATTTATTATATTATTGATTTTGTCATACCGTTTGTAACATATCAACATATTTGTTTCAGAGACACTTTCGAATGTTTGTACAGGGTCATCATAAGATTCTCATAAGATGATCTAGTTTTTCCGGCCGTCTGTCTGTCTGTTGATAACACTATAGGGACCAAACGATAGCAGCTAGCTGGCTGAAATTTTCCACAAATACTCTGTTTGTTTGGTATTGAAAATGGGCAATATTGGTCCATGATTTATGTAAATTAGTTCTAAAAACTCCGAAAGTGTACTGTAAAGTATGGTGAAAATCGGTCAACATTTGTCCCTAGTCCCCATACAAGGTCCCCCTTATAATTGTGAACGTTCTTAATTATAATAATAAACACATTTGATATGAATCTAAATCATTCTACCATGTTTTGTGAAGATTTGTCCATAATTGACCCCATAGTCCCCATATAACCCCTATATTAGAAAAATATATTATTGTAACTTAACAGCCGACTATAACACTCTTAGTTGTTTTTCTTACATCTGAATTCTTCTCAATAAGTATTGAACTGAATTTTTGGTTAGTCAAAGTTGATGCAGAAATAAACAAACATTATAGAGAGTATAAAGTACAGCATAAACAAACGCATTATGAGCTAACTTGTGGTTAAATGAATTTTATGAAATGTGAGTAAGTACTAGAGTTACTTTTATAACACATACATATATAAAGTTAAATCTACATGTGTTAAATCCGAATATTAAAGGCTTAATAAAGAAAAAAACAAAATTAATTTTTTTATCATCTATATATTTACTTTGCTTTATTTAAATAAAAAGTAATAAATAAATTTAAGCAGAAAATTAGCACCATGTGATAATAATTTAAAAAAAAGAGAGAAAAAAGAAACATTAATGTATAAAACTTTTTGTGACGTGACCTCATTTAATATTCATTATTTTTGCATCTCACTAAAATATGACATCCATTTATAATTATTAATTAAAAATAATTATCACTTTTACGCACATATGTATGTACATACATATCAAATTAATTAATAAATATGTTAATTTTATTTATACGCATGTAAGTTATTTTATATAAGTAAATTTATGTGGAAATACACATCCTGCTGTTCATGTAACTAGAGTTTTATGTTGCTCAAGTTATTAGCCACTAAAATGCAGCTCTAGTTAAACGCTAATAAATTTGGAACGATTTTGAAATATGAAAGCAATTATAATTGTCATTGTGAGGTGATCAATAGGGAGCTTTTCTGGGGAATATCACTAAAAAAATAGTGGAAAAAGGATACCAGTGGATTCAAAGGTATTTTAGTAGCATTCTTAGCTAAGGATGCTTAAAACTACAGGGTACTTATTCATAATAATAAATAATCAAAATTTATGAAACATATAATACATACAAATGTATGTAAACACAGTATCGGTCAAAACATATTTGACATAGTTTGCTTAATAACTTTTTCAATTCCAAAGAAAGTGAAGACTTAATTGATGTAGATGTAAACAATCACATAAAAAGCTTCTCGTATAAAGTTTGTTGTTATGAACTTAATATATTTTTGCGGTTAGGTAAGTTAAAATTATGGATTTTACGATTGGGGATACATATACTAATATTTTGTTGCATAAGAACAATTTTTTAAAACTAAACACATCGCACACCTCCCATCTAATAAGATTCTCTATTGTTGTCATTGGAATATACGACCACGCCTGATTTATAGCTTAATACAATTAGTTTTGATCCGGTATACCAATTCCCGTTTTACTATATCCCACATATTTTCTATAGGGTTAATGTCGGGTGTCTGTGATGGCCACTCCATGACATTAACGCTTTCCAGTTCTAAAAACCGCTTCACGAATTTGAATGTGAGTTTAGGGTCATTGTCATGTTTAAATAGCCATGGGTGGGGCATTTTATCATATTGTTACGTTTTTACCTTTTAACAACGGGGATTTATTTCCTTTAAATAAACCGGATACTTTTGATTGCAAATAAAAGCAGTTTTAGTAGTTTAAAACTGTAACCCTTCATTATTTATTTAAAATGTACAACAACAACAGTCTAAATAGTCACTCAGTGTCTTTATACACGTCTATCAATTCGCAGAACTGCACACAAGTGCAGTAAAGTGTTTACAATGTACAAACCCAAATGTACACGATAGTCGATGTCAAATCTAACAGCACCAATGATCAAATCAACTCACGACTGCAACTTCTGCCACTATTTATACACGCACCATCTATCGTGAATCTTCTACAATGATCTTAAAAGACAACTAGAACATTCGAATTCTAGAGCTTTCGATGTTAATGTTAGCAGCTTAAACATTTAGTGTTGCCACACTAATAAACAATGCTAGTAACCGCATGCTATCAAAATTGTTGATGAGTAGAAGCTTCTACTAATGGAAGTGCTCATAAACATGATGAATGTTGCATGCAGTCGTTACAGACCGTTAAACTCAAATCGCTATTGCACATTCGTAACAATATATTTTTATAAACTTGTTGGCCATAATACAATCAGTTTTATGTAAATGCCCTAAACTTTCACCAGAAAATCAACCCAAAATCCACATTCACTCTTAAGTAAATAGATTGGGGTTACACCATTTTTGCACTGATAGCAGTGTTGCCAATTCTTGGTGAACAAAAAGGGCTAAATACTTTGGAAAAAATGGCTAAATTAAAAAACACATACATTTTACACAAAAAACAACTTATAATGTTACATATGGCTATGCCGAATAGACAAACGATAATGTATGAATATAACACATCTTCAAATGGAAGAAAATAAGAATATTTATTACTATATGTTGATCCTTCATTTTAAAATAACTAGAGTGATCGGCTCGGTTTTTAATAACCGGTTTGTTTGGTTAAGTCGGTTTCGGTTTTTCTGAAAAGCTCCCATTTCGAATATCGAAAAAACCGGGGTTTTCTCCTCGAATAGCCGGTTTTTTTTTAAAAGTGCGTTTTTATGAGTTTTAGTGTAATAAAAATTTTAAAAAATATTTAAAATCTAAAAAACTTTTTAAAACAAATACTCCAACTATTTGAGAATGTTTTCTATATTTAGACAAATGTCACAAGCGATCTGGAAAGCTTGAAAACTTACTCAATGCTTTGTTAACTATATGTCCTACAAGTACACTGAGTAAAAGATAATTTTCAATGTCTAGCTTTATAAAAACAAAAGCAAAAAATCAATATAATCCAAAGCATTTAAACTGAGTTTTTTCCTAAGAGATTATTTTAAAAGAAGTAATCAAAATTAGAATTAAAAAGTATTTAAGCGTTTGTTTTAATAACTACTAGGATCACGCGACCACTTTTAAAACGTTTTTTTATCACTTTTATGGAAAGAATTTTGAAAAATTGTTTATATTGTGCATATCTAGAGAAAATAACCTCTCAAACCATATATGTTTCATAAATATTGGTGGACAATAACTTTAAAGTGTAGCACAAAACAACGTGCAGCATATTTATATAGTTACCTTAATCTGGGCTTACAAAAAAAACACCAGTTAGGGCCTTTCTATATTAAGGTAACGATATATAAGATTATTTTAATAAATAAAAATAGTTTCTTCGTATTTCTATGCGTTTTAGTATTTTGCAAAAAAAAAAACGGTTAACTGGTTATTATTATAAAGCCAAAACCGAATCCGGTTTATATTAAATTGCAATTTTTCGAATTAACCGAAAAAAATGTCGAAGAATCTATCACCCTAAAAATAACGTAATATGTGGCCACACGATGTTGTCAAAATCTAGTATTTTTCACCTGTGGGCTAATTACCGCAGTCGAACACGATCGAGTACTTATTCGATCGTGCGAGTTTTTTTATTTTTGGGATTCTCTTATTCGATATCGAATAAAATGTATAGAAAATTATAATGATTGTGCGAACGAGTTTTTACTCGAACTTTAATAAGTGTTCGAAATTTATTTCGATAACGAGTGCAAGAATTTGCCCCCTGGGGGCAAAATGCTCTTAGGCAAATTTTTTATATGAAAGCCAAATTTTAAAGTAATACTTTGTGATAACTTCGGAGTCGATGGAGAATATTTTGATAAGTGAATATATGGCTAATATGCCACTCAAATAATGCAGAAAAAAAAAATATTCTAAAAATTATACACATCGTCGGACAGAATTGATTATCATTGGCCAAAACATAAATTTTGCCATTAGTTAGTGAACATATCAAAACTAAGGTAGCCAAAATACTTGGTCAAAATATTGGAAATTACGGGTGTGGCTTGCTGATAAACATAACTATTTAACTTAATTTTAGAAAAAAGTAAATTTTTTTATATTTGATCAGATATAAATGATCATAGCTAAACTATTGTAATATTCCCGAAAATTTTTTTAAACTGATTTTACTTATTTTTAACATCAAAATTTTCAGATCTTTAGAGTATATATATAAATTTTGATTTAGCCATAAAAATGGCCAACACTGTTAACAATACTGTATGAAGAAAATATATTTTATTAGTTTTGATTTAACAAAAATATAATCATTCAAAGGTTGAATGAATTTTATTATGAATTAATTCAAAAATTAATGAATTCTATTTTAATAAATGCTTTTAAATGAAGCCAACAAATTATATGTTGGGAATGGATGTATGGAATGAATGGGAACATTTTTTAATTCTGAATTAATGATTCAAGCTCTTATTTTTTGTTTTCAAAAACAAGCAAATATAAACAGTATATAAGTAATTTTTGACCGACACTGTACATAAATATTCACATAAATATTTATGAATGTATGTTTGTATATTGATATTGATTGATTTGTTGCACATTGTATGCATACATACCTACTTATTTATACCTGTGTATCTGTGCAATTGAGTGCAAAAGTTTGAATGTGTGTGTATAAACATTTACGTGTTACTTTTCTAACATGCTCTACACACATACAATCACAAATATATTTATCTCCATATGATTATTAATTTTAACACCATAACGCTTCGCTGGTTACTCTACAATGATGATAGTTTTATACGATTTACTTACAACACGCATACACTCATTATAATTATCATTACAATTATAATTGCAATACTACTTAATACGTTCACACATTCACATAAATTCTGCTTATAATGAATATTTATTTGTTTAAATTTTCATAATTTTCCACATTAGCAAATTTGTAATACATAAATAATAAATATATAGTTTGTTTTTTTTTTGCCGAGGTTCATTGTGTGTCTCTAGTGATGTTACAATATTTTATTGCAAATTAAATTAATTTTTTACTAAGCATAAGTAAATATTTACATGGTAGGAATAATTGATCATACCTAATTTGGAATAAATTTATTGTTCGACGAACGCCTTAATTGTTAAAAAAGTACTAGTCACGTGACTAGTTAAAAGAAATGAAATTTAACATAATTAGCATTAGCATAGAAATACATAGAAACCTTTATAGAAAAGTTTGGTGATAGTTCAAGTAGTTACAATGTAAGTAACATTTCAATGTTAGAAATGACAAAGTAAAACGACCCAATATTAAGATTGGGAGTCTCAGACTTTATCTTTATTTTAGGTCGAAGAATCCAAATTTAATAACGAATTTTTAGTAGTTTCCGTAATTATCTAATAACCAGCTCAAACTTTAAATATGCTAAAATAAAAGTAAGCAAGCAAAAAAACTTAAAAAAACTGGCAAATATGCAATAACATAATATTTATTTAGAAAAAAAAGCATAGGAAATATATAAATAAATGCTGTAAATTATTATTGTAATAAAGAGTGAGTACTTCTATCAGAAAAGCAGTTCGTAAAGTTAAATGCTCTGATGCTTCTGTGCGCAGAGCCAAAGTTAATGATGGCTTGAAGTCGTATAAAGTTCAAAAAGTTTCAGATCCCAATTCGGTAAAGAACTTAGAAGCAAAAGAACGAATGAAAAAATGTAGGTAAAATTTTATAAAAAACAAGTAAGAAAGTTTGGTCTGTCAAGCCCGACCCTACACTGAGTAAATGAGCAAAACATTTTTTTTTAAATGGGAGCTATGACTAATTATGGACCGATCGCCATGAAATTAGGTCGAGAGATACCATTTTTTAAGAGATTTATGCTCGTTAAAGTGATTTTCGAAAGTGTGTCTTATATGGGAGCTATGACTAATTATGTACCGATCGTCATAAAAATTCGTGACATTCTGTATATATAAAACTTATTTAGAGTGAAATTTGTGTAGATACCTATATAAATTGAACAGTAATGACTGATAAAGTTCAATTTCGGGTGGACATTTGTATGGGGGCTACGTGAAATAATGGACCGATTGTTCTGTACCAAATTTAATTGAAATATCATCAAAATTGCCACCTGTACTTTGCTCACAAGGTTTACATGGACAGTCAGCCAGACGGACGGACATCGTTTAATCGACTCAGAAATTGATTCTGAGTCGATTGGTATACTTTAAGGTGGGTGTTTGTTGTAATATTTTTGGGCGCTACAAACATCTGCACAAATCCAATATACCCTTCCTATTATGGTGGTGTAGGATATAAATACACCTGTTGTTTGATGGATGATGAAACTTATGTACTGGCACACTTTTCACAACTTACTGGTCAAGATTTTTATGTGGCTGATGGACGAAGTAATGTTCAAGAACAATACCGGACAAAAATAAAGTATTTACAAAGAAATTATGCTTATATTAAAATTCTATACACGCAGAGAAAAAACATGGTTGTGCTAAACATAATCTAAGACCGACATATTACTATAAGATTTATGTGTGTAGTCCAAACATATTATGATCATTATTAGTATCATAAAATATCATAATATGTTTTGAAATAATCATATTGTGATATAAATCAAACATAATATGACTCAAGGAAATCATATTTATGACTCAATTAAATCATATTATGATCCAATGAAATCATATTATGATCCAAATTAATCATATGATTATTAAAATTTATTTTTGGATTTTAAGGAAGTAACTAAATTCCCAATTAAAATATTATTGATAAATTCACTGATCTTTATTGTTATTCGCTCTAGGAATGTTAAAGGTAATACACAAATAAAACTATAGAGCAAATGGGAATTAAAAATCACTTGAATTAAAAATTACTTAGCTTAGACAAACACCAACACTCACAAATGGTGGGAAAAAAGACTATTAATAGTAAACATATTTTCTTTGCATCTTAAACATATTATGACTACGCGTATAGAAACTTAACATTTAATGGTTGTACATAATAATAACATGTTAACCTATTTATCATTATTAAGTTTTAAGAAAAATAATTATGATTCGGTGAACAATATTCATATTTATAATTGCGATGAAAATATGAACGTTTACAGTAACTAAAATATAGTTGAAATTAAATTAAAACAACAATTATATGTTTACGACAACAATATATTGTTACAAAGAACATAGTATAGTTGTCTAACCATGTCGAATCGGGTTTTTTATCAGCATGTAGAGTGTTTTTAGAATATCATTTTATATAAAATTCAACCTCAAATTTAATAAAAAAATAAAATTAATTCAACAGTTTTTGTTTAAATAAACATTTGTAAATAATGCTTAATATCAAATGCAAACAACATAATTAATCATGTTGCATTTGATGTCAATTTAGTAATTTTTAGAAGAATTTATAAAATTTTAAATATGAAACATATATTTTTTCCCCCTTATTTATAATAAATTTTTAATTTTATAAAAGGTTTATAAAACAAAGTTTTCATACAAAATTTGTTTTATAAACCTGTAATAAATTTAAAAATATATTATGAATAAGGCCTTTTATGTATATTTAAAATACGTTAAACAAAATTGCAAATAAAATCCAGCCTAAAAATTCTACGTTTATCTCCACTGCCAGCCATTTTAATGAAACGCAGTACATGCATAAAACGATAACAATTGAACAAATATTAAAACGAATTATTGTTTTCAAAATTAGTACTTCAACGTGATACAAATAGAATGACGAATCATTGACACAAAGCCAAAATCAAACAAATAACAAAAAAAAAATGTGGCAAACTGAATGTGAATTTGCATTACAAACAGCAAACCATAATTGTAAAGCAAATAAAGGTTGTTTTTTACGACCGATAGAACTTACGAAAGGGTAAACAATCAAACGAACTGTGTCATACTGTTCTCTCACTTTTTGATGTTTATGATCAGTATACTCTGGCAAAAACCAAATTAACCAAATTTACTTTGAAAATCAGTCATGGATTCGAGCAATTTATAGACGACTTATGGCCCATATAACGAATAGGCTAATTTTTAGTTTTTGTTAATAAACTAAATTGTCATTCACAATAGACTCCATTACACAAAGAAAGCGTTTAGAAAAATAGACAGTCCTTTTGTTTTCTACCTGGAAAATTAATTAGACAAAACGTAACATCCCGCAGAGAATTTTGAAATGGGAACACAAACGAAGATATAGTATCGTTTTAAAAATTGAAGTGTCCTACTTTGGGGATCCCAGGCCAATCCTTTGTTGGACCCATGAGGTCTAAATTCAAAATTTAAACTCAACATCACTTCTTCTTTGCGCATGTCCGAATTTCATTCAGATTGGACTAACCTTTTACAAGTTACTGATTTATTTCCCTTTTTTTGTACCCTTCACCTTCGTGAGAAGGTTATATATAAGTTTGTCATTCCGTTTGTAATTTCCACAATATAATTTTCCCATCATATAAAGTATATACATTCTGGATCCTTATAGATAACGGAGTCGATTAAGCCATGTCCGTCTGTATGTCTGTCGCCTGTTGAAATCAATTTTCTGAAGACCCCAAATAACTTACAAACTCTATTCATACATCGATGTATGGGGAATTCTTTATCTACAGTGGTGGCCATGAGGTTAGCACACTTCATACTTGCTGTTTTCTAAAGCAAATTATTTAATTTCATTGCAATTATAAACTAAAGTTTTTGGTAATTAGTGTTGTTTATGGTGTGATCAATAAGTCCCGTTACTTTTTTTTTGCATTCTATCGCTATTCTCTTTCAAATTTGCATTTTAGTGCAGTAATATGTAAAATAAGCTGGACACAATTTTAGCACATATAAGTATAATTAAATTTTTTAAAAGTTTTTTGAGGGTATAAATATTAATTGGTAAGTTTAGGTATTATTTAATCAATGAGGAAGACAAACTGACTTAATAAACATTATTTAGATATGGCTAAAAAAAAATGGTGTACAGAGGAACAACGAAAGATTATTCAACAAATGAACTCGAGAGGAACAAGTATAAGTGAGATTGCTTATACTTTGGAATGCTCCAGGAAGATGGTTTATAATGCATTAAGACATATTCAGAAATATAAAACATCTAAAAATGTTACACAGGCTCCTCGGCCCAGAAAAACTTCACGTAAAGAGGACTCTTTAATATACATAGCCTCTGTCGAAGATCCTTTTAAGAGCTCCACCGTAATCCAGAGAGAAATTTCAGGAAAATATGGTATCAACGTGTCCAGCAAAACGATAAGAAGAAGACTTAATGAAAAAAATTTACGTGGATGCATTTCTCAGCATAAGCCACATCTTTCAAAAAAGAACATACAAGCTCGGTTGTCCTTTGCTCGTGAGCATTTGGAAAAGCCGTTAATTTTTTGGAAAAATGTCCTTTGGAGTGATGAATCTAAATTTTGTAGATTCGGATCGGATGGTAAGAGGTATGTATGGCATCCTCCGAACATGCAACATAATCCAAAGTACACCAGTAAAACAATAAAACACGGTGGGGGTAATGTGATGGTGTGGGCAGCATTTTCTGGGTATGGTGTTGGTCCTATAAAAAAGATTGATACTCGTATGGACCAGTATGTATACGAGAATATACTTCTAAATACAATGATACCTTATGCAGAGGACAACATGCCACTTAGGTGGCGATTTATGCAAGATAATGATCCAAAACACACCTCACGCTTAGTGAGGTGTTGCTTGGAATCGAACAATATCGACGTGTTAAAATGGCCAGCCCAATCTCCGGATCTCAATCCTATTGAGAACCTTTGGAATGATGTGGAGCAGCATGTAATAAGAGAAAAGCCTAAAAATTTGGCCGATTTATGGAAAGAAGTAGAAAAAGCTTGGAATGATATTTCAGTGGATCGCTGTATGGCCCTTGTAGAAAGTATGCCAAGGAGACTAGCAGCTGTGATCAAAAATAAAGGGTATCCAACTAAGTACTAAGTTTTTAGTGAAATAAGTTTTTTTTGTTTTGTTACTTTTTTAATATGAATAAACTTTTTTATTTTGTGCTAAAATACTGTCCAGTGTTTTTTTGAGGTTATTCTATTCTGGATAGAAAAACGCAAAATATATATAAAGGAATAATGCTGGACATGATGGGACGTGATCTTAGAAGGACAAGTAACACACATGCAAAAGATATCATAAAAAAATTAAGAAATATAGGAAATATTTGCGTTTAAAAATAGCAAGTAGCTAGTGTGCTAACCTCATGGCCACCACTGTATATCTGGATTACTAAGTCATTAATATAGAAAATATGGTAATTTGGACCTGCAATGGGTAAAAATCGGGAAAAATATTTTTTAACACGATTTTTTTACCTAAAAAATTTGTTTGTCATCAATTTTTTTTCACTAGTAAATTAAAAAAAAAAATTTGAAAAATATTAAAAAATATTAAAAAAAAAAATTTTTTTTAAAACAATTTAAAAAAAAAAAAAATTTTTTTGAAAACAATTTTGAAAAAAAAAATTTTTTTTTTTAAATTTTGAAAAACATTTTTGAAAAAATTTTTTTTTTAAATGAAAAAAAAAAAAAAAAATTGACGTAAAAATATTTAAATTTTTTATTTTAAAGTATAATTTGGAAAAGGGTTTATTAGATTGAAAAAGAATTTTGAAAAAAAAAAAAATTTAAATTTTGAAAAACAATTTTGAAAAAAAAATTAATTTTGTTTACCTAAAAATATTTAAAATTTTTATTTTAAAGTATAATTTGGTGAAGGGTATATAAGATTCGTCACAGCTGAATAAAGCTCACTTACTTGTTTCCTATACCACAGTGCTCTGGTGGCATTATTGAACCTAATTTTTTTTTACAATTTAAAGTTCTATCGGGCTTATAAAAATCACCCTTTACAATAAATTGCATTTTTTCAAAAGCTCTAAAAGATTTGACAAACAAAAGCCAATAGACAGCAATATACATTCAGAAAGCCATACAAAACATATTCGTAAACTGACCTCTAAAACACAATCGCCGGCTTTTAAATCACTTTTGGCAGCAGGTGTAAAATTATCCACAGCACTCACCTACACAAATATTTAAAAAAAAAAAAAACGAATAAAAATGTTAAAACATAGCAATAAGAAACGTCTACCCAAGGATATGGATCCCATTTGCTGCGTGTCAAGTGAAAACCACAGGCTCCATTAGGAGACTTATCGATCTTAACAAAACGCACTGAAGACTCATAATGATCATTGTCATACTCCTCCTCCTCTTCCTTCTCTTCAGGATCATTATCAAACTCACTAGCTTTATCTTTAGCAAAACTATTCACTTTATTATTTATTTTAAAATCGTTTGTATCTTTAATTTTAGTTGCTTTTGAATTGAAACTCGTTTCATTATCTAAATCTTGTAGAGACTTAGTTTTAATTGCTATTAATTCCACCTCATTTTGTTCTATTATCATTGTTATGCAATTTTAAATAGTCGCTATTAATTTCAAAAATTAATTGTAAAAAATTTTATTATTTATTTTATTTAATTTCAATGTTGATGTTTACAAAAAATAAAAATAAACGGAAAATATCCGAGACGCTTTGAGCCGTGTCAAGACGTGTGTTATATCGACGCGTTTTTAAATTATACTAAAATTCGTGTGGTTTTTATTTATTATCTAGGTTTCTTTTTTTATGTGATTCTCTTATATTGTTTTCTTAACTCTTTAACTTTTGAAATGTGTTATTAACTGATTTTTCTTCTTTTTTCACATTTTGTACAATTAAATTTTTGCTCTGTGTGCCCTACGCTCTAGTTAAAGGGCATGTAATGTTGTAACATTGGAATAAATCAGACTTAGATTAATATCGTAACAACAGATTTTTTAATAATTTCTTTTTTTCGTTTTATAAAAAAGTAAATTGGCGCATACTTAATTTAAATATATAAAACATGTTTTTAATTTAGATAAATATATTTTCATATAAAAATGGTATTAATGTCAATTAAATAATAAAGCCAAATGTAGACACAGCTTTTAAGATATAAAAATCTAATATCATTTGAATCAATTAAGTTTAAACTAAGATTATGTTTGATTGATTAATAGCTAGTTACTGGAATAAAGATAATCTATATGCTTCGTTTAAACCTACATTAAACTAAACATTTTTTTCTCACTTATTGTTTATTTAGTATATAATCTAGGTTTAACTAAGCATCATTGGTGAGTTAAACCTAAGTATAAAATGCCACAGCACAAACAGCTGAAAAATAAAGTAAACAATTCAGCACAGCAGCTCTTTGTTTTGATTTTCTTTATTAATATCAATATAATTTTTAATATTCATTTTATATACATTGATGCCACTTTTTCTTTTATAAAGTTAAAATTTACAAACAAAGTTATGTACGCGGTTGCTTTTTCTTCCAAAATTTAAAGTATTGCCATATTTATACGAAAATTTTTGAGGAATGCACATGTGATTTGTCTGAAAAGTATGGCAATGCTAGAAAAATTAATCCATTAGTGAGAAACACAATCATTGGTTAAATCCCGGCTAAATATGTTTCAGGTTTAATATAACAGCGTGTTAAGCTACGTTTAACTGATAAGTAAGAAACTAGCCCTAAGGCCTAAAAGTAAATATAAGCTAACGTTAATCCAGCTTAATGTTTTCGGGTTCTAATTTAAACTTTGTCATACACAAAATCAGAAAATGTCACATTTTGTTATAAAAACAGTGAGTTATTTATGAATAAAATGTAGAAAATTGTAAGGACTGAGATTGTAAAATTCTTAACACACGTTTTTCATTAAAACTTTTAACCCAAGTATTATTTGATTTTTTTTTTGATCAAGTTACCTTTGTAAAGCATGTCAGTTATTATGTTTAATGTCAATTATGTTCATTTGTTGTTAATCTGATTAAAATGAGTGACCAGAAAAAAGTGTGTACTAAAATTATTAAATATTTTCAACAAAACCCAACTTGGTCCTACAAAAGTTGGCCAAACCTTTGGGGTCTGCTATCAAACTGTTTCCAATGTTATTAAACAGTACCGAGAAAACTTGTCCGTTGATATAAAACCTGGTTCAGGTAGAAGAAATTGTCCACATGATGTTTCTAAAGCCAAAAAATAGAAAGCATTTTCAAAAGAGCTCCCAACACCTCCGGTAGGAAAGCTTCCCGTTTAGGTCAGTACTCGGACTATTTGGTACGAAAAGTTAAAGCCAATGCAAAAAGTTCCTGATAGGAACTCTGGTAAAAATTTAGAGGCCAAAGACAGAGCTCGGAAATTGAAGTAAAATTTTATACAAAAAATATACCTGCTGCATAATGGATGAAAATTTTGGAAAATTTTTCGCAGCTTCTGGTTCCATTTTTTTATGTTGCAGATGCTCGAAGGAATGTTGAAGAAAAGTTTAGGACCCAATAGCAGACAAAATTTCCCAAAAAGTTCTTGGTATGGCAAGCAATATGCAGTTGCGGTAAAAAAACCAAACATTTGTTACAAAGGGCTCTATAAATACCGAAATTTACATCAAGGAATGTTTACAAAAAAGAATGTTTCCATTCATAAGACTTCTTAATGTGTCCACTTATTTTTGGCCTGATTTGGCATCGGTCACTACGGTAAGAAATGTCTTGAGTGGTACAAGAACAATAATGTGGTATTTGTACCAAGAGAGGAAATTTCTCCAAACTGCCTGGAGCTGAGTGCAGTGGAGAGATATTGGGCTCTTGTTAAAAGAGAATTGAAGAGCACAAAAAAGGTGTCCAAAAGTGTGGTAGATTTTAAACGGAGATGGACAACCTGTTCGAACAAAGTGACATAAAGCACAATAAAAACCATAATGGAAGGGTTTTCGAAAAAGGTTCAAAATTTCATCACTAGTGATTAGAACTATAAAAATAATTTTTTTTTGTAAATTGGAACAATAATTTCAATCTAATAAAAAAAGATTCAAAAGAAAACCGTGACAAAGTTAAATAATAAACGCAGCAGCAACAATTAAAAATTCAAGAGAAAAATAAGCTTTTGAACAGAACACAACGAAAATGTTTTATTGAAATGTCGGAAGAAAAAATAGAGTTCGTTCAATAAATGTTAAAACCTGATTTATAAAACTTATAGTGTGAACGCAAAATCAGCTGATTAAAGTTTTAACGTTAAAACCAGGTTTTAACTTTTGGTGTGAAAACATTATAAAGTTACGAGGTAGTCTGCTATCAATGGCTGTCAAACACAAACTTAATGAAGCAGCTTATTCAAATTTTGACAAGAGTCAACTGAAAGATGCCTGTTGACAGGAGCAGTGTTGCTCTTTCAGTTAAGAGCCGGGAAAAGTTGATTTCAATAGACAGACGGACATGGCTATATTGACTCCGCTATATATATATCGATCCATATGATATATGTTATAGGGACGCTAATGAAAAATCTAGGAACTTTGATGTCCAAAATATCTTGAGGAAAGAAATCCATATGATTGGATTTAAAGGTCACTCTTGGGTAAAAATTAAAAGTAAATATTTTTTCAACAAATTATACCAAAGAGAAAATTAAACACCATCTTGTATTTAACGCTAAGCTCTATAATTGGAACCTTGTTTTAGAATATGTTTTTTTCGGAATGGTTATATGAAATTTAGCCATTTAGAGGTCTAAATTCACAATTTTAACCCCAAAAATATAAAAGGGTTAATAATGTCATGGAAATTTAAAATTACAACCCAAAGAAACAATCTGCAATTATCGAATATCTGAATGTGCAAAGTATTGGTGCAGATCCAGCGGCTATAAAAAAGGAAATTGACCTGCCCCCAAAACCGAAAAGTAAGATGTAAAATAAATTTTACTTTATTTTCCGACCCAATAAAGTATATATATTCTGGATCCTTATAGATAGCGGTCTGTCTGTCCGTCCGTCTGTTGAAATCAATTTTTTGAAGACCCCAGATATCTTCGGGATCCAAATCTTCAATAATTTTGTCAGACATGCTTTCGAGAAGTTTCCTGTTTAAAATCAGCAAAATCCGTCCATAAATAAAGGAGATATGAACAAAAATCCGAGACAACCTCTGAAAATTTCATCTAAAAAAGGCAATTATTGCATGCTTCGACAAAAAACCAGCAAAACGTACATATGGTTGGATTTGTGTTGGCTTCATTGCTTTGTGTATTTTGTTTTTGTTTTTTTTTTGTTTCGTTTCGTTTGGCCTTGTTGTTTTTATACTCTTCACCTTCGTGAGAAGGGTATATATAAGATTGTTATTTTGTATGTATCTTGTACAATATAATCTGTTCGTTAGCTATTAAATGTAAAATTTTTAAAAGTTTTCTTGATATATTTAGGATGCTATACGCTGAAAATGGGCAATTAATGCATCCACAACAAAGGTGAAGGGTATATAAGATTCGGCATATTGAATTTTATTCGATTTTTGGACATTTTTCAATATTTCACATTAAATTATTCCACCAGTAGTTTAACTGTTTAAAGCCAGTGAATTAATAATATTTTGATATCTTCATGTAGGGTACTCTGTGGTCAACCTGAGATGTTAAACATTTTTATAAAATTTATTTTATTTATTCATTTATTTGTTTTATTGCTGATGCTCTAGCAACAACAAAAAATAATAATAAATGTGTAAAGTACATAAATTTATCTCTCGCGTTAACGTTTGTATCTTTTTTTCAAAAAAACGATTTCATAATCAACAGATGTGTTTACATTTGTGTTGTAGCTTATTTTTATAAACTTCGTATTGTTAAAGAATATGTTGTCGTCGTCCGAGTCAATTTAAACCAATAAACAGAGAACGAAGTCGATTGTCTTCGAGCCGGCGCTTAGCCGCCGTCAAACTTTGTTTGGTAGTTTGAGTCGCTGCGACATTGTCGACTTAAATTTATAGCTGACTTTAATATCTTGGAACTCATAAATATCTCCTAAAATAATTACACGATCTTAAATGTTTTGATATCATTACAAAGGGCTTGAACTGAATTACATACAAAAAAATTAAATTACAATAGTTTCTAATAGTCTTGTAGGTTTATGCACAGTCGATGGTATAACACATTTTGCATGCAATATATGAAAAAACGATATTTTTTTTTTAATTTTATGGCTAATATAGCTGATATTTAAATAAAAAATAAATAAACCTAAATATCTCAACTAAAAGAGATAACCTTCACATGTAGTCGAATTTTTTGTAGATCTTCCCAAGGACTATTTATATTATAAACCGATCGTTATCAAATTAGGTCGTGGGATTTATGTTTATATGAATTCTATGTGAATATAAAATTTATGTTCGTTAGTCATTTTCGGAAGCTAGCCATATATGGAATCCAAAAACGAATGGACGGACAGACTCAGTAATTGATTCTGAGTCAATCGGTATACTTTAAGGTGGATGTTGGACTTATATTTTTGGGCGTTACAAACATCTGCACAAACGTATTATGCCCTCCCCACAAACAAAATATTTAAAAAAACAAGTAAGAGAGCTATATTCGGCTGTGCCGAATCTTATATACCCTTCACCAAATTATACTTTAAAATAAAAATTTTTTTTTTTTTTTTTTGGAAAATTTATTCAAATTTTTTTTTTCAAAATTTAAAAAAAAATTATTTTTTTTCAAATTGTTTTTCAAAATTAAAAATTTTTTTTTTTTCAAAATTGTTTAATTTTTTTTTTTCGAAATTGTTTTTTTTTTTTTAAATTTTTCCAATTTATTTTTTAAATTAGTGAAAAAAAATTATAAAAAAAATTTTCAAAGTCCATTTTGGAAATTGGACTTTGAAATATCTATCATTAGATATCCATATTGTCTATATTAATGACTTAGTAATCCAGATATAGATCAAAAATAGACCAAAAATCGAGGTTGTCCCGGTTTTTTCCTTTTATCTCAGCCATTTGTGGGCCGATTTTCTCGATTTTAAATAGCGACCGAGCCGGAAGAATTCCCGATATATTTGGGGGCTACGGAAAGATGATTTCAACATACAGACGGACTTGTCTATATCGACAGCCGTTTCTAAGCCGTCTATAAGTTGCCGCCGATTTTTTTGGCCGCCGACTTTATTAAATCGACTTCGACCTCTGCAAATGAATCACTTAAAAATTATGATTTTTTATTAAACACTCGTATTACTTAATTCGTTAGATATATTTAATTTAATATTTATGTATATTTTATTTAAAAAACATTTTGATTTTTGCATAATTAAATTGCATATTTTTGTTTTTTCATTTTGGAAAAAACGTATTTTTGTTAGTTAATATTTTTTTCCGTTTAGTTTAATGAACTTTGAGTTGTTTTTTTTTTTTTCAGTAACCAATTGAAAACTTGTTCTAAATATGCGGTACAAACGTGTATATTTGAATTTCAAATAATTAATTGACGTGAGTAAATAACTTGCAGTTAATATATCAATGTTGTAATTTAAATGTACTGAACATTATATGATGTAACTGGTTAGTTAGGGTTGAGAAGAGTTTAGTAGCTGTTTTGTTTCCAATAGGAAGTTCTTGTTGAATTAGGAAGTATCTGGTTGAATAAAAATCCCCTAAATTCTGACTAATTTGATAAGTATTTTAATGGCATTTTTTGGAATTTTAAAGTATAAATAAGATATTGTATATGAATTTATAAATTGAAATAAATTAACAAAAAATGATACATTGATAATTTAGCTGTTCAATATAAAATGTTCATAATTAGTTACATAATATCAAATTGTTTCAATATTATCTTGATTTCTTTATTATCTTTGGACATTTATGCCTATTATTTGTCTCTTGTATATATGTTTAATACAATTACAATTACATTTACTATTTCTCATTTTTATTATACTAGGCATTTGACATTTGATATCAATTCAATATTTATTTAAATCACAATAATCGCTCAAATCGCCCATGTCTTGCTGCCAGTATTTTTTTTGTATTTAGCAAGTTGATTGACCGATTTCGTTTTTATTTTGGCAATGAACGACACACATTTCTGACTTGGACCATAAAATAAAATTAAGAAAATAAAACAAACTAAAAAAAAAGTTCACTGCTACCAAAATACAAAAATGCTATTGACTTTCATTTTCAATCGTCGCCAATACTCAAAAATATGAACGAGTACGAGTACACAGTTGTACAAGAAAAAGCAAAAATAAACAAAAATATTAACGCTTGGATGACAAATAAATAAAGCAAGAGGTAAATGTTTAGAAAAATTAATCTACACTGGGAGAAAATTGGTAATGGCAAAATGTATGCAGAGCTGTCACAAGGCAGAAGATATACAAGATATTCATTAGTAATCATAATAGTCATATAAATATATACACAAACAAATTAAAAATAGGCAAATAAAATAGTTTAAAAAAATGTTTAATATGTACAAAAAAGCATGGATTAATTAACTAATTTTACTGTAATAAAAAAATTGGTTACAAAGATTATTACAATGTTGCTCCAGTTTTCAAAATTAAATTATCTTTATTTTTTACATAAATTAATAAACAAATTTTATTTAGTAGGAAATTTTAAAAATATCTTATCCCAAATTTTACATTTTCGAAATTTTGTTAAACGAAATTAAAAAAAAGCTGAGTAACTTTTCAACCGACAGGGATATTTCAGAAAAATTTTTTAATGGAGATATATTTTCTTGAATTTTTCGGATTTTTTTGTTTTTTGAATCAGCTTTACTTATAAGAAAGTTAAAACCAGATAAAATCAAATAAGAAAGTACCCTACACTATAATTTATTTTCGTGAATGATTTTCGGATGAGGGCCTTATATGGGAGCCATGATTAATTATAGTCCGATCTCTATGTAATTTTTAAGAGATTTATGCTCGTTAAAGTGATTTTCGGAAGCGGGCCTTATATGGGAGCTATGACTACTTATGGACCGATCGTCAAAAAAAATTAGGTGACATGAATTCTGTATATATAAAACTTATGTGGAGCGAAATTTGTGTAGATACTAGGGAATTCAATCGATTAACCGCCAATCGGTTAACCGATTAATTTTGGTCGGTTAACTGTTCGAATAATTTAAAATTGGCGATTTTCAAATAACAAATAAACCGATTAATTTGTGTCGATTAACCGATTAACCGAAATATCTTTTTTTGCACTTTATATAGAATTTTATAATTTTATGTATTAACTCATGAACATTAACTTCTAGCAATATTTTTTTTAGAAGTATAGCACAAAAATTGAGACAAAGGAATTTGGAAATGAACTTCAATTATATTCTTTTTAAAAAGCTTATTTCAGAAAATCGCCCTAAAATCCTAAAAAAAATCACATGTGTATAAAAAAGGTACCAGATACCATATTTTTGTTTTGCTATTGTTTTCTTTGTTTTTTATGTTTTTGTTCTTTTTATTAATAAAATTCTTAAATAGGTACACAAAATTCGTGGTTTTATTCTCAATTTAAAATTAAAATAGAAATTACTCGGTTAATCGAATAATTCAAAATTAACCGATTAATAACCGATTAAATCTAAACCCCGATTAATTATTTGCTCGATTAACCGATTAAATCAGAAAACCGATTAAATGAATACCCTAGTAAATACCTATATAAATTAACCATTTACGACCGTTATAGTCCAATTTCGGGAAGACATTTGTATGGGTGCTAGGTGGAATAATGGAACGCTTTCAGCCAGTTTCAATAGGCTCGGGCCGAAAAAAATGTATGTACCAACTTTTATCGAAATATCTTGAGATCTGTACTTTGCGCACAATGTTTACATGGACAGCAAGCTAGCCAGTCATATGAACATGTAAAATAAAAATGGAAAAAATGTTGGGAGTATTTTCATTCAAATGGAAAAAATGTTCTATAGACAGGTCCAGAGAGATACAAAAGTATATATGGGATTAAAGAGGACACTTTCGCCTTTCTGGTGGTAGTAAAATTTCCACTATTTCACTAAAATTAAAATGTTACTAAAATATAGTACCTGAGAAAACATTTAATAATACAGCAGGTATAAACGGTACAATAACACATCATACCAACATAACAAAAAAATTAATTAAGTTAACAAAAAATTGGACTTTTGGGCGTTGAAATTAAGTTCTGAGCCACCGTAAGCCGTTTTGCACAATGTTTGTAATATTAAAAAAATTTCAAATTTTCCATCCCTGATGCATACAAACATTTCAACATAGCTGAGTTTTGATTTTGGAACTTATATTAAGGGTCGCCACAAAATCCCAAAGTCGAGCACTTTTTATAGGAAAAATTCAATGAGATATCAATTTTATGTTGATATACGATTTGGAATTTACTAATAGAGATCCATAGGTAGTTAATAAATTATCTGACTGTAGGCCATATGAATGCATTAGGAATGAAAATGTTGATAATAATTTTAACCAACATACATCGTATACGTTGTGTATATATCGCACATAACGAACTGCTAACTAGCAGGCCGATTATAGTTTATTTATAATGCATTTTTGTCTGTCAGTAAGTAAATCATTTGAAAATCAACTTTGAAAAGTTTGATGTATTGCCAACTATTTTAAAAAAATCAACTCTGATGTATTTGTTGACAGTTCCATTTAAGTTTTTTCTCACAAATCATAGAAATAAGAACAAGATGTGGAATTAATTAATTTTATTTTTTTCCCATACAAAATTCTATAAAATGTTTCACGTTTATTTACAAATTTTATTTTACAAAAAACAGCTGTTGTTTACAGACTTAGTCATGGCGACTTTGATTTAAAGTCATGTCTTTTTTGTTTCTGTTTTAAAAACCTACGAAAATCTCATTGCATTTATACGATGCCTTTTTTTCAACCATGTTTGCCGTTTTTGGCATATAATCGTATCAACAACCAATCAGAAAAGAGCTGAAAGCAGAATATCAAAAAAGTCATGAAACACAGAAAACTTGCCTTTTGTTTAGAAGTCACAATTTGCTAGTACAAAAAAAAAGAACCCATGATTTTAAGTCATGAATTAAAGTCATAACGTCAATGCCCCCTTAGCAAGTCTTTGATTATTCGTTAACATGAATTAAGCAAGTGGATAAGAAATACATTATAAATTACTCGTATGTTAAATCCATGCTAAATTTTAGTTATAAATGGGGCTGTAAACATATATATCAATATATGTATATAAAATGAGTTTAGTAATTTTACTGCAACTGATTTCTTCTACTTTTTCATGTACATTTACACCATTTCCCATTGTATTTCAGAAGTTTATAATTGTATTTCAGAAAATTCCAATTGAATTTCAGAAATGTCCAATTATATTTCAGAAATTTCTATTTGTATTGCAATTAGAATTTTCTGAAATACAAATTGATGTATTGGAATATTCCGAAATACAATTAAAAAATTCTGAAATATAATTGGAAATTTCTGAAATTCAATTGGAATTTCTGAAATATAATTATAAACTTCTGAAATACAATTGGAAATGGTGTAGTAATATATACAAATTAATACAAAACGTTTTAAGTATTTTTTAAGGTGCTCATAATGGATTTCTTTGCGTGTACTAATATAATCGCTTCAAAAGCAAACAATGCGACAAAATAATTGTACGTAAAAGATTGATTATACGACTAGAAATGAAATGGAATGAGCGAATGTATATTTAACAAACTGTTTAAAGTTTATTCACTTAATTAAATCAAACAAAATGAGAATTTTGTTTTAAACAAATACACCGTTAAGCAATTTTAGTAATTAATACATTTAGTTTGCACTTCCAGTTACTTAATACTACAAATAACAAATACATACATTCATACAAACAAATAAACCCTGCAGTTTTAAAAAAAAACAATTAACGACTATTCACTAGCTACAACTAGTTAAACAGCACTCTAGTTACCTTTCAGTCAATTGAAATTTTATTAACGATAATACAAAAGCAAACATCTCTACAAAATAAACAGAATGTTCAATTATAAACTGTATATAATATAATTAAAATGTTTAACTCTAGAAATAAGAAAAAAACAGTGTATTTGCACTGCAGATCGACGATAGATCACTAGTGAATTTACTAGCGAATGGTAGTACAAAAGGTGTTAATATATCAACTTTACAATGACAGTCTTGTGTTAAAATTTGCCAGTCAAAATTGGTGGGTAGTTTGCTAATGCGAAACTAGTTCCATTGACAGCAGGGAATGCGGATGCAAACTCATACATAAGTATGTATATTTGTAAATAAATATACGTACATATGTATATTTACATAAAACGTGTCAAAAATAGAACTGATGGTGTTGCAGAGAACACAATATAAATTAGCCTACAGCTACCTGTGTCCTGTTGAGAGAATCAATCGGTACGGGGTAGTAGTGGTCTAAGAGGAAGACTTTATGGTCATTATAAATTATAAGATCGAATCAATTAAACAAAACACCTACAAAATAATTAGTCGACTTAAAACCTAATATGCTTATGCATTAAATAATTTATGACAATTGAATAATAGTAATTAGACAAGACATTAAACATTCTAGTGAAACTACTTTAAAATATAAGAAGTATATGAAATTGGCTATTTGGTTTGTAACAAGTTATTCATATTTTCAAGTATTTTTCGGTTCGAAAGAGAACTTTTTAAAATCAGAATGTAATATTAAAAAAAAAACTATAAATATATTCCCCGATAAAAAAATCTAAAGAAAAATTTATATATCAGTGAACAATTACACCAAGAAATTTAAACCTGTTTTTGTATGGCTCAATATGTTGTGAATTATTTTGGAAAAATCTTATATTTTGGATATCGAGGGCCAATATTCAAAACCCTCTATCTTAAAAGAGACAACATTTCAGGAGAGCCAAAAAACTGTTTTTTTCTCGTATTACTTGTGTTATTAAATTCGGTATTCTACAATATGTTTTTAAAGCAACTACTGAATCTCGCATATAATTGGTTTTTAAAATTTTGAATTATTGGGAACTTTATGATAGCTAGAGGGTTTTTCTACTCAAAATATTCAATGTGTATGTATGAAAATGATAAGATAGATAATTTTGCATTTTTATAAAATTAAATTATTTAGATTTCATTTATGTCATCTGTCAGTTTTTAACGTGATTTATTTAAGATAACGGCTAATAATACAACATAAGATAAAAAAATTAACAATATTAAACAAAAATTTATAGAAAAAATGATTTTTTTTTTTTTTGCTTTTTTAAGTTTTTTTTTTTGGAGTTTAGTGTAAATTATCGTAAAATGATAGATGACATTTCAAAAGTAGACACTTTTAAAAGCAAGCTCCAACTTTAGCCATTTATTTTTATGCCATGGACATTTTATTTTCCAAAAACAAAAAGGCAAAATATTTTCGGTAATTCAATTCAGAATCGGCATTCGCTATTTTGATAAATGACCGGAAAATGTAAAATTCATGTTCAGCATGCAAAAATTAGTAAGAAAACATAAATTGCAAGAAGAAATTCTTCCAAAAAATATTTGATAATTAATTATTTGAAAAGAAAATTTATTGTATAAAGCAGTAAAAAAAAAATATGTTTGTTATGAAATTCACACCATAGATGAGGACTGTTTTACTGAACATATTACCATCAAAAAGTCATTTTCGTGAAAATCAAAGATAGAGGGTTTTGAATATAGGCCCTCGATATGTTCTTTTGGAACAATGGGAATTCTATTTAATTTTAACGAACATCACGTAAATTATAAGAGATTATATACATTGGTTGACCAACAATGGATCTTTTCCAAATATTTCAATTAATAGGTCACAATCCCAAAAAATTAAGAAATTTTTATTGCTTTAGTAGTTCATTAATACCAAGTAAGAAAGCTATATTCCGCTATGCTGAGTCTTATATACCCTTCACCAAAGAATAATTTAAGATAAAGATTGAAAATATTTTTTATTTTAAAACTAAATTTTTTATAATTTTTTTTTTTTTTTTTTAATGAAAAATTTTATTGTAAAATATTTTATGGTAAACAAATTTTCACATTTTTTAACCCATTATCGGCCCGAATTACTATAGCTATAGAATAAACACATAGAACGGAAGGAGAGAATAATATCAATGACAAAACTACTCTCTTTTCACACAGACGCACAGTGGGGCAGAATAAATTTTTTTATTGAAATAAATCTGGCATTTCTTAACGGCTGGTCGGATCGAGATAAAAAAGGCATAGCCAAGGAGAGTTCGAGTTATTAAAATGGGACCTACAAATGTTCCAGGGGCGGCGCTATGGGGGCTCAAAGTTTTTTAAAGATTTTTATATTTTGGAAAAGCGCTTTCCCAGGTCTTGAAAAAATATGCTTGCGTGTGCTATTTATCTCTTATAATTTCCGAGTTACAGGCATTTCAAAATTGAAATTTTAAAATTTTGCCATTTTTAATAATATAGGTCGCACTTTTGTACAGAATGGACTCGAATTTCCTTTGTTAGTTAGACAACTAATTACCAATAATATACAAAAGTAAACGATTTTGAATTTAAAAATTCAAAAATAGAGATTTTTGCTATTTTTTGGGCGAAAAGTGACTTAACTTTTTTTTATTAAAAAAAGGGAATACCGCAATTCCTAAAAATTGGAGCGAAAATCCCAAGAATGGTATTTTTTACAATTATGCTCATAGGGTCCATATTTCCTTCGGAGCTGGGAAAATACTTTGGGGATAAATAGAGAACACATCAAGCTTTCCAAAGCTGCTTTCTGTTTTCTGATCCCAGCTTTGGGATTTTAGAACATGTGGCCCAAAGTTGAAATTTTTATAAAAAAATAGGTCGAATTTCGAAGGATGTATGGGCGACATATTCGAAAACATAACATTTTAATAACTTAAACTCGAATACTCCTTGGTAACGCCCACGTCAAATTTTATCGGACCAGCCGTTAAGAAATGCCAGATTTATTTCCAAAAAATTTTGATTCTGCCCCACTGTGAGACAGGTGAAACAATAACAAAACACATGCAATACATTCTCATGAATTAGGTTTTTGACAACAGACTTAGGTTTTTGGCTCTCAGTTAGTTGTCATCTATGACTATAACTTTATATACGTCCCACAGTGGCGCCTGTAGAACAATTGAGGTTTCAAAAATCTAAAATCATGTGCCCCTATATTAGATAAACCTATTTTATAGGAAATTGTCCAAAGATTTCAAGTATTCCACTCTTATTACAATCAGATTTTTGGTTCAGAAGATATAGCCCTTCGAAGTTGACTGATTATCAATGTTCAAAAATCAGACAATTTTTAAGACATTTGGTCGCTTTCAGACACAGTATCTCGAAGCCAGGATCATCATAATTTTTGATTCTGTTGATAGATCTATTTATTAAGAAAATAATACAGACAATTTTACTTTTTTGCTTTGTGTTTGTCCAGGTAAATCGATATTAGCCAACTATCCATTTTTGAAATATTTCTCAATTTTTGTGGAAAATAAAAAATATAAAACTATAAATTTCTATATTTGCCATATTTTCAAAATTAGTTCTTTGATTACTCCTTTACATAATGCAAAAATTCCCAGCTGCCCGATGATTCAATGATTCCAAAATTGTGTTGCATGCTTTTTTGGGCAATTATGACATATTACCGTGAATGTGAATTAAAAAACAAAAACTTTTGTTTAATCTTTTCTGGAATAATTTTAAATCATAAAAAAATCAAATATTTTAAAAATTATTTTATTTTACTTCCCATAAAATTGATTTTTATATATCATATGCTTTTGATTATCCCATTTGGTTCAAAGGTTATGATTTTTGCAACGAGAAAACTCAAATGGCGTCACTGTGAGTCGTTGGAAAGGCCTTTGAAATATCAATCATTATATATCCATATTGTGTCTATTAATATTGTTTCGACGTATTCTCAGCCATTTGTGGGGAGATTTTCTCGATTTTAAATAATAGGCGAGACTATAGCGGCTATATTGATGTATGAATCATATATGTACGTTATTTGGGGGGAAATGAAAAGTTGATTTCAACATACAGGCCGACATGGCTATATCGACTCCGAAATTACAAACGCAATGACAAACTTATATGTATGTTTTTACCCTTGCTACTCATAGTGAAGATTATTAACCAGTAATGGATTAAACACATTCAGATTGTATAAAAACTGAAAAAATTACTAATTAAATTCTGAAACTGGAATTTAATGCATTACTTTTCTATTGCAATCACGTCGAACAATTTAAATAGTCACCCTCTTTTAATACACGCACTTTAAAAATACACTTTATAATTTACAAGAATACAGTGGTAACACAGTTAATGTTAACTGCAACAGCGCCTACGATATTCTGTCTCACTCACAACTGGCTATTACTATTTATATACATAGCGCCATCTGCTTGAAGTCTCATGAATAATCTAATAGAAAAAACTTGAATGTTGTATTTCCACAATGATCACCTAGAGCTTTTAAAACAGCTTCACAGTTACTGTTGTCATACTTAATGACTAGTTATTTTAATACGTGCATGTCCTAAGCAGTCCGATAGATGGTCCAAATTAGTTAATGCATTGGATTCACATGACGGTTTCATACTATGTTGAAAAATAATATTTTATCCAAAAACCCTTGTTTCATTCAAAAAGTCATAGACTTTTAGAAATTTTTTAATATTTTTTTTTTTAAATTTTAAAATAAGGTTTTTGAGATATAGAATTTTATGAATTTTATTAGTCAAGAATTGTTTATTAACATTTATTAAACCTCCCATTGTGCTCAAGTACTTAGGTAGCTGAAGTTTTAATACCATTATCATATTTTGCTCATCGTTTGAGTTATGTATTTCCAAAGTACGAAACTATTCACGATGGTGCGGGTATACAAAATTCGATTTAACTCAACATACATAAATATTATTAATACAATAGATATCTTTAATTCCCTCCTAAACGAATAAGATCTCAACAGTTTAATGACCAGTTCAAGTACCAACCAATCTAAACAATATTTCTTGTGTGAGTGTGTTTTTAAAAAAAGAATTAACCGTTTTCAAGTTCCTCAATTAACCATCAGTCAAAACCAAGAAAAGCTTAACTATTTGCAAAAGCTTTAATTGGTTAAGACACACAATGAACAAAAAGCTTACCTCTAGCAGTGGTGCTTAAAACAAATTTTCTAAACACAACAATCAAAACAGTTTAGATTTGTTTAGCTCTTTGCGAGGTGCGCATCGTAAAACTCCGGCGCACGCGCTTTGTACGCGTTTTCAAAAGAAATCGAAACTAAATAAAAAAAAAAACGAAATTCAAAATCAAAATAAATGTTGTGAAAACAAAAATATTGCGAAAATTAAGTTGTAAAAAAAAAGTTATTTCGTGTGATCTTTTTTAGTTGTTGGTGTTAAACCTAAAATTTTGTAAACAATATTTTGTAGTATTAAAAAGTATTAAAAAAAAAATCTCACACAGTGTGCTGATTGTTGTAAACGTGGTTAATAAAAATTACAAAATATTTAAAAGCATACAGAAATTGTGGCTATAATCAAAGTGTTAATTTTGCAATAAGTTGAAAAAAAGTTTAAAAGTTTTTAAGTGAAGAAAAATGTGAGTCAATGTTTACTTTGTTTTTTTTTTTCGTAATATTTGTGCAACTTTTTGCTGCAGCACTTTATCATCAGCAAGGAGTGTTTAAAATGTTTTTTTTCATGTTGTAGATATTGATATTTTGCTGAAGTTTTTTTATATTGTATAGCTAGTACCAGTATCTTTACGTTTGGGTGTTGTTATTTTTTTTTTGCGGAAAAGAAAACCTTAAAGCCAGAAAAGTTGTATTAAATATAAAAAACTAAATAAAAAGAAACAAGTTTGTGGCTGGCTTTAATGTCAATTCAATTACGCCAACGGTAATTTTGCAATAAGCTAAATAAATTCATATTAATGCTAAATAATAAATGTAATTAATTATAAATTTATACATGGCTGCTAAGTAGCTAAGATACGACGAGTATTAATGGCAAAGAATAGGTTATTTTGGTAAATGTATAGCAAGATCTCTTGGCGGAGATCTGTGTGACTAATGGCGTTTTTTTTTAGCTCAAAATGTAGCCAACTTATTTTGTACCATTTATTTACTCATACCCTCATAATGTGTTAACGATCACAATAGCACAAAAACCATTACCATTTATGCAATTTTCATTTATGTATGTTGCTTCTAAATATTCTAAAACTATACTTTTTTTCTTCCATTTTAACACATTTAATCAAAAAATACAAAAACTATTTTATTAATACAAACGAACTTCAAAAACAATAACAAGAAAAGCTTTCCAACCCTTTACTAAAATTAAGGGTGAAAACGTAGCATATTTTCTGGGTTCTAGGGCAACATTATTTGCAGTGTTGTCAGATTAGGGGATTTCTCCCCAAATTGGGGATTTTTTCTTGATGTTGGGGATGAAAATTTGGCTTTGGGGATTTGATGGGGATGTTAACTACATTTCGGGGATTTTTAGGGGAATTTAAAAAATGAAATTTGTTCGTTTATTTGTTATTTTATTTTATAAATTAAAGCAATTAATAGAGAATATAGAAATGAATTTTAGTTTCATAAGTAAAGCAGCGAATGTTTTTACTAAATTATAAAATGTGAAGACAAAATACTGATCTCAAAAATGTGTTTTATTTAGATGAAGTCTCAAATTTGCTTAAGGTATGTTTACAGTATACCACAAGTAATTAGATTTGTCAAATGACTTTCTTTTTTTTATGAAACGGTTGAAGTCTCATTATCCGGGCAAGTTTAAAAATGCTAGCAATAAACCTAAAAAAACTGGAAAATATGCAGACAAAAGCATAGATATGATTATTAGAATCAAAATTAAAGTTTACGATTTATTTTATTGTAATAAAAAATTTGGTTAAAAAAAACAATAAAATTATTTTATTTAAAAAATAATATTTTGTAAACTAAATTTAAAAATTGTATAAATAATATCTGATGACAAAAAATATTTTGGCTTTCATCAGGCAGACAAACGAACCGAAGTAGCTACAACGTATTTAAGTTTTATAAGGACCTAAAGTATCTAAATTATGAGGTTTAAAACCAATATTCGATTGGTAAACAACTCAAAAGTAATATTTTCTTTAACAAATTATAGTCGAAGTGCGTAATATGCACATTTATGCAAGGATCAGCAAAAAATCACTTCTTAAATGTGTAAAATTAGCAAAAGCTTATTTTTCAAGCTTGAACAACTTGCCCTACTTACTGCAGCAGATATTTATTTCATTTCGTTCTATTTATATTTATAGTATTTTTTACTGGGGATTTTTGGGGATAAGAAAAACTGTGTTTTGTGGATTTTTGGGGATAAAAAATAATTTTTTGAGGATAAGACACAAAATAAATCTGGGAACCCTGATTATTTGAAAAGAACACAAGGAAGGTTAAAAGTCATAATATATGCCAGAAAAGGCACTTAGGTTATAACTATTGTTACTGGAACAAAAAAAAAAAACGGACATTTTGTGCATGTTTTGAATATACACTGATCGAGATATATAAATTTAATACACACGTAAATAATAAAAATTACTAGAGTCCAAGGGAAAATTGCAAAACCATAAAAGTATAGATAATAGAAAAACGGGTAAATAATTTGGTTACATGGTTACAGTAAACATGCACAACTATATTTTTTTCTGTGTGTGCTCAGGATCACTTTCTGTAAACCTTGTAATCAAACTACAAGTCGCAATTTTAAAGATAATTCGACAAAATTTGGCACAAACTTTTATATTGCCCCAAGGACTAAGCCTATTGAATTTGGAACTCAGGAACGGTAAAAGCAAATTAAAAAATTGTTGTTCCTATATTATATAGAATTAATTGATCTTTACATAAAAATTTTGAAAGTCATAAAGCGTTATTTACAAAATTTATGGAAAAATAATGAAACATTTAATCTAGGGCACCTTACTAACGGCACCCCATTGCAAAAACTAATAGTTTTTGTACACAAACATAAAGCTTGGACATTTTTCTTTTAAAATGTTTACTCAAATGTAAAGAAAATCGTGGGTTTTGACAAAGTTATAAAGAATACTCAAAAAAGGCCGAAAAAACCGATTTTTGGCAAAAACTCAACTTGAGCAACCTCTTCCAAAAAAATACTCACCCTATAAGTATTTTTGAGAAATAAGAAATCAGGGAGAAATAAGAATCAGGCAAGAATCAACACCAAAGCCAAAATACCCATGGCGGTAAGGTAATGCTCTGTTGCAATAAGCTGGGTAGCGTTCAAGTAGCATTTCAGACATACAAAATCGTCTTTCAAGGTCTCTGAGCTTCAATTCGTATAGCACTTAATTTTTCTGCTTTTGGATGAATCCTGCTGCTTGCAATCATTTTGAAATTGCTGCTTTAGCAACTCCCAATGATTTTGCAAGCTCATGTTGAGTTCGACAATAATCTTCATGGAGTAATGCCTTTAATGCTTGGTCTTCCAACTTTTTTTGTTTGGCCTGGACGATCATTGTCTTTCGTGTCAAAATCACCAAACATACCCCATATTGCTAATCCTGCATTTTTAAGTAATACACCCAATATTTATTAAAATTGTTATCTTAAGTAATTCTGAAAACAAAAAAAAAAAAAAAAAAACGATGCGATGCGATGAGACAAACGATTGTGATGATGATCAATGAATATCTGATCGAATCTAAATTTTATATTTTTGCGGGAGATTTTCAAACGACCTAAATCCAAAAATGACTTGTTAATTTCGAATGTTGGAATGATATAAGGACTAAGATCAAAAAAATTTGATTGAAATTATTATTACAATTTACAAAAGATATTATTTTGATAGTTCTAATCAATAGTGATGAATTTATGAACGTTTTCCGGAAAACCTTCCATTAAGGTTCTCATATTTGTTTGAACACGTAGTTCATCTCAATTTAAAATCTAGCACACTTTTGGACACCTTTTTTTCTACTCTTCAATTCTATTTTAACAAGAGTCCAATATCTCTCCACTGGCCTTAGTTCCAGGCAGTTTGGAGGAATTGCCTCTCTTGGTACAAATACCACATTACTGTTCTTGTATCACTCAAGACCTTGCTTACCATAGTGGCATCAGGCCAAAAATAAGAGGACATATTAAGAAGTCTTATGAATCCTCTTTTGTAAACATTCCTTAATATAAATTTCGGTATTTATAGAAGAGCCCTTTGTAACAAATGTTTGGCTTTTGCCGTAGCTGCATATTGCTTGCCATGCCAAGAACTTCTTGGGAAAATTTTCTGCTTTTGGTTCCCAAACTTTTCTACAACATTCCCTTGAGCATCAGCAACATAAAAACCAGAAGCTGCGAAAAATTTTTCATACGTTTCCAGCTGATATATTTTTATACCCTTCACCTTCGTGAGAAGGGTATATATAAGTTTGTCATTCCGTTTGCAATTTCCACAATATAATCTTCCGACCCTATAAAGTATATATATCCTGGATCCTTATAGATAGCGGAGTCGATTAAGCCATGTCCGTCTTTTGGAAGACCCCAATAAGTTATAAACTTGATTCATACATAAATATATCGGGTATTTTCGGCTCGGTTGCTATTTAAAATCGAGAAAATGGGCCCACAAATGGCTGAAAAAAACCTGTCCAACCTCGGTTTTTGGCCTATTTTTGATCTATATCTGGATTACTAAGTAATTAATATAGACAATATGGATATCTAATGATAGATATTTCAAAGTCCATTGCAACGACCTATATAAGGCTATAAAAATTTGATTCCAATGGGTCAAAATCGGGAAAAATATTTTTTAACCCGAATTTTTTTGTAACAAAAAAATTTTTTTGTCATACATTTTTTTTCACTAACAATTAAAAAAAAAATTTTTAAATTAAAAAAAAAAATTTGAAAACAAGTTTGAAAAAAAATTTTATTTTTTTAATTTTGAAAAACAAAAATTAATTTTGTTTACCTGAAAATATTTAAAATTTTTATTTTTAAGTATAATTTGGTGAAGGGTATATATAGCTCTCTTACTTGTTTTTATAAAACTTGACTTCAATTTCGGTTCTCTGTCTTTGGACTCTAAATTTATAGCTAACCGAACTTCTTTCCTACCGGATATGTTGGGAGCTCTTTTGAAAATACTTTATATTTATTGGCTTTAGAACGTCATGTGGACCATTCCTACTACTTGAACCAGGTTTTCTATCAATGAACAAGATCTCCCGATACTGTTTAATATTATTGAAATCAGTTTGACGGCAGACCTTTGATTGTTTAGCCAACTTTTTGTAGAACCAAGTTGGGTTTTGTTGAAAATATTTAATAATTTTAGTACGCACTTTTTTCACGTCACCTATATTAATCAGATTAACAACTAATGAACATAAGTGACACTAAACATAATAACTGACATACTTTTCAAAGGTAACTTGAAAAAATCAAATAATACTTGGGGTTTAAATAAAAACGTGTGTTAAGGTTTTTTCGATCATAGTCCTTATATATGGTGAGATATTAAAAGTTACCAGAAAACGTGGATCATTATCCACAATTAAAATAAGGGTTCTTACTATATACACGGAAGTGCTGTAAAAGTTCATCTCAGGCTACTTATTTAATACAGAATTTATTTATTTATTTATGATTCCTATTCATTGCTATTGACGTTATGTTGAAAAAAATTTTATGTTACGTATTTTTAGGATATGATGAAAAGGTTCCAAAATACATGGGCAAAAATATTATCCTCTATAAATTAAAAAAAACATATTCCATTACTACTTATTTGACCACAACTGTGCTCAAGCATAACCTCATAAACCGTGTTACTTGGAGGGGGGCATAGAAAACAATATTTTAATTATTGCAAGATGTTTGTATTTTAGCTATCAGCGCTAATTTTAACTAAATAAATGATGTTGGAATATTTTAAACGAGTTTTCTAAAAGTTGATTTGTTTTCTTTTTTTTATATATACAGAAATAAAATAATAACACAACAAATAATAACAATAATTGTTAAAAATCTTTTAAGATACGTTAGCTCTCTTGTTATATGCAGCTCGTATTAAGTTTAGATAACTTTGATTTTGGATAATCATCATCAGCATATAAACCGGATAGCAAAAACATGAAAACAATATTTAGAACAAAAGAACAAATTGTTATAAAATGCAAACAACTAATTTATGGCTATTCAAAAAGAAAAAAACCCACGAAACAATATTATCATTCAAATCTATTTAGGGTTGTCAACCTTTTTCAGTAACAGATTTGTATTGTTGTCTTTAATATAAACATTGGAGGCTCAATTTTAATTTAAATTACACATATGTAGGTTTCATTAAAACTGATTTATATTCATTGTTTTGCTTTGAATAGGGTCTAAGAAAAAAATGTTTAAATTACAATTTGCTTTAAACCCGATTTAATATAAATTATGTTTAAATTTCCTGTTCTTAGAAGTTTAAAAATTAAAACAAAAAACTAAAATCTATAAATCTGTTCCTCAAGCATCAAGAAAATAAAATCTTAAATTATAATAATAATTCAAATTAAACACAAAGGGGTGTTAGACAGACAAGCAACCCAGGCTAAATCATTAATCAAAGAGACTCAACAAATAAAAACTGAAAACTAAAACAAAAATAAAAATAAAAATAAACATTATTATTGTACATAATGAATGCGGACATTGATTTAATGTTAAACAAAAACGTTTTTGGAAAAATGTAAACAAAAACAAAAACAACAACAACAAAAAGAAATAGCAAACAATTATCATGAGCGAAAACTACTGCACCCAGTTGTAACACAATATTTTTAGCTTGAAAACTAAACATCTATGAATGTAATACAGCCACAAAACCAGGTAACAGTGATCAAAAATGGGTTACAGACAATCGAGATGCTTTTATCTGTAAATACAAACACTCTCATACAATGTGACCTGATCTGACTCTCCTCTGTTCAAAGAAAAAAAAACAAACCAAAAATATCAACGAAATTAAACAATTTCATAATGAAAACTAAAATGGAGAGAAATAAACAAAATTTTAACTCTCTTTGGGTGTAAGTTAGGCTTTACACATTATTTCGCTTTATGACCAAGTTTGTTTATAAACATAAACTGGGCTTTAATTTCGTACTCACACGCAAGACAGTGGTATGGAAGAGTGGAAAATTAATCAAAAAGTATGTATGTGATTTTCGTATATTTTATTTAATTAAAAATTTATAAAATGACTTAATTTTTGAGGTTTAGTTATGAGCGACTTTAACGGTAATATATATTAATTTCAATAGTAATAAGTTAATAAGTGAAATATCTACATACCGAGTTTACTTTTTATTTAAAAATCTCAAATAAATTTCATACACAATTGCATTAGCAGAATAAATTGAAAACCCGTAATGAACATCATATAATAATATGACACAGAGATATCGTACAACAAATATTTTCTTCTGCACAGAGAAAACAGATTCCTGGTAGCAACCGAACTTGTAGCCAATCGAATTATTCTGTCTTAGTTAACGAATTTTACAGTTGTGGGTACAACATTTTAAAAGGGGTAAGAAAAGTTTGGTTGCTTCAACCGAAATTCATCTTTATCAATTGACATTCTGTTGATAGAACCGAAAAATTCTATGTGTGCAACCGAATCATTCGATACAAATTTGGTTGCTACTACGAATCGGTTTTAACTAACAAAATCTACAAATCTTTGACCTCAATACGAGCGTTTCGTCAGCATGGTCCAATTGTATCCATCGGAATAATATTCTCAACTGCATATATGTATCAATTCATATCTAGTCGAAGCTTAATTTAAGTTATTTCTCGAAGACTTTCAAAACGATCTAAATCCCATATATGGACCTTACAATTGGCATCGTGGCAATAGAACAAGATATAACAGTCAAGTTAGAATGATATAAGGACTGAGATCGAAAAACTTTTAACATACATATATGTTAATAAAAATGAAACCACTAAACTTACAGTTTTGAATCTTTTTTTATTTGATTGAAATTATTGTTCCAATTTACAAAAAAAAAAAAAAATATTTTTATAGTTCTAATCAATAATGATGAAATTTTAAACCTTTTTCAAAAACTCTTCCATTATGGTTTTTATAGTGCTTTATGTCACTTTGTTCGAACAGGTTGTCCATCTCCGTTTAAAATCTACCACACTTTTGGACATCTTTTTTCGCTCTTCAATTCTCTTTTAACAAGAGCCCAACATCTCTCCACTGGACACAGCTCCAGGCAGTTTGGAGGAATTGCCTCTCTTGGTACAAATACCACATTATTGTTCTTTTACCACTCAATACCTTTCTTACCATAGTGAAAGATGCCAAATCAGGCCAAAAATAAGTGGACACATTAAGAAGTCCTATAAATGGAAACATGATTTTTTGTAAACATTCCTTGATGTAAATTTCGGTATTTATGGAGCCCTTTGTAACAAATGTTTGGCTTTTTTGCCGCAACTGCATATTGCTTGCCATACCAAGAACTTTTTGGAAATTTTATCTGCTTTTGGGTCCTAAACTTTTCTTCAACATTCCCTCGAGCATCTGCAACATAAAGAAATTTACCCAGAAGCTGCGAAAAATTTTCCATTTCCATTTCGTCATCCATTATACAGCAGGTCTTTGGCCTCTAAATTATTAGCAGCGTTCCTGTTAGGAACTTTTTGAGCCTTGTATGCTTTTAAACCTGCATTGGCTTTAACTTTTCGTACCAAATAGTCCGAGTACTGACCTAACCGGGCTGCTTTCCTACCGGATGTGTTGGGAACTCTTTTGAAAATGCTTTCTATTTTGTTGGCTTTAGAAACATCATGTGGACCATTCCTTCTACCTGAACCAGGATTTATATCAACGGACAAGTTCTCCCGGCACTGTTTAGTAACATTGGAAACAGTTTGGTAGCAGACCTTTGATTGTTTGGCCAACTTTTTGTAGTACGAAGTTGGGTTTTGTTGAAAATATTTAATAATTTTAGAACGCACTTTTTTCTGGTCACTTATTTTAATCAGATTAACAACAAATGAACATAATTGACATTAAACATAATAACTGACATGCTTTTTCAAATAATACTTGGGTTAAAAGTTTTAATGAAAAACGTGTGTTAATAATTTAACAATCTCAGTCCTTATCTATGGAGGTGTAACAAAAGAAACCTACAAGCATGCATCATTCTCCATAATTAAAATGAGAGCTCTCATAACACTTATAGTATGGAATTGATGGATAATTTGCCTTTAAAAAAGATCTTCCAAAGAAGCTATAAATTTGAAACAGGACTACCACAGGATATATGTTGTATTTTCCATATTAAATTTGATATGTTAATTGTTATTTTTACCAAAAATGATCCGGAATAGTGTTATGATTATGTATGCTACTAATGGTCACGAGTAGCTATTCTCAAGACAATCGATAGCAGAGGTTTCTAATTGAACTATGTTCATATAACTAAACAATTATTTATTGAGGATAGATGCGTCATTCATTTTGTGTTTGACAGATATTAGACAACCTGGTGTAATTGGACGAAAATTAATTTCGTCTGCTCATTAAGCATTATTTTTAGCGGAAAAACCATCACTCAAATGAAGGCTAAGCTTGATAAATACTATGGGAACTCTGTACCATAAATTTCAATGGTTGATAAGTGGTTTACTGAATTTCGTTGCGACCGTACGAGCATAGAAGATGCCGAACGTTTTGAAAGCGCAGTTGAGGTCTCCGAAACCGAAATAATTGAAAAAATTCAATTGTTGGCTGATTGGAGATATGGGTATCCCACATGGCACAAAAGGGTACACTCTTCCGCCCTATTCTCCGGATTTAGTCTTGTTTCCAAACCTGAAGAAATGTATCGGCGGAGAGAGATTTGACTACAACGATGAAAACATCTCACAAAAAATAAAATAGAAACGTTGGACAAAGTGCTTGAAAAATAAAATAATTTTTTATCCAACAACCTTACATTCTAAAAGGCACGGACGTTTTGAGCCACCCTCGTACATTGTAATAAGAACAATGTTGCTAGATATTTAAATATGTATTAACTTCAACTATGTTCAAACTATTTCTATATAAAATCTAAAATAATTTTATCAAAAAATTTCTGTAAAAAAACTCGTTATTAATTTTGTATAAAAAAACTTGTGAAAGAGTTGTATTGGATTTAAATAGTCACCTTCTTTTAATACACTCACTTTAAAAATACACTTTATAATTTAAAAGAATACACAGGTAATACAGTTGATGTTAACTGCAACAGCGCCTATGATATTCTGTCTCACTTAAAACTCGCTGTTACTATTTATATACACAGCGCCATCATCTTGAAGTCTCATGAATAATCTAATGGAAAAAACTCGAAAGTTCTATTTCCTCAATGGTCACCTAGAGCTTTTAAAACAGCTTCACAGTTAATGTTGTCATACTTAATGACTAGTTATTTTAATACGTACATGTCCTGAGCAAGGGGTCAATTGTCCCTTGTGAATTACAATGAGACTATCCGATAGATGGTTAAAAGTAATGAATGCATTGGATTCATATGCCGGTTTCATATAGTTAGTTACCTAACTGGTTACTTGATCAGCTACATACCTAGTTATTTTAATATAATTGACGGCAAATAGTCAGTTAAAATTGCATTTAATAGACAGTCCAGTATCCGATTGATTGTAAACAAACCTTTTTCCGACAACTCTTCAATAGATTACTTCTGATGGATAAACTAACTACTTTCTAAAGTGCTTTACAAAATAAACATTTAAATTGACTACACTCTAGGTAACATAGAGACACTAATATGAGACTTGACTTCTCGCTAGATTACCTGGGATGTATAAAGTAACCAATTGACTAGTTTCTGCACTACATAGAGCACATACGTGTTAAATCCGAAATGTAATAAATGCCATATGATTGCTTCAGAAAGTAAAATAACAAATCCTGAGTCAAATCATACCCAACTTGAATTCAGTATACTTAAGCAAAAATAAAATAAACGTTTAAAGCAACTACACTTTAGATTACTTAGAGTCACATAAGTGACAATTGAGTTCACGCTAGATTACCTGGGATGAATAAAGTAACCAATTGACTAGTTTCTGCACTACATAGAGCACATACGTGTTAAATCCGAAATGTAATAAATGGCATATGATTGCTTCAAAAAGTAAAATAACAAATCCTGAGTCAAATCTTACCCAACTTGTTTTGATATCATGCCATTGGGCATGATGATTAAAAAACATGTGTCAGAATATAGCTTTTAAATAATGTTGTGAGTGCTTTTTCTTTCCTCCTCAGTCCCACTGTTCACAACTTAAATTTTTGCAAAATTCCCTGTAAACTGCAGAGAGTAAATGCGTTTGGTGTTTATGATGCAATACAAAATACTTGTTGAAAATGAAAGCTTTTATTTTTTGCTCAGCGTTAGCTAAAGTGGAATATAAAAAAAAATTTGGATTTTTTTTGTTGTTTGTAAAAATAATTACAAAATCAACAACTACATACATAAATACCGTTAAATGTTTATGTGCAATTTTGTGTTGTTCTCTAAGCAAAATTAAATTTTTTCAACCAACAAACACCGTCAGTTGCATTTGAACGATTTACAAAAACGGTTAAAAAAAAAAAATATTAACAAGTAGTAAGAAAATGTTAAATACTAAATGAGATTGTGTGTAAATTATGAAAAAAAAAAAATAAAATAATTCAATAACAAGCGATATTTTGTATTAATAATTTTTAAATGATGGTAAAATAATTGGAGCATAAATAGTTAAAATTCATCATTATACGCTGCAATAAAACGTATAAAAGAAATAAAAAAAGTAATACAATAATTGTAATTATTATTATAATAACGAGAATGATAAATAAGATAAGCACTGTATCAAGATGATGATGTGATAAATTAAAACAAGAAGTAAATATAGCTAAACAAAAGAAATATTTTGCAATTAAAACGGCTTCAAGTGCGCTTTTGTAGCTGATTTTCTCTAATATTCATTAATTACAAGCGTAATTATATTAAAAATACTGCTTTGAAATTATATACATACTTGTCAAATTGTAAGAAAAAAAAAAAACACACGAACAAAGAAATAATTATAAGTGTCTTAATTATTCAAAATGAATCATTATTGTTTAACATTTGTTTTGGGCAAATACATTTAATTAATTGTAAATTTGTAAATTTTCAAGTTTATGGTTCAATGATTAGTTTTGGCCTAAAACAACGGACAGACAGATAAACTGACTATCTGACTACCTGTGTGTGAGTGTGTGAGTGACTGAGTATTGCTAAAGAATATCCGGCAACTACTAAAATATACTTGTAAGCGGTGAGTGTGGTGTGTGGTTCACCATTAAATAGTCAAAAGTGTAAAATAACACAATCAAATTATCACTACTGCTACAGCAACAACCAGTATACTATTTATACATACAATTTATATGTTGCAACACTTTCAAGGTAATACATATTTTACAGGTATTATTTACTTTAATATTACTTAAGCTTATTAAATACAATTTAATTGAATTCAATTATTTAACCATCCATTTGTTGCAATAATGCTATTAATATATTATATTTCTTTATATTCTTATACATTCACCCCAAATAATCGATCGTCCATTACAAAATCAATCACAAAATATTAAGATATACATTTAAGGGTTTTTTACAAGGTTTGCAACCGATTGGAAATGGTTAAATGATAACGGTAACGCTAATTTAGATTATTTCAATAACGATATTTTAACGATTACGGTATTTATGCTTATTTCGATGTTTTAGCGAAAACGGTAGTTGCTGTTTCGGTAGAGTTTTTTAAGGTAATTTCGGTTTAACTTAAACATATATTCTAGATCCTCATAACATTTTATGACGATCTAACTATGTCCCTCCATCTATATGTCTGTTGAAAACACGATAGGGCCCAAACGAAAGAAGCTATCTTGCCACAAATACTTTCGTATAATAAGTTTTCTTTAGTTTTGAAAAAATATAGTTTTACATGTTTACCAAACCATTTCAAATTATTTCTGATCTTTCTGGCCTCATATGGACTTCAAGCCAAAAGAACTGGTCATCTTTTGGGGCCAATAATGAATCAAGGCAATTTCGGATACTCTGTTCTGAAGTGAAGCGTATCCAAGAGAGAGCATTCTGCATCGTTCAAAACAAATACTTTTTAACAGGTATTGCAATTTGCAACCGAGCGTTGTGGAGCATTGTCATGATGGAATATTACGGTTTCATGTCTTGCGGCATATAGTGGGCATTTTTCGGACAATACTCGCTTCAAACAAATCAGTTGCGTTCGGTACAGGTCACCTGTGATGGTCTGGCCAGATTTTATCATCTCATAATAGATATGACCATTTTGCTCCCGCCAAATACAGAATATTATCTTGGCGCCATGGATATTTGGCTTTGGTATCGATTCGGCAGGATGGCGGGGCTTCACATACGATCTCTTATGCTTCGGGTTATCGTAATGAATCCATTTTTTATCGCAAGTAACGATTCGGAGCAAAAATGATTTTCTTTTATAGCCTTCATACATCATTTTGGACATGCAAAATCGTCTTCCTATTTCTCTGCTTTTGAATGAATCCAGCTGTTTGCAAACGTTTGGAAATTGCTGCTTGAGTAGCTCCCAATGATTTTGCAAAGTCTTGTGGAGTTTGACAACAATGTTTTTGGAGTAATGCCTTCAATCCTTTTAGGCTGAACTGGGCGATATTTGACTTCCGTGTCAAAATCACCACTCACAAAGGTTTCTTGAGTAATTGGTGTGCTTCAGCGACACTCTTTTTCAAATTAAAGAAGTAAAGCATAACTTCGATTCGCTGGCACAAATTTCGACATTTTCGAAGCAAAAAAAAAAAAAACACTATAATGTTCAATACGTAAGTGAGAATAAATGACAGATATGTACCCTTCAAAATGACATATAAGTTATTAAAAACAAAAACCGCATTCAAAAGATACGCCATCTATTGTAAATCCCGTACACCCAATAGCTTTTTATATATTTCATAATATTAAGATCTTTTAATACTGATCGAGAACAAAAGTTTGGTGAAGAAGTTAATTTAACGTTTGATATACTACATAATGTCTATGTGCATGAGTTAGTGATCGATATGTAGGCGCAAAATAGGTAATCCAATCTGAGTATTGGTAATTTTTGACTTATCTCAGCCGTTTGTGGCCGGCTTTTCCCGATTTTTAATAATAACCGAAACAGTTAAGTTGTGAGGGGGCTTCAGAAAGTTTAAGCAGACAGACGGCAATTTATTTAGAATATATACTCTTTATGGGATCGGAAATGAAAAATGTGGAAATAACAAACAGAATGACAAACTTATAGTGAAGGGTATATCGGGAAAATTATTTTTTAACCCGATTTTTTTTCCACATTTTTTTTTATTATTTTTTTTTCACAAATAAATTAAAAAAAAATTTGAAAAAAATTGGAAAAAATTAAAAAAAAAATTTTCGAAAAAAAAAAATTGTTTTTTGTTTTTAAATTTTGAAAAACAAATTGAAATTTTTTTTTTAAAGTATAATTTGGTAAAGGGTATATAAGATTCGGCACAGCCAAATCTCTTACTTGTTTTTAAATTAAATCACAGTAAAAAAATAACTGGATTCCTCTAATATTGATACATAATATCGCACGAACTTTTTAAATTGTTTTTGAATCATTTTGATCAATCAACTTTAGCAATTTTTTTATTATAAAAATATTTATTAATTGTATTTTAAAATCAAGTGTTCAATTACTTGTTTGAGGGCAATAAATCTGAATCCCATTAAAATACAAAATTAAACACTAAAACACCTGGGATTTTTAATAAAAAAACATAAAAAAGTATGAAATTTAAACAGCTATTAAAACATAACGTTCGAAAAACACCATAATACAAAACAAAAATTAAGCAATTATATATATTTTTATAAAACCTTAAAGACTATAAATTACAAGATTTAGCAAAAAAATAAATAATAATACAAAGAACCTTTGCTAAAAATTAAATACGTATTAAATATGTATCTAAATTTAGATAAAAATCAAAGTAGTTATTCTAGTCACAACAACTTCTTAAGTATCTCTTTAAAAGTTAGTATTTAAACGTCATTACGTTCAATTTAATAACTGCTGAGTTATAATCCGAAAAAAATAGAAACTTTTGTTTTCATGGTCAATGTCAAAAACTTTATACAATTCAATTGAATTGAATTTATGTTGAAGAGCAATTAACTCAACTTAAAAACGTCATACATGTATTCATGAATGTATGCATGTATGTATGTATGATTTTAGTATCTGTGTGCAATACGCACGTACACGGCGATGGACCAGTACAGAACTTAAAACATTCATTAATTCACATTGTCGATCAAAAAATTAATTTCAAACCAGTTTTTTGTTTTTTTCCCCATAATTTTTATGATTTTTTTTTTTTTTAATTTAAAAACGTTTTGTTGTTTTATACACCTTTTTATTATTTCCAAATTGTTGTTTTTTTTTTTAGAAAGTATAGAAGTTTTTGTGTAAAAATAAAACACACTTCAAACAGGAACTAATTTATTCCAGTTCATTAATGATTTGTTATACTTATGAGATACAATGTGTATTTAAATGTTTCATAATTGAGAGAAGGTTTGGCAAGTTGAAATATTTATAATACATAATAATAGAATTTTGTAAATCATAATTTACAAAAATCAGGTGTCAGCTGACAAAGTTGGTATCATAACACGCTTAGACAAAACATGGTTGTATTATGATTACAAATATATAATGTTTGTGGCAATCATGTCCATGATGAATCATTACATCACAATATATTGCTGTAATATTAGTAATATTACTATAGTAAGGACTGAGATCGTAAAATTCCAATGTTATTAAACAGTACAGAGAAAACTTGTCCGTTGATATAAAAGCTGGTTCAGGTAGAAGGAATGAGTTAAAAGAGTTCCCAACACATCCGGTAAGAAAGCAGCCCGGTTAGGTCAGTACTCGGACTATTTGTTACGAAAAGTTAAAGCCAATGCAGGTTTAAAATCATACAAGGCTCATTAAAACTTTTAACCCAAGTATTATTTAATTATTTTTTTTCAAGTTACCTTTGTAAAGCATGTCAGTTATTATGTCTAATGTCAATTATGTTCATTTGTTGTTAATCTGATTAAAATGAGTGACCAGAAAAAAGTGCGTACTAAAGTACTCGGACTATATGTGAGTGAAGATAAATATGCCGGGTTAAATATGTTTTGACGTAACGACTTAGAAAAAACATATTTAAGTATAAAGTTAAATATGTTATGACGTAACGACATACATATTTAAATAAAACATATTTATCACTGAAAAAACATATTTAAGTAAACAAATATATATTTTTAATTTATTTTAGAAATTTTAATGGTTATTAATAGTAATATAATATTTTAAAATTACATGCAATTTTGGAGTTCTTAGAAGGATTTTGGTCAAAGTCTCAAGTTCTTATAGGGTTTCTGGCCAAAAAAAGCAGAGGCATGCATTACCACTATATAGGAAATGTAGGTAATAGTGATGGCTATCAGATGCTGTTTATGGAATTCCAGAATTGAATTTGTGATATTTTTAAAATTTTTTTGAAAATTCACATTGAGAATTTTGGAGTTCTATGGGGGATTTTGGCCAATGTGGCCAAATAAGGCAGAGGCATGCATAACCACTATATAGGACATGTAGGTAATGATGATGGCTATCACATGCTGTTTATGGAATTCCAGAATTGAATTTGTGAGATTTTTAAGAAAAATTTAAAATTCACAATGCGAATTTTGGAGTTCTATGAGGGATTTTTCCCAATGTGGCCAAATAAGGCAGAGGCATGCACAACCACTATATAGGAAATGTTGGTAATAGCGATGGCTAGCACATGCTGTTTATGGAATTCCAGAATTGAATTTGTGAAATTTTTAAAAAATTTTTGAAAATTCACATTGAGAATTTTGGAGTTCTATGGAGGATTTTGGCCAATTTGGCCAAATAAGGCAGAGGCATGCATAACCACTATATAGGACATGTAGGTAATGATGATGGCTATCACATGCTGTTTATGGAATTCCAGAATTCAATTCTGGAATTCCATAAACAGCATCTGATAGCCATCACTATTACCTACATTTTCTATATAGTGGTTATGCATGCCTCTGCCTTATTTGGCCAAAATCCCTCATAGAACTCCAAAATTTTCAATGTGAATTTTCAAAAATATTTTAAAAATCTCACAAATTCAATTTTGGAATTCCATAAACAGCATGTGATAGCCATCGCTATTACCTACATTTCCTATATAGTGGTTATGCATGCCTCTGCCTTATTTGGCCACATTGGCCAAAATCCTCCATAGAACTCCAAAATTCTCAATGTGAATTTTCAAACATTTTTTAAAAATTTCACAAATTCAATTCTGGAATTCCATAAACAGCATGTGATAGCCATCATCATTACCTACATGTCCTATATAGTGGTTATGCATGCCTCTGCCTTATTTGGCCAAATTGACCAAAATCTTCCATAGAACTCCAAAATTCTCAATGTGAATTTTCAAACATTTTTTAAAAATTTCACAAATTCAATTCTGGAATTCCATAAACAGCATCTGATAGCCATCACTATTACCTACATTTCCTATATAGTGGTTGCGCATGCCTCTGCCTTATTTGGCCACATTGGCCAAAATCCCCCATAGAACTCCAAAATTCTCAATGTGAATTTTCAAAATATCACAAATTCAATTCTGGAATTCCATAAACAGCATCTGATAGCCATCACTATTACCTACATTTCCTATATAGTGGTAATGCATGCCTCTGCTTTTTTTGGCCAGAAACCCTATAAGAACTTGAGACTTTGACCAAAATCCTTCTAAGAACTCCAAAATTGCATGTAATTTTAAAATATTATATTACTATTAATAACCATTAAAATTTCTAAAATAAATTAAAAATATATATTTGTTTACTTAAATATGTTTTTTCAGTGATAAATATGTTTTATTTAAATATGTATGTCGTTACGTCATAACATATTTAACTTTATACTTAAATATGTTTTTTCTAAGTCGTTACGTCAAAACATATTTAACTCGGCATATTTATCTTCACTCACATCGGACTATTTGGTAAGAAAAGTTAAAGCCAATGCAGGTTTAAAATCATACAAGGCTCAAAAAGTTCCTAACAGGAACTCTGCTAAAAATTTAGAGGCCAAAGACAGAACACGAAAATTGAATGGCTGCATAATGGCTGACGAAATGTACGTATGGACAATTTTTCGCAGCTTCTGGGTCAATTTTTTATGTTGCAGATGCTCGAGGGAATGTTGAAGAAGAGTTTAGGATCCAAAAGCAGACAAAATTTTCCAAAAAGTTCTTGGTATGGCAAGGAATATGCAGTTGCGGCAAAAAAGCCAAACATTTGTTACAAAGGGCTCTATTAATACCGAAATTTACATCAAGGAATGTTTACATAAAAGTATGTTTCCATTCATAAGACTTCTTAATGTGTCCACTTATATTTGTCATCTGTCACTATGGTAAGACAGGTCTTGAGTGGTATAAGACCAATAATGTGGTATTAGTACCAAGAGATGCAATTCCTCCAAACTGCCTGGAGCTGAGTCCAGTGGATAGATATTGGGCTCTTGTTAAAAGAGAATTGAAGAGTACAAAAAAGGTGTCCAAAAGTGTGGTAGATTTTAAACTGAGATGTACAACCTGCTTGAACAAAGTGACATAAAGCACTATAAAAACCATAATGGAAGGGTTTTTGAAAAAGGTCCAAATTTGATCATTAGTGATTAGAACTATAAAAATAATTTTTTTTTTTTTAAATTGTAAAAATAATTTAAATCAAATAGAAGAAGATTCAAAACTGTAAGTTTAGTGGTTTAATTCTTATTAACATATATGTATGTTAAAAAATTTTCAATCTCAGTCCTTAGAAAGATATTTCAATAAAATATGTTACATAAGTTTTGTTCGTCCCAGTGACAATATCTGTTTAACGTGAATAATCTATACATATATAAATATAAGTGTACAATTTGATGTCACTACTAACTGCGGAAACGGGTCTACCGATTTCAACAAAATAAAAAAACAGGGTACGCTGGGAATGGTCTGTAGATGGCTTATGTGAGGTTTGCACGAAATCGGAGATATGGAATTTAGAAAATCAATATTAATATCTAGGATAAGAATGGTCGAACTATTAATAGTGGGCGTGGCACCTCCCATACAAACTAAATAATAAAATTCATATATATCTGTATAATTGATATATGTAAAGCCTTGAAACTTGGTTTGAATTACTTATTTAGTCCAAAAATGTGCAAACTTGCAATAGTGGGCATGGCTCCTCTCATATATATGACAAATTATATATAGGGGCAGCTATAGCAGCTACAAATATTAATAGTTAGGACAGAAATCTTCAAATTTGTATGCATTGAAAACCTTCTATATATAGGGATTTCATGTCAAGTGAACCAACTTTTGAAATCGATGTCTTCCGATTGGGATGAAATTTGCACCGTCCATGTTTGTTTTTTCTTATCCATGTAACTTATTACCTGTTGTTCTTAACAAAATGTGTCCCAAATTGTTTAGAGTTCTCCACTGATCTTGATATTTAGGTTTATTTATTTATTATTTTTTTAATTTTGCTTGATCTTTTTATGGTATTTTAGATGTGGCGGGTCTACGGAGGGTCGAATTTTTTTTCTAAAATATCACTTATATTGGTGATAAAACTCTAAAAACTTACTAACAGTTATCTTGTCCCTATAAAAAGTTAAATGCATCCAAACTGTTAACATGTAAAAAATTACATATTTTTTTAGCTTTTTGCCAAAAAGGCCAATATATTTTATATTTTGTAGAAAATAAATTTCTTCAAGACTATATACAATTTTTATATGATCCGAAAAGAGGCTTTAATGCAAAAGCATGTAAAGTAAATTTTGGCTCTCTGAAGGGCACACAACTCCCCCCAGACCTACGCAACCTTGTCCAATTATTAAAAAAAATTCAGATTTTAGTAAAAAATTCTAAAAAGGCATATCAGCGATCTTCGAAAAAGTTTCATGTTTGTATAACCCTATATGTTTCTTAAATATCTACAACGCTTTTTTACTATCACACGGTAAATAAAGTCACAGTAGGCAGTTTTCTAAAAATAACTGTTTTTGGAGCACATTTTTCTCGGTTTAGGAATTTCGGTATTTGAAAATAAAAAATTTCAAAGACTATAATGCCATTGATGTAAGGATAATTGAATCTGCATTAATTCCAAAGTTTGTTATGTTATCTTTAACCATTAAAATTTTACATTAATTAAAATTTTATATTTTTCCTTATGAATACTCATCATATTATAATTTTTTAAGTTTTTAAAGTAAATGACGTCCCAAAAGTTTATAAAATTACTTCATTTTACTAAAATATCAATCTTCAAGTCCTAAGGTTTTCCACAATATCAAATACTTATATAAAAAGCCCTTATTTACTCATCAGAAGTTCCACAAACCTTGCCTCCTTTGAAAAATATATACGTTTTTTCATATATTTCATGCAAAATCTTTTTGCAATTTTTTTCAAAATGAGCCGTTTTTTAAATTTTTTTTCTCAAAATAGGTCTATTCCTTTAAGAGCTTTTTGGACGCTTAGTGGGATGCGAGTGGGATATATATCAAAATAAAAGTTTTAACATCAAAATTGTATGTCTTGAGTTACAAAAGGAATAGAACTAAGCTTTCTTTTGAGCAAAAAAAAAAAATCTTTTTTAAAAGAAGGTCATTTTGGAGAAAAAAAGTTAAAAAAAAAATCAAAATTGCATGACTTGAGTTACAAAATATTTATTTTGATAGATATCCCACTCGCATCCCACTAAGCGACTAAGCGAAATAGGTCTTCCGAATCTTGTATACCCACCATCAATATGTGACAATAAATTTTTCTTCTGATATAGGGGCTATATGGGGGGTAGGGTCAATTAAGGAGTGCTCCTCACAAAAGTTAAGTTCATATAAAACAAGTTTATGTCCAATTTCATCACGATATTATTTATTATAAGACAATTGTGAATGTTGAACTCATTTTATGAGGGGGACCTTCTATGGGGACTATTACTATATAAACAGTATTCCGGGGGACATTTTTATGGGGGCTAGGTAAAATCATAGACCGATATTGCCCATTTTCAATACCATTTCATATGTATATAAGTATATACTTTTGAGGGTCTACGATGAATATTTCGATGTGTTGCAAACGGAATGCTGACGATATGTTTTTATTAATTTCCAGGAATTGCAAAAGTTTGGGTGTTGAACCAATATTTTTACACGTTACAAACATTAGCACAAATGCATACAATTTTCTCCACTATGCTGGTGTAGATTATAAAAACGTGTGTTTTAAACTTTAAACTTATTTCCTTCTAATATCTCCCTCTTATGTTAGGCACACCTTCCCCATAAGTGTGTATGTATTTTGTTTGTCTCTAATTACAAAATATTTAAATTTGTTATAATAAATTATTCACTACTTCTTAAAAATATCTACATAGATACAGAGAAATAGCAACAACAGATGCTGGTTTTTGTTAGAAATAACAACAAAAACAACAACAAAAATACTTTTGACGTAATTAAACATGACTGTTCAAAACAAATTGCATGAGAGGCGTGTGTGAGCAAACGATTTGAACTTTTAGTTCCGGGATGTAATAAATTGTTGTTAATCTAACTTAAACAGAAAGGTTTAGGTTAGAAACCATTAAGAAAATCCTAAATAAAATTCATAGGAATTTTTCGAAAAATTTACAAACTGATTTAAAAAAATTCACTATAATTAAAGCAGATTTTAAAGCGTTTGAAATTTTTTTTTAAATTTAAACAGTAACAGTTTAAATTTTGAACAAAATTTTTAATTCCTTAAATTCCATACATGTATTTATATTGAGATACACATATTTATTGTAAATGAATAAAAAAAAGCATAAAAAATGCCATCAATTCCAATGACATCGAAATAATTCATTTGAAACAAAATCAATTTCCACGACTTTAAATCGAAAAAAGCCAACAACATTTTTGTGGAAATGAATATAAATTTAAAACTTTTTGTTGTCTGCTGGCAAAAGTTTTTGTATTTTTTTCCCCGTTAAATACAAAAAAAAAAAGAAAACACTCACATTTATTTTTATAAGTTTGTAAACTAATTAGAAAACTTTACACCTGAACACCTTTTTGTGAAAATCTTAAGAGCAAAAAACTGCTAAGCGAATCCAGCTAAAGCCTTGTCGACAAACAAAGTCAAACACCTTTAAAATAAAATACAAACAACAGGATTTATTATCAATATATGAATAAGGACTGAGATTAAATAAATTAGGTTATGGAATTTTATAAAATTATATTTCAAATTGTTTGAAATTCATGGCATAACAATTTTTATTTTCCATTAGAGCTGGTCTCTGTCCTTGCAAAAGTGTAGGGGTTGATGAGAGCTACAAAATACTTAAAACCATCTAAAAATACCTGCAGATACATTTACTTGAACATTCGAAACATACATACATACATACATACATACATATGTGTCTTAGACAAAAGTTCAATAACGTTATTTTAGTGCCAGTAAAGATGGTTGGCGGTGAGGATGGTTTGGTGTTGACGGCGTTAATGCATTAAAAATGCGTGCACAACACCAAAGACGTGACATGTTTTCGTTAAAAACAAATCAGCAACAACAACTTAGAAAATACTTTTGTAAAATATACATGATTTTGCCAAAAAAAAAAAATACCCACACATTTACGCACATACACCTTAAATCCAACGAGAAACCCCAAAAATACTGCTGACTCAAGGTAAAGCAACAACGACTTGATGACTAACTGCCTGACTAGGGAGCTAAGAGACAACCACCAACTCATAGACAATATTTTGCAGATGGAATTTGACTCGACATAAAAAAAAAAAAATTACTACGTTACTACGCGTAATGACAGATTCCCAAGAAATGAAAATGAAGCTAAAATAAAAGAAATGTCAGAAAAGAGAGGAAGGGAGATAGATAGTGAGAATAGAGAAAACAACTAAATTTTACAGCACGTGACCGTTAAAAATACACTTAAAGTGTTTGTATGTGATTTAGAGTAGAATATGTTACTTGTTATTCGGTTTTTGTGGGGAGTTTCAAGGATTGCCAAGGTGTTTGAAAATTTTTGATGAAAAAAATATTTTTGCTGATTTTTTTATAAAAACTATTTTAATTGACAGAAGAGCGCACAGTGGTTTAAAAAGTTTTTTTTTGGAAATAATTCGGTATATCGAAAACTATTGGAGATATTGTGTACGAAATATCATGTGGTTTTCGAGTTGATTTTTAGTTGTTCAGCTTTTTAGCGCTAATGGGGGTAAGTACGTTGCCCATCAAAGTTGATCACCTCGGGTCTTAATTTTTTTTTAAAAAATCGCCAATCCATCCGTATGAGCTGAAATTTAAAATATAAACAGTGCCAAAAGGATCTACAAAGAATACGCTTACATGTGTAGGTTATCTCTATAAGTTGAAGAGATATTTAGGTTTTTTTAGATGTGCCGGATCTACGGAGGAACGAACTAAAATATCACCTGTATTGGTGATAAAATTATAAATAAAATAAAAGAAACTTAATTACAGTTATCTTGTTCCTATAAAAAGTTAAACGCATCCAAAGTACCGTAAAAAGGCCCATATATATTTTCTTTTGTAGAAACAAATTTTCTTAGGGACTATATACAATTTTTATACAATTCGGAAAGAGAATTTAACGCAAAATTCCTCGAAAAAGCTTCATATTTGTATAACCCTATATGCTTCTTAAATATCTACAAAGTTTTTTTTACTATCACACGGTAAATAACGTCACAGTAGGCACTTTTCTAAAACAACTCTGTTTTTGGAACACATTTTCCCCGGTTTAGAAATTTCGGTATTTGAAAATAAAAAATGTCAAAAATTATAATGTCGATGATTTAAGGACATTTATGTCTATGTTATTTTCAAATTCTGTTAGTATATCTTTATCCGTTAAAATTATATATTAATTCAAACTTTATATTTTTCTTCATGGAAAATCACCATAATATAATTTTTTTTAGTTTTTAAACCAAATTATGTTCCAAAAATTCATAATATTCCTTAATTTTACTAAAATATCAATCTTCAAGTCTTAAGGCTTTCAAAAATATCAAATACTTATATAAAAAGCCTGTATTTACTCTTCAGAAGTTCCACAAACCTTGCCCCCTTTGACAAATTTGTACGTTTTTTCATATATTTCGTAACGCGGATTTACAATAGCGTATCTTTTGATGCGGTTTTTCTTTTAAATAACTATATGTCATCTTGAAGTGTACATATCTGTCATTTATGATGACTTATTTGTGGAACATTAAAGTGTAAACAAAAATATTTTTTTTTTTTTTGCTTCGAATATATCGAATTTTGTGCCAACAAAGCGTCATATGCGGGAAGTGTTGCTTTACTTCTTTAATTTGAAATAAAGTCCCGCTGAGGTACACCGATTGCTCATCAAAGCTTATAGTGAATGTGTTCCATTGGTTTCAATGTGTGAGAGATGGTTTGTTAGGATCAGAAGTGGTAATTTAGAAACGGAAGACAAAAATCGCCCAGGCAAGCCAAAAATTCCTCCAAGAGTTGGACGCATTACTCCATGAAGATTGTTGTCAAACTCAACATCTTTTTTATGAGCTGCTGAAATCTGACCAGACCATTACATGAAACCTGTTCCAAAAGCAAACTGATTCGTTTGAATCTAGCGTTTGCCAAAAAACGCCCAGAACATATGGACGGACATGAAATCGTAATATTCACATCATAACAACGCTTGACCACATTATGAAATACCTGTTAAAAAGTATTTAGAATGAAGTGGTTGGGAAGTCCAGACCTTGCCCCGTCCGACTACTATTTGTTTCGATCGATGCAGGGATATGCCTCATATCGATCTCTCTGGGATATGGTTCACCTGAGAACAGAGTATCCGGAATCATGTTTCAAAATAAATGCTGTTCATTTGATTAAATCTCGCATTTATTAGTGATACACCCAATATAAAACTTATTTGGAGGGAAATTTGTGTAAATACCTACTATATAAATTTTACATTTATAACCGATAAAGTCCTATTTCGGGAGAATATTTTAATGGGGGCTAGATAAAATAATGGAGCCAATTCAGCAAGTTGCAACTGGCTTCGTCCTTGGTCCGAAAAAAAAATGTATGTAAAATTTGATCAAAATATCTTCAAATTACGACCTGTACTTTGAGCACAAGTTTTACATGGACTGCCAGACGGACTAAAAAAGTGATTCTGAGGATGGCAACCCTAACCTTTTATTAGACAAAGTCAAACGGTTGGCATGTCTATGAAGCAATCTGCCTCAGCCTCTGTCTCTTCTTTTTTTCCTTTTTTAAATTTCGCGTGTGTTTGGGTTTTTGTGCCAATTCATTTTAGCCAACATTTACTCGCACATTGTTTTACCTTTTTGAATTGTTGTTGGGAGTTTATGGTGGCTCTATTAAACTCACACAGGCATATAAAGCATACATGCACATTTATGTACATTAGGGCGGACATTATATTGAACTTTTCCGATTATTTTTTTCTGTAATCTAAAATCCAATTGGGTAACGTGGAACATTTTATTTGAAATTTTGTGTTTTGGGTCTAAGTAGCAATATTTAATTTTTTTTTTTTTTTTTAATCAAAAAAATTATTTTTCTATTTAATTTACCCATAGATGTTTAAATATAAAAGACTAGATAACACTGTGCGCTTCGCCACCATCACTTTATTCTAACCAAAAGCTGATTCTTCATATGAAAATTAAATTGTCCAAATTGAAAAATAACGAGTTTGGTGATGTACAGAACAGAAAGCAGAAAAAGTACTCACTCAAAAGTCTCACATGTTGCCAATTTCATGTTTTTTGGTTCATTGTAATAGAAAAATATAAAATAGCAATAGGTAGATTATAACTAATTTCGGACTATACGTGTCTAATTTAATGATTCTAGTGTGATTATTTTAAATTATTCAAAAAGTACCATTCAAATAAAGAAAAAGTACCAACCCATGCTTTACACAAATTTTAAAAAATTTAACACCCTTCAAGTTTGAAATATCAAAATAATCCATTTTGGCGAATGTTTTTGTGACACAATTCACGTCTACATTTATTTTCTCAAAAAAACATATTTTAAAAAAGTACCAAACTCTTTTAAGGGATTTGGCCCAATCAAGCCCTTTGTACTCGATTTAAAAATAGCAACTTTTTAGATAGTTTTTGGTACCAATGTTTAAAATTGGTTAATAACAATTAATAATTTCGGATAACATGAATTTTTTCCGTTTGACCCCCATTAACACGAAGTCTGGTTATCTGTTAACTACTAGTTATACTGACAGTTTTTATACAAAAATAATTTTAACAGACTGTATAACTATTAGTTAACACCTAACCGGACTTCGTGTTAATAGGGGTTATCCCCTTTTTGTCCAAATTGTATTTAAATAAATTTTAGTATCATAAAGTTTAACATGCTATATATAGAGAAAACAATTTTATGAAAAAAGTACCAAAAATAAATAAAATTTTTATCCCCTTAAGGGGATAAGTACCAAAATCAAATTTGGATTTTTTCTTTAAGATGTCAAGAATACTATTTAAAATTTATTTATATATGGGCAATTCCATGTCATCGTACGTGACATTTGTACGCCTATAGAGTGGAATATATTTTGCACAAATAAGAGTATCTGAAAAATAATTTGGTCTTTATGTTCCATTCGGAGAGTACTACATTTTATAAAAATAATAAGTCCTTTCGAAACATTGTTGTCCAAAATATCGAGCGGAATAAGGGTATAACGTACGTGACATAAAAGTTTTTAATTTTGAGGTACATGTAGAAATTTGAGATAATTTGCGAATCATGAGGGGCGTTATGCTTTCTTTTAATTTCTTACACTAAACCAATAATTTTTCCTTTACAATCCGTCATATTTAAATAAATATAATCTATGGATGATTTTATAATAAATAAAACTTAATATCGTACGTGACAGATTTTTCTCTCATAGTAAAACAATATATATTCTGTAAATATATGTATACAAAAACTAAAAAAAATAAATAGAAAATATATATTCGGTTTCAATAAACAATTTAATAATATCAAAAAAACAATCAGAGTCAAATTCAAATTCATACAGCATGCTAATTGGGAGCTTAGTTTTCGCCGCAATCTTAGCCTAAAACATATCAATTAAATTAAATATAGCCACTTTAAACTATTATTTTTGTCATTCTCCTGGAATTGCCCATATGTGTTGATTTAAATGATACGGAAGTTGCCGAAAAGTACCAATGCATAGCTTTTATCCGTTATCTCCTCTAAAGGTTTAGAATTTCAAAAAAGTGCCAGAGACCTGTCTGCTATTAATTTAGAAGATATAAGATTAAATATAATAGATATATAAACATTTTCTGGCATTGATAACCCATTATAATTTGATACCAAACAAATTCTAAAATTTAATTCAACATTTTTAATTTTAAACGAAATTTAAAAGAAATATGTAATTAGTTTTCGAATAAAATAAACGCTAAATGTATATTAACAACTTTTGCGAAATTTTAGAAATTTCGTTTTTAATTACAATAGAGGGCGATCTTAAAAATTTTATTTTCGTGAATGATTTTCAGAAGTTGGCTTTATATGGGATCTATGACTAATTATGCACCGATCGCCATGAAATTTGGTCGTGGGATGGATGTCTATATGAAGCTTATTTCTGTTTTTCAATTTTTTAAATTTTTTTAAAAAAAAATCGGAAAAAATAAAAAAAAAACAATTTCGAAAAAAAGCATTGAAAACAATTTTTTTAAAAAAAAAAAATTTTAAATTTTGGAAAACAATTTGAAAAAAAAAAAATTTTTTAAACTTTGAAAAAAAAAATTTTTAATTGTTTTTATCTCAAAATACTTAAAATTTTTATTTTAAAGTATAAATTGGTTAAGGGTATATAAGATTCGGCACAGCCGAATATAGCTCTCTTACTTGTTAATCTTCGTTTAACATTTATTAGAATCGAAAACAATTTCTGTCATGTTTGAGAAATTTCGTTAAAATATTTTGAAAATATAAAATTTGGGATTCGAGATATACTTTCAAGCAAGTTTATGATTTTGATATAAATAAACATATATGGGTAAATGAACTACAAAAACTATTTTTAATTAGATTTTTTTAACATTTCATTTGTTTGTGAATATTGCTACTTTCAACTAGAGTTTCCAAAAAACCGAAAAATTTCAAAACCGCGGTTTCGGTTTTAAAAAATTGAAAACCGATTGGTTTCAGTTCGGTTTTGTGAGAATTTATTAACTATTAAATCAGTTGATAATGTAGGACCTGCTAAACAACTTTAAAGTTCAAATTTGACGAGTGTTTACGAGGATAAAGGAAAATTGGTACTTTTTCTTTTAATGGTACCTTTTTAATATATTAAATTAGTTAAAGTTGACTAATATGCTTCTTAGAAATAATCAAGAATAGGGCGCTCAATTGTATTATGATACCAAAAATGAAGAACTAGAACTAAGGAGTACTTTTTCATTCTTCAAAATGAATTTTCTATATTATTGAACCTAGAATCAGGAAATTACTTTGAAATTTCAAACTTGACAGTGGTTTAAGTGAAAATGTTTACTTTTTCTTCTAATGGTTCTTTTTATTATAAAAAATTATTTTACTTATTGTATATACATAATAGTTGGCTGATATGCATCTGAGTAATGAAATAATCAAGGATAGAGGACATAATGATATTGAGGTAACAGAAACTATTATTGAAATTTCTATAATAATGAAGCTATAAGCAAGATATTAAACACACATGATCCTGACTGAGTTAGAATATAAAAAAGGAAATTGCAGGTGTTTTTTCGAACTAGTAGTACTTTTTAAATATTTTATAACGATGGATCTAGAAACGCGAATTCATAGGGGATAATTAATGTTACTATTTCTTTATTGTAAAGGTACTTTTTGAATATTTTATAATATTAAAACTTAAAATTATGCACAAATAATTCTGAATGAGTTAGAATTTACGAAAGGTGATTAAAGTCTTACCTTTGTTTTGTATTTTCTATATTAATGGACACAGAAATATGAAATTAAACATTCATGATGCTTAGTAGGAATACAAAATGTGGGTCTTTATGGTATAGTTTTTATTCTAATAATACGTCTAGAATGAGCTACAATCCACATTACAATGAATCAATAAACATGAAACTAGAAACATGTTTTTCTGAATTAGTATTAACTAGCTTGACCCGGTGCGCTTCGCTACCCCTGTCGATGTAAAAATCGGTTCAGCCGTTTAGTAATTATTGTTTAAAAACTAAAGGTACCAATTTTACCCGTTTTCCCCCCTTTTAATCCCTTTCTGGTCCAAGTATTGAAAAAATTTATAGCCTATTGACGCTTCCAAGTAAGGATCTATCTACGTTCCAAATTTCAATAAAATCGGTTCAGCCGTTTAGGCGTGATGCTCAAACAAACAAACAAACAAACAAACAAACTTACAAAGACATTTATATATTTATATAGATATATATATATAGATTTACAAAGGGAGACTTAATAGTACTATTTCTTTAATCCAATTGAGGTGGCGAAGCGCACCAGTCAGCTAGTACTCCATACTTTTATAGGATCTTTGAAAATAACTAAGACTTTGTTTCAAAAATGTTGCATTATTTAGCTTGCGAAAGGTAGCCTTCTACATCATCTGAAGCAATTATTGTAATACAATTTAAAAAATTTTAACAAATCTTAAGATATTTTTACCGATCTGTGTTTGGAGATATTAGATTAATAATTGGATGAAAAAGTTTTATCTCAATTCTAAATTTTGAATTTTTCTAGTGAAAATAGATTAAAAGTGAAAACCGAACAATAATTGTCGGTTTCGGTTTCGGTTTTAGGCCTTGAAAAACAGCGGTTTTGGTTTTGGTTAAAACCCAATTGGAAACTCTACTTTCAACTAATTTTCTAAGAGAATGTGCAACCTCTATACCAATTCTGCACAAACTTTCTGTAGCACCGAAAATTTAAAAAGTCCTGTATAAGAGCCACCCTACTCTATATGTATGTTAGTGTTTCTAGGTGAAGGATTTGACAGCATAAACATGCACGCTGGCTGTGTAATTAAACACACGTCATGTGCGATTAAAACGTATCTATGATTGTGTTTGAGAGTGTATGTATGCATGTACTTTGGTTTGATGTAAAAACTCAAATAAGAATGTATGAGCGCTTTTATGATTTGAACTTTTTTTTATGCGAACAAAAAAAAAAAATTGTTTAAAAACTCCAGCAAAAGTCAATATAATTTTTAAGCTTTTCAAATTTAAGGGATTTATAAAGCAGACGTGAGACCTTGAAATTGTAATTGAAATGTGACTTTGTTATTTTAAAATTTCAGTTAAACTTATGTCAACATGTTGAAATCCTATAAAATCTACACTTGCACCAATGGTGCTTTGGGTCTGCACTTGAGTCGGGCACCTTGGGATCCGTATCCCTGGGTGAGCAGCATACAAAAAGATTCTACTTCCTATCAGGCCGGTCTGCGCATCGGTGACTGTCTGCTCGAATTGAATGGCCAAGATGTTTTGGGTATGAAAATCTCTCAGATTGCAGCTCTTTTGAAAAATCATTGGCTTAACGAGAGCAGCAATTATGTCACCGTTGTTATATGGCGTAATAAATGCAACAGTAATGGTAACAGTGAAGATGCAACAACTGATGCCTGCAACGAAGTCAACAACAATGAGAACAATAATGATGATGATGATGAAGATGACGAAGATGAGGAAAATAATGCAGTAAGTATTTATGAAATGTACATATTTTATTTATTGGACTGGCTGTCTGTCTGCCTGTTAAAAATTGCATGTCTTGCTGCTTATTAAGTTTGTAATGACTAATTATAAAGCTTTTTTTATTTTAACATGTAATCATTTCATTGTTGTGTTGTGTTGTGTTGTTGCTGTTTATTTGTTTGTCTTGTACCGTATGTGCGCTATTGTTTGTTTATTTATTTTTTAAGTTTTATTGTTGCTGTTGTATTTTTTATAGTTTGTTTATATATTTTGTTTCCAAGTTATTTTGTGTTTTTTAAATTATTATTACGCTGCTAAATGTAGGTCATTGTAATATGGTGTTGTGTCTTGTTTTTTAACTAACTAATTATTTTGCATGTAAATAAAAATACAAAATTATTTAGTGAAAAAAAAGCATACTAAAAGTTGACAATTTCTTGTATTCCAAGTGAGTCAAGGTTTGAGCAGGGTTTAATGGAAGAGTTTAGCGAAATTACTATTTAAGGCAATCACAGAAATAGTAATATGTAAAAATTTCCTAATTGTATAATTTTCATGGTCAACTAAATTTGCATAAAAACATGATGTGGTTTTTGGTTAAGCAAAATGTAATTGATATTTTTTAACTGATTATATATTTATTACAAGTACTAAGTGCAATTTGGTTAAAAAATATCTGCAGTCTCAATTGAAATTAATCCATTTGATCCTTAGAGGAGTATTTTATCAGAAATTATTAAAAGTGTTTTTTTGAGCTAAAGGCTGGATTTTTTTTTAGCGGTTTAGAATTAATTGGGCCCAAAGACGAACCCAACTGATTTTGGTTGAAATCGGTCCATGATTCTAGCCCCCATACAAATTCCCCTCGAAATTTCACTTATATACTCATAAAAGTGTTAATTATGCACCAATCATGATACTATTCCGCAAGGATCAGTCTGAAAGGTTTGCTGAAAATCGGACCACATTTAATCCTAGTCCCCATATAAAGTCCTTTTCAGAAATTCATTTTAACGTTCACAATTAACTTAAAAACATTAGTATAATGATGAAAATCGACATGAATGTGTTTTATATAAATCTTAATCATTTTACCAAATGAGCGGTCCATAATTCTTCTAGGTTCATAATTGACTTAAAAAGTAAAAAACATGTAAGAGAACTATATTCGGCTGTGCCGAATCTTATATACCCTTCACCAAATTATACTTTAAATTAAAAATTTTAAATATTTTTAGGTTAACAAAAAAATTTTTTTTTCAAAATTTAAAAAAAAAATTTTTATTCGAAATTGTTTTAAAATTTTTTTTTTAAATTTATTAGAGAAAATATTATAAAAAATAATTTTTTGTGGTAAAAAAAAATATTCGGATTAAAAAATAATTTTCCCGATTTTGACCCATTGTAGGTCCAAATTACTATAGCTTTATATAAATCGTTGAAATGGACTTTGAAATATCTATCATTAGATATCCATATTGTCTATATTAATGACTTAGTAATCCAGATAAAAATAAAATATAGAGGTTGTCCCAGTTTTTTCCTTATATCTCAGCCATTTGTGGGCCGATTTTCTCGATTTTAAATAGCGACCGAGCAGGAAGAATTCCCGATATATTGATGTATCAACTATGTTTGTAAGTTATTTGGGGGCTATGGAAAGTTGATTTCAACATACAGACGGACATGGCTATATCGACTTCGCTATATATAACGATCCAGAATATATGTATATACTTTGTGGGGTCGCAAATGAAAAATGTAGAAATTACAAACGGAATGGCAAACTTATATATACCCTTACCACTCATGGTGAAGGGTATACAAATATTATAAAAACCTCTTTAAACAGGAATAATTAACATAAGAAATAATTAACAAAAGGTGAAATTTTCAAAAAATCGCAAAAAAAAAAATTGCGAAAACTATAGCAAATGTATTTTCTTGTTCCTGAAAATAGAGATTTAAAATTTTATTGGGTGTCTGAATAAAAAATGCAGGATTTACAACAAATGGAGTATATTTTAAATAAAATTTTTGTTATATATAACTTATACGTCATTTTAAAGGGTATATATCTGTCATTAATTCTCATTTAGTTATTGAACATTATAGTGTAAACAACAAAGAACTGTCATATGCGGGAAGTTTTGTTTTACTTCTTCAATATGAAAAAAGTGCCGCTGAAGCACAGCGATTGCCCACCAAAGCTTAGGGTGAATGTGTTCCATCGGTTTCAAAGTGCGAGAGATGGTTTTTTCTGTTCAGAATTGGAGATTTTAACACGGAAAATAAAGATAGCCCAGGCCAGCCAGAAAAGTTTGATGATCATGAATTGGGTACCATACGAATTAAAGCTGATAGACCTTAAAAGACGATTTTGTATGTCTGAAATTCAGCTTGATCGCTATAAAGAAAACCATTTTTGCACCATATCACTACTGGCGATGAAAAATGGATCCATTATGATAACCCGAAGCGTAAGAGATCGTATGTGAAGCCCGGCCAACTAGCTGAATTGACATCAAATCCAAATATCCATGGCGCTAAGGTAATTCCCTGTATTTGGTAGAAGCAAAAAGATCCTATCTATTACGAGCTGCTGAAATCTGAGCAGACCATCACATGGAACCTGCAGCGAATGCAACTGATTCGTTTGAAACCCAAATATTCCATCATGACAACAATCGACCATTTCAAAATTTTTACAAGTTTTTTAACAATATTTTAGTCACAGTAACTATTTAAATGATTGTGGTAACAACAATATGATTAATTTACTATTCACATTATTGAATCAACCATATATATGGTTACAGTAACCAAATATATGTTTGTGACAACCATTTATATGATGAAGGACTTACCATATTATGTTGCTCTCGGCTTATGGATAACATAATCTAAGAACAAAATGAACCATATTATAGTTACCACAATCATAAAAATAGTAACTGTGACTCTAATATTGTTAAAAAAGTTGTAAAAATGTTGAAATGGTTACAGTACACATGCACAACATTATTTTTTTTCTGCGTGTACAAACGCATTTAATTTGATTCACTTTCCTGACTTTGACAGCATCTCGGAACTACAAATGTCATCTTAAGGTCGTGAAAATTCACAATATGATGCAAAATATTGTTGTTTATCGAGCTGCATACTTAGTTTTTTATAAATCTATAAATACATTTTTGCCCTTTTCTAGTCAAAAGTTCCTTAGAGCGATGGCACTTTGTATGATAAATATCTCTTATATTTAACATTTTGTCTAAAAACAAGTTTTTATTATATTTACACATATTTTAACTAGCATTCCATTTTTGTGCTAGCATTCTTCCAATTTTCTTAATATTACACTAGCATATATGAATGTGTAGTTTAGCCTATTTTCCCTCAAAGCTAAATATTTCCATATAAGTAATTTCTTGTTTCGTTTGGCTTAAAATTTAGGTCAATTAAATTTTAATGATAACGTCACACACTTATGCACATACATCCATACAAACACAAGTATTGTACATGAGAGGTATTGCTTGTTTTAAAATTATTGCTTCTTTCCAAACTCCCGCATCACTTTTAAGGACAATTTAATATTGAAATGTATTTCCATTTTTTGTTCACACAAATACGCCAATACAACACGTTTATACATTAAGTAATCTGCATTAATGTTTAAATGTATCCTGTAGTCCACGAAACTAGTTTTACCGCCACAAACTTTAATACAAGGCTTTTAATAATGGAGTTGATTACTTAGATAACATTGATCTTGGATTATTATAGCTTGCAACCTTATATGTAAATCCTGTTAACATTTCACCTTCCACGTTAAGAATTTCAAATTAAAAATTTGCCTACAATAGCGTGCTGTTAAGGGTCTTTTGGCAAAGGATTATAATACCGACTCATCTTGTTTACAAATCCTATTATCAGATGTCCGCCCACGTTGCCTCTTTTCTTTAAAACTGGAATCAGCCCTCAGAGAACATTAAATTTTAAGATTTCCTACTAACTCGTTCTGTTAACGCTCTTAATCGTTCCAACTCGAACTTTAAATTTTAAAGATTTTAAATATGAATTATAATAAAGGGGCATCTTGCGCATTAATCGTGTTAACACTTGTCCACACCTACACCCAGAGAAAAAACAACTTAAAATCAATGAAAACCATATTGAATCAATAGAAACATTAACGAAAGTCTAGTAATGTTGAAAAATTTTATTTCAATATGGAATAATATTAACTTAAAGTTGAAAATTATTGATTTATCGTATTTCAATATGACACGTTCTTTTTTTTTAAGTTGCAGTTTTTCCCTTAGTGTAGCGCCTCGTTTTCCAGAAAACTGGACACATCGCCTAGAGTACTACTAACTTCTGTTAACGGTCTTACTCGATTCAGTTCACTAAGATTTAAATTCTGACCATGGATTATAATAGTGGGGCATCTTGTGTACATATTACCTTTCTTGCCTTAAATCTAGACTTAGCCTTCAGAGCAATTCAAACATAATTTTCTTTTAAATCTCAATTCCTAGTTCCATTTAGACCAGTAAATGTTCTGAATATGGATTAACTATTAACCTGTTTACAAATTCTATTAACATTTGTTGTATCTATCCCTTAAAAATTTAACTCATTCCTTAGAGAATTGAAATTTTAAAATTTGGAAAAATCAGTCCACAGAGAATTTCAAATTTATCTTGTGCACAACTTCTAGTAGAAGTTCTAATCTCTGAAAAATAGATAACTTTTAGTTTTAAAATTTGGAAAAAACAATTTTATGCATAAAACAACTTGTATATTTTCAGTAAAAACTGGACTCATCCCCTTGAGAACTTAAAATTTTAAAAGGTCCTTCTAACTCGTTCTCTTAATGACTTTACTCATTCCAAAATGCACTATTGCAGATTCTGATTACAATTGCCGATGACCTTGTATACAAATTCCTCAGACATTCGGCTGCCCACGTATGCTCGTTTCCCTTAAAACTGGATTCATCCGACAGAAAGCAAAAGTATTCTTGAAACTCAAATTTTTTTAAGTCCTTTTCAAAATGTCGTCATACATATAGCAATATGTCTAAAAGTATATTTTCTGGATCGCTATAGATATTGCATAAAATCAAAACAAAATCGGCCCATAAATGGCTGAAATATACATTTTTATACACTTCACCTTCGTGAGAAGGGTGTATAACTATAAGTTTATCATTCCGTTTGTAATTTCCACAATATAATTTTCTGACCCTATAATGTATATATATTCTGGATCCTTATATATAGCGGAGTCGATTAAGCCATGTCCATCTGTCTGTCAGTTGAAATACATTTTCTAAAGACCCCAGATATCTTCGGGATCCGAATCTTCAATAATTATGTCAGACATGCTTTCGAGAAGTTTCCTATTTAAAATCAGCAAAATCCGTCCATAAATAATGGATATATGAGCAAAAATCCGAGACAACCTCTATTTTTCGCCTATTTTTGATCTATATCTCGATTACTAAATCATAAATATAGACAATATGGATATCTAATGATAGATATTTCAAAGTCCATTGCAACGATGTATATAAGTAAGTTGGACCTACAATGGGTCAAAATCGGGAAAAATATTTTTTAACCCGAATTTTTTTCACAAAAAACATTTTTTTGTCATCAATTTTTTTCACTAATAAATTAGTATAATTTGGGTAAGATTCGGCACTGCCGAATATAGCTCTCTTACTTGTTTTTCTCTAAAAGTGTTTTTATTATAATTTACAAATTTACTTCGAAATCACCTACATTACTTTGGAATAGAAAAGTAACTAATGCTAGCGATAATAGGAAAAACAGTGTACTTAAAAGTAGCTAGTGTCTTGTTAAAGCAACTTATAGCCAATGAAAGTTAAAAAATGTACTATTTTCAAAACTGCAGGGCATACATTGTCAATCATATTTAGTTTGTTGCAGCAACTCATATTAGTGGTAGTAGTATGTTGCATATCGAAATTGATAGTTACTTTCTGTTGCTGTTGTTGCCATACAAATATAGTAAAACCACATCATGTGTAAAGTATTATGAATTTCCAACAAATATAAACATTTTAAATGTTTTGACATTTTGTCATATTTACGTAGAAACAGGCAGCCATACACATTTTTGGGGGGATACATGACCAGATCTGTTTCTGTATTTTTTTTCCCCCCCAAACAGACATTGATGTGACACAGCAAAAACAAAAACAACATTGTACAATGTACATAAATGCACGAATATCTACAAGGATTTATAAATTACCTGTATGTAATACATCATTTTACAATAAATATATACACACAGTTACATGCATAAATAAATATGAAATTTATGCATGCATTTATTTGATATTTTTGATTCTTTTATTATCATTTTGCTATATGAAAAGTACGATTATTTTTTGTGTCTTTTGGGTTTATCATAATATTAATGACACACATTTCACAGTTTTAAGTCTATGGGGTATAAATGCACAAACTATGACGTCATTTGAGTATAATATCGAAATATGTAAAATCAAATGATTTTGCTAAATTTAGTTTTTGTGCTAAATACTAGTGGTTATGATATTATTAATTGCAACTTATTACATTATATATTTAAATGTATGCAAATTAGGAAGGATTTGAAATTATCAAATTAGGCGTATAATAGTGCACTCTAATTTATACCTATATAAATTTGAACAAGTAAGAGTTTTATATTCGGCTGTGTTGAACCTTGTATACCCACCACCAATATGTTGTTTTGGCCTTCTATGGGGACTAGAATCAATTATGGTCCGTACTGTACAGAATTTGATAGAGTAATTCATTTATTCAAACTTTAAATTACTTATGTCGAAATTTATGTTAATATCATTATTCATAATGTAACGTGCAGTTACAAAAGTCAATACATCAACTTAACATAATTAATACTAATACAACTTATATTAGAATAATGTTGTTAATAAGAAAAACATGAACAGGGGCGGCTAGAATCGAAATCCGGATCTACTTATACTTTGCTTCCGGGTAAAAGACCATAGTGCTTACTTCGTCCTAATACCGTAGCTAAAATACGTAGTTAGCCGACCGAGAGCAGAAGCAGTTAAGGTTCAATTAGTCGAGCCTTACCATATCGCTATAGCATTTTACTGTTATGCCTATGGCGTTATGGCATTGTTTGTAAGTATGGCAGCACATGTTAAGCTGCTAACATTAACGTTGAAGCTGCAAAAAAGCTCTAGAATTCAAATATTCTAGTCTTGTCCGTTAAGAGTATTCATGAAGCTACAAGCGCTGAAGCGCTGTATAAATAGTGGCAGCGGTTACAGTCGTTATTCAGTTTATCATACGCACTGTTAAGGTATAAATAGAAGTGCCATAACCGTAACCATATAAAACAGCTGTTCGAACCAAGCTTTGGGTAAGAATGTATTTGATTGTTGTTGACATGCTATAACGCCATAGGCATAACAGTAAACTGCTTATGATATGGTTACGGCCATGGCAATATGGTAAGGAACGACTAATTGAACCTTAAACCTTTAGCCGATCAGTGCTGAAGAATTTATCTCCTCGGATTGCATCCATAAGCTGTAATTACGAATAATTAATCATTAGCCAACCGAGAGCCGAAGCATTCATCTCGTCGCATTGTACTCATTAGCTAGTATAGTCAATAAGTTGTAATTAGCCGACGAGAATTTATCTCCTCGGATTATATCCATGACCCATAATTAGTCGTTAGCCGAAGCATTTATCTAGTCGGATTATACGCATTAGCTAGTCCTAATTTATAGAACCAACGTATTGATCTCATTGAATTGCATCCGTTGCATTTAGTTTATAATAATAAATCGTTACCCGGCAGAGAGTCGAAGCGTTTATCTCGACGAATCCTCTATAGAAGCTTCACTTTGGAAAGAAAAACTACATCACAATGAATAATTTATTAACAATAAAATATTGTTCTGATATAAGGGTTATGTAGGGTAAATTATGGACCGATCTTCACAAAAGTTGGATTCATATAAAACTTATTTATGTCCATTTTCATCACGTTATTAATTATTATAACCCCCATTTTCTCAATTTTCTGGTTATTTTCCATCGTGACGATATTCTCATAGTTCTCATACAAAAACAAGTACGAGAGCTATATTCGGGTGTGACGAATCTTATATACCCTTTAAATATTTTATATATTTTCAGCTAAACAAAATTATTTTTTTTTTCAAAATTGTTTTTCAAAATTTTTTTTTTTTTTTTTCAAAATTTAAAAAATTAATTTTTTTTCAAAATTGTTTTTTTAATTTTTTTAAAAAATTTTTTTTTTTTAATTAGTGAAAAAAAAATGTATGACAAAAAAATTTGTCTGGTAAAAAAAAATCGGGTTAAAAAATATTTTCCCGATTTTGACCCATTGTAGGTCCAAATTACTATAGCCTTATGAAGATCGTTGGAATGGACTTTGAAATATCTATCATTAGATATCCATATTGTCTATATTAATGACTTAGTAATCCAGATATAGATCAAAAATAGGCTAAAAATCGAGGTTGTCCCGGTTTTTTCCTTAGTTCGATTTTCTCGATTTTAAAAAGACCTAGCCGGAAGAATTCCCGATATATTGATATATCAATTATGTTTGTAAATTATTTGTGGGCTACGGAAAGTTAATTTCAACAGACAGACATACGGACATGGCTTAATCGACTCCGCTATCTATAAGGATCCAGAATATATATACTTTATAGGATCGGAAAATTATATTCTGGAAATTACAAACGGAATGACAAACTTGTAAGTATATACCCTTCTCACGAAGGTGAAGGGTAAAATTACACTAATTGGAAGTATATCGTTACAAAACACCATAACCGGAGAATGAGAAAATGGGGGTAAGACAATTAAGAATATTCAAGTCATTTTCTGAATGGGACCTTGTATGGGAATTAGTGCAAATGTCATACTTTAGAAATAATTTATGCAAAATTTTATCAGGGTTGCCGCATAATCAACATATTTATGACTGCTCAAACAGTACTCCGGGGGACATTTGTATGGGATCTAGGTGAAATGATGAACAGATAGTATTGTACCCGTACATGTTAAAATAATTAGTTATTTAGCAGATCAAGTAACCAGCACATCTACATATGTAACCGCTATGTAAATATAATGCCTTAACTGCTTTGTACCAGTAATCAACAAAGGTTAATTGAACCCCTCCTTAGGACATACATGTGATAAAATATCTAGTCACGTAACTACTTATGTAACTAGTTCTAAGTGATAGGAAAAATTAATAGTTCCGAACAGTCACCAAGAACTACTGGGATATTACAACTCTTTTGTGTTTATGTGAGGTATATTAAACTCTTTTAAAAAGATAAATTAAATTAAATAAGTAGAGTAAATAAAATATATAGCAGTTACTGTACATAAATATAAAAATAAATTGAAAAATCAACAACATTTTTCCACTTAGTTTTCTCTAAGGTTAACTTTACTTGTTGTAGTTGTTAAAGGGATAAAGATACCACAATAAGAGCATTACATATCCCAACACAAAATGTTAATAATTCGGCTGCAACTTAAACTGAGATTACTTTTACTATGTACTACAGGCAAGACATTTCGAACACAACATTTTAAGTATTTATAATAATTTTGATTTATTTTTGAAGATTCCTTGTCATAAAGTTAAATACATAGGACAACATAGAGACGAAGCGTAATTGTCAAAAACCTAACTCTTGCAACAAGAAAATATATGTATATTAGTGTAATTTCTCAAAATATTATTTGAGTTGGTTTTAAATAAAGTATATTTTATTTTTTATGCTGGGATCTATCTGCAAATAACATTTTTATATATAACTAACCATAGCTAATTAAAGTTGTTCTAAATTTGTTGTTGTTTCTCGTTTAATTTCTTTTTTTTTCTACTTCTACAAACTTGCAGCACAACATTAATCAGCAATCGTTGCAAAAGTTTGCAACTTGCCTGCAACATATTGCCCAATTATTGGAATGTCCTGTTTGCCTAGAGGTAAGTTTTGGTTTTGTTTTATTTTTTATATAAGTTCTAGTTGTACATACTTACATAAGTAGTATATGTATTTAATAAAGTTTATAAAATTTTCTTATAAGGTAAAAGAAAATCATATAATAAAAATGAAAACAAAAAAAAAAAAAATTCCACTTATATCATTTGGTCTAAAAGAATACTTGAAATTTTGTAGTTAAAACAAGTCTCAAAAACTTGTCAGGAATATCGATGAGTTTGTGGAGTATAAAGTCGTAGAGTTGTTATATAAAAGTTGAAACAAAAGCAGTACTAAATAATTGCTAATAAAAAGAGTACCAAAATGTTAAAAAACCCAATCAAAAGAACAACATCAATGCAGGTATATTTACTAATAAGCCTGCAATGCAATGTTACCTTACTAGCTACCTAACTAGTTACTAGATCAGCTACATAACTAGTTATTATACCCTTCACCATGAGTGGCAAGGGTATATAAGTAGAGTTTGTCATTCCGTTTGTAATTTCCACATTTTTCATTTGCAATTATACAAGCATAATTGATATATCAATATATCGAGAATTCTTCCGGCTCGGTCGCTATTTAAAATCGAGAAAATCGGGCCACAAATGGCTGAGATATAAGGAAAAAACCGGTACAACCTCGATTCATGGCCTATTTTTGATCTATATCTGGATTACTAAGTCATTAATATAGACAATATGGATATCTAATGATAGATATTTCAAAGTCCATTGCAACGATTTATATAAGGCTATAGTAATTTGGACCTATAATGGGTCAAAATCAGGAAAATTATTTTTTAACCCGAATATTTTTTTTTACCACAAAACTATTTTTTTGTTATAATTTTTATCACTAATAAGAATTAAAAAAAAAAATTGAAAACAAATTAAAAAAAAAGTTGGAAAAAAAGTTTAAAACAATTTTTTTTTTAAATTAAAAAAAAAAAATATTTTTGTTTACCTAAAAATATTTATAATTTTTATCCTAAAGTATAATTTGGTGAAGGGTATATACGATTCTGCACAGCCGAATATAGCTATCTTACTTGTTTTAAATGTAGGGGTTCAAGCGGAATCTAATTGACCTCAAATAGTTAGACAGTGAAATAACTGACAACTCTTCAATAGATTACAGCTGGTGGGTAAAAAACTACTTTCTAAAGTGCAGTACAAACTAAACGTTTAAAGTGACTACGCTATAGGTTACTTAGAGACACTAAAGTGACAATTGACTTCTCGCTAATTACATGGAATGTCAGTACATAAACTGTATAAGAATTATATCAGCAAAACCAGTTGTACGAATTACTCACAAAACGTTTGAAGTGACTCCACTCCCGAAGACTTAGAGACACTAAAGTGACAATCGACTTCACGCTAGATTACCTGGGACATATAAAGTAACAAATTGACTTCTCTCTACACTACAAAGTGCACATACGTATCTAATATAACAATAGTTTTTCAATATTGAGTACTAAAAAGGTACGCAGTTAAATAATAAAATTTCTCCTTGATAAACTATTCCTTCACTCAAGTAAGTATGTACCTTGATTAAATCACTCCTAATCACTAGCAGCAAAAACTAACTGCTCTACTTAAGTTTCCTTAGAACAAAACTTGGTTAGTTAAGATGGGGAAAAAAACAAATTTAAAAAAAAAAAAAATCATAGGAAAAACGTGTTGTCAACATAAAACAGTCTACTAAAATCCATACAATATTCAAAAATGTGGACTAAACCAAAATTGTCGATAGAGAAAAACAAGTAACTTAAAAATCTTTATGCGTGCGGTAAGTGTACGGAACGTAAAGCCAGGCAAGCATGAAAAGTTTTTTTAAAAAAAGAACCAAAAAATATGCAATATAACTTTGAGTGAGTTTGAGTGTGTTGTTTTTCACCAGGGTTTACAATTGCTACTATATTAGCCGTCAATTGCAGTTAATATCAGTTTTTATCTATCTGCATACTAAAAATATAGTTACTATTTTAATTTTGTAAGACTCTGCTTATATAAATTGCTGTTACTATTCAAATATTACTATAAAAATTGCAATGTTAGTTTGCAATTTCTAGTAGCAGATAAAACCAGTTGTCAACTCGTTCTTGTAGTACAACAACCAATATATATGTTCGTGCTTTAGTAGCACACACACTTTTTTGCCGAACTAATATTGCGCGTCAGCAACCGTTTTATTTTTGTTATGCTTGCAATTTTCTCTAGCAGCAATTTACTTTTCTTTGGTTGCTCTGCTATAGTTGCATTAATATTTCTTGTTTTTAGGCTATTTTGATGCTGCTAATTATTTTATTGAACATGACATGTTCAAATGAGTCTGTTTATACCGAATATGATGAAAATCGAAAAATCCAAGGTGAATTTTTTTGTGATGGAATTAATGATATATGAGATACTCAACTCAAAATTATCTTTGAGACTAAAAACTTGTTTGTTTATCATTGAAAAACGAACGTTTTTTAATCTTAATAATAAAATTAAATAATTTTTTTTATTTTATTTTGTATATAAACTGATTCGCAATCATAAATATATATAATAAATTATTATTGAAAAATATAAAATATTTATATGCCAAAAATAACATAAAATTATGTTATACACTTAGCAATAACAGCAACTAATAGCATCAATTGAAAAAATGTCAATTGTGCTATAGCACAACCAAAGAAATGTGAATTGTTGCTATAGAAAATTGCCAGCACAACAAAATAAAACGAATGGCGTGCTATATTAGTTTGGCAAAAAAGTGTGTGTGCTACTAAAGCACGAACATATATTTTGGTGGATGTGCAATGGATTGTGTCTGCTACTAAAAATTGCAAACAAGTGTTGCAATTTTAATAGTAATACGAACGAACAGTATGAATATTTATAGTAGTTGATTGTGATAAAATGAGATAATTTCATCATATATATTGCATAGTCAAATTTAAGAAAAATGTTGCTAGAGCTGAATATCGAAACCCTGTTTTTCACTATATAAACTAGAGAAAATGTTCCCAAATATGCGGGTATTAAATGAAAAACAAAAACAGTTTTAGTGTGTCTATATTAACTAACTTTATTGTATCTATATACTTTAATATAGACACATACATATATACACAGCTAGGTATATAATCATAACATGTAGTATTTAAGAGCGCAGTGTCTATAACGGAAACGGAAACTTTAGCTAAATATGAGCTGTATTTTGTTGTTTAAAATTTTTGCAGGTTTATATGTCTGGCATAGTATTTACCCAGCTGTTAAGCAAGTAGTCAAAGAATCCCTTGTAGAGAGTATAGTAACTAATGTCTGATCACTTGACTGACTTCAATTTATATATTTTGGGTTATTTGACATGTAGTGCAGAGATAAGTCAATTGATTACTTTATACATTCCCTGTAATCTAGCGTAAAGGCAATTGTCACTTAAGTGTCTCTAAATAATATAGAGTAAAGTCACTTCTTTTTACTTAAGTATACTGACATCCCATATAAACCAGCGTGAAGTTAATTGTCACTCTAGTGTCTCTAAGTAACCTTCAGAGTAGTACTTTAAATGTTTGTTTTTTTAATACATTGTAGAAAGTAATTATTTTACCCACCAGAAATCATCTATTAGAGAGTTGTCAGAGGATGGTTTTTTTACAAGCAGTCGGTTAATAGACTGTCTATCAGATGTCTTTTTAACTGACTATTTGATGTCAATAAGAACCCTATATCAAAAAGAGTCAACTGACCCATGTTAAGGCCATACACGTGTTAAAATAACCAGCCACGTAACTACACGCATAAAATAAAATATAGTTGTGCATGTTTACTGTAACCATTTCAACATTTTTATAAGTTTTTTTAACAATCACAGTAACTATTTATATGATTGTGGTAACAATAATATGGTTAATTTACGATTCACATGATTGTATCAACCATAAATATGGTTACCATTTTTATGATGAAGGATTTACTATATTAAGTTTGCTCTCGGCTTATGGATATCATAATCTGAGAATAACATATGATAAATTTGTTCATCATAAAAATGGTTGTCAGAAACATATATTTGTTTACTGTAACCATATTTATGGTTGATACAATCATGTGAATCGTAAATTAACCATATTATTGTTACCACAATCATATAAATAGTTACTGTGACTATAATATTGTTAAAAATTTTCAAATGGTTACAGTAAACATGGACAAATGTTGAAATGGTTTCAGTAAACATGCACAACTATATTATGTAACTAGTTGTTAGGCTAAGTGATAGGTAAAATCCCTAGTTTGGGACAGTCACCAAGAACTTCTGGGTAGCGTTTTATTTTCATTTTCATATACTCACCAACATACATATGGTTGGTGTCATGTAGAAAGGCCCGAACTCTAAATTTACAGAATAAGGTAAAAGCATAATATAAACTGTATCATCACTTTATTACTTTTTAATATAATTGCTTGTAAAACATTTATTTCTAATACTACTGCATTAAATTTTTAGAGTCACTAAAAAACTCAATTTCCATTCAACATGACACCAACGATATATACCTATATAAAACATATTAAACAAAAATAATTTAGTGTTGAATTTTGTAAACTTGTGGCGTGTATTCTAAGAGCACTTGTACGTTTTCTACGTTTATTGCATTCAATTTGTGTTTAATTTTAGTGGAGTATTTGATATTTTGTTATAGTTTTTATTATTTATTAACACACAAAGCCACACACACACATACAAGCTCTAAAATTAATTGAAATAAAATAAAAATTTTATAATTATTTTTTTACGAAATACTTGTCAAAAAAAATATATATTTTAATAAAAATTATTAAATTTAATAAAAACTGACGTAGAGTGTTTACATCTAGAAATAAAAACAAGTATGAAAATATGGTCGGCCCAAGCACTACCATATAATACCTTATACTGAGTAAATAAGCAAAACATTTTATTTTTATTTTCAATAATTTATTTTCGTGATATGGGAGCTATGACTAATTATGGACCGATCATCATAGAACTACGTAATATTACTTCCGTATATATAAAACTTATTTCAAGCGAAATTTGTGTAGATACCTCTATAAATTAAACAGTTATCACCGATAAGATCCATTTTGGGAAGATATTTGTATGAGGCTAGGTGAAAGAATGGACTTATAGGCTTCGTCCTTGGACCGAATTTGATCGAAATATCTTCAAAATTGCGACCTCTACTTTGCGCACTAAATTTAAATGGACAGCCAGCCAGACGGACATCGTTTGATCGACTCAGAAAGTGTACTTTACTGTGTACTTTAAGGTGGGTGTTAGACTAATATTTTTTGGTGTTACAAACATCAATACAAACGCAATATATGGTGGTGTAGGGTATAAATATAGATATATATTAGAAAAAAATAAAGAATTATTTTATTTTAAACAAGTAAGAGAGGTATATTAGGCTGTGCCGAATCTTAATACCCTTCACCAAATTATACTTTAAAATAAAAATTTTATATATTTTTAGGTAAACAAAATAAATTTTTTTTTTCAAAATTTAAAAAAAAAAAATTTTTTCATAGTTTTTTTTTAATTTTTTAATTTTTTTTTTTAAATTTATTAGTGAAAAATAAGTTATAAAAAAAATTTGTTTCTGGTAAAGAAAAATAATCGGGTCAAAAAATAATTTTCACGATTTTGACCTATTGTAGGTCCAAACTACTATAGACTTAAATAAATCGTTGCAATGGACTTTGAAATATCTATCATTAGATATCCATATTGTCTATATTAATGACTTAGTAATCCAACATAGTCACAAAAATATATATTTAGAAAGTATATTTTCAAAAGTCTACATTCAAGGGTGTAAAAACGGGTAAAATTAGGAATTTTGTGTTTATCCATATTTATGTCTGTTACTAAGATACTAAGCCACTGGATAGATAGCTTTGAAATTTGTATATTCCTCTATATTTGGAAGAAATAATTTCATACAAAGTAAATAGTTATTATGGAATATCTGGTGAACTCTCATTGTGAAAGCAGCAAAACTTTTTGGGATTTACTTCGTTACCATTGTGCGCAGTTTGCTTGAAAATGGGCGTGACACCAAACAAAGGCTGTATATAATTGTTACAGCCTTTAAACTGTATACGAATAAATTTAGTATCACTGCATGAAGTTTAACCGAAAATGAGACAGATCAGAGCAGGGGGTGTGATCCAAATTTTTTTTCTCTGAAAAATTATATTAATAATCTTATTTTTTTTTTTTTGCAAGTGTGAGGGATACTTCCCGTATTTAAAAATTATCTTTTGAAGTATGTCCGCAGTTATTATTAAAATAAAATATATTGTATTTCAAAATAATTGAAAATATTTAATGATAAACTTTATTGCGTTTGGTGCGTAAACTTTTTTAACAACCGCGAAAAAATAATACCGCGGTTTTTCATATTTTTTAATGCTCTATTTGACTATGCTATGCCAATTTGTATATTTGCAAAAAATGTCAATAGTTATATCCCTAGTGTGACACCTCCAAAGTAAATAGTTATTTTCAAATATCTAGAAAATTATAATCGTGGAAGTCTTTGTTCGCATGGTTCTCTTATAATTTTACATAGTTTTGCTGAAAATGTGCGGGTTTGGATTACTGGGCGTGGCACTTCCCATACAAAGTAATACTTATGAAAGTCTTCCATTATTTTCGCTTTAGGCCCTTTAGTTTACGAATTATAATAAATTTTAGATATTTTAGAATTTTCTTCAAGAAAATCGAATTTTGATGAGAAATATGAGTGATCACAGATTTCCATTATTTTCACTCTAGGTCCTCTCTAGTATTTTGATGGGAAATATGAGTGATAACAAATTTTCCTTATTTTCGCTCTAGGCTTTTAAGTTACGAATTCTATGCAAATTTAGATATTTTAGAATTTTTGTAATAAAAATCGAATTTTTATGGGAAATATGAGTGATCACTGATCACAGATATCCATTATTTCCGCTCTAGTGGAAAATGGAATTTTCGTTAAAAAAATCAAGTTTTGGTGAGAAATACGAGTGATCACAGATTATATTCATTTATATTTTTATAAAATGCACCGAATGTATTAAGGATATTCAAAGTGTGTAAGCAATGTTATCAAGATACCCAAGTAAATAAGAAATATTGTTAAACAAGAGTTTGAGTCTCTATTGAACACTTTAATTATCAGTATCATTGCATAAAATTGTATTATATCTTTGGTTATAACACTGGTTAGTACGAGTTATATATCCTCTTTTGTTGTGTTTAAAAACCAAATGAACATAGAAATTATTTTAACACGAAAATTTCACATAAATGTTTATGGGAAAACAAATAAACTTTTGTTTTGCAGTCATGTCTGGTTCTTATTGTTTTGTGTGCATTTATGTTTAAACAGTGGGTCGGAAGACAGTGTGAAATCATATTTGAAAATCAAAATTTTGTATTTCTGATTATTTGGTAATCATGACAAGAAGCTTTTCTACAATTTTTTTTTACCAAAACAATTAATTTAATTAAAATATGAACGAATTCATTAAGCATTCAGTCAAAATATGAATAAAAGATTAATCATGATTTTACAGCTCTGCTAAATACGATTGCAAAAAGCTTAATTAAGCCACAAAATGGCTAAGCTGATAACATAGCTTTCTAGCTTTGGCTTTAAACTTTTGAATAAAAACAACATGTCGCAATTGTTTTGTCCTCTACTGTTTACAGTATTTACATGAGTTTTAAAGGGATTTGGTTGCTATTATTGTTGGTTGTTGGCTGTTGTCGTCTGTAGTATTTGTGCTTGTTGGTATTTATTATACATACTCGTAGTCGTATAATATTTGAATTATATGTTAACAATAAATGTTGTTAAAAACAGAAATGAGAAATATTTCATAAAATAAACAAAAATTGCTTGTTCATAGTCGTTCTAGTCTAAATGTATAGAAGTATTCATACAATTCATAGGAGTACAAATCCACAAGAATCTATGTTTACATGTATGCATACATATGTGTCGATGTGTACGTAAGTGTTTTACAATAAAACCACAATTGGGAAATGCAATTCTAAGTATTGTTTGTTGTATGCAAATGCATGCTTGCATTTATGTTTTCAGGGGTTTTTGGTGTTGTATGGATTTGTATTTTGTAGTATGAATATGATTTTAATATATGTTTAACAATTTACCAAAGCAAACAACAAAAAAAAAAAAAAAAAAAACAGAAATAATCACAATTACCTAGTAAAACATAATTTGAGAGAACGGCAAATTTAGTACAAACCTAGTGAAAGAGATGGTGTAACAGAGATTGCAAATACATATATATCCTGGTTAATTTTGTAGACCTTAAACCTCTCAAAGAATACTTAAAGTACCTGTATATATTTGCGTAGTGAAAACCCCAAAATTTTGCTGGATATTTATTTAAAATTTGCTTTGGTCTTTAATGATTTACAAATGATTTAAATAGATTAATATTGCAGCACAAAGTGTAAATCTCATATGATATATAAAATAAAGATCAAGGCCCGTTTTCTCAATGTATCGACAAACTGCCTGTTACTAAATCTCGACATAAATGTATTAGGCCGATAAACTGTTCGTTAACAATTTTGGTTTTCTCAATATACCGACAAAAAACATTATTTTCAGTTGGCAATACCTCTCAAAAGAGATGTGATAGTTGGGAACCCTTCCTTCAAGTGTTAACATGTTGACATAAATCAGCTGATAAATGTTGCCATAGGCAAACGTCTGCCAGGTAGTTAGGCCTGGCATTATAAACTCTTTCAACATTCACTTGGAACTCATGTTCTTCGAGTTCATCCTCCATCAAATTAGAAGCAAATGAGACATTGAGAAAACCAAATTTCCTTAAGGGTATATATAAGTTTGTCATTCCGTTTGTAATTTCTACATTTTTCATTTGCGACTCCACAAAGTATATATATTCTGGATCGTTATATACAACGAATTCGATATAGCCATGTCCGTCTGTATGTTGAAATCAACTTTCCGTAGAACCCAAATAACTTACAAACATAATTGATACATCAATATATAGGGAATTCTTCCGGTTCGGTCGCTATTTAAAATTGAGAAAATCGGCCCACAACTGGCTGAGATATAAGATTTTTGGCCAATTTTTTATTTATATCTGGATTATTAAGTCATTAATATGGACAATATGGATATCTAATGATAGATATTTCAAAGTCCATTGCAACGATTTATATAAAGCTATAGTAAATTTGACCTACAATGGGTCAAAATCGGGAAAATTATTTTTTAACCCGAATATTTTTTCTTACCACAACAAATTTTTTTTATATAAATTTAAAAAAAAAATTTAAACAAAATAGAAAAAGTTAAAAAAAAAAATAATTTCGAAAAAAAAAATTGAAAACAATTTTGAAAAAAAAAAAAAATTAATTTTGTTTACCTAAAAATATTTAAAATTTTTATTTTAAAGTATAATATAGCTCTCTTACTTGTTTTTACTAATATATTCTCACCATTTAGATTTTTGACAACTGAAATAAGTCTTTGACAGAAGAATTTCCGATCTATGTATGTGTATGTATCTATGGCCAAAGGTATATTTTTTAATACGAAATTTTTGAGAAAGTATTTTTTTTGGAAATTAATATTTTCGGCAATTATGTAGCGTTATAAGCTGTCATAAATGTTTGTCACAAACGATTTTATGGTTAAATACCTTTTATTTAAATATTCATATATAACTTACTTTCTACAGCAATATTTTGTTTCATATTTTATATTGTAATTACATGATTGTCGACATATAGTCGTCCATATGACTGATTTTGATCTATGTATGTTATGTTTGTCGTATTCCTAACTACAACTAAATTATGATAGTTATGAAAAAATATTATTATATTAATATTCATGACATGATCACAAATATTCCAGATAATGTATGTATAAAAATAATCATATTATGATTGAGTTGTAATCGGCTCAACCATAATATGTTTGTGCTACAGGCATTATGTTTTTTCACAACCATATTACGGTTAAAGTGGAATCAAAATAAGGTAGGGTTCAATCATAATATAGTTGTGCTATTCAAATATGCTTGTTTTGGTATTTTTTATTTTTGCTTGGTACAACACTCAGGAGATGACCCCTACTCAAGCAATGCATTGTGTTGGAACAAGGAAAAAAGGTTATGGGAAGAAGGATAGAGGGAGTAGTGTTTGTGGACATTTGATTTAAATTTTCCTACATTAAAAGTAACAGGAAATACTAGGACAGGAAGCTTATTCCACATACTGGCAAATCGATCACAAATGGATGAGCTGATGAACTCGTATTTCGTAAGAAACTACGGGTATCGGGAACAACGTCCCTAATTTCATCAAAACATTCATCCATTGAAGTATCAATAAAACAGTGAAACACAACCCACATTGCCACGATGCTCCAGAGAATCAACAGAGCTGGATACCCTACTGTCACCGATTAGCACCTTCGCCCTCTCCTATACGCAGTTGAGTATCTCCAAAATAGATTTCGAAGCACCGGCCCATACATGAGAGTTGTATTCCATTTTGGGTCGGATATAAGTGGTGTAAATAATAAGGAGATCGGATGAAGTGAACTATTTCTTACACCGTCTTAGAAAACCCAGGCTCTTGAATACTTCTTTTGACACTTGAAAAATGTGTCTTGTCCAACGAATACTACACTCAATTCTCATGCCTAGAACATCGAGATTCCTTAATATGTATACCACCCATAGAAACAAATGAAGCAACATGATCTGTCGTGCGTTAACATACAACATTGAGTCTTTAAAACACCCAAACTTAATTTTTGGTCATAGACTCCGTTTTAAAAGATCTAGAGGCAAATTCTCGCAATCGAAATAAATTTCGAACGCTTATTAGCGTTCGACTAAAAAGTCGTTCGTTATCGATCATTATAATTTTCTATACATTTTATTCTATATCGAATAAGAGAATCCAAAAAATAAAAAAAAATCGAACATTCGAATAAGTATTCAATCGAGTTCGACTGCGGTAATTAGCCCCCAGTTCAAAATCAGAAAATATTGCATTTTGAAGAGTTGCATTGCCTATTGCTTTTTTTTTTTGATTATATTTTAAGGAAAAGACTTCGAAAACTCTTTTAAAACTAAATAAATCTTAAAAAAAATATTCACAGCATCGATATATGTATCGACAGCAGGCAGGTCAAACATTTGGGGGGGAGGCGAGCTAAATAAAGTAAAATTTATTTAACATTTTTCTTTTTTTTTCTTTTTTATACCCTACAACTTCGTGAGAAGTGTATATATAAGTTTTTCATTCCGTTTGTAATTTCCACAATATAATTTTCCGACCCTATAAAGTATATATATTCTGGATCCTTATAGATAGCGGAGTCGATTAAGCCATGTCCGTCTGTCTGTCTGTTGAAATAAATTTTCTGAAGACCCCAGATATCTTCGGGATCCAAATTTTCAATAATTCTGTCAGAATTCGAAAAGTTTCCTATTTAAAATCAGCAAAATCCGTCCATAAATAACGGAGATATGTGGAAAAATCCGAGACAACCTCTGAAAATTTCATAAAAAAAAGACAATTTATTGCATGCTTTGACAAAAAAAGCAACAAAACTTTTGTGTTGGTTTCATTTCTTTGCGTATTAGTATTTGTATTTGTTTTTTTTTGTGTTTCGTTACGTTTGGCGTTCCCCTCACCCCGTGAGAAGGGTATATATAAGATTGTCATTTCGTTTGTAACTTCTACAATATAATCTGTTCGTCAGCAATTAAATGTAAAATGTTTAAAAGTTTTCTTGATATATTTAGGATGCTATACGCTGAAAGTGGGCAATTAATGCATCCACAACAAAGGTGAAGGGTATATAAGATTTGGCATAGCCGAATATTGCACTCTTACTTATTTATATTAAAACTTTTCGATTTTGGGAGGGGGATATTTCCTGGATCATGCTCATGCCATCTAAAAGATTTAAACATGATCATATTATTATTGAGCTCGAAATTGTAATTTGTGCTACAACCATAACGTTTTTACATAACCATATGAATTGAAATCAAAATATAGTTGGGCTCAAACAATATATGATTGTGGTGCAACCATAATATGATCATATCAGTTATCATGTTTTAACATGACAAAATTATGGTCAATCATAATATGCTTGGACATAATTATATTATTGTTGTGCAACTTTTACAATTAGATTGTTTAATCATAATATGATTAAATAATGTTTAAGGTGGATAATATTAAAATATATTTTTGAATTCGACACATTATTGATATTATGGTCAAATACGAAGTGTAATGTCATTTGATAGCAATCATAAAATCCAATCATCATATGACGGTGTTCGATTACTTATATTCACCACAACCATGTTTTTCTTAGAGTTTTTAAAAATGTTTTTTCTAAAAAATTAAAATTACATAATATCATTGGAAAATATAAGTATTCTTTTGCATAAATTTCATACACCTTTCGTTTCAATGTTGAAAGTACTTATTGACTTTGATTTTATTGAGTTAAAATGCCAGAAAAATCTTCATTATGATTTACTTCTAATAACAGTAATGAACATTAGTTTTTCGAATACAATTTAATAAAAGTTCATAACATAGAATAAACGCATAGAACGGAAGAATAGAGAAAAATCAATGGTGATAGAAATACACGACAATACATTCTCATGAATTAAGTTTTTGACAACAGACTTAGGTTTTTGGCACTAAGTTACCTATCTAGTTGTCATTTATGGTTCATAATATTATTTTAAGGTTACTGTAAAGCAAATCAAATAGTTTTAACATAAATGTACACATTTGCTGAAATAATAGTTGCAATACTTTCATTTACAAATGGTTTAAATAAAATGGTTTTAATGAAATTTTGTACAATATTGTCTATGTGCCTCTATTTTTCTGTGAAATATAACGAAATTTAAATTAAGTTCTAGGTCATATTTGTTGGAAAAATAATACGAACGGGCATCGTTTAATCGATTCATAAAGTGATTCTGAGTCTATCGCTGTACTTTACTAGTACTTAGACTAATATTTTTGACCGTTACAAATATCAGCATCCCACTATGGTGGTTTAGGGTATAAAAATATGTCCATAATGAACCCCTCCACTTTATCATTGCCATATCTATTGTTAACCACAATTTAAAATTTGTTGCATTTTTAGGCATTTAACAATATTTTTGATTAAATCTATTAAAACTATTAAATATAATTTATATTTTGAACCACGCTGCTATTTCATGGCTCTCTACTGTATTTATTTTCTAACTACATTTCATATTCATAGATGGGAGCATGAATGCAACTCACGTAATTCCATTAAGTTATTAAGGGATTTCATAAAAGATTTACAAAAATTGTTGCTGTCCATCAATGATCTCAAAGGTTTGAGTTACTTCGTATACACATGAACATACTTACTGGTACATAAATGTTAATTTTCCAGGTCTTTATAGTTTAATGGTTTTTTGTTAAGGAATTGTAAAGGATTGAGATTATTATTTAATAATTGTTTATGTAAGGCATATGAACAAAGATTTTTGTGCAAATAGAGTTGCTCTGTATTTACTCTTACACACATTTACAGTAGTAAATAGATACAGTATGGAAGCTCCCAGCATAATTGCTTCAATTTGAAATATAATTTTTTCTATGAGGGAAGTTTTGCTTTAGTTCTCTAATTCGTAAAAAAGTGCGGCTGAAGTAAACCGATTACTTAAAAAAGCTTATGGTAAATGTGTTTCATCGGTCTGTGCGGTTCAGAAGTGGTGATTTTGACACGGAAGACAAAGGCCAGCCAAAAATTTTGAAGACCAAGAATTGGAGGCAAGATTCTTGGAGGAAGATTGTTGTAAAACTCAACAATACAGAGAAAAAAAATATAGTTGTGTATGTTAACTGTAACCATTTCAACATTTCTGCATGTTTACTGTAACCATTTCAACATTTTTTAACTATAGTATAGTCACAGTAACTATTTATATGATTGTGGTAATAATAATATGGTTAATTTACGATTTACATGATTGTATCAACCAAATATATGGTTACAGTAAACATGTATATGTTTACTAGGCCAAGTACTCTACATTAGCGGTATTCACAATGTAGAGTACTTGGCCTAGTAAAAAAGCAGAAAAGCTATTTATTGACAAACATTTCAATTTCTAATGTATTTTGTTTTTAGTTTTTTGATATTGTGCTCTTTAAATACATTACCAGTCCAAGTACTCTACATTGTGAATGCCGCTATTGTGAATAACGCTAATGTTTTTAGTTTTTGAAAAGTTTTTTAACAAGCATAGCTCTGAAATATACTAATAGCAGTTTCGCTAGGCATCCCCGAATTTAACCTATTTTTTTTATCGAAATTTAGATTTTAGGCTACGAGTTCTAAAATTCCAAAACAGTCAAGAGTTTTAGATATTATGATATGAAAATTGGAATTTTTGTTTGTTTTATTTTGGAATTACGGGATTTGATTTTATTAAATGGTATATTTGTTTCCAACTTTACATTAGCTATCAGTATTTTTGAAATATTAGGGACAATTATAAGGTAGATCGATAAGAATTTTATGATGTTTATGTTTTATGAAATCAAAATTATTTTGTTAAAGTTGGACGGGCTAGCAAATATTTAGCTTTCAATGTGATTTTGAGAGACCTGAGATATGATATTAAAATTGCGTATGAGTTCTTTGGAGTAAAAATATGGAAAATTAATGAAACATCACTACTCTTGAAGTTACCCTAATGTAAATACATATGTATAATACATACATATTTATGTATGAATACATTTTTAATTGCTAGATATTGTAAATAGATATAGATATTAAAATTACATTTATAGACAATAAATAAATAAATTATTTTCTCACCTTGAGTGAAAACCAAAAAAGAAAAATAATAATACTTGGATTATGGTTTTTAAACACAATATCAGTTAAAAGTAAATAACAATAAGATTTTTATATAAAATTAAATTTATTCCATAAAGAATGTACAACTTTTTAAATTCAAATACCACAAATAAAACAAAAGACATAAACTCGTTGTTTATGGTGTTATGGTGACAGTAGACCCACCCTATAACAAAAATAAATTATTTTGATGCATGATTGAGAGATTTTTTCATCATTGTCCCCAAACCAATATTAAAAATAAATATAGTTTTTCTTGAAAATATACAATTCTTCGGAATAATGAAGCTACATATTAAATTAATTGGCCAATATCGGATACAATTAGCTATTGGGAGGATCCATATCAAAACGGACAGAAAACTGTTATTTTCGGATTTTACATCTTAGATTTTAATGAAATTTACCACACATATTACGGTTACAAAGAGTTCCTCAAATCAATGAATTTTTCATTGGAAACCCATTCGAAAATTGAAAAATATGTTAAAATTGTCTAAAATTATATACACTTAATTGCCCATAACTTTGATACTACTCAAAGACCAGCATAACATTAAAAAGCTTCCTTGAAGCCAAAATTACAATATTATAAAATTTCATCTGGCCGCTATACAAATGTCCTCCCGAAATAAAACTTTATGGGTCATAAGTGTTTAATTTATATGGTATCTACACATATTTGGCTCCAAAAAAAAGTTTTATATACATATATGGAATACATGTGACCTAATTTTATAATGATCGGTCCATAATTAGTTATAGCTCTCATATAAGGTCCATTTCCGAATTATATTTTTGCTCATTTACTCAGTGTAGGGTCGTGCATGACCGACCATATTTCCTTACTTGTTTACTGTTATCGATAATAAATACAACATTATCCTAATCACTTTATCCCCATAAAATCCGCGAAATATATATTCTCAAACGCATTTCATAATAAGTATACATTTTCCCAAGACTAATAATATTTGGAATATGGTTGTTAAACACAATATCAGTTAAATTATAATAATGCTTCTTGTGCAGCTTCCAGGAATATCTAGCTAACATAAATCCAGCATATAAAGCTGATTAAAGTACGGCAATGTAGAGTCATTAATAATTCTCAATTCGAACAATAATCTTGACCCATATACATTATACATATAAGCTCAATCTGTAGTACATCTCAATGTTAAAGAACCACAATGAGTTCGAATTAAAAGGATTTAAAGTGTTAATAATTTGTGTTGAAGAAAATTGCAATATTTTCATCTTTCTTTGGTTTCTCTAACATCTTCTATAACATCTTAAACTATTAAGTAAAGCCTATTGTGTAATTTATGTAAGAAAAAAAGTACTTGATTTTTGTATTAATTGTGGTACAAAAAGTAGACAACAAACAATATAGAAACAATTTTCTTATCTTCGGTCATGCATTATTAAAGCTTTCAAAGAATTATATAGACCAATTATTACTTTCATTTAAAAAAAAAAAATAATAAAAAAATAAACTCTAAGAAAACTCTTTAATCCATACGGTATATAAATTTATTAGAAAAATAATTGAGAGAAATTTTTTAATTTTAAATGGAAATTTATCTAAAAGCTACAATTTCTATATATTCTAAAAAACTAGTTACATAAAACACATGCAAAATATAAATATATTTACATATGTATTTTATTAAAAAATAAAATATAAAAACATAAATATACATAGATATGGGCTATTCCATTATGTCGCCCAGGACCGTCGTACACATTTCAAGTGAAACAAGTAAGAGAACTATATTCGGCTGTGCCGAATCTTATATATCCTTCACCAAATTATACTTTAAAATACAAATTTTAAATATTTTTAGGTAAACAAAAAAATTTTTTTTTTTTCAAAATAGCTTTCAAAATTTAAAAAAAAAAATTTTCAAAATAATAACTTTTTTCAAATTGTTTTCAAAATTTTTTTTTCCGAAATATTTTTTTTTTAAATTTACTAGTGAAAAAATTTATGACAAAAAAGTTTTTTTGGTAAAAAAAAAAATTCGAGGTAAACATATTTTTCTCGATTTTGACCTATTGTAGGTCCTAATTACTATAGCCTTATATATAAACAAGCTTAGTATAAATGTTTTTAAATTAACATAAGTATTCAATGTATTTATTTCAACATAATATCAACAAACTAAAAACGTAACAATGATTTATTTTCTTTATGTAAGAAAAAATAATTTTCAAATTTTTAAATTTCACACTTACAATGTCGAACGGCACCAACTTTATATAAGTACCAAGATCCTAGATCTTCTTATTTTTCAGGTTTCTTTTATTTTAATTGTATAAAAAATCTCTGTTTGGAATCAATATTTGATAAGCCTTCGGCATGTACATTCGGCGAACTGATAACAAATGTTGTTTTTCATCGAAATATGTGATAATTCAAAGAAAAAACTTACAGTTACAGGCAAATCCCGGTATAACGAATCTCACTTTAACGAAAATCCGATATAACGTTCAAACACATTTTTAACATTAAGTACCTTATATAACGAACGTTTCAACCATTTAGTTCTCGATTTAACGAATTTTGAGAAAAATAAAACAAAATCAAACGAACAATCAAACTTTAAACATTGACAATTATATCAATCTATCAAGAATGACTCAAATAATCATCTATCTCTAAAGAACCCTCTTAATATTCTCAATGCTAATAAAACTGGTAAATTTTATGAGATGAAACGTTTGTTCACGCTAGAGTAACCAGTGCTCCTTAAAGAAAGTTATCGAATAGATAGATTAATAATTTTGGTTTGCTGTTATGAATGTGGAACAAAGAATCTTTGAAAAGCAAAGAAACCCCACTTGATTCGTAACAAAGTGTTGTTGTGAGTTATATTCATTGAAATAATAGATATTTTTAATGGTAGAATCATTTTTAGAACCGAAATCCGTTTCAGTAATGCCTCAAGTCAACCTACCGAAGTACAATGTATAAAAACTAAAAAATATGAAAAAAAATTAGACTCTAGTCATGTCTCCTAACGTCACACCGCTTAAAACTTATTCAAAAAATAAATCTCGATATAACGAATTTTTCGATTTAACGAATGGACCTGACAGCATATCGTTCGTTATACCGGGATTTGCCTGTATTTGCAATCGCCAGCTATTTATGCATTATTTTCTTACACTTTGTACCCACAGAAAGATTTTAGATATCAAAAGTCAATCCATGATGTCCCTCTTTAAGAACTTGTATAATAAAAAGTGCGTTATAAATATTCAAATGAGAAAAGTTGCCCTTGAGCGACTTTGCATTCGGATATCTCGAAATAAATGGAAAATTTCTTTACATTTGGTCAATTCACAAGGTCTCTTATCATGTCTAATTGTCATAATGTCCTAATATTTCATAATGGTTTTTATTGATTTTCAAGCAAAAAATGTCTTAAAATTGTATTACTTTCTATGCTATATTTATTGTGTTATCGTAACGAACCAGCAGAGACCAACGACGAATGCCTAAGAGTCGGTTAAGCCGAGCCGCCAAGTCGTGATATATTAGGACATTATGACAATATGACTGACAATAGACCTTGTGAATTGACCAATTATTTAAATTTGATGTTTTCCCTATGAAAATATGTCAAAACAAAGTGTTTTCAAACACTTTTAATTTTCGGGTATCGGTGGAACTTTCGATGGAAATGCCCATATGTATATTAGGGTGATTCCAAGAAAAAGGTGCTAATGTTCCCAATTAAAATTAAATGTTCCTTAATTTTAAAATACCATTTCATATGATTTGAAATTTTCCTTGGAATATAAATGCTGTAAACATTTTCGTTAATTTAACTTTTCTGTCTCCAATCATATGAGGTCACCCTAATGTAGATATATGTACTCTTTGTACTTTTACTAATAACACACATACTAAATCAAGTATAAACATCAATATCCTTGACACAAACACTCACACATATACACTCTTGCATGCATTTATTTAAAATAATTTCAACCTAAAAATTACTGAAAAGTATTGATGCATGATTTGTGCTACAAAATATCTGAAATACATGCATATATCCTATGTGTTTATGTTCATAAACATTTACAATACATACTTAATAGGGTGGCACCTGTTTCGATGCTACCTATCTAAAACCTAACGTTTAGAGATTATAAACTAAATTACCGTTACCTCTTATACCGTTAACGATATTCTATAAAAAATTTAAATTAATGTTGATTGAAATCTAAATAATTTAAAATAGATCAGAAACTCTCCTGTCAAAGACCTAACTCAATTGTCAAAAACCTAAGTGAGAATGTATTTGTTAAAAAAAGTATAAAAAAACAACACTCGTATGTGTGATTATTTAGAGTAATTTTTTTGTTTGAGTTTTTTCTAGTTTCCGATCTACTTATTTGTATTTATCTATGATTTAAAATATAATAAAATACCAAGTTATATTTAATGATTGTAAATTGTATTAGTAATTTGATTCAGGATGAAATTAATGTTATCATTAAAATACCTCCCAGCTAAAATTTTCATAGGGAGCACAGAAAATAAAAAAAAAACAACATATTGGCCACCCTAATACATAGCATAAATAATTGTGTAAAATTATGTTTGTATCTGAGTTACACTCTTTTATATATTTAGAAAATAGAAAAAAAAAAAAAAAAAAAAAAACAATATTTATCATTTTTACTATGAAATGCTCAATTAAATTATGTTTATATAAATTGAATACCAAACAACAAATATGTATTTTATCGTAAAATATAGAACAATTTTATGCTAGTATAGACTCTGAGACAGACAGAATTACAAATTGATAATATTATACAAAAAATACAATATATGTACAGGTAAATTAAAAATACCTCCATAGGACAGTTATTGTGCAGCATATAATTGCATGTATATGTATGTATATAAGTTAACACAAAATATGTTGAAATATCTAAATGCATAATTAACAAAACTAACGTTTTGTTTAAGGTGTATAAAGTTACAAACTTTGTTCCCATGAAAAATGCTGACGCTATGTCTACAAAAACACGAGCTTCATTTCAAATAATAAAACCTGTGGTGACAAGTTAGGGTAGAACGTAAGAATATTTCACTGTTAATTTGGAACTTGAATAATAAAGACAATTTAGTTGCAGCCGCAACTAAATTAAAAAAATATTTTTTTAACAGATTTAAATCTGTGTATTTTAATTGGCGCCCGAGCAGGGACCAGATAACAGTCAAGCCTTGACAGGTCCCTTAGTAGTCGTAAAGGACAAACCGGTTCGCGCGTATTTTTGCCGACGCCTGTTAAGCCCGTGTAAAGGATAACGCGGATACGTAGTTTAATAAGTGTAACAAAAATAAATGTATTGAACTAAATAAGTGTAACAAAAATAAATAAATGTATTGAACTAAATAAGTGTAACAAAAATAAGTAAATTGAACTTAATAAAATTAAACATAAAGTTTTTCAAGAACAGTGAACAAATCAAATAATATTGCAGTAAATATCGTTTGTATTAATATTAAAAATAATAATTAAATAAAATTGAAAATGATAAATTCTTTTTGAACAATTCAAGTAATATTATTTCAAATAAAATCAAGATAAAACGTGGACTTAATTATTTAAAACAAGAAAACCATTAATTGAAAATAATAAAATAATAAATTCGTTTCGAACAATTCAAACAATATAATTTTAAATAAAAACAAAATAAAACGTGAACGTAATAAAATTACGTTATTTAAAAACAAGAAAACCATCAATTGAATACCTAAAATAACATCCAGCCGAACCAACTCCAACAACAAGGAAATTAAGACAGCATGAAGCAGATCCCCATCATATTATTCATATTATTGTAAGAATCTATATATTTTAATATTATTTAATTTTGTATTAATTTACTGAATTGTTTAAGAAATTTTTGTGAAAATTTTATATTACTATATGGTATATTTTTCCTGTTGTCAGTTATAAATTTTTTTTATGCCCGATTCAATTGAAGAGATAACAGAAAAATTTAGTAAGTGGACAATGACACAACCAACTGTAGCTTCCAGCTCAGCTGGACTTCTCGGACTAAATGAATTACAAAGAAGACAGATTAAAGAAATTGTTGAAAACGTAGTACGGGCGGGAAATGACAATCCGATGGACGAAGGGGCTGATCAGCCAATAGGTAGAGTTACGGAAAAATTGGAGGAACTTGATAAGGTTCCAGATATTGTTCGCTCTATACGGGAATTCACGGGAAAACCTGGAGAATTTAATTCATGGCGAAAATCAGTGGATAGAGTATTAGAAGTGTATGAACCTCTTCGTAATACAGGACGGTACTATGCAATTTTACATGTCATCCGTACGAAGATAATTGGTGACGCCGACATGGCTTTAGAGTCTTATAGAACACCATTGGACTGGAGTAGAATAAAAAAATGCTTAATGATGCACTATTCGGACAAACGAGACATTGGAACATTAGAGTACCAGATGACCGTTCTTTGCCAAGGCAATAAGACTATAAACGAATTCTATCAGGCAGTGTACCAACATCTGTGCCTAATACTGGATAAAGTTTCATGTCTTGACTTACAGGAGGCAAGCCTTCAAGCTATGACGAATACTTACAGAGAAAAAGCATTGGACACCTTTATAAGGGGACTCAATGGAGACTTACCTCGACTATTGAGTATTCGTGAACCGACATCATTACCACAAGCGTTACATATCTGTTTAAAGTTGGACAATATGACATTTCGGAGAAACTATGCTCACGCTCAGACCCCAAGAGCAAACATACAGAAAGATAGAACTAATGGACGTAAATTTTATCCTGAGCTTGCTCATGTTAGTGGATCAGGACAACCAAGGACATTCCGATATAGTCCCCCGGTAAATTTCAACCAAGATTTTCGAAACCCCAATTGGAAAGTAGGGTCACCCAATTATGGAAATTGGAATTCCAGACCATTTAATCCTGGGATGCAAAATGTGTTTACAGGACAATGGAATAAACCTATGCACCCAAATGAAACCAATAATTATTCGAGGGCTATCAAAGTAGAACCAATGGAAGTTGATCACACAACTCAGAGCAAACGTATTAATCAACCACAAATATTTCAAAACTCAAAAAGACCTTTAGGTAGTTCTTTCCAAGGACCAATTAACAAAATGCAGAGAAATTTCTATATGAATACTGACTATGTACCCGAAGACGAATGGTACGAATGGACAGGTTATCTCCCTGAAGGAAGTGATGTTGATGTACGTTCAGCAAATAATGAACCAGATTACGTTCAGGAATATTTCCAACAAGTACCAGAGGAACATGATTTTACCACGGAAAATCAGGACGTTCAACCAGATGATATTCAACTTCTTAATTTTTTAGATTAAACTGTTCCTCGTTGCCCTACTTCGAGGCCAAGACGAGGGACGGAAAAGTATTATAATTTTTGTTAGACACTGGTAGCAATAAGAATTATATTAGACCGGACTTAGTTGAAAATCCAAAAATTAACAAACATACTTTCTTTGCCAGATCTGCTAATGGCAAAATTAAAATATCGCAACATACCCTTTTGAATTTCTCAGGAATAGATGACATCCCTTTAAAATTTTACCTACTACCAGGTTTTGACTCATTTGATGCTATATTAGGTAATGACAGTATGAAAAAACTCCGTGCAGTAATTCACACAGCCGAAAATTATTTTATTATTGGAAATGGACAGAAGATTAATATAAAACAACGTACTTCACAGAACGTAAATTATATGGAATTACGAACACAACACTTAAGTGAAAATCAGAGAACATCCCTCAGGAATATTTTGGAACATCATAAACATTTATTCGCAGAACCAGATGAAAAATTAACGTATTCCACTGTTGTAATAGGTGATATAAGAACGGAAAATATGACACCAATATACGCCAAAAGTTACCCATACCCCATGGCATTAAGAGATGTTGTGGAAGAAGAGGTTAGTCGACTATTAAGAGATGGAATTATAAGACCATCTAGATCTCCGTATAATTCCCCAATTTGGGTAGTCCCAAAAAAGGAAGATCAATCAAGGAAAAGGAAGTACAGGCTAGTCGTCGACTTCAGAAAACTAAATGCGGTTACAATTGCGGATAAATATCCCATTCCGGAGATTAATGATGTACTTGCCAATTTAGGTGGAAATCAATATTTTACTGTTTTGGATCTTAAAAGCGGATTTCACCAAATTCTTCTGAAAGAGTAGGATAGGGAAAAGACAGCGTTTTCTATTAACAACGGAAAATTCGAATTCACCAGATTACCTTTTGGTTTGAAAAACGCCCCATCAACTTTTCAAAGGGAATTAGACGATATATTGCGACAATTCATCGGGAAAATATGTTACGTCTATGTGGACGATATTATTATTTTCAGCAAAGATGAAAAATCACACTTAGAACACTTGAAAAATATATTCGAAACTTTGGAAAGGGCACATATGAAGATACAGTTAGATAAATGCGAATTCTTTAAGCGTGAGGTGGAATTTCTAGGTTTCATCGTGTCGAAAGAAGGAATAAAAACTAATCCAAAAAAGGTGGAAACGATATTGAAATTCAACTATCCCAAGACATTGAAAGAACTACGTTCATTTTTGGGATTGTCAGGTTATTATAGGAGATTCATCAAAGGATACGCAGACATTGCGAAACCACTCACGAATCTTTTACGTGGAGAAGAAGGAAGAGTATCAAAATCAATATCAAGTCAGACTAATATAAATTTGAATGACGCGGCAAGGAAAGCTTTTGATGATCTAAAGAATGCATTAATATCACGGGAAGTCATACTATCGTATCCCGATTTCAATAAGGAGTTTCAATTAACAACCGATGCATCGAATTTTGCTATTGGTGCGGTACTCAGTCAAGATGACAAGCCGATAACTTTTATCTCCAGGTCACTAACAAAAACTGAAGAGAGTTACGCAGTAAACGAAAAAGAAATGCTCGCAATCATATGGGCATTAACTTCACTAAGGAATTACCTCTATGGATCAAAGAAAGTAATTATTTACACCGATCATCAGCCACTTACTTATGCCCTCAGTAATAACAACACCAACTCGAAGATGAAAAGATGGAAATGCATCTTGGAAGAATATAATTACGAACTACGATATAAACCTGGACGAACTAATTTAGTAGCCGATGCTTTATCTAGAAATCATACTGGACTGAACATGGTTCAAGATCAATCAACTCAACATAGTGCCGAGAGTTCAGCAGATAATCTCATACCTAGCGTCGAAACTCCAGTGAATGTATTTAAAAATCAATTATTTATAGGAATTGACGAAACATCTTCATATCAGTTCAAAATAGTTTTTCCAGGATATCACCGTCATATTATAATGGAGACCGAGTACGATGAACAAAAATTGATAAATACTCTGAAAAGATATCTCAACCCGTCTGTTGTAAATGGAATTAAAACTCCTGAACCTATAATGGGTAAAATTCAAACCATATATGCAAATCACTTCTCCAGTTATAAATGCAGATTTACCCAAATGGTAGTTAAGGATATAATCTCCGAGGAAGAACAGGAGAGTATAATTTTGGAAGAACATACAAGGGCACACCGTAACGAGAAAGAAAATAGAACACAAATTTTGGAGAAATATTACTTTCCAGGAATGGCGAAAAAAATTAAGAGGATAATAAAACTATGTTCGACATGTAAAAAAAACAAATATGAACGACATCCAAATAATACAGAATTGGGAGAAACACCCATACCAACTTATCCTGGTCATACCATTCACATCGATATATTTTCAACTGATAAGAAAATGATTTTAACCTCTATTGATAAGTTCTCAAAGTATGTGCAAGTTAAACCGCTTAGTGGAAGATCAATCGAGGATATTAGAAGACCACTTAGAGAAATTTTATTTTTCTATGGAGTTCCAAAGAATGTGGTTATGGACAATGAACCTTCATTTAACTCACCCTCGATATTATTCATGATGAAAGAGGATTTGAAAATAAATATATTTACCACCCCTTCCTATAGAAGTGAACCAAACGGACAAATAGAACGTTTCCATTCTACTTTGTCGGAGATAATGCGGTGCCTTAAGGAGGAAGGAATTTCACGGGATTTTGGAGAGCTACTGGAAAGATCAGTAAATGAATACAATCATTGTATTCACAGTACAACGAACAGAAGACCAGTAGACTTATTCTTTGGACGTACAGTTGACTTTTCTCCACAAGACTATGAGACAACAAGACTCTCAAACATTGAACGACTCAAAGCTAAACAGAAAAAGGACCTTGATTACCATAATAGAAACAGAACACCAGCCAAGGAATATGTTCCTGGACAATTAGTTTACGTAAAGTGCAACAAGAGACTAGGAACAAAATTAAGTAACCGATTTAAAGAAGAAATAGTAAAAGAAAATCGTGGTACGACTATTGTGACGGAAAGTGGTCGTGTTATACATAAATGCCACATCAGAAATTAACATTATCTTTTTATTTTACCTCTAGGATAATTTGTTTTTGTACTTATTTTGCAGACTACCCTACATAGCAGTTATAGCAGACATTAACATACTCGACTACTCTAACGCAAGACTGGTAACGATTCACACTGGAATAGCAAAAAGACAAAATGGAACATTTAAAGTTATACATTCTATTGACATAGGGAAATATAAGGATTTAGTTGATCATCTGGATTATCTTCTAAAAACAAATATTACATATAGTCATCCGCTCCATCCGTTTCTGACACAACAAACGAATGACATAAATGGTCTTATTAAACGTCTAAGTCCAAGTAAGGTAAGAAGATCCATTGACTTCATTGGTTCCGCATGGAAGTGGATTGCCGGAACACCTGACAGTCATGATTTTGAGGTTCTAAATCAGAAGATGACAAATGTACTGGAAAATAATAATAGACAGTTGATAGTAAATGAACTGACCATTAATAGAATACAAGAGATTTCGAATATTACAAATCAAATATTGAAAGTTAGGAAAGATGATTGGAATAACGAATTATCAATTGAATTGGAACATAAATTAAATTTAATAGAAAAAGAATTACAAAATATTGAATACGCCATACAATGGGCAAAGGTTAATATTGTAAATTCATTTATTTTTTCCAAAACAGAAATAGAAATTTTAAATAATGTCTTAGTAAATTACAACATACCTATATTTAGCGTAGATGAATTGTTAACTTTTGCAAATGTAAAAATTGTGACTAATGATAAAGAAATTTTGTATATTTTAAGCATCCCAATTACACAAAATGATACTTGTGAAACATATTTGGCAAAACCTATAAAATTTGGTAATTTAATAGATAAAATTGAATTTGATAAAATTTTGAATTGTAATAATGATTTATTTGCCATTAAGGAAAATTGTAAGAAATATAACGATTTAACTATATGTAATAAGAATAATTTAGTATCCTTAAGAGATGATTATTGTATAACTGGCCTATTTAAGAACAGAGTAGGGAACTGTACCCAGGTCAACAACGAACACGTAGCCACCATAGAGGAAATTGGAAGCGATATGATTTTATTAAACCAATTCTACGGCATGATTACAGCAAATGATGAGGAAATGAAGCTGAATGGAACGTATTTGATAAAATATTTCAATTTAACAATTACGATTGATGGACAAGAATATTTTTCACATGAAATAAGCGGCAGCAAACCACTACCAGCCTCTCTACAACCTAAGGCAATTGGTGACAGAATAGAAGAAGTGCTATCGTTAAAAAGATTACAGAAATTAAATATTGGAAATATTAAAAGATTGGAACTTTTGGAAATAAGAAATAATATACTTACAATAGTAATTGTATTTATCATAATTGCTATTCTTATAATTGCTATTGGTATTAAAGTATGGAAAAAAATTAACTATCAAGAAAAGGAAATAAGAGAAGATTCTCCTGAAACAATTCAAACAGCGGATATGAAGAAAACGGCTAAAAAAAACAGACAAGCATCTATGATCTACAGTCATTTTAAACAATCGGGACGATTGCACTTAAGGAGGGAGGAGTTAACACAAAATATGTTGAAATATCTAAATGCATAATTAACAAAACTAACGTTTTGTTTAAGGTGTATAAAGTTACAAACTTTGTTCCCATGAAAAATGCTGACGCTATGTCTACAAAAACACGAGCTTCATTTCAAATAATAAAACCTGTGGTGACAAGTTAGGGTAGAACGTAAGAATATTTCACTGTTAATTTGGAACTTGAATAATAAAGACAATTTAGTTGCAGCCGCAACTAAATTAAAAAAATATTTTTTTAACAGATTTAAATCTGTGTATTTTAATTTATATGTAGTATGTATTTTCTGCATGAGTAGAGATCTGTATGTCTGTGGAAATCTAGCTCAAGTCCAAAATATTAAACCGAAAGAGATATGTTTTATGCGGGATGTTTATCATAGTCTTTAGCGGGTTGAAATTGAAAATAGGCTACGAAATGTATTTTCAAGAAATGATTTTAACAAATTTGTGACCAAAAATTTCAAATCGTTTCCCACGCTAACCCATTATAAAGTGTATTTCATTAAACGCTTCCTATCTTAAAATTTTAATAAAACAAAGTGTTTGAGAGATATTTTCGAAATTTTGTAGTAGTTTGAAAGGCCTATCGATGCTATTATGTATCGTGCAAATATCAGCGCATCCGAAATGTCAAATTTTCCATGACTCTGGCGCATAAATCAGGTGGAATTTGATTGATTGATTTGTTGGCTTTGAGGGTCGTTGTGGTTTGTGGTTTATTCGCATAGACCTGCGACTTATGAAAATCCCACAAAAAAGTCTAAGAGTCTAACGGGGTCAAATCACACGATCTCGTTGGACAGTTATTATAACCTCTACATGAGATGGCCGTGTCATCAAATCACTCGTGCAATGAGCAGTGTGCCACGTAACGCCGTCCTGTTGAAACCACATCTCTTGGTTTTCATATCAAACAAGTCAGGATAAAATGAGTTGGTAATTATCGACCTATAGCGTTGGTCGGTGTGGGTGATGGCATGGCCGCCATGACGCCGCCAGCACAAAATCCCCACCAATCAGTAACTTTTTCGTCATGCATTGGATGCAAATTTGTTTGACAATATTGTTTGCTGACGTACCCAGATATGGGCCTCATCGTAAAATGGGAAAAGCACGCGGAACGTTGCCCGAACAGAGCACCCATTTTTATAAAACATTTTTATCATTTGCACATCTTGCTGTACGCTATATCCGTCCAGGATAATTTCGTCCGATGTGGTTTCAACAATATGGCTCCTATCAACATTCAAAGTTCGTAAGTCCCTATTTAAAGAAGCATTTTCTTTCAAATGTAATTAAAAATAGCAAATGGGAGTCCGTATAAGTATTCCCGGGGTCCCGCGAATAACTCAGGAAACCATTATGTTTATACACTGCTTTCTAATTTATTTTCCAATTTTAATTTGACAAAAAATTCTGAATCATAGATTAATACACATAGATCGGAAACTCTCCTGTCAAAAACCTAACTCAGTTGTCAAAACCCTTATTTCTGAATTTTAATTTATTTTTACTCAATATTAACTTGGTTTTCTAAATTACTATTTATATTTTCTCAATATTTAATTGGATTTGTGATCATTAATTTGTATTTTTTCAAAATTACTTTGGATTTCTCATTTTTTTAATTTGTTTGCTGTCAATATTAGTTTGCTTTGCTGAAATTTAATATGTATTTTCTCAATATTAATAAGATTGTATCAATACCCATTTTTTTTTCAATTTGAACTTGAAATAGTGTCACAACGTACCTCGACTTCTTTTAAAAGAATTATAAATTAAGTAGTAATAGAATCACAACAAAAGTTTATTTAAACTATCACAGTATAATAGAACATTATGACCTAATAGCAGACCGTTTGAATCCTCCAAATATGTATCGCTGTTTTATAAACCCAAAAATATCATATACTTATACATAAGTATTATGTTATTTTAGTCTCTGATAATAAAATGTTAAAATATTGTTGTATAGCTTTTGACATCAATATAATAATATAGAACTTTTCTCCTTGAACTCTTTACATACCTTAAAATTAAACTTTTGCCTGTACAAAATTAACCCCATAAATATTTTTAATGTTGTAATTAAAATGGATACCGTCTAAAACAAAAAAGTAGTACATAGAAGGTATTTCACTCATATTTAAAATACTTATCAGATTTTAACAATTTACTTTCATTTTAACTTTTCGTTTCATGTTTAATCTCCAAAAACTAGGTTATAAAACCACCAGGATGGCAGTGTTGCAATGGCCATGTTCTATGTAATAATTGTCGCAGTCGCTCTGAAAAGTGTCCTGTATGCCGTGTACCGTTGGGACCACGTGGTAGATGTTTACTGTCGGATAAATTATTTACTTTGTTGGCTGATAGTTTTCCCTGTGATGGCGGTAAGTAATGGGCCAGAGTAAGAGATAGAGTACGAAAAAAAGAAGGGGTGACTGAATATTTGTGTTTGTTTGCTTGTTGTTTTTGTAAGTTACTATGGCATTAAAATTTTTAAGATGGTTTTGGTTTTGTTTGTGTGTGTGTGTGTGTGTGTGTGTGTGTGTGTGTGTGTGTGTGTGTGTGTGTGTGTGTGTGTGTGTGGTGTGGTGTGGTAAATGATGTAGTACATTTATTTATCTCATTAAATTAGTTTAATATTTTATGTTTTATAATGAGTTTACTTTAGTTAATGACAGGACAGCATTCAGGTTCTTTTTTTTGTTTCTGCTTTTGGGGTGAAAGCAAATGAAATTTATAAATTTCAGTTAATTTAAAGTTTGATATATTACGTAAATTAATCAAAATAATTAGCATACTTTTGGGCTGTAATTTATTTTGCGACATTAAAAAGGGGTTGGATTATATTTATTTAAAAGTTTTCAGCAAAGTAAAGCTTAATTGTTTAAGAAATATTTATGACTTATTAAATGCTTCATTAAATAATACAAATTAGTATAAATAACTTAATAACGTTACGAGATAGGCTAATACAAAGAAAAGTTGATTATCTTCTATTTAAGATTGTCATTCAAAATAAAAATTATTCGAATAACCGAGGAAAACATATATTTTTATTCCAATGAATAAAATTTTATCAATAATTGTTGATTTAAAATTAAAAAAAAGTTTTATTGAAACAAAACTATCTCACTGAAATAAGAATAATAGTTTAAAATTCTATACCAAGTTGGTTACATAGATTTCAGACATATATACATTTTTCAATCGGCTATGGATAAACACACCAATATCAGAACATTACAAAGGCTAACTGTATAAACAATATTGATATAATTTATAATATATTTTATACAAGCTTCTTAAAAAATTACTGAAAGCTTTATATGAATTTAAAAATAATTTGTAATATAAAGTCTTTATTATACCCTTCACCATGAGTGACAAGGGTATATATAAGTTTGTCATGCCGTTTGTAATTTCTATATTTTTCATTTGCGACCCCACAAAGTATATACATATATTCTGGATCGTTATGTATAGCGAAGTCGATATAGCCATGTCCGTCTGTCTGTCCGTCTGTATGTTGAAATCAACATTCCGTAGTCCACAAATAACTTACAAACATAATTGATACATCAATATATCGGGAATTCTTCCGGCTCGGTCCCACAAATGACTGCAATATAAGGAAAAAACCGGGACAACCTAGATTTTTGGCCTATTTTTGATCTATATCTGGATTACTAAGTCATTAATATATAGACAATATGGATATCTAATGATAGATATTTCGAAGTCCATTGCAACGATTTATATAAGGCTATAGTAATTTGGACCTACAATGGGTCAAAATCGGGAAAATTATTTTTTAACCCGAAATTTTTTTTACCACAAAAAAAAAAAAATTTTTTCGCTAATAAATTTAAAAAAAAAATTGGAAAAACAATTTCGAAAAAAAAATTTAAACCAATTTTGAAATTTTTTTTTTTAAATTTTGAAAAACAATTAAAAATAAAAATTCTTTATAAATTTTGAACAAAAATTTTTAATTTTGTTTACCTAAAAATATTTAAAATTTTTAGTTTAAAGTATAATTTGGAGAAGGGTATATAAGATTCGGCACAGCCGAGTATATATATTTTCTCATTTTAAATATAGTTTATTAAATTATACGAATAATATGTCTCGTAATTTATTTGAATAATCGAGCAACTTTAAAAATTAATTCATCACTCGAATAATAAAAAAAACTCGATTAAAATAAAACTCGAATAATTCTGCCAAAATTTTAATAAAATCTGATTTATTTCTGTGTAGAACCGATTTAAAGCTCTTTGTTAAATGACCGACATAAACATTATTTCTTTCCGTTCGAATATTTGCAAAACTCTAAAAAGTGAGCAAAAACTATCGGCAGTACCTCCTTTTTTATAACCACCATCAAAAAACATATGGGGTATATTCCGTTCGTAACACATCAAAATATTTGTCGCAGTACCTTATTAGTATATATATTTTGTTACCTCATAAGCTTCTAAGACGATCTAGCTATGTCCGTCCGTCTGTCTGTTAAAAGCACTATAGGGCCCAAGCGAAAAGAGATAGCTGGAAGACAAAATTTGGTAGAAAGATTTTGGTTCATATAAAACTTGTTTAAGTCGAATTTCGTCGCGATATTAGTTGTTATAAGACTATTATGAAAATTATTATAAGACAATTACGTACGGGGACTAGGAATAAATGGGGAATAGGAACCCATTTGTTTGATGGTGGGTATAAGAAATATGCTACGAAAGGCCAATAATAGGTACAACTGCTAAAAGAAATATGAAATTATTTTTACACCAAATCATTACTTGCGATAAATGGATCCATTACGATAACCTGAAACGTAAGAGATCGTGTGTGATGCCTGGTCAACCAGCCGAGAGAATTTATTTTCTAATGAGTGTACCTTATATTGTTGTGTCATGGTCCAAACCAAATCGATGTAGGACACAATCTCTAGGATACGCTTTACTTTGGAACAGTTTATTCGATATTGGCTTGATTCGTTCATGTCCTCAAAATATGAGCAGTTCTTTTAACTCGGAATGTTGCCATAAAGATGAGAAAAGGTCCTCGCTAACAATGACCAATACATTGAATACATTTATATTGTACAAATGTTTCAAAATAAAAGCTAAACATTTTAAAAAATACCGCACTTTTAAGTCATATCCAATATATTAAACATATTTGGATAAATTAAATACTGTTGCAGTTTAAAAAAAAAACACCATCAGTACCATCCCAAATCCACAAAGCGCAAAATAAGGGTCATCGTAGTGTACAGTAGTCATTACGAAGCTTTTTATTAAAATCACCGAAAAATACTTGTGCAAGACTTTAAAATCCTAGTTAAAAGTTATTAAATGAAAACAAAAAAAATATATATTTTTTAGTACTCTCTAATTTTGCCTTAAGTCATTTTAAAAATAAACTTCAATATAAACTGATTTATTTTAAACTTGTTCGTCCTCATATTGTTGGTGTTGTTATTTTTTATGGCTTAATTATGTAACATAAATTACTAAAGTTTTGCCAATGTTGTCGCTGTTATACGTGTAATTTTTCTTGTTCTTTCATAAATATTTTTCTATTTAAGAAATTGTGTGTTTTATAAGATTTAGTTTTTTTTTTTTTTTTTTTTTTTTTTTTTCATAGTCGCTTTATTTTTAACTTCTACTGCTTGTGTTATTTTTCAATCTGTGTTGTAGTCATAATCTTAAATGTTGCCAAGTTAAGATTAAATGATGTTGCGTTTTTCATTTTCAACTTCCGGTATTTGTTTAAGTGTAATAGTAAGTGGAAGAGAAGGTTTCCCCAGCTGAAATCTATCAAATATATTCAACATTAATACTTATATTAATACTATATCTAGCTTTGCTTAAAATCATAGAAAATGTTTGTTCAAACCCCAGCCAGAAATGTTACTACCCGCATTCAGATAAATACCTGGTTGTACTTTTAGTCAAATGCAGTTTTGATCAATTTAATGCATTTCAATAGCCAAGTAAAATGTAAGTAAAAAAACGCTGAAACAAATTTTGCTGAAGCTGATAACTACCAGGAGGGCTTAAAAGTAACTCTTTCCAGCATGGATATCTCGGTATCTCGGAATTACGACTTTTGATATTTAACGATCCAGGCGACCAGTTGACAGGTACGGAATGCGCAGAAAAAATTTCTCAGAGAATGCTAATTTTCGTAATAAAGCTTAGTCGAAAAAAAGTGGTAATAAATTTGAATCTTCCGCTAATTTTTTTTAATGAATGTTTTCCTAACCAGAGGTGGACGGCTTTGACACCGTGTATCCCACCTTGTTGTATTCAAACATGCTGGTCACAAATTAGAATTTTCTTAAAGCCTATTTACTGTTTTATGATTCGTTCAGAAGTACATAATTTTGCAATCAGGCCAGTAGTTTACAAGATTCTGATATTAACCACAATGTGCGCTGTTCGATTATGATCACCATCACCATGTTGACCATGTGTGTATCAGTAGGATTTTATATGGACAAGTATCAGCCATAAACACGGAAAGATATAACCTTTTAAGAAATTTCAAAATTTCCCTCACTGGGATACCTTCTCTATTTTATTTACCATGCCCTGCTATACATATTGTTTGATAATACAATTTTGCCCCCTCGAACGATATCAACTTCGACATCCAAGGCACTTATAAAGTACTACGACATTTGTATTTTGTTTTTGTTCTGCTGCGTTTGCTTCTACTACTTGTTACTAATAATGTACTCAAAACAGTAGAGAACAAGTAAAACAAAAGCCACCAACAACAAGAACAACTCTAACTATCATACAATACAAAGAGAGCAAAAGGACAATTTCTAAAAGTAATAATAATAATAAAAAACAAAAAACAAAAAAAAAAAAAAAAAAAAGAAATAGCAGCAAGCAAACAAAACAACTAAAACAACAGTAATAAAGTTTAAATTGTGTAAACATTTGCTCCCTTTTAGTTTTTGTTTTGTGTTGTTTCTTTTCTTCATTTTCTTTTTTGTTCCTTATGCTTTTTCTAAGTTATTGTTGTTGTAATCTAAGCAATATCCGTTACATTTGAAAAGTAGGAAAACAAAAAAAAAAAAAAAAAAATAGATTTGAAAAAGAAATAAAGAAATTGGAAAAAATATTAGCTCTTTAAACTTGTTCTAGGTATAAAGAACAAAATAAAACTTCATGTTTTATACGAGTCGGGTGTATTGGTTTGTTTATGCTGTTCATCAGTCACTTGCACCATCTTCTTTATTTTTATTTTTTTAAGTTTGTTGGCCTGCGGAAAATGTCACACTGCCATCATTTGCTTGCATTGTATATTATTTTGGTTTTTTTTTTTCTTTGTTTTCTTCCATTTTCATGACGGTCATACCAGCAGTCCTTGCGAAAGTTTGGGTCTGTATGTGTTTTTATGCGAGTAGTTTTTGTATGTGTATAAAATAAATACTGAGCTTACGCGGGCAATCAGAAAAGGTTTCTAAAAAAGGAATTTCTTTCAGATATTACCACATTCTTTTCAGTTCATGACCAAGAAAATAATAAAATTTCGAACGATTTCTCTTGCTTGTAAACTGTATAATATTCAGCTTTAATGGTTTTTCTTCTTTCACTTTATTCGACTTCTAAAGGTAGGATCACACATGGCAAATATTTACTCAAAATAGCGTAACCACTTTTTTTAGAACAAATTTGTTTTACGTTATTTACTCTTGCAAGTGTTTTGTAGGATCAAACAGCATCAAATTAAATAAAATGAAATATTTGGTTTGAATTATCTTAAGTAAAAGGAGTTTTTGAAATAAATTAGTTAATTAAACTATATATTGTATTTAGTGGTTACGTCTTTTTCGTCAAATATTTGCCATGTGTGACCCTACCTTAAATGACTCTTTGACAACTATGAATTTCATATGCCGCTTTCTTTTCTAAGCAAAAAAAAAAAAAATACTAATTATCAAGTTAAGGAACTTTCCAAGGTAATAAACTTTTCGTTCTCTTATCCAAAAAATACTTGTTACCCTTTGCTCCCATTTGATTACTGATAGTTCTATTTATAAACCACGAAATGTAGATGTGGACTAGCTCAGTATGTAAAGAAAAACTTAATAAAATGATCAATAGTATAATTCAGATTCAAATATGCATACTTATATTGAGGTAGTCATATTTCAGAAAATATTTATTCAGAAATAATTAATTATCTACCTATATTTTGGTACCATGTTAATGCATTATAAAATCGAAAACAGGATTTTGTAAAAAGATGGAGTAAGAGGGCGACCTTGTTCCAGAAACGAAAGTTTATTTTGTTTTTAGACTTATCAAATCACCCTCCTGTTAGTTTTAACTTAACACAGAGTGGTTGTATTGTTTAATAAAGTTCTAACTTGCATTTTTTTCCATTTTTTTTAGATTTTTTTTAGATTTTTTTTTTTTTGCTTATTTACTTAAATTCTTGTAAACAAATAAAACAACGAATATGTTTCTTTTTCATAGCAAAACATACAGTTTATTGGTACTAAGTATTATTTGTATAGCTCACTACCACCCCTTGCATTGAATGAGCATCACCAAGATATATTAATGTAAGACCGCATCAAAGATACTCTTATGAAACTCGTAGTCAATCTAGCATGTCGAAATAATATTCCCTGAGGTCTATTTATAACATTGTTGTCACAATTAAATCTTTGATGTATTTGCAGTCAAAATGCATCCAACTATTTAAAATGTGTGACAAAATTAAATTATGATTTTTTAAAATGTTTAAATTTTGGTGTTTGGTTTATAATCTACATGTTTGTTACGCCTAAAACTAATGGTCTGACACCCACCCTAAATGTAAGCCGTTAGACTCAAAATAACTTTCTGTGCACATAACTTTGATCTGATTGGTTACCTTTTGACACTACTCAATGAGATCGATGAACTAGATAAAAACAAGATGCTAGTCACCTATATGCTAGATCCATCCTGTCGCATTCAGGTAACCAATAATATAACACAGTATTGGTCCCGAAACCTTAGATAGATCGTTCTTCATATATTCAGAAATCTATGTCTTGATAAATGAGCACAGAAAATGTGAAAAACTGTTTCTTCTTTTCTGTGGTCCCGGTAGTTCCGATAGTATATGTTAAACGAAATTCTAAGTTAATATTTATATTAGCCTTCTATTGAAGAGAGTTGAATAGTGTGTTTCTCATAGTAGATATACAGTATCGGCCATAACTAATGCACACCCTCAGTCAGTTTTTTCATGCTATATTTTTTTTTTTTTTATAAAAACTAAGTTTTGAATTTCTATTATGTATTATTTTCAATTGTTAATATATTTACTATTGATAAACAAATACTTTTTAAGTTAATCTTTCTATAAGAGGTAACTTTAAATCAAAAAATATTTAAAGCTAGAAAATAAAACGGACAAAACTAAAGCACCCCTTCATGGATATAATATAAAAATTTTTTTAATTCATTTTTTGTTGCAATTCCTTTATTTTGGATGACACAAGCACATCTCTTAGGCATAGAATATATTAAGGTTTTTATGGTGTCTTGCAATATTCCTTCCCAGGCTATAATAACGGCTTTAAATAAATCGTGAAAATTGCTGATCCTTATTTCGGCAATTTTCACGATATATTTTCATATTAACAATCTTCCACAAGTTCGCAATAGAATTGAAATCGGGAGATTGAGCAGGCCAATGAAGAACTTGAATCTTATTGTTCTGTATCCAAGTCTTACAAACTTTGGAGGTATGCTTAGGATCGTTATCCTGTTGGAACCTCCCTATAAGTGGCATCTCATCACTGGCATAAGACATTACGTCTTTCAATATATCACGGTACATGAACGGATATATCACGGTCCATAATCCCATTAACTTTATGAATTGGCCCAATTCCTTGACCAGAAAAGCAACCCCAGACCATTACATTGCTCCCTTCCATGTTTAATTGTTCCTTTGCAATACTTAGGATTCAGTCTTTCTCCTTTTTGCCTGTGTACACGCCTTATTCCATCGGAACTTTTTAGCTGATATAAACGGTTTTTTTGCTGGTCGTTGGCTGAATAATCCTGATTCTACAGCTCTTCCACGGATTGTTCTTTCGCTAACGCATAATCTTAAAATTGTTCTTACTTGAGTAGGATCTTTTTGTATTGTTCCTTTGATCACGGAATCATCATATCGTGTGGCTTTACGCGGGCGTCCTCCAGAATGCCCCGGTGAAATTCGACAATTCTGCAAAAACTTTGGAATCAGCCTGGAAATAACCGATCTGTTAATTGAATATTTTTTACTGAATTCATGCCGTGATAAGCCTGCCTTCCAGTCTTCAATAACTTTAATTTTAAATTCACTGGAGTACTTGTTCCTTGCCATCCATAGTTTTTTCACAATATTTTATTTTATCTTCTGGAATTTTTAAATGCAACCGTTGTGAGTCCCGTTAACTGATATTGCAAATTTGCAGAAAAATAGTTAAATTTTTAAACATCTTATAAAGGGGTGCTTTTGTTTTGTCTGTCGCGTTTTGTATTTCTATTTGTTTTATCATTTTAAATCAATTGTTCATAAAAATATTCTGTACTAAATGAACATTATATGAACATTAACAATATAAGTTAATAAAATATATACAAAACACATCCCAAAAAACCTTTTTTTATGAAAACAAATATGATATGAAAAAATCCATTGAGGGGTGCTTTAGTTATGGCCGATACTGTACTTATAGGCGAACATTTCCTGACAACCTTGTATACATTTTGCTTAATTTATTCTCAAAATGTCTTTTAAATATTCTAAGCGGATTTGTGACATAATATATTGCTTATACTATAGTTTTTCGTCTAATTTGGTCTTAGTAGTCTTTAGATGCTAATCGAACACCGTCATATTATCATTAACTCTTATGGTTGCTATCAAATTATATTATGGTTCGTATACGACCATAATACATACGTATTACTAATATGTAGCACTACTGCTTTCCTACCGGAAGTGTTGGGAACTCGTTTGAAAATGTTTGCTTTTTTTCATCATCAGAAAGAAGAAATATACCAACGGCCACATTCAGCATTACATGTGCCCATCGAAGTGGTATATTTTAGAGGATTTTATTTTACTTGAATTTATTTTCAAAAACTTAAGACTATTATCTGCGTATTGTTTGTTACTGAATACGCTGGCGAAATGTAGTGCAAATGATAACCATTTAACTTTAGCAGCCACAGTGAACTTTTTTGTTGTACAAGTAGCAATATAGCTAGAGTATGGTTTCCAATTGGCACTTTTCAAACTTCTGGGATATAATAGAAAATATAAAATTATCCAAATCGGTTGAACCAGATAAATGTTTTTTTAACAAAATGCAAACAAATGTTTTCCTATATTATATTCGTGTTGGGTCTTCTTACTTCTTTTTTTGTATTAATAATAAACCATAAAATTATTAAACATAACATGTTTAATGCTTTTATGGTTCAACGATCATATTATAATAGTAGCACATCCATAATATTGTGCCCAATCATAATATGGTTGTGGAAAAATATGGTAACTTATATTTTGTAGCACAATCATATAATGGGTGAACCCAACCATATAACAATTCTTACTGCTTCCAAACAGTAAAGTTTCTTTGAGTAGTAAAAGGTTTGCTTTAAGAATGACAGAACACTCTAGGGGGATTACAGATAGATATGTATAAAAGGTAGATAGATAATTTCAAAACTCAAACTATTGTTTCTGATTATAGTTGGAGGGTTTTTCAATTTCAGTGCAGCCGAATAATATATTCTTACTTGTTTAGATGTGGCAAACGAATAGGAAAATTACAGTTGTCTGTATCATACTATTTTAGATATTCAACATAAACACGGTAATTGTAAATTTAGAAATATATTGCGAGTTTTATATACAGAATTTTACTAAAGGGTACCAAAGATCAAAAGTTCTTCAGGCTCATAATTCATATATTTTATAACATTTTTGAAATAATTACAAACTAGCAGAATTTTTATTGCAACAGTTTAAACTTTAAATTAAATTTTTTCTTTATAAACAGACTTTTCTCCATAAAACTCAATAAAATGTTTCATATTAAAGTAAAAATTCTTTAGTAATTCATTTTGCAGACAGTGTAATATTTTGCAATTACTTAAATTAGCTATACATATTTTTTATTATAAAAAAAGTAAAAACTTGTTTTTGTTAAAAAATTTAACTTTGTTCATTACAAGCTCATTCTTAAAAAGAAAACATTTTATATAAAAATTTATTTTCCTTAGATTTTTTTTATTAGTTTTTATATACATAATTTGTATGGGTATGTGTGAGAGAGTGTCCGTTGTATTGTATTGTAGGAAAACTAATTTTCTATAATGTTGTGTATTTCTCATGAAAATTTATTAACGAAATATTTTTCTTTTATGCCATTTTACATGCTACAACAACAACAACACAAAATAGTGCGCAGTAACAAAAATTCACCAAAAGATAGACGGAAATGTAGTACGGAATTTCATAATCAGCCAAAGATGGCCATTGTACAAAAGCACCAGCAGCAGCAGCAACAGGAAAAAAATGAACAACAGGGAGCCAAGAAAGCCAAAGATTTTCTATTAACATCCTTAAGACACCGTAGAAGAAAACTATCCAGCTCTAAATCGAGTCACGACGACAAGAATGACCAAGGGCATGCAGGTGAGGCGAAGGAGGAAAATAAACATCCATCAATGCAAAAGCAGGCCATGTATGAAACAAATGTTGTTGTTGGCAGTACGAGTAGCATTAAAAGGAATAGTAACAACCGGAAGTCATCACCAGATTATAATAGTGAAACTGGTAGTGGCCATGTTAAGGGTGATGGTGATGTTGCTGTTCCAACAACAATGACGACAACCTTTCGCTATGATGAGTTGCTTGGACAAACACCAACAATACAACAATGTCATTGTATAACGTGTTATAAGCCAGATAAAGTTGCAATTGTAAATAATGTTACAACGGCAGCAGCAGCAACAACTGCAGCTGCATCACTAAATAAATATATATTACGGATACCAAGTCAGGGACAACTGGAGAACATGGTACAGCAGCAACAGCAGCAATACGAGGAAAAATATCAAAATTATCAGTGCCCAACTGGGAAATTATGTTGCTTGAATGTGAACGTGATGCCCCATGCAACATGTACGACTACGAATACGGCAACAACTACTACCAACACTCCCCTCCATGCTCCAATGACTAATAACCACTTGTCAACAATAACAGCAACAAATGGCAAGCTACAACATCCACAGCAGCAGCAACAGCAGCATCAGGTTAATGGTTATAATTTTCATAAAACCCTTAAACATGAATGGGACATTTTAGCTCATCTTACCGAAGATCATCAATTACCAGTGAATCAGTATTATGCCGAATATGGTCAACGCCTACGAGTGCAGCATCTCACCCAACAACACTCGCTAACCTGTCTTAATCTCAAGGGATCGGATGAGAATGATTCGAAAGTAGAAAAGTTCTTTATAGCCTGCATACCTTTAGAAGTGACCTCGACGTCAGCAGCCTCAAAAGTGGCCATATTTATGTATCACATGAATTCTCTAGCCAACGTCACCACAACAATCACATCCGCCTCGACTTCCTTAGATGATGAGGTCAGCAATTTTGAAACGATTATTGAAAATCCCTTAACGGGTATTAAATGGTTTGGAAGCGCTCATCCCCTAACCACCCCCTGGTCACACATACATGAAAAACAACATTATCTCCGGCACGACGTGTTGCAAAATCATGTGGATGCTGTCGGTATGGGTGAAGCAGCCATGAGCGATGGTGATGCATTTGTGATTGTTGTGAAAAGAAAATTAGAAATGAAAACAAAAATCTAAGCGAGACCACAAAATGAAAGACAGCAAAAAACAAATCAAATGTTGAGATGAATAAAGACAAAAAGTATATGAGATTTAATGTAGTTCATACGTATAAAAAGGTTCATGTTGCAAATACATGTTTTAGCAAAAACCAAAATAAAAAAAATAAAAAAATTAACAATATTGATGGCTTGTGTTGCTACGTGTTTACGACTTTATAGCCTTGCATGAGCTACGTTAAAACTAACTGCGTAACTAACTGTAACAATTGGATTACTAGATACAAACATATTGTATTTGGATACATGAAAAGGTTTTTTGTTTTAAAACAGTTTTTAAAATGTTTAAACCTTAACGAAATATTGGAAATAATCGAAATTCTGAAATAAAACTTAAGTCGTAGTTAATGTTAAAATCACGTAGTCAGCAACTTGCTATTTATATGAAATAATTTACTTAAATTGCTATTATAAAAACAAGTTAAGCTACCTTCTGAATTATTTATACATACTTTAATGCTTTTGGGTACATTTCTTGCATCTGTAGTGATTATTTTTGTTTTTATTTTAATAATTCTGTAATTATTTGAATTAAAACATATCCAAATTAAGTTAGGAAATACTATAGTTTGTAAATTCATAAATTTTCTTTGTATAAAAAATAAAATGTTTTTTATATTTGTTTATTAGTCATATTCATCACTTGTTTATTTAAATGAAAACATTACAAATCATTTATTGTTAATAATAAAATTTAATTATCGTTTTGCATAAATTTGTTATAGAGTACACTCTAAACGATTGTTGTAGTTTATTAAATTGCAATTTCTTTTTTTTTTAACGAATTTATCTTTTTTTGTATTTATTTGCATATTAAGTCTGATTAAATAAAATTTTATTAAAATTTTAACTTATGTTTGTTCAATATAAACATAAAATTTAGTGATGGGTGAGTAATATTCGTAATTAATTGTTTTAGTTATTTTATAATTAGTTTAAGCCACCAAATGTGGTAATGTAACGGCTGACAGTGGGGGAATTTCGACAGAAAGTGGAAATTAATTTGTAACTTCGAAAGATTTCAATATATATGAAATCTACTAGCATTGAAAATGAAAATGTCAGTTTCACATTTGAAAATTAAAATTTTATTTTTATACCCTTCACCATGAGTGGCAAGGGTATATATACGTTTGTCATTCCATTTGTAATTTCTACATTTTTCATTTGCGACCCCACAAAGTATATACATTCTGGATCGTTATATATAGCGAAGTCGATATAGCTATGTCCGTCTGTATGTTGAAATCAACTATCCGTATCTCCCAAATAACTTACAAACATAATTAATACATCAATATATCGGGAATTCTTCCGGCTCGGTCGTTATTTAATATCGAGAAAATCGGCCCACAAAGAAAAGTGAGATATAAGGAAAAAATCGGGACAACCCCGATTTTTGTCTATTTTTGATCTATATCTGGATTACTAAGTCATTAATATAGATAATACGGATATCTAATGATAGATATTTCAAAGTCCATAGCAACGATTTATATAAGGCTATAGTAATTAGGACCTACAATGGGTCAAAATCGGGAAAATTATTTTTTAACCCGAATTTTTTTTTTACAACAAACATTTCTTTTTCACTAATAAATTTAAAAAGAAATTTTAAAAAATTTAAAAAAAATTTTGAAAAAAAAAATTTAAAACAATTTTGAAAAAAAAAAAAAAATTAAATTTTGAAAAACAATTTAAATTTTTTTTTTTTTTTAATTTTGAAAAAAAATATTTAAAATTTTTATTTTAAAGTATAATTTGGTGAAGGGTATATAAGATTCGGCACAGCCGAATATAGCTCTCTTACTTGTTATTACTTAACTTATTCTGCTTGTTTGCTAATAACGGATCCAAAACCTTTCCGATTTCTTTGAAATGTCTTTCTTTAAAAACCGAATACCGTGAAACACGGCGGTGTATCCGTCATGATATAAGGGTGTTTCTTTCCTTCTGATGTCGGTTCAATATATTGGATAAAGAACAAAATATGCGTCCCGGACTACGTAAATATATTGCAAAGCATAATCCTTCCATTTGCTGAGGAAGAGATGCCCTTGAGATGGGAGTTTCAGCAGGACAATAATCCGAAGCACTACTCAATATTGGCAAAATACCGGTTTGCTGTCAACAAAGTACCGCTTATGGAATTGCCTTCCCAGTCACCGGACCTTAGCCCAATAGAACACCTGGAGGGTTTCAGTCAAAAGTGGGAAAAAAACTCAGGAAGAGGGGTTTTCCATTAACAACGACATTTGTTGATTCCATAAGTTGCAGATGCAATAAAGTTGTGAAAAACAAAATCAGAGCAACAAAATATTAAAATAAAATAATTTTTGAAAAAAGTTTTAAGATGTGCTTCTAAAATTGAATCCCTTTACTCGTTTCTATTATTTTTTCCAGTAAAAATATTGACTCTTTTCATTTTTAGTCATATAATGTATTAAAATATAAATGAAAATAGGAATGATTATGTTTTTCTTATGCTGTATGTCTGAAAAACAAAACTGCATATGATTCATTAGGTAATTTGAATTTTTTAAATAACAAAGCAGGCATTTATTTTTCTTGTTATTTATTAGCGTGGCTTTCGTGTACGATCTACTCAACCAGGTAAAGTATATATTATAAAATAAATTGATACATATAACTTTAAACAATAAATTTATTTAGAAATATAGGTAGAAAATCTGGAGATCATTTGGTTATTATGATCCCTGATTTGGCTTATGAGAAGTTTCTTTCACAACTAAGAATCAGAATTTACCCAACCTAACCTCTTGCATGCTGAAAGAATAAACATTTCTTAAAAGAAATGACAGCATTTGCAGCACCTGAAACTATTGCTTCCTTGGTACTGTCATCATTTTTATGATACATAATATTCCGTTTGAATAATGAATTCATTTGTTTTATGTCTATTACTTTTATTTTTTTAATTGAATTACTTACTTTAAAATTATTTTTTAGTTTTTTTTTTGTGTTTGTTGCGAAAACACAAATACAAATTAGCGTAACATACATAAATTCAAAAATATTTCGTAGTTTTGTTGTTGTGTTTTAAGCACATACCAATTTCAGCAAAAATAAATCATAAAACGAAATTTTGTTTGGATCAGTCCATATTTGACGTAGCACTAATATATAGTCCAATCCCTAAAATCAGTCAAATACTCATAAATCTCTTACAAAATAATTATTTTTTATGCATAAATCGAAATACCAAATTTAATAAAGATTTAATAAAATTGCAAAGTTATAAAGTAATTTTTGATCAAAATGCTAAAGTAAAACAAAATTCAGATTTGTTATTGAGAATCCAACAATAATCGAAAAACTTTTCAGAAATCTGAAAAATGGTATTTTTTTGATTTTTTTGGCGCTAAGGTCGGAGCTATAAAATCGCTTTGCTTAATATTAAAGATCATATTGAGAAATACAATACAAAACAGGCATACATTATTTTAAAGCTGCTATAAGGGAATATTTGGCTTTAAGATGAATTTTACACACAAAATAGGTCTATTTTGGAAGGCTCAAGACCTCTCAGTAATAAATATTTTGAAATTATCTGTCTTTATATAATACTAGTGTATACCCGGCGTGTACTACTATGATAAAAATTCTTTATTAAGGGGTTTTATAATAATCATTTTTAACCATACATTACACAAAAAGTACCAAAAAGCTGGATAAATTTAACCCTTACAAGTTCAAATTTCAAAAAAGTACCACAATCCATTTGAAATTAAATTTCTGAGACATAAGATACAAAAAAAAATAGAGTTTCCAGTTCGGTTTTAACCGAAACCGCGTTTTTCATGGCCTAAAACCGAAACCGACAATTATTCTTCGGTTTTTACCAATATATTTATCCAATATATCTAATAACAGATCGGTAAAAATATCTAAAGATTTCTTTAATTGTATTACAGTAATTGCTTCAGATGATGGATGTAGCAGGCTACATTTCGCAGGCTAGGCAAGGAAACCTGTTAATAAAGAATGACACAAACTCATTTAAAAGTATTGATCTACGAGTATTTCTAATAATTAAACTTCAAATGACAGTTTATTTCTCTAATTTAAAAAAAAAATAATGCAACATTTTTATAACAAAGACTTAGTTATTTTCAAATATCCGATAAAAGTATGGAGTACTGGCTGACCGGGTGAGCTTCGCCACCCCAAATGGATTAAAGAAATAGTACTATTACGGAAATTTCAAAAAATACCATTCGAAGAACGAAAAAATACTAATAATTTTCGTGTCGTCAATGTCATATAGATGGCTTAATGATTTACTTTCTTTACACAAAAGCATATCAGTAAAATAATTTTATATAACAAAAAGTACCATTAGAGGAAAAAGTACCTATTTTCCACATTTTAACCACCGTCAAGTTTTAAATCAAACTAATTTCCTTATTCTAGGTTCAATATTATATTAGAAAATTCAAAAAGTACTATTTGGAGAACGAAAAAAATACTCCTTAGTTTGGTTTAGTTCTCCATTTTTGGTATCATAATACAATTGAGATCCCTATTCTTGATTATTTCTTTACTGAGAAGCATATTAGCTAACTAATTTAATATACTAAAAAGTACCAATTTTCCTTTATCCTCTTGAACACCCGTTAAGTTTGAACTTTAAATTTGTATAGCATTTCCTATATTATCAACTGATTTTTTATCTATAACACTTAATATTAAATAAATTATCACAATAACGAACCGAAACCGATCGGTTTTCAATTTTTTAAATTCTTCGGTTTTATGGAAACTCTAAAAAAAGTCCTAAAACTCGGTTGTTGCTCGTTTTATCCCTTTAAAACTACAAAAATCAAGACCAATATTGTTCATAATTTTTAATTTTTTATGTACCCGAGGTACCTTAATTTCGGGCATGAGACTCCACCCCTTGGAGTTTAACTTCCAACATTTAAAACATAAACTCAATTACACCTTCGCTATAGATATGACAAAAACGGTATATTCGTTTAGAAGTTACATATAATTTCCTCATTTTTATATAATTTCCCATAAAAAATCTAATATTTTTATAATTTCAAAACATAAAATGTACTCACATAATAAAATATTTCGGTTCACCTGTAAATATATAGAGAATAAAAACAAATTATCAAAATTTATTCAGCTGATATTCATAAATATGTATAAAATTAAATAATAATTTTTTAATAAAAACAAATTGAATTTTAAGCAAAAAATGCAAAAAAAAACTATTCCTGTTCTCACTTTCATCATTCACCGTATTTTTGGATGAATGGTGAAAGTTCTCAGCATTTCTAATTATAAATGTTTGCACGTGATTTTTTTAACCTGAATTATATAATTTTATAAACTTTATTTAATATAAATATTGTTGTAATTATGCCGTGAATGGTGAAAGTGAGAACAGGAATAATCCTGAATATTAAACAAGACATAAGTGTGATTTCTAGTAATTTACACTTTTAATTAAAAGAAAAAAACTGCTATGAAATCATCTATCGATTTATTAAGTGCTATATGGGCAATTCCATATCATCGTACGTGACATTTGTACACCTATAGAGTGGAATAGATTTTGCAAAAATAAGAGAATCTGAAAAATAATTTGGTCTTTATACTCCATTCAGAGTGTATTATATTTTAAAAAAATAAGTTCTTTTGAAACATTGTTGTCCAAAATATAGAGCGAAATTAAAGCATATCGTACGTGACATAAAACGGAAGTAATTTTGAGGTACATGTAGAAATGTGCGAAAATTTGCGTATCGTCAAAAGCTTTCTATCTTCTTTTAATTTCTTACACTAAACCAAATATTTTTCCTTTACAATCCGTCATATTTAAATAAAAACAATCTTTGGATGATTTTATAATAAATAAAATTTAATATCGTACGTGACAGATTTTTCTCTTATGGTAAAACAATATGTATATATTCTATAAATATATGTATACAAAAACTAAAAAAAATAATAGAAAATATACATTCGATTTCAATAAACAATTTGATAATAGCAAAAAAACAATCAGAGTCAAATTCATTTCATACTACATGCTAATTGATAGCTAAGTTTTCGCCGCAATTTTAGCCCAAAACGTAAATTATTTTTGCTCTTAAAATGTTGTAATAAGTTCTAAATACTTTCACATATTAAAATTTTATTGTTTTCAAATCATCTTGAAAAAAAGTTTAAAGAGTTTTTGTTTTTTCAGTCGTGGTAGTCATTCTCGTGGAATTGCCCATATGTAAATATGTACATTAGAGTGGTCCAAAATTGTATGGCCGAATTGTTAAATAAACTGTTGAAATACTGATGATAGAAAGATACCAACTGCACGCAGAAAAAGAATATAACTCTACATGATTACTGTAACCATTTCAACATTATTATATGTTTCTTAACAATATTATGGTCATTGAAATTATCTATATGATTGCGGTAATCATAATATGTTAAACTTATGATTCACATGATTGTAGCAATCATATACCTATTTATAAAAGAACAAGAAACGAGTGATAAATTTCTTATAATAAAATAATAAAATTGTCTATCATCTGAACTAAAGCAACAGATATGATACTAGAGCTAAAGTTAATTCGCTGTCAGTTGCCGTATAATTCTGAAAATGGATTATATCCATTATGACAGTTATTTTTTGGGCATTATGTCAGAATTCGTATAAAAAGAAGCTGGAAAAACAACGAAAACACGCATTTAGAAGTTGTCCCATATCGCGAAATCGCAAAAAAATATAATATATCAATAGGGTTAGTGAATAAAATAAAGAATCAGTATAGTTTAAACTCCACGGGAAGTAAATATGGTCGCCCAAAAAAACTTTCGCTTGTCGATGCTCGGCAAGCTTGTCGATTGATTGTATCTGGTGGGGCTAATACATCTGTTGAGGTCACACAAATACTCAAATAAGAGTATAGTTTAAACATAAGTTCCAAAACCGTTAGAAGATGTTTAAAATCCAGTGGCCTAGCGCCAAGAACAAAACTTAAAAAACCTTATTTAAGCGAACAAAATCGATAAAAGCGGTTGGCTTTTGCAAAAGTACGAGCATTTTACAACAGCCGACTGGATGAAGGTAACTTGGTCAGATGAGACAAAAATCAACCGTATTGGGTCTGATGGGCGCCAATGGACATGGGTTGATAAAAGAATTGGAGTCCAAGAGCGAAATATTACAAGCGCAATGAAATTTTGAGGTGAATCTTTGATGGCGAATAACTGGCAGAATGTGTGCCAAAGATTACATTACAATCCTTGAAGACTCATACATGCCAAGTTTGGATATATTTGGTTTAGAGCCGGGTCAGGATGACATCTTCATGCATGACAACGACCGGAAGCACACTGCCGGAATTACTAAAAGAGGTTTGAAGAAAATGGGATTAAACTTTTAGATTGGCCACCCCAGTCTCCGGATTTAAATCCTATTGAACACCTTTGGTCAATATTGAAAAGGAAAATATTGGCTAAAAAAGACCCAGCGAAAACCATCAATGAACTTTGGCAGCATCCAAAAACGTAAGGATTTTCGTCAAGGGTCATAATTGTTCACAGCTAACATGTGAAACCTTTTTAAATTTAAAAAGTGAGTTTAATATTTTTTGTTAGTTTTATCTTTTTTTTATTAAAGCATAATGTAAAGATTAAAATCAAGTTAAAAAATTTCAATAAAAACAATGAAGAAGAAAAAGCAAGTTATTCATATATAATATTGGTTGTTTTGTGAACAATTTTGTCCCTAACTGTATATGTACGCTCTAAATGCGTGTTTTAGTTCATAGTTCAATATTGAACTAGTTCATTTAGTTCAAATAATGGAATCGTTCAATTAAACTAGTTCATTCATGAACTACTCAAGTCTAATCAAATGTATTACCAGTGCACAGTGGGGCAGAATCAGCATTTGTTGGAAATAATGGACGTAGCCAAGGAGTATTTGAGTTTAAGTTATTAAAATGGACCCCACAAATACTCCAGGGGCGGCGCTATGGGGGCTCGAATTAGGGTACATTCGACAAGTAAAATTTTTAAACACGTGCCATTTTTTTGTTTCCTATCCGATTTTAAACATTTGTATACTTTTGGAAAGGGCTTAGCTAGATCTTTGAAAAACAGATTTTTAAAGGAATGCCAGATTTATTTCCAAAAAATTTGATTCTGTTGTACATTACCAGTGTTTAATTAAGTGTTTGTGTGTTTCTGCGAATTTATAAACGTGTATGAAAGACTGAGTGACTATTGAAACTGTTGCTGTTGTTCATTTTAAATAAAGAGTCGTTACAATTTTAAACTACTAAACGGCTTTAATTTGCAATCAAAAGTATCCGGTTTATTTAACGGCAATAAACCAACGTTTATAAAAAGGTAAAAACGTAACAATATTGTTAAAAAAGTTTTAGAATTTTCAGAAGATATCTTGGAGATTTATAGAGAATGTATAAGGGAATAAAAATATATTATGTCAATACCTCTTAAAGTTTCCTGTGATTAAAATTTTTTGAAGCACTCTAATGTACATATACACATATTTATGGTAATTCAATATTAAATATGTATAATATAATTAATTTCCACTTCAACAACTTTTTATGTTGACAATTCATTCATGTCTGTTGGCTGCCATGTCTGCGATATATTTGATGATGACGATGATGATCTTCATACACAATTCATTCAATAATTTTTATTTTATTTTTTTTTTTTCTGTTTAAATGGTCATCATTCAATATCTTACCAACCAACCAATAACAATTAAAAACCACAAACATATTTACACAAACAACAGATACTCGTAAGTACATGTACATATGTATATATCCTGATCAATTTTATATATATATTTAATTGAAAATTGTTTCAACACCATCACCGACATCAGTAAGTAAGCGATAAACAAACAAAAAAATATATATATATTAAATAAAATTGTATTTATAACAGAGAAGATGGTTTTATGCTGAAAAAGCATAAATTTTCTTTTAGAGACCAGAGCCTGGAATAAAAACTGGTCTTTATACGGCCACAATATTGAGTAACGAAAAAAAAAAAAATGTTGCCATTCACACGCACGCAATGCATGTTTATAAAGCACCCAGCTAAATATGAACAATATATAAAATAAAACCAACATCAACCTTATAAAAGGATGCAAGCAGAAAATAAAAACTCTATAAACTGCCACCATTGATTGAAAAATATGCCAAAAACAGCATAAATAACTGACGTCAGCACAACAGCATCAAACAACCCACTATTTACGACACACACCCACTAGCAGTAACAAAAGTACCGTCAACCCCATCCTTATCAGGTGTTTATTATATAGTTGTAGAGAAAATTGTGTAAAGAACCGCCAGGAATCATCATATAAACACACCCACTCATAGGTATAAAAACTCTTAAATATACAATATAACAATATTAAAACTATATAAAAGAAATATCTACAGCAATCGGGAAAGTATATTTAGGTTAATTGTGGATATTGTAACATGAAGTTGTTGGATTTTTGTGAAAGCTAATTATTAATCACGCATTCCCACCCTGGTTAGTTCCAAGATAGAATGGAATAGATTTTTGAAAGATAAGAGTTTCTGAAAAATAATTTAGTATTTATGTTCCATTCAGAGTGTACTATATTTAAAAAAATAATAAGTCCTTTCTAAACATTGTTATCCAAAATATCGAGCGAAATAAGGGTAAGTATATCCTACGTGACATAAAACGGAAGTATTTTTGAAGTACATACAGAAATATGCGAAAATTTGCGAATGGTCAAGGGCTTTATGTTTTCTTTTAATTTCTTACACTAAACCAAATATTTTTCCTTTGCAATCCGTTATCTATCTATATATATAACAAGTCAGAAAGTATGGTCGGTCAAGCCCGACCATTTAATACCCTACACTAAGTAAATGAACAAAAACATTTTTCTTTAAAAATTTCAATAATTTATATTCGTGAACGATTTTCGGAAGTGGGCCTTATATGGGAGCTATGACCAATTATGGACCGATCACCATGAAATTAAGTAATGTGATTAATGTCTGTATGAAAGTTGTTTATGTTGCATTTTATGTGTATACCAACATTTTTAAGAGATTTATGCTCGTTAAAGTGATTATCGGAAGCAGGCCTTATATGGGAGCTCTGACTAATTATGGACCGATCATAATAAAATTTGGTGACGTGAATTTCGTATATATAAAACTTATTTGGAGAAAAACTTGTGTTGGTACCTATATAAATTAAACATTTATGACCGATAAAGTCCAATTTCGGGAGGACATTTTTATGGGGGCTAGGTGAAATAATGAACCGATTTAAGCCAGTTTCAATAGCCTTGGTACTTGGGCAGAAAAAATGATATGTACCAAATTTTATCGAAATATCTTCAAGATTGCGACCTGTACTCTGCGCACAAGCTTTACATGGACAACCAGCCAGCCAGCCAGACGGACGGACGGACATCGTTTAATCGACACAGAAAGTGATTCTGAGTCTATCGGTATACTTTAAGGTGGGTGTTAGACTAATATTTTTGGGCGTTACAAATATCTGCACAAATCCAATATACCCTCCCCACTATGGTGGTGTAGGGTATAAAAATGAAATGGTTCATGTCTGTAATGGCATCACGTGAGAACGGCTGGAGCGATTTGTCTGATTTTTTATACCCTACACCACCATAGTGGGGAGGGTATATTGGATTTGTGCAGATGTTTGTAACGCCCAAAAATATTGGTCTAGCACCCACCTTAAAGTATACCGATCGACTCAGAATCACTTTCTGAGTCGATTAAACGATGTCCGTCCGTCTGGCTGGTTGTCCATGTAAACCTTGTGCGCAGAGTACAGGTCGCAATCTTGAAGATATTTCGATAAAATTTAGTACATATAATTTTTTCTGCCCAAGGACCAAGCCTATTGAAATTGGCTGAAATCGGTTCATTATTTCACCTAGCCCCCATACAAATGTCCTCCCGAAATTTGACTTTATCGGTCATAAATGTTTAATTTATATAGGTATCTACACAAGTTTTTCTCCAAATAAGTTTTATATATACGAAATTCATGTCACCAAATTTTATTATGATCGGTTCATAATTAGTCATTGCTCCCATATAAGGCCTGCTTCCGATACTCACATTAACGAGCATAAATCTCTTAAAAATGTTGTTATACACATAAAATGCAACATAAACAACTTTCGTACAGACAATAATCACTCCACTTAATTTCATGGTGATCGGTCCATAATTGGTCATAGCTCCCATATAAGGCCCACTTCCGAAAATCTTTCACGAATATAAATTATTGAAATTTTGAAAGAAAAATGTTTTTGCTCATTTACTTAGTGTAGGGTATTATATGGTCGGGCTTGACCGGCCATACTTTCTTACTTGTTTTTTATTCGATTCGAAATTTTCAGGAGATGGTTTGTAAAGAAAAACAATTCGGAAATTTACATTTTTAAAATATTGCCTCCTTTTCACTTCTCATTTTTCTTAATAAGAAAAATTTTTTGGAGAAACTTGAAATAGCTACCGAGCGAAGACGGGCGGTCAGATAGTATTTAAATAAAAATAATCTTTGGATGATTTTATAATAAATAAAAAAAAAACAATCACAATTTAAACTATTATTTTTGCCCTTCAAATGTTATAATAAGCTCTAAATACTTTCACATAGTAACATTTTAGTGTTTTCTCCTATACAAATCTTCTTGAAAAAAGTTTCAAGGGTTTTTGGTTTTTCAGTCGTGGTTGTCCTTTTACAGATATATAGATTTTTCTATTGAAAATTTAAAAATAGAAGCAAATTTTGAATTTTATAATCAGGAATCCCGTAATTCCCAAAAATGGGATTTTTTGGTTTTTTGTCTAAAATATCCATACTAGGAGCGGGGTTATCGGAACCCTTTAGAAAATAATTATGAACGTATTTGGCCAACTAAAATGGGTACTATATATTGATATCGACCATGCGAGAATTTGAGAATTTTTGCCCTAAATTTGAATTTTAAATAAAACAAGTAAGAGAGCTATATTCGGCTGTGCCGAATCGTATGTACCCTTCACCAAATTATACTTAAAAATAAAAAAAAAATTTAATTATTTTTTTTCGAAAATTTTTTTTTTTAAAAAATTTTTTAATTAATTTTTTTTTTGTAATTTATTAGTGAAAAAAATTTATGACAAAAAAAATTTTTTTTTGTGAAAAAAAATTCGGTTAAAAAATATTTTTCCTGATTTTGACCCATTGTAGGTCCAACTTACTATAGCCTTATATACATCGTTGCGATGGACTTTGAAATATCTATCATTATATATCCATATTGTCTATATTTATGATTTAGTAATCGAGATATAGATCAAAAATAGGCCAAAAATAGAGGTTGACTCGGATTTTTGCTTATATCTCCGTTATTTATGGACGAATTTTGCTGATTTTAAATAGGATACTTCTCCAAAGCATGACTGACAGAATTATTGAAGATTTGAATCCCGAAGATATATGGGGTCTTCAGAAAATTGATTTCAACAGACAGACAGACAGACGGAGATGGCTAAATCCACTCCACTATCTATAAGGATCCAGAATATATATACTTTATAGATTCGGAAAATTATATTGTGGAAATTACAGACGGAATGACACTCTTATATATCCCTTTCTCACAAAGGTGAAGGGTATAAAATAGGCGTTTTTTGGATTGACGGTATCAACAATTTTTAAATTTATCTTCATTTAAAAAATTGTTACGTTTTTACCTTTTAAAAACGTGGTTTATTCCCTTTAAATAAACCGGGTCCTTAGAAATTTTTTACACAATTTAAAAAAAAAAAAAAAAACTAGCGAAAAATCTTTTTTTTAATTTTTGAATTCAAATGCATATAACTTTAGAGTTAATCACGGTTTTAAAACAATTCTTATTCTGTTTGACATATACATCTGTTGTTAGTCGAATAAACGAAAAATGCAGAAAATCTGTAAATCGGTAAATATTTGGACCCGCTGTTATTAAAAAAACTGGAGTTGAAAATTTAATTTTTTAATTTTTTTTTTACTGCACAACGAGTAGATTCTATATATGATTTTTTTTGAAATCGGAACACAGACGAAGAAATAGGATCGTTTCAAAAATTGAACATACCCGAGATGTCCTATTTTGGGGACCCCTGGCCGCACCCCTGGTGGGCCCATGCGGTCCAAATTCAAAACTTAAACGCCACAACACTTCTTTTTGCGCATGTCAAAATTCATTCAAATCGGACTCAGAGCCGATTTTGTTCTACCCATAACTATAGACTTTATTTTATTTATATTTATTTTGCCTAGTTTTTTTTCAACACAGATTTTTCTATAAATGTGTATACATTTTGAATTACAAATTGTGAAGTCGCCAATGAAAATTGTAGAAAATACACCCTACAAATTGTAGGGCTTTGTTATAGTCACTATCAAACCAAAAAAAAAAATTAATTAAAACCTCGCCACATGTGCTTTTAATAATTTTTAAATGCAGACGTATTTAAAAAAATTAAAACTCTATAGAAAATAAATGAAAATTTATTAATTTTTTTTATTTTTATTTTTTTTATAATACATATTCATACACACAAATTATATTTTTAAATAATAATAATAAACTATGGTTTTTATACAGGCTTAAGATATTTTTGAAGAGCGAGCAAGTTTGCCGTTTTTGTTTCGTATTGGTAGTTAAATTTACAGTAACGAGCATAGAAAATGCAACGCTGCACAGTGGTATAGAAAGAAAAAATAGAGGGAAATAAATGTGTAACTTCCATGCCGTTAGTCTGGTTTGAATGAAATTTGACATGCGCAAAGAGGAAGTGTTATTGAGTTTAAGTTTTGAATTTGGACCTCACTGACCCATCAGGGGCGCACCCAGGGGTTCCTAAAGTAGGCCACCTCGAATATGCTACATTTTTAAAACGATCCTATTTCTTCGTTTGCGTTCCGATTTCAAAAAGATTAAACATATAGAGTCTGCACTACAAAAACCCTCGTCGTAGCTAGCAATTATTCAATAAAGCTTAGGAGATATTCGTATTTGAAAATTAAATTTAAATGTTTACTCCAGTTTCATTTTATAACAGCGGATCCATATATATTACCCGATATTCTCTATTTTTCCTTTGTTGAACTAACAACAAATGTCTGTGTCAAACAAAAAAAAAACTGTTTAAAAATAATGACTGACTCCAATGTTATATGCACTTGAATTTAAAAAACTTAAAAATGGCGATTTTTCGGTAATTTTTTTTAGAAAAAAGTACCGTTTTCTTTTTAAGTTATCGTCAAAAATTTCTAAGAAGGTGTATAAAGAATTTATACTTTCTGAAAAGCTGGCTTTACAGCAAATATTCTATATAAAAAAAGATTTAACTTTTTTGATAGCGAGGGGACCAGGTCCATCCAAAGTACGCCTATTTTTTATGTAAAATTCAACTTTAGGGCAAAAATTCTCAAATCGCATAGCCGATATCAAAACACAGTAACGCATTTTAGATGGTCAAATATGTTCTTAATTTTTTAGTAAAGGGTTCCGATAACTCCACCCCTGGTATGAATATAATAGCCAAAAAACTAAAAAATCACATTTTTGGGATTTTTCAACACTTTTTTGGAAATTGTTGGATTCCTGATTAAAAATTTCAAAATTTTACTTTTCGATTTTTAATAGAAAAATCTATGCAAGTGTGGAATTTCGTTAGAAAATATTAATAAATAAAAATTTAGTTTCAATTTGAAAAATTTTTATATATGCAAAAATTCAATAAAACGCATATTTTGTCATATTTTTCAAAAAAGTATTAAATATTAAAAGTACTAAGTAATTATTTTAACATGTACGAGTGCTAATTGACTTCAGATAGTCAATAAACGATAGCTTGTAAACAAAGCTTTCCTTGACAACTCTGCAATGGATTGCTTCTGGTGTGTAAAATAACTAATTTCTAAAGTGTAATACATTATAGGTTACTGAGAGACACTAAGGTGACTATTGACTTCATGCTATGTTACATGGGATATCAGTATACTTAATCAAAAATAAAAATTAATTGTATGAGAATTATATCAACACAATTTGTATAAAACCAGTTTGAACGAATTACTCACAAAACGTTTAAAGTGACTACACTCCAGATTACTTAGAGACACTTAAGTGACAATTGTCTTCACGCTAGATTGCTGGGATGTATAAAGTAACCAAATGATCAAAATATATAAATTGGAGCCAGCCAAGTGATAGGACATTTGTGACGATTACTGTCTATAAGGAATACATTGACTACTTGCTTAACTGCTGGGAGCGTTGCATTTGTATTGCTCGTTACTGCATGTCTGTTTATGTGTTGAATTGCGTTGCATAGTGTAATTTAAAAAAAAAAAGTAACTATTTTTCATCAGTGAGCTGTTTTTTGTTAAAGTTGTACATGAAGAAAAACCATTAAATAATAATGAAAATGTTGCATTTTTTAAATTATGCAAATTGATTTTTTTCCCAAACATCGTGTTTTTAAATCACATATGTTGAGCTTTTTTTTTTTTTGCTCAATAATACAGTTTTGTATATGTTTGTGTATTAAAAATGTGTGAGTGGATTTGTTAACATCATATTTAAAAAAAAAAAAAACATATTGAATAAATGATATTTATACTTAAAAATTCATATACTGTGCACACAAACATATGAACATTAGGGTGTTCATGTTTGTATGGAGCAAAAATAAGGTGTCGATGTTCCCAACTAAAATTAAATTTTAGTTTGTGTTGGGAGATCATTTGAGAACGCTGTATTAGAAATTTTCCTGAAAGTTAGCAATATTCGATCATTTGAAATTTTTCCAAAAAAATGTTAAGGTTTTTTTTAATTTTGACATAGAATTATTTAAATTATTTAGTTTAAATTAAATTTTTAATACTCATATTTCGAATTTTATTAGAATTTTACGAAAACTATTTTCTCGCCGTTCTGATGTTACTTAGCTTAATGTTCAGGACAATAACAATATGGATATCAAAATAAAAGTAATTTCATAAGTTTTTCATTGGCATATAACACTTTATAATCTTATTGCTTCTTAAACACATAGACAACATCAGATCGGCAAGCAAATATTCAAATAATTCAAATAAAATTCGAACTAGATTGAATTTCGAAAAACGAAAAATCCAGTTTTGGTTAAATATGAGATTTATATATTGTTACGAATTTGCAATAGCGTTTTGAATTTAACGGTCTGTAACGACAGCCTGCAACATTCATCATGTTTATAAACACGTCCATCAGTAGATGCTTCTACTTATCAACAATGTTGATAGCATGCGGTTATTAGCATTGTTTGTATGTATGGCAACACTAAATGTATAAGCTGCTAACAATAACATCGAAAGCTCTAGAATTCGAATATACGAGTTTTGACCGTTAAGAACAATCTAGGCTACTCGAATGAAGATGGCAGTGTGTATAAATAGTGGCAGTCGTTAGTGAGTTTATCATAGGCGCTGTTAGAGTTAACATCAACTGTCTTGTACATTTAAGTTTGTACATTGTAAAGTGTGTGTGCGTTTCTGTGAATTGATAAACGTGTAAATAGACACTAAGTGACTAAATAAATAGACACTGAGTGACTATTTGAAATGTTGTTGTTGTACATTTTAAATAAATAAAGAGTTGTTACAAATTTTAAAAACTGATTTTTATTTGCAACCAAAAAGTATTTAAAGGAAATAAACCACGTTTTTAAAAGATAAAAACGTGACAATATTTTAAACATTTATTTGCACAAAATTACAAAATTTTGATAATTTTTTGACATACGTGGTACATACATTATTTAAAGCACCATTCACATGATACCAATATTTCATATGTTTCATTTGCGAGACAAGCTTTTTATCAAATAGCTGGGCTAAAGGATAAAAAGGACAAACATTTTGAGAAATAAATAAATAAACTTAAATTTTAGTTGAGAACATCAAAAACTTTTTTAAGGCTACCCTAATATACATACGTTTGTATGGGTGTGTGTAAAGAAACAACAAAATTAAACATTCACACACAGTCACAGTTAAATATTTAATATGTGTATGTCTATTACAGTTCTGTTCAAAATAATAAGAGTTCCGGTATAATAGTACTAAACAGGATCATTACTACAAAGAAGACTAATTGCTTGCCAAAGGTTTCACCTTTTTAAGCATTTCCACGTTTCAGAACGTGACATATAAAATAAAATAAAGAAATCTTAAACATATGTTCTTGTTACCATTTCTCGATAGCATGAATTTGTGGCTTTGTTGTTTCCAATATATTAGGACTTAATATGGCAGCCAGAACGCGAGAGAAAATAGAATTCGTTTTTGACTGCATCTAGAAAAATGCAAAAATCTGCAAATAGAATCATCATTTATTAAAGCTATTTTCTTTTAAACTAAAGTACAATGAGTTAGCGGCTATTAATGACCGAAAACTGACAATTCGGTTTTTTCTTTTAGAATTAATTTCAGCAAAAATATTTAAAATTTAGAACTATAAAACAAGATTTTTATTATATCATAAGGTAAAAATCAATTTGAATAGTAAAATCACACATAAAATTAGATAACAGGATGATTCATCTACCAAATTCTTTTGAAAACATATTTTCCTTTTTGAAACAAGTTATAGTATATGAGACACAGATCCTAGGTTTAGAGGGATACATGAACAAATGTTCATAATTCAATGAGCTTAATTTCGAAGTAAAAGTTTAGTTGGACGGATTTCATTGTAAACGTATATTACATTTGGAACCCTATGGTTAGGGTTTCAATTACCAATGAATTTATTAGTTACCAACATATGAGGAACGTTTTTATAAAATTTGTTTATACTTAATATCAAATGTTTATTGTTCCTATATTATCATAATATTTAATAAACTAGCCCAAAACCGAAAGCGCAGTTTTTAAATTCTTCTGTTTTTTTTGGAAAGTATTTTAGTATGATTTAGCACGCGACATATTTTCTCATCATGTTTGTAATAAGGATTAGTTTGAATAATTCCAATATAAACTTAGTTTTTATATAGAGCTGCAATAACTTTATCTGTTTAATTAAATCCACATGCAATGTATTCTTTGCCTTCTTTACTGTTTTTCTCAATGTTTGCTTACAGGATAAAGACTCAAACAACTCTTCATTTCTATCACGCAACCTTTTCTGCCTTATAGAGAATGCGACATTCGTAATATTCGTAATATTGTAGTGAAAACTAAAGAAATCTTAAATTTATTTTTTCCCTTTTTTGAAAGAATGTTGAATGACGTAGATGTTGTAGATTCCAAAATATCAGCAAAAAAAACAAATATCGGATCCAGAAAGCGACAAAAAAAGAACGAGTTTTCGGCTGCACTTATAACAATTCAATAATCTGCTAATTGGAACGTAATTTGTTAATGCGATTTTCTAAAGTTGTTGATGTATTTGCGACGTATATAACGCCATTTATTTTTAACTCGAATGTTTATTTCAACAAACATTTTTTTTTTTCATCTAAAATTTTTTCACCAAAAAAATGTTTTTTCAAAATTTTTTCAGAAATCATTATATTCAATATAATGTACACTTTGGTGAATCCTAGCTTGCAAGATTTTTGGTCTTATACAATATTTTTGCTTTCAGCAGCATGCAATTTGCAATTGTTATAGCAGCTGCTTTATTTTTATAATTTGTTTTAAATGTTTATACTTTAGTGGATCTCTTTTTATTTTTTCCAAGCAGCGCATTGTTGCCATTTCAAAATATGATAAAATAATAAAACCATTTGTTTAAAAAAAAGATACACTTAGGTTAGCGAACGTGACTCTATTTGAAAATCAAAATAAAATGTTTGATATAATTATTATATGTAGCAACTTTAATAGTTGAATTAAAATTTGAGTAAATCGATCGCGAAGTACTGCTAACAAACGATTTAGGTACAAGAACGCGACATTAGAATGTGGACCAAAAAGAAATGTAACATTTACTTTTTACTATTTTTTGTTAAAAGTAATAATACATATTTTAACAATAAATACTAAAGTGTCACTAAAAGTGGCTAACAGCAAGAAGGAATGTAGTTTTAGTTTTCTCATGCTAACAACCCAGATTATCTGCAAATACATGATATTATAAATGAATATATTGTGAAAAGGTCATATAACATTCGGCCTATTCGAATATAACACTCTAACGTGTTTAAAGTCAAATTTAGTTTCTAAGAACTACATCACCACTATTTGAATCACACTGACTGTAAAAAAATCATACAATTATGATTTTCCATAATGTGAATAAGTAATAAAAATAATAAATAATAAACAGAAACAACACGGTATTAAATAAATGTAGCATATACCAGTGATGCATTCCTGTCAAATGGATATTAAATGTCAATTATCTTGTAATGAAAATATATTGCAATAATTTGTGTTAATTGCAAAAAAATATAAATAAATTCAAAAGTTGTAGATATGAGCACAATATTAATACTTAAAAAATCTGTTGGTATTTAATTAATATGATGTGATTTTATAAATGTTAAAAAATATAAAAAATAATAATAAAATCATCATAATGTCTATTAGGATGGTAACGCCAAAGACCTTTAAAATTATAGCACAACTGCCTTTCAAACAAATATGAGCAAAATTTGAAAAACCTTAACAAAAAAACGCAGTAATTGCGGGATACCTAATGTATTATACATTTTAATTCATTAAATAATTTATTATTTTTTATTATTATTAAACATTTTTATGCAATTTGATTAACTGTATATATATTTTAATAATATTTTAAATGTTTTTTAATTTCCATACAACTATTTATTATTTATTTACCAATAATTAAATAAATTGAACAACAATTTAGGTTACAAGGATAATGTTAATAATTTAATAAAATACTTATGCATGTTACCGAGTGTTTGTTGAAATTAATACACAAGAGTTAAACTGAAAGTTTTTGTAAAATCTTAGATTGATTTTAAAAAAGACACAACTAGTGGATTCACGAGGTATACTATCATGTCAAAATGTTTGTTATTGTATTTCAAACAAAACATTCTTAAAATAATACTTCTCTGAATGCTATATTTATTGTTCTGTCGTAATTAACCTGTTACGAACGCCTAAGAGACGAATAAGCCGAGCCACTGAGTAGTGAAATATTAGAACCATAGACAAATATACATAGATCGGAAACTAAAAAAATCAGTGTTGTTTTTGTTTTCACATAGTTTTTTTTACTAATACAACTGAGTTAGGTCTTTGACAGGAGAGTTTCCGATCTATGTGTATTTATCTATGATTACAACTTTATGACAATATGACATGATATCCACTTGTGAATCCACTAAACATTTACATCAACTAAAACAATCCTAGTACTACCCAGGCATATATGTACATTATAGTGGGTCAATTTTTTTTTATTGGATAAAAGACGAAAAGTGCATGATAGGATTTGATTTTAGACCTAGGAAAATTTCTGAAAATTTTCCGTAGATTGCGTTTCTGCTATACGATTTTTTACTTATGTACATATATGTATCAGGCAAAGTGATACAAAAAATCTTTGTATTAGCGTCAACAACTTTTAAGGTACAAAGTGATTTTTGTTAGCTATTTCGAGTGCCTAGATATGTTCAGATTGCATTGATATGTTCACAAGAGTTATTCAGCTTTAGCGTAGTTACAACTTTATTTGTTCAATTAAAAGGGTCTTCTATCATGTCAAAAAAATGAACAAACTGAGTATAGGGTTTTACTACCCTTTGGTAGTAGAGTCGAACGTATTCTATCGGGATCGTGTGTTTTTCCAAAAGTCTTCATTTGTTGCATAGTGTTATCTAACAATGGCAACATAAAGTGTTCACAAGACTGTCAAAAGTCTCACAATGTTATTGTCTTACGTTGTACTGACAATGCTTTTTGTGACAACGTTGCAAGACAAAAATTGTAAGTTCACACGGTTGTTGCACATTTTTTGAACATTTTTCTGACATTATTGTAAGATCTGACAACCGTCTATACATAGCTTAAGATGTTATGAAAAAGTGAAAATAAGAAGAAAATATTTCGTACTTCAAAGCTGTACGAATGTCGCGTTATTGATTGTGTAAATCCCCATTTCGGATATATAACTTCGTCTTTGGAAAGTTAATTGGAACCAAAATATTGGACGAAAAAGAAAATTGCAGTAAATATGTTACAATAGTTCTAAACCTACTATTCATGATAATTTTCCTTAATATTAGATACAAACACGCGATATAAGTTTTTACAAAAGTAGGTCAGATATGCCAAATTTTTAAACGTTTCCGAATTTGTTATGATTTTTCAAATATCAAAGATTTAAATATACGCTTAGAGCACTTGATTTTATTAGGCCAATAAAAATATAGTGAAGTGTTTTATTTATAAGAGATATATCGGACAAAATATATGACGGACATTACTTTAAAGGATGTCCGTTAGTTAAACAATAAATAAGAAAATCATATGAAAAAATGTTCAACAAATATCATTTGCAAGTACACAAATAATCGAATTTGAAAATTTAGAAAATGTAAAAATTTATTTGGACGAAACACTGTTGTTTGCTTCCTAGAAAAGAAGTTTCTAAGGGAACTTATAATGCTTTTATATTCATTTGAAAAGTTACTCATCAAGGATAGCTTTAAAAGAGATAACTCCTAAAATATGCTTAGGCCCTTCCGAATTTAACCTAGTTTCAAAGTGGTTAACAGTATTTCAAATCATTCATATTATTATATTACCAGGCCCGGACCAAAAGATGACTTCATGGGCAAAATGGATTCTGCCTCAACTTGTGTTCCATAGAATCTGTAAGTCAAACATATATAAAAACAAGTAAGAGAGCTATATTCGGCTGCGTCGAATCTTATATACCCTTCACCAAATTATACTTTAAAATAAAAATTTTAAATATTTTTAGGTAAACAAAATTAATTTTTTTTTTCAAAATTAAAATTTTTTTTTCAAAATTGTTTTCAAAAAAAAAAATTTTTTTTCGATAGTTTTTTTTTTAATTTTTCGGGTTAAAAAATATTTTCCCGAAACAAAATTAATTTTTTTTTCAAAATTACAATTTTTTTTTTTCAAAATTGTTTTCAAAAAAAAAAAAAAATTTTTTTTTCAATAGTTTTTTTTTTAATTTTTCGGGTTAAAAAATATTTTTCCCGATTTTGACCCATTGTAGGTGCAAATTACTATAGCCTTATATACAGTGGTGGCCATGAGGTTAGCACACATCATACTTGCTGTTTTCTAAAGCAAATTATTTAATTTCATTGCAATTATAAACAAAAATTTTTGGTAATTAGTGTTGTTTATGGTGTGATCAATAAGTCCCGTTACTTTTTTTTTGTATTCTATCGCTATTCTCTTTCAAATTTGCATATTAGTGCAGTAATATGTAAAATAAGCTGGACACAATTTTAGCACATATAAGTACAATTAAATTTTTTTAAAGTTTTTTGTGGGTATAAATATTAATTGGTAAGTTTAGGTATTATTTAATTAATGAGGAAGACAAATTGAATTAATAAACATTATTTAGATTTGGCTAAAAAAAAGTGGTGTACAGAGGAACAACGAAAGATTATTCAACAAATGAACTCGAGAGGAACAAGTATAAGTGAGATTGCTAATACTTTGGAATGCTCTAGGAAGATGGTTTATAATGCTCTAAGACATATTCAGAAGTATAAAACATCTTAAAATGTTACACAGGCTCCTCGGCCCAGAAAAACTTCACGTAAAGAGGACTCTTTAATATACAGATCCTCTGTCGAAGATCCTTTTAAGAGCTCCACCGTAATCCAGAGAGAAATTTCAGGGAATATGGTATCAACGTGTCCAGCAGAACGATAAGAAGAAGACTTAATGAAAAAAATTTACGTGGATGCATTTCTCAGCATAAGCCACATGTTTCAAAAAAGAACATACAAGCTCGGTTGTGATTTGCTCGTGAGCATTTGGAAAAGCCGTTAATTTTTTGGAAAAATGTCCTATGGAGTGATGAATCTAAATTTTGTAGACTCGGATCGGATGGTAAGAGGTATGTATGGCGTCCTCCGAACATGCAACATAATCCAAAGTACACCAGTAAAACAATAAAACACGGTGGGGGTAATGTGATGGTGTGGGCAGCATTTTCTGGGCATGGTGTTGGTCCTATAAAAAAGATTGATACTCGTATGGACCAGTATGTATACTTCTAAATACAATTATACCTTATGCAGAGGACAACATGCCACTTAGTTGGCGATTTATGCAAGATAATGATCCAAAACACACCTCACGCTTAGTGAGGTGTTGCTTGGAATCGAACAATATCGACGTGTTAAAATGGCCAGCCCAATCTCTGGATCTCAATCCTATTGAGAACCTTTGGAATGATGTGAAGCAGCATGTAATGAGAGAAAAGCCTAAAAATTTGGCCGATTTATGGAAAAAAGTATAAAAAGCTTGGAATGGAATTTCAGTGGATCGCTTAATGGCCCTTGTAGAAATTATGCCAAGGAGACTAGCAGCTGTGATCAAAAATAAAGGGTATCCAACTAAGTACTAAGTTTTTAATGAAATAAGTTTTTTCGTTTTGTTACTTTTTTTAATATGAATAAACTTTTTTATTTTGTGCTAAAATACTGTCCAGTTTTTTTTGGAGGTTATTCTATTCTGGATAGAAAAACGTAAAATATATATAAAGGAATAATGCTGGACATATTGGGACGCGATCTTAGAAGGACATGTAACACGCATGTAAAAGATATAATGAAAAAATTAAGAAATATAGGAAATATTTGCGTTTAAAAATAGCAAGTAGCTAGTGTGCTAACCTCATGGCCACCACTGTATATCGTTACAATGGAATTGTCTATATTAATGACTTAGTAATCCAGATCAAAAATAGACCAAAAATCGAGGTTGGCCCGGTTTTTTCCTTATAGCTCAGCCATTTCTCGATTTGAAATAGCAACCGAGCCGGAAGAATTCCCGATATATTGATGTATGAATCAAGTTTGTATGTTATTTGGGGTCTTCAGAAAATTGATTTCAACAGACATACAGAGAGACAGACAGACATGGCTTAATCGACTCCGCTATCTATAAGGTCGGAAAATTATATTGTGGAAATTACAAACGGAATGATTTGATGCACATCTGTGATTAGTATGCGATGCTGATGCAAATCAACTTATGCTTATGCGCAGACAATGTATCAACCATTTTCGTAATGCGCATCATCGTTTTCAGTGTTGCTTTTTAGAACTCAAGACATTTGCAGTGTTGCCAACTTTTGCAGTTTCGAACGTACTGCGCATCAGATGCAGCGCTTGTTCAGAAATGCGAACAAGCCCATATTTTTATAATTTATTTATTTTTTTAATTTTAAGCCCTTATTTAACGTCTTTATGAAAACTGTCTGTATAGCTATAGGTTAAAAAATAATTTGATCGTAATTTTAAGGTGTGTTTTTTTATATCCTTCACCTTCGTGAGAAGGGTATATATAAATTTGTCATCCTTCCATTTGCTGAGGAAGAGATTCCCTTGAGATGGGAGTTTCAGCAGGACAATGATTAGAACCACTCTTCAAAATTGGCAAAGGATTGGTTTGCTGTCAACAAATTACCTCTTATGGAATGGCCCTTACATTCACCCGACCTTAACCCAATAGAACATCTTTGGAGAGTGCTCAAGAGGAAGCTGGAGGGCATCAGTCCGCAAAATAAGGACGAATTGTGGGGAAAAAACCAGGAAGAGTGGTTTTCCATTGACATGGACGTTTTCAAAAAAATTGGTTGATTCCATTAGTCGAAGATGCAATGAAGTTGTGAAAAACAAAGGTAGAGCCTCGAAATATTAAAATAAAATAATTTTTTAATAAAAAATTAAAAGATGTGCCTCTTAAAATTGAATCCTTTTACGCGTTTCTATTATTTTTTCCAGTAAAAATATTGACTCTTGACATTGTTAGTCATATAATTTATTAAAATATAAATGAAAAGAGGAATGATTATGTTTTTTCTTATGTTGTATGTCTGATAAACAAAACTGCATATACATTTTTTTTAACAAAACTAAACTTGACTAATATACTTACAAAATTTAAAAAAAAAGCTTTCGTTTCTATTATTTTTTCCAACACTGTATATTCTGAATCCATATAGATAGCGGAGTCCATTTAGCCATGTCCGTCTGTTGAAATCAATTTTCTGAAGACCCTAGATATCTTCGGGATCCAAATCCTCAGATATGAGCAAAAATTCGAGACAACCTCTATTTTTGGGCTATTTTTTTATCTATATCTCGATTACTAAATTATATATATAGACAATATGGATATCTGATGATAGATATTTCAAAGTCCGTTGCAACGATGAATATAAGGCTATACAAAGTTGGACCTACAATGGGTCAAAATCGGGAAAATATTTTTTAACCCGAATTTTTTTTCACAAAAAACACTCTTTTGTCATAAATTTTTTTACTAATAAATTAAAAAAAATAAATAAAAAATTGGAAAAAAGAAAAAAAAAATTTTTAAAAAATTAAAATAATAATTTTAAAAAAATTTAAAAAAAAAAATTCTTGTTTTAATTTTATTTTAAAGTAATATATATAGCTCTCTTACTTGTTTTTTTTTTTTTTAATTTTGAAAAAAAACAAGCTATCTGCATTCAGTTTTAACGATTCTCAAAAATAATTGATTTTCCTTACTTCACATAACCAAACTCTTCAACGAAGGATTTAGTTGAATGATATGGGTATATGCTCTAGGTATTGCTAGGTTTATACTTTAAGTTAAAACTTCCTCGAATTTCAATCAAATTTAATTTTAAATCATTTAAAAATAAATAAAATATTTTTATAATACAACAACAAAACATCAAGTATTTAAAAAGAAAAATATATATAGGTACCTATTTTATTGCAATTGCGCTTATAGCTGCTTTGGGATTTGCATGGCACATTCATACATACTATTATTCTATACAAAAAAAAATAAAAAATCAGCATTGTAGGCACTCACTGAATACCAAATGATGATGTGAAATAAAAATTTGTTGAAAAAGCGGATAGAAAAAAATAATAATAATAAAAGGAAATTAATTTAAAAATCTGCCAACGACAGGTTATTTTAAAATATAAAATAAACAGAATCCCGGAAAAATATAAATTCATTAATAAAATATTTAAAGAAGAAAATTAAAAAAAATTTAAATGAAATACAAAAAGTTTATACTAAAATAAACTATAAATAAATTAAATACCAACAATACATATTTTATAATGTAGACAACTAGACAATTGCCTCCCTAAAGTATGCTTTTATTTTTGTTTTGGCCAAATTTAATTTGTAGTTGCTTACAATTTATATTGAGTTGTAAAATTTAGTTAAAATCAAAATTGAGTTTTTTTTTTTTTTTTTGTTTTATTTTAGTGCAAATTGAGTGGCATTTTTAATCATCCATCCAGCAGACTGCTCAAGAGTAAAACAAAACAATTAAATAACAACAAAAAGCTAAAGTACAAATAAAAAAACAAAACAAAAACAGAAAGAACAAAATCGTTTATTTTCTTTTATATAAATTATAAAAACTTGTAGCAAAAGAATTTGCGTAAAGAGTACAAATAGTTTTGTTTTCTGTCCCTGAGCAATTAGTTTTAATTAAAATGCGAGTGGGTTTATTAAAATAAAAGAAAAAGCATTAGCAGCTACAAAATGCGCGCAATGTAATTAAAATTAATGAAAAAAATTAAGGTTTTTTATGTCAAACAAGAGGTGGAATAAAATAGAAAAATTGCCAAGTAAAACGTGATATTTATTTTATTTAAAAAAAATTCCAGAAAGTGTTGTTGCTGCCGTTTTGTTAATACATATAATTTAACACTAGAAGTGTTTTGATAGTGTTTATAGAAAATCAGCTGTTTTTAAATTAAAAAAAAAAATATAAAGCAAATCAACAAACGCATTTTAAAGAGAATGAAATAGATTTTGTTGATAGTTTTAGACATCATTCAATAACAGAGTGCATATTGTATTGAGTGTTAAAAGAAATTTCAACGCGTGGTATTTTAACATAGTTCTCTAGTGAGTAAATTTTGAGTGTAATTTTCTATTTTCGCGAAAGGAAAACAAGAATTGTCTAGCACAATGAGTAATCGTAAGTATCAATTGTAAACATATGTACATATATTGAGTTTTTAACCCGCCAATGGTGACGCAAGTTTCACACTGGGTTTTTTTTTAAATTTATGAGTGCTCACTAAGTAGTTTCGCCGTGAACTTATGGGACAAGGCTAATTCACATAAGGTGTACTTGTCAGCACAGCTGATCATCAGCTGTTTCACCCCAACTGTCAAAATTTGTGTTTATGTTTGATAACATTGGAAAGTCGCAAAATTAAAAAAGTGTAAAATAGATAAAAAAGTAAAAAATAATGCAAAATTTTTAACATGCATGAACAAATTTGATGAAATGCAAATTTTTTATTTGTATTCTAGCACGAGTTTTTGTTATTTTTAAATTCTTCTTTCATAATTTGTTGACAGTTGGGGTTTTCTATAAAAAATGCCTGTTGTTTTTGTATTGTTGTATTTGGTGGGGGATGTACAGGGCGGCAGCTACTCGAAATTACAACAAATAAACGGAGAATAAAGTTATTCGAATTTTTTAACACACCCGGTCTCACTGACCAGGGTCACCATTGGCGGGTTAAGAACATATTTATAATTATTGATACATTTAAACGGTTTTATAATATTTTGGTTCGATTATAACATCACTTTTATGTTGCCATTAGGGATGTTGCCAATCCCGAAAATCTCGGGATTCTAGCAAATCACGAATCGTAATTTTCCTGGATTTGTTAATCCCGTTTTCTTATTTTATGCTCCAAAAATACCTATAAAGCTAAATTTCAGCATACTTATAATAATCTTGCTTCAAATCCTAACGTAACCAGATTTTTAAATTACAATCAGGGAGCACCAGGTCTCCCTCGGATTGATAGCCATACGTCCCACTAAAGACCCAACTATAATGTGTATAAGTTGGCTTAAGTAACAATAAAAAAATATATAGAATATTAATACCTATTTGTTGCTATAAAATTAAACAATACTTGTCCCATATAGGGCCAAAAAAGAAAAAAAATTGAGTTCCTTTAAAACACGGCGGTGTATCCATCATGATATAGGGGAGTTTCTCTCATTCTGGTGTCTGTTCAATCTTTTGGATAAAGAACAAAATATGCGCCCCGGACTACGTAAATATATTGAAAGCATAATCCTTCCATTTGCTGAGGAAGAGATGTCCTTGAGATGGGAGTTTCAGCAGGACAGTGATCCAAACCACTCTTTAAAATTGGCAAAGGATTGGTTTGCTGTCAACAAAGTACCACGTATGGAATGGCCTTCACAGTCACCGGACCTTAAACCAATAGAACACCTTTGGGGAGTGCTCAAGAGGAAGCTGGAGGGCATCAGTCAGAAAAATAAGGACGAATTGTGGGGAAAAAACCAGGAAGAGTGGTTTTCCATTAGTCGCAGATGCAATGAAGTTGCAAAAAACAAAGGAAAAGCCTCTAAATATTAAAATAAAACAATTTTTTAACAAAAAATAAAAAGATGTGCCTCTAAAAATGTAATCCATTTAGGCGTTTCTATTATTTTTTCCAGCAAAAATATTGACTCTTTACATTTAAGAAATAAATAGTTTTCATTGTTGAATTTAATGTTTTTGATGTAAAACCAAAATCCCGTAGTACAGAAAAATCCACGGCTCCCGATAAATTCCCGGTTCGGGATTTTATAAATGTAGGATACCTGAATTTTTTTGATTTGTAAAACCCAATTTGGCTTCCCTACTTGCCACGTTTGTTTAGATTAAAAATATGTTTGTGTGAAATCCAACGTGTTAATTAAATACTTACAACAATAAATCAAAACTTACCTGCTTCAAACAGTTTTTCTCCAAACGGACTCCCTCAATTACATATTACTACTTTTTACTATAACAACTAACAATCAATCGTGTTTGTATTATAATACCTATTTGTTATTTCTTTAAACCATTAAATGTTTATAAACTATTTAATATTAAAATAAAATTGCACTTTACACTTTTTAAAAAACACTTAAACATTGTTTTAAATCATTATTTTATAAACACAAGACATTTTTTAATAAATTTCTTTAAGAAGTTTCACAAAACAAACGAATTTCACAATAGGTCACAAAAAACTAAATGAATGTGTCAAAATTTGCAAAGGAATTAATAAAGCGGAGAATGGCAGTGAGTAATGAGAGAAGAAGAAGATAATCGCATGTTAAATAAACACTCTTTCATAACGGTATTTACTATTCTCCTTCGTTTGCATTAATGTTGTTATTGTTTATATTTTGTTTATTATAATTTACATATTTGTGCATGCCAGTCAATGGTCAGAGACAGCGTTGCCAATTTAGCGCTTTTCGCGCTAGATTTAGCGCTTTTTGATAACCCAAAAGTCGCATTTTTTCCACTTAGCGCTTTTTTTGAAAAAGGCGCTAAATCAGCGCGTTTTTCCTTATTTTGTTTTTGATTTGAAAAAATGGAAAATCATTTTTAAAATTATGCGAGTGAAACAATAAAGAAAGACGGAATCATTTTGGGTAGAAGAACTCTGCATAATTTCATTAAATAAAATTCCGTTTGTTAAACTTTCAGCATTTGTTATTAATTTGTTATGCTTTCCATGTGTTAAAGCAAAAGACGATTGAAAATTAAGAAATTCTTATTTAAAATATGAGCTTAAAATGAAAGATTCATGTTATGAACACTATGTAATATCACTTCCAAAATTACTTCAAATCATCAGAAATATTGGACAGTCAACATTTCTGTGATTTCATAAAATGTTGCTTTTGGACAAATCTGAATGTTTCCCTACATCCAAAAAATCTTAACGCGTATTTTATTCAATCAGTAATTTTCAGGGAATTTTCAAAATTTCTTTTAGCAACCCTAAGCTTAATTTAAAACATCAAAAATGTAACTGAAATATTTAACTTAAAAATAATATTTTAATGTAAAATCGTCTATTTGTTGTAGAATTAAAACACCGAATAGTTGAATTTAATATAATTTTTAGTGATTTTGTATTTAAATGTAATTTTTAGCGCTTTTTAGCGCGTTTTGACAGTACGGACGACGCGTTTTGGTTAAAAATAGTTGACAATGCTGGTCAGAGATGTGACCGTTTACACAGTAAGATTTTTCTCGCATGAAAGCTTACTTTATTGGCAAGAAAGGCAAGAGGAATAGAAAGGGGTACACACTCTGATGTACTTGAAATTCGTTTTGTGTTTACGTTCGTAATACCTACATACACACAAACATACACATTTGTATGTATAAAAAATGAAACTGTCCCAGCAGTTAAGCAAGTAGTCAATGTATCCCTTATAGACAATAATCGTAGCAAATGTGTTATCACTTGGCTGACTCCAATTTATATATTTTGGTCATTTGACACATATGTGCTCTTTGTAGTGCATAGAGAAGACAATTGGTTACTTTATACATCCCAGGTAATCTAGCGAGAAGACAATTGCCACTTAAGTGTCTCTAAGTAATCTGGAGTGTAGTCACTGTATACGTGTTGTGTGAAAATTCGTTCAAACTGGTTTTATAGAAATTGTATTGATATAATTCTCATACAGTTCATTTTTATTTTTGCTTAAGTATACTGATATCTCATGTAACATAGCATGATGACAATAGTCACTTTAGTGTCTCTTAGTAACCTATAGTAAATTCACTTTAAAGGTTTATGTTGTACTGCACTTTAAAAAGTAGTTATTTTACCCACCAGAAGCAATCCATTGGAGAGTTGTCGAAGAATGGTTTCTTTATAAGCTATCGTTTATTGGACTACCTATGATTTGTCCTTTTACCTGACTATTTGATGCCAATTAGCACCCGTACATATCAAAATAACTAGTTATGTAGCTGATCAAGTTACCAGTTAGGTAACTGACGTTACTTTGGACCAGCTATTAGACAGTCTCATTGTTTTCAATAAGGGTCAATTGACCCCCTGCTTAGGACAGGCACGTGTTAAAATAACTAGTCACGTAGCTATAGTTCCCACCCTAAATCACTAGTTCGGGACTGTCTTCTAGAACTGCTCGGGTCTGCAATAAAAATCTTTGTGTGTAAACGCGAATGCAAGTTTAAAGAAGAAAAACAAAATCTTATGCGTGAAAAATATTACTATGTAAACGGGGACTTATGTAGGTATTTAGGGCCATTATTACAACTTGCGTTTATGTTCGTAATAGTAAACGTTAACTTTAAAGCTACATTTTTCTATTACTTAAAGTTACCTTTTACTATTGTGAACATAAAGGCAAGTTGTAATTAATGGCCCTTAAAATTATAAATAATTCTCATTACAAATAATGTAATTTGGAAGCAACATGAGATGTATATTTGAACGTATTTTATGATGCGGTTCCACTGGCCAAAAATGTCATACCTATGTATTGTTCATTTAAAGAAAATTTTTGAAAAATTAACAAATATTTTAATTTTGTTAGTTAATTATTCTACATTACAAGTGGGAATTAAGAAAATTCATCCAAGTCAAGTTGTGAGAAAAGGCAGTCCAACGCGAACATCTGAATAACCCTTTTAGTACCGGCTGAAAATATTGTTAAAAACAAATTGTTAACTATAACTCGAGGGTGGTACATGATATGCAAAAATGCAAAACAAAACGTAGCTATTGTATTCTTTATAAAGTGAAATATAAGCACGAAATTCATTGTTTGTAACCTTTGACCTCTAATATTTTGCGTAAGAGATAGTTGATTAAGGGTAGGTTTTATTCTCTCATTTAGAATATTGAGATTAAGATCTTTGCCAGTTGCGCATTAAAACTCTTATTTGACTAGACTATACTCTAATAAATTTTCCTATAAATTGACTATATTTATAGTAGCTAAGTACATACAGTGTTGGAAAAAATAATAGAAACGAAAGCTTTTTTTTTTTTTTCAAATTTTGTAAGTATATTAGTCAAGTTTAGTTTTGTTAAAAAAAAATGTACCTATATGCATTTTTGTTTATCAGACATACAACATAAGTAAAAACATAATCATTCCTCTTTTCATTCATATTTTAATACATTATATGACTAAAAATGTCAAGAGTCAATATTTTTACTGGAAAAAATAACAGAAACGCGTAAAAGGATTAAATTTTAAGAGGCATATCCTTTTATTTGTTGTCAAAAAATATTTTATTTTAATATTTCGAGGCTCACCTTTGTTTTTCATAACTTCATTTTATCTGCGTCTCATGAAATCAACCAATTTTTATGAAACCGTGCTTGTCAATGGAAAACCACTCTTCCTGGTTTTTCCCCACAATTCGTCCTTATTTTGCGGACTGATGCCCTCCAGCTTCCTCTTGAGTACTCTCCAAAGATGTTCTATTGGGTTTAGGTCCGGTGACTGTAAAGGCCGTTCCGTAAGAGGTAATTTGTTGACAATTTTGAAGAGTGGTTCTGCTCATTGTCCTGCTGAAACTCCCATCTCAAGGGAATCTCTTCCTCAGTTAATGGAAGGATTATGCTTTGCAATATATTAACGTAGTCCGGGGCGCATATTTTGTGCTTTATCCAAAATATTGAACCGACACCAGAAGAAGGCAAACATCCCCATATCATGATGAATCCACCGTCGTGTTTTACGTTCTTCTTGGTGTATTTTGGATCATATGTCTTATTGTCTGGGAGCCTAACATAATGTTTTCCATCGGATCCAAACAAATTTATTTTTGTTTCGTCTGAAGAAGACCGTCAAACACAGCGCTGGATCCATCATGATATGGGGGTGTTTCTCTTCTTGTCTAACATAACCTTCCAGAAGACCGTAAAACACTACGCTGGATCCATCATGATATGGGGGTGTTTCACCGCGATTTAAGAATTCAATAAAAAAGCTGTTAGTATTAAGGGAATTTGCCTTAATAAGCAACGTAAGAATACAAAAGAAAGTTAACGAAAAACAGTTTAACCTTCTGTAATATATCCGATTATGAGGAAACAAAATTCCTCTTTTGGATGAAAAAAAGTGTCCACGTCCGGTAATATGAGGGTTGTCCGCTCAACATTGAAAAATTGTAAAAATCACAAAGAATTTTTTTGGGACTGAAAAAAGTGTCCGTTTGTGGGAAGTGTCCGCTTAAGAGAGATGTCCGCAAAGAGAGAGTACACTGTATAACACAAGTTTTTGGATTGTGTAAAACATCAGTCAGACCAGATATTTGAAAATTATGAACACTTTTACGATGGTCAAAATTTATAACTATTGTACACATATTATAAACATGTTTATCAACATTTAAAATGCTTAATTTTTGCATTTTCTTTTATTTTACATGGAAACTTACTTATTTTACAGGAGTAATTTTTTTAAAGTGTAGAATACCTAAAATTCACATTTGTTTGTGTAAGTAGCTATAGAAAAACTATCACAATTTCAGAGCCCATTGGAATTCCAATTAGAAACCTTTGCATAGCAATGCTAAATCAGTTTTCGGTATAAAATTAAGAAAAAAGAGAATTTTACAGGTCCTTGTGGAATGATTATATGTATGAGGATTTTTACTTTTTGAGGGCTAACAAGCTAGCTAGTTCAGAATTGTTCGTACTCACTGCTTGATGTTTTTATACGTACACACTTCTTGCTTCCCACACGTATTAATATGTATTCAAAACTATCTTGTGACTCCATAATTAAAAGAGTTTGCCACGTGAGACTCTACACAAAAATACATATTGTTACGAATTCGCAATAGCAATATCGATTTGAATTTAACGGTCTGTAACGACTGCCTGCAACATTCATCATGTTTATAAACACGTCCATCAGTATCAACAGTGTTGATAGCATGCAGTTATTGTTTGGAAATATGGCAACACTAAATGTTTAAGCTGCTAACATTAACATCGAAAGCTCTAGAATTCGAACAAACGAATTTTGACCGTTAAGAACAATCTAGGCTACTCGGATGAAGATGGCAGTGTGTATAAATAGTGACTGCGGTTGCAGTAGTCAGTGAGTTTATCATAGGCGCTGTTAGAGTTAACATCAAGTGTCTTGTACATTTAAGTTTGTGCATTATAAACGTGTGTGTGTTTACTAAAAACACATAGTGACTATTTAGACTGTTGTTGTTGTACATTTTAAATAAATAAAGAGTAATCACAATTTTAAACTACTAAACGGCTTTTATTTGCAATCAAAAGTATCCGGTTTATTTAAAGGAAATAAACCAACTATTTCAAAAGGTGAAAACGTAACAATATGTATAAAAGAGATCAGTAATTCACAGATATTTGTATAATAATTTCAAAAGGTTCGCGAATTAGCCTTTGAGCTACTGAAGAAATTATATTTACACTCTTTTAAAGGCAATGAAATCAAAATTAAAATTTTATATAATAGTTATAATTTCAAAGTTATGGGTAATTTTATGAATGTACTGCCGATGGTTTGATAAACACTTTGCAAGGTTGGCTGTCGTTACCGAGTTAAATAATAAAAATACAAATTCTTGACTTCAATAAAAAATTGTAATATAAAACCACATATCTCATCCTATTTTTATACCCTTCACCTTCGTGAGAAGGGTATATATAAAGTTGTCATTCCGTTTGTAATTTCCACAATATAATTTTCCGACCCTATAAAGTATATATATTCTGGATCCTTATAGATAGCGGAGTCGATTAAGCCATGTCCTTCTGTCTGTCTGTCTGTCTGTCTGTCTGTTTGTCCGTCTGTCTGTCTGTCTGTCTGTCTGTTGAAATCAATTTTCTGAAGACCCCAGATATCTTCGGGATCCAAATCTTCAATAATTCTGTCAGACATGCTTTCGAGAATTTTGCTATTTAAAATCAGCAAAATCCGTCCATAAATAACGAAGATATGAGCAAAAATCCGAGACAACCTCTAAAAATTTTCTTTAAAAAAAGACAATTTATTGCATGGTTTGACAAAAAAGCAACAAAACGTATGTATGTTGGCTTCATGCTTTGTGTATTTTGTTTTTGTTTTTTTTTTGGTGTTTCACAAAAAAGCAACAAAACGTGCATATGTTTGGATGTTTGTTGTCTTCATTATTTTGTTTTTGTTTTTTTTTTTGGTGTTTGACAAAAAAGCAACAAAAGGTACATATGTATGTTTGGATGTGAGTTGGTTTCACTGCTTTGCGTATTTTTTTTTTTTTTTTGGTGTTTCGTTTCGTTTGGCGTTGTTGTTTTTGAGAAGGGTATATATAAGATTGTTGTTTCGTTTGTAACTTCTACAATATAGCAATAGCAATTAAATGTAAAATTTTTTAAAGTTTTCTTGATATATTTAGGATGATATACGCTGAAAATAGGCAAGTAATGCATCCACAACAAAGGTGAAGGGTATATAAGATTCGGCATAGCCGAATATAGCACTCTTACTTGTTATGTTTTGATAACGAAATTATCGTTATCATTAAATTACCGTTTCCGAAATATTCCGAATTAACAATTTCGAATTGTTAGCCAACCTTGAATATCTGTGATAATTCTAATTGAAATCTTTTTGCCCATATTGAGATAGTATCCCCCCATAATTACTTACAATTTTCTAAAATTGCTAACAGTGGTGAATACCAACAACATTTTAATTACATGTATTAGTTAAATAGCTCTTGACAACTCTTAACTAAAAGAATACAGAACAAGAAAACACTTTTGAAAACATCTTACTTTAACGTCGACAGTTCCAGTCAATTAGCTAAGTCAGTTGTACATCCATCTTTCATATGAAATGTGTTTTTTTTTTTTGTCTGTTTTCATTTTAAGCTTTTGAAACACCACCAACAACAGCCGCAACAGCATCATCCTTAGATGCTGCAAATGAAAAAGAGTTACACTCGCAAAAGGCCTACAACTCCCAAAGACCAACAACAGAGTGGGAAATACACGACGACAAGAATGATGACGACTACTCCAAAGCTCAACAAGCAAATCAAATTACACTCCAACAAATTAAGAATGAACAGCAACAAGGAATAACAAAAGCAACAGGAGTAAATAAGAAAATCCTCCAAGATGATGGTGATGATGATGATGAAGTAAGAGAAGATGCTTTGGAATCGAATGAAAATGAACACCTGCTTGGCGGTCAAGAGCAACACCAGGTAACAAAAGATAGTGCTACAGTAACAGCAGCACGTTTTAATTTCAAATCAACATCAGCAGCCACTTCAGATGGAGGCAGTGGTAAATACAACCGATATCGTGAACATGAAGAAGGTAAGTGGAAGATGCTGGTTATCAGACCAATAAAGTGTGTGGCTTTTTGGTTTAAGAAATCAACAATCAACTGTTAAATATTTTCTGTAAATTGAAGGACTTTAAGAATTTCTAAGGCACCATGAAAAGAGGTTAAATGCGAAGCTATTGTAAATGTGTGTTGCACTTTAATACTATAAAATCAGCGAGGAGTTTTTTCGGTTGTTAAACAGCCATAAACTTTATTATTTATTTCTAGTTGCAAAATTTGAGTTTTTGACTTGAAGTACTTTTACGTGGTCTACAATTTGGAAACTTACACAGAGCCACCCACTTACATACGTACATACTTACAAACATACTTATATAAACTCAGTCTGCATTTACAGTGGCAAGTGCATGTGGCACGAGTTTATATGAAATTAAAAATAAAGAAAATCTATTTGATCTGCACAAACACTCATACATACACACTTACACTTAAATAAACACTTACACAATTACCAAGAGTTACTGTCAGATAGACAGACATACAGACATACTGCTTGACTTAAAATCTTATGTGCTTATGTTGCATGCAACACTTGTAAATTTATTTTTATAGCCTCTTGAAAAGAGTTAAATTAAATAATAACAAAATATAAAGAACCAAAAGAAAATATGTATGTTTGTGTGTCTGGAAAACAATTTAAAATGTAAATTTAAGAAAAGTTGCGCTTTAATTTATGCAACAATAAAATTCAATAACAATAGCAACAACTTCAAGAGCAGCAGCAAGCAGTCAAAAACAACATTGTCCAAAACAATAAAATAAAGTTCTTCGAACAAATTTTCTTCTTTTGTATGCATTTTTTCCAACAACAAATAACGATAAAGTTGGTATTTCTTTTGTTGTTGTTGTTGTGGCCCTTTATACTTTTAACGCTACGAACACGATGCTAAATGTTGCACAAGTCGACACACAGTGGGCAGAGTGATTTTACAGTACTGTATATTCTACAGATTGTAGCTATACATATTTTTACAGATGAGACTTTTTCCAAAATTTTTATTACTACTTTAGAACAAACACAGCTCGATTAAAGATACAATTTTCATTTGATTTTGTTTCATATCATCACTACATCGCGATCGCTGTAATCATATGGACGAAAGTTTTATTTTAAAGAAATAAAGCAAAATTTATTTAAAATTTTTCTTTTTATACCCTTCACCATGAGTGGCAAGGGTATATATAGGTTTGTCATTCCGTTTGTAATTTCTACATTTTTCATTTGCGACCCCACAAAGTATATCTATTCTGGATCGTTATATATAGCGAAGTCGATATAGCCATGTCCGTCTGAATGTTGAAATCAACTTTCCGTAGCCTCCGAATAACTAACAAATATAATTGATACATCAATATATCGGGAATTCTTCCGGCTCGGTCCCACAAATGGCTAAGAAGATATAAGGAAAAAACCGGGACAACCTCGATTTTTGGCCTATTTTTGATCTATATATAGATTACTAAGTCATTAATATAGACAATATGGATATCTAATGATAGATATTTCAAAGTCCATTGCAACGATTTATATAAGGCTATAATTATTTGGAAATCGGGAAAATTATTTTTTAACTTGAATATTTTGTTTTACCACACAATTTTTTTTTTTATAATTTTTATTTTTTTTTCTAATAAATTTAAAAAAAAATTGAAAACAATTTTGAAAAAAAAAATTTTTTTAAATTTTGAAAAACTATTTGAAAAAAAAATTTTTTTTTTAGATTTTGAAAAACAATTTTGAAAATATTTAAAATTTTTATTTTAAAGTATAATTTGGTGAAGAGTATAAAAGATTCGGCACAGCCGAATATAGCTCTCTTACTTGTTTATATTAAATCTTTTCGGTTTTGGGGGGGGGGGGGGTAAATTTCCTTTTCTCCCTGGATCAGCGCCTGAGGTATACAGTAATTATGGTCTATTTGGAAGGTTCAATTCTCGATTACTCTTTTCAGCATTACTCTTCATTAACCTCAAATCACCGATACGATTTATCAATATAGTCACTGCAGCTCGAAGTGCACAAAAAACATGTCTCACAGAATGCTAATTTTCGTAATACAGATGAATAATTTGGAAACTGTGTGTTGAAAACACGAAAAAAAAAAAAAAACTTTAAATACATCAGTCAGTATTTATGCCGATCATATGCCGAAATAAGACCATAAGAAACAAAGCGGTATTTGGGACAAGAACCACTATAGTAAAGGGTCTTCCAATAGGGACTTCCGAACGGCCGTTGATGTTTATAAAAACTTTGTCGACATAATAAATACGAAGGTTTTGATTTATCCTTATTAAAAACTTGATGGAAAATCGCTTTAATATGTTTTAATTCGCAGATTCTTCTACAATCAAAAACGTTATATCTTTTCCAATAAATGCTATTGGAGAATGGAAGCAAGAAACTATTTTTTAAAATATCGCGTTGTAGACCGGGAATGGTATATAGTGAAGTAAAATATCAATTTTCTGTTAAGTTAAAAATTTTTCTAAAACTTACTCTTTTCGATATTTTTAGGAAATTTTGATCATTTTAAAAGTACGAGGTTTTGGATAAAAAATTATTTTATTTTCCAACATGGTCTCTTTGAACTCTATGCACTATGTCCAACGTTTCTCAAATTTGTTTATCCTTTCCAAAAAATAAGATTTGTCGAGGTATTTTTGTGAGATGATTTCTTCGTTGGAGTAAAATCTCTTTCCGCTGAGCCATTTCATTAGGTTTGGAAAGAGGAAGCATTTCGTAGCCTAATTCATGGACTTTTGCCATGGACACTGCACATGTTTCCTGTGAACACAAGGGTACGTTTTCTCATTCCCAAGTGATCATTCAAAATTGAAACCACTGAGCCATGTGAGATGCCTATGGCTTCCACAATCTCTCGCATCTTCAATCTCCGATCGACCAACAGAGTTGCAGAGTTCCCATAGTATTTATCTAGCTTAGCCTAAATTTGAATGATAGTAATGGCTGTGAAACACAAACTTAATGACACAGCTTGTTCACATTTTGACAGGAGTCAACTGACAGATGCGTGGAGACAAGTCGCGGACTTGTTGACCCACCCTCTTATGAATTTTACTTGCAACATTGTTATGCAGTATTTTTAAAGTGCTAGGGAATAGTCGAGAATAGTGAACTGTGAATCCAATCCTAACAATAAATTGTTTAGCTCTCAGTGATCAAAATAGCAATTATTTAATAAAAATTCTTGAAATATTAAGCTATGTTGAATTCTGGTTCAAATTTTAATGAAATGAATGAACACTGAAACTAAAAATTTTCTTGACTACTGTTCTACAGTACACAGTGGGTCAGAATCAAAATTTTTTGGAAATAAATCTTGGATTTCTAAACGGCTGGTCTGATCGGGATAAAATTTGAAGTGGAGCCTCCGTTTTTGTTTCCCATCCGATTTCAGTAATTTTTTCATAATAAACAATTTTTATAAATTTAGTTAATATTTTATTGAACAACAAGTCAATGGTTCTAACATTTTTATACTAAAATATGAAAAAGTGTAATATTTTTGAAGAATGGAGATTTAAAGTGGCATATTTTTGAATCTAATTGAGATATTGACTTGAGGCTAAAAAGTAACAATCCTATCAAAATTTTGATACAAATTTTAGTTTTAGAAAATCAATAAATATGTAATAAAATAGTTATTTATTAACGGAACACAATGAAATTTTCAACGTTTTTTAAATTTTTCGTGCTGAATAACAAAGTGTAAAAAAAATTGTGAAAAGGTCGCAGGGAATCCCGCAATTCCTAAAAATGTTAGCGAATATCCCAAAAATATTTTTTTACAATTTTGCTCATAGGGTCCACATTTCTATCGGGGCTGGCAAAATACTTTGGGAATAAATAGGGAACACATCAAGGTTTACAAAGTTGCTTTCCGTTTTCTAATCCCAGCTTTGGAATTTTAGAACATGTGGCACAAATTTGAAATTTTCATTAAAAATAGAACAAATTCCGAATGGTGTACGGGCGACATTTTCAAAAATAGAACATGTTTTTTTATACTAAAATATTCTCCATAGAGATACCTTACAGAAAAACATAAAATTTGTATATGTCCTTAAAGAAAGTTTTTTTTTTATAAAAAAGTGTCAAGTCATCTTTTCGCCCCAAAAAAACAAATCTACTATTTTTTTAATTTTTAAATTGAAATTCGTTTATTTTTGGATCTATAATCGATATGCTCTGAAATCTTTTGTGTATAATTGGTAATTTAATTGTCTAATATTTTTAAAATAGCGGACCAAGGTATAGCAACATTTTAAAATTTAAATTTTTAAATGTCTATAACTCGGAAACTATAAGAGATAAATAGCATATGCAAGCATGTTTTTTCTAGACTTAGCCGAGCGCTCTACAAAAGTGTACAAATCTTTGAAATCGTAGTGCTGCCCCTGGAGCATTTGTAGGGTCCATTTTAATAACTTAAACTCGAATACTCCTTGTCTACGCCCACGTCAAATTTTATCCCGATCGGACCTACCGTTTAGAAATTGCAGATTTATTTTCAAAATAATTTTGATTCTGCCCCACTGTGCAGTATTTGTTATTGAATCTTTTACTCTCTTTGACTTTAAAAATGTGCATATATTATGTTTTTTCTGCGTTCTGTATGTACATATGTACTGATCCCAAAAATTAAGTTAGAATTTTGAACTTAATTTTCCCTAAAATGTTTGCTTGCAGTGGAAAAATATATACTTTGTAGTGAGTAAAATCGCTTATCCCTAAAAAGAAATGGATATAAAAAATGTATGACTACAGACTACGCTTCAGATTACAAAGGGACGCTAAGTGACAGTTAACTCTGGTGGGTAAAATAACTACTTTCTAAAGTACACTACCCAACAAAAGTTTAAAGTGACTTCACCCTAGATTACTTGAAGACACAAGACTGGCAATTGGCATTATGCAAGATTACCTGGAATGTATAAAGTAACCAATTAACTACATTTTGCACTACAAAGAACATATACAGTATAACCTTGATAATCGGGATAATTGATTGCAGACCCTAATCCGGATTATCAAATTATTCGGACTACCGCATAAAAATTTTGTAAAACTGCTGGGTTTGTTTGAACCAGCCTAATGTACTATGTGTAGGTTAAATTGCATTGTTAAAGTTGTAAAAGTATTTGCGCCCAAAAATATGCAACACAACAATACCAATCTATGCGGTAACTGTTCAGCCCTTCTTCTACTTACTAGTCCTGTAGCGTGGGGGGCAAACTCTGGTTGCTACGAGGAAAACACAAATATTTAGTTCAATTTTATTTTTATTTTTCTTGCAACAGTCTACATGCTACATTGCACTTCCGTTTATTTGTTGTTTCTTTTATTTTTCTTTTTTAGAAATTTCTTGCAAGAAATTGTACAATTCTTCTTTTTTTTCGGGGGAAATGTCTGCTGAAGGAGTTGTATGTATGTATTTAAATAAAATTTCAAACTGTCTGTTATAATATTAACAAGTTTTTCTTGTTACTGCTGCTGTTGTTGACGACATTACTTTCTATAATGATGTTTCTCTATTTTTTATTTTTAAAATTGGGGTTTATTTATATATTGTATGTTACATGCCAGCCAGGATTTAGAGCGAAAAAGAATTGTTTTTTTGGAAATCTTTTATTAAAGCTAAAGTTCAAATTTAAATTTAATGCCATCATCAGTTACAAATAAATTGTGTGTAAAGCAGAATAATTTGAATTTAAATCAATTATAGTTATTGTTTTGATTACTTATTTCAAATTATGTTTAAAATGTATAAACATGCATTTTTGTATAACATGTATCGCCTGCATATGTGGACTTTTTATATTAAATTTTCTACAGTTTCTACAATAAGTTCATAGTATGTATGTATTCATTTCCCAATTGTTGGTTAACGCCAAGCAGCATATTAGGAGCAGAACCAACCGAAATAAAACCAAAATATTCTATTTGTAGAACATTGAGTTTAAGCGGAAATTTTAAATAAAAAGAATATTTTGCAAAAAATAAAAACAACAATGCAACTACTAAGAGTCTGCTGTGAAAATCAGGCGCCAACGAAAATATGCCAAAGATATTTAGACACTTCACATATAAATATAATTCTGTATACATAACGAGGGTCGCTAAAAGAAAGATAAAGTTAAAAAGCCTTAGACAAACCCCTTTTTTTATAGGTTAGGTCTACTTAAGTTTTATCTAAAAATTGAGAAAATCATAGAACTGATTTTTAGCCACACCTAACCCTCGTTAAAGGAAATAGAGAAAATCATGGATACACGCTTTTTATACACAGAATTGTGCATATATACAATTTTTTATATAGAGAATGAATTGAAGAAAATAATATGGGAAATTTTTCAACACCACTAACAGCAGCAGCAACATTTAAAATACATAATAAAATCCCAGTGCAACTTCATTATTAATGCTTCAATAGAAGCAGACACATTTTAGTTTTTTCTTTAGAAAAAACGCAAATTTTAGAGAAAAAGAAAATACCGAAAAATACTTATAGAAAGAATGTAAGAAATGTAGCACACATATATGCATTGAAATACTCCTAATTTCACAAATATACATAATAGGGTTGTACCTTCATTTACTGATACCAAGTTCTAAAATTGTTTTTCGTCATCTTCGTCAATTGGAATAATGTTTAGAGATTATAGATTTATTTCGAGTTTTCGGTGAAATATTGAAAAAAAAAACAAATCAAATGAAAAATAGTTTCGTATTTTAAAGGGTCTTCCAATCTGAACTTCAGCAAACAAAATTGTCGAATTTGGGACAATACCAATTCACATGAGGTCGATTACTAAGTCATAAATATAGACAATATGGATATCTAATGATAGATATATCCTTATATATATTGCAACGATGTATATAAGGCTTATAGTAAGTTGGACCTACAATGGGCCAAAATCGGGAAAAATATTTTTTAACCCGAATTTTTTTTTTCACAAAAAACATTTTTTTTGTCATATATTTTTGCACTAATAAATAAAAAAAAAAATTTAAACAAAAAAATTTTTTTTTTTTTAAATTTGAAAAAACTTAAATAATTTCGAAAAAAAAAAAAATAAAAAAAAAATTTTTTAAATTTTATTTTAAAGTATAATTTGGTGAAGGGTATATAAGATTCGGCACAGCCGAATAGAGCTCTCTTACTTGTTTTTTTCTTAAAAAGTATACTTATATTTTTTATTTATGTAAAAAAAAGTTAAGCTAGACGTGATTGAATGATGAGTGCCTTCAGGCACTCTTGGACATTGCAGACGAGTGCCTCAGTTTTTCACTCATATAGCAAAATGTTGTTGTGTTTTCTTTGCTTTGATTTGCAATTTTTTACAAACAATTTTTAGAAATGGCTGATCGAGTGAACAAACATTTCGAATTATCTGATTTGAGTGATGAACAATAAGAAAAGTAGTTTTCAATAAAAATTGACAAACTATACTATCTAAAACCCGACTATATTTTAATCTCTAAAGCATCGAAAATGTAGTAAAAAGGAGCTACCCTAATACATGCGTATATGTGTATAGTTATTGTATGTGAGGATTTTGCTTCAATGTATTTAATACACCATATCTAAAATGAATGCAAGTTTAAGTATGTGTGTGTGAGATAGTATTTCTCAGCGGGAAAAAATGCAATATCTTCACATTGTAGGCCTTTTGAGAGACCTGTTTTTACATTCTATATGATGTGATACTCATTCTCTGCCCTCTCGCAGAAGATGTTATAGAAGGGCTTTGCTTATCCATCTCGAAAAATTCATACACCGTTTCAACATTTTTACAAGTTTTTGAACAATATTAGGTTCACTGTAAATATTTATATGATTACCGAAACCATAATATGGTAAAGTTACGATTCGCATTATTGTAGCAATCATTCATATATATGATTGCAGTAAATAAGTATTGTGTATGTTTGTGACAAACATTTTGTCATTTTATGTTGTTCTCGGTTTATGCATATCATCACGCAGAAAAAAATTATAGTTGTGCATATATATGGTTACAGTAAACAAGTATATGTTTGTGACAACCATTTATATGATGAAAGACTTACCATATTATGTTGCTCTCGAATTGTGGATATCATAATCTGAGAACAACATAATATGGTAAAACTTTAATCATAAAAATGGTCATCACAAACATATACTTGTTTACTGTAACCATATATATGGTTGATACAATCATGTGAATCGTAAACTAACCATATTATTGTTACCACAATCATATAAGTTGTTACTGTGACTATAATATTGTTAAAAATGTTGAAATCGTTACAGTAAACATGCACAACTATATTTTTTTTTGGGTGATAATCTAAGAAAATAATCGTCTTCATATAAACCTGTGTATTTTATTTTTGACGGATTTAAGTCCGTAGCCTGCTGTCTTGAATGTATTTAATGCATCTTTATGTTTTGTGTTGAAATCATTAATAATATTTTTCCTAATAACACTCTTTAAAGGCTGGCTTCAGTAAACCTTGAATTAGGCTTTTACTTTCAGGCTTTTAAGTATAAGTTCCTAGTTAAACATTCTATGAGGCACTACGCCTACAATCCTTCAACCAAAGACCTTCTAAAATGCCTTCTATCACCCAACTAACAGAAGCCATTATGCAAGGTCTTGGCTACCTTGTCCTTGTGCAAAATAAGGCCTTTAGAAAGGCCTTTTAACTGCAGCTTTTTCCCGCCAGGATATTATGGTAACGTACACACTCACACTTTTGCTAAAACACATCATGCAATTATTTGAGTGTAAAGTAAAGAAAAATAACATATATAACTATAATAATCGTATAAAAATAGAGCTGTGATTTCTAGATTTTTTATTTTTATTTTTTTTTTGGCGAGTATAAATAAGTGTTTGTTTTTATTTCAGCGGAAGAAAAACAAAAGGGAAAATGTATTGTAAAACATATTTAAAGTGTGTAACAGAAGTGAAACGGAAATAAGTAGTATAACATAACATTCTTAAAGAAATTTCTTTGTGTACAATTAGAACTTTAAAATAAAATCCTAGTAATAATTAATGTCATGAAAGAAATTGATATTTGGTATTCAGATTTTTGATCATTAGAGTCATTTGAACATTTCCATTTCAATATTTTTTTTAATTCCGAAAAACTCGCTATTTTAATTTTTGAAAAATTTTATTGATTTAAATTCATTGAATTTATAAATAATTTCTTAAATATTTAGTATAAGGTTTTTCACATTTTTTGTTTTCAAACTAAATCCAGGAGGGTTGAAAAAAATGTCTCAACTTTAATTTACTTATATTTTTATGTTGTTCCTTGGAATTTTTTTTTTTTTTTTTTTTGAATTTCAGCTACAAAATGAAAAAATTGCGCATTTTTTAAAGCAGATTAATGTTAATGAATGTTTAACCCTCTAATGCTTAAGCATGCCTCAAGGCACTCATCACAAAAATGCCAATAAAAGCAAATATAACTGACTTTTCATTTCAAAAACTCTTGTAACAGTTTCTAGAAAAGCTCTCTTTCTTATTTACTGCACTTCACCTTCGTGAGAAGGGTATATATAAGTTTGTCATTCCGTTTGTAATTTCCACAATATAATTTTCCGATCCTATAAAGTATATATATTCTGGATACTTATAGATAGGGGAGTCGATTAAGTCATGTCCGTCTGTCTGTTGAAATCGATTTTCTGAAGACCCCATATATCTTCGAGATCCAAATCTTCAATAATTCTGTCAGACATGCTTTCGAGAAGTTTTCTATTTAAAATTAGCAAAATCCTTCCATAAATAACGGAGATATGAACAAAAATCCGAAACAACCTCTATTTTTGGCATATTTTTTATCTATATCTCGATTACTAAGTCATAAATATAGACAATATGTATATCTAATGATAGATATAGCCTTATATATATTGCAATGATGTATATAAGGCTATAGTAAGTTGGACCTACAATGGGTCAAAATCGGGAAAAATACTTTTTAACCCGAATTTTTTTTTCACAAAAAACATTTTTTTTTGTCACACATTTTTGCACTAATAAATTAAAAAAAAATTTAAATAAAATTTTTTTTTTTTTTTAATTTTGAAAAAACTTAAAAACAATATCGGAAAAAAAAATAAAAAAAAAACTTTTTTAATATGTTATTTTAAAGTATAATTTGGTGAAGGGTATATAAGATTCGGCACAACCGAATAGAGCTCTCTTACTTATATTTTTTATTTATGTAAAAAAAGTTAAGCTACTCTTTAAAGACGTGATTGAATGATGAGTGCCTTCAGGCACTCTTGGACATTGCAGACGAGTGCCTCAGTTTTTCACTCATATAGCAAAATGTTGTTTTGTTTTCTTTGCTTTGATTTGCAATTTTTTACAAACAATTTTTAGAAATGGCTGATCGAGTGAACAAACATTTCGAATTATCTGATTTGAGTGATGAACAATAAGAAAAGTAGTTTTCAATAAAAATTGACAAACTATACTATCTAAAACCCGACTATGTTTTAATCTCTAAAGCTCCAAGTGTGCCTTAAGGCACTGATTTAGTTTTTCCCACCTGGCAGGTAAACCATTAATTGTACAAACTTTTAAATGTTGTTTTTGAAATCAGATGCCTAAATTCATAAAAAAATTATTACCAACGTTTTTCGTTAATTTTGTTTCATGATATTTTTTACGTGTCAGATTTTGTTGATTCATCTTGAATGATTGGTCAATATAGATCTATTATATAGAACTATCTGAACTTAGTCATTACCTAATCCAATTTTAATACAATTTATTATAAAATTTCAAAAAATGTTTGAAAAAAAGTCAGGTTCGATTAATAATATGTGTTAAAAAATTCATTCCATTATGAATTTCTTTTTTCTGTGTACACAATTTCTTTTATAAACCGTTGATACATTTAAACATGGATTATGAATATGGATTTAAATATTTCAATATCTTATGAAGCTGAGGTCGGATTTTATTGATCTAAGATGCATTTGAAAGATATTTAACATTTTTTATGATTATGTAAGACTTTTTATGATTATTTGAAGAAATTTATTGCTTTACTTGGAGAATATTTCCAAAAGAGCATTTGAAAATTGCATTTGTAGCATTGATATATTTTTTTTTTTAACAAAAATATAAGACCTCTATATTTTTGTTATCAAAAAATGAATTCGTGATGCAAATGTAATGTTCAGATGGAAAAGTAAAATTTAAAATTTTTTTAAATAATCATAAAAAGTGTTAAAAAACTTAAGTCCTCTAGAGAGGACTTTTCTTGTCGATATCATTCTAGTGAATGCCACCGGCTTTATCATTTCCAATATATTATCCATAAACGTGGCATCAAGAACGAGACAAAAAATAAAACTAGTTTTCAACAACATCTAGAATATTGACGAATTTGTGAATTGAAAAAAAAGAAGAATTTTAAGTAAAGTCATTTCCAATATATTAGCAATAAACGTAGCATCAAGAACGCGACAAAAAAATGTTTTATTGAAAACATCTAGAAAATTTAAGAATTAGTAAACTGAAAAAATTTTTGGAAGCCAGTTTTCAAAACTAATGTAGAATAATGTGGCTTGCTGGTGATAGTTTGCATTCGTTTTTTTACATCATTTGTAACGCGAAATATTTGTTCGTCGCCTTTGTAAAAAAGGATAAGTTCTATAAAAACAAAAGTCGTAATAAATATAGAACATACAAGTATTTCAAAATAAGATTATAAACTTTCAAAAGCCAACACTACATGTACATAAGGTTTATCCTTTTTTATGCAAATTCCGATGCTCCCAAAGTCTAAAATTGTCCTTCGTGATCAGCAGTAGCAATATTTTCAAAACTATTAAAAATTGTAAAAAAAAATTTAATTCAAAATGGTTTTTGCATTTAATTTACCCCATAGATATTTAAATATGAAATATGAACAAACCAAAAAAAATCATTCTTTTAATATCTTTCACCTTCGTGAGAAGGGTGTATATAAGTTTGTCATGCCGTTTGTAATTTCCTCAATATAATTTTCCGACCCTATAAAGTATATATATCCTGGATCCTTATAGATAGCGGAGTCGATTAAGCCATGTCAGTCTGTCTGTCTGTTGAAATCAATTTTCTGAAGACCACAGATATCTTCGGGATCCAAATCTTCAATAATTTTGTCAGACATGCTTTCGAGAAATTTCCTATTAAAAATCAGCAAAATCCGTCCATAAATAACGGAGATATGAGCAAAAATCAGAGTCAACCTCTATTTTTGGCCTATTTTTGATAACTAAGTCATAAATATACACAATATGGATATCTAATGATAGATATTTCAGTCCATTGCAACGATGTATATAAGGCTATAGTATGTTGGACCTACAATGGGTCAAAATCGGGAAAAATATTTTTTAACCCGAATTTTTTTTTTCACACAAAAACATTTTTTTCACTAATAAATTAAAAAAAATATTTTTAAAAAATTGGAAAAAACTTTTAAAAAACAATTTCGAAATTTTTTTTTTTTTGGAAAAATTAAAAAAAAATTTTTAATTTTATTTTAAAGTATAATTTGGTGAACGGTATATAAGATTCGGCACAGCCGAATATAGCTCTCTTACTAGTTTTTTTATATTTTCAAAATTTTTTTAAACGAAATTCCAAAAAATTAAAAAACTTGCTTTTGATTCTAATAACAACAAGAAGAGTCTTTTATCGTACCTAATCTTGTATACCTGCCATCAATATGTGACAATAAACTATTTTTCTGAATATAGGAGTTCTATGTGGGGTAGGGTCAGTTATGGATCGATCCTCACAAAAGTTGGTAGAATGATTTAGGTTCATATAAAACTTGTTTATGTCCGATTTCATGAAGATATTAATTATTATAAGATAATTGTGAATGTTCAAGTAATTTTCTGAGGAGGACCTTATATGGGGACTAGGGACAAATGTTGCCCGATTTTCGCTTTATTTTACTGTACAATTTGCGAAAAATTTGTTAAGGATTGCCGCAAAATTAACATTTTGATGACTGCTCTAACATTATTTCGGTGGACATTTGTATAGGGGCTAGGTGAAATCATGTACCGATATTGCCCATTTTCAATACCAAACAAACCTTATCAACAGAAAGTATTTGTGGAAAAGCTAGCTCCTTTCGTTTACACCCTATCGTGTTTTCAACAGACAGACATACGGACGGACTTAACTAGATCGTCTTAGAATTTCATAAGGACACAGAATATATACACTTTTGTGGGTCAGCGATGAATATTTCGAATATAAATATTATTATGGTTTTGAATTTTTTGAAAAAAATAATGTAATTGTACAAAACTGTGAATTTCCGTGCTATTCAAATATATATAAATATAGCAATCAAAGTATTTGTAATGAACCACAAAAAACCCAAAATGTACATTGTAAAATTATGTAAAAACTACCTCAAATCATGCACATGTAGTCTGTCGATGTAGATGTTTTTAAGTTGATTTTTAAAAATTTACATTTTAGCAAAAAAAACGAAAAGGATAAATATACCACAAATATAAACAGGCAAGGAGTTTTGTGCATAATATTTTTCGTGTGTAAATGATTTCCGCTTGTATGTACTTTTTTTATGAATATTTTACGTTTTTTCGACAACATATTACAGTGTGACAGTAAATGAAGTACAAAATTAAGTGCACAAACTAATTCTCACTCAGCAAAGTGTATGTTTTTGGCAAAAAAGAAACGATTTCTAATAATTTATATTGACTTTTGTAAGCACTGACTTTTACTGTAAATCACTCCTTTGTTGTTCTAGCTAAAGGAGTGAAATAAATGGTGGCTTAATATCAATTTGATTTCTTGTATGATTTCTTTCACTTCACCGTGTGGCATTAGACATCATACAAATGTAAAAATTTCATTGTTGCTTTATGATATTCATTATTTACAAAGCATTTTTTCATATTTACTACAGCTTACGAGTATAAAAAGGATAAACTTTTTTCAGTAAAGAGTTTTTTTGTTCGAAGTTGAAATAATTTTTAGCTATTTTCAACAAAAATTCAGTTTTAGATTTACACATACGATTAAAATAATAGGAATGTTGATGATGTTGGTTGTAGTTATTGTTGATGACTTGAAGGCATATGTAGATTTATTTCATTTTGCATAATTTTATACAAATAACTCAAGTACTGCACGTTATTTCACATTATTTCACACACAAAAATAATAAGTTTTCACCAACAATAAGTTGGTAAAATAATATTTACATTTGATTTGCAATTATTTTGATACAAAAACGAAAAGAAAACAGCACATCATCAAATGAAACAAATCTGCAATAAAATAGTTTTTCGAGCAGTAATTGCGTTATAATACAAAACTCTAAAAATATGAGCATAAATTTATGTTTTTTTTTTTTTTTTTTCTAAAAGCTTAAAAAAATAATAGTTGAATGAAACACATTAAATTAATCCCAGGAAATAAAGAGCATTTTTCAATAACATATTTTTCTATCATTAAAATATATATGTGTGATGGTGGGCCAAGAAGTAAGCGGCTTTTTGAATTTCCCGACTCTTAACTGAAAGGGCAACACTCCTATCAACAGGCATCTGTCAGTTGACTCCTGTCAAAACTTTGAACAAGCTGCGTCATTTAGTTTGTGTTTGACATCCATTGATAGCAGCTACCTCGAGAAAATGGAAACAAATTAACTTCGTGTGCTCATTAAGCTTTATTTTTTCCAAATAAATACTACGGGAACTCTGCACTATCAATTTCAATGGCAAGCAAGTTATTTACTGATTTTCGTTGTGGACGTACAAGCACGGAAAAGGTCTCTACACCCGAAACAATTAAAAACGAGTAAGAGAGCTATATTCGTCTTATATACCCTTGACCAAATAATACTTTAAAATAAAAATTTTAAATATTTTTAGGTATACAAAATTATTTTTAAATTGTTTTTCAAAATTAAAAAAAAAAAAATTTTTTTGGAATTTTTTTTTCATAATTTTTTTTTTTTTTTGGAATTTTTTCCAATTTTTTTTTTTAAATTTTTTAAACAAAATTTTTTTCCAATTTTCGCTATCTAAAACGATCCAGAATAATATATACATTGTAAGTCGGAAATGAAAAATGTAGAAATGACAAACGGAATGGTATCTCATATGGTTCAGCGGTTTCAATTTTAAATGATCACTTAGGTATGAGAAAGCTTTCCTCTTTCCAACACTATGAAATGCTATCTCTACCGATCTATGCTCCGGATTCAGCCTGTAGTGACTATTTCTTGTCATTTAAAGTTTTCAGTGCAGTTCTGAACATAACTGATTCAAGTCGTCATAGAATGCCAAAACTACGTATTGATGATGGGTATACAAGATTCGGCATAGCTGAATATAACACTCTTACTTCAGGCAAGGATCCAGGTCAACCATGTGGGGGGGGGGAGGAGGATGTGCGTTAAATAAAGTATATTTAACTTTTTTCTTTTTTTCCTTTTTTATATGAAAACTTTTGAGTTTTGGGTGCGGAAATTTCATATAAACCTGTCTTACTTCATATTATTTTAGCCACAGCTTATAAGTTATAAACCTTTTTATAAACAAGCCTATGCGAAATCTTATAAACCCTTCAAAAAAGCATACTTTAAGATAAAGATTGACAAATTCAGATTAATATTTGTATTCCAGATTTCGACCCATTGAGTGTGTGAATTTCTATGGCAATGCTGAAAAATCCCATGAAATGCCTTTCATTTAATACGCATACTGTATATCGTTCCCTCGTGTTTTTGTTTGTAATCCAATATTATCGTTTATTTCGATATTTAGCCAAAAAGTCTCGACTTTAAAAAACACGAGTTAGGGCCTTTCTATATTAAGGTAACGATATATATTGAGTGTATGACTTAAAAGTTCGGAATTTTTTAAAATTTCTAGTTTTTATTTTGAAACATTTGTACAATATAAATTCAAAGCATTGGCCATAGATGACAACTAGATATGTAACTGAGATCTAAAAACCTATGTATGTTGTCAAAAACCTAATTCATGAGAATGTATTGCATGTATTTTGTTATTGTATCACCCGTATGTGTGAAAAGAGAATAATTTTTTCCATTGATATTTCTCTCTCCTTACTTTCTACGCGTTTATTCTAAGGTATTAGCCATTGTTAGCTGACAACATATGGATGTGAACTGCTCATCTTTTGATCAGCCAATTTCTGATACTCTGTTCCGGGCTTCTCTTACGCTTTGGGTTATCGTAATGGATTCATTTTTCATCAGAAGTAATGATTTGGTGCAAAAATGATTTTCATACAAAATCGTCTTTCAAGGTATGTCAGCTTCAATTCGTATGGTAATTTTATTAAAATGTTCCTTATCATTTTCGTCACAAGGTATTTTCGATATAGCCCAGTTTTGTATTTTATCTTTTGTCATATATGTATTATAAGTTTTGTAAGCGATTCTATATTTATTCGTATCGAAGATTTTAGATTTATCTAATCTCTCTGATATTTCTAGTACATAAGTTATTGATTTTTAAATTTTTGGTTCTACTCTGTTATTTATATTTCTATCTTTATATTGTCCTATTAATTTATTAATTAGTTGAATTGGAAGATGATTGTTACTTAATATAGTTTTAATATTTTCTTTATTCTTTTTGTGAAATTCTTTGTCACTTATCATTAATATTTGGTCAATTCACTTCATATTGTCATAATGTCCTAATATTTCACAATGGTTTTTATTGCTTTCAAGCAAAAAATGTCCTAAAATAATAATACTTTCTATGCTATGTTTATTGTGTTATCGTAACGAACCAGCAGAGACGAACGCCGAATGCCTAGGAGTCGGTTAAGCCGAGCCGCCGAGTCGTGATATATTAGGACAATATGACTGACCTTTCGAATTGACCAATTATTTCTATTACATTTTTAGCTGTATTTATTGTGTTTAGAATAGTAGTTAATGATTCTTCCAGTGGGCGTTGGTTTCTAATACCAATCCACTATTAATTAAATTTGGAAGTTTTAAAACACACTCTTTCTCTATTGTAAATTTAATATATTGATTGAAATCATTAAATGTTATTAACATGTGATCAATTGCATCAAATGCCCACACACTAGTGATTTGTGAGTGTGATTTGTTCGTGTTCGACGTCAAAGTTTTTGAAAATTTTCAATTACAAATCACGCGCACAAATCACACCGTGTGTGGAAACTTAAAACGGTGTCCACGAATCATCGATATTCATAACGAAAATTTCCAAGTAAGATGCATTTGTGGTGTTAAAAGCTACGTGCTAAAGTACATGTGTGTAAATAAGTTTTCATGTGCCTATCGTCAACTATAATGCAACATGACATGATTTTAAAAATGATTGAGTTGTTGGAAAAAAAGGGTTGCTTAATTGAAATTACCTCAAACATTGTTATTTTACTTAATTAATAATAAAATTAACTGTCAAAACTATCTGAGAATTACTTGTTTTTTCGCAACATTTTTCTTACTGTTATGTCGAATTCGATTTCAGCTGACGTTAGGTATAATATTTATGTTACGCATGTGTATGTTTTACCTCTATATATTAGTGCATCTAATATATAGATGTACGGCTTCTACATATATATATATATATATATATTTTATGCATATTTGTGTTTGTATTTATTTGCTAAAAGGTATAAAGATTATCATTAGTTGAAAACATAAAGCTTTTAAATGTTTGTTTATAAAGTTTGTTATGTATAGTAATTGTGTGCAATTATTTATATCTGCAAGTTGTATGCTGTCACTAAAGAAGTCAATGTTTCCTTTTTAGAAATATATGATTGGATAATTCAATGGGTTACTTTGTCGCTTTAAAGTTTTGTTTACTGCACTAGTAGAAAGTAGTACATCGGTTTCAAGGAGCGAAAGATGGTTTGTACGGTTCAGAAGTGGTGTTTTGGTCACGGAAGACAAAGATCGCCCAAGCCAGCCCTAAGTGAAGATTATTGAAAAACTCAACAAGGGCTTGCAAAATCATTGGGAGCTACTCAAGCAGCAATTTCAAAACGTTTGCGAGCAGCAGGATTCATCCAAAAGCAGGGAAATTGTGTACCATACGCATTGAAGCTGAGAGACCTTAAAAGACGATTTTGTATGTCTGAAATGCTGCTTGAACGCTATAAACGAAACTCATTTTTGCAGCAATAAAAACTTACGATGAAAAACGTATCCATTACGATAACCCGAAGCGTAAGAAATCGTATGTGAAGCTCGGCCAACCAGACGAATCGTCACCAAAGCCAAACTTCCATGGCGCTAAGGTGATGCTCTGTATTTGGTGCGACCAAGAGGGTCCTATTTATTATGAGCTGCTGAAATCTGACCAGACCATGACTATACCGAATGCAACTGATTCGTTTGAAGCGAGCATTGGCCGAAAAGCGACCAGAATATGCGGCCAGACATGAAACCGTAATATGCCATCATGACAATGCTCGTCCACATATTGCAATTTCTGTTAAAAACTATATAGAAAGAACTGATTGGGAAGTTTTGCCTCAATCGCCTTAGACTATAAGCCTTACCTTGCCCTGTCCGACTACTATTAGTTTCGTTCGATGCAGAATGGTCTCCCTGGGATACGCTTCACTTCAGAACAGAGTATCCGAAATTGGCTTGACTCGTTGTTGGCCTCCAAAGATGAGCAGTTCTTTTGGCTCGGTATCCCTATGTTGCCAGAATGATGGGAAAAGGTCAAAGCTAGCAATGACTAATACGTTAAATAAATTTATATTGTACAAATGTTTCAAAATAAAATGTAAAAATTTGAAATAAATCAGCATTTTTAAGTCATATACCCAATATAATTCTTATTTATATGTATGTGCTAAAATATATATATACATTTATGAATACACATACAGGGTGGCGCTTTTTCCACTTTTTGGATTTTCGATGATTCCTAGGTTACTGGAGACTGGGGACAAATAGTGTTCGATTTTCGCCATACTTGGTAGAGTACTTAGAACTAATTTGTGGACATTTTTATTAGGATTGCCGCATAATCAACATATTTATGATTGCTCAAAGAGTATTCCGGGGAAACATTTGTAAGAGAGCTAGGTGAAATCATGGACTGATAATACTCATTTTCAATACCAAAGAAATTTTATCAACAGACAGTATTTGTGTTTTCAACAGACGGACATAGCTACATCTTCTGAAAATTTCATAAGTATCCAGAATATATATACTTTTGTGGGTTTGCGATGAATATTTCGAAGTGTTACAAACGGAATGACAAAATCCATATACCTCCACCTTTTTTGATGGTGGCTAGTCAACATTTGTTCAACATTTAATTTTAGAAATGTTTCAACTAAAATGTTTAGATTACGCAGAACAATTTTAGACCTTGGGAGAATAGAAAATTGCAAAAGTACAAAATAAGGGCCATCCTAATGCATACACATATAGTAGATGTCTCTTAGTTACTTCCCCACATTAATATATTCAAACGCAAGCTATAGCTGTTAAGCTTTATACTTTAGTGAGAAATTATGAAATGTGAATAGTAGTGAACGGGTTGTCGCTTTATTAGTTATTTTGTAGTTTTGAGTTTGCAAACTGTAATTTTGTTGAACAACAATATTGTTAACATTTATTTCGATGTTTAGCTGCAAGTGATTATTTATGCTCATGCAAGTTGATGGGTGTGCATTTTCATTTCTCTGTATATTTAGCTCTAAATTAATGATGTTTAGTTTTTGCAGCTGATGTTTTGTCAATTGAAAGCATCAGTAATATGATATACATAAGTTATGTTCGCATACCTGATAATTTTTTTTTACAAATTATTACTGGAAGTTATGGGTTTGCGTTCGTGTACTTTTAAATACATGTAACGAGAAAGCAGGAGCATGTTAAAAGTGACAGTTCGTTGATAGAGAACTTGATATTTGTTAAATTTATTACATAATATTTTTTTTTTTTTTTAATTTTAAAGCAAAACTATAATTTTAATTACTATTAAGTGCTATTTTTAATGTTTGTATTCGTTTGCTGATCAAAAATCTTTCAATTATTAAGTTTTTTTAGCTTTAACAGCGATATTAGAAAAACAGACAAAAAGTTAGTCTTCTTTTACACACAGCAAGTTTATTTGAAGCAAGTCTCTTCGATTCTCTTTTAAACTTGCTCGTCTGTTTAGACACAGCAAGTCTGTGATCAATTTTGTATGTCAAAACCTAATTTATGCCATAGTGAAAATGAGAAAACAAAAGAGAATTGAAGGGACTTGCGAGTACAAGCAAGTATGTACCCCTCTTCTTTCTTCTCTGCTTTAAACTCAGACTTGCGGCAAGATAACTTGCCCTGTGTAAAAGCAAACTTACAAGTTTTTACAAATTGTTGTTCGTAATAGTAACAATCAGATGGGTAGAAATTGGTCAAAATTGCATCAGCAAATTGCATTTGCATTATGAATTCACTTTTATAATAAAATATTTCTATTTGCTTATATAATTTAAAGAGGTGATAAGGACTGAGATCAAAAAAATCTTAACATACTTACAGTGTTAATATTTTTTTAATGTTATTGAAATTATTATTACAATTTACAAAAAATATTATTTTTATAGTTCTAATCAATAGTGATAAATTTATGAACCTTTTCCGGAAACCCTTCCATTAAGGTTTTTATTGAGCTTTCTGTCTGTCACTTTGTTTGAACACGTAGTCCATCTCCATTTAAAATCTATCACACATTTATACACAAGAGTCCAATATCCCTCCAATGGCCTTAGCACCAGGCCGTCTGGAGGATTTGCCTCTCTTGTACCACTCAAGACCTTGCTTACAATAGTGACAGGATGCCAAATCATGTCAAACAAATTTAGACACATTAAGAAGTCTTATGAATGGAAGCATTCTCTTTTGTAAACATTCCTTGATGTAAATTTCGGTATTTATAGAGCCCTTTGTAACTAATGTTTGGCATATTTTGCCGCAACTGCATATTGCTTGTCATGCCAAGAACTATTTGGAAAAATTTTCTCCTTTTGGGTCGTAAACTTTTCTACAACATTCCCTCGAGCATCAGTAACATAAAAATATTTACCCGGAAGCTGCGAAAAATTTTCCATACGTACGTTTCGTCATCCATTATGCAGCAGGTATATTTATACCCTTCACCTTTGTGAGAAGGGTATATATAAGTTTGTCATTCCGTTTGTAATTTCCACAATATAATTTTCCGACCCTATAAAGTATATATATTTTGGATCCTTATGGATAGCGGAGTCGATTAAGCCATGTCCGTCGTCTGTCTGTTGAAATCAATTTTCTGAAGACCCCAGATATCTTCGGGATCCAAATCTTCAATAATTCTGTCAGACATGCTTTCGAGAAGTTTCGTATTTAAAATCAGCAAAATCCGTCCATAAATAAGGGAGATATGAGCAAAAAACCGAGACAAAATCTATTTGTGATCTATATCTCGATTACTAAGTCATAAATATAGACAATATGGATATCTAATGATAGATATTTCAAAGTACATTGCAACGATGTATATAAGGCTATAGTAAGTTGGACCTACAATGGGTCAAAGTCGAGAAAAATATTTTTTCACAAAAAACATTTTTTTGTCATGCATTTTTTTCACTAATAAATTAAAAAAAAAAATTTAAATTAAAAAAATTTTTTTTCAAAAAATTGGAAAAAACAAATTCGAAAAGAAAATAAAAAAAAAAATTTTAATTTTATTTTAAAGTATAATTTGGTGAAAGGTATATAAGGCTTGGTACAGCTGAATAAAGCTCTCTTACTTGTTTTTGTATAAAATATGACTTCAATTTCCTTGCTCTGTCTTGGCACTCTAAATTTTTAGCAGAGTTCCTGTCAGGAACTTTTTGAGCATTGTATGTCTTTAAACTTGCATTGGCTTTAACTGTTTGTACCAAATAGTCCGAGTATTGAGCTAATCGGACTGCTTTCCTACCGGATGTGTTGGGAGCTCTTTAAAAATGCTTTCTATTTATTGGCTTTCAAAACATCATGTGGACCATTCCTTCTACATGAACCAGGTATTTTATCAACGCAAAGTTCTCCCGATAATGTTTAATAACATTGGAATCATTTTGACTGTTTGGCCAACTTTTTGTAGGACCAAGTTGGGTTTTGTTTAAAATATTTAATAATTTTAGTATGCATTTTTTTCTCGTCACTTATTTTAATCAGATTAACAACAAATGTACATAATTGACATTAAACACAATAACAGACAAAGGCAACTTTATAAAAAAAATCAAATAATACTTGGGTTAAAAGTTTTAATGAAAATCGTGTGTTTTTAACTTTTCACATAGTTTCTCAAGCCACCAAATCGGACAAGAACTTTACAAGATATGAATTCATAAACATCCATACTTTGTTGAATTTAGTTACTTTTCAAAAATCGAAAAATCTCGAATTTTTCAAAACATGAAAATTTTAAATTTGTGTGCTAAATTTTGAGAAATTCCGAATGTTTTCTCAATAATTCGACACATTTTTTTTTGGAGTTCGTTAAAAACTGGACAAATTATCCAATTATATCTGAGGGACTAAAAAAATAGTTCGTTTTAAACGACGATTCTTTATAACCGAGACCGTTATACTTAGATGTTTTTTTGTATGAATGCCTTGGAACTTTAAAACAAGTAAGAGTGGTATATTCGCCTATGCCCACTTTCAGCGTATAGCATCCTAAATATAAAAAACTTTAACAAATCTTACATTTAATTGCTGACGAACAGATTATATTGTAGAAGTTACAAACGAAATGACAATCTTATATATACCCTTCTCACGAAGGTGAAGGGTATAAAGACAACAACGCCAAATGAAACGAAACACAAAAAAAAAAAAAAACGCAAAGCAATGAAACCAACACACATCCAAACATACGTTTTGTTGCTTTTTTTTTGTCAAAGCATGCAATAAGTTGTCTTTTTTTCATGAAATTTTCAGAGGTTGTCTCAGATTTTTGCACATATCTCCGTTATTTATGGACGGATTTTGCTGATTTTAAATAGGAAACTTTTCGAAAGCATGTCTGACAGAATTATTAAAGATTTGGATCCCGAAGATGTCTGGGGTCTTCAGAAAATTATTTCAACAGACAGACAGACGGACATGGCTTAATCGACTCCGCTATCTATAAGGATCCAGAATATATATACTTTATAGGGTCGGAAAATTATATTGTGGAAATTACAAACGGAATGACAAACTTATATATACCCTTTTCTCGAAGGTGAAGGGTATAATAAGTACGATAATTTGTTATAACCAATATTTACTGTAATATGTAATAACCCTGCAAATAATAGACTAGGGGCCGTTTTCTCATTAGGTGATTATCTTTTTTCCCAACGAAAAACTGCAGATTAAAGAAATTTGGTTTTCTCAATGTCTCATTTGCTTCTATTCTATCGCAAAGCTAACCCGACCTCATCTGCCAATTATTTATTTATCGTACAGATAAATAAATAACAGCTGACTGCTGTTCATAGTTTTTATGTGCTTGTGTTTTTGTAAACGAAATTAAATAGATTTTATAAAAAAAAGTTTAATAACATTAATTTGATGGAGGACGAACTCAAATAACATGAGTTCCAAGTGAATGCTGAAAGAGTTTATCATGCCAGCCCTAACTACTTGGCAGACATGGAGGATAATGCATTTTTCAAAAGATTCCGGCTGTCGATGGCCACATTAAACAGCTGATTTGTGTAAACATGTTGTCACTTGGAGGCAGGGTTCCCACCTTTCACATCTATTTTGAGAGGTATTGCCAACAGAAAATAATGTTTTTTGTCGGTATATTGAGAAAGCCAAAATTGTTAATGGACAGTTTATCGGCCTAATAAATTTATGTCGACATTTAGTAACAGACAGTTTGTCGATACATTGAGAAAACGGGCCTAGGACTAGTCCAAACGTAGCCAAAATGTATTGAAAAATGGTATATTTAACATGTCCTAGGCCTGGACCATTAGTTTTACACGAAAATATATAGTTTGACTACAAACTCTTGGCATGGTCCATGACTGCATTACATTGGGCTATGTTGTAATTAGTCCAGTTTTACCCCATTTCATCTAAAATGTATCAAGTAGTCTAATATTATTAGCAGGGCGTTCAATTCGTAACTCTCTAGTAAATTTTTGTACTAACAAATAATAAAATAAGAAAAATACCATTTTTATATTAAGTCATAAATAAATACATACAAAACATTTCCCTTTAACCTTTCCATTTAAATGAAAATTGCCAACAAAAATATCTTTTTAATCTCTATTCCTAAACAACAAAAAAAGGATCCATTAAAAGTTTATGACTTAAAAGCATATAAAATGAAAAATCGTTTTAAATTGCACTAGTGTTTACATTAGGGCGCAGCTGTTTGTATGGAAAAAATAATACTTTATTTTAAAGCAACATTTTATAAAATTTTTATCCTAGAAAAAATTTCAGTTTTTAAGTTTTTCTTATATTTGTTTGAAAGGAATGATACAAAATTTAGATATCATATAAAAGATATTTGAAGTCCAACTAAAGAGTGAGTCAAAAAAAACTTACACACACTATTTCATCCAAGATTTATTGGACCAAAAAAAACTTACACACTCTTTCATCCAAGACTCATTGGACCAATGATAAATCTTGGATGGAATAGTGTGTGTAAGTTTTTTTTGACTCACTCTGTAGTTGGACTTCAAAGATTATTTTGATTGGTATTCAAACAGTAATGTCAATTTTGCAGCAAATCCATCCAACTGACAAATATTTTGGGTAAATTGTATCGAATATTTTGTTGGGGCTACCCTAATGTACATAAGTAGGATGTATATATAAATTAAATGCAAAAAAATATTATTAAGTTTTTATATACATATATACGAGTGTTGTACATATTTTCCTATTAAATAGTAGTCGAGTTTTTTTCTTCTACTTTTTTAGATTTGATGTCATCATATTAAAACAAAATCTGCAACAAAACTATGAAATACATTAAAATGAACTGAATTCTTTAGAAAATAAAGACCTTGTTTTTTTCTTTCTGGCAAGAAAAGAAAAAAAAAATTGTAACAAATAATAAATTCTTTTGAAAATACAAAATAGTAGAAAAAGAAATATATATACAAAAATGTATTTAAAATGGTTTGGTTACATTTAATGATGATTTTGTTGCTGCCACACAGTTGCAGGAGTTGATGATGACGATGACTACAATTTAGATGAGTGCAATGTTGTGTTTGTTGACAAAACAATTTTTTCATATTTATTTATTTACTTTAACTTTCATATATGAGGCCATCAACGCAAAAGTGGTGTAACCCACAATTTTCTTTGGTTACTGTTCTGGTGTTATACATTTAAAATATCAATACAAAAGTGAGTTAAGCTACCTTTTGGTATTCAAAAGCAGATAGAGCTGAAGAAATCGTTTTTGCAAAGTAATTTAGCAAAAGTGGTGTAAGTTGAATATAGTTACCACTAAATAAATAGTTTTGAGTTACACTACTTTTGCACTGATAGCCTCATATGTGCCAGGTTTTTTTGATTATTTTTCTTTTTGCATTGTTATTTCTACAAATTTATTTTAACATTTCAGTTAAACAAGATAAATATTACTAGTTTAATAGAGGTGATATTTGAAATACTTACTACAGTTCTATCCAGTGTTACGTTTGTAACACAAGAACTTAGTACTAAAATGTCTACAATGTACTAAATAGCAATCTGTATATATATCGCCCACCTCAAACGCCAAAAGGGAGTAACATGAAATTTGAACTATAACCGCAAGGCACCGTCCTTTCTCTTACTCTAATTCTTATCTTTCTAAACGATCTTCTACGTCAAACTTCCAACTCTATCTATTATTTTGCAGGTGACCCCAATATATGTCATTCATATTCATTCAATTATAGACCAAGCCTGTCGGATATTGGGGCAATGAGGCAAAACATGAATGATATGTTTGTCTTGTGACAATATCAGAATGGGGTTTTGCGAATAGAGTCAATTTTAATGCACGCAAGACTTTAATGTTGTATGTTAACACACAAACTCACATCAGATCATGTTGCTCCATCTGTTTTTATGGGTGGTGTTAATATTAAAGAATTAGAAGGTCTAGATGATTCACATGATTGTATCAGTCATATATGTATATAGTTACAGTAAACAAGTATATGTTTGTGACAGCTATTTTTATGATTAAGGTTTTACCATATTATGTTGCTCTTGGCTAATTGATATCATAATCTGAGAACAACATCTTATGATGTAGAGATTCATCATAACAATCGTTGTCACAAACATATACTTGTTTACTGTAACCATATATATGATTGATACAATCATGTTAATCGTAAGTTAACCATATTATGCTTACCACAATCATGTAAATAGTTACTGTGACTATAATATTGTTAAAAAAAAACTTTTAAAAATGTGGAAATGGTTACTGTAAACATGCACAACTATATTTTTTCTCTGCGTGTGTGGTCCGGTGCTTCGAAGTATATTTTAAAGTTACTTTAAGTTATAAAAAGTCAAGTGTGATGAAAGACAGGTACACATGATTCGTTCTAACTAACTCATGTTTATTAAAACGAAATAAAAAAAAAACTGTGAAAAAAGAGAACTTAAATAAATAAAAATAGAAAATAATAAAAACACTCATATAATAAACACAAATCACTGGCACAACTGTTATGTCTCGTTTACATAAAATAACAAACATTCTGATTCACACGAATGTGAATGAATGTGTGTTTCAATGACAGAATGAAGAAATACACGAAAAAAAAATTTAACTAAAATGTCAAAATAACATTTAATTAAAAAAAGGATTAAAAAAAACCTACATGAAATAGTAAAAATAGAAATAATATTAAAAAAATGTATGGCTTAAAAAAGTATTTAATTTCAAATGTTTAACCTATTGTCACAGTGTATGCGGAATGTGTTACTCAAAAATATTTTACGAAAATATGTTTTTCCATAAATACTGCGGGAATAGTTATATTATTTATTATTTCACATACGTACAGTAACTCACGAAAATAGACGTATCCCAGCAGTTAAGCAAGTAGTCAATGTATCCCTTACAGACAGTAGACTTGGGTAGTTTATAAACAAACTAGTTCAATTGAACGATTCACTTGATTGAGCTAAATGAACTAAAATGATCCAAAAGTAAATTTTGAAATGACCGAAAATTGTAGTTTCTTTTAATAATCTTTCTGATAGAAATGTAATGTTACCATAGAAAAGTCCAATCAGTTATTTTATGAAAGAACTATGAACTAAGACGGGCGGTCAATGAATAGAACTGTCACTTGGCTGACTCAAATTTGTATAGTTTGGGTCATTTGCAGATGCGTGGCAAATTACCCTGCTCTTGGTAGTGCAGGAAGAATTCAATTGGTTACTTTATACATCACATGTAACCTAGCGTGAAGTCAATTGTCACTTTTGTGTCTCTAAGTAACCTAGAGTGTAGTCACTTTAAAAGTTTATTTTGTGCTGCACTGTAGAAAGTAGTTATTTTACCCACCAGAGGTATCTATTGGAGAGTAGCCGCAGGAAGGTTTGTTTACAAGCAATTGGTTATTGGAGTATCTATGAGATGTCTTTTTAACTGATTAGTTGGGAACAATTAGCTCCTGTACATGTTAAAATAACTAGTTATGTAACTGATGCAGTAACAGGTTAGGTAACTGCCTTTATGTAACTGGTATGTGAATCCAATGCGTTGACTTCTTTTGACCAGATACCATAGAGTCTCACTGTAATCAAAAAGTGTCAGAAAGGGGGCCAGCTTAAGATATGCACATGTTAAAATAACTAGTCACTAGGCACCAATAACTGCTGGGGATTTAAACGCACACACATTTATGCATAACTGCGCTCACATATGCAGCATGTTTACATTTCATTTATGAATATTAGAAAGAAAATGGAATGAAAAAAATATAAAAATAAAACTAAATGTGAAGTGCATCAGCTTCAATAAGCATTATATTTTTGTAGATTTTTTTATAGAAATTTATAAAATAAAATGTTATTCCAATTTTTATTTATTTTTATATACTTAAGAAATACAGACATAAGTATTTATTTACGTCAACACATTCGAACCTGAAGGTATTGCATTTATTTCTGAACATTTATGACATTAACGAGAATTTAATTCTGAGATTTAGGTTTATAGAGGTCTATTGTGAAATTGATATTCTTTAAAAGTAAAAGTAAATAAAAAACGTAAAAAGTTAAAACAGAAATTTTAAAATGCTGTAGACAACATAATAAGGGTCCTCATGTAAACGCTTAAATGCCTCGCAAACTGTGCAATCTGTGTATTTTACACACTCTCGCAAATGAACTGTCAAAAAATGTATGGAAATTCGTTTGCACAACTCCGGTAAGTTTGCACGACAATTTAGACTCGCAAACTTGAATTTATTGTGCATTTGATTAATCAGCTGCTTTTGTTTACTTTTATTTATGAAAAATAAAAATCAAATAAAATAAAAATATTTTGTACATGTGCAAATTGTGTGACTTTGGAACAGAATAGTTGGATTGAATGGCATTGTGTATGGAAATATTAACCAACACCTAGAACATAAGCAAAATCTTCCAAACTATGTTTACAATTGTTTGTTCGAAAGATTTCACTTTCAACTGAAATTTTTAAAATTTAAATTTGTACAATTTGTTTAATTTTTTTTTAAGCATTTGTTGAATTTATTTTTGTTTGACATTTTTGCCAAATAGACATTTTCTGTGTAAACTTGCACAAAATTGAAAAGGTGGGTTCATGAAACACGTCGCGCAAATTTGCACATTTACACAAATGGGAAACTTACGCGTTTAAATGAGTACCCTTAATGTATATGATTATGCGACACTCATTTTCGACTCGTTATCACATTGCTGTTAAAAACCATAACTTTCTTGTTAGTTGAGATATTTTGCGATCTCCAGAATTTATTTAGCGTGCCTTACCTTACAAAGTCTATTCTGAATTTCTTATTTGCTGTCCCCACTTTTTGAAATTATACTGCCCAGATAACAAAAGTTTTCAAGATCATCAATGCTTTGTCCCGAAAGCTGGAAGTTCGTGTTGCATGTTGAATTTATGCGCATTGATTGGGTTTTGTTTTGCTTTAGCTGCACGTGTTGCAAAGGCTTGGATTGCATGCTAGATAAGCGGTGGAATAGTGGAGGCCCCACGAAATACCATGCTGTATATCCATAGAGGGGTTCATAACTACGTTAAGCAATAATGGCGACAAAACTCCTACATTTACTTTGATGGGTTTGCTTAATGAGCCCTCATTAAGTATATAACAATAGGTGCTGTTCTAGAGCTCCTTAATTAGCTTAATTCTCTTCTCGGGAACTCCTTTGCGTGTTAGAGCTTTCCATACTGCATTGTGTTGTAATGTGTCAAAAGCATGTTTGAAGACTACGAACACCAAGTAAAAGGATGAGCGTCATTCGACCGACTGTTCAACAATTAACCTCAATGTGATCAATACCTGACTTGTATGGCTTAGATCAATTCGCCCTGATCATTCCTTAGAGGTTTTATAGTGTGTTGGCTATGACCGGAAATCACCTTCGTAATACGATGGCTACTTAGGAAACAGCCAGTCTGAAGACTACTGATTAAAAAGTCAACCCGAAGGTTACTGAGGAAACAGTCTACCGAAGACCAGTGGGTTTGTAACAGTGAACCAATTATAGGTTAACGTGGATTTTATGGATTTCGAGGAAATTAAGTTTTTGTCCCAAATTTCTTAAAATAATTGTTTAAATAAGTTTGTAGCCTTTTTCTTATATTTTATTTCAGATTGTTTTTTTGGTTTGTTAATTTGCGATTTTGATATTTTAAATTTCTACAACATCGTTAACTCGGACATCTTAGTTCTATATTAACCCGCAGTCAAAAATGATGATCAAAGCTATTTATATATGGGGCATTTCACATCAAGTGAACCAACTTTTGAAATCGATGTCTTCCGATCGGGATGAAATTTGCACCAATGTTAGTTCTATTGGATAGTAATTCGGACACAATTTTTCAACAAGATCGGTCAAGAACTCTCTGAGTTATAGGAGGTCAAAATTTGACATTTTGGCCAAACAGGTGTTTTTTCTTATCCATATAACTTATTACCTATGTGTCCCAAATAGTTTAGATAGCTATTTATGCAATCTTCGGAAAAAAAAAATTAAAAAGAATAAATAAAATATTTTTCACTTTTTTTTTAAAAAATCAAAAACATTTTTGACTTTTTTTTCAAAATGGGCCCTTTTTATTTTTTTTAAGAAAGCTCAGGTCTTTTCCTAAGCTACCTATATGGTCGCTTAGTGGGATGCGAGTGGGATATCTGTCAAAAAAAATATTTTGTAACTCAAGATATACAATTTTTGACTTTTTTTGCAAAATCAAAAATTTTGTTGACTTTTTTTAAAAAAATGGACCCATTTTTTAATTTTTTTTTTTTTGCTCAGAAGAAAGCTTAGGTCTTTTCCTTTAAAACCTTTTTGGTCGCTTAGTGGGATGCGAGTGGGATATCTATCAAAAAAATGTTTTGTAACTCAGGACATAAAATTTTTTACTTTTTTTTGCAAAATCAAACATTTTTTTTACTTTTTTTTCCAAAATGGACCCTTTTTTTATTTAAATTTTTTTTCTCAAAAGAAAGCTTAGGTCTTTTCCTTTAAAACCTTTTTGGTCGCTTAGTGGGATGCAAGTGGGATATCTATCAAAATAAATGTTTTGTAACTCAAGGCAAAGGTTCTTAAATTGATTTTTTTCTAAAACCTTAAAAATAAAAACCACCACAACTGACCGATAATAGCCACTGGAGGGGTGCAATGTGAAGCCGACCGCTATTAATCTTCCACCCCCAAAATTTGTCTGAGTTTTGTATCTTACGGATTTTTTAGTTAATCCTATAGGTAGTTTTCAGCGCAATAATTTATATTCGTGATTGATTTTTGGAAGTGGGCCTTATATGGGAGCTATGTCAAATTATGGACCGATCACCATGAAATTTGGTCATGTCATTAATGTCTATATGAAAGTTATTTATGTTGCATTTTATGTGTATACCAAAATTTTTAGGAGATTTATGCTCGTTAAAGTGATTATCGGAAGCAGGCATTATATGGGACCTATGACTAATTATGGACGGATCATAATAAAATTTGGTGACATGAAATCCGTATATATAAAACTTATTTGGAGAAAAACTTGTGTAGATACCTATATAAATTAAACATTTGTGACCGATAAAGTCCACTTTCGGGAGGACATTTGTATGGGGGCTAGGTGAAATAATGGACCGCTTTCAGCCAGTTTCAATAGGCTTGGTCCTTGGGCTGAACAAATTATATGTACCAAATTTTATCGAAACATCTTCAAAATTGCGACCTGTACTCTGCGCACAAAGTTTACATGGACAACCAGCCAGCCAGACGGACGAACGGACGGACGGACATCGTTTAATCGACTCAGTGTGATTCTGAGTCGATCGGTATACTTTAAGGTGGGTGCTAGACTAATATTTTTACAAACATCTGCACAAATCCAATATACCCTCGCCACTATGGTGGTGTAGGGTATAATAAGTGATTTTTATTCTTGAGGTTAACATATTATGGGTATTACAGTATCGAGGCTATGAAATTTTAGTTAGGTATGTTACATACCATCGGAAAGGCTAATGTGTCTAGTTTCTCCGCGTAAGTTTAATTTTTAAGGTTTACACATAAATATGAAAAAAATCAAAATAGTGCATATGCTAAAAATTTAAAAACCTTTGTCTTGAGTTACAAAATATTTATTTTGATAGATATCCCACTCGCATCCCACTAAACGACCAAAAAGGTTTTAAAGGAAAAGACATAAGCTTTTTTTTGAGAAAAAAAAAAAAATAAATAAAAAAAGGGTCCATTTTGGAAAAAAAGTCAAAAAAGTTTTTGATTTTGCAAAAAAAAAAGTAAAAAATTTTATTCTTGAGTTACAAAACATTTTTTTGATAGATATCCCACTCGCATCCCACTAAGCGACCAAAAAGGTTTTAAAGGAAAAGACCTAAGCTTTCTTCTGAGCAAAAAAAAAAATTAAAAAATGGGTCCATTTTTTTAAAAAAAAGTCAACAAAGTTTTTGATTTTGCAAAAAAAGTCAAAAATTTTATATCTTGAGTTACAAAATATTTTTTTTGACAGATATCCCACTCGCATCCCACTAAGCGACCATATATGTAGCTTAGGAAAAGACCTGAGCTTTCTTAAAAAAAAAAAAAAAAAATAAAAAGGGCCCATTTTGAAAAAAAAGTCAAAAATGTTTTTGATTTTTTTAAAAAAAAGTGAAAAATATTTTATTTATTTTTTTTAATTTTTTTTTTCCGAAGATTGCATAAATAGCTATCTAAACTATTTGGGACACATTTTGCTAAGAACAATAGGTAATAAGTTATATGGATAAGAAAAAACACCTGTTTGGCCAAAATGTCAAATTTTGAGCTCCTTGACCGATCTTGTTGAAAACTTGTGTCCGAATTACTATCCAATAGAACTAACATTGGTGCAAATTTCATCCCGATCGGAAGACATCGATTTCAAAAGTTGGTTCACTTGACGTGAAATGCCCCATATATATTTTTTATTTTTGTAAAAACTCGAAACTTCAAATAAAATGAGCAAGCTCTACATGTTATACGATTTGGCTAATATTATCAGCATTTAGTTTTTAGATATCGGAGAACAATTTCAAACATAGGAAGCACCGAATATCGATAAAAGGCCCACCCTAATGTATACAGTATGCTATTTCTTTTCAATAGTTAAAAATTATAAAGATCTCTAGTCAAGGAGCCAATGATAGGATCAAAACTCTTAATACATAATATCTGAGGATCAAAATTTTGAAGCAAAAAAAACAAAGTATGTATATACAGGGTTTTCTAACAAGAGGTGTTATATTGGTATTCAAAGAAAAATTAAATTTTTTGAGATAAATGATCGGATGTTTATTTCATAATAAAGAGGAAGGTATGCCGTTAATAATGAAAAACAACATCAGCCAAATGGCCACCACGACCACGCTTACAGGACCATATTCTTTTCATGAAATTTTCCATAACCAAATCGCAAATTCCCTCGATAGCCTCACGAATTCTATCTTTGAGGTCTTGAATCGACGCTGACCTGTTGGTTTAGACCTTATCTTTCACGTGGCTCTAAAGGAAGAAGTCGCAAGGTGTTAAATCACAAGATCTCGGTGGCCAATTGTGATCACCTCTTCGAGAGATAATAACAAGGACCCAATCAGCAAAAACACGACGTTGTTGATGATCGGCCGGCTTGAGTTCTTGTGTTTACTGAATTTTATTAGCCTTAAGTATTTATGCAAAATACAGTGTAATGACGTTTGTGGAATGCCCAATTCCAAAGAACGACGAGGAATGAACAAACCTGGGGTTTTTCAGCACTTTGGGCTACAGTAGCAATATTCTCAGCTGTTCTTGAGCGACGTGCACGGGTTTTATAAAATTATAAAATAAACAAATTTTATAACATCTATAACCCATTATAATCTAATGCCAAAAATAATCATAGAAATTATAATATCTATGGTTTAATTTATATGTATTCGAAATAGTATTTTTGACTTAAGGTTCCTTTACAAATATTGTTGGATGGTGGACGGTGGATGGAGTGTTATGGTTTGGGCAGCTTTTTCTGCTGTTAAAAAAACAAGGATATATTTTTGCTCCTATCTGATTTATTGATTAAAAAATGTATGAAGATTGGATATTTGAACAAGACAATGATGCAGTTCATGTTTAAAAATAGTCCAAACAGTGGTTTACCGAACATAATATTAATCTGCTATGGAGAATTTGTAAAGGTGCCTGGCTCGTATATTTTTCGCAAATAATGCATAAATAGAAACTAAAAATCAAATTAAAGTGGAAGGAAACATATCTTAATTATTTTTTGGTAAGTTATTTCAACATAACGAATTTGTTGAGAAATGTGTGTATACACATATTTTCTATAATTTAAATTAAAAATGTTTAATTTGATTATATTTTTTGATAATTTCCACAAACATAGGATAACTGCCATGACCTTGTTCCAATTAAATCGTTTTTATAAGACAACATTCCATATAATTGTATTGGATTTACTTTGTTCCCTTATTGAAACTTTAAAACTCCTCATACAGCTGCCTCTTAATTTAAAAAAAAAAAAAAATAAAAATGTTTTCTACTAATTTCACGTGCTATAAAACCACACTTCCTTCCTGTGTGAATAATATTCCTCATTTCATTGTTTTTTTTTATTATTATTCTTACAAGCTTATTATCAGTTATAATACCTAATAAATTATTTGTATCACTTAAACAAAAATAACAAATAAACTAAAGAGAAATGGGGAAAGAAAATTGTTGAAAAACTTTTGTAATATACTTAAGGATTTGTTTCATATTTCATTTAACCTTCTTGTTGCCACCAACCAACAACCTCTGCATAAAAAGGAAATGAAATCAAAGTGAGTGAGGTAACAGAATACAAGGGGGCATGGGGTGTTTAAGATCTTCAATACATAAAAAACATGTAGAAGGTAGAAATGAGTATTAATGTGTGTTTGTGTGAGAAGTTTTAACTGAGTATGATGAAGTAAAGTTGAGGTAAAAAATATTTCTATGATACTCATACGCATAGTTGCACTTACAAGCAAAATAAAGTCAACATTTATGACTGCAGTCAAACTGGCATGAAATATATTGCGTTTTTTTTTTTACTTACTACTTATACAGATACAGAAAGGAAGGAAGAGAGATGTAGTGAGAGAGAGAGAGAGACAAATGAAATAATAAAACTTAAAATGAAATAAAACACACAGAGAAGAAAAACTTATACTTTATTCAACTTGTACAACTTGTAAGAGTAAGTATGTGAAGTTGCAACAAAAGTGGCATATATGTATGTCTATGTGTTGCAGCTATAAATGCATGCAGTTGTAGAAGTTACAAAAAGGCTGCTTTATATGAAGAAAAAAAATCTACTTGTTTCCCTTTTTATTTTTTTCATCATCTCCACCGCCAGTAGTTTCTTTGCCAATCGAACAGGTTGGCTGCTTTGCTAGCTCTAGAGTGACTACATAAACTACAAAATATTTGAAAAGTTAAAAGTTTCAATTTTATGCAAAAGAAACACATATACTATACACACCCACTCATACTGTCAGACGTGGCCAAGAGTATCACAAAAAGTAAAGGATTCATTTCGACAAGATTTCAAACATATACACTAGGGTGGCTCGTATTTTGTACTTTTTTGCAGAAAATTTTAGCAAAATCAGATAATGTTTAGAGTTTTGGGTCAAATTAGCAATATTTTTAAAAATATTAAAAAAAAAAAAAAACATACAAAAATCCAATTGCAATGGGTAAGAATGTATAGTCGGTCAATATCGATGATATGATACTCAACACCGAGTATAAACAGTTTTCTTTTAAAAAGTAAATTTTTTTATGTGGTCATACATATCTTTGGGGAATGAGTACTAAAGTTATAATAATGAAGACTCAAAGTCTGTTTCATCGATTTTACATTTTTTGTGCGTTATGTCGTTGCAATTAGAGTTTCTAAAGAACCGAAGAATTTCAAAACCGCGGTTTCGGTTTTAAAAAATTGAAAACCGATCGGTTTCGGTTCGGTTTTGTGATAATTTATTAACTTTTAAATCAGTTGATAATATAGGAATTGCTAAACAAATTTTTAATTTCAAATTTGACGAGTGTTTACGAGGATAAAGGAAAATTGGTACTTTTTCTTTTAATGGTACCTTTTTAATATATTAAATAAGTTAAAGTTGTCTAATAATATGCTTCTCAGTAAAGAAATAATCATGAATAGGGTGCTCAATTGTATTATGGTACCAAAAATGGAGAACTAAACCAAACTAAGGAGTACTTTTTCGTTCTTCAAAATGAATTTTCTATAATATTGTACCTAGAATCAGGAAATTACTTTGAAATTTCAAACTTGGCAGTGGTTTAAGTGTGAAAAATTTTTACTTTTTCTCCTAATGGTACTTTTTATTATATTAAGTTATTTTACTTATTGTATATACATAATAGTTGGATGATATGCTACTGAGTAAAGAAAGAATCAAGGATAGAGGGCATAATGATATTGAGGTAACAGAAACTATTATTGAAATTTCTATAATAATGAACCTATATGCAGGATATTAAACACACATGATCCTGACTGAGTTAGAATATAAAAAATGCAATTGCAGGTACTTTTTCGAACTAGTAGTACTTTTTGAATATTTTATAATAATGGACCTAGAAACGCAAATTCAAAACGCATAATTAATGTTACTATTTATTTATTGTAAAGGTACCTTTTGAATATTTTATAATAATAAACCTTAAAATTAGACACAAATGATTCTGAATGAGTTAGAATTTACGAAAGGTGATTATAGTCTTACCTTTCTTTTGTATTTTCTATAATAATGGACACAGAAATATGAAATTAAATATTCATGATGCTGAGTAGGAATACAAAATGTGGGTCTTTATGGTACTTTCTATTATTCTAATAATACGTCTAGAATGAGCTACAATCCACATTACAATGAATCAATAAACATGAAACTAGAGACATGTTTTCCTGAATTAGTATTAATTTACAAAGGGAGACTTAATAGTACTATTTCTTTATTCTAATTGAGGTGGCGAAGCGCACCGGTCAGGTAGTACTAAAAACTATTGGATATTTGAAAATAACTAAGACTTTGTTACAAAAATTTTGCTACATCATCTGAAGCAATTATTGTAATACAATTTAAAAAATTTAAACAAATCTTAAGATATTTTTACCGATTTGTGTTTAGAGATATTGGATGAATAATTGGATGAAAAAGTTTGTTTCTCATTTCTAAATTTTGAATTTTTCTAGTGAAAATAGATTAAAAGTGAAAACCGAAGAATAGTTGCAATGACCTATTAAAGGCCGATTATCAAAACGTGGAGCAGCATAATTTCTGTGCATATACAAATATTTGAGTTAAACTATATCTCGACATCAGTATTAGTAACAGATTTATGGGTGTAAAAGTTATTTGCGAAAGTGGGCATTATATGGGAGCTACGACTAATTACACGCTGCTACAGTGAAAAAAAAAAAAAATTGGAAAATGATCTTGCGTGGGTTATAGGTCTTGCTGAATACATTAGAATTTGTGTCTAGAAATTTCAAAATTTGTTACAGGGTTTGGAAAGATAACTGATTACGCTTTAAAACGACATGAATTTATTGATACATTTTTATGTTATAAGTATTGTTTTTGTTAAGAAAATCTAAAAACTCTTAGCTTATTTTGATATGAAAAAATGTATGCCAATATATAAAAGAAATTTAGCTCTTAACAAAACATTGTTTTAATTTTCCAAATCGAATAACAATTTTTAAAGTTATTCAATAATTCATTAACACCTTTTTTAGTATTTTCTCCTTTAGCCTCATATGAATAAAAACAAGTAAGAGAGCTATATTCGGCTGTGCCGAATCTTAAATACTCTTCACCAAATTATACTTTAAAGTAAACATTTTTAAAATTTTTTATTTTCAAAATTGTTTATTAAAATTAAAAAAAAAAAAATGTTTTCAAAATTGTTTTAAGTTTTTTTTCGAAATTGTTTTTTTTTTTTCATTTTATCAAATTTTTTTTTTTTAATTTTTTTGGTGAAAACAAAATGATAAAAACATTTTTTTTTTTGGTAAAAAATATTCGGGTTAAAAAATAATTTTCCCGATTTTGACCCATTATATGTCCAAATTACTATAGCCTTTATAAATCGTTGCAATGGACTTTAAAATATCTATCTTTAGATATCCATATTGTCTATATTAATGACTTAGTAATCCAGATATAGATCAAAACAAGTAAGAAAGTATAATACCCTACACTAAGAAATGAGCAAAAACATTTTTCTTTCAAAATTTCAATAATTAGGTAGTGTGATTAATGTCTATATGAAAGTTATTTATGTTGCATTTTATGTGTATACCAACATTTTTAGGAGATTTATGATCGTTAAAGTGATTATCGGAAGCAGGCCTTATATGGGAGCTATGACTAATTATGGACCGATCATCATAAAATTTGGTGACATAAATTCTGTATATATAAAATTTATTTAGAGAATTTAGAGAAAAACTGTATAGATACATATATAAATTACACATTTATGGCCGATAAAGTCCAATTTTGGTAGGACATTTGTATGGGGGCTAGGTGAAATAATGAACCAATTTCAGCCAGTTTCAATAGGGTTCGTCCTTGGGCAGAAAAAATGATATGGACCAAATTTTATCGAAATATCTTCAAAAGTGCGACCTGTACTCTGCGCACAAGCCAACCAGCCAGCCAGCCAGACGGACGGACTCAGAAAGTGATTCTGATCAACTCAGAAAGTGATTCTGAGTCGATCGGTATACTTTAAGGTGGGTGTTAGACTAATATTTTTGGGCGTTACAAACATCTGTACAAATCCATTATACCCTCCCCACTGTGGTGGTGTAGGGTATAAATAGGCCAAACATCGAGGTTGTCCCTGTTTTTTCCTTATATCTCAGCCATTTGTGGGTCGATGTATTGATGTATCCCTTATGTTTGTAAGTTATTTGTGGGGTCACAAATGAAAAATATAGAAATTGCAAACGGAATGACAAATTTAAATATACCCTTGCCACTCATGGTGAAGTGTATAAAATACTAAAAAACCTTTAATAAAATCTTACACAATTTCTTGGAATATAAGTTTTGTGCACACATTTTATGAAAGCTTAATCTTTTGCATATCCATTATAGTTTAATTTTTTTTCAAGGTCTTTGAAAACGGTTTTAGTATGTGCTCACAAAGGACTACAAGCCCCATTAGGTTGCTTTTCAAGATTTGATCGTTTGTCATAAATGATTTGTATGTATATGCAACTTATTTGTGTTGTATTATATTTGGATACCAATATAAGTTAGGCATTTATGGAGGAATTGGTGTACATACCTATATGAATCAGACTTTATGACCTAAAGTCCTAATTAGATCTAAGGGGGTCTAGCTGAAATACTAGACCGATTTAAACCAACTGAAGGTTATTTTATCGAAATATCTTTAAAATTGAGACCTATACTGTGCATCCACCAAGACGGATAAACGAATATCGTTTAATCGACTTAGAAAGAGATTCTGAATCGATCGGTATACACCACCATACAAAGTTTAATTCAAAATTTATACCACTGAGCCGTGTGAGATGCCTATGAGTTCAATAATCTCTCGTAATTCCAATCTCCGATCGCACAGTGGGGGAGAATTAAACTTTTTTGGAAATATATCTGAAATTTGTAAACGGATGGCCCGATCGGCATTAAATTTGACGTGGTCGTAGGCGTAGAGTATTCGAGTTTAAGTTATTAAAATGAATCCTACAAATGCTCAAGGCGCGGCGCTATGGGGGCTCAAAATGTGTACATTGTACATTTTTTAAACACGTGCCATTTTTTTGTTTCCCTTCCGATTTCAAACATTTGTATATTTTTTGAAAGCGTTCGGCTAGGTTTTGGAAAAATATGCATACAATTGATAATTTCTAAGCAATATCGATTGCGGATCCAAAAACAAACGATTTTCAATGTAAAAATTCAAAAAGTAGTAGATTTTTGCTGTTGTTTGGGCGAAAAGGTGACTAAACCCTTCTTTTATTAAAAGAAAACTTTATTTAAGAACATATAACAATTTTATGTTTTTATATAAGATATCATTACGGAAAACATCCTGGTATAAAAAACATGTCCTTTTTTCAAATATGTCGCCTCTACGCTCTTCGGAAATTGACCTATTTTTTATAAAAATTTCAACTTTGGGTCATATGTTCTAAAATCTCAAAGCCGGGATCAGAAAAAGAAAAGCAGCTTTGAAAACCTTGATGTGATCCCTATTTATCCCCAAAGTATTTTCCCAGCCCCGAAGAAAATGTGGACGGTGTGGGCAAAATTTTAAAAAATATTAGTTTTGGGATTTTCGCTACAATTTTTTGCAATTGCGGGATTCGCTTTGACCTTTTGACAAGTTTTTTATTGTTATTTAGAATGACAAATTTAAAAAACATTGAAAATTTCATTGAGTTTTGTTAATGAACAAAGATTTTATTACATATTTATTGAGTTTCTAAAACTAAAATTTGTCTACCTCGCGAAACTCCAAAAATGGTCTACTAGCAAAAAGTTAAATATTTGGGCCACCCTAGTATACACGTATTATTAAACTACTGAAATATGTACTGTGGGTAATAAAAAAGACGACAATTCATTTCATTCACAGTATCTCTTTCAATGTCCTTGTAACAATCAGCACTTCAGCACTTCTATATGGCAGTGCCACACCAAAGTTTTATGCAGCAACAAAAAAAAAAAAAAAAACTCTCATTACCCAGTAATAAACAATGTAATGAGATGCTATTAAATAGTTTTTTTTTTAAATAAACTAATTTGATTAAAACTTGAATTTGTCAATTATCTAACGCACTGTATTCTGTTGTACACTAAACTAAAAAACCTGTTCTAAAAAGAAAACCTATGTAGAAAAACATACAAAAAGTAATTGTAGCATACATTTAGGAAAATATATATTTCATATTGTAAATGATGTAGTTGTTGTTGAGTTCTTCTGTTATTTTCTTTTGCTTGATAGTTAGTTTCCTTGAATTTGTGAGAGAAAGAGAGAAAATTTACTTTATCATGTCATATTAACAATTTCTATTTTTCTTAAGTTTCAGTTGCTGTTTTTTTTTTGTTATTATTTCTGCATTTTTTTGTGGGTTTGATGGAAAAAACTCTCTGACACACACTCTTACACACTATGTTGTGTAAATTGCAAAAGTTTTTCCTACAAGATTGCTTTAGTAAAAGAACAAAATAAAAATAAATAAATGACCAGAGTTTTTATTCGTAGTTATACATACATACATACAAACATACTATACATATTTGCTAGTTAGTTCCTGATGTTGTAGCTATTGCTATTGCTGCTACTACTGCTCCTGCTTTTATTTCTTCATCTACAATTCAATTGAGCGCATTGGCCTCAAAGTTCTTTTTTTTATGGATTTCAGTTGTTTTTCATTTCTTTTTCTTTAATAATTTTCGTTTGCAAACAAAACTTTATGTGTAGTAAATTGAACTTATGCAACAGCAACATTAAAAAACTAACAAAAAAAAAATAAAAAAATAAAAAAAAATCATACAATTTCGGCAGTTGTTTTAGCCAATATCAGCGAAGCACTCCTCTCCATGTATGAGTTGGAAAGAACTCAACCTCAAAAAAAAAACTATATTTGAGAAGAAAAACTTATTTGATACGGTTGGTTGCAGGTGTTAATTTAATAAATTATGTGTGCCATTTTGCACTTATCATACTAATATTTTGGAGTGAACCAAAAAACATTCAACAAAGTTTTCTTTTACTTCATAATTTTAAGTTATTTTTGTGTAAAAAAATTTTTGGACAAAACTTTGTAAATAAATTACAGTCATACATATTTTTTTAATAAAATATGTAGAATAATTCAGGTGTTTCTTCGAAACAAAAAAGAAGAAATAAGTTATTATTTTAATCGAAATAGTAATTAAAACATTAAAAGAAGTGTAATAACAGCAAAGTAATAATGAATTATGACGGCAAATGTTGAATTATTTAATATGGCAATAAGAGTCACAACAAACATTGTCAAGTTATGCCATGATCTTCATATGAATTCAATTTAAAACACAACTTAAGTAAATTGTATCTTATTTTTAACAATGGAATATTATACATGAACGATGAAAAATCATTGTTGATCATTGCCTAGCAAAGTCATGCTGCTAACGATGAGGACATGGTTTTTATTCACTTTTATCGTCAAGTGATTTGAATCGTTTATTTCAAAAACCAGTTAAACAACAAATTATTGATTTTGAGTAAATCAAAAAAACCTAAAAACTACTATAAAAATTACATACAACACCAGTCAAGCGTTGTTACTTGACTTCTTTCTGCACTAAACACGGATTTTCAGCTTTGCTTCACCATAATAGGGGGCAGTATTTGATATTTTTTAGCATTAAACAATTAAACATTAAACCTTTACAAAACAGTAATCGACCAATAACTCAATTTTGGTATTTTTGTGACTTGACTGGTTTTTTAATAAGTAGTTGACAGACCTCCATTGTAAAGTTGGTCTAATACAAGGACATAGTAAAGTAACTAAAATATAGCTATTGCAGTTGAAGCTATAAAACATGTGACAATTAAATTATTTCACTTGAATGCAGCAGTCGTTCATGAAAGATCATTATAATTTGGTTGCATTGCAATGACATAACATGCAAATGTGTTGGTTTTGAATTGTCACAGCAATGCACGAACATTTTTTTTGTCCAATATCATGAATTATTAAAAGCTTCTTTGAATGTTATACTTTTGTCATCTGGTTTTAAGAAATGTCTACGAATTTATCATTGATTTATTTTAGTTACCAGACCTAATGTTATAAAAAGCCAATGTTGTTTCATAAACGGTATAGGTACTTAGGATTCATTCGCCAAAAGTAGAATTCGGGTAAAGAAAAAAAAATACTCAATCTAGAGACGTTTGATTTTATATACATATCTTAATTGTTACGATTTACCGTTTCTGAAAGCTAAATTTAATTTTTATTAAAATCTAGTATGCATCTATATTTCATTAAGCGCTTCCTATCTTTAAATTTAAATAAAACAAAGTGTGTGTGAGATGTCATTCGTTTGAAAGACCTAGGTATTATTCATTTGAAAGACGTATCGATGCCATTATGTATGGACATCATTTATAATTTTCCATGACTCTGCTGATTTTGATCAATGGCATGATTTATGTTAGCTTTGAGCACCGCTGTGGTTGATGGCTTATTCTTATAGACCTGCGACTTAAGAAAACCATACAATAAAAAGTTTAATGGTGCCAAATCGCACGATCTCGGTGGCCAGTTCCCATAACATACACGTGAGATCACGAAGTATGTATATATATTATGGATCGTTATATATAGCAGAGTTGATATAGCCATGTCCGTCTGTACGCCTGTATGTGAAATCAACTATCCGTGGCCCCAAATAACTTACTTACATGATTACATCAATATATCCGCTGTAGACCAAGGAAAAAAACAGGAAAACCTATATCTATATCCGGATTACTAAGTCATTATTATAGGCAATATGGATATCTGATTACAGATATTTCAAAGACCTTTGCAAAGTCGTATATAACGCCATAGTAAATCGTACATAAAATGGGTAAAAATCGGGAAAAATATTTTTCAACCAAATTTAAAAAAAAAAAAAAAATTAAAAAAGTAAATTTGAACAAGTACAGAGTTATATTCGGCTGTGCCTTCATCAAGTTATACTTAAAAAAATGTTAAATATTAAAAAAAAAAAAAAAAAATGTTTTTCAAAATTAATTTTTCTATTTTTACGTATTATTTTTTTTTTTTTTCAAAATTTGTATATGAATTAAAAAAAAAAATTTTATTTATTTGTAAAAAAATGTAAAAAAAAAATTTTTTTTTGGAAAAAAATTCGGGGTGAAAATTTTGTTCCCCGATTTTGATCAATTGTAGGTCCGACTTAATTTATATATAATATATACGCCGTTGTAAAGGTATTTGAAATATCTATTATTGGATATCCATATTGTCTATATTAATGACTTAGTAATCCAGTTATAGATCAAAAATAGGTAGAAAATCGAGGTTGCCCTGGTTTTTCCTTTATTTTCCCGATATATTAATGTATGAATCATGTATGTAAGTTATTTGGAGGCTACGGGAAGTTGGTTTCAACATACAGGTGGATAGACGGACATGTAGGTAACAATTGAAAAATGTAGATATTACAAACATAATGACAAACTTATATATACCCTTGCTCAGGCGCGGATCCAGCTCAATCATTTGGGGGGAGGGGAAAATTAAAATTTATTCTACATTTTTCTTTTTCTAACTTTTTTTTATATGTAAACTTTTCGGTTTTGGGGGGGGAATTTCCTATTTCACCCCCTCCGGATCCGCACCTGTCATTGTCACTCATGGTGAAGGGTATTGTTTGCCATAACTTTTTTTTATTAAAAAAAATTTTTTTAACATTTATTTACTTACAAATATTAAAATGTTTATTTTAAAGTATAATTTGCTGAAGGGTATATACGATTCGGTACAGCCAAATATAGCTATCTTACTTCTTCAGTTACAGATGCTTTTTTTTCGCCAAAACTATTAACCTGATTATAAAATTATGTTATTGAAAGTAATTTGAATTAGAATTTTTTTAAATATCTTATTTATTCTGAACGTGCCTAATTTTCTAACAACTGATATATAATTATTAAAATGTGTATCAAACTTGTGTAATTTTTAAATAAACACAATTTATCGTTATAATCTGTGCTGCAAGTATTTATCTATTTTTTTTTTTTTTGCATTTTAGCAAATTTTGTATTTACATACTTTAATAAATAGTTTCCGCTTTTTGCTAATAAAAATCAAATATTTAACTTTTTACGAGTATATAAACATTGTTTTTATACTGGCGGTTTTATATTGACATACAAATTTTTCAACAAATATTTAAATAATGAAAAGTAAACTATATACGTATTATTAATTATGACCAAAATAAATTTTTAATTGCTTTATAATAATCGAGCAAATATTTGTGTTGATCTTGCTGTAGGCATGAACATTATTTATGGTGTCTGAAATTAATTAATTAAAGCAAAACTGAAAGAAAAATAATCAGTAGACGTCATTTATTTGTTTAGGGAATCACTTTAATTGTGTTTTATAAATTAAGTATCTTACAATGAATCTTATCGGTTAAATACGCTAGGAGATAAGGAAAAAAAAAATAAATCACACTTATGTCTCAATTGACGGGTTTAATTTGGAAAGGAAAATGTCATTTTTGAATTGAGATATTAATGCAAGTTTAAAATAGTTGTGATGATCAAATATATTTAATACGTACCCAGAAAAAACTTGGTAATGGCTTTCAATTACTCAATAACTTACTTTTAAATTACTACTACATACCGTTTGCCTTACATAGAAGTTATCGTATACTGACTTATTCATTATTTGTTATATAACTGCTTACTTACTAGTCATTCAGTAAGCATATTCAGTTTTTACTGATAACGGCTTCTGTGAGACTTAAGTATGTATTATTTAAGTCATTACTTGTAACTAATTTTAGCAATATTAAAGTTATTGTTTATATACAAGTAGTTGTGGTAAATTCTTGCCTCCAATGACATCACAGTGTTAAAATAATGAATTGCCAGAATTTAGCATTTTAACTTATTAATTGTTAATTAATCGCACAGTGCGGCAGAATCAAAATATTTTGGAAATAAAACTGCCATTTCTAACTGGCTGATCTGGAGCGGAGCTGTGAGGTCTAAAATCAGCCAACCTCAGACATGAAAAATTTTTAAATGCTTGCGAATTTATTGAGGTTTGTCTAAAATCAAAGATTTTAATATAGTTATTGAGTTATACGCATTCTTTCGAATAATCGAGGAAAGTTTAAAAATTAATCGATCATTCGTGTGTTTTTCTGTTCGATTAAAATAAAACTAGAATAATTGACAAACTTAGTTATTACTCTTAAATCTGTTACAAATTGTCTTTACAAAATTATTCCTCTTTTATTTTAATACCCTACAACTTCGTGAGAATGGTATATATAAGTTTGTCATTCCGTATGTAATTTCCACAATATAATTTTCAGACCCTATAAAGTATATATATTCTGGATCCTTATAGATAGCGGAGTCGATTTAGCCATGTCCATCTGTCTGTTGGAATCAATTTTCTGCAGACCCCAGTTATCTTCGGGATTCAAATCTTCAATAATTCTGTCGGATATGCTTTCGAGAAGTTTCCTATTTAAAATTAGCAAAATCCGTCCATAAATAACGGAGATATGAGCAAAAATCCGAGACAACCTCTATTTTTGGCCTATTTTTGATCTACATCTCGATTACATAAATATACACAATATGGATATCTAATGATAGATATTTCAAAGTCCATTGCAATGATGTATATAAGGCTATAGTAAGTTGAACCTACAATGGGTCAAAATCGGGAAAAATATTTTTTAACCCGAATTTTTTCAGAAAAAAAAATTTTTTTGTCATAAATTATTTTCACTAGTAAATTTAAAAAAAAAAAAAAAATTTAAATTAAATTTTTTTTTTTTTAAAAATCGGAAAAAAACTTAAAAAACGAAAATAAAAAAATTTTTAAAATTAAAAATAAAAAAAAATTTTTTAATTTTATCTTAAAGTATAATTTGGTGAAGGGTATATAAGATTCGGCACAGCCGAATATAGCTCTCTTACTTGTTAATATATTAAATTTGGATTAGATTTAAGCTTACAAAAATGTAATCATTCAAATGTTGAATGAGTTTTATTATGAATTAATTCTGAATTTCGTAAACCAGTTTTTATATATCAGATAACATGTCAGCCATTACTGAACTACTTCCAATTGATGCAGATGGTATGAAGAAGTCACTAGAAGTTAAGTTGTTCAGTAATTGCAAGTCATTGCCAAGTTTTTATTCGGTAATCTATTTATTGAAATTATTTGCTAAAAATTCATATATATTTGCTTCCAATTAATAAATTATGTTTATTTTTATACAATTATAAAATAAATACGTCATAATTAATCCTAGTATTTATTCACAAATTTCTTCATAAAGTGTGCCGTATGTTGTGTGTTAGACATTTCAAAATAATCTACAAATATTTTTTAGATAACAAAACTTTTTAAAACTAATTAAATGTGACGTGATTGATTGGTGTTCAGTTATTCATTAAAATAATTTTCTGCGTCACATTGATGAAATAGTTTAAAATTGTGTGTCTTTGTCAAAGAAACGCATTATTTAGGTTTCATCATATTTGAAGATATCGTCAAACATATGAATTAAGGTGGCCTCTTTTATACAACTCTAATTTATTTCCCTTCGAGAATTTTAAAGAGTTTGGCTTACAATCGTGTTGTGTACATGTGGGTTCTATGAGTGCCAACCACTGTTTTAAACACATAATTTTCCGAAATTTTTGTTCTAGCGTTATCGGTTGGTGTGATAGAAATGATTTTTTTCTAATATTTATGATATGATATCATTACATGTGTCATGTAAAATAATCGTAATATTAAAAATAAATTGTCAAAACATTCATTGTTTCTGTGTAATTTTAAAACTTATTGTTAACTAGCTTGACCCGGTGCGCTTCGCTACCCCTGTCGATGTAAAAATCGGTTCAGCCGTTTAGTAATTATTGTTTAAAAACTAAAGGTACCAATTTTACCCGTTTTTCCCCCTTTTTATCCCTTTCTGGTCCAAGTATTGAAAAAATTTATAGCCTATTGACGCTTCCAAGTAAGGATCTATCTACGTTCCAAATTTCAATAAAATCGGTTCAGCCGTTTAGGCGTGATGCTCAAACAAACAAACAAACAAACAAACAAATAAACAAACAAACAAACAAACTTACAAAGACATTTATATATTTATATCAGAGCCCGGCAAGACATGCGATTGGTCAGTTGTTGTAAGAGCGAAAAATAAGAAAAGAGAAAAATTTATACAATCATATCCTCTACAACACAGGCATGGAAATTTTAATTTTGAAATGGTGGTATTTTAATTAAAAGAATATTTTTAAATTTAAAATTTCTGTTAGACTTCTTTACTTATATCGATTTAAGAAAGCATTTTAGATTAAAATTCGTTTCTTTTGGGAAGTTTCTAATTCTAAAAACGTACACCATACTTTGATGTTAAAAAATATTAAGTTTTCCATCCCTGCATTAGTAATCACCATGTACAAAAGCAAGAAACATGCGACAACACAACCTTCTTCAATGAACGCTCAAACGAGACTGAATGAGTTTTTAATACGTGTGAGTACGTTGTTGTAAATTTAAAAAAGCATGCGTGCATAGGAAATGCCTAGCTCTGATTTATATAGATTAAGATATCAATTTGTTATTTAAATACTTATTTAAACAAACTTAAATCTCTTAGGTTGTTATGATTAAACTCTTTTGAAGAAAGTTCTCTCTTAAGTGTAAATCTCATCAAAAAATTCTCTGTTTATATATTTGATTATACAATTTTCGAGAAAACTGAGTAAAGAAACAAAAATGCAAATTTTTATTTGTTTTTGTTCATTCTTGTTATCATGATCAGTGTTGCCATAAATTTTTTGAAGAAAACTTTTTATTTCTAAAAAAAAAACTTTTTTTTCAACAAAAAAACTTTTTTTAAGTACATGCATACTAAAATTACAAAATCCAATTCGTACATAAATCAAACTGAGATAATTTATGTGAATTTAGCACTTTAAATATATGCAAATCAATCTCCCCATTTAGTAATCGAATTTGGAGACAATCATTTTGAAATAAACGGTTCAACTTATTGATAACATAGGTCTACAATTTTCCAAAAAACTTTTTTTTTAAAAAATAAAACTTTTTGCATCTGAAAAAACTTGCAAAAAAAGGGAAAACTGGACAAATGGTAACACTGATCATGATGTTTTCATTAACATCAGAGCACTTGCGTGCTCTCATTTAACCCATTGCGAGTTCAAAGGGGTCTTACAAAAAAATATTTGTTTTAGAGAAAAATCAATTGAATAATATTATCAACAGCATAAAGATTGAGCGCTTATCGCTGCTTTAAAACATTTTTATTAAAAAGTTATGGCTAAACAAAATAACAAACAGTTAATATTTATATTAATTAAATGAAATTTTGGCAAAAATCAATTTGATTGCAAAAGTGGGTTAAAAGTTGTTATACATTTGTACTATTTGTTTGAAAAACGTATTAACAAAAACGATCTGTTTAGCACATTTTTTGATATCTTTATCAGTGTGTGACTTTTTTTTTTTGCTAACAAAATTATTATTAAGATATATTCCAGAGAGAGCAAGATCAGTTCTATTTTAGCGATAAAAGATTAAACATCAAAGCGTATGTGATCAACTAGTTATTTGTATGCTGTTTATTTTTAAGTAGTCCAAGCAGCAAGTGATATATATTTAGATAATAAAAAGGTGAATTTTGAAAATAAAAAAAAAATATAGTTTTCTAAATAAAAAAATAAAAAAAAACTTACCAAAATTGTGCAAAATCTATAAAGAAATAAAAGAACTCAACGTTAATAATAAAATAGAAACACAATTTAAACATATTTTAAACAAAATTTTGAGTAAGTAAGTAAAGTCATTTGTTGATTTTATTCTGCTGACTTCTCACCCCCATATTCATAAAAAACTAGTTTATATTTAAACAATGTTTTTAAGCAAATTTTCAATACAAAATTTGATTTCAAAATATTTTTTAAATTTAAAATTTCTTTAAGAATAAGGCCTTACAGATACTTGATAAAAAAAGGAAGATGCTTGAAAGACATTGAAACTATTAACATCTCATATATTTAATGTGGCCCTATAAGATTTGAAACCGAATTTATACAACATTTGGCCTGTTGCGGAAGGCATCACTGATCAGCATATGACGTGCATATTTTTTCTATTCCAATGACAATCAGCTGATGCTTGTTTGTATCACATTTGATTGATTGCAATTGAAAACGTAAAAGTTCTGCCATACACAACACACTCATTTCAATGTTGCAAAATTTGCAACAATTATCAAGTTTACAAATCTAATAATTGATTTTCCAATTAAGATCGCCCTTAATTAGGTAGCGATCACACATAAAATTATGTTATATTTTTTCTTACTTATTTACTATTAATAATTCATCTAAACAAACTGTAGCTATAAACTAATAACAGCTATTATATTAACATAAAAACCAATGGTTCATGTAAGTTTTACATATGTGGATCAAGAGTAACAATTATCAATGAATTGATTTTATGAAGATCGTCACACCTTTTTCTCGAATATTTAGAGAATTAAAAAACATCACAACTTTTCAGCTGTCACTTGATGTGTGCTTTATGCATTAAAGGTGTTAATTGTTGACAAGTTAATTTCGTTTGAAAGTAAATCGCTAAATGTTTGTTTGGAATTTTTTTAATAAAAACATGTATTCAAGTAAAAGAAAAAAAAAAAAAAGAAGAATTGAAAAGTTGATTAAATAAATAAGTTATGAAAGATTTGCAAAAAGCACGTGAGAAATGTTTTTATAATTTTCCTTACATATCGTTGTATGTATTAATTTGTGAAGGTTGTTTGATATGTATTATGTTTTTGTTGATCAAATAAATTAATATTTGTTGATATTTACTGTTAGATTATCGAATAAGTTGATTATTAATCAACAAAGAGATTTCAATACATTCAAAGTTATTCAAAAACTGTTCGTTGAAGTCAACTTTCCAGAGTTCCCAGATGCTTAAGGACCAAAAGTCTTGCATCAATATATCAGGCAAACGTTCGAGAATTTTGGTATTTAAAATGATATAAACAATTGAACACGACTGCCTCGATCTTTTACCATGTTTTTTTCCACAGAAATCAACTATTGACTAGAGATCAAGAACAACAGCTCTTGAATCATATGGCTTCTCCTAGCGGATAAACATTCCGGAAATCCTGTGCTTTCCCATTAAACATATTCGATTCACATTAAAACTTCCCGAGATCCGGCTACATTTTTGATGAAATTAGGTCCGATGATACCACCAGTGTGTAAACCGCACCAAACGGTGACTTTTTCTGTAGGGTCTGTTGTTGATTGAGCTCACTCCAATTTGGTTTATTAACGAACTTGTTAAGCCAAAAATTATAAAACGGTCAGACTATAAGTTGCACGAAACGATGACTGATATTCAAAATAAATTTAGATAATTTGGTGGCATTGTTCAAGAGTCAATCTATTCATGATGATTTGCCAGAGTCTATCGAAATGTTTCGCCAAAAAAAATTCAAAAATTGTATGTCTTGAGTTACAAAACATTTATTTGGATATATATGCCACTAGCATCACACAAAGCGACTAATAAGCTCATTAAGAAACAGACCTAAGCTTTCTTGTGACATGAAAATCCCCATATATTCAGAGCATCATTTATCTGTAGTGATCTGTAGTCGATTCTAGTCATAGGATATTTTAGGATATAAATTGAATTTGAATTGCCGCCGCCAAACTTGTACTTGGGTTGAGTATCTTTCCTTTCAGCTGTCTTACAAATGTTCTCCCATCACTGTCTCATTAATTATATTTTTTGATTCGTATGAAGGGAGAACAAATTGTATACGAAGAGGTTCATTTAAGACAATTGTGAATATTCAAGACATTTTCTGAGTATAATTTTTGAGTTCTTAGAATTAATTTGTGCAAAATTTGATCAGGATTGCCGCATAATCAACATATTTATGACTGCTCAAACAGTATTCCGGGAAGACATTAGTAAAGGGGGTAGGTGAAATCATGGACCGATATTGCTCATTTACAATACCCAACCTCATCAACAGAACATTTAAACCAACTTGCTCATTTCGTTAGGGCCCTAACGTTTTTTTTTTAACAGACAGACAGACAGACGGACGGACGTAGCTAGATATGAGCTTGTCAAAAATAGCTGACTACAATACCAAGCCAAACTTACATATCAAGGCGACTTCAGTATGGGTGGTGTCAATAGCACAGCTAATTATTATTTTCTGCACTTGTTTAGCGGCTACACGCAGAGAAAAAATATAGTTGTGCATATTTACAGTAATCGTTTCCATATTTTCAGAAGTTGTTTAACAATATTATAGTCACAGTAACTATTTACATGATTGTGGTAACCATAATATGGTTAACTTACGATTCACATGATTGTATTAATCATATACATATATGGTTATAGTAAACAAGTATATGTTTGTGACAACCATTGTTATGATCAATCTTTGTATAATATGTTGTTCTCAGAATATGATATCAATTATCCAAGAATATGGTAGAACCTTAATCATAAAAATGGTTGTCACAAACATATACTTGTTTACTGTAACCATACATATGATTGATACAATCATGTGAATCGTATGTTAACCATATTATGGTTACCGCAATCATGTATATAGTTACTGTGACTAAAATATTGTTAAAAAACATTTAAAAATGTGGAAATGGTTACTGTAAACATGCCCAACTACACTTTTTCTCTGCGTGTAGAGAAAAACGTAATAGAAACAAAAACAACAGGCAGATTTTGACAGCTCCAGCCAATATAAACAAACATTTTGACAAGCAGAGTATGGAAACACAACGGGGTAAAAAACGATCTTTACACTGAAATTACGGAATATAATTTTCAAAAATGTTACCTCGTCACTCACTGTTAATAAGAATATGATAGTTAATGTACTTAGGAGTAGTTTTAGTTCTCAATAATCGAACAAACTTGTGATTGATCTATTTTCCTTCTTAAAGACTTTTATTTCAGGAAATTACAAAAGCACGCTTTAGCTGTCCTTAAAAAAAACAATTTTCTCCTTAACATCTCAATAAAAACTAATATTTATTTTCCACACAATTGTCTTTAAATTAAAACGCAATTTTTCCACCAACAATAATTTCTCTTTACTATTAATAATAATAATAAGTAATAGAAATAAAAATAAAAATTTAATTTTGCATCGCCATTGCTGAAAGTTTTCAAACAATAGATTTAATTAGTAACTCGTTTTCTACTTTTCATAAGCTCATAATCGTTTACACAGCCAAAACCAAGTCAAGCCAATCTATTCATTTTGTTAGCCAAAGGCTATTACCACTCTAACCGAGTTTCATTAGAAATTGCAGCAGCAATATTCAGTTAAAAGGGGAACTACTCCAACAACTGCAACTAAATATTTATGTAGAACAGGAAGAACATAATCATTGTCAGCCACATAGTCAGGGTAAACAGCAGCAGGCGGCAGGCGGCAGCATTATCATTAACATCATCAACGCCATCAATGTCAAAACTAAAACGAGCAGCAGCAGTAGCAGCAATAAAACTACTGTTTAAAAACTGCTTGTATGACTAGATAGATGAAAAAGGATGTTGGTTTTGTTGAGAGTGACGATGATGACGATGATAATATTGTTGTTCTAGATGTTTAAGCTCCTTTCTTATTTGCAGCCAGGATTACTTTATTATTATTATTATAAAGCAAGAGACAAGAAAAGAAAAAGACTCGTGGCAATTTTCATGTTGTAAATTTTCTTCTTTATGCTGGTAAATGCAAGTGCAAGTGAGTTTAGGGTTGGGCTGTTTGCATCTGAGATTTTTAATGCATAACAGTGTGATTTTTCAATTGCTTTTGCATTACACTAAGAAAGCTTTAGAAAACTACTTTTTGAAATGACAGCTAAATAGTAAATCTAAGCAGCGGCTTTATTATGCAATTGCCCTGCCATCAACATGCTATGTATTGTTGCTGCTACGCTTTTAGCTTGTATATGAAAACGAGGACAATTTTAATAAATGCCTGATGGTATTAACTTTGGTTTGTCTTCGGTGTGGTATTAAGAAAAGTAGTGAAGAAATGACAGCAATATGAATTATATTTAATAAATTTAACAGTTTTAGGATTATAATATAAAGATCCATCGATTATTTTATTTTGACTGTTTCCGAAATACTTGAAATAATTGAGAATGTTATTGAGTGTTATTCTACAAATAATTCTAAATTATAAAAATATAAATTTTGAATTGATTTTGTAAAATTATTTTTAATTTATATAAGTTTTATTAATAATTTTAGCCAAACTAAATCAAATAAACGTTATCGGTAACTTTTAACAGTTTTGCAGCCATAAACAACCTTAAAAAAGGTTTTAGTAAATGTTTTTGTTAATGTTTTTTTTTTGTTGAAAAAACATATTTTATAAAATACAGGCAAATCCCGGTATAACGAACGATATGTTGTCAGGTCCATTCGTTAAATCGAAAAATTCGTTATATCGAGATTTATTTTTTGAATAAGTTTTAATCGGTGTGACATTAGGAGACATGACTAAAATTGTTTCATATTATGTAGTTTTTATTCATTTTTCTTCGGTAGGTTCACTTGGGGCATTACCAAGGATTAATAAAGCCTTCACTGAAACGGATTTCGGTTCTAAAACTGATTCTACCATTAAAAATATCCATTATTTCAATAAAGATAATTTACAAAAACACTTTGTTACAAAACAAGAGGCGTTTCTTTGGCTTTCAAAGATTATTTGTTCCTCATTCCATAACAGCAAACCAAAATTGTTAGTCTATCCTTTGATAACTTTCTTCCAGGAGCACTGGTTTCTCTAGCGTGAACAAACGTTTTATATCATATCATTTTCCATTAGATATCAGTTTTATTTGCATTGAGAATAAAATCAAGAGTTAGATTGTGCTCAACTATAATTGTATGCTGATTCTTTAAGAAGTCGTACACCCTATTTTATTTGAATACAGACATCACTTGCATGAAATCCACAAGTATAAAGCCTATTTTATTTATAGGGCTTAGATATATTTTAAATCTGGATTTTAAAAAAATTATGTTTAGTTTTTTCATAAAACAGGGAATTAAAAAAAGCTGATTATATTAAGAAGAATTTCGAACGGTTGTCAAAAATTTTTTGAGGAAAACCCGGATTTAAACAAGTTTTTGTTAAGGACGGTTGCCAAAAAAAACAGCATTTATAAATAAACATTTATGAAAATGGATATGGATATTTGAAAATAACACCTAACGATTTTTGTTAGTTTTGAACGGTTTTATGCAAAAACAAGTAAGAGAGCTATATTTATATCCCATTCACCAAATTATAATTTAAAATAAAACTTTTTAATATTTTTAGGTAAACAAAATTAATTTTTTTTTTTTCAAAATTTTTTTTCAAAATATAAAAAAAAATTTTTTTTTTCAAATTGTTTTTCAAAATTTAAAAAAAAAATTTCTTCCAAATTTTTTTCAATTTTTTTTTTTCGAAATTTTTAATTTTTTTCAAAATTTGTGTTTAAATTTTTTATTAAGTTAATTTATTATTGAAAAAAAAAAATGATAAAAATTATTTTTTTGTGGTAAAAAAAATTAAATCGTTGCAATGGACTTTGAAATATCTGTCATTAGATATCTATATTGTCTATATTAATGACTAAGTTATTCAGATATAGATCAAAAATAGGCCTAGAAACGAGGTTGTCCTGGTTTTTTCCTTATATCTCAGCCATTTGTGTGCCGATATCCTGATATATTTATGTAGCAATTATGTTTGTAAGTCATTTGGGTGCTACGGAAAGTTGTGGGGTCGCAAAGGAAAAATGTAGAAATTACAAACGGAATGACAAACTTATATATACCCTTGCCATTCATGGTGAAGGGTATAAAAAAAGTTTTTTTAAAACCATTATTTTAGGAATAGTTTTTGTAAAACAACGTCTTAATCGAAAAAACTTTTTATTTAAAGAAACGATATTTAATAGCGATTATTGAGAAGTAAAATTTTTTATTAAGAAAAAGTTTTTGTTATTAGGAACGCTTGGTTACGTTTTTGTGAAAAAATTTGTTTATGAAAATAAATTCTTTATAAATAATGCTATTGGTGTATAAACACGGATTTCTGATAATTAAACGGTTTATGTAAAAAAAACGTTTCATTGGAAAGCAACGATTTTATTTGTGGAAAAAACGTCAACTTCGAAAAAACTTAAAAATATAGTTTTTCTTTTATTTATTAAAAGAAATGCGATTCCCCAGAAAGTTATTCTGGACAGAACGATAAATATAAAAACGTGTTTATGTATAAAACGGTTTGTGCTATAACCCGAATTAAAGAAAGAGAAATTTTTTTCCCGATCTCTGAAAATAAAGATCTGTTTTATTGGAAACAAGGTAAGAGTGCTATATTCGGCTATGCCGAATGTTATATACCCTTCACCTTGGTTGTGGATGCATTAATTGTCCACTTTTAGCGTATAGCATCCTGAATATAACAAGAAAACGTTTAAAAATTTTACATTTAATTGCTGACAAAAAGATTATATTGTAGAAGTTACAAACGAAATGACAATCTTATATATATACCCTTCGCACGAAGGTGAAGATTAGAAAAACAACAACGCCAAACGCAACGAAACACAAAAAAAAAAACAAAGACAAAATACGCAAAGCAATGAAACCAACACACATCCAAACATACGTTTTGTTGCTTTTTTGTTGCAGAAGTTGTCTCGGATTTTTGCTTATATCTCCGTTATTTATGGACGGATTTTGCTGATTATAAATAGGAAACTTCTTGAAAGCAAGTCTGAGAGAATCATTGAAGAATTGGAACCCGAAGATATTTGGGGTCTTCAGAAAATTGATTTCAACAGACAGACAGACAGACAGACGGACATGGCTTAATCGGCTCCGCTATCTATAAGGATCCAGAATATATATACTTTATAGGGTCGGAAAATTATATTGTGGAATTTACAAACAGAATGACATGATTGTGGTAACCATAATATGGTTAACTTACCATTCACTATGACTGAAGTATTTTTAATAATATCGCTATAAAAGACCTGATTAATTCCCGAAATTTTCATATTAATTTGGTTAAATGTCAGCAGGACAACAACATTATTTTGTAAATATAATTGAAATAACTATTAACATTTAGAAAATGAATGCAATTGAAAAGTGAAATGAAATACCCTCATGTTGAACCTTAAACTACAGATTAAACCTAATTTTAATTACAAATCTTTGTTATTTTTTTAATTTCTGCATCTTAGCAGCTTAACAGCTTGACTAACTAAATGACCAGATGACAGCAACAATAAGCAACAATGATTGTGTGAAAATATTTCTTCAAGTTCTGGCTGGCAACATTGAACATCTTAAATTTATACACCAACACTATTTTAAAAATATTTTCCTTTTTCTTTTGTTCACCCACTCACTCACTGACTTTAAATATACTTATGTACATACTTTTATTTGCAGCTGATAACCCCAACAAGCATCCTGTGGATCCTTCAGGCAGTAGCCAAAGCTTTATTATTCCGAATGCTTCTAACAGCAGTAGTGCCCTAGTAGAAGACATAGATTTGAAAACACATTGCAAATTAGAATTGCACAAATTCCCCAAGGAGATGACGCAATCTCAAAACAACATTAATGAACAAAACGGTTCAACTATAATTCTAACTCCAGCACTATTAACTCCAACCACAGACGGTCAAAATGGCACAAATGTTGGTGGAGTTGGAGGAGGTGGTGGAGATGGTGCTACAAATACTGCCGCATTCCATGATGATGTTTATAAGGGACCAAAAATGTGAGTTATTAAAGTTTTAAAAGGAATGTATGTATGTATGTATGTATTTGTGTTAAGTATAAGTGGTGATAAGTGTTTTGCACGGAAGGTGGTATATTAAGGGGGGGTTTCCATACAAGTTGATGGAAAATTCAACAAATATTATTTTAATAATTTAATGTTTTTTCAAAAACAGACAAACATCAGTTACAGGGTATAAAAACATGAAAATACTTTTATAGCGGACAACTGTTAAAAAAAGAATAAATTTTTAAATTGTTTATTATTTTCGTTTAAAAAACTAAAAATTAATGTGCTCTTATGGAGTCCCTTACAAGATCAACACTGTGTCAAGTACACATGCAATTGTTTGGGTTCATTTTAGCATGTTTGTATTGTAATTATGTTACTCCTTCAAAAACAGTCACACAAACAAACACACATTCATATACACACGTATATAACCAACACTAATACAATAACAACACAATGTTTGTGGTTTAAAAATGTCTTTTAACTAGTGACAGGTTGACATACACACAATTATCAGTTTTTAAAGTACCCAGTCTGGGAATAATGACCGATTAATGGCCGTAATTTTAACAAATAGATATCTGCCTGGTAGATAAACTATTTTAAAAGGAAACATAACTTTAATTTAAAATCAATATCTCCATCAATGAGGACTTGAATCAATTATGGTCTGAGCTTTACAGCATTTGATAGAGTTATTAATATCTTAAAACTTTAAATGACTTATGTCAAAATTTATGTTAATATCATCAATTAGGGACCAATCCTCGCAAAAGTTGGTACAAAAATTTTGAATATTAATTATAATAAGACAATTATGAATGTTCAAGTTATTTTCCGAGGATGACCTTGTATGGAAACTAGGAACAAATTTTGCTTGATTTTCGCCATACTTCACAGTATAATTTCAGAGTACTTAGAACTAATTTGGTCAAAATTTTATCATGATTGTCTTATAATCAACATATTTATAGCAGCTTAAACAGTATTCCAGTATGAGGGCTAGATAAAATCATGGACCGATGTTGTACATTTTCAATACCAAACAAACCTTATCAACAAAGAGTGTTTGTGGATTTGTTTAGGTCCAATCGTGTTTTCAACAGACAGACAGAAGGACAGCAGGAAGGAAATAGCTAGATTGTCTTTTAATCATATGAGGACCCATAATATATATACTTTTTGATTCTACGACCAATAATTTTATATGTTACAAACGGAAAGACAAAATCAATGTAACCGCCAACTTTTGTGATGGTGGGTACTATAAAAAAGTTTTTAAGATTTTCAATTAATAAACCGTATGATTACAAAAATGTTACCGGTCTTAATTAAATGATCAGATACTGTAATAAACCATAAAATAAATGGGTATGCCTGTGACTGTAGGGGTCTGTGCTTGGAATAGCAAAATACAAATTACACCACACTATTATGTTTGCTATGGATGAACTAAGGCTGAAATGGACAAACTAACCCAACTCTGGCTCAGCATATGCTTTAAAAACATAAAATATAAAATGGAAATAGAAAATAGAAAATAAAAAAAAAATCTATTTATCCAACTTGTAGTCCTTGGAACTAGTACCACATAGACACAAATTCATAGTTAAAAATCACCATATGTTATTTAAAACCTATTTGCCAGCCAAATTTAATATGTGCATTATGATGGCCCTTATTATGCTCGTAATTGGGAAAAGGTTCCCGGGAATTCCTGAATTTTTGTATACCCTTCCCCATGAGTGGGGAATTCAATAATTTCTACATTCATTTGCGACCCTACAAAGTATATATATTCTGGACAGACGATATAGCCATATCCGGCTGTCCGTCTGTATGTTGAAATCAACTTTCCGTATCCCGCTGTAGTAAGTTGGACCTACAATGGGTCAAAATCCGGAAAAATCATTTTTATACCGAATTTTTTTTTCACAAAAAAAAATTTTTTTATCATAAATTTTTTTCACTAATAAATTTAAAAAAAAATGTTTTTAAAAAATTTAAAAAAAATGTTTTTAAAAAATTTAAAAAAAAAATTTTTAAAACTTTTTTTTTTTTTAATTATAATTTGGTCAAGGGTATAGAGATTCGGCACAGCCGAATATAGCTCTCTTACTTGTTTTTTGGAAATTTTGTCGTTTTGTTTTTAAATGTGTAGTAAGAGGGTGGGACAAAAAGTCTCTGCCTTTTGAAATAAAAATCCGGTTTTTGGACAACAAATTATTTTATTTTTCGACAGTCTCCTAATTCGTGGATTTTTGCCATGGAAATTGTACATGTTTGTACCCTTTTGTGCACCCGATTGTGAGCAAACCCGGCAGCCATCTTGCGCAAAGCTTTCTCATACCCATGAGATCATCCAAGAATGAAACCACAGAGACATGTGCGATGCCTATGGCTTCCAAACTCAAACTAAATGGCGCAGCTTGTTCAAGGAGTCAACTGACAGATGCCTGTTGCCAGGAGGAGTGTTGCCCTTTCAGTTAACCCTTTAATTCGCAATCTTTAAAAAGCTAAAAAAGTTATCGAATAAATTTTTTTAGGGTGATTATGACCCAATAAATTCAGACAGACATCAGAAACTAATTTGCAAACTATGTTTAGGTACCAGGCGCAAAAAGGTGAAGAGTGCCTCAGGGCACTGTTGTCGGTTTAAGTGTAAAAAACAATAAGATGTAAACTTTAGTTATGATACGATTCTATTGAAAAATTAATGAGAAAGATAAATAAAGTAAGAAAATATGTTTTCTTTCTACGATGATAGTCATAAAAACAATTTTTGGCATTTGAGCAGCATTAATGAAGATCGCATTTTGAGCAAACATACTGTGTTTCCGACATTTTGCATAGTTTGAATCATCTTTTTCCACATTTTTTGCCTAAACAGATTGGAAAGTAATCGACATTGTCATAACATAGGTCATTAACTGGATGTTTTGCTATTTCGACAACTTTTGAACTTCCTTGCTGTGGAGTACCAACTGATCATGAGTCAAGGCGGATAACTTAATCCATCTGCGGTCTCTATCTGTCATTCCTATGATTTTTTTATATAATAAAAAAAAAAATAAAAAATTATGAAATATAACACGCCGATATATTTAGCCGCAAACCGCAACAGTGCCCTGAGGCACCTCTTAGTTTTTGGCGTTCTCAACACACTTTTTGTTAATTGTTTAACATTTACAAATGCATAGACTAAAAGAAGAATATCTTGCCTTAAACAAAAAAAATTTCGAATATATCGGGCGATTAAAGTTAGTAAAACTTTGATTTAAAAAAGAAATTTCAAATTTCACGTGCTAAAATTATAACCTCTCTCACAAAACAGCTGACAGAAGAAAAACTAAAAGTCAGAATGCATTTCGACCTTCGAGAGAAATGTTAACAAATCTGTAACTAAAGGCACCGTTAAATTAAAGAAAAAAATAAAATTACTTTTTGAGATAATTGGTGTTTTGTAATGCATGCCTTGAGGCACTCTTAGAGAGTTAAGAGCTGGGAAATTCAAAAAGTCGCGGACTTATTATTTCTGAGCAGATAAAGATACGTTGCAATTTGTTGCCTATTGAATAGTTCTTTTATATCCACAGTAGTTTTTATACTAGATACTATCTATTGAAGAATAACGATTTAAATAATAAAATTTTTGTCACTGCAACAAAAATTTTACAGCCACAACAGATAAATTCGGTAATTTTATAACCAATAAATTCGGTTATCACAACCAAAATTATTTTCTCTGAGTGATAAAAACAGAAAACTATTGACTTAAATGAGGAAAATTAACTTATATAGTAAATCTATTTAAGAAAAATTTAGTTCTTAAAGGAAATATTAAGATGTTTAATATTAAAACTATATATATATATTTAGCGCAAATAATAACAATTAATACTGGCTTACATTTTTTTTATATCTTTTTCAATTTAATTTAATTTAAGGTACATTCACATTACTGACAAAAACAGCGTAAACACTAAAAAATCGATGTTTCTCCTTCCATTGAACGAACATTTATTTCAATAGAGCAGCTTCAGCTTAGAAAATATCACAGTATAATATCATTATTTATAAGTAGTTTGACGTTATTTGCTTTCAGAAAAGACAGCTAATATCAAAAAACATCTATTGCAAATATTGGTTACTTTTTTTGTCAAATATTTGGTCAATGTGAATGTACCTTTAGTCGCTCCTTCTCACTTTATTAATAAATGTACATATTGCATTTTGAAATTTTTTTTTTATTATTTCCCGGGAATGGAAAAAGTCCGGGGAATTAAGAACCCTATCCTAAAATTGAAATTTTAATACAAAATCGGAGGTAGCACATTTTATTTGAAGTTTCTAGTTTTGGGTCAGAGTTAAACAGTGTACATCGCCTGTATAAGTATGAATTCTCAAATTTTACTAATTATAACAATCACAGTAAGTTTGTGTACTAAACTACTTACTAAAGACCGCTGTACCCTAACTAGTGCAAAGTTGATAATTACAAACTTCTAAAACAGCAGGGTTTATTTACAAACTCAGAAAAACAAGAATAAATGTGTATGTATGTGCGTGATTACATACACATACAAAATGAAAACGTGCAGTTTGTTAGAATAGACTTCCAGCACAGAAAACAATTAACAGCGACATAATGTGAACAATCTTGTTCACTTCTAAAATTTTCTATTGTTATTTGTATGCGCTTGTTTGTCATTTAGACGCAGAAATCGTGAATAAAAATAATTACAACTACAACATTAAAATTTGTTTTCCGGCTAAATATGCGCACTCTTCATTATTGCGACAGAGATGTGTTTTAGGTTTTCAAATAATGGATTTCACTTGTATTTTTAGTAGAATTGGAATTTCTATTAAAGTTTTTGTGATAATTGGAAATGACGTTTAAAATGCATGTTTGCTTGCCTGGTATTGGCACAGTCTTGGCTAGACAAAGAATTTAGTTTTCAACAAAATGAAGGATTGTTTATATCCTGACAGTTTAGTTTTGGTCCATCGAAGCTTCATAAAAACTTGAAAAATGTCAAACGTTTGAGCATGATTTGATAAAAACTTGAGAATAAAAGCTTTCTCAACAATAATTAAAGTTTATTTTTAAATGTGGATTATAATTAAAATATGACAATAAAACATTTTGTTTAAGTTAAATTTCAAATATTTGAAAATTTGTTTAGAAAATTTCACATAAAGTACAATTAAAATATCGATGATTACATGTTGATAACACATCCCCAACAATTTGATTTCCAAGATAAGATTCCACCATCATACAGATGTTTTGGAACCGTTATATTATCTAGTATAAGCTGTATTTTCTCTTTTAAAATATTAAAATTATTTAAAACTGATTAAGTCAGATCATTTTGGCTTGAGAATGATTTGAGATTAATTGCGATGAAGCACATTTTCACCTTGCTGGCTTTTGTAGCCATTATACATGCCGCATTTGAGGTTCAAAGAACCCACATTGATTGTTGAAAAACGTATCTTTTGGACTGCATGCATCATTGGACCATACTTCTACGAAAATGAGGCTGGTTTAGCAGTGACTGTTAATGGTGCTTGATATCGTATCATGATAACAGAGTTATTTCTGTATAAATTGTATGATATTGATGTGGACGTCAAGTGGTGACTCTGCCATATACATCCAATGAAATGGGAGATTTTGGGACATCCTTTGTATACCACTCATGGTAAAGGATGTGACAATTCTTTCAATATAACTATTCCCTCTGTATAAAGTTGACCACTAGCTTTCACCTCATGTATGTTTCAGTCAGCAGAATGCTGAATAATATTCAGAAAATTATTTGTGAACTTATTGTTTAAATTCAGCATAAGTTTCTGGGTGTTAAAGCCCTTTGACAGGACTTTTCACTTAAACATGGGTTTTATCCTTGAAGGGGGTAGAGAAACACCACTAAACCAGCGATTACCCCAAAGCTTTTGCTACACGGGCCCCTGACCCATTTCATATTCGCAAATAAAACTTACAATTTCGTTTCTTAGATAATACAGCTAATTTGTAATACTTTTAAAAACTAAGATGTCAAAATTCGCTTTTGGAACACCATTTTAAGTTGAAATTAAGGAACCACAAATTGATATTGAGAAAATCAAATTAATGTTAATGGAATGCAAATTAATATTGAGAAATAACAAGTCGATATAGTCATGTCCGTCTGTATGTTGAAATCAAATGTCTGAAGTCCCCAAATAACTTACATACGTGATGCATACATCAATATATCCGCTATAGTCCCGTTGCTATTAAAATTGGGAAAAAACTGCTCACAAATGACTGAGATATAAGCAAAAAACGACGACTACCTCGATTTTGTATTTGTAGTGATAGACAGAAACCTTTCCAACGATGTATATAACGCCATGTAATTCGTACCTCTAATGGGTCATAATCGGGTATAATATTTTGCAACCCGTTTTTTCTACCAAATTTTTATTACGATAACATTTTTTTTCGTCCATATTTTTCTCACTAATAAATTTTTTTAAGCAAAAAAAAAAATAGTTTTTCAAAATTTTTTTTTTTTTAATATTTAAAAAATATTTTCAAGGTTTTAACAAATAAAAGCAGTTTATTAGTTTAAAATTTGTAGCAACTCTTTATTTATTTAAAATGTACAACAGCAACACTTTAAATAGTCACTCAGTGTTTTTACACACCCCAGCAGTTATGCAAATAGTCAATGTGTAATCGTCACAAATGTCCTATCATTTGGCTGACTAAAATTTTTATATTTTGGTCATTTGACTCGTATGTGCTCTTTGTAGTGCAGAGAGCAGACAATTGGTTACTTTACACATCCCAGATAATCTAGCAAGAAGACAATTGTCACTTAAGTGTCTCTAAGTAATTTGTAGTGTAGTCACTTTAAACGTTTTGTGAGTAATTCGTTCAAACTGGTTTTATACAAATTGTGTTAATAATTCTCATACAGTTAATTTTTATTTTAGCTTAAGTATGCTGATATCTCACGTAACATAGCATGAAGTCAATTGTCACTTTAGTGTCTCTTAGTAACCTATAGTGAAGTCACTTTAAACGTTTATTTTGTACTGCACTTTATAAAGTAGTTATTTCACCAACCAGAAGCAATCGATTGGAGAGTTGTCGAAAAAAGGTTTAGTTACAAGCAATCGTTTATTGGACTGTGTATGATATGTCTTTTTAGCTGACTATTTGAGGTTAATTTGCACCCGTACATGTTAAAATAATTACTTATGTTACCAGTTAGGTAGCAACTAAGGTAATTGACTCTATTTAGCGTTGACTACTTTGGACCAGCTATTAGACAGTCTCATTGTAGTCAAAAAGGGTAAATTGATCCCCGGCTTAGGACATGCACGTGTTAAAATGACTAGTCACGTAGCTATTGAAGTAACTAGTTCCCACCCTAAATGATGGGTAAAATCACTACTTCGGGACTGTCTCCTAGAACTGCTGGGACGTTTATAAATTCGCAGAAATACACACACACACTTTATAATGTACAAGTATACAATGGTAATGCAGTTGATGTCTTTACTTAACGATGCTTCAAATTAGACTAACATATTTGGTGTTCTCACCGCCACTTTATATACGCTGCAATACCATCTAGTAAGCTCTATTTCTACAATGAAACCAGAATATTCGAATTCTAGAGCTTTCGATGTTAATCATTAATCATTTAGTGTTGCCATTATTACAAACAATGCTCAACTCAAAGCTTTTATTCAATGTTGTATGTTCTACAGCAATGGTAATAATACCCACAGATATGTTAAATTTTGAGAAGCACTGCTGTTTGAGAAGCATTAAGCTACGTACACACGGTTGTAAGATTGTACAATATTATCACAAAAATGTTCAGACAATGGCATCATTGTCAGATAAATTATTTCTATTGGCAACACTGTGCATATGTATTTAAAATAAACAAAAGTGAAGATACCGTGTGAACTGACAATTTTTGTTGGCAGATAAATTTATTGTTTGACAATTGTCTGACAATTTAATTGTAAGGTTTTCTTACAATCGTCTAAACTGACAATTTACCTTTTGCTAATAATATTTCATTGGCAGTGCATTGCCAGATCTGACAACATTGTAAAATCTGACAACCGTGTGTACGTAGCTTTATGCAACTTTAAATCAGCCGTTAAAACAGTTATATTTAAATTCAAGAACAATTTCGTAATAATATTTTAAATTTGTATCTTAAGTGTACTTTTCTGATGAGTATATAAGATTAGACACAGCGGAATATTGCTCTCTTAATTGCGAACTATTAAAACTAGGACTTTTTATTTTTAGGATTAGGATTTAGGATTTTATATTTTTCCTATAATAGAAATAAAACAATTTTAAACGAAATAAACATTAACTTTATTTATCAATATTTAACAATAAAGCAAAATAACTGTAGGCATTGTTCATCACCTAAAAAGAGTAGTAGTTTCATAAAAGAAGTTATAAAAATATAATTCTTTAACAAACCTTAGTAAATATGGGTAAACCCACTTCAAAGAACTTTCCTGCTCTAAGACGTTCAGGATTTTTAAAAAATTCCATATACAAATGCAGAAATTTCCGATTTACTGTAGAAAAGTTTAACCAATCACAGTCGTAGATGTTGTTAAGTAATTCTGTAGAGTTCATAGTTATTTGGTTGGCAAAATGGCAGGGTAAATATATTTCCAAAATCATGACACTTAGAAATTGTAACATGGCAAAGAATTGACTTAATTCGGCTAAAATATTCATCTTCAAAAAAGGAGAAGAAAACAAAAGTTATTAAAAATGGCTGGTGTTGATTAATTTCAGGAACAATATGGAATAAACATTGTGGGAGTAAGTGTTACAAGATTTTTTATTGAATTCTCTAGATGAAGAAATTTATAGAGAATTTATTTCGTAATTACTTTGGCAACATACATATTTTCTTACTTCCACTGTATATTCATTCTATGTTGTTTCTGAAATTCTTGAGTTTCTATATAAACATTCTGTAGATCGTTTTTACCAACCTTTTGCAGCCGATAACCACAAAAACATATAATTAAGGCACTAAAAATAATTTGCGCTAACACATAATGAGAAATTAAGGTTTCACATTCTTTAGTCATTCTGAAACCAAGAAAAAAAAAAGATCTTTTAAAATATCTGCCAAAAATTAATACTCAACTCACCTTTTTATACTCGCATGCATTAGAAATAACTTTCTCAACTCTTTGATGGCAGGCACTTCCTTAACACATCTTATACTTGAAAAGCGCATTCCCAGCAGTTTGTACAGCAGACCAATGTGAAAAATCATATAACAGCCCAACATATCCAAGCTGACATTGGAGAAACACGACACCAGTATACCAGCCACATTGAAACCATATGCATACCAATAACGCTCTGGATTGCGCCATTCGAAAGGCAACCAATAGGGAAAGCCCAAACGATATTCATTGTCGAACAAGACACCCACAAAGGCAAAGACACCCGAAAAAACACTACCACAAGTGAAAATTATTACAACATTGCGAAAACTTTTTTGATGTTTCGACCACATTTCTGCTTCTTTGGGCATTAGAAAATCATACATTGTATTGTGTTCCAGTTCATGTATGAAAGAACTGGCTTTCGTGGACAACACTCTCACATTTACCAATTTCACTATATACACACTTAAAGCCAACGACATGTACAGAACATTACCGGCCTGATCCAAGTCGGACGAAGTGAAGGCCTCCACCCACATTAGCAAGCAAAACAGCAGGGTAGCCGGTATATGTATTATAAAGCGCTGTATATGCTGTATTTTTGCTATTATTAACATTTTAGTTTTATTCTCATATTCACACTGCCACGGCCACAAGCCAACACATCTTAAAATTTTTAATATGACACGGGCTCCAGATATTTTGTCGCAATAATGCATTGTTTGCCATTCATTTGGTGAAATATTAGTCATGCTGCTTAATTTATACGAAGTGTTTGTTCTTGGTAACGTTTTGATTATGTCTGTTTGATTTTCAATGTTTGCTGTCCTTTTAAATTGTCTTTATAACATTTAAAAACGTTTATGTTTAACATAATGTTTGTGTAATTATTACGATAAGTGGATATTCACATGACATTTTTATTATTTAATAAGACTCCTTACCAATACTTAAAACAAGACATTAATTAAAAAGAAGGGTTGGCTATTTATATTTAAGTGTAAACAAACTAAAACGGTTGTCGTTTTAGTGATAAAAACGATTAAAGAATTTTACTTTTAAGGAGTGAGATCGTAAAATTCTTAACATACGTTTTTCATTAAAACTTTTAACCCAAGTATCATTTTTTTTTTTGTTTTTTATCAAGTTACCTTTGTAAAACCTGTCAATTATTATGTTTAATGTCAATATGAGTGACCATAAAAAAGTGCGTACTAAAATGATTAAATATTTTCAACAAAATCCAACTTGGTCCAAAAAAAGTTGACTTGTCTATTGATAGAAATCTGGTTCAGGTAGAAGGAATGGTCCACATGATGTATCTAAAGCAAAAATACAAGGCTCAAAAAGTTCCTGACAGAAATGCTGTTAAAAATTTAGAGACCAAAAACAGAGCACGGAAATTGAAGTAAAATTTTATAAAAAAAATATTCCTGCTGCATAATGGATGACGAAACTTCCTGGTCAAAAATTTTATGTTGCAAAAAGTTTAGGACCCAAAAGCATACAAAATTTTCCAAAAAGTTCTTGGTATGGCAAGCAACATGCAGTTGCGGCAAAAGAAGCCAATCATTTGTTACAACGGACTCTACAAATACCGAAATATACATCAAGGAATGTTTAAAAAAAAGGCTGCTTTCATTCATAAGACTTCATAATGTATCCACTTATTATTGGCCTGACTTGAAATCATGTCAATATGGTAAACAAGCCCTTGAGTTGTACAAGAACAATAATGTGGTATTTGTACTAAGAGAGGCAAATCCTCCAAACAGCCTGGAGCTAAGGCAAGTGGAGAGATATTGGGCTCTTGTTAAAAGAGAATTGAAGAGCACAAAAATTGTGTCCAAAAGTGTGGTAGACTTTAAACGGAGATGGACAAAATGTTTGAGCAAAGTGACAGAAAGCACTTTAAAAACGTTAATGAAAGGGTTTCAAAAAGAAGTTCAAAATTTCATCACTTGATTAAAACTGTAAAAACATTTTAACTGTAAGTTAAGTGGTTTCGTTTTTATTAACATATATGTATGTTAAGAATTTTTCGATCTCACGCCTTACTTACAAATAAATGTTATTATACTTAGGACTATTATTAAAACTTGCCTTTATGTTCGCAATAGTAAAAGTTAACTTTAAAGCAACTATTTTCTATTACTTAAAGTTACCTTTTTCTATTACGAACTTAAAGGCAAGTTGTAATAGTGGCCCTTAGTCAGCCGAAAGTGTGTTCCCGAAACGAGTTTGTTAAGAAAATGTGGTGGTGTTTTGAAATTGATGTTTTCCTTCATGTAAAATAATAGAGTAATTTTTTCAAATATTTTCCGATTTCAATATAAAAAACAAATTTCTACATTTAATTTCTACAACACTTTTATACCCACTATCAAAAAAAAAAAAATGGGCTTATATTGATTTTGTCATTCCGTTTGTAATATATCGAAATATTGGCCATAGAAATAAAAATTATATACATCCTGGATCCTCATAAGATTCTAAGACGAATTAGCTATGTCCGTCCGTCTGTCCGTTGTTGAAAATACAATAGGGCCCAAACGAAAGAAGCTAGCTGTCTGAAATATATTTCCAAAATCATGACACTTAGGAATTGTAACTTGGCAAAGAATTATCTTAGTTCATCTAAAATATTCATCTTAAAAAAAAAGAAAATAAAACAGAAAATATCTTAGGAACTAGCTTATGCCTTATCAATAAATTTCAGTGAATTAGCCAATAATTGGGTTTTGTTTGAATGATAAAGATATGTCCTTTAAAATGGTATGAATAAATCACATTTCATTCAAAAGTTTAAGGGACAATACTTGACATCCAAAAATGTACAACATTATATTTTAAATGATATGAATAAATCACATTTCCTACAAAAGTTCAATTCTTGAGATATAAAATTATATGTATATATGTAACTCAGAAACCAACATTTTAATTTTTATTTAAGCATATATATGGGGCATTTCACGTCAAGTGAACCAACTTTTGAAATCGATGTCTTCCGATCGGGATGAAATTTGCACCAATGTTAGTTCTATTGGATAGTAATTCGGACACAATTTTTCAACAAGATCGGTCAAGAACTCTCTGAGTTATAGGAGGTCAAAATTTGACATTTTGGTCAAACAGGTGTTTTTTCTTATCCATATAACTTATTACCTATTGTTCTTAGCAAAATGTGTCCCAAATAGTTTAGATAGCTATTTATGCAATCTTTGGAAAAAAAAAAATTAAAAAAAAATAAATAAAATATTTTTGACTTTTTTTTTAAAAAATCAAAAACATTTTTGACTTTTTTTCAAAATGGGCACTTTTTATTTTTTTTTTTTTTTATTTTTTTTAAGAAAGCTTAGGTCTTTTCCTAAGCGACCTATATGGTCGCTTAGTGGGATGCGAGTGGGATATCTATCAAAAAAAAATATTTTGTAACTCAAGATATGAAATTTTTGACTTTTTTTTGCAAAATCAAAAACTTTGTTGACTTTTTTTAAAAAAATGGACCCATTTTTTAATTTTTTTTTTTTGCTCAGAAGAAAGCTTATGTGTTTTCCTTTAACACCTTTTTTGTCGCTTAGTGGGATGCGAGTGGGATATCTATAAAAAAAATGTTTTGTAACTCAAGACATAAAATTTTTTACTTTTTTTTTGCAAAATCAAAAACTTTTTTTTACTTTTTTTCCAAAATGGACCCTTTTTTTATTTAGTTTTTTTTCCTCAAAAGAAAGCTTAGGTCTTTTCCTTTAAAACCTTTTTGGTCGCTTAGTGGGATGCGAGTGGGATATCTATCAAAATAAATATTTTGTAACTCAAGACAAAGGTCTAAAGCAATTTTTCTGGCTTTTTGAATATGTAAAACAGTCAGTGAACCATACCACATCATGGCAGCAAGTGTTGTACCATGGACATTCCCAAATATTTTCAGAATAGGTATATATCACTGGCTTGAATGTCGGCTATCCCCGTAAAGTGAATTGAAGTTTTGCACAAGGTGTGCAAAGGTGGAATATTAAAAATAGCGCCCATGATTAATGTAGCACATGTGTTGGATATGCAAATTATTTGATAAAACTTATCCCGAGAAGAACTAGCAGTGACGTGTTCTAAATTGTGCAACCACACCAGGGACGACTAGTAGTTCATTCTAGGTTTTAGATCCTACATCCTATCAATGAGCGTTTGTTAGGCATAAAGTGCATTTCTGATAGTACTAGCCATGTAAAATTTCCAATTGACGCTACCCTTTCTAAAATCTAAAGATAGATTTTGCAATATTTTATACACACATTAAAATGTTTATATAAATTCACTTGGAATGATTTTAAATAGTTTGAAGTGTTTTCACATATTTTTTTTTTTTACTAATACATTCTCACCACTTAGATTTTTGACAACTAAGTTAGGTCTTTGACAGGCGAGTTTCCGATCTATGTATATTTATTTATGGTTTGAACATAGAGAAACATAGAGCGGAAACTAGAAAAAAACTCAAATAAAAAAATTACTAAAAATAATCACACATGCGAGTGTTGTTTTTGTTTTCACATAGTTTTTTCTACTAATTCATTCTCACCACTTAGGTTTCTGACAATTGAGTTAGGTCTTTGACAAGAGAGTTTCCTCTCTATGTATATTGATAATTGTACATAGAGACGAGACACTCTGATTTGTCAAACAAAAATACAACAAATCATATGTTTGATACAACAACACTATACATTGAATAGCATGTATTTTGTTGTTGAAGGAGTTTGGTTTTTGACAACAGACTTAGGTTTTTGTTAATTACGTCTCGTCTAGGAAACAAAAAAAAAATTCAAACTCAAAAAATTACTCTAAATAATCACCATACGAGTGTTGCTTTTTATTAATACATTCTCACCACTTAGGTTTATGACAACTGAGTTAGGTCTTTGACAAGAGTGTTTCCGATATATGAGTATTTATCTATAGTTTGAACTATTTTTAGTTCTTTAGTGTTGTTATCTCCAATGCGGCCAACAAATAAACATTTTTAAAAACCTCTACGATTTATTAAATATGACACAATTTGACCAAGAACATATACCTATGTTATTGGCAGAATAAGTATTTAGAGAAATATGTACTAACTTTTATGTCGATGCACTCCTTTTGTTAACGATATTTGTATAATTACTATATATACTTGTAGCAGGTGTTGGTGACCGGGCTTACCCGCCCATAGCCTCATACTTGCTGATTTTGCTTAAGTATACCCTACATTCCGTATTTAAGAAAGGTTCGATAATTTCGGAAAAAATAGTACTTTTTAATGTATTCTCAATTACCTTTATATAGAGGATTTTGTTTATTTAAAATTAATAAAAAAATATATTAAATTTTAAATGTTTCATTTCGAAAAACAAAATTTTTATTATATTCCTTAATTAACATTCTTAACGTTCGAAATTGATTTAAAAACATTATCAACCACTCATTTTTACTTCTCCACATTCATTATGAGAGCAAAAAACGAATAAGCATTATTCATCACCTATAATTAAATAAGAAAGTAAGCAATAAAGAAGAAAATAATTAAATCAATATTTCCTCAAAAACCAAAAACCATTATAAAAATATTAAAAGAAAAGTCAACTTTCAACAAAACATTTAGACTAATAAAATAACAACATCAAAATAAGGAAGGATATTTATTCTCTTTTAACAAACCTTTGTAAATATTGGCAGACCAACATCAAAGTAATTACCAGCCTTTACTTTTTCCGGGTGCTTCACAAACTCCATATACAAATAAACAAGTTTACGAGTGGGTACAGAAAACTTTAACCATTCAGAGCTGTAAACTTGCGTGCACAGTTGTGAGGAATTCCAAGTTATTTCGTTGGCAAAAAAGCAGGGCAGAAAAATTTCTAAAATCATAACAAACAAAAATTGTAACATCGAATAGAATTGGCCAAGATTTTCCGAAATGTTCATCTGGTAGAAGAAAACAAAAAACAATAAAATAATATGGGAATGAGTTGAATTGTTTTAGGGATGGCGGCAATAATAAGTAGTAGTGAAAGCAACCTTTTGTATCCGATAACCGCAGAAACATAAAATAAAGGCACTCAGAACAATTTGTGACAGAGCATACGATGATACCAATGTCTCACATTCTCGAGTCATTCTATAAATTACAAATAAAGAGAATAAACAATAATATTAAATAGTATTACAAGTTTTTCTTGATGATTGTGGTGCAGATTAAGTTTTTATTATTAATGGTATGAACTTGAGGCTTTTTGTCTTAAAGTTTTCACTATATGGAATTTAATTTAACTAAGTAACTGAGCAAAAAATACAGTCGTAATATGAGAACGGTGGGATGTATCAAATTCGCAATTCAATTTTGTTGGTGCACTCTAATGAGAATAGTAAATTTTAAAATCCTTAACACATTCGCGTACAATTAAATTTTCATTGTGTCTTTGTGGGACATAGTCTATATATTTAGATTAACTGAAGATATTCAAATCATTAGAATCAAATGATTTTCAAATCAGCGAAATCATTAGAATCAAGAATGAAGTAATATTTAGTCACATACAGTCATGGAAAAAAGTCTACATACACCCTTCGATTTTAAAGTTTTAGAGAATTAGTGGCAAAAATTGAAAAATATGTTATAGCAATGTTTAAGGTATTTATAATTAAGTCTACTTGAAGTAAAAAAGAATATGAAAAAAATATAACATAGAAATTATTGGGGAAAAACATAATAATTAGCGGGAAAAAAAGTATACATACAACGTGGAGTCTTCTAACATCAAATTAAATATTGAAAACAAAGAAAAGGAAATAACAGTTAACAATGATGATTTTTTTTAAATTTACAAGCATTACAATTGTTTAAGTGCACTAATTGATAATTAAAGATTTTTTTTTATCAATTCGAAATATGATAGTAAATCTCCGAAAGGAAAATAAATCTTATGGAGAAATTGCCAAGATAACAAAATTAAGTCGGGCTACTGTACAGACGACCATAAATAATTATAATAACACCAATAGCACCGAAAATAAGCCACGATCTGTCAGACCAAAGAAGCTTTCGAGACGTGATGTTACCAGTATTTTAAAACTAGTGAACCAGGATGCGAAAATAAGCGCTCCAAAATTGGCGGAACACATCGAAAAATTTTCCAATAAAATTGTTCCTCCACGAACAATAATAAACGTTTTAAATGACAATGGATTTAATAGCAGAACAGCACGCAAAAAGCTACTAATTTTAGCGAAGAATCGTTAACTTCGCCTTGAGTTTGCTAAAGCTCATAAAGACAAGGGTAAGGATTTTTGGAATCGTGTTATAATTACCGACGAAAGTAAGTAATGGCGGATCCAAAGTTTGGAAAAATCCAACAGTCAAACATGGTAGAGGCAACGTTATGGTTTGGGGTGCCATGGCGTCATCTGGAGTGGGTCGCTTGGTTTTTGTCGAGGGTAACATGGATTGCTATCAACATAAAAACATATTGGAACAAAATCTTAAAGCATCTGTTGATAGCTAGGGCCTGGGAAATCAATGAATTTTACAGCAAGATAACGACCCAAAGCATACCGCGCACGTTTTTCGAGACTGGCTTCTTTATTATGCCCTAAGACAGCTACATTTACCACCACAGTCACCAGACTTGAATACAATAGAGCACATGCGGGAAGTTTGGAAAAAATTTGTGCGAAAATATGAAATCAGTAGCCGTGAAACATTATAAACCGCTCTTAATCGAGCATGGGCCGAAATAACACCCTCTATTACAGAGAATTTGGTGAAATCAATGCCCAGTCGTCTTCAAGCTTTTAAGAGTTAATTTTTTTTTTTTTTAAATTTTATATAAAATTTAGACTTTTTTCCTACGAATTTTTAATGCTTTTGTTATTATTGTTTTTGTTATCTAAAAGAATTACTATTTTATTTTATAAATAAACTTATTTATTAATGCCTTAAACTCTCTAAATCAAAGGGTGTATGTAGATTTTTTTCCTTGACTGTACTTTAATAATTTTATTTAACTGTTAATACCATCTTGTCCCAGCCTTAATATCGGGTTGGTAACACAGGACTCGACGGCAAGAGCCGTCTTGCCCGGACCTGTTATTCTAAATTTGCCTGTTGTGACAGAGCGGGATATGCCGTTATTACTTAAAAGCATTGTAATCTACATTTACAATGCTTTATTTTTACTAAAATTCAATATGACTAATACTTTTTAGATAAAAGGTGATACGAATTAATTTTAAATAAAATGAATAAAATGTAATAATACTAAAACAACCAAAAGACAGAAATAGGGAAAATCAAAATCTTCTAAAATAAGACCTCTTAGTTCCTCCAAGAACTGCAGACTTAGAAAGTTCAACGCTATTGTAAAAGTTGTCCATAATTAGATGATGACCCTTGTTGTTGTATGGAGACAATAAACGATGAACAATATCTCCAACTTTAGATTTTGTTCTACTGCTTGCTGTTAGCTCGTACAATTTAATTCCATATTTGGCTTTTTTACCTTTTATAAATTGACGAAAGTGGAGCCTTCCACGGTGTAGTAAAAGGGATTCATCTAGTGCAAGTAAATCTATGCTTCTTGAAAACTTTCTTTCAGGGGAGCAACTCTAACAGCATAGTAGCTATTCAAACCAGTCATTGTATTACGAAATACTGTATGATAATAGTGGACCACATGAAAACATATCGCGAATTGTGTGTGCTTTGATTTATACTTGGAGCAAGCAAAGGCCCAAAAACTGTAACACTTCTTCATTGCATCTATGCTATGTGGAGAACTATTCAAACAGAGGTTGAACTTACTAATTTCATAATTATCTTTGACGTAAAAATCGAAACAAATATACGTCTTAGGGTACAATCTTTTCCAACATAAATTTTTGTTCCGCAGTTTAAAATTTAACTGAGATACTTCTGTTGTGTTTTTCAACCAATCCTCTTCGAACTCTTTCTCAAAACGAGACTCCACATTTTCTTCTGAATCTAAGCTATTATCAGAGTCGCCATGACTATAATCGATTAAATTTCCACTATATCTTTTTGTAGCATTTCTGAGTATTGCGACTGAGTAGGTTTTCCTTCTTTATCTATGACTTTGTTGCAATTTTCTTCATGAGGCTCATAATTTGTTTTATCATAATAAACTTTACACACCTTTATCCACAAAATTATTTGCTTGCAGTTGTTGAAACACAACAGGTCCGTCTGTATGTTGAAATCAACTTTCGGTAGCCCCCACATAACTTACAAACATATCGGGAATTCTTCCGGCTCGGTCGCTATTTAAAATCGAGAAAATCAGCCCACAAATGACTGAGATATAAGGAAAAAACCGGGACAACCTCGATTTTTGGCCTATTTTTTATCTATATCTGGATTACTAAGTCATTAATACAGAAAATATGGATATCTAATGATAGATATTTCAAAGTCCATTGCAACGATTTATATAAGGCTATAGTAATTTGTACCTACAATGGGTCAAAATCGGGAAAATTATTTTTTAACCCAAATATTTTTTTTAATACAAAAATTTTTTTTACACTAATAAATTTAAAAAAAATAAAAAAAGAACAATTTTGAAAAAAATTTTTTTTTTTAATTTTGAAAAACAATTTGAAAATTTTTTTTTTTTTTAATTTTGAAAAAAAAATTTTTAAAATTTTGATTTTAAAGTATAATTTGGTGAAGGGTACGTAAGATTCGGCACAGCCGTATATAGTTCTCTTGCTTGTTTTTAACTAAATTTTACGGTATATTCCGTCTTGTTCGCGAATGTGTTAAACTGGTATTCCAATGAAAATAGGTGGGACAGAAAGGCGATCCTGGTTGAATAATATGAATGATATTCATACACAATTTGCTATTGATCCAAAACTCGCAAAATGGAAGATAGTGGTGAAGTGCTTACATTGTGCGCAACAAAATCAGAATATATTGATTCCTGATATAAATAGGAATCGAGCATGTCATATTGTCCTAATATTGTACGCCTCGGTGGTTCGGCTCAAACGACTCTTAGGCGTTCGGCGCAGGTTTCTGCTTGTTGATTACGATAACACATTTGTTGCTTAAAAGGCAATAACTGCATTTTCAAACCATTGTGAAATATTAGAACATTATGACAATATGACATGATAGGGGACCTTGTGAATTGAACAAATATACAATTGTAAAGTTGTAAATTTTAAGTCGCAAAAAAATAGATTTCAAATTACAGTGCAATTATCATTATCAAACAATTAGTCATTGTTTGTTCTAGTTTTTCTCTATGTGAGCAAAAGGCAAAAAAAATTCTTTTATTAAACACTCACCTCCTAACATGTTTGTGAAATTTAAAAATTTTCCTCAATTCCTTCAGTACATCTTCCTCCGCAGCAGCCTTCAGATGCAACAAACGCAAACCCACTAGCTGATACAACATCGAAGTATGAAATAGAAAATAGCTACCAATCATGTCCATACAAACGTTCGTAATAGCAGTCACCCCAATGCCACACACACTATAAAGGTATGCAATCCAATAGTTTCTATTGTCCTTGTGCCACTCAAAGGGAACCCAATAGGCAAAGGGCAACTGATGGCCATCACTAAATAACACACCCACTGAACCGGCCGTAATCGTGAAAATGCTGGAGGTTAGGAAAACTGCTATTAAATAGCGAAACTGTTTTTGTTTGCGTTCCCACAGCTCCACTTCTTCGGCTCTTATTAGCTTAAAGTGATCTCCATAAGCCAATTCATTGATGAAATAAGATGCCTTCAGTGAATAGTGCCATATATTGAAAATTTTCACCACTAAAGCCAGTTCGGTGAATGACATGTATAGAACATCGCCAGCCTGATCCAAATCTGGTGCTAGGAACACCTCCAACCACATGAGTGTGATGTAGGTGAAGGTGATGGGCATGTGTAGGCAGAATCTTTGTATGTATTGTAATGTCTGATATTTGTGAAATTCGCTTTCATTAGCGTATTCCCTTTTCCACTGCCACATGCCAATGATTTTCATTAGTTTAAGTAAACCGCGGGCAGCAAAGATTCTATCGCATTGTTTTATGGCGGAGTTTTCTAAAGGATTTTGCGTTTTAATCATGCTTATTATTCCTTTAATTTTGTTTTTCCTTTCAACTTTTTTCTTTTAATTTGGTCAATGCGTTCGTTATGATGAATGATTATAACTGATGTTGGGTGTGCGATGATTTTCGAATGAGTGGGTGTTGCTTTCTTTTGATTTTGATTTCGATTTGTTTAGTTTAGTTTGTGATTTTTGAATTGTTTGAGTTGGGTTGATTTCAAGTAGGCGGTATTTATACTTATAATTTAAGTTTAATTTTCTTGTGTGATTTATTTCGTAATTAATGTGATAAATGGGATTAATTACCAAGAATTATGAATAGTTTATGATGATTGAATGGTCAAACAAACAAACAAACAAACCGAAACTTAATAAAAAAAGAAAACTTTTAGAAAGAGGAGAAAATAAAAAGGGTTACACGCAATGATTAACGAAGAAATAAATAAAACCTTGACAGCGATTTAAAACAAAAACCAGCTGCACTAAAGAAAGAGTAGCTAGCTACCCTTTTTTAAGTAGCCTAAATTTTACTTTGTATATTCATTATTTTATGGATTTAAAGGTATTTTTTGAAATTACGTACAGTTTAGTTAGTTTAAATTGTATTCTTTAAAAACAGATAGATAATAAGTTTCATTCTGTCATTTTGGCACTAAAATTTTTTTATGGGTACGACTTACTTAAAACAAAAAGAAAAATCATGGGAAAAAATCAAAATGTCTATATTTTAACGATAATTATGCATTATGAATTGAATTTCTCTCATTGTAATTGAGGTACTTCAAGCTTTTTCCACATCAGTCAATTTTAACCCCTAATTTTCCTTCTCGGTATCAAATTAAAAAATCTTTTAATTTTTTATACCATCATATTCGTGAGAAGGGTATATATAAGTTTGTCATTCCATTTGGAATTTCCTCAATATAATTTTCCGACCCTATAAAGTATATATATTCTGGATCTTTATAGATAGCGGAGTCGATTAAGCCATGTCCGTCTGTCTGTTGAAATCAACTTTCTGAAGACTCCAGATATCTTCGGGATTCAAATCTTCAATAATTCTGTCAGACATGCTTTCGAGAAGTTAGCTATTTAAAATCAGCAAAATCCGTCCATAAATAACTGAGATAATAAGCAAAAATCCGAGACAACCTCTATTTTTGGCCTATTTTTGATCTATATCTCGATTAGTAAATCATAAATATACACAATATGGATATCTAATTATAGATATTTGGACCTACAATGGGTCAAAATCGGGAAAAATATTTTTTAACCCGAATTTTTTTCAGAAAAAATAGTTTTTTGTTATAAATTTTTTTCACTAATAAATTAAAAAAAAATATTTTAAAATAAAAAAAAATTTTTTAAACAATTTTAAAAAAAATAAAAAAATTAAAAGTGTAATTTGGTGAAAGATATATAAGATTCGGCAGAGTCAAATATATAGCTCTCTTACTTGATTAATACTAAATTTAACCAAAAACAAATAAATAGTCCTATAGGGCAATATTTGTCCTAATAGGGACAAATATTACCCGATTCTCTTCATACTTTACAGTATAATTTCAGAGTACTTAGAACAAATTTGTGCTAAATTTAATTTGGATTGCCGCATAAACAACATATTTATGACTACTCAAACAGTATTCCGGGGGGACATTTTTATGGGGGCTAGGACCGATATTGTCCATTTTATCCCTTATCAACAAAGAGTATTTGTGGAAAATTTCAGCCAACTGCCTCCTTTCATTTGGGTCTATCATTTCTTCAATAGACAGACTGACGGACACAGCTTAGAAACTCATGAGGACCCAGAATATATATGGGGCATTTCAAGTCAAGTGAACCAACTTTTGAAGTCGATGTCTTCCAATTGGGATGAAATTTGCACCATAGTTAGTTTTTCAGACTATGCAAAATCAAAAACTTTGTTGACTTTTTTTCAAAAATGGGCCCATTTTTTTTAAATCTTTTGATCTTTGAGTGTGATATCTATCAAAATAAATATTTTTAACCCAAGTCATACAATTTTTAAGATTTTTCACTCGCATCCCATAAGCGTCCAAAAACCTCTTAAAGGAATGGACCTAAGCTTTCTTTTGAGCAAAAAAAAAAAAAAATTTAAAAATGGCCCATTTGGAAAAAAAGTCAACAAAGTTTTTGATTTTGCAAAAAAAAGTCAAAAAAGTTTTTGGAACAAAAAAAAAAAAAAAAGATTTTGGAACAAAAATTACAAAAAAAAATTTTATTTTTATTTTTTTTCCCGAAATATTGAAGAAATAGCTATCTAAACTATTTGGGACACATTTTGCTAAGAACAATAGGTAATAAGTTACATGGATGAGAAAAAACACCTGCTTGGCCAAAATGTCAAATTTTGACCCCCTCTAACTCGGAAAGTTCTCGACCGATCATGTTGAAAAATTGTGTTTGAATTACTATCCAATATCCCAATCGCAATCGGAAGACATCGATTTCAAAAGTTGGTTCACTTGACATGAAAAGCCCCATATACTAATGTGGATCTGTGACTTATATTTTAATAAACGCCCCATCTTTTGTTATGGTGGGTATAAAAAAGAACCAATGTACACTTTTATCAGCGTTGTTCAATGTTGTTCCTACCTTTTAAAGTGTTCATAATTTATTAGTGCCATTTGATCGATATTGTTACACTCATAGTTTTCATCGGTATAAAATCAATGAATTCAATTAAACAACTTAAGAATTCCGACCATGTAAAACCAGAAAACATGTGTAGTTCGCTTCGAAAACGCAATATTTCATGGCAGATTGTCATTATTTTCTCTAAATAAAAATATCCTTTGAAAATTTAATGTCAAACATCTCAGTAATTTATTTAAGAACATCAAATTTCAATTTGATTCATTCCTAATGACCGAATTTTTCTGATGTGGCTGAAAAATTGTAGTTATGTGAAAAAATTTTGATATTTTAACCGTAAGCTTCTTTGATAATTGACTATTTGTTTGAATCATTCAATTAACTACACACAAATTTGGCCATCACAATGAATCTGATATTGTAACTTTACTTATAAAGGACCTATTCCTAAATGGAGGACTAACAGGACTAAAATTTAAGATTATTCTCTAAATATTTCACCAGCATTTTCTGTCAGTCATATTTATTATTATTATTAGTATTTTTACACCTCATTTATGAACAGCCCTCGTTAAAGCTTTTGAGAAATTCAATCCATTTTTGTTGAACATCGTATTTAATTACTAAAATTTCGTGGGTTTTTCACCCTTCATTCTCTTGTGCTTTCTGAGAAAAAGTTTTTCTCATTGTTTAACTTTTTGAAAATTTTCAATCATAATTAATGTTTGTCCATGAAACTGTGATTGGATACACATAAATATAAACAAATATATGTACCTACATACATAAGACCGTATTTATACTGACAGTTTAGGTCTTTAACACAAAATAACATCACAAATTGTACAAAATAAATATTGAAAAATAGTACTTTTTGGGCATTAATTGTAGTAGGGACTAATTTAATTTTTACAAAGATGAAAAGTTTAAATTTAACACAAAGAAAAAAAACATTCCTTTTCATAGTTTATCATTGCCTAGCTAAATGGCATGTGTGATATACATATGTTCGGTAATATAATTGCATGCAATACATTTAAATCACGTAAGACTAAAGGCTGGGTTAGCCGACCGTTGATGTAATGTAACCGTAATGTTGACTTAACGTAACACTTTAGTGCGATTATAGAACATTAAAAACGTGTCATATGTTTTTGACATAAAAAATATAGCCGGAACTATATTTGTTGTATAAACTTTCATTGTCCTGTACCAATAAAATCAATTGTTCGTCGTTAATTTTAACAAAGATAAATTTAATACGTTTTGTTTAATTTTAAGTTTTTCTTTAATATTTCGCGCTTGTCGCTGATTGAAATTGTCGCTGATTGAAATTGTAAACAGCTGTTTGAAAGTGTTATCAACACAATTGTTTTAAATACTCTTCAAGCGATTTTATAATTTTTTTCTGCGATTTACAAAATATTTATTTAACTTTGGTAATAATACTTACATATAAACCGTATTTATTTACACATAATGTATTCATCATCATTGTCCATTAGGAGACAATTATAAATATTATTTATTACCTTGTCATACAGACTTTATTTATTAAAGGTCCGATAACTTAAATATTAATTAATATTGTATTATACTTTATACTAAGCCTTTTTGTTCGTAATAGTAAAAGTTGACTTTAAGGGTACCTTTTTATATTGCTTAAAGTTAACTTTTACTATTTCGAACATAAATGCAAGTTGTAATAATGGTCCTAAGTATAGTTAATACTTTCGCAGATTATTAGTATACATTTTATAAATGCTTGTATGAATTACTTTGTATAATAAGTAAATATTACCATAACATTAAAAGGTTTTGTTTTTTATTTATGTATTTAGAACATTGCAAATATTTTTAAGCGTTCTGAGCAAAATAAGTATTTCTTATACAAGACTTAAAATCAACAAGTTGACAACACCGTTAGTAAATGTCACGTAGAAACGTAAAGAAATTCTGTTTTTAACAGGTTCAGACGTTACAGTTACCTTACATTTTTTCACTATAACTGATTTAACCATTTTACATACAATAGAAACGATCAGCTGTTCCGTTCCGTTAAGGTTACATTACATTACGGTCGGCTAATCCACCCTTAACTGTGCGAGTTCACAAGACTTACAGTAGTAGACAAATCTGTCCACGAACAGGTCACATTGCACTTAATGAATAATTTGAGTATCATGACAATGATCTGGTAACTCTTCCTTTTTGTATATTGTTAAGAACTTTGGTTACTATTCCATGGTAAATTGCTTTCAGACATCATTAAAATCAAACTTTGGAGTTCCAATAATATAACTCCAGGTATTGAGCGAATAGCCAAATGCCTAATCGTGCCAGGACTCACAAACACTCCAGTGGAAACTAATGCAGTACTAAGAGCAGCTCATGAAGTCAACTTCAGTAACAAAATGATATGTAGATTAGTGTGTTTCCTGAGTTATACCGACTTTCAGCTTTGTAGTTTATGATGATATGAAGAATACTCAAAAAAGACAGAAAAACCCGATTTTTTACAAAAACTCGACTTGAGCGACCTCCAACCTCTTCCGGAAAATCTGAAGAAAATCGCAAAAATACTTTACCACATAAGCTTTTAAATTATGCTTAAGCACCCCTGATAATATAAAAAAATGTTGGGACACACTAATATAGATGTCTTAGGGGGCTTTAAGTCATGACTTAAAATCATGGGCCTTTTTTTGTACTAACCATTTGTGACGTCTAAACAAAAGGCAAGTTTTCTGTTTTTCATGATATTCTGCTTTGAGCTCTTTTCTGATTGGTTGTTGATACGCTTAAATGCCAATAAAAAGGTAAACATGGTTGAAAAAAAAGCATCGTATAAATGCATGGAGATATTCGTAGGGGTTTTAAAAGAGAAACAAAAAAGACATGACTTTAAATCAAAGTGTAAATGTCGACTTAAAAATAATAAAAGGCAAGAACGGTCTTGAAAAAACAATTTTTAAGTGAACGTCACCGTAAGGCTCGACTAGACGATTGGAGAAGAATTACTTAGTCAGATGAAACTATGATAAATCATGTAGGGTCGGATGGACGTAAATTGACAAGGTGTTGGTGTACAAGTGCATAATATTTGCCAAACTGTAAAATTCGGTGGATGGTTTGGGGATGTTTTCGTGGCAATGAGCTTGGTGTGCATCGGCGCATTTTAGAGTATTCCTACCTCCCATGTTTGGATATATTCGGCCAAGAACGTGGACAAAGCGACATATTTATGCAGGATAATGATCCGGAGGACACGGCAAAAATAACGAAAAATGGTTTGTGGATAACTGTATCAAATTACACGAACGACCTCCTAGTCTCCATACATAAACCCTATCGAGCATCTTTGGTCGATTTTAAAACGAAAGATTTTCGCTGAAAAAGAATCTCCAAAATCCGTTGATGAATTGTGGGAACGTGCTCTTATAGCTTGGCAAAATATATATGTCCAAGCATTTTGGAAAATCTGGTTAACAGTATGCCTGACAGAAAAAAAACTGTACAAAAAACGCGTGAGGTCATACAAAATATTAATTTATATATTTGCCAGCCTTTCAAACAAAGGCAAAAGTGTTCACAGTGAATACGTATTAATAGGGGGGGTCACACGGTATGTATTGCATGTGTTTTGTGACATGTATTGAGACTTTTTCCACATGTAAATATGTACATACCGTGTGATCCATATGAAACTTTGTGTATGTAAACTACATGTGTATGTCTTATGACATTTTTGGCAATTAGAGCATGTTATATTTTTTAGTGCGACTCGGCGGCTCGGTTTAACCGACTCATAGGCATTCGGCGTTGGTCTCTGCTGGTTAGTTATGATAACACAATAAACATATCATAGAAAGTAGTATTATTTTAAGACATTTTTTGCTTGAAAAGCTATAAAAACCATTGTGAAATAATAGGACATTAAGACAATATGACATGACAAGAGACCTTGCGAATTGACCATGTGTGTATTTTGAAATACAACACTGTGTTAGTGCAAAATAAAAAAGACAAAAGAGAGTAGACATAACAAACTATGTTTCATTGTATTAAATATATTTATTGTGATTTAAAATGTTTTAAATAGATATATAGTTAAAAATAACAAACATATAATCTAATAGAGGGTATGACACATACAGTTACATATGTACGTTGAAACGTGAAAATTATGAATCGTATGTATAACGTGAATTTTGACATACACATGAAATTCCATATGTATCGAATACATGTTCCAATACATATGAAATACATGCCGTGTGACCCCCTTTAAATTGCATTTTTTTGAGTTGAATAAATTTTAGTTATTCGAAATTGCTTATTGTTTTAGTTATAGCAGATTGATACCCTTTTAAATATATGCATTATTTATTTGATATCTGGACATTGGTAAAAACAATGAAAAAAATGCTTATGCTAAGCCTTTTGTGAATAATTGTGTTTTCTACTTACCGAAAATAGGCATAAACATTAATACTTATAAATCGAAAAATATGTTCAATAAGTAAAAGTGTTATATTCGGCTGTGCCGAATCTTGTGTACCTACCATCAATATGTAGTTTGCCCTTTTATAGGGTCTTGAATCATACATTATTTATTGACAATAAAATATTTTTCTGTAATAGTCGTTAAATGGGGGCTGGGGTAAATTATGGACCGATCCTCAATAAAGTTGGTAGAAAGATTTAGGTTAATACAATATTTGTATATTCCAATTTCATCCCGATATTGATTATTATAAGACAATTATGATTGTTCGAGACATTTTCAGAAGGTGACCTTGTATGGGGACTATGGACAAATATGTGCCGATTTTCGTCATACTTAACAGAATAATTTCAGAGTATTAAAAACTAATTTGTGCAAAATCAGGATTGCCACATAATCAACATATTTATGTTTGCTCAAACGGTATTCCGGAGGGACAATTGTATGGGGCTACGTGAAATCATGGACCGATAGTGCCTATTTTCCTTATCAACAGACAATATTTGTGGAAAATTTCAGCCAACTAGCTCCTTTCAATTGGGTCTATCGTGTGATCAATAGCCAGGCGGACGGACGGACATTGCTAGATCGTCTTAGAATCGCATGAGAATGGGGAGTATAAAAAAGTACCATTGTACATATTTGTTGTTCTTTCATTATTGGTACTGATTTACTTTTTCAACTTTGTTGCATTCTCAGTTATTTTCCTTTTGGTTACACATCTATCTACTCACATACTTACATTATTTATTTATTTATATGGTGCTGTTGTCGATGTAGTTGTTGTTGGTACAAAATATTTATGATTTTGTTGTATAAGTGCTTATGTAAGTGTGTGTTTGTTTATGTTGATTATTTTAGTACGTTCAAATAATAATAATAATTATAATTACTATTAATTGCTTTTCTAATAATGTTAATTACATTTCATTGGTTTCACTATTACGTACATACTTACGTACATACATTCATTCGAACATACTCTGCTGCTGTTGCTACTACTGTTTTAGTGCTGTTGTTTTATAATTGTTGTTGTTATTGGTGTTGCTGTGTTATTACTTACTATGTTTGTTGTTGTTTATGTTACACACAATCAAACAAACAAATAAATAAAATCCATTCTACATGGGTAAGTAAGTGAGAGTGTACCATCTGTATGTTGTTTATATTGTTGTTGCTATTGCTGTTGCCATTATTTATTATATAAACAATTAAATTCTAACCAACCATAAACATACTTTTTTTTTCAAAACAATACAAAACACCAAACGCTATAGCAACAATAAAAACAACAAGGATTAATTTCAAAGTAATTATAAATAATTGTTGTTTTCATCATTCAAAGGAATATTTTAAATTTTGGAAAATTTTCAAAAGATCCTACGGTATTAAATTTGTAACAAAATGTTTAATTCAATTATAACTATAATAAACATACACCCACTAACAAGCTGGGGAGAAGAAGTATTAACAATCTCACAAACTCAAAGTGAAAAGTTGTAATTTTTAGTTTTACTAAAAATTTTATTTAAATTAAAACTCACACAAATAAAAGTTACCATAAATCAAAAATAAAACTGTGTTTAAGTCAGTAATTAAAAATGGATTAAATTTAACAGGCTACTAAAAGCTCTAGGTGATCATTATGGAAATAGAGGTTAGAAATTATGTTTGCCGATTTTGAGCCATTGCATGTCCGAATTACTATGGCGTTGTATACTTCGTTGGAAAGGTCTTTGAAATGTCTTTAATTAGATATCCATAGTGTTAATATAATTGATTTAGAAATCTAGATAGAAATAGGTTAAAAATCGAGATAATCGTTTTTTTTTTTTTTTTGCATATATCCCTTTTCCCTAATTTAATTAGCAGCCGAACCGGGACTATAGCGGATATATTGATGTATGAATCATGTATGTAAATTTGTTGGGGCCTTCGAAAAGTTGATTTCAACATACATAGACACATACAGAATATATATACTTTAAAATGAAGAAATTACAGAACTTATACTAAGTATTCAATCCTTATTACAATTAATACAAACACAGTTCCATGTTTTTGGAACTGTGCCTTCGTAATTGCAGTAAATTTGTGCATCACCGATGAAATGACTTTTTGCAACAGTTAACTTGTAAACATTTGCGGCATTGCTCCCAACAATATGCATTAAAAAACGTTTGACGTTTTTTAATGCTAAAATGCAGTTATGCTCAATTTATTCACTTTTATACAAGCCATACTTTAGCTACAATTGTATTCATAGTTGCTTAGAATTTCAAAATACAACATACAATTAAATTATTTAAAATTATTAATACTAATTAAATTCATTTCTTTTCATTCACAGCTGGCAATATTTAGTTAAACACTATCCCATTACCTCGCAACCTCTTGCCATATTTATCACCTTTATAGGACTATGGATTCTAGGATACGTACTTATGCCCCACTATGCCGTGCCACATACAGCAATCATGCGCTTGATACTTTTGATTGTGGGTGCCCAAGTGGCGGGCATATTAGTGACCTTCCTTAAAATGCCCGATATGTTGGGTATGCTGTTCTTTGGTGTACTTTATACAAATCTAGGATGGGCCGATTTTAGTGGCTACCAAAGATTAGAGGCTTTCTTAAGGTGAGAGGAATTTATAGCATATTTCTTAAACAAAAAATTTAAACTGTCCTTAATTTTTTTTTATTTTTATTTTAGAGAAATGGCCTTAATTAACATAATGTTATTGGCTGGCTTGGGTTTGGATGCCAATGCTTTTAAGAAATTATGGTTTATGATTTTACGTTTAACGTTAATACCCACCATAGCTGAAGTGACCATAATAACGGTATTAGCTCATTTCCTGTTAAATATGTCCTGGTTATGGGGCATTCTGCTGGGGTAAGTGAGAATAATATTTTTTCTTCTAACTATGTAATAAAAAGTAAATTTATTCTAAAGTACCTTTCTAAATATTGTATAAAATCTAGTTAAATGTTAAAGTGTATATAAATAAATTTATAATAATTATAGTGCAGTAAAACACCATGCAGGTACACTACTGACTGGCAGCCAACTAACACTGCATTATTTCGCACAATTATTAAATATGTAAAATTTATTAAAAGGCGGTAAACTTTAAATGCTTGTTCACTGTGTGCACGCTTTTAAATGGAAATGTACGAAATTTCTCACAAGAGCAACGGTTCTCAAATAGGGATCCGCGGCTCTCTAGCGGTCTAGGTATTTATATGAAACTACACCATTTCGTATTCAAATTGGGAAAATCCAAATTTATATTTAGAAAAAAAAAAATTAAATTGAGAAATTTAATTTAATATTGTGGAAATAGAAATTGTAATTCAGGAAAGCAAGTTCATATTGAGAAAATGTTAATTAAAATTGAAATTAATATTGAGGAAATTAAAAATAAGAAATCCAATATTATACTGTGGAAAAAGCAATTGAAATTGAGAAATCGAAATACATTTCTATTATGTTTAAATCATAGAGAAATATAGAGCGGAAACTAGAAAAAACTCACATAGTTTTTTCTACTAATACATTTTTACCACTTAGGTTTCTGACAACTGAGTTAGGTTTTTGACAGTAGAGTTTCCGCTCTATGTCTATTCTCTATGGTTTAAACAATCATACAAATTTTCAATTTCTCGACATCAATTTTAATTTTCTCTATTCCAATTTGTGTTTTCAAAATACACATTAATTAATTCTTAATATTTCAACATCAATATTAATTTTCTATTCTGAAATTCAGTGTGTATTTTATTTATGCTGGATTTTTAGCTTTTATTTTCAAACGTTTGTACAAAACGGTTCCGAGCCAAAAGAACTGCTAATATTTTGAGTCCACGAACGAATCAAGCCAATAGTATACTCTGTTCCAAAGTGTAGCGTATCCCAGAGAGAGCGCTCTGCTTTGATCGAAACAAATAATAGTCGGGCGTGGCGGGTGAGGCAAAATTACCAGACCACTCATTGCTAAATAGTTTTTAGCAGATATTGCAACATGTGTCCGAATATAACGGTTTCATGTCTGGTCGCATATTCTGATGCGAATCAGATGCGTTCGGTACAGGTTCCGTGTGATGGTCTATCCAGATTGAAGCAGCTCATAATAGAAAGAAACCTTTTGATTCCACCAAATACAGAGCATTACTTAAGCGCCATGGATAAAATAATAAAGGAATGCTAGTTCCTCAATTCCTACTCTTTTAAAGGATGGAGAGTCATTCAAAGCTAACCTTTTGGTTGAATTATTTGAAAAATAATTCGAATTTACAGGAAAGCAATCAACCACTAACCGAGCTTGAAAGAGTATCAGTAACTATACCGAATATATTCTTTCGCGCTCGCGCAGTTAAAAGGGTTTTAGTGGATCTCAATACAAACAAGTCTCCTGTGCCGGGTGGTATACCAGCACTGGTCTTGAAGCAGTGTTTTTCGACGCTAGCCCGCCCGTTAGCAAACCTTTTCCGCATATTATACCGTTCCGGAGAATTTCCTGTATGTTGTAAGGTTGCTAATGTAACGCCAATTCCAAAAAAGGGAGAGGCTAACAACTCTGAAAATTATCGCCCAATAGCAATTTGCTCTGCACTTTCCAAACTTATGGAGAGTATGGTTAACCACCATCTTATGAATATCTAGAGTCGAGCAATTTACTTAGCGACCGGTAGTGCGGCTTTTGTATAGGATGCTCTAGCATTCCTATCGGAAAAATTGTGCCGTTCCATTCATCGTTTTGGCGAAAGTAAAGTGGCTCTAAAGCGTTTGATAGGTTGTGGCATGGTGCGCTCTTATCGAAACTTATTGCTTTTGGTGTCGGTAATGGCTTCTTTCGATTTATATCGAGCTTTCTCAGAAATTTCACTATACGAGTTGTTGTAGATGGGATCTCATCAAATGAGTTCAAGATTAAGTCAGGGGTACCGCAAGGCTCTTTCTCCTACTCTATTCCTTATTTTTCTAAGTCAAACTTCCAACTCTATCTATTCTTTTGTAGATGACAGCAACATTTGCCATTCACATTCATTTAACTATAGGCCAAGCCTTTCGGGGTAATGAGGCAAAACACGAATGACACACTTAACCAAGATCTTGTGAAAATCTCTGAATGGGGTTATGCGAACTAAGTCGATTTCAATGCACGCAAGACCCAATATTGTATGTTAACACACAAACGCACGACAGATCATGTTGCTTCATCTGTTTCTATGGGAGGTGTAAATATTAAAGAATGAGAAGCTTTCGATGTTCCAGGCATGAGAATTCAGTGTGATGTTAACTGGACAAAACACATTTTTTAGTGTCAAAAGAAACATTCAAGTACCTCGGTTTTCTAAGACGGTGTAAGAAATACTTCACTTCATATGATTTCCTTATTATTTACACCACTTATATCCGACCCAAAATGGAATACAATTCTCATGTATGGGCCGGTGCTTCAAAGTCTATTTTGGAGTTGCTTGACCGTGTACAGGAGAGGGCGAATGTGCTTATCAGTGACAGTAGGATATCAAGCTCTATTGATTCTCTGGAGCATCGTCGCAATGTGGATTGTGTTTCACTGTTCTATCGATACTAAAATGAAATTTGGGAACTCGTTCCCGAAACCCGTAGTTTCTTACAAAATACGCGTTCATCATTGGGGGCTCATCCATTCGTGGTCGATTGGTCAGTGGATCGCACAACACACTACAGAGAAAATTCGTTTTTTAGCCGAACCATCCGTACGTGGAATAAGCTTCCTGTCGAAGTATTTCCTGTCCCTTTCAGTGTAGGAAAATTCACGTCAAATGTCCACAAACACTACTCCCTCTATCCTCCTTCCCATAACATATTGTCCTAGTTCCAACACAATGCATTGCATGAATAGGGGTCATCCCCTGAGTGATAGTCCAAGCAAAAAAAAAATTGCAGCTTGTGTAGCAAAAATGTGGGCCGTGCTTTCAATGAAATCTGTCAGAAGGCCATGAAGCAAAAACTTGTGAGAACCCCTGCACTAGAGTGCGTGTGTGTGAGTGTGTGAATTTTCGTCTCTGCCCACTTAATTTGACACTTGGCAACTCTACAATTTCATTAGCACAAATGTGGAATTTTACCTTTTTCTCATGCTGCCTTCACAACATGTTATTAAAAACGACCATCATACGGTTGGCCTCTTGGCGGAAGTTTGAAATGCAAATAAAATGAAGAAAAAAGTGCACAAAAAAAAAACTTTGGCATTTCACCTCATTTGCACATACATTCATTTTTACAGTTGGCGCAAGTTGAGGCTGTAGTTCATAATTAAAAATAAGAAGAACAAAATTTAAAAAAAATGAGAAAGGAAATTAATATTGATGTTGCAGGGGGTCGGGGAAGTACGTTGTGATGAAAACTCTATTTAACGGTTTTATTGTAATTCGTTTTATGCTATATTACAATACATTTATCAATGTAGAAGGTTTGTGCCGACCACTGTTTTAAATCGATTTCAACTGTGTCGATCACTTACGTAAATTACGTAAATTTAAAATATTTGCTATTGTTAAATTTCCCCTAAAATATTACTTCAAGAGGAACAAAAACATTTTTCTAGCATAAAGACAGAGAAAAATCTAAATATATGAAGTTACAGTGTTCGGTATATTATACAATTCTTTTTAACCGCACACTTTAGAAAACAAGTGTTTAGGAAGACACACGAACATGAACCCTTATAGAACAACTACTAAGTATGTACTTTAGCAACAGCTACCAGTAGCTTAAAAAAAAACATGGCATAAAACATAAATGCACAATTTTGTAATTAGTTGCTGCATACTCTTTATGACTACTTTAACACAACATACACTGCAAGACTCGCGTATACTGCTTAGAAACGTCTAGCTTAGAAACAGTGTTTCCCAACATTCACACCCAGCCGATTCTAAGATTTCGCTCAAGTTGTAGAAATAGTACAGATTTTTTAAAATAAATATTCAACAAATGAAATAATTTCAAACTAAAAACTGGTCCAGGATCAAAAAAGGTTGGCAAGCACTGGTCTGGAGTATGGGGAGATAGTGCACTTCACCGTTATAATAAGTTTTTCAAAGAGCAAGCTAGAAAAAAACGTAACTGTTAGCACTAATTTAACAGCAAGAAATTATAGTAGTGCTAAAAATAGTAGTAGTAAGAGTGATACCTTTTTATTTCTACTAGCACAAGTAACATCTGTGAACATTATTGAATTCATCAGCAATAAGGTGCTGTAAAATGTCTAAATCTTGTTGATTTCACGCTACGTAGCTCCACTGTGCATTGCTAAATTTTAATCATAGTTTTATGTCATTATTGATGTGTTACACCAACCAGTACAAAAAAACAGTTATGCCTACAACACCATTACCGAAATAACAGCATTTAGAGTTATAGCTTAAATACCCTAAGAGTTAGAATAGCGTTGCCGTTTCGTATCGGTAGCCAACATTAATTATAATAAAATCGAAATATCGTTAGCTAGGTCCACTTTTTATGTAAATTGAGATTTCAATACAAAACATTAAAATAAGTAAATACAAAACGTTTCCAATTATTACGTTTTTTTTTCATTGTTGGTACGCAAAACTGCTAAGTCCAGTTTGTTGTATGAAAACGTCGTTTTTATACCCTTCAGCATGTCTTGTAATTTCCATATTTTTCATTTGCGACCCCACAAAGTAAACATATTCATGACCGTTACAGATAGCGGTGTTGTCCAAAGCCATCAAATAACTTTCATACATGATTGAGACATCAATATATCCGTACAGCCCAACTTAGATTGCTATTGAAAATCGATAAATTCGGCCAAGAAATGACTGAAATTGTTTAAATTATTTTTCAACCATTTTTATTCTCAAAAACTTTTTTTCAACAAACATTTTATTCCAACTTTTTTCACAAAAACTATGTAGTTTTATCAAAAGAAAAAAACTTTTCACCAAAAATAATTTTTATTATTTATCTTAAAATGTATAAGATTCGTTACAGCCAAATATAGCACACTTATTTCTTCTTTGTCAAATTTGCAAAATTTATTATCTCAGTATTGGGTTTTTAAATATTGGGTGTATGACTTAAACTAATAATGAGGGACTTACAATAGATGACGTATCTTTTGAACTCAGTTTTTGTTTTTAATAACTTATATGTAATTACAAGGGTACATCTGTCATTTATTCTCACATAGTTATTGAACATTATAGTGTAAACAACAAAGTTTTTTCGTTTTTTCTACCAACAAAGCGACATATGCGGGAAGTTTTGCTTTACTTCTTTATGTTGATACAAGTAAGAGTGGTATATATTGCTATGCCGAATCTTATATACCCTTCACCATTGTTGTGGATGCATTAATTGCATACCTTCAGCGTATAGCATCCTAAATATATCAAGGAAATTTTACATTTTACATGCGGACGAACATATTGTAGAAGTACGAAGATGAAGGGTATAAAAACAACAATGCAAAACAAAACGAAACACAAAAAAAAAAAAAAAAAAGCAAAGCAATGAAACCAACACACACCCAAACAAAGCAATGAAACCAACACACACCCAAACATACGTTTTGTTGCTCTTTTGTCGAAGCATGCAATAAATTGTCTTTTTTTTAATGAAATTTTCAGAGGTTGTTTCCAATATTTGCTCATATCTCCGTTATTTATGGACGGATTTTGCTGATTTTAAATAGGAAACTTCTCGAAAGCATTCTGACAGAATTATAGAAGTGTTGGATCCCGAAGCTATCTAGGGTCTTCAGAAAATTGATTTCAACAGACAGACAGACGCACATGGCTTAATCGACTCCGCTATCTATAAGGATCCAGAATATATATACTTTATAGGGTCGGAAAATTATATTGTGGAAATTACACACGGAATGACAAACTTATATATACTCTTCTGACGAAGGTGAAGGGTATAAAAAAGTGGCGCTGAAGCGGACCGATTGCTCACCAATGCTTATGTTAAATGTGTTGCATCGGTTTCAGCGTGCAAGATATGGCTTGTTCGGTTCAGACGTAGAGAAATTGAAAGATAATTTTGCATGTCGGAAATGATGCTTGAACGCTATAGAAGAAAATCGTTTTTGCACCGAATCATTACTTGCGATTTAAAACGAACCCATTACTATAACCAGAAGAATCGACACCAAAGCCAAATATCAATTGCGCTAAGGTAATGCTCTGCATTTGGTGAGACATATATAATCCTATCTGTTATGAGCTGCTGAAATATGGCCAGACCATAGGGAACCTGTAACGAACACAACCGATTCGTTTCGATATTGGCAAAATATGAACAGTTTTTCCACGGAATCCATATACATATTGCCAATGGTCAAACTTTGAGTAAATTTATGGTGCAAATATTACAAAATAAAAGCTAAAAATTTGAAAAAATCCCGCACCCAATATATTTATAACCTACACCACCATAGTGTAATATGTGTTTGTGCTGATGTTTGTAACGCCCAATAATATTAGTCTAAATTCCACCTTAAAGTACATCGTTCGACTTTCTGAGTCAATTTAGCAATATCCGTCCATCCGTCCGGCTGGCTGGAGTCCATATAAACTTGTGCGCAAATTTTAAAGATAATTCGATAAAATTTAGCACATGTATTATCTTCTGCCCAAAGACTAAGCCTATTAAAACTGGTAAAAATTATTTCACTTACCCCCCATACAAATGTCCTTCCGAAATAAGATTTTTTCGGTCATAAATCTTTATTTTATGTAGGTATCACCACAAATTTCGCTCCAAATAAGTTTTTGTCAGGTGGGTGATGATGATGATGATCGGTCCATATTTAGTCATAGCTCCAATATGAGCCCCACTTCCGATAATCACTTTAATGAATAGAATTCTCTAAAAAAGGTTGGTATCCCCATATTATTCAACACATTAATAATAAACACACGACCTAATTTCATGGCGATCGATCTATAATTGGTCATAGCTTCTATAACGAAAAATGTTTTGCTTATTAACTCCGTGTAGGCTTAATTGTTTTTTTTTTTTTTTTTTTGTAAAACAAATTTTAAAGAATCAATTCCTAGTCATAATTCTTAGAATTCAATGAAAGTAACTAAGGAGTGAGATCGAAAAATTCTTAACTTCAATATCCTCTGCTTTTGGCCTCTAAATTTTTAGCAGTTCCTCTCAGGATCTTTTTGAGCCTTCTATGTTTTTTAAACCTGCGTTAGCATTAAGTTTTCGTACCAAATATTCCGAGCACTGAGCTAACCGGGATGTGTTGGGATCTCTTTTGAAAATGCTTCCTATTTTTTTTGGTTTTAGAAACATCATGTGGACCATTCCTTCTACCTGAACCAGGTTTTCTATCAAAGAACAAGTTCTCCCGGTAATGTTTAATAACATTGGAAACAGTTTGACGGCAGACCTTTGAACCTTGGCCAACTTTTTGTAGGACCAAGTTGGGTTTTATTGAAAATATTTAATAATTTTAGTACGCACTTTTAAGTTTTAATGAAAAACGTGTGTTAAGAATTTTACGATCTCACTCCTTAAATTATAGTAATATACTATTATGTATGGTATCGACTACTTGGTGCTTTACTCCCATAAATGTATTTCTACGTAATACAAACTCTAAGTAGTATATAAATAATTTAATAATTTCAACTTACACACAAGGTAACTAGTACTACCCACTGTGCAGCTGTTGATTTTTCTAATAAGGAAAAATTACTCTGCATGTGGAGTCTTTCTTTTTCCATTTTTTGCACTTGTATGCAGTAAAAATTTAATAAATTTTATGTGTATGTGATTATGACAAAAAAATTGAAAAAATTTTCATAATCAAATGCACATACAATTTAATAAAAAGAAAAAAATTGTGAAATTTACTTAGTTGTAAGAGTATATGTTTGTGTTATTAAGAATTTTTTTTTTCGCAAACGAACAAGTGAAACACTAAATTTCACATACACTTATTTAGAGGACTTTGCTACATCAGTTTTACAAGAAAATATTCATGTTAAGCCTTTCACTTACACAATATTAAAATTTTTTATTATGCACGATGGTTTCTACAGACACAAATGCCTCATATCTGGCATTTATGCATGTATTCTGCCCCATCCTGGCTGTCAACTGTTGGGTGTTTCTATGTCGTTTCGTTACTCTTTGGTTTTTTTTTTGTTGCATGCTAGTTTTTGGAGAGGTCTTACGCTAATGACACTAGAATTTTTAATTTTCCAGACTTTAGGTTGACTATAACAGCCACAGCTACAAAATTATAGTTACAAGTGCAAGTTGGTTGTAGTGCTAGCTAGAACTCATCGTTGCTGTCATCATCATCAACATCATAAGTTTTTTGCTTCTCTCTTTTATTTAATGATGGTCGTTGACGTTCATTTAAATGGCTGTGAGTGTGCTTTTTTGTATCTATGAACTATGTTACAATATCATATATACGTAACACACATTTGACTTAATGTGTCATAGTGGAAAAACGCCAGGATTTTGGTTTATAGGCCTTTTAGAATTAGTATTATGATTCCTATAACCTTCCACAAGGCTATAGCTTTTCCAATAGACATTTGCTTCGTTAATTGTGTTTGTTCTCTATCTTTAGAACTGAAAATTTGTATAATATTCTAACCAAATACCAGCTTGAGTACTTCCTAGCGGTTTTGCATTGACTTATATAGAAGTTAATATATCGCTATTTGAAAGTCTAATTACTTGAATGACTCCTCTTCATATATATTTGGGTTATTTGACACATTTTGTAATATAAAGATTAGTCAAATGGTAACTTTATACATCCCAGGTAATCTGACGTGTAGTCAATCGTCACTTTAATATCTCTAAATAATCTATTATGTAGTCACTTAATATTTGTTCATACGGCTCTCTAGAAAGTTGTTACTTTACCCACCACAAGTAGTCTATTGTAGAGTCAGTAGTTTCAAAGTGTTTTTATACCCATCACCATGAGTGACAAGGTTATATATAAGTTTGTCATTCCGTTTTTAATTTCTACATTTTTCATTTGCGACCCTACAAAGTATATATATATGTATTCTGGATCGTTATAGATAGCGAAGTCGATATAGCCATGTCAGTCTGTATGTTGAAATCAACTTACAGTAGCCCCCAAATAACTTACAAATATATATGATACATCAATATATCGCAAATTCTTCTGGCTCGGTCGCTATTTAAAATCTAGAAAATCGAACCACAAATGGCTGAGATATAAGGAAAAAACAACTTCGATTTTTGGCCTATTTTTGATCGATATCTGGATCACTAAGTCATTAATATAGACAATATGGATATCTAATGATAGATATTTCAAAGTCCATTGCAACTATGTATATAAGGCTATAGTTATTTGGACCTACAATGGGTCAAAATCGGGAAAAATATTTTTCAACCCGAATTTTTTTTTTTTCCCCAAAAAAAAATTTTTTTTACATACATTTTTTTTCACTAATAATTATTTTTAATTTTTTTAAAATTAAAAAAAAAAAAATAATTTGGGAAAAATTAAAATTTTTTTTTTTTTAAATTAAAAAAACAATTTCGAAACACGAAATTTTCGAATAACAATTTTGAAAAAAATAAATTTTAATTTTGTTTACTTAAAAATATTTAAAGTTTTTATTTCAAAGTATAATTTGGTGAAGGGTATATAAGATTCGGCACTGCCGAATATAGCTCTCTTACTTGTTTTATCTATATCTAGATTACTAAGTCATTACTATAGACAATATGGATATCTAATGATAGATATTTCAAAGTCTATTGCAACGATGTATATAAGGCTATAGTAATTTGGACCTACAATGGGTCAAAATCGGGAAAAATATATTTCCCGATTTTTTTTACCAAAAAAATTGTTTGTTATACATTTTTTTCACTAATAAATTCAAAATTTTTTTTTTAAAAAATTTGAAAAATTAAAAAAAAAAATTTTGAAAAAAAAAAATTTGAAATTTTTTTTTTAATTTTGAAAAAAAAAAAAATAATTTTGTTTACCTAAAAATATTTAAAATGTTTAGTAAGTATAATTTGATGAAGAGTATATAAGATTCGACACAGTCGAATATAGCTTTCTTACTTGTTTCTAATGAGGAGTTTAGTCTTTGTAATTTATGGAGAGTAAATTAACTTCCGCCTAGAACACGCACATATTTAAATAACTAGTCAGATAGCTCATTCAGTAAGCAGTGATGACCCTAATGCTATGAAAGATCACAAGTCCGGGACTCTTCGCCAGATACCTTATAAAATTCACAAAGTTGTCATATTAAAATACCACACAATGAGACAGAAGTAAAATATTTTGAAAATAAATCTGCCATTTCTAACTGGGGGATAACCGATGGTCATGAAATTTTACACAGGCGTAGTAGAGATGTATTCCAGTAAATTTTTTTAACGATGGACCTTAAAGACTCCGCGAGAGTGGCACCGTGGGCTCAATTAATTTTGGAAATTAATTTTGTTTGGTTTTTCTAAAATCAAAGATTTTAATATATTGTTACGAATTTGCAATAGCGATTTGAATTTAACGTTCTGTAACGACTGCCTGCAGCATACATCATGTTTATAAACATGTTGATAGCATGCGGTTATTAGCATTGTTTATAAGAATGGCAACACTAAATGTTTAAGCTGCTAACATTGACATCGAAAGCTCTAGAATTCGAACATACGAATTTGTCCGTTAAGACCATTGTAGAAGATTCACGATAGATGGCGCGTGTATAAATAGTGACAGAGGTTGCAGTAGTTAGTGAGGTTCATCATTTGCGCTGTTACAGTTAACACCAACTGTCGTGTACATTTGAATTTGTACATTATAAAGTGTGTGTGCATTTCTGCGAATTGATAAATGTGTATAAAGACATTGAGTGACTATTTGAACTACTGTTGTACACTTTAAATAAATAAAGAGTTGTTACAAATTTTAAACTACTAAACGGCTTTAATTTGCAATCAAAAGTTTACGGTTTATTTAAAGGAAATAAACCAACGTTTTAAAAAGGTTAAAACGTAACAATATCCTTAAAGTCCTCGATCTAAAGAAAATGGCATGACTTAAGAATGTTTAGAGTGACACACACAAATGCTTTAGAGTTAATCACAAACTATTCAAAATAAGCAAAGGCTTTTGCACAAGGCCTTCTGCTCCAACCTACTGGACTGCATAGTTTAAAAAAAAATATCAAAGTTGTTTGCGTATATGTGTATTTTTTCAGGAAATTAGTGGTTAAAATTTGTGTTTAAGTGTGTTGTGTTTTAATATTTTTTGTGTTGAGTTTGTCAAATTTTTTTCCCATAACTTTATTAAAATCCAATCAAAAAGTTGCCAAACATGTAATTAAATTGTTATACAGAAATTATTGAGAGGGAAAATTGTAATTTGTTTGAAATTATTTTACAGATTAACAGTTTATTAGCACGATTAATTATTATTATTTTTTTTTTTTTGTACACATACATTTTAAATACCATTAATTGATTTTATGGGGCGTTTACTCTTTAGTTTATTTTTAGCTTGTTTTGTTATCACTCTTTACTTTCATCTATAGAAATTTTGAAACTTATAACTTGTTGATTAAAATGTATGTAATAAAGTGAGCTTAGATCAGTGGTTGGCATTTACAGCCACCAGTGACCGAACGCATAGACAATACGAATGTAAACGAAACATATAAAAATTTTGAAAAGTGAAACAAATCAGAAATAGAATCAGAAATTAATTTTATGTAACTTTAAAATACATTTACTTACTAATGTGGCATGTTCTAGTTGTGTCAACCATTACTGGCTTAAATGATAGAAAGAGAGTTACAATATTCGGATTTTAAAACCGATGTTTTTTCTATATATTTTGAACATACAACTATACAACGTATTAGGAATAATTAAATTTATTTGTTTTATATATTTATATTGCAGTCTTGTCATTACCGCCGTCTCTCCGAATGTCGTTGTTACCGTGATGCTAAAACTGAAAGAAGAACGTTTGGGTCTGAACAGTGGCATTCACACACTCATCTATGCCATGACCACTTGCAATGATGTAGTGGCCATATTTTTATTTGGTGTATTTTGTGGAGTCATATTCTCAACGGGTAAATATTTTGGCGAAATCTCTATTAACGCAAACATATAAAACTTTTATAACACTTATTCTCCTCTTTAAGGTTCGTTAACGGAGCAAATTCTACAGGGACCCATCGGTATTGGTATTGGCATTGTGTTTGGCTACGTATATGGTCTTATGTTGCAGCTTGTACCCTCGCGTAATGCGGTAAGTAATCAATGTGTTTTAGCTGTAGCTTTTTAAAGGATGTGTGAGCGGGGGGCTTTTACTAAGGAATTGAGTTATAAAATTTCTTTTTATAGCACATATTTTTGGTCATAAATGTTCACAGCTTTTAGTACTTGATACTACGTATGTATGTACGAGTAGAGTGTGTTGCAAAATTATGTAAAGAAATGTAGTAAGTTGTAGTTGCAACATGCTAGTTTATAAAGAGTGAGACTGCTTGTTCTTGTCCTCGCACAATTTTGCCTTTTGTTAAATATTTGAAAAGCGTATTTTACACAAGATAAAGATATTTTTCGCATATGTTGATTTGAAGTGCAAGAGATTTGAAAGTATTAATTCATTTATTCAGAAATAAATTTGTAATTTAAGTTGTTATATGATTTATTACTATGTCCATAGAGTAATTGATTTTGTTAGCCCCTCAAAATAAAGCTTGGTCTCTTTTCTGATGTTTTCCTAAATATTTTGGGTTTAGTGACAACCGTTCCGCAGTGGTTTAGAACGTTTTTTTTTTTTTTTTTTTTTTTTGGAAATCAGCTTCGTAGGTGCACTGAGCTGAAATTTCAAATATAGATAGTCTTTTAGTAGATCTACAAAATTGGGATATTTTAAGTTGAAGAGATATTAAGGTTTTTTTAATATTGATCAATATTTTTTTTTAAATACCGCTGTATTTGCGATAAAATTCTGAATAAAAAAATAAAACAACTAGGTTACACGAATCCAAAGTTGGAACATGTAAAAGGGTCGCATTTATAACAATTTTTTTTTTTCGCAAATTTTACTTTTAAATTTTATTAAGAACGAAAGAAAAGATTTTATTTTACTTGTCACTTTATTAAAAAATGCCCATGAATTACTTTATGAATTGATTACTTTAAAGAACCTGCTATATAGTTTTGGTAACATGACTGCTGCTGCTGGAGTTAGTCGTCTAGTCGTTCATACATTTCCTACATTGGCAACTTTAACGATGTTACATCGTTATTGTGTTGGTTTTGGCGTTAAAGTTGTTTCGTTGTATATTCTTTTTTATGAGAAAAAGCTATTTTATGTTTATTACGCGCTGCCGCTGTAGCAGGGCTGGTTCTTAATGGTGTGCATAATCAAATGTACAAGAAAATAATGTAACTCAAACAAATCCTTTTTTCTCGTACGAGCACCAGCACTATTGAAAATGGTAGAGCAGCAGGACATATATATCAACATTTTCCAAACATACACAACACACTAGGAACCACTACTAAGAAATGTTCATAACAAGCCATGACCGCGAAAATAGCTTAAGTAACATTGTTTACTATTTTAGTTTTTAGGATGTTTGAGAAACTAAATTTGTTGTAGAATTATAAAAATACCATATAATTCTTGATAATTTTTTAGAAAAGTAATTGTAGAGAATTTCTAAAATAACTCTTCTATGTGGAAGTAAACAAATCTCAATGAATATAGCTTATGATTTGTTATTAAAAACGTTCTCTAACTTTAGTGAATGATGGTTTTGCTGCCACAATTAAGCGACAGATGAAGATTTTTCGAATCGTTTGCAATTGTTGTTCTAGTATGTTTGTAAGAATAGCGTTTGTATAAAGTTTGATGGTAATACAATTTTTGAATGTTCTGATACTTAGCTAAGAAACGTTTAAAAAGATCCATGACAGTGAAAATTGACTAAATACTAAAAAAGCTTTTTCAGTTTTTAAGATCTTTTTTTAATATCCGAGCCAAATTTCATGAAATTCTAGAGTAAAGAAAAATGCCTGCTTAAGTACACATAGCTTCTTTGTTTAAAAAAGTTCTCGTACTGCCATTTTCACGATATCTGCTGATTTTTGAACCTAACGTTATACTGTTTTTTAAAATAATGTTTTTATGAACACTCAAAGTAATACAATTAGGTTAAACAAGTCAGAGAGCTATATTCGGCTGTGCCGAATCTTATATACCCTTCACCAAATTATATTTAAAAAAAAAATTAAATTTTTTTTTTTTTAAATTTTAAAATTTTTTTTTTCGAAATTATTTTTTAAGTTTTTTCAAATTTTTTAAAAAAAAAAATTTTTTAATTAAAATTTTTTTTTTTTAAATTTATTAGTGAAAAAATGTATGACAATAAAATGATTTTTGTGAAAAAAATTCGGGTTAAAAAATATTGTTCCCGATTTTGACCCATTGTAGGTCCAACTTACTATAGCTATATATATACATCGTTGCAATGGACTTTGAAATATCTATCATTAAATATCCATATTGTCTATATTATAATAAATCGGCCAACAAATAGAGGTTGTCTCGGATTTTTGCTCGTATCTCCATTATTTATGGACGGATTTTGCTGATTTTAAATAGGAACTTCTCGAAAGCATGTCTGATAGAATTTTTGAAGATTTGGATACCGAAGATATCTGGGATCTTCAGAAAATTGATTTCAATAGACAGACAGACGGACATGGCTTAATCGACTCCGCTATATATAAGTATCCAGAATATATATACTTTATAGGGTCGGAAAATTATACTGTGGAAATTACAAACGGAATGACAAACTTATATATACCCTTCTGACGAAGGTGAAGGGTATAAACAAATAAATAAATATCTCGTGTCTTCTATGTTGTGTCGACTCAAACATAGTGATATGCATTGCTATGCCTTCTCTAACACACTGTCATGATATGTCAGTTACTGATTTTGTTAAGAATGTTTTAAAATATTTCACGGATTTTTTGGTATTCAGTTAATAATAAAGAGTGAGTCAAAAAAAACTTATACACACTATTCCAGCCAAAACTTATCCTTGGTGCGCTAGCTTTTAAAACTATGTCAGATATTATCATTTATAAATCATTAATTTTCAAATGTTATTTCGGACAAAAAAAAAAATAATTCAAAAAATCCAATATGAAATTTCCAAAGAATTGGAAAAGATTTGAAGGTTCATCGTCACGCTCTTTCGAAAGTCATGAAACACTATAAGGAAAACATAAGCATTGATACCTAGATTAGGAAGAAAAAATGGTCTAACAGATATTGGTAAGGCAAAAGAAGTCGAAACAACTCTTTCGAAGAGAAAAGCAGCTCAAAAAGTTGTATGCTCTCTGATTCCAAAGCTAAAATTTTAGAAAGTCCCAGATCACAATTCGATAAAGAACTTAGAAGCAAAAAAACAAACGAACAAATTTAGGTAAAATTTTTTAAAAAATGAATACACTTGTAGCATGATTGATTATGAAACTAATGTACTGGCAGACTTTTCACAACTTCCGAGTCAAGATTTATATTTGGCTGATGGACGAGGTAATGTTCAAGAACAATACCGGACAAAAAAAAAAAAAAAAACAAACAAAATTCCTCAAGAAGTTTCTTGTGAAGCAAAATAAGTCAAGCATTTGTGACATCAGGCACGACAAACACAGAAATATATGCTACGGAGTGTTTTACCTTTCATAAAACAGCACAGAGTGCCTTCATATTTCTGAAAAACGAGCCCTTGAGTGGTTTTCAAACAATAATTGCAATATTGTACCATAGGATGCAAATCCACTGTCCAGAAATTCTGCCCGTTTAAAAAAAGAATTCAAGAACACAAAAAAGGTATCTCAAGACATGTGTAATATTAAGCGTATTTGGACCACCTCGTCCAAAAAGGTAACGGAAGCAACTATAAAATCTGTAATGGGAGAATTTTCGGAAAACGTGGATACAATATTTGAATAAATTTACGTATTTTAGAGAATTTTAGTATTGAACGGTTTAAGTTTTATTTGACTTAATACAATTAAAAGTTTTTCGGCTCACTCTTTATATAATAATAAAATATTTTCCTATTTTTGGAATAATGACCACAATTAATCATTATGCGAAGCAAAGGATCACAGCACACGTTTTAAAGCGAGACCATAATCCTACCCACACCTGAGTTAGAAGCAATCCAATAGGGAAGAGGATATCTTCCATCGAAACTTCGTTAAGTATTTTAATATTTGTCTTAAATGAATGTGTCCATTAGCAATATGACACTTGATTGATACAGAATTATATTGATTGTGCTTTGCATAACTGCTCTCTTTTTATTATAATACATACAAATGTGCATCGAAAATAATGACATTATCATATCCAATTTAGTATTTGCAAGCAATTTCTTCTGTATTTCCGGAAGTTAATAAGTAATGATTCTCAAACCTGCTGTTTAAGAAAAATAATTGGCTATAAACCATCCCTCTACCAAGTTCATGAATTATATAGGAGACTGTGGCATAAACATTATTATGTTTGAAATCATATTTACTTTACGTGCAATTTTCTCGACGTAATAATTGTCTTTGATTTTCACGAAAATGACTTTTTGATGGTAAAATGTTCAGTAAAACAGTCCTCATCTATGGTGTCAATTTCATAACAAACATATTTTTTTGCTGTTTTATTTGCATTTTTGTTATTTCTCTATCTTATACAGTTAATTTTTTCCGAATGGAAAACCCTCTATCTTTTCAAATAATTAATTTTCAAATATTTTTTTGGTATAATTTCTTCTTGCAAGTCATATTTTCTTAAACAATTTTGCATGATTAACATGAATTTTACATTTTTCAATCATTTATCAAAATAGCGAATGCTGATTCTGAATTGAATTACAATAAAAATATTTCATACATACACATTAAATATTTTGGGAAGTAAACCCCTCTATCTATCATAAAGTCCCCAATAATGCAAAAATTTGAAAACCAATTACATGTGAGATTCAATAGTTGCATTTAAAAAATATTGTGGAATACCGAATTTTAATAACTCAAGTGTTACGCGAAAAAACTGTTTTTTGGCTCTCCTGAAAAGTTGTGTTTTTCAAGATAGTGGGTTTTGAATACAGGCTTGAATAGATACCACAATTTATACTACTTGTGTTTGGCATAGCCTTTGCATGTCATGTCGACAATGTCTGAAGTGCATGACTTGACAATGTTGCAGGCCTTTACTGTTAACAACTGCAATAAATCATTAAAAGTTTTGTATTTAGCACTTAAGCTTTTTTCGCTATTAGGGCTCGATATGTATGTAATTTAGTTCGTATTCGCATAAGGAAAAATATATTAAAAATCATATAAGGCCTTTATTCATGTACAAGTATGTACCAGAAGTACATTTTGTTAAAGAGTGAAATTTGCAACATTCTATGGAATATACGTGTTTACATATATTATTTTGCATTATTACTATATTAGCACGCAGACACTTGAAAATGTATATAGTTTGCCAGCATTCTTAAAGAAAATATTAAAAATGTACATAGAATTGAGACAGTTTTATAAAGACTCAAGGTTGTTATAGAGTAAATATATTATGTAAATTAATAAATAATGAAAAATAAACAAGTTTCTATAAAGCCTTTTTGTTACTATAACAAATATTGAGATAAAAAATCATTATTCTCTATAATATTTCACAGGACAGTTAAAATTTCTTTCTAAATCATTAAACTTTCTTTAACTACACCATTTTTCATGGTAATTGAGAAAATTCAAAATGAAATTCAGAACATAGACAACAACTAGATAGGTAACTGAGAGCCAAAAACCTAATTCATGAGAATGTATTGCATGTATTTTGTTATTGTATCACCCGTATGTATGAAAAGAGAGTAATTTTTCCTCTCTCCTTCCGTTTTATGCGTTTATTCTATAATTGAGAATTTCAAATTCAAATTGAAAAAATTCCAAATGAAATTGAGAATTTCCATTTTAAATGGAGAAAATTTCAAATGAATTTGAGAATTTTAAATTGAGAAAATTACAATTAAAATTGAGAATTTCAATATGAAATTGAGAAATTTAAATTTAGAAAATTCCAAATGAAATTGGGAAAATTCCATTTGAAATTGAGAAAATTCCAAATGAAAGTTAACATTTTATTTGAACGAACAAAAAGGATTTGAATGATAATTGAAAGGTTTGCTTAAGCAACATGACCCATGGGGAAATAATACGGCTTATTTCCTGTCGTCACATTTACCTTGAAATATGTATAACTTCAGTTAAGCTACGTATACACGGTTGTCAGATTGTCAGAAACATGCTCAGAAAATGGTTAATACAGCCATGAGAACTTATATTGAAACATATGGTTGTTAACCATTTATTGAAAATTTTCTGACAACTTTGTAAGAATATGACAACCGTGTATACGTATCATTAGGTCAAATTGTTCTTTAGAAGGGATATTAAGTTCTTGATAGATGGCAAGATTTAGGCCTCTTGCCTTAGGCGTCTACGTGAAATTTTCGACAATTCTCTAGTAACACTTTTACGATTGAGTCCCTTTTGAGCAATTTTTGACCCTAATGAGATAATTTGGTCCAATATGAAAAGTATTGTGAAGTCAAGGATGAATATACCAACCGTAAATCCTCCTAATGTAGGAGAGCAGAGGATTTCATATCTTAAAGAATTAATTAACGATTCCAAGTCCTGTATAACTTACTGGAGATTGCAGTAGAGCTATACTATTGATTGTTATTTGTTTCATATTTGTTTAATAATGTTATTTATATAGAGTAAATACAAATTTCTTAATTTCATTTGGAATTTTCTTTATTTCAATTGGAATTTTCCCAATTTTATTTGGAATTTTCTCAATTTCATATTGAAATTCACAATTTTATTTGGAGTTTTTTAAATTTAAAATCGAAATTCTAAATTTCATTTGAAATTTTTGTCAATTTAAAATTAAAATCTCAATTTCAAGTGGAATTTTCTCAATTTAAAAAGAAAATTCTCAATTTCATTTGGAATTTTCTCAATTTCAATTAAAAATGGTGTATTTGTATTTTTGAACATCAAACTCAAATATAACTGAAGCATGCTTAAAGGCGCACAAATAAAATAAAATTTTCATGCATTTGTTTAGGGGTCTAAATTAAATAACTGCTAAGTATGTTTTGTACTTACCTGTCTGCCAATATCTCTAAACAGTTTAAATATTTCTAAAACGAGATAAAAAATAATGAAAAGAATATCAAATAAACAAACTGAAAGAGTTGCAACTTTGTGCTTCGACAAATGCAAAAAAAAAGTTTCCAAATTAAAAACACACAATTTGCATAAAAGAGCAGCAAATCAAGGAAAAAAAAAGTTCAACCAACCCAAAAAGATAAATTTTATTTTGAATATTGTTTTGCTGTTGCTGCTACTACACTGTTTGATTTAATTCAACTCAACTCAATATACTACACAACAAATATTTGAAAATTGAATTTATTATGCAGTCAGACATTTTTAAATATTCATGGAATTCAATCAGTATGAAAAGTTAAATATTGTACGAGCACTCAGTTAAATGGATACTCAATTCGAAATTCGCATGTAAATTGTTGCGGGTTGTTTTATGGAAATTATGGTTGGTTTGATTTTTGAAATAATAAATGTAATATAACTCTGTTTTTTTGAAATCATCGGAAAGAAATATTTTTGTGTGCATATTCTTTAGTAATAAATGTTACTAGCTAGTTACTAAATTTTAGAATTATTTTATTTATGTATGTAAGGCTAAAAGTATGCTACAAATTCTTCAATTATGAACAGCTTAAAATATGTTTAGATTTTTTGCTAATAACGGGTCTTGCTTTTAATAACGAATACATTATTTGTATAAAATCTGTCAATATCAGTATCGTTTTGATAAAGAAAAAATAACCAGGAATACTGTTCATATTAATATAATACTTTAGTAAGTATAAGAATATAGAAACAATTTTATGCTTAAATATTCTACAAGGTCTATCTTTCCATATAAATACATTATTTCACCGATGTTCTTTATAACTAGCAGCAACTACAATCATGCTCATGACATTTTTATTAAAGTGTCTAGTTCTTTATGCTTTTTCTATCTGCAAGAATATAAAACTTTTCCAAATTGCTCGTTTCATTTGCAATACCTTGAAATCCATATAAATTCTTGGAAAACTCATTTATTTGAAAATACAAAAAAAAAAAAATCAAGAAAGTATTTTACTAACAATGGTTTTTAGCCTTTTCCACATAAATATATATGTGTTTTAGTGCTTTAAAAATGTGCGTAAATTGCTGCAATTCAATATAATACCTAAATGCATTTTTTCCTTTTGATATGGCATAAAAAATTCCTTTTCTTTTTAAACACATTTTGCTGAAAATAAAAAAGACAGCAAAAAATTGTCTTTAGTAAAGGCATAAATTTAATAAATCAAATAGTAAATCTTTCAACAATTGCATTTTCTTCTCTATTTGGTTAAAATTGTTGTGCAAAAAAAGTAATTGAAACCGGCAAGATATTGGCAGAGCTTTGTGTGTTTTATGTTTTTTTGGCATGACAAAACATACAAGATAAAGGAATCAAATAAAATCTAAGAGTTTACAAGTAATATATTTATCTAATATTGTTACTTGACCGAAACATGAAAAGCATTTAAAGAAAATTATATGTTTTATGTCTTTTGGATGTTTGCAATAAACTTTCTACATATTCAAAAGATTTTGTATTATAACTCAATGTAAGACATCTAAATATTGCCTCCATTTTTAACCCAAAATCGACATTTACAGAAAAGTTTTTTATCATAAAAACCTTTGTTTAAGAAATAACCTTAAACTTATTTACATACACAAGTTTTTATTCAAAAAATACTTCCACATAAACACTTTTTTACAGAAAAGCTTTTTCTCAAAAGTCATTGTACAAAAAATCTACACCATTTTTCATTGAAATAGAGAAAATTCAAAATAAAATTGAGAATTTCCTTTTTAAATTGAGAACATTTCAAATAAAATTGAGAATTTCTTTTGAAATTGAAATTTAAAATTAAAAAAAAAAATTTATTTCAAAATTTTTTCGAAATTGTTTTTTTTTTTAATTTTTTCCAATTTTTTTTCTTTAATTTCTTCCAATTTTTTTTTTTTAATTTATTAATGAAAAAATTTTTGTGGAAAAAAATTATTTTCCCGATTTTGACCCATTGTAGATCCAAATTACTATAGCCTTATATAAATCGTAGCAATGGGATTTGAAATATCTATCATTAAATATCCATGTCTATATTAATCCAGAAATAGATAAAAAATAGGCCAAAAATCGAAGTTGTAAATTTTTTTTTTCGAAATTGTTTTTTTTAATTTTTTTCGAAATTGTTTTTTTTAATTTTTTCCAATTTTTTTTTTTTAATTTTTTCCAAATTTATTTTTAAATTTAAAATTTTTTTTTTTTTTTAAATTTATTAATGAAAAAAAATGTTTGTGGAAAAAAATAATTTTCCCGATTTTGACCCATTGTATGTCCAAATTACTATTATAGCCTTATATAAATCGTTGCAATGGAATTTGATCCATGTCTATATTAATGACTTAGTAATCCAGAAATAGATAAAAAAAATAGGCCAAAAATCTAAGTTGTACCGGCCTTTTTCTTATATTTCAGCCATTTAAGGGCCGATTTTCTCGATTTTAAATAGCAACCGAGCCAGAAGAATTCACGATATATGTATCAACTATGTTTGTAAGTTATTTGGGGGCTACGGAAAGTTGATTTTAACATACAGATGGACAGACGGACATGGCTATATCGATTTCGCAATATATAACAATCCAGAATATATATACTTTGTGGGGTCGCAAATGAAAAATGTAGAAATTACAAACGGAATAACAAACTTATATATACCCTTGCCACTCATGGTGAAGGGTATAAAAAACAATCAATTAATTTCATAAAAAGCAAATAATTTAGAAACATACAGAGTACACAATTTCAAGCAATTATGTAGTTTATTTTGCTCAAGCATTTTATTAACATATGTGATAAGAAATTACAAGTTAACATTTTATTGGAACGAACAAAAAGGGATTTAACAGATAATTGAAGGATATGCTTAAGCAACATGGCCCGTTCTCGAAAAATCTATAACTTCAGTTAGGTCAAATTGTCCTTTATATGGAGGGGAAATTGCAGGTATGTTTAAATATCAACCGCAATTATTTATTTTACAAAATCTTACATACCTGCTTTCCCATCCAGACTTAGAACGTGTTGTACGTAGAATCGCAGAAGTTTGCTAAAAGCGCAAACTAATAAGACAAAGGAGTTCTCGATAGATGCTAAGTGTTGGGCAATCAGTTATCTGAACTCGTTCTGGTATGTGACAATGCACTAGCAACACACTAGCAACACTTTTACGATTGAATCCCTATTCACCAATGCGTAACCCTATTGAAATAATTTGGTCCAAAATCATAAGTATTGTGAAGGCAAGGATGAATATACCAACCGTAAATATTCGTAATGTAGGACAGCAGAGGATTTTATATCTTGAAGAATTAATTAACGATTCAAGTCATGTATAACTACTGCAGATTGCAGTAGAGCTATGCAACATCATTCTACCAAAATCGCTTTAGAATTAGAAGATATGAAATAACACCTTCTATTTAATGTATTGTTACATTTTTACCTTTTAAATAAACCGGATACAAATAAAAATGCAAATAAAAAGCAGTTTTAGTAGTTAAAAATTTTAACAACTCTTTATTTATTTAAAAAGTACAACAACAACAGTCTAAATAGTCACTCAGTGTCTTTATACACGTTTATCAATTCGCAGAAATGCACACACACTTTATAATGTACAAACTCAAATGTACACGACAGTTTATGTTAACTCTAACAGCGCTTATGATAAACTCAAGTCACAACTGCAACCTCTGCCACTATTTATACACATGCCATCTTTCGTGAATCTTCTACAATAATCTTAACAGATAAACTAGTACATTCGAATTCTAGAGCTTTCGATGTTAATGTTAGCAGCTTAAACATTTAGTGTTGCCATACTTACAAACAATGCTAATAACCGCATCCTATCAACATTGTTGATAACTACCCAGCAAAAACTTGGTAATGACTTTCAATTACTGAACAGCTTACTTTTCAATGTCTACTTCATACCACCTGCATTACATATAAGTAGTTTAGTAATGGCTGGCATATAATCTGATACATAAGTACTTGTTTATGATTTACGAAATTCAGAATTATATCATAATAAAACGCTTTTAACGTTTTATTGGTTAAATTTTGTTGATTAAAATCTAATACAAATTGATTCGTTTTAGAAATGGAATCAATGAATGAAATGAAAAATAATATTTTGTATGTTTCCATTTCATTCAAGATTTTGTCTCATTCACATCAAAGTAATAACTTATTTAGCTCCCTATTTGTAAGCGAAGGTGGTAAGTACTGGCCTCCAATGACATCAGCGTGTTAAAATAATGAGTTAAAATGCCAATGTATAAGTAGTGAAGAGTAGTTATATTATCAATTCAAAATGGTGTAGTCTAAACTTATTTTAATAAAAATTTTATTTTCGTGGAAACGCTTTGTTTGTATAAAAAGAGTTTTCTTCAAAATATTATCATATAAAAGGTTTTTTTTCCAAAAATATGTTGCCATAGTAAAACTTTTTTTCACAAATGTAATTTCGCATTGTAGTGTTCCCCGAAAATCTTTAGGAATACTTTATTCTAAAAGGCTTTTTATAGCAAAGACATTTCCAGAACATGCTATTGAATGGAGAGCTTTATTCTATAAATCTTTTAATGTAAAAGCTTTTTCCTACAAAGTAATTTTATAGAAAAGCTTTTTCTCAAAAATTAATTACGAAAATTCTTTCTATAGAAAAATATTATTTACCTGACAAATTTTTATGAACTGTTTTATTCCAACAAGCATTTTTGCAAAATATATTTTCATAGCAAAGCCTTTTCTAGAGACATTTTTCAAGAAAATTTATTTTGAAAAACTTATTTCCAAAACTTATTTCCAAGATAAACAAGTAAGAGAGCTATATTCGGCTGTGCCGAATCTTATATACCCTTCACCAAATTATACTTTAAAATAAAAACTTTAAATATTTTTAGGTAAATAAAATTAATTTTTTTTTTCCAAATTGTTTTTCAAAATTTAAAAAAAAAAATGTTTTTCAAATAGTTTTCAAAAATTTTTTTTTTTCGAAATAGTTTTCCTTTAATTTTTAAAAAATTTTTTTTTTTAAATTTACTATGACAAAAAAATTTGTTTGGTAAAAAATTCGGGTTAAAAAATATTTTTCCCGATTTTGACCCATTGTAGGTCCAAATTACTATAGCCTTGTATTTATCGTTGCAATGGACTTTGAAATATCTATCATTAGATATCCATATTGTCTATATTGATGACTTAGTATTCCAGATATAGATACAAAATAGGCCAAAAATCGAGGTTGGCCCGGTTTTTTCCTTATATCTTAGCCATTTGAGGCCGATTTTCTCGATTTTAAATAGCAACCGAGGCGGAAGAATTCCCGATATATTGATGTATGCATCAAGTTTGTAAGTTATTTGGGGTCTTCAGAAAATTGATTTCAACAGACAGACAGACAGACAGACAGACAGACAGACAGACAGACAGACAGACGGACATGGTTTAATCGACTCCGCTGTCTATAATATATATACTTTATAGGGTCGGAAAATTATATTGTGGAAATTACAAACAGAATGACAATCTTATATATACCCTATAAAAAAAGAGTTTTTATAGCAAAGCATTTTTAAAATTGCTTTAAAAAAATTTCATTTAGAAGCTTTTTTTTACATTTATTGAAAACTTGAAAACTTTTTACCCAATATGAAAAAAGTTTTTTCAGATAAAATATTTTCTTTAAAAATTATTTACTCAGCTTTTGCTCGAGGTCTTGCCACAGAAAGCATTTTTCCAAGAAAAACGTTTTTCATCGACAACTTTATTCCCTTTTTCGTTTTGTAAAAATAACGATTTTTAAGTGTACTAAGTCGACTGATGACTTATATTCAGAATGGATGGTTACAATTTAAGATTATTTAAAACCATGCAATAGATTTTTATACCCCCATCCTTTTTGATGGTCATTCATTGATTTTGTCATTTCGTTTGTAACATATTGAAATATTCATCGCAGACCCACAAAAGTTATATACTCTGGGTTCTTGTTAAATTCTAAGACGATCTAGTTATGTCCGTCCGTCTTCTGTCTGTTGAAATCACAATAGGGCCCAAATAAAAGGAGCTAGCTGGATGAAATTTCCCACAAATAATCTCTGTTGATAAAGTTTGTTTAGTATTGAAAATGGGCAATACCTCTGTCAAATGTTATATTTATCTTATGACATCCTTAGAATCCCATTTCTAATTTTCGGTCGTTTTTCGCAATAGTCTGAACTAAATTCGACGAAATTTGGGCTTTGACCCTCGAAAAAAGACAAACCAAAGCGAATTTTTTTAATTTTTGTGCAACTTAAAATTTTATATTACCTTAAAGAACCTAACCTGTATTTCGAAATTTTGTTTGTCTTGTTGAAAATGTTTGGTTAATCCCATAAATATTAAGAAGATATATCTCCCATTTTTCATGTGTTTTATATAAATTTCATACATTCACACCACTTTAAATTGATACACCAAAAAAAGCTAGTTAGAAAAAAATCAAAATAAAATTCCATTAATTTTTGATTTTTACTACAACATATTTGCCACTGTTGCTCACAATTCTCTTTGGAAAATATACATTACATTTTCCTATCTTTTCACTATCTTGCCACTGCTGATATACATCATGTAATTTTAACAAAGCCTAAAGGGTTTCTTTTTTAAACTACTAACAAGCGTTGAAATTACAAAAATTGGCACACACTAGAAAAAAAATGATAAAATACTGCCACAAAGTATCATTTTGTGTGGCTGTTGCTGCCACTACTCAACAAAAATCCTTAGAAAAATGTAAAACTCACATGCACATGTTAAAAAAATATCAGAAACAATTTATGAATTGAATCGACATTTCCCTTCCTGCACACACACAAACTCCCATACATGTAAATAACTTGTAAGTTTTTTTTTTTTTCAAAAACATAAAAAATCTAGACACACACACTCTCAGGCTTAGGAAAATTACAAATTTGTAATAAAAAATTTGGTTATAGAAAAAAATGTGTGTAAACCATTTTTTTGTTTATTTTTGTTGCCCGATAGAATTGGCCGTTTATAGTAGAATCTTAGTAAGTTCATCTAAAATAGTTAGTACATATGTTGCATTTGGAAAAACTCTTTTATGGCCACAAAATAACATTTATACAGCTGCTATTCACGCAAAGCCTATTTTACAGTGTTATTTTTTCTTTTTTTCTTCAAACTGTGGTTTGTATAGAACTGAAAAATAAATAATTTAAAAAAATAAAAAAATACAATATGGTAGAAGTGCATGCCTTTAAAGTTCAAATAAGTTTATGTGAATAACCACTTTTTGTCCAACTTTTTGAACACTCATTAAATACGTCAAACTCGACAATGGCATACCACAGTGCAAAATCCTTTACCAACAATTTAAAACCACCATTGCTTACTGCTGTAGCATTCTTTGATTTAGTTTGTAAATCATTTCATTCAACAAGATTTCGTTTCTTTTGTTTATGCTGTAGCTTAATGTATTTTAACCAATTTCAAATGTTTCTTTTCATGGAAAAACTTAAATTTTGTTTATTCTTTTTTTATTTTTTGTTTTTTTATTTTCTCATTTCAGAACTACGTAAATGGTTTACGTTTCGTTTTGACCGTCTTGGGCGGTACCATTGCCGTGATGGGCAGTAAAGCTATCGGTTATCCATCGGCTGGCGCCTTGGGCTGTGTAACAGTTGCTTTTATAGCTGGCATTGGTTGGAAGCGTCAAGAGAAAAAACTGACACCACAGCAACTGCAAGCATATGAAAATGTAAGTTTAAGTTCTTTTTATTTTATTTTCTATGCTCTTCCATTTACCAGTAGCGTAGCTGTTTGTTTGTTACACAATTTGAATTCACTCGAATTTTATTTGTTTTTGTTTTCTATTTAGACTAGTTTTTTCCGTTTTTGTGTTTATATAGCACTGCTAGCAACTTTTACATACTACAAAAGTGTGTAAATCTCATGGACAGTTTGTTACATTGTTTTGAATACATTTGAATTTTGTATCTGTGTATGAACGCATACATTTTAAATATATGTCTGTATGTATGTGTGAGAGATGGCATATTACTATGCGAATTTATATTCCATTGGCTTTGTTTTCGTTGCTGCTGATGTTTTCATAGCAAAAGGAGGACAGTTTGAAAAAACTAGATATCTCTATTTGAATGTACGATATGCTTAAACTGTTATGTTTCAAGGAACAGATTTTAAATCAACTATAGTTAAATGCTTGGAGCAAACTTAAATAAATATATTTTATGAAATATGGTATAACTACAGATTTTAATAAATATTAAATATTTTTTTAAAAAGTTTAAATAGTTAATTCGTAGTATTGTCGTCATCATAGTCTAGTCATAGTCTAGTCATAGTCTAGTCATAGTCTAGTCATAGTCTAGTCATAGTCTAGTCATAGTCTAGTCATAGTCTAGTCATAGTCTAGTCATAGTCTAGTCATAGTCTAGTCATAGTCTAGTCATAGTCTAGTCATAGTCTAGTCATAGTCTAGTCATAGTCTAGTCATAGTCTAGTCATAGTCTAGTCATAGTCTAGTCATAGTCTAGTCATAGTCTAGTCATAGTCTAGTCATAGTCTAGTCATAGTCTAGTCATAGTCTAGTCATAGTCTAGTCATAGTCTAGTCATAGTCTAGTCATAGTCTAGTCATAGTCTAGTCATAGTCTAGTCATAGTCTAGTCATAGTCTAGTCATAGTCTAGTCATAGTCTAGTCATAGTCTAGTCATAGTCTAGTCATAGTCTAGTCATAGTCTAGTCATAGTTTATAAGGGTAAGGGAATTATAGTCGGTAAATGTAGCCATATTAAGTATGACCGAGATTTATCTTTAAGTAATATTTAAATCAATACCATTTGTTTATTAAGCATAATATTAATCGTCATAAAAAATCAGCCCGTCATTTGCTTGCATCTAAAATAATTTACGTATAAAGTTTTTAGTAAAATTTATATTTGATGCGATAACACACATGACACATTCTTTAGTTGATTATTAAAAAGTTTCCAGATGCACTCAAATGACAAGTGTTGAGAAATGTTTTAATATAATTTTAAATTATTTTCTCATAAATTCATCAACTACTCACACAGCAACAAGAACACTAAGTATTACCAAAGAGTTGTTGGAATTTAAGAACATTTTGTTATTTTTTGTTTGTTCTTGGATGACTTTATTAACACTTTATCACAATTTTAAGTGCATATAAAGTGGTTTTATCATCAGTTAGCACACGAACAACAACAAATACAAAGTTTTATACTTAACACGCATACACACATACAGATACACTTTTACATACAAACACAAAATGCATGCACTTGAATGCAAAGTCTCTAGATTTTTTGTTTAAGTATTTTCTCTTTTATTTTTCAGCAATATTTTCGATATAGGACATGAATTTGTGTAATAGTGTTGGTTGTTTTTGCAAGTAAAGCAAGTACAAGTGAAAAAAAATATTAAGAGCATTTCACACTTTAAAGTCAAGTCAACTACCAGAAATCTTATCAAAAAGTCAATCTTGTTGACACATTTAATTGCAAAGACAGCTTATGACATTTGATTTCATCTCAGTTTATTTTTTTCTTTCTATATCCTTTTCATTTGGCTATTCTTCTCTACTTATTTTTACTTTGCTTTTCAATTTAATTTTTTTTTTTTTTTAACATTTTCTGTTGTATTTTTTTCCGTTTTGTTGCTTAACTGACCCAGTGGGATGTTTGTGACAAAGTACTGCAACAAAAACAACATTGAGAAATCTGTAATCAAGTAGAGTTCAATGAGAACAAGTGAAGAAGTAAATAAATAAGAAAATTAAAATTTAAGAAAGATCACAAAAAGGATTTTTTTTAAAAGAATAAAAACAGTTTCTACGAACATAGAAAATTTTATTAAATTATAGTTTTTCTATAAGTTTTTCTTAAGAATGGAAAAAATTGGAAATTTTAAATATAGTACGAACATGACCTCATGTTGTGGGCTAACAGCGTTGCCAATATTCATATGTAGGTATGTATAAGAAAAGTGTCAGGAAAGTCGGTTATTTGCTCTCAAAGTATTTATTACTTTAAAGTGGAAGGATTGATCAGTTTTTCTTCATATAAATTAAATTCGTAAAAATTAAACTATATATTGTGGATTTAACATGTATTTTTCACCATTGTTTTCAAGAAATCAAATTTTTATATTCAGTTCGGCACTTTTATAACATTTTTATTAATGAAACCTGCAAAGGGTTAGCTTTTGTTTCAAGAACCTTGGATATCTTTAAAAAAAAACTATGAAAACCTGAGAATCGTACCGCTGCATATTCTCGAAATGAATTTCGATTGCCATTTACCCTCGCTATGATATGCAGTGTGAGACACAACAATTTCTTTATTAGCTTTTTATTTACAAAAACAGCAACTAGAACTTCAATAAAACAACATGTACAAAGAATGTTTTATACTCTGCACATGTTTTATTCATCTATGTTTGTTTATATGTGTATGAATTTAGGCGCAAGGAAAACATAAACACATACACACACGCACGAATGCACACACTCAAATCAAGGATAGAGAAAACAAGTATGAACAACAAAAACAAATAAACATAATACAAAACAAAACAAGTATGTGTTGAAAAAAAGTTTAATAAAAAGCATAGAAGTGAGTGCAATTACAAAAAAATAAAGAGAAATGAAGAAAAAATGGAAACAACACACACTCGAATGCATTGAAAGTTGTATTGGAAAACAAGAAGCAAATTAAAAACTACACTTGAAACAATACCTGATGATTATTGTTGTTGTTGCTGTATTTCATGGAAGAAAACAAGCAACTGAAATATCAACAACAACAACAAATAATATACTTTGAAATGGGTACATTATTGAACTGCTTGAAGATAAGAAAAAATAACAACAACAGATACTCGTTTAAGGGTCAATAGGTGACGTTTTGATCGGTATATTGTTAAAAGTTTAATTGTGGAAAATTCCAAAATAGCTCATTACTGACTGGTCATCGCACACCCTATGCAATTTTGACTGTAGATTCGTCTATCCCCAAATACATGCACAATGAACAGATTTTTGGAAATTCAAATGACTAGGTCAAAAATGGTTATAACTGGAAAGCTTGGAAACCTTATAGCTTCGAAACTTTTAAAATACATTTTCAACCATGAGAAATTTTATTAAAATCGGGATTGTCGTTTAGAAGTTACAGATTTATTTCCTTTGCCCCCACTGTGCAAAGGTGTATCCGGATATATTGTTTTTTGATTTGGAAAATGCACAATAGATCTCTATCAGCACATAATAGAACTTTCAGAGAGAGTTATCAAGAGGCCTACAGAGAAAATTTTGTGGAATTTAAAAAGTCTTACATAATAATAGTATGCTGAACCGATATCATTACTTTCCATTTCACTTATAAGATATTAACAGTTAACATACAAATAAGTTTATGATTGTATGAAACGAAGTTATTTTTAAAATTGATCCGTATTGAAAAATTGATCCGTACTGACTTCACATTATTGGCCATTAGTTAAGAAGCATTAGAAAGTACTGAAAGAATCATTAAAAATGAGAAGGAGATTCGAAACACTTGTCAAATTCAATATAAAAGTTTACTGAAGATACTACAAAAACTCTAAGGGAAGGCATTATGATTTAAGCTTGAACATATTTTTCTAAACAACAATTAAAGTTTTAGAGATTTGCTACTTAGTTATGTTGTTTATAATATAAAAATTCTAAAATATTATTTCAAAACCATTTTTCCAACATAGTTATCCCTTATTAAGCCAATTTTGATAAAATTTTAAAGGTTGGTTCATACAGTCACACTCATTTTAAACAAGAGGATGTTAGTTGGAAATCGAGTACGAATTGAGTAAACAGTTTGGTACTTTCTGAAGCATATATTTTCTTGAGCAAATTAATACAGATATTAATAGTTTTGAGACATATCTGTGACACAAAAACTTTCGGAAAATTTTTATATTTTAGTGTTCAAGGGATTAAAGGTTAAATTGGTACCTTTTTTCCTTATGCTACTTTTTTAATTATTGAAATTACCAACATAAATGTTTGTGTGAAGTAAGAATCAATCAATGGTAACAAAAAAGCGAGACCTAATGGTACTTTATGATTTTTTTTTATAATAATGAACCAAAGACCATGTATGTACACATGACGCGGGTCACGGTCGTAAACAGTCAGTAATCAATAACACTTCAACAGTATACTTTCGTAAAAGTAAGCAGCTTTAAATACCTAGGTGTTTTAATTACATGCATCTCTCTATAAACGACCACATTCAAGCTGCCCATAAGACATTCTATGCCCACATCAAACTATTTAAGTCGAAGCTGATACCACGAGCATTGAAAATAAGGTTATACAAAACAGTTGTGATGTCAGTTTTAACGTAAAGCTGTGAAACCTGGGCTCTGACTCTGACAGACGAAGAAAATCTACGAATCTTAGAAAGGAAAATTATAAGAAAAATATATGGCCCAAAATGCGATGACGACGGGGGCTTCCTTAGAAGAAGCAATCGAGATGTACAATATAATCGAGGGCAAAATTTATAAAGGCCCAAAGATTAAGCTGGGCAGGACACGTAGCTAGAATGCCATAGAACAGAGCTCAACATTGAATTATGAATGCTACTATACACAGAACTAGAGCAAGGGGAAAACCAAGGTCAAGATGGCTTGATGGAGTCGAAGAATATAGCTGGAAAGACAATATAGCAGATTGAAAGAATGCTGAGCAGGACAGATCCAATTGGTAGAAGATAGTGAGTGAGGATAAGGCCCACACCGGGCTGTAGCACCAAAAGATGATGATGATAATGAACCAATGAACATTAAATAAAATAATGTTCACTATATCTGAATGAATGATCATCCTTTGTAGTACTTTTCAATTGAATTGTTAAAAACATAATTTTTATACCCTACACCACCATAGTGGGGAGGGTATAATGGATTTGTGCAGATGTTTGTAACGCCCAAAAATATTAGTCTAACACCCACCTTAAAGTATACCGATCGACTCAGAATCACTTTCTGAATCGATTAAACGATGTCCGTCCGTCCGTCCGTCTGGCTGGCTGTCCATGTAAAGCTTGTGCGCAGAGTACAGGTCGCAATTTTAAAGATATTTCGATAAAATTTGGTACATATAATTTTTTCTGCCCAAGGTCGATACCTATTGAAACTGGCTGAAATCGGTCCATTATTTGACCTAGCCCCCATACAAATGTCCTCCCGAAAGTGGATTTTATCCGTCACAAATGTTTAATTTATATAGGTATCTACACAAGTTTTTGTCCAAATAAGTTTTATATATAGGGAATTCATGTCACCAAATTTTATTATGATCGGTCCATAATTAGTCATAGCTCCCATATAAGGCCTGCTTCCGATAATCATTTTAACGAGAATAAATCTCCTACAAATGTTGGTATACTCATAAAATTCAACATAAATAACTTTCATATAAACATTAATCACGTGACCAAATTTCGTGGTGATCGGTCCATAATTTGTCATAGCTCCCATATAAGGCCCACTTCCGAAAATCGCTCACGAACATAAATTATTGAAATTTTGAAAGAAAAATGTTTTTGCTTATTTACTTAGTGTAGGGTATTATCTGGTCGGGCTTGACCGACCATACTTTCTTACTTGTTTTTTTTTAGTTTTCTTCTACGAAAACTAATCAATTTTAAATTAAACATATTTTCTAAAAATCCGCAGTAAATAATTTTTATATTCTGGTACATTTTCTTAGAACTATACATAATATTCGGCTGTGCCTAATCTTATATACTCATCACCAAATTAAAAAAACGTTAAATATTTTTTTAGGTAAACAACATTTAATTTTTTTTTTCATATTTCTTTAATTTATTGGCGAAAAAAATTTTAGTCCAAAAAATGTTTTTTTAATTTATTTTTAACATTTTTCTTATAATTAAAAAAAAAAAAATTTTGTAATTTATTTATGAAAAAAAATTGTTTGGTGAAAACAAAATTCGGCGTAAAAAATAATTTTCCCGATTTTGACCAATTGTAGGTCCGACTTACTTTGGCCTTATATACGCCGTTGCAAAGGTCTTTGAAATATCTATCATTAGATATCCATATTGTCTATATTTATGTCTTAGTAATCCAGATACATATAGATCAAAAATAGGTAAAAAAATCGAGGTTGTTCTGGTTTTTTCCTTATATCTCAGCCGATTTTCTCGATTTCAAATAGCAATCGAACTGGAAGAATTCCCGATATATTTATGTACCAATCATGGTTGTAAGTTATTTAGGGGATTTAGAAAGTTGATTTCAACCGACAGACGGACATACGGACATGGCTATATCGACTCCGCTATTTATAATGATCCAAAATATATATATATTGTGAGGTCGCAAATAAAAAATGTAGAAATTACAAATGGAATAAGAAACTTGACACTAATAGTAAGAGTATGAAAAAATATAAAATGCATTGAACTAAACGCTTTTCATGATCTCTGGACTATTTACACTATAAAAATATATGAAACTTAAAAATATTTCATCCTTTCTTCACTGGTAAAAATATCTAAATAAAGAAGTGGTTTTTTTAGTTTTGTATAAACAATTTCATAAAGAAGAATTTAATGTTTTATGAATTTCTAAAGTTTTCCCAGCTAAAATTTTAAATTCCCAAACATTTTTCCATAATTTAAAAAAAAAAAAAAAAAATATTTTCATTGTTTGAGCAATATTCTCTAGGAGCAAACATGCCTAATATTTACTCAAAAAAGCGTAACACAAACTTGTTTCACGTTTGTTTACTTTTACAAGTGCTTTGTAAGATCAAGCAGCATCAACTGAAATAAAACTTAATATTTGTTTTGAATTGTCCTTAGTAAAAGGAGTCTTTGAAATAAACAAAAGAATTAAAATTTATTTTAATAAGTGGTTACGTCTTTTTCGTCAAATATTTGCCATTGCATAAAATTCTTCATCAATTTTATAATGTTCTTGATATTCCCAACCTAAATTTTTAAAAATACTGAAAGCCGTATTAATTATTACTAAACAAACGTTATTTTTATTCAAACTGATAGATTAGATAGAAAAGTTTGGCTTGTGCTAGTTTTTGTAAATAGTTTTTTTCCCAATGCCTGTTCTGGTTTAATGAAATATACTTGATTTCAATCTATATAAAATTCCTTTAAAAGGTAGCAATTGACTTTTACAACAATTTTAAGCCTAAAATACTTTCTTTATACTAAATTTAAGCCATACATAGTTTGAACATAAAAGTAAAATACGAAAGAAGAAAAGGTGTTACATTTTACGAATGATGGCAATAAGAGCCTCAAGACGATTAAATTTGAATAAAGGATTCTTTCTGTAAAGTTAAGTTTTTCCTTTTACCAAATTTATTGAACGATTTGTTAGGCAAGCCTTAAAGTAGGCAATGATTTTTAAATTTTGTTTAAAAAAAATATTTCTGTTGCATAAATTAGCTTATGTATGCATATGTGTTAAACAAATATACTTATAGCATATTTATGATTTAAACATTCTTTAACAGGCGAATAAAAAAAGTTGCCTAATATTTTTTTGCATACTTTACGGTTTCTAATTAAAATATACATATGTTGCATATTTTTGGAATTTTTATAAGAAACGTTATTCAAAATAGATTTAAGCCGAATTTTTTAATTTTGTTTAAGCCGAAAATAGAAATGTGTGTGTTAATTTTTCCAACTAATTTGTATGTAATCTTCAATGATGTGTATAAATTAATACTTATATGGAATGGTTTAGGAAAAATAATCAATACAATCTATTTATAGATATTAATAAGAATTAACTTCTTCTATATATAACAAATTATTTCATTCATTCATTTCAGGCTAATGTAGGCAAACGTCTTGATTTGTTGTGGAAATTTTTAAAACCTGTGTCTTTTGCACTAATTGGCAAGGAAATTCATTTCGCCGTTTTGGATGGTAAAGTCGTGGGTTATGGTGTATTACTGGTGCTCCTAGGAAGTGTGGTGAGTATTTTTTTTTATTTTATAAATATTTTACATTTTCTATAAAACAATAGTTGACCTGTGGTTTTGTTTGTGGTCTAAATGGTATGGGTTCCCAAATGCTTTTTATGTATTTACATAAATATGTGTTTTACTTGAATTCTACAAACAGGAAATAAAGAAAATGTAAGAAAATAAATATTTATTTAGGATAAAGTAGAAAATAAAAGACAAAGGCTCTGTTTAAAACCTTTATTGAAAAATTAAATTTTTCTAGGGAAATATTTTGTATAAAACATTTGAAGAATGCTTATTTTTGATTACTTTTAATACTTAATAAAGATGTACTAAATATTACTAAATAAAATCATAATTTGTTGTGTTTATTTTATAGTTTCGTTTGGCGTTTGCTTATTTATCAACCTATGGTGGAAATCTGACGAGAAAAGAACGTGGCTATATTACAATTTCCAGTTTTCCCAAGGCAACTGTGCAAGTAAGTTTTCGGATTAAAAATATTTTAAAATACATATCGCACTGGTTCCTCTAAAGAGAGTCAACTGAAAATTTATAAAATTTCAGTAGGGGCAAATAACTGATTTTTTAATACATTATAATGAAAGTTAAAGACAGATATAACCGTATTTTTTGGGGAAAGAGCAGAGAAAATTATGTTGGATTTTTAAAGTGGGTAGATATGACCACTGAACATCGATTTCTTGCAAAAAGTGAAAATTAAAAAATGTTGAGTTGACTATCTTTAGAGGAACCAGTGTGATATAGAGAATTTTCTCAAAAAACCTAAAAAGTAGCCTACTTTAAGGTTTGACAAAAATTTAAAATGAAGTATATTTTGGGAACTTGTATTCTACCTTGGATTAGAAAAGTCTGTAAACTTCAATTACTTATTAAAAAAAAATTAATTGCAATTATATATTTTATTTTTTTGTGGTCAGTTTCTAGGAAATTAAATAAATAGTTATTTGAAGTTTTGGTTTTCTCTTTTTTTTCATATGTATTCATAGAATACTCCTCCCTAAATGTTTCAAGTTTGAAGGTTCTTTTTAGCAAATATTTTTTTTTTCTTTTCCAAATCCCACAAAAAGCGCAACATTTATAACAGGGAGTTACAAAATGCCATTAGAGTAGCAGCCCCAAAAGCATTTTAGCAATAGGAAAACAAAAAAAAAAAAAACATATTTGTTATTTATATGTTATTTAAGTTGAAACCGCAGAAAAGTGTTGCCACTTGTGTTAGTTTTTGAGGCATGTCAGTGGTTACAACCTCTGTAACCAAAGTCCCTTTATATTTTTCATAACAAGCACAAAATGGTTTAGACATGTTCGTTCATATTACGATGCAAGCATATAAGGCAACAGGATTTATTGAATGCAATATAGAAAATTTCTTAAAAACTGTTGTACATGAAATCGTTTATAAAAAAATGGTTATGCAGATAATTTTATACTTATTGAAAAAACTATCATTGAGACAATTTATATACAAAAACTGTTTTATAAAGAATTTTTTTATACAAAGAACCGTCGTGAAAAGAATTTACTATTGAAAAAACTGTTATAGAGAAACTTTTCTATAACAACTGTTATGCAGGCAATTTTCTATACTAAAACTGTCATACAGAAAATTTCCTATAGGAAAGCCGAAAATTTTTTTAAGAAACAACTTTTATACAGACAATTTTTTTTAGAAAATACTGTCATACAGACAATTTCTTTAGAAAAAACTGTCATACAGACAATTTTTGATGAAAAATCATCTTCCTCTTGGTGGTGATTAAGGATGGCTTGAGCGTACGTTAGACGCGATTGGCGGTCAGCAGCTAACAGCTGATGCACCGTCTGGACTTTGTACGGAAACATCTTCAAGTCTTGTACCAAAATTCGCTGTAAAGACCGTCGACTGATACCCATTTGCGTGGCACGTCGTCTGGTCGATGTCGACGGCGCTTCCATGACATCCTCGGTTACAGCAGCAATATTCTCTGCAGAACGGCTACTCCGGGGTCTGCCACGCCTGGCAGCATCTCGTGTTGTGCCAGTCTCTTCGAGGCGAGCGGCTAAACTTCGCAGTGTTTCACCAGTAGGCGTTGGACGGCCAGGAAATCTGCGACGAAATTCACGTTGTGCCAAAGTCACCGACCGATTATTGGTCAAATAAATTGTCAGCAATATTCCGCGTTCTGTTTATTAACGTATATTTCGCATGTGTTTACTACACAAATGTCAAAACAGAACTGACATTAGGGGCCAATCGCAAAATTTATAGGATTTTCTGATAGGAGGATTACTTTTGCGCCACCTTGTATAAGGACTGAGTTCGAAAAATTCTTAACATACATAAATGTTATTGAAAATGAAACCACTAAACTTACAGTTTTGATTTTTTTATTTGATTGAAATTATTACAAAAATTTTAAAAAAATAGTATGTTTATATGTAGTTCTAATCGCTAGTGATGAAATTTTGAACCTTTTTCGAAAACCCCTCCATTAGGTTTTTATAGTGATTTATGTCACTTTGTTCGAACAGGTTGTCCATCTCCGTTTAAAATCTACCACACTTTTGGACACCTTTTTTGTGCTCTTCAATTCTCTTTTAACAAGACCCCAATATCTCTCCACTAGCCTTTGCTTCAGGCAATTTGGAGAATTTGCCTAACTTGGAACAAATACCACATTATTGTTCTTTTACCACTCAAGACCTTCTTTATCATAATGACAGGATGCCAAAAAAGGCCAAAAATAAGTGGACACATTAGGAAGTCTTATGAATGAAAGCATCCACTTTTTTAAACATTCCTTGATGTAAATTTCGGTATTTATAGAGGCCTTTGTAACGAATGTTTGGCTATTTTGCTGCAACTGCATATTGCTTGCCATACCAAGAACTTTTTGGGAAATTTTGTCTGCTTTTGGGCCCTAAACTTTTCTTCAACATTCCCTCTAGCATCTGCAATACAAAAATATTGATCCTGAAGCTGCGAAATATTTTCCAGAACATAGGTTTCGTCATCCATTATGCAGCAGATATATTTTTTTAAATAAAATTTGACTTCAATTACCGTGCTCTGTATTTGGTCTCTAAATTTTTAGCAGAGTTCCTGTCAGGAACTTTATATTGTATGTTTTTAAACCTGCATTAGCTTTAACTTTTCATACCAAATAGTCCGAGCACTGAGCTAACCGGGCTGCTATCCTACCGGATGTGTTGGGAGCTCTTTTGAAAATGCTTTCTATTTTTTCGGCTTAATAAAGATCTACCTGAACCAAGTTTTCTATCAACGGACAAGTTCTCCCGGTACTGTTTAATAACATTTGAAACAGTTTGACGGCAGACCTTTGAATGCTTGGCCAACTTTTTGTAGGACCAAGTTGGGTTTTGTTGTAAATATTTATTTAATCATTTTAGTACGCACTTTTTACTGGTCACTCATTTTAATCAGATTAACAACAAATGAATATAATTGACATTAAACATATAATTGAAAGGAAACTTGATAAAAAAAATATCAAATAATACTTGGGTTAAAAGTTTTAATGAAAAACGTGTGTTAAGAATTTTTCGATCTCAGTCCTTAGAATAACTCTTACTATAATACAAATCTTCCATATAGGATTTGGTTTTCAATCTGGCAAAATTTAATGAAAACGAAAGCAAACAAGATAAACACGACATGCACATTTTATCAATATTGCAAAAATGAATTATATTTCCATTAATGAACTGTCAACTTTATCCGCCACTAGTGTTGCTGTCCCTTAAAGTGGAAATAATTTAGCAATATGCTTTAGAGACAAGTTTTTTACTTAAGCCAAGTAATATAGAGGTAATTGTATTTGATTGATGACTAAGAGCTGTACTTTAAATCAACAATTAAGGATCATTGAGCTAGGACAAGTAACCAGTATTTGAATTTCCATGTATTAACTATATTAGACCAGCAATCAGACAGTTTTTTTGTAATTTATATGGGGTCAATTGACTAGGATACATACACGTTAAAATAACTACCAAGCAAAATCTTACATTGCAAAGTAATCACATAAAATGCTGATATATTTACTTTTCACTACACTTATATATTGGCACTTTAACTCATTGTTATAACATGTTCCCATGTTCGCTTACAAATAAGGACTAAAATAAGTCATTAACATGTTCGCTTACTAATGGGGACTTAAACAAATAATATATTTAACATTTTCTTTAAAAAATAAATTGAATGAAGAAATGTAATCATTATGAATTTGGTAAAAAAAAACTACTTATATATCTGATTCTATGTCAGCCATTACCAAACTACTTCTAAATAATGCAGACAGTATGAAGTAACATTGAAAAGTAAGTCATTTATTGTAGTAGTTGCAAATCATTACCAAGTTTTTGCTGGGTAGTCACATAGCTAGTTCTGTAAGACCCCTTTCACATTATGCAATTTAGTTGCGCAAGTCCGAACACAAATTTTAAAAAATTTCTTCTCCTTAACCCGATCTTACCTCTGACGTATACAAACACAAAAATTGCGCAGAAGACTTGCGCAACTAATTGTCTAATGTGGAAGAGGTCTTACAGAACTAGCTATGTGACTACCCAGCAAAAACTTGGTAATGACTTGCAGCTACTACAATAAATGACTTGCTTACTTAGACTGTATTGGATAAAAACGTCTGCTCCCAACAGTTAAGCAAGTAGTCAATGTATACCTTATACAGTAATCGTTACAAATGTCTTATTACTTGGCTGACTCCAATTTATATATTTATTTGACACGTCACAGAGAGCAGACAATTGGTAACTTTATACATCCCAGGTAATCTAACGTGAAGACAATTGTCACTTAAGTATCTCTAAGTAATCTGGAGTGTAGTCACTTTAAAAGTTTTGTGAGTAATTCGTTCAAACTGGTTTTATGCAAATTGTGTGGATATAATTCTCATACAGTTTATTTTTATTTTTGCTTATGTATACTGATATCCCATGTAACATAGTGACTTAGTCAATAGTCACTTTTTTGTCTCCTGGTAACCTATAGTGAAGTCACTTTAAACGTTTATTTTGTACAGCACTTTAAAAAGTAATTATTTTACCCAACAATATATTGGAGAGTTGTCGGAGAAAGGTTTGTTTACAAGCTATCGTTTATTGGACTGCCTATGACATGTCTTTTTAGCTGACTATTTGGGGTCAATTAGCACCCGTGCATGTTAAAATAACTAGTTATGTAGCTGATCAAGTTACCAGTTAGATAGCTAGCAAGGTAACTGACGCTATTTAACCAGTATGAGAATCCAATTTGTTGACTACTTTAAACCATCTATTAGTCTCATTGTAGTCAAAAAGAGTCAATTGTCCCATGCTTAGGACATGCACGTGTTAAAATAACTAGTCACGTAGCTATTGAAGTAACTAGTTTCCACCCTAAATGATGGGTAAAATCACTAGTTCAGGACTGTTTCCTAGAACTGCTGGGCTGTAATTTCCTTTTGTTTCGTTCACATTCATCTTGTCGATTAACTTCGTATTCTGAGAACTATGAATGCCTGCCACTGGCATGCATGAGACACGAGAGCAAGTAAACATTGCCTTATTCTCATCTCCCAGAGTATAATGTGAAATCAAATGTTTTAGTTTAACAACTCCCAAACAAAAAAATTCTATTCATTTGGTTGCATTTTTTTTTGTGTATGTTTTCTGTTTACCCTCACCCAACTAAATATGTTTTCTAGTTTGGTTTTTGTAGTTTTTTTATTTTTAATTTGTTGATTCCATGTTGTCCTAAGTAGCCATATGGCCCAGCTACTCATATGTTATGCTGCATTGCGGTTAACTGTGGTTATGTTAGGTTAAATATGTGGTTGTCACTTGTAACATTTCTTTCAGCCACTGGTGCTACTGCTGCTGCTATTTCGGTTCCTGCTCGATTTTTTCTTCTATACACATTTGTTTCTTTTAATTTTTTTTTCTCTTATTTGGGCTATTTAGTCTAAATGTTTTCAGAGCATTGAGTAACATTTACTTTTTTTTTTGGTCGTTTTTGTTAAAGTTTGAAATTTGTTTTCTTTGGATTAGCTTGCGGCCCTTTCGTATGTGTCGAATACAAGTGCTTGAATATTTAGCAAATATTTGCTTTTATTTAAAGAACAACCAACCGACGTAGCAACCAAATGTTTGCAGACACAAAATGAATTGTGTTGCATAATTTATTGGTCAAAGTTTTGCACAGACTTTGAAATTAATTGCAAGAGCAAACATTTTATTTGTTTTTTTTTTTATAAAAAAAAGGAATTTCAAGAATTATTTACTGATTAGGTATCCTAAGTCCAGAGTAGGTTTAATTTAAGGACTTATATTAGAGACATATTTAAGTTAAATTGAAATAACAAACTTACAATTTCACAAACAAAACGTTTATGTTGTGAATGATTTATTCGTCATGCCAACTTTTCACTTTGTAGCACTAGGTGGCAGTTGGAAACTGAGATTTTGTTTCTCATTTCTTGGTCAAATCTATACGATAACTCTTGTTATAAAGAGTGAGTCAAAAAACACTTATACACAATATTCCAGACAAAACTAATCCAGGGTCCAACAAATTATTATTTTTTTTAATCATGTTAGCCTTTAAAAATATTGTTACGAATTAGCAATAGCGATTTGAATTTAACGGTCTGTAACAACTGCCTGCAGCATTCATCATGTTTAGAAACATGTCCATCAGTAGAAGCTTCTACTTATCAACAATGTTGATAGCATTGTTATAAGTATGGCAACACTAAATGTTTAGGCTGCTAACATTGACATCGAAAGCTCTAGAATTCGAACATACTAAGTAGTTTGTCCGTTAAGAGCATTGTAGAAGATTCACGAAAGATGGCGTGTGTATAAATAGTGGCAGAGGTTGCAGGCGCTGTTAGAGTTAACATCAACTGCCTTGCACATTCAAGTTTGTACATTATAAAGTGTGTGTGCATTTCTGCGAATTGATAAACGTGTATAAAAAACACAGAGTGACTATTTAATTCTGTTGTTGTTGTACATTTTAAGTAAATAAAGAGTTGTTACAAATTTTAAACTACTAGACGGCTTTTATTTAAAATCAAAAGTATCCGGTTTATTTAAAGGAAATAAACCAACGTTTAAAAAGGTTAAAACGTAACAATATGTCAAATATTATCTTTTCTAAATCATTAATTTACAACTGTTATTTCGGTCAAAATGGTCACCGAAAGAAAGTACGTGAAAAAATAATTAAAACTTTTCAACAAAATTGAATATGGACTTTTAAAAAAGTAGCAAAAGGTTGGAAGATTAATCGTCACAACGTTTCAAAAGCAATTAAACAGTGTACAAGGAAGACGTAAATATTGAAAGAAAACCTGGATCAGGAAGAAAAAAGGTCCAACAGATATTGGTTAGGCAAAAGAAGTCGAACAACTCTTTCGAAGAGCGCCGAATCGTCTATTAGAATATATGATCGTCAAATTAAATCCACTGATTCATTTAATGCTGGGTTGAAGTCGTTTAAAGTTCAGAAAGAATGCGTTGAAGAACTTAGAAGCAAAAGCATTAGGGAGCGAAAAAATTTAAGTACAATTTTATAAAAAAATACGCCTGATGTGTGATGGATGATGAAACCTTTGTACTGGCCGACTTTTCACAACTTCCGGGCCATGATTTTATATAATAATACCGGATAATAAAAAAGTAGTTTCTTGGTGGCAAAAGAAGCCAATCATTTGTGACATCAGGCACGATAAACAAAGAAATATATATTATAAAGTGTCTAACAAAACGACTTTTACCTTTCTTAAACTATTATTATACCCTTCACCTTCGTGAGAGGGAAATATATAAGTTTGTAATTCCGTTTGTAATTTCCACAATATAATTTTCCGACCCTATAAAGTATATATATTCTGGATCCTTATAGATAGCGGAGTCGATTAAGCCATGTCCGTATGTCTGTCTGTTGAAATCAATTTTCTGAAGACCCCAGATATCTTCGGTATCCAAATCTTCAATAATTCTGTCAGACAACCTCTATTTTGTATCTTTATCTCGATTACTAAGTCATAAATATAGACAATATGGATATCTAATGATAGATAGTTCAAAGTTCATTGCAATGATGTATATTAGGCTATAGTAAGTTGGACCTACAATGGGTCAAATTCGAGCAAAATATTTTTTAACCCAAATTTTTTTTTTTTAAACAAATTGAAAAAAAAACTTTTAAAAAACAATTTCGAAAAAAATTTTTTTTAAAAAATTAACATTTTTTTTTTTTTAATTTTAAATTATAATTTGGTGAAGGGTATATAAGATTCGGCACAGTCGAATATAGCTCTCTTACTTGTTTTTCCACTTAAAATGTTTTAATAAGCTCTATATACTTTCACATAGTAACATCTTAGTGTTTTCTCCTATTCAAATAATCTTGATATTTTGTGTTTTCAATCGTGGTAGTCATTCTCGTGGAATTTCCCATATGTAGTTGAGTTCCCTATGAAACTTAAATATTATCTAGCTATGTCCGTCAGTTTGTCTGTGGAAGGCTAAAACATTTTTGGTCATACATATTATTTTATGCAATTTTTTTATATTTTTTTCTGATTTTATGGAACAAATAAAGATAATTTAATTTTGAAAACTGGAAAAACGTAGCAATGTTCTTTGTAATCAAATGTTTTATTACAATCAATTTAAAGCATTAATTTATATTGTTCCGATGCACATCTGCATATTGTTTGTGTGCATATTTTTATGTTTTTTGAGCATTTTTTGCATGTTTAAACTTACCCTGATCATTATTATTGTGCCCAAGCGATGGGTCGCTTTCAAACCCTAGGTTAAAAACCATCCAACCTATTATCACAAAAGTTATCTATTAAGTTTTAATAGTTATAATAATGCTAGAAGTACTCTTATTAAAAACTACAATATAAGCAAATATCTAACTTTTCTAAATACTGAATTGATTAAATTTAATTTAACCTAAAAATTCAATTTATTTGGAAAACAAAACAAGCTGAAACAAAAACTGGGTAACACATTTAAAGCAAAAAAAAAAAAATATAACAAAAGACATTGCCAACAAGACTATCACTTAACGAAAAACATAAAATAATACAAAAATAAAGGAAAATGAAAATTTTTCCTTGATTTTCCTTTCCCTAAGTATTTACTAAAAAATACATGAATTTCAAACAAAAAAATACAACATGTAAGAAAGTATAGTCGGTCAAGCCCGACCATATAATACCCTACACCGAGTATATCATTATAAATAGTTTTCTTTTAAAATTAAAATGAAAGCTATGACTAATTATGGACCGATCGCCATACAATTAGTTGGCATTTTTTCTGTATATATGTATGTATGTATGTATGTATGTATGTATGTATGTATGTATGTATGTATGTATGTATGTATGTATGTATGTATGTATGTATGTATGTATGTATGTATGTATGTATGTATGTATGTATGTATGTATGTATGTATGTATGTATGTATGTATGTATGTATGTATGTATGTATGTATGTATGTATGTATGAAACCAATTTGTGTTGAATTTTTTTTTGGATAACAAACATTTTTAAGAAATCTACACTCGTTAAAATGATGTTCGGAATTGGGCCTTATATGGGAACTTTGACTAATTGTGGACCGATCGTAACAAATTTTGGAGGCATAATTATCTTATATATAAAACATATTTGTGTTGAACTTTACTTGGATTTTTTTCGAAAGTGGTCATTAAAGTGATGCTGAGCAGATAGGTATACTCTAAGGTATGTTTTGAGATAATATTTTTGCTCGTTACAAACATCAGCACTAACCCAATATACACTCCCCTCTATGGTGGTGTAGAGTATAAAAATAGAGGAAAACCGACTACACACTTAAAGACAACAAGGACGCCAAGAAGACAAAACAAAGGAAATCATATGCACAGGCCAAACTACCAACAACACAACACAACAGAACAGAACAACACACTATGATGTTGCCAACACATTATTTAATACACATCCAAACAAAACGTGTAGGAAACAAATGGAAATATGTACAAGGAAAAACTAAAGACGACATTTAAATATTTGAACCTTTGAAATGTAAAAGAATGGACGAACAAAAAACAACCATCAAGAAAACCACATACAAACATTAAGATAGAAAGTTGAAAAAACAGCGAACAAAACAAAATAAATAAAACAATTTTAGCGAAAAATAAAAATGAATAAAGAATTTTTAAAGGTTCACGCTAACGGAAATGAAATAACCCAGTGAACATCCCATGCACCACTCCTGGTAAATAAGGCTATATGAGTTTATCATACCATGTGTTACGTTGAAAAATGTTCATCTAATACCATCCGAATAGAAAATTCAAGTCGATTTAGTTATGTCTGTGTAAAACAAGCTCACGTCCAAAATACATAATCGAAATCAAAGAAAATCACCAAGAAATGTTTATCATTATGCTAGTCAGCATGGTATTGAAAATCAGCAATATCAGTTTAGTAGTATTTCAGTTACGAGTAGGGTTTTTATATCGGGAATTCTCGGGAATTTTGTAAATTTTTCACAATTGTATTTCATAAATTTCCATTGGTATTGCTATTAGAATTTTCTGAAATACAGTTGAAAATATCTGAAATTCAATAAGACATTTCTGAAATACAATTGCAAATGGTGTAGTTATTATATTGTAAGTTAATTTTCATCTATTCGGATGGAAAAATCAGACCTCACAGTGAACAACACTATTTTAGAAATTCATATTATTATATTTATTTATACTCTGAATGAATTAACTGTGCAAATTAGGGAATATTTTTTTAGAAATTTTTAGGAGCTTCTTTATAAGTTTCCCTCTCAAAGTTACAATATTATTTCCGCACAAATAAAAGAGATTTCTTTTGCTATGTTGCCAACCAATCATTTTACTATATTCATAGATTTTGACACAGAAGAATTATGATTTCAATATTCTAATTTTTGTTACCTTAAATAGGATTAGAGAAAAATTCTGTAATTTTGACTGAACCATTTAGTTATCAAAAGTTAAACTATTTTCTTCGTGTGACAAAAACAGAAAATTTTTATTTTAATCTGGAAAATTAACATTTCAAGCAGGTCGAGAATTATTTTAATATTTAAAAAAATTAACGACAATAATAATGGTTTAAATATTGTTACGTTTAACCTTTTTAAACAAACCGCATACTTTTGATAGCAAAAAAAAAATTAACAACTCTTTATTTATTTAAAATGTACAACAAAAACAGTTTAAATAGTCACTCAGTGTCTTTATATACGTTTACCAATTCGCAGAAATGCACACACACTATAATGTACAAACTTAAATGTATAAGACATAAACTCACTCACAACTGCAACCTCTGCCACTATTTATGCATACGCCATATATCTACAATGCTCTTAATGTTCGAATTCTAGAGCTTTCGATATCAATGTTAGCAGTTTAAACATTTAGTGTTATCATACTTACAAACAGTGCTAATAACCAACATTGTTGATAAGTAGAAGCTTCTACTGATGGACATGTTTATATACATGATGAATGCTGCAGGCAGTCGTTACAAACCGTTAAATTCAAATCACTATTGCAAATTCGTAAAGAATTACGCATTTTTTAAATGCAGGTTTTTTAATATTTCCCGAGAAAGGAAAACTTTAGGGGTAAAATACATAATATTCATTATAGAATGGAGAGAGATTCCTTCAAACATTTGTATTACATAATAAAATACAGAATTTCGTGTTCGTTTTTTAACCGAAACCGCAGTTTTTCAAGGCCTAAAAATGAAACCGACAATTATTCCTCGGTTTTTATGTAAAATGTAGAACAAAGTTTTTCAGCCAATGATTCATCCAATTTCTCTAAAAATAAATCGATATAAAAATATCTTAAGATTTCTTAAAATTTTTTAAAGAATGTAGCAGGCTAGACAAAGAATGACACAAACTCATTTAAAAAAAATATTGATCATAAAAGTATTTTCTGACAATTAAACTTCAAATGACTGTTTATTTACTTAATTAAAAAAAAAACAATGCAACATTTTTGTAACAAAGACTTAGTTATTTTGTTATTTAAATATCCTATAAGAGTATGGGGTACCAGCTGACCCGGTGATCTTCGCCACCCCAATTGGAAGAAAGAAATAGTATTCCCTTTGTGAATTAATACTAATTCAGGACAACATGTCTCTATTTCAGGGATGTCCAAAGCTAAAACTGTATATGTGTTGGTGAGCGAAAGAGAGCTCCACTCAAAGAAAATTTTAGTGAAATAAATAAAATATTTTTAAGGCTTTATTTGTTAACAATAATCAAGTCAATAATCTTAATCAAATTGTCTGCGACATATTACCATTGATCATTTATTGAGAGTTCGATATTAATAATTTTCGACAAATTTAAAAATATTTAAAATATGTAAACCATTTTTTTTTTTCGTTTATTTACGCTGTATTGATTAAAATCATTTCAAATATGAAAAAAATTAAAAAATAGAAATACATCCCCTTAGCGTGTGCATTCGTCGCTGTCTCAGTGACTACTAAACAAAAGAGAATAAGAATATGTGTGTTGTCAGTCAGCACGAAAGCACAATGAAATGGACACCATGTCTCTAGTTTCATGTTTATTGGTTAATTGTAATGTGGATTCTAGCGATTTCGAAACGTAATATTAGAATAAAAAAGTACCATGAATATCAAATTTCATATTTCATATTGTTATAGAAAATACAAAAGAAAGGTACCACTAAAATAAACTATTGTAAATTCTAACTGATTCAGAGTCATGGTTTATTATTATAAAATATTCAAAAAGTACAATTACAATGAAGAAATAGTACCATTGATTATCCCTTTTGTATTCGCATTCACTAAACCATGAATGCTTAATTTCTAGGTTCATCGTTATAAAATATTCAAAAAGTACGATTAGTTGGACTCAGTCAGGATTATGTGAGTTTAATTTTCTGCTTTTAGAAATTATAGAAATCTCAAAAATATAATTTGTAGAACGAAAAACTACTAATAGTTTTCGTTACCTCGTTAAGCTCTCTATCATTGATTCTTTCTTTACTCAGAAGCATATCAGTCAACTATTATGTATATAAGTCTGCTTTTACACAGGGCAAGTTTACTTGTAGCAAGTCTCTTCGATTCTCTTTTAAACTTGCTCGTCTGTTTACACACAGCAAGTCTGTGTTCAATTTTGTATGTCAAAACCTAATAGACGCCATACTGAAAATGAGAAAACAAAAGAGAATTGAAGATACTTGCCAGTACAAGCAAGTGTGTACCCCTCTTCTTTCTTCTTGCCTCTCTCTCCTATAAACTCAGACTTGCGGCAAGAAAACTTGCCCTGTGTAAAAGCAGACTAAGTTAAATAATTTGATATAATAGAAAGTACCATTAGAAGAAAAAGTACCAATTTTCCACTTGAACCACCGTCATGTTTGAAATTTCAAAGTAATTTCCTTATTCTAGGTTCAATATAATAGAAAGCTCAAAAAGTACTATTTGCAGAACGAAAAAGTACTCCTTAGTTTGGTTTAGTTCTCCCTCTTTGGTATCATAAGACCATTGGGCATTCTATTCTTGATTACATCTCTACTGTGAATAATATTAGCCGACTTTATGTATACACTTAAGCTAAATAATATACTAAATAAATGAAAAAGTACCAATTTTTCTATATCCTTTTGTACACCCGTCAAGTTTGAACTTTTAATTTATGTAGCATTTCCTGTATTATCAACTGATTTTGTTTCTGTAGAATTTAATATTTAATAAATTATCACAAAACCGAAACCGCGGTTTTGAAATTCTTCGTTATTTCGAAACTCTAATATAATATGTATTTGTTTTTCAATGATTGCTTCTGTATTTTGTATGCCCATAACCAAAACCTACCAAATTCTAAAAAAAATGCAATCTCTACTTTAACCTCTGGCTTCCGTTGGCATGGTAATTGATCACCTTAAGGGCAGTCATGAATTCAACGTCCAATAAATAGCAATTGACCCCCATGAAGGTAGAGAAATCACCAGTCCTAAGAGATCAACAAATTCAACAGAATTTTAGCCGTACGAAAAAAAAGGTAAAAACTCGTGTGTTGCATGGTATGGTAACTCGCAACATTTTTTTATTCATAATTATGATATTTATTTTTATCTGATTGTCATCCAATTTGTTCAGTATCGTCATATTTGTCGACAAAAAATGGCATTCATAGTGCAAAATACATAGAAATTACATAAGTGTGGAAAACCACACACCAGGGTAAGCAACGTAATTTTTTAAATATTGCAATGTCAAAAAATATTTTTGAATAAATTAATGCGTTTTCTGTGCTAAATTGATGCTGCAGGAAAATGTCCAGAAATTTCATGAAAATCACTTACATTTTTTTTAGAAATGTATAAAAAAAGATTATTTTTCAGTGGTTTCCCACACAAATTTTAGAAAAAGTAAAAGTTGTAATTATATTAATTAAAGTAAATTACAACTTTACAGTATTTTACTTAGAGACACTAAAGTGACAACTGCCTACACGTTAGATTACCTGGGATGTATAAAGTAACCAATTAAATTCCCTTTGCACTACAAAGAGCACATATGTGTAAAATGATCCAAAAACGTATAATTTGGAGTCAGCCAAGCGATCAGACATTAGTGAAAATTACTGGGATACATTGAATACTTGTAAAACTTCTGTATTATAGTATCTTTATGACACTGATCAACATGACGCCGTTAGTAGGCATACCAATGTCCAACAACTTCTTTTGAGTAGCTACAACATAGCAGAGCATGATAATATGTTTAAAGCGAAACCCGGAATAATACTAAATATTATTTTTTTTCGGTTTCATCTTGACTTATCACGAAAAATGTTCACTGGATTACTTCACCAATATATTCATTTATATTACATTCTCCTTTTGGTATGCTATGATATCTTTTGCAATGACTTGTCATTAAAAACACATTTCTTAAGCAACAAATGCTGTCTGTATGTCCTCTTGCCACTTCTTGTACAATTTTAAGTTAAAGACAACGTTCGGTAATGAGCACAAACAACGTCTACAAGAACGACAAAAAGTAATATGTAAAACAGCTTTCTTTATTATTTTAATGAATCAATGGAATCTGGTCAGTTTTTTTCCATTTGAATTTTGCTTTTCCATGATAAAACAGCCAATGTGCCACCAACACACTTCGAAGTAAAAGAAAAGAACCAAAAAGTGAAAAAAACAAGTGAATTTATATATCATGAATTCCACTAAAGAACACAAAAAAAAACACAAGTTTTTAACATTAAGTCTTCCAATTTTGACCATATTCAGTAAACACTTACGCTTTGGTGTCCTTGGGACATTTTAATTTTGATTCTTTTGAATTTCGAAAAAATCGCGATTTTATTCACGATTTTTTTTTTAACCCAATTGAATTTCCTCCGAAAACAAATATATTTTTACTATATAGTCTAAAGAGAACACAATTATCTTTCAAATTAATCAAAATTCAATAAAAGTCAGATCAGCTTTGTAATATACGAATATTTCTCAATTTTATTCACTTTTCCAAAAGTTAAAGTCGCGAGTTTTCCAAAATTAAAATGTACAAACGAATTTCAAGAGGATGATGAATTTAGTGAATATAATAAAAATCGGAAGACCCAAGGTCAATTTGTTTGTGATGTCTTCGTGGAATTCGTGATATTATATAATTTATTTACAGTGAGTGGGTGGCTACAAACAAAACTGTTGATGATGGTCTTTACGGAGAAGTGGAAGCAACAATAAAAAGGAATGAAAAGGACATGAAGAACATATGTATGAAAGAGAGTATATGAATACAATTTAAATCGAATTGTATGAATATGACAATAACAATGCGGCACGAGAGAATGAATTAATGGTTTTAAAAGATGATGAAGTTGAAGCTCTGTAAAGTATGGCTAATGGGAAATGTATTTTTACGAGCATTTCTGTCTGTATTATTGTCTCAAAAGTGTTTTGTAAAAGTAGTGCTTGATTTTCTTACGGAAACAATAACATTCAGGGACACACAATAGGGTCAGCCATTTCTTTTGGTGTTTCAGTGCTTAAAATAAAAAGGAAATTAAGAAACGAAACATGTAAATGTCTGTATAAAAAGTGTATAAAAGACAAACTGTAATTGAGCAATATCGAAAATATTTATTGAAATTGAATGGCATAGTACCAAATCATATTTTAAGATTAAAATTTTAATCTACACACCCAGAGTACAGTAAATGTTTACTGTAAACACTTCAACATGTTTACAGGTTTTTTAACAATGTTATGGTCACTGTAATGTATATATATAAAAAGAAGTGTACTCTTTGATGTCACTACTAACTGCGGAAACGGCTCTACCGATTTTAACCAAAATTTCAGGGTACATTAAGGATGGCCTGTAGATGTGAAGTTTGCATGAAATAGGCCCAGTAGTTACGGAGATACCATGCACGTCGTACCAATATTAGATTTATGCAAAGGAGATCACAAACTGAAGAACAACGATCATCTCAAAACCAATTGCAATGTGAAGCACGATCTCAAACTACATCTGTGGAATATGCTGCTCATAAAGGTCGGCTCATCTATTAATTTACTGCGGAATTTAAATGCGCCTAAAGTGTGTAATGACTTAAGATTAGCAGTAAAAAAATGTATGCCGAATTTGATTGAAGCCACAACATTGACTGTCAAAGCGAAATTGTGCTTACACCGCGTATTTCACTGAAACCAACAGGTATGCCATTTGAATTAAAGCGCTTGCAATTCCCAGTGCATCTATCATTTGTCATGTCCATCAATAAGGCACAAGTACAAACACTTCAAGTATGCGGATTGAATTTGGAGGAGCAGGGCTTCGCTCATGGGCAGCTATTAGGGCATTCAGTCGATTAACCGTTAATCGATTAACCGATTAATTTTGGTCGGTTAACTGTTCGATTAATTTAAAATTGTCGATTTTCAAATAACAAATAAACCGAATAAATTGTGTCGATTAATCGATTAACCAAAGTTTTTGTTTTTTTGTACTTTATATAGAAATATAGTTTTAAACTCAGACATTTTATTTCTCAACTCATGAACATTCCCTTCTAGCAATAGTTTTTTTGAAGTACAGCTCAAAAACTGAAGCTAAGGAATTTAGAAATTACATTTTTTCTAGAATGTTCCATGATAAACTTTGTCCTAAAGGGACGTGATAATAGATGAAACGAAACTATTAAAAGGCCTCCAATGGTATAATGTAGGATTTTATATGCTTAAAGAAAACTGAACAAAGAACTGAGAAATTGGATAATCTTTCTCATCCCTTACTTTAGATTTCTCCAACATCTACAATCAGTGAGAGAGTTTTTCCCAAGTCAAGTTTTATTAGAACAAAAGAAAAATCGTTTAAAAGAAAACCTAATAAATTATATTCTTTTCTTTTCTTAAAAGATTATTTCAGAAGATCTCACTAAAAACTTAAAAAACATGCATGTGTTATATACAAAGGATCTCAAATATCATATTTTGTTTCTTTTTTTTTTTTTTGTTGAAATGCTTAAATAAATACACCAAATTCGTCGTTTTATTTTCGATTTAAAATTAAAATAGAAATTATTCGGTTAATCGAATAATTCAAAACTAACCGATTAAATAACCGAATAATAACCGATTAAATCTAAAAGCCGATTTATTATTTGTTCGATTAATCGATTAAACTAGAAACCCGATTAATTGAATACCCTAGCAGCTATACGTGGCCTGTTGAAGAGTTGGAATTCAAAATGCTTTGTTTATTCATTAAAATTAAAATAATACCTCAAAAATAAAACAAATTCTTGAGATTCTCATATAAAAAAAATTCTAAGACTTTTCATTATTTTTAGTGTATTGAAGCTCTATAGACCCAACTTACGTTTATAGTGCTAAATTTTGTTTTATAGGTGACAAAACAAATAAGTTAAAGGCAAAACAAGGATTCCTCTTCAACCGCCTTGAAAGCACAACAACGTTTGCCGGGCCAGCTAGTAATTTATATGATTGTGGTAACCATAATATGGTCATGTTAAGATTCGCGTGAATGCCGCTATGATTGTAGTGAATAAATATATATTTATGGCAATCATATTTATGATCAATCACTACAATATAGTATGTTGTTCTTAGATTATGATATCCATAAGCCGAAAACAACATTAAATGGTAAAGCCTTGATCATAAAAATAGTTGTCACAAACAATCATAGCAATCATATAAACGATTGCAGTAAATAAGTACTGCAATCGTATATATGATTGCTACAATCATGGGAATCGTAACTTTACCACATTATAATTACCCCAATCATATAAATAATTACAGTGACCATAATATTGTTAAAAAAAAATTGTAAAAATGTTGAAATAGTTTCAGTTAACATGTACAACTATATTTTTTCTCTGCGTTTAGGTAGTAATTTAATATAATAAGTTCTTCTATTTAATTAAGAAAATAGGATGCCTACACAATTTATAACCGCAAGATTTTTGGTAATCTATATTATTACAATATAATTACATATTTCAAATTCAAAATTAAAAGTGAAACTGTAATGAAATACATATTAAATAAACTTTTACTACAATACATAGAAAATTAGCACATATTTTTAGTATCTAAGTACATTAAAATGAATAACCAATTTGTTTCAAATTTACTTCTTTATCTCTTTTTTGTTGTCTTTTCAGGCCGCCTTAGGTCCCATAGCCTTAGATTTGGCTCGCTCCTTGAATGCTGATGCAGAGAACTTATCGTTGGCCAGTAACGTTCTAATCATATCCGTTTTGGCCATTATATTCACTGCACCATTGGGTGCTATTTTAATGTTACGTTTAGCACCAATTTGGCTAAAACACAGTCCTACAAACGACACTAATGTGGATGATGACAATCGAAGAGGAAATGTAGCAGATATGGCTGACTACCACAACGGCAGCACAACCAACCCCAATACAATAGAGTCAGCGGGTAATGACAATTTAGACCGCAATCAAAAGTCAGTTTAATACCAATAATAATAGAAATAATAGCAAAGAAAAGACAAGACAAGTCATTTGAAACAGCAACAACAAAAAGTTAAGCAGGATATAAGAAAAATTAAGAAGTCGTAGTGGTTTTAAAGCTCAAGTTAGCATAATAACAAAAAAAAAAATAAATAAAAATAAAAACAAATAATTTAGGCTAATCACAGTTATTTCTGAGATGTAAAAAATGTAATTATTAATATTATAGACAAATAATTTAAAACTTAAATGACAATAACTATGGGGGCGAATTTTCATACATTTATTATATGCGTAAAAAAAATCAAAATATGACCTAAAAATATGCATTATTAAAAAAAAAAAAGTAAAAAATAAACAATAGATCGCTCAGGGCATGGACCTTAACGGTTTTAAGTGATATCTTATTTACGGTCCCTGTTTTCAATATCTGATAGAGAAATAAAGAAGACTTAAGGCCTAATTCAGAAACACGAAAGTAAAATAATTTTCAAATTTTTTTATGAAAATCACTAAGATTTAAAATATTTTTTAAGTGTTTTTCATACAAAAGTTATTTTATAAATTATTTTCCTTTCGCGTTTCAGAATCAGGCCCTTAATGTCCGTTTCTTTTATATAGTGTTAAATCTTTAGACCATTAATACGCATCTTTTGTATACTATTTCTATAACAAATTCGACACAAAACTTTCTTTGGGACAATATATTGTCCATCGAAGGAAAAATATTATGCTTTGATTTAAAAATTGGGTAAATATGCTTATCAATATGCATTTTGAAGAAAAATATAACAAAATATGCATTATCAATAAAATATGCAAAAATATGCCCTAACAAATCGATGCCATTTTACAGCAGCATGTGTGATTTGGATAGAAAATTAGTCGGCATATAAAACCGCCCCCTAATTATAACGATTCAAAATTTATTTATAATAAATATAACAATTGCTTTTATAAATCGAAAACTGTGACCAGCACTAATACTTTTTTCCTAAGCTTTTGTTGTCATTGGTTGTCTATGTTTCTTTTGTTTTACAGCTCAAATAGATTTATATTGAAAAAAACATTTCTAGAATTTGTTTGTTTTTATAAAAGAAAGAAAGAACAAAAACAGAACAAAATAATCAATTATTTTGTTAAAAACAATTAGGACATAAATAATTAAAATATTGAAAAATTGCCAAAACCATAAATAACCATTTTTAAGATCACTTTGTAAAATATTTGGTCAATTCACAAGGTCTCTTATCAGTCATAATGTCTTAATACATATATCACGACTCGGCGGCTCGGCTTAACCGACTGTTAGGCATTCGGCGTTAGTCTCTGCTGGTTGGTTACGATAACACAATAAACATAGCATAAAAACTAGTATAATTTTAGGACATATTTTGCTTGAAAAACAATAAAAACCATTGTGAAATATTAGGACATTATGACAATACGACATGATAAGAGACCTTATGAATTGACCAGTTGTAAATAAATGAAAAAATACTTTTAATAAAATATACATATTTTAAAAATTTTTGAAATCAAGTGTTTTATTGTTCTTTTCAGTTTTTTTTTTTTTTTTTAATTTTTGGTCAGACATATAATGGGTCTTTTATGCATGACAACAAATGGCAACTGTAACCAGAAATGTGTTGTTTCATTCTGGCAACTCAACTGAAGTTTGGTTGCCATCCATAATCGACCCATAAATGATCACATATTTTCATTATTTTCTTATGAAATTTTCATATGAAACCAGATTTTTGATCAGAAATATAAGTGATTACAAATTTTCAAGGTTGGCTACAGTTACCGCTAAGCTACCGTTAGCCCTAAAATACCCTTTCAGATCAACTACCGTTACCGAAAAAACTGCAATTACCATTAACGTTAAAATACAGTTACCGATATTATCTTATATACCGTTACCTCTAAATACAGTTACCGTTATTCTATAAATAAATTGAAATTACAAAAATACTAAACTTTTGACTTGAGCATTGAGAATAAGTAATCACAGATTTGCGTTATTTTCGCTCCAACTCAATTTGAGATTATGTCGATTTTTATACCCTTCACCATGAGTGGCAATGGTATATATAAGTTTGTCATTCCGTTTGTAATTTCTACATTTTTCATTTGCGACCCCACAAAGTATATATATTTTTGATCGTTATAGATAGCGAAGTCGATATAGCCATGTCCGTATGTCCGTCTGTATTTTGAAATCAACTTTCCGTAGCCCCCAAATTATTGATACATCAATATATCGGGAATTCTTCCGGTTGGGCCGCTATTTAAAATTGTGAAAATCGGTCCACAAATGGCTGAGATATAAGGAAAAAACCGGGACAACCTAAATTTTTGGCCTACTGGATTACTAATGCCCAGTTTTTGACTTCGTATTTAAATACGTATTTAGTTAATTTTTACTTAAATTTAAATGGTATTTAAATACAGTTTGAGTTTTTCAGTGCTATATAATATTTCTTATTTAAATAAGATAAAAGTGTGGTAGCACTACTAAATATCCAAAAATTATCGATAGTTTTGTATAAAACAGCTGTTCAAGCAAAACAAAAATTGATACATTTTGCCAAATAATAAAAAAAGAAGGATATTAAACAATAAAATATTTGTAGGAAAATGCACAAAAGATGCCCCAATTTCACCGCATCGAAAGTGTAGTTTTTGTTAGATGCCGTAAAAAAATACAGCGCTACAATGGAGTGAAAAAAAACAGACAACAAAAGACAGCTGTTGAAAACATATGTTAGTTTATGAAACTTAAATAGAATTTAAATGGCCAACGTTGGCCATTTAAGTATCATTTAAAAAAGCACTGAGAAACTCATTTTCCTATTTAAATAGAACTTAAATATAATTAATATTTAAATACGAAGTCAAAAACTGGGCATAAGTCATTAATATAGACAATATGGATATCTAATAGGGTATTCAATTAATCGGGTTTCTGGATTAATCGGTTAATCGAGCAAATAATTAATCGGGGTTTAGATTTAATCGGTTAATTTTAAATTATTCGATTAACCGAATAATTTTAATTTTAAATTGAAAATGGAACTACAAATTTTGTATACTTATTTGAGCATTTTATTAATAAAATCAACAAAATCATAAAAAACAAAGAAATCATAACAATTCAACAAAAAGAAAAAAAAAATAATAGCAAAAAAAATATGGTATCTGAGATACTTTTTTATACACATGTGAGTTTCTTTAAGATTTTACTGAGATCTTCTAAAATAAGCTCTTAGAAAAGAATATAATTGAAATGTTTTCCTTTTAAATCAAAATTAAAGAATATCCAATTTCTCATATAAAATTCTCTATTATACCATTCCACAGTGGAAAATTTTGGTAATTTTCGGATCAAAAGTCTGTAACTTTTGAATGGATGAGCATTTTCTTTTTTTCTTTTGTAATTTTTCAAATTCAACAATAGTTATTTTAATTTTTTTCTATGAAAACATACTTTTTGTGACAAGTTTATAACGAAAAAAACGAGACATTACTTGTTAAAATCGGTTTATATTTGCAAACGTTATTAAAATTTTTCGAAAAAAGTTCGAATAAATTAAAAACGGTCTAATTTTTAAACCAAAAAGCTAGTTTTGATATATCTTTTAGATAATAAGTTAAACTTTAATGTTAAAACTAGATCGGCGGCAAACGGCGCCAACAGTTAAAATCCTAGTCAAAAAACATTATACATTTTAAATGAATAAATTTCAAATCTGCTAACAATATATACAAAACTCATAACGAAAATAGAATCTGGACAAGATACCCTTTCCAACAATTAAAACTACGCCCTTGTATATGGTATAATTTTAACTCCCCAAATCTTTAAAGTATAAAGTAGTGTGTTCTGTCGCCATTTTCGAATACTTCTGTTGACGTAATAACTATAATTTCTGCAAATAATTATTGCTTGACATCTTAGCTTTACGATAGAATTAGTTTTATGGTTAATTTCAAACATTTGCAAAAATCAATTATGCGATGCATACACCTTATATTAACCACTGTGCATTGGGGTCCTTTTTGGAGTTTTTAGAATGAGAATACTTTTAATAGTTTCTGATAACAGACTCGTTTCCGTTATGTCTTTAGTTTCATCTATTATCATGTCGTCCTCCGACTCATTAGGTCTAAGTTAATCATAGTACATTCTAGAAAAGGTTCATTTACAAATTCCTTACATTCAATTTTTGTGAAAACCACAAATTACACAGATATGAATCGGCTGGTTCCAGTAATATGGCAATAGAAAATAAACAAACGAAAATGTCGAAATGGTTGTTAGCTATTGAAAATTGTATTTTTTCTTTCACTCTGAAAACCACTTTTCAAAGGTTCGATATTATTTTTTTGAGAACTGTAATTTGTTTCATATTATAACAGATATAATATGTGTGGAAAACTATTGCTAGCAGTTAATGTTCATGAGCTAAGAAATAAAATGTGTGTGCTTAAAATTATATATTTCTATATAAAGTGCCAAAAAAAATACATTTCGGTTAATCGGTTAATCGACACAAATTAATCGGTTTATTTGTTATTTGAAAATCGGCAATTTTAAATTATTCGAACAGTTAACCGAGCAAAATTAATCGGTCAACCGATTAACGGTTAATCGATTGAATACCCTAATATCCAATAATAGATATTTCAAAGTCCATTGCAACAATTTATATTAGGCTATAGTAATTTGGACCTACAAAGGGTCAAAATCAGGAAAAATATTTTTTAACCCGAAATTTTTTTTTTTACCAAAAAATTTTTTTTTTTAAATTTTTTTCCATTAATAAATTTAAGAAACAAATTTAAAAAAAATTAAAAAAAAAAAATGGAAAACAAAATATTAGAAAAAAATTAAAAAAAAAAATAATTTCGAAAAAAAAGTTTTTAAATTTTGAAAAACAATTTAGAAATAAATTTTGAAAAAAAAACGCTCGGCCACATGTTGCAATACGCACAATGAAGAAGTTGGGAAGTTTTCCCTCACCCACTTTATAGTCCAGACCGTCCTTCCATGGATGCAGAACGCTATATCTGGGATGCGCTTCACTTCCGAACAGAGTATTCGAAAATGGTTTGAATCGTTCTTGGCCTCAAAAGATTGGATCTGATTGCATGCCTTTAAAAGTTTGAAGCATCAAAACTTCTTCAATGGGGCATACCAAAAGAACAAACTTAATTTTATCGAAAAATTATCCACGGCAAATAATCTTGTTTGCGATAATCCCATACTTTAACATGTGATTTAAGAGACTTTATTTCATCCACATTCCGGAGATTAGGTTGGACCCTCCGCCTTGATATGATCAATGGCTATTGCAAACGTGCCATATTGGAGATATATTTTTAATCAGGATTAAATTAAAGATTTTGGCATAAGCCAAAAATTTGGTCACACATTTGATTAGTTGACGGGAAGTTCGTGAAATTTGTTGATCGAATGGTCACCCCAATTATGCTATTTAAACTCACTTGATTTCATTTTACGCGGTAACAAGCCAACAAAGTTAGAAGAGCTGGATACCACTATCGTACGATAAATTGTCAATGTTCCGGGTGATATGTGTGAAAGAGTAATGGAAAATTGTCTCTTAAGATACTTGGAATAAATTCTAGGGCAATATCATAATACAGCTTTTTATGCGATGCAAAATATGCTGTAGAAACCTAATATCAAGGACATATATATGGAGAAAAATTATAACAAGGTAATGATGCTGCAGAAATAATCACTCTACTTAACGCAAACTTGAAATAATATACTTAGGAATGACTCCCGGCCTGTAAATAGGGGTCTTTCTTTAATAAAATAATCTTATGACTCACCTAGACATTCTCATTTGTTTTAACAAGTGTTAGCATGGATGAAAAGGATTAGCATTATATTATATAACCTTGTTTAGAACAGATAAAACGGATTCAGAAAAAATCAGCAAAGCTGTGATTTGCGAAATTTAAGCTTTTCTTTGCTACATTTCAAAAGAGAATAAAACTGTCTGCCCAGACCTTCAACCCTTTCTTAAAGTTATAAGCAATTTTTGAATATTTTAAATTTTTCTTATAAAATTTGATTTGTTTGATTGCATATTTTTGTTATTTTCGCTCTACATCCTCTAATTAAATCAAAATCTTTAGTTTTGGATTAGATTTTTATCACATTCTTATATAACATATATGTTCAGAAATATCAGTGATCAGAGATTTTCCTTCAATTAGCAATTTTACATTCTTTCGAAATTTGTATGCAAAAATAGATTTTTGGTAAGATATATAAATGATCACAGATGTTTGTTATATTTTCTTTGAATCTCTTAATTAATATTTATAAGCAATTTTAGATTTTTACGAAATTTTTACAAAAAAAAAATTGGTTTTTGGTGAGAAATGTAAGTGATCACAGAATTTCGTTATTTTCGCTCTTAGTCATCTTATTGACGATTTATTAGCAATTACTTTAATCCCTTTTAATTTTTCACATAAAATATATTTTTTGTCAGAGTTATCATTAATCGCAATCATTTACAAACCCTTTCGTATTAATTTGTTTATGTTATATATTTTCTTTTTGCATGTATCTCTAGTTTTGAAGTTATTATACTAAAATATATGTAAAAACACTTATACTCCTTCATTCCACCAGCAATATTGTTCCATAGGTAAATATTTATATTTACTAAGAATATGCATTAAATTATTTACATCTATATTGATTCTGATATTACATTTTTGATACATTTACTAACAATATTCCTAGTTGAATGTCAATAAATTGTTTATATTCAGGATAATTTTCATAGAATATGAAGAAAAGTAAAACTTACCATTACCCCACAATTGTTGGATGGTCAACATTCAAGGCTGTTTTGTTGTCTGTAAATAAAAATAAAATTCAACAAATACAGATCAATATTAAGTAACAAAGAATTTGCAAAAAAGGAAGTGTACTTATGTAAATACATAGTTATATATATTCTGGGAAAATTCAACATAAAAACACAAATGATAAATAAAAGTAATATGTATGTACTAAATATGTATGGACGTATACATATGTAACTGTATCTCTGTATGTAACTTTACCCTGCAGTTCTAGGAGACAGTCCCGAACTAGTGATTTTACCCATCATTTAGAGTGGGAACTAGTTACTTCAATAGCTACGTGACTAGTTATTTTAACACGTGAGTGTCCTAAGCAGGGGGTCAATTGACCCTTTTTGACTACAATGAGACTGTCTAATAGCTGGTCTAAAGTAGTCAACGCATTGGATTCACATACTGTTTAAATAGCGTCCGTTACCTTACTAGCTACCTAACTGGTAACTTTATCAGCTACATAACTAGTTATTTTAACATGTACGGTTGCTAATTGACCTCAAATTGTCAGCTAAAAACACATATCATAGGCAGTTCCATAAACGATTGCTTGTAAACAAACCTTTCTTCGACTACTCGCCAATGGATTGCTTCTGGTGGGTAAAATAACTACTTTCTAAAGTGCAGTACGAAATAAACGTTTAAAGTGACTTCACTATAGGTTACTAGCAGACACTAAAGTGACTATTGACTTCATGCTATGTTACATGGGATATCAGTATACTTAAGCTAAAATAAAAATTAACTGTATGAGAATTATATCAACACAATTTGTATACAACCAGTTTGAACGAATTACTCACAAAACGTTTAAAGTGACTACACTCCAGATTACTTAGAGACACTTAAGTGACAATTGTCTTCACGCTAGATTACCAGGGATGTATAAAATAACCAATTATCTTCTCTCTGCACTACAAAGAGCACATAAGCGTCAAATGACCAAAATATATGAACTAGAGTCAGTCAAGTGATAAGACATTTGTGACGATTACTGTCTATAAGGGATACATTGAATACTTGCTTAACTGCTGGGTTGTGTATATATTTGCAAGAGTATAAGAGACATTAAGATCAACATTTGTAAATGGTAATAACAAATACTTGCAATACAATAAAATACAACTTTTACAGTAGAATCTGGATTAATACTACTTTCTCATAATATTACACCGTGCAACAGTAATTTGTACATAAGTAAAAGTAGAAACCATTCATAGCAACACTCCAATCCAATGTTTTTATCCCTTACAAAAAATAAGATTTGTCGATGCTGTCGTCCTTATTTAATCTACCCAATAAGTTGTCATAATATTCGCCATTGATTGTTTTATCCTTTTATAGGTAGTCAATGTGGATTATACTGTGTGCATCCCAAAAAAACGCTCGCTATGACTTTATATGCTGACAAACCCAACTTGGCTTTCTTTGGCGCCGTTTTGACTGCTGTTTGGTCTCTAGTGTGTTGTGATGGATCCACGGTTACAGAACTCGTCCATATTGCGATTGAAGAAGTTGTCACACGATTACGTCTCCTTGTAATCGTGTGTGAGCAAATGCGGCTGCCATCTTGCGGAAACTTTCTCATACCCAAGTGAGAATTCAAATTTGAAACCACTCATCCATATGAGATGCATATGGCTTCTCGCACTTTCAATCTCCCATCGGCCAACACCATATCGTGAGGTTTTTCAATTGTTTGGGGTATAGATAACACAACTGGTCGGGCAGAACGTTCGGCATCTTCCGTTCTTGTACGGTCACAATGAAATTCCGTAAACCACTTGTTTACCATTAATATTTATGGTATAGAGTTCCCATAGTATTTACAAAGCCTTGGTTAATGAGGACACGAATTTCAGTTTTTCCCATTTTCTCTTCACATCACCCTTTAGTATGCTTTTAATGGCTGTGAAATACAAACTAAATGAAGCTACTTGTTTAAATGTTCTTAGAGGTCATCTGACGGAAGGCTGTTGACAGGAGCAGTGTTGCTCTTTCAGTTAAGAGGCGGGAAATTAAAAAAGTCACGGACTTATTGTCTCAAACTCGTGTATCGATTTTTCCATGTGTATGGAAAAAAATATTAAAATTGTTACAGGGTGTTATCATTTATCATAAGGTACGGCCAGAAATGGCAAATATTTGATAAACAATTACTTTTTTACTAAAAAAAAACAAACAAGTTTTAAACCCACCTTCAAAAAAGATGGGAGGTATATTGATTTTGTCATTCCGTTTGTAACATATCGAATTAGTGGTCGTAGAAGCAAAAAGTATATATGATTTTCGAAAGTAGGCCTTATATGGGAGCTATGATTAATTATGGAAAATTTGGTAGTGCGATTTCGGCTTATTAGGTTTGGATATCTATATAAACCAAAATATTTATGAAAGCAATCGTATGAGGCCTACGAGAAATAATGGACCGCTTCTAACCAAATTCAATAAGCTTAGACCCTGGGCTTCTAAATTTTCAGACGGACAATATATTTGCACGTTGCTAACATCAGAACTAACCCAATATACCCTTCCCACTATGGTGGTGTAGGGTCTAAATACCAAAAATTCCTGTAACAATACAAAATACGTTGAAATAAAATTTTATGAATTTTATTTACATTTACAAGAATTAGGCGTAGTGAGTGTATCCAGGAAACTTTTATGATTTTTTTTTTCTTTCGATTTGCTTATTTTCCCCATACTTTTTCTATTGATATTGAACTCTTCATTTTGTTTATATTTCATTAATTTGTAACACTTGTAGAAGAGAAACAAAATCGAAACAACAACTAACAGCAATATTAGAGCAACAACAAATAAAAGGAAGGCATCAACATAAGAAAACAAAAGAAAAAAAGCGATAAAAACAGCAAGAACAACAACAACAGGAATGACACAAATGGTTAGGAATTAATGACAGGACATGTAGCAAAGTCTTGGCAAATATAAACAAATGTATTGATATTGAGAGTTAAAGTAGCAAAAACGTACATATTAGAGGTAGTCACATGTTGGAGCAAAATGAAATCAGTATGATAAACTTAAATTAATTTAAAATTAATAGCAACGTTAACGAATATCTGTGATAATTTATATTTCTGACCAAAAGTCTAATTTTACATAAAAAACTCTAATAGATTCTAAAATAGCTAATTAATCGTAAATTAGGGATATAACGAAAATCCGTGATCACTAATATGTTTGACCATAAATCTAGTGTAATGTGAAAAATTCAAAAGATTTTAAAATTCCTTATAAATCGTTAATTAGAGGATTTAGAGCGAAAATAACTAAAATCTGTAATCACTTATACTTCTGAAAAAAATCAATTTTCATATGAGAATTCAAATAAATCTAAAATTGCTTTTAAATCTTCAATAAGAGGGATTAAAGAGAAAACAACAAATTTATAATTTTGAAAAAATATAGCAGACCCCCAAAAGTATATACAGTTAGTCAACAAATTCTTTTCAAAATAAAAAAATTATTAATTTAGTTTATAAACAAGTCAATTGAAACAGTAAAAAAGAAGTAATTTTTTATTTTTTTTATATTTCCTACTTTTACATGTATGTGTTACTTAAAGACAAAAACAATAATTAAATATTTCAATATTTCCAGAAAGAAAATGCAAAAAAACATAAAAAAGTGCTTTTAAAAGTGTCAATTAATTGTTTTCAAAACACAGAACATCACAAGAAAATATGAAAAAACGCCATGTTTAATATTTTGTATGGCTACCGCGAGCGGCAATAACTGCTTGTAGCCTCCTAGGAATTGAGGCAATGAGCTTTGAAAAGTCATATTCCATTGGAATTTTGGCCCACTCCTCTTTTATAATCCTTATTAATTCATTTTTATTTTTTGGGCTTCTTTTGGCAACTTTTTTCTTGAAATGTGTCCACAAATTCTCTATGGGGTTTAAGTCGGGGCTTTGGGCAGGTGTATCTAGAACTTTGCTACAGTTGTACAGGAGCCAAGATCTACATAAATAGGATTTATGCTTTGGATCGTTATCTTGGTATAGTTTATATTTTAATTTGTATGGTTTTTCTGGGTCATAAAATCCGAACTTTTCAGCACTTCTTGTCAGTTCACCTTTCAGTATCTCCAAATAAATTTCTTTAGTCATTGTGTCTTCCAAAATTTTGATTTCTCCAACCCCTCTGCTAGAAATACACCCCCATACCATAACAGATAACTTTCCAAATTTTACGGTGGGAATAATAATTTTATTTTCAAGCGCAGTAAGCGGCTTTCTCCAAACTTTATTTGATCCATCATGATTATAAAGCATAATTTTAGTCTCGTCGCAAAAAATTACGTCATTCCAATATTCGGTTGGATAGGAGATATAGCTCGTTGCAAAATTTAGTCTTTTTTCAACATTAGTTGTTGAAAGTAATGGCTTTTTTCTTGCAATCCGTGACGAGTATTTGTGTTTTAGCAAGACTTTACGAATTGTCTCATGTGACACGTTCACATTGCAGTCATTTTTAAGCTGTTTAGCTAGCATTCTTGTGCTCATGTGAGGATTATTGTCAACGCTTTTTATAATTATTTTTTCATGACGACGTAAAACCTTTGGCTTTCTTCCAGTTGAGTTCTTCAACTCCAGCCTTTCTTCCTTTTCGGCACGGGATATGATGTTGTAAACAGTTCTGAGTTGAATGCGAAACATTTCAGCCAACTGTTTAGCGGATTTTCCTTTATGGAAATTATAGTATATTAATTGTATTATATTTTTATCAGTACGCTTTCCTGGCATGGTGAATACGTTTTATGCGAAGCAATTTGCTTATCTTGATATAAGGCTATTATAATAAAAACAATATTTAATAAAAAAATAAGTTTTTTTTCAAAGCCTATTCCGCATTTTTGTTATAAGTCTGGTACTGTATTGAATTTTGAAAACAATTATTTGACACTGTTTTAAAGTGATACTCTTAAAAAATCGTTCATATTTCCGATATGGTTTCATCAATTATGTGTTTTTTCATAAATCTATATTCAAAACATATTCTAAATACATATGCAACTCAAAAATAAATGAAAATAATTTATTTGTTTGCAGAATTACATCCTAACTCAAAAAATTTTCAAATATTTCCATAGTGAAATGAATTTGTTGACTAACTGTATATTATGTGTCCTTATGAAATTCGAAGACGATCTAGCTAAGATCATCCGTCCATCTGCCTGTCTGTAAAAAACACGATAGGGTACAAACGAAAGGAGCCAGAAATACTCTCTGTTAATAAGGTTTGTTTGGTATTGAAAATGAGCAATGTCGGTAGATGATTTCACCTAGCCGCATGCAAATGACCCATGTAATACTGTTTGAGCAATCAAAAGTTAGTTTTAAGTACATACTCTGATATTACACTGTAAAGCAGTGGTATGTTTTCATATTGTTCAGGTTACGAAGATTTTCATCAATTTACACGTACACAACCCGTATGTAAACAGTGGAGCGCAATAGATAGTAAAAATACAAATATTTCATTCAGCCCAGCGTTAAGCAAGTAGTCAATGTATCCCTTATAGACAGTAATCGTCACATTGTCTTATCACTTGACTGACTCTAGTTTATATATTTTGGTCATTTGACACGTATGTGCTCTCTGTACTGCGGAGAGAAGACAATTGGTTATTTGATACATCCCATGTAATCTAGCGTGAAGCCAATTGTCAATTAAGTATCTCTGAGTAACCTAAAGTAATCTGGAGTGTAGACACTTTAAACGTTTTGCGAGTAGTTCGTTCAAACTGGTTTTATACAAATTGAGTTGATATAATTCTCATACAGTTAATTTTTATTCTTCTTAAGTATACTGGTATCCCATGTAACATAGCATGAAGTCAATAGTCACTTTAGTATCTCTTAGTAACCTATAGTGAAGTCACTTTAAACGTTTATTTTGTACTGCACTTTATAAAGTAGTTATTTTACCCACCACACGCAATCCATTGGAGAGTTGTCGAAGAAAGGTTTGTGTACAAACTATCGTTTATTGGACTGCCTATGATATGTCTTTTAGCTGACTCTTCGAGGTCAATTAGCACCCGTACATGTTAAAAAAACTAGTTATGTAGCTGATCAAGTTACCAGATAGGTAGCTAGTAAGGTAACTGACGTTATTTAACCAGTATGTGAATCCAATGCGTTGACTACTTTGGACCAGCTATTAGACAGTCTCATTGTAGTCAAAAAGGGTCAATTGACCTCTTGCTTAGGACATGCACGTGTTAAAACAACTAGTCTCTATTGTAATTCATATTTATCAACTAGAACTTCAATCTACCCAAATCTTCATGACACTTTAACACTCCTACTAAATATTTAATTTCTTATCTACAAAAAATCTAAACTTTTACCAACAAAATGTCTTAAGATTTTTATTAAAATGTTTCCAAAATTTATATTATCCCGAATATAGAAAAAAAATTTAACTTTTTGACAGCTGTTGATGTAAAAAAAAAAATTTGAAAACAATAATAGTAGCAACAGAAAAACAACAACTCAACAAGAACAATTTTAAATTTATGACAATAAAACCAAAAAAAAAAATTGTAAAACCAGCAACAAAGTACGAAAAAAAAAAGACAGACAATAACAAAAGTATATTAGTTAAACAGAGGTTTAACTAGTGTTTACGATTATTGTTGTTTAGCGGAAGTTTGAGTTTTAAATTCTCCAAATGTCTTAAGGGCTGTGTGTGCGCTTTCCTTTCATCCATGAGACTAAATTTGAAGGATTAAAAACTTTTAATTTATTTTGAACGTACTGTTTGGTATTTCCTTATATTTCAAAAGAGTTAAACTAGAAGAAAATAGTAATGGCAAAATTAAAATATCAATAACAAGCTAAGAATGGTGATTGATGTTGGTAGAAAGTTTAGAGAAAGTATACATTTCAATAGCAACAAAATATTGTTGCTACTAATGATAATGATTCTTATAAAATGGGTAACGTTATTAAAAGATTAAAAACTTTTAATTAATATGAGTTTTACGCATGAATTGGGTTTCAATATAATACAGCTGTAAGTAAATTTTCTAATGAAGTTTTTTTTAATGATGTCAACCTTAATGTCTGTGTTTTCTCTAAAAATGTGTACATTTTCACAAAAAGCTGCATTACAGATTTTGAGGTTGGTGTTTGTTAGCTTTAAGAGCAACATGGCATCATATGTTAGTCTGTGGCCTTAATAACTTAAATCAGCTTAAATTGCAGTCATAAATGTTTTTTAGGGAAACATGTATGGGTTTTCTACTTAGAATAGTGCTTATTATGGAGATTTTGCTTTGTATTAAATAATTTAGTGTTTGAAAAATGCGGCATTTGCATAATTTACAGTACTAAAAATAATTTGAAAGTAAATTTTAATTAGGCTTAAGTTCATTTATTATAATTAATATGTAATAATACAAAGAATATCACTAAATACTACAATATTTAGACAATTGGCAAATTGGAATGCATTTTCTACCCTGCCAAGGGCGTCATCAACAATCTTTATTGTCAAGGTCTATTGCAAATTCCATCTATTTAAGTTACTATTATTAGAAAATAGAATATGGGAAGCCAAATTCATATATTTATTATTTGTAAGTTAGACGAAATTTCAATTATTTTTATTATATTATATTTATTATATTTATATTCTATTTCCTAATAATAGTAAGTTAAATAGATGGAATTTGAAATAGACCTTGACAATAAAGATTGTTGATGACGCCCTTGGCAGGGTAGAAAATGCATTCCAATTTGCCAATTGTCTAAATATTGTAGTATTTAGTGATATTCTTTGAATTATTACAGATTAATTATAATAAATGAACTTAAGCCTAATTAAAATTTACTTTCAAATTATATAAAATAAAAAGTTCAAAATAATTACCAAAAATTATAATTAAATAAAAATAATTTCACAATTTTTTTATAATTTTTGATAATTAAAACTATAAAAACTAGCAGGTAAATGTATCTCGCACTTAAGAACCTATTTATGTTATCTGGTCTTTTGAATGTTATTTTATAGAGAATAGCTTTAATTTTACTAGATTTAGGAACACACAAAAAAGTATTTTTAAGGGAATTTCCATGGTCAAGAACGCGCAAACCTTTGAAGTTTGTTTCCATCTTTTGTTAGCATTTGTAGAACTAAGTTGAGTAAAAATGGTAGTAGTTGGCACTTTACTGCGTCTGGAAAAAGACAAAATTCTGTGAAGTGGAACATTTTTGTTTTATTGTGATTTTTTTTTAACTAAAATATTCTTACGTTTTTACCTTTTAAAAACGTTGGTTTATTTCCTTTAAATAAACTGGATATGATTGCAAATAAAATCCGTTTAGTAGTTTAAAATTTGTAACAACTCTTTATTTATTTAAAATGTACAACAACAACAGTTCAAATAGTCACTCAGTGTCTTTATACACGTTTATCAATTCGCAGAAATACACACACACTTTATAATGTACAAACTTATATGTACAAGACAGTTGATGTTAACTCTAACAGCGCCTATGATAAACTCCACTCACGACTGCCACCTCTGCCACTATTTATACACGCGCCATCTCTCGTGAATCTTCTACAATGCTCTTAAAGGACAAACCAGTATGTTCGAATTCTAGATCTTTCGATATCTATGTTAGCAGCTTAAACATTTAGTGTTGCCATACTGCAGTCAACATTGTTGATAAGTAGAAGCTTCTACTGATGGACAAGTTTATAAACATGATGAATATTGCAGGCAGTCGTTACAGACCGTTAAATTCTAATCGCTATTGCAAATTCGTAACAATATGTATAATAATGAGGCTTTACATTGAATGTTGTCATGTGGAAATATTTGCATTCGTATTGTTATACAATTTTTAGTATAATTTAGAATGCTACATTTATAACGCGACATACTTTCCCGTTATGTTTGTAATAAGTATTTGTTCAAGTAATTTCCCATTTTGTCTATATTCGGTTAACACATGCCCTTTGGAATCATTTCGACATTACCATTTTTATTATTAAAAAGTTTAAAAATTTCACGATTCACGAAATAGCGATTTTTTTAACAAGGAGGTGTTTTATATTCGATTTTGTCGAATCTTGTATTCTCACCATCAATATGTGACAATTATAAACCGATCCTCACAAAAGTTGGTAGAAAGATATAGGTTCATATAATCCTTGTTTATGTTCAATTTAATAACGATTAATTTTCTGAGGGGAACTTTACATTATAATTTCAGAGCACATAGAACTAATTTTTGCAAATTATTATCAGGATCGCCGCACAATCAACGTATTTGCGACTGCTCAAACTGTATTCCGGGGGATATTTCTATTGGCTAGGTTAAATCATGGATCTATATTGCCCATTCTCAACACCAAACAAACCTTATTGATAGAGAGTATTTGCTGAATATTTTAGCCAGCTGGATTCTTTCGTTTGGGCCCTATCGTGTTTTCAACAGACAGATGGACGGACGGACATAGCTAGATCGTCTTACTGTATTATGAAGACCCAGAGTAGTTATTCTTTTTGGTTCTACGGGCAATATTTCGCCGTTTCAAACGGAATGACAAAATCAATATACTCCAAATCTTTTTTGTTGGTGAGTATAAAAATCAAGTAAATTTACATGGTCTGTAATTTTAAACACGTATTTTATGAAGCCGAGGCTTCGAAATGTATTTTTAAGAAACAACTTTAAGATATTTGTGATCACAGTTTCCGCCAATTTCAAATTGATTTCAGCGCTAGATCATAATAGATAACTGCTAAGATTTATATTTTTAATCTTGTTTTAGCGTTTAGTAGAATGGGAAAATATTATTTTAATTGCTTGAATTTTGTTGAAAAAAATTTAAAAATGTGAAACTTGGGATTTGAGAAATACATGCAATTTTATAATGTTTTTTTTTTTTTGGCGTTAAGTTACGATCGATGTGAAATTTTGATATATTTTAACAGCTTTGGCTAAATGAAATACAAAAACTATTTTTAATTGGAATCTTTTTCAACATTTAGTTTTGAATTTTTTTTAAAAGACTATCCTATAAACGCTATTCAATTTGAATTGAAATGTTAAGCATTTGTTTTTTAATGACAATGAACAATTTTAGATCTAGTTAATAGGGTATTCAATCGATTAACCGTTAATCGCTTAACCGATTAATTTTGGTCGGTTAACTTTTTGAATATTTTTTTTAATTGCCGATTTTCAAATAAAAAATAAACCAATTCATTTGTGTTGATTAACCGATTAACCGAAACTTCGTTTTTTTTTTTGTACTTTATATAGAATACGATGTTAAACACACAAATTTTATTTCTAAACTCATGAATATTCCCTTCTAGCAATAGTTTTTTGAAGTGTAGCTCAAAAACTGAAACTAGGGAATTTGGAAATGGCCTTTTTTCTAGAACTTTCCATTTATCCTAATGAGTCGTAAATAAGTACAAAAAATTCATGGTTTTATTTTCAATTACAAATTAAAATAGAAATTATTCGATTAATCGAATAATTTAAAACTAACCGATTATAAACCGATTAATTATTTGCTCGATTAACCGGTTAAACCAGGAACCCGATTAACTGAAATCCAACTAGCTACCATCGATCAAGAGTAACATAACTGCCACCCTTATATGCATGTTAAAACATTTGTTTTAAATATTAGCATACGATAGCAAACGCAACAATCTTTGAAAATCAAAATAAAATGCTTAGTGTGTTAATTATATGCAGCTTTAGATTTTTTTAATTAAAACCACTTGAAAAGAACGTTCGTAGCCTACATACAATAAACAAATATTTAGGTACAGGAACGCGACATTAGTACATGAACAAAATCTAATGAAAAATGTACCTTTAATCGGGATTTGTTTAGCCTTTTTTAATATGTTTTTGATAGAAATATTGCATAAGATGTGTGCAATTGTGATACAAAAATATAAATAATAAATACTAAAGAGAAAATATCATAAAAAGTAGTTATGAGATTTTCAGATTTCAAGCCAAATTGCTAGTGATAACAACTTAGATTAGATCAATATTTAGACATGTTGCATTATTATATTATAGAGTTAGGAAAATAATAAATTTGATAGAACTGTTTTTATTTGTCTTTACATTTGCCTAATGGGATTAACGTGCAACAATGTAAGCAAATTATTAACTCCTTAATTTTTTTTTTAACAACAAAATCCTTTTATCACTTTATATAGCAACTGAAATAAGTATTTCTAAAAATCAGTTTCACTAAAACAAACAATTGTTATGGAATTGACAAACTCATCCTACCCCAGCCGCCCACACTCACATACAACATTGTTGATCATAATTAACAAAATGTTTTCACAAAAATCTCGAAAATCATAAACAACATGAACATGTCTGAATTTTATTTTCTATACAATGATGACAATGTGGATGAGGCGTAATAATTCCGACGGCGACAACAAGAATTATGATGTTCTCTGGTGGTGAGATGATGATGATGTGTGACGATGTGGTTGGTGGTGTTAAGTTATACACGTTAGTTTGTACCAAATAAAAATGTCATAAACATCAATCAAAAATGCTTATATCGTAAAATTTATATTCAAGCTTGTTACGCCAGTCAATATTGAGAGAGAGATTTTTCACAAATAAAAACAAAAACAAGTAAGAAAGTATGGTCGAGCTAGACCGACCATACGTAATACCCTAAACCATTGGTAGGAAATAGAGGCATTTAATTTGAGTGCATGTAAAAAAGATATAAGGAAAAAACCGGGACAACCTCGATGTTTGGCCTATTTTTGATCTATATCTGGATTACTAAGTCATTAATATAGACTATATTGATATCTAATAATAGATATTTCAAAGTCCATTGCAACGATTTATATAAGGCTATAGTAATTTGGACCTACAATGGGTCAAAATCGGAAAAATTATTTTTTAACCCGAATATTTTTTTTTACCGCAAACAATTTTTTTTCACTAATAATTTCAAAAAAAGATTTTTAAAAAATTTCAAAAAAAAAAAAATTTTAAAAAATTAAAAAAAGACAATTTCCAAAAAATTTGAAAACAATTTTGAAAAAAAAATTTTTTAAGTTTTGAAGTTGGCCTTATATGAGATATATGACTAATTATGTACCGAACGTCATAAAATTACGTAATATGACATCCGTATATATTAAAACTTATTTGGAGCGAAACTTATGTAGATACCTGTATAAATTAAACATTTATGACCGATAAAGTCCAATTTTGTGAGGACATTTGTATGAGGGCGAGGTGAAATAATGGACCGATTGGGCTGAAACATACGTTCTTGGGCTGAAGCAAACGTATGTACCAAATTAGATCGAAATATCCTCAAAATTGCGACTTGTACTTTACATGCACAGCCTGCCAGCCAGACGGCCAGACGGACATCGTTTAGTCGACTGATTCTGAGTCGATCGGTATACTTTATACTTTAATATTTTTTGGTGTTACAAACATCAGCACAATCGCATTATACCCTCCCCACTAAAGTTGTGTAGGGTATAAAAATATGGTATAAAAGAAAATCCTTTATAGTCTTGTATTGCATTGTATTAACAATTGTCACATCATGTTGTACGGACATGTTTTAAAAATTCAAAAAATAACAATGTACCACACCACACATGATTTTGACAGCTTTGCTGGGTGTGTGGGAAAACACTAAATTTTAAAACGTTTTAACTAAACTAAATATTTTACACACATGTATTTACTTAAGCAGCTAATTGTTTTAGCAAATATCAGGCATTCAGGTTAGTTAAGTGACCCGTCACAAAGTATTTAATAAGTATAAATTTCCCCTTCTAATGCCCCTTTCATAAAAACAGTTAGAACAGTATCTCTATGAACCATTATCGTAGTTAGTTCTATGTTAGATTAAACTAAGTCGTGTCAATCCTTTCTGTTACAATAACGAACCTTGGACGACCTTCGCAACACAATATTTTGCCGAACCATAGGTGAATTCGTTTAACCAGCGACTGGAAATGGGTCTTCGACAACAAAAGTCATCCAATTTAGTCAGCACACTGTTGTTGAGTTAATCTACTACAAAAATCATATGGAATTATAACACGATGATTTTACATCAGTGGTCGACACTCATAGCCACCAAGTGCCGAACAGAATCGGTTATTTAGCTGAAAGCTATTGACATTAATGTCAATAAAGTTTATAACAATTATTAAATAAGTTATTATAATCCATGTTCGATATTGTAAATTATCAATCGAAGGAAGCAAAATAAGCTAAGACCAAATTTTTTAAAAATAATTCTAAAAAAATTGGTACAAAATCGGTACCCACGCTAACCCATAGTAGGTACAGCCGCTAGGATTTGCATTTTTAATCCTCGTTTAGAGTTTATTAGAACCAAATCAAATAATTGTATTCATGTTACAGCACGTTCACATTTGCAGAGTTATTCATCTCAACCGTGATTAAGATCTAATCAAATCAAAAACGAGATGATTATCCATACATTTAAATGATTTGTTAATCACTTCAAATTGACATGATTAAAACTTAATCACATAGAATCATCTGCACATAACTCAAACAGATTATGATTAAGCATCGGCCAAAATAAAAGTACCTTTCAGCTGTACTACCGATAAATACATTTTAACAGAATGTTTATCGATTTCTTCTATATGTTTTTATTTTGTCCTTAAATAATCCATCAATGTTAATAATTCCATCATTTTTTAAAGTATTTCTTGCCATTTTTGATGAATAAATTAGTTTGTTGTTTTCCATTTAATAATTTGCTGTTCATTACTGTCAACTTAATCATCTCATATGTAATGCAAACTGCTTTGATTAACTTAATCAACATTTTGCTTAAAAGCATTTCATATCTGAACATAACATTAAATACAAAAAATATGTTTACCTTAAATTTTTTTCAACATTTAACAACACAAAACTTCAAATAAAATGTGCATGTGTATTAGGAAATTTGTTTCACATGTCCCAGCAGTTAAGCAAGTAGTCAATGTATCCCTTATACACAGTAATCGTCACAAATATCTTATCACATGGCTGACTTCAATTTATATATTTTGAGTCATTTGACACGTATGTGCTCTTTGTAGTGCATAGAGAAAATAATGGATTACTTCATACATCCCAGGTAATATGGCGTGACGACAATTGTCACTTAAGTGTCTCTAAGTTATCTGGAGTGTAGTCACTTTAAACGTTTTGTGAGTAATTCGTTCAAACTGGTTTTATTCAAATTGTGTTGATATAATTATCATACAGTTTATTTTTATTTTTGCTCAAAGTAGTCAACGCATTAAATTCTTATACCGGTTACATATATCAGCTTGATCAGCTATATAACTAGTTAACTATTGTCACATAAGAATACATACCGTCTGACCCACCTTTGAACGTTATTAGATTTTGCTAAAATTTTCAGAATTCGAAAATGGCAAAATTGCTAAATAAGGAACACCCCACTGTATATACACCGGAGTTTTTATTGAAATAGAGGTAAATACAGTTCTCACAAAGAAATTGTCTGGCAAAAAAAATAAATAAATAACAGCAGAATCCATTCATGTATGCAGCAATTTTAATAACGATTATTCTACATTAATTTAACAAAAAAAAAACAGAAAATTGGTTGCAGCCAACATTAACAATTTTTTATGACCATTTTAATTTTTTCATTTTTTTTATTTTTTTTTTGCTTTTGCTTTTACAACTTGCAGGCAATCTCTTAATTTCTCTAACAAACAACAATAAGCATTATCCATTCACCTGCTCAAAAAAAGGATACAACAACAAAAAACAAACATAATATAATGAAAATAAAATGAAGAAAATGGAAAAAAATCTTTTGGGAGAAACTATGAAAGAAACAGCCATCCATAGAAGGAATGTCGGTGATAATCGTTTTGAGAAAATGCATTCATGCAATGCAATGGCCTACCAACAACAACGTTACATATTTGCCCCTTGTATTTGAGTATTCTTGGGTTGTGTGTCCTTTTTTTAAAAAAAAATGACGCCAGTTTCAGGTGAAATGTGAAGAGAAAAAAAATTTAACAAAAAGGCAGTAAAAATAGTTGGAATATTTTGTGGAAATACCATGTGCCACAATCAGTTTTCAATTAAATCCTATATTTACTAACACACCGACATTTGCAGATGCACATACAGAGGTACACTCACAAACACATATTAGACCGGCTCAAGTTTTGGTAGACATTCTCTGTAACGCCTAATTTAATTTATATTAATCTAATGAGGGTTTGTTTGTAAGTTGATTATACGATATCCGACTGTGTTTTGTCCGACCATGTAAACCTTCTAAACTACAGATCGGACTTCTTTATGGCGACAATGACGAAGCCTATTGTAAATTTTTAGATTCGGCGAATATTTCTACCAGCCCACACACAACTGCCATGTTTGAATATGATTTAAGCTATTATTAGCGACAGAAGTAGGCTATATGTAGGTTTAACTCACATATTAGCAGCTCTCCCGAAAATTTCAAAAATTACCATAAACCTTTCAAATATTTTAGCATCAAGTAATTTTGTGAAGATCGATGTATAATTTACCTTAGCTCCCACATTAAGCCCTCTTTGAAAATAGGAGGATCTCGGTCCATAATTGTATATACCTCCCATAAAAAGCATAATCCGGGAAATAACTGGAATGCAAACAAATCTAGCGTAAACAAGTAAGAGAGCTGTGCCGAATCTTATATACCCTTCACCAAATTATACTTTAAAATAAAAATTTTAAATATTTTTAGGTAATAAAATTAAAAATTTGTTTTTCAAAATTTAAAACATTTTTTTTTTCGAAATGCTTTTCTAAATTTAAAAAAAAATTTTTTTTCAAAATTGTTTTCAATTTTTTTTTTCAAAATATTTTTTTTTTAATTTTTTTCAAAATTTTTTTTTTAAATTTTTAAAATTATTTTTTAAACTTATTAGTGAAAAAAAAATTGTTTGTGGTAATAAAAATGTTCGAGTTAAAAAATAATTTTCCCGATTTTGACCCATTCTAGGTACAAATTGCTATAGCCTTATATAAATAGTTGCAATGGACTTTGAAATATCTATCATTAGATATCCATATTGTCTATATTAATGACTTAGTAATCCAGATATAGATCAAAAATAGACCAAAAATCGAGGTTGTCCCGGTTTTTTCCTTATATCTTAGCCATTTGTGGGCCGATTTTAAATAGCGACCGTGCCAGAAGAATTCCCGATATATTGATTTATCAATAATGTTTGTAACTTATTTTGGGGCTATGCCACTCATGGTGAAGGGTATAAAAATGCTCAACTTTACATGTTCAGAATTTGAATGCGTGTAAATTTTTCATTTATCTTTTAAAATTTCAAAAATTTATTTTAGTAAGTGATTTTCGGAAGTGGGCCTATGGGAGATATGAGCAATTATGGTGCGTTCATCATGAAATTAGGTCGTGTGACTTATTTCTATATGAAACTTATTTTTGTAAAATTTTTTTTTGGATTCCAGCATTCTTAAAAAATGTATAGTTGTTAAAGAGATCGCAGGAAGTGGGCCTTATATGGAAGTATTTTGTTACCCACAAGAAGTAATCTATTGTTAAATTAATTGTCACCTAGTGTGCATTAACCAAAAATAGGAGGTCAACTTATTTTCTGAAGGTTATAAGCTATTATTTAACAATTACAATTAAATTTTTGCAGTAAATCACTAAGAAATTTGTTGAAAGTGTTTTTAGATAAAAACATTTTTTAAACAGCCTTTTTATGATTATTATTTGAGAGAAAAAGTAAAAAATTAAAAATCAAATGGACCAGTTTATATTTTCTAAACGAAAAATCATATTCATGAAAACAATGACGGGATTTTTTTAGGCATTTAAGTCCGTATTATTACGATATTGAAAATAAAAGAAATTTCCTGCTGTTCGCCGTGAAATTTTTTCAATAATTCCAAGTAATTTTGGATTTGTGGACAAGTTCTTTTCGGACTTTGCTTCACAGATTTTGTGTGCCTGGATTTGGTATAAAGGTAGTTTTAATATCCTTTAATTCTGTAATTAATATTATTTATAGCCTACTTAAAGGCTGGCTTTTGCCAATCCATACAATCATCAAGGCTTTTAGCCATAAATACTAGCATAAACAAAAATATTTGAAGAATGGTATAAAAACAAAAGCTTTTGGCTAAAAGGCTTTTTCTTTGCAATTAAAAAATAAAATGAAAAACCGAAAGAAGCAAATAAAAAAAGAAAATAATAATAATAATGTTTAATGAAATGTTTATGCTGTGTGACATTAACTGCAAACAAATGCAAAAAAGAGCAGGATTTTTAATAATAGAAAAAACAAACTGATGAAATGTGGGGAATTTAAGCAAAAATAAAGAAAAAGTTTATTTTAATGTACTCAATTCATGTTACCAGCCGTTTATTTTGTGCATACTAGAAGAAGTTGCATAGTGACCGTAATAAATAGTAAAATATATATAGATATATGTATATATACTTAAGGTGACCATTTTAATAAACCATGCATATAAATATGCTGCTATATTAAAAGACACTTCTCAAAATGTTTCTTATACCTGCATAATATGTTATTCTTCTCTTTATTAACTACACCTTTAAATATGCTGTATATATTATTATTTTGCTGTTACACTTGGTCACCTTTAATTCGTTAACGCTTAAACGCATTTCATTTCACTTATTATTTCCATTTTCTTCATTTCTTCTGGTGGCTTGTGCTGCTTTAACTTCTGCAACTCATAATGGTAAATGTACAAAGTGCACTACAAGTCAAGTAAACACCATAAAAAGACAACATGACACTATATCATGACATCTAACAACTAACACAGGCCATCTCTGTTCCTCTTGATAGGAAATGTTCATTAGCCTGGGGTCATTGTGATTGTATGGTTAAATGCACACAATGTAAAAACTAGAACCACTAATAGTTTATTAGTAAAAATAGTTTTCCTATCAAGAGATTGTTTTTGTGCTTGAGTGGCCCTAATGAAATGTAAAACAAATGCAAATGAAAATGAAGCTATTATTTTTATGTTAAAGGTTTCAAAAATATCTAAATAACTTATTAATATTTGTTTCTTTTTACCCAAGCAACAATTACAAACACTCCTTGTCTGTTTAATGTAACACACTATCACTCCTCTGCCAGTCAATGACTTTATTACTTGTATTTTTAGTAATTTGTTTGCGGTTTTCTCTATCACTTAATTACCTTTGACACTAAACAGCAATAACAGCTATAAAAAAAAGTACAGCAAACGTTTGTGTAATTTACACGAAACGATTGTGTTGTTATCATGTTCAAATTAAAGTTAAAGGCATAACAAAAACATGACTGATAGTTACACACGGTAACGAACGAATAAACATAAGTAATCAAAAAGTCTTTAACTGAGGAATTTGGCCACAAAAGTTATAAAAATGGTTTTAATTTTTGCCTCAAACTACCACCTCAAACGCATAACGTGCTTAAAGTTGATTTCAGTTTATGTGTTTTCTTTTCCACTGGTAGTTTTTCTTTGTTAATTTACATAGAAACGCGTTATAATTTCCCTCCTCTTTATCCTGTCAAATAATTATACGAATGAGTTGAATTCATATTTTGCTTGCCTTTATTTGCATTTAACATGTTAAATGTGAGGAGAGACACTGGAGCCTCGAAATATTATAAAATAATTTGTTGATTAATTGTAATTTTTTCATTTGATTTTGTTCGTGTTCTAATGTCGCGTTCTTGTGCCTACATTATCGTTTGTTCACAGTATACGGCGATGGTTTTATTCAAGTGGCTGAAAACGTTTATTCATATCAAAATTTAGTGGATTTTAATAAAATGCATATAATAATACAAGTTGAAGTTTTATTATGATGGATCTACATAATTTTCATTTATTTTTATACCCTTAGATATCCTCAAGAAATCTTAAAGAGCTGTCCTTAAAATATTAAAATTACTGTTGCAACACATTGGGCCTGGCTCACTAAATGCGAACGAACATTTTCTTTCTTATTTTATATTGAAAACAATAAAAAAATTCAAATTTATTTGTTGTTTTCAATATAAAATAAGAAAGAAAATGTTCGTTCGCATTTAGAGTGCCAGGCCCATTGTTCCATTTAAAATTATAATTGGGAACCTCTTTTGGTCATAAGTTATTCTAATAAATAACAGAGTGGAACACGAAAAAAAATAACCAAACCGTTCCAAATTCAAGAAAACAATCAACTACAAAAATGTACCTAAGATGAATAAACAACTTTCTAGAACATATATGAACTTCCTAGGAATGATTCTCAACAACATTTATGTGGGTAAATATTAGATAGTAAGAAAAAACTAAAAGATTTAAGTGTTTTGGGCCATAAACTATTAAATTATTATAAACTAAAGCATACTTTTGGCAGCTTAAAAAAATATTTCTAATTTTTTTTAAGTTTTTTTTTTTGCGATTTTGATCTTGAAGATGACGTTTCTTTTTTTGATTTTATATTTTCACAATTTTTGTTCTTTATGACAAGGGCTACAACTTTGTTTCAGACAGTAAATCATAATTCCGAACTGTTTGAAAGATAAGAGCCTGAGAAAATTATCACTTTTTTGCAAAAATGACACCGAGGCCCCAAATCTTTGGGGGCCCATAAAAAAACGTGCATGACTTTGGGCAAAAGTGGGATACACGGGTCTATCTTTTGGACTTTTACCACGTAGTGGTGTCCTTATATGGTTATTTTTCCATGACTCAAAAAACTACACACAGTGTAATTTATTAAATTAAAGCAATTTGTATATATTGTAACCTTCGAAACAGATATGTTTATACTTAATATGTAGTCGAAGTCTGAAGGTCAAAGGTAAAATTTTGGAATATTTATTGGCGGTTTTTAATTAAGCTGTAGAAAGAATATAAAACTATATTTTATCCAGCCTTTTAACGAGTATCTGGTGTATGTCTCAGCTAGCGAATTTAATGAAGAAACTAAGAAGAAATTTATTTGTATAGCTTTTAGCTTTTTATGATAACACGGGTCAACAAATAATTAAAAATATGTTGGTACCGAGATACCGTTAGTGGCTTTGTATTAGGTGTTTTTAAATTTGATTTATTTTCCTGTGTAACTTTGGATCTTCTTTCATTTTAAAGTTTTGGCTATCATTAGTAAATTCATGTGCAAGTTGAGCGAAATGTGTGTTGTTTCAGTTGTAATGAAAACACACTCAAAATGTTTAGAAAATCTTTTACAGACATAGTGAGAAACATCTCCTAAAGCTACGTACACACGGTTGTCAGATTGTACAATATTGGGAGAAAAATTTTTAGAAAATGTCTAACAACCATGTGAACTTACAATTTTTGTCTTACAACGTTGTCAGAAAAAGTATTGTCAGTACATTGTAAGACAATACTATTGTGAGACATCTGACAATCGTGTAAACACCTTACGTTGCCATTGCCAGATCATTGTCAGAACTTTTTATTGTCATATGTGCTAAGTTTATGTATCTGACAATGGCATCATTGTCAGATAAATAATTTCTATTGGCAACACTGTGCATATGTATTTAAAATAAACGAAAGTGTAGCAACCGTGTGAACTGACAATTTTTGTTTTACAATTGTCTGACAATGAAATTGTAAGGTTTTCTTACAATCGTCTAAACTGACAATTTACATTTGCTAATAATATTTCATTGGGAGTACATTGCGAGCAAATTGCCAGATCTGACAACATTGTAAAATCTGACAACCGTGTGTACGTAGCTTAAGAATGCATTACACATCAAATTGGGACTTGTGAAGCAGTATGTGAAGGCATGTTTTGCCTTTCATTTAAGCAATTTTCCATGTTTAAGTAAAAACAAGTAAGAGAGCTATACACTATATATATCCTTCACCAAATTATACTTTAAAATAAATTTGAAAAAAAAACAATTTTTTAAAAATTTTTTTTAAGTTTTTTTTTTTAAAATTTTATTTAATTAAAAATTTTTTTTTTTAATTTATTAGTGAAAAAATTTATGACAAAAAAATTTTAGTTGTGAAAAAAAATTCGGGTTAAAAAATATTTTTCCCGATTTTGACCCATTGTAGTTCCAACTTACTATGGTCTTATATACGTCATTGCAAAGGTCTTTGAAATATCTATCATTTGTTATCCATATTGTCTATATTTATGGGTTACGGAAAGTTGATTTCAACATACAGACGGACATGGCTATATCGACTTCGCTATCTATAAGGATCCAGAATATATATACTTTGTAGGGTCGCAACTGAAAAATTTATATATTTTGCCACTCATGGTGAAGGGTATAAAAAGTAAAACCTGGTATTTTTAATGGCTCTCAAATCGGACTTTTAATGAAAAGCAATGATTTCATACATTCAATGAATGATTTAGAAGCAGCGGTTTGGAAACATTTTATTGCCGATGTAACAATTTATGGGGAAATCAGAAGCCTGAAAATTACGATGAATTCATATGAACATAAAAGTGCACTATATGCACAGACAATTAGACAGGTTTCCTGAAAATCTTGGATCGTATAGCGAAAAACAAGGAGAACGTGTCCATCATGATTTAAAATTGATGGAAGATAGATCGCTTGCATGAACATATGATGGCATAGTACTGTGGCAGTATCACACGGGAGTGTCCTAAGGATATGAATTGTAGAAAATCTAAAAAAGAAGCTGCCAACCTTTAAAATAAATTAATAAAATGTTGTAGAGTCGTTTATTTAGCCCTGCAATTTAATATAAATATAAGTATACAGTGTGAATCAAAGTATTGAATATACTTAAAATCAATTTTAGTTTCGGGGGCATCAAAATCTTTGTTGACCTGTGTAATGAATACATATTTGTGTAATAATAAACATTAATTTGTAACATTTCATTACCAAACAAAATTATTTTTTCCCTTAAAAAAGAAAATGAACTAAAATTTGATTTCAATCTACTTATTTCTTTTAGATTTATGGGTAAAAATTTAAGCAAAACAATATTTCTATTAATAAAAACCATTTTAATAGCCATATTTACAATAACAGAGAAAAAGTTATTCTAAAATAATTAGCTACCTAACGTTTCTGTTTTTAATAACAGTTTTGTAGAAAAAAGAAAATAACTAAATTCTTTATTATATGCATAGTTCTTTCAAAAACCTAAATATTCGTAAACACTTTGCTATGTTTGATTAAATTCAGCTTACCAACAAAAATTGTGCAGTATATAACATTTTCTAATAGCAGCCTAAATGTATGTTAGCAATTTTTATTTATTTAAATATTCTTGCATGTTAGTATGTGCTAAAGTCCCCTAAAAGTATGCAATAAACCTAAAAAACTAATTGAGTTTTTATATTTAGTTTTTTTTTTTGTTATTAAAATAGAAATATTATTAAAACTAAAACATTTCTGCATATTTTTCTAAATTATTTTTTAATATTAAAGTATTAAAAGCATAAACAACTAAAGCACTTTTTCTGTTTTTTTGTGGACTTTTAGTATTTGTTCCAAAAAACGCAATTAGTTTTTTAATCTTTTTATTAAAACCAAGTATGTTTTATATTTAAAGTTTATTATTTTTATTGTTTGGACTAAGGAATGGTATAGTTTAATAAATGTTTTATTATAACAAAAAGCAGACCATAGTAAGCTTAATTTAACAATATTAAAGTGAAAATTTACATGTTTCCATGTTACAGGAAATGAATTAAAGGTAGCTGTTTTTTTTTTTTTAAAAAAGACAGTTTAATTTTTTTTTAATAAATTTCAATCTGTTTAAATTCCATGGACTACCTGTAGATTAATACTTATTAAAGGAACTGCATGACTTCTTTGTATGATACCCTCCTCAAAAGAAATAAATATGTATATGAAAAGCCATTTCTAATAATAAGATCTGCTTAGTTGATTTAATATTATTAAAAGCAACGAACAAAAAAATTAATTAGAATTTCATAGTAAACAAATTTTTGCTGTTTCTTATTCATACTTTGTCCTTTGAAAGTAGACAATTTCAAAATAATTTTTAGTTTTTCTTTTGCTTTTTTTTTAGCCAGCTTTGAGGCATTTTACAAATAGCAAACAAAAGAACCTTGGAATATATTAAAATAAGCCTGTAATAATCTTACCTAACACACACTCAAGGCACCCAAAGAGACAGATAAACCCAAAACAGCAACAGAAAGCATTTAATGTTTTGTTAATGATTAAAGTGGAAATTAAATAAACATTTTAACTTCCTGCGGATACAAGTTTGAAATGTTTTTTAATGACTCTTATGCTGGCGGATACCAAACACACACAAACCCAGCAACAAAATACAAGAAAACATAATTATAGTTCTTTTGAGTTTAACAAGTTTTGTTTTTCCATGTATTATTTCCTTAGTTCGGATTTAAGAAGATTTCTTTTTATTTTTTTGTTTTTTGGTAAAGAAAAGTTGTTACTTATTTAAATTTGTGTTTGTGGGAGGTTTTTATTTAGTAAGTAAACATAACATTTACGCAGAACAAAAATTTGTTTTTTAAACTACATAAATAAGTATATGGAAAATTTTACAGATCTTATGAAATCTGCGAGTCAGCAACAATTTAATATAATTTATAAAAAAAAGAAGCCAAACAAAGCAGTAAATTTATCATTTGATTTTGTTTATGGTTTTGTGTCGCGTTCTTGTTCCTAAATCAAGTTTGTTATCGGTACTCCGCGATCGTTCTAATTAAGTGGTTGCAAAATTTGAATTCAAATCAAAACAATTAAAATACGCTAGGGCGTATTTTATCAAAATATATTGGATCTTGACTTATAAATACGGAATTTAAATAGATGGCGTATCTTTTGAACGCAGTTTTTGTGTTCAATAACTTATATGTCTGTCATTAATTCTCACTTAGTTGATGAAGATTATAGTGTAAACAACAAGGTTCGAAAATATCGAATTTTGTACCAACAAAGGGAGATGGTTTGTGTGGTTCAGAAGTGATAATTTTGACACGGAAGACAAAGAACGCCCAGGCCAGACAAACAAGTTTGAAGACCCAGAATTGAAGGCATTACTCCATGAATATTGTTGTAAAACTCAAGCAGCAATTCCAAAACGTTTACGGGTAACACGATTCATCCAAAAGCAGGGAAAATGGGTACCATACGAATTGATGCCGAGACACTGAAAGACAATTTTGCATGTACGAAATTATGCTTGAATGCTTTAAAAGAAATTCATGTTTGCACCAAATCATTACTTGCGATGAAAAATTGATCCATTACGATAACCCGAAGCATCAGAGATGGTATGTAAAGCCCGGCCAACAAGCCGAATCGAAAGCCAAATATACATGGCGCTTAGGTAATGCTCTTCTGTATGAGCTGGTTAAATCTGGCCAGACCATCACAATGAACCATAAATTTATTTTAAAACCAATTTAAAAAAAACAAAAACAAGTAAGAGAGCTATATTCGGCTGTGCTGAATCTTATATACCCTTCACCAAATTATACTTTGAAATAAAATTAAATTTTTTAATTTTTTTAAAATTGTTTTTTAAGTTTTTCCAATTTTTAAAAAAAAAATTTGTTTAATTTAAATATTTATTTTTTTAAATGTGTTAGTAAAAAAATTTACTATAGCCCTTGATATACATCGTTGCAATGGACTTTGAAATATCTATCATAAGATATCCATATTGTCTATATTTATGACTTAGTAATCTAGATATAGATAAAAAAATAGAGGTTGTCTCGGATTTTTGTTCATATCTCCGTTACTTATGGACGGATTTTGCTGGTTTTTAATAGCAAACTTCTCGAAAGCATGTCTGAGAGAACTGTTGAAGATTTGGATCCCGAAGATATCTGGGGTCTTCAGACAATTAATTTCAGCAGACATACGGACAGACGGACATGGCTAAATCGACTCCGCTATCTATAAGGATCCAGAATATGCAACGAGGTTGTGAAAAATAAAGGTAGAGCCTCTAAATATTAAAATAAAACAATTTTTTAACAAAAAATAAAATGATGTGCCTCTAAAAATTTAATCCATTTAAGCGTTTCTATTATTTTTTCCAGCAAAAATATTGACTCTTTACATTGTTAGTCATATAGTGTATTAAAATATTAATGAAAAGAGGAATGATTATGTTTTTTCTTATGTTGTATGTCTGATAAACAAAACTGCATATAAATTTTTTTTAACAAAACTAAACTTGACTAATATACTTACAAAATTGGAAAAAAATGCTATCGTTTCTATTATTTTTTCCAACACTGTATATACTTTATAGGATCGGAAAATTATATTGTGGAAATTACAAAACGGAATGACAAACTTATATATACCCTTACGAAAATTGTACAAAGAGCACACAACCATTTAAAAAATGTATTATTTGGTCATAATGTTCAAATTTTTCACAATGGTTTAAAAATGTTGTTATTGCCTTTCAAGCTAAAAAAAAGTCCTACAATAATACTACTCTGTATGCTATGATTATTGTTTTATAGTAACTAACCAGCTGAGACTTAAGAATCGGTTAAGCCGATCCGCTCAATCGTGAAATATTAGAACATTATGACAATATGACATGATAGGATAGCTTGTGAATCGACCAATTATAATTAAGTATACAAATACAATGAAACTGCACTTACCCAACCCGTTGTCCCGTTTTCAATTTCACTTCTTAAATTCCTTTTACATTTATATTTTTGATTACTTTAACAATAACAACAAACACACCACAAACAACAACACACAGATTGTATTGCTACATATTTTTTTATTTTTAATTTTTAACAAAAAACCTTGATTTATTGATTTTTATTTAATAATTTATTAATATTACACTAAACACTTGTTGTAAACTTTGATAGAATACAATTTATTTAGAAATTAATTAAAACAATAAATAAATTAAAATCTTTTATTAATTTTTTTCAATAACTTTCTAAGAACAACCGAATTGCACAATATACACGAAAAACCTAAAGGAATAGACAAAAATCACAAAAAGAAGAATGCGAGACTACAACAACAAGTGGAGACTTGTTTATGTGAATTTTAGTAAGTGACAATAACAAAATACTTAATACTGCAACAACATAAACAACATGATGATAAATAGGGGGAGAAAAAGTAAGAGATATTTATCTCTTAACTCTCTGCTATTACACCAAAGTACATATGTATGTATTTACTGTTCTCATCAAAAAGCTTTAACATTCGTGTTGTTGTTATTGGTTATATGCATTATGTTTGTTTACCTTTTTATTAGGTGCATAGGTTTGTCAATGTTGGGAATTTTTTTTAATGTTTTGTACCAAAGAATATAAATCATTTATTTGATTTATATTCTTTATTTGTACCTAATTTGTGATTGAAATGTACTAAAGCGATGTTAGAGCAGTGCTGCCATATATTTTTTGAAGAATATAGAAAGGCCGAAACTCGTGTGTTTTGTAAGCTCAGATTTTCGTATTTAGCCAATAAATCTTATAAAATTATTTAATTTTACTAAAATATCAATCTTCATGTCCTAAAGTTTTCACCTATATCAAATACTTATATAATGACTGAGATCGTAAAATTCTTAACACACGTTTTTCATTAAAACTTTTAACCCAAGTATTAATTGATTTTTTTTTTTTTTGATCAAGTTACCTTTGTAAAGCATGTCAGTTATTATGTTTAATGTCAATTATGTTCATTTGTTGTTAATCTGATTAAAATGAGTGACCAGAAAACAGTGCTTACTAAAATTATTAAATATTTTCAACAAAACCCAACTTGGTCCTACAAAAAGTTGGCCAGATAATCGAAGGTTTGCCGTCAAACTGTTTCCAATGTTATTAAACAGTACTGGGAGAACTTGTCCGTTGATATAAAACCTGGTTCAGGTAGTAGGAATTGTCCACATGATGTTTCTAAAGCCAAGAAAATAGAAAGCAATTTCAAAAGAGCTCCCAACACATCCGGTAGGAAAGCAGCACGGTTAGTACTCGGACTATTTGGTACGAAAAGTTAAAGCCAATGAAGGTTTAAAAGCATACAAGGCTGAAAAAGTTCCTGACAAGAACGCTGCTAAAAATTTAGAGATCAAAAACAGAGCACGGAAATTGAAGTCAAATTTTATAAAAAAATATTCCGGCTGCACAATGGATGACAAAACGTATGTTCTGGCAGATTTTTCGCAGCTTCCGGTTCAAAATTTTGATGTTGCTGATGCTCGAGGGAATGTTGATGAAAAGTTTAGGACCCAAAAGCAGACAAAATTTCCCAAAAAGTTCTTGCTATGGCAAGCAGTATGCAGTTGCGGCAAAAAACCCAAACCTTTGTTACAAAAGGCTCTATAAATACCGAAATTTACATCAAGAAATGTTTACAAAAAAAGATGTTTCCATTCATAAGACTTCATAATGTGTCCACTTATTTTTGGCCTGTCTTGGCATCCTGTCACTATGGTAAGAAAGGTCTTGAGTGGTACAAGAACAATAATGTGATATTTGTACCAAGAGAGACAATTGCTCCAAACTGCCTGGATCTGAGTCCTGTGGAGAGATATTGGGCTCTTGTTAAAAGAGAATTGAAGAGCACAAAAAAGGTGTCCAAAAGTATGGTAGATTTTAAGCGGAGATTGACAACCTGTTCGAAGAAAGTGACATAAAGCACTATAAAAACCATAATGGAAGGGTTTTCGAAAAAGGTTCAAAATTTCATCATTAGTAATTCGAACTATAAAAATATTTTTTTTTTTTTTTGTAAATTGTAACAATAATTTCAATAAAATAAAAAAAGATTCAAGTAAGTTTAGGGATTTTACTTTTACTAACATACATGTATGTTAAAAATTTTTCAATCTCAGTCTTTAGAAATCATTTATTTACTTCTTACAAGTTCCACAAACCTTGCACCCTTTGAAAAATGTTTACATTTTTTTATATATTGCATGCAAAATGTATTTGTGCTCATTTTGACAATCGACGTTCTTAAAATTTTAAGAACACCTAGTTGTTATGTTGATAACAATTGTTCTTATTTTGACAACGCCTTGTTCTTATTTGGATAACACCATGTTGTTACTTTTACAACAATTGTTCTTATTTTAAGCTTTGATCTTGGTTTAAAATGAGGGCGTTCTTTATTTGAAAACAAGCCGTTGTCAATTTGACAATGTCTGAATTTTCATTTAAGAAGTGTGCGTTCTTGATTTGATATCTGGTATTTTAAATTTCTTCGCTTTTGATTTGATAACAGGGCGTTCTTTATTTGACGTCAGTTATTTTTATACTTTTGTTCTTGATTTGACAACGTTTTGTTTTAGATTTAAGAATGTATGTTCTCGACAAATTATGAACTCATGAAATGAATTATAATTTTAGAATGTCTTTTTTCCCTCTGTGTAGAGTTATTTAACATAAATTTCATTTTAAGTAAATATTAAGCCTTTTTAAATAATAGTTAGTAACATTTATAATAAATATTCCTAAAATAGCACCTTCTAGCAAACAATAAAAAAATTATTTCGGTCAACTTCGCACAAGCAAAAAATTCGCCTAAGTCCTAAATAAATAAACAAGTTATTTATATTTAGATGTTTTTAGTTAATTTTAAGTCGTTTTGAATTCCTAAAGAAACGTATGTAAGTAGAAACTAATCCTTTGAAAAATTAATGTCTTTCATTTGGATATAATTAATTACTTCACTTAATACACCACTTTTAATCCTGGCCATAACTATTCATAAATCTTTTTAACACTTTTCTAATTTGTAAGCAGAATGCTGGGATGTGGTACAAAACTTTTACATAAAATTCTATTTAATCATTTTGTAACAACAACAACAACAACGACAGCATTAATCAGCAGCAAGAGCAACAAAAAGTTCGAAGAAAACCAAACAAACAAACAACTTTACCAAATGAAAATGATTAAGCAATCAAATATGAATGAATGAAATGAACGACGACTGAGCAAATGAATGAATTAATAAATGGATGGATGTATGGATGAAATGTAAAAGCTTCCACCCAAATATCAGCAGCATAATTCTATCTTTTGGGAAAAATATGATGATGAAGAAGACGTTGAAGCTGTTGATGACGATAATAATGTTGACCAGTTTTTTTTTTCGTTCTTGAAACTTTTTACTCTCATGCTTGGTATGGTAGTAAGTGGGCATGGGTGGGTTTGTGTGTTCATAAATTGAACAGTGGTGAATATAAAGAAAAATTTAGGAAAATATTGTAAGTATTAATGATAAAATAATACGATTTTCAATTTAATTCAAATGAAATGTCCAAGATATTTTTTTGTTGCCATTGGAAAAGCTATTGATTTTAAGGTTAGTGATGTAAATACAATAAGCTTCCAGTTTGTGAGTTATTGTGTAAGGCTTTAAATGTCCAAAATTGGCATTTCCTTGGACAAGATCACGACACTCGTACGCATTTGAAGAGGAAAAATTAAAGAAATCTTAACAGTATTTGGCATGTTCTTTCCATTTTTTGGAAGCATTTAAGTAGCAATATGTTTAGGGCTAAAATTAGTTTTTGTTATTTTGTTGTTTATAATATATTAGCAATAAGTAAACTTAACTCGTTTTGGACTACGTCTAGGAAAATGCAAAAATATGCAAATTGTAACATTATTTATTTAAGTGATTTCGTTTTAACTAAAATATAATTTCTCTTTTTTTTTACAAGGTTACGTTGTTGCATTTCTGATAAGGATTAGTTCAAAATTGCATTTGCTACCAAAATCATTGAACGCAGAGTACATATAAGTTAGGTAGAAGAACGCGACATTAGAACATGAACATGATTAATATGTGTTAAAAATAATGTCCATATAAAAATGAAATTATTTATGTTGTAGTCACTATTCAAAAGAAAATATAAATGTATATTAAAGAAATTTATACCATTAATAATGTTAAACTACGGTTTACAAAATTCAACGGTAAACTACGGTTTACAAAATTAAATTCCTCGAAATCTCGTTACAAATAGTATCAGAAATAACGAGTTTAGATGCAATTGTTTTCTTACTTACTCCTTACTTACTTTCTCCTGCAAATTTCAAAGTATTTGAGTTAGGGACTTTCTGCATATTACCAACGATATATTCTGAAATTCAAAGACGATCTAGCCGTCCGTCTGTCCATTGAAAACACGATAAGGCCCAAACGCAAGGAACTGACTGGATGAAATTTTCCACAATTATTCTCTGTTAATAAGGTTTGTTTGGTATTAAAAATGCCCAAATCGGTATATGATTTTACCAAGCCCTCATACAAATAAAGAGAAGATATGACTCAAACTTAATGCTCCATAACTCCATTACAAGAAAAAACAAGTAAGAGAGCTATATTCGGCTGTGCCGAATCTTATATACCCTTCACCAAATTATACTTTAAAATAAAAATTTTAAATATTTTTAGGTAAACAAAATTAATTTTTTTTTTTCAAAACTGTTTTTCAAAATTTAAAAAAAAAATTTTTCGGGAGAAAAAAAAAAATTTTTTTTCACTAATAAATTTAAAAAAAAAATTTGAAAAAAAAAAATCAAAATCAAAACAATTTCGAAAAAAAATTGAAAACAATTTTGAAAAAAAAAAATTTTTTAAATTTTGAAAAAAATTTTGAAAAAAAAAATTAATTTTGTTTACCTAAAAATATTTAAAATTTTTATTTTAAAGTATAATTTGGTGAAGGGTATATAAGATTCAGCTCAGCCGAATATAGCTCTCTTACTCGTTTTTTATAAAATATTTTTCCAAAAAAAAAAACATCTTTTGTTTAAAGTATAATTTGGTGAAGGGTATATAAGATTCGGCCGAATATAGCTCTTTTACTTGTTAATCCTAAACCCGCAAACTTTCAAAAAACTAAAAAAAAATTTGTCGAATAATTTTTTTAAGGTTAATTATGATCCAAACGACTAAGAACTACAATCAGAAACAAATTTGCAAATTAAGTTTAGGAACTACGCTCAAAAAGGTGAAGAGTGCCTCAGGGCATTGTTGCCGGTTTTGGTGTAAAAAACAATAACATGTAAACATTAATTATGATACGATTGTATTGCAAAACTAATGAAAAAGAAAAAGTAAGAAAATAAGTTTTACTGTCTGCGATGATACTCATAAATATAATGTTTGGCATTTGAGAAGCATAAATGAAGATCGAATTTTAAGCAAACACCACCTTTTTGCCTAAACAGATGGGAAAGTGGTCGATATTGTCATAACGGACGTCATTAGCTGGATGTTTTGCTCCTGGCTGTGGATCTTCTTGAGTGGTACTCCGCAATCATGAGCCAAGGCTTGTAATCCAATTCGTCTCCGGTCTCAATCTGCCATTCCTATAATTTTTTTTATATAACAACAAAATATAACAAATAATATAACAAAAAAGTAAAAAACTATACAATATAACACGTCGTTAAATTTAACCGCAACCCTTAACAGTGCCCTGAGGCACCCCTTATTTGTTGCGTTCTCAGCACACTTTTTGTTAATTGTTTAGCATTAACAAATTCGTAAACTGAAAGATGAATATCTTACTTTAAAAAAAATAAATAAAACGAATAGATCGGGCGACTAAAAGTTAGTAAAACTTTGATTTAAAAAAAAATCACACACAAAATTTCACGTGCTAAAATTATGACATCACTCACAAAACAGCTGACAGAACAAAAACTAAAAGTGAGTATGCATTTCGACCTTCGAGGGAAACGTTAACAAAACAGTTACTAAAGTCACCGTCAAATTTAAAAAAAATATATATAATTACTTTTTGACATAATTGGTATTTTGTAACACATGCCTAGAGGCACTCTTGCGGGTTAGAGCGTTAAGATTTAAATTAGCTGATAATATGTTTCATTACCACTGTAAATACTAGGGAATAACAATAAATTGAAACAAAAAACATATTTTTATTGCTTGACAGACACACGCACCCTATAAAATATTACTTATTTGTTTATATTGTGTAGTTTTTCCGAAAACAAAAGAAAACAATTTTTGTAGAGGAGAAGAGAAAAACAAACAGTCATCACTGACACATGTCGATTAGTATTTAACATTAATTGATATTAATCGTTGATGCTAAAGTTAAAGAGTGAGAAGCGAGCAGCAAAAAGAAAAACTTTCTTTTCTTTCATACTGATAGTTTAGTTTGATAATCATAATAGTAATAATAATGTAATGATGATAATGACGTTGATAATGGACGAATTTGTCATAATGAAAATGAGCCAAAGTTGTAGAAAACTATTGGTTGTAGTTTTCCTTTATATCTGGTTGCTATTTATTATTGTGCGAGTTGGTTACTAAGGAAGAGCAAATCTAAATTAGTTGATGACGATTTGATGAGTTGGGGAAAAAAAAATGTATTTTCAAGTTGAATCCTTGTGAACGCTTAAATACTTGTGATGGCCAGCACTCATAATGAATATGAATGAAGACAAGTTAATAAAGTTTTATTATTGGCATCGGATTAAATTTCATTTCAGATGGAAGAGTAAAAGTATAACAAATACATACTAGACACTAGATAATAAAACTGTTGTTTATCACTCAAAATGTTAAGGCGTATCACGAGGCAGTGATAAAAGTCCACTTAATTTATTTATAGTAAGTCCCACATGATATATGTCTATCAAAATATACAACAATTAATGTGAGAACAAAACTAAGTATACAAGTCATTTTGGATGTTGCTAAAGGTCAATGTTTTACAGAAACAAACAATATCAAGGAATTTTGTTAAGATGTTTTAAGTACTTCCATTGGTTAATATATTAAGTTTATCCCAAATGACAATCCTCAAATCATTCATACAAATTCTTTAAAAAAAAAAAAAAAAATACAAACATCATTATCGGATTTTACTCAAATTTTCGCAAATGACGGAGAACAATTTGAGGCCTTGGAAGCATAGAAAATCAAAAAAGAGCAAAATAAGATCCATCGTAATACATACGAGTAACTATATAAAAATATAAAATTTCACATTGTATTTATTATTATATTGTAGGAATTTATTTATATTACAAATCAAAAATTCTCCACACCCGAATATAGCATTCCAACTAATTTATCAATTATTTTGAAAGTACTAGTAGACTATTTAAATTAATTACTAATATGTTTACTAAGAACACAAGTAATTTAATAGATATTTTTTTTATATTAGAAATTCATGTATAGATTCTAATTCGTAGGAACACAAACAATATTGTAAACAAAATATGTAAATTAATATTATTCAGACTTGATGACATTTATTGACATGTTATTTGTTAATCCATTTATGAAAGTTTACATTGATACATACAACCCAGCAGTTTCACAAGTAGTCCATGTATCCCTTCTAGACAGTAATTGTCACAAATGTCTGATCACTTGGCTGACTCCAATTTATACATTTTGGGTCATTTGACACGCATGTGCTCTTTAAAGTGCAGAGAGAAGTCAATTGGTTACATTATACATCCTAAGTAATCTATCAAGAAGTCAGTTGCCACCTTAGTGTCTCTAAGTAATCTAGAGTGCAGACACTTTAAACGTTTATTTTGTACTGCACTTTGGAAAGTGGTAGTCGGAGGAAAGTTTGTTTTTAACTGAGTATTTGAAGACAATTAGCTTCCGCTTTACATCCGTAAATGTTAAAAAGAACTAGTTATGTAGATAATCAAGTAACCAGTAAGAATGCTAGTAAGGGAACTATCTCTATGTTATCGGCATGTTAATCCAATGCGTTGACTTCTTTGAACCAGCTTTCAGATAGTCTCTTTGTAATTTAAGCTTAAAACATACACATGTAAAAATATCTAGTCACGTAGCTATTTATGTAACTAGTGTTCGCCCTAAATTATAGGTAAAATTACTAGTTCGGAACAGAATCCTAGAACAGCTGGAACAGAGTTGGAATGTTAGTACCCAGCAGTTAAGCAAGTAGTAAATGTATCCCTTATAGACAGAAATCGTCATAAATGTCTTATCACTTGGTTGACTCCAATTTATATATTATGGTCATTGTGCTCTTCGTGGTGCAGATAGAAGACAATTGGTTACTTTATACATCCCAGGTAATCAAGCGTGAAGACAGTAGTCACTTAAGTGTCTCTAACTAATCTGGAGTGTAGTCACTTCCAACGTTTTGTGAGTAATTCGTTCAAACTGGTTTTATACAAATTGTGTTGATATAATTCTCATACAGTTAATTTGTATTTTTGCTTAAGTATACTGATATCCCATGTAACATAGCATGAAGTCAATAGACACTTTATTGTCTCTTAGTAACCTATAATGAAGTCACTTTAAATCTTTCTTTGGTACTGCACTTTAGAAAGTAGTTATTTTACCCACCAGAAGCAATCCATTGGAGAGTTGTCGAAGAAAGGTTTGTTTACAAGCTATCGTTTATTGGACTGCCTCAGGGCACACTTAGAAAGGTGACTGCATCACTACAACAATACAAAAACAACATATATTTTGTTTTTGTTAAAATATATGTGAACTGTCAAAGTTGCCTCTTGTTGTTTTTGCTTTTGAGTTTGTTGTATTTTTCGCCACAACAAATACACGTGAATTGACAGTTAACTTGCTAAACCACTGAATATAAAAAAACTAATCAGTTGTTTCATCGCTGTCACCTTTCTAAGCACGTGTTAAAATAACTAGTCACATAGCTATTGAAGTAACTAGTTCCCACCCTAAATGATGGGTAAAATCTCTAGTTCGGGACTGTATCCTAGAACTGCTGGGTAACTATGAGAGTTAACATGTATGTATGTTTGCATTCGAGTAAATACATGTGTATAAAATTTGCATTTCCTTTATTAATATGCAGTAATACTCATACATACACACATAAACCGAAATCTAAGTCCGTTATGTCATTGTCATGTCATTTGTGTATGGGTTTAGAAATTCCGTTCATACATATATATGTATGTGTAATTGTCAACACATACAGTTTTGGTCAGTTATTTAGTAATGGTAATGGAAAGTACTTTTTAAAGGCTACAACATTGATACTATAGACCTGAAGCCGGCACTATTCAGATGTACACAAAATTATCAAAGGAAAATGGTCTAGACACACGTGATCTTGATTTCAAGTTGACATGTCAGGAGATTGTCTGCTGTTAATATATGTAGTTACAAATTTCAGGTCTTGATTCCTCTGAACTTGAAACTTCTTTTCTTAGACGTGTAAACTTTTAATGAAATCTATGATTCATTATTTCTATGGTATGGTACGAAAGGAAAAACAGAATAGGTAAATAGTCAACTATAAATGTAGAACTTCAAATATCAAAATTATTTTTATTATTTTTTTAATAATTTTCCTGTTGCTTAACTATGTAATATCATAAAGTATTTTTCGCTATATTTTTAAACACACATGGGTGTTTCATACAGTATTGAAGTGAATATATGTGTGTGTATGCAAAGTGTTCTAGGTATTTGTATGTATTTTGTTATTGTGTTAGTTGTTGATTACTTTATAATCCATTACATGTTACATTATTCACATCCCAACATACCATATCCAAAAAAACCCGAAGAATTTCAAAACCGCGGTTTCGGGTTTAAAAAGTTGAAAACCGATCGGTTTCGGTTTTGTGATAATTTGTTAACTATTAAATCAGTTGTTAATATAGGAACTGCTAAACAAATTTAAAGTTAAAATTTGACGAGTGTTTACGAGGATAAAGGAAAATTGATACTTTTTCTTTTAATGTATTAAATTAGTTAAAGTTGGCTTATATGCTTCTCAGTAAAGAAATAATCAAGAATAGGGTGCTCAATTGTATTATGATACCAAAAATGGAGAACTAAACCAAACTAAGGAGTACTTTTTCGTTCTTCAAAATTAATTTTCTATAATATTGAACCTAGAATCAGGATATTACTTTGAAATTTCAAATTTGACAGTGGTTTAAGTGTGGAAAATTTTTACTTTTTCTTCTAATGGTACTTTTTATTACAATAAATTATTTTACTTGTTGTATATACATAATAGTTGGCTGATATGCTTCTGAGTAAAGAAAGTATCAAGGATAGAGGACATAATGATAATTAGGTAACAGAAACTATTATTGAAATTTCTATAATAATGAACCTATAAGCAAAATATTAAACACACATGATCCTGACTGAGTTAGAATATAAAAAAGGGAATTGCAGGTACTTTTTCGAACTAGTAGTACTTTTTGAATATTTTATAACGATGGACCTAGAATCGCGAATTCAAAACGGATAATTAATGTTACTATTTCTCTATTGTAAAAGTACTTTTAGAATATTTTATAATAATAAACCTTAAACTTAAGCACAAATGATTCTGAATGAGTTAGAATTCACGAAAGGTGATTATAGTCTTGGCATTCTTTTGTATTTTGTATAATAATGGACACAAAAATATGAAATTAAAAATTCAAGATGCTGAGTAGGAATACAAAATGTGGGTCTTTATAATTATATATTATTATATTAATAGTAAATCAAACGATAATAAAAAAGTGTTAGAAGACAAACTAAAGAAGTAATTGATCTTCTTTTAAATAATAAAAAACAAAAAAGTGAATTGGAGGATGATTTCGCTGCTGGTGATCCGTTTGCAGAAAATAATATTGTAATGTGTAAGTGCTAGTGAAAGAAATGAAGTTGGTCATTGAATTTGAAACACGTCTACAAGAAAACGGCGAAAACTTTGCTTCTTTTGTAAGTTATATTTGCAGCCTACAATTCATGTACAAGAAAAAAATTGTTTATAGCTTTTTTCAAGAAAAGGAACTGACAGTGGTTTCTAAGGCACCAAATCGAAAACTAAGCACAACAAAAGGAATAAGAAGAAAGTTAAATGAAACAAAAAATAGTTTTTTGTAGCATCACGCATTGTCGACTCAGTTCTTTCGACATGAAGGAACTGCCAGAAAATTGTATTTTCAAAAAAATGTTGCTTCGAAAAAGTTTAGAGATAAGTTTAGCTTTAAAGTATTAAGAAAATCTTTAATGATATCAAAACCATACACATTTTTATACCCACCATCATTTTCTCATTCCGTTTGTAAAACATCAAGATATTCATCGCAGACCCACAAAAGTATGAAATTCAAAAAGGTTCTACCTATGCCGGTTTGACTGTCCGTTTGTCAGTCGGTTGAAAACAAGATAGGGTCCAAACAAATGAAGCTAGCTGGTTCAAATTTCCCACAAATACTCTCTGTTGATAAGGTTTATTTGGTATTGAAAATGGGAAATATCAGTTCATGATTTCACAAAATATACAAATATCCCCCATGAATATTTGTTATTTTGTCAGAACGTGATTCTGAGTCGATCGGTATAGTTTAAGGTGGGAGTTAGACTCCCCGCTATGGTGGTGTAGGGTATAATAAAGCACTGTTAAAAAAAACATTCTAAATATGTAATTATTATACTATTTCAATTATAAATATTAAACCTTTCATTTTAAATTTCCTTAAAATAAATGATACATAGAATTTAATATTGTAAAAGAATAATTAAAAATGTCCGGAATATTTGAAGCTGTAATTAAAGGATTCAATTTCAAAAGAACTAACATGACATCAAATTATTTGTAAAGAATTATTTAGACAGTTGAATTCACAAACATTCATAAATTTAATATAAACAATTAATTTGTAATAATGAAAAGAAAGCAAGAAAGAAAACATATCAAATACATTTTAATATTTAAGCATTTAAATTATATTGCAGATGTACATACATATGTATGTAATTTTATCGAATTTTTTGCTTTTGTCTTTTGTTTATAATAAATTAAACAAATCATAAATACAACATGTATCAAATTTTTGTTTTGTTATTTTCCTAACAAGTGTCCTAAACATAAGAAATATATAGATATTTATGCTGATTTCAACAAAACTAAGTTGCAAATGTAAAAGAAATTGATTGTTGCTAGACATTAAAATAAATTTGTAAATGATGTTAACGAAATACCCATCAAACAATGTTTAAGTAGGGGATATAACTTCTGGGAAATACATGGATCTAATACCTCTACTTAATAACTGCATTATTTAGAATACTTATATCAAACCTAAGATCTGTATATTGGGAGTATGACTTAACAATGCGGGATTTACAATAGATGGCATATCTATTGAACGCGGTTTTTGTTTTAAATAACTCATATGTAATTTTGAAGGGCACAAAATTACAAAACTAGTTTTTTTATTTTTCTGAAAAAAAAAAAATTTTTCGAATTGTTTTTTAAAGTTTTTTTTTACATTTTTTAAATTTAAATTTTTTTTTTTTTTTTTGTTTTTAATTTTTTTTTTTAAATATTTAGCGAAAAAAAAAGTTTTGGTAAAAAAAAATTCGGGTTAAAATATATTTTTCCTGATTTTGACCCATTGTAGGTCCAAAATACTAAATCTTATATACATCGTTGCAATAGACTTTGAAATATCTATCATTAGATATCCATATTTTCTATATTAATGACTTAGTACTACAGATATAGATAAAAAATAGGTCAAAAATCGAGGTTGTCCTGGTTTTTTCCTTATATCTCAGCCATTTGTGGACCGGTTTTCTCGATTTTAAATAGCAACCGAGCCGGAAGAATGCCGGAGATATTGATGTATGAATCGTGTATTTAAGTTATTTGGGGGCTTCGGAAAGTTGATTTCAACAGACAGACATGGCTTAATCGACTCCGCTATCTATATGGATCCAGAATATATATACTTTATAGGGTTGGAAAATTATATTGTGGAAATTACAAACGGAATGACAAACATCTCACGAAGGTGATTGGTATAAAAATCATTGGGAGCTACTGAAGCAGCAATTTCAGAACGTCTGCGAGCAGCAAAATTCATCCCAAAGCATGGAAATTGGGTACCATACGAATGGAAGCCAATAGACCTTGAAAGATGATTTTGCATGTCTGAAATAATGCTTGTACGCTATAAAAGAAAAGAAAATATTTTTTCACCGAATCATTACTTGCTATGAAAAATGGATCCATTACAATAACCCGAAGCGTAAAAGATCGTATGTGAAGCCTGGCCAACCCGCCGAATTGACACCAAAGCTAAATATCCATGGCGCTAAGGTTTTGCTCCGTATTTTGTGAAACCAAAAGGGTCCTATCTATTATGAGCTGCTGAAAACTGGCCAGACCATCACAGCGAACCTTTACCGAATGCAACTGATTCGGTTGAAGCAAGCATTTACCGAACAGGGCAAGAATATACTACAACGCTCGGCCTCATGTTGGAATGCCAGTTAAAAAGTATTTAGAATGACGTTGTTGGGATGTTTTGCTTCATCAGCTTTATAGTCCAGGCCATGCCCCGTCCAACTACTATTTGTTTAGATCGATGCAGAACTATCTCTCTCTCTCTCTCTGGGAAACACTTCACTTCAAAACAGACTATCCGACATGGGCTTGATGGGAAAAGGTCATAGCTAACAATGGCCAATACTTTGAATAAATGTATATTGTACAAATGCTTCAAAACAAAAGTTATACACCCAATATTAAAATTGTTTGCGAAGTTTCTATTAAATTTTTAACAAAATTCTGCCACATCCTTTGAAATACATCTCAAAAACATTTAATAATTATTACAAAACTTATTTATATGTATTCAAATTGAAGATAACATATAAATGTATGTAATATTTAATATTGATGATGTGGCTTTTGTTTGATTTTGCAATCAATATTTAAATTTATTGCATTATAAATTACTTTGAATGCAGCAAAAGAAATATTCTGAAATTCAAATAAATTATGAAATATTGAAGTCTTCTCTTATATATTTTTATTTTTTGTTATTCTGCTTTCACTCCCCAAAGGACATTAACTTAAAAACTTAAATCAAATTTATATATTGTACATTTCACAGACATGCATGCACAAATCATTATTTCAATGTTATCAAGGATACAGCAAACAAAAATATAAACTGAAGTTCTATTTATGAAATATTTGTATAAATTGTAATAAAGAAATTTTTTTAAAAAGAAAGAAGAGATATTTTTGGTATTTTCTTTTTTTCTTTTGTATAGTAATACAAATGAAATCTCTTTACTTTCGTCTTTAAATATAGTAACAAATAAACCAAAAACATGTATAACATCAATTTTACTAGACTGTTGATTTGGTAAATAAAAATGAAGGACAACAGAAAAAACTTGTGGAGATGGAAGAATTCTTGGTCGGTCAAGTCGAAAGTTTAGTTTTAATAATTTTGGAATGGTTTAACAAAATTGGACTTAATGAAACTTAAATATTTTAAAGCAATAAAGCAATAGGTCTATTTAACGACGTAACACCAAGAAATTAAAAACTAAATACTATAATTTTGGTACATTTTAGAAATGGAAACTTTTAAAATGTAAAAACAGCATACTTTATTTACCAACCACCAAAAAAGTCATTCCATTTGTATCGAAATAATGGTCGCAGAACCAAAACTAATATATTCTGGATTCTCATAAGAGTCTAAGACATTCTAGCTTTGTTCTTCTCCATGTCTTTAAAACACGAAAGGAGCTAGCTGGTTAAAATTTCCCACAAATACTCACTGTTGATAAGGTTTGTTTGGTATTGAAAATGGTATGCTCGTATATAATGATATTAACATAAATTTCGACATGTCATTTAACGTTTTAAGAAATTAATCACTCTATCAAACTCTGTACAGTTTGGAAAATAGAAGGCCAAAACTACGTATTGTTGGTATACATGATTCGGCCTAGCCCAATATAACACTCTTATTTGTTTGTATTATTCTTATTAACCTTTAGTAGGCTATTTTTATTTGAGCTGAAAAAATATTGATATAAACCTCACTATTTTTGTTATACAACTTCGTACATAAAACGTTGGTTTATTTCCTTTAAATAAACCGGATACTTTTGATTGCAAATAACAGCCGTGCAGTAGTTTAAAATTATAACGACTCTTTACTTGTTTAAAATGTACAACAACAACAGTTCAAATAGTCACTCAGTATCTTTATACACGTTTATCAATTCACAGAAATGCACACAAACTTAAATGTACTAGGCTGAACACCGCCTATGATAAAATCACTCACGACTGCAACCTCTGCCACTATTTATACACACGGCATCTTTCGGGAATCTTCTAAAATGCTCTTAATGGACAAACTCGTATGTTCGAATTCTAGAGCTTTCGATGTCAATGTTAGCAGCTTAAACATTTAGTGTTGCCATACTTATAAACAGTGCTAATAACCGCATGCTTTCAACATTGTTGATAAGTAGAAGCTTCTACTGATGGACGTGATTATAATCATGATGAATGCTGCAGGCAGTCGTTACAGATCGTTAAATTCAAATCGCTATTGCAAATTCGTAACAATATGTAGGTAACATTTAACTAATCTAGTTAATGAATACACAATTGATTGGTTGCTGAACCAACTGCCAATTGCATTGTTTGGAGCATCTGCTACTTCAAACGTTTCATTTTCATCATGTAAATCGTAATGTTTATATATAAGTCAAACATAACATAAAACCCATTTATATTAGATCGGCATTTATTTTGCATCTTTTTTGGAAATTCTGCTGAAATTCTGAGCAACATACAGTGGTTTAGAAACGTTTTTTTTTTTTGGAAATAATTCGGTATCTCGGGAACTATTGGAGACATTGCTACAAAATTTCATATGGTTGGAACTGAGCTGTTTTCGAGTTGATTTACATTTGTTAAGCTTATTAGCGCTAATGGGGGCCAGTGCGTTGTTCCTCAAAGTTGGTCACTTCGGGTCTCAATATAAATATTTGATATTGGTGAAAACCCTAGGACTTGAGGATTGATATTTTAATGAAATTAAATAATTTTATAAACTTTTGGTACGTAATTTAACTTAAAATCTAAATATATTATAATATGATGATTTTCCATGAAGAAAAATCTAAAATTTGAATTAATGCAAAATTTTAACGGTTAAAGATATCAAAATAAAAATTGGAAATAATTTAGATCCAAATCAATAGCATTATAATTTTTGATATTTTTTTTTCCGGATCATATAAAAATTGTATGTAGTCCCGAAGAATATATTTTTCTACAAAATATAAAATATATGGGCTTTTTTGGGAAAAAACGTTAAAAATTACGTGCAACATCAGATGACTTTTATTTTAATTTTTGTATTTAATAAACCCATATTTGTCTATATGTAAAATTTTCTGACATCGATGAGCCATTATAATTTAGTACCAGATTTATTTGAAATTTCACTTAAAAAAAATTTTAAACGTAAAATTTGGGATTTGAAATAGCCAAATTTGAGGTAATGCTGCTAAATGATAAAATGTCAATAACTGTTCTGTCATCCTTTGACATTTACTTAGTACAAACTAGGAAACAATTTTAAATTAGTAGCTCCTTTACAGACAGCTACTAATTTAATCGATAACTTTGAGGGTCGTGTTACTGGCAACAAACGGATAATGTTGACATCAGTGAGCTTTGGTTTGGTTTTGGTTTGTGTATGCCACACAGCAGGACGAACAATTCAGTTGTTGTAAGAAAAATTTCCCGGTCGCTGGACTATTTTCTCATGGGCTATTTCAACGACCGAGTGAACAAAATAAAATATACATTATTTCATTATATACATTTGGTCAATTCACAAGGTCTCTTATCAGTCATAATGTCCTAATATATCACGACTCGGCGGCTCAGCTTAGACGACTCTTAGGCATTCGGCGTTGGTCTCTGCTGGTTCGTTACGATAACACAATGAACATAGCATTGAAAGTAGTATTATTTTAGGACATTTTTTCCTTGAAAAGCAATAAAAACCATTGTGAAATATTAGGACATTATGACATGATAAGAGACCTTGTGAATTGACCAATTGTATATAATCAAATATTACATAGAATATTTGAGAAAATTTCATACCCGACATCCTTCCTTCGAGGCACCATCGTTCCAACAACAGACGGACATAGCTAGATCGTATACTTGCTGGTTCTACGACCAATATTTCGTTATGTGACAAACGAAATGACTAACTAAATATACTACCATCTTTTTGCTGGTAGGTATAAATATGGGATATTTTATTATACATTTAGTTTTTTTTTTAATTAATAAGCCAATTACTTTCTAGAGCAAACAGTTTGGTACTTTTTTAAAACATAATTTGTATCATTTGAATCATATACATATATTATGTGTTACAATAATACTGCTAGGTACTTCGAATTGGTACTTACTATTTCTAATGGTACTTTTTTAATATTTTATATTAATTAAACTAGCATACGGAAAAGTTAACAGATATGTATCTGCACTTTATTTCATTTGATAGTATCAACATTGCAAAACTTAATGGTACATTTTGGTTATTTGGAATGGATGAACCTGGAATGCTATTGTGTAACAAGTTAATCCACAAAAGGGGAACTTTATTGTGCTTTTTTTTTTGATACTTTTGCTATTGCTAAATGCTAAAAGAAACATAATAATTTGTTTTAAATTTACTCTATCATAAAGTATTACTTTTTTTTTATAATTTGTGATTAGAGAAAAGAATTTTTTCGCTCTATTTGTTTTAAATTTAAAATTTTTTCTAATTATAATACTTTAGGTTCCCTCAAAAATTTACCAAAGGATGTGAATTGATTTTTTGTTTTCTTTTGATTAAATAAATTTGGCATAACAATTTCTATACAAATACTTTTTGATACTAAAAAAAAAAAATACAAAAAAAGATTAGAATCAAGTGAAAAAAAAAAAAAAAATGCAAGATGAAAAATCGAAGTGTGCAGGCGGAAGCATCTAGAGATGTTGAGCATATTGAAATGTATTGCGTCTCAAGTTGTGCACATACTTTGGTCATTCATTGGACATGTATGAATGTTTAAATTGTACAGGGGTCCCACGCTGAAGTGGACTATATGGCCATGTAAGTTCTAACAAACCAAAAAGCTTAATAAGGCTCATGAATATTATGATATTTTTAGTAATGACGTCTATTATTATTTTAGACGTTGGAATCCTTTCTCCAGCTTATAAGAAAAGAAAAGTTCTCAGCTGAGCCCTATCTAGTGAATCTCAAACTTTAGCTTTCGGCCGGTCTATATTAGTACTTGCATTGCTTAGGGAAACCTGTATATCAATACATCTGTATATATTTCGATAACAAGAAGTCAGTTCATTGGAATGCTAATATGTACATTAGAGGTGCTCATCAATGTATGAAAAAAATCAAAGTACTTAAACTTCATACTTGAAATTATAATTTATATTAATTCAGTATTCAAATAATCATAGAATTTTTAAGTTTTTCCCATATATACTTAGCCTTTCGGAAATTGTAGTTATGTTCAATTGTAGCGCATAAATAGTATATTTGGACCACTCTAAGGTACATACGTGTACATTTCTTGTTTTACTTATTTTCATTTGTAGAATTTTTGTTGTTGTGACATGCATCATTTTATTCATGTACCTTCAACACATGAATTCCCCTGCAGTTTAAAAAAATACCAATTTTAAATTTTAGATTTGTCATATCACTATTTGGAGAGTTCTTTATGTTGTACACACTATGATCAATTTTACTACCATAGAGGGAATGGAACCGTCACAGTATTGTTCCCCTGAATTTCATATCCGTTTCAGTTCTAACAATTGATCTGTTTATGATCAAGACACGCAATTTTATTAAAATGAATTATATGATTTACTAGATTTGTTTAAAATGCATTGGTAATAAACAGATGGCAACAAAATCAAACAAAAAGCCATCTCTGGATGTGTTGTTAGCGCGTTTTTTTATGCCATCAATAATCACTAGTCACCTTGCAAGTAGGTTGGTAAGTAACTAATGTTAGTTTTTATATAATAGAACTGCAGGGTCATAAATAAATGTATGTATGTTTAAATAATCCTGGCATATGTATTTAAAACATGTTGGAATGAAGGCTATTTCATCTTTTCTATGGTTTTTTTCATTCTCGAAATTCTTAAATAAAAAAAAATGAGTCCAGTCCAGTTTTTGACGACCTCTTTCATTGCACAAAATTGCAAATACTTTTTCTATATCCACTACATGCTGTTATTTTTTTTTCTTCAACTTTATACACAATAACAACTACAACTTTAATACTTGAGTACAAATCAGACATGGAAAAGTTAAATTTTGAAATGGTCCAACGAAAAAAATTGATTTTACCTTTGCGTTAGTAACACATCAAAATATTTGTCTCAGTCCCACATTCGTATATAAATTCAGGGACCGTCCGACCGTCTGTCTATTGAAAACACGATAGGGCCCAAACGAAAGGAGATATCTGCCTGAAATTTTCTGTGCTGATAAGGTTAGTTTGGTATTGAAAATGGTCAATAGCGGTCCATTATTTAGAGTTATTTTGTCTCGATATTAATACTTGTAAAATATTTGTACATGTTGAAGTGATTTCCAGAAGTATTCCTTATATGGGAGTATGATTCATTTATGGATCGATTCTCACAAAATGAGGTGGCATAATTTGTGTATATATGAAACTTATTGGTTTTAAATTTTATTTAGATACCAAATGTTTAATACATTTATACTAGTTAAAGTGATTTCCGGATGTGGGCATTATGACTAACTACGGACCGATCATAATGTAATTAGGTGACATGACTTCCTTATATTTATAAAACATATTTGTAGCGAAATTTATGTAGATAACTATATAAATTGAACATTTATGACCGATGAAGTACTATTTCGAAAGGACATCTGTATGGGGGCAAGGTGAAATAATGGACCGGTTTCAACTAATTTGCATAGACAAATTTTGTCGAAATATCTTCAAAGTTTTGACCTTGAAGTCGATATCCAGCCAGACAGACTCTAAGTTGATTTCTATACTTTAAGGTCGGTGTTAGTCTAATATTTTTGAGCGTTACAAACATCACCATAATATCCTCCCCACTATGGTGGTGTAGGGTATAAATGCACTTATTTATATTTCCATTAATATAGACCTTCACATAATGGTCACTTCTGCCTGTTGCGCAGCGAGGATCCATGCATCTGGATGTTGTAGATCGAGAATATATGACCACGCGGGGATTCTGACCCTACTATCTTCAACCGTATACCAACCTTCTGACTATATTACTCCATTCACAGTTTTTAATAGGGTGTCCAAGGTCTAATTTCAGACGGCACTTCTCTCACCGAAGGCCTATACAACTTCATCTTCATTAGTCAAGCAATGTAAGAATTCTATGTCAAGTCCAGGTGGTCTACCTGACATTACCTTAGTTTGGGTCCCTGCGCAAAGAGACCAGAATGGGATCTGCCTTATATATCTCCAATGCGGTCTCAGTTGCAATTCCACTAGGGACTATTAATGGTATTATCTTACAAAGGCTAATAATTAATAGATAACACTATGAGACAAAAATAATACTAAAGTAGAAATACCTGGAAAGTAATACTATTTTTCTGATAGGCTTTATCGAGTACAATAGGAATATGTTTTTATACCCTACACCACCATAGTGGGGAGGGAATATTGGATTTGTGCAGATGTTTGTAATGCCCATAAATATTAGTCTAACACCCACCTTAAAGTATACCGATCGACTCAGAATCACGATGTCCGTCCGTCCGTCCGTCTGGCTGGTTGTCCATGTAAACCTTGTGCGCAGAGTACAGGTGGCAATTTTAAAGATATGTCTATAAAATTTAGTATATATCATTTTATGTACTAAGGCCTATTGAAACTGGCTGAAATCGGTCCATTATTTTACCTAGCCCCCATACAAATGTCTCCCGAAATTGGACTTTATCGGTCATAAATGTTTAATTTATATAGGTATCTACACAAGTTTTTCTACAAATAAGTTTTATATATACGGAATTCATGTCACCAAATTTTATTATGATCGGTCCATAATTAGTCATAGCTACCATATAAGGCCTGCTTCCTATAATCACTTTAACGAGCATAAATCTCCTAAAAATGTTGGTATACACATAAAATGCAACATAAATAACTTTCATATAGACATTAATCACATGACCAAGTTTCATGGTGATCGGTGGATAATTTTTCATAGCTCCCATATAAGGCCATCTTCCGAAAATCACTCACGATTATAAATTATTGAAATTTTGAAAGAAAAATGTTTTTGCTCATTTACTTAAGGTACGGTCAGACACAGCTAACATTTGACGATTATCGTCAAATATTTCATTGTCTGAATCTGACCACAAATAAAATTTAGAGCAAACAACAAAACAGATGATTTTAGTCAAAAAAATTTATTTGTCGGCAAACAAAATATTTTCTTAATGTGAACATAGTGTGACCACGAGCTATATAAATACCTAAAAAATATATAATTTGATCTTATAAATCTATTTAAGATTAAAGTACTTATTTCGAATTGTAAAACAATTATTTTATTATAGTTTTATTGAATTTTGTTATCATATAGTAAATTTAATTTTTCACTTTTTGTTTGACCAAACTGCTGCGAAAAAGAATCAATAAATATATTTGCCGTGTGGTCACACTATATCAAATACTTTTATGAAATAATTGTTTGATCAAATAGAGCAAACAAAGAAAATTATTTGCTCAACACGGCGGATTAAAAAGAAGATTATATAAATATTTTTGCTACTAAATTAAAAACAAACTTGCACTATTTTTATTCTTTAACTATAATACATATCAATATTTCTTGTAAATTTCTTATTTAAATTATTTTCACTAAAAAAAATGGCATCAATAAATAAAGTCTTCTTCTTCACATAAAAGTCATTCAGCCTGGAATGACATTCTGATTGAAGACATGAAGCCTATGTTGCGATTTTTGCATTTTTATGCGATTATATTTGTATACGTTTAACATAGTCTGATGTTTGATTATTTTTTATACATGGAGGGTTTCTATTTACAAAATTTGTTTAAATTGCTCAAATGTATGGAATATTTATTGAATTTATAATCAAAGAAAATAGTTCACACACAAAAATATTATGATTTGATTGCAATTGAAAATTAATTCTTAAACAGTATGTTTAATTTTTTTTAATGAGAATATAATATTTGTGAACATTTTGAATGAAAAAAGTTTGGTAAAAGTCCTGTTCGATTAATAATTTTTATTAAAAAAAAATAATTTCAATTATGAATTTCATTTTTCCTTCTACATATAAGTATAGTTTCAACCAAAGTATAACAAGTAGTCCGACTCTTTTTTTCAATATTACTCTCTCACATAAATGAGTACCGTGTGAGTTCAACACCCTTGTGAAATATGTACACATCAAATGTCTCGAAATTTTAAGAAAAAATTGTCGATTAAATATAGTTCAATTCGTTCAACTCGTTAATTCTTTAACACACAGAATTTTATAATTTTATTTTACATTTCGTTTTGCGTCCAATATATAGTTAGGTACTGCTGTCAAAGATTTGGACTACTTGTATATACTTTGGTTTCAACATTTTAAAAATATACTTTTTCTTTTTAACAGTTCGCTTATTTGATTATTGTAAAGTTCATCATAGTAATATTCGTTTTGTTTGAATAATGCGATTTTTAGTTCAAAATCCAAACAAAGCCAAAACAAATACAATAAAATTCCAAAATTGTTAATTATATTAGGGATATTTGGTAGATTTTAAGTACAATTATACCTACAAATTTAAATACGTTGATAGTAATATAATTTAATAAACAAACTTTTAATAATTATATTATTAAATTGTTCAAGCTTGAGTTCTTTTCGCGATTTGTTTTCATTATTTAGCGATTTTTAATTTAAGATATAGCAACACTACTTTTGCGATAACACATGATGCAACAGCTGTTATTTGACGCTGTTTGATCTTGCAAATGAATTGCAAGATCAAATAAAAAATTGAGGAAAATATTTGCTGTTTAGTGGTCACACATTGGTCACATTACAAGAAAGTTTTCTTATCGGCAAATAAATTTGTTTGACCAAATTCAGCTGTTTTCTTGTTTGCCGTGCAAAAATATTTTCTGTTCAAACTAGGAACATAAAATATTTGACGTTTAAATAAAAGTACTGAAATTTCACAATTCTTTCAAATGTAAAGCAAAATCTAGTAGTATTTTACTTTCTAGATATGTATTTTTTTATTGATGAAAGAAATTAAAGTTTTTTTTACAGCTTTATTTAATAATTATTTAGAAAAAATATTACCATAAATGTGACCACAAGACAAATATATTTTCCCCATCGTGTGTTTGATAGTATTTCGGTGTAGTTAGATGAAACAAATATGGCAAATAAATGTGTACAGTGTGACCACAAAATCAAGCCATGGATTATTTGATGTAGTTTTGATCAAACACTTGAAACATTTTGTGTCAAATAATTTGCGTAGTCTGACCTTACCTTTAGTGTTGGGTATTATAAGGTCGGGCTTGACTGACCATTCTTTCTTACTTGTTTAAATTTGCAAAACACCTCCAAAATCTTGAATTACGGGTAAAAACAGGTTTTTCAAGCACTTATCAGCCATTAACTAAGCTGATTCTCAACCGATTTAAATTTTAATTAAACGGATTTTAAAAGAAGAAACACTGTAGACTTTCCAATAGTATATATATTATTCAAGGATTTTGACAACATTTGTGTGCATTTCTTCAGCCAACATATTTATGTTTTTATTTTTTCACAATTTTCCAACTTTGAAGAAGATTTTACATAGTATTTTATAAAGAAATCGTACTATATATGCATTGTTTTAAAAAATAAGTTTATTTATGCGTAAAACGCAATATTGCTTTTAAAAATCCATTTTAAATTTACAAAGTTACTAAAACAACATTTTTGAAAAAATATAATTTCTAGGCATTTTACTATTATATTTGCTTAACCTCTTTCTTCAAAGTTGCACAATTTAGACACATATAGGGTGATTAAGTTGATGTGGCCCTCTATTAATGAAAAAAGTACTATGCAACTCATAATCCGGTATATAAAGGTCATATCAAGGTTGCTGGCCGTACTAACAAGGCACTGTACGTTAGGCAAGCATGCGAATCGCCTGGGACTCCTTTTTAACGGCCATTGTCGTAGCTGTAGGAAACGATTTTCCAACTTCTCTGCGAATGCCCTGCTCTGAGTGTCAAGAGGCATAAATTCATGGGCAACTACATATTGACCGACCTTGGATAGGTAGCCGGGTCTAAACTTAATGACCTGCTGAGATATCTCACGGCTACAGGTTATGTCTAGCAAACTCGACATTTTATATACATTACGATGTAGACGACATTACCTCTGACGGGTGGTGTGGTCTAGTCAAAACGAGGTCCCTTCGACTCTTCTACATTTCAATTAGTAAATAAAACATACATATCTAAGGTCTCGTCTCCAAATTATTCAGCTGTATTACGAAAATCAGCATTCTGTAAGTAATATTTTTGGTGTACATCGAGCAACAATGGCTTTATTGAGAAATCATTTTGTTGAACAGCTAATTTAGCATTCCGGACCTATCAAGAGGCCGCTTGATCGTGTGAAATTGGAGCATTCGAATGCTCCAACATAGTGGCAGCCAACATATGAATGAAATTTTCTTTAAAAAATTAAACTATGTGATTGTTCTTTCGAATCATAATTTCGACATCTAAATCTAATTGATGTTTTATTTTAAATTAAGAAAAAAGTTTTAGAAAACTGTATTTAATAATTTCCAAATTAAACAAACTACTTTATTGTCTTAAAAGCAGATTAAAAGAAAGTTTAAAATGAGCTTAAGTTTTAACTTAACATAATTTTCATTTAATATTCAAACAAACTTAAGGTTGCTTAACTGGGCTTTAACTTATTCCAACTATTATTTCACAACTTAAAAAAAACTTCAGAAAAGATAACAAGACATTCGATGTCAAAAATTATTTAAAATAGCACTGAATTTTCCATCTCTGATACAAATATTGTTCATACTCATGCCACATGCACAGGGACGAGAGTGTAGCATGTAGCAATTGCAGTACGAGAGGAAGTTTAAGAGCTACTTTTTCTTGAATACCTCTGTTTCTTAAATTTATTTTAGAATAGAGTTATAGTTTTGCAAGAGGATTTTATTTCTTCTTCTATATTTGCAGCAGTTGATTTCTTTTTTGGATTTTTTGCTGCAACAAAAAGCTTTCTTTCAGATCAAAGTGGGCTTATTATATTTAAGTATTATTCAAGTTTGCATGCAAATTGAAATAAATAAGTAAATAAGTTTGCTACTTTTATTATTATTTCGTCGTTTTTTTAGTTTTGTTTTTGTATATTAAACAATTTATTTGAAAGGTTGTTGCTTAGATTTTTTATGCTTTTTGTGCTGTTTTTAATAGATTTAAACGAATATTTGCATGATGTTTTTAGTTTTAATTGGTTTGGTATTAAATTTATTTATTCAATTTATTTAAATACAAACAGAAGTTTTAAAATCAATAATAAATTTGAATTTATAAATATTGAAAGGATTTTGGTATGTTTTAAATAAATAAAACAATTAAGTGTGAGAATAAAAACAGTTTGAGTGACACTATATTACAAAATACTTTGCAACATTTTTACAGCAGCAATAAAATTAAATTTAAGCAAATGTGGAAAGTTTAAACGAGTATCAAAATCTCGATTATTATAATCGTTCCTATTTAGGAACTTAATTTTTGTTAATACAACCAAAAAACTTAATTAATGTAATTGAATCATATGTTTTAGAACAAACACTCCATCCAATCTTTAAAAAAAATTTCTCTATAAAAAAAGTATTTATCAAAAGCATTTTTTTTTTGCTTCGTGGCAAAACTAATAAATATATTCCCAAAAATAACGTAAAACGTTTGATAATAAAATCAAAAGAAATATGACGGCTAAAGTTAAAGTCGAATAAGCTTAAAATGTACGATAAAAACAGCAAAGATACGAGTGTAAAATGTTTTTATTCTTTCGTTTGTATTTTTTTTTTAAATTTTATTTTTCTACGCACCATTTGCGAAATGACTTCATATAAATGATTTACTCTATAAATGGTTGTTGGTTCGTTGGTGAATTCAAAAGAGACGCACAGACTCAGACTCATATTTATTTGCTTACAAGCACTTTCACACAGTAATGTGACATTTAAACAATGTTCTTACAAACACACTAAAATTTAAACATACATACAGTGTACAAACCCTGCAGTTTTAAGGTTGAAATTGTAAAATTTTCATTTCGAAATTACTATAATCGATGTTAGTTGCCGACATAATGTGATATAGTGGGTACCAATGTTTCCTGTGACGCCTATAAAATCGGTAGTTCAATATCTACAATAAATGGATGAAAAAGTAAACAACAAATTTCGTATTGCACAAATAACAATTTGTGATAGACATCAAAACTGGAAAAAAATTCGGGTTAGAAAAATCCCAAAATTCCTTTTCATGAATCATTATAGTATAATATGTTATTCTCACAACCATAATCCAAGAACAACATAATAATATGGTATAATCTTTAATCTACTACAGACATTAAATATATAATTACTACAATCATGTGAATCGTAGTTTTAACATATTGTTACGAATGTCCAATAGCGATTTGAATTTAATGATCTGTAACGACTGCCTGCAACATGCATCATATTTATAATCACGTCCATCAGTAGAAGCTTCTACTTATCAACAATGTTGATAGCATGCGGTTATTAGCATTGTTTATAAGTACGGCAACACTAAATGTTTAAGCTCCTAACATTAACATCGAAAGCTCTAGAATTCGAATGTACTAGTTTATCCGTTAATATCATTATAGAAGATTCACGAAAGATGGTGTGTGTATAAATAGTGGCAGAGGTTGCAGTCGTGAGTGAGTTGATCATAGGCGCTGTTAGAGTTAGCATTAACTGTCTTGTACATTTAAGTTTGTATATTATAGTGTGTGTGCATTTCTGCGAATTGATAAACGTGTATGAAGACACTGAGTGACTATTTGAACTGTTGTTGTTGTACACTTTAAATAAATAAAGAGTTGTTACAAATTTTAAACTACTAAACGGCTTTTATTTGCAATCAAAAGTATCCGGTTTATTTAAAGGAAATAAACCAACGTTTTAAAAAGGTTAAAACGTAACAATATTATATTATTACTACAATCATATATATGATTGTGAATAGTAACTTAAACATGCTATGGTTACCGCTATCATATACAAATTACATTGACCATACTATTGTTAAAAAACTTGTATAACGATCAAGAATATATACTTTATGGTGTCGCAAATGAAAAATGTGGAAATTACAGAAGAAATGACAAACTCATATATATGTATAACCTTACAACTCATGTTGCAGAAGGATATAAAAAAGTAAAACCATCTTAATTTGACAAGGTACATGTTCCGCAGAGATTTTCAATTGATTACCTCGCAGCTAAAAGCCTTACAAGTACATTATTGGGTAACCAGTGATAAACTCGTAACTAGTGTCAAGAGCAGCAGGTTATACATATACAAATTTAAACTTACACAGCTAAACGAAAGAGTTAAACTTTTTGGCGCCATAAATACTATCACAGCAACATTATTTTCCCTTTATTTTTCTTATTATTATTTTTGTAATATTTTCTTGGTTGGACAATGCCAAGTTTATGGCAACTACAAGCAAAATAAAAAAAATAGTATATATAGAATTTAAGAAGAACAACATCCAGTTGACTTTTTCACACTAAGATTTGTGAGGACACAAAAAAAAAACTTAAAAATTACAAAATTATTACTATAAAACTAAAGAGACTTTCGTGAACGCTACAATAAATGTATAAAATATATTAATAATGCTAATGAAAATGTTATTGAAAACATTGACTTTCCTAAAGCCAATTTCTAAAAAAATGTCTAAAAACGTTGGTAATAATTTTGTTTTATGGTAAATTTGGGCATCTGATTTCAAAAACGGTATTTAAGAGTTTGTACAATCAATGGTTTAGCTACCAGGTGGGAAAAACTTTTGATATTTAATAATAGTCGGGTTTTAGTTGGTACAGTTTGTCAATTTTTATTGAAAACAACTTTTCTAATTGTTCATCACTTAAATCAGATAATTTGAAAAGTTTGTTCACTCGACCAGTCATTTCCTAAAATTGTATGTAAAAAATCCCAAATCAAACCAAAGAAAACCAAACAACATTTTGGTATATGAGGGAAAAACTGAGGCAGCAAGTATACTTTTTAAGAAAAAAATATGATTGCAATCGTGAAACTTTAAAACACTTTAATCAACGTTTGATAACACAATATGGAAATATTTTGTTGGTTGTTAATGCACTTAGATTGTAAAAAGTGCAGTAAATAAGAAAGAAGAGAGCTTTTAAGACGTTTCAAGGCTTATTAAAATATTTAACTACGTTCTTTAGAAACTGTTACAAGAGGTTTTGAAATGAAAAATCAGTTATATTTGCTTTTTTTGGTGATGAGTGCCTTGAGGCATGCTTAAGCATTATTGAGTTAACTGTGATATGTATGGAATTTCAAAACAAGTAGCAATAAGTTCATGTCGTTTAATAGAATAAGTTTTAACCCAATAAATTTAGTATTTTATATATAGTCGATTTCTAGCTTTAGCCTTTAAAGGAATCAATAGGAAAAATATACTTATAGTCCGGTCAAATAAACATTATATTGCGGTATTAAAGAATAGCTATAGACCTTTTTATCTGTTCTAAACAAGGTGCTAAAAGTCACAAATTAGGATAAGCATATGTTAGTAATCCCATCCATTTTCCTTGGTCAATTGCCTGAAATTATTCGTGACATTCATGCTATAGCTTTTATAATTTCTTGTTTAAAATCATGAAGTCTCTGCTACCCGAAGACGTAGATCAAGATGGAAGTCAACAGAAACTAATCATGACAATTGCTGATATCATAACAGGCTTGGAAACAAAGAAACAAAATTTGTTAACACGTTTCTTAAACAACAATTCTGAAGAGCTCTTCATGATAATATCTGTAAAATAAGGATAAGCAACCAATGTTCTAGAGTGTTAATAAAACGGGTAACAGTTTTTTTTCCCCCCACGCAGAAAAAAAAATATAGTTGTGTATGTTTACTGTAAGCATTTCAACATTTTTACCAATGTTATAGGCACATGATTGTATCAATCATATATATGGTTACAGTAAACAAGTATATGTTTGTGACAACCATTTATATGATGAAGGACTTACCATAATATGTTGCTCTCGTCTTATGAATATCATAATCTGAGAACAACATATTATGATAAAATTATTTATCATAAAAATTGTTGTCACAAACATATACATGTTTATTGTAACCATATATATGGTTGACACAATCATGTGAATCGTAAATTAACCATATTATTGTTACCACAATCATATAAATAGTTACTGTGACTATAATATTGTTAAAAATGTTGAAGTGGTTACAGTAAACATGCACAACTATATATTTTTTCTGCGTGTACTGTCCACAGTAGCTCTAGCCCATATAAGATAATTATATTCCCTTTTCGAATGAAGGTAGCGTATATACGAAGTAGGTCCGAAGGGTAGATGTATGTTCAGCAACGTCTCAAGAAATCTAAATGTTTCTTTCGTAATATATTGTACCTAGAATCAAAAGGGTACCTAAACCTACAACAGTTTCATAATCCATCTCTCGAACTCTTGAGTTTTCAGTTCTAAAATTATAATTATCTATAATCTTATAATTTTGAAGACACTTTGGAGCTTATTTCAATATGAATTTTCGCAAAGAGAGTAAGAATACGAGAATCTGGGGGAAATTATGCAATGGTCGGAATTACAAATAACATGTCTCATCTCCTTATTGAAAATTGTTATATTGTGATGGAGCACACTAACTGTTGTTCAATTCCATAGTGCTGCGAGAACAGTGTTGTACCATGTCATGCATAAAACTAGTTGATGTTAGTGTTGCAATCTGTGATAACTTGAGTTGAGTTTCTGTTAACCCTTTCATTTTATTAATTTAATTAATCAATTGTTGTGCATTTTTACTTTAATTTGGATTTACATATTATGAAAAATAAGAAAAAATTAATTAATTACGGCTAAAGGTTTTTATGGAATAAGGTGGTTAGTTTATTAAGCAGGTAGGCATTAAATATAATAATGACAAAAATGTTCGTGTAAATTTGTTTGAAATCTTATAATTTTGACTAAATTTTCTAAACAAAACAAACGAAATATTTAAATATAAGAGACATTCTCCAACTCTTTTATATCATTTGGTATACCGCCACCTCAACAGGCTCTTCCAATCGAACATTTATTCACCATTTTGATTCCACTACACCAGTTTGGGTAGTTACGTCATTAACAGAAGTATTAGCCATATTTTATCTGGAGCCCCGAAGGTATGTCACCGAACACCATCATCAGATCGACTTGCTCCTAATAATTCTCTTCTTTGTGGTGTTCAAGACTGCAGACAATTTCCCATCCGATATCTTCAATTTAATATTCATTGAGTACACGTGTATCCTTACAAAATAACATAATATTCAGGGCTATTCCTGTTCTTACTTTCACCATTCACAGTATTTTGGGAAGCATTATATAAAACCTATTTGAGTCACAGTGGTTAGTAATCCAACCACTCTACTTACGTTATTTATCAAAAAGTATAGTATAAAATATTACTTTGTTAGCACAAGTCAACCAAACAAACACAAAGAAATACTAAATTTGATGACCAATAAACACTCTGTTATTGTTTTATTGAATGCGGGAAAACGCCTTAGAAAAACTGCGTTTTACAATATATTCAAATTAATATATTAATCTAACCATAGAAACCTGACGGTTTTGCTATATAACTTAAACGATGACTTAAAAAAATGTAATTGTTTAGAAAAATGCCAATAGATTGAAAACTCTAGAAAAGGTGGTTAGAAAAGTGACCACTAAAATGGAAAGAGTTAACATGTGTCGCATTGTAATGCATAATAAAATTTGATTAGTGACATAAATCAAAAAAAGAAAAAAAAAACTTTATCAAATAGGGCTTTAAAAGGTTATATATATAATATAATATAAACATTTTATGTCGGTCTATTTTCGAGTGGGCGGGTATTAAAATATGGAAGTATTTGTGACAGTATCCCGAAAACTATGAGATGCCCAATAACATTCTATAAAACAAGTCGAAATTCTATAGAACAAATGAAAGATATTAAGAATATCTTTCTAACGATATATAACATGACCTGTTAATATGGATCGAATTGAAATAATTGTTCATGTCATTCAAGTCATCTGTTAATTTGTCACTGTTGTATGTGCCATTCTTTTATTAAAATTATGCTGCATTTCTTTTGTTTAGATCAGCATTGCCTTTTGTGCATTACTAAGGGAAAACATTGATCTTAGCCCACATATGTTTCAAAAATCAATACGAAATATAAGAATATTATTCCAAATTCATGTCGATGAATAGTATAATTTTACCTAATGTAGCGTGTTGTCCAAAAAAAGAAAAATGGTTTTGTAGCTAAATTCTTTTTTGAATAGTTACCAAAAAAGAATTTTAAATACAAAAAAACATAAAAGAAAACAATGTAATCGTATTTGTTAACAATATTTTCTTTCAACTTAATAATTCACACTTCATCTTGTTGTCGGCCAAAACAAAAAAATAAAGAAAGTACGAAAAAAAATTGTATTTCTTAAAAAAAACTTTTCTTTAAATGTTTTTGATTAATACTTGTGAATTTCTCCAGTCGTTTAAACTTCCTTGTGCAGTTTTTGTTTTACGTATGTGCCATAGATGGATGCATCATTGTTTCCCTTAGTATGAACCTACAAGTTTTTTTCAATAACACTTTTTAAACAACTAGGGTGCATTGCTTAGTACTGTTTCCTTGCTTAAGTTACTCGTTTAGAAAATTTTCGTTTTAAACTTTGTTAAAAGAACTTATTCGTTATTGTGTAATTTAATGTAAACGCACAAAGTTTTTTAAAGCTGTTTACATAATAGTTGAAAAATTTACATATTGGGTAAATGATAAAGGTAGTTTTTAAATATTGTTTATACAAATGATTAGTATGTATATTACTAATGTAGCCAATTTTCTAAAGCCTTACCTAGTATAGCTATAGTATTTTAATAAGTCAGAAATGAGATGTTATATTTAGACTGGTTACTTTGTAAATCATTTCACAAGTTGAAAGTCCCTATATAAACGCAGTAAAAACATGGTTCGGCATTAATAAGACAACTACACTGTTTTAGAGATATTTTTGGTAATAATTTGGAAATAAATTTTTTGTTTGGGTCTATTTCATTTATTATAATTACTCTGTAATAATTCAAAGAATACCATATTCTAATTCCCAATAATAGAAAGTTAAATAGATGATATTTACAATAGATTTTGACAATAAAGATTGTTGATGACGACCTTGGCAGGGTAGAAAATGTATTCCAAGTTGCCAATTGTATGTGGTATTCTTAAGATTATTACAGAGTAATTATGATAAATAAACTTGAGCCAAATTAAAAATTGACTTTCAAATTATACAACGTACCTCTGAACAGCTGACATCGAAAATAAAAAAACCTACAAACAATAAAAGCAACCAGGAAAAGGAGTAAACCTCTTTTTATATATTTCCATTGGAACTTTTCCTCCAAATCATCAATAATTTCCAAATCTCTTCCAATATACATATTGTAACTTAAACGGCGAAGAACAGATGATAAATAAGATAAAAACTCTTACCCTCTTACTATTACTATGTCATACTTGTTTATATACCCTTCACCATGAGTGGCAAGGGTATATAAGGACTGAGATCGTAAAATTCTTAGACACGTTTTTCATTAAAACTTTTATCCCAAGTAGTATTTGATTTTTTTGATCAAGTTACCTTTGTATTATGTTTATGTTCATTTGTTGTTAATCTGATTAAAATGAGTGACCAAGAAAAAGTGCGTACTAAAAACCCAACTTGGTCCTAAAAAAGTTGGCCAAACAATCAAAGGTCTGTTATCAAACTGTTTCCAATGTTATTAAACAGTACCGCGAGAACTTGTCCGTTGATATAAAGCCTGGTTCAGGTAGAAGGAATGGTTCACATGATGTTTCTAAAGCCAAAAAAAAAAATAGAAAGCATTTTCAAAAGAGTTCCCAACACATCCGGTAGGAAAGCAGTCCGGTTAGGTCAGTACTCGGACTATTTGGTACGAAAAGTTAAAGCCAAAGCAAAGTATACAAGGCTCAAAAAGTTCCTAACAGAAACTCTGCTAAAAATTTAGAGGCCAAATACAGAGCATGGAAATTGAAGTCAAATTGTATACAAAAAATATACCTGTTGCATAATGGATGAAGAAACGTACGTATGGAAAATTTTTCGCAGCTTCTGGGTCAATTTTTTTATGTTGCAGATGCTCGAGGGAATGTTGAAGAAAAGTTTAGAATCCAAAAGCAGACAAAATTTCACAAAAAGTTCTTGGTATGGCAAGCAATATGCAGTTGCGACAAAAAAGCCAAACATTTGTTACAAAGTGACATAAAGCTCTATAAAAAGCATAATGGAAGGGTTTTCGAAAAAGGTTCAAAATTTCATCATTAGCGATTAAACTATAAAAATATGTTTTTTTTTAAATTGTAACAATAATTTCAATCAAATAAAAAAGATTCAAAACTGTATTACAGTGGTTTCATTTTTATTAACATATATGTATGTTAAAAATTTTTCGATCTCAGTCCTTATATGTTTGTCATTCCCTTTATAATTTCTACATTTTTAATTTGCGACCCCATAAAGTGTATATATTCCGGATCGTTATAGATAGCGAAGTCGATATAGCCATGTCCGTCTGTATGTTGAAATCAACTTTCCGTAGCCCCCAAATAACTTACAAACTTAATTGATACATATATCGGGAATTCTTCCGGCTCGATCGCTTTTTAAAATCGAGAATTGGGACAACCTCGATTTTTTACCTATTTTTGATCTATATCTGCATTACTAAATCATTAATATAGACAATATGGATATCTAATGATAGATATTTATAGTAATATGGACATATAATGGGTCAAAATCGGGAAAAATATTTTTTAAGCCGAATTTTTTTTAACAAAAAAATTTTTTTCACCTATATATTAAAAAAAAAATATCTTTAAAAAAATAAAAAAAAAATTTTGAAAAAAAAAAATAAAAAAAAAAATTTTTTTTTTTAAAAAAATTATGACAACAATTTCGAAAAAAATTTTTTTTTTAAGTTTTGAAAAACAATTTTAATATTCTTTATCTAAAAATATTTAAAATTTTTATTTTAAAGTATAATTTGGTGAATGGTATATAAGATTCGGCACAGCCGATTATAGCTCTCTTACTTGTTTTCAGTCAGCTCGCATTTTCGAAATATCGCGGTTTTTATATTTTCATTGAATACCCTTTTTTTTGAAGTTTTTCTTAAAAATTTTGGATAATGCAACTTAGAATGTGAAAATATTTACAACTGAAGTTTAAGTATCTGTAATTCTCAGTCGCTCTACAGTTTTATTTGTATAACAATAATAAATTTCAGTAAATTTATCAATAATATTTTAATTGGGAATTTAGCACATTCGTATTCACAAAAATAACTTTTAATAACTTGATTACGTTCAATCATGATGATTATGATTATTTTCGATCATAATATGATTACTTGGATCATAATCTGATTGCTTTGGATCATATTATGATTACTTCAGAACATTTTATGATCATGTATGACAATGTTATGATCATATTGGGTTATAATATTGTATTATGTAATATTAATATCATATTTGATAATAACACATATTTTATGATCAAATATAGTCGAAACATGTTTGGACTATAATCATAAATCTTATCATATTGTAATATGTTGCTCTTAGATTATATTTTTCTCTGCGATGTTCATAGAACAATTGTTTTAAAAAATTTACGCGCATTTGTTCATTCATTGTTGAGCAAGCAATGAAAACACTTGCGGCTGATTATTGTCATTTTTTTCAGAAATTTATTAAGAACTAGATTGACCCGGTGCGCTTCGCTACCCCAGTCGATGTAAAAATCGGTTCAGCCGTTTAGTAATTATTGTTTAAAAACTAAAGGTACCAATTTTATCCGTTTTTCCCCCTTTTTATCCCTTTCTGGTCCAAGTATTGAAAAAATTTATAGCCTATTGACGCTTCCTAGTAAGGATCTATCCACGTTCCAAATTTCAATAAAATCGGTTCAGCCGTTTAGGCGTGATGCTCAAACAAACAAACAAATAAACAAACAAACAAACAAACAAACAAACAAACAAACAAACAAACAAACAAACAAACAAACAAACAAACAAACAAACAAACAAACAAACAAACAAACAAACAAACAAACAAACAAACAAACAAACAAACAAACAAACAAACAAACAAACAAACAAACAAACAAACAAACAAACAAACAAACAAACAAACAAACAAACAAACAAACAAACAAACAAACAAACAAACAAACAAACAAACAAACAAACAAACAAACAAACAAACAAACAAACAAACAAACAAACAAACAAACAAACAAACAAACAAACAAACAAACAAACAAACAAACAAACAAACAAACAAACAAACAAACAAACAAACAAACAAACAAACAAACAAACAAACAAACAAACAAACAAACAAACAAACAAACAAACAAACAAACAAACAAACAAACAAACAAACAAACAAACAAACAAACAAACAAACAAACAAACAAACAAACAAACAAACAAACAAACAAACAAACAAACAAACAAACAAACAAACAAACAAACAAACAAACAAACAAACAAACAAACAAACAAACAAACAAACAAACAAACAAACAAACAAACAAACAAACAAACAAACAAACAAACAAACAAACAAACAAACAAACAAACAAACAAACAAACAAACAAACAAACAAACAAACAAACAAACAAACAAACAAACAAACAAACAAACAAACAAACAAACAAACAAACAAACAAACAAACAAACAAACAAACAAACAAACAAACAAACTTACAAAGACATTTATATATTTATATAGATTGTTGTTGGTTGTTTTTGGACAAAGCATAGTAAACACACGCGTTTCAATTACAATGGAACACAAAATAGAAAAATTTAAGAGAAATTCGGCAGTATAATGTATATTTTTTCTTTTCCTTGAAATTAAAATTACATTCATTTGATAAGTTTGTTATATCTGACAAAAATTCGAATTCTATACTTTTTTTATTTTAAGTGCTTGACATTATGTGTACTGGGGGGAAGCTCTCTCACCAATTTTTTTTTTTTAAACATCACTGATCTAAATCGTATAGGGAATGGATTCTAATTGTTTTCATTTAAATATTTATATAAATCGAAATCAATATACGAATAAATATTCTCTCCCAACCAATATTAAACTATTTGTACATAGGCATATGTTGTCTAACACACTAAGCCACATTTCTCAAAGTATAACAAAGTTGCCAAAGTAAATAAAATTTAAATACAAACTAACAAATCGTCCTAGCCTAAGAAAAGAGCACATATGCTGACACATACACATATGTGAATATACATACATATGTGAGTGAATAAATCTTAAGGATTCCATCTGTAAAACTTTGAACCAGTTTGCTAAGCACTATAGCACACGAACGTAAAAGTACAAGTGTTTCTATTGCTGCTGCGAACTTATCGAAGCATACAGATTGATAAAATCGCTAAGTAAGTTTCTTAAATAATATTGGTAGTTTATTTTTATGAACTTCCCCTCTATTCTAATCCTAATATTTATTCTTGTTCTGTTTTTGTTTTGTTTCCTTATTTTCTATTACATTATTACTATTGTAGTGGAGTGTGTGCTGATATTGTTGGTTTATTTGATTTTTATTTAGTAGTTTTTTTTTTCTTATTCATATAACATGTTTTACTATCAGTTTCCTTTTGTATTGCTGGTTGTTCTCTCTATATTTTTGTAGTGTATTATTGTATTGTATTATTAGTTTTCTTTTTTGTCTTTGTTTTTTATTCATTTAGCTTTGTACTTCATTGCCATTTCCTATTGTTTTCTTATCCTGTTTTAAGTTACTAATATTTGTATTTTGCTTATTTTGTTGGTTTCTTATTTATTTTTATATTTTGTTTTCTTTCACTTGCTATTATTTCTAACAATTTTTGTATTTGTTTGTTGATTTTTTCAAAGCTTCTTTCCTTTCGAAGATGAAGGCCTATGGAACTAGTTACCCACTTTGCTTTTATATCGAAGTGGTGATTTTGTTGCTGAAAGGTAATGCAGAGGGAATCAAGTGATATCCTCCAACAAAATTTGCATTGGAATAGTAAGTAGTAAAAATGGGCAGACTTAGTTCGAGTAACGATATATTTTGCCACTCCTGCCTCAAGAAAAGGGGCTTTATATCTTTTATACATATGTAATTCGAATTAAATTAATATTCAAGTTTTTTCAATATATTGACCCACAGTATTTTAAAGACTTGTCTTACATCTAAAGGTATATTGCGTTTTCTTTACTTTTAACTCAACTCAATATTGTTTGCGATGTAAATATTTACCATACTGTGCACGAGTACCTGTTTAAATATATATTGTACATATGTATGTATGGTGTATAGATATTCTGCTGGGCTTGTTAAATATTTTGTTAAAGAATTTTTGTTTATGTAAAAGAATTGTTACCTAAGTTCATATAAAAAGAGATTTTATTCATAACATTTTATCAATTTATTGATTTTTTTAATTGTCAGCTCATTTTCTAGCAACGTGTAACAAACGGTTGTTTCTTAGGTGTTAATAGCGGCTTACATAGTGTAACAACACAGCAGTTCTAGAAGACTGTCCCGAACTAGTGATTTTACCCATCATTTAGGGTGGGAACTAGTTACTTCAATAGCTATGTGACTAGTTATTTTAACACTTGCAATGGGGTCAATTTGACTACAATGAGACAGTCTAATAGCTGGTCCAAAGTAGTCAATGCATTGGATTCACATGTTGGTTAAATAGCGTCAGTTACCTTACTAGCTACCTAACTGGTAATTTTATCAGCTTCATAACTAGTTATTTTAACATGTGCGGGTTGTAATTGACCTAAAAAGACATATCATAGGCAGTACAATAAACGATTGCTTGTAAACAAACCATTCTTCTACAACTCTCCAATAGATTGCTTCTGGTGGGTAAAATAACTACTTTCTAAAGTGTAGTAGAAAATAAACGTTTAAAGTGATTTCTCTATAGGTTACTAAGAAACACTAAAGTGACTATTGACTTCATGTTCATACTTCATGTGCATACTTCAGCAAAAATAAAAAATTAACTGTATGAGAAATATATCAACAAAATTTGTTTAAAGTGTCTAGACGCCAGATTACTCAGAGATACTTAAGTGACAATTGTCTTCGCGCTAGATTACCTGGGATGTATAAAGTAACCAATTGTCTTCTCTCTGCACTACAAAGAGCACATTCGTATCAAATGACCAAAATATATAAATTGGAGTCTGCTGTCTATAAGAGGTACACTGACTACATGCTTAACTGCTGGAAATGAATACAAATTTAATTCTGGCCATTTCTTAAGAATGTATTGACAATTTTAAACATCTTATAAAAGAAAAATTTTAATGCGATGTGAAATATTCCACTAGAACTAGAAAATCCGAGACAACCTTTATTTTTGGCCTATTTTTGATCTATATTACGATGACTAAGTCATAAATATAGACAATATGGATATCTAATGATAGATATTTCAAAGTTCATTGCAACGATGTATATAAGGTTATAGTAATTTGGACCTACAATGGGTCAAAATCGGGAAAAATATTTTTTAACCCGAATTTTTCACTAATAGATTTAAATTTTTTTTTTTTAAAAAATTGGAAAAAACTTTTAAAAACAATTTGGAAAAAAAAAATTTTAAATTTTATTTTAAAGTATAGTTTGGTGAAGGGTATATAAGATTCGGCACAGCCGAGTATAGCTCTCTTACTTGTTTTACTCACATATTGTTTCAAAGCGTTGCTGTATTATTTACTTGAAATAAAAACGAATTCTAAGAAAACAGATTCACTACTTTTTCCACAAAATGTTACCCCTAAAGAGTTAAGAAAACTTAAAAAATTGCCCAACAAATTAATTCTATCATTTAATAAATGTTTTATTGTTACAACAGTTAAGTGTATAAAAATTAACTTATAATTATGTAGAACATAAATATTTACCATGATAATTATATGACAATATATGAAATAAATTGGTTGTGTAGATGGTAACTTTGTACACACAAACAATAGGATCATTCTGTTAGCAACACGAACATCTGAGACGAATAAAAACGAATAACAACAACACTCAAAACAACAACAATACACTATGTTTATTTCTTGTATTTTTGGTATTATGGCTGAAGATTTTCGTTTTTGACTTCTTCTATTGCTACCTCAACTACTTAACTGCTACTTCTTCTACTTCGTCAACTATTATTATTGATACCTTTCTGCTACTTCTAAATAATATTAATCAAAACTTGATGTAGAGCAGTAGCAATGATTTATATTTTACAAGTCATGTTTTATTACTACAGCTCTGTTTAGAGTTTTATTTTTTGAAGGTAGCAGTAGTTTTAGAAAAAAACAAGAAAACAAAAATAGATAAATGCTACTGCTACCGCTACTAAACATTTTCTGAAGCAGTAGTTAAACATGTTTTTGTTATCGAAGCTTTTTAAATACTGGTTGTAACATGTCATACAATGAATCAGTATACAGTGCACTCGCGGTAACGTTAACTAATTAAAACCAAGGGAGTCCATGTTAGTGAAATTGTTCACGTTAGCGATTGTCGAATTTCATGGAAAAAATATAAAATTGTATAATATAAACCTGTGTTTTACACGCATGAACGTGAAATAAAACAAAATTATTGATTAAAATGCATTACAAAATAAAACGAGATCACGAGAAACTATAAATTGAAACAAAATTACATAGCAAATAAAATTACTCATTCGTTGCCACTAAAAAAAATTAATTTAGAGGATAAAACACATTTTTTTAACAAAGGGATTCTCAAAACTTTAAAAATTGAATTTAATGTATGTATTGAAGTGTTGTCTACATAATTAGAAAACAAATGCAGTGAAAAAAAATTGTTCACGTTATAGAGCTTTCTGAGTTTGTTCACGTTACAGAGTAGTCAATGTAAGCAAAAGCTTGTTTACGTTAGGCGGTGTTCACGTTAGACGGTGTTCACGTTACCGCAAGTGCACTGTAGTTCTCATTTGGCTAAAAATATTTTACGCATAATTACCCAGCTAAAACTTACATTAAAAAGTAATGAGTGAAAATGCTAATATATTCACTCTTCACTACTTATAGATTGACATTTTAACTCATTATTTTAACACGGTGATGTCATTGGAGGCAAGTACTTAGCACGTTCGCTTACAAATTCGGACTTAAATAACACAGTGCAATACGAAAAAAAATAGCCGTATAAGGACACCACTACGTGATAAAAGACCAAAAAACAAGACCCGTGACTCCCAGTTTTGTTTTTTATGGGCCCCCAAAGATTTGGGGCTTCGGTGTAATTTTTGCAAAAAAGTTTCTCAGGCTCATATCATGCAAACAGTTCGGAATTTTGATTTACTCTCTGAGGCAAAGTTGTAGCCCTTAAATAAAGCCCTTAATAAATATGAAACAAAAATTGTGAATATATAAAATCTCAATAAACATCTCAATAAACAACTTTTTAGAACATATGAACTTCCTAGGAATGATTCTTAACACAGTTTAGGGAGGACAATTAAGTTAGTAAGAAACAAGTAAGAAATATATAATACCCTACAATAAGAAATGAGCAAAAACATTTTTCTTTCAAAATTTCAATAATTTATATTCGTGAGCGATTTTCGGAAGTTGGCCTTATATGGGAGCTATGGCCAATTATGAACCGATCACCATGAAATTAGGTAGTGTGATTAATGTCTATATGAAAGTTATTTGTGTTGCATTTTATGTGTATACCAACATTTTCAGGAGATTTATGATCGTTAAAGTGATTATCGGAAGCAGGTCTTATATGGGAGCTATGACTAATTATGGACCGATCATAATAAAATTTGGTGACATGAATTCCGTATATATAAAACTTAGTTGGAGAAAAACTTGTGTAGATACCTATATAAATTAAACATTTGTGACCGATAAAGTCCAATTTTGGTAGGACATTTGTATGGGGGCTAGGTGAAATAATGAACCGATTTCAGCCAGTTTCAATAGGGTTCGTCCTTGGGCAGAAAAAATTATATGAACCAAATTTTATCGAAATATCTTCAAAAATGCGACCTGTACTCTGCGCACAAGGTTTACATGGACAGCCAGCCAACCAGCCAGACGGGCGGACATCGTTTAATCGACTCAGAAATTGATTCTGAGTCGATCGGTAAACTTTAAGGTGGGTGTTAGACTAATCTTTTTGGGCGTTACAAACATCTCCACAAATCCATTATACCCTCCCCACTATGGTGGTGTAGGGTATAAAAACTAAAAGAATTAAGGAATTATAAACTAAAGCATACTTTTGGGCAGCTTAAAAAAATTTATTTCGAATTTTTTTAAGTTTTTCGCCATTTTGATCTTGAAGATGAAGTTTTTTTGATTTTAAATATATTTTGTTCTTTATGACAAGGGCTACAACTTTGCCTCAGAGAGTAAATCAAAATTCCGAACTGTTTGGAAGATATGAGCCTGAGAAAATCATCACTTTATTGCATAAATGATACCGAGGCCCCAAGTCTTTGGGGCTCATAAAAAAGTGCATGACTTTGGGCAAAACTTGGAGACAAGAGTCTTTTTTTATCTTGTATCACGTAGTGGTGTCCGTATATGGTTATTTTTCCATGACTCAAAAATTACACACTTTGTAAGTAATCTATTACAAATTGTATTCGAAAAATTATTTTTCATTTATTTTGTAAAGGTTTATAAAACATTTTATAAAGATTTAATTATGAATTTGGTAAACAAGTACTATATATCTGAATAAATGTCAGTCATTCTACCGGGATTTACAATTGATGGAGTATCTTTTGAACGCGGTTTTTGTAATGCAGACGGTATGAAGTAGTCATTGAAAGATAAGTTGTTCTGTAATTGCAAATTTTTACCAAGTTTTGAGAGTATAAAACAAGCCGTGTTACTTATAATTAATATTGGTGATATCAATGCATTGACTTATTTATAATATTGTGGAAAGTACATGCCTCTAATAACACCACCATATTAAAATTCTTACATTCTTCTCTCTAGATGTTTCTTTTTAAAATATAATACTTATTGAAAATTTAAGCCTTCAAGGTACAATAAACTTAAATTTAATATTTACTTGTTATAAGTGTATAACAATATTTACAATATAAAGCAGAAAAAAAAAATAAAATAGATATTGATCGTAACGAGTACGATATGCTATTTATGATAATCACGTTGTTGTCAATGACTTTATAACTTAAATTTATTCTACTATTGATGCGCTCGCTGTACCTTCTTGATGTCAGTCAACATGAAAACGTATTTCACAACAATACATCTTCTTGCTGCAAAATCAATAGAGGAGTCGAGACGCATGGCTTCCCAGAAAAGACAACAGATGTAAATAATATTAAGAAGGCATCATAAAGCATTAACAAGGAAAAAATACATCATCTTAGTTTTTCACAGAAATGAAAAAAAAAACACACAAACAAAAATATTGTCATAAAGATAAAAAAAAAGAAAAATCTGCCGCTTCCTCTTGCAAAAATATATTAGCGATAAACGAACGAGAAAAAAGTGAATTATGTATGTTTAAAGAAAATTTTACAAAGGCACTTGGGTTGATGAATGTATCTGTTAGTTATTGTTGGTATTTGGAAGGTATGATTCTCCTAATATTGTGTTGCTAAAAATACAGGCTTATAGGGAAATTGTTAAGTTCTTTTTTTTAAAGATATTGCAACATCTTATGTTTATAACCCTTAGGCGACCTTAAGGCGTTTTATTTTATTATTATGTCATGCGAAATAAAATGAAAAAAACTTTATGTTGCAAAGATTAAATTTAGTATTTAGGGGTGTGATAGGCATAAAATATGTTTGCTTTAAAAATTACAACTTATAAAAATGTGCAATAAAATTTGTTTAGCAAAACATACGTTAATGATAAGTTAATGGATATTTTCGAAACTTTAAGTCATTACTAAACTACTTTTAAGTAATATAGATGGCATGTGTTACAAAATTTAAAAGTATAAACATTTTTATTTTTATTTCTTAGTTTTTGGGCTAATTTTTAACCACAAATTAGTGTGAAAAAAGAACATGTGTTATGCCTTTAAGCATTGACTAGTTGGACTTCGGCTATTGTCATTAAAAATCAATTAATTTATATAATTTGTTCAAACAATCAATTACAGTTACAACAATATTTTATGGAAACAATGGAAACTAACTTTTTAAATAAATGCTCACTAACAATACACATACACATTTATTAACATCTGTAAAATTGTGTAACTAGAAATTAATTAAATTTTCTCCATCATTGGAGCCCCAGTACAAAAAAAAAAAAAAAACTAACAACTACAACAATGAACTTCCACATGCAATTATAACAAATACACAATTATGCACATATACAAACATCCCAGCAGATAAGCAAGTAGTCACTGTATCCTTTATAGACAGTAATTGACACTAATGTGTGATCACTTGGCTGACTCCTTGGATCTTTGTAGTGATGAGATTGATTACATGTAATCTAGCGTGAAGACAATTGTCACTTAAGTGTCTCTAAGTAATCTAGAGTGTAGTCGCTTTAATAGTTTATTTTAAACAGTACTTTTTTATACAAATTGTGTTGATATAATTCTCATACAGTTTATTTTCTTTATCGTGAAGTCAATTGTATCTTTAGTGTCTTCAAAAATCCTAGAGAAACTACTCGTTAAATGTTTTTTTTTGTGCTGCACAAATTTAGTAATTTTACCCACCAGAAAGAAGTAATATATTAAAGAGTTGTCGGACTGTTATTGGACTGTCTATGAGATGTCTTTTTAACTGATTATTTGAGGTCAATTAGCACTATTCAAGTTGAAATAACTAGTTATGTAGCTGTTTAAGTATCCAGTTAGGTAGTTAGTAAAGTAACTCAATGCGATGACTACTTTGGACCAGCTATCTGACAATCTCATTGTAATCTAAAAGGGTCAATTGAACCCCTGCTTAGGACATTCACGTGTTAAAATAACTAGTCACGTAGCTATTGAAGTAACTAGTTGTCACACTAAATGTTAGGTAAAATCACTAGTTCGAGACTGTTTCCTAGAACTGCTGGGATACTTTCAGACACACATATTCAAACACATACACATACACTGTAAATGAAAATTGTAAATTTGTAATTGAATGTAAGATTACAATGGTATAAATTTTGATAATTTTAATGGTAAAATCACAAAAAAAAAAGGCAAAACTGAAATGCTAAAATTCGTTAAATGTTGGCAAAAGAAGCGCAAGAAAAAAAAAAATTAAACAGCAAACTAATGCCTGCAAAACATAGAATTTTAAATAAGTTTGGCAAATGAAAAAAAGAAAATTGGAAATTTATGACAGCAATAAAAGAAGAAAAGCAAAATGAAATAAAGTCAGTAGAAATCACAACCAATAAGTAGCAGCAACAATTAACAAAAAAAAAAGAAAAAAAAAGCCAAAAATAATAGACGGCAAAAACTTTGAAACAATTAATATTGAGAAAATTTCTGTTGAAATTTTTTGAATGAAAAAAAGAGGCAATCAAGACAATTCAGTAAATACCCCTACATTTGGATTGCAAAGAACTTTTTGTTCAAAAGAAAAAAACCTGTTCGGAGATTTTGAGTTTCTCTACGCTCAAAATTCTTGGTAATACCTTTGAAGGATATTTAATTTTAAAAGGAAAATTGCAAAATAATTGGGTTGCAATTAGTCATGATGTTCAGAAAAAGTCCTTAACTATATACCAGAGTTAAAATTTCGTTCGTTTAGTGTTGAATTCTGAAAGTATGCACTAGACTGATGCAAATTCCAGGACGTCAAAATCCATTAATTTCCCAATATATACATACCCTCAACTGATGCCGAAGTTAGTACATCAGTCAAAAATTATTTCAGAAGATATTGATAATGTGATCTTTTAGATGTTTATAAAATTGTTAAATGAACATCCCATTTCATACATGTTTATTAAAGTGGCCCCAAAAAATGTTGTGGATGTTCCCAGCTAAAATAATCTTAAACATCATGTGCCCAACATATTTAACCTTTGATCCATAAAATACTGAACTCAGGACAAACATTTTGAGAAACTAAACTCTTATTTAGTTTATTTCTGTGTCGAACATCGACACCTTATAACTGCTCCATACAAACGGGGCCACCCTAATCTACATATTTTCATACATGGGCATTACCACGGTCAAGAATGTGCCATTGAACTGAAAAAAATAAAGAAATTGTTTCCCAATTTTTCGATAGATTTTAATAGCACTATGTGTAATTGTTTCCAATATATTAACAATAAACATGGCACAAAGAATGTAACACAACTTGTTTTTGACGGCATCTACAAAAATTCAGAGTGGGCCACCTTCGGGTAGGTAATAAACAATTTAATAAAATGTTATAATGTCATTATACTCAACGCAAAGACGTGTCAAAATTGTTTAATTTCATTATGTTTTCGGGCGATTAATTGTTAAAACACAAAGAAAATAGCGTCAATATTTTATTACTGCAACAGCTCCCAAGGTAAACATGAAAAGAAGCTTAATTACCCGTTTTAAGAACCAGAGTTCAGTAGGTAATGAACCATGAAGAACTGTTGCTCCACTTGTTCGGACTGGAGAAGCTATGGATGCTGTACGAGAAAGTGTCCACACGGATCCATTTGATTCAATTCATCGACGTGCTACTCAATTGGGAATCTCCAGAACATCGCTGTGTCGCATTCGAATAATTTATCTGGGGATGTTTCCTTATAAAATTCAATTGGCGTAAGAATTTTTGTCTAGGATGCATCACAACGGCTACAATATGCCAACAAAATTAATTTTTCTTGCGAGAAAAAAAATGCTGTTCCCCTGATTTTTTGAAGGGTAACAGAAATTGCAGAATTGGAGCCAGAAATGTTGCGAAACGTAATTCAAAACGTCTTGAAGAGAGCCATTAACTGCAACATCAAAATGAACGTAATTTTTTTTTATATTTAGCTAACAAAATTTTACATATTTTACTTTCATTTAAAAAAAATAAAATAAAAAACTATTAAAATCGAAAAGTTATAAGAATTTCAAATCACTCAGTCGAAGTTGGCCTGACCTGTAAAAAAATCTGGGAATTGAAACATACATTTTTAAACGAGTTTTTTTGTTTTTAACTAAAATAGAATAATGTGGTTTTCTATTGATCGGGTAATGTTGAAATATTTTCATTCTTATTTTACCACCATTAATATGATTTAGCAAGTGTTATGTTCGTAGTAAGGATTTCAAGTAATTTCAACTCAAAATTGCATTAACTACCAAAAGCTTGATATTGATTAGACATACGTTTTATATAGTGCTTCAATAATTTTAACTCAATATCTAACTGGTAATACATTTTCTGCCATCATTACTGCTTTTCTCAATGTTTAGTTGCAGATTTAAGGCTCAATCCTTACTTTTGTCATCATAATTGTTTATTTTATTACGCAACTTTTCCTTCTTCATATGATATTTTTGATTTTTTAATTTGCCAATTTCGATATCCCTGTGGAACTTTTTTTAATTTGCCCTTTGTTTCTTCTCTTCTTTTTTGACTTAGCATAGTGAACGCGACATAATGTGAAAATCAAAATATAATATTTAATATGATTATTACATGCAGTAACTTTTTATTTAGTTAAAGCCACTTTTATAGCCTTCACCAAAAAAATGAATTAAAATTTTCAGACACTTGATTAGAACAACAAAGTACTGATAGCAAACGATAATTGTGGTACAATAAAGCGACTTAAGTCACCTGTTTAGAACAATGTAGTACTGACAATAAACGATTTTGATTTTTTACTGACTGATTCAACCTGACTGTATAAAAATCATTCAATTATGATGATAAAAGTAAATTAGCTGCCAAATGGCTACTAAATATCAATTGTCTTGTAATGTAGATATATTGCAATAATATGTGTTAATTGCAAAAAAAAAAATAAGTAAAATCTAATTTAATTTCCCTCATTGCTTTTTATCTTCTTCTTTCACTTAGCATAGTGAACGCGACATAATTTGAAAATCAAAATAAAATGTTTACTGTGATTATTATATACAGTGACATTTTGTTTAGTTAAAGCCATAAAATTCAGACACTTTTATAGAAATAGGAAATTGGAACAAGAACGCGACTTTAGAACATGAACAAAATCATTTTAGTTGTTTATTTTATTTTGTTGTGAATTGAATGATTACATAAGATAGTGTAATCATGAGAAAAATATGAGAATAATAAATACTAAGACCAAAAACAAATATATTTTCCGTTCTCAATCCAAATTTCTCAAGATAAAAACTATGATTACCTATAAATACAATAAAATAATAATAAATAAAATAATTACAAACATATTGGCCCATAATCATAGTCAAACAATAAAGTCGGTTCTTTTTAAAAACAACTTTAAAATAAAAACCCGCTTTTTATTATTTTCTAACTATAGTCAAAATTAAAGTATGTTTTTAATTGAACCGACTTTAACTGGGTGTCACCTCTGATGTAGAAAATGTTTTCATACAATATACAACAAAATATAGACAAGTGGCATCGCTGAACAGCTGACTTAGAAAATTAAAAAAAAAAAACACAAAGTGACAAACAATAAGAGCCAGTTTTTGACTTCGTATTTAAATATGAATTATATTTAAGTTCTATTTAAATACGAAAATGAGTTTCTTAGTGCTTTTTTAAATGATACTTAAATGGCCAACGTTGGCCATTTAAATTCTATTTAAGTTTCATAAACTACCATATGTTTTTAACAGCTGTCTTTTGTTGTCTGTTTTTTTTTCACTCTATTGTAGCGCTGTATTTTTTTACGGCATCTAACAAAAACTACACTTCTGATGCGGTGAAATTGGGGATTCTTTTGTGCATTTTCCGACAAATATTTTATTGTTTAATAACCTTTTTTTTTTTCTTATTTGGCAAATGTATAAATTTTTGTTTTGCTTGAACGGCTGTTTTATACAAAACTATCGATCATTTTTTGATATTTAGTAGTGCTACCACACTTTTATCTTATTTAAATAAGAAAAATTATATAGCACTGAAAAACTCCAACTGTATTTAAATACCATTTAAATTTAAGTACAAATTAACTAAATATGAAGTCAAAAACTGGGCATAAATGTAACCGGGAAGCTAAAGAAAAACACAGTTTGTGGTGGAAAAATAGAACAGGAAAGATTAATATCAAATGTATTATATTTTGGTACTAATGATTCAATATTCAATAATTGCAAAGTCTCTGCCAATATCTATCAACTTAAACATTTTTGACTATTTGTCGAACTTTTTTACATGGCGAAGAACAGCTGATGCTGTTGTTAAATGAGTTAAAAACAACTTCAGCTAGTTTTATATTTACAGTCGACTTTAACATCAGAAGTATACTTTAACTTGTCTATGGTAGACCTAAAGTCCACTCTTAAGTAAAGACGACTTTATTTCTCTTATGCCCAGTTTTTGACTTCGTATTTAAATACGTATTTAGTTAATTTTTACTTAAATTTAAATGGTATTTAAATAGAGTTTGAGTTTTTCAGTGCTATATAATATTTCTTATTTAAATAAGATAAAAGTGTGGTAGCACTACTAAATATCCAAAAATTATCGATAGTTTTGTATAAAACAGCTGTTCAAGCAAAACAAAAATTGATACATTTTGCCAAATAATAAAAAAAGAAGGATATTAAACAATAAAATATTTGTAGGAAAATGAACAAAAGATGCCCCAATATCACCGCATCGGAAGTGTAGTTTTTGTTAGATGCCGTAAAAAAATACAGCGCTACAATAGAGTAAAAAAAAAACAGACAACAAAAGACAGCTGTTGAAAACATATGGTAGTTTATGAAACTTAAATAGAATTTAAATGGCCAACGTTGGCCATTTAAGTATCATTTAAAAAAGCACTGAGAAACTCATTTTTCTATTTAAATAGAACTTAAATATAATTAATATTTAAATACGAAGTCAAAAACTGGCTCTTAAAATACACTTTATTTTTGACTATGATTATGGGCCATTAATTTTCCGTACTAACAGTGGAAATACACATTTGGGCAATTCCATATCATCGTACGTGACATTTTTACGCCTATAGAGAGGAATAGATTTTGCAAAAATAATATCGTACTTGAAATACCGTACGTGACAGATTTTTCTCTCAAAGTAAAACAATATGTATTCTGTAATTATATGTATACAAAAACTTAAAAAATAAATACAAAATATATATTCGGTTTTAATAAACAATTTGATAATAGCAAAAACACAATCAGAGTCAAATTCAATTCTTACTACATGCTAATTGGGAGCTTAGTTTTCGCTGCAATTTTAGCTAAAAACTTTCACATATTAACATTTTATTGTTTTCTCCTATTCAAATCATCTTGAAAAAAAGTTTCAAGGGTTTTTGTTTTTTCTGTCGTGTTAGTCATTCTCGTGGAATTGCCCATATGTATGTTCTATTGCAAGTAGTGGAATCTCCCCAACAAATAATTTTGTACTGGGGGATTTACCCGTTCGCATAGAAACGGACTCCGAACTAATCAGTGTTAGTATGATTTAATTACACCTTCCATGATTGGAAACCTACCAGATGTGGCGATTATTGTGCTCACAGTATTATTCAATGCGATCTTGTCTCTAGGAATTTTTCCGAATGATTGGAAAATCTCCCAAATTATAATGATTCCCAAGCCAGGAAAGGATTCGACATTGGCATCATCCTACATACCTATTAGTTTATTGCCTTGTTTGTCTAAACTATTTGAGAGAATAATCTAAAGGAAAATTCTGACATTCTTAAATAGCCAAAACATTATCCCAGATCATCAATTCGGATTCCGTAAGCAACACGGAACAATTGAGCAAGTTAACCGCCTAACTGGAGAGATACGAAAATCTTTCGAACTAAAAAAGTACTGTTCGGCAATATTTCTAGATGTTGCCCAGGCTTTTGACAAGGTTTGGCATAAAGGTCTAATACACAAGATTAAACGCCTACTGCCTTTTAGTACACACAAAATACTAGAGTCTTACCTATCGGATCGCTTGTTTAGGATAAAATACGGCGATTATGTGACAAGCGACTATGCGATCAATGCTGGTGTGCCCCAGGGAAGTGTTCTAGGACCAACTCTGTACCTATTATACACCTCTGATTTGCCCGAGTCCGAAGAATTAACCATTTCCACCTTTGCAGACGACACTGCAATTCTTAGTTCTCATGTGGACTTAAATGTAGCATCTACAAACCTTGATAATTATCTCAGGCACGTAGAGACGTGGTTAAGAAATTGGAGAATACAAGTAAATGAAATCAAAAGCAAGCACATAACGTTTTCACTTAGGAGAGGAAGTTGTCCATCAGTGACCCTGAACGGTGTGAACATCCCTCAGTCTGATCACGTTACATACCTTGGCATTCATTTAGATAGACGTATTACTTGGCGTCGGCACATAGAAGCTAAGCGGCTCCACATGAAACAGAAAGCTTCTAACTTACACTGGCTAATCCACCATCAATCGAAATTAAGCCTTAACTGCAAAGTCATCCTATATAAGACAGTCTTAAAACCAATCTGGACATACGGAATCCAACTATGGGGAACAGCAAGCTATACCAGTATAGATCTCATACAGAGGGCACAATCCAAAATTCTTAGAACCATGACGGGAGCTCCATGGTACATAAGAAATGAGAACATCCACAGAGACTTAGATGTGCCATTGGTCAAGGACGAATTTAGAAAAACTCGTGAAGCTTATTTGTTAAAATTACATCACCATCCGAACCCGCTTGCAAGACTACTTACAGTAACTCAAGACAGATCAAGGCTGCGTAGAGCTGATTTACCACTTATCTAATATACAAAATATGATTCTCCACTGAGAGAACAATAATTGTTTAGTTATAAGATTTAATTACTTATTGTAAGGCCTAGATTTAAAGGCAGGAACAATATTATAATAAACGTCTAAAAAAAAAAAAAAAAATTAAGTGTTACAAACATTTGACCAACACAATATTACTTTTAGCGTCAGTGGTGTCGAGTATAATTATGAAATAAAATTCTCATACTTAAGAGCGTTAAATATGGGAAAAAAAAAAATTAAAGTTATTCTACTTACTCCACCCTTTCATACTGTTTGAGTAAGTAATATAAAGGGTTTTACAATAAATAGAATAACCAGCAGATCTGACTGGCTGACGGTCCAAACTAGTGATTCTAACAGCCAACGGCTTTGTAATAGCTATGGAACAAGTTATTTTTTCATTTTTGTGGTCAAGACGAAAGTTAATTAACCCTACATAGATTTCAAAGACTAAACTCTGTATTACAAGAGAGCACTTGAGCAGTTGTAAAGATTATCAACTTGGATATATTTCAAGATAGTTTTATAACAATCACACCATATTTTGAAATACTCTGTAACTGACGGAGAGTAATACCACCCTAAACATGGGAAAATAAATGAACGTAATACCACCCATTATTAATAAATTGAAAATACTAAAAATATGAATTCAACATTTCATTTAGTATTTAAACAGTGGTTTGTAAGGAAAACGTTTTGGCCAATTATTCATGTAGAAGGTATCTTGAGGAATTACCTCAATGAACACTAAAGATGTGTTAATTATACTGTTAAGTTTTTACCTTTTAAAAACGGGGTTTATTTCCTTTAAATTAACCCGATACTTTTGACTGCTAATAAAAGCTGTTTAGTAGTTTAAAATTTGTAATAACTCTTTATTTACTTAAAATGTACAACAACAACATAATTAAATACTCAGCGTTTTTATACACGTTTATAATTCGCAGAAATGCACACACACAAACTTAAATATACAAGACAGTTGTTGTTAACTCTAACAGTGCATATGATAAACTCAACTCACAACTGCAACCTCTGCCACTATTCTTTCGTTAATCTTCTACAATGATCTTAACGGACAACTAGATCATTCGAATTCTAGAGCTTTCGATGTTAATGTTAGCAGCTCAAACATTTAGTCTTGCCACACTTATAAACAATGCTAGTAACCGCATGCTATCAACATTGTTGATGAGTAGAAGCTTCTACTAATGGACGTGCTTAAAAACATGATGAATGCTGCAGGCAGTCGTTACAAACCGTTAAATTCACATCGCTATAGCACATTCGTAACAATATCTTATGCCCTTCAGTATATACAACTACATTGAATTTGCTTTATACCATGATAAACTGATTGCCTGTTGATCTAAAAGTGAAATGAGTTGCCCTTAGCTTTGCTATAGAGCAGTAAGAGGATGATCGTTGAACATGTGACCGGAAAATCCCAAACCTTTCTTCGACAGGTGCTTTTTTTATCAATCACGAATGTACAAACTGTAGGAAAACAAAATGCTCATGTAAGATCATTTGATGCTTTCACTGATATCGCAAAGGTGTGGTGGTTGTGAGAACTCAAAATTGAGGAGGATCTTGGTATATATAAAGACTGCAAAATAGCCTTGAAGTTTTGTATAGGTGTTTATATGACTTCCAATTTTGTCATTGAATGCCGGGAATTTTTTAACAAAATGAAGATCTCCGGCCACCACTTATTCTGGATGTATGCTAAAAGAGCGTATCTACCATATAATACCTTCTGCGGAATTTTAGACAATGGGAAAGAGGGGGAATAGGTGAGACATGTTCACTCGACGATGGGTAAATTTTTTCTGCATGACCTAAGGGCTCTGTCGATGTTTGATATCAGAAGCATTTTTGAATGTATTTTAAAAAAGGCGCTTCAGTAGTGCAAATGCACAAACTATCAATGATTTAGACCGAACAAAACAAACACAAAAGCTGCATACAAGTAGAGCTTCGCCATACAAATGGCATGTCCTATGTAATGCGTAAGCACTAAGGAAGCTGATAAACTACCATCTAAGAAACCCCTTTCACGAAAAACTCAAAAAATAATTTTTGTTGACTTTATTCTTAAACGCAGAGAAAACCATGATTCAGCATGGTTACCACAACTATACTGTGTTCTTTGTAACAATATATTGTTGTCATACACAAATAGTTGTTATTTTAATTTCATTTAAGCAATACTTTTGTTGGTTTAACATTTTCATGTTCATCGCAATTATAAATTAGTGTATGGTTCTCCGAAACGTAATTAATTTTCTAACAACTAAACCGTGATAAAAAGCTAAGCGTATTTTGTTACACTTACAAATATTAATTCAAATATTTTTAATGAAATTTCTTTATTCCCCATTTGCTCCTGATTTTAAAAAAGGACAAACTGAGAAAAAAGGAAGTTTGTAACCACTGTCAACTTATGTCATTCCCATAAGCGACTTATTTAAGAGTAGTTGTACAAAAAAAAAAATACGTAATAATAAAACACCGTGTGAAAGCATCACTGCTTTTCACTTCTAAAGTTTATAAAAGAAAAAATCAAAAAAGAAAAATTATTATTACAAAAGAAAGTGTTAGAAGTAGCAGAGTAAAGCGCCTTGAAACTATTTTTTATAATTAAAATAATATTTTCATTATTTTTCTTTTGCGTATAAATAACCCAGCAAAGTTTGTGTAAAACAATGTCCTAGGAATTCATTTTGAAAACATAAAAAAATCTTAAATTATTTCTGTTGGAAATCTTACCACGAAAAAACAACAAGTAGTTGGGTGTTTCTTATGGAACTGTAACTTTTTTATGACTTTTTTTTTCGTTATAGTTTTTGCATTCGATTTGATTTTTCTCTTAATTTATTTTTTTTTTTTTTTATTTCTGCTACTTTTCAATATAAATGTTCATTTCATGCAAATTGTTGCCTCAAGTATTTTAATAAATTAATAAGTTGTGTTGCAAGCAGTATTTCCTTTATTTACATTTTTTTCAAGGCAGTAAATTTAAGTGCAGTTTTTTCATTGATGTAAAAATATTTTTTAATGTTTTCTGTATATTACAATAATTGAAATTAATTGTGGAAGGTTATTAATTTTTAAAGAAAAATAAATTTATTTTAAAAATTAATTTTATGTCTTCTTATATAATTGAAAAATTAACTATTTCTTATGTAAACTATTTAATTCGCTTACGTTTATTTATTTAAATTAAAGCAAACCCCTCAAATCACTAGTCAAGTAAGTGTTTTAATATATATTTATTTATTCCATAGACATTTGTGTGAAGAAAAAAAAAAAAAAAATAAATAAAAAAAACAACAATTGTTCTATAATCCTGCTTAAAACCTGACAAATGTCACTTTGCGTTTTTAACAATTCGCTAAATGTAAAGAGATGTTACAAAAACCCAATAAAAATGCAAATTAGAGGATTTTTGTATTTTAAATGTCATTCATTGAGTTTACAACAAATGTGAGTGTATAACACTACAAGTTTATCGATTATTCTTTTGCAATTTGTTGTATTGCAAAATAAATCGTTTTACAAATTAGAGTTCTTTTTTTGGGAAAATTTTTATAATTCAAGGATTCATTGTATATGTATATTTCAATACATATACATTTTGTATAAATTTAGTACAGTACATACTTTTAACGTAGTAATTTACACAATGTTTGAAGATTCTTGCTGTAACAGTTCTCCAAATAGGCGAAAGTAACTACATATTTACTTTGTATGAGAGGTGCCAGGCCCACTGTTCTGATCACAGCCATTTACGTACAATGCTATCAGAATAACTCATGCCATGTTTTGAGGCTCTATCTATTACAGTTTTTCAGATATTCAATAATAACTATTTGCTTTGCATAAGAGGAACCATGCCCACTAATTCACACAAAGTTTGAAGACTCTTTACTTTAAAGATATTCGATATTTTGTGTGGGGGTGCCACGCCCATTTTAAATTATAGTGGTTTGTTCAGTTAAATATAAAGATGCTAGCCAAACACAGATTAATTTGTATGTGTATCGATCTGTGGTCGGCACTCATGTCCTTCAAATGTTTCCAAAGTGGCGTTTAATTGAAATTTAAGAATTAAGTTTTTTTACAATTACTGTCATTGTCTAAAACAAGATAAAATTCTACATCACCTTAAATTTTAACTATCTAATGTGTTTACATATTCTGTAGCTACTAGGGTATTCAACCGATTAACCGCCAATCGGTTAACCGATTAATTTTGGTCGGTTAACTGTTCGAATAATTTAAAATTGGCGATTTTCAAATAACAAATAAACCGATTAATTTGTGTCGATTAATCGATTAACCGAAATTTCTTCTTTTTTTTGCACTTTATATAATAAGCACACTAATTTTATGTATTAACTCATGAACATTAACTTCTAGCAATAGTTTTTTCGAAGTATAGCACAAAAATTGAAACTAAGGAATTTGGAAATGAACTTTTTTCTAGAATGTACTATGATTATCTTTGTCCTAATGAGTAGGCGGACGACTTTATAATAGATGAATCTAAAGACATAACTGAAACGAGTCTTTTATCAGAAACTATTAAAAGTATTTATAATCTAAAAAAATACAAAAAGGACTCAAAATATATGAGGATTTTATGTGAGAAATTGTATATTTTTTATCATGCCTTACTTTTGATTTCTCCAACATCTAATCAGTGAGAGAGTTCTTCCCAAGTCAAGTTTTATTAAAACTAATAAAAAAAAATCGTTTAAAAGGAAAACATTTCAATTATATTCTTTTTTAAAAAGCTTATTTCAGTAGATCTCCCTAAAATCCTAAAAAAACTCACATGTGCATAAAAAAGGTCTCAGATACCATATTTTTGTCTTGCTATTACTTATTTGGTTTTGTTGAATTGTTATGTTTTATTTATTTTTATGTTTTTGTTCTTTTTAGTAATAAAATTCTTAAATAGGTACACAAAATTCGTTGTTTTATTCTCAATTTAAAATTAAAATAGAAATTACTCGGTTAATCAAATAACTCAAAATTAACCGATTAAATCTAAACCCCGATTAATTATTTGGTCGATTAAAGGATTAAATCAGATTGATTGAATACCCTAGCAGCTACCTGTCAACATATTTCCGTTTTCATATAAAGTTGTTAAACTTGAAATTTAATACAAAAAGCTCTTATTTTTTAAGCAAAACTTCAGGTTTTTAGGTGTATAAAAAATATTTCGTATTTAAAAAAAAGGTTTGGAAATATTTTTAATATTTTTTTTTTTCAAAGAAGTCTGAAATTGGAATATTTTTCATGTTTGCTGGACCATAAGTTCTGTAGTAAATAATTGTTTACTTAAAAGAAAACATAAATGTTCGAAATTTATTGAAAGTTTGCGGTTTTGTTGCTCCATTATTAGATATTAATCCTTTTTTCCATTTAAAAAATTGGACGAACACAGTTGTTAATTTACTTGTAAACAAGAAGAATGTCAATGAAGTTCATAAAAATTATCAAATAAGAAACAAAAATAATAATCAATAACTTGTCAGATTGCGCATTGCAGCATATCATAGTCCATATCCAATTACCTTTACTTATACCCATTTCTGACCCATAATTATTGAATTTGCGATAATATCAATCTACATGAGATCCAAGAGTGTCCAAAGCATCTCAAAAAGGTACTGTTTGGTGTGGTTTTTTTGCTGGCGGCGTCATCGGTCCATATTTCTTTGAGAAAGATGCTAGCCAGGCCATCACCGTCAACGGCAAGCATTATAGGTCGATGAGTACCAAATTTGTTTACTCTGAATTGGATGATACGGACACCAACGACATGTGGCTTCAACAGGAAGGCACTACCTTCCACACAACACATGATACATTGAACATTTTTCTCGATTGATTTGAGGGCATGGTTATTTCACGTGGAGGTAAAGTTTTCTTAAGTCACAGGTCTATGCAAATAAGCCACAAATCTCAGCGGCCCTCAAATCCGACATAACCCATGCCGGCCCTGAAATTCACCCTGATTTATGCATCAGAGTCATGGAAAATTGAACATGTCGGATAAGCGCCATTTGCACAATGTTATATTCCATACATAAATATAGGAAGCGCTTAATGAAAGACCCTTTAGACTCAATCAAGAGGTTATTCGTTAACATTTAGCAATGATTTTTTTGTATGAAATTGTAATGTTGGTAAAACATTCGTTTTAGGAAAACAAAATCCCGCAATTCCCAAAAACACAAACAAGAAGTCCCAACATTTTATTTTTGGATTTTCGGGAGTTTTTTATTTTAAAGCTGTAAAAAAACGAAATACTTGACATCTGTAAGAAATATAGTTAAAAAAGTGTAAGGCAAGACTTTTTTGACTAAAAGGACTGAGATCGTAAAATTCTTAACACACAATTTTCATTTAAACTTTTTACCCAAGTATTATTTGATTTTTTTTTTTTGATCAAGTTACCTTTGTAAAACATGTCAGTTATTATGTTTAATGTCAATTCTGTTCATTTGTTGTTAATCTGATTAAAATAAGTGACCAGAAAAAAGTACTAAAATTATTAAATATTTTCAACAAAACCAAAGTTGGTCCTACAAAAAGTTAGCCAAACAATCAAAGGTCTGATATCAAACTTTTTCCAATGTTATTTAACAGTACCGGGAGAACTTTTCCGTTGATATAAACCTGGTTCAGGTAGAAAAATTGGTCCACATGATGCTTCTAAAGGCAAAAAAATAGAAAGCATTTTCCACCTCCGGTAGGAAAGCAGCCCGGTTAGGTCAGTACTCGGACTATTTGGTACAAAAGGATAAGGCCAATGCAGGTTTAAAAGCATAGAAGGCTCAAAAAGTTCCTGACAGGAACTCTGCTAAAAATTTAGAGGCCAAAGACAGAGCACGGAAATTGAAGTCAAATATTATACACTAAAAAACCCTGCTGCATAATGGATGACGAAATGTATGTATGGAAAATTTTTCGCATCTTCTGGGTAAATTTTTTTATGTTCCAGATGCTCGAGGGAATGTAGAAGAAAAGTTTAGAACCCAAAGCAGACAAAATTTCACAAAAAGTTCTTGGTATGGCAAGTAATATGCAGTTGTGGCAAAAAAGCCAAACATTTGTTACAAAGGGCTCTATAAATACCGAAACTTACATTAAGGAATGTTTACAAAAAAGGATGTTTCCATTCACAAGACTTCTTAATGTGTCCACTAGAGTATCCAAAACCGAAAACCGGTCAATCGGTTTTTTCATTTTTGTAAAACCGACCGGTTTCGGTTTTCTTTAACTTTTCGGTTTTTTGACAAACCGGTTTTTTTTTAAGATGGTTAACCGGTTTTAACAAAATACTTTGTAAAGCTTATTTGAACATATAACTTAAAAATATTTTGACATTTTTAAAAATATTCATTTATATTTTAGAAAATTTCTGCATTTGACCGGTTAACCGGTTTTTAAAATGACAAAACCGAAACCGATTTTTTTAGAATGAGAAAACCGAAACCGATTTTTTTATAAAACACTGTTTTCGGTTAAACCGGAAACCGGTTTTTTGAATTTACCGGTTTTTTGGACACTCTAGTGTCCACTTATTTTTGGCCTGATTTGGCATTTATCACTATGGTAAGAAAGATCTTGAGTGGTACAAGAACAATAAGGTGGTATTTGTACCAAGAGAGGCAATTCCTCCAAACTGCCTGGAGCTAAGTCCAGTGGAGAGATATTGGGCTCTTGTTAAAAGAGAATTGCAGAGCACAAAAAAGGTGTCCAAAAGTATATTTTAAACGGAGATGGACAACCTGTTCGGGCAAAGTGACATAAAGCACTATAAAAACCATAATGGATGGGTTTTCGAAAAATGTTCAAAATTTCATCATTAGTGATTAGAACTATAAAAATATTTTTTTTTTTGTAAATTGTAACAATAATTTCAATCAAATAAAAAAAAGTTTAAAAACTGTAAATTTAGTGGTTTCACTTTTATTAACATATATGTATGTTAAAAATTTTTTGATCTCAGTCCCTATTTCTTACAGACGTATTGCTGGTTTTTAGTATAACTTGAACTATTTTCTATTCCAAAATTTTTAACAATTTTTGTTAATTTTTTTCATTGGATTGAGTTGATTTCAAAATATTAATTACTGTAATCGCTGTAATTTTTTCAGGTCTGCCGAATTGAAGTGTATTAGACACTTGATATTTTCCTGGCATTTGTAAATATTTGTATGTTCGTTTCCTAAATTTCGATGTTCAAATATCCATAATTGATTATTTACTTTGACTTATCAAAAGTAAATCTATACCTAACTACAATAAAAAACATATGTTTGCCGATGATGATTTTTAAAGAAATCGATTTAGAGTTAAAATTTAAATTTTTAGTTCTATAATTATTTCAAAGATTCCTATTTCGGCATCATAAAATGTATCCTTTTTCTATATTTTGCTTAAACTTATGTCTATATTTTATAATTGTTTTCATAAAAATAACATATAATTTAAAATGCAAAAAAAAAAACAAGTCATTATAACTGCGTCAATATTAAACTTTTAACAAAATTCCATCACTAAATATTTAATTTTTATACATACATACATATTTTATAATAAAAAAATAAAATAAAACGAAACGAAATAACAGAAAAATTTTCTTTAAACCCAACAAATAATGCAGGCAATAATTTGATTTGAAATTATGTAATTTTCTCCTAATGTAACTCACTTACGTTTCAAACTTTTGTTCACATGTTCGTGGTACAAGCCTTTGACAATTCCATAAGTTGCCACTTTTTATCTATTAATTTAAATAGAAGAGGTTACAATTTTAAATAGTTATATTTTTAGGTCTGTTTTTTTTTTTTACATAAATAATATTAATAACACATATACATGTACGTTATTGTAAATATATTTATATTTACACATACACCCAAATGAATACATATAAATAAGAATATACTATACATATCTGTGTAATAGGATGGCCCTTATATTGGACTTTTTCGATTTTCAGTGCTCACAAGGTATAAAATTCTTCTTTGTCATGTAAAAACCAAGTGCAGATAATTTAAGCAAAATCAGATAATGGTTAGAGATTGCACAATTTATTCGAAGTTTTGGGTCAAACTATAATTTTTTTCCAAAAAATTAAATGTTGAAAATGTTCAATTAAAACAAGTAAGAAAGTATATTCGCTCAAATCCGACCATATGATACCCTACACCGAGAAGATGTTTATAAACTGTTTTCTTTTAAAATTTATATGAGAGCTATGACTAATTATAAACCGATCGCGATAAAATTAGGTGGCATATCTTCTGTATGTATGAAACAAATTCGTGTTAAATTTTATATAAAATTCCTTAAACTATTTTCCTATATTTAATTTCAGGTTGTTTCTTATGAATGCTAATTTATCTGTTGTCAAAACTGTCCAATACAGCAAATAAATCATAAAATAGATGAAATTTGTTTGTGAATATTGGGTGTATGACTTAAAAATGTGTAATTTACAATATATGGCGTATATTTTGAACGCTAATTTTGTTTTCAATAACTTACATGGACAAATCTCTCTCATAGTAAAACAATATATATTCTGTAAAGATATGTATACAAAAACTAAAAAAATAAATAGAAAATATATATTCGGTTCTAATAAACAATTTGATAATAGCAAAAATACAATCAGAGTCAAATTCATTTCATACTACATGCTAATTGGGAGCTTAGTTTTCGCCATAATCTTTGCCAAAAACATACCAATTAAATTAAAAAGTTAAATATAGTCAGTTTAAACTATTATTTTTCCACATAGAATGTTGTAATAAGCTCTACATACTTAAACAAAGTTACATTTTCGTGTATTCTCCTATTCAAATCATATTGAAAAAAAGTTTTTTTAAGGGTTTTTGTTTTTTCAGTAGTAGTTGTCATTCTCGTGGAATTGCCCATATGTCATTTTGAAGGATATATATTTTTTATCTCTTCTCACTTAGAGACTGAACATTATAGAGTAAACAACAACGTTTTTTCTTTTGCTTCGAAAATGTCGAATTTTGTGCCAACAATGCGGTTCAGAAGTGGTGACTTTTACACGGAAGACAAATATCGTCAGAGAAATGTAATTGGAGGCATAACTCCATGAAGATTGTTGTAGAACTCACCAAGAGCTTGAAAAATTATTGGGAGGTACTCAAGCCGCAATTTCTAAACATTTGCGAGCAGTAGGATTCAACCAAAGCAGTGATATTGGGTAACATACGAATTGAAGCCGAGAGACCTTGAAAGACGATTTTGCATGTCCGATATGATGCTTGAACGCTATAAAATTTTCAGAATTTGGTGGCAGCAAAAGGGTCCTGTCTATAATGAGCTACAGAAATCTAACCAGACCATCACAGGTATGCCATAAAACGTCGAATATGCGACCAGACATGAAACCGTAATATTCCATTATGACAACGCTCGGCCACATGTTGCAATACCTTTTAAAAAGTATTTAGTTAGAAGTGGTTGGGAAATTTTGCCTCACCCGCTTTATAATCCAGACCGTGCTCCATCCGACTACTTTTTGTTTCGATCGTTGCAGAACGCTCTCTCTGGGATACGCTATTCACAGAGTATGCGATATTGCCTTGATTCGTTCTTGTCCTCAAAAGATGAGAAGTTCTTTTGGCTTGAAATCCATTTGATGCCAGAAAGATGGGAAATGGCTAATACTTTGAATAAATTTATATCGTGTTTCAAAACAAAAGCTAAAAATTTTTAAAAATACCGCATTTTTAAATCATACACCCAATATTATATTTTATATTTAACCCTCCATAAGTAAATGAAATAATTTTTTTTTAAATTTAATAATTTTCCCAATATTTAATTATACATTTTTTTTTGAAAATATTTGATCTTAAACTTGAAAATTAAAATGAAATGTGCAATCTCTAACCGTTATCCGATTTTGTTATAATTTTCAGCAATCAATTTAGGCCTTGATAGCATCGAAAGGGGCCACCTTAATACATATGGGTATGTAGTTATTGTAAATATTGACCATTACTAAAGGCCAATCTTTTTTTATGTTTGCTTCTGGTTTCTATGGGTGTATGTGCGAATATGTAATACATTTATTGTATGTATGTATATGTGTATTTGGTGCTATAACGGAAATTTGCATAATTTACTTTAGTGTTTTTTTTTTTATTATTGTTAACATATTTTTGTTTTTGTTGATTTTTACAATAACAAACTCAGCCTAGAGCTAACATCACTTGTTTTTATACGGTTTTTATGTGTGTTTATTTGTTTGTTTTTTTTTATATTTTTTTTTTTTGCAAAAATAAAACAGAATTTTATTTTACAAAATCAACCCATGCAGTTAAAAGTTACACATCTACATACATTCATTTATATGAACAATAACATAGATATCTAGACGTACACTACAAAGTGTATGTAAGTAAATTAGGGTGGTGTCGTTTCAACTTAAAAATTTCGTCGATATTGGTATCATTAATAAGGTTCTCAAAAGGTTTAAAATCAATAAAATATTTCAATCACTGCTATGATGATGCAACTCAAACGATGCTTTATGCATATCTAAGCTAACTAAATCACTGTGTCATGTTATGTTATTGCTACACAATCAAACTGTTGTGCTGTGTAAGAGAGACTACTACTGCTACCGTTTTCACTTGAATATTTTATTTACTTTACCCATGTAGTTTTATTAGAATTTTTACTAAACAATACTAATGACTTTAAAATCATTTTATAGAACAAAGTTTGTGTCAGAATTGTTAGTATGTATTAAATAAACTTTCATGTTACTTAACAACATTAAAAAATTCTTTTGGTCCACCCTAATTTACTATATATGTATATACGAATTTTAAACTTGTAGGCGTTTACAAAAAACTGTTATTGTTGGTTTTTTATAGTTATTTAATTTTTCGCCCACTAGTTTTCACTACTTTGTTCCGTTGAAAGAAATCTGTAACATGATTTAAAATTTTTAGAAAAACCATCTACCTGCTGGTATTGATTGCTAAGGGCTGGAAAGACTTGTAAATTGAAATGTTGATATGCCTATGACATAATTATCTATATTATGAAGGTCTTTTTCATTAAGAAACAAAAGTAATTCTATATTTTAATACTGCACAAAAAAATGTTTAACCATATAAACAAATATTTGTTTATTAATAGTTTCACTTAGCTACAATTATTTTTTAAAATTGTGAGAGAATTCATTCCAAAATGGACAGCAAATTTATATGTTAAATATTTTTGAAAACAAATTTGTACTTTTTCATCTAAGTAATAGTACTTTTCTAATATTTTAAAGTATTTAACTTATATGCTTCTGAGTGAAATAAGAATCAAGTACAGGGGGCTTACATTTCTCTAAAATAATTGACCTAGAAACATTAAATTAAGAATATATGGTTCTGAGTAATTTAGAATCAAAGAGGGATAATTTATATACTTTTTCTGTATTATAATATTACTTCTTGATTTATTTCTAACAACGAACCTTGAATCTTGACATTAAATAAACATGATTCTATATAGATGAGATTTTTGGTTGAAAACAAAAGACGTAATTTGTTTTGCCTAACTATTTACCCACGTTTATGTTTCATATAATTTTCGTATGAAAAATTAGTTTTGGGTTGAGAATAAAGTAATCACAGATTGTCGTCTTGTTTCTATTTGAATCACTATTTATGGAATTAAGGACTGAGATCGAAAAATTCTTAGCACACGTTTTTCATTAAAACTTTGAACCCTAGTATTATTAGATTTTTTTTTTTTTGATCAAGTTTCCTTTGTAAAGCATGTCAGTTATTATATTTAATGTCAATTATATTAATTTGTTGGTAATCTGATTAAAATGAGTGACCAGAAAAAAGTGTGTACTAAAATTATTAAATATTTTCAACAAAACCCAACTTGGTCGTACAAAAAGTTGGCCAGACAATCAAAGGTCTGCTGTCAAACTGATTCCAATGTTATTAAACAGTATCGGTTGATAGAAAACCTGATTCATGTAGAAGGAATGGTCCACATGATGTTTCTAAAATTTAGAGGCCAAAGACAGAGCTCGGAAATTGAAGTCAAATTTTAAACAAACAAGTAAGAGAGCTATATTCGGCTGTGCCGAATCTTATATACCCTTCACCAAATTATACTTTAAAATAAAATTAAAAAAAAAAAAATTTTTTAAACTTTGTTTTTTAAAAGTTTTTTCCAATTTTTAAAATTTATTTTTTTTTAATTTATTAGTGAAACAAATTTATGACAAAAGAATGTTTTTTGTGAAAAAAAAAATTCGGGTTAAAAAATATTTTCCCGATTTTGACCCATTGTAGGTCCAACTTTGTATAGCATTATATACATCGTTTCAATGGACTTTGAAATATCTATCATTAGATATCCATATTGTCTATATTTATGACTTAGTAATCGAGATATACATCAAAAATAGAGGTTGTCTCGGATTTTTGCTCATATCTCCGTTATTTATGGACGGATTTTGCTGATTTTAAATAGGAAACTTCTCGAAAGTATGTCTGACAGAATTATTGAGGATTTGGATCCCGAAGATATCTGGGGTCTTCAGAAAATTGATTTCAACAGACAGACAGACAGACAGAAAATTTTCCCAAAAAGTTCTTGGTATGGCAAGCAATATGCAGTTGGGGCAAAATAAGACAAACATTTGTTACAAAGCGATCTATAAATACCGAAATTAACATCAAGGAATGTTTACAAAAGAGGATGTTTCCCTTCATAAGACTTCTTAATGTGTCCACATATTTTTGGCCTATTTTGGTATCCTGTCACTATGGTAAGCAAGGTCTTGAATAGTACAAGAACAATAATGTGTTATTTGTATCAAGAGAGGTAAATCCTCCAAACTGCCTGGAGCTAAGGCCGGTGGAGAGATATTGGGATCTTGTTAAAACAGAATTGAAGAGCACGAAAAAGGTGTCCAAAGGTGTGGTCGATTTTAAATGGAGATGGTCTACGTTTTCGAACAAAGTTACAGAAAGCTCTATAAAAACCTTAATTGAAGGGTTTCCGGAAAAGGTTCATAAATTCATCACTTTTGATTAGAACTATAAAAATAATGTTTTTTGTAAATTGTAATAATAATTTTAATCAAATAAAAAAAATCAAAACTGTAGGTTTAGTGGTTTCATTTTTTTTAACATATATGTATGTTAAGAATTTTTCAATCTCAGTCCTTATATACACTTTTACGATTTTATTAATTTTTTTATAAAAATCGATTATTGGTAAAAAATACAACTATTTAAAGACTTATAACCATGTTTATGTTTCAGTTCATCTTTATATAAAAAATCATTTTTTGTTCTTTTGCTATTTGGATCACTATTAACCGAATTATAGCCACGTCAATGTCTCAGTTAATTTTCATGTGAAAAATCGATTTCGGTTTGAAAATATAAGTGATCAATGATTGGCCTCATTTTTCGATTTAAACCACTATTTACCGACATATAGCCACGTTTATGTTTCAGTTCATTTTTAATTTACTACGATTAGGGCGGCGAAGAGTACCAGATTAGCCTTAAAATAATAAATACGATCCTTTTCGTAGTTTATGCCCTCGTACTAAAGTTCTTACTGCTTTTGGTCATTCGTTAAAAGAGTAAAGGATAATGCAAGTTCCTCAATTCCGACTCTTTTAATGGATGATCACACATTCACTGACCCGGTTGATAAAGCTAAACTTTTAGCTAATTTTTACTTGGTGAAAAGAGATCAACCACTGCCCGAACTCGATATAGTATGGGTGACTAAGTCAAGTATATTCTTTCGAGCTCGTGCTGTTTAATAGGTTTTATCGGATTTCAACGTAAATAGGTCTACTAGACCAGATGGCATACCAGTGCTGGTCTTGAAAAAGTACTCTTCGACTTTAGCTTTGTCCATTAGTTAACGTTTTCAGCACTCTATACCGTGCCGGTGTATTTCCTGTATGTAGGAAGGTTGCTAATGTCAAGCCAATTTCTAAAAAGGGAAAAGGCTAATAACCCTGGAAGTTATCGTCCAATAGCAATTTGTTCTATACTTTTCAAATCTGTGTAAATATTTGGAATCTATGAATTTACTTAAAGACCACCAGTATCGCTTTCGTAGAAGGGACGCGCTACGGGAGACTTGGTAGTCTTCCTATCGGCAAAATTCGTATTGTTTTGGCGAAAGTAAAGTGGTGGCTCTAGATGTTTCCAAGACGTTCGATAGATTGTGGCATGGAGCACTTTTATCAAAACTTTTTGCTTTTGATGTCGGTAATAACATCTGTCGAATAATATCGAGCTTCGTCAGAGATCGCACTATACGAGTTGTTATAGATGGGATCTCGTCAAACGATTTACAATCTCTGAATGGGGTCGTGCAAATAGGGTCGCTTTCAAAGCTTGCAAGACTCTGTGTTGTATGTTGATACAAAAAAGAACGACATACCGCTTCATCTGTTTTTATGGGTGGTGTAAATATTGTGCAATCAGACGCCCTTGATATTCTAAGCTGATAATACAATGTGATGTCCGCTGGTTTAAACTAGTGGTGCGCGTTCATATTGTTCAGGTTAATAAGATTTTCGTAAATTTACACGTACACAACCCGATTGCTAACAATAGAGCGTAAAAATACAAATATTTTATTCAGTTGCTTGATGTTGTTGCTGATATTTTATATTTTTACCCATACATGCACACAAATAAAATTTCACTATTTGTCTACCAACGGTTTAAACACATATTTCAAGTGTCGAATGATGCATTCAAGTGTCCCGGTTTTCTGAAACGATGTAGGTATTACACTTCACTATTTACACCACCTATATCTGACCAAAAATGGAATACAACTCCCATGTATGGGCCGGAGCTTCAAATACTATTTTTGAGCTTCTCGACCGCGTGCAGTGGAGGGCGAAGTTGATTATTGGTGACAGTAGGGTATCCAACTCTATTGATGTACTGGACCAACGAAGCTATGTGGGCTGTGTTTCACTGTTCTATCGGTACTACAATGGAATGTGTTCTGATGAAATTAGGAAACTTGTTTCTGATAACCGCAGATTTTTACGTAATACACGTTTTTCATCAACACACTACAGGGAATATTCGTATGTTGAACAAACTTTCCGCTGAAGTCTTTGCTGTCACTTTCAATGTAGGAAAGTTAAAATCAAATGTCCACAAACACTCCTCATTTTCCTCCCTCCCATAACCTATTTTCCTAGTTCCAACACAATGCTTTGCATTAATAAGGGTTATCCCTGAGTGCTGGTCCAAGAAGAAAAAAAATTACTTTCTCTAATCCTTATTACAAACGTGAGGGGAAAATATTTCGTATTTTATATGACGCGTGCTAAATCATACAAACGTTGTAAAAAATCAATGCAAATTTCAGCAGAAAATTTTTATTTTTGGCAAATTTCAAAGTTATTCATTGATAATTGGATTTTTACATATATTTTCACGTGAAATCGAATGCTTTAAACATTATGTTCCAATTAGCAGATTCTTACAAGTTAAATTTTTGGTAGCATTTATATATTGGATACAACACCAAACGTAGCGCTACTACAATGGACATAAACAGAAATTGTTAAGAATTCTTTATTGTTTACTTCTAAGGCGTATGATCGTCGCATTCTTGATCATGGAATCCCCAAAACAAAATTTTATGTTGGAATTTTTTCCGTTTAAAAAAATTTATCTCGAAGTCTTTTACATATTTATGTTAATGAAGTGCTTTAAATTATATTTTTATTGCACATACATTATTATAATTGTTTTTAGTTGTTTTTATGACATTTAAAGGATGTGGCCATTTTTTTATATTTATTGCGATTTTGTCTTAATTTTCTTTTTTAGCGTTTAAAAAGCATTATTATATTTTCCGATAAAATGTCAATTTAAATCTAACTTTAACGAAAGTAAAAAACTTTGTAATTTTTTTTAAATATGTACCATTTTTATTTAAACAAATACACAATATCATGTCATACTATAAAAACTGATTAATGACTATAGTGAAAGTTTGATAAATTCATACTCATACACATACATATACATGCATACGGGTAAAGAAAAACCCAGCATTTCTGACTAAGTGTAGCGGACTAGTGAATTTACCTATCATTGGGGTCACCACTATTTACAGAATTAGCTATGTGACTAAACTCTGCATTACAAGACGACACTCCATCTGGTGGGTAAAATAACGACATTCTAAAGTGCAGTGCATAACAAATGTTTAATGTGACTATAATTTAGATTACATAGAGATTACATTAGATTACAAGGAATGTATAAAATAACTTATTTTTTCATTTTAAATTGGAGTCTGTAATGTTTTTAGTAGGGTATTCAATCTAATAACTGTTAATCGATTAACCGATTAATTTTGGTCGGTTAACTGTTCGAATAGTTTAAAATTTCCGATTTTTAAATAACAAATAAACCAATAAATTTGTGTCGATTAACCGAAATTTCTATTTTTTTTTTTTGTACATTATATAGAAATATGGTTTAAACACACAATTTTAATTTCTTAACTCTTGAACTTTCCCTTCTAGCAAATGGTTTTTTGAAGTTTAGCTCAAAAACTGAATGTAAGGAATTTGAAATTACCTTTTTTTAGAATGTTCCATGATGAACTTTGTCCCAATGAGTCGGAGGATGGCATAATAATAGACGAAACTGAAGACATTACTGAAACGAGTCTTTTATCAGAACTTAACGAAACAATTAAAAGTATTAAAAATATAAAAATCGTAAAAGGACTCCAACGGTATAATGGAGGATTGTATATGCTTAAAAAAACTGAATAAAGAATTGAGAAATTGGATAGTCTTTCTCATGCCTTACTTTCGATTTCTCCAACATCTACAATCAGTGAGAGAGTTTTTTCCAAGTCAAGTTTTAATAAAACTAAAGAAAAATCGTTTAAAAGGAAACCTTTTAAATTATATTCTTTTCTTAAAAGATATTTCAGAAAATCTCCTAAAAAATCGTCCTAAAAAAAAACTCATATAAAAAGGATCTCAAATACCGTATTTTTTGCTATTATTTATTTTTTTGTTGAAATGCTTAAATAAGTACACAAAATTCATGGTTTTATTTTCAATTTAAAATTAAAATATAAATTATTCGATTAATCGAATAAAATTAACCGATTAAATCTAAACCCCAATTAATTATTTGCTCGATTAACCGATTAAACCAGCAACCCGATTAATAGTATAACGCATTCAATGATTTTATTAGTAGTCAATGCAGAACTGCCGGGCAGCGCCTAAATGGTACATCATACAATGAAGTCAATTAAAAGTATTATTTGACTTGTTTCATGATAAAATTAAACGAGCGCAAATAACACAAGTCAGAGCCAGAGGATTTTTTTTATACGAAAGTAACATGGCATATGTATAAGAATGTTCACATATGTGCGTTAGTTATATTTATGAATAACAGAAAAAAAAAACTTATAGAATACTAAAGTTGTTCAAACTAGAAAAAGTTTTATTGTATATCCGCCATCAAAAAAGATGGTTTATTTGCAACACATCAAAATATATGTCGCAGACCCATATTTGGATATTTATTCAGGGTCCTCATAGGATTTCAAGATGATCTAGCTGTGTCCGTCCATCTGTCCGTCTGTCTTTTGAGAAAATGATAGGGCCCATATGAAAGGCGCACAAGTAGTCTTTGTTGAAGGCTTATTTGGTATTGAAAATGGGCATTATTGGTCCATGATTTCACCTAGCTTTTATACAAATGTCCCCCGTAATACTGTTGGAGCAGTCATAAATCTGTTGATTATGTGGCAATCGTGATAAAAATGTCCACAAATTAGTTCTAAGTACTCTGAAATTACACTGTATTTTATGTGGAAAATCGGGCAACATTTATCCGTAGTCCTCATACAGGGTCCCCTTCAGAAATAAATAACATTTTTTTCTAATGTAGGTATTATATTGAGGCAGGTTTCATTATGGACTGATCCTCACAAAAATTGGTTGAATGATTTAGGTTCGTATGATACTTGTTTATGTACAATTTCATCACTATATTAGTTATGATAAGACAATTATGAATGTTCAAGTCATTTGCTAAGGAGGAATTTATATGGGGACTAGGAGCAAATTTTGTCCGATTTTCGCCATCATTCGTTTAAGACTCATCGTGTTTGCCACAGACGGACGGACATAACTCATTTTAGAATCCTATTAGGACCCAGAATATATATAAAAATATGGATCTGGCACCCATATACCGATGTGTTACAAACGGAATGACAAAATCAATATACCTCCAACTTTTTTGATGGTGGGTATAGAAACTAGATTTTATTTATTTTTTTTTTTTTTGCAGAAAAAGCAAAACGATTTTGCTCAAATTTTCAGCATTTGGTTTTTAGATGATGGAGAATAAGTTTAGACCTGGAGAGCATTAAAGTCAAAAAAGTGCAAAATAAGGGCCTGGCTAATATACATGCCCACATTTGTTAGATTAAATTTAAATACTGAAGCACAGAAAACAGAAAAATGAAAAAGAAATATTAACTGTCATACATATAAACCACTACAAATAAAAAAAAAAAAAATCAAATCAATTGCAGTCTGAAAAAAAAAACAATAGACTTTTGTTTAACATGACAAATGAGTGTTTCATATATAGTTTATTGGCTGGTATCAAGTTGGTAACAAATGTTTAGTTCTTTATTATATTATTTTACTTTGCTTTACTTTTTGTTTATACTTTTATAGTGTAATATGACCTCATAATACATTTATTTATTTATTTACTTATTTATTTATTGTTCATTTGTCGAAATGTGTGACAACAATTCAATCTTTATTTTTATCCTCGTTCTATATTGCAATTTATTTATATTTTATTGCAAAACAATTGAAATTCTATTTGTTTTTTATATTTTCGTTTGTGAAATAAAGAAAGTGTTTCAAATGCAATTTCCTTTTATTGTTTATAAAATGAAAAGCAAAATAATAGTAGTAATAATAATAATAAGAAATAAAGAAGTCACAAGTACCATTAAGAATAAACAAAAATGTCTGTAATTTCACATGAAAAAGAAACTTAAAACTGTTTGCAATTTTATTTTTATTTATTTATAGTTTTTCTTTTTTATTTTTTTAATATATTTTGTTGTCGTTTATTTTGAGGTTACATTACTAATGATGTGATGTTTGTTACATGCATGAAACTAAAGACGTATTTTCAACCAAATTGCTAAATGACATGCAAGGTGAAGAAGTAAGCGTTTGGTTTGTTGTAGTTTTTTTATTGTTTTTCAAGTAAATGTTTTTCAGTAGAATTGTTTTGCCTTCGCCATCAATGTAGAGTTTGTTGGTAAAAGTTGATCATGTTATTTGTAACTAGATATGTACAGATTTTAGTGTAAATTTAAGATTTTGGTTTTCTTTAATGATTTTTTGTAAGAATATTGGAGGGATCCATTTTTAAGCGGACATCAATTGGATTTAATGTCTCTGAATTATATTAACCGCAATTATTTTGTATTGCTAGTAGTGTTTTTCTTTTCCCGCTCTTTTTCATTTCCCGGGAAATCGGGATAAATTTTGAAATTTCCCGGGATCACAACAGGGGTTTTATATTACTCGTTTAAAGCGCGTACAATTACACAAAATTACATTTTTTCAGATTATATTTAATTTCAAAGTTTAAATGCCTATTATATTATAAACATGTTTTAAAATATTCAAAATATTTTTTATGTATTTTCGGCAGATAAAAATATGTAAATAATTTGAATATATGAATGTACATATTGAGCTTAAATTTACGAATTTTCAAATTTTAAACCCTGACAACAAATTCTCTAGTTTTATACCTGCATTAAATCGAAATCAAGAAAATAATCACCCCAATCGGCAACAACATGTGAAATTCATGTTGCCATGAAATATCCATTTCTCTCGAAGGGAAAATTGTTATCGTGATACTCCATGAAGTTTTCATTCACAATAGTTGATTTTGTTCTTAACAGTTTATTGTTTACAAAATTCCATCTAAAAATTTCACGTGAACAAAGTTGATGAACGAAAAATTGGGAAAATCGAAATTATTTCATGTGAAATATTCATTTGCGATAGGTATGATTGTATTGTGTGAGGGAGCAGTCTGTGTCTGAGTTCTTTCTACATTTGACATTAAGCATCTGTTGATTATAGGTGTGTTCGCGAACTTTCTCTAAAAATTAGGCAATAACTTAATTATATATCCAAAAAATCTATGCGAATAACAATTTGTAAAAACTTGTACGTTTATGTTTATAATTATTGGATAACTAATGTTCTGTAATCCAGTTAGATCAACATAGAAGAAAAATAAAAAAACTTACAACAACAAACAATTGCTTCATTGTAAGCTGACAAAATAAAACAAGTAAGAGAGCTATATTCGGCTGTGCCGAATCTTATATACCCTTCACCAAATTATACTTTAAAATAAAAATTTTATTTTTTTTTAAGTAAACAAAATTAAGTTTTTTTTCAAAATTGTTTTTCAATATTTTAAAAAAAAATTTTTTCAGAATTGTTTTTCAAAATTGTTTTTTTAATTTTTTTCCAAAAAATTTTTTTTTTAATTTAAAAAAAAAATTTTAATTATTAGTGAAAAAAAATGTATGACAAAAACATTTTTTTGTTAAAAAAAAATTCGGGTTAATAAATATTTTTCCCGATTTTGACCCATTGTAGGTCCAAATTACTATAGCCTCATATACATCGTTGCAATGGACTTTGAAATATCTATCATTAGATATCCATATTGTCTATATTAATGACTTAGTAATCCAGATATAGATCAAAAATAGGTTGTCCCGGTTTTTTCCTTATATCTCAGCCATTTATGGGCCGATTTTCTCGATTTTAAATAGCAACAGAGCCGGAAGAATTCCCGATATATTGATGTAACAATTCTGTTTGTAAGTTGTTTGGGGGCTACGGTAAGTTGATTTCAACATACAGACGGACATGGCTATATCGACTTCGCTATCTATAACGATCCAGAATATATATACTTTGTGGGGTAGCAAATGAAAAATGTAGAAATTACAAACGGAATGACAAACTTATATATACCCTTGCCACTCATGGTGAAAGGTATAACAAGTAATAATGCCAAAGAATACAACGCCGAAAAAGCTCCTAGACTTCGTCTAACTTGATCACAGTAACAACATAAAAAAGATTAATGAAAGCTTTGTTAGTAAAAGTCCTTTATTCTATTTCTGTAAACTGGTGAGTTAAATAGCTGGTGTAACAAATATCAAGTTCTCTATCAACGAACTGTCACTTTTAACATTATATTTCTCTCTCCACTCAGAAAAAAAATATAGTTGGGCATTGTTACTGTAACCATTTCAACATTTTTGCATTGTTACTGTAACCATTTCAAAATTTTTAACAATATTTAGTCACAGTAACTATATATATGATTGTGGTAACAATAATATGGTTAATTTACGATTCACATGAATATTTCAACCATATATATGGTTACAGTAAACATATATATGTTTGTAACAACCATTTATATGATGAAGGATTTACCATATTATGTTGCTCTTATATCATAATCTGAGAACAACATATTATGATAAAATTATTCATCATATAAATGGTTGTCACAAACATATATATGTTTACTGTAACCATATATATGGTTGAAATATTCATGTGAATCGTAAATTAACCATATTATTATTATCACAATCATATATATAGTTACTGTGACTATAATATTGTTAAAAATTTTGAAATGGTTACAGTAACAATGCGCAAATGTTGAAATGGTTACAGTAACAATGCCCAACTAAATTTTTTTTCTGCGTGTCGTTACAAATATTTTAAAGTAAACGAACGCATTCTCCTAACTTCCAGTAATAATTTATACAAACTATTAGGTACGCAAACACGGCTTATATTAACTGAAGTATTGATCTGCAGTTATCAACATAAAATTAATTTTCTAAAATCCAACAGTATGTAGAATTATAGAGTTTTTAGAAAGCATTCAGGAGGGTATAGAATATACCATTTACCAGTAATTTCATTACTATATGGGTCTGTTGATGTCGTCAACTGAAGTTCACGCAATGACACGTACTTGTTACATTGTCGAGATAAAAGTCTTGCATGTAGGTTGAAGCTATGGTAGGTTGATAAGTATCACGGTATGCTGGGTTTTGTGAGATTCTGCATTTGTTTTAGTAAAACATGGTTTTGCAGACTTTTTAATGGCGTGCTTTGTAATTGTTTTATTTTATTTACATTTTTAATTCCATTTTTACTTTATTTGCTGCATTTAATGTTGTTTTTAAACATTTTAACATAATTAACTCTACAATTATAATGACAAAAACAGACACAGTGTGCCACAAAGGCACAGACACTGTGCGACTGAACACTAACAAATACTCTCACACATAAGTATAGAAATGGGACAAAAAAATTGCAATTTAATTTCTGTTACAAGAACAAAAACATAAAGGGAATGGATGAGATTGGGAGTGAGTAAATAATTATGCAAGTGAGTTGAAATTTAATTAAATGTTAAATACCTGCTGAGCCATAATTTGTAGGAACAATAACAAAAAACTCAATGCACTGAAACATATGAGATATATTCTATTAAATGAAATTTATAATTTAATGACCTGAAAATAAGTTTGACAATTTAAAAAAAAGAAACACTAACAAAGAAAAATAGCTTTTTAAAAAAATTTATAAATATTTTTAATTATTGCCAAAGAAAAATGTCTTGATTATTTGTGTAGAAAATGTTGGTCACGTTGTGAGTTTTTTTTTATCTCGATGTTATTGTTTTAATTATTTTAACTTGCTCTGGCATGCACGAGTATGAATTTTACTAATTTCATTAAAGAAAGTTTTTCTGTTTTATATTCTTTAAAGAAAACAATTATGCTGAGAAAAACTTCTTGGCAAATAAATTAGTTTGGCAGTAAAAAAAACGAGAAGATTTTAAATAATTCTTTAAGAAATTAAATGAATAAAGTTTATTTAATTTAATTAAATTATTAAAGAAAATTATAGATATAACAATTGTATTAATGTCCCGGTAAATTGATGGCGGTAGTTCTTATGTCAGCGAGAATTTTTGGGTTGTTACCACAATAATAATATTTTCGTAACCTTTAATAAATTTTTAGTATGTCGACTATCAAATATTTGTACATATTTAGTTAAAAATAAATACTGTCGAAATTCCCAGCAGTTCTAGGAGACAGTCCCGAACTAGTGATTTTACCCATCATTTAGGGTGGGAACTAGTTACTTCAATAGCTACGTGACTAGTTATTTTAACACGTGCATGTCCTAAAAAGGGGGTCAATTGACCCTTATTGACTACAGTGAGACTATCTAATAGCTGGTCCAAAGTAGTCAACGGATTGGATTCAGTGGTAACTCGATCAGCTACATAACTAGTTATCTTAACATGTATGAGTACTAATTGACCTCAAATAGTCAGACGATTACTGTATATGAGGGATACATTGACTACATGCTTAACTGCTGGTTTCCGTTTCATTGTGTTACACACACATCTTAAATTGTACTTGTGCTAGTCTAAGAGAAGCATTGGTTGGCACTCATAGCTACCAGGTCCCGAACAAAACCGATTACTTATTGTAAATAAGAGAAATAACGGCTTAAAGGTTGCCTTTAAGCCGACCTCTTGGAGAAACCAACATTTAAGTATTAAAACTTCTTTCATTGCAAATATAGAACCATCCACTCCGATGCTTCCAAATCTAAAATTGTTCTCTGTCAGCTAAGAATCAAATGCTAAAAATTCTAGGCAAATTGAAAATATTGAAATATTAAACAACTAAGAGTATTATATTCAGGTGTGCCGAATCTTCTACACCCACCATCAAGTGGGCTAGGGTTAGTTATGGACCGATCTTCACAAAAGTTTGTTGAAAGCTTTAGGGTCATATAAAACTTGTTTATGTGCAAGTTCATCACGATATTAATTATTATCAGACAATTATAAATGTTCAAGTCATATTCTGAGGGAGCATTTGTATGTGGATTTCGGGGGGATATTTGTATGTGGGTTATGTTAAATCAATGTATCAATACCTAACAAATCTTATCAACAATAGCTCCTTTCGTTTTCATCAGACAGCCAGACTAACTAACAAAGCTAGATCGTCATTTCATAAGGACCCAGAATATATTGTATATAACTTTGTGGGTCTGCAATGAATATTTCCCCTATATTTTTTGATAATTAGTATAAACAAGTAAGAGTGCTATATTCGGCTGTGCCGAATCTTATAAACAATTCACCAAATTATACTTTAAAATAATATTTTAAAACATTTTTTTTCGAAATTGTTTTTTAAGTTATTTCCATTTTTTTTTTTTTTTTAAATTTTTTAATTTAAATTTTTTTTTTTTAATTTATTAGTGAACAAATTTTTGAGAAAAAGTTTTTTGTGAAAAAAATTCGGGTTAAAAAATATTTTTCCGATTTGGACCCATTGTAAGTCCAACTTATTTACATCGTTGCAATGGACTTTGAAATATCTATCATTAGATATCCATATTGTCTATATTAATGACTTAGTAATCGAGATATAGATCAAAAATAGGCAAAAAATAGAGGTTGTCTCGGATTTTTGCTCATATCTCCGTTAATTATGGACGGATTTTGCTGATTTTAAATAGGAAACTTCTCGAAAGCATGTCTGATAGAATGATTGAAGACTTGGATCCCGAAGATATCTGGGGTCTTCAGGCTAAATCGACTCCTCTATCTATAAGGATCCAGAATATATATACTTTACAGCATCGGAAAATTATATTGTGGAAATTACAAACGGAATGACAAACTTATATATACCCTTCTCACGAAGGTGAAGGGTATAAAAATTTATATTTTCCCATCGATTTTTGAATATTAAAATTGGCTGTCATTAATACCAACAAAAATCATAAAATTTCATGCATAATTGGCGGATTTCGAATATATTTAGTTATTGATTTGTTGAAATTATTTCATAAAAATTCATTACTTAGCTTATTTTCTTACATTTAATTTCAGATGGTTTCCTTGAATAGCCAGTTTATGTGTTTGTCATGGTTGTAGATTTTAGTTACTGTAAACGTTTATATTTTCATCGCAATTATAATTCCTTTGGATCATAATATGACTTAATTGGGTCATAACTATGATTGATTTATATCATAATATGATTATTTCAGTACATATTTTTTTATATTTTATGATACTAATAATGATCATAAAATGTTTGGTTTACAAACATAAATCTTATCATAATATGTTGCTCTTAGATTATGTTTACCACAACCATGTTTTTTTCTCTGCGTGTAAATGACTGCAGACAGTGTATTTTGTTTATTTTTTACAGCACTTTTTTGCGAGTTGATGTAATTCTCATAAAGTTTATTTTATTTTTGCTTATGTATACTGACAACCAATGTAACTTAGCATGAACTCAATTGTCACTTAAGGGTAAAATATAAAATATCCGCAACATCATCAAGCATCTGAATGAAATATTTGTGTTTTTACACTCTATTACGCTCGATTGTTTACATTCGGGTTGTGTACATGTAAATTGACGAAAATCTTCGTAACCTGAACAATATGAGCGCCAACTAATGCCAACTAAGTAACCTAGAGTACAGTCACAGGTTTATTCTGTACTGCACTTTATAAAGTAATTTATTGCAGAGTTGTCAGATGAACTGTCTTTTTTACTGACCAATTAGGTAGCTAGTGAGATAACTGACTATATGCAACCGGTATGTGAATCCAATGCGTTTCATTTATAGTCCTATTTGTAGGCCATCAAAGATACCAGCTTTTTATTTTTCAAAATCTGGAAAACTTTTTTGAAAGAAAGGCAAAACATTGACAATTTTAATCTAATGCCTTCACAGACTGTTTCAGAAGTCTCAATTTGATTTGTAATGAAGGTAAAATTATCTTATCTTTGAAATCTAAGGGCGGGATTACAACATTTTGTTTATCAATTCATTGGGATCTACTTAACCAGCAATTTCAAAACGTTTGCGAGCAGCAGGACTCATACAAAAGCAGAGAAATTAGGTACTATACGAATCGATGAGACCTTAAAATACGAATTTGCATGTCCGAAATGTTGCTTGAACGCTATAAAAGAAAATCATTTTTGAACCGAATCATTACTTGTGATGAAATATGGATTTATTGCAATAACCCGAAGCGTAAGAGATCGTATATGAAGCCGGAATAATGAGCCGAATCGAAACCAAAGCCAAATTCCCATGGCGCTAAGGTAATTCTCTGTATTTGGTGGCACCAATGAGGTACTATCTATTATGAGATGCTAAAATCTGACTAGACCATCACAGGGACTAATTCGTTTAAAGCGAACATTGGCCGAAAAACGACCAGAATATGCCAGACATAAAACCGTAATATTTCATCATGACAATGCATGGCTACATGTTGCAATACCTGTTAAAAACTATTTAATAAGATGTGATTGGGAAGTTTTGCCTCACCCGCTTTATAGTCCAGAACGCGCCCGTCCTACTACTATTAGTTTCAATTCGACCCCAGATATAAATAACCCCCTGTCTATACTTGTCAAATATTTATCATAACAATTAATGACGTTTGTTGTCGAGACAAAGTAGTCTAAGCAAAAGCAGTAACAATTTTGTCATAACGAAGCAATAATACTAATAAATGGAGACTATACCTGATATTTTATTTTGACAACCATTTTGACGTTTATCATGATAAAAATTTATCAGGTATAGACAGGGGGTAGGGGTCACACTAATGCTCAAGCAAGACTAAATGCTTTTATTTAAGATGTATAATAAATAGTAAGAGAAATAATTGTATGATTTTTAAAAAATCATGTTTCGATTCAAGAAAATATAACTTATTGCAGTATTTAACATTTAAATACGACTTTTCTTTTTCATTTCCATCTAAAATATATTTCTATAAATCTACAAATTTGTATGCTGTAACAATTTAAGTCCAGTTTTCGCCACAGTGATAACATAACCCATTTGCTATGGCTGATTGGACAAGAACATGTGGCCAAACTGGCCAATCTACACAAATTTGTTGCAACTTGAATTGTTTTGTATATCTAGCCACAGTTTTAGATTTTTTTTTTTTTTTGATTTCTTTTAGTTTTATTTTTTTGGGTTTCTTATGAATTCATGTTATTGTTATTTTGATTTCATTTTTCCAGCAAGAGAATTGAGAAAAAAAGTTTTCAATTTAAATTTTTGGTTTTTTTTTCGGATTTATTCTAAAACTAAAGTTACTTTGGTAGGCAAGTTGTTGGCGGTGACATGAAATGAAAGTTTATCATTTAATATTCAGTGGCGGTTAAAAGTTGTTGGCATAAGTAAATAATATTAATAGTAATAACAATTGAGGAAATATAAAAACAAAATTGAAGTAAATTAAAGTTTCTGAGGGGGCTAGAAATAAGACAAGAAATCTAGGTGGACAAAAATTTCATATCTGGATAAAAATTTAAAAATAGTTTTTCATTGGAAAATCCTTTAAATGATAAGTAAATTAAATAAGAAGCTGAACTGTAAGTGATAATTAAATTTACAATAGATTAATGTATGACTACTTCCAAAAGCAACATACACAAAGCTTAGACTGTATACTTTATAGATTACTTAGGAACACTATACTGCAGTAAACTTGGGATAAACAAAGTAACGAAATGTTTTCTCTGACGATTTATAGAGAGAAAGAGAAATCTCCCACAAAAATATATAGAATATGAAGTGTGTATTATTTACAACTTTTTGATTTGATTGCAACATAAAATTTTCCAACTCTGTTAAACATCTTGTATAATAAAACACCATCGGATATCTACAACCAGGAGAGTAGATTATAATTGTAATATATCATAGAAAATGTATACAATGCCAATAAATCATTATTATTTTGGTATAGTTATAATCAAACAAAGAAATAAAAAGAATTCAAAATTAAATAAGGTCGAAACTAAAAACTTTACAGAACAAATGTTAATTAATGTTTTACTGCATCAAATACAGTCAATAGAGAAAAACAAAACGAGATACTGAAATAGAGAAAAAACAAAAAAAAAAAAACTAATAATGAAACTTAAACAAAACATCAAAAGAATGAAAAACTAAATATGATAAAACAGAAGGAAAATGAGTAATTGCGAATACAAAAGCAAAAATAAAACAAAAAAAAAAAAAAACAATTTTAACTAAGAAATCTTGACCAGATGCAGAATTATGCATTTCATAGTTTACAACTAAATATATGTACATACATTGTTGGCTATTAATACCCTACAGTTGGCAATCACTTTAAAAAGAAAATTTAAATTATTAATTTTATGTTTTTTTTTATTACTATAAATGTATAATTGTCGCTGTACTTCCAAAGAACCCAGAGGGTTCAACTTCTTTAGAGTTCGAAGTTAATGAAAAATATCATCTAAAGCAGTGATCGGCATAGAGAGAACATGGATTATCACATTATTTTATCGTGATTTTGGCTCCTTCTTTGACAGTTTTTATGAATTTCATTGACTTTCATGGCAAAGCCGATCATGTTTGTCCCCTTGTGGTTATGATTGGCGACTGCTGATCTAAAGCACCAAATCTAAGACTGACTATTCTATTTCATTATACATTTTTCTTATACTGAATTTTTGGTTCGTTATTAACCATTTGTTGTATTATTTATAAATACGATTTTTTTTTGTTTTTCTCTGTAGTTCTTTTAATATTTTTGCAGTGATTACTCAATTACAGTTAACTTGTGTTTCACGCTGAACAATACAATAATTTTTATAAGCACGATTATGAATGAATGAGAGAAAGAATGGAAAGTGGAAGAGTATGAATGGTATATAGAACAGACGAGCTCGGCAAAAAGAAAACATCATAAACATTATCAGTGAAACAATAGAAAAATAATATATAAATATGTATTTAAAATAATTGCACAGTTATGGCCAATTGAATGGCACAGCTGAGGAATTAAGTATTGTTGAAATTCTGAGATATAATTCACCCAGTAAAATCTTTCATTATCGAGTAATGGGTTATAATGCAGATATAAAAATCAGGGATGTCCAAAGCTAAAACTGTATTTGTGTTGGTGAGCGAAAGAGAGCTCTACTGAAAGAAAATTTTAGTTAAATAAATAAAAGATTTTTAAGGCTTTATTTGTTAACAATAATCAAGTCAACAATATTAATTAAATTGTCTGCGACATATTACCATAGCTCATTAATTGAGAGTTCGATATTAATAATTTTCGACAAATTTAAAAATATTTAAAATATGTAAACCATTTTTTTGTTTATTTATGCTGTCTTGATTAAAATCATTTCAAATATGAAACAAATTTTTCACAAAAGTAAATTGAGGGAAAAAACCAGACAACACTTCAATGATTTTTTAAAGTTCGAAATATATTAAACAATTCAAACATTTTTTACAGTGATCATGAAAAATAAATTTAAAAAAATGAAAAAACAGCAGTACATTCCCTTAGCGTGTGCATTCGTCGCTGTCTCAGTGACTACTAAACAAAAGAGAATAAGAATATGTGTGTTGTTAGTCAGCGCAAAAGCACAATGAAATGGACACCATTAATTTAAATAATATGATGTCACGATAGCAACTAGTTTTAGGCAAGGACTACTCATTGATCACAAGGACTTATAGAATTCATTATTCATGTAAATGGAAAGTTGGGTAAGATATTTTCATACTTTGGAAAAACTATACCAAAGTACTGGTGGAAGTGGGTTAATCATAGAATTTTAAATTTCCGCAGTTCTTTTGCAGTCATTAGTCTCTCATTACGTCGTAAGATTCGAACAAAGATCTTGAATGATTGCCATTGTGCTGTTTTAAAGGTCGGTATATATTTGATAAAGATGTCTTTCTTGTACAATATTTTAATATCTGATTCAACAAAACTTTTGACGTAGTATGTTCTTATAAAGAACTCTTTTTTTTAAAAAAATTAAACATCAGGTTTAAGGCACCTCTATATTCCTCCATTTTATTAAACAATATTGTAACGTTTTTACCTTTTAAAAACGGGGTTTATTTCCTTTAAATAAACCGTATACTTTTGATTGCAAATAAAAAGCCGTTTAGTAGTTTAAAATTTGTAAAAACTCTTAATTTATTTAAAATGTACAACAACAACAGTTCAAATAGTCACTAGTATCTATTTACACGTTCGCAGAAATGCACACACACTTTATACTGTACAAACTTAAATGTACAAGATAGTTGATGTTAACTCTAACCTATGATAAACTCACTCACGACTGCAACCTCTGCCACTATTTATACACACGCCAACTTTCGTTAATATTCTACAATGATCTTAACGGACAACTAGAACATTCGAATTCTAAAGCTTTCGATGTTAATGTTAGCTGCTTAAACATTTAGTGTTGCCACACTTATAAACAATGCTAATAACCGCATGCTATCCACATTGTTGATGATTAGAAGCTTATACTAATGGACGTGTTTATAAACATGATGAATGTTGCAGGCAATCGTTACAGAGCGTTAAATTCAAATCGCTATTGCACATTCGTTACAATATTTTAATATTTAGTCAGACAAAAACACTTTCTCATGTTTTCGTGAAGAACATTTTTAGAAAGATCGAGAATTTTTATATGGCGCTGGACCTGATTCCGGAAAGAATGAATAATCGAGCATTCAACATTAATTAAATGTAAGTATATTCCATGCTCTCATCAAGTTCTTCTATCAAAAGTAACGATTATGAGCATCTCGTTAAAGCATTGTTCATGAAACTTGAAAATATACACCCTATCGGCAAAACATGTGAAATTTATGTTTCCATGAAATGTCCATGTTTCCATGAAATGTCCATTCAGAAGTATCAATCATAAAATCAGCTTAAAGCAGAGATGCAACGCACTTTCGCATCAATCCTTACAAATGGATCATGGGGAAGAATATCACCCCTATCGCGAATCAATATTTCACATGAAATATGTTCCTTTTCCCATTTTTCGTCCAACTACTTTGTTCACGTGAAAAAATTTCCCATTATGTGAAATTTTTAGATGGAATTTTGTAAACAATAAACAGCTGTTACGAACAAAACTAACTATTGTGAATGAAAAGTTCATCACGATAGAAATTTTCCCTTTGAGGTAAATGGATATTTCATGGGAACATAAATTTCACATGTTATTGCCGATAGGGGCAATTATTTTTGATAACTAGGATAAATTTCTCTGTACTGGCGATAACTGGACACTATGTCATAAAGCATCATGTCAGAACTCCTGATTTGAGAACGAGGAATAGAACACTTCTTATGCTACAATCCCGTGTTATTGAGGAAAAATATATTTTAATAATAATCAGTTTTATTTGATGAACTTTTTGATCTGATCTGGATATTAAATTGATCAAAATCGACCAAAATGTGGTCTTGTCTCTGAAAATCACTCCAACCTAATCTAATAATTGTTTTCATGTAGATTTCATAGGGACTTGAAGTGAGCTTATAAGAATAGTACCAAAGCAAAGAATATTACTTTCTGTCAAATATATTTAAGCTATGTATATGAAAGTAAACAAAAATTTCTTTATGAACAAAATTTCATTAATTTAAAGTATGCTACTCAAATGACCTTGACTGTAGATATGCAATACAATCCAAGGAAAGTCTAAACACGAATTAGTTTCATCTATAATCAACTAATGGGTGATTCATTTAAGATCAAGCGTAACAAGATTACACTTGTTTTTATTCAGTATTGCTTGATAATTCATCAAGAAAAAACTCACACCGTAACAGCGTCTGTATCATCTATCTTCCGAGAACAGTAGTTAATTTCACATGCCGGACTTTGTCAACTGGCCGCCTAGATCGTGTAATATCACAGCTCAATATTTTTTCTTTGAGGTTATGTAAAGTCAAAAGACTTTGAAGCCAACATTCGAGATATTGGACCTACCGAATGAACCACCTACATTCAGCCATTACTAAAATACTTCTAAGCATTCCAGATGGTATATAATAATCATTACAATGCGTATTTTTAATCAGTTGTAAAAATTCATTACTAATAGGATTCCTAGTCAGAACTATTTTATAGGAAATTTTCGTCTTTATAATCTTATGAGTATTTTTTCTGCACAGATAAACATTTTTCAGACACAACAGAAAAACTCTGTTATTTTGACTGAAATATCTGAATGACAATAAATTCGTTATCACTATCAAAACTATTTCCTATATCTGACAAAAACAGAAACAATTTCAAAATTATAAAGTCGACATAATAAAGGGGTTTCTAACAAGAGGTATTATTTTGAATCACCCGGTATTTCGGTAGCTGTCTCTTTTGAAGCTTTTATTCTTTGACATTTGACAAGTAGAAACTACGCCATTACTACAAATGGAACGATACACGCTTCAACAACGCATTGAAATTATTAAAATTCACTATAAAAATGGTGAAAATCTTTCAGTCACAGTTCGCAAAACTAAAACATTTTTGGGTCGTCGTGAAGCACCTTGTCCGACCGTAATACAGAAATTGGTGGAAAAATTCGAGCTGTTGGGACAAGTTAGTGATGTGAAGAATAAAACTCGTGCAGGTCGCTCAAGAACAACTGAGAATATTGCTGCTGTAGCCCAAATTGTTGAAGAAAACCCAGGTTTGTCCATTCGTCGCCGTTCTTTGGAATTGGGCATTCATATAAGAAATCCGTTAATACTACTCCCAGCACACACTTTCAACAAAGTAAGCAAAGATGAAGCACAAAAGATTAACTACCAAAGAAATGAGAAAAATACACACACACACAAACAAAAAGAAAGAAGCACAGAAGAAAACGAAGTAAAAACCCCGCATAATTGTAATTCAAGAAGAAATTTTCTGCGGTTTTTCATTTCTTATGATAAAGAAAACAAATGAGTATGAGGCAAAAACTAAAGAAAAAAAAAACTGAAATGTAGGAAAGAGAAAAACTTTTACAGTTTGAAGTAATAATTAAAGATTTTTTCCTGATTTATATTCTTCCCGTTTTTATACACATTATTTTTTTGTTATATTGTAGTATTTGAGCAGAAAACTACCTAAGGATGTAACTACGATGTACTTGTTCCGCTACAAGTATGAGTCTGAATGAATGAAAGTTGAAGCAATTAGGATAAAAATTCTCTGCAAGAGAAAAAAAAGCAACTTAAATTAAACTTATTATTTAAGAAAAAGTAGAAAATATTAATAAGATTAAATAAATAAAAACCAAATGTGTACATTTAATAGAAGGAACAACTAAAAAAACCTGCATAAATTTACCTTTAATAAATATTTGTTTAAGCAATAATTTAAATATTTACAAGGAAACGAACAAGTGGAGTGGTGAAACGAACTAGAAGGACACAATGCTTTAAACAGAATTAAATTAAATACAAAAGGAAACGAATTCTAAGGCTAATTTATGAAAAATTTTAGACAGAAATATTTTTAATAAATGCAGAAAAAAATATAGTTGTGCATGTTTACTGTAACCATTGCAACATTTTTACAAGTTTTTTAACAATATTATAGTCACAGTAACTATTTATATGATTGTGGTAATAATAATGTGGTTAATTTACGATTCACATAATTGTATCAAACATATATATGGTTACAGTAAACAAGTATATAATTGTGACAACCATTTATATGATGAATAACTTAATCATAATATGTTGTTCTAAGATTATGATATCCATAAGCCGAGAGCAACATATTATGATAAAATAATTCATCATATAAATGGTTGTCACAAACATATACTTGTTTGTGTAATATCAATGGAAACATTACTGTTTTTTCACACATATGGGTGATGCAATAACAAAATACATGCAATACATTCTGATGAATTAGATTTTTGGCCCTCAGTTACCAATCTAGTTGTCATCTATGGATTGTACATTTTATTTGGAGTTTTGTGTCTTGGATCACAGTAGCAATATTTTCAAGAAAATTTAAAAATTAAATGTTGAAAACAATTCCAATTAAAAATATTTTTTATACCGTTCACCTTCGTGAGAAGAGTATATATTAGTTTGTCATTTCGTTTGTAATTCCAACAATAAAATTTTCGGACCCTATAAAGTATATATATTCTGGATCCTTACAGATAGCGGAGTTGATTAAGCCATGTCCGTCTGTCTGTTGAAATCAAATTTCTGAAGACCCCAAATATCTTACAAACTTGACTCATACATCAATATATTGGGAATTCTTCCAGCTCGGTTGCTATTTATAATCGAGAAAATTGGCCCACAAATGGCTGAGATATAAGGAAAAAACCGGGCCAACCTGGATTTTTGGCCTATTTTTTATCTATATCTGGATTACTAACTCATTAATACAGACAATATGAATATCTAATGATAGACATTTCAAAGTCCATTGCAACGATCTATATAAGGCTATAGTAATTTGGGCCTACAATGGGTCAAAATCGGGAAAAATATTTTTTAACCCGATTTTTTTTTTAACGAAAAAAATTCGTTTGTCATAAATTTTTTTTTCGCTAATAAATTTAAAAAATTAAATAAAATGTTTAAACATTTTTTTTTTAAGTTTTGAAATTTTTTTTTTTTTTTTAATTTTGAAAAAAAGTATAATTTGGTGAAAGCTATATATGATCCGGCACAGCCCTGTATTCGGCTCCCTTACTTGTTTTTTATACCCTCCACCACGACAAGTGGTGAAAGAGGGTATATATATAAGTTTATCATTCCGTGTGTAACATTGAGAAATATTCATCTGAGACCCAACAAAGTATATATATTATTGATCCTTATGAAATTCTAAGTCGATTGAGCAATGTCCGTCTGTCTGTCTGTGTAAAACACTCTCACGTACAAAATACATAAGCAAAATTAATTAAATGTATACCAAAATGTTTATAATTTTTCTAAGCACTTTGGTATTGAAAATCAGCAAAATCAAATTGGTAGAACCAGGGTTATGGATCAAAATGTAAGACAACCTCCAAAAATATTGATAATTTTCACATGATTTTTGTGACTTTGGGTAAATTCATTGCAGAGAATACCATGAAATTTAGCACTCATTATTTATATGATAAAAGGACAAATTCTGTTGAAAATGGAAAGAATCGGTCCATAATTTCTCGTAGCCCCCATACAAATTTCTTCCCGAAATATGGTGCTATGGTATATAAATCTCCATAGAATTGCAGTATCCATACAAAATTCAGCACAACTAAGTTTCGTGCAAACAGAAATCGCGAGACCATTTTTTTTTTTGGATCGGGCACTATTTGACCATAGCCCCCATATAAAGTTTACTTCCGAAAATCATTTAAATACACTTAAATATCTTATATATATCGGTATCAGGTTGCATAATCCTCATGCACATAAAAATCGCTGTAGGGAATTTCATGAAGATCGGCCCATAATTGGTAATAGCTCCCATATAAGGACCACTTCCAAAAAACACATTAATTTTCATAAATATCTGAAAAATATCGTTATCGAATTAAAATTTTACAGAGATCGGTAGTATTAATTCACAAATGATACTACTATATTCTGTGAATATCGGTTCATATATGACCATAGCTCCCATTTAAGTTCCATTTCCGAAAATTACTTAAATACTAATAAATCTCTTATAAAACCTTCTATCTGGTTAATAATCAAATAAATATTTCCCATATATACGAAAATCAATGTGTTGAATTTTATAACGATCGGCAGACAATTGGTCATAGCTCCCATATAAGGACCACTTCCGAAAAACTCATTAACCTCTATAAATATTTTAAATATATGGATATCGAACTAAAATTGTATACAGATCAATATATTGTATCCAAAAATTTTACTACTGGGTTTTGTGAATATCGGTCCATATTTGACCATAGCACCCATATTAGCTCCATTCTCCATAATCACAATAATACCCATAAAACTCTTGTAAATAATGTTATGGAGAAAAATATCAAGCAAAATAGGCCTTAAGTATATAGACTATATAACAAACACTGAATATGGATATTAGAGTGTTTATACCAATGTAATTTCTATAATTTTCATCTAATTTAGGTGGAGGGTATTTAAAATTCGGCATAGCCGAATATAGCACTCTAACTTGTTTTATTTAATTTACTCATAGATATTTAGTTATAAAATACAAACATTTGTTATCATCGGATAACCCATTATAATTTGATACCAAACAAATACATAATATTTCAAATCATAAATATTACATTTTAAAAAATTTTGTTATACAAAATTTCTCTAAAAGGAAGTAATTTATTTTTCGATTATAATTAACACTAAAGATTAAACATGCAAATTTTAATAGTAGTAGCTATTATGGGGTAGCATTGAGACCGATTTTAAATTGGTGAATAATTTTTGGTCACAATTTTTATTATTAATTTTCTGATTGTTTCTTTGGCTTGTTTACTTACCCTACACATACTACATCATTATAAACAGTTTTCTTTTAAAATGTACATGGGAGCTATGACTAATGTGACGAGCAAAAGTCGTGGGCACTTGTTTTTGCCTCACAGTAATTTAAGAAATAAATGATTTATATTTTTTTTATTTTTTTATTCAAATTTGTTTTAAACATTAGTTTGTATTGGTTACTATTTAAATTTGTCTAAACGTTATTTGTATTTAGTTTAAGTAACGCCACCTAGTAGTAAGTAGGGAAAACAAAACAAATATCAGTACACTTAGTTTGCAACCATGGTACAGTTACACCGCTGTGTATTAACTACTGTGTATGTATGCGTGGTTGATCTGCCCTATAAAAGGAGAACATTTGTGAATAATCAGTCAGTCAGCCAGCAGCCGGCGAAGAGGTAAGATCTTATTTAGCTGTTTAGGGGTTATACCTCTTACAATTAAATAATATCTCAAACTCCGAGAATAGCGGTTATACCCACTCTCGTAGTTTGCCTTTTTTTTCTGGTGAGATTTACTAAAGGTTTTATTAGTCGGAGAAGGGGTTATACCTCTGCCACCTAAAATAAAACTGTGGTAATTGAGTATTGGTGGGATTCTGTGGTTATACCCGTGCCCAGCTTACTCAATCATCTTCCCACTCCGGTACTCCCTCTTGTAGACGCCCGTGGTGGTGCCGCGGTCAACGGAGAGAATCCCTGCGGCCTAAGACGTAGAGCCTTTCCCCGTCATCGCCGTACCTCCGTGAGAGAGTACTACGGGAAGCCTTTCCCCGTCATCGCCGTGCCCCCCCTCTTCGTAACAGTGTACTACGTCTGTCGGTGGATAACGTCATAATAAAGTGTTAGTGTATAAAATAAAGTACGATTTAAGAAACTGTCTTTTTAATCCCCTGGCTTAAAAATAAATTTTTGTAACGAACCCTGGGAGCCGCGAGCTCTACCCCAGCGTAAGGTGGAAAAACCTGTCGTTACACTAATATTTAACGATGGCCATAAAATTAGGTGTCAGTCTTCTGTATATATGAAACTTATTTGTGTAGAATTTTATTTGAATACCAACATTTTATAGATATTAATGCTCGATAAAGTGATTATCGAAAGTGGGCCTTATATGGGAGCTATGATTAATTATGGACCGATTGTCACAAAATTTGGTGAGTTTTATTTGGATATTAATATATTTAAGAGATGTATGCTCATTAATGAAAGTTACGAGAGTGGTCCTTATATAGGAACTATGATAAATTATGAACCGAGTATTCGGGTTTAAGTTATTAAAATGGGCCATGCTAATGCTCCAAGGGGGCTCAAATTAGGATACTTTCTACATGTAAAATTTTTAGCAAGTGCAATTTTTTTGTTTCCCATCCGATTTCAAAGATGTTTATATTTTAGGAAAACGCTAGGCTAGGTCTTGAAATTTATCTTTTATAATTTCCGAGTTATAGACATTTCAAAATTGAAATTTTAAAACTTTGCTATTCCTTGGTCTGCTTTTTTAAAAATATTGGTTGTACTTTTGGACCAAATGGACTAAATTTTTTGTTAGTTAGACAACTAAACTACCAATTATATACAAAAGATTTCACAGCAATGTCAATTATGGATCCAAAAATAAACGAATTTAAAAATTCCAAAAAATAGTAGATTTTTGCTGTTTTTTGGCCAAAAGGGTGTTAAGTTACGTTAAAACAAACTTTCTTTAAGAGTATATACCAATTTTATGTTTCTCTGTAAGGCATCTTTACGGAGAACATTCTGGTATAAAATCCATGTCTTATTTTTAGAATATGTCGCCCATAAGCCCTTCGGAATTGGACCTATTTTTTTTATAAAAATTTCAATTTGGGCCACATGTTATAAAATCCCAAAGCTGGGATCGGAAAGCGGAAAGCAGCTTTGTAAACCTTGATGTGTTCCCTATTCATCCCCAAAGTATTTTCTAAGCCCTTTAGGAAAATGGTATTTTTGGCAATTTAACACATGGACCCTATGTAATTTTTGAGATTTTCGCTCCAATTTTTTAGCAATTCCGAGATTCCCTTTGACCTTTTTACAAGTTTTTTTCACACTTTGTTATTTAGAATGACAAATTAAAAAAAAAACGTTGAAAATTTCATTGAGTTTTTATAAAAAATAAAGATTTTATAACATATTACATATTTAATGAGTTTCTAAAAATAAAATTTGTATCAAAATTTTAATAGGATTGTAAATATTAGGAACATTTGTTCCGAAGTAATTTTTAGTTCATAAAAGTTAATTTTTGTTCTTACAAAAATTCTCTATTAGATTAAAAAATGCCAATTTGAAACTCCGTCCTTCAAAAATATTGCACTTTTTCATATTTTAGTATAAAATGTCGGAACCATTAACTTGTTGTTAAATAAAATATTAAGAAAATTTATACAAATTTTATATTATGAAAAAGTGTAATATTTTTGAAGGATGGAGTTTTAAATTGGAATATTTTTATATTAATAACTTAAACTCGAATACTCCTTGTTTATACCCACGTCAAATTTTTTCCCGATCGCAACAGCTGTTTAGAAATGCCAGATTTATTTCCAAAAAAATTTTGATTCTGCCCCACTGTGCGATCGGTACTAAATTTGGTATTGGGGGTTCAGCTTATATAAAACTTATTTGTGCTCAATTTGGATTCGATATGTTTATAATTATGATATTTATGAGAGCTTAACTATTTTCAGATAGGGCAGTTGTATGGCGGTTAGGGGAAATAATGGACCGATTCTAACCAATATCAATAGGCTTTGTCCTTGCACACAAATTATGTGAAAATACCTAAGGCTTTCAGTTACCTATCTACGAGTATTTGTCATCTGTGCTTCTAAGCTTTATTTTTCAAATAAGTTATTTCACTGGTAGCTTAAGCCAGCTCATCAGGAAACCTTACTTAATTTTTTTTAAGAAAACTAAAAATGTCTTATTAAATACTTACGATAAATGCTATGAGAATTAGTGTAAATGTTGTACTAAGTACTAAAGTTTTGACAAAACAACAATAATACACAAAAAGTAAGAGAACTATATTCGGCTGTGCCAAATCTTATATATCCTTCACCAATTTATACTTTATAATAAAATAATAAAAATTTTAAATATTTGTAGGTAAATAAAATAATTTTTTTTTTTAAATTTAAAATTTTTTTACTAAATTGTTTTTCAAAATTTAAAAAAAATTTTTTTTTTCAAAATTTAAAAAAAAAAATTTTTTTTCAAAATAGTTTTAATTTTTTTTTTTCGAAATTGTTTTGTAATTTTTTAAACATTTTTTTGTTTAATTAATTAGTGAAAAAATTTTTTTTTGGTAAAAAAAAAATTCGGGTTAACAAATATTTTTTCCCGATTTTGACCCATTGTAGGTCCAAATTATTATAGCCTTATATACATCGTTGCAATGGTCTTTGAAATATCTATTGATTTCAACATACAGACGGACAGACGGACATCTATATTCCACTCTACACTATGGTGGCTCTTTTCGAATATTTTTTGGAAAATATTGCTATTTCGACCAAAAACATGAAACTTCATATAAAATTTGCAACCTCTAAACATTATCCGATTTTGCTGAAGTTTTCAGCATTTGATGACAAAAAACAATTTTAGACTTTGCAAAATAAGGCCACCTTAATGCACACAGTAAGAGTTTTTGTAAAAAAAACTTTGAATTCCTACAAATAGTCTTGAATGGTACCCATTTCATTTTAATCAAACTTATTTGCATTTTATAGTATAACACACACAGACATCATACAACACGCAAAATAAAAAAAATAAAAACAGCAGGAATGACAAGACTATAACAAATACATCATTGGTTAACCGAAAAGAGAAATGGGGAACAAATGGGAAAAATAAATAAATAAATGAATCAACGAACGAATAAACGAAAATAAAGGCAAATAATTTTAACAAATAACAACTACAAGAGCTACAACAAAAACGAAATGACAATGAAATTTTTTTATTACAAAACAAACAATGATAGCTACAACAACTACAACAAAAAAAAAAAAAAACAGACAAAAATAACGACATGTGAATATTACTCTTAAATAAATTTTTATTCTACCGATACCACAACTACTGAATGCAATAAATATCCATACATTTACGAAACTACGAAAATTTACCTTTATTTCGTTATATTTTATTTTATATTTTTCTAGCAAAAAAAAAAATAAAATAAAAAAAATCCTGTCACAAACACGCACACACAATCACATTAACCGACCATGAACAAAAAAATCGAATAAAATATTGCAGCATATTTATAGGAGCTTAAAGAGGCATCCAACATGTGGACTTACGCACGAATGGCATAAATGAAAAGTTGACACGTTTATTGTGTCATCCTCAAATTGTTGTTGCGTTCATAAAATTTACAGCACACATTTAGGTTAATACTCCCGAAAAACTCAGACACACCCTGCAGTTCTTGAATGTGATTACGAAATAAACACTTTTGGATACACATATTCCTACATGATCATCTAATGGTTTTTGGTTTAATTAAACTCAACATTAACGAAATTCAGCCAAAATTATGCAAAATGCTCATGGAAATTATGTGCCAGCAAAGTCATGGAGTTTATTTGCCTGATGTACTATTCCATACTTAACCTTAACTTTTTTGTTTAATATTTAGTCATCACAGATGAGGTGTGCTAATATAGAGACAGAGCAATACAATTGTAAAAGGAAACTATTTACATTTGGTCAATTCACAAGGTCTCTTATCATGTCATATTGTCATAATGTGCTAATATTTCACAATAGTTTAAATAAATAATACTACTTTCTATGCTAAGTATGTTTATTGTGTTATCGTAACGAACCAGCAGAGACCAATGCCGAATGCCCAAGAGTCGGTAAAGCCGAGCCGCCGAGTCGTGATATATAAGGACATTATGAAAATATATATGATAAGAGATTTGTGAATTGACCAATTGAATAAACATATTAACTTACGTTGTATCATACAATAGCGAATATGAAATTAATATTTAAGGACTGAGATCGAAAAATTTTTAACATACATATATGTTAATAAAAATGAAACCACTAAACTTACAGTTTTGAATCTTTTTTTATTTGATTGAAATTATTGTTAGAATTTACAAAGCAAAATATTTTTGTAGTTCTAATCACTAATGATTAAATTTGAAACTTTTTCAAAAACCCTTCAATTATGGTTTTTATAGTGCTTTATGTCACTTTGTTCGTACAGGTTGACCATCTCCGTTTAAAATCTACCACACTTTTGGACACGTTTTTTGTGCTCTTCATTTCTCTTTTAACAAGAGCCCAATATCTCTCCACTGGACTCAGCTCCATGCAGTTTGGAAGAATTGCCTCTCTTAGTACAAACACCACATTATTGTTATTGTAACACACAACACCTTTCTTACCATAGTGACAGATGCCAAGTCAGGCGAAAAATAAGTGGACACATTAAGAAGTCTTATGAATGGAAACATCCTTTTTTTGTAAACATTCCTTGATGTAAATTTCGGTATTTATAGAGCCCTTTGTAACGAGTGTTTGGCTTTTTTGCCGCAACTGCATATTGCCTGCAATACCAAGAACTTTTTGGTAAATTTTGTCTGCTTTTGGGTCCTATATTTTCCTTCAACATTCCCCCGAGCATCTGCAACATAAAAAAATTGACTCAAAAATGTTCTATACGTACATTTCGTCATCCATTATGCAGCAGGTGTATTTTTTGTATAAAATTTTACTTCAATTTCCGTGCTGTGTCTTTGGCCTCTAAATTTTTAGCAGAGTACCTGTCAGGAACTTTTTGAGCCTTGTATGCTTTAAAACCATAATTGGCTTTATCTTTTCGTACCAAATAGTCCGAGTACTGATCTAACCGGGCTGCTTTTCTGCCGGAGGTATTGGGAGCTCTTTTGAAAATGCTTTCTATTTGTTTGGCTTTAGAAACATCATGTGGACCATTTCTTCTACCTAAACCAGATTTTATATCAACGGACAAGTTCTCCCGGTACTGTTTAATAACATTGGAAACAGTTTGATAGCAGACCTTTGATTGTTTGAACAACTTTTTGTAGGACCAAGTTGGGATTTGTTGAAAATATTTAATAATTTTAGTATGTACGCACTTTTTTCTGGACACTCATTTTAATCAGATTAACAACAAATGAACATAATTGACATTAAACATAATAACTGACATGCTTTACAAAGGTAACTTGATAAAAAATCAAATAATACTTGAATTAAAAGTTTTAATGAAAAACTTGTGTTAAGAATTTTACGATCTCAGTCCTTATATGTTAATGGAACTTTTTCGCGAAGGCTTTCCAGCGTTTTCTATCTTGTGCCATATGTTGGATTTGAGGCCACGTGGGTCCTCGGTGTCTATGCTCCGCTTCTACACATCTTCTCCATGTTGTTCGTTGTCGTCTCACATTTCGTCTCCCTTGTGGATTTCATTGTAAACTGCCTTTGCTATGTTGGAGATGTCATTACGCACCGTGTGGCCAATCCATGATCATTTAAGATGGCGGATTTCTTGGCAGACATTTATTTACAAACTCTTTTAGTTTTTTTTTTTTAATAAGGACTCAGTGACTTTCCACATTTCACATCCGTAGAGAAAGACTGACTTTACGCTGGAATTGAAGATGGTGATTTTGTGCCGCTTAGAAATTTGGGAAGAATTCCAAACTTTACTCAGAGAGGTATATGCACTATGCTAGGTGTGGATTCAACCATTTGGAGGGGGGAAAATCTAAATTTGTTCTACAATCTTCCTTTTTCCGTATTTTTATATGAAAATTGTTCGGTTTTGGGGTAGGGAATTCCTATTTCACCCCCTCTGGATCCGCGCCTGCACTACGCGCACAATTCTTTTCTGTTAGCTGCATCTTCATCTCCGCTTCCATATTTACTTATGACGATAGCAAGGTAGGTAAATTCTTTTACATTTTCTATCTCGTTGCCGTTTAAAAGTATTGGATTAGTGTTTGCAGTGGCGATTCTGAACCACTTGGTTTTGGCGATGTTGGTCTTAAGTCCGCATGCCACACTCTTGAAGCGTTTCGAGTTTTAGTTAAATGCCGTCCAATGTATGTGACATAAGGCATATGTGGTCTGCATAGTCAATTTCATGCAGCCATTGGTTTATGTGCCACTGGATTCCTCGATGTTTGTCTGACGGAGAACTGTGTCCAGAACTCAGAGGAAAAGCACTGGTGATAGCGTACAGCCTTTATGATTCAATCCGAAGACGAAAACTGGTTTTAACCGAATAAAATCTTGCGTAAATTTTTGGACACCTTTTGTCTAAAGCTGCAGGGTAATTTTACATGAGTATTGGTGACCGAATTGGCGAATATTTTTTTTATTTGAATAGTGTTTATTGTCGCTTACCTTTGTGACGGTTTTGGCATCATCACCATCATGTAAATCTGTGGGTAAAAATAAGAAACTTCTTCGAATTGTTTCATCAAAGAAACGTACAATATACCAATGAAGTGTTTTGAAGGACACGTTATTGTTAAAAATAAAAGTCTGCCATTTCACAATTGTTTATGCATTTAAGCAGTCTAACAATTCAAAAACTTGTTAAAGAAATGCTTACTTTTTAAGGACTACTATATACCATATTTAGTACTTATTAAGAAGTGGCTTAATGATCTGAAAAAAATACAAATTTAGTTTATCAACCCAATAGCCTAAGTAGAAGAAAACTATATACTTTCTTTATAAAACATTCTCTAATGTTAATATATAAATAATAAATATAAATGTAAAGACAAAAATCATTAACAAAGTCAAAACACCACAAATACCATTTAAATGATGCTGTCATGAACAAGAAAAATGTTTCAACAAAACAAACGAATATAAAAATTGTTGTCCTGAAATGAAACAATGATGAACTTAAATAATATATACAAAGAAGAAAAACATGCAAAAAAAAAAAAAAAACAAAAAAAAAAATACAAGGAAAGGGTTGGACATTTCATATTATTTTCATAAATTGTGGTCAGTTAAATGATAAATAGTTATAGGCTATTTGATGTACGATATACTATTTTGTGGATGCTAGATTCTGTGTAAATAATAAATACATCATTGTCAAATGTCATTGGCAAATGGAAATCTCATAATTTCTCAAGTCAGCATTAAAGAGATTTTGATACTTGAAGGGGCAATAAAGTATAAAATGATCTGTAAATATAACCATTTTTATAGATACTATTTCAAAAGGCTTAGCACAAACTTATATTGCAACGATTTTTGTAAAAATCGGATAAAAATAGTTATCCAATTCATTGCTTAATTTTATATTTTGTACAGGTTACAGGTGCCTAACGATTCAAATGGTAAAAAGTTGACGTTAATTTGGATTTTTTAGTGACGGTGACTTAGCCAAAATATGCTAATTTCGGTTAAGATATTTTAGCGGTACTTATATTGCCTGTTATTTCGGTATCAGTAATTTCGTATTAAATTTAATTATTAATAAAATTTATAAAAATTTAAAATAAGATGACAAACTTATTTTAAATTTGCCAACTTATTTTTAATTTTTATATAATATAATTTACCAACCCTATAAAGTATATATATTCTGGATCGATTAAGCCATGTCCGTCTGTCTGTTGAAATCAATTTTCTGATGACCCCAAATAACTTACAAACCAAGTTTGTATTTAAAATCGGCCCACAAATGGCTTAGATATAAGGAAAAACCGGGCCAACCTCGATTTTTGGCCTATTTTTGATCTATGTCTGGATTACTAAGTCATTAATATAGACAATATGGATATCTAATGTTAGATATTCCAAAGTCTATTGCAACGATGTATATAAGGCTATAGTAATAAAATAATGGGTCAAATTAGGGAAAATATTTTTTTAACCTGAATTTTTTTTCATACATTTTTTTCACTAGTAGTTTAAAAAATTTTAAAACTTTGAATATTAGGGGTAAATTTGAATATTAGGGGTAAATTTTATTTTCTCAACAGAAAGGCGGACGGATATAGCTAAATCTTCTTAGAATTTTATAAGATACCAGAATATATGAACCTACGGTCCCGAACGCGTTATTTGTATGCATACGAAAAATATCATTCCCCTAAGCCTTCCCTCAACAGTCAGGGGGACAGATATTAATCGTCTTTGAATTTTATAAGATTCCACAAGGGTGAACCTGTTCCTTATTTACTATTTTCGATAGCATTGCAATAGCATTATGTTTAGTACAAAAGGTAGATTTTGTCGTTTTGTTGTTTCCAATATATTAGCAATAAACATGGGATCCCGAACGAGACAAAAAACATAACTCGTTTGCTTCTAGGAATATTAAAAAATCTGAGATTTTAAAGCTAATTTTTTAAATTAAAATTAAATAATGTAGCAATCTATTGAATGTTGAAATGTCTGGTTTTATTTTTAGAACCTTTAGTATGATTTACCACGCGACATTTGTAACGCGATATATATTTTTAGGCACCTTAAAGTCAAATGAAAAATTTATCATTAATAGAGCTTTAATTTATTGTTGATTGAAAGATAATTATGTGCACAATAAGTAAAGAGAAAGTGTCATTAAAATTATCTAAGGACAAGATAAAATACATTTTCAGTTTTCTGGAAAATTTTCTCATCATTTAGACATTTTCTATAGAATGTTAGAAAATATATTTTTCATTTTCGGTCTAGTTGGACCATTCTGTATATAATTTTGTGGATATATGAGCAATATTAAGGTGTGTTAAGACCGTAATGAAAAATTCAATATACCCACCATCTTTTTTAAAAAAAAATAAATACAATTTTGTTAAACATTATCATGAAATTGTGAATTATGTTGGCTCCGTTTGAATGGTTACCGAAAACAGTAGCCAGATATATTTTTTAATTGACAGTGTTATTCAATTAAAGATAACATTTCTTGAACAATGGATACGTTTTTATATTTTTCTGATTTTTATTTTAACAGCTTCGGTTTTGTTGTCATCCTAATGTTGGTCAGTCAATTCACATAAGTATAAATATATCTGTTTGACAGCCATCATCACTTGAAGCTTTTCGTTTAATGTTTATCTGGCAATTTTTCATGAATTTTACAGAGGATTTTAAAATGCTGTATACAATTTCGATGTTTTTCCTTAAAAAATAATTTTTAATTGATTAAATTAAAATAAAATATTCTGATTAATTAATTTATTCCTGAATCAATTAATAGATTAATTAACATATACGATTACCATAAACTATAATTAAATGTTAAAAATTTGAGTTTTTTCAAATTTTTAGCTTTTATTTTGAAACATTTAGTATACAATATAAATTTATTCAAAGTATTTTAAATTGTTAGCTTAATGGCAACATATGGATTCCGAGCAAAAAGAACTGCTCATCTTTTGAGGCCAAGAACGAATCCAGCCAAAGTGAAGCGTATAACAGAGAGAACATTCCGCATCAATCGTAACATATATATTTCGGACGGCGGACGGTCTGGACTATAAAGCAAAACTTCCCAACCACTTCATTTTAAATACTGAAGGGTTTATCCAATTCACCATGAGTGGTGATTTCAAAATATGCTCAGACAAAGAAAAATATGCTTTAAAAAAATCTAAATATGGCATAAATATGGTGTAAAAGATTATAAATGCAAAAATATGCTGTTAAGGTCAAACTATGCACAATAAATCTATTTTGATTGATTCCGGTTTACCTGGTCATCACCTAGATGTATGTGTGCTAGCATTTCAACCCATTACTTTAAAATTAAAGTTTCTGCTATGTATGAAACGGCTCAGAAATTCGTTCTCACCTCTAGCTTTCCTCTTATGAATACCTCTTTACCTACAGAAATTATTTACATTCCATCGTTAATATTCGTTGCGTTTGGTTTATTTCACAATAAAATTAACACAGACAACGAGAAAATGAAAATTATTGTGAAACGACGATGAGGACGTTGATTGTGATGACTGCCTCTTTAACATAATAAATGAGGATGTGTTACAATTTGTATTTTATTCTTTGTTAAAAGGTAGTATTAAAACATTTTTTTCGCCGTTTCATACATTCATCCTTTCATTCCTTCATTCATTTCTTTTTGCATATACATACTGCCTGAAATGTATGTCAAAATTAATTTCGGTTTTTCTTCATTTGCTTGTGCTTAAATTTATACAGTAAAGAATCTGCATCCATTACGAGTTATTGATATGTAAAGATAGACATGTAGATGAATGTGACAGAATAGTTGTGTTTATAAGTTGCAATTTAAAAGAAAAATCTCAATAATAAGAATGCGTTATTTAATGGCAAGTATTTAAGCTATGCTGCTGTGTAAATATTTTTTGCTTGAAAGTTGAAAACTATAACTTACATATTACCATTATTGAGAATTTAAAAAAAAGTTTCAGTAACTCAGCTACATAAGAATTATTTACATGAAGGATTTTAATAATTCATGCAGGATGTGTAAACTTAATTACAAGAAAAAGGTAAAATAAAATAATAACCAATAAATCATATCATTTTCAGGGAATTATTATTGATGTTTTCAGTTTTTTTGGAAACAGACAACATTTCCGTTTTATTTTTTTAATGGTTTCAGTTTCTGCACTGCTGTTTTATATTTCAACTTGAACTATTCTCTTGTAGATTCTTAGAGTCTTGACTGTAAAGTCATTCTGTATAATACAGTTTTAAAACCAATTTGGACATATACAAATATAGTTGTAGACCATGTGGGCCATCTCGACATGGTCATATATGTTACACAAGAAATAATAACATACACAGGGACTTAGAAGCGACATTGGTAAAGGACGAGTTCTAGAAAATCCTTGAAAATTATACTGTAAAACTGAAAAACCAGCACAGCCAAATGCGACCAAGGCTTCGATTTTTTTAAACCGACAATCCGTTTTGAGTTATTTGGGAGTTATCTCACATTTTTTGGTAATAAACTTTGAATTGTTATGAAACTGATAATTTAATTTTACCCTTTGGAAGTTATTTAATTTCACTGTCCAACAACATTTTTGGAACAGAATAGCAACCCCATAATTCTGCGAGGTCATGTTGAGAAGATAAGTTTTGTAGAATAAACTTATAGTCCAGCTGGTTTGAGTTTGTTTTTACAGTGGGCCAAAAATTTAATTTTTTGTTAGAAGGAAGCATTATACTGAATGAAAAAAAAAAAAATGTTGTAAGTTAATACCTGAGAGAATTCTTATTGTCATAGTTATATTGTGGAATTTTATGAGCATCATTTTTGTGGAAGATCTTAACCCTCTAGCTGCTCTCTTTAGGGGTCAATTTTATCTTATTTTTATAGAAAATCAAAAAAATCCTTTTAAAAAGGACATTTAAGGACTAAAATATTCTACGAACCATTTTGGACGACAAATTTAATGGGGTTCACTAAAGATACCATAGTTGTAAATAAAGCTCTATACGCTTAATTAGCAAAATTACAAGCCACATCGGGTCTCACATTTTTTAAAAAATCGCCAAAAATCCATTTATGATCCGAATGAGCTGAAATTGAAAATATAAATATTCCTTGAGAAGATCTACAAGCAACATGTATACACAGGTAAGTTATCTCTTTTACTGCAAGTTATATATAGGTTTATTTATTTTTCTTTATTTTGCTCGATTTTTTTTTTCGTTTTCTTTAGATATGGCAGGACGGTCGACACTTTTATTTAAAATGTCAGCTATAATTGTAATAAAATTCCGTATAAAATAATGTCAATTTGCTTAAAGATATCTTGTCCCCATAAAAAGTTACACGCATCCAAATTTGAAACATGTAAAAATGGCCGAATTTTTTACGTATTTTCCCAAACAAGTCCCTATATATTTTCTTTTGTAGAAAAGAATTTCTTCGGGATTATATATAATTTTGATATGAGCCGGAAGGAGGACTTAATTAATGTAAAAGCGTGTAAAGTAAAATTTGTCTCAGTTGAGCGCACACAAACCTATCTAAACTTGATCAATTTTTTAAAAACATGTTGTGTTTGAGTAAATAATTCAAAAAACAAAAGGAACTTATCCCCAAAAAAGCTCCATAATTGTATAGCCCTATATGTTACTAAATTACAAACAAAGCTTTTTTACTATCATAAAGTAAACAAAGTCAAAATAGGCACTTTTATAAAAAACTCAGTATTTGGAACACATTTTCCGCATTTTAGGAATTTTGATATTTGAAAATAAAAAGTGGCAAAAACTGTAATGTCATTGATCTAAGAACATTAAGGTCTATATTAGTTCAGAATTTTGTGATGATATCTTTAACCGTTAAAATTTTACATTAAATTACATTAAATTAAGTTTTATATTTTTCTTCATGGAAAATCACTATATTATAATTTTTTAGTTTCTAAGGCAAATGACGTCTAGAAAATTCACAAAATTACTTAATTTCACTACTTATATAGAAAGTTTATATTTACCATTCAGAAGCTCCACAAACCTTGCCCCCTTTCAAAAATTTTAATGTTTCTTCATATAAGTAGTGAGATCGTATAATTCTTAACAGACGTTTTTCATTAAAACTTTTAACCCAAGTATTATTTGATTTTTTTTTTTTTTTTTTTATCAAGTTACCTTTGTAAAACATGTCAGTTATTATGTTTAATAGCAATTATATTCATTTGTTGATAATCTGATTAAAATGATTAAAATGTGTGACCAGAAAAAAGTGCTTACTAAAATTATTAAATATTTTCAACAAAACAGAACAAGGTCCTACAAAAAGTTGGACAAGCATTCTAAGGTCTGCCGTCAAACTGTCTCCAATGTTATTAAACAGTACCCAGAGAACTTGTCCGTTGATAGAAAACCTGTTTCAGGTAGAAGGAATGGTCCACATGATGTTTCTAAAGCCAAATAAATATAAAGCCTTTTCAAAAGAGCACCCAACACATCCGGTAGAAAAGCAGCCCGGTTAGCTCAGTGCTCGGACTATTTGGTATGAAAAGTTAAAGCAAATGCAGGTTTAAAGACATAAAAGGCTCAACAAGTTCCTGACAGGAACGCTGCTAAAAATTTAGAGGCCAAAAACAGAGCACGGAAATTGAAGTTAAGAATTTTTAGATCTCACTCCTTATTACATGCACAATATGTAAGTATATTTAAAAATACGACCATTTTTGCATGTTCCAACTTCTGATGCGTGTAACTTTTTATAAGGACGAGATAACTGTAAGCAAGTTGGAATTTTATGACAATTATAGCTGATATTTAAAAAAAATCCGACCGAAAAAACGAAATAAAATCGAGCAAAATATAGAAAAATAAACAAATAAACCTAAATATCTCTTGAAGTAAAAGAGGTATCTTACATGTTTTTTTGTAAATCTTCTCAAGGACTATTTACATTTTTAAATTTCAGCTCACTCGGATCATAATTGTATTTTTGGCGATTTTTTTAAAAAATATGAGACCCAAGGTGGCATGTAATTCTGCAAATTAAACGTAAAAAGCTTTATTAAAACAATGGTATCTTTGATGACCCCCACCAAATTTTTCGGCAAACACTTTCATAGAATATTTTTATCCTTAAATGTCCTTTTTGAAAGAATTTTTTTTTGATTTTCTCGAAAAAAGGGTCAAATTGACCCCTAAAGAGGGGGCTAGAGGGTAAAGATCTTCCACAAAAATGATCCTCATAAAATTCCACAACATAACTCTGACAATAAGAATTATCTCAGACATTAACTTACAATATTTTTTTCATTTAGTATAATGCTTCCTTCGAACAAAAAATTAAAACTTTGACCCACTGTAAAAAACAAACCCAAGTTAGCTGAAATATAAGATTATTCTACAAAAATTATATACTCAACATGCCCTTTCAGAATTGTAGGGTCGCTATTCTGTTCCGATCAAAAAGTCTGAATTTGTTGGATAGTGTTTTTAAGTTTGAAATTTAGTAAATTTTTGTTGGGATTTGTTCATTGGGAGTTATCTAATTTTATTGGTGGTTAGAGTGCATATTTATTCTAAAACTTTACATGAAAGTGGCCTGCAACTTTTATTTGGCGTTCCCTATGGAAATTGTCACCTTTTGGACCCTCTGTGATTGATCTTTGCTCCTAAGTGGAATTGTTTCATTTTAGTTAGTGATATTTTAACAGTGGCCAGCCAAATAATAATATTAATTGATTGTGTTCTAATAAGTAAAATTCTTAGATAAACCTTAAATTTTAATATATTTTAACTTAAGATTTTAATATATTTTCTTCTGCAGGAGTTTTATAATGTGGACGTATGATAAATATTTACATAATAAAATTACGTATACGTCTATGAATGTGAAAAATATAAGTAACTTCATCTTCAAGAACAAAATCGCAAAAAACTTTGAAAAATTCGTAATAAATTTAGGAATAATTTTTTTTAAAGCTGCCTAAAAGTATTCTTTAGTTTATAATAATTGGCCCAAAACACTTAATTGCTTTAGTTTTTATACCCTTCACCATCGTGAGAAGGGTATATCTAAGTTTGTCATTCCGTTTATAATTTCCACAATATAATTTTCCGACCTTATAAAATATATATATTCTGGATTCTTATAGATAGCAGAGTCGATTAAGCCATGTCCGTCTGCTTGTCTGTTGAAATCAACTTTCTGAAGACCCCAGATATCTTCGGGATCCAAATCTTCAATAATTCTGTCAGACATGCTTTCGAGAAGTTTCCTATTTAAAATCAGCAAAATCCGTCCAAAAATAACGGAGATACGAGCAAAAATCCGAGACAACCTCTATTTTTGGCCTATTTTTTTTATCTATATCTCGATTACTAAGCCATAAATATAGACAATATGGATATCTAATGATAGATATTTCAAAGTCCATTGCAATGATGTATATAAGGCTATAGTAAGTTGGACCTATAATGGGTCAAAATAGGGAAAAATATTTTTTAACCTGAATTTTTTTTTCACAAAAAAAAATTTTTTGTCAAAAAGTTTTTTCACTAATAAATTAAAAAAAAATTTTAAATTAAAAAAAAAAAAAATTGGAAAAAACTTTATAAAAACAATTTAGAAAAAAAATTAATTTTTTTTTTTTTTAATTTTTTTTAAAGTATAATTTTGTGAAGGGTATATAAGATTCGGCAGAGCCGAATATAGCTCTCTTACTTGTTTCTTACTAACTTACATTGATCTACCTAAACGGTGTCAAGAATCATTCCTAGGAAGGTTATATGTTCTAGAAAGTTGTTTATTGAGATCTTTGGTACATTTTTGTAGTTGATTGTTTCCTTGTATTTTAGAACGGTTTACTACCTATGGACCTGAACAGGGAAAGAAAGGTAAAAAAAAAGTTTATCTTCAATTTCAAAATATGTTATTTATAACAAGGGCTACAACTTTGCCTCAGAGAGTAAATCGAAATTCCGAACTGTTTGCAAGATATGAGCCTGAGAAAATTATCACTTGTTTGCAAAAATGACACCGAGGCTCCAAATCTTTGGGGACCCATAAAAAAAACATGACTTTGTGCAAAACTGGGAGACACAGGTCTTTTTTTTTTGTATTTTATCACGTAGTGGTGTCCGTATATGCTTATGTTGCACTGTGTTATATAACACATATAGCATAATGGTTATAAAATAATACATTCGTTGTATGTTAAGTAATAGTTTTGAACATAACTTTGTATTTTATATACTAACAATACAATAGCAATTAGTTAAACTAATAGGGTCAATTAATGTAATTGTAAAAATACATATTTGTGAATTATAACTTTGAATGTAAAATCATTCATACGAATATATTGTGTTGACACTGGAAAAAAAATCAAACAAATTCTTACAAGTGTAATCGCGTTTACATTTAATTTTACATTTCCCGTAAAACTGATTATTTTCAACTACATCCCCCATATAAACACCCATAACAATATTTAACATTCAACTGTATATGGAAACACCAAAAAAAAACCGTTAAAAGTACAAACCTTATAGATTTCCTTTTGAACAAACGACCAGCCGACCAGACCAGTTTATAACAGCAAACAAATATTTAAATGAACGTGAATTACTGTAGTGGAAAATATATGACACGCACGCGTGCCACATTTCAAATAATTTAATAATTGCAATTTTTCATTTAAGACGAAAATAAAAAGGAGCGAAAAGAAAACGTCAAAAAAATCTTACAAATTACATGGAAATACAAATTGAAATGAAGTGGGAACTATGAAATGGGGCAGTGTATTAAGTAAGAATGAGTATAAATTTTACAAAGTTTTTTTTTTTTTGTATGAATATTTCTTGTTTGTTACTTCAACTATTATTATTACATTCCAGTTGTGTTTTTTTTTGGTTATAAAACATGAAATTAACATTTTTTACAAATAACAAGACATTTTCAATTTTATGGCAGCAATTTGTTTGATGTAAACAACTATAAAAATGTGTGTTAAATGAAATAAGTATGAAAATTGTGAAAAATTAACTAGTCGAAATAAAAAAAAACAAAGAATGTGTAATTGCTGTAGACTGAAAATATAATAGGTCATAGTTTGTTAAATCATGTGTTATACGCTACAGCACATTTTATAGGCTTAGAAAGTTAAAGACACCAGAAGAACTTTATGATATCAGAGGGACCAGATAGAGAAATTATTTAAATAAACGTTGTTTTTTTATAGAGTCGGAGAACTTTAAATTGAATTAAAATAGAGAAAAACGTTTTTAGGACCATTATTATAACTTGCCTTTATGTTTGTAATAGTAAAAGTTAACTTTAAGGGTACCTTTATATATTGCTTAAAGTTACCTTTAACTATTTCGAACATAAAGGCAAGTTGTAATAATGGCCCTTAATATACTTCCAATAGGCTTTCCTAATAAGAACATTTTATGGTATTAAAGTTTAAATATGATTTCGGGTATGACGATGTAACATTCCTGGTCGTTTTATCTAAGTGTAGTTTATATTCTAATTAAAGTGGTTGGCAATGTTGGCATAGGTCAGTGACATTACTACACTTGCTTTAATGCTTTAGAACCAGTATTACCAGTATTACCATGTGCATGTTTACAGTAACCATTTCCACATTTTGAAAAGTTTTTTTTTAACATTATAGTAACACTAACTATTTACATGATTGTGGTAACCATAATATGGTTAACTTACGATTCACATGATTGTATCAATCATATATATGGTTACAGTAAACAAGTACATCGTCATATGAAATCAAAAAACTTACAAAAAATTCAAAATCTACTTTTTGATTGATTATAATGCACCGTATCAAAATACTTTCTAGAAAAAATAAATAGAAACACAAGAGAAGAATGTCTTGTTTTTGGTTTTTGATTTTTTTATCTTTCTTAAAGGAAGCACAGTGGCTTAGAAACGTTTTTTTTTTTTTTTTTTTTTTTTTTTTCTTTTTTTGGAAATAATTCGATGTCTAAGGAACTATTGGAGATATTGCTACGAAATTTCACATGGTTGCAGCTGAGGTGTTTTCGAGTTGATTTACATTTGTTAAGCTTCATAGCGCTAATGGAGGCCAGTGCGTGGCCCCCATTGTTGATTTTCCATGACGAAAAATATAAAATTTTAATTAATGTAAAATTTTAATTTTCATAACACAATTTGGAATTAATATAGACTCAAATGTCCTAAAGTCAATGTTATTTACCGTGTGATTGTAAAAAACCATTGTTAGTATTTAAGAAACATATAGGGTTATACAAATATAAATTTTTTTTGAGCATCGCTGCTTTGCTTTTCTAGAATTTTGCACTCAAACTGAAAATTTTTTTTAAAATTGGTAAAGTTTGTATAGATCTGGGGAGTGCTATATTCGCTTAACTGAGCCAAATTTTACTTTTTACGCTTTAGCATTAAGTTCTCTTTTCGGATCCTATAAAAATTGAAGAAAATTTTTTTCTACAAAAGAAAAAATATATGCAGTTTTTTTGGAAAAAAACGTAACAAATACGGTCCATTTCACATGTTCCAAATTTGGATGCGTGGAACTTCTTATAGGGGCAAGATAACTGTTAGCAAGTGTTTTTTATTTTATTTAGAATTTTATCGCCAATATAGCTGATATTTTAAAAATAAATTTTGACCCTCCGTAGGACCGCCATATCTAAAAAACCATAAAAAGAGCAAAATTAAAAAAAATAAATCAATAAGCTTAAATATATCTTCAACTAATAGAGATAACGTAAGCTTACTTTTTGTAGATCTTCTTAAGGACTATTTATATTTTAAATATCAGATCATTCGGATCATAAATCGATTTTTCGGAATTTTTTTTAAAAAATTTGAGACCCGAGGTGACCAACTTTGAGGGGCCACGCACTGGCCCCCAATAGAGCTAGAAAGCTTAGCAAATGTAAATCAACTCAAAAACACCTCAGCTCCAATATCTCTAATAGTTCCTGAGATACCAAATTATTTCCAAAAAAAAAAAAAACGTTTCTGAAGCACTTAATTAAAGTCAAACAGAGAAAAAATCGCGATGAAAGTAATCTAATTAAAAACAAGTAAAAAATATGGTCCATACAATAACCATATAATACCCTACACTGAGTAAACGAGCAAAACTTTTTTTTATTTTCAAGATTTATTTTCGAGAATGATTTTCGAAAGTTGGATTATAGGAGCTATGACTAATTATGGACCGTTCACCATGAAATTAGGTCGAGTGATTTATCTCTGTATGACAATCATTTCTTTTGAATTTTATGTGGATACCAACATGTTTAAGAGATTTATGCTCGTTAAAGTGATTTTCGGAAGTGGGCATTATATGGGAGCTATGACTTATTATGTACTGCTCAACGTAAAATTTCGTGACACGACTTCTATATATATTAAACTTATTTGTAGCTAAATTTGTGTAGATACCTATATAAATTGAACAGTTATGACTGATAAAGTTCAATTTCGAGTCACGTGAAATAATGGGCCGATTTCAGCCAATTTCAATAGGTGACCTGTACTTTGCGCACAAGGTTTACACGGACAGCCAGACGGACGGACATCGTTTAATCGAATCAGAAAGTGATTCTGAGTCGATCGGCATACTTAAGGTGTTAGATTAATATTTTTGGGCGTTACAAACATCTGCACAATAATATACCGTTCCCACTATGGTGGTGTAGGGTATAATTAATAGAGAAGATATTTAAAAAGTCAGTGAATAAAAAAAGTTAATAAAAAACATTTAAATGACAATTACCGAATGACTGGCAAAATGTATACAGGCCTCCAAAAATGAATTGTGTCAGGAAAAAATCCTCGAAAAATTGGGCTAAGATGTCAGTATAAATATTGTAAAAAGAGCCCATTGCGTCATTGCTCCCATTTTGCTGAAAATATTTGCCAAAAAAAAACTTGATCGATTTTGGAATATCCCACCGTCAACAAGATTCGAGCATTGGGGTATGATACGTCTGGAGGTATTTATTTTAAAACAAATACAAAAGAGGAATATGCAATTCTTCCACACCGAAGTGTAAAAAAGGTGATGACAACGAACCTGTTCCATTATAAAATGAGAGATTAATTATTTCAAAAGTGGGAACATCTTAAGGCTCTTAAGGCATTCATACCAAAAGATTTCATTTTATATGACGATATGTTTGTGACAACCATTTTTATGATTAATGTTTTACCATATTAAGTTGCTCTCGACTAATTGATATCATAATCTGAGGTTGTTACAAACACATACTTGTTTACTGTAACCATATATATGATTGATACAATTATGTGAATTGTAAGTTAACCATATTATGGTTACCACAATCATATAAATAGCTACTGTGGCTATAATATTGTTTAAAAAAACTTTTAAAAATGTTGAAATGGTTACTGTAAACATGCACAACTATATTTTTTCTCTGCGTGTAGGACAAGATCAACTGTGTTCAGTAAAGTTGGATGCAGTTGGTAGATAAAAAAAATGGCAAATATCCTGATTTTTTGCCTTTGATCGAGCTTATAAGCTTAAGAAATTATGGACCTCGAAACATATTTTTTAATTAATGAATTGAAATAGAAACATTTAAAAAACTGCGTTTACTCTCATCCATCTTTATATTTATTCTAATACAGCTGCCCTCTTCAATCGTTTTAATGAATAATTTTTGTTTTTGGTTGACATTGAGATTCTGTCCATCTAATTGACAGGTAGGCAAGAAACAGTAAAGTTATTTCATATTAAAGGAAAAGAAGTACGTTTGTTCCAAATAATTTATAACAAAATTAGTGAGATTGTAAAATTTAATTTTTTAAATATCTCAATTTACTGTAGGGATGTTCAAATAATGAAATAAACAAAACAATTTGATAATCAAAATAATGTTTCTGAGAAGAGAGAAAACACTAACAAAAAATTTAAGAAAAATATTTATTCAGGGTCTCAGGTTGTATTGTTTTTTTCCAAACAAAAAAATTAACACAAAAAAAATCAAATTGTAAAATAAAAATCACAAAACAAAAAAAGAAAAAAAAGGAAAATAGAATATTTAAATACAAAGAAAAACATGCGATCATGCAAACATGCCAACATTTAGAGAACAAGTAATTAATCACAAAAAATGTGGCAACGTTAAAATGAAATTAAGTTTATTTTATTCTGCAGCAACAACAACAACAATAACAATATTAAAGTCATCAGAGAATATAAACAATATATTAAAGCATAATGTTAGGCGCATTAGCGCATACATTTAAAATAATGTGCTATTTGATGGCTAGGGATTCAGGCTTCATGTTGCTGTTGTTGCTTCATATATTGTATGTACTTGATGTTATTTTGCCATGTTTAACTAGATGGTGGACACAAGATAACAAAACAAGCCCAATATATATAATGGCCAAATATAAAATATTGCACAACAAGCAAAAAAAAATCACTTAAACTAAAATTAAAACAAGAAGAATAACAAAAATAAAGCAAAACGACCCAAAGTAATATTGTGTTGAAAAAAAAAATAAAGAAATATAAAATCATGTTCAGACACCCACTGCTACAAAACAATATTCCTGGGGGGAATCAATTAGAACAAATTCGTTTTTTTTCTTTTTGTCTTGATTTTTTTTTTTATATTTTTTGCAATTTTAACAAAATTGTTCAAACACCTTTTTTATTTCTCTCCTTGTTGCTCAACAAAACACGAAGAAACATTTGGTAGTTGGTTGTTTCGAGAGTATCATATACAATGTATAACATACACCATTTCCACACAGAACCTATATTTGTGTATAACAAGGACTATCATTCTTCACCTTCTTAACTAAGTATAAAAGATACTCAATATAAGAACAAGTAAGAAAGTATGGTCGGTCAAACCCGACCATATAATACCCTACACTAAGTAAATAAGCAAAAATATTTTTCTTTTAAAATTTCAATCATTTATATTTAAGACTGAGATCGAAAAATTCTTAACACACGTTTTTCATTACAACTTTTAACCCAAGTATTATTTGATAATTTTTTTGATCAAGTTACCTTTGTAAAGCATGTCAAGTTATTATGTATAGATTATGTTCATTTGTTGTTAATCTGATTAAAATGACTGGCGAGAAAAAAGTGCGTACTAAAATTATTAAATATTCTCAATAAAACCCAACTTGGTCCTACAAAAAGTTGGCCAAACAATCAAAGGTCTGCTATCAAACTTTTTCCAATGTTATTAAACAGTACCGGAAGAACTTGTTCGTTGATATAAAACCTGGCTCAGGTAGAAGGAATGGTCCACATGTTGTTTCTAAAGCCAAAAAAATAGGAAGTATTTTCAAAAGGGCTCCCAACAACTCCGGTAGGAAAGCAGACCGGTTAGGTCAGTACTCGGAATATTTGGTACAAAAAGTTAAAGCCTATGAAGGTTTAAAAGCATACAAGGCTCAAAAAGTTCCTGACAGGTACTCTGCTAAAAATTTAGAGGCCAAAGACAGAGCACGGAAATTGAATTCAAATAGATGACGCATAATAGATGACGAAATGTACGTATGGAAAATTTTTCGCAGCTTCTGGGTCAATTTTTTTATATTGCAGATGCTCGAGGGAATGTTGAAGAAAAGTTTAGTACCGAAAAGCAGACAAAATTTCCCAAAAAGTTTTTGGTATGGCAAGAAATATGCAGTTGCGGCATAAAGCCAAACATTTGTTACAGAGGGCTCTATAAATACCGAAACTTACATCAAGGAATGTTTACAAAAGAGGATGCTTCCATTCATAAGACTTCTTAATGTGTCCACTTATTTTTGGCCTGATTTGTCATCCTTTCACTATGGTAAGAAAGGTCTTGAGTGGTAAAATAACAATAATGTATTATTTGTACCAAGAGAAGCAATTCCTCCTGCCTGGAGCTGAGTCCAGTGGATAGATATTGGACTCTTGTTAAAAGAGAATTAAAGAACACAAAAAAGGTGTCCAAAAGTGTGGTAGATTTTAAACGGAGATGGACAACCTGTTCGAGCAAAGTGACAGAAATCACTATACAAAACCATAATGAAAGGGTTTCCGAAAAAGGTAAAATTTCATCATTATTGATTAGAACTATAAAAATAATTTTTTTTTTGTAAATTGTAACAATAATTTCAATGAAATAAAAAAAGATTCAAAACTGTAAGTTTAGTGGTTTCACTTTTATTAACATATGTATGTTAAACATTTTTCGATCTCAGTCCTTATATTTCGCTATGCCGAATCATGACAGACGGACGGACATGGCTAGATCGTCTTTGAATCTTACAAGGACCCAGAATATATATTAGGGTGGGTCGATTTAGCAATCGATATTGTGCCATCAATTTTTCGATAGCTTTTGGCATGAGGAAAAAGGTTCCAGTACGACTTATCAAAAAAATCATTTTCGAGGGGCCGAAATATCAATTGGTTCAATGGCGAGCTACCAATTTTTATATTGAAATAAAATGTTTCTGAGCTACTAAGAAATGGTGTACGACTATATAGAAATAAATTGTAGCAATTTTCAGCGGTTCTCTTGTTCATAAGACATTTTAAGTGCACAACAATAAAAATTATTTATTGCTTTAACTTGTAGCAACAACGACAAAAACATAAACAAGAACAAAAACAACAATAACAATAACACCAACTACAGGCAACAACACAAACAAATATAAACCTAAATTGGACACATTCCCAGCAATAGAACGAACTACTCTACTTACTCCCACATCAGTCCAAGAAGCACTCACACATTCATTGTAGTACGACCACCAGAAAAAAAAAATACCAACCCACTAACAGCAATAACAACAAAAACAACAACATATAAGTACATTGAACAAGTACCCATAAAAAATTTTGTTCCACATGATTTTTCTTTTTCAATACAAATTTTACAGTTTCAGAAAGAAGAGACGGCGGGTAGGGGGAAATAACTCAACGTCCACTATAGAGTCCAGCCATATGGTTTTAAACATTATATTTTCTATAGAGTTTACAAAACAGGCAAAAATAAAACAAAACTGGAAAACATTGTTAAAATTGTTTATTATTTTGTGTTGCTGTTGTTAGGCGTTTTGTAAGGTTTTTCTTTTCTCTTCCCCTTAAACTACAATATTGTTTTAAGGGTCCAAGTTTGTAGAAAGCTTGTGACCATTATTGGTTGTTCTAGTGATTAGAGTTTTATGTTTGACAACAATGACACAAGTGACCTACAAATAAATGTTAGTAAAACTAAATATAATTAAATAATAAGAAACTCAATTCAAAAATGCAACATTTTCTTGCACATTAATTCACTTAAAGCATATCTTATACAATTTTTAATATTTTTACTAAAAGAAGAACTTTTAAGTAGTTTTAGAATCTAAGAAAATTTAAAAATTCTAATATTCAAACTGAATACATTGAAATTACAGACGCACTAAATGATTTACTCATACTGGTCTTGTGTTTAACAAATGTTTTATAAATATTTCGAATGAAAAGTTCTCTTAGACAATATAGAAACGAGATAGAATAGAAGGGGGACCATTCGCCATAGTGGCACATATGCCATCCCTCAAAGTTTGACAGTTTCATTTAACGTATGATCACAGACAGACATAATTAATTGTTTTTCTCAAATTCCGGAAATATTTTGGTGTCAGTATTGTTTGTGTCAACTTTTTTAAATTTTGTTTGTCAAAAAATATATTAGTTGGCGTTAGAACCATAGAGAAACATAGAGCGGAAACTATAAAAAAACTCAAACATAAAAATAACTCAAAAATGTTACACATACGAGTGTTGTTTTTGTTTTCACATAGTTTTTTTTACTAATACATTCTCACCACTTAGGTTTTTGACAACTGAGTTAGGTCTTTGACAGGAGAGTTTCCGATCTATGTCTATTTATCTATGGTTAGAACATCAATAATAGTTTTCAAAAAGGGACAGTAATTGCTTTGATAACTTAATTGGAAGTGAGAAAATTGTATAATAATGTACAGAATTTCTCCCGGGGCTTATGCGTCAAATGCCTGGCGGGATAGTTTCGCCCGGTGTTGTCCGAATACAACTCATCCTCCATGAAAGTCCCGATCAGTTACAATATATTTATTTGATGTTGATATGTCACAGTACAATGTAAAGTAAAGTGCTGAAAAAAACTCATTTAATGATTCCCGCAATGGACTGTCTTTTGATCTCTTTTATATATTATTTTTGTTTAGTTATTTGGAATAAAAATGAATTACAATATTTTTAATTTGTTTAAATAATTAAAGTATAAAGAAAATAAAATCTGGTTATATATTTATAAATGTTTATTTTATTTTACTTCTGACAATTCTGCCCCATCCTTGGATTATTGCTGTTTTTGGTCACAGTGTAAATATTAAAAATAAGTAAAACAAGTAAGATACTTTAAATTATACTTTAAAATAATTTTTTTTTTTAATTTACTAGTGAAACAAGTAAGGAAGCTACATTCAACTGTGCCGAATTATACTTTAAAATAAAAATTATAAATATTTTTAGGTAAACAAAATATATTTTTTTTCAATGTTTTTCAAATTTAAAAAAAAAAAATTTTTCAATATTGTTTTCAAAATTTTAAAAATAATAATTTTTTTCAAAATTGTTTTAAAAAAAAATTTTTTTCGAAATAGTTTTTTTTTAAATTTTTTTCAAAATTTTATTTAATTTTTTTTTTTCAAATTTGTTTATCCAATTAAATTTTTTTTTTTTCAATATTGAGTTTGAAAATTTAAAAAATATTTTTTTTTTCAAAATAGTTTTCAAACATTTTTATCAATCTTTTTTTGAATTGAAAAAAAATTATGACAAAAAAATTTTTTTGGTAAAAAAAAATTCGTGTTAAAAAAATATTTTTCCCGATTTCGACCAATTGTTGCTTCAAGTTACTATCTATAATTAGATATCCATATTGTCTATATTAATGACTTAGTAATCCAGATATAGATCAAAAATAGGCCAAAAATTAAGGTTAGGCCGCTTTTTGTGGTCCGATTTTCTCGATTTTAAACAGCAACCGAGCCGGTAGAATTCCCGATATATTGATGTCAAGTTTAAATCAAGTTTGTAAGTAATTTGGGGTCTTCAGAAAATTGATTTCAACAGACAGACATGGCTTAATCGACTCCGCTTTCTATAAGGATATGTATATTTTATAGGGTCGGTAAATTATATTGTGGAAATTACAAACGGAATGACAAGCTTATATATACCCTTCTCACGAAGAAGAAGGGTATAATAAGAGCCTACATATCTGACTATTTGAAACAAGAACATATTTAATAATATCTTTAATTGTTTTTAACACAATTACATTGTGTCAACAAAGATGCCCATTAGGGGACTTTTCGATGCTCCTACGATTTAGAACTGTTTTCCGTCGTCCAAAGACTAAATGCTGAATATTTAAGATAAATCGGATAACGTTTAGAGATTGAACCAAAGTAACAAAATTTTCTAAACAATTTTAAAATTAATTAATTATAAACATATTCTGATAAACTCAAAACAAAAAATCCCATGAAAAACGGTATTAGTTTGACAACTAGTTCTAGAACGCATGTATATATCCAGTACTCATTGCAGTTTGGAGTTCCTACCAATGATTTTTGTATGAAATTGTCACTTTCAGAGAAAGTTTAATGGAATCGTTACGAAGCCTGAGTAACCCTTAGTTGATTCTGAAATCACTTAAGCTACGTACACACGGTTGTCAGACTGATCATTGTCAGAAACTTTTTATTGTCATATGTGCGAAGTTTATGCATCTAACAATAGCATCATTGTCAGATATATTATTTCTATTGGCAACACTGTGCATATGTATTTAAAATAAACGAAATTGAAGCAACCGTGTGAACTGACAATTTTTGTTGGCAGATTATTGTTTGACAATTGTCTGACAATGAAATTGTATGGTTTTCTTACAATCGTCTAAACTGACAATTTACCTTTTGCTAATAATATTTAATTGGCAGTATATTGCGAGCGCATTGCCAGATCTGACAACATTGTAAAAGCTGATAACCGTGTGTACGTAGCTTTATTTACGTACACATAGAAACGATATATAACTAGCACACCATAAGAACGGTTCTAAAACTAGTTCCTCCATCAATGTTTTTTAATCGAAATTTTCATACTTGGAACTAGTTCTGGGAACCAGTTAGGAACAAAAAAAGTATTTTAAAATACTTGCTTATCTAAGTTAACATCTATTTAACACTTGTTACATTCGTGTTTTTCGAATCTTCTTAAAAAATATTTTAAAATAGAATCGATAACAAATTTTTTTTTGACGTACCTAATGCAATTAGATTAATATTGTTACGTTTTAACCTTGTTAAAACGTTGGTATATTTCCTTTAAATAAACCGGATACTTTTGAATGCAAATAAAAAGCAGTTTTAATAGTTTTAAATTTGTAACAACTCTTTATTTATTCAAATGTACAATAACAGTCTACATAGTCACTCAGTGTCTATTTACACGTTTATCAATTCGCAGAAATGCACAGACACTTTATAATGTACAAGAAAGTTGATGTTAACTCTAACAGCGCCTATGATAAACTCACTAACGACTGCAACCTCCGCCATTATTTATACACACGCCAACTTTCGGAAATCTTCTACAATGCTCTTAACGAACAAACTAGTATGTTCGAATTCTAGAGCTTTCGATGTCAATGTTAACAGCTTAAACGTTAAGTGTTGCCATACTTATAAACAATGCTAATAACCGCATGCTATCAACATTGTTGATAAGTAGAAGCTTCTGCTGATGGACGTGTTTATAAACATCATGAATGCTGCAGGCAGTCGTTGCAGACAGTTAAATTCAAATCGTTATTGCAAATTCGTAACAATATATCCGTCCAAATCTAATCTAATATTCCATTTTTCTTCGTCATTCATAAAGAACAACATTTTATATTGCATTTTTCTTCAATTATTATTCGTTTTCCAAAACAAAATTAAAAGTTTTTTTAATGTTCTTTAGGAACTAGTTGGTCTTCTTAAGAACTAGTCTAGAACCAATGTGTAATTAGTTCAAAATAACTAGATCCTATTAAACTCTATAAAATTTTTTAACAATTACTACATTGTTCTTTAGAATGGGTTCTAGAACTAGTTGTGATATGACTAGTCGTATGGTTGTTATCAAAGAATCTGAAGTGGTTTTGATTATAGTCGTTCTAAAACTAGAACGAAAATTGTATATTTAATAATTTTCGATTCTAAAAAATGTGTTAAATGAGGAATGAAAAAGCAAATGTTAACGGTTAGCGTGGAGAACGATTTTAAATTGTTAAACAATTTACGTTTTTATAACTTTTAATTTTTATGACATTATTAACCCTTTGATATTTGGGGTCAAAATTGTCCAAATATCTTTGGTAACAATTGTTCAAAAATGTTTCTAAAAATATCCTCTTTTTTGAATTAACCTATCTGTAGAGGCTGGTTGTAACCTTTATCATTATACCCATCACCTTCGTGAGAAGGGTATATATACATTTGTCATTCCGTTTGTAATTTCCACAATATAATTTTCCGATCCTATAAAGTAAATATATACTGGATCCTTATAGATAGCGGAGTCGATTTAGCCATGTCTGTCTGTCTGTTGAAATCAATTTTCTGAAGACCCCAGATATCTTCGGGATCCAAATCATCAATCAGTGTATCAGACATGCTTTCGAGAAGTTTCCTATTTAAAATCAGCAAAATCCGTCCATAAATAACGGAGATATGAGCAAAAATCCGAGACAACCTTTATTTTTGTTGCCTATTTTATATCTATATCTCGATTACTAAGTCATAAATATAGACAATATGGATATCTAATGATAGATATATCAAAGTCCATTGCAATGATGTACATAAGGCTATAGTAAGTTGGACCTACAATGGGTCAAAATCGGGAAAAATATTTTTTAACCCGAATTTTTTTCACAAAAAACCCTTTTTTCACTAATAAATTAAAAAAAATAAATTTTTAAATTAAACAAGTAAGAAAGTATGTCGGTCAAGCCCGACCATATAATACCCTACACTAAGTAAATGAACAAAAACATTTTTCTTTCAAAATTTCTATAATTTATATTCGTGAGTGATTATCGGAAGTGGGCCTTATATGGGAGCTATGACAAATTACTGACCGATCACCATGAAATTTGGTCATGTGATTAATGTCTATATGAAAGTTATTTATGTTGCATTTTATGTGTATACCAACATTTTTAGGAGATTTATGCTCGTTAAAGTGATTATCGGAAGTAGGCCTTATATGGGAGCTATGACTAATTATGGACGGATCATAATAAAATTTGGTGACATGAATTCAATATATACAAAACTTATTTGGAGAAAAATTTGTGTAGATACCTATATAAATTAAACATTTATGACCGATAAAGTCTGATTTCGGGAGGACATTTGTATGGGGGCTAGGTGAAATAATGGACCGATTTCAGCCAGTTTCAATAGGCTTCATCCTTGGGCCAAATAAATTATATATGTACCAAATTTGATCGAAATGTCTCCAAAATTGCGACCTGTACTCTGCGCACAAGGTTTACATGGACAGCCAGCTAGCCAGCCAGCCAGCCAGCCAGCCAGCCAGCCAGCCAGACGGACGGACGGACATCGTTTAATCGACTCAGAAAGTGATTCTAAGTATACTTTAAGGTGGGTGTTAGGCTAATATTTTTGGGCGTTACAAACATCTGCCCTTTTATACCCTCCCCACTATGGTGGTGTAGGGTATAAAAAAATTGGAAAAAAAATTTTTCGAAAAAAAATGCTCTAGGTGATCATTGTGGAAATATAACATTATAGTTTTTCCGTTAGATTATTCATAAAACTTCTAGAAGATGGCGCTGTGTATATAAATAGTAACAGGGGAATATGAGTGAGTCAGACAATCAATGTAAACATTTTGTAATGAGTATGAAAAATGCCAATTTTAGAGAAAACATATCTGATTCTAGTAAATTATATTAAGCTAAAATGTATTAATATAGAAACGCTGACGAATGACGAATATTCTGTGATAAAATAAACACCACTGTTTTATGATTTGTTTTATTAATTTATTTTTATTGTCATTTTGTTAATTTTAAACAAAATTTAATGAATTTCTATAAGGAAACACATGATTATAATTCCCTAATGGGTATATTAGATTGTGTGGACCTTCTTCCACAATGTTTTCACATTTTATTACTACATGGCGTTACAGGTTAAAAGAAAATAATAAAAATGGCAATCAAACTCAGTTGCGAACCTCATGTAAGTAGCTTACTGCCAGAGGAATATGAAACAAAACCATGTATTTTTATAGTGGAACATATTCCTCAGCGGAGTTAAAATTACGTTTATCAATTTCAATAGTATCGTCTATTATTTTTATTAAACAACTATTTTTAAAATTCCTTTTTTTCCAGATAAAATGTAAAAAGAATACCTTAAAGTAGGTTTAAAGTAGTGTTGAAGCCACAATAAATATTTCAAATTTATGAATGGTTTATAACAGACTTTATGAATTATGTTTTTTGAATTTTTTCTTATTAACGATATATAAAGCTGTTTTAGGTTATTATGAATTGGACCGTTACTGTTTTAAATTGTTGTCAAAGATTTTAAAAAAAATAGGTAATATTTTTACATAGTTAATAAGTACTTGCTTTAGAAAATACCAGTAACACATGATATAATCGATATAATAAAAGTGCACCCTACTTCAGGTAATTGTCGAACAGAGTTAATTTTTTTTAGGAAAATTCTAGTTTATCATTAAAGTAAAAAATTTATTTAAATATAAACTTTCACAAGAAGTAGAAATCTTTTGATATTTCATTTAATTCATTTAAAATAAAACAACTTGATCAAACATAAAATTTTAAAATATTCTTTAATCTATTTATCCATATTTAATAACAAAGCAAAGTAGCTATAGGCATTGTTCATCACCTAATAGTAATATAAATTTCGTTCATTAAACTTTCATATTCCCAAATATACTCCAATCACAAAAAATTCCTTAACAAACCTTAGTAAATATGGGCAAGCCAACTTCAAAGTATTTTCCAGCTCTAAGTTGTTCAGGTTCTTTAAAAAATTCCATATACAAACGTATAAATTTCCGATTGACCAGGGAAAACTGCAACCATTCACAGTCGTAGATGTTGTTAAGCAATTCGGTAGAATTCGAAGTAATTTGGTTGGCAAAATGACAGGGTAAATATATTTCCAAAATCATGACACTAAGAAATTGTAACATGCCCAGGAATTGGCTTAAATCAGCTAAAATGTTCATCTTAAAAAAGGAAATAAAAAAATAACTAAGATTGTGTGGTACTCAATAAGCTGAAGAAAATAATACAACTAACTATTAACTTCTTCATTAACTGGATCCAAACATAATATATCTTTACCTTTTGTAGCCGATAACCACTAAAGCAGATGATTAGACCACTAAAAATAATTTGCGTCAACACATAATGTGATATTAGTGTTTCACATTCTTTAGTCATGCTGGAAAAAACAACATTCTCTTTAAAAATATCTGCAAATATAGTATTCTTTCAACTCACCGTTTGATACTCGCATGTAGTAAATATAACTTCCTGAACTCCTTAATGGCAAGCACTTCCTTTAAAGATCTTATACTAGAGTAACGCATTCCCAACAGTTTGTATAACAGACCAATGTGAAAAATCTTATAACAACCCAACATATCCAAGCTGACATTGGAGAAACAGGACACCAGAATACCAATCACATTAAATGAATATGCATACCAATAACGCTCTGCATTACGCCACTCGAATGGCAACCAATAGGGATGACCCAAATTATATTCCTTATCGAACAACACTCCCACAAAGGCAAATATAGCCGAACAAACACTGCCACCAGTATAAAGGATGACTACATTACGAAAACTTTTCTGATGTTTCGACCACATTTCCGCTTCTTCGGGCCTGAGCAAATCAAACATTTTATTGTGTTCCAGTTCATAAATAAATGAATTTGCTTTCCTTGACAATACTCTTATATTTATGAATTTCATTATGTACATGGTTAAAGCCAACGACATATACAGCCCATTACCGGCCTGATCCAAGTCCGAAGAAGTGAAAACTTCCACCCACATTAGTGAGCAAAATATTAGCGTGGCCGGTATATGTATGATGAAGCGCTGTATAAGTTGTATTTTTGATATATTTATCTTGTGATGTTTATTAGCATTTTCGTTGTGCCAAGGCCACAAGGCAACACATTTTAAAATTGTTAATGAGATGCGTACTCCTGATATTTTGTCACAATGTTGTGTTGTTTCCTGGCAGTCTTTTGCTGAAATTTTCGTCATGCCGATGGACGTTTATTCCTCACAACGTTTCGATTATACCTGATTGACTTTCAGTGTTTGCTTTCACTTTAAATGAACTATGAAACCTTTGGAATCGTTTATATTTTCCCTTAATTTTGTGTAATTAATGTAATAAGTTTATTTTTCTACATGAAATTTGTATTATTATTTAATAAGACTCCTTACTCATACTTAACAAAGGGTTGTAATTAAAAAAAAGGCTTAGGTATGTATTTATTTAAATATAAACAAACTACAGGTGTTCCAATAATAAAGCAATTTATTAAGACATTTTTAACTTTTGTAATAAAACAATAGCATGTGTGGCTGTGTATTGAGGTTACAAACAAAAAGTAAAATAATTTCTTTTTGGAATATTCACCACAAACTTGATTACAAATATTAACAGACAAATATTAAAAATTTCTTTTATATTTGAGAATCCATCTCAAAACAACCAGCAGTTGTTATTCATATCTCTGATTTCAATGATCAATTATCAAAGATCAAATCGAAAACATAAAATTCAGTGAATTTATCAATAAAATTGGGAATTTAGCATAAGAAAATCTTACTAAAATAAAAGTATGACTTAACAAAACATTTTGCAAATCTATAACATCTACTAAATTACATGGTTGCGCCAACTATGCTATGTTCTACACCATTATAAGTGTTTGTCGTAAACAACTTTTTAGTTAAAAACATTTTATTTCAGCAATGACTTGGTTCATATTTTATACAATAATAACATGATTATCGCTATATGCTTGGAAATATGATTGATTTTGAACGAAAAACCTAACTTCAACTATATTATGATAACTATAAAAAATATTGTTGTATTTATAATCATAACATGATCTCAAATCAAATACTCAATGTGGTCAACTAACAATTGTTTTCCAAAAAATTTACAACAAATAAGTGGTCATTTAGTAAATAAATTTTATAAAAAAAAATTTATTGACTAGATTAAAATAATGTTTATTTAAAAACCAATGTTGTTGGTTTAACAAAATTAAATACATATAATTTAATATTAATGTGACAGTTTTCGCCAACTATTAGTAAAATTGTCGATGTGAAAAGAAAATTGTATTGTTGTTTGGCTGAAATTAAGCGGGATTGGCTTAGAGGTTTCCCCTATACAAAGAAAATAATATTGCTTCAGATGAGTTATTTTGTTATCATTGTACATACTTAAAAAATATATACTAGTAAGATTCTTTGCATGAGTTATTTTGTTGCCATTGTACGTAGTTGAGAACTACAATAACTGAACGTAGTTCTGAACAAGAGAAATGTTCCCACCCACTCAAAGATAATATTCATAATTCGTTTAATTTGCATTGTTGCCAGTAGCGATTGTTTGTCTCAAAGTGAGGGGGATTGTTGTTAATGAATATCTGGAGATCTGTCAGTAATTTTCATGTGTTGTTTTTATACCATTGTACGTATTGCAAATTGATATTTTCTATTATCTAAAGTACTGTTATAGCTAGAGTCTTCTAACTTTTTATAAATTACTTTCTTATCAATGAAAGTAGTTAGACTAAAAATAGGCAGGCCCTTCAGTTTACGAATTAAAAGCAATTTTAGATATTTTAGAATTTTCGTTATAAAAATCAATTTTAGTTGGGAAATATGAGTGATCACAGATTCTCATTATTTTAGTTTACGAAATAAAACCAATTTTACATATTTTGCAATTTTCTTCATGAAATCGAATTTAGATGGGAAATACGAGTGATCACAGATTTCCATTATTTTCACTCTAGTGTCTTTACTTTAAAAATTATAAGCTATTTTAGATATTTTGGAACTTTCGTCATAAAAGGCAATTTTAGGTGGGAAATATGAGTGATTGAGAGGCTTTTTAGTTTACGAGTTATAAGCAATTTTAGATATTTTGAAATTTTCTTCATGAATATCGAATTTTCATGAAGGCCCTTTAGTTTACAAATTAAAAGCAATTTTAGATATTTTGGAAAATTCGTTATACAAATAAATTTTAGGTGGGAAATATAACTGATCACAGATTTCCATTATTTTCACTCTAGGCCCTTTAGTTTACGAATTATTAGTAATTTTATATTTTTTGGAATTTTCTTCATGAAAATCCAATTTTGATGGGAAATATGAGTGACCACAGATTTTCATTATTTTCGCTCTAGACTCTTTAGTTTTCGAAATAAAAGCAATTTTTGGATATTTTGAAATTTTCGCTATGAAAATCAATTTTAGTTGGAAATATGAGTGATCACAGATTTCCGTTATTTTCGTTCTAGGCTCTTTAGTTTACGAGATATAAGCAATTTTACATATTTTGGAATTTTCAATTAAAAATCTGTTTTTGTCAGGAAATATAGTGATCACAGACTTATGTTATATTCGCTCTAGGCCCCTTAGTTTACGAAATATAAGCAATTTTAGATATTTTTGAATTTTCGTTATAAAAATCAATTTTAGGTGGGATATATGATTGATCACAGATTTTCATTTCGCTCTAGGCTCTTTAGTTTACGAAATATAAGCAATATAAGATATTTTGAAATTTTCTTCATGAACATCTAATTTGTATGGGATATATGAAAGCAATTTGAGATATTTGAAAATTTTCTTCATGAATATGGAATTTTGAAGGGAAATATAATTGATCACAGATTTTCATTATTTTCCCTCTAGGCCCTTTAGTTTACGAATTATAAGCAATTTTAGATATTTTGGAATTTTCTTTATAAAAATTTTACGAATTAAAAGCATATTTAGCAATTTTCTTTACGAATTATAAGCAATTTTAGGTATTTTGAAATTTTCGTTGTAAAAGGCAATTTTAGGTGGGAAATTGAGAGATTTCAGATTTTCATTATTTTCGCTCTATGTTCTTTAGTTTACGAAATATAAGCAATATTACATATTTTAGAATTTTCGTTATAAAAATTTAATTTTGATGGGATACATAAGTCATCACAGATTTCTACTATTTTCACTCTAGGCCCTTTAGTTTACGAATTATATGCAATTTTAAATATTTTTACATTTTCGTTTGGAAATCCATTTTAGGTGGGAAATATGAGTGATCACAGATTTTCATTATTTTCGCTCTAGGCCTTTTACTTATCGAGTTATAAGCAATTTTAGATATTTTGGAATTTTCGTTACAAAAATCAATTTAGGTGGGAATATGAGTGATTTTGAAATTTTCTGCATGAATATCGAATTTTGATGGAAAATATGAGTGATCACAGATTTTGATTATTTTCGCTCTAGGCTCTTTTGTTTAAAAAATAAAAGCAGTTTTAGATATTTTGAAATTTTCTTCATAAAAATCGAATTTTGATAATAAATATGAGTATCACAGATTTTCATTATTTTCGCTCTAGGCTCTTTAGTTTACGAATTAAAAGGAATTTTAGATATTTTGGAATTTTCTTCATGAAAATCAATTTTAGGTGGGAAATATGAGTGATCACAGATTTTCATTATACTCGCTCCAGGCCCTATAGTTTACGAAATAAAAGCAATTTTAGACATTTTGAAATTTTCTTCATGTATATCTAATTTTTATGGGAAATATGAGTGATCACAGGTTTTCATTATTTTCGCTCTAGGCCCTATAGTTTACGAATTATAAGCAATTTCACATATTTTGCAATTTTCTTCATGAATATCGAATTTTGATGGGAAATGTAAGTGATCACAGATTTTCATTACTTTCCCAATAGGGCCTTTAGTTTACGAATTATAAGCAATTTTACATATTTTGCAATTTTCGGTATGAAATTCAATTTTAGGTGGGAAATATGAGTGATCACAGATTTTCATTATTCTCGCTCTAGGCCCTATAGTTTACGAAATAGAAGCAATTTTCATGAACATTTTGATGGGAAATATGAGTGATCACAGATTTTGATTATTTTCCCTCTAGGCTCTTTAGTTTACGAAATAAATGCAATTTTACATATTTGGGAACTTTCGTTATAAAAATTTAATTTTGATGGGAAATATGAGTGATCACAGATTTCTATTACTTTCTTTCTAGGCCCTTTAGTTTACGAAATTAAAGCTATTTTAGAAGTTTCGTTGTAAAAATTAAATTTTGATGGGAAATATAAGTGATCACGGATTTTTCGAAAATTAATTTTAGGTCGGATATATGATTGATCACAGATTTTCATTATTTTCGCTCTAGGCTCTTTAGTTTACGAAATATAAGCAATTTTACATATTTTGAAATTTTCTTCATGAATATCAAATTTTGATGGGAAATATGAGTGATCACAGATTTTCCACATTTTTGCTCTAGGCCTATTAGTTATCGAGTTATAAGCAATTTGAGATATTTTGGAATTTTCAATTAAAAGTCTGTTTTTGCAAGGAAATATAGTGATCACAGATTTTCATTATTCTCGCTCTATGCTCTTTAGTTTACGAAATAAAAGCAATTTTAGATATTTTGAAATTTTCTTCATAAATATCGAATTTTGATGGGAAATATGAGTGATCACAGATTTTCATTAATTTCGCTCCAGGCCCTTTAGTTTACGAATTATAAGCAATTTTAGATATTTTGGAATTTTCGTTATAAAAATCAATTTTAGGAGGAAAATATGAATTATCACAGATTTTGATTATTTTCGCTCTAGGCCCTTTAGTTTACGAATTATAAGCAATTTTAGATATTTTGGAATTTTCAATTAAAAATCTGTTTTTGTCAGGAAATATAGTGATCACAAACTTATGTTATTTTCGCTCTAGGGCCCTTAGTTTACGAAATATAAGTAATTTTAGATATTTTTGAATTTTTGTTATAAAAATAAATTTTAGGTGGGAATATGAGTGATTTTGAAATTTTCTTCATGAACATCGAATTTTTATGGAAAATATGAGTGAGATTTTGATTATTTTCCCTCTAGGCTCTTTAGTTTACGAAATAAATTTGGAATTTTCGTTGTAAAAGGCAATTTTAGGTGTTAAATATGAGTGATCACAGATTTTCATTATTTTTGCTATAAGCCCTTTAGTTTACGAAATAAAAGCAATTTTAGATATTTTGTAATTTTCGTTATAAAAATCAATTTTATGTGGGAAATATGAGTGATCACAGATATTCATTATTTTCGCTCTATGCCCTTTAGTTTACGAATTATAAGCAATTTTAAATATTGTGGAATTTTCTTCATGAAAATAAATTTTTCACAGATTTCTATTATTTTCGCTCTAGGACCTGTAGTTTACGAAATAAAAGCACTTTTAGGTATTTTGAAATTGTCGTTATTATTTTCATTAAGCATTTGGTAATATGATGTGCGTGTCTTTTTGATTGAAACACAGGTTTTTGGATAAAAAATTATTTTGTTTTTCAACACAGTAAATAATTTTCCCCATATGCATAAACAATTTTTAAATTTATAAAAGGTTTATAAAACAAAAATTCCATACAAAATTTGTTTTATAAACCTTTGATAAATTTAAAAATTGTTTATGCATATGGGGGTTAATAGTTAAGAGATACAATTTAATTTGATTGTTTTAAGCCTAAATTCTTTCGAACCTTAGTACATAACTACCCATAACTATTGATGTAGACAATGTAGAATTTAAATTTTTATATTTAAGATATACAATTAATTATTCTTTAGGTCAAGGGTCATATCTAGAGAAAATTTAAAATTCATATATTTCAAAAAGCAACCCTCTCTAAACTTTTGAGTTACAAACAATGTGACTGTATTAATGTACCACGTTCATATATTAACTGGTGCATGTCTGCATACATAATTTATTGGCAATTAACATTATGCTGGAACAGAATTTATTTGCATAAATTAGATAATTAATTTAGTTGCAATATTTGTTTACTTTTATTAAAATAACAACTTTTTGTTTGCACGTATAACGCGGCATATTTTACAAGTTATAATGATATGTTACTAAATATTAGATAAAGGAAACTGAAAATAAAGACAAAATTCACACAAAGCTAGGTCCAAACCAATTACAGTATTCGATATCGATCGAAGTTTAAATATAAATTCAAAGAAAATTTCATGTTGAAATTTGTAAATTCCTCACCAGTTCAAAAGCTTATTTCAGCAATAGTAGTGTTTGTGTTAAAACCATTCACTGTGGAATTTTACAGAAACCTTGCATGGAAGTAGAAAAGTCAGCGATTTTTACTTTAAAAACAAAAATATAGCATTAAAACAAAAATCATGCCCTATTAATGGATATTTGCAATTATTTCAATATATTTGGGTAAAATTATGTAATATTGTGATCTTAACTGTTAACATTGTACCGCCAATGACATTCTACTTTGCTCCTTACATAATTAAAATTAAAATTTTTTTTACGTGCGTTCAAATAACCATTGTTTTCTAAAAACAATTGCCAACAAATAAGTGGTCATTTAGTAAATAAATTTTATATAAAAAAATGCACTGATTAGATTAAAATAATGTTTATTTAAATACCAATGTTTCTGGTATAAAAAATTTAAATATAATTTAAAATTAATTTGACAGTTTTCGCCAACTATTAGCAAAATTGTAGATGTGATTGAGTAAATACATTTTAATTTGAATAAATGTAAGGGTCGCCATGACTGTTGAAAATATGTATATACGTTATCACTTGATCAATATGTGACAATAAAATATTTTTCTTATATAGGGGTTATAAGGGGATAGGATCAATTATGGACCGATCTACAGTGGTCCAAATGCTCAATCTAGCCGGAAAAAAGTCATAACTCGCTTTTGAAAAGCCGTACCGACATGAAACTTGGTACGTTTATAGATTTCATAAATATAAACAATCTGAAAAAAAATTTTTTGTGCATGAATGTGTGTTTTTGTATGTAAATTTTTTCTTTGTGGGTTTGTTTGAAACCTATGGACGGCGAAACGGATGGACCGATTTTCCTGAAATTTTCACACCGTCTTTCTGTATGTGTGGAAGGAATTAAAGGCTACCTTTCATTAAAAAATTTGAAGTGGTCGAAATGACACGCCAACCTTAAAAATAAAAGTACAGCTCCGTCCTTGTAATGGACATGTTAAACTCTAAATGAAATAAAAATCGTTGAGGCAAGAAGTGGTTGCTAATTTTTTAAAGATTAGAAAGCTAAATCTATATAGATGACGACAATATAAAAACTAAAGCTTAACTCTGTTAAGTTATCATTTGAAATTCTAAGGGCCGTTTTCTCATTAGGTGATTATCTTTTTTCCCAACGAAAAACTGCAGATTAAAGAAATTTGGTTTTCTCAATGTCTCATTTGCTTCTATTCTATCGCAAAGCTAACCCGACCTCATCTGCCAATTATTTATTTATCGTACAGATAAATAAATAACAGCTGACTGCTGTTCATAGTTTTTATGTGTTTGTGTTTTTGTAAACGAAATTAAATAGATTTTATAAAAAAAAGTTTAATAACACTAATTTGATGGAGGACGAACTCAAATAACATGAGTTCCAAGTGAATGCTGAAAGAGTTTATCATGCCAGCCCTAACTTCTTGGCAGACATGGAGGATAATGCATTTTTCAAAAGATTCCGGCTGTCGATGGCCACATTAAACAGCTGATTTATGTAAACATGTTGTCACTTGAAGGCAGGGTTCCCACCTTTCACATCTATTTTGAGAGGTATTGCCAACAGAAAATAATGTTTTTTGTCGGTATATTGAGAAAGCCAAAATTGTTAACGGACAGTTTATCGGCCTAATAAATTTATGTCGACATTTAGTAACAGACAGTTTGTCGATGCATTGAGAAAACGGGCCTAATAGTATTTGGACATTGAACAAAAATGTCACATTTAAAACACACATGTACATAATTGCATTTTTTTTCTAAACAAAACATATTTTCTGAAAAATTTAAACAGCAATTTTTACTCTTACCTTTGTTATATTAATTACACTAACAATTTTTTTTTTTTAATTCTTCTTATTATTTTTTGACGACAATTTCCCTTGCACTGTTAAATGTCACTTGAGATATTAATTTTTTTAAAAAGTAATTACTTTTTTTTGAAGCAATTTATCAATGGTAGTGTAGCTATTTAAAGAAGAAAATACTAACATACTACCATACAAAAAATTAGCTTTTGAAAAAAAATTACTTTTTTCCGTCTGGATTGATCATTTGCACCACTGTGCGATCTTCGCAAAAAGTTGGTAGAAAGATTTAGGTTAATATAAAACTTATTTATGTCCAATTAATAACGATATTAATTATTATAAGACAATTATGAATACTCAAGTCATTTTCTCTGTGGGACCTTGTACGGGGACTAGGAACAAATGTTGCCCGTTTTTTTGCCATACTTTACAGTGTATTCGAAGTCTTTATGAAATTCTAAGACAATCTAGAAATTAATTGATTATGCTCAATCCTGAAAAAAATTTTGTACAAATATGTTGTAAATACTCCGATTATTTGTACAAAATTTTTTTCAGGATTGAGCATAATCAATTAATTTCTAGATTGTCTTAGAATTTCATAGGGACTCTGAATATATATATGTACGTACTTTTATGGGTCTGCGATGTGTTAAAAACGGAATAAGAATTTAACATTAACATTAAATTCTTAGTATTGAGAAAATAGTTTTAATACCTATTTTGATTAATAATTTCGTAGTTTAATATTATTAATGGCACACGCAGACAAAAACGTGGTTGTGGTAAACATAATCTAAGAGCAACATAAGGTAAGATTTATGATTGTAGTCCAAACATATTATTATCATTATTAGTAACATAAAATATCATATTATGTTCAGAAATAGTCGTTATATCATTGTATACATGTTCATAATATGTTCTGTATAAATCATATTATGATCCAAAGCAATCATAATATGACCCAAAGTAATCATATTATTATTTAAAAAAAACTAATAAAAGCAAACATATTTTGTATGCATCTGAAACATATTATGAGTACTAGGGTGCTCCTTTGCTATATGGCGGATTTTTTTTGCAGATCATTTTCACTCGCACCCCCCAATTGGGTGAATTTTGGTAAAAAAAAATCATCCTGAAAAAATTGCAGGTTAATCGGCTGGGGCTAAGACGTGCCACAAGCCCGCTGAAGTTGTGACACGCCAATCCATAAATCGTGAAGGTCAAAGGTAAAATTCGTATTTAACTAGTAAAGACACAAACCACGATTTGTAACAGAGCTTATTTTGCAGTTAACAGTGCACTGTTATGTATTTAGGAGGTTAATACAGAAGAATGGAACCAAGCCCATGATCAAAACTATATTGAAGTGGTACTCCAAGAGGTCTATAATAATGAAATAACTAAAATATTTATTGAATTTACAAATTTGGATGTCTGTTTCGAAAACAAATTCTTTAGAGGATCATTAGCAAAAATGACCATTTTTGGAATTGTACACGTAACACACTATATAGGTTTGGTAGTCCAAGGGGTCCCTAATGATGGTTTAAGGTTTAACGTTTTCCAATTTGAGTAAAACTTTCAGAGTATATTTAGAATTGTCTTAAAATTCATAACAGTAAAGAAATTGAGCTCATTCACCAAAATATGGCAAAATAATTAGTTTATTTCAAATTTAAATCGCAGATACGAAAAAACTATATTCCCTATTATATTCTTAATAAATCCCGATGTGATGCTCACAAAAATCAGAAATTTGTTTAACAAAATAGAGTTTTGAAGCTGCCGTTAAAGAAATTATATTTTTTTGGTCATACCTGCGAATATGTTAACGGTATCCTACGAAGACAAAAAGTCATAAATATGGATATACATATGTTAAGTAAAAATTAGCTTTTATTTTAATATTTTTTAAAATATGTTAATTGTGTGTTCCTATATATCTTGTTCAGGTGGCCTGAGACACATTAATGGCATGTTTATCAGTTAAATTGTAATGCTTTACAAGTTCATGGCCCTTGGCGTCAAGTTGTGTCTTTTATTGAAAATAGTTATTTCTTTTTATCTCAAACTGAGTAATGAATATGTACTTATATTAATATATTAGAAGTTGTAGTTGTTTTGCTTCGATAACATTTAAGAATTAACAACGATTTATATTGAGTTTTTATCTATAAACACTACTACTACAGAAAGTGTATCATCTTACAGAGAAGACAAAGTATGAATTTATTAGCTTTTAATAAATTTAAATTTTCACTATCGAAAAAAAATGATTGAAATTTTAATAGAATAATGATTTGGATATTACATGGTCGGTCTTGAACGACTATACTTTCTTACTTGTTATAAACAAATATTAATGTTAAAAGTTATATACAATTCAAATTGAGCGATTTTACACCATTCTAATAAAAAATTTGAACTTTAAACCTGGCTGAAAGACAAACCAAAGCGATTTTAAAATCTTTGAAATCAACTTAAATTAGCGTATGACCATCAAAAATCATATGTATCAAGTTGGAACTGTTAAGTTTCGATATCTTGCTGAAAATTTTTGTTTCTTCATATGATGAAGGACTTACCATATTATGTTGCTCTCGGCTTATGGATATCATAATCTGAGAACAACATATTATGATAAAATAATTCATCATATAACTGGTTGTCACAAACATATATTTGTTTACTGTAACCATATATATATGGTTGATACAATCATGTGAATCGCAAATTAACCATATTATTGTTATCACAATCATATAAATAGTTACCGTGACTATGATATTGTTAAAAATATTGAAATGGTTACAGTAAACATGCACAACTATATTTTTTTTCTGCGTGCAGGTATCTCAAAATAAAAACGATCGATTTGGAAAAGTGTTATGAATTTCTATCAATTTCGAGTTTATTTTTATAAACCTGGGAGCTAATTACCACAGTCGAACAAGATCGAATACTTATTCGAACGCACGATTTTTGTTTTGTTTTTGGGATTGTCTTATTCGATATCAAATAAAAAGTATAAAAAATTGTAATGATTGATAAAAATTTGTATGATTCACCTTGATTGTTACATGTGTTGGTTAAAATACGTTTTCAAAAGCCTCCAGATATCCTACGAACGTTTCACAAAAGCCAGGTTGCAGCTGTCACGGCTTCGAAACCATATGTGGTATTAATAAACTGGATATATTTATGTGAATTATGGTATTGAAAATCAACAAATTCGATGCATAAATAATCCGGAAATGATGCTTTTAGTTCTCTGCACACAGACAAAATCTTAAAATTCTAAAATGTGGTTTGTTGTTAATCATAATTACTTTTATATTGATTAAAAAAATATTACTAGTATCAACAAAAGTGACATGAAATGATTAAAAAATATTTTCGCGAATAACAGTTATTTTGCTCTACTTCGTTTAACAAAGTGTTATTGGTTAAAGAACATACTTGCTACTTTGATTTATGTCTATATCCCGATTTCTTTGTTTAAAAGAAAACTTAACAAACCTATTTTTCTTTCTTCAATACGTTTGCTTTACCCTCGATTATAATTACTTGAGAGTGATATAATCAACATTCCTACATAGACTGGCTAAAATAATTTAATTCATCCCCTACCCTGCATCCAAAATATTAGAAGATTTAATAATAAATAGCAAATTATGACGGTATATTTTTGCTTCTTTTCAGAGCTGAAGCTCTCCGAAGACCTAGAAAGTCGGCTCAATTAATATGTGTATATTAATCGAGCTTATAATTTTCATAAAGCCAACTTTTTTAATTTAGTATAGAAAGCGTGACTCCTTATAATTATATCCTTAAACAAATCGCAGTTATATCTTTCCTAGCGCCTATCAGAAATAATAAAACAATATTTATTTTTTATTAAATAAAGGAAACAAAATAAAGTGTTCCGAAATTTGTATCTTAACTATTAGTATTAGTTTTGGTAGAATTGATCTTAAAGCGGACAAAGGGTATATACAAGGTGGCGCAAAAGTAATCCTCCTATCAGAAAATGCTATAAATTTTGCGATTGGCCCCTAATGTCAGTTCTGTTTTGACATTTGTGTAGTAAACACATGCGAAATACACGTTAATAAACAATATTACGATACACTGCTCCAGAACGCGGAATATTACTGACAATTTATTTGACCAATAATCGGTCGGTGACTTTGGCACAACGTGAATTTCGTCGCAGATTTCCTGGCCGTCCAACGCCTACTGGTGAAACACTGCGACGTTTAGCCGCTCGCCTCGAAGAGACTGGCACAACACGAGATGCTGACAGGCGTGGCAGACAACGTTCTGCAGAGAATATTGCTGCTGTAGCCGAGGATGTCATGGAAGCGCCGTCGACATCGACCAGACGACGTGCCACGCAAATGGGTATCAGTCGACGGTCTTTACAGCGAATTTTGGTACATGATTTGAAGATGTTTCCATACAAAGTCCAGACGGTGCATCAGCTGTTAGCTGCTGACCGCCAATCGCGTCTAACATACGCTCAAGCCATCCTTAATCACCACCAAGAGGAAGATGATTTTTCATCAAAAATAATCATGAGTGATGAGGCCCATTTCCAACTAAGCGGGTGCGTAAATAAGCAAAATTTACGCTTCTGGGGCACTGAAAATCCGCGTGTAACCCACGAAGAGCCATTACACCCGCTCAAAGTCACTGTATGGTGTGCTGTTTTCGCTGGAGGAGTCATCGGACCTTTTTTCTTCGAAGACGTCGCGGGCCAAACGGTTACTGTGCATGGTGAGCGCTACAGAGCAATGATCAACGAGTTCTTTTTGCCGCAACTTGATGAATTGGGATTGGAAAACATGTGGTTCCAACAGGACGGTGCAATGGCACACACTGCACGTGCCACAACCGATATGCTGAAGGATGGATTTCCCGGGCGCCTAATCTTCCGTTTTGGCGACTTGCACTGGCCAGCAAGATCGCCTGATTTGACCGCTCCAGACTTCTTTTTGTGGGGCTTTTTGAAGTCGCGGGTTTATGTCAACAAGCCTCAGACTCTTGCAGCTCTTAAAGACAATATCCGTCCAGAATGTGAGGACCTATCGCCGGAAGTTTTGGGCAAAGTGATGGAAAATGCCATAAAAAGGGCTCAAATGACAATCAACTGTGGCGGCGGCCATTTACATGACATATTCTCGAATTGATGTAAAAAAATTAAAAGATCAAATTTTTTTTGTAATTACAGCCAAAAAACATCGGAATTTTACTTTTGCGCCACCTTGTATATAATAACAAGCCGAATCTCTTTTATACTCTTTCAAAGCCTCAGGATACATATTTCGTTTAAAAGTCATAAACCAAAATTTAGTATCAATCTAGTTTTTCAAAACAGCAATTAGTGTTCTGATCTTCCAAACTACTGACTCATTCAAAATCCAGTGTATGCACATATTATCGGAGACAATCCAGTTAAAAATATAATGCTTTTGTAATCACCCTCTTTAAATACAAGTTAGAAGTTAGAAGGCGCCAAAAATAGATAGGAAAGGTTTATAATAGCCCATTCCATAAAGAAACGCATAAACAGCGGTTTATGTTTTCACATAGTTTTTGTTACTAATACATTCTTTACACTTAGGTTCTTCACAACTGAGTTAGGGTTTTGACAAGAGAATAACATAGAAATTCTCAAAAACCTAACTCTTGCAACAACAAAATACAGGTTAGTCAATGTATTTTGTTGCTGTGAAAATCGAGTGTCTTGTCTCTATGTATAATTCTCTATAACACGATCATACTAAAGACCCCGCTTTTCATGACTTCCTGTGCAATTTAAATGTATTTTTTAGAGGATTGTCTTATACAGACTGAAACAAAAATGAAGTATAATCGATTTTAAAATGTAAATAAATGTATTACTAACAACCTTCAGATGTTATTCGGCTGAAAACTATTACATTAGATAAGAAAAGTTTACCAAACGTGGTAAAATTTTTTTATTAAAATGAATTTATGTATCTTCCCAGATAACTAATAGTTTTGTTGAGTAGTAGCGTATCATATCATTCATATTATGATTATCATAGTTTTATTATTACGCTTTACTCAATTTTTTTTTTTTTTTAAGTTTTTTAAAGAAAACATTATAAATACCAAGCAACTCTCATAGAAACTATTCAGTGATTTTTTGAAACACCTTTGTGAAACATAATTGTAAAAATCATGAAAATCGGTAAATAAAATTACTATAACCCAAAAAAGTAGTTATTTAAATTAATTTTTGTAAATTTTTAGTACTTATTACTGCATGCTTGGTGGCAGTGCTGCATCATGCCTTGGCTTTGGTATGTCCTACAACCCCGGAATATAGACAAAAATTAAAAAAAATAGCATGTGTCGGCGATGACACTAAAGTCTTGTGGCCAGACTACACAGATGTAACGCGTTACTATAGATGCCAGGGCGCTGAAAATCCCATTCTAGACAGCTGTGTTCCCAATACCGTCTTCAATTTTTATGAACAAAAATGTAGTAGATGTGATAATTATATACCAGCACCTGAATGTGAAAAAATCTCAAAAAACAACTGTGAAAAGTTTACTCCTGCTGCAACAGTGCCACCGGAACCAATTAATACTTTTTGCAATTTGCCAGTGTATAAAACTACATTTAGACCGAAATGTGTCGGCAATGATGTTACCATATCTTGGCCTAATTACGACAATTTAGCAGAATTCTACTATTGTAAGGGTCTCTATAATCCCCAAATTAGAAAGTGTGCTAAAGGTACCTATTTCAACTTTTATGCCCAATCTTGTACTGATTGTGAATCGTATGTTGCGGCTCCTGTCTGTAAACAATTGCCTTTCGATAAGACAAATGAATGCGTAGCAATTGGCACTTTACCAAAACTGTCACCGGCTGCACCTCAAGCTAGTACTTGTCTAGAATTAATGAACTTTTCTAAAAAGTTTACACCTACTTGTTTAGGCAGTGATGCGGATATCCTTTGGCCAAACTATGAGAATTTCAAACAATACTACTTATGTTTGGGCGTTGGAAATCCTCAACTGGAGGATTGTCCCTATAACTCATATTTCAGCTTTCCCCTACAGAGGTGTACTAGATGTAGTGATTTTATTCCTCCTCCGGAATGTAGTTTGTTGCCTACAAAATCAGGTAAACCTACTTGCACGACCATAGCACCATCCGAAAAACCCACAGAGCCACTTCCACCACTATGTCCGAGTGCTTACGAAACGTACTACACCACAAAGTACGAGCCAACCTGTGTTGGTAAAGATGTTTACGTACTGTGGCCAAATTATGAAAACCTCCAAAAATATTACATGTGTAAAGGCGAATATAAAGCGGTATTAAAGTCTTGCCCGTCAAATACTTATTTCAATTATTATGCACAAGAATGTACGACATGTGATAAGTTTTTGGCTGCTCCGCCATGTGACAAATTAAAACCAGAAAAGACTCCCAAGTGTGAAAAGATTTAATAAAAGTAATAAATACCAACTATGAGCAATTTCAGTAAATCAAGTAAACTGATGAATGTGTGTTTTTTTTTTTTTTTTTTTGAAATTGTATTAATAATGCGAGGGCAAACAGATAGAAACCTCTGCAGGGTTTTGAGTTTGAACTTATTTTAAACATTAACTATGAATAAGATTTAAAACTAGATATATGTAAATTATTGTGTATTGAACTTGACGGAAATGACGAATATTCTCAAATGTAAAATAGGACAAATAATGTTTCTTACACCCTCCCAATACTGTAGCAACAAAAACATATTCTACATACATTTCTCTAAATATTTATATTCTACACGAAGCTTTAAAAATCATTTTTTATCACTTCAATTGTTTCAAAAACTCAATGGAGAACGTGTGTAGCTCATGATTGACCTAGTTCAATTGAACTATTCACTCAACTGAGCAAAGTGAATCATTTATCATACTGAGCGTTTTCAACTGAGCGCTCTCAAATGAGCCTTATCAATTGAGCGGTTTTACAGTATACAATTATTGCCTTCAGTACTCATGAAAGAGCTGCACAAGTACATTCATTTGTCGACTTCAATGTTTCACATATTTCACTTCGCTCACTGACATTGAAAAGGGAGTGAGTATTGCGTCCAACAAAAATAAAACGAATCCAAGCAGTTAAGGAAGTAGTCAGTACTCGTCATACGTATATGCTCTTTGTAGTGCAGAGAGAAGACAATTGGTTACTTTATACATCCCCGGTAATCTAGCGTGAAAACAATTGCCACTTAAATGTCTCTGAGTAATCTGGAGTATAGTCACTTTAAACGCTTTGTGAGTAATTCGTTCAAACTGGTTTTATTCAAATTGTGTTCATATAATTCTCATACAGTTCATTTTTATTTCTACTTAAGTATATTGATATCCCATGTAACATAGCATGAAGTCAATAGTCACTTAAGTGTCTCCGAGTAACCTACAGTGAAGTCCCTTTAAACGTTTATTTTGTACTTCACTTTAACTTTGGGCCACATGTTCTAAAATCCCAAAGCTGGGATCAGAAAACGGAAAGCTGCTTTGGAAACCTTAATGTAAGTCCTATTTATTTTTGAAGCGTTTATCCAGCCCCGAAGGAAATGTAGGACCTGTGGGCAAAATTGTAAAAAATACCATTTTTGGCATTTTCGCTCCAGTTTTTAGGAATTGCGGGATTATCTTTGACCTTTTGATAAATTTTTTTACACTTTGTTATTTAGAATGAAAAACTTAAAAAGCGTTGAAAATTTCGTTTAGTTTTGTTAATAAATAAAGATTTTATTACATATTACATATTTATTGAGCTCTAAAACTAAAATTTGTATCAAAATTTTGATAGGATTGCAAATATTAGGAACAATTGTCCAAATTTTGTCCGAACTAATTTTTTTTGTTTAGATAAGTTAATTTCTGATATTACAAAAAAAAAAACTTCAAGTCAATATCTCAATTATATTCAAAAATATGCCACTTTAAAATTCCGTTCTTCAAGAATCGGGCCATCCGTTTAGAAATGCAAGATTTATTTCCAAAAACAATTTTGATTCTGTCCCACTGTGGGCCGTTAATGTCCAACCATAACTGTCTCATGCAACCTTAATTGTCTGTTTCATTAAATGTTAACGAACATTTTCTTTCGTATTTTATATTGTAAACAACAAAAAAACTTAAAACTTATTAACAGAAACAGGCTATAAGTTTTTTTTTTTTAAATGTATTCAGAATTCTGTTAAAGTGTCCTATACTTAAGAAGTTGCTCATAATAACATAAAATTGTGAAATTTACTTTGAATTTTTACTATTAGTTATACGGGGCATTTCATGTCAAGTGAACCAACTTTTGAAATCGATGTATTCCGATTGGGATGAAATTTGCACCATAGTTAGTTCTATTGGATAGGTCGAGAACTTTCTGAGTTAGTGTTTTTCTCATGTGTGTTTTTGCTCATCTATGTAACTTATTACCTATTGTTTTTAGAAAAAGGTATCCCAAATAGTTTAGATAGCTTTTTTAACTTTCTTTTTTCAAAATGGGCCCTTTTTTTCTCAAAAGAAAGTTTAGATATTTTCCTTGAAGACCTATTTAGTCGCTTAGTGGGATGCGAGTGGGATATCTAAATGATAATAAATGTTTTGTAACTCAAGTCATACAATTTTTGAGTTTTTTTGGCAAAATCGAACCTTTTTCCTAAATAGGACCTTTTTATTTTTTTTTTTTTTCTTTAAGAGCTTTTTAGTCTCTTAGTGGGAATTAAAAATAAAATTTTTTTATTTTTAAGTCTTTTTTTCAGAAAGATTGAAGAAATAGCTATCTATAAGTTACATAGATGAGAAAAAACACCCGCTTGGACAGAATGTAAAATTTTGACCCCCTCTTACTCAGAAAGTTCTCGACCGATCTTGTTGAAAAATTGTGTCTGAATTACTATCGGAAGACAACGATTTCAAAAGTTGGTTCACTTGACATGAAATGGCCCATATATATTGTGTGTGTATATTTTAAATTTAATTCATATTTCGCTTGAAAATTCTAATACTTAATACCTTTAAAAGGGCCTGCACAAAAAGGCCTTTAACTATTTTGTTTTATTTGCCTTTTGATAATAGTGTGTGTAGTTGTAATTTTGATAGTTGTTTTGTATTCTCATATACATGGATATTTGTTAAAAGTGTTAATCAAAATATAAACAAAATATAATCAAAATATAAACAAATACACTTTAAATAATATTACTAATAAAAACAACAGCAGTGACAAATACAAGTTTGTAAACAAAAAAAAATTAAACACACAACATTTGGTAGAGTAATGAAAAGTTATGAAATTCCCAGCAAACAAATAAAAAGAATTAAAATGGAATTTTGTAGGCCTCTTAGAGCCAGTTTTTGACTTCGTATTTAAATATTAATTATATTTAAGTTCTATTTAAATACGAAAATGAGTTTCTCAGTGCTTTTTTAAATGATACTTAAATGGCCAACGTTGGTCATTTAAATTCTATTTAAGTTTCATAAACTACCATATGTTTTTAACAGCTGTCTTTTGTTGTCTGTTTTTTTTTTCACTCTATTGTAGCGCTGTATTTTTTTACGGTATCTAACAAAAACTATACTTCCGATGCGGTGAAATTGGGGCTTCTTTTGTGCATTTTCCTACAAATATTTTATTGTTTAATAACCTTTTTTTTTCTTATTTGGCAAAATGTATCAATTTTTGTTTTGCTTGAACAGCTGTTTTAAACAAAACTATCGATCATTTTTTGATATTTAGTAGTGCTACCACACTTTTATCTTATTTAAATAAGAAAAATTATATAGCACTGAAAAACTCAAACTGTATTTAAATACCATTTAAATTTAAGTAAAAATTAACTAAATACGTATTTAAATACGAAGTCAAAAACTGGGCATTAAACTTTTAGACGTTTAGAATTCATACCGCTATTACTCCCACTACACATTTGGTTTTTATCGTAATGTTTAAAATCCAAATTTTTTGATGAAAATAATCAGATTACTTCTTCAAAAATTTCTTATTATTATTTAAGTTATTGCACATAACTGAAATAGAATATGAATAGAAATATGATATAAGAACCTCATAAAATATTCACTGGGTTATAACAAAATATGTACTCGGGCAAATTGTTCTAAAAAAAATTGAAATAATAACATTTTGTAATAAAGCAAACATTTATTATCTGAAATATTAATTTATGATTTTATTAAGCAAACAATTCGTACATTTGCATAAATTTACAATAAACTTTAAAACAAAAACTGGTCAAGATAAATATAAAAGATGACTGTGACAAACAAAAATTAAACAGATGAACTTAATTTATAGCGTTATATATATTTTATACTAATACCGATACAGTGGCTATGTAAAATGTATATTTTAACTACCACCACGAATTATACCGGTGTTAACTTATCAGACAGATTTCCGGCTAAACTAGGGCAACGACCTCTATGATATAAAAGGGTTTACATTTATGAGCAAGACCTGCTCATGTCAACCTCCATACCGCAGAACGGGAAAAACATTGATACAATCTGGTGCCAATGACAATGTAAAGGGAGACATTGGATGGAAAAGTCATAAACAAGCGTTTTATTTCATATGTTGGAATGTTAAACAGATGGGATATAGCGTCCAGACATACCTACCACATATACAAGTAAGAAGACATGCTCAATACTATTATTGTAAGACCAGCCAATGTTAGCACTGTACCGATTTTGTACCGTTTTTCCGATATATTATTTTCACATTTTTTAGATCATGCGAACCGATTTAGTATTAATCGACAAATATAGAGTGAGCAGTATGAAGGCAAGAGCCAGAAATCATCAACATAAACATAGATCACAAGCAATCTTAGGGTAAAACAAGTAAGAGAGCTATATTCGGCTGTGCCGAATCTTATAACTTTAAAATACAATTAAAAAAAAATTTTTAATTTTTTAAAATTTTCTTTTTCAACATTTTTTTAATTTAAAAATTAATTTTATATTATTTCACAAATTATACTTTAAAATAAAATTAAAAATTTTGTTCTTTAAATTTTTTTTTTTCCAAATTGTTTTTTAACAAATTTTTCCAATTTTAAAAAAAAAAAAATTTTAATTTAAAAATTTATTTTTTTTAATTTATTAGTGAAAAAATTTATGAAAAAAAAAAATGTTTTTTGTGAACAAAAATTCGGGTTAAAAAATATTTTTCCCGATTTGGACCCATTGTAGGTCCAACTTACTATAGCCTTATATACATCGTTGCAATGGACTTTGAAATATCTATCATTAGATATCCATATTGTCTATATTTATGACTTAGTAATCGAGATATAGATAAAAAATTGGCCAAAAATAGAGGTTGTCTCGGAGTTTTGCTCATATATCCGTTATTTATGGACCGATTTTGCTGATTTTAGATAGGAAACTTCTCGAAAGCATGTCTGACAGAATTATTAAAGATTTTGATCCCGACGATATCTGGGATCTTCAGAAAATTGATTTCAACAGACAGACGGACATGGCTAAATCGACTCCGCTATCTATAAGGATTCAGAATATATATACTTTATAGGGTCGCAAAATTATATTGTGGAAATTAAAAACGGAATGACGAACTTATATATACCCTTCTCACGAAGGTGAAGAATATAATTACTATGGACAGATGGTTGCTTTTGTAGGAGAAAATCTTCCGTGCTCTTATTGTCATAATCAGTAGTGAGTAATGAGGAAGACTCTATTATTGTGTTCAATGGCGCCAAAGTTATTGTCGCTGCACTTGCTCTGCTCCACTCTTCTAAATACCAATATAGAATATTTTCAATAAATAAAATTAAAATGACGCCATTTGAAATGATAATATTAATTGGTGTTATGCTAAATATACATATTTTAGTAATTTTTGGTATTATGAATTACCTATATATTGTTTTCAATTTCAATCATCTAACTCATGCTAAAAATAAACATTATGTAGATTAGGGTGACACTAGACCATGGTGATTTTAAATATTATAACAATAAAAAAGCCATCCAGAAATGCTTGAGTTGTAAGCAAATAGCCTTGACCACTTGGATGGGATATCTGGGGTTTTTGGGAAACGTATTTAAGTATTTCAACCAATACACAGACAGATGGTCAGACAGACATCGGTATATCATTATATAGACTTGATAAGTCGTATATACAACTTAATTCTTACTAAATAGTATTAGTAATTGAATAAAAAACTTATATGTACATTTTCACGTTCAAGAACGCGACATTTGTATGACTTTGAATTAAAAATATAAAGAAATCTTAAAATTGGTTTTTTTGTTTCATTGATCAAAAGCAGCACTATGTGCAAATGGTAGGTTTTATCGTTTTCAATATATTAGCAATAAAACCGGACTCAAAAATGCGACAGAAAATAATAAAATTGAAACACATAATTTTTTTAAAGCGATTTTCTTTAAATGAGTTTATCATATCATATCATGTTGAAATATTTACATTCCTTTTTTTTATTTGTACACCTTAAGTATGATTTAGCACGCGACATATTTTTCTTTTACACTAAACCCTCTGGTAATGCACTTTCTTCCTTCTTTACTGCTTTTCCCAAAATTTGGCACAAATAATTACTTAAGGTAGGATATTTTGGATGGTAAGTATAAAAATCATAGTTTGTATTATTTACAGCAAGTATTTAATAAGTATTGTTAGGTCTTAACCTTTTTAGAAAGTTGGTTTATTTCCTTTAAATAAACTGGATACTTTTGATTGCAAATAAAAGCAGTTTACTAGTTTAAAATTGTAACAGCTGTTTATTTATTTAAAATGTACAACAACAACAACAGTTCAAAGAGTCACTGAGTGTCTTTATACACGTTTATTAATTCGCAGAAATGCATACACACTTTATAATGTACAAACTTAAATGTACAAGGCAGTAGATGTTAACTCTAACAGCGCCTATGAACAACTCACTCACGACTGCAACCTCTCTGCCACTATTTATACACACGGCGTCTTTCGGGAAACTTCTACAATGCTCTTAACGGACTAGTATCTTCGAGTTCTAGAGCTTTCGATGTTAATGTTAGCAGTTTTAAAAGATTTTTCAATTATAAATTACTTGAACTATGTTACGTTACTATGAGCTGCCTTAGTAAGAATTCCAAAAAATTAAAAAAAAATCCTTATTATCACCTTACACCACTCTATTGTTCAAAGTTATTTATTGCGTATACAATATGTATGAATATATGGGAATCTGTAGCTGTGAGCCAGCGGGAAAAATATGCAATAAAGTGGCCTTCCTAAAGGCCTTATTTGGCAGACCCAAGGACGCATAGCCACATTACTCCTTTGAAAGTCTGCTAATGCAAGGCTGGTAGCTAAGAGTTCTATTAGGGAAAATTTCGTTAATGTTTTAAGCATGAAATCTTTTAGAAAGGTGATAAGCCATTTATAGAAGATCCCAGCAATAAGTTTGTAATGACTTGCATTAAATCAGTATCTTACTTTTCAATGAATACTACACACCGTCTGCATTACTTAGAAGTTGTCCTATAATGACTTCTGTACTATTTGTTATAGAATTACTTAATATGTAGTCATTTGTATGAGCACATTCTGTATTTACTAGGGTTTCAGTTTCAGTTTTGTCTTCAGTCTCATCTATTATCCTCCGACTCATTAGAACAAAGTTTATCATAGAACATTCTAGAAAAAGGTCATTGTATCGACAAATCTCAATTTGGTTTTCTCAATATACCGACAAAAAACATTATTTTCACTTGGCAATACCTCTCAAAATAGATGTGAAAGTTGGGAACCCTGCCTTCAAGTGACAACATTTTTACATAAATCTGCTCTTTAATGTGGCCATCGAAATCCGGAATCTTTTGAAAAATTCATTATCCTCCATGTCTGCCAGATATGATAAACTCATTCAGCATTCACTTGGAACTCATGTTCTTTGAGTTCATCCTCTATCAAATTAATTTTAAGGAGTGAGATCGAAAAATTAGTTTCAATTTCCTTACTCTGTTTATGGCCTACAAAGTTTTAGCAGCGTTCCTGTCAGGAACTTTTGTATGTTTTAAAACCTGCATTAGCTTTAACTTTTCGTACCAAATAGTCCGAGTACTGAGCTAACATGGGCTGCTTTCCTACCGGATGTGTTGGGAGCTCTTTTGAAAATTCTTTAATTTTTTTTTGGCTTTAGAAACATCATGTGGACCATTCCTTCTACCTGAACCAGGTTTTCTATCAACGGACAAGTTCTCCCGGTACTGTTTAATGACATTGGAATCAGTTTGACGGCAGACCTTTGATTGTTTGACCAACTTTGTGTAGGACCAAGTTGGTCCTACACAAATAGTCCGAGCACTGAACCGGGCTGCTTTCCTACCGGATGTGTTGGGAGCTCTTTTGAAAATTCTTTCTATTTTTTTGGCTTTAGAAACATCATGTGGACCATTCCTTCTACCTAAACCAGGTTTTATATCAAGGGATAGGTTCTACCGATAGTGTTTAATAACATTGGAATCTAATTGACGGCAGACCTTTGAATGCTTGGCCAACTTTTTGTAGGACCAAGTTGGTTTTTTTAATACGCACTTTTTTCTGGTCACTAATTGGCATTAAACATAAATACAAATGTAACATGATCAAAAAAATCAAATAATACTTGGGTTAAAAGTTTTAATGAAAAACGTGTGTTAAGAATTTTACGATCTCACTCCTTAATTCCTCTAATAAACTTTTTTTTATAAAATCTATTTAATTTCGTTTACAAAAACACATAAAAACTATGAACAGCAGTCAACTGATTGAATTTATCTGTTCGATAAATAAATAATTGCCAGATGAGGTCGGATTAGCTTTGCGACAGAATAGAAGCAAATGAGACATTAAGAAAACGATCCTCACAGTGTTTAGACTTTTAAGTTTTCAATTAAATCGTTAGCAATAGAATTATGGGCCTTCATCAAATTGTTGTTACGAATGTGCAATGACGATTTGAATTCAACGGTCTGTAACGACTGCCTGCAGCATTCATCATGTTTGAAGGCACGTCCATCAGTAGCACGCGGTTATTGCCATTGTTTGTAAGTGTGGCAACACTATATGTTTGGGCTGCTGGCAATGACATCGAAGGCTCTGGAATTCGAACACACGAGTTTTGTCCGTTAAGAGCATTGTAGAAGATTCCCGAGAGATGGCGTGTGTATAAATGGTGGCAGAGACTGCAGTCGCGAGTTGAGTTTATCATTGGCGCTGTTAGAGTTAACATCAACTGTCTTGTACGTGTATACTTGTACATTATAAAGTGTGTGTGTATTTCTGCGAATTGATATCATTGCAATCAAAAGTATCCGGTTTTTTTAAAGGAAATAAACCCCGTTTTTAAAGGGTAAAAACGTAATATTATTAATTCAACATTTTATTATTCCCTCAAATTCAATTAAAGTTGCATAATCCTTAATAAGCTCTTTTATAGTCACATCTAACTGCTAAATTTTTTAAAACTTGTTAAAATGCTATTGTCTAAATGGAGAAGTGCATTTTACTTTCTTATGAATTCATGCTCTTTAATTATTAATTTTTTACTCGTGCTTCTAGAACATCTTCTGAGAGCAGGTAGAATGGAATGAGTAACGAATCATATATACTGTAAATATAAACTGTAAATATGTCTTTAGGAAGGCCTGCAAAGTGAAGGCCTAGCAAATGTTTCCCGCTGGAAAGTGTGTGAGAGTAGTTATCGTTTTAAAAACAAATTTGTGTATTAATGTCAATTGTTATCATTATAATGCGTGTTGAGTTGAGTTTAGTTCACTTTAGCTGGCTGCATTTGAAGCCTTTAACAAGGGTTTATGTGCATGACACAGTATTTTACGCATTTGCATTTGAATTAAAATTAGAAAATCCTTGCCAACTAGCACAATACCACCAGCGACTAACTAACACTGACCATATCAAATATGTTTTGTGACACATACATATACACAAGTTAATACTTATGTGCGTAGTTTTAGAAGAGTTTCTAACGAATTGTAAAGGTACTCTATGGATAAAAGGATTGATACACTATTGGAGCACCCAACACGATATCATTAGAAGCAGAAGTGAAATTAAATGCTTCGTTGAAATAAAATGATGCACACTATCAAGCTAGACCAGTGGTGGGCAAAATCTGAATATGTCACATACATATGTAAATGTAAATGATTTTATTAGTGATGTAGAATCCCCAAATTGTTTCCTTTTTAATAATTTCAACGAGTTTGGCTTGCATTTGAGTTGTATTAGAGGTCCGCAATTATTTATAAAAGTTTAAAACGTATATTTATTGAACAAAGATTTTAAGACAATGAACAAAATATTTTTCATACAAAATATTTATAAACTCAAAATTCAAAAACAATTTGATTTGATTAAAATAAATATAACAAAGTATATTTTTATAAAGTGGAATTCGATTGTTCTCCCACACCCTTCCTCAATTGGATTCCACTCGTAATAGAGATCGCAATTTCGTAAATTGGGGTTTCGACAGCGGCTTTGTCATAACATCAGCTAACATCTCTTTTGAGGGACAGTATACGCATCTGATATCACCTTTATCGATATGATCCTTTACGAAATGAACCTTGGTATCAATGTGTTTAGTTCTGGAACTCAGCTTTTGTTCTTTTATCATATGTAAGCAGCTTTGGTTATCTTCATATATTACGATTGGAAAGTTTTGTGGTATGTGCATGTCTTCTAAGAGCTGTTTTATCCAAATCGCTTCTTTGCACGTTTCGGATAACGCAATAAATTCAGCTTCTGTTGACGACAGGGCGACAAGTGTTTGCTTTCTACATGACCAACTTATTGTACCGCCATTAATCTGAAAAACATAACCAGAGTTAGATTTCCTATCTACCCTATCTTCTGCCCAATTCGAGTCTGCATATCCTATTAATATGTTTGGATTGACATTTTCACAACTCATTCTTAAAAAATATTTTTCAGTACCCTTCAAATACTTAAGTACTCTCTTCAACTCCGACCAATCTTCTTGAGTAGGGCAACTAACTTTACGAGCAAGTATTGAAACACTCGCAGCAATATCGGGTCTTGAAAAAACACTTAAGTACAATAGTGATCCAATCAGTCTTTGATACTGTTCGTTATTTAACATATTCTCAGATTCAGTTTTACCATATCCAGGGTCTAGTGGGTATTGAGAAATTTTTGAATCTTCTAACCCAAATTCTTTAACAAGATTTTTGATATATGTTGACTGACGAATGCAATAATTTAAATTTTCATTTTGAAATATTTCAATTCCCAAATAATGATTTGCCTTTCCAAGACAATTTATTTCAAAATTTTGGGACAATAATTTTTCTACACGAACTATACTTGTTTCCTTTTGACTGGCAACCAAAATATCATCAACGTAAACCAAAATATAGACTAGCCCTTCCTCGTTGTTGTATTTTGTGTATAAACATGAATCAGCATCGGATTGCTTATATCCACCTGAACATATAACATCATGTAATGTTTTATTCCATACATGAGCAGCCTGTTTGAGTCCATAAATGCTCTTCTTCAGCTTGCATACAAGTTTAGTTCCTTCTTCAAAACCTGGCGGTTGTTTCATAAATATAACCTCTTTGAGGTCTCCATTAAGGAATGCTGATTTCACATCAAAATGGACTATTGACATTTTCTTGACACCAGCAACTGACAATAATGCTCTTAATGTTGTTTGTCTGACAACAGGTGCATAAACTTCATCGTAGTCATCTCCGTATTTTTGTGTAAAACCACGAGCAACTAAACGTGCTTTAAAACTCTGGGGCTTACCTTCAACATCACGTTTAACTTTAAATGTCCATTTACAACTTACAACATTTGCATTAGTTGGAGCAGCCACCAGCTCCCATGTATTTGAGCCTTTTAAAGATGCATATTCTTCTTTCATTGCATCAACCCATTTGTCTTTTTCCTTTGAATTTAGAGCTTCTTTATACGATTTGGGTTCCACTACATCATTATTTGTAGAAACAGCATTATAGCCAAAACGATCTGGTTGTTTACCTTTAGTACTTCGAGATGATGTACGAATCTCTTGCGGATTTTGTTCGACCAAATTTTCATGTTGATTATTCTCCACCGATGTGTTATTGTCATCAACTAAGCGGCTTGATTCTTCATCCACAACTGCCACATCTTCTAGGCTTTCATATGATGTATCGTCATCGGAAAATATGTTTCCATTACTACCTTCTTGAGAACATTTTTCATTATTTCTTGAGATCATATTTGATAAATCAACAGATACTTCAGGACTCTTAATGGGATTATCTAAACAGTTATCGGTAGATGCCTCTTGATCTATAAACTTAACATCACGACTAACTGTGACTTTAAACGTATTCAAATTAACCATTCGATAGCCTTTCGAGTGCTCATCATATCCCACAAAAGTCAAAACTTCGGTTTTGTTATCTAATTTTTGACGTTTCTCTTTAGGGACTAGAACGTGCCCATTTTTACCAAAAATTTGAAAATTTTCTACATCAGCAATCTTTCCTTCCCATAACTGATAAGGAGTACTATCTATTGCTTTTGAATAACACCTATTCTGAATAAAATTTGCTGTATTAATGGCCTCTCCCCAAAACATATTTGGTAATTTAGCTTCAGTAATCATACACCTAGCCATTTCAGTTAAACTTCTATTCTTCCTTTCAGCACTTCCATTTTGCTGAGGACAATAGGGAACAGTATATTGATACTGAATACCTTTTGAATCAAGGTAATTTCGGACATATTTAGCTGTGTATTCGCCACCATTATCAGACCTTATAATCTTCGGATATCTAGAGAACTTATTCTTAACCATTTCAAGATAACATTTGAGTTTCTCAAAAGTCTCATTTTTAGAATTTAGCAAGTATACAACTGTGTAACGACTATAGTCGTCAATAAATGTCAAATAATACCGTTTCTTTCCTGGAGTCATCGTTTGCATTGGACCACAAACGTCAGTATGCACTAAATCTAAAACCTTCTCGGATTTTGACTGACTTTGCTTATTAAATGGTGTCTTTGTCATTTTACAATTAATGCAAACATCACAACATTTTTTCACTCCACAGTCACGTATTTTCAAATGACTTACCAGTTGTCTCTTTTCCATTTCTCTTATTGCATCAATATCGCGATGTCCAAATACCTTGTGCCAATAATGAATGCAGCTCTTCATATTGCATGTTGCCGCCATGGCCTTTTGCTTAACTTCTTGTTGCAATTGATATAATCCATTTGTTAAAACCGCTATACCGATTTCTTTACCCTCACTTGTAGAAATAACGCCACAATTTCCCTTGAAGTTCACTTGAAAATGTTTACTTAATATTTTATTGACAGACATCAGATTTCCGTAAAACGACGGAATAAACAGCACATCATGTACATCAATATCGCAGATTTCTCCTTTGGAATTGCATAATAATATTTTACATATTCCTTTACCGCTACTTACTACACTTTGACCATTTGCTACTGTGACTTCCTCACGAAAATTGAGATCCAGCATAGAAAACATTGAACGATCTGAGCAAATATGGCAAGTTGCTCCTGAATCAAGGACCCACGATTTAGAACCATTGCTCAAGGAAAAACAAAAATTATTATTTGTGCTGCTATTGGATGCTGTTACCTCGTTTGCCTTATTATTCTTTGTCTTCTTTAATTTCCAACAATCACGTTTAATATGACCCTTTGCTTTACAAAAATGGCATGTCTTTATGTTAGGATTATCTTTGTAGTTCGAACTTTTTAACACCGAATTTTGTGGCATCTGTGAATTTCTTTGGCTTTCTTCAATTAAACTTGTCTCCACCACATTTAGAGTTAGTTCTTCCATTTTTCTTGCTTCCAAAGCAGTTACAAGCGTATCATAAGAAGGTGGCAGACTACTTAATAACATAGCCACTAACCAACGTTCAGAAAATGTTTCACCAACAGCTTCCAATTTTTCAAATAACAGCTTCATATTCATTATATGCTCTGATATATTTACGTCTTGAGAATATTTCATTCTGCAAATCTGTTTCATTAGGCGCACACTAGTTCCAAGTGTATCTTTTTCATGATGTTTTCGTAAAATCTCCCATGCCTCATGGGCGCTTTTAGCCTTTTTGATTAACATTAGTTGACTGTCTTCAATTGATAGACCAATTATCACAATAGCTTCTTCATTCTTACGTTTCCAAACATCATCAGGCGTCACAGGAACTTCATCAATCACATGATTCCACAAACCATCCTTGCGCAAGACCAACTCCAGTTTAAATTTCCATAGATGGTAGTTGTCTGCATTCAGTTTAGCGAAAGATGTTTTCATTAAATCCATTGCGTTAAAGCCCATAACCTATTAGAGGTCCGCAATTATTTATAAAAGTTTAAAACGTATATTTATTGAACAAAGATTTTAAGACAATGAACAAAATATTTTTCATACAAAATATTTATAAACTCAAAATTCAAAAACAATTTGATTTGATTAAAATAAATATAACAAAGTATATTTTTATAAAGTGGAATTCGATTGTTCTCCCACAAGTTGAATACTATTGAATAATCGATCGCTTTCGGGTTCTGGTGGCTATGAGTGCCTACCACTGATCTAGAAGAATTATTACTAAGCTGATCTTATACTATTGAACTAGGAAAAAATTAGCTTTGTTGCATTTAAAACTACGCTTCCTTTGCTTTAATAGCTTCATGGAAATTTGCAAAACATAATATCATAAAAACGTGTATATTAGCAAACGTTATGCTTAACACTTCCCACCCACTGTAGAGTACACCGTCACTACACATTTATATGTTAAAACAATTGAAATTTATGGTCAAAATGCAATACAAATCTTCTACATTTAAGCCCAGAATGGGGTAATAGAACAGTATGTTTTTATAAACAAGATTTATTGTATGTTTATTCATGTATTTTTGGGAATATTTAACATTTATACGAGTGTAGTTGCTTTTTTCTTTGTCAATAGATTTTCTATATTGTTTGGCTATTGTCCCCTTTTGTCATTTGTTTTTAATTTATTTTTTATTAGAGCAACTCGAACCCCCCATTGTATTTTGTAATGAGTTTTTCAGCACAAAAATATATATATGAAATTGAATATTTTGTTATTTAAATATAAAATATATTAATATGATATTGAGCTATGTAGTTAACTGACTAAATGAATTGCGTTTTAAAAACTAGATAAATTATTAAGTGGATATTTTAAAACATAAATAGTTTTTTTAATTTGAGCTTTTCTCACTGATAGTTTTATTTTCATTTATTTATGGCATGCCATTTAAATTTCAAATGTTAAACTTTGGTTCCTAACAAAACATTAAATTCTCAATAAAAATTTTATTACCAAGTAATGAGTTTAAATCCTAATATTCTGACACATGACACAATAGAAAGTTACGAACTTACCACAAGCGCTTATAAATAAGACATTACTAAAACTAGTTACATGTTGCGAATTTAATAACTCATTGATTGTACTAACAGAAGACGTTGTTAGTATTGGGAATGACTTAAAAATGCTGTAGTTTTTTTAATTTTTACATTTAATTTTGAAACATTTGTATAAATATATATTTATTCAAAGTATTGTCCATTGTTAGTTATAACCTTTTTCCATCTTTCTGGCAACATATGGATTCCGCGTTAAAAGAACTGTTCGTGTTTTGAGGCCAAGATCGAATCAAGCCAATTTCGGATACTCTGTTCTGAAGTGAAGTGAGAGGGAACTTCATGCATCGATCAAAACAAATAGCAGTCGAACAGGCAAGATCTGGACTAGAAGGTGGGTGAGGCAAAACTATAAATAGTTACCCTAAAAGCGGGAAAATTCCCATTCAACCCAGGAACGAATACGTTCCATAGTATATCCACAAGAAATTGCAAAGAACGGTTCAGGACCTATAAACGAGCGTCGTGAGCCCCTGTTGGCAAGACAATCAGTGCGTTCATTACCAGCATACACAATGAACAATATAAGTTCGTACACAATGAACAATGTAAGTTCATTGTGTACGCCGAGTTCATTCAAGGATGTCCAGCAGTCCATGGCAACACCAGACCTCACTTCATATGATGATAATGCTCTAAGAGCAGCCTGACTGTCAGACATAACAAATATTTTATTATTCTTAAACATTCATTGGCGCATATAAGGATGGCGTAAGTCTCAGCCTGAAATATTGATGGGAATGTGCCCATTGGGATCCCCCTTTGGAAATTGGGACCATAGATACCAGCCCCAGTGTCACCATTAGCCTGGTGTCATATGGTCCGAGGAAAATTTGCAAAGATGCCTAGAATGCGCATGTGCCCAACCAGATCTTCCGGCATTACACGGGATATCCCCGGTAGTCTGGATGCACTCCTATAGGCCTCCTCCATTACCAATATATGTAAGGGTGGGATGTGAAGAATTGCTCCCATAGCATGAGTGGGACAGGTCCTCATGGACCCGGTAATAGAGACACAGATGAGGCGATATACCTTGTACAGGTATTGCAACATGCCATGATAGAATATTACGGTTTCATGTATGGCCGAATGTTCTGGGAGTTTTTACGGCCAATGCTTGCTTAAAATGAATCAGTTGCGTTCGATACAGGTTCCCAGTGAAAGTCTGGCCGGATTTCAGTGGCTCATAACAGATTGGACCCTTTTGGTCTCACCAAGAGCATTAGCTTAGCGCCATGGAAATTTGGCTTTGGTGTCGATAAGGCTGGTTGGCCGGGCTTCACTTACGATATCTTACGGTTGGGGTTATCGTAATGGATACATCGCAAATAATGATTCGGTGCAAAACTTATTTTCTTTTATAGCGTTGAAGCAGCATTTCAGACATACAAAATCGTCTATCAAGGTCTCTCAGCTTCAATTCGTATGGTACCTAATTTCCCTGCTTTTGGATGAATTCTGCTACTTGCAAACGTTTTGAAATTGCTGCTTGAGTAGCTCCCAATGATTTTGCAAGCTCTTGTTGTGTTTTACAACAATCTTCATGGAGTAATGCCTCCAATTCTTGGTCTTCAAACTTTTTTCCTTGCCTGGGCGATCTTTGATATCCGTGTCAAAATCACTACTTCTGGGCCACACAAACCATCCATTATGTTGAAATCGATGAAACACATTCATCATAAGTTTCGGTATGATTCAGCGAAGCACAACTTCCCGCACATGACACCTTGTTGGAACAAAAAATGACATTTTCGAAACATTTCGAATATAAGAAACTAAATAAACTACCTATGAAAAAATTTGTTGTTTACACTTGTTACATTTGTTGTTCAACAACTAAGTGAGAATAAACAAGTAAAAGTGCTATATTCGGCTATGCTGAATCTTATATATCCTTCACCTTTGTTGTGGATGTAGTGCCCACTTTCAGGGTATAAGTAGCATCATAAATATATCAAGAAAACTTTTAGAAATTTTACATTTAATTTCTGACGAACAAATTATATTGAAGAAGTTACAAACGAAATCGCAATCTTATATATAGCTTTCTCACGAAGGTGAAAGGTATAAAAACAACAACGCCAAACGAAACGAAACACCAAAAAAACAGCAAAGCAATGAAACCAACACATATCCAAACATACGTTTTGTGGCTTTTTTGTCAAAGCATGCAATAAATTGTATTTTTTTAGATGCAATTTTTAGAGGTTGTCTCGGATTTTTGCTCATATCTCCGTTATTTATGAATGGATTTTGCTGATTTTAAATAGGAAACTTCTCGAAAGCATATCTGACAGAATTATTGAAGATTTGGATCCTGAAGATATCTGGAGTCTTCAGAAAATTGATTTCAACAGACAGACGGACATGGCTTAATCGACTCCGCTATCTATAAGGATCCAGAATATATATACTTTATAGGGTCGGAAAATTATATTGTGGAAATTAAAAACGGAATGACAAACTTATATATACCCTTCTCACGAAGGTGAAGGGTATAATGACAGATATATACCCTTCAAAATGCCCTATATGTTATTAAAATCAAAAGCCATCTATTGTAAATCCCGCATTTTTGAGTTTACCCCAAATCAAAGAGGAATATGCAAGTTTAAATGTCTTATAAAAACTTATGTTTATATGTTATAATAAGTCATTATTTGACTAGTTCTAAGTAATGCAGACGGTATATACTATACATTGAGTTATTGAATAGCTCAAGCCATTACTAAGCTTTGCTGGAATTATTTTACTACAGCTTAAATTACTGTTTCTTAAGTGAAATTTTAAATGAAAACGATACAATGGAACAAAAAATGATGATTTATCCCAGTAAGAAATTCATTTGTTAAACCTTTTTTATAGTTAGGAGAAACCATCTTCATAAAAATGGTTTCCACAGACATATATATAATTACTGTAATCATATAGACGATTGCTACAATCTTGTTAATAGTAAGATTAACATATTATGGTTGCCGCATTCATACAACGAATTGCTGAGACCATAAAAGTTAACTTAATTTTGTCTCCGCGTGTGCCAACTTAGCGAAATTTGTATCAACCTGGAAAGAACTTTCTACAACAATAGACTTATTACAACTCCTACCTGTTAAAATTTGCCACTAGAAATTTTTGCTGGGTATTATAATGCTTTCGTGGCACAAAAATTAATTTCATATTACACCAAAAACAGTTTTCCTTGTAACAACAATCACAAAGTCTTTACCATGATGATGGGAAATGTAATGAAATTAGAACAAGACCATCAAACAATGACCGTTAGGAAAAAAAGAAACAATAACAAGAAAATACATGGTTTCTGCTAAAAACTTAACGTGTGTAGTAGGAAATTTCAAAATTACTTTCGGCATACGTACAATGTATTTAGGCAACATTTTCTTCCCTTTTACCACCAATTAAGTAAGAGGGATAACAACATGCAAATAATGCATTATTTTAACACTCAAGTGGCAAGGATAAACAAAAATAGTCTGATATTGATAACAGTGTAAGTACGTGGAAAGAACTCTATCAAAACTCCGATACACGTAAACTTGATTTTGGGTTGTAGAATATAATAGTATAATCCATTTTAAAAGATCTGGTCAAAGTAAAAATATATATATGGCAATATATATTAAAGCATATTAACTGGACAATTAGGAACACTGGCTAACTGACATTATATGTATGTATTGTCCATTGAAGATGGCTCATCATGAAGACTTTTAAAAGTTTAGTTTCGTGTGTGGAAAATATAAACCGAGGAGTTAAATTTCGATTAGATTATTCAAAAACAAAAACTAGTTAACTGATTTTTTTTATATTTGAAAAATGAATTATTCGACGAGCCGTTTTTCTTTGTATCAGTTAACCGGTTTTTATATTTAAGATATTTGTTTAATTTAAAAAAAAGAATTCTTTTTTGTACCTTTTTGTCATTATTTTTTTATTTTCGCATCAATTTTAAGTATATCAAACAAAAAAACTAAAATTTTGTGAAAATGAGCGAATTCACTTAATTGTAAATAAATAAGAAAATGACTCCGAAACTACTGAGTCGATTGAAACGCAATATATATGTGAAAATTTGCACATAGCATGGGAAAAATGTTTTCAAAATTCAATCAATCGAAAAAAGAACATTAACTACTCAATTTTATGTACATGAAACAAAAAACTAAAATTTTGTGAAAATGAGCGAATTCACTAAATTGTGAATAAATTCGAAAATTATCAATCTATTTCTATAATCTATATCTCATTTATGTTGCTATTATATTTGGCTTTGCGATAAAGCAATAAACCTGAAAAATTTCAGCAGTTTTCGATTTTTCATGATTTTTTTAAAATAAACAAATTTGCTATTTTCACGTATAAAGTATATTTTTTGCTTAAATTGGTTATTATAACTCCGAAACTACAGAGCCGATTGAAACGCAATATATAAACGGACTAAAGGTTTTGTAAATCTCAATTTTTCTTAGTTTATTTTAATAATATCAAACTAACCCTTTTTGAGTTATCATTAAATATGTGGAGAAATTTTTCTTAAAATTAAAAAACAAAAAACCTCTTCATTGAATTTGAAATACATCAAAATTGTGTATTGGTTTAAAAAGCCTTTAAAAATTTTTCGATTTTGTTGCCTTGTGTTATTGATATACCAATATATCCGCTAGAGTCTAACTTAGATTGCTATTTAAAATCAAGAAAATCGGATCACAAATGTCTAGAATATCAGTAGAAAACTACAAATAACTAGATTTTTCCAACAATTTTTCACCAACATATTTTTAGCATTTTTTTCATAAAATTGTGAATGTCTGGGTTGCAGGTTATGGTTATGGAACATTTCACAAAGCCAAAGGTTCTTCTAATATGGACCTCCGAACTTTGATAGCTGCCACCATGGACTAATATAGGTCTCAACACCATTTTATCAAAACGGATTTTTTGTTCACATTTGGTAACGGGTTTTTGGTACGGGCTAAATTTCGCGTGTTAAAAATCGATTTTTGTGGGAAATAAGAGTGATAACAGATTTCTGCCCTTTTTACTCTAGGACCTCTTATTAACGATATATGAGTGATTTTAAATATTTCATATAAAAATCGATATTTGGTGGGAAATAAGAGTGATCACAGATTATTGCCTTTTTTACTCTAGGACCTCTTATTAACGATATATGACTGATTTTAGATTTTTCATTTAAAAATCGATATTTGGTGGGAAATAAGAGTGATCACAGATAATTGCCCATTTTCCTCTAGGACCTCTTATTAACGATATATAAGTCATTTTCGATTTTTCATATAAAATCGATATTTGGTGGGAAATAAGAGTGATCACAGATTATTGCTTTTTTAACTCTAGGACCTCTTAATAACGATATATGAGTCATTTTAGATTTTTCATATAAAAATCGATTTTTCGTGGGAAATAAGAGCGATCACAGATTATTGCCCTTTAACTCTAGGACCTCTTATTAATAATCTACGGATTTTAGATTTTTCATATAAAAATCGATATTTGGTGGGAAATAAAAGTGATCACTCTGGGATCTCTTAGTAACGAAATATGAGTGATTTTTAATATTTCATAAGAAAATCGATATATGGTGGGAAATAAGAGTGATCACAGATTATTGCCCTTTTTACTATAGAACCTCTTATTAACGAAATATATGAGTGATTTTAGATTTTTCATATAAAATCGATATTTGGTTTGAAATAAGAGTGATCACAGATTATTGCCCTTTTTACTCTGGGACCTCTTATATATGATATATGAGTGATTTTAAATTTTTCATATAAAAATCAATATTTGGTGGGAAATAAGAGTGATACCAGATTATTGCCCTTTTTCCTCTAGAGATATAAAAATCTATATTTGGTGGGAAATAAGAGTGATCACAGATTATTGCCCTTTTAACTCTAGGACTTCTTATTAACAATATATGAGTGATTTTAGAGTTTTCATAAAAAAATCGATATTTGGTGGGAAATAAGATTGATCACAGATTATTGCCCTTTTTACTCTGGGACCTGTTACTAACGAAATATGAGTGATTTTAAATATTTCATATAAAAATCGATTTTTGGTGGTAAATAAGAGTGATAACAGATTATTGCCATTTTTATTCGGGGACCTGTTACTAACGAAATATGAGTGATTTTAAATATTTCATATTAAAATCGATTTTTGTTGGGAAATAAGAGTGATCACAGATTATTGCCCTTTTTACTCTAGAACCTCTTATTAATAATCTACGGGTGATTTTAGATTTTTCATTTAAAAATCGATTTTTGTGGGAAATAAGAGTGATCACAGATTATTGCCCTTTTTACTCTAGGACCTCTTATTAGCGATATATGAGTGATTTTAGATTTTTCATATAAAAATCGACATTTGGTGGGAAATAAGAGTGATCACAGATTATTGCCCTTTTAGCTCTAGGACCTCTTATTAACAATATATGAGTGATTTTAGATTTTTCATATAAAAATCGATATTTGGTGGGAAATAAGAGTGATCAAAGATTATTGCCCTTTTGACTCTGGGACCTCTTATTAACAATATATGAGTGATTTTAGATTTTTCATTTAAAAATCGATTTTTGTGGGAAATAAGAGTGATCACAGATTTTTGCCCTTTTTACTCTAGGACCTCTTATTAACGAAATATGAGTGATTTTAGATTTTTCATATAAAATCGATATTTGGGAAATAAGAATGATCACAGATTATTGCCCTTTTTACTCTGGGACCTGTTACTAACGAAATACGAGCGATTTTAAATATTTTATATTAAAATCGATTTTTGGTGGGAAATAAGAGTGATCACAGATTATTGCCCTTTTTACTCTAGGACCTCTTATTAACGATATATGAGTGATTTTAGATTTTTCATTTAAAAATCGATTTTTCGTGGGAAATAAGAGTGATCACAGATTATTGCCCTTTTAACTCTAGGACCTCTTATTAACGAAATATGAGTGATTTTAGAGTTGTCATATAAAAATCGATATTTGGTGGGAAATAAGAGTGATCACAGATTATTGCCCTTTTATTTCTAGGACCTCTTATTAACGATATATGGGTGATTTTAGATTTTTCATACAAAATCGATATTTGGTGGGAAATAAGAGTGATCACAGATTATTTCCCTTTTTACTCTGGGACCTCTTATTAACGATATATGAGTGATTTTAGAGATTTTATATAAAAATCGATATTTGGTGGGAAATAAGAGTGATCGCAGATTACTGCCCTTTTATTTCTAGGACCTCTTATTAACGATATATGGATGATTTTAAATTTTTCATATAAAATCGATATTTGGTGGGAAATAAGAATGATCAAAGATTATTGCCCTTTTAACTCTAGGACCTCTTATTAACAATATATGAGTGATTTTAGAGTTTTCATTTAAAAATCGATATTTGGTGGGAAATAAGAGTGATTACAGATTATTGCCGTTTTTACTCTAGGACCTCTTATTAATAATCTAAGGGTGATTTTAGATTTTTCATTTAAAAATCGATTTTTCGTGGGAAATAAGAGTGATCACAGATTATTGCCCTTTTATTTCTAGGACCTCTTATTAACGATATATGAGTGATTTTAGATTTTTCATATAAAAATCGATATTTGGTGGGAAATAAGAGTGATCACAGATTATTGCCTTTTTTACTCTAGAACCTCTTATTAATAATCTACGGGTGATTTTAGAGTTTTCATTTAAAAATCGATTTTTCTTGGGAAAAAAGTGTGATCACAGATTATTGCCCTTTTAACTCTAGGACCTCTTATTAACAATATATGAGTGATTTTAGATTTTTCATATAAAAATCGATATTTGGTGGGAAATAAGAGTGATCACAGATTATTGCCTTTTTTACTCTAGGACCTCTTATTAATAATCTACGGGTGATTTTAGATTTTTCATTTAAAAATCGATTTTTCGTGGGAAATAAGAGTGATCACAGATTATTGCCCTTTTGACTCTGGGACCTCTTATTATTAATATATGAGTGATTTTAGATTTTTCATTTAAAAATCGATTTTTGTGGGAAATAAGAGTGATCACAGATTTTTGCCCTTTTTACTCTAGGACCTCTTATTAACGATATATGAGTGATTTTATATTTTTCATATAAAAATCGATATTTGGTGGGAAATAAGAGTGACTACAGATTATTGCCTTTTTTACTCTAGGACCTCTTATTAATAATCTACGGGTGATTTTAGATTTTTCATTTAAAAATCGATTTTTTGTGGGAAATAAGAGTGATAACAGAGTTTTGCCCTTTTTACTCTAGGACCTCTTATTAACGATATATGAGTGATTTTAGATTTTTCATATAAAAATCGATATTTGGTGGGAAATACGAGCGATCACAGATTATTGCCCTTTTAATTCTAGGACCTCTTATTAACAATATATGAGTGATTTTAGATTTTTCATATAAAAATCGATATTTGGTGGGAAATAAGAGTGATTACAGATTATTGCCCTTTTTACTCTAGGACCTCTTATTAATAATCTAAGGGTGATTTTAGATTTTTCATTTAAAAATCTATTTTTGGTGGGAAATAAGAGTGCTAACAGATTATTGCCCATTTTACTCTGGGACCTGTTACTAACGAAATATGAGTGATTTTAAATATTTCATATAAAAATCGATTTTTGGTAGGAAATAAGAGTGATCACAGATTATTGCCCTTTTTACTCTAGGAACTTTTATTAACGATATATGAGTGATTTTAGATTTTTCATATAAAAATCGATATTTGTTGGGAAATAAGAGTGATCACAGATAATTGCCCTTTTATTTCTAGGACCTCTTATTAACGATATATGAGTGATTTTAGAGTTGTCATATAAAATCGATTTTTGGCGGTAAATAAAAGTGATCACACATTATTGCCCTTTTATTTCTAGGACCTCTTGTTAACGATATATGAGTGATTTTAGATTTTTCATATAAAATCGATATTTGGTGGGAAATAAGAGTGATCACAGATAATTGCCCTTTTTCGTCTAGGACCTCTTATTAACGATATATGAGTGATTTTAGATTTCTCATATAAAAACCGATATTTGGTGGGAAATAAGAGTGATCACAGATTGTTGCCCTTTTTCTTCTATAAACATCGATATTTGGTGGGAAATAAGAGTGATCACAGATTATTGTCCTTTTTACTCTGGGACCTCTTATGTATGAAATATGAGTGATTTTAAATTTTTCATATAAAAATCAATATTTGGTCGGAAATAAGGGCGATCACAGATTATTGCCCATTTTACTCTGGGACCTGTTAGTAACGAAATATGAGTGATTTTAAATATTTCATATAAAAATCGATTTTTGGTGGGAAATAAGAGTGATCACAGATTATTGCCTATTTAACTCTAGGACCTCTTATTAACAATATATGAGTGATTTTAGATTTTTCATATAAAAATCGATATTTGGGAAATAAGAGTGATCACAGATAATTGCCCTTTTTCGTCTAGGACCTCTTATTAACGATATATGAGTGATTTTAGATTTTTTATATACAAATCGATATTTGTTGGGATATAAGAGTGATCACAGATAATTGCCCCTTTATCTCTGGGACATCTTATTAAAGATATATGAGTGATTTTAGATTTTTCATATAAAAATCTATATTTGGTGGGAAATAAGAGTGATCACATATAATTGCCCCTTCATCTCTAGGACCTCTTATTAACGATATATGAGTGATTTTAGATTTTTCATATAAAAATAGATATTTGGTGGGAAATAAGAGTGATCACAGATAATTGCCCTTTTTTCGCTAGGACCTCTTGTTAACGATATATGAGTGATTTTAGAGTTTTCATATAAAAATCGATATTTGGTGGGAAATAAAAGTGATCACAGATTATTGCCCTTTTTACTCTAGAACCTCTTATTAACGATATACGAGTGATTTTAGATTTTTCATATAAAAATCGATATTTGGTGGAAAATACGAGTGATCACAGATTATTGCCCTTTTTACTCTGGGACCTGTTACTTACGAAATATGAGTGATTTTAAACATTTCATATAAAAATCGATTTTTGGTGGGAAATAAGAGTGATCACAGATTATTGCCCTTTTTACTCTAGGACCTCTTATTAACGAAATATGAGTGATTTTAAATATTTCATATAAAAATCGATTTTTGGTGGGAAATAAGAGTGATCACAGATTATTGCCCTTTTTACTCTAGGACCTCTTATTAACGATATATGAGTGATTTTAAATATTTCATATAAAAATCGATTTTCGGTGTGAAATAAAAGTGAACACAGATTATTGCCCTTTTTACTCTGGGATCTCTTATTAACGAAATATGAGTGATTTTAAATATTTCATAAGAAAATCGATATTTGGTGGGAAATAAGAGTGATCACAGATTATTGCCCTTTTTACTCTAGAACCTCTTATTAACGATATATGAGTGATTTTAAATATTTCATATAAAAATCGATATTTGGTAGGAAATAAGAGTGATCACAGATTATTGCCCTTTTTACTCTAGGACCTCTTATTAACGAAATATGAGTGATTTTAAATATTTCATATAAAAATCGATTTTTGGTGGGAAATAAGAGTGATCACAGATTATTGCCCTTTTTACTCTAGGACCTCTTATTAACGATATATGAGTGATTTTAGATTTTTCATATAAAAATCGATATTTGATAGGAAATAAGAGTGATCACAGATTATTGCCCTTTTAACTCTAGGACCTCTTATTAATAATCTACGGGTGATTTTAGATTTTTCATTTAAAAATCGATTTTTCGTGGGAAATAAGAGTGATAACAGATTATTGCCCTTTTTACTCTAGGACCTCTTATTAATAATATACGGGTGATTTTAGATTTTTCATTTAAAAATCGACTTTTCGTGGGAAATAAGAGTGATCACAGATTATTGCCCTTTTTTCTCTGGGACCTGTTACTAACGAAATATGAGTGATTTTAAATATTTCATATAAAAATCGATATTTGGTGGGAAATAAGAGTGATCACAGATTATTGGCCTTTTTACTCTAGAACCTCTTATTAACGATATATGAGTGATTTTAGATTTTTCATTTAAAAATCGATTTTTCGTGGGAAATAAGACTGATAACAGATTATTGGCCTTTTTACTCTAGAACCTCTTATTAACGATATATGAGTGATTTTAGATTTTTCATTTAAAAATCGATTTTTCGTGGGAAATAAGAGTGATAACAGATTATTGCCCTTTTTACTCTGGGACCTCTTATATATGATATATGAGTGATTTTAAATTTTTCATATAAAAATCGATATTTGGTGGGAAATAAGAGTGATCACATATTATTGCCCTTTTTACTCTGGGACCTGTTACTAACGAAATATGAGTGATTTTAAATATTTCATATTAGAATCGATTTTTGGTGAGAAATAAGAGTGATCACAGATTATTGCCCTTTTTACTCTAGAACCTCTTATTAACGAGTGATTTTAGATTTTTCATATAAAATCGATATTTGGTGGGAAATAAGAGTGATCACAGATGATTGCCCTTTTAACTCTAGGACCTCTTATTAACGATATATGAGTGATTTTAGAGTTTTCATATAAAATCGATATTTGGTGGGAAATAAGAGTGATCACAGATTATTGCCCTTTTTACTCTAGGACCTCTTATTAACAATATATGAGTGATTTTAGATTTTTCATTTAAAAATCGATTTTTCATGGGAAATAAGAGTGATCACAGATTATTGCCCTTTTAACTCTAGGACCTCTTATTAACGATATATGTGTGATTTTAGAGTTGTCGTACAAAAATCGATATTTGGTGGGAAATAAGAGTGATCACAGATTATTGCCTTTTTTACTCTAGGACCTCTTATTAATAATCTACGGATTTTAGATTTTTCATTTAAAAATCGATTTTTCGTGGGAAATAAGAGTGATCACAGATTATTGCCCTTTTAACTCTAGGACCTCTTATTAACGATATATGAGTGATTTTAGAGTTTTGATATAAAAATAGATATTTGGTGAGAAATAAGAGTGAATACAGATTATTGACCTTTTTCCTTTAGGACGTTTTATTAACGATGTGTGAGTGATTTTTGATTTTTCATATAACAATATTTGGTGGGAATTAATTTTTTAATCTTTCATGCTTGAAAACTATGAAAATTACTTTATTTTAATAAAAATTTGAATTTATATTAGAAATATATTTTGTTAAAAGGTCATGTATTTGAAAACAGAAAGTAAGGAATATAAGCTTCCTGTTTATTTACAAAACCGAATAGTTTAAAAAATTCCTTTACTATGCCGAAATAAGTATAGTGTTACCCCCAGTGACAGTAACTACTGTTTATTCACAATATGAAATGTTATATATTTAAAGTAACATTATGAACTCTGCTAAAGAATTCTTTAACATTTATGAGATTTTAATAACAAAGAGATTTTAATAACATTTGATTTTGTTAGAAAATGCGTAATATTACTCTCTTTGTATTACCCTCATGTTAACTAATTTTGAATGGCCCGGTTTTAATAAAATTTCCCACGGATATAGAGGAGGTTTTCATACGTTTAAGTTTTGTATTTGGACTTATTCCCCCATTGGCCACCGAGATCATGCGATTTGGGGTTTTCTTAAGTCGAATGTCTATGCGAATATGCCACAAACCCATACCATCGGTCATATTCAGACTAATTAAAGCGCCAGAGTCATGGAAAATTGAACATATGGATTCGCGGCAGCCAGCGAAGCATTGATAGTCCATTAAAATGAATAAACATTTTCGATGATATTTGACATACACTTTGTTTTATTTAAATTTAAAAATATGAAGCGCTTAATGAAATACCCTTTATTAACGTTTTTAAGGAAGCAACTTCACTTAGAATCTGCTTCTTATACTAAGTTTGATGGAATTAGCCAGTCATGTAGCTGAGAAAACCACACATAACCCACATAAGGTTAAATCTAATAATTGAAAAACCAAAAAAGAAAAATTCTTTAACAAGCACCGAACTATTAAGGTTCACACCAAAATGTTTGAAGAACGAGTAAGCAGGCTCCTAAACCAATATACATACATATGTATGAAATTACGTGAATTTCAAATGAAATTTAGCAAGAAAAGGTGATAAATTCTTCACAAACCCAAAGGCTTTTATTAAAAATTGATGTCTCACATACAAATGTAAGTGGTTGAAGTTTTATCACACAAAGCTTTACCTGTTCAGTGAATAAAAAACTAGCAAAGGAAATGATCGTATATAGTGTAATATTGTATGGTTTTACTTTGAAACCCATAGTCCTTTGTTCCCTGTAACTGTTTGAGCTCAAAAACAACACAAAATATGGAATATGGAAAACAACAATGTCGTGTCATATCCATACTCAATGTAAGTACTTAGTTTCATTGCATTTCATGCATGTTACTTCACACAATGTTCCCTTTTGACATGTCAGGAACGAGGTGTACAGGATTTTTAATTTGTGGTTTTGTATGCCCGGTCAAGCTAAAAACATCTAATCTTGTTGGAAATAATCTTAATACTTGTAGTAATTTTATGTAGACGAATGTTTACAGTGTATGTATAGCTGCTATGCAATAATAGTTTTGCGTTACAAGTTGTTATTAGCAATTGTTTATAATGTTGCACTAATGAAAAATTATATAAATTACTTACACACAACGGCTACAAGGGTAATTAGAATAAAAAATTTATATATTTTTTTAAGCTATTTTACTATTGGAAATGTAATGGGGGCTTTACAGGATACTTACACGAATTGTAGGTAGTTCTGGCAAATACAGGTTGTGACATGTCACACTTTAACAAAAATTTATTAACAAGTGCATGTAAAAGTTGAGGTTAATTAATATTTAAAACATGTTTGTTTTTTAGCAAATAAAACTTCTTAATAAATAACATGAAGTTATTGTTTTTAAATAAATAGAAATTATAAAATTTACAATTTATAAATTAAAATATGCTTAGAAAATGTTCCCCACTACAACACTCTAGGTGTTTGTCTTCGATAAGTGTCTTGACATTTTTGTGTATTCACATAGTAAATAGCCACGCTGCTATTTTGTTAGTGACAATATTTATATTTACTATTCTTTTTTTTTATTTAAAATTTAGCCAAAATGCTAGATAGAATATTTGAAAACAAAAATGTTTTAATTAAATTTGCCTATTTAGCATAATTTCATTTATTTTATATAAATTTAATCTGTTTGAATTAATTTTAAATAAGTGTAATTCATTATTCACATGACTGCACATTATTTTGGTTGGTTTTATGTTAAATATTATTTATTTTAATAAAATTAGCCAACAAATTATAACAACAAAGTAATAAAAGAATTGTTTGCCATTCTATATACAAAAATATGCAAAATAATAATTTGGAGATTAATTTGTATTTCTATGTGCACAATTTATGCATACAATTTTTCTAACCACCACCAAAAAATATGGGGAGTATAATGATTTTGTCATTATGTTTGTAACACATCGAAATATTGGTGGTAGACCTAAAAGGTTTATATATTCTGGGTCCTGGTAACATTCCAAGATGATCTAACTATGTATGTCTATCTGCCAGTCTGAAATTTGAAATTGGTACATGATTTCTTCCAGACCCCATACAAATTTCTTCCCGGAATATGGTTATACACAGTGGGGCAGAATCAAAATTTTAGAAATGCCAGATTTATTTCCAAAAAATTTTATATGGATATTCAGGCGACTCAGAAAGTGATTCTCAGTCGATTGTTAAACTATAATGTAGATGTTGGACTAATACTATGAAAAAACTCAACATATTTTCTACGTTTAAGGAATTTCGCTATTTAAACAAAGACAATTGCAAAAGTTCTCAAGCTATTTACTAAAAGATCGTTTGATATGTTTTAAATTTTATTACGATATCTTATCTTATGTCCATTAATTACACCCTTCACCGCCATAGTGGGGAGGGTATTATGCGTTTATGCTGATGTTTGTAACACCCAAAAATATTAGTCTAACATCTAACATAAAGTATACAGATTGACTAAGAATCACTTTCTTAATTCTTTTGCGCAAAGCACATGTCGCAATTTTTTAGATATTTCGATCTAATTTCGCACATGTTTTCAGCCCAAGTCCCAATACAAATGTCCTCCACGAAATAGGACTTTATCGGTCATAAATGTTTAACCCTTTCACGACCATAGGACTAATTTTAGAACAATTCTTGACTACAGTACAGTAAAACAGTAAAATCAATAAAAAATAAATTCTGTAACCGAACTTGTTTTACTCTAAACACATTAATAAGAGACACGTTTACGAACTAATTAAAATTAAAATATAACCCATTATTTTTTCGTTATTCAATGTTTTTGTGTTGGGACACCGGTGTCCCCGTTGTCGTCAAAGGGTTAATTAATATGATGACCGGTCCATAATTGACCATAGATCCCATATAAGTGCCAACTTCCAAAAATTACTCACGAAAATAAATTATTGAAATTTTAGTTTAATTGAAAAATGTTTTTGGTCATTTAGTGTAGGGTATTATATGGTCTTGTTAAACGAATAATCACTACATCATGAAATTTCAAGTTTTTATTGTAAATTTTATTCTGAAATTTAGTCACAAACATTTTTCTTTTAAATGTAAATCATCAAGTGCTAAAATTTTCAGTACATAATATTTGTAGCAGCCCTTTAGGAGACTCACAACCTTACCTTCTATCGAAATATTTAACGGTGCCTGTGGATATTTTTAGTCTATCATTATATAGGCGTTATTAACACTGACGTATTATTTAAATAAATACGGATAAAAAATGATTCCAGCGGTCCATAGTAAATTCCAACAAGATGTTTATTTTTCCAGTTTTGAAGACCTAGCAGCAATTTGGCATATAAGCATTCATATTCAATATAAACATGTAAGAGAGCTATATTCGGCTGGGCCGAATCTTATATACCCAAATTATACAACAAATTACACTTAAAAATAAAATTAAAAATTTTTTTTTTTGTTTTTTAATTTTTAAAATTTTTTTTTTTCGAAATTGTCTTTTAAAAGTTTTTTTCCATTTTTTTAAAAAAAAATTTATGACACAAAAATTTCAATAATTTATTTTTGTGATGATTTTCGGAAGAAGGCCTTATACGGGAGCCATGATTAATATGGATCGATCGTCATGAAATTAAGTCTGTTTTATATGTTGATACCAGCATATTTAAGATATTGTTACGAATTTGCAATAGCGATTTGAATTTAACAGTCTGTAACGACTGCCTGCAGCATTCATCATGTTTATAAACACTTCCATCAGTAGAAGCTTCTACTTAGCAACAATGTTGATAACATGCAGTTATTAGCATTGTTTATAGCTATGGCAACACCAAATGTTTAAGCTGCTAACATTGACATCCAAAGCTCCAGAATTCGAACATACTAGTTTGTCCGTTAAGAGCATTGTAGAAGTTTCACGAAGGATGGCGTGTGTATAAATAGTGGCAGAGGTTGCAGTCGTGAGTGAGTTTATCATAGGCGCTGTTAGAGTTAACATTAACTGACTTGTACATTTAAGATTGTACATTATAAAGTGTGTGTGCATTTCTGCGAATTGATATATGTGTAAATATACACTGAGTGACTATTTGAACTGTTGTTGTTGTACATTTTAAATAAATAAAGAGTTGTTACAAATTTTAATCTCCTAAAACTGCTTTTTGTTTGCAATCAAAAGTATCCGGTTTAAAGGAAATAAACCAACGTTTTAAAAAAGTTAAAACGTAATAATATTTATGATAGTAAAAGTGATTTTCGGAAGTGGGACTTATATGGGAGCTATGACTAATTAAATACCTATCATCATAAAATTAGGACAATCAAACATCCAGACGGAAGGTGGATGTTACACTAATATTTTTGGACGTTTATAAAATTTTAAAGGACATATCTTTAATTTTCGAATAAACCAAATTAAATATTGTACATTGTATAGTTTAAAAGTTATGTATAGTTATGTATGTGCACTTTTGTGAAATTTTTAATTCCGGAATGGGTCTCGAATCATAAATTCTATGAGTTAATAAACATTTGCAAATTCGAAATAATCAGATATCTGTCCGCTTTGGGTTGAATTCCCCCATATACATATGAAATAAATAAATCGATGAAAACTAATTTATTAAAATTTCACTAGAAAAATACATCTAGTATTTATTTTTAATTGTAAAGTGATACAAAGGATTTCACAATTTAATTTTAAATAATTTATCCTTTAAATTATTATTTAATGATATCACTATTTAATAATCAAATGTAAAAATTCTATTAAACATAAAATTATACATAAAAATTAAGAGTTCCAAACAAAACAATCGGTGAAAATACAGGGACATAAATAAAGAAAGAAACTTTTTATTAAAATCACACAATACATATATTTATATAACAATCACACAACAAAAAATATATAGTTCAAAACATTATCAACAAATTAAAAATATTTGTAGCTTAAAGCGAAATTTAACACTCTCAATATTTAAGATGCGGCATCCGTTGGCAGTTTTAAAATTCATTTTCAACGTTTAACAACATTCAGCAGTTTTCGTGAATTTATTTGTTTAATTTTAACGTAAAGAAAATTTAAATTGAATTGAACAAAAAGTAAAGAGAAAGTACAACAAAATGTTGAAAACTCTTTTATTGCTGGTTGTGTGTTTTGTTTTATTGGCCACGGGCGAATGTGGTTTATCAATATTTTATCATCGTAAAACTACAACTACAACCGAACAACCTGAGAGTACAACTGCTACTTCCAGCGATCGATTGTCACCTGCCTATTATAAATCGAACAATATACCCAAAGTGGACGAGGGTTGCAGTATTTTTTACGTATGCAAGAGGAAGCTTAAGACTACCGAAATCCCCAAACCCTGTATAAAATTCTGTGTCAAAAACATTGAATGTGAGAATGGCAATAAAGTAAATGGTACACCCGGTCAATGTATAGAACTGAATGAAGAAATGGTGTCCCAAGAATACAATGATTGTAAAAATGATAAGGAGGAAGGAGGTACCACCAACACCCAAATTATGCAAATGGCCATGAATACGATGCAGATTGATTTTCCTTGTCAGCCGGATTACTTGCCCGACAGCCGTGGTCACTGTCGTGAAGTATGGTAGTACACAGTAAAAATGGAAAATGGACTTCAATTAAGAAATTTGTGATCCCAATTAAGTTTTTTGCTACTTTTTGGCCTGCAAACAAATTGTTCATATCAGTTAACGAATTTGTTAATTTGAGGTTTACCTCGATTTTAAAGTCAATTAAACTAATGAATTTAATTGAAAAACAAGAGCAAGTTTCAATTAAACGATTAATTGAACTAATTAACAATATAATTAAATTTTGTATTAAATTCAAGCAAATGTATTTTCAAAATAAACATTTAAATTAATTGTCGGTTGCTACAACTAATCTGTTTCTGTGTGCGAATATAATATCTGAAGATTCTACTTTTAATAGTACCAAGCGGCATTATGACGATTACCCTATACTCAGTTGATTTTGAGTGGTCTATTAGTTCAATACTGTTTTATTTATATAGTTTTTTATATCTATTAAATCTGCTTCAATACTATATTATTAAAATTTCACTAGAAGAAAATAATTCAAAAGATTCCAAAATTTAATTTAAACTAATTTCAGTAATATATTACCCTCTACTTCGTTAGCGTATATTTTGATTAATGTAAAAGTATATCAACGTAGAATAAACAAATGTGTTATACGCTTATTTTCATATTTCTATAGCCATTATGATAGAAAATTCAAAAAGTAGCATTAGAATGTAGAAAAAGTACCAAAAAGCAGACACTTGTGGATTTCCACTCACTCGGGTCATTGTAGGCTTTACTTCATGTTTCTAGGTTCATTGGTGAAGAAATTATAAAAAGTACCATACGAATAAAGAAAAAGTACCATAAAGTCTCCCCCTAGAATTTTAACTCACTTAGGACCATATATGTTTCTAGGTCCATTGTTATAAAAATTTTAAAAAGTAACAAAAAAAGTCCATAATTTCAAATTTTGTGTTATTTACTATAACATTTCTTTTGGGTCATTTTGGAAGCCTTACACACAAAAAGATTTTTTAAAGTCAAAATTTTCTCAAATTCGTATTACCCTTTTTATTTTTTTATAGTAAAATTGCGGATTCTTTCCCATTACCACAAATTGTAAATATAGATTCGAGCCAGGTTGATATATTTATAAAAAAACAAGTTAGAGTGCTATATTCGGCTATGCCGAATCTTAAATACCCTCCACCTAAATTAGATGAAAATTATAGAAATTACATTGGTATAAACACTCCAATATCCATATTCAGTGTTTGTTATTGGGACTTAGCTCCGATTATGAAGAATGGTAGAATGGTAATGTAATACAGTAGTTTTCGCTTATAGTCTACAAATACAGTTGCACAATTTTTGTGGACTATGAGCGAATTAGGACTATAACCGAATTTCTTTTTAAGCCACTTTATGGATTATATATGAATCATGATATAATACATATTTTGGACTATATACAAATTATGTACTTTCTTCAATAAAAACACTTTTTTTTAAACAAAATAAAAGTTTATTTAAAACATAGTTGTATAGTAGTATTTTATATATTGTTAGAAAAACTAGTTTACCCAGAAGATATTTTATTTTAAATTTATAAAAATGTTATCTACTTCAGCAATTTATAATTGAAATAACTACATATTCCTACCGTTTCCAACAGAGTCCATACTTTTATAATAGGAATAAAATGTACTATTTAACAATTTATATACTTAATAATTGGTTAACATTACCGATTGGCTCAATATTTACTTATTCACCACAAGTGAAGTAAATAAGTATAAAAAAGGGTAAACAAATATATTTAGTCAAACTTCAAAAGTATATTTTTGTTCTGTTCTAATGAATTTTCCGGATGTGAGCCTTCTATATATAATCAAGAACCCATAGTCATCAAATCAACTTGAAACTTATATCTGTTACATTTTTTACCGATATGAGTGTATATATGCGTTAATGTATTTTTCGGATGTGCGACTTATTTGGAAGATATAATTAAATATTTTAAAGCAATTTCTATGTATTTGAGGCCTATTTTGCTTGATAGTTTTGTCCATAACATTATTTATAAGAATTTTATGGGTATTATTGTGATTATCAGACATCGAGCTAATATGGGTGCTATGGTCAAATATGGACCGATATTCACAAAACCCAGTAGTATAATTTTTGGATACAATATATTGATCGGTATACAATTTTAGTTCGATATCCATATATTTAAAATAATTACAGAGGTTAATGTGTTTTTCGGAAGTGGTCCTTATATGGGAGCTATGACCAATTATCGGCTGATCTTCACAAAATTCAACACATCGATTTTCGTATATAATGGAAATATTTGTTTGAAATTTAAACTAGATAGAAGCTTTTATAAAAGAGTTATTAGTATTTAAGTAATTTTCGGAAATGGACCTTATATTGGAGCTATGGTCAAATATGAACCGATATTCACACAATCTAGTAGTATCATTTGTGAATTAATACTACCGATCTGTGTAAAATTTTAATTCGATAACGATATTTTTCAGATATTTATGAAAATTAATGTGGTTTTTAGAAGTGGTCCTTATATGGGAGCTATAACCAATTATGGGACGATCTTCATGAAATTCCCTACAGCGATTTTCATGTGCATGGGAATTATTCAAGTTGAATTTCAACCTGATACCGATATATATAAGATACTTAAGTGTATTTAAATGATTTTCGGAAGTAAACTTTATATGGGGGCTATGGTCAAAAAGTGCCCGATCCAAAAAAAATTGGTGTCGCAATTTCTGTTTTCACGAAACTTAGTTGTGCTGAATTTTGTATGGATACTGCAATTCTATGGGCATTTACATACCATAGCAGCATATTTCGGGAAGAAATTTGTATGGGGGCTACGAGAAACTATGGACCGATTCTTTCCATTTTCAACAGAATTTGTCCTTTTATCATATAAATAATGTGTGCAAAATTTCATGGTATTTTCTGGAATGGATTTACCAAAAATCAGAAAAAAACATGTGAAAATGATCTAAATTTTTGGAGGTTGTCTTACATTTTAATCCATAACCCTGGTTCTACCAACTCGATTTTGCTGATTTTCAATACCAAACTGCTTAGAAAAATTATAAACATTTTGGTATATATTTCATTAATTTTGCTTATGTATTTTGGGCGTGAGAGTGTTTTACACAGACAGACAGACGGACAGACAGACGGACATTGCTCAATCGACTTAGAATTTCATAAGGATCAATAATATATATACTTTGTTGGGTCTCAGATGAATATTTCTCAATGTTACACACGGAATGACAAACGTATATATACCCTCTTTCACCACTTTTGGTGGTGGAGGGTATAAAAATTATTTGCGTTTTTTGTATAAAAAAAAAAATTATCTCCAAACTTTACCGCGATTTGCAGTAATACCATTTTTTAAATAACTTTCAATGGTCTATTCGATTATGCTAGGGCCATTTTGATATTTGCAAGGGTTATTTTGGTTTTGTTATTGTTTTTGGGTGCTTTTACAGTTATTAATAATATCTTTTAGCCTTTGAGCAATCGAAATATTTTCATTTTATTCGAGCTCCTCATCTGAGATAAAATCAATTTCGTTTGAAGAGGATTTTAATTGAGTTTTGTTAGGTAACTTATGACAAAAATTATAAAAAATTGATTTTCCAGGGCCCCACTCAAGGAAAATCAAATATACCGCATTCCTTTATTAACTATGTTGCAGCTTAACAACTTTGCTGAACATCACTTTGCAATATTCCGGCATTTAGAATGTCAAAATGCATGAAAAATGCACACAGAAATTACAATGTCCCCTTATTTATTTATGAAAAACGGGATTTAGAAAATCGGGATTTCCCATTTGTCATCTCTAATCACACAGTAAATAACATCAAAGTGAGCACTTTTATAAAAAAAAATCTCAGTTTTTGGAACACATTTTCCCCGTTTTAGTAATTTCGGTGTTCGCAAACATATGGCAACAATAGTGATACCATTGACTTAAGAACAGTTTGATATATATTAAGTACTTTTAGATTTTATTGTGATGTCTGTAACCGTTACAATTTTACATTAATTCAAAGTTTATATTTTCTTGATGGAAAATCACCCACATTAAAATCTTTTAGTTTTGACGTCCAAAAAAAAAAAAATTATTTCATTTCACTAAAATGTCAATCTTAGGTTTCCATCGGTATCAAAAACTTATATAAGAAGTTGATATTTCCTCTTCAGAACCTCCACAAAACTTGCCCACTTTAAAAAATGTTTACGTTTTTTCATATTGTTACGAATTTGCAAAAGCGATTTGAATTTAACGGTCTGTAGCGACTGCAACATTCAACAATGTTGATAGCATGCGGTTGTTGGCATTGTTTGTAAGTGTGGCAACACTGAATGCATGATCGAAGGCTCTGTAATTCGAACATACGAGTTTTGACCGTATGTTCAAATTCCAAATCATCTCGTTACCCAATCCTGATCACGCAAGACCGGCTTGATGCAAGATATTGTTACGTTTTTACCTTTTAAAAACGGGGTTTATTTCCTTTAAATAAACCGGATACTTTTGATTGCAAATAAAAGCAGTTTTAGTAGTTTAAAATTGTAACAACTCTTTATTTATTTAGAATGTACAACAACAACAGTTCAAATATTCACTCAATGTCTTTATACACGTTTATCAATTCGCAGAAATACACACACTCTATAATGTTCAAGTATACACGTACAAGACAGTTGATGTTAACTCTAACAGCGACAATGATCAACTGACTCACGACTGCCAGCTCTGCCACTATTTATACACACGCCATCTATCGTGAATCTTCTCTAATGATCTCAACGGACAAACTAGTACATTCGAATTCTAGAGCTTTCGATCTTAATATTATCAGCTTAAACATTTAGTGTTGCCATACTTACAAACAATGCTAATAACCGCATGCTACTGATGGACGTGTTTATAAACATGATGCATGTTGTAGGCAGTCGTTACAGACCGTTAAATTCAAATCGTTATTGCACATTCGTAACAATATAGATAATCTCTCTACTTAACTAAATAACTATAAAGTCAAAATTGTGATAAACATAAAATTACATATAAATGGTAAGAGTTCTAAACAAAACAATAGGTGAGAATACAAAGTAATATGTATGATTGTTTATGAAAACACAGCGACATAAATAAGCTGCTATTAAATAAAGAAAAATGCTAAACAATTTGCAATTATTATTAAAATCACACAATACATATATTTATAAAGTTAACATAACAATAACACAACAAAAAATATATAGTTCAAAAGATTATCAATAAATTAAAAATATTTGTAGCTTAAAGCGAAATTTAACACTCTCAATATTAAAGATGCGGCATCCGTTGGCAGTTTTAAAATACATTTTCAACGTTTAACAACATTCAGCAGTATTCGTTTATTCTATACCATAAAGAAAATTTAAATTGAATTTAACAAAATGTTGAAAACTCTTTTATTGCTGGGTGTGTGCTTTATTATATTGGCCACGGGCGAATGTGGTTTATCAACACTTTATCATCGTAAAACAACAACCGAACAACCTGAAAGTACAACTGCTACATCCAGCGATCGAGTGTCACCTGCCTATTATAAATCGAACAATGTACCCAAAGTGGAAGAGGGATGCAATATAACCTTCGAATGTAGAAAGAAGCTTAAGGCTGCCGAAAACCCCAAACCCTGTTTAAAATTCTGCGTTAAAATCATTGAATGTGAGAATGGAAGAAAAACAAGTGGTGCACCCGGTCAATGTGTAGAACTGAATGAAGAAATGGTGTCCCAAGAATACAATGATTGTAAAAAGGATAAAGAGGAAGGAGGTACCACCAACACCCACATTATGCAAGTGGCCATGATTGATTTTCCTTGTCAGCCGGGTTACTTGCCCGACAGCCGTGGTCGCTGTCGTGAAGTATGGTAGTAGATATTAGTGGCTGCTGCTAACCCCTTTACCAACAAGGAACGCAAAACTTTACAGTTGTCTTTAAACATATGGTGTGTGTATGTGATACGAAATACTCAATTTTGACGAAGAATAAAAAAGTGTGACCTTTTGTGTGCTTTTAATACAACTCAAGTCGAAAAGGTGTAAAATAAAAATTTAAAAAAAAAAATTATAATAAATTGATTTTCACTTCTTTCCCTTTCCCTATACCTTTCCATTTTATTTTTTGGCTTTGTATTTCAGTCTTTCGATTTTGTTTTCAATCTACTTTAAAAGGTAACATGTGTCACATATTCGACGTGAGCTTGTTGCTATAAATCAGTGAAAAAAAGTGTGTGTGTTTAAAAAATTCGTGTGTAATCAAAGAAAATAAAAGATTTTGTATTAAGACCACAATTTCAGAGTTGGTATAGTATAGTCATTCATAAGTCATGACCGACCATATAATACCCTATACTGAGTATATGATTTTTTTTCATGAGTAATTTTCGAAAGTGGGCGTTATATGGGAGCTATGACCATATAAAATTAAACTTATTTTTGTTAAATTTTATGTGGATGCCAACATTTTTAAGAGATTTATGCTCGTTAAAGTGATTCTCGGAAGTGGGCCTTATATGGGATCTATGACCAATTGTGGACTGATCGTCATTTAATTAGGTCATGAGAATTATTTCTATATGAAACTTATTTTTGTTGAATTTTATGTGAATACCAAATTTTTTAAGAGATTTAAGCTCTTTAAAATGATTTTGTGAATTGTGGACCGATCAACATGAAATCAGGTCGCATGATTTACTTCTATATGAAACTTATTCCTGTTGAATTTTGTGTGAATACCAAAATTTTTAAGAGTGAAAGTGATTTTCGGAAGTGAGGGTTGATGCTAAATCGATCGGTATAAATTAGGAGTAATAAGTATATATTTCTATTTAAGTGCATATATAAGAATTTATTGTTATCAGTAGACACCACTTACTTGTGTTTGAATATCAAGGTTGTTATATGTTTGTTAGATTTCTCAAAGAGAATATAATTAGATGTTGACGTTGTTGTTGTTGTTTTTGTTTTTGTTCTTTTATTAAAATATCTGTCTATGTACTCTATATTTATAAATGATTTTTAATCTTTCAAATAATTATACTTTTGGTTGGTTGCTTTCAATTTTAACCTAGAGAGGTGAGACTGGAAACTTGTGCGCTTTATTTATGTTTTGAAACTTATTGGGGCGGGAAAAAGTAATTTCGTTTAACACATAAAATAAGTGAATTTAAAAAAATTTAGCATTGGTAGATTTGTTTACTAGTACTCCCATTTACTATCTCTAATTTGTTTTGACAAAAAGTTTTTAGTATTAAGTATGATTTTAGAAAAAATAAAAACCATTATAATAAACTCATAAATTAGAGAAAAGAAAATCTAATTTTTAATTTTATTTTTGACATAATAATATAATATGAAATAGCATGATAACAATATGGTTGTGGCAAATATACTATGCTCTATGTAATCATAAATGTTTGTCGCAAACAACTTTGTTAAATACATTTAATTTCAATAATTCTTTGACTTCGCCAATAGTGTTTTAGTTCATATGTATTTTATAATTACATAATTGTTGCTATATCGATGGCAATATCGCACTGGTTCCTCTAAAGAGAGTCAACTCAAAATTTGAAAATTTTCAGTAGAGGCAAAAAACTATCTTTTTTTTAATACATTACAAAAGAAGTTGAAGACGGATTCAAATGTATTTTTTGGCGAAAGAGTAGAGAAAATTATGTAAGACTTTTACAGTGGGTAGATTTCTTGCAAAAAGTGAAAATTTTAAAATTTTGAGTTGACTCTTTAGAAAAACCAGTGCGATATGATTTATTATGAACAGTTTTATGTTTGTAAAAGTTTAAACTAAATAATCACAAATACTTCATAATATGGTCATGTGTCTACATTCATAATATGTTCATGTCATATAATCATATTACGATTATGATTGAGCTGAAATATATTATGGTTCATATACCATATTCAAATCATAATATGACGACGTTCGATTATGGTTACACAACCATATAAGTAAGATCATATACATACACAAGCATGAGAAGATAGTAGTCATTGAATGAAAAAGTTGTACTTTATTCGATATACTTAACTTTGAATTTTATATCAATAAGACATTTTAGAGTCTAATCACAATGCTTATGTAGTTATATTTTAACCTACAGTTTACATACACAAATTATTTAAACCGACAGTATAACTATTAGTTACTATATAACCATACATCGTTTTAAAGGGGTTTACAGTGATTTCACCGATTATATGAAATCTATGGCCAATTATGAACCGATTCAAAGTTGGGAAATAGATTTTTGTTTATAAGAAACTTACTTGCCGCGAAGTTCATTTTCATACTAAACAATTAAGAAAGTTTGGTCGGTCAAGCCCGACCTTATAATACCCTACACTAAGTAAATGAGCAAAATCATTATTCTTTCAAAATTTCAATAATTTATATTCGTGAGTGATTTTCGGAAGTGGGCCTTATATGGGAGCTATGAAAAATTATGGACCGATCACCATGAAATTTGGTCATGTGATTAACGTATATATGAAAGTTATTTATGTTGGATTTTATGTGTATAATTTTATCATAATATGTTGTTCTCAGATTATGATATGAGAGTATCATAATATGGTAAGTCCTTCATCATATAAATGGTTGTCACAAACATATACATGGTTACTGTAACCATATATATGGTTGGAATATTCATGTGAATCGTAAATTAACCATATTATTGTTACAACAACTATATATATAGTTACTGTGACTATAATATTGTTCAAAAATTTTGAAATTGTTACAGTAACCATGCACAAATTTGAAATGGTTACAGTAACAATGTACAACTATATTTTTTTTCTGCGTGTATATAAATTAAACATTTATGACCGATAAAGTCCAATTTCGGGAGGACATTTGTATGGGGGCTAGGTGAAATAATGGACCGATTTCAGCCAGTTTCAATAGTCTTGGTCCTTGGGCAGAAAAAATGATATGATAATATCTTGATATGATAATATCTTCAAAATTGCGACCTGTACTCTGCGCACAAGGTTTACATGGACAACCAGCCAGCCAGCCAGCCAGCCAGACGGACGGACGGACATCGTTTAATCGACTCTGAAAGTGATTCGGAGTCGATCGGTATACTTTAAGGTGGGTTTTAGACTAATATTTTTGGGCGTTACAAACATCTGCACAAATCCATTATACCCTCCCCACTATGGTGGTGTAGGGTATAAATATTGAAGATATTAATGGTTAATTATGGACAAATCATATCAAAAGTTTGAAGAATGATTTAAGTTGATAAAAATACTACTTACCCCCATTAACACAAAGTCTGGTTATGCTTTAACTTGTAGTTATACTGTCGGTTACAATTATTTTTGTATGAAAACTCTCCGTATAACTATTAGTTAATACTTAACTTCGTGTTACTAGGAGTTTGTGTGAATTCCCGATCATGCTCGACAAAACGAGCATTATATGAACCGATCGGTACCAAATTTAACAGTGTGAGCCATGTTTTGTGTTGATGGTGCACATTGGGGCAAAATCAAATTTTTGTGGAAATAAATGTGGAATTTCTAAGTGGCTGGTGTGATCGGCATAAAATTTGACGTAGGCGTAGATAAGGAGTATTCGAGTTTAAGTTATTAAAATGGACCCTACAAATACTCCAGAGGCGGCGTTATGAGGGCTCAAAGTAGGGGACCTTCGACATGTAAAATTTTTAAACATGTGCCATTTTTTTGTTTCCAGCGGATTATTCATTGATTCAGCACCACTATGTGGTGGAAAGCGCATACGTTGACAAAAGTAGTAAAAATTATTGAAGCACTATATAAAAAGTGTACTAAATAATAGTAAAAGTTGTTTAAAAAAAAAGAATGTAGATATTTCAACATGACTATTATCAACAGAAAATAACATTATTTCACATTAAAAAACATGGTTTAAAAACAATATTTTTTTTAGATTTTTTTATATTTTTAAATGCAGTCGATGTGGAGTTCTATATGGGCAATTCCACGGGAATGACAACCACGACTGAAAAAACAAAAACCCTTGAATAATTTTTTGCAGATACTCTTATTTGTGCAAAATCTATTCCACTCTATAGGCGTTCAAATGTCACGTACGATGACATGGAATTGCCAATATATATTTGCGTTCTTGAACCCATGTTTATTATTAATATATATGAGACTACAAAACCTACATTTTACATTAGACATAGTGCTACTAAAAGGCTATCAACAAATTAAAACATAATAAAATATTTTAATGATTTCTTTCCGTCGCGTTCTTGACCGTGAAAACTGTGTTCATGCTGTTTTAAGTAAGGAGAGCGGCATCTTGCTCACTTGAATGTTATTTCAGAGACAAATATATGATGAAACCCTTAACAGGTACTATAATGTATATAAAAGGGAGTTAGCAAGATGGTTTATAGAGAAAGTTTTATGCAAAGGGTAGTATCATTCGGTTGTACCTTTAGATCTCTTACAAAGAGCCCCAACAAAGTAATATTGTCCTTATGTCAGCTGCATTACAAAAATGGATACTATGGATGGATATTTAAAATGGGTTGTCCACGTAACCTACGAGACAGAGGTTAATTTAAGTGGTATTTTCAATGTCATCAAAAATTATGAGCTATTTTTGATGACGATGGAAACACCACAAAAATTGTTTATCATTCCCAATTAACTCTAACTTGCTGTTACCACAAATGAATACTTCTAAATGTCGTTTCCATATATCCCTAATTTAACTTGTTTATTTTGTGAATTTCAATGGAAAATTAAACTGGAAAATCTGAATTTAATTTTTTCTGTTTTGAATTTGGAATTGAAAATATCATATTCATTTAATTTTAGGCCGAAGATCGAGGTTGTTGTGGTTTTGTGCTTATATCTAAAACATTTATGGTCCGATTTTGCCGAATATTAATTGAAACCAAGCCCAAACTATATATATATATATATATATGTATATATTGTTGAATAAATCAAGCATGTTAGTCGAAAAGTTAATTGCAACATACAGACGGATATGGCAAACTTGTATATATCTTTACCACTTGGTGATGGGTATAAAAACTCATTTCTAATTGTTCATTGCTCTCAATTTTAAATATATAATCTCATTATGCCATACTCCTCCATAGTGAGGAGGGTATATTGGGTTGGTGCTGATGTTTGTTACGTATACCAATCTGGGGCCGAATTATCGCTTTCGTTATCTAGTAAAATTGATCGTAATTTCCTTATTTGAGATTAGATAACTTTCTAAGTCGATTAGGCGGTGTCCGTTGGTCCGCCTGTCCATGTAAACTTTGAAATCAAACTACAGGTCGCAATTTCAAAGATAATTTGACAAAAACTTTTCTATTGCCCCAAAAACGAATTTGAATTTGGTTACAATCGGATTAATATTTCTCCTAGCTCTCATATTATAATAGTTTAGCTCTCATAAATTCCTTATTTATATAGATATCCAAAACAAATTTTATATAAGCCGCATTACCAACTTTTATGATGATTGGTACATAATTAGTTCCGGAAATCATTTTAAATTTCATATATATAGAAGACATTCCACGTAATTTTATACCGATTGGTCCATAATTAGTAAAAGCTCCCATATAAATTTTAATAGAAAACTCGGTGTAGCGTATCATAAGGTCAGACTTGACCGACTATACTTTCATACTTGTTTTCATTTGGAGAGACTTTTCAATCATACACGTAATTTAAAATAAAATGGTTAATTTCTTGAAATAAACATAAATAGTTTTAAAGTAATTAAAAAAACTTTGTCGAAGATTTTGTAAAATCTACAATTTTGTTAACTAAAAAAAAGCTACACATTTTTATCAACTAACCTTTTAAATTTACAATAACGGTAACCCTTTCTAGCAGAGACACTACACCTTTGGCAAGTGGCCACTTGACATAACAGTGTAAAGATCCTACATCTGTTAGCATTTATATGGCATCACTAATGTGCTTAATAGCGGAGACATCATCATCCTAGACACTTACCTATTTGCTGTATTCAGCAAAATATTATAAAGATGCCAGATTAAACACTTTATGAAAAATGCCCATAAAATAAAACAATTATTCATGTTTTTTTGTTACATCTAATGTTTTTTGGGGGTTTTTTATTTTAAAGTATCTTTTAATTATTCATATTATTTCACAATTTTATTCTTGGTTTTTTTGGTTTTTGTAATTTAATATTTATTTTTTTTGTAGGTTTTACTTACACATTTATATTTAATATATTTAATACAATAATTGTAATGTTTTTGTTTTTTTTTTTATTTTGTATTATTACTATTATTTTATATATATATATATTTATATAATTACGTTATTTTTTTGTTTAATATTAATATTAAATACATACATAAGTATGAATTTAATACTTTAATAATAATTATTATTTATAATATAATTAATAAATATTTAAATAATGTTCATTAGTGGTTTTATAAATTAACCTTACTGATTTCGTTTTTTCTCTCGTTTTTTTCGTGGAGTTTATTTAAATCATTTTTTTTGTTTTTTTGTTTTTTTTTTTAATATATATAATTTTTTAATTGTTATTTGTGTTGCTGTTGTTTTGTTATATTTGCAGTTAATTACACATTAATTTATAATCATTTCTGTTTACTTTTTTTGTGATCATTTGGTAAATGTGGTCGGTCATAGGATTAAACATTTGCAGTTTATTTTTTATTTATTTTATTCTTTTTTTTTCTGTGTTTGTTATTTTATTACTTTTTTTTTTTAAATTTTTAGGTTAGTTTTTTATTATAATTGTAAAACTTTAATGACAAGTGTGTGTGGATGTTAATTTTTCATTCATATCATAGGGTTTTATTTTATATTTTTCCATTTTTTGCAAGTTAACAATTTTTATTTAACTGTTTTTATTTGTGTGTGGTGTTTAGTGTTTAAATTAGAACATTATTTACTTATTAACCAGTTAAACATGGAAAAAAATATTTTTTAGAGTGTAAAAAAATGTACCGGTTTTTTGGTTTAAATTAATTAATGGTTAAAATTGAAATTAACTAACTTGGAAATGCCAATAAAAACTAATTGAAGTGATAAGAACAAAAAAAATTTACTTTTTCATATTGAACTATCAATTTATGATATTGTTAGAATTTTTAAGCTCAAGGCTAGAAACAAATGATTGAATTCAATATTTTAAAAGTATTTAGGAAAAGAAAATGTGTGATTTTAATTATCTAATATGCAGCATTTGGTTGAATTTTCTAAAGTACTTTTAATTACTTATTTAAAAAGTACTTTTTTGAAAAATAGAAAATTTTTAAAATAGTACTTTTTTAAAATATTTTTTTAATTTTTTTTTTTGGAAAAATTACTATTTTTTGATAAATAGGATTTTTATAGTACATTTTTAAAGGTATTACTTTTTAAAATTAACAAATTTTTTTTTTGGTAGATTATTGAAATTCCAAAGTTTTTTTTTGGAAAATTGCTATTTTGATAAATATGTAGTACTTATTTGAAAATAGTATTTTTTGAAAACTAGTCATATTCTGATAAATAGTACTCTTTGTAAAACAGTGTTTTTGAAAATATTTCTTTTTGAAATTTACTAAAAAGTTGTTTCGTCAATTATAAAGATTTTACAAGTTATTTTTTTGTAAAATTGTTATTTTTTGATAAATAGTACATTTTTGAAAATAGAATTTTTTAATTATACTTATTTGATAAAAGTGTTTGTTAAAAACTAGTTTTATTTTGTTTTTTGAAAAATAGCACTTTTTGACAAATAGTACTTTTTGAAAAGTGGTACCTTTTTTATAATAGTATTGTACTTTTTTGAAATATATTAAAACATTGTTTTGGTAAATTACTAACATTTCAGAAGTTATTTTTGATCAAATAGTTTTTTTCTTGATAAATAGTACTTTTTTGAAAATAATACTTTACTGAATAAATAGTACTTTTTCGAAAAGTATTTTTGGGAAATTATAAAATTTTTAAAAATTACTATTTTGACAAGTAATTTTTTGATAAAAAAAACTCTTAAAAACTTATTTGAAAAAGTACTTATTTGAAAATTGAGCTTAAAACAACTTTATTTTAAATTTAAAAAGAACATTCTGCAATGTATTGCACTTGAGTTCAAAATAATGAATCATTCGATAAAATTAGTTACAAAGTACTATTTGAAGTCATTAAAAAATTCTAATAAAATACCTTTTTTAAAAAGTACTACTGTTATGACCGAAAAACACCAACTTCAGGAGGACATTTGTATGGGGGTTAGGTGAAATAAGGGAACGATTTCAGCCAGTTTCAATAGGCATAGTGCTTGGGCTGAGAAAAATGCGTGCACTAAATTTTATCGAAATATCTTCAAAATTGCAAACTGTTCTTTGCGCACAGAGTTTACATGGACAGCCAGTCAGACGGACATCGTTTAATAGACTCAGAAAGCGATTCTGTGTAAATCGGTATACATTAAATTGTGTGTTAGACTAATAGTATTAGATGCTACAAACATCAGCACAAACGCATTATAAGTATCTTCCCCACTATGGGACTTATAAAAGTACTTTTTCGAAAATTATTCGTTAAAAATAACTTTTTTTATTCTAACATTAAATAACAGCTATATTCGGCTGTGCCGAATCTTATATACCCTTCACCAAATTATACTTTAAAATAAAAATTTTAAATATTTTTAGCTAAACTAAATTAAAAAAAAAAGTTTTTTAAATTCTTTTTTTTTAATTTATCAGAGAAAAAATGCTGATATTTTTTTTTTTAAATTTAAAAAAAAAAAATTTTTTGTCAAATAAAATTCTGGTTAAAAATTATTTTTCCCGATTTTGACCCATTGACCCGATTTACTATGGCCTTGTATATATATGCCACTGCAAAGGCCTTTGAAGTATCTATCATTAGATATCCATACTGTCTATATTAATGACTCCAGATTAGATCAAAAATGGGTAAAAAATCGAGGCCGTCCTGGCTTTTTCCTTATATCTCAGCCATTTGTGGGCCAATTTTGTCGATTTTAAATAGCAACCGAACCGGGTCTATAGCGGATATATTAATATATGAATCATGGATGTTAGTTGTTTGGTGGCTGCGGTAAGTTGATTTCAACATACAGACGGACAAATAGACATGGCTATATCAACTCCGCTATCTATAACGATCCAGAATATATATACTTTGTGAGGTTGCATATAAAAAATGTAGACATTACAAAGGGAATGGCAAACTTATACATATATACCCTTGCCACTCATGGTGAAGGCTATAAAAAGGACTTTCCGAAATGCATTGAATTTGATTTAAAAATAATGAACAATTTGAAATAGTAGTAAAAAAATACTTTTGATGTCATCAAGAATCACTTATAGAAGATATTTAAGAAAAAACAATTTTATTAAGTACTTTTCTTTAGAAAATCTTTAGGTAATGGTACATTTTAAGCAGTAGCTCCTAAATTAAGGCAAAATGAAGGAGCGTTTGAAAAATATTGTTACGAATGTGCAATAGCGATTTGAATTTAACGGTCTGTAACGACTGCCTGCCACATTCATCATGTTTATTCGTCCATTAGTAGCATGCGGTTATTAGCATTGTTTGTAAGTATGGCAACACTAAATGTTTAAGCTGCTAACATTAACATCGAAAGCTCTAGAATTCAAATGTACTCGTTTGTCCGTTAAATTAATTGTAGAAGATTCCCGAAAGATGGCGTGTGTATAAATAGTGGTAGATGTTGCAGTCGTGAGTTGAGTTTATCATAGGCGCTGTTAGAGTTAACATCAACTGTCTTAGACATTTAAGTTTGTACATTATAAAGTGTATGGGCATTTCTGCGAATTGATAAACGTGTAACGTGGAAACTATTGAAATGAGTTAATTTTTCAAAAATATTACCACAGTTGAGAAGTACTTAAAAATATTCAGAAAGTATTTTTTTTGAAATGCCTATAAAAGTACTTTTTTTGAAAAAATTTTAAAGAAATATATTTAAAACAGCCACTTTTTGAAAAATACTAATAAAAGTACTTTGAAAGTACTTGAAAAATCTGTTTTTTTTTTTTTTTTTTGAAGTCTTTTTCAAAAATACTTAAGTCATAAATGCACTTATAAAATAAAATATGACTTTACTATAAAAATATCATTAAAAAAACAATTGTGTCTTTAGGCGGTGTATTGAAATATGTTTATGGCAATCAGTATATAAACTTTTCGTTATTATTTCTCTTTTTATTATATTTTATTTAAATAAACATTTTACCAATTTTCTCATTTATTATTTAAGCAATTTACTACCAACATTTATAAACTATTTCTTTTTTTTCAATAATTACTTTATTATTTATGCATGTGTAAATTAACTTTAAAAGGAAAATCAATTATTTACAAAACTTTTGAAATATTTATATTGTATTTTGTTTATTTTTTTTTTTTTTATTTTTTTGCTTGAATAAACTTTTGTATAATTAATTTCAATAATTTAGGTGGTACAACTTTATACTTGATTTTTTTTTTTTTTTAATTTTATATAAGATTCAGTAGGATAATTTTGAAACTACTTTTGTTAAATAATATTTATATCCGTTTTTCTCAAGAATTTTCCAAAATTTCCCATGATCCCACTGAATTTCTTTTTTCCTATCAGTTTTTTAAGTTTTTTTAATGGTGCGCTTAAAAATGTGATGAATTTTTGGTTTTTTTTTATTCAGTAAATTGTATTTTTTTTATTAAAATTTACAATTAGTAAAGTCTAGTTTACTTTTATAAAAATGTTGCTTTTTAATAATATTATTTTTTATTATTTATTACATTAAATATTTACATACTTTTATTATTCATTTTACTTAAGATTTTTCTTAATATATCATGTTATTAATTTCTAATAAAAAAATATTTACATTTCTTAATAATAAATTAAATTTTGTTCACGTATTCTTTGGTATGTTTGAAATTTTATTATTATTTTTATTTTTTTGTTAAATGAAAAACACACTTTAAATAAATATGAAATAAGAAAAAACACAAAAAAACCAAGAATAAAAATTTTTAATAAAAAATAATGTAATAACAAAATACTGTGTTGTGAAAATGAACTCCATAGTAACAGGATTAAATTTCTAATTAAAATGACAAGTAAAACATTGAAATGAACAAATAAACAAAATATAAATTGCTTTATTTTTCTCCTGTTTCTTTTTTTTATTTTGAGGGGAAAAATATGATTTTAGTAGTGATGTGGGTATTAGGGAAAATAACATTCGTTTGTAGTGGAATATTAATCTGACAGGCTTTAAGAGGCAGGATGTTGCCAACTTTAATAGTAAGGTGAGAGTGATGTTCATGTTTGCAAAATAATTCTATATTTCAATTACTTGGCAACAAGTGTCATAACACATATAGTCAAGTCATGCGCTCCTCTGCATTTCAATCACGCTCGCGAGGACTTGAAAATGCCAAACATTATTTAAATATACATGATCGAAGTAATATACATTTGTTTGCTAAGATGATTTCATGTTAGTTTATTAATTTCATGTCATTTTTAGTATTAGATGCTGAAATCTATTGAAAAACATGGACATTTGTTATAGTTTCCAGATATCCTATGTAATTTCATCAATGTTTCCTAATTAAAGGACTGTACAGTAATTGAAATTCGACATATGTGATGAACAATTAAATACATGCCGGTATTCAGCTAGTATTCTTTATGACACAGCACAACAATTTGCAATGACATATTATGGCAATGTGATTGAGTTGAGCATAGCAATGCAAAACATTAGAGTTGGATTTATTAGCTCATTGGTGTGACCGCCAGGGTTTACAATTGCTACTATAATAGCCGTCAATTGCAGTTAATATCATACTAAAAATATAGTTACTATTTTAATTTTGTATAACTCTGCTAATATAAATTGCTGTTACTATTCATATATTACTATAAAAATTGCAATTTCTAGTACCAGATAAAACCAGTTGTCAACTAGTTCTTGTAGTACAACAACCAAAATATATGTTCGTGCTTTAGTAGCACGCACACTTTTTTGCCGAACTAATATTGCGCATCAGCATTCGTTTTTTTTTGTGATTGAAATTTTCTCTAGCAACATTTTACTTTTTTTTGGTTGCTCTGCTATTTTAATGCTGCTAGTCATTTTAATGATCATGACATGTTCAAATGAGTCTGTGTATACCGATTATGATGAAAATCGAAAGAACCAAGGTGAATTTGTTTGTGATGGAATTAATGATATATAAGATACTTTAAGCTACTCAAAATTATCTTTGAGATTGAACTTGTTTGTTTATCATTGAAAAACGAACGTATTTTTAATCTAAATAATAAAATTAAATAATTTTGTTCTTCTATTTTGTATATTAACTGATTCGCAATCATAAATATATGTATAATAAATTGTTATTCAAAAACATAAAATATTTATATGCCAAAAATAACATATATTGTGTGTGTGATATGATGTTATACACTTAACAATAACAGCAACTAATAGCATCAATTGAAGAAATGTAAATTGTGCTATAGCACAACCAAAGAAATTAGAATTGTTCCAAGAAAAATCGCCAGCACATCAAAATAAAACGAACTGCAAAATAGTGTGTGCTACTAATGCACGAAAATATATTTTAATGGATGCGCAATAGTGTTGCAATTTTAATAGTAATACGAATGAACAGTATGAATATTTATAGAAGTTGATTGTGATACTTAGTTAAATGTAAGAAATATATTGCTAGAGCTAAATATCGAAACCCTGGTGACCGCTCTTTTCAGCTCAGCTCACTTAAATGAACTAGGTCAATTTTTTTCGCTCATTAGTTCAGTATGTTGTATAATGACCATCTCGTTTTGTGAGTAGCATACGATCGTATACATAACAAACTCACATTCGTTGTATTTTCAATGTGTATATGATACAGAATACAAGCGAAGGAACTTTACAGCATTGGCGAGTGAATTGAAACATGTGGTTTAGTGAAGACGATTAAATGAATGTGCTGAGCTTAAAACACTCAGTACGATGAACGATTCATGTACTACACAACTCTTTAAAACATATCGTTAAATTCGGGTCACAAGAAACAGGGAATGAAATATGTATTTGAATGTTGTGAGTGAAACTAATGTAAGTATATTTTATTTCTCTAATAAACTGCCTTGCTAAACAAGTCGCTCTTAAATCTTTATAAGTTTTAAGTTTTTATTGGCCGAATAATGAAATCTGTCGAAATGTTTAAGTATTTTCCATATATTCACAAAGTTCCCACAATATTATTTAAAGTAATAGATTTTTAACAAAAAACAAGTAAGAGAGCTATATTCGGCTGTAGCGAATCTTATGTACCGTTCACCAAATTATACTTTAAAATAAAATTAAAAAATTTTTTTTTTAATTTTTTAAAATTTTTTTCCAATTTTTTTAAAAAAAAAATTTTAATTTCAACATTTTTTTTTTTTAATTTATTAGTAAAAAAATGTATGACAAAAAAATGTTTTTTGTGAAAAAAATTCGGGTTAAAAAATATTTTTCCCGATTTTGACCTATTGTAGGTCCAACTTACTATAGCCTTGTATACATCGTTGCAAAGGACTTTAAAATATCTATCATTAGATATCCATATTGTCTGTATTTATAACTTAGTAATCCAGATATAGGCCAAAAATAGAGGTGTCTCGGATTTTTGCTCATATCTCCGTTATTTATGGACGAATTTTGCTGATTTTAAATAGGAAACTTCTCGAAAGCATGTCTGACAGAATTATTGAAGATTTGGATCCCGAAGACATCTGGGGTCTTCAGAAAACTGATTTCAACAGACAGACAGATGGACATGGCTAAATCGACTCCGCTATCTATAAGGATCCAGAATATATATACTTTATAGGGTCGGAAAATTATATTGTGGAAATTACAAACGGAATGACAAACTTATATACACCCTTCTCACGAAGGTGAAGGGTATAATTAGAACTAAGTGTTGTTTTACCAGTAGGTATCACTTTAATGTCCTTTTATTCTCATTTCATGTATTAAAATAACTCGTTCATAAATCCAAGTGTTAGAAATTACCACTTATTTTTAGTTATTGAAGTAAACGATTTAAAATACTTATCTTTTATAGACAGTAATTCTCACTAATGTCTGATCGGATTTATATATTTTGCGTCATTTGAAACGTATGTGATATTTGTAGTGCAGAGAAAAGTCAACTGGTTATTTTGTACTAAACCTCGGTTTTTCAATGCCAAAACCGCAACCGAAAATTATTCTTCGGTTTCTACTTTTAATCTATTTTTCGTAGAAAAATTTAGAAATGAAAACCAAACTTTTTCATCCAATGATTCATCATCCAATTTCTCTAAAGACAAATCAATGTAAAAATATCTTAATTTTTTTAATCGTATTACAATAATGTAGGGGCTAGGCAAGGAAACCTGTTAATAAAGAATGACACAAACTCATTTACAAATATTGATCATATGAGTATTTCCCGACAATTAAACTTCAAATGACTGTTTATTTACTTAATTTAAAAAAATAATGCAACATTTTTGTAACAAAGACTTAGATTTTTCAAATATCCGATAAAAGTATGGATCTAATATGCGGGTGAACTTCGCCATCCCAATTAAAAGAAATAAATAGTACTATTAAGTCTCCCTTTGTGAATTAATACTAATTCAGGATAACACATCTCTTGTTTAATGCTTCTATTATTAGAATACAAAAGGTAACATAAAGACCAACATTTTGTATTTCCACCCAGCATCATGAATGTCTAATTTCATATTTCTGGGTCCATTATTATAGAAAACTAGCGGACTCGGCGCATTTCGCCTCGCCCCAACTTTAAGCCTTTAGAAAATCTTTAGACTAAAACTCCATTTTCGATTTTTCCAATTTTCCGAAATGATTTTTCCTCGAAAATACGAACAACTGGCAAAAATTTTTACTGAAATCGGCACTGCCGTTCTCATTTTATGAATTACTATACATTTTTTACACCATTTTTATATATATAAAGAAAAGACTCAAAAAAAAAAAAACTACTCCTTAGTTTGGTTTAGTTCTCCTTTTTTGGCATCATAACACCATTGAATGAAATGTACTTTAATGTATATGTATAAAGTAACTAATTTAATATATTAAAAAAGTACCATTTAAACAAAAAGTACCAATTTTCTTTTATTCTCTTGAACACCCGTCTAGTTTGTTTCTGTAACACTTAATATTTAATAAATTATCACAAAACCGAAACTGTACTTTATACATTCCCGGTAATCTAGCGTGAAGACAATTGTCACTTAAGTGTCTCTAAGTTATCTAAAGTGTAGCCATTTTAAGAAGTTTTATTTACTAGCAATCGGTTACTGGACTGTCTATGACTATTTGCCACCGGACATATTAAATATTTAGTTATGTAGCTGACCAAGTAACCAATTAGGTAATTAGTACAGTAACTAACTCTATATAACCGGTATGTGAATCCAGTGTGTTATCCAAAAGGGGCAATTGACTCCCTGGACATGCACGTGTTAAAATAACTAGTCACGTAGCTACTTTTTCGGAACAGTCTCCTAGAATGAATGTGCCTGTGTGTTCTTAATTTTGGTCGCACAGTGTTGCCCAGGGATGAACAATTTGATACGATCGTACTTGTTTGATACTATTTTATATTCAAAAGTACCTTAGTACTCCCGAAACTCATTTGATTCTTTAAAACGATTTTGTAACAGATAAATTAACACATTCCTATAGAATCATAATTATACGATTTTCCATATAAACATGTCCGAGCATGTCGTTATTGTCCCAACAAACCATTTCATAAGCAAAATGTAACTAAATTGTAGAATAAGCTTATCATAAGAGATTTCCTACAACTTTTTATAAGCTTATTTAATAGTGTTTTGAAAATGCTTCACATGACAATACTTTTTACAATAATACTTGCTATACACTTAGTTTATATAACACATTAACAAATATGATTGCAAATGTCTTTTGCTCGCAATAGTTTTGTATGTGTTTTGTTCAAAGAGTGAAGTGTTTTAAAAAGTTTAAATCTGTTAAAAAAAGTAATTATTAAAATAATAAAACTTAATAAATAATTTATAAATAAATTTCAGGAAAATTAAATTCTTATGAAAAACGTGTATAAATATTATTTGGTTATATTCCCAAGCTTACAAAACTATTACGAATGTAAGCTTATTATATACTACAGACAAGTAATATTATCGCAAGCGCTCAGTTTTCATTATTAAATTATTTTTAATAAGACTTTTACAATAGTAATCACAACACTTTTCTAAGCTTATGGTTTATGTTGGTAAGCTTGTTACAAGTGATTTCTAAATAGTTTTGGTTTGTTGGAGTAGTACTCTGCGGTTGAAATATTTCTATGTGAGTACCGAACAAAAATGGCTGGTGTAGCCTGCTTTAAGAATTTATCTTGAAATTGGAAGTTATTCATTCATTTATAACGCCGATGATGGTTGCATTATTAGATTTATCACATATTTATTACACCTCTTCATAATTGATGTTCTCTACATACGAGAAAATTTTAAAGCATTTTAAATAAAAAATTAAATGAAAAAGAAACAAATGAAATTAAGAAAAAAAATAAACTTAAAAAGTTCAATATTTGTTTCCTAAAACTATTTTTTGTTTTTCACTTATTTTCAATAATTACAATAACTACTTGCTAAATTAAGGGATTAATAATAAACGTTTTGTGTTTCCTTTTTTTTAATATTCTTTGTTTTAGTTTCAACTGTTATTTTACAATATATAAAAATCAAGTGTTTTTTTTTGTAGGATTTTCTTTTTTTATAGATACGATTTTTTACAAAAATAAATCTGTGTTAAACTTTTTTTAAATTTTCTTCCTAACGGAAGTATGAATAAAACAAAAGAATCAAAAACATAAGGGAAACAAACCATTTAACAACTGCAATATTTCATGTTGTTTTTAAAAATGTTTTAAATATTTTTTTTTTCATATAATTTAGAGTTAAAGAACTGTAAAATTAATATCAATTAACGCAAAGCTCTATTTATGTATGTCTAAACATAAATTATAGGGGAGAGAATGAGTTTGCAGTTGAGTACAAAGATGACTTACCCCAAACCCCAAAATTGGCGCCTGTGTTGACATAAACTGCTAAATAAGGATGTTGCCCCAATTGCATACAATATTAGTTGTAAATGTTTCAATGTGTATGTGTGCAGTGCCGATGATGATGCAGCATTACTGCGTGATTTAGAACTTGCTACAACTTCGGATTCTTCGGGTGGTATGTCCATGCTGTTGCTGGCCACGATAAATTGAAATATATCACTGACCTGTGGGGTAAATGGAAAATAAATTTAAGTTATTTACATAATATTTATAAGAAAGTACAATAAATAAGGATATATTGTCATTGTGGACAGTGGGAATGGAATATTGTGGTGACAAAACGAAAAATTTCCTCAGAATTTCGAGATTCGCTTCAGTTTGGTTCATATTGTTTAATGGATGTGTGCAAAATACAAAAAATAAAACTATTAATAACTTTAGAACTTTTAGTGAGATTTTATAAGGATAATTAGGGTCCTTGGAAGTAGAATATCTCGAAATTCATATGCTTGATTTTTGTATTTTGTTTTCATGAATGAACACATAATGAATCTGTGTACCAAGTTTTAACAAATTTGGAACGGGAAAACTCCGATTCTTTGTCGAAAATTTGTGTTTGAATCTATGAATCTTTTGGGAAAATACAATTGCCCAATTCACAATCGGTGTCGTAGCGTTGTATGTCGTATTTTTTTTATCAGTTTTATTTTTGTTTCGAAAAATTTGTTTTAAAAATATCTATGACATACAACGATACAACGCTACGACACCGATTGTGAATTGGACAAATGTATTACATTTTATTTATTTTTTTATTTTTATTTTTTTTTCAAGTAGAGTATCTTTTTGAAACATCCATTCCACTGAAATCAATTCCCATCACTACGACTTCATACATACATACTCGTGTTAAAGGAATTTGTATACATTCCTTCATATTTTGTCGCTGTTATTACACTAGTATGTAGTTATTTTCTTTATCATCATCAGTGATAAAAAAAATGAATAAATAAATTTAAAAAAATAAAAATATAAAATCAACAACAAATACATAGCAATAATACAACACATACCTCATTCCAACCATAACGATTTTTTGCCTGTACAATGGCTTCATAATACGCTCCGGGTACAAGATTCTTTATTGTGTATGACATAATGTGTGTTAGCGGTTCCGAGGCTGGACGATGTTCGGGTGTAAGTATAAAATCATGCCATCTACCTGGATGTTGGAATGTATCATTCATCTGGAAATATTTACAAAAGAAAACAACACACATTCAGGTATATATACACAAAAAAAATATGTTGCCTTTCAACAAAAACTAAAAAAAAAACAACAAATATGAATGTTGAAAAATATATATATATATAAAAAAATGGAAATATCAACATGATTATGATGATGCTTAAACAAATACACACATTGAACAATTCCAAAGAAATGTTGATGTTAAAGGAAGCGAATAGGGCGATGAGATTGGAATTATACAAAATACACATACATATGTATGTATGTATGTATATGCATATAGCATTTGCTTGATACACAATTGCTGTGGGTGATACTTTAACAAAAATGTTGTAAGTATTATTTGCGCTATTCATAAAGTTACAGGAGATGGCCAAATAAATGGTTACAATATATAACTTTCTATAGTAAAATGTTTGTAGATCCCAATTAAGAAATAAAAGTTTTCTTTAAAAACAGTTTTCATTAAAACAGTTTTCTTGTAAAATTAACTTTTTTATAGTGGTAATAAATAGTGATTTATGCCATTATTTCCGAAATAATGAAGACTTATAGTATGTTTCAGCGATTTGTCTTATTTAACGTTTTTGCATATTAAATAATTATTAATGTATTAAATAATTACTGTTAATAAAGACTCTTAGACAGTAGATAAGCCGTTTAGCAAACCTACGGTCTATTATCCAGCAATCCTAACAATTCTTAGTAATGTGCTTTATATATATAAAACAAAAAAATTTGGCTAGTATGATTTAATATATCATGAAACTCAGCTGTACAAAATTGTGTTTTTATACCCTACACCACCATAGTGGCGAGGGTATAATGGATTTGTGCAGATGTTTGTAACGCCCAAAAATATTAGTCTAACACCCACCTTAAAGTATACCGATCGACTCAGAATCACTTTCTGAGTCGATTAAACGATGTCCGTCCGTCCGTCTGGCTGGCTGGCTGGTTGGCTGGCTGTCCATGTAAAGCTTGTGCGCAGAGTACAGGTCGCAATTTTAAATATATTTCGACAAAATTTGGTACATAACATTTTTTCTGCCCAAGGACGATCCCTATTGAAACTGGCTGAAATCGGTCCATTATTTGACCTAGACCCCATACAAATGTCCTCTCGAAAGTGGATTTTATCTGTCACAAATGTTTAATTTATATAGGTATCTACACAAGTTTTTGTCCAAATAAGTTTTATATATACAGAATTCATGTCACAAAATTTTATTATGATCGGTCCATAATTAGTCATAGCTCCCATATAAGGCCTGCTTCCGATAATCACTTTAACGAGCATAAATCTCCTACAAATATTGGTATACACATAAAATTCAACATAAATAACTTTCATATAAACATTAATCACGTGACCAAATTTCGTGGTGATCGGTCCATAATTTGTCATAGCTCCCATATAAGGCCCACTTCCGAAAATCGCCCACGAACATAAATTATTGAAATTTTGAAAGAAAAATGTTTTTGCTCATTTACTTAGTGTAGGGTATTATCTGGTCGGGCTTGACCGACCATACTTTTTTACTTGTTTTTAAACTGGTTTTCTGAAGTGGCCACTACATGAGACTGATTGTGGACTGATCGTCATACAATTTAGTAGCATGATATCTGAGTATAAAGAACTTTACTTATCAATAGTTGTAAAAGATTTATCAATATTGAACTGATTTTCGAAAGTGGGCCTTATTTCGAAGCTATGACAAATAAGAAAATGTTAGGTAATTTTAACATACCTATATGAAAAGGAAGATAAAAATTAAATATTTTTTTTGAAATTTATTAGCGGAAAAAATTTTAAAATAAACAAGTAAGAGAGCTATATTCGGCTGTGATGAATCTTACCCTTCACCAATTTATACTTTAAAATAAAAATTTTAAATATTTTTAGGTAAACAAAATTAAATTTTTTTTTTTTCAAAATTTTTTTTTTTCAAAACAACTAGTAAGAGAGCTATATTTGGCTGTGCCGAATCTTATATACCCTTCACCAATTTATACTTTAAACTAAAAATTTTAAATAATTTTCGGTAAACAAAATTATTTTTTTTTATTTTCAAAATTTAAAACAAAAATTTTTTCAAAATTAAAAAAAAAAAAATTTTTTTGTTTCAAAATTGTTTTCAATTTTTGTTTTTCGTAATTGTTTTTTAAAATCTTTTTTTAAATTTATTAGTTATAAAAAATTTTTGTGGTAAAAAAAATTCGGGTTAACAAATATTTTTCCAGATTTTGACCCATTCTAGGTGGCAATGGACTTTGATATATCTATCATTAGATATCCATATTGTCTATACTAATGACTTAGTAATCCAGATATAGATCAAAAATAGACCAAAAATCGAGGTTGTCCCGGCTTTTTCCTTACATCTCAGCCATTTATGGACAGATTTTCTCGATTTTAAATAACGACCGAGCCGGAAGAATTCCCGATATATTGTTGTATCTATTATGTTTGTAAGTTATTTGGGGGCTACGGAAAGTTGATTTCAACATACAGGCAGACAGACGGGCATAGCTATATCGACTTTGCTATCTACAAGGTGGCGCAAAAGTAATCCACCTATGTCAGTTCTGTTTTGACGTTTGTGTAGTAAACACATGCGAAATACACGTTAATAAACAATATTACGCTACATTGCTCCAGAACGCGGAATATTGCTGACTATTTATTTGACCAATAATCGGCAAAGTTTATAGCATTTTCTGATAGGAGGATTACTTTTGCGCCACCTTGTATAACGATCCAGAATATACATACTTTATGGGGTCGCAAATGAAAAATGTAGAAATTACAAACGGAATAACAAATTCCCATGCTACTCATGGTGAAGAGTATAATTAGGTGGCATTTCTTTTGTATATATACCTATACAAATTATATATTTATGACAGATAAAGTCTTATTTCGGAAACAACTTTATAATGCAGGAAATAATGGTCCGATTTTAGCCAGTTTTAATAGACTTCGCTCTTGGGCCAAAGAAAATAAATGTACCAAATGTTATAGAAATGTTTTCAAAATTGCGACATGTAAAGGGTTTTCCAACAAGAGTTGTTATTTTGGTATTCAAAGATTGGATTTTTTGAGATAAATGATCGGATGTTTATTACATAATAAAGAGAACGTCAGCCAAATAGCCACCACAACCACGCTTACAGGACCATATTCTTTTCATGAAATTTTCCATAATCAAATCGCAAAGTGGCTGCTCTATGTCCTCGATAGCCTCATGTATTCTATCTTTGAGGTTTTGAATCGACGCTGGGCTGTTGGCGTAGACCTTATCTTTCACGTGGCCCCAAAGGAAGAAGTCACAAGGTGTTAAGTCACAAGATCTCGGTGGCCAATTTTGATTACCTCTTCGAGAGATAACATGGTACGGAAACTAGTCCAGATCAATATCATCCAAAATACGTTGTAATGACGTTTGTGGAATGCCCAATTCCAAAGAACGAGACTTTGGGCTACAGCAGTAATATTCACAGTTGTTCTTGAGCGACGTGCACGGGTTTTATTCTTCACATCACTAACTCTTGCCAACAGCTCGAATTTTTCCACCTGTATTGCGGTCCGACAAGGTGCTACACGACAACCCAAAAATGCTTTAGTTTTGAGAACCATTTTTGTAGTGAATTTTAGTAATTTCAATGCGTGTATCGTTCCATTTTTAGTAATGGCGTAGTTTCTACTTGTCAAATGTCAAAGAATAAAAGCTTCAAAGGTGACAGCTACCGAAATACCGGGTGATTCAAAATAACACCTCTTGTTGGAAAACCCTTTACTTTGAATAGAACGTTCTACTTTTGTCCGTTAGATAATTTATGTAACTTCAAGAAGATTGAACTGTGTATATAAATAGTAACACCAAGTTGGAATTAACATTAACTTTATTACCAGTGTATTCTTGGACATTATAAAGTATGTTTTTAAATTGTGTAATATAAGTATTAAAAGAGAGTGACTATTTAAATTGTTGTATAAATTTAAATAAATAAAAAGTTGTTACAAATTTTAAACTACTGATCGTTGTTTTTTGCTATTTAAAAGAAAATGGTTTCTTTAAAGGAAATAAACCACCGTTTTTAAAAGGTAAAAACGTAACAATACTTCGGTAAATATTTAAATAAAATCATATTTTTACTTTCGTTATACGTATTTACATGTATACTACTTTTTGACTTCGCAGGCAAAAAATGTTGATTTTTTTAAGGGCAGTTTCAAAACTGCATTTTCAATTATTTTTAAATTTTGTTAAAGAAATTTTAGAATTTTTAGTCATTGAAAACATCGAAAACTACTTTTTGGCCACCTACATGATTTAAAATGTTACTTTTGTCAGGAGAATTGACAATTGTATCACAAAAATATATTTAAAAGCAGAATATTTACATGTTTTAAAAACCTGAATATTAGGACATTTCCGACAAAAGTTTGGTAGAAAGATTTTGGTTCATATAAGACTTGTTTCTGTCCATTTTCATCTCGATATTAATTATTATAAAACAATTATGAATGTTCAAGTCATTTTCTGAGGGGTACCTTGTATGGGGACTAAGAACAAATATCGCCCGCTTTTCGCCATACTTCACAGACTAATTTCAGAGTACTTGTAAAATTGTATCAACATATTTATGACTTCTAAAATATGAATAATACTGTCTCTACAACGAGAAAATCACAGACATATTCAATTTAATTTAAAGCTAAAATTCGTTTGAGTAAAGTGGCAGTAAAATAAAAATATATTTGAAGTTCTTTGATTATTCTTCATAATATTAGGATATTTCTACTAAATGTTTATTATCTCGAGAACAAATCATGGTCCCAGTCTGAATTATGTATGTGTTGTTAACCATACAAGGGCAAATAATTGGTGAAGTTTTTTTAGAAAATGGAAGACATAATTTTGGAAATCTACTTTGTTCAAGGAAAATATTGAACATTTTAATAAACTTCCAAATTTGTATTACCACTGAGAACCCGTGTTCCAAATTTCGAAGTGGTAAGGTACGAGTCCTACTCGAAAAATGTCGGCTCCTCCCTATAACTAGTTCCCATAAATAATATTTGGTGGTATTTTTGTAAATAGCAGGAAAATTCTACCTATTAATTTAATCTAAAACCCCTTATTACCTTTCCCAAGGACGCCAACATTACAAAAAATAAAAATAAACTCATTCTAATTAATTGACCATAATTCTCTGATGGTTGTGATTTAATTAAACGATTAAATTTTATTTTTGCTACCCACTCCTTCAACTAAATAAAAGTTTTTCCAACATGCTGTAAAACGTCATTAACATTAAGTTGATTTTTTTTTATACTAGCAACCAATAGCGTGAGGTCACACAAATAAATTACGAATAAATAATGTAAACCAACCATTAGTATTAAATCATAGATGGAATACCAATTAAAAAATAAATGGTGAATTAAACAAATACAAATATTTCAAACCAAATTACATTGAGAAAGGATCATTAAAATGGGAAAAATAAATAAAAATCAGAGAGAGAAAAAAATAACAAACTCAAATCAGATGTAAAACTAATTGATTGATATCATCAGTAAGTAATTAATAAATACAAATTTTATGCAAAAAATTTACAACAATTTTTAATGTCGTTAGGCGGTTACATACAAAGAAGACAGAATGTTACACAACCCTTAGCTTTACATTTTGTATATGAAGAGTTATTAAAATTAATTAAAATATTATTTAATAGCGTTTTTATTTAAATTTCTTTTATTGCTACACTTTAAAAGTGTTTGTGCAATTAATGACTTGTGTCAAAGAATTTTACAAATAATAATGACACAAGTGCTTGTCAAAAATGTCATAGTTTATTTTCAGATTTTTCTTTCTTTACCTTTAGAATTGTTTGCATATGCTTGTATATAAGTACTTATTTTCGAGTATCTGCGCAATTATGAAAATTAATGAAGTAAAAATGTTGCAAAGTTGAATAAGAATTTTGTGTTTAAGCAGCTTTTCTTGTCATTATGAAAGCTTTTCAGTTACAACAAATGCAAATAATGTTGTAGTTGCAAGTGTAGTTGTTTTAGATGACAGAAAATCAAATCAAAATCAAATCCCCAGCAGTTAAGCAAGTAGTCAATGTATTTCCTATAGACAGTACTTGCAACTAATGTCTGATCACTTGGTGGACTTTAATTTAAATATTTTGGGTCATATGACACGTATGTGTTTTTTGTAGTGCAGAGAGAATTGAATTGCTTTCTTTATAGATATGATGAATCTAGCGTGAAGGCAATTGTCACTTAAGTGTCTTAAAGTAATTTAGAGTCACTTTAATTGGTTATTTTGTTATGCACTTTTTTGTGAGTAATTCGTACAAACTGGTTTTATACAAATTGTGTTGATACAATTCTCATGCAGTTTATTTTCTTACTGACATACCATGCAACCTAGCGTGGTGTCAATTGCCACTTTAGTGTCCTGGATTGAAGTCATCTGAAACGTTTATATTGTACTACACTTTAGTAAGTAGTTATTTGACCCACCAGAAGTTATCTATTGGAGAGTTGTCAGAGAAAGTTTGTTTTACAAGCAATCGGTTGTTAAACTATCTATCAGATGTCTTTTTAACTGATTATTTGTTGTCAATTAGCTACCGTATATGTTAAAATAACTAGTTATGTAGCTGATCAAGTAGCCAGTTAGGTAGCTAGTAAGGTAACTCTGACTCTATGTAACCGTTATGTGAATCCGATCTGTTGAATTCTTTGGACCAGGTATTAGACAGTATCATTGTCCAAAATGGTCAATTGACCCCCATGAACATGCATGTATTAAGGTAACTAGTCATGTAGATAAATATGTAACTAGTTGTCCCCCTTAGTGATAGGCAAAATCACTAGTTCGGGACAGTCCCCAAGATCTGCTGGGTTTTGAAAAGAATATGTAAATATTTATTGTTTAACATGGCTTCATTGTTTTTCACAATGTTCTTCATAAAATGAAATTAAAGCTTTCAGGCTTCTATAACCGTAGAATAACTAATAGTTTTTTATGAAAAAATAAGTTTAATATAAAACAGCGAAAGGCAAACTCACACCACTACAGTTTTTAAATATTGTAGTTGTATGAGTTGAGTAAAAAGTTGAGAAAAAAACAAAAACAATAACTGAAATAAACAAGCATAAAAAGCGAAACCTGCGAGACTGACTGGTTTTGATTGTTTTATACAATGTGTGTGCTTGCGTACATGTGCAAAACAAAAACAAGAGAGCTCATTTGAGAGCTCAATGCCTTTCGCTGATATAAAACAAACTTTTCACATTGTTATGGTTCAAACTAAGATGATTTCAGGAAGTTCATCAGTCGATTCAGAAAAATTTCTCAGTTGTAGCAAATAGTTTCGAATAGAAAAATAAGTTCCGCAATTTAAATGATCAGACATTGTTGAAATAATGTGTTCTTCAAGATAGTTTATCTAAATTTAAGTATTTTAAATTTTTGGTTAGATTGGTGACAAAATGTAAAGAATTAAATTTTACAACACGTTAGTCATACATTAAACATTTTACTTGATGTTGACATCACGTAAAAGGCAATTTACATCATGTAAATATATCGCTTTCATGTAAATCTTAATACACACAAATAATTTTGAAAATTCTTAAATATTTGTTTATTTATTTACATTGTTGACACTGTGTAAAGAATGTAAGGATTTAAATTTTACTGCATGTAAATTAATATTTATGAAATATTTTTAGAAAATCATCTGGACCAATATAATAATAATTTTTCTAGTTGTTTACATTGTTGACAAAAAAAATTTTTTTTTTATATATTTTTTTTTCGAAATTTTTTTTTTAAGTTCTTTCCAATATTTAAAAAAATTTTTTTTTTAATTTAAAAATTTCTTTTTTTATTTCATTAGTGAAAAAAAGTTTTTTGTGAAAAAAAATTCGGGTTAAAAAATATTTTTCCCGATTTTGACCCATTGTAGGTCCAACTTACTATAGCCTTATATACATCGTTGCAATGGAATATCTATCGTTTGATATCCATATTGTCTATATTAATGACTTAGTAATCCAGATATAGATCAAAAATAGGCCAAAAATCGAGGTTCTCTCGGATTTTTGCTCATATCTCCTTTATTTATGGACGGATTTTGCTGATTTTAAATAGGAAACTTCTCGAAAGCATGCCTGACAGAATTATTGAAGATTTGGATCCCGAAGATATCTGGGGTCTTCAGAAAATTGATTTCAACAGACAGACAGACGGACATGGCTAAATCAACTCCGCTATCTATAAAGATCCAGAATATATATACTTTATAGGGTCGGAAAATTATATTGTGGAAATTACAAACGGAATGTCAAACTTATATATATCCCTCTCATGAAGGTGAAGGGTATAATAAATATATTTAATTTGATGAAACTAATTTTGTTATGATTTTTGCCTACTATTTTTTGTTTTGTGTTATTTATTTTGCAACCATAATATTTCACAATGGTTTTTAATGCTTTTCCAGCTCAAAAATGTCCTAAAATAATACTACTTTCTATGCTATGTTTATTGTGTTATCGTAACGAACCAGCAGATACCAACGCCGAATGCCTAAGAGTCGGTTAAGCCGAGCCGCCGAGTCGTGATATTTTACGATATTATGACAATATGACTGATAATAGACCTTGTGAATTGACCAATTGATAGACACACGAAAATAGAAAATGCTCTAATTGCCAAGAATGTCACAAGACCTACATATGTATTTTACATACACAAAATATCCCAATACATATCACAAAACACATGCAATACATGCCGTGTGATTTTAGCCCTGTGATTTAATTTTTCATTTCGATATCATACATTTCCAATTACAAATATCATTTCCAAAAATTTCAATTTCATAAAAAAGTCCAACAACTTTAAATTACTAGCTGTAAAATATATGAAAACCCCTAGAAATTCATTTAATATGTATTTATGTAGTTTCATTTATAAAATTTTTCTGGTTTTATTTAAAAACTTAAAAAAAAAAAAACACATACACAGCTGCAATTGCAACAATTTTTGTAGCTAGCAACAAACAAAAAAAAAAAAAAAAAATGTTTATGGTAAATGTACTTGTATTTGTACAAAAAACAAAATTTTATTGATGTTCTGTTGGAATAGAGCAGCTATAACCTGACTATTGTAGCAGTAGTAAAAACTTGCATGCCCTCACAAAAATTTATAGCTTTTTTCTATATTTTTTTTTTTTTTTTATATTTGTGATTTATTAAATTTTATTAGTTGTTTTGTTACTTACCAAAACACGTCTGTAGAGTAAACGTACTTCCTCCAATGGTGGATAACTATCAATTTTCCATGTAAGATTATAACTGTCCGACGAGCGACCCCATTTGGGTGAATAGAATTCTGCAGGGCCAGGACGACCAGATAACTCCATGTATTTGCGTGAGCGGCCCAAAGTGTTATCAGCAACACAGCTGTAAGGTTATAAATGTTTAGTTGTTTGTTTTTTATTAATCTTTTTTTATTGCATTTTTTGCTTAATAGAGTACTGATTTTAATTGATATTTTGTTAGTTAGTTTTTTAGTTTAAATACCAAAGTGTTTGAGTGTTTAATTTGTTATATGTAAGTAAAAAAGTTTTCGTCATAGAGAAATATACAGAGAGCAGAAACTCTGCTGTCAAAGGCCTAACTCAGTTGTCAAAAAACCTAATTGGTGAGAATGTGTTAGTAAATAAAACAATGTGAAAATGTGTATTAATTTTGAGAATTATTTTTGTTTGAGTTTTTTTACTTTCCGCATTAGTCTTTTTCTCTATGGTTTTCATATCAAAGTATAGTAGAAATATATGTATGCATTTATGAAGAGATTTTTTCTTTATACATTCGAAACAATATTTGTACTAGAGTATTAAAATAATACTTTTCCTGCCATTCTCGTATGAAGCATAAAAGCGCATATTTATATCAGTTCGTCTGTATTTCTGAAGGTGTATTAAGGTAGAGATAGTATTTTCGTCCAAAAGTTGAAAATGCGGACAACACATACATTGATTTGCATGTATTTTGTTGTTGCAAGACTTAGGTTTTTGACAGACTTTATTTTGTCTCCCACTAACGCTTCTATGTATACTTACCCTGCAGTTAAGCAAGCAGTCAGTGTATCCCTATCATTTTTCACGTATGTGCCCTTTGTAGTGCAGAGAGAAGACAATTGGTTACTTTATATATCCTAGGTAATCTAGCGTGAAGACAATTGTCACTTAAGTGTCTCTAAGTAATCTGGAGTGTAGTCACTTTAAACGTTTTGTGAGTAATTCGCTCAAACTGGTTTTATACAAATTCTGTTGATATAATTCTCATAGAGTTAATTTTTATTTTAGCTTAACATAGCATGAAGACAATAGTCACTTTAGTGTTCATAGTAACCTATAGTGAAGTCACTTTAAACGTTTATTTTGTACTACACTTTATACCACCAGAAGCAATCGATTGGAGAGTTGTCGAAGAAAGGTTTGTTTACAAGCAATCGTTTACTCTGCTGCCTATGATATGTCTTTTTACCTGACTATTTGAGGTCAATGTTAAAATAACTAGTTATGTAGCTGATCAAGTTAACAGTTAGGTAGCTAGTAAGGTAACTGGCGCTATTTAGCCAGTATGTGAATCCAATGCGTTGACTACTTTGGACCAGCTATTAGACAGTCTAATTGAAGTCAAAAAGTGTAACGTAGCTATTGAAGTAACTAGTACCCACAATAAACGATGGGTAAAATCACTAGTTCGGGACTGTCTCCTAGAACTGCTGAGTATTTTATTCTCTGTTCTAAACGTTATCTAAATGTTCAGTGTTAGATTTTTGGAAAATAATTTTAGATCTTGGGAGCATGGAAAAAGCTTAAAATAAGGACCACCCTAATGTGTAATTGTATATGTGTAAGTATTAGTTATTTTCATTTATTTTTATTGTGCTCATATGTAATAAACTTTATTGATAATAGTGTTGTTGTTGTTATTATTTCTACTCTTTTTTCAACTCATAATATTCCGTTATATTCGTTAGTTCAAAGTAGAGGTTTGTTTACATATTCATACATTCACACATAAATGTTTATGTGCATGTGTCTTTCTCTTATTCCCACACTCCTCCTTCTCTCTCTATTTATATTTACTGTACTAGTAGTATTTTTGTTTATTTTATCAGTAAAGGGTCATTTTATATTTATTTCTATAGTTTCATTTATATATTTTTTTTCTCTTTTATTTTTTAAATTTCATCTCCCCTTTTATACGTTTATTTTTCTCATATAACATAATAAAATGTTACAAAATTAAAGGATTTTTCTATAGAGATTACATTGATGTCTATTACAGATAAAAGTGTGATAAATTATTTTCCATTTATATTTGCTCTAAAACAAATATTATATCTTTTAGTGGACGTTTATGAAAATAAACAAAAATTTCATTTTTATTTTATTCAAATTTCGAAAATATTTTATAATAAACAAAAGTGTTTTTCACTGTGATAATACAAAAACTATTTTTTTTTATTGAAGTGCTTTTTGATTAACAAAAAAATGCGATAAAAATTCGAATATTATTTAGTTCATTATTTTGTTGATTTAATTTTTTATTTTTTTTTTTGGAAAAATAATGAATTTGTTTAGAAAAATGTATTGATTTTTTTAGTTAGACAGATGTAAAGAAAGAAGCTTGTAATAAATTGAATGTCCAAAGAGTAGTCCATATGAACTATGTATGAACTAGATTGCTTCTTTATTATAATACTCGATTTAGATCAGGGAAAGGCAAATGATGGGAGCCGCGTTTTCCATTTACTCTTCTCTTACGTACGTGTGAACACGCATTATATATAAATAAATAACTTTAAAGTTTAAACAGTCTAGCTTGAGCATTGAATTTAAGAATCAGCGTTTCCAGAGAAAAAAAATTTGTCCCAACTATTTAAGATGTATGATGAACAATATTTAATTGGGAAAAAGAGACGAAAGTTTACTGGTAACACCGTTTCGTGGTGAGAGCGGATAAGACAATCGTAAAATGTAATAGTATAGGTTGCCTTTCCCTGATTTAGATGAAGACAGACACACACATACAATCTGATTTTGGGAGAAACACTACATAGCAGTTCTGCTTTCTACTAAGGGACATACAGATGTTTCTCTCTTAAATATTATAGAAAAATATAACTCTTAAAGTCATATTTGTTTTCCATTACTCATAATTACATATGTGAATGGTAGAGTAAGTTTATCTACATATCGTCGTCTAAAATCAAAAATTACGTATCATAAAAGACATCAAAATCGTGTTTTTGATTGATTCTGATACATTTGGTAAAACTACATGTCTCTACAAATTTTTAGACTTCTGTGTCTAAAAACAACGCTTTTATATCCATAATTCAAAATAAGTTATCAACATGTCCACGATTTTCATAAATCAAAAGAAAGTATTTTTTTCAAAATTTAAAAATTTTTTTTTTTTCAAAATTGTTTTAATTTTTTTTTTTAAATTTTTTTCCAATTTTTTTTTTTAAATTTATTAGTGAAAAAAAAAAATTATAAAAAAAATTTTTTTGTGGTAAAAAATATTCGGGTTAAAAAATAATTTTCCCGATTTTGACCCATTGTAGGTCCAAATTACTATAGCCTTATACACATGGTTGCAATGGACTTTAAAATATCTATCATTAGATATCCATATTGTCTATATCCAGATATAGATAAAAAATAGGCAAAACATCGAGGTTGTCCCGGTTTTGTCCTTATATCTCAGCCATTTGTGGGTCGATTTTCTCGATTTTAAATAGTGAGCGAGCCGGAAGAATTCCCGATGTATTGATGTATCAATTATGTTTGTAAGTTATTTGGGGGCTACGAAAAGTTGTTTTCAACATACAAACGGACATGGCTATATCGACTTCGCTATATATAAAGATCCAGTATATATAAACTTTGTGGGGTCGCATATTAAAAAAAGTAGATATTACAAACGGAATGACAAACTTATATATACCCTTGCCACTCATGGTGAAGGCAAAATGTAGTTAGAATGAAATGGTTCGGAAGTTTTGGCCAACCGCCTTATAGTCCAGAACTTCCCCGTCCGACTACTATTTGTTTCGACCGATGCAGAACGCTCTATCTGGGATGCGTTTCATTCCCGAACAGAGTATCCAATATTGGATTGATTCGTTTTTGGCCTCAAAAAATGAGCAGTTCTCTTGACTCGGAATCCATATGTTGCCAGAAAGATGAGAAAAGGTTATAGCTAACAATGGTCAATACTATAGATGACAACTAGATAGTTAACTGAGAGCCAAAAATCTACGACTGTTGTCTAAAACCTAAATCATGAGAATGCATTGCATGATTCTGAAAAAATTTGTCAATTTATATAATTTTTTTCTTCTCTTGTAAAATATTTAAAAAGTGATGTTACGTACTTTTCGATTTTCGACGGCGATATACAAATCTCAAATAACCTTAAATGTCACAGACTTTAATACAACTTCTGTAATTATTCAAGTGTCAGAAAAAACCTTAAATAAATTATTATTTTAGTCAATTCAAGTGTCACAGGAAAACTAAAATAAATTATTATTTTTGTCAATTGAAATAGCAACTTTTTTGATAGATATTCATACATACATAGATACATATTCATACATATGTAAGTCTGTGTGTCAAGCAGAAGAGTTCAATAACCAGACATTTGGCTTCTTGTTTAGTTTTTGTTTTATTGCTAAAACTTTGATGATCTGTCAGAAAAAAACTTTTGCTTAATTTGTTTAGCTGTTTTTTTTTTGCTACTCTTATATTGAATAAATAAACTAAGCATGCCAAATCGACAGACAGACCAAAAAAATAAATAAAAAAATTAGAAAAATATAGCAGAGTAAGTAGAACTACTAAAACAGACACTCCTATGCTTTTATACACTCACTCATACACTTAATTTCCTTTTAATTTCAAACTTAACTGATGGACAAGTCAAAACATGTCAATATGGATAAACAAATACAAGCATGTATGCTTTTTTATATATACATATATAGTATATATTCTATACATAAGGGTGGCCCTTATTAGGCTATTTTTGGATTATTGATACTCCCAAGACCTAAAATTGTTTTACGTTATCTGAATATAACGTCTATTTCAAATTTCAAGTTTCTTTGGTTTCCTTATTTATATATGAAATTGATCAAGGCAGCAAAAATGCATGAAATTTGTTTGTTAAGAACAATTCTAATATTATATTGGATCGCAACTATTTAAAAAACAAGTAAGTGAGCTATATTCGGCTGTGCCGAATATTATATACCCATTACCAAGTTATACTTTAAAACAATTTTAAATATTTTTAGGTAAACAAAATTAACTTTTTTTTCAAAATTTAAAATGTTTTTTTTCAGTGTTTTTCAAAATTTAAAATCCAAAATTTTTTTTTAAATTTTCTTTTCGAAATTGTTTTTTTTTAATTTTTTTCCAATTTTTTTTTAAAAAATTTTTTTTTTTAAATTTATTAGTGAAAAAAAAAAATTGTTTGTGTTAAAAAAGATATTCGGGTAAAAAAATAATTTTCCCGATTTTGACCCATTGTAGGTCCAAATTACTATAGGCTTATATAAATCGTTGGAATGGACTTTGAAATATCTGTCATTAGATATCCATATTGTCTATATTAATGACTTATTAATCCAGATATAGATAAAAAATAGGCCAAAAATCGAGGTTGTCCCGGTTTTTTCCGTATATCTCATTTGTGGGCCGATTTTAAATAGCGACCGAGCCGGAAGAATTCCCGATATATTGATGTATCAATTATGTTTGTAAGTTATTTGGGGGCTACGGAAAGTTAATTTCAACATACAGACGGAGAGACGGACATGGCTATATCGACTTCGCTATATATAACGATCCAGAATATATATACTTTGTGGGGTCGCAAATGAAAAATGTAGAAATTACAAACGGAATGACAAACTTATATATACCCTTGCCACTCATGGTGAAGGATATAATAATATAAGTTTTACTTTACCTTTAGCCTAAAGTAAAAATACAGTTTTAAAGCAATCATGCTCATCAATTAAACCACAAATAATGTTAAACTGGCAAATTGACAACCAAAATAAATGTTAAAACTATATTTGTTTTAAAATCACGGTTTAGTAGAGTACAAAGATCTATGTCTACAATCAAATATCGTCTGTTTTTTACCCCACCATCAAAAAAAGATGAGAGGCATATTGATCTTATCATTGCGTTTGTAGCATACCCAAATATTGGTCGTAGAACCAAAAACTATATAAATCCTGGGTCCTTATAAGATTCTAAGACAATCTAGATATGTTCGTCCGCCTGTCTGTCCGTTGAAACCACGTAGGGGCCAAACGAAAAGAGCTAGCTGTACTCTCTGTTAGTCAGGTTTGTTTGATATTGAAAATGGGTAATATGGGTCCATGATTTCAACTACCCCTCATATAATTTTCCCCCCGGAATAGTTTTTGAGCAATCATAAATATATTGATTATGCGAAAATCCATATAATAATGTGTTTTCCAACAAGAGGTGTTATTTTGAATCACCCGGTATTTCGGTAGCTGTCACTTTTGAAGCTTTTATTCTTTGACATTTGACAAGCAGAAACTACGCCATTACTAAAAATGGAACGATATACGCTTCAACAACGCATTCAAATTATTAAAATTCACTTCAAAAATGGTGAAAGTTTTGCAGTCACAGTTTACAAAAATAAAGGATTTTTGGGTCGTCGTGAAGCACCTTGTTAGACCGCAATACAGAAATTGGCGGAAAAATTCGAGCTGTTGTGACAAGTTAGTGATGTGAAGAATATAACCCGTGTATTTCGCTCAAGAACAACTGAGAATATTGCTGCTGTAGCCCAAAGTGTTGAAGAAAACCCAGATTTGTCCATTCCTGGTCCTATGCGCTATCGAGAGATGATTAATGATTTCTTATGGTCGGAGTTGGATGATATTGATCTGGACAACGTTTACTTTCAACAAGACGGCGCTACGTGCCACACAAGCAACGAAACCATTGCTCTTTTACGGAAAAAATTTGCGGACCGTTAAATCTCTCAAAGAGATGATCGCAATTGGCCACCGAGATCTTGTCGTTTAACACCTTGCGACTACTTCCTTTGGGGCCACGTGAAAGATAAGGTCTACACCAATACCCCAGCGTCGATTCAAGACTTCATAGATATAATTCGTGAGGCTGTCGAGGCTATCACTTTGCGATTTGGTTATAAAAAATTTCATGAAAAGGATATGGTCCTGTAAACGTGGTCGTAGTGGTGGCCATTTGGCTGATGATGTTTTTCATTATTAATGGCATACCTTGCTATTTATTATGAAATAAACATCTGATCATTTATCTCAAAAAATGCCATTTTTCTTTGAATACCAAAATAACACCTCTTGTTGGAAATGCCTACATTTTGCACAAATTAATACTAACTAATCTGAAATTATACTGTAAGGTACGGCGAAAATCTGACAACATTTGTCCCTAGTCCCCAAACAAAGAGCCCTTTATAAAAGGACTTGAACATACAATAATAATCATGAATAATAAATATCATGACGAAATTGTACATAAACAAATTTTATAGGAGCGTAAATCTTTCTACCAACTTTTGTGGCAGAAAGCAGGTTTATTTTTATAAAAAATTTTACCACAATTTTATTGCTCGTTCTTTTGCTTCTAAGTTCTTTAACGCATACAGATCTGAAACTTTCTGAACAAAACAATCATAGCATTTAACTTTACGAGCTGCTTTTCTGATAGAAGTGTTCGGTGCTCTCGAAAGAGTTATTCGTCTTCTTTTGCCTTACCAATGTCTGTTAGACCTTTTTTTCTTCCTGATCCAGGGGTTCTTTCAATGTTCAAGTCTTCCTTATACTGTTTAATGGTTTTTAAAACAGTGTGACGAGAGAACATTTAGATATTTGGCTATTTTTTTTAAAGTCCGTATTGGATTTTATAGAAAAGTTTCAATTATTGTGTCACGTAGTTTTTTTTCGTTGACCAAAATTACTAAAATAACAGTTGGAAATAAATGATTTAGAAAAGATAAAATCTGACATATTTTTAAAAGATAACGTGATTAAAAAGATAATAATTTGTTGGCCCAAAAATAAGTTTTGGCTGGAATAGTGTGTATGAGTTTTTTTCTGATTCACTCTTTATAAGGAAATATCCAAAAATGCAGATCTAACACTGAATAAAAGCATTTAAGATCCTGATGAGTTTCACTAAAGTCAAATTGATGCAAAAATATCAGAGAATTTGTGTTCATTAATTGCATCGGATTAAGTATTATTTCTGTTTATTTCTTTAATTTTAATTGAAAACAAGTAAGAAAGCTATATTCGGCTCTGTTTTATACTTTAAAAATAAAATCAAAAAAAAATTTTTTTTTTTTAATTTTTTTAAAAATTTTGAAATGGTTTTTAAAAAGTTTTTTCCAACTTTTTTTTTAATTTTTTTTTTTTTTTAAATTTATTAGTGAAACAAATTTATGAGAAAAAAATTTTTTTGGTGAAAAAAAATTCGGGTTAAAAAATATTTTTCCCGATTTTGACCCATTGTAGGTCCAACTTACTATAGCCTTATATACATCGTTGCAATGGACTTTGAAATATCCATCATTAGATATCCATGTTGTGTATATTTATGATTTAGTAATCGAGATATAGATCAAAAATAGGCCAAAAATAGAGGTTGTCTCGGATTTTTGCTCATATCTCCGTTATTTATGGACGGATTTTGCTGATTTTAAATAGGAAACTTCTCGAAAGCATATCTGACAGGATTATTGAAGATTTGGATCCCGAAGATATCTGGGGTCTTCAGAAAGTTAATTTCAACAGACAGACAGATGGACAGACAGACGGACATTGCTTAATCGACTCCGCTATCTATAATGATCCAGAATATATATACTTTATAGGGTCGGAAAATTATATTGTGGAAATTAAAAACGGAATGACAAACTTATATATAGTGTATAAATAGTGCAAAATTTTAAGAAAAACTTTTAGTTATTTTGAAATTTGCAAAAAAAGTTTGAAATAATATTGAATACCTAAATGAAACGAGTTGAAAGCTGTAATACATATGTGCACGTATGTGTGTTTCATAATATGTTTGTATTTAATGAAATATCTCAAGTCCGTATACGTACGAAAACAATCGGTTTTCAATTTTATAAAACCGAAATCGGGGTTTTGTAATTCTTAGGGTTTTTTTTTTGGAAACTCTTATCTTAAACGTTAGCTAAAAGTTTCTGCATTTAGTTTTTAGAAAAGCTAAATAAGTGCCACCATAATGTATATATCGATGAATCCATGTATAAATTTTTTGTAGAAAATTATACAACAAGTGAAAAGTGAGGGAGAGGCATAGAAAACAGAAAACTGCTAACAACTTTTCGACAGCCATATTTGTACATATTTGCTGAAAACTCTGCTAATCCCCTTTTAACATTAAAACAACAGACAAACAGAAACCCATAGAATGGACCAAACTCTATGAAAAAAAAATTTAGAAAAAGAATTGTGTAAATAAAACTCATGTATATAGGAGGAAAAAAGAAGAGTTTTTCCTCTTCTAGGTGGGCAAATATAATAGACTACACTTAGAGAAAATAGTGATTAATTTAATAGAAATTTTCTAATTAGTTTTAAGAAAATATTTCTTTAAAATAAAAATGTCAATGTTAATGTGCAGTACTTTATACACTACAGGGAACGAAACTTCAAAACCTCCCAGTAAAAACTTGGTAATGACTTTCAGTTACTCAATAACTTACATTTTATATAATATTACCGTTTACATTACTTAGAAGTAGTTGGATAATATTACATATTTATTGTCTGTTTTCTAGTCATTTGCATGAGCACATTCGCCTCATGTGAGACCTAAATATCAATGTGTTATTTAAGTCATTACATGTAACTAGTTTTAGTGAGTAATGACTTATTTAGCGGCTGTGCTAGCTAAGTACAAGTACTTGCCTGCAATGACATCATTGAGTAAAAATAATTAGTTAAAATTTAAAATATATTACTTGAAAATTAAAGCTTATGAAGAATTTTCATTGCATTCATTTTCTTTTAATTTAGTTAAACCAATATTTCCTTTCAGTGCTATTTGTACCCACATGTATAGACAACATTTGGCTACTTCCGTTGTTTTAATATGGTTTCGACAGATTGACATTGATGTTACAAATAACATGGCTTCTAGTTTATAAAGAAAATGATAGAGCAAAAAGAAAAAATTTCCCACAAAAATAAAAGACAAAACTTTAGCTTCACATGAGTTTGGCAAGACCATCAAAGAAAGGAATAACTAAAAAATAAAGGTAAAAAAATTACAATTTTTTTCCAGTTAAGACAGTTGAGAATTAAACGAACGATAACCCTTAAAAAGCATAAACTCATATTATCTAATACACCAAAAGATACAAGGGCGACAAATACCCAGAAATCCTTTTAAACCATACAGGTTCCTAGTTAAAAAGAAGAAATGACTTGTAAGCAAACAGAAATAAAAAAAATGTATATGAAACAAATTAAGTCTATTAGGTTTGTCACAGCTTCCTAAAGATTGACATATTTACCAGGAATCAAAGTTATTTCTTATGTATGAAGATAACCAACGTATGTTAAGGATAATACAAGAAAAGTAGTCTTAGTCCTGGTAAGTTTAGTTTATTTTTAAATTTGTTAAAAAGTTTTTCTCTTCTTTTTTTTATTATTTTTTCTTAAGAAATATAAGTAAGAATAACTTACCTATAGTTGCCAAAATCTTCTTGCTGTATGTGTCTTATGGTTAAGGTATGACGATTTCCTCTTGATGACATTATACGTCTATCGGTTGTTTGTATTAAAAATGAATTTTGATACCAGGATACCTGTAATGGAAGAAATATTTAAGCATAACATGAAAAGGTATGAACAAATATTAAATTAAGAGATTTGTATGTATATTTATTAAGTAAGTTATGAATTATATATGAACCAGCAAAATCAAATTAGATTTTTTCCTCTGCTGTCCTTAGGATTTATTTTACTTCTTTTTTTTTTTTTTTTTTTTGCTGAATGTCCAAGTTAATACTTAGGAGGGATATTTAATGAAAATTAAGGAATAATAGATGAGATAAAGCCAACATATTTAATATTGAATACAAAAATTGCAAGATTTTCTTGTTTGATTACAAATATGAAAATTATCAAAGCTGTGCTACTTAGCAATCAATTTCAACATGAACGGGAACAGCTAATGTCGATTAATTTTAATAAATGTATACAACGAATAAAGATAAGATCAGAGTACCACAAACATACCTTCACAAATCTGACGTTCTCTTTCTGCAATAACTTTCCGATCAATAACTTAACAAATGTGTGCTATTCTCTTTGTACCGTCAACTTAGGTACGTATGAGTGTTAATAATTTTTGGATAAATACATATAACTCATACGCAACAAATGTTTTATACTATAAAAGGCCTTTCATTAAGCGCTTCCTATCCTTAAATTTAAATAAAATAAAGTGTGTGTAAGATATTATCGACATATTCAGAGGTTTGAAAGGCCTATCGATGCCTGCGACCTAAGAAAAATCTAACGGGAATAAATCGCCTGATCTCGTAGGCCATATGGTATGAACGGAATTGTATAATATGGTATCTATACTATCCAATTCAGGCCAAAAAAGTTGGTAATCATCGATGTATAGCGCTCGCCGTTGACGGCGATGGCCTGGCTAACGTAGTTCTCAATTAAATATGGACCGGTAACGTCGCCATCCCAAAATCTACAACAAACAGTGATTTTTTCGTTATGCATAGCATGCTTTTGAATTTCATGCGAATTTATATCGTACCAAACTCGACTATTTAATTTGATAACAAATTGGGCCTGTTGCTGAAGATGATTTTTATACCCTTCACCATGAGTGGCATACCCTTGCCACTCATGGTATAAAAGTTTGTCATTCCCTTTGTAATTTCTACATTTTTCATTTGCGACCCCATAAAGTATAGATAGCAAAGTCGATATAGCCATGTCCGTCTGTATGTTGAAATCAACTTTCCGTAGCCTCCAAATAACTTACAAAGATAATTGATACATCAATATATCGCTATATAAACTCGAGAAAATCGGCCCACAATAAGGCTGAGATATAAGGAAAAAACCGGGACAACTTCGATTTTTGATCTATATTTGGATTACTAAGTCATTAATATAGACAATATGGATATCTAGGGAAAAATATTTGTTAACCCGAATTTTTTTTAACCAAAAAAAAAAATTGTTTTTTTTTTTAAAAATTTAAAAAAGAAAATTTTAAGAAAATTAAAAAAAAAAATTTTAAAAATAATTTCGAAAAAAAAAAAATTTTTATTTAAATTTTAAAAAAACAATTTAGAAAAAAATATTTTTTTTTTTTTAATTTTGAAAAAAAAAAATGTATTTTGTTTAACAAAAAATATTTAAAATTTGTATTTCAAAGTATGAATTGGCATCGCTGAATATTGCTCTGTTGCTTGTTTTTAATAAAAACGAACAGAACAGAACATCCACTTTGATAGAAAAATTTTATCATTTGGATGTATTGTTGAACTCTGTGTCCATCCATGATGATTTGGCAAAATAAACTGAATAAATGATATTGAATTCGATTGTTATAGCTTCGAATATGGCCGCTATCAATATGGCCGCTATCACGTGCCAAAGTTCGAAAGTCCGTATTGGAAGGACCTTTTAATAAAGTGAGATGAAATGGAATAAAGTGATTCTAAACTAAATTTCAAGTTTGGCGGTAGCAATATGAAGGTGTGTCGTTAATAACGAAAAACAACATCAGCCAAATGACCACCACGACCACGCTTACAGGACCATATCCTTTTCATGAAATTTTCCATAACCAAATCGCAAATTGGCTGCCCTATGTCCTCGATAGCCTCACAAATTCTATCTTTGAGGTCTTGAATCGTCGTTTGGCTGTTGGCGTAGACCTTATCTTTCACGTGGCCCCAAAGGAAGAAGCCGCAAGGTGTTAAATCACAAGATCTAGGTGGTCAATTCCGATCACCTTTTCGAGAGATAAAATGGTCCGGAAACTTTTCCCGTAAAAGAGCAATGGTTTCGTTGCTTGTGTGGCACGTAGCGCCGTCTTGTTGAAAGTAAACGTTGTCGAAATCAATATCGTCCAACTCCGACCATAAGGTACGGTGTAATGACGTTTTTGGAATGCCCAATTCCAAAGAACCACGAGGAATGGACAAACCTGGGTTTTCTTTAACACTGTGGCCTACAGCACCCACTATTCTCAGTTGTTCTTGAGCGACGTGCACGGGTTTTATTATTCACATCAGTAACATGTCCCAACAGCTCGAATTTTTCCACTAATTTCTGTATTGCGGTTCGACAAGGTAAACTTTGACTGCAAGATTTTAATGAATTTTAATAATTTCAATGCGTTGTTGAAGCGTATATCGTTCCATTTTTGGTAATGGCGTAGTTTCTACTTGTCAAATGTCGTTAGAATAAAAGCTTCAAAAGTGACAGCTACCGAAATACCGGGTGATTCAAAATAACACCTCTTGTTGGAAACCACTTTATAACTATATTAATGAAATACTAACAAATAAAATTCACTTTGTAATAAAAAATGTATGCTGATTGCTGGGTTTCATTCGAGGTCTTTCATATCCAGAGCAAATATATTCGAATGCAAATAAAATATTATGTCAGTTACAAAACAACCTAGTAAATAAGTAGTCTTTTTAAAATAAAAGTTTTTTTAAAACAGGCAAATCTTGTAAGGCTTGTAAATTTCAAGACTTTTCTTTTATCGATGTTGGAAGTTCAGTACAAACCAGTAATTTTCCGCAATATTATTTATATTGACTTATTATTCTATAAACAATTTTGATATTGTTCAATTGTTGCGAGAGTTAAAATGATAAACAACTATATTGAACAGACAAATTAAAAAAAATATTAAAACAACTACTTAATTAGTTTTGGCAGTATAAATATGTTGAGGTTTTATGGTTGTGGGTGAAAAAGTATTTTTAACCACTATTTATTTATTTATTTTGTTGAGGCAAATTTTTACTTTTTTTGGTTTTTGTAACGACCACATGGCAATAGAAACAGGCAACTCAATTTATATTGGTTTAGAAATATTAATTACTAAAAACTTACTTTTTCAAAGGTATATAAAACTAATTTTAAATTAAAATTTTGTTTAATAAATCAATTTAAAAGGGGAAATATCTTCTTTAATTTTAATTCTTTTTGTATCTTTTCTTTTTAAATCAAAGATAATTTAAATTTAATTTGCGTTAATGTTCATTTCACCCTTTTGTAATAAAAAAACTAAATAAATTAAACATATAATTATCTGGTTTTTAATTTACCTTCATATTAACAAATTATCATTACTTCGCATCTCATGCTTCAAAAAAACAGCAACTCATTTCAATATAATTTAAATTAATAATCAGATAGTGAAAGTTAAATGCGACAAAGGTAAAAAATATAAAGTTTTTTTTTTTTTTTTTTTTTTTAACTGGCAAGAAACTACACAAGTCACTGTATTAAAAGTTCATATGTCATTTCAGTGACTTAAAGGTACTAAATGAATATATAATATCAATTTATCGACTAAGTAAATACAGTTAGAAAATATTGTGTGTAACCGTATTTTCTATATAAAATACTGGCGGATATCCGGCTTGTGCTACTACGCACAGTGGTTTAGAAACGATTTTTTTCTTTGGAAATAATTTGGTGCAGGAACTATTGGAGATATTGTTACGAAATTTCACAAGGTTGGAGCTGAGGTGTTTTCGAGTTGATTGACTTTTGCTAAGCTTTTTAGGATCTTCGCAAAACTGAAGCATTTTTGGGTCGTCGTGAAGCACCTTGTTGCACCGCAATACAGAATTTGGTGGACAAATTCGAGCTGTTGGGACAAGTTAGTGATGTGAAGAATAAAATCCGTGCACGTCGCTCAAGAACAACTGAGAAAATTGCTGCTGTAGCCCAAAATGTTGAAGAAAACGCAGACTTTTCCATTCATCGTCGTTTTTTGGAATTGAGCATTCAACGAACATCATTACACCGTATCTTATGGTCGGAGTTGGATGATATTGATCTGAACAACGTTTATTTTCAACAAGACGGCGCTGCGTGCCACACAAGCAACGAAAACATTGCTCTTTTATGGGAAAAGTTTCCGCATCGTGTTATCTCTCGAAGAGGTGATCAAAATTGACCACCGAAATCTTGTGATTTAACACCTTGCGACTTCTTCCTTTCAGGCCACGTGAAAGATAAGGTCTGCGCGTCGATTCAAGACCTCAAAGATAGAATTCATTATGCTATCGAGGAGATAGGGTAGCCACTTTGCGATTTGGTTATGGAAAATTTCATGAAAAGGATATGGTCCTGTAAGCGTGCTGGTGGTGGCCATTTGGCTGATGTTGTTTTCATTATTAACGGCATACCTTCCTCTTTATTATGAAATAAACATCCGATCATTTATCTCAAAAAATGTAATTTTTCTTTGAATACCAAAATAACACTTCATGTTGGAAAAGCCTGTATATAAATAAATTGTATATAACTGTATTTTCTATATAAAATATTTTTTTTTTTGCACTAAAAGTATTACGAAATGTTGTGTTTGATTTTGTAATTTTTTGTGATAGGTACAGAATATGTGCAGGAACACATTCTCCTGTTTATGGAGGCAAGACTAAAAAAAAAAGAAATTCTCTTTTTTTTATACAAAAGTATCTAACGAACTCCTATGCCCAACTCTCGATTATAGCGTAATCAAAACTGAAAAAAACATTTTTATCATTGGCAATTAATTAAAATGTCATTAACGAATGTTATTTTGAAAAAAAAAAAAAAAACAGTTAATGAAACAAATAATAAATTAAAGCAAATAAAATTTTTATTTGCATGAGATAATAAACAGCAAAAATATTATTTATGGCAAAATATAGTAAATAAATATGAAAAAATACATGCAATATGGCGAAAAAAATCCAACAATAAAGTAAAAATTACTTGACCTAATTCGAAATGAAAAAATTATATAATAAGTATAACAAATAAAAATAAAACTGAGTAGGAAATACTTTTAGATTCTGTCTGAGTGGAATAAACAAATAAATATGCAGTGAGCTGGTATAAAATAAGAGAACTTATGGAAAATTGAAATATTTATGTGATTATTTGAATATTTTATAATAAAAACTAAACAGACAGAATGACGAATATTAAGATAAACACGAAATCAATATTGCGATGACCCCAAATAACTTACTAAAATGTTGGATAGTTTACTGATACTGGAAAGTTTTATTTTTTCTAATTCATTAAAGATATTAAAATAATCAGATACAATTTTGTTTCAAATGGGGCCTATCATTTGAATGTTCATCGTCACACTCTTTCAAAAGCCATTAAACTGTATAAAGAAGACTTAAACATTGAAAGAAAACCTAGATCAGGAAGAAAAAAAGGTCTAACAGATATTGGTAAGGCAAAAGAAGTCGAACAACTTATTCGAAGAGCACCGAACACTTCTATCCAAAAAGCAGTTCGTAAAGTTAAATGAACTGATTCCTTTGTGCGCAGAACCAAAGCCTATGCTGGGTAGAAGTCGTAAGAGGTTCAGAAAGTTTAAGATCGAATTGCGGTAAAGAACTTAGGAGCAAAAGAACGAGCGACAAAATTTTAGTAAATTGTTATAAAAATAAAGTTCTACGGGCTGGTAGCACTGGTGTTTAGTATACTCTGCCATTTCATAAGTAAGAAACCTACAGACGAGCAACGACTGCAAATCGTTGAAATTTATTATCAAAATTCGTGAAATTTATTATCAAAATTCATCTGTCCGTTTTTCTTTAAATACGACCAGAAACGTTAACGTCAACGAAGAATGATATCGAGCCATGATACGCGACTTTTTCTTGCCCCAATTGGCTGAGTTGGACTTTGTTGATATGTGGTTTCAACAAGACGGTGCCACATGCCACACAGCTCGTGAAACAATGGACATATTGAAAAATGAATTTGGTGAGCAGTTTATATCTCTCGAAATGGCCCTGTGAGTTGGCAACAAGGTCATGTGATTTGACGCCTCTTGGCAATTTCTTGTGGGGTTATGTGAAGTCATTGTTCAATGTGAACAAGCCGAATATGATTGAAGCCTTAGAGTGTAACATAACATGGAATACAGGCCGAAATGGTCAAAAAATTGGAAAATTTTCCATATTTTATCTATTTTCATCGGGAACAATTTATTATATTTTACATCAAGTGGCAGATAAAGGCAGAGAAGTGGACTTTTTTGGAAGTAAATAAACCTATTATTGATAAGATGTGCAAAGTAGAACATAATCTTTTTTCTAAAAATATATATATGGATCTTAATCAATCAGATGTAAATTGAAAATTTTGACTTTTTTGGAATTTGATTTGACCATCAATTCTAATTAATATATTACGAAATATGTACATAAGGAAACATCACAGATTATTTAAAAAAAGTTCTTCTTAACTGTTCCATCATCCAACAGTCAAGCACAGATGATTATGGTGTTTTCCAACACCCTTCAAATTCCAGAAGAAATGTCCCAATTTTTTTAAATTAAAAACAATTTGAGAGTTTTTGGACCTTTTTAAATAGAAGAGTTTTTGTAGATTATTTAATATAAAAATCGGGGAAAAGTAAGACCATGAAACTCAGATAGGAGCTCAGAAAAGTGCAAACATCGGTATTTTCAACACATGTATATAAATTTCTTCATGTCTGCCACAAAAGTACATGAATATAATAAATGTATTGCCTATATTAAATCAATACAATGGGCTATTTTGTAAAGGTTTTATATGTTATGTGTTTTAACATTGGAAACAAATATATCGTTTTTTGTTTTGTTGCAATTTCATTCCGTATACGTTTATTTCCGTTTTATTTCAGAAGTTGGTTTCACCTTCTGCCTTATTTTCGTAATGCAGGACATCGTCACTTTCGAGAAAGAAATCGTCAAATCACTACTTTGTTATTTTTGAAACCAAAAATCATCAAAACTTACAAATAATATTTGCCATGAAATTTCTATTTATACAATTTTTAAACAAAATTATATTTCTTGTAACAAATAAAAATAATTTCATTTTTTAAAGTGGAAAATCAGAAAATAAAGATATTTTTTATTTCAATAAAATTTATTTAAACTTAAAATTTAGATTCTTCCTATGTAAATCCGTGCTTATTTTGCATATTTTCCCGTTTTTTAAGCTTTTTTGCTTGCTTATTTAATTTTGCTTGTGCATATTTAACCTTCATAACGATCTTCGAGTCAAATTTGACCCAAATAGAAAATAGATATTTTTTTTGTCAATTCCATTGTTTTTAAAACCTAACGTAGTTGCTGACATTTGAAATTAAACAAGTAAGAGAGCTATATTCGGATGTGCCGCATCTTATATACCATTCACAAAATTATATTTTAAAATACAAGTTTTAAATACTTTTAGGTAAACAAAATTAAAAAAAAAAATATAAAAAAATATTTTTTCAAAATTTAAAAAAAAAATTTTAAAATTTAAAAAAAAGTCAAAATTTAAAAAAAAATTTCAAAATTTAAAAAAAAAAAAAAATTTTTAATTTTTATAAGTGTCTTTTTAAAATTTAAAAAAATTAATATTTTATTAGTGAACAAAAAATTGTTTGTTAAAAAAAAATCAGGTTAAAAAATATTTTTTTTTGACCCAAGGTTCAAATAGCCTTATATATATCGTTGCAATGGACTTTGAAATATCTATCTTTAGATATCCATGTTGTTTATATTAATGACTTATTAATTCAGATATATATCAAAAATAGGCAACAAATCGTGGTTGTCCCGGTTATTTCCATATATCTCACCCATTTGTGGGCCGAGTTTGTCGATTTCAAATAGTAACCGAACTGGAAGAATTCCAATCATGTCTGTAAGTTATTTGTAAGGATTTGAAAAGTTGATTTCAACCGACAGACGGACAGACGGACATGGCTATATCGACTTCGCTATCTATAACGACCCGGAATATATGTATATACTTCGCAAGTGAAAAATGTAGAAATTACAAACGGAATGACTAACTAATATATATACCCTTGCCACTCAAGGTAAAGAGTATAATAAAAGTCATAAAATATTAACCACTTTAAAAAAATTCAGTTTTAATTTAAAAATGGGTCAAATTTAACCCGAAGACCTTATGAAGGTTAAGCTTCGTAAGTGTCGTGGTTTTTTAAATTTTTTGATAATTACAAAAATTTCCGGCTATTATTAAAAAAATGTTTCTGTAACAACAAGATAATTCTTAATAGAAAAACTATATTGTTGCTATAAATAATAGTTACAACGTATACTTGAATAATATTTTAAGTTTTTTGAAGAGAAGCATCACTTTCGTTTAATAAAAATATTACATAGTTTTTGTTTGAAATGAAAAGGAAAAAAACACAATGATATTATGATTTATAATAATAATTCTTTAGAATATATTTTTTTTAAATATGTATTACAAAAGAACCAAACACAGAAAATAGTTTAGTTATTAAAAAGAAGTGATGAAACTAAGCTGGAAAATAAAAATATCTGTTTCCTAGTAAGAGAAAAGGGTGGAAAATAAGTTGCTTATGCTGCTTAAAATAAATCTTTTTGAGCTGATATTCGTAAGGCTCAAACTTATTAGTCTAATATAGGTTTAGTCTAATACAGGCATCTCTCAGTCTATCCATTATTTATCTAAAAATATTTAAGGTATTTGGATAAAATTTAGTAAATGCAGTCTTTTTGGATCAAAGTAAGATCAAATTTGGCTACAATAACTTTGATAAATACCTAAATCACAAAATAGGTTTTATGAGGATAAATTCACAAAGTTTCCATATAAAGTTCAATTTGGAAAAATACTTTAGATCTCTTAGCAATGTGAAGAATTGTAGTAATGACTTTAGTTTGACACTACTCTACTCAGTATTTACCAAAACTCTCAGTTAAGACCCACTTCCGAACATAATTTGAACGCCCATTATAAATACTGGTACCAAGACAGAAAATACTCAATAACTGGCAAATCCTATTACCTAATTTTATGAAGATTGGTACACAATTGGTAGCGGCTCATATATAAGTAGCACTAAGTAGCCCCTAGGTATATTGAATTGTTTAAAATATGTCCAAGTCTTTAAAGGTAAAGGTACTATAATGAGTTAAAATCTAATAATATATACTAGTTTTACAAGGAAGATATAAGTATAAACGAGTCTTATTTCGGCTACCATTATAGCTATTTATATAAAACTATTTCATTAGAAACGTTAGAGCATTATTATGTTTGAGTAAAAGCTAATAAATTGAATCAAGTTCTGATACAAATTTAAAAAAACTAAAAAAAATTTTAAATAAATTGGACTTTCTTTTTAAAATTCTTTCATGAGATATACAAATTTCAATAGAATTTCAATAGATTATACTAAAATTGAGTGATGTATTGTTTTAGTTGGCAACATCACCTAAATTTTTGGCCTCCCTAATAACCAAACAACTTTCTATATTTAGTTCAAATACTTACCGTTGCAATGGGATCAGCATAAACAATGCAAACAAGTTTTGCCTCAAAACCTTCGCCAGAGTGAATCCAAGATTTTTCCACTTGTATATCAGGAGGATCTGCAAAAACACACACAATACAATTTAAAATCAGCAAATATTTCATAAAAATATTTTAATGTACAGACTAACAAAAGAATAAAAATAAAGGAATTATGGCGAATAAAAAAAATACAGAAAAAACTAAACAAAAGCAACATTTTTAAAAGCATTAAAATGCAATGAGTAAAATGGTTTTCTTTTATTTTCTAAGAAAATTGTATAATTTGGTTTATTTTATTATTTGTAAGGCAAAAGAAGTTACTGAAGCAGGAAATAGTAATAATACTTAATAATAATAATAATAATAACTATAAAGATGATGATAATTTTAATATAAAAATTTTATTTATTTTAAGAGGTTTTACAATTATGCTAAAGCACAAATATTTCAAACAATCTTTAAAATAAAAATCTAATATTTCAATTATATATTTTATACAAAATTTTTAATAGTTTTAATGGATTTTAGTTTGCAAATCACTCAAACCTTCAATGGCTACAGTACGTATAAGTGTTATGAAATATTTATATCTAAATAAATATTAATCATACGCACCATATAGAATTTATTTTATTAATTGAAATTTGTGTAAGATGTCCCAACATTTACACAGCAGTACTTTGTTGCAAAAATGGTGGCAAATTGAAATCTTAAGTGAATTTTGCAACATCTATTATACAGTTTAACTGCTAGTTTATCTATGTTTGGTTTTTACCATACCATTTAAACAAACATGCTTTCAAAACTTGTATACATTCAAATTTAATTTAAAATATTTTTTAATGAATGTAAACAATATTTTAGTTTTTATTAGGTTCAAATAATGCGTACGAAACTATATCTCAAAAAAGATATCTGCCTTTTGCCAAAGATTTTCCTTCAATGTGAGACATTGCACGATAAAAAATACAGTGCAAGCTCGGTACACGCTTCTATAATCGTGACAGTTTATGAAAAGCAGGTTATATTTTCGCGACTTTTATCTGTTTTTTTGAACTTGATTACAATGTCTATAACCAAAAAAGAGAAATCCCCTCTTTTGGTATATTAACCTTTTTGATTGATTTTGATCTTCAATTTTGTCAGTTTATTCGTGTCGTTTTTTGTGTAAATACATATTTTAATATGGGAAAAGTTCGACATATTTTAAAACCAAAGAAAAAATTAGAAGTTTTAAACAAATTTAAAAGTGGAGATCCCATAGATTCACCGCATTATAAAGCAAGAAAATTCAATAAAAAAAGTTTATACGTACAACAGAAAGTGGTCCTGGCAAACGTTGCACCTTAAAGAAAGCTGAGTTCCCAAGAATGGAAAAAATGCTTTATAAGAGGTTTCTAAAACAAAGAGGAACAAATGTTCCATTATCAGCAGCGATTGAAATTGATCAAACCAATTCAGGTTTTAATGCCAGCGAAGGATGGTTGAAGAAATTTAAGCGTCAACATGGAATTAGAGAAATTGTCTTCGAAACCTCAACTTATTGATCTATTTGTGAAAGAGTTTAAGGATTATGTTGATGAGCATGGGTTGATTCTTTACCAAATCTACAATGCCGACGAATCTGGTTTATATTATAGGATGCTTCCAAATCACACTCTTGTCATATGTAATGAGAAAACAGCGTCCGGAAGAAAAATATGTAGAGAGCGAATAACTTTTTGTCCTGTTCAAATGCGATTGACACAGACAAACTGAAATTGTTGGCGCCTTTAAAGGCTTTTTCGATAGTCCTGTTATATACAAGTCCAGTAATAATGCCTAAATGACATCATTTGTATTCAAGGACTGGTTGCATCACGAATTTGTTCACCACGTAAGTTAATTTACACCAATTAATAAAAGTAAGTTGATCATATGTAAACATAAAGGTCCTAGAATTTTTGGCTTCAAAAGGTCTGCCACAAAAAGCAGTTTTGCTTTTAGATAACGCGACGTGTCACCCAGTTGAGGAACTAAAAAGTGATGACGGTTAAATTATAGCAATGAATCTATCACCCAATTGCACTGCGCTTGGTCAAATTAAATTTTAAAAAACAACTGCTCTCCCACTTGCTTGACCAGAAGGGAGCAAATTTGGAGCTCGAACTAAAAAACTTCAATTTCAAAAATGCAGTTCAGATTCTAGCTACGTCCTTGGATAAAATATCAGTGTCCAATATCCGAAAATCCTGGAACGCCTTGCTCGAATTAGGCACTGAATGGAGTGAGGAGGAGTTCAGGAAGAAAACAAAGATCTTTCTACTATTGTTACACTTGTAGCTCAAATTGATACGGAACATCTTTTCACGAATGCTGGCATAAACAACTGGATTTGAGAAGAATTTCATGTGGAAAGTAATGAGAAGCAAATGGAATTTTCAGATATGGAATCGGAGGATTTTTACGATAGTGGTCATGTAGAAAAAATAATTAAAGTGGACGATTGTTTAACATCGATAAACACATGCATACAATGGGCTTTGGAAAATGATAAGCCGGCAACAGGACTATATTAACTAAGTACGTGATTCAGCAGTTGATTTAAAAAACAATTTGCCAAAAAAGCAACTCAAAGTCTTCAATTTCTTTAAAAATGTTTAATATTGTTACGTTTTTACCTTTTAAAAACGTGGGTTTATTTCCTTTAAATAAACCGGATACTTTTGATTGTAAATAAGCAGTTTTAGTAGTTTAAAATTGTAATAACTCTTTATTTATTTGGAATGTAAAACAACAACAGAATTAAATAGTGACTCAGTGTTTTTATACACATATATCACTTTGCAGAAATACACACACACACTTTATAATTTACAAGTATATACGTACAAGACAGTTGATGTAACTCTAACAGCGCCTACACGTGCCATCTATCGGGAATCTTCCACAATGTTCTTAACGGACATAGCAGTACATTCGAATTCTAGAGCATGCAGTGTTGCCATACTTACAAACAATGCTAACAACCGCATGCTATCAACATTGTTGATAAGTAGAAGCTTCTACTGATGGACGTGTTTATAAACATGTTGAATGTTGCAGGCAGTCATTGCGGATCATTAAATTCAAATCTCTATTGCACATTCGTAACAATATGTAATATGTATATCAATTTAAAAATCACATAAATATTCTCAATAAAATGTTGGGTTATGTTTTCGCGACAGGCTGGTTTTTAATTAGTCGCGAATATCGAGCTTGCACTGATATATAAAATTCAGAAAGAGACCATGGGTTTTTATAATTAAGTAATTGTCCAATTAAAGTCTTATAGAAATCCTATAAAATTGTTTATTCCAAAAACCATTTTATTAGAAAGATAAAAGTTAGTTTGATTAGGGCCTTTTGAAGAAAGACATATTGAAATTAATGTCCTTAGTTCTTGTGTATTGTTTTCATAAAAAATATTTTATACTGTTGAGCAATTGGACATTTTTGTAAACTACATTGCGTAATATACCCTTCATTCCATTTGTAGTTTCTACATTTTTCATTTGCGATCCCACAAATTATATATTCTGGATCGCTAGAGATAGCGGAGTCGATATAGCCATGTCTGTATATCTGTCTGTCTGTTGAAATCAACTTTCTGAACTCGCCAAATAAATTTCATATTTGATTGATTCATCAATATATCTGCTATAGTCCAACTTAGGTTGCTACATGAAGAGAAAAAATATGGTTCGCATTTTATTTTTTTTCTTAAATTTAAAATTTTTTTTTCCAAATTTTTTATATATTTTTTTTTTTTAATTTTTAAAATTATTTTTTTCTTTTTATTAGTGAAAAAAATTGTGTAGCAGAAAAAAGTTTGGTGAAAAAAAAACTCGGGTTAAAAAATATTTTTCCGATTTTGACCCATTGTAGATCCGACTTACTATACAATCATGTAAATCGTAACTTCACCATATTAGTGTTACCGCAATCATATCAACAATTGCAGTGACCATAATATTGTTCAAAAACTTGTAAAAACTTGTTCAAATGGTTATAGTAAACATGTATAAGTATATTTTTTCTCTGAGTGCATACACTAACTGAGTACCAAGTTTTAATAAATTTGGAACGGGTAAGTTCCGATTTTCTGTCGACAATTTCTTTTTCCTCATAGTATGTCAAAACAAATGGGAGTTTTAAACTAATAAAACAAAATTTTAAATGGACAAATTTAAGTCATATATTAACAACCACTTCACCTTCTTTCTATTAATCTCAATGGCTTATATTAATCCCTATAAGATAAAAATCTAAACTATTATTTTTAATTATCATGAACTGAATTTTCCATACTGTATTGCCATTTAGGGTTTTTGTTTAGAAATGTAAAAACTTGTTTTTATTGACCCCTACTATGGAATTTAACTTTCTCTACAGTTATTTCGTTTGCCAAAAACTCTTAAGTTGTTTCTGTTTGTTAGAAATCCACATGAGTTGTGTTTTATTTTTTTTTACCTAAATTTTACTCATAATTATTACAAATAACATTTGTGTAAATTTCGTTTTTTGCTTTTCTATAATAATTGCCAAAAGCTGCAATGAATTGAGTTTACTGTTGTTTTACTTACATAAAACATCCAAGCGTATATCGACACTAACTGGTTCACCAACACCATTATCTGCGGTACATTGATAAACGCCAGCCTGTTGACGTTCCACTTTTTCCAATGTTAAAATTGGACCATCGCCAATGCGAGCCGTTGATTTGCCAGCACCACTCTATAAAATAAGAAAAACAAAAAAAGAACAAGAAAATGGACATTATTAAATAATTGAGAGAAGAGATATATTAAATAATGAAATTCAAAAGAAATATGTATATAGATTGCACAAATTGTTTAATTACTTAGTTAAATTAAAATCTTAAAAAATCTTATTTTTAAAAATGAAGAGCATAGAAGAAATATATGTATATATAACAGGTGGCGCAAAAGTAATCCTCCTATCAGAAAATGCTATAAATTTTGCGATTGGCCCCTAATGTCAGTTCTGTTTTGACATTTGTGTAGTAAACACATGCGAAATACACGTTAATAAACAATGTTACGCTACACTGCTCCAGAACGCGGAATATTGCTGACTATTTATTTGACCAATAATCGGCAAAATTTATAGCATTTTCTGATAGGAGGATTACTTTTGCGCCACCCTGTATAAGTGTTATTTAGTAAAACCGTTAATTTTAAATTTATTATCTCTCGATAAAGTCTAAAGATATCCATCAAAATGTGTGTTTTTTTTTTTTTTTGTGAAAAAACCAACAACTTTAAAACGTCAACCTGACTACTCCTCCTCATTAAACAAAAGTAAACCTAAAATTTGTAACTAACCTTTTTCTGACCAAAAAATATCTATACATTCTTAGCTACACACAAAACACTCTTCACATGGCTGAGTATTTTTAATGCAAACTAATATTGTACACTTATGATACTAAATCACTGTCATCTATAAACTGCTTTTAAAATGTCAATAGAGTCAATATGTCACAGCTGATGGCAGAAAGGAGACTTCATTCATACTCAAAACACTAACACTTAGTCATTTAGGAAAACACCGGAACTCATACATCCACACAGACTTACACATACAATATAGGAGGGTATACTGAAAATTCCTTACAAGTACCAAGGTGCAATATTGTTGATTTGCCAGCAAGTTCGTCAAGCTATATTTGTTACATCCACCATCAAACAAGATGGGGGGTATATTGATTTCGTTATTCCGTTTGTAATACATCAAAATATTCAACGCAAGCCACAAAATTATGTATATACTAGGTCCTTATGAAATTCTAAGAAGATCTAGCTATGTTCGTCCGTCTGTTGAAAACACGATGGGGATCAAATAAAAGGAACTATGATTGCGATACTCATGTGGATGATAAACTTACCATATACTAGGTACCGCAATCATATACATAATTACAGTGGCCATAGTATTGTTAAAAAAAGGTTTTCGAAATATTCTGTGAACTTCAGAATAATAGTTTTTGATCAAATAAATTAAATTTATAAATCCTTAATACGAATTGCTCTCTCATTTTCCATATCCTGCAAAGGGCTAATTTCCTCAGTGAATTTTATTTCTTTTCCAACCTAAAGAAATTGAACGTTAGAAAGACATTGTTACACAAAAACAAGTAAGAGAGCTATATTCGGCTGTGCCAAATTATACTTTAAAATAAAATTTAAAAATTTTTTTTTTAAATATTTTTTTCAAAATTGTTTTTTAAAAGTTTTTTCCAAGTTTTAAAATTTTTTTTTTTTAATTTATTAGTGAAAAAATTTATGACAAAAGAATGTTTTCCGTAAAAAAAATTCGGGTTAAAAAATATTTTTCCCGATTTGGACCCATTGTAGGTCCAACTTACTATAGCCTTATATACATCGTTGCAATGGAATTTGAAATATCTATCATTAGATATCCATATTGTCTATATTTATGACTTAGTAATAGTAATATAGATAAAAAATAGACCAAAAATACAGGTTGTCTCCGATTTTTGCTCATATCTCCGTTATATATGGACGGATTTTGCTGATTTTAAATAGGAAATTTTCGTAAGCATGTCTGACAGAATTATTGAGGATTTGGATCCCGAAGATATCTGGGGTCTTCAGAAAATTGATTTCAACAGACAGACAGACGGACGGACATGGCTAAATCGACTCTGTTATCTATAAGGATTCAGAATATATATACTTTATAAGGTATTGTGGAAATTACAAACGGAATGATAAATTTATATATATCCTTGTCACGAAGGTGAAGGGTATAATTAAGACGTTAGTAAAACGAATATTTGGAGAGTTAAACAAACAGAGTTAAAGAACGAAAATAAAACTCATTGCACATTGTATTGCAAAAATAGAAAATAAGCCAAAAATATGTTATTTTCTAAAGCTGCAACCTTACTTTTCAAACTGCTGCCGCTTTGCCAATACTTGGTTAAGTTGTCTTTAAAAAATATCTATGGGTTGGTTGCCTTAGACCAAAAGACAACAATGAAAGCAAAGAAAAAAATCTATGGATTTCATATAAAGCCATGAAAAAAGAGGGAGTTCTTTTTATTACAAGAACAGGAAATACATCATGTAGATGATGACAATAACTTTGCAAATGAATATGGATAGAACTCACACAGCCATACACAAAAAAAAAAGGAAACAAAACAACACCAATAACAAAATGAGACCAAAAAAAAAAAAAAAAGAATTCATAAAAAAGGTGAAATGCCACATACTGTTAAATGCACACACAAGAATACTTACACTTATATGTATTATATACAAGTATTTATGAAACCTACAAAAAATATACACACTCCCTAGATATGAATTTGAAAGGGAGTTTAAAAAAGGAAAACTCTAGAACAGAAAGTAAGAAAGACAAACATTTCCTGGCAGTAGCACCGATATTATAATGGGTTTCTCTGTTGAAAATCTCCCCTTGATTTGGTTGCATGTCGTCTCCAAAAGGTTGTGTTGTGTGGCATGGCAGGCACCTTTAAAAGTCAGGCAACATAAAAACTAAAGATATAACTACAACTTGTTGTTATTGGTTTTCCTTTGGGTTGCATGTTTTTGGCTTGTCTCGTTGTAGTAGTTGTTGTTGTTGTTTGTTGCATTTGTAGCCTTTGACATGACTAAAGACCCGCCTTGTTTGTGCCAACCTGGCTGCCTGACTGCCTGCCAAATTGTAATTAATGCGAATGACTTGGTTGCAATGTCATGTTAAAACTGCAAACAATATATGACGACTATGCAAAAGTAAATGTAAATTTTTGTTCCTTACATTTCATTCGATTTTTTATGCCTTTTATATTGTGTTTGCTTCATTTGCAAAATTATTGGAAAAAATTTATTTCCTCCCCTTCATTCAGCTTTCTTGTTTCCTACTCAAGTGTAGTAAACTGACCTAGTATTGGAATTTTTTGTTGTTGCTGTTATTGTTATGCCTTAACGAAATTCATTGCCATCATTGTTAAATGTTGATGTGGAGATATATTCTATAAAAGACTTGCAGGATTTTTATAGCCACCATTAAAAAAATATAGGGGGTATATTGATTTTGTCATTACGTTTGTACCATGTCAAAATATTTGTCGCAGACCCTCATTAGTAAATATATTTAAGGTCCTAAAATTTAATTTTTAATAGGACCGACTTACTATTGAGTTATATACATCGCGACGTTGCTAAGGTCTTTGACATATCCACCATTAGGTATCCATATTGCCTATATTAAATACTTAGTAAAAACAAGTAAGAGAGCTATATTCGGCTGTGCCGAATCTTATATACCCTTCACCAAATTATACCTTACAATAAAAATGTTTAATATTTTTTGGTAAACAAAATTATTTTTTTTTTTTTTTCAAAATTTTTTTTTTTAGATTTACTAGTAAAAAAAATTATGACAAAAAAATTTGTTAAAAAAAAATTTCGGGTTAAAAATATTTTTCCCGATTTTGAACCATTGTAGGTCCAAATTACTATAGCCTTATATAAATTATGTATAAACATGTAAGAGAGCTATATTCGGCTGTGCCGAATCTTATATAGACTTCACAAAATTATACTTTAAAATAAAAAATTTAAATATTTTTAGGTAAACAAAAATAATAAAAAAAATAGTTTGAGTTAAAAAAAAAATATATATTCGGGTTAAAAAATAATTTTCCCGATTTTGATTATTATAGCCTTATTTTTACTATAGCCCTATATAAATTGTTGCAATGGACTTTGAAATATCTATCATTAGATATTCATATTGTCTATATTAATGACTTAGTGATCCAGATATAGATCAAAAATAGGCCAAAAATCGAGGTTGTCCCGGTTTTATCCTTATACCTCAGCCATTTGTGGGCCGATTTTATCGATTTTAATTAATGACCGAGACGGAAGAATTCCTGATATATTGATGTATGAATCAAGTTTGTAAGTTATTTGGGGTCTTCAGAAAACTGATTTCAACAGACAGACAGACGGACATGGCTTAATCGACTCCGCTATCTATAAGGATCCAGAATATATATACTTTATAGGGTCGGAAAATTATATTGTGGAAATTACAAACGGAATAACAAACTTATATATACCCTTCTCACGTAAGTGAATGGTATAAAAATCGAGGTTGTCCTGGTCTTTTCCTTATATGTCAGCCATCTATGGGCCTATATATACTTTGTGTAGAAATTGCAAACGAATGACAGCCTTATACATATATAACACAAGTTTCCGGGTGTTATTATTTCTACACCATTAGAAATAGAAAAAGAGGTGCGTGTTAGACTAAGTCCCGGTCTACACTGTGAAACATTTGCTGCAAAACATTTTTAAATTCTCTTTTGAAACTGCATTCTTGTCCACACAGTGAAGTTTTTGCTTTTCAGTTTTTGACACTTCTGTACAGAACGAATATGAACGAATAAATATGAATGACATACTCAACAAAAGTTTCATGTACATGAAACAGAGTACCCTTTTCCATTCCTCTTTCTCCTTTCATCAACAAACTCAATTGTTTTGCAGCAAATGTTTCACAGTATGGATGGGGACTAAGAATCCAATATAGGGTTTATTTATCTCTAATTATGAAGCCAACATACAATTTTGCACTTGAGTTCCTGTCTAAAGTAAGAATCATGCAAAGAGGGACTTATACCCTTCACCATATTCTGCATCGTTACAGATAGCGAAATCGATATAGGCATATCCGTCTGTATGTTGAAATCAACTTTCCGTAGCCCCCAAATAACTTACATACATGATTCATACATTAATATATCGGGTATACTTCCAGCTAGGTTGCTATTTAAAATGGAGAAAATCGGCCCACAAATGGCTGACAACCGGACAACTTCTATTTTTGGCCTACTTTTTATCTATATCTCTATTGCTAAGTCATAAATGTAGACAATATGGATATCTAATGATAAATATTTAAAGGTCGATTGTAACGATGTATAAAGGCTATAGTAAGTTGGATCTACAATGGGTCAAAATCGGGAAAAATATTTTTTAACACGAATTTTTCACCAAGAATTTTTTTTGTTATACATTTTTTAAAATTAAAGAAAAATTTTTTAAAACTAATCAAAAAAAAAAAAAAAAAAAAATGTGGAAAAAACTTTTAAAACAAAAATTAAAAAACAGTTTTGAAAAAAAAAATTTTAAATTAAAGAAAATTAAAAAAAAAAAATTTGGAAAAAAAACTTTTAAAACAAAAAAAAAAAAATTTCAAAATTTTATGTTAACTTTTAAAACACAAAAAAAATTGTTTAACAAATTTCTAAAAAAAATTTGAAAAATAATTTAAAAAATGTTATTTTAAAGTATAATTTGATGAAGGGTATATAAGATTCCGCAAAGCCGAATATAGCTCTCTTACTTGTTTACACTAAACAAGTTTCTTCAACCAAAAAAATGTTTTTAACCTAATTTTTTTTAAGTTAAACATTTTTTTTACCCACACAAAATGTGTCAATCTTTATCTAGAAGTATAATTTTTTGAAAATTTCGAAAACTCGGTTATGAAGTGTTGAACCATTCCTACAGGCAATTATTTTGTAGCCCAGTGTAATTATAAATATTATTAAATTATCAGAAACACAGTTTTGGTACTACAACGTAAAATACTGAAGGCATTTGTATGGCCTTCAACCCAATTTCTTATGTATAGTGTCCAAAATTTAAACAGTCTATTACTTACATTCTCTCTCACAGTGGGTAGTCAGTATCTATTTAATAGTGTTTGCTTTTATTAAATGACCACACATTGTTTATTATTATTCATTACATTCAAAGCATGTGTAAGTATGTATAAAAAGCCTGGCATATGCCTGGATATGTAAATGAGTAAACATATGCAGGGATTTACACATGTGTGTTTGATGTTTTTCTATTTTGCAGTTGCTGTACATACTGTATTCTATCGAAATTTACACCGTATTTAAGTTAGTACGTATATAGTTATGTATTTAAATTAGGGTGGGTCAAAAATAAAGTTGGGGATGTTCTTAACTAAAATAATTGTTTACTTTATTGTGATAGAATATCGAATTATCCTTTTGAAGTGCTTTCAAATGATACTTATATTTATGAAAATGTAAAAAATTTATAAAATCCTTAAAATAGGACCTTTTTTTTAAATCCAGCTTACCAAATACTGACATCAGGACAAACATTTTGAGAAATGGTATCCATAAACAAACTTAACTTTAATTTTTGTTGGCTACATGGACACCTCATTTTTCCTCCATGCAATTGAGGTCACCCTAATATAGATATATATATATATAAGTCATTACTGTTGTTGTCGCTTTGTATGTATTTTGTTGGTTGTTTTTGTTAGTACTTAGTTTCAAAACCTTTTGCAACAAATAATTACATTGTTTATTATCTTGAAATGTTGTCATTAACTTAGATTTTTACTTAAATGTGTCAACACATGATAAAAATCTCTACAGCAAAATGTATATATATTGTTTCGTTTAGAGAGAAGGACAGTTGTGGAATTTTGTATGATTTAAAGTGTTCAAAAGTGAATAATGAAGATAATTGAATAGAATATTTTAGATTAATGATGGGAAATGGGTTATAATATTTGTTTAGGTTTCTGAACATACTTAATAGAAAGTAACTATTTTTGTGAAAAGAATCAGCAACAATTTAGTTATAAATCATACACAAGAGTAAAATATGACAAAAATGAAATAGAAATTAATTTAAAATTTGTTTTTGAACGAGGAAAATTTTAACAATTAATCCTTGCCTTTTTGAATGAAACACAGGGGTTTGGATACAAAATTAATTTATTTTTCAACATAGTCTCCTTGGAGCTCTATGCACTTTGTCCAACGTTTCTCCAACTTTAGTATCAATTAAAAAATTATTTTAGTCGAGGACTTCAAAATAGGTATTTTTGTAAGATCAGCCTTTATTTGAGTGATGGTATTTTTTTTGTTGGATATATGTCATTTATTCTAACTTAGTTATTGAACATTATGGTGTTAACAAGTAAGAGAGCTATAATCGGCTCTGCCGAATCTTATATACCCTTCACCAAACTATACTTTAAAATAAAATTAAAAAAAAAAAAATTTTTTTTTCGAAATTGTTTTCAAAAATTTTTTACAATTTTTTTAAAAAATTTTTTTTATTTAAAATTTTATTTTTTTTTTTTGATTTATTAGTGAAAAAAATGTATGACAAAAAAATTATTTTGTGAAAAAAATTCTGGTTAAAAAATATTTTTCCCGTTTTGACCCATTGTAGGTCCAACTTACTATAGCCTTATATACATCGTTGCAATGGACTTTGAAATATCTATCATTTGATATCCATATTGTCTATATTTATGACTTAGTCATCGAGATATAAATCAAAAATAGTCCAAAAATAGAGGTTGTCTCGGATTTTTGCTCATATCTCCGTTATTTATGGATCGTTTTTGCTGATTTTAAATAGGAAACTTCTCAAAAGCATGACAGAATTATTGATGATTTGGATCCCGAAGATATCTGGGGTCTTCAGAAAATTGATCTCAACAGACAGACGGACATGGCTAGATCGACTCCGCTATCTATAAGGATCCAGAATATATATACTTTATAGGGTCGGAAAATTATGTTGTGGAAATTACAAACGGAATGACAAACTTCTATATACCCTTCTCACGAAGGTGAAGGGTATAAAAAGTGCCGCTTAAGTACACTGATTGCTCACCAAAGCTTATTGTGAATGTGCTCAAACGGTTTCAGCGTGTGATTTTGACAAGGAAGAAAAATATCGCCCAGGACAGTCAAAAAAAGTTTGAAGACCAAGAATTGGAGGCATTTGTCCATGAAGATTGTTGTCAAACTCAACTAGAGCTTCCAAATCATTGAGAGCTACTCAAGCAGCATTTTCAAAACGTTTGCGAGCAGCAGGTTTCAACCAAAAGCAGGGAAATTGGGTACCATACGAATTGAAGCCGAGAGACCTTGAAAGACGATTTCGCATGTCCGATATGATGCTTAACTGCTATAAAAGAAAATCATTTTTGAACCGAATCAATAATTGTGATGAAAAGTGGATCCATTACGATAACCTGAAGTGGAAGAGATCGCATGTGAAGCCCGGATAACCAGCCGAATCGATACCAAAGCCAAATATCCATGGCGCCAAGTTAATTAACTGTATTTGGTAGGCTGCTGTAGTCTGGCCAAACAATCACATGGATCCAGCACCAAAAGAAACTGATTCGTTTGGAGCGATCGTTTGCCGAAAAACGCCCAGAATATGGGACGGCGTTTTTCGGCCACATATTGCAATACCTGTTAAAAACTATTTAGAGAGTGTGGTTTTGTCCCACCTTATAGTCCAGATCTTACCCCGTCTGAATACTATTTGTTTTGGTTTGATTCGTTCTTGGCCTCAAAAGATGTCAAGTTCTTATGAAGCGGAATGCATATGTTGCCAAAATGATGGAAAAAGGTCTTAACAAACAGTGGCCAGTACTCTATTTGTACAAATGTTTCAAAGTAATGGCTAAAATTTTGAAAAAAATTCAGCATTTTTAAGTCATACTCCTAGTAAATTAAAGGATTTCTTAAAAACTAAATTTAAAATCTCATAAACTTTTAATAACGCCTAAAAAAAAGTATCATCAATAGTAAAAATTGTCTTAAAATAATGCATCACACACATACGTATGAGCAATAAGCCGTTTAATATTTAATATTACTCATACGTTTAAATTATCTAAATCTCTCGAAATGGCAAAGAAATTTCTTTTTATTTTACTTATCGTTTTCCTATAGATTCAATTCATTTAATTCCATTCAATCAAGGAATTCCACTTTTATGACTCAAAGTATTTGCTTTATCTTAAGAAAATAGAAAAAAAAAAAAAAATACTTTACAAACAGTCCGTGTTTAAATAGGAAGCAAAAATAAAGAAAAACATCTACCTTCTTATTTAAAGAAGAAAAAAAAAGTCATCGTAAAAATAAGAAACATTCATGTATAGTAGAACAGGAGAATCAATTTAATTAAATTAAGAAAAGTAAAATCAACTACATAAAGATGCTTTCCATGCAGACATTCAAGCAGTCAGACTAACTCAACTGACTGTTTGCTTATCTACAGTTAAACTAAATTGTAATTGATGAAATACTCAATGATGTTTAAGCAATTTGTACTTTGTCTTATCATTTTAAACACATTTGAGTTAAATAAGGTGAGTATAAGATAAAATAATTTTAAATATTCCTACCTTTTTCGTCCAATATATAGAGGGCACTGGATTACCCGAGCCTTTGCACTCCAAAGTCACGGGGCCACCTTTGCGGGCCTGCAAATTACCCGAAGTTGGTGTGGCCCTTACACTGGGGGGAACTATAAAAAAATACAAATTGTTTAATTTGTATTTAATAAAATTATGTTTACTAATCTTACCCAATATCTCCACTGTATGCACTTGATCGCGATTTATTTTGTCACTTATCTGACAGACATAATCACCAGCATCTTGTGGCTCCAAATCAGATATCTCTAAATTATAACCATCTATCAGTCTTACGCGCTCATCCCTTGTCACCATGATATTGGAGGCGGTTAAAACATTTATACCACGACGCCATAATAAAACAAATGATCCTGTAATAAAAAGAAAAAAACGAAAACAAATCATTAGTTATTTTTACATTGGCAGTTTGTACTTTACAAAAGAGAAAATATCAAAATAGTTTCATTTAAAATCCTTAAGGATAAATTGATAACAACACAAAGGAAACGAGTTAACAATTTGATGAATCTTTCAATAAAATATAATTTGTAAACCTTTTCACGTTGCTTTTTCGAGGAAAAATATCTCAATGAGATTTACTGTTCAATTTCTATTGAAAATAATAGTTAAAAGAATTTAATTCAAACAACCCAGCGGGTAATTTTTGTCACATGTTTAAAACTTATTAAATCAATTCAGGTTAAATTTGATAACATACAAATTGTAATTCTGAAAAGTAATTTAATATTGAGAAGAAACAAATTGAAAATGAGAAATCTTTATTAATATTCAACAACAGAAAATTAAATTAAGCAATTGAACTTTAAGTTAAGAAAATCTAAATAGATATTTATAAATATTAAATTTATATTTGGCTCAAAAATATATTCAAGTTCACAGATTTAGTATGTTGTTTATAAGAATTAATGTCATGCAAATATTTAATTTCTCGACACTGATTTTTATTTTCTCAATTTTAGTTTGTGTTTCGCAATTTTAATTTTCTCAAGACTACATCGTCATCTAATCTTCAGTCTGAAATTTCTCCAAAACTGTAAGAAAAAATATTTTGTAAAATTTCATTTCAAAATTTTGCCACTATTTATTTGTTTAAACAGCATAAACCGATTTTAGATAAACTAAGTTTATGATTTTCGCTCATAATTCAAATTTTTAAATTAGTAACCCTCTAGTAAGCATTAGTTTTAATGAATTAAGCTATGTTAGTTAACTTAAGTTTAACTAAACCTATTTTTAAATTCTCAAAAATAAAACAAGTTTAATTTGTTTTAACTCAGTTTAGTTGAAACAATTGGCACCGGGTGAGGTTGACATTAAGAAAGGATTGGCTATGAAGACAAATTTAAGAATTTATTTGCGCTTCACTTTCCCATTAGACCCTCTTACTTAAACATTAGTTGCCAGATATATTTATGTTAATTGAGCTTATTTTAGTTAACATAGGTTTAGCTAAACCCCCAAAAAACAAAGATTAGGTTCTTATATCAAAAAATTTGGATTAAATTTTAAATTGTGCTTCAATTAGTTAAAGTAAAATAAGTTAAACTCGTTTAAACAAAGTTTAGCTAAACTAAGTTATATGGAGTTTTGCTCATAATTTTCATTTTAAATTATTAAAACTCACTTAAAAATTAGTTATCAAATACGATTAAGGGAACTAAGCATAGTTTAGTTAACAAAAGTTTAGCTAATCTTTCAAAAACAAAGATTAAATGTTAATTTGTAATAACTTAAATTTTAAATTCATAATCAAATCTTTTTTAAATAAATTTAGTTAAACTTTATTAAACTCAGTTTAGTTTATCAATGTAAATCCGAGTTTAGCACTTTATTTAAGTTTAAAGTGATTAAATCTCTCTTAAAACTTAGTCATCAAATATGTATATATGCTTAAAATTACGCTTCAAATAATTAAAGTAAAATAAGTTAAGCTCGTTTAAACAAAGTTTAGCTAAACTATGTTATATAGAGTTTTGCTCATAATTTTAATTTTAAATTATTAGAACTCACTTAAGAATTATTAATCAACTAAGTTTAATGGAAATAAGCATAGTTTAGTTAACATAAGTTTAGCTAATCTTTCAAAAAGCTTATTAATGTAAAACAGAGTTTATTACTTTATTTAAGTTTAATATGATTAAATCTCTCTTAAAACTTAGTTATCAAATATGTTTATATGTTTAAAATTATCCTTCAATTAGTTAGAGTAAAATAAATTAAGCTCGTTTAAACAAAGTTTAGCTAAACTAAGTTATATAGAGTTTTGCTCATAATTTTCATTTTAAATTATTAAAACTCACTTAAAAATTAGTTATCAAATACGATTAAGGGAACTAAGCATAGTTTAGTTAACAAAAGTTTAGCTAATCTTTCAAAAACAAAGATTAAATGTTAATTTGTAATAACTTAAATTTTAAATTCATAATCAAATCTTTTTTAAATAAATTTAGTTAAACTTTATTAAACTCAGTTTAGTTTATCAATGTAAATCCGAGTTTAGCACTTTATTTAAGTTTAAAGTGATTAAATCTCTCTTAAAACTTAGTCATCAAATATGTATATATGCTTAAAATTATGCTTCAAATAATTAAAGTAAAATAAGTTAAGCTCGTTTAAACAAAGTTTAGCTAAACTATGTTATATAGAGTTTTGCTCATAATTTTAATTTTAAATTATTAGAACTCACTTAAGAATTATTAATCAACTAAGTTTAATGGAAATAAGCATAGTTTAGTTAACATAAGTTTAGCTAATCTTTCAAAAAGCTTATTAATGTAAAACAGAGTTTATTACTTTATTTACGTTTAATATGATTAAATCTCTCTTAAAACTTAGTTATCAAATATGTTTATATGTTTAAAATTATCCTTCAATTAGTTAGAGTAAAATAAATTAAGCTCGTTTAAACAACGTTTAGCTAAACTGGGTTATATGGAGTTTTGCGTAATTTTAATTTTAAATTATTAATACTCACTTATAAATTAGTTATCATGTATACAAATGGGAATTAGCTTAAACTACTTAGAACGAATATTAAAATTTATTTTCTAGATATCTAAAAATTTAGACTTATTTTAATATTTTAATGGGAATTACTTAGCTAAAACTAGAAAGAAGATTAAAACTTATTTTCTATATATCTAAAAATTTAGATTTATTTTAAAATTCTGTTTCAATTAGTTAAAGTCAATTAAGTTAAACTCGGTTAAACAAAGTTTAACTAAACTAGGCTATATGGAGTATTGCACATAATTGTTATCAAATCTACTCTATGCTTGATTCCCTTAAACATATTTGATAACAATTATGTGCAAAACTCTAAATAGCCTAGTTTAGCTAACATAAGTTTAGCTAATCTTTCTGGAATAAAGATTAAGCTTTATTCTATAATTAATTAAAGTTGTATGTTAGTTCTTAAATTTTGTTATCATTAGTTATAATAAAATTAGTTAAACTTGATTAAACTAAGTTTAGCTAAACAAAGTTAAATAGAGTTTATCATTTAATTTTAATTTCCAATTAATTAACCTAACTTAAAACTGTTTTATCAAATAAATACAATATTTTTATATAGTTGTGTGTTTAGAATTCTACTTCAATTAGTTAAAGTAAAAAAAGTTAAACTTGTTTAAAAACAGTTTAGCTAAACTAGGTTATATTAAGATTAGCTCACAATTTTAACTTTAAATTATTAAGGCTTACATGGAAATTTGTTATCAAACACATTTAATGGAAGTAAGCACATCTAAGCTAACATAAGTTTAGCTAAACTTCCAAGAATACAGATTAAGAAAAGGATACAATGGATTACTATATGGATGTGAAACTGATCTGAAGTCTATCCAGACCATCACAGCGAACCTGCAACGAACGCAGCTGATTCGTTTGAAGAGAACATTGGCCGAAAAATGCCCTGAATATACAACCAGTCATGTAACCGTAATATGCCATCATGACAACGCTAGGCCACATGTTGCACTACATGTTAAAAAGTATTTAGAATGAAGAAGTTGGAAAGTTTTCTTCACCAGCTTTTTAGTCTAGACCCTCCTCCATCCTAGTAGAAGGACGATACAAAAGGCTCTCTCTGGGATACCCTTCACTTTGGAACAGAGTATCCTATATTGGCTTGATTCGTTCTTGGCCTCAAAAGATGAGCAGTTCTATTGGCTCGGAATACATATCGCCAATACTTTCAATAAATTTATATTCTACAAATATTTCAAAATAAAAATTAAAAATTTTTAAAAATTCTGCAATTTTTCTGATATTAAATAATTTAATAATGCTGTGCTTTTTGGTTATTAAAAATTTTCAATTTGCTACTAATACGCATTTTTAAGTTTTAAATATTTATGTATGCCAAACAAAATTTCATATTAGTTTTATAAAATTTTAAAAACAAAAACCTCTATTTTAATATGCACACATTTGTTGAATTTATCTATCTCACTGAAAGCATAACTAAAATGTTTAAAATACATTTATGTTAAAAAAAAATAACAAACACTTGTATTATTTTTGAAAAAAAAAAACTCTTTATATAAACATAAATTGCACTTTTATTAAGAAAAAAAGAAATATTTTTTCCGTAAACATTTAAAATGAATTAAACTAAAAATAAATAAATTGCATTTAAAGCAGATATTTAAAAGAGTAATATTATGACTAAAATTTCCTTTTAAATAAGAAGGAAGAAAACTGATTACTGCGCAGCAAAAACTAAACCATTTCCAATTGTATATCAGAAGTTGCTAATTGTATTTCAGAAACTTCTAATAATATTTCTGAAGTTTTCAATTGGATTTCAGAAGTTTCCATTTGTATTTGAGAATTTTTGATTTATACTTAAAAAGTTACCAATTGTATTTCAGGAAATTAGAATTTGCTGAAATACAATTGGCAAATTCTGAAAGAGAAATGGTAGTTTCTGAAATAGAAATGAAAATTTCTGAAATACAGTTGGAAATTTCTGAAATGAAATGGAAGTTTCTGGAATGTTTAAGTAAGCAAATTCATTCATTTTAACAACTGCTTTTAAAACTAGGTAAATTTATAGATACAAATGTCTATAATTTATTTGTTTGTGGCATCGTTTATACATTTATATAAACCATGTTTTTGTCTCTATGCTTTAGGAGTTGGTAACAAAATTTTATATTTTTTTTCTACATTTAATTTTTTTATTGAAAACTCTTGTACTCCAACATAGACAATTTTGTTTCGATTTTGTTGTACATTTAAAAGTTTTAGTATTTGTTCTGTTTCGTTCTTTTTTTTGTGTTTTTTTTTCTTTTTTTTTTTTTTTTGTAATGAATATTTAAGTTCTTCGATTTAGCCTCAAAATATGGAAAAATATCTACATAAAGAATAACATATTTTATATATTTACTGGTAACAAGTGTTACCATAAAATTGAGTGAAATTGTTTTTCAATGTTTTATATAGTTTTGGTGTTTTTTTCTTTCTTTCTATATTTTGCAAAACAAATTGTGTGAACTTTTGAACACTTGAATGTTAGGTAAGAAAATTCAAATTGTATTTTAAAATATATAAATAAATCTGTTATTTAATAGATTTAAAACTTTGGGAGAGTTGAAAAGTTTTTATGGCAGAAATGAAATATTAAAAGTAAAATTATTTTAATTAAAACATTACAGCAGTATTCTCAAGGAATTAATGTTATTTCCACTACAAAATGAGCAGTTTAGGAGTTTATAAAAATCAATGTTTTATATTTCTGTTTTAGGAATTAGATTGGAGAGGACCTAGCAAAGCGTGGAATTCACTTGCCATTATTGTTTGACCTACTTTTAGAATGACTACTACATATATACATTACTTAGAAATAGTTTAGTAATGTCTAGCTTTTAAACTGTTATTTTAACATAAATGCAAAAATAATAATATAAAATTTCCACTGTTCAACATTTTGCCCTAGCCCTTGGAATGCTTTTTAACTTCCAAACCAACTTTCTTTAAACCTTTAAAAATCCCATAAATTTTCATACTTTTAGTGTTTTTAAATTTATTAGTTTTACCTTAAAATTAAATTTTACACACATTTTTCCATAACTTAATAATTCAGTTTAAATATTTTTGTCAGCTTTTCTAACTGATAAAATGAAAATATTACATTTATTATGCCGGTCACGTAAAAATCCCACTCTATGTTTGTTATATAAGCTTATATATTTGAAATTATTAACATATTTATTTTTAAACAACCCAAGGGCATTAAAGTAAGAATTATTTTAAAATATTAATTACTACTTTTATCAAAGAGAATCAAAAATAGAGTAAAAATACTGTAACAGCAGTTTAAAAAAAAAAAAAATAAGTAGAAATAAATAGCAGCGATTTAAATAACTGTTAATTAATAAAACTCAAAAATTACCTCTGCTTTTTACTCAACTGAAAATTATACATCATCCAGTACACAAACAAATAGTTAAACTTGATTAACTGACTGACTGAGTTTAACTAAACTAGGTTAAATTGAGTTTTCCTGTTTTTTTGTTTAGTAAATTATTAAACTTCACTTAGAAATTATTTATCACCTATATATATGAGATTTAAACTTAGTTTAGTTGACAAAGGTTTAGCTAATCTTACAAAAACAAAGATTAAGTCTTGTTTTATATATATTTAAAAATTGTTTATAAAATTCAGCAGCAATCAGTCAAAGTAAAATAAGTTAATATCGTTTAAAGAGAGTTTTGCTAAACCAGGTTATATTGAGTTTTGCTCATAATTTATATTTTAAATTATTAAACCGTAATTTAAAATTAGTTATCACATACAATACTAGGAATTATGCCTAGCTAAGTAAACAGAGGTGTAGTTGAACCTGTAAGAACATAGATTAGGACTTATTTTATATATATTTCAAAAAATTGGTTTGATTATAATTAGTTAAATTAAAATAAATTTAACCCAGTTTAGCTATACAAATATACATTGAGTTTTGCTCATACCTTAAAAAAGAATTATCACATATATATACATATAGGACATAAACCTAATTCAGTTAACAAAGGTTTAGCTAAACCTACAAAAACAAAGATTAAGTCTTGTTTTATATATATTTAAAAATTTAAATGAATTTTAAAACTCAGCATCAATCTGTTAAAGTAAAATAAGTTAAACTTGGTTAAATAGTGATTTGTTAAACTAGGCTATATTGAGTTTTGCTTATACTTCAAATTTTAAATTATTAAACCGCACTTTAAAATTAGTTATCACATACAAAACTGGGAATTAAGCATAGTTGAGTTAACAAAGGTTAAGCTAAACCTACAAGAACATAGATTAAGTTTTATTTTATATATATTTTAAACAACAGGTTTAATTCTAAAATTCTGCTTCAATTAGTTAAATTAAAATAAGTTTAACCCAGTTTAGCTAAGCTAGTTTGTATTGAGTTTATCTCATACTTTAAAAATTAACTATCTCATAAACATATAAGAGTTAAACTTAGTTCAGTTAACAAAGATTTAGCTAAACCCGCAAAATCAAAGATTAAGTCTTATGTTATATTCTAAAATTCTGCGTCAATTAGTTAAATTAAAATAAGTTTAAGCCAGTTTAACTAAACTAGTTTAAATTGAGTTTTTCTAATACCTTAAAAATGTATTATCACATATACATATATTAATTAAACTTGTTTAGTTAACAAAGGTTTAACTATTTAGTCTTGTTTTATATGTATTTAAAAATTTGAATGAATTTTAAAATTCAGCTTCAATCAGTTAAAGTAAAATAAGTTAAACTTGGTTAAATAGAGTTTTACTAAACTAGGTTATATCCAGTTTTTTCATAATTTAAATTATAATTTATTGAACTGCACTTTAAAATTAGTCATCACATACAAAACTAGTAATTAGGCTTAGTTACTTTGACAAAGGTTTAGCTAAACTTGCAAGAAGTTGAATTGGTTTAAATTTCAAGTTATTAAAACGTAAAGAGTCATTACTTTTATGTAAATTAACCTAGGTTTGGATAATAACTTAAATTATTAATATATTTCTAAAAGTCATTGTTACATCATTTCAAAAAAATCAAACAATTTAGAAAAATTCTCTAGTGTGAAAAAGAAAAAAAGAAATACCCAAATCAAACATAAGTAAAACAGAAATTCTAATTAAATCCTATTACAAATAAAACATGCATACAACTTGTTAAATTTTTCATTAAGTTTTAATTTCATTTTATCATTAGTTTGTACTTCAGATTAACTTTTTAATCAAATCAACACTTCTAGGAAGAAGTAAAAGAAAGTGGAAACTTTGCTTTTTGCCCAAACAACCATTTCAAGTATGAAATCCTCCAATGAAATAAGAGAGAGAGAGAGACAGAAAACAGCAATACTCTAAGCTTAGAATTACTATACAAATAAAAGAGGATTGGAAAAATATAGAAAAAAAGATTTGTTGAGAATGAAAAAAAAAAACAGCAATAAACAAGTATGTAATTCAATATAGATTAGATTTAGCAGATAAATATAAACAAATAAGAAAGAAAAAAAAAAGTATTGAATTGGAAAAATAAAATAAAAATAAAACAATATGCTACATAAACAAAATTAATCTGCTACATAAAATTCTTGAATAAGAATTAAGTGTAAAAGAAAGAAAAAATGCAATGAAATTAAATATGATTACAAAAAGGTATTTGTTTAAATGAAATAAAACATTTAAATAACATTTAAAGACAGGGTGTAAAGTCTCTTATGCTTTAAGGTTTAATTTCTAATCCAATAAAACCAACAAAGTGTCAAATGTTGGATTTTTTTTATATATTTTATATATATAGCTAATAGACCAGGTATTTAGTGTAAGGGTATAAGGGTTTGAGCTATAATAATAATAAGATTTTATCAGTTAAAACAAACAATAAAATTGAAATGGCTGTTCTTTGATAAACCTTTTAGGGGAAGTTTTCTTACCGTTGGAGGTAAGAGAAATTACTAAATATAAGAGTTAGTGAACAATTGGTTTGTTTTGCAAGTGAAAAAATTAGTTCAAAAACTTTAGTTTTGTGAAAATTGTGAATTCATATAATAATTAATATCAATCATACGCCACATATTACATTTTTGAAATTTTTTTCATCAGTATCTTCATCATGATTTTACTTGCGAAATAGTGAGCTGTGAAATTACTAAATATTACTAAATATTAGAGTTAGTGAACAAATGGTTTGTTTTGCAAGTGAAAAAATTAGTTCAAAAACTTTAGTTTTGTGAAAATTGTGAATTCATATAATAATTAATATCAATCATACGCCACATATTACATTTTTGACATTTTTTTCATCAGTATCTTCATCATGATTTTACTTGCGAAATAGTGAGCTGTGATGCATATATTATCCCCTGATAACTAATGGGCACTATGACCGGAACCAGACTCAAAACATACCTCAAATCTTTTGAGACTCATCCCACTGGTTTGGTGGCAACTAACGCCATACATTGTAGGCTTGGAATGAATGCAAGATGTGTAGACCTACTGTACAAAACTCGCTATTTTAATTAGCTTTTTCACTTTTTGAAAACTCTATTAAAACAAAATATATTTTAACTTTTAATGACTATATCTCTGTTAAGGCCAAATAGATTTAAGTGATTTAAACAGCGTTTGAATTGCGGTATTGTCTTGCTAAACAAAAGGATTTCAGATATAAATAATAATCATCAGGACTCCAGAGATATAATCATTTAAAATTACATATTCTGTATTTGTGGATGTTATATTCTAGAATTGTTTATACATTAGAGTTGGACATAATCGTTCTTCTTACTGATTGTTCATTTTTGTTCTAAACAAATAAATGAACACATTTTTATACCCTTCACCTTCGCACAGTGGTTTAGAAACGTTTTTTTTTTTTTTTTCTTTGGAAATAATTCGGTATCTCGGGAACTATTTGAGATGCAAAATGTGTTACACAAAACCATCTGTTAAGTCAGTATGTGTATTGAACTCTGAATTTACATTTGATATGTTAGTAACATTTTGCATGAAATATAAGAAAAAACGTAAACATTTTTCAAATGGGGCAAGATTTGTGGAACTTCTGAGAAGTAACTAAAGTCTTTTTATACAAGTATTTAATATTGTTGAAAACCTTAGGACTTGAAGATTGATATTTTAGTAAAACTAAAACTTTTATGAATTTTTGGGACATAATTTACCTTAAAATCTTAAAAAATTATAATATGGTGATTTTCCCTAAAGAAATATATAAAATTTGAATTAATGTAAAATTTTAACGGTTAAAGATATTATAACAAAATTTTAAACTAATATAGACTTAATTACGCTTAAATCAACGACATTACAATTTTTGAAATTTTTTATTTTTAAATACCAAAATTTCTAAACCGAAGAAAATGTGCTAAAAAAAACTGAGCTTTTTTAGAAAAGTACCTACTGTGACGTTATTTACCGTGTGAGAGTAAAAAAACTTTGTAGATATTTAAGAAGTATATGAAGCTTTTTAAAGGATGGGTTCTCTGCCTTTTTAAAATTTTTTACTCAAATATAAATTTTGTTTAAAAAATTGGGCAAGTTTGGATAGGTCTGGGGGCTGTTGTGTCCGCCTAAGTAAGCCATGATTTACTTTACATGCTTTTGCTTTAAATTATCTTACCGAATCATATAAAAATTGTATATAGTCCCGAAGAAATTTTTTTTCTACAAAAGAAAAAATATATGGTCCTATTTAGGAAAAAACTTAAAAAATACCGCACTTTTTACATGTTCCAACTTTGGATGCGTTTAACTATTTATAGGGACAAGATAACTGTTAGCAAATTGTTTTTATTTTATTTAGAATTTTATCACCAAAGAAAAAAAATTCGACCCTGCGTAGACCGGCCACATCGAGCAAAATTAAAAACTATCTATTACTAAAGCTAAATATTTCTTCAACTAATAGAGATAACCTACATATGTAAGCGTATTTTTTGTAGATCTTCTTAAGCACTATTTATATTTTAAATTTCAGCTCATTCGGATCATAAATGAAATTTTGGCGATTTTTTTTTTTAAAAAATTAAGACCCGAGCTAATCAACTTTAAGGGGCAACGCACAAGCCCCCAATTAGAGCTATGAACCTGAGCAACTGCAAATCAACTCGAAAACACATTTGCTCCAAATACGTAAAATATCGTAATAATATCTCAAATAGTTGCCGAGATACCGAATTATTTAAAAAAAAATTTTCTAAACCACTGTGTGGTGTTTGACTGAACTAAGTTATTGAACGATTTCTCTGTGAATGTATTTGCAGATAGTGTACAAAACAAACAGATCACAATTGCTTTTGGAAACAAATTTGGCAGGATTTTTAGTAATGAAAAAAACAAAAAGGTAATTTTAACTAAATTCAAACAACTTAGATGTAATTTAAAAACGTTTTTTAAAATATAAATTTCAAACATCAAACGTACAAAAATAATAAAATGAACAGGAAGACTGAACAAGTTCACTTGATTGAATTCTTCAATTGAACTGGTTCGATCATGAACAACCCAACTCTACTATATATGTAATTAATATTAATCATACGTCACGTATGAGAAATAATCTTTATTTAATTAATACGTCTGTACTAAAACCTTTGATATTATTGTATCAGCATGTAAGGGAATATTATTAACAACTAAATTGGAGATGTATTTATGAAGTAGTGAGCTATGCTGCATGAAGTTGCATTCAGAATGTATCTGTTTCGAAATGACTGAGGATGATTGAAGGAACCTGTGATCGGAAGTAGATCCAAGACTACGATCGGTGTATCTTTAGATACTACTACAGTTAGGAAACTGGGTGGAACTACGGCTGGACATTGTAATTTCATGCATTATGCCGTGTAATGCGTACTACGTCTTTTGGAATATAATCGATCGTTTTCGAATGATCAATCTACAAATGAATTTGAAGATGAATACTTTCGGTATTATATTGCGTAACAAGGAAATCTGCTTTGCACTGGTTATGGTTTACTCTGGTGAACATTTAATCCCGATGGTTAGACATTCTGGCACCTTGAGCTCATTAGGAAATTCTGGTTCTGTCAATCTAATTTTTATACACTTCACCATGAGTGGCAAGAATATATTTAAGTTTGTCATTCCGTTTGTAATTTCTACATTCTTCATTTGCGACCCCACAAAGTATATTCTGGATCGTTATATATAGCGAATTCGATATAGCCATGTCCGTCTGTCCGTCTGTATGTTGAAATCAACTTTCCGTAGCCCCCAAATAACTTACAAAAATAATTGTTACATCAGTATATCGGGAATTCTTCCGGCTCGGTCGCTATTTAAAATCGAGAAAATCGGCCCACAAATGGCTGAGATATAAGGAAAAAAACGGGACAACCTCGATTTTTGGCCTATTTTTGATCTATATCTGGATTACTAAGTCATTAATATAGACAATATGACAATAATATCTAATGATAGATATTTCAAAGTCCATTGCAACGATTTATATAAGGCTATAGTAATTTGGACCTACAATGGGTCAAAATCGGGAAAATTATTTTTTAACCCGAATATTTTTTTTGCCACAAAATTTTTTTTTCTCATTAATAAATTTAAAAAAAAATTTTTAAAAAATTTAAAAAAAAATTTGAAAAAAATTAAAAAAAATTTTGAAAAAAATTAAATAAAAAGATTTCTCGAGCTCGAGGTCAATAATTTTCAATAGATTATTTATTTCCAATATTTCGATATCCTACGGATATCATTATCAAGGAATGAGTAACAATTATATTTGTACAAGACGTCTAAACATCTTCACATTTAATATTGCAATATTAAATGTGAAGATGTTTAGACGTCTTGTACAAATATAATTGTTACTCATTCCTTGATAATGATATCCGTAGGATATCGAAATATTGGAAATAAATAATCTATTGAAAATTATTGACCTCGAGCTCGAGAAATCTTTTTATTTAATTATAATCAAAAGGTCGAATAAAACTATTGGATAAAATTTTGAAAAAAATTTAAAAAAAAAAAATTGGAAAATATTAAAAAAAAAAATTTTTTAATTTTGAAAAAAAAAAATTAATTTTGTTTACTCAAAATATTTAAAATTTTTATTTTAAAGTATAATTTGGTGAAAAATATATAAGATTCGGCATAGCCGAATATAGCTCTCGTACTTGTTTTTTTTTTTGAATTTTCCTTATTAGTAATCTATTAACTTTCTAGCTTAAACCTTCCCACTTTTATACAATTTTTTTTATATTTAACGATTGATTGTTAGTTTTTTGAGTTTATTAGTTTGCAATTGTGCTGGAAAAAAAACTACAAGAAACAAATAAAAAATTGAAAATAAAAATCAATGATTCTACACATTCAACTAAATCCTTTTTATATAGTTTTAATTCTGCAAATCGTCATGACTATTTATTTTTATTTGCTTTTATATGGTTTTTCTAGCTGTTCTTTTTGTTCAATTCATTTAGTCGTTTGTTTATTTAATACTCATTCCCTTTTTGGTTCATTTTCGCCAACTATTTTATATTTACAAATAAAACATATAGAAATGTATGCAGTAAACATGGTACTGGTACTGTTTATAAATTGGATTTTAATGAAATTTAATGCTACTCTTACCCGGGTTTTAGCATTTGTTTGTTTTTGTCATTTCTTTTTGTTGCCCAGTAAAACCAGCTGGTTTGTAATTTCTTTAAGGGGTTTAGTCCTTTGAAAAGAAAAATATCAAAATTTTACAAAACATTATTTCAAGGTTTGGAAAAGAACTCAAATTTTATTCCATTTTAGCTGTTGAAATATTTTATATAATTTTGCTCTCTACCAACCCCTTAACTTTTAGTTTTATTTTTTTTTTTATCATTTTGTATTTTATAATGTGTTCACTTTATTGTACCATTAATTTTTTGTTTCTGATTTTATTGCAATTTAGTGGTTCTTTTAAGAGTTCTTTAGTTTTTGCCATTTTTTATTTTTTTCTGTTTGTCCATATCTTACATTCCATTTCGTTTGCCTTGCCAGTTCCACAATATTATTTTACCATTTGTACAGTTCTGCTGAACTGTGTTCATTTAGCTGGCGATTATTTCATTGGTTTGCTTTGCAGTTTCTTTGCTGTGTTTGTTAATTTCACACCAGCAGTACTTTCGCTGTAGATCTTTGCTATCTTTGCTATCATTACTTCAATAGTTTTATGGTTTTACAAAATTTACTTGATAAAAATTGAATTATCATACTAAGACTTTGCTCAAGCTTTTATTAAAAGAATTTAATAAAATATGTGTAGAAGAAACATTCTAGAATATGCTGTAAAAGCAATTTTATTTGAGCTACTTGCAAATCTATGTAAAAGTTTAAAGTAAGTGCCTCGTTTGGTATGTATGCAGTTTTACAAAATTCTATGTCCAATTTTATTCCCATCATCAAAGAAGATGGGGTTATATTGATTTTGTAATTCTGTTCATAATATTGACTGTAGAACCTCATAAGATTCTAACCTATGTCCGTCTGTATGTCTGTTGAAAACACCATAAGGCCCAAAAGCAAGGAGCTGCCTGGCTGATATTTCCCACAAAGACTTTCTGTTGATAAGCTTTGTTTGGAATTCAAAATGGCCAATATCTGTCCTTGATTTCACTTAGCCCCTATACAAATCATCCTTCGGAATACTGTTTGAGCAGCCATAAATATGTTGATTATACGGAAATCCTGATAAAATGTTCCACAAGTTAGTTCTAAATACTCAGAAACTAGTTATTTAATATGACTTTAAAAAGACATATCATAAACAGTCCAATAAACGATTGCTTGTAAAAAAACATTTCTCCAACAATCGTTTAATCGTTTAAAGTGACTTCACTTTAGGTTACTAAGAGACTTAGTGTCTTAGTGACTATTGACTTTAGGCTAGATTTCCTGGGATATATAAAGTAACAAATTGACTTCACTCTGCACTTTAAAAAGCTCATATGTATCATGTGATCCAAATTATATCTATTGGAGTTAGCCAAGTGATCTGACATTAGTGACAAAAAAAATAATAATACAACAATTTAAATTGTGAATCATATTTGTTGTTTGGTAAGAAATTTAAAATAATAGTAAAGTTAAAATTGACTATAAGGCTTTTTTGGTTCGGCTGTAGGGTATTCAATCGATTACCCGTTAATCGGTTAATCGATTAATTTTGGTCGGTTAACTGTTAATAATAATTTAAAATTGCCGATTTTCAAATAACAAATAAACCGATTAATTTGTGTCGATTAACCGAAATTTCTTTTTTTGGTACTTATATAGAAATATAGTTTTAAATACACAAATTTTATTTCTTAACTCATGAACATTCAGAAACTGAAACTAAAGAATTTGGAAATGGCCTTTATTCTAGAATGTTCCATGATGAACTTGTGACGGTTCAAACTAACAATGCTCGGTATGAAAGGAAATCATTGCTACCTATCTTTTTCCGGCCGTGCTCAGGGATATTGGGGTGGAGATCTTGTTTCCTTTAAACCGATTAAAAACCATCAACTATTAAATTTAAAATAGGTAGCTTACATTACATTAACTACAACAAAAAAAAAATAAATGTTGAAGACAAGTCAAATGAAGAAGTGGATGTGATTTCTTCAAGGTCTAATACCCTCCCTACCATGCTATCTTAATATAAAATTCTAGTAGATAGCCCGACCATGTTTAACTAACTATCGAAGATTAACTTTTCGTGGAATCAATAACCAATTTAATTAATCATTGTTAACAATAACATGGTTTATTAAAAATTATATGACATTGATAATAAAAAATTGTTAAATTTAATAATTATTGTATAGTGTAAGTATATGTTTTCTTTTTTTGTTGTTCTTTATTTAAATATGTAATTTCAAATTCAAAAAAAAATTATTTAATATTTAAACAATGTAAAAAAAAATAAGGGTTGAAATGTTATTAACATGATTCTCAATAATGTTAATAAATAAACAAAGTAAATTTTGAATTTGAAATTATTTTAAATGATAATATGTAAACAATAAAATAAAATGAGAAGTAAGAATAAAATATAAATATAGCTCACCAAAATTAATTCGAAGATAACAGCAGGCCTGATGTTCTTGGCATTTCTAAATCGCGATATTCAAATGTTCCCATTTTATAACAAAATTATATAAAAATGTTAAGTGTATGTAAAATTATTGTTTATGTATGTATGTGTGTGAAAGTGTATATATGTATGTGAATTGTTGTGTGTATATTAGTGTATATGTATATTTTTGGATGTGTTTTATGTATTCTATTACAATATTGTATAACAAAATTTATATTATTAAAAAAAAAAAAAAATAGCAAACAAATAAAAAAATGCTAAATGGCAAATGTAATTATCGTTATATGTAAATAGTAGTTAGTATTAGGTTTGTCAATTATTATGAAAATTGGTTATTTGAAAATTGAAATATTTAATTAATTCGCTATTTCAATACTTATGCCAATCTGTTGCATTAAAAGAATTGAATTCAATCTTCTTAATTCCGCTTCTTTTGGATTTCTGGATTGTATATTTTGGATGCAGTTTATATTATCCAATTTGTAATATTGGAATCATTGAATATAGGATGCTCAGAAATTGGATGATCTGAATAGTATTTATAGCTAAACAAGATAAATTTGTTTCCATTTATTTATTTTGATAACGATATTTTTATAAATTTATTAAAACTCACCACCAAATTTATAAAGTTAATATTTTAGTTATAATCTTTCAAAAAAAACTCCTGATCCTCAAAGATAGCCAATTATAGAGAAATGTCCTTTATATTTTATATAATTTCTATTATAAATCCTTTTTTATAGTTTTTCTTTTTCTTTAAATTTTCCGGAATTTCTCAAAGAAGATATGTTTATTGATTTGCTTTCAAAATCCAAATGAAAATTTTTCATATATATTTTTCAAAGCTTAGTAAAATAATTTATATTTTAAATTTCTAAAAGTATTTATTTCCCAATGAATAATTTTGATTATGAATGGACCTCACAAACTTTGTCCTAATGAGTCGTAGGAAGGCATGATAATAGATGAAACTGAAGACATTACTGAAACGAGTCTTTTACCAAAACTTAACCAAACTATTAAAAGTATTCAAAATCCAAAAAGGACTCCAATGGTATAATGAAGGATTTTATATGCTTAAAAAATACTGAACAAAGAACTGAGATATTGGATAGTCTTTGTGTTGCCTTACCTTCGATTTCTCCAACATCTACAATCAGTGAGAGAGTTTTTTTCCAAGTCAAGTTGTATTAAAATTAAAGAAAAATCGTTTATAAGGAAACGTTTTAAGTTATATTCTTTTCTTAAGAGATTATTTCAGAAGATCTCACTAAAATCTTTAAAAAACTCATATGTGTATATAAAAAGGATTTCAAATACCATATTTTTGTGATATTATTTATTTTTATTTTTCGAAATGCTGAAATAAGTACACAAAATTTGTGGTTATATTTTCAATTTAAAATGAAAATAGAAATTATTCGGTTAATCGAATAATTTAAAATTAACCGATTATTAACCGATTAAATCTAAACCCCGATTAATTATTCGCTTGATTAACCGATTAAACCAGAAACCCGATTAATTGAATACCCTATTAGGCTGTAAATGTTGAAAAAAAACAATCTAAATCAAAATTTTTTCGCTGATGTTTTTAGATGTTTAAATATACAAAATTTCTACCCATTTTAATTTTATACCAACAAAGACACTAAATTGTATGGATACTTTAAATTCCAATTTTTTTTAAAGAAATTTCAAAAAATTTCAAATCTAATAATTGCTTAATTTGGAGGACTTCTAGGGTATTTGGTTTTTTCTCACAAATTTGTTACAATACATAACGTCTACTTTAAAGTTTAATGCAATTGAAGATGACAATGCAGACAAAAAATTTTCTATGCTTTTGGACACGAAATCGTTCTATGCTCTCTGCGAAATAACCTAAGCATACAACATAAAAAGTAAAATTTGCAAATTAATGATCCAAATATAAGTTATATTTCACATAGTATTAAATGATTAATTTCAGTTTATGATTTTTTTACAAATTAATCATATTAGCAATGAAATCATATCAAATTTTTCAGTTCTAAGTTTTGAAGACTCTTTTTTTTAAAAAAAAAAAATTAATTTTATAGTTTTTTATATTTTATTTTATACAGATTTATTTTACCAAATTAACTCATAAAATAATCACATAAAATAATCATCATTCAATTATACTCCGCGCGAAATAATTTAAGCATACAACGTAAAAAGTTAAAATAACAAACAAGCAAATGTTCTATTCAACATAAAAAGTTATTTCAGTTTTTGACTTTATTTATAAATTAAACTTATAAGCAATCAAATTATGCCAAATTTTTAAGGTCTAGGTCATAGGGTAACATAAAGACGAGACGTAATTGTCAAAAACCTAAGTCTGTTGTCAAAAACCTAACTCTTGCAACATTTTTCTTTTAAAATTTCAATAATTTATATTCGTGAGTGATATATGGGAGCTATGACTAATTATGGACCGATCACCATGAAATTATGTCGTGTGATTAATGTCTATCAGTGATATTAACCTCAAAAAGATTATGTTGATCATAAAAATTTTAAACTAAATTTTTTAAAAAATAAAAATAATAAAACAAGAAGAACTTAAACAAATATATTTTAACACACATTGGAAATAAATATGAATTTTTAATGAATAAACTAAACGGACGATGGCCAAGTTTGATCTCCTGTATTACAGAAGGCAAGTAAACTGTTCATAAGATTATTTATGGAAATATGAATGTTTATGGTTTCATTGTATTTTTGTAAACAGAAGATTTTCTAAAAACAAAATGTAAAAAATTTTCTTGGTTTTTTCAGAAGTCATGGCCTAGGAAATATTACACCGTATAGTTTCCTATAAATAAATAATACCAAAAATTTAGTTTTAATATTTGATGTAATGGTCAATATTAGAATTCCAAAGACTTTTGAATGTTTTATTAACTGATTTTTGGAGGTTTGACTTCTCCAAGCTGGCAAAAGGTCGCATGACTTATAAAATTGGGTTTAATTATTTCGTATCTTATATACCCTTCACCAAATTATACTTTAAAATAAAATTTAAAAATTTCTTATTTTTTAAAAAAAAAAAATTTTCGAAATTTTTTTTAAAAAGTTTTTTCCAATTTCTTTAAAAAAAAAAAATTTTTTAATTTAAAAATTTATTTTTTTTAATTTATTAGTGAAAAAAGAGTTTTTTGTGAAAAAAATTCGGGTTAAAAAATATTTTTCCCGATTTTGACCCATTGTAGGTCCAACTTACTATAGCCTTATATACATCGTTGCAATGGACTTTGAAATATCTATCATTAGATATCCATATTGTCTATATTTATGACTTAGAGGTTGTCACTGATTTTTGCTCATATCTCCGTTATTTATGGACGGATTTTGCTGATTTTAAATAGGAAACTTCTCGAAAGCATGTCTGACAGAATTATTGAAGATTTGGATCCCGAAGATATCTGGGGTCTTCAGAAAATTGATTTCAACAGACAGGCGGACAGACAGACAGACGGACATGGCTAAATCGACTCCGCTATCTATAAGGATCCAGAATATATATGCTTTATAGGGTCGGAAAATTATATTGTGGAAATTACAAACGGAATGACAAATTTATATATACCCTTCTCACGAAGGTGAAGAGTATAAAAATAAAACAACTAAAAATTTGTAATATATCGATATATACTTTTAGAGTAGTTTTTTGTTTTAATATAAACCAAAAGATATGCACTCAACATTAAATGAGTTAGTGCTTTTTCTTTCAAACTACTATTGAAATGAATTAGGGTTTTTTTTTAATTACTGTAAATCTGTTATTCGTCAACATAGGAAACTGATTTTTTAGGACAGGTGTATTTGAGTTTTGTCTACCAGAATATGTGAAAAACCCGATTTTGAAAAAAAAAAAACGAGATACGACCTTTCTATATTAAGCAATTATTTTTGTCTAACAGTTGTTTATATATACATATTTACAGTAACATGCAACCGACAAGATTCGATTGTGTGCTCCTATTATTGCAGCAAAATTCATGACAAAAATTCTATTTCAAATTATAACTCAATTGGCAAACTATTCCATGATTATTGTTATACATTTTTTATAAGTTGCCTAAAAATAATATATTTTTTAAGATTTTCTTCTTATGTCCAACTAATACAATTAAAATAAAAAACAGATAAACAAAATCGTATAATAATATACAAACGATGACCTTTTCTACAAAAATAAAACCTTAAAAATAAAAAATTATCACTTGTGTAGAAAACAGTTGTCGCACAAAATCAGCAACAATACACAACGACTGATATCATTGGGGAGAAAATTATATTTACATTTTCAAATAAAAGCAAAATCGAAGCAAATAAAAAATGCACAATATAATTTTGTATTTTCGTATATAAAAAATATAAAATAACAAAAATATAAAATCCCTTATGTCGTCTAGTGATAAAGGTAGATAACCCATTTTTTTTTTTCATAAAAAAATTGTATTTTTTCAAATTTTGCTGATACAACAAAATACTAATAAAAATTTACACACTAAGTAAAAAAAAAAAAGTGTTTTAAAAATATATACACAATATCCCCAGACAATAATGGTGTATAAGAGTGTGTGTTTCAGCTGTTGCCCATTGTGCAATAAAACATAGAGCATCATAGATTGTAGTCCGTCCTTCAGTTTATATTATTTTTATTCCCTTTTTTTTTTTTTTGCCATTTCTATTATTTATCTAGGTGTTATTTTGTTGAGTGGCTTTGTGTAAAACCTTTTTGTATTTCGTTTTTTTTTTCTGCTGATGTTTTGTTCTACTTTAAACATAAAGTGTATACGACAAACAATAAAAAATAAAAATAAAACACAACTGGAAAAAAAGGAGTAAAAGTCATAAGGTTAACAGACACTTTTTAGATGGACTATCAAGTATAAGTATCTATATACAGACATGTTTGCGCAAACCTACAGTAGGTTCCCTTTTTTTTGTCATTAAAGTCCTACTTTAAACACACACATACATTCTCATCTATTATCTTCCTCTTACTTACCTACAGTTCATTTCCTTTTGTTTACATTATACGCCATTGTGTTTTATTTTTATTGTTGTAGTTTATTATTTACTGGTTTATGTCCCCTTTTTACCTTACTTCTCTTTAAATTACAAGTCATGGTTAATGTCTTTTGTTTCAATGTTGTTCAATTGATATTTTTCATTCTTGTCTTGTGAAAGTATATTTAAAAGAAACATCTAAGAAGTGCATACCTGAACTTCCGGTTTAGGTTAGAAAACTTATATTGAAACAAAGTAGAACTACTTAAATCTGATTTATAAATATTATAAATATTTGAAATATGTTTAAGACATTTGCTTAAAAACCTTTTAGAAAAAGTTGTGCATTGTTTCTTATATGTTAAATTCCACCCAGGAAAGAAACAAAGCTTTTGACCTTGAATCATCTGATTTTGACCATATTCTGTAAATGTTTACTATTTACGAGGTAAGTCAGATATGATCATTAAGGATAATCTAGCGTAAACTATATTGCCATTTTAGTATCTCTAAGTAATCTAGAGAGTAGTCAGTTTAGATATTAATTATATTTTATTGGAAGTATGACTTAAAAATGCGGGATATAGATGGTGTATCATTTGAACGCGGTTTTTGTTTTTAATATCTTATATGTAGATTTTTGTGCCAACAAAACGTCTTATGAGTGAAGTTTTGCTTTACTTCTTTAATTAGAATAAAAAGTGTCGCTGAAGTACACCGATTCGTCACAAAAGCTTATGGTGAATGTGTTCCATCGATTTCAACGAGCGAGAGATGTTTTTTTTTTGGTGATTTTGCTACAAAAGACAAATATCGCCCAGGCCAGCCAATAAAGTTTGAAGACCTAGAATTGGAGGCATTACTCCATGGAGATTGTTGTAAAACTCAACAAAAGCTTTCGCAATCATTGGCAGCCACTCAGTCACAAATTTCACGTTTCAAGCTACTGGATTCATCCAAAAGCAAATTGGGTACCATAACAATTGAAGCTGAGAGACCTTGAAAAACTCAGTCACCAATTTCACGTTTACAAGCTGCCGGATTCATTCAAAAGCAGGGAAATTGGGTACAATACGAATTGAAGCTGAGAGACCTTGAAATACGATTTTGTATGTCTGAAATGCAGCTTGCACGCTATAAAAGATAATAATTTTTTCACCGAATCGTTACTTGGATCCATTACGAAGGGTGAGAGATGTGAATCCCGGCCAACCAGCCAAATCGACACCAAAGCCAAATATCCATTGCGCTCAGGTAATGTTCTGTATTTAGTGGGACCAAGATCTGACCTGTACCAAATGCAACTGATTTTTTTTTGTCTTTTTTTTTTAAACAAACACAAACTGCGAAGCTTTATGCTTGTCTGCAGATACACCCAGAGTCTTTGGCGGGAATCAAACCCTCATATTGATAGCCCTGCACACTATCGTCTACACGCAGAAAAAAAAATATAGTTGTGTACGTTTACTGTAACCATTTCAACATTTGTGCATGTTTACTGTAACGATTTCAACATTTTTAACAATATTATAGTCACAGTAACTATTTATATGATTGTGGTAACAATAACATGGTTCATTTACTATTCACATGCTTTTATCAACCATATATATGGTTACAGTAATCATGTATATGTTTGTGATAACCATTGTTATGATGAATAATTTTATCATAATATGTTGTTCTCAGATTATGATATCCATAAGCCGAGAGCAACATAATATGGTAAGTCCTTCATAATATAAATGGTTGCCTCAAACATATACATGTTTACTGTAACCATATATATGGTTGATACAATCATGTGAATTGTAAATTAACCATGTCATTGTTACCACAATCATACAAATAGTTACTGTAACTATAATAATGTTAAAAATGTTGAAATGGTTACAGTAAACATGCACAACTACATATATCTGTGGTCACAAGCAATAACCGCCTAATTCAAAAAACATGTTTTCGAGAAAATGCAATTTATATTTGTAAAGGCGTTTCTGAAAAAAATAAAAGAGTGCATTAGAAAAAATGTTATGCAGAATCAAAGATTCTTATCCCCACAATGCTAAGATAAAACAATTATAATGAAAGTTTTATTTATTAGAGAAATATTTAATAAAAACAAATATCAACGCTTAATGCAACTCGGAAATACAAAATTCAAAGTGCTAATGTCGGATTAGGCGTTTGTTGAAAAGAAGTGTTTTGATTGTTGCTTGGCATAAGTTTAGTTAAGCTGTTATTTCATATTTAAAAATTGACATATCAAGGAATTAAGCCATTTTACTTTAGTAGTTTATTAAAAAAACAATATTTTACATATTCATCAACTTAAAATAACTTCTTTTAGGAATAAAGCTAAAACAGTAACTAAATAAAGAGATAAATGCAGAACATAAATTATTCTATTTCTGACTCATCCTCAACTAAGTCTGGATGTATTTCCATAGTGGTACAGGTTTCAGGTAAACTTTTATAAAAAGGATGAAAACATGGATTTATAAATGGAAGTAAATCCAGGAGATCCTTTTTCTTTTTTGAGCTAATTTTAACATCTTCATTTAACATAAGCAGATCTTCTTTTTTAATTGAGTTTGTTCCTCTTTTTAACAAATTTAACGTTCGAAATGGAGCATTTACATCTAATGAGGTTTTGTATTGAATTTTAGCAAAATTTGTCTTTGTAAATCTTAACCACCTAATATTTTTCCAAACGAACCTTTCCCCATCCTCATTTGTGGTTCTCCACATCAGCTTTGTTTTTAATAGAACAGAAAAGTTGAAAAAATCTTCTGAATTCATTTCAATTACGTTAAACTTATTTTTAGAGCCTGCACATCTTACAAAATTGTACCAATCATGCGGATGGTGTATTTGAGCATTGGTTCTTTTTCTTTTTCTTTCTATTACTGAGTGATCAACATCGCATTCCATGTGTGTATGTCCAGGTTCTAGAAACTTATGATCGATAGTTTCTAATGTTTGACTAATTTCAAGAGCCAATATATACATTGCGCATACAAACGAATTCTTATTTTGTCCTACACAAGAATCGCTATAAAAAATTGAGTGCTTAACTTGTTTAAGATTATTTATATGCTTAAATAAACACGATGCAATTTGGTTACCACCTCGAGCAGATAATGCTTCATGCCACATAAAGCAATGTGGGGCTCCAGTTGTACAATCGTGAACGGTCAAATTATACGTCCAAAGCTGTCTTTTGTAAAAACTTATTGAGTTCCTTAAGTAGGGGGTAGGCAAACACTGTTGTAAATCAAAAGAGAAGATTTTAATTGTCGAATCATTGGTAGCGGAGGCTTTGTCATTCCTTTTTGACTCGTATGCTAAATCTGCTTTACTTTGATGATTTGTAAGTTCACTTTCTAAATCACATGATAGGATATTATTAGCTTCCTGATTAGCAATAGCAATTTTAGATCTGAGTGCGTCGCATGTAGAACAAGTGTCAAGTGTAGGCTTCTTAAATTTTATGTTCATTGCTGCAAAAGATTTTAAAGTTAAATACTTTTAGGTATCGATAAAAAGCTTCTTACTCTTGAAAACATTTGTGTACGCTGAGATGCTGATTGCTTCGGATTTATATTGATCACAATATAATTTATACATTTGTGTCAGGGATAATTCAGCATGAAAATACCTGCAGCTTGTATCCCTCCTGCAATAGTGACTTTCGTAATTGGGAAAGCTATTTATGTGGTCTTTTACAAGTTGAATTACATCTTCTGTCAGTCTATTTTTACCTCCACCTGATCCTCGCTTGTCACAAAAGACACTATTAGGACACTCTAGTTTTTTCCTCAGAACAGTTTTGACGAAACTTGCACTCTCATCAAAGCACTGTAGGAAGCATTTTTGGCATATTTGCACTCTTTGGCCTTCGTATTCTACATAATAGGCAGCTTGAAATTTTCGATCACGGGGCTTTTCTGGGTGCTTCTGCAAGTGTGCCGTTTTTTTGTTGTTAATGGAAATCAATGATCCAATAAACAAGATTCTCTGATTATACGTCCCCAAAGACCAATATGTCTGAAAAATACTTTTTTGGAATACAAGTGGTACCTTCGCCTTGCACTTCCTGCGACAGTCAAGCACCAGAGGTCTAAATTTTCTATCCGGCACAACATTACCCTTTACATTGACGTATGTTTTCCCGTGGTTTCTTCTTTCGCGTGAGATTTTTCTAGAATAAACTCTTTGAGAAGTGCCCGCGGTTTCATTGAGCAGTTCGTCTTCTTGATCATCAGTCTCAACAGAACTTGAAGCCTCATAGTCGGGATCTTGGAGTGAGTCATCGCTGTTAAAGTGGTAATCTTCTCGATTATTTTCATCAGCATTAAGTGGTTGAGCATTACAAAAATTTTGAGATAAATCAGCGTCACTCTCATTTCTGCTGTCCAAAAAAGACATGCGGCTGCCCTCATCGTGGTCTTTGCTTTGCAAAGCATCTTCACTATCCACAATTGACATGTGACTGCTATCATCACCTTTTTTATCAAAAATAAAATATTACATTTAAAAAAATGTGTAATCAGCTCATTTTTTTGTAATTATCTCACCTTGTACGATTTCTTTATTATGTTTATTTTCAACGGTATTCATTTTGATTTTTTTTACTTTTCCACTAAATTTCATTCAAATCAATGTACAGTTACTTTTCAATTTTAACATTAATACACTTTTCTACTTCTGTACTTATCAGATGAAAGAGCTTAACTAAAATCATTGTAAAGCAGAGATTTTATTATCATAGCCTAACGGTACTTTGTACAATAACCAAGAGCAAATGGCATTTGCATTGATCGCTTATTTCGATATGGCTCTCTTTATATCCTCTCAACAAATATGCATAAGAAGTTTTTCTCGATATAGTAAATTTATTTAAACTTTCTCAATTTGCAATAATCGCTTATCTTTAGTTTGTCTCTTATAATAGCACTCTTATTTATGAAAATTTCTTTCGTGAAAAATATACAATAATAACTAAGGTTATTATAGGCTATTTAAACAAAATAAAATATTATTGAATATTTTCTTAAGTACATTTTGGTGCTTATTGTAAATGCAATAGACTTCCTCAAGACTTAAGCCAATATGTTTCTTATTTATAACTTTTTAAAAAAGAATGTTAGGAAGGTACGGATTTCACGTATACATACAGTTCTATGAACAGAATAGTGTAGCATATTTAACTCAAATCTGTTTTAAGTCGACTTAGGTGGTTATTGCTTGTGACCACAGATATTTCTTTCTGCGTGTAGTCTATCGGGGCAACTTAAAGCGAGCATTGGCCGAAAAACGCCCAGATTATGCGGCCAGACATGAAACCATAATATTCCATCATAGCAAATCGGCCACATATTGCAATAACTGAAAGAAGTTCATAGTCCAGTCTTTGCCCTACCAACTACTGTCTGTTTCGATCGATACACAACGCTCTCTCTGCGATACGCTTCACTTCAGAACACAGTATCTGAAGTTGGCTTGATTTGTTCTTGGCCTCAACAGATAAGCAGTTCTTTTGGCTTAAAATCCGTATGTTGCCAGAAATGATGGCCAATACTTTGAATAAATTTATATTGTACAAATGTTTCAAAATAAAAGTTAAACATTTAAAAAAATCCCATATTTTTAAATCATACACCCATACTAAGGACTGAGATCGAAAAATTCTTAACATACAACTTCCGTGCTCTGCCTTTGGCCTCTAAATTTTTAGCAGAGTTCCTGTGAGGAACTTTTTGAGCCTTGTATGTTTTTAAACCTGCATTGCCTTTAACTTTTCGTACCAAATAGTCCGAGTACTGAGCTAACCGGGCTGCTTTCCTACCGGATGTGTTGGGAGCTCTTTTGAAAATGCTTTCTATTCTTTTGGCTTTAGAAACACCTAGTGAACCATTCCTTCTACCTGAACCAGGTTTTCTATCAACGGACAAGTTCTCCCGGTACTGTTTAATAACATTGGAAAAAGTTTGATGGCAGACCTTTGATTGTTTGGCCAAATTTTTGTAGAAAATATTTTATAATTTTGTACGCAATTTTTTCTCGTTACTCATTTTAATCAGATTATTAACAAATGAACATAATTGACATTAAACATAATAACTGACATGCTTTACAAATGTAACTTGATGAAAAAAATCAAATAATACTTGGGTTAAAAGTTTTAATGAAAAACGTGTGTTAAGAATTTTTCGATCTCAGTCCTTAAATGTAATTAACTGCAGAGTTTTGTGACTTTCAATTGCCTTTTGCATTCATTACTTAAGTATGTCTAATATATTTGTTTTCGTATCACCTTTGGGGCAAGTCATTTCATAAATTATTCATTACGATTAAATTTGTTTAATAACAAAATATAGAAAATAAAAGTAGAGGTTTTAATACTATGGTTATGTAATTGACACAATTAGTAAGAGCATTTTCACCTATTGACCACATTGAACTAGCAACCACACCCTTTTTCCTAATTTATATCGGATCAATTGACTTCCTCACATGACATGAATATGTAGAAATAATTAACTTGTTTTCATTTCATGCCTTTCAAAATAAAACGTTTGGTTTCTATTTCATTGCAATTAATGACTATTTGTATTTTGTTGGAATTTACTAACCGAAAACATACAATAAATTGCAAAATATTTATCATTTCATGTTTTTCCTCTCAAAATAGAAACATTTAATGCACTATTAACTCTATAACTCTCGCAAATGGTATAATAAGTCACGTTAAGCTTCATATATTTGATGATGAAACATCAAAGTGATGATACATTAAATTTAATGTCAGAGCAATTCTTTTGCCATACATACCCTACATGGTATATTAGTTTTTATGCACCTGTCATAGTTGTTAAATAGTAACAAGTGTATAAATTTCATGCCACATGTTGCATATTAAAAACCATTAGAAGAAGAACAAAAAGCACACACTCATATAAATGGCCCACAAAAAGTACAAAAAAATAAATAAAATAAATGTGCAGCAACAGCTCGTACAAATACATACATCACTTTACATTTGATATAAATTTATTTTACAGGGAAATAACATATAAAACAAAAAGAATTGAATAAAATAAAGACCGTTAGAAAATTTTATAAAAATAAATTTGCAAATAAAAGCGTAACGGGCTAAAACTGACAATGACACACTTGTTGTATTTTACCATGTAAATGTGTCAGTTATTTGAGTGAACATTGTAAGTAGAGAGTGTATGTGTGCAAGGGAAAAAAATGCATTAAATGTTTTTTGCCTGTTCTGTTCTGTTGTATTTCAGGATCATGCAGCAGCTAAGAGGCAATATATTATTTCAACAATCATCCACAGTAGCAGTATTATATTAAATGACACGTAACTTCAAAATTCTTTTTTTTTATATTTTTTATTTTATTTTTTATTTTTTACTTGTCATCTTGTTCCTTTGCTGGCTTTTTTATATTCTATTTTATATGATTGTTGTATTGCTCACTGTTTTTATGAGGTTTCATGTCTGTAACAAGATTGCCCTTATATTTTAATATGTATTACTATTGTATCATAAATTTATTTGTCTTATATTAGTTTCATAATATATTTAGCTTGCCTTTGCTTATACAGCATTTCCAAAATCTCGACAAAAAAATGTTTCTTATTTGAATGGCAACTCTATGACAGCGTAATTGCATTTTCTCTTTATATCACAAGTGAGTGTATTATCATATGCATATGCATTTTCTTAAAACAGAATCAAAAAAAAAAACATACAATATAAAAAAAAACTTTGTATGTCATTCAACATGTGACAAGAGCAATGTTAATAGACCGTTCATTTCTTTCCTTTTCTATTCCTTCTTTTTTCCTCCCTTGAAATATGCAGCGAAAACTATTTGTTTTAAGAGAAAATCATTTATATTAGTTTTTTCTTTTTTTGAATTGAAATTCTTTCAATTACTAACATAATCCATGGAGTCGTAAAGCATATGCTTTAAAATATGCATTTGATTAGTTCTGAAAGTTAGCAAAAACTAGTAAATGATATTTCATTACCAGGACAACCTAAAATATGCTCTAAAAAAAATGTTTTATAAGTAAGAATATTATATTCGGCTATATCGAATCTTGTAGACCCACCATCAATATTTCATATGAAATATGTTGCCTTTTCCCATATTTCGTTCATCAACTTTGTTCACGTGAAAAAATTGCCCATGTTGTGAAATTTTTAGATGGAACTTTGTAAACAATAAACAGCTGTTACAAACAAAATCAACTATTGTGAATTAAAAGTTTAAGGGAATATCTCGATAGCAAATTTCCCTTCGAGGGAAATGGATATTTCATGGGAACATAAATTTCACATGTTATTGCCGATAGGGATGAATATGTGACAATAAAATATTTTTCTGTTATAAGGATTACACGCAAGGTAGGGTCAATTATGAACATATGCTCACAAAAAATGTTAGAAAGTTAGGTTAATATAAAACTCATCATGATATTAATTATTATAAGAAAATAATGATTTTACATGTCATTTTCTGAGGGGACAAATATTTTTCGATTTTCGCCATACTTTACAGTAAATTTCAGAGTACTTCAAAATAATTCATGGACAGATATTGCCTATTTTCTGTACCAAACAAGCCTTATCAACAGAGAGTATTTGTGGAAAATTTCAACGATCTACCTCCTTTCGTTTGGACCCTATCGTGTTTTCAACAGACAGACGGAAAGACATAGATAGGATGTACATAAGTATAAGGAGCGAGATCGTAAAATTCTTAACACACGTTTTTCATTAAAACTTTTAACCCAAGTATTATTTGATTTTCTTTTTTGATCAAGTTACCTTTGTAAAGCATGTCAGTTATTATGTTTAATGTCAATTATATTCATTTATTGTTAATCTGACCAGAAAAAAGTGCGTACTAAAATTATTAAATATTTTCAACAAAACCCAACTTGGTCCTACAAAAAGTTGGCCAAGCATTCAAAGGTCTGACGTCAAATAGTTTCCAATGTTATTAAACAGTACGGAGAGAACTTGTCCGTTGATAGAAAACCTGGTTCAGGTAGAAGGAATGGTTCACAAGATGTTTCTAAAGCCAAAAGAATAGAAAGCATTTTCAAAAGAGCTCCCAACACATCCGGTAAGAAAACGGACCGGTTAGTTCAGTGCTGGGACTATTTGGTACGAAAAGTTAAAGCTAATGGAGGTTTAAAAACATACAAGGCTCAAAAAGTTCCTGACAGGAACTCTGCTACAAATTTAGAGTCCAATAACAGAGCACGGTAATCGAAGTCAAGTTTTATAAAAAAATATTCTTGCTGCATAATGGATGACGAAACATATGTTCTGGCAGATTCTACGCAACTTCCTGGTCAAAACTTTTATGTTGCTGATGCTCGAGGGAATGTTGAAGAAAAGTTTAGGACCCAAAAGCAGACAAAATTTCCCAAAAAGTTTTTGGTATGGCAAGCAATATGCAGTTGCGGCAAAAAACCCAAACATTTGTTACAAAGGGATCTATAAATACCGAAATTTACATCAAGGAATGTTTACAAAAAATAATGTTTCCATTTATTAGACTTCATAATTGTCCACTTATTTTTGGCCTGACTTGGAATCCTGTCACTATGGTAAGAAAGGTCTTGAATGGTACAAGAACAATAATGTGGTATTTGTACCAAGAGAAGCAAATCCTCCAAACTGCCCGGAGCTTAGGCCAGTGGAGAGATATTGGGCTCTTGTTAAAAGAGAACTGAAGATCACAAAAAAGGTGTCCAAAATTGTGGTAGATTTTGAACGGAGATGGAACTTACTTTTTGATTTTACCACCAATATTTCGATATATTGCAAACGTGACAAAATCAATACTCCACTCATCGTTTTGGTTGGTGTGTATAAAAATATGCTTTTAAAATATAAACAAGTAAGAGAGCTATATTCGGCTGTGCCGAATCTTCTAAACCCTTCACCAAATTGTACTTTAAAATACCAATTTTAAAACTTTTTTTTAACAATTTTTTTTAATTTAAAAAAAAAAAATTTAATTTATTAGTGTAAAATTTATTAGTGACAAAAAATTTTTTTTTTTTAAAAAAATTCGTGTTAAAAAATATTTTTTCAAATTTTGACCCATTATAGGTCCAAATTACTATAGCCTTATATAGATCGTTGCAATGGACTTTGAAATATCTATCTATATTGTCTATATTAATGACTTAGTAATCGAGATATATATCAAAAAATCGAGGTTATCCTGGTTTTTTCCTTATATGTGGGACGATTTTCTCGATTTTAAATAGCAACCGAGGCGGAAGTATTCCCGATATATTGATGTATCAATCATGTTTGTAAGTTATTTGGGAGCTACGGAAAGTTCATTTCAACATACAGGCGGACAGACAAACACGGCTATATATTGAAATTATACCGATATTATGCAAAGTAAAAGTAAAATGTTGTTCCCTATTTACTCAGTGTGGGATACACATTTAAGTAAACAATTTTTGCTATGGTATCTGATGTCAGAATATTGTGAACTAATTCTGAAAATTTATCAGAGAATGTCCTCTAAATTTCCTTCTGACACTTGACAGAATATTTTTCTTCTATGTTTGTAGCAGACTTCTTTGTACATTTTCTGGAATGTAATAAGGATTTTATTCGATATCAATCAGATATGTCTAAAATTCCTTTTTCCTCACAACTCGTACAGAATTCTATCCGTCAAGTTTGGAAAAATGTACGAATTTCCCCATACAAATAGTTACGATTACTAGTAAACCACTCATAGAAATGTTTTTACAATGTCAGATAGCAAATCGGCAACTTTTGCAGAATGCATGTACGAATTCTGACTGAATTCGTTAAAAAATGTTTAGTGGTAGTCCATATGTCTGAGTGTCTTCTGTCATTTTTCATTTTCACATGTCATACTTATTTATGTCTTTATTAAGCTGATTAGTTTATTTCCTTTTTTAACTTTTGCATAAAGTATTATTTTTTTTGATTTAGCTGACAGGTGACTTGATTAAAATGGACGTATAGTTAGAACAACTGCAAGCAAAGATATATTGATGACGTTTAAAAAAAAAACCGTCAAAACCGATCGTATAATACCCTACATTAAGTAAGTGAGCAATTGTTTTTAAATATGGGAGCTATGACTAATTATTAGGATATTCAATTAATCGGGATTCTGGTTTAACCGGTTAATCGTGCAAATAATTAATCGGGGTTTAGGTATAATCGATTAATAATCGGATTATTTTAAATTATTCGGTTAATCGAAAAATTTTAATTTTAAATTGAAAATAAAACTATTTAAGCATTTCAAAAAAAACAAGTAAGAGAGCTATATTGGGCTGTGCCGAATCTTATATACCCTTCACCAGATTATACTTAAAATAAAAATTTTAAATATTTTTAGGTAAACAACATTAAATTTTTTTTTTTAAAATTTAAAAAAAAATTATTTTTATCAATTTTTTTTTTTTTCAAAATTTAAAATTTTTTTTTTTTTCAAAATTGTTTTAAATTTTTTTTTTTCGAATTGTTTTTTTAATTTTTCCAATTTTTTTCAAAATTTTTTTTTAAATTTTTATAATTTTTTTTTTAAATTTGTTAGCGAAAAAAAATTATAAAAAAAATGCTTGTGGTAAAAAAAATATTCGGGTTAAAAAATTATTTTCCCGATTTTGACCCATTGTAGGTCCAAATTATTATAGCCTTATATAAATCGTTGCAATGGACTTTGAATTATCTATCATTATATATCCATATTGTCCATAGTAATCGGTTTATTTGTTATTTTAAAATCAAGTCAATTTTAAATTATTCGAACAATTAACCGACTAAAATTAATCGGTTAACCGATTAACGATTGAATACCCTACTAATTATAGACCATTCGCCATGAAACTAGGTAGTGTTATTTACGTCTATATGAAACTTATTTCTATTGAATTTTATGTGTATACCAACATTTGTAAGATATTAATGCTCGTTAAAGTGATTTTCGAAAGTGGGCCTTATATGTCAGCTACGACTAATTATGTATCGATCATCATCAAACTACGTGGCATGACTTCCGCATATATAAAACATATTTGGAGCTAAATTTGTGTAGATATCTATATAAATTATACAGTTATGACCGATAAAGTCTAATTTCGAAAGGAAATTTATATGGAGGCTAGGTGAAATAATTTCACCGATTTCAGCGAGTATGTAGCAAATTTTATCGAAGTGACGTCAAACCTTCACTTTGCGCACAAAGTGAACAGCGAGCCAACCAGCCAGACGGGCAGATGGACGGACATAGTTATTCTGAGTCGATCGGTATACTTTAAGATGGGTGTTAGACTAATGTTTTTAGGAGTTACAATCATCAGCACAAAAGCATTATACCCTCCCCACTAAGGTGGTGTAAGGTATAAAAACAGATTCAATAACATGAATGAAAAATTTTATTTTCTATACCTACTTAATGATTGGCTATTAAACTATGTATTTGACAAATAAGCCATCCATATTAATAGCATTTCTATTAGCTACAAACGTAAATTAAAATTCCTGTTTGTATTGAAATTTTGAATTTCTTGGAATAATTATTTTCATATAAAATTTTTTAATAATTTGCATTAAATGCCACAACAATTTATTATCAATTATTACAAAATATTTCAACAGATTATCAATATTATTTTTTTTTTTTATTTTGTTTATTTAATTATTTAGCAAACCAATACGTAAAACGTTAACTAACACACACAGTATTTCGTTAAACAAAGAAAATTGTTGTTAATTAAATTGCACAATTATTTCAAGAGTATTAACATATGTGCAAACTATAAATATAAAACAAAAGAAAATAAACAATTTAATAATATTTTGGCCAATTGTTGTTATACGATATTATTGTTATAATTATTCGCAAATGTACATTTTAAATATGAATGTTAATTAAAATAATTATTATTACGCTGTTGTTTCCAAATATTTAATCTATGTATTTAATGATGAGGTCGTTGATGTTTAAATTCATAATTCCACTAAGAGGCTTTTAATATGTATAAATATATAGAACACTTGTTATGTGACAATATTCAATATGTGTGTGTGTCAGCATAGAATAAATTATGTTGTTTAAATGAAAACTATTTAATAAATTTAATAGAAATACATATTTGATTGAGTTCGTTATTGGATAATTGATATTTTTAATAGATTATTTTATGGAAATTTTTGGCAATTTGTTTTTATAATATTATAAATTTATTAGATATTATTTTGTTACTTATAGACTTACCTAAATTTTCCACTTGACAGGGTAAAACCAAAGTATCACCCACTACAGCACGATATGTATGACCACGCGATAGAAAACGTGGCTGGGGCCCCGATAATGAACCTTGTGGTGAATTGCTCAACGGCCGGCTATTGGTGGCTGAAATTGAAAAAAAGTAAATAATTGAAATTAGAGAAATGTTTTTAGAAAAAGGAATTTTAAACAATTATTTCCTACACTACAAATACATAGAATTTCCATTAATATTTATTAGTCGTTTATACTGTAACCATTTCAAAATTTTTACAAGTTTTTAACAATATTATAGTCACAGTAACTTTTTATATGATTGTGGTAACCATAAAATGGTTAATTTACGATTCACATGATTAAATCAATCATATATATAGTTACAGTAAACAAGTATATGTTTGTGACAACCATTTTTATGATGGATAATTTTATCATAATATATTCTTCTCAGATTATGATATCCATGGTAAGTCCTTCATCATAAAAATGGTTGTCAGAAACATTTACTTGCTTACTCTTTTACCACAATCATATAAATAGTAACTGTGACTATAATATTGTTAACAAACTTGTAAAAATGTTGAAGTGGTTACTGTAAACATGCACAACTCTATTTTTTTCTGCGTGTAGATAAAACATTATTAAAAACTTTAAAGAATGCCCCAGTAGATTAGTAAATAGCATGAAATAGGGTTCGATTCCCTCTAGAGGTTCTGGTCTGTTTAACTGCAACTGGATTATGGTCTTTATTACTGTACTATTTAATTTAAAATTGTATTGTTATATATAGTATATAGATTCAAATTTCTAAATGTTTTTAATAATAACTTGAAAAAGTCCAGTACTATTGATAATAGCAAGATAGGTAACTCAGAGCCAATAACCTAAATCTATTGTCAAAAACCTAATTAATGATAATGTATTGTCATGTAAAACTTGAGTGTATGACTTAAACATTATAATTTTTTTCAAATTTTCAGTTTTTTTTTTTTTGAAACATTTGAACAATTTTTCTGGCAGCATATGGATTTTGAGGCCAAAAACAAATCAAGCCAATATCGAATACTCTATTCCAAAGTGTAGCGTATCCCAGAGAGAGCTTCCTGCTCCGATCGAAACAATTAATAGTCGGACCAGCCACGGTCTGAACTAAAAAGCGGGTGAGGTAAAACTTCCCAACCACTTCATTCTAAATACTTTTTAACAGGTATTGCCGAGCGTTGTCATAATTGAATATTACGGTTTCATGTATGGCCCCATATTCTGGGCGTTTTTTTACAAATACTCGATTCAAAGGAATCAGTTTCGTTGGGTACAGGTTCTCTGTCTTATCAGATTTTATCAGCTCATCATATATAGGAAGCTCTTGTACCTACCAAATACAGATAATTACCTTAGTGCCATGGATATTTGGCTTTGTTGTCGATTCGACTGGTTGGCCGGGCTTCATGTACGACCTCTTACGCTTCGGGTTCTCTCGCAGGTTGATAGCGATGGAACACATTCACCATAAACTTTGGTTAGCAATCGGTGTGATTCAGCGACACTTTTTTCATATTAAAGAAATCTTTCCACATATGACGCTTTGTTGTTACAAAATTCGAAATTTTCAAAAAAAAAAAAAAACGTTGTTGTTTACACTATATTGCTAAAAAACTAAGTAAGAATAAATGACAGATATGTACCCTCAAAAATGACATATATGTACGTTATTAGAAACAAAAACTCCATTCAAAAGATACACCATCTATTGTAAATCCCGCATTTTTAAGTCATTCACCCAATATTTTGTTATTGTATCACACATATGTGTGAAAAGAGAGCAATTTCGTTAGATTTTTTATTGACATTTCCCTCTACTTCCGTTCTATGTATTTATTCTATGCCCAGTGGCTTTGAATAAATACGTGAAAACCAAAAAAGTGAGTGGGGAAGCAAAATAAACTGTTTTAAACAGGTTAAGGGGAAAACTTGGCGTCTTGAAGAGGGAAAATCCCAAGTAGATTTGAATAGTAGATTATTAGATGTTTTGCAGATAAAAAACTGCTCTAGGACACATATAATAGAATTAGGGAATTGACATGTGAAATTACAAATTATTGGATTATAGATCAAAAGCGCTGAACTTGTGTTAATAACGAGAACACATCAGGGAAGTCAATTTGATCACTAGTCACCTAAAATGTGAAGGGTTGGTTGGGGTGGTGAAGTGATGTCCAAAATTCACATTAAGTATCTAGGAGTCATGCTGAATATATTTTTCAAAAAACATTAATAAAGGGTTGTAACTAAAAGAATGAAGTCACGTATTCAATATATAAAAGATCAGACTAAAATAATAATAACGGACGTCAGTTTGTTGAGTGTATATGCAGCTTCCATATGGTCAAGAGATGATGCAGTGAATGATGCCCAAAGATAACTTAGCCCATGAAGGCAAACACGTGTATGACTGCCAAATAAGATGAGAAAGAATTGTACGTTATACAACTAAGTACACAAAATATTGTTGGTATCCTTCCAAATAATAAGGTGGACTGGTAAGCTGTTTGAGGTATGGGGAAAATTGTTCATATGGAAGTAATGAAATAAGAGCAGAGATGAAAAATTTCGCAAAAAAAAAAAAAAAAAAACTCATAAGCCACTCGACCGTTCAATCCAATATATTGATGGGAAGATTTGCAGGGTATGTGGATGACGAAGAAGGTGCTTTAGTGGTTAAGAATCCCACATATTCCGATGATTATCAAACTCCCTAATAAAGAAATCATATCTAATACAGATAGCATTTCTGTATATATTAAATTAACATCGCTCCATTAAAAGCGCAGAACACCAGATCCTTCGTTTGCCGATAACTTTTAAAATACTTATATTATTTTCCTTATTAATAACAGCATACCCTACTAAAACTGATTTCTTAAAAATTACTTATATTTTTCCAGAATTGATTTGATGTATTCAATTTAATTTAAATGGCTAATAAATTTTTGGCGAATTCTTTTTTAGCACCCAAATTTGACCTTTCATCTTCTTTGTACAGAAAAAGTATCTATCTGTCTATTTGATGTAGGAAATGTAAATTTTTTTCCTAAAACAAATTTATATCATTCTTATACATAAATTACATTCTTATTAGTTTGCTCTTTCTGCTGCTTTATCACAAATAAAAATAAAAACGAAATCAAGAACAACAACAACAACAACAGAAATACTTAAACCAAATAAATTTATTTTTTATTATTTTCATTTAAGTTTTTTTTTTATTTTGTTGTCTATTTAATACAACTCAAATAGAACAAAACAAAAACGAGGCGTATCGATAGTAATTTCGTTACCATGACATTCAATTAGCATAAAAATGTCAAAAGAAAATAACTTTGTTTTTTTAGCATTTTAATGAAAAATATTTTGCTAAAAAAAAAAAAAAAGAATAATTCGAGTAAGTATGTAGAAGAAATTCTGTGTAAGAGAATTTAAGCGCGTGTGACTTTGTCTATTTGTGTGTGTGTAAGTAGTATGAAAAAAGCATAAATGTCCTTAAACTGTTTCAGTGAATAATTGTTCGTGGGTGTGTGAGAGAGTGTATGTATTAGGGTGGCCCTTATTTTATTTTATTAAATTTATATATTTAATCCTTATTTAATATTTAAAAATCCAAAAAAAATTTGAAAATTTTGGATTTGAGATATGCTTGAAATTTTATTAATTTCTTCATGTCGGAAAATACATTGAAAAAATTAATATAATTTCATGCATATCTCAAATCCCAAATTTTCGATCGAGCATTCTGCATCGATCGAAACAAATAGTAGTCGGACGGGGCATGGTCTGGACTATAAAGCGGGTAAGGCAAGACCTATCAACCACTTCATTCTAAATACTTTTTAACAGGTATTGCAAGATATGGCCGAGATTAGTTATAATTGAATATTGCGGTTTCATGTCTGCCTCATATTCTCGGCGTTTTTTGTAAACGGATCAGTTGAGTTCAGCTCATATTCTCTGTGATTGTCTGGTAGATTTTAGCTGCTCTTAATAAATAGGATCCCTTTGGTCCCACCAAATAGAGCATTACCTTAGCGCCATGGATATTTGGTTTTGGTATCGATTCGGCTGGTTGGCTGGGCTTCATCTCTTACGATCTCTTACGCTTCGGAGTATTGTAATGGATCCATTTTTCATCACAAGTAATGATTCGGTGCAAAACCTATTATCTTTTATAGCGTTTAAACATCATTCCGAACATTCAAAATCGTCTTTCAATGTATATCAGTTTCAATTCGTATGGTCTCCATAATCCATGCGTTGGGATGAATCCTTCAGGTCGCAAATGTTTTGACATTTCTGCTTGAGTAGCTCCCAATGATTTTGCTAGCTCTTCTTGAGTTTTAAAACAATCTTCAGGGAATAATGCCTCCAATTATTGGTCATCAAACATTTGTGGCTGGCCTTGGCGTTATTTCATGTCAAAACCATTACTTCTGAACCGTACAAACCATCTATCGCACGTTGGAACTGATGGAAAACATTCACCATAAGCTGTAGTGAGCAATAAGTATGCTTCAGCAGAAAAAAGCTTTGTTGTTTACGCCATAATCATTAATAACTAAGTGAGAATAATCAAGTAACAGTACTGTATTCGGCTGTTCCCAATCTTAATAACCTTTACCAGATTATACTTTAAAAATGTTTTTAATATTCTTAGTAAAAAAATTTAAAAAAAAAAAAATATTTTTTTTTAATTAATTAGCGAAAAAAATTTAAGGAATAAATTATTGCATTTTTTTGAAATTTATTTGTGAAAATAATTTTATAAAAAAAAATTTTTTTTGGTAAAAAAATATTTCGGGGTAAAAAATATTTTTCCCGATTTTGAAAAATTGTGGGTCAGACTTGCTTTGGCCTTATACATGCCGTTGCAAAGGTCTTTGCAATATCTATTTTTGAATATCCATATTGCCTATATTGATGACTCAGAAATCCAGATATAGATAAAAAATCGAGATTGTCCTGGTTTTTTTTATACCACAGCCACTTGTGGAGCGATTGTGTCGATTTTAAATAGCAACCGAGCCGGAAGATTCCCAATATATTGATGTATGAATCATGTATGTAAATTATTTCAGATCTACGGGAAGTTGATTTGAACTTACAGACGGACATGACTATGAAATGACAAATGAAAAATGTAGAAATTACAAACGGAATGACAAACTTATATATACCCTTGTATAAGTTGTAGGTTCGCAAATGATAAATATAGAAACGGAATGACAAACTTTTAACATTGTGAATTGTGTAATTAACATGCTTTAAAAGTAGAAACAGTCTGAAACTAAATAATAGAAAATTTGTGACCAAAAACTAAATTTCCTAGAAATCCGTCAAATTCAAATCTGTCCTATTTCATATTTGGTATAATCTTATTCAGTATTTATTAGATTCGAAAGCGAATCTTGAATTTTTTTTTAAATTTCCTTTAAAAAAATACAAAAAGTGGCAAGTACGGTCCTCCCTAGTGTGTATGAATGGGCTAGTGATAGAAAAATAACTTTAAGCCTTAAAACAATAACAACAACAATAACTGGGGCCCACAAAAGCTCATTAATATTTGCTGTTTCAAAATGTTTGTATATTTCATGTTATTACAAATTATTGTTGGGTTTGTTAACAATTTTATGGAATAAATTGGATAATGATGTTGAATATATTGGTTGGTTAATATTTGTCTAGGGGTTTTAATGTGCAGTCATTTAAGGATTATAAAAAATGTTTACAATTACAGTGAGGAAATTTAAAGTCTGTTTAAGAAAAGCAATATCATAGTTCTAATAGAAAACTAATGTTCCTTAGATTTGAATTATCTATTTCTTGAAATGTAAAGAAATTGTAGAACTATTTTGTTTATGAAGCACAAATTTTCTGATTAGTAAATTTCTCATAGACAGAAAGAAATTCGAATTTTACATAAATTTTCTTATCTAAAACTTAATTTTCATTATTTACCCAAAAACCTCAAAACATAAATCTGGATTTTAAATGTGTTACAATCATAAGTTTTATATTTTCAGTTTAACCATTTTCAAAAATCATTTATGTTTCTTTTTAAGTGACCTATTTTTTTTGTGAGAAAAAAAAACTTTTGCTTAAACCATAAAAACCCAAAAAACTTTGTAAAAATATGTAAATTAAAACTCATACAAACACAACAACAACAAAAAATAATAATAAAAATGGTGATACACGAAAAATGTTAGAACAATAAACCACTTTAACTATAAACTATGACTAAGAGACTATGACACACACACACACACAATACAAGAACAACAAAAAGGAAAACTTTAATAATTTTTTTTTTTCTTTCTTCTTGTTTGCCAGCAAGGACATTTACAAACGTAAGTGGAGCATCAAATGCTAAACAAAATGATAATGTTTAACAAAACAGCTAAAAATGCATTTTTATCTAGTTTTTTTTCTTTTTTTGTGTGTATTTCTTTGAATATTCAGCGGGATTTTCAGTGGATATTAAGAGAGAATGAAAATAATGGTAAATAAATTTTGGTCCAGTAACCTAAACTTTAGTTATACAGTTTTTGCAATAGTTTATACATTTTTTTAACTGTACAAGGTTTTTATGTTGGTTTTTATTATCGTTATCATATAGTTTATAAGTTTTAGAAGCATAACAAAATTGAAAATTTTTCCACATCATAATATTTTAGTAAATTCTGGTTAAATTTTATAATTCCAGATACATATGAAAATACATTCTTCAAGTATGTTTGTTTTTTAAAGGAAAATAAGGAAGTTAAGTAAAAAGTGAGTAATAGGGTGGCGTTTACATTAAACAAGGTCTAAAAATCTTCCGACATTGATAATCCATTGTACCTTGAAACAAAAATATTATATATCTTCATCCCAAATTTTACATTTTTAATAAATTTTCAGCATTTGGTTTTTAGTTGGACATAGCAAAATCAAAAAAGTCCCATCCTAATGTAGATGTATGTGTAAGTCTACCCATAAAGTTAAGCAAGTAGTTGATGTATCCCTTAAAGACAGTAATATCTTATCACTGGGCTGTCCCCAATTTATATATTTTGGTAATTTGACACATATGTGCTCTTTGTAGTGCAGAGAGAAGACAACTGGTTACTTTATACATCCCAGGTAACCCAGCGTGAAGACAATTGTCACTTAAGTGTCTCTAAGTAAACTGGAGTGTAGTCACTTTAGATGTTTTGTGAGTAATTCATTCAAACTGGTTTTATACAAATTGTGTTGATATAATTCTCATACAGTTTATTTATATTTTTGCTTAAGCATACTGATATCCCATGTAACAAAGTATGAAGTCAGTAGACACTTTAGTGTCTCTTAGTAACCTATATACTGTTACGAAATTGTACTTGAATTCAAATAAGTGTAACAGTTTTAACGGCCTGTGTAAAGTTGCTTAATGTTCCTCAACTGCTGTTAACATATATGTGAAACATACAATATTGAATAAAAGCTATGAGTTGATCATTATTTGAAAGTACGGCAACACTGAATGTTTAAGCTGCTAACATTAACATCGAAAGCTCTAGAATTCGAATGTACTAGGTTGTTCGTTAAGATCATTGTAGATAGAAGATTCACGAAAGACGGCGTGTGTACAAATAGTGGCAGAGGTTGCAGAGAGTCGTGAATGAGTTTATCATAGGCGCTGTTAGAGATAATATCAACTGTCTTGTACATTTAATTTTGAGCATTATAAACGTGTGTGTGTGTATTAAAACACATAGGCCCATAATCATAGTCAAACAATAAAGTCGGTTCTTTTTAAAAACTACTTTAAAATAAAAACCCGCTTTTTATTATTTCCCAATAGTCAAAATTAAAGTATGTTTTTAGTTGAAAAATCTCATCGTACAATATACAACAAAATGTAGACAAGTGGCATCGCTGAACGGGAAACTAAAGAAAAAACAGTTTGTGGTGGAAAAATAGAAAAGGAAAGATTAATATCAAATGTATTCTATTTTGGTACTAATTTTATTGATTCAATATTAAATAATTGAAAAATCTCTGCCAATATCTTGCAACTTAAACATTTTTGACTTTTTGTCGAACTTTTTTACATGGCGAAGAACAGCTGATGCTGTTGTTAAATGAGTTAAAAACAACTTCAGCTAGTTTTATATTTACAGTCGACTTTAACGTCAGAAGTATACTTTAACTTGCCTATGTTAGACCTAAAGACCACTCTTTAGTAAAGATGACTTTATTTCTCTTAAAATACTCTTTATTTTCGACTATGATTATGGGCCAATGTGACTATTTAGACTATTGTTGTTGTAAATTTGAATAAATAATGAATTGTTACAATTTCAAACTACTAAAACTGCGTCTTATTTGCAATCAAAAGTATCCGGTTTATTTAAAGGAAATAAACCAACGTTTTTAAAAGGTGAGAAAACGTAACAATACATTAAACTTTTATCTTGTACTGCACTTTAGAAAGCAATCCATTGGAGAGTGGTCGGAGGAAGGTTTGTTTACAAGCAATCGTTTATTGGATTGCCTATGATATGTCTTCTTAGTTGAGTATTTGAGGGCAATTAGCACCCGTACATGTTAAAATAACTACACAGCGGGATAAAATTCTGGGTTGTTCACATTCAAACATGATTGGTTTTGCAATTATTGTCTCCCTATAATACTATTTATTTTGCTCTCTTTATTATAAACTGTTACATTTAACCAGAAGAAGGTGCAAAATCTTCTAAATAATTTAGTCTTTTATAACATTTGTAGTAGTTTTTTATATATAAAACTATACACGTGATATTTGAAAGTCCATTCTTTAGGTTTTATGCTGAATTCATTTAGAATATTTTCTTACTTCAGCAGACAATCAATTAGGATTTAATTTTTAGGATTGTTATTAGATATGTAGACATTCTGTGAGGCATTACGCGGCAGGTCTCCTTGCTGGCCTTTAACTGAACACCTTCTAATATGCCTTCTTAAGTACAACTTCTCTCAGCCCTCTAACAGCAGCGAGTATGCAAGTCCTTGGCTCGCAATGACACGCCGTGTGAAATTAAAACGATTTTGCAATGCGGCTGGGTGTCCTTGTGTCTGCAAAATAAGGCATTTAGTTTACTGTATCTTTTTCCCGCTGGGTAGTTATGTAGCTGTTTAAGTTACCAGAAGGTAGCTAGTAAGGTGTCTGACGCTATTTAACCAGTATGTGAATCTAATGCGTTGACTACTTTCGACCAGCTATTAGAGAGTATCATTGTAGTCCAAAAGGACATGCACTTGTTAAAATAACTAGTCACGTAGCTATTGAAGTAAGTAGTTCCCACCCTAGTTCGAGACTATATTCTAGAACTGCTGGGAAGTTATGTAGCTGATCAAGTAACCAGTTAGGTAGTTAGAAAGGTAGCTGACTCTATGTGAACCCAATGCGTTGACTACTTTGGACCAGCTATTAGACATTATCATTGTAATGCAAATGGGTCCATGGACCCCCCTGCTTAGGACATGCACGTGTTAAAACAACTGGTCATGTAACTAGTTGTCACCCCAAAGGATTGATAAAATTACTAGTTCGAGACAGTCTCCCAGAACTGTTGGGTTATTTTAAGCTTAAATATTAAACTAAAACTTGTGCTTCTAACATTCCACCTTTAAATTTTCTATACATACTTAAAGACACACTTTAGCTATAAAATACTCACAACCACACACACACACTCACACAAACAGCAGAGAGGGAGTAAATTGGTTACAAATAATCAGGATCACTGTTCACAGAAGAAAAAAAACTAAACTAAACAACAGCATTTTACACCCTGCTATTATTACATTTTTTTTTTTCTCTTTTAACACTCTATACTGTTATTTTCCTACGTATCATTAGACTGTTTAATGCACGAGAGATTTAGGGAGGGAGTATGAACAAGTCTCAGTTGGAATTTTTATGTTAGACTTCCATTTTTTGGCATTTGACGACATTGCAATTTTTAGCTTTCCCAGGGAATACAAACTCTAGGTGGCCATAAATGTCACAAAATAAACATTAAAGTCGTTTTTTTTTTTGCTCTCACTTTCCCTGTCTTTTAGCTGTTTATTTTTTTAGCAAACATTTTATGCTTTTGGTTTTGGGAGTTTCGGTTTTTTTTTTTTTTTTTTTTTGTTTAAGAAGCATTATTTGGTTATAAATTTATATTTATGATGTATTAAATTTAAATATTTCGATAGGGATAGGAAATGTTTATAGAATGTTAGAATATACAGGTTTTATTAAAAACAGTATTTTATGGCTTATTTAAAAATTAAGAGTATAAGAGTATTAGTTGCAGGGACTCAAGGGATTGGGTGTTAAAAGTTAAATGGATACGGTATTCTTTGTTAGAATAAGTATTTGAATTTTTGTACTGAACATGATCATAAAAACGGACTATATTTACTTAATAAGAAATATAAGCTTTACTTAAATTATGTTTTAAAACTGTTTAAGATTTATGGCAAGGGTATTTTATTAAGGGCTTCCTATATTTAAATATAAATTAAACAAAGATTGAGTGCAATGAAATCGAAATACGTTATTCGTTTAAAAGGCTTATCTATGCTATTACATATGTACACGCAAAATTTTGTTGTGTTAGTTCACATGATTGTATCAATCATATATATGGTTACAGTAAACATGTATATGTTTGTAACAACCAATTATATTATGAAGGACTTACCATATTATGTTGCTCTCGGCTTATGGATATCATAATCTGCGAACAACATATTATGATAAAATAATTCATCATATAAATGGTTGTCAGAAACATATACATGTTTACTGTAACCATATTTATGGTTGATACAATCATGTGAATCGTAAATTAACCATATTACAGTTACCACAAACATATAAATAGTTACTGTGACTATAATATTGTTAGAAATGTTGAAATGGTTACAGTAAACATGCTTCGCTTGGAGGCACTCATCCGAAATGTCGAATCTTCCATGACTCTAGCGCATAAATCAGCCTGAATTTGAACGATGATAGGGGTTATATTGGCTTTGAGGACTGCTGTGTTGTGTGGCTTAAGAAAAGCCCGCAAGATAAAGCGTAACAGGGTCAAAAGAAGTTGGTAATCATCGTCATATAGCGCTTATAGACCGATGATATCGTCAGCCCAAAATCCCCACCAAGCAGTGATAATTTCGAGACCCATTAGAAACTCTTGGATCTAATGTGGAATCGTCCCAAATTCTAAAATCTTTTTGTCGACGTACCCATTCATTCAGCAATGGAAGATGATTATTTGATGAAAATTAGAGGAACTTTGCCCGAACGTTGCACCTATTTTAATAAAAAAAAATTTGTAATTTGCACGTGTTATTGAATACCATAATATTGCCATGTCATCTAATAGCTTTAAAAATAATGATATTAAGATTAAGCTGGAATCATAATATGGTTGGGCTGTAACCATAATATAATCATATCAGCTAACACATTTTTGGAAAAATAATATGTTTTTACGCAATCATATTATGGTTTTGCTACAATTACAATATGATCGTTGAATCATACTATGACTAAATATGATTGTATTATAATTAACAATATACAAATAATTATAACAAGGGATTAAATTATAGTTAATAAGGATCATATGATATTTAATGATGTAAGTAATAATACGGTCATATTTAAAGCATACTATAATTTGTCAGCGACCATAAAATCCAATCATAATATGATGCGGTCTTATTATGATCAACACAGCTATATTATTTCTTTGTCTGTTGATTTATGAAATTATAATGAACACTGATGGCAACTCAACAGGACCGGTTGCATGATTGTGTTAGGTTTGTGCAGCGCAAAATGTTTGGATGAATTGCTATGTTAACAATTGGGGATAGTACGATTTCAATAAAATTCCATGGCTTTAGAGGAGGTGTAGTTTGGTTTAAGTTTTAAACTTTGAATTTAAACACCAAACAGCTGAGCCTCGAAGCCCCAAAGGCTTTGTTTTCGATCCGAATTGAAAGTTTTTTTTTATATGTATATAGAATCTACTATATTATTTAACCAACCTTAGTTTGGCATTTTCTTAATAGCGAATCCAAATATTTCCCTATTTTTTAAAAGTATTTTTTTTTTTAATCACAAAAAATTTGTAATAACCAGTGTTTGTATTGCTTGCTTAAAATTAGCAAAAGCACCTAAAAAAATGCTTTACTTACAGTTTTTCAGCAATTACGTCCAAGCTATAACAAACAGTAAAAGTCAAAAAATAAAAAAATGCTTATTAACTTATAGTGATACAGTGAGATGTTATCTGCTTGCGCAGCCAGTCACAGCGATAAAATTCACAAATGCTGAAATGCTGTGAGCAGTTCAGTATTTTTGTTTTTTCCTATGCTTTTGCTCTGCTTTTTGCTGCGCTCTTTCACTTACAAACAACTGCTTAATGTTTTTCTTTAATGTTCATAAATAATGTATGTATGTGTGTATGTATGTACATTTCAAAGAGAATGGTGCAAACACACAGTTAATTTCTGAACATTAAAAAAACCTTAAGCAGTTGTTTGTAAGTGAAAGAGCGCAGCAAAAAGCAGAGCAAAAGCATAGGAAAAAACAAAAATACTGAACTGCTCACAGTATTTCAGCATTTGTCAATTTCATCGCTGTGACTGGCTGCGCAAGCAGATAACATCTCACTGTACCACTATAAGCTAATAAGCATTTTTTTATTTTTTGACTTTGCTGTTTGACTTTGCTTGTTTATTATCTCGTAGTTGTAGTTAAGCAAATAAGTAAAAGTGAAACACAGTGAAGCAAAAACAAACTCTGGTAATAACTAATTGTTTAAAAAACACAACTAAGTAATTTCATTCTGAAAAAGTTCCCATCGATATGTTTGTTGGGGGTTGTTTAGTTTTTTTTGAAGCTATTTCATCTATATTGGGAGTTATTTTATCTAAAGCTTCGCTCAATAGAAATTTCTTAAGGTTCGGCCTGGCTCAAAAGTTTTCTCATTTCGGATGTATCCAAAAAAACGGCTTCATTCAGGAAAGATTTTGTGCGTTGTCAGGCCTTTGGCCGTTTGTAGAGGTTTTCGCCTTTGGGGTGCCCTTGCCTTACCGGGCTAAAAGGTTTTCTGAAGTAGTTCGAAACATGTCTACAGTAAATATAATCTTTACTATGCAAAGCCGGTTTATGTTACACCACAGAGAAGCAACCCTTTGCCGAAGGCCAGCAATGCAAGAAATATTATGTAAGAACATTATACTGAGCAAATCCAGCAAATTATAGTTTTTGTAAGCAGTAATACATACATTGCTTCTGAATTGGGAATTATTTCACTTTTGTAGAGAGTTGTTTCATATTTTTTGGGACTAATCTTTTAATTATTACAAAATTTTCAATTATTGAGAGTAATTCTGATTTTTAAGTTTGGGAATTGGTTAATTTTTGTTGAGATTTATTTCATTGAGAGTTATTTCACGGTACTTACTATGTTTCCTTCACTGTTCTGGGTTATCCTTTTTTGCAATTTGGCAATACAATCTAAAGTTTAGTCTTCATTTCTGCTTCTTTGGATATTTATTAACTTTTTGAAACACCTGTATTTCTATCCATCAGTGAAAAAAAAAATCTTAACTTTAGCCAAATACTTAAAGAGTTTCTTTAAAAACCATACCCTTAACACTTAAATTAGTATGAATAAAGTGAAACCAAATTTAAATGACTAAGTTAACATCAATTACCTCCTCCTCCTGCTATTTATTTTATAACTATTCTAATTTTGCAAATTCAGTTTAAAAAGCCGTTTATATAAAATAAACCATAGAAACAACATCCATTAGTTCATTTCCTCTAATAATCTTAAAAGTAGAGCAAATGGAAATTTCATGCCAATTCATTACTTTTTTTTTTTTCCTTAATAAATATTCAACAATTTCCGTATACACTCACACATTTCAACCACATAAGCGCGTTAAAGAATTTGAAGTGCAGTTGACACACAAAACTGACAACGCAAACAGCAGCTATACTGTAGGTAGCAAATAAGCTTTAGAAAATAAAATATAGCATGAGTGCAGAGAATTTTTCGACAGTAGTCATTGCTAAAAGCTAAATGATTTCCTTTTGCACCTTATTTGCAACTAATTTATCCACTTGATGGCATCTTTTCACATGGAATAAAAACCAACCAAAGCCATTATACTTGAAGAGAGTTTTTGCAACAAAAAAAAAAAAAAAATATGTACTTATATATAAAAGTCAAAATGAACTACAACTAAGTACAAACATATGTTAATATAAGTACACATACAGTATATAATTTAAGATGAACTAGTGTAAGATATTGTAGTATTTACACTGCTCTATATATGTTTATATGCACTTAACACTGTATGTATGTAAATGACAGCATCATAAAGGGTGTTTTTTTGTAAGCCCGATAGAACTTACGAAAGGGTTAACTGTCACACGAGCTGTGATACTGCGCTCGCTTTTCTACATTTATGATCATTATACTCTGGCAAATCATAATCAATAGATTAACATTTGAAAAACGCTACAAAATCATCAAAATTTACTTTGAATATCAGTCATAAATTCCCACAAAAGATGGCGTTTTCTTTTATTACACAATATGTTGCCAACATATTTTGTACTATTTATTAAAGGCTGATGTGTTACATTTCTAAAGATCACAATAGAACAAAAACCATTCCATTTATGAAATTTCCTTGTATGTTGCTTCTTAATATTCTAAAACTATACTTATTGTATCCATTATATTACTTTTAGTCAAAATATTTATACAAAAATTATTTCATTAACACAAATGAACTTAAAAAACAACAAGTAAGAGAGCTATATTCGGCTGTGCCGAATCTTATATACCCTTCAGCAAATAATACTTTAAAATAAAAATTTTAAATATTTTTAGGTAAACAAAATTAATTTTTTTTTCAAAATTTAAAAAAAAAATAAATTCTTTTTTCAAACTGTTTTTCATAATTTAATTTTCTTTTTTTTTTCAAAATTGTTTTCAATTTTTTTCCAAATTTTTTTATTTAATTTTTTTAAAATTTTTAAAATTTTTTTTTAAATTTATTAGTGAAAAAAAAAAAAATGATAAACAAAATTTTTTGTGGAAAAAAAAATCGGCTTAAAAAATGATTTTCCCGATTTTAACCCATTGTATGTACAAATTACTACAGCCTAATATAAATCGTTGCAATGGACCTTGAAATATCTATCATTAGATATCCATATTGTCTATATTAATGACTTAGTAATCCAGATATAGATCAAAAATAGACAAAAAATCCAGGTTGTTCCGGTTTTTTCCTTATATCTCAGCTATTTGTGGGCCGATTTTCTCGATTTTAAATAGCGACTGAGCAGGAAGAATTCCCGATATATTGATGTATCAATTATATTTGTAAGTTATTTGAGGGCTACGGAAAGATGGTTTCAACATACAGACGGACATGGCTATATCGAATTCGCTATCTATAACGATCCAGAATATATGTATATACTTTGTGGGGTCGCAAATGAAAAACGTAGAAATTACCTTTGCCACTCATGGTGAAGGGTATAATAACAAGAAAAGCTGTTTAAATAGTAGTGCCTTTCTAAATCTTTGATAAAATTGAGGGTGAATTCTGTAGCACATTTTCGGGGTTTTAGGGCAACATTATTTGAAAAGGACATGTTATACGCTTACCAAACTACAAGTGACACAAAGAAGGGTAAAAGGCAGAATAAAGGTATAATTTATAGCAGATAAGAAAACGCCATTTTTTAGACGACTATTTTATCGCAAAATTGTTAATAATCAAAACTGCAGCAACAGACCCAACAGTCTCCATTACATTCTGAATGTAAATTTGATGGTTGCGTACCATTCCCCGACCATAACCATAAAAATTTGGCAATAACTTGATTTCGAGAAATGGACCTGTCAATTGACCTCCAGCGTCATGCGATATCACACCGCTCGATTATTTCTGTGGGGATTCGTGGTTTATACTGATAAATAGCAACAATTGGAGACCGACATTGTCCGTCTTATTTATATTATAAAGTCAGCAATGCTGGAAAAATTGGCCCATAATTGGACGTCCAGAATGCACTTCGAAAAGCTGTAGCCCAAAAAAATATTTTCAAATGTTAATGACATGTTTTGAATAAAAAAAATGTTTTATGTATTAAAATTTACTCTTTTGTTATATTGGGTTTAAAAAAATACCCTTTATAAATGTACTTAATACAGCACATTCTATATACCTATAAACTAACCACAATCTAGTTTTGCTGTCAATTTTCGCAATGAAGTACATTTATCAATACCTCAATTTCATCTTCAACTCATTGCAATGCAATGAGTAAATGCAATTTTTTGTAAGTGCAACTACAACACCAAAAAGTTAGCAAAAAAAAAATGTAATGTAAAAGTTCGTTAACTAAAAAGGAAACACTAGTAACAAATAGACAAGCCGACTGGAGTATAAGTATGTCTAAGGAAAATGGTTTGGAAGTACAAAAAGCTGCTTTACATTTTTAGCTTTTTCCTCAGAATAATTTTGTAGCATGATGCCATGCAATCAAGAAAATCTCATGAAAAAGTATAAAAGTCATTTAACCAAATTCAAGTCTTATAAGAAAAATTCCAGCAAACGTACATATACGTACTCATTGTGTCAGTACAAGGAAGTTTATATGGTTGCATACGGTTTACCCGCTGTTGGAATTAAATAAATACACATAGAGAAAAGTAGGCTGGCTACGCAGAATAATTTTAGACCTTGTGAGTATAGAACAATTTTAAAAGTAGCAAAGACTGTTTTACCACGACATGGCATTTAGTAGGTAACATATTCATCAATACAATACAAGTCCTGTTTGTTTATTATGAAGAAGATAATCAAACACAAAGTTTGTTTAACTATAAGTTCCAGTTGACTTAAAAAATGAGAGCTAACAACCCCCCCCCCCCCACTTCGATATCACTTTATATTTGGCTGTCCAAATATTTATAAAATAAAATGTTGAAAATTAATATTACTTCATCCATTTCCTTATTGCACTGAATTAGTGAAACAACATATACATCTGTTAAATTAGGGCTTAGTTATCTATATGCAAGCACCAAGTGATAGTCTATATGAAAAGTATTTACGTATTATATCAAATAACACTTTAAAATGGCGTTGGTTGAAGTAAATTAACACTTACATATCAACGAACTTGCTCTGTTTTAGATAACAAAATTGGATTAAAATATTTGTATTTGTATACCCTTCACCATTCCGTTTGTAATTTCAACATTTTCATTTGCGACCCCATAAAGTATATATATTCTGGATCGTTATAGATAAAAAGTCTATATAGCCATATCCGTCTGTATGTTGAAATCAACTTTCCGTAACCCCCAAATAACTTACAAACATAATTGATACATCAATATATCAGGAATTCTTCCGGCTCGGTCGCTATTTAAAATCGGCCCACAAATGGCTGAAATATAAGGAAAAAACGGAGACAACCTTTTTGGCCCATTTTTGATCTATATCTGCATTACTAAGACATTAATATCGACAATATGGATATTTAATGATAGATATTTTAAAGTCCGTTGCAACGATGTATATAAGGCTATAGTAATTTGAACCTACAATCGGGAAAAGTCGGGAACCGGAATTTTTTTTATCAAAAAAATTTATGACAAACATCTTGTCTCTCTTTAAAATTTTTTTTTAAAAATTAAAAAAAAAATTTTCGAAAAAAATTAAAAAGTAACAATTTCGAAAAAAAATATTGGAAAAAAGTTAAAAAGTTTTTTTAAATTTAAAAAATAAATTTTTTTAAATCAAAAAAAAAGAATTTGGAAAAAAAAATTAAAAAGAATAAATTTAGAAAAAAAATGGAAAAAAGTTAAAAAACAATTTCGAAAAAAAAATTTTGAAAAAAAATTTAAAAAAAAAAAAATTTAAATTTTGAAAAACAATTTGGAAAAAATTTAATTTTGTTTACCTAAATATTTACAATTTTTATTTTAAAATATAAATTGGTGAAGGGTATATGAGATTGGGCACAGCCGAATATAGCTCTCTTACTTGTTTTTACCAAATTTGTTTAAAATTCCCCAACAAATAGTTAGCTTTATGCGGTGACAAGTTAAGTGGTATGTCCTTTTTCTACAAACCACAGAACTGGAACATTCAAAATAATTGAAACAATTTTCCCATAGGGTGTATATAACATACGGTTCTCAATAGTTCTGTCTTTTATGTAGACATTAGAGCAGGGAAGCCCAAAAGTTCTATATGGAAGAGCAAATGTTTATTCAATATATTTTTTGTAAAAACTAAAACATACAAAGAACAAAGAAAAAAATACACACTTTTTTAAATAATACCATCACAGCAGTTCAAGGAGACAGTCCTGAAGTAGTGATTTTACCCATCATTTAGGGTGGGAACTAGTTGCTTCAATAGCTACGTGACTAGTTATTTTAACACGTGCATGTCCTAACCTTTTGACTACAATGAGACTATAATGCTATATTACATGGGATATCGGTATAGTAAACCAAAGTAAAAATTAACTGTATGAGAAATATATCAACACAATTTGTATAAAACGAATTACTCCTAAAACGTTTAAAGCGACAACACTTAGAGACACTTAAGTGACAATTGTCTTCTCGCTAGATTACCTGGGATGTATAAAGTAACCAATTGTCTTCTCTCTGCACTACAAAGAGCACAAACGTGTCAAATGACCAAAATAGATAAATTGGAGTCAGCCAACTGATAAGACATTTGTGACGATTAATGCCTATAAGACATACATTTACTACTTGCTTAACTGCTGGGATACGATAAACAAAAACATATTCTACATTGATGATCGCTGTCGTCAATGTTTACCAACAAAGCTTTGCACTTGCGTGTATACAGTGTGTATACAAAAAAACTAACAAGACAAAGTTGTTTGTGTATTTCATATTGCTTGTGCTGAGTGCTCTATTGAGTATTGAAACACACAGCCTATAAATAAGAGCATTTACAAAAACAAATGAGCACCGAGAGTATAAGGCTTGGGCACCATTACATTAGAGGATAGAAAAGCACGCAGAACTATCCCTATTAATGATTTATCTTTGCAGGGATGGATTCCAGTTCCATCTCATTATGTGAAAAGGACCTGTCACTTTAACACGAGGTTTAGACACTCTTTGAGAGGATACGCTGAAACAATATATTCCCTTTTCACATGATGTCGAGGAAGTTGTGACTTTTTTGACTCAAATTTCCCCAGCAAAATCATTCAATGCCAAATAATGTTTTAAAATGCTAAATTCTGGACTTTCACCACTTACACAACAGCATTTTTACCCAGTGTTTTAACACGGTAATGTCATTGGAGGCAAGTACTTACCACAACCGCTTATAAATATGTAATTACTTTAATATCACTAAAACTTGTTACAAGTAATAACTTAAAAAACTCATTGATAGTAAGGTTTCGCAGATGTCGCTATATATAAAACAGAATGTACTCATGCAATATAAAGTATAACAGATAATATATATAAGTCATTATACAACTACTTTTAAGTTATGCAAAAGGTATGTCATTGAGAAGTAAATTACTGTGGAATTTCTTGTAATTACCAAGATTTTGCTGAGATCATTTAACCCTTAACAACGGTATTATCACCGTCGTGGGGGTAAATTTGACCCCTTCTAATTTTAGCTTAAATTTTACAAAAAAAAAAAAAATATTTTTTCACTTATATTTTCTTTTTAAAATAAAAATAAACATTTTTAATCTCAATAAATTAACAAAATAAACTTATTTCACCAGCCTTTTTTATATAACTGTAAATTGTAAACAAGAAGTAAAATTTACCACCACCTCCGTAGTTAATGGTTAAAAAATCTGCATTCGACATCCAATTTATGTTGAAATTGTTTCAGTATTTGTTTAATTTCTCTTAGTGTAGATATTGATGACATGTAATTTAGAACTCTAACTGCATAATGCAGAAAAACTGGTGAACTTTTCAAATATTTTTGTGTGGAATTTTTCACTCACACACACAAATACATTGAATAGCATATTTGTAATAGAAGTTAGTATGCATACAATTTTTTGTGTTCATAAGTATACTTATATACACATATATACATATGAATGTAAGTATATGCATGTATGGAAATACTTCCAAGTATTTGAGTATTTTTGCATGTATATGTGTTTAGTGATAGTGTTAACTAACTAATACTATTGCCAAAGATTTTTGTCACCATTTCTGACTGTTGTCTGCTTGATATGTAAATAGATTTTGATGCAACATCCGCTTTAGAGTCATTGAATAATTTTTGTACATTTCTCCAATATTCTTTTTTGTTTTTTTTTTTTTTTTTTTTTTTGTTGCTGATGCCACTACTACAACATACTCTTTGAGTATGAGTAGCAAGGGTATTAGTAGAAGCTATAGTAGTAGCAATATAACTGAGCTTTTCAACACATCTTGTTGGGTGTGAATATAAGAACTTGAAATTGTATGCTTTTTGTTGGTTTGTTTTCTCTGCTTTTTTCAATTTCTTTCCTTTTGTAGTGGATTTGGTTGCATGTCAATGATAGTCAATCTATTTTACACACATATATATTTTAAAGCTTATATGCTTTGTTGCTACTGCTATTGCTGAAACGAGTGTCTATAATGTCATTGTGCATGAAGAAATTCTAGAGATTTTACTACTGTGATATTGTTGGCATTGTTAGTTTTCTGCTTATTTTCTTCTTTTTTTCTTATTTTGCTAAGGTGATGCTGCTAATGTCACTCAGGACATATGTAAAATATGTTTGTATGCATATATTCTCATTTACACCTTTGAAAGTGCATTTTATAGCATATTGTTAGGGGTTTTCGTTTTAATACTTATTTGTATTTGTGTGGTGTGTAAAGGTTTTGTTGTTGTTGTTGTTGATTATGCTTGTATGTACGTATTTGTTGGTGTTTTGTCTTCTAACTATAACACCCTCTAAAGTAATACTTATTTTAAGATAGTATGCATAAATTTTTATAAACACAGTGAGGGAGATAAATGAGAGAAAAATATTTTTAAAAATTCTATAAGATTTATTTACTTATGTTTAATAAATTTTCAGATTTGATTAATTTTTGAGCATACTGCAAGAACTGGTTTGAAAGTAAGGGAATTCTCTTTATACTCTTTTTACTGCTCAATTTTGAACTTTTAAACCTAAAAGAATTGCATACTTTTAGGTATATAAGAAATTAATTCTTGAAAAATACTACAATGTGTAAGAGAAATGTTTTATTTTCTAGATTGATACAGTTAAACAGTTAATTTGATTATGCTACTCAAATCAATCATTCTATGATTCATTTAGTTTATTTTCATCCCCACTGTATTAGTAGAGTAAGCATGTGTTTGCTTGTTGCTGGTATATTTTGTTAAGTAGATTTTTGTTGCTGCTGCACAACATGATTTTCTAAAACGCATCTCATTTGCATTTCATTATTTGCACTACAACACCTTGTGTTTTTCTCTACATATTGTTGTTATTATTTTACACTATACAAACATACATACCTACATATACCACAATCTACAGACATCGATCTGACTCTGCAAATGGCTGTTATATGCAAAATTTCATCAACACTTTTGCTATGCTTAAAATATACACACACTGTAATTCAACAATATCTCCATCATCATCGTCGTCATCTGCATACGATAATTTAATGCTGATTTTTCAAATAACTAATGTTTCGTCTACATTCACCCTTCAACCACAATAATATGTTTGTGATAATGTAGATTTGGTTTTTATTTTTGCTCTTCTGATAAATTAAGAGAAAGAATGTATAGGAGTATTAGAGATTTTTTGGATGGATAGAGTGAATAATATTACGGCAGCTTTAAAATGGTTTTCTCTATAAGATTTTTACAGATTTGAAGACAATTTATTTTGAGACAAAAATAACTTCGGTTGCTTATTAAGCTGTACTTAAAAGTATGCCATTTAAACATATAATTTAGAACAAACTCTTGGAACATTCTCGACAAAAATTTTAATTTATTAATGTTTCTTATCTTTTTATTAATTTGAAAACTATTTATGTTTTGATGACTTCCATTATATACAAATTTTTCGTATTTTAAAAAATAAAAAAAAATGTTGTATTTTTTTAATTTTTCAAAAAATATTTTTGTTTCGCTCATAAGTTAGTCATTTCAACTTACATATATTGTTGTGTCATATGTATTACTAAGCTATCTAAGCACTACTAAATCCCCTACCAATTTTATGGAAAATATTCTAAGTATTATATTATGGGGCATTCTTAAAAATATGTTTATATCATAATGTCCATAAGTACAATATCTGAATGCAGATGGGTTTTAATAAAGACGTTTTTATACCCTTCACCTTCGTGAGAAGGTTATATATAAGTTTGTAAGTATACATATTCTGAATCCTTATAGATAGCAGAGTCGATTTAGCCATGTCCGTCCGTATGTCTGTCTGTCTGTTGACATCAAATTTCTGAAGAACCCAGATAACTTCGGGATCCAAAACTTCAACATTTCTGTCAGACATGCTTTCGAGAAGTTTTCTATTTAAAATCAGCAAAATCCGTCCATAAGTAACGGAGATATGAACAAAAATCCGAGACTACCTCTATTTTTGATTTATATCTCGATTACGAAATCATAAATATACACAATATTTTTTTTTTCAACAAAAGCATTTTTTTGTCATACATTTGTTTCTCTAATAAATTTAAAAAAAAAAATTTAATTTTAAAAAACTTTAAAAAAATTTGGAAAAAACTTTTTAAAAAAAATTTCGAAAAAATTTTTAAAATATAAAAAAAAATGTTTTTTTTAAATTTATTTTTAAAGTTGTCGCAAACATATATATGACTAATATAATCATGTGAATCATAGGCTAACCATATTATGGTTACTACAATCAGGTAAATAGTTACTGTGACTATAATATTGTTAAAAAACTTCTAAAAAATGTTTAAATGGTTACTGTAAATATGCACAACTATAATTTTTCTGGGCCACAATTTTCTGGTCTTTTGCAAGTTTTTCAAGGGGTTTTTCATTTATCGTTCTTTGTAAAATTATATTGTTTTTGTGAAATTCACAACTGATCTCATTCAAGTATAGAGTGGTGCAGTCAGCTCTGTAGCTTCCATCAATATCATCTTGTCGATGAATATAAAGGTAACCGATGAATGTTTCACTAACTCTTGTAGAGACACCAGGGATGCTTAGACAATTTTCTATCAGTCAGTATTTTCTGTTAGTGAATATGTGGATATCTTTACCCAATATCTCTTAATACTGAAATTGGTCCACTATATGGTATCCTAAGAGACAGTATAAAATTCAACTGGTCAGAATATATTGTTACGTTTTTACCTTTTAAAAACGTGGGTTTATTTCCTTTAAATAAACCGGATACTTTTGATTGCAAATAAAAAGCAGTTTAAGTAGTTTAAAATTGTAACAACTCGTTATTTATTTAGAACGTACAACAACAACAGGATTAAATAGTCACTCAGTGTTTTTATACACATATATCAATTCGCAGAAATACACACACACACTTTATAATGTACAAGTGTACACGTACAAGACAGTTGATGTTAACTCTAACAGCGCCTATGATCCACTCACTCACGACTGCCAGCACTGCCACTATTTATACACACGCCATCTATCGGGAATCTTCTACAACGCTCTTAACGGACAAACTAATATGTTCGAATTCTAGAGCTTTCGATGTTAATGTTAGCAGCTTAAACATGCAGTGTTGCCATACTTACAAACAATGCTAATAACAGCATGCTATCAACATTGTTGATAAGTAAAAGGACGTGTTTATAAACATTATGAATGTGGCAGGCAGTCGTTGTGGACCTTTAAATTCAAATCGCTATTACACATTCGTAACAATATTGCCATAGTCGTCCCGTTGTTGTGTCTGGATCTCTAATTGAATATCTGTATGACTTTCTGGGTAGATTGTTATTGTCTGATCTATCCGGTATATACACTATAAAATATAGATCGAAAATGAGTTCAAGAATTGTGTAATTAAAATGAAAATCGAATTGTTTTGCTGAGATCAATATTCCCAACAAATTTTACGAATGATGCATAATAATATAGAGGACCGAGCAGAAAATTCGATTTAATTATTTTAAACACACTAGTCCAATGACATATGTGTCAATTACCTAATTCACTTGTTGAAAAGGTTTATTTATCACTGAATGTTAAACATATTTGTTAAAGATTTGTATATATCGCTCATTTGCTGCAAAAACGTCATAATCCAAAAAAAGTCGTATCGAGAAAAACTGCTTTGAATGTTTTATGATATTTTACTATTTCCTAAATAAATTTTCAACAAATCATGAGATTTTAGAAATATAACCTGATTTAAATATCAAATATTCGAGAAAACAAGAGTTTTACGCAAAAAATAATTGACTTTTTTCAAAACTGATAAAACTATATGAAAGACTATAGAACGGCGCATATTTTGTATTACTCAGTTCAAAAAACACGGACGTTGACGTTGTTGCAGCAAATGAGCGATATGAATTTAAATCTAATTTGTTTACCAAATAGAGCAATTTTCTATCCATTACTATCCGAGACTAGTTTTGTGTTAGTTCCCTTCCATCTGAAAAATAACACCAGTTTTTAAGACAATATAATTCAAACATCAGCTTCCCAAACTGATTGCAAATAGGTTTAAATTAAAGAAGTTGTTTGTCGGAATAATCTGATAAATCTTAGCTATTTAGATAATATAAAGGTGGGTTTAAAAATAAAAACATTTTAGCGTTGTTAGATTTCGCAGACATATAATTACGATTATATATTTATACTCTGATGCTTTAATTTAAATTATACCTTATCTACTAATTAGTTTCAAAAAATCATAAGAAACTTAACGCCCTTTTCATCAATATAATTTTCTTCCAAGAAAAACCTCAAATAAAATATTGATTTATGACACATCAAAATATTTATTTATGAGATAGGTTTATCTTTCATCTTAAAAAAAGAATTTTTTGTTAAATCAATTTTTAAATTTCATATTAAAGAATTAGCTATTAATATGACATCGTAAAAATAAAAAGAAAATAGCATCATAAACAGTGAAATTATAAACGTTAACGATACCAAACTCGTAAAAACCAGAGATGACAAACAGCTTAAAATACACACATACAAACATACATACATTATTTCTATTTTCTCACAGCCAGTGTCAAATCCTTCTTGAAAACAAGAAGAAGCTAAATAAACGACAACGGTTTAAAACTAGTAGTAGTTGAACTAACAGAATAGTGCAAGTGCAAGACAACAGTGATGATGACTACTTTAAGCAAACACACAGTGTAAGCAAACTCTCTCTAAGGACGATTTCATTCTCAGGACCTTAAAGAAATACAGTATGTCATGTGAGTGCATCTGGCAACAACATAAACAAAAGTGAATATTTTATTAATGTGTAGAGTACACAGTTTTGTCGTTGATGTTGTTATTTTTGTGCTTTCATATTACTTATATACACATGCATGTTTTAAATATACAATCATGTATTTAACACACAAACCCATATTTAGAAAACGTATTTTTTGTTTGTTTGTATGGTCTCACCCATAGTGCAACAAAGTGAACATGGAGCCAGACAACAAAAACTAGAAAATAGTTGTATACATGGCACTTGTGTATTACGTTAAATTATTAAAAAGAAATGCTCGCAAAATATGTATGTGAATACAGCAAATAACACAATAAGAAGAAAGAAAAAAAAAAAAAACAACTGAAAATATGCAAATATCAAAGCTAAATTGAAAGATATGAGAAGATTTCTGTTCTGTTGTTATGTTTTAAATTGAGTTTATTGTAAAGTATGATATCGTTTGTATGTGACACTGATAATAACGCTGATTGGAATGCGAAGTATAAGAAATTATTTGATTTCTTTTATAACCAAAAATAAAAAAAAAAATTAAAAGTGAAATGTGTAATTTCTAGAATTTGAAGCTGAAGGTTAATTATGAAATATTTCTATTTAACTTTAATGTTGCAAATAAAATTTGAAGGAAGTTAAAAACAAATATAGAAATCAAAACATGTATGGTAAAGAACATAGTGGTAAGTTTACATTTATAATGTAATTAATACATAATAATAAAATCCACTTACAACTTACAAAAAATATTATTTTTGTAGTTCTAATCAATTGTGATGAATTTATGAACCTTTTCCGGAAACACTTCCATTAAGGTTTTTATTGTACTTTCTGTCACTTTGTTCGAACAGGTAAATCATCTCTGTTTAAAATCTACCACACTTGTGGACACTTGTTTTGTGCTCTTCAATTCTCTTTTAACAAGATCCCAAAATCTCTCCACTGGCCTTAGCTCCAGGCAGTTTGGAGGATTGTTATTCTTGTACCACTCAAGACCTTGCTTACCATAGTGACACCATGCCATATCAGGCCAAAATTAAGTGAACACATTAAGAAAGAAGTCTTATGAATGGAAGCATAATCTTTTGTAAACATTCCTTGATGTAAATTTCGGTATTTATAGAATAACTAGCTTGACCCGGTGCGCTTCGCTACCCCTGTCGTAGTCTATGTTGGAAATTTCAATAAAATCGTTTCGGTCGTTTAGTATTTATTGTTTAAGAACTAAAGGTACCAATTTTACCGGTTTTCCCCCTGTTTACCCCTTTCTGGTCCAAGTATTGAAAAAAGTTATAGCCTATTGACGCTTCCAAGTAAGGATCTATCTACGTTCCAAATTTCAATAAAATCGATTCAGCCGTTTAGGCGTGATGCTCAAACAAACAAACAAATAAACAAACAAACTTACAAAGACATACTGCTTTTTGGGTCCTAAACTTTTCTACAACATTCCTTTGAGCATTAACGACATAAAAATATTGACCCAGAAGAAAATCATAAAAATGTGCCATATTTTCGAAGAGCACCGAACACTTCTATAAGAAAAACAGCTCGTAAAGTTAAATGCAGAGAAAGTTCCAGATCGCAATGTGGTAAAGAACATAGAAGCAAAATAACGAGAGAAAAAATGTATGCCAAATTGTATAAAAACAAGTATGAGAGCTATATTCGGCTGTGAAGAATCTTATATACCCTTCACCAAATTATACTTTGAAATAAAATAATTTTTTTTTTTTTTAATTTTTTTAAACAATTTTAAAATTTTTTTTTTTTCGAAATTGTTTTTAAAAGTTTTTTCCAATTTTTTTAATTTAAAATTTTTTTTTTTAATTTTTTAGTGAAAAAAATTCGGGTTAAAAAATATTTTTCCCGATTTTGACCCAATGTAGATCCAATTTACTATAGCCTTATGTACATCGTTGCAATGGACTTTTAAATATCTATCGTTAGATATCCATATTGTCTATATTTATGACTTATTAATCGAGATATAGAAAAAAAATAGAGGTTGTCTCGGATTTTTGCTCATATCTCCGTTATTTATGGACGGATTTTACTGGTTTTAAATAAGAAAATTCTTGAAAGCATGTCTGACAGAATTATTGAAGATCTGGATCCCGAAGATATGTGGGGTTTTCAGAAAATTGATTTTAACATACAGAAGGTGTAGGGTATAAAAATATGCCTTTTGTGTGATATATGATGAAACTTATGTACTGGCAGACTTTTTACAACTTCCGGGTCAAGATTTTTATGTAGCTAATGGACGATGTAATCTTCAAGAACAATACACGCAGAGAAAAAATATAGTTGTGCATGATACAGTAACCATTTCCACATTTTTAACAGTTTTTTTAACAATATTATAGTCACAGTAACTATTTCCATGATTGTGGTAACCATAATATGGTTAACTAACGACTCACATGATTGTATCAGTCATATATATGGTTACAGTAAACAAGTATATGTTTGTGACAACCATTGTTATGATAAATCTTTATATCAAAATATGTTGTTCTCAGATTATGATAACAATTAGCCGAAAGCAACATAATGTGGTAAAACTTTAATCATAAAAATGGTTGTCACAAACATGTACTTGTTCACTGTAATCATATATATGGTTACCACAATCATGTAAATAGTTACTGTGACTATAATATTGCTAAAAAACTATTAAAAATGTTGAAATGGTTACTGTAATCATACACAACTATATTTTTCTCTGGACCTACAGTGTGTCAAAATCAGGAAAAATATTTTTTAACCCGAATTTTTTTTTAATAAAAATTTTTTTTTTTCAATAATAAATTAAAAAAGAAAAATTTAAAAAAAAAAAAAACTAAATTTTGAAAAACAATTTAGAAAATTTTTTTTTTTAAATTTTGAAAAAAAAAAAATTAATTTTGTTTACCTAAGGGTTTGAAGGGTATATAATATTCGGCATAGCCGAATATAGTCCTCTGACTTGTTTAATTTTTATATTAAACGGTTTAAGTTTTATTTAACTTAATACAAGACTTGTGTACTTAGTATAAGTTTTTTCTGGCACACTCTCTTTAAAACTTTATTTTAAAACGTTCTTTGTTTTAATGCATAAATGTGTGTTTATATGTATGTAACTGAAATTCATAGAATTTTTGCATACTATGGTGTTAACTAAACGTATTTATTCAAATACATGTAACAGATTTTTTTTCTCTAGTACATATAACTTACATCCAGGTAAATTTAACTAACATTTTAGAATATACATATTTTTGTTTATATTAAAGCTTTTCTTATTTTAAGAAAAATAATTCATATACATATGTACATTATACAAATTTTACAAATATATTAAACTTTATCCTGGTTTCTCAAAAATATGTCTGTAAGTATACAAGTGCATAATTACAACAACCAAAAAAAAAAGAGGAAAATAAATAATAGAAAAATTACAGGAAAATCTTATGTGCATATTTTTGCATTTATATATACCTGAATGAATGCATACGTAAAATATTAGATTGTAATGTAGGTAAAAATAAACCAAAAAAAAAAACAGGATTTCTCAAAAATGGGATTTAACCCTTAAATAGGTCAAATAAGTTTTTAAATTAACAATGGGAAACTATACAGTAAAAAGAAAGGAAATAAGGAATGTTGGTTGGGCAAATTATTAAAAAAACTTAAATTTTGTTAGAAGTTTTTTTTTCATATTAAGAAAAGAAAAAATAAAGTAAATGAAAAAGTCTATTGTTGGGTTTTTATATGATATTTTGCTCTGTTACAACAATTGAAGTCATAGTTTCTAAAATTTAGTTTTTCCATGATTTCTCATATAGCTTTACGAATCAATTTATAGAATTTTTTTGGTCTTGTTTTAAAAATTTATGAAGATTCTTTTTTTATTTTATGTAAAACCTTAATATCGTCTTATTACTTTATGTTTATAGTTTTTAGAATAATTCATTAAAGGGTTAATAAAATACAGTTACCTCAATTTTGTTTTGGTTTCAAATAAATAACCTTGTTTTGCTTAAAAATTCAGAAGCTTACTCACACATAACAAAGTAATATGATTTTAAATAATGTGTATATTTATGCAGATACATACGTACATATCCAATCATTTGTATAATGTATACAAAAACAGTTATAGCAAAATTTGATCGTACAAATAATTTTATGAAAGCAAAAACTTTTTAATTTTCAGGGCTATTCCTTAATTCCTTAAATCTTAACATACATATATGTTAATAAAAATTAAACCATTAAACTTACAGTTTTAATTTTTTTATTTAACTGAAATTATTACTACAATTTTCAAAAAATATTACTTTTATAGTTCTAATCAACACTGATGAATTTATGAACCTTTTCCGGAAACCCTTCCATTATGGGTTTTATAGTGCTTTATGTCACTTTGCTCGAACAGGTAGTCCATCTCTGTTTAAAATCTACCACACTTTTGGACACCTTTTTTGTGCACTTCAAATCTCTTTTAACAAGAGCCAAGTATCTCTCCACTGGTCTTAGCTCCAGAGCTTTTGAAGGCCTCTCTTGGTACAAATAACACATTATTGTTCTTGTACCACACAAGGCCTTTCTTACCATAGAGATAGGATGCCAAATCAGGCCAAAAGTAAGTGGACTCATTAAGAAGTCTTGTGAATCGAAGCATCCTCTTTTATAAACATTCCTTGATGTAAATTTCGGTATTTATAGAGCCCTTTGTAACAAATGTTTGACTTCTTTTGCCGCAACTGTATATTGCTTACCATACTAAAAACTTTTTGGGAAATTTTTTTTGGTTTTTGGGACCTAAACTTTTCTACAACATTCCTTCAAGCATTAGCAACATAAAACAAGTAAAAAAGTATGGTCGGTCAAGCCCGTCCATATAATACCCTACACTAAGAAATGAGCAAAACCATTTTTCTTTCAAAATTTCAATAATTTATATTCGTGAGCGATTTTCGGAAGTGGGCCTTATATGGGAGCTATGACCAATTATGGACCGATCACCATGAAATTAGGTAGTATGATTAATGTCTATATGAAAGTTATTTATGTTGCATTTAATGTGTATACCAACATTTTTAGGAGATTTATGATGGTTAAAGTGATTATCGGAAGCAGGCCTTATATGGCAGCTATGACTAATTATGGACCGATCATCATAAAATTTGGTGACATGAATTCAATATATATAAAACTTACTTAGAGAAAAACTTGTGTAGATACATATATAAATTAAACGTTTATGACCGATAAAGTAAAATTTTGGTAGGACATTTGTATGGGGGCTAGGTGAAATAATGAACCGATTTCAGCCAGTTTCAACAAGGTTCGTCCTTGGGCAGAAAAAATGATATGGACCAAATTTTATCGAAATATCTTCAAAAATGCGACCTGTACTCTGCGCACAAGGTTTACATGGACAGCCAACCAGCCAGCCAGACGGACGGACGGACGGACGGACGGACATCGTTTAATCGACTCAGAAAGTGATTCTGAGTCGATCGGTATACTTTAAGGTGGGTGTTAGACTAATATTTTTGGGCGTTACAAACATCTGCACAAATCCATTATACCCTCCCCACTATGGTGGTGTAGGGTATAAATATTGACCCCGAAGCTGCAAAAAATTCCTTTTTTGTATAAAAATTTACTTCAATTTCTGTGTTCTCTCTTTGGCCTCCAAATTTTTAGCAGAGTTCCTGTCAGGAACTTTTTGAGTCTTGTTGAGTGTTGGGAGCTCTTTGGCTTTAGAAACATCATGTGGACTAATCCCTTTACCTGAACATGGTTTTCTATAAACGGACAAGTTCTCCCGGTACTGTTTAATAGCATTGGAATAAGTTTGATGGCAGACCTTTATTTATCTTTGATAGATTCGTTGTTCGTTAAAAAAAAAAATTAAGTGATTCAATTTGGATTTTTTCCTCTTTTAAAGCATTACTTATATTTTTTACACGTTATAACGCATTAATTGGATTTGTACAGGGTTTTCCAACAAGAGGTGTTGTTATAGTATTCGAAGCAAATGGAATTTTATGAGATAAATGATCGGATGTTTGTTTCATAATAAAGAGGAAGGTATGACGTTAACAATGAAAAACAACATCAGCATAATATCCTTTTCATAAAATTTTCCATAACTAAATTGCAAAGTGGCTGCCTTATGTTCTCGATAGCCTCACGAATTCTATCTTTGAGGTTTTGAATCGACGCTGGGCTGTTGGCGTAGACCTTATCTTTCACGTGGCCTCAAAGGAAGAAGTCACAAGGTGTTAATCACAAAATCTCGGTGGCCAATCGAGAGATAACACGGTCCGGAAACTTTTCCCCTAAAAGAGCAATAGTTTCGTTGCTTGTGTGGCACGTAATGCCGTCTTGTTGAAAGTAAACGTTATCCAGATCAATATCATCAAACTCCAACCAAAATACGGTGTAATGACGTTTGTGGAATGCCCAATTCCAAAGAACGATGAGGAATGAACAAACCTGGGTTTTCTTCAACACTTTGGGCTACAGCAGCAATATTCTCAGTTGTTTTTGAGCAACGTGCACTGGTTTTATTCTTCACATCACTAACTTGTCCCAACAGCTCGAATTTTTCCACCAATTTCTGTATTGCGGTCCGACAAGGTGCTTCACGGCGACCCAAAAATGATTTAGTTTTGCGAACTTTTTTCAGCATTTTTGTAGTAAATTTTAATAATTTCAACGCTTCGTTGGAGCGTGTATCGTTCCATTTTTAGTAATGGCGTAGTTTCTACTTCTCAAATGTCAAAGAATAAATGCTTCAAAAGTGACAGCTACCGAAATACCGGGTGATTCTTAATAACACCTCTTGTTGAAAATCTCTTTATATGCTGTCATGAATCTAGGAAACCGATTAGAATTTCTTTTAAAGAAATGTTAATTCTTTAAAATTAGACATATATATGGGGCATTTCACGTCAAGTGAACCAACTTTAGAAATCGATGTCTTCCGATTTGGATGAAATTTGCCCCATAGTTAGTTCTATTGGATAGTAATTCAGGCACAATTTTCTTTCTGTAATTTTTGACTTAAGAAAATAACAGATTTTTTCGAAAATAAATGCAATTGTAGGAAAAACAAGAACCTATTGTACGTTTACTTTTTATTAACATTGTACAATAAAATTTACCTTTTTGCCAGCTACATCAAATATCTGTTTTGAAATTCAAAAAAAAAAAACTAAATAAAACAACAAACTTATGCATTTTTAACAATGTTAGTTTTTACACTTGTACATCAGTACAAAATTTCATTTTATAATCTCTTCTCGGATTATAAATTATGATGGAATTTTAACACAAACTATTTGTTGAAGTTTATCTGCATAAAATGATTTGAAAACAGACAAATCTGTAACTACATACGTATATGCATAAATTACTGATTAAGTGAGCAACAAAATTTCCTAAATTTAATTTAAAGAAATATTATTAATTTTATTTCAAATTATCACTTGAAAATATCCTACAACAATAGCTAATAACTTTAGTATGACTTAGTTATATAACACAATCAAATACTAAGGGAAACAATTGGAAATAGCGAGGGTCTTTAAGATTCTAAAATCTACGTATTTTGTAGTCAAATTTAAATATAAAATACAAAAAGTATTTGTTTATCTTTTTAAGACTTTAGTGATTGTCCCTCGTTGTCATATGTCATAGCAATATTCTCAGAAATATTATAACGATTGCCACAATTACTTTTGACAAAACAGCATGATAAAATAAAATTCAAGACACAAATATAAAACCCTTTTTTCCATCCTGTCGCCTACATTTATAAATTTAATAAAGGTTACAATACATATCCATATACTCGCATGAATGTATGTATGTACATACGAAAAGGAACAGACAGATGTGTTGGTAAGGAAACTCTATACCAGAGTTATACATATGTATTGTTTTTTTTTAATATTATTTTGCTCGTAAAACAATAAAAAATAATAAGCAGAAATATTTATTCATAAATGTGCGAATGTAGGGAAATGTGAATGTGAATTCATATATTTTATTTTATATAAATATTTCTGTATGACTGGAAGTGTACGAGTATGTGTGAATAAGAAATATTATAGCATTTACTTAAAGAAGTGCGAGCGAAATTAATAGGGCTTGCTTTTGAAGAAAATATTTAACAGAATGCTTGTTTTTTTTCTCTAGAGAAGTCTCATGTTTTATACATTTCATAGCATTAGTTTCCCAAATGCTGTCATAATAAGCAAACGCCTAAAAGCTTACACTATTTATTTTGCTCACACTTTTTTTTTAGTAAATTGTCACACAAAACTCTTTCTTTCATTTAGAGTTCGAAGCAAAAAAAAGTGTACGCAAAAACAGGAAAATAAAACGTTTAGTTGCGAAACAGAGCAGCCGTTGGAAAAGGCAACAAAAACAGCAACACTTTCTAATCCATCCCCAATTTCGTTCTAATATTCAGAAGACTAGTCATATTATTTGCCTTGTTTCTTGTCTTGACTTCAAGTTTTAGGAATTAGTCTCTAATTTGACTACGTTCCTGAATTTTTTTATTACAACATGTTCTACGTGTATTACTGTAGTTGGCATTGTCGTGGTAGACATTGTCGTTGTGGTAAAACATTTACAAACATAATTTTTCATATGCTTATCGACAAGTTATGACAATTGCCTTTATAGTTGGTTATAAACATTCTCATATATATTTAGAATAAGAAGCATAGATGTAGCATTTATTTGTGTAATATATAGAGGTTCTTAAAAAGGGGGCAATTTAAACGGTAACACATGTGTTGGTTTAGAGTCTTATATACAGACTTATTAGGGTAGGACTAAATATGGTAAATAATAGTTTAGTACGTTTTTTGATCAAATTTATAGGTCGTTGTAGGAGCAGGAACACAAAGTTTAGTTTTAAGTATTTTATAAATATTTTCTAAAACATGCTAAATGAAGACTTATGACAACTTTAGAAGAGGAACACTAATTCTTTATTTATGATAAAAATAAATTTATACAATTATCCTGTTTTTGACTCATACTTTCACTTTTATTCATGAGAAACTTTAAAAATTGGTATAAACTTGATATCATTTGAGAATTGTCAAAAATACGAATTGTACGACATACGGAAATACTTAGGAGCGAGTACGACAATAAAGGTTTTTTTTAAATTTTACATTAAGAAGTTTTTGATGACAATTCAACAAAATTTTTGGATTTATGTCAGTCAGGGTACTTTGTTTAAAAGGTATTTTGTTTAAAAGGTACTTTGTTTAAAAGGCACTTTGTTTAAAAGGAACATTGTTTGAAAGTGCTTTGTTTAAAAGGTAATTTGTTTAAAGGTACTTTGTTGAAAAGGTTCTTTCTTAAAAAGGCACTTTGATTAAAAGGTATTTTGTTTAAAAGTTAATTTGTTTGAAAGTACTTTGTTTAAAAGGTACTTTATTTAAAAGGTACTTTGTTTAAAAGGTGCTCTGTTTAAAAGGTACTTTGTTTAAAATGTACTTTGTTTAAAAGGTGATTTCTTAAACAGGTACTTCGATTAAAAGGTACTTTGTTTAAAAGGTACTTTGTTTAAAATGTACTTTGTTTAAAATATAATTTATTTAAAATGTATTTCTTTAAAAAGGTACTTTTTTTAAAATGATACATTTTTAAAAAGGTACTTTTTTTAAATGATACGATTTAAAAAAATTACTTTTTTAAAATTATACATTTTTATAAAGGTACTGAAAAAACTATCATTTTAAAAAAGGACTTTTTGTAAAGGTACTTTTTTGAAATGGTACTTTTTTGAAAAGGTACATTTTAAAAAAAGAACTTTTTAAAAAAGATATTTTTACAAAAAGTACTCTTTTAAAAAGGTCCTTTTTTTAAAACGTACTTTTCAATAAAGTACATTAAAAACAAGTTAGAGTGCTATATTCGGCTTTGCCGAATCTTAAATACCCTCCACCTAAATTATATGAAAATTATAGAAATAACATTGGTATAAACACTCTAATATCCATATTCAGTGTTATTGGGACTTAGCTACGATTTTGAAGATTGGTAGAATGTTAATGTAATACAGTAGTTTTCGCTTATAGTCTACAAACACATTTGCACAATTTTTGTGGACTATAAGCGAATTAGGACTATAACCGAATTAATTGTTAAGCCACTTTATGGATTATAGATGAATTCTGATATAATACACATTTGCAAATTATGTACTTTATTCAATAAAACCGCTTTTTTTAAACAAAATAAAAGTTTGTTTAAAATATATTAGTTAAGTAGTATAGTAGTATTTTATATATTGTTAGAAAATCTAGTTTACACAGAAGATATTTTATTTCAAATATATAATTATGAACCCATAGTCACCAAATCTACTTGAAACTTATATCTGTTACAATTTTTACCGATATGAGTGTATATATCCGTTAATGTATTTTTCGGATGTGCGACTTATTTGGGAGATATAAGTAATTTAATATTTTAACGTGATTTCTGTGTATTTGAGGCCTATTTTGCTTGATATTTTTCTCCACAACATTATTTACAAAGTTTTATGGGTATTATTGTGATTATCGGAAAAGGAGCTATGGTCAAATATGGACCGATATTCACAAAACTCAGTACTATATTTTTTGGATACAATATATTGATCTGTATACAATTTTATTCGTTATCAATATATTTAAAATATTTATAGAGGTTAATGTGTTTTTCGGAAGTGGTCCTTATATGGGAGCTATGACCAATTACCGGCCGATCTTCACAAAATTCAACACATCGATTTTCGTATATATGGGAAATGTTTATTTGAAATTTTAACCAGATAGAAGCTTTTACAAGAGATTTATTAGTATTTAAGTAATTTTCGGAAGTGGACCTTATATGGGAGCTACGATCAAATATGAACCGATATTCATACAATCTAGTAGTATCATTTGTGAATTAATACTACCGATCTCTGTAAAATTTTAATTCGATAACGATATTTTTCAGATATCAATGAATATTAATGTGTTTTTTGGAAGTGGTCCTTATTATGGGCCGATCTTCATGAAATTGCCTACAGCGATTTTCATGTACATGGGGATCATACAAGTTGAATTTCAACCTAATACCAATATATATAAGATAATTAAGAGTATTTAAATGATTTTCGGAAGTAAACTTTATATGGGGGCTATGGTCAAATAGTGCCCGATCCAAAAAAAAAATTGGTCTCGCGATTTCTGTTCGCACGAAACTTAGTTGTGCCGAATTTTGTATGGATACTGCAATTCTATGGGCATTTATATACTATAGCACCATATTTCGGGAAGAAATTTGTATGGGGGCTACGAGAAATTATGGACCGATTCTTTGTATTTTCAACAGAATTGGTCCTTTTATCATATTAATAATTAATGCTAAATTTCATGGTATTCCCTGCAATGAATTTACCCAAAGTCACAAAAATCATGTGAAAATTATAAAAATTTTTGGAGGTTGTCTTACATTTTGATCCATAACCCTGGTTCTACCAATTCGATTTTGCTGATTTTCAATACCAAACTGCTTAGAAAAATTATAAACATTCTGGTATACATTTCATTAATTTTGCTCATGTGTTTTGGGCGTGAGAGTGTTTTACACAGACAGACAGATCAATAATATATATACTTTTCTGGGTCTCAGATGAATATTTCTCAATGTTACACACGGAATGACAAACTTATATATACCCTCTTTATATGGAGGGTATAAAAAGAATTCTTTTAAAAAGTATAATTTTAAAAAAGTATCATTTAAGAAGTATCTTTTTAAAAAAGTACCTTTTTCAAAAAGTACCTTTTCAAAAAAGTTCCTTTTTAAATAAGTACTCTTTTAAAAAGTATCATTTTGAAAAATTATCTTTTTAAAAAAGTATCATTTGAAAAAGGTACTTTTCTAAAATCATACTTTTTTACAAAGATAATTTTTTAGAATGATACTTTTTTAAAAAAGGTACTTTTAAAAAATTTACTTTTTTAAAATGCACTTTTTTAAAAATTACTTATTTAAAAAATACTTTTTTAGGAATATAAAGTAATTTTTGAAATAGTACTTTATTTACATTTGAAAAGTACTTTATTTATTTTACTTTAAAAATTATCTATTTCAAGATGCTTCTTTCAAGAGTATTTTTACCTTTCATAATCCTGCACATATAAAAGCAACTCAATCCAAGTTTCTTACAGTTCTTTTTAAATGTCATAAAATTATGCAAACAACACAGCTGCATATTATCAATAGAAGTCACATATTGTAGTAAAGGTTGCAATTTAATATTTTGATATTTATAAACCAATTGAAAAAGTTGTGAGGATAAAAGCCAAATTTTTGTTCTGATAAAATTGAGGGCCAAAACTACAACATTTGGTGAATTAATTAGAAAGTAACAATTAATCAGACCTGAAGTTTTTAAAACAATACTCCGAAAGGGCAAAGTGCAAGACTAAGGCAACGTCATAAGCTGGCATTTTAGTATTAAGACACTTCTAGTACAAATATGTTGGCATTTATGGACATAAGATAGTTCCAAATTTTATGATTTGTTTACGACTTTTCTTTAAAACATTTTCTAAATTATTCTTTTTTTCAATTCCTTAATTTAAAACACATCTCCTAATTTACAAAAAAAATAAAAACAATTTGTGAGTCTGCTTAACTATGACTTGTTTCTGTCTGTGATTATACATTTTCTTTAAAATTTTTTTCTATTTTTTTTACACCATTACGAAAAACACTCTAAAGATTTTGTCCGTCTTTAAAAAACACAAAGATTTTTATCTTTTTAAACAGATAAAACAACAGCAACAATAGGAAATAAAAAGAAAAATTATCTCTTACTGCTAAAGTTTGTAATTAAAAGAATAAATGAGAGAAAAAAAAAAACTAAATAAATAAAATTCCTTTATTTTCACAAAACAAATAAACACTTTGGACTTACAAAGGAGAATACCAAACCAGGATCCACATACTTTTCTTTTATTTAGAACATGACTTTGGCCATCAACTAACAAATACACACACACAGAAAAAAAACATAAGCAAAGGAAATGGGAATTGCAAAAAAAGAGAAGCGTTCAAGTGGAATAATTTGTAAAAGTTTTAATTTTCCGCAAAAGATTTCACAAAATGTTGTAAAGAAAAAACTAAATTTCTGTGTTAGGGTATTTTTTCATGAAACCATAACAAAACTAAAAAGCCTACTTTAAGGAATTTAATAAATAAGAAGTTTTAAGGTGCTGTAAAAACATATAATATTTATAAAATTATTAAATATTTGGTCAATTCACAAGGTCTCTTATCATAACGTATTATCATAATGTTGTAACCTTGTGAATTGACCAATTATTTTATTATTTAAATGTATGTTAAGATTTAAAATCCCTAATAGTATGCAAAAAATTTAATCAAACTGTAAAGTAAGAGGACTAAGTGAAAATCCAAATTATTTTCTCATTTAAATATTTTGATAAATACAATTAAAAAACCCTTAAATAATTTGATTATTGTTTAAAGTCCTTAACTTGTAAATTCTGTAGCATACTTCCAGGCATCTTACTATTAAAATTTAAAGTCTTAAGATTTTAAAGTTAAAATTTCATCTACCAACTATTAACTCTCATGATTTACTATAAAATGTTCATTATTATTCGTAGTCCTATTTTCTTATTTACAAATCGCACTTTAGCAAATTTGTTACATTGATTTGCATGATTTCCTACTTAAGTTTTCTATCTGATTGCATTTAATTTATTCTCCACTTGTTCGAAAGCCTCAATATTTATTTACAGCAATGAATTCAAGATAAAATATAAATTACTTAAAGCCTTGAGATTATGGCCATTCATTTATGGTTTGTTGTCTAGTTTAAAATGAATTCTGTTAAGACACAAGAAATACAGTTTTCTTGAGAAATGCCAGAGAGAGCTGGAGTAGTACAAATGACTTTTGCGGTTATAAAATGTTGCTGATTAAATCTTAATAATGAGAGTGTTAGTAAATGTAGCGTAACCACATTAAGAATAAAACAAATAAAAACCAAAAAATAACTATGAAAATTGCATTGACACGGAGGAGTTAGAGAAAAGGCTAGAATATAAAATATACTACTAATTGTATTGTAGAGACGCATAATTTAATGACTTTTTAAAGAAATAGAAAGAAAAAATTGTACAGCAGTTTGCATATTAATACTTTAAAATCACACCATCAGTGCTAATATAAATTTTACAATACATTTAACAGGGTATACTTTTAGGCTACTTAATAATATTTATTCATAGCATAAAATTGGGGGAGATTTTTTTTCTATTTGCAGCATTAACATTAGAATTAATTAAATTAAGAAAATTGAAATCAGTTTATTGTCATTTAATTTTGTTATGCTCTTCTTAGTTGTCTAACATTTGACACTTTACTTTCATGAACAAAATACTTACTGTTTCTTAGTAACAGCCTTAAAAGTTGTAAAGGTAACTAGGAATATTAAATTGTTTCTGCTACATTTAAAATAAAAACAAGTTCATGGAAATTTTTTGCCAATTTATTTATATGATACCTACACAAGGAATTTTTTGTCATACAAAAATAAATTAATAAGATTAATTTGCAAATAATATCTGAAAAATAAAAATATACCTATATTTATATTAGATACATATTTACATATGTAAAGTTGTTATAAATTCTAAAAAATCTACAGCTTCAAAGAACTGCTGTAGAAAGAATAAAATACGTTTTGGATAATGGAAAAATCCGTACCAAAAGGGACACCAAATTGCCTTTAATCTAGGACTGACAATTTGGAATATTTCTCTGCCTTATTGGCTGGTTTATAAAATGTTATAGTTCCCCGAATTTTTCAGGTCAAATTGTACAGCTGTGAGAGGGTGATAACAAAATTAATTTCGAATGATTCGTTTTTTAAACAAACCTAAACAGCGAAGAGTTTTGCTTGTCTGGTGACATAACCAGAGTCTATCGGGAATCGAACCCGCAACCCCCAGATTGCTAGACCTCCACACTATAGTCTAGACTATGTATGAAACACATACAAGCAACAAGGCTAAATAAATGGCCAATTGAGACAAAGCAACCTGGCTTTAAGTCTATTTCCTCAAGATGCTAAGTTACTGTTTTAAATATAAATAGAAAAATAACCAGAACAGTAGGGTGCCGACATATTAAAAAAAAAACAACAATGTGACTCCCAAAAAATGTGTCTTATTACAAAATTCAACTAAAATAAATAAAATAAAAGAAATAAGCATAAAATATAGTATTTTCGGACAAAATTTTCCAATGTCTGTTATTTCGTCTTTTCTCCTACCAACATCTTCTTAAAACAGAAGATTGTTAACCTTGTTTTAATGCTTAAATTTAAATTTATTTAAACATTTCGTTATCATGACACAGCGAAGAAAATTTAAAAATGTCTATTATGGAAATTTTTTTTTGTTAACCCCTCCTTCTCATCTCTTTTCTGCCAGGGAAATGAGTGTAGTTAGTTTTCTTATCATTGGTTTGTTTTAAAGAATGTGTTTTCAGCGTTTTCTTTTTTTTTTCTTACTACTTGCTGTCCTTTACACTTTATACAGCTTAAATGCATATTTTAACGTATTTTTTTGCATGTTATTTGCTTTCGTTCTTTTTTTCAACAGTTTTTTTTTTTAGTTTTCATCTATATTTTCTTATTTAAATTGTAATTCCTAAGATTGTGGCAAATATTAAAGAAGAAAAAAAGCAGAAAAGTAAGCAAAAAGAATCGAAGTCTGTCCTACGAAAACTTCTTACAACTATTAGTCCTGTGCTGTGTCAACATTAGTTTGGTGGCATCAGTTTTTTTTTTCCCCGTTGAAATGTATGTAAATGTTGCAATATAGTTCAAATACCATTCACACACACACAAAATGTGAATGAATAAAAAAAAAAAACTAAGAAATTGTGTGTATTTTTAGTTTATTCTGGCAGACAAATTATTTTCTCTTGAATTGATAAAATAATTATATGCCATTAAGGATAATGTCCTTTGGTGTTATCCAAGTTAAACACGATTTGCATAACTATTGAGTAAGAAGTTGTAATAGATGTAGTTTTTGTCTCTGCTGTCTCTTAAAATTTTTTTTTTTTTTCCTTTTCTTATAACGAAATTATAACATTTCCTATTTCCGTTTTGTTATTTTTAAACAAAGATAAGACAAGTTTAAGGAATTCTGTAAGAGCATTAAATTACGGATATTAATTTAAGACAAGTAATTTAGTTTAACAAAACTGATTAATTAAAGCTTTGCAGTATTTAAGATTTTTTTCTTTGAAGAAAATCGAGGAAGAAAGGTAAGTGATAAAAGAGACTAGCTACAAATACAAAAGGTATAAATATATATATGTTTAACACTACACTCATGATTATAGAGAAGACACGACTATTATGACTATAGACAAGACTATGTAGGATATCATAGGTAAGAAAATAGGCAAGACCATAAGCAAAATATACTCAAGACCAGACTATAGTTAAGACCATAGTCAAGACTATAGTTAATACTATAGTCAATACTACAGTTAAGACTATAGTTATGACTATAGTCAAGACTACAGTCAAGACTATATTTAAGACTATAGTCAAGACTATAGTTAGGACTATAGTCAAGACTATAGTTAAGACTATAGTCAAGACTATATTTAAGACTATAGTTAAGATAATAGTCAAGACTATAGTTCAGACTATAGTCAAGACTATATTTAAGACTATAGTCAAGACTGTAGGTAAGACTATAGTCAAGACTATAGTTAAGAATACAGTCAAGACTATATTTAAGACTATAATCAAGACTACAGTTAAGACTATAGTCAAGACTAAAGCTAAGACTATAGTCAAGACTATAGTTAAGACTATAGTCAAGACTATATTTAAGACTATAGTTAAGATAATAGTCAAGACTATAGTTAAGACTATAGTCAAGACTATATTTAAGACTATAGCCAAGACTATATTTAAGACTATAGTTAAGACTATAGTCAAGACTATAGTTAAGAACACAGTCAAGACTATTGTCAAGACAATAGTCAAGACTATAGTTAAGACTATAGTCAAGACTAAAGTTAAGACTATAGTCAAGACTATAGTTAAGACTATAGTCAAGACTATATTTAAGACTATAGTTAAGATAATAGTCAAGACTATAGTTAAGACTATATTCAAGACTATATTTAAGACTATAGCCAAGACTATATTTAAGACTATAGTTAAGACTATAGTCAATACTATAGTTAAGAATACAGTCAAGACTATAGTTAAGACTATAGCCAAGTTTATAGTTAAGACAATAGTCATGACTATAGTTAAGACTGTAGTCAAGACTATAGTTAAGACTATAGTCAAGACTATAGTTAAGACTATAGTCAAGACTATAGTTAAGACTATAGTCAAGACTATAGTTAAGACTATAGTCAAACTGTAGTAAAGACTATAGTCAAACTGTTGATAAGACTATAGACAAACTATAGTTAAGACTATAGTGAAGACTATAGTTAAGACTATAGTCAATACTATATTTAAGACTATAGTCAAGACTATAGTTAAGACTATAGTTAAGACTATAGTCAAGTCTATAATTAAGACAATAGTAAAGACTATAGTTAAAACAAAAGTCAAGACTATAGTTAATACTATAGTAAAGACTATAGTTAAGACTATAGTCAATACTATATTTAAAACTATAGTTATGACTATAGTCAAGACTATAGTTAATACTATAGGCAAGACTGTATTCAAGACTATTGGTAAGACTATAGTCAAGACTATAGCTAAGACTATAGTTAAGACTATAATCAAGACTATAGTTAAGACTATAGTCAAGACTATAGTTAATACTATAATCAACCCTATAGTTAATACTATAGTCAAGACTATAGTCAAGACTATAGTTATGACTATAATCAAGACTATAGTTAATACTATAATCAAGACTATATTTAATACTATAGTCAAGACTATAGTTAAGACTATAGTCAATACTATATTTAAGACTATAGTCAAGACTATAGTTAAGACTATAGTTAAGACTATAGTCAAGTCTATAATTAAGACAATAGTAAAGACTATAGTTAAAACAAAAGTCAAGACTATAGTTAATACTATAGTAAAGACTATAGTTAAGACTATAGTCAATACTATATTTAAAACTATAGTTATGACTATAGTCAAGACTATAGTTAATACTATAGGCAAGACTGTAGTCAAGACTATTGGTAAGACTATAGTCAAGACTATAGCTAAGACTATAGTTAAGACTATAATCAAGACTATAGTTAAGACTATAGTCAAGACTATAGTTAATACTATAATCAACCCTATAGTTAATACTATAGTCAAGACTATAGTCAAGACTATAGTTATGACTATAATCAAGACTATAGTTAATACTATAATCAAGACTATATTTAATACTATAGTCAAGACTATAGTTAAGACTATAGTCAATACTATATTTAAAACTATAGTTATGACTATAGTCAAGGCTATAGTTAATACTATAGGCAAGACTGTAGTCAAGACTATTGGTAAGACTATAGTCAAGACTATAGCTAAGACTATAGTTAAAACTATAATCAAGACTATAGACAAGACTATAGTTAAAACTATAGTTAAGACTATAGTCAAGACTATTGTCAAGGCAAGACTTTAGTTAAGACAGGACTATAGTCAAGACAAGATTATAGTCGGGACAAGACTATAGTGAATACTACACACAAGACTATAATCAAAACTATAGGCAATACTATTTTCAAGACTATTGGCAAAACTATAGACAAGACTATAGACCAAACTAGAGTCAAGACTATATACAAAAACATTCCCAAGCGCAAGTTTTCAACAGTTGTTATGTGCCGACCAATGATTTACACCTCCTCTATCACACCGAAAATGGAATGCTTTACTTTGGAGCTTTTTGACCGCGAATATGAGATAGTAGAGGTGCTTGTGGTTTATTTTTCACAGCTATTCGTTACTACAATGAAATATTTTATGCTGAAATAAGGGATCTTCTTCACAATACCCTTTCTTACACAAAAACTCTTCTAATTAAGGTCGATTTGGCGAATGGACAGGAAAAGCGTTTGTTCAGCCATGCTGTTTATATATTGAAGAAACTTCCTAGTCCTAGCAATATCTGTGCTTGGTTTTCGTTTGGTGTGACAAATCCAGTTCCGTTTTGGGTTTTGTCTTAGTTGTAACAAAATGCACAGTGTAAGAGATTCATCCTCTGAGAAATGATGCAAGATGAATAAAAAAAAACAATTGATTTTTCCATAGATTCATTCTACAAATAAGCAAAAGCATGTATACAATTGCCAAGAGTCCTGTCGGAGTTCACATTGCTTGATTTTCCTCCAAGGAGATCACTCTATTTATTTGCCCTACACGCAATATAATCTTATTATTATCTATGCAAGACATTGCATAATATTATTTATTTATTTATAGTATAAAAGATTTCTTTTTTTGTAACAAACAGAAAGAAAATGAACAGAAAACGTTATAGCATAGATAAATAGGACAGAAATCGTACAAACTTAACAGACAAACAGGACATTTCATACAACAACGACTACACAACGAATAAAAATTGTTGTATAAAATCTATGAATTTTGTTTAATGTGCTGACATGTTTGTTGCCATTTTTTTTTTTCTCATAATGTCTTTGGATATTTTTCCCATATTGTTTTATTACATTTTCTTGTTAAGCTGTAACATAATAATGCATAAATTTACTAGAGTATTAAATTTAATGGATAAATATGATGCTAAAATAACAAACAAATACAATTTAAATGTGACGAAAAAAAAAAGTTATTTATTTATAATTCTCTTTTTATTGTTTTATGATAATGTTTGGTTTATCATATACCATACCCAATGTCTTATCTTTATCCTAAGTTCACTTAAATTTACAGCGTATGTAGTATCAACAGATTGTAATCATGTTATTTTAAGCTTGTTTCTCCTTGTGTTTAATTTCTTAAGCAAGATTAAATAAATTTTTATTAAAATTTAAAAGAAAAAATAACCTACACGAGTATTTTATTAAAATAAAATTGTGGTTACATGTCTATATATTGTGTGCAAGGGGGATTGAGGGTATAAGAAGAAAACTTGCTTAATTTCATGTTCCTAGTTGCAGTTTAATGGAATTATTATTAAGTTTATTTAGTACCTACATTTTGCTCTGTCTCGCTTATTCTTTTTCTTCATCCACTTGTTTTATTAGTTCTACCAACACATTATGGATCGTTATATCAATAAACTTAAAGTTTAATAACAAAGATATTCACATCTATTACCCATCAGTTCTAATTATCTCCAGTGTCTAATTACTTGGTTGACTCCAGATTATATATTTTTGGTTTATTTGACATATATGAGCTTTTTGTAATGCAAAAATTAATCAATATGGTTACCTTACATACATTAAGTAACACAGGTAATCTAGCGTGTAGTCAATCGCCACTTTAGTGTCGCTAAGTAAACTAGGATGTAGTAACTTAGCCTTTTTGTGTACTGCTCTTTAAAAAAGTAGTTACTTTGTCCACCAGTTGTAATCTATTGGAAAGCCAATTTCAATAATTGTAATAAATCTGGGTGACTGTCCCTAACTCACTTGTTAGCGACAGACATTCAGAATTGCTGGGTACCTGTGTTCACCCACATTCGCATTTATTCGTTTGAATGTATGAATGTGTATACCTACTCCAAAACTCATACATGAATGAAAGAGTTTTTTCTTTCTTTCTCTTTAAACAACTTAAAGGCTTAACAAAACTTTATAATAATTTCTGGCTTGAATTTTAAAGGAAGAAAGAAGTGTTATGAAAAACAGTGGTCCTATATGAAAATAAATATACTTTTTGCTCGGCATCACGAGCCATGAAATGGAACAAAAGTGAGAAATGCATGAGAAATTTTGTCATCTAGATTATTCTCAAGGGCGTTCAGTTGCAGATCAGCTCTGGCATCGGTCATCTTGCCATAATAGTTGGTAAAATCATAAAGACTTCAGAGTAGGATATGGCAATTAAACAGTGCTTATTGAACTTGTTGAGAAATGAGTTTTAATAACCATTAAATTCGTGACATTCATGTTTTCAACTACGGTGGTGCTTATGATTACTATGCTCCACAATGGGGCAGAATCATACATTTTTGGAAATAAATCTGGCATTTTTAAACGGCTGCTGCGATGGGGATAAAATTTGACGTAGACAAGGAGTATTGAAATCGGATGGGAAACAAAAAAATGGCACGTGTTCACAAGTTGTATATGTCGAAGGTACCATACTTTGAGCTCCCATAGGAGCTGCCCCAGGAGCATTTGTACGATCCATTTTAATAAATTTAACTCGAATGCTTCTTGTTTATGCCCATGTCAAATTTTATACCGATCGCACCAGCCGTTAAGAAATGCCAGATTTATTTCCAAAAGAATTTTGATTCTGACCCACTGTGTGCCCTCGACTATTATTTATTAAAGTTTCAAACGATATTATAATCAGTGCCTTTATATATTCTATATAGTTTGGTAAGCAAAGCTTTTGCCAAACTACAATATTTTCCAAGACAAATTCTATACCACTGTCCCTCGATAGTCTAAAGAACACAGGGACAACAGTACTAGTAGCTGTTGGCTTAATTTGAGACAATGTAAAAGTCAAACGACAAACATCAACCAAGCAAGTTAAAGTAAAGAGTAAAAAAAAAAAAATCGAAAAATATAATATTGTTTTAAACTGGAATTAGTGCAGACCTCTCCTGCAGAACACTAGTACTATATGTTAACCCATGTAGCTGTTCATATAGATGTTTGTGAGCAACATTTTCCAAAACGTATATTTTGCTGGAAAATTTCAATGAATTGCTGCAGCAACATGCTGAGTTATGAAGAAACTTAGTCAAACGAAAATAAAAGGAACTCGAAACTCATAAACTTACATGGCGATGATGATAATAATGATTTTTTGAACTTAAAAATACATACACTTATACACATAAAACATAAAGTTTGAAAATTTTTATTAAATCCAAGCCCGCATAATAACACACATGAGAGATGAAAACTTTCTCCCACTACACACATTACCAGATGAACAGAACAGAATACAACACCTTTAGCCTCTCTATCCCACATCCACACAGACATAAAAAAACAACGATTAACAAAAGCACTGAACAATTTTTCAAACATGTCCTTAAAAGTATGTTTGTCTATAAGTAAGTAAGTTTCATGACTTTTGTGTTGTTTTCCCCGTTTTTTTTTAACATACTCAAAAATACCCTTATTTATACTCATACCATGAAGAACCCTGCAGTTTTAAGCGACATTTTTCTATAGCATAAAGCTACTTATATATTGCTACTAGTTACTTTTCAAATTCAAAATTTAGCAAAGGAATTCAATTGATCCCCTTACAATGACATGTTTATTTCGCCAGTTTAAAAGTTTGTTTTTTATAGCTAACACATTTGTTAAAGCCATATTAGTTCCATGAGCTGCCGGGCATATGCACCAATTTCTCTGCGTATGGCTGGCTGTGTGTTATTTTTACACAGAAATTTTTTAACTAAAAGTACAAGGGAAACAATGTTAACGTTTGCTGTGATTGTTGGGTATTGTTTTTGTTGTGCTATAGCATTTATACTATACACTTTTTTGTGTGACTTTTAACTCTTATTTTACGCTTTAATCCTATTATTTTATTACGTGAATCGGAATTGAAAAAGTTACATACAAAAAGCTTTCAAAAAAGGATTTTGTTGGGAAAAAAAAAGATGTATTCATATCATTGCTTGATTACAACATCGTCATCATTACACACTTATAGAAACTATTACGTTTATAGAAACCAGCAGGGAATGATAGCGAGAGTAAAGGGGATTGAATGGGAAATTGTCTATACCTGCCCAATTGGAAATTCAGTTTTGCAGACAATATCAGAAAAGATTTTTTAAGGTAATATGAAAAGTCTTTGTGGCGAATCATCACTGTATTTAATGTAACTAAATTGTTTCACAATGGAGGAATTCGAAATGAAAGATTTTCAAATATACAATCCAAAGCGTTCTTGTATCGCTTCAATTAATTTGTTAACCGGGATATGATATTTTGATACAGGATGAATCACAGCATGTTAAAGTTCGGAATATGATGCTTTTTATAAATATCATTGGATTTTATAGCTAGTTCAATAATAAATACAAGTCAATGTTATAATAACTTGGCACAGGAAGCACATCTTTAGCAACTCTCAACAACATGACAAGCCTTTATAAAATTACAAAACCACTCATAAGGAGGAATTTCACAGACCGAATATCACTTCGTCAATGTATTGGAAAAACTGCTGCAAGAATAAGGTGAACATTATTCTTTACTCTTATCCAGCGAAAAAACACAACGACATATCTGTGTTTGGGAAAGTCAGACAGCCAAAGGTGACTTATCAACGAACTTACACGAAATTCCAGAAATAATTGAAGCCATTGAGGTTATAAAAACGCTATCTACACGAAAGCAAGATGCCGCATCCTCCACGGAGGGGTCAGTGGTCCGATCAATATATTGGCTGGAGTTAGACAATTGTGCTTGACAGTGTACTGCAAGCTTCCCTATACACAACCAGACGAATAATCTGGGGACTAAACAAAAGACCTCTGATGACATCTGTCTCCTATCATACAGATTTTATGATATGCTGAATAAATTAAACGGTGTACAGTTAGAAGCATCCAGGGTAAATCTCACGAGGAACATTACCAAAACAAAGATCATGCAAACCAATAAAACAAACATATATTGGTTGTTAAGACTAACATTAACAACCAATATATGTAAAGCTGGACAATTCTGTTACCTGGGAATTAGATTAACATCATCCGGTGATTCGAGTGCAGATATAAGGAATATAATAAATGCAGGAAATAAATCATTAAGTATATTGAATTCTATGTGGAGATCGTCACTCATCTCTGACAATACATATTGTTATTACTTTGACTGTTAAATTCAAATCGCTATTTGAAGTTAAAGGTCTGGAACGACTGCCTGCAGCATTCATCATGTTTATAAGCACGTCCATCAGTAGAAGCTTCTACTTATCAAAAATGTTGATAGCATGCAGGTATTAGTATTGTTTATAAGTATGGCAACACTAAATGTTTAAGCTGCTAACATTAACATCGAAAGCTCTAGAATTCGAATATACTAGTTTGACCGTTAAGAGCATTGTAGAAGCTTCCCGAGAGATGGCGTGTGTATAAATAATGCCAGAGGTAGCAGTCGTGAGGTAAGTTCATCATTGGCGCTGTTAGAGTAAACATCAACTGTCTTGTGCATTTAAGTTTGTACATTATAGTGTGTGTGCATTTCTGCGAATTGATAAACGTGTATAAAGACACTGAGTGACTATTTGAATTGCTGTTGTTGTACATTTTAAATAAATAAAGAGTTCTTACAAATTTTAAACTACTAAACGGCTTTTATTTGCAATGAAAAGTATCCGGTTTATTTAAGGGAAATAAACCAACGTTTTAAAATGGTTAAAATGTAAAATAGTTTAAAACAATTCATGTGTAAAAACTTTTATATAAAGATATATACGCAATTATGATAGCCGATGCTTGCGAAGAATTTTACGCATATCTTGGCCAGCTACAATTTCTAACAACTGTCTTTGGCAAAGGATATATGGTGAATACCAATAAAAGTGGAGAATTAAAGAAGAAAATTACACGCTAAGACACATTTAAAAGAGTCACTTTCAATTATAATGATCGTTGCAATATCTTATAAGATTTCCAAAAGTAAATAGACGTCTTTTTGTCCTATAGAACTGCTTCTCATTGGTAGGTTGTAGTTTGGCATCGTTTAAGATGTGTACTATATAGACGATAGTGAACTGAATGTAGGAGTTTTATACTCAAGCACTGGTTTTGCATAGTTAAGATATCTCTGAATATCAGACTAATTATAATCAATGGACGGCCCTGACACTTTTAGGCCTGTTTTCTCAATGTATCGACAAACTGCCTGTTACTAAAAGTCAACATAAATTTATTAGGCCGATAAACTGTCCGTTAACAATTTTGGTTTTCTCAATATACCGACAAAAAACATTATTTCCATTTGGCAATACCTCTCAAAATAGATGTTAAAGTTGGGAACCCTGCCTTCAAGTGACAACATGTTTACATAAATCAGCTGTTTAATGAGGCCATCGACAGCCGGAATCTTTTGAAAAATGCATTATCCTCCATGTCTGCCAGGTAGTTAGGCCTGGCATGATAAACTCTTTCATCATTCGAGTTCATCCTCCATCAAATTAATGTTAATTCCTCTATTAAACTTTTTTTTTATAAAATCTGTTTAATTTCGTTTACAAAAACACAAACACATAAAAACTATGAACAGCAGTCAGCTGATTGAATTTATCTGTACGATAAATAAATAATTGGCAGATGAGGTCGGGTTAGCTTTGCGACTGAATAGAAGCAAATGAGACATTGAGAAAACCGAATTTCCTTAATCTGCAGTTTTTCGTTGGGAAAAAAGATAAGCACCTAATGAGAAAACGGCCCTTAATATGTCTTAACTTCTTTGGACATTATGGCACGTCACCAATTTCTCCTCTGAGATAAAATCACCCGATGATAACGTGGGCTATCTATTCGTTATTAACAGAACATGGATATTTGATTATATTCTGAATGGCTAATGATTTTGTTTTTTTGGAGACATTTTATATGAACTTTGTTGACATTACAAACATGATTGGATCCTGGTGGCTATAAGTCCCGAGCACTGATCTAAACGTAGCTAAGGTGTTACATTGAAAAAAGAACATATGTAATGCAAAGGCAGTAAGTACTCTAAGGAATTATTTCAAATATTTTCCCACCGGGTAAGTGTTGAAAAAAAAAATACAGATTTCATTCATTTCCATTACAGTTTTTCTGTATTGACATGAAAGCGAATTTAAAAATAAACTAATATTCATGTAATGTTTCCCTTTCTTCTTTAATGTTGTACTGTTTTAGTACTGCTTTTCCTTTTTTGGTTGTTATTCACTTAAAATAACTTTTAATGTTGTTTATTTTGTTGATGTTGCGGTGTTTCAGTTTACAATAACAAAAATAAAACTTATTTGAAGTTTTTCTTTATTCTCTGACTCTGTTTTCAATGTGTCTGTTGCCGATGATAACACGTTGTATTAATGTGAGTGAGTGAGTGTGTGTATGAATGTTGTAATTACTAATATCCTTATAGGATTACGGCATAGCTTTTGTTAATCTTTACTTTTGAATTTGTATTTCTTCCTCATTCGGAAAATTTTTAATTTTACTTACCAAACAACTTCCTGGAAGTTTAATTTGTGTATATGGAATATTGTAAATCTGTTGTTGATAGTTTTATAAAAAAATTTAATTTTAACTTTAAGTTCGAATTTAAATTTACTGAAAAGGCAGTATAAAAGTACAATTAATTTGTTCATCACGAAATCTATAACATATCAGCCAGCATATTTAGTATATGTACGTTACAGTGCCTACTTTAAGGCTAATGGAACTTATTTTTAACAAAACATTAATATAATATAAGTATATATACTGTTTGTGAATTATTAAACAATGACGTGTACATTCTACACATGTCATTTAATTTTTGTGTTCATGTCTGTATGGCCATGATTATAAATAGTTATACCCTACACCACCATAGTGGGGAGGGTATATTGGATTAGTGCTGATGTTTATAACGTGCAAAAATATTGTCCTAACACCCACTTTATACCAATCTGATCAGGATCAGTTTCTGAGTCGATTAAAATTCTCGAAAATTTCATTAATGTGCATAAATGTCTGAAGTATGTTAGTATCCAAATAAAATTCAATAAAAATATGCGTAATATATACGCAAATCATCCCACCAAATTTTGTGACAATCGGTTTAAAATAGCTCCCATATAAGGCCCATTTGGTATTCAAATAAGATTCAATAAAAAATCAATCATATAAAAAAAAAATCATATACTCGGTGTAGGGTATCAGGGTATAATTTTTCAATTTATTAATATACATGATTTTTTTTAATAATTTCCTAAACAAATAATAAAATATTTAATATTTGTATTAAAAATTAAATATATTTTTCATATTTATTCACCCATAAATAGTATTTTTTACACTACAAAATTGTCATACACAAGTCGGTACAAATACGCGGGTTAGTAAATGTGTGTGTGTAATTAAGCAAGAGTAAATAAATACACTCGGAGAAATATTCAACTCAAATGGCATTGAATAAGTAAACTAAGGCTTAATGGAAATAACTAAAATTTCAGTTAAAACTTTGATGATTTTTATAATCAGTGTCCAAATATTTATAAAAAAGTATATTGCTTTCAAGAAGCAATTTATTACTTAAGTGATGTATGTACGTGTTTACGTGTACGGGCTAATAGTAGTCTTTGTACTATTGGCCAAAATTTTAATAATACATTCCTAATTATCGTGGAATTTGCTGTTAAACATTACTGAATTATAAGATTGGAATTAAATTATGTAGATTTTTATTAAATAAATACTAATATATCGATGGGTTATATAAATTACTGAACTACTTCTAAGTAATGCACTCTGTATGTATTAGTAATTACCAAACATGTTATTTAGTAATGACGTGTCATTGTCTTTTCTATTTTTAGTTAACAATGGAATTTTACCTTAATTCACCATCTGGATATTTTGAGTGTATCCATATAAATTAGCACATGACATGTGTGTACGTATCTATTCTTGATGATGTTTATAAAACGTGCCTTATTTTAAACAAATATTTAAAATAATTTGTTGACAAATATAAATACATATACACATTTTTTCACACACACACACACACATACATATTGTTTATGTTGACAATAAATCCGGCCTATTGTGGAACGTATTTATAAATAAGTCTATATCCCAGCAAAGTTTTTACCTACAACACTACTCTCTACCTGCTACATAACTTAATATTGTTACGATTTTAGCTTTAAAAAACGATTAAGAAAAAACTTAATTCTTTTGATTGCAAATAAATGCAGTTTAGTAGTTTAAAATTGTAACAACTCTTTATTTATTAAAATTAATACAACAATTTAAATAGTCACTATATTTTACTACATATACATATATTACATACTTTAAAAACCCACTGGTAATACGGTTGATGTTAACTCTAACAGTGCTTACGTTATACTGACAGCTCTGTAACTAACTCTTACTATTTATACGGACTAGAATGTTACATTTCCACAATGATCACCTAGAGCTTTTAACAGCTTTAATGTTAATGTTAGCAGTTAATATTGTCGCACTTTTAAACAATGTTAATAACAGCATGTTATCAATATTGTTGATAGTTAGAAGTCAATACTGATGAAAATGTTTATAAACATGATGAATGTTGCCAGCAGCAGCAAGAAACCGTCAAATTCAAATTGATTATGCAATTTCGTATCAATATACAGTATTGGCCATAACTAAAGCACCCCCTCAATGGATTTTATCATATCACAATTTTTTTGATAAAAACGGGTTTTTTGGGATGTATTTTGTGTATATTTTATTAACTTATATTGTTAATGTTCATATTGTGTTCATTTAGGAAAGGATAATTTCATGAACAAAAAAAATAAAAGTGATAAAACATACAAAAACACAAAACGCGACGGACAAAATAAAGCACCCCCTTATAAGATGTTTCAAAATTTGACTATGCTACTGCATATTTGCAATGTCAGTTACCGGGACTCACAATGGATGCATTTTAAAATACCAGAAGATAAAAATAATGGAAGGCGTAGCCTGTATAATTTAAGTTCTATACAGTTTATTGTGAAAAAACAATGGATGGCAAGGAACAAGTACTCCAGTGAATTTAAAATTAAATTTTTTGAAGACTGGAAGCCGGGCTTATCACGGCATGAATTGAGTAAACAATATTCAATTAACAGATCAGTTATTTCCTTGCTGATTCCAAAGTTTTTGCAGAATGGTCGTATATCACCGGGGCATACTGGAGGACTTCCGCGTAAAACCACAGGATATGATGATTCCTTGATCAAAGGAGCAATGCAAAACGATCCTACAGCATCAGCTAGTCAAGTAAGAACAAGTTTAAGATTATGCGTTAGCGAAAGAACAATCCGTAGAAGAGCAGTAGAAGCACGATTATTCAGCCGACGACCAGCAAAAAACCGTTTATATCAGCTAAGAACAAGAAAACTAAACTGGAGTTTGCCAAAGCCCACATCGACTGGAGTGTCCAAAAATGGAAGACTGTACTGTTCTCTGACGAATCCAAATACAAATTAAGAAGTTCCTATGAAATAAGGCGTGTACGCAGACGAAAAGTAGAAAGACTGAATCTTATGTATTGCAAAGGAACAATTAAACATGGAGGGGGCAATGTAATGGTCTGGGGTTGCTTTTCTGGTCAAGGAATTGGGCCAATTCATAAAGTTAATGGGATTATGGATCGGTTTATGTACCGTGATATATGGAAAGATGTAATGTTGCCTAATGCCAGTGAAGAGATTCCACTTATAGGGAGGTTGCAACAGGATAACGATCATAAGCACGCCTCCAAAGTTTGTAAGACTTGGCAATAGAGCAATAAGGCTGAAGTTCTTCGTTGGCCTGCTCAATCTCCCGATCTCAATCCTATTGAGAACTTGTGGGAGATTGATAATATGAAAATAAATCGTGAAAATTGCAGAAATAAGGATCGGCAATTTTCACGATTAATTTCAAGGCGTTATTATAGCCTGCGAAGGAATATCGCAAGACACCATAAAGATCTTAATATCTTCTATGCCTAAGAGATGTGCTTGTGTCATCCAAAATAAAGGATTTGCAACAAAATATAAATTAAAAATTTTTTATATTTTATCCATGAAGGGGTGCTTTAGTTTTGTCCGTTTTATTTTCCAGCTTTAAATATCTTTTGATTTAATGTTACCTCTTATAGAAAGATTAACTTTAAAATTATTTGTTTATCAATAGTAAATATATTAACAATTAAAAATAATACATAATACAAATTTAAAACTTTGTTTTTGTACAAAAAAATATAATATGAAAAAAATTCACTGAGGGGGTGCTTTAGTTATGGCCGATACTGTATGTAGACTAAATAACTACTTGTAGTTGAAGTTTTTAAAATAACTCAGTTAAATACAGTGTCAGATAAAAATGAACTCGCAAATTTGATCTAAAATTGATCTTCGTACTCTAGAAATCAAATTCTTAAAAACTGGATTTTTGATTTTAGGTCATCCAGGGCAATAAAAAAATATATTATTTTTTTTTTCTAATAAGTATACACGGATCAATAGATTACAAAAATGTATATTAACAAACAAATTTCATCAATTTGATATTTTTAATAATTTTTAGTATAGAGGTCTAATTTTGCAGTATAGGTCAGTTTTGAGCCCACATATAAAAGGGTGAACAATGACAGATATTTGATAAAATTAAGGGTAAAAAATGTTGCATATTTTCGGGTTTATACGCTTAACAAACTTCTTTCCAAAAACAGCACAAAGTAGGTAAAAGGCAGAATAAAGGCACCATTTATGCCAGAAAAGAAAACACCATTAGTTTTAAATATATGTACGTAGTTAAAATTTAGAGGCCTATGCTTACCAGACAACTTTCTTAAAAGTTATGGTAGGATGTATGAACAATAGGAGTTATCTCGTAAAAAATACTGCAACACATACTTTTAATGATTAGTTAGTTATGAGTGAAAATGTCGCTGTGTTATTTAGCTGTTTATATGAACGTGTATAAAATATCGAGGTATGTAAGTGTTTGTACAAGTGTGATTGTATGCGTGTTCCTTTTTAATAGAGGGTACATGCGTGAATAAAACTTACTAATAATATTAATAATAATTACCAGAATATACGCATTATTTTCAATGGAGCAAACATCATAATAACATGGATTGAAAAAGCTCTTGGTCTCACGCACATGGGGCAGCAATCACTGTCTATGTTAGTAAACTGCAATAAAAATTATATGACACAACTAAAGTTGTTTTTATACCCTTAACCATGAGTGGCAAGGGTATATAAAGGGTTTTCCAACAAGAGGTGTTATTTTGAATCACCCGGTATTTCGGTAGCTGTCACTTTTGAAGCTTTTATTCTTTGACAAGTAGAAACTACGCCATTACTAAAAATGGAACGATACACGCTTCAACAACGCATTGAAATGATTAAAATTCACTACAAAAATGATGAAAATCTTGCAGTCACAGTTCGCAAAACTAAAGCATTTTTGTTAGTGATGTGAAGAATAAAACCCGTGCACGTCGCTCAAGAATATTGAAAATATTGCTGCTGTGGCCCAAAGTGTTGAAGAAAACCCAGGTTTGTCCATTTCTCGTCGTTCTTTGGAATTAGGCATTCCACAAACGTCACAACACCGTATCTTATGGTCGGAGTTGGATGATATTGATCTGGACAACGTTTACTTTCAACAAGACGGCGCTACGTGCCACACAAGCAACGAAACCATTGCTCTTTTACGGAAAAAGTTTCCCGACCGTATTATCTCTCGTAGAGGTGATAACAATTGGCCACCAAGATCTTGTGATTTAACACCTTGCGACTTCTTCCTTTGGAGCCACGTGAAAGATAAGGTGTACGCCAACAACCCAGGGTCGATTCAAGACCTCAAGGATAGAATTCGTGAGGCAATAAAGGACATAGTGCAGCCACTTTGAGATTTGGTTATGGAAAATGTCATGAAAAGGATATGGTCCTGTTAGCGTATTATTATTAACGGCATACATTCCTTTTTATTATGAAATAAACATCCGATCATTTATCTCAAAAATTCCATTTTTCTATTAGTACCAAAATAACACCTCTTGTTGGAAAACCCTGTGTAAATTTGTCATTCCGTTTGTAATTTCTACACTTTTCATTTGCTACCTCATAAAGTATATATGTTCTGGATCGTTATAGATAGCGGAGTCGATATAGCCATGTCAACTTTCCAAATCTCCTAAATAACTTACAAACATGATTGATACATCAATATTTCGGGAATTCTTCCAATTCGGTTGCTATTTGAAGTCAACAAAATCGGCCCACAAATGGCTGAGATATAAGGAAAAACCCGCGACTACCTAAATTTGTTGCCTATTTTTGATCTATATTAATATAGACAATATGGATATCTAATGATCGATATTTCAAAGTCCATTGCAACGATTTATATAAGGCTATAGTAATTTGGACCTAAAATGGGTCAAAATTGGGAAAAATATTTTTTAATCCGAATTTTTTTTTAACAAAAATTTTTTTGTCATACAATTTTTTTCACTAATAAATTTAAAAAAAAATTTTAAAAATTGGTTAAAAATTAAAAAACAAAACAGTTACATACATATGTCATCCAAATAATGCTGTTTGCGTACAACAAAGACAAATTCAGTATAGAAAGAGCCACGATATCAAAGTCAAATTTAGTGTAGAAAGACAAAAAACATTTAAGCAGCGTTTTTAGAAAGCAATAGTGAAGTAAATGCCAAACACAACATATTCGTGTTTAAATTAACTCAAAACTATTTTCAATGCAATAAGAAGTTGCAGCAATAATATATTATTTGGATTAAATGTGTCTCTCTGACGCTAATATTCTTTGTTATTTAACTTTTCATGTGATTTTTCACTGTGCAATGCAGATTTCTGTAGATATTGTTTAGCAGTATTAAATTTTGTTTTCTTCTCTGTCAAATGTTTAGTCATATAATTTAAAATTACATACTTAGTAGTTTTTTTTTTTTCTCTAATTTTTACACATTTTGTGTAAAATATATAAAATAAAGTTTATTTTTTATAATTTTGTTGCTGCAAGTGATTTATTTATACATAGTTTTTCTGTGTATATTTTGTTTATTAAGACCACAAAGTGTCTAGGTTTTACTGGCATTGGTTAGTGTTTTGAAAAGTTTTTTTATTTTTTGTTTTTTTTTTTTTTTTATTTAGTGTTAACCCTGCAGTGTTTGGTACATGATACCTTAGTTTCATGAGTAACAATTAACACCATCTGCATAACCACTTGATAGTGAAAATACTAGTAAATGATAAACCCTTTTTCACATTAGGCATTTAGTTGCGCAAGTCTTCTACGAAATTTTTGTGTTTCAGACGTAAGGAGAAAGGTCATTCTTGTTTTTGAAAATGAAAAAAACAGACTTGCGAAACTAAATTGCCTAATGTAAAAGGTTTCATTGTCGCTTATTAGTAAACGTTACTATCGTAATAAGTTCATGGTGAAAGCCTGTCTAAATAGCGATATACCAAGTACAAAGTTGAGAATTGCTACCTTTAAAACTGTAGGGTATATTTTCAAATTGTTGTCTTCCAGTTTTACTATGTAGTGTTAGTGCCAATGTCTGTGTGTATGTGGTTTAGTTTGTTTGTTTAAACATAAAACATATGCGTTTAATGTAGACACATACTACATTTACATTTTGTTGAACCCAGTAAGTACAAGCTATTTTTCAAATTGTACTTATTTTAAACATATAAATATATACATATTTTATGTAAATGCTAATCTCTCGCTTTAGAAGTTTTAAAAATAATGTAAGTTTTAGAAAGTATTGTAAATAGTTGTAATTTATTTAACAACTATGTAACAGGAATTTTTGGCTTAAAAAAAATACAATTAAATTTTAAAATAATTTAAAAAAATGTTTCAAATTAAAATCCAAAGTTTGTACACCCATAAAGAAAATTTCCCTATATATACTTTTTTTTTTAATTCAAATCAATTCACCAAAGTGTATAAATATACAAATTGAATTTCTTTTCCAATTGCTGCCAATAAAACTGCCATGATTCATTAAAATATGCTTTCAACTACAACTATAAATGACGACAATAACATTCATTAGTGTGGTGACATATGTATGTGTTTATTTATTTATTTATGTATGTATGAGTAGAATTAAAATGCAAAAAAACAAAAATTAAATAAAATAAAATTTCATTATATTTTAGTTATATGCACAGAGTTTCTATTTAATATAAATGACATTTCATTGTTTTCTGTGGGTATTTAATTATATTGTATAAATTATATTTTGTATTAAAACACACACACTGACACGTATACAAACACATACATACATATGTATGTATGCGTGTGTGTGTTAATACAAAATGAAATATATTGACCACTATAAAATAAACCAAAAACCGCATTTTAAAAACCTCAAGTTAGATTCAACAAATATAGTGAATTATAAACACTATAACTAAGTAAATAAATATTTATATTAGGATGGTGTTTATTTTGATTTTTTTGTTTAGATTTTCGTGGCTTCCAAGGTATAAATTGTTATCCGTCATCTAAAAACCAACTACTGAAAATATTACCATTTTTATGATTAAGCTTTTACCATATTATGTTGCTTTCGGCTTATGGATATCATAATCTGAGAACAACATATTATGATAAAATTATTCATCATAAAAATGGTTGTCACAAACATATACTTATTTACTGTAACCATATTTATGGTTGCTACAATCATAAGAATCGTAAATTAACCATATTGTCGTTACCACAATCATACAAATAGTTACTGTGACTATAATATTGTTACAAATTTTGAAATGGTTACATTAAACATGCACAACTATATTTTGTTTTCTGCATGTAGAAAATCCAAAAACTGAATACCAAGGACCAGCCTTATGTATATATATCTATAAACCTATACGCGGTAAATTATATACTTTTTTTGGTTTATAAACTTTTACATATTGTATTTTTGACACTATAATGAAACATATTAAATAAATTGCTATTATAGTGAAATACTTTAAAATGAGCTGAGTTTATTAAATAAAAAAAAAAAAAAACAGAAAATAGTTCATACAAATTGAAGTGTATTTTGCTGAGTGCGATAATTGTAACCAGGGAATTGAGGGAGTTAAAAGCCACAAATGAATTGCTTCTTTTGCTACACAAATGATTGGCTTCTTTTGCTACAACTGATCTTGAACATCAGCTTTATCAGCCTCATACAAATCTTGACCCGGAAGTTGTGAAAATTCTGTCAGTACATTAGTTTATTCATCGATCACACAACAGGTGTATTTTTTTCATAAAATTTTATCAAAATTTGTTCGGTAGTTCTTCTGCTTCTAAGTTCTTTACTGAATTGCGATCTGGAACTTTCTGAACTTTATACTACTTCAACCCTACACTAGCTTTGAATCTGCGCACTAAAGAATCAGATGTGCGTGAAGTTAAATTCAAATTGAACTAGCACAGACAAAAACCACATTTTTTTAACATTGATGATGTTACAGTCAACATAGCACTGTTAAGCACTTAACAGTCATCATAAATAAGTTATTATAGTACATAAAATATGTCTGAAATATGTATCTGAAATAAGTTCAGAACTCTAAAAATTATAAAAAAATAAATTTTTTACCTGAAATAATAGTAAGATATCAGAAGTTATATTGGAATTTAAATAAATTTGAGTTTTTTGAAAACAAATGCTGGAGAGGATTAGTGACCATTTTGGGAATTGGGTGAATGGTTCGCGTACAATACTATATAGAAATGATGGTCAAAGAGGTACTTGTTGGAACTGTGGGATAGCTGAAATAATTTTGGAATTTAAATAAATTTCAGGTTTTTGAAAAAAAAAGCTCGAGAGGTTTTGTGACGATTTTGGAAACTGGGTGAATGGTTCGCATGCTACACTATATGGAAGTGTTGGTCCTAGTTTGAGAGCCCTCATCGCCGCTCCTGATATATAAGTAGGTTCCGTTGTCAAAACATTAACTTGAATACCTCCCCGCCAATTAGACATTTTTTGGAAATAAATCTGGCATTTCTAAACGGATGGCGCGATCGGGATAAAATTTAACGTCGGTGTAGCCAAGAAGCATTCGAGTTTAAGTTATAAAAATGTATTCTACAAATGCTCCAGGCGCGGCGTTATGGAGGCTTAAATTTGGGTACCTCCGACATGTAAAATTTTTAAACAAGTGCCATTTTTTTGTTTCCCATTAGATTTCAAAGGTTTTTATATTTTTGGAAAGCGCTCAGCTAGGACTTGATAATATATTCTTCCGCATGCTAAAATCTCAAAGCAGGGATCAGGAAATGGAAAGCAGCTTTGTAAATCTTGATGTGATCCCTATTTATTCCCACAGTATTTTCCCAGCCCCAAAGGAAATGTAGACCTGTGGGCAAAGTTGTAAAAAATACCTTTTTATGGGATTTTCGCTCAAATTTTTAGGAATTGCGAGATTCCCTTTGACGTTTTGAAAAGTTTTTTTACACTTTGTTATTTAGAATGAGAAATTTGAAAAACTTTGAAAATTTCGTTGACTTTTGTTAATAAATAAAGATTTTATTACATATTATATATTTTTTGAGTTTCTAAAACTAAACTTTTTCCAAACTAGTTTTTTTTTTTTGTTAATATATGTTAATTTTTGGTCTTACAAAAATAATTTCAAGTCATTATCTCAAACAGATTCAAAAATATGCCACTTTGATACTCCCGTCCTTCAAAAATATTGCAATTTTTGATACTACAAAATTTGAATAAATTTTTTTAATATTTCATTCAACAATAAGTCAATTGTTCTGACACACACACGTTAAGATATGAAAAAGTGCATTAAAAGGAGGAGAATAACCAGTTTCCTAAACATCAATTGTATTTACATTGAACATTTTAGTAGCTAATACCTTGTGTAGCAAGCAATTTTGCAAAGCAGAAAAAAAATATTAATACAGGTACAATTTTGGTAAGCTCATACTTATCTCTTGTATGTTATGTTTCTAATGCAGTTTATGTTAATATGTAGGTCACTTAAAGACTGATCTTAGAACATAACAGGAACATATAGGTCCGAATGTTATCGGGAGGCTTTGGAATGTACATAGATTTAAACCTTTTTTATATGACCTTAATTGAATATTAAATAAATTAGTAATGCCATAATAAACCTAGATATGTATGCCATTTTCACATAAAGTGAAGTGTAAAAAAATGTGTGCATAAATTCAACTCAGCTGATTAAGTGCAAACAAACATAGTAAATTGGGTTTAAAAATGCATAAAACTCCCCAACTGCCTAAATGTGGTAGACCAGTGTCAAATAAGCAAATAATACAGCTGATTATCTACATATACATATTATTTCTATACGCTGGCTAAAAATAAATATGAATAAATTTTTTGTAATATAATGTAAATTATAGCAAGGGTTTGCATAATTTGAATTTTTTTTATATAAAAAAAAGAAAATGTGTATCAACTAGATTCTCGCAAATTACTTTCACCTAGTAAAAAATGATTTTTAAAACCTAGATTTCCAGTTTATAAATACAGCAAACTAAGTAGGAATTTAGAAATAATTTCCCATTTTATTCCATTAAGTAAAACAAACCCTAATTATACATATGCACCTATGTGAACAAAACTGACAGTTAATATAATTGTCTCTATTTGTTGATAAATATGTCTGTATATTTATATATATTTAGTGATTTATTTATGTGGATTTTAAGCAATGTATGCAAATAAATTTACAACATTTATGCAATATCTATGTATGTATGTATGTTTTCATAAACCTCAATGACAAATGGACAGGTATATGCTGTTTCCGTTTCCGTTTTATGTATGTTACTCTGTATGTATGTATATACATGTGGTTTTATTTACACAAGCTATAAAACAATTACTAATTTATTGTGGTTGCCACAAACAAAAACCACACACAAAAACAAAAAAAATATTAAATTTATTTATTAGATTTTTTTTTGCTATTCTCTGTTATTTAATATAATTTAAATTGAAAAATTATATTAGACATGGTATGACTTAAATTACACTTCATTATTTCTGTTCTATTTTTTTTTTTTTTTTATTATTATTTTACCAAGATGTTGTTTTGTCACTTGGAAACATAATCATCGTTATCATCATCGTCATCATCATCATCATATTAGTAGTAAGTAGTCAGCTGGAGCAGCAACAGTAGACTCATTGAATTGAAATTCACTTTTTTCTATTCAATTCAATTCAATCTCATTTCTCAACTTTGAATTGTAATTGCAAATGTTACTTTAATATATGAAAGAAATTTGTGCAAAGTATCATACAAGACAACATATATTATATTAGGGAGGGCCTTATATTGGTCTTTATCGATTTTCAGTTTCTTTCAATTTATTTCATAGCTGGAAATAGTGAAAAAAGCTTTTTCCAGTATTATAATGTTCTAAAGAATTATGAATTATATAATACGGAATAAATTTTCTAAAGATTACTTTACTGGTGTTCCATCAGTTTGGCAGCTATGGGCCAAAAATGGGGAAAATTTTTTTTATAAAAATTTGAATTTTTTGACATTTTTGCAATTTTGTGGCTAGATTATGCTGTTTTTTCGGGATAATTTATTTTACAATTCTTTTTCCTAGTCTATAACTACAATTCTGCCGAAGACAGGAAAACAAAATTTCAATTAGTTTCCAAGATATAGCCGTTAGAAAAATTGCATGTTTTTCGGAAAACATCAAGTTTTAGCCAAAAAATACAAGAAACTAGCAAAACCCGAATGGGGTTCTGTTAGTTTCAATAAGTATATCCAGGAATTCCACACGAGAAGGAACTTGCACTCGATGATTTCAAAGATGTTGCACAGTGTATTATAACGAAATGAGGATAACACCTGTCTCAGTTATGGGTTAGCGTGGGGACCGATTTAAAAGCGAATAATTTCGAGGAAATTTTATTCTTAAAAAAACCTTTTGTAGCCACTTTTGTAATATTTAATTTCAGATTGTTTCCTTGGTTTGCTAAATGTCTACAACATTGTTAACCCTTTAATATCTGGGGGTCGATTCTGGTTCTGTGAATCAGTGAAATGAAAAAAAAAACTCTTCATTTTCATAAGAACTTTTCATATTATCATTTCACAATTACACAAATTGCGATTTCCGTTCTTTTAATGAGAAAGTGTTTCATTACATTGTAGCCGTGAAACGTTTGTATCTATGTTAATGAAATGTAAAAGTCAAATGCAGATGTCGCAGCTTAGCAGTTTTAAACCGGCGCTAAGCAGCAACCGAGTTTTTTTAACAGCTGTTTCGAATTTATTTATAATTTTTTTATTAAACAAAAATCAGAAACTCTATGAAAATATGAACAAACTTTTCATTTCACCGTTTCACAGAACGAGAATTGGCCCCCTGGTGTCAAAATTGTCCTCAGTTAGTGTGTATTATAATGGGAATCATAATATAATGGGTTAACGATGTTAGATTATTATATTTATATTTAAACATCTTTGAGTAAATCAAATACAAAAACAATTTTTAATTTAAACTTTTTTTCAATATTTTTTTTTTTTTTTTGAATATATTGCTACTTATACCCAAAACTCGAAATTATCCATATTGTCTCAAATTTTCTCAATATGGTTTTTAGATGATTTAGACCTACTCCCAAGAATTCTAAAAAAGTGCAAAATTAGGGCCAGGCTAATGTATGTATAGAGAAATGGTAAAAGAAAAGGAAATACTAAAAAAACAAATAAGACAAAAATGTACACATGCAGACAGTTAGGTACTTTTACTTTATGACATTTTGGTGCACAGTGCTTAGCAAAAGTATTCAAGTAAAGCAAATAAATCTGCTATTTTGAAGCAGAAATATGTAAGAAACACATGGTGAAATATTTCATTACCAAGATCTACAGTACTATAACTTGTTAATTCAAAAGAAACCCTAACTCTTTCTTTAGAATTATTGAACTTGCCAAAAATATAGATCAGCAAGTAGTGTGAAGATATTTTGGTTAAAAATCCTGATTTGTTGGAAATATTAGAGGTGATTAGCAGAATTCCGGAAAATATATATGATTTAGGGTTAAATTTTATAAATCCGTAAACTATTTGAGGGCTACGGAAAACTGATTTCAACATACTATAATAATGTGAAATTTTGACATGTTAAAAATTACAGAGCAATTGGGGAAAGTATAACTGATATATACAATCATGCAACAACTGATTGTCACTCTAATATAGATGCATGTTATTTGAGGACTTCGAAAAACTGATTTCAAAACAAGTAAGAGAGCTACTGTGTAGAGTCTTATATACCATTCACCAAATTATACATTAAAATAAAAATTTCAAATATAGGCTTAACATAACTACCTTATATAATGAACGTTTCAATGAACGATCAAATTTTTAACATTGATAATTATATTAATTTATCAATAATGGCTCATATAATCATCTATCTCTAAAAAATTGTGGAAAAGGAGTTTAATTGTTGATTACTCGACCAGAGGTAAAAACACATTCCAATTAATAGAATTGTTTTAATATCTAGAGCCATAGAAATACAAAAAGGCTTTATAATGGTATTTCATGCAAGTGATATCTATATTCTAAAAAAACAGCGTAAGACTTTTTAAAGAATTAGCATACAATAATAGTTGAGCACAATCTAACTCCTGATGTTATTCTCAATGCGAATAAAACTGATATCTATTGGAAAATGATACAAGATAAATCGTTTGTTCACGCTAGAGAAACTAGTGATCCAGGAAGAAAGTTATCGAAGGATAGACTAACAGTTTTGGTTTGCTCTTATGAATGTGGAAACAAAGAATCTTTTCTTCTTTGAAAGGCAAATGCCGCTCATTTCCCAACAAAGTGATGTTGTAGATTATCTTCTTAGAAATAATGGATATTATTTATGGTAGAATAATTTTTAGAACCGAAATCCGTTTCAGTGAAGGCTTTATTAATCCTTGGTAATGCCTCAAGTTAACAATTAATAAAAACTACAAAATTTGAAACAATTTTAGAGGATAGTCATGTCTCCTAATGTCACACCGCTTAAAACTTATTCAAAAAATATATATAACGAATTTTTCGATTTAACGAATGGACCTGAAAGCATATCGTTCGTTATACCGGGATTTTCCTGTATTTTTAGATAAACAAAATTAACAAAAAAAAAAATTTTTAATTTTTTTAGTTTAAAAAAGAAAAGAATTTTATGAGAAACATTTTTTTAAAATTTCGTTTTAATTTAAAAAAAAAATTAATTTTTTTTTTTATTTAAAATTTTTTTTTTTTTATTAAAAAAAAAGTAACATTTTTAGCGAAAAAATTGTATGACAAAAACAAATTTTTTTTGATGCAATAAAAAATATTTTTCCCGATTTTGTTCCATTGTAGGTCCGACTCAATATGGTCTTATATACGCCGTTGCAAAGGTCTTTGAAATATCTATCATTAGATATCCATATTGGCTAAGTATATTAATGACTTAGTAATTTAGATATAGATACAAAAATGTATAGAAAATCAAGGTTGTCCTTTTTTTTCCTTATATCTCAGCCATTGTGGGCCGATTTTAAATAGCAACCGAACCGGGTCTATAGCGGGTATATTGATGTATGAATCATGAATGTAAGTTATTTGGGGGCTACGGAAAGTCCATTTCAACATACAGACGGACATGGTTATATCGACTCCGCTATCTATAGCGATCCGGCATATATATACTTTGATTTCAACAAACTGTAATAAAGCAGTATCAAAGTTTAGGCACATATACAGCAAATTGATCTTGTTTAATGTTATTAAATATTAAAAACATTCCTTATTTACATACTCAACTCTCACTGTATGTCTGTTTATTATACTATAAATTAGTATCTAGGTTCTGTTAAATTTTTTTTCTGGTTTTTATCAGAACACAACATACCAACGATTTCAGTATACACATAAGTAGAGCAAAAGACATTTTATGACAATATCATATTCTTAGAGAAATTGTTATGTGTATATGCTATTTATACAATACATAGACAATATAAATATACAAATACAAATAAAACTACTGAATAAATAAGTCCATACATATATGTATATTTGAGTTTTCTTCTTATAATGGTGTGAAGAAGTATAGAACAAAAAAACAAAAAAAAAAAAAAAAAAGGAGAAAAATACTGAAACTGAATGTATTGAATAAATTGTAATGTAATGAAATCAATTTATTTGATCAAATCAAAAGCTGTTTGTCACTTGTACAAACTACTACATACTAACATATGTATTCGTATTCATACATATACTACATATGTTAAACAACTTGTGTTAATACTATCCTGCAGTTCTTGGAACTAGTTCAGGGTTTACTCACTAGTTATTTTAAACTTTTTCGATTTTCACTAAATCTAAAATCAAAATATTGAAAATTTAATCTTATAATGATATATAGTTAGTTTTACTAATACATTCACACCACTTAGGTTTTTGACAACTAAGGTAGATCTTTGACAGGAGAGTTTCCGATCTATGGTACCATATTTTTCAAAAAAATTAAAAAAAAAAATTTTGAAAAATTTAAAATTAAAAATAGTTATTTTATTTCTTTTACCCATAGAAGTTTAAATATAAACATTTTCTGAGACCGAAAACCCAGTATAATTTGACAAAATTTTTTAAACGAAATTTTAAAAAATAACAAAATTATTTTGGATTCAAAAACTCAATACTAAATGAGGATTTTAAACGCAAATTTTAATGGTTGTACCTATTATGGTTTAGTATGGGGTCCGATTTGTAATTGATGAATTTCGAGGAAATTTTGTTGTTGTTTAAAAGTTTCTTAAAATTATGTTTCTATAAATTAAAATTTCAGATTGATTAAATCTTCGTACTTTTGAATTACTATGACATTGTCAACCCTTTTATATCTGGGGCTAAACTGTCCCATATATCAAAGTTAAACCTATACACTAAAATGAAAGACTTCCTATACACGCAGAAAATAAATATAGATGTGCATTGTTACTGTAACCATTTTAAAATTTGTGCATGTTTACTGTAAGCATTTCAACATTTTTAACAATATTATAGTCACAGTAACTATATATATGATTGTGGTAACAATAATATGGTTAATAAATACGATTCACATGATTGTATCAACCATATATATGTTTACAGTAAAGAAGTATATGTTTGTGAAAGCCATTTATATGATGAAGGACTTACCAAATTGTGTTGCTCTCGGCTTATGGATATCATCATCTGAGAACAACATATTATGATTATTCATCATAAAAACGGTTGTCACAACTATATACATGTTTATAACAATCATGTGAATCGTAGGTACTGCCATACAGTTGATAGCATCCAATCTGTTGACTTGGCTGCAATTTATTCAGTTCGTTTTGGCAATCACCATGGACGGTTATAGCGTTCAACAACACGTGCAAATGATAAAATTGTGGAATGGAAATGAAATGTTAACTGAGTTTAATTTTCATCAAAAAATCATCTTCAGCAATGAGGCCCATTTCTGGACAAAATTGTCGAATTAAGAACGATACCAACCCACATGAGATCCAAGAGCGTGCAATGCATCCCAAAAGTCACTGTTTGGTGTGGATTTTGGGCTGGTGGCGTTATCGGTCTGTATTTCTTTGAGAACGATGTTGGCCAGGCAATCACCGTCAAAAACGAGCGCTATATGTCGACGATTAACAACTTTTTTCGACCAGAATTGGATGATATGGACACCAACGACATGTGGTTTTAATAGAACGGCGCTACGTACCACACAGTTCATGCCACATTGGGCATTCTCCAAGAGTGATTTGAGGGCACGGCTATCTCACGTAGAGGTGATGTGAACTGGCCACCGAGATCGTGCGGTTTGACCAGTTATAATGTTTCTTTTTGGTTTTTCTTAAGTCGCAGGTCTATCCGAATAAACCACAAACCACACAAAGCCTACATAACCCATGCCATAGGTCAAAATCACCCTGATTTATGTGCCAGAGTCATTGAAAATTTTACATTTCGGATGCGCGCCTTACAGCGTAGCCGCGGTGGATATTGCCACGATGTTATATTCCACAACTTTGAAGACTTTATATTTTATGTAAATATCTAACTATAGAGTCTATAGGCGAAAGGTAATGCAAAGGTAACCAATTGACACAACCTGCATTACATTGGGTTAGATTAGAAGCTAGTAAAAATGATCAACTCCTAAATATTCATAACCTAACTGCATTAAGTTCGAGTATTTCTTACGTAGTATTTTATGTGTTATTGGCTACTTGCCAATTCCATTTTGTAGAACTGCCGGGTAGTATCTCTCTTACAAATATGTTCAACAGACACATCCCTACAAACACATATACATACATATGTACTTAGTACAAGAAATATCAATGCATAACAAAATAGAAAATTGTATAGTTTAATGATAGTTTCTCGAGTGGAAATGAAAGTATGTCAGTAGTATATATTAGTAATCTGGTTTCATCTCTCTCTCACAACTACTTCAACTACTTGAATGTGATTTACAATTTCAATCGATTTAAGCTGCAAACACACTACTATGCAAACAATGATAGAAAATTTATGCAAACTACAGAAATTCATTCTGGATTAATGCAACAAAAGTACTGAACAAAAAAAAAAAAAAAAAAAACTGTTACATAGAATGTATATTGGGAGTTTAAAGGAAGATTAAAAAGTTGTTATATTAAAAATAAATAACTTTGTTTAAAAGAAAATTACTACATACTTTAAAAACAAAGGAAATCGTAGGGGAAATGGCTTCCGCCACAGTCGATTAAAATGGATTTAAATAGTTAGCAGTTGTTCATAATGAGGGATCAAAGTCATAAATGCAATTACTTGCAAATATGTTGACAAGCGTATTTGATTTTTTGATTCAGAAGTCATAGTTATGCTAAATCCCAGTAAATAGATTGCTTATAGTTAAAATACTTTATATACAACATTTTAGTCATAATCTTAGTTCATTGCTAGTTACATGCTATAGTAAGTTGCTGCAGTAGTAAAAAAATTATTTTAGAATTAAAATTTAAGATTCACATTAACCAGAAAATCAAGTCAAATTTAATTGGGGCATGTTTTATTAGTTATAGTTCAGCTTATACTTAAAAAATTGCTAACTTTAACTACTACTACCTCTTGCTATTTAAAGTCAATTCAATGGGGAACAAAAAACATCAAATTAAATCTATTTTTTTTTTTTTTACAAAATTTAACTTATATATACAGCTAGATTTTCTCAAAAAAAAAATTAATTAATTTGTTGTATCGTCCCTCTTTATGCCCTGTCTGCTTCAGCGAAAACTTTCCGTGATTTAGTATTATGACTAGCCACAACCTACACAACTGCTACTACTACTACTACTAATAGTAGCAGCACCAACACCATTACTACATACAATCAAGTATTTAACTCACTTTAGCTAATTATTTAAGTTTCACGTACAAAACGTGCGCCTTATGACTTTTTAATTATACCTTTTGCCTGGTACAATTTAAACGATATCGCAGCTACAACTGCGACTGCAAATGTCAGACAGGCGGTCGTGCCATAAAGTTAAGAACAACTTACCTGTAAATAGAAGAAAATTTAAAATAAATGTATTAGTTAAGCAACAATAAAGAGAAATTTAGTTTTTTTTTTTAAATCATAAATTTAAATTCTTATTATATAAAAGATGTAAATTAGTTTTTTATTTAATTTGCAATAGAATATTAACTTATTTGTCATTTGAAGGGTCATGGGGTCCAATTTGAAATTGATGAATTTCGAGGAAATTTTGTTGTTGTTTGAAAATTTCTTAAAATTATATTTCTATAAATTAAAATTTTAGATGATTTTTTGATCGTATTTTTAAATTACTATGACATTGTCAACCCTTTTATATCTCTGCACTAAAATGAAAGGTCTTCCAATAGGGACTTCAAAACTTTGATAGTTGATAACTGCCATATAGTAGAAGCTACATCTGTCGACTTGGCTGTAATTTATTCACTTCGTTTTGCAACATCACCTCGGACGGTTATAGCGTTCAACAACATGTGCAAATGATTACTTTTTTATTTAATTTACAATAGAATAATAACTTATATGTCATTTGCAGAGTACATATCTGTCATTTATTCTCAATTAGTTATTGGATATTATAGTGTGACCAACAAAGCTTTGTTTGCTTAGAAAATGTCGAATTTTGTACCAACAAAGCGTCGTATGCGGAAAGTTTTGCTTTACTTCTTTAATTTGAAAAAAGTGCCACTTAAGCACACCGAAGCATGGTGGATGTGTTTCATCGATTTCTGCGTGAGAGAGACACAGAAGACAATGATCGCCCAGGCCAGCCAAAAAAAAATTAGAATCCCTAGAATTGGAAACATTACTCCCTGAAAACAAACTCAACAAGAGCTTCCAATATCATTGGGAGCTACTCAATCAGCAATTTAAAAATGTTTGCAAGCAGCAGCATTCAACCAAAAGCAGGGAAATTGGATACCTTGAAAGACAATTTTGTATGTCTGAAATGCTGCTTGAAAACTATAAATCATTTTTGCACGAGTCATTACTTGTGATGAAATTGGATCTATTATGATAACCAGAAGCGTAAGTGATCGTATGTGAAGCCCGGCCAACCAACCGAATCGATACCAAAACCAAATATCCATGGGCCTAAGGTAATGCTCTGTATTTGGTGGGATCCAAAGGGTCCTATCTATTTTGAGCAGCTGAAATCTGGCCAGACCATCACAGGAAAGCTGTGTCGAATGCAACATATTCGTTTGAAGCGAGCATTTGCCGAAAAACGCCCAGAATATGCGCCCAGGCATGAAACCGACCTGAATTACACTCAACCAAAGTTTGTGAATGTTAACCAGAACTTTTTTTATTCTATAAATGAATCTAATTTATGAAATCACACATGTTTGTATTCTGTAATGGTGTTTATTGATATCTGGAGACGCTAGAATGTAAATTCATAATTAAAGTCAGACCATAATTACTACACGCAGAAAAATAAATATAGTTGTGCATTGTTACTGTAACCATTTCAAAATGTGTGCTTGTTTACAGTAACTATATATATGATTGTGGTAACAATAATATGGTTAATTTACGATTCACATGATTGTATCAACCATATATATGGTTACAGTAAACATGTATATATTTGTGACTTAGAAAATTTAAACAAAAAACAAAAAGTGACAAGCAATAAATTTAACCGGGAAACTAAAGAAGAAAGCAGTTTGTGGTGAAGAAATAGAAAAGGAATGATTAATAGCAAATTAATGCTATGTTGATACTAATTTTATTGATTCAATATTTAATAATTGTAAAATTTCTGCCAATATCTTGTAACTTAATTATATTTAACTTTTTGTCGATTTGTTTTACATTGCGAAGAACTGTTGTTAAATGAGTTAAAAACAGCTTCAGCTAGTTTTATATTTACAGTCGACTTGAACGTCAAAAGTATACTTTAACTTGTCTATGGTAGACCTAAAGTCCACTCTTAAGTAAGAACGACTTTATTTCCCTTAAAATATACTTTATTTCTGACTATGATTATGGGCTATTGATAAATATACAAATGTATAAATGATTTCAAATTATGAAAACACTCAGTTTTGTGTTCCGTAATGGTGTTTATGGATATCTGCAGACGTTAGAATATAAATTTTATTTATAATTTAAGTCAGACCATAATTACAAAGTTTTATCATTAAAATAACGTTACAGAAATTACATCAAATACCGTTACCGTTAAAGCATCGTTATCGAAATAAACCGAAATATCGTTGCCGTTTGGAATCAGTATCCACGACTTTCTAAGAAGCAGGTGATGTGTCACTTCATTATAAGGTTCTCTTACTGAACTTCGAAAATGTATCTTCATGGGAAGAAACTAAATATGATTTAGTGGCTATGCAAACCAATCCCTAATAGAACCTCTTATCAATTTTCAATCAATTGCAGTGCAGTGCATAAATTTTAACAAACAAATTAATGAAATAAAACAAGTAACAGAGCTATATTCTGTGCCGAATCTTATATACCCTTCACCAAATTATACTTTAAAATAAAAATTTTAAATATTTTTAGGTAAACAAAATAAATTTTTTTTTTGAAAATTGTTTTTCAAAATTTAAAAAATAATTTTTTTTAAAAAAAAATTTTTCGAAATAGTTTTTTAATTTTTTAAATTTACTACTGAAAAAAAATTTATAAAAAAAAATTTTTTAGTAAAAAAAAAAATTCGGGTTAAAAAATATTTCTCCTGACCCATTTTAGGTCTAATTTTTTTTTTTCAAAATTTTTAATTTAAAATTTTTTTTATTGCATTTTTTTAAATTTTTTAAAAAATTTTGTTTTAATTTGAAAAAAAATGTTTTAAATTTATTTGTGAAAAAATTTTATAACAAAAAATTTTTTTTGGTGAAAAAAAATTCATGGCATAAAATATTTTTCCCGATTTAGAAAATTTGATTTCAAAATTGTTTTTCAAAATTTAAAAAATAATAATTTTTTTAAAAAATTTTTCTTTTTAAATACATAGTTTTAAATTTTTTTTTTTTTAATTTTTTAAATTTACTACTGAGAAAAAATTTATTACAAAAACTTTTTTTAGTAAAAAAAAAATTCGGGTTAAAAATTATTTCTCCTGAATTTGACCCAGGTCTAAATTATTTTTTTTTTTCAAAATTTTTAATTTCAAATTTTTTTTATTACATTTTTTTAAATTAATTTTTTAAAAAATTTCGGTTTAATTTGAAAAAAAAAATATTTGAAATTTATTTGTGAAAAAATTTTATAACAAAAAATTTTTTTGGTTAAAAAAAATTCATGGTATAAAATATTTTTCCCGATTTTGAACAATTGTAGGTCCGACTTACTTTGGCCTTATATATTACTGACTTAGAAATCCAGACATATATAAAAAATAGGTCTAAAATCGAGGTTTGTATTGGTTTTTTCCTTATATCTCAGCCATTTGTGGGCCGATTGGGTCGACCGAATTAGAAGAATTCCCGATATATTGATGTATCAATCATGTTTGTAAGTTATTTAGAGGATTTGGAAAGTTGATTTCAACCGACAGACGGACATGGCTATATCGACCGTTATCTATAACGATCCAAATCATATACTGGGGTTGCAAATGAAAAATGTAGAAATTACAAACGTAATGAAAAACTTGTATATTACCTTTGCCACTCATGGTGAAGGGTATAAAAATGCTTATGAATATGGAGGCTAATTATATTTAGAATAATTTCGAACAATGGAAAAAGCACTTCGGTAGCATAGCTTCTAGAACATTACGTGTCAATTCAAAATCAAAAAAAAAAAAAAAATGATTGCTTGTACGTTATTATTCATTTATCCAGCATACCAACGAATAAATCTGAATTTTATGATACGGTTTCTCAAAATTATGTGAAATTTAATTTTAATTGGGAATATGGACAAGTTGTTTTAGAACCCCTCTAATGTACAATAAAATGAAGGTGCATGTATACAGTTTGGCACAGACAGTGTTGCCTTCTTCAAAAATGTATCATAAAAATGGGTGGTAGAGTTTATGAATTATTCAGATTGTTTCAAATTAAATTCAGTTTTGTTAAAAATTGTATAATTTGTATTATCCTTAAACTATTTATTCTCGTTATTGAAATTCATGATATTTTAATTATACTACGTATGTATTTTATTCATAAAAACATTTAAAGCAAAAGTAAATAATTGCACAAACTTAAAAGTAAATATACCGTATACATAATAAGTTTTCTTTGTTTCCTTTTCATTTGAAAAACAAAAATTTGGATGTAAAAAGTTTTTAGTTTTTTAAACAACAAAATATTTTCATGAATTTATGCAACTAATTAAAGCAGGAAATTAAAAATTAACTTGAATTATTAAAATGAATGTTTTTTATAGTTTTTTTTTTTTTTTTCTTGAAACAAATAACATTTAACATATATGTATGTAGAATGTACATATTATATGTATGTTTATGTATTGTATAAAAAATTACAACAGAAAAAACTTTAAAACCTTGAAGCATTCTGCGAAAAATTTTAAAAAATTACTAATAAAAACTCAAACCACCCCTTAACATATGCAAAACATTAATAATGCTTTTCTTTGAAATCACACACAAGAGAGAAAAAAAATTCAAAGAAATATTAGCCCAAGGACACAAAAACCGCGTTTAAAAACACATGCATAATATCACAGACACATTCAAACGTTTATAGTCAAAACAAACCACAACAACAAAATTACAGTTTGTTTTTCTTTTTTTGTGTTTGTTGTATGTTTATGAGAAGCCATTAAAAATTTTCTTTTATTAATTGACGCGTGTCATTTATTAGCTACGGGCTGTGTTGTTTTTTCTCTTTTTAGAGAAACTATTATACAATTTTCTCATATGTATTAAATATTGAAATCAGGTTTTTGTTTTGCTTTCACTTTCCGTGAAACGTTTAAAAATTTATTACATTATTTAACCCTTCTGTGTTTTAGTTTTACTTTGTTTTCATTTTTTTTTTTCTTTCTCGTAATCTTAGATTTTCCTTGCTGATACAATTTTATACACATTTTAATCATAATTTCTGTAGCTAACATACTTTTCTTCTGACATATGATAAATTACTTTAGTTTCGTTCACATTTTCAGTTTAGTTTTAAACGAGTACGCATTTGCTGTGCCTTGTTATGGTTTTGCAAAATAAACCGCACGCATTATAATTATAAATGGTTTAAAAAAAGGTTTATAAATGGGTTTGCTGGGTAAGGAGAAAGGTAGTTTCGTTTGGGGTTAAAAAGAAAGTAGGAAATTGTTGCTTGTTGTATGAGAAAAAGGAAGTAGCTGTTAAAGTAAAGGCAAGAGTTTTTTTTCGTGGTTAAACAAAGACAAGTATGCATATTTGTATCTTCAATATATATGTATGTATATAAAGACTGTATATCGATGATCACATGCTGTCTCCCCGTAATTCAAAATTTCTTTTTAGCATGAGATAATGATACCAAACATCAAAACAGTTTGGGATTTGTCCCCAAGTATGGTAATTTTAAAAAACTTTTGGGGACAGAAAATGTCGTACTGGAAAATTTTTAGAAAACGTTAGGGATTTGATGGGCATTAAGTATTTAGAATAATAAGGTTTGAGTCGTTCAAGAATTGCATGAATTAATTCCATTATGAGTTAATTCAACAGTAAATGATTTCTATGTAAATAAAAGCCTTTGCATGAAGTTAAAGAATTTGTTTAGTTGGGAATGGTTTTATGGAAGAATGTGTTGAAATTTTGATACCCTTCACCTTAGTGAGAAAACCCCAGATATCTTCGGGATTCAAATCTTCAATAATTCTGTCAGACATTCTTACGAGAAGTTTCCTATTTAAAATCAGCAAAATCCTTCCATAATAAACGGATATATGAGCAAAAATCCGAGACATCCTCTGAAAATTTCATCAAAAAAAACACAATGTATTGCATGCTTCGACAAAAAAGCAACAAAACGTATGTTTGGATGTATGTTGGTTTCGTTTCGTTTGGCGTTGTTGTTTTTATACCCTCCACCATCGTGAGAAGGGTATATATAAGATCAGCAATTAAATGTAAAATTTTTAAAAGTTTTCTTAATATATTTAGGATGCTTTACGCTGAAAGTGGACAATTAATGCATCCACAACAAAGCTGGAGGGTATATAAGATTTGGCAAGTCGAATATAGCACTCTTACTTGTTAATTTTGAATTAGTAATAAATTAGATTAATTAAATCAAAGCTCTGCATATCAAGGAGTATTTATGATCATGTGATGATTATAAATATTAAAAGGATGTGAAAATATGTACCAAAACATTGTAATGCATTGTTGTAAAAAATAAGTTATTATTGAAACAAAATGTATTTAAACCTAAAGTTGTTTGCGACAAACATTTATTATGGCGAGAACATAGAGTAGTGAAAGCGTAATGCAGATTCATATGCATGTAAGAAAGCCTTTGTGAAGGACGGTGTACACTAAAGCACGGTGTACTGTCTTGCTATTACTGGCTGCTTGGGTTCTACTCTCTGTCCAGTCTGGTGACGATTCTAAACATACTTTATCACATATAACGCATGTCCATTAAGTCTGTTAGGGAGTCAAACATAAGCATTATCGTATTGGTAAAGGAACCTTTTGCAGACAAGTAGGCTGGCTATTCTCGGGAAAACGGATAGACTTTGATAAGACCTTTAAAATTAGAATATTGACATGTATGGGCCGTAAACTGTGTGCTCCAGGGCGAGTCGATCACAATCTATACTGACCCTTCAAAGACGGAAATGGGTAATGGCTCGCGAATTATCTCCTATAAACTTGGTCTCTTATTTTCCTTAAATTATCCGATACCTGCAACGTCTTGCAGGCAGAGATCTCTGTCATCTATGAAGCCGGGAAATAAACGTCAACAATGTATCTACTTGGACATCCTAGTATCAATCAAGGTTTTGAACTCCAACGTAATTTGATAAACGAATGGGCGTTGAAAGAGACGTAATACAGATAGTCTACGATTGGGTACTGGATCTCGAATTATTTCCTATAAATTTGGTATCTTATTTCCCTCAAATTATCCGATACCTGCACTAACTTGCTGGCAGAGATCTATGTTATCTATGAAGCCGGGAACTAAACGTTTCCAAATGCCGACAATGCATCTACTTAGACAGCTCTGCATCAATCAAGGTTCTGCACGCGAACGTAATAAGAACGAACTGCATTTATTGTGTGAATTTGATAAACGAATGGACGTTGAAAGAGACGTAATACAGATACTCTACGATTGGTTACTGGCTCGCAAATTATCTCCAATAAACTTGGTCTCTTATTTTCCTCAAATTATCCGAAACCCGCACCGACTTGCTGGCAGAGATCTATGTCATCTATGAAGCCGGGAACTAAACGTCGACAATGTATCTACTTGGAAATCCTTGCAGCAATCAAGGTTTTGAACTCCAACGTAATAAGGACTAAGTGCATTTATTGTCTGTGTTTGATAAACGAATGGGCATTGAAAGAGACGGCATACAGATAGTCTACGATTGGATTACCTACGTAGCAACTATTGCAGAAGTAGTCTGGACAAAGAAGAGCAGGAATCGGTGCAACACCTCTATATGACTGTCTTACTTTACTGGACTGTAGTGTGCAATATCTTACGGGAACCGCAATAATTACAAATCCATCAGTATTAGGTATGACGTTTTTTAATATTCATGTGAAATTAAAATTTTTAGAGAAACACAATCACTACTATATGCTTCCGCGTGTAGTGGACAATTTCTAAGCAACCCATGCAAATTTGTACTTTTGTTTCAGCTGTATCTCCTAGACTGAAATAATGATAACATTTTTCGATACAAATCGCATTTTCATGATGTTTTCTAATAGCCAAATTTCATGAACAGAAATGGTATAGAATGTCCTCAACGACGTTGGTCGTTGTCACAGAAGTATGGGTGGGTTAATGATGAATTTGGCTTAATATCTGCAGCAAACAGTAACATTTTGTGAGTGTATTACACCCCCGCGCGGTTTCGTGTCATCCAATATACTTGAATTTAGCTTAGCCCCTGATTCAAAAATGCGACTCTTCGCTAAATAGATGATGATATTGTTACGAATGTGCAATAACGATTTGAATTCAACGGTCTGTAACGACTGCCTGCAGCATTCATCATGTTTGAAGGCACGTCCATCAGTAGCATGCGGTTATTGGCATTGTTTGTAAGTATGGCAACATTAAATGTTTGGGCTGCTGGCAATGACATCGAAGGCTCTGGAATTCGAACATACGAGTTTTGTCCATTAAGAGCATTGTAGAAAATTCCCGAGAGATGGCGTGTGTATAAATGGTGGCAGAGGCTGCAGTCGTGAGTTGAGTTGAAATTGTCGCTGTTAGAGTTAACATCAACTGTCTTGTACGTGTATACTGGTAAATTATAAAGTGTGTGTGTGTATTTCTGCGAATTGATATACGTGTGACACTGAGTGACTATTTAGACCGTTGTTGCTGTACATTCTATATAAATAAAGAGTTGTTACAATTTTAAACTACTAAAACTGCTTTTATTTGCAATCAAAAGTATCCGGTTTATTTAAAGGAAATAAACCAACGTTTTTAAAAAGTAAAAACGTAACAATATTGTTACGAATGTGCAATTTGAATGCGGCGGTGTGTGAAGACTGCCTGCAGCATTCATCATGTTTATAAACGCGTCCATTAGTGAAGACTTCTACTTATCAGCAGTGTTGATGAATGTTTAAGCTGCTAGCATTAACATCAAAAGCTCTAGAATTCCAATGTTCTAGTTGTCCGTTAAGATCATTGTAGAAGATTAAGGAAAGATGGCTTGTGTATAAATAGTGGCAGAGGTTGCAGTCGCGAGTGAGTTCATGATTGGCGCTGTTAGAGTTAACATCAACTGTCGTTTGTACTTTATAAAGTGTGTGTGCATTTCTGCGAATTGATAAACGTGTATAAAGACACTGAGTGACTATTTAGACTATTGTTGTTGTACATTTTAAATAAATAAAGAGTTGTTACAAATTTTAAACTACTAAAACTGTTTTTATTTGCAATCAAAAGTATCCGGTTTATTTAAAGGAAATAAACCAACGTTTTAAAAAGGTTAAAACAATATTTACACTTTATCGTGGTTATTCGGTATCACAGGCTGAATTGTTTGTGTACAATCAATTTGAAAGTTGCTGTAAACATTTTGGAAAACCCTTTAGTAAAAACTCTTTAAAAAAAACCGCTTTAGAGATTTATTTAAAGCAACGGTTATCCTAATCTTGTATAGAACTTGTTCGGTAATCCATGCTATTATTCCAGAAAAGAAAATAGAATTCAAAATTATCTTTAAAACACTCTAAACTTTACGATTATTATAAAAAAAAAATCCTAAATTTAGTAATTATTGAAGAAATATAATATACTTTTATGCGTCAAAAAATTCCTAGAATTTCTTTTATCTCTGTTTAACCGTAATTAACAAAGGAATTTTCTAAAATATTTAAATTTAATACCTCTGCTATATTCTTTGTCTTAATATTGAGTAAAATTTTTTGCTTATCATAAAAACAAATACTTTACATTAAATAATTCCATGAACTAACTTAAATATTACAAAGTAAATGTCAAGAAAACTTTTAAAACTTCTTATAACAAAGGTTAAATAAAAGAACAAAATGTTATTTATATAAAGAAAAAATGAAACATAAATATTAATAAAAAAAAAAAAGACTTTAAAGTTAAGGCAAACAAAAACCAATAAAATCTATTGAAAAAAGGTCAAAATATATTAAACAAACCAAAAATATATGCAGAATATGGCTCAAAGCAACAGCTTTAATATACTAATGGAATATAATTTAAGAAAAAAAAAAAAAAAAAGAAAACTGACACATGACATTCATAAATAAATTTAAAGAAAATATTAAATTATGAATTTTTTACATACATACTTATATGTACGAGTATGTATTCAACTCAGAAGTATGCTGTATGAATTTAACTTGATATTTTTCTACTACCTTACAAAATGATTGTAATAAATTTGTTCCCTTAAAATTGATTCCATATTTAGAACACCTTGTGAATTTGTCTTTGGGGTATACTTTTTATTTCGTTACTTACTGCAACATGAACATCCTTTTTTAAGTGAACGTTTCTCTAAACTAGACACACCAACTAAAATCGATGAAATCCATTGACAATAAACTGCTTTTGCCAGCTCTACAAAATCCACACTACACTACACTGCTGCTGGTGCTACTTTTCTACATTTTACTCTGTTCAGTTTTTTTCTTTTTTGGTTTCATTGTAGGTTGCAGAAGCAAAATAGTTGGTTGTATCTAATGTAGCAACAGAGTAGTAGTAGCAGTAGTATCTGCAACACTCAACTTGTTATGTACGCTAAATTTAAAACAAATACTATGAATTTTAGAAAATTGCTAGCAAGGTTTCTAGGTTAATAGCATAGAGAGTACACAAATAGCTACACATACACTCATTCAGCTATAGAATAATACCAATACCAACAGTACACAAATATAGCAACAAAAAAAAAATAAAGAAAAAATAAAGACTGAGTGAGAGCTTTTGGTAGCAAAACCATAGTGGTATTCCTAAAAGTATGCTTGAAGTTTCTTTTTCTTTCTCTCTTCAATTTTTTTCTCTATTGTATTGTGTATTTTTATTGCTGCTAAATCAAAAAGTATGCTTTAAATAAATTTTATTTAAATAACAATAACAACAACTATGTTAAAGAAAATTTGTAGCATACTTTTTGGCTAACTAATAACACAAAAATAATTGCTTTAAATTTAAGGCAACAACTAAGGAAATATAACACAAAAAAAAAAAAAAACTACGCAAACAACTCTAACTTTTTGCTCAATCAAGTTTTTTTTATTTTTATTTTAAACAATGATATTTTTGTTGTTCTTTAGTAAAAACTTTTACTTGAAGAATAAAGAAAATAAAATATTCAAATGTTAGATAATAAAATAAACCTTTAGCTATACACTCATAGTTTTGTAAAACAGTGTATGTGTGTGTATATGTGTATATATACTAAATACTGCAGTAAACTTAATTAAAAATAAATTTTGTAGAAAAGTTTTAAGACAAAATATTTGCAAAAAAAAAAAATGTTTCTTAGCATAGAAAAACAAAAAAAAAAAAAAAACTTTTTTTTTCTTTTATCTAACCATATTCAAAGAACATTTATTTAACCATAGGTTAGGTTAGAAAGTTTTTGTATTAAATCCAGATGATTTAAATAATCCTGCAAGAAAATGAAATCAATAATACAGATTGATTATGCTGCAAAACTTTCCGAAAGCCAACGAAGCGTTTAACAATGAAGATACATAGTTTGGTAAAATGGTAAATGACTATTAAGTGGCTGAATTTGTCAAAGTTTTTACTTAGCTCTTGTTACAGTGCTCACATGTTTTTTTTGAGAGCAAGCCATAACTTAGAAAAACTTGCAATAGGGTTGGAGAAATGTTTGCTAAAAGGGGTAGAGATCATATTTTATAATTTGTGTTTAAAATATATAACATCTCTAGTATCTGGCAAATGGTGAAATGGTTTATTCAACAAACCCAACATTCATTTGAAATTTTGATTGTTAGCAATGTCAGACTTATTGGATTTTCTGTTCAACGTCATCGAAAAAGGAAATTGTGAGAACTAGAGCAAAATCGAATAACGTTCTGAATTTTGTGTTTAATTATCAATATTTTTAATTATGTTACTACATAATTTTCTTAAATAAACATACATATTTGGGGCATACAAACGGTCTGCTATTAAGTCATATTCCCATAATAACTTAATACATTACGATAGTTTAATTAAACTGTTGTTGTGCTTCATGTGTTACAAAACAATATACAATTGTTCAATTTACGAGGTATCTTATCATGACATATTGTCCTAATATTTCACAACGGTTTAAAAATGTTGTGATTGCCTTTCAAGCAAAAAATGTCCTCAAATAACTAATACAACTCTGTATGCTATGTTTATTGTGTTATCGTAACCAATCAGCAGAGATCTGCTCCGAACGCCTAAGAGTCGGTTAAGACATTATAACAATATGACATAATAGGAGACCTTGTGAATTGACCAAATGTATATTATACATAGTGCGAAAAATATTATTAGTTTAGAACTTTTTTGTTTGAAAAACAACAAAAAATTAATTAAACTATCATAATATATTAGAACATTATGACCTTATAGCAGACCGTTTGAATCCCCCAATTGTTAGAAAATTTTAAAGATATTTAAAAATTAATAGAAAATTTATAATTTGTTTCAGTTTTTAAAGATATTTGGTCAATTCAAAAGGTCGCTTATGAAGTCATATTGTCATAATGTCCTAATATTTACTTTCTATGCTATGTTTATTGTGTTATCGTTACCAACCAGCAGAGACCAACGCCGAATGCCTAAGACTCGGTTAAGCTGAGTCGCCGTGTCATGATATATTAGGACATTATGACAGTATGACTGATAAGAGACCTTGTGAACTAACCAATTGTATGAGAGAATTTAAAATAAAACGATTTTTTGAATTTTTGAAAATTCGATTTTGAAATTGAGAACATTATACATGATATTGAATTGAGAATTTCAATATGAAATTGAGAAAATTCCAAATGAAATTGAGAAAATTGTATTTTACTCTACATAAATAATATACATTAAACAAATATGACACAAATAACAATGGTGTTGTAAGTTGAATAGCTCTACTGCAATATCCAGTAAGTTATACAGGTTTTGGAATCGTTAATTAATTCCTCAAGATATAAAATCATCTGCTCTCCTACATTAAGAGGATTTACGGTTGTTATATTCATTGGTAAATAGGTATTCAATCGTACAAGGTGGCGCAAAAGTAAACTTCCGAGGTTTTTTGGCTGTAATTAAAAAAAGAAAAATTAAAAAATTTGATTCTACTTGTGGATTATTTTTATTTGGTCTTTTAATTTTTTTTACATCAAGTCGAGAATATGATGTCATGTAAATGGCCGCCGCCACAGTTGATTGTCATTTGAGCCCTTTTTATGGCATTTTGCATCACTTTGGCCAAAACTTCCGGCGATAGGTCCTCACATTCTTGACGGATATTGTCTTTAAGAGCTGCAAGAGTCTGAGGCTTATTGACATAAACCCGCGACTTCAAAAAGCCCCACAAAAAGAAGTCTGGAGCGGTCAAATCAGGCGATCTTGCTGGCCAGTGCAAATCGCCAAAACGGGAGATTAGGCGCCCGGGAAATGCATCCTTCAGGATATCGGTTGTGGCACGTGCAGTGTGTGCCGTTGCACCGTCCTGTTGGAACCACATGTTTTCCAATCCCAATTCATCAAGTTGCGGCAAAAATAAATCGTTGATCATTGCTCTGTAGCGCTCACCATTCACAGTAACCGTTTGGCCTGCGACGTCTTCGAAGAAAAAAGGTCCGATGACTCCTCCAGCGAAAACAGCACACCATACAGTGACTTTGAGCGGGTGTAATGGCTCTTCGTGGGTTACACGCGGATTTTCAGTGCCCCAGAAGCGTAAATTTTGCTTATTTTCGCTCATGATTATTTTTGATGAAAAATCATCTTCCTCTTGGTGGTGATTAAGGATGGCTTGGACTTCAAATCTTGTACCAAAATTCGCTGTAAAGACCGTCGACTGATACCCATTTGCGTGGCACGTCATCTGGTCGATGTCGACGGCGCTTCCATGACATCCTCGGCTACAGCAGCAATATTCTCTGCAGAACGGCTACTCCCGGGTCTGCCACGCCTGGCAGCATCTCGTGTTGTGCCAGTCTCTTCAAGGCGAGCGGCTAAACGTCGCAGTGTTTCACCAGTAGGCGTTGGACGGCCAGGAAATCTGCGACGAAATTCACGTTGTGCCAAAATCACCGACCGATTATTGGTCAAATAAATAGTCAACAATATTCCGCATTCTGGAGCAGTGTAGCTTAATATTGTTTATTAACGTGTATTTCACATGTGTTTACTACACAAATGTCAAAATAGAACTGACATTAGGGGCCAATCGCAAAATTTATAGCATTTTCTGATAGAAGGATTACTTTTGCGCCACCTTGTACAAGTGTTGCTAGAGAGTTGTCGAAAATTTCACGTAGACGATTGTGGCAAGAGGCATTGCCACATACCGCAACGAGTTCAGATAACTGATTGCCTAACTCTATATAAAGAACAATTTGACCTAACAGATGTTATACATTTTTCGAGGAAAATGTGAGGACAGGGAATAAGCAATATTATTTACCACGGGTCATGTTGCTTAAGCATACCTCTCAATTATCTTTTAAATCCCTTTTTGTTCGTTCAAATAAAATGTTAACTTTAATTTTTTCTCAATTTCAATTGGAATTTTTTCAATTTCATATTGAAATTCTCAATTTAATTTAGAATTTTCTCAATATCATATTGAAATTCTCAATTTCGTTTGGAATTTTCTCAATTTAAAATGGAAATTCTGAATTTTATTTGGAATTTTTTCAATTTCAATTTGTAATTCTCAATTTCATTTGGAATTTTCTCAATTTAAAAGGGAAATTCTCAATTTCATTTGGAATCTTCTCAAAATCATATTGAAATTTTCAATTTCATTTGGAATTTTCTCAATTAAAAATTTAAATTCTCAAATTCATCTGGAATTTTCTCAATTTTAATTTGAAATTCTCAATGTAATTTGGTATTTTCTAAATTTAAAGTTGAATTTCTCAATGTAATTTGGTATTTTCTCAATTTAAAGTTGAATTTCTCAATGTCATATGGAATTTTCCTAATTTAAAATGGAAATTCTGAATTTCATTTGGAATTTTCTCAATTTATAACTGAAATTCTCAATTTCATCTGAAATTTTCACAATTTAAAGTTGAATTTCTCAATGTCATTTGGAATTTTCTCAATTTAAAATGGAAATTCAGAATTTCATTTAAAATTTTGTCAATTTAAAATTGAAATTCTGAATTTTATTTAGAATTTTGTCAATTTAAAATTGAAATTTTCAAATTCATCTGGAATTTTCAATTTGAAATTCTCAATTTTATTTGGAATTTTCTCAATTACAATGAAAAATGGTGTAATTTTGAATTTTCTCAATTTGAAATGGAAATTCTGAATTTCATTTAAAATTTTCTCAATTTCATATTGAAATTCTCAATTTCATTTAGAATTTTCTCAATTGAAAATCGAAATTCTCAAATCCGTCTGCAATTTTCTCAATTTTAATTTGAAATTCTCAATTTCATTTGGAATTTTCTCAATTACAATGAAAAATGGTGTAATTTGGAATTTTCTCAATTTAAAATTGAAATTCTCAATTTCATTTGGAATTTTCTCGATGAAAAATTTAAATTCTCAAATTCATTTAGAATTTTGTCAATTTAAAATTGAAATTCTCAAATTCATTTGGAATTTTTTCAATTTAAAGTTGAATTTCTCAATGTAATTTGGAATTTTCTCAATTTAAAATGGAAATTCTGAATTTTATTTTGAATTTTCTCAATTTAAAATTGAAGTTCTCAAATTCATCTGGAATTTTCTCAATTACAATGAAAAATGGTGTAGAAAAGTTAATTACGTTTGATTATAATGATAAAAAAAATATGCACAGTTGTTTCAATAGTTAAACCAATTCTTTATAAATTTTAATCTAGATTTTGACAATTTCTTATCTAAACTTTATATTTTGAAAGCTAAATTTCTTCTAAGCCTTTATTCTCTGCCACTACTTCCCACAATATGTTATTTTTTTTAAATTTTCCTAAAATGCTGCAGCATTTCTGGATAGACATACATGAATATTCTCGATTTATTTTTATTATTTCTTCTGTGTGGAAATTCTACCATCACAATTGGTTACAATTGTGTAAGCAATTTCATGTCGAAAGTATGTCAATTATATTGGGGGGGTTATTTGTACAATACACAAATTGCCAGTATTAATAAGAAGAATGTTAGCAAGAGAGACAAAAAAAAAAAAAAAATTAAATTCAATTTTGAAATTTTTGCAAATTTCATGGTAACTTCTGATGTACTGCAAATTGAAAATTTAATATTGAAGCAAACGAGAACTAAAATCAAAATGATTATTATTGCAGAATAGTAGTTTTAATAAAGTGAAAGTGACAGGCTTGTGCATTAAATTGAAGACAAATACCCCTGACAAAACTTGGTAAAGGTTTTTAATTGCTGTTTAACAAACTGTGTAATGACCAAACTATACATAGAAATACTTAGCTTATAATTTAAGTATGCTACATAAATAACCTACGGAAAATTCCACTGATATAAATGTTGCCTTTTTGAATGAAACATGGGTGTTTGGATACAAAATTATTTTATTTTTCCTCATGGAGACTAGCTATATGCGCTTTGTCTAACGTATCTCCAATTTGTGCATCTCTTCCTAAAAATAAGATTTGTCAAGTTCATTCAAATAAGTAAATATTTTTGGTGGGACGATTTCATCTTTGGAGTTTAATCTCTTTCCGTCTTCAGATTTGGAAACAAGAAATGGTCAATCCGGAGAATAGTGCAGAAGAGGGAGCATGTCATTATATGGACATTATAAAAGCCGCGGACTTATTGACCCACCCTCGAACAGTGGGTCAATGGAAAAAAATGGTAATAAATAAATTGCAAAACGATGTATAAAAGAATAAAATGAAAACAAATATGAGAGCTATATTCGGCTGTGCCGAATCTTATATACCCTTCACCAAATTATACTTTTAAATAGAAATTTTAAATATTTTTAGGCAAACAAAATTAATTTTTTATTTTTTTTCAAAATTAAAAAAAAAAAATTTCAAATTGTTTTTCAAAATTTACAAAAAAATTTTTTTTTTAAATTGTTTTCAATTTTTTTTTTTCGAAATTGTTTTTTTTTAATTTCTTCCAATTTTTTTTCCAAATTTTTTTTAAAAAATCTTTTTTAAAATTACTAGAGAAAAAAAAAATTATAAAAAAAATTTTTTGTGGTAAAAGAAAAATATTCGGGTTAACAAATAATTTTCACAATTTTGACCCATTGTAGGTCCAAATTACTATAGCCGTATATTGGTCGTTGCAATGGACTTTGAAATATCTATCATTAAATATCCATATTATCTATATAAATGACTTACTAATGGAGATATAGATCAAAAATAGGCCAAAAATAGAGGTTGTCTCGGATTTTTCCTTATATCTCAGCCATTTGCGGGCCGATTTTCTCGATTTTAAATAGCAACCGAGCCGGAGGAATTCCCGATATATTGATGTATGAATCAAGTTTGTAAGTTATTTGGGGTCTTCAGGAAATTGATTTCAACAGACAGACATACGGACATGGCTATATCGACTTCACTATATATAACGATCCAGAATATATATACTTTATATTGTCGAAATTACAAACGGAATGACAATCTTTTACATACCCTTCTCACCAAGGTGAAGGGTATGATTACCAAACCGTATGGTTATTTTAACGTTCAACTAAAATTTTTCAATAGTTGCAGAACGAATGAAAAAATAGCATTTTCAATGAGTGTGATATCTTCCAAATATCTTCAAAATATATTCCCATTTCCAAATCACAACCATTTTGACATTTTCTTAAGTTTGTTTGCTACTAACGTATTACTGAAACCAGCTGATTCATATCTGTGTAATTTTTGTAGTTTTGTATATTAGCATTTAGACCATTACTTATTAATGCATTCTTTTGAGTTCAATTACTAAGTAAAACAAATATGCATAATGTTTATAAAAAACTATGTTCTTTTGGCTTTACTTATCTATGCATATCAAGTGCTGTACACTTCTTTTAAAGGAAGCTTTAAAATTTTCCACAATTTTAAACTGTATTCTATGTTTTCTCCGGCTTTTAATTTAAAATTAATTAAATTCCCCACAAAACACATACACGCACGCATTTTCCTAAGAAGGAAGTCTCTGTTACCCCAGGCATTTCATGTTTAACTTTAAGTTCTAACAAAACACCAAAGAAGATTAATAAATTTTAATTTTCCTGCCGCACAAAGACACCACAAGGAAAAAAAAAAAGAAAGCCGCTTGCTTGTATTTAAACAATAAACGGAAAATGAAACTTCTTATTGTCTCACAAAATAAACAACTTAATTTTTTGAAAACCAAAAAATAAGTTTCTTATTGCTACAAATTATATATGTATGTATTGTATATAATCTAAAAATCTTTTGAAACACTGTCTTCTGCAAAGGACAAATGGGTGTAGGGGGAGAGGAATCGCTATATTTCCTTGAAGCCGTAACAATTTGCTTTTTAACCAACAAAACTTGAATGGAAAATGATAAAAGTCAAAAAAAGCTAAAAAATAAAAAATAAAAAGCAAGAAATAAATAAATGACTCTATTATTTAAGCCATGTTACATTACATTTCAATGTAGTACATCTTCATTGTTTTCAATTCAAATGAGCACAAGCTGGAACAGTGTTGTTGTGTTTTCACATTTTAACATCTAGACATCATTCATTATTACTGCTGCCAGCACTACAGCATCTTCATAATAGGAAACTGACACAGACTGACTTTAACAAAATCCCTCGGTAAGAGTTTGTCATGTGTTTAGAAGTTTTTTTTTTTTTTGTCTTATTGTGTGTTGTTTAAGAAGTATGAGTAGCTGACATTTCGTGTTACAATTGCTGTTGTTTGTTACTTTGACGCTATTTGCGGTTGAATATTGACTTGATAAAGAACAAAAAAAAAAAAAAAAAAACTCCAAGAAAATAAGAATGTTTCCAAATTTAATGGTTTGTTCTTTTTTAAATAACTTTTGTCTTTGCTATAATTTACGCTTTTATAAACAATTTCCTGCAGCTCGGCATTTACTTATTTTTTTGCTTCCTATAAAAACAAATTTCAAACCTAAACATTTACCGAATCTAATACTAAAAGCAGCACCATCATTATTATCATCATCGACATCATTGTCATGTTTGTAGTCATTTGTAGCGTAAGAATTTCCAACAAAAGGGAGCAATGAAATCCCACAAAGGTACTTAACATATAATATGCCGTTGATAAGGCAAAAGTGAACAAATGCGAGACAGAGAGAGAAAAAAAAAATCAAGTCATCTGTAATGCGTTGTGTCACACATACACCATTGGTGTAATTGTTGTACATATTCTAGTTATACAACAACAACCACACAAGAATCATAAAAAAAAATCCCCTTAAGGTATACTATACATTTTAGTTTTGATTTATATGTAACGAAAGCATGTCACTGTGTGTTTGTGTGTGCAAGTAAGTACTTCTCTCTCATACTTTAAGGAAATTACTTTCTCTAATATCTTATCATATTCCAGTTGTTTTTTTTTTTAAACATTTCGTTGCAAGTTAACTGAAACAAAATAAAGTCTATAATGTAGAGTTTGGAAATTTCCACAAAATTCAAAAAAAAAAAATATTGGCACGTGCTGCGACTTTGGCTTAGAAGAGAAGGCAGCTAAATTATTTACAGATAATACGATTTAAATTGTCTAGTCTTTTACTTACGTATCGAATATACATCTAGTGAAATGAACAGTTTTCTTCTATTGAATTCATAAAAGAAAATTTATTTTTAGAAATACATACATTAAAAGATAATTTGAAAGAAAAATAGGTTTTAAATTTAACTTCTATCCATGACATCAACCTTAAGATAAGCAAAAGACAAGTATTCTAAGTGAAAATATTAAAAAGAATTTCCTTATGTATGATAAAAGGGGATGGTTAGTTAAAGTGGCACTGTGTTTTATGCCAGCAATCAAATAGATTCCATAGGTATCCCTTCTGGTAAAACCTCACCACTCGTCAGAAATTATGTTCTGAGATCAAAATCAGGTACTAAGAGCAGTATACTGGATTTATTTTGATACCCTTCACCTTCGTGAGAAGGGTATATACAAGTTTGTCAATCTGTTTGTAATTTCCACAATATTCTGGATCCTTATAGATAGCGGAGTCGATTAAGCCATTTCCTTCTGTCTGTTGAAATCAATTTTCGGAAGACCCCAGATATCTTCGGGATCCAAATCTTCAATAATTCTGTCAGACATGCCTTCGAGAAGTTTCCTATTTAAAATCAGCAAAATCCGTTCAAAAATAACGGAGATATGAGCAAAAATCCGAAACAACCTCTATTTTTGGCTTATTTTTTATCTATATCTCGATTACTAAGTCATATAGACAATATGGATATCTAATGATAGATATTTCAAAGTCCATTGCTACGATGTATATAAGGCTATACAAAGTTGGACCTACAATGGGTCAAAATCGGGAAAAATATTTTTTAACCCGAATTTTTTTTCACAAAAAACATTTTTTTGTCATACATTTTTTTCACTAATAAATTAAAAAAAAAAATTTTTAAATCAAAACATTTTTTTTTTAATTTGAAAAAAAAACTTTAAAAAACAATTTCGAAAAAAAATAAAAATTGTTTTTGTAGTTTTATTTTAAAGTATAATTTGGTGAAGGGTATATAAGATTCGGCACAGCCGAATATAGCTCTCTTACTTGTTTAACATTAAGTTATGTAGCTCAGGTAGGTCGTCCGGTATATGTTTGCCTGAAAACCTTATGTTTTAATAATGAGCAGCACATTCAGAGACTAGATGATGTCATATCCCGGCACATCTGATTATATAATGTTCCGGATATTTACAGAAAAAAAAAACTGTCTCCTCTTACCCAAGAAACCAGCAGCTGCGATGAGCAGTCATGGAGTTCGAATGTGCTTATATCATTATTGAACGCCCAATGACCTATTAAAATTACCATCAGCTAGGAAACAGTCTCCGATTAAGATTCATAAGTAGCACAGTGTGTCACTGATTACATTTGGGTTCAGTTTTTCCAAAGACCCTAAATATATCCAGTTACTGACATCCAATTTCAGCCTTTTTAATAACATTTTCTAAGTTATTGCCACACATATCACATTCTGTCCGCTCATTATAGTAGAAGTTTATTCATTTTATTTATTTCGCAAATGGATATTAATAGGATAATAAACCGATTAGAAAATCTAATTCATTGTTTCAGTCAGCTGAGTTGAATACGGGGTTATTTCGGTTTAAGTCATTTATGGACAGTTTTTACATTTAAGTCATATTCACTAGACAGATCAAAGTAAAGTGGAATGATGGAATTGTTTAGATCTTGTTCTAATTTTGGAGAAAGACTTGTTTCCTTATCACGTGGTATTGGTTTTAACGTGACAAAAATTATTATAGTGCAACTAAATGGAAGCACCATATTCAACCCAAGGTTCGTAAACACTTAGCTAAATTTCGTGTCGATTCCATTGCTACAATAAGTTGACCATTTCGAACCAATGTCTATATTAAAGACTATTATAAGCAGGAACATCAATCCAAAATGCGATATTGGCCTTAATGGGTTTTCCGAGAAGGGCTTGCTTGCCGAAGCATGATATTCAGAAGTTGACTGTACGATCAGATTGTTCCTGCATGTTTGATGTTCTTTTTCGACTTTATTTTCTGGTTCTTTTGTAGATGAGAATTATATGCTATTCGCTTTTGGACATATTTGCCGTTCCTGCTGCTTAAATTAAAAGAACCAAAGCCATTGGGCATGCAAACATGTCTGTGGATATCTAAGAGCAAAAACAAATTGGTAATTTTCCTATCCACAATGTGTTTAAGATGGAAGCAGTAATCCATTAAGCATCGAAGATATGATATTACGTATTCGCCTGCAGGACTTATAACTCAATTAATTTCAAGATTCCATATGCTGATATCTGGCCAACAATGAAGTAATGACACTTGAGCGGTCTAATCTAACACTGGTATACTAGAATGGAAAACATGTAACAGAGCTATATTCGGAAAGTAACAGAGCTTTATATACCCTTCACCAAATTATACTTTAAACCAGAGGTGCCCAAAAGATCCTTGTAAAACCAAAAACATACAAAGAACAAAGAAAAAGATACACACTTTTTAAACGATCATACTATAGACAAAAACAATATATACATTGATGATGGCTACCGTCAATGTTTACCAGAAAAGCATACGAAAGTGTTGTTGCTTTGCACTTGCGTTTATACAGTGAAGAACGAAAAAAAAAACTAACAAGACAAAGTTGTTTGTGTATTTCATATTGCTAGTGCTGAGTGCTCTATTGTGTATTGAAACACACAGCCGATACCTAAGAGCTTTTACAAAAACAAATGAGCACCAAGAGCATACGGCTTGGGCACCCTTGCTAAAGAAAAATTTTATATATTTTTAGATAAACAAAATTTAATACATTTTTTTAAGGCAAAGATTTTTTAAATTAATTTTTTTTTTTTTTATTAAATTGTGAAAAAAATTTTATAATAAAAAATAATTGTTGGTAAAATAAAAATTCGGGGTAAAAAATATTATTCCCGGTTTCGACCAATTGTAGGTCCGACTTCTTTGGCCTTATACACGCCGTTGTGAACGTCTTTGAAATATCAATTTTTTGATATCCATATTGTCTATATTAATGACTTAGTAATCCAGTTATGTATCAAAAATAGGTGAAAAATCGAGGATGTATTATCGAGCCGGGAGAATTCTCGATATATTGATGTATGAATCATGTATGTAAGATATTTGGGGGCTACTGAAAGTTGATTTCAACATACACACGGACATATCGACTTCCCTATCTATAACGATCCTGAATATATATATGCACGTACTTTGTAGGGTCCCAAAAGAAAAATGTAGAAATTACAAATGGAATGACAGACAAAATTTCTAAATTTTTCATTTGCGACCCCACAAAGTATATATTTTGGATCGTTATATATAGCGAAGTTCATAACCCATGTCCGTCTGTATGTTGAAATCAACTTTCCGTAGCTCCCAAATAACTTACAGACATAATTGATACACCAATATATCGAGAATTCTTCCAGCTCGGCCGCTATTCAAAATCGAGAAAATCGGCATACAAATGGCTGAGATATAGGACAAAACCGGAACAACCTCGATTTTTGGCCTATTTTTGATATATATCTGGATTACTAAGTGATTAATATAGACAATATGGGTTTCCAATGATAGATATTTCAAAGTCCATTGGAACGATTTATAAAAGGCTATACAAATTTTGAACTACGATTTGTCAAAATCGGGAAAATGATTTTTACCACAAAACATTTTTTTTTACTAATAAATTTAAAAAAATTTAAAAACAAAAATTTAAAAGAAAAAAAATTAAAAAAAAACAATTTTGACAAATTTTTTTTTTTTTAATTTTGAAAAACATTTTGAAAAAAAAAATTTTTTTTCTTAAATTTATTTTTATTTGTAGTTTTTTATAGAGTTAGTAGCTTTTATTAACCATATAAGGCCCTATGGGCTCGGTTATGTAAATGAAGAATTAATAAAAAAAAAAAAAAAAATTTGAAAAAAAAAATTAATTTTGTTTACTTAAAAATATTAAAATTTTTTATTTTAAAGTATAATTTGGTGAAGGGTATATAAGATTCGGCACATCCGAAACTAGCTATCTTACTTGTTTATACATAATTTTAAACAATTTTCCAAATAACTAGTGCTAGATTCGAAACGCTTTCTTCTCTAGTGCTAGTTGTAAAGGTTACCATTTTAGACAGAAATCTTTGACCTCATCGCCCAACTATAATGAGTGCTGGCTATGTTCTATATTATTTAAGAACCTTCATTTGTTCCTGAAAATTATTTCGTTTTAATTAATATTCAAAAAAATAGTTGTTTCTTTAAATTCTAAAACAGGCAAATCCATGGTGTACATGGGCCAAGTATTAAGGTAAAATACATCACTTTTAAATAAATATATATTAGTATAAACATTTTTTAAAAGATTATACAAAATTTGGGCTTTTTAATTGTCATTGATCTTTTGTGTTGATATAATCAAAAAAGGGTTGTATACAACTGAATAACTCGATTGGCGACAAATTCAGTTGCCTGTTTTCTCAGTGTAGCTATGAAGGCTTATCGATTATGTATTCCAATGGCTTATGGTCCCATGACTTAGAAATATGTATGGGCGCATGATGGTTCTCTTAACCAAGAAATCAGTAACGATATTATTATTAATATTGTTTCTTATTTGCTTTAAATATTAGACACTTTAAATATGTATTTGTCCACCACCATTAATATAGACTGATAAAATGTCTGGCTTCATACAGGACAAAAGCAACTTACAAAAGAAATATGAATTTTAATTAAAACAACAAACAAATTAATAAATTCAAGCTGTTCTTTTATTAAATCAGCAGCAAAAACCATCAACCCCATCTACATCCAACAAACAAATGCTTACAAAACTTATTTAAATTATTATTAAACTGAGAAACAATATGAAAACTGTCGCATATCCTAACAAAAAAAAAATAGCAAGCAGAACCTGAAAAAGACAAGTGTGAGGGAGGAAGATCAAAGTGCAAAAGCATACAATCACAAGACTAATGATAAAAACAAACAAATAAGTATGTAGGTACATGTAAATTTTACTTTATTTAAGAAAAAAAAAAAAAAAAAACAGCCAGCAATGTTTAATTTTTTTATTTTTTGTTACACTTGCTGCTGCTGCAGAAGCAGGAGTACTAGCAGGTAGGTGGGTGGGTGGAAGGACCAACAACATAAAAATTATATTCCTTTTTAATGTTTCAATTAAATATTTACCAACACCACAGGTGCTGATAATGTATATTTTGTATATACAATATAAGAATGAATGCAAGAAGAAAAAAATCAAAAGAAAATAGAATTAAGAAGAAAAAAAAATAAGAAAAACATCTACAAAATTCCACCCTGTGATCAGCAGAAATTATTCATACACTTGGTGTAAGTGTGTGTGTGTGTGTATATAATACAAGTATAATAAAAATAAAAATAACAATAATAATAAGAATAATGTTGATGATGGTGATGAGTTTGTTATTTTCTCCTTCTTTTTCGGTCATGCTACTTTTTTTTAAGAATGTCGGTTGCAAGAAGGTAAAAAATCAAGGCATCATGAAGGCAAATATTATGAGCCAACATATTTTTATTATTTAAGAAATTAATACATAAAAAAATAAATACACAACTGTATAAATAAATAAACAATGGCTGGTAACAAAGAAAGGAAACATTTCAAATAAAAAAATAACAAAGAAATCAAAAAAAAAAAAAAAACTTTTTGGTGAAAAAAATGTGTTTCTCTGAAAAAGTTTTTTTTTTATAAAAAAAAAGATTTTATTATCAGAAAAGGTTTTTTCTGGTGAAAAATCGTTTTAAGTAAAATTTTTATATTTTGCTTTTTATTGTAAAAAAAGGGTTTTTAATGAAAAGTACTTTAACAAAAAAAAAAGAAAACGCTTTTTCTTAAAAATAATTTTTTTAAGTGAAAATAGCGTTTAAAGACTAGCTTTTTATTTCTGGCATATTTCTGGCTCATATTTTGAGGCCAAGAACGAATAAATCTAATATCGGATACCCTGATCCAAAGTGAAGCAATCCCAGAGAAAGCGTTCTGCATCGATCGATACAAATAGTAGTCGGACCGGACATGGTCTGGACTATAAAGCCGGTGAGGCAAATCTTCCTAACCACTTCATACTAAATACATTTTAACAGGTATTGCAACATTTGGCCTAGCGTTGTCATGATGGAATATTACGGCTTCATGTCTAGCCGCATATTCTGTAGGTTTTTTCAGGCAATGCTCGCTTCAAATGAATCAGTTGCTTTAGATACAAATTCCCTGTGATGGTCTGATAAGTATTCAGCAGCTTATAATAGATAGGAACATATTGCTCCCACCAAATACAGAGAATTACCATAGTCCCAGCGATATTTGGCTTCGATGTCGATTCGGCTGGTTGGCTGGCCTTTACATACGATCTCTTACGCTTCGGAGTATTGTAATGGATACATTTTTCATCGCATGCACTGATTCGGTGCAAAAATGATTTTCTTTTATAGCGTTCAAGCATCATTCCTGCTTTTGAATGCATCCTGCTGCTCGCAAACGTTTTGAAATTGCTGCTTGAGTAGCTCAAAATAATTTTGAAAAGCTCTTTTTGAGTCTGACAATAATCTTCATGCCTCCAATTCTTGATCTTCAAACTTTTTTGGGTGGCCTGGGCGATCTTTTCAAAATCACCACTTCTGGACCGCACAAACCATCTCTCGCACGTTGAAACCGATAGAACATATTCTCCATAAGTTTTGTGAGCATTCGGTGTTCTTCAGGGGCACTTTTTTCGAAGCTTTTTTTTTTTTTTTTTTTTTTTTTGTGAGAAATGCTTTTTCTGTGAAAATTATGCATTTTATTGTTGTAAGCTTTGTGTGTAAGTTTCAAATTTGAAAAATTAACAGTTCTGAGGGCCATTTATTTCAATGGGCGTCATTTACCTTTAAAACTAAAAAAAATTATAATATTGAGATTTTCCATGAAGAAAAATATAAAATTTGAATTAATGTAAAATTTTAACGGTTAAAGATATCATAACAAAATTTGGAACTTATATACCCTCATTTATCCTTAGATCAACGACATTATAATTTTTGACATTTTTTATTTTTAAATACCGAAATTCCTAAACCGGGGAAAATGTGTTCCAAAAACTGAGTTTTTTTAGAAAAGTGCCTACTGTGACGTTATTTACCGTGTGATAGTAAAATAACTTTTTAGATATTTAAGAAGCATATAGGGTTATATGAATATGAAGTTCTTTCGAGGATCGGTGCTTTGGCTTTTTAAAATTTTTTACTCAAATCTGAAATTTTTGTTAAAAATTGGCCAAGTTTGGATAGATCTCGGGGGCGTTGTGTCTACTTAAGTAAACCAAAATTTACTTTACATGCTTTTGCATTAAATTTTCTTTCCGGCTTATATAAAAATTATATATAGTCCCGAAGAAAATTTTTTTCTACAAAAGAAAAAATATATGGTCCTTTTTGGGAAAAAACTTAAAAAAATATGGCACTTTTTACATGTTCCAACTTTGGATGCGTTTAACTTTTTACATGGACAAGATAACGGTTAGGAAGTTTGTTTTATTTTATTTAGAATTTTATTACCAAGATAGGTGATATTTTAGAAAAAAATTCGACCCTCCGTAGGCCCGCCACATCTAAAAAACCATTAAAAGATCGAGCAAAATTAAAAAAAAAATAAATTAATAAACCTAAATATCTTTTCAACTTATAGAGATAACCTACACATGTAAGCAAATTTTTTGTAGATCTTCTTAAGCACGATTTATATTTTAAATTTCATAAATAGATTTTTGGCGATTTTTTTTTTTTAAATTAAGACCCGTGGTGACCAACTTTGAAGGGCAACGCACTGGCCCCCATTAGAGCTAAGAAGCTGAACAACTGCAAATCAACTCGAAAATACCTCAGCTCAAACCATTTCGTAACAATATCTCAAATGGTTCCCGAGATACCTAATTATTTCCAAAAAAAAAAACTTTTCTAAACCACTGTGGTAGCCAAGTGACAACCAGTTTCAATACTTTTTATAACAGAATTATGAATGGGATTCTGATATAAAAAAAACTATTAACTTAAACAATTAACAGACACTGATTTACACATTAAATAGTATAAACATTATGGCAATAAATTGAAATTTTTCCCAGTTGTATGCAATGGTTGTGGTTGGATGGAGTACGATAGAAAACACAAATATCAAACAGGAAACTTGAAGAAATGTTGTTAAAAAGACAATAAGCTTAACAATTAAATGTAAACAATTAAAAATCTACAGAAAACAATAAAAAACTGGAAACAGTAAGCAAACAAAAAAAAAAAAAACTGTATAATAAAAACAAACAAACACAAAGTAAAGTGCCTTAAGGTGTCAGTTACATTTTAAGAAAAGCTCAGACAAAATAATAAAAAAAAAAATAAATATTAAGTATTAAAAAGAAAAGAAAATAAAATACATAAGGGAAAAATAAAACTTGTGTCATAAAACAATTGCTGAAACAGATTTTATTTCTTACTTTTTACTCTCTTCAGTTATAACAAATAAACACACAGATAACATAAAATTGTATTTGTCTGTCTGTCTGGTTTTTACTTATTCCTTAAGCTGGAACTGCACAATCACAATATCACAGAACATGATGTTGTGAGTGTTATTTAAATCTAAAGAATTATGTTTATAGAAATATATTTATATAAATTTTGTTGTTCATGGATTTTTATAACAAATACTTAGTAGTTGTAGTTAACAGAGATTTGAGCATTTGATTGGGAACAATTGACTTTTTAGCCAAAAATATTTATTTATTTATTTATTAATGTTGTTATATTTGTCTTTTTTTTTTGTAATGCAGCCTTGTGAAATGTACATTTTGTATGTATAAGAAATATGCATGTTAGATATGCTTCAAGTAATATATTTGTTATATTTTTAAAGATTTTATTTAAAAAATTTAAGTAAAACAAAGCAAAACTTTTTCTTTTTTGTTACCCAGAAATATTTTTAAATTCTTATGTTTTAAAATAACAAATTACATTTTTATTTGTAAATGTATAAACCCTAGATAAATACACATAGATCAGAAACTCTTTTGTCAAAGACCTAACTCAGTTGTCAAAAACATATGTGATGAGAATGTATTAGTAACAAAAACTATGTGAGAACAAACACAACACTCGTATGTATGATTTTTTGTGAGTATTTTTGTTTTTGAGTTTTTTTATAGTTTCCGCTCTATATGGATTACTCTATGGTATAAACTATAAAAATGTGTTCATATATATAATAAAATCTTCTAAAGCATTCTTTTAGGGTGCACCTTAAATGCATTCGAATATAGCAATGTTTTAAATGAGCAATAACCCAGCATTCCTTGGCTCCTAAACGCATATAAAAAATAAAGTTGTAACAATAATATGGTATTTAAGATTTACATGATTGTAGCAATCATATATATGATTACAGTTAATAAGTTTATGTGTGTGACAACAATTTCTATGAAGAAGGGTTTACCATATTATGTTGTTCTCGGCTTATGGATATCAGAGTCTAAAACCAGCATATTATGATGTAATGATTCATCATGAACATGATTGCCATAAACATATTGTTACGTTTTTACCTTTTAAAAACGTGGGTTTCCTTTAAATAAACCGGATACTTTTGATTGTTAATAAAAAGCAGTTTTAGTAGTTTAAAATTGTAACAACTCTTTATTTATTTAGAATGTACAACAACAACCGAATTAAATAGTCACTCATTATACACGTTTATCAATTCGCAGAAATGCACACACACTATATTAAGTACAACCTTAAATGCACAAGACAGTTGATGTTAACTCTAACAGCGCCAATGTTAAACTTAACTCACGACTGCCAGCTCTGTCACTATTTATACACGCGCCATCTATCGGGAATCTTCTACAATGCTCTTAACGGACATACTAGTACATTCGAATTCCAGAGCCTTCGATGTCATTGCCAGCAGCCCAAACATTTAGTGTTGCCATACTTACAAACAATGTCAATGATGGACGTGCCTTCAAACATGATGAATGCAGCAGGCAGTTGTTACAGACCGTTGAATTCAAATCGTCATTGCACATTCGTAACAATATATTTATTGACTACAATCATATATATGATTGCGACAATCATGTGATTCTTAACTTTACCATATTATGGTTACCGCAATCATATAAATTATTACTGTGACTATAATAATATTATAAAGATTTGTAAACAATTTTGAAATGGTTACAGTAAACATGTACAACTATATTTTTTCTGTGAGTATTATCATCTTATAACTAGAATTCAAACTAGTTGCTCTCCAACAGAAGAAAAATTTAATGAACAAATTTTCCTCATCTTAGAGGGGAAGTAGATCTAAAAAGCATTGATCAAGTTTGGCGTAGTTTGCTAGCAGGTTGTGACGGTTTTTCAGTTTTACAATATATTTTTCACGGACTTTTTTGAACTCTTCCTTTATCAATGGCTCTTCCAAGTCCCTATTGATGTTTTACTTTCTTATGTAGCATGGTGCTCTCGTCATGAACTTAAGAATTTCATATTGGGTTTCTGAATAAGATCAATACATGTCTTGCTAGCTATTCCTCATAATTGAATTTCATACATCCAATTTAGTTTTAAAACGGTCTCATACAGGATGACTTTATAGTCAAGGTTTAATTTTGATTGAGCACTGATTAAATAATGAAGGCTTGATGTGAAAACTGTTGGTTTCTAAGTGGCGGCACCATCTATTTACTTAGATGCGAACCAAGATAGGAGACAGAATAAGACTGCGAATTTTTTAAACAAACACAAACTGCAAAGCATTATGCTTATCAGCAAATACATCCTCAGATTACTAGCGCTATCCGGCTGATTTCTTTTATATAGAAGGTTCCGGAATGTTTTCGTACTTGAAGAGATGGCAGAGTATTTGCGCTCATAAGTAGATGTTTTTGAGATCATGCTTCAGAGACTACGTCGCACATAGGTTGAAGAGTGTCCGAAATTCATTTTTTTCGATAAGTTTTTGGTATTTTGTTATCAGATATCTGAATATTATGATTCCGTAATATTAGGCTGATATATTTTGTTTGGACAGACACGCTCGAAGTTTATATACGTTTGCTTGTTTAAAATGGCATGCAAATTTACTAAACATATCATTTTACTTTGATGTATATTTTCGTAAATGACAATTGTCATAGATGAGATTTTCAAAAAAAAACATGGAAAAAGTACCATATAAAAAATTTCGTAGAATAAAATATTGTTTCGAATTTGCAAAAGCGATTTGAATTTAACGGTCTGTAACGACTGCCTGCAACATTCATCATGTTTATAAGCACGTCCATCAGTAAAAGTTTCTACTTATCAACAATGTTGATAGCATGCGGTTATTAGCATTGTTTGTAAGATGGCAACACTGCATGTTTAAGCTGCTAACATTAATACGAAAGCTCTAGAATTCGAATGTACTAGTATGTCCGTTGAGAGCATTGTAGAAGATTCCCGATAGATGGCGCGTGTAAAAATAGTGGCAGAGGTGGCAATCGTCAGCGGAGTTGATCATTGTCGCTGTTAGAGTTAACATCAACTGTCGTGTACATGTGTGTTTGTACATTATACAGTTTGTGTGCATTTCTGCGAATTGTTAAGCGTGTATAAAGACACTGAGTGATTATTTAATTCTGTTGTTGTTGTGCATTCTAAATAAATAAAGAGTTGTTACAATTTTAAACTACTAAAACTTCATTTATTTGCAATCAAAAGTATCCGGTTTGTTTAAAGGAAATAAACCCACGTTTTTAAAAGGTAAAAACGTAACAATATAAACAAATCAAAATTTCAATGTTCATCAACTTCAGTGGACTGCATCTTTTTAGCGCTGTGGAGCGCTATTTAACAAAAGATGTCAAATTACAGCTTGAAGTCTCAGCTAAAAGCTAAAAAAAAATTCAGCTGCTCCTACCTGCTCCTTTCCAAAAAAAACAGTAAAAACTATAAAGTGATAAAGTAACAAAACATGAATTTTCGTTCATGCATGGTGTTGTTGCCATTCTTTACTGTTTAAAATTATTACTTAATGTAATATACATACTAGTCATTCTGTGTAATCATTCATTTATTATGTTGTTGCATGCAATAACAACTACGCATTATGTCTTGCTCTCTTTGCACTAACTTTAATTGATTATTTGTATCAGGTATGCTGTCTGAGGAAGCTCATGAAGCATGGAATAAAGACTATACAGCCTATAGATTACATCATTCGCGAAGAATTGGACGTGTACCCACGAATGATGACGAAATGCATAACCTTTTATTGTCTTCAGACCCATTTATAAATAGATTTCGCTCAAAGCTGCAAATCAAAAAATTGTACGATAATGATGTTAAAAAATTATTAAAAGACTTAAATTTCTTATTCATGTTTTTACTATTTGTTTTTTCTATGGGAGATGGGCGTAAAAGTGGGTGAATCAGGTATATATTTTCAGGAGCTCATTCTACAATTATAATATTTATTTTTTGTGAAAATTGAGTTGATGCATTAAAAATCAAGGGAGTTATGCCACTTTTTCAATACAAGTTGTATGGGAAGTGGGCGTAAAAGTGGGCGGATATTTTTTAAATTTCACAAAAATGATTCTGAGTGTTTAAAAATACTATGTGGCAAAAAACAATGCCGTAGGTCAAAATTTAATTTTCACTTTGTATGGGCGTAAAAGTGGGCGGATCATTTTGATTTTTCCATTTTTTTCTTAATTCAAATAAAAAATGCCTATGTACCAAGTTTCATTGTCCTTCGACAACTTCTTCTATTTTTAGCCGCTCGTTCTATGAATCTCAACCAATGTGCGTCGTCCTCAGAGAAAATGCCGGTCGTTGCTGGCGACATGGAGTGGTTGATACATCATGACGTTTAAAGTAATAATAGCATTTTAAGGTATTTAACTCTTCAACTATTTTTTTTTTTTTCACCAATACTTTGTAATTATATCCATTATTTAATAATTGTTAAAGTCTTATGCTGAATTTATATTCTTTTCACCTCAACTTCATGAAATACTCTTAAGAAAAACCACCAAATAATTTACTGAATATAAATTTGTTCTATATTGTTTTTTGGTGGCTAAATATGAATTGTGACTTCCCTCTAACAAAAAATTTGTGCAAAAATATTCATAAATTATTTTGCTTAAATAAGCAATAAGAAATAAGTCAAAAGTTTTACAGCAAGTTTCAAGTTAAAGTTTTGATGCCACCAGAGTATAATTGTGGGTGCAGTAGTGCATGTGCTTGAAAGGGTAAAATTTGTAAAATTTGCAAGTTCATTTAAATGATAAACTAACAATAAACAATTAAATTTATTTTTGAGTTAAATAATTTGAAATTCTGCATAATGAAAAAACAATAAACAACGTAGATGCAAAGGAAAATGTTGTACTTATTGTCTAAGAAAGTAAAGGAAATGCTAATTGAAGGAGAAAAGTTTTATTTACAAATGTTAAGAATAGAATTTATGATGTTAAATAAAAATCTCTACTTATTTTTTTCTCAGTATTTTATAATAAGGGTCCTCATGTAAACGCTTAAATGCCTCGCAAACTGTGCAATCTGTGCATTTTTACGCTCTCGCAAATGAACTGTCAAAAAATGTATGGAAATTCGTTTGCACAACTCCGATAAGTTTGCGCGACAATTTAGACTCGCAAACTTAAATTTATTGTGCATTTGAATATCAGCTGCTTTTGTTTACTTTTATTTATGAAAAATAAAAATCAAATAAAATATAAATATTTTGTGCATGTGAAAATTGTGTAACTTTGGAACAGAATGATTGGATTGAATGGCAATGTGTATGGAAACATTCACCAAGAGCTAGAACATATACAAAATCTTCCAAACTATGTATATCATCGTTTGTTCCAAAGATTTAACTTTCATTCAACATTTTTAGAATTTAAATTTATACAATTTGAAAAACTTATTTTTTACAACTTTTGTTGAATTTATTTTTATTTGACATTTTTAACAAATATAAACTTTCTGTGTAAACTTGCACAAAATTGAAAAGGTGGGTTCATGAAACACGTCGCGCAAATTTGCACATTTGCACAAATGGGAAACTTAAGCGTTTAAATGAGTACCCTTAATGTGTTAAATATTTTAACATCCCCAGGGTAAGCAATGATTTCTTATTTCTTTCCTTTAAATTATTTATAATAAACAAACATTTCAATTATATTGTTTAAGACGTCTTTCCAGAATATTTAATATCACTTAACAAAACGTATTATTTGTATAATTAAGCTGAAAAAATCTAATTTAATTCGGCATGAAATTGTCAGACATGTTCACGAAGAAAAAGTTAATAGAAAACCCCAAAAGCATTACCAAATTGTCGATATCAATTATAAATGAATATATCCTTTAAATATGCTACACAAAATAAAATAAAATAGATTTAAACAAGAAATTTAAGCAGGCAAAAACAGCCAAAGCAAGAAAAGAAGACTAAAAAAGGAAATGAATAATTTTCTTGGCTACTAATTGGTTTGTTATGTGGCAGAAAATTCTAATTAAAAAATTTTGCTTGATGTTTGAAAAGGGAATTTCCAAAAAAGAATACAAATAACAGCTGCCTCAAACTGAGCCCATATTTAGATAACCAGCAAGTCAATGACTTTACAAAACAGAAACAGCAAAAAACGAAAAATACAAATATATATAAATCCCACAGGCCGTCAAAAAGATAAGCCTCTTCTTTTTGGCCTTTTAATAAAAAAGAAATCCCTTAAAAGACGTAACATTTTAATTTTCATTTCAACAAAATATAAAAAACCCACAGAAAAAACTCAACATGACACCAACGAAAAAACTAAATATTAAATTATGTCATTATGACACCTCTAGCCACATAAAAACTCTCTTAAAAAAAGAAAAGCAAAAAAGAAAAAAATTCTAAAAATATCTGGCATAATACTTATTTCCGTAAACTTATTTTGGAGGTTAACTAAGTAAAACTGTATGTGTGTTTTTGGCAGTGTGCCAATATTAAACACCTTATGTTTTTTAAAGCTTTATATAGGATTAATTAAAATGTATAAAAGCATTTATTCTGTAGAAAATTTAATGAGTACTTTTTTTCCTCTTGTTGACCTTCATCAACTGGCTTTTGTGTAAAACTAAGCACAGAAATTAAGAAAATTTGTTTATGCAAAAAAAAAAAAAAAAAAATAAAAAAAGTAAGAAAAAATAACACCAATGAATAAAAGATTCCTAAATGAATCTCAGTTTACAATTTTAATTATTTTTCTTTGTTACTTTAGCGCCTTAGACTTATTGAAATAAAGGACAAAAGAGAAGTGCCAACAGGATAAAGGGATAAAGAGTAAATGTTTTATGAACTTTTATATCAAGAATTTATGTCTAAAAGAAAACGATATCTAGAGTGATGAGTTTTACTAAGACAGACAGATTTTAGTTGGATATTTTTTATAGAATTTCCAACAAGTATCATAGAAAATGCATTAACAAATAATCAAGATTTTATAAACTATTCCCGAGAATCTTCTGCATGATAATGTCTTGTACATGCCATATTCATTACTTAAAAGTAGTTTGTTAATGACTGTTTTATAATGGGTTATATCAGAACTCATTTGTTAGACATTGCCCGAATCAGTTTGGTTCTCAACTCGTAGTAAAAAGACATTACAAAGAAATAGGAATTCGAAAAATTTTCCATAGCAAATAAACCCTTAGAAATTATCTAATAATCTAGAATCTATATCAAGGGTGTCCAAGCCCTATACTCTTGGTGCTCATTTGTTTTTGTAAATGCTCTTAGCTATAGGCTGTGTGTTTCAATACTCAACCCAGCAGTTCTAGAGACAGTCCCGAACTAGTGATTTTACCCATCATTTAGGGTGCGAACTAGTTACTTCAATAGCTACGTGACTAGTTATTTTAACACGTGCATGTCCTAAGCAGGGGGTCAATTGACCCTTATTGACTAAAATGAGACTGTCTAATAGCTGGTCCAAAGCAGACAACGCATTGGTTTCACATACTGGTTAAATATAGTCAGTTACCTTACTAGCTACCTAACTGGTAACTTGATAAACTACATAACTAGTTATTTTAACATGTACGAGTGATAATTGACCTGAAATATTCAGCTAAAAGACATATCATAGGTAGTCCGATAAACGATAGCTTGTAAACAAACCTTTCTTCGACAACTCTCCAATGGATTGCTTCTGGTGGGTAAAATAACTACTTTCTAAAGTGCAGTACAAAATAAACGTTTAAAGTGACTTCACTATAGGTTACTAAGAGACACTAAAGTGACTATTGACTTCATGCTATGTTACATGGGATATCAGTATACTTAAGTAAAAATAAAAATTAACTGTATGAGAATTATATCAACACAATTTTTATAAAACCAGTTTGAACGAATTATCACACAACACTTTTAAAGTGACTACACTCCAGATTACTTAGAGAGACTTAAGTGACATTTGTCTTCACGCTAGATTACTTGGGATGTATAAAATAACCAATTGTCTTATCTCTGCACTACAAAGAGCACATACGGGTCAAATGACCAAAATGTATAAATTGGAGTCAGCCAAGTGATAAGATATTTGTGACGATTAAGGATACATTGACTACATGCTTAACTGCTGGGAATAGACCACTCAGCACTAGCAATATGAAATACACAAACAACTTTGTCTTGTTAGTTTTTTTGTCGTTCTTCATTATATAAACGCAAGTGCAAAGCAACAACTCTTTCGTATGCTTTGCTGGTAAACATTGTCGACAGCGATCATCAATGTAGATTTTGTTTATCGTATGGTATCGTTTAACAAGTGTGTATTTTTTTCATTGTTCTCTGTATGTGTTGTTTTTACAACGAAAAATATTGAATAAAAATTAGTTTTTCTTTAAATGTATTGGTGTTTGCGCTTCCATAAGGAACTTTTGGGCACCCCTGATCTAGATTTTTTAAACTATTCCAGCTAAAATTTGACAATGAGAACTTATTGGTAGATGACGTATCTTTTGAACGCCAGGTTTGTTTTTATTACCTTATATGCCAATTTGAATGGTACATATCTGACATTTACTTATTCTTACTTAGTTATTGAACATTATATTATAAACAACATAGTTTTTATTTGCATCGAACATTTTCAATCTTGTACCAACACAGCGTCAGATGCGGGAAGTTTTGCTTTACTTCTTTAATTTAAAAAAAAAAATTGACGCCTAAGTACACCTATTGCTCACTAAAGCTTATGGCAAATGTGTTCCATCGGTTTCAAAGTGGGTGGTTTGTGCGATTCAGAAGTGGTGATTTTGACACGGAAGACAAATATCTCGAAAGGGCGAGATATTCGTGTGCCAAAGTGCTAAGGCGTGCAAAATATCTACACCAGCAACGCCTCCGAGTTGTTACTGCTCCACGGGGCAATAAAAGCTTTTGGTCATTCGTTAAAAGAATTAAGAATAATTCTAGTTCATCAACTGCTACTCTGTTAACACTTTTACGATCATAAGACCAATTTTTGAACAATTCTTGAACACAGTACCAATAAAACTGTCAATATTCAAAGACAATAAAAAATAAATGATCGTTTATGAATTAATTAAAATGAAACCCATTAATTGTTTCTTTATTTAGTTATTTAATGTTTTTGTGTTGGAACACCGGTGTCCCAGTGTTCGTCAAAGGGTTAAGGGATGACCAATCTGTCACTGATCCGCTTAATAATGCTAACCTTTTGGGTGAATTATTTGCAAATAATTCGAACTTACCGGAAAGCAATCAATCACTATAAGTTACTATGCCGAATATAAACTTGTCAGCACTTTATTCTGTGCCGGCAAATTTCCTGGAAGGTGACTAATGCAACGCCAATTCCTAAAAAGGAAAATGCTAACAATCCTGAAAACTATCGCCCAATAGCAAATGGTTCTGCACTTTCCAAAGTTATGGTGAGTATGATTAACTAACATCTTGTGAAATATTTAGAGTCCAACAATTTACTCAGCGATCAGCAATTTGGCTTTTGTTGGGAACGCTCTACGGGAGACTTGCTAGCCTTCCTATAGGAAAAATGGTGTCGTTCCATACACCGTTTTGGCGAAAGTGAAGTGGTGGCTCTAAATATTTCTAAAGCATTTGATAGAGTATGGCATGATGCGCAAAACTTAATGCTTTTGGTGTCGGCAATAACTTCACTGGATTTACATTGAGCTTTATCAGAGATCGCATTATACATGTTTTTATAGATGAAATCTCATCAAACGAGTTCAAGATCAATTCAGGGGTACCGCAAGACTCCGTCCTTTCTCCTACTCCATAACTTATCTTTCTAAACGACCATCTTGCCTCAAACTTTCAACCCTATCTACTATTTTGCAGATGATAGCATTATTTGCCATTCATATGCGTTCAAATATAGAACAAGCCTGTCGGAGATTGGGGCAATGAGACAAAACATGAATGATACTATAATGATACGCTTAACCAAATTCTTTTGACAATCTCTGAATGGGGTTGTGCGAATAAGTAGAGTCGATTTCAATGCATGCAAGACTCAATGTTGTATGTTAACACACAAACGTACAATAAATCATGTTGCTTCATCTGTTTTTATGGGTGGTGTAAATATTAAAGAATCGGAAGCTGTTGATGCATGAGTATTCAGTGCGATATCCGTTGGACAAAACACATATTTCGAGTGCCAAAAGAAGCATTCAAGTGCCTTGGTTTTCTAAAAGGGTGTAAGACATAATTCACTCCATCTGATCTCCTTATTATTTACAGCGACCCAAAATTAAATACAACTCTCATGTGTGGGAAGTTGATACGAAGTCTAGTTTGGAGTTACTCAGCCAGTGACAATGGGGTATCCAGCTCTATTCACTCACTGGAACATCGTTGCAATGTGGGTTGTGTTTCACTGTTCTACCTATACTACAAAGGTATGTGCTCAGCTGAAATTAGGGAAATTGTTCCCGAAACCCGTAGTTTTCTACGCAACGCACGTTCTTAGGCAATGCCTCATAATTCTTTGTCGACTAAACAGTGGTTCGCACAACACAATACAGGGAAAATTCGTTCTTTAGCCATACTAACCATATGTGCAATAAGTTTCCTCCTGATGTCTTTCCTGTCACTTTCAATATAGGAAAATTCAAATCAAGTGTCCACAAACACTACTCCCTCTATCCTAGCTCCCATAACCTATTTTCCTAGTTCCAACACAATGCTTTGCATGAGTTGGGGTCATCTCCTGAGTGCTGGTCCAAGAAAAAAATTATTGGGAGCTACTCAATCAGTAATTTGAAAACGTTTGCGAACAGCAGGATGCACACAAAAGCAGGGAAATTGGGTACCATACGAATTGAAGCTGAGAGACCTTGAAAGACTATTTTGCATGTCCTAAATGATGCTTAAGCACTATAATAGAAAATAATCATTACTTGTGAAGAAAAATGAATCCATTACCGTAACCCGAAGCATAAGAGATCGTATATGATCCGGCCAACCAGCAGAATCGACACCAAAGTCAAATATCCATGGCGCTAAGGTACTTCTCTGTATTTGGTGGGAGTAAACAGGTCCTATCTATTATGTGACCAGACCATCTTAGAGAATTGTGTCGAACGCATCTGATTCGTTTGTATTGAGCATTGGCCGAAAAACGTATGGGTTTGATGAGGTTTAAAGAGAAATTGGAAATTATTATGCAAAAATTTATTAAGATTTTAGTATCATCCATAATTTGTATGAACTTCCTTGTACTGTATAATTTAAAGGTAGATAACCGATCATATACCGCCCCTGGTGGCTACGAGTGCCGATCTCTGGTTTAAACTCTCAATTCCTTACAAACTCCCTTCCTCCATTTCTTCTCTTAAAAACTAAAAAAAAATACTACTACTTTGTAAATACTACAATAATTCATCTAAAGAGGGGAGAGAAAACCAAGCAAATTAATTAAAAGTGTTAAGTTTTGTATATAAATATAACAAAAAATGAAGTTAGTAATCAGTACAAAAAAAAAAACACCAAACACTTAATGATGCAAATATTTGCTGTTGCCAAACTGTTGCTTAAATACTGCAAACAAAGAATAAACAAAATGAAAATGAGAAAATGAAAGCAACATACAAAACCACATTACATTTTAATTTCTTGTAAAAACCCCGCTGTTTTCACTTTAATCAATATGCCTGGGTGCAAAAGAAATTATTAAATTAAATATTCCAAAGAAAAGGGTTTTAGCAATTAAGTCTCTGTTAACCCAGCATCAACACTTAATACCATTTATTTAGTATAATCTCTTGCTGTGGTACTGTGCTAATGTCAGTGAAATTATGAAGACAACAAATTGTTGTTTTCTTTTTTTTTTCGTGAGTTAATCCTGAGCAAAAGAAAATTAACGCAAATAATAATAAAGGAAATGTTTTGCTTAAAATATTTAAAAAAAAAATTTTATTTTAATTAAGATTCAAAGAAGCAAGCGATTTTGGTTTATTTATGTTTAAGGCCTAAAAGTAGGCAATATGTATTTAATAAAGCTAAGGCATATAAATATGCTGTATTTTAAAGGAAATTAAGACATGAAATAATGCTTGTTAATATTAAGCTTTTAATGGATTTCGTGGCTGTTATGTAAATTTCTTTCTAGAAAGAAATTGTTGTAATTATGCTATATAACAAGTTTAGCTATTTACGATTCGTCACAGCTAAATATATGATTCTAATGGAAACCATGCATAAACAATAGTTAAATATTTAGTAAAGACGCTTTATTAGCACAGCCAGCCACCCCAATTGTTATCCTACTTTCTAACCAATTCCCTAGAATCTCTTGATATTCCTCTAAAATAACTATTTATTTAAAGTTTCCAGCTGTTTTCTTTTAATTTTCATTTACAATTCTTAACCCCAAAAGTCTCTAGCCTTTCCCTTTTCATGCACAAATTGTTTCTCACTCTCTCCCAAATTTTTGTTCACATAGCAATTTATTTTGTGTCAAAAAAGAAATTGTCAAATAATATAGATAAATGATGATGTTTGGCGAAACATACCCAAAGCAACAAAAACTAGAAAATAGGGTTAAAACTTAAATTTGAGGAACAGCTACAAAAATATAAAAATAAAACAATCATACAATTTTTTATAAAATTTTTTTCCACTCCTAATTCAATATTGATTTATGATGTTTGCCATGATTGTTATTAAAAATAAGATAAATCTCATGAAAAAAAAAAGAACTACAAAACAAATTTTATAGAAAAGTTTTGTAGCGAACGAAATTGTTTTTTGTGGAAATAACAGTTCATTACTATAAAAATTGTATTGATGCTACAAGTAGTTATGTTTGGAACTTTTAATAGTCGTGGATGAAAGAGGTTACAAAAGTTTTTCCTTAACTCTATATATTGCGTAAATTTATGGACAAAAACAAACAATTTTTGATTGTTGTGGTGAAAAAGGGACTTTATAGCCATAAAGGTTAAAAGATCTCAAAAGATTTTATATGCTTTTCAAGCAATGTGGTTTAGTGTCTCAGTTCCTTGGGTGAAGACACCAGTCGAAGTTCTATGTATGAAAGTTTTTCATCCAGATTGTACTAAGATCTGCTGACATGGATATTTACTTAACCACAGAGCTGTATTATATCTTCAGGATAGGATTGGTTTCTTTTTATACCCTTTAACATGAGTGGCAAGGGATATACCCTTGACATACCATTTGTAACTACTACATTTTTCATTTGCGACCCCACAAAGTATATATATTCTGGATCGTTATAGCCATGTCCGTCTGACACCCCCAAATAACTTACATACATAATTCATACATCAATATTTCGAGAATTCTTCTGACTCGGTTGCTATTTAAAATCGGGACAATCGGCCCACAAATGCCTCATATATAAAGGAAAAAAACAGTACAACCTCGATTTTTTACCTATTTTTGATCTATATCTGGATTACTAAGTCATTAATATAGACAATATGGATATCTAATAATATATATTTCAAAGAACTTTGCAACGGCGTATATAAGTTAAGTAGGTCGGACCTACAATTGTCCAAAATCGAGTAAAATATTTTTGACTAAAGGCAATTCTATCGGATGAATTAAGTTAGTTCGCAAAATGTTGCTAATGAATACCATCAGACGAGAAGATATTTCGCTAACGACTATAAGGCCAAACAAAGTAGGTCGGACATACAATTGGCCAAAAACGAAAAAAATATGTTTGACTTGTGGCAATGCTATGGGTTGAATTAAGTTAGTTCGCAAAATGTTGCTAATGAAAATATTCCGCTAACGACTAGTTATTGGGAATAACAACAAAGAGTATCTTATGAATACAACCAGATGAGAAACCAGTTCTCGTTCGGTCGGCTTTGGAATAGCAACATAACTATCAAGCAATCTGATGAGTTACATTATTAGGCTCTCAATCGGCTAACTGGCCAATCTCTTTTTCTTCTCCTCTCAAGAGTAATTTGAGTTATCAACCAAACTACACCGTTGCTCGTGTGAAGTTGTCCAGCCTTTTGACGACTATCTCCGACAGATTCTTCGGATACTACTGCAGAGAGATTCAATCTCTTATGGTATACTCCGTAGTCGATCATGTGGAATATTTGTAAGTAAAACAGATCGTCTGCGCACAACCACAAACATTTCACGATGAAATCGATACTATCATCAAGCGTTAAACCTCATCATCCAAGAGCAAAGCTCAGCTAATCCGAAACACAAGCAGACCCTGTGGTCTGGGTACTTACAATGTTTATCTAAATATCTCGCCATCTCATTCGGAGATGCGTGGAATTAAAGCACAAATCTGGATGTCGTGTGGACACTCTTACGAGATCTTAGGGCGGACTGACGTTGCAGTTTTCGCCGCAACAAACACTACCCAGCAGTTCTAGGAGACAGTTGCGAACTAGTGATTTTACCCATCATTTAGGGTGGGAACTAGTTACTTCAATAGCTACGTGACTAGTTATTTTAACACGTGTAGGTCAATTGACCCTTATTGACTATAATAAGACTGTCTAATAGCTGGTCCAAAGTAGTCAACTACTTCACATAATGGTTACAAATCATTAGTTACCTTACTAGCTACTAAACTGGTAACTTGATAAGCTACTTAACTAGTTATTTTAACATGTACGAGTCCTAATTGATCTGAAATAGTCAGCTAAAAGACATATCATAGGTAGTCCAATAAACAAACCTTTCTTCGACAACTCTCCAATAGATTGCTTCTGGTAGGTAAAATATCTACTTTCTAAAATGCAATACAAAATAAACGTTTAAAAAGACTTCACTATAGGTTACTAAGAGACACTAAAGTGACTATTGACTTCACGCTATGTCACATTGGATATCAGTATACTTAAGCAAAAATAAAAATAAACTGTATGAGAATTATATCAACACAATTTGTATAAAACAAGATTCAACGAATTACTCACAAAACATTTAAAGTGACTACACTCCAGATTACTTAGTGACACTTAAGTGACAATTGTCTTCACGCTAGATTACCTGAGATGTATAAAGTAACCAATTGTCTTATCTCTGCACTACAAAGAGCACATACGGGTCAAATGATCAAAATATATAAATTGAAGTCAGCCAAGTGATAAGACATTTGAGACGATTACTGTCTATAAGGGGTACATTTACTACATGCTTAACTACTGGGTAGTGACATTTACAGCTTATACATCTAAACAACTAAAGTAAACATTATTCAGATGTGCTATCGACACCACCTTGAATATAAATTCGCCTTGTCCTAGATCTAGCAGTATTGAATTTATTGCAAGATTTTACAGTAGTGGCTACCTACTATGGGTGATAGAGGAAATAACGTTCCGGAACAGAAGTCTCTCTATGAAAGCAAAAATGGATTGATAACTGCCAATTCGTTTTAGAGACGATATAATCAAACCTTATCAGTAATTTAAAACTTGTAATGAAAATATGAAGCTGGAACGTTACCTAACTGTTATACCTGTCTACAAACAACTGTGTTCAAATAATCAGCAAAGCATTCAAGCTTTTTTTAATTTTGGCTTTTAACTCCTATTTCACTTTCAAAACATAACATTGGCCATTCTTAAATAACAAAGAAGTTTTTTTTTTCTCATATTGAACTCGTTGTCTATATATTGGAGTGCTGTGTTGGAAGGGGCGGGCACAGGGGACACTAAGCAGTGAGTGAGTGTTATTTAGAACTGTTACAAACTTTGTCCTTTTGTTAATATTCTGTATGAAGAAACATAAGTAAAAGTACTCGAGACTCTTTTAGTTTTTATTTTTATTTTTCTTTTCTATTTTTCTTTTTGTTATATTATTAAACAATTTTTTATGTTGCTTTTGTTGTTGTTCAATAAGTTGGAAGTATATTGCAAAAAAAAAAAAGAAAAAGTCGGTCAAGACGGAACATATGATACCCTTCATCGAGAAGATGATAATTAACAGTTTTCTTTTAAAATTTATATGAGAGCTTTGACTAAATATGGAAAAATTGTCATATGCCACTTGCGTCTTCTATATAATATGTAGTTACGTCATCGCATATTTAACTTTGGAATCAAATATATAATAACGTAAGCTGTTACGTCGATATATATTTATCTCGGCATATTTATCTTCACACACATCCTATTTGTATTGAATTTTATTTGAATACCTTTATTTTAAAGAGATTTATGCTAGTTAAAGTGATTTTCGGAAGTGGGACTTATATGAGAGCTATGACTACTTATGAACCGATCGTCACACAATTTGGTGATACGAGTCCGGCTTATATACAATTTATTTGTGCTGAATTTGGTTTGGATATCTCTATAACTAAGATATTTATGAGAGCTTAACTATTTTCAGATAGACCAGTTGTATGGGAGCTAGGAGAAATAATAAACTGAGTCTAACCAAATTCAATGTCCTTGGGAAAATACAAAAGCTTGTACCAAATTTTGTGGAATTATCTTTGAAATTGCGTCAAGGTTTACATGGACGGACGGACATCGCTTAAACGATCAGTGATCCCGAGCAGTTTGGTATACTTAAAGATGGGTGTTGGGACAATATTTGTGAACGTTACAAACATCAGCACTAACCCCATATACCCTCCCCACTACGGTGGTGTAGGGTATAATAACGAAAGAAAGAATGAAACAAACAAATAAAGTACACAAGAGCAATAGCAACAATAAGATATAAAAGGATTTCAGAAATGTTTCTATGACTTTCCAAGAGAGTATTTAACTTTAAGGGTAAATAATGAACATACACAGAGAAAATGGAAACAAACTTAAAGTATAGAAAAACTCTACATACATATATAACGAGTTTTCTATGAACAAGTACTTGATAACCATACAAAATGAACAAAAAGTACGTAATAACTTTGAAAAGTTTTTTTCTATTTATGTTCTAAGTTAAAGAGTGAAAGAGGAAGAGAGGAAAATAAAATGTACATGTAGGAGAAGGGAACTAAAACTTAACTATGAAGTAACAAAATATAGAGTAAATCAATGATGGTCAACAATATCAACATAAAATTGAAATTTTCTTATTAGCAAAAGAAATAGGGAAATAACAACTAAAAAAGTTTGTGACTTATCTTATATTTTGTTATTCATGCCCAGTTGGAAATGTTGTTGAGAATAACAAATTAGAAGATCCCCCAAACGACACCAACACTCGTATGTATCACCCTACTCATGTAAAGCATTGTATTGGAACTAGGAAAATCGGTTATGGGAGGGAGAATAGAGGGAGTAGTGTTTGTGGACATTTGATATGAATTTTCCTTTATTGAAAATGACAGGAAAGACTTCAGGAGGAAGCTTATTGCACACACGGTTAGTATGGCTAAAGAACGAATTTTCCCTGTATTGTGTTGTGCTATCCACTGTCCAGTCGACAAAGAGTTGATGAGCCATTGCCGAAGAACGAGTGTTGCGTAAAAAACTACGGGTTTTGGGAATAAGTTCCCTATCGGCAGAGCACATACCATTGTAGTATCGGTAGAACAGTGAAACACAACCCACATTGCGATGATGTTTCAGTGAGTCAATAGAGCTGGATACCCTACTGTCACCGATAAACACCATCGCCCTCTTCTGTACGCGGTCGAGTAACTCCAAAATATACTTCGAATCAGCGGCTCACATATGAGAGCTGTATTTCATTTTAGGTTGGTGTAAATAGTAAGGAGATCAGATGGAGTGAAGTATGTCTTACACTCTTTTCGAAAACCATGGCACTGAAATGCTTCTTTCGACACTCGAAAAATGTGGTTTGTCCGATTCCTTAATATTTACACCACCCATAAAAACAGTTGGGGCAACATGATCTGTTGTGCGTTTGTGTGATAACATACAACATTAAGTCTTGCGTGCATTGAAATCGACTCTATTAGCATAACTGCATTCGGAGATTGTCACAAGATCTTGGTTAAGAGTATCATTCATGTTTTGCCTCATTGAACCAATCTCCGACAGGCTTTGTCTATAATTATGAATGGCTACATTAGCTGTCATCTGCAAAAGAGTACTTATATAGGGTTGGAAGTTTGAGGTAATATGGTCGTTTATAAAGATAATAGAGTAGGAGAAAGAACGAAGCCTTGGGGTACCTCTGAATTGATCTTGAACTCGCTTAATGAGATTCCATCTATAACAAAACGTATAGTGCGATCTATGAAAAAGCTCTACATAAATCGAGGGAAGTTATTATAGACACTTAAAGCAATAAGTTTTGCTAAAAGTGCACCATGCCATACTTTCAAGCCATAGTGCTGAAACTTCATAAAAATTCCTTTTTAAACATTTCAACCTGTTGAATCTACTTAACAAATAACTGCGGATATAATTAAAAACACCATTCACTTTCAATTTTACTAAGAATTACTTATCTTACAAATTAGTTTTTATTATTATGATCTGTCTCTTTTTTCCCTAACAGAGCTTTATGCAATTTTGTTTCATATATTTGCCTTTCACTCTTTCCCATTTATCCCTATACATAACATGGAACATTTTTCACTATTTTCCTTTTGTTTGTAATATTGTATCTGTTTATGCCATTAAAGATGTTGACTTGATTATATATTAAGAACATGATTTCTATATAATTATAATACTTTTGCTGCTATTGTTGACGTTGTCACAGTTACTAACTGCTGCCAACAAGTTCAGCTTTTATTAGTGTTCATTCGTGTATCTGTGCGTTTCGTTTTTTTTTGTTTTAATGTGTATGAGTAGGTCCTTTGAGAGTATTTTTATCTACAGGACATTATCTTAATTTAGTTACTCAGCTACCGTTTGACACGCAAATCTATACAACTAGTACAATAAATGAAAGTGGAATTAAATGCAAGACGAAATGTACAAAAAAAAAGAAAAAAAAAACGAAAACAAGTCAAGCTGTTTGTTAGACAATCAAGTGTTTGTAGTAGGGGTATTCAGTAGATCTATTAAAAAATGTTTTCTTTTCACAATGATATGAAAGCTATAGAATTTTAAATTTTCGGAGAAACTATACTTTGATCATATAATTATGATTAGATTTTGGAGACGTGGCAGGAAAATTATATTCTGAAGTCTCCAATTTTTTGTTTCCTTAATTCTAATATTTTCAATACATCAACGAATTTATGAATTTAACTCAAAGAAGTGTTATAGGAATAGTTGTTTGTTAAAATCAATTGGAATTTATAGAATTGATTAAAACACATATGTCTACAAGTTCTGCCACGATTAAGATATGTTTGCAAGGATTCTCCATACCAACTTGTCATATTTACCTAGTCCTACTTGTGGCTAATGTTGCGGCAGTGGTTTCTATTTAAATACAGATCTGACTAAAGATTGCAGTTTGAATCCATTCTATTCACTCTCCCTCCTTTTTCACCACTTGTAAAGTTAGCTTTAGCAACAGTGTGAGAATCCACATGGATGGTGAGTGGTTAAATAGAACTAATCGCAAATAACTCTTCTTCGATGCAATGGCCAGTTGTAAGGCATTTTATGGATTGTAAACAAGTAGGCCTATAGATGACATCATCACTTTCAGTCAAGGGACATTAGGCTAACTCTCATACAGTGATGGTAAACGTCACAGTACCCGCTGTTATTAAGGATTTATAATACCAAGATATTCCAAGGCGACATTCATTATTGACAAGACGCCGTAATGGAGTGCACTATGCTAATAATTCAGGCTCGAACCATTAGTACGAAAAAAAACAGATTACTTGTTATGTCCTCCATATTCAATCTACTTATTAAATTTGAACATCAAATTGTCGTATGATTAGGTTATGACTTCAGCACATGAGCTTACGTATCTGTTAGAACAAGATAAATAAAAGGAACGGAGTTCTTTATCGCGTAGCTCTGGTACACCGCATTTAAAATGTATAGTGCAGCAACTAAAGAGAGCAACTAGACAAATTGCGGAGAAGACGAATCTTAACTCTTTGCGTTTGGGTGGTTACTTTTCTAACCACATTTTCTATAGTCTTTAGAACATAGCTTATTAGCATCTATAGCCATTTTTCTAAACAATTATATTTTTTGAAGTCATCGTTTATGATTTTTTGCAAAACCTTGCCATCAGGGTGCTCTGGTTAGATAAATATATTAATTTGAAAATATTGTAAAAATCAGTTTTTTTAAGAGACTTTCACGCATTCAATAAAAAAGAAGCACAGAGTGTTTATTGTTCATCGAATTTTGTGTTACTTTGATATTTCGGTTGTTTGGTCAGAAAATTTAGTCAAAAATATTTATACGAAACCAAAATTTTTATCATAGTTAGTTTTAATGCCAACCGCCACAGTGGTTAGTAAACTAACCACTTCACTCCACAAAAAGCCTTTGAATGGGGTGGGGTTTTTTCATGTTTTTATTTAGTTTTTCTTACTTTTTATAATAAACTAACCTTGATAAAAGTAAAAATGCAATTGTTGTGATTTTAAACTTATACACAAAAATAGGTTAAACGAGTTAATTAAAAAAATTAATTATTAGTGGCTTTGGCGGAAGACAAAGTCAGTTACAACACTCTTGTAGTAAGGAAATGGAAACCCATTTGCCAATAATTTACTGATTTATAAAGTAGATAATTGCCTATCAATTCCACACTTTTCCTAATCTTCTGACTGCAGTGATTTAAAATGATAGCGTGTTTATTGTACTGATTATTGCTCTTTCAAAATTCTCCATCTGACACAAACTGACCACATTAGGAACATGTTATGAATAGGCTATGCCAGATTCTTTGGAAAGCTCATATTTAACTATAGGGAAATGTTTTAAGACAAGTTTATCTGAAAAGAAAGATTACTCTGAATAGAGGCATTAAGCTTTGTAGTGATTAGAGAGAAGTATAGTATTTGTAAAACTTTATGCTAAGTTTCCTTTATCCCAACGAGTACAGGGGGAGATATATTATGCTGTGGGGTAATTTGTAGGTTATACAGTATGACATGAAAGGAACAGAGATGTTATTCTGCAGAAGGGAGAGTGGGATAAAGATCTCTTAGATGGATCACCATTGACTAATATGGTATCTTATGCAAAAATTTAATTGAATGACTGAATTTATTTTTAGTGAGTTCGCAGAAACAATACATCACATAGTTGTTCTATAAGAGGAGAGATCCATTATGCTGTAATCCAACTTACTATCACACATATTATCAGATGAAATAGTACGTGAGCCCATTTGCTGAACAGTACGGCAAATATTACACCCATTACGAACGAAAAACTGTTTATATTTTATATGAATAGACACACTTGAAAATCGAATAAAAAATTTCGATATATTCTAGTATTACATCGCAATGATCATGCTCATATGTCACTAAATTCATGAGAATCTTCTTAGAATGATTTAGAATTTATGTAGAATTATTATTATAAGTATTATGTAACATATTCTCTGTTGATATCCAAGAACGGAAGATCAAAGAGGATCACACTTCAGCGACTTGGAAAAGATAAGGAAATTGGAATATAAAGGATTATTCAACCAGAGGTGTTATTTTGAATCACCCGGTATTTCGGTAGCTGTCACTTTTGAAGCATTTATTCTTTGACATTTGACAAGTAGAAACTACGCCATTACTAAAAATGGAACGCTACACGCTTCAACAACGCACTGAATGGTGAAAGTCTTGCAGTCACAGTTCGCAAAACTAAAGCATTTTTGGGTCGTCGTGGAATAATTCGAGCTGTTGGGGAAGTTAGTGATGTGAAGAATAAAAGCCGTGCCCGTCGCTCAAGAACAACTAAGAATATTGCTGCTGTAGCCTAAAGTGTTGAAGAAAACCCAGGTTTGTGCATTCCTTGTAGTTCTTTGGAATTGGGCATTCCACAAACGTCATTATACCGTATTTTGGTCGGAGTTGGATGATATTGATCTGGACAATGTTTACTTTCAACAAGATGGCTCTACGTGCCACACAAGCAACGAAACCATTGCTCTTTTACGGGAAAAGTTTCCCAACCGTGTTAGGTGATCACAATTGGCCAAAAAAATCTTGTGATTTAACTCCTTGCGACTTCTTCCTTTGGGGCTACGTGGAAGATAAGGTCTACGCCAAAAGCCCAGCGTCGTTTCAAGACCTCAAAGATAGAATTGGGGAGGCTATTGAGTACATAGGGCAGCCACTTTGCGTTATGGAAAATTTCATGAAAAGGATTTGGTCCTGTAAGCGAGATCGTGGTGGCCATTTGGCTGATGTTGTTTTTCATTACTAAAGGCATACCTTCCTCTTTATTATGAAATAAACATCCGATCATTTATCGCAAAAAATTCAATTTTTCTTTGAATACTAAAATAACACATCTTTTTTGAAAACCCATTATAAATAAAATTTGTACATTAGTGCGATCATCTATCCCTCTGTCTCATCCAAACTGCAATATATACATTTACTGTGGAACTTTAAATATTTTACTTTCGAATTTCTTTCTACTATCTCTTTACATTTAATTTTTTTTATCATATTTTACGAATCCTGGCAACTTGAGAAATCTGATATTTTTATGTGAGATTACTTTTCTTAAATAATATTTCTTCACTCTCTCGAAGTGAATACCCTTACTACAATTTAAAGCGTGTACTGGTTTACATTTAATTCATTCTACTTACTTCATTAATACTACTTTTTTTTCACTCGTATCTAAAGACTTTTTTCCGTTTACACAACGAGTAATAATGAATGGTATGTTTCAGTTACACTTTCTGGTTTACAAGTGGGACCACCCATGACAATGATTTGAAAGGAAGGAAAGTGGAAATGTTTTTCATTATTACGATAGGATTTTATGAACTCAGACTTACTAAATAATCGAAAAACATAGTTAAATGGCAAAGAGTAGTAGAGTGTAGAAAAGAATATGTAGTTGAGGAGTTAAGTTCGTGTTTTAAGAAAATATTTGTCAGGCTTGTTGTTTATTGTTTTTATCTCTTAGTTTGGAAACATTCGTAAAAATGTAACATTGGAACGTGTAGAAAATCATGTCGTCCATAAGCATAATTACTTTTAATGTTTTACAATTACGATAATCATCATTAGATAGCAGGCAAAAACAACAACAAGCAGTCCAGTTGCCTCTAACAATTCTGTGCAATTACGGAACCTACATACTACTAATTTTTGTTGTGGTTGTTTGTTATTTTGTTGTTAAACCAAACAAAAATTATTTGACTTGTTTATCCTTGTAGTTGTTTATGATGTCTGTGTGTCTTGTTTCTTTGGTTAGTGATTTCATTATTATGGTCTAATTTTTTTTGTTTACGTGTGAGTGTCTTTTTTTTTGGTTACAAAAAGTGCGTGTTCATAATGATTTAGTTTGTAGCCAAACATCAAAACATGCCATAGCCGAAGTTTTTATTAGATTTTTCCTTGTAAATATGTCTAAAGTACCTTAAATTAAATAGGAGCATTTGTTAGAAATCCTGTTGCTTTTTTTGTGTTTTTGGTATAAATATTGTATATTTTAGATTAATGTTTGTCTTTTAATTAATTTTGTTCATGTTTAGTTTTATTTATTGTATGATTTAGTTTATTGTAGGTTTTAAACCTAAAAATAAATAAAATGAAATGTAATTTTGCTTACACAAGAGTTTTGAAAAATAATTTTAATAAATTACTGAAAATAAATATTTTAAGGCACGCGTTATAGTTTATTTTGGCTTCTAGTAGGTTGTAGAAGAAATTTGAGTGGAGGCAGTTATTTTTAACTAGGTTGATAATATATAAAATTGGTCTATCTTGAAGAGAAACCAAAATGTTTAAGCAATACATCTTTTTCCCTAAAATCTATATTTTAAAAACAAAGCAGTCGTAGCAAAAAAACGCTTTTTACATTTTTATTAAAAATGTTTTTTCGAAAAAAATTTGTTTAACAGAAAAGCTATTTTTTAATAAAAAAAAAAAACACTTTTTCATAAAATCTGTTTTATCAAAATATTTTTTGAAGTTGCTGTAAAGATAGTTTTAACAATTCGATGTTTTTTTTTGTCATAAATTTTTTTCAAAATTTTTTTTTTATAAAAAAAAACAATTTCGAAAAAAAAAAAATAAAAAAATAGTTTAAAAAAATTAAAATTTTTTTTTTTTTTAATTTTATTTTAAAGAATAATTTGGTGAAGGGTATAGAAGATTTGGCACAGCTCTCTTATTTTTTTTCACATAAGTAAACATATTCTGCACAATTCTCAAAAATATTTATCTATAAAAAATTAAAACATAATAGGGAAAAGTGTAGCAGCTGGAACCAAAATGAGCCTAAGTACAACTTCATGCGTTCGGGACATTACAATTGAAAATATGAAATAGAAAATTAAACTCAAAAGCGATTCCCAATTGATACCATTGCTATTACATAAAAAACTTAATGATCAGCTACCATCAAGTCATGGTGGGTTTGAAGGTTAAGCAAAGACATTCCTTACATAATCTATAATGAAAAGTTAAACAAGCTTCTGCTGATATAGATGTGTCTAAAGAATATCCCGAAAAATGTACGGAAATTATTGCTGCCAATTAATCCATTCCTGATAAAGTCTTCAATACAGACGAATCGGTACAGTTTTGGAAAATAATGCCACAACGGACTTTTCTATCAAAAGTTAATACAATTTTTAAATTTAAACAACGTTTTAAAATCAAATTTTTTATGGATTATTTGCTTTAAAACATTGTTTTAATTGAAATTTTGTATGAATATGGGGGAATATATTTACTTTAGTTTAAAATAAATGAATTTTCTAAACAAAAATTTTTAATTTATTCGTATTTGGGTCTTTTTTCGATTTACACGATTTCTCATACAAACATTTTTCATTTCGATTTACACGATTTTTTCAGGAACGCATCAATCGTGTAAATCGAGGAATAGGTGTATTGTCAAGTGGCATGATGACAAACATATTCCATTAGCCACATAAAAATTTTGACCCAGAAAAAGTCTGCCAGTACATAAGTTTCATCATCCATCACAAAAACGGCGTATTTTTTATAAAATTTTCGCTCGTTCTTTTGCTTCTAAGTTCTTTAACGTATTGCGATCTGGATCTTAATACGCCTTCAAGAATCAGTGCATTTAACTTTTCGAGCTGCTTTTCTGATAGAAGAGTTCGGTGCTCTTCGAAAGAGTTGTTCGACTTCTTTTGCATTAACAATATTTGTTACACCTTTTTTCCTTTCTGATCCTGGTTCGCTTTCAATGTTCTGCTTATAGGCTTAAGAAACAGTATCACAGAGTATACAGAGGCGTCACGAGACAGAAAATAATCTCGTTTTCTATTCGTCTCTTTCTTTATAAACTGCCTTTTTCATTGTTTTGTTTTGGTTATTTGTTTGTTTTGATTACATTACTTTGTCTACCATATTCGCGTTGTATATAGCGTTTTGCTTTAACACATCAGTGATATTGTAGTACAAAATATTTGCTATCCTTTTTTAAGAGAACTGCCCTTTCATCTGATTTTGAGTTTTTGAAACGTCAAATTTGACACCTCTGTATACTTTGTGACAGTATGACGATGAACTTTCAGAACTTTTGCGTATTTTCAAAAGCTAATGTGATTAAATAATTATACTTTTTGGACCAAGGATAAGTTTTGGCTGGAATAGTGTGTATAAGTTGTTTTTAATTCACTCATTACTAGTATTTTTACACAACAAATTTAAACCAAAGCTCTTTATAAAAAGCTAAAATAGAAGCAAAAGCTCTTTTTTACATAACAATTTTTTAAAAGCTCTTTATTCCAAAAAAAATATTTTGGTTTTACTTTTTTTCTTCAAATAAAACTAAACTTATCTGATTTTAAACTAAAACATATTTGACCAAAAAGCTCTTTTTAATACAAAACCAGTTTTTTTTCACTTTTTAGAAGAATGTATTTTGAACCTATAGATTTTTTATCAAAACCGTCTTGTTTACAAAAAAGTTAAATTTTACAAAAAAAAAAATTATAAAAATCATTTTCCAACAAAATGATTTTTTGCAATATATATGTTGAAACCAACTTTCCGTAGCCCCCAAACAACTTACAAACATAATTGATACATTAATATATCCGGCCTGGTCGCTATTTAAAATCTAGAAAATCGGCCCACAAATGGCTGAGATATAAGGAAAAAACCAGGACAACCTCGATTTTTGGCTTATTTTTTATCTATATCTGGATTACTAAGTCATTAATATAGACAATATGGTTATCTAATGATAGATATTTCAAAGTCCATTGCAACGATTTATATAAGGCTATAGTAATTTGGACATACAATGGGTCAAAATCGGGAAAATTTTTATCTTTTTTTTCACTAATAAATTTAGAAAAAAAAAAATTTTAAATTTAAAAAAAATTTTTTTAAAAAATTTTAAAAATTTAAAAAAAAATTTAAAACAATTTTGAAAAAAAAAATTAATTTTGTTTACCTAAAAATATTTAAAATTTATATTTTAAAGTATGTATAATTTGGTGAAGGGTATATAAGATTCGGCAGAGCCGAATATAGCTCTCTTACTTGTTTTTAGATGCATTTTTCGCAAGCTCTTTTTAAGATAAGTTTTTTAATTTTAACAAAGAAATACAATCGTTTCACAATAAAGTTCTACTTCTTTCACAGTAAGGTTTGTGTAAGCTTTTCTCAGAAAACAGTTTTTCACAAAGTGGGTCTTTTTAGGCAAATAATGAACAATAGAATAAAACATGTTTTTTCTGAAAGCTCTTTAACACAATAACTAATTTTTTACCAGAAAAGATTTTGAAAAAGATTTTTATTACAAAAATTTTATTTTTTTTTAAAACATTTTTTTTTAAATAAAGCTATAAGCTTTAAAAAAGAGATTATTTAGAATAGGCATATTTTCACAAAAAATAAAGTAAGGTGTGTTAATGCTGATTAATTGCTTCTGACATTTCACCACAAGCATATGAATGTCAAGGGGTGGGATATATTTTTATTTTTCCAAAAGGTCAACAGTGACGTGAAATTTCCAACTTGAAAATATTTTGAAATTTAATTTCCTTAGCATTAAACTAAAATTACTGTAAACTCACATGTCGATAATTTGATAATAATTTCTAGCACAACTATTTTTTCTAGTATAGAAAAACGATAATCTAAATTGTTTCCAATCAGCAAATTAGCCCCACAAAACCATTTAAATATTTTGTCTAATTTATACATAAATATTTGATTTTTATTACTGATTTGTTCACAACAGCACACCAAACATTTAAGTTAAATATTCTTTATACAACTTACCCTTTAATGAAATAGAATTATGGTTATTAAATTTAGTAAAGGCTTACCTGCAAGTAAATAGATATAAAAGGATTATATTATAATTTTATTAACAAAAAAAAAAAAGGAATTTATAAATACACTAAAGCAATAAATTAAAAAAAAAAAATTCTAGGAAAAAAGCAATTTTGCTTTTATACTTTTCTTTATTGATTTTTATTATTAAACCACTTGGGTAAATGAAATTTTGCCACTTATCATAATTTCCCTAATCTTTTTAAGATACATTCAACTCAATACACTCAAAACAAATCCTTCCTTATATGAGTTGTATGTACAACACATACCAGCTAACAAATGTAAATGTATTAACGTTTCCCAGACAGTTTGGACTAGATTATAAACAATTTATGTGGCTGGGCAATGAACAGTAAAGATGAAAAAAAAAAAATAAATAAAATAAATACAAAATTATATAAAATTTCCCATAAATATTTTATCTCTTTATCGACTTTTCACTTTCAATAAACGTTGCCACTCTTACACAAACCATTCGCTGGCAGAAGAAAAAAAAAACCCCAAACAGACATTGAAACACAACAAATACAATTGTGGTTGGTTTGGTTTGGTTGTAAGTTGTAGAAGAAAAAAAAAAATAACATGAAAATAACTGAAAAAATTTATTTTATGGCAAGGACCACAGAGGGCAAAACAAAATATATAAAAAGGATCAAAATCCTTTAAATACAAAAACGTGAGTATACTTAAAAACATATACAAGAAATTCTTAGAACATGTAGAAAAAAAAGTTCAAAAAAAAGGAGGGAAAGGTTAGGAAAAAAAAATTGTACTCTTTGGTAGCTATAAATGAATTAAATAACAACAAATTTTATACACTAACAATACACATATGTATGTACATATGTTTTCTATACAATCGTACAAGTGTTCTTGTAATACACTTGTATAGACATAAATTATTACACATAAGTATTTAACAATAAAAAGGAAAACTGTTGGAAATCAGTGGTTTAATATGATTTAAAAATTAAACAAAAATTACATTATTTCTGATTATTTTTTTTACGCTAATGGGAATGTATTTGTAGGAATCGAAATGATTCCTACAAATAAATTTATTTCATTCCGAATATTTATTCCAATATTTCTAGCTTTTTGACTGATTGGACCAAAGAAGCAGATTCCTATTTTAAACCATTATAAACAGTTTGCGCCATTTTGACCCGTGAGTTTAGGATAAGCGTTAAGCATACTCTTTCAAAGCTGGATGTTTAAATTTTTATTTCAGTTCCTAAAAGTAGGCACCACTTTATGCATTTATAATAAATATATTGACAAATTGTAAGATATTCGCGAATAATCATTTTGAAATTAAAACTCAAATCTTAAATGTATTTCCTTCTTTTAGGCCTAAAAACTTGATTTCTTAGAGATTTCTAAACAAAAATACTTTGGTAAATTTGTTAATTATTTTCTAAAATTAATTTGAGAATTTTTCTTGCTCTAACTTTTAAATTATTTTTATCAATACATTTATTTAGCAAACTATATACTGACATTAACGCATTTACCATGCCATGGACCACAAAGATTCATGTTCAATTTAATTCCAGCACTCAACCAGTAGCATCATCCTCAACTTCCTCAACATGTAATACAAAATTATTATATTTTCATTTTTTTTGTGGATTTTTTTTTTTTTTCTTGAAAAGAATCCTGCAATTGAAAAATCTATTTTTAAACAAAAATACGTGATTTGGTTTTTTATTAAAGTAAGACACGAATAACAAAAAAAAAAAAAGAAAACGCACAAATACAAAATCCGTTTAGAAAATATATACTTGGTATACATTGTAATAGAAGCGAAAAAACATGTTATCACAGAAAATGAAAGTAACAATAAAGTAACGAAGCTGTAAAAGAAGAAAAAACATGCTCCAAAATACAGCAAAGAGATAAATGTTACGGAAAAACGAATTGAAAAAATAATAATAAAAAAACAGAAGTAAAAAAGTAATAGTACTCCATTAAAAGCCAGTAGTTTATAAAAAGGTATTCGTACTCATATTAGAAAGCAGTTCATTTAGGTAACTGGCAGGATACATGTATGATGAAAATCATTATTACTTGTATGAAAAACTCAAAGCATTGCAAGTAAACATATTGATCAAAATTAAGAAATGAACGATTTGAAATATAATGAAAATGTGCTGTTGTAAAAGAAAGTTTTTCTTTTTTTTTGGAGCTGTATATGCACAGTGGGTAATATTGTTACTGATTACTGTCCATTTTACTATCAAAATTATAGAGATTTGTAAAATATTTCCTTCACACTTTATTATAAACAAGTAAGAGAGCTATCTTATATACCATTCACCAAATTATACTTTAAAATAAAATTAAAAAAAAAAAAAATTTTTAATTTTTTTTTGAATGGATTTTTAAATTTTTTTTTCCAATTTTTTAAAAAAAATTTTTAATATAATTTTTTTTTTTTTGTGAATAAAAATTCGTGTTAAATAATATTTTTCCCAATTTTGACCCATTTTTGGTCTTATATACATCGTTGCAATGGACTTTGAAATATATATCATTAGATATCCATATTGTCTATATTTATGATTTAGTAATCGAGATATAGATCAAAAATAGGCCAAAAATAGAGGTTGTCTCGGATTTTTGCTCATATTTCCGTTATTTATGGACGGATTTTGCTGATTTTAAATAGGAAACTTCCCGAAAGCATGTCTGACAGAATTATTGAAGATTTGGATCCCGAAGATATCTGGGGTCTTCAGAAAGTTGATTTCAACAGACAAACAGACGGACATGCCTTATCCGCTATCTATAAGGATCCAGAATATGTATACTTTATAGGGTGGGAAAATTATATTGTGGAAATTACAAACGGAATGACAAACTTAAAATTATGCCAGAAACAGAAAAATATATCCCAAATCCCCTTTTCTTAATATAAAAATCGCTTTAGCGATTACTTATTAAACAAACACTTTCTTAGTGAAAAAACGTCCCTGACATAAGTACAAAAATCCGATTTTTATAGTAGAAAAAATAGTTTTGGAAAATATTTTCTTAAGTTTCTTAGCGAAATAAAATTTTCGTAAAGAAATTGAGGGGCCTGTAGTTAAAGTGGTTAGCTAGTTCCATTAATAAGTACTAGATGATAATAACTAAGTGGATTCGATTCTCAGGCGCGGCCAAACATATTAGTCAGTATCAGTTATTTTTATATCCACCGTCAAAAAAAGACGGGGGGAATATTGATTTTTTTATTACGTTTGTAATACATCAAAACGTTTGTGGCAGACCTACATTGGGTCCTCATAAGATTCTAAGACTACCTGTCTATGTCCGTCCGTCCGTCCGTCCGTCCGTCCATCTGTCAGTCTGTCTGTTGAAAACACTTCAACATTCATAAATTGTTCACAAGTACTCTCTGCTTCTGATTTATTTGGTATTAAAAAAGTGGAATATCGGTTTTCACCTGAATTCACCTAGCCCCCATACAAATGTCCCCCCGGAATACTGTTTGAGCAGTCATAATTATGTTGATTATGCGGCAATCCAGATATAATTTTGCATAAATTAGTTCTAAGTACTCTAAAATTATACTGTAAAGTATAACGAAAATCGAGCAACATTTGTCCCTAGTCCCCATGCAAGCCTACCCTAGAAAATTATTTTAACATTCATAATTGTCTTGTAATAATTAATGAATGAACCTACATCTTTCCACCAATTTTGTGAGAATCGGTCCATAATTGTCCCATATACATATAAAACTAGTATAAGAGCTATATATAGCTGTGCCGAATCTTAAATACCCTTTACCAAATTATACTTTAAAATAAAAATTTTAAATATTTTTAGGTAAACAAAATTAATTTTTTTCTTTTTCAAATTTGTTTTTCAAAAATTTAATTTTTTTTTTTTCAAAATAGTTTTTCAATATTTTTTTTTTTTTTCGAAATTGTTTTTTTTTTAATTTTTGTTCCAAACTTTTTTTTAAATTTTTTAAAAATTTCCAAAAAATTCGGGTTAAAAAATATGTTTCCCGATTTTGACCCATTGTAGGTCCAAATAACTATAGCCTCATATACATCGTTGCAATGAACTTTGAAATATCTATCATTAGATATCCATATTGTCTTTATTAATGACTTAGTAATCCATATTAGATCAAAAATAGGCCAAAAATCGAGGTTGTCCCAGGCTTTGCCTTATATATCAGCTATTTGTGGGCCGATTTTCTCGATTTTAAATAGCGACCGAGCCGGAAGAATTCCCGATATATTGATGTATCAATTATGTTTGTAAGTTATTTGGGGGCTACCGAAAGTTGATTTCAACATACAGACAGAAATGGCTATATCGACTCCGCTATCTATAACGATCCAGAATATATATACTTTGTGGGGTCGCAAATGAAAAATGCCACTCATGCTAAAGAATATACGAAGCAAGCAACTACTAACATTCATCATACCACGGTCAGAGCAAATACTATATTAAGTAATGAAGAAAGCAACATGTGTTTTACAGTTTACTCTTCGTTTTCAAATTTTTTAGACTGATTTCTAAAAAAAAACAACAACAAAAATACATAATTTTCCTTTTAAAATCAAGCAGGTCCTTTACAGGGTCTCTACCGTACAAAGAGAAAATCTTTAGCACACACATACCATTTCTTTAAAAGCTACAAACCCAGCATAAGTAAAAAAGAAATGCCTCAAAAATGTTTATACAAGCAAAGATTTTATGTGCAAGATATTTAAAAAAAGAAATCTTTTTAACCTAAAGAAAGTTAAACAAAATCTGTTTCATTTTTTCTGGCTCTTTACAAGAAGAAAAGTGTGTTTACACAGACGTCGACAAAAAAAAAAAAAAAAAATTAAAAGAAATAACTTGTATATGTGTTTTGGTTGAAAATCAATTTGTATACTAAACTGTTTTCAATGGAAGGGCAACTTAAACGGAATAAAAACGCAAGTGCACAAAACAACCATATACACATAAATATTTACAAAGGCAAACAAACAAAAGTGGTATAAAGGAGACAAACCTTTTGAAAACTAGTTAACTCGTTTAAGATGTTTTTGTTGTTGTTGTTGTTTGTTTCATCTTAAAGTTTGTGGTTTATGGCTACAGAAGAAAACCTTTTTTCTTTGTTGTAAAATTCTTTCAGCAGCCTTTAAATAGTTGATGGTTAAACAAATTTGTTTGTTGGCTTTTAAGTTGATAAGATTTTCATGTTAAACAAAAATAATTTTTATTACATTTTCCCTTAAAAAAAATACATATAAAACATTTGATTTTGTTAAATTGTTGTTAGCTCAAAATAAAAAAAAAAACAACACAATTTTCGTAATCATCTTCATATCCCCCCTCTGGATATAACAAAGTTAAGTGTGCAAATATTTAAAATATACCAGAGTTTTTGTGTTTTGTGTTGTATACTTTTAGGCCTTTATAATAGAAGATGTCATTTCAAAAGGTTGGTTATGTTTTTCTAATGTTGTTATTGTTAAAACTGTCGCCTGTTTAAGTTTTTCTCTCCTTTTTTTTAGCAGGCTTAACTAATCTCATTTGTTGCCATCTTGAGAGGAAGTTTTTTTTTTTTCTTTTTTGATAAATTTTTATTTTATTTATAACCTGGGTTTAATTTCAGTTTCTTTGTATTGTATATATACCTTTAGTAGCAGGGTGGGTAAATGAGGTAAAAAAAAAGAAATTAAATTTAATTTTCATTATTTCCAAGGATTTTCTAAATTAGGCGTAAACTGACTAGACAAAAAATGAAGGCTGTTTTATTTTTTTCAAATTATAACAGAATTGTTATAAGAATATTCTTGTATTTTTTTTTTTTTTTTTTTTTTGTAGCAATATTACAAATATTAACCATATTGTTGTTATAAAGGTGGTTTTGGGGCTTTGTGACAATAAAACATTTTAAATTTCTTGATTACATTAATAAATAAATAATGATGTTGTTTTGAAGAAAAAAAGGGCCAATTGATAAAAATCTTTGAAGATGTAGAAAAGTAAGGGGTTTTTGAATTTTAAAATCTTTTTCTGACCTTAAATTTAAGTGTTTTTATTTTAAATTTATTGTGTAAGAAATTTAATTATTTTTCTTGGGTGTATGACTTAATATTGTTACATTTCTACCTATTAAAAACAGTGGTTTACTGCCTTTAAACAAACCGTATTCTTTTGATTGCAAATAAAAGCCGTTTAGTAGTTTAAAATTTGTAACAACTCTTTATTTATTCAAATATACACAACAGTTTAAATAGTCACTATGTGTTTTTAATACACACACATGTTTATAATGCACACATTTACATTACACTTTATAATGTACAATACAGTTTATGTAAACTCTATCAGCGCGTATGATAAACTCACTAACTACTGCAACCTCAGTCCCTATTTATACACACTGCCATCTTCATTCAAGTAGACTAGATTTTTCTTAAAGGTAAAAACTAGTATATTCGAATTCTAGAGCTTTCCATGTTAATGTTAGCATCTTAAACATTTACAAACAATGGTCAACTCAAAGCTTTTATTTAATTATGTATGTTCCACAGCTATGTTGACAATATCCACAGAAGTGTTAAGTGCATAGAAAGGTTAAGAAACATCCCAGCAGTTAAGCATGTAGTTAATGTATCCCTTATAGACAGTAATCGTCACAAATGTCTTATCACTTGGCTGACTCCAATTTATATATTTTGGTCATTTGTCACGTATGTGCCCTTTGTAGTGCAGAGATTAGACAATTGGTTACTTTATATATCCCAGGTAATCTAGCGTGAAGACAATTGTCACTTAAGTGTCTCTAAGTAATCTTGAGTGTAGTTACTTTAGACATTTTGTGAGTAATTCAAACTGGTTTTATACAAATTGTGTTGATATAATTCTCATACAGTTCATTTTTACCCACCAGAAGCAATCCATTGGAGAGTTGTCGATGAAAGGTTTGTTTACAAGTTATCTTTTATTGGACTGCCTATCATGTGTCTCTTTAGCTTACTATTTGAGGTCAATTAGCACCCGTACATGTTGAAATAACTATTTATGTAGCTGATCTAGTTAACAGTTAGATAGCTAGTAATGCAACTGATGCTATTTAATCTGTAGGTGAAACCAATGCGTTGACTACTTTGGACCAGTTATTAGACAGTCTCATTGTAGTAAAATAGCGACATGCATGTGTTAAAATAACTAGTCACGTAGTAATTGAAGAACCTAGATCCCACCCTAAATTATGGGTAAAATCACTAGTTTGGGACTATCTCCTAGAACTGCTGGGATTACGTAACTTTAAACCAGCCATCAATCCTGTTATATTTGAATTCAAGTAAAACTTCGTAACAACATATGGAGTCCGAACCAAAAGATCTGCTCATCTTTTGAGGCCAACAACAAATCAAGCCAATTTCGGATACTTTGTTCCAAAGTGAAGTGTATCCAAGAGATAGCGTTCGGAATCGATCAAAACAAATATTAGCGGATGGCGTTTAATCTGGGCTATAAAGCTGTTGAGACAAACCTTCCCAAGCACTTCATTCTGGAATATTACGGTTTCATGTCTGGCCGCATTCTGGCCGTTTTTCGGTCAATGTTCGCTCCAAACGAATCTGTTGCGTTCGGTACAGGTTCTCTGTAATGGTATGGTCAGATTTCAGCAGCTCATAATAGCTAGGACCCTTTTGCTCCCACCAATTACAGAGAATTACTTTAGCGCCATGAATATTTGGTCTTGGTGTCGATTCGGCTGGTTGGTCGGGCTTCACATACGATCTCTTACGCTTCGGGAAGACGAACTATACGCTGCGTACAAGGTTTATATCGACAACCAACCAGTCGGAAGGCCGGACATCGATCAGTTTTTTAGAGTCTTTTTAATTATCTAGTAGTTACCTTAGAAATTTTGCAATAAAATATCCATAGTTATGGAGAGTATAGTTAACCACCATCTTGTGAAATATCTAGAGTCGAACAATTTACTTAGCGACCGGCATTACGGCTTTCATAGAGGACGCTCTACGGGGGACTTGCTGGCGTCATCGTTTTGGCTAAAGTATAGTGGTGGCTCTAGATATTTCTGAGGCGTTAAATATTAAGGAATATCAAGGAATCAGAAGCTGTTGATGATCTAGGGATGAGAATTCACTGGACAAAACACATTTTTCAAGTGTCGAAAGAAACATTCAAGTGCCTCGGTTTTCTAAGAGGGTGAAAGAAATACTTCACTTCATCTGATCTCCTTACTATTTACACCACTTATATCCGAACCAAAATGGAATATAACTCTCGTGTATGGGCCGGTGCTTCGAAGTCAATTTTGGAGTTACTTGACCGAGTACAGCAGATGGCGAAGGTGCTTATCGGCGACAGTAGAGTATCCAGCTCTATTGATTCTCTGGAGCATCGTCGCAATGTGGGTTGTGTTTCAATGTTCTATCGATACTACAATGGAGTGTGTTCTTATGAAATTAGGGAGCTTGTTCCCGATACCCGTAGTTTCTTTCGAAACACGCGTTTATCAGCGGGGGCTCATCCATTCGTGGTCGATTGGTCAGTGGATCGCATAACACACTACAGAGTTTTTAGCCGTACCGTCCGTATGCGGAATAAGCTTCCTGTCCCTTTCAATGTAGGAAAATTAAAATCAAATATCCACAAACACTACTCCCTCTATCCTCCTTTCCATAACCTATTTTACAAAACGATGCATTGCTTGAGTAGGGGTCATCCCCTGAGTGCTGGTCCAAGCATCTAAAGTCTCTCCCTCTCATTCTCGCTTTAAGCAATTGTTTCGAGTGTAACTTTATACTTGACCCCTTAAAAACCATGTTCATGTTTTAATATTATTAATTAAACTTAATTTTGATAAAACCTAAGAGCATGTACAATGTCTGTAAATGAATGTTGTTTATTTTTTCTCACTTACTTCACATGTCCATGCTACAAGGACATCTCCAAAACAGCTGGAATTCCAAACATGACACAACAATGTTACAACAAATGTTACTCTCTACATAACCTTCCAAAAAGAGAAGAAAAACACTCGTATTACTAACAACAAAAAGGTCAAATCATGTTTTAGGAAAATTTAATATAAAATCAACACCTTGTAAACTTGTGCTAACCAAAAAAAAAAAAAAGAAATGAGCATTTTGTGTATATTTTGAAATAGTTTGTGACTTAGCAGTGAAAAATATTATATAATATTAAAAACACAAAACTAAAACATTAATCAAATTTGTATAGTTAAATGAGGAGTAAGTATATGAGCATAGAAAACAAAAATTTGTTTTTATTCAAATAAAGGCAAAGTACTTATCTAATGTTGGGGTAAACGAAAGAAAGAAAGACAAACAACCATGTGTTACCAAAGTTAAATGAAGCTTATTAAAAGCTCAAGTATATTAACTGATATATACATTTATGTATGTGTGTATAATATTTACATACTTATGTGAATTCAAGTCCTTAATAAATATTATATTCACCACATGTGTTTGGAACATTAAAATGAAATCAAACAAAAATCGTTTGCTCTTTTAATATCTGGGTCGTTTATAAAGTACGTACTTACTTCTATTTTTTAAACTAGGACATAATGAAAGATGTTTTATTTTAACAATATCCGGACCTCAATGGGCGAACACCTAATACTTCAAAGGTTTTTTGGTTTACTCTGACTTCTGCTTAAATTTAGAAATGATAATTGTACAGGCTGAAATTTCGCTTTTAAACATTAGTTCATTTAACTTTAAATACGTTTTTATAGAAGCGTTAACTGCTGGAATTAAGCTAGCATAAAGCTTTATGGGCGTTACTTAATAAGAAAAGTTTTGTGATAAACAAAAAAAATGGTTTTTCTGTTAAAAAAGAAAACTCATTAAAACGTTAAATTTTGTTAAAGAAAATATAATTACATGGTAAGTGTGTAAATTTCGTATGGAAAAAATAACCAAACAATTTATAATCATAGTAACCTAATAGCTTCTGAACTAAATACTAGTTTCAATATCAAAAAATGTTAGGGTCATAATGAATTTGTAAGAAAATTACATACTCAGCTTTGAAAGAATTTATAAGTGATTGACTTTATATACTTAATTCACTTAAGTATTTTATAAAGCAATACTTAAGTGAATTAAGTATATAAAGCACATATGGCACTTAACAAACATATTCATTAAACCGTTCAGCATGAGTGGCAAGGGTATAGAAACGTTTGTCAATCCATTTGTAATTTCTACATTTTTCATTTGCGACCTCACAAAGCATATATATTTTGGATCGCTATAGATAGCGAAGTGGAAATAGCCATGCACAGTGGTTTAGAAACGTATTTTTTTAGAAATAATTCGGTATCTCGGGAACTATTGAAGATATTGTTACGAAATTTCACATGGTTGGAGCTGAGGTGTTTTAGAGTTTATTTACATTTGCTAAGCTTTCTAGGGCCAGTGCATGACCCCTCAAAGTTGGTCACCTCTGGTCACAAATTTTTTAGAAAAATCGACAAAAATCCATTTTTTATCCCAATAAGCTGAAATTTAAAATATGAATAGAAGATCTACAAAAAAGTTCACTTACATGTGAAGGTTATCTCCATTAGTTGAATAGAGATTTAGGTTTATTGAATTATTTTTATAATTTTTCTCTATCTTTTTATGGTTTTTTTAAATATGACGGGACTACAAATTTAATTTATAAATATCAGCTTTATTGGGGATAAAATTCTAAATAAAAAAACAGCTTGCTAACAGTTATCTCATCCCTATAAAAAGCTACACGCATCCAAAGTTGGAACATGTAAAAAGATCCGCATTCTTTACGTTTTTTCCCCAAAAAAGTCCATATATTTTTTCTTTAATAGAAAAAAATTTTCTTTGGGAGTATATACAGTTTTTACATGATTCGGAAAGAGAACTTAATGCAAAGGCAAGCAAAGTTAAAATCTGGCTCAGTTAAGCGGACATAACACCCTGCAGACCTATCCAAACTTGGCCAATTTTGAAAGAAAAATTTTGGTTTGAGTAAAAAATTCTAAAAAGGCAAAGCAACGATCCTCAAAAAACCTCTACTTTTGTATAACCCTATATAATTCTTAAGTACTTACTAAGTTTATTTACTATCACACGGTAAATTACGTCACAGTAGGCACTTTTCTAAAAAATCTATGTTTTTGGAACACATTTTCCCCGTTTTAGGAATTTTGGTATTCAAAAATTAAAAATGTCAAAATTTATAATGCCATTGATTTAAGGATATTTGGATCTATATTAGTTTCAAATTTTATTATGATATCTTTAACGGTTAAAATTTTGCATTAATTCAAATTTTATATTTTACGCTATGGAAAATCACCTTATTACAATTTTCTTAGTTTTTAAGGTATATTACGTCCCAAAAATATATAAAATTATTTAATTTTACTAAAATATCAATCCTAAAATACTAAGGTTTTCACCAATATCAAATACTTATATAAAAAGGCTTTATGTACTCCTCATAAGTTCCACAAACTTCGTGAGAAGGGTATATATAAGTTTGTCATTCCGTTTGTAATTTCCACAATATAATTTACCGATCCTATAAAGCAATGGTGCCTATACTCTTGGTGGTCATTTGTTTTTGTAAATGCTCTTAGCTATAGGCTGTGTGCTTCAATACTTAATAGGGCACTCAGCACTAGCAATATGAAATACACAAACAACTTTGTCTTGTTAGCTTTTTTGTCGTTCTTCAGTGTATACACGCAAGTACAAAGCAACAATACTTTCGTATGCTTTGCTGGTAAACATTGACTACAGCGATCATCAATGTAGATTTTGTTTATCATATGGTATCGTTTAAAAAAGTGTGTATTTTTTTTCTTTGTTCTTTGTGTTTTAGTTTTTACAACAAAAAATATTGAATAAAAATTAGTTTTTCTTTAAATGTATTGGTGTTTGCTCTTCCATAAGGAAATTTTTTGCAACCCTGCTATAAAGTATATATATTCTGGATCCTTATATACAGCGGATTCAATTAAGCAATGTCCGTCTGCCTGTCTTTTCATCTGTCTGTTGAAATCAATTTCTTTAAGACCGCAAATAATTTACTAACTTGATTCATACATCAATATATCGGGAATTCTTCCGACTCGCTTGCTATTTAAAATCGAGAAAATCAGCAAACAAATGGCTGAGATATAAGGAAAAAACCGGGCCAAACTCGATTTTTGGCCTATTTTTTTTATCTATATCTGGATTACTAAGTAATTAATACTGATAGATATTTCAAAGTCAATTGCAACGATCTATATAAGGCTATAGTAATTTGGACCTACAGTGGGTCAAAATCGAGAAAAATATTTTTTTACCCGAATTTTTTTTTACTAAAAAAATTTTTGCCATACATTTTTTTTTCACTAGTAAATTTAAAAAAAATTAAAAAAAAAAATTTTAAAATTAAAAAAAATCTATTTCGAAAAAAAAAATTTTTTTTAAAAATTTTGAAAAAAAAAATATAATTTTTTAAATTTTGAAAAACAATTTAAAAAAAAAAAATTTTGTTTTCAAGTTTGAAAAAATAATTTGCCATAAATTTTTTTTCACTAGTAAATTTAAAAAAAAATATTATTTTTTGAATTTTAAAAAGCAATTTTAAAAAAAATTTTTGTTTTCAATTTTGAAAAAAAAAATAATTTTTTACCTAAAAAAATATTAAAAAATTTTATTTTAAAGAATAATTTGTTGAAGTCACAGCCATACATGTTTTTGAAATAACATAATATAACATCTTTTACATGTTTTTGAAATAAATTTTAGCACACGATCCCAACAAAATCTTGGTAATGACTTGCATTTACTCAATATCTAAATACAAAGAGGTTATTTAAGACATTGCATGTAACTAGTTTTAGTGGTATTAAAGTAATGACATATTTATAAGCTGCTGTGGTAAGTAGGTACTTCTGTCCAATGGCATCACCGTGTTAAAAAAAGGATATGAACCTGTAAACGTGGTCGTGGTGGCTAGTTGGCTGCTGATGTTTTTCATTCACTCTTATCGTGGTTAGCGTAAACGTCATACGCCTACGACAGTTACAGTTTGCATTTTATCTTTAATCTAGTACGTAACAGTAGTAGGCGTAAGACGTTTACGCCAACCACGATAAGGGTGATTATTAACGGCATACCTTCCTCTTTATTATGGAATAAACATCCAATCATTTATCTCAAAAAATTCCATTTTTCTTTGAATACCAAAATAACACCTCTTGTTGGAAAACCCATTATATGATTCTTAATTTTGAATGACCTATTTCCTTTGTATTCTGTGAAATTTTGTGAAACTGAAAAGTTTAAGATCTTTAAGAAAATGTTTTAAATATGCACACATATTTTAATAATAATCATTGTAATATAACAAGCATGATTTTTCTTAAAACTAAGTTCATTTATTTAATGTTTAACTCAAAAACTCGCACATTAATGTAATAAAGTAGGTGATGTGACAGAAATTCAAACGAAAAAATGAAATAACAGTATCATTGTAAACAAAAATGAAACAGAAAGTTGTTAATAAAGAAATCATACTTCAAATGATAAAGAAACACGAAGAAACATGGAACAAGGAAAATCTGAAACATCACTGTCTCTCCAAATGTCTATATAAACTTAAAATAAAAGTTTATATTTTCCCATAACGTTCACGTATGTTATAAAAACAAAAAAAAGGGAAATGTCATAATTTACATGTGTTGTATTGTCATAAATTCATCTTATTTTTAAACAAAAATTGTCAACTCATACGGGAATATGCAACAGACATACTAAAACTCATACTCGTCCTTAAAGTGAAAGTCCTGTTTATATTCTTGTCTTCTTTTCTTGCGTTTCTTTTATGTTATAAACATTTATTTTTTATACATAAAATTTATATGTACATTTTTTATTTTATGATAACCATACACATCATTTATAAACAAATCCTGTCATACATTTAAAACCACTTGAATTGCTATTTAAGTGTGTGTGCGTGCATGATGTGTGTGCATGAGTTTATTATATGTTTTTAAACTGTTTATGTCACATAAACATTGTTTAAATTTTGATGGTATGCAAACAAAAGTGTTGGTGTCCTTTACACACATTCCAGCAGTCCCTGGAACTACATAGTTTAAAACCATCATTGCTTACCCGTAATCCTACTAAATAGGCATTTAACTGGCGAATTTTGTAGGTAAACATAACAAAAAAACTGCAGGGTTTCTTTTTCGTACTCATGTTTTTTGCATGATTTTAAAATTTTCATTATTTTTAAAAGACAATTGAAAATTATACAAAAAAAAACTTCAAGACTTTCATTTTTTATATTGTGTACATACAATATACTCAAGTATGTGTGTGTATTTTGTGGATTTTATTTAACTTTTACTTAATATTATTACGTTGATGATAATTTAACTTCATTAGTTTGTTTTATGTTCTTTGTCATATAAGCTTTTTTATATGCCCCTTCAATTTGTGTAAAGTTTAAAGCACTTTTTTTACGAGTTTTAACAAACAACATTATTAAGTATTGTCTTGAGCTGTCAAATATTTATAAGTGTATTATATTTTCCAAAAAAATTAAAAAAATGAAGAGTTATAATAAAAGAAAGTTGGTTTGTTTGTTTATGTCCTTATTTTATTAATCAATTTAAATGCTGGCAATGTTTTTAATAAAGTTAATTCATTTATTAAGAAATACTTTATGGTAGACATGATTGATAATAAAGAACTTTAATAAATGAGTTTGCAATCAAATCAGTAATTTAAAACGTTGGAAGTATTTTTTTTTTTTTAATTTTACATAATGAATATAATAATTGCTTTTCAAAATTAGTTTCAGTTTTTTTGTAAAAAACAAATGGCAAATATTAACAGACTTCATAACGTTCTTTTATTCATAATTAGAATTGCGATTTGTGTTTCTCAGTCCAGATATAATGCGCCAACATTGGAACGTTCCACTTGCCCTGATAGCGTTTTTGCATTTCGGTTTGAGTAAAAAATCCTAAAAAAGCAAAGCAAAAGCAAATCTCCATATTTGTATAACCCTACATGTTTCTTAAATACCTACAAAGGATTTTTACTATCACACAGTAAATAACGTTACAGTATGCACTTTTCTAAAAAATCTCAGTTTTTGGAACACATTTTCCCCGTTTTAGAAAGTTCGGTATTTGGAAGTAAAAGATAACAAAAATTATAATGTCATTGATTTAAGGACATTTGGGTCTATATTAGTTTCTAATTTTGTTATGATATCTTTAACCGTTAAAATTCAGCATTAATTCAAATTTTATATTTTTCTTCATGAAAAATCACCATATTATAATTTTTTTTAATTTTAAGGCAAATTATGTACCAAAACTTTATAAAATTATTTAATTTTAATAAAATATCAATCTTCAAGTCCTAAGGTTTTCACGAATATCAAATACGTATACAAGAAGCCTTTATTTACTCCTCACAAGTTCCACAAACCTTGCCCCCTTTGAAAAATTGTTAAGTTTTTTCATATATTGCATGCAAAGTGTGTATACTTACATATTAAATGTAACTTTTGAATTCAAACACATCTCTTCAACTAATAGAGATAACCTACACATGTAAGCGTACTTTTTGTAGATCTTCTTAAGAACTATTTATATATTAAATTTCAGCTCATTCGGATCATAAATGGATTTTTGGCGATTTTTTTTTTTAAAAATTGAAACCCGATGTGACCAACTTTGAGAAACCACACACTGGCCCTAGGAAGCTAAACCATAATATGGATAACTTACGATTCACATGATTGTATCAATCATATATTCGGTTCCAGTATACAAGTATATGTTTGTGACAACCATTGTTATGATGAATCTTTTTATCATAATATGTTGTTCTCAGATTATGATATCCATAAGCCGAGATCAACATAATATGGTTAGTCCTTCATCATATAAATGGTTGTCACAAACATATACATGTTTACTGTAACCATATATATGATTGACACAATCATGTGAATCGTAAGTTAACCATATTATGGTTACCACAATCACGTGAATAGTTACTGTGTCTATAATATTGTTAAAAAGTGTGGAAATGGTTACTGTAAACATGTACAAATATATTTTTTCTCTGTGTGTCCACCACTGTGTGTGGGTTGGAGTATATACCTTCCTTAATCTTAGCTTCGTTTAATCTTGCAAATTTCTTTTGTAGGTAAGATTTGGATTTGATATTCGTCATATTTCGTCAAATTTCTTTTGTAGGTAAGATTTGGATTTGGACTAAATATGACGAATATCAACGTCATATTTAGTCAGTTTCATAAAGGCTTTCATAAGATCTGCGTGACCGGTAGGAGGAATCATTGAAAAAATATTTCTGTTATGTAAGAAAACTAGCACTTAACTTACAGCTATGAATAGAAGACATCCCGTCATTCTCCTTATATATTAAATTTAACCAACAATTTAACATTCGCCCGGTGGCCGAAATTCGACCACTTTTAAAACGCTTTTTACCACTTTTATGGAAAGATTTAACAAAAGTTTTATATTGTGCATATCTAGAGAAAAGAATCTTTTAAACCATATATGTTTCAACAATATTGGTGGACAATAACATACTAACTCCCATTTTCTCAATCTCTGGTTATCGATTTTCGTAACGATATAATTCCAATTAATATAATTTGTGTTGGGGGTTAAAAGTGAACCACAAAAAAAACGTATGGCCTATTTATATATAAGATATTGCGTTAAGACTTTTTCTCTAGTACGTAGCCAGTTCCTAAAGGAAGCCATTGTTAAAGTCTCGACCCATGATCATTACACACAACATATTGTACATTTTTCTGTATTACAATGACAATGTACGAGGTTTTGCTTTCTGAGAAAATTAATAGTGGATTATGTAGGATTTCAGCTCCGTCATATACAGTGTTAGGAAACGTCGGTGTCTGGGGAATATTGGAATGGTTTTAAGGATAAAAAGCCGATGGTATAAAAATAACAGTCAGATACATGTTGTGTAAACCCTTGTTACTGCATTGGCACTGCAAAACGAAATAATGTTATGTCATATTTCGCGAGAGAAACTCTTTCCATTTTTATTGATGCAACAAAATGACAAGAACATTTTGAGTTTTTTAGCATGCCGACAAGCATCACATCAGACATTGTCAAGTCCTGTCGTGCACTTCGAACATGATCTGCATGGCATTCGAAGACAATGACAAAAAAAATTAGAGTAAATTGTAGATTTTTTATACTCTTTACCATGAGTGGCAAGTTTGTCATTCCGTTTGTAACTTCTACATTTTTCATTAGCGATCCCACAAAGTATATATATTCTGGATCGTAATAGATAGCGAAGTCAATATAGCCATGTCTGTCTGTCCGTCTGTATGTTGAAATCAACTTTCCGTAGCCCCCCAATAACATACATACATGATTCATACATCAATATATTGGGAATTATTCCGGCTCGATTGGTATTTAAAATCGAGAAAATAGGGCCACAAATGGCTGAGTTATAAGGAAAAAAACGGGCAACCTCGATTTTTGGTCTATTTTTGATATATATCTGGATTGTCTATATTAAGTCATTAATATAGACAATATGGATATCTAATGATAGATATTTCAAAGTCCACTGTAAGGATGTATATAAGGCTATAGTAATATGGACGTACAATGGGTCAAAATCGCGAAAAATATTTTTTAACCCGAATTTTTTTTTAACAAAAAAATTTTTTTTTTCTCTAATAAATTAAAAAAAAAAAAATTTAAGTTTAAAAAAAAATTTGGAAAAAAAATTAAAAAAACAATTTCGAAAAAAAATGTTTGAAAAAAAAAATTTTGAAAAACAATTTAGAAAAAAAAATATTTTTTTAAATTTCGAAAACAAAAAATTTTATTTTGTTTACCTAAAAATATTAAAAATTTGTATTTTAAAGTATAATTTGGTGAAGGATATATAAGTTTCGGCACAGCTGAATATTAGCTCTCTTACTTGTATTTTGTGAATTTTGTTTACATAAAAAATTATTGTAAAGTATAATTTGGTGAAGGGATTAAGATTCGGCACAATGACTTATTATAAATGAACGAAGAAACACACATGATTTTCATGTGCAAATGACAAGTGAGACATAAGTGTTATGTCATGATAATTCCATTATCAGGTCCTGGCATGCTTTTTAAACTAGATCTGCATGACATTTGAAAACAATACCAAAAACCATTCAAATACATTTTAGCATTATTTTATTACTGGCTTACTACTTATACATATATGAACGAAGAAAGACATATGCTTGCCACAGCTCATCATTCTCCAGCCAAATGACATGTTTGTCATGTAAAGTCCTGTAATTTCATAACATTAAAAGATAATGTAAATTTATACAACAGCTCGTACAATAATTTGTTTGCGTTATAATGAAATAACATGTCAGTATATTTGAGTTGGCACAGCAATGTACAATACTTTATTTGAGTCCTAACATCAAGCTGGGCATAACATTTTTATGTCTGTCATTTTTGTACAGCTTGTTGTCTTGTGACCAGAAAGCTGGTCAGGAGATCTGAATTAATGAAAATGTTCAAGTTTTTATAAGACTCTTTTTTTATATTAAAAAAATACTTTTAATGAAAAGTGTTATTAAAGCAAGGTACAGGTAAAAGGACATGCTTATATTCCAATTATTTTCAAACGAACCCACTGTGCCTATTCTTTGCAGGCTTTTATTCCCTATGCTTTCATACAAGTAACTATGCTGAAGTCATCATATAACCATTCAAATATAACTTTAAATTGTTTTGCTTACACAAATATTTGCTGCCCTAGTCGCAAATAATATTATCAAACCATTGTCATTATTAAATTCTGAAAATTATTACCGTATTCTATACAAAAAAAACTGGCTATATTAAAAAATAGCTTAAACACCATGTGGGTTGGTTGGTTACCATTTAGCCTTGAAGAAAACGGAAATAAAACAAGCTAGTAAAACCTTTATTGACAATATAGATGGTTTATTATATTAAATTTATGGTTAGGGATTTTACAAGAAAATCCTTTGCTTTCATTATAACTTACACATGAACTGAAACAAGTTTAAAAAGTGTTAAGGTTAGAGAAAGAGAGAGAGAGGGAGAGAGAGAGAGGGAATAGCTAATAAATATCTAGTTTTTGAATAACTGCTGAAGGCCTATAAACCAGAAAGTGTTTTACAATGTTGATTTTGTTAGATGATGTAACAAAAACAGGATGTAAAGTATAAAAGCTTAAAGGCTACATAAAATACACACATTTACTATACATATATGGATAAAAAAAAATTTATAACAACCCAGCAGTTAAGCTAGTAGTCAATGTATTCCTTAGACAGTAATTGTTAGTAAGGTGTGATCACTCAAATTTAAATAATTTGGCTCACTTATGTGTTCTTTGTAGTGCAGAGAGAAGTCAATTGGTTTCTTTAAACCTCCCTTGAAATCCATCGTGAAGTTAGTTGTCACTTAAGTGTCTCTAAGAAATCTAGAGTGTAGTCACTTTAAACTTTTATTTCATACTGCTCGAGTAATTCGTACAAACTGGTTTCATACAAATTCTCATACAGTTTATTTTCATTTTTCTTAAGAATACTGACATCCCATATAAACTAATGTGAAGTCAATTGTCACTTTAGTGCCTTTATGTAACCTAGATTGTAGTCGCTTTAAACATTTATTTTGTACTGCACTTTATAAAGTAGTTACTTTATCCACCTGAAGTAATATATTGGAGAGTTGTCCGAGGAAGCTTTGTTTACAATCAATCGATTATTGGACAGTATTTTTAACTGACTCTATTTGAGGTCAATCAAGTAACCAGTTAGGTAGCTAGTAAGGCAAGTGCGGATCTAGGTGAATCATTGGGTAATTAGAATTTGTTCTACATTTTTATTTTTTTTATTTTCGGTTTTGGGTTTGGGGGGGGGGGGGGAATTCCTATTTCACCCCCTCTGGATCCGCGCCTGTAGTAAGGTATCCAAGTAACCGGCATGTGAATCTACTTTGAACTAGCTATCAGACAGTCGCATTGTAATCAAAAAGTGGTCAATTGAGTCTCCCACAACTGCTGGGAATATCTCAACATGTGTTTCATGTTTATGTTTCTGTTTGCAATTTGTTTATAGCAAAATCTATAACTTGCAGCTATTAGTCGTTTTCGTTATTCTTTTTTTATTTTCCAACTGTTTTTTACTTTTTTTCCTTTTTAGAGTTTTTGTTGCATGGGAAATTTATGCTTATAAGGCATGTTTTGGTTGTTAGTGTTATTTATTATTATTTTTTTTCTCCTGAATTCTGTTTCTTTTAGCTATATTAATACGTTGTAAAGTAAATTGTGTTGCTGCTTTGTTGGGGGGGGGGGTTGGTTTTAAAGGCGTTTTTTTTTTTTGCAAACTTTTATTGAATATAGCCGTGTAGCACTTGAGAACTGTGTTGCTGTTGATGTACTTAGTTGCTGGTTTTCTTTATTGGAAATTTATGCAAAATTTAACCTTAACAAAAGGTTTTAACAGTAGAAGAAGGTTTCGTTGTAATAGATAATTGATTTTCTTTCATTTCTTTATTTTTATTTTTTTTTATTGTAGCAAAGGTTTGAAAGGTTGGCAGAGATAAAGTTTTTGAAACTATTTGTAATAAGTTTAAGTTTTCTAGCATATTAAAAAGAAAATTTTAAAACATTAAAGTAGTTTTAAAATCGTTTGTAGCTTTACAGAAAATTAATGAATATTATATTGTAACAACATTTTTACAGTAGGTAAGGCAAGTTCATGTTGATCTATATAAATGTATGATTCATGGCATATATATTCTGGGTCCTCATAAGATTCAAAGACGATCTGGCTATGTCCGTATGTCTGTCTGTCTGTTTTATGTTGATAAGGTTTGTATGGTATTGAAATATCGTTAAAGCCCCCATACAAATATCCACCGGAATACTGTTTAACCAGCCATAAATATATAATGTTGCATACTTCAAAGTATGGAGAAAATCGGGCAGCATTTATCCCCAATCACGAATTGAACATAAACAAGTTTTATGTGAACCACAATCTTTCCTCAATTCCATACAAAATACGTTCTATATACCTATAATATATTTAACAAGTAAGAGCTATATTCGGCTTTGCCGAATCTTATATACCCTTTACCAAATTATACTTTAAAATAAAATTAAAAAAAATTTTTTTTTTCGAAATTATTTTTAAAAATTTTTTTCCAATTTTTTTTAATATAAAATAATTTTTTTTTTTTAATTTATTAGTGAAAAAAATTTATGACAAAAAAATATTTTTTGTGAAAAAAAATTCGGGTTAAAAAATATTTTTCCCGATTTTTACCTATTGTGGGTCCAACTTACTTTACGCTTATATACTTCATTGCAATGGACTTTGAAATATCTATCATTAGATATCCATATTATCTATATTAATGACATAGAAATCCAGATATAGATAAAAAATTGGCCAAAAATAGAGGTTGTCCCGGTTTTTTCTTTATATCTCAGCCATTTGTGGGCCGATTTTCTCGATTTTAAATAGCAACCGAACCGGAGGAATTCCCGATATATTGATGTATGAATCAAGTTTGTAAGTTATATGGGGTCTTCAGGAAATTGATTTCAACAGACAGACAGACGGACATGGCTTAATCGACTCCGCTATCTCTAAGGATCCATAATATATATACTTTATAGGGTCTGAAAATTATATTGTGGAATGACAAACTAATATATACCCTTCTCATGAAGGTGAAGGGTATAAAAATTGACAAAATTTGTTTTATATACCCTTCTAAAAAACTGTTTCTGATTAAGAATTAAAGTACAGCATGAGTACGTGATATTCAATTTCAATGGCGGCTCACTTAGAACAGACCTGAATAGGGGTTTGACACAGCAAGTGAAAGCTCTGTGGCAGTAGATTCCAAAGCTGTATTTGGTATGTTCAATTGTTTCTCAGGAAACATGATACGAGTTTCAGAATATTGGGGATTTATCAGGTGCGGATCTAGGTTAACCATTTGGGGAAAGGGAAAAATTTAAATTTGTTCTACATTTTTCTTTTTTTTCTTCTTTTTTATATAAGAAAACTCTGCATACGCGCCTGGAAATTATAGATATTTAATATATTGTATTATACGGCCCTTTAGAACCAACCTGAGTAGGATTGCGTTACACCAAAATGAAAGCTCTGAAGGAGAATATGTCAACACAATTAAAAAAAACTCAGTTGTTTTTTCGAAAATATGATACGAGGGCAGTTCCCAACAAACCATTTCATAAGCGAAATGTAACTTAATTGTAGAATAAGCTTATCATAAGAGATTTCCTACAACTTTTTGTAAGCACACTTCTTATTAGCTTATTTAAGTACAAAAAGATAAATGTTTTAAATAGTGTTTTGAAAATGCTTCACATGACAATACTTTTTACAATAATACTTGCTATACACTTAGTTCATATAACACTTTAACATATATGTTTGAAAATGACTTTTGCTTTTGCTTAGTTTTGTATGTGTTTTTGAGAATAATATCCCGTTATTTGACGCGTGCCTATTATTTGTTGAAGTTTTTAGTCTTAGTGTTTTGTTCAAAGAGTGAAGTGTTTTAAAAAGTTTAAGCTTTTAAAAAAGTAATTATTAAAATCATAAAACTTAATAAATAATTTATAAATAAATTTCAGAATAATTAAATTCTTATGTAAAAACGTGTATAAATATTATTTGGTTATATTCCCAAGCTTACAAAACTATTACGAATGTAAGCTTATTATATACTACAAACAAGTAATATTATCGCAAGGTTTCAGTTTTCATTATTAAATAATATTTAATAAGACTTTTACAATAGTAATCACAATACTTTTCTAAGCTTAAGGCTTATGTTGGCAAGCTTGTTATAAGTGATTTCTAGATAGTTTTGCTTAGTAGGGTTATATTTAGAGTACATTGGGGGCCATTTTTAACAGACCTAAATTGGGTTCCGACACACCAGGTGAAAACTAGGAGGGAGTAGATGTAAAACTATATAGGGTATATGCAGTAGTTTCTCAGGGGTGGAAATTGTTAAAACATTTTTGCAACACTGATGTTTAGAGCATTATAGGGACCTGAAAGGGGTTTCCACATAGCAAATGAAAGCTGGAAGAGAGAACATGTCAAAACCCTTTATGTTTAGTGTAACACTTAAATTTTTTTCTTTTCAGTGTAGTTTATAATATCTCAACCATGATTTTTTGTTAATTTATGATGACTTTGTGTACTTTATCATTTCTATGGCAGTCATTTCTCAAACAATTTTAAGATTTTGAAAGTAAATGGAATGAAAATCAGAACACCAAGCACTTTCACTAGTATGCCTTTTCAGTGCAGCACTGTGGTGTTATAAATACAAACGTTTACTAGCTATCTTTAGTTATAAGATAATGCAAACACTTTCGTTGCCTTCAATAATTTTAGCTTATTAATTTCCATTTATTTTCCTAATAAAGCCTATGTAATTTTGAAAAGAAACCAAATAATATTTACCTTATCTTTATTAAGAGGATTTCTTAGTATTTTATTTTTCTGTAATAATTGTCTTACTCTCAAGTTGTCATAAGGTAATTTTTCGTATTTTTTTTTTTTTTATTCAAGTCTGTCATAACAAATTGTCAATAACTGTCAGTGGTTTAAAAGAAAAATGATGCTGTTGACAAAATATTATAATCTTTATAACAAATATACAATTTATACAAACTGTTTATACTTAATATTTGGTGGAGTGAGAGGCGAATACATGACAAACACTTACAAATATAAGTATTTATGTACTTAAATATAATTGGCAGTATTAAATTAGCTTGATTTGAAAGTAAAACATTTCATAGAGAAATAAATTGAGCTTCACTTTTCTGAGAAAATTTAAAGGCCTTTAGAAATTACAAGTTATTTTGTTTGACTGATATAACAAAAAATGTTTAAGATCGTCATACATATACAAATATATAACATTTCGGCATCTTTACATTAGAAATACCAAATATTGAAAAATTTTAACTTTGACCTTCACGGTTTAAGGGTTAACGTTTTCCAATTTTAGTAAAACTTTCATAGTATATCTAAAATTATCTGAGTTATAAGATTCTGTATATTCGCCAAAAAAATATTTTTTCCCGAAAATCACTAAATTTAAATCGTAGGTACGAAAAAACTGTAAGAGGTATTGACATAATTTTTTCATATTTTAATTCTCTATTATGATCTCAATAAATCCCAATGTGATGATCAAAAAATTCGGAAATTTTTCTAACAAAATTTTTAAAAATTTGAAAATGGAGATTTGAAACTGCCGTTAAAAAAAAATTGTTTGGCCATCCCTGCGAATAGGTTAACGATATTCTACAAAGACAAAAACTCATACAAATATAAATACGGATATATTTTAAGTACAAATTAGCTTTTATTTTAATATTTCTTAAAATGTGTTAATTTTGTTCCTACATTTCTTGTTCAAGTGGCCTGAGACACGCTAAAGTCTGGGGAATTTTTAATAACTTTAAAATTTTTTTACCAATTTTTATCTTTTATATCTCATTAGAACGACAATTACGTACACATTTCGATTCTTATACATTCGATTGCAAAAAGAATTATTTAGTAGCAAAATTTTTACAAAAACTGAAAAATTTGCATTTTTCCGAATTTTAACGATAATACAGTTTGTGGATCACTTTGACCCAAAGGAGATATAGCTTCAATCTGAAAAATATTTTTTTGACTGTAATTTTCATTAATATAAATAAATCTACATATTTATGTAACAAAATGCAGAAAGTTAAGGAGTTTTACAAATTTATTTCATAAAAATAGTAAAATTTTGCATATATCTGACCTTTGACCTCAATGCGCGTCCCGAAATCGTTGTCCGATTTGGCTCAAATTTTCAGTACTTATCTTTTAGACCTAGTGTCACAATATTCCACCCGGCACCCTTCAAAAATCGAAGTCAAATTTTTTTCCATACATGTGTTTGTCACTCTAATATACATATAAGGAGTGAGATCGAAAAATTCTTAACTCCAATTCCCATGCTCTGTTTTTGGCCTCTAAATTTTTAACAGCGTTCCTGTCAGGAACTTTTTGAGCCTTGTATGTTTTTCAACCTGCTTTAGCTTTAACTTTTCGTACCAAATAGTTCAAGCACTGAGCTAACCGGGCTGCTTTCCTACCGAATGTGTTGGGAGCTCTTTTGAAAATTCTTTCTATTTTTTTGGATTTAGAAACATCATGTGGACTATTGCTTCCACCTGAACCAAGTTTTATATCAACGAACAAGTTCTCCCGATACTGTTTAATAATATTGGAAATAGATTGACGGCAGACCTTTGATTGTTTGGCCAACTTTTTTAAGGACCAAGTTGGGTTTTGTTGAAAATATTTAATAATTTTATGACCCACTATTTTCTGGTCATTCGTTTTAATCAGATTAACATTAAATGAATATAATTGACATTAAACATAATAGCTGAGATGTTTTACAAAGGCAACCTGATGAAATAATACTTGGGTTAAAAGTTTTAAAGAAAAACGTGTGTTAAGAACTTTTCGATCTCACTTCTTACTTAAGGAAAAGTAAACGATTAAAGTTAAAATTTAAATTTTAACTTGTTTGATATAACAACAAGTGTCACGTCATGCTATGCTCCCCCAAAAAAAGTTTTTCATGATATTCGAAGCCAATAACTATTAGCCATTCGTATAAATCGTGGTATAAATTTATTTTATTATAATTTTACTTTACGCAGTAGCTTTTTGACTGATTCCAAGCTGTCATTGGTATAATGTCACCATACTGCCCCCCGCCCCTTGGTAGTGACAGTAAGATCAACACATACAACAATATAAAAAGTAAATAGTTATTTTTACAAAATAAAAAATCCATTACATTTGTTAATAGAAACAGAAATACTACCCATGAGCTGCTGGAGTATGAAGCAAACATGTGAAATACCAACACTACAGATAACTTTCTCCTGGAATTTAACCCTTTTAACTTTCTGTTGAATGTAGTGTAACAAATATTTTACAGAATTACGTTTTTTTACCTTTAAAAATCAGAGGTGCGTGTTCCACATTTTATAATGTTTTATTTACAAAAAAAAGTTTTAAGGAAATTTTTGTTCTTTTTATTAAAGTTGCTATTTTTTGGCTTTGTATAGAAGTTTACGTATGACTTATTGGCTGGTTTAGGCAGTTGTTTTTTTTTATATATATATTTTATTTCATTCTTTGCAGCCATATTTTTAACGTTAATAACAATATTTCATCGATGGTATCAATACTTCATTTAAACTACCGGCAGCTGTAGCTGTAGTACACTTCCGTAATAAACACATACACATATACACACGTTTAATACATGTTTTATATTAAAAACATGTTTTTTTTGTTTTTGGGGGGAAAAAGTTATTTTGTGGTATTGGTGCTTGAACTTTATTTAGTAGCAGAGTTTTGGGCACAAAGTGTGTTTATGGCGTGTCTATGAGTGTGTTTATGAAAAGTTATATTTTATTATTATTCTTTTCTTTTTTTCTTTTTTCTGTTCATTTTCACATTTATTATTTATGACATTTTGCTGTCTCCCTTCCACTTTAGTATTGGTTTCTGTAGTTTGTTTGTTTCAGGTTATAAATTATAAAAATGTGATAATTTATGTTTTAACAAATTGTTTTTATAGAGAATATTTTATATAGCAAGAGGAGGTTTGGAAAAAGAAACCTAAAAGTAATTTCTATTATTAAATAATTAGTACAATATTTGTTATGGTTAATTTTTTTTTTATATTTACATATAAATTACATTTCATATAAATCTATTTGTTGGCAGAGAATTTATGAGTTGTCAAGTAAATAAGCTTGATTTATTTAATAATATTTAATAAAATAGAAAAAACGCCTAAAAAGATGCTGCTTTTTTTAAATGTCTTTCAATTCTTCATACTGTCAATATTTTAATTACATTCCTTAAGGTAGGGTCACACACGGCAAATATTTGACGAAAAAGACTTAACCACTAAATAAAATATATTTAAATTCTTATATTTATTGTCAAAAACTCCTTTTACTTAGGACAATTCAAATCAAATATTAAGTTTCATTTTATTTGATGCTATTAGATCTTACAAAACACTTGAAAGAGTAAACAACGTCAAACAAATTTGTACTAAAAAAAGTGGTTACGCTTTTTTGAGTAAATATTTGCCGTGTGTGACCGTACCTTTAGTTTTAAATTTTCTTTAAGTCAACTTGACTTTCAACAACTCAAATTGCGGGCAGAAAACATGAATCAAATCTTACGTTGACACATACATATATTTAAATACTTAATTCACTTTTAGTTTTATGACTTTTTTCCTCAAACAGAAAAAAATATTTCTATGCGGGCTGGGAGCCAAAGAAAATCAAAAAAGTTTGCATTTTTCTTTGAGTTTTAAAGCGTGATGATGTTTTTGCTTAAAGTGGAAAAAAGCTTATTCAATTCAGACATTTTGACATAGACAATGTACATACATATGTACTAATAAACCCACATGATCTCTGAATTTACACCCACAATCAGGACTTGCACAATGTAAACTCTTGAAAAAATAAACAAAAGAAACAAATCTTGAGAGAGTAGAAATGCTTTGGAAAAGCCTGCTGGTATTGTAAGGAAATAAACTATTAAAATCGTTGAAAAGTTTCAGCAAAAATTTTTTAAAAATAGTTAATTTTTTCTTTACAGTGAAACAACGTATATATGTATACCCAGCGGGAAAGAGATGCAGTAAAGAAGCCTTAATAAAGGCCTTATTTTGCAGATACAAGGATACCCAGCTGCATTGGAAAATCTTTTAAAATTTACACAGCGTAACATTGGGAGCCAAGGCCTTGCATAATCGCTTCTGTTACAGAGCTGATAGAAGGCCTACTTAAGAAGGCATATTAGAAGGTGTTCCGTTGAAGGTTTGTAAGGAGACCTTCCGCGAAATGCCTCATAGAATATATAGACATTCTATGAAGCCTAATTAGGTTATTAGGTAAAAAAATGTCTTGATGAATTCAGCGTAAAACCTAAAGAATGAACTTTAAATTATCACTTGTGTACACGCAGAGAAAAAATATAGTTGAGCATGTTTACAGTAAATATTTCCACATTTTTAAACGTTTTTTAACAATATTATAGTCACAGTAACTATTTCCATGATTGTGGTAACCATAATATGGTTAACATACGATTCACATCATTGTATCAATCACATATATGGCTACAGTTAACAAGTATATGCTTGTGACAACCATTTTTATGATGAGTCTTTATATCATAATATGTTGTTCTCAGATTATGATTAGACGAGAGCATCATAATATGTTAAAACTTTAATCACTTATATAGTTATCACAAACATATACTAGTTTACTGTAACCATATATATGATTGTGACAATCATGTAAATCATAAACTAACCATATTATGGTTACCACAATTATGAAAATAGTTATTGTGACTATAATATTTTTAAAAAACTTTTAAAAATGTGGAAATGGTTACTGTTAACATGCGCAACTATATTTTTTCTCTGCGTGTAGTTATATATATGAACAAGTAAGAGAGCTACATTTGGCTGTGCCGAATCTTATATACCCTTCACCAAATTATACTCTAAAATAAAATTTAAAAAAAATGTTTTTTCAAAATTGTTTTTTTAAAGTTTTTTCCTTTTTTTTAATTTATTAGTGAAAAAAATTTATGACAGAAAAATATTTTTTTTGAAAAAAATTCGGGTAAAAAATATTTTTCCCGATTTTGACCCAGGTCCAACTTTGTATAGCGTTATATACATCGTTGCAATGGACTTTGAAATATCTATATTTATGACTTAGTAATCGAGATATAGATCAAAAATAGGCCAAAAATAGGGGTTGTCGCGGAATTTTGCTTATATCTCCGTTATTTATGCACGGATTTTGCTGATTTTAAATAGGAAACTTCTCGAAAGCATGTCTGACAGAACGGAATGACAAACTTATATATACGCTTCTCACGAAGCTATAAAGTAAAACTTTTTTAGGAGATTTTGTTCCTTCTCTGAGAGAGCAAAATACATTTTATTACAAAGAGACAACAAATAGGAATAATTGCAAAACCAAACATGTTTGATTTGGCAATGCTTTTGTAAAGCATTTTAGAAAAAGAAGCAAAACCATTCTAGAATGTCTTCTGAGAGAAGACAAAGTGTAACGAGTATCGTATCTCAGAGAATATGTAAACAGGTCTTTTAGAAGGCCTTCAAAATGAAGCCCTAGATATTTTCCCCGCTAAGTATGTTCACGATTCATTCTGTTGTTTCTTTGTATGTGTAACACGTTCACCAGTCATAAAGTTTGTCGAACAGATATTTGGATTTTTATTTCTCCTCAAAGTTACCTGCAGTTTTTTAGTTCTTAAATTAAGTATTTTTTCCAAATATTTGTCGGTATTCTTTGAAAATTATAAATTTTGTTGAAAGTTTTTGTTGGTTTATTTTTCTTGAGTTAAGTTGATTTTTATTTTGTTATCATCAAAAAAAGTGAGTTATTTTTTCATAGCCTTTCTTCATTTAAAGTTTTGTAACATTTTTTCTAATATGTAATTTTTAGTTAAAGTCAAGCATGTTCATGTTGTTAGTGACATAGAATAACAAAAATGACATAAACGTTTTACGCGTATAACAGTGGAATAGTGATAGGAAAAGAAATATTTGTGAAACTACACTGTTTTCTACAAGTAAAGGGTTTTTTTAAATTATTGCAGGATTTGATTTTGCCGTCATTGGTGCAATAAAGTGCTGACAACCAAAAAAAAAAAAAACAGTTTGACGGCTGACAGATTTGTTGTTATTTTTTCAACATACAATTGTGCAAAATAATTGTTTTGTTTATTTGGTTAGTTATCAGTGAGCACTCAACGCGTGAATATGATTATCGGATCTTTTGCAATTGCATCTGATATAATATTATGATTTTTTCTTGTTGTTGTTGCTATATGAAGAGTTTTGCATGGGTAAAGGCAATGTACGTAAATATGTATACTTAGGTGAAGGGTATATAAGATTGTCTTTTTTTGATGAAATTTTCAGAGGTGGTCTCGGATTTTTGCTCATATCTCCGTTATTTATTGACGGATTTTGCTGATTTTAAATAGCAAACTTCTCAAAAGCATGTCTGACAGAATTATTGAAGATTTGGATCCCGAAGATAACTGGGGTCTTCAGAAAATTGATTTCAACAGACAGACAGACGAACATGGCTTAATCGACTCCGCTATCTATAAGGTTCCAGAGTAAATATACTTTATAGGGTCGGAAAATTATACTATGGAAATTACAAACGGAATGACAAATTTATATATACCCTTCTCACTAAGGTGATTGCAACGATTGCAAAGACAAATTTAGTAAAGAAAGAGCAACGATTGCAAAGACAAATTTAGTAAAGAAGAGTTACGATTGCCAACTGAAATTTAGTAAAGAAAGAGCCACGATTGCAAAGACAAATTCAGTAAAGAAAGAGCCACGATTCCAAAGACAAATTTAGTAAAGATTGCAAAGACAACTTAAGCAAGGAAAGAACCATGATTGCAAAGACAAATTCTGGTCATGTACACTCTAGCTTATGTGATAAGAATAAACCCCCTAGAACGTGTGATTAAATACCAATGAATTTAAAGGAAATTAAACGCTGCATCAACAAAGTTCAGGCAAATGTCGACAAAAGAGTGCACATTTGTTATTAAAGCCATGGATACCATTTTGGGCCAGTTTTTATGCAACAGTTCCACATTTGTAAAAACTCTATGCTCTAAAATGCAATCAACTTTGTCACTCTTAGTAGCCTAGAAAATTAGTGAATAATTTTATCCTTTCACATAAATTTCCCTTTCACAAATGGTGTAAAATTCCAACATCAGCAGAACTGATGTATAAGAAATGAAAAGTTCTTTATTTATAACTTAGAAAAGTAAAAATTTTCTTGTTGAAATAAGTTTTGCAGCATAAAGTTTATTTGTAGTTTATAGAAAATGAACAAAGAAAAGAAAAACTCTTTCATACCATGAAGAGCAGAGATATTTTTTCATAAGACATTGAATACACATCTTTACAGCCATGTGTAAGGGCAAGTGTTTTCTTAATTTTTTTTTTTTTTTTTTTTTGGAAATGTAGCATTTTTTAACTGTACATGTGAGAATATGTGGCAAGTAACTCTGGAATATAAAACACACGTTCCAAAACTGCTGATTTTTTTCTTGATTTCTTTTGCTTTGTTTTGTTTGTTGATATTTTTACGGAAATTGCATTCATAAGCTGAAAAATACACACACAAGTAGAAAATAAACACTATGCTTTATATTTTAAATTTGAGCAGAGATTCATGTGTTTTTCAATAGGAAATTCATTTAAACATTTGGAACAACAAAATAATAATAAATTGTGTATTTATGTCAACCCTAAAAGTATGCTTCAGTTTTCTTTGGATTTAAAGATAGTTTTTATATTTAAGTGTCACAATAATAATCTTTAAATAAGCCCGAAACCTAGACAACAGTTACTAACTATTGTTTGTTATCTTATTATACCCTTCACCTTCGTGAGAAGGGTATATATAAATTTGTCATTCCGTTTGTAATTTCCACAATATAATTTTCCGACCCTATAAAGTATATATATTCTGGATCCTTATAGATAGCGGAGTCGATTAAGTCCGTCTGTCTGTCTGTCTGTCTGTCTGTCTGTCTGTCTGTCTGTCTGTCTGTCTGTCTGTCTGTCTGTCTGTCTGTCTGTCTGTCTGTCTGTCTGTCTGTCTGTCTGTCTGTCTGTCTGTCTGTCTGTCTGTCTGTCTGTCTGTCTGTCTGTCTGTCTGTCTGTCTGTCTGTCTGTCTGTCTGTCTGTCTGTCTGTCTGTCTGTCTGTCTGTCTGTCTGTCTGTCTGTCTGTCCGTCTGTCTGTTTAAATCCATTTTCTGAATACCCCAGATATCTTCGAGATCCAAAGTTTGCTATTTAAAATCAGCAAAATCGGTCCACAAATGGCTGAGATATTTTTTGACCTATATCTGGATTACTAAGTCATTAATATAGACAATATGGATATTTAATGATAGATATTTCAAAGACCTTTGCAGACCATAGTAAGTTGGACCTACAATGGGTCAAAATCGAGAAAAATTGTTAACCAGATTTTTTTTTCACCAAAATTTTTTTTCGCTAAATATTAAAAAAAAATTTAAATTTAAAAATAAAAAAAAAAATTTTAAATTTAAAAAAATAAAAAAAATTTTACTAAAAAAAAAATTCGAAAAATATTTTTTTCCAAAAAATTAAAAAAAAACAACTGAAAAAAAAATAAATTTTGTTTACCTAAAATTACCTACAAATTTTTATTTTGAAGTATAGTTTGGTGAAGGGTATATAAGTTCGGCCCAGCCGAATATATCTCTCTTACTTGTTTCTTAACTATTTATGTACAAAGGACCATTTTTGTGTATTTGTCTTTAAAATTTGGCCTTCAAGAGCTAAGCAGCAGCGAAAATGAGTAATTTATCACTTAGCTTTTAACTCATCTACTGCAAAAGTCATATTTGAAATGTAAATTGAAATAAATGAACCTTTGTTTATCAAAAGTTAAGTGTTAATTAACTAAAACAGACACAAATTATTAAAATACGTCGATCATACATTAATAATACCTGACAATACTGATTCTGTGACATTAGATTTAATAATCAATACCAATGTTTTTTGAACTGACTAGGGTTCCCCAGATTACTACCATTTTATACTAATATTTTCATATAATACGACAACGAATTTCCCTCACATTTTCTTTATAACGCAAATGACAATATTTAACAAAAAAAAAAAAAGAAAAGAAAACACATTGTACAATAATTTTCAAATAAATCCAAATAAAAGCACCCGTATTGCCGTGTTAAATAAATAAAAACTTAATACATTCAAGTAGAAACCGACAAAAATATACAGAAGTGAGTAATAATAAATAAACAAGGTGTTTATTATATGTGAAATTATCATATTTAGAATTACGTGAAACCATACGGAAAGTTAAACGCCAGTTAACCTATATTTAACCTCAACAACAACGGCAGCCGCAAGCAATATTAAAAAAAAAAAAAAAAAAATTGAAAGAACGAGGTGATTTAAATGTATATAAACTCTCATTTGGAATTCAACTTAATACCTATAATTTTAAACATGGCGCGGTTTTTTTTAGTTTTTTTGTTGTTTGTTACACTGTTACAAGTGTTGCTGTGTATAAGTGTTTTTAAATATATAATTTGCTGTAGTAATATAACATTTTTTTTTTTTTTTGTTCATATGCACAGTCAAATATACTGCTATATATATGACTCCTTCATATAAACACATTATTTTTTATACCATGACCTTTTTTGTTCAAGTTTTTTTTTTTTTTGGGGGGGGGGGAAGCTTCTTTGCTGTTGTTTCCATTAGTGTGTTGGCTTTCATTTTTGGTGGGGGTCTACCGCTGCTGCTGTTGTTTTCCATAATTTCCGTGTTGTAGTGTTTCACCAGAGTGTATCCGTTTATAATCATTATAACAGTACAATTTTTGTTCATTTATACTTTTGTTTTTTGCAGACAAAAGGAATGAACAAAAATAGCACATACTTTTCTTTAATGTTTTTTTCACACATATACACTCACCATACACTTACTTACACAAACACGTTTATATATATAGATATACAAACATAACGATTGAGATCAGTTAAATTCGTGCATAACGACATAAGATCTTGTTTTTTGATGTCTAAAGCTTAGTAGTCAGTTCAAAATTTCGTCAAACTACATATAAAATATTTGGAATGAAATATATGCGAAAGCAGTACTCTGTTCTTATTATGAAAAACATGTGAAATACATTCGGCAAACGTATTTTTCTGCACGAAATAAAATAAGCACGAAATTAAAATCAACAGCTGATCATTTGTTGCATATAAAATTTCTGGCATGACAAAACCACCATATGAACAGAGTACTAGGCTTAAGTTCCTACCTATTATTGTGAGTTTTATATCTTTTCAGACTTTAGAATTCTTCATTTAGGCTTCATAACCCTTTTCTTTCCACGTATCACAAAGGTACGGATGTCGAAGGGCACAAGTGATCATAGTTTTACATGACAGCCTGTTTAACCTAACCTTCATAAACTAGGAACTCTAAGTCATGGAGTTTTTGCGTCGAGAGGTTGGCATTTTTATTTACTACCCAGATGAAAGTCGATTTACTTACTTTCTTACTTTTTTCTTCATTTCTCTATACGCAGGAAAACAAATATAGTTCTTCATGTTTACTGTAAACATTTCAACATTTTTATAAGTTTTTTAACAATATTATAGTCACAGTAACTATTTACATGATTGTGGTAACAATAATTTGGTTAACTTACGATTCACATGATTGTATCAATCATATATATGGTTACAGTACACAAGTATATGTTTGTGACAACCATTGTTATGATGAATCTTTATATCATAATATGTTGTTCTCAGATTATGATATCAATTAGCCGCAACATAATATGGTAAAACCTCCACCATAAAAATGGTTGTCACAAACGTATACTTGTTTACTGTAACCATATATATGGTTGATGCAATCATGTGAATCGTAAATTAACCATACTATTGTTACCACAATCATATAAATAGTTACTGTGACTATAATATTGTTTAAAATGTTGAAATGGTTACAGTAAACATGCACAAATTTTGAAATGGTTACAGTAAACATACACAACTATATTTTTTTTCTGCGTGTATATTCTCAATAGCCCAGTATCGTAACAGGATAAATATATTTCTTTTGTTGTTTTATTTTTCATATAACTAATTTAATTTTATTACATTTAATTGTTTCTATTACTGGGTCATGAGGTCCTGCACTACTTAAGCTCTAAGAGCCATCCTGAACGTTCCTCGGTCACATAATTTGATAAAAGAGGCTTTCGTATAGATGACATTTCAGGCTAAGATATATGCAAACCTCATTTGGGATGTTTAGTGTTTGGGAGTGAGATTTATGAATTTGAGGATCATTGTGTTGTCGGATAGCCAGAGTGCACTTGGTGACTTATCTTCTCCTGTTATAAGATCTCGAGTATTGTCGTTTACTCAGTTACATCTCTAAAAGGCACTCGTTGACAGTATGATGGTTACTTAGTCATTAGTGTCATGTCATGAGCCAACAGAGGGTCCAGCGCACTTTCATAGGACCGGAAAAATACTCTGTCACCGTTCTAGAGAAAGCTATAGGGATGATCCAGATATTCGAGGAACAGGACTATACCTGTGAGGATGCTAAGTAAGCATGTAAGTCGCTTTAGACTCCCCTTTAACGACCATTGTCAATGCTGCAAGGATAGAGAAAAAGAGGAAAACATTTTCCACATTTTAGCATATATTCGATGAAATTGACATTACATCTGACAAGTGGTGTGGTCTCGTCAAAACGGGGTCCTTTCAACTCTGCTTGATTGTTACATACCTCTGAGAATGTACATTGGGATTTCCCCTTTATTAGGGTATTGCAGTGTGTAGTGGCGCGGAAGGTCTTTAATGTCAATCAATGTACATACTACAGTCGTAGAATGTACATTGGGATTGCCTTATGTTAAGGTAGCGCTGAGTGAAGAATATAAGAGGAGCTTTGATGTCTGATCTCTCATTAAACAGAATAATTAGCTTCATCAGAAGCCTAAGCCTATTGTGGTGATGTTATGGACGTCTTCAACAGTTTTCCTAACGGTAACGGTGAATGTACAGGGTTTTCCAACCAGAGGTGTTACTTTGGAATTCAAAGGAAAAATGACATTTTATGAGATAAATGATCGGATATTTATTTCATAGTAAAGAGGAAGGTATGCTGTTAATAATGAAAAACAACATCAGCCAAATGGCCACCACGACCACGCTTACAAGACCATATCCTTTACATGAAAGTTTCCATAACCAAATCGCAAAATGGCTGCACTATGTCCTCGATAGTCTCACGAATTCTATCTTTGATATCTTGCATCGATGCTGGGCTGTTGGCGTAGACCTTATCTTTCACGTGGCCCAAAGGAAGAAGTCGCAAGGTGTTAATTCACATGATCTCGGTGCCCAATTTTGATCACCTCTTCGAGAGATAATAGCAATCAGCAAAGACACGACATTGTTGATGATCGGCCGACTTGAGTGTTAGTGTTAACTGAAGTTTATAAGCCTTAAGACCCAAGTCTTTATGCAAAAGACGATGTAATGACGTTAGTGGAATGCCCAATTCCAAAGAACAACGAGGAATGGACAAACCTGGGTTCTCTTCAACTCTTTGGGCAACAGCAGCAATATTCTCAGTTGTTCTTGTTCTGTATTGCGGTCCGACAAGGTGATTCACGATGACCCAAAAATGCTTTACTTTTGCGAACTGTGACTGCAAGATTTTCATCATTATTGTAGTGAATTTTAATAATTTCAATGCGTCGTCGAAGCGTGTATCGTTCCATTTTTAGCAAATGGCTTAGTTTCTACTTGTCTAATGTCAGATAATAAAATCTTCAAAATTGACAGCTACCAAAATACCGGGTGATTTAAAATAACACCTCTTTTTGTAAACCCCTTTATAATAAATAACACGTATTTACCAATTTAAATAGTGCCTGGATTCGTAGAAAATGTTTGGTGCCAGAGCTAGGGTTAAGATCGTTTCGAATCTCCACTTACGATTATTTTGTCATAATTACTAATTATCCTAAGGTAAACTATGGAAGGAACCTGCTACTTTGATTGATCTTTATATAACATGAGTAGTTATCTTATAATATTTTACTTCCACTTCATTACAGATTTTGGCTTCCTGAAACTTTCTTACGTCATTTACAAACTCACATCATTTAAGCAGCCATTAACTATGGCTCTGTGCACAGTAGTCTTAACAATTAATGAAACGTTTAAGCTGTTTTTCTGACAGAAGTATTCGGCTCTTTTGCAAGGAGATTTTCATTTATTTTGACATACCAAATATTCTTTAAATCATTTTCTACTTCATGATCCAGGATTTCTGTCTTTTCTATAGTCCTTCTGTTTAATTTTAAAGCAGTGATCGTGATAAAGAGAACATGGTACATACTTATTAGCCTTTGAATATTTTTACTATTCTAGAGCAATCGCTAATAGAATGAGAACTGATGTGGAACAAGACGGGTGATTTTTTCATCGAAAAAAAGTTGTGGTGACCATAACGCACAGCGTCATGTTATGATTTGATTGGTTATGCCTTTTGTTAATTTGTTAATATTTTATGTGGGGTCTTTTGAAATAGTCTAGTTGCTCCTTTAGCAAAATTTATGAATTAAAAATCAATGAGTTCATTTAATATCTCTAAGATGACTTCAGATTAAATGATAATATATGTAGTATACATATACAGCAATTAAAGCTACAGCTGGCTTTTGGCATGTATTAATTTGAAGCATTTATCACTACTACTCGCATTACCATGTATCTCTCTATTCAAGAAGAGTTTCCTAGTAATTTGAGCCTTATTTTATTAAAACCTTAGGATGTGAAATCATTCAACTAAAAATCAGTATAGAAAACTGAATTCAACTCTCAATTGAGACAGTTATATTTTGGCAAATTCTTTTGATTTCTATTTGTGAGTAAAAATCATTAGCTAATGAGTAATAAAATGATTCGGAACATAGATGTTTGATTTAACACTGGTTCAAAACACAGCCGGAAAACGGAACTGTCCAAAAAAATCCAGTGAGCGGTTCTTCGGGGATAGGAACCGAACTAGAAGTAGGCTTCAATCATGCACTACGACCCATAATATCTTTTGTGCAACCCTTAAATGAGAGAGAACAAAAACATTACCAAAGGCCATTAAGGGACAGTTCCCTCTGTCGTCGCAGCTTGCAAAATCCGTACCGTTTTGTCCCAACATTGCCTTAAATAGATTGGTGATATCTGTGACCACATGTCTGGTAAATAATACAGTATGTAATCACAAATCGCTCTTCAGAGCGACATAATCTTTTGGGATCTCTTTTGAACAGAGTAATGAATCGTTTAGTCTGCCTAAGTATAGACAAGTTTCCCCAATGACGGGCAAAATCCGATACAACACAAGATCAAACTCGAGGAATGACAAAGAAAGGTTTTGCTTCAATGAAAGCGTATCCAGCACAATGTCAGCTCATTATGCTCACCGAGTTCATTTAAAGATGTAACGCAGTCCATGAAGACTTTAGACCTCAGCATATAGGAAGATAAGGCCTTAAGTATCGCCTGGCTATCCAAACGCCTCTTTATCTCGCAAACACTCAGCAGAGCATATTAGAATGGCTTAAATTTCCGCTTGAAATATTATTGGGTATGTTTTTGAAAATTGGGTCGATAAACGCATGGCCCTTTGGAACCATAGGTGGAATACTGATCCACATTATCGTGCCTTTACTGAGTACAGAAGTAGATTAACATAACTGTGAAGGGTATAACAAGCATTTTCGTTCCCTAGTTTGACTGCTCCCAGTCCAGTGCCACATTATTATGTATAAATAAATTGTTTTAATGTTTATTTGTATTGTTAATGTTATTTTCCTTCAATTTTGCCTGGTTTTTTGTAGGTTTCCATTCACACTCGTACAAGCGAACAAATAAGTAAAAACAAAAAAATCCTTGACAGTGTTACAGTTTTTTTTTTTTTTTTTTCTGTTTGTTTGTAGCACACAGCCATTTTCGAAACATATTTGCATATTTCCCTCATCTATATTGTAATGCTTTGCAATGGCGGTAGTATGCACACACACACATACACACACTTACACATTTGTTTGAATGTGAGAGTATCATTATAATGGTTAATATTGCAACAGGACATTGTAAGGTAACCAAAAATGTTATTTCTTTAAATATGAACTTTTCAACTCACAACTAAATAACACTTTTTGTGGCATATACCCTGTAAAAAGTATTTGTTTTTATAGGAACAAATTTTGTACAATTCATTTTATTGCAATGTTGAAAATTTCTGGCTTTTATTATAGTTATTGTAGTCAGTTTTTCCTGGTTTTTTTTTGCTCAGTGTTTGGTGGGTTGATATGTTGATATTATTCTATGCATTTATAATAAAGGCGTATGACAGTTTGGCTGTAATATTTTCAATTTGTTTTTATTTATTTAATTTTTTTTTTCGTTTTGCAGTAAAATGGACTCTAACAGAACATCATCAGACATAAATTTCATTTTAAATTAATTTTTTTCTTTTTTTTTTTTGCATTTTATTTTCCAATTCAAGAACTCTTAAGGTGACATAAGGGTATGTTATGTGTGCTAGTTTGGTTACTGTGTTAAGGAAAATTAATGACATGAGATAATTTAAAATTTTATGTTCTATAAAGATAAATGGAAATTTGAAATTTATTACTCAGTAAGCAGATCCACTTTAGTTAATTATTTAAAAGGGCACAAAAAATCTTTAAGGATGTATAAAAATGGATATACCAAAAAAAAACTGAAGAATATAATTTGTTTAGCTTAACATTTGGAAGCATTTATTTTTAAGCACCTCTCAAAATAAATGAATGTACTTGCATGGTGTCCTTTAACAGTCATCTTGAGAAAAACGAATTTGGTAGTTGTAGCATACAATCAATAGCTCTTTTCTTTATATTGTTTAATTAGTTCATAGTTTTAGAAATTTAAGACAACTATGGCTTCTATTACATAGAAATTATAAAAATATTTAGAATTTAGCTTAATAATTCTTCTAAAATATTTTTAAACATTTCATTATTTATACTTTATTCAATTTTTGTAAACTAAGTGCCTATTTACTTGCACGCAGAAAAAAATATAGTTGTGCATGGTTACTGTAACCATTTCAACATGTTTAACAATATTATTGTCACAGTAACTATTTATATGATTGTGATAACAATAATATGGTTAATTTACGATTCACACGATTATATCAATCATATATATGGTTGCAGTAAACAAGTATATGTTTGTGACAACAGTGGGTCAAAATCGGGAAAATTATTTTTTAACCCGAATATTTTTTTTACACAAAAAACTCTTTTTTATATATTTTTTTCACAAAAAAATTAAAAAAAAAATTTGAAAAAAATTAAAAAAAAAAATTGGAAAAAATTAAAAAAAAAACAATTTCAAAAAAAAAAAAATTTTTTTAAATTTTGAAAAACAATTTCGAAAAAAAAAAATATTTTGTTTACCTAAAAATATTTAAAATTTTTATTTTAAAGTATAATTTTGTGAAGGTTATAAAAGATTCGGCACAGTGGAATATAGCTCTCTTACTTGTTTTTTCATACAAATGCTTGTGTTTACTTTTTTTAAACATATCTGACTGTATTTTGCTTTACTTAGGGAGCAGCCTGACTTTAAACTACCGTAACTCAACCATATTCCAACCGCGTCTTCACATTTTCCCGAATAGAGCAGAATATTTCCTTATGTGTTTTACTAAGAGTGTTTGTGATTGCATTCGTTGTTTAATTTAAATTTATTAAATAACTTATTTAACTTACCCCTTTACAGTCATACCAAATATTTTAATCAAAAATTAATAACGCTTACCTAAAAATAAACACAGACAAAGATATTATAAAATTAAACCAATTACTAAAATTTTATATAAAGGTTAAAACTATAAATAACTTATATTTAAACTACATGCACATGTTTTACATTTTAATATTGAGCTACAAAATTGACCATAAATCCTTATAACTGCTAAACCTGCCCCGCCTGTCTTTGAAAAAAAATAAAAAATAAATTGACTTTTACCTTTTGGTAATCAACAATTACATTTCACCTCAATTATAGTTATTATTGTAAAATTTGTAATAGAAAAATCCCTTTCACAATGTGAAACCATAAATTATTCAAAATCAATAAATTTCTTTATTTAGGTTTTCACCTTCCCAGTAGGTATGCACCCTAGCGCACGCTTTCACTGATTCATCATTGTATGTGGGAAGAAAATCCATTTAGTAGAGCAAATGAAAATTATTATTATGATTATTTATTTCCACCTGAATAATGAAATTGTATATCTTATACTTTTTATACCCTACACCACCATAGTGGGGAGGGTATATTGGATTTGTGCAGATGTTTGTAACGCCCAAAAATATTAGTCTAACACCCACCTTAAATTATACCGATCGACTCAGAATCACTTTCTGAGTCGATTAAACGATGTCCGTCCGTCCGTCCGTCCGTCTGGCTGGCTGGCTGGTTGTCCATGTAAACCTTGTGCGCAGAGTACAGGTCGCAATCTTGAAGATATTTCAATCAAATTTGGTACATATCATTTTTTCTGCCCAAGGACCAAGCCTATTGAAATTGGCTGAAATCGGTTTATTATTTCACCTAGCCCCCATACAAATGTCCTCCCGAAATTGGACTTTATCGGTCATAAATGTTTAATTTATATAGGTATCTACACAAGTTTTTCTCCAAATAAGTTTTATATATACGAAATTCATGTAACCAAATTTTATTATGATCGGTCCATAATTAGTCATAGCTCCCATATAAGGCCGCTTCCGATAATCACTTTAACGAGCATAAATCTCTTAAAAATGTTGGTATACACATAAAAGGCAATATAAAGAACTTTCATATAGACATTACTTACACCACTTAATTTCATGTTGATCGGTCCATAATTGGTCATAGCTCCCATATAAGACCTGCTTCCGATAATCACTTTAACGAGCATAAATCTCTTAAAAATGTTGGTATACACATAAAATCAAACACAAATAACTATCACACAGACATTAATCACACCACTTAATTTCATGGTGATCGGTCCATAATTGGTCATAGCTCCCATATAAGGCCCTCTTCCAAAAATCGTTCACGAATATAAATTATTGAAATTTTGAAAGAAAAATGTTTTTGCTCATTTACTTAGTGTAGGGTATTATATGGTCGGGCTTGACCGACCATACTTTCTTACTTGTTTTTTAGATGGAAAATAAAATTGAGGTATGAATATTCAATATTAAATATCAATATTAATTTAAATATTTGTTTGTACCGCTACATCTACTGCTGCGTGTTTTTTTCTGGTTTTTCTTGTACATTTGTCTGATGGGTTAAGCCATCCAATATATTTACTGTCTTGCACATTTGAAAATGCAGTGGAGGTTAAAAGGAGAGCATGAATTAGAAGAAATGGAACTGACGAAAGGTGATCAGCTGACTGACTCAAACTCTTATTTGTTTTTACGCCATTTACTGGGAGCGTATAAACAATTGGATACGATAGTTTTGACAATTATTTATACGGTCTCAGAAAATGGCGCAAAAACAATTAAGAGTTTGATAAATATTACATTTAAAACATCTCTTCTCTTCAAGAAGTATGATTAAATACTCAGTGTCTTGTGAAAAACCTAGTAAACGATTGGATTTATTGTATTGATAAATTGTCTACACGAGGATCGTGTATCCTACTTCAACAAACAATTAATACGAGTATCATTTACGCAAAAAGGAACCATTGAACATACTCTTTCATCAACAACTTATTAGTCGATGCTAACGTAACTGAAAAACTCACTTGTTTGCAACGATCTGTAAGAATTATTGTTCTATACAAAAATCTGTCCTTAATGGTGACGTAACGTAAGGGTATGTTGCTGTCTAATAACGCATGCCAGCAGTACTGGTGACTGTCCCTGCACGCAAAGAAATAACATGGATCAGCATGGTAAAGGCAACTATACTATGTTCTTTGCAACAATATATTGTTGGCGTACATAAATAATGGTTATTTTAATTTTATTTATTTAGTCACTGTAGACATTTTAATATTCATCGCAATTATAAATTTGAGTACGGTTCACGGAAACATAATTATTTTTCAAACAACTAAAGAATGATAAATAGGAAACATACTTTATTATGTACAACTATTTAAACTTACAAACAATCATTAATTGTTTCTATATATGTAATCATAGTATGTTTATGATTCAAACAACCTATGTTTACTTTTAATAATATTTTGCTATCATCATTTGTAGAATGCTTTTGCATTAGTGTTTATTGTTGGTGTTTGTCTAAGCTATTTCGTTTTTACAAGTAAAATTTGAGTCTCTGTAATTCATATTCGCTGTATGGTTTTATTTGTATAACATCTTTAGCTTTCCTAAAGCCAACAACAATAAATTTCAGTGAATTTATCAAATAATATTTAAATTGGGAATTGGAATAAAACCTTTTGTATTCCCAAAATTTTACTTTTAATGATAATATGATTAATTTGGATCATAATAAGATTTCAATGGATAATAAATATGATTAGATTGCATAATAATATGATTTAATTGGGTCTCAATATGATTACTTTGAATCGTACTATGATTGCTTTGTATCATAATATGATTTCTTCAGAAAATAGTATGATGTAATAACACGACTATATATGTTCATTTTATGATACTACTAATCATCGTAATATGTTTGGACTATAATCATAAATCTTATCATAATATGTTGCTCTTAGATAATGTTTACCGCAACCATGTTTTTTCTCTGAGTGAGAACCTGTGATCATACCTACCATTTAGAGGGACTATTGGTTACTGAATTTGCTATTGAACTAGTTATTTTAAATATAACGTTTGCATAGTAGGGGTTTGATATATGTTTGACGCTTTACGGCAGATCGCGGAACTAACCTAAACAAACTTGTTATATCTTGATTTAACAATACTAGTCACAAAATTGAATTAACAATTATTTTTACATGTAAGGTAACATGTTAAACAATTGATACAAATTTTGGTACAAAATTGACTCTGCAATATACGAATATTACTTCGGATAACTACTTCTTAAAGTAGATTGCTTAGGGATACTGAAATGACCTGGGATATGCAATTATATTACTTATATTTTTATTGAAAAGGTCTCATAAAGATTGTAGTGAACAGTGTGACAGGTTAGTCAGTGGTTTCAGTTGCAGTTGCAATTCCGCTGCACGCAGAGAAAAAATATAGTTGTGCATGTTTACAGTACCATTTCCACATTTTTAAAAGTTTTTCAACAGTAACTATTTACATGATTCTGTAAACCATAATATGGTTAACTTACGCCGCACATAATTATATCAGTCATATATATGGTTAAAGTAAACAAGTATATGTTTGTGACAACGATTTTTATGATGAATCTTTATATCATAATATGTTGTTCTCAGATTATGATATCAATTGAACGAGAGCAATATAATATGGTAAAACTTTAATCATAAATATGGTTGTCACAAACATATACTTGTTTACTGTAACCATATAAATGATTGCTACAATCATGTGAATCGCAAGTTTACCATATTATGGTTACCACAATCATGTAAATAGAGAATGTTGAAAAACTTTTTAAAATGTGGAAATGGTTACTGTAAACATGCACAACTATATTTTTTCTCTGCGTGTGGAACCTACAAAAATTAAGTGGTTGCATTATACACCCTGCAATTCATTGCACTAGTTCCGCGACGTCGAATTAGTTAGCCACTGAGAACTACAACTAGTGAATTTTCAACGCACTCGCACCCACTTGACTGGTGAATTTAACACGGGGATGTCATTGCAGTTGGTTAGGTTAGGTTCAATAGTACAAATACTGTAGCATTTGAGAAAAAATACTAAAAATTTATTTTTCAGAGAGCGGGATTGAACACATAACCCCTCGTTTTATAGTCAAATGCGCTAATCGCTAAGCCACAGAGCTCTTATTTGTAATGCTCTCAATTTGTTATAAAGAATTACATGTGAGTCTACTCTCAATTTTTGCTGTTTTTCATCATCAGAGAGAACGAAAATACCAAACGGTCACATTCAGCATTAAATGTGGCCATCGAAGTGGTATATTTTAGAGGACTTTACCAAACGGTCACATTCAGCATTACATGTGACCATCGAAGTGGTATATTTTAGAGGACTTCATTTAACTTGAATTTATTTTCAAAAACTTAAGGTGAATATCCGACTATTGTTTATTACTAAATACGCTGGCGAAATGTAGTGCAAATGATAACTACATATTTAACTACCACTTTAGCAGCCACAGCGAACTAGTTTCTTGTGTAAGGTTACATGTAGGTTGACCAAGTTAATAATGAAAAACACGCCAGGGAACTTAGACATCGCAACAGAAGGGACACATCAAGGTTTCTGGTAGATCTAACGGGTCACTTGGCATGCAAGTCGACTCGGTCTCCCTTTCAACGACTACTGTTGCTCAATTTTCTGCGAAAACAGGACGCTAACTGTCATGAGTCCTCAACAACTACATACAAAGTACTCTTGCACTTTGAGGATATTTTAATGATATATCACACAGTCAGTGCTGAGGTGTTTCAGAATTGATTTGTATTTACATGGGTTAGTAATTTACAAAATATTAAAAAAATCACCAAAAATTCAGTTCTTATCCGAATGATAAGCAACTTTATATTCAGATAGTGCTAAAAAAAATGCTCTTTTTGCAAGTGTTAGTTTCTCTTTTAGTTTACGAGATATTTGTTCTTTTTTAATTTTTCTTGATGTGATGGACCTACCTACGGTCAGACCATTTTTTAAAAGTATCTGTTGTATTTTTTATGAAATTTCAAATATAAAACAAGTAAGAAAGTATGCTCGGTCAAGCCCGACCATATGATACCCTACACTAAGTAAATGAGCAAAAACTTTTTCTTTCAAAATTTCAATAATTTATATTCGTGAGTGATTTTCAGAAGTGGGCCTTATATGGGAGCTATGACAAATTATGGACCAATCACCATGGAATTTGGTCATGTGATTAATGTCTATATGAAAGTTACTTATGTTGTATTTTATGTGTATACCAAAATTTTTAGGAGATTTATGCTCGTTAAAGTGATTATCGGAAGCAGGCCTTATATGAGAGCTATGAATAATTATGGACCGATCATAATAGAATTTGGTGACATGAATTTCGTATATATAAAACTTATTTGAAGAAAAACTTGTGTTGATACCTATATAAATTGAACATTTATGACCGATAAAGTCCAATTTCGGGAAGACATTTGTATGGGGGCTATGTGAAATAATGAACCGATTTAAGCCAGTTTCAATATGCTTGGTCCTTGAGCCGAAAAATTTATATGTACCAAATTCTATCGAAATATCTTCAAAATTGCGACCTGTACCCTACGCACAAGGTTTACATGGACAGCCAGACGGACGGACATCGTTTAATCGACTCAGAAAGTGATTCTGAGTCGATCAGTATACTTTAAGGTGGGTGTTAGTCTAATATTTTTGGGCGTTATAAACATCTGTACAAATCCAATATACCCTCCCCACTATGGTGGTGTATGGTATAATAAGCAAGTAACCTACAGTTATCTGGTCCCAATAAAATGTTATACAAGGTGGCGCAAAAGTAATTCTCCTATCAGAAAATGCTATAAATTTTGCCGATTATTGGTTAAATAGATAGTCAGCTATATTCCGCGTTCTGCAGCAGTGTAGCGTAACATTGTTTATTAACGTGTATTTCGCATGTGTTTACTACACAAATGTCAAAACAGAACTGACATTAGGGGCCAATCGCATTTTTTTATCATATTGTATCTTTTATGTTTCTGAAACAAAACTTAAAATAAATGCGTCTAAAAATTAAAATTTCCTCATTTAAGAGGACACAGCCACCCTTAGCCCTAACCAAACACTCCAAGTTTTAATGAAAAATTTAAAATTTATCACAAAATATATATTTCAGATTCAGGCGCGGATCCGGGGGGTGTAATAGGAATTAAACCCAACCCCCAAAAACCGAAAAGTTTTCATATAACAAAGAAAAAAAAAAACCAAATGTAAAACAAATTTTAAATATATTTTCCTTGTTTTAGGAATTACGGTATTTAAGTAATAATGGTAAAAGTTCCGTTCGAATTTCACACTAATTCAAATTTTAAAGCTTTCTTCATGAAACAAATTGTTTTATTCAACAAATATTGTTTTTAATATTTATCTTACAAGTGAAGTTTATATAAAATTCGATTTATGTAGTCTAAGATTTGGTAATAGACAGCCAGTAGACACTGGAGTTATATTTTAATAAGCAAATGTTCAAGGAAAATCCCAATAATATTAATATGCTACATTTCTGCCCACAACTGCTTGTTAGTAATATTAATACTCATGAATTCAATTTCATGCATTGATACATATGACTAAAGAAATAGCGATAGCTATTCAAACATCAAACCCCCAACTAACATAGTAGCAAGCGAGCAACTAAGGTAAGGAAGTATATTAGCTAAAGGCATTTTGTAAGAGAATATGCATAGAGATATGGATGAAAGTGTGTATACATACATACATACATACATACATACATACATACATATATAAACAAGTATTAGCATGTTAACTAAACAAACTTGTGTCTGTCTGTTTGTCTGTCTCAATGTCTAAGTTGTCTATTCATATGACACTTGTATTTACCTTGTATTTATGTAAGAGTACGAGTACAATAAAACGCGATAGACATAACAAAAGCACATATTCATACACTCATACATACATATACAATGTATGTATATTAAAGTTGAACAAGTATTGTTAAATGTATGTATATGTACATGAAAATGTGAGTTTAATGGTGAATATTAGCAATATACTGGTATATATGGCCTCATTTTATGAAAGCGTAAATATCTTCTTCTTCTTATATTTTTGCCCATAATAATAAATATGAATATTATTTCTTCAACTTCATTGATTTCACGCTAATACGCTGCTGATACACACTTGAACACCCAGCAGACACAATTGGAGGAATATCTGAAGCATACTTTAAGGTATTACTTAAGATATTTGAGTATGTACGAGTCGATATTCAAATAAAGAAAGAAGAAAAAAATAAAGTACATACTTGTAACAATTTCGGTTTATGTGTTAAAGAATGTGTAAATGTGTGAGCCAGGGCGAGTGTTTATTGAGGCGTCCTTGATAATGTATTTGTAAATGTTGTCAGTTGTTGTTATTTTCTTAACTTGGCTGACTCCCCTCCTCTCAAATGACTTTGTGGTTTTCAATTCATTTTATAGCAAAACTGAACAAAAAAAAAAAAAAAAACCCTTATTGAAAGTTAAAATAATAAGGATGATTGTATATTCTTTTTTTTTAGTTTTCCAGCAAGTTACGTTATGGTTTTTGCCGTCGTTACGGTTTGCTTCAATGGCTGACTTCAATGTTTTGTGGTCACTATTATGAAATCCTTATACAAAAGAAAAAATAATAATAATAATTTGCATTTATGTATAATATAAATTTTAATGTTTATTTTTTTTCCTCTTCGCTGTTGGCCAATTTCATTGTGTGTCATGTCAAGGTAATTGAAGTGTTTATCATCAAAACGTTGATTCGTTTGTTTGTATGTATGATGTTTGATTATTTCAAGGGAATTTTCAAACAATTTACGGTTAATTTGCGTAGCGAAAATTGAATGCACAGAGCAATTTTTATTATCGCAAAACATTAAATAAAAATAATTGAAAAATTAAAATTTTATAGAGAGTGGGTTATTCGTTATAAATATTTTCAAAGCACCTGGCAATTGTGTTAAATATTTCATTTTGCATTTAGATTTATGACTTTATATCTAAATAATGGTTATATAGAAATATTTTGTTATTGGATATTATTTACATTAAAGCGAACAATTTAATGGGGTTTTAGCTTTATAAATACAAAAAGTATATAATTCATCCAGCAAATACTTGGTAATGACTTGCAGTTAGTCAAAAACTTAATTTTCAATGACTACAACATATCGTCTATATTACTTAAGGTATGGTCCCACATGGCAAATATTTACTCAGAAGAGCGTAACCACTTTATTTAGCACAAACTAGTTTGACGTTGTTTACTCTTACAAGTGTTTTGTAAGAGTAAAACAAATCATAAAATAAAACTAAATATTTGTTTTGAATTTTCATAAGAAAAAGGAGCTTTTGAAATAAATAAAAGAATTAAAATATATTTTATTTAGTGGTTACGTCTTCTTCGTTAAATATTTGTCCTTTAGAAATAGTAGTATAACGACTTCTTTATTATCGGTTATATTTACTAGTCATGTTAAAAAAAGAATATTCCAGAAATTTAAATTCTTTATACAAATATTGTATACCCAGCGAAAGAAATCTGGTTAATGACTTGCAATTACTGGACAACTTGCTTTTCAGTAACTACCTCATACCGTTTGCATTACTTAGAAGTAGTTTGGTAATGGCTGACATTAATTTTATATACACTACCAGCTTTCGTAAGCATCAAGACAGCTTTCTTAAGTAAACGATGATAACACGTTTGCTTATTGCAACAATATTAAAGGTGTAATGAATGCAATGACTTTTGAGTATAACCACGAGGACTGGCGTATACTGTATTACGATAATATCAAAAATTCTATTCCAATTGCCTATGGAATGAACATTAAAGAAAGACTCCGAAAATATGAAGACCATAAGCGGCTGATCTGTTGTGACTTAAAAGTCGTTAGTTTCCTTTCAAGTATGCAGGCCGGATACGTTAAGTACAGATGCTTTTTATGCACTTGGGATAGAATACCTTTTATAGATATCTTCAACTTTAATATTGAAAAAAGTAACTTTATATTCATGTATAGTATGTTTACCGCAGATATAGCAAAACAAATCAAATGTTTCCAAACAATTGAACATTTTTGGGGTACTTTAAAATAAAATTCTTAATAAATGCGAAATTAACCCTAATCTCTCTTTTGTTGTGTCTTATTTGTTGATTTTTTCGTTTTGATGTATTCAAGGACTTATAGTAAAATTTCACGGATAATATTTTTGCGAAACATTTTAACCCCTTAAATCCCTGTTCTAAATGCTTTTTTGCTCTTTTTTAAAAGAAGGACAAAAAAGACCCATACCTTGAGGAGTTAGAGGGTTAAGATATTCTACAAAAATGTTCTCCGTAACATTCTACATTAATTTGCAGAACACATTTTATACTTAAAATGTAAGGAACACGTGGTTTCTTATGCCGATTAACAATGTAACAGAGCTGGAAAACTTTAACGCCCCCTCAAATAAAAGTCAGATGTAAACTTTCAAAACGCCGATACAAGTGTCTTTTTTTATTGTCTCCTCTATCAAAATTTATTGGGCGGCTCTTGTAATTTTGGAAAAAATTTGATTTTGTGTTATCAATATTTGAATGATTTAATGTGCATTAATTCAAATTGTTAAAGACAAATTGTAATAGATTACTTATTTAAGTCCCTATTTGTAAGCGAACGTGGTAAGTGCTTGCCTCCAATGACATCTCCGTGTTTAAATAATGTGTTGAAGTAGTGAAGAGTGAATGTATTAGCATTTTCAATCATTATTTTGCTATGTAAATATTGCTGGGGTGGTTTACCACCAATAAAGTATAATCCTAATTCGACTGTGCCGATTATTAAATAAGTATCCTCCAACTTGAACGGCGAAAATTACGCTCATCGAAACTGGTTTGGGTATTCGTTGTCAAAATATACCCGAATTTTTCAGGTGGAAATTTACGACATTATCATTTGTGCAATTTGAGGAGTGGGAAGCAAGTATTGTCGTAATGTCGGTTAGTAAGGATTTGTTCGGAACTCTAACAGCCTATAAAGAAAGGTAGCATGTATTGTATTACATCTCTGAATGAACTTGGGATGCACAATAAACGAATGAACTGGCTTGCTGATCGTTTGGTCATCATAGGGCCTCTAGGTATGTGTAAATGACCAGAACCTTTCTTTAGTAAACATTCAAGCTCTTAAGTAGAAAATCTCAGAAGCTATTCGCAGAAAAAAAATATACTTAGTTGTGCATGTTTGCTAACAATGTTATAGTTTTTTAACATTGTTATAGTCACAGTAAATATTTATATGATTGTGGTAACTATAATATGGTTAATTTACGATTCACATGCTTGTTTCAACCATATATATGGTTACAGTAAAGAAGTATATGTTTGTGACAACCATTTTTATGAATAAGGTTTTACCATATTATGTTGCTCTCGGCTTATGGATATCATAATCTGAGAACAACATATTTGATGAAATGATTTATTATAAAAATGGTTGTCAAAAACATATACTTGTTTACTGTAACCATATATATGGTTGATACTATTACCACAATCATATAAATAGTTACTGTGACTATAATATTGTTAAAAAACTTGTAAAAATGTTCAAATGGTTACAGTAAACATGCACAACTATATTTTTTTTCTGCGTGTATTATCGTACGATAAAGTCGACTTTAGAAAACTTACGGGATTGCTTGCTGAAAATTTTGATATTGTATATCACTAGTACGCTCTCGGTGATGCTATGATGACATTGTGTTGGTTCTGTGGGTTTCTGGAAGAATCCTCAGAGCAGATTCAGGCTTATTTTCTAAAATCTCTCCGAATATGTTTAAAGTTTTATTAGTGATATTGTTATGATGAATTAAAAGGATGTAAAAAGGGACAATTTGGGTGGTTGAGCTTAGATAGAGTCTTTTATTGTATCTACGCTCATCTCTCCATTGATGATCATTCACATACGAGAAAATACAATAGCTACAACAACAATCATCATATCACGCACTAAACTCATGTATCGATTGCAACAATAAACTACTGCAACAATCGTTCCGCTCTTCCTTCCAAAGTTTCGAACACATTCCAACTTTCAATATTTTATAAAGGTTTTTATACCCTTCACCTTCGTGAGAAGGGAATATATAAGTTTTTCATTCCTTTTGTAATTTCCGACCCTATAAAGTATATATATTTTATATCCTTATAGATAGCAGAGTTAATTAAGCCATGGCCGTCTGTCTGTCTGTTGAAATCAATTTTCTGAAGACCCCAAATAACTTACAAACTTGATTCATACATCAATATATCGGGAATTCTTCCGGCTCGGTTGCTATTTAAAATCAAGAAAATCGGTCCACAAATGTCTGAGAAATAAAACCGGGCCAACCTCGATTTTTTGCCTATTTTTGATCTATATCTCGATTACTATGTCATAAATATAGACAATATGGATATCTAATGATAGGTATTTCAAAGTCCATTGCAACGATGTATATAAGGCAATAGTAATTTGGATCTACAATGGGTCAAAATCGGGAAAAATATTTTTTAGCCTGAATTTTTTTTTACCAAAAAATTTTTTGTGATAAATTTTTTTTCACTAGTAAATTTAAAAAAAAAAAATTTTAAAATTTGAAAAAAAAATTTTGAAAAAAAAATTTTTTGATAGTAAATTTAAAAAAAAAATTTTATAAATTTGAAAAAAAAATTTTTGAAAACTATTTCGAAAAAATTTTTTTTGAAAACAATTTTGAAAAAAAAATTATTTTTTAATTTTTGAAAAAAAAATTGTTTGAAAAAAAAAATGGATTTTGTTTACCTAAAAAATATTAAAAATTTTTATTTTAGAGTATAATTTTGAGAAGGGTATATAAGAATAGACACTGCCTAATATAGCTCTCTTACTTGTTCTTATTAAAGCAGATGTTATCTTTTATGAAGGCCCGGCAAGAGGAAACCAAGAGCACAATGACAATGGGTATAAATTGGACTTGCAGCTCTTGTGTCTGACAAATATGGCCTCAGTACAACCTATTTTGACAGCTAGGAATTTACGAAATATCAAAGGTCATCTCTCATTTAGTTTTAGACATTTTTTTTGCACAGATTCCAAAGATTTTTAATAGCAAACTCCTTTATCTGATTTATTCCGCTATTGTATTTTGAATATAAAGATGTTTTACGAAATATCAAAGGTCATCTCTCATTTAGTTTTAGACATTTTTTTTGCACAGATTCCAAAGATTTTTAATAGCAAACTCCTTTATCTGATTTATTCCGCTATTGTATTTTGAATATAAAGATGTTTAACACACTATCCTAGTTTTGAATATTCTTAATTTTATGCTTATCTCTATTATAATTGTAACTTGAAATACAAATTATACTATAATACTTTTGTTTATTATTCTTCAGTATTTACTTCAGTTTTATATAAATTTGGTTAATTGATTAAATTTTGTTTTATGATTCAATTCAGCATCAGTAAACAATTGAAAAGCCATAAGATGATTTAAATGGAAGCATTCGTGTAGATGTCTAGTAACCACATCTAGTGCTTCGCAAATACAACGAGCCTGCAGATCTTATCTCCATTATCACTACATTTTCGCATTTTAAAGTCCGGTGAAATCGGTGTTGTGCCAAATTGATGTCGAGGATAAAGTTCTTCGGCTGATGTTTTGAAATTATATCTTTCAATGAGGAAAAAGTATTTTGAAAATAAAACTAGGTGGAATGTAATTTTTAAAAATAAGAAAGAAATCATCTAAAATTGTTTATTAACATTTCTGAACACCAAATTTAGAATTTACGACTTTTTTTCTTTTGGGCTATAAAATTGATCTCTAAATACAAATTAAATATCTTTAATTTTAAATAAATATTTATGAAATTATAAAAACTTTTTAAAGTAATTCTATGTTTTTTCTTAATCATCTTTAATTTAGAATTGTTTAAATGATTTTATTAAAAGCTTGTGCAAAGTATAAATAAAACACTTTATTTATTTGTTTTCCTCTTCATTTAATGTAATCCTAAATCCATTTCAAACAAATTAATTTTCATATTTCCTAATCAATTTAATCTAACTAATACCCCAGCATTAATTTGTTTAGTTATATAATTTGTATAATAAACAAAAAAAAATTTATTTCAAAATCCATTTAAGCATATTTTTCACTTAGCTCTCTCTTAATAATAAAAACGATTTCTTAATTAAGCATTCTAAATCTTCTTTAAAGAAAATTCAAATATAAATTCAACAATAATATTGACTTTTTAAGGAAAAACTACAACAACAGCAAAAATATTTATAATACTAATAACAAATTAATAACGCATCAATAAATTTATTAAGCTTTAATCAAAACAACAAACAACAGCAAAGGCAAGTTAAATTTATGTATTTGAGCCTTTTTCTCTAAAGGGTAAAATTTGAATTTAAATTTTAACTATAACAAGCAAACAAACAAACACACCAAAACCATTAGAGAACCCAACAATAGTGTCAATGTATCCCTTACACACAGTAATTGTCACTAATGTCTATTCACTTGGCTGACTCCAATTCATATATTTTGCTTCATTTGACATGTATGTGCTCTCTGTAGTGCAGATAGAAGTCAGTTGGTTACTTTATACATCCCAGGTAATCTAGCGTGAAGTTAGTTGTCACTTAAGTGTCTCTAAGTAATCAGGAATGTAGCCACTTTCGTACTGCACTTTTTTGTGGGTAATTCGTACAAACTGGTTTTATACAAATTGTGCTGACATAATTCTCATATAGTTTATTTTCGTTTTGCTTTCTGACATCCCAATCAACCTAGCGTGAAGTCGATTGTCGTTAAACGTTTATTTTGTACCACACTTTAAAAAGTTGTTGTTTTACACACTAGAAATAATCTATTGGAGAGTTTTCGGAAGAAGGTTTGTTTACAAGCAATAGGTTATGGAATTTTTTCTAACTGACTATTTAAGGTCAATTGAAATATCTAGTAATGTAACTGATCAAGTAACCAGTTGGGTAACTGACTCTATGTAACTGGTATGTGAATACAATGCGCTGACTACTTTGGACCAGCTATCATACATTCTCATTGTTATACAAAAAGATCCCCTGCTTAGGACATGCACGTGTTCAAGCAACTAGTCACGTACCTAGTTACGTAACTTGTTGTCACCCCAAATGCTAGGTATAATCACTATTTCGGTATAGTCTCCTAGAACTGCTGGGAAAATACATTTGAAATTGTAGTAGGGTAAGTATATAGAAATACCCAGCAGCTTTGAAGCCATTATTTACCTAACAACCTACTTGCAAGGTATTACACTAGTGAATTTTGCAAGACTACATTATTCTGCTTAACTTTACGTTAGAAAAATAAGGATGATTCATGTAATTTCCCCATAAAGTCCCGTCTACGTGCAAATTTGTCAATTGCTACCCTTAAAACTGCAGGGCACTCCAGTGTACATATGTATTTGTTAATTAGTGTGAGTTAGTATGTTTGTGTAAGCTATATATTTATGTATATGTGTTTTGCTTTTATTTAAATGTACCTCGTTGTAATATTAACGTTAATTATTAAAAGGTCACACAACATGTTTGTTCACATTAATGTTCTCAAATTTTCTTCAAAACTAGATATTCTCCAAAGGACATATAGAACATACACTCGCACACAATTTGTCAAGATTTCTAATGTCTACAATATAATTTATTTGCTTAATTAATGTTCAGCAAATATTAAAGAAATTAAAGTTAATAGCTACACCATTGTACAAGGACTAAAAACATGTCCTTGTAATATGGTAATATTAAATTTTGTTTATAGATATTTTAGTATGTAGTTTTGTTTTTTATTTAAATTGTTTAACAACACTCAAGTCATATTATATATTTTAAATTTGTTTGGAAAAAAATTTAATATTTGCACATTAAATCCCTTAAAATAGGCTATAAATTAATTGTTTCTGAGAAGGAGCATTTCTTTTCCAACAAGAAACCACGTTGAAAAGAATTTTGATTCCCTGGTATATTTGAAATGTCTTGTTTTGCTACCCTTTGTGCTGGCACTTAATGAAAAAAAAAAGGGTTAAAATTGTCTTTTGCTGTCATTAATTAAAGTTAAGTTATTGTTGCCTGTTTCAAGGCGGAGTAAGGGAATGTATGGGCTTACATATATAGTATATTTATAGGAAAGTATGTTCATTTTATGTTTGTTAATTTCAAAAATATGCACCCAGGAATTTGTGTGTGTGGTGGCAACAGTTTGAGGTTAAAGAGGTTTTCTTAGCCTAATGACAAAAGTTAAGAAATTAAGCAGAGAGATAATTAGGAACCAAATGTTAACAGAAATTAAGAAGAAGAATTTGATTTATAAGCTTCATAAATATGGATTAAGGAATAATTTAAAGAAAATCAAAACAAATTTAAGGAACTTAAGGTCCACGCAAAAGCACAACTTGAACGTCAACGAAACTTTTCCGTAATGGCCTGCACAAGACTACAACAATGTTATACTAAAATATCTCACTGATCTGTGTTTATAATTGTTATGCTAATTCAAACATTGTCGTGTTATATCATTGTATAACAGTCCATTCTAGTATATCTATCTGATATTATCCTAGCTTGGGTGGCTGTGCATAGAGATCCCTACGATAATGATCAGGCGATCGAGCTAAACAGATGAGGTCTTTTTTAAATATCTCAGACTCAGTATCTGTCAAAATACCGTGTGTGATTAACAAACGCGATATATTCAGACACTCTCTTCAGAAGGGTGGCAATTGATGGCGCAATTTGGAAATAAAAATGCATTATACAACTCATGAATAATAAACGGAAGAACAAGTTTCATTTATTTATTAAAACTACATTAAACTACATAAGTATTGCTACATCAAATTGTCCTCTAATGAGAGCATTGATGGATAAATGGGCTTCGTTCTAAAGGGGTTATATAAGATCTTTACGAAGCCAAACGTGATGGCTCTATGGGAGAAGCCTTGCATATTGGGTTCGGGTGGCTTTGTAGTTTTTGAATGTATTTTCACAGACTTTCTTGAACTCATCCTTTACTAATGGTAAAAGTGCCTGTGGATGTACTTATTTTTCGTCAGGGCCCTATGAATTTTGTAGCGCAGTATTTCGATTTCAGGATATATATTGTTACGTTTTAACCTTTTTAAAACGTTGGTTTATTTCCTTTAAATAAACCGGATACTTTTGATTGCAAATAAAAAGCCGTTTTAGTAGTTTAAAATTTGTAACAATTGTTTACTTATTTAAAATGTACAACAACAACAGTTCAAATAGTCACTCAGTGTCTTTATACATGTTTATCAATTCGCAGAAATGCACACACTTTATAATGTACAAACTCAAATGTACACGACAATTGATGTTAACTCTAACAGCTCCATTAATGAACTCACTCACGACTGGAACCACAGCCACTATTTATACACGCGCCATCTCTCATTAATCTTCTACAATCCTCTTAACGGTCAAACTAGTATGTTCGAATTCTAGAGCTTTCGATGTCAATGTTTGCAGCTTAAACATTTAGTGTTTCGTAACAATATACTCTTCATTAATAGAGATGGGTCATAGACTTTACACAGTACTCTCTGTACACTGTTTCATCTACTTTCGCCAGTACCCATGTTTCAGCGCCATAAAGAAGTACATGTAGAATAAGCGTGTCCATAGTTTGCCTGTTTGAAGTGGCATTACTTTTAAGTCTTCAAAAAGCTCGCTATATCGTACCGAGTCGGCATATACAAGGATCAAGTGACTTTTGGTGTTGACTGTGCCTGCTTTATTAACTAATGCTTTTTCCAAAATCAAAATTATGCAAAAAAAAACTAATTTAGAAGAAATTGCAATTCGAAATCGCTTCCTATTTTCATTCTGCAAAGGCGTACAACTTTTGCAGGGATTCTATATGTTTATAATGCTTCAAACTGTTTTTCTGTTTGATTTTCACTAAGTTACATAAATAAGTAAGAAACATTTGACATACCAATTAAATTTGCATAATTGGGAACGAAATAGTAATTTATATTATAGGCTTTGCTACAATTTCTGCCTTGACGGCCCAACCTCACGGTGCTTCTCAACACTGGATAGAATCAATGCGTCTGTCACCGTGACTTGTGCACAGATCAATGCACAAATCCCTTGCTCGAGAGCTTGGGATATCCAATATCTGCCATCGTAGCTAGCTAATAAATCAGCAAAGCCCAGGCCAATTATCAAAGCAGAAGCATTCGTCATGGTAATCCAGTGCTATATTTGATCTCTGACTTCAATCACACACAATATACCTCGACTGAGAACCAAGTCTAACGATCAGTATATCACGAATGCAACCACTCCAATACGTTTCCTGAGCAATGAGCCAACATCTATCAGCTGCCCAACCTCACGATGCCCTCAACACTGCATAGAATCCAAGCATCTTTCATCGCTATTGTGTGACTTGCAAGGAACACACAATTAGAAACTTTTCGTACATTGACTGCACTCGGGATATCTAATCCCTGCCATCGTAGCTAGCTAGTCAATCTGCAAAGCTAAATCAAAGCAGCAACATCCGGCATATTAATCCAGTGCGATATAGGTCCTCTTTATAAGATCAATTTATTGGTATTGCTGGACGTTCTACGCAATTGGATTTCATATTTCTAAATTGGTTTTAAAGCAGTTTCTTAAAGTATGACTTTATATGCAAGGCTTTATATTGATTGGAGACTGATTAAGCAGTGAAGGCTAGTCTCTTGGTTTCTAAACAACTTTCAGGAAGTAAAGACTAATAGCTGTGTTAACGGATAAGTGATAGATCGGCAAACACGAAGGCAGGGTTGGACAGTTACCAGCACAGCTATCAGGCCGCGTAGAAGAGGAAACAGGTTCTTAATATATTTTTGAATTTCCAGCTCTTCACTTGTTATGGCATTAATTCCTGAACGAACATAACTTAACCATCTGGTTCCTAAAAACCATCATAAGAAGTAAATATGAAATCATCTGACTGAACGTAATTATGAAATTGAAAATCATGTGTCTTTTCCTTGTCCATGTATGATAGCCATTGTTAATGGGATGCTGCTAACACTTTCCGTCATATTATTCCAGCCAAGATTTAACCATCAAATTTGATCAAATTTGACCCAAATGGAAAATATACATTTTTTGTTTTCCAATTTTTTTGTTGAAATTCTAATTTAAATAAAATACATAAAATATCAAACACTAATTTTTAGACAAAATTCAATTTGAATTTCAATGTGGGTCAAATTTGACCCGAAGACCCTGTGAAGGTTAAGAATTAAAAAAAAAGTACGTGAGTAACCTGGATCTGAACAGTAAATTTTGTATCTTTGGATGTTCTTTTTTAATGAAAATTCTTATAGTTGTTTCTGCCAATAGTTATACACAAAGCAAAATCCTTTAAAATATAGCTTAGTTTGCTACTGCTATTTTTTCACTATTGACCCAATTTTAAATAAAATAAATGATTTCACTTGTTACACCCAAAAAAAAATAATATATTGCGAGCATACCTGGTGATTAATAAAGCTTTAATTACAATAATTTTTTTCCATTCAATCTTTTTGCTAACCAAGCAAATTAATGCAAGGTTTTGAATACAAATATTTAAAAAAAAATTATAAATAAATACCGGGATCCACTTAAAGTTATTATTAAAGTGCGCAAAAAGAGATATATTAAAAAACTATTTTTTAAATAAAAGAACATCAAAACTGGCTAATAAAATCCATGTATGTAAATATGTATGTATTTCCCATCAACAATAGCTGGTTGTATACATTTTAGTAGCTGCAGTTGTTTTTTGCAGTTATTGATATTGTTGTTTTTAATTGGTATTTGAAAATATACAACAAGCAGCCCTCAAAGCGTCAACAACAAAAATATTCCAAATATTTTTTGTTTTTTCACAATTTTTTCTATAAAAACAAACACAATTTCCGTTATGCTCTGTTCTGTTCTGTTTTTTTTTCTTTACATTTTTGATGTGCACATAGAGCGGTTCTCCCGAAAGAAAAAAAATGTAAAACTAAAAATAAAAGTTCTAGCACGTTAACAAAATTGGAAAATGTTTAAAATTAAATCGACAGCCAGTGGATAATTGAATAAAAATTCATTCAGAAATTTGTTTAAAGGTTAAAAGTTTAGGTACTGCAAACATGTAGCTAAAAAGGGAAAACTGAAACACTGTACTAACTAAACCCTGCAGTCTATTGAACTATTTCAGTGTTGTTGTCTAATAAAAAAAACTACATATCCACCAGCATAACTTGGGATTAGAGAAGTAACTAGTTTTGCCAAGCGATTTACACAGGTCAAGTTGCAATATATGTAGCTTGACCAAAGTTTACAATTGCTACCTATGAAACAGCAAGGTACTCAATAAGTTTTTTTCACTAGTTCAACAATATTAAATGTTAGCATACTTGTGTGAGAGTATGGTAGTAGCAAGTTAAGGTCATTTGAGTTGCTGAGAAGTGAATTTTGTTACTTTTAATTGCATATGTTAAGGGGCGCATAGCGAAATTTAGTTTTCAGCTTAAGGTTAATAAAGGGGAAATTTTTATGCAAAAAATTAAGGAATAATTCGACATAATTATTTAGTTTTAAGCTCATTTGTATATCCGTTTAATATTTTCCATATTCAAGAATGCTTTAAAAATTAAATATTTAAGACATGTGATACTTAAATACAAGGAAATTAAATAGGAGCTAAATGCCCCTCATAATTATTAGATTACTAATTTTACTTTTCGTTGAATTGGCTCTAGAAACAGTTGTTGATCTTGGCTTGCTTAAGAAATATTTTCCAAGCTCTTCGATTTTGTAAGTACTCTCTCCTCTTCATACTGCCAAGGTTTCGCTGCGGTGACCCATGGAACAGATGGAGTTTTAGGTAGTGCTCCGCACCTCACCAAGGGGGAGGTTCATGTCCAAATATATGACTACGAATTGGTACTCATGTATGGCAATTTGTCATGTTAAGAGCACCGTGAGATTGGGCCCTTGCGGAAGGTACTCCCGCTAAGCCTGGACACATCTGTCATGGTTTCAGTCTTCCCTGTTTATGTTTTCTGCCTCTTTTCTAGCTAGAGCATTCTGATTTATTGGACAGACATGTCCTAGCCATCGTAAGCGCTGTATTTTGATTTCGGCATATATCTTCTCTTCATTAATACAGATAGGTCATAGACTTTACAGAGTACATCCTGTACACTGCTTCATCTACTTTCGCCACTAGTACCCATGATTCAGCGCCATAAAGAAGCATATGAAGAATAAGCGTGTTTGTAGTTTGTATGTTTGAAGTAGCATGATCCTTCTCTTATTTTTATGTGAAAATCAGTTTCTGACGGGTCCGAGGTAGAAAAACTTGTTCACTAACTCTCACTTACAGCATCCGGCCATAAATATATCGTTTTTTTTATTGAGACAATTCTTTGCCAGTTCTAAGCATTAATATTGTATTGAACTTATTCACCAACATACCCATTTTTGCCGATTCCTTATCAACTCCAGAAAAAGCTCGCTATATCGTGTACCGAGTGTGCATATGCAAGTATCAAGTGACTTTTGGTGTTAACTGTGCCTGCTTTATTAACTAATGCTTTTTCCAAAAACAAAATTTTGAGAGAAAATCCTAATTTAGAAGAAATTGCAATTAAAAATCGCTTCCTATTTTCATTCTGCACAGGCCTAAGAGTTATACAGGGATCCTATATATATATATATGGCTTCAAACTGTTTTTCTGTTTAATTTTCACTAAGCTACATAAAGAGATATGAAACATTTGACATACCAATTAAATTTGCATTATTGGGAACGAAATATTAATTTGTATTATACGCTTTGATACAATTTCTGCCTTGAAGGCTCAATCTCATGGTGCTCTCAACACTGGATGGAATCAATACGTCTATCACCGTGACTTGTGCATATATCAATGCACAAAACCCTTGCTGGAGAGCTTGGGATATCTAATCCCTGCCATCGTAGCTAGCTAATCAATCAGCAAAGCCCAGGACAATTATCAAAGCAGCAACATCCGGAATGGTAATCCAGTGCGATATATGATCTCTGACGTCAATAGCTCCCGCCCGATAAAAGTCAAAGTGTGTGTTTCTGACACCACACACAATAGACTTCGACTGAGAACCAAGTCCAACGATGAGTATATCACGAATGCAACCACTCCAATACGTTTCCTGAGAAATGAGCCAGCATCTATCAGCTACCCAACCTCACGATGCTCTCAACACTGGATAGAATCAAAGCATCTTTCACCGCTATTGAGTGACTTACAAGGAACACACAATTAGCAACTTTTCGTACATTGACTGCACAGATCAATGCACAAACCCCTTGCTAGAGAGCTCGGGATATCTAATCAATGCCATCGTAGCTAGCTAGCAGCAACATCATGGTAATCCAGTGTGATGTATGATCTCTGACTTCAATAGCTCCCGCCCGATAAAAGTAAAAGTGTGTGTTTCTGACATCACACACAATAGACATCGACTGAGAACCAAGCCCAATGTTCACGAATGTCACCACTCCAATACGTTTCCTGAGCAATCAGTCAACAGCTATCTGCTACTTTTAATAGCCTTGTCTTGTACCTGCTTTGGGTTTTAAACCACAGACACCGCCTGGTCATCGAACTGACCTCACCAATTAAATTCTTACCAGGAATGAGGTTTGTTCACCTCAGGTACCCCGGTTTCGCCTCATATTTCCCCTTCAGGCATATCATCAATGTGTGGAGCTTCACTAAGATGATCCAATCATGCTCTGATACAATGGGAAAAAAGTAATTTTAATTGCTTGCAATTCAGGATGAAATTACCGTTATCATTAATATACCAAAATCGAAATAAACCAAAATGAAGCCATAAACTTTTTTAAACTAAGTAGTTAGCTACGAATTATATTTATGGGATCGACTGTATTCGATTAACTATCTGAACTATGTGTATAATTATCTTTATACTGAGCTCATTTGGGATATATGCTGGAGACTCTGATTGGTAAAATTGTGTTGCGATTTACTTTTACAATCACCATTACTAAACCAGACTTAATATTAAGTTTACAGTATTTTTAGGGTGCCCCGATAGACTACACGATAGTCTGCTGGACTATCAATCTGGGGGTTGCGGGTTGCGGGACAAGCAAAACGATTAGCAGTTTGTGGTTGTTTAAAAAAAAAAATAAACATACCACTCCCACATTTGTACTAAAAGTATCAGTATATTTAGTTCTAGCCATAGCATTTCCATCATACGCAATTTGTCATAAACTCATTTATGTATTGATACAATGCCCATAATCAATATAAATGCGTATATTTTTTTATGCTAAAAAACCAAACACTAAAATATTTATTGTACTTTAATAAAAAAATAAATATAAAAAAATATTTATACCCAGAATAAAGCTTAACCATGCCACCAATAATTTATGACTAAAGGTGTAAATGTGTGCTATTGTCATATAGATACAGCTATATATTTCTATATAGTATTTTTTTTTCTTTCAACTACCATACAATAGTAACAATCAAATATAGTTTTATACCAAAACCCAGAGTAAACTAACGGCACCCTCTATTACCTTTTAACAACTAAAAGAGATTGCGTAACATTTACAAAAAAAAAAAAAAACAAATATTTCAATACTAGCAGTGCTACTGGCACTACTACTGCTACTGATTCTATACTATAAATTACTATAGCTTTTGCATGTTTGTTCATGCATAAAATCTTACTACTTTTATTTTTTCTGCAAACGCTTTATGGAATAAAATCACATAGCATTTATTACTTATATGTACTAGTAAACGCATTTATGCCACCCACAGATACTATATCTATGTATATACTAAGAAAAAATGAAAATAGTATGTGGTGGTTATTGTTATATACAATACCACAACAACTTAAAAAAAAATAAATCAAATAGTAACTTTTGATTTTATACTTATTTAAACAAAATTATTTTTCGTTAAAAAATAAAATTATTCTTAAAACTGATTTCAAACTAAGAACAAATAAAATAATTTTTTAATTGATTATTAATAATAACAATTGGTGACCCCGAGAATGTTAACACATACCCCACATAGATCAAGGAGTACAGAGAGAAGCCATTCACTCGATAGATATCAATTGCAGAATCCTCAAGCGCAAAGAAACGAACCAAATATGCAGGAACAAAATCAAGAGAACCAAAATAGTGCTATCATAAGTAACAGCAGAGAAATTGGAGCATCATCTGTCCACAAATTGCCACCATTTTGGACAAACAACCCCAAATTATGGTTTGTCCAAATAGAGTCAATTTTTGCTATCGCAGGCATAACTAGAGATGAAACAAAGTTTCAATATGTTGTTGCCAATATGGATCCTCAAATAAGTGAGTACATAAGTCATATTATTTTCAACCCTCCGGGGAACATGACGCAATACGCAGCAGCAAAACAAACTCTATTGAACACTTTTGGTGAATCCGATGAATCAAGAATTCGCAAACTTCTCCACGGCCAATCGTTAGGAGACAACAAACCCACACAATTTCTCCAAAAACTTAAAAATCTTGCATCAGGACATGTTGGTGATACAGTCTTGAAAAGTATTTTCCTTGAGCAAATGCCAGATCAAATTAGGACAATTTTGTCAGTCACAGATTGCTCAATCCAGGTTTTAGCAGAACAAGCTGATAAAATTTTTGAAGTCCTTAAACCCTCAAATGTTTGCGAAATAAAGAATCAAGCTGAAGCATCATTACCACCATCATCTATATCAGAAATCACATTAAGACAACTTTCGGAACAAATTAAAACACTTGAAAGTAAGATCGAAAAGCTTCAAGGTAAGAGAAACAGATCTCTATCACGTGATTCGACATCATTCAGAAGCAATAGATCCGATTCTCGTTCACGAAAATGGTGTTGGTATCATCGTCGTTTTGGAGAAAGATCCACAAAATGTACTTCGCCATGTTCATATGCAAAAAACTAAATGGAGTTTCAGTAGCGGCCACTGAAATTCCTACTGGCGATGGCCGCCTATTCGTAAAAGACAAAAATTCTAAATTATCCTTTTTGATAGACACGGGCGCTGCAATATCAGTTTTGCCCTCAAAAAACTTTAATAAAAAAAATAATACTATGTATGAACCATGTTTTTCACTTTATGCAGCTAATGGCAGTATTATAAAAACCTATGGAACACATATCCTTGAATTAGACTTTGGTCTTCGACGTCCTTTTGTTTGGAAATTTATTATAGCAGAAGTTAGTAAACCTATTATAGGTTCAGATTTCCTCAAGCATTTTGATCTTTTACCAGATCTTAAGAATTTCACAATAGTGGATAGAAAAACATTTTTAAGTGTACCCGCAAAAGTATCATTAGAACCGTCACTTGAACTTAATATCATTAAAGCCTCAAACGAATACCACAAATTACTTGAGAAATATCCTGCACTATATTCAGTTAACCGAATCTCAGAAATACCTAGCAACTGTCAAGTTTTTCATCATATTGATACTAATGGTCCGCCGGTAAAAGCTAAAGTCCGTAGATTAGACCCCAAGCGTTTAGCTTGTGCAAAAAATGAATTTAAATATCTCCTTGATAACGGAGTTATAAGACCATCAAAAAGTTGTTGGTCAAACGCACTCCATATGGTACCCAAATCAAATAACGAATGGCGACCATGTGGCGATTATAGAGCTTTAAATCGTATAACTATACCAGATCGATACCCTATACCATTTGTGACAGATTTCACATCTAATTTGGCAGGTAATAATACATTTTCCAAACTCGATTTAGTCAAGGCATATCATCAGATACCTGTAAATCCCGCTGATATAGAAAAAACTGCAATTGTGACACCTTTCGGATTATTTGAATACCTTAAAATGCCATTCGGTTTACGTAATTCTGCTCAGAGCTTCCAAAGGTGGATGGACAATATTTGTCGTGATTTAAATTTCATATACGTATACATTGATGATATTCTAGTAGCGTCAAGTTCAAAAGAAGAGCACTTAAAGCATTTAGATATACTATTCCGACGTTTAAATGATAATGGAGTAATCATTAACCCTAGCAAATGTTTATTCGGAGTATCCGAATTAGATTTTTTGGGATATCACATTTCAGAAGATGGTATTAAACCCATGCAATCAAAAATTAAAGCAATTCTAGAGACTCCAAAACCAAATACGTTGGAACAACTTCGTCGGTTTCTTGCAACAACCAATTACTATCGAAGATTTATGCCACATGCAGCACACCACCAAATAAAACTGAATGAATTTCTAAAAGGATGTAAAAAGAAGGATAAAAGACAAATTAAATGGACTCTTGAGACAGAAGAAGCATTTAAAATAATAAAAAATGATTGCGCAAATGCTGCTTTACTAACATATCCGGAAATGGATTCAGAGATAGCTCTCAAAGTTGATGCTTCTAATATTGGTATAGGGGCAGTTTTAGAACAGAAAATGAAAAATGGATGGAGACCATTAGCATTTTTCTCTCGCAAACTTTCACCCTCTGAACAAAATTATAGCACATACGATAGAGAATTATTAGCAACGTACGCAGGTGTCAAACATTTTAGATTCATGTTAGAAGGACGAAATTTCGCAATATATACGGATCACAAACCTCTTATATTCGCTTTTAAGCAGAAACCTGAACGTGCAAGCCCACGACAAATCCGTCATCTAGATTTTATATCTCAATTTACAACAGATATAAGACATGTGCCCGGTTCTGAAAACGTAGTAGCAGATTATTTGTCTAGATCAAGTGAGATCGAGTTAATTAACTACGAGAGTATGGCAGATAATCAAAATAACGACGAAGAATTGAAAGAAATTCTAAATGATCAAAAATCTACTCAACTAAAACTTAGATTAATTAATATTCCAGATTCAAATAAAAGCATTTATTGCGATATAGCTAAACATAAGTCACGTCCATATGTTTGCAAGAATCAAAGGCAAGAGGTATTCCAAAAAATTCACGGTTTAAGTCACCCAGGAGTACGAGCTTCCCGAAAACTTATATCTGATCGTTTCGTTTGGCCCTCAATGAATCGAGACATTGCTCAAATGGTACGAAAATGCGAACATTGCCAAAAGGCAAAAATTTCGAAGCACGTGAAGTCGTCGCTTGGAGTATTTCCAATTGTGTCCGAACGTTTCTCTGAAGTACATGTAGACATAGTAGGACCTCTTCCCCCAAGTCAAGGCAAATGTTATCTCCTAACCTGTATAGATAGATTTACAAGATGGCCTGAAGCAATTCCTATAGAAAATATATCGGCTGAAACTATATGTGACGCATTTTATAGCTGTTGGATCTCTAGATATGGATGTCCAAATAAAATAGTTTCTGATCGTGGACGACAATTCACTTCAAATGTGTTTGCTGAATTAGCTCAATTCATAGGTGCTCAACATATTACAACAACTTCGTATCATCCACAAAGTAACGGTTTAGTTGAAAGAATGCATCGCACATTAAAAACAGCCATAACGTGTCATAACACTCACTCATGGACAAAAATTTTACCAACAGTTCTTCTTGGGATGAGAACAGCACACAAAGAAGATTTGAAAGCGTCTGCAGCTGAATTTCTTTATGGAGAAAATTTAAAACTACCTGGTCAATTTTTCTCCGATATTAAAGGCAAACAACCTCAGTCCAACTTTTTACTACAACTGAAATCAACAATGGAAAATATTCGTCCTGTAGCTACATCTCATCATTGCTCTAAAAAACCATTTATATATAATGAGTTATCAACTACTCCTAAAGTGTGGATACGCAATGATGGAATATTAAAACCATTTTCCAATAAATATAGTGGACCATATGACGTCATTGAAAGAAATGAAAAATATTATACTATAAAGATTGGAAAGAACACTGACAAAGTTTCAATTGACAGACTTAAGCCGGCGTTTATTGAGGAAATAATTGCAGAACCAGGGAATAACCCCGTACCACCAAAATGTATAACATTTTCATTAGGAAGGGGGTAATGTGGTGGTTATTGTTATATACAATACCACAACAACTTAAAAAAAAATAAATCAAATAGTAACTTTTGATTTTATACTTATTTAAACAAAATTATTTTTCGTTAAAAAATAAAATTATTCTTAAAACTGATTTCAAACTAAGAACAAATAAAATAATTTTTTAATTGATTATTAATAATAACAAGTAACAATTGTTGTCATCATCACTGTTTTTTTTTTTTTCTTTTTTTATATTTTCTATAGAAGGTGGATTCGTTTGGCCTCACAAAAATTCTATGTAAACAAAAATGGAAAAAATCACAAAAAAAAAAAAGCGAAATCCATATTTTTTTCGTTTCTTTGTAGAAATCGACAAAAAAAATATTTGACAATATTTTTGCATATTGATGGTGTAACAACAAATTGCCAGTTTATATGCTTACATTTTTTCCATTGTTTATTTTTTTGTACTAGATGGAGCAACACAGATCTAGATATTTTGCATTCTACTATACCTACAGATTCTTTAGAGTCAACTTGAATTGATTGCAACATTCTATTTTGTTAGTTACAGTATCTAAATTTTTGGGTGTATGCTTTGATATATGTATTAACACTGCTGGTCATTGTAATAGGAGCAGTAGCTTTGTAACTAGTGAATGCTCACATGGTTTGGAACATATCTGTATAGAGTGAAGTACCAACAAGAATGAGAGAGCTATATTCGGCTGTGCGGAATGAAGATTGAAATCATTTGTTGGTGAAGAAAAAGGGTTTTAAAATATTGTTCCCGATTTTAAATGATTGTCGGTAAAAAGTCATTAGTGCGCCGATTTAAATAGCAACCTAAGTGCGACTATTGCGGATATGTATATGGATGTATCAATCACGTATGTAAGTTATTTGGGGGCTTCGGAAAGTTTATTTCAACATACAGACGGACATGGCTATATTGACTCCGGTATCTATAATGATCCAGAATATATATATTTTATTGGTAAATCGTAAATGAAAAAATCATAGTGAATATATTTTAAATATTTTTAGGTAAACAAAATTATTTTTTTTTTTTAATATTAAAAATTTTTTTTTTTCAAAATTGTTTTAAATTTTTTTTTCGAAATTTTAAAAATTTTTTTTTTAATTTATTAGTAAAAAAATTTATGACAAAAAATTTTTTGTGGAAAAAAAAAATCGGGTTAAAAAATAATTTTCCCGATTTGACCCATTGTAGGTCCAAATTACTATAGGCTTTATAAATCGTTGCAATGGACTTTGAATAATCTATCATTGGATATCCATATTGTCTATATTAATGACTTAGTAATCCAGATATAGCTCAAAAATAGGCCAAAAATCGAGGCTGTCCCGATTTTAATCTCATAAATTTTGTGAATAAATAAACAAATTAAAACAAAGCTCTCAATGAATCACCTATAGTTCTAGCCGCGGATCCAGAAAACCGAAAAGTTTTCATATAAAAAAGAAGAAAAAAGATAAATGTAGAACAAATTTTGATTTACTCAACCCCCTCCCCATTGGAATATCCTGGATCCACGCCTGTTATGTTTCAGCTTAAAATGTTGTCATGACTCAAGGACGAAATAACAACTTTCAACGAATATATGGGTGAGATAACAGACTGACCGCTGATTGTCAGGGAGATGGGTATTCGTTAGCAATCATAATATACCTGATATTTGAAATGGAAGTATTTTATTTTTAGATAAACCAAATATGTCCTTGTCTAACATAAAGCTACGAGATTAATTAAAACTAATTATATACATAATTTAAACATTTTATAACACTAAAAAAAAATAATCAAATGTATAAATAACAAAACCCCACTTAAGTTAATTACAGCTCTTTATTAATAAAATAAACTTAAACCAAAAAAGGCTTTAAAGTATTTATGTTTTAACAACATTATTAACTCTAGAAAATAATTATAATATATTTGTTTAACAAAAACTTGCATTTTTACACTCCCTGTACTTTATTTTCAAATAAATGTTTGATTCATTACTTTATAAAGCAAAGGTTGTTTCCATAAAACTTTGTTAATGAATATAAGTAGGAAATAACGCAAAAAATTAAGCAGTTTTTTTTTTCCAAAAAAGTAATGACCCTTACACAAGGTACTGTGTTCTTTTACTGCAACAAAATAAATGTAAGTATGTATGTTATAGTTAGGAAAATCTATTTGAAATCATTTGTGTTTTTCTGTTCATAATAAGTTTCCTTCTAATATTTAAATTGTTTTATAAATCTGTAAAATAAGCAGTACATTTTTTCGCCCTCCAAGGATTATAGTTTTTCTGTGCAACTAAACCATCCTACTCAAAGACAAACAAAAAATAAGCACTAAATCCATAAAAACGTAACTGAAACACGTTGGCCACTAAAGTAGAATATTAAAAAAAAAAAAAAAAAAAAATGAAGAAATGAACACAAAACGCTTATTTATTTTGTTAACAAAATAATAGGAGGAAGCTGGAAAAAAAACTAATAGCTGCGATTTTTTACTATTTTTATATTTAATCTTGGTTTAGTTAGGAAAAAATATGAAAAAGAGGTATAATGCATAAAACGACAAAAGTAGAGCGAGAGAGTGAAAACTGAAAGATGAAAAAAATTAAACCAGCAGGAACCAACTAAACGTAAGATTTGTTTTTAGTTTAATGAGTAACAAAATGTTAGGGCGCAAGAGGCTAACAGGGCTGCAATGACTAGTACAGTGTTGAAAAAAGAAATGTTAAAAAAGTTGGAAAAACATTGCTTAATAGATTTGTAATATATTTCATATTTTTGGGAAATAGTTAACAATTAGTGCTAATTATTTGAACACAACTGCTTGTGTAAGTAACAGGAAATAAGCTGTAAAAACCCAACACACACACATTAACATACATCCATAAAAAAATGAGAGCACAGAACTTAGTTTTTCCCCGAACATACATTCGCACAGCCACTAATGCAGCTTGGAAATCTCAGTATACACGTTTTAACACCACAAATGCGCGGTTGAACGAGGCAAAAAAAAAAAATATATCCCAGCAATTTTTCTATTTTAATGTTCAAAACGTAAATAATAATACAAAATTTTAGTTTTATATTTTAATTTTCCGTTTTAACTACAATATATGTAGTTCTGTTTGGTGTTCTATGTTTTTTTTTTTTTTTTTTTTTTTTTTTTTTGTACCTTGTTATTATTATAGCCTTTTTTGCCATAGCCAGGGTTGTCACTTGTTGTTCCCGAAATCGCCAAAAATTTCCAATAAAATTTTTACTATAAAAAATTAGCAAAACATTGCCAATAATAAGTTTTGACTTCTGTAAATACCTAATTATAAAAACTTTTTCGAACTGTTAAACTTAAAATGTATCTGTACATGATTTATTAAAACACAATGATCTTCCTAACTAGAGTTTCCAAAATACTGAAGAATTTCAAAACAATGTTTTCGGTTTTAAAAAATTAAAAACAGATCGGTGTCTTTTTTTCGGTTTTGTGATAACTTATTAAATATTAAGTATTATATCCTATACAAATTTTAAATTCATACTTGAAGGGTGTTCAAGAGGTTAAAGGAAAATTTATACTTTTTCTTTTAATGGTATTTTTTTAATATATTAAATTAGTTAGCTTATATACTTTAAAGTTGGCTAATATGCTTCTTAGTAAAGAAATAATCAAGAATAGGGAGCTTAATGGTATTAAGATACCAAGTGGAACTAAACCAAACTAAGGAGTACTTTTTTATTCTTAAAATGGTACTTTTTGAATTTTCTATAATATTGAACCTAGAATCAAGAAATTGTACTTTTTATTATATTAAATTAATTTATATATTGTTTATACATACAACAGTTGGCTGATATGCTTCTGAGTGAAGTAGGAATCAAGGATAGAGAGCTTGAGGAATTTTTGGTATTTTTTAACATTACTATAATAATGAACCAATAAGCAGGAAATTAAACACACATCATCCTGACTGAGTTAAAATATAAATAAGGGACTTACAGACACTTTTTGAATATTTTCTAACGATGGACCTAAAAACAGTGAATGCGAATTCAAAAGGGATAATTAATAGCAAGGACTGAGATCGACAAATTCTTAACACACGTTTTTCATTAAAACTTTTAACCCAAGTATTATTTGATTTTTATACCTTTGTAAAAGATGTCAGTTATTATGTTTAATGTCAATTGTGTTCATTTGTTGTGAAGCTGATTAAAATGAGTGACCAGAAAAAAGTGCGTACTAAAATTATTAAATATTTTCAACAAAACCCAACTTGGTCCTACAAAAAGTAGCCCAAACCATACAATAAACGCATAAAACGGAAGGAGAGAGTAATATCAATGGAAAAATAACTCTCTTTTCACACATACGGGTGATACAATAACAAAATACATGCAATACATTCTCATGAATTAGGTTTTTGGCTGTCAGTTACCTAACTAGTTGTCATCTATGGGGCAAACAATCAAGGTCTGCTGTCAAACTGTTTCCAGTGTTATTCAACAGTACCGGGAGAACTTGTCCGTTGATAGAAAACCTGATTCAGATATAAGAAATGGTTCACATGATGTTTCTAAAGCCAAAATAATAGAAAGCATTTTCAAAAGAGCTCCCAACACATCCGGTAGGAAAGCAGCCCGGTTAGCTCAGTGCTCGGACTGTTTGGTAAGAAATGCAGGTTTAAAAACATACAAGGCTTAAAAAGTTCCTGACAGGAACGCTGCTTAAAATTTATAGGCCAAAAACAGAGCACGGAAATTGAAGTCAAGTTTAATAAAAAAATTCTAGCTGCATAATGGATGATGAAACGTATGTTCTGGCAGATTTTTCGCAACTTCCTGGTAAAAAATTTTATGTTGCTGATGCTAGAGGGAATGTTGTAGAAAAGCTTAGTACCCAAAAGCAGACAAAATTTTGCAAAAAGTTCTTGGTATGGCAAGCAATATGCAGTTGCGGCAAAAGAGCCAAACATTTGTTACAAAGGGCTCTATAAATACCGAAATTTACATCAAATGAATGTTTACAAAAAAGGATGCCTCCATTCATAAGACTTCATAATGTATCCACTTATTTTTGGCTTGAGTTGGCATCTTATCACTATGGTAAACAAGCCCTTGAGTGGTAAAAGAACAATAATGTGGTATTTGTACCAAGAGAGGCAAATTCTCCAAACTGCCTGGAGCTAAGGCCAGTGGAGAGATATTGGGCTCTTGTTAAAAGAGAATTTAAGAGTACAAAAAAGGTGTCCAAAAGTGTGGTAGATTTTAAACGGAGATGGTCAACCTGATCGAACAAAGTGACTGAAAGTTTTATAAAAACGTTAATGCAAAAGTGTTTCCGAAAAATATTCAAAATTTCATCACTAGTAATTAAAACTATAATTATTTTTTTTTTGTTAATTTTTAGTTAAATAATTTTAATCAAATAAAAAAAATAAAACTGTAAGTTTAGTGGTTTCGTTTTTATTTACAAATATGTATGTTAAGAATTTTTAGATCTCACTCCTTAGTATTCCCTATTTCTATTGTATATTTGAAAATAACTAAGACTTTGTTACAAACAATTTGCATTACTTTTTAAAAATTAAATATACATTTGATGTTTAATTTACAGGAAATACTCATATGATCAATATTTATACCCTACACCACCATAGTGGGGAGGGTATATTGGATTTGTGCAGATGTTTGTAACGCCCAAAAATATTAGTCTAACAACCACCTTAAATTATACCGATCGACTCAGAATCACTTTCTGAGTCGATTAAATTATATAGGTATCTACACAAATTTTTCTACAAATAAGTTTTATATATACTGAATTCATGTCACCAAATTTTATTATGATCGGTCCATAATTAGTCATAGCTCCCATATAAGATCTGCTTCCGATAATCACTTTAACGAGCATAAATCTCCTTAAAATGTTGCTATACACATAAAATGCAACATAAATAACTTTCATATAGACATTAATCACATGACCAAATTTCATGGTGATCGTTCCATAATTTTTCATAGCTCCCATATAAGGCCTATTTCCGAAAATCACTCACGAATATAAATTATTGAAATTTTGAAAGAATAATGATTTTGCTCATTTACTTAGTGTAGGGTATTATATGGTCGGGCTTGACCGACCATACTTTCTTACTTGTTTTAAATGAGCTTGTGTCATTCTTTATTAAAAGTTTTGCCTGGTAGCCTGCTATATCATCTGATGCAATTATTGTAATACAATTAAAAAAATTTAAAGAAATCTAGAGATGTTTTTACATCGATTTGTTTTTAGAGAAATTGGATGAAAAAGTTTATTTTTCATTTCTCAATTTTGAATTTTATTTGTCGGTTTTCGGTTTTAGGTCTTGAAAAACCGCGGTTCTGGTTAAAACCGAACACGAAACTCAATTCTTAACCCCATTTTTAGGGTAAAAATATTACTTTAAAGGCTTTCATAATAAAATAAGAGTCTTTTTGAATGAAATACCTGTTTTTGAATAAAAAATAATTTTATTTATTAACATAGTCTCCTTTGAACTCTATACACTTTGTCCAAATTTTCTCGAATTTGTTTAACCCATCCGAAAAACAAGATTTGTCAAGATCATCAAAATAGGTATTTGTTTGTGAGACAATTTCATCGTTGCAGTCAAATCTCTTTCCGCCGAGCCATTTCTTCAGGTATATAAGCAAGAAAATGTCACCCTGGGATAAATCCGGAGAATAGGGCGCACCCTTGTGCACCCTTGCATTGAAAAATAAATTTTTTCTTGGCGGTCAGTTTTTTCAAATCCTCATTAAATCGACCCAATAAGTTGGCATAATATGATTGAATTAATCTTTTAAAAGTAGTCGAAGTGGATTTGGCGTCGAAAACCCCACTATTTTGATTGTCGTTTGTTGTCTGTTGTATTACAGTGGATTCATGTTTCATCTAATGGTTGTCGAACACAAACTATATGACGCAGCTTGTTCAAATTTTAACTGGAGTCAAACGGTTTATCGTTTGACTGTCGTTTATTTTCTGGTGTGTTGCGGTGGATTCACGTTGCAATCAATGGTTGTCAAACACAAACAAATTTTAACTGGAGTCAACTGACAGATGTCTGTTGATAGGAGCAGTGTTCACCTTTCAGTTAAGAGACGGGAATTTAAAAAAGTCGCGTACTCGTAGAAACTATTTGAAATTCAATAAACCTTAAATTTTAATTTAGATTAAATCTTCCGCCTTTAAGTTTTCATATAAAAATTAAAACATTTTAAGAAAAAAAATTCAAAATGTTTATCGTTATGTTGCGAAATCCAAATTTTCATTGCCAAATACGTTTAAATATCGCCACGTTTTGCGAGAATACGTCACACCTGACAGCTCTGGCCATAACAAATACATACGCTCTTAACTAAAACTTTATTTAAGTGCATTAGAGTAGAATATACATATGTGAGTGAGTAAAATGTTATGACAAGCCCAGCAGTTTTACTAGTACTTGATGTATCCCCATTAGACAATGTTTAATTTTCACTAATGTCTGATCACTTGGCTGACTCTAATTTATATAGTTTTTGGTTATTTAACAAGTATGTGCTCTTTGTAATGCAGATAAGAGTCAATTGGTTACTTTATACACCCCAGGTAATCAATGGTGTAGTCAATTAGAGATATCTTAAGAGTCTCTAAGTAATCTAGGTTGAACTTTTATTTTATGCTGTATTTATTTCGTTATTTTACCCACCCATAAGTAATCCATTGGAGAGTTAATTTTCCCTCAGTGTCCCATTGCAATCTGTTAAGTAGTATGAGTTCATTTACTACCAAGTAAAATATTTTCCCGTGATTCCCGGGAATCTGAACACCAAACCCTAATCATATATACTTTAAAGCAACGTTTCTTTATTTATTTAAATGTACACCAACAACAGTTCAAATATTCACTCAGTGTCTTTATACACGTCTATTAATTCGCAGAAATGCACACACACATTTACAACGTACAAGCTCAAATGTTCACGACAGTTAATGTTAACTCTAACATCGCCAATGATCAACTCAACTGACGACTGGCACCTCTGCCACTATTTATACACACGCCATCTTCTGTGAATCTTCTACAATGATCTTAACAGACATACTAGTAAATTCGAATTCTAGAGTTTTCGATGATAATGTTAGCAGCTTAAATATTTAGTGCAGCCACACTTATAAACAATGCTAGCAACCGCATGCCATCAACACTGTTGACGAGTAGAAGGCTCTACTAATGGACGTGGTTACAAACATGATGAATGTTTCAGGCAGTCATTACAGACCGTTAAATTCAAATCGCTATTGCACATTCGTAACAATATATTCCCAGAAGAAGTAATTTAAATAAAAACTCGTGAATCAAAACCTGCTATAGAGTCTATTTAGATTCCTTACGCCAAGTTATCTAGAGTCGGTCAATCGTATTTGATTAACCCTTATTAGCTACCGGTTAGTTAACTGTCTTATTCTAGCTGGAATATGAAAGATTGTAGTAAGTATGTAGTAGTCGCGGAATGGTTTATTTACAAAAAACAGTTATTGGACTGACTCTGTATAGGTGTTAAAATATGTAGTTTGTAACTCTATATAATCGGTATATGAATTCCATGCGTTGTTTACTTTGGACCAGATGTCAGTCATTCTTTGTCTGATAGTCAAGTAGCTTATTATGTAATCTGTGGTGACCATAAATTATAAATAAAATCGATAGATCTGGACAGTCACCAAGAACAGCTGGGACATTATTACACAAACTCATAAGCATATGTATCTATAGGAAACAGGTAAGGATGTAGGTGTTTAACTTTTTTCTACTCCACTGCTCTAGTCTGCTCTATTGTTTATACACTTTAGTATTTCCTGTTTGCTTATGTATAGAATTATTATTGTTGCTGTTGTTGTTATTTCATTTCATTGTACCCGATATTTTTTTTTCTCTCCACAGCTTCTCTTAGCTATTCTTCATATGCATCTGTTTGCATTTTTAGTTGCTGTACAATTATTCTTTCATTGTCAACTTTTATACAATGAAAACTTTTCATATGCCACGTTGCTTATACACATTGCGAATAAATGAAAATATAAAAAAAAAAAAACAGTAAAGAATACTTTTCCAACGTGAATATTCACAGACATAGACAAAACACTAGAGAGCGTAAAAGAGCGTTATGTGCAAAACAAAAATAAATTTTTTATATTACGCTGGCAACATTAAACAATTAAGCTGAAGAACAAAGTTAAAAGAATACAGCTGAGGTGGTTTCATAAAAATTGTATGAGCGTTTTAAAAAAGTATTGTATTCTTTCTCAAACTCACAGTAGCAACACTCACTTATGCCCCTTGTTTTATTTTTATATATTTTCTAGCTAAAAAAAAAAGAATTTAAGTTGAATTACTCGAGTTAAAAATAGAAAATATTCCATTTCCTGTTTCCATATAAACAATTTTATATGGTTGAGCAAAATATGTGTATAAAAATGTATATTGTGAAATTAATTTAACCAGAAGTACCTGTGTTTTTTTTTTTTTTTTTCTTTTAAATGAATTTCTTTTCTCTATAACAATAAATGTTAAAAACAGACTAAAATGAAATACATACACTTAAATGAGTTTTTCTTTATATTTGAAGAAATACATACTCATGCACATTCATTCATTCACACACATTCATTTCAAATGAAAGTAAGCTGTAACAAAGCTTTTTTTGTATTTTTTTGAGAGAAAATGTTACCTACTTTTAGGCTGTTAGTTAAGAAGTATAAAATATGACACGTTTTTAGCAGACAAAGAAACTTTAACAACTAGGGGTTTGAAGTAAAATGTAAACATATACTATTATTAAGATATTGTATTAAAAAGGAGAAATTAAAATAATTGAAAGTTTTTGTTTAATTTGTAAAAATTTTAAAAAACATTTAAAATTAAAAGAAATTGAGAGTTAATAGAATTACATAGAAAAGACTGAGATTTCTAAGATAATGAAAATTAACTAAAGGCCATTAGTTTGAAACATAACTCATTTTTACAAGTATTGTCTAAATTTTCAATTCTATGAAGTTGCCTGTTAAGTGATCATCTAAAGTTCCATTGAATGGCAGCTAGTTGTCGCGATTAATTAACCATATTAAGGTCCGATATGACGAAATGATTTAAAGCTAGTAATAAAAACGTATATTCTTAAGTTAAAACTTTAAAATTATAAAAAATTTCTTTAATTTGTATTTTAATAACTATTTAGATAAATTTATTGAAATTTATTTATCATCAGGTTGCTTAGCCAATCACTGAAGTCTTATTTGTAAAAATATCAAAGCTTACACAAAACACCAACAATAAACAGTGATTTTAACTTTTCCTTCCTTTTTTACTTTTCAAAATCTTGTTGAATTTAGTAAAGAAAAAATTACAATTTTTGTGTATAAACAAGTAATTAATTATTTTCGTATATATTTTTTTCTCATGTTTAAATGAAAATAGAAAATATGAAGCCTACAAGTATACACCACTAAAACATTTTGCTTACAAGTGTAACACAATTTTTTAATGTCATATTTCAGGACAAGCATAATTAATCTTTTTGGTGCATACTTTAAGGAGATGAGTATTACAGTTGAGTGTTGATTTACTTAAAGCTAAATTGTGAGATTAATTTGTTTATTTAGCAGCATAAAAAAACACAGACAAACAATTTAGAGAGTTTTAGAAAAAAGTGTATTGTAAATTGTTTTAAAAAAGTTATACATTTTTAGAATTTTTGACTGTACATATTCATTTCTGACTTATATTTGGAATTCCTTCAGTTAGAAAATTGATTCACTATTTTCAAATAGGAGTTATCCCCTTAAGTTTTAAAAACAAATCCAAAGCTATATGCGATAATCAGAGGTTTCATATGAGCGACAAAGAAAAACCGAAATGAAAAAGTTTTCGAGAACTGATGGGTTCAAATTGGTGAATTAAAGACCTCAAAATACTGAATAGATCCCTTCATTACTTAGGCGTTCTTTAACAATTTGCCAATATCGAAAATTTATGTCTGGAAATGACTGCTATAATAGAAATTTTGATCACATCTTGGGACAATTACACAGAGAAGACAGATTCGTAATAGCAACCGAATTTGTTGCCAATCGAATGATTCTATCTTAGTGGCCGAATTTTACAGTTGTGTTAGAAGGTGTAACAAAAGCTTGATTGCTTCAACCGAAATTCTTCTTTATCAACTGATATTCTGTTGATATAACCGAAAAATTCTATGTGTGCAACCGAATCATTCGATTGACTACAAATTTGGTTCGTGACGAAAACATAAAGTCTCACTTGTGATTTTAAAGATTGACCAAAGAATGTGAAACTTCGCAAAAGCAAATAAATGCTGAACATAAATTAATGTTCACAATACCGAAGAATACACGATAATTTTTTGAAATGTACATCCGTAAAATTGTAGAGAATTTAAAAAAAAATTAATTTTTGTAACCGAAGAACTTTCTAAAATATGGTTTAAAGACTGAGCGACAGATGAAGTTTTTTTAATCGTTTAGGATAGTCGTTCTCGAATGTTTGTACACATATAAAACAAATTCTTTGTGATGACCAAATTTGTAGCTAATCGAGTGATTCGATTACATTCACAGATTTTTTCGGTTATAGAAAAAAGAAAGTCAGTTGAGAAAGAAGAATTACGATTGAAATATCCGAATTTTCGCCACCCCAATTAAAATCAAAACTTTTATCTCTGCGTAAGACAAACACGTTGACATGAAGATACAGCTGGCGTATGATCTGGTTAGACGGCAGGTTTCGATCTATTCGCTGTATATCAGGCTGCATTTTAGTATTAACGTGTCGAATGTTGGCTTCCAAGTGCTCAATATCAATTCTATGCAGTACGGATTCTTATAAGATTCGTATTTATTATGCATAGCTTCTCGAATTTACCGCTCTAATGGACGATTATGATCACTAAGTAATGTGCCATTAGTTTCAGGAATTGGCAAACGTTGCTCCAGCCAAACTAGTTCGAATTTCTCTGCATTCAAAAAATAACAATCTCTAGATGTACCTGGCATAAAAAAATATTGGAAAATAAAACTCAGAAAATCTCATTCCATTTGCATATAAAGAAAACATGTATTCATTTTTAATATGATAACTCATCGTCACATTAAAGAGTTCTTTCTAAACTCCCACATATTCTACACGCAGAAAAAAAATATAGTTGTGCATGTTAACTATTTATATGATTGTGGTAACTATAATATGATTAATTTACGATTCACATGATTGTATCAACCATATATATGGTTACAGTAAACATGTATATGTTTGTGACAACCATTTATATGATGAATAATTTTATCATAATATGTTGTTCTCAGATTATGATATCCACAAGCCGAGAGCAACATAATATGGTAAGTCCTTCATCATCTGTATGTTGTCACAAACATATACTTGTATACTAGACTGTCCACTATTTGTATGGGGGAAAAAAATGTCGGAATCTTGTTGGTCTTAACCCCACAAAATGATTCCCCTTTCCAGATATTGAGATAGCCGAAATTTGAGCTCGATTAAACGACGTTAACCCGTGCCGCTCGTCGCTCAAAGTTTGAAAAAATCAACATTTTTGGCCAAAAAGCTAACATAAGAAGCTATAACTCCAGAACGGTAAATAATAGAAACACGATTAGTATCTCAAAACAAAGCTAATATTGTTCTTCAAAATTTATTTTATATACATTATTCTTGTTACTTTAAGCCAAACAGAGTTACAACAGCTTTTGTCTCCAAAAACGTGACCTAGTCGCGGTAGGAGCATACTTCGTATATTTTGATATTATGTGAAAAATGTTGCTAGTAAGTAAATATTTTTATATTTTATTGTTATTGAATCATAATGTACATCGATTTAGTATTTCAAAAAGATATAAAACACAAAAATTGGTTGAAAAATGTAAAAGTTATTAAAAATTCCCCAGGCCATTAACGTGTCTCGGAGCACTTGATTATGATATGTGGAAAAAAATTTAACTTATTTTGAAAACTATACGAATAAAACTACTTTATTACATAAAATATATCTATGTTTGCTCAAATATAAGTTTTTTTCCTTAAAATATAACGTGAATCTGTTCTCAGCTATGGTCAAAAAAAATTTTTTTTTAGACGACAGTTTCAAAACACCATTTTCAGTTTTTTTTAAACTTTGTTAAACAAATTTTAAAATTTTTTAAATATCACCGGGGGGTTTATGGTCAATAGATTAGGGAACAAAACAGTAAAAAACTTAGGTCAATACCTCTTATAGTTTAGGTGTACCTGCGGTTTGAATTCTGCGGATTTCGCGAAAAACTCATTTCACGTTATATTTAAGGAGAAAAACTTATATTTGAGCAAAAATAGGTATATTTTATGTAATAAAATAGTTTTATTCGTATAGTTTTAAAATAAGTTAAATTTTTTTCCACATATCATAATCAAGTGCTCTGAGACACATTAATGGCCTGGGGAATTTTTAATAACTTTTACATTTTTCAACCAATTTTTGTGTTTCATATCTTTTTGAAATACTAAATCGATGTACATTATGATTCAATAACAATAAAATGTAAAAATATGTACTTACTAGCAACATTTTTCACATAATATCAAAATATACGAAGTATGCTCCTACCGCGACTAGGTCACGTTTTTGGATACAAAAGCTGTTGTAACTCTGTTTGGCTTAAAGTAACAAGAATAATGTATATAAAATAAATTTTGAAGAACAATATTAGCTTTGTTTTGAGATACTAATCGTGTTTCTATTATTTACCGTTCTGGAGTTATAGCTTCTTATGTTAGCTTTTTGGCCAAAAATGTTGATTTTTTCAAACTTTGAGCGACGAGCGGCACGGGTTAACGTCGTTTAATCGAGCTCAAATTTCGGCTATCTCAATATCTGGAAAGGGGAATCGTTTTGTGGGGTTAAGACCAACAAGATTCCAAAATCGATTTTTTGTGGACAGTCTATTGTATACAGTAACCAATCAAATTTCTCAGATGTATTATAGCGTTCTGTGATAAATTAGTTTCGTGCTTAATTGCTTTATTAAGAAGTCAAAAGTCGTAATTCATAATTCGCATGATTCCGGTAGCAATGCTGGAACGAGTGATCGTGAAAAAACATTTGAATGAAATTGTCATTAAAACTAAATGTCAGCGATTGTTCTTTTGTTTCATAATAAAGATTCCGACATCCAATTCTATTTTAAGATATTTATTTAAAATTATACTTGTTTTCAAATTTGAAATGATGACATATGTTCTACACAAATGATTGAATTTCAATCATTTATTTTCTGGAGCGAAGTCGGTATAGCCAGGTCCGTCTGTATGTTGAAATCAACTTTCCGTAGCCCCCAAATAACTTACATACATCAATATATCGGAAATTCTTCCGTCTGGGTTGCTATTCAAAATCAACAGAATCGCTTACAAGTGGCTGATAATAAGGAATAAACGAGGACAACCTCGATTTTTGATCTACATCTGGATTACTAAGTCACTACTATAGACAATATGGATATGCAATAATAGATATTTCAAAGACCTTTGCAACGGCGTATATAAGACCAAAGTAAGTCAAAATATTTTTTATCCCGAATTTTTTTTTCATCTAAAAAAATTTATTTGTTATAATATTTTTTCACAAATAAATAAAATAATTTTTATTTTTTTTTTTAATTAAAAAAATTTAAAAATTATTTTTTTTTTTTTTTAAATAAAAAAATAAAAAAATTTAAAATAAAATTTTTTTTTTTTTTTAATTTTATTTACCTAAAAATATTTAAAATTTTTTGCTTAAAGTATAATTTGGTGAAGGATATATAAGATACGGCGAAGCAAATAAAGCTTAGTTACTTGTTAAAAATTAATTATGTCCATTACCGTTACGCCTTGTAGTATGCAATAGTTTTCATATTATTACAGAAAATAGTAAACTATGCAAGAGCATTTGCAATAAGTTAAAATTTAAAAAAATCTCTTTCCATGAAAATCTACAACATTAAATTTGCATGGCCTTGCCAAATTGATTAAGTAACCAAAACATATACCATGTAGATATGTATTTATTCATTTCATTACAACATGTGTCTGATACTTAATTCAAATCCCCAAAAGTTATTTACTATATGTTGTCAAATAGACATTATTTTCTTATACATCTTCAATCGATGGTATCGGTGGTTAAATCACACTTGTACAAGTAGTTTTATAACAATTTGATTTATTTATGGAAGACGAACAAAACAAAAAAAAAAAAAAAATATACATATACATAAAGATTTAGATCCACAAACATAAACGAATGTAGTGTATATAAAAATATTATACAAATACACAAAACAATCACAGAACAATACCCAATTGGTTAGGAAAAAAAAATCTATGTAGATGAAAAAAAAAAAAAAAAAAAGAAACCAAGAAAAACATGTGATACAATTTTATAAATATTAGTTAGTTAGACAGCTACACATAGACTCTAACATACACATATATGGCAGTATTTCTATATACATATGTGAATATGTCATGGTATATGTATTGAATTGTTTTATTTTTTGTTTGTTTGTGATAACGTGGCTTAAAAGCTTTACCAATCCACATTCATTCATCTACTTTCATTTATACCATAAAGGTTTGTTTGTTTTTTTTTGTTTTTCCAGATTTTTGCCTGTTATGTATGCTATACATTACAGTACATTTATGTATGTATGGATGTGTAGTTGTAAATATTTCTTTATACATATATTTTTCGTAATATCACCACAAATCTCTTGGTAATATGATATTTTCAATTTCCATTTGTAGATTTCATTTATCAATATGTTACACAGTAAAACTAACAACAGCTAGAAAAAATTCATTGTTGTTTTTCATCCTTTTTTCTCGTTTAGTTGGTTGCCTCCTTTACTATTTCACTTGATAAGCCACGTCTGTTTGTTGGTGTGTCTTTTGTAGAACAAAAAAATAAAAAAATAAGCTTAAAATTCATATTATTTGTCATAGCGGCAATACGTTATTGTTCTGTTTGAAATGGCTTAAATATGGAAAAAAAAAAATAGCGCAAAAATGCCACCGATTTAGAATTGAATGTATTGGTAAAATAAGACGTGCAAAACGTAAAAACATCATCATATATAAATTCAATAATAAATAGAAAGAAAAAAAATTCATATAAAAGTGAGCAGCGCTGATTGAAAATTAAACAGTGGGGTTAAAGAAACATTTGTTCAAGTGCTTGTTAAATTAAAGAGCGGCAAATTGGGAATTGAAATTGAACAATTTCAATGAATTAATAGTTTTTATTCAAAATCAAATGACAAATTTAAAATTTTTAAAAATTATATATTATAAAGTCACTCAGTTTAGTCTCTGATAACTCAAATATATCGTATAATACATGTCTGACTAAAGAGTTGAATCTTGTCATAAAGAACTGTCTGAACTACTGATCATCCATTTACTAACCCTTTAACACTACCATCAATCCTAAAATAACTCTACCGTTACTATTTTCTTTGAAAACCCAGCATGTATGCCGTTTGTGTCATTTAGTTTCAGCAACTTAAGTAGAGTATCGGAAGTTTTAATTTTTAATGAGCAGGTGCAACTGATATGGAGCTTGAGGTCTTTATTTGAAATCCAAGTGTTGCCCACTCTTTTATGTATACAATCTTTAATGGTGTCATATTACCAGAAGCTTTTAAACGTTTAATAATGTGTATGTTTTCTATTAATGAAGAAGCGTTTATTAAAGTTAATATTCTGTTAGAGCTATATCCACCATAAAGGTATAGTTTCTGATTGCCACGATCAAGGCACATTTTTGTACACGATCATGACTTATTTTCTCCTATTGGGAGAACATTGATTATAGCATACGGTGCAGGTATATTTATTCCCTGAGCCTTTTAAACGTCTGTCAGACCTAATGGTGTATGCTTTCAATCAATAGATGTGCGTTGATCAAAGTATCTTATCTGCTAGAGCAACACCCACCACCTATGTAGGGTTTCTTATACAAGGTGGCGCAATAGTAAACTTCCGATATTTTTCGGCTGTAATTAAAAAAAAAAAAATGAAAAACTTTGATTCTTCTTGTGGATTATTTTTATTTGGTCTTTTAATTTTTTTTTACATCAAGTCGAGAATATGATGGCATGTAAATGGCCGCCGCCACAGTTGATTGTCATTTGAGCCCTTTTTATGGCATTTTCCATCACTTTGGCCAAAACTTCCGGTGATAGGTCCTCACATTCTTGACGGATATTGTCTTTAAGAGCTGCTAGAGTCTGAGGCTTGTTGACATAAATCCGCGACTTCAAAAAGCCCCACATAAAGAAGTCTGGAGCGGTCAAATCAGGCGATCTTGCTGGCCAGTGCAAATCGCCAAAACGGGAGATTAGGCGTCCGGGAAATGCATCCTTCAGCATATCGGTTGTGGCACGTGCAGTGTGTGCCGTTGCACCGTCCTGTTGGAACCACATGTTTTCCAATCCCAATTCATCAAGTTGCGGCAAAAATAAATCGTTGATCATTGCTCTGTAGCGCTCACCATTCACAGTAACCGTTTGGCCCGCGATGTCTTCGAAGAAAAAAGGTCCGATGACTCCTCCAGCGAAAACAGTACACCATACAGTGACTTTGAGCGGGTGTAATGGCTCTTCGTGGGTTACACGCGGATTTTCAGTGCCCCAGAAGCGTAAATTTTGCTTATTTACGTACCCGCTAAGATGGAAATGGGCCTCATCACTCATGATTATTTTTGATGAAAAATCATCTTCCTCTTGGTGGTGATAAAGGATGGCTTGAGCGTATGTTAGACGCGATTGGCGGTCAGCAGCTAACAGCTGAACAGCTGGACTTTGTACGGAAACATCTTCAAATCTTGTACCAAAATTCGCTGTAGAGACCGTCGACTGATACCCATTTGCGTGGCACGTCGTCTGGTCGATGTCGACGGCGCTTCCATGACATCGTCGGCTACAGCAGCAATATTCTCTGCAGAACGGCTACTCCGGGGTCTGCCACGCCTGGCAGCATCTCGTGTTGTGCCAGTCTCTTCGAGGCGAGCGGCTAAACGTCGCAGTGTTTCACCAGTAGGCGTTGGACGGCCAGGAAATCTGCGACGAAATTCACGTTGTGCCAAAATCACCGACCGATTATTGGTCAAATAAATAGTCAGCAATATTCCGCGTTCTGGAGCAATGTAGCGTAACATTGTTTATTAACGTGTATTTCGCATGTGTTTACTACACAAATGTTAAAACAGAACTGACATTAGGGGCCGATCGCAAAATGTATAGCATTTTCTGATTGGAGGATTACTTTGCACCACTAGCCCACATGGCAATCAAACAGGATAATTTGAAGATTCAGGTATATACTGATGGCTGTTTCGCTCGCCCAGCTTAACACATTGAGTTTGGAGTATAAGTTTATTATTTAAATTTATTCAATAAGAAATGAAAGTTCCTACCCATGAAACATATCCTAATATATGGTAGATTTTTTGTTACGGAATTAACAACCATTAAGTTATATTATCTGCTATGGACAATATGACAATCCAGTTAGATGGATCCATATTTAATGCGTATATGCTGTTATAGAATATCAATTCACAAGGTTATTGAAAATGTATTGAAAGGACCCAATTTTAAGATATATTTTCTGTTATACAAAATCGCTCAATTAAAGTATATTGTTACGAATTTGCAATAGCGATTTGAATTTAACAGTCTGTAACGACAGCATTCATCATGTTTATAAACACGTTCAGTAGCATGCGGTTATTAGCATTGTTTGTAAGTATGGCAACACTAAATGTTTAAGCTGCCAACATTAACATCGAAAGCTCTAGAATTCGAATATACTAGTTTGTTCATTAAGATCATTGTAGAAGATTCACGATAGATAGCGCGTGTAGTGGCAGAGGTTGCAGTAGTGAGTTGAGTTGATCATAGGCGCTGTTAGAGTTAACATCAACTGTCTTGTACATTTAAGTTTGTAAATTATAAAGTGTGTATAAATACACTGAGTGACTATTTGAATTGTTGTTGTTGTACATTTTGAATAAATAAAGAGTTGTTACAATTTAAAACTACTAAAACTGCTTTTATTTGCATTCAAAGGTATCCGGTTTATTTAATGGAAATAAACCCCGTTTTTAAAAGGTAAAAACGTAACAATATTTAAAAGTATCTATTATGGCCCAAAAATACCAATGATTAAGACATAGTTTCTGCTATAGCAAGATTTGTAGTCAAATGTCTAAGGTATACTTTGTAGATAAATGTATATTAGCCATTTGTGCAAAGTAAAAGAAATCAAAAGTGGAAACCAAGACATAATTTTTGCTACTGAGATATCCACAATTCGAATTGAGAAAAACAAATATGAAGATAAAGTTTGTACTACAGAAAGTCCCCAAGATTAAGTACAATTCCTGCTTTTGAAAGGTAACATTTAACAGCAGTACCTGTCATTTCAATTTTCCACTAATGATATAATGTAATAAAAATTTCTAGTTTAAACCACTGTTAGTTATACTTATTTATAATAGAAACGATTGGTTTAGTCTAGTTTTGTTTTTTTATTTCTACACTAAACAAAAGCTATTGAAAAATTCTCTACAAAAAAAAAAAACAAATAAAAAGTGAAAAAATATGACAACAATCAATGAATATTTCAAACAAAACCGCATACAACTAAACAACCTAAAAACAAATATGAAGGCAAATTACACAAATACAGCTGTTACAAAGCCGCACACACATCCATACATACATAAATACATACATACTTATATATGTAAAAACACCAAAACAAAAATGGAAGTAAAAAATAACGGTATTCGAATGCGTGGCTTTGACTCAGACAACAGATTTCCAGTTACGCGCTTTTATTTTTTTGGCTTGTTTGCTAGGCGATATTGTATGAGTGGAAAAGGAAACAGAAATTGTAAGGCTTAATGTGAAATGTGTTGGTTGTTGTTTGCTTGTGTGTATGTGGGATATTTCAACATATTTTATGTCCGTTACTTTGATATGCACATAATTTCAGTAGTTTTATTTTTGTTTTTACATGTTTTCAGATTTTTCTGTTTTTTCTTTTTTTTAATGCGAATTACTTTTTTTTCCAAAGCCTGATGGAAATTTTTGTTTGTATACTAGGGTGGCCCTTATTTTGCACTTGTTTATAGCCATCACCTTCGTGAAGATGGTATATATAAATTTGTCATTCCGTTTGTAATTTCCATAATTTCCTATAAAGTATATTTATTCTAAATCCTTTAAAATCAGCAAAATCCGTCCATAAATTACGGAGATATGAGCAAAAATCCGAGACAACCTCTATTTTTGGCCTATTTTTGATCTATATCTCGATTATTGAGTCATAAATATAGACAATATGGATATCTAATGATAGATATTTCAAAGTCCATTGCAACGATGTATATAAGGCTATACAAAGTTGGACCTACAATGGGTCAAAATCGGGAAAAATATTTTTTAACCCGAATTTTTTATAACAAAAAACTTTCTTTTGTCATACATTTTTTTCACTAAAAAATTAAATTTTTTTTTTTTTTAAAAATTGGAAAAATCTTTTAAAAAACTATTTTGAAAAAAAAATTAAAAAATTTTTTTTTTAAATTTTATTTTAAAGTATAATTTGGTGAAGGGTATATAAGATTCGGCACAGCCGAATATAGCTCTCTTACTTGTTGGAATATTTAATGTTGAATATTTTAGGAAAATCGTAAAGCAAATATTGAATCCAAAAAATTAAAACAATATCTGTAGAAAAAAATCAATAAACAGTTTTTGTATTTCATTTACCCATAGACATCGATAATCCATTTTAATTTAACACTAAAAAAATATCATGGAATTTCGCATCTCAAAATCCAAATTTTTCCTTTTTCAAATGTGTTTTAAACTAAATTGCTTGCGTTCTTGATATAATTTGACATATAATGAACAATTTAAATGCTAGCAGAAAAAAAAAATATATATATAAAGACCACATTAGTTATCAATTAAACCAACCATTAAAAAAAAGCGGTTTCAGTTTCAAATTCTATAAAAAATCTCCTGATATGTTGATAACTCGTAAATGAATTTTTATAAATTTTAATGGAAGGACTCCAAATATTGATTATAAGATTCCTCTAATACCAAAGACAGCCTGTAACTCCACCCTAATAAATTAATTTAATACAATTACTGAAAGGATTCCAGCCAATTACATTTTAATATCGATTTGAGAAATTAAGCTCATTGAATTATAAATATAAATCTCAGATCTGTGTCTCATTTATAGGGTGTATGACTTAAAAACGTGGAATCCTTTGAACGCGGTTTTTGTTTTTAATAACTTATATATAAATTTGAAGGGCATATATCTGTCATTAGTTGCTGAACATTATAGTGTAAACAATAAAGTTGTTTTTTGTTTCGAAAATGCGGGCAGATTTGCTTTACTTCATTAATTTGAAAAAAGTGCCGATTGCTTATGGCTTATGGAAGTGGTGATTTTGACATGGAAGACAAATATCGGCCAGGCCTGCCAAAAAAGTTTGAAGACCAAGAATAGGAAGAATTACTCCGTGAAAATTGTTGTCAAACTCAACAAGAGCTTGCAAAATCATTGGGAACTATACAAGCAGCAATTTTAAACCATTAACGAGCAGCAGGATTCGTCCAAGGGTCCTATCTATTATGAGCTGCTGAAATTTGGCCAGACCAACACATCGAACCTGTAGCGAATGCAACTATTTGTTTAAAGCGAGCATTGACCGAAAAACACCCAGAATATGCGGTCAGACATGAAACCGTAATATTCGGCCACACGTTGCAATATCTTGTAAAAATCGCTTCATAGTCCAGACCATGCTCCGTCCTATTACTATTTGTTTCGATCGATACAGAACGCTGTCTCTGGGTTTCGCTTTTCTTTTGGCTCGGAAATCATATGCTGCCAGAAAGACGGAAAAAGGTCATAGCTAATAATGGCTAACACATGAAATACATTTATATTGTACGGATGGAAATTTTCACAAATACTCTCGGTTGTTTGTTATTGAAAATAATTAGTATCGGTTCATGATTTCACCTAGCCCCCATACAAAGCTATAGTATTCGAATATTCTAGTTTTAAGATCATTGTAGAAATAGAGCTTTCTAGATGGTAATGCAGTGTATATAAATTGGCCGTGAGAACACCACAATAGGGAGTCTAATTTATAGCATATTTAAGTAAAGACATCAACTGCATTGCCAGTGTATACCTGTACATTATAAAGTGTGTGTATATTTCTGTGAACTGATAAACGTGCATAAAAACAATGAGTGACTAAGGACTGAGATTGAAAATTTTTAACAAACATATATGTTAATAAAAATGAAACCACTAAACTTACAGTTTTGAATCTTTTTTATTTGATTGAAATTATTGTTACAATTTACAAAAAAAAAATATTTTTATAGTTCTAATCACTAATGATGAAATTTTCAACCTTTTCCGAAAACCCTTCCATTATGGTTTTTATAGTGTTTTATGTCACTTTGTACGAACAGGTTGTCCATCTCCATTTAAAATCTACCACACCTTTTTTGTGCTCTTCGATTCTCTTTTAACGAGAGCCCAATATCTCTCCACTGGACCCAGCTCCAGGCAGTTTGTAGGAATTGCCTCTCTTGGTACAAATACCACATTATTGTTCTTGTACCACTCAAGACCTTTCTTACCATAGTGACAGATGCCAAATCAGGCCAAAAATAAGTGGACACATAAAGAAGTCTTATGAATGGAAACATCCTTTTTTGTAAACATTCCTTAATGTTAATTTCGGTATTTATAGAGCCATTTGTAACAAATGTTTGGCTTTTTTGCCGCAACTGTATACTGCTTGCCATGCCAAGAACTTTTTGGGAAATTTTGTCTGCTTCTGCATTATAAACTTTTCTTAAACATTCCCTCGAGCATCTGCAACATAAAGAAATTGAACCAGAAGCTGAGAAAAAATTTCCATACGTAGATTTCGTCATCCATTATACAGCAGGTATATTTTTTTATAAAATTTGACTTCAATTTCCGTGCTCTGTCTCTGGCCTCTAAATTTTTAGCAGAGTTCCTGTCAGGAACTTTTTGAGTCTTGTATGTTTTTAAACCTGCATTAGCTTTAACTTTCCGTACCAATAGTCCGAGTACTGACCTAACCGGGCTGCTTTCGTACCGAAGGTGTTGGGAGCTCTTTTGAAAATGCTTTCTATTTTTTTGGCTTTAGAAACATCATGTGGACCATTCCTTATACCTGAACCAAGATTTATATCAACGGACAAGTTCTCCCGATACTTTTTAATAACATTGGAAACAGTTTGATAGCAGACCTTTGATTGTTTGCCCAACTTTTTGTAGGAGCAAGTTGGGTTTTGTTAAAAATATTTAATAATTTTAGTACGCACTTTTTTCTGGCCACTCATTTTAATCAGATTAACAACAAATGAACATAATTGACATTAAACATTATAACTGACATGCTTTACAAAGGTAACTTGATCAAAAAAAAAAAAAAATCAAATAATACTTGGGTTTAAAGTTTTAATGAGAAACGTGTGTTAAGAATTTTACGATCTCAGTTCTTATTTGAACTATTGTTGTTGTATATATTAAATAAATAAAGAGTTGTTACAATTTTAAACTACTAAACGGCTTTTATTTGCAATCAAAAGTATCCGGTTTATTTAAAGGAAATAAGCCAACGTTTTAAAAATTTTAAAATGTAACAATATGTTGATTATGCGTCAATCCTGATAAAGTTTTGTAAAAACTAGTTTTAAGTACTTTAAAATTATACTGTCAAGTATGGCGCAAATCGTGCAACATTTGTCTCTAGTCCCCATTCAAGGTCCACCTCAGAAAATGTTTTGAACATTCATAAAGTTCTTATAATTAATATCGACACTGACGAATATGGCACTCTTACTTGTTAATCCTTATTTAACATTTTATAGAATCGAGAAATTTTTTTATAATTTTTCAGTTTCGTTAAAAAAATTTCAAGTGTAAAATTTTGGATTATCAAATGAAAATGGATTATCTATGAGTATAGGTTAGTAAAATACAAACACTTTTTTCTACATTTATTGTTTTAATTTTTTGGACCCAAAACTCAAAATTTGCCATCCGATTTTGCTGAAATTTTCACATTTTCTTTATAGATGACGGAAACCAATTTTAGATCTTGTGACATTCAAAAATCCATAAAAGTGTAAAACCAGAGTCACCTTATTGTATATAAATGTTTATTTGAGTGTGAGTGTTTTTTTTCCAATACTGCAAATTTTTTCCCTGTTCTGCTGTATTGTATATGGCCAGCAGCAAAAAACAACCACAATAACAAATAAATAGTTTGTTTTTTTTATATTTATTGTAAAATCTTTTTTTTTTTTTTTCCCATCTTGCATACGGAATGTGAATGTGGATGATGCTGGTGATACTGATGAAATTCCCTTTACAAGTTTTGGTTTTTGTTCATCTTCTTTAGTTCCTTCCTGTTGGCAAAAAGGCACGTTTATTTTATGAATGTATTCAATTTATATATGTATGTTTGCTGTTGTTTCTGGATATTATATTGTTTATATATGTACATATGTATATGTGCATATGTACGAATAAATGTTTAAATGTATGATGCTACATGTTGTTTTTGTTATTGTTTTTTATGAAATTTAAGTGAAATCACTTAAAATCTTACTCAAATAGTAGATGAAATAATAAAAAAACAAAAAACACAAACAATTCTTACATTTATGCCATAGCAAACATATATTCCTTATAAATATGAAAATATTTACCATATAAAACATTCAACAATATGTTTTACTTCAATCTTCATGTTGTAAGTATTTATTTATTTTTTATTTCTTTTTCGAAAAAAAAAAAAATAAAAAAACTGAATTCAATACGAAACAGAGCATTTGGAAAAGTAGGAATGGATAGGTGGATGGATGGATGTATGATGGGTTTAATAGAAAATACTTGAATTGAATTCAAGTGGTAGTCTATAAAAATATGATTTGTATTTATTGATATTCATGAGTACGTTTGGTTATGAATAAGGACGGCTATACTGTTGTTTTATCAATTCAATTTCAATTCAATTTATATATTTTATGTAGCAAATATAAATTGTTATGTTTATTAAGGTTTGAAAATGTGTTAAGCTTTATTTGATATCCTTTTCTGTTGTTTTCATTTAATAATTTATTAAGAAATCGTTTTCAAAAGAACAATATCAAATTTGTTTTACTTACATGCAATATATTGTTCTTATATGCCTTAAACTAGGCAATACTTTTTGGGTTGCACCATAAAGCCGAAGGAGGGCCAAAACAATTAAGCATACATTTTTTTATGCTTAATTTTATGATGAAAAGCAAAGAAAATCAAAGAAATTTAACATTTTAAAGCACATACGAATAAGAAAACCATAAAGACACAAGTTGTAAGGAAAAACCAGGTTTTTACAAAATAACCAAGTAGCAATCGTTTATATTTAAATCTAATATTTAATATTGCAAAAATTTACAATATACATACATTAAAAGCAAATATTTCGTAATGATTATGACCTCATTTAAAATAATTTTTAATTAGGTATATCATTTTTATTTTATGTTACTAGATAACATTCACTTTCAACTATTTTCAATATTTCACAAAATATAAACAAAATCAATGGCTTTGGCAACATACAGGTCAAAGCTTAACAACAGCCAAAATAGATTATTTATCTGTTGGACTAATTCTAACGACATATACTAATTGAACAACATGTAATCAAAATGAAATTCGATATAATATGATCGCCAAAAACACTCTAATTAGCTGTTGAAATGTTTGCAAATGATTTTGATGAAAAACAAAAAAAAAAAAAAAACTTTTAATATGTCGTATGTACACATGTAGATTGTCAACTACATAAATAATCAATCATTAAAATTTTCAAAATATAAATGTCAATATAAATATAAATGTAAATGTACATGTACATGACTTTTTCGCCATAAACCCTGTGGAGATAAAAATTTGAACATTTTATTAAATTGTTTTTAATTTAAAGGATATTTATTATGAAGCCTTATTTTAATGTTATATGAAAAAATTCTCCTAGACACTGGCTCCTAATTAGAAAACAGAATAGAAATACACCCTGAATCAATAGAAACAGGCTTAGAAATACAAAATAGAAATAGACCGCGAATCAACAGAAACATGCTCATAATTTGAAAACTGACTAGAAATATACCCTGTTTCCATTTAGAAACAGACTGAGGGCCATTTTCTCATTTGGTGATTATCTTTTTTCCCAACGAAAAACTGCAGATTAAAGACCTCATCTACCAATTATTTATTTATCGTACAGATAAATTCAATCAGCTGTCTGCTGTTCATAGTTTTTATGTGTTTTTGTAAACAAAATTAAATGGATTTTATAAAAAAACAAGTAAAAGAGCTATATTCGGCTGTGCCGAATCTTATATACCCTTCACCAAATTATAATTTAAAATAATATTAAATTTTTTTTTTTTAATTTTTAAATTTTTTTAATTGTTTTTTAAAAGCTTTTTCCAATTTTTTAAATTTTTTTTTTTAATTTATTAGTGAAAAAAAATTTATGACAAAAGAATGTTTTCTGTGAAAAAAAATCCGGGTTAAAAAATATTTTTCCCGATTTTGACCCATTGTAGGTCCAACTTTGTATAGCCTTATATACATCGTTGCAATGGACTTTGAAATATCTATCATTAGATATCCATATTGTGTATATTTATGATTTATAATCAAGATAATAAAAATAGGCCAAAAATAGAGGTTGTCTCGGATTTTTGCTCATATCTCCGTTATTTATGGACGGATTTTGCTGATTTTAAATAGGAAACTTCTCGAAAGCATGTCTGATAGAATTATTGAAGATTTGGATCCCGAAGATATCTGAGGCCTTCTGAAAATTGATTTCAACAAACAGGCAGACAGACGGACATGGCTAAATCGACTCCGCTATCTATAAGGATTCAGAATATATATACTTTATAGGGTCGGAAAATTATACTGTGGAAATTACAAAGGAAATGACAAATTTATATATACCCTTTTGACGAAGTTGAAGAGTATAAAAAAGGTTTAATAGAGGAATTAACATTCATTTGATGGAGGATGAACTCGAAGAACCTGAGTTCCAAGTGAATGTTGAAAGAGTTTCTCAGACAGGGAGAATAATGAATTTTTCAATAGATTCCGGCATTAAGTGGCAACATTTAACAGCTTATTTATGTCAACATGTTCGCACTTGAAGGCAGGATTCCCAACTTTCACATCTAGTTTGAGAGGTATTGCCAACTGAAAATAATGTATTTTGTCGATATACTGAGAAAACCAAAAAATATTGTTTTTGGTAGAGAAAATGTCTTGGATACGAGACGGTTTTTCGTATACAATAACATGTCTTGGAATCCAAGACAAGACTAAAAAAGTCGTGAAATTCAATATAGTTTTCTGTCTAGAAAAATATCTAGGAATTAAAAACAGGTTTTGGTCTAAAACCATGATTTGGCATCCACAGTGGGGCAGACCCAACATTTTTTGGAAAGAAATCTGGCATTTCTAAACGGCTGGTCCGATCGCGATAAAATTGACGTGGTCGTAACCAAGGAGTACTCGAGTTTAACTTATTAAACAACAATTGCTCCAGGCGCGGCGCTATGGGGGCTTAAAGTAGGGTACCTTCGATATGTAAAATTTTTAAAGACGTGTAATTTTTTCTTTCCCATCCCTTTTCAAAGATTTTTATATTTTTGGAAAGCGCTCATTTAGGTCTTGATATGCCTGCTTGTGCTATTTGTCTTTTATAATTTCCCTGTTATAAGTATTTAAAAATTTAAATTTTAAAATTTTCCCACACCTTGGTTTTTTTTAAATATAGGGCGTACTTTTGAACCGAATGAACTCTAATTTTTTTCGTTAGTTAGACAACTAAATTACCATTAATATGCAAACAATTTCAAAGCAATATCCAGTACATATTCAAAAATAAACGATTTTCAAATTTAACTTTTTTTTATTTAAGGAAATACTTTCTTTAAGGACATATACAGCCCAATTATGAATAAAAATTCCCCGGGAGTTTTTTCCCTTTTCCCATTTTTCCTATTCAAATTCAATGGGAAAAAACTCCCGGGGAACAAACTCCCAGGGAATTTTTTATTCATAATTGGGCTGATAATAACTTTCTTTTTTTTCTGTAAGATATCTTTATGGAGAACATTTTGGTATAAAAAACATGTCATAGTTTTCGCCCTTCGGAATTTGACCTATTTTTTTTTTATCAAAATTTCAATTTTTGGCCACATGTTCTAAAATCCCAAAGCTGGGATTAGAAAACGGAAAGCAGTTTTGGAAACCCTGATGTAAGCACTATTTATTTCCCAAGTATTCTCCCACCCTCGGAGAAAATGTGGACGCTATGGGCAAAATTGCAAAAAAAAAATATAATTTTTGGGATTTTCGCTCCAATTTTTAGGAATTGCGGAATTCCCTTTGACCTTTAGACCTTTTGAAAACTTTTTTACACTCATATTTTAATGTGGCTAATTATTTATTAAATTTATTAAAATTTTCTTAATATTTTATTCAACAATATTTTTGAAGGACGGAGTTTTAAAGTGATATGTTTTTATCAACTGACTTTATGTTGATAGAACCGAATCATTCGATTGACAACAAATTCTGTTGCTACTACGAATATGTTTTCTCTGTGTTGGTATCAAACACAGCTTTTTGTCTACAAAATGTCTTGGTATCCAAGACAGCATTCCTTTCTTGGTATCCAAGACAGTTTTTCCGTCTAGAAAAATTTAAAGGAATCCAAACCAGTTTTTCATCTAGAAATATGTATTGGTATCCAATACAGCTTTTTGTCTACAAAATGTCTTGGTATCCAAGAAAGTTTTCCTGTAGAAAAGACAGTTTTTCATCTAGAAATATGTATTGGTATCCAAAACAGTTTTTCTTCTACAAAATGTGTTGGTATCCGAAAAGTGTTTCGTCTAGAAAATATCTCGGTATCCAAGACAGTGTTTCATCTAGAAAATGTCGTAGTATTCAAGACAGTTTTACGTCTAGAAAGTGTCTTGGTATCCAAAATATCCTGTAAAAAAAGACTTGAATTTGAAACTATTTTATGCAAGAACCTGAAACTGCTTTGGTCAGTTAAAAGTGAAAATAGTCCAATATCTTTGATTATCAGCTATAAATCTGAAACATTTTACTTAAATAAAATTCTTCAGAATCCAGATTCTAAAATTATTTTGAAATCTGAATTGAAGACTTTTTTCTATTAAGTGTCCAAGAATGACATCTGAAATTCAATTTATAATTTCTTTCAGTTTATAACAAGTATTTTTTGTCCTAATTACAAAATTTATTTGTTAAAATAGTGTGTTACCAACCTCCTCTAACTAAGTTCATTATAGACACTAGCATTTCTGTAAGCTATAATGTCCTTCACCTTACCCTTCTTCATCATACCAAAATACATAAATAACACTTTAATGTTCTCTCCGCTCTATTAAAATTATAGACAAAACTAGAGCAGATAAAAAAAACTTACCTCGATTTGAAATGGCAGCTTCAGCGGTGTTCCACAATAGACAAGAGTGCAGTAAACAAACGAGGCTAATTACGAATAAAAAACGACGACAATACTTTTTCATTTGTGGATAAACTGCCACACCACCGGAGAGCGAATAGGCAGACGAAGATGCAAAAGACGACAAGGATAACAAGGATGCAGCAACACCTACTAGAGATGATGATGATGAGGTTGCTGTTGCAGTTGCGGTTGCTGCTCTTGTTCTAGTTGCTTTTGGTGATGACGATAATGTCAACAACAATGATGAGCTTTTAGTTGCCGTTGTAATTGCATTTGTATATGTTGCAGCAGTAGTGGTATTAGTGTGAACAGCATATTTTGCAGGCATTTTAGTAAAAGTGTTGCTGGTGGTGGCTGGTGCTTTAGTTAATATTGTTGTTGCTCTTGGTGGTAGTTGTTTTAATGTTGTAGCCGCTGTTGTTTTATTATCTTCATCTTCTATATAAGAAGAGCCATAATAATATTGTTTGTTGTAGTTGTTAAAATTAGTTAAAGGCATTATTGTGTGTTTTATTTAAAGTTCTTTTCTTTTGCTCACTTATGTAAGTAGTTTGTAAGAAATAGAGCCTACCACCTTAAGGCTTAACAAGTTGTTAAATGTTTTTAAAATGTATTTTCACTTTTTTTTTTTAATTTGTGGATTTTGTTATTCCTTTAATAAGTTTTTATTTATTTAACTTTTGTTATATTATTTTAACATTTTATGTGATTATTAATTATATAGATATTGGTTATTTTTTCCATATAAATTAAAGCCTAAGGTCAACACTGATTTTATTAAGCTGTTAAATGCAAGTAATACTCTTTTATATAGCATACTTTTAGGGGATTTTTGTTTTACTTTTTTTTAAACAACAATTATTTGTTAATTGTTTACTTTGTTAAATTTTTATTATTTTACATTAATTAATTAATTGTGTGTTTTTGTTGTATGGTATATACCGAAAGGCAGTATTTTAGAGCGTGGCAATTGATGTTTTAATTTGTATGATTTAAATTCTGTGTAAATTTCGTTGTTTAGTTTAAGACCTAAAAAGAGAAAAAAAAAACAATTTTTAAATAATTTAATTAGTTTTACAGTAAGTTATGCTGTTGAAAAAATAATTCAATGAAATTTAGTTTTTAACCTAATTCACTTTCAATTTGTCATAATTCTGCCGTAAATAATTTGCATTTTTGTTTTTTTTTGCTTGAATTTTTTTCCATGCACCTAAATAAAAGTTTTTTGTGGTATTTTTTTTTTTTTAACAGAAATCTCCCCTGGTTTTTTGTTAAGGTTTATAGTACAAAACCATTTGTTGCTGGCACTGTAGCATTAACAAATTGTGTAAAATAATTCACATACAGAACCCTTTAATTTAATTTAAACACTGCTAGTGTAGATTGCAAAAATAGCATAGGTTGCATAGTTTGCTCATGGCTGTCTCTATTTTAAGGCATATGATAATTCTGTTTACTTTAATTTCTGCTAAAAACGTAGCCTCTACTGTTCCACTCTCAAGTATACCTACTACTCATGTCGCTTTAATAATAGTTTTACACAAATTACGTGAGTTTAGTTTTTGTTTGAATTTTTTAGTTGCACATACTTTTTTTTTTTTGTAATTTGTTTGTTTGTCTGAAAATTAAAATTACCTGGTTTTGTTCAAACGCCATAAAATTATTGTATTATCACTAGATTTTATTAACAGTAAACAACAACAAAAACAAACCAAAAGAGGACTTGATTAGTTAAGTGTTATAGAGGTCCAATGTTTTTTATTTAAAAATTAAAAAAAAATATATATTAAATTTAATATAATATAAAGCATGCTATTAGGAGCAGAATAAAAACTGTACATAAATTTTTTAAGGGAAATTATAAAGTTTTTGTTTTGTTTAGTAAACTAAACTAAACAAAATGAATTGAATTTTAAATAAACAGAATTTGTATGGAAAAGGAAAAATATATCAGAGTTAATTAAAGAAATTTAAAAATTGCGCTAAAATATGGGATTATTTAAATGCTTCATAATAATAACGTTATTTATCATTATTTACCAAATTCTTGAGAAATTAGACAAAAATAGCAAATTATTAACAATTTTAATATAAATAGCAAAAAAATTACTATAAATAGGTAAGTTGCGAGAATATATACCACTTTCAATAAAAACAAGTAAGAGAGCTACATTCGGCTGTGCTTAATCTTATATACCCTTCACCAAATTATACTTTAAAATAAAAATTTTAAATACTTTAAGGTCAACACAATTAATTTTTTTTTTTCAAAATTGTTTTTCAAAATTTAATAAAAAAATTTTTTTTTTTCAAATTGTTTTTCAAAATTTTATCCAATTTTTTTTTTTTTAAATTGTTAGTGAAAAAAATTGTTTGTGGTAAAAAAAACATCCGGGTTAAAAGTAGGCCAAAAATCGGGGTTGTAATTTTTTTAAATTAAAAAAAAAAAAATTGTCAATATTTTTAAATTTTTTTTTTTTAAATTATTAGTGAAAAATAATTTATAAAAAAAATTTTTTGCGGTAAAAATAGGCCAAAAATCGAGGTTGTCCCGGTTTTTTCCTTACATCTCAGCCATTTTCGAGCCGATTTTAAATAGAGACCGAGCCGGAAGAATTTCCGATATATTGATGTATCAATTATGTTTGTAAGTTATTGGGGGCTACGGAAAGTTGATTTCAACATACAGACGGACATGGCTATATCAACTTCGCTATGTACAACGATCCAGAATATATACTTTGTGGGGTCGCAAATGAAAAATGTAGGAATTACAAACGGAATGACAAACTTATATATACCCATGCCACTCATGGTGAAAGGTATAAAAATAACGGTGAATTCATAAAAAACAAGTAAGAGAGCCATATTCGGCTGTGCCGATTCTTATATACCCTTCACCAAATTATACTTATAATAAAAATTTTAAATATTTTTAGGTAAACAAAATTAAATTTTTTTTTAAAAAATCTTCTAAATTGTTTTTCAAAATTTAAAAAAAAAAATTTTTTTCGAAATTGTTTTGTTTTAATTTTTTCCAATTTTTTTTTTTTAAATTTTTTTTGAAAATTTTTTTTTTAATGTTAAAAATTTTTTTTTAAATTTATTAGTGAAAAAAAGTTAATGAAAAAAATTTTTTTTGTAAAAAAAAAATTCGGGTTAAAAAATATTTTTCCCGATTTTGACCCATTGTAGGTCCAAATTACTATAGCCTTATATACATCGTTGCAATGGACTTTGAAATATCTATCATTAGATATCCATATTGTCTATATTAATGACTTAGTAATCCAGATATAGATAAAAAATAGACCGCATTTGATTTGCTCTGATTTGTCTTCAGGAAAATCGGGAAAGGGTATCTACGTCTAGATACGCGCAAACAGAAAGAGAAGGCAAAAGTGCATCTGCGTCTAGAGCCACAGAAACGGAGAGAGAACGAGCATTATGGCTTCAGCAAATGCGTTACAGTGCATCTTCACAGAGAGCTGCAGAGACATCCCAATAGCATATGGAAAGACTAGAAGCTAATTGCTACCGATTAAAGTTGGCGGCATTTCATTACAATAAGGATGATGACTACAAGAAATACAAGGACGTACTGATTGATGCAATGAACAAACTTTGCTTACATTGCAGCGTTTCCAATTATCGAGCAGCTTCTAAGTTGCAATTTCCGGTGCCAATTCACTTCCTTCAAAATATCTTAAAGTTCAACTCTTGCTTTTAAATGAAGTTCTTCGGGGCAACTTAAAAGTTCAAGGCCAAATGTACTACAGAATTGGATAATTGCTCTCACTTCCCAATGATGATGTGAACTTCTTTCAAATTTATTTCACTGGAAATGAAACTACAGAAGCCGAACGCTATCGTCAAAAACTCGTGTGCATTTTCTGCAAGACCCTTCTAACGAAACAATCTCAAAATAATTATTGAACATCGGAAATGGAAAAATTCTATTTGATCCAGCCACTGTTTTTTCGTTTCCGCCTACCTTCTGCAAAATGCAAATGAATATTCCTGCTGTTGTCGACAAGGTATTCCTAAGTCTTATAACCAACTAATAATATTCGGATTGGCAGTGGGAACGTGCAACAAGCTCAATGAGCAAATTCAATTGAAACTACCTGGTGAAACAATGAAATACAAATCGTTTGACACGCAGAACAAACCTTTAATTATCCTACTGAATTTATGAATTCATTGGAAACAGCCGTAATGCCACCACATGTATTAACATTGAAGGTTGTATCACCGATAATGCTTCTCCCCAACTTAAACACCCCAAAATTATGCAACGGAATAAGATTGACCATCAAAAAATGTTCTCCGAATTTAATTGAGGCCACAATAATCGGTGGCAAATTCAAAGGCGAAGACGTACTAATTCCGATGATTTCCAATGATTTTCCGTTTGATCTTGTCATTGCTATAACCATTAACAAAGCACAAGGCAAATCGTTAGCTATTTGCTGGCTTACATTTGAAAAATTCATGTTGTTCACACCGACAGTTGAATGAGGCTTGCTCCCGATTTGACACATCAAATAATTTATATATTTTTACTCCAAATAAAAAAAAAAAAACAAGAAATATTGTATATCCTCTGGTCTTAAGATGAATTCATTAATATAATATACCATTTGCCTAAATGCATTCGTTTCTTTTTTAAGGGCATAGCATGGCACTGTACTTATAGGTATCTGCTACAACTATGTTATATGACCAGCTCGGGGGAGTTCGTGCATTAGTTTGTCCGACACTGTATATTAAAATCGAGATCGAGATGGAAAATAAAACAGATATTTTCTAAGGGCTTAGCTAGTTTACTGTAAACAGCAAATGCTAGAGAAATAGCTAATAGTTAATTCTTATATTCCTTAGGCAATTTCTACAGAAAGTAAATTTTGAAAAATAAATATTATTTGGAAATCTCAACATTGTTAAAGTTTTATTCTCTATTTTTTTTTTTTTTTTTTTTTTTGGTAGACTTTACTCCCACTTAAAATTACTTATTTATTTTGACAACAATAAATAAATTTTATATGTATATGTTGACATTTGAATGTGATTTATGGCGTTTTTATATGAGCACACGTTTCAAACGAATACACACAAGAGAAAAAAAATCGAAAGAATTTAAAGATTTATGGTAAATTAATATTTAATGTATATTTTTCAATAATAAAACAATTGAGCTGGTTTAATAAAAAGGAAAACCATAAATGTGATATTAAGTTGGAAAAGAAAAAAACAAATGTTTTATGATAAAAATAAACAGATAAGCATATTTAAAATAAAAATATAAAATGAATACATATAAACAAGCCTTTAAGTAGACTATACTTTTCCATAAAATTTAAGTTTAAATAAAACACTGGAGATAAAATTATAAAAGCAGGGGGGTTACTCCCTAATTCGATTCGAAAGAAAATCGTTTCGAACTGCAATGTATTTAGCACACATTTTCGAACATTTCCGTTTTCGGATTGAGTTACGCGGTAACCCCCCAGAATATAAAATTCTTCAGCTGTTTGTTTACAATTCAAAGTTATAACTTATATTTCAGTTCTCCAAAAACATATGCTGTACATTTTTAAAACATATTAAGAAATTCTATAAATAAAAAATGTTATTTATATTTTTTAATAATACTTTTTAATTTTAAAGTCAGTCTTCCATTAGACTAAACTTTCATTTTGGCAATTATTAAAAATTAATTATATCATGTGTTATATATCTGTATACAAACTCTAACTTTATATAGCTATAAGCTAATAAAATTTTTATTACAATTTTACCTTTGAACAAAAAAATATTCTTTTTCCTTTTGCTTTTTATTTATTTATCTATAAAATGTCCTGATTTATGATGACGTTAATAGAAAACAGCTTGTTTCATTTATAATATATGAATAGGTAGTCGAGTATAAAGGCAACAAAATTCTAACCATGCATTAAAAAATGTATAAATTTCATACGTATATAGTTTATGTACAATATTTATGTGTGTATGCATTCTATATTTTATACATACGAGAATATTGGTTATTGAATTCACAAACATTATACGGATGACTAAACATTTAGTAAAAATCAAAGAATATTGAATACAAAATATTAAATGAATTTAAACATACATCTTGCTTACATAAATAGTCAAATAAATTTCAAAAATAAAATTTTTGCACAGTTAAACAATTGGAAAGGGAAATAAAACTGTAATTGTGTGTAGACATTCTTAAAAGTATTATTGGATCATGCTATTTATAGTAAATTTTGCTAGAGTTTGTTAGGAATTTTTTTTTTTAATCAAAATTTCGTATTTTGCCCCAACAATGCGTCATATGAGGGAAGTTTTACTTTACTTATTTAATTTAAAAAAAGAAAATTGCCGCTGAAGCACACTCTTTGCTAACCAAATGCATTTCATCGGTTTAAACATGCGAGAGATGGTTTGTTCGGTTCAGAAGTGGGGATTTTGACACGGATGGCAAAGATCACCCAGGCCAGCCAAAAAAAGCTTAGGAGCAAGAATAGTACACCCAAAGAAAAACATCTTAAAATCAATAAAAACCATAATGAATCAATAAGAAACATTAACGAAAGTCTATTTTTGTTGAAATATTTTATTTTAATATGGAAAAATATTAATTTTAAGTTGAAAACAAGTAAGAGTGCTATATTCGGCCGAATCTTATGTACCCTTCACTTTTGTTGTGGATGCATTAATTGGCTATTTTCAGGGTATAGCATCCTAAATATATCAAGGAAACTTTTAAAAATTTTACATTTAACTGCTGAAGAGAAGATTATATTGTAGAAGTTACAAACGAAATGACGATCTTATATTCCCTTCTCACGAAGATGAAGGGTATAAAAACAACAACGCCAAACGAAACACAAAAAAAAAAACAAAATACGCAAAAGCAATGAAACAAACACACAGCCAAACATACGTTTTGTTGCTTTTTTGTCAAAGCATGCTTGAAATTTTCAGGGGTTGTCTCGGATTTTTGCTCCTATCTCCGTTATTCATGGACGGATTTTGCTGATTTTAAATAGGAAATTTCTCGAAAGCATGTCCGACAGAATTGTTGAAGATTTGGGTCCCGAAGATATCTGGGGTCTTCAGAAAATTAATTTCAACATACAAACAGACAGACAGACGGACGGACATGGCTTAGCCGACTCCGCTATCTATAAGGATCCAGAATATATATACTTTATACTATATAAAGTTTATAGGGTCGGAAAATTATATTATGGAAATTACAAACGGAATGACAAATTTATATATACCCTTCTCACGAAGGTAATTATTGATTATAATCTATTAATATGACGCATTCTTACATTAAGTTGCAACTATTCCCTTAGTGTAGGCATTACTAAATGAAGATTATTGCCAAACTCAACAAGAGCTTGCAAAATCATTGGGAGCTATTCAAGCAGCAATCAAAACGTTTGCGAGCAGCAGGATTCACCCAAAGCAAGCCGATAGATCTTAAAAGACGATTTTGCATGTCCGAAATTATGTTTGAACGCTTAAAACTAAAAAAGTTTTTGTACAAAATCATTACTTGCGATTAAAAATGGATCCATTACGATAACCCAAAGCGTAAGAGATCGTGTTTGAAGCTCGGCCAACTAGCCGAATTGATACGAAAGCCAAATATCCACGGCGCACATTGGTTCAGGTTCATAGAACGAGCGGCTAAAAATATAAAAAGTTGTCGAAGGACAATGAAACTTGGCACATAGGCATTTCTTATTTGAATTAAGAAGGAAATGGAAAAATCGAAATGATCCGCCCACTTTTACGCCCATCTCCCATACAAAGTGAAAATTATATTTTGCCCTACGGCATTGTTTTTTGCCACATAGCATTTTTAAACACTCAGAATTATTTGTGTGAAATTTGAAAAATATTCGCCCACTTTTACGCCCACTTCACATACAACTTGTATTGAAAAAGTGGCATAACTCCCTTGATTTTGAATGCATCAACTCAATTTTCACAAAAAATTAATATTATAATTATAGAATGGGCTCCTGAAAATATATACCTGATCCGCCCACTTTTACGCCCATCTCCTATAGAAAAAACATGAATAAGTAATTTAAGCATAGTCTTTTAATAATTTTTTAACATCATTATCGTACTCCAACTTTTTTGATTTGCAGCTTTGAGCGAAATCTTTTTATAAATGGGTCTGAAGACAATAAAAGATTATGCATTACGTCTTCATTAGTGGCTACACGTCCTCGCTTCCAGAGCTTCCTCGGACAGCACCTAATACAAATAATCAATTAAAATGTAAAAAAATAAAAATGAATAGTTAGATAGAGACATACAATTGGAAGAATAGCTTCTTGACTAGTATGTAAATTACATTATGTAATAATTTTAAACCGTAAATATGGCAACAACGCCGTGCATGAACGAAAATTCATGTTTTGTTACTTTATCACTTAATAGTTTTTACTGTTTTTTATGGAAAGGAGCAGGTAGGAGTAGCTGTATTTTTTTAGCTTTTAGCTGAGACTTCAAGCTGTAATTTGACATCATTCCTTAAACAGCGCTAAAAAGATGCAGTCCACTGAAGTTGATGAACATTGAAATTTTAATGTTGTTTATATTTTGATCTACGAAATGTTTTATATGACACCTTTTCCAACTTTTTTAATGCAAATCTCATCTATGACAATTGTTATTTACGAAAATATACAACAAAGTCATATGTTACGTTTACTCTGATTGTACCAAAAGATTGAATATACAGTAAATTTGCATGCCATTTTAAACAAGCGAACATATATGAACTTTGTGATGGTGACAATTTTCATGAAATTTTAAGTGTTTTTTTTTTTTATTTGGTTTGAAAATGTTTGTAAAATATATTTTTTTTGTTGAGTAGGCATTGATTCTTATAGAATTTGAAATATCAAAAATTTTCATAAATTTTATAAAACTGAAAAATAAATTGAATAGAAAGGTCGTAAATACGGAAAATTTTATATTAATTCTTTGATAATTTTACTTGTGCAAACTTTTGCCAACTTGAGGAAATCCTGAAGGATATTTTTATTTGATGGTGAAAATTATTATAAATTTTAAGGAATTGGAAGTTTAATCTTTTTTTTGGTAAGCATTTTCAGGACATTTGAGAAAGTTCGAAATTTATTTAGTGTTGATTTTTTTTTTAGGATTAATTTTTGCCTCGAGAATTGTCACTTTGTGAAAAATTAAAGTTATCCTTGGGCCAATTTGTCTTATTACTCGAAGATCCTATTTGTTGTGTCATTTGAAAGTCAGCTGTAATCTTGTGTGTCTTTATTTGATAGAGAGACCATATTACCGACATTGGAAGATTATCCAGTCGGCGAAGATATTGTTTGCCATAATTGGAAGGCAATTGGTCATTTGTGGCCAATCTGGCCTAAGGACTACGATTAATCTCTATAAAAATACCTACATCAGTCTAGTCATTGCAATAATTGTATACTGGTACAACATATCGAATACTCAACATTCATTTCGTATTGAATAGCATTCGTTATTTCCTCCAGAGTGACCAGATTTCTTAATAATTGGTTATTCCCGTACTATATTGTGATTTCTTTAAAAAAGTAAAACAGTTAATTTTTTTTTGTGTAGAATTTCAATTTAAATTTGTTACATGTTAATGACATTTTAATGTCAATTTAAACAATTTTTTTGTCTTTTTTGTTTGAATATTTTCTTAATTTTTTTTTTAACGTAAATTTAATAATTTGTTTTTACATTCCTTAATTTGGTATTTTGAAATGGTCACCTAAATAATTTTTATATAGAAACAATATACTTAACGAGTTAAACATTATATCTATACCAGATACTCTAAGTTTACATTAAACCCTTTACATAAACACCCTACATACATACATATCAACACATTAAATAACCCAACATACATACTGGTAATACACAATTAAAAATCACACTTTCTTCATAAGATATATGATTGTGTAAGAATTAATCAACGTTCCACTGTCATCCGGCGCCTGCTGACTACGTTGGACCAATAAAATGTAAGTTTTACAAATTTTTTTTTTTTTATCTTAACAATCATAATATATTGATACACATGCATTTATAAACGTAATATTAATATTTTGAACAATTTTAATACTTGAAATTACAACTAATATGAACCATATTAATATTACGTGTATTAAATAACACCCAACAAACATTTCAATGTCACCACGTTTCATTTTAAATATTTCCTAAATAAGTATATATAAATTTAACCTGGTTAAAATTAACCATTTTCATTTAAATTTTCTACTATTTAAAACATTCTTTTTGGTGACCAAATTTTGATTATTAATAAATTATAATTCTTATTATATAATATATTTAACATTTGATTAATTAACTACTATAAATAAAACATTATTTTCGCTACTATTTCGAATATGATATTTTGAATCACGTTTATTTTAATTACGAAAGGTGAAGTTAAGGTATGGGATTAGGGTAGTTCATTAATTTTTTTTTTTTAGTTTTTATTAGGGCTGACGAATGGTAATGTATTTAGTCAGCATGGTGGGTGGGTATAAGACAGGTATAGCAAATTCCATCTTAAGCTATACCATTATCGTCAACCATTTCCTCTTTCTTTTCTATATTATTTGCTTTGTGGGGTTATTAGCTACCTAAAGTAAAATCCCTTGTAACAGATTCTAAAATTATAATTATTAAATTATTTGAGAACACAACACACCCCCCCAACGACGAGCACAGCCGAATTAATAGGTAGCAATGTTCTCATGGTGATATCCCTTCTCTCAGAATCGTTACAACTTCGAGGGTGTCTGTCCAAACAAATAATAAATATATCAGCCTAATATTACGGAATCATAATATTCAGGTAACTGACAACAAAATACCAAAAAATTATCCAAATCGGCGAACATGAAAAAAAATGAATTTCGGCCACTCTTCAACCCATGTGCGGGGCTAAGGTAATGCTCTGTATTTGGTGGCAGAAAAAAGGTCATATCTACTCTGAGCTGCTAAAGCTGCTGAAATCAGACCATCACATGGAACATATATCAAACTGCTTCGTTAGTAAACAGCATTTGCCGAACACAATATGCGGCCAGACATGAAACTGTAATACTCCATTATGAAAACGCTCGGTTACATGTTGAAATATTGGTAAAAAAAAATTTAAATGAAGTGGTTGGAAACATATGCCTGAATGAAGATTCACTATAACAATGGTTATTACAAACATATACTTGTTTACTGTATTTTTGATACAATCATGTGAATCGTATGTTAACCATATTATGGTTATCACAATCATGTAAATAGTTATTGTGACTATAGTATTGTTAAACAAATTTTAAAAATGTTAAAATGGTTACTGTAAACATGCACAACTATATTTTTTCTCTGCGTGTATTTATATTGTACACATGTTTCAAAATATGACCAAAAAATTTCACATTTTTAAGTCATACAACCAATAATAAAGTTTTCGATCATTTGCTATTTATAGTAAATTTTTCAGAAATTTGATATTTTTAGTAAATTTTTCGATAATTTATCGGAAAAAAAATTATTAATAGTCAATTTCAAAATTAATTTTTTATTAAAGTTTTTAGAATATTTACTATGTACAGTAAATTTTTCAAACATTTACTATTTATAGTAATGCCTGTATGTCACAAACTTAATTTTGACACTTTTCTCCCCAACTGTTTCAAATTTAAATGGTATATCTATAACATGGGTTATACGAATTTTAGTTGTATTTCTCACACATTAAATATATGTATATACTGCTATTATCATAGCTATATTTTTTGGAAATTTTTTTTTTTTAAACAATGATTTGTGAACATCATAGAAAATATCCATTAGTGACCACATAAAATGACATGAAGAATTTTTTTTAAATTAAAATTCTTTGAAATACATAAAATCAAATATATATATGGGTGCAAAAAAATCACAAAAATTGGTCACCAACATTCTTTTTTAGCTTTTCATATTTTCTAATTTTTAAAACAAAAAAAAACTAAAAACTGTTTAATGGAATTAATGATGCATTATATTTCTGCTTGAAATGAGAAATATTTGTTTGGTAATTGTAAGAGGCTTAGTTTACCATAAATTTTTTGCATATGAACATCAGCACACAGTCATACTTAAACAAATGCATATACACTGAGACCCTATCATATATATTACAAAGATACATAGAATGAAAATGGTAAAAAAATTTAGCAGTAAACTGTAAAATGTATGCTACAGTATTTTATATAGTGTTTATACATGTGTGTGTTTATGTATGGCATCTTTGTGCTTAGAGACTTTGCATATATTAAAAGGAAAATATACACGAAAAAAACTAAAACGTAACTACACAATAAGAGGCATACCATAAAGAATTTATTGAATTTGTAAGCTCCTAAAATCCTACTAAAAATTTCTTATCATTATGACTACAAATTAAAATTCCCAGAATTTGTTTACAAATTTAGTTCAGCTAATTACATTTTTTTTTTCTTCAAGTTTTCCTAAAACTGCCCATTTTCTTAGGGGAAACCTTCCCTTCCCTTAAAAGCAAAAAAAGGCCTGTACATAAATCTATCTACATACATACATATATACTGTATATATTCAGCAAACATGTCTATCAATGATGTATGTTTGTGAAATACACTTTAAACAACAAAAAAATATATATATCCAAAGATTCTAGTACAACAGGCAACAACTGCTCCATATAACTTGCAACTCTTTTAAATATAGATATTTTTGCTGCTCAACATTAGACAGCAATGAACAAGAACATTCTTCTACGCATATCTTAGGGCTTGATATATTCACTGGTGTATTGTGAGAACTTTCAGTAGGGACAAAGAGTTTGGGAATTAATTAATTGTGTTGAGTTTTGTTTGCCGCAACTTAAGTTGAAAAGTTTTTTTGTTTAGAAAAATTTACTAATTCAAAATTTAAATAACAGGGAAAGAAATTTACTTAATTTTTTTATTTTTTTGCAAATACATATTTAATAGAATTTTTCAATAAATTTTATATACACGACTTATAATTTGTATACCCTTGAAGATAAAAATTCACTTTTTTATACCCTTCACCTTCGTGAGAATGGTATATATAAGTTTGTCATTCCGTTTGTAATTTCCACAATATCATTTTCCGACCCTATAAAGCATATATGTATATTCTGGATCCTTATAGATAGCGGAGTCGATTAAGGCATGTCCGTCTGTCTGTCTGTTGAAATAAATTTTCTGAAGACCCCAAATAACTTACAAACTTGATTCATACATCAATATATATGGGAATTCTTCCGGCTCGGTTGCTATTGAGAAAATCGGCCGACAAATGTCTGAGCTATAAGGAAAAAACAGGGCTAACCTCGATATTTGGCCTATTTTTTTATGGATATGTAATGATAGATATTTCAAAGTCCATTGCAACGATCTATATAAGGCTATAGTAATTTGGACACGATTTAAAAAAAAAAAATTTTTTGTCATAAATTTTTTTCACTAGTAAATTTAAAAAATTAAAAAAAATTTTTTGTTTACAAAATTTTTTTCAAAATTGTTTTCAAAATTTTGAAAAAAATTTTAAAAAAAAATAAATAATTTTTAAATTTCGAAAAAAAAAAATTTTAAATTTTGAGGAACAAATCTGAAAAAAATTATTTTTTTTTTTTGTAAAAATATTTAAAATTTTTATTTTAAAGTATAGATTGGTGAAGGGTATATAAGATTCGGCACAGCCGAATATATCTCTCTTACTTGTTTATACTACTTGTAATAGTTCGGTTAGGTGACATTGACATTGATCAGGTAGAATCCCTACTGTAATACCAACACGAGCATGTAAAATTAACATATACACCTTTCTATGATCAGACATTTCGTAGAAGGCGGTCAATACCTTGAAAATAGCTTGTTTCATCGCCAACTTTACATTCATGAACTGCTCGATTATGGAGTTTCCTGAGGATAGTAAACTGGCATCAGTATTTGATTTTCATTTTCGGTGACTTCTGGGGGCACATACTCAATATATTTAGGAATGCCTGGCTATAGGCACAATACAGTAAATTTCATCTGAAAATAAAGCTGCAACAATTCTTGTGATGTCGCGTAGTCAAGCTTCGCTCAGGGTCTTATTACACAGTGCAACACATCTTCAAGGCAAAATCGCAAAAAACTTAAAAAAAATATTTTTTTTTCTTTTTTCCTTTGTTCAGGTCTATAGGTAGCAAAGCCTTCAAAATTCAAGGAAACAATCATCTGTAAAAATGTAGCTAAGATCTCAATAAACAACTTTCTAGAACATATGAACTTCCTAGGAATGATTCTTAAAACCGTTTCTATTTTATTCCTTGTACAACAAACTAGTTCGTTGTGGCTGCTAAACTGATAGTTAAATGGTTATACTACATTTCTATAGTGTATTCAGTAACAAACAATAGTCGGATATTCGCCTTAAGTTTTTGAAAATAAATTCAAGTAAATAAAATCCTCTAAAATATACCACTTCGATGGCCACATGTAATGCTGAAGGTGGCCGTTGGTATTTTCGTTATCACTGATGATTAAAAAAAGCAAAAATTGAGAGTAAACTCACCTGCAATTCTTAATAACAAATAGAGAACAGTACAAATATCAGCTCTGTGGCTAAGTGATTAGCGCATTTGACTTTAAAACAAATGCTGGAGTATTCGTAATATTGAATTTAATAGTGAAGTGTTACGCAGAGTGTGCCAATTGGGCACCTGCAATGTCATCCGCGTGTTAAATTCACCAGTCAATAACGTTGCGCGTTTACTAGTGGTAGTTCTCAGTCGCTAACTAATTCGACGTAGCGGAACTAGATCAATGAACTGCAGTTTTGGGCCATAAACTATTAAATTATTATAAAGTGAAGCATACTTTTAGGCATTTAATTTAAATTTATTTCGAGTTTTTTTGCGATTTTGATCTTGAAGATGAAGTATTTTTGATTTTATATGTTCACAATTTTTGTTCTTTATGATATGGGCTACAACATTGCCTCAAAGAGTAAATCAAAATTCCGAACTTTTTGCGAGATATGAGCCTAAGAAAATTATCACTTTTTTGCAAAAACTACACCGAGGCCCCAAATCTTTGAGGGTTCATATAAAAAATGTGCATGACTTTGGGCAAAACTGGAAATTACACGCAGTGTTATCGTAAATCTCCGACTCTTGAGTTGAGTCGGAGATTTGTGAACACAATTTCCTAAATTAGAGCGGAAAGCGTTTTTTAGTTGTCAAAATTCTCATGCCCATACAATTTGTATGCAGCATACTGGCAACGCTTTGCAATTGGAAAATCCGATTTTGACACCGCGTTTAATAGAGAAGTTAGTTGCAAAACACAATAAATGTAAACACATACACACAAAAGGAGAAACAAATAAGCAATAAACTCATTTTTAAACTTTAATATTTAGTTTCTTTTTTATAAAATTTTAGTTTACAAATCACAAAACAATAATTTTTTGAATAACCTTGTTTTTATTGTTTGATATAGCGTTGCCGCTCTTATTTAGATATGACTTTTCTGCGTTAAAGCTAAGCGGTAAAAAACGTTCAGCCTTCCGACTTATTTAGGTAGGCCTGTTAAACTACCTATACTACTTATACTACTTATACTTTCACACTATGGACGGCCACCATAAGAACGTTGGGATAGGTTCGTCCACGATATAATATATATGATCTTTCTTCTCTATTTCAGGAGCTCTAGTCGCATTTAGTGTCTGTCGGGAACTGTGGTGATGGTTTTGCAGTAAGCCCAACAGCACGATTATATGTTCCATAACTTAAGGAAGACAGTTAGGGTGCTATCTGAAATTTCAAAATGCGTCTGTTTCATATTGAGGAGCAGCTTGGCGGCGTTTTAAAAGCTTGTGCTTCGGCAAGCAACTTAAAATTGTATCTTCTTCCTCTTAAGAATTAATTTAAGTTGACATTGTGAATCTGATGGTTTCTTATTGATTTTCATTTGATGTTAAGTCTTGCTAAATTCTTTTAAACTAATGTTTTCATTAATAATTTATGTATTAAAACAAAATTTCAAATTTCTTTAGTAATTTTTTCCAAAAATTTGTTCTACAGCCTTTTGAATATCTAACAGATTCATAACTACTACTATAACAATCAGTGCAACTAATATCTATGTACGTCTTGTGTTGCCATTGTAATGCTAAAATTCTTGCATAGGACATACAAAAAGTAAGAAAATATTTTGTCTTTTAAAAACTCTAGAGAATTTCGATGATACTTTAATGTTTTGTAAGCATAAATGGACAAGTATGTATATGACTATGAAAATATGAGTGCACATGTGTGTGTATGTAAATGTAAGTAAAAGTATGTTTGTATCTGTTGTTTGTGTATGTGTAAACATGCTTTATAGTTTGCAATTACTGCCTTATTTATTATGCCGAAATGGATTATCTTTTAAGCATCCTGGGAAGTTGCACACAGACACAGACACACACACACAGAGAGATGAAAGATGCACAAACAAATATCCAGATATAGGAATAATAAATATGAATAAGCAAGAGTTTGTAGCAGTGGTAGCATTACAAATGAAAATTGCATAGAAAAAGCATTTATGCAAACGCTGCTATTTATGCAAAATTATGAAAAAATAAATAAAGCAAGAGCACAAGTAGCAAACTGTATGCACTCTATAGAAAATTTCTTGTGCTGCTTTACAAAAGAATCTGTTGTTTGCTTGTTTGTCATTATCGTCAACATTATTTTCTAACAAAAAGCAAAAAATAAAAAGGATACATGTATCCCTAACATATCAACATTATTTAAAAAACACAAACCTACATATTTTTGCTTACAAATACATATATACACAGAGATAAATGCATGCACTTAAAAGAGACAAGAACCTAGAAGTAACAGAGGTATTTGTATGTACATATATATTAATATGATGTATATACAACTTCATATAAATGTTATGGTTACTTACGTACTAAATATTTCATACTTTTTTAAAAACTTATACACAAACTGCTACATAAAATGTACGTATTTAGCAATGACAACAGAACAATGTATGAAAAATTCTTAGCATAAGTAAACTAAAAATAAATACACACACTATCACAGAAGCACATATTATACATACATTTTTACATATACATATAAGCATAAAATGCCATAGAGCTGTACAAAATGCATAAATATTCTATAAATTTCTGGCCATCATTACAGTAGTTTTTCATTTCAAATCCTAGTTATCATTTGTGCATATACTATAGTTTATACACATTTACACAATGTGTATTTATACATATATTTTCTACACATATTTGTTAGAGCTGCAAGAGTTACCAAGTAAAAAAGTGAAGAGCTTCCAAAAGTCAAGGTACTAAAACTGTCAAACTACAAATGTTCCTTTACAAGGGCAAGTTTTTCTGGAGAAAAATGTTTCTTTATCATGTCAAGTTTTCTTCCACAAAATGTTGCCCTTTAACAGGGCATGATTTTCTATAGAAAATGTTGCCCTTAAACAGGGCATGATTTTCTATAGAAAATGTTGCCCTTTTAACAGGGCATGATTTTCTATAGAAAATGTTGCCCTTTTAACAGGGCATGATTTTCTATAGAAAATGTTGCCCTTTAACAGGGCATGATTTTCTATAGAAAATGTTGCCCTTTAACAGGGCATGATTTTCTATAGAAAATGTTGCCCTTTAACAGGGCATGATTTTCTATAGAAAATGTTGCCCTTTTAACAGGGCATGATTTTCTATAGAAAATGTTGCCCTTTTAACAGGGCATAATTTTCTATAGAAAATGTTGCCCTTTTAACAGGGCATAATTTTCTATAGAAAATGTTGACATTTTAACAGGGCATGATTTTCTATAGAAAATTTTGCCCTTAAACAGGGCATGATTTTTGTATAGAAAATGTTGCCCTTAAACAGGGCATGATTTTTGTATAGAAAATGTTGCCCTTAAACAGGACATGATTTTTGTATAGAAAATGTTGCCCTTAAACAGGACATGATTTTTGTATAGAAAATGTTGCCCTTAAACAGGACTTGGTTTTCTATAGAAAATGTTGCCCTTAAACAGGGCATGATTTTCTATACAAAATGTTACCCTTAAACAGGGCATGATTTTCTATACAAAATGTTGCCCTTAAACAGGGCATGATTTTCTATACAAAATGTTGCCCTTAAACAGGCAATCTTTTTATATAGAAAATTTTGCCCTTAAACAAGGCATCATTTTCTATAGAAAATTTTGCCTTTAAACAGGGCATGATTTTCTTTAGAAAATTTTGCCCTTAAACAGGCCATCATTTTCGATAGAAAATTTTGCCCTTAAACAGGGCATCATTTTCTATAGAAAATTTTGCCCTTAAACAGGGCATGATTTTCTATAGAAAATGTTGCCTTTACCGGTACAAGTTTTGTTATAGAAAAAGTTACTTTAATGAAATAAGTTTTTTGGTACATAAGTAGATTTCCTATGCCCTTTAAGTACCATCCAGCAAGTAGTTTCTACAATAATTTTCAACTCTATGCACACAATAAACAGTATATATATATTTTTTTTTATCTATTTGTCGTTTTTGCTTTGGTTTAGGTTAACATACATACATTGTAATTGATATGAAATAGTTAGTTTTACTTACAATTATTTTCTTTCTTTTATAAAAAATTAAATATCTCAGGATTTAGATGTTGGTAAAGACACAAAAGGGAATAGATTTTTGAATGTTTAAATTATTTTAATGTGGTTTTAAGGATGTTTTTGTGAGCAAAAATACTCTTTTTTCATATTTTATACATAGGTGTGTATATTTTTAGTGATATTGTTGCATATTGTAGCAGCATGCTTTTAGTATGCAGTCATCATTGATTAAGAATTGTGTATGTAATGAAGATTGTCTTGTAAAAACCACAATTTGAAATGACATTGTTATGTTGAATTTGGGAAAAATAAAATAAAATTTTGTTATTTTTCTTTTAAAAGACAACAAGTTTTTTTTTTTTTTTTTGTTTGCTATACATATATTTTACAAATATTAAACATTGTTAAGAGTTTTTGTCAGTTTGTTAAGGGTGTTTGTAAAAAAAGCCTTTAGAAACCTGAAAGTAGATTAAGATTTTTGGAACAATTTGAGCGTAAACATTTTGAGAAAAGAAAAACAAAATTTTTTCTAGAAATTTAAAAATTTAATTTGAATTATTTTTTGCTTAAATAACACAAAAAAAAGTATTTTTATCCATTTAACATTACAATAAAATTGAACTAGGGCTGGATACAAATTCTATTTATTTTACTTAGAATCTTTATATATACATTTTTTTGTTTCTTAAAATAACAAGACTTCATTAACCTTAATATACCGCATATCCAATTTAATTCATGTCTAATTCCCTGGAACACTTAACAAAAATGTGTCTCAAGTATTAAAATGATATAAAAATAAATGTTCTGTTCTTTGCAGAACACACAGCAGACGAAAGCTAAATTAATGAGTTCAAGCCATAGAAGAGACAACATTTTAAAACAAAATTCCCCGAAATTATTGCCTAGTATAAGGATGCCAAACAAATTCGCAAATTTACAAATTTAGCATTAAATTCGTAATAAGTATAAATAAGCAAACGAAAAATTTAATTCATTTAATTTAAATATTTGCTGTACAAAAACCGTATCGTCTTGCTCAACAAAATTTATTATATTATTTTAATTTAGCATCTAAAATACAAACACGAAGAGCTAGAAAAAAAAAATGGAATGGAATTAAATAAAACTCTGGCAAAATAACCCGAAAAAAATATGTATTATTTTTTCTACACTTAGTCGCAGATATAAATTTTATTTAAAATTTGTAAGTAAAACATTCTGAACACGATCCTAGTCAAACAACATTAAGTACATGAATGAGAACGTGTAATGACAAACATTTTGTGTGACAATGTAATGCACACATACACACACGCACACACACATCCATATAAGTAAGAGGAATTGTAGTGGTAGTTGAATTATAGCCGGAGAAGAACTAAATATACAGACACGCACTCAAAAATACATACAAAAGGCTTTATGTCGAAGTATGTGTAAGTGCAGTTGTATATGGGATATTATAAGTAAGTACGTGTAATAATCCTTTTCACTCTCACAGCTGAAATAAGAAAATGTAACAAATATTTATAATTGTGTTTGTTTCTTTATGTGTATGTGTTTTTCACGCATACAATCTAACAACTATAATTTCTAAAATCATGATAAGGTTTTTCATTGTTCATTCGTACTAAAATAGGATCTAGTTTGTTTTTTAACACAACTAAGCTTAAGTTTATGTATAAATTGTTTGTCTGTTTTTGAGAGATAGAAATATATATAGAGAGAGTTTGCTGTATAAGTGGATACATTTCGGCATATCATAATAGATACACTGCTAAAATGGTAAGTAAATGAAGATCTTAAAATTTATATATAAAATATTGCTCTCAGGTTTCCCAAAATATATGTATCCCTAATTAGAAGAGGAGATGCAACGTCATGACCATTCAAAAGATACAAAAACAATGCTGTATAGGAATTAGCGGTACAATGTGAAATATCTGGAAAATATTCTTTAAGATAATTCGCTCTAGTCGATAGAAAAATTAAATATAAGGGACAATAACAAGTATTTAACATCTTAACATAAGCCAAATCCCTTCAATAGGGCATGATTTTCTAAAGAAAATGTTGCCCTTTAACAGTGCATGATTTTCTAAAGAAAATGTTGCCCTTAAATAGGGCATTATTTTCTAAAGAAAATGTTGCCCTTTAACAGAGCAAGATTTTCTATAGAAAATGTTGCCCTTTAACAGGGCATGAACTTCTTCAGAAAATGTTGCCCTTTATCAGAGCATGATTTTCTATAGAAAATGTTGCCCTTAAACAGGGCATAATTTTCTATAGAAAATGTTGCCCTTAAACAGGCCATGATTTTCTATAGAAAATGTTGCCCTTTAACAGGGCATGATTTTCTATAGAAAATGTTGCCCTTTAACAGGGCATGATTTTCTACAGAAATGTTGCCCTTTAACAGGGCATGATTTTCTATAGAAAATGTTGCCCTTTAACAGGGCATGATTTTCTATAAAAAATGTTGCCCTTTAACAGGGCATGATTTTCTATAGAAAATGTTGCCCTTTAACAGGGCATGATTTTCTATAGAAAATGTTGCCCTTTAACAGGGCATGATTTTCTATAGAAAATGTTGCCCTTTAACAGGGCATGATTTTCTATAGAAAATGTTGCCCTTTAACAGGGCATGATTTTCTATAGAAAATGTTGCCCTTTAACAGGGCATGATTTTCTATAGAAAATGTTGCCCTTTAACAGGGCATGATTTTCTATAGAAAATGTTGCCCTTTAACAGGGCATGATTTTCTATAGAAAATGTTGCCCTTTAACAGGGCATGATTTTCTATAGAAAATGTTGCCCTTTAACAGGGCATGATTTTCTATAGAAAATGTTGCCCTTTAACAGGGCATGATTTTCTATAGAAAATGTTGCCCTTTAACAGGGCATGATTTTCTATAGAAAATGTTGCCCTTTAACAGAGCAAGATTTTCTATAGAAAATGTTGCCCTTTAACAGGGCATGAACTTCTTCAGAAAATGTTGCCCTTTATCAGAGCATGATTTTCTATAGAAAATGTTGCCCTTTAACAGGGCATGATTTTCTATAGAAAATGTTGCCCTTTAACAGGGCATGATTTTCTATAGAAAATGTTTCCCTTTAACAGGGCATGATTTTCTATAGAAAATGTTGCCCTTTAACAGGGCATGATTTTCTATAGAAAATGTTGCCCTTTAACAGGGCATGATTTTCTATAGAAAATGTTGCCCTTTAACAGGGCATGATTTTCTATAGAAAATGTTGCCCTTTAACAGGGCATGATTTTCTATAGAAAATGTTGCCCTTTAACAGGGCATGATTTTCTATAGAAAATGTTGCCCTTTAACAGGGCATGATTTTCTATAGAATATGTTGCCCTTAAACAGGCCATGATTTTCTATAGAAAATGTTGCCCTTAAACAGGCCATGATTTTCTATAGAAAATGTTGCCCTTTAACAGGGCATGATTTTCTATAGAAAATGTTGCCCTTTAACAGGGCATGATTTTCTATAGAAAATGTTGCCCTTTAACAGGGCATGATTTTCTATAGAAAATGTTGCCCTTTAACAGGGCATGATTTTCTATAGAAAATGTTGCCCTTTAACAGGGCATGATTTTCTATAGAAAATGTTGCCCTTTAACAGGGCATGATTTTCTATAGAAAATGTTGCCCTTTAACAGGGCATGATTTTCTATAGAAAATGTTGCCCTTTAACATGGCATGATTTTCTATAGAAAATGTTGCCCTATAACAGGGCATGATTTTCTATAGAAAATGTTGCCCTTCAACAGGGCATGTTGACTAAAAATATAAAAAGCTACAAACAAAACATTATTTCCTATTTAATTAAAATCATGCGTAAATAATGGACGCACTTTATAAACAATGCAATTATTCAACCGTAGCTGTCGTCTCATTATGCGCTTATTTTCTATAAAATTTTAGAGACGCTGCATAAAAATAACCTGGAACTGTTATTATTTTCAGGAGGGTTTTTGTTGTCTTGTTATATAATCTCTGTATCTATATATATATATATATTTGTTACTTTGTTTACATGTTTTACTACAATGTACGGATATGCTTACATTTAATTAGCATAATATTTTCCCTACATAATTACTATAATTGTCATGAGAGTGTAAAATTCAATTTTGAGCTTAAAAGTTTCGACTAAGGAAAAAACTAACTAACACAGTTATCAGCAAACTGAGAGACATGTAAAATATTTGATTTTATGCACAGGTCGCATTCATATCTTACCTGATTAACAGGCGAGCAAAAAAGTTAGAAATTATTGAATGAGACATAGAGAAATATACATAGAGCGGAAACTCTTCCATCAAAGACCTAACTAAGTTGTCAAAAATGTAAGTGATGAGAATATATTAGTTAATAAAACTATGTGAAAACATAAATAACACTCGTATGTGTGATTATTTTGAGTAAAATTGAGGTTTGAGTTTTTTTTTCTAGTTTCCGCTCTTGTTGTTTCTCTACGGAATGAGATAGAACATATTTAGAATTTAGCAAAGGGTTTTAAATTAAATATAAATGAACTGCATTTTATTATCTCTTTCTATCTGCTATTACTTAATAGTTAAATGTGTTTTTTACTAATTACTAATTTAAAGAAAACTAAATTTGTAAGAACATTTAAATCCATTGTTAAACTAATCTCTTTTCCCTATACTTTCTGTTATACAGCTTTAACCTTTCAATTAAGTTTAATTAAGTGTAAGTAATGTCAACAAATATCTGTAACCAATCACTGCTGTTTCAACATTTTTAAGCAGCAAATTAACTCTGTCAGAGGTAAGCATAAGATTTTGTTAATTTTTCGTTCTTGTTTTTTTTTTTTTCTTCAGTTTTACTTAAATTTTATATACTCTTAGGAATTTGTTAAACAGCAGCATCATTACAATTTGTTTTAATTGTTATGTCAGTAATTAATAGTCGTAGTAATATGCCAGCGTTCGTGTGTATAAGATTGTTGATGTGTTTGATATGTAAGTGAAAATAATGAGTTTTTTTTTCGTTTAAATTATAGCAGACATAATTCAAGGTTACTTTATTTCTGGTGTTCTCTTAAATGTTTATTTTTAAAGGTATTTATTGTATCGTTTTAATTCAGAAATTTCAAATCAAGCCAAATATTTAGTCGTTTGATATATTCACACATTTAATTCATCACAATTCTTTGCTATAGCTATTTCTAAAGTAAGTGAAATTCAAGCATAAATTGCTGTTAATGTTGGTATTTGAGGAGAAATTAAATTATGTACAAATTTACATTTTCTGTTATAATTGCCTAAATGTCCATATTGTCTTTATATATAGATCAAAAATCGAGCTTGTCCTGGTTTTTTCCTTATATCAGCCATTTGTGAGCCGATTATATCGACTTTAAATAGCAACCGAACCGGAAGAATTCCCGATATATTGGTGTATGAATCATGTATAAAAGTTATTTGGGGGCTACGGAAAGTTGATTTCAACATACAGACAGACCGACGGACATGGCTATATCGACTTCGCTATCTATAGCGATCCTTTGTGGTGTCGCAAATGCAAAATGTAGAAATTAAAAACGGAATGACAAGGGTATATTGCCACTCACGGTGAAGGATATAAAAAATGCATTAATCTTCTACAAGAAAGTTTACAAAAAAATAAATTTTTTATTTTGGAAATAATTCGGTACACGCAGTAAAAAAGTACATGTTTGTGATTACCATTGTTATAATGAATCTCTATATCATAATATGTCGTTTTCAGATTATGATATCAATTAGCCGAGAGCGATATAATATGGTAAAACCTTAATCATAAAAATGGTTGTCACAAATATATACTTGTTAACTGTAACCATATATATGATTGATACAATCATGTGAATCGTAAGTTATCTATATTATGGTTACCACATTCCAGTAAATATTTACTGTGACTATAATATTGTTAAAAAACTTTTAGAAATGTGGAAATGGTTACTGTAAACATGCACAACTATATTTTTTCTCTGCGTGTAGCTACTGAACGATTGCAGATATATTAATTTGCATAGTCAGTACTAAGGTGTTTTTGAAATGATTTGTATTTGCATGGTTTTGTAGCTGGAATGTGAAGCAGTGGGCGCGCCAACAGAGTGGCTCATCTCGGGTTTTTTCCATATTATTTCTCTTATATTGGGTGTATGACTTAAAAATGTGGGATTTAAAATAGATGGCATAACTTACATGTCATTTATTCTCACTTAGTTATTGAAAAAACAACATGTTTTTTCTTCTAAAATTACCTATTTTGTGCCAACAAAGCGTCATATGCGAGAAGTTTTGCTTTACTTCTTTAATTTAAAAAAATGTTCCGCTGAAGCTTACCAAAGTTTATTGTGAATGTGTTCTATCGGTTTCGTCGTGCGTGAGTTGGTTTGTGCGGTTCAGAAGTGGTGATTTTGACACGGAAGACAAAAATCGCCCAGGCCAGCCAAAAAAATTTGAAGACAAAGAATTGAAGGCATTGCACCATGAAGATTGTTTTCAAACTCAACAACAGCTTACAACATCGTTGGGAGCTACTCAAGCAACAATTTCAAAATGTTTGTGAGCAACTGGATTCATCCAAAAGCAGGGAAAGTGGGAATCATACGAATTGAAGCTGAGAGACCTTGAAAGATGATTTTGTATGTCCGGAAATGAAGTTTCAATTACACGTACGTGAAGCCCGGCCAACCAACCGAATCGACACCAAAGCCAAATATCCATACCGCTAACGTAATTCTCTGTATTTGATGGGAGCAAAAGGGTCCCATCTAGGGTATTCAATTAATCGGGTTTCTGGATTAATCGGTTAATCGAGCAAATAATTAATCGGGGCTTAGCTTTAATCGGTAAATAATCGGTTAATTTTAAATTATTCGATTAACCGAATAATTTTTATTTTAATTTTAATTTGAAAATGGAACCACAAATTTTGTCATTAGATTTAATAAAACTTGAGAAATCAAAAGTAAAGAATATCCAATTTCTCATATAAATTTCTCAATTATACCATTGCACAGTGGAAAATTTTGGTCATTTTCGGAACAAAAATCTGTAACTTTTGAATGGATGAGGATTTTTGTAAGATTTTTTTGTTGAATAGGTGGGACTTTAAGCTTTAATTTGCTTTTTTAATCATAAAAATCGAATCATAATAAAAAAAAAGTAATTAAAGGTTAACAATACATTTTTGATTTTTTTTAGTTTTTGTATAAAAGTGATATGTTGAGACAAGTAAAAGAATTGTTTTTATGTACTTTTTCATTAGTATTAATAGTATTAACTACTGACATTTGTAAACAGCCGTTTAGCTAAGTTTTTTTTTTTGGGGGAAAATACAACCTTCGGCCCGTAGACTTTTAAGCCTTAATATTTACAAGGCCCAAAGGTTGCATTTTTTGAAAAACATGTTCAGCTACAGTAGAGTTAAAATAAAACTCCATTGGTAGCAAATGTATGAGTTTAAAACCGTTTTCAAAGATTTTGAAACACCCTCAACATTTTGAGTTTTTTTGAAAAAACTTTTTTAGGTTAGGCCGTAGTACTTTAGTCAGATTTAAAAATTTTAAACAATTATATAGAGGCAAGGAATTTATCTTTCATAAAATGTATATTTCAAGAAATTATTTAAGTTTTTATAAAAAGTTTAGCATTTATTTATTCATTTTTTTTTTTTTTTGTAATTTTTCAAATTCAACCATAATTATTTTAATTTTTTTTCTACCAAAACATACTTTTTGTGTACACTGTTTTAAAGACAAGGTTGAAGCGAAAAAAACGGGACATTACTTATTAAAATCGGTTTATATTTGCCAAAGTTATTAAACTTTTTCGAATAAATTAATAACAGTCTAACATTTTTTTGTATAGTTTTTTGTTTATAGGCACGAAAAGGTAGCTAGTTTTGTCATATGTCTTAAATATTAAGTTAAACTTTAATCCTATGTTAAAACTAAATCGGCAGCAAACGATGCCAACAGTTAAAATCCTAGTCAAAGTTGCGTAGGTAAGCCAAAAAACATTATATATTTTAAGTGAATAAATTTCAAATCTGCTAACAATATATACAAAACTCATAACGAAAATAGAATCTGGACAAGATACCCTTTCCAACAATTAAAACTACGCCCTTGTATATGGTATAATTTTAACTCTCCAAATCTTTAAAGTAGAAAGTAGTGTGTTCTGTCGCCATTTTCGAATACTTCTGTGGACATAATAACTATAATTTCTGCAAATAATTATTGCTTGACATCTTAGCTTTACGATAGAATTTGTTTTATGGTTAATTTCAAACATATGCAAAAATCAATTATGAGATGCATACACCTTATACTATCCACTGTGCATTGGAGTCCTTTTTGGAGTTTCTCAGAATCGTTTCAGTTATGTCTTTAGTTTCATCTATTATCATGTCGCCATCCGACTCATTAGGACAAAGTTCATCATAGTACATTCTAGAAAAAGGTTCATTTACAAATTCCTTACTTTAAATTTTTGTGCTATACTTCTAGAAAACCACAAATTACACAAGTCCAGTAATATGGCAATAGAAAACAAACAAAAGAAAATTTCAAAATGGTTGTGGTTTAAAAAGAGTGACAAATATATATCACTCTTGTTGCCTATTGAAAATTGTATTTTTCTTTCACTCTGAAAACCACTTTTCAAAGGTTCGATTTTACTTTTTTGAGAACTGTTATTTTTTTCATATTATTACAGATATGATCTGTGTGAGTTAAGAAATGAAAAGTGTGTACTTAAAACTATTTTTCTATATAAAGTGCAAAAAAAAAATATAAATTTCGGTTAATCAACACAAAATAATCGGTTTATTTGTTATTTGAAAATCGGCAATTTTAAACTATTAGAACAGCTAAACGACCAAAATTAGTCGATTAACAATTAATCGGTTAATCGATTAACAATTAATCGATTAATAATTAATCGGATAATCGATTAACAATTAATCGGTTAAACGATTAACAATTAATCGGTTAATCGATTAACAATTAATCGGTTAATCGATTAACAATTAATCGGTTAATCGACTAACAATTAATCGATTGAATACCCTAGTTCCATCACAGGGATGTCGTACCGAACGCAATGTCGTAAAAAACGCCCAGAATATGCGGCATGAAACCATAAAATTTCAGCATAAAAACGCTCGGCTACAATGCGTAGAAATTAAAATTTGACTCATATAAGGGCCAATTTCAGAATTTTCAAGTTCTAGATCTTATATCTGTCCTTCCGGCGATTCACAAACCATGCAATCTCCTGAAATTGTATGATATTTTTTAAAAATTTTGCGACCCAACTAAAAAAGGTCGGCCAAAAATTTAAAAGAAAAATTTTAATAAAATAAAAAATTTATCAAAATTTTTTTTTGATATTATCAAATACCATGTAAAATTTCTTGAAATTCGAATAAGAACTGAGTTTTTGATCTTTTTTTTAATGTGTTTTGCCGGAGGTGAACAAGTTTGGGGGACCTCCCACTAGCCTTCATTCCAACTTTAATATTTGGAAAAGTTTCCATTGTAGAGTCAACTACTGTATGTACTTTTCGTCAACCTTTCGAATCCAAGTTTAACGCAAAAAAAAAGTTAAAGTGATTCCATGAAATTGTATTTAAGAACATCATAACAAATAAGTAATTTGTTTCAATGGAAGACAATTAACTTACCAAGCCTTAAAGAAAATCAAGTTTAATAATTCAAATGGAATTAAGCTTACCTGGAAATAAAAGAAATGTACAAATTAAATAAGATAATGTATTGAAATAATTCGCAACAAAGTGACAATAAAATAAATATTTCATAATTTTAATGAATTCTGGTAAAAAAAACAAATAATTATAATAAAGATTTTAAACTTTTAAACAGTTTATTAAATTCTCGTAGATATTAACATACACGTCTTTATACATTTTTAAATACTTTTCAAGGTTTCTGGTTCTAGCTCTTTATTAAAAAAAATCATTTTTTTTAATTTTCCTTTTAATCTAAACATCTTTATTTGCAGATAAAAGCTGTCTGTTTTAATATATTCACATGGTGGTTAATAACAAAAGATTGTTTTCTAAACAAATACTACTTGACATCAATGTAGGTATAATATGTATGAGCACTAGAAAAGATGACGTATATACTAAGACCGGGTTACATTCACCTAAACCAAAATCGCTTTTGTTTTAATAAACCTCAACTCTTTGGTTACACAGACAAACAAACGAAATAATAAAATGACAAAAAACCAACTTAAAAAACTCATCTTCAAAGTTACAAAGTTTAAGGCATGTTTTTCTATTTTACAAGATGTTTTCAACCCTTTTTTTTTGTCAGTTTGTTCATTATTATTAATATCAAGTGAAAAGCATAAACCAACTCCCCCCACCACACATTGATTGTATTCATAACTACAACCTTAAATGGAATGACATTTAAATCTACACACACATAAAAAGCCTAGAAACAGGTAGTCTCTGTCACTCCTAATAACTCTCTTCCCTTTTATTGCTAACAACCCACACATGTTTAAACCACTATATAGATAAGTAAGTATATACAGTGGTGGCCATGAGGTTAGCACACTAGCTACTTGCTATTTTTAAACGCAAATATATCCTATATTTCTTAATTTTTTTATGATATCTTTTGCATGCGTGTTACTTGTCCTTCAAAGATAACGTCCCATCATGTCCAGCATTATTCCTTTATATATATTTTGCGTTTTTCTATCCAGAATAGAATAACCTCAAAAAAACACTGGACAGTATTTTAGCACAAAATAAAAAAGTTTATTCATATTAAAAAAGTAACAAAACAAAAAAACTTATTTCACTAAAAACTTAGTACTTAGTTGGATACTCTTTATTTTTTATCACAGCTGCTAGTCTCCTTGGCATACTTTCTACAAGGGCCATACAGCGATCCACTGAAATATCATTCCAAGCTTTTTCTACTTCTTTCCATAAATCGGCCAAATTTTTAGGCTTTTCTCTCATTATATGCTGCTCCACATCATTCCAAAGGTTCTCAATAGGATTGAGATCGGGAGATTGGGCTGGCCATTTTAACACGTCGATATTGTTCGATTCCAAGCAACACCTCACTAAGCGTGAGGTGTGTTTTGGATCATTATATTGCATAAATCGCCACCTAAGTGGCATGTTGTCCTCTGCATAAGGTAGCATTGTATTTAGAAGTATATTCTGGTATACATACTGGTCCATACGAGTATGAATCTTTTTTATAGGACCAACACCATACCCAGAAAATGCTGCCCACACCATCACATTACCCCCACCGTGTTTTATTGTTTTACTGGTGTACTTTGGATTATGTTGCATGTTCGGAGGACGCCTTACATACCTCATACCATCCGATCCGAATCTACAAAATTTAGATTCATCACTCTAAAGGACATTTTTCCAAAAAATTAACGTCTTTTCCAAATGCTCACGAGCAAAGGACAACCGAGCTTGTATGTTCTTTTTTGAAACATGTGGCTTATGCTGAGAAATGCATCCACGTACATTTTTTTCATTAAGTCTTCTTCTTATCGTTCTGCTGTACACGTTGATACCATATTTTCCTGAAATTTCTCTCTGGATTACGGTGGAGCTCTTAAAAGGATCTCCGACAGAGGCTCTGTATATTAAAGTGTCCTCTTTACGTGAAGTTTTTCTGGGCCGAGGAGCCTGTGTAACATTTTTAGATGTTTTATACTTCTGAATATGTCTTAGTGCATTATAAACCATCTTCCTGGAGCATTCCAAAGTATAAGCAATCTCACTTAAACTTGTTCCTCTCGAGTTCATTTGTTGAATAATCTTTCGCTGTTCCTCTGTACACAACTTTTTTTTAGCCATATCTAAATAATGTTTATTAAGTCAGTTTTTCTTCCTCATTGATTAAGTAATACCTAAACTTACCAATTAATATTTATACCCTCAAAAAACTTTTAAAAAATTTAATTATACTTATATGTGCTAAAATTGTGTCCAGCTTATTTTACATATTACTGCACTAAAATACAAATTTGAAAGAGAATAGCGATAGAATGCAAAAAAAAAGTAACGGGACTTATTGATCACACCATAAACAACACTAATTACCAAAAACTGTAGTTTATAATTGCAATGAAATGAAATAATTTGCTTTAGAAAACAGCAAGTATGAAGTGTGCTAACCTCATGGCCACCACTGTATGTATATGAATACAAATACTACCACATCTAAAGGCGAAATACTTGTATGAGTATTAAAACCAACACAGAAAAAACATGACAAATTAAACTTTTGTTATATAAAAAGTTGAACTTTTTCCCCATTGTCTTGGTTAACCGGGCATAAGTAAGTATGTATTACAAATACTTAGGATGAGTTATTGCAGAGAAATAATATAAGTTGTAATAGAGATATAATCAGCAAATCTGTGGTTGTCAGGGGCATGAAATGGGAGTTTTTATATGAGACAAATCAATTCATTTGGAAAATCTTAATAATCTTCTATCAAACGCTGATAGTTTGTGTTTCCTTTTTCAAGTTTGGTTTGGTTTCTTCTTACACGTTCTCAAAGCGAAAAATGCAAATGATTTTGTTTTCAATTAAAAGTGTTTCATTTCATTTAAAAATATTTCAAATCTTCTCCTCGCCCTGATTAGTAAGATCTAAAACAACGTTTGAAAAAAGCTATCACAAAATTATCATACATACACAATTGAGAATATCACTGATTTCAAATCATTCTTAATATAACATTAATTTTCTTTGTTCATGAACGTATAAGTATTATTAATTGCTTTATGTATTAAATATCAATCATACGCGCTGTGCTAATAAGCAGAATTAAAAATTTCATGATAAAATATTTTACGACATCAATAGCTGAAATGTTATGCGTTCACAATATAGTTTAAATAAATGTTACAATAAAATATAAAAGGCCAACACATGGTGATAAGTCTGACCACCTCAAATATACAGCAGTACATGTAAGTCTAAAAAATAAATCATAAAACATTGTGAGAATACAGAACCTTTAAAAGACCACTCAAAAGTGAAATGTTTCGAATATGGAATTCAGAGCAAATAGGGTTTCACAATATATTATACAAGAAGTCCAAAGGGACGTAAGTTATACATGGCATTTCTCATACAAAAATTTAAAAATTATTATTTTATAGTGCCTTAAATGTCAGTAAAGTAGGTACTACTTGCTCCGTGTATACTTATGTAATCTCTGTATTTATACAATTATCTAGTTTCGCTAACAATAACCGTCATGGGAAAATGTCACAAATTTTCAATAATTTTATTGAAAAACTTCGATTTTGTAAATAAATTTTTAATAAGAAAAATAAAAGAAAAACATTGACCAAAAACATTTCCATATGATAATATTACTCTAAATTCACTTTTTCCACTAAATTACTGATAGAAATCTTGATGTAAGATCTTGCACGATATCTCCCAAAGCAAACTGGAGTTTTCTAAGCAAGAAATAAAATAATAAATATTAACGTAAGCATTCTCAGATCACTCTTTCCAACCATCCTTTTGGACAGAGTAATTAATCGCTTGTACTGTCTTGTACCATAAAAATTACACCTTACCAGCAAAAGTATGTGCCCGTTCGACATTATAGGGTTATAAAAGTTATAAAAATTATAAAAATTATAAAAGTTATAAAGGTTTTAAAGTTATAAAAGTTATAAAAGTTATAAAAGTTATTAAAGTTATACAAGTTATAAAAGTTATAAAAGTTATAAAAGTTATAAAAGTTATAAAAGTTATAAAAGTTATAAAAGTTATAAAAGTTATAAAAGTTATAAAAGTTATAAAAGTTATAAAAGTTATAAAAGTTATAAAAGTTATAAAAGTTATAAAAGTTATAAAAGTTATAAAAGTTATAAAAGTTATAAAAGTTATAAAAGTTATAAAAGTTATAAAAGTTATAAAAGTTATAAAAGTTATAAAAGTTATAAAAGTTATAAAAGTTATAAATGTTATAAAAGTTATAACAGTTATAAACGTTATACAAGTTATATGAGTTATAAAAGTTATAACAGTTATAAAAGTTATAAAAGTTATAAAAGTTATAAAAGTTATAAAAGTTATAAAAGTTATAAAAGTTATAAAAGTTATAAAAGTTATAACAGTTATAAAAGTTATAAAATTTGTAAAAGTTTTAAAAGTTATAATAGCTATGAAAGTTATAAAAGTTATAAAAATTATAAAAATTAAATAAAAGTTATAAAATTTGTAAATGTTTTAAAAGTTGTAAAAGCTATGAAAGTTATAAAAGTTACAAAATGTATAAAAGTTATAAAAGCTATGAAAGTTATAAAATTTATAAAATGTATTAAAGTTATAAAAGTTGTAAGAGTTTTAACAGTTATAACAGTTATAAAATTTATCACAGTTAAAAGTTATAAAAGTTATACAAGTTATAAAAGTCATAAGAGTTATAACATTTATAACAGTTATAAAAGTTATAAAAGTTTGAAAAGTTATAAAAGCTTAACAGTTATAAAAGTTATAAAAAATATCATCGTTTTAAATGTTATAAAAGTAATAAAATTTATTATGTTATACAAGCAATAAAAGTTGGTGCTTTCAAAAAACGCATTTTGTTGGTGTTTTATTATTTTAAATGTTTATAAATTCCTGCTAATTATAAAAATGTAACTACATATTACCAAATAATTTATTTAAAGTTGACCTTCATTCATTTACAAGCTTATGTTTTTTAATACTGTTTTCCATACTTTTGCTACAATATCCATAACATGTAAGCTTTCAGCATTTTTTAAGGGGGTTTAATTTTTTTAATCTTCTAAAACACCAAAAGCCATCTATTTATGGGCAAAATCTTTAAAGCATCAGCCGTTTTTATCGTGTTTATTTAGGAATAAACTCAGCACAAAAATAATAAAATTTACAAGACTTTATTTATATAAAAGAGATTAGGCTTCAAAAAAAAAAAAAAAAAAACAGAAAAATCCTTTTTTTAAACCAAATCACATAAACAAAATAAAAGTCATAAAATTTATCTAACACCTTCCCTTTTAACATGTTCAAATAGAACCCACACCAAATACATGTGTGTGACTGCATACTTTTAGGCTTATAAATGTAAATATGTAAATATGGATAACAAACAATTCAAGACCTTGATAAACTTGTGGGAAATATTGTTTATGTTTGGCATATTTGCTGCTTTCTTTTTTTTCAGCGTAATTATTTATTATTATTTTGGCTTTTTTCTCTTTATTTTGCCACTTTTTCTCTGGACAGTTTTTGGGTGTGTGTTTTGTGTTTTATTTTTTACAAATAGCCAGTAAATTTTATATTAGACTAAAAATATTTTATTGCTCCTTGAGGATATAAAACGTAATACAGCATGTATTTTTTTCTTTAACAAAATTTATGTGCTTTATTTGTTTTTAGAATATTAAAATTATGTTGTTTTATACTACTCTTAACATACATACAGTATGGCATTTCTGGAAAGTGCGAGAGCGGCTTTTGTTTATGTAAGATAATTATTTATGGCATATTTTTAGGGTTCATTTTAATGAGATGTTTATTTCGGTTTAAAATATAAAGACATTTGAAATATACTAAATATTAAACAGAATATTTTCAATTTTAAAAAAATGGTTTTGAATTAAATTTGCTAAAAGTTGTTGTAGAAAAGAAAATTATATCTAAATTTATTAAGTACAAATCTGACTTACAAGAAAACCTTATGGCCCAGTTTCCTAATAAATATTTAATCAAAAAATCTTTTACAAACTCAATTTTCTTGAATATTCTGTACTATCTAATAATTTGGTTTTACTTACGAAAATATTTCTTTAATCTTAATATGAATTATATAAAAAATTTCATAATTCGCACAGTTACTTAGAGAAAAAATAAACTGAAACAACTCCCTAATTGAATATAACAATCTCTTTTTTCTTTTGCCCACAAACACTCAAGTACTTACACTTATAATTTAAAAAAACGCCAACAAATATAGGAGAAGATATCATAAGAAAAAAGCCTTGAAGTAGGCTTTTATAAGATAATTTCATTTAATAGCATTTTCATGCCTTCAACGCATAAACAGTATACAAATAGAAAGAAAAGACTCTATCAACAATAAGTAAAACGGATATATAAACTATTCTTCCACATATAAACACACACACACACACACTATTACAAAAAACAAACAAATGAAAAATATTATTATATTTAAGAAGATAAAGAGAGCACATTAAAGCTAAAAGTATTCTGGGTAAATATTATAAAAATAATACAAACAAACAAATAAGTATGGCAAGTTTTCCTTTCTGGGGAAAATGATTGGCCATCTAGGCGGACATATATAAATACATTTAAATAAACAAAAGGAAGTAACAAAGTTTATTTTGAGAATGTAATAATGCAATAATTGGTGCGTACAATACTCCTCATACATTGAGGCTAGCAGCAGAAGTTATAAAATCCCTAAATCTAAAATACAGCCATAATAGTACAGCTAAAGCATGTACTAAATACAAAGAGAAAGAAATTTAAGCGAACAAACGGAAATATAATCAACACAAGGAAGTGCTGAAACAAATAAAACAACAAATATTTTGTTTAAACAGAAAAAAAAATAATAATAAACCATTCGAGTGAAATTCCAAGCTTTCTTAGTGTTTTGTGTAACAAATGAAATTTAACTACATATTTGTTTATGGCATTAGGGCAGGGTTTCCAAAGATACGGTTAGTGTTGCTTAATTATTTTATATAAAAGGAACGGTGAAACAAATTATAAGAGTTATAAAAATTATAAAAGTTATAAAAGTTATAAAATTTACAAAAAATATAAATGTTATAAAAGTTATTAAAGTTATAAAAGTTATAAAAGTTATAAAAGTTATAAAAGTTATAAAAGTTATAAAAGTTATAAAAGTTATAAAAGTTATAAAAGTTATAAAAGTTATAAAAGTTATAAAAGTTATAAAAGTTATAAAAGTTATAAAAGTTATAAAAGTTATAAAAGTTATAAAAGTTATAAAAGTTATAAAAGTTATAAAAGTTATAAAAGTTATAAAAGTTATAAAAGTTATAACAGTTATAAAAGTTATAAAAGTTATCAATGTTATAAAAGTTATAGCAGTTGTAACAGTTGTAAAAGTTATAAAAATTATAACAGTTATAAAAGTTATAACAGTTATATAAGTTTAATAATTTATAAAATTTATAAAAGTTATAAAAATTATAAAAGTTATAAAAATTATATAAGTTATAAAATTTATGAAAGTTATAACAGCTATGAAAGTTATAAAAGTTATAAAAGTCATAAATGCTATAAAAGTTACAAAAGTTATAAATGCTATAAAAGTTATACAAGTTATAAAAGTTATAACAGTTCTAAAATTTATGAAAGTTATAAGAGTTATAAAAGTAATAAAAGTTATAACAGTTATAAAATTTATGAAATTTATAACAGTTATAAAAGTTATAAAAGTTGTGAAAGTTATAAAAGTTATAAAAGTTGAAAAGTTACGACAGTTATAACAGTTATAAAAGTTAAAAGAGTTATAAGAGTTATAAAAATTGTAAAAGTTATAAAAGTTATGAAAGTTATAAAAGTTATAACAGTTATAAAATTTATTTAAGTTATTCAAGTTATAAAATTTATAAAAGTTATAAAAGTTATAAAAGTTATAAAAGTAATAAAAGTTATAAAAGTTATAGATGTTATAAAAGTTATAAAAGTTATACAAGTTATACAAGTTATAAAAGTTATAACAGTTATACAATTTATGAAAGTTATAACAGTTATAAAAGTAATAAAAGTTATAAAAGTTATAGAAGTTATAAAAATTATATAAGTTATGAAAGTTATAAAAGTTATAACAGTTATAAAATTTATGAAAGTTATAACAGTTATAAAATTTATGAAAGTTATAACAGTTATACAAGTTATAAAAGTTATAAAAGTTATAAAAGTTATAAAACTTATAAAAGTTATAACAGTTATAAAATTTATGAAAGTTATAACAGTTATACAAGTTATAAAAGTTATAAAAGTTATAAATGTTATAAAAGTTATAAATGCTATAAAAGTTATACAAGTTATAAAAGTTATAACAGTTATAAAATTTATTAAAGTTATAACAGTTATAAAAGTTATAAAAGTTATAAAAGTTATAAAAGTTATAAAAGTTATAAAAGTTATAAAAGTTATAAAAGTAATAAAAGTTATAAAAGTTATAGAAGTTATAAAAGTTATAAAAGTTATAAAAGTTATAAAAGTTATAAAAGTTATAACAGTTATAAAAGTTATAAAAGTTATAAGAGTTATAAAAATTATAAATGCTATACAAGTTATACAAGTTCTAAAAGTTATAACAGTTATAAAAGTAGTAAAAGTTATAAAAGTTATAGAAGTTATAAAAGTTATAAAAATTATAAAAGTTATGAAAGTTATAACAGTTATAAAATTTATGAAAGTTATAAAAGTTATAACAGTTATAAAATTTATGAAAGTTATAACAGTTATACAAGTTATAAAAGTTATACAAGTTATAAAAGTTATACAAGTTATAAAAGTTATAAAACTTATAAAAGTTATAAAATTGATAACAGTTATAAAAGTTATAAGAGTTATAAAAGTTATAAAACTTTGAAAAGTTATAAAACTTTATAAAGTTATAAATGTTATAAAAATAATTTCATTTCAAAACTATGGATGGACGCTAGAAAGTATGTTGTTGGATGGAGCATGCTGGGAGTAGTTTTTCTTAATGATTGAAACTTGCCTGTACTGCAGAGTGTTTGAGAAGTGAGCTCTTAAGGAAGATTATTTCAAATACTAACAGAATTGCTAAAGAACGAACGATCTGTTAACGATTCTGTTATGCGCTACAATTAGCAGGTCAATTAACTTAAATCACATAATAGTATGCGAGAATCTGGAGCAAGAACGATTATTTCCTCAAAACACATTATATTACAGTATCGATAGAACAAGGAAACCAAGTGTATTGCAACGATGCTCTAATAGATCAATACAATTTGATAGCCTACTGTCACCGATAAGCATTATCGGTTAATTCTGTACGAGAAGCTCTAAAACAGACTTTGAAGCAATTTGATGTATAGACATAATACATTTTCATATCTATAACATCAGGTGATCCAAATCTGGTGTGTAATTTGACTACATGCTTAATATCGAGGCTTATATGATTGCTGTAATTCTACGACTTTGATGGAGACTTCACTGGATTGGCTAAGATTTGATATATTTTTGCAGTATTTGTAAAATGAGGACGGGAGAAACAGCTACTCTACTCTGGTTGATCGGCATAAGAACAGCGACATTGCGCACAACCTGGCGGATCTTTCGGAATGGATATTAGCAAGATGGATTCACTCTTAAAAGTCTAAAATTAATATCTAAACATACATATTCCTTTATGGAGATTTAAGCTCGTGATAAATCGTTTGTATCATATGTCTTCACCTATACTGAACTCAACAAAATGTATGAACAAATTCAAGGACTTTTCTGTGACAGGAAAGGTAGAATTACAAACTGAGCAAGTACTTCATAGAAGGGTTATTTATGAATAACACTCGTTCTTTTGCTTCACCAGCGAAAAACCTAAACTTCGAAACGATTAATTGAAAACACTTTAGCCCGAAAAGGTCATAAATTTTGAAATTTATGTTGGGAAATTAATTCTTATGGCTTAACAATTATTTGTGTGTTTCTTTTTTGGTTGTTTTACATACATAGATAAGTATGTATGTACAAAAGTCAATAACAATTGGGGTTTTATTTGGAAATAATAAAGAACAAAAAGCAACGACCAATGACTCTCCTCCTTATGAATTTAAGTTAAACTAATGTTAATGTGTATGTCAAGTATGGGTGTGTGTGTGTGTGTGTATTTATAAATATATTTTTATTATCTTTTACAATGTTTACCTTAATTTCCTGTTTGGTTATTTATTTACTCAGGCAATTTGTCAACTGTCATCGGGGCATGACAAAAACAACAAACGGCATTTATTTTAATTTTTTATTATTTTCATGCATGTACTATGTATTTTGTTTATTTTCTTTTTCTTTCTAGTTCTTTTTTTATTATTATTATTATTCGCTTCTGTAGTTCTCCAACAACATTTATTCATTTATTTGCAAATTTATATATTTGTATATGTTTTTTTTTTCTGTCTGTTTCTATGTTTTATTGTTTTAGTATAATGACAAGTTTAAGCTTAATGTATTTGCTGATTGTGTTGTAGCTGGGTTTTTTTTTTTTTTTTTTTGTTGATTGGCTCCCTGCTGTTTCATTTCTCATTTTTAGCAAATTTACATTTAAGTGTATACAAGCCAACCAATCGACCGAACCTCCATATTTTATGATGGTAGAAACTGCAAAAAAGTCATCAAAATGGTTATCAAAAGGCATTCCAAATGTCAGCGGTTATTAATGAGTTGTACTAATGACAGCTGTTACTAACATACGCACATGCACATACAGTGATAAATAAATTGACTTTTCTATACATCTGCACACAGCCATTTAACATTATCTATGTATGTATGTGTACACACACACACACACGCACACCTTTAAACAGGTATAGTAGAAAAGCACAGGAGTTTATTTTAACTTTAGCAAGTTGATATATGTGTGTTTGGTATCCTTTATATGTATGTATTTATATGCTAAATTCAATGTTCAACCTTATTAATATTTTGTGTTTGTATTTGTGTGTAAATTTGTCCTGCTTGCTGGCATGTTCATATGTTTGTATTTGTTTGCATAAATATTTATTTATAGAGTTTAATGCGTTGACAATGTAATGACAGTTACTTGACAGTTAGTTTGTCAATTGTCATTTTATTCAACATCAATATCATTGCTATTGTTTTGCTGTTGCACATATTAGTTTAATGTATCTTTTGGATTTTATATATTAACGCAAACAAAAGCCAAAATGTGACAATAAACTAAATATTTAATTAATTTATTGCACTTGGAATATTTATTGCAAAGTTGACATTTACTAGGTTTACAAAAGAAAATATTGTGTAAAAGTGGGAATAAAAAATAATTAAAGGAGGGATAGAAAATGATAACACTTATTTTGTATGATAATTCAAATGAAGTCTATGTTTGCGGTCTTCAACAATTTTGATCCCAAATATAGAAGTGTTAATAATCTTTTAGAAACATAAAATTTCAAAAACGTAAATAAGCAATACAAACAAAGTCGACATTTACATTTCGATTTAAAGTCATGTCGAAAATCTTCTTGCATTTATACGATGCCGTTTTTTGGGATATAATCATATCAATAACCAATCGGAAACGAGTTCAAAGCAGAATATCAAAAAAAGTCAGGAAAAACAGAAAACTTGCCTTCAGTTTAGACGTCACAATTTGCTAGTACAAAAAAAAAAAGCCCATGATTTAAAGTCATGACTTAGAGTCATAAAGTCAATGCCCCCAATCTGAAATTAAATACATATTAGAAAATAAAAACCAAATTTCGAAATGAATACCAACTCCAATCCGTAATGGATACACTGTTGAAATTTTACATCGAAAATAATTTTTTTTTTGAAATTTCCTTTAAAAATATTTGAAAAAGTATAACTTGGCACTGAAATATTGTTACGAATGTAACGGTCTGGACTGCCTGCAACATTCATCATATTTATAAACACGCCCATCAGTAGAGGCTTTTACTTATCAACAATGTTGACAGCATGCGGTTATTACCATGGTTTGTAAGTATGGCAACACTAAATGTTTAAGCTGCTAACATTGACATCGAAAGCTCTAGAATTCGAATATAGTAGTTTCTCCGTTAAGAGCATTGTATAAGATTCACGAAAGATGGCGTATTTATAATAGTGGCAGAGGTTGCAGTCGTGAGTGAGCTTATCATAGGCGCTGTTAGAGTTAACATCAACTGTCTTGTACATTAAAGCTTGTGCATTATAAAGTGTGTGTGTGTATTTCTGGGAATTGAAAAAACGTGTATAAAGACACTAAGTGACTACTTGAACTGTTGCTGTTGTACATTTTAAATAAATAAAGAGTTATTACAATTTTAAACTACTAAACGGCTTTTTATTTGCAATCAAAAGTATCCGGTTTATTTAAAGGAAATAAACAAACGTTTTAAAAAGGTTAAAACGTAACAATATGTATGAAATTTTATGTTTTTCAGTAGCAACCCTGAAAGATACCTCGAGACAAGTGTCTCTAACCACCAGTTTTGTCGACTATTTTGGTGACTTTTTGGTGACATTGTCAACGATGCGTTGACAAGTTTGATTATCTACATCTACTTTATAAAAGTACCACAAGTCTAGACTAGAATTACTCAAATGTTCTAATGAGTCTCTGGTTGCAATATCTACATATGGTACCAAAGGAAGTACCTAGTCAATAGTACTATATCATCAGTAGTAGACTTCCAATGACACATACATGTTAAATGTCTATAGCAAAAAGTATTGTCTGGGGGTGTATTTCCTGCAGGCAAATTATAAGGGGTTACTGATGTATAACAACTGTTTTTTTTTATTTAATTTTGCCAATTGTCTAAATATTGTAGTATTTAGTGATATTCTTTGAATTATTACACATTAATTATAATAAATGAACTTAAGCCTAATTAAAAATTTACTTTCACTGTTTATATTTATATATATGTATATTATGATGAGCCAAATTGTACAATTGGGTCATTCCAAGAAACTTTGCTGAACAAACTATAGCACAACAATTAATTTCGAGCCCCCGATAATGCATAGCACTTAAATCAACAAACGAGCTACTCTAACTTGCCATTGCAAATAATCAATATAATTCACATTTAGTTAAAAACAAATAAAAACTTTTGGAAAAACACATTATCATGACAGTATAGGTTCGACTCTACTACCAAAGGGTAGTAAAACCCTATACTCAGTTTTTCAATAAATGGTGTCATCAGTTTTTGGCCAACAGCTAATTCAGACTTGCAGGCCTACCTAAATAAAAGCGGAAGGTGGAACGTTTTTTTGCGCTTAGTTTTAACGCTGAAATGTCATACCTAAATAAAAGCGGCAACGCTATGTCAAACAATAAAACAAGGTTATCAAAAAAAATACAAGTAAAAGAACTATATTCGGATGTCCCGAATCTTATATACCCTTCACCATATTATACTTTAAAATAAAAATTTTAAATATTTTTAGGTAAAAAAAACAAATTTTTTTTTTTTCGAAATTGTACTTTTTTTAATTTTTTTCCAATTTTTTTTTTTTTTTTTAATTTTTGAAAATTTTCTTTTGTTTAATTTATTAATGAAAAAAATTGAAGACAAATTTTTTTTGATTTTTTCTGATTTTGACCCATTGTAGGTCCAAGTTAATCCAGATATAGATCCAAAATATGCTAAAAATCAAGGTTGTTCCGGTTTTTTCCTTATATCTCAGCCATTTGTGGTTCGATTATCTCGATTTTAAATAGCGACCGAGCCGGACGAATTCCCGATATATTGATGTATCAATAATGTTTGTAAGTTATTTTGGGGCTACGGAAAGTTGATTTCAACATACAGACAGACAGACGGACATGGCTATATCGAGTTCACTATCTATAACGATCCAGAATATATATACTTTATGGGGTCGCAAACAAACGGAATGACAAACATATATATACCCTTGTCACTCATGGTGAAGGGTATAATAAAGTACATTACAATATTGGTGTTTCTGATTTTAGTTTTGTGATTTGTAAACTAATATTTTATAAAAAAAAAAACTAAATATTAATGCTTAAAAAATAAGCTTCTTGCATATTTATTTCTCCTTTTGTATGTATGTGTTTACATTTATTGTGTTTTGCAACTAACTTCACAATTAACGCGCTGTCAAAATCGGACATGGTATGCTGCATACAAACTGTATGGGCATGAGAATTTGTGACAACTAAAAAACGCTTTCCGCTCTAATTTAGGTATGCTTGTTGGCGATACCGCTTAACTTTATATGGCAGTAATACATCTAACTATTGCTATAACACTGCTGCACTGTGTTATAATAGGTACTCATTTACATAATTTTCAGCCTACGCATATTCACATAGACTATAAAAAATACCAATGAAGAAGTTTCGGGCGGTTAAATCAGGAGTCAAAATGAGACATTCGGCTTACCGGAAACACATCTTTCAAAATGTCAATTGTGGCGAGAGATTAATATATAGAGCACCACCCTGTGTTGATCTCCAATCAGAGTAATCAGAGAAATATGGACTGATGTTACCTCTGAAGTAAATGGCGCAACATGAAGTGACTTTGAGCGGATCTGATGTCTAATGATTAATTTCGATTGAAAGTCACCTATTATGAGCCGTATAGCTAACAATGGCACAAATCTAATAGCACTTCGTAAATTATACTTGGATTTTCAGTATCTCAGGAGAGGAAATTTTGTTTGTTTACGTATCCATTCAGCTAAAAATTGGCCTTGTTAAATTTTGATAGCAAATCGTCCATTTTAAGCTTCTGGAGATCGTACATTCCGCATTCTTAAGGAATATAGCGGTTTACGGCCTGGCAATATGCATTCTGTTTATTTCACAAAAATCAAAGCAAACCAGCTACATTTTACAAAAGTTCTAGGTTCTTCTGACAGGCTGATGTACCCAGAGAAAAAATATACTTGTGCAATGAACATGTTTATTGTATTCATTTCATCATTTTTTAACATTAACTATTTAAATGATTGTGGTAACCATAATATGGTAAAGTTATGATTCAAATGATTGTCGCAATCATATATATGATTGTAGTAAATAAATAAATAAAATGTTTATGAGTAATCCTTATAATTATGATATAATTGTTCTTAGATTATCATATACACAAGCCGAAAACAACATCATAAAAATGGTTGTCACAAACATATACGTACTTATTTACTGCAATCAAATATATGGTTAAATTGACCATATTATGGTTACCACAATCATATAAACAAACAATTTTGAAATTGTTAAAGTCAACATGTACAACTATACTTTTTCTCTGAGTGTACTTTTTAAGCCATACACTTTGTAAAGAGTCACCAAATTTTAAGCCCTTACCTGGTAATGAGAGTTTTTGCTGGGAAGCTTTATTTCAAATAAAAAAAAATTCTGATTTTCTATAAATTGTTTAACCTCCTTAACATCACTAGTTATTCATATACATATTAATAACTTCACTTAAATTCATTTAAATGAAAATGTAAACTACATGATACTAGCAGGCGTATAATGAATATTAATTAAAGTTTTTCTGTAAATTTCTACAAAACCAATTGCACATGAACTTTTCCATAACAGGAGGGAGTTCTTTTATACATACTGTAGAATTTCTAATTTTTTTTATTATTATTATTTGAAAAATTGTTCATTTTATTTAAAGCAACATTATTTCATTTAGTATTTCTGTCACGTTTTACTCGTTAAGGCAAAAATACTACAGATTTAATGTAGTTTCGTAAGAGAAAGAAAAAAACTTGTATTAAAATGTTGTAGTAAACTACAAACATTGTTTAAAATTACATCCGGCTTATAAACAAATTATGAAATGGTAGTTTTAGTAAATATAAAATTGGTTACAACAAGATTTTAAAGAGTTTTTAAAGATATGAGTTCTTAAATCTAAATTCTATGAAGGTATGAATTTAAGGAGTGAACATAATGGTAAAGGTTTTGAACTATGATTAAGACCATTTATGGTTTGTTCTTAAACAACTTCCAAGTAATTAATAAGTAAGTGATTGCAAATATGGTGCTGGTAATGAAAATATTATATCCTCGACTTGCTTAAAAGGCTGGGATTCTAAAAGCAATCCACTAATCTAGCTCTACACAGAGAAAACAGATTCGTGATAGCAACCGAATTTGTAGCCAATCGATGATTGTACCTTAGTGACCGAATTTTACAGTTGTGGCTACAAAATTTTAGAAAGGGTAAGAAAAGTGTGGTTGCTTCATCCGAAATTCTTCTTAATCAACTGAATTTCTTTTTATAGAACTGAAAAATTTTATGTGTGCAACCGAATCATTCGATTGGCAACAAATTCGGTTGCTAACACGAATCCCTTATCTCTGTGTATAAGACTGAAATTATTAATTTTCTTTAGCTTTTAAAATTTCTCAAATATTTTTGGATTTTACATAAAATAAATATCAATAAACATCCCTATAAAAGCGAAATATTTCATAAACTTTAATTTAGTTCTTTTGCGGCTTGTTCTTAAATAACTTCCAAGTAATTAAAAAGTAAGTGGTTGCGAAAATAGAGCTATAGCTACAAATTATAGCTTTTAAATATGTTGACGTGTATGGCATTCTAAATTCACAGTGTTAAAGTTAATAATCCAATGATCTTGCTCTGTAAGACAGATAAATTGAACTAAAATTATTAATTTTTTTTAGCATTTAAAGTTTAATAAATATATTTTAATTTTACTAAGATAATATATGTCAAAAAGCTCCTACTAAATACCAACTATCGCATTAATGGGAGTTTCTATGACTTATGCTTTAACAACTTCCAAGTAACTAAAAAGTAAGTGGTTGCAAAAAAATAGCTGCAAATGAAAGGGATTTAAAAAGTAAATTACGATTAATTCTTTCATTTCTTGCGATAGGCAAACATACTGCCTTCCCCACATAATTTCCATTTCAACACAAAAATTTGTTAAATAAACATAATTCCCAACATTTCACTTCAAGCCTTATTTACACCAGCATTATAAATATTTTATGATTTTTTATAAAAACAAATTAAAAAAAACGAATTTAACAGATTTTTTTAAATTAAATATTAAAGTGCAGCTGCAATATTGTAATGAATTTTTCAATGATTCTCTAGATAAATATTATTTCATGGTATTTACTTGTGTGTGTGTTTAACAATTATATAAAAATTATTATAAAATTTTACACAATTGACTGAATGCTACAATGCAGCAGGCCCGCTATACGCAGAAACAAAATGCAAGAAGAACAAAAAAAACCAAAGTATTATTTTATAAATAAAAATGTTTAAATCCATACCAAATCCATATTTATATTATTTTATGAATGAATTTATAAATACATTTTACTTTATTTTATCTGTGTGTTGTATTAAATTATTTATTTGCAATTGTAGCTTAATGAAATATGGCGAGAGCGCTATAATTGGTTGAGTATTTATATTTTAATAGATTCCAGCAAATATAAATTATTCACTTAAGAAGTTTAGTAAAAGCCTGGCAAGATCTTGTATTTTGGTGTCGATTTTCAATTTGAGCGTTTTTCCAGACGAACAGACGGACAGCAGGTCATAATTACATGGATATCACCGTAAAACAGCCATTCCAGGTGATGATAAATTTCATGTCATAGTGAAAATACTTGACCATTATAAGGACTGAGATCGAAAAAATCTTAACATACATAAATGTAAATAAAAATTAAACTATTTAACATACAGTTTTGATTTTTTTTTTAATTTGATTGAAATTATTATTAAAATTTACACAAAAAATATTATTTTATAGTTCTAGTCAATAGTGATGAATTTATGAACCTTTACAGGAAACCCTTCCATTAAGGTTTTTATTGAGCTTTCTGTCACTATGATCGAACAGATTTTTTGTGCTCTTCAATTTTCTATTAACAAGATCCCAATATCCCTCCACTGGCCTTAGCTCCAGACAGTTTGGAGGATTTCACGCTCTTGGTACAAATAAGACATATATGAGTGGTAGAATCATAGTGACAGAATGCCAAATCAGTCCAGAATTAAGTGGACATATTAAGAAGTTTTATAAATGGAAGCATCCTCTTTTGTAAAAATTCCTTGATGTAAATTTCGGTATTTATAGAGCCCTTTGTAACAAATGTTTGTCTTCTTTTGCCGCAACTGCATATTTCTTGTCATATCAAGAACATTTTGAGAAAATTTTCTGCTTTTGCATCATAAAACATAAAAATATTGACCCGGAAGCTGCAAAAAATGCAGCAGGTATATTTTTTTTATAAAATATGACTTCAATTTCCATGCTCTGTGTTTGGCCTCTAAATTTTAAGTTGAGTTATTGTCAGGGACTTTTTGCGCTTTGTATGTTTTAAAACCTGCATTGGGTTTAACTTTTCCTACCAAATAGTCCGAGTACTGAGCTAACCGGGCTGCTTTCCTACCGAATGTGTTGGGAGCTCTTTTGAAAATGCTTTCTATTTTTTTGCCTTCAGAAACATAATGCGGACCATTCCTTCTATCTAAACCAGGTTTTATATCAACGCACAAGTTCTCCCGATACTGTTTAATACCATTGGAAACAGTTTGACGGCAGACCTTTGATTGTTTGGTCAACTTTTTGTAGGAGCAAGTTGGGTTTTGTTGAAAATATTTAATAAGTTTAGTACGCACTTTTTTCTGGTCACTCATTTTAATCGGATTAACAACAAATGAACATAATTGACATTAAACATAATAACTGACATGCTTCACAAAGGTAACTTGAACAAAAAAGAAAAAATCAAATAATACTTGGGTTAAGAGTTTTAATCAAAAACGTGTGTTAAGGTTTTATCGATCTCAGTGTTAAGTAAAACCTCCAAAGGGTTTGTAGTTCTCAGGCCAAACATTTGTTCCTTATCGTGATATTAGTTTACTCAGTTTTTCAGTTATAACTCATGAACCCGTTGAATGAGAAATCATTTCATTCTTCAGCAAAATCGTTGCTAAGACTTAAAAAAAGGGGAAACATTAAAATTGCTTGAAGATATCATTCGACAAAATTAGTCCAACATGATGCTATCCATGTAAAGAATCAAGATGGACTAATTTTGTCAAATGAAATCTTCAAACAATTTTAATTTATCCCTTTTTTCCATAAGTTTTCGCCAAAATCTCGTCAATAATTCAAAATTTCTGCCCATTAACGACTGAAAAATTAAACGTAATTTTTATTTCGAAAAATAATTTTGAAAAATAACATCTTTACTCGAGTTCTATGAACTGTTACTAGAAAAAAGTATTGATTTTATGGAAATTATTTAGAAAAATTATGGAAAAACAAAGTATATCTGTTCATAAACATAGCTCTATGTGTTTTAGATGGTAATTGTTGGGGCCTAGTATCATCGTTATCGCAATCATCGTGTCATCATATTTTACAAGAACCCAGAGTACTGTGAATATTACCAGTGAAATAACTATACTGAACGACAAACCTATATGCAAAAGTTGACCCAAAATTCACGCAAGATTTGCATTTCCCGCTATTTGTGCAGTAAAGTTTTGCCATCCAAAAAAAGTAACAAAAATGCGGTTAATTTGTTAAACAGTGTTTCAAGAGTAACGAAAATTTGGCAGCCACAGTTCGAGCAAATCATCCCACTTTCACTTTCAAAATTTCAGCTGGACTTCGTCGTAAAACAAATACATCCACAACGAGTAATTGTTTGGTAATGATTTTGGGCTGTAGGCTGATATTGATGAGATTGACATGTGGTTTCAATGGTGACAGATCAATTACAGCCAGACACATTTCATGGACAGCTTCTCGCGTTTTGGCGTTTGCTAAAAATATCAAGCAAATTAAAAAACAAACATCAATAAAGCTAAATATCTATTCAGCTAGGGGAGATAACCTACACATAGAAGCATATTTTTTGTAGATATTCTCAAGGACTATTTATATTTAAAATTTCAGCTCATTAGGATAAAAAATTAATTTTTTGCGATTTTTTTTTTTTAAATTTGATACCCAAGGTGACCAATTTTGAGGTGCCACGCACTGCCCTCCATTAGCTTAACAATCGTAAAACAACTCGAAGACAACTCAGCTACAACCATATGACATTTGGTACCATTATCTCCAAAAGTTCACGAGATACCGAGTTATTTAAAACAATTATACTTTAAAATAAAAATTTTAAATATTTTTAGGTAAAAAAAAAAATTTTTTTTTTCTTAATTGTTTTTCAAAATTTAAAAAAAATTTTGTTTGAAATTGTTTATTTTTTTTTTTTTTTTTGGAATTTTCTTTTTTTTAATTTTTTTTATTTTTTTTATTTATTAGTGAAAAAAAATGTATGAAAAATCATTTTTTTGGTAAAAAAAATTCGGGTTAAAAAATATTTTTTTCCGATTTTGACCCATTGTATTTCCGAAATTACTATATATAGCCTTATATAAATCGTTGCAAAGGACTTTGAAATATCTATCATTAGATATCCATATTGTCTATATTAATGACTTAGTAATCCAGATATAGATCAAAAATAGGCTAAAAATCGAGGTTGTCCCGATTTTTTCCTTATATCTTAGCCATTTGTGGACCGATTTTCTCGTTTGTAAATAGCGACCGAGCCGGAAGAATATATTGACGTACCAATAATGTGTGTAAGTTATTTGGGGGCTACGGAAAGTTGATTTCAACATACAGACGGATATGGCAATATCGACTTCGCTATCTATTGCGATCCAGAATATATATACTTTGTGGGGTCGCAAATGAAAAATGTAGAAATTACAAACGGAATGACAAACTTATATATACCCTTGCCACTCATGGTGAAGGGTATAAAAACCGTTTCTAAACCTCTGTGTTATGCAATGAAATTTAAAAAATTAACAATCTAAAAAGAAAACTGTATTTTCTTTTTAATTCGAATACCGTGTAATTCCTGCAACATATTAAAAATTTAATCCCTTTATATATCTGCCTCCAAAAAAAAAATAACCATTTCAGTTGTTATGAAATCATTTGCCTGAGCGACCATAATGTCCTATAGGGCATCAAACAAAAACACTTCATTATTTGTTGTTTAAGCGTAAATATAAATAAATATGTATAATAAACATACAAGTGTATATAAATAAAATATAACAGATTATGTATGTGAGTTTAAAGTGTTTTTGTTTTTTTTGTTTGGTTACAATAAATATTATTAATTATGATTAAATTTCATAAAAGTTAATTAAAATTATTTTTTGTTGGTCCTGCGTTAATGTTGTCTGTATTATATTAAATTGTAAATGAATCCATGAAAATCAATATTTAAACACAATAACACCCACACATACACATATGTATTTAAAATACATACTCACACACGCCTACATATATAAAATGAACAGTTAAGCCTTAAATCAAACAAAATAATTTCAATAAAATCCAAAGCATATTTTCAAGCTGTAATTAAATTAGAAAACAGCTAAACTAAGTAATTAATAATATAAATTCATTAAATACCACAACAATAAAGACATATTTAGAATTTTGTTTAATGAAATAAACTTAAATTTTGAAATATTTTACGACAATAAAATTAAACAAAATTTTTGTTATATTTAATTTAAAACGAAAGTAAAAAGTTGTGTTTTTTTTTACAAAAAAAAGATAGCAAAAAAAAAAAGAAACACCAACATTTTGTTTCTTACCAAGTTCTGTTCATACTTTGTTGTTAACTTGGGTGTAACAAAACAATGTTGTACAACAACCCCAGCATTCATAATGCCAACAGCATTTTACAAAAATTGTTCAAGAACTTCTTCAACAACAACAAAATAACTTTACAATTTTTTTTTTTTTTTTTTTTCTTGGGTTTGTTAACAAAGAAAATGTAAATATTTTTAACAAAAATAAAAAATGAAATGATTGCAACAAATTATTGAAATAAGCTGTTAGACTTATTAAAAATCAGGTTAAATACCAAAAATATATTAAAGATTTTTAAAGCTCAAGTTGAAGTTTAAGTTAAACAAAAAAAAAGTTATAAACTTTTTTGTTTTCTCTGAGCTGCTAAACTGTTAATGGTGCGGAAAAAGTAAAACAAAAAACTAATTGAACACTCAACGCCATCCAGATTGATGGAAAATTTTAATTTGAAATTATTAACAGGGTAAGTAAACAGAAAAGCGAAACACTTTCATGAGTTAATGTTTAAAGGATTATTTTAGAAAATTGGAAAAAGTTTAACTTCCCAGCAGTTAAGCAAGTAGTCAATGTATCCCTTGTAGACAGTAATCGTTACAAATGTTTTATCACTTGGCTGACTGCAATTTATATATTTTAGGTCATTTGACACGTATACGCTCTGTGTAGTGCAGAAAGAAGACAATTGGTTACTTTATACATCCCAGGTAATCTAGCGTGAATATAATTGTCACTTAAGTGTCTCTCAGTAACCAGGAGTGTAGTCACTTCAAACGTTTTGTGAGTAATTCAAACTGGTTTTATACAAATTGTCTTGATATAATTCTCAGATGGTTCATAATTATTTATGCTTAAGTATACCATAACATGAAGTCAACAGTCACTTAAGTGTCTCTTAGTAACCTATAGTGAAGTCACTTTAAACGTTTATTTTGTACTACACTTTAGACAGTAGTTATTTTACCCACCAGAAGCAATCCATTGGAGAGTTGTCGAACAAAGGTTTGTTTACAAGCTATAGCTGTATAGCTGATCCAGTTACCAGTTAGGTAGCTAGTAACGTGAATCCAATGTGTTGACTATTTTCAACCATCTATTAGACAGTCTCATTGTAGTCAAAAAGGCTTAATTGACCTCCTGCTTAGGACAGGCACGTGTTAAAATATCTAGTCACGTAGCTATTGAAGTAACTAGTTCCCACCCTAAATGATGGGTAAAATCACTAGTTCGGGACTGTCTCCTAGAACTGCTGGGTTTCAATAGTTGAACAGCTATGTGCATAAACATTCCGGTAGTAGTCGCTAAAAACTATTGTGTATGATATGAAGATTCTTAGTGCACCAGAAGTGCAAATTTAGTTTGTGATAATAAATGTTCCACACTGCCTCGTCCAGGACATTGAATATTCTACGTACTCGATTAATATATCTTTCTACAGTTTGACGATGTTTTCTGTATTTGTTTACTTCGCCAATGTCAAAACATAACTGAAAACTACCGCTAGTAGCACAAGTTATTGAAAATGTGAAGATTCAACTTTATTTGTAATAAAAAATCAATCAGTCATTTATGAATTTCTTTTCGTGCCTTCCTTGACAGCAGAATAGAGTGTCCAAAAAATCGACAAATTCAAAAAACCGGTTTCCGGTTTATTCGAAAACAGTGTTTTATACAAAAACCGGTTTCGGTTTTGTCATTCTAAAAACCGGTTAACCGGTTTTTTATTAATTATGAAAAATGCCAATTTAAATTTATAGACAATTTTGGTACTAAAATTTGTCGAATGCAGACATTTTCTAAAAAATAAATGAACATTTTTAAAAATGTTATCGAAATATTTTTAAGTAATATGTTCAAATAAGCTTTACACAGTATTTCGTTAAAACCGGTTAACCGTCTTAAAAAAACCCGTTTGTCAAAAAACCAAAAAGTTAAAGAAAACCGAAACCGGTCGATTTTAAAAAGATGAAAAAACCGGTTGACTGGTTTTCGGTTTCGGTTTTGGATACTCTACCGCAGAAGTTTTCAGATATTAATAAATTCTCAGATTTAAAATATTGGTGTATGACTTAAAATTGTGGGATTTAAAATAGAAGTGTTTTTGCTTCGAAAATGTCGAAGCGTCATATGCGGGAAGTTTTGCTTTACTTCTTCAATATTTGAAAAAAAGTGCCGCTAAAGCACACAGACTGCTCACCAAAGCTTATGGTGAATGTGTTCCATCGGTTTAGAAGAAATTTTGATTGGATCACCCAGGCCAGCCAAAAGAGCACGAAGACCAATAATTGGAGGCATTACTGAATGAAGAATATTGGCAAACTCAACAAGAGCTCGAAAAATCATTCAGAGCTACTCGATCACCAATTTTAAAACATTTGTGAGCTGCAGGATTCATCCAGAAGCAGCAACATTGGGTACCATATGAATTGAAGCCGAGAGGCCTGGAAATACGATTTTGCATCTCCTTAATGATGCTTGAACGCTAATAAAAAAAATATTTTTTGCACCGAGTCATTACTTGCGATGAAAACTAGATCTATTACAATAACCCGAAGCATAAGAGATCGTATGTAAAACCAGGCCAACCGAATCGAGACCAAAGCAATATATCCATGGCGCTAAAGTAATGCTCTGTATTTGGTGGCACCAAAACTGTGCTATCTACTATGAGCTGCTGAAATATGAACAGACCATCCACAGGGAATCTTTACCGAATGCAACAGACTCGTTTGAAGCGAGCATTGAACGAAAACCGCTCAGAATAAATTTTGTTTCACCCGCTTTATAGTAAAGATCTTGCCCCGTCCGACTACTATTTGTTTCGATCAATGCAGAACGCTCTCTAGGGGATACGCTTCACTTTGGAACTATGAAAAAATTCCGTATTTTTAAGTTATACACCCAATAATATATTGTTACGTTTTTACCTTTTAAAAACGGGGTTTATTTCCTTTAAATAAACCGGATACTTTTGATTGCAAATAAAAATCAGTTTTAGTAGTTTAAAATTTGTAACAACTCTTTATTTATTTAAAATCTACAATACCAACAGTTCAAATAGTCACTCAGTGTCTTTATACACGTTTATCAATTCGCAGAAATGAATACACACTTTATAATGTACAAACTTAACAGCGCCTATGATAAACTCAACTCACGACTGCAGTTTCTGCCACTATTTATACTCACGCCATCTTTCGGGAATCTTCTACAAACTAGCATGTTCGAATTAAACAATGCTAATAACCGCATGTTTCTGATGGACGTGTTTATAAACATGATAAATGTTGCAGGCAGTCATTAGAGACCGTTAAATTCAAATCGCTATTGCACATTCGTAACAATATGTTTAAATTACCAGCAGATTTATAACTACAGCAAATTTATACAGAACCAATTGTATATATATGCGGGATTTCATGTCAAGTGAACCAACTTTTTAAATCGATGTCTTCCGATAAAAAAAAAAATATCAAAAATATTTTTTATTTCTTTATTCCAAAGATTGAGGGAGTAGCGATATAAACTATTTTGGACACATTTTGCTAAGAACAATAGGTAATAAGTTAGATGGATGAGTAGAAACACCAGTTTGGCCAAAAAGACAAATTTTGACCCCCTCTAACTCAGAGAGTTCTGGGCCGATCTTGTTGAAAAATTGTGTCTGAATTACTATCCAAATTGGTGCAAATTTCACCCGAGCGGAAGATATCAATTTCAAAAGTTGATTCACTTGACATAAAATCCCCCATATATTTGTATAGTTTCCATAACAGGAGTTTTTCTTTCCCTGGAACTTAAAATTTTATATTGAAATATGTTTCATTTCATTCAATAAATTACCGATATTTACCTTCTTGACTTTGTAAAATGCTCCACAACTCATAGAAATATATCAATAAAATCTTTTCTTAAGAAGTTTTCATGTTGAAAATAATATTTTACATAATGTAAACTATAAACATTTGTTGACATGAGGTCTTCAAGTGATAATCAAATACAATAGTCATAGTAATTATTTATATGATTGCAGTAGCCATAATATGATAAAGTTACAGTTCACATGATTGTAGTAATCATATATAAGATTGCAGTGAATATGTTTGCGACAACCATTTTTTTTGATAAAGGTTTCGCCATATTGTGTTGTTCTCGGTTTATGGATATCATAATCTGATATAATGATTCATCAGGAACATGATAACCATGAACATACATTTGTTTAGTACATCCATATATATGATTTCAACAATCATGTGTATTTTGACTTTACAATATTATGATTACCACAATCATATAAATAATTAAAGTGACTATAATATTGGTAAAAAAAACTATATTTTTTCCTCTAGGTGAATATGAATGAAATCAAATAAAGTGCTTCCTATATAATTTAAATCTTGCTTACACTTTGGGACATCTTTTACTTTATAAGGTTCCAAATGAATGATGAGCAAATTTCAATCCACCAAAAATCGTTACCAATTATGGTGAAGTGTTGGAAAAAAAAACAATTATGAGTTAATACTATCTTGGAAAATATTAGTTTTTCTAATTAATTATGAAATATTTTATAGAGAAAGTTATACTAGCTCCATTAAAAGCAATCTCGCTTGCCTTTCTAACTCCACCTCTAGCTTTTAAGTACACATTTTCCTCACCATAGCAATTAAGCTTAATTTCATGAATTCGTTACAAATTAATTGCCCCAGCTACAAAAAAAACAAAACACCTTCCCGTTTTTCTAGCTGGAATCCCTAAATGACTGTAAATGTTTAAGCATCCTTTATAAAAACGCCAATTTTGTGTTACAACATTTAAATGTCAAAAGTCTAATAGTTGTAGAACTGCCGAGGAACATTGACCATAAATAACTTAAAACACTAAATTGTTAATTACAATTACTTACAGGCAACACTCCTGATACCCACTATATTTAAGGACAACACTCAAAGTGTTAATATTGCTAGCAATTTGCAAAGACGTAATCAAATAAAAGTGATATTCCAACACTTGAGTTTTTCATAATTTAAAATAATAATTCATAAAATATGCAAAGCATTAGCAACAAAACAATACAATACAAGTATAACAAAACACGTAGCAAAGGACATCTGAAAATCATTTACAGCAAACTTAAAAGGAAGGAAGCTATCCACTACCCTCCCTTGAAGCTGTAGCCTAAAATGTTAAGTCTCTTCACAGCTTAGGCAATTGTGAAATATGAAAGTATTAAAAAGCTTAGAAGTCTTATATTTCTTTAACTAATGATTTCGTTTTTCCTTTTAATTTTTCATAATTTTTCGGTTGTTTTAAATAAGACACACACACAAAGAAGACTTAAATAAAATAATATGTAAAAACAAAAAAAAAAAGAAATTAAAAGAGAAGGAGTAAAAGTAGCAACATAAAGTTGTAAAAAGGGAAGTTAACACTAATTAAACATTAAAATTATTTACGCGTATTTTAATGTTTATGATTGCTAGCTACCCGGGCGCCATGCAACCAAACACACCTTACTCTTCCTATTCTCAGCTGTCTGCGTCGTTGGGTTAGGGAAAGTTTTAAATTATAAAGCAGGCACATTATAATTATGTATATAGAAAGCTAGAGATATTTTTCCGCTGCTTGCTTTTATGTTTGATATCATTAAAAGAAGATGAGAAGATTTTTTTCCTTATAGCATTTATATATATTAATTAAGAAAATTTGTTGAGAAAACAAATGAAAATGTGCCAAAAGTCAGTTTTAAGTAGCAGAATAAAACAAAAAGGAAATAAAACTTATTTGATATTCAATACGCATGTATTAATTTATAAGCAAAGAAAACTCAAAAAAGAAAAAAAAAAGAAAGTTAAATTAAATTTAAAAATATTCTGCTATTCTTTTCAAGAGGATGAAAATATGATAATGAATATTTTCGAAAATTTTAAACTTTAATTAAATTTTAATGAACTTTTGTTATGAATTCTTTAAAGGTATTAAATTTTAGTAAAATGAAGAAATATTTAAGAAAATTGTAAATATTTTATGCATACACAAAAATGTATGCAATACTTTTAGGAGCCCAAAAATATGCAATGTTTATCTATTTTATTTATTCATTAATAATTTTAGTATAATAATATATACTACAATATTGGTATTGCAATTAATCAGTTTTATTTAATTAGTTTAAAACTTTTCGTTGGCTACCTTTGAAAGTAAGTTCACGGAAACAGCCTGCCTAGAAACTTAATGCGTTAAAATTGAATTTTTTTCCAATACAAATGTTATTTTTTATTGCATATTTTCAGGTTCATTATTTATATTCAAAATTATTGTCCACATTTCGTTACCGTTTTCTAAATGTAACATTATTAAGAGATTGATTAATAAGTCAGTAATTTACAGCCATAGCTTGCAAACGGCTACAGCTGTAAACCTCCGACTGCAAGCTTAGATTACACTATATAGCCATATAGAAGGGATTTTTAGACAAAAAATATTTAGGAAACAAAGCATCTACCTTTCTATTTAATTGGCGACCTTAAAAAAATTATAAAGGGTGTCCCCCTTTACTACCTTTTGTACAGTAATGTGGTGCCAATCAAAAAAAATTAGTGCGACAATTTAGGATTAGCAAAAATGGAGCATTGCAGAAAAAATAACACGTTTTTATTGTTGAACAATATCTGAAAAGTTTGGTACCAACAGCGATGAAGTTCATTTTCGCCTCGATTAAAATTGCAGTATTTTTTTTATTGTTGAACCATTAATATTTAAAATACAGGGTTTTCCAACAAGATATGTTATTTTGATATTCAAAGAAAATTGGCATTTTTTGAGATAAATGATCGGATGTTTATTTCATAATAAAGAGGTAGGTATGTCGTTAATAATGAAAAACAACATCACGCGACCACGCTTACAGTACCATATCCTTTTCATGAAATTTTCCATAACCAAATCGCAAATTGGCTGCCCTATGTTCTCGATAGCCTCACGAATTCTTTCTTTGAGGTCTTGAATCGATGCTGGGCTGTTTGCGTAGACGTTATCTTTCACGTGGCCCAAAAGGAAGAAGTCGCAAGGAACTTTTCCCGTAAAAGAGCAATGGTTTCGTTGCTTGTGTGGCACGTAGCGCCTTCTTGTTGAAAGTACACGTTGTCCAGATTAATATAATCCAACTCCGACCATAAAATACGGTGTAATGACGTTTGTGGAATGCCCAATTCCAAAGAACGTGGAGGAATGGAAAAACCTGGGTTTGCTTTAACACTTTGGGCTACAGCAGCAATATTCTCAGTTGTTCTTGAGCGACGTGCACGGGTTTTATTCTTCACATCACTAACTTGTCCCAACAGCTCCAATATTTCCACCAATTTCTGTATTGCGGTCCGACAAGGTGCTTCACGACGACCCAAAAATGCTTTAGTTTTGCGAACTGTGACTGCAAGATTTTCATCATTTTTGCAGTAAATTTTAATATTTTCAATGCGTTGTTGAAGCGTATATCGTTCCAGTTTTAGTAATTGCGTAGTTTCTACTTGTCAAATGTCAAAGAATAAAAGCCTCAAAAGTAACAGCTACCGAAATATCGGATAATTCAAAATAACACCTCTTATGGGAAAAACGTTTATAATGAAAGTTTGGCGGCAACAGTTTCTAGCAAAATCAGTGTAAACGCTGAAGAACATTTTTGTTACATGTTGAAATTGCCACATTTGTGGGCCACTACCAGTGGTTGTTGAGAGATAAATTTATCATAATGTGTCCCTTTTTGCTGCTTATTTTGGGCTGGAAGTATCATTGGATATTATTAATCCCTTATAAATAAGGCTGATCTACCAGTGACTGTAACTGGTGCTCGATATCGCGATATTATAACAGAGTTCATTACAGTGAGATTATTACATTAAACATGTTCTAGTCGTCCTGGTCCTCGTTTCGTTAAACTGAATTGTCCAGCTAGATCGTGTGATTTAACGTCATTGGATTTTTTTTTATGGGGATATTTGTAGTCAAAAGTCTATATCAACAAGCCCATAAATACATCAAGGAAATTTAGCCACATCTATGCAAAATTGTCGCAGAAAACTTTGATAGAAGAGTGCTTATGTGCCAGCACAGCCATGGAGTTCATTTGCCTGATGCACTATTCCATACCTAACCTGAACCTGTGAACTTTATGACTCAATACCAAAAAAAAAAAAAAGGATGTAAAGAATTGTGTTTTCTACTTAAATAAAAATATTGTGTTAATTTTGGGTATGTAAAAGTCATTTATACTCCAAAAAATATATATATTCATGTTTTCTTTGTGTGTGTTAAACTTGATTATACCCAAAATGCTAAAGCTAAAGGAATGAAATTCATGTTGAATATTTAGCAGTCAACTAAGCAGCTTGGTATTGAAAATCAGTTAAATCGGTTTAGAAGTAAAAAAGTTTTGCAGCAGAATGTGAGGCAACCTTTATAACTATTTTTGCTAAAACTATTTTCAACATTGTTACTTGGTTTGTTGTTGTGATGTGTGTACAAACTGTATGTGTATAAACAAGAATGTTGTTGTAGTTATGACTACAGTATTCTCATTGTTTACGAAATAGTACATCGGCATTGAATGTGTTTATCAGAGATCAGCAATCTGTAGTGAAAAAGTGAGTAGAGTTGAATCATGACTCAAAATATCTTGTACTTATACTCATTCAAATTTATTACAATGACCACTCATAAAGTTTGACGTGATCATCATACTCATACTTAACAATATATATGACGTTGTTGATTTCGACTCTACTTAACTTTATATGTATAGACTCTGGCAGACGAGGAAAGGCTGAGTATCTTTGAAAAGAAAATTATAACAAGAATATATGGCCAAAGACGTGATGACGACGGAGGCTTCCTTAGAAGAAGCAACCGTGAGGTCGACAATATAATCGAAGATAAAGATGTGATGAAATTTATAAAGGTCCAAAGATTGAGCTGGGCAGGACACATCGCTAGAATGCCACACAACAGAGCTCAACAAAGAAAAATGAATGCTACTGCATACACAACCAGAGCAAGGGGAAAACCAAGGTCAAGATGGCTTGATAAAGTTGAAGAAGATTGCAGGATAGCCAATATAACAGATTGGAAGAATGCTGCGCAAGACAGATCTGATTGGAAGAAGAAAGTGAACGTGGTTAAGGACCACACCGGTCTGTAGCACCAAAATATGATGATGATGATAGACGATGCAAAATAAGTATGATTCGAATACGAACATTAAAACGCTCATTATGAGGTTGTGTGTTGTCGAATTCTGTACACTTACAGAAAAAAAAGCATGAGTCGAATAAGTTGAATCAATAGTATCATGAGTATTTTCCTAAAATTATAAGTCAGGCTAAGGTTATTTATGAATCAAACAGGTTTGAGTTCTTATGAGTATGATGTCGACGTCGGATTCATATTAAAAGCTACGCATACTTATAAATCAATGTTGTTGTGAGCATGAGTATGTAGTTTAATTTCAATGATGGCTACTCACTTAGACTTTCATGAGTGCGTGTGAATAGCTAAAAAGTGATTCATTGCTGATCTCTGGTGTTTTTGCTGATCTTTGAAAGGTCATGTGGAGACACAAGTAACTTGTGTAAATGCAATTTTTGTAGGATGGTATTTAAGATTCACCACAGCAGATAATATATTTTAAAAAAATCATTCTAACTTGTTTTATTTCCATTTTTTTTTTTTTTTTTTTTGATTTCCTATCAGAAACATGATAAAACTCATATGTTTCCAATATTTCTAAATAAATTTATATACTTACATATACAGAATTCAATTTATATTTATTAACCCAACTACCAGCCACAATTACTAAGCCTATTTTAATGCAGTTATAAAAATAATTTAAAATTAACCTACATTTAGCCAATTTACAGTCAATTTGAAAAAAATAAAAACCTATTTATTTTGAAACACTTTTTTTCTTTTCTAACACCACTATTGTTTCACCCAAAAAATCGATTTGATTTACAAAATATAAAAAAAAATACTTTTTTTCCAAAATAAATTTATTTCCATTTTAGCACAAATTTTTAGCAGCTGTAAAACATGTTTGCAACCACAAAACATGTTTATGCAATTTGGTTGTAAACTTTAATATATAAAAAAAGGATTTAACTAGCAAAACAACTACAACAAAAACAACAATAATAACCAGTAAATACATACAACAATAAAACAATTCTGTTAACATTGTACACTTCTTCTGGCAACAACTGTTACAAGCAACATTTTTAGCAATTTATTTATTACAAAAAAAAAAAAAAAAAACAAAAAACAGAAAAATTATTATTTGTTTATGGTGAAAATTTTAGGATTTTGCTGGAAACTTTTTTATTTTTCAGTTTATTTTGTGACATTTATAAACCACAGAAATACAAAAAGGAGATTTTGTTGTAAAATACCATTATTCATATGAAATTTAACCTCAAAATGAAAAAAAAAACAAATCAAATAAAATAAAATTCATTAGTTTGAGGGTTTAAATATAATACATGCAATTTTTGAGCAAAATAAATGTATTTTTTTAAAAATACTTATATGTATGTTAAATTATAAAGGAAATATGGCCACAGTTAAATAATCCAACTAAAACTAACATGTTTTATATGTTTCAACATTAAGTGGTATTATTATACCATTTACCATGAGTGGCAAGGGCTGGCGAGGATCCAGGGGGAGTGAAATAGGACCTCCCCCCCTCCAAACCGAAAAGTTTTCATTAAAAAAAGCAAAATGTAAAACAAATTTTAATTCTCCCCCCAAATGGTTGATCTGGATCCGCGCCTGGGCAAGAGTATATATACTCTACCGGTTTATATATTCTGGATCGTTATATTTAGCGGAGTCGATATAGCTATGTCCATCTGTACGTCTATATGTTGAAATTAAAGTTCCGTAGTTTACAAATAACTTACATACATGATTCAGACATCAATATATCCGCTATAGATCCGATTCGGTTGGTATTTAAAATCGAGAAAATCGGCCTACAAACGGCTGAGGAATAAACCAGGACAACCTCGATTTTTTGTAATTATCTGGATTACTAAGTCATTAACACAGACAATATGGATATCTAATGACATATATTTCAAAGGAACTCCGACCTACAGTGGGACAAAATCGTAAAAAAAAAATTTTAAGTCGAAATTTTTTCACCAACATTTTTTTTTCATAAAATTGTTTCATATATAAATTTAAAATAAAAATATATTTTTTTTAACATAAAATCTTTGCTTTGATAAATAAAAAAAAAAAATTACCTAAAAAAATTTTAAATTTTATTTTAAACTATAATATGCTGAAGGGTATATAAGATTCGGCAAAGCTGAATATAGATCTTTTACTTGTTTTTGAATACTGTAGAAAATACAACAACATCCCAGCAGTTCTAGGCGACTGTCCCGAACTAGTGATTTTACCCATCATTTAGGGTGGAAACTAGTTACTTCAGTAGCTACGTGACGAGTTATTTTAACACGTGCATGTCCTAAGCAGGGGTTTAATGACTACAATGAGACTATCTAATAGCTGGTCCAAAGTAGTCAACGCATTGGATTCACATACTCCTTAAATAGAGTAACCTTACTAGCTACCTAACTAGTTATTTTAACATGTACGGGTTCTAATTGACCTCAAATAGTCAGCTAAAAAAACACATCATAGGCAGTTCAATAAATGATAGCTTGTAAACAAACCTTTCTTCGACAAGTCTCCAATGAATTGCTTCTAGTGGGTAAAATAACGAATTTCTAAAGTGCAGTACAAAATAAACGTTTAAAAAGACTTCACTATAGGTTAATAAGGGACACTTAAGTGACTATTGACTTCATGTTATGTTACATGGGATACCAGTATACTTAAGCAAAAATAAAAATTAACTGTATGAGAATTATATCAACACAATTTGTATAAAACCAGTTTGAAAGAATTACTCACAAAACGATTAAAGTGACTACACTCCAGATTTCTTAGAGACATTTAAGTGACGATTGTCTTCTCGCTAGATTACCTGGGATATATAAAGTAACCAATAGTCTTCTCTCTGCACTACAAACAGCACTTACGTGTCAAATGACCCAAAATATATAAATTGGAGTCAGCCGAGTGATCATTGACAGTTACTGTTTATACATGCTTAACTGCTGGGAAGCTTGAATACTCACATACAACAATTATTGCTTGCGCAAATTATTTTCTTTAAAATCATACATTTTTTCCAGTTTGCTTCACATTTTTGCTTTGAAAATAGTTTTGTACTTAACCAATTAAGCTGATTTTTTATAGCAGACCACTTAGAACAATAATAAACATTATGGTTGAATTTAACTAATAATGCTTAGGTATTTTGGCCTTGAGTGTGATTTACACACACACACACAGACAGAGAGTCTTCTTAGAATTTCTTAAAAAATACCACAGCTACTTAAACTATAACAATTTGACAGCTTAAGCAATGATCTAAATAAAACTTTAGTCAAATAGAAATTGTTTCGATGTTGACTGACATTTTGGTTTATAATTTTTTTCTTATTTAACCAATTTAGCTGATTTGTCATACCAAACTGCTTAGGACAATAATCAATATTATAGATTAATATAATTAATTTTGACTGGGTATTTTGGCCATGAATGTGATTTACACACACAAACAGAAAGGCCAAAGCTAGTTCTACTTAAAATTTTATTTAAAAAAATTATAACATGCCTGTGATGGAAATTAATTTTGAAAACCAAAAAAATATGTCATGTTGTTATTAATTTCGTTTTGTAAATTGTTCAAAAATGAATTTTAATACAAGAAGTGTTATTTTTAATAACCCGGTATTTCGATAGCTGTTACTTTTGAGGCTTTTATTCTTTGACATTTGACAAGTAGACACTACACCATTACTAAAAATGGAACGATACACGCTTCAACAACGCATTGAAATTATTAAAATTCACTACAAAAATGGTGAAAATCTTGCAGTCACAGTTCGCAAAACTAAAGCATTTTTGGGTCGTCGTGAATCATCTTGTCGGACCGCAATATAGAATTTGGTGGAAAAATTCCAGCTGTTGGGACAAGTTAGTGATGTGAAGAATAAAACCCGTGCACGTCGCTCAAGAACAACTGAGAATATTGCTGCTGTAGCCCAAAGTGTTGAAGAAAATCCATGTTTTCTATTCCTCCTCCTATGCGCTATCGAGAGATGATTAATGATTTCTTATGGTCGGAGTTGGATGATGTTGATCTGGACAACGTTTACTTTCAACAAGACGGCGCTATGTGACACACAAGCAACGAAACCATTGCTGTTTTACGGGAAAAGTTTATGGACCGAGAAATAATAAGACATTTGTTCAACTTTTTTTAAGATCGATTTGAAATTGTTAGATGTTCATCGCATACCTGAAAGCCACTTATTTTGTGGTCTGTATTGTTTTGTTGATCAATCTAAAGCCCAATCTTGATTGATTAAATAATTTAACAAAAACTGCACTTAATCCAAAAGCCATAACAGGTTTAACCATATTTTCAAAGTGTTTTTTTGTAATATGTATTTGAAAATATAATTTGTTTGTTTATAGCATACAAAATCCTCAACACTCTAAACAACTTATCTTTTAACTAACATCAAAGTTTAAACTTTTTGTTGACTTTCCTAATTTTCATTTTAAGTTTCAGTTTTTGTTTTCCTCTACGATTTGAAAACCAAACCATAAATATGTTAATCGAAAACAAACAACAACAATAAAATTTAAAGTTAAACAAAATCCATTTAACATTATTTAAGGAAACAAAACTCTGCAACCAGAACTAACTTACCAAATAAGAAGATTTTAATATTAGCTATAAGAAAATATTTAACTACATCTAGGCAAGATTAACAAATAAATAAGTAAATGTATGTATGTATTTAATTAATGCTGGTTGGTCTACTTTAAGGCCTTAATATTTAACATAAATCAACAGCATATCCTAGGGCTGGCAAAAAATAAACAATAAACACAAATTTGTCTTAAGCCTTTTAAACTTTTCTCAACAAGTTTTTAAACAGGAATTAATAAACGGCCTAAATATAAACATAAAACTCTTATATATTCAAATTGACTTTAATATAGTCTTGTTAATAACGCCTATCGCCCAACACAACATCAATAGATTAAACAATCACTGGAAAATTATACATATATAAGCTAACAAAGCCTTATGTCCCTCTCTCTCTCCCCCTATCGCTCACTTTGTTTTACCAAAAAGGACCCAAATATTAAAGCAAAAGTAAAAGCATAACAAATTTGAAAAAAATCAATCAATGCTAACAACTTAATCCGCTTTTCGGTTACACACACACACACACACACACACACACTGAAATACAAAAAATAAAAGAAAACTGAAATAAACCCAAATTATAAAAGTCTTTGCCAGAACATACATATATATAAGTAAAACAAAAAAAAAAAAAGGACAAAGTAGGCAAGACGAAAAATGTTATCCAGTAAATCATTAAAATAGGATATAGACTTACATAAACATACATACAGTCAGTCATATATTAATGAATGCAGGACATGTATGTGAGTATTCATGTAAAGGACATGTATGAAATAAAAAACAATTTATAAACGACAAAATGTCACAAACAGCAGGTTGGTTTATTGTTGTTTTTTTTTTTTTTCTTAATATTATTTAAAAATAAGAAAAGCCTATCACTGCTGTTTATTCACACATACATAAACATTTTTAAGAGGGTCATCGTAAAAGTCGTTATAAATTTAATCCAAAGTCCAATAAAGGTTCTAAAATTGTTTGCCACTTTGATAAAATTAAACTATCTATAACTTTTTCTATCAAATTGAAATTAAAATCGTTGCACAATGTAAAATGTAGAAAATCAAGAATCAATTCAATGTAGAATTGGCGTCGAAGGACCAAAAATTGTACTGTAAAATCTTCCTCGAAGGATTGCTTATTGGTTTGGAGGACCAAAATATAGAAGAGTATATTATCAAGGCGAATATTTTAATTTCAAATTATGAAACATTTATATAACGAGGAAAAATCTCAAGTTAACAAAAATAAACGTTCGATCCTTTAATACCAATGTATGAACATTTTGGTTCGTAGGACCAAAAAATTTATGAAACCATTTTCATCATACAGTAAAAATTTATAATTTATACCTCCAACTACTGGGAAATCTTGATTGTAAAATACTCCTCGAAGGACCACTAATCTGTTGGATGGACAAAAGCTCAAAGTGTATATTTTAATGCTGGTGATGCGATTTTCTTATTGATTTCAAGCTGCATTTAGAAAGTACTTTTTATAACCTACATCACCATAGTAGGGAGGGTATAATGCGTTTGTGCAGATATTAGTAACGTCCAAAAATAGTAGTCTAATCTTAAGGTATACCGATCGACTTAAAATCTCTATCAGAGTCGATTATACGACGCCCCACAGTGGTTTCACTTTTTTTTTAATAATTCGGTATCTCGGGAACTATTGGAAATATTGTTACAAAATTTCACACGGTTTGAGCTGAGGTGATTTTGAGTTGACTTGCATATGTGCCCCTAAAATTTGGTCACCTCGGATCTTAAAATTTCTAAAAATCGCAAAAAATTTATTTATGATCCAAATGAGCTGAAATTTAAAATATAAATAGTCCTTAAGAAGAGTAGGTTATCTCTATTAGTTGAAGAGATATTTAGGTTTATTGCACGATATTTTTATGATTTTTTTAGAGATGATGCGCCAACGGATTGTCGAAACATTTTAACATTTTATTTTTATAATATCAGCTATATTGGTGATAAAATTCTTAATAAAATAGGAATATCTTGCTAACAGTTATATTGTCCCTATAAAAAGTTACACGTATCCAAAGTTGGAACATGTAAAAAGGGCCGTACTTTTTACTTTTTTTCCCAAAAAATTCCCTATAAGTTTTCATTTGTAGAAACAAATTTTCTTCGGGACTATACACAAGTTTTACATGATTCAGAAAGAGAACTTAATGCTAAAGCGTGTAAAGTAAAATTTGGCTTACTAAAGTGGATACAACACCCCCTAAGGCCTATTCCAACTTGGCCATTTATAAAAAATAATATTAGGTTTGAGTAAAAAATTCTAAAAAGGCAAAGCACCGATCCTCAAAGATGTTCCATATTTGTGTAACCCTATATGTTACTTATACCCTTACAAAGCTCTTTTACTATCACTGGGTAAATAACATCACAGTAGACACTTTTCTAAAAAAAAACTCAGTTTTTGGAACACATTTTTCCCGGTTTAGGAATTTCGGTATTTTAGAATAAAAAATGTCAAAATTTATAATACCGTTAATTTAAGGATATTTGCATCTCCATTGGTTCCAAATTTTGTAATGTTATCTTTAACCGTTAAAATTTTACATTAATTCAAATTTTATATTTTTCTTCATGGAAAATCACCATATTAAAATTTTTTTAGTTTTTATGGTAAATGAGGTCCCAAAAATTTACAAAATTATTTAATTTTACTAAAATATCAATCTTCAAGTCCTAAGGTTTTCATCAATATGAAATACTTGTATAAAAGGTCTTTTTTTACTCCTCAGAAGTTCCACAAACCTTGCCCCCTTCGGAAAATTTGTAAATTTTTTTATATATTCCATACAACCGTGTTTGTAACAATATCTCCAATAGTTCCCGAGATATCGAATGATTTCCATAAATAAAAAGTTTCTATACCACTGTGCGCAAAGTACTGGTCGCAATTTTTAAGATATTTCGATCAAATTTGGCATATGCACTTTTTTCTGCCCAAGGACACAGCCCAGTTTAGTTTAGTTTATGTAGGTATCTACACAAATTCGTAGGACCAAAATTACCATTGGCAAGGAAACCAATCTATTTTGCTTTCGAAGATCTTTACCGCCTAACCTCCTTAGGAAAAACTTAAGTAAAAACTGTAACATCAAACTAAAATTATACAAAAACTAAGGAAATTAATAAAGATAATTTATTTTGTATATAGGTATAAACAATAGCAAGCTCATCACTTCGTCATCATCAGCATTACATTGATGACGCTGACGAAAATTCATAAAATACGAAAGAAAAACAATACTTGTAGCTATTTCCTTTATTCACCCACAGATGTTAACACGTGTTGTATGTAAGTATGTGTATACATACACATATGCATGTATGTATGTATTTAACAATGTATGAGCGTATTTATGTCTGCGTATGAGTGTTAAAGACATTGACATGGTCTATTTTTCATATAAATTTCTTTTCTTTTTATTATTTCTTTCTTGTTGTCGTAGTCATTATTGTATGTAATTCTTTTACGTATTACGTATTGTTCTGTACAATAGGCACACAGCAGACTATAACAATTAAAAATAAATTGTCATACTTAAAGACACACATTCACACATGGTTACATCCAGTAATGAGAAATGTGATACAATAACAAGTGAGAGTGTTATTAATTTGATGTTCGCTTTCAACGAATTTTAATATGCCCTCCAAATTCAACTCACACACACATATCCATACTTATATAAATGTATGTTGGAGTATAAATTGTAAAAATATGCCATTGTCTGCTGTCATTGAAAAGGAAAACGTGGCCTATTTTCAGGCAAAATTTGTAAGCATTTAAGTATAAAAGTTAAGTTCATATTATTGAATTTGAGGGATTTTGATTTAAATGTTTAAGTAAAAATTTAACAAATTATTAAACCAAGAATCACATATTATCGATATATCGATTTGAAGCATAGCAAATCTTGTTAGAAATATGGCCCATACTATACCAGAAAATCCTTTAAATTCGTCCGATAAATAATTAAAATATGTTAATTTACGGTTCGTAGGACCATAAGGTGGAAGTTTGCTAAATAAAACATTTAATGATCAAAAGTATTTTTACTCAATATGTTGGTAGTTTAGATTCCAAGCAAAACTACAATATTTCAAATTCGTAAAGCATTTATTAATTAGAAAAAAAACTTTCATCAGATTGCATTCGAAGGACCAACCAACACATCATATTAATGTTATATAATTTTAAGTACCAATGACTCTTAAACTGGAAGTTCTTTTAGGGTTCAAAGGACTTCAAATACGATTTTAATCAACAAATACACTTTAGGTAAAAGGACTAAAAAGCTTAAATTTCTTATTCCAATTTGTATAATGTATTTTAGATTTTCCCATACTTACGTTACCAAACACTTTGTATTAGTTTTACTCTTGTCATACACTCGAACTGCAAATATTAGAAACTTTAAAACAGCAACTTCTTTTGCTTTTATGCTGATAGAAGAAATCAATTTTTGTAGTACAGATAGGATTCGAAGGACCAATTTTTAAAGGAAATCTATTAATTTCCCAAGATTTCAATGAAAATGTTGAGAAACATTAAACACCAAGTTAAATTTGCTATTATATTACTTTATAAGAAAATATCCATGCATGAAATATATGAAAAAACGTGAAAATTTTTCAAAGGGGATAATGTTTGAGGAACTTCTGAGAAGTAAATAAAGGGTTTTTGTAAAAGTATTTGATATTCTTGAAAACCTTGGAACTTGAAAATTGATATTTTAGTAAAATTAAGTAATTTTATGAATTTTTGGGACATAATTTGCTTTAAAAACTAAAGATGAAAAAAAATATAAAATTTGAATTAATGTAAAATTTTAACGGTTAAAGATATCATAACAAACTTTGGAACTAATATGGACTTAAATATCCTAATATCAACGGGATTACATTTTTTGACATTGATTTTTATTAAATACCAAAATTCCTAAAACGAAGAAAATGTGTTTCAAAAACTGAGTTTTATTACAAAAGTACCTACTGTGACGTTATTTACTGTGTGATAGTAAACCTTAGCTTAGTTGGTGTTTAAGAAACATATAGGGTTATACAAATGTGAAGCTTTTTCGAGGATCGATGCTTTGCTTTTTCAGAATTTGTTACTCAAATCTAAAATTTTTTTAAAAAATTGGCCAAGTTTGGATAGGTCTTGGGGGTGTTGTGTCCGCTTAAGTAAACCAAGATTTACTTTACACGCTTTTGCATTAAATTTTCTATCCAGATCATATAAAAATTGTATATGGTCCCGAAGGAAATTTTTTTTTACAAAAAAAAAATATCCGGACCTTTTCGGGAAAAAATTTAAAAAATACGTCACTTTTTACATGTTCCAACTTTGAATGCGTTTAACTTTTTATAGGGACAATATAACTGTAGGAAGTTTCTTTATTTTATTTAGAATTTTATCGCAAATATAGGTGATATTCTAGACAAAAAATTCGACAATCCGTAGCAACGCAACATCTAAAAAACCTTATAAAGTCGAGCTAAATTAAAAAAAATAATAAATAAAAAACCTAAATATATCTTCAACTAATAGAGATAACCTACACGTGTAAACATATAGTTTGTAGACCTTCTGAAGCACTATTTATATTTAAATGGATTTTTGGTGATTTTTTTAAAAAATTTCCGACCCGAGGTCACCAACTTTGAGGGGCAACGCACTGGTCCTCATTAGCACTAGGAAGCTGAGCAATTGCAACTCAACTCAAAACAAGTAAGAAAGTATAGTCGGTCAAGCCCGACCAGATAATACCCTACACTAAGTAAATGAGCAAAAACATTTTTCTTTCAAAATTTCAATAATTTATGTTCGTGAGCGATTTTCGGAAGTGAGCCTTATATGGGAGCTATGACAAATTATGGACCGATCACCACGAAATTTGGTCACGTGATTAATGTTTATATGAAAGTTATTTATGTTGAATTTTATGTGTATACCAACATTTGTAGGAGATTTATGCTCGTTACAGTGATTATCGGAAGCAGGCCTTATATGGGAGCTATGACTAATTATGGACCGATCATAATAAAATTTGGTGACATGAATTCCCTATGTATAAAACTTATTTGGACAAAAACTTGTGTAGATACCTATATAAATTAAACATTTGTGACGGATAAAATCCACTTTCGGGAGGACATTTGTATGGGGGCTAGGTCAAATGATGGACCGATTTCAGCCAGTTTCAATAGGGATCGTCCTTGGGCAGAAAAAATGATATGTACCAAATTTTATTGAAATATCTTTTAAATTGCGACCTGTACTCTGCGCACAAGCTTTACATGGACAGCCAGCCAACCAGCCAGCCAGACGGACGGACGGACATCGTTTAATCGACTCAGAAAGTGATTCTGAGTCGATCGGTATACTTTAAGGTGGGTGTTAGACTAATATTTACAAACATCTGCACAAATCCATTATACCCTCCCCACTATGGTGGTGTAGGGTATAAATACATCAGCTCCAATCATGTGAACTTTCGTAACAATATCTCAAATTGTTCCCAAGATACCGAATTATTTCCAAATAAAAACGTTTCTTAACCACGTTTACTTTCAACAAGACGGCGATACGTACCGCACCAGCAACGAAACCATTGCTGTTTTACGTTTACTTTCAACAAGACGGCGATACGTACCGCACCAGCAACGAAACCATTGCTGTTTTACGGGAAAATTTTCCGGACCGTGTTATCTCTCGAAGAGGTGATCACAATTGGCCATCGAGATCTTGTGATTTAACACCTTGCGACTTCTTCCTTTTGGGGCCACGTGAAAGATAAGGTCTACGCCAACAGCCCAGCGTCGATTCAAGACCTCAAAGATAGATAGAATTCGTGAGGCTATCGAGGACATAGGGCAGCCACTTTGCCATTTGGTTATGGAAAATTTAATGAAAAGGATATGGTCCTGTAAGCGTGATCGTGGCGACCATTATTAACGGCATGCCTTCCTCTTTATTATGAAATAAACATCCAATCATTTATCTCAAAAAAATAAAATTTTTCTTTGAATACCAAAATAACACCTCTTGTTGGAAAACTCTGTATAACAATATCGGTTCGAACGACCTAAACTGTGCATAAAACTGTACAGTTACATTAGAAAATATATATTTTTTTAAATTTTTAAATAGAAAATAATGTTTATAAAAACTTTTTCTATAAAATGCCAAATTAAATTTATTAAAAATTTGTTAAGGAATAATTAATAGAGACAAGACACTCCGAGTTGTCAAACAAAAATGTCTGATACAACAACAAAATACATTGACTAGCATGTATTTTGTTATAACAAGAGTTAGGTTTTTGACTTTGACGTCTCGTCTCTATGTTACCCTATGCCATAATCCTTAACCCACTTTCATAATGTAAATAATTTATGTTTTGCTAAAAATTTAATTTTGTTTATATATTTTTATTTTAAGCTACTTTATCAGTATTACATTGTAATAGAGTTACACTAGATTTTATAGGGAAAAAGTTGTATCCCTATAAAATATGGTTTCCAATTTCCGTTTATCTAGTCAAGAATGATCTTAGCAAATTCAAATGAGGTAGCACGACGTGCTATTAAGTAATAAAATAAAACCTGTATAATACGACTGATCCTTTTTTCTACTATAAAAAAGCTGACAGCTATAATCAAGAGAAATTTAAGACAAACAAATTCCAAGAAATTGAGTAGCATTTTTAATGTTTCACTACAAAACAAAGGTTCCTGGTTGTCGACACAAGTTATAGCTAAGTTTTAAATTACATTAAGTAGTAGTTAATATAAATTGACTCTGCATTTTTTTTATATACAAAATTCCACACCATCTTTATACACAAAACCCTTCAAATATGCCAAGTTTTTATTAAATTAATCAAAGCTTCACATGATAAGGAAACACCAGTTTAGAAAACTAATGTATTACATTAAAACTAAGTTTCACAAAAACCACCCAGTCAGTGAGAAAATGTTACAAATAATTTGACAAATTTATGATGACAACAAACCTCCACCCACCACCCTGCAAAACAAGAAACATAAAAAACTTTTTTTTTTTTTTTTTTTTGGTGGCATAAAAGTTGGTCTTATAAAAACATATGTATCACAAGGATATGTTTGCCTCACATGTTAGCAACTTTAATGTGGTCGCGTGTAACTTAATATTAAATTGTATTAAATTTGAATTAGCTGATTGTTCAGTTTGACTTGATTCGTAAATAGCAGAAATATACACACAAATGTTTCAACATTACTAACTTGTTACAAACTACCAAACGTAATCAAGCATATTTGACAGTTTGTATGTACCAAGTTATCGTCTGTTATGAAGGAGAAAAAGCAACAACAACAACAAACAAAAAAAAATAAAGCAAATCCCATCAATTGATTATCAATCAACTATTCAATACTACATCCATTATAAGTACACAGGCACACATTTAATATTTAGACACATACATAAACAAAACTACCAGCAAAGGAAACGAGACGATAACTTGTGGCATAAGTGGCTCTGATGCCACTTCTTTCTCTACAACCAGTAAACTTCTAATATACAATAATAATAATATTAAATATAAAGCAAGTGCCACGAAGTAGAGAACAAGAATAAAAACTGTCTTAGCAAGTGTTTGGCGTGTGGTGTAGGAAAAGGGGGACGGCGACGGCTTTTGAGGCAAGGTTCAACAAAACCGACTAGAGTATAGAATACAGTGCTTCTAAATGTTAATGGTATTAAAACTGTCAACAGTTAAGTATTAAATGCTTAACCATTTAAAGGAAAATGTCATCACCAAAACAAGAAAAAATAGTATATAGCAAAACTGAGAATAGCTAGAAATACTCGATAAGGATTTATTTTATTTTCATTTTTAGAATTTGTTAAAAAATTCTAATCTTTAGCAATTTAAAAGGTGTTTTTTTTTTTTTTCTTATTTGTTTGTTTCTTAGTATTTATTTTTTATTTTAATGGAGCCTAGTTTATTCTTGAGATCTGCCAAGGAAATTGTCATTTGCACTAACAAAAAAAAGTTTAATATTTGTTAAGTTAATACTTTAAGGATTTAAGAAGAAATTCAAGATTAATGATGTAAAAAGCCAAACAAGAATGTTTAAGTGAAATTTGTTTAACCATTTTTCATACGGCAAATTAAAATGTTTAATGATTTTTGAATATTTAATGTAATTACAATAAAGTTTTGTCACTTTAACTCCCATTAACGATTTTTGTATTCATAATAGTGTTATATAGAGAAAATTGTCAACTTTCTGATGAAATAGCCGTTTTTTAAATATTGGAATTTTTGATGTTTTTTACGTCTAAAATCCTGCTCAATCATTTAAAAATAAAATGATGTAAAATTCAAAATCGCATAACGTTTAGAGCTATTTTGAATACATATAAATTAGACTATAAATATTTGGTCAATTCACATGGTCTCTTATCATGTCATATTGTCATAATGTCCTAATATTTCACAATGGTTCTTATTGCTATTCAAGCAAAAAATTTCTTAAAATAATACTACTTTCTATGCTATGTTTATTGTGTTATCGTAACCAACCAGCAGAGACCAACGCCGAATGCCTAAGAGTCGGGTAAGCCGTGCCTCCGAGTCGTTATATATTAGGACATTATGACTGATAAGAGACCTTGTGAATTGACCAAATATTTATAGTCTAATTTATATTTTTTTTTATGATTATTACATTTTTAATTACTAAAAATGAAGAAAACAACAAATATTTTTATTTGCTTAAGCAAAACTGGTACTTTACTACAAACCTTTCTTTTAGTATTAAAAAAACTATATATCAACTATGTCCTAACATTTCACCTCGACAGTTAAAGATTATTCTGCCTTTTACCCTTTCTTGTGTTCTTTTCTGATGAAAATGTAGTTTGGAATACATATAACGTGTTCTTTTCAAATAATGTCGCCCTAAAACCCCAAAGATATGCTATACGTTTCAGCCTCAATTTTATCAAAGGGTTAGAAATGCAGCACTTTTTAAACAGCTTTTCTTGTTATTGTTTTTGAAGTTTGTTTGTGTTAATTTTGTATTTTATGATTTAAAAAGGAAGAGCTTCAAATTAATCATTTTAATTTGAGCTTAATTAATTAAAAACTGTACGACTTTCATTCCATTAATCCATTCCGAACATCAAAAGCTTCATTCAAAAGCTTTTATTAAAATTGAATTCATTGTGAAGATAATAATGGAATTCATTTAACCTTTCAATAACATTTTTGTTAATTGAAATCTACTTCAAAGTTATTTAAAATATTGTTCCTTTATTCAGTTTTATTTTTGTTTTAATTTTGTAAATAAAATGATGAAAAATTTAAAGAAAAATTAAATAATTCTATAAATATTTTAAGCTATTTTGAATGGATTTGAATTTAAGAAATTTGTAATATGAGTAATTAATTCTATAAATAATAGAATTCAATACACTTGAAGTAAATAGAAAGAAGTTATTTCGAAAATGAAATTAAGATTTAATTCTTTCGATCCTTTGTTATGTATGTTATATGTACATATTATTATAAAGTTGCATTAATGATTTCATTTTCATGGTGTGTAACGGCTGTTTGCAATATTCATCATATCTATAAAAATTTTCAGTGCTAGAAAATTCTACTTATCAATAATGCAATAAAACATCAACTGTTAAATCTGTTACATTAACATAGCTGGTAAAAGCTCTAGATATACAAATTTTTAGCTTTATCCGTTAGATAGACAATTCATGAAACTACTAGAAGATGGCACTGTGTATATACAAAGTAACAGAAAATTACAGTCAGTTTATCACATGCGCTTTTAGATTCAACATGAACTGCAATACCTGTGTATTCTTTTACATTATATATTGTGTAATTAAGTGTGTGTATTAAAAGAAAGTTATTTACGTAAATTTAAATAAATAAAGAATTGTTACAAAATAGAATAATAAATAATACGTTTTATTTAAAGGAAATAAACCACTGTTTTTAAGAGGTAAAAACGTAACATTGTACAAAAAGTTTTCATTTAATGTACTTTTAATAAAAACAAGTATGAGAACTATATTCGGCTCTGTCGAATCTTATATACTCTTCACCAAATTATACTTTAAAATAAAAATTTTAAATATTTTTAGGTAAACATATTAATTTTTTTTTAAAATTTAAAAAAAAAAAATTTTTCCAATATTTTTTAATTTCAAATTTTTTTTTTAAATTTATTAGTAAAAAAAAATTTAAGAAAACAAATTTTTTTATTATAAAAAAATTCGGCTTAAAATTTTTTTTCCTGATTTTGGCCCATTGTAGGTCCAAATTACTATAGCCTTTTATTCATCGTTGCAATGGACTTCGAAATATCTATCATTAGATATCCATATTGTCTATATAAATGATTTAGTAATCCAGATATAGATCAAAAATAGGCCAAAAATCCAGGTTGTCCCGTTTTTTTCCTCATATCTCAGCTATTTGTGTGACCGATTTTCTCGATTTTAAATAGCGACCGAACTGGAAGAATATATTAATGTATCAATAATGTTTGTAAGTTATTTGGGGGCAACGGAAAGTTGATTTCAACATACAGACGGACAGACGGACATGCCTATATCGACTTCGCTCCCTATAACGATCCAGAATATATATACTTTGTGGGGTCGCAAATGAAAAATGTGGAAAATACAAACGGAATGACGAACTTATATATACCCTTGCTGAAGGGTATAATAATGACAGAAAGCTTAAAGATGAAAAAGACCAAATTGTTAGATTGATGGAAGTTCATTCACAAAATCAAGACTATTATGAATTATAATAATACAATGTCTGCAACACACTTATTATAAAGCTCTGTCATTTTTACCAACACGTACTTATTAACTGGCTAAGCGGCAGCAGTTCGCATTCAGGAAAAGACATTAATGTGCTGTTTCTTGTTTTTGTTACATACAATAACAAAACACATGACAAATTTCCACTCAAAGTACTCTGTTGTATTACAAAAACAGCTAACTTACGATTCAAATGATTTTGATACAATCATATCATATATATGGTTACAGTAACAACATATTATGATATAAAGATTCATAACCATATACATATATGATTGATACAATCATGTTAATCGTGAGTTAACCATATTATTGTTACCACAATCATGTAAATAGTTACTGTGACCATAATGTTGTTAAAAAACTTTTAAAAATGTTCAAATGGTTACTGTAAACATGCACAACTACATTTTTTCTCTGCGTGCAGTTATATATAATAAATAAATCAATATAAGACAAATTCTATGTATTGCAGGCGGTAAGTAGTAGTAATTAAGAAATAAGTTATTGAGTACTTGCAAGTTATTACCAAATTTTTGCGGGAAATGAAACAAACAGTATGAGTTTTAAGGAACTACTGCTAAGCGGTGAGAAACTTTTTTTTAAAAATGTTATTAAATTTTTTATATTCAAAACTTTGGGTAAAACATGAGTTAGGTTTATAAGTTTATGAATAAATTAATTTTGCATATAAATAGATCGCTATTGCCGAGATATAAGCGAAAAACTGTAACAAAAATTTACATTTTTTTTTTTTTTTTTTGGGGGGGGGAAATAGCTTTCTAACTTGTTTTCTTTATAGTTACGTCAGTTTTCCATTCCCTACAAAAAAATCCCTGGAAATCGGGTAGTGAAAAATTGAAATTTGTCGCGGGGATTCCCGGAATAAAAATCCTATACGAATTATATAGATTTTTGTAATAATTTAACCTTTAACGCGCTGAATGTTTGTTTTAGAAATATTGTTCTTTTTTAATGAGTTAAATTCTGAAAGAATAAATAATTTAAAAGCTTCTTCTATGTAATGAAACAAATAATTTGTTTGCTTGTTAATTTCGTCGATTATCCTTTTAAAACCATATTTTTACTTCTGGTTTTCGTGGGTTAATAAAGTTCAAGTAAAAAAATATATTATTTATTTAATAGCCACTTTTCAGTAGAATACCAAACATTTGTTTAACAAAGAATTTTTGTCTTCTTTATATTTTTAATAATTTTTAGTGTGGAGGTCTAACTTATATATCTTGAACAACCTTAACCCCATATAGAAAAGGTTTAGTAAGGTCCTAGAAATTTAAAATTACGAACTCGTAAATAAACAACCCTAGGCAACAATTTGAGATTAAATATTCAAAAATAGACTACGAAATCTTTTTTAGAAACATAATTTAAAACATTTGTGACCAAAAAAAACCCTGACAATGTTAAATCGGTACTCAGGCTGACTCCTAAAAGCTAAAATCGTTAAAATTTAAATAATCACAAAAAAATTCAAAATAAAGCAGAAAAAAGTGTGGATGTGCAAAGGAAAAATCAAAAATAAGAATTTAAATTAATTTCTTTACGCTTTCCTAAATAAACGTATCTCTATTTTGTTACACAAAACGCCAAAAAAATTATTTAAAAAAAGTATTTTTTTTTTTTAAATTCATGTTAAGAATAATTTTTTCCTTTCAAGACAGACAAACTGACGGACATAGCTAGATCGTCTTTCAGTTTCATAAAGACCCAAAAAAAACAACTTTTGTATGAAAAACACTCAAAAATTATTTAAAAAATTTGAAAATTGTTTTCCTTTTGTGTTTCTGAATCAAAACTTGTAAAATACACAAAAGCTTACTTTTCAAGCTATTTGCTTGAAAAACTTGAATCGAAAAAAGTTTTTGAATTTTTGGAAATTTCGTTAAATTTTTTTTTGAAAATATAAAATTTGGAATCTCAAAAACAAGGAATTTTTTATCAAAATTTCCAAATTTCAAATAAATTGAGGAACCTTTAAAAATTACACAATATTTCAGCATTTGATTTTTAGATGACGGAGAACAATTTTAGTTCATAAGAGCACCGTTCGTTTTTAGAATTCCATTCATTTTATAAAAAAAAAAAGACAGTAAAACTCAGTTTATAAATATTTTTAAAAAACATTTCCATAAAATTGCTTCATTCATTTAGTGTTTCCCATTCAATATTATTTCCACGCACTTTTCATTCAACATTGAGTTTACTGGCTGTAAACAAATGGAGAATTATTTTCACAATTTATTTTCTTACCCTCACTTCAAAACGCCATAAATAATAATAACAATTTGTTAAGAATTTGCAACATAAATACTCCAACATATATAAAAGCAATTAACATAAATAAATACTCTCATACATTCAAGGCAATTATCTAAAGAAAATAAAAAATAAACACATGATGATGATGATCAACATCATGCTGAACTGAACGTTAGAAGCATAAAGGAAAATAAAATTATGAAGTAGTAGAAGCTAAAGTTTATAACATATTTTCGTAGAAAAAAACAGCAACAACAAATAAACAAAATGATGAACGTATAAAACCGACTACTTTGAAATACATTTATATATTCCATGACTGCAGAAAAAAAAAAAAAACGTCAAAGAAAGAGAGACAAAAAGGTAAACTTCAGCAATATTTACCACATTAATAAAAACATTTTACCCAGAATAAAGAAAAAAACATGCTTTTAAAGCAGCCTACGATAAATAAATAGATAAATAAAAAAAAAGGAAATATACTCATGCTGAAAAGAAAAACCTATGACACCCAACATCAGCACAATAACAAGGCAAAAAAAAAAAATAGAAAAAAGACACAGCAGCACTAACAAATAACATTTCTTTTCAAGATTCTACCACAAGAGGTGTTAGTTAAGCTTTTCCTACACACACCACTACATATCTATACATGTATCTAAATGTATGTAACAAATAATCATAAAAAATACAAACAAGATTCTCGTTAACGAATGTTACTTTACTAAATTGTATTTTTACAAGAGCAAAAATACAACTCTCCCTGTCTCTGCAACTTATTTTATTTAGTTAAAATCAGTGTTTCTAAGAAGGTAAAACCAGGTTTGTCATACCTTAGTCTCTTATACTCATATTCTAATATGTAGTTGAAGTTTTTGGCAACGGAAATACAAAAAATCTAAAGTTGGATATTAATTTTCTTTAATATTCAACATAAGAACAAATTGTGTTTCCATGAAAACTCGCCTTCCAGCTAAACTTGCTAGTAAATTAACAATTTTAATATTAAATTTTATATCTTCTGTGTTTCTTTTGTCTATGGTGGAAGTAATAATAATACAAAAATTGGGGGTTTCTAGCAATCATATTAAATTTCTTAGAAAATAAGAAATTTAAATAAAGGTTCATGTAACGAAATAGGATTTTAGATTTAAGAATTTAAGGCATTTAATAAACAAAAACAAGTAAGAGTGCAAGTGTGCTCTACCATAATCCAGAGTTTATCAACAACTTATTAATATTTTTAAAAGGGACGTGTTTTTCCAAATTTATAAGATTTTATTAAATAAACAAATTGACAATTTATCAATATGAAAAAAATATGATTCTTCCATATATAAAGAGCGAGAATTGAAATACTTTTCATTCATTGAAAAACAAAATAATTATATTTAAATTTTATTCAAGAATATTACAAGAATTTCTATTCGGATTGTTTACATTATTACAATATTTTCCCTAAACCTAAAACAAGGTTTTAAAGAAAGCTAATTCTTGGAATATTCTCGAAAAAAAATATTGGCAGTTCATAGATGTAAAAAAAGAGAGTCTTATTTTTTTTCAAATTGGCAATAAGTATACGAAGGTTTTTTTTTTAATAATAATTAATTATTGCCAGGCAAAGCTGTAAAGCAGTACCCATTCTAAAGATTTTTCGTTACAAAGCCAGCACCCATTCCTTGGAACGGTTTTGCAGCCACTTCTCTAATCAATGATTTTTTGTTTTTGTTTTTGAAGTTGTCACCTTCGGAACTAATTTTACGGGAGCCATTTAAAAAACACCTTCTTAAGTACGGTGCTTGAACTATTTCTTTCGTGATTATTTTTTATTCTAAATTGTTATACTTGGAACTAGTTCCGGGATCCAGTTAAGGAAATGTTTGATTCTTTCATTGCGTGACAAAAAAAAAAAGTACTTTTAAATGCTGGCTTATCGAATTTGGACAATAAAAAAGAATCGATGTCAAGTGTATTTAATGAACACATAATTTTAGTTCCCTCCATATCCATTGTTCATCGTTATTAACCCTCTAATGCCAATTTCAAAAAAAAAAAAAAAAAAAATGGCTAAAAACGTTGGTAATAACTTTTTTTATGGTAAATTTGGGCATCTGATTTCAAAAACAACATGTAAAAATTTCTACAACCAATGGTTTACCTGCCAGGTGGAGAAAAATTAAATGAGTACCTTAAGGCACACTTGGGGTTTTAGAGATTGAAACATAGTCGGGTTTTAGTTAGTTAGTTACTCAAATCATATAATTTGAAACGTTTGTTCACTCGATTAGCCATTTCTTAAAATTCTATGTACAAAATTGCAAATCAAGGAAAATCAAACAATATTCTACTATATGAGGGATAAACAGCAAAACTAGTATGCAATGACCAAGAGTGCCTGAAGGCACTCATTAATAAATCACGTCTCTTAATATCAGCTTACCTCTTTTTACATAAATCTTGTCTCCAATATATAAAATATAAGTATACTTTTTAATAAGAAATATATGATTGCAATCGGGAAACTCTAAAACACTTCAATCAACGTCTGATAACACAACATGGACTTCTCATATTTTTTTGGTGGTTAATGCACTTAGTTTGTAAAAAGTGCAGTAAATAAGAAAGAAGAGAGCTTTTAAAACGTTTCAAAGCTTATTAAATTATTTAAGTACGTTTTTTAGAAAGTGTTACAAGAGTTTTTGAAATGAAAAATCAGTTACATTTGCATTTATTGGCATTTTTGCGACGAGTGCATTGAGGCATGCATTAAGCATTAAAGGGTTAACATTTTATTTTTTCCAAAACAAAATACAAAGTTTTCTTAATGGTACCATGAAATACCAATGTGTAACTAGTTATAAAACTCTATAGAATTTCTTAAGAATTACAACAGTGTTCATAATATAATTTGTTTCAACTATTAATTTATCTTGATAAATTTGGTAAAATATACATACATACTTAAATGTAGAGAATCCAAAAAACTGAAGAAATTAAAAACCGCGTTTTCGGTTTTAAAAAATTTCCAAGCCTGTCGATTTCGTTTTTTTGATATTGTAGGAGCAATAGATATTTGATAACAAACAAAGATACTCTATTAAAAAATTTAATTGTAGGCTTTTGGTATTAAAAAAAAGGTTCATTCAAGTTGGTACCAAAGGTTCGAGAGAATTAAATCTGAATTCCATTTACGAAAGCAAAATAAATTGTTTCTCTTAACTTATTGATAAGATATTTGAAAAGATTTTGCACAATCAATTATCAATATTTTTGGAGAAAGAAGATTTAATATATCCTAATCAATATGGCTTTCGAAAGGGTTGTGTTACAGACGAAGCAGTAGTCAATGTGGTCAATTATATTTGTGATGATTTGGATAGAGGCTTTAGAGGAGTTGGAGCTATTTTTTATGATTTTTCTAAAGCTTTTGACCTTGTAAATCATTCAATAATAGCTGAAAAACTAAAATTTTATGGTGTAAGAGACAAGGAATTAGAATTTTTTAAAAGTTATTTGGAAAACCGCAAGCAGTATGTGCAAATTAATACAAGCACAAGTTCAATGGGTAATGTTGAACATGGAGTTCCTCAAGGGAGTGTGCTGGGACCTTTATTGTTTAACATTTATGTTAATGACATCAACAATTTGGGGCTATATTTAAAAAATTATAATGTATGCTGATGATTTATGTCTACTCTACCCGTATAAGGAAAATTTAATTTTTAAAATATCTGCAGAAAGAGATGCATCATTAATTAAAGAATATGCCAGAATAAATAAATTAGTGTTAAATCATAGCAAAACAAAACTTGTACGATTCAGACCCCAACCACATCGAATTTCTGGAGAAGATCCTTTATTTATAGATGGACAAGAAATAATTAAAGTCGAGTCAATAAAGTTTTTGGGAGTTATCCTGCAAAATAATTTAACATGGAATCATCATATTAAATATGTTCGGTCGAAAATATCACCAGCACTTGGTATTCTTTTTAAACTAAGACATAAACTTGATGAAAAACCCAAATATATAATTTTTCAAGCTCTTGTTCAAAGTCATCTTAACTATCTTACATTTGTTTATGGTTTTAAAAAAAATGCAGATTTAAAGAGTTTACAAATTATACAAAATAAATCGCTAAAGGTTGTGTTTAATCTGCCGCAAATATATCCGACATTGTTGCTGTATAGGGATATTGCAAAAAAAGTATTACCAATATATGGTATTTACAAACTGTAGCTATTGACTTATATTTATAAAATAATACATGGAATTGGACATCACACAATCAGATTTTCTATCAACCAAACTGTTTTTAATACAAGAAACAACTTGAATTTATGGATTTCTAGATGTCGTCTAGAAATCACAAAACAAAGAATTGAGTATATTGGTAGTTTAGAATACAATAATTTGCCTCAGTTTCTAAAAAATTGTTCGTCAATATCGTTGTTCAAGAAAAAACTTAAAGATTTTATTTAAATAATATTGAAATGCTTTTAATACAGTATACATTTTTAATTTTTCTAATGTAATGGTATCTTTTTTAATTTTTTAAAATCAGTTTTTGAAGCATTAGTATTTGTACATTGTAGCCAACGTTGTCTCAACGAAGCCCTAGAGGCGCTGAGACCATATGAATGAAAATTGTAATTTTTTGAATTAATGAATAAAAAACAAAAAACAAAAAAAAAAACTATGCCGTCAATGAATTCATTATGAATTAATTCGTAGGCGTAATGCCTTTTTAATTCAAATGTATCAAATCTTTTCCTTTGAGAATTCACTATTTATAGAACTTATTACTTATTGAATTTTCTTGAATTCCACTAAAAAATATTGTAGCTTTAAAAATGTATAATTTTTTCAGGAATTCAAATCTATATCTTTAATTTATATATTTAAATATAAATTTGTAATATACTTATTACTTTTTTAAGACCCCATTTATAAGCGAACATGGTAAGTACTTGCCTCCAATGTGTTAAAATAATGAGTAAAAATATTAATGTATAAGTAGTGAAGAGTAAATTCATTAGCATTTTAAGTCATTACTTTGCAATGTGAGTTTTAGCTGGGTATTTAGTGTATATCGTTCTATTAAACAGAATTTATATTTCATTATTATGGTACACTTATAAATACAGAAAATTTATTTTTTTTAAAAAGAAAAATTATTAACTAATAACAATATAAATGTTCAGTATGACGAACGCATTGTTAAGATATCGAGGGCCTATATTCAAAACCCTCTATCTTTGATTTTCACGAAAATTACTTTTTGATGGTAAAATGTCCTCAGCCGTCAACTATGGTGTGAATTTCATAACAAACATATATATTTTTTTTTTTGCTGGTTAATTGCATTTTTGTTATTTCTCTATCTTATACAATTAAGTTTTTCCGATATCAAATAATTAATTTTCAAATATTTTTTTGGAATAATTTCTTCTTGTAATACATGTTTTCTTACTATATTTTGCATGCTGAACTGAATATGACATTTTTAATCGTTTATCAAAAAAGCGAATGCCGATTCTGAATTGAATTACCATGAAAATATTTTATATTTTTGTTTTTGGGAAACATAATGTCCATGGCATAAAAATAAATGGTTAAAGTTGGTGTTTGCTTTTAAAAGTTTCTACTTTTAAAGTGTCATCTATTATTTTACGATAATTTACACCAATCAAACACTAAAAAAAAACTTAAAAAAAAAAAAATTGTTTAATATTTTTTATTGTTAATTTGTTTTTCTTCTGTTGTATTATTAGCATTTATCTTAAATAAATCACGTTAAGAACTGACAGTTGGCATAAATGAAATCAAATTTATTTAATTTTATTAAAATGCAAAATCCTCTATCTTATCATTTTCATACATACACATTGAATATTTTGAGAAAAAAAACCCTCCATTTATCATAAAAACGAATTATATGTGAGATTCAGCAGTTGCTTTAAAAACAAAAAAAATTGTAGAATACAGAATTTTAATAACTCAAGTAATACGAGAAAAAAAACAGTTTTTTGACTCTCCCGAAAAGTTGTGTTTTTTAAGATAGAGGGTTTTGAATATAGCCCCTCGATATAATTAGTTTATTGTTAAATAATTTTTTATTCAATATTACAAACTTATTGTTAAATAAAATTGTTGGGTGTTAACAATTTGTATTTACAATTGAATTTTGGTGACTTTTTAATTAAAAAATTAATTGTATGGACGAATTTGTTAATAAATTTGATAATAACTAAAAATTTTTATTTACATAATTTGCAAGTCATATGGAATACTGCAATGAAATTTATTTTTAAAGACACTATTTTAGGGACCGTTTCGTCCGCCATCACTACTCTTTAGGCCGGCATAGGGTTAAGCTGTTGGACATAGAGAATTATACAAAGAGACGAGACATTCCGATTTGTCAAAAGAAAATACAACAAATCATATGTCTGATGCAACAACAATATATATTGACTGGTATGTATTTTGTTGTAGCAAGAGTTAGGTTTTTGATAATTACCTCTCGCCTCTATGTTACCCTATGCTATTGTTGTGAATAAACCAAGTCTACTAAATTGGTTTGTGAATAATATATTCAACAAATCTTTTAGTAATGATACTTATTTTGGTAACTCTGCCGTTGGGAACTTTAATTGCTTAGGCAGTTTTCTGTGCTCGAGGAGTTAGTGTAAGTCTGTGTAATATTCATAACGCTTGGAAAATAATATGGAAAATATAAAGGCGGTATTAATATAAAAATTATGTTAGTTACGGATTTTTAAGCATTTATTACTGAAATATGACCTAAAAATTAAATTAATATACACTTATATTTGTGTGCAGAAACATTTAATAATTAAGATTTAAATTATACTAACAGTTAAATAGTTAAAGTTTTAAAACTATAATTGTTCTTCTGAGAAAAGCATGAATATATTAAATCTAATATCTTGGAATTAATACTTGTTTAAGGCCGTAATCTTTAAAGGCTCCATCATGCGACTTGACTTTTAAAATCATTAATTGTATCAAAAACATTAATATTGTTTTCATTGTAATTTCGATTTGTACTAATTTTTTTATACATATTTAATATATGTCATTTATTGCTATAAACTAGCATCCAACCTTAATTTCCTGCTCGTAATAAATGACATTGAAGAGCTATAACTATATATGTTAAATGTGTATAAAAAAAGTAATACAAATAGAAATTACAATTACAATGAAACCATTTTTATATAATTAATGAATTTTAGTTACTTCACAAGTCTAAACTTTTTTGAAGCAACATGTTTTGAAATGACAATTTTCGATTGCTGATAAAGTAATGAAAAAGACTTGCTGCCAGTTTCTCGTTGTCGAAATAATTTAGTCGACAATACATGATGATGATTCCGTATAAAATTTCACAAAAACTTTTTATTGAGACAAAAAAAAATAAAAATTGGTATAATATGCATATAAATATGCATTTTGAAGTAAGCTATATAACGAAATATGCATTATTAATAAAATATGCAAAAATATGCCTTAACAAATCGATGCCATTTTACAGAAAATGTGTGATTTGTATAGATGATTAGTTTGCATGGTATTTGGATATTCGAGAAAAAACATGCAAGCATTTGCATATAAATCCGCCCCCTATTAAATACAATTTTCTTTAGAAAATAAATTAGTATTACCAAGTTGTTTAATTAAGTTATTTATCAAGTAATATTACCTGATATATTAGTCTAATGAAAACTGATTTGAAAATTGTGGGAAGAAAATCTGTCCCAGACAATGTTTGAGACAGTATGGCAAGTCCAATGTCATAGTAAAAGGTAATAAATTGATGTAAAGTCATTCCTTCCAGTCTCTAAATGTGAAACACCTAAAATATCCTAGAAAAAGTTTATAATACATATTTGGTCAATTCACGAGGTCTCTTAGCATGTCATATTTTCTTAATGTCCTAATATTTCAAAATGGTTTTTATTGCTTTTCAAGCAAAAAATGTGCTAAAATAATACTACTTTCAACGCTATGTTTATTGTGTTATCGTTACCAACCAGCAGAGACTAACGCCGAATGCCTAAGACTCGGTTAAGCTGAGCCGCCGAGTCGTGATATATTAGGATATTATGACAATATGATTGAAAAGAGACTTTGTGAATTGACCAATTGTATTCCAAAGCTTAAAAAAATCGTCAAAAGTAACAAAAATTATTTCAAATAATTTGTTTGAGCCATATTAACGAAAAAGTAACAACAATTGTGGAAATCACTCTTGGTTGAAAATTACCCTGCAAATGACTACTACCACGACTGACAACCCAAAAACCCTTGAAACATTTTTTCAAGATGATTCGAATAGGAGAAAACACTAAAATATTACTATGTGTCAGTATTTAGAGCTTATTACAACATTTTATTGGCAAAAATAATACTTTAAACTGACCATATTTAATTTTTTAATTTAATTGGCGTGTTTTAGAGTAAAATTATGGTCAAAACTAAGCTCCCAATTAGCCTATAGTGTGAAATGAATTTGACTCTGATTGTTTATGTGCTATTATGAAATTGTTTATTGAAACCGAATGTATATTCTCTATTAATTTTTTTAGTTTTTGTATATATATATTTACAGAATATATATTGTTTTATTATAAGAGAAAAATCTGTCACGTACGGTATGTCACGGTATATGACGGATTGTATAGGAAAAATATTTCGTTTACTGTAAGAAATTAAAAGAAAACATAACGCTTCTCACGATTCGCAAATTTTCGCATATTTCTACATGTACCTCAAAATTATTTCGCGCGATATATGGATAACAATGTTTCGAAAGGACTTATTATTTTTTTAAAATGTAGTACCCTCTGAATAGAACATAAGACCAAATTATTTTTCAGATACTCTTATTTTTGGAAAATCTATTCCACTCTATAGGCGTACAAATGTCACGTACGATGACATGGAATTGCCCATATGTAAAATATAGTACTTATGCTAGATTTGCAATATATGCATGGTTTGCAGTGGAGTGATTTCCCTAATAGATTTGAATAGCAGAAAAATTAAATTTGTGCGGATTTTAAGTAATAAACTGAAAGTGTCTGAAATGAGATCCAGGAAAACTTTTAAGGCAAATCTGAAATATTATATTACTTAACTAAAAATAAAAAAATTTAAAAACCATCGACACAAAGGGAATTCAGAAAACAATGTCTGAATTGTGGAATAATATTAAGAAGGTAAAACTATAAAGAGACAGCATTTTTTTATTTAGCTAAATTCTGTATTATGTTTACATATTTTTATTTAATGTTTAACGTTTTCTCATATTATTCTGGCCATAAGTTAGTATGTATGAAAGACTTGATCTACGTACCAAAACAAACTTTAAAATTTTTAATCCTTCCTCATAAAATACCCATCATATAATACTTTGTGTCAAATTGACCCAACAAGAGCCAAATTACTTAAATCTTAAAATTTGTATTGGAAATTCAGCTGAGCCAAAACTGTTATTATGTGAAGTGTAAATAAGATTCGAATACATATAATGGTGATGAATGGTATTCTAATTTAAGTAATTTACTATACCTAAGCAGTTTTTGCGAGAAACAAAAAATTTCTGAACACCAAAAAACTCTAATTAGCAGAATCAGTTTAAAAACATTTAAAACTTTAAAATAAAAAAAAAGGTATTTTTTAAATTACTTTCAGTAACAGCTAAGTTTCTTATATTCAGATATATATTTCTAACTAATTTGTGTTTACTCCATCACACATTCCAATTCAACACAACTGATATTCACAAGAAAAACCTACTGTGTAAAACTCATTGTAATACATTCAACATTTATTTATACATCCATACCTAGCAGATTGCCTAATAGTATGCTTTACAATACAAATTAAACCATATTGTTCGTTTTATTTAACATAATATCTTCAGACATATAAAATAAAAAATTATATAAAAAAAATTGTATGCTTACTTGTGAATTAGTTATAGAAGAGAAGTATAAAAAAAATTTCAAATTCTTCTGTTGAGATAATGTTTAGAGATTGTTATTTTTTTTTCGATTTCTTTACATATAAACAGGAAAGTATCCATTAAGAGTTGTGGCATAGAAATAAACACCCATACAAACAAACACTTTTTTTAGCAGCACAAAAACAAAAATCACCCAAATACAACCAACACAAATTTTATAAACCACAAACGAAAAATTGTTCTATTTAGTTAGGAATTTTTGTTAAGGTTATTTTTCTTGCTTTATTCTGGTCGTAGGGTTTTGTTTTGTTTCTTTTATTTTTTGGTTTTTTTTCTAGTTGACAGCTTTTGTAGGGCTTAAATAAAAAATTGCCTTTTGTTATGCTACGTTTTCTTTTTTATTTAATTTTATTTATTTTTTTTCTCATTGGTATTTTATTGATATTTGTTTTGTTTTTATTACTTTCTATGTTTCGTTTGTTTTCACATTCACAAAATCTAAAGTGTAAATTTATTTAGCAAAGCTTAGAATTAACACACTGAGCACAGCAGAAAAAAGCGCTTAAATAAATGACTTTGGGAAATATTACAATTGCTGTAAAAATTTCAATTTCAAACTTTATTTTTTGTAAATTAAAACACAATTTTTTTGTTGTTGTTGATTTTTTAAATTTATATAATATTTGCCTAAAAATAGACTTTAGTTTTGTGTTTCAACATAAGCGCCTGTAAGTATGCCACTAGTTATGTTTTTATTGTTTAAGTAACAAACTCTTTTTGATGTTTCTGTTAAAATTTTACACTTTATTTTTAAATTTTATTTTAAGTTTTAATAAACTCCTTGTTAGTCGTCTATTATTTGTGTAAATGTTAAAATTTTTAAGTTTTCACAATTTTTATTTTTTTTTAAATGCCAAATTTTTGTTAAAAACCAGGAAAAAAAAGTGTTTTCCTTTTAGAAAATCCGTTTCCGCACGTTGATACGAAACACGTCAACTTAGCCGAAAAGTCTACTTTCAACTAAACGTTTTTGCTCTGTTAAATTCTAGTCGTGCACACATCTTTACTCATGTTACTCAATGACATCGTTTTCCAACTTTACGATTCGCCGTCCTAGTATGAGAGTGGCTGTGTGCGTGTGTGTCTATGAGAGAGTGTGTGTATTTAATGCTCCTGTTTAATTTACAATTTCTTGTATACTTCTGCAACACACTACAAGTTGCTTTCGTTTTGTTTGGGAGTCCTCGTTTATTTTCATAATTTTTTCTTGGGCTGTTTACTGGCCCGACTGTGTGAGTATTTTTCTTGTTAGTTTTTTGATCGTTAACTGCTGTCGTTTTTTTTTTTTTTTGTATTTTCTTGTTTCGAAAAAGAGAGTGTAATTTATTTGTATTCGCCGTAGTTTTTTGTTTAGGTGGAAAACTATAGAGGGTGTTTTTCTCTTTAGTTTGCTCTTATTGGTTGTCGATTTAAGTGTGTTTAAATACCGGCTGCCAGCTGGTGAATACGAAACAATTACTATTTCTTATAAGAACATTTCTATGGGGTGGTGAATATTTTTGTTAGAAAATTTTTAAAGTTTTTGTTAAAGTCTTTAGGTATCATGACAAAAGCAAGCAAGATGTACAAGGAGATAAATTACATTTAATTTGTTTAGGAAAACATGAACAAATAAATGTATATTAGAGTAAGCCATTGCCTGTTCATTGGTTTTTTAGTTTAGCATTAAATAAATTAAACTAAGTAATGAAGTTTAAACTCACAAAAAAAAAAGAAAATAAAATAAAACTATAAATATGTTTTAAATCATCCGAAGTAAGATAAGTTTTTGAAATAAATAAAATAATTCAAATAAATTTCATATGACTACCCTACCTTAACAAAACTATGTTTCATAAAAGACGCTTATATTCTCAATTTAGTTTGGATTTGATATGAATACATAAAGTAAAGTAAAGAACTGTTAGTCAGATTTTGCGACCTCATATTAATTGATTGATTTAAAAATTTCATAAAAAAGCCATTTTCCAAAGATTTTAGTTAAATATAAGCCATTGTACAATTAAAAATATAACTGAAATTTAGGGATATATATTAGGGTGGCCCTTAATAAACGAAAGTTGGATTTTTGCCAGTCTCACCCCCAGTTTGGTGAACATTGGTAAAAAATCATCCTGAAAAAATGTAGTTAGGCAAACCCTCTGAATGCATTTTTTTTAGTTTTTGTAAAAATTTTGCCATTAAAAATCTACTTTTGCAATTTAATTTAAAAGAATCGAAATGTGTACGTAACTGTCTTTCTAATGAGACATAAAAAATTTCTGTTTTTCAAAAAATTTTAAAGTTATTAAAAATTCCCCAGGCCATTAAAGTGTCTCAGGCCACTAAAACATGAAATGTAGGAACAAAATTAATATATTTTGATAAATATTAAAATAAAAGCTCATTTTTACTTAAAATATATACATATTTACTAGTATATGAGTTTTTGCCTTCGTAAGATACCGTTAACCTAACGGCGAAAGAATTATCAAAATATCTCTTATAGTTTTTCCGTACCTGCGATTTAAATTTTGAAATTTTCGAGAAAAACAAAAGTTTTGCCATTTTTTGGCGAATGAGCTCTATTTCCTTACTGTTATGAATTTAAAGAAAAACCTATTCATAATATTATAGTCCAGATAATTCTAAATATACTTTTAAAGTTTTACTAAAACTGGAAAACGCTAAACCTTAAATCGTGAAGGTCATAGGTCAAATTGTTCAATATTTGGAATTTCTAATTTAAAGAAAGCGAAATGTTATTTATTTTTGGGGCGATTTTGATGAAACTTATGAAAAATATAACATGAAGACTAGTATTTATAAAAACAGCACAGAAATGGAAATTAACCCTTAATGGCACTTGGGGTTAAATATATTTAATAATTATCAGAAATAGGATAATTAGTATGTAAAAGAAATTTGAACATTTTATTGAAAAATAATACCAGAATTCCAAAAAAACGGTCTAAGATATATGAAAATATTTTCCGTTTGAAATTCCGTCCTTTGAGTGTTTAGAACAACTAGATGATATCTGAATCGACATAAAATGGCTTAACTTTGGAAGGACCTCTGAAGGACACCTATTAATATTGGATATATTTTAATACGCACCATCAAAAAAGATTTTAATTTTGTCATTCCGTTTGTAACACATCAAAATATTTGTTGCAAAACCATAAAAGTGTATATATTCTGGGTCCTTATGCAATTCTAAGACGATCCGCCTAATGCCTATGTCCGTCCGTCTGTCTGTTGAAAACACTATTGAGCGCAAACGAAACGAAAGCTGCTAGCTGGCTCTCTATGGATACGGTTTGTTTGGTATTGAATGTGGGCAATACCGCTTCATGATTTAACCTAGTCTCATATAAATGTACCCCCAGAATACTGTTTCAGCACTCATAAATATGTTTATTATGCGCAAATCATTATAAAATTTTGCACAAATAAGTTCTAAGTACTCTGAAATTATACTGTAAAGTATGGCAAAAATAGGGCAACATTTGTCTCTAGTCCCCATACGAGGTCCTTCTCAGAAAATGATTGAAGATTCATAATTGTCTTATAATACTTAATATCGTGATAAAATTGGGCATAAACAAGTTTTATATGAATCTACATCTTTCTACAAATTTTTGTGTGGTTGGGTCCATAATTTACTTTACCCCCCATATAACTCCTAAATCAGAAAAATATTGTTACGAATGTGCAATAACGATTTGAATTTAACGGTCTGTAATGACTGCCTGCAACATTCATCATGTTTATAAACACGATCATCAGTAGCATGCGGTTATTAGCATTGTTTGTAAGTATGGCAACACTAAATGTTTAAGCTGCTAACATTAACATCGAAAGCTCTAGAATTCGAATATACTAGTTTGTCCGTTAAGATCATTGTAGAAGATTCACGATAGCTGGTGTGTGTATAAATAGTGGCAGAGGTGGCAGTCGTGAGTTGAGTTGAAGATAGGCTCTGTTAGAGATAACATCAACTGTCTTGTACGTCTATACTTGTACATTATAAAGTGTGTGTGTCTGTATTTCTGCGAATTGATATACGTGTATGAAGACACTGGGTGACTATTTAATTCTGTTGTTGTTGTATATTCTAAATAAATGTTGTTGTACATTCTAATTTTAAACTACTAAAACTGCTTTTCTTTGCAATCAAAAGTATCCGGTTTATTTAAAGGAAATAAACTCCGTTTTTAAAAAGGTAAAATCGTAACAATATTTTATTGTCACATATTGATAGTGGGTATACAAGATTCATTACAGCCGAATATAACACTCTTACTTGTTTATGTTGGAATAATGTTTGTGGTAACATCTTTAAGAAAATATTTAAATGTAATGTAGTCTTGTAAACATATTTTCTCTAGAAGTTTAGATTTGTAAATCTGTTTTTAACTAAAAATTTATGAAACTCAAAATGTCTGCAATATTCAACCTATTTTTGGACTTGTACAAAATATTGATTTGAAATGTTCTTCATGTAATCGAAAATAATATTTTTTAAATAAAATAGTTTATCTTACTAGAATTCGAAGGAAAATTGTCCCAAATATTTCAAAAATACAAAAATGGGGATTTCATGTCAAGTGAACCAACTTTTGAAATCGATGTCTTCCGCCAAGTTTTGTCCTATTAGATAGTATTTCAGAAACAATTTTTCAGTCAAAAACTCTCTGAGTTAGACGGGGTCAAAATTTTACATTTTGTCCAAACCATGTTACTTATTACATATTGTTCCTAGCAAAATGTGTTCCAAATAATTTAGATAGATCCCGCTTGCTAGACAGAGCCAGTAGTCGAGGCTTCGTAGAGCTTATCAGCCAATTGCCAATTAACATGCTCTCGTCAGGGAGTAATTAGATTTACTTTTAGTTATAAGATTTGAATACTTATTGTAAGGCTTAAGGATATAGGCAGATTCAATAAATAAATGAAATTTAAAAAAAAAAAAAAAAAAAAAAAAAAAAACAAGTAAGAGAGCTAATTCGGCTGTGCCTTCACCAAATTTTACTTTAAAATAAAAATTTTTAATATTTTTAAGTAAACAAAATTAATTTTTTTTTTCAAAATTTAAAAAAAAAAAAAATTTTTTCGAATTGTTTTTCAAAATTGAAAAAGCAAAAAAAATTTTCAAAATTTTAAATTATTTTTTTTCGAAATTGTTTTTTTTTTTATTTTTTCCAATATTTCTTTTAAAATATTTTTTCGAAATTTTTAAAAAATTTTTTTTAAATTTATTAGTGAAAAAAATTATAAAAAAAATTGTTTGAGGTAAAAAAAATATTCGGATTACAAATTAATTTTACCGATTTTGACCCGTTGTTGGTCCAAATTACTATAGCCTTATATAAATCGTTGCAATTGACTTTGAAATATCTATCATTGGATATCCCTATTGTCTATATTAATAACTTAGTAATCCAGATATAGATCAAAAATAGTCCAAAAATCTAGGTTGTACCGGTTTTTTCCTTATATTTCAGACATTTGTGGGCCGATTTTCTCGACCGAGCCGGAAAAATTCCCGATATATTGATGTATCAATTATGTTTGTAAGACGGACAGACGGACATGCCTATATCGACTTCGCTATATATAAGGATCCAGAATATATATACTTTGGAATGGCAAACTTATATATACCCTTGCCACTCATGGTAGAGGGTATAAAAACGTGAAAAAACATGAGGTTTGTTCGTTAAGATATCGTTATTAAACCTTTTACGTAGATAAACTTTTGGATACCAAATGTTAAGGTATAAACAAATATACGATTTAGGAAAAGAAAAATCTCAATTTTCGCATTTTTTGGAATTTTGCCCATAAAGTCTACGTTTGATTTGTAATACATCATGTTTTGACCATTTACTTAACCTTTAAAGAGCATATTTAATTAGTCGAGACAGAGTAATCGAAAATTTACCTCTTACTGCTAATACAACATCATCAGCAATTGCTACAACTCCATTAACAGACCTTTTGAATACCAAAAGAACTTCAATTGATACTAGGATCCACAAATTAGTTAAAATTAGTATTATGCATCCTATTACCTATTTCATATTGAATTTACAAACAAAAATTTTAAGTTAATTTTCTAAAACAAAACTCTAAATTAACCTAAATAAAAAGATTTTCACACAAATTATAAACTTTCACAATAAAACCATTAAATCTATACGCAGCTGAAAACTAAAAGTTAAACCAACTTTAAATATAAAATAGTTGTCCCTAAATTGCAAAACATTAATTCTTGAAAATTTGACTATAAAATATCGTATGAAAAAAAAAAAAGAAATCCCGTCAACTATTCGTTCAATGAACTTCAAAATGAGTTGAGAGTCAAATATGTACGAAGAACGAACAGTCAGTTAGTCAGTCAGTCAGTAGCATGGAAGACCTACAATATGTATCGTTTTAACTGTGTATTTTGTGGCACCGATGTTTGTGCACTCTTCACCCAAATACGATAAACATTCCATATAAATGCAAAAATATATATTGAATGTCAAACTTTAATAAAATTATGTAGTACATTAAATACCAACATAAATACAAATTCGCCTGAAAAGCTGCAAAAGAAAATTTTAATGGAGCAAACTTCGTAGGAAACCAAAACAAACCAAAGAACTCGTTCAATACTACTTTTCAGAGACACAATTTTCTTTAAAAGAAAGAGAAAGAGTTAAATAGGTTAATTCTTGTCTCGCTCTCTTTAAGCAGCGAATTGCCCTTAGCAACATTTCGGAGTTGCTTAAAGAGTGGTGAGTTTTTGGGAGAGTCCTGAAAATGTTTCTGCAACATTTGGCATGTTGCCAGCAAAACTCTTAAACACACAAACTTGGCGAGTTGGAATTTCATTAAGCAAAATAAACTGAACCAGAGGCAAATTGAAGTCTATTTTTAAGGGTTACACAAAATTTTATTTGTGTCATTCGCCAAACGATAGCGAAAGTGTAATGAACGCCCCAAGACATGAAAATTATATAGAAACAATTAGTTTTTCAAGCAACTAACAAGCATAAAATAGGGAAAACTAAATTTTGGTTTGGTTTTTGTTAGGGAATGGAGGAAAATCTTTAACAAAATTTATATAATAAAGATTTGGGCAAACAATTTTATTATTTAAAAATTTTAATTATTATTACGCTAAATTATTTAATAAATTATTATTATTTTTCCCTTATTCAACAAAAAAAAGTCCTAAGAACCTTAGACCAACCTTCATAAATTACCCAACAAATTCTTTTAAAAAATAAATAAAAAAGAAAAAAAATTACCCCCGTAACATACTTATAAAACTGAGAGGGAGTAAGCAGAATGAAATGAAATAAAAAACAGAAAAAAAAATTAAAAATAATAACACACGTCAACAGTTATAAAATGTCAAAATATTAAAGACTTAATCTCCCTTTTCCAAAAAAAAATAAATAAAAAACCAAAAAAATATACACCCAGATACAAGTACCAGTCCAATTGTATCTTTACACTGTAGATACAACACACTCATACAATGTAGGAAGGTCCATACAGCAATCAGACAAATGATACCAAAAATACATAAGAATTTTATTTTTTGGAGAAAAAAAAAAAAAAAAAACAGAGAAAATCAACAACGACAACAGAATGTACGGAAAAGTCTGCTTGTTCAATTTACAATACAAAAATATAACAGTCATGTAGCAACTTGCATAAATATTTTTGGATCAAAAGTAAAGACGAAAAAAAAAAACCAAATTAAGAGGAAAATTAATTGAAATTTTTCACTGGGTTTTATAAACTCAAACAGGGTTTTTTGGTTGGAGGTGTCAGTGAAGGTTGGAGGTGTCAGAATTATATAAAATTCTTCTATATATTGCTTTGACCATGTGTAATAATTAACCAATGTCTGCATCCTACAATGGCATATTAATCGTGGTAACTTCTCAAAATACTCAATTATTAGGTCAAAATAGAAATAAATTCTAAAGAAATTTATTTTTTTGGTATTTCATTAATATTTACTTATGTATATTAACAAACAAATAAGAACATAATTCAATGAAAAATCGACCACACACTAAAAAGTATTCATTATTATGGTATTGAAAAAACAATGGAAACTTTGAGTTCATATTTACAAAAATTGTCTGGCTATGTATTTTGTTGGGTATCCCTTGTTTTATATTACTGCTTAACAGCAACGTTGCATTGAAATATTTTGCCACTCTCTTATAGCCCCATTTAAAACAGCTTTATTCGTAACATAATTTTCAGTCCAATTTCTCATAAGCTTTCTATGAGACTGAGATCTGGCGATTGAGCAGGCGACTTCAAAACTTGTACCACATTGGATTGTAACTACTCGGTTACAATCTTAGAGGTGTGTTTGGGGTCATTGTCGTACTCGAATCTCCACCCTATCGACACAGAGTATGGATATATAACATAACTTAAAATGAATCAGTGTAGATTCCAGTCATTTTATAACATGAATCATACCCTGAAAATCAGCCCCATACCAAAAGACAAACTTTACCGCCTTATTTGTGTATTTGAGGTCCAGTCGCTTTTCCTTCTGCTGTTTTATAAGTGTTCTCACATCACCGCCTCTTATGTAGTATTTAGATTCATCCGAAAAGATATATTTGTTTCGACCAGTTTAAATGTCCTAAATAGTATACGAGCATTACGGTTTTTTTTTCAGAAATAAGAGGTTTTTCGCATTATTTGTCTTGTAGCTAACAGTTCGAGAACTAAGTAACAATTTTAGATTATTGATAACCTCCCAGGGAGTAATTAATGGAAATTTCATAAACTCTGTTGCTATTAAATAATATTGTCTTGGAGTAGTTTTACGATAATCTATATATGTAGGTCCACCGAGAGCAGAAAATTAAATGTTTAATCATATTTTCATAGGGAAGCAATCTAATTTAAGTAATTTAAAGAAATTTTCCATTTATTTATACCACATTTCGAGATATCCGAATGCAAAGTCGCCCAAGAGCAACTATTCTCATTTGAGTATTTATAATGACGGGTTTGTTTTGATACATGTTCTTAAAAAGAGACATTATCCATTGACTTTTGATCTAAACAATCTTTCTGAGGGTTCTAAAATCTTTCTGAGGGTTCAAAGAGTCCAAAAAGAATGAATAACAAACTATGCGATTAAAAATAACTATAAGGTGCTTTGCATTATCACATACATATTTCGATGTCCAGTGCGACACTGAAAAACAACATTTGTTTTAGAGCGTCGAAATTACATGCAGAAAACTTATCAAATATGGAGCGCAAACAGAGATTTTTTTATACAATTAAAAAAAAAAAACCTTACTGAACAATAAGAAGATTTTTGATTTTGGTACTTATATAAAGTGTGAAATTTAAAAATAATTTTTTCTTAAATAAATAAATGAAATCATGTAAATATGCACAACACCACTTAAATGTGTTAAAAATATATTATATGCCGTCTGATTAGATTCCTTGATATAAAATTCAGACAAAAAATGGAAAGAAGTGAAAAGCATTCCAGGTATAGGTCAAAAAGTAAAAACAGATAGGTCTGCGTATGCCGGAAAAAAAAACTGCGTTTGATATTCCTGTACCGCAATTCTATAACTTTTAACGACAAAATGTTGTCGTTAAGTAATCAAAATTCGTTAGTTAACAATATTTGTCGTTAAGAGATATTCCGAATTAAATTTTACCGATTATTTTCGTTACAAATAGTCGGTAGATAACGAAATTTGTCGGTAGGTTAACGACAAATAAAATGTTCTAGTTAAGCCATAACGAGAAATCGTTAAGTTCAAACTGTGAATATTAAATTCGTTAAAGCAACCCATATTTTTCGTTACTTAACGACATCAGTAGGAAAGTATAAAAAGTTACAGAATAGCGGTACTGATACTATTTTCATTCCAATTTATTTTTTATTAATTTAAATTACTACTAAATAATACTTTACCATATATCTATATTTGATAAAATTTTGTCATGATAAACATTGAAATGATTATCAGGATAAACAATTATCAGGTATCCATTTATTAGTATTATTGCTTCGTTATGACAACATTTTTAGTGTTTTTGCTCAGAGAACTTTGTATTGAGAACAAACGTCATACAGTGAGGAAACTGAAAAAAAGTGGAAATAAATCTGTAACTTCTAAACGGATTGACCGATTTGAAGGCTTTTTTATATATGGGCAATTCCATGTCATCGTACGTGACATTTGTACGCCTAAAGAGTGGAATAGATTTTTCAAAAATAAGAGTATCTGAAAAATAATTTTGTCTGTATGTTTCATTCAGAGGGAGCGCTATATTTTAAAAAAATAATAAGTTCTTTCGAAACATTGTTATCCAAAATATCGAGCGAAAAAAGGGTATATCGTACGTGACATAAAACCGAAGTCATTTAGAGGTACATGTAGAAATATGCGAAAATTGCGAATTTCTTACACTATACGAAATATTTTTCCTTTTCAATCCGTCATATTTAAATAAAAACAATCATTGGATGATTTTATAATTAATAAAATTTAATATCGTACGTGACATACCGTACGTGACAGATTTTTCTCTTATAATAAAACAATATATATTCTGTAAATATATGTATACAAAATCTAAAAAAATTAATAAACGATCAGAGTCAAATTCATTTCACACTATATGCTAATTGGGAGCTTAGTTTTACCCGTAATTTTATGCTAAAAAATTAAATTAAAAAATTAAATATAGTCTGTTTAAACTATCCTTTTTTCCAATAAAATGTTGTAATAAGCTTTAAATACTGACACATAGTAATATTTTAGTGTTTTCTCCTATTCAAATCATCTTGAAAAAAGTTTCAAGGGTTTTAGGGTTTTCAGTCGTTGTAGTCATTCTCGTGAAATTGCCCATATTAATCTACTACAAGGTATCTACAGGAAAATTATAGCGATATATTAGCTTATGAGTTATACGCTTTTGAAAATTAAAATTATATTTTTTTTTACCTTATTTAGTCTGCTTTTTTGCCAATAACGGATCCAAATCTTTGCCGATTTTCTTGATAAAAAAAGGTTTCTTTACAGTTAACAAGTCGTTTGTCAGCTATGATCAATCAAGTGCAAAAAGCCAACAAATTAGCATCGAAAATTATTTAGCAAATTTAACAATTAAAAACCAACATTAAGAATAAAAATATCAACTTCAGAATTTTACGGTAAGTAGATAACATTTTATACTTGAGTTTTATAATGTATTTGAAGTGAAAAAATTAGCTGTATTCACATTTGTTTACCTGGCGTTCAGAATGTTTTTTTCGCTTGAAAATTAAAACTTACGTTTCTACAGACTATACCTACTTTAAAAAAATGATTGGCTTCATAGAATAATTCTTACGGTATTTGAGGCAACAAACAATTATAATTATTTTTAATAAAAATGCCAAAAACAAGTGAAACAATTAAGAGAGCTATATTCAACTGTGCCGAATCTTATGTACCCTTCACCAAATTATACTTTTAAATAAACATTTTTAATATTTTTAGGTAAACAAAATTTAAAAAAGAAGAAATTATTTTCATTTCAAATTTCAGAGAAAATATTTATAATTATTGTAAATATCTGGAGAATTATAATAGTTAAAGTAAATATTGAAACGTGTTATTTTGTTACTATTTTTCATAAAAGATTTTTATATCTGAGTGGGATCAGAACAGCGGAGTCGTATCTCCCATATCAAGTATACAGTTATTTTCGAATAATTGTGAGAGTCTTAAAACTTTGTGTAAATTACGTTGATTTTAGTGTCAGAGAAAGGGGTGTGCCTCTCCCATACAAAGTAAATATTTATTATCGACTATCTGGAGAACTATAATAGTGAGATTTTCAAAACTTTGCGGGATTAATTTTGTTACCATTTTACGTAGTTGAGAGGGGATTACACGTTCAAGTTTAAATACACTCACACTTTTAAGAATTGAAACAAACTTGCTTTCAATTTCTCTTCCAAGTTGGTGTTTCAGTTTTCAATCAAGAAAACAGCTGATTACATTTTTGTTTAACAATTTGTAGTAAAATTGCTTTCAAGTTGCGTACAGTCTACTTCACAGCTTTCAATTTTTGTAAATATTGACAAACAAGTAAAATACTATCAAGACTTGATCGCATGGCTGCAGTGTACAGTAAATAGTTATTTTCGAATATCTAAAGAACTGTTATAGCTAGAGTATTATATTCATTTAACACACCCTGTTTAAATAAATATTTTTGTGTTAAGTGAAAATCACAAAATGGACATGTAAACGGCTTGGTAGAATTTACTATACCCTAGTCTGGTGTTGATTTTCATAGCAAGTTTATTTTCCATTCTTATAAAGTCAGTTAACTATAAGAAATTTAGAATTTAACTGGAATCTGCAGATTTATATTCGTAAAATCTTATAAAACGTTTCTTAAAAAAAAATATTTCTTTTAAAATCATCAATAAATTACCCACCCATCAGCTAATTTTACATACTCCCCCAGACATAAGTAGCAGATGTGTTCAGAAAATAAAATCCAAAATGAAAAATGAAATGTTTATCAAACGTCACCAAACAAAAAAGTGCTACTGGTACCTTTTGTATGCCGGATTAGCCAACGTGGGATTAGAAACAGATGAGACAACGAGACGTCATATTGTGTTTCATATATACAGTTATTGCTTTCCTCTCTTTATGCCAATGACAAAATAGTTGCCGTTTGAAAACAAATTATGCAAAATATGAAATAAATATAAGTCTATGTGAAAAGAGTGTTGTTTTTAAGGCTACAAGGCAATAGATTTGTTTCCAAAATTGTGGATTTCCAAAGGCTAAAGGGAGTAAAGAATTTAATTTGGGCACACTTGAAAGATCTGTTTCCAAAGTTGGGATTTCGAAAGGCTTGAAATAAATAAGGTTAAAATTTGGGAATATGTATTTTAATTTACATTATTTACATGAATAATTTATAATTCCAGTATTTCTAAAAGTCTTAAATGAAGATACATTTGTGTACATATGTCTTGAAGGTACTTAGGTTCTGAATAAATTACAATAACACTGGATTTTTGGTTATAACCAATGTTGGATTATTTCAGTAACGATATTTTTACGATAATTGTTGAAGGTAATTTAATCCTGAATTAAATTAAAAATTAGTTCACAAAGGTTTGATTTCTTTATAATTTTTTGAATTACTATTTTTTCTTTGTTTTGTTTTGTTTTCAGCATTTTGTGAAGAAGACTTCGGGAATAATTAATTAATAAATGAAATCAGCGCTATTACACCCGACATTTTTAGAAAAGTTATGGAAAATATGTTAAAAAGAACACGTGAGAATTGAGGAGACTGGCCGGTACAAGCAAGTGAGTACCCCTCTTCTTTCTTCTTGCCTCACTCTCCTATAAACTCGGACTTCCGGCGAGAAAACTTGCCCTGTGTAAAAGCAGACTATCTTATTGAAAATTATAGTGTAAACAATTTATTTTTTTGAAAATTCGACTTTTGTACCAACAAAGCGATTTTAATTTAAGAAAAAGTAAGAAAGCTATATTCGGCTGTACCGAATCTTATATACCCTTCAACAAATTATACTTTAAAATAAAATTAAATTGTTTATTTGTTAAATATTTTTTCAAAAAATTTTTTTTTCCAAATTGCTTTTTAAATTTTTTCTAATTTTTTTTAATTATGTTTTTTTTTAATTTTTCTTTAACCCTTCACGACCATAAGACAATTTGGATAAAAGTAATCATTTTGTCTATTTAATGTGAATCTGTTAGCGCCAAGAAAACATATTTTGAAATTAAAACAAAAAACATTTTAATGGATTTCATGGAATTTTGGTCGTAAAGTACATGAATAATGATTTTATAACTTTTTATAACAAAAATGCACTTACTAAGCCTAATATATATCCCAATATAAAATGTAAAAATCAGTTTTACACTTAAAAAGGCACAATTCTTGAACATTGTATCAAAATAAAACTGTCAATTTTCAAAGACAATAAAAAATAAATGCTATAACCGAACTTGTTTTAATCTAAATACATTAATAAGAGACACGTTTACGAAATAATTCAAATGGCACCCCATTCTATTTTCCGTTATTTAGTTATTCAATATTTTTGTGTTGGGAAACTGGTGTCCCTGTGGTCGTCAAAGGAAAAAAATTCGGGTTAAAAAATATTTTTCCCAATTTTGACCCATTGTACGTCCAACTTATTATTATAGCCTTATATACATCGTTGGAAACACTAAACACAAAATATGCAAAGCAATGAAACCAACACACATCCACACATTGTATATTTTTTATGAAATTTTCAGAGGTTGTCTCGGATTTTTGCTCATATCTCCGTTATTTATGGACGGATTTTGCTGATTTTAAATAGGAAACTTCTCGAAAGCATGTCTGACAGAATTATTGAAGGTTTGGATCTCGAAGATATCTGGGGTTTTCAGAAAATTGATTTCAACAGACTGACAGACGGACATGGCTTAATCGACTCCGCTATCTATCCAGAATATATATACTTTATACGGGTCGGAAAATTATATTGTGAAAATTACAAACGGAATGACAAGCTTATATATACCCTTCTCACGAAGGGTAAAAATTTACAAATTTTCCGATGAGGGTAAGGTTTGTAGAACTTCTGAGAAGTAAATAAAGGCATTTGTATTTGATATTGATGAAAACGATAGGACTTGAAGATTGATATTTTATTTTTTGGGACCTCATTTTCCTTAAAAACTAACAAAATATTTTGATTTTGCATGAAGAAATATATAAAATTTTAATTAATGTAAAATTTTAACGGTTTAAGATAACTTAACAAAATATGGAATTAATGCAGATCCAAATGTCCTTAAATCAACGGTATTATAATTTTTGAAATTTTTTATTTTAAAATACCGAAATTCCTAAACCGGGAAAAATGTGTTCCAAAAACTGATTTTTTTTATAAAAGTGCCTACTGTGGCGTTATTTACCGTTTGATAGTAAGAAAGCTTTGTAAATGTTTAAGTAATATATAGGGCTATACAAATATGGATCACCTTTGAGGATCGGTGCTTTGCCTTTTCAGAATTTTTTACTCAAACCTAAACTTATTTTTTAAAATTGGCCAAGTTTGAATAGGCATGGAGGGTGTTGTGTCCGCTTTAGTGAGCAAAATTTTATTTTACACGCTTTTGCATTAAGTTCTGTTGCCGCATCATATAAAACTAGTGTATAGTTCCGAAGAAAATTTCTACAGATGAAAAATTATAGGGACTATTTTGGGAAAAAATGTAAAAAATACGGCCCATTTTACATGCTCCAACTTTGGATACGTGTAACTTTTTATAGGGACAAGATAACTGTTAGCTAGTTATTCCTATTTTATTTAGAATTTTAAAAATAAATTTTGACAATCCATCATCTCTAAAAAACCATAAAAAGATCGAGCAAAATAAAAAAAATAAATCAATAAACCTAAATATCTCTTCAACTAATAGAGATAACCTACATATGTAAGTGTATTTTTTATAGGTCTTCTTAAGGTCTATTTAAATTTTAAATTTCAGCTCATTTGGATCATAAATGGATTTTTGGCGAAAAAAATCACCTCCAAAAGCACCTCCAACCATGTGGAATATCGTAACAATATCTCCAATAGTTCCCGAGATACCGAATTATTTAAAAAAAAAGTTTCTAAACCACTGTGCATAGTAGCTTGGATCAATGACTCAAAATGGGTAAACATATTTTTTAACCCTATTACTTATTTTTGTTTCACCAAAAATAAATAATTTGGAACTAAAAAATTTTTATTACCATAATATTTTGTTTCCAAAAAATATTTTCAAACCTCATCTTGAACTATACTTTGGCGAAGGGTATATAAGATTCGGTAAAGCCGGAAATAGCTCTCAAAGAAAAAATAAATTTTCACCAACAATTTGCCTTATTTAAATCAGCCGCAGTGTAAGTAAATGCAAAATTATCTATAACTTTTTTTTTTTAGTTTCAAAACATAAGCTTAACATACGTCCCCATATTAACTAAATTCTTTGTACTTGTAATTGTTCCCTAAAACGTGTTAGAAAAACAAAATATTTTAAATTCCATTTTCCAGTCTAATCTAAGGCAACTAACTGGCTGTATGCATGTGTTTAACATGGTAAATAACAATAAAGTTCACACCCAGTTAAAGAAGCCATCAAAAAATTTACAAAAAAAAAAAAAGTAGGAAACAAAAAATAAATAAATAATACAATAAGAACAAATTCTATTCAAACCAAATATTTTTTTTTCATGCATGCTCGTTGTCGCATGTGACATAAAGTATGAACGACCAGACAATTTCTTGCATTGCTACTAATCCTCTTTCCCATTTTTTTTTTTTTATTTTTCCTACAACTTTTTTTTGAATTGTCATCTATACTATAGAGAAATTTCCATATTGTAACTGGGTTTCTATGAGCATTTCTATGGAGTACTATTGGAGAAAATTTACAATGGTGGGTTGGTCACATGTGTAAAAATGTGCTACAAAATTTACAGGGGTGGATGACCATAATACCGAGTACTTATGTTAACAGTAGAAAGAAAAAAAGAATAGAAGTGGAATAAATTTAAATTTGTGGAGGAAATTTTAATTAGAGATTAAATGATTGGATTTGCATTCTTTATAGATTTCGTGATAAGTATGTTAAATTCAACAGAACTATTTGTATATAAATTGTGTTGTGTATGGATTAAAATTTTGTAATATTTATTTGAATTTGTTTAGAAAATATTTTTGAGACACTTTTTTCCTAAAATAGGTACGAGTATAATCTATAAATTAAACAAATTATAAAAATAAATAAAATTGTCCTTTGTGCCTACACTTCTTAAAAATATGTACCAGTAAAAATAGCTTTTCCCCAGACATGTCATCACTCATCAGACTTTTTCAGGTTTTTTTTCGAAGGTAGTCATAAAGTGGAGAGTTTCTACAAAAAGCTTTCATAAGTAAGTGTATTTGTTGTAGTTGTGATCAAACTAATGCTTGGCTACTTTGTATTTGAGTTATTAAAGCTTTGTCTTTAATATGTGTGCTATCAAAGCTTAGTTTTCTATGCTTATTTTTTCTCAGAGAATTGCAAAACTGATTTATTTTTCGAGAGATTAAAATTTTCATTTAAAATTAAATTTTTAATTCATCTATTGTATCAGAGCGCCGAAAAATCGAGCGATTTTCTTAAAACAATATTTCATTTTGAATGAAAATATTTAATTTTAATTTGGTTTTAGTTTCAAAAAAGTTGTATGTCTTTGCCATTTAATCACAATATATATATGTATACCAAAGGAAAGCCCTATATGTACCTATTCTATAAAATGCTTTATATAATAAGGTATGTTCATACCGGTATATTTTTGACAAAAATGCAAAATGTAACTTTTTTCAAGTTATTCAAGCTTGTAAAACTTAATAAACAAATATGTTTTCAAATCTCAACATTTTAGTTTAAGATGTCAAAGGTGGGTAATTTTCACTGTGAGTCACTGTACTTGGCAATTCTAAACTAAATTAAATGCAACAACATTTCATTTCATCTTTCTATTAACTATTGTCTCCTCAATTCATTTCTATAGCGAAAAAACTACAGAATAGCATGCACTAACATGCAAGTATTTTGTACAACAACACAGAATGAAACACAAAAAATAAGTAATAAAAAGTAAAAAGCTTTCATAAATACCCAGCGGCGAAATTTTTGAGGCCTTCAGCTATAAGGCCTTCTGTAAGACCTTCCTAGACCTTTTTTTAGATCCAGTACTCATGCTCGCTTGCCTTCTTAGGAAGGCCTTATGGAAGGCCTACCTACTCCATTCTAGGTTTTTTATTATGTGTATGTATACATACTTACGTTAATGTCCCGTTACAAAATCACATTCCAAAGACAAAAAAACAAATACAAAAACTATTAATAAAAATGCAAAATGTGAAAAGAGAAAAAGAAGTAAACTTAAAGTAGTTTTACTTAAATTCTGTGACTAAGCGGTTGTGCATTCTGTAATTTTTTTTACGTGGTAGTTATTGCTTTTATTACAAAAAAATTAAAATGAATAAAAGATCACTTTTTTTAAAATGAATAAAAGATTACTTAGACGTTTAAAAAAATAGAAAAAGAAAAAATTCTAATGAAAATTTATAAACAAAGTGATTTTAATAAACAAACAAACAGGCCTGTTGATGAAGGCCTTCTATCAGGCCTGTTAAAGAAGGCCTACTACCAGGCCTGTTGAAGAAGGTAAAGCAGAAGGCCTTGGCTGGCTAGGACATCGTGTGTAAAAAATGTATGAGAATGGAATGGGACAATAAGGCCTTGTGTCTGATAAATAAGGCCTTCCAGAAGGCCTGCTTACTACTTCTTTTCGCCGCTGGGTAAGTTCATATGCATGTATGTTAGTACGTATGTATGTATGTATAACAAAAATGATTTTCTTCATACCTTTTAGACTTTACCCCTCCTTTCAAATATACTACCCAACATCTTTGCATGTGTTGGTTAAAAAAAAAAAAAACTAGTATACACATAACGAATTCCCGTAAATTACGACGAACGCACGATTATTAGATTGTTTAACAAAAGTTTAATTAAAAAAATAATAATTTAACACTATTAATAGTTATTGCAAATATTAACCGAATTTGCATTTAATACACTAAACATTTAAAAAACTAAATAATTAAATAAAACACTCGCGCACACTTACCGTTTAACACGACCGATAGAGTTAATAAACGCGAGAGGACTAAAAGCACTTGTTAATAAACAGATAATAATAGAGTGCATTAACTTGCACTCCAACAGCAACAACAACAACAATAGCGAATGCAAGTGACAAAGCAATTACCGAAAAATTCATCTTAACTCTCTTTAAGTTCAAGGTTAAAAAACAAAATAGAAAATAATAGTGATGCATATGAAGCTGTTTTCTTTTTCTTGGTAAATTTAACGTTTAAGGAGAATTTAAAAATGTTTAAGATAAATAAAAAATCATAATATTAATAGGCAAGTCGATTTCTTTAGACGCCTTTTAGTCTCATATTATACATATAATTTGGGCAAAAGATATGTAATTTTAAAGGTATTTATTTATAGATGTGCATAATATATATTTTATTGAAATCGGTTCAGTTTTTTAGGAGTTATGATGTTCAAACTGAAAAGTAAACAAAGCAATGTAGGTTGTCCAATTTTGTTGTTGTAAATAAATAAGAGAAACAATTAAACATCATTGATTTCGCTCTGTTTTAAGTGAGAGTTGTATTAGAAAACAAATAAGAAGGGAGTTTAATAATTTTAAGTCACTTGAAAAAAATATTTTGAAGGTGTTTTTTTTTTGTATTTTGTTTGTTGTTTTAATTTTATGTACAATATATGCCTAAATGGCTCTTTTACCATTCTGCAAAGTTTCGCTAAAATATTTCGGCATTGGAGTAGTGGGCGTGGCACGTTAATATTATGTAAAAGTGTTTAAAATTTTTACGAATTAATTTCTTAATACTGTGAGAAGTTTAGCTGAATATATGGGGAATTAGGTTAGAGGGCATAGCACCTCCCATACGAAGTAACTATTAATTTCAAATATCTAGGTAAACAAAATGGAATGGGTCGGAAAAATAGTTCAGTCACCTCCCATATAAAGTAATAATTGCTCTAATAATTAGCTCTCTTTTAATTTTACAGAGATTGTCTGAAAATGGTCGGGATTGTATTAGTGGTAGTGTCACCTTTCATATGAAGTAAATAATTAATTTCGAATATCTGGAGAAATATAATTTTAAAAGTACATAAACTTTGTATCAATCAATTTATTCCTGTCAGTGACCGCGTGACCGGAACATTGAGCATGAGACCCCCATTACAAAGAAAATTGTAATTTCGAGAGTCTTTAAGCTTTGTTTGAATCACTTAAATTTGTACAATGCTTGGCTGAAATTGGGCGGGATTGGCTTAGTATAATAATTGAAGAATTATCGTAGTTAAAGTAAAGCTTGAGATGAGTTAGTTTTTTACATAAAAGATATAAAAATGGGTGCGATCAGAAGTGGAGTGGTATCTCCCATACGAAGTTAGTTAGTTACTTTCGAATATCAAATGAACTGTAATTGATAGATTCTCAATATTTTGCATGTGTTATTTTCATACCATTATGTACGTAGTTAGGTTGTATCAGAAATCTATTCATATTTTTTTATTTTAGTTACTAGAATAGGGGTAATATTAAAATCTTCTAAATTTAAAACATATTTTTAATTTTTGTAAATTTTATTAATAATTTAATTCAGGATGAAATTAGCGTTATTATTAAAATGAAAAAGTGTGTTTTTGAAAAAGCGGTTTCGGTTTTTGTCTTCTAAAAAAAATCGGGTAAACCGGTTTATATTAAATTTTTATTCAATACTAGCTTGACCCGGTGCGCTTCGCTACCCCTGTCGATGTAAAAATCGGTTCAGCCGTTTAGTAATTATTGTTTAAAAACTAAAGGTACCAATTTTACCCGTTTTTCCCCCTTTTTATCCCTTTCTGGTCCAAGTATTGAAAAAATTTATAGCCTATTGACGCTTCCAAGTAAGGATCTATCTACGTTCCAAATTTCAATAAAATCGGTTCAGCCGTTTAGGCGTGATGCTCAAACAAACAAACAAATAAACAAACAAACAAACAAACAAACAAACAAACAAACAAACAAACAAACAAACAAACAAACAAACAAACAAACAAACTTACAAAGACATTTATATATTTATATAGATATAGATGAATAAGCTCTACTTAAATTTATTTGTATAGAAGAAACAATTACACATGTAAAATTATGTTTCATAGGAAAAACAAATTGATTTTAATATAAATTATATCGATAATTTACTGCAACAACGGCTTAACTCAAAATCTGTGCTTTTTGAACTAAGTAATACAAAATATGCGCCGTTCTATAGTCTTTCGTATAGTTTTAGAATTTTCAAAAAAGTAAATCATTTTTTGTGTGAGAGTGTTTTTTTGTTGTAAATATCAAAATTAAAATTCATGTTTTCTCGTACATTCGACAAATACAAATTTGGGTTATATATAGAAAGATATTAACATCTACAATTTAGATCAGGTTTTATTTCTGAAATCGCATCATTTGTTGAAAATTTATTTAAAAAAAGTAAAATGTCATAAAACACATACCGAATAAAACCAAATTAGTTATCAAATTAGTTTCGAAAATATTGCATTTAAAAAAACCGGTTTCGAATACGATTTCAAGTGAAAAAATCCAGTTGACCGGTTTTCTAATATATACAGTAATATTTATCCGTATTTTTATTAGAAAAGTTAGTCTGCAAATAATGTTTTTACTTTCGTTAGGTAATAAACAAAAAATATACAAACAAATTTATTTTTTAATTAACATTTAAACTGTTTGCCAATATACACTAGAACAGGAATAGACATTTCTGGAAAAATAAACAAAATAATTTCCGTAATCAGTTAAAATCGGGTTTGGAACCGTAAACCTTAAATTTGCTTTCACAAACAGGATCTGTGAGTTATTGTTAGTTATTACAACATAGTTTAGAGATTTTTGATACGAAAGTAAGATAATATTGTTACAAAATATAACAAAAGTTAGAAAAATTTTTATATTCATCGGTTTACGGTTTCGGTTTTTATGAGCATATAAGAACCATATCAATAATTAGTTTAAAAGTATTTTTATTATTTTTATGAAATTTCATAAATCTATATAAATATATAAATGTCTTTGTAAGTTTGTTTGTTTATTTGATTGTTTGTTTGTTTGTTTGAGCATCACGCCTAAACGGCTGAACCGATTTTATTGAAATTTGGAACGTAGATAGATCCTTACTTGGAAGCGTCAATAGGCTATAAATTTGTTCAATACTTGGACCAGAAAGGGATAAAAAGCGGGTAAAATTGGTACCTTTAGTTTTTAAACAATAATTACTAAACGGCTGAAACGATTTTTACATCGACAGGGGTAGCGAAGCGCACCGGGTCAAGCTAGTAATTAAATAATTTGTGAGACTTCAGTTTTAAATAATTGTCAACACATTGTAACCAATTGGATTTTTTTTTTTTTAATAAAATTCAAAAACTAGTTCCTGAAGAATTTTTATTTATTTCATTTTATATTTCCATTTACAGATTGCAACTTTAAAATTTAACCTAATATAAATTATAGTTCCTAAATATTGGAGATTTATACCGTTTTCAATTTAATGCCAAAAGACAAATTTAAATAAACTATAGAATTCTTAACGCTTACCCTAAATTTTTCAATTGTGAAAATTACAATCAAATCAGATAAAGTTAAGCCGTGCCGTATCGACTCTGATGGTAAATTTAGATTTTTTTTTAAGATTTTGTAAAACAAATTTTTATTAAATACAAAATTAAGAATTTCCTTATAAAACATTCGTAACTATTTTCAATCTGTTGTTGGAGCATCTTAATGAAATTCAATAATTTAGAAATGAGACTGAAGGCGAAAACAATGAAAATTACCACTTTTGTTATGTTGTGTGACCAAAATGACCCAAAAACAAATTTTAGTAAATTTTTACTCCCAGTTGTTTATTTACAATTTTGTTAAATCCATATAAAACGTTCAAGAGTTCATTTAAATATTCAATCAAACAGTGTTGTTTAAGCGTTTTAAATTATTGTACCTTTTCCCACCTATTTGTTTAGCAATCATTAGGCGGGCCCAAAAAAAAATTGGGAGCTTAGTTTTCGCCGCAATCTTAGCCAAAAACATACCAATTAAATATAGTCTGTTTAAACTATTATTTTTACCCTTACAATATTGTAATAAGCTCTAAATACTTTCACATAGTAACATTTTAGTGTTTTCTCCTATTCAAATAATCTTGGAAAAAAGTTTCAAAGGTTTTTGTTTTTTCAGTCATGGTTGTCATTCTCGTGGAATTGCCCATATGCTATTTAAGTAGCCTGTGACATATATTTTTTTAAATTTCTTCATAATTTTTTCGAATTTTGAGATTTCCCATAGTTTTTAAATTTATCAAAGCTTTATAACAAATTTTGTGTAAAAATTTTGTTTTATAAATTTAAAAATTCTTTATGAATATGGGGGTTTCATTTTAGGTGTCTGCTAGATTTTACTAGTAAAAAATATTCCTTTAACGAACCCACTTATTATGAATTGAAATCGTTGAAACCAATTCAAACTAAAACATATAATTTGATCGATTTGTTTTTTAATAATACCTTAATAAATCTTTATTTTTAGTTTTTATAAAAATTGGGCCATCCTAATCAACATAAATAAATTCGCATGTATGTATATTGTTCTCTGACCTTTACAATTTTTCTAATTTCTATAAAAAAAATTATGTTATACTCTTTATTGAACAAAATGCATTTAATGATTTCCCTCTCCCTCTCTTCCGAAAAAAAAAAAAAAAATGTCATAAAAAACGTTACTAACCAAATTCGTGTATGAAATAAAGTATTATTTTTGTTTGCAAAAAAATACCAACAAAACATACAAACCTTATTTACACATGCACAATCAAGCCAGCAGCAATTTCTCACAACACCCCCTTCTGAACAATAAGATGATGCAATTTGAACCGTTATTTCTTTTATAAAATCGGTTTTAAGGTACACATTGTTAAAAGTCGCTCTCATAATCTCTTACTCTCGCTAGTTAGTAGAAATCTTGCTAATTTTTGTCTAAAAGAACAACAACATCATTATTTCCTTTTCCTCTTTGATTTATTCTTAACAGTGTTAAATTAATGTAGGGAATTTCTGTGTTGTTGTATTTATATATTTTGTTATGGCTGTAATATGTTTTTGAAAAATTTATATATTTTTAGGGTTTAAAAATGTGATTTTGTTTCATAATCCCATCAAATGCCATATTGTAATTTTAACGAAAGCTGTCATAATATTGGAATTGCAATAATTTTGGTAAAAATTACAAATGTTCAATGTTCAATTTAATTAAAAAACCTTAAAATTCATTTGATAAAGTAACCATAATTATACAAACTGTATAAAATCAGGCTGTAACCTTTTTAAAAATCAAGATTTTAATTTCCATTTTTTATTGGTTTTAAAATAAAAAGATAATTAGTTATTAAACAAAATAGTTTAGAAATTTTCTCATTAAAAATTATGTTAAATTTAAAATTATTAAAATTCCATACAGAATCAAGGGCAGATTTGATTTCATGCTGAACCGTACCCGTTGGCTTTTCCATTTTCAAATTCATTTCGAACTATTTTTATAATTTTTAGCTAAGATGAGCAAAAGCAAATTTTTTTATTTCAATAATAATTTATAATTCATTGCCATCTTAGTGATATCATCTTCAAAGTCAAAAGTAAAGAGAAAAAACTAGACGTAATGACGTTTGTTATCAAGACAAAGTCGTCTGAGCTGAAGTAAAAAATTTAATATTCAGTGATATTCTATGAATTATTACAGATTAATTATAATAAATGAACCTAAGCCTAATTAAAAAATTTACTTTCAAATTATGTAAAAGAAGAACTTTAGAGCATTTTACAATGCATTTCTAAAAGGTTTGATATCCAAATGTTTTGCTGCCAATATTATATTCCCTGTATTTTAATGAAAAATCACAAATATTCCAAATGTTTACCTTTGACCCCGATGGTAGAAGCGCTATATTTCATATGGATTAGATAATAATGTTATGAATTTTTTATATTAAAATTGAGTACAGTAATAAAATATTGTCCAAATTATTGTCAACAATTTAATTTTTCCCGAAATTCTTAAAGTTCAAATCGAAGTTATAAAAAATCTATGACTTAAATATTTTTTGTTTTTTTTTTTCGTCTATATTACATTTCTAAAAGACATTTCTTACAATTTTAGAATTTTTTAAACTGATTTCTTGAAACTGGATTTCAAAATTTTTATAAAACATCCGACTTGACTCAAATTAAGCACATAGATTGAAAATGACAAAATATACCAAAATTCGATTAAATCATTTAATATGTTTACTCATTATTTTCAAGATAATAACTCAAGTGTAGGAACAAAGATTCTAATTCATTCTCTAATACTTATTGTTATTGTTTTATAATTCTAACATACAAATTTTTACAAAACTTTCGTTCAGGTGTCTGAGGTCTCAATTTGTTAATGCAAACTGCAATCATTGGATGGACAAATAGTTGGCCGGGCTTTACACACGATCTTTTAGTCTTCGAGTTATCGCTATGGATCCATTTCTCATCGCAAGTAATGATTCGATGCAAAAATGATTTTCTTTTATAGCGTTCAAACCAGAGTGTAAAACTTAAATTTTAATAATTATTTTTAATATTTTTTCCTTAGAAAATAATAATTTATGTTGAGTTTTATTTTTTGTTCAAAAAAAAGCTCGGAATTTTTTAATTTTAAATCCCGGGATATTCGGGATTTTCTAAATCCCGTTTTTCATATTTCATGAATTTTAGCATTCTACATGCCCTAATATCGCAAAGTGATGTTCAGCTCAGTTGTTAAGCTCAACGTCTGCTGCAGCATAGTCAATAAAGGAATGCGGTATTTTTTTGTTTTCCTTGAGTGGGGCCCTGGAAAATCAATTTTTCATCATTTTTTTCATAAGTTATCTAAGAAAACTCAATTAAAATCCTCTTAAAACGAAATTGATTTTATCTCAGATGAGGAGCTCGAACAAAATGAAAATAGTTCGATTGCTCAAAGGACCCCAAATAACAATAAAGAAACCGAATTATAATATAGATTTGCAACTTGCAAAAGAAATATCTTATTTTATTTCTAAAGAAACAAGAGGAAAATACTTGCCGATTTGTTACAAGTATTTGGAAACGATAGATGTTTTTCGGCACGAGCATATTACAGAAACAAAATTCGTTTCAGAATGTCAGATGAAATCATAGATGCAATAGTATTCTTAAGTAGCTATTTAAAATAAACACTTATTTTTACGATACGGTTTTTTACTAGTATCTAGAATAGGGCTATTACACTTTTGCAAATATCAAAATGTCAAATAGACCATTGAAAGTTATTTAAAACAAGTAAGAGAGCTATATTCGGCTATGCCGAATCTTATATACCCTTCATCTAAAGTATAATTTGATTAAGTTAAAATTTTTTTTTAATTTTAAAAAATTTGTTTTTTTTTAGTTTTTTCCAATTTTTTGAAAAAAATTTTTTTAATTTAAAAATCTATTTTATTACTTTATTAGTGAAAAAACAAATGTATGACAAAAAAATATTTTTTGTAAAAAAAATTCGGTTTAAAAAATATTTTTCGCGATTTTGACCCATTGTAGGTTCAACTTACTATAGCCTTATATACATCGTTGCAATGGACTATCATTAGATATCCATATTGTCTATATTTATGACTTAGTAATAGAGATATAGATCCAAAATAGGCCAAAAATAGAGGTTGTCTCGGATTTTAGCTCAAATCTCCGTTACTTATGGACGGATTTTGCTGATTTTAAATACGAAACTTCTCGAAAGCATGTCTGACAGGATTATTGAAGATTTGGATCCCGAAGATATCTAGGGTCTTCAGAAAATTGATTTCAACAGACAAACGGACAGACAGACGGACACGACTAAATCGACTCCGCTATCTATACGGATCCAGAATATATATACTTTATAGGATTGGAAAATTATATTGTGGAAATTACAACCGGAATGACAAATTTATATATACCGTTCTCACGATGGTGAAGGGTATAAAAATGGTAACGTATGCGGAATGAAATTGAACCAAAAATTTGTCACTGGCCAAAGAAAAAGTACATGAGCTATTTGTGTTTTAGGACTTATTAATACTTAAAAACCCCATTGGCATTTAGTTATTTCAAAATGTCAACAAAATAAAAACTACATTTTTATCGGGAAAAGCAGAGAAGTGGACTTTTTTGGAAGTAAATAAACCTATTATTGATTAGATGTTCATAGTAGAACATAATATTTTTGAAAATTTTGATTTTTTGGAGTTCGATTTGACAATCAATTCTAATTAATATATGATGAAATGTGTACACAAAATTAATCATTTCATAAAAAGAAACATCAGAGATTATTTTTTTAAAAACAAAGTTCTTCTTAACTTTTCCATCATCCAACTGCCACGCCCAGATGATTATGGTGTTTTTCAACACCCTTCAAATTCCAGATTTTCTAAAGTGCAAAAATGTCCCAAGTTTTTTAAATTAAAAATAATTTGAAAGTTTTTGTACCTTTTAAAATAGAAACTCAAATAGGAATTCATTCGAATTATGAATTTCTTTATTCTGTGTGTGTAGTTTTATTAAAATATGTCTTATATTTCCTTACGTCAATATCACTTGATATCGAAAATGCAATGTTTGTGTGGTATCAAAATATATAATATTCATACAAGAACATGTAAAATTATATTTTTTTTCATTAGAAATTACATAATGTTATAAATGAAAAGTATTTTAAACAATGGAAATATTGGATTTAAGTTCTAATAAAGAAAATCGTTATTAAATTTATCATTTGAAATTAAATTTTTAATTCAGAAAGGTATTAGTTTTAGTTTATTTTTCCTTTAAAAAAGTTTTATATATTTGGCATTAAATCACAATATATAGAAAAGGAAAGCCATATATGTATTCTATAAAATGCTTTATAAAATAAGGTATGTTCATATCGGTATATTTTTGACAAAAATGCAATTTTTAAAAAAAGTAAATTTTTTCAAGTTATTCAAGCTGTTAACCAAGTGTAAAACTTTATAAACAAATATGTTTTTAAATCTCAACATGTTAGTTTATGATGTCAAAGGTGGATAATTTTCACTGTGAGTCACTGTAATTTGCAACTCTAAACCAAATTAAATGCAACAACATTTCATTTCATCTTTTCTATTAACTTTTGTCTCCTCAATTCATTTCTATAGCGAAAAAACTACAGAATATCATGCACTAACATGCAAGTATTTTGTACAACAACACAGAATGAAACACAAAAAATAAGTAATAAATAAAAAAAAGCTTTCATAAATAAGTTCATCTGCATGTATGTTAGTACGTATGTATGTATAACAAAAATAATTTTCTTCATACCTTTTAGACTTTACCCCTCCTTTCAAATATAATACCCAACATCTTTGCATGTGTTGGTTATACAAAACTAGTATACACATAACGAATTCCCGTAAATTACGACGAACGCACGATTATTACATTGTTTAACAAAAGTTTAATTAATTAAAAAAATAATTTAACACTTTTAATAGTTATTGCAAATATTAACCGAATTTGCATTTAAAACACTAAACATTTAAAAAACTAAATAATTAAATAAAACACTCGCGCACACTTACCGTTTGACACGACCGATTGAGTTAATAAACGCGAGAGGACTAAAAGCACTTGTTAATAAATACATAATAACATAAAGAAATAAACACAGATGGCGACATCGCTCTCTTAAAAAAATTCTCTTAGGCTCAGTGACGTCAACATTGACTAAAACTGATTGTATTATATGAAAATTGTATGTGATTTATAATGGAAAAGTCAATAATTATGTTTTAAAGTTATTTATGTTTAATAAAATAAAATGTATTTTAGGTTTTATGTTATTAGACACATTTTACTTTATTAATATTCAATATTTTTGCTATATTTAAGTTCAAGTCATTATTTTTTTATATTTTCTTTTTCTTGATGTCGTACTATCTCTGAGTTCTTCATTAAGTTTTTTTTATTTTAAAGTACATTTTTGAACGAAAAAATAGAGTTTTTACTTTTTCATCACATTTGATGTGGTGAGCCTGTTCCAATAGAGATTTTATAACACTGTAATTGGTAATAAAATACCGATTTAACAATTTTTTATAATGTACAAATTCACGATTTTGATTTTTTATTATTATTATTATTGCAAGTTTTGACACCACACCACATTTTAATTTTTAATTAATTTTTTTATTTATTTTTCACTATTTATTTTGAAATTTCATATAAAAAGTAAGTATTTTACATTAAAAACATAAGAAAACAATCATTGCTGACGTCACGAAAAAAGAGTAAAAGAGTACACTAAAATAACGGTATCGTCGATGTCGCAATCTTGTTTATTTCATTCATGACATAATAATAGAGTGCATTAACTTGCACTCCAACAACAACAACAACAATAGCGAATGCAAGTGATAAAGTACCCTACAAGAACAGTAACGGTCATTTTACCGGTCATATGACTGGCATTGTTGATAGAAATATCAATCATCGCTTAGAACAAACTTTCTATCATTTTCTTAAGGCCAATATGAAAAAAGTGATGGAAACTTTTGTGTACGTGTGATTTTGCATCCTTCTCTAATTTAAGCATTTTGTCGTCCACTGAACATATATCTGAACAGCTTACTCTAATGTTGTTTACTAGTCAACGATGATATAAATATTAGTCACAGTTGACCAGTAAAAGTTGATGGATATACCGATCACAGTTGACTAATCAAACTTGATGGATATAGTCGTCACTGTTGACGTACATATGGTTGAAATAAAACACGATTTATTTCAATTAATTTCTTTATATTAAATAAAACTAATAATATTAAATAAAAAAAACTACTTATTAAAACTGCTTTCGAAAAGAAAGATTTCATGGGCTTTTCTGTTAAAAGTTTTTTTATTGGCTTCTGAGGGCGTACATCGACTTGAAATAGTTCTTGATCGGCTTTATCATCAAATGTGCTGTAATTAATAAAAAAATAAAGTTATATGTGTGTGTCTATTGTTGTAAACTATTTTGACCACTTACCCAATCCCTCTTCTTTCGAAAATATTTATTTTTTGCACTTTTTTTGTGTTTACAATAACTAATCTTTAACTTTTTAACACTCTTCACATAAATAAATAATAATAAATGAAAAAATGCAACTCTGCAATATACATTGGTCAACGATGATGGATATTTCCATCAACAATGACAGTCATATGTTCGGTTAAATATAAAATGTGTGCAAATGTGTTAGTAAACATCTTTTGTGTGTATTAGTTTCGGTCATCTATTTCTTGTAGGGTAATTACCAAAAATTCATCTCAACTCTCTTTAAGTTCAAGGTTAAAAAACAAAATAGAAAATAATAGTGATGCATATGAAGCTGTTTTCTTTTACTTGGTAAATTTAACGTTTAAGGAGAATTTAAAAATGTTTAAGATAAATAAAAAATCATCATAATATTAATAGGCAAGTCGATTTCTTTAGACCTCTTTTATGCTCATATTATACATTCAATTTGGGCAAAAAATATGCCATTTGAAAGGTATTTATTTATAGATATGCACAATATATATTTTATTGAAATCGGTTTAGTTTTTTAGGAGTTATGATGTTCAAGCTAAAAAGTAAACAAAGCAATGTAGGTTGTCCAATTTTGTTGTTGTAAAAAAATAAGAGAAACAATTAAACATCATTGATTTTGCTCTGTTTTAAGTGAGAGTTGTTATAGAAAATAAATAAGAAGGGAGTTTAATAATTTTAAGTCACTTGAAAAAAAATATTTTGAAGGTGTTTTTTTTTTGTATTTTGTTTGTTGTTTTAATTTTATGTACAATATATGCCTAAATGGCTCTTTTACCATTCTGCATAGTTTCGCTAAAAAATGTCGTCATTGGAGTAGTGGGCGTGGCACGTTAATATTATGTAAAAGTGTTTAAACTTTTTACGAATTAATTTCTTATTACTGTGCGAAGTTTAGCTGCATATATGCGGAATTAGGTTAGAGGTTAGTTCACTCACCTCCCATATAAAGTAATAATTGCTCGAATAATTAGCTCTCTCATAATTTTACAAAGATTGGCTGAAAATGGTCGGGATTGTATAAGTGGTATTAGCACCTCCCTTATATAGTAAATAATTAATTTCGAATATCTGGAGAATTCTAAAAGTATTTAAACTTTGTATCAATCAATTTATTTCTATCGGTGACCGCGTGACCGGAACATTGAGCATGGAATCGCCATTACAGAAAAAAATTTAATTTCGAGAGTCTTTAAGCTTTGTCTGAATCACTTAAATATGTACAATGCTTGGCTGAAATTGGTCGGGATCGGCTTAGTAGGAATGACCCCTCCCATATAAATGAAATAGTTATAATTGAAGAATTATCGTAGTTAAAGTAAAGCTAGTTATGAGTTAGTTTTTTACATAAAAGATATAAAAATGGGTGGGATCAGCAGTGGAATGGTATCTCCAATGCGTAGTTAGTTATTTTAGAATATCAAGTGAACTGTAATTGATAGATTCTCAATATTTTGCATGTGTTATTTTCATACCATTACGTGAGTAGTTAGGTTCTATCAGAAATTCATTCACATTTTTTTTATTATTTTACTAGGATAGGGGCAGTGAAGCACACGAGTTATGCTAGTAACATTAAAATCTTCTAAATTTAAAACATTTTTTTGACAACTTATTTTTAATTTGTGTAAATTTTATTAATAACTTAATTCAGGATGAAATTATAACGGTAATTAAAATGAAAAAGTGTGTTTTTGAAAAACCAGTTTCGGTTTATGTCTTCTAAAAAAAACCGGTTAGCCGGTTTATGTTTAATTTTTATTCAATATGCAAAATTTCTACTTAAATTTATTTTTATAGACATTTTTGTTAAAGAAAAAACAATTACATGTGTAAAGCCATGTTTCAAAAGAAAAATAAAAAGATTTTAGCATGTAATTTTTTATTTTAATGAAATAAATCATAACAATCAATAAAATTGTTGGCTTAAATCTAATGTGTGATTTCATTCCTATCATAAAAACCATTACTTTAGTGTCTAATTTACATAATGTGTTTACATTTACCTTTAAGTATTAATATTAAAATTGAATCCTTATTGTTTTACCATCCTATTTAAATAAGAAATATGTTTAGAATTGTGTACTAAATCCTCGGAAATTATACATTTTTGAATTCTTAAGGCTCTATCTTTATGCGAAGTATTATCAAATGCTACAATTTTCTATAAAATAAATCAATATTTTTAAAAATGGTATCAAACTTTTTCAAAAATATGTTTAAATGAGTTTTAGAAAATATATTTCATTAAAAACGGTTAACTGTCTTACAAAAACCGGTCTGACAAAAAACCGAAAAGTTAAAGACAACCGAAACCGGTCGACTTTACAAACATGAAAAAACAGGTTGAACGGTTTTGGGTTTCGGAAATTATCGCTACCGAATTAAACCAAATTAGTTATCTTTCAACCGTTTCGAAAATATGGCATTTAAAATACAACTGGTTTCGAATACGATTTCAAGTGAAAAAAATCCGGTTGACCGGGTTTTCAATATATACAGTAATGATTGTCCGTATTTTTACTAGAATATAATGTTTTTACTTTCGTTAGGTCTTTTTACAAGTAATAAACAAAAAATATACAAACAAATTTATTTTTTAATTAACATATAAACTGTTTGCCAATATACACTAGATCAGGAATAGATATTTTTGGAAAAATAAACAAAATAATTTCCGTAATCAGTTAAAATCGGGTTTGGAACCGTAAACCTTAAATTTGCTTTCACAAACAGGCTCTGTTAGTTATTGTTAGTTATTACAACATAGTTTAGAGATTTTTGATACGAAAGTAAGATAATAAATATTGTTACAAAATATAACAAAAGTTAGAAAGAAATTTTATATTTTGACCAAAAATTAAAAAAAAAAATATTTATAACTAAAACCGGTTAACGCATACATAAAAACCGATCTGTCGAATTATTTGAAAATATAAAATATTTTAAACGACATAGTTTTTCAAATAGAAAAAACGTATCGTCGGTTTACGGTTTCGGTTTTTAGAAACATTTAGGAACCATATCAATAATTACTATAAAGGTGTTTTTTTTTTTTTTATTCTTTCTATGAAATTTCTTTAATTATTAAATACCTTGCGAGACATCAGCTTTATATAATTGTCAACCCTTTGTAATCAACTGGATTTTTTTTAAATAATGTTCAAAAACTAATTGCTGAAGTATGTTTATTTATTTTATATTTCCATTTAAGGATTGCAACTTTAAGATTTAACCTAATATAAATTATAGTCCCTAAATTTTGGAGATTTATACAGTTTTCAATTTAAAGCCAAAAGACAAATTTAAATAAACTACAGAATTCTAAGTATTTTTAATTATGAAAATTACAATCAAATCAGATAAAGTTAAGCCGTGCCGTATCGACTCTGATGGTAAATTTTGATTTTTTTTTAAGATTTTGTAAAACAAATTTTTATTAAATACAAAATTAAGAATTTCCTTATAAAACATTCGTAACTATTTTCAATCTGTTGTTGGAGCATCTTAATGAAATTCAATAATTTAGAAATGAGACTGAAGGCGAAAACAATGAAAATTACCACTTTTGTTATGTTGTGTGACCAAAATGACCCAAAAACAAATTTTAGTAAATTTTTACTCCCAGTGGCTTCTTTACAATTTTGTTAAATCCATATAAAACGTTTAAGAGTTCATTTAAATATTCAATCAAACCGTGTTGTTTAAGCGTTTTAAATTATTGTACCTTTTCCCACCTATTTGTTTAGCAATCATTAGGCGGGCCCAAAAAAAAATTGGGAGCTTAGTTTTCGCCGCAATCTTAGCCAAAAACATACCAATTAAATATAGTCAGTTTAAACTATTATTTTTACCCTTACAATATTGTAATAAGCTCTAAATACTTTCACATAGTAACATTTTAGTGTTTTCTCCTATTCAAATAATCTTGGAAAAAAGTTTCAAAGGTTTTTGTTTTTTCAGTCGTGGTACCTAGTCATTTTATTTAAGTAGCCTGTGAGCATTTCTGCAGCAAACATATTTTATTTTTAAATTTCTTCATAACTTTTTCGAATTTTGAGATGCCTTTTCCCCACAGTTTTTAAATTTATCAAAGCTTTATAACAAATTTTGTGTAAAAATTTTGTTTTATAAATTTAAAAATTCTTTATGAATATGGGGGTTTTATTTTAGGTGTCTGCTAGATTTTACTAGTAAAAAATATTCCTTTAACGAACCCACTTATTATGAATTGAAATCGTTGAAACCAATTCAAACTAAAACATATAATTTGATCGATTTGTTTTTTAATAATACCTTAATAAATCTTTATTTTTAGTTTTTATAAAAATTGTGCCATCCTAATCAACATAAATAAATTCGCTTGTATGGATGTATATTGTTCTCTGGCCTTTACAATTTTTCTAATTCCAACAATATTTCTATAAAAAAAAATTATGTATACTCTTTATTGAACAAAATGCATTTAATGATTTCCCTCTCCCTCTCTTCCCAAAAAAAAAAAAATGTCATAAAAAACGTTACTAACCAAATTAGTGTATGAAATAAAGTATTATTTTTATTTGCAAAAAAATACCAACAAAACATACAAACCTTATTTACACATGCACAATCAAACCAGCAGCAATTTCTCACAACACCCCCTTCTGAACAATAAGATGTTGCAATTTTAACCGTTATTTCTTTTATAAAATCGGTTTTAAGGTACACATTGTTAAAAGTCGCTCTCATAATCTCTTACTCTCGCTAGTTAGTAGAAATCTTGCTAATTTTTGTCTAAAAGAACAACAACATCATTATTTCCTTTTCCTCTTTGATTTATTCTTAACAGTGCTGGGTAAATGTTAGTAGGGAATGTATTTGGAGGTATTTGGTGCAACAAAGTACTTAGAAATTATAAATTAATGTAGGGAATTTCTGTGTTGTTGTATTTATATATTTTGTTATGGATGTGATATGTTTATGAAAAATGTATTTATTTTTAGGCTTTAAAAAGGTGATTTTGTTTCATAATCCCATCAAATACCATAATGTAATTTTAACGAAAGCTGTCATAATATTGGAATTGCAATAATTTTGGTAAAAATTACAAATGTTCAATGTTCAATTTAATTTAAAAATCTTAAAATTCGTTTGATAAAGTGACCATAATTATACGAACTGTATAAAGTCTGGCTGTAGCTTTTTAAACAATCAAGATTTTAATTTCCATTTTTAATTGGTTTTAAAATAAAAATATGATTAGGTATTAAACCAAATAGTTTAGAAATTTTCCCATTAAAAATTATGTTAAATTGTTAGGAATATGTTTAAAATTAATACAATTTCATGCAGAATCAAGGGCAGATTTGATATCATGCTCGAACCATTCCCGTTGGCTTTTCCATTTTCAAATTCATTTTGAAATATTTTTATAATTTTAAGCTATTTTTTTATTTCAATAGCAATTTATAATTCATTGCTATCTTAGAGATCATCTTCAGTATCGGAAGTAAAGAGATAAAACTAATTAATTTTAAATTTCATTGTCTGTTATTACTTAGCAGACGTTTGTTATCAAGACAAAGTCGTCTGACAATTTTGTCAAAACGATGCATAAATGGAGACTATACCTGATAATGACAAACATTTATCAAGTGTAAGTTTTTAAATATTTCTTGTTTCTAAATCACGGGAAATTTAATAACGAATTTTGTTTTTAAAAACAAAAAACAATATTATTTCTGTGTTAACTTTTAAAAATAATAATTAATGGAATAAGTAAAAATGGATTTTCATGAATCTCCAGAGGAATATTCCTTGAGATGTGGCCACACATGTGGAGACTAAATGTTTGTGAAAATTTAGACTTTAACAGCGTTAAAGAACACTATCTGATTGAAATGTGTAAAAAAAAGTTAAATAAATGGAATTTACAATAGACCTTGACAATAAAGATTGTTGATGGCGCCCTTGGCAGATTAGAAAAAGCATTTCAAGTTGCCAATTGTCTAAAAATTTAGTATTCAGTGATATTCTATGAATTATTACAGATTAATTATAATAAATGAACTTAAAAAAAAGAAGAACTTTAGAGCATTTTATAATGCATTTCTAAAAGGGTTGATATCCAACTATTTTGCTGCCAATATTATATTCGCTGTATTTTAATGAAAAATCACAAATATTCAAAATGTTTACCTTTGACACCGATGGTGGAAGCGCTATATTTCATATGGATTAGATAATAATGTTATGAATTTGTTTTATTAAAAATAAGTAACAGTACAAAGTAATGGAATATTGTGGAAATTTATCAAAAATTTACTTTTTCCTGAAATTCTTAAAGTTCAATCGCAGCTACGACAAATCTATGACTTTTTTGGTTTTTATTGTCGTTTATATTACACTATAAAAGGCATTTCTTAGAATTTTAGAATATGTCAAAAAGATTTGTTGAAACTACAGTATTAAACATTTTATAAAACAAACGATTTGACTCAAATTAAGCACAAAGATTTAAAATGACAAAATATTCCAACAAAATTATTTGAATGTAAACAAATTTGATTTTCAAGTTCGTAAAATCCGAATAAATCATTTAATATGTTTTCTCATTATTTTCAAGATAATAACTGAAATGTAGGAAAAAAGATTCTTCTTTATTCTCTAATATTGTTATTATTGTTTTATAATTCTAACATACAAATTTTTACAAAACTTTCGTAATTTGTTCAATCATTTGATGGATAAATAGTTGGCAGGGCTTCACGTCTCTTCCTCTTCGGGTTATAGCAATTGATCCATCACAAGTAATTATTCGGTGCAAAAATGATTTTCTTTTATAGCGTTCAAACCAGAGACCGTAACGATTATAAGCTATATTATAAGACTTATGTGCTGTTTTTCTATAGCGAACGAGTACTTTGAGTGGAAATTTAACATATGTTTTGTTATTGTAACAAAAACAAAATACATGTAAAATTTCCACTCAAAGCACTCGTTCGCTATAGAAAAACAGCACATTAAATTTTAATAATTATTTTTCAAGTAAAATTTTTTGGTCATAAAATAAAAATAATTTTCTGAGTTTTATTTAATATTCAAAAAATAATGTTTGCAGCACAACAACAATTTGTTTAAACTAAAATAATATATTTGGACATTATGACAATATGACTTAATAGCAGACCGTTTGAATCCACCAAATGATTAGTTTTTGAGCACTAAATAAAACTTAAAAAATAATTATTAAAATAAAATCTGCTGAAAATGAAATTAGTATAGTCAAATCTATGATGATATTGTTTCATTAAATTTCAATAATAATAATTATTTTCTGTCCCTGGTTCAAACATCATTTCGTACATGCAAAATTGTCTTTCAAGATCTCTCGGCTTCAAATTCTTCATCCTCAACACTGGTCTCGACAGAGTTGGGGTCTGGACAGGTTTTAGGTTAAATGACTAAGTAGGTAGTTCCATGGAAGTTTGGCTCTTTTGTGAATACCTGAAAAACAAAAGAATCCAAATATACATACATATATAAGTATACCTTAATTTTTTATGAGTTTCAATATGTCATCGTTCGGAAATACACTTTAGAGCTATAATAACTATAATCTTCAACAAAATCGTATTAAATTCAATTATTTTTCGTTCCAATTACCAGGCCTAAAACAAAAAATTGATAAACTTTAAAACACTAAAAATAATTTTGAAAATGAGATGCAAATTTTAAAGATAAACTACATAATATATAAATAGCTAAGAAATTCATCAGTCAAAAAAATAGCACCAAGATAGAAATCAATTAAAATAAACGAAAATTAACCAGAACAAGATTAAATTTAGATACAATTATTATGTTTTGTAACGTTCTTAACACGTTATTATTAAAAGTAAAATGATGCTGTATTTGGTTTTCGCATTTTTTTGGCAAAAAAGAGACCGCCCACCATCAACCTACAGAGATTATAAAATTTTGCACTTTTTTGTATCGAATTTGTATGACAAATATATTTTTTCATTCCCCAAAATACATTCTTAAATGTTTTTTGTTTCCATTTACCCTTTTTAGTGACTCTTGGACATATATTTTTAATAAAATTCTGTTTTGGGATATCACATCCTGTACCACGATATTGACCTTTTAGCTTGAAACCAAAATTTATAACAATGACTCATTCCAAACATCATTCCTAACGTCATAATTTCTTTGATTTATATCTGAGTATGAGTTTGTAAAGCATTTGATCATATAAGATTGAATTATTTATTCCACATATTCAATATATTCTTCGAATGTTTTAGTAGGAAAACCATGATCGAACTATAAATTTAAAATCTGTGTGTTTTATTCATCTTATTTTACATTTTGGTTAAAATTGGATTCAGAGAACATTCTATAGAAGTCTGATACAACAATATAACTTGTTTAATTATTTGACCAAAATGTGTTTTGGTAATTGAATGCTGAAGAGTGGTAATGCGACTTTTGAAATTTTACCTTTAGTAGTGGATGTTATATTGTTATTGGTGACACTTTTCTTTAAGTTTTGTTCTCGTAATGGTCAGCGAATAACTGCAACACTAGTCGTCACTTTTGACCACCGTAGAGGACATAAAGGCCTGATTTTCGAAACGGTGGGCCAGAGCGTGTTATGATTAAAAGCGATAAGCGGTTTCGCAACCTAACATTTTTATATTTATTTCAACGCATTGTTTTTTAGTACCATTTCTAAATATCTACAAATATTTTTATTCTGAATTCAGTTAATTTTTATGTTCAGAAATCATAATTTTTTAAACTAGAGCCACAAACACCACTTTTTTGTTACTAAAAAAATTTTAAAATATTTTTTTTTTTAATTTTAATCAATTCGATTTGAAAAGACTAAAATTACAATTTTATGGCGACTTTTCAAAACGAAAATATAAGTATTCTACATTTTTCGACAATTTCTTACGATGGTGCCATTATTTTGACTGCACAAAATCTGGGTATTTATCAAAAATGCCATTATAATTGTTTGAAAGGGGAATATTTCCTAAAGAAAACTTTACTCAATGAAGAAATAGAGATTGATTAATGATTCTACATTATATTTAATTAAAATTACTATAGAAACAAAAATATTTCTTATGTTAATTGAGGTTCTGTGATGCTATTATTTTGACTGGCTCTGTATAACATTTACAAAATATTGTCAAATGCTAAAATTTACTAAAAAAATTAATGTTATTTTTAAAAATATTATCAAAATATAAGAAATATGCATAAATTAGCTTTTAAAAGTAGTTCGTCAAATTCGGTTAATCCTCCGGTTAATGTAACAGTTTGTCGAAAAACCGAAAAGTTAAACATCCGAAATGATTTTACAAAGATGAAAAAACCGGTTGACCGGTTTTGAATACTCTAACATAATACATAAGCCACATAAATGCCCTAATTCCAATATATATGTACATAGTACGTACTTTCAGTACAAATAATCGGCCACTTTAATTTGAGAAATTACATATTATGAAATCATTGTCATCTCCTTATTTAGTTCATTCCATATGTTTCTTAAAAGCGGTAGTGCCTACTTGAGTAATAAAGTGTTTGAAATAGTTTTATTTAAAAAAAGTATTTAAAAATTAAAAACAATTTAAAGTAAATGTTTAAAGAAATTAATTTATTAATGAGTGTGTTAGTTTTCGTGTTTTTTATTTCATATTTCTTATTTAACAATTAATAAAAATTGCCAAACTACGTACATACATACATATTAATGTGACTCTACAAGAAGGTATACATACAAAAAGATAATCATCTACACACTGCACCCAACCCCTCCCCCTGAAAGTAACTAACATCATCATTATGGTAAATATCTACATATTATACTTATTTTCTGTTGCTCTCAGTTTCTATCATTCTCCTTAGATAAAAAGCTTTCACTAACTACTAATTTAAGTTTAAAACTTAAAGCTTAAACAGTGGGTAGACAAAAGCTTTCAAGCAAAGCTTTAGGGTTAGTTTTTTCCTGCATTGATCAAAAGTACTTCCTTTTTCAAGAAATTAGTACTGAACGTACATTTTAAGTACCTTTGCTATATTGTAGCTAAATAACATACAGTGCACTCGCGGTAACGTGAACACCGTCTAACGTGAACACCGCGTAACGTGAACAAGCTTTTGCTTACATTGACTACTCTGTAACGTGAACAAACTCAGAAAGCTCTATAACGTGAACAATTTTTTTTTACTGCATTTGTTTTCTAATCATGTAGACAACACTTCAATACATACATTAAATTCAATTTTTAAAGTTTTGAGAATCCCTTTATAAAAAAAATGTGTTTGTATCCTCTAAATTATTTTTTTTTTAGTGGCAACGAATGAGTAATTTTATTTGCTATATAATTTTATTTCAATTTATAGTTTCTCGTGACCTCGTTTTGTTTTGTAATGCATTTTAATCAATATATATGTTTTATTTCACGTTCAAGCGTGGAAAACACAGGTTTATATTATAAAATTTTATATTTTTTCCATGAAATTCGACAATCGCTATCGTGAACAATTTCACTAACATGAACTCCCTTGGTTTTAATTAGTTCACGTTACCGCGAGTGCACTGTACATACATTTTAGTACATTCCAAATGCAATGTTTAACATTGTCCATTAGAGGAATTTAGAAAAAAATCTCTCTCATGTATGGATTTGTTTTATCAATTCTAGATTTTTCTTAAAGCTCAGAGTTCTTTTTTTACTCCCAAAAACAATGCAATATTGTTGTTAAAGTTGTTGCTTTTTTATTTCCTTCATTTACTTTTGTCTCCTCAAAAGTCTACACACCTTCTGTTTTATTAACTTATCCCTCTTTTTGTTAGTTGCATTTTACATTGTTTTCTATGCTGTCGGATGTTTTGTGTTTAAAGTTGATTTTCTTTTAATTTATTAAATAAATTATTTTGTACCTACGTATGTTTAAAGTTTTTTAAAAGTGTTAATTTGTTGATTCCTTTAATATTTACAGTATTAAATTTAAATACAGCAATTAGTTCAATTACATACAATGTACGTATGCATGTAAATATGTATGTGTGTAGTGTTATTTTGTTTGAAGTAAAATCGTGTTTGTTTTCATTTTCGTTTTTGCTCGATTTCGTTTGTTGTTGTTATAATTGTGAGTGAAAGAATTGTGTTAAAGAGACAAGTGTAGTGATGACGTCATCATTAGAATGCATTCAACAGTGTTGGTTGTTTTAAAAGACAGTAAAATAAACATTGAAGCAAAAGCCGAATAGAACTACTACAGTGGTACACAATAATGAAGTCGAGACATCAATACAAATAAGGTTAGTTTTTATTTTGTTTTATTTATTTATATTATAAATTTACCTATATTGGAAATATTTTAATGGAAAATTATGAACATAATTAAACAACAAAATAATTAAAACTTATTAACAAATTACTTTTAATTATTTGTTAAAAATTTTAAAAAAAATTAAGGAATTGATAACGAACTTTTATAACTTTTAGACTTTATTGAAAAATTTTAAAATATTTTTAAAAGCAAAACATTTTAAATTTCTGCTAGATTGACCAGCTGTCATTGAAAAAATTTAAATTCGTCTACTTTAATACCTATAACATTTTACGTTTACGTTTGTTGAATTGTTTTTTATTTAAATAAATTAAACATTATTTCCCTATTACTATTATACCCATCATACAGTAGTTGAACCTTAATAAAAATAGTTGTTGAAAATACAATTTTTGTATGTAATTTAAATCACATATTCGATTTTTTGTGTTTTAATTACGAACACATTAATATCAATAATTTTTTTTATTAAAATTCAATCAATAACGATAATTGAATAATCAAATTCAATACATACTAATATTTTAGTACAAAATATTAGAAAATTTTTATCTTTGAGCACATGAAACTTGATTAAATTATGAAATAATTGAAAACATTGATAAATTCACATATGGGCAATTCCACGAGAATGACTACCACGAATGAAGAAAACAAAAACCCTTGAAATTCTTTATCAAGATGATTTGAATAGGAAAGTACTTCCGTTTTATGTCACGTACGATATGCCTTTATTTAGCTCTATATATTGGACAACAATGTTTCGAAAGAACTTTTTTTTTTTTAAATATAGTACCTCTGAATGGAACATGAAAACCAAATTATTTTTCAGACTCTTTTATTTTTGCAAAATCTATTCCACTCTATAGGGGTACAAATGTCACGTACGATGTTATGGAATTGCCCATATATAGTATATCGGAAACTCTACTGTCAAAAACCGAAGTTGAAAACAAAAACATTTTGTGTCTTTTTTTTTTTGTTTCTACTTTCCGCTCTTAGGTTTTTGTATGGTTGGTGTTAAATATAAAAAATATTTAAGATTATTTGAAAAAATTTTAATTTTATATGGAAAGTGTATCTGAAATTTGCATTTAAATATTTATTTTAATTATGTGGATTTTAAATCAATAAAATCCAATGTCAGGTTCATAGAATACGAGTATTTAAAGTTACAACACATGTAAGTTTTCTTGATTTTAACAAAAATTAAAATCGTGAGTTTTTCTAAATTTAAAAGAATAAAAATGGAAATGTTCGAGGGTATTCAAAGGGTATATATTTAGCGAATATGATCAAAATCTCTTTGGTGGAATTCGTGATACAATATACATAATAAGAGCAGATATTTTCTTACAAGCAGGATATGAAGTATAACAAGTCGGAGAGCTATATTCGGCTGTGCCGAATCTTATATACCAAAATTTAAAATAAAATTAAAATTTTTTTTTTTAATTTTTTAACATTTTTTTTTTCAAAATTGTTTTTTAAAAGTTTTTTCCAATTTTTGTAAAAAAAAATTTGTTTAATTTAAATTTTTTTTTTTTTTTTAATTTATTAGTGAAAAAAATTATACTATAGCCTTATATACATCGTTGCAATGGACTTTGGGATATCCATAAGTAGATATCCATATTTTCTATATTTATGACTTAGTAATCGAAGATATATATCAAAAATAAGCCAAAAATAGAGGTTTATTTATGGACGGATTTTGCTGATTTTAAATAGGAAACTACTCGAAAGCATGTCTGACAGAATTATTGAAGACTTGGATGCCGAAGATATCTGGGTTCTTCAGACAATTGATTTCTACAGACAGACAGACAGACAGACAGACAGACAGAAGGACATGGCTAAATAGACTCCGCTATCTATAAGGATCCAGAATATATATACTTTATAGGGTCGAAAAATTATATTGTGGAAATTACAAAGGTGAAGGGTATAAAAATGAGGGATTTAAAAATTATGGTATGCAAAGTATAAGGTTGTATATTAGTTTGAACGTTTAATGCCCCCAAGTTCTAAATTTATGTCTGTTATCTAAGAAAAAGACTGAAAATTTTAACAAAATTGGAGCAGGTTGTGCCTAATCTTCTATACGAACCATCTATATATAGTTTTGGACTTCAATGGGAACTTTAATCACTTATGTTCAGAACTGTAGATTTTTTCTGATATTGTGATTAATTTCTTAAAACTTTAAATGTGTTATATCGAAATTTATGTTAATATCATGGTATATAAATTATTTATTTACAATGAAATATTTTTCCGATGTAGGGGTTATATGGACAGGACCTCACAAATGCTGGTAGAAAGAATTAGGTTCATCTATAACTTGTTTATGTCCAATTTCATTGCGATATCAATTAGTATAAGACAATTATGAATGTTCACGTTATTTCAATACAAAACAAAGAGTAATTGTGAAAATTTCCTAGCTCCTTCATTTGGCACATATCGTGTTTTCAACAGACAGACAGACGGATATAACTAGCTCGTCTTAGAATTTTATTTATACTCTAATGTGGGTCTGCGACAAATATTTGTTTAATCTGTTACAAACGTAATAACAAAGTCAATATACCCTTCAAAATGCGGGATTTCGATATAATTATTAGGAAAAGGGCGATTCTTACAAATATATGATAATTTTGATCAAAATGTTTTCCCAATATTCGTTCTAATTCAAAACCTTCGAAAATAATTTTAGGTGTCAATGCCACCTGACTCGTCTTTACTTGACTCATTATGATTATTATTATCATCATCATTGTTTTCATTGTATGACAATGATTTAGTTACTATGGTTATTAAACATCGTCATCCAATTATTTGCCTGTTACAAGCTATGTCTACCTTCGTAATATCAACAAAAAAAAAACTTCACCTTTAAGTCCCAATTTAATTATGTGAGAATATTTCTGATCCACAGTTTGACAATAAATATTTTCTATATACTATTGGACACACTTTTTTAAGTGTTGCTTTATACAATCTAAGATTGTATTTTTTTATTTTTTTTCAAAAATACTTTATAAATTAAATGGTAAGAAAATACATCTTTAGTATTTTCTTTTTTATATGCATCAATATGTATAAAAGCCTATGTTAAAATAATTAAAAATCGTGTAAATTGCACAAGAAATAAAAAAATCTTCAAAAGAAGTAGGGTAGAAGGGGGATCATTCGCCATAGGGGCACATCTGCCAACACCGAATAACTTAAGAACCGAGTAATCGATTTTGCTACATTATCCGGTTATGTTTTCGTTTATCGAAAATTTACCATATGCCGCGATTAATTGTTTTTCAAAAAACTGTGAAAATATTTCAGAGTTTGAATTTTTTGTGCTAACTTCTTTAGTTTTTGTGATACAAAAAAGATATTGGTTGGTGATAGAATGTCAATAATAGTGAACAATAAGTGATAAAAGTTTTTCCATCATTTAGTTAGAAGTACGAAAAAAATGTATCTCATACCTAAAAACTTACCCTGGGGCACATACGCCAGTTACAAGGAATCCCTGTGATGTAGAGCAAAATGTTGATAAAATATAGAAAAATTCAGTCACAATTTGTTTAATTTTTTTTTGTTAAGTTATATGAAACAAACCATTAATATCTAGTTTATTATACATTGTTTTGTGAATCAAGGTATAAAACAGTAAAATACGTTTATATTTTAGGATTTTTTTGTTTCATTTTACAAATGACAAATCTGCCCCATCCCTTTGGCTTATTTGCCTCATGGCACAGTGTCAGATTTGTGTAATCTAGGGGGACTAAAGTCTGAATTTTCAAAACGGGTAAAGATAACTCAATGATTTTCAAAACACAGTTTTCCAATGCTTAGATACATTTTTGGAGAAAAAATTGAGGTGGTCGTGGCAATATTTCGCCTACCTCCCATACAAATGTTAAAATCAAAATTTTAATATTAATACCCTACACCACCATATTGAGAAGGGTATAGTGGGTTATGTTTGCTGATGTTTATAATGTGCAAAAGTATTATTTCAACACCCACCTTAAAGTATACCAAACTGCTCAAGATCGCTTTCTGAGTCGATTAAGCGATGTACGTCCGTCCGTCCGTCAGTCTGTCCGTCAATGTAAACTTTGTAATCAAACTACAGGTCGCAATTTCAAAGATAATTCGACAAAATTAGATACAAGCTTTTCCATTGCCCCAATGTCGATGCCTATTGAATTTGGTTAGAATCGGTGCATTATTTCTCCTAGCCCCCATACGATTGCTTTCTTCCACTTCACGTTTGTTTCATAACAAAACTTTTTTACAAAATTGTTTAACATGGAAAAGTCTACAATTCTGTCGCTACCAGTACTAATATTTCTACAAATAAAATCAAAAACACGTTCATTTCTTACATTTTGCTTTGTTGAAAGCAAAATTTCGAAAATTTCACTACGAAACATTTGTTTGGCCATGATGATATTATAGGTCAAACATTTACGGGGGTCAATTGGGGTGGATTTTCTTTTTTGTTTCTATAAATAGGAAGGTTGGCAAACGGTATAGTAAAAAAAATTTCACTGAACTCAACTGAATTCTGTAACTTTTTTCTATTGAAAATTTTAAAATTAAGAAAAAATCTTACATAAAATGGATGTCTTGAATATCACACATAGACAAATTTAGCAGGCCTTATTTTGAAATGTAATGAAACTCTTATATAGTATAAATATTGTATTTTACTATTCAAAAAGAATTTTAAAAAAATATCAAAAAACAAAAAAATTCAACGCATCCAAACATTGATTACTTTCAGCAAGAACTATTAAAAAAATTTAATGTCAATTATACATCTCACTTTTTGATACCGTTATATTTTTGTTGTTTACATATTTTGTTTTAAAACTTGTTTTTGTAAATACCAGGGTTGTTGTTTATTGTATTCAATAATTTTTAAATCCCGTTAAAACAATGAAATCTGACACTGTGCATGGGTGGGGTGGTTTCGCCATTTTTGGTCAGTCTAGAAATGTAAGAAAAATATTTATACTAAGATGAGTTAGATAAGATTGAAATTAATAAAACTAAAACCAACATATCTAAGTATCCGAAACAAGAAACAATTTGGGAATATCTATTGTGGTTGTGATATGAGATCGCCTCAAAAAAAAAGTGGCATATGGTACCCTTCTACTCTATCTTGTAATTCGAGGGATAGGTTTACTAAAATCGAGGGACATTTGTTATTTGTCTTTTAAATTTCTTGTTAACAAATTTTTACAATATGTTATACAATTTTTAAATTGTATATATATGGGTAAATGAAACTAACTAAACCAAGTTTTAGTTGGATTTATCAACATGATATTAAAACAAGTAAGAAAGTACGGTCGATCACGCTACAGTAAAAACAGTTTTCTTTTAAAATTCCAATAATTTATATTCGTGAGTGATTTTCGGTGGGCGCTATGATCAAGTATGGACCGATCGCCATGAGATCATGCAGCATGACTTACTTCTGTATGAAACTTGTTTCAGCCAGTTTCAATAGCTTTCGTCTTTGGGCCGCAAAAATGCTTGTGCCGAATTTGATAGAAATATATTTAAAATTTCGTTCTGTACTTTGCGGATGTGTTAGACTAATATTTGTGGGTGTTACAAACATCAGCACAAACGCATAATACTCTTCCCACATTGGTGGTGTAGGGTATAAATATAAGATTAATTTAAAGTTTTTTTAAATAATGTTCTTTGACACAAAACTTTAAATAAATTATACAACCTCCAAACGTCACCGGATTTTGCTTAAATTTTCAGCATTTGGAATTTAGATGACGAATAACAATCTTTGAGACCTTGGAAATACCGAAAATCAAAAAGTACGATATAAGATTCACCCTATTACACATATATATATTTTGTGTTTACCTCAAAATCTATAAAAATGTAATCTGCCATATCAATAGTTTTACACAAAACAAACGCTCGATTAATAAAATTTCCATAAACTCATTTCTTTCAACAAAAGCAAAGTGAACATTAATAATATTTCTCGCCCAAATCCGCCTATAAAATCCAACAATAATCCTCTTACACCGAAGAGTATTAAAAACATAAAGCACAATCAGTGTCTGCTCCTATAACAACCCATATCATTGCAATTTGCAACATAAATTAAAAATAATATAAAAAAAAAACAATATAAAACTCACCCTCGAAATCTGAAAAAAAAGTGACTTGTGTTCGTTTAAAGTGCATTTTAGTTGGTCGTTGTCATTACTAAAACATATTTGCATTGTCTAATTTTGCAACGGCCATTGTTTGTTTGGTTGTGCCAACAGTTGTTTGCTTTTCCGATACCAATAATAACAAATAATAAAATTATTTTGACATCAGTGATAAAAGCCAATAAATTTATTGATTGTCTATTTTTTTTCTGGTTTTAGTTCATTCATCTTAGCATGTGGTATTTGTTTTGATATCCATGGTTTTGCTTTTGCTCTAAAGTCCTTTTCCCTATTGTTGTTGTTACAGATTTTATGTGTCTTTTTTTTGGATGTTTATCCTCAAAAATTGTGTTGATTTTGTTAAAAATCAAGGGTGTTTTCTATTCGTAAGCCAAACATTTGTAATTGGAGTTTTTTGTTGTTGCGCAACATATTTTGGGTTTATTTGCACTAATATGTTATTATTAATATTATTACTATTATTGTTATTATCCTTGTTGCTGTTACTTTTAATGCTACTGCTGCTGTCATAATGTCCTTCGCTTGAGTGGCTGTATGAGTTTAATAGAAAATTGTTTGTTTATTTTGCTACTGTGTTTATTTTTAGAATGTTTTATCTATATTAGCCTGCAGTGTTTCTCTTATGAATTTATTCCTGATTTTATTTCACGCAATATAAATTGGTTATTTTGAATGTGACATTAGTTTAAATATCCGTTTGTTTTTATCTTTGCATTAAAATATTTGCAGTAAATAAAATTTATTAGTTTCGACACAAGTATATTTTGAAAATGTAAAATTGTTTGTGAGACATTTTTATGCAAAATGTTTTTAACATTAATATTATGGAAAATTAAAAGGAAATTAATTAGTTAATTGACTCTAAACTAAAAGAGTGAACTAAGGAACCTAAACAGGAGAATCCATCGTAAAGTTAAGAGCAATTGGAATGGAAATCTGGAATTTTAATCAAATTTACAACACAGCTATTATGTACTAGGCTGAGTTAAAATGTCCGTGCCTTTTTTAATGAAACGCAGTTTTTTTGATAAAAAATTATTTTAGTTTTCAAAATAGTCTCTTTGAGGTCCTTTGAGGAGTGAAATCTCATTCCGCCGAGACATTTCTTTAGGTTTGGCAACAAGAAATAATCACTCGTAGCTAAATCCGGAGAATAGGGTGGAAGATGGAGCATTTCGTAGTCTACTTCATGGATTTTTGTCATGGAAACTGCACATGTATGCACCCAATTGTGAGCATACGCTGCAGCCATCTTGCTGAAAGCCTCCTCATACCTTCCTCATTCAAAATTAAAACCACTGAGCCATTTTAGATTCATTTGGCTTCCACAATCTCTCGTACATTTAATCTCCTATTGGCCAACACCATATCGTGATTCTTTTCAATGGTTTCGGGTATAGAGACTTCAACTGGGTCGGCATCTTCCGTGCTTGTGCGGAGTAAACCACTTTTTTACCATTGAAATTGATGGTGCAGAGTTCCCCTAGTATTTTGATTTTTCCATTTTTTTCTTGATTCAAACCAAAAATGCCTATGTGCATTCGAAACCTTCTTCTATTTTTAGCTGCTCGTTCTCTGAACCTCAACCAATGTGCCACGAGATCACTAAAATAAACAAAACAAACGATTTTAAGAAAAAAGCCAATAACAACAAATAAAATTCAGCCGAAAAACCTACTACACCCCCTCAAAACAAAAATACAAGAAACAAAATGAAAACACATTTAATCGAATCACTCAATGAAGCATTAAAAATTTGTCAACGTTGCAGAAGCAAAAAACCAAACCAAAAAACCAAAAAAAAAAAAAAAACGAACCCAGAAGAATCACATAGAAACTGTATAAATTATCTGCTCAAATATCGTCAACAGCTGGTTTTATTTTCTTTTGTTTTATGCATGTGTATAAGTTTTATTTTCTTTTTATGTGCATATCTTTTTTTTTCTGTAAAAAAAACCACAAGTGTAAAACTGCATGTGTGTATAAAGTGTAAATGTGTTTGTTTATTGCAAATGTTTGTTTATTTGTCCTTTAATGTTTGTGTAAATGTTCTGCAATTGTCACTAACATATTTACACAATACATTGCAATACACGTACCCCCTTGGTACACAAAAACATACATACATACACACATTTTTGCTGATAGATGGACAGACGGACGGACGGATAGATATACAAAGTTAAAAACCCCACCCCAGTTCAAACACCTTTTCGTTATTTCTATACTGACAAAAATCCTACCAGTACAATTTGATATTTGCTGCGTATCTATCCAAGTGTGCAAGTGTAAGTGTGTGTGTGTGTTTGCATACCCAGCAAACACAAAATTTTAATGTTTCCCTAAAGGTCCACAGCTCTTCATGATCGTAATTACTAGCTACTTTTTATACCCTTCACCTTCGTTTGTTATTCCATTTGTAATTTCCACAATATAATTTTCCGATCCTATAAAGTTTATATATTCTGGATCCTTATAGATAGCGGAGTCAATTAAGCCACGTCTGCCTGCCTGTTGGTTGAAATCAATTTTCTGAATCTTGGGGATCCAAATCTTCAATAATTCAGTCAGACCTGCTTTCGAAAAGTTTCCTATTTAAAATCAGCAAAATCCGTTCATAAATAACGGAGATATGATCAAAAATCCAAGACAACCTCTAAAAATTTCATCAATTGCGTGCTTTGACAAAAACGCAACAAAACGTATGTTTGGATGTGTGTTGGTTTCATTGCGTTGGGTATTTTGGTTTTGGTGTTTTGGTTCGTTTGGCGTTGTTGTTTTTATACCGTTCACCTTCGTGAGAAGGGTATATATAAGATTGTCATTGCGTTTCTACAAGATAATCTGTTCTTCAGCAATTAAATGGCAAATTTTTAAAAGTTTTCTTTATATATTTAGGATGCTATACGCTGAAAGTGGGCTATTAATGCGTCCACAACAAAGGTAAAGGATATATAAGATTCGGCATAGCCGAATATAGAACTTTTACTTGTTTTAATGTAAAATTGTGAACAGGTGATCACTTGTTCGATGGCTTCTAGGCTATCAAACGATTAACTGTTAATCGGTTAACCGATTAATTTTGGACGGTTAACTTTTCGAATATTTTAAAATTGCCGATTTTCAAATAACAAATTAAGCGATTAATTTGTGTCGATTAACCGAAATTCAACTTTTTTTTACTTTATATAGATATATGGTTTTAAACACACAAATTTTATCTCTTAACTCATGAACATTCGCTTCAATCAATTGTTTTTTGAAGTAAAGCTCAAAAATTGAAACTAAGGAATTTGGACATGTCCTTTTTTCTACAATGTTCCATGATGAACTTTGTATTAATGAGTCGGAGGAAGAGACTGAACTGAATACATTACTGAAACGAGCCTTTAATCAAAACTTAATCAAACTATTAAAAGTATTCAAAATATAAAAACGACTCCAATGGCATAATGGAGGATTTTATATGCTTAAAAAATACTGAGCAAAACACTGAATTGAATAGTCTTTCTCGTTGTTTTATTTTCAATTTAAAATTAATATATAAATTATTCGGTTAATCGAATAATTTAAAATAAACCGTTTATTAACCGACTAAATCTAAACTACGAAAGAGCTTCCTAATGCTGATTTTAGTATATCAACACTAGTTCGTACCTTATGGGTGATTCATCGTGAGGTTTGATTTATAATGTAAAATAAAACACAAATTTTAAAGTAAACTTGAAATTTTTATTATTGTTTTAAACAACAATTTGTGGCATTTACTGTTCGAAATTTATATCATGTAAATACCATGACTACATCTGAAGTGGTCCATTCGAAAGGTCTAATCTTGGGCGACTCGTTCGAGCATAGCGACTGGTATCTCGAGAATAACACGGGTAATGTTGGCTTCCAAGGCGTCAATCGTAGCAGGCTTATTCCTGAAGACCTAATACTTAACATGTCCCCAGAAAAAATAATCAAAAGGTGTGATATCTCACGATCTAGTTGGCCAATTTACCGTAGCAAAACGTGAAATTAAATGCTTACCAAAATGATTTCTCATCAAGGTCATTGTTTCACGCACTGAATGGCTCGTAGTGCCCTCTTTTTGAAACCAGAGCTCACCGAGATCATTAAGGCCAAGAACGTAAAATACGCCAAGCTGCTGAGAACGACGGCGAATCGATTCGTCACGGTCTTCGCGTACACTCTTAGCTACAGATGCTATATTTACATCACTACGTGCTGAATGTGGTCTAACCGGTCGAGTATCATCCACTCAAATTTGCGAATGGAGTTGGCAATAGTAGTTTCAGTAGGTCGATTATGCGCACCGTAAGTTACTCGAATCGAACGAAAAATATTTCTCACAGAACGCAGATTTTCGTAATACAGCTGAACAAGTTGGAGTCGCTGTTGTGGTGTGAGTCTTTCCATGATGATTTGCCAAACGATACTGAACAAAAACGACAAAGCAGTTTGATATGAGTCATGCGTGATCTGTAAAAAAAGGCATGTTAAAAATCAATTCTCACGATGAATCACCCTTTGCATTCACATTAAGGTGGCCCTAATATTGGGCCAACAATTAGAGGTTCCACATTATATTTGATATTTCCAGCTTCTTCTAAAAAAAATTAAAATATAAATTATTTGGTTAATCGAATAATATAAAATAAACCGATTTTTAACCGACTAAATCTAAACCCCGAAAGAGCTTCCTAATGCTGATTTCAGTATATCAACAAGAGTTCGTGAGGTTTAAGTTGCAAAAAATTACAATTTAATTTTTTTATTTTAGATGATAGGGAAGAATTTTTGACATCGAAATGCAACTGAGAATCAAATACCTCTCTGATTGGCTCGTCCGCTTTTTCATTACCATAGTAGTATCTATTTGCATGAATCCAAACTACTGTGGTGTCAGATAGACGACCTAGCCTCAATAAACTTTTCCTATACTCTCCAATATCTTAGCCTTGGATATACATACTAGCTTTATCTGGCTGACATATTGAGAACTTTAGCTTACGTTGATTTAATTTCTTAGTGTTTTCCAGTCAGAATTCGTCGTAAAACATTCTAAGATTTAACATTACCATTTCTTATGGTTTGAATATCCTCTTCAACCATTTAATGCCATCTGTAATCGTATGATCTGGTAGAAAAAACTATTTACCTATACTTCGGATTAGTTCGTAGAAATCCATTCCCATTTGGTCATCTATTTTTTAACCATCTACGGTTTCTTAGTTATTCTTGAATCTCGTAACTTCATTTAAATTTTCTTCATCCAATGCTTTGTAGTTTATCTTGAAATATTTTGTTCAAATTCAGTAAAATCTCTTGGTGTTAATATTACCCTCTGGTAGTTTCATCAAGGACTGCTTCATATTTCGCCTGAATTGATAACATATTCTCAATAGATTTTGTCGATGTAGTTTTCATTGAACCGCAGATGCTTATATAGCACAGTCTCTGTATATTTTGAAAAAGTTGTATTCCTTCTCTAAGGTTGTCCACCACACAATCGAGGAATACGTGAGAATCGTTCGTACTACTTATATGTATACTTATGTGTATGGTTTTATGTCCCATTTCGAGTCTATCGCTCTTCTGCAGCAAGCCCATATTCTATGTGATTTTTCAACTCTGCTATTAATGAATGTATGTATACATTCGGTATAGTCTGCAATCAAGTAGTACTTCTAGATATTCTTCTACTTCTTTGTTATTTGTATTGCCTTGTTTTGAAAGACATGGCATTGATAATTTTGGAATTTATGCTTTCTAGAGAACATACAAATTACAGTATTTTCCGACTTTACATTTAATTTAATAACTGAGAATGTTAACTCTAGTTTATGAAAGAAAATACTAGATCATACTCCACAGTTCATTTAAGAACAATTATGTTACCGCATCTACATTCTTGCCTGATAAAAATAAGAACATTGAACATTTCTGCATTCCGTTAGAGGTGTTTGATTTGGAAGCCTGGCAAGCATATGTATACAATCAAACGGTCAAAGCAAATTCTAAAAAATTCGCGTTGTCTATTGCCTCATTTATAGCTTGAAATAATTTGATTGTTTTTCGAAATGCCAATTCCCGATCGGGTGACTGTGCTGGGCACTACATGACATCCTATTCCAAAATCCCCTTCAACTATTTGGATGTGTTATTAGGATCATTTTCATGTTGAAATATCCATTGTTGTGGCATTTTATCATAGGTAAGAGTGAGCATTTTCTCCTGCAATAAATTTATATGCACTTCTTTGTCCATAATACCGTAAATTTTGTATAAATATCCTAAGCTTTCACCAGAAAAGCAACCCCACACTATAAAATGTCCACCTTCATGCTTAACTGTTTCAGTAAAGTATTTGGTGTGTTATTGACAGTTCGTCGAACTCTCCTTATTTCATCAGAATCCTCAAAATTCAATTTAGATTTGTCATAAAACGGTATTCCAAGCTACAGTCTAGTTCAAATGTTCTCGACCAAACTAAGGACGAGCTTTACGGTTTCTCTGCGATATAAATGGTTTCTTCGTAGCTCTACAGCCTTTGAGAACAGCTGAAACTAGATTGAAAGAATCTATTAATCTAGAAGCTTACGTGTTTTGATCTTAATTAATATATATTTTTGCATACAAAATTTGTCGAAAATATATTTTTGGCTTAGTCTCACGGCATTACATGTGGATAAAGCATTTACGTCTAAAATACATTGGAGTTAAGTGCAATATAGTGTTCAGAGCCTCTAAAGGACTACCATGAACCCATTGCAATCACTTAGATCTCAGAATACTGTAGTCATAATAAATATCAAATCTAATTGTTTGTTGGGCTTTTTAAAGTTGAACAAGTTAAATGTCCGTTTGTCCCTCTCTGTAAGTGAATGTGTGTGTGTGTGTATTTTATGTATGTGTTTATTTGTTTATATTTGTGTATCGTTTATTTACAAATGCACTTTGACCAATTTCGTTTGGTTAAAAACCGCAACGCAAGTTGCCATTTATTGACAAAAGACAAAAACAAAGCAAACGTGAACAAAAAAAAAAAAAAAAATCCATTGAAAAAAAAAAAACAAATACAAGAAAGGTAACACGATTAAGTAAATAACAAAACAACAACTACATCAACTGCACACACACACACACACTATAACAAAAAGAATAGCCAGCAAAGAGAGAAAATAGTTTTAACATTTCATTGGCATCATTCGCACCCTGTTAATCGTCCGTTTGGATTTGTTTCGGTCTGGTCTGGTTGGGAAGTGTTTGGTTATTGAACTATTAGCTGAGAGTTGAGTATTAAATACACATACACACACAAATCCAGCGGACTTGTATACAAACAATATTTACACTAACAAACTCACATACACACTCACACTTACTCAGCCATGGTACATTTAAAGTGCAAAGTGATCCGCTTAAAAAGTTGCATTTATAGCAATTTTGTTGTTGTTCTTTATTTAACGATTTTTGTTGTTGATTTTTTATACTATAGTCTTTCTTGCTGCAGTTGTTGCTATTACAATTGCTGTTACTTGATGTTATTACTGCAATTGTTAATATACGCTTGAGTGATTTTATGTTTTACCTTCAGATTAATCGTATTAACATTTTACGAATGTTTCAACTTTTTATGTCTCTACATGTGCAGTTGACAACGAATTCGAATCAATGTTGGATTATTGTTATGTTTTTTTTGTTGTTTGTATTCCTTTAACTACTGAATGGAGATGACTTTAATTTTGGTAGATATTTTTCCTGGTGGCTTAAATTTTGTATTTTTATTAAGTTTTTTAATAGAATTGCGTATTATACAATAAGATTACAAATGTGCAGAATTTTCACATCTGCTTGCAGGATATAGTTTTGATTCAATTACTTTTACCGAGTTTGTGAAATGTATAGGCATATTTTAATAACACCGTAAAATTTATATTTCATCAATAACCCCAAGCAAATTTCCTGTCATCAACACTTAAATATGGCAGAAAAGTAAAGTCTTTTGATTAAATTAATACAGAATCTGGCTTACATGTTTCTCATTTGAAAAAATGTGGGAAAAAAAGGTTTGAAGCTGGGGATTTTTGTAATTGGGTTGGCTAAAGGATAGGAACGGCACATTACCGTATGAAAGATCGACGTTTCCGTTAAACATGTGTCGAAGTTTTTTTAAACAAGTAAACAAAACTTAACAAAATGAATTCTACAGGTGAAGGTAATCACATTAATTTTCAAATCAAAATGGATGTGATTGAGTGAAATTTTTTAATCCTTTAGATCCTGCTCTCTAAGCTATTGAAGGTAGTATGTATGTAAAAGTATTATGTAACAAACATCATCAAATTCAGCTGCCCGTTGAGTATTTGTACATTTGGTAGGCTCCTACAGCTTTTAAAAAGAATTGGGGTTGGAAACACGGCTCGAGTTTTTTTTTTTTTTAAATGACAAAAAAAGCAGCAAAAATAACAAGAATTAAATCGTATATTTCAAAAACCAGTCAAGCAACAACTAATCAAAAATTGAGTTATTAGGCGGTTACTGTTTTGTAAAAGTAAATGCATCGTTTAATGCAAAACAAATTAAATACTGCCCCCCATAATAGTGAAGTAAAGCCGAGAAATCCGTGCTTAGTGCAAAAAGAAGACAAGTGACAGCGCTTTACTGGTCCTAATCTATTTTTTTTGTTATAAATGATGTGGGTCTCAATAAATTTGAGAAAAAAAAAGATTTACAATCTCTAATGCCCTACTTGGTTGAATATGAAGTATGTTTTAGGAATATTTTACAATGAAAGATGACAACGAGGTATTTCAGAATAAATAGTTCAAGAGTTAATTTGTCATTTTAACTTTGAAGTTCCTAATAAAATTTGAATATTAGTATGAAATTTATAACAGTGATATGGTTGTTGTTTTCAGAAACCAGTCAAGTGCAAACTTTATATTATTTTCTTAACATATGTTAATATATCGCACTGGTTCCTTTAAAGAGAGTCAACTCAAAATTTTTCAATTTTCACTTTTTGCAAGAAATCGATGTACAGCGGTAATATCTACCCACTGTAAAAATCTTACATCATTTTCTCTACTCTTTCGCCAAAAAATACAGTTGTATCCTTCTTCAAATTTCATTGTAATGTATTAAAAAAACAAGTAAGAAAGCCATATTGGCTGTGGCCTTCACGAAATTATACTTTAAAATAAAAATTTTAAATATTTTTAGGTAAACAAAATTAAAGTTTTTTTTTTCACAATTGTTTTTGAAAATAAAAAAAAAAAATTTTTTTCCAATTTTTTTTTTTCAATTTTTTTTCCAAATTTTAAATTTTTTTTTTTAATTAGTGAATAAAAATTATAAAAAAATGTTTGTGGTAAAAAAAATAATTTTCCCGATTTTGACCCATTGTAGGTTGAAATTACTATAGCTTTATATACATCGTTGCAATGGACTTTGAAATATCTATCATTATGTATCCATATTGTCTACATTAATGACTTAGTAATCCAGATATAGATCAAAAATAGGCCAAAAATCGAGATTGTCCCGGTTTTTTCCTTATATCTCAGCCATTTGTGGGTCGATATTTTGATGTATCAATTATGTTTGTAAATTATTTGGGGGCTACGGAAAGTTGATTTCAACATACAGACAGACGGACATGGCTGTATCGACTTCGCTATATATAACGATCCAGTATATATATACTTTGTGGGGTCGCAAATGAAAAATTTGTGAATTACAGACGGAATGACATACTTATATATACCCTTGCCACTCATGGTGAAGGGTATAAAAAAAAACAGTTTTTTGCCTCTACTGAAAATTTTTAAATTTTTAATTGACTACCTTTTACCAGTGCGAAATATAACAAAAAAAATTATGTATATGAAACTGTTACACAAATGGATAGTATTCATAGGAAAAAATATCATGTTCGTATAAGTAATTTTTAGGTTGCTAAGATGTTTTCTTTGATTTACTCGAAATGATTAATTTGTTGCTTGATTGGTTATTGAAATAAATAATTCAATTGACAAAGATATTATATATCGTTTTTATAATCTATTACATACTATTACTTGAGGTCAGGCTATTAATGGAGAGTGCAGTATGTAGTAAACTTAGCTAAATACATTGTACAACAATATTTCTGGTATTGCATGTCTACTTTAATTCATGGCCCAGAAATAATAAAATATTCCATGTTACCTATCGGCCAAATGACCGAAGATGCACGGGAAACCTGTAATAAAATGAATTTTGAAAGAAAATATGATCGTCAAAAAACAATCATCAACTGATCCTCAAATTTCCAGCTGTCGAAAATTACCCCTGAAACCACTCAAATCTTTGTTAAAGGACTGTATTAATTTGCTAGCACCTTCACCTCTAAGTAATCAAACAGAGATGAACAACAATATTTTGACAGTTCTTGTGACTGTTCCGTGATTGGCAATGAAAACTTTTTCATGTAATAAGGACTGAAATCGAAAAAATCTTAACATACATATGGGCAATTCCAAGAGAATGACAACTACAACAGAAAAACAAAAACGCTTGAAACTTTTTTTCAAGATGATTTGAATAGGAGAAAACACTAAAATGTTACTATGTGAAAGTATTCAGAGCTTATTACAACATCTTAAGTACAAAAATAATAGTTTAAATTGAATATATTTAATTTTTTGATTTAATTCGTATGTTTTAGGCTGAGATTGCGGCGAAAACTATGCTCCCAATTAGCATGTAGTGTGAAATGAATTTGGCTCTGATTGTTTTTTTGCTTTTATCAAATTGTTTATTGGAACCGAATATATATTTTGATTTTTTTTTTTTTTAGTTTTTGTATACATATATTTACAGAATATATATTGTTTTACTATAAGAGAAAATCTGTCACGTTCGGTATGTCACGTACGATATTAAATTTTATTTATTATCCAAAGATTATTTTTATTGAAATATGACGGATTGTAAAGGAAAAATATTTGGTTTAGTATAGGAAATTAAACGAAAACATAACGCCTCTCACGATTCGCAAATTTTCGCATATTTCTACATGTACCTCAAAATTACTTCCGTTTTATATTACGTACGATAATGTTTCGAAAGAACTTATTATTTTTTAAAATATAGTACCCTCTGAATGGAACATAAAGACCAAATTCTTTTTCAGATACACTTATTTTTGCAAAATCTAGTCCACTCTATAGGAGTACAAATGTCACGTACAATGACGTGGAATTGCCATATATGTTAATAAAAAAGAAACCACTAAAAATACAGTTTTGATTTTTTTTACTTGATTGCAATTATTTTTACAAGTTAAATCAATAGTGAATTTATGAGCCTTTTCCGGAAACCCTTCCATTAAGGTTTTTATTGAGCTTTCTGTCACTTTGTTCGAACAGGTAGTCCATCTCCGTTTAAAATCGATCAAACTTTTGGACACTTTTCTTGTGCTCTTCAATTCTCTTTCAACCAGATGTCTCTCCACTGGCCTTAGCTCCAGGCAGTTTGGAGGATTTTCCTCTCTTGGTAACACACTATTGCTCTTATACCACTCAAGACCTTGCTTACCATAAAATAAGTGGACACATTAAGAAGTCTTATGAATGAAAACATTATCTTTTGTAAACATTTCTTGATGTAAATTTCGGTATTTATAGAGCCCTTTGCAACAAATGTTTGGCTACTTTTGCCGCAAATGCTTATTGCTTGTCATACCAAGAACTTTTTGGGAAAATTTTCTGGTTTTGGGTCCTAAACTTTTCTAAAACATTCCTTCAAGCATCAGCAACATACATCAGCGAAAAAATTTTTATACATACGTTTCGTTATCCATTATGCTGCAGGTATATTGATACCCTTCACCAAGTTTGTCATTCCGTTTGTAAATTCTACATTTTTCATTTGCAACCCTACAAAGTATATATATTCTGGATCGTTATAGATAACGAAGTCGATATAGCCATGTCCGTCTATATGTTGAAATCAACTTCCTCTCACGAACATAGTTGATACATCAAAATATCGGGAATTCTTCCGGCTCGGTAGCTATTTAAAATCGAGATAATCGACCCACAAATGGCTGAGATATAAGGAAAAAACCGGGACAACCTCGATTATTGGCCTCATTTTTATCTATATCTGGATTACTAAGTCATTAATATAGACAATATGGATATCTTATGATAGATATATCAAATTCCATTGCAACTATGTACAAAAGGCTATAGTAATTTGGACCTACAATTGGTCAAAATCGGGAAAAGTATTTTTTAAACCGATTTTTTTTTTATCAAACAAATTTTTTTTTATAAATTTTATTTCATTACTAATTAAATTCTTTTTTTTTTTTTAATTCAAAATAATTTGGTAAAAAATTAAAAAAAAAAAATTGGAAAAAATTAAAAAAAAACAATTTTGAAAAAAAATTAAAAAAAAAAATTTTTTATTTTATTTTTACCTAAAAATATTTAAAATTTTTATTTTAAAGTATAATTTGGTGAAGGGTTTATAAGATTCGGCACATCCGAATATAGCCCTCTTACTTGCTTTCGTATAAAATTTGACCTCAACTTAAGTGCTCTGTCTTTGGCCTCTAAATTTTTAGTAGAGTCGAGAACTTTTTGAGCGTTGTATGTTTTTAAACCTGCAAATAGTCCGAGTGCTTAGCTAACCGGACTGCTCTCCTACTGGATGTGTTGGGAACATGGTGTTGACCATGAAAATATGACATTTTCACTGCTTTATTTAACTTTTTAATAGTCAAACAATTATTCTTTAACATCGTTAAATGAATGCAATTTTCTCAATACTTTCAACATTGTTACATGTTCTGCAAATTCGATGGCCATTATTTCAAACATAATTACCTGCTAATTACCACATTTTATCATTCCTCATACCGGTGCTAATGTTCACAAAACATTAAGCATTCAATAAAAATAATAATAAATGCATTTTTATTACCATAAATATGGTAGATACATGTACCTATTAGTGTCCATATGTGAACATTAAAATGATTATGATAAATTTTATAAACAACAATTTATCACTATTAATTTTATTATACATACAACCAAACTAAATTCAACACACACTCGCTTACACCCACAAAAACACAATACATACAGTCAGCCACTCACTCACACTCTCTGTAATTCTCAACAAAATTCTCTCGGTGTATATGGAAAGGACTCAATAAAACTGTGAATATATTGCGTAAATTACATGAAATATTTTACAACTATTATTTTGGCATTAAACGCACACACACACACACACAACCAACCCACCCACAAAACAATAACAACCAACAATTAAACCACATAAAAAAACATGTTACTGCAATCATTTTAACATTTTCAACTGACAACCAACCATAAAAAAAAAAAAAAACACTGTAGGAAAAATAGACGACTCCCCTGTACAAAATAAAAAAAGACTGACCAAAAACACAGTCCAAACCAACCCCTCGTATTAAAGACTCATTTTATATTTACACATTCATACTTGTATGAGAATGATGATGAATATGATCCCATGATGATGATGATGTTGGTGATGACGATGACCAAGTTGAAGATGAAACATAGCTCCCTGCCCCTATCCATCCATTCATCCATATCATGTGTAATCTATATAAATATGGGGCATTTCACGTCAAGTGAACCAACTTTTGAAATCGATGTCTTCCGATCGGGATGAAATTTGCACCAATGTTAGTTCTATTGGATAGTAATTCGGACACAATTTTTCAACAAGATCGGCCAAGAACTCTCTGAGTTATAGGAGGTCAAAATTTGACATTTTGGCCAAACAGGTGTTTTTTCTTATCCATATAACTTATTACCTATTGTTCTTAGCAAAATGTGTCCCAAATAGTTTAGATAGCTATTTATGCAATCTTCCGAAAAAAAAAATTAAAAAAAATTAATAAAATATTTTTGACTTTTTTTTTAAAAAATCAAAAACATTTTTGACTTTTTTTTCAAAATGGGCCCTTTTTATTTTTTTTTTTTTATTTTTTTTAAGAAAGCTTAGGTCTTTTCCTAAGCGACCTATATGGTCGCTTAGTGGGATGCGAGTGGGATATCTATCAAAAAAAATATTTTGTAACTCAAGATATGAAATTTTTTGACTTTTTTTGCAAAATCAAAAACTTTGTTGACTTTTTTTAAAAAAATGGACCCATTTTTTAATTTTTTTTTTTTTGCTCAGAAGAAAGCTTATGTGTTTTTCTTTAACACCTTTTTTGTCGCTTAGTGGGATGCGAGTGGGATATCTATCAAAAAAATGTTTTGTAACTCAAGACATAAAATTTTTTACTTTTTTTTTTGCAAAATCAAAAACTTTTTTTCCAAAATGGGCCCTTTTTTATTTCTTTATTTTTTTCTCAAAAGAAAGCTTAGGTCTTTTCCTTTAAAACCTTTATGGTCGCTTAGTGGGATGCGAGTGGGATAACTATAAAAATAAATGTTTTGTAACTCAAGACAAAGGTTTTTAAATTGATTTTTTTCATATTTTCATATTTCAAACCTTAAAAAAAAACCACTACAACTGACCGATAATAGCCACTGGAGGGGTGCAATGTGAGGCCGACCGCTATTAATTTTTCGCCCCCAAAATTTGTCTGAGTTTTGCATCTTGCGGCTTTTTTATTCAATCCTATAGGTAGTTTTCAGCGCAATAATTTATATTCGTGAGCGATTTTTGGAAGTGGACCTTATATGGGAGCTATGTCAAATTATGGACCGATCATCATGAAATTAGGTGGTGTTATTAATGTCTAGATGAAAGTTATTTATGTTGCATTTTATGTGTATACCAACATTTTTAGGAGATTTATGCTCGTTAAAGTGATTATCGGAAGCAGGCATTATATGGGACCTATGACTAATTATGGACGGATCATAATAAAATTTGGTGACATGAATTCCGTATATATAAAACTTATTTGGAGAAAAATTTGTGTAGATACCTATATAAATTAAACATTTGTGACCGATAAAGTCCACTTTCGGGAGGACATTTGTATGGGGGCTAGGTGAAATAATGGACCGATTTCAGCCAGTTTCAATAGGCTTGGTCCTTGGGCCGAACAAATTACATGTACCAAATTTTATCGAAATATCTTCAAAATTGCGACCTGTACTCTGCGCACAAGGTTTACATGGACAACCAGCCAGCCAGACGGACGGACGGACATCGTTTAGTCGACTCAGAAAGCGATTCTGAGTCGATCGGTATACTTTAAGGTGGGCTAGACTAATATTTTTGGGTATTACAAACATCTGCAAAAATTTAATATACCCTCGCCACTATGGTGGTGTAGGGTATAAAAAGTGATTTTTATTCCTGAGGTTAACATATTATGGGTATTACAGTATCGAGGCTATGAAATTTTAGTTAGGTTGTTACATACCATCGGAAAGGCTAATGTGTCTAGTTTCTCCCCGTAAGTTTAATTTTTAAGGTTTACACACAAATATGAAAAAAATCAAAATAGTGCATATCCTAAAAATTTAAAAACCTTTGTCTTGAGTTACAAAACATTTATTTTTATAGTTATCCCACTCGCATCCCACTAAGCGATCATAAAGGTTTTAAAGGAAAAGACCTAAGCTTTCTTTTGAGAAAAAAATAAAGAAATAAAAAAGGGCCCATTTTGGAAAAAAAGTCAAAAAAGTTTTTGATTTTGCAAAAAAAAAAAGTAAAAAATTTTATGTCTTGAGTTACAAAACATTTTTTTGATAGATATCCCACTCGCATCCCACTAAGCGACAAAAAAGGTGTTAAAGAAAAACACATAAGCTTTCTTCTGAGCAAAAAAAAAAAATTAAAAAATGGGTCCATTTTTTTAAAAAAAGTCAACAAAGTTTTTGATTTTGCAAAAAAAAGTCAAAAAATTTCATATCTTGAGTTACAAAATATTTTTTTTGATAGATATCCCACTCGCATCCCACTAAGCGACCATATAGGTCGCTTAGGAAAAGACCTAAGCTTTCTTAAAAAAAATAAAAAAAAAAAAATAAAAAGGGCCCATTTTGAAAAAAAAGTCAAAAATGTTTTTGATTTTTTAAAAAAAAGTCAAAAATATTTTATTAATTTTTTTTAATTTTTTTTTTCGGAAGATTGCATAAATAGCTATCTAAACTATTTGGGACACATTTTGCTAAGAACAATAGGTAATAAGTTATATGGATAAGAAAAAACACCTGTTTGGCCAAAATGTCAAATTTTGACCTCCTATAACTCAGAGAGTTCTTGGCCGATCTTGTTGAAAAATTGTGTCCGAATTACTATCCAATAGAACTAACATTGGTGCAAATTTCATCCCGATCGGAAGACATCGATTTCAAAAGTTGGTTCACTTGACGTGAAATGCCCCATATATAAATGTCTTTGTAAGTTTGTTTGTTTGTTTGTTTATTTGTTTGTTTGAGCATCACGCCTAAACGGCTGAACCGATTTTATTGAAATTTGGAACGTAGATAGATCCTTACTTGGAAGCGTCAATAGGCTATACATTTTTTTAATACTTGGACCAGAAAGGGATAAAAAGGGGGAAAAACGGGTAAAATTGGTACCTTTAGTTTTTAAATAATAATTACTAAACGGCTGAACCGATTTTTACATCGACAGGGGTAGCGAAGCGCACCGGGTCAAGCTAGTATTTTATAAAGTTGTATGCCATGTTGTTGGTTTTAACGTAGTGGTCAGTAAAACAAATAGGAAATAAAGAATATGAATTGTATAACATTTGTATTGCGTACTCGGATATATCTGACTCTTACCACAAAAAAAGAAGAATTATAAGTACATTTTAACATTTATAATAAAGCAGTGGCGTTTCCCGCAAATTTTTCGACCTTTCGACTCTAAGCTAAGAAAAACAGATATGTTTTTAAAACCCAAATAATGAGCATGAGCGAATTCTGTGTGATGGTGAAACATTATTAAGTGCCGAAGGAGTTGTTTAGCTGCCTCTGCATTTTAAGACGGCACAAATGATAATTTACTCCATTACGTCTGACTACAGATCACATGTAACTATCATGTATTGGCCGAGCTTCTCTATATCAATATCTATAACGTCGTTGTAACATTAGCAGATTGTTGTTGGAATATCACTGTTCTTTGGATACAATATCGATTCCGATATTGAAATGGAAAGAAACAAGCTGAGGCATGAACGAAATATTTTTAATTCGCATGGTTGCACGAATTGGTTCTGCCACTTAGGTGGCCTGGTCTATAATGACTTTGAATGCATCGGTCGATTGTGGCTTATTGGCACTGATCTGCGACTTCAGAAAAACCCCACAAGCCAATAAAGCTGCAGCCTCAAAATCCACATCAAACAGTAACGGGAATCCCGAAAATACAAAAATTGAAACGCTAAAGAGGGGAACATTTTTTTACAGTTATATCTCGACAATAATGAACCACCTATCTTGAGTTTTTGTAATGTTAATCTAAACAGACATGCGGACATATCATCTCACAGTAAAGGGTTAACAAGTCGTAACTGTATGAATCGAACACACGCTTTTTCAAACTTCTGAATATGAACAATTTCATAGGTATTTAGAACCTACTGATAGCGAAGTTTTGGTTGATAATATTTTAATTTGTATACAAAATATTATACTTAAATGGTATTAAGACTAAATTAATTAACAAATTGTACACAAAATTTGTTTGTTTGCCATACAGTTCGTATTTAGAATAAACTCTGATGAGATTTTCCTTGTCACTTACTATTATTACGTTTTAACCTTTTTAAAACGTTGGTTTCTTTCCTCTAAATAAACCGGATACTTTTGATTTCAAATAACAAGCAGTTTTAGTAGTTTAGTATCGAACTATATATTACCGACTTTAGAGTTACACTGTCATTTTGGAGTCCCAATACCTGAAAAAGATCAGTAGTCATGATAATGTCGATCATCAATGGTTCCAATCTGTTGCATTTTAATACTGTAATCGGTGTTTGTTGACCCACATTTCTAAGGGTTAGAGAAAGAGATTAAGGGGTGTTAGGATTTTTGTTATGGGCACAGTGATCTGACATTGTGCTGGTTACCTGGTCATGAGTGACACGATCCAATGGCTTGGCTAATAGAGGTGCTTTTTATTGAATTTTTCTTTGTTATCGAGCAGGGTTAATGTATGGAGAGAATTGGGATGCTTTTCTATGTGTCTTAAAGTAGGTACTTCATACGTTCGTGTAAAACTAATTTGGTGTTGAAGCGTTATGAAGAAAGTAATTTATCGATTATAAAATTTAGTTTTTTTTCCTAACTTAACAAAAAGAGTAACTGTTTAAATGAAATAGCACTAAAGGGATTTTTCAGGTTCTAAAAATAAATTCTCATGATATTAACAGCTAATAAGTTGAGCTTCAAAACAAAAAAAAAGAATCGTTAAAAAATTCGATTCCAATAAAAAGTTACACGCTTTTAAAAAGAAACAATTTCATGTAAGTGTTTTAGTTGTTTTTAATTCACTCAAAAATATTCAAGTTTAAAGTACCGTTATATTGTTATTGTTGACAAATTAGGCAAAGTTTTTGCATTTTCTTATTTTATAACAAGTGCTCTTTCATATTTGATAAATATATTTACTCAAATTGAAACTCAAAAAAACGAATTTTGTCCAGCTAGATTAGCATAATCTTACACTGTGCCTTGTCTGGGTTCAGGCAGACCAAACGATTCACTACTCGGATTAACTGCGAATTGAGAGTATTTACTGGATTATTACCGGACATTTTAGTCTTGGCAAACTCGAATTTACTTTAGGTAATGTTGGAATAAAACAGTGCAGTTTTGTAGAGCTGAACAATGAGACCTCTGAACACATGCGTTGTAACTGTCCAATGTTGGCGACGAGCTGAGCGAAATGGCTCGGAAGGGCCTTAATACCCCCTGGTGATGATTTTTTTGTTTGAAATTTAGGTCTGCACAAAAGAGCCTATGCGTCGCAGTGCATGTGGTCTCACAAATAATAATAATGCAATATATGAAATGTTAAATCTAATATTAACAAACACTGCCTCTATCATCCTTCTCTTAACCAAATTTCAATATAGTAACACATTGTATCAGCAGAGTAACTCTTCTGAGTGCACGTTCATGGATTCAATTTAGCCAACGAAAAGAAAATAATAAGATGATCTGCACCAAAACTGTTACTCTTTACACTGCACAGTGGGTCAGAATCAAAATTTTTTGGAAATAAATCTGGCATTTCTAAACGGCTGGTACGATCAAGACAAAATTCGACATGGGAAAATGGGCCCTACAAATATTCCATGGGCGTCACTATGTTTTATAATTTTTAGTTCGAAAAAGTGCAATATTTTTGAAGGACGGAGTTTTAAGGTGGCATATTTTTGAATCTAATTGAGGTATTGACTTGAATTTTTTTGTAAGACTAAAAATTAACTTATCTAAACAACAAATATTAGTTCGGAGAAAATGTGGATCCAACTGTTCATAATATTTGCAATCCTATTAAAATTTTGATACAAATTTTAGTTTTAGAGACTCAATAATAATGTAATATGTAATAAAATATTTATTTATTAACAAAACTCAATAAAATTTTTAACGTTTTTTATATTTGTTATTCAAAATAACAGGGTGTTAAAAAACACGTCAGAAGGTCAAAAGGAATTCCGCAATTCCTAAAAATGGTATTTTTTACAATTATGCCCATAAGTTTCACATTCCTTCAGGGCTGGGAAAATACTTTGAAAATTAATAGGAAACACATAAAGGTTTCCAAAACTGCTTTCCGTTTTCTGATCCTAGCTTGGAAATTTTAGAACAATTTTATTAAAAAATAGCTCAAATTCCAAAGGGCGTAGGGGCGACATTTTCAAAAAATGTCGCCCTTAGAGAAAAACAAAAAATAGTTATGTGTTCTTAAAGATTTTTTTTTTTATTAAAAAAGAGTTAAGTCACCTTTTCGCCCAAAAAAACAGCAAAAATTTACTATTTTTTGGAATTTTTAAATTCAAAATTATTTATTTTTGGATCCATAATCGATATTGCTCTGAAATTGTTTGTATGTTATTGATAATTTAGTTGTCTAACTAACAGAAGAAATTCGAATCCATTCGGTTCAAAGGAAGCAGGCCACTACAGACGTGACGTGTCTTTAAAGATTGCAAAGATTTATGAGAGTCTGTAGGACCGTTTAATATTGTTGTCGACCATATTAACCCCGGCCCCTGTATCAGAGTCCATATTTGATCCATCACCCTCTTTGAACAGTTGATCGGATCACATCCATTCATCCCTACTGGGGAACTCTACTGGGAGTGCGACACCGAAGTTAAAGGTCACGACCCTATGATCCGAGATTCGCGTAGGAATATTATCCTGAACAATAAGACCTACAATATTTTAGTGTGACCTTGTAATGGTTGTACTTAAATAGCCAATGGCACCAATTTACCATACTTAGCCTCAAACCCTGATTCTTATCAATGGAAAAATATGACATATCGCTTAAATAGTCTAATTTTGAAGCAAGTTTACAATTTGTAAACAAATTTTAAACAAATATTCAAAGTAGAAAAAGTTAATTTAGGTTTGTTCCCCCTTCTAGGCCAACGCTATGTTAAAGTCAGCTCGGAATCGGTAGCCTTCTCTCTTGTTTGCTTAAGCTCCCTACTTAACATAAGCTCGAGAAAAAATTATATCTTGGAATCTTCACAAGCCCATTAAAGCAGGGATATTTTGGAAATGAAAATAAATAAAAAAAAAAACGAGAGTAAGATTCAACCGAAACATACTTATTTATTTATAATAAAATAACAAATACAGCGACAACATTAACAACAACAACAAGTAAATATGTAGGAAATGACACAAGGAAACTCATCGCATCTCTTAATCTTAATTGTGGCACATTAACAACAAAAAATACGTGTAAAAACATTCCCCCATACGCACTGAAATACTTACATTGTATTTTGGTCAGACTGTCTGTCGGACTCTGTTCATGTAAAGATGGTTGTTTCATAAACCAAATGAATGGCAAAACATTATCATAAATAATAAAATACCAAACAAATAATACTTATTTTTGTCGTTATACTTGTTCTGCTATTTCCAAACTTTCGGTTTCAATATAAGTAAGAACTGAACTCCTTGTAATGTGCCTTTAATCTATTACTTTAAACATGCCACACGTGGAGGTGGCATGAGTGAGTACGTCTTGGTCGTTGTCTTTTCAACACTCTTGGACATGAGTGTGTGTTCATTTTACAAATGTTTGCAGTATGGTCATTATTTAAGAATATATTAAAACATTTAAAAACAGTTCCATACAACACTTTGCCCAGAAGTGTGTTAAAATCACGTAAAAGTAGAAATTATTATCTTATGCACAGGCATTTATTTTGAAATAATGTGTAAGTAACAGTAACCTTATAATCTTATTTTATATTTATCACACATTATTCAACTTCCGGACCGTGGTTTTTTATATTAAATTTCAGGATCTTAGTGATCGGTATATAATATTTTCAAAACTAACTTCTACTTTACGCAATTCTCTAACTAAATGAGTGTTAAAACTGATTGTTTATATTTTGTGTTAAAACACTTCCCATAAATCTATAGAAAGTGTGGAATTTTAAACACACGTGTAATAGTTAAAATACATTAATACTTATATTGAAAGGTGCATATGTACATGTGTTCATTTATTATTTTCAATTGTTGCCTGTACATAAAGCATACATTCTCCAGGCTTTGCAACAGAAATAAGTTTTAGAACAAAGAAAATATTAGTTTATTACTCACACACATGTAACAAAATATTTGTTACATAAAATATGCTTAAAGCTTAACAAACATCCTTTGCACAGACAATACTTTAGACTTTCACGTACACTCATTTAGATTTGCACATAAGTACTAGTATTGTTCCTTTCCAAAGTATGGTAAACATCTAATAAATCTTTATTGTTGCTGCTGTTGTTTAAGTTTCTCAATGTTGTAGATTCTGGTTGAGGATAAATACAATGTGTTTAAATGCTAGTGTGTTTATTTCTAAGCTTGAGTGGTTGTCTGTGTTGGCATATATATATTACGTAGTTCCCCCACATTAAAATTTAATTTATTTTCATTGCTGTCATTTAATATTTACTTTTGATTTTTATTACATTTCCTTTCCTTAGTTGGTAGTCACCATTTCCAGAAGTAATTTTGTCATAAAGTTGAAACATATTTCACAGAACCCATATCACAACTTAAATCTCAAGAGGAGTCTAAAGTATCAACCAAATTCAGAGTCTGTGCTTCAGAGATGATGGTTTAGAGTATAGATGGTAGTCTATACTCCAGAGTCTAGACGGTAGTCTATGCTTCAGGGTCCAGACGGTACACCATACTCTGAGTCTAGAAGGCAGACTATACTCCAGACTTCGGAGTCCAGACAGTAGTCAATACTTCAGTCTATACTTCACAGTATAGATAGTAGTCTATTCTAAAGCGTCTAGAAAGTATTCTAGAGTCTAGACTACAGTCTATACCGTCCGTACTCCAGAGTCTAGACCATTCTCCTAGTCTAGATGGTAGACTATATTCCAGGGTCTAGACTGTAGTCTAAACTTCAGAAGGTAGTCTATACTCCAGCGTCAAGACGGTAGACTGTACAACAGAGTGTAGACGGTAGTCTATACTCCAGAGTCTAGACCGAGTTCTATACTCCAGAGTCTATACTCCAGTATTCTATATTCCAGAGTCTAGACTGTAGTGTATAATCCAGAAGGTAGTCTGTACTCCAGAGTCTAGATGGTAAACCATACTCTGAGTCTAGAAGGTAGTCTATACTCCAGAGTCTAGACGGTAGTCTATACTCCAGAGTATAGACGGTAGTCTATACTCCAGAGTCTAGACGGTAGTCTACACTCCAGAAACTAGACGGTAGTCTACACTCCAGAGGCTAGACGGTAGTCTACACTCCAAGTCTAGACGGTAGTCTACACTCCAAGTCTAGACGGTAGTCTACACTCCACAGTCTAGACTTTAGTCTACACTCCACAGTCTAGACTTTAGTGTACACTCCAGAGTCTAGACTTTAGTCTACACTCCAGAGTATAGACGTTAGTCTACACTCCAGATTCTAGACGGTAGTCTATCCTCCAGACTCTAGATGGTAGTCAACACTCCAGAGTCTAGACGGTAGTCAACACTCCAGAGTCTAGACGGTAGTCTACTCTCCAGAGTCTAGACGGTAGTCTACACTCCAGGTTCTAGACGGTAGTCTACACTCCAGAGGCTAGACGGTAGTCTACTCTCCAGAGTCTAGACGGTAGTCTATCCTCCAGACTCTAGATGGTAGTCAACACTCCAGAGTCTAGACGGTAGTCTACTCTCCAGAGTCTAGACGGTAGTCTACACTCCAAGTCTAGACGGTAGTCTACACTCCACAGTCTAGACTTTAGTCTACACTCCAGAGTCTAGACTTTAGTCTACACTCCAGAGTCTAGACTTTAGTCTACACTCCAGAGTCTAGACGGTAGTCTACTCTCCAGAGTCTAGACGGTAGTCTACTCTCCAGAGTCTAGACGGTAGTCTACACTCCAGGTTCTAGACGGTAGTCTACACTCCAGAGGCTAGACGGTAGTCTACACTCCAGATTCTAGACGGTAGTCTATCCTCCAGACTCTAGATGGTAGTCAACACTCCAGAGTCTAGACGGTAGTCTACTCTCCAGAGTCTAGACGGTAGTCTACACTCCAAGTCTAGACGGTAGTCTACACTCCAAGTCTAGACGGTACTCTACACTCCACAGTCTAGACTTTAGTGTACACTCCAGAGTCTAGACTTTAGTCTACACTCCAGAGTATAGACGGTAGTCTACACTCCAGATTCTAGACTTCAATCTACACTCCAGAGTCTAGACTTTAGTCTACACTCCAAAGTCTAGACGGTAGTCTATCCTTCAGACTCTAGACGGTAGTCTATCCTCCAGACTCTAGATGGTAGTCAACACTCCAGAGTCTAGACGGTAGTCAACACTCCAGAGTCTAGACGGTAGTCTACTCTCCAGAGTCTAGACGGTAGTCTACACTCCAGGTTCTAGACGGTAGTCTACACTCCAGAAGCTAGACGGTAGTCTACTCTCGAGAGTCTAGACGGTAGTCTATCCTCCAGACTCTAGACGGTAGTCTATCCTCCAGACTCTAGATGGTAGTCAACACTCCAGAGTCTAGACGGTAGTCAACACTCCAGAGTCTAGACGGTAGTCTACTCTCCAGAGTCTAGACGATAGTCTATCCTCCAGACTCTAAATGGTAGTCAACACTCCAGAGTCTAGACGGTAGTCAACACTCCAGAGTCTAGACGTTAGTCTACACTAAAGAGTCTAGAATGTAGTCTATACTCCAGTAGTCTATATTCCAGAGTCTAGACTGTAGTCTATACTCCAGTAGTCTATATTCCAGAGTCTAGATTGTAGACCCTACTCCGAGTCTAGAAGGTAGACTATACTCCAGAGTCTAGACAGTAGTCTATATTTCAGATTACCGTGCAGAGACTCTTGACGTAATATTTACTCCAGAGACTCAGAGCTGTAGTCTATATTTCAGACTCTAGCCAGTAGCCTAAATTCCACTCGTATCTGTAGTTTTTACTTCAGTCTGGTATGTAGTCTGTACTCCAGTTTATTCTCGGATATGGTGTTCTCAACATCTGCTTACCATTTAGAAATGTCGCCATAATTTGTGGTTGCAGGTTTTTCTTTTCGATATTTTTCATTTTAGATTTAGTGGTTTTATCTAATTGAAAATTGATTTGTTGCGGATGTTTGTCCATTATAGATTTCAATTAATATCTTCTTTTATTTCTTTGGCATTTTTGAACATCCTGGTAAACAGCAGTCATCTTTTGGGGGTGGCAATGAGATCATTTTCATTTTATTGCAATAATTTCATAGAAATTCTTAGGCCAATAGATTTCATTTATGGATTTATGTCTTTAGGGAGAAAACTATTTAAAAGTTGTATTTATTTTGTTAATATTTCAATATGTATTTACTTACTTTCAGTATATGTATAATGCATTTTCTAATTAATATTGTTATACATATCTTAGTTTAGTTGTTTTCCATTTGTTAGGAAATTAGCATATAAATTATTTTGTATTATTTTAGGAAATCAATTAATTATAGCCAATTTAAATAGTTATTTTATGCTTCTTAAGGGAATTTATGTTTGAAGTTTAAATAAATACATGTATGTAGTTACTTTATGTTTTACGAAAAATGTTAAGCCTTTGGTAAATATGTATTTCAATTGTAATTAGGGCAGTAATAATTAATTCAGATATTTTTATAATTTTGATTAATTTGTGGTTGCCTTAACTCTTAGGCACACAATTATTAACCTTTAAACCACAATAGGAAATAAAATAACAATTTAAATTAAATTCATTTGATTTATAAATCAAGTAACGTTTCCAATTTCATAGCCACAGCAACAATGTCCACTTAAAAACATCCTGGAATTCTGTAAAATTCAACTTAAATCTGAAAAAAAAAGAAATAATGGAAAAACCAGAAAAAACACTCACTCATAAATTAAATTACATGTATTACAATTGATTTTCATCACACGTAAAATCAATGAAAATTAAAAATTAAATTAAACTGTTAAAATCATGATGACGATGAAAATGAATGAAGGGAAACAAACAAACAAACGAAAACACAAAAAAATACTCCAAATGTTTGTTTGCCACACATTCAATACACGAACACATCCGGTCACATAAAGTAATTTTTGGATTTGCCTGACTGGTCGGCTGGACGTTTGGACGACTGGCAGTTACTATCGCTACCTCATGTATGTAGCAGAAAAGGAGAAAAAAAGATCAGAATGTGCACAAAATTAAGTTAACTTTTGGATAAAATGAACAAAAAAATTAAAAAAAAAAATAAATAAAACAAAAATCCTTGAATATGATGAATTTACGATTCATATTGATTTCTTTTTATATCAATACAGACAGCTAAATGTGCAATACGAGTGTTTCATATTTAGCTTTAGGAGGGATTTCATATCGAGAGAAATTTTTCATTTGATTAGTTTTATTATTTTTATAGTTTCAAGATTTGATAACTTCATAGTTAAGTTGTTATAAAAACTATTTTGATTTCCTTTGCTCTTTTGAGTATGAAACTTCCCTCTTTAGTGTTATTAAAAATCATATACATACATGTACAGCAAACACCTTAGACAACAGGAAAATGTCCTGATAAAAACAAATAAAAAGAACATACAAGGCCAAAAATCATATTAAAGATATATACACACGAACTGTCAAGAACATTGAGTTAACATTCAATTGGAAGTGAAAGTAGATGAATTTATTTATGCACTTAACGAAATTTCATTCATGAATTCATACTGAAATGTGTGATCACAATCCTCTTCCAACTAACAAAGTCGAACAACATTATTACTGTGAAGAGTACTCTGCATGTAAGAAAATTTTTAAATCATGTTATTGGTGTATGACTTAAAAATGGAGGATTTTTTCAAATTTTTAGCTTTTATTTTGAAACATTTGTACAATATAAATTAATTCAAAGTATTGGCCATTGTTAGTTAGGAACTATTCCCATCTTTCTGGCAACATATTGATTCCGAGAAAAAAAAACTGCTCATCATTTGAGACCAAGAACGAATCAAGCCAATATCGCGTAGACTGTTCCAAAGTAAAGCATATCCAAGAGAGAGTGTTCTGTATCGATCGAAATTAATAGTATTCGGACGGGGCATGGTCAGGACTTAAAGGCGGGTGAGGCACAACTTCCCAACTACTTCATTATAAAAAGTTTTTAACAGGTATTGCATAATGTTGCCGAGCGTTGTTATAATGGAATATTAAGGTTTCATATTTGACCACACATTCTGTACTTTTTTTGGTCTATGCTCGGTTAAAACAAATATGTTGCATTCGGTTCCCTGTGACGACCAGATTTCAGCAGCTCATAATGGATAGTGCCATTTTGCTCCCACCAATTACAAGGTCTTACGTTTATGGATATTTGGCATTGGTATCGATAAGGATGATTGGCCGGCCTTCTACGATCTCCTACGCTTCGGGTTATCGCAATGAATCCATTTTTCATCGCATGTAAAATTATTGGGTGCAAAAATCTTCAGAAAACTTCTAACGTTTTTGTAGTATACAGCATTTTCATGAAAAATTTTGTCTTTCGCATAGAAAGTGAGTGAATATTATGGTGTTTATGGCTGGGTTAATAAGTTATAAATGTTATTAGTTTGCATGTGTAGAGCTGGATTCATTCTACACAGTGTGAAGTTAGTTCCTAGCTATAAAGCAGGGATGTCCAAAGCTAAAGCTGTGTTTGTGTTGGTGAGCGAAAGAGAGCTCCACTGAAATAAAATTTTTGTGAAATAAATAAAAGATTTTTAAGGCTTTATTTGTTAACAATAATCAACAGTCTTAATCAAATTGTCTGCGACATATTACCATAACTCATCATTTCAAATATGAAAAAAATTGTTCACAAAAGAAAATTGAGGGAAAAAATCAGACAACACTTCAATGATTTTTTAAAGTTCGAAATATATTAAACAATCCAAATATTTCTTTCAGTGATCATAAAAAAAAAATTAAAAGGTAACAATATATTCGCCTAGCGTGTGCATTCGTCGCTGTCTCAGTGACTACTAAACAAAAGATAATAAGAATATGTGTATTGTTAGTCAGCGCGAAAGCACAATGAAATGGACACCAAGCCATTCCAGAATGTAAATTAATATATCGTACTAGAATAAATGTGATCACAAGCTGCAGGATATATAAATACAATGCTGGAGTTTTTGATATTTGTCAAGCGATTTTATTGAAGGAATTTGTGCATTTCTAATCAGGCGATATGTTGTGGCAGTCTTCCAGAGTATTCCCTTTATGAGATTCCTGAATCTGTGGCTAGTACTCATTAACAGAAGTCTTCAAAAAATCTCTAGGAAAGAAGTCTGAAATGGCCAACGAGGAACTGCAAATCGCCAAACAAGACAGTAGAAAACGGGCTTTTAAAAACGTCCACTGTCACGCATCTGTGCCTATTGTAGCACAACATAAATGTTATCTAGTCCCAAATTATCAATTTGCGGCAATAAATTTTCGGAGTTACATTAGCAATCACATAGTGCTTGATGACACCTGTTACGTCAATGGCGAACCATGCAGTAATGTTGAGTGGATGTAAAATCTCTTCGTGAATTCTCAGTGATCTGCTCATAAGAATATTGTTCTTTGAGCTACAGGAGAGTGTGTATTCCACGTTCTCGATAAATAAATGTCTTGAGAATGGACCAAGACTCGATTATACTTTTAATATCTGTACTTATTGGACTCTAAATGGTTCGACGTATGTTATGACGCACATTGGTTTAGGTTCATAGAACGAGCGGCTAAAAATAGAACAAGTTGTCGAAGGACAACGAAACTTGTCACATAGATATTTTTTATTTGAATTAAGAAAAAAATTTTAAAATCAAAATGATCCGCCCACTTTTACGCCCACCTCCCATACAAAGTGAAAATTAAATTTTGACCTATGGCATTGTTTTTTAGCACATAGCATTTTTAAACACTCAAAATAATTTGTGTTAAATTTTTAAAATATCCGCCCACTTTTACGCCCACTTCCCATACAACTTGTACTGAAAAAGTGGCATAACTCCCTTGATTTTTAATGCATCAACTCAATTTTCACAAAAAATATATATTATAATTGTAGAGTCAGCTCCTGAAAATATATACCTTATCCGCCGACTTTTACGCCCATCTCCCATAAAAAAACATGAATAAGTGGCTACACGTCCAATTCTTCGCGAATGATGTAATCTATATGCTCTATAGTCTTTATTCCTCGCTTCCTGAGCTTCCTCGGACAGCCCCTAATACAAATAATCAATTTAAATGTAAAAAATAAAAATTGTATCATTGAATAAGGGCCTTTAGATAGAGACATACTATTGGCAGAATAGCTTCTTGACTAGTATGTATATTACATTATGTAATAATTTTAAACAGTAAAGATGGCAACAACAATATGCATGAACGAAAATTCATGATTTGTTACTTTATCACTTTATAGTTTTTACTGTTGTTTTTTTAAAGGAGCAGGTAGGAGCAGCTGATTTTTTTTTTAATCTTTAGCTGAGACTTCAAGCTGTAATTCGACATTTTTCGTTAAACAGCGCTCCACAGCGCTAAAAAGATGCAGTCCACTGAAATTGATGAACATTGAAATTTTGATGTTGTTTATATTTTGTTCTACGAAATTTTTTATACACTTTTGCAACTTCTTTTAATGCAAATCTCATCTATGACAATTGTCATATACGAAAATATACAACAAAGTTAATTGATAAGTTTACTCTGATTGTACCAAAAGATTGAATATACAATAAATTTGCATGCCATTTTAAACAAGCGAACATATATGAACTTCGAGCGCGTCTGTCCAAACAAATAATAGATATATCAGCCTAATATTACGGAATCATAATATTCAGATATCTGACAACAAAATATCAAAAAATTATCCAAATCGGCGAACATGAAAAAAATTAATTTCGGCCACTCTTGAACCATTGTGTGACGTATGCATAGAGAAAACAGTGACAGACAAATTTGTTTACGATCGAATGATTGAGTCTTCATGACCGTGTCTTCCGAGTTTTAAATAAAGTAAAAAACATAGAATAAATGCATAGAACGGAAGGGGAGAGCAATACGGGTGATACAATAACAAAATACATGCAATACGTTCTCATTAATTAGGTTTTTGACAACAGATATAGGTTGTTGGCTCTCAGTTACCTATCTAGTTGTCATCTGTGATAAGAAGTATTTTAATCAAATTTTTTTTCAGAATTTTTGAAATATATTTTAGAAGTTTCCAATTGCATTTCAGAAAGTTCCATTTGTATTTCAGATTTTTATACCCTACACCACCATAGTGGGGAGGGTATAATGGATTTGTGCAGATGTTTGTAACGCCCAAAAATATTAGTCTAACACCCACCTTAAAGTATACCGATCGACTCAGAATCACTTTCTGAGTCGATTAAACGATGTCCGTCCGTCCGTCCGTCCGTCTGGCTGGCTGGCTGGCTGGCTGGTTGGCTGGCTGGCTGTCCATGTAAAGCTTGTGCGCAGAGTACAGGTCGCAATTTTAAAGATATTTCGATAAAATTTGGTACATATCATTTTTTCTACCCAAGGACGATCCCTATTGAAACTGGCTGAAATCGATCCATTATTTGACCTAGCCCCCATACAAATGTCCTCCCGAAAGTGGATTTTATCCGTCACAAATGTTTAATTTATATAGGTATCTACACAAGTTTTTGTCCAAATAAGTTTTATATATAGGGAATTCATGTCACCAAATTTTATTATGATCGGTCCATATTTAGTCATAGCTCCCATATAAGGCCTGCTTCCGATAATCACTTTAACGAGCATAAATCTCCTACAAATGTTGGTATACACATAAAATTCAACATAAATAACTTTCATATAAACATTAATCACGTGACCAAATTTCGTGGTGATCGGTCCATAATTTGTCATAGCTCTTATATAAGGCCCACTTCCGCAAATCGCTCACGAACATAAATTATTGAAATTTTGAAAGAAAAATGTTTTTGCTCATTTACTTAGTGTAGGGTATTATCTGGTCGGGCTTGACCGACCATACTTTCTTACTTGTTTTTTTTCGAATTGTTTCTCTGGAAACAATTACTTTTAACTATTTAAAAAGTTGTTTGGATTAGAAAGAACTGTTACAACACCTTTTATGTGAATTGTCTAAGCTGTAGGCAAAGAGACTGAGATTACTTGCTACATATTTAATTTACAATCTCTACTCAAGGATCTCGTTTTTGGTCAGCAATATATTCGGGAAACAGGGATCATTGGCTTTGAACTTATTATTAATTAAACTAACTTTAATGCATTTTAATTTTGTAAGACCCTTACAGTCACCTGGTCTTATGTCACAAGCTCATAATTATGCACAGTTTCATTATTTAAATTACTAGCTGTACCCGGTCCGCGTTGCTGGCGCTTAGAAAACATCTGTTTTATATTGCATCTCGATTTCGATTTGAATATACAGTGTCGGACAAAGTTGGTGATCCAACCTTCAATGTTAATATATGTGGTGACAGTCCGACTGGTTCCAATGAATTCAAAAATCTGGTTCCTATGAATTCAAATCGACTGCTTGTTCTTCGTTCATTACTGTGTCAATTGATTTGTATTTTATTGTTTCGCCAGCCAGTTTCAATTGTATTTGCTTATTGAGCTTGTTAACATCATAATTTGTTGGTGCCAAAATTGCAAGTTCCCACAGCCAATCCGAATTTTTGTAGTTGGTTGTAAGACTTGGGAATACCTTGTCGACAATGGCTTGAATATTCGTTTGTATTTGGCAGAAGTTCGGGAACGAAATCTAATGTGTGGCAGAATCAATTGGAATTTTTCCATTTCCTATGTCCAACAATTGTTTTGAGAATGTTTCGGCAGAAGGGTATTGCAGCAAATGCAGACACATGTTCGTTCATAGCGTTCGGCTTCTGTAGCTTCATTTCCAGTGAAATGAAATTAAAGGAACTTCGCATCATTATTGGGAAGCGGGAGCAATGATCCAATTCTGTGGTACATTTGAACTCTAAAGGTGGGCATAAATCCGACGTCATTTGAATTTCATTAGTGGTATAGTATGAAAATAGATTTTGCCACGTCATTCCGTCATCAGATCGAAAATCAAAAATCTGACTATACAGTGTTACTCGCTAGGCTTTTCTGAAAATTTTATCATAATAGGTCAAGCCGTTTTTGATTCCCAATGGAACATACATACAAATATCCATTTTTATATATATAGATGTTATTATCTTATAGAGACTTTTTGATATCGTTATCGATCAATTGTTTTTGCGCAAAAGTCTAGTCATGAGGTCGTAAGTGGGACATAACTTCCAAAAACCTTACCGTGTAAACTGCCCTAACTATGTAGTTTAGCCGCTTACTTAATCTGATTTGAATAAAATATGACATGTTGACAGGTTTCATTTAAAAAATCGATAATTTGAATCACTTGTACCAGTTGTAGAAATCTTTAAGTTCAACCAAGTCAAAAACAAATATTTTGAAAAACCATTTATTTCTCTCAGTGTCCATTAGTTCACAATAAATTTTGATTAATAAAAAAATGAAAAAAAGAAAGTAATGGGCATTACCAAACCAACGCTTGGACGGTCACCACATCAAAAGTCATCATTCAAAAAATACTACAGATGTACAAAAATTACATGAATATCAGATCAATATAAATTTTTGCTAGTTTTGTTGTGAATATTTTAATTTTTTTTTTGTAACCATTGAACAGATGAAAATAAATGAACGAACGATAGGACAACACACAGCCGAATAAATGAAAGAATGAATGAATGAAATAAATAATAAAACTATGACAATACGATTACAACTTTAAAATTATTCTTATTATTATTGTATCAAAGTTTATCTTTTCTTTTCCTTTCCTTTTCATACTCTATTTGGAGGTTTCTTTTTAAATGGGAATGTTCTTTTTTTGTTATGTTTGTGCCCTATTCATGACGGAAGGTCATCATATCATTCGGGGAATACACAGGTTTAAGAAGTTGAATTATAAGTAATGGTCTTACATGAAGGGGACAGAGAGGACAGTGGGAGAGAAGACAAGACCAGATTTTCTACCCATTTGATTTGCTTGACAGTAAAGTCTTCATGTTGAAAGGTGAAACTATCAAAGAGAGACTGATGTTTTATTGTATGTTTTTGAGTTTTTCTTAAATTCAGTTTCCCCGATGTTTCGTAGATGTTATATCTACTTATTGAAAGAACTTCCATTGATTGAATGACAGCAGCAGGGAATCGAAACCGTGCTGCAATTATCATATCATGTTCAATGATCAAACGCGTTAACCAATTAAGCTACAGCACTCCAATTTTTATACTCTTCACCTTCGTGAGAAGGGTATATATAAGTTTGTCATTCCGTTTGTAATTTCCAAAATATAATTTTCCGACTCTATAAAGTATATATATTCTGGATTCTTATAGATAGCTGAGTCGATTTAGCCATGTCCGTGTGTATGTCTGTTGAAATCAATTTTCTGAAGTCGCCAGATATCTTCGGGATCCAAATCTTCAATAATTCTGTCAGACATGCTTTCTAGAAGTTTCCTATTTAAAATCAGCAAAATCCGTCCATAAATAACGGAGATATGAGCAAAAATCCGAGACAACCTCTATTTTTGGCCTATTTTTGATCTATATCTCGATTACTAAGTCATACATATAGACAATATGTATATCTGATGATAGATATTTCAAAGTCCATTGCAGCGATGTATATAAGGTTATAGTAAGTTGGATCTACAATGGGTCAAAATCGGGAAAAATATTTTTTAACCCGAATTTTTTTTTCACAAAAAACATTCTTTGGTCATAATTTTTTTATCACTAATAAAGTAAAAAAAAAAAAAAAATAAATTAAAATTTTTTTTTTTTTAAAAATTGGAAAAAATTAAAAAAAAAAAAAAAATATTTAAAAAAATTTATTTTTACTTTAAAGTATAATTTGTTGAAGGGTATATAAGATTCGACACAGCCGAATATAGCTCTCTTACTTGCTTTTTTTCAAGTTTACAATTTTGAATTAAAAGTAATTTTTGTCGCTCCACTGTTTTACATTAATCGTGATAAAACACAAACAAAAAATTAACTCAGAAAAAATCAAAATGTTCATTTTTCTTTTAAGAGAAATTCACTCTCTCTCTCTCACATGTCAAACGTAGATTATGTCTTGTGTTTTGATTGACATATGCCAACGTTTACTGACCAACATATATACAGATTCATTCATTCATTCACATAAGTGCCCAACAGTTAGAAAGGTGCCAATTGGAAGCCTTACAAACTAATTTTATGTGGCTGATAAAGCTATAGTTAAATTGTTATCATTTGCACTACATTTCGACGGCATAATAGCCAGATATTCATCTTATGTTTTTGAAAATAAATTCAAGTAAAATAAAATCATCCAAAATAGACCACTTCGTTGACCACAAATAATGCAGAATGTGGCCGTTGGTATTTTAGTACCCCACATGTAATTCTTAATAACAAATAGAAAGCAGTACAAATAAGAGCTTTGTGGCTTAGTGATTAGCGCATTTGACTATAAAAGGAAAGGTTGTGAGTGCCGCTCTGATAAATTTATTTTTACTTTTTTTCTCTCAAATGCAGGAGTATTAGTACGATTGAATTTAATAGTGAAGTGTTATGCAGAGTGTGCCAATCGGGCACCTGCAATTACATCCCAATGTTAAATTCACCAGCCAAACACATTGCTCGTGGGTTGAAAATTCACTAGTAATAGTTCTTAGTGGCTAATAAATTCGACGTTGCGCAAACAGTTCGATGAACTGCAGGGAACCTACAAGCTCATGGACCACACCAACTGAACAATTCCAATTAAACACATCCCAGCAGTTAAGCAAGTAGTCAGTATCCCTAAAAGACAGTAATCGTCACAAATGTCTTATCACTTGGCTGACTCCAATTTATATATTTTGGCCATTTGACTCGTATGGGTTCTTTCCAGTGTAGAGAGAAGACAATTAGTTACTTTATACATCCCAGGTAATCTAGCGTGAAGGCAATTGTCACTTAAGTGTCTCTAAGTAATCTGGAGTGTAGTCACTTTAAACCTTTTGTGAGTAATTCGTTCAAACTGGTTTTAAGTATACTGATATCCCATGCCTTAAGTATACTGATATCCCATGTAACATCCTAACAGTAGAAAATAAACGTTTGTGACTTCATTATAGGTTACTAAGCAACACTAAAGTGACTATTGACTTCACGCTATGTTACATGGGATACTGATATCCTTAAGCTAAAATTAAAATTAACTGTATGAGAATTATGTCAACACAAATTGTATAAAACCAGTTTGACTACACTCCAGATTACTCAGAGACATTTAAGTGACAATTGTTTTCACGCTAGATTACCTGGGATGTATAAAGTAATCAATTGTCTTCTCTCTGCACTACAAAGAGCATATACGTGTCAAGTGACAAACATATATAAATTGGAGTCAGCCACGTGATAAGACATTTGTGACGAATACTGTCTATAAGGGATACATTGACTACTTGCTTAACTGCTGCGATAGCATGAAGTCATTATTCACTTAGTGTCTCTTAGTAACCTATAGTGAAGTCACTTTAAACGTTTATTTTGTACTCCACTTTAGAAATTAGTTATTTTACCCACCAGAAGGAATCCATTGGAGAGTTGTCGAAGAAAGGTTTGTTTACAAGCTATCGTTTATTGGACTGCCTTTGATATGTCTTTTTAGCTGACTATTTGAGGTCAATTAGCACCCGTACATGTTAAAATAACTAGTTATGTAGCTGATGAAGTTACCACACCAGCTATTAGACAGTCTCATTGTAGTCAAAAAGGACATGCTTAGGACATGCACGTGTTAAAATAACTAGTCACGTAGCTTTTGAAGTAACTAGTTCCCACCCTAAATGATGGGTAAAAACACTAATTCGGGACTGTATCCCTAAAACTGCTGGGATACTAATACCGAATACATGTACTTACTTGCTCACTCCTGCACACACAACAAAAATATTTCGACAGGAAAAATTCGTAGATTTCATCATTTTGATGGGTGGAGTGTAGGATGAAGTGTAAGTAAATGTACGAATGTGTAAACGTTACAACAGTAAAACCGTGTCGATATTGTTGAAATTGGCAACATAAACAATGTCAGCAAAAATGAAAGTGAAACTCAATGGGTTTTAAACATTAAATATGGCCAATCTGAACCAATGTAACTGTAACTGAACGGCCACTAAAGCAGTAAAAACAAGAAAACAAATAAAAAGAACTACAACAAACAATACTTAAAAAGAATTTCTGTATAAGCCCCAGCAAAACAAAACATATGGTCGAATTAAGCTCTTAAAGGATGTTTTAATGTAGAAAAGGAGAAATTTATAAAATATAACAAAACCAACAAAAACAACAACAACAACAACATCATCATAAACAAACATTGAAAATCAACCTTTATGGGACGTTGAAAGAAAGTTTATAACATTATCAGACTTAATTATACACTCAAGGCAAAAGTATTAGTAAAATTTATATTTATTCATACTTATTACAATACAATTTCAAATTATAATCTTACTTAAATTTAACTAGGCAATGAAGACCATAATTTACAATTCACATGATTGTATAAACCATATATATAATTTTTATGATGAATAATTTTATCATAATATGTTGTTCTTAGATTATGATATCCAAAAGCCGAGAGCAACATAATATGGTAGAACCTTAATCATATAAATGGTTGTCACAAACATATACTTGTTTGCTGTAACCATATATATGGTTGATGCAATCATGTGAAACCTAAATTAACCATATTATTGTTACCACAATCATATAAATAGTTACTGTGACTATAAAACTGTTAAAACTGTTGAAATGGTTACAGTAAACATGCACAACTATATTTGTTTTCTGCGTGTAGTAGGGTTGACTTAGACGTTTCAAATATGGGGGTATCATCAGTCCCCTGACCGCTAACTTGACATTAATTGTAAGCAAAGTTTTATGCGGGAGCAATAGGTACTAATCCTGTAGATCCATCACGACCTCAGTTATGTTAGAACTTCATGTGGTATGCTGCAATCGAGGAATTGAGCTCCGATTCAATGGATCTTGCTCTGTATATTCTCCCATTGATACAAAGTCTTTCCCGACATACTGTATGATGTTCTTTATTTTTGGTTGACTCTTTCGATGGCATCCCCGGCATAACAGCTCTGTCCATGACATTATGTACGCGTCCTCGTACAGATGGTGTTACGAAATACATCGAAAGTAGATTGTCACTGTTCTTAAGCAGCATTTTACCCTATTTAAATATTTCTCTATTGTGTATCTTCTGGAGTTGTTCTTTGGAATATTTGTTCAGAAAGCTTCACATTGTTGGATGAAGGAAGCTTCAATATGATGCTCCATTTCTTGTTATTCCCAATATGTTGCTTTATATATTTGTTTTTCACTTATTTATAAATGAATCGTAATATACATTAACTTACCATACAATTTTAGTTAACTAATTTTAAATTTAAAAGATACTCCACGACCATTAAATCATCTGGATGATGAAGGTAAAGCCCAATATTTCCGTCATAATCGATGCAGTCATTAATTTAAACTATTAATCATGGGAACATTTAATAAGTCTCAATCTCATTGGGGTCTCTTTATCAGTATGCTCATGTCAGTGCGAAAACAGGCAGCTCTTGAACACTGACAACTTCTTTCAGAGGATATGGCTATGAATTTAAATTTTAGCTATAACTTAAAGGTATTTCTTCGGCTTTCCAACAATGAACACTGGTACATATTTCTATAAATGCACGTAATTTTTTTTTAAACAACTTACCAAAAATGAGGTTTAAATAATACTTAAGGAGCTACAAATTTGATCAATAAATATTTGTTAAATTTTTAGGGATATTTTCCTAAAAACGCATATGAAAGCTATATATAATTATGGATTATATACACAGATAAAACAGATTCGTAGTAGTAACCGAATTTGTTGCCAATCGAATGATTCGTTTGCACACATACAAAATTTTCGGTTCTGTCAACAGAAAGTCAGTTGACAAAGAAGAATTTGTGTTGAACCAACCAAACTTTTGTTACCCCTTATAAAATTTGATAGACAGAACCGTAAATTTCGGTCACTAAGGTAGAATCATTCGATTGGTAACAAATTCGGTTGCTATCACGAATCTGTTTTCTCTGTGTAGCTTCTATATACAAAACCCAGTAGTAAGATACATATACATATAAACAAAACAAATGTGTATTAAACTTTTTATCAATATCGATATCTCGGATTTTGTACATTGATGTTTATGTATCTTATATTGGTGATACGACCAGTTATGGACTAATCGTCACAAAAACAAATAGTTCGATATCGATTTTAATTACTGATCTTTATATGGTTCTAATGCCGAATTGTAGGCCGATCTTCATAAAACTAAATACGGCGATTCTTTTACTCATGAGGATTATTGGTGTCGAATTTAAAACTTATTAAAATATTTATAAGTGATTTATACGTGATTTTGTGTTTAATGGAAGTGGACCTAACATGGGGGCTATGATCAAATATGGACCCATATACACCAAATCCAGCTGTTTGATGTTTGCATAAATATAACTTAACTGTGTAAAATTTTGTTTTGAATTCAATATATGTAAGATTGTAAGATATAATTGGTCAATTCACAAGGTCTCTTATCATGTCATAATGTCCTAATATTTCACAATTCTTTTTATTGCTTTTCAAACAAAAACTGTCCTAAAATAATATTACTTTCTATGCTATGTTTATTGCGTTATCGTAACGAACCAGCAGAGGCCCACGCCGAATGCCTAAGAGTCGGTTAAGACGAGCCGCCGAGTCCTGAATTATTAGGACATTATGATAATATGACTGATAAGAGACCTTGTGAATTGACCAAATGTGTTCGATCTTCACAAAATTTAGTTTGGCGAATTCTATATAAGTACATGGGGATTACTTACGTTGAAGTTTGGCGTGATAACGATATTTATAAGAGATTTATGCGTTTTTAAATATTTGTCCGAACTGGTCTTTATATGGGAGCTATGACCAATTATGCACTGATCTTCATAAAATTTGGTGATTTTTATATATGGGGAATTTCATCACAAGTGAACCAACTTTTAAAATCGATGTCTTCCGATCAAGATGAAACTTGCTTCAAGGTTAGTCCTATTGGATAGTAATTCAGAAACAATTTCAATAAGATCGGGGAAATAATCGGGTTTCTGGTTTAATCGGTTAATCAGGGAAATAATTAATCGGTGTTTAGATTTAATCGGTTAATAATCGATTAATTTAAAACTATTCGATTAACAGAATAATTTTTATTTTAATTTTATGTTGAAAATTATATCAACAATTTTGTGTACTTTTTAAGTGTTTTATTAAAGAAAGACATAAAAAACAAACAAAACATAACAATTCAACCAAAAAATAAAAAAAAAAAAAATTAGTGAGATCTTCTGAAATAATCTTTTAAAAAAATAATATAATTTAAATGTTTTCCTTTTAAATGATTTTTAGATTTAATATAATTTGATTTGTAAAAAACTCTTGATGTTGTAGAAATCGAAAGTCCTTTTTGGATTTTTTTAGATTCTGAATACTTTTAATATTGTAGTTTCATTAATTTCTGATAAAAGACTTGTTTGAGTAATGTCTCCTCCGACAAATACATGTAAATTAAATATGTCAGTTGTTATACACACTAAACATATTTCTTGGATGCTCGAAAAAATATGTAATTTTACTTTCACATTTGTATTTGAACTGAAACGAAAAATATATACAAAAAATATGTTAAAGTGCAAAAAAGAAGAAATTTCGGTTAATTGACACAAATTAATCGGTTTATTTGTTATTAAAAAATCGGCAATTTTAAATTATTCTAACAGTTATTCGACCAAAATTAATCGGTTAACCGAATAACGGTTAATCGATTGAATACCCTAATAACTACTAATTCAATCTTTCGAAAAAAAAAAAAAAATTAAAAATAAAAAATTTGTTTTTTTTTTTCAAAACCAAAAAATTTTTTTTGTAACTCAAAATATAAAATTTTTTACTTTTTTGCAAAATCAAAAACTTTGTGGACTTTTTTTTAAATGGAGCTTTTGCGAGTTGGATATCTATCAAAATAAATGTTTTGTAACTCAAAACATAAAATTTTTTACTTTTTTTGCAAAATCAAAAACTTGTTTGACTTTTTTTTTCAAAATGGGCACTTTAAATATTTTTTTGCTCAATAGAAAGCAAAGGTCTTTTCCTTTATCTACAAAAAAATATTTTGTAACTCTTTTTTGCAAAATCTAAATTTTTTTTCGAAAGATTGAATAACTAGCTGTCTAAACTCTTTGTACAAATTTTGTTAAGAACAATAGATAATAAGTTACATGGATGAGATAAAACAGCTGTTTGGCCAATATGTCAAATTTTGACCCCCTTTAACTCAGAGATTCTAGACAGATCGTGTTGAAAGATAGTGTCTGAGTTACTATCCAATAAGACTAACCTTGGTGCAAATTTCATCCCGATCGGATGACATCGATATAAAAAGTTGGTTAACTTGACATGAAATTACATATTTCAACCTACCAACGATATTTGAAAGAGCTTTATGCTTATTTATGTAAGAAAAGTAAGTGGAGTATATATGGGTCTATGGTTAAATATGCACCGATCTAAATAAAATTTAGTTTTGTGATTTCATTTTACATAGAGCTGCCGATTGCTGAATTTTGTATGGATATTGCTATTTTATAGGCATTTATGTACTATGAAGCTATATTTCGGGAAGAAATTTGTATAGGGCTAGGATAAATCATGGTCTGATTTCTGTCATTTTCAACAAAGCATGTCCTTTTATAAAAATAACAATGGGTGCAAAATTTCATCATATTACTGCAATATATTTAAAGAAAATAGCAAAAATATAAAACAAATTAGCAGATTGTCTCACATTTTGGTTCATATCTCTAGTTCTGCTTGACGGATTTTGCCCATTTTTCTCACCAAACATTTCTAATCAACAAAGAATATTATCCCCCTAAGGAGGTTGTGGATCCAGGTCAACCATTTGGGGGGTTTCAAATTTAAAAAATTTGTTTTACATTTTTCTTTTTTTATATGAAAACTTTTCGGTTTTGCGGGGGGAAAATTCCTATTTCACCCCTTCTGGATCCTCACCTGCCATAAGGTCTTCCCTGTAGGTCCATTATCAATTTTATTTTCATAATTTTTGCACGATCACTATTAATTTTAAATCTAACCTTATGTAAAATACGGTATGCAATAAAAACAGAAATTCTTAATAAGAGTTGTTAAGCTAATACATTTTTTGAAGCCGGATAATGTACGCAACGTTCGTAGGACCAGTATTTCGATATAATACTAATAGGTGTTAATGCTCCTTAATGTCATTTTTATTCCTAAGAGTTCTGCATGAATTTGAGTTCGTGTAACTAACATTTCTTGCCGAGTGTAAATAAAATGTGAATAACGAATACACCTTATTTCTTACCACAATGAACACATATTTTTTCTTTTGTCGAGAAAAAAAAGGATAATGGCTAAACGTTTAGCTTGTGCCTGTTGTGATAAATGATTGTCATAAATAAAAATATTTCGTTTTCGACTTGCAACAACCCCCTTCCCTTTCTAACTATGACAGCGGCATGCTTGTATAGTTCTTTTTTTTATTTTCACTGTTTGTGTGGGTAGAGTGAACGGCTCTTTTTAACGGCTAAAAATTTAAAAAGTCATTAATCAAAAATTGATAGCTTTGTGTGTGCAACTTCGATTACTATACACTCAAATTTATTTTGTTTCATTTTACTTTTTTTTCAACAATTTCTGGCTTCTTTTTTTTCTCCCATTATGTTTTATTATTGGATTTGTGCAAACAAAAACCATAATACGAGTATATATTGTATATAAAAAATTGGAAGTATTGGTTAAAAAAAAAATTACAACTTTATTTCATCATTTGAACATTTAAGGCCATTAAAAAAGTTTGTTGTTTTGATTACAGTAATAAATGCAGTGGGACTTAAATATAACAAAAACGAAATCACTACTATGCATACGGAGAGGGAATAATCATTGGTAAAGTTTAAAAACAATTATTTTAATGTAAAAACATAATTTATAAAAATAAAATAGCAATAGTATTAAATAGAAGAAATGAATAAAATCATTTTTGTATAAATTGGATAAGGATGGTGTTCTTTTTTTCGTATACACTCTGAGAAGAGAAATTAAATAAAAAAGAGTTGAATTCAAAATCTGGTATCAAATATATTGTTAGCCAAGAATCTTAACTTTTTTAATTTCCAACCTTATAATACCAATATTTGGCAACTTTTTTGTATAGAAATTTGTGAATAATTTTGTAAGTTTTACAATTTATTTGAATTCCTAAAGTTTATAAATTTTATAACATTCGACCTACATTTATATTCTTATTATTATTTTCCTTTAATCTCCTTTAATATTCTTAATATAATCTTCAGTCCCATCAGTTTTTTCCATTCATGCATGATGTTGATACCGATGGTTAAAAGCCATAAACAAATTTAAATACTTGTGTGGTTTTACGTATCGGAAGTAATGTTTCTTAAAGTTTTGTTTCCCATTTTGTGTGATACAATTACGATTATTTCTTCCATATAAATTTGTTTCCTTAAAGCAAACAAGAAACAAAACAATTACAATTACAATAATATTTGGGTTTTTGTTTGTTCTATGTATTAGTACTTAATGATATGTTGGGGTAATTCCAAAGTTTAGTTATAATTTGGGTAAAATATATGTTAAAATTTTGTAAATGTTTATTTGTGAAACTTGATCTTAAACAATAGATGAAAATAATCAAAAATATAATTTCTTTCAAGAAATCCTGCAAAAACTTTATAGTGACAAGTCAATACAATTTACATACTGTATTTTCATCACTATATATTGTCTGCATTACTTAGAAGTTATTCAATAATGTGTGACTTATAGGTATAATGTATAAGTACATGTCAAGTGAACCAACTTTTGAAATCGATGTCTTCCGATGGCGATGAAATTTGTAGAAAAGTTAGTCCTATTGGATAGCAATTCAGACCTAAGCTTTTTTTGAGAAAAACCAAAAATTAAATCCCCCATATATATTAAATAGTAACGTTACTTCCTTATTGACTGACGTATTTCTCCCCCTGTGTAGATTTACTAAGAAGGGATTTTTGGAAATTCGAAGAATTAGGGGGTAAAAATGGGCAAATTCGATAACAAACATAAATATCTTAAATCGTTAATAACTTTGTAAATACTGCAATTTCAGAGCAAATAAACTCAATCTGTGATTACTCGTATATGATAAACAAAAATTGATTTTTAGTATAACAAACTCAAATATCTTAAATCGTCATTAACTTTGTTAATACTGATATTCTAGAGAAAATAAGCTCAATCTGTAATCACTTGTATTATAAACCAAATATCGATTTTTAGTGTAAAAACTAATATATCTGATATCGTTAATAACTTTGTAAATGCTACGATTTCAGAGAAAAGAAGCTAAATATGTGATCACTCACATTTTATACCAAAAATTAATTTTAAGTATAAAAAAATCAAATATCTTATAATAACTATATAAATATTGTGGACTTTTTTACCTAAAATCGATTTTTGGATAAAAAACTAAAATATCTTAAATCGTAAATAACTTTGTAAATGCCGTGATTTTAGAGAAAATAAGCTCAATCTGTGATCACACATATTTTATATCAAAAATTTAATTTTTATATAAAAAAACTCAAATATCTTAAATGGTTAATAACTTTGAAAATCAACATAAATATCTAATACATATTGCTATCACGTTGAAATTCGGCATGCGTAATTCCCATATACATAAAAATCGCTGTATGAAGACCGGCCTATAATTGGTTATAGCTTCCATATAAGGACCACTTCCAAAACACACATTAATTTTCATAAATATCTGAAAAATATGATCTATGTTTTACAGAAATCGGTAATATTTATTCACAAGTGATACTACTAGATTTTGTGCATATCGATCCATATTTGACAATAGCTACCATATAAGGTTCATATCCGAAAATCACTTAAATACCCATAAATCTCTTATAAAACGTTCTATGAGGTTTAAATTTTAAATGAATATTTCCCATATATACGAAAATCGATGTGTTGAATTTTATGAAGATCAGACGACAATTGGTCATAGCTCCCACATGAGGACCACTTCCGATAAACACATTTAACTCTATAAATATTTTAAATATATCAATATCGAAATAAAATAGTATACAGATCAAAATCTTGTATCCAAAAATCATACTACTGGGTTTTGTGAATATTGGTCCATGTTATGTCCATTTCCGATAATCACTATTATACCCATAAAACGTTGCTGAGATAAAATCCAAGCAAAATGGGTCTCAAATACTTAGAAATCACGTTAAAATATTTAATTTTTCATTAGTTGAGTCTCACATTCGTCATGGGATAACTGCTTGGCAAAATTCACTAGAATGTAAAAAACTACAAAAAAGTCAAAACCAGCTGTTAAAAATAGTTATCAATTACAACAATACGACTTACTCAACCACAAGCATCTAATACTACTAGAAACAACAACAACATAATCATTCGACCCTACAATCTAGCCAAAGATCTGCAAATCCTCGACGTCAGAAACGTTTTTCACACAACTATGGTTATTGAATATTTCAAGGCTCCCAGATTTTTACACCAAATAAGTCACAGATACCAAACCCGTATGAATTCTGAAGCTAGATACAGTGTACCGCAACACAATAATAACTACGGGAAAAACACTTTATCAGTCGCCCTACCAACAATCTTCAATCAAATTCCAATTGGAATCCTGAATGGTACAATGAGTCTTAACAAAAGGAAAAAATTTATTAAAAACTTTCTTATTGATCAGCAATGAATGCTCTTTACTACTACATTTAACATTACTTAAATTTTCATAGTCCACAATCCCCTGCAGACAAGCCTTAATGGCTTCACAAGGTTTATAATGTATATGAATTTAATTAAATAAAAAATAAAAAAAAAACGATACGTCATATCTCACATCCATATAACTCATTTTCATATGCAAAATTGAGTCAGAACAAAAACATACTTTTGAAGTTTGACTAAATGTATTTGTTTACCCTGAAACAAACACTGAATAGGGATATTAGAGAGTTTATACCAATGTAATTTCCATAATTTTTTTTATATTTAGGTGTAGGGTATTTGAGATTCGGCATAGCCGAATAACTATATTCGGCTTACTTGTTTTATTTATGTTTTCTTTTTGTTTCGAGAAATTTGTTCGAGAAATATTTATGATATACAACGCTATAACGCTACGACATCGATTGTGAATTGGGCAATTGTATTTTTTTATCTTAGATTATACAGGTTCGAATATCAGCTTTTTACTTTCAAAATATCAGCTTGTCAAATTCATAGAAATTCACAAAAATTATTTGGCAAGTGCTTTTTCATCGATAGTTTAATTACACTGTCCAACAGCATTTTTAGAACAGAATAGTGATTCTGAAAAGGCGTGTTGAGTAGATAGTTGTGGAATAAACATATAGTCCAGTTGGTCTGAATGTTTTTTTTTACAGTGGGTCAAAGTTTTCATTTTTTAATCGAAGGGAGCATTATACTAACTAAAAAAATGTTGTAAGTTAATGTCTGAGAGAATTCTTATTGTCAGAGTTATATTGCGGAATTTTATGGGGATCATTTTTGTGGAAGATCTTAACCCTCAATATTCTCTCTTTAGGGGTCAATTTGACCTTTATTTCGACAAAATCATTAAAATATTCGACGAAAATATTTACCGGGAAATTTCAGTGGTGATCACAAAAGATAAAAAGTTGTAAATAAATCTACGCTTTATTAACAAAAATACAATTAAAAAAAATAAAAAATCGCTAAAAATTCCAGCTGAAATTTAAAATATGAAAAGTCCTTAAGGAGATAAACAAAAAACATCCATACGCAAGATGTATTAACAAGGTGGCAGCGTAACTACAACAATACAAGAACAATAGTCATTTTTTTGTGTAATCTGTCAAAAAAATATTTACAAAAACTCACTTTTTACAATGAAATAGTTTTTTTACCACTTTTAAATATTTTAAGCACAAAAACTCACTTTTTTAAATATAAAATAATCCTTTTACTCTTATAACAAATTCTATAATTTTTTTAAATAAGTTTTTGACATTTCAAGAGGTAAAACACGCTGCCACCTGGTTATATATGCCTTGTGCATACGTATGTAATTTATCTCTTTCAGTTCAGGAGATTTTTTTGGCTTATTTATATATTTTTATTAATTCTGCTCGATCTTTTTGTGGTATTTTATATATGGCGGGCTTATGTAGGATCGAAATGTTTTTTTAAAAACATTAGCTATTTTTGTTATGAAATTCTGAAACAAAAAGAACTTGCTAACAGTTATCTCGTACCTATAAAAAGTTACAGCTGAACTATAAATTTATTCTTCAAAAATAATCTACTCAACATGCCCTTTCAGAATTAACACAGAGAAAACGGATTCGTGATAGCAACCGAATTTGTTGCCATTCGAATGATTCGGTTGCACACATAGAATTTTTCGGTTCAATCAACAGAAAGTCAGATGCAACCAAACATTTGTTACCCCTTCTAAAATGTTGTAACCACAACTGTAAAATTCGGTCACTAAGGTAGAATCATTCGATTGGGGTCGCTGTTCTGTTCCAATCAAAAAGTCTCAATTTCTTGGACAGTGTTATTAAACCTGTATTTCCTAACTTAAATACAATTCTCACAAATACGAAATATCCCATATATGTATGACTGTGGTTAGTTACTAAGTCATAGAACGTTTTAAGGTTTTTTTTATCTATGCTTAGTTTGCATATTATCAAGTCATACATACGTACACTTTCACTCTAGCTAATACATACAATACTTACATAAATTCTATTATGTACTATGAAAACTAAAACTTACTATGTATTACTTACTTACTATAACATTTACTTCCACTAATCACTTAAACTAATACTCGTGCATTGAAGATTTTCTTGAAGCAATTAAAAGTTTTTTGTGAGTTCAAGTTGAAGACTTTTGTTGGTGTACTTAGTAGAGAGCGAAAGGTTGTATATAGAATTTAATAACAGTATTTTTTGAAACTTATGTAATCATATGTGTACTTATGTAGTTATGTAAATTTACCCTGTCGTTTGTAAAGTTAAGCAAGTAGTCAATGTATCCCTTATAGACAGTAATCGTCACAAATGTTTTATCACTTGGCTGACTCCAATTTATACATTTTGGTCATTTGACACGTATGTGCTCTTTTTAGTGTAGAAAGAAGACAATTGGTTACTTTATACAACCCAGGTAATCTATCGTGAAGATAATTGTCACTTAACTATCTCTAAGTAATATGGAGTGTAGCCACTTTAAACGTTTTGTGAGTAATTCGTTAAAACTGGTTTTATACAAATTGTGTTGATATAATTCTCATACTGTTAATTTTTATTTTTGCTTAAATATACTGATATCCCATGTAATATAGCATGAAGTCAATAGTCACTTTAGTGTCTCTTAGTAACTTATAGTGAAGTCACTTTAAACGTTTATTTTGTACAGCACTTTAGAAAGTAGTTATTTTACCCACCAGAAGCAATCCATTGGAGAGTTGTCGAAGAAAGATTTGTTTACAAGCTAACATGCACGTGTTAAAATAACTAGTCACGTAGCTATTGAAGTAACTAGTTCCCTCCCTAAATGATGGGTAAAATTGCTAGTTCGGGACCGCTCTTAGAACTGCTGGGATCTTTTCAGCAGCTACAATACATGTTTCACACAACTGGTAGCCATTGGAGTAGTGTATGCAGTCGTTTTTTGTAACACATCGTAATTTTCTTCGCAGATCCAATTGAAACTTTCTGCAATTTCCAGCCAAAGCCTTGCAAGTTAATGGTTCTTACTGACAAACGCTTTCCTCAGTCACGAGTCCTAGTATCATGAACCGCAGGGTTGGTATGCATACACTTATTATATAAGTGTTGAAGGTGGCAATAGAATAAATAAATATCTATAAAATTTATTTTATTTGACTAAGAGAAAAAGCAAGAGATTTTGTTTGTTGTATTTTATTGTTTTAATTTTCATATTCGTATGAATTTAAAGATTTAGTCATGTGTGCTGTTGCTTTACGGAGAATTGGAATAGAGAAAGAAGTTTTGCAATTGTTTGGTTCATACTCTCGGTTTTGGTTGTTGAGGGTTAAAACTTTGTTTTGTTTTGTTTTGTTCTTTTTTTCATTTTTTTTTGTAATTCGTTGGATTGTGCAATAATAATTGATTGCCCTTTGATTGGCTTTTCTGTTGTTGCTGCTGTTGCTATTTCGGCTTTGCTTGTTAAGTCAGGGTAACAACAACAACAACAACAGAAATGTTTGTATTTATGGGATTTATTTAAAAGTTTGTTTCTGTTGTGTGCTTTTTTTTTTGCTATTTTTATTATATGTATTTTTGTTCCTTTATAATTTCGAGAAAAAGTTTTAATAAATAAGAAATTTTTGTTGTTTCTACTGCTGCTGTATTTTATGCGTATTTATTTTAATTGGTTTTATAACATGTGATTTTATTTTTTTTTTTTAGAAAGATTTTGTTTTCGGTTTACTTTGTTGAAATGCAATAAAAAATAATGCAGCCTAAAAGTCAAAGTTTTATTTGTTTTTTATAAAAGTTTAATTTGTTCAAATAAAATATATAAAATAATTGAAATTGTGCTTTGGTTTTCTTAAATAATAGCAATTGGTTGCAATAACCTTTAGTATGTGTAATAAGGTGTTCCTTAGTTTGCAAAGTTTTGGTTATTCTGTGTATCAAGGTTTAAAAATCCACGCGAGTCTAAATTAGGCAAATTTGAGAGGTTGCACATTTTATCTGATTTTTCTGTTGAAGTTATCCTTTATTTTATTTATTTTTTTTAATTTAACAACAAAAAATTTTTTTTGGTTAAATAAAAAATCGGTGTAAAAAATATTTTTCCCGATTTCGACCAATTGTAGGTCCGACTCACTTTGGCCTTATATACGCCAATGCATTATTGGATATCCATATTGTATATATTAATGACTTAGTAATCCAGATATAGATCAAAAATAGGCCAAAAATCTAGGTTGTCCTGGGTTTTTCCTTTTATCTCAGCCATTTGTGAGCCGATTTTCTCGATTTCAAATAGCAACCGAGTAGGAAAATTCCCGAAATAGTGATGTATCAATTATGTTTGTAAGTTATTTGGGTGCTACGGAAAGTTGATTTCAACATACAGACAGACAGATGGACATGGCTTTATCGACTCCGCTATCTATAACGATCCAGAATATATATACTTTATGGGGTCGCAAATGTATACCCTTGCCACTCATGGTGAAGGGTATAAAAAAGTTAACAATGTCCTAGAAATGTAACATTAAAAATCATATATTAGCTAGAAAGTAGGCAATGAAATGCATTTTTAAGAATTAATTTTAACAAATTTGTGACCAAATATTGCTTGTATAACTTTAAAATGCGGGATCTTCAATAAATGGCTTATCATTTGAACACGGATTTTGTTATTAATAACTTATATGTCATTTGTGGCTTATATTCTTCCCTATACCCTTCTTTGTGTTCTTTTTTGAAAAAAAATTTAGTTTGGCCCTAAAACCCTTAATATATGCTACATGTTTCACCCTCAATTTTATCAAAGGGTTTTAAATAGCTTTTTTCTGTTATTGTTTTTGAAGTTCGTTTGTGTTAATGAAATAGTTTTTGGAATTTTTTATTAAAAGTGTTTAAAATGGAAGTAAAAAGTATAGTTTTATAATATTTAGAAGCTACATAAAAGAAAATTGCATAAATGGTATTGATTCTTGTTCTATTGTGATCGCTAAAAATGCAACACATTATATACAAAATATATAGGCAACATTTTGTGCCAGAAAAGAAAACGCCATTAGTTATTGAACATTATAGTGTAAACAACAATGTTTTTTTTATACCCTCCACCACCACAAGTGGTGAAAGAGGGTATATATACGTTTGTCATTCCGTGTGTAACATTGAGAAATATTCATCTGAGACCCAACAAAGTATATATATTATTGATCCTTATGAAATTCTAAGTCGATTGAGCAATGTCCGTCTGTCTGTCCGTCTGTCCGTCTGTCCGTCTGTCTGTCTGTCTGTCTGTGTAAAACACTCTCACGTCCAAAATACATAAGCAAAATTAATGAAATGCATACCAAAATGTTTATAATTTTTCTAAGCAGTTTGGTATTGAAAATCAGCAAAATCGAATTGGTAGAACCAGGGTTATGGATCAAAATGTAAGACAACCTCCAAAAATTTTGATAATTTTTACATGATTTTTTGTGAATTTGGGTAAATTTATTGTAGAGAATACCATGAAATTTTTCACTCATTATTGATATGATAAAAGGAAAAATTCTGTTAAAAATGGAAAGAATCGGTCCATAATTTCTCGTAGCCACCATACAAATTTCTTCCCGAAATATGGTGCTATGGTATATAAATGCCCATAGAATTGCAGTATCCATACAAAATTCAGCACAACTATGTTTCGTGCAAACAGAAATCGCGAAACCAATTTTTTTTTTTTGGATCGGGCACTATTTGACCCTAGCCCCCATATAAAGTTTACTTCCGAAAATCATTTAAATACACTTAAATATCTTATATATATCGGTATCAGATTGAAATTCAACTTGCATAATTCCCACGAAAATCGCTGTAGAGAATTTCATGAAGATCGGTCCATAATTGGCTATAGTTCCCATATAAGGACCCACTTCTAAAAACCACATTAATTTTCATAAATATCTGAAAAATATCGTTATCGAATTAAAATTTTACACAGATCGGTTGTATTAATTCACAAATGATACTACTAGATTGTGTGAATATCGGTTCATATTTGACCATAGCTCCCATATAAGGTCCATTTCCGAAAATTACTTAAATACTAATAAATCTCTTATAAAAGCTTCTATCTGGTTAAAATTTCAAATAAATATTTTCCATATATACGAAAATCGATGTGTTGAATTTTATGAATTGGTCATAGCTCCCATATAAGGACCACTTCCGAAAAACACATTAACCTCTGTAAATATTTTAAATATATCGATATCGAACTAAAATTGTATACAGATCAATATATTGTATCCAAACATACTACTGGGTTTTGTGAATATCGGTCCATGTTTGACCATAGCACCCATATTATGTCCATTTCCGATAATCACAATAATACCCATAAAACTCTTGTAAATAATGTTATGGAGGAAAATATCAAGCAAAATAGGCCTCAAATACATAGAAATCACGTAAAAATATTTAATTATATCTTCCAAATAAGTCGCATATTAAAGTCGCACGAAAAATACATTAACGCATATATACACTCATATCGGTAAAAAATTAACAGAAATAAGTTTCAAGTAGATTTGGTGACTATGGGTTCATAATTATATATATAACTTCACTTGTGGTGAATAAGGAAAATGTTGAGCCAATCGGTAATGTTACCAATTATTAAGGATATAAATTGTTAAATAGTACATTTTATTTCTATTATAAATTTATAGACTCTGTTGGAAATGGTAGGAATATGTAGTTATTTCAATTATAAATTGCTGAATTAGATAACATTTTCATACATTTGAAATAAAATATCTTATGCGTAAACTAGTTTTTCTAACAATATATAAAATACTACTATATTTTGAATAAACTTTTATTTTGTTTAAAAAAAGGGGTTTTATTGAAGAAAGTACATAATTTGTATATAGTCCAAAATGTGTATTATATCAGGATTCATATATAATTCATAAAGTGGCTTAAAAAGAAATTCGGTTATAGTCCTAATTCGCTTATAGTCCACAAAAATTGTGCAACTGTATTTGTAGATTATAAGCGAAAACTACTGTATTACATTAACATTCTACCAATCTTCATAATCGGAGCTAAGTCCCAATAACAAACACTAAATATGGATATTAGTGTGTTTATGCCAATATAATTTCTATAATTTTCATCTAATTAAGGTGGAGGGTATTTAAGATTCGGCATAGCCGAATATAGCACTCTAACTTGTTTAAAATATTATTTGGTGATTGGTAAGACCTCTTACCTTTTTTGTTAATTTTTTAAATAAAATGTGGAACCTCAGATTGTTTTCAGTATTTTGTTTTTATATAACGGAGAAAAATTTTTAACCATACTTATGTACAATAATGCAGCCCAGAGTTCAAAGTTTTAGTTGTCGTAAGGTTTAATTTGATGAAATGATATACAAACAACCCCAAAAGTGACTTAACACCAGTGAATTGTATTATTATCTTAAAATAATGAAAAACATTTCAGAACGAAAGTTAATGCGAGTAAAATAATTGAACATTTTGTAATTTTTGTTTTAATATCAGATGATTCACCCAAATAAAGTAGAAACACGTCAAAATCAAAAAGACTTAAAAGAAATTGCTCTTCAAAGGCAATATATCTTTAATCGATTAATCGTTATTATTTAAGAAATGTAAACTCTGCCAAAAAAAGGAAATTTTCGATAACTTTTTTTGGATAAATTTTAAAAGCGAGTTTTATCTGATGATGTGACATATACTATTTTTTTTACGTACAATTTTGAGTCAAAAAGTGTAATATTTTTTTTTGTAATTTTACGTATTTAATATAGGTTCATAAACTTTATGACTATAACAATTAGAGTTCTTTGTCTTTATCCTAAACATACAAATCTAAAATAATATTTCCTGAAATGAACAGTACTTATGTTGTTAAACACTTATTTTCGCTATCATTGACCTCCCATTTACAGATAAAACTATCTGTATTTAACTTTTTATACTCATCGTAAAAATGTGTGTGCTCATAAGTTAGATCATAATAATAATAAAATGAAACAAATTGCCTTAAGTGAAGAACTGTGAATGAAGTAAAACTTCACGGAAAATACTAATGCGCAACCATAAATTGCAAGAGCAACAATAATAAAACAATAAAGGACAATAGTCAGCTCATTAAAGTTAAATACAAATACTATTTACACCAACAACTACAACTACGACAACAGCAACTAACAACGACAACAACTAATTCCTGTAATGACTATAGTTAGCCATGGCCAGAGTTGGTAGAGCGCCTTCTCCTTCAGTCTGTGAAGGAACTTACAACAACTGTTAATATTTATGTATTTATGTATGTGTGTGTGTGTGTTTGAGTTAAAAAGAAAACAGGAAGAGTATTTTTATTTTATTATCCGTAAATCCGTGAAAATTCATTTTATATCCGTCGTTGACATTTCACGACGTTGCACATTATTTTATTATTTTATTTTTGCACCCATTTATTGTTGCTGTTTGCCAGCCAGCCATTACATACAACTGCTGCTACTACTGTTGTTGCTAAGCTATAAACAAGCAGAGGCTGTGTACAAAACAGTGGGCCTTAATAAAAATACGTTGGAAATAAATCTGCTATTGCTAATTGGCTGATCCGATTGGCATGCAATTCCATATGGGTGTAGCAGAGGAGTATTAGAGTTTATTTTTTGACAACAGATCCCAAAGATTCCTTAGAAGCGGCGCTGTGGGATCTCCCGGATATGCAACATTTTTAAACGCTTGCAAATTTGTTATGGTTTATCTAAAATGAAAGATTTTAATATATTCTTAAAACATTTTATTAGGGCTTTTGAAACATAGCGTGTGTTATTTATAGTTGTAGGTATTTCGTGTTAGTTAAATAATAAATTAGAAATTCATATAAAATTTAATGCTGAATTTCCAAATTTGTTTGCCAAAAAAGTCTTTGTTTCATCGAAAAAAGTTACTTTAATAAATCCGAAATTTCGAAGAAGCTGTGAAGGACACATATTAGACATTTGACACATTTTTTAATATGAAATAATCTGATGCACTCCCTCCTGCTAAACCTATGTGAAATATCCAAAATATTCTGATTCTGCCCCACTGTGCACTGTGTAGAGAAAAATCTGTGCAACACAGGACTGCTGCTGCTGTTGCTGCATACTCTTACTTACGAGTGGAAAACATAAATACAACATGAACGAGTTAATAATATACGAGTATATGAATGAAATGATATTAAATCGTAACAACGCCAATGGCAAAATCGTCCTTTATTTTTTGCTTTTTTATCTGTTGTTATTCTTTTTAGCTTATGTTGTATAACTATGTGTAAATTATATTGTGTGTAAGTGTATAAGTATGCAGTTGATTCTGTTTTCTATATACATAATGAATTTCTATGGTAAAATATGTGTTATATGTAAACAGGCTGAAAATGTCTTTCAGGGGAATAGAAAACTATCTTAAACATAAGATTATACTTTAACCATTACTAAATTACTTCCAAGAAATCAAAATGGTATGGAGAGTTGTTAAAAAGTTTATGAACTAGTAATTTCCAAGCTTTTCTGGGGCGGTAAAGTTAGCACTAATTTTAAAATCAATTTTTAAAGCTATTCCGGATAATTTTATCTCAAATAACATTATGCCATTTTGAGATTTATTGTGTTTTTTTCTGAAAAAAACATAATTCATATACGAAATAATCTAGGAACCAGGAAATCAACATCGAAAAGAGACAGAGACAATAAAATCTAAAAGATAACTGTCCATAAACAGTTGAGCTTTACAGTTGAGCTTTGAACAACTATCAGTTCTTAAAATAATTTTTTAGTTTGCCTTCGTATACTGCTTTTTCCTCCATTTATGATACGTTGTTGTTTCATAAATAAGTATCTAAAACTCATACATACGGACTTTTTTAATAAATCTACAGAGCTGAAATTAATAATTATACGGCCTAAGGGCCGTTCGTAAATTATTGAATCAAAAGAAATCACAATAGAGCTGCATGTAAAGGGTTTTCCAACAAGAGGTGTTATTTTGAATCACCCGGTATTTCGGTAGCTGTCACTTTTGAAGCTTTAATTCTTTCACATTTGACAAGTAGAAACTATGCCATTACTAAAAATGGAACGATACACGCTTCAACAACGCATTGAAATTATTACAATTCACTACAAAAATGGTGAAAATCTTGCAGTCACAGTTCACAAAACTAAAGCATTTTTGGGTCGTCGTGAAGCACCTTGTTGGACCGCAATACAGAAATTGGTGGAAAAATTTGAGCTGTTGGGACAAGTTAGTGATGTGAAGAATAAAACCCGTGCACGTCCCTCAAGAACAACTGAGAATATTGCTGCTGTAGCCCAAAGTGTTAAAGAAAACCCCGGTTTGTCCATTCCTCGTCGGTCTTTGAAATTGGGCATTCCACAAACGTCATAATACCGTATCTTATGGCCGGAGTTGGACATCGTTTGCTTATAATAAGACGGCGCTACATGCCACACAAGCAACGAAGCCATTGCTCTTTTACGGGAAAAGTTTCCGGACCGTGTTATCTCTCGAAGAGGTGATCACAATTGGCCACCGAGAACTTTTGATTTAACACCTTGCGACTTCTTCCTTTAGGGCCACGTGAAAGACAAGGTCTACGCCAACAGCTCAGCGTCCATTCAAGACCTCAAAGATAGAATTCGTGAGGCTATCGAGGAGATAGGGTAGACACTTTGCGATTTGGTTATGGAAAATTTCATGAAAAGGATATGGTTCTGTAATTGTGGTCGTGGTGGGCATTTGGCTGATGTTTTTTTTTCATTATTAACGCCATACCTTCCTCTTTATTACGAAATATACATCCGATCATTTATCTCAAAAAAATAACACTTTTTTTAAAATACCAAAATAACACCTCTTCTTGAAAAACCCTGTATACGTGGAGATTAAAATAATTTAAATACTTTTAACTAATTAAGAATTAATACGCCTCATTGATGCACTAATCTAAAGGAAATGTTTTCTAAAATCAATAGTTACAAGATTTTAAAGTGATTACAAGGATTTGTTTGCTTAGTATTTTGAAAGTTTACTCCGAATTTGCTAAGTTGGGAAAAGTACAAACAAAAGGTATATGATTCATTTTTTGATGACATCTCTATGGTTGGAGGAAGCTGACTAGGGTTCATAATTTCCCTGACTTTTTTCCTTTCCATTCCTAGGGAATTATTAATACTAAGTTAGGCGTAAAACAAGTCAAGTTTGGTTAAATAAGCGATCAAAATTTAATAATGTGTATACATTTAAGAGATCCAACTAAATCTGAACTTTTCCCATCTTTCTGCCACCATATGGAACAAACCAAAACAATATCGGATACTCTATTCAAAAGTGAAGCGTATCCCAGAGAGTGCGTTCTGCATCAAGCAAAACAAATAGTAGTTGCACGGGATACAGTCTGGACTATAAAGCGGGTGAGGCAAAACTTACCAAACACTTCATTCTAAATACTTTTTAAGAGGTATTTCAACATGTGGCTGAACATTGTCATGATGGAATATTACAATTTCATATCTGGCCGCATATTCTGTGTGTTTTCCGGCCAATGCTTGCTTCACATGAATCAGTTGTGTTCGGTACAGGTTCCCAGTGATGGTCTGGCCAGATTTCAACAGCTCATACTAGGTAGGACGCTTTTGCTCCCACTAAATGCAGAGAATTACCTTAGCGCCATGGCTTTGGTATCGATTCGGCTGGTTGGGCTTCACAAACGATCTCTTACGCTTCGGGTTATTGTAATCGATCCGTTTTTCATCGTTGGTGCAAATAGTATTTTATTTTATAGCATTCAAGCATCATTTCAGACATTCAAATTAGTCTTTCAAGGTATCTCGGCTTCAATACGTTTGGTAGCCAATTTTCCTGTTTTTGGCTGAATCCTGCTGCTCACAAACGTTTCGGAATTTCTGCTTTAGTAGCACCCAATGAGTTTGCAAGCTCGTGTTGAGTCTTACAATAATCTTCATGGAGTAATGCCTGCAACTTTTTTTTGCTGGCCTGGGCGATCTTTGTCTTCGGTGTCAATATCGCCACTTCTGAGCCGAACAAACCATTGCTTGCACATTGACCATAAGCATTTTTGAGTATTGAGTATTACACTATATTGTTCAATAGCTAAGCGAGAATAAATGACAGATATGTAACCTTCAAAATGTCATACATATAAGTTATTAAAAACAAAAACCGTGTTCAAAAAATACGCCATCTATTGTAAATCCCTAATTGTTAATCCGTAATTTTTAATCCAATTTCAGCTTTAACTAGCAATGATTTTCTGTGAAGTCGGCCGTGCTCGAATATTCTTCAGCCAGCAGTAATTTTTTATTAAAAATTGTAAAAAAGACATTCTAAAGTTCTTTTTCAAGTATTTTAACCAGAGGTTTTCTTAAAGAAATTATCTAATTTTTATAACAAATATATTTAAGAGTTAATTTTGACCTAAAATTAAACTATACAGTATTTAAGTTACGATTAAGCTAGGAAATGCAATTTTTTTCTTTAATCCGTAGAATTAATTCGTCTAATTATTTTTCAGTTGTGTCTTCTCAGATATCCATAATATAATTGCAAAATGTTGACCTTAAATTCCTAGAATTTGTTTATAAATATTTTCAAAACATTTAAATTTACGCTTTAAAAATGTAACCTTTTATGACTCAATTTAGAAGTTGGTAAACGTTATTCAATTTAGACAGAAATTTATATCTGAACATTTATGAGTCCAGTACCTGTAAAACTAAAGAGTGAGCCAGAAAAAAATTATACTTGTATTAAGGTAAATAAAACTTAAGCCGTTTAATATAGAAATTCTCAAAAATACGTAGATTTATTCAAATATTGTACAAATTCATTAAACATAAAAATATTGGCATAAGTATTACTCGGTATTTATAAATTTATCCACTTTTTCCGGACGAGGTGGTTCACTAATTGTTAACACAACCATGAGAACTTATCTTGAAACATATGGTTATTAACCATTTATTGAACATTTTCTGACAACTTTGTAAGAATATGACAATCGTGTAAACGTAGCTTTACGCTTAAAATCGGACATATACCTATCATGTGTTTTTTAATTATTTTTTACAAGAGCCCAATACCTTTCCGCAGGATGAAGTTCTGGATAGTTGGGTGGATTTGGCTTCTGTAGTACAAAATTGGCATTATTGTTTGAATACCACTCAAGGGCCTGTTTTCCATGCCACTATGGAAAAAATACCAACTCGGGCCAGAAATACGAAAGCACTTTGTGCTGCTTAAAGAAAGGTAAAAGCTTATCGTGCCTGATGTCATAAATTATTGGCTTCTCTTGCCACAACTACACACAAGAAACTTCATGGGTAATTTTGTTTGTTTTTTGTCCAGTATTATTCTTGAACATTAACTCTTCCATCAGCCACATAAAAATCTTGACCCGGAAGTTGTGAAAAGCCTACCTGTACATAAGTTTCATCATCCATCACCAAAACATCAGAAGTATTTTTAAAAAAAATTATACCTAAATTTTTTTGCACGCTCTTTTGCTTCTACGTTCTTTACCGCATTGTGATTTGGAACTTTCTGAACTTTATACGACTTAAACCAAGCATTACCTTTGGATCTGCGCACAAAAGAATAAAAAGAATGTGAGGTATTTAACTTTACGAGCTGCTTTTCTGATAGAAGTGTTCGGTGCTCTTCGAAAAGGTTGTTCAACTTTTTTTGCCTTACCAATAGCTGTTTCTTCCTGATTCAGGTTTTCTTCCAATGTTCGTCTTCATTATAATGTTTACTGGCTTTTGAAACAGAGTGACGATGGAAATTCAGATCTATTGCTATTTTGTTGAAAGTCCATATGGGATTTTTTTGAAAAGTTTTAATTACTTTTTTTCGCCGTCCATTTTGATAACTAATGATTTGGAAAATATAATATCTGACATATTTTTAAAAGCTAATGTGTTAAAAAAAATCATAATTTGATGGACCAAGGATAAGTTTTGGCTGGAATAGTGTATACATGGGTTTTTTGACTCACTCTTTAGTAGGTCAAAAATAAATTGGAAGATTTTTAAACTAATTTTGATATCCAATTGGAAAGGCCTTTAAAATTTATTATCTATATAAATATATAAATGTTTGTTTGTTTGAGCATAACGCCTAAACGGCTGAATCGATTTTATTGAAATTTGGAACGTAGATAGATCCTTACTTGGAAGCGTCAATAGGCTATAACTTTTGTTCAATACTTGGACCAGAAAGGGATAAACAGGGGAAAACCGGTAAAATTAGTACCTTTATTTCTTGAACAATAAATACTAAACGGCCGAACCGATTTCCAACATAGATAGACTATTATTTAGAAGCATCAATAGGCTATACCCTTTTTAACTACTTGGACTTTAAAGGGATAAAAAGGGGGAAAAGAGGAAATAAGAAATTCCGGTACTAATTATATTCATTTATTTTTTTAATAAAATCCTTACATACTTTTTTTGACTACGACAGGGGTAGCGAAGCGCACCGGGTCAAGCTAGTATGTAATATACATATGTTCAATTCAAAATCAGTGTCGTAGCGTTATAATGTTGTATTTAGTTTGACAAATATTTATGACGACACTGATTGTGAATTGGGCAATATTTTTTATGTACAGAACTTAGTATTGGTGATATGAAAATTTTATGGTGCAAAACGCGACATTCGTATGCCTTTGAGTTGATAATATTAATGCAATTTTAAAAGTTTTTTCTTGATTCTATTTTTCGATAGTATGTATTTTAGCAGCACTATATTTAGTGCAAAAGGTTGGTATTATCGTTTTGTTTAAACATGGGATGCAGAACGCTACTATAAAACGAACGCGTTTTCGACTGCATATTTTTTTAAAGTGATTTTTTTTCAATAAAATTAGAATAATGTTTTGATTTAATTGCAATTGTTTTTTTTACATTTAGAACGTGACATATTTTCCCTTCACGTGTGTATCAAGTACTAGTTTCAATAATTTTGAGAAAAGTTTTATATAGTTGCTCAATAAGTTTAGCTTTAACTTTTTAACTAAGCCCACTGTCTTCATTACTGCTTTCCCTAATGTCTGTTTGCCTTCACACGCAGAAAAAAATATAGTTGTGCATATTTACTGTAACCATTTCAACATTTTTAACAATTTTATAGTCACAGTAACTATTTATGTGATTGTGGTTTTTTTACGATTCGCATGATTGATTCAACCATATTTGTGACAACCATTTTTATGATGAATAATTTTATCATAATATATTGTTCTCAGAATATGATATCGATAAGCCGAGAGCAACATAATATGGTAAGTCCTTCATCATATAAATGGTTGTCACAAACATATACTTGTTTACTGTAACCATATATATGATTGATACAATCATGTGAATCGTAAATTAACCATATTATTCTTACCACAATCATATAAATAGTTACTGTGACTATAATATTGTTAAAAAACTTATAAAAATTTTGAAATGGTTACTGTAAATATGCATAACTATATTTTTTTCTAGGTGCAGGTGTAATGCTCAAATTTATTTGTTTTTGATTCGGTGCTTGTTATTTGTATTTGCGAATATTCAAAATTTGCGCTTCACGGCGTCTTCTCCTTCTTCATTGAATTCTTTATATTTTAGACTCTAAAGTTTAGAGGATCTATTTTAAATTTTCCCAAGTATTGCATTGATGATGCGCTCTTTCTTATTTTCAATATGCTTGTTGAAACAATAAAACCATCCGTTTTTGATAAATAATACACTTAGAATAGCAAACGCGACACACTTGGAAAATATAATCCTAATAGCTGCAACATTTTCCTTTATTTGTCTGATAGGTTTTGTTAAGCACTCTATACATTTTTATTTTACAGTTAAGACAAGAGCAAATTATAGAAGCTATATAGAACACACCTTAATAAATATGCCGACAATTCAAGTAATAATGTATCCACTTAACCGCCTTTTTCCCCTTACCTCACATTACGATCCTGCCTCTTGTATGTTTTTCTTCAAAACTAAACAAAAGTGCAAACGCATTAACTTTTACCAAAACAATTTTAGTTTTATTTAAGGTTTCCACTGACTTAAAACAATACCGAATACCGAGTGTATACCTACTCGTATCAGCATCTAAAGCTATAAAATAAAGTTAAAGGACACACAATAGAAAGAAGCTGCTGCTGCTGCTGCTTTTACATTATGAGAGTGTTAACAAAATAAATAAAATAACAAGTAGTTTAGAACCACCACATGTGGTAAATTGCATTGTTGGCTAAATTTGTGAAAACAAAAAAAAATAAAACTATTTTTGTCACTTTTTCAAGCACACACAACAAAAAACGTAAATTTTGTCAAACACAGCGCTGCAAACAAATAATGGCCATCACTACTATAAAGCCTTTTAAAATTAAATTAAACAACTATCTGTTGTATACTAGTTAAAATGTACAATAAACAGCAGCCACATTAACATAGAATTTCTAACAAAAACCAAAGAATAATTAACATTTTAGCCCCCCCTCTCCTATAACAAAGTATTAAAGTAAAATTGTTAAAACTAAGTATTATACATTTAAAAGGCGTTTAGCAATAACAATGTGTATTTAACAAATACTGACAAATATGTACATCCCAGTAGGAAAATACTTGTATCTGTGTCTGACTTGGTTAACTTGTCCTAGCTAAATTTTTCAGGTCCTGACTATATGCTGTCTTTTACTCCAGTACTCACAGAAAAGACTGTTCACAAAAACTTTCAACCTGATGATATTGTTTTGTCGATATTTGACAAAAATTATCAGGAATTCAGACATTATAAGAACGTTTTTATTAGATGCTAATATTCTGGCACTTCACTACATACATACGGGCAAGGCCGACCATATAATACCCTACACTGAGTAATTGATCAAAAACCTTTTTCTCTTAAAATTTCAATAATTTATTTTCGTGAATGATTTTCTGAAGTTGGCCTTATATGGGTGTTATGACTAATTATAGACCGATCGCCATGAAATTAGGTGTCATGACCTATTTGGAGCGAAATTTGCTTAGATCTATATAAATAAAAATCAAATGTCGTACGTTGGTAATTGCATCAGTTGAGAACGGCTGATTTGGACAATTTTTTTTTTTCAAATGTTCGTCATAGTCCAACTTAGGTTTTTACGGAAAGATAAGTTTACCACGCTCACTTTTTCGCCCACATTTTTCGATTTATCTGAAATCGTAAAACAGCTAAAGCGATATGGCAATTTTTTTTTTAATGTTCGTAGTAATTCAATTTAAGCTTTTACTGAAAGAAACATTAACCACGCCCACTTGTTCGCTCTATTTTATATCCTTCATCATGAGTGCAAGGGTATATATAAGTTTGTCATTCCGTTTGTAATTTCTACATTTTTCATTTGCGACCCCATAAAGTATATATATTCTGGATCGTTATAGATAGTGAAGTCGATATAGCCATGTCCGTCTGTCCGTCTGTATGTTGAAATCAACTTTCCGTAGCCCACAAATAACTTAAAAACATAATTTATACATCAATATGTCGGGAATTCTTCCGGCTCGGTCGCTATTTAAAATCAAGAAAATCGGCCCACAAATGGCCGATTTTTGGTCTATTTCGATTTTTGGTCTATTTTTGATCTATATCAGGATTACTAAGTCATAAATACAGACAATATGGATATCTAATGATAGATATTTCAAAGACTATTGCAACGATGTATATAAGGCTATAGTAATTTGGACCTACAATGGGTCAAAATCGAGAAAAATATTTTTAACCCAAAAAAAATTTTTTTTCATTAACTTTTTTCACTAATAAATTTAAAAAAAAAAAAATGTAAAAAATTAAAAAAAAAATGGAAAAAAAACAATTTCAAAAAAAAAAAATTTAAAACAATTTTGAAAAAAAAAATTTTTTAAATTTTGAAAAACAATTAGAAATTTTTTTTTTTAAATTTTGAAAAAAAAAATTTAATTGTGTTTACCTAAAAATTTTTATTTTAAATTATAATTTGGTGAAGGGTATATAAGATTCGGCACAGCCGAATATAGCTCTCTTACTTGTTTTTCCATATATCTAAAATCGCAGAACGTCTGGAATGATTTGGCCAATTTTTTGTTTGTTTAAATGTTCGCAATAGTCCAAAAAAGTTTTTTAATGAAAGAAAAATTGGCCACGCCCACTAATACGCCCTGTTTTCGAACTATAAATGGTGAATTGTAAGACACGTATAAAGCGTGTCAAAGCTTGCGATTGTTAGAGAATGACACTCATTGGAAATACGACCTCGTAGATGCTACGCTTTCGTCAAATGCTCATCAAATACGAACATTCAACATCCAACCCAACTGAAGATGCCATGTGTGATGATATTTTGCATGAGGTGCATATTATCAAATCCAAATTTGCAACTGAGCGAGGAAATTTTCGAGGATTTGATATTAATTGAGGGAATGTGCTTGATGATATCGAACATGGTATTAGGTATGAGTTAGGCATGACAACTTCCAAACGTCCGATTTAATCAAGAGTTGCGATGCGAAAAACGATATGATTGCGATGCCTTTAGAGAATCTGTTCGAATAAATGTTCCACTGTTGAATTGACAACAAAAATATGCGAACTGGAGGTATTTTTTTTTTTTGGACACGTTGATTTTAGGAGAATGATATTGCACTCTTCATCAGGAATTGCAGCTACGTTGTTGGAAGGTGGTCGAACTGCTCACTCAGCACTCAACTTTCCATTGAATAAGCAAATCTATGAAAATCCAACATGCAACATTTCCAAGAACAGTGCTATGGCCAAAGTTTTTCAGCAAAGCAAACTGATCCTTTGGGATGAGTGTATAATGGCGCATAAAGTCTTTACGGACATTATACAAAACGCTGCAAGATTTACGAAACGATCAAAGCCGGTTTGGTGGTGCGATGATTCTCTTGGCAGGTGATTTTCCGCAAACATTGCCATTGATTTTCCGCCAGCCAATGAGCTTAATGCAAGTTTAAAGTTGTACGTTCTCTGGAACCACCTCAAGAAACTCAAATTGACAGTGAACATGCAGAACGATCAATCTGGAGTAGTATTTTCCAAACAATTGCTGGACATTGGCAACCGCAAAATCTTGGTTGACATTTTCCGACGCTTTCTGCCAGTTTACCAAATCAAAATTTCGAACTCATCCGAAATGTGTTCTTTACACATTTTACAAACTTACAAAAACCATGATGGGTGGATGTTGATGTTGACGAATTGAATTTTAAGATTCAAAGTGAAATTTCTGTCGCATGGATGATATACAATTCGGTGAATTTCGTTACTCCCCAATATGATGTCGTCAACTACCCAAGCGGGTTTTTAAAATCGTTGGAATTACCCGGATTACAGCCTTTCAATCTACAACTGAAAGTCTGATCGGTAATCATAATGTTACGAAACATAAATAAACAATGTCTTTGTAACGGCAGACATTGGTTGAGGTTCATAGAATGAGCAGCTAAAAATAGAAGAAGCTGTCGAAAGACAATGAAACCTGGCACATAGGCATTTTTTATTTGAATTAAGGAAAAAAAATGGAAAAATCAAAATGATCCGCCCACTTTTACGCCCACCTCCCATACAAAGTGAAAATTCAATTTTGACCAACGGCATTGTTTTTTGGCACATAGCATTTTTAAACACTGAGAATAATTTGTGTGAAATTTGAAAAATATCCGCCCACTTTTACGCCCACTTCCCATAAAACTTGTATTGAAAAAGTGGCATAACTCCCTTCATTTTTAATGCATCAACTCAATTTTCACAAAAAATAAATATTATAATTGTAGAATGGACTCCTGAAAATATATACCAGATACGCCCACTTTTACGCCCATCTTCCATAGAAAAAACATGAATAAGTAATTTAAGCATAGTCGTTTAATAATTATTTAACACCATTATCGTAAACCAATTTTTTTGATTTGCAGCTTTGAGCGAAATCTATTAATAAATGGGTCTGAAGACAATAAAAGATGTAAAAGATGCATTACGTTTTCATTATTGGCTACACGTTCAATTCTTCGCGAATGATGTAATCTTTAGGCTCTATAGTGTTTATTCCTCGCTTCCTGAGCTTCCTCGGTCAGCATACCTGATACAAATAATCAATTAAAATGTAAAAAATAAAAATGAAATCATTGAATAAGGTCCTTTAGATAGAACATACTATTGGCAGAATAGCTTCTTGACTAGTATGTATATTACATTATGTAATAATTTTAAACAGTAAAGATGTCAACAACACCATGCATGAACAAAAATTCATGTTTTGTTACTTTATCACTTTATAGTTTTTACTCTTTTTTTTTTGGAAAGGAGCAGGTAGGAGTAGCTGAATTTTTTTTTAAACTTTAAGCTGAGACTTCACGCAGTAATTTGACATCTTTCGTTAAACAGCGCTCCACAGCGCTAAAAAGATGGAGTCCATTGAAGTTGATGATCATTGAAATTTTGATGTTGTTTATATTTTGTTCTACGAAATTTTTTATATGACACTTTTTTTAATGCAAATCTCATCTATTACAATTGTCATTTAGGAAAATATACAACAAAGTTAAATAATAAGTTTTCTCTGATTTTACCTAAAGATTGAATAGACAGTAAATTTGCATGCCATTTTAAACAGGCGAACACATATGAACTTCGAGCGTGTCTGTCACAACAAATAATAAATATATCAGCCTAATATTACAGAATCATAATATTCAGATATCTGACAACAAAATACCAAAAAATTATCCAAATCGACGAACATGAAAAAAGAAATTAATTTCGGGCACTCTTCAATCTATGTGCGGCACCCGACTAGCGGTGACGTCATCGAAGCATAAATACTTAAAGGAAAGTACAAAGGAAAATACGTTTTGATACAACGAAGCCCAATGGAAACGTTTCCTTGGTCTATTACGAGCTGAACGTCGCGTAGTAAACAAACAAAATACGCGTCTAGATCTTGGATATTTGAAGGCAACTATAAAGGCGCCTAGTAGCATTCAGTTTGACTATTTCTTTCTATTGCGTTCAGATAATTTAGTTTTTTGTGTGTAATGATTTTAATAATTCAGAAACACATTGTGTTGTTGCAAATGAATAGAAAATAATCTGTTACAAACAGATTATAAATAATTCATTACATGACTAATTCTAAGTAATGCAGGCAGTATGTAGTAGTCCTCGAAATGTACGTAATTCAGTTTTTGCTGCCCTAGTCTGACAATTTCCTACCAGTCTACTACACATTCGTATGTATGCATGAATATAAGCAACTATTTAAACACAATCATGATTGTCATTTTGGTTTGAAAGTTTTGATAGTTTAATTTTCAACGCTGTCAAAACATTCCATGCATATGTCGACTTTATCGACAGTATCATGTATAGAGAGAGAGATTATGTGAGTGAATGTGTGTTTGCTTGTGTGCGTTGGAGGTATAACAATGTGTGAGTTTAATTGAAATATTTCCATTAATGAGGGTTTTTTTTTTGTTTTGGCCAACTTACAACGACAATTCGTTAATGAGCACACAATTCATCTTAGAAATATCTTATTTCATTCGTTATCCTAAACACACTATTTAACCACTAATGAAGGTCACGAACGCCATACAGATTTAAATACGCATTGTGTGTATTACATGTGAGCAAGTGTGTAGAAAATATTTTTGTTATTTGTCTTAATGTAAGGATATTAAATGGTTTGTAATAAAATAATTCTGATGTTTCATGACACCTAAGGCAGAGTTTAAAAGGAATTAAGTCTTAAGTAAAAAGATTTGGCAAAGTAGCAAAAGCCAAGGGGCTGTGAAGCACGAATAGCCACCAGGGGCCGAATGTGATCGATTATTTAGGTGTGTAGACTATTATACTTGTTTTTTTCTTGCTATAGTTTTTGTAGTTCGGAAACTCAAATTTAAATATTTATTCGTGGCCAATTATTTGGAAGGGCTCAAGAACAAGATCTTGAAGGAGATAAATGCATTAGCCTTGGATAGAATTTAATAAAACAGATATGCTGTGGCCCTATCTTTCTTATAGGATCGATGGGATCTTCTATATTATGCCTAACTCTACTTAATATATCAGTTTAAATAAAACATGTCTGAAAATTTTATTGGCTCATGATAATTACATGAATCTCACCGTGCAAATAAAATCTGTTTCATTGAACGTCATCATTTCGAATATATTTGTTTAATGTTTTTTTTTTTTAAATTAACAACTTTCAAAATCAACACATTCTTTTAAGACTCTGTATTTGCTAAAAGACAAAGTTTCAAATGACTGTAAAATTATTTAGGCGATTTAAGTGTTTCTTTTTTTATTTGTTTGGTTTTATGGTTAAAACGGCTATAAAATAAATTATTTGAATAATTTAAAGTATATTTAATCTATTTTCTTCGTTAGTATTTTTGTTTCTAAGTATTAAGGATTAAAAATTTGATTTATAGCTTTTGAAAAGTTCAAAAGGTTAATTAGAAAATACTGAAGCTCAGTATGTATCATATGTGTGCTGTGTGTGCCTTTGACAGCTATTAGGAAGTAATCATTTCCATTCATTACATTTAATGCCAAAAGATTTTGTTGCCTCTTTAATGGTCTACAAAAAAAAAAAAAAAACGATTAAAATCGTATTAAACTGAAAAGAACCTAAAGTCATGTTGAAATATTTCAGCGTTAAGTTAGATGTGTGGGAGTTAGTGTGAGAAAGCCTGTTTAGAAGATTCTATGTGATTCATCATTTTATTTTAATGGTTATAATGATGAAAAGGTTTAATTTTAAAATAACCACATTTCTTTTAATAATTGTCAAAATACATGAGGTATTGTAATAAGAGTTTTGAAAAGATATGCTATATAAAAGATGATGAAATTTTATTTCGCCAAAATGTTTTGGTTTCTATATTTCAACTAATTTAACCCTCTAGCTGGCAGGATCGTAAAAATTATCCAATAATTTTTTTTCAAGTAGATGTAGTCAAAAGAGCTGTAAGTTTCAATTTTCAGGTAAAAAAATCATTCTGAACGAACCCCAGGTAAAAAATTGTGTAATATGTTTACGTGTAATATGACACCAAAGGTAAATTTATATATATAAACAAATTTTATTTAGAAAAGGGAACAAACAAAGTTAAGATACCCATTATTTTCGGTGGTGGTAGTTCCAGAAACAATTTTTATCAAATTGACCGCATAAAGTCAGATATCATTTGGAACAAACGACTTGGGTGTCACATTTTTTGCAATGTTGCACCTTTTTTGGGCTTTTCTTTCCACCCAAACAGGAAAAAGATCGTCAGCATCGAACTGAACATACGCAACTTGATGAGCAGCTCTTTTCCCAACACCTGATATGCCAGGCTATAGTGATAAAGGCTCACCAACATTTTGAATAGATGGTCATCCTACCGACCGTATATTTTTGAAGCAAACAAGTCCAGCAGCTATTTCCTCACGCAAATCTGGAAGCTGTTAAAGCAGTTCTTTAATCGGACACATTGCTGGAAGAATTGGCCTCATCGGCCTGCAGACGTTTGTATAAAAAGAATACATTTGTAAAGACCATGCCCACAAAATAGTAGAACAACCTAATTATAATATTGCAAGTCTTAGCTCAAATATGGTATCGACCCTGGAGACCATCCATGAGATCTACTTCACCCATGCCATCATTGTATTCTCGAATAATTTGAGGGCAGTTGATTTCGATGAATTTCTTCTGCTTTCTATCATACCGAGGAACCTCTCACTGTTGTTCGCCAAGATTGGTTATTCTGAATCGGGAAGGCATATTTGTTATCCTTCCATAATACAGTATTCACATCGACTACATGTATTGAGGTCATTTCACAGCTTACACATAAGCAAATCATGATCAACAAGAAATATGACAAAACAAAATTAGATCCTCTCATTGTGCCCAAACCATAAATTCCTCTGGCTCGTAAATAGACTAACAGCGGATTCGATTTGTAAAAGTTATCAAAATACAGGATGTGATGCATGAAATTAGGAATCTCCAAACATTTTAGGTAGCTCCAATGTCCGGTATAACAGGTAAAATGATATTATCTTCGGACCCATTGTACATTTAAAACCGGTAGGCAAAACCGTTTGAATCACAAAGCGCGAACAATATGTTTCCTCTCGTATGGGGCTTATTGGGCATGTATTTTCAAAAATGGTGTTTCGTCTTTGGAACATAAGTGGAATCACCAACACTATCACCGCTATCAATACTTTCATCTGTGCTGTCTACAGAACCCTACAGAATCGATGAACTCGAGAAATTGTTCATCAGACATTTGCTCCAAATTGATATTTTTCGTATAAAGACGTTTAGTAATATCCATCTTTAAAGGAAATAAAAGGAAAAATAATAGAACCATAAGCAAACAACAGAGTTTTATGAACAAAAGGTGAAAACTACAATGTAAGAGAGGAGGACATTTTTGTACACGCAATCCGGCAAGACCGCCTAAAAGAGGCCTTCGCTATTTCGTTTTTAAATCAAACTTTTTATTTTTTTCACTTTAAATACGTTTTAAAACTTAAATAGAAAATGTTGTCTATTTACCGTAAAATTTTGATGTCGATCATTTTATTTTAAATGTTGTTTTTTTAATAGTTAAATTTGCGAAATAATTTTCGTTGCTAATTTGATGACATTTTGCACTTGATTGATCTTAGCTGACAAACGACTTGTCAGAATATATTGGGAGGTATAAAGAAAATGTAAAAAAGTGTTAGCTAAAGACAGTTTTCACTATTTTGAAGTGAAAAAATGTTTAATACAGCACTGGGGTTTAAAAATCAAAGACCACCTTGAGGTGGTCTTACCAGTTAGAGGGTTAAACAAAAATTGTGTACATATGTATTATTATTTTAAAGCTAACACCATACAACGCCATTTTTAACATATGAACTGCGCTATAATCATATGAAAATACAGGCTCTATATAGTAGGACTGCGCTTTTTATACTCTACACAATACTTCGGAGGGTATAATGCATTTGTAACAATGTTTGTAACTACCAAAAAGTATACCAATCGAATCACTTTCTTACTCGATTTAATGATGTCCGTCTGTCTGGCTGTCCATGTAAACCTTATGCGCGAAGTACATATAGCAATTTTGAAGATATTTCGATAAAATTTGGTACATTTTTTCAGTCCAAGGAAAAAGCTTATTGAAACTGGATGAAATCGGTTTTATTATTTCACCTAGCCCCCATACAAATGTTATCCCGACTTTCTATGTTCTTAATGTTCTATGACTTTATCGATCATAACTGTTTATTTTTTATATATGCATCTACAAAAATGTTGCTTCAAATAAGTTTTATATATATGGAAGTCATGTCACGCAGTTTTATGATGGTACATAATTATTCATAGCTCCCATATAAGGCCCGCATTCGAAAATCTCTTTAACTATTTGCGGTTGGGTGGTTACTTTACTAACCACATTTTCTATAGTCTTTAAAACATAGTTTATTGGCATCTACTTATTGCCATTTTGCTAAACAATTATATTTTTTGAAGTCATCGTTTATGTTTTTTTGCAAAACTTTGCCGTCAGGGTGCTCTGGTTAGATAAATTTATCAATTTGAAAATATTGTAAAAATCAGTTTTTTTAAAAAACTTTCACGCATTCAATAAAAAATAGCACAGAGTGTTTATTGTTCATCGAATTCAGTGTTACTTTGATATAACGGTTGTTTGGTCAGAAAATTTAGTCAAAAATATTCAATTTCAAAAAAATTTATATATACGAAACAAACATTTGTATCATAGTTATTTTTAATGCTAACCGCCACGGTGGTTAGTAAACTAACCACTTGGAATGGGGTGGTTTTATCTTATTTTGAGTTATTTTTTCTTACTTTTTGTAATAAACTAACCTTGATTAAAGTAAAAATGCAATTGTTTTGATTTTAAACTTACACACAAAAAAGCGTGGCTGAAAGAGTTTTTTTTTAACTATCATAAATCTCTTAAAAATGTTGTTATCCATATAGAATTGCCGAGAATGCCTGAAGAACACAACATAAACAAAATGTATGTTATGAGTTAATGATTTGTTGCCATCCTTCAGCACTTACTTATATAAATGTGTTCCGTATTTCCTGTCTTTTTACTACTGATTTAACAAATAAAATCTAATAGTTTGTCAGAATATTTCTATTGAAAATATTTCCCTTAATTTTCCAAATAGTTATTCCTTAATGCTTTTATTATATTCCATACGGCATAAAACCTTTCAAATTTAACACAAATACCTTGAAACCTTTAAAGTTATGTAGTTTTACCCTTAGGCTAAGGAAAACCCTGATATTTTTAGCACCATTATTAATTATTTGATAATCATTAAGAACGATTCCAGTCAATTGTTATTCACGTCTCCTGTTTGACTTTAATACTGTTCTTCTGTATTTGAACCATTTTTTTTTTTTATTAATTGTTTAACGAAAATTTAATTAAAACCTTAATGCTTTTAGGTCATAAACTCATAATTATGTTTCTGTGTGCGTATGCTGTGCTTCTATGCACTAAATCAGAAATTTATTTATTTATATTGCAACACACACCAAGATCAATATAGTTTTGTACCACAAAATGCCACATGTCTTAGTTGTATTTTGGGGTATCTGAAGGATGAGCAATCGCACACACATTTTGTTGGGCTGGTCATGCTGTTGACTATTTCAAGTCTTAATATTTGTAGTAGTAATAGTCAGCGTTCATATTTTGTACTAGTGTACATCAAATGAGTGAGCTAAACCACATACATATTTGGTTATTAAGCCGAGTGCAGAAGATTCAATTTGAGGTTGTACCATTATATTGGAATTTTAATAACTCAACATCAATATAATCAAATAATGTGAGGAATTACTGGGAAGTGAAATGTTGATAATTACCAAATACTTAGTTGATTGTTTTAGAGATTTTCCTTGAGATTTTGTTATTTTTCTAGTTGGGGAATAACTTTGACTAGAGGATTTATTTTAGATTTAAGCACAGTTTTATTTATAGGAGTTTTAATTTATACTTTTATACTTTAAGCTACTATAATGCTTGATTTTTCTGTGGAACCTATAAGAGATTACTTTGGGTTAAAGTAGCAATATTTTCCAGAAAACTAATGTAGGAAGAAAAATTCGAATCCAAACATAGTTAAATAGATGTTTAATACTATAATATAAAGGGTTCTACATTCGGCTGTGCCGTATATTCACCCCTATCGACAATAACATGAAATATTCAATTCCCTCCAAGGAAAAACGGCTATCTTGATATTCCCATGAACTTTTCATTCACAATAGTTGATTTTGTTCGCAACAGCTGTTTATTGTTTATAAAATTCCACAAAATGAGGAATTTTTTAACGTGAACAAAGTTGATGAACGAACAAGTAAAAAAGTTAAAAAAGCTATATTCGGCTGTGCCGAATCTTATATATCCTTCACCAAATTGTACTTTAAAACACAAATTTTAAATATTTTTAGGTAAACAAAACATTTTTTTTTCAAAATTTTTTATAATTTTTTTTTTTAATGAAAAAAACTTTATGGGAAACATTTTTTAATTTTGAAAAAAAAAAAATTTTAATTAGGGGTAAAAAATATTTTTCCCGACTTTGACCAATTGTAGGTCCGACTTACTTTGGCCTTATATACGCCGTTGCAAAGGGCTTAGAAATATCTATTACTGGATATCCATATAAAAAATGGGTCAAAAATCCCGGTTTTTTCATTATATCTCAGCCATTTGTGGGCCGATTGTGTCGATTTTAAATAGCATTCGTGCCGGAAGAATTATTGATGTAAGTTATTTGGAGGCTACGGAAAGTTGATTTCAACATACAGGCGGACAGACAGACATGGCTAGAATATATATATTTGTGGGGTCGCAAATGAAAAATGTAGAAATCACAGATGGAATGACAAACTTATATATATCCTTACCACTAAAAATCGGAAAAGGGAACATATTTCATATGAATTATTGATTCGCGATAGTGGTGGTTATATACTCACCACCAATATAATATGAGCACTGCTTGTTGTGGATTTTGTATTAAATCTAGTTCACTCGACAAGAAAATATCATTAATCTTTCAAATTCACACCAAACATTTCTGATCAACAAGACCCAGTAGTATGAGACATTGGTTTAGAAACTTGTTATTTAGGAAAATTAATTTCAATGAAATTTATTGAAATTTCAGACTGTCAGTGCTGAAATGTTTTTAAGGGGATTTGGAATAGTGGTTAGTAGACGACCCCCCTCAATTTTATATTAAGAAAGTACTCAAAAAAAAAAACTAGAAAAAATATCTTACCTTTTCCTGAAATTTTTAACGTTCTTAGTGCAAAATGTCTATGGCTTTGTAAAAAACATAACTACATGCAGATAATAAATATAGTTGTGCATGTTTACAGTAACCATTTCCACATTTTTAAAAGTTTTTGCAACAATATTATAGTCACAGTAACTATTTACATGATTGTGGTAACCATAACATGGTTGGCTTAAGATTCACATGATTGTATCAATCATATATATGGCTTTATCATATTATGTTGCTCTCGGCTTATTGATATCATAACCTGAGAACAACATATTATGATATTAAGAATCATCGTAACAATGGTTGTCATATACATATGCTTGTTTACTGTAACCATATATATGATTGACACAATCATGTGAATCGTAAGTTAACCATATTATGGTTACCAAAATCATGTAAATAGTTACTGTGACTATAATATTGTTAAACAATTTTTAAAAAATGTTGAAATGGTTACTGTAAGCTTGCACAACTATATTTATCTCTGCGTGTAGGGGAAAATATGCGCCTAAAATAGCCTTAAAAAAATAAAAATATTACCTAAAAATATGTAGAGTTTCCAGTTCGGTTTTAACCAAAACCTAAGCCGTGGTTTTTCAAGGCCTAAAACCAAAACCGACAATTATTCCTCGATTGTTACTTTTAATATATTTGCAGTAGAAAAATTCCAATATTATAAATGTGAAACAAACTTTTTCATCCAATGAAGCAATAATAGCTTCAGATGATGTAGCAGGCTACCTATCGCAGACAAGGAAACCTGTTAGTAAAGATTGACACAAACTCATTTAAAAATATTTATCTACTTCAAATGACTGTTTATTTATTTAATCTAAAAAAAATAATACAGAATATTTTTAACAAAGACTTTGTTATATTCAAATATACGATAAAAGTATGCAGTACTAAACTGACCCGTTGCGCTTCGCCACCCCAATTGGAAGAAAGGAATAGTACTATAAGGTCTCACTTTGTGAATTAATACTCATTCAGAGTAACATGTCTCTAGTTTGATGTCTATTGGTTCATTTTAATGTGACTTCTAGCTCATTCGAAACGTTTTATTAGAATAAGAAAATAAGTACCATAAAGACCCACATTGTGTATTCCCACTCAGCGTCATGATTCTGGGTTCATTGATATAGAAAGTGCTGAAGAAAGGTACCACTAAAGTTACATTTTGTGAATTCTAACTCATTCAGAATGTTTAATTTTTAATTTCAAGGTTTATTATTATAAAATATTCAAATAGTACCATTACAATAATGAAATAGTAACATTAATTATCCCTTTTGAATTCGAATTCATCAAACCATGAATGCTTAATTTCGTGTTTATAGGTCCATAGTTATAAAAAATATTCCAAAAGTACTATTAGTGAGAAAAAAGTACCTGCAAGACCCTTTTTTGTATTCTAACTTAGTCAGGATCATGTGTGTTTAATTTTTTGCTTATAGGTTCATTATTATAGAAATTATAGAAAAATAGCTTTCCAAGAACAAAAAAATACTAATAGTTTTTGTTACCTCAATATCATATAGATGGCATTCTTTCTTTTCCCAAAAGCATATCAGCCCACTCTTATATATACATATAAGTAAAATAATTTAATATAATAAAAAGTACCATTAGAAGATAAAGTATCAATTTTCCATACTTGATTCCCCGCCAAGTTTGAAATCAAAGTAATTTCCTGATTCCAGATTCAATGTTATAGAAAATACAGAAAGTACTATTTGAAGAACGAAAAAGTACTCCTTAGTTTGGTTAAATTCTCCTTTTTTGGTATCATAATACCATTGAGCACCCTATTCTTAATTATTTCTTTACTGAAAAGCATATGAGCCAACTAATTTAATATATTGTTATGTTTTAACCTTTTTAAAACGTTGGTTTATTTCCTTTAAATAAACCGGATACTTTTGATTGCAAATAAAAGCCGTTTAGTAGTTTAAAATTGTAACAACTCTTTATTTATTTAAAACATACAACAACAACAGTTCAAATAGTCACTCAGTGTCTTTATACACGTTTATCAATTCGCAGAAATGCACAAACACTTTATTATGTACAAACTTAAATGTACAAGACAGTTGATGTTAACTCTAACAGCGCCTATGATAAACTCAACTCACAACTGTAACCTCTGCCACTATTTATACACGCGCCATCTTTCGTAAATCTTCTACAATTCTCTTAACGGACAAACTAGTATATTCGAATTCTAGAGCTTTCGATGTCAATATTAGCAGCTTAAACATTTAGTGTTGCCAACATATAAACAATGCTAATAACCGCATGCTATCAACATTGTTGATAAGTAGAAGCTTTTACTGATGAACGTGTTTATAAACATGATGAATGCTGCAGTCAGTCTTTACATACTGTTAAATTAAAATCTTCTATTCGTAACAATATTAAAAGAGCACCATTAAAATAAATTTTCCTTTATCCTCTTGAACGGCCGTCAAGTTTGATTTTAAAATTTGTATTGCATTTTCTATATTATCAAACGATTTTGTTTCTATAACATTATCACAAAACAGAAAAAACCAAAACCTATCGGATTTCAATTTTTTAAAACCGAAACCCCGGGTTGGAATTCTTTGTTTTTTTTGGAAACTCTATTTTTAGACGCAAATAACGTTTTTCTAGTTTATTTTAAATTTGATCAGAAATGTAAGTGATATTTTTAAAAAATTCTTCTACTAACTAAATGTGATTTTGAATTTGGTTAAAGAAGTAATTTTTTACTAATAAAAACATGAACATAGTTAATCAAATACATATTTCTAATTAGTTTTCAACACAGATTTTATTAAAAAAAAAAAAAATTCTTCAATAACTTCTAAACATTTTTACTCTTCACGTATACACAATACATATAAATATTATTGATCAAGTATTGTTGAAGTAAAAAGAAATTCAATACTATTGTTTTTCAGTTTTTCTGTCATTATTGTCTATTGCTTTGTACGAGTTTAGTTAATGCAGTTATTATTGTGGTACCGATTTACATCCATTTATTCATTACTTCGATTTTCATTAATTTATTGAACATCATCAACATTATTAGCATACATTCCGATTTCAATATCAATATTAATACATGCAAACGCACCCACACACACACACACACTCACTTAGAGAGTCAAAAATTCCGCAAATATGCAAACAACCATATTGTTTTAGTTGTAGTTTATTTGTTAAGGAGGAATTGTGGTTGTTCTTGTATGTATGTTGTAGTAACAGGAGCAATAATTTATAGTCCTAGAGATTTGTTGTAAACAAGTATGAATACTTACACATGCATAAATATTCATTGGTTTATTAAATACATTAGGGTAAGGGATAGTTAGAGAGGGACATCGGGTAGTAGTTTGGCACCTGTTTTTAGTCCCTAGAGTTAAAATTATTCCATATCTGCTCATATCATGATCCGTAGTTATAAAGATATAATTTCACAACTATAAATAACCTAGTAAGAAAAATCAGGGTCTCCAACAGGAATGGAACCCTTAACCTGTACAACCATTAACATAACAGAAATATGCTTTAATAAAACTGGTCCCTCCTTAAGCAACATTTATTTGGCTGCAATTGAAGCATACATTTCCTAAATTAACAAATGTTTATTTAGCAATGTTTGTGCGTGTGTCTTTAAGTGCATGTAGATATCGGATTATGAATGTGTGTATGTATGTTTGTGTGTGTGTGTTTGTATGGGTGCGTAATAGATGCTTCAATTAATTTAACCATAATTCTTAGTTATTATTATCACAAATTCAACACACTCATACGCACCCATCACATATGTACGTACATACATAAATATCAAGTATTATTTTATCCAGTCAATAAGAGAGTGCAAACAGATGTTGTTTTAAAGTTCATCCAAGAAGGATGAAAGCGGATAATGTTTGTGTAGCTATGTTATTAGTGGTAGTGTAAATTATGTTCATGTATTTACCGACAATGATCAATCACTGGACGAGTAACTAATTTCTTAGGACAAAAGCGTTTTATTAAATTTTGTATATCTTGCTAATTTAAGTGAAATGTTAGGTTCCTTTTAATATTTTATGTAAAAAATCGAGTTTTAATGAAAATAATTGTTCATACAAAAATCACCAGGAAACTGAAATCATGTAAACGCATGTTTTTATATCCTACACTACCATAAGTAGTGAATGAGGGTTTATAAAAGTTAGTCATTCCGTGTGTAACATTGAGAAATATTCATCTAGAACCCAACAAGGTATGTATATTATTGAAATGAAATTCTAAAACTAAGATTGAGCTATGATTGTCCTAAGCTGAAGAATGTACCAAAATGTGAGACAATATCCAAAAAATTGATAATTTTCACATATTCAATTTTTTGTTATTAGCGTAAATATACCACTTATAAATACCATCAGATTTTACACTCGTTACTTTTGTGATAAAGGACTAAATCTGTTGGAAACAGTATGAATCGGTCCATAAGTTATCCTATAAATGAAAACACAATAGCAGCATTCATGTTAAAACCAGCAAAACGGACATATCTATATCGTCCTAAAATTTCATAAGGACCCAGAATATATACACTTTTGTGGGTCTGCGATAAATACTTCGATGTGTTACAATCGGAATAACAAAAGCAATATATCTCAGCACTGTTGAAGGTTTTATAAGGCTTGGAAAAACCTAGAGGAAAAAGGGCAATTATCTGTGATCACTCTTATTTCCCACCAAATATCGATTTTTATATGAAAAATCTAAAATCACTCATATATTGTTAATAAAAAGTCCTGGACGAAAAAGGTCAATTATCTGTGATCACTCTTATTTCCCACCAAATATCGATTTTTATATTAAAAATCTAAAATCACTCATATATCGTTAATAAGAGGTCCTAGAGATAAATTGGCAATTATCTGTGATCACTCTTATTTCCCACCAAATATCGATTTTTATATAAAACATTTAAAATCACTCATATATCGTTAATAAGAGGTCCTAGAGGAAAAAGGGCAATTATCTGTGATCACTCTTATTTCCCACCAAATATCGATTTTTATATGAAAAATCTAAAATTACTCATATATCGTTAATAAGAGGTCCTAGAGGAAAAAGGGCAATTATCTGTGATCACTCTTATTTCCCACCAAATATCGATTTTTATATGAAAAATCTAAAATCACTCATATATCGTTAATAAGAGGTCCTAGAGATAAAAAGGCAATTATCTGTGATCACTCTTATTTCCCAACAAATATCGATTTTTATATGAAAAATCTAAAATCACTCATATATCGTTAATAAGAGGTCCTAGACGAAAAATGGGCAATTATCTGTGATCACTCATATTTCCCACCAAATATCGATTTTTATATGAAAAATCTAAAATCACTCATATATCGTTAATAAGAGGTCCTAGACGAAAATCGATCGTTTATATGAAAAATCGATCGTTTATATGAAAAATCGATTTTTATATGAAAAATCTAAAATCACTCATATATCGTTAATAAGAGGTCCTAGAGATAAAGTGGCAATTATCTGTGATCACTCATATTTCCCACCAAATATCGATTTTTATATGAGAAATCTAAAATCACTCATATATCGTTAATAAGAGGTCCTAGACGAAAAAGGGCAATTATCTGTGATCACTCATATTTCCCACCAAATATCGACTTTTATATGAAAAATCTAAAATCACTCATATATCGTTAATAAGAGGTCCTAGAGGAAAAAGGGCAATTATCTGTGATCACTCTTATTTCCCACCAAATATCGATTTTTATATGAAAAATCTAAAATCACTCATATATCGTTAATAAGAGGTCCTAGACGAAAAATGGGCAATTATCTGTGATCACTCATATTTCCCACCAAATATCGATTTTTATATGAAAAATCTAAAATCACTCATATATCGTTAATAAGAGGTCCTAGACGAAAAAAGGGCAATTATCTGTAATCACTCATATTTCCCACCAAATATCAATTTTTATATGAAAAATCTAAAATCACTCATATATCGTTAATAAGAGGTCCTAGAGATAAAAAGGCAATTATCTGTGATCACTCTTATTTCCCAACAAATATCGATTTTTATATGAAAAATCTAAAATCACTCATATATCGTTAATAAGAGGTCCTAGACGAAAAATGGGCAATTATCTGTGATCACTCATATTTCCCACCAAATATCGATTTTTATATGAAAAATCTAAAATCACTCATATATCGTTAATAAGAGGTCCTAGAGATAAAGTGGCAATTATCTGTGATTACTCTTATTTCCCACCAAATATCGATTTTTATATGAAAAATCTAAAATCACTCATATATCGTTAATAAGGGCTCCTAGAGGAAAAAGGGCAATTATCTGTGATCACTCTTATTTCCCACCAAATATCGATTTTTATATGAAAAATCTAAAATCACTCATATATCGTTAATAAGAGGTCCTAGAGATAAAAAGGCAATTATCTGTGATCACTCTTATTTCCCAACAAATATCGATTTTTATATGAAAAATCTAAAATCACTCATATATCGTTAATAAGAGGTCCTAGAGATAAAAAGGCAATTATCTGTGATCACTTTTATTTCCCACCAAATATCGATTTTTATATGAGAAATCTAAAATCACTCATATATTGTTAATAAGAGGTCCTAGAGATAAAGTGGCAATTATCTGTGATTACTCTTATTTCCCACCAAATATCGATTTTTATATGAAAAATCTAAAATCACTCATATATCGTTAATAAGGGCTCCTAGAGGAAAAAGGGCAATTATCTGTGATCACTCTTATTTCCCACCAAATATCGATTTTTATATGAAAAATCTAAAATCACTCATATATCGTTAATAAGAGGTCCTAGAGATAAAAAAGCAATTATCTGTGATCACTCTTATTTCCCAACAAATATCGATTTTTATATGAAAAATCTAAAATCACTCATATATCGTTAATAAGAGGTCCTAGAGATAAAAAGGCAATTATCTGTGATCACTTTTATTTCCCACCAATTATCGATTTTTATATGAAAAATCTAAAATCACTCATATATTGTTAATAAGAGGTCCTAGAGATAAAGTGGCAATTATCTGTGATTACTCTTATTTCCCACCAAATATCGATTTTTATATGAGAAATCTAAAATCACTCATATATCGTTAATAAGGGCGCCTAGAGGAAAAAGGGCAATTATCTGTGATCACTTTTATTTCCCACCAAATATCGATTTTTTTATGAAAAATCTAAAATCACTCATATATCGTTAATAAGAGGTCCTAGAGATAAAAAGGCAATTATCTGTGATCACTTTTATTTCCCACCAATTATCGATTTTTATATGAAAAATCTAAAATCACTCATATATTGTTAATAAGAGGTCCTAGAGATAAAGTGGCAATTATCTGTGATTACTCTTATTTCCCACCAAATATCGATTTTTATATGAGAAATCTAAAATCACTCATATATCGTTAATAAGAGGTCCTAGAGATAAAAAGGCAATTATCTGTGATCACTCATATTTCCCACCAAATATCGATTTTTATATGAAAAATCTAAAATTACTCATATATCGTTAATAAGAGGTCCTAGAGATAAAAAGGCAATTATCTGTGATCACTCTTATTTCCCAACAAATATCGATTTTTATATGAGAAATCTAAAATCACTCATATATCGTTAATAAGGGCGCCTAGAGGAAAAAGGGCAATTATCTGTGATCACTTTTATTTCCCACCAAATATCGATTTTTTTATGAAAAATCTAAAATCACTCATATATCGTTAATAAGAGGTCCTAGAGATAAAAAGGCAATTATCTGTGATCACTGTTATTTCCCACCAATTATCGATTTTTATATGAAAAATCTAAAATCACTCATATATTGTTAATAAGAGGTCCTAGAGATAAAGTGGCAATTATCTGTGATCACTTTTATTTCCCACCAATTATCGATTTTTATATGAAAAATCTAAAATCACTCATATATCGTTAATAAGAGGTCCTAGAGATAAAGTGGCAATTATCTGTGATCACTCATATTTCCCACCAAATATCGATTTTTATATGAGAAATCTAAAATCACTCATATATCGTTAATAAGAGGTCCTAGACGAAAAAGGGCAATTATCTGTGATCACTCTTATTTCCCACCAAATATCGATTTTTATATGAAAAATCTAAAATCACTCATATATCGTTAATAAGAGGTCCTAGAGATAAAAAGGCAATTATCTGTGATCACTCTTATTTCCCAACAAATATCGATTTTTATATGAAAAATCTAAAATCACTCATATATCGTTAATAAGAGGTCCTAGAGGAAAAAGGGCAATTATCTGTGATCACTCTTATTTCCCACCAAATATCGACTTTTATATGAAAAATCTAAAATCACTCATATATCGTTAATAAGAGGTCCTAGAGGAAAAAGGGCAATTATCTGTGATCACTCTTATTTCCCACCAAATATAGATTTTTATATGAAAAATCTAAAATCACCCATAAATCATTAATAAGGGGTCCAAGAGATAAAGGGGCAATTATCTGTGATCACTCTTATTTCCCACCAAATATCGATTTTTATATGAAAAATCTAAAACCACTCATATATCGTTAATAAGAGGTCCTAGAGGAAAAAGGGCAATTATCTGTGATCACTCTTATTTCGCACCAAATATCGATTTTTATATGAAAAATCTAAAATCACTTATATACCGCTAATCACAGGTCCTAGATATAAAGGGGCAATTATCTGTGATCACTCTTATTTCCCACCAAATATTGATTTTTATATGAAAAATCTAAAATCACTCATATATCGTTAATAAGGGGTCCTAGAGATAAAGTGGCAATTATCTGTGATCACTCTTATTTCCCACCAAATATCGATTTTTATACGAAAAATTTAAAATCACTCATATATCGTTAATAAGAGGTCCTAGAGATAAAGTGGCAATTATCTGTGATCACTCTTATTTCCCACCAAATATCGATTTTTATACGAAAAATTTAAAATCACTCATATATCGTTAATAAGAGGTCCTAGAGATAAAGTGGCAATTATCTGTGATCACTCTTATTTCCCACCAATTATCGATTTTTATATGAAAAATCTGAAATCACTCATATATCGTTAATAAGAGGTCCTAGAGATAAAGTGGCAATTATCTGTGATCACTCTTATTTCCCACCAAATATCGATTTTTATATGAAAAATCTAAAATCACTCATATATCGTTAATAAGAGGTCCTAGACGAAAATCGATTTTTATATGAAAAACCGATTTTTATATGAAAAATCTAAAATCACTCATATATCGTTAATAAGAGGTCCTAGAGATAAAAAGGCAATTATCTGTGATCACTCTTATTTCCCAACAAATATCGATTTTTATATGAAAAATCTAAAATCACTCATATATCGTTAATAAGAGGTCCTAGACGAAAAATGGGCAAAAATCTAAAATCACTCATATATGATTAATAAGAGGTCCTAGAGATAAAGTGGCAATTATCTGTGATCACTCTTATTTCCCAACAAATATCGATTTTTATATGAAAAATCTAAAATTACTCACATATCGTTAATAAGAGGTCCCAGACGAAAAAGGGCAATTATCTGTGATCACTCTTATTTCCCACCAAATAATAAGAGGTCCTAGAGGAAAAAGGGCAATTATCTGTGATCACTCTTATTTCCCACCAAATATCGATTTTTATATGAAAAATCTAAAATCACTCATATATCGTTAATAAGAGGTCCTAGAGGAAAAAGGGCAATTATCTGTGATCACTCTTATTTCCCAACAAATATAGATTTTTATATGAAAAATCTAAAATCACTCATATATCGTTAATAAGAGGTCCTAGACGAAAAATGGGCAATTATCTGTGATCACTCTTATTTCCCAACAAATATCGATTTTTATATGAAAAATCTAAAATCACTCATATATCGTTAATAAGAGGTCCTAGAGATAAAAAGACAATTATCTGTGATCACTTTTATTTCCCACCAATTATCGATTTTTATATGAAAAATCTAAAATCACTCATATATTGTTAATAAGAGGTCCTAGAGATAAAGTGGCAATTATCTGTGATTACTCTTATTTCCCACCAAATATCGATTTTTATATGAGAAATCTAAAATCACTCATATATCGTTAATAAGAGGTCCTAGACGAAAAAGGGCAATTATCTGTGATCACTCATATTTCCCACCAAATATCGATTTTTATATGAGAAATCTAAAATCACTCATATATCGTTAATAAGAGGTCCTAGAGATAAAAAGGCAATTATCTGTGATCACTCTTATTTCCCAACAAATATCGATTTTTATATGAAAAATCTAAAATCACTCATATATGATTAATAAGAGGTCCTAGAGATAAAGTGGCAATTATCTGTGATCACTCATATTTCCCACCAAATATCGATTTTTATATGAGAAATCTAAAATCACTCATATATCGTTAATAAGAGGTCCTAGACGAAAAAGGGCAATTATCTGTGATCACTCATATTTCCCACCAAATATCGATTTTTATATGAAAAATCTAAAATCACTCATATATCGTTAATAAGAGGTCCTAGAGATAAAAAGGCAATTATCTGTGATCACTCTTATTTCCCAACAAATATCGATTTTTATATGAGAATTCTAAAATCACTCATATATCGTTAATAAGAGGTCCTAGACGAAAAAGGGCAATTATCTGTGATCACTCATATTTCCCACCAAATATCGACTTTTATATGAAAAATCTAAAATCACCCATAAATCATTAATAAGGGGTCCAAGAGATAAAGGGGCAATTATCTGTGATCACTCTTATTTCCCACCAAATATAGATTTTTATATGAAAAATCTAAAATCACTCATATATCGTTAATAAGAGGTCCTAGAGATAAAAAGGCAATTATCTGTGATCACTCTTATTTACCACCAAATATCGATTTTTATATGAAAAATCTAAAATCACTCATATATCGTTAATAAGAGGTCCTAGAGATAAAAAGACAATTATCTGTGATCACTTTTATTTCCCACCAATTATCGATTTTTATATGAAAAATCTAAAATCACTCATATATTGTTAATAAGAGGTCCTAGAGATAAAGTGGCAATTATCTGTGATTACTCTTATTTCCCACCAAATATCGATTTTTATATGAGAAATCTAAAATCACTCATATATCGTTAATAAGGGCTCCTAGAGGAAAAAGGGCAATTATCTGTGATCACTCATATTTCCCACCAAATATCGATTTTTATATGAAAAATCTAAAATCACTCATATATCGTTAATAAGAGGTCCTAGAGATAAAGTGGCAATTATCTGTGATCACTCTTATTTCCCACCAAATATCGATTTTTATATGAAAAATCTAAAATCACTCATATATCGTTAATAAGAGGTCCTAGAGGAAAAAGGGCAATTATCTGTGATCACTTTTATTTCCCACCAATTATCGATTTTTATATGAGAAATCTAAAATCACTCATATATCGTTAATAAGAGGTCCTAGACGAAAAAGGGCAATTATCTGTGATCACTCATATTTCCCACCAAATATCGATTTTTATATGAAAAATCTAAAATCACTCATATAGCGTTAATAAGAGGTCCTAGAGATAAAGTGGCAATTATCTGTGATCACTCATATTTCCCACCAAATATCGATTTTTATATGAGAAATCTAAAATCACTCATATATCGTTAATAAGAGGTCCTAGACGAAAAAGAGCAATTATCTGTGATCACTCATATTTCCTACCAAATATCGATTTTTATATGAAAAATCTAAAATCACTCATATAGCGTTAATAAGAGGTCCTAGAGATAAAGTGGCAATTATCTGTGATCACTCTTATTTCCCAACAAATATCGATTTTTATATGAAAAATCTAAAATTACTCACATATCGTTAATAAGAGGTCCCAGACGAAAAAGGGCAATTATCTGTGATCACTCTTATTTCCACCAAATAATAAGAGGTCCTAGAGGAAAAAGGGCAATTATCTGTGATCACTCTTATTTCCCACCAAATATAGATTTTTATATGAAAAATCTAAAATCACCCATAAATCGTTAATAAGGGGTCCAAGAGATAAAGGGGCAATTATCTGTGATCACTCTTATTTCCCACCAAATATCGATTTTTATATGAAAAATCTAAAATCACTCATATATCGTTAATAAGAGGTCCTAGAGGAAAAAGGGCAATTATCTGTGATCACTCTTATTTCGCACCAAATATCGATTTTTATATGAAAAATCTAAAATCACTTATATACCGCTAATCACAGGTCCTAGATATAAAGGGGCAATTATCTGTGATCACTCTTATTTCCCACCAAATATTGATTTTTATATGAAAAATCTAAAATCACTCATATATCGTTAATAAGGGGTCCTAGAGGAAAAAGGGCAATTATCTCTGATCACTCTTATTTCCCAACAAATATCGATTTTTATATGAGAAATTTAAAATCACTCATATATCGTTAATAAGAGGTCCCAGAGATAAAGTGGCAATTATGTGTGATCACTCTTATTTCCCACCAAATATCGATTTTTATATGAAAAATCTAAAATCACTCATATATCGTTAATAAGAGGTCCTAGAGGAAAAAGGGCAATTATCTGTGATCACTTTTATTTCCCACCAATTATCGATTTTTATATGAAAAATCTAAAATCACTCATATATCGTTAATAAGAGGTCCTAGAGGAAAAAGGGCAATTATCTGTGATCACTTTTATTTCCCACCAATTATCGATTTTTATATGAGAAATCTAAAATCACTCATATATCGTTAATAAGAGGTCCTAGAGATAAAAAAGCCATTATCTGTGATCACTCTTATTTCCCAACAAATATCGATTTTTATATGAGAATTCTAAAATCACTCATATATCGTTAATAAGAGGTCCTAGACGAAAAAGGGCAATTATCTGTGATCACTCATATTTCCCACCAAATATCGACTTTTATATGAAAAATCTAAAATCACCCATAAATCATTAATAAGGGGTCCAAGAGATAAAGGGGCAATTATCTGTGATCACTCTTATTTCCCACCAAATATAGATTTTTATATGAAAAATCTAAAATCACTCATATATCGTTAATAAGAGGTCCTAGAGATAAAAAGGCAATTATCTGTGATCACTCTTATTTACCACCAAATATCGATTTTTATATGAAAAATCTAAAATCACTCATATATCGTTAATAAGAGGTCCTAGAGATAAAAAGACAATTATCTGTGATCACTTTTATTTCCCACCAATTATCGATTTTTATATGAAAAATCTAAAATCACTCATATATTGTTAATAAGAGGTCCTAGAGATAAAGTGGCAATTATCTGTGATTACTCTTATTTCCCACCAAATATCGATTTTTATATGAGAAATCTAAAATCACTCATATATCGTTAATAAGGGCTCCTAGAGGAAAAAGGGCAATTATCTGTGATCACTCATATTTCCCACCAAATATCGATTTTTATATGAAAAATCTAAAATCACTCATATATCGTTAATAAGAGGTCCTAGAGATAAAGTGGCAATTATCTGTGATCACTCTTATTTCCCACCAAATATCGATTTTTATATGAAAAATCTAAAATCACTCATATATCGTTAATAAGAGGTCCTAGAGGAAAAAGGGCAATTATCTGTGATCACTTTTATTTCCCACCAATTATCGATTTTTATATGAGAAATCTAAAATCACTCATATATCGTTAATAAGAGGTCCTAGACGAAAAAGGGCAATTATCTGTGATCACTCATATTTCCCACCAAATATCGATTTTTATATGAAAAATCTAAAATCACTCATATAGCGTTAATAAGAGGTCCTAGAGATAAAGTGGCAATTATCTGTGATCACTCATATTTCCCACCAAATATCGATTTTTATATGAGAAATCTAAAATCACTCATATATCGTTAATAAGAGGTCCTAGACGAAAAAGAGCAATTATCTGTGATCACTCATATTTCCTACCAAATATCGATTTTTATATGAAAAATCTAAAATCACTCATATAGCGTTAATAAGAGGTCCTAGAGATAAAGTGGCAATTATCTGTGATCACTCTTATTTCCCAACAAATATCGATTTTTATATGAAAAATCTAAAATTACTCACATATCGTTAATAAGAGGTCCCAGACGAAAAAGGGCAATTATCTGTGATCACTCTTATTTCCACCAAATAATAAGAGGTCCTAGAGGAAAAAGGGCAATTATCTGTGATCACTCTTATTTCCCACCAAATATAGATTTTTATATGAAAAATCTAAAATCACCCATAAATCGTTAATAAGGGGTCCAAGAGATAAAGGGGCAATTATCTGTGATCACTCTTATTTCCCACCAAATATCGATTTTTATATGAAAAATCTAAAATCACTCATATATCGTTAATAAGAGGTCCTAGAGGAAAAAGGGCAATTATCTGTGATCACTCTTATTTCGCACCAAATATCGATTTTTATATGAAAAATCTAAAATCACTTATATACCGCTAATCACAGGTCCTAGATATAAAGGGGCAATTATCTGTGATCACTCTTATTTCCCACCAAATATTGATTTTTATATGAAAAATCTAAAATCACTCATATATCGTTAATAAGGGGTCCTAGAGGAAAAAGGGCAATTATCTCTGATCACTCTTATTTCCCAACAAATATCGATTTTTATATGAGAAATTTAAAATCACTCATATATCGTTAATAAGAGGTCCCAGAGATAAAGTGGCAATTATGTGTGATCACTCTTATTTCCCACCAAATATCGATTTTTATATGAAAAATCTAAAATCACTCATATATCGTTAATAAGAGGTCCTAGAGGAAAAAGGGCAATTATCTGTGATCACTTTTATTTCCCACCAATTATCGATTTTTATATGAAAAATCTAAAATCACTCATATATCGTTAATAAGAGGTCCTAGAGGAAAAAGGGCAATTATCTGTGATCACTTTTATTTCCCACCAATTATCGATTTTTATATGAAAAATCTAAAATCACTCATATATCGTTAATAAGAGGTCCTAGAGATAAAAAGGCAATTATCTGTGATCAATCTTATTTCCCAACAAATATCGATTTTTATATGAAAAATCTAAAATCACTCATATATGATTAATAAGAGGTCCTAGAGATAAAGTGGCAATTATCTGTGATCACTCATATTTCCCACCAAATATCGATTTTTATATGAGAAATCTAAAATCACTCATATATCGTTAATAAGAGGTCCTAGACGAAAAAGGGCAATTATCTGTGATCACTCATATTTCCCACCAAATATCGATTTTTATATGAAAAATCTAAAATCACTCATATATCGTTAATAAGAGGTCCTAGAGATAAAAAGGCAATTATCTGTGATCACTCTTATTTACCACCAAATATCGATTTTTATATGAGAAATCTAAAATCACTCATATATCGTTAATAAGAGGTCCTAGACGAAAAAGGGCAATTATCTGTGATCACTCATATTTCCCACCAAATATCGATTTTTATATGAAAAATCTAAAATCACTCATATATCGTTAATAAGAGGTCCTAGAGATAAAAAGGCAATTATCTGTGATCACTCTTATTTACCACCAAATATCGATTTTTATATGAAAAATCTAAAATCACTCATATATCGTTAATAAGAGGTCCTAGACGAAAAATGGGCAAAAATCTAAAATCACTCATATATGATTAATAAGAGGTCCTAGAGATAAAGTGGCAATTATCTGTGATCACTCTTATTTCCCAACAAATATCGATTTTTATATGAGAAATCTAAAATCACTCATATATGATTAATAAGAGGTCCTAGAGATAAAGTGGCAATTATCTGTGATCACTCTTATTTCCCACCAAATATCGATTTTTATATGAGAAATCTAAAATCACTCATATATCGTTAATAAGAGGTCCTAGACGAAAAATGGGCAATTATCTGTGATCACTCATATTTCCCACCAAATATCGATTTTTATATGAAAAATCTAAAATCACTCATATATCGTTAATAAGAGGTCCTAGAGATAAAGTGGCAATTATCTGTGATCACTCTTATTTCCCACCAAATATCGATTTTTATATGAAAAATCTAAAATCACTCATATATCGTTAATAAGAGGTCCTAGACGAAAAAGGGCAATTATCTGTAATCACTCATATTTCCCACCAAATATCGATTTTTATATGAAAAATCTAAAATCACTCATATATCGTTAATAAGAGGTCCTAGAGATAAAAAGGCAATTATCTGTGATCACTCTTATTTCCCAACAAATATCGATTTTTATATGAGAATTCTAAAATCACTCATATATCGTTAATAAGAGGTCCTAGACGAAAAAGGGCAATTATCTGTAATCACTCTTATTTCCCACCAAATATCGATTTTTATATGAAAAATCTAAAATCACTCATATATCGTTAATAAGAGGTCCTAGACGAAAAAGGGCAATTATCTGTGATCACTCATATTTCCCACCAAATATCGATTTTTATATGAGAAATCTAAAATCACTCATATATGATTAATAAGAGGTCCTAGAGATAAAGTGGCAATTATCTGTGATCACTCTTATTTCCCACCAAATATCGATTTTTATATGAAAAATCTAAAATCACTCATATATCGTTAATAAGAGGTCCTAGACGAAAAAGGGCAATTATCTGTAATCACTCATATTTCCCACCAAATATCGATTTTTATATGAAAAATCTAAAATCACTCATATATCGTTAATAAGAGGTCCTAGACGAAAAAGGGCAATTATCTGTAATCACTCATATTTCCCACCAAATATCGATTTTTATATGAAAAATCTAAAATCACTCATATATCGTTAATAAGAGGTCCTAGAGTTAAAGTGGCAATTATCTGTGACCACTTATTTCCCACCAAATATCGATTTTTATATGAGAAATCTAAAATCACTCATATATCGTTAATAAGAGGTCCTAGACGAAAAATGGGCAATTATCTGTGATCACTCATATTTCGCACCAAATATCGATTTTTATATGAAAAATCTAAAATCACTCATATATCGTTAATAAGAGGTCCTAGAGATAAAAAGGCAAATATCTGTGATCACTCTTATTTCCCAACAAATATCGATTTTTATATGAAAAATCTAAAATCACTCATATATCGTTAATAAGAGGTCCTAGAGATAAAAAGGCAATTATCTGTGATCACTTTTATTTCCCACCAAATATCGATTTTTATATGAAAAATCTAAAATCACTCATATATTGTTAATAAGAGGTCCTAGAGATAAAAAGGCAATTATCTGTGATCACTCTTATTTCCCACCAAATATCGATTTTTATATGAAAAATCTAAAATCACTCATATATCGTTAATAAGAGGTCCTAGAGGAAAAAGGGCAATTATCTGTGATCACTTTTATTTCCCACCAAATATCGATTTTTATATGAGAAATCTAAAATCACTCATATATCGTTAATAAGAGGTCCTAGTCGAAAAAGGGCAATAATCTGTGATCACTCTTATTTCCCACCAAATATCGATTTTTATATGAAAAATCTAAAATCACTCATATATCGTTAACAAGAGGTCCTAGCGAAAAAAGGGCAATTATCTGTGATCACTCTTATTTCCCACCAAATATCTATTTTTATATGAAAAATCTAAAATCACTCATATATCGTTAATAAGAGGTCCCAGAGATAAAGGGGCAATTATCTGTGATCACTCTTATATCCCAACAAATATCGATTTGTATATAAAAAATCTAAAATCACTCATATATCGTTAATAAGAGGTCCTAGAGGAAAAAGGGCAATTATATGTGATCACTCTTATTTCCCACCAAATATCGATTTTTATATGAAAAATCTAAAATCACTCATATATCTTTAATAAGATGTCCCAGAGATAAAGGGGCAATTATCTGTGATCACTCTTATATCCCAACAAATATCGATTTGTATATAAAAAATCTAAAATCACTCATATATCGTTAATAAGAGGTCCTAGAGGAAAAAGGGCAATTATCTGTGATCACTCTTATTTCCCACCAAATATCGATTTTTATATGAAAATTCTAAAATCACTCATATATCGTTAATAAGAGGTCCTTGAGGAAAAAAGGCAATTATCTGTGATCACTCTTATTTCGCACCAAATATCGATTTTTATATGAGAAATCTAAAATCACTCATATATCGTTAATAAGAGGTCCTAAAGGAAAAAGGGCAATTATCTGTGATCATTCTTATTTCCCACCAAATATCGATTTTTATATGAGAAATCTAAAATCACTCATATATCGTTAATAAGAGGTCCTAGTCGAAAAAGGGCAATAATCTGTGATCACTCTTATTTCCCACCAAATATCGATTTTTATATGAAAAATCTAAAATCACTCATATATCGTTAACAAGAGGTCCTAGCGAAAAAAGGGCAATTATCTGTGATCACTCTTATTTCCCACCAAATATCGATTTTTATATGAAAAATCTAAAATCACTCATATATCTTTAATAAGATGTCCCAGAGATAAAGGGGCAATTATCTGTGATCACTCTTATATCCCAACAAATATCGATTTTTATATGAAAATTCTAAAATAACTCATATATCTTTAATAAGATGTCCCAGAGATAAAGGGGCAATTATCTGTGATCACTCTTATTTCCCACCAAATATCGATTTTTATATGAGAAATCTAAAATTACTCATATATCTTTAATAAGATGTCCCAGAGATAAAGGGGCAATTATCTGTGATCACTCTTATTTCCCACCAAATATCGATTTTTATATGAAAATTCTAAAATAACTCATATTTCGTTAATAAGAGGTCCTAGAGATAAAGGGGCAATTATCTGTGATCACTCTTTTTTCCCACCAAATATCGATTTTTATATGAAAATTCAAAAATCACTCATATTTCGTTAATAAGAGGTCCTAGAGATAAAGGGGCAATTATCTGTGATCACTCTTATTTCCCACCAAATATCGATTTTTATATGAAAATTCTAAAATAACTCATATATCGTTAATAAGAGGTCCTTGAGGAAAAAGGGCAATTATCTGCGATCACTCATATTTCCCACCAAATATCGATTTTTATATGAAAAATCTAAAATCACTCATATATCGTTAATAAGAGGTCCTAGAGATAAAAAGGGCAATAATCTGTGATCACTCTTATTTCCCACCAAATATCGATTTTTATATGAAAAATCTAAAATCACTCATATATCGTTAATAAGAGGTCCCAGAGATAAAGGGGCAATTATCTGTGATCACTCTTATATCCCAACAAATATCGATTTGTATATAAAAAATCTAAAATCACTCATATATCGTTAATAAGAGGTCCTTGAGGAAAAAAGGCAATTATCTGTGATCACTCTTATTTCCCACCAAATATCGATTTTTATATGAAAATTCTAAAATCACTCATATATCGTTAATAAGAGGTCCTTGAGGAAAAAAGGCAATTATCTGTGATCACTCTTATTTCGCACCAAATATCGATTTTTATATGAGAAATCTAAAATCACTCATATATCGTTAATAAGAGGTCCTAGAGGAAAAAGGGCAATTATCTGTGATCATTCTTATTTCCCACCAAATATCGATTTTTATATGAGAAATCTAAAATCACTCATATATCGTTAATAAGAGGTCCTAGTCGAAAAAGGGCAATAATCTGTGATCACTCTTATTTCCCACCAAATATCGATTTTTATATGAAAAATCTAAAATCACTCATATATCGTTAACAAGAGGTCCTAGCGAAAAAAGGGCAATTATCTGTGATCACTCTTATTTCCCACCAAATATCGATTTTTATATGAAAAATCTAAAATCACTCATATATCTTTAATAAGATGTCCCAGAGATAAAGGGGCAATTATCTGTGATCACTCTTATTTCCCACCAAATATCGATTTTTATATGAAAATTCTAAAATAACTCATATATCGTTAATAAGAGGTCCTAGACGAAAAAGGGCAATTATCTGTGATCACTCTTATTTCCCTCCAAATATCGATTTTTATATGAAAAATCTAAAATCACTCATATATCGTTAATAAGAGGTCCTAGAGTAAAAAGGGCAATTATCTGTGATCACTCTTATTTCCCACCAAATATCGATTTTTATATGAAAATTCTAAAATAACTCATATATCGTTAATAAGAGGTCCTAGAGGAAAAAGGGCAATTATCTGTGATCACTCTTATTTCCCACCAAATATCGATTTTTATATGAAAAATCTAAAATCACTCATATATCGTTAATAAGAGGTCCTAGAGGAAAAAGGGCAATTATCTGTGATCACTCTTATTTCCCACCAAATATCGATTTTTATATGAGAAATCAAAAATTACTCATATATCGTTAATAAGAGGTCCTAGCGAAAAAAGGGCAATTATCAGTGATCACTCTTATTTCCCAACAAATATCGATTTTTATATGAAAAATCTAAAATCACTCATATATCGTTAATAAGAGGTCCTAGCGAAAAAAGGGCAATTATCAGTGATCACTCTTATTTCCCACCAAATATCGATTTTTATATGAAAAATCTAAAATCACTCATATATCGTTAATAAGAGGTCCTAGAGGAAAAAGGGTAATTATCTGTGATCACTCTTATTTCCCACCAAATATCGATTTTTATATGAAAATTCAAAAATCACTCATATTTCGTTAATAAGAGGTCCTAGAGATAAAGGGGCAATTATCTGTGATCACTCTTATTTCCCACCAAATATCGATTTTTATATGAAAATTCTAAAACCACTCATATATCGTTAATAAGAGGTCCTAGAGATAAAGGGGCAATTATCTGTGATCACTCTTATTTCCCACCAAATATCGATTTTTATGTGAAAAATTTAAAATCACTCATATATCGTTAATAAGAGGTCCTAGAGGAAACAGGGCAATTATCTATGATCACTCTTATTTCCCACCAAATATCGATTTTTACATGAGAAAACTAAAATCACTTATATATTGTTAATAAGAGGTCCCAGACGAAAAAGGGCAGTTATCTGTGATCACTCTTATTTCCCACCAAATATCGACTTTTACATGAGAAATCTAAAATCAGTCATATATCGTTAATAAGAGGTCCCAGACGAAAAAGGGCAATTATCTGTGATCACTCTTATTTCCCACCAAATATCGATTTTTATATGGAAATTCTAAAATCAGTCATATATCGTTAATAAGAGGTCCTAAGGATAAAGGGGCAATTATCTGTGATCACTCTTATTTCCCACCAAATATCGATTTTTGTATGAAAAATCTAAAATCACTCATATATCTTTAAAATGAGGTCCTAGGGTAAAAAGGGCAATTATCTGTGATCACTCTTATTTCCCACCAAATATCGATTTTTATATGGAAAATTTAAAATCAGTCGTATATCGTTAATAAGACGTCCTAGAGGAAAAAGGGCAATTTGTGATCACTCTTGTTTCCCACCAAATATCGATTTTTATATGAAAAATATAAAATCACTCATATATCGATAATAAGAGGTCCTAGAGGAAAAAGTGCAATTATCTGTTATCACTCTTATTTCCCACCAAATATCGATTTTTATATGAAAAATCTAAAATCACTCATATATCGCTAATAAGAGGTACCAGACGAAACAGGGCAATTATCTGTGATCACTCTTATTTCCCACAAAATTTCGATTTTTACATGAAAAATCTAAAATCACTCATATATCATTAATAAGAGGTACCAGACGAAACAGGGCAATTATCTGTGATCACTCTTATTTCCCACCAAATATCGATTTTTAAATGAAAAATCTAAAATCAGTCATATATCGTTAATAAGAGGTCCTAGAGTAAAAAAGGCAATAATCTGTGATCACTCTTATTTCCCACCAAGTATCGATTTTTACATGAGAAATCTAAAATCACTTATATATTGTTAATAAGAGGTCCCAGACGAAAAAGGGCAATTATCTGTGATCACTCTTATTTCCCACCAAATATCGTTTTTTATATGAGAAATCTAAAACCACTCATATATCGTTAATAAGAGGTCCTAGAGTAAAAAGGGCAATTATCTGCGATCACTCTTATTTCCCACCAAATATCGATTTTTATATGAAAAATATAAAATCACTCATATATCGTTAATAAGAGGTCCTAGAGATAAAGGGGCAATTATCTGTGATCACTCTTATTTCCCACCAAATATCGTTTTTTATATGAGAAATCTAAAACCACTCATATATCGTTAATAAGAGGTCCTAGAGGAAAAAGGGCAATTATCTGTGATTACTCTTATTTCCCACCAAATATCGATTTTTATATGAAAAATCTAAAATTACTCATATATCGTTAATAAGAGATCCTAGAGTAAAAAGGGCAATAATCTGTGATCGCTCTTATTTCCAACCAAATATCGATTTGTATATAAAAAATCTAAAATCACTCATATATCGTTAATAAGAGGTCCTAGACCAAAAAGAGCAATTATTTTATCTAAATCTTATTTCCCACCAAATAAGAGTGATAAAAAGTTAGCTATATTCACGTAAAAAAATTATTTTTTGCTTTAATTTGTTATTATAACTCCGAAGCTACTAAGCCGATTGAAACACAATATATAAATGGACTAAGGGTTATGTAAATCTTATTTTTAGTAAGTTTATTTTTATGATATCGGTCTAACCCTTTTTGAGTTATTGTTAATTATGTGGAGAAACGTCTAAACGAAATAAAAATTTAGCTTAATAATTAAAAAAAACTCTCCATAGAATTTAAAATTGAACCATATTTGTACTACTGCAACCACAATACATCAAAATTGTGTAGTGGTTTAAAAAGCCTTTAAAATTTTTTCCAATTTGTTGCCTTATAACACAATTTTAGATTCTTGTGATTTTTCATCTACAATCGAGATATAAAACCCGTTTTAGATTCATATAAAATATAAGTGATCAAATTTGATTTAAGACCACTTTAACTTTAATAATAACATAACTTTTCTTCTTTATTTCATGCACCCCTCATCAATCAATTTTAAATCATAAAACCTTAAGGTAAGTTAAAAATGTTAATATTTTCTTTACTAAATATTGATGACATACATTTTATTGACTTTTAAAAGCTTACAGAACTTGTAATAAAAAAAAGAAAACAATTGAGGCAATATATGCTGCAGCATTTAAAGACTTTTACAAATATTGACTTTGGAAAATCTACAATTAGAAATTTGTTAGAAATACTTAAAAGGATTATAAAATTGAAAGGATTTTATTGCTTAAAAATCCTGTAATATACGAGGGTTATATTGAATAGGGAATTAATACAAAACATAGTTACTAAGTAGATAAGTTTTTGAAGCTGTTTTAACTTAAGCTGTTTTAACTTTGCATACATAAAACTGAAATTTCACGGTTTTACTTTACCACCTTAGATGATCCTCGTTTTATATTTAACACAGAAAAATTCACTTCATGCATTTGTAGCCATAAATGGGATTAGTTTTCAATTTCATTCAGATTTTATTGCAAAACATTATAAAAATTTGTATTTTTTTTTTTTCTTTCGGCTCTATTATTCACATGCAAATTTTAAATCCACAATACATGAATACATGAATTCAATACCAAAATAGGAGATTTTTAAACAAAATCTTTTTAATCGAGAAGCTCAAAAAAAATACATGAAAAATCACATCATAAATTGTAACACAAACCAGACAAATATGCCAGAAACTGCAATTTTAATAAAATTTTAAATTGTAAAAGGGTTTTTGTTTTAACACAAAACTCTGCAGGCATTTGTTAAGGTGATTTTCATATATAAACTGCAAAATGCCTGCATTTTGTTGGTAAACAATTTGCTGGTAACAGCACCCACTCACAAATAAAAAAAACTGACAAGGACATTTTCTAAATAGAAAAACATAGCCCAATAAGTGTTTTTATTTGAAAACATATGTAAAGGACATTTGGTAAAATTAAAGTGCTTGTGTTTGCCAGTCTTGTGTTATTGAGAAGATTGTCTGCTACATGCTTGTAAATTTGATAATATTGCCAAATAATCTGGAGAATATGAAATAAACACTATACGAGCTTTTACAATTTAAAATTTTATTTTGTTTTATGTTACTTTTTTAAAGGATGAAAGGTGTATAGAATATACCTAGTTAGTTGATCAGTTTCCTAAAACAACACAATCGGATTGTAATCATTGTTAGGAAATTAAACACAAACAATGAATGAATTTATACATTCAATTATACACAAATCTTTTCAAACAGCAGTCATTTGAAATAGTTAATAGATTTCAATGAAATTGATTGACTTCTTTAAATGAAAAATAGAAAAATATATTTACAAAAGTACAATATTTTTAATATAACTACAGACATTATGCCAACATAAAAAATGTGTTTAATTTTTAATGAGGTCCTTCCACATTTAACCCATTTTTTTGTAGCAATTTCGAATTTAGCCTATCTATTATAAGATCCCAAAGTTTTAACAAACACAAGTATTTAATTGTAAAAAAGTATTTTTAAAAAAAGTTTTGATAAAGGTGTAATTTTAAATTATAACCTGTTATCAACTTATGACCGGAGATATTTGTATTTGGTATCGTCGAAAAGGTTATTTGGGACACTGGCTCCATATTTGGTCCGTGGCTGGTAAAATACTTATATAGCTTATTAAAAACAAAATAAGGTACACAAACTATATTACGTTCGGCATTACGTGCTTTGGGATTTTAAAATTCCGAAATAAAATGGGATAAAATTGGAAGGACCAGAGAAGGATAACTTCTATTTGGCAAATTTTTTATGTTTACAAATTTCTGCAATATTCAACTTTTTTGGACTCCTGCCATCGAAAAGAACATTTTCTAAACAAACAGTATATTTTAATGAAATTCGGAGTGAAATTGTTTCTAATATTTCCAAAAATACTGAATATTTAGTGGGGTATTCAATTATTGGGTTTTCTGGTTTAATAGGTTAATCGAGCAAATAATTAATCGGGGTTTAGATTTAATCGATTAATTTTAAATTATTCGATTAACAGAATAATTTCTATTTTAATTTTAAATTGAAAATTAAACCAAGAATTTCGTGTACTTATTTAAGCATTTCAACAAAAAAATAAATAATAGGACAAAATATATGAGATATTCTGAAATAATCGTTTAAGAAATGAATATAATTTAAAAGGTTTCATTTTAAACGATTTTTCTTTAGTTTTAATAAAACTTGACTTCGAAAAAACTATCTGTCTGATTATAGATGTTAGAGAAATCGATATTAAGGCATGAGAAAGACTATCCAATTTCTCAGTTTGTTGTTCAGGTTTTAAGCATATAAATTCCTTCATTATACCATTGGAGTTTTAATAGTTACGTTAAGTTCTGATAAATGATTCGTTTCTCTAATGTCTTCAGATTCGTCTGCTACCATGTGTTCCTCCGAATCATTAGGACAAAGATCATTATGGAACATTCTATAAAAAAGTTCATTTCCAAATTACTTAGTTTCAGTTTTTGAGTTATACTTCAAAAAACTATTGCTAAAAGGGAATGTTGATGAGTTAAGATATAAAATATGTGTGTTTAAATCTATATTTCTATATAAAGTACAATAAAAAAAAAGAAATTTTGGTTAATCGGTTAATGGGACCAAATTAATCGGTTTATTTGTTATTTGAAAATCGGAAATTTTAAATTATTCGAACAGTTAACCGACCAAAATTAATCGGTTAACCTATTAACGGTTAATCGATTGAATACCCTAACATTTAGACATAAAAATATATAAAATAATATGGAAGGCTTTAGGGAAATCTCAATTTGCATATCTAAGACATTTTCTATTGGGTGTATGACTTAAAAATGCGGGATTTACAATCGATGTCGCATCTTTTGAATGCGGTTTTGTTTTTAATAACCTATATGTCATTTTGAAGGGTACATTTCTAACATTTATTCTCAATTAGTTACTGAACATTTTAGGGTAAATAACAAGTTATTTTTCGAAAGCTTTGTGGCAAAAAAATCTAAGAAAGTGCCGCTGTTGTAAAGCGATTGCTATAGTGATTTCTGTCATTTCGTTCGAACAGCTAGTCCATCTCCGTTTAAAATCTACCACACTTTTGGATACCAGTTTTGTGCTCTTCAATTCTCTTTTAACAAGATCCCAATATATCTCCACTTGGCGGATTTCCTTTCTTGGTACAGATACCATATTATTGTTCATGTACCACTAAAGACCTTGCTGACCATAGTGACAGGATACCAAATATAAGTAAATATTCCTTGGTGTAAATTTCGGTATCTACAGATCCCTTTGTAACAATGTTTGGCTTCCTTTACCGCAACTGCATATTGCTTGCCATACCAAGAACAAAATCTGCTTTTGGGTCCTTAACTTTTCTATTACATTCGAGCATCAGCAACATAAAAATATTGACCCGGAAGCTGCGAAAAATTTTCCATACGTACGTTACGTCATCCATTATGCTGCAGGTATATTTATACTCTTTACCATGAGTGGCAAGGGTATATATAAGTTTGTCATTCCGTTTGTAATTTCTACATTTTTCATTTGCGTCCCTACAAAGTATATACTTATATTTTGGATCGTTATAGATAGCGAAGTCGATATAGCCATGTCCGTCTATATCTAGAACATACGTTTCGTCTTCCATTATGCAGCAGGTATATTTTTTTAGCAGACTTCCTGTCAAGAAATTTTTGAGCCTTGTATGTTTTTAAACCTGCTCTGGCTTTAACTTTTCGTACCAAATAGTTCGAGAACTGAGCTAACCGGGCTGCTTTCTTACCGGATGTGTTGGGAGCTCTTTTGAAAATGCTTTCTATTTTGTTGGCTTTAGAAACATCATTTGGACCATTCCTTCTACCTGAACCAGGTTCTCTATCAACGGACAAGTGCTCCCGGTATTGTTTAATAACATTGGAAACAGGTTGACGGCAGACCTTTGAATGCTTGTCCAACTTTTTGTAGGACCAAGTTGGGTTTTTCTCATCACTCATTTTAATCAGATTAACAACAAGTGAACGTAATTGACATTAAACATAATAACTGACATACTTTTCAAAGGTAACTTGATAGAAAAAAATAAATAATAAATGGGTTAAACATTTTAAGGAAACACGTGTGTTATGGTTTTTTCGATCTCACTCCTTAAAGATGATTTTTTTTGTTCAGTACTGAAGTGGTGATCTTGACAAGGAAGACAAATATCACCCAAGCTAGCTAAAAAAGTTTGAAGACCAAGAAAACTCAACAAGAGCTTGCAAAATCATTTTGAGCTACTATCAAGCAGCAATTTCAAAATGTTTGCGAGCAGCAGGATTCATTCAAATGTAGATAAATTGGGTATCATATGTATTGAAGCCGAGAGACCTTGAAAGACCATTTTGCTTGAGCTGCTGAAAATTGGGCAGACCATCACATAGAACCAGTAGCGATCTCACCTGATTCGTTTTAAGCAAGTATTTGCCGAAAAATTTTGCATCAAAACAATTTAAAATTAAGTGGTTGGGAAATTCTGCCTCAACCGCCTTATAGTCCACACCATGTCCCGTCCCAATGCTATTTGATTCGATCGATGCAGAATGCTCTCTTTGGGAAACGCTTCACTTTAGAACAGAGTGTACGATATTGTCCTTCTTTGCCTCGAAAGATGAGCAGTTCTTTAGGCTCGGCATCCATATGTTGCCAGAATGATGGTAAAGGTTCATAGCTAACAATGGCCAATACTTTGAACAAATTTATATTGTCCAAATGTTTCAAAATAAAAGCTAAACAGTTTAAAAAATCTCGCATTTTTAAGTCATACATCCAATATGTTAAAGCTTTAAAAAAATAGAAAAGCTTTGTAAGTTCCCTAAGAAACTTTTTTCTAATAGCAGTTTTTCTGTCAAAAATATTGGAACATTCAAGATTTTCACAATTTTCAATTTCAAAATTGATTATTTGTGGACACGTAAAAAATATCTATATGACTGTGCCTAATATTATGCAAAAACTTCACGTAGAGAATAAACATTCCTTGGCATGGTTACGACAACTACATTGTGTTCTCTGTAACCATATAACAATATCCCGCGTGATATCGGATTCCAAGGAACTCAATTTCGCTCAAAATCTTAGTGTGACATAAACGCAATGGCCTTAATAAAGAGGAATCTTAGGGTCTTATTATGTTGATTGCGACAACACCCGTCACACATTCTTCAAAGGCAATATATAAGGTGTGCTTCCAATGGCAGAGGTGATGCCAAACAATATGAACCTCTGAGGTCTTTCGAGTATTTTCTTGCAACTGTCCACTAGGGTGGCGCTTAATAAACGAAAGTTTGATTTTTGCAAGTCTCACCCCCCAGTTTGGTGAACATCGGTAAAAAAACCATCCTACTGCAAGCCCTCTGAAGCTTTGACACGCATTTTCAAGGGGAAAAATTCTTTTTCAATGCATCCAACCTACTGTCCACTCTAAAAGCCGCCCACCTGAAGTTTCTTAAGACTCTAGAGTCTAGAGTTGCACCATTCTTCTTCGAAAATGAGGCTGATCAAGCAGTGACTTCATATCGCCACATGATAACAGAATTCTGCCTACCTAATTTTGATGATATTGATGTGTAATTTCGGTGATCCCAATTGGCCATCTAGATCAAGTGATCAAGTGGGATAAATGAATGCCCTTTATTTTGTGTGTTTTACAAACTTCACAATATTATTTAATGTATGAAATACAAATTCCTTAAAATTTACCAAAAACGAACTGCCTTTTAAAGTACAAGTTTTGTACCAAAGTTCTTTAATTCATGCCTGGTTTAACATTTTATTGTTCAGTTTTATTTTTATTTTTAAAATAAAAACATTATGATTTTTTTTTTTTTTTTTTGTATTTTATTTTTCCATTTGAAAAACTATTATGGCCTAAAAGAAAGTTATTTTCTTTTAGGGGTTGCTGGCAAAAGACAGATTTAATTTCTGTCACCAAAGGTCACAATCATAAGTTTGTTTCTTTCATTTCTTAAGCCGACTGATATTATTTCTACATGATTATGTGTCCTTAAGGATAAAAAATAAGAAAAGTTATTTCATTGTAATATTGAGTGAAAACATTTACTGTCACCACATCAAAACAGCAGTAGTGGATGATAGTGGGGGCTAAGAGACCAAAAAATTACCATTAAACAATTGTAGGAAAATGTGGTTTTTAAAAACAGCTTTTGAGAGAATCACAACTCCACTTTTTCTAAATATTTTCTTTCATTCTCCTTTTTTTAACCAACTACACCCACGTCCTTTTTAATTTTCCCTAAAAATGAAGCCCTTTTTATTTCTTTTGATTTTATGGCCTTATAAATTCAAAACCACAAATTGTATAGTGGTTTCATGCTGCCTAGATTTCTGTCCAACTACAGACCTCCTGCCTGTATGAATTTATAGAAGACCATAGAAGACCATTTCCTTAGCAGACGTCGAGACAAAATTTCTTTCGACAATTTTTTTTTTTTTTTTGAAAAACATCATACTATTTTTTTCGATATTTCTTAAGAAATGAGAAAAATAAAAGTTTATTTATTTATTTTTTTTTTTTTTTTTAAATAATTTGTGAAAATGAAAGGTTTGAGTTAAATTGTTGGTGTTGTTACCGCAAAAGTAACAAAACATTAACTTTTTGTTTGCAGAATTTATGACAAAGTCTTTTTATAAGTTCCTTTGTTGTTTACTAGTTTTGTACATGACCTCTTTAAGGTTTTCAATTTTTATTTAAGAAAATTTAACAATATTTTTCTAACAAAATAATACAAAGAAATTCAGAAAAATATTGTGTCCTTTTTAGCCTTGATTTTTGTTCAAGGAAAACGTGAATTTTTTCTTTGTAAACTGGTTTTATTTATAATTCAGTTTTTTATTATTTTGTTGTCATATTTTTTGTCACTTTGTTTCGTTATTTCCGTTTGCAATGTTTTGCTATTTTTTTCTTTGTATGTATTTATTTATATTTGCATTATAAGAGTTTCTTAAATATTTTTTTCGGTGGGGATTTTGAGTGTGTTATTTGTTATCAGGATTTGTAATAAAACTTTTGTTTTTGCATTTGTTAAAGCATAAATGTTTTATTTAACTAAATTTTTAAAAAATATTCAAAATATGAACCAACTTTAGAAATTGATGTCTTCCGATAGTAATTTAAACGTTTTTTACTTAATTAGAGGGGGTCAAAATTTGAGATTTTGGCCAAGCAGGTGTTTTTGCTCATCTATGTGACTAATTACCAATTGTTCTTAGAAAAATGTGTCCCAATAGTTTAGATAGCTATTTCTCCAATCTTTTGGAAAAAAAAAAATAAAAAAAAAAAAATAATTGAAATTTTTTTTTTTCGGAAATCATGAACTTTTTTGACATTTTTTCAAATGAAAGACCTATTTAGTCGCTTAATGGTATACGAGTTGGATATCTATCAAAATAAATGTTTTGTAACTCAAAACATGTAATTTTTGACTTTTTGAAACTCAAAATTTTGTTGAGTTTTTTTTTTTTCAAAATAAGCTCCTTTTTTTTTTTTTTTGCTCAGCAGAAAGCTTAGGTCCATTCCTTTAAGAGGTTTTTGGTATTTGCAAAATCGAACTTTTTTTCCAAAACGGACCCTTTTTAATTTTTTTTTTGCTAAAAAAATTCCTTTATGACGTTTTTGGTCGTTTTGTGGGATGAGAGTGAGATAGATATCTACTAAAGTCATATAATTTTTGAGTTTTTAAGCAAAGATTTTAAAAATTTATTAAAAAAAAATCATGTTTGTCTATAAAAAAAATGCATGTATGACTCATAAGATTGACCAGAGTTGTTTTTAGTATCAAATCAAAAACAATCTTTTTTAGAAAAAAATTATTTGATTCTTAAAAATAAAGTTAAATATTCGGTTTTCATTTATTTATTGAAAGTATTGGCCATTATTAGCTATGACCATTTCCCATCTTTCTAGCAACATATGGATTCGGAGCCAAAAGAACTCCTCATCTATTGAGGTCAAGAACGAATCAAGTCGATATCGGATACTCTGTTCCAAAGTGAAGCGTATCCCAGAGAAAGCGTTCTGCATCGATCGAAACAAATAATATATGTAAAGGGTGAGGCAAAACTGATATTGCATCATGTGGACGAGCGTTGTCATGATGGAATACTACAGTTTCATGTCTGGCCACTTATTCTGGACGTTTTTCGGCTAATGCTCTCTGTAAACGAACCAGGGACTGAATGGTCCCTTAACCTAAGATTCGTATTTTTTTTATTTTTCTCAGTCTTGTTTTAAGTCAGAACCTTGTATTTTTGTATATAGCATTGGTTTATAAAAATACCACGTGAGCTAAAAAACTAAGTCAGTATATATCACCGTTCAAAAATGACAAAGGAAACAATTAAAAAATTGGACCAAATGGCTTAACCTCACAACAGGGTTAATTTATGTTCGTATTGCTTTGTTACACAGAGAAAACAGATTCGTGATAGCAACCAAATTTGTTGCCAATCGAATGACTCTACCTTAGGAAACGAATTTTACAGTTGTGGCTACAAAATTTTGGAAGGGGTAACAAAAGTTTTGTTGCTTCAACCGAAATTTTTCTTTATCAACTGACTTTCTGTTGATAGAACCGAAAAATTCTCTGTGTGCAACCAAATCATTCGATTGGCAGCGAATTCGGTTGCTATCACGAATCTGTTTTCTCTGTGTATTTGTATGTATGTCTTTGTTTTTTTCTTTCTATGGACAAGGATCACATTAATTAAGAACAAATATTAAATTCTTATTTAATGTGATCCTTGTTATAAATTGTTTATGCAATAGGCACATTTTATAATGGCAAATTTTCTTGCTCACATATTTTTGATATTTTGTGCATAGAATCAGGTCAAAATGCAGAAAAAGCAGAACAGTCAACTGACTTAAATTAAGATCTAGGACGCCCTAGAATAAGTTTTGGAGATTACTCAATTACTTAATACTAAGCAAGGTAAGTCATTACCTTAAATACAAACGGACGTCGCTAACAAAAATTTTAATATTTTTTGAGATTGCACTTGATGTTTTTCACAAATTTTGTTTGCATCTATGGTGACTATATTTACGTAAGTAGGTACTGCGGAATTCAATTATAACGAGGATCTTTATATTTGCCATAATTGTACTATAAAAAACAATTGCGCTATGAAATGCTACTACTAAAAGAAAAATATGGTTATTATTAAAACTATTTATAATAGTTGTGTTAATGCATTCACATAATAATGAACGGGCGGACCACGACCAGATTTAGTTTGCAATTTTTTTCCTATAAATTCTTATTGACTTTTTAATTTTTTTGTCATTTTCAAAAAAGTTTATAGTTTCACTTATATGGGGAAAGAATTTAAAACAAAAAACAGCACTTAAATGTTAAAATGTATATAAATATATAAAGTTTAAAAAAGTGTATATTGCACAGTGGAGCAGAATCAAAATAAAATTTTTTGGAAATAAATCTGGAATTTCTAAACGGCTAGTCCGATCGGTATAAAATTTGACATGGGCGTAGCCAAGGAGTATTCGAGTTTAAGTTATTAAAATAGATCATACAAATTATCCAAGGGGCAGCGCGATGGCGCTCAAAATAGGGTACCTTCTACATGTAAAATTTTTAAACACGTACCATTTTTTTGTTTTGTATCCGATTTCAAAGATTTATATATTTTTGGAATGCGCTCGGCTAGTTCTTGAAAAAACATGCTTACGTGTGCTATTTATCACCTATAATTTCCGAGTTATAGGCATTTCAAAATTTAGCTTTTTTAAAGATATAGGGCTTAGTTTTGGCCCGAATGGACTCAAATTTCTTTTGCTAGTTAGACAACTAAATTATCAATAACATACAAAAGATTTCAGTTCAATATCGATTATGGATATTAAAATAAAACATTTTCAATTTAAAAATTCAAAAAATAGTAGATTTTTGCAGTTTTTTGGACGAAAAGGTGACTTAACTATATTTTTATTAAAAAAAAACTTTCTTTAAAAACATATAAAAATTTTATATTTTCCTGTAAGATATCTTTACGGAAAATATTCTGGTATAAAAGACATGTCCTGTTTTTTGAATATGTCGGCCGTACGCCCTTCGGAATTTGACCTATTTTTATCAAAATTTCGTCTGGGATCAAAAAACTAAAAGCAGCTTTGGAAACCTTAATGTGATCCCTATTTATTTTTAAAGTATTTTCCCAGCCCCGAAAGGAATTTAGAACCTGTGGGCAAAATTGTAAAAAATACCATTTTTGGAATTTTCGTTCCAATTTTAAGGAATTGCGGGATTCCCTTTGATCTTTTGAAAAGTTTTTTTACACTTTGTTATTTAAAATGAGAAGTTTAAAAAATCGTCCAAATTTCGTATAGTTTTGTTAATAAATAAAGATTTTATTACATATTACATATTTACTGAGTTTCTAAAACTAAAAATTGTATCAAAATTTTAATAGGATTGCAAATATTAGGAACAATTTGATCCACATATCGCTCATTTGCTGCAACAACGACATAACTCAAAATCCGTGTGTTTTGAACTGAGTAATACGAAATATGCGCCGTTCCATAGTCTTTCATATAGTTTTATCAGTTTTAAAAAAAGTCAATAATTATTTCCGTGAGATTGTTTTTTTGTTGCAAACGTCAAAATCAAGATTCATGTTTTCTTGAAATACAGATTAGAAGGATATTAACATCTACTATTCAAATCTGGTTTTATTTCTAAAATCTCATGATTTGTTGAAAATTTATTTAAGAAATAGTGAAATGTCATAAAACATTCAAAGGCGTTTTTCTCGAAACGACTTTTTTTGAATTATGACGTTGTTGCAGCAAATGAGCAATATATTCCGAACTACTTTTTTTGTTCAGACAAGTTAATTTTTGGTTCTGTTAACAAACTAAGCCAGATTTTGGCCAAAAATTATAAATGTACTATTATGGAATTTTTATTAACTAGAATGTCGAAACCTCCCACTGCGCGTTGGGATGAATTTGAGTGCTAGGGTATGGTAGGGTGGTGGGTATGAGTCATCAACCATACTCATTTTCTACAGCCATAACCGAAGTTTCAAGATGATACCTACACTGGAAGTCTTTTTGGCCACCGACTCCGATCACTGTCCGTTAGACCCCAGTATAGAGATGTACAGAAAAAACAGATTCGTGTTCACAACCGAATTTGTCGCCAATCGAATTCTGTCAGTTCCATGTACAATCAGAAAATTCGATTACAATAACTGAATATATGGAACACATATAATTCTATTGCTGAATTTATAGTTCACTTAACTGTTTAAAAATACTAATTCAATGGAAAGAACTGAATGTCTCAGTAGAGATAATTAATATATTTTATTGCCTATATACGCTAATTTTTGTTTTTCTCCTATTTATTTGCAAAAAATAAATATTTAGTACTAAAAGTTTATAATAAATTTAGGCGAGTAGTGATTTGTAATGCATAGCTTGAATAATCTTGAATGACGTCTCTTATGTTATCTGTTTTGAAATTTCATGGCGAAAACTAATGCAAATCTAGAAGTATTGAGATAAAGGATAATAATATATCAGAAATTACTTTCTTTTCGAACAATGCATGTAGTCTTCTTATATAGATTTGCTTACAGAAACTAATCTGGAATGGATGATAGCACAGATTAGGTCGTTTTTCCCTGCAAGTATGTAATTTCTGTAGTATCAGAATATACATATTCGTATGCAATTAAATCATTTTCGGAAGAGGACGTTATAAGGGTATTCTTCTAAACAATTTGTTTATGATATTTTTATAAGGGATAGGTGAAACAGTGGACCGATATTAAATCATTGATTTTATTTTCACACTTACATTGCAGCATTTATTCCCTAACACTTCTGCATCTAAGAAAATCATTTTACGCAGTGCTTAATAAAGGCCTTCTTTTCTTAAGAGCTTCAAAATAGAAATTCCAATTGGCCCTTGGTAATCAAACCATTTAGAGTTTTTTTTTTATTGTTAACCTCATCTTCTCTCTCAAGTTCTTTGCGAGACCACATTTATTTATATTTTATTTTTACAACTTTTGCGGTAAAAAGTTTGTCTTTTTGTTGTTTAAGTCTTGTTCATTATTTATTTTAGTTTTTGTGTAATTTTTATGAAAATTATGACTGTTTCTCTTTTTGTTTGGTCATTTTTCGTTTTTTTATTTATTATTATTATTTATTTATTATTCAAGTTTGTCACATTGTGTTTGTGTGCCCTACAAGATCATATCATATATGTGTTAAACGCTCAAAAATATATATGTCACACAACCATTTTCAAGTATTTACACTAATTTGCCTAGCTGCTGTATATAACACTTGGATTTATGGAGACCTTATTGCTTAATAGAAATCATACTAACCAATAATGAAATGGTCTAGGACCAGCCATAGGTTTCATATAAGTGCCAATCCGAAAAAGCATTTTATGCATAGTTTTCTCTATGGCAACTGGTGTAGAGTATTGTATGGTCGGTCCTGTGCGATTTGTATTTACTTGTTTTTATTTATTATGGTGTTTATTTCAGTTTTTCTTGTTTTCTTCTCTAAGAAGAAAATAAATAATAACAAAAGTTTTTGGTAACTTTTTCAAGAACAATTCATATGAATAACAACTTATAAGAAAAAATGACAGGTGAATGAATTTAAGCGGAAAAAAATTGAATTTTTATCAAGAACTCAAATTCCAGCTAAAATTTTCAAATGCATCTAAATAAAGGGTTTTCCAACAAGAGGTTTTATTCTAAATCACCCAGTATTTCGGTAGCTGTCACTTTTGAAGCTTTTATTCTTTGACATTTGACAAGTAGAAATTATGCCATTACTAAAAATGGAACGATACACGCTTCAAAAACCCATTGAAATTATTAAAATTATTAAAATTCACAACAAAAATGGTGAAAATCATTCAGTCACAGTTCACAAAATTAAAGCATTTTTGGGTCGTCGTGAAGCACCTTGTCGGACAGCAATACAGAAATTGGTGGAAAAATTCGAGCTGTTGGGACAAGTTAGTGATGTGAAGAATAAAACCCGTGCACGTCGCTCAAGAACAACTGAAAATATTGCTGCTGTAGCCCAAAGTGTTGAAGAAAACCCAGGATTGTCCATTCCTCGTCGTTCTTTGGAATTGGGCATTCCACAGACGTCATTACACAGTATTTTGCATAAAGACTTGGGTCTTAAGGTTTATAAAGTTCAGTTAACACAAGAACTAAAGCCAGGCGATCACCAACAAGGTCGTTTCTTTGCTGATTGTGTTCTTGAAATGCATGAAAATGTTATTTCTCAAAGGGGTGATCACAATTGGCCACCGAGATCTTGTGATTTAACACCTTCCGACTTCTTCCTTTGAGGCCACGTAAAAAATAAGGTGTACGCCAACAGCCCAGCGTTGATTCAAGACCTCAAAGATAGAATTCGTGAGGCTATCGAGGAAATAGGACAGTCACTTTGCGATTTGGTTATTGAAAATTTCATGAAAAGGATATGGTCTTGTAAGCGTGTTCGTGGTGGCCATTTGGCTGATGTTGTTGTCATTATTAGCGGCATACTTTCCTCTTTATTATGAAATAAACATCCGATCATTTATCTCAAAAAATTCCATTTTTCTTTGAATACCAAAATAACAGCTCTTGATGGAAAACCCTGTAGATAACCTTTCAATTTTCTTGTAAATTTGTGCAAATGTCAGCAAGACTATAATAGCAAGTGTATGCATAACGCTGACAAATTTATCACATTTTCTTAGAGGTAAAACTATTACTTGTTATCTTATTTATAGTTATATAAATTTGAATCCTGGATTTGTCAGCTTAGTTAGGATTTTTTAGAATTAAAATTCACAAAATTTTATAAATAGTTTTATTTTTTAAAAAATTGTCCTTGTTTTTCTTTTTTTTTTTTTTTTGTTGATTTATGTAAATATTTTAAGATTTAAGAAATATCTGTCAACACTATAATAATAGAGCAATATTTGTTAAAAGCTTTTTTATCTGCAAACCTCCTATCCAATTGAAAGTTGTGTCAGAATTGTGGTAATCATGGTTTTAATGTTTAAAATAGACATTTTCGTTTGTCAACGACACATTCAACAGCAAATGATTTTTTATATTGTTTAGATCATAGAGAAATATACATAGAGCAGAAACTCTACTTACAAAGACCTAACTCAGTTGTCATTAGTAACAAAAATTATGTGAAAACAAAAACTAGAGTTGTTTTTGTATGTTGACTTTTTTAATTAATATTTTTGTTTGAGTTTTTTTTTTCTAGTTTCCGCTCTATGTGTATTTCTCTATGGTTTAGATTTCTATAGAAAATAGCAGAGTACTTCAATTTATTTTTATGCAAAATCTTGCAGTTGAGTGATTTTTCTCTTACTTTTAAACCCTGACAATTGTTTCAATTTTAGTTACTATTTTGTTGTTGTTACTGCTGCTGCTGCTATTATTGTTAATGGAAAATATGTCTAATACCTCTGCATTTCGTCCCTCTTTCGCTCTTTCCCATTACATAACAATTTATGCAATTTCATGAGATTTATATGAAATAGAAAAAAAATTAAACAACTTTTCTGGACATTGTTTAGCTCGCTTTATTTCCATAAATTGTTATAACCACCACCAAAAAGTTGATTCTGTCATTTCGTTTGTAACATATGGATATATTGGTCATACAACCAAAAAGTATACATATTCTGGGTCCTTATACAATTGTCCAACCGTTCCAGCAACATGGAGCCTAGGGAACGACATACGAAATAAAAATTTCTATAAATATTTCTTAGTATAGATTTCAGAGTATAGATCAAAATCTGGGACAAGGTTGATATTTTTCAAAAATATATTGCTATTTTCGTTAAATATATTGCAGATTATACCACGAAATTTTGCACATCATTTTCATATGATAAAAGAAAAAGCCATGTTGAAAATTTTAGGAATCAGTCCATGATTTCTCCCAGTCCCCTAAAAATGTATGCCCGATTATTGCACAAAATACCATAACCCATAGAAAATTCAGCAAAAAGTAATTTCACGTAAAAAGAAATTACAAAACAAATTTTTTTATGGATCGGTCCATATTTAACCATAGTTTGTAATTCCGTTTGTAATTTTTACATTTTTCATTTGGGACCCTACAAAGTATATATATTCTGGATCGATATAGATGGCAATGTCGATATAGCCATGTACGTCTGTATGTTGAAATCAACTTTTCGTAGCCCTCAAATAACATACTAACATAATTGATACATCAATATATCGGGAATTTTTCCGGCTCGGTCGCTATTTAAAATCGAGAAAATCGGCCCACAAATGGCTGAGATATAAAGAAAAAATCGGGACAACCTCGATTTTCGGCCTATTTTTTGATTACTAAGTCATTAATATAGACAATATGGATATGTAATAATAGATATTTCAAAGTCCCTAGCAACGATGTATATAAGGCTATAGTAATTTGGACCTACAATGGGTCAAAATCGGGAAAATATTTTTTAACCCGAATTTTTTTTTTAACAAAAAAATTTTTTTTCACTAATAATAAAAAAAATAACAATGCTTTTTAAAAAAAATTAAAAAAATAATTTCGAAAAATTTTTTTTTTTTAAATTTTGAAAAAAAAAAATTTTTTTAAAATTTTGAAAAAAATAAATTTAATTTTGTATCAAAAAATAAAAAAAAACAATTTTGAAAAAAACATTTTTTTTTTTTGGTTTACCTAAAAATATTAAAAATGTTTATTTTAAAATATAATTTGGTGAAGAGTATATAAGATTCGGCACAGCCGAATATTGCTCTTTAACTTGTTTTTCACTAATACATAAATTAAAATTTATTTTTTTTAAATTAAAAAAAAATTTTGATAAAAATTTGAAATTTTTTTTATCTAAAAATTTTTAAAATTTGTATTTTAAAGTATAATTTGGTAAAGGGTATATAAGATTCGGTACAGCCGAATATAGCTCTCTGACTCGTTTTTTTTTTCTATTTAGCATTACACTCATATTTCTGAATCTAGAAAATATAAGTAATAGAGGAAAAAAATTATTATTATGATTAAGAGATTTTTTTTTGCTCCATATTTTCTGTTGTGTCATTGTCAGGTCATAATGGTTAAACTGCTTGCTGATGTGTGTGTTGAAAGGGGTTAAAAGGTTGGTATGGGATTGTACTACCTTGTAATCAACTGGATTTTTTCTTACTATGTTCTATTTATTTTCTTTTTAATTTATAATAATTTTTTTTTTATTATTTATTTCTGTACTTAGTCTTCATTTATTTTTTATCCTTCTATTCATTAAACGTTTTTTACTTTGAAATTAAAGATATTTTAAACTTGTGTTGCTATTTGCGATTATTTAGTTGGATCTTCGAGTTTATTTAGTATCCATTTACTATGAATGCCGATCACTGTTGTTAAACAGTTTTTACAGAAAACAATGTCATTTTAGTAATTTATTAGGCATATATTGTAATCATCTCTGTAATATTATCAACTACATTACATCTTTAATTATATAATATTTGTATCAGTTTTTATGTAAATATTTAAATAGATTTTCATACAGTTTTCATTGTTACGCCACAGTTTGCTGTTTGCTGTTGTTGACCCTATTAGAATTCCAATCATTTTCTACTCATATTAAACTATTTATTTTAGTTAGAATTTGTTGGCTTTCAAAAAAGCATTTGGCATTAAATTATAGTTGTTGATGCCAAATCGATTAGATGGCTTGTGATAACCTTGAACTGTTGACAAATTTACAAAATATTTATATAAAAAATTCGACATATGTTAAATTAGTGCATATTTAAATAATATAAACAAAAAATTACTACACTGCACAGTGGGTGGCTAGCAAAAAAATATGCTAATGGGCTCTTTTACCACGTTACCAGCCGAAGACACATCATGGTAAATTCCTATAAAAATTTGAGAAATTTAAAATTTTACGAAAAAAAGTTCCGAAGTTCCGGAAACAATTTTCATCAAATTGAACGAATAAAGACAGCTCTCATTTGGAACGACTTGGGTGTCATATTTCTCTACACCCAAACAAAAAAAATTTCGTCAGCATAGAACTGAACATCAGCTACAACACCTAATACGTCAGGCTGTAGTGATAAAGGCTCGCCGAGATTTTGAACAGCTGGTCATCCTACAGATGATATATTTTTGAAGGAAACAAGTCCAGCAGCTATTTCCTCCCGCAAATTTGGAAGCTGTAAAAGCAGTTCTTTAATCGGACACATTGTTGGAAGCACTGGCCTCTTCAGCCTGCAGACGTTTGTATAAAAATAATGCATTTCTAAAGACCATGCCCACAAAATAGTAGAACAACCTATTTATAAAATTGCGAGTCTTAGCTCAAATATGGTATCGACCATGGAGACCATCTATGAGATCTACTCCACCCATGCGATCATTGTATTCTCGAATAATTTGAGGGCAGTTAATTTCGAAGAATTTCTTCTGCTTTTTATCATACCGAGGAACCTTTGATTGTTGTTCGCCAGGATTGGTGGTTCTGAATCGGAAAGACATATTTGTTATCCTTCCATAATACAGTATTAACATCGACTACATGTATTGAGGTCATGTATTCTACGCAAAACCATCTCTGCTCTTGGTACATTTCACAGCTTACACAAAAGCAAATCATGATCAACAAGAAATATGACAAAACAAAATTAGAACCTCTCATTGTGCCCAAACCATAAATTCCTCTGGCTCGTAAATAGACTAACAGCGGCTTCGATTTGTAAAAAATATCAAAATACAGGATGTGATGCATGAAATTAGGAATCTCCAAACATTTTAGGTAGCTCCAATGTCCGTTATAACAGGTAAAATGATGTTATCTTAGATTTAAAACCGGTAGGCAAAACAGTTTGAATCACAAAGCACGAACAATTTGATCCCTCTTTTATGCGGCTTATTGGGCATGTATTTTCGAAAATGTTGTTTCGTCTTTGGAACATAAGTGGAATCAGCAACACTGTCATCGTTATCAACACTTTCATCTGTGCTGTCTACAGAATCGATGAACTCGAGAAATTTTTCATCAGACATTTGCTCTAAATTCATATTTTTCGTATAAGGACGTTTAGTAATATCCATCTTTAACACAATAGTAAAATATATGGAAAAATAATAGAACCATAAGCAAACAATAGAGTTTTATGAACAAAAAGTGAAAACAACAATGTAAGAGAGGAGGACATTTTTGTACACGCAATCCCGCAAGACCGCCTAAAGGAGGCCTTCGCTATTTCGTTTTTAAATCAAACTTTTTTTTTTCACTTCAAATACGTTTTAAGACTTAAATATAAAATGTTATCTCCGTACCGTAAAATTTAGATGTCGATCATTTTTTTCTAAATGTTGTTTTTTAATAGTTAAATTTGCGAAATAATTTTCGATGCTAATTTGATGACTTTTTGCACTTAATTGATCATAGCTGACAAACGACTTGTCAGAATATATTGAAAGGTATAAAGAAAATGTAAAAAAGGGTTGTCTAAAGACAGTTTTCACTATTTTGAAGCGAAAAAATGTTTAATACAGCACTGGTGCCCAAAAATCGAAGACCGCCTTGAGCTGGTCTTACCGGTTAGAGGGTTAATAAAAATTTTACTTGACATACAATACAAAATACCCGTTTTATTCATTTGAAATTAAAAAGTTGACAACGCTGGATATAAGAATAATACCAAGACTTCCTATTATTGATATCTCAATTACTAAGTCATATACATAGACAATATGGATATCAAATGAAAGGCGTTTCAAAGACCTTTCGACGTATTATGAAGAATATGTTCCATCAGTTTCAACCTTCGAGAGAAAATTTGAAGACCAAGAATAGGAGGCCTTACTCCATGAAGATTGTTGTAAAACTAAACAAGAGCTTGCAAAATCAAGCAGCAATTTCCAAACGTTTGCGAGCAGCAGGATTCATTCAAAAGCACGAATTGAAGCCGAGATACCTCGAACGACAATTTTGCATGTCCAAAAAGATTCCTGAACGTTATAAAAGAAAATATTCTTAGCAGCAAATCATTACTTGCGTTGAAAAATGGATTCATTACAATAACCCGAAGTGTAAGAGATCGTATGTAAAACCCGGCCAACCATTGCGCTAAGGTAATGCTCTGTATTTGTTGGGAGCAAGAGGGTCCTAGCTATTATGAGCTGTTGAAATCTTACCAGACCATCGCAGAGAATCTGTACCGAACGTAACTGATTCATTTGAAGCGAGCATTGACCGAAAAACACCCAGAATATGTGACCAGACATGAAACAGTAATATTCCATCATGACAACTCTCGGCCATATGTTGCAATACCTGTTAGAATGTATTTAAAATGAAGTGCATGGGAAGTTTTGCCTCACCCGCTTTACAGTCCTGACCGTGTCCCATCCGACATCTACTAGTTTCGATTGGTGCAGGAGAAGTATATCGGAACAGAGAATCTGATATTGGTTTAATTCGTTCTTGGCCTGAAAAGAAGCGGAGTTCTTTTGGATCGGAATCCACATGTTGCCAGAAAGTCCATAGCTTACAGTGGCCAACACATTCAACAAATTAATATTGTGACGTTTTAAACTTTTTAAAACGTTGGGTTTATTTCCTTTAAATAAACCGGATACTTTTGATTGCAAATAGAATCCGTTTAGTAGGTTAAAATTTGTAACAACAATTTATTTCAAATGTACAGTAACAACAATTCAAATAGTCACTCAGTGCCTTTATACACGTTTATCAGTTCGCAGAAATGCACACACACTTTAAAATGTACAAACTTAAATGTACAATACAGTTGATGTTAACTCTAACGGCGCATATGATAAACTCGTGTGAGTGAGTCTTCTACAATGATCTTAATGGACAAACTAGAACATTCGAATTCTAGAGCTTTCGATGTTAATGTTAGAAATTTAAACATTTAGTGTTGCCATACTTACAAACAATGCTAATAACCGCATGCTATCAACATTGTTGATAAGAAGAAACTTCTACTGATGGACGTGTTTATAAACATGATGAATGTTGTAGGCAGTCGTTACAGACCGTTAAATTCAAATCGCTATTGCACATTCGTAACAATATTCTACAAGTGTTTCAAAATAAAATATAAATTTTTTAAAACATCCCGCATTTTTAAGTCATACACCCAATAATAAACAATATTGACCACATTTTGTATAAAAATTTGACAACATAAAACTTTTCAACAGAAAAATATACGCCCAAAATCCATGAAATAGTTAATGCAACTACTATTGTTTTATGAATTCGTAATTTTTGTTTATATGTCAAGCTTCTTTATTATAAATCTTTTCAAATAATTGCAACTGTATATGTCTAGTCAATACATCATTTATCATGATTTCCCTGCTATATTTCCTATACAACATTATTTGTTTAATAAAAAAATAATGATAAATTATAGTTTATTTTTATATTAAACTAAATTAAATACAACCCTCAAATACAAACCAAACAAAAGTAATAATACGAAAAAATATTCCTGCAACAAACACGTGTTACCAGTAATAATTTGTAATCATCCAAAACATACACCTCTGAACATTTGCCATGATTTAGCACAATTTTAATTTAAAATCGATTAAAATTTTTTCAATAAAAAATTCTAGAGCAAGTTGTAAAATACTTTTAGCAAGTAAACTGAATAAAACATAGAAATAAACGTACAATAGAGGCGAATGTGTTGGAAATGCAATTTTTGTAAGACTTCAGGAAATAAATGAATAGAACAGAACAGAGCAGAGCCAAACTGAACCAAATAAATAAATAAATAACATGATGGCATAATGGTTGGTATCAAATATCCACAATTCATTGTGTTCATCAAACTAACAGTCAGTCGTATGACTATGAACTCCTGAATGGTTAAGAAGGTTAGACACCTGAAAAATATAGAGAGAACTACCATAAAAGAACAGACCATTTGATAGTTTTATCATAAAACCAGACCATCATCGTCATCATTATTATTATTATTGTTACCATCATCCTCATCAACTACCAGCTGACACGCAATATTATCGAAATAAATAGAAGAACTGGAAATGAAAAACCAACTGATGAAATGAATAAAAATATTCCACAAAATAATAAAAAATAAAACTACAGCAACATAAAATGATGACTGGCAAAAATATTTTCTAAAAATTTTTAGAATTCTCCTTAATAGCAAGGGGAGGGCAGCAGTTATATGGAAGTAAATTTTGTAATTTAAAGCAAAATTCTAAAAAAAAAAATAAAAAATTGTATTTAGTTGTATTGTTTGCTTGTAACGAAATAAATAAATCCTTTTTTTAATATGGATTTAAATACAACAAATATCATGTTGTAGGGGTTTTAAAAAGGGTTTCTTTCATACTCATCTATTTTTGTATGTGTTTAGATGTGTGAGTAATTGTATACGAATATATTTGTATGAGAGCATGTTGTAGAGTGTGCTTTTAGGAGCTTGTTAGAATAATAAAAAGATTTTCCACAGATTTGCATAAATTCATTCGTTAAATGCATATTTAGCATTATTATTATTATGATTTCTATTCTCTTCGTTTTTTTTATTTTATTTTATATTTTTTTTTTTTCAAATTATTGTTTGAATTTCTAAGCTGTTGTCCCATTTACTATTGTAGGTTCAGCAGGGTCACCGAAATAGAATTCTTATACACTTCATACTAGATAATCTTATAAAAACTACCAAAAACTACGTACTAAAATGTAGGAAGCGTTCCACCTAGACTCCATAACTAAGACCAACCGACATTGCCCATTAACTAAGCACCTTAAAGACATAAGAGACCAAAACTTTCATAGTTTTATAGGCGAGTGCAGAGCATTCATCTGAGAAATGATGACCGTTCTCAATAGTCTCCCTACACCAACTGTAGCTATCATTATTACTTACATAAATTCTGAGCATATTGTTACATTTTTACCTTTTAAAAAACGTGGGTTTATTTCCTTTAAATAAACCGCATACTTTTGATTGCAAATAAAAGCAGTTTTAGTAGTTTAAAATTGTAACAACTCTTTATTTATTTAGAATGTACAACAACAACAGAATTAAATAGTCACTCAGTGTCTTTAGACACGTCTATCAATTTGCAGAAATGCACACACACTCTATAACGTACAACCTTAAATGTACAAGACAGTTGACGATAACTCTAACAGCGACAATGATCAACTCAACTCACGACTGGCACCTTTGCGACTATTTATACACGCGCCATCTATCGGGAATCTTCTACAATGCTCTTAACGGACATACTAGTACATTCGAATTCCAGAGCCTTCGATGTCATTGCCAGCAGCCCAAACATTTAGTGTTGCCATACTTACAAACAATGCCAACAACCGATGGACGTGCCCTCAAATATGATGAATGCTGCAGGCAGTCGTTACTGACCATTAAACTCAAATGGTCATTGCACATTCGTAACAATATTATAACCTGATTTCCACAATAATGTTTACTGCTATACATTTTCTCTACAAAATTAAATTTAAGCTAACTTATAACATATGTTTTCCATTTAAAATAAGCTAACATCCACACTTGAGTAGACTTCACAGTTTAGCTGTAATACGCTCGAAGAAAGTAATATATTAAAATGGATAATGACTTATAACGCTTAGTGGGGTCCCTGGACACGGTAAAAATAGGGTAATTGTATAGTCGATGAACTGGGTTCGATGATGGTGAACGAGGCGATAGACACCTTTCTAGGTATTGCTCTTCTTAAAAATTGCAAGACGATTGTCCAACAGAAACAGATTAACCAATGAATCCACTTGTGCTAATGCAAGGTCAACTTGTTATGATGTTGGCAGGACGAATATAATTACTGGATTCCAACGCGAAATAAAATTATCCTTATATGGCTAATGTTTTCTACTACTACATGACAGGAGATGGAGCGTCTGGATTAACAATTGCTGTAGGAGCTGTCACAACGAGGAAGAGAAGGAGACTGTGTCCCAGTTATTCAGTCACTGTTCAGCTCTAACAAACATGAGGGAGCTTTCCCCTTTCCTCTCATGCTTAAAACAGTTGTCGAGGGTGAATTTAAAATACATCCATTCCTTCATCAATTAATCTGGATGGATCAATATGGAAGCAAAAAGTGTCGATGGCTAAATGCTTACTTCTTGGGTATCACAACGGGATCAGTGATTTGAACAGACCCAAGCGAGCTGATTGAAGAGTGGCTGTCCATGAATCCTAACCAATGACTTATCAATTCAAACACTTTAATGATCAGAAGGTAAATTTTAGGAACCTTCTGACTATTGTCGGTTGTTTTCCCTCTCAACTCTCACTCTCAACTCACCTCTCAACTCTCACTCTACAATGATATACACAATTGATCGTATAACCTGTATAAAAATACTATTTCGCCGGGCATGCCGGAACGTTCTCAAATATAGATATATTCCACAATCAATTATGTTTCTCTAATATCCAGAATATTAAAATTACCGTAGTTTTTTCTACCGTAGTTTTTTCTACGAATTAAGATGTAGAAGAAGAATTGTGGAATCAAATCCAGTGGCAGTAGGAGTCTAGCGCCTTTAAGAGTTTATTGCGAATAAGTAGCACTTGCTTACTATATCGAGGCCATTCTTTGTACCTTTTTTGGTACTCTTTTCCAGATCAGGCGATTAAACTATCACCTTAATATCTATAATCACGCAGAGAAAAAATATAGTTGTGAATGTTACAGTAAGCATTTCCACATTTTTAAAAGTTTTTTAACAATATTATAGTCACAGTAACTATTTACATGATTGTAGTAACCATAATATGGTTAACTTACGATTCACATGATTTTATCAATCATATATATGGTTACAGTAAACAAGTATATGTTTGTGACAACCATTTTTATGATTAAGGTTTTACCATATTATGTTGCTCTTCGCTTGTGGATATCATAATCTGAGAACAACATATTGTGATATAAAGATTCATCACAGTAATGGTTGTCACAAACAAATACTTGTTTACTGTAACCATATATATGATTGATACAATCATGTGAATCGTAAGTTAATCTCGGTGGGTCGGAAGTCATATTTTCAAACCTTTTTTATAAAAACAAAGAATATTTTGGATTCTAACCTATTTAGATAGATGTTCAAGACAACACTGTATAGTGTCCATTATAGATAGTGAAATGAGAATTGCTCTTGACTATTTTACAAGGAAAAACAGTGGGGAAAAAGAATCCAAAATCGAGATAGTGCACCTGTATTCATGCTGATTCCTAACCCAAGACCATGGTATCAAATGAAACTAACCATGAAAAATCTCAAGGAATGAAGTTTTAATGAAAATGTTAAATACTGGCCACAGACTGCTGCCTGGGGAAATCAAAACAGAGATATATGGGAGAAAATACTGAAACTAAATACCGTTTGTCAGGCTAACATCGCACTCAGCTCGTAGAAAATTTTCCAGTACTCCTCAATACGAGAAACAGGGATTTTTCCAGTGTTAATATCCTACTTTAAGCCGTGTAAGATATAAATTTGTTTAAAGGGACACAATATAGATATTTCTGAAATATTTCACAGAGAAGATTATGTAATTATCATAGCTGACATGCGTTATACACTCCCATGAGTTTTAGATGTCAAAAAATCATTAAAATATATATTGCTGCTTCGCATGGTGGCACGGATGCGATAGCTTGAATTTCAATGACTATGACTCATACAAAAAACCGTTTATAAGAAAGTCTAGCGGAGTCAGATATAACCTCCTACAGTCATGTTGTATAAGCTGAATGTCCACTGTAGCCACTAGTGGTTCGGTGATGGTCCCTTATTGGGAAAAACTTTATTTAAGTATAACAACATATTTGGCAAATAGTATGACCACAGGGAAAAAACGTACTTTATTTAAATAATTCTTTTTGGTTTCCCTGATTACTACGACATTTATGTAATGCTGGTATTGTAGTCATAAAAAGTTGATGACAAAATTTATGAATTTGAATTTTAATATACTTGTAGATTTCTACCTGTCAAATATACATACATAAATAATTTTATATGTTTTTTAAATTGTTGATGAACTACATGCATGAAAGTTGTACATTGTACGTGTAACGATATTTGAAATGCTAACGAAATGTTAAACAGTTTACAAAAGCCCTTAGTATACTGTATAGTTTTGTAGATTTGCTTGCATCTATCTTAAATCGCATATTTAATATTTAAGGTGGCTTTAGACGATAAGACTTTGCGAACGTCTGAAAGTTGCTTTTAGCTTTTACACCACACATATGAGGTAAGATAATAACGGATTTAAGTAATATTTTGCTTTGTCTACAATGTATGTAGACTCTACATACAAATTCAACACTGATCTAATATGACCTGCTTGTTTTTTTTAATACAAAAAGGAATGCCATACTACTGTCAAGCTTACATCCGTTTTTTAAGTTTAGACTACTCTATTACTTTACTATTTGCAGTACTCTTCTAAACACAGTTTTGACAGATCATATGACTTGTGGGACAATGTAAACTGGGCTTTAAAAATATAAAAAGGTTTTAAGATGAACCATCTAAAATTAAAAATTTTAATTTAAACGAACTGGACATATACTCGATATTGTTCCAAAATTACTTTTGACTAATTGTTTACAATAATGAGGTTTGCAAAAATTATGGGAGCATTATTGAAAATTGGGTACTACAAGTTATATTTAAATTATTTACTATTTCAACTTTGTAACATTAAAATACATTTAAATGTATAAAAATGGATATAAATATAAATATGGATATCTAATGATAGATATTTCAAAGTCCATTGCAATGATCTATATAAGGCTATAGTAATTTGGACTTACAATATTTTTTAACACCAATTTTTTTTCACTAGTAAATTTAAAAAAATTAAAAAAAAACTATTTCGAAAAAAAATTTTTTCAAAAAATTTTTTTTAAATTTTGAAATTTTTTTTTTTAAATTTTAAAAAAAAAAATTAATTTTTTTTACCTAAAAATTTTTATTTTAAAGTATAATTTGGTAAAGGGTATATAAGATTTGGCACAGCAGAATATAGCTCTCTTACTTGTTTTAGTTCTATTTATCCAAAAATACAAATAGTCAATCAATAATTGGTAGTATGGGCTAAAATACTTGTTGCTTAACCGTTGCTCAAATTAGAAGCATTTCTTCTTATTTGATTACCCTTGGTTCTACTTAAAAATGACCAAGTAGGACTGCCATATTCGGTTCCGCTGACTCTTATACCCTTCACCAATGTCATAAAATTGCGTAGATGGCGTATCTTTTGAACACGGTTTAATAACTAATATGTCATTTTAAAGGTAGCGTATTTGTTATTTATGCCCGTAATTTCAACAAATAGATATCTATCAGTGTTTAGTTACCTATGGAGTAAAAATATTTGGTAATTTCTATCCATAGATATTGATTTGAAATTAATGTCAAGTTACCTTTTAGGTAATTTTATCTGCTTGGTATTTTACACCGTAGATATCTATTTGTTGAAATTACGGGTATTATTCTCACTTAGTTATTGAACTCCATAGTGTAAACTACAAAGTTTTATTTTGCTTCGAAAACGTCGATTCTAGTGCCATATGCGGCAAGTTTTGCTTTACTTCTCTAATTTGAAAAAGACTGCCGCTGAAGCACAACATTTGCTCACCAAAGCTTGAGGTAAATGAGTTCCATCGGTTTCAACGTGCGAGAGATGGTTTATGCGGTTCAGAAGTGGTGTTTTTGACATGGAAGCCAGAAATGGGCTAGGCCTGCCAATAAATTTTAAAGGCCAAGAATTGGAGGCATTACTCCATGAAGAATGTTGTAAAACTCAACAAAAGCTTGCAAAATCATTGGGAGCTACTCAAGCAGCAACTTCAAAACGTTTGCGAGAAGCAGGATTCAGCCAAAATCGAAATTATGCTTGAACGCTATAAAAGAAAATCATTTTCGTTTACTTGTGATGAAAAATTGATCCATTACAATAACGTAAGAAGCGTAAGAGATCGTTCGTGAAGCCCGGCCAACCAGCCGAATCGACACCAAAGCAAAATATCCATGGAGTAAAAGTAATGCTCCGTATTTGGTGGAGGATAAAGGGTGCTATCTATTATGAGCTGCAGGAATCTGGCCAGACCATCACAGGAAACCTGTGCCGAACACAACTGATTCGTTTAGAGTAACCATTAACCGAAAAACATCCAGAATATGCGGCCATATGAAGCTGTAATATTCCATCATGACAACAATTGGCCACATGTTGCAATACCTGTTAAAAAGTAAATAGAATGAAGTGGTTGAGAAGCTTTATAGTTCCGACCGTGTTTCGTACGTCTACTATTTCTATCGATGCAGAATGCTCTCTCTGAGATACGCTTCACTTGATTTGTTCTTGGCCACAAAAGATGAGCAGTTCTTTTCGCTCGGAAATCCGGAATGTTGCCAGAAATATGGGAATAGTTCATAGCTAACAATGGTCAATACTTTGAATAAATTTATATTGTACAAATGTTTCAAAATAAACGCTAAAAATATGAAAAAATTTCGCACTTTTAAGTCGTACACCCAATATTAAACTTATTTTTTGTGAAAAAAAATGTGTTGGTGGAAAAATATTGGTTTTTTGCTTATAGTAGATTTTTTGCTTGTGGCCCGATTCCACCATGTCGGTTGGCATTAAAAATAATAATGATAAACATTTTCGTAGCGTATAAATTTGTTTGAAAACTTATCATTTTGAAATTAATTTTCTGAACAAAACAAACGAATTAGCTGTATAGGTGAGACATTCTCCAATTCATTTATATAATTTGGTATACCTCCACCTTCTGTGTAATCAACCGGCTCTTCCAATCGACAATTTTTTAACAATTTTAGTTCCACAACAGCAGTTTGGGTAGATAAGTTACTAATTTGCACTAGCGATTTGAATTTAACGGTCGGTAGCAGCTGCCAGCAACATTCATCGTGTTTATAAACATTTTCATCAATAAAATCTTCTATCTGTCAACAATGTTGATAGCATGCTGTTGAATGTTTAAGCTGCGAAAACTAACATCGAAAGCTCTAGAATTAGAATATAGAAGTTGTCCGTTAAGATCATTAGGAAATAAACCCCCGTTTTTAAAAGGTAAAAACGTAACAATATTTTAACTGGAAGGTATGTCACCGAGCACTATTATCAGATCGATTTGCTCTAATAATTCTCTTTCTCCCCTAACAAAATATATTTAATTTAATGTTCATTGAGTACACGCGGCATCCTTGCAAAATAACATAATATTATGTAGAGAAACACATTATATAAAACCTATTTCAGTCACAGTGGTTAGTTATCTAACCACTCTATTACTTGCGTTATTTATCAAAGAGTATAGATCAAAATATTACTTTGTTAGCACAAGCCAACGAAACAAACACTGAATTTTATGAACAATAAATATTCTAATTGAAAAGCCCATAGAAATACTGTGGTTTCCAATATTTTCAAATTAATATATTAATCTAACCAGAGCAACATGGCGGCAAAACTTAAACGAGACTCTAGAAAAAGTGGTTAGAAAAGTGACCACTAAACCGGAAAGAGTTAAACAAACACAAACTGTGAAGTTGTTTTGCTTGTCTGCAGATACACTCAGTATCTCTGGCGTGAATCGAACACGCAACCAGGATATTAATAGTCCAGCTAACTATCATCTATTCTATCAGGGTACTCTTATTTCCAATTGATGTTCGAAAACCCTTCATTTTACAGCCAAATTTTTGTTTACTTCTAGACAAATATTGATTATTGTCCCTTAAACATCTTAGATCAAAATGTAATTCAATTCTATTATTCAAACAAACACCACCACTTTTAAAATTTGAAAAGCATTTAACAACAACATCAACATAAATCTATTAAAATTTACAACTTGCACTTTTGTTATTATTAATATTTTTCTAATAACAATCTAAATTAAATTCCATTCATAACAAACAAAATAGCAAAATGTGCTACAATGCATAATATATCTTCATTAATAATTCGAAATAAATATAAATTATGATTTTTCACCTTTTTCTAGTTGGAATGTTGTTAACATTATTGTTGTTGTTGCTGTTGTAACTACATTAATTATGTTGACAAGCTGAACCAACATTGACCCCATAAAACTCACGTCCAACAGAAGAAAAAAAAAATATGTTTGACAACCCCCAGCGAAATTAATAAAATGAAATTGAAAGAATGAAAGACAAAAAAAAAAAAAAAAATACTGCCTACAACGCAACATTACAATCATATTTTATGATTACGAGTATTCCAGAGACAGACAGGCAGGCAGGCAAGCAGACGTTACTCATGGACTTGTAATATACAATCAGTCTGTTTTGTCCAACAAACTGACAGACAGACACACCGTCATGTTGTAATTAATTTCATTTGACTTTTATAATGTTACAAAATACCTTGTTTTAAAACATGCCACGCCACATTATTTTTTTATCCCTGTGTTTTTTTTTTTTTTTTTTTTTTGTAATAATTTGTACTTATAAACGAAATTAATACCGTAATATTCAGCAAGTATTTGAACCTTTAAACTGCTTACGAGTAATACTGATGTTTCATGTTGTTGAGTATTTTGTGTACAATCTGTCAATGGTTTGTTAGAGTATCGTTTGTTATTCCTTTTTTTTATTTTTTGTTTTCATCCTTTTCACTAACATTGCTGGTCATTTTGATTTCGTGTTTTTCCTGCTATTTTAAAATGTTTAGGCAATATTAGTTACTCTTGTCGCTAAGCTAGCATTAATGCTACCCTATGACGACGAACAACGTAACCCATGGATTAGGTTAGGTTTCACAGAAGCTAACCTAAGATAAAAAGAAGACTAAGCGGTTTTAGATCAAAGCCAGATTTTAGCCATCCAGACAGGCCTATGTCTGAACATCCGAGAATTCATACGCTTAACAGCAAATGCAGGAAACGTGCATAGAAAATTAATTATAGTTTCATGTTCCTCCTCCTCATTGTCACAATCTCTATAGATGTCCATGTTAGCAAGCCCAATATGCATGGAATGTACACCAACACTATAATATCCAGTTGTAATTCATACTAGGTTTTCAATCTAAGTCTAATAAAATGTGGAATATAACATTGTGCGCGGCTTCATAGGTTGGTGCATAAATTAGACTTACTTTGACCGATGTCGTGGGTATTGTTGACTTTGAAGGCCGCGTTATTTCGTGACTTATTCACAAAGACCTACAACTTAAGGAGATTCCATAAGAGAAAGTCTAACGGGTAGAAGTCATACGATCTCCGTGGCCAGTTCACATCTCCTCCACGTGAAATGACCATACCCTCAAATCGCTTGTGCAGAATGTTCAATGTGTCATGAGCTGTGTGGCACGTAGCGTCGTTCTGTTGTAGTCACATATCGTTGTTGTCCATATCATCCAGAATTGGTCAAAAGAAGTTGTTAACCGTCGACATATAGTGATGGTGGAACACTTCGTTATCAAAGAAATATGGACCAACCCAAAATCCACAGCAAACATTGACTTTTTCTGGACGCTTTTGGATATCATGTAGATTGATATCGTCGACAATTTTGTTTGTTCAGAAATGGTCCTCAAAATGTGAATTTGCACGTGTTGTTCAACGCTATATCTGTCCATGGTGATTTGGCAAAACAAACTGAATAAATCTATATATAGCTTCAAAAATATGGCCACTATCAACTGTCATAGATCGAAAGTAACTATTGGAAGAATCTTTAGGAGGCATGTCCACTCGAGCGTTGATTCCATCTGTCAATAGAACCTTAAATAGCCAACTTACGTTGCCAGAAGTAATTCCGTTTTTTCAGGACTGACACTGAGACCACTTTTCACGAGCCACGCACTGTTGATTCTGTGGATTCCATTATCTTGGATATAGTCTCAAGATGCATATCTGATATTGCAACATCGCCGGCGTACGTGACTACTCTAAAGCATAATGAGTCCCTTTTTATTAGCAGACCACCTTCTGGTGACAATCTAATAACCAATTTGGAGATATCTTAATAAGTAGAGATAGAAATAGGATTGTAACTATTTGATAGGAAACTCTAAAATAAAAAGTTGATCAAGGAAGACTACTAGGGTGTATAGTTCAATATACCTGATACGTCACCGAAATTATACATAATTACCTTTTCGAATCAGTAGCAAACACGGCATAAATTAGTTGAGGAATCCCAAATACCTTACTCCACAATAATCGATATTTGTTTATTTGGAAGTTCTTGTAAAAAAATAACAATTTGAATACGTATCCTATCTATTACTTAGTTTATTTTTATACTATTCACCATGAGATATATAAGTCATTCAGTTTGTAATTTCTACATTTTTAATTTGCGACCGCAAAAAGTATACTATTCTGGATCGTTGTAGATAGCGAAGTCGATGTAACCATGTCCGTCTGTCCATCTATCCGTCTGTATGTTGAAATCTACTTTCCGTAGCCCCCAAATAACTTACATACATGATTCATACATCAATATATCGGGATTTGTTCCGGCTCGGTTACTATTTAAAATCGACACAATCGGCACACAAATGGCTGAGATATAAGGAAAAAGCTCGATTTTTGATATATTCAATAATAGATATTTCAAAGACCTTTGCAACGGCGTATATAAGGCCAAATTAAGTCACACCTACAATAAGTCAAAATCGAGAAAAATATTTTTTACCACGAATATTTTTAAATCAAAAAAATGTTTTTGTTATACAATTTTTTTCACAAATAAATTAATATTTTTTTAAATTTAAAATTTTTTCGCTAATGAATTTTTTTTTAAACTTTTATTATAATATTGTTCCAGCCTTTAATATCTAGGCCTTACAATAAGTAATTAAATCTTATAAATAAACAATTATTGTTCTCTCAGTGGAGAATCATATATTAGATAAGTGGTAAATCAGCTGTACGCAGCCTTGATATGTCTTGAGTTACTGTAAGTAGCCTTGCGAGTGGGTTTGGATGATGATGTAATTTTAACAAATAAGCTTCACGAGTTTTCCTAAATTCGTTTTTAACTTATGTACCATGGAGCTCCCGTCATGGTTCTAAGAATTTTGGATTGTGCCCTCTGTATGAGATCTATACTGGTATTGCTTGCTGTTCCTCATAGTTGAATTCCGTATGTCCAAATTGGTTTTAAGGCTGTCTTATACAGGATGACTTTGCAATTAAGGCTTTATTTCGATTGATGGCAGATTAGCCAGTGTAAAGTAGAAGCGTTTAGTTTCATGTGGAGCCGCTTGGGTTCTGTGTGCCGACGCCAAGTAAGACGTCTATCTAAATGAATGCTAAGGTATGTAACGTGATCAGACTGTGGGATGTTCACACTGTTTAGTGTCACTGGTGGACAAGTTCCTCCCCTAAGTGAAAACGTTATGTGCTTGCTTTTGATTTCATTTACTTGTATTTTCCAATTTCTTAACCACATCTCTACGTGCCTAAGACATGAGAACTAAAAATTGCAGTGTCGTCTGCAAAGGTGGAAATGGTTAATTCTTTTGACTCGGGCAAATCTGAGGTGTATAATAGGTACAGGGTTGGTCCTAGAACCAGTGCTGCCAACTTTTTTTTGGAGAAATCGTCAATTAAAAAAATCGTCAAAATCGTCAAGTTAAAAAGAAAAAAATCGTCAAGAAATCGTCAAGACAAAAATATGTTAAAAATACCAAAAACATTTTTTTATTAACTTTTTAAATATTTTTATTTTATTTACATGTAGATAAAGTTATTATTTAATAAAAAAATAATTAATTTAATTCTGGTACATTTCTGTGTGACATTTTTTTAATAAGTCATTTTTAATTGCTATATTAAAACACTGAGAATTATTTAACTTAAGATAATCTTTTGAAAACAATATTCCTTGTAATGTTGAAGTATCCAAAGCATTTCTGGTTTTTGTTTTATTTAAATTTACAATATTAAAAATTCTTTCAACGTTGGCCGACGAATGTGGTAGTGCCATTAAACTCGAAACAAATTGTGTTAAAATTGGGAAGGCCTTTGCATTATTGGCTCTCTTTAAATTAGAAACATTTTTCCAAAACACCAATGTTTCGAGTTCGGTGAATTTCATATTACGTAATTCTCGAACTTCATTATCAAGTTCTTGATATTCTTTTCCATTTAATAAATTTGGAAAAAGTTTGGCCAATTGTAAAATTGAATCATTTTTTTTGTTTAAAGCTACGCTTGGTTCAATGGAGTTTAATCCTTCTAAAAGTTTATCGCCAATATCAAAACGTTTTAAAATTTGTGAAACCAATTCAATATAAAATTGGACGCAGAATTCAACAAATATATTATATTGACTATATTCAATATTTAAACTAGATTGGTTCTCCTTCACGTAAATGCCAATATACACTTCATCTTTATTTAAAAATATGTCTTCGTTATTAAAACTTTGGATTTCAAAATTAACCAAATACTTTCTTTCACAAAATTTGATAAGACGGTTTTTAACAATCTGGACAACTCACTGTATATATTTTGGATTTGTACACTTTCACTTTGAAAAAGTTTGTTGACATTGTTTATAAGACGAAGAATATACTTTAAAAAATAAAAATATAACTGGTGAATACCGTTCAAATTATTTAGTATGTCTTCGGCTGTGTCTGTGAAGGATGAAGAAGTTTTTTCGGTTTGAATTCCAATAAAGATTGAATTTGTTGAAATGGATTATTTCTTTTAGGGCTGTTTGAAATGTAATTATATATATTACGAGTCAAAGTTTCCACTGATGATGGCAGCTTCAAACAGGCATATGAAGAGCACAGTGCTAAAGAATGGCACACGCATTTTAAAATAAATAAATTAGGTATTTCTTTTTTAAAATGGCTTGCCACGGAATTGTGTTTTCCTGTCAAATTGGGAACCACATCTGCAGCAAAGCCTATCATGTGTTTTTGATAGTCAATCTTGTTATCCAAAAAATATTTTTTTTATTGCTGTAAATAAAGAGGCTGCAGCACATTTATCGACTTCAATCAAACCAAAGAAGAAATCAAATATTTTAAAACAAACTCTTGATACCAAACACATCAGTTTTTTGTTACTGATATCAGTAGATTCATCTATACATAACGAAAAAGAATTGGTATTCATGATTTCACATATTGTTTGAAGCTGAGTTTTACCGACAGCATTTTTTATAATGGCTGTAGCTTTTGTTCTTCCAATCGATATGTTTTTTGCATAATCGAAATCTGTAAAAGAGTTTTTTACCAGCTTTGACAAATGATCCATGGTAGCAAATGCAACGTTATGGTCAATTAGAAATAAACATAGTTTTATTTCTATTCCTTTTGAAGGGTCCGTTTTGAAAAATTATGAAATTGTTGGCTGGTTTTCCAAAACTAAAATTTGCTGCCTCCGAATGCTTTTGAGTTTCCATATGTCGACTTATATCTGACCATCCAAATGATATTTTCAATATGGATTTACAAACCTTGCAATAAAGGTTCGAATCTTTTTTAACTGCCCATGAATTTACTTTTGGGTCTTCGAGCCACGAATCTTTTATTTTGCGCTTCTTTTTTTCTTGACATACGTGCTCTTCAATTTCGATTGTTGGTTCTGTAAATATGTATGTTAACTTAATATACTAATTTACATTAAATGAACAAAAACTTACCACTTCTAATAACAAACTTATCCATTTTTCAATTATATGTAAGTGTATTTTTTTTTGTTTCAGATGAACTTGTACCTAACTTATCCTGTGTGTTTTTTTTAACTTTTAACTTTTAACTGACAAAATTTTACAGGTTACTATGTTATGGAAACAAAAAAATGTATACAGTATACTTTTCTCTTTACTTTTCACACAAAAACATAGCATACAAAAAATTAGCTATCTTGCTTAGTCCCCTTTTACAATGTAGAAATTGAAAGGCAGACAGAGAAACAAAAAAAAAGGGGATTTACAAAATTTGAATTTTTGGAAAAAAGGTTAATATATATTTTGCTTTTAAAAAATCGTAATTTTTGTTCGCGGGAAAAATTAAAAATCGTCAATCGTCATTTTAATAAATTTGACTTAAAAAATCGTCAAAATGACGATAAATCGTCAAAGTTGGCAGCGCTGCCTAGAACACTTCCCTGAGGTACACCAGCATTGATCGCATAGTCGCTTGACACAAGGTCAACGATTTTGAGGTTAACTTCTTTGAAAAACATTTATAACGAAACAAATTTTGCTGGTCCCTAGGACTGTTTAAAGCGGATGCCATTTTGTCCAACGTATTTAGTGAATGTCATGGATCAAAAAAAGATAAGCCAATCGCCATTTCACTTAAATACCATAGTGCCGTGACATTATTTCCAAAGCAGCCTCCGCTTTAAATATTCCAAGGGACCAAAATTTGTTTTTTCAAAGAACCTCAAAATCCTGGTGCCACAGGACACAAAAATGTTTTTCAATATTATTTTAATCAATTATGACTTTATTCAGAGTCCATCTTCCTGTTGACGCGAAAATGAAAATTTCCAAAAAAATTGGAAATAAACTTAACAGTAGTTAAATCTGAATTTGTAATGTTATGAATAAAAAACCATCGAAAAAAATGGTAATCTTGCTTTAAGAAACATTTAGGAAATTTAATTAGATTTCTAATTCATCCGTTAAGAACTGATTGAGTTAGAGCAAATAACAAAAGCAAGATTTTTAAATTTTTTGGAAAAAAGGCATTTTGCCTAAGAAATGAAAAACGATTTGAGAGACCACTTCCCTTTCATCAATACTTAAGTGTTATACACCAAAATTCTTGATTTTTAGAGTAGATTAAGAAAGTCGATGTTCATGAAGGAATTTCGATAAAAGTATAAAAATTGAGATGGTCTAATATACATATTTGTTATATATATAAAATTTATATTATAAATGTTTTAATAACATTGTAGTAGTAATTAATTTTTATTATTAATTAGAACTACTCACATATTTTGCAGAAAACATGCTTTTGAGGCTAATGAACCATTTTTTTCTCAATAAATTATGTTGGACTTTCTATCCCTTTTCCAGTAATGGTCAGCACTCTTAGCCACCAGGGAGTAAAAGTTATCGGTAAACAGAATCCGAATATCAAAAAAGTATTGATAATGTTATTAACTTATAAAGAAAATTAAATGAGATGACCTATTTTAGTATGAAATGTTTTATTCCAACTAAGTATACTATATCTATTAAACAACTTTTTTTTTTCCCTGAATGTTAACAAAACATAATTACCCATTAAATAACTTTTGTAATTGTTGATAATATTTCCGGTATATGATAATAATTACACAGTTAAGTTCTTCAAGGTAGAACTCATATCAGTCGTTATTGATCATTCATATTATTACCATTATACATAAGTATTTTCCTTTTTTTTTGTTTTTGTATCAATGTAGTTGATATTACATTTTAATGTTGTGTCATTATTTCCGGATGAATATTGTATATTTTGTTAACATTTATTCCATTTATTTGTTTGTAATTGCTGTTGTTGTTGTTTTAATCCCTGAAAAGCATTTGCACCTTTGATGTCTGCAGTCGTTCATCAGTTTGTTAACAAATGAAGCGAGGGTTTTTGGCTGGTTGTTGAAAAGGGGTTGGCTGGGGTTTGAACTGCTAAGAGTAGGAGTTGGTGGAAGTAATTATGTGGCGCTGCAAGTGTTGACTTTAATGACTTTTCCCGGGAACATTTGTTTTCAATATGTTTTTGTACGTGTTTTTTTTTTATTTATATGTTGACTTGTAAATATGTTGAAATCATATTGAAATAATTAACAAATGTACAATGAATGAACCATGTTAACATTTTAATACAACATTATATTAATTAGTTTTTGGTGACCTTTGAAGTTGTATATTTTCACATTTGCACAAAATAAATGCAAATTCATTGAACTATACATTATTATTGGGATTCTACAATGGATACCATACATAAGAGAATTAATGACAAAGGGAATTAGGAAATCACCGCTTGTATTTCCACGTATCTAAGATTTCAGTTTTCAGGATTTCGTATGCCATTATTTTATACTGTTTTAATAAAATCAAGTAAGAGAGCCATATTCGGCTGTGCCGAATCTTATATACCCTTCATCAATTTATACATTAAAATACAAATTTTAAATATGTTTAGGTAAACAAAATGAAAAAAAAAATTGTTTGTCAAAGTTGTTTTTCAAAATTTAATACATTTTTTTTTTTTCGAAATAATTTTTTTTTTTCGAAATAATTTTTTTTTAAATTTTTCCAATTTTTTTTTTTAAATTTTTTTTCCAAATTTTTTTTTTTAATTTAAAAAAAAAATTAAATATATTATATTTGTCTATATGAGTGACTTAGTAATTCAGATATAAATAAAAAATTGACCAAAAATTTAGGTTGTCCTGGATTTTTCCTTATATCTCAGCCATTTGTGGACCGATTTTCTCGATTTGAAATAGTAACCGAGCCGGATGAATTCCCGATATATGGATATATCAATCATGTATGTACGTTATTTGGTTACTATGGAAAGTTGATTTCAACATACATACAGGCAGACTTACACGACTATATCAAGTTCGCTATCTATAACGTTCCAATATATATACACTATGTAGGGTCGCAAATTAAAAATGTAGAAATTACAAACGGAATGACAGACTTATATATGCCATTGCCACTCATGGTGAAGGGTATACAAATATAATATTATTATTCAATCCATAAGAAATATATTCTGATGATTTTAACCTAAACCTAAAGTTACTTTGAATTAATAAGCAGATTTTGATGAAACTTTGTAAAAATATTCCATGAGGAATGATGGTTTTATTATATTTTTGGCCAAAATGTTCGGGTCATTTTGGCTCCATTATAATATAGTGATGATGATCTAGTGAACATTTCTCCCACAATCAGCGAAATCATGCCATCATGATAAGCGCGGTTATTAATATCTGCTCATGGGTTGAAACCAATGTTTTGGCGCAAGACGAGACTTGTATAATTCACACGAGTATAGATGTCCAAGCAAATTGCACGGAAGAAGACTGACTGAACAACGGAAAAACTTCATATGTAAGTAGAAATTGGTTGTTGCGACCGAATGTGTTGAATTAGATCTACAGTTTAGTTGTAAGCCCAATCAAAACTTACGGTTGTATATTGTGGTGGGAGGGAACGCAAACCGAGTGTCATATGAAGAATCTGGTCAAAGTTCAGAGATATTTTTCGCTTGGTATCAACGGATCCATAATAAGCACATCCCATACATCATTCTGTATTCACAGCACATTGATGAGAAGAGCCTAAGGAACCAATGTCTCCGCTCATTGATTTTCGGTGTTCCGTTTCTGTAGGAATGTCTGAAAGTGTTCCAGCTATTACATGACGGTTATGCGGTATTTTACAAATGAAAAAAAGCACAGGCTCTGGTGTCAACATAGTGAAAGGGCCAAAAGAATATCGTTTAAATTTCCGGACAGTCGAATATACTAGCGATCTTAAAACCTATAGATATCGTGCTGGGATATGTCACCTAGAGGCTCTGAAGGGCCACCAGGTCAAATCGTAGTTGGTACATGACTACATAGATAAATATACATAGACCGGAAACTCTTCTGTCAAAGACCTAACTAACTTAGTTGTCAAAAACCTAAGTGGTGAGAACACTGAGATATTCAGGATAACTAGATTGCGCCACTCTCATTGGAGGAGATTTTGCTCAGGACTAAGTAATCAACTGCTCACGAACGTAGAAGAACAAACAAAAAGATAGAGGCAGCATTTCGAGAAAATCAGCTACATTGTCGATGAGAACACAGAAAGCTCCTTACATACTGATGCATCTACAACAACCAACGACACAATATCTATAGATACCCCAAGCATTGAGGAAATAACATGAGCTGTCCAAAAACTAAAGTGAAACAAAGCACCAGGTGAAGATGGTATACCCCCAGAGCTACTTCAAGCAAACTCAGGAATAGCAGCGGAATCATTCATCCATATATATGTGATGCTTGGTTAAACGAACAGCTACCTAATACGTGGACAAAAGGTGAAATAGTAAAGATACCAAAGAAAAATAAACTGACTGAGTGTGATAATTGGAGAGGTATTACCCTGCTCAACACTGTATACAAGGTTATTGCTACCATAAAAAATATGGGTTATGACGAATACTATAGCGAGAAGTCTGTAAGTTTTCATAAACAAATGTTTGCGCATAATATGCCGCATTTTTTGGCCTAACGTTATCACCAACATTGAATTCTGGCGACTAACAAACGAAGAATTCATAATTCGCCAAATAGCAAGACGAAAGTGGAAATGGATAGGCCACACATTGAGGAGACCAATTGGCAGCATCACAAGGACTGCATTGGAATGGAATCCCCAAGGTAGCCGACGTTCAGGCCGCCCTAAGAACACCTGGCGTAGAACAGTCCTAAAAGAACTCAATATCCAAAACAAATCGTTTGACGAAATAAGAGTTTTATGCATTAATATAATTAGTTGGAATTTTCTTGTGAAAGCCCAATGTTCCCAAGTGGAATGAATAAAGGAAAAAAAACTAATTTTGGATTAGTAGACTATACTGTAAGATCTCTAGGGCCTTGTGGACCACACTGAACACGTCAAGTACCAGACTGCTAATGGACCTGGATAGAAGTAGTTCTAGGGTGATCACAGGTATGGAAGAGGTGACAACGGAATTCCGGTCAATTGTAGGATGTGTGTGGACGAAGAGGAGTTGCAAACTTTGAAACATATTGTCTGTTATATTGGCGCTGACATCTTCTGTTTATTAAGTAGATAATTATGTTAGTTATTCTCTTAGTCCCTGAAAACTTTTATATCGTTTAAACAACTATACTAAGATCCTTCAGACTTTTTAAACGCTTAGGAAATTCAAACCAAGAAACGTTTCAAAGCAGAATCTTTTACGAGTCTAAAAATAATCAATTTTGAATTCGAACATTGAGAAAATATTGAATTTTCGTATTTTTGGGTCGAAAACTGCTACTACTCTTTGCTTCCTAGAACAATAGTTTCTTAACCCTCTAACCGGTAAAACCACCTCAATCCGGTCTCCGATTTTTGGGCCCCAGTGCTGTATAAAACATTTTTTCGCTTCAAAATAGTGAAAACTGTCTTTAGACAACACTTTTTTACATTTTCTTTGTACCTTCCAATATATTCTGACAAGTCGTTTGTCAGCTATGATCAATCAAGTGCAAACAGTCATCAAATTAGCATCGAAAATTATTTCACAAATTTAACTATTAAAAAACAACATTTAGAATAAAATTATAACATTATATATTTAATTTTTAAAAAGTATTTGAAAAAAAAATAAAAAGTTTAAAAACGAAATAGCGAAGGCCTCCTCAAAGCGGTCTTGCCGGTTTGCATGTACAAAAATGTCCACCTATCTTACATTGCAATTTTCACATTTTGTTCATAAAACTCTATTGTTTGCTTATGGTTCTATTATGTTTCCTTTTATTTTACTATTGTGTTAAATATGGATATTACTAAATGTCCTTATACGAAAAATATCAATTTGGAGCAAATGTCTGATGAACAATTTCTCGAGTTCATCGTTTCTGTAGAGTTCTGTAGACAGCACAGATGAAAGTATTGATAGCGATGACAGTGTTGCTGATTACACTAATGTTCCAAAGACGAAACACCAATTTCGAAAATATTTATTTATTTCCACTAAAATTTTGTTCACCAAAAATGGTTTTTAATATTTATCTTTAAGAATACTTGGTTGAAGGGTATTCGTCTGTAACGAATATTATATTGTGAAGAAATATGGTTCTATTAGTAGTGCGGCCCAAAACAAAAATTATTTCTTTTTCTGATATAAAAGCAGATACACATGCTTTCTGCAGCCTAACTTCTTCTTTTTTTATTAACTTTCATTAATTTTTTATTTCCATTTCATCCAATAAAATGGAAACGAATGTAAACTCATGTACATACATGACTTTTGAAATTGTAAACTGCCAAAATGACATTTGACTCTGGTGTATTTGTGAGGTGAGTGGAGTGGCAAGAGTATAAATGCCGAGTGTCACTTTTACTATAGATAGATGGAACTTATGCGGGGGAGCGGTGGTGGCTTAAATGAATGCTATTAATTTGCATTTATTTATTTCCATGTTTTCAATTTGTTCATTCAACGTTTTTAATGCATTTTATGTTTTAATTCACTGCTGTATTTTATTAATATTCATATTCAGTGGGTTATATAAGTAAATGCAGCTATATGTAATATGTTGGCTTCTTTAATACATCAAGAACTTTACATTCTAAAAATCCCACATCTTCCTCTAAGAGTTTAAATATATATATAAAGCATTGTATCCCACAATATCCCTGAGGATCCCTGACACCGATTCTTACAGAATAACACAAACATTTGCTTATACAAAATTCTTGATTTAACAGAAATTCATATAAATCTTTTTGATCTTGGCCTTAAAATACATGCCACAGTCATTTAGTTTGGCATCATTGTGCTTTTGTGTGCAAGTATTGTGGCAAAATGTCTTATTTGCAAAACACACACTTCAACACACATAAAATAGAGATTTAAATCTGTCAAATGTCACCTTGAGAGAATAATTTATATGAACAAAGAATTCAGGCACAACATATATTCACACACACACACACAAAATCCTCACATACTCGTACAACATACAAAAACGGAATTAGCTGTAAATTCACATATCAAACAATGTGAATTTGAGCGTAATGCATAAAAACTTTTACACATACATGAACATTTTAAACATTGAAACTCACACACACATATGTATATTTGAATTAGATTTAGTGTAAAAACACACACACATATAGAGATCCTAAGACACAGAGTTACACGGCGACAGGATAACTGAACACAAATGTCGCTGAAAATAAGCCATGCATCTAACTGGAGATGTATGAAAATAAAAATAAAAAATTTTGTGTAACGGATGTTTAAGAAAAAGGATGTTTTTGTTTTCTCCTTTTTTCAGCTGACTTTATACTCCTTTGGGTATGTTTGTTGTTATTATTCCAGTACTGTGTCTTCTTTGTATATATTCCTCCGACCTTTTCACAAGCTCTAAGAAAATTAGCTTCAGTGTTCTACTTAGTTTATATTTTTATTCATCCCAGCGAGAAAAACAGCTAGGTCTTCACTTTGAAGGCCTTCTAAAGGACCTGTTTACACACACATTATAATAGTTGTGATGTACTAGAAGGGCTTTGTTTCTGCTTCTAAAAAAACTAAACTTTATTTAAAATTCAAACATGAATGGTTTGGCGATTATTCGTATATGTTGTCACTCTATAATAAAACATATTTTGCTCTCTTTTTTAGAAACCATTCTAATCATTGGTACACAACCCGAATGTAAACAATAGAGCGTAAAAATACAAATATTTCATTCTCATTTTGGAGAAAAAAAAATCGGGTTAAAAAATATTTTTCCCAAATTTGATCCATTGTAGGCCCGACTCACTATGGCTATTCTGTGAAATGACTTTCATTTGATATCCATATTGTATATAAGTATTAATGACATAGTAATCCAGATATAGATAAAAAATAGACCAAAAATCTAGGTTGTCCTGGTTTTTTCCTGGTTTTATATCTCAGCCATTTGTGGTCCGATTTTTTCGATTTTAAACAGCAACCGAGCCGGGTCTATGGCGGATGTATTTATGTAAGAATCATGTATGTAAGTTATTTAAGGGCTGCAGAAAGTTGATTTCAACATACAGACGGACACGGTTATATCGACACCGCTATCTATAACGAACCAGAATATGTATACTTTGTGGCTCATGGTGAAGGGAAAAAAACATGAAACCAGAAAAGGGTACAAACTCTTTTAAAAAATTTAGTCCTTTTTAGAATTGTATATTGTGAAGTTCGCTTAAATAGTTGTATGTGTATAAAATTGCACATGTGATTCTTTTAAGTCCGTGCTTTTGGTTTTGTGCTGAATACATTGAGAAAATGTTTCCTATCAGCCCTTTTAAAGGCTTACTACAGCAGGCATTTGATTAGGTTTTCATTTTAAGGACTTTGAATAGAAGTTCTTATGTAGACATTCTATGAGCCATTACGTGGCTGGTCTCCTTACAGGATTTTTAATATGCCTTCTACCGCCGCTGTTTGCAATGCCTTGGTTACAAATGACATGCCATGTAAAAACGAAACGATTTTGCAATGTAGCTAGGTGTCCTTGTGTTTGCAAAATACGGCCTTTAGGAAGGCCTCTTCACTACATTTTTTCCCGCTAAAATGTATGTATGTTCGCCCGTGTTTGTCTCAATATCTCTGTTGTAATTTACGTTTATTTAAGTGTCTTTGAATTCCTTTAGAATTTAACAAAATTAAAATAAAGTTAAAATTTTATGTCTTCGAGTATGTGTGTGTGTGAAGAAATTTGCTGTCTATTATATAAAGTTTTCTTTTGTCAAAAAATGCAAACTTGTTGGTAGTATTTAATGTGTGTTTCATAAATGAGTGTGTGTGTAACTTAAATGCAACTTAACAGTCAGACATTTTAGTTTAAATCTTCAAAAGCACTCACTTTTATACACATATTTAGTTATTTACTGAGTTTAACTTAGAATTACAGTGAACTGACAAAAACTTATTTTACATTAAACCGAGAATTAGGGGATTATTCAGAATGACACGGATATAATTTTGGCAATTGGCAATGTTTCACTACCCGATTCCCGGGATTTTTTGTCGGCAATTTAAAACTGATCAGAATACATAGAAAACAAGTTGGAACGCAAATTTTCTCACCAAAAAATGTGATAAGTTCTTTTTACAGTTTTTCGCATATATTATCGGCAATAATGTGCCGGATATTATTAGTTATTTGGGCTTTTTGAAATGTAAATCTAAGCAAATATAGTACGGACATCGTTTTATAGATTTCGCCAAAAAAAAATTTTGTGGAAACACTTACACCCAGGGAAAAAATAAAGTTGTACACATATGTTTACCATAACTATTTCAACATTTTTAAAAAAATTTTGAACAATGTTATGGTCACTGTAATTATGTATATGATAAGTTACCATTCACATCATTGTCATATACATATATATAATTACAATGAACACAATATTGTTAACATTTTTTTTAATTTCTTCTTCTAAGACCGAGGATCACGTACTGCTTTCGCTTATCTAATAATAAAGTGGTTTGTGTTTTGCAGGCATTGTTATTATGAAAATTTTATATTAAAAATTTTCAATAATTTTTTTTTTTAAATATACATAATATTCCTAATTTACATTTTAATTATATATTTGGGGAATTCTCGGGTACCCGGGTACATACCAACAAAATTTCCAGTTTCCCGGGAATCAAAAAAAGTCGAGAAATTAAAAACCCTAGTTGGCAATCACAGTTTTCTCTATTCAACCTGGAAACCAGCCATATGTCTAACACAGTAGAAATAAACCATCTCGTCATTCCGGAACTAGCTTCCAACTAATCTAATTATGAATTAAATAGAAGATAGACAGGATTGATATAATAATGAATGTCTATGATAGATAGCTTATAATGAATGTGCCAATTTTACGGAGTCTGAAGAAAATCTATATCCCAAATTCCTTGTTGTTAACCAATGTGAATTCTATCACCATTTTCTTTCTACAATACTGACCACACCGAGTACGAAACAAGTGTCAGTTTCGCGGTAGAAAAAACCTCTACAGTGAAGAAAGGAACGCCTATATATGCAGTACATTGTGCTGATGTTGTGAAATTAACCCTCCGACGGTTGAGTCATCCGTTGCCTTTATACGAAGTACAAGGTCCACAGGGACTTTTTTTTATTTGTATTGAATTTTATATGAAAACGCATTTGTTTACATTTTTTTTGTTTTGATTTATATATATTTATATATATTATTATACATGTATAATGAACGTTAGAAAAAAATTTAAGGAACACGTTTGTGATGTGTTCAAACAATAAAACAAGCGAAAAGACAGTGCATTTATTAACTATTTCTAGAAATTTCAGTACAAGGTCCCAGCGGACCTTTTCACACGTTCCCGTACTAAACACATTTAAATCTCAATAGAAACTAAACTATTGGTCGGATCGCTTTGATTTTCTATTAAACGATTCTAGATAAAATTTCCTTGGAATACATGTGGGGGGCGGGTATACTTCCCATGGACCATCAAGGAGTAAGTTCAGTTTGAAAATGAAAAAGGTCCCCAGGGACCTTCTCACCCGCCGGAGGGTTAAGGTGTACGAGGGAGGAAAGATAATTGAATTAGAAATTATTATATTCCGCTGGGTTTTCAATAGAATTTGTTGTGGGGTCGATACTCCAATAATAACAAATACCGAGCATAATGCAACGCTATGCGATGTGATCATCAACTGGTATGATTTATCTCATAACTGAATCCTATTTTTGTATTTTTTGTGGTCATAGTCAATTATTGTATGACATTTTGTCCTATATTTTTATACGTAAGGGAAAATTTGTGAGAGCTAACGAAATCCAATTTTAAGGAAATTGACTTAATGTTAAATATTTTGAAAAAATATTATAAAAAATAGCTAAAAACTATAGTACTGTTACAACACAGTTATTTATAGTTAATACTAATAAAATCAATCTTATAGAGGTGAATTTGTTTTGCTCGCGCAAATTTACCACGGTTTTTACTAAATATTTTATGTTTATCCTTTCATTAAAAAAAAATATTGGACAAAGTGTCATACAATATTTGACTATGATCAATAAGAATATAAAAACAGCAGATGTGGTCAATTGGATACCTTTATGCTGTATGTGATAGTGAAAGCCTCCGTATTAGTTATAATGCTACTTATGTCTGCTGATATAATATAAGTATATATACAGACAAAGCTCCGCAGTTCCGACGATAGTAATATTTCAAAGATTCTATCGATATATTTTAGCTTTCTCAGTTCGGGGTGCTGACGAATGAAAGCTTTTAAGGACACGACCTTACAAGCCTTATTAACGATAGTTAACATTTTCTTCTAGATGCAGGAAGTATTTTCTTCTAGATGCAGGAAAACTCTAGTGGTTTGCTCTTTGAACTGATCCCATGGCAATATTTGACACAGCAGCACCATTTGTTAGGATTTCGAGTAAAGAACAAAGCATGCATCCATGCAGCCCTATGAGTAAAAATGTCGAATATCTAGCCATCTGGTTTAAGTTCGTTCACAATCTTGAATCTATTTTGGATGTAGTAAGCATACTAATTAGTAGGGTATTCAATTAATCGGCTAATAATAGGTTAATTTTAAATTATTCGATTAACCGAATAATTTCTATTTTATTTTTAAATTGAAAATAAAACCACGAATTTCAACAACAAAATAATTAATAGCAAAAAAAAATATATCGTATTTGATATCCTTTTTATATACACATGTGAGTTTTTTGTTTGGATTTTAGTGAGATCTTCTTTTGTTCCTTTTAAACGATTTTGCTTTAGTTTTAATAAAACATGACTTGGAAAAAACTTTCTCACTGATTGTAGATGTTGGAGAAATCGAAAGTAAGGCATGACTTTTTTTAAGCATATAAAATACACTGTAATGCCATTGGAGTCCTTTTTAAATTTTTTAGACTTTGAATACTTTTAATAGTTTTGTTAAGTTCTGATAAAATACTCGTTTCAGTACTGTCTTCAGTTTCGTTTACTATTATCATTATCATGTCTTCCTCCTACTCATTTGTACAAAGTTCATCATGGAACATTATAGAAAAAAGATAATTTCCAAACTCTTTAGTTTCAGTTTTTGAGCTATACTTCAAAAAACTATTGCTATAATGTTCATGAGTTAAGAAATAGAATCTGTATGTTTAAAACTATAAAGTACAAAAAAAGGAAACTTCGGTTAGTCGGTTAATCGACACAAATTAATTGATTTATTTGTTATTTGAAAATCGGCAATTTTAAATTATTTGGACAGTTAACCGACCAAAACTAATCGGATAATCGATTGAATACCCTACTAATTAGGGATTTAATAAGTGCTAGACTAGATCTATGTAATATCTGGCAGTTATCTGATAATTCCTGCACAAATTTCAGGAAGTCTCGAGAAAATATATATCCAAAACTCCTTGTTGTATATAACAGTCCTAAGTCCTTCCCCCTTTTCGACTCTTTTGTTGCAGTACAAAAAAGTACTATAAATGGGAATATGCAGGTAGGATCAGGGTCATGAACCATTCCGACCACATCGAAAGAACAAATAAACACCCGGACCTCGGAAACGACAGTGTTATTTTCAATGTCCTTAATTAGTTACACGGTAAGAAACTTCTCCATTGATGATTATATCTATTTGTAGTTAGAATTTCCACAAAGGTAACATTGTTCAAAATCGAGGACATTTAACATATGAATGCATGTACAAAGCGTCATCTCGGCAGAAAAAAAAACCGAGTGGATTCCACTTTGAACTAATTCCATGTCAACATTTCTTCACTTTTGAGCCCTATTTTTTTAGGATCTCGTGTAAGGCAAAAACTGAAAACATCGATGAAAACCTTAACCGTTAATTCATTCGTTAAATTCTATGAAATCATTGTCATAATCAAAAAGTTAATTTCGCTGGAAATTTGGACAGTTCACTGTAGATATTTGAATCGTGATTTATAAGTGTAGAAGATTTTCCTTAGATGTTCACTGCCATTTTAAATGTGTAAGTTACACCAGCTGACGACATAGATTTTTCGGTAATACGGAAATTGTACTGCCGACTTGCTTAGTCTGCTTTTACACACAGCATGTTTACTTGAAGCAAGTCTTTTCGATTCTCTTTTAAACTTGCTCGCCTGTTTACACACAGCAACTCTATGTTCAATTTTGTAAGTTAAAAACAATTAGATGCCATAGTGAAAATGAGAAAACAATGGAGAATTGAAGAGACTTGCCAGTACAAGCCTCCCTTTTTTGTTTCTCTCTCCTACAAACTCAGAGTTGCGGCAAGAAAACTTGCCCTGTGTAAAAGCAGAAATAATTTCAATACAGTGAATCCAATTGCGGAGTAGTTTTTGTAGGTTGGCTTTCATTGTTTCTTTTCTTGGGCCGTTTCGATAGGTTCCTGGGTAAATGTCTAATATCGAATGAACTTTCGATGGCGATAGAAAATTCTGTCTTAGATTTGCGCTAGGTTCTTCGCAGCTGATACTGAAGGACACTTATTAGGAGGCATACATTAATCTTACATGTGGGAGGGGTATGTTATTCTGAGGTGCCAACAAAAAATTTCTGGATAAAAGCCCCACTGTATTACCTTGATGCCATGGCTATGAATTCAAACACATGTTACATTCAAAGAGGAAATATTTCTTCAGCACTCTATTTTGTATTGTGAAGTTTAAAGTGATGACTGGCTTAGCAGAAAAAGTAGGAGAAGGAGGTAAGAACCCCTCTAAAAAAAATAATATTTACTACTTAACAAATAAACCCACCACTCCTCATTGTGTGGGAGGGAGTGGTATTTTGTTTTTTGGAAGAAAATTTTGATAATCCTACCATTACTCATTTCGTATTTCGTATTTAGTAAATGTTTTATGTTTCGTCTTTGTCTTCTTCTACACCAAAATACAATTGTGTCTGTCTGTCTGTCTGTCTTTCGGTGTGATGTGTGTCTTAAAATGTGTCGCTTTGTTTAAAATCTACATTCCTATATGGGAATGCAAGTGTGTGTTCAAGAGAATTTATTTGCAAATGTATAGTAAGTAAGTATGTATGTGTGTAGTAAGTAAGATGGGGCATTTAACACTAATTCATGCTACTTTCTTTTTTGCTTGTTTTTGCTGCCACTCTAGAGAATTTCACGCATATAAATTAACAAAATATTTTAAAAATGTTTGTATGTGAGTGTATATGGCTGTGACAAGTAACTTCCGGTTTTCATTTCACATGAATTTATATCTCTGTGAGAGTGCGAGAGTGTGTGTGTGTGTGTGTTTGTGTCTGTGTTTAAGTTTAAATGAATTTATGTGTTTGTATAATTTATACGACTGACTGTGTGTGCGTAAAATAAACACTCGGAAATGTGAGTAAATTTCAACATTTTTATTTTCTAAATACATTTTTTTTTTCTTCTTCTTCTTTTAATATCAAATTAAATACTTGACAATAATACACTTGAGATAATTTACAAACGTATGTAGTGTGTTCATACTTATATGTATATAAAAACAGCAACAAATAAATAGCTACAGAAAAAAGTTTATGTAATGTAATTATTAAACATTAAATTAAAATTAAGAGATCTGGAAATAAACATTTTAAGATGGGGTAATTTTTAATGGCGCTCGTTAACAAAACGTGACGCATTTGAAAAGTAATTACTCACATATGGAGTTTAAAAACGTTATAACTCAATGTCAAAGATTTGTTAACATTTCAGTTTGGTGTTATAGGACATTGGAAGGAGTCAAAGTTTTATATAATTTTATGACTTTCAGCATAACTTTTTTGAACATTGCCAAAGATTTTAATAATAATTATATATCCATCACACATTATTCTTAGCAATTAACAAATATTTAACCTTTAGTTTTAATTCTCCGGTACCAATTTCAATTTACTAAATTGGTGGTCTCGAAAGAATGGATAAAGATCGAGTAAAACTATGGACAAAAACACTTTTCTTTTAAAATCTATGAAAGCGACCTTAATTCTTTATTATTTCTTAAGTGCTTAGTATTGATTTTGACAAAATACCAAATAATTTTCTGGCAATGACGCTACTAATAAAACTACAATATTTTTTAATATTTATTAGTTAGAGTTTCCTAATGTTGACAAATTTAAAAAAAAAAAATATTGAAAATACTCTCATTTGTTGCTTTTTTTAATTTTTAAACCACAAATTTAAACTGTTTTATTTAGAGTTCTAAAAAAAAAAACGAACTGATCAGCATATTGTTATATGCGTTATTACTAGGGTATTCCATCGATTAACCGTTAATCGGTTAACCGATTAATTTTGGTCGGTTAACTGTTCGAATAATTTAAAATTTTAAAAAACCGATTAATTTGTGTCGATTAACCGATTAACCGAAATTTTTTTTTTTTTTTTGCACTTTATATAGAAATGTATAATTTTAAGCACACACATTTTATTTCTTAACTCATGAACATTAACTTCTAGCAATAGTTTTCCACACAGATTATGAAACAAATGACAGTTCTCAAAAAAGTAATATCGAACCTTTGAAAAGTGGTTTTCAGAGTGAAAGAAAAAATTCAATTTTCAATAAGTAACAAGTATATTTGTCCCTCTTTTTAAACCACAACCATTTTGACATTTTCTTTTGTTTGTTTTCTATTACCATATCACTGGAACCAGACGATTCATATCTGTATAATTTGTGGTTTTCTAGAAGTATAGCACAAAAATTGAAAGTAAGGAATTTGTAAATGAACTTTTTTCTAGAATGTACAATGATTAACTTTGTCCTAATGAGTCGGAGACTTTTTTCGGAAACTACTAAAAATATTCCCAATCTAAAAACTCCAAAAAGGACTCCAATGCACAGTGGATTATATAAGGTGTATGAATCTCATAACTGATTTTTGCAAATGTTTGAAATTAACCACAAAACAAATCCTATCGTAAAGCTATAATTATTTGCAGAAATTATAGTTATTATGTCAACAGAAGTATTCGAAAATTTGCGACAGAACACACTACTTTCTACTTTAAAGATTTGGAGAGTTAAAATTATACCATATTCGAGGGCGTAGTTTTAATATTTATAAATATTTGCTTTAGGATTGTTTTACCTTGTTTTTCGTTATGAGTTTTGTATATATTGTTAGCAGATTTGAAATTTATTCATTTAAAATTTATAATGTTTTTTGGCTTACCTACGCAATTTTTGCTAGGATTTTAACTGTTGGCGCCGTTTGCAAATATAAACTTGTCTTTAAAACAATGTGTACAAAAAGTATGTTTTCATAGAAAAAAATTCAAATAACTATTGTTGAATTTGAAAAATTACAAAAAAAGTAAAGAAAGTGCTAAACTTTTTATAAAAATTTAAATAATTTCTATAAATATACATTTTATGAAAGATTAATTCCTTGCCTCTCCATAATTGTTTAAAATTTTTAAATTGGTCTAAAAATGTGTGAATTAGAGGTACTAAAGTACTACGGCCTACCCTAAAAAAGTTTTTTTTTTTTTTTTAAATTCAAAATATTGCAGGTGTTTCAAAATCTTTGAAAACGGCTTAAAACTTTAAACTTCGAAAGCATTTTTTAAGTATCATACATTTGCTACCAATGGAGTTTTATTTTAACTCTACTGTAGCAGAACAAAAAAAAAAAATCTTACAAAAATCCTCATCCATTCAAAAGTTAGAGATTTTTGATCAGAAAATTACCAAATTTTTCCACTGTGCAATGGTATAATTATGAATTTTATATGAGAAATTGGATATTCTTTACTTTTGATTTCTCAGGTTTTATTAAATCTAATCAGAAAATCGTTTAAAAGGAAAACATTTAAATTATATTCTTTTTTATGAGAAGATCTCACTAAAATCCTAAATAAACTCACATGTGTATAAAAAAGGATTTCAGATACCATTTTTTTTTTTTTTTTTTTTGGTATTACTTTTTTTGTTGAATTGTTATGATTTCTTTGTTTTTTATGATTTTGTTGTTTTTATTTATAAAATGCTTAAATAAGTATACAAAATATGTGGTTCCATTTACAATTTAAAATTAAAGTAAAAATTATTCGGTTAATCGAATAATTTAAAATTAACAGATTAAATCTAAACCCCGATTAATTATTTGTTCGATTAGCCGATTAAACCAGAAACCTGATTAATTGAATACCCTAGTTATTACTCAATCAACCTCCGGTAATTCTTTTGAATATTTTTTAGTTTTTTGGCTCCTTAACTAATTTACACGTAAAGTTAACTGTTGGAAACTGATATAATTATGCTTCATTTAAGATGTGCCCTCATTAACAACAGAGTTTGATCGCTTTAAAAACTGAAAGAATTAGAGAATTTGACATTTAGAAACTACAGATTTTTGCTAGACACGCTTACAGGACTATATGGAATGGGCCAAACAAAAAGTTTTACAGCTGACAAGTTTTACAGCTGCAACATCAATCGAGTGAAAAACAACATTTTGGATTAAAATTTTAAAAATAGTGAAACTTTGGCGTCCAATGTTCGAAAATTGTCTACTAAATATGATCGGAATATTTTCAAATTGATGACTCTTTCCAAATTTATGCATTCGGGGTACACAGAGAATCCACATGTGATTAAAGGAAATCAAATGCATCCACAAATGCATCACTGTTTGGTGCGGATTGAGGGCTTCTTCTGGAATACGGCTGGTCTAGCAGTGACTGTAACTAGTGCTCGACATCGGGATATGATAAAAGAGTTATTTCTGAATAAATTGGATGATATTAATGTGGACATACTCCTGTTGAAACAATTCAATTGCTGCATGAGATATTAGACTGACTTAGATATTAGGTGATCAGAATTAGTAATTAAACACATTGGATTGATGAAGTTATTTGAAGCCAAAGGTCAAGCCCACAACTCCAAGTGCATTGAATGAGCAAATTCAATGCTACAACGATTCATAGAATATTTTCACCAAATAATACGTATTTGCCAACAAAGCTGTGGAGGCAATTTGCCCGATGCACAGTGGTATAGAAACAAAAATAGAGGGAAATAAATATGTAACTTCTAAACCGTTAGTCCGGTTTGAATAAAATTCTACATGCGAAATGAGGAAGTTTCATCGAGATTAAGTTTTGAGTTTGGACCTCATGGACCCACCAAAGGCGAGGCCAGGGTGCCACAAATTAGGATACCTCGGGTATGTTACATTTTTAAAACGATCCAATTTCTTCGTTTGTGTTCCGATTTCAAAAAAAGCTCTATAAAAAACCTTGTCGTAGCTAGCAATTATCTCATAAAGCTTAGGAAAATTTTAAAAAGGCTATTTTTCGATAAGTTTTCCTGAAAAACGTACATTTTTTCTTTTTAAGTTATCTCAAAAAATGTTTAACAAGATAAAAAAAGAATTTATGCTTTTTTTAAAAGATAACTTTACATGAAATATTTTAAATGAAAAAAAATTTTAAAATTTTTGATACCGATGTGAAATTCAAATTTAGGGCAAAAATTCTCAAAACGCATAGTCGATATCAAAATATAGTAAACCATTTTGGATGGACCAATATGTTCTTAATTATTCTGTAAAGGCTTCCGATAATCCCCCACCCCTGGTATGGATAAAATAAAAAAAATCCAATTTTTGTGATTTTCAACGCTGATTATAAATTTCAAAAATCGTTTTTCCATTCCTAATGGAAAAATCTGTATAAATGTAAAATTTCATTAAAAAATATTCATAAATAAATATTTAATTTCAATTTGAAAAATTTGTATATTTGCAAAAACTCAATAAAAACCTTTTTTTGTCATATTTTCAAAAAAGTATTCCCTGAGTTTTTCATTTTTGAAAAGTATACAAAATCCTCTATCCATTAATATATAACATGTCTACCTTACGTTTTTTTTTTTTGCGGCAAATAAATAAGGGAAAACTTAACAACTGGCAGAGAATATACGGTGATTATTACATCGATATAGCAAACTTAGGTGGGTATTTAAAATCAAGAAAATCGGCTCATAAGTGTATATACTTCCCAGAAGTTAAGCATGTTGTCAACGTATCCACTGTTCACTTGGCTGACACCAATTCATATATTTTGGAGCATTTGACACGTAAGTGCTTTTTGTAGTGACTTCTCAATTGGTTACATTGTACATCCCAGGTAATCTAGCGTAAAGACAATTATTACTTTAGTGTCTCTAAGTAATCTAGAGTGTAGTCACTTTAAATGTTTATTTTGTACTGCACAAATTGTGTTGATATACTAAATTCTCATAGAGTTAATTTTTGTTTTTCTTAAGTATACTGATATCTATTGTAACCTAGTGTGAAGTAAATCTTCACTTTAGTGTCACTAAATAACCTAGAGTATAGTTAAACGTTTATTTTGTACACTTTAGAAAGTATGTAGTTAATTTAACCACCAGAATTAATCTATTGGAGAACTGTCGGAGGTAGATTTGTTTACGAGCAATCGTTTATTAGACTATCTATGAGATCTAGTTATGTAGCTGATAAAGTAACCAGTTAGGTAGCTATTCTAGTAAGATATTTTACAATATGTAACCGATATGTGAAACCAATGCGTTGACTGCTTAGGACCAGCTATCAGCTATCTAATTGTAATCCAAAAGGGTCAAAGACATGCAGGGATTAAAATAACTAGACATGTAGTGACTAGTCATATAGTCATACTTAGTGACATTTAAATAGCATTGAGGAGTGAATCGTTAGTGCAGCATCCATGCATAACACTTTTGCATTTTTTATATAATTTTTTAAAGTGACACACATAAAAACCACAATATTTCATGAAAAACTTATATATTTAATAGGAAATGCACTATTTTTGTTGATTATTAAAAACCACAGCAACACATTTCAATCAATTAATAGAAATATCATAAAAATAAATTAAAAACTAGAGGGAAAAAAGTTATTGAAACAACTAAAAAAGGTTAAAACTGAAAATTTTCATAGAAAAACCACAAAACAACATATCTCCACAAATAAATAATACTAATAGTCAGATATTAACATAAGGGGTATGCAATTCATACACAACAATTTTGTAAAACTGAAGTTTAAAGTAAAATATGGATAATGATTTGATAAATTAAGGAAAAAAATTAAAACATAGAGTAATATAATGAAAATAATGAAGATTCGACATTTCTTCTTTCTCTTGCTTTAACTAGAATCGGAAAAATGTGTGACAATAATGAAATCATTCGATTGGCTTTAAATTTGGTCATCACAACGAATCTGTTTTCTCTGATTTAAAATCGTTACTGGAATATCCTTAATTTTTTTTCATTGTAGCTGATTTGGCTTCTTTTTGCAATAAACCACATAAAATACTACAATCAATTTCGATAGAAAATTAAAATTGTGAACATGCAACACTGCAACAAATGCAATAAAATTAAAGAAAATATTATAGTTAACAACGAAAGTTCTAAATTGTGGTCGCAATTATGTTGCTGGCAAAAAAATAAAAAATAAAATAACTACAATATAAAATATAAACCCCAACAAATATAAATTAACACCTGGCATGGCCATAATTTAAATATGCATAAAAACCCAATTTTTTTTCCACGAAAATAAATAAATAAACTATTAAAATAAAAAAACATTTAAAAGAATTACAAAATTTATTGTGGCAGCGCAATAAATTCCTAACAAAAATATTACAAAATTTGTTTATGCTAAATATTGCTTTGTTTTGTAATAATATTGTTAAATTTTTAATTTTCTTTTATAAAATACATCATTTGTTACACAGAGAAAACAGATTCGTGATAGTAACCGAATTTGTTGCCAACCGAATGACTCGGTTGCACACATAGAATTTTTCGGTTCTAGCAACAGAAAGTCAGTTGACAAAAAAGAATTTCGGTTGAAGCTACCAAACATTTGTTTTCGCTTCTAAAATGTTGTAGCCACAACTGTAAAATTCGGTCACTCAGATAGAATCATTCGATTGGCAACAAATTCGGTTGCTATCACGAATCTGTTTTCTCTGTGTAGTAATTTACATATCTTCATTTTAATGTTCTTTTGGCTGTACTTTTTGTATTGGTTGTGTGACTTAAAAATGAGGGAATTATAATCGATGTCGTATCTTTTGAAAGCGGGTTTTGTTTTAATAACTTATATGTTATTTATTCTCACTTAGCTATTCAACATTATACAGAGTTTTCCAAGAAGAGGTGTTATTTTGAATCACCCGGTATTCCGGTAGCTGTCACTTTTGAAGCTTTTGTTCTTTGACATTTGACAAGTAGAAACTACGCCATTACTAAAACTGGCACGATACACGCTTCAACAACGCATTGAAATTATTAAAATTCACTACAAAAATGGTGAAAATCTTGCAGTCACAGTTCGCAAAACTAAAACATTTTTGGGTCGTCCTGAAGCAACTTGTCGGACCGCCATACAGAAATTGGTGGAAAAATTCGAGCTGTTGGGACAAGTTAGTGATGTGAAGAATAAAACCCGTGCACGTCGCTCAAGAACAACTGAGAATATTGCTGCTGTAGCCCAAAGTGTTGAAGAAAACCCAGGTTTGTTCATTCCTCGTGGTTCTTTGGAATTGGGCATTCCACAAACGTCATTACACCGTATTTTACATACATGTTTATAAAGTTCAGTTAACACAAGAACTTAAGCCAGGCGATCATCAGCGATCATCTTTGCTGATTGTATCCTTTAAATGCATGAAAATGTTATCCCTCAAAGAGGTGATCACAATTGGCCACCGAGATCTTGTGATTTAATACCTTGCGACTTCTTCCTTTGGAGCCACGTGAAAGATAAAGTCTACGCCAATAGCCCAGCGTCGATTCAAGACCTCAAAGGTAGAATTCATGAGGCTATCGAGGACATAGGGCAGCCACTTTGCGATTTCTTTATGGAAATTGCGTGGCCGTGGTGGCCATTTGGCTGATGTTGGTTTTCATTATTAACGGCATACCTTCCTCTTCATTATGAAATAAACATCCGATAATTTTTCTTTGAATGGAAAAACCTGTAGTATAAACAACTAAGTTTTTTTTTGCTTCGAAAATCTCGAATTTTGTGCCAATAAAGCATTTTTATTTACTTCTTTAATTTAAAAAAGAAAGCTCCGCTGTAGGACACCGCTGTAGGACCTGTACGTTTCTGAAGTAGTGATTTTGACAAAGAAGACAAAGATCGCCCGGGCGAACTAAAAAACTTGAATACCAATAAATATTTTTGTCAAACTCAACAAGAGCTTGTAAAGTTAATGGGAGCTATTCAATCAGCAATTTCAAAACGTTTACAAGCAGCAGGATTCATCCAAAAGCAGGAAAATTGGGTATCATACGAATTGAAGCCTTGAGACCTTAAAAAATAATTGCTTGAACGCTATAAAAGAAAATCATTTTTTGCACTGAATCATTACTTGTGATGAACAATTACGACAACCCGAAGCATGAGAGATCGTATGTGAAGCCCGGCCAACCAGACGAATCCACACCAAAGCCCAATATCCATGGCGCTAAGGTAATGCTCTGTATTTGGTGGAAGAAAAAGGGTCCTATCTATTATGAGCTGCTGAAATGTGGCCAGAACATCACAGGGAACCTATACCGAACTCAATTGATTCGTTTGAAGCCAGCATTGGCCGAAAAACGCCCAGAATATGCGGCCATCATGACAACGCTCGGCCCCATAATGCATTACCTGTTAAAAACTGTTTAGAATGAAGTGGTTGGAATGTTTTCACACATTCGCCTTATAGTTTTGAACTTGCCCCATCCGACTACTAGTTGTTTCGATCGATGTAGAACGCTCTCTCTAGATACGCTTCACTTCAAAACATAGTATCCGAAATTGGCTAGATTCATTCTTGGCCTCAAAAGATGAGCAGTTCTTTTGGCTTGGAGTCCATATGTTGCCGAAAAGATGAGAAATTGTCATAGCTAACAATGGCCAATAATTTGAGTAAATTTATATTGTACCAATATTTCAAATAAAAGCTAAGCATTTAAAAAAATCCCGCATTTTTAAATCATACATCCAATATATATTTTTTTTCTTATTTCCACCTCCTTGCTTTTCTTGTTTTTTTTTTTTTTTTGTTTGTTTATTTAGCTTATTATTTATCGTCAGAGCTGAATTACGTGCATTTTTTAAACACAATCATGATAAATATAAATGTTTGATTGGTTTGGCAGCCAGCCGACAGTTGAAGTTTCGTTTGTTTATCATTTTTCGTTTCATTTTTGAAAAATATCTTTACAATCTAATAGCGTAAAACACAGCACACTTACACATGAACACCCAATACATGATTTGCTACAGCATTTTTTGTTAATTCTTTTTTTGCTCTTTTTATGTTATCTGTATGTGGCGTAAATTTATATACTTCCGTTTCTTTTTGATTAGTTAAGGGGTATGAGAGTGAGTGCGTAAATAAGTGTAACGTTATATGAATTGTTGAATTGTATAAAAAATATATTAATATTAGACCGCCACACAAAATGAAATCGAATTTTTCAGTGAGCCCCTCAGAAAAGATTAATTTTTTAGAAAGTTATAATTTAAAATTTAGCAATTAATGTATAAAATGCATGGGTGAGACACTAACGATATGGATTCCATTAGTTAAAAAATTTGTAGTTTTATCATAAAAATTAAATATTTTTTTTTAGATTTTCATTAAAACATACTTTTAACTTTGAACTCAATATTATACGTCTTTATCATCATTATTCGATTGAACTGAATTTGTATTAAAATTTTGAAATTTTTTCTAAAACAAGCCTTTATTTTAGTTTGTGGCAAAAATATGGTTCTTAAAATATATAACTGCCGTTTATTTTAAATGAATTTTTAAAGATTTTTCTTAATTTCATTAGCAAATATAATGATGTAAATGGTGACTAATGAATGTTGCTCAATGAATGAAAACTCAAATAACTTTTTTTCAATTCTTATACATTTTTCTATCTTTATTCTTTTCAAAAAGAATTAAAATGACCTTCAAGCTCGATGATTCCTTTCGAAAAAATATATTCATTACAGCGTGGAGGTATGCAGCGAGAATTGCCTCTAATGCTAGCAGATAGAAATAATACAATCACAACCAGAGAAAAAATATAGTTGTTCAATGTACATAAGTATTTACTGCAACCATTTCAATATTTTTACAAGTTTTTTTTAAACAATACTTATTATAGACACAGTAATTATTTATATGATTGTGGTAACCATAATATGGTTAGCTAACGATTCACATGTTTGTATCAATCATATATATGTCATTCGATTGTCCTTTCATATATGTTATGCAAAAATAATTTTCTCCGGGTGAACGGGATATATTGTTTCTTGAGCCGGTTTAATGTATTATCGATACACATATTTGTATACCCTTCAATATGACACAGTGGTTTAGGAGCTGAGGTGTTTTCGAATTGAGCTACAGACATTCAGCTTCTTAGGCGGAATGGGAACCAGTAGGGGGTCTCTCAAAGTTGGTCACCGTGGGTCTCACACCTTTTTTTTAATCGTCAAAAAATCCATTTATTACCCCAATAGGCTGAGATTTAAAATAAGGTCTACGTTTGCATAGGACGTATTATTTTTACTACTATTAAAAGAAAAGTAGTAGCTCTACTATTATTTTTAAAAAAAGTAGTATTTCTACTACTATTTTAAAAAGTAGTATTTCTACTATTATTTAAAAAAAAATATTATTTCTACTACTAAAAGTAGTATTTCTACTACTATTTTAAAAAAGTAGTAGTTCTACTACTATTTTTTAAAAAAGTAGTATTTCTACTACTATTTTTAAAAAAAGTATTATTTCTACTACTATTTTGAAAACGTAGTATTTCTACTACTATTTTTCAAAAAGGTAGTATTTCTACTACAATTTTAAAAAAGTAGTATTTCTACTACTATTTTTCAAAAAGTAGTACTTCTACTACTATTTTTAAAAAAAGTAGTTTTTCTACTACTATTTTTCAAAAAAAAAGTATTTCTACTACTATTTTTTAAAAAAGTAGTATTTCTACTACTATTTTTAAAAATAGTAGTATTTTTGCTACTATTTTTCAAAAAGGTAGTATTTCTACTACTATTTTAAAAAAAAGTAGTATTTCTACTAGTATTTTTAAAAAAAGTAGTATTTCTACTACTATTTTCTAAAAAAAGTAGTATCTCTACTATTATAAAAATAGTAGTATTTCTACTACTATTTTTTAAAAAAAGTAGTATCTCTACTATTATAAAAATAGTAGTATTTCTACTACTATTTTTTAAAAAAAGTAGTATTTTTACTACTATTTAAAAAAAGTAGTATTTCCACTACTATTTTAAAAAAAGTAGTATTTCTACTACTATTTTAAAAAAGTAGTATTTCTACTTATATTTTAAAAAAGTAGTATTTCTACTATTATTTCTCAAAAATGTAGTATTTCTACTACTATTGTAAAAAAGGTGTAATTCTACTACTATTTATAAAAAAGGTTGTAATTTTACTACTTTTTATAAAAAAGTAGTATTTCTACTACTATTAAAAAAAAGTAGTATTTCTACTACTATTTTAAAAAAGTTGTAGTTCTAGTACTCTTTTGCTAAAAGGTAGTATTTCTACTACTTTTTTTCAAAAAAATAGTATTTCTACTACTATTTTCAAAAAAGTAGTATTTCTACTACTATTTTTTAAAGGATTATTTCTACTACTATTTTAAAACTTAAGAAAACCCCACATGAAAAAATATAAAGATGTCAAGCACACAATGTCGGTGGCCAGTTCAAATCACTTACATGTGAGATGACCAGGCCTTGAAATCGTCGTGTAGGATGTCCAATGTGGCGCGAGCTGTGTGGCATGTAGTGCCGTCCTGTTGAAACCATATGTCGTTGGTATCCATATCATACAATTCAGTCCAAAATATCAATGGATGGTGACGACCCAGCTTACGTCGTTATCAAAGAAATATGGACCGACTTCGCAAGCATATATTGGACGCTCTTGGATCTCATGTGAATAGGTATTGTACCAAATTCAATAACTTAGTTTGTTGACATTCACATTCGTCCAGAAATGGAACTCACCGTAAATTGGAAGAAGCTCGCGGAACGTTGCCTGAACAGAACACCCATTTTGATAAAACAATTTTATCATTTGCACTTGTTGTTGAATGCTATATCCGTTCATGGTGATTTAGCAAAACAAACTCAATAAATGACAACCAATTCGAGAGATGTAGTTCGAAAGTCCCTAATGGAAGACCCTTTATATAGATAGCATAGTCGATTTTGCGATGGCCGCCTGTGCTAAAATCAATTTGCCGAAGATCCCCAATGACTTGAATCTTACTACTGATAATCGGAAAAATCAAACGTAAATGGCCCAGGTAACCAATTACAGGCTCGAATCCCGATGAATCATTTGGGGGGGAGGTAAATCAAAATTTGTTCTACATTTTTATTTTTTATGTGAAATTGTTTGGTTTTGGGGGGGGGGGGGGGTGTTAATTCCTATTTGCACAAATTTAAATTACAAAATTACCTTTAAAAATCCCGATGCATCTAGTAAAAAGTTCACAATTGCTATCTTTAAAGCTACATGAATTACACCAACAAATCAAAATACTATACTCCTATCAGATGCACCAAGTAGTAGTTCACACGGCCATATAAAATTCTGAACACTTGCCTCCAACGTCTGGTTTCGACACCACTGTTACGCATAATAAATATTTCAAACATGTGTGGGTGTTACATTTAAACCATCTACCGCTAATCTTCAGCATATGTTACCCACCTAGCGATGTTTGCTACTTTCGTTTTTTGCTTGTTGGTACAGGAGCTGCATAATTTTCTGAACTGTTTATCTAACATTTTCATATTTAAACATATTCCTAGTTACAGTTGTATGTATAAATACATATTTGTATTAAATAAGATGTATGTAGAAAATAAATGAGTCAGTGAACAAGCGAGTGAGTGAGTGAATAAACGAAGTAACAAATATTTATTTATTTATTTAAGCCATGTAACCATATTAAAATTGATCTAGTAGTACAACCTGGAATGCTTAAATAGCAAACCAAAAACCAAAAGCTCACCCACAACAAAGCACAACCAACACTACACTCGCAGCTGTCAGATAAAGATGGTAAAGATGTGTTAAGGAAGAGGGAAAAAGGCCTACATACATACATATTTGTTTGCCAGGATGTGATGTGATTATGCTTATAATTTTGTTATAGCACAAGGAATCCTTCAGGGAATTTTTAAGACCAATATACAACATAGTTAGTTAATCTATGCCAAGGAAAATGTAAAACAACAACAGTGTTTGGATGTAAATGCATTGAGGTTCGAGATAGATACTTAGACAGAGTGTTTGCCAACCTGAGGTCACTGTCAGTAACTGAACACTGTTTAGATTTACAAATAAATTGCGGTATAGGTGTGTATGATTAGATACATTAAATTATATTGGTATTAAGTAGTATGGGTATCTGTGTATCTCTGTGTAAGTTGGTTTATCAATCTGTATTAGTAAATGTTTCAGTTTCAGTGAGTTTATTACAATATTTATGAGTTTATATTATTTGCTTGTCGGCTTTTTGTATTTTTCTTGGGTGTTTTTGTGTGAGCAGGTTTATAAATCAATTTTTAATCCACAAATCGTGCAGTTTTTATTTAATGAATTAAATTAACATTTTCTCTATATCCGCTATTAAATGTTCTTTTTACGTTGGATTTTTTTTGTACAGATATTTATGAGAGCTGTTTGTTGTGCTGTCTATGTGGTTTTGATTTGAGGTGGCACATGAATGGCTAAAATTTAAAATGCAAAGTATATAAAATCGATATGAAAAATGTGAAAGTACTAAGTAAATTTAAATAAAATAGGAACTCTTTGATATTAGTAGAAATAAAAATGTTACTTATATATGCATTAGAGGGCTCCAAGATTGTATGGCCGCAAAAAATATTAAGGTACATGGCCGCCCCCACTAGAATTGTTCTAAGGATTGTAGAAACACGTTCGCTAAACTATGAGGGTGATAGGATAATGCTAACTGGTAGCGCAACGAATCTGAAGTTTAGAGAATTGGAAAAAATATTTCTTTTACAGTTTTTGCAAACATGTTGGCATTAAATAATTATTATAATATGTTAATGTAACAGAATCGAAATATGTACGTAATTATCATTATAAAGACAATAATTGGGTTACAAATTTTGAAGTTATACAAAATTTCCCAGGTCATTAACGTGTCTCAGGCTACTTGAATAAGAAATGTAGCAGCAAAAATTAGCATACGAGTGTCGGTCAAAATGTCTGTACCTTTTTTAAAGAAACACAGGTTTTTGGATAAAAAAATATTTTATTTTTCTACGTGGTCTTCTTTGAGCTCTATGCATGTTGTCAAACGTTTCTCCAATTTTTATATCCCTTCCAAAAAATAAGATTTGTCGAGGTCATCGAAATTGGTATTTTTGTGAGATTTCATCGTTGTAGTCAAATCTCTTTCTGCCAAGACACTTCTTTAGGTTTTGAAACAAGAAATAGTCAGTTTATGCTAAGGGCGAAAGAAGGAGCATTTCGTAGCCTAATTCATGGATTTTTGTCACGGAAACAGCACGTTTGTGTAGCCTTTTGTGCACCCGATTGTGTGCAAACGCTGCAACGATCTTGTGGAAAGCTTTCTCATACCCAAGTGATCATTTAAAATTTCACAATCTCTCGCTCTTTCAATATACGATCGGCCAACACCATATCGTGATTTGATTAAATTGTTTCGGTTGTAGAAGCCTCAGTTGGGTGTCCAGATCGTTCGTCATCTTCCGTGCTTGTACGACCACAACAAAATTTAGTAAATCACTTGTTTACCATTGAAATTGATGGTGCTGAGTTCCCATAGTATTGGTTTAGCTTAACCTTGGTTTCAGTGATTGTTTTTCTCCGCCAAATAGAATGTTTAATGTTGCCCTTTCAGTTAAGAGCCGGTTAATTAGTATGGCCAAACATTTATTTATTTTTCATCGAAAGTTTCAGAATTCCAATTTAATTTTTTTTTAATTTTGTTAAACAAATTTTAGAATTTTTACATCGTCTCTTTGGGTTTTATTGGGGATTTATAAGGGAATCAAAAAGGGAAAAAATTGTCAATTGTCGCACAGTGGTTTAGAAACTTTTTTTTTTGGAAATAATTCGGTATCTCGGGAACTATTGGAGATATTATTACAAAATTTCACATGGTTAGAGCTGAGGTGTTTTTGAGTTGAATTACATTTGTTCAGCTTCCTAGGGGTAATACGGGCCAGGTTGTGCCCCCTCAAAGTTGGTCACCTCGGGTCTCAAAATTTTTAAAAAAATCCCCAAAAATTCATTTATGATCCGAATGAGCTGAAATTTAAAATATAAACAGTCCTTGAGAAGATCTACAAAAAATACGCTTACATGTGTAGGTTATCTCCTTCAGTTGAAGAGATATTTAGGTTTATTTATTTATTTTTTTTTAATTTTGCTCGATTTTTTTTTGTTTTTTAGATATGGCGGCCCTACGGAGGGTCGAATTTTTTTTTCAAAATATCAGCTATATTGGCAATAAAATTCTAAATAAAATAAAAAAAACTTGGTAACAGTTATCTCGTCCGTGTAAAAAGTTACACGCATCCAAAGTTGGAACATGTAAAATGGGCCTAATTTTTTACGATTTTTCCTAAAAAAGTCCCTATATTTTTTCTTTTGTAGAAACAAATTTTCTTTGGGACTATATACAATTTGTATATGTTCCGGAAAGAAAACTTAATGCAAAAGCATGTAAAGTAAAATTGGACTCACTTAAGCGGACACGGTATCCCCCAGACCTATCCAAACTTGGACAATTTTAAAAAAAATATTTAGGTTTCAGTAAAAAATTCTAAAAAGGCAAAGCACCGATCCTCGAAAAAGTTCCGTATTTGTATAACCCTATATGTTGTTTAAATACTTAGGAAGTTGTTTTACTATCACACTTTAAATAGCGTCACAGTAGGCACTTTTCTAAAAAAACTCAGTTTTTGGAACACATTTTCCCCGTTTTAGGAATTTCGGTATTTAAAAATAAAAAATGTCAAAAATTATAATGTCATTAATTTAAGGACATTTGGATCTAAATTAGTTCCCAATTTTGTTATGATATCTTTAACCGTTAAAATTTTACATTAAATCAAATTTTATATTTTTCTTCATGGAAAATCACCATATTATAATTTTTTTAGTTTTTAAGGTAAATGACGTTCAAAAAATTAATTAAATTCTTTAATTTTATTAAAATATGAATCTACAAGTCCTAAGGTTTTTACCAATATCAAATACTTATATAAAAAGCATATATCTACTACTCAGAAGCTCCACAAACCTTACCCCCTTCGGAAAATTTGTAAATTTTTTCATATATTTCATGCAAAATGTTACTAACATATCAAATGTTAATTCTGAATTCCAACACAGACTAACTTAACAGAAAGTTTGGTGTAACACATTTTGCACGCTATATATTAAAAAACGTACAAATTTTTCGAAAGGGGCAAGGTTTATGGAACTTCTGAAGAGTAAATAAAGACTTTTTATATAAGTATTTGATATTGTTGAAAATCTTAGGACTTAAGGATTGATATTTTTGTAAAATTAAATAATTTTATACATTCTTGGGACGTCATTTACCATAAAAACTTAAAAATTATAATATGGTGATTTTCCATGAAGAAAAATATAAAATTTGATTTAATGTAAAATTTTAACGGTTAAAGATATCATAACAAAATTGGGAACTAATTTAGATCCAAATGTCCTTAAATTAATGACATTATAATTTTTTACATTTTTTATTTTCAAATACCGAAATTCCTAAAACGGGGAAAATGTGTTCCAAAAACTGAGTTTTTTTAGAAAAGTGCCTACTGTGACGCTATTTACCGTGTGATAGTAAAACAACTTTCTAAGTATTTAAACAACATATAGGGTTATACAAATACGGAACTTTTTCGAGGATCGGTGCTTTGCCTTTTTAGAATTTTTTACTGAAACCTAAATTTTTTTTTTAAAATTGTCCAAGTTTGGATAGGTCTGGGGGATACTGTGTCCGCTTAAGTGAGTCCAATTTTACTTTACATGCTTTTGCATTAAGTTTTCTTTCCGGAACATATACAAATTGTATATAGTCCCAAAGAAAATTTGTTTCTACAAAAGAAAAAATATAGGGACTTTTTTAGGAAAAATCGTAAAAAATTAGGCCCATTTTACATGTTCCAACTTTGGATGCGTGTAACTTTTTACACGGACGAGATAACTGTTACCAAGTTTTTTTTATTTTATTTAGAATTTTATTGCCAATATAGCTGATATTTTGAAAAAAAAATTCGACCCTCCGTAGGGCCGCCATATCTAAAAAACAAAAAAAAATCGAGCAAAATTAAAAAAAAATAAATAAATAAACCTAAATATCTCTTCAACTGAAGGAGATAACCTACACATGTAAGCGTATTTTTTGTAGATCTTCTCAAGGACTATTTATATTTTAAATTTCAGCTCATTCGGATCATAAATGAATTTTTGGGGATTTTTTTAAAAATTTTGAGACCCGAGGTGACCAACTTTGAGGGGGCACAACCTGGCCCGTATTACCCCTAGGAAGCTGAACAAATGTAATTCAACTCAAAAACACCTCAGCTCTAACCATGTGAAATTTTGTAATAATATCTCCAATAGTTCCTGAGATACCGAATTATTTCCAAAAAAAAAAGTTTCTAAACCACTGTGTGTCGTGAAAAACATGTGAAATTTATGTTCCCATGAAATATCCATTTCCCTTGAAGGAAAAATTGCTATTGTGCTACTTCCTTGAACTTTTCATGCTATATTGGGCATTATCTACGATCGATTTGAGACCATAATCATCTCACGTGGATTTGATGTGAACTGGCCACCGAGATCATGCGATTTGGCCCCGTCAGATTTTCGCTTGTGGGGTTTTCTTAAGTCGCAGATCTATGCGAATAAGCTGCAACATAATCCATTGATAAAACTCAGCCTGATTTATGCGCCAGAGTCATGGAAAATTGGATGCGTGCATTCCAGCGAAGCAACAGTTGCACGTTGTTGTATTTCACACATAATGACATCGATAAGCCATTCAAATTAATAAAGAATTGCGATGATATATCATAATGATATCTCAATTTAAAGATAAGAAGACATTTTCACTATATTATATATATTTTTATACCCTTCACCTTCGTGAGAAGGGTATATATAAATTTGTCATTCCGTTTGTAATTTCCACAATATAATTTTCCGACCCTATAAAGTATATATATTCTGGATCCTTATAGATAGCGGAGTCGATTTAGCCATGTCTGTCTGTCTGTCTGTCTGTCTGTCTGTCTGTCTGTCTGTCTGTCCGTCTGTCTGTCTGTTGAAATCAATTTTCTGAAGACCCCAGATATCTTCGGGATCCAAATCTTGAATAATTCTGTCAGACATGCTTTCGAGAAGTTTGCTATTTAAAATCAGCAAAATCGGTCCACAAATGGCTGATATATAAGGAAAAAACCAGGACAACCTCGATTTTTTTCCTATTTTTTGACCTGTATCTGGATTACTAAGTCATTAATATAGACAATATGGATATCTAATGATAGATATTTCAAAGACCTTTGCAACGACGTATATAAGTAAGTTGGACCTACAATGGGTCAAAATCGGGAAAAAATTTTTAACCCGAATTTTTTTTCACCAAAATTTTTTGGCTAAATATTTAAAAAAAAATGTTTAACATTTAAAAAAAAAGTTTTTTATATTTAAAAAAATGAAAAAAAATTTAAAAAAAAAAATCTAAAAAAATTTTTTTTTCAAAAAATTAAAAAAAAAAACAACTGGAAAAAAATTAATTTTGTTTACCTAAAAATATTTAAAATTTTTATTTTGAAGTATAGTTTGGTGGAGGGTATATAAGATTCGGCCCAGCCGAATATATCTCTCTAACTTGTTTTACTATTTATTTTCTCTTTGTAACATATTTAAGAATTTTCTTATTAATACCCCTGCAAAAGTTAATTTAACATAATGATGTCTTTATCAAATTACGAAATCATGACCATATAAATATAAAATAGTTTTTCTTTTTAACATTTTTATTTGCCAGTGAAACATTAATGTGTCTGACGGTTATAAATTTGAAAAAATAACTACCAGAAATCTGCTACAATATCTTAAGCAACAAAATGCCTTATTTAATATATGTACATTTTCAACAACAGACGGCTTCTTGCAACATAAATGTGCAACAACATTATTATAATTTTTCTTTATACATGTATTTTTTTTCTTATTTTTCTATATTTGTTGTATTTTCTTTTCTTTTTTTTTGTTTTTTTCTTAACATCATCAATGCAACATAAACAACATAATTTACAAAACGTTTAACGTCTTTACAGACAGTAGCAAAAAACAAAAAATAAAGAACAGAACAGAAAAAAATGCATGAAGAAAAATAAGGATTTTTTGTGGTTGATTTACAGGAAACGAAAAAATAAAATAAAAGTTTTCCATTATTTTTTGGTTTTTGTTTTTTGCTTTTTTTTTGTGTGAAAGAAAATAAGTAATATTCCGCAACATTACACACAGCCAACAATACTACAAAAACACATTATCAATATTTTAAGAAGTACACAAGTAAATAAAATAATAAACAAAAACATATTAAGTCAGGCACAGTGATCTTGATGGGAGGAAAATGTGAACATTGAAAAAATTAAGTATAAAGTTGTTGAAAATCTGTGTCAAAATCCCTCACAATCAATTATGTCTAACGTTGCACCTAAAATCAACAACGGTTGGCGATAACGGTTACCGCTAAAACTCCGTTACTGCTATTCTATAAATAATTCTAGTTGAGTTTATTGAAATCTAGTTCTAAGTTAAAATAAAATAGAATACCAACATTGGCAATCTTATTTAAAATGTTTGTGAATTTTATTACCGTTATCAGTTAAATACCGAGCAGTAACTACCGTTACTGATATAAGCCAAAATCGTTACTGAGATAATACAAACGACTTTACGGTTACCCTTTTACCGTTTCAAATCCATAACCAACCTTGCTCAAAACCTTTCTATTACATTATATTACTTTTTAAATATGTTCATGGTAGCCAACTGGCAACAGTTTTTATATGATAGCTGAGTAATTTCTTACTAACTGTTGGATTTATAACTAAATTTTCAGCTGAGCTGAGAACAATCGCCACTTTTTCCAAGATCTGATGTATTTAAAATATATAAATACCTATTACTGTAATGGTTTTTATTATTATATTCACCATCAAAAAAGATGGGGATATATTGGTTATGTCATTCCGTTTGTAACATATCGATATATTGGTCGAAGAGCCAAAAAGTATACATATTCTGGGTACACCTAGAGGACGCTCTACGTAAGACTTGCTAGCCTTCCTATCGGAAAAATGGTTTCGTTCCATACACCGTTTTGGCGAAAGTAAAGTTGTGGCTCTAGATATTTCTAAAGCGTTTGATAGAGTATGGCATTGTGCGCTTTTCGTAAAATTGATTGCTTTTGGTGTCGGTAATAACTTTTCTCGATTTATATCGAGCTTTCAAAGACATCGCACTATACGAGTTGATATAGAAGGAATCTCATGAAAGGAGTTCAAGATCAATTCAGGGGTACCGCAAGGCTCCGTTCTTTCTCCTTCTCTATTTCTTATCTTTATAAACGACCTTCTATGTCAAACTTCCAACCCTATCTACTCTTTTGCAGATGACAGCAACATTTAACATTCATATGCGTTCAATTATACACCAAGCCTGTTGGAGATTGGGGCAATGAGGCAGAACATGAATGATACGCTTAGCCAAGATCTTGTGACAATCTTTGAATGGGGTTGTGCGAATAGATTCGATTTCAATGCACGCAAGACTCAATGTTGTATTTTAATACACAAACGCACAGCATATTATGTTGCTCCATCCATTTTTATGGGTGGTGTAAATATTAAGGAATCAGAAGCTCTTGATGTTCTAGGCATAAGTATTCAATGCGATGTCCGCTGGACAAAACACGTTTTTCAAGTGTCGAAAGAAGCATTCAAGTGCCTCGGTTACCTAAAACGGTATAAGACATATTTCACTCCATCTGATCTCCTTACTATTTACACCACTTATATCCGACCGAAAATGGAATACAACTCTCATGTGTGGGCCGGTGCTTCGGAGTCTATTTTGGAGTTGCTCGACCGCGTACAGAAGAGGGAGAAGGTTCTTATCGGTGACAGTAGGTTATTCAGCTCTATTGACTCACTGGAACATCTTCGCAATGCGGGTTGTGTTTCACTGTTCTATCGGTACTACAATGGTATGTGCTCTGCTGAAATTAGGGAACTTATTCCCGAAATCTGTAGTTTTTAACGCAACGTTCTTCGGCAATTCGTTGTCGACTGGACAGTGGATCTTACAACACATTACAGGGAAAATTTGTTCTTTAGCCGTACTGTCCGTATATGGTATAAGCTTCCTCCTGAAGTCTTTCCTGTCACTTTCAATATAGGAAAATTCAAATCAAATGTCCACAAACACTACTCCCTCCCATAACATATTTTCCTAGTTCCAACACAATGCTTTGCATGAGTAGGGGCATCCCCTGAGTGCTGGTCAAAGAAAAAACAAATACTCTATGTTGACACGGTTTGTTTGGTAATGAATATGAGCACTGTCGGTCTTTGATTACACCTAGACCCCATACAAATATCCCACCGGAATAGTGTTTGAGTAGTCATAAATATATTGATTATGAAGCAATCCAAAATTGTTCCTAGTCCCCATACAAGGTCCCCCTCATAAAAATGACATTAATTTTCATAATTGTCTTATATTGGGTGTATGACTTAAAAAGGCGGGATTTTTTAAAATTTTTAGAATTTATTTTGAAGTATTTAAACAATAAGGGGACTCAAACGGTCTGCTATTGAGTCATAATGTTCTAATATATATAACTTTCATAAGATATTAGGAAATTATGACAATATGACTTAATAGCAGACCGTTTGACTTCCCCAAATATAAATTTATCCATTGTTAGCTGTGGCATTATTCCATCTTTCTGACAACATATGGATTCCGAGCCAAAAAAAATTTTTCATATTTTGAGGCCAAGAACGAATCAAGCCAATTTCGAATACTCTGTTCTGAAGTGTATCCCAGAGAGAGCATTTTGCATCGATCGAAACATATAGTAGGCAGACGGGCCAAGTTCTGGACTAGAAGGCGGGTGAGGGGCTAAACTTCACAACCACTTCATTCTATGTACTTTTTAACAGGTATTGCATCATATGGCCTAGTGTTGTCATGATGGAATATTACGGATTTATGTCTGGCCGCATATTCTGGAATTCTCGCTTCAAAGGAATATGTTGCGTTCGGTACAGGTCCTCTGTGATGGTCTGTCCAGATTTCATCAGCTCGTAATAGGGCCCGTTTGGTCCCACCAAATATAGAGCATTACCTTAGCGTCATAGATATATGGCTTTGATGTCGATTCGAAATACGATCTCTTATGCTTCGGATTATCGCAACGGATCCACTTTTCATCGGAAGTAATGATTCGGTGCAAAAATGATTTTCTTTTATAGCGTTCAACAGCATTTCGGACATGCAAAATCGTCTCACAACTTTAATTCGTATGGTACCTAATTTTCCTGCTTTTGGATGAATCCTGCTGCTTGCAAAAGTTTTGAAATTGCTCCTTGAGTAGCTCCTAATGATTTTGCAAGATCTTGTTGAGTTTCACAACAATATTCATGTAATAATGCCTCTAATTCTTGGTCTTCAAACTTTATTGGGACATAAATTAGTTTTACATGAACCTAAATCTTTCTACCAACTTTTGTTAAGATCCTATTTTAAAAAAAATATGTTATTGCCAATAAGTTAGTTATATATCATTTAAGAAATTATTAACTCTATCAAATTCTGTGCTCTTCGGACCATAACTGATGGTGGGTATACAAGATTCGGCACAGCCGAATATAATACTGTTATGTTTTTAATGAATTCAAAGTATCACCCAGACTTTGATAGTAACTCATCTGTGGGGTACCTTCGCCTGGTACCTGATGCACAGTCGCTATTTTTTTAAATAATTTTAAATAAGATTTTTTATCAAAAACCCTTGACATTCATGGTGAAGGGTATAACTATACTCGCTATCAACTAATAAGCAAGCTGTTAAACAAACAATTCTTTATTTTCTTAGCATAATATTCCCTTCCTATATCCCCCCGTCTTAGTGATTATTGCTACAAGTTTTTGAGACCATCTTCTTGTTAATGGTCGTGGGTTGTAGTTTCTCTGTAAAAGTAAATAAAGGATTAGATCTGTTATCAAAAGGAATTAGTTAAAAAGCTAAGAAAACTTTATAATTTATAAAATTGTCTCAACAAAAAGACAATATTTTAAACTCATTAAGTCATCAGTTTAAAAAGAAAACAGAAATTACACCCATTGAAAATGGAGAAACAAAAAACAAAAGAAATTAAGCAACATTTTATAATCATTATTATAAATAAATAGAAATTCAAACTTTTCTGGTGGAGGGTTTTTATATGCAGACATTGGTTTATGTTTTATTTTATGTTGTGTTTTACGTTATTTAAGTTTTTAATCAAAGTTATAAATTGTAGTAATTTAAGGTTGTACAGCCTAAGGCACCAAGGTTTTTAATTACTACTAAGTATCGGATATGAGTAAGTTATAAGGCGAGTCATGTGTCTAATCTTGTAATATACCTTAGTATCTATCAGAACTGAATGATAAATCAGTAAAGTTTTTTAATAATTCTTAATAGTATATACTTTTTGTAATACGATTTAATTCTTCAATAATAAAATAATATCACGTAATTGGTACTTTATGAAAATTCGGAACTATGAAGTGCCAAATTTGATATTTTTTTACATCAACTCGGACACAAATGGTAAAAATTGGAATTTATATTTTATTTAAAATCATATCAAATTTGAAGCATCGCTTCCTCCGGCCACACAGGAAATTAGTACTTTTTCTCTTCAATTGGTGTGAAATTATTTTACAAGTGTCTCATGAATTAAGAAACAAAGAGTACTTGTATGAATTAAGAACCAAAGAGTACAGTTTTTGGTTTTATTTAATCAATATAGAAACATGAAATTGGGTACACATTATTACACATTACGGCTTTAGACACACTTTAATTATTTAGGCGTTTGGTGTTGAGTCATTTAAGATATATGTGCAACAACCAAACTCAGTTGTTGATCTTGCCGACCTAATTATACGCCAGCTGCATCTTCTAGTTATTTCCGCTATTATCTAGCCGAAACATTAGAGTTTTTCTAATGTGTGGTCAAAATGGATCCCAACTTTTTTACTTAAATTACTTAAAAACAAAGGGCTACTACTTATAAAGGGGTTTCCAACAAGAGGTGTTATTTTGAATCACCCGGTATTTCGGTAGCTGTCCCTTTTGAAGCTTTTATTCTTTGACATTTCACAAGTAGAGACTACGCCATTACTAAAAATGGAACGATACATGTTAGTGATGTGAAGAATAAAACCCGTGCACGTCGTTCAAGAACAACTGAGAATATTGCTGCTGTAGCTTAAAGTGTTGAAAAAAACCTAGGTTTGTCCATTCCTCGTAGTTCTTTAGAATTGGGCATTCCACAAACGTCATTACACCGTATCTTATGGTCGGTTTTGGTTGATATTGATTGCCACACAAGCAACGAAACCATTGTTCTTTTACGGGAAAAGTTTCCGAACCGTGTTACCTCTCGAAGAGGTGATCACAATTGGCCACCGAGATCTTGTGATTTAACACCATGCGACTTCTTCCTTTGGGACCACGTGAGAGACAAGGTCTACGCTAACAGCCCAGCGTCAATTGAAGACCTCAAAAATAGAATTCGTGAGGTTATCGAGGACATAGGGCAGCCACTTTGCCACTTGGTTATGGAATATTTCATGAAAATGATGTGGTCCTGTAAGTGTGGTCGTAGAGGCCATTTGGCTGATGTTGTTTTTCATTATTAATGGCATACCTTCCTCTTTATTATGGAATAATAAAGAGGAAAGTATGCATATCCCAAAAAATTAAATTTTTCTTTGAATACCAAAATAACACCTCTTGTTGGAAAACCCGTTATAAGAAGAAATTAATACAAAATTAATTAATAAAGCCTTTATTTCTATGTAAGAAAATGTTGTTTAGAGTTAAAGCTTCTTCTTTTATACATATAAACAGTGGCAATAACAGCGAGTTATCAACATTGTTTATAAATAGAAATGTCTGTTGATGGAAATTTTGATAAACATGATGAGTAAAAGTGATCACATATGATCTTCCTTTTTCCACTTGTTTTGCTTGAGTTAATTTTCATATGAATAATAGATTTCTTGTTGAAAATATAAGTGATCACAGATGATCATCCTTTTTTGCACTGAGACCACTATTTACCGACTTATAGCAATTTCATGTTTTTGTTAATTTTCATTTGAAAAACCGATTTTTGCTTGAAAATATAGCCGTTTTTACGATTAACTTAATTTTAGAATTTTGTGTGAGAATATGATTGATCACAGATGATCGACCACTATTTACTGACTTGTAGCCACTTTAATGTTTCAGTTAACACATTGACTGCCACTTCTGACACATATATGTGTGACACTGCACTGCGCCATGTCGGATTCGACTTTTATTCTCTCTAGCCATGTCACGCAATAGTGCTGGATTCTAAGAATTTTTTTTATGTTGTTTACAAGTTCCTCATCTTCATCATTTTGGGAGGAGTAATACTTTACAGAGTCATAAAAGTATTATCTTAACATTCTTCATCACTTTCTGTACTTTTTAGCATTTTTTCTAACTCAGTAACTGATAAAAATTTCATTTTCTCCATTTCGTAAGACACTCTTATTTATAAAAAAAACTCTCTGTTTCTAAGCAGTAAATGTTACTGGCAGCAGCCTAAATTTCAGTATTGATTTTTTCGGAGAGATTACGCAATAAAAATGCATCTTAAGTATTTGCTGAAAGTGCCTTGGCAGTCGATGTGTTAATTTTGTTTAATCCAGTCTGTCACCGCAACTGACCGGACGATTTCCCCGGTTTCAGCAGATCGTTGTGCTACTGCAGTTATCCAATAAGACAGGTTTCTGACGAAAAGGGACAGAATTTACTCGGACGACTTTTACACTTATGACAACACCATGATCTTAATGCACTAAACATCTATGAGATCAACGATCAATTACTCGAGACAGAATAAACGAATAAGACACTACGAACAATGTTCAAACAAGCAAATATCTCAATGTCAAGCGCTTGAGTAGCAAACATACCTAACCTATTTAGAAGAATGAGACTATAGTCAAAACTGGCTTAACCTCGATCACAGTGGAATTATACATTGTAATACTACGTGATTGCTCTAGACCAGAGTTGTAAATGAATCATTCTTTTTTGATTTTAATTAATTATGAATTAGCTAAATTTTGAATTAATTCATTTTACAACAAAAATTAATCGAATGAAATTTGAATCAATTCAAATAAATTAGGCAGAATTTAATTTCAATTCATTTCCAATTCAAATGAATTTGTAAAAATGAGTTCCAATTCGTTTCCAATTCATTTGAATTGAATTGATTTTGAATTAGTTCAAATGAATTAGAAAAAAGAAGTAGCAATTCAAATGAATGAAATCAAAAATGAGTTGCAGTCAATCAAATTCAAGAACAGATCTCTAGGGGGAATGAAAAATTTCTCCTACTAAAATGAAAATATTCAGTACAAAAATTGAAAAGCCTTGTCCTGGATGCGCGCCTGATCAAAGAAACATGGTGTTTGGAGTTTGTTTCTTCAAGAAGAACTGATTTTTTTTTTTTTTTGAAATACGCAAACAATAAACTTTGATCAAAGCCATCTTAGACGACTTAAAGACATGAGAATCTTTAAAATTCGATTGAAAATTTTTCAAAAACGAAAATTTCTACAATATACAAATATGAGATTATTTAAACAAAAAATTATTGCTAAAGTTTAACCCCCATATGCATAAACAGTTTATAAATTTATCAAAGGTTTATAAAACAAATTTTGTATGGAAATTTTGTTTGATAAACCTTTGATAAATTTATTAACTGTTTATGCATATGGGGGTAAATCTAAGAATTTTTTGTCTCTGGACTATATTAGGGGATATTCCAAACGAGAGTAATGCTTGCTGTCTTTTATATACAAAACTAGCTTGACCCGGTGCGCTTCGCTACCCCTGTCGTAGTAAAAAAAATATGTAAGAATTTTATTAAAAAATCGGTTTTCCCCCTGTTTATCCCTTTCTGGTCCAAGTATAGAAAAAAGTTATAGCCTATTGACGCTTTCAAGTAAGCATCTATCTACGTTCCAAATTTCAATCAAATCGGTTCAGCCGTTTAGGCGTGATGCTCAAACAAATAAACTTACAAAGACATTTATATATTTATATAGATTAGTTGAATAACAACACGACAGTGATGCTTACTCTAGATTTACTTACAAAATCAATTCAAATTTCAATAAATTCAAATGAGTTGGAAATTAATGGCGAATTCTTTTTTTAATCGATTTGAATTAATTCAATTCAATTTAATTTAATTGGAAATGAATTGCAATTCATTTTTACCAAATTCGTATGAATTAACTTAAATTTCATTCAATTAATTTTTTTGTGTCAAGATTCGCAAATTAATTCAGAAATGAATGATTGATTTACAGCACTGGCTCTTGCTTCTTTGATGTGAGAAAGAACCAATACACTTTTGGCACTTGGTGTTGCACCGCTTAGACTTCTTATAAGTATACTTACTGGGCACTGCATGATTGGAAATATGTCAGACCTTAAGGGTAATCGACGTAATAAAGGGCATAAATAGACTCGTCAGGAGTGCAGGATGGATTTCACGAGAGCCGCATGAATTACAGACTCATCCAAATTAGGGTGAACGATTTTATTATATCATACTTGGCGTCTAGGCCTCCGAGTGTACTCGTTAAATGTTGTAAACCCATGTCATCTATCCTTTGATTTTGTTTGTAAAATAGAGACGACTTTTATACCCTTCACCATTAGTTGCAAGGTTTGTCATTCTGTTTGTAATTTCAACATTTTTCATTTACGACCCCACAAAGTATGTATATATAGCCATGTCCGTCTGTATGTTGAAATCAACATTCCGTAGCCACTAAATAACTTACAAACATAATTGATACATCAATATATCGGGAATTCTTCCGGCTCGGTCGCTATTTAAAAATCGAGAAAATCGGTCCACTGAGATATAAGGAAAAAACCGAGACAACCTCGATTTTTGGCCTATTTTTACGAATTTAATTTAATTTTATATCTGGATTACTAAGTCATTAATATAGACATATGGACATCTAATGATAGATATTTCAAAGTCCATTGCAACGATTTATATAAGGCTATAGTAATTTGGACCTACAATGGGTCAAAATCGGGAAAATTATTTTTTAACACAAACATTTTTTTTTCACTAATGAAATTCAAAAATTTTTTTTAAAAAATTTAAAAAAAAAAATTGGAAAAAAATTAAAAAAAAAAAAATTGGAAAAAATTAAAAAAAAAACAATTTCGAAAAAAAAAAATTGAAAACAATTTAAAAAAAAAAAAATTTTTAATTTTGAAAAACAATTTGAAAAAAAAAAATTTGGAAAATGAAATTTTTATTTTTAAGTATAATTTGGTGAAGGATATATACGATTATAGCTCTCTTACTTGTTTATTAAAGTGTTTGAAATATTTGATTGTAGATTAGCTCTTTTTTATGAACTAGGGGTTTAATTTGTTAAAATTGTTGAAGATTATACTCATAATTTCAAATATGCCCCTTGAGATTAATTACTGGGTGTATGTCTTAAGAATGCGGGATTTCTAATAGATGACGTATCTTTTGAACGCAGTTTTTGTTTTTAATAACTTATATGTCATTTTGAAAAGTGGCTACCATACAAATTGAAGCTGAGAAACCATGAAAGACCATCTTGTATGTCTGAAATGCTGCTTGAACGCTGCATAATAAAATTATTTTATCACCGAATCATTATTTGCAACGAAATGTATCCATTACGATAACCCGAAGCGTAAGATCTCGTATATGAAGCCCGGACAACCAGCCGAATCGACACCAAAGCCAAATATCCTTTGCGCTAAGGTAATTCTCTGTATTTGGTGACCAGACCATCACAAGGTACATGAAACCGTAATATTCCATCACGACAACGCTGTTGCAAGACCTGTTAAAACTTATTTAGAATGAAGTGGTTGGGAAGATTTGCCTCGCCCGCCTATATTCCAAATTTTGTCCCGACCGACTATTTATTTTGATCGATGCATAGCGCTCTCTATGGAATACACTTTACTTTAGAACAGAGTATCCAAAATTGGCTTGATTCGTTCTTGGCCTCAAGAGATGAGCAGTTCTTTTGTCTCGGAATCCATATGTTGTCAAAAAGATGGGAAAACGTCATGGCTAACAATGGCCAATATTTTGAATTATTTTATATTAATAATGTTATAAAATAATAGATTAAAAAATAATTAGGACCATTATTACAACTTACCTGTATGTTCGTAATAGTAAAAGGTAACTTTAAAGCTACCTTTTTCTAGGCAAGTTGCTCTTTTAGTTAAATTTTTCGAATTTCTTTAACCTTGCAAATTCTATTGGACATTTCTGTATTTAATGGGTTTTGGTAAATGGGCCTTTTCTTCATCTTTGTTCACTTTGAAAAGCCATTCGTTTGTTATTTTCAAGATTATTGTTATTATTGTTGTTGTTTTTGTTGTTGTTTCAAAAACTTTGGGGTTAAGGTTACGAAAAATGTATTTGTGATTTATAAGCTCTTTGGGAGTTCTACTAGTTTGTTTGGTGTAATTCATACATGCACAACAAAAGCGTAAAGTAATTTTACACGACATTTTACACTCAACGAGCACAAAATATGACCAAAAAAACAAAAACTACAACAAAAATATATAAACAGCAGCAAATAGTCAAAGAGGCAACTTAATACACATTCATAAAAAACAAGTTTTGTTTTTTTGTTTTTTTTTTTTTGTTTCAACAACCAAAAAAGGACTCTTTAACTTAAATATGCTGAAGGGACCCTTAAGAAAAATGAGCAGCAGCAACAAAAACAACAACTATAACAGCAGCCGAAACAAAACCAATGATTGTATTGCTTTCATTGCTATTTATGCAATTCAATAAATCATGGTCATAAACGAAACGAAAAGAACCAAAACCCAAACATGTTTGGAAATGTACTGGAGAAGCCAAACGTACAAACAAAACAAAAAATATGCTGAAAAACGCAAGAAAAACTTACATTTAGCCGAAAATAACAAAAATATAAATAAAAAAAAAAATAGGAAAACATAAAACAAAAAGATTTTACTTTATAGGAAAAGAGAAATAAGTAAGAAATACAAAAAAAAAACCAAGGGGAAAAAATAAAACAAATTGCAAAAAAAAAAAAAAACCATAAACCTCAGATAAAAATGTTGTTGCTTTTGGACTTCATACCCTGCCTTTGCCACATACGTTTCTTTAAATGTATTATTTTTTGTATTTTTTTGTAGTTCAGCCAGCAATTGTACTTGCAACAACCGGGAGCAGAGAATACATGTATAAACGGAAACAAATAGCGACATTGGTTCGCCGCTGGTGTCTAAAGAAAAGATGCCCAAAAGCAATATCCATTTCAAATTTGCCTTTAAGGATTGTATACACAATACAGCAGCTAAAAAAAAGAATGTATGAACCGGAAAAGGGTTGGTTGGTCTGCAACATGAAACACTTACACTCACAAATTCACACATAAATAAACATACACTTTCAGTTGTCTCTAATACAAATAAAAATGAAATAATGAAAGATGAGTTACTTTTGCAAACAGTTGGGTAAAGGAGTGATTTCGTTTTGGTCATACATTTTTAAATCTTTGCAAAAAAAAAACAATTAATAGCCCGCAGTGTTTTGTATCAATTGTTTTCAATGCTCTACTTATGTGAAAATATTATGTGAAAAGAGAACGGACATATCACTTTATACGCCCTATTCTGGCAAAATATTTTCCATTTACTAATGTATTTTAAAGAAATTTTTTTTAAAAACAGACTTTAAATAAAACTTTATTATTTCTTTGGTAAAGGCAATTTCTTTGGAAACACCTTTAATTAAGTTTAGTTAGTTTAGTTTTGGAAATATATCCAAAATGATGGTGTTTTTTTTAACATATCTTAGGCTTTTATGGATCGATTTTGCTGATCTGCAGTACAAAAATTCTCGAATGTATATAGGGAAAGGTGGACATTGATATGCATATAAACGTCCCTATCTATAATGATTCAGAATTCTGTGCCAACAAAGCGTCACAGCGCACAGTGTCAGATTTCATTGTTTTAGCGGGATTTAATTAAAAAAAACCTTTTTTTAAAAAAAAGATTATTGAATACAATAAAAAAAAACCCTGGTATTTACAAAAACAAGTTTTAAAACAAAATATGTAAACAACAAAAATAAAACGGTATCAAAGAGTGAGATGTTTAATTGACATTAAATTTTTTTAATAGTTCTTGCTAAAGTAATCAATGTTTGGATGCGTTGAATTTTTTTGTTTTTTGATATTTTTTCTAAATTCTTTTTGAATAGTAAAATACAATATTTAAACTAAATAAGAATTTCATCACATTTCAATATAAGGCCTGCTGAATTTGTTTATGAGTGATATTCAAGACATCCATTTTAGGTAAGATTTTTTCTTAATTTTAAAATTTTCAATAGAAAAAAGTTACAGAGTTCAGTTGAGTTCAGTGAAATTTTTTTATTATGCTGTTTAGCAACCTTCCTATTTATAGAAACCAAATCCACCCCAATTGACCCCCGGAAATGTGTGACCTATAAAAGCATTATGGCCAAACAAATGTTTCGTAGTGAAATTTTCGAAATTTGGCTTTCAACAAATCAAAATGAAAGACATGAACGTGTTTTTGATTTTATATGTAGAAATATTAGTACTGGAAGCGACAAAATTGTAGACTTGTCCATGTTAAACAATTTTGTAAAAAAATTTTGTTATGAAACAAACGTGAAGTGGAAGAAAGCAATCGTATGGGGGCTAGGAGAAATAATGGACCGATTCTAATCAAATTCAATAGGCGTCGACAATGGGGCAATGGAAAAGCTTGTACCTAATTTTGTCGAATTATCTTTGAAATTGCGATTTGTAGTTTGATTATAATGTTTACATGGACGGACGGACGAACATCGCTTAATCGACTCAGAAAGTGATCCTGAGCAGATTGGTGTTGGAACAATATTTTTGCACATTATAAACATCAGCAAACATAACCCACTATACCCTCCTCACTATGGTGTCGTAGGGTATATATATTAAAATTTTGATTTTAACGACCACCTCAATTTTTTCTCGAAAAATCATAGAAAACCTGTGTTTCGAAAATCATTGAATTATCTTTAACCGTTTTGAAAATTCAGACTTTAGTCCCTCTAGATTACACAAATATGACACTGTGCAGCATTTGAAGCATGAGAGACCTTGAATGACGATTTCGAATGTCTATAATGCTACTTGAATGCTATAAAACAAAATCATTTTATCACCGAATCATTAGTTGCAATGAAAAATAGATCCATTACGATAACTCGATGCGTAGGGGATCGTCAGCCGAATTGGCACCAAAGCCAAATATCCACGGCGCTGAGGTATTGCTCTGCATTTGGTGGGGGGAATATTATGAGCTGCTGAAATCTGAACAGACCATCACCTGCACCGAACGCAACTGATCCAAACATGAAAACGCAATATTCCGTCATGACAACAGTAGGTCACATGTTGCAATACCTGTTAAAAACTATTTAGAAAGAAGTGGTTGGGAAGTTTTGCCTCACCCACCTTATAGTCCAGATCATGTCCCATCCGAATACTATTTTTTTCAATAGATGCAGAACGCTCTCTCTGAGATACCCTTCACTTTAAAACAGAGTATCCATAATTGGCTAGATTCGTTCTTGACCTCAAGAGATGAGCAGTTCTTTTGTCTCGGAATCCATTTGTTGCCAGAAAGATTGGAAAAGATCATAGCTAACAATTGTCAATACTATGATTAATCTAAATTGTCCAAGTGTTTCAAAATAAAAGCAAAACATTTTAAACGAAATTCCGCATTTTTATCTCATACACCCAATACGTTTTAATTTTCAGTCGAAATGCCAATATATATTATATTGTTTGGTTATTTTTTATTTGCTTGGACCAGCACTCAGGGGATGACCCCTACTCATGCAATACATTGTGTTAGAAGTAGGAAAATAGGTTATGGGAGGGAGGATAGAGGGAGTAGTGTTTGTGGACATTTGATTTGAATTTTCCTACATTGAAAGGGACAGGAAATACTTCGACAGGAAGCTTATTCCACATATGGTCAGTACTGCTAAAAAACGAATTTTCTCTGTAGTGTGTTGTGCGATCCACTGAGCCCCCGCTGAAGAACGCGTATTTCGTAAGAAACTACGTGTATCGGGAACAAGTTCCCTAATTTCATTAGAACACATTCCATTGTAGTATAGATAGAACAGTGAAACACAACCCACATTGCGACGATGCTCCAGAGAATCAATAGAGCTGGATACATTACTGTCACCGATTAGCACCTTCGCCTTCTCCGTACGCGGTCAAGTAACTCCAAAATAGACTTCGAAGCACCGGCCCATACATGAGAGTTGTATTCCATTTTGGGTCGGACATAAGTGCTGTAAATAGTAAGGAGATCAGATGAAGTGAAGTGCTTCCTTCGACACTTGAAAAATGTGTTTTGTCCATCGGACATCGCACTGAATGCTCATGCCTAGATCATCAAGAGCTTCTGATTCTTTAATATTTACAGATGAAGCAACATCGTGCGGTTGTGTGTTAACATAAAACATTAAAGTCGATTCTGTTCGTACAATCCCAATCTGAAATTGTCCCGATAAGGGAATCATTCATGTTTTGTCTCACTATACTTGAATGAATATGAATGGCAAATGTTGCTGTCATCTGCAAAAGAATAGATAGGATTGGAAGTTTGACTTAGAAGGTCATTTAGAAAAATAAGAAATAGAGTAGGAGAAAGGACGGAGCCTTGCGGTTGAGATCCCATCTACAACAACTCATATAGTACGATCTCTGAGAAAGCTCGATATAAATCGAGAGAAGTCATTGCCGACACCAAAAGCAATAAGTTTCGATAAGAGCGCACCATGCCACACCCTATCGAACGCCTTAGAAATATCTAGAGCCACCACTTTTCTTTCCCCAAAACGGAGAATGGAACGGCACCATTTTTCCGATAGGAAGGCATGCAAGTCCCCCGTAGAGCGTCCTCTACGAAAGCCGTACTGCCGGTCGCTAAGTAAATTGTTCGACTCTATATATTTTACAAGATGGTGGTTAACCATACTCTCCATAACTTTGGAAAGTGCAGAACAAATTGCTATTGGGCGATAATTTTCATTAAATTTCCCTTTTTTGGAATTGCCGTTACATTAGCAACCTTCCAACACATAGGAAATTCTCCGGCACGGTATAATGTGCTGAAAAGGTTTGCTAACGACGGGCTAGCGTCGAAGAACACTGCTTCAAGACCAGTGCTGGATACCATCCGGCCCAGGAGACTTGTTTGTATTGAGATCCGCTAACAAGTTACAAGTACTTAGTTACGAACATCTATTCTCTAATCAGAATCTAATTGGTAATAAATCATAAACTAGTTCAGTAGAGCGGCCTACCCTGCAAATATAAATTCAATTGTGACAACCAAAGTAAGATCATTTATTACACTGTGGAAAAATAACCACAACGTGATAAAAGACAAAAAAAAAGACCCGTGTCTCCCAGTTTTTCCCAAATTCATGCACTTTTTTTATGGGCCCTCAAAGATTTTGGGCCTCGGTGTCATTTTTGCAAAAAAGTGATCATTTTCTCAGGCTCGTATCTTGCAAACAGTTCGGAATTTTGATGTACTCTCTGAGGCAAAGTTGTAGCCCTTATCATTGATAACAAAAATTGTGAACATATAAAATCAAAAAAACTTCATCTTCAAGATCAAAATCGCTAAAAACGTTAAAACAATCGAAATAAATTTATAATAATTTAATAGTTCATGGCCCAAAACACTTAATTCCTCTAGTTTTTTCTTGCTAACTTATATGTATTGACCTACCTAAACGCTGTTAAGAATCATTTCTAAGATTTTCATATGTTCTAGCAAGTTGTTTATTGAGATCTTAGTTACATTTTTGCAGTTGATTGTTTTCTTGAATTTTGAACGGTTTGCTACCTATGGACCTGAATAGGGGAAAAAGTATTTCGTAGCGACAACAATTAGTTCAGTTATCACTACAATTTACAATTCCTTCTTTTACAAACTGGTACATCTAAACAAAATACCAAAGGCGTCTATGCTTATATCCGTTAAATTCTTTTCTTTCCATTTTATTATTTTTAAAAAATTTATATCTATTTTCTTTTACCATTGTTCAATTTTGTACAGACACACATACTAAACACGCGTTTAATGAAGTACTAAAGTTTCAAGTGGTTTTCATTTGCGTAGTTTGTTTTGTGTTTTCCTCACAAGGCCCACCAAAGAAAGGAGCATACAAGCGAAACACCCAACCAAGCCATTCAATGGATATTGGTAACCAGTTGGGCAACAATAACATTTAACATATGCAAAGTACCAAACAACAAAACAATCACAATCTATTCTCATAAAAAATGAGAAACAAAACCCGCAAGCTGCTTTCGTAGTGATTAAGGGTAGCAGGAGTAGGAAGGAGGGTTAACTACTTGAGTACTACATAATTTGTTTGACCTTTCAATACAAACGTCATTATTTTCAACATTCAAACTGATTAAATTTGTTACTTTATTTTACTGTAGAGCACAAGCCACCCAGTTAGTCAGTCAGTCAGTCTGCTTCATAAACGCATGTATGGTCACGTGTTTGGGTTGTGGCTGGTTAATGGGTCCTCAACAAACTCTCTTATACAGATCTCGATATGTTCATACAGCACATTCATAATGTTTGAAATTTATATCTTGTTGGTATATTATGATGGTTTTTGTATATATTGTTGGTGCTTGTTCGTGTGTGTTGCATTTAAGAAATTGAATCCCTTTTTTTAAAGAGGAATAATCACTTTCACATAAATTTTAATCAGTTTATTTATGTATCAAAGATTTATGTGTCTGCGAAATTTTATCTTCTTGGCAATTCCTTTGCCCTGTCTCCTTTTTGAATTTTTGTCTTTCATACGCTTTAATGGTTAGTGGAGGCGAAATGGTATTGAGTTACATTGATATTTTGATTTTTGTGTAAAAGTAGAGAAAACAGTAGGAGTTTGTATATGAAATACGCTTTATGTATAGGAAAAATATAGAAAAGTTTAGGAAAAAGTATTGAAAAATAAAAAAACTTAAAATATGATATTTCTATATCTATTGCCATTTTGCTAAACATTTATACATCGTTTATGATTTTTTGCAAAACTTTGCCGTCAGGGTGCTCTGGTTAGATAAATATATTAATTTGAAAATATTTTAATAATCATTTTTTTAAGAGACTTTCACAGAGTGTTTTTTGTTCATCGAATTCAGTGTTTCTTTCGGTTGTTTTGTCAGAAAATTTAGTCAAAAATATTAGATTTCAAAAAAATTTATACGAAACAAAATCTTTTTAATCGAATCTGCCAGGTGGTTAGTAAACTAACCACTTCAAAACCTTGGAATGGGGTGATTTTTTCATGTTTTGAGTTATTGTTTCTTATTTTTTATAAAAAAACTAACCTTAATTAAAGTAAAAATGCAATTGTTTTGATTATAAACTTATACACAAAAAAGAATGGCTAAAAGAGTTAAAAAAATAGAACTCATTTTCGACTGCATTTAGAAAAATCAAAAGTCTTTGAATTGAAACATAATTTTTCCAAACGATTTACTTTAAACTAAAGTAGAATAATGTGGCTTGCTGTTGATAGTTCTCTTGTTGAAATATTTGAACATGTGGTTTTTACAATCACAAGTTTGTAAAAAGGATTAATTAGAGTAATTTCAACAAAATTAATTAATTATTTATTGTTTAGGCCTAATTTTGATATAGTGCTTCAAAATCTTTAATCTTAAGTCTTTAACTAATGCATTTTGTGCATTTTCTCTGCCTGATACAGTATTTTTTTAGGTTTTTTCTTTTAGCTCCTTGCTATTTGTTTTTACAAATTTCAATTGCGCTTCACGGCGTCTTACGATAACGAACGCGACACAGTTTGACAATTAAAATGAAATGTTTACTATAGGCAGTAACTTTGTTTGAGTTAAGAACGCGACTTTACAATATACAACTTAAGCTATGTTTGGTTCCTTCCAATACTTAGAACCTTCACCATTAGTGGTAAGAGTATAGAGTTATTCCGTTTGTAATTTCTATATTTTTTTATTTGCGACCTCGTAAAGTACATATATTCGGAATCGTTATATATAGCGAAGTCGATATAGCCATGTCTGTTCAAATCCACTTTCCGAAACACCAATTAACTTATATACTGACTAAAACATTAGCATTAGCGAGAAAATCGGCTCACAAATGTCTGAGATATAAGCAAAAAACTACGACTACCTCGATTTTTGCTCTATGTCTGAATTACTAAGACATTAACAATAGACAATACGGATATCTAATGAAATGCCTTTCTAACGACGTATATAACGCCATACAAATTTGGACCGACAATGGGTTAAAATCGGGAAAAATTGTTTTAACCCGATTTTTATACCCTTCACCATCGTGAGAAGGGTATATATAAGTTTGTCATTCCGTTTGTAATTTCCACAATATAATTTTCTGACCCGGAGTCGATTAAGCCATGTCCGTCTTGATGTCTGTCTGTTGAAATCAATTTTCTTAAGACGCCAAATAACTTACAAACTTGGTTCATACATCAATATATCGGGAATTCTTCCGGCTCGGTTGCTATTTAAAATCGAGAAAATCGGCCCACAAATGGCTAATATATAGGGAAAAAACCGGGCCAACCTCAATTTTTGGCCTATTTTTGATCTATATCTGGATTACTGTATCATTAATACAGACAATATGGATATCTAATTCTAGATATTTCAAAGTCCATTGCAACGATCTATATAAGCCTATAGTTATTTGGACCTACAATGGGTCAAAATCGGGAAAAATATTTTTTTAACCCGATTTTTTTTTTCTTTTTACCAGACCATTCTTTATGTCATACATTTTTTTCAATAGTAAATTTAAAAAAAATAAAATTTTAAAAGTTAAAAAAAATTTTGGAAAGAAAATATTTCGAAAAAAAAAAATTATTATTTTTTAAATTTTGAACAACTATGAAAAAAAAAAATTTTGTTTACCTAAAAATATTTGAAATTTTTATTTAAAGTATAATTTGTGGAAGTATTACTTGTTTTTATTAAATATTTTTTCGAAGTTTTTTTTTTCCAACGAAAATTCTTTTCAATCTTTATCTTAAAGTATACTTTGGTTAAGAGTATATTCTGATTTTCATGACAAATTTCGCGATTATGGAGGGCAACCGAACTTCCGTTGCGTTCTGTTAGTTGTCATCTGTTGTAATAGATCCATAATAAACCCATTACATTCGATGAAAAAACTATGCAAAATTATACTTTTCTTTACTGAAGTATGACCAACCACGACTACCTTATTTTTATAGATATGTATATATCTAGATTAGATTATGTACATAGACAACATGTTTATAAAATCAAAGGTATTTCAAAGTTATGATGAATAAATTGTTGATGAACTTATCAACACTGCATCCACACTACCTAAAAACGTGACTCATCGAACAAATGCTTCTAACTGAAGCCATACAATTGTTGTGATTATTATGACAACATACCTATAACTCCTTTAAGACACTCACTCACATTTTCATCCGTAATACTTCCATTCCATTCAAGCAAGAGCAACATAAAATTCATGTTTTCTTATTTTAATAAACTTAAATAACAATTCATTTTCATGTCTACTCTGGCAGACCAGACAAATGCCAAAGAAATCATAAGAAAATTGAATAAAAAAAAATTATTTAAAAAAAAAAAGAAAATAATAATCCAACACAAGTCTTATAAAATCCCTTTTAAAATACATATAATCATCAAGACAATAACATTTCAATAAAATCTATAGCAAAGTTTTGTCTTACTTTCTGGCTTTCTTTCTTAACCCAACCCAACACCATAACATTTCTGCCCCAACTATTTTCAGAAAATGCAGACGATTTTGTTGGAAGTCAAACAAAAAATAATAAATATTAAAACTGAACAAGAGCAACAAAAGAAAAAGAAAAAACAATAAAGTCTTTATTATATTCTTTTCATTCCTTTTGAATTCTTTGGGTAACGAAAAATGAATTGTCGACGATAAAAAGGCATAATGATTTATATAATTTTGGATAAGATCCAAATTTAATTACAATTATGCTCACACTCTCACTTACTCACTGACTTGGCCGCAAAAGAAAGGAACAAACAAACAAACGTACCCAGCAGTTAAGCAAGAAGTCAATGTATCCCTTGTAGACAGTAATTGTCACTAATGTCTGATCATTTGCTTAATTGTCACTTAAGTGTCTCTAAGTAGTCATGGTGGTAGCCACTTCAAACATTTATTTTGTACTGCACTTTTTTTTGTGAGTAATTTGTACTGGTTTTATACAAATTGTGTTGATATAGTTCTCATACAGTTTGTTTTCTTTTAGCTTATGTTTACTGACAGCCCATGTGAAGTCAATTGTCAATTTAAATTGAATTGTCACATTATACTGAATTCACTTTAAACGTTTATTTTGTACTGCAATTTATAAAGTTGTTATTTTACCCAAGAAAAGTTATATATTGGAGAGTTGTCGGAGGAAGGTTTTTTTACAAGCAGTCGTTTGTTCGACTGTCTATGATAAGTCTATTTTAGGTCAATTATCACCATATATGTAAAAATAACTTGATATAATGCTAATTTAGTAACCAGTTAGGAAACCATATATGTATATGATTGTATCAATCATATATATGGTTACAGTAAAAAAGTATATGTTTGTGAAAACCATTGTTATGATGAATCTTTATATCATAATATGTTCTTCTCAGATAATGATATCAATTAGCCGAGAGCAACATAATATAGTAAAACCTTAATCATCAAAATGGTTGTCACAAACATATACTTGTTTACTGTAACCATATAAGTGACTGATACAATCATGTGAATTGTAAGTTAACCATATTATGGTTACCACAATCATGTAAATTGTTACTGTGACTATAATATTGTTAAAAACTTTTAAAAATGTTTACTGTAACATGCACAACTATATTTTTTCTCTGTGTGAACATGTTAAAATAGCTAGTTATGTAACTATTTAGTTGTCACCCTAAATGATAGATAAAATCACTGGTTCGGGAATGTCTTTTAGAACTGCTGGGTACTAACAAGTTAAATACTATAACAACAACACAAATATAGCTAAAACAACAATAATATTTTATTAAGTATATAGACAAAAGCCAAAAATTCATAGAAAATAAAAGGAAGATATTGTCTGCATTGTTGACACCGTTTCCGTTTACTATTTTCCATTATTTGAAATGGTAGTGTTTGGAATTTGGACTAGAATATAACGCTAAATAACACTAAACTTTAAGGATATAAACAAATTAATATAAATACAGTGAGACCTCAATTATCCATAATGGTCGGGACCGAATGCTAACGGTTAATTAAGTACCAAGTTTTAGTAGTATTTTATTGATGACAGTTTTTCGATAATGACATTTAAAGCTCCATATTGCACTCAGATCCATCAGTTGAATTAAAGTCCTCCAATTTGGTGGAAAAAATTTCACAATTACATTTTCAGCATTAAAATCCTGCTCGTCTGGATGTTGTTCAATGACAGAATGATTTTACTGTAATCTTTTAGAACGATTTTCTTAAGTTCTCTCTCACTTCTGGTAGTAAGTTATTGTTAAACCATTCTCATGGACATTTTTTAAAGCTCTTTCCAATAACTAATGCTTTGCACTTGTGTGTACCAACAGCATTAACGCAAACTAATGAGGTTAGTCTCTCCTTTGAGACCTTGTGTCATTCTATGAAATTTTCATTATGGCAAGCCAAACTTCTCTCAAGTAAACACTTTCCATTATCCATTATCTCATTGGTGAGTGTTTTCATTGATTTGAATTCATTTAATTTTTCCACAAAAATTGTGGCAGCTAATCAGCTGAATATTTGTCTCCTTAATAAATTAAAACTTAGAAATTCTGCCTTACTTTCAATCCATAATTTTGGGGTAAATCGTTAATAAACAAATAAACGTCTACAATGTACAACTACATCGCGAAGTACAACTTCTTAACCTATGAGTTTATCCTTGACATTTTATCCTAGGAAATTATGAAATGCATTATTGTCTGGAATTGTTTACTAAGTTGTATTTGGGAGAAATTGTTGTTAATTGTTTTAAATATAGTAGATCCATGATACCAAAGGGTACACTTGTTCAAATGTGACATAATATTCACAAGCTATCAAAGAAATATAAACAAGTCTATAAAAAATATACAAGGTGGCGCAAAAGTAATCCTCCTATCAGAAAATGCTATAAATTTTGCGTTTGGCCCCTAATGTCAGTTCTGTTTTGACATTTATGTAGTAAACACATGCGAAATACACGTTAATAAACAATGTTATGCTACACTGCTCCAGAACGCGGAATATTGCTGAATATTTATTTGACCAATAATCGGTCGGTGACTTTGGCACAACGTGAATTTCGTCGTAGATTTCCTGGCCGTCCAACGCCTACTGGTGAAACACTGCGACGTTTAGCCGCTCGCCTCGAAGAGATTGGCACAACAGCAGAGAATATTGCTGCTGTAGCCGAGGATGTCATGGAAGCGCCGTCGACATCGACCAGACGACGTGCCACGCAAATTTGGTACAAGATTTGAAGATGTTTCCGTACAAAGTCCGTACGGTGCATCAGCTGTTAACTGCTGACCGCCAATCGCGTCTAACATACGCTCAAGCCATCCTTAATCACCACCAAGGGGAAGATGATTTTTCATCAAAAATAATCATGAGTGATGAGGCCTATTTCCATCTTAGCGGGTACGTAAATAAGCAAAATTTACGCTTCTGGGGCACTGAAAATCCGCGTGTAACCCACGAAGAGCCATTACACCCGCTCAAAGTCACTGTGTGGTGTGCTGTTTTCGCTGGAGGAGTCATCGGACCTATTTTCTTCGATGACGTCGCGGGCCAAACGGTTACTGTAAATGGTGAGCGCTACAGAGCAATGATCAATGAGTTCTTTTTGCCGCAACTTGATAAATTGGGATTGGAAAACATGTGGTTCCAACAGGATGGTGCAACGGCACACACTGCACGTGCCACAACCGATATGCTGAAGGATGTATTTCCCGGGCGCCTAATCTCCCGTTTTGGCGATTTGCACTGGCCAGCAAGATCGCCTGATTTGACCGCTCCAGACTTCTTTTTGTGGGGCTTTTTGAAGTCGCGGGTTTATGTCAACAAGCCTCAGACTCTTGCAGCTCTTAAAGACAATATCCGTCAAGAATGTGAGGACCTATCGCCGGAAGTTTTGGCCAAAGTGATGGAAAATGCCATAACAAGGGCTCAAATGACAATCAACTGTGGCGACGGCCATTTACATGACATCATATTCTCGACTTGATGCAAAAAAAATTAAAAGACCAAATAAAAATAATCCACAAGAAGAATCAAAGTTTTTAATTTTTTTTTTAATTACAGCCAAAAAACATCGGAAGTTTACTTTTGCGCTACCTTGTATAATCTAACTTATGCGGAATAAAATTGCATTAAAAATTAGACACTGGCCAAGGATAAAGTGCATGAGCTATTTGTGTTTTAGAACTTAATTTGAATTACGTTATGTTTTGCCTTAATACTGTTACGAATGTGCAATAGCGATTTGAAATTAACGATTGCCTGCAACATTCATCATGTTTATAAACACGTCCATCAGCAGCATGCGGTTATTAGCATTGTTTGTAAGTATGACAACACTAAATGTTTAAGCTGCTAACTTTAACATCGAAAGCTGTAGAATTCGAATGTACTAGTTTGTCCGTTAAGATCACTGTAGAAGATTCCCGAGAGATGGCGTCTGTATAAATAGCGGCAGAGGTGACAGTCGTGAGTAAGTTCATCAAGTGGCAGCGAAAGACAGAGCGGTGGACTTTTTTTGGAAGTAAATAATTGTATTATTTATAAGATGTGCAAAGTAGAACATAATCTTTTTTTCTAAAAAAATATATACGGATATTATAGATGTAAATTGAAAATTTTGATTTTTTTGCAATTTGGTTTGACAATCAATTCTAATTAGTATATTATGAAATGTGTACACAAAATTAATCATTGCATAAATAGATACATCAGAGATAATTTTTTAAAAAAGAAAGTTCTTCTTAACTGTTCCATCATATAACTGTCACGCCCAGATGATTATGGAGTTTTCCAATACCCTTCAAATTCCAAACTTTCTAAAGTGAAAAAATGTCCCAATGTTTTTAAATTAAAATTAAATTGAAAGTTTTTGGACCTTTTTAAATTGAAGAGTTTTTGTAGACTATTTAAAATAAAAATCGAAAAAAATAAGACCATGAAACTCAAATAAGAGCTCAGAAAATTGCAAACATTGGTATTTCCAACACCTGGATATAAATTCCTTCATAACTGCCACAAAAGTACATGAATATTATCAATTTTTGCTTACATTAAATTAATAAAATGTGCTAGTTTATAAAGGTTTTATATATTATTTGATTTAACGTTGGAAACAAATATAGCGTTTTCCGTTTTGTTGCAATTTTATTCCCCATACGTTATACATTTCAATCAAAATTTAGTAACCCATAATACATATAATTTCCAAAACAGAACAAAAGCTTTTATTCGCAGAATGTCAAAAAGTTGTCAATGTTGAAGTGATTGAACTTTTCATATTTAAGATCAAAGCGACTCATTATTTCTGTTCCACCTTTCACATCTTCTCTTCTAAGATAGGTAGATAAGAAGTAGACTTCGGAGTGCACTAGAAATATAACTAAGTGTGAACTAGATGTAAAGAGAAGAAATGAAATTGGAAAAACCCTATCGAAATAAAAGGACAGGAAATAAGTATTGACTAGGATTCTCAAAGTCTCGTTACCTACAATAGCCAGCCTATTCTCCTCATAAAGCCTAATTGATTTCCTAGATCATATGTAGCTATATCCCACAGTTCATCATGGAATCTTCCCCTAGCCATTTTTTCCTGAGATTCTACAATCCAGGACAGTTACACAGAATATGTTTCTAGTTGTTCAATATCCTCACACAACCTACAGAAGTCCTGTGAGCCCATATCCCACTTAACAATTGAAGACTCCAATTGAGCAGTATATGATTATTACTCCTAATAAAAACCTTCAACTTTTCCTAATCAACCCAGTTAGTATTCTGGCTGCCTTTGCATCTAATTTTGGATAAATAGCCCTGTCCAATCAGTCCTACTACACCAGGATTGGTTCGTAGAGTCCCGTAATCTTTTGAAGATCATCCTCTAGTAGTGGCATTTTGGAGGTATAACCAACCAGTACCTATTAATATAGTCTAAATCCTAACCCTGTCTGGCCAGTTCATCTTATAGGCCTAAGCCTATGATATCTGCCAGGTTTTTAATGAGGATCCAAGTATATTAAATAATTTATTTGATAGTTCAGTTATTTGATAGTTCAAACAAAATGTTGTCTTCAAGATTTCTACACCATCAATACATTTTATCCTGAATTATATCTAATCTTACCATATGCTTACCAAGAGAATTATATCCTGTAATAGGATTAACGATCATCCTCAGTTGCCTTTTATCCATTTCCAGAAGTATCTTACTGTATTTGACATTTGTTTCATACCATCGGTATTTTTATACCCTTCACCTTCGTAAGAAGGGTATATATAAGTTTGTCATTCCGTTTCTAATTTCCACAATATAATTTTCCGACCCTATAAAGTATATATATTCTGGGTCCTTATAGATAGCGGAGTCGATTCTTACAGCAATATATCGGGAATTCTTCCGGCTCGGTTGCTATTTAAAATCGAGAAAATTGGCCCACAAATGGCAGAGATATACCGAAAAACCCGGGCCAACCTCGATTTTTGGCCTATTTTTTATCTAAAATTGGAAAAATATTTTTTAATTCGATTTTTTTTTTTACAAAAAAATTTTTTTGTCATAAATAGTTTTTCACTAGTAAATTAAAAAAATTAAAAAAAAATTTTGAAAAAAAACTTATTTTTTAAATTTTGAAAAACAATTTCGAAAAATTTTTTATTTTTTTAAATTTTGAAAAACAATTTTGTTTACCTAAAAATATTTAAAATTTGTATTTTAAAGTATAATTTGGTGAAGGGTACATAAGATTCGGCACAGCCGAATATAGCTCTGTAACTTGTTTTGTAAATATCAAACTATTTACCCCGATTACTTCATTACAACCTCGACACCTACCTTTTGCTTTGGATGGTTAAGAATAGGATAGCAAAATGTAGGTTAATACATTATTCAGTAGGAAACTTGCATATTTTCTCGCAAGATTCGATACCTTTGTGGTCTGGCATCCAGCCCAGACTAGAAAGTAGCTTAAAAATTTGGTCAAAAATAACAAAACTTTGAATATATTTGGACTTACATTATAATGACTGATACAGCATTTATAATATCGACACCTCATTTGCTCTTTCATATAGTTTTCACACAAATGCATTCGACATCGATAAACAGGCCATTAATTTTCCTAAATGCTATGATATCTATGTCCAAGTTAAAGACCATAGAATTTCACTGAATTATTAAAATGAATTTTTAAAGTCGTTAACTTTCTTAAAATAAAATTTTGCTTTGCTTGAATTGGGGATTAATGTCATGTTAAGTAGTTAATTAGCGCCTAATCTCCCAGGATTCCTAAAAAATTTTATATAAAATTTAAATGTACAAAATTTATAAAGCATTTTCCCCTTCAAAAAAAAAAAAAATTCCCATCTTTAAAACCAATTTCAAATGGTGTAAGTATCAAAAAAAATTTATTAAAGAAGGGAATAAATGAATGAGCATGGAAATATGAAACCTCTTGTGATTGAAAATAAGCATAAAATTGATAAACAATGAAAATTGAATAACCAAAAAAGCAAAAACAATAACAACAATGAGATGAGATGAAAACAAAACCAAACCAAAACGAAAATTTTTCAAGAGGATGTGCTTGCTCTTCTGCTCTGTTTATATTCAGCTTATATGAGGATTCTACATACACATTTGTTTTGCATGTGTATCTGTTTATCCTTATGCCCATATAAGTACAGAAATATGTGTATGGGTTTTAGCAGGATCTAGTAAAGCAGAAAATACTAAACAAAAAAAAAAACAGAACTTTGCCAAAAATATTATTATTTTAATAATCATGTGAAAGCTTATGATAAAAAAAAAAAATAACTCAACAACGCAATGCGAAACGAGTCGAGAGGGTTTTCAGCTGAGAAGCCATGAGGAAGAACAATGACTGCTTAGATAGAAATAGAAAAGGGGTTGTCAGTGTAAGCATTTATTTGCTACATTTAAAGGGGCGTTTACGTGAGTGGTTAGGGAAGTTTTGACAGTCAATGTTTTGTTTTCAATTAATTTTAAAGGATTAACGTTTGATTTGTTTGGTGATTCATTGAGAAAACTAAGATTATGGAAAAAAGGAAATTATGTATTTTAAATTTTTGCGTATAACAACAAGGTTGGTATAGTTATGTGGGTTTTCATCTCTAGTGACACAACTTTTGATACCGATGTCTTCCGATCAGGATGAAATTTGCAAAAATTTTTCAACAAAATAGGTCAAAAACTCTCTGAATTAGAGGAAGTCAAAATTTACCGGTTGCTTTCACAAAATTTGTTCAAAATAGTTTAGATAGTTATTTATTCAATCTTTCGAAAAAAAGTTTCAAATGTTGTGACACTTCACTCAGAGAAAAAATATAGTTGTGCATGTTTACAGTAACCATTTCCATTTTTAAAAGTTTTTTTAACAATATTATAGTCACAGTAACTATTTACATGATTGTGGTAACAATAATATGGTTAACTTACGAATCACAAGATTGTGTCAACCATATATATGGTTACAGTAAACAATTATATGTTTGTGACAACCATTGTTGTAATGAATCTTTATATCATAACATGTTGTTCTCATATTATTATATCCATAAGCAGAGAGCAACATAATATGGTAAGTCCTTCATCATATAAATGGTTGTCACAAACATATACATGTTTACTGTAACCATACATATGTATGTTTGATACAATCATGTGAATTGTAAGTTAACCATATTATGGTTACTACAATCATGTAAATAGTTACTGTGACTATAATATTGTTGAAAATGTTGAAATGGTTACAGTAACAATGCACAACTATATTTTTTTTCTAAAGATTTTTTACCATTTTACTGTGAGGCCCATTTATGGATGAATGGGTACAAAGTTGTCGAATTTAGGACAATACCAATCCACATTAGTTCACTGTTTGGTGTTAATTTTGGACTGGCGGTGTCATCAGTCCATATTTTTTTGAGAACAATGTAGGTCGATGATGATACATGCCACACAAATCATGATATATTTGACATTCTGCATGGGCGATTAGAGGACATGTTCATCTAATGTAGAGGTGATGTGAACTGGCCACCGAGATCGTGCGATTTGATGCTGTTAGATTATTTCTTGTGGAGATTTCTTCAGTCACAGGTCTATTCGAATAAGACACAAACCACAGCCAACATAATCGTATCATTGGTCAAATACATCCTGATTTATGCACCAGAGTCATGGAAAATATGACATTTTGGATGCGAACTTATTTGTATATCAAAGGAGCCTTTAAAAGTTTGGTTATACCAAAAGCACTATCTCTAATCGGCATTAATGATAGGTTTATAATTTGACTAGTGTGTATAATTAGACAAAGTCACATTACACATTAGACAAAGACACATAACTCCTTGAGGAGTCCACTATTGTGGGCACTTTTATGCGCATTGGGACCAAAAATTGTAACATAAGCAATCGTTCATTGATTTTAGACAAACCACAATGTATGTATATCTGAGATGCCCTAATATAAGAATCAACAACGTAGCTCCTGAAAGGACTATAAGACCCTCAAACTTGAATACTGCTCCGCTACGCCTATGTGAACAACACACATACTTTTTTTTATAGTAAAAATACGATTTAACATGAAATGTTATCAGAAGTTGTCATGGATCTTATTAGAATATAGCTTGAATATGCAAAATATTGAAGTATTTCACAGGATAAGGATATGGGAAGAATGAAAAAGGAATCAAAATTCAACGCTTTGGTTTGTATTAGCGCTGGTTCTTAATTGATCCAGTTTTACCCTCAAAACCTATTCTATAGATCAGACTCACAGTTTATCTATGTGCATTATATACTTTGAAACATCTATGTTCTTTTTAACTAAGTACTTTATATCTCAAAAGCCAATTTACTTATTAATTTAAATCCCCTCTGCTTGATTTAGCACACAACCCCCGTACACATCTTTAAAGCTCTCTTCCTAATCCTTAAGTGTGAGAAATTTATTTTCCAACCAAAAAAAAAAATATTGTAATCAAATCATCACTTTATTAAAATTAAAAAATACAAAGCAAAACAAACTGTAAAAAATCATAACGAAATCCTTAAACTAATTGTAAACGAGAGGGGTTAAATCCTTTATTCCTTTGTGCTCACACAAATACACACACACACACACTTGAAAATAATATAAAAACACACAATGTAACTAAAAAATTTGTTGTACGGCAGTACAACAATTGTGATTTGTGATTTGCATATGTCATGTTCGAAATGTGTCAGTATTAATTTACACCAACTACCAGCCAGGCAAATTTACGTTTAAAGTTTATTAGAGTATGCATATGTATGCGTGAGTCTGTATAGTTGTATGTGTATGTGTGATTTTGTTTGTTTAAGAGTGTGTGCATGTATTTTTTTTTTTCAATTTAATGCGTGTAGCACGCGTGTGCTTTTGAAATTTATTTAATTTTCGAGTGTTTGTTAAGATTTATGTTGGTTTTCCGATAAAAACTCATTGTGAAATCGAGAATATTAGATTTTCTATATGCAACATGTAACTGAGTTGAGTTAATATGTGTGTGTGTGTGTATTTATGTGCTCTTAGCCTGCCACTGTTTTGTACCATATTTACTTGTATTACATTTTTCTGATGTATTGGATGTTGATTTGAAAGGACCTCCCATAGTTTTTAGAATTCTCCACTCGTGTTATTTTTATGTGGTGTTATACGTTTTTTTTTCAGTTTTTGGTCATAAAACTGACTTTTAGTTTTATATACGCACAGTTGGATATTTTGTTGTATGTATTATTTATTTAATTTTTTTTTCGTTTTATTTTTTAATTTAAATGAATTGTTATTTTTCATTATTCTTTTAAAGAGTTTTCGTGCACACAAAAAAATCCATAGGTTATATTTCCTAAAAATATAGTATAAATTTAACTAAGCGCAAGGGTAGAATGGCATTTACAAAGTTTCTTAGTTAATATGACTAAAATTTTAGATAATTTCAATGTTCGAAAAATCTACTAAAATTTTTTGTTAAAATTCCTTAAAAATTGTTTAATTCACCTATGAAAGCAAAGTAAATTTATAGTTTAATATTTGATAATTTGACTATGGAACAATTGTAACATAAAATGAATTTATTTACAAATTATATTTAGAAAATCTTTAGCTTTTATTTAAAAAAATGTATTTACAAAATGAATTTTATATGTATATAAATGAAATTTGATAAACATTGTTTGCAGATGCTTTTTTGACGTGATTCGCATCAGAATCACTCAGACCCTTGAACGCATGCGCTTTTGTTGCTGGCGTAAGAAACGCATAGGGCATCTAGCTGAATTATATTGAGCCAATTCCGACACTGCATTGGCTGTCGACATACCGGTTAGTCCCAAATAATTACAAACCTCATCTGCTGATGATCGAGACCAGATAAATCTTCATTATCTGTTTGTTTTTCTAAATTTTCGTCCGTTGATTTTTTTAATGAATTTAAAAGTGGAGGACTTGCCATGTAGGTGGATTTGACGGGAGTTGAACTTATTGTGGGCAGCTTGATTTTTTGAGTTTTGAAAATAAAATAGAGTTTATTTAAATTTTTATATTTTTTAAAGTTAATTTAATATATACATACCCTTTTGCACCAAAAATATTTTCAATTGACAATTAAATAAACAAAAAACTTCGAAGAAGAAGTTACTAATTCCAAAACACAGAAAAAAGTTTCAACATTAATAGTACGATTTGATTTCATTGATTTCAATTCATAACATTTATAATTAATTTCTTAAATTGTATGATTTTTTTCATATTTTATGTTTTCAAATTAAATCTAGAATGCTTGGAAAATATTATTACAATTTCATTTATATTTTTATGTTGTTCAACAATGTTTGAAATTTTCCTTGGAAAATTTTTGATTTACTGCATTTTCTGAAGCAGATAAAATGCTTTAATCTTAATGCATGTTTAATTATGTTTAATTATATTTTTTTAAGTTTCAGATTTTGTTGATTCCTCTTGAATGATTGGTCAATATAGGGATACTATACAAAAATACTTTAACTAGATAATTACATAATGCAATTTATCATAAAATATCAACAAATTTATGTAAAAAAGCAAAAATTTCCGTTATGTACACTTTCTTAATATTTATGAACATGTTCTTATTCTGAATGAAAAAAGTTTGGGGAAAAAAAGTCATGTTCGATTAATAATATTTATTAAAAAATTCATTCCAATTATGAATTTTTTTTTCTGTGTAGTTATGTTAACATAGTTTTTAGGTAAAGTGTATTGTTTGAATTACCTATTGGCATAGATAATAAAACTAAATTTTTCATTTTCATACAAAAATAAATCAACTATGCAAGCTTAGTTAATATAGCCTCGATTATTTTTTTGTGTGTGGTTAATTTCTAGATATAAAAAGATGTGTATTAGTTTTTTTATATGAAAAAAGTGTCAAGGATAAAACTTTGTTTTAAAGGCAATAATTAAAGTCTCAACAATGTCCACATGACGCTGAGACAATTTAAGAAACAAATATAAAAAAAGTTTCTAAAAGAAAATGCATTTTGACTGCATTTTAGGATATTACGTATTTTTAAAATGGCAAGTTATTTAAAACTCAAATGTGGTTGGTTTTGCAAATTATTCCATATGTTGTCTCTTTATAAATAAATTTATTTTGCTATTAGTACAAAATCTTCTTAAAAATTTAGTCTTTTATAACATTTGATGTTGTGATGTTCGCCTCAAGTAGTTTTATGCTGAATTTACTAGGTATATTATCCCTATTTGGTATTTGGTATTGGTGGAAACCATAAGACCTGAAGATAGATATTTTAGTAACATTAATTAAAAATTTAATAAATTTTTTTTATACAAATATAATATGGTAAATGATGAACGATATTTCAAATTAAAATAGATCTAAATTTCCTTAAGTCAATGGCATTATAACTGCTGCCATTCATTGTTTCCAAATACCAAAATTCCTAGAACGGGAAAAATGTGTTCGAAAAACGTAGATTTTTTTGAAAAGTGCTCACTTTGAAGTCATTTACAGAGTGATAGTAAAACAGCTTTGCACGTATTTAAACAACAAAAAGGACTACAGGTCTTTTTCGAGGATCGGGGCTTTGCGTTTTTAGAGCTTTTTATTCAAAATTTACCATGTTCGGTTAGCGCTGGGAGATGACCATATCCGCATAAGTGACCCAAATTTTACTTTGCATGCTTATACATTAAGTTCTCTTTCCAGATCATATAAAAATTTTATATAGTCCCGAAGAAAATTTTTTCTATAAAAGGAAAATTATAGGGACTTTTTTGGGAAAAAACTTAAAAAATACACTCATCCAAAGTTGAAACATGCTAAACGATGTTTCAACTTTTGATACATGTGAAGCTTTATAGAGATTTTTTTCAAAATTTGATGTGTTTACAACAGTTGTTCAGCTTTACAGTAGCTACAATTTTGCTAAATATTATTAGTGAAAAATTAAGAGTCCCTGTTAATTATTTAAAAAAAATGAAAAAAATAATTTATTCCTATATTTTTTTCAAAAAAAGGACACCAAAAAGATATTGTTTGGAATACCAACATTTTAAAGAGATTTATGCTCGTTAATGTGATTTTCGAAATCGGGCCTTACATGGGAGCTATGGCTAATTATGTAGTGATCATAATCACATATTGGAAGCGAAATGCGTGCAAATACTCATATAAGATAACGATTTATGACCAATAATGTAAAATAACGATCCGATTTCAGCAAATTTCAATAGGCTTCGTCCTTGGATATGAACCAAATTTGATCGAAATATCTTTAAAATTGTTACCTGTATTTTGCTCACAAAGTTTACATGGACAGCCAGACAACCCTACGGACGGATATAGTTTAATCGATTAAGTTATTCTGAGTCGGTTGGTATACTTTAAGGTGGGTGCAAGACTAGTATTTTTGGGTGTTACAACCATCAGCATAAACGCATAATACACTCCCAGTAAATGTTTAAAAGTTGTTTAACAATATTACATGATTGTGGTAACCATAATATGGTTAACTTACGATTCACATGATTGTATCAATCATATATATGGTTACAGTAAACAAATATAGGTTTGTGACAACCATTTTTATGATTACTTTTTTACCATATTACTTATGTTGCTCTCGGCTAATTATTCATCATAACAATGGTTTTAATAACACTGTGCTGGATGAATATACTGTCAAGCGGGGCAAACGGCAGGTTAAACTAATTCGAGTGCTAACCGTATGTCTCTTGTTTTCGAGATATACCGTTATTTCGAAAATGGAGGACGATATTGAATTAACTAAAAAAACGAAATTCCGCAAAAAAATTACCTTTAAGAAATACTGAAACTTTTTTTAAATCTGTGCAGTCGTTTTGGATATATAAATTCTTTTTTGGTAAAACAAAAATAATTTTTTAGTAATATTTCGAAATTTTTGTTTTTCAAAACGGCATAAGAAATTGGAAAATGTTATTTTTCTACGCGCATAAAAATAAAGTCAAAAACAAGCCCTAAATGATTTAAATCTGTCCACAACTTTTAATTTTATTCACAAAAGATTAAACAGATATCCCCTAATATTTTAACAAAATACATAACTTATGTAGTTAGCTACATCTTGCAGTGTCCTTCGATGTTTAATAATAGTCGGCAATGCAGTGCACAAAAATATATTACAAAACGGCAAGATTCTGAAAGTTTTCTGTTAGTTTTCTGATTTTGAGTCCATAAAATTGACTAGTGAAAAAGATAAGTTATATATATTTCATATCAACGTATAGAAAATTGTGCACTTTTTTCAAAAATGCTAACAGTTATTAAGAATTAAAAAATTAATAAAAAACTTTTTGCAAAAATATGGGAAAAAATTGTAAAATGTTTTAGGGGATATTTGTTTTATCTTTTGTTAATTAAATCAAAATTTCTAAAAGACCGCGCAGATTAAAAAAATGTTCAGTCTTACTTGCGGAATTTTTTTATTTTATTCAATAAGATAAACCTTCTTAGAGATACGTGAATATATGTCGTGCAACCTCCTCCATATTTGAAATAACGGTATATCTTTAAAACAAAAGCTAACCTCACTAGCCCTGTCGAACTAGTTTAATCCACCGGGTGCCCCGAGTGACAGAAAAAAGTGTCAATTTCGAGCACAGTGTAATTAGTCTGTTAGCTTATGTCTGTTAACTCTTTCAGCCACATTTTTTCTTCAATTAGGGTCCATAAGAAAAATAAGAAAAAATAAAAATACAGCTAAAGGTTTTTATGGAATAAGGTGGTTAGTTTATTAACCACCATGGTGGTTGGCGTTAAAAATAATTATGTTAAAAATTTTCCTAGCGTATAAAATAGTTTGAAAACTTGTCATTTTGACTAAATTTTTTGAACAATACAAATGAAATAGTTATGTAGGAGAGACAGTCTCCAACTCTTTTATATCATTTGGTATAGCCCCATCTTCTATGTAATCAACCGGCTCTTCCAATCGTCGGGTTCAAGACTGCAGTCACATTCCCACCTAAAGGTATATCTTCGAACAAAATATCTTCCATTTGCTGTTCATTGAGTACACGCGGCATCCCTACAAAATAACATAATATTATGTAGAGAAACACATTATATAAAACCTATTTCAGTCACAGTGGTTAGTAATCTAACCACTCTATTACTTACACTATTTATCAAAGAGTATATTATAAAATATTACTTTGTTAGTACAAGCCAACCAAACAAAGACTAAAGAACAAAGTAACACTGATTTTGATAAACACTAAACACTCTGACCTTTCCTTATTGAATACGGAAAATCTCTCAAAAAATCTGCGGTTTAGAATATTTTAAAATTAATATATTAATCTAACCAGAGCAATCTGAAGGCAAAGTTTTGCCTTAAAAAAATTTAATTGTTTAGCAAAATGCCAATAGATGTCACTAGAAATTGTTTAAAGACTCCAGAAAAGGTGGTTAGAAAAGTGACCACTAATCCGGAAAGTGTTAAACATTATTAAATATTAGAAAATAGGTAAATAAGTTTTTGTTTTTTAAGATCCGTACCCGTAATAGATACAACTGTTGAAATTTTAATTTTTAAACCTGATTTTGCATTTATAAGAATCTTTTGGGTATCAAGTTATAAAGGGTTATCAATGTCAGAAAATGTATATATTTAAACAAGTATGAGTAAAACATTTCCCCTGGTTGTATGAGTAAAACATTTCCCCTGGCTTATTACATCCACAAATAATTCAATTTTATTAAAATTGTTAAAATAAACATTCTTGAAACCAATTTCAATGATTGTTTACTTTTATCAAAACCAAATAAATAACGTTAAAATAACATTGAAAATATAAGATATATCCTGTACGTGTTTCAACAAAAAATAACAATATTTTGTAAGCAAAATCCTGAAAAAAAATATTTTATTACTCATTTCTGCTGAAAAAATAAATAAATTTGAATATGAATCCTTGCATTCACTTAAACATTTTAAAAAATTTTGAACTTATTTTGTTGATTACAATGGTGGCGTTTTGTTTTTTTGTTTGTTTTACAGTCTAGAGTTTTTGCTTTATTCCCCTTTAACTTGTCTAAATAGCAAAATAAGAAAAATAAAAAATGTAAATATTATCCTGTTTTATATGCCAAACTTAACAGGAATCCTTCATGTGAGTAGTTACTCATATGTTAAAATCTCTTGTTATTTCTAATTTATGATTTTATTTCGATAGTTTAAATAATAAACAAAGGAAGGCTTTCTTCTTGTTGTTTGGTTTGAGTCTTCTATATTTTTCAATTTTAAATCTAAACAGACGTTTTTTGAAATAAATTTTTAAAATTCTTTGCCGTATGAATAAACACCCAGCGGATTATGACAAATCAAAAAATTTATTTTCTTTTTTTTTTCTCATTGTTAGAAAATTATGAGGGTTACAAAAGATTGCAAAGAAATTATTATTATTTTTTTGCAACTCTACATACAAACCAACAGCAGCAGCAATAGCACATCCTTTAAGTTTATTTCAGTCTTAGAAACATGTTATTGCTTTTTGCAAAAATACCCATAAATCTTATAAAGAACAGTGGTGTAGTCTAAAGTTTAAACAAAAATGGAAAAATTTAATAATATCGATATCAATCTTAGCCAAATATATTGGTAGAATAATTGAGTTGGGCCTGGCTCAAAGTATCTTTTATTGGCTCTGATCCGATTTTTCTATATGATGTAATGTTTCCACAGAGGGGTACTGTGGAGAAAAGGTTTCATTTGTGAATGCTGCTAGAGATACAGTGAATGGCTTCGATATGTTTTACTAGTGATCTTCTATCCCTCGGATGAAATAAATATACCTCTAAGCCTACTGCTACTTAACTTATTAAGGAAGTCTTCCGAAATGTAGTGGAAACACTTGCAATCGTTGTGAGATTCAATGTCCTGCAATGTGAGAATGGATAGAGAATGTCTTTATACGATGTTAAGATCGTTCCAGAAAGCTTGGCAAAATGGAATTTCTGGTTTGACACAAATGGTTACAAGTTCAATTTTCCAATAGCAAGAAGGTTACTAGATAAATGTAATGTTTTTAGTTGGTAATTCTTTTGATTAAGTAGATGTGGATTAAGTTTTATTTTTGTCTTAAACATACATTTCTATTACTACAGTCTATTCTTACCAAATATTCGTTCTCAGTAGATTCGATGAAGCAAACAAGATTCCATGAGGCAATCGAGTCTACCGCAGCTGCCTGAACCACAGGAAGAAAGAAACGGGTTTTCACCTCCTCTGTGAATTCCAGGGTGAATTCCAAAATGTGTGTTTTCAAATCAACCAAAAAAACCTTGCGTTTCTTAACGAAACCGTGTACTTTAACAATGTTTCATGTAGTAAATTATGAAAAGATAAAAAAAGACACTATAGGTTAGGTTCCATGAGCAGCTGCTCCTCAAGCAGCTCACTTGGGTCCATTCAAATCTGATCCCATTGTGATACCCAAGGGGTAGTCACCAGGGTATTTGCAGTACTTCCGTTGACTCCAAATTAAACCAACCAGATTCCCGGATGAAGGAATAGATTCGTCTCAGATTCATCCTTGATAGCTCGACCAAACATGATATTAATGGAGATCCGAGGATACGTTCCCTCAGGTTTGTCAGAGCCGGACATTGGCAGAAAAGGTGATACACAGTGTCATCCTCTTCTTCATTATGGCAGCTTTTACAGTAATCATTGTACCGTATGTCCATTCTTCTAGCATGTGTCCTGTAATAAAGGAGACAATTAGCCTTATTTGCTCACGACGGTAATCTATAAGTAGATTCGTCCTGCTGGCATCATATACGGGCCAAGTCGACCCCGCTGTAGCACAGGAAGGTTCATTAGTCCACCTGTTTTGTGCAGTCTCATATAGTTTCAGCTGAACAGCCATTTTGCATTTAACAAGGGAAATACCAGAAAAGGGGTCGATCGCCTCCTCACTCATCATCGCACCTCTTTTGGCCAAATCATCTGCTGTACAATTACCCTGATTTCCATCGTGTCCAGGGACCCATATTAGCTTTATACTCGAATGTCTCACTATCTCATTTAGTGATATCCGGCATTCCTCGGTTAACCTAGATGTCGTAAAGACACCCGCTATTCCGTTAACGACAGCCTTGCTGTCAGTAAATATACATATATCACCAGATATTCGATAATACCTCAGCCAATTGGATGCACGTTTAATGGCAGTAATTTCCGCCTGAAGAACAGTGCAGAAGTTAGGTAGCCTAAAGAAGGATTTTATGCCAAAGTTTTCAATGTAGAAACCTCCACCGACCCTGTTAAAGCCATCAGTGTATATACGGATATAGTCAGGTACCCAATATGATCACATAGTTGGAAACCCGATCTTCAAACAGATCGTTCAGTATATGAATGTTCAGAAATCTGTAATACAAGAAATATAGAATCTAGTATTCACAGAAGAGGTGAAAACCTGTATCTTTCTTCCCACGGTCCAGGCAGCTGCGGTAGTAACTTTTGAGAAAAGCACTAGTCTGCTTGTACGCTTACCGATCGGCCAGTGAGCAGTTAACACCGCAATTTGCATCAAAATGTCCAGTTCCTATTCAAAAGTGGTAAACTGCCTTACTAATTTTATGAAGGCCACAATTTTTTGAAGGTAATGTCTTAAGTTCTAACTTTAAATGGTCCCAAGCGGACAGATACAGTATCTGAGACATTTAAAGTGGATCCATCCCTAGACAGTTCTGCCTGCTCATTACTACAGTAGTCCCCATGCGCTGCGAGCCAAACTAGAGAGATTTTATCTGGAACTCGCTTTGAAAATCTTAACACGAGTCACCAGATCAAACGCTACATTTCATTATTAAGCCAAACTCCTATTAAGATTATACAAACTCATTACATCCAGCAATATCTGTATTTTATGTCCAGAGTTTTCCGACACAGCTACGGAGAGGAGAACGAGGTTATCATTGACTACGAAACCAATGAACACCATTAAATCAGCTGTTTTTTGATTAACTATCTGACCTACTCGACATTGAATTGGAGTATTATAAGATTTACAAAAAATTTCTGGTGGGTCCCGAGGTATCACATGGCAACTGCCCACATCTTTAATTTGTTCACCAAAAAAATTTCCTTAATAAAAATAGGTGTGCCAAACGTGAATTTTAAATTGTAACTTTTTGTAACTTGCCCACTGTCCTCATCATTTTTCGTTAAGTCATATATATTCTGCACTTTTCAATAACTCACCACCAGACTTATACGCTGCTTCTTGTTCTTTAGAATTATTTTTTCCTTCTATTTGAATTTTTCATCATCCATTCGTTTTTTTTTCCGCGTAAAAAGTTTAAGAACAAAAATTATTTCTAATACTCTTGTAAATCTTGTAAGTACTTGGCCTAAGTTGTTTCTCAGTTCAGGGTTATTTGGAAAATGTTTGCATGTCCTATAAAAGTGTAAACGTAAGTATATGTGTGTAGTTGCCGTATCATCCTTTACTCGTTTGGTCTTTCAAAAACCGAAAAGTGCAAGTTTATTTCAGCTCCACTCCCTGCCTCCCAGGGTCTTTATTTTTTCCGTATTATAATTTATGACAACTAAGTGTCTGACTTTTCACGTGGTAACTTTAACGCTTGGCATGAGTTTATTTTTACTTTGCTTTACTCCGGTTTAGTTTACTTTGATGATGGCGACGACGACGACGACGATGATAATAATGGTGAGCAAAGGCAGTTGCAAAAGTACTGAGGTAATGAGGATGATGTAATAACCTTCGAGAATACACAGTTATAGACAAATACCCGTACAAAGGGTTGAGTATGTTGTTTTGGTTGGCTGACTTTTTGTGTATGAGTGTAGTAGGAAGCATAATTTGTTCCCTTTTTTTTTGCTGTTGTGAAATTGTGTGCGTTGTTTTTTTGTCTTTTGCCGCTTTCATGCTTAGAACGAGGGTTGTAAGATGAAGTTGGTAAGAACAAAGTTAGAATAGAAGCATTCTTTGAAGCCAACCAGCATAACGCATTATTTTTACATTTCTCGCAACACCCTGTAGCAATTCTAATAAGTATTATTTTTACGAAAAAAAAATTTTTTTTTGGAAATTTTTTAAAATAATTTTTCATTTTTGTTTTTAATCAAAGGGAAGCTAATGTAACTTGATAAGACTGCTGACCATAGATAACAACTAGATAGGTAACTGAGAGCCAAAAACCTATGTCTGTTGTCAAAAACCTAATTCATGAGAATGTATTGCATGTATTTTGTTATTGTATCACCCGTATGTGTAAAAAGAGAATATTTTTTTTCCATTTTATCGCTCTCTCCTTCCGTCCAATGCTTTAATTCAATGCTGCTTACCTTCTTATTGTGTGTATAACTTAAAAGTGCGGGATTTTTTCGAATTTTTAACTTTTATTTTTAAACATGTGTACAATATAAATTTATTCAAAGCATTCGCCATTGTTAGTTATGGCCTTTTCCCATCTTTCTGGCAACATATGGATTCCGATACAAAAGAACTGCTCATATGTTGAGGCCAAGAACGAATCAAGCCAATATCGGATACTCTGTTCTAAAGTGAAGCGTATCCCAGAAAGAGCCTTGTGCATCGTTCTGGACTATTAAGCGGGAGAGGCAAAACTTTCCAACCACTTCATTCTAAATACTTTTTAACAGGTATTGAAACATGCGGCCGAGTGTTATCATGATGGAATATTACGTCTGGTCGCTTATTCTGAACGATTCTCGGACAATGCTTGCTTCAAACGAATCAGTTGTGTTCATTACAGGTTCCCTGTGATGGTCTGTCCAGACCCTTTGCTCGCACCCAATACAGAGCATTACCTTCGCGCCATGGATATTTGGCTTTGTTTCACATACGATCTCTTACGCTTCGTGTTATCGTACTGGATCCATTTTTCATCGCATGTAATGATTCGGTGCAAAAGTTATTTCAAAGTCGTCTTTCGTATATCGGCTTTAATCCGTCTGGTACTCAATTGTTCTGCTTTTGAATGAATCCTGCTGAAAAGACAACTTAATACATCCTGTCATAGTCAGGTACTCAATATGATCACATAGTTGGGAACCCGATGCTTCAAATAGATCGTTCAATATATGAATGGTCAGAAATCTATAACACAACAAATGTAGAGCCTAGTATTCACAGATGAAGTGAAACCCCGTTTCTTTCTTTCCATGGTCCAGGTAGCTGTGGTAGTAACTTCTGAGGAAAGCACTAGTCTGCTTGTACGCTTACCGATCGGCCAATGATCAGTTAACACCGCTATTATCATCGAAATGTCCATCCGGTTCCTATTCGAAAGTGGTTTTCTAGCAGTTTTGCATGTTTCAATATTGCTGCTCGCAAACGTTTTGAAATTGCTACTTGAGCAGCAATTTAACTAGCTCTTTAGCAGCCACAGCGAACTAGTTTGTTGTACAGGTACTAACAGAGCTAGTTTAAGATATCTAATTGACACCTTACTAACTGCTGGGTATGTATGCACGCAGAAAAAATATATAGTTGTGCATTGTTACTGTAACCATTTCAACATTTTTAACAATGTTATAGTCACAGTAACTATATTGATTGTATCAACCATATATATGGTTACAGTAAACATGTATATGTTTGTGACAATCCTTTATATGATGAAGGACTTACCATATTATGTTGCTCTCGGCTTATGGATATTATAATCTGAGAACAACATATTATGATAAAGTTATTCATCATATAAATGATTGTCGCAAACATATACTTGTTTACTGTAATCATATATATGTTTTATACAATCATGTGAATCGTAAATTAACCACATTATTGTTACCACAATCATATATATAGTTACTGTGACTATAACATTGTTAAAAATATTGAAATGGTTACAGTAACAATTCACAACTATATATTTTTTCTGCGTGTGGTCTCTACTTCACGTATGTAGCGATTTTTGCATGTGAAAAAATTAATGTTGCTCGGTGTAATTATCAGATATGATTTACATCGATTACGATTTGTGTCCAAGCTTTAAAATATGACTCTAAAAATAGACAAATATTTTGCTTAAGTAGGGAGTTCATATGGAAAACGGAGATCTATTTTTAACATTGAATAAAATCATATTGTAATTTTTTAAGGATATCGAAAGATATAGTAATGATAGCGGACTGTCCATTAAGCTCATACTTGCTCAAAATAAGCTTGCTAAATCAAATTTCAACTACCCTCGTTACAAAATTTTACCACACACATTCTTCAAATGATGATTCAACGAGACCATGATGATGATGATGAAGATGATACAGAAGCGAGTGTTGGAAAGTATCCCCATGTGGCTAAAAAAAGATGTTAATGCTTTTTGGTACTTTATATTTATATTGTGCTCAAGAATTATATTACAACCAACGCACATACACAAAATTCAGCTCCAAAGAAATCATAAAAACAGTATTGGTTGATACATATCATTTCGAATGCTTTTCGTTTCATCCTTTTGCTGTGTTTCAGGCTTGCATTAACTTCTTGGCTTGTTATTGATAGATATCACCGCCCACCATAAAATCAATGATGCATAATTATTGCTTTTTCCTCTTTTTCAAGTACAACACAATGTTTTTTTTTGCCAATATTTTGTGTTCTTTTGAACTTTTTCTTAATTTTTTTGTTCAATTTGCTTAGCAAAAGGGGTGTTGGTGTGAAAAAACGTTGTTGTTTTGGGTTTCTTTTGTAGCAGACACATTATGAAAATTATGTGATAAGGGTAAGATTCGCCAAAGATACTCTTGCATCAGTAAGCAAAGGAGCATAAAAGAGGTTGTGTGAATTATGGAAATATTAAATTTAATTTTCAATGTTAAATTTCTTATGAATTCAATTTTCAAGTGTATTATTTGCTGTGGTGGCTGCTGGCCTTTTATCGTTTTGATATAAATTTGATAAATAGCATTAAGTGTTTGCATATATTTTGAGCATTTATGGAGGATGCATTTTAGCAAGAAGTATTAAAAATTCATTAGATAATCAAACTTAGTGTTTTTAGAAATTTTAATGTAATTGAAGGGTTAAAGTTGAAGGTAGTGGCAATAAATTTTAAGATGTAATTTCATTTTCTAAAACGTTTTAAACATAGCATTTTAATGGATTAATATGCTGGGTTTAATCATTGTTTATGTACAGTCTATGTCACTTTTTTTAATAAGGAGTTGCATTTTCATAAGACTTAAATCTTTTATTAATTTGTGAGATTCGTAGAGGTAAACGGTTGTGACCTCTGTTTCTTACATATGTTTTATAATGTTTTCTAAAACAGATTCAATCTAGCCATTATGTTGTAGTTCATCATAAATTTTCCCTACGAAATAAACATTACATCTATTATGTTTTCAGAAATATCAATTGGTCAATTCACAAGGTCGCTTATCATGTCATATTGTTCTAATATATCACAAAGTTTATATTGCTTTTCAAGTAAAAAATTTCCTAAAATAATACTACTTGCTATGCTATGTTATTGTGTTATCGTAAAGAACCTGCAGAAACCAACGCCGAATGCCTTTCGGTTAAGCCGATCCGTCGAGTCGTTATATATTAGGACATTACGACAATATGACTGATAAGAAACCTTGTGAATTGACCAAATATGTTTGATTTCAACCTCTGTCATATGATTAATTTCACAAAGTATATAGCACATGTGTCGTACATCTTCTGTATCTAAACATGTTGGACAATTTGGTCAAACACTGTAGACGATTTTGTACAGAAAACTTCCGCAACCTGTTAATTCCTGAGAGTGAATCGGAAATTAACCTCACCGTGATATATATTTTAATATATTTTCTTATTACTGTCTGTCTGTCTGTCTGTCTGTCAATTTTCTGAAGACCCCAGATATCTTCGGAACCCAAATCTTTACTAATTCTGTCAGACATGCTTCGAGAAGTTTTCTATTTAAAATCAGCAAAATCCGTGCATAATTAACGGAGATATGAGCAAAAATTCGAGACAACCTCTATTTTTGGCCTATTTTTGATCTATATCTCGATGACAAAGTCATAAATATAGACAATATGGATATTTAATTTTTTTTTTTTAAAAATTGGAAAAAATTTAAAAAAAAATTTTCGAAAAAAAAAAAATTAATTTTTTTTTTTTTTAATTTTATTTTAAAGTATAATTTGGCAGGATATAGCTCCCTTACTTGTTTTAACTCTTAAGGAGTTCTCTAGTACTTGAATGAGTTCTCTAGTACTTGAAGGAGTTCTACTGCAGATCGGCTGAAATAATTTCCGCAGTTACGCACCTTGCTTCAATTGATATGGTTCTATATCTGAAAAAAATAGTGAGAGCACAATTTTAGAAGACGTCTTCTCATGTATTGTATTTTACACAGAAATATGGGTCATATAGAGTAGGATAGATGTCGTTACTCCAGAGGTTAACCCCTAATTATCCTAATTCTGGCAAGGGATTTGTATTCTGCTGAAGCCTTTCCACATCTCTTTTCCATTTGAACAATATTTCTTTCTCTTCGATCTTTATATACTTACTCAGTTTGTTATAAGTATTTAAGTTTTGACCATGCCTTTTGTAATCCCGTTTGGGTATATTTACAATTTGTATAAGGAACATGAACGAACTACAAGTTCTTCGGATATGTTAAAATTCATTATTTCGTTGCACATGGTTGCGGAGATGTGCACCTAATACTGATCCCTGTGTGACTCCTGCTGTTTATTATGTATATGTTTTGGTTATATCCAGATAAAACTGTTAAAATTATTATTGTGAGACTTAACTTTCGATTCACATGATTGAGTCAATCATATATATGGTTGCAGTGTGACAACCATTTTTAAGATGAATCATAATATGTTGTTCTCAGATTATGATATCCATAAGCCGAGAACAACATAATATGGTAAATCCTTCATCATAAAAATAGTTGTCAAAAACATATACTTGTTTACTGCAACCATATATCATCCATGAATGACTCAATCATGTAATCGTAAGTTAAGCCTCACAATAATAATTTTAACATTTTTATCTGGATATAACCAAAACATAGACATAATAAACAGCAGGAGTCACTCAGGGATCATATAAATAATTACTGTGACTATAATATTGTTAAAAACTTATAGAAATGTTGAAATGGTTACAGTAACCGTGCACAACTATATTTTTTCTCTGCGTGTAGTGACGGATGCGCTAAAAAAAGGCACTCCTCAGGAGAGTTCAATGCATGGGCTACATAGTGGTTTTATCCACGTACAAGCAAAAGACATAGGTAGCAATTTTCTGATTAAACCATCAAACGCAATGATGAAGGTTCGACAATTGACATAGATTTTGTGAGCTCAAACACTTTAACAGCTCAATATTTAACACATGTACATTTGAATCAAATGATATTTAAACTAAATGACGCAGTTTCTATGAAAAGAAGAATATATGGATTGTGTAAAATACCAGCCTATTGGAGATGGGTCTTTACTCACAGCATTTATTAGGCGAAGAATTGTATAGGAAATTGTACTATACCTTTGGAAGCTCACCTCCGAACTTCTTGTAAATATGTGATAATAATCTATTAAGGTACACAAATTTTAACCCAGTGCATTGGAGCGAATAGTATTGGGTGTATAAATTAAATAATGCGTAATTCACAGCAGATGGCATATCTGTTAAATGTGGTTTAACCCCATATGCATACAAATTTTTTAAATTTATCAAAGGTTTATAAAACAAATTTTGTATGGAAATTTTGTTTTATAAACCTTTAATAAATTTAACATTTTTTTATGCATATGGGGGTTAGTCTTTAGTAACTTATACGTCATTTGAAAGCTACATATATGTAATATATTCTCGCTTAGTTAGAGTCGCTTTTTTAGTTATCGCTTAATTGTTTTGCTTCGAAAATGTCGAATTTAGTGCCAACAAAGCCTCATGTGCGCGAATGCTGCTTGAAAAGAAAATCATCCATTATGACGACCCGAAGCTTAAGAGATCGTATGTGAATCCCGGTCAGCTGTGTCTAAGATTTACGTATATACCTGCCGCAAAGGCTTAAACCGCACGGTGGTCTTAACACTGGATAGAAATAATGCGTATATCACCGCCATTGAGTGACTTGCTCAGATCAAAGATCAAACCCCTTGCTTGAGAGCTCGGTCTAACTAATCCCTGCCATCCGTAGCTAGCTAGTCAACTAACAAGCCCAGGACAATTATCAAAGCTGCAACATCCGGCCTGGTAATCCAGTCCGATGTATGGTATCTGACTTCAAAAGTTCCCAGCCGATAAAAGTCAAAGTGATCGTAATTTAACACACACTTTTGACCTCGACCGAGAATCAAGTCCAACAACCAGTACATCACGATTGCTACAACCTCAATACATTTCCTGAGCACAAACGCCAGTTGCCATCTGCTACTTTTAATGGCTCTGTTGAGTCAGCAACAGCACCTAGTAAGATACATTTGGTGGCCCGAAATTTGTCACTAGCCCAAATATAAGTCCTTTAACCAACGATCTTCTACCGGTTTCGCCCCATATTTCCCCTTGAGGCATAACATCAAGTTATGGAGCTTCAGCAATATGCTTATCCATGCCCCAAGGGTGGGATGAATCCAGGTCAACCAGCCGAATTGTTACCAATATCAAATCTGGAAACAATTACTTGAAACATATTGTGGTTTACAAATTTCGCCTTGGAATAGGTCGCCAAACAATTTCGCTACATACTCCTTGAGGCTGTTAATTCTTGCTAACAACATCCTATCCAGCAATTTTGAAAAGGAAAATACTTTTACTACTGGCAAAATAGAAGAAGCAATCATCATCTGTGCATGATTAATAAATGGGTGAATTATTTATATGAAATTATTATCTGAAAAATACGGAATTAAAATGGCAGGAGACATTCAAAAACTCAGTTTTGTTTTAGCAAATTTAAATAAACTGTGGATGCCACAAAGCTGCTACTTTATTTCCTGCCAGAAGAAAGAAATAAATGGAATAATACGGTGATAGCGTAGCATTTGATATAAAGAACGCTCTTAATACAGTGAATGGGAACAAATAGTGGGTTATCTAATCGCCTAAGGACTATATTAGGTATATAATCATGATATATGACACAGACGATGGTATTAAGTAATACAATGCGATAGGATCGGTTTTTGGATAGTTCCATTGGACATTAATGTACGAAAGGGTGTTAAGAATAAAACCTTCTGATAAATTAAAAATTGATTTGCTGAGGCTTTATTTCTAATAGTTTCGACAAAACCCAATGATGAGCATAAAACGAAGGCAATTCTGATAAACAATTGTAAAACCAGGAAAAGTATTTGTCTCGCTATTCATAAACTATCCATGAACATAAGACCAAAGCAAAACAGAAGGCCTAACATATTTGCGATGGAATTTGCTGGCAGGGATTGTAAGAAGTAATCTTAAAAAAGTACTCAACCAAAATAGCTTCTGTGTACAGCTTGACAGATTAAGTGGCATCAGTGATATCTGATATCCTGCCCGGCAATTGGTGAGAAATGTAAGCATAGGGATATTTCATTGTCGATGGTCAACATTTAGCGACAGTAGGTGGACATCAGAAATCATTTCCAATGTTAGCGTTTGGCTGGCTTGGAAACATAGTGACTTAGATTACTATATCAGGCAGTTCTGAGTGAATATAACTGCTTTATATCATACCTATATCGGTTTGAACATGTGACCAATTAAATATTGAGAAAAGATAAATTGAGGAGAACGTTCGTGATAATGCTGACATTAGAAGAGTATTTGAAATCTGTGTGTAGCTTCACAAATTTAGTCATTAAGAGAACCATAAAAAAAACAAGTAAGAAAGTATATTCGGTCAAGCCCGACCATATAATATCCTACACGAAAAAGACGTAACCACTAAATAAAATATATTTGAATTCTTTTATTTATTTCCAAAACGTATCTTATTTTGGATGATTAAAAACAAATATTTAGTTTTATTTTATTTGATGATGTTTGATCTTACAAAACACTCGTAAGAGTAAACAACGTCAAACAAATTTGTGGTAAAAAAAAGTGGTTACGCTTTTTTGAGTAAATATTTGCCGTGTGTAACCCTACCTTAAGTAATTGAGCAAAAACATTTTTCTTTTAAAATTTCAATTATTTATATTCGTGAAGGATTTTCGTTAGTGGGCCTTATATGGGAGCTATGACTAACTATGAACCGATCGCCATGAAATAAGGTTATGTGATTTATGTCTATATGAACATTATTTATATTGAATTTTATGTTTCTACCGTTTTTAGAAGATTTATACACGTTAAAGTGATTTTCGGAAGCGGGTCTTATATGGGAGCTATGACTAATTATAGACCAATCATAATATAATTTTGTGGCATGAATTCCGTATATATAAAATTTATTTGGAGCGAAATTTGTGTAGATACCTATATAAATTAAACATATACAGTATTGGCCATAACTAAAGCACCCCATCAGTGAATTTTTTTCATATTATATTTTTTTGTATAAAAACTAAGTTTTAAATATTTATTACGTATTATTTTCAATTGTTAATATATTTACTATTGATAAACAAATACTTTTAAAGTTAATCTTTCTATAAGAGGTAACACTAAATCAAAAGATATTTAAAGCTGGAAAATAAAACGGACAAAACTAAAGCACCCCTTCATGGATATAATATAAAAAATTGTTTAATTTATATTGCAAATCCTTTGTTTTGGATGACACAAGCACATCTCTTAGGCATAGAAGATATTAAGTTTTTTATGGTTCCTTACGATATTCCTTCCCAGACTATAATAACGCCTTGAAATTAATCGTGAAAATGGCCGATTCTTGTTTCTGCAATTTTCACAATTTATTTTCATATTATCAATCTCCCACAACTTCTCAATAGAATTGTGATCGGGAGATTGAGCGGGCCAATGAAGAACTTGAATCTTGTTGCTCTGTAGCCAAGTATTACAAACTTTGGAAGTGTGCTTAGGATTGTTATTGTGTTGGAACCTCCCTATAAGTGGAATCTCTTCACTGGCATAAAGCAACATTACATCTTTCCATATAGCACGGTACATGAACCGATCCATAATCCCAATAACTTTATGAATTGGGCCAATTCCTTAACCAGAAAAGCAACCCCAGACCATTACATTGCCTCCTCTATGTTTAATTGTACCTTTGCAATACTTAGGATTCAGTCTTTCTACTTTTCGTCTGCGTACAAGCCTTATTCCATAGGAACTTTTTAATTTGTATTTGGAATCGTCAGAGAACAGTACTGTCTTCCATTTTTGGACACTCCAGTCGATGTGGGCTTTGGCAAACTCCAGTCTAGCTTTCTTGTTCTTAGCTGATATAAACGGTTTTTTGCTGGTCATCGGCTGACTAATCGTGCTTCTACTGCTCTTCTACGGATTGTTCTTTCCCTAACGCATAATCATAAACTTGTTCTTACTTGACTAGCAGATGCTGTAGGATCTTTTTGCATTGCTCCTTTGATCAAGGAATCATCATATCGTGTGGTTTTACGCGGACGTCCTTCAGAATGGCCCGGTGATATACGACCAGTCTGCAAAAACTTTGGAATCAGCCGGGAAATAACTGATCTGTTCATTGAATATTGTTTACTCAATTCATGCCGTGATAAGCCCGACTTCCAGTCTTCAATAAATTTAATTTTAAATTCACTGGAGTACTTGTTCCTTGCCATCCATTGTTATTTCACAATAAACTGTATAGAACTTAAATTATACAGACTACGTCTTCCTTTATTTTTATATTCTGGAATTTTTAAATGCATCCGTTGTGAGTCCCGTTAACTGACATTGCAAATATGCAGTAGCATAGTCAAATTTTTAAACATCTTATAAGGGGGTGCTTTTGTGTTGTCAGTCGCGTTTTGTGTTTTTGTATGTTTTATCACTTTAAATTAGTTGTTCATAAAATTATCCTTTCCTAAATGAACACAATATGAACATTAACAAAAAACCTTTTTTATCCAAAAAATTATGATATGAAAAAATCCATTGAGGGGGTGTTTTAGTTATGGCCGATACTGTATGACCGATAAAGTCCAATTTCGGCAGAATATTTGTAAGGGGGCTAGGTGAAATAATCGACCGATTTCAGCCAGTTTCAATAGGCTTGGTCATTAGGCGGAAGAAATTATAAATACCAAATTTTATTGAATTGCGCACAAGGTTTACATGAACAGCCAGCCAGACGGACGGACATCGTTGAATCGACTCAGAAAGTGATTCTGAGTCGAGCGGTGCACTTTGAGGTGACTAATATTTGTGGTCGTTACAAACATCTGCACAAATCCAATATACCCTCTCCACTATAGTGGTGTAGGGTATCAAAATAAAATTCGCACAAGTTATTGCCTGGAGATTTTTATCCCAATTCCTCACTGCTGGGACTATGGTATAGTGTGAGGTTATAAGATATCTTAGTGTAATTCTAAATTGCTGTAGCATTTATTATTCTTTGAGTAATTTTTGTTAACAAAAAATAAGTTATTTAAATTCAATAGTAAGTGGTAGTTTTTCTCTTTCTTTATTGTATTGTATCTAATCATAAAAAGAACTTAGGGTTTTCTTAAAGGCCTGTTACCTTTGATTATTAAGGGTCAGTCCATAAAGTGTTAAATGTATTGTATTTCAAATCCTTATTTTTGTTGTGGGTAAATGACTTAAACAAATTATACAATCGTAAGATTCAAGACAGATTTATGCAATAAAAAAATTAAGTTAATGCATGACACCCTTTTATCAACCCTTTCCTAACATGGTGCAAGTACCCACCCAACTGTAATGTATACGTTTTTTAGACATTTTATTATTATTTGGCGTAGTGGAGTAAATACGCAAACTTTGCTAAAAAAAATAAATAAGAAATAAACATTATGATTATTGTTATTGTTATTACTAAATACAGACATAATTTTTTCATTATTACTGGACAGCTGAGATAAAACGAACCTGGAGTTAGGTAATTGTTCCCCAAGTGAATAAAATAAGCTTATTTTTGCATTAATATAAGTAGTAGCAACTATTATAATGTAGTGAGGAAATTGTAATGTGCTATGATATGATGCAGGAGTTCTTCCAACTCTTAACAAATTCTTTACGTTACATAATTGTGAAAATTAATCCGGCACTTTCTATGTATAAAACCATCAACATTATTTGATTGGAATAAATTTAAGGTTAATGTAAATAAATCCTTAAAAACGTAAAGAATAAATAAGCCAACAATTTAAAATTTCCTTTTTAAAATCTCAACATCCACAAATTTCAATTTGTTTTAAATGATTGTCTTGCTATACGTGTTTCTTTGTTTGTGCATATTTCTGAGGGTATTTCCAAATATAAAACCAATAATTTATGATTTTTTATCCTTGATTCTCAAACCAACCAAGTTCATGTTTATTCAATACTTGTCTTCAATCCTACAAATAGACTTCCTTGTTTTTATGGGCATTTTATTCTTGTTTTTTTTTTTTTTTTTTTTTTATTCCTCTTCTCAAATGGTCTAAAGAAGCCATTAATTTTCATTTTTGTTCTTGCAGTGAATTATTGCCGTATTTTTAGCAAAGATGTTGAATAAAATATTTTTATAGGCTTAAAGGTGTCATCACTAAACTACGTTTTTGAGAAATGCAAAAAAAAAAGAAAATAGGAAAAGATTTTTTTTTATATTTCTAGGAAAATCTTAATATTTAAATGATTTAGAAGGGCTCTTGAAATCATTTATCCCTCATCATTGTTAATAAAAAACTTATTAAAAAAAAAATATTTTTAATGAAGTTTTTTATTGTTTTTAATATTTTTCGTGGGAATTGGTGCGAAAAAAAAGTTGGGTTATCAAATTTTAACAATTATTTTTAACTCCTTGTTGTCACGTGTCACTCATTAACCACATCACTTGAAAATAAGAAATTAAAAATCCCTCTTACTTAGTTTAAGCAATAAAAAATAAAAAATAAAAAACTGGAGAAGATTTAATGGCAAAGAAAAGTATCAGTAAAGAAATCCTTTAACCCTTTATTGTCAAACAGTTTTTTATGTCTCTTTAATGTTGTGATGGGGGTAGGAATATTAAGTATTTGATGGCGTTTGTCAGGGGCTTTAAACTAATAATTTGGAATTTTAAACCATGTGGGCAAATGAAACATGTGCACAAAAAAACAAATTGTGGCAGAAGGACCTTAAGCAGCTATAATACTACTTGGTGCTATCAGTGTTTTTACTGTATTTCCGAAAGCTGATGCTAAATGTCGCTCCAAATCCAATTCAAAACTGGAATGCACTTAAATGGATTACTTGAGTCCCTTAAATTAACTAATACCTATAAATAAGCCATGTTGAATAGAGGTTTTGAAGACTAAGCTTTAAGTGAAATACTTAAACAATTGACTATTTATATCGGATTAAACTAGATTGACCTTAGACTCCTAATCTAATATTAAAGCTCATCGAAGTTTATCTTAGGATCTAAATAAATACACAAAATTCGAGATAATAAAGCAACACAAACGAACACAGAGAAAACAGATTCGTGATAGCAACCGAATTTGTTGCCAATCGAATGATTCGGTTGCAAACATAGAATTTTTCGGTTCTATCAAGAGAAAGTCAGTTGGCAAAGAAGAATTTCGGTTAAAGCAACCAAACGTTTGTTACCCTTTTTAACATTTTGTAGTCACAACTAATTTTACAGTTGTGACTACAACATTTAAAAGGGGTAACACAAGTTTGGTTGCTTTATCCGGTCACTAAACTAGAATCATTCGATCGACAACAAAATCGGTTGCTATTACGAATCTGTTTTCTGTATGTATAAACCATTACGTCTGGACATTTTATGGAGGACTCCAGCTGAGTTTTTCGAGGAGTCACATAAGATGAGACTTCATATGTGACTACTCATGTCAACACATTCTAAGAAAAGATACGAATTAAAGTTTTTGAAAGTCTAGGATTGACTTAATTTTAACTCTTGAAGCAATTCAAGTACTCCTGAATCGATCTTAATAATGTTAACATATAGTAAAATGCCATGTCGTAATTCTAGACGACCTGAAACAAAAAAAAAATTATTAATTATTTGGATTACATAAAACAGACACTAAAAAATCTTGAAATCCATAAGACAAACTGAACAGGAATATACTGAAATATAAATACTTTTCAAAGCCGAACGGATAATGTGAAGTAAGCCAACAGACTTTGAAATTTTTGAAACGATACAATTTACACATATGAATGTTGAAACAACATAAAAACGGCATTTGGTTCTAAAAGACTTAACTAACTTCTACAACTAAGTAGCTCAGTTAAGAGCTACTTAGACTACTGGAGCTATTAATGAAGTAAGGCTAAAGTATTCCAAGAATCCTGACATGGCTCAACTAAGCTATACAAAGTTTTTAATGGCAAGCAGAGCTGATAGACGGCAAAGCATCTGTCATGGCTTTTCTAAGGCTTGTATTAAAATAGGGATAAGAGTTTGTGCCCAGGTGAAGCTCGTAAACTGACAGAGCTTAATTTAAATGGATAAGACAACTCAGATAATGTTAAGTCAATTTAAGTACTTTACAAACCAAATGGAAACTTTTGAAATAGTTCAATCAATTTAACTACTTCTCAAATCAAACGGAAAGTCAACTGTGTGCTGAGACTACAAAAATTACTTCAATAATAGGTTAGGTTAGGTTACGTGGGTTGCTCGCAAGATAGCGTGTTCACTCGAAGGCCTTGTGCCCCATTGTGATACCCTTAGAATTACCATTCCCTTATTTTCAAATTTCATACATAAAGGGAGAATGGTTGCCCACCCTAATTTCGTTGACTATGTACTTCTTGTGATTCCCGTGAGAACCAGCCGGTACTTCTAATAAATCTGATCGTATTTACTATTGACACATCTCTGAGACAGTCCAGATCATGGAAAAGAGCTCTACCAAGATGTAGTAGTCTATGCTCTTGTAAGACTGGGCAGTCACATAGAAGGTGTTGTACCGATTCTTCCTCCTCCTCATCCAAACAACTTCGACAATAGCAATAGCTACCCAAACAGGTCAAATATGACAAGTAGAGCACAATACAAAGATATTTGGGTTAATAACTCAACTGCCATTTGAAGGAAAGACATGAAAAGAGCTGTCACGACTTCTTTAAGTCCCGAAGTCAAATAGCGACATTGTACCATGAGCTGAAACTGCTAAACTGACTTAGATAACCAATAATGCTGAATCATTTCAACATTTCTTCCATTTTGGAGTTACTTGATCGTATGCAAGGTAAGGCGAAGGTGCTCATCAATGATAATAAGGTATCCAATTCGATTGACCTACTGGAGCATCGTGGTAATTGTTCTATTGATAATAAAATGGAATGTGTTCAGCTGAAATTAGTGAAGTTTCTCCTGATACCCGTTTTAACCGTTATTCAGTTAGGTCTAATCCATTTGTTGTTGATTGTATAGTGGATTCCACACTACACGGATAACTCCGTATGTGGAAATAACTTCCGGCAGAAGTCTATCCTGTCAGTTTCAAAGTAGAAAAGTTCAAATATAATATCCATAAACAATATAATACGGATAATCGAGGTCTCACATAATATCCATAAACAATATTCCCTCTATCCGATCTATCTAGCTATTATTCAATCGATTAACCGCCAATCGGTTAACCGATTAATTTTGGTCGGTTAACTGTTCAAATAATTTAAAATTGGCTATTTTAAAATAACAAATAAACCGATTAATTTGTGTCGATTAACCGATTAACCGAAATTTATTTTTTTTGCACTTTATATAGAAATATAGTTTTTAGAACACTAATTTTATGTATTAACTCATGAACATTAACTTCTAGCAATAGTTTTTTAGAAGTATAGCACAAAAATTGAAACTAAGGAATTTGGAAATGAACTTTTTTCTAGAATGTACTATGATTATCTTTGTCCTAATGAGTCGGAGGACGACTTGATAATAGATGAATCTAAAGACATAAGAAACGAGTCTTTTATCAGAAACTATTAAAAGTACTTATAATCTAAAAAAATACAAAAAGGACTCCAAATATATATATGAGGATTTTATATGAGAAATTGGATATTCTCTATCATGCTTTACCTTTGATTTTTCCAACATCTAATCAGTGAGAGAGTTCTTTCCAATTCAAGTTTTATTAAAACTAATGAAAAAAAAAAAAGGAAAACATTTCAATTATATTCTTTTTTAAAAAGCTTATTTCAGAAGATCTCCCTGAAATCCAAAAAAAACTCACATGTGCATAAAAAAGGTCTCAGATATCATATTTTTGTTTTGCTATTACTTATTTGGTTTTGTTGAATTGTTATGTTTTATTTGTTTTTTATGTTTTTGTTCTTTTTATTAATAAAATTCTTAAATAGGTACACAAAATTCATTGATTTATTCTCAATTTAAAATTAAAATAGAAATTACTCGGTCAATCGAATAATTCAAAATTAATTGATTAATAACCGATTAAATCTAAACCCCGATTAATTATTTGCTTGATTAACCAGAAATCCGATTAATTGAATACCCTACTAGGTATCCTCCCTCCTAATTCCAACACAAAACATTGCATTTGTAAGGGTCATCCCCTGAGTGCTGGTCAAAGCAAAAAAACTGTAAATAAATTAGACGCGAGGAATGCTGAGACTACAGAAAACACATAACTTTATTTTTAGAGAAACAGAGAAGAAAAGTTGAGTCAAGATTCTTAAAAAAGGGTTTCTAAAGCGCAACAATCATTAAATTCGATGTCAATGGATGCTTAAATGATTTGTATTAAAGTGCAGTGACTAATACAATGGAAAATTCTTTTCGCTGTTAAAGGCCAACATAGAACACAAGTTCAGCTAAAGAGATGCATTTACAAGGGGAAAAAATGCATTGTTTTCAGTTTTTGTTAAAATTTTCCCATTAAAAAAATTCTTTTGCAATTTAATTAAAAATAATAGAAATGTGCACATAATTGTCGTTCTAATGAGATATAAAAAAGAGAAATAGATCAAAAAATGTTAAAGTTATTAAAAATTCCCCAGGTCATTAACGTGTCTCAGGCCACTAGAACAAGAAATGTAGGAACAAAATTAACATATTTTGATATACATTCAAAAAAAAGCAAATTTTTACTTAAAATATATCCATATTTACTTGTGTATGAGTTTTGTCTTCGTAGGATATCGTTAACCTATTCGCAAGTATGACCAAAAAAATAAAATTTTTTTTAACTGCTGTTTTAAAATTCCATTTTCAAATTTTGAAAAATTTTTTTAAACAAATTTCAGAATTTTTTTAACATCTCATTGGAACTTATTTAGAATATAATAGGTAATAAAAGTATAAAAAAAATGTGAAAATATCTCTTATAGTTTTTCCGTACCTGCGATTTAAATTTTGAATTTTTCGAGAAAAAAAATTATTGGCCATTTTATGTGGAATGAGCTCTATTTCCTTAGTGTTATGAATTTTAAGTAAAACCTATACAGAATACTATAGTCCAGATAATTTTAAATAGACTCTGAAAGTTTTACTAAAATTGGAAAACGCTAGACCTTAAATCGTGAAGGTCAAAATTCAAATGTTTCAACATTTGGAATTTCTAATTTAAAGATATCGAAATGTTATTTATTTTTGGCCCGATTTTGATGAAACTTAAGAAAAATATAAAATGAAGTCTATTGTTTCAGAGTTATTTTTTTTACGAATGTTCACCAAACTGAGGGGTGTGACTTGCAAAAATCCAACTTTCGTTTATTAAGGGCCACCCTAATGAACATAGTCTAAATAACAAACGAAGACGTTTCCGAAGTGGAAGGAAATCGACACAGAACTGGTGCTGCAATTGGTTCCTCGAATGTAGGGATCCCATCTTTGCCTCACACTTTATATGAAAGGGTCTTTAAGGAAGGGTCATTTTAGCATACCGTTGTTTTAGGAAGCGGTAAATTGCCACTATTTTTTCACTCTGCGACAGGGACAGTCTCGGAACTAACTCAAATGAACTTGCTCTATTTTGGATATTTTTGGATTAAGATTAGTTCACAAAATGTTTTAACTTTTGTCAACACATTGCCACAATTAGGTTAGTTAAGTATATTATTACGTTTTAACCTTTTGAAAACGTTCGTTTATTTCCTTTAAATAAAAGTCGTTTAGTAGTTTAAAATTTGTAATTTATTTATTATTATTTATTTATTTTAAATGTATAAAAACAACAGTTCAAATAGTCACTCAGTGTCTTTATACACGTTTATCAATTCGCAGAAATACACACACACTGTACAAGTATGCACTGGCAATGCAGTTGATGTCTTTACTTAACTATGCTTCAAATTAGACACACTTTTGTGGTGTTCTCACGGCCAATTTATATACACTGTAGACGGTAATGAAAGCTCTATTTCTACTATGATCTTAAAACTAGAATATTTGAATTCTAGAGCATTCGATGTTAGTCATTAATCATTTAGTTTTGCCATACTTACAAACAATGCTAATAACTGTTTGATATCAACATTGTTGATAAGTAGAAGCTTCTACAGATGGACGTGTTTATAAACATGATGAACGCTACAGGCAGTTACAGACCGTTAAATTCAAACCGCTTTTGTAAAATCGTAACAATATATTCTCTTTTCACTTGTCACAAGACTAGAGTGTTTTAAAACACAATATTAATAATATCAAATTTTTGAAACAGATAAGCAGAATTGAATCAGAGTGCCAAGCAATTAAGAAGGGCTTTATATAGAAACATCTAAGCATTTAAAGAGTCCCAACTTTGTATTAAATACCGTTTATTTCTAAGTTCAAAAAGATCATTAAATCGTAAACCAAAAGAGTTAAATAGCAACAATCATATTAATTGTGCCCTGTTAAGTAACAACCTGAAATCTGGAACCACGTTTACATGATGCACACTCCAAAGTAAATAATATAGAGTACCTTAAAATTCGTTTGCAGCTTAACAAATAAATATGTTTAATTGTCCTACCATACAACAAACTGAGGTCTTTTTTTAAACAAGTACCAACCAGCAACCCCTTTTCAATTTCATAATCATGGCAACACAAAAGCTGCTTCCTTGGTAATTCTTCTTCCAAAACAACTCAAAAAAAAAGTCCGTTTTACAAAATAAGTAAAATGTTGAGAATAAATTAATTAAACCAATTAAAAAACAAGAGCAAGTAATTACGTTGTTGCGTGTTTGGTACGTTGATTTCTTTTACTTTTTGTTTGCTGCAAGTAATTCATTCTCGGAAGATGGTTTTGTTTCGTTTAATTTGTAAGTTCCCTTTTCCTCCATTACAATTCAGTCATCTTAAGGTAGTTGCCACAAAAATGTCCTCGTAAGTGTTTTTGTGTATAATGTGGGAGTTTTTTATTTTATTATTCTTTTATTTTTTATTGTACTAAATAAGATTGTGGGGAGTTTTGAGATGTAATCTTTTTATTGTAATATTTAAGCTCAATTTACCTTTTTTTGTATTTAAGTATTCTTATGAAAAAAAAAAACAAGTTATCTTGTAACAATCAATCTATGCTTGTTGTCTTTTCCGTTTCCTAAGCTATTTTGGTTACTTACATTGTAGGATTTTGTTGATTGTAATATGGCAGTTTTTCATTTGCTTATCGTAATCTTAATATTGGATTTTTGTCTACATATTTGGTTTTTCCTTAAACATATTTTAGTTAGAACATTTTCTTGATCCTAATTTGAGTAATTTATTTTGTAACAAATTTATTTGTGTCTTTTTTTGAGGAAGCAAAGACATCATTGTTGTGATATAATGATGAAATCTAAAGATGAGCCGAAAATGTTTTTATTTTTTAAAGAGAATTTAATATGGGATTGTTATGGTTACCAACATTTTAAATTTAAAAGAAAAATGTTGTCTTGAATTTGTGTTGTCTTTACTTAACATTTGAAATAACATTTCATTTAAAATATGTATTTGGAAAATGATTTCTACTAAAGATTTCTAAAGGAATTAGTTCTATTGGTTTATAGAAGTAATTGTAAAGATATTTCAGCACTTAGTCGGAAGTGGTTTAGTGATAAGTGAAGAAAACCTCATAAAAATGCGTAAATAAATTCTCCCCAGACTCTCTATTTAGTTAAGTACCTTAAATGTTAATTGCTTAGCTAATAAATTATCAACAATAGTGACAAAAATAGTTACTACTACTACTATAAGATTAATCACCCTTGGTTTCCTTTTAAATGTCCACCCATTTGTTCCCTAAATTACATTTCCAAAAATTTGTCGAAAGGAAAACAATAGCCAACAATGTTAAAACTGTCAAAATATTGAGTTATTTTTATGATAAAAGGAAACCCAAAGTATAGACAAAACTCTGCAAAAACTGACCAAAGTTTCACAAAACCAAACACTGTAAATAAAATACTATAGAAAATTGTATGGCATAATAACAAAAAAAAAACCATAAATATCTAATAGAGTTTTAGAAATTACAAATGTACAAATGAACCCCCCAAAACAAAGGATCTGTGATCATTTTACTCTTTACACACATACACACAAATACATGTATAGTAATACAGACACGCGTTGATTACCGAGTTGTTCACGAGTCACTTCCGCCAAAAAGTCATTTGGTTTTTGTTTAATTTTAATGGATGTTTGGTAAACACGGCATTTGAACCCTTTATGGTGAATCAACTATATTTTGGTTGTTAGCTGGCTGTCTGGTTTTTATTTTGGGATAAATTTTAACGAAATATGAATTTCAACACAACAAACACCAGCAGGCAGCCACATAGAAATTTCAACTGTATGTTCACAATAACAACTACAGATTGCTTTAACATGATAAACTTAATACAGTGGGACAAAGACAAGTTTTTTTCAATGCCGATATTACAGAGTCAATTTTTTAATGTTCCTCTTTATAATATTGGATAGTTTATGCAGCTACCTTTACACAACATGAGTTGAATATACAAGAATCAGTTTGAATTTACTTAGAATCGGCTTTACTCTACGTCTAAGAGAGAAGCTTTTATCGGATCTCAATATAAATAAGTGTTCTGGGCCAGATGGCATACCAGCGCTGCTGTTGAAGCAGTGCTCTTTGACGCTAGCTTGTCCTAATAATCATGAACATTTTCGTTCATTAGCAATTTGTTCTTTAATATCAAAAGTTATGAAGTGTATGTTAAGCTACCATCTTGCTAAACTGTAGATTCCATACATGACTCTCTACGGGAGACTTGTTAGCAATCCTCTCGAAATGTTTTGTCGTTCCATCCACCGTTTTGACCAAAGTAAAGTGATGGCTCTGGATATTTCACAGCTAATTGCCTTTGGTGTCGGTAATAGGTTAGGTTAGGTTATCAGGCAGCCGTCCAAAATCTTCGTTTGTACAGCTCACTTGGGTCAAATACACGTTCCCTTTGTGGTACCTGAAAGGAGATGAAAAACACAGAGGGAAAAGAAATAGAAGTAGAAGAAAGGAATTCTATAGATTATTAAGCAAGAGGAGAAAGGAAAAATCGGAGGAGTAAGAGGAGAAGGTGTTGAGAGTCAAGTAATGCAGACCATCATGGGACAGTTGTCGGGTAGCCATGAGGTGCAATTTGCAAGTCCGGTCTTATCAACCACCTGCTTTCCCTAATAAAGGCGTCTATGCACCTTAATTCCTTAACTGATAGCCCGGAGAGGGTATCAAGGGATCTCTCACCTAAAATTCTGGCTTGTTGATCACCAAGTGCCGGACAATTACAAAAGAAGTGTAAAATAGTTTCTTCCTCATTCCGACAACTTCTACAGAAGTCGTTATAAGGTAACCCAAGTCTTGCAGCATGGGCACCGAAAGTGCAATGTCCGGTGATCATCGCCACCATATTGCTTAGTCGTATTTGTTGCAGTCGAAGTAGATATGACGTGCGTGTGCAGTCCAGCACAGGCCATATCATCCTCGTGATAGTACAGGTGTATTTCATCAAACGAATTCAATATCAATTCATTTAAACGATCTACTATGTCAAACATCCTACCATATATATTGTTTTGCAGATGACAGCAACATTCATATTTATTCAACTATCCTACCGGAGATTGTCAACACATATATGATTCGCTTAACCCTCTGATGCCTAAGCATGCCTCAAGGCACTCATCAGAAAATGCCAATAAATGCAAATATAACTGATATTTCATTTGAGAGCTTTTTAAAATAATTTAAGTGCGTTTTTTAGCAACTGCTACATGAGTTTTTGAAAAGAAAAATCAGGTATATTGCATTTATTGGCATTTTTGCGATGAGTGCTTTGGGTATGCTTGGGCATTAGATGGTTAATTAGGACCATATACCAAGCTCTCAATAGAGTCGTACAATTAAATTCTCCTTCAAGGCTTGCCAGACTCAGTTTTGCATGTTGATGCAGAAACACACGACAGATCATGTCGCTTCATCTGGTATTTATGAGTGGTGCAAATATTTTTGAATCTGACGGTCTTGATGTTTTGGACATGTGAGGGCGGGCAGTGTGTCACAAGAAGCATTTTTAATGAATTGTTAAAGATTCCAAACTCAGATATGATTATAGAAAAATTTCAAAACAAAAATTTTCAATTGAATGCTCTGGTGGGGTAGTATCTCTTATTTTGAGGAAACCTCTATTAACCTCCAGAATGACCCTATTACAACATCACAGAAATTAGATACACCACACTTATGTTAGCTCATACATTCTTATGAACGGGAAGAAATTATAATGTTAAGCGGAATATCTTCCTTATCGAAACTCGTAAAGCTTCGATAACATCATTTATAAAGACGCAGTCAATGCCACTTCAGTTTCGTACGTTAAAGAGACAAATGTCTTATTTGCTAATAAGAATAATGCAATGCCAACACAGATGGGTCTCTACCATTGGCCATTCTAAGATCAACATCACGAGGTTGTGAAGACCTCCAATATAAACAAAGATATTTTAGGAGCAGGTTATCGTAACAGAAAACATTGTAATTTCCTTTGTGCATATCAAATTTCTTCTCTAAGTAAATCATCTTGGAGTTATCCGGCTCTGAATTAGTGTTTTTCTATGATGAGTGATTTGATAGTTTTTAATAAGTAATGCTTGATGTAAGCGTGTTAACAGTTACTTTAAGACACTCGTGTAAAAGTTTTCGACGTTTCTCTAGCCTCATCTACTTGATCGTTGCTTGCAAAAAGAGATTTTTTTTAAGGTTTTTACATGAAAAGTGATTAGATTACTTGAAAAGTGATAAACAACTTATGCAATGAAACGCGTTAACAGTTGCTTTTAGAACGACATTCATGTAGAAATAGTCAACCTATGGATAACCGCAACATCTTTACCCCTAAACTGGTGCTTTGTGCAATATCTGCTTGATCATTGCTTGTTTATTGGAGACTTTATAGTAATAAAGCGTTCAATACTTCCAAATTTATTTGCTTCGGAGAAATCATCAAAGGGCTCATTCAACTACAACATTAAGGAGTTATGTGGTCGATAAGCATGTAACCAAAGACTTTATATAAAATTATTTACATATTAAGATAAATGACCAAGTTCAGATGCAAACCATTGCTTCTAGGACGACAACGTGTCTAAGATTATCATGGGTACCTGCCGCGAAGGCTTAAACCGCATGGCGCTCTTAACACCGGATAGAAACAATGCGTCTATCAGCGCCATTGAATGACTTGTAAGGTACACTCAATTGGCAACTTCTTGTACAAGAGAGCTCGGGCTATCTAATCCCTGCCATCCATAGCTAGCTAGCCAACTGACCAGCCCAGGACAATTATCAAAGCTGCAACATCCGGCCTGGTGACCCAGTCCGATGTATGGTCTCTGACTTCAAAAGCTCCCTGCCGATAAAAGTCAAAGTGAGTGTACTATAACACACACTTTTGACCTCGACAGAAAACCAAGTCCAACGACCAGTACATCACGAATGCTACTGCCTTAATACATTTCCTGAGCACAAACGCCAGTTGGTTATCTGCTACTTTCAATGGCTCTGTTGAGTCAGCACCTAGTAAGATACAATTGGTAGACCGAAATTTAGCACTAGCCCAAACATCAGTCCTTTAACCAACGATCTTCTTCCCGCTTTGGGTTTTAACCACAGCCATAGCGTACCTCACCGAAGTGACCTCACCAACGGTCCTACAGGACCTAAGTCCTGGGGCAAAGGACCCCCGCTATACTAGATGAGACTCTAGTCAGCTGCGAGTTAATAAATTAACTCTTACCAGGAATGAGACCCGTGCGTCTCGGAGCCCCGGTTTCGCTCCATATTTCCCCTTGAGGCATAACATCAAGGTGTGGAGCTCACCAAGATGCTTATCCATGCCCCAAGGGGGGAGCTTCTAGGACGACAGTCGAGGAGAGGTTATCAACGTTGTTGTAACTACAATATCAATACTCGTACACACTCCGCTTAGAGAATGTCATTTAGTAGATACGCTGTTTATTGCTCGTGAATTTCATACTTGATGGGGACTCACCAACTAGGAATATAGGAATACTAAGTTTCTGTGGATGTTTATGAGTTACGTTGCACATTGGTTGAAGAGTGTCCGAAATTCATTTTTTTAATGTTCGCCGATTTGGATAAGTTTTTGGTATTTTGTTGTCAGATATCTGAATATTATGATATTTATTATTTGTTCTGACAGACACGCTCAGACATGTTCATATATGTTCGCTTGTTTAAAATGGTATTCAAATTTACTGTATATTCAATCTTTTGGTACAATCACAGCAAACTTATCATATGACTTTGTTGTATATTTTCATAAATAAAAATTGTCATAGATGAGATTTGCATTAAAAAAAGTTGGAAAAAGTGGCATATAAAAAATTGTGTAGAACAAAATATGAACAACATCAAAATTTCAATGTTCATCAACTTCGGTGGACCGCATATTTTTAGCGCTGTTTAACGAAAGATGTCAAATTACAGCTTGAAGTCTCAGCTAAAAGTTAAAAAAAAAATCAGCTGCACCTACCTGCTCCTTTTTAAAAAAACTGTAAAAACTATAAAGTGCATAAACAAAATATGAATTTTCGTTCTTGCATGGTGTTGTTGCTATCTTTACTATTTAAAATTATTACATAAATATGTACATACTAGTCAAGAAGCTATTCTGCCAATAGTATGTCTCTATCTTACATTTTATTTGATTATATATGCTGCCCGAGGAAGCTCAGGAAGCAAGGAAAGACTATAGAGTCCATAGATTATATTATTCGCGAAAAATTGGACGTGTAGCCACTAATGAAGACTTAATGCATTGTGTTCAGACCCATTTATAAATAGATTTCACTCAAAGCTGCAAATCAAAAGATTGGAGTACGATAAGGATGTTAAAAAATTATTAAAAGACTATGCTTTAATTACTTATGCATGTTTCTTCTATTTGTTTGTTCTATGGGAGATGGGCGTAAGAATGGGCGGATCAGGTATATATTTTTAGGAGCCCATTCTACAATTATAGTATTTATTTTTTGTGAAAATTGAGTTAATGCATTAAAAACCAAAGGAGTTATGCCACTTTTTCAATACAAGTTGTATGTGAAGAGGGCGTAAAAGTTTGCGGATATTTTTCAAATTTCACACAAATGATAAGAGGTGGGCGTAAAAGTGTGCGGATCATTTTGATTTTTTCATTTTTTTCTTGATTCAGATAAAAATTTCTATGTGCCAAATTTCATTGTCCTTCGTCAATTTCTTCTATTTTTAGCTGCTCGTTCTATGAACCTCATCCTATGTGATGCATAATTTAAATTTTAGATCAACTACAGAATATCAGTTATGTCAGCATTTGTATAATGTTCCTTATGAATGTGAGTATAGAGCAAAAGTCCGTTTAATATCACAAAAAACCATAAGAAAAAAAAATATAAAAACAAATTTTTTGTTGTTAAAAAAAATATTCGGGTTGAAAAATAATTTTCCATATTTTGACCCATTGTAAGTCCAAATTACTATAGCCTTATATAAATCGTTGCAATGGACTTTGAAATATCTATCATTAGATATCCATATTGTCTATATTAATGACTTAGTAATCCAGATATAGATCAAAAATAGGCCAATAATCGAGGTTGTCCCGGTTTTTTCCTATATCTCAGCCATTTATGAGCCGATTTTCCCGATTTTTAATAGCAACTGAGCCGGAAGAATTCCCGATATATTGATGTATCAATTATGTTTGTTGGTTATTTGGGAGCTACGGAAAGTTGATTTCAACAGACAGACAGACGGACATGGCTATATCGACTTCGCTATATAACGATCCAGAATATATATACTTTGTGGGGTCGCAAATGAAAAGTGAAGAAATTACAAACGGAATGACAAACTTATATATACCCTTGCCACTCATGGTGAAGGGTATAATAAGGATAAAACTAAGTCAATGAAAAAATTACTCTCTTTTGACAAAAACGTGTGATACAATAAGAAAATATATGGCAACAAATTCGTACGGATTTGACAGTTTTTGGCTCTCAATTACCTATTAGCTGTCATCTTTACCTCCATCTTCTATACAAAACAATGCAAGCACATATGATATTTTGAAGTCGTTTTGACAAAAAAGGGTTACACTGGATAAGAAAATATAGCAGACCATATATATGAAATCTAGTGTCACATATATACAAGTAGTAACATCCTTTTAAATCCAATCATTAACTTACTTTGCCCCACTGTGCACCAACTTTGTTCCTGCTGATTTTTGATATTTATATTTGGAGTAACAGCTGAATGTGTTACACGTCCAGCAAGTTGGCCGTAGTTTATAAAGCACACGCGTATATTCGCGCGCTTTCACAAAAAAAAAAAAAACAAAACAGTAAAATGGGAATAACAACAAAAAAGTAATATTTATCTCCCAGTAGGGGGTAATGGTCATTTAGAATTATTATTATTACTATGACTACATAGTAATACATTGTGTTAGTTAAGAGAGACCTCCAGCAACTAAAGGACTTTTAAATAAGCGAGAGTTTGTATAGACGCGCATTAAGAACTCATTCGCCATATACAGTGTAGCGGCCAAATGTTTTTTTTTTTTTAATTTTCTGTTCAACGTATAGACCTTTATTTTCCTTTTTTATTTTGGTTTTTAATAGAGTCATGTGTTAGACACAATATAGGGATTGTCCTTTAAACCCAGTGAATTTGAAATATAAATAAAAGTAATAGTATTTTTGTTTTTTTTTTGGAGGATATAGTGTTAGAATTAAACAATATGTTGTTGTAATTTTCCTATCTTTGATGCAGCCATCCATCCCTCTTAAAGGTCTTTTCGTATGTGTTTATATGTGAACTCCTGTTGAGGCAACACAAAAAGGATCATACACAATTTACTAATATGGGTTCATAAGTGAATCTATATAAGTACTTATATCTATAGTTGGGGATGTTAGCGTGTGTGTGTTTATGTATAGAAATACGCGTGCTATAAACACAATCTATGAGATTGTCTTCACGTTTGTCCATGTGTGTAGTTGCCTGTACTTCTATTATAAGGGATGAATTTCTGTTATTAGCAGCCTATTAGAAAATATGTTCAGTGTATACATTAAATAGAAATAAATTCATTAACGGAATAGTTCCCAAATCGTTTAAACTCATTTTCAATCTATAAGCAACAAATAAAGTCATTAAATTGATCACCCATTCATTCATCTATGGTGTTGCTAAGTATTAATGGGAAATGTTTAACAAAACAAAGTTGGTTGGAAATTGTGTAAACTGAATAAAGGTGTGCTATTAAAAGTGTAGTTTGTTTCACAAAAATCTCTCAATGGAGGCATTAGGATAATTACATAATATTTGTTTTTACAAAATTAGTTAATGAGAAGTAAATTTTTAAATATCTTATCAATGTTTGTATTGGATGTTGATTAGTCAAAAAGATATGTTCAGATAATAGGGTAGCAATTCCAAGATTTCAGCATTCATTAACAGAGTGAGACTTTTTTACTTATCGAAACTCGTAAACGCTGTCAATGTATTTTGAATTTCTTACGTGAAAATGACAAATGTTAATAGAGACTCCTCAATAATTCCACTCTTGATGCACTGAAGAACAAGGAACTTTTTATTTCTTATCAATGTTTGTGTGGGATTTTGATTAGTCTGAGAAGATAGATTCAATCTAAAATGCTAAGTGGAAGACGTGAATTGTGCAAATTATCGTGGATTATGATCGTTTATGTGACAAATGTCTTACTTGCTAATAAGAACAATTTTCGATAGGCATTTCCATATTGTAATCCCGAAGATGTCATAAGGGTATACTGACGGCTCAAAAAAGGTGGTGGTTTCTTTATTGATAGCTTTGGGATAAAATCCTACTTTAGGGTACCTATCCTCAGTACGGCTCTTTAGGCGGAAGTTACTGTCATTAAACGTGCATCCAATTGGCTGAGGTATAATCGAATGTCTAGTGATTAAATAAACCGGATCCTTTTGATTGCAAATAAAAAGCAGTTTAAAATCTGTAACAACTCTTTATTTATTTATAATGTACAACAATAACAGTTCAAATAGTCACTCAGTGTCTATTTACACGTTTATCAATTCACAGAAATAGACACATACTTCATAATGTGCAGATGTTAACTCTAACAGCGCCAATGATGAACTCACTCACGACTGCAACCTCTGCCACTATTTATACACACGCCATCTTTCGTGAATCTTCAACAATGTTCTTAACGGACAAACTACTATATTCGAATTTTAGATCTTTCAATGTCAATGTTAGCAGCTTAAACATGCAGTGTTGCCATACTTATAAATAAGTGTTGCCATACTTATAAACAATGCAAATAAGCGCATGCTATCAACATTGTTGATAAGTAGAAGCTTCTACTGATGGACGTGTATATAAACATGATGAATGCTGCAGGCAGTCGTTACTGATTGTTAAATTCAAATCGCTATTGCAAATTCGTAACAATAGCTCTGTTCAATAACTAAAAGTTGTTACTAGTTAGTAACAATTGTTACTGGAAAAGCGTTCATTAACTCAAAAAACTAGCAAGTAGAGAAAAAATCAAGAGCGTATAAATTTTAGAGAGTGTTATCTCCGCTTATATTTCATATGTTTTGTGTTATTGTTTATTTATTTACAATTTTATTTTTGTGGTGAAAAAATTAAAATTGAAGAAAATGTGAATATTTATACATTTTAAAAGGAAAAAATATGAAAATTGTGTGTATAAATTTTTTGTTACTGGAAAAGTGTTCATTTACTTTTTACTATTTTTGAGAATTTAAGAGAGTAATTTTGTATATTTTGATTTTATTCTCTCGTTGCAAGTATTTACTGGGAAAGTAAATGAACAGACCTAATATGTATATTTACTGATAGTAAGGCTGACGTTGACGCACTAGCGGGTGTCCTTACGACATCTAAGTTAACCAAGGAATGCCGGGTATCCCTAAATGAGATAGCGAGTCATTCTAGGATAACCCTTAATAAAGGTAATCGTATAGCAGATGCATTGGGAGGCGATTGACCCCTTTTCTGGTATTTCCCTTGTTAGATGCAAGATGGCTGCACAGCAGAAACTATATGAGACTGCACAAAGCATGTGGACTAACGAGCCTTCCTGTGCTACAACGAGGTCTACTTGGCCCGTATATGATGCCAGCAGGACGAACCTACTTATTGAATTTCGTCGTGAGAAAATAAGGCTAATTGTTTCCTTCATTACAGGACACTGTATAATTGGGACACATGCTAGAAGACTGGGCCTACGGTACAACGACTACACTAGGACTTGTCATAATTAAGAAGAGGAGGAGACTGTGTCTCACCAGATAAACCTGAGAGAATGAATCCTTGGAATCCCATTCCTATCATGCTTGGATGAGATATCAAGGATGAGTCTTAGACGAATCTACTCCTTCATCAGGGAATCTGCCTGTTTTAACTTGGAGACAACGAACGTATAACAAATACCCTGCTATGTACCCCTTGGGTATCACAATGGGTTCAGTTTTTAAATAGAATGTCAAACGAAAACTTTGATGAAACTATCGACCATTTTAAGCCCAACGTCACTAGAAATAGAAGACTTGTGTTAAAAGTACAGCACATGCTAATTAATTTGCTGCTAAAAAGCTATCGCAGTCATCTCTAACTACAACATTGTGGAGTTGTGTGGCTTTGGATCATCGTATTTTACATAAGGAGTGACTTCTAGTACCATATTCGCATAGATATTTTTTATGCTGCTGTTACCACAAGATCGCTACTTTTAAACTGATGCATTGTGTAAGATCTTCGGAATATTGCTGAAGTAGTTATCTGACCTAAAATTATCTAAGCAGGCCGTTTTATATAGAAATATAGATTAGAGATACACTGTGGTGCAAAATGGTTTTAGAAAATTGTCTTTACGTTGGTTGGTTGGTTTACTGCATGCGAACAATCAAGTAGAGTCGAAGGGACTCCGTTTTGACAAGACCACACCACTCGTCAGATGTAATGTCTTTTACATCGTAATGTATGTAAAATGTATATAAAAAAGTCAAGTTTGCTAGACCCAACCTGTAGCTGTGGGATATCTCAGTAGGTCATTGAGTTTAGACCCGGCTATCTCAACGAGGTTGATCAATATATAGTTGCCCATGAATTTATGTATCTTGACACTCAGTCCAGTGCCCTGTTAATACTGCCAGCAACCTTGATATATCCTTTCTATTCCGGGTTATCAGTTGCATAGTTCGTTTCTCGTTAAAAGATGGCCACATCAACTTGGCTACCCTACATGTGTCTAAATTACGCCATCTATTCTCAGCTTTTGTTAGAAAGTCTCTGAAGATAATAACTTCAATAGTCCCCACTGGAATTGCTACTAAGACCGCATTGGAGATATCTAAGTCAGATCCCATTATGTCCAGTTCTTCTGCCTGTTCATTACCGTAGTGGTCTCTATGAGCAGAAACCCAAACCAAGGTAATACCAGATAGACGACCTAGCCTTGACAGAGAATTCTTACATTGTCTGACTAGTGAAGATGAAGTTGTGTAGGACTTCAGTGAAAGAAGTGCCGCCTGACTGTCGACAAAAATACCTATATTGCCGCGAGTATTATGATCATGTAGTATATTACAAGCTACCATGATTGTAAAAATTTCCGCCTGGAAAACACTACACTCATTCGGAAGACGATATGAGATGCTTGCCCCAAGTTCGTCACAGAAGACGCCACAACCAACACCTCAGCTCATTTTAGAACCGTCTGTATATATCCTGGTGTCATATTCGACACGAGATCACCCCTACCCCACTCACACCTAGAGGGAATTAAGACCTCGAACACACTATCAAAATATGTGTATGTATCTGATCGAAGGCAGTAGGCCCAGAATCCCCGCGTGGCCATATGTTGTCGATCTCCAACACCCAGAAGCATGAAGCCTCGCTGTGCTGCAGGCAAAGGTGGCCATTATGTGAAGGTCTATTGGTAAAAGGTGCATAATAGTGTTCAGTACCTCTGAAGGACTAGTTCTTCTTTTTATAGTTGGTCTATACATTTTCGGAGCATTTTAGAAATTCAAAACTTCATACATCATTAGATAACTAAGAACAAGACTTCTATTTGCACTCTTTGTCTGAATTTATGGATACTTTTGCATTACAGGTGCACAAAATCTTTATTCAGTGATTTTGTTTGGTTAATTAAAATTAATCTTAAATATTGTGGTTAAGTTGGAAATTCCACATGAGGTTTGCATCCATTTTGTTTATTTCGTACAGGATTTAGGGAAATAAGGCTTCCTGAATGGTCTGGTCAGGTTTCAGCAGCTCATAATTGATATTTGTCTTTTGGTCCCACCAAATACAGAGTACCTTAGTGCCATGGATATTTGGCTTTGGTGTCGATTTAGCAGGTTGGTCGGGATTCACATACGATCTCTTACGCTTAGGCTTATCCCAATGGATCGTAATGAATCGGTACAAAAATGATTTTTTTTATAGCGATCAAACATCATTTCGGACCTTCAAAATCGTTTTTCAAGTTCTCTCTGCTTTAATTCGTATGGTAGCCAATTTCCCTGTTTTTCTATGAATCTTCCTGCTCACAAACGTCTTAAAATTGCTGGTTGAGTAGCTCCCAATGATGTAGCAAGCTCTTGTTGTTTTTAACAACAATCTTGATAGAGTAATGCCACCAATTCAGTCTTTGTCTTTCGTGTTAAAAGCACCACTTCTGAACCGAACGAACCATAGCTCGCACGTTGAGACCGATGGAACACATTTGCTTTGATGAGCGATTTGTTGAAAAACAAAATACTTTAATAAAATACTTTATTGCTGTACAAATTATAGTACATTACTTTTAGACCATCGTGAAAAAGCACTTCTTTTAGTAGAATAATAAGTAGTCTTTTTGTCAAATTCCTATTATATTTCAGCTTAGTTTGAAGTAAAGTTTTTGCTGTCTAGTTGAGAGATAGCCAGAGTTGGAGAATTCTGTGGAGTTGTGGTATCTATGGCTTTCACAGTTAATTCTACAAAACAGCAAACAGATCGTCTCATATAGATAAAATATAATTAGTAAGAATATGAACATGCAATTAGTTACACCCCCATTTTTTAAAGAGTCTAGTTTACATCATAAATTAAAGTTGGACTTAGGGGCCCATTTGTAACAATTAGTAAAGATTAGATAAGAACATTTTAAACTGACTCGTACTATTTTCACAAAAATTAACAACATATTTTATCTACATTATAACTGGAAAATTAAATTTCACACGCTATTAAATAATAAATAAACATAAAAACCCAATAGAAACACACAAAAGCCCCCGTTTTTGAAATGAAAGCAAAACAGCAACAAAAAAAAAAAAAACACTTGCAACATTAATTAAAACTAATCTTATAAAAACAAAGGGTGCAACTAATTAAACACATTTTCCGATTGCTCTTTGAACAAAAATTAAATACTTACTTACTTGCAACATACGACGAGTGCGTTGCATTTATGCTCTTGTCCAGCTAATGAATAGAAAATGTTAAGCAGAAAAAACCCTTGACAGAGTTTTAATTTTATTTTTAATTCTAGGAAATAGTAACAAAGTAGAACATTTTTATATAAAAGAAATAAAACAATTTGATTTACTTTGTTGTTTGGGATTATGGGTGTTTTTGGGTTATTGACTCTGCTGCTTATGGTTTCGCTTTCTCTCACCCCTAAATGAAAGTGGCAACCGGCACTTTACACTTTTTTCTTCTTCCACTCATTTCTATTGCAACGCAATTAGAAGTAATAGAAAACAACAATAACAAACAACTAAAGGGCTTTGAATACTAGAAGAAGAAAAAAGCAGAAACAAATATGCTTGCAACATACTTACATGTATACAAAGCTAAAAACACACATATGGTTTTTATGGCGATTTCAAGAGTTGAAAATTATTTTATATTCTCGCTTTTAAAGTTTTATGGACTAGAAATAATAAACAAATGCAATTCTTTTTGTTGCTGTTTGTTGTTGCCTTTTGTGTTCTATTGCCGGGGGATTTTAAAGATTAAATATTTTGAAAATTAAATAATTTAGTTTTTTTTGTTGTTGTATTGTATAGCAATAAAAAATGCATTCAAGTGTTAAATTCGTGGGACTATAGTAATATAAGCCATTTAACAGTGTTTACAAATAAACGACTGAATAGTTGAATGTCTAGTGTTGCAGTAAAATTTACAGTGGTTAAGATGCGGAATATTAGAAACTATCACATTTTCGTCCATGAAGGGCTTATACTAACTTTTATTGATTTTTTTTATGCTACCTATACCAAGAGAAAAAATATAGTTCTACAGTTTACTGTAAGCATTTCAACATTTTTACAGGTTTTTTAAAAAATATTATAGTCACAGTAATTATTTACATGATTGTGGTAACCATAATATGGTTAACTTAAGATTCATATGATTGTGCCAATCATACATATGGTTGCAGTAAACAAGTATGTATATGTTTGTGACAACCATTTTTATAATGAAGGATTTACCATATTATGTTGTTCTCAGATTATAATAATCATAATCCGAGAACAAAAAATATGGCTAGAAGTCTATTACCTTGTGCGCAAAGTACATGTCACAATTTTGAAGATATTTCGATCAAATTTGGTATACACATTTGTTTCAACCCAAGGACGAAGCCTATTTAAAATGGCTGAAATCGGTTCATTATTTCACGTAGCCCCCATACAAATGTCTACCCGAAATTGGACTTTATTGCTCATAAATGGTAAATTTGTTTAAGTTTCTACACAAATTTCGTTCCTAACTAGTTTTATATATTTACAAATGTCGGTCCATAGTCATAGCTCCCATATAAGACCGTCTTCCGAAAATCAAATGGTAAATGTTGGTAACCACATAAAATTCAACAGAAATAAGTTCAATATAGACATAAATCACACAACCATGGCGATCGGTCCGATAATCATTCACGAAAATAAATTATTAAAATTAAAAAAAAAATTTGTTTGCTCATTTACTCAGTGTAAATGTTTTATCTTTCTTTTATTCCCCCTTTGATGGAAGTAATAACCAACAGAATTATATGTATGTATTTAAAAAGTACTATTATAATTAAAGAAAGTAACATAAAGTATCCCTTTTTGAATCTCATTCTCTCGGATCCATTATGCTTAATTTAATGTTTCAAAGATTATTATTATAATAAATTCAAAAAGTACCATTAGAAGAAAAACAAGTAAGAGAGCTATATTCGGCTGTGCCGAATCTTATATACCCTTCACCAAATTATACTTTAAAATAAAAATTTTAAGTATTTTTAGGTAAACAAAATTAAATTTTTTTTCAAAATTAAAAAAAAAAAAAATTTTTTCAAATTGTTTTTCAAAACAAAAACAAAATTAAATTTTTTTTTAAAATTTAAAAAAAATTGTTTTTCAAAATTTAAAAAAAAAATTTTTTTTTCAAAATTGTTTTTTTTTACATTTTTTAAAAATTATTTTTTTAAAATTTAAAATTTTTTTTTTTTTAGTTTTTAAAATTTTTTTTTTTTAAATTTAAAAAAATTTTTTTTTAAGTTTTTAAAAATTTTTTTTTTAAATTTATTAGTGAAAAAATTACAAAAAAAATGTTTGTGGGAAAAAAAAATATTCGGGTTAAAAAATAATTTTCCCGATTTTGACCCTTGTAGGTTCAAATTATAAAAATCGTTGCAATGGAGTTGAAATATCTATAATTAGATATTCATATTGTCTATATTAGTAAGTAATCCAGATATAGATCAAAAATAGGCCAAAAATCGAGGTTGTCCCGGTTTTTTTCTTTATATTTCAGCCGATTTTCTCGATTTTAAATAGCGACCGAGCCGGAAGAATTCCTGATAAATTGATGTAACAATTATATTTGTAAGTCATTTGGGGGCTACGGAAAGTTGATTTCAACATACAGACGGACAGACGGTCATGGCTATATCGACTTCGCTATATATAAAAATGTAGAAATTACAAACGGAATGACAAACTTATATATACCCATGCCACTCATGGTGAAGGGTATAATAACTATTAAGTCCCCATTTGAGGATTCTTTCTCAGTTAGGATCATATGTAACTATTATAATATTTCTAGATTTATCAAATAATGACAATTCAAAAACCACATTAAAATAATGAAAAAATACTATTTTGATTGCATGCCTTATGTTCATAAATACAGATCATTCAAAAAGTACTATTAGAAACATGAAAACGTACCATGAGTTCTCCTTTCTTGTAAACATTAGAAGGAAGATGTACTATTAAGCCCGCTTATACAAGATTCTTATATCACTCAGAAGCATAAATAAGCTAAATATTTATATTGATAAGTTTAAAGTCTTAGAAAAGTACCATTAGAATAACAACAGAACTAATTTCCCATTTTTAAATTTTTTCGCTTGGACCAGCATTTTTGCAATGCATTGTGTTGGAACTAGGCAAATAGGTTATGAGATGGAGGATAGAAGAGTAGTGTTTGTGAACATTTGATTTTAATTTTGCTATACTGAAAGTGACAGGAAAGACTTCTGCAGAAAGCTTATTCGACATACGGACTGTATGGCTAAAGAACGAATTTTCCCTGTAATGCGTTGTGCATTACACTGTCTAGTCGCCCACGAATGGATGAGCCCTTGCCGCATAATGTGTATTTCTTAAAAAACTACAGGTTTCGGGAACAAGTTCCCTAATTTCTGCAGAGCACAATACATTGTATTATCGCTAGAACAGTGAACACAGCCCACATTTGCGACAATGTTCCAGTGAGTCAATAGAGCTGTCACCTATAAGCACCTTCGCCATCTCCTGTACGCGGTCAAAATCGACAAAATAGACTTCGAAGCACCGGCCCATTTATGAGAGTTGTGTTCCATTTTGGGCTAGATAAAAGTGGTGTAAATAGTAAGGAGATCAGATGGAGTGAAGTATTTCCTACAACGTTTTAGAAAACCAAGGCACTTGAATGCTTCTTTTGGCACTTGAAAAATGTGTTTTGTCCATGGGACATCATGCCTAGATCATCAAGATTTTCTGATTCTTTAATATTTACACCATAAAAACAGATGAAGCAACATGATCTTTCGTGAGGTTGTATGTTAACATACAACATTAAACTCGACTATGTTCGCTCAATCCCATTCAGAGGTTGTCACTAGTTCCCGATTAAGGGAATCATTCATGTTTTTCCTCATTGCCCCAATATCCGACAGGCGTGGCCTATAATTGAATGAATATGAATGGCAAATGTTGCTATCTTCTAGATAGGGTTTGAAGTTTTATGTAGAATGTCGTTTAGAAATATAAGAAATTTAGTTGGGGAAAGAACGGAGCCTTGTGGTACTCCTGAATTAATCTTGAACTCGCTTGATGAGATCCCATTTATAACAACTCGTATAGTGCGACCTCTGAGAAAGCTCGATATAAACCTACACCAAAAGCAATGAATTATGATAAAAGCGCTTCATGCCACACCCTATCGAACGCCTTAGAAATGTCTAGAGCCACCACTTTACTTTCGCCAAAACGGTGAATGGACCATGTCTCCAGTAGAGCGTCCTCTACGAAAGCCATACTGCCGGTCGCTGTGTAAATTGTTGGACTCTAAATAATTCACAAGATGATGGTTAACCATACTCTCCATAACTTTGGAAAGTGCAGAACAAATTGCTATTGGTCGATAATTTTCAGGGTTGTTAGCCTCTCCCTTTTTAGGAATTGGAGTTACATTAGCAATCTTCCAACAGGAAATTTGCCGGCACGGTATAGAGTGCTGAAAAGGTTAGCTAATGGATGAGCTAGAGTCGAGGAACATTGCTTCAAGACCAGTGCTGGTATACCATCAGGCCCATGAGACTCGTTTATGTTGACATCCGTTAGTATCTTAGTATCCGTTAGTATCTTTTTAACTGCGCGAGCGCATAAGAATATATTCGCCATAGTAACTGATACTCTTTTGAGCTCGGGTTGACTGCTTTCCGGTAAGTTCGAATTATTTGCAAATAATTCAGCGAAAAGGTTAGCAGGTGAATTGAGGAACTAGCATTATCCTTTATTATTTTAATGAATGATCAAAAGCTTTTATTGTGCCGGGGAACAGTAAGTACTTTGGCCCGGAGGCGCTGCTCGTGTAGATATTTTTCACGCCTCAGAATTTTAGCAAATGAAGATCTCGCCCTTTTGCGCAGCGAATCAGTTTTGGCATTTTTGATAATACGGCAGATTCTAAATGCTTCCTCTCTGGATCTGATTGCAATTTTGCACTTCTGATTAAAGCAGGATTTATCCATAATGAAAATCTGCTTTCATTCTTTTTAAAGTACCATGTTCCAAAGTACATAGTTCCAAATAACACCTTGTTAGTTTATTTTTATGTGACTGCTTTAAGTTGGCACAATAATTTTGAATAAATTACATTTTGTCGTTTTATCCCTTTTTGGTACTTTATTACTCTTAAAAAGTACTAAATAAATATATATTTGTTTCTATACCAAGCTTCAGGAGTTTGGGCTGTACGATGTTGAATTATTCAGTTTTTAAGAATACAAAGTATAATTCTCCAAGAAATATATTTTCATTCATTCAAGCCCCAACTCAAATCACGGTTCAATTGCTTGCAAAACGCAATGAACAAGTAACTATGTACAACAAAATAAAAAAAAGAGTATTATTAAAGCGCTAAATTTGTTTTCACATGACTGGTCATGAGTCTATAGCAGTCATTGTAACAGAGATAATAAATTTATTTTTTATTTTATTAAAACATACATACAACCATTTTTACACCCTCAAACCTAAGTACTTGAACAATCGCATACAGGATCAGCCATTAACCACACTTGCTGCAAATATTGAATATTGAAAATTTTATGTTGAACAGTTTTATGGATTTTATAACTCAATATTGAATAAAATAAAAACAAGATAATAGGAAGTGCTTTTGTACGACCAGTCTCAATGCCAGACTGGTAGTGGTAAAAAAAAATAAAATCTAAATGAAACATGTCCTTGTAAAATAAATATGCTTTATACCAAAAGAGATAAGTTTTGCATTTACTTTTTGCTGAGTCTGCTAAATTGATATTTAAGGCAAAATTTTAAATCTCCATAACGCTTAAATACATAATTTTTCCTTCATTTCCTATTATTGAACTTCATAAAGTAGATGGGGCATAATGTTGATAATGCTCAAGCCCATTTCAAGCAATTATAAGCCTTTCAAAAAAATGTACACATTATGACTGCTTGCAATCATTTTTTAGCAGCAATTCATCAAATCTGCCAAAACTCACTCCTTTGCAGTTAAATTTTTATAGGATTCGTGTGTATTCGAGTTTTTTTTTTATTTTGCAAATTATCAATAAGCCTTGTGCATGTTTTTCATAACACAAGATTTGGATTTATCTTTTTACGAAAATCTCTCTACTTAAGTGCTTAAAATAACGTTACTTTTATCATCATCATCATTTCTGTTTTTTTTTTTTTTTTTTTTTAAGTTTATGATTTTTAAAAGCAGTTCCTTTGATCCTTGTGTAGAGATAAGTGCATTTTTTGTTTTATTTTTGCTGCTGCTACTACTGTTTGGCTTGCATTCATTCATCCCTTTTGCTTTCTTATCTCTAGCTGTATTTATGTAAGTCTTTCGTTATGTATGTCGGTTGTATTTTTCTTGGCTTTAGTGATATTTTTTTTTTTTTTTTTATTCTATGATATGTATTATTAAGACTTTGACATGTGTTTAGCTTTTAACATTTAACTATGTATATATTTTTTTTCTCTAATCTTATTGTTCGTTGAACAAGATTTTTTAAAAACTGACACGACATGAATGGATATTTTCCATTACACATTTGCTGTGCAAAACTTTATTAAATTGTGATATGATTATCCAGGCTTCGAGCTAAAAATATACTAGTATATGTTATCGCCAACAAAAAAAAAATGATAATGACTTTCATAAACCGGATATACAACAATACAATGATAACTATGTATTACCCAGAAGTAGGCTAATAATGAGTTATTAAGTATCTGGTATATAACTGCTAATTTACTTATCAATTTAATGAACATACACATAAGTGCACGCAGTATCCGATCTATCGTATCCGAACAAACAAAACCAGAAGCCGAATTACCGTATTCGTAAAACTGATTGTAATTTTCTTATTCGAGATTATGGCATTCGATATCGAGCTAGAAATGTAGAACATTTTACTATAGTTTCGATGTCGAATTCGCTCACGAATGCAATAATTCGGTTCCAGCTTTCTATGATCTATAATTGTATCATACTGACATACCGTTTTTACTGATAATGCCTTCTGTCGACCAATAAGTTATTACTTATAGTCGTTACATGTATCTAGTTTTAGTGATATCAAAGTAACGACTTGTTCAAAAACATTTGTGGTAAGTAGTGGCTCTAACTAATATCATCGTTTTAACAAATGAGTTAAAATGTTATCATATAACATTTGTCGGCCATTGCTCACTTAAAACATATTAGTTGCATTCTGTACAGGTTTCCTGTGATGGTCTGCTCAGATTTCAGCAGCTCAAAATAGATAGGACGCTTGGATATTTGACGATCTCTTACGCTTCAGGTTATCGTAATGGATCCATTTTTCATCACAAGTAATAACTCGATGCAAACACTATTTTGATCGAATCCTTATCGTTTTTCTAGGTCTCTAGACTTCAATCTGTGATCACTCTAATTTCACCCAAAACTTGATTTTTACAACGAACATTCTAAAATATCTAAAATTTAATATAATTCGTAAATTAAAGGGCCTAGAGCAAAAATAATGAAAATCTGTGATCACTCACATTTCCCACCACAGATATCTAAAATTGCTTTTAATTTGTAAACTAAAGGGTCTGGAGCGAAAATAATGGAATTCTGTGGTCACATATATTTTACATCAAAATTCGGATTTTAGAAGAAAATTCCAAAATATGTAAAATTTCTTATAATTCGTAAACAAAAGTGCCTAGAGTGATAATAATGGAAATCTGTGATCATTCATAGTTCCCACCAAAACTTGATTTTCATGATGAAAATTCCAAAATATCTAAAATTGCTTATAATACGTAACGAAATGGCACAGAGCGAATACAATGGAAATCTGTGATCACTCATATATCCCATCATATTTCGATTTTTACGAAAAAAATAACAATTTATAAAAAATTGCTTATAATTCGTAAACTAAAGGGCTTAAAGCGAAAATAATGGAAATCTGTGTTTCCCACCAAAAATTGCAAAATATTAAACATTTCTTATAATTCATAAACTAAAGGGATTAGAACAAAAGTAATGGAAATCCAAATGCAAAAATATCTAAAATTGCTTTTAATTCATAAATTAAAGAAGGTAAATACTAAATATTTAGAAGACTCTAGCTATAACATTACTTTACCTAGCATTTACACATGCAAGTAACAGTTCGAAAAACGCGACACAGTGATACTTTTGCACTAACACAAATAATTTTTGGTACCACTGAGAATCACACTATTACTGATCTCCAGATATTCATTAACAACAATCCCCCTCTCTTTAAGACAAACAACGGGTACAGCCAACAATACAATTTAAACGAAGTATGATATAGTTTCTAAAACATTCGATAATGAATATTTGGTCAATTCACAAGGTCTCTTATCATCTCATATTGTCATAATGTCCTAATATTTCATAATGGTTTTTATTTCTTTTCAGGCAAAAAATGTCCTAAAATAATACTTTATGCTATGCTTATTGTGTTATCGTAACGAACCAGCAGAGACCAAGGCCGAATGACTAAGAATCGGTTAAGCCGAGCCGCCGAGTCGTGATATATTAGGACATTATGACAATATGACTGATAAGAGACCTTGTGAATTGACCAATTATCTTTAAATGGGAGGCAACATCTCTCTTTTTTTTAAAAAAAAAGAGAAGTAATACTAAGACAATTAATATGCATATATATTAAGTAATTATGTTACTTTCTTTGGAAAGTGGATAGATTGTAGAAGGAAAGGTGTTGAAAGGAGTATAAAAGCTTTTATTGATAACTCTGAAATTGCGCGTTATGTTTGTTATTAGTGCAGGTTGCAGCGCCTCTAGTGGTGAGATGGCGTATTATTCAAGCCAACAACCTTTATTTTACTTCGGTGGCGTTTTAATGTTATACCATAACTATTTGCATTATATAGGGGTAATTACCACTAAGCAGATCGCGCCCGATTTAGACAAAGCTGACTGTTCCGATCTTGCCCATTTTTAACTAAACTTTGTGCAGTTGTAATAAATAATTCCGCACTAATCTTTAAGTAATAACAAATTGATTCGTAAAAACTTTAAATATTTTTACAATTATAGTTCTTCAGATATTCGAAATTAACTCTTTACTTTGTATGGGATGTGCCACGCCCAGTAATCCAATCCCGAAAAATTTCAGACAAACTATGTAAAATTATAAGAGAGCCACTTCCACAGTTATAGTTCTCCAGTTATTTGAAAATAACTGTTTACTTTGTATGAGTGGTGCCACGTCCATTTCTTAGCAAGCAGCGCACAATGGTAACGAAGTAAATCCCGAGAAGTTTACGCTGCTTACAATGATAGTTTACCAGATATTCCATAATAACTATTTACTTTGTATGGTATAATCAACGTGTTCATTAAAAATAATTCCATGCTGAAATAATTGCATTATTTTTTTTACAACCTTTAGTAGGGTTTGGCATGCGACATTTATAACGTGGCATTAACTATCAATAGCTCTGTAAAGGATTCTCCAATAACCGTTGATAGCGGCCATGTTAAAGCTACATCTGCCGAATTGACTAACATTTATTCAGTTTGTTTTGCCAAATCACCTTGAATTATGTTGGCCTTAATTGGATGATATGGACACCAGCGAGATCTGGTTTCAACAGGATGGTATGTGTCACACATCTCACTCCACATTCGACATTCTTCACGAGCGATTATAGGGCATGGCCATTTCACGTAGAGGTGATATGAACTGATCATCAAAATCGTGCGATTTGACCCCGTTAGAATTTTTATAAGCAGCACTCAAAGTCAACATAACCATCGATTAAATTCAGCCTGATTTATGCGCCAGAGTTATGGAAAACAATTGTATTAACAAATCACATTTTTTTCTGCTTCTAGTTTTAAGCCTTTAAATAAACAGTAATTTTTTAATAGAGACAAAATTCCAACATAAATACAAACATGCTATATTGATTGACTCAATGACAAACTGAGGTAATTAACCTCTTTTCTTCTAAACTAAACACTATAGATATACATGCTACAGCTTTAACAAAATATTCGTAAAGCAAAATACAGGCAAACAAAGATAAAAAACAAACATTTTAAAAAATAATCTCAAAAAACTGAGTCTTGCATAGTGTTTATAAAACGGTTAACCGATAAACCGGTTAATTTAAAATGTTGATGATCGGTTAATTGGTTTATGTCACTCGGTTAACCGGTTTTTAAAATTTTGGACTGAAATCATATAAATCTTATGTTTTTATGAATTATTTATATTCATTGTTCTAGAAGACAGTCTTCAACTAGTGATTTTACCCATTATTTAGGGTGGGAACTAATAACTTTAATAGCTACGTGACTAGATATTTTATTTTGACCATTTTTTACTACAATAAGACTGTCTAATAGCTGGTCTAAGGTAGTCAACGCATCAGATTCACATACGATAGCTTGCAAACAAACCTTTCTACGACAACTCTTCAATGGATTGCTGCTGGTGGGAAAAATAACTACTTTTTAAAGTGCAGTACAAAATAAACGTTTAAAGTGGCTTCGCTATAGGTTCCTAAGAGACACTAAAGTGACTATTGACTTCATGCTATGTTACATGGGATATCGGTATACATAAGCAAATATAAAAAGTAACTGGATGAGAATTATATCAACACAATTTGTATAAAACCAGTTTGAACGATTTACTCACAAAACGTTTAAAGTGGCTACACTCCAGATTACTTAGGGACGCTTAAGTGACAATTGTCTTCACGCTAGATTACCTGGGATGTATAAAGTAATCAATTGTCTTCTCTCTGTACTACAAAGAGCACACACGTGTCAAATGACCTAACAGATATAAATTGGAGTCAGCCAAGTGATAAGACATTTGTGACGATTACTGTCTATAAGGGATACATTGACTACTTGCTTAACTGCTGGGTTCTTTCAATAAATTCGACATTATTAGTGTGTCTGGTTCTTAAAATTTTAGTTTATTAATAATTTCGGTTGCTTAGTGTACAAGTTCTTAAGTTCCTTTTCAGAAATATACAGGAGAGATAAAAAATGTTCTTAAATCGTTATTTTTTTATGATTTATAATGATATAAATTTAATGAATAGTTAAACAAATAATTAAAACAAGTACATATTTGGCTAATTCACAAGGTCTCTTATCATGTCATATTGTCATAATGTCCTGATATTTCACAATGGTTTTTATTACCTTTCAAGCAAAAAATGTCCTTAAATAATATTACTCTTTATGCTATGTTTATTGTTATCGTAACGAACCAGCTGAGACCAACCCCGAACGCCTAAGAGTCGGTTAAGCCGAGCCGAAGAGTCGTGATATATTGTAAATTGACCAAATATATATTTAGTAACAAAGTTGTACTCAATTCCATTTGACTGAGATAATCATTTAAACGGTTTTTTCAAAGTCGGTTAATACAAAAACCGGTTTTCTAGAAAAGGCAAATTTTCAGTTAACCGACAAACCGGTTTTTTAAAAGTCGGTTTTATATAAACACTAGTCTTGCAACATAAAGTGTTTAAGGAGAGTCAATAAGTTTTTTTTTTTGTTTGCAATGAAAGTATGAAGCACAGAAATAGTAGGTACTAAGAAGAAAATACTCTTACAAAAGCTGTCAATTTGTCACCGTTACAAAATATTGTTGAGACAGGCAGTCAGTCACTCAGGCAAATAAGCACACAAACACAGGCATTTATTCATTCAGTCACTTGCTCACACACATATCGATGAGTTGCCAGAGATTCCTTTACGTTACAACAAGGACTTGTCTTATCGCTGTAATAGAAATGTAACCAGGATTAAAATCTTAAAAATTGTGAAACGTACAAGAGAAGAAAAATAAACAAAAATGTTGAGAAAATAAAGCTGATGAATTAAACATGATCAATAATAATGAGAAGAAGGGAGGGAGACATTAAATATTTCTCATACACGAATACTCACTCAGTGATTTACGCCAACACATAGTTAATCACAGAAAGAGAGATATATTATTAAGGATAATGATTGTCATCATTATTTAATTGAAATCCTAAGAGCTTAACAACAATTTTACATTTTTTTTGCATTTGTTGGCTGCTGTTATTCGCATTTATTTTTATTTTGTTGTTGGTTTAATTTTTTTTTTTATAAATGACAGCTTTCATCAGCCTGATTTAACATGATTTGTATTGTAAAATATTTACACTGAATGCAAAATAATTTATTTATTTTCCCATGTTGTGTGTAGTAAGTGAGTGAGTGTATGGGTGTATGTAACTATGCGTATGTGTTTATGTGAAAATTGTTAATGATTGAAAGAGTGGTGAAAAAATCTGTTTGCAAATTTCATTTGGTAAATGTTTTTTTTTTTTTTTGCAGATTTTTTTTTCTGGTTGTCTGTCTGTTTGTTAAATAAAATTTAATGCAATTGACAATTTATTAACATGATGACGCGTGCCAGGTTTTTATTTTGTAAATATTCATTTATATACATACAAAAAAAAAAAAAAGAAAACACAACAACTGAAAACCCCAGATTGAGTGATACAATAGTATTTAACAAATGATTTACATTAACCACACATATTGTCAGCTAAATACACTATAAAACTTACTTATGCATGTATGCACGCATACACAGATAACACTCCTTTTATACACATGCCACCGACACACAAAATGATGGATAGTTGCAAATGCTACTGTAATGGTCATGAGACATTAACTAAGCACAGTGTAATGATTTAATAAATTAGTGTGATACAGTGTTTATTCGTCTGAGGGGAATCGTATGCATTCGTTACTTTTTTTATTGACAAATCTGAATCTTTCGGGGATTTTTTTGGATTGGTTAGCATTGTGACACTTTTGAATACAAGTTAGCATAGCTTTCACCCACTGAAATTTGCAAATTAGGCATTTAGGAGACATGTAGCTTGAATGAATCTTTGAAGCCGCCTTTAAAGAATTTTGTTCTTGTAGTTTAGTAATAACTGTAGTGCTTCAAACAAGGTGGCACAAACATTTACAAATATTAAAAGATAGCTATAGAGTAGGCTTTACCTACAAGAAGAAAGATACATTCAGAAGAGAAACGGGATGTGTAAGCGTAACATGTTTAAGAAACAGATAAAGCAAGCTTAGAAGTTAAAGCGAAAATATTTTACGGACAAGTTGCAGTAAGGCTAAGAAAACTCATGTAAAAACCGAAATCCAACCCTGGCAATACACAGTGGGGCAGAATCAACATTTTTTGGAAATAAATCTGGCATTTCTAAACGGCCCGATCGGGATATAATTTGACATGGACATAGCCAAGGAGTATTGATGTTTAAGTTGTTAAAATGAACCCTACAACCAGGGGCGAGGCTATGGGGGCTCAAATAAGGGTACCTTTGACATGTAACATTTTTAAAAACGTGCCATTTTTTTTGTTACCCATCCGATTTCAAAGATTTGTATATTTTTGGAAAGCGTTTGTCTAGGTCTTGAAAAGTGAAATATTATTGAAGAACGGAGTTTTAAAGTGGAATATTTTTGAATCTTATTGAGATATTGACTTGAAATTTTTTTTGTAAAATAAAAAAAAATTATTTCGAAATAAATGTGGATAAAATTGTTCCTAATATTTGCAATCCTATTAAAATTTTGATACAATTTTTAGTTTTAGAAACTTAGTAAATATGTAATATGCAATAAAATCTTTGTTTATTGACAAAACTCAAAGAAATTTAAAACGTTTTTTAAACTTGCCATTCTAAATAACAAAGTGTAAAAAACCTTGTCAAAAGGTCAATGAGTATCCCGCAATTCCTCAAAATTGGAGCGAAAATCCCAAAAAATGGTATTTTATACAATTTTGTCCATAGGGTCCACATTTCCTTTGGGGCTAGGAAAATACTTTGGGAATAAATAGGGATGGCATTAAGGTTTTCAAAGCTGCTTTCCGTTTTCTGATCCCAGCTTTGGGATTTTAGAACATGTGGCCCAAAGTTGAAATTTTGATAAAAAATTGTTCAAATTTTTAAGGGTGTATGGCCGCCATATTCGAAAAACAAGACATATCTTTTATACCAAAATATTCTCCGTAAAGATACTTTACGGAAACATATAAACTTGTTACATGTTCTTAAATAAATTTTTTTTTCGTCCAAAAAACTGCAAAAATTTACTATTTTTTTAATTTTTAAATTGAAAACCGTTTATTTTTGGATCCATAACTGATATAGCCCTGAAATCTTTTGTATGTTATTTGTAATTTAGTTGTCTAACTAACAAAAGAAATTCGAGTCAATTCTGTGCAAAAGTAAGCCCTACATTTTAAAAATGTTGACCAAGGTATGGCAAAATTTTAAAAGTTCAATTTTGAAATGCCTAAAACTCGGAAATTATAAGAGATAAATAGCACACGCAAGCAAGACCTAGCCAAGCGCTTTCCAAAAATATACAAATCTTTAAAATCGGATGGGAAACAAAAAACTGGCACGTGTTTAAAAATTTTACATGTCGAAGGTACTCTATTTTGAGCCCCAATAGCGTCGCCGCTGGAGTATTTTTAGGGTTCATTTTGACAACTGAATACTCGACTACTCCTTGGCTACGCCCATGTCAAATTTTATTCCGATCGGTCCACCCATTTAGAAATTCCAGATTTATTTCCAAAACATTTTGATTCTGCCCCACTGTGCACTATATAAAGAGATGATGGCACCAGAATGGAGTCTGCCAGAGAAATACTGTAGGTTCTATATACTTCTCTTTTTCCGGCTTGACTAAAGAGAATATATTGGGGCTTCTATTTACATATCACCTCAACCTAAGCTAGAGGTAATATTTGATGGCCACATAAGAAACAGAGTGCAACAAATGATTTGCTCTTGCCTACACCAAAAGTTAATTGGTGCAGTCAGCTCATCATAATGTAACGTTAAAAGTAGAACTGTGCACTTTGCAAATTCAGAAATGATCAGATTGTGAACAAATGGTTGATGGATTCTGAACGAATGGCAAATTCATGCTGATAATGTGTGATCCTCTCATTTCCACTACAAATTATCTCACTGAGATCTTGATACACTTGAAGTGAGAGTAGTATCAAAAAATGCTGATAATATCGTTCTATTAGCTCATGACAAACTTCCGGAGAGTACTTGCAGACAATTTAGTCGATGTGCAATCAGTGGTGGCCTTGATGGTATTAATCGCAAGGAGATGAATACCGAACTTCAGGATTCCTAACTAAGGAGAAAATTTGGTTTGGTCATTGGTTTGGTTGTTTCAATCGAAATTCTTCTTTGTCAACTGACTTTCTGTTGATAGAACCGAAAAATTCTCTGTGTGTAACCGAATCATTCAATTGGCAACAAATTAGGTTGCTATCACGAATCTGTTTTCTCTGTGTAGATATCTTGGGAAATGCAAGAGGCAATTTCTTCTGAATACTTTAACTATCCGTTTGACCGATTAGAGTAATTGGATGTCAAACGGAAGGATAAGCACTGAAACTCACTGCTCTACCATTATTTGGTGGATGTGAGACTATAAAACCTAACTTTTGCCTTTGGCATGTTATCTTGGTGATCTTTCCACACTGTGATGTTATTTGTTTTTCTAGTAAAGACACCTCTGGGTCGCAGCTGACCGGAGACTTATCTGGTGCCACATTGTCTGTGGTTTAAAACCCAAAGGGTGAGAAATATTGTTGATTAAATGTCGAATGACATTGAAATATATTTTACTAGGTGCTGTTGGCAAAACAACAGAGACATTGAAAGTAGGCAATTGTGTGTTTCTTCCAAGTTCATACAATAGCAGTCTCATCCCGGTGTTAACAGCACTGTAAAGTTGGGCTATCATGGCAGAACTCTCAAAAATCTAAGACATATCTGTAAATCTTAACTAACAGCCCCAGAATCAGTCTATAGCGCTTTAAACTCATTCCTTACTCGTCCGAAATATCCATTATTAATATATTCCTTGTAAAAATTCAATGGAACATAGTGTCTCTGAGTACCTTAAAGTTTTACAGCTACCGAAGGATCGCAAACAATAATATTTATCGCGCCGCTGTATCTCTATTCAATTTATGATAAACTCATTATAAGAAAATCCGGATACAAATCTTTGATATGCAAATAGGACTTAGAGAACAGAAAAACTGATGACACAAATCAAGTCCATTAGGACAAGGAGATCACCAAAAGAAAACCACATACCGGGAAGTGGTATTTTCTGTGAGAGGTTGGTGTTTACTCTGAGAAAATTATGCAGCATTTTCCAAGCAGAAATGTTTGTTGCGGCTGAAAGATATCAGCCAGGCTGACGAATTTAATGAAGGCTCCATTGGGATAAGGAGATCGCCACAATTATTCCTATAGGAGATAAAGGTAGTTCATGAATAATATACTATTTAAGCTATTTACCGACGGTTCAAGAAAAGAAAATGGCATGAGAAGTAGCTGGGGTTTATACTGGGAAACACATGCAGTATTTTTCAAGCCAAAATATTTGCGATGTCTGAAACAGTTAGGGTGATATTTATGATCTCGATATATTCAAACGATGTCCCCATATCTATTCAAAGTCAGATATATATTAGATCGAGGGTAGTTGCGTAGATAATTGCAATTTCTCAAAGAGTTTAGTGAATTTTATTCACAAAATTAAAAACCGCTTAAACCAAATTCGTCTCACTGTGCGTAGTGAGAACGCACACACATCACGTGTCATTGATTTGTAAGCTGATGTTTGTGTTGTTTGCCAATATTTGCAAATAAGTAAGACTGGCAATAAAAATATGCAAAAATAAAAATTAAAAAAACAAAAAAAACATTTGTAACCAGCCAGCATTTAAATAATAAACATTAAAAAAATATGCTGCTGCCGCAGCAGCCATTTACCTACAATAATGGTTTTTTGCATTACAAAAGCAAATAATGTTAACATTTAATCAGCAATGCGTGATTTTGTCAGTTTTTCCACAACATTTTATTTCAATTCTCTTGTTTGTTTGTGTGTGTGTGTTAATTTTCTAAAAGAAGGTTTTGCACAAAAGTTAAATGATTTTTTTATATGGTTATTGTGTTGTTGTTAATGTATTTGTTGCTGTAGTGGTTTGGTATTTAAAATACTAAAATGCAACGAAACACACTTTTCTAGCGCCCAACCCTGAGCCTTTCGAAGCCCCATTAGTAGGTTTTTGCATAAATAATTGACATGTAAATCCTTGCCATGTGTATGGAAGCTTTCATATGCCAAAACAACCAACTAACTGACTGACTGAACGACTGCCACAAGCACACACACTCACACTCGCACTCTCTAATGTTCAATCACTTGCAGTTATACCCATTATATGTTTAAATTGATGAATTGACAATAAATTTCCGCTAAGTAAAGCATTAGTGTTGACAAGTAACACATTCACTACTTGTATTGAAAACTTTTCCCTATTTATAGTATTTTATGGTTTTTTGTAAAAAAAAAACCTCTAAATAGGTTTGTTAAATAATACATAGCAGGCAGCCTAAAATATATGCTAAGTATTTCATTATTTGTTGTGTGCTTGCGCTTGTTTGTGTTTGACGAGTTTCGGTTATCCCCAAAATATGTATGCAATTTTATTTTTAGAAATATTAAAATTGTTAGGATTTTCGTGGCATTTTACTTTGTTTGTGGCATGAACGATGTCAAACACCTTTAATGGGGCTTTTAATGGAAAATGTTCAAAGCTGCCTAAAAGTTAGCTTTGGTTTTTCTAATGTTATATATTAGAGTTACGTGCATATGTATGTAAAGAGAGAAGTGCATAGAAATATTTATAGTATTAAGAAGCAGCGAAGTTAGTTAATACCTACAACTTTAAAATTGCAATTTATATTTTATTTTGTTCACTATCATTATTTCTTGGAATTCACTTTTTGTGACGACTACCAAGCATGTTTTAAGGTTATGTAAGATTATGTTTAGTCTCTCGGAGATCAACAAAATTAAACTCTCAGAACTTATATCAGCATAAAATAAAGTAGATCAGAAAATGTTCCAATGATTTAACAGACTCTAAAATATAAAACTGTTGCTAAGAATTTCTAAGCAAACGATTCGTCAGCAGACGAATTTGTTACAAATTTGATTTTTAAAATCACATGTCTTTTTTTATGTTATAATTTCAAATCATAGATGACAACTAGATAGGTAACTGAGAGGCAAAAACCTATGTCTGTTGTCAAAAACCTAATTCATGGGAATGTATTGGTTGTATTTTGTTATTGTATCACCCCTAAGTGCGAAAAAAGAGTAATTTTTTGTCCATTTTATTGCTCTCTCCTTCCGTTCTATGCGTTTATTCTTTGTTTCAAATATTCAATGAAATTCATTTGAAAATTATAAAATTCTCTTAATAAAGATGAAAAAATGAATGAGCTAAAAGTTTTATAAAAACATGGGATAAATCTTGAAAAAAATTAAATTAAAATTATTTTTTTTATTTCAGGATGTTTGAATATAAAATATATAAATTTGCTGACATCGATTCATTTCCATACGCATGAGAAAATCTATGGGAAATTCCACGAGAAAGACAATAAATAAAATTATTAGATTTTATTTATTATAAAATCATCCAAAAGTTGTTTTCATTTTAATATGACGGATTGTAAAGGAAAAATATTTGGTTTATGCCTGTAATTTCAACAAAAAGATATATACGGTGTAAAATACCCAGTAGTTAAATTTACCTAAACGGTAACTTAACATTGAGTTTAAATCAATATCTACGTGTAAAATTTACCAAATATTTTTACTCCATAAGTAACTAAATACTAATAGATATCTATTTGTTGAAATTACGGGCATTAGTGTAAGAAATTTAAAGAAATCATAATGACTCTCACGATTCGCAAATTTTCGCGTATTTCTACATGTACCTCAAAATTACTTCCGTTTTATGTCACGTACGAAATACCCTTAGTTCGCTCTATATTTTGTACAACAATGTATCGAAAGAACTTATTATTATTTTTTAAATATAGTACCCCCTGAATGGAACATAAAGACGAAATTATTTGTCCGTTACTCTTATTTTTGCAAAATCGATTTCACTCTATAGGCGTACAAATGTTAAGTACAATGACATGGAATTGCCCATATGTAAACGTGAAAGTAGAGAACATAGAGAATTATACATAGAGACGAGACATTCCGTATTGTCAAACAAAAAAACAACAAATAATATGCTGATACAACAACAAAATACATTTGATGTTGCAAGAGTTAGGTTTTTGACAATTCCGTCTCATCTCTATGTTACCCTATGGTAGAGAACATACATAGCACAGTGTTGCTAATTTTGAAATATCGGCCAAAAGTCTTTTTTTTTTTTTTTTGCCGCGAGTTTTTAATTTTAAATACTCATATTGAAGTTAACACCTGAGAACCTCGGAAGCCAAAAATGTCATTACCATTTTAAAGAACGAACTCTCTCCTTTATTTACATACTCAATTCGTTTTGGTTTTTATACCCTTCACCTGCGTGAGAAGGGTGTACATTAGTTTGTCATTCCGTTTGTAATTTCCACAATATAATTTTCCGACCCTATAAAGTATATATATTCTGGATCCTTATAGATAGCGGAGTCGATTAAGCCATGTCCGTCTGTTGAAATCAATTTTCTGAAAACCCCAAATAACTTACAAACTTGATTCATACATCAATATATCGGGAATTTTTCCGGCTCAGTTGCTACTTAAAATTGAGAAAATCGGCCCACAAAATGCTGAGATATAAGGAAAAAACCGGGCCAATCTCGATTGTTGGCCTATTTTTAGATTACTTAGTCATTAATATAGACAATGTAGATATCTAATGATAGATATTTCAAAGTCCATTGCAACGATCTATATAAGGCTTTAGTAATTTCAACCTACAATGGGTCATAATTGGGAAATATATTTTTAACCCGAATTTTTCTAAAAAAAATAAATTTTTTTTGTCACTAGTAAATTTAAAAAAAAAAATTTAAAAACTATTTCGAAAAAAAATTATTGAAAAAAATTTAAAAAAAAATTATTTTTTAATTTTGAAAAACAAATGTTTTCTTAAATTTTGAAAAAAATTTTTGTTTAACTAAAATTGTTTAAAATTTTTATTTTAAAGCATTATTTGGTGAAGGGTATATAAGATTCGGCACAGCCGAATATAGCGCTCTTACTTGTTTTTGCTCATTTTGAGCCTGATAAATTTTTCTGACTCAAGTCTTATGTTTATACTCTATACCACCACAAATGTTGTATATTATAAATGCATTTTTGTAAACAACTTTTTCGGCTCAAGGACGAAGCATATTGAAACAGGCTGATATAAGTTCATTATTTCACATAGCCCCCATACAAATGTCCTCCCAAAATTGGACTTTATCCGTCATAGATGTTTAATTAATATAGGTCTCACAAAATTCCTTTCCTAATAAGTTGTATGTATACAACAGTCATTTTACCTAATTTTATGACGATCGGTTCATAATTAGTCGGAGCTCCCATAAGGGCCCTCTTCCGAAAATCACTTGAACGAGCATAAATCTCTTAACAATTTTAGTATAAACATAAAATTCAACAGAAATAACTTTAGTATAGATATAAGTCACACGACATAATTTCATGGCGATCGGTCCAATAATTAGTCATTGCTTGTATATAAGGTCCTCTTCTGAAAATCACATTAGTGAGCATAAATCTTGGCTTGCCCGACTGAATTAATGAAGAAACATTTAAATGCGCGTGGGTTTTTTCCAACAATTTCAGTTTGTCTGTGCCAATCGCATTTGAACAGGGCAATAAAGTTATTCGCACTTGACAAACTTTTCTTCCGGGAGCCATTTTCTCACTACATGTGACAAGAGTGTGATTTTTAAGTATCCTATAATATAAACCGGATTCGTCGGCATTGTAGGTTTGATGAAGGGTCACCCATGCCCATCCACGCAATCCTTAAACTCTTGCACAAATGGATCAATAAGATGAGGTATCCAAGATAATATAAACCATCCATCACTAGCATTGCAACCTGATTTGCTTCGATAAATTTTTGGAATGCAACAGACTGTCTTTTGATAGAACCATCTTTGCTTAATAATTTAAGCAATTTGAATTTATGGAACATCTCCTTTTGACTTTTTTGAAAATCTCTAAGTTTTGAGTAATACTTATTTGGCTTTAAAATAGGTTGAGCTTTTGCCATATTAAAATATGTATGACACAAATAAACTGATAAAATGAAACATCAGAATTCATCAGAACTTACATCAAAATACAATAAAGCAGGCTGGCCCGACTTCAGAAAATATTTCAATGCATGTAACAGCCGACTCTCAAACTAAAAAAAAATATTGCATACCTTTAGGATGACTAATACTAAAGCCTGAATACAATGTAAATATTACCCATATTATTATCAACATTTAAGGAACACATAAAACAATTTCTTTCTTTTACAAATTTGATAAAGTACTTACACTAAAGAATAAAAAAAACAATGTTATTATCGCGTAAGCCATAAACCAAAAATGTTTTTGCACTCATTCGTACATCAAGTAAATAATACTACATTTAATACAACAATTCTCCAAAAAAAAAAAAAAAACTGTAAGCAAATAAATATAAACAGAACTTTATGAACATATCGATGATATCGATATCAATATACTTTATACAATTCAATACAATTCATTTTCATTTCACTGGGAAGCCTTCGTTCAATGAACAAAATTTAAACCCGCTATATCCAAACGAAGACAAGAGAGACGACACACATTCACAGAATGTTTTACACTATAAAGTCTTTCTTTAACTAAATAATAAAAAAAGCTATTGAAATACAATGTTTTTTTTTATACTTTATCGCCGTTTTTTTTTTTTTTATTTATAAAGTGATGCTTTTCGGTTTAAACGACAACAAAAGAAAGAATTCAACAAATGACAATGAGTTGTTACCAAAAAATGAAAAAAAAAATTTTGCTTGAAAAAAACGATTTTCAAACAAATAAAAAAACTACAATATAAAATTGAACAATACACGTAGCAACAATGATGACAGTTATGTCTAGTATAAAATAGTTGAAAAAAAAACAAAGTAGACAAAAACATTTATTTTTTTCTCTTAGTGTATAGCACTAGTTTTGTATGACTTTTAAGTGTGTAGGAGTGGTGTATATGTATGTGCTTCAAGAGATGCTTGTAAAAATGAAAAGTTTTAGCGTCAACAATACAAAACTGAATACTAAACAATATTGCCAATAATCGAACATGAATAATAATAGTTTTGCAACAGTTTAAAGAGGATCAAAAAGGAGTTGTTTGTAAAATTAGTAAGTTGCGTTTTAGATAAAGAGCTGTGAAGACTAATGTTTAACGAATTGTTAGCATTTGGTTAAATTTTATGAACTGACAGGTGAATGAACTTTTTACAAAAAGGATTAAAGTACACATTAATCCAACATTAATATTATTGAAACTTAAAGAAATTTTGAAATTTGTTGACTGCTAAAAATGAAAAAAAAAAAAATATATATATCAGTGCAAAAGTGGTGTAACCCAAAATTCTTTTTTGGTTGCTGTTCTGGTGCTATATACAGTCCTTACATTACCAGTCTCAATACAAAAGTGGGGTAAGCTACCTTTTGGCATTCAAAGGTAGATGGAGCAGAAAATCGCTTTTGCCTAGAGCAAATTAAAGTAAGTTGAATGTACCACTTAATAAATAGTTTGGGGTTACACCACTTTTGCACTGATAGCCTCATATGTAAGTACCATGCAGTAGCAATGAAATGCCTTTACTGATTAACCTACTTTCTAATAACTTCTACATTGCATTTAAATTTCTTAGAAGTAGTTTAGTAAAAGCTTATAACACATACCCAGAGAACAAATATAGTTGTACAGTGTACATATTTACTGTAACCATTTCAACATTTGTACAAGTTTTTTAACAAGATTATGGTCACTGTAGTTATATGTATGATTGTGGTAACCACAATATGGCAAATTTACCATCCGCATGTTTATCGCAATCATATATATATTATTGTAGTAAATATATATGTATATGTTTATGGCAATCATATTAATGATGGCTCATTATATCATATGTTGTTCTCAGATTATGATATCCATAAGCCGAGAACAACATAAGTTGTAAGTAAATAAAATTCTTCAACATACAAATGGTTGACTATGATAATCATGTGAATCATAACTTAAACATAAACCTCGATTTTTGCCCTATTTTTGATCTATATCTGGATTACTAAGTCATTAATATAGACAATATGGATATCATCTAATGATAGATTTTTCAAAGTCCATTGGAACGATCTATATAAGGCTATAGTAATTTGGACCTACAATGGGTCTAAATCGGGAAAAATATTCTTTAACCCGAATTTTTTTTTGTCATAAATTTTTTTTACTAGTAAATTTAAAAAATTAAAAAAATTTTAAAAAACAACTATTTCGAAAAAAAAATTTTTTTTAAAAAAAAATATTTCAATTTTGAAAAAAAAAAATTTTTAATTTTGAAAAAAAATTAAGTTTGTTTTCCTATAAATATTTAACATTTTTATTTTAAAGTATAATTTGGTGAAGAGTATATAAGATTCGGCACAGCCGAATATATCTCTCTTATTTGTTTTTATGTTATATATCTATATGAGGAAAATCAGAAAATTTTGTAGAATTTGATTCAAAATATTGACATTTTTTGACATGAATTGTGATTTGATAAAACAAACTGCATATATGACAGCCAATTCGACAGATTACAACATCTCTAAAATGCTAATGCCAAAATTCAATTTTACTGAACTGAAAATTTTTAAAATATTGATATATTATGGTTTAATTTTTATACCACTTAATAGCTTTGTGCCAAAAAGTATTAACACCATTTTATATAGGCTATAAATATTTACAAAGTCTAGTGACTCTAATTTATGTTTGATTTAGTCTGTAAATTAAAAACTGTGAGTACAGGTATTACATTAATGAAAAACCTCTTGAAAGTGTAAAACAAATTGTTAATGATTTAACTTTTAAATGATCATAAAATTAAAAGGTGAAATATTAGTTTTTTCTATGGTCTACCTAATTTTACCAGTTATTTGAATTCAGTTTATCTTTAAATACATCACCTTAAATGCAAAATAACGTGACATCACTTTTGATAAGTTTATAGGAGAAACAAAAAACGATATAAAATTAAAACAACTTGAGATATTGAAACAAAATTTTAAAACCTGAATTACAATGAAACTATTTAATAAATTTTTCAAAGTACATTTGTGTTATGTGACTTGCTATTTTGAATTGCTGTTTTTTAAAACCAAAATAACGTCCGTCCGTCCGGCTGGCTGGCTGGCTGGTTGGCTTGCAGTCCATGTAAACCTTGTGCGCAGAGTACAGGTCGCAATCTTGAAGATATTTCAACAAAATTTGGAACATATAATTTTTTCTGCTCAAGAACCAAGCCCATTGAAACTGGCTGAAATCGGTTCATTATTTCACTTAGCCCCCATACAAATGTCCTCCCGAAATTGGACTTTATCGGTCATAAATGTTTAATTTATGTATGTATCTACACAAGTTTTTCTCCAAATAAGTTTTATATATACAGAATTCATGTCACCAAATTTTATGATGATCGGTCCATAATTAGTCATAGCTCCCATATAAGGCCTGCTTCCGATAATCACTTTAACTATCATAAATCTCCTGAAAATGTTGGTATACACATAAAATGCACCATAAATAACTTTCATATAGACATTAATCACACCACCTAATTTCATAGTGATCGGTCCATAATTGGTCATAGCTCCCATATAAGGCCCACTTTCGAAAATCGCTCACGAATATAAATTACTGAAATTTTGAAAGAAAAATGATTTTGCTCATTTACTTAGTGTAGGGTATTATATGGTCGGGCTTGACCGACCATACTTTCTTACTTGTTTTTTATTTGCGAATAGCTAATTCACGAAAACAATTCCTTATTAACTACACTGAGGGAAAAACGACGTTGAAAAATCGACAACGGTTGGTGTCATTTTGACACCATACGGTGTCACTTTTTTTTGACACCGTACGTTTACAATTTGTAAACAAACGGGTATGAATCGACAACAGAACGTTGTCAAATTATGCGAAGACTCATCTCACCGTGAATAACAAGCCAGTTTATTTGTATTACAACGAACATAATGGTATTTATTACTAAGTTTTTGTTATTTAGAACGCAAAAGTACAAATTATTAAATAAGTGCTAAACAAATTGTGAACAAAATAAATGCTGTAAAACTAATAGGATCAATGAGGAGATAGCTGAATAAAGGGACTATATGGAAGTACAACAGTACCAGGAAACAATTGCCATTCACAATTTGTTTACATACGAGTATTCTAACATGATTTTATAAATGTGTTTATATTAAATAAATGCAAAATTAATGAAAAATAAGGTATTTTATGTTTTATTTTAATCTCCATAAATATTATGGTAAATTTGGAAAGGGAAGGGATTACACGATTCCAAACTAAAAAAAGGGTGGTGTTAAATCAACAACGGACGGTATCAAAACGACAACGCTATGGTGACAAATCGACAACGGTATGGTGACAAATCGACAACATTATGGTGACTAATTGACAACGCATGGTGTCAAATCTGCAACGGTTTGGTGTCATTTCTTCGTTGTCAAATTGACACCGTTCGTGTACGATTTGTGCACATACGGGGTTGATACACTATTGACACCGAATGGTGTCAAATTGTACACGGATGTGTTCATTTTTTCTGTGGGTGTACACTATTTGCAAAGTTTTTTGCGATTTTGATCGTGAAGATGAAGTTTTTTTGATTGTATACAGTTCACAATTTTTGTTCTTTATGATAAGGTCTACAACTATGCCTCAGAGTGTAAATCAAAATTCCGAACTGTTTGCAAGATATGAGCCTGAGAAAATGATCACTTTTTTGCAAAAATTACACCAAGGCTCCAAATCTTTGGGGGCCCATAGTGATGTAGTGATGTCCGTATATGGTTATTTGCACTGTGTAATCATAATATTAAAAAATATTTAGTAAATTTTGATAAAAAACTAAAAAAATAATTTCCAACTCAAGTGAGAACATGAAGATATGTGTAGATAAGACTTAATACGGGGAATAGTTTGCTAATATAAAGAGATGTTACAAATTTTAAACTACTAAACGACTTTTTATTTGCAATCAAAAGTATCCGGTTTATTTAAAGGAAATAAACCAACGTTTTAAAAAGGTTAAAACGTAACAATACCCTTCACCAAAATATACTTTAAAATACAAATTTTAAATATTTTTAAGTAAACAAATTTTTTGTTTTAAGGCCTGTTTCACGATGTCGAAAGAAAAATGATTCGAACAAATTTGTATGAAAACTATTCGAAATAATTTTAAAAACTGAGTGTTTTTCACACAAATTTGTTCGACTGATTTTTCTTTCGACATCGTGGAACAGGCTGTTAATTTATTAGCGAACATTTTTTTAAAATTTTTTATTTTAATTTAAACAATTTTTTTTTTTTTAATTTATTTGTGAAAAAAATTTTACAACAAAAAAATTGTTTTATGAAAAAAAAATTCGGGGTCGATTGTGGGCTGATTGTCTCGATTTTAAATAGCAAATAAAAATCTTTTAAATATCCATATGGAACAAAAATCTTATACAAATCATATATATGGTTACAGTAAACAAGCATATGTTTGTGACAACCATTTTTATGATTAAGCTATTACCATATTAGGTTGCTTTCGGCTAATTGATATCATAGTCTGAGAACAATATATTATGATGTAAAGACTCATCATAACAATGGTTGTCACAAACATATACTTGTTTACTGTAACCATATATATAAGTAGTAACTGTGACTATAATATTGTTAAAACACTTTCAAAAATGTGGAAATGGTTACTGTAAACATGCACAATTATATTTTTTCTCTGCGTGTACTATTGGGATTTGTGATCCATACATGGCTCCTGTATAAGTCTTTAGTCCTTACGATCAATAAGTTACTATAGTGATTTATTTAAGTCCCATATTGTTTATACCAAGAAGAGTAGAACAGTAATTTTGGTGCCAATGAAAATTTTATTAACTTAATGATAAAATGATTAAAATTTTAAGGAAAATTTAAATACAAATTTATTATAATTTTAAATTAATATTCAATTTAATCTAAATCTAATTTCAAGATATTTTCAACTTTATTTTCCTCTCCATCTTAAAGAGATATGGTGTGAAAGATGTCTATGGTATACATTCTCTTATTATTTTACTTTTAGCCTTTTCTTGCATAGATTTCCTTTTCTTTTTTTTTTTGTTGATTTACAATTTTTTGTCTTTTAACAAAAAGTGTATTTTCAATAGATTTTTCTACTGGTTTTTTCTTCATACTTACTACATACATACTTAGTTAGTAAGTAAAAATGTTTGTGTAGTATTTTTGATTGTTTGTAAATTTCCCCAGAGTATTATGATCTTTGAAGTTCAAAATAGCGTTTGCCTGATTACTGATTTAATACCGTAATCGTATGTTTACAGCCATACAGTTCAATAGATGAAGTTCATACAGCTCTTATACTCTTCATAATAACAATTGGTAAATATTTGTAAATGCTATTGCCACCCCCCATCCACCCTCAACAGCTTCACCAACGTCAGTTCATTTGTTTGGCTGTTTTGTTGTTTTTGCCTTTGATTGTGCCAAGCAATAACCAATAATAAAACCCCTGCTAAATTCTTACCGGCTTTTCTTTACTATTCCCTTTCTTTACTTTACTTTCCTATTCTTCATTCTCTATTTAATAGAAAAAGTATTAGTTTGGTTATTTTCTTTTCATTTTGTTGTCATGGTGTTGTTGGTTTAATACTGGTGTTGTTGCTTGTTATTTGTTGGGTGTTTGTGTAATGCACTGCTCCTCCGCAGGTCCATGTGTTATAAGTATTTACCATTGATAATGGTTTTTCATTATTAGAATCAAAACCATACCAATTCCTTTAGGAATTTATTTGTTCATTCGTTTTTTTTGCCCAAAAAATAAGCAAAAATTGCTTTCATTGAGATTTTTTAAACAAATTATTATAGTCTATCCTTAAAGCATGTTGGTTTGAGTGCAGATGATTGCACTTAAAGAAATTCAATTATTAAAATCAAATTTAGAAAAAAATCTTTTAATTATGCGTTTAAACTAGTAAGTACCCCTAAGCCAATCAACGTGTAAAAATAGGTGTTTAAATAGGAACTAATAATGATGAGAACCATATTATGATTCCAGCTCAATCAAAACATTATTATTTTTAAACCAGCGGATACTGGGCGAGTGTTACTCGCTAAAAATTTTAAGTAAATGCAGGGGATTTTATAATACAAATTTGTTACTATATTAATGAACATAAAAAATATTTTTATAAAACAAATATACCAAAAAGAGGGATAAATTTGACCCTTAAGCTAAGTACTCTTTTCAAAATTTCGTGCGAGCTGCTGTCAAACTACATATAAAATGTTTGGAATGAAATACATGTGAAATAATTTCGCAAAAGCAGTACTCTGTTCTTATTGTGGAAAACATGTGAAATACATCTGGCAACCTTATTTTTCCACACGAAATAACATAAGCAGCACTTATTTCGCACGAAATTAAAACCAGCTGATCATTTTTAGCAATAAAATTTTTCGCATGAAAAAACTAACATTTTTCGCAAATATGAACAGAGTACTAGGCTTTATACGTTAAAATTTTAAGAATAGTACTAAAATCCATTTTAATTTTTTTAAGAAGAACTACAATTCTATTTAAATTAATGTCTGGGATATGAGATACAAAATAGCCCTTAAACTCGGTTTTAGCTCGTTTTATCCCCGTACATTTTTTATTTGCGACCCCACAAAGTATATATATTCTGGATCGTTATATATAGCGAAGTCGATATAGCCATGTCCGTCTGTATGTTGAAACTTTCCGTAGCCTCAAATAACTTACAAACATAATTGAGAAAATTGGCCCACAAATGGGTGAGGTATAAGGAAAAAACCGGGACAACCTCGATTTTTGGCCAATTTTTGATCTATATCTGGATTACTAAATCATTAATATAGACAATATGGATATCTAATGATAGATATTTCAAAGTCCATTGCAACAATGTATATAAGGCTATAATAATTTGGACCTATAATGGGTCAAAATAGGGAAAATTATTTTTTAACCCGAATATTTTTTTTTACCACAAAAACTTTTTTCACTAATAAATTTTAAAAAAAAATTGGAAAAAATTTTAAAAAGCATTTGGAAAAAAATTAAAAAAATTTTTTTAAATTTTGAAAAACAATTTGAAAAAAAAGTTTTTTTTTTAAATTTTGAAAAAAAAAATTTTATTTTGTTTACCTAAAAATATTTAAAATTTTTATTTTGAAGTATAGTTTGGTGAAGGGTATATAAGATTCGGACCAGCCGAATATATCTCTCTTACTTGTTTTTTGCATAAATTTAGATTAAATTGGATTTTTAGTGCTAGTTTTATTACAATTACTTACAATTCGAATTTCCAAAGATCCCTTTTTAGTTGATCTACACATCGGGAGAGGTGCCTACATACAAAATTTCAAGACATACAAATTTTCAAAATAACGAAAATCAGCTTCACGAATGGACCGAATGTATCTAATGCAGTCTATTAAGTATCTAAAACCATCTTCACAAAATTGTCTTTGTAATGAGCTCATCGGTTGGGTGGTGTCAGAGTCTATAACGGACATAGGTAGAAACATTATTTGTGTTCTATATATAAATTACCATATTATGATTATAGCCACATGTTCACATTACGGAGCATTTGAGATCAGGTCATCATTATATGTAAATATAATAATACTTGGTGTTTATCATAATTTAGTTGCAGTCAGAATATTCATAAACATAAAATCGTTTAAAATCAATCATCAATCAGTGACAATTGGTAAACCCTGTTGCTATTGAAATAAAATATATTTAACAATAAAATTGTTGGCGACAAACATTTATGATTGTATAGGATATGGTATATATGCGCGTAGGCGAGACAAAAGCTGTAATTTGGTACTTTATTGGCAACCTATGTATCTTTTAAATTAATAAACGCAGAAATTAATTCGGGATCATTTGTTCTCTGATTAAAATATGTATATGGTACTTTTCGCAAATTCGAATCTTTAGAAATAAAAATTTAATTTATTTTTGGTACTTTTTTCATTAAATATAATTTTTGTGTAGTTACAGACTTTGATAACACTGTCTAACAACATTTTTGGAACAGAACAGCGAAGCTACAATTCTGAAATTTTCCGACAAAAATTGTCGTAGAATGTTTTAATCCTTCAATGTCCTTTTTAAAATGATTTTTTTTTTGATTTTCTCGAAAAAAGGGTCAAATTGACCCCTTTAGAGGGGAGATAGAGGTTTAAGATCTTCCTCAAAAATGATCCCCATCAATTTCCGCAATATGACTCGGTCAAAAAATTCAAACTTTGACCCACTTAAAAAAATAATTCAGACCAGTTGGACTATAAGTTGAATCTAAACAAATAATCTACTCAACATGACCCTTCAGAAATATAGGGTCGATGTTCTGTTCTAATCAAAAAGTCTCAGATTGTTCACTGACAAATTTGACGTTTCAAAAACTCAAAATCAGATGATAGGGCAGTTCTCTTAAAAAATGATAGCAAATATTTTGTACTACAATATCAGTGATGTGTTAAAGCAAAACGCTATATACAACGCGAATATGGTAGACAAAGTAATGTAATCAAAACAAACAAATAACCAAAATAAAACAATGAAAAGGGCAGTTTATAAAGAAAGAGACGAATAGAAAACGAGATTATTTTCTGTCTCGTGACACTGTTTACTCTGTGGTTTGTTGTACAGTTTAGTTAGAGCTCCCACCACGATACTGAAATCTATTTTAATAAAATGTTTATACCTCAGTATTCAAAATTGGAGAATTAAGACAGTCTAAATAGCAATGTCCCTCCGCCCGTCTATATGTTGAAATCAACTTTCCGTAGCACCAAATAACTTGCATACACGGTTGCTATTCAAAACCAGGAAAATCGGTCCACAAATGGCTGAGATATTAGGAAAAAACCACCACTACCTCGATATTTCACCTATTTTTGACCTATATTTGAATTGCAAAGTCATTTATATAAACAAATTGATATCTAATGATAGATATTTCAAAGACCGTTCCAACAACGTCTATAAGGCGGACCTACAATGGGTCAAAATCAGGAAAAATGTTTTTTAACCCGTTTTTCCACCAACAAAATTTTTGCTCATAAAACGTTTGAGATGTTTTGGAATATAATATTGTTTTCCTCTCAATGGTATCAAAAAAACTGCTCTTTTTTGAACTTAAAATCATGAAGTAAGACACATTTGCTGTTGAGTGGATTTGAATCTATTAAATGGACTATTGTTCTTATAATTATTCCTTTTTGAAATTTCTATAATAATATATCTTAAGTGTTCTTTTTGAATATTATCTAATAACCCAGCAAAAACTTGCTTCACCGTGTTAAAATAATATCTTAATATGCCATTGTGTAAGTAGTGAAGTTCCAGAATTTCGTAATTAACACATTACTTAGCAATGGAAGCTTTTTTTTTTTCATAAAGTGAAAAAGCGTTTACAAATTTCAATTTATTTTTTTAAATCTTTCCAATATTTCTCTCCATGTAACATTATATTTATTGTATGTGTATTAGTATTTGCTCTTTACATTTGTTCAATAAAATTGTTTGATGGATTCTCTTTATATAATGTGCTGTTTTTTTTTTTTTTTTTGGATTTAGTATTTGGCAAAAATACAGTTCTAGCTTGGGTCATCTTGAAAAAGATTTGATTATTGTTGTTCTACAAATACATTTTTTTTTATAAATATTTATGTAAGTAATTTACACATAGTAATCGTCTGAGTAGTTTTTAAGTGGGTATTTGTACACTTATCATAAGTTTATTTACTCCTTGAAATTCCTAATACGAATTTCTATGCCGCGTATATATTTAATGTTTGTTAGCCTGAGTTTCTGTGTATTTAAGTTTTGCTGTGTAAGAAGAATTAATATTTTAATGACATTTTATTGATGTATGGTGTTAAACTGATAAATTTAAGCTGATTATGTACAGTATTAAGTTATAGTACTTAAAATCACAATGATTTTTGAGTAACGTTACAGTGGCGTCATTTGTGTTTTTTCGTTGCAAAAATCATAACTTTTGATACAAATGAGATAATCAAAAAATTTAAAAGGCATATGATAGATAATTGATCAGAATATGAATTGAGTGTTTGAAAAGGGTTCTACGCCTTTTAGTGCCCACTTATGGGTTAGCAAAGTTAAAATTTGTGGAAAAATCAATTTTATGGGAAGTAAAATAAAATATTTTTTAAAGTTTTTGATTTTTTATGTTAATTTTTAAAGGCTAATGATTTAAAATTATTTCAGAAAAAATTTAATTTTTTTTTTTTGAATTTTTGTAAAATATTCCAGAAAATTTTTAAAATTTTTTTAACTTTTTTGTAAAATATGTAAAAAAAACGTATACATAAATTGCCAAAAAAAAAACACATGCAACACATTTGTGGAACCATGTCTTTTATCAAAATTTTACCTCTAGCAAAAAATGGGGCAAGACCGGGCAGCTGTACCTTTTTGCATTATGTAAAAGAATAATCAAAGAACTTGTTTTGATAATATTTCAAATATAGAAAGTTGAGAAATATTGAAAAAATGAATAGTTGGTAAATATCGATTTACCTGGACAAACACAAAGCAAACAGTAAATTTGTGTTTATTAATTTCCTGATAAATAGATCTATTAACAGAGTCAAAATGAATGATGATCAGTTACCTAGTTTTAGAGATATTGTATCTGAAAACTATCCAAACTACCTAAAAATGGCCTGTTTTTATGAACATGAAAATCAGTAAAATTTGGAACTTTTGATTTTTGTTACCTCACTTGTTCTACAGACACCACTGTGCGATGGCATGAGTATGAGAGTTTCCTTGCTAGAAATTTTTATAAGCAGAAAACATTCTAAAATTATGGTTTAATTATGAGGTCTTTTAGAAATTTACGTTATTAAATTATTTTATAGATAATAGATTAAGTCTAAAGTATTTTTCTTTTCAGTGAATTAGAAAGAAATTTTTCTTATATATAAATTGTTCGTTTATTAATTGGTTGTGCATGAAATTTAAATGCCACTAATAAATTCTTCCAGAATTTACAGTACTTTATATAGCAAATCTTGCAGTACTACACATTATACAGTAAACTTGTACAAGCATTTATATTCTATCAAGAATTTGCTTTCTATAGTAAACTTTTTCAGGAATTTACTTTCTATAGTTTACTTAATCTATACTAAATCTTAAAAAATTAAACTTTTAACCCAAGTATTATTTGATTTTTATTTTTTTTTATCACGTTACCTTTGAATTTTTTGAGTCATGGAAGAATAATCATATACAGACACCACTATGTGATAAAAGACAAAAAAAAAAAAATACCCGTGTCTGCCAGTTTTGCACTTTTTATGGGCCCCCAAAGATTTAGGCCCTCGGTATAATTTTTGCAAAAACAAAAAATTATCATTTTCTCAGGCTCATATCTTGCAAACTGTTTTGATTTACTCTCTGACGCAAAGTTGTAGCTCTTGTCATAAAGAACAAAACTTGTAAACATGTAAAATAAAAAACTTCATCTTCAAGATCAAAATCGAAAAAAAAACTTAAAAAGTTGGTTTTTTTCCTTTTTTCCCCTGTTCAGGTCCATAGGTAGAAACCGTTCAAAATTCAAGGAAACAATCAACTACAAAAATTTAAATAATAAACAACTTTCAAACACACATGAACTTCCTAGCAATGATTCTTAACACCATTTATGTAGCGCTTCATCTTCAAGATCAAAATCGAAAAAAAACTTAAAAAGTCGGTTTTTTACCTCTTTCCCGTGTTCAGGTCCATAGGTAGCAAACCGTTCAAAATTCAAGAAAACAATCAACTACAAGAATGTACATAAGATCTCAGTAAACAGCTTTCTAGTACATATGAACTCTTTAGGAATGATTCTTAACACCGATTAGGTAGCGCTTCATCTTCAAGATCAAGATCGAAAAAAAAAAAAGTTAAAAAGTCAGTTTTTTATCTTTTTTCCCCTGTTCAGGTCCATAGGTAGCAAACCGTTAACAATTCAAGAAAACAATCAAGTACAAGAATGTACATAAGATCTCAGTAAACAACTTTCAAGAACATATGAACTTCCTAGGAATGATTCTTAATACCCTTTTTGGTAGCGCCAAGGTAGCCGCAAAAGTGAAAAATTTACAGAAAATTTTTTAATTACATTTAATTTTTCTTTACTTCAACATTAAGATACTATTACAAAAATAATAAAAATATTCGTATTATGTTTATAGTGTTGATGGCACTGGACTTGCAAATCGCACTCTCTGTTTTTGGTTATTTTTTTGTGTTGGACTATGTTATTATGTTTAATGTCAATTCAGTTAATTTGTTGTTAATCTAATTAAAATGTGTGACGAGAAAAAAGTGCGTACTAAAATGATTAAATATTTGCAACAAAATCCAACCTGGTCCTACAAAAAGTTGCCCAAACAATCAAAGGTTTGCCGTCAAACTGATTTCAATGTTGTTAGACAGTATCGAGAGAACTTGTCAGTTGATAGAAAATCTGATTCTGGTAAAAGGAATGGCCCACATGATGTTTCTAAACTCAATAAATAGAGAACATTTTCAAAAGAGCTTCCAACACATCCGGTAGTTAAGCAGTCCGGTTAGCTCAGTACTTGGACTATTTGGTACGAAAAGTTAAAACGAATGCTGGTTTAAAAGCATACAAGGCTCTAAAAGTTCCTCACAGGAAGACTGCTAAATATTTATTGGCCAAAGGCAGAGCACGAAAATTGGAGTCAAATTTTGCACAAAAAATATATATATGCTGCTTAATGGATGAAGAAACTTATGTTCTGGATAATTTTTTGCAGCTTCCGGGTCAATATATGTATGTTGCTGATGCTTGAGGGAATATTGTAGAACAGTTTAGGAGCCAAAAGCAAACAAATTTCCCAAAGAGTTCTTGGCATGGCAAGCAATATGCAGTTGCGTTAGAAGAAGACAAACATTTCTTACAAAGGGCTCTATAAATACCGAAATTTACATCATGGAATGTGTACGAAAGAGGATGCTTCCATTTATAAGACTTCAGGATGGCTGATTTGGCATCTTGTCACTGTGGTAAGCAAGGTCTTGAGTGGTACAAGAACAGTAATGTGTTATTTGTACCAAGAGAGGCAAATCCTACAAACTGTCCGGAGCTAAGGCCAGTGGAGAGATATTGGATTTTTGTGAAAAGAGAATTAGTGAGCGCAAAAAAGGTGTCCTAAAAGTATGGAAAGCATTTTGGGAAAGGTTCATATATCCATCACTATTGATTAGAACTATAAAAATAATCTTTTTTGTAAATTGTAGTAATAATTTCAATCAAATGAATAAAAAATTAAAACGGTGGGTTTAGTGGTTTCTTTATTATACCCTTCACCACGAGTGGCAAGGGTATATAAAGTTTGTCATTCCGTTTGTAATTTCTACAATTTTCTTTTGCGACCCCACAAAGTATATATATTCTGGATCGTTAAGGATGGCGAAGTCGATATAGTCATGTTCGTCCGTATGTTTAAATCAACTTTCCGTAGCCCCCAAATAACTTACAAACATAATTTATACATCAATATATCGGGAATTCTTCCGGCTCATATGGCTGAGATATAAGGGAAAAACTGGGACAACCTCAATTTTTGGCCTATTTTTGATCAATATCTGGATTATTAAGTCATTAATATAGACAATATGGATATCCAATGATAGATATGTCAAAGTCTATTGCAACGAAGGCTATAGTAATTTGGACCTACAATGTGTCAAAATCGGGAAAAATATTTTTTAACCAGAATTTTTTTTTTACGAACAAAATTTGTTTGTCATATATTTTTCCTCACTAATAAATTTAAAAAAAAAATTGTAAAATTAAAAAATTTGGAAAAAAAAATTTTTAAAAAATTTGAAAAAAATTTAAAGACAATTTTAAAAAAAAAAGATTTTTTATTTTTGAAAAAAAAAAATCTATTTTGTTTACCTAAAAATATTTAAAATTTTTATTTTAAAGTAAAATTTGGTGAAGGGTATATTAGATTCGGCACATCCGAATATAGCTCCATTACTTGTTTATTAACATTTATGTATGCTAAGATTTTTTCGATCTCACTCCTTATTGTAGTAATTTTATCAGTAATTAATTTTTTTTGTACATTCGTCAGGAATTTATTACAGATTGTTATCTTTTTATCGGATGTTTACTATGTTTATTTAGTCAATTTCTCAGTACACACCTTTTTACAAGATACAAATTTGTACAAGTTATACGATTTAACTGAAATAAATTGCTCACAGTTAAAATTCGCAACAACTTTTGTTATACATAACTCATATGTTAAATTCAATTATAAACAAGTACTAGTGTTATATTCGGCTGCGCCGAATCTTGTATACCCACCATTTATGTGTGACAATAAAATATTTTTCTGATATAGGGGTTATATGCGGGGTAAGGTCAATTATGGGCCGATCCTCACAAAGGTTGGTAGAAAGACTTAGGTTCATTTAATACTTGTTAATATGCAATTTCATCACGATATTAATTAGTATAAGACAATTATGAATGTTGAAGTTATTTTCTGAAGGGGACCTTAAATTGGGACTAGAAACATATTGATACGTTTTTACCTTTTAAAAATGGGGTTTATTTCCTTTAAATAAACCGGATACTTTTGATTGCAAATAAAAGCAGTTTCAGTAGTTTAAAATTGTAACAACTCTTTATTTATTTAGAATGTACACCAACAACAATTCAAATAGTCATTCAGTGTCTTTATATACTTTTATCAATTTGCAGAAATATACACACACACTTTATAACATACAAGCTCAAATGTACACGACAGTTGATGTTAACTCTAACAGCGCCAATGATCAACTCAACTCACGACTGCCACCTCTGCCACTATTTATACACGCGCCATCTATCGTGAATCTTCTACAATGATCCTAACGGTCAAACTAGTACACTAGAATTCTAGAGCTTTCGATGTCAATGTTAGCTGCTTATACATTTAGTGTTGCTATACTTACAAACAATGCTAGTAACCACATGCCATCAACACTGTTGATAAGTAGAAGCCTCCACTAATGGACGTGTTTATAAACATGATGGATGCTGCTGGCAGTCATTACAGACCGTTAAATTCAAATCGCTATTGCACATTCGTAACAATATATTGCTCGATTTTCGAAATTCTTTACTGTGTAATTTCAGAGTACTTAGACTTAATTTATGCAAAATTTCATCAAGATTGCCGCATAATCAACATATGTATTTATGACTGCTCTGCCAGTAATCCGGGGGTATATTTGTATAGGGCTTGGTGAAATCATGGACCGACATTTCACATTTTCAATACTAAACAAATCTTATAAACGGAGAGTATTTATCAGCTAGCTAGCTCCTTTCGACAGACGGACGGACATAGCTAGATCGTCTTAGAATTTCATAAGGACCCAGAATATACACACCTTTGTGGGTCTGCTATGAATGTTTCGATGTGTTACTAACGTATTGACAAAATCAATATACCTCCCATCTTTTATGATGGTGGATATAAAGAATATTAACATTAATGGAATATATTTTTCTAATGGATTTGTTAAAATTAAAAATCACTGCGTGTAATATTTCAACCCTCCAGAAGTTTGGCAGCAGACACATTAAGAATACCATAAACTACACATACACACCACAGCAAGCTCTGGGTTTCAGATTTAAATACAAATTTTAATTATTTGTTTGCATTTTTCATTTTTCAACAACAAAAATTTGCATATAAATATGCCATATGTCAATGGAATCATGTGAAACGGAAATGGGCGACACTCGTTTTTGTATATGCTACATATATGTATGTGCCCTGCAGTTTTGAAGCTTGAAATTGTGCACTATATAGTTTAATCGCTATATAAATAGTTTTTCAAGTCACACTTGCCATATAAAGTCTATGTTACAAGTTACTTTTCTCATACCTTTCATCAAGAAATATATAGTTCGATTGCTGGGTGGCCAGAAAGTATTATGTGAAACTGGCTTGTGAAAACACTTGAAAATAGATAGTTCCAAGAACTGCCGCCTGTAAACACTCACACTGATGGACACTCATCCATTCACTCGCACCTAAACAACATGCTAAGCTTATTTATTTTAAAATTTCGTCAACAAGGACAAACAGAAAACAGCATAAAAATATTTTTAGAGTACCAAAAAAAAAAAAAAAAAACTTGTTGACTTAAGCAAAGATTTATCAAGGCAATGATTTGTTGTTAAGGGAAGCGGAAGTAAAAGGAAGTTAATAATTATCATGTCACATTCCAATAAGAAGAGGGGTAGCGCATAGTATTATAACAACTTAATAATAAATAATAATAAAAATTTATTTAAATTGAAAAATTAAACCAGGGGATTCATGTTATAAATTTTATTTTTCTAGCAATTTAGCAAAATACAAAAAAATAAAAAAAAAAACAATTCTAGCTGACAATATTGTTTATGAGTTTGTAAAGCACAAACCTGGGAAACAGTGAGCCTCAAAAAAAAAAAAACGAACTCCCATTAAACGTTTTGTGGTCTGTTAATATTGTTGCTAGATTCAATTCAATTTTATCATCATCACATTTACTTTTTTTTTTATTTTGTATTCTATAAGATAAATATTTTTTTTATTTGTTGTATTTTCCTATCCTGTCGTTGTTGCATGGTCATCTGAGTGGAAAAGTGGAAAATGAAAACATAATGGAAAATATGCTAATAATTTATTTATCAACACTAAACAGACCGAAAATATTTTTACTATGGGGAAAACAAAACTCTAAATAATATACAGAATAAAAAAAAAAAAGAAATTGTAAAGGGGGACAGTCATTTGAAGTGGGTTGTTTCTTGGGGTGTTTCTTCAGTTGACAAGATTTTGAATAATTTTTTTTTAATATTTTTTATTCACTGTAAATATGATATTGTTAACAATATATTCATTAGTTCATGTGACAGGAATTAGGGTTAGTTGATGACTACTGATTGAATAAGATTTTAGAAATTATATCATTTTTTTTTTTTTGGTTTGACAAAATTTTAAGCTTCTGCTTAGTAAAGGTTTTGTAAAATTGCATTGTTAATGTTATCTTTTATAAAAGATTTTAAATATATGAAATGAAAATATAAAGTAAAATGCAATATAATAATGGAATGAAGATAGTGGAACTTTTCAAGAGTTTTTAGGAATAAATAATAAATTTGCAAGATATTTGTTTGTTATCCTCTGAGATACTAAAAATATTATTAAAAGATACTAATTAGTTTGGTCCGATAAGTTTTTTTGAATTGGGTTTTTAGGTAAAATTTAAATATGTGCATTATTTATATCAGTGTTTAAAAAACTAGACTACAAGTAGCAGTAGCAATAAAAAAACACAAGTAGTCTAGTTAAAAAATTAATAAAAACTCGGAGTCAATCAATTACTACTAGAGTTTCCAATTCGGTTTTAACCGAAACCGAAACCGCAGTTTTTCAAAGCCTAAAACCGAAACCGAAACCGACAATTATTTTTCGGTTTTGACTTTGAATCTATTTTCAGTAGAAAAATTCAAAATTTAGAAATGAGAAACAAACTTTTTCATCCAATATCTCTAAAAATAAATCGGAAAAATATCTTAAAATTTTTTTAAATTTTTTAAATTGTATTACAGTAATTGCTTCAGATTATGTGACAGGCTACATTTCGCAGGCTAAATAATGCAAAAATTTTGTAACAAAGTCTTAGTTATTTTCAAATATCCGATAAAATTATGAAGTACTAGCTGAACCGGTGCGTAATATACTAAAAATTACCATTAGAAGAAAAACCGAACCGAAACCGATCGGTTTTAAATTTTTTAAAACCGAAACCGCGGTTTTGAAATTCTTCGGTTTTTTGGAAACTCTAATTACTACTGCTACCTTCACATTTTAGTAGCAGTAGTTGTATTAGTAGCAACAAAAGACAAATTTAAAAGTAGCTAAGTAATTTTTTTTTTTGTATTGCTACCTTAAAAAAGAAAAGGTTTTAAAGTAGCAGAGCCATTTGTTTTCTGTTACTTCTGCTAGTTTTTAATTTAGTGGTAATAGAAGTAGCAGTTACGTAGTAGATGAAGTAGCACTTAAGTAGTAGTTGATGTAGCAGTTAAGTAGTATATGAAGTAGCAATAGAAGTTGTCAATAATAAAAATCTTCAGCCAAAAATTGTTATTGTGTGTGGTTGTGAATGTATATTTGTATACGATATTCGTGTCGTAAACAAAAGTTCGGCTTTTTTGTTTGTATGCTCGTAGTTGGCATCGTTTAATTCACACATTGTTTCAAAGCGCTGCCGTATTATTTACTTGAAATTAAAACGAATTCTAAGAAAACAGATTCACTACTACAATTCTACAAAATGTTACCCCTAAAGAGTTAAGAAAACTAACTAATTAACCCAACAAATTAATTCTATCATTTAATAAATGTTTTATTGTTGCAGCAGTTAAATGTACAAAAATGCATTTATAATTACGGAGAACATAAATATTTCCCATTCAAATTATATGGCGATGGTAACTTTGTACACATAAAAAACACGATCATTCTGTTAGCAACACGAACATCTGAGATGGATAAAAACGAATTATTCTTTCAAACACTCTCAAAACAACAACAATACACTGTGTTTATTTCTTGTATTTTTGGTATTATGGCTAAAGATTATCTTTTTTGACTTCTATTGCTACCTCAACTGCTACTTCTTTTACAATGTCAACTGCTACCTTATTGATACCTTACTGCTGCTTCTAAATAATATAAATTAAAACTCGATGTAGAGCAGTAGTAATGATTTGTAGTTTAATGCTACTACTCCATTTACAATTCATGTTTTATTACTACTGCTCTGTTTAGAGTTTTATTTTTTGAAGGTAGCAGTAGTTTTAGAAAAAACAAGAAAACAAAAATATATAAATGCTACTGCTACTGCTACCGCTACTAAACATTTTCTGATGCAGTAGTTTTATCAATAGTTAGAAATGTTTCAGTTATCGTAGCTTTTTAAACACTGATTTATATACATAGGTAGTCTATGTAATTCTTACTAGGTCAGACGCGGATTCAAGAGAGGGCAGCTAAAAAAAATTTTATTTTAAAATATTTTTGAAAAATTAAAATTATAGAACAATGTTTAATTTCATTAATTTTAGTTAGAATTTTCAAGAATTTGTTTATTTTCTCACAAATTTTGTATGCTAAAATTTCAATTGTTCAAATAATATCATTTGGAAATTCAAAAATTCGTGTTGTAGCTACTCATTAAGTGAGATGTATGTATGGAAATTTACATAATAAATCTTTTAAAAGTCTTTAGTGCTAGAATTAACATCAACATTTTTTTGGAATGACTCAACATTTAGAGAGTGTTTTAGAATAAGTTCTAAAACTACTAAAAACTGCTATATGAATCCTCAGCAAGGACTATAACATTGAGAGTTCTCCGACCTATGTACTATATATACCCTACACCACCATAGTGGGAAGGGTATAATGCATTTGTGAAGATGTCCGTCCATCCGTCGGACTTCCCACAGTGGCGCCATTTGAGTTTTTTTCGTTGCAAAAATCATAACTTTTGAACCAAATGAGATAATCAAAAAATTTAAAAGGCATATGATAGATAATTGATGATCATATGAAATCAGTGTTTGAAAAGCGTAATACGCCTCTTAGGTGCATACTTATGGGTTAGCAAATTTGAAACTTGTGGAAAAATTTATTTTATAAGAAGTAAAATAAAATATTGTTTTAAAATTTTCGATTTTTTTAGGTTTCTATTTATGATTTAAAATTGTTCCAGAAAAGATTAAATTTTTTTTTTTAAATTTTTTCTAAAATATTCCAAAAATTTTTTTTTTTTATTTTTAATTTTTTTTTTTGTAAAATATTCCTCACAACCCATTATCTCTAATGGGTTTTCACGATTATATGTCATAAATTGCTCAAAAATGGATGCAACACATATTTGGAACCATGTTTTTTTTTTTTCAAAATTTTACCTCTAACGAAAAATAGGGCAAGGACGGCAGTTATAGCTTTTTTATTTTCGAGCATAGTTGAGAAATATTGAAAAATGAATGTTGATAAATATTTATTCTTTTCTTGATAATTAGATCTATTAATAAAATCAAAATGAATGATGATCTGTTACCTAGTTTTCGAGATATTTTATCTGAAATTGGTCTGTTTTTTTTGAAAACTTAAAATCACTCAACTTTGAAGGGTTATATCTTCTGAACCAATCTGATTGTAATAAGAGTAGCAATATTTTTTAGGGGCAGATGAAATTATTGATTTTTTGCTACCTCACTGTTTCTACGGGAGCCACTGTGCATCCGTCAGGCTGTTCATGTAAGATTGTGCACAAAGTACTGGTAGCAATTTTGAAGTACATACATTTGTTTCGGCCCAACGACGAAGCAAAAATTATTTTCTTTCATAACGTTAAAGCATCATTTCGGACATTTTTATGTCTCTCGGCTTCAATGCTTATGGTACACATGGTATGTTTGCTGCTCGCAAAAGTTTTGAATGATTTTGCAAGTTCATGTTAAGTTTTACAACAATCTTCATGGAGTAATGAGTACAATACTTGGTCTTTAAACTTTTTTTGCTGGCCTGGGTGATCTATGTCTTCCGTGTCAAAATCATTACTGCTTAACAGCACAAACCATCTCTAGCAAGTTTAAACCGATGTCGCACATTCACCTTAAGCTTTTCAAATTAAAGAAGAAAACCAAAATTTCCCGCATATGAAGATTAGTTGGCATAAAATTAGACAAAATTTTCAAAATTAAAAAAAAAATTTTTTTTGGAAATTGTATTCATTTTTTTTCGAAATTGGTTTTTTTAATTTTTTTTAAATTTTTTTAAAAATTTTTTTTTTTAAATTAATTAGTAAAAAATAATTATAAAAAAAAATGTTTCTGGTAAAAAAAAATATTCGGGTTAAAAAATAATTTTCCCGATTTTGACCCATTGTAGGTCCAAATTATTATAGGCTTATCGTTGCAATGGACTTTGAAATATCTATCATTAGATATCCATATTGTCTATATTAATGACTTAGTAATCCATATATAGATCAAAAATAGGCCAAAAATCGAGGTTGTCCCGATATATTGATATATCAATTATTTCTGTAAGTTATTTGGGGGCTACTGAAAGTTGATTTCAACATACAGACGGACATGGCTATATCGACTTCGCTATATATAACGATCCAGAATATATATACTTTGTGGGGTCGGAAATGAAAAATGTAGAAATTATAAACGGAATGACAAACTTATGTTGAAGGGTAAAAAAACTTTGTTCAATAGATAAGTGGGAATAAATGACAGATATGTACCCCTCAAAATGATGAAAAACATTTTTAAAACCAAAAACCGCGTTCAAAAGATACGCCATCCATTGTAAATCCCGCATTTTTAAGTCATACACCCAATATAATTCAAATTATGGACCGAAAGCAAAGAAATAACGTCACGTGAATTCTTTCTATGAAACTTATTTCTATTTTTGGAAGTGGAAGCATCTTATATGGGAGCTTTGGATAATTATGAGTCGATGCGCACAAAACCACCGATCCGGCGAAACCACCTCATCGGGCATCTGGCGAATTAGCCCCAGGAGCACTTCTGTGCATTAACATATATTTTTTGCACACTTCCAATTAATTTATCAAAACAATTATTGTCCCTGATGTTCTAACATCAACTTATATTGGTGTTGGCAAATATGGCTCTATGGCTAATGGTCCGCTTTATACCAAAAACTATACTATTTCGAGTAAATATGTCACAAATTACTAATGCCGATTCTATAACCTATAACTTTGAGTGTTTCTCCTTACAATTTGAAAATGCATACATAAATTTCCTTTGGAACACAATTTTTCCTCATTAAATTCACACAGATGTTATCAATTGTTTAACAAATAAAACACCCAGAGATAGTAAGTGTTTAATATTATTATGCCAAATACAATTCAAAAACATGTCTATAAAATATCATCACAATCAATAGTGTTTTTTTGATTGCTCTGCAACTGAGATTTAATAATAACAATTTGCATTGTTCAATGGAAGTAAAAGTGATGAACTCTATGCTCGAATGTACATATTGACACATTACCCCGTCGTACATGGTGCAAATTACAGCCCTGTTTGTGGACAAAAACCCTTAATAGACACCCCTCAATAAAAATAAACACACACAAAGTGAAAATATTTACACTTGTTTTTTTCACGCTTAAATGACGTCGTGTATCAAATTTCTTAATGCTTCATCAACTAATTGTTAAATACATTAAATTGTATGTGAAAAAAATAACGTGTTATAAACATTTCAATTTAGGTGTTTAATGTCAAAATTCGAAATTTGTTTACGTGCTTAAATGTTATTTTAGATTTTTGTTGTTGGTGTTAAATTGTGACGGGATATTTAAATGTGAGGGGCACTCGTTTGACAGCATTAGAAATATATAATGCACTGGTACGTTTCTGTATTTGCCTTTATATGTTTCCTTTACATGTTTAATAATTAGATAATTTTAAAAGATCTAAGAATTAAAAAAACACAGAAAACAATGATTTCCAAACTATAGAGCTGATGCCGCAGGATACAATAATATAAACTGAACTCTTCAAAAATCCCTATTCATAAAAATCACCTATAATAAAAGGTCTTCCAATATGGACTTCCGAAATTTTACAGTTGATAGCGGTCATATTGTGGAAGCTATATCCATCGAATTGGCTGTAATTTATTGTGTTTGTTTTGTCAAATCACAATGGATGTATATTGCTTTCAACAACACGTACAAATGAGAAAATTTTTTTATCAAAATATAGGTGCTCTGTTCGGGTCAACAAAAAATTTTCGAATTTGGGGCGGTAACAATCAACATCAGATTCAATAGTGTTTGGTATGCATTTTGGACTGGCGATGTCAACGGTCAATATTTCTTTCACAACGACGTGCCAGGCCATCACTGTCAACGGCGAGTACTATTGGTTATAGATTACTAACTTGTTTTGGTCTGAATTAGACACCAACGTCATGTGGTTTCAACAGAAAGACGCGCCGTGCCACACAGCTTATGCCGTATTGAACATTCTGCAAGAGCGATTTGAGGGCATGGTCAACTCACGTGGAGGTGATGGAGGTGCATTTATATGCAAATAAGCTACAAATCACAGCTACCCTCAAATATAAGATAAACCATGCCATCGGACTATAAAGCGGGTGAAGCAAAACTTTCCAACCATTTAGTTGTAAATACTTTTTAACATATATTGCAACATGTGGCCGAACGTTGTCATGATATTACGGTTTCATATCTGGCCGCATATTTTGCGCCATTTTCGAACAATGCTCGCTTCAAACGAATGAAATGTGTTCGGTACAGGTTCCCTGTGATGATCTAGTTAGACATAATAGATAGAATCCCTTTGGTCCCACCAAATACAGAGGATTGCCTTAGCGCCATGGATATTTGTCTTTGGTGTCGATTCGGCTGGTTGGCCGGTCTTCACATACGATCTATTATGCTTCGGGTTATCGTAATGGATACATTTTTCATCGCAAGTAATGATTCGGTGCAAAAATTATTTTCTTTTGTAGCGTTAAAGCATCATATTGGACATGCAAAATTGTCTTTCAAGATCGCTCGGCTTCAATTCCTATGATACCCAATTTAACTGCTTTTGGGTGAATACTATGGCTCGCAGGATTACTTTTCATATAGTAATGATGCCTCTAATTCTTGGTATTTAAACTTTTTTGGCTGGCCTGGGCACTTTTTTATACCCTTCATCTTCGTGATTTCCACAATATAATTTTCCGACCCTATAAAGTATATATATTTTGGATCCTTATAGACAGAGGAGTTAATTAAGCCATGTCCGTCTATCTGTTGAAATCAATTTTTTCTTAAGACCCCAGATATCAATAATAATTCAATAATTCTATCAGATATGAGCAAAAATCCGAAACAACCTCTGAAAATTTCATCAAAAAAAGACAATTTATTGCATGCTTTAACAAGAAAGCAACAAAGCGTGTGGTTGGATGTGTGTTGGTTTCATTGCTTTGGCGTATTTTGTGTTTCGTTTCGTTTGGCGTTGTTGTTTTTATACTCTTCACCTTCGTGAGAAGGGTATATATAAGATTGTCATTTCGTTTGTAACTTCTACAATATAATCTGTTCGTCAGCAATTAAATGTATTTTTTTTTTAAGTTTTCTTGATATATTTAGGATAATATACGCTGATAGTTGGCAATTATTGCATCCACAACAAAGGTGAAGGGTATATAAGATTTGGCATAGCCGAATATAGCACTCTTACTTGTTTAAGTTAAAGAAGTAAAGCAAAACTTCCCGCATATGACGATTCGTTGGTACTAAATTCGTCAGTTTCGAAGCAAAAAAAACTTTAATGTTTACACCTCAATAACTAAGTGAGAATAAATAGCAGATATGTGCCCTTCAAAATGACATATATGTATGGACTTTTTCCAATTTTGGAGATCTTTTTGCTAAAAGATATGTACTTTTTATTAAATTTTTGTGGAGATAGAACTAAATGCTTTTAAAAAGTTCCACGCTTGTTAAAATTGATCTTGAACATTGCCAGATTTCACAAAAATGTCCGAGATGTCCAAATTTAGAGGGCTATAAAATATGAACCATATAGGATTTGAACCTAGTTCATACGCGTATTTAAAAGTTTAACATATGCTTTCATTTAAAAACTCTATTTTATGGTTGAAATATTTTGGAAGTAGCTTATACTTTAAAGTGATATTGTATCATTATTTAACACAATAGCATTATATTCTGGCCATTTATTATGATTTCAACAGATTTTCTTCCCCTTACTTGTGTCAAATATATTCCCCCTGTAAGACTAGGCTCATGTGTATTATTTTCAATATTTCTATAATAGCTACCCTTAGAAAAAATTCAAATAAAACTGTTACACTCTTTACTTCAGCAATTTTAAAATAATTGAACCCCTTTTTTGTGTGTGTGTTTTTTGAAAATCACTAAAACATTTTGATGTTTTATTGTCATTTTAAAGTCGTTGTTATTGTTGCTGTTGTTGGGTTATGTCCTTAGGCTGTTTTAATGGTATTTGAGGGCTGGTTTTTTCATTTTCCTAAAGTTTATTTTATAGTCATAAAAAAAGTATAGAGTGATATTTTGTTTAAATTGCTTGAAGGTGTTCATTAATACAAAATTGCATCATTTTGTATTCTTTGTTTTTTTTTTGTTAAAGCTGCCATTGTATTTGCCGCTTTCGCTGTGGTTGTTTTTGTTGTTGTATTTGTACCCATTTACTGTGATTGATGAAATATTTTGACATTTGTTAGTGATTGTTGTTGTTGTTGATTAGGACATTTTTTTATATTTGGCAGCCTTTAACAAACCCCCTTTAATTGACAATTGAAATATTGCTAGCGATTACTTTCATTTCATTTCGTTTTTATTTTGTTTTATTTTGCTTGTACTTGATTAGATTTTGGAGGTTGTTTTTAAAAATACGTAGTAAACATTTTAAATTATGTATGTTTAAGAAAAATAATGTTAAGTCTTGTAAATTTTTATAATAATATGCAAGTCCTTTACTAAATTCACATAAATTTAAAATCTCTTCAAACTGAAGAACATCTTTTTTCCTCTTCAACATACATAAATGTAAATGTGGCTGGGACTGTATATTTGCTTTAATTTTTCCATATTTTAAACATTAAATATTAAAAGACGTATGTGCGTATGTGTCCGTTTTTTTCTTTACCTTATCATGCTCCACCCAACTACAACAAAAAGATTCCCTTAGACAAGGATGTCATTGCATTATGCAAACGAACATAATGACTGCAAAAAATATAAAACAAACAACAAAAAAAAAAAGTGATTAAACAAGTTGACAGCAATAAGACTTAAAATAAATGTATCCACAATTTTACCGTCCCATTCCTTCTATTTACTTAACTATTAGGTGTAGCTGAACATTTATGGCTTAATGATTGTGCAGAAAAATTCAAGTCAGTCATAAACCATTTATTTTGTATATGAAAGCCATACATATTTGCTTTTCCATAACAAAAGGATGTAAGCTCAAGCAAAAACCGAGTAACACTCGTCTAAAGATTGCACAGGTTTACAATGATGTTGGTGCCACCAATACTTATGTATATTCGACACCCTGATTCCAACTGTGTACTTATTTGTACAATACTAAGTGCAGTTTTCGAGGAATTGCTTTGGATAAAAAAGCGAAAACAAACGATTCAACAACATATTTTTAATTTATTGTGATATATTTTTAGATTATATACGGCACTCCCGTGTGATACTCCAACTGAAATCATATTGTTACGAAATTGTACTTGAATTCAAATATAACGGTTATAACGGCTTGCTTAAAGTTGCATAATGTTCCTCAACTGCTGTTAATAGCTATGAAACATACAACATTGAATAAAAGCTTTGAGTTAATCAATGTTTGAAACTGTGGCAAGACTGAATGTTTAAGCTACAAACATTTACATCGAAAGCTCTAGATTTCTAGTGTACTAGTGTGTTCGTTAAGATCATTGTAGAAGATTCACGAAAGATGACGTGTGTATAAGTATTGGTAGAGGTTGCAGTCGTCAGTTAGTTTACGCTGTTAAAGTAAACATCAAGTGCATTACCAGTGTATTTTTGTACATTATAAAGTGTATAAAATTGTTATATAAATTTAAATAAATAAAGAGTTGTTACTAAATTTAACCCTCTAACCCGCAAACTTTGAAAAACTAAAAAAAAGTTGTCGAATAATATTTTTAGAGTAATTATGATCCAATAAACTCAGAAGAGCCATCAGAAGCTAATTTGCAAATTAAGTTTAGGAACCAGGTTTTAAAAGGTGAAGAGTGCCTCAGGGCATTCTTGCCGGTTTAGGTGTAAACATTAATTATGATACGATTTTACTGAAAAACTAATTAAAAATATACAAAAAGAAAAAACACATGGTTTAGTTTCTACGATGATACTTATGAGAACAATTTTTGCATTTGAGAAGCATAAATGAATATCGCATTTTGAGCAAACACAATGTGTTTCCGACTTTTTGTATAGTTTGCAACATCTGTTTTGCCTAACCATATTGGTCGATTGTCATAACGGATGTCATCAACTGGATGTTTTGCTTTTTCGCAAACTTTTGAACCTCCTGGCTGTTGATCTTCTTGTGGAGTACCAACTGATCATGAGTCAAGGCGGATAATTTAATCCGCCTGCGGTCTCTAACTGCTATTCCTATCATTATTTTATATAACAAAAAATATAACATAATATAACAAAAAAGTAAAAAAACTATACAATTATCCGCAACCTGCAACAGTGCCCTGAGGCACCCCTTAGTTTTTGCGTTCTCAACACACTTTTTGTTAATTGTTTAACATTTACAAATTCATAGACTGAAAGACGAATATCTTACCTTTAAAAAAATATTTCGAATAGATCGGGCAACTAAAAGTTAGTAGAACTTTGATTTAAAAAAAAAATTAAATCAAACACAAAATTGTACGTGCTAAAATTATGACATCACCCACAAAACAGCTGACAGAACAAAAACTAAAAGTCAGAATTCATTTCGACCTTCGAGGGAAATGTTAACAAATCTGTAACTAAAGTCACCGTTATATTTAAAGAAAAAATTATAATTACTTTTAGAAATAATTAGTGTTTTGTAGTGCATGCTTTGCGGGTTAGAGAGTTAAACTACTTAACTGATTTTATTTGATGTCAAAAGTATCCGGTTTATTTATAGAAATAAACCACTGTTTTTAAAAGGTAAAAACGTAAGAATATGCTCAATCCATCGACCTTGTTATCCATCTTTCATCACTTTTGTCCTTCGCCATATGATTCAATATTTACAAGAAACTTTTCTAAATAACTGTGCAAATAGTGTAGTTTTAGGCTCATATGGCATCCAAGATTTTTAAAACTAGTTACAAGATCTCTAACAACTTCCAGCCTTCTGAATTCCTACGAAAGTTTTCACAACGACAAAAAACGATTTCCAAATTACTGCTTCTAAATCATTCATTCAATGAATGAAATCATTATCTTTCAATAAAAGTCTTATTTGTGAGCCATCTAAAATAACAGCTTTTAGATTATCTGTACTTAAACCTGGACCAGTTTTATATATTACCTTCACATACTTCTTCATGAGTTTCAATTAGATGTGTAATGGAGGCAAAATGATCTTATCTCTGGAAACCAAAGGATGGCTTATAACATTTGGTTTTTCAATCGTCATGTTTTCTCTCAGATGCCAGTCTCTCTTGTTCCAATGCCATATTTTGCTCTCCTGTCCCATAAATTGATGAATCATGTACATTTATTGTACCCACTATGTTGGCCAGACATTGGTGATCCTTTTTTTTAAACAAGATCTACGTTTTGATACTCATTCCTTAATTTCGTTTAATGAACAACTGGCACAGCTTCATGCTTATTATCTATATCTAGTAAAATACATTTTAAACTTCGGTTTGAGCTGTCCATAAACAATCTCCATTTATCAGCTATGTAGCTTGAGAGTTCCATTCTCGTTAAGACACCACCAATGGTATTTCATAAGATTACATCATGTTCTGATCTAAAATAAGTTCCTTTTCGCGACCGCGATAAAATAAGACTGCCGTACCTTGAGTTATACCAGCACAGGTATCTCTTTCGAAACATCAAGGTCTTTTATCAAGTCACGTCATTATGTTCATCCAAAAAAGCTTTTACCATCTCTTATAAACGATTACGAAAGAGGCACACGAATTTACTTATGATAGCCAATATATGTAGGGAAAAAATGCAAAAACATTATTGGTAATAACAATGCACACTTACTACAGTCAAGCGAACAAGTATCTTCCCCCAAAAAGAGTGGAAAAACAACAAAATTTGATCCTTTGTGATAACTTAAGAATAAGTAGAAATATTTTGTATTTGAATAAATATTGAATAAAGGTAGGGTCACACATGACAAATATTTGCTCAAAAAAGCGTAACCACTTTTTTAAGCACAAATTTGTTTGACGTGTTTACACTTACAATTGTTGTGTAAGATCAAACAGCATCAAATAAAATAAAACTAAATTGTTTGTTTTGAATCATCCTAAGTAAAATAAGTTTTTGAAATAAATAAAAGAATACAAATATATTTTATTTAGTGGTTACGTCTTAAGCCTTGGAAATGGTCATATATACATTTTATTCGATTATTATTGAAAGTCCATATATTTTCTTGTACACCCAAGTGTTGTTGTGGTTTGTATTTATTTTGATCATCTTTTGTTAAGTAAACACCTGCCAGGAAATAGGAAATATAAAAGATCCTTTTGTGGTTTGTAAAATTAAACAAGTAAGAAAGTATGGTCGGTCAAGCCCGACCATATAATACCCTACACTAAGTAAATGAGCAAAAACATTTTTCTTTCAAAATTTCAATAATTTATATTCCTGAAGGATTTTCGAAAGTGGGCCTTATATGGGAGCTATGACCAATTATGGACCGATCACCATGAAATTAAGTGATGTGATTAATGTCTGTATGAAAGTTGTTTATGTTGCATTTTATGTGTATACCAACATTTTTAAGAGATTTATGCTCGTTTAAGTGATTATCGGAAGCAGGCCTTATATGGGAGCTATGACCAATTATGGACCGATCACCATGAAATTAAGTGATGTGATTAATGTCTGTATGAAAGTTGTTTATGTTGCATTTTATGTGTATACCGATATTTTTAAGAGATTTATGCTCGTTTAAGTGATTATCGGAAGCAGGCCTTATATGGGAGCTGTGACTAATTATAGACCGATCATAATAAAATTTAGTGACATAAATTTTGTATATATAAAACTTATTTGGAGAAAAACTTGTGTAGATACCTATATAAATTAAACATTTATGACCGATAAAGTTCAATTTCGATAGGACATTTGTATGGGGGCTAGGTGAAATAATGGACCGATTTCAGCCAGTATCAATAGGCTTGGTCCTTGAGCAGAAAAAATGATATGTTCCAAATTTTATCGAAATCTCTTCAAGATTGCGACCTGTACTCTGCGCACAAGGTTTACATGGACAACCAGCCAGCCAGACGGACGGACGGACGGACATCGTCTAATCGACTCAGAAAGTGATTCTGAGTCGATCAGTATACTTTAAGGTGGGTGTTAGATTAATATTTTTGGGCGTTACATACATCTGCACAAATTCAATATACCCTCCCCACTATGGTGGTGTAGGGTATAAAAATAATATAATTTAATGTATAGCATACAACGAATTTTATGTACTATATACACATTTGTATGAAAGTGACAGGTTAAGAGTAGAAACACAAGCTTGCTTGTACCGGTATGCTTTTGAAATGAAATACAAACAACAAACTAAAAATTTAAATAAAATCCGCACCGCTTTATATGATTTGCATGTTCTCTAAGAAGCGGAGGCGGCATTAAAATCCGCAAGCTTGTGTTTATACACTAAATTTTCTATTATTAAATTATTTATATGCTACTTGTAAAGTAATTTATAATCTGTTTGTACGAATATTACAATTTGTCACAAACGGCATTGTAAACTATGTATTCCACTATAGATTTAAGGTATTTACGTGGTATGTACGCTAAGTTTACAAGTAAATTCTTAAATCTACACTATATTTCATCAATGTTATATGAAGGGAAAATTCATCAAGGTAACTTCTCTTAAAATTATTTCCTGGTTTGTGGAAACATAGGCTCCTAAACATTAGATTGTTTTATAAGGAGAAAAATCTTGTTGTACCCTTCACCTTCGTGAGAAGGGTATATATAGGTCTGTCATTCCGTTTGTAATTTCCACAATATAATTTTCCGACCATATAAAGTATATTTATTTGGATCCTTATAGATAGCGGAGTCGATTAAGCCATGTCCGTCTGTCGGTTGAAATCAATTTTCTGAAGACCCCAGATATCTTCGGGATCCAAATCTTCAATAATTCTGTCAGACGTGCTTTCGATAATTTTCCTATTTAAAATCAGCAAAATCCGTCCATAAATAACGGATATATGAGTAGAAATCCGAGACAACCTCTATTTTTGGCCTATTTTTGATCTATATCTCTATTACTAAATCATAAATATAAACAAAATGGATATCTAATGATAGATATTTCAAAGTTCATTGTAACGATGTATGTAAGGCTATAGTAAGTTGGAGCTATAACGGGTCAAAATCGGGAAAAGTAGTTTTTAATCCGTACATTTTTTTCACAAATAAATTAAAAAAAAAATTTTAAATTAAAAAAATTTAAAAAAAAAATTTCGATATATAAAATATTATTTTTTTTTTATTTTAAAGTATAATTTGGTGAAGGGTATAAAAGATTTCGGCACAGCCGAATATAGCTCTCTTACTTGTTTTTTTTTTTTTTTAATTTGTGATATTCGGTCCATTATTTTATTTATTTTCCTTTCAATAATAACCTGGTTTTAGCTTTAGAATAAAACCAAGATTGTTGCAAAAAATAAAATTTTGTCTTGACGCGTTGCTAAAGTTCTGGGCTGATTGAGGTTCCTTTGTTTCTTAATATTTTTGGAAATTTCTTTTTACTGTCACAAGAATAAGTTTTGAACTTTTTTTCTTTCATACAAGGATAGTACATTAAAACGTATCTCAAAAAAAATATATCTCCGTACACCCCCTAATATAAAGTATTTCTGCAAGGCAGTTACGATTTTTTTTTTTGGCCGATCGCAGCCTTTTCAAATTTGTCGGCATATCTTTTGCATTTACAGTCGGATATTAAACTATGATATATCACTGTTTTTCGTTTGGTAAAAAAAATAAAAATATTTTTTAATTTAATTTTTAGTTAGTTGAGCTTGAGGTAACTTTTTTATAAACAAATATTTATATTTTTATTTATTTTCAATATTTCGCTACTTTTTGTGTAGCATCTTCAGGAAAATTTTTTCAAAAAAATATTTTGTTGTTATATTTAAATTGTTAAAAAAAATTTCCTGAAGATGCTACACAAAAAGTAGCGAAATATTGAAAATAAATAAAAATATAAATATTTGTTCGTATCTGCCTTGCAAACACATTTCTTTTCTTTGGTTGTAAGGTGGTACGCTCTAATGTATATATTTGATAACAACAATGTAAATGTTATTTAAATATAACAAATTCTAAATAAACTGAATTTAAGTACTTAAAAAAAAGTAGTTTTGCCCAAACATTTTTAAAATAACTTACAAGACAACTCTCGTCTACTATATTAAGATATATTCATGATTTTGCTCAACATCGCCACAACATACATATGTATTAACAAAACAAAAAAAAAAAAAAAAAAAAAAAAAAAAAAGTATGAAGAGAAAAAGTAACCGAAAAATGCAAAATATGATGAAAAAGAAACATCCAGAAGACATGTATATGTGTATATTAGGGTGGTCGCGTTTGTATGGAGGAAATATGTGGTGTTGATTTTCCCACCTAAAATTAAAGTTAAGCTTGTTTGAGGAGGTCATTTCTCAAAATGTTTGTGCAATCGTCAGTATATGGTGAGATGGATCAAAGGACAAAGTTTTCACAATTCTCGGATAGAAAATATTTTGTTACGAATTTGCAATAGCGATTTGAATTTAACGGTCTGTAACGACTGACCGCAGCATTCATCATGTTTATAAACACGTCCATCAGTAGAAGCTTCTACTTATCAACAATGTTGATAGCATGCGGTTATTGGCATTGTTTACAAGTATGGCAACGCTAATTGTTTGAGCTGCTAACATTGACATTGTTTGATCTAGAATGCAAACATACTAGTTTGAGCAGTGTAGAAGATTCCCGAAATATGTCGTGTATAAAAATATTGGCAGATGTTGCAGTCGTGAGTTGAGTTTATCATTATCGCTGTTAAAGTTAACATCAACTGTCTTGTACTTTTAAGTTTGTACATTATAAAGTGTGTGTGCATTTCTGTAAATTGATAAACGTGTATAAAGACACTGAGTGACTATTTGAATTGTTGTTGTTTTTTTAAAAATATAGGGCTGTTACAATTTTAAACTACTTAAACTGCTTTTATTTGCAATAAGAAGTATCCTGTTTATTTAAAGGAAATAAACCAACGTTTTCAAAAGGGGAAGACGTAACAGTATGAAGTATTGGCGCTTTCAATGCCTGTATTCTCATGATAGTCCAAATGTTTTTAAAGTTTTGTAACTTTTGTGATTTTTTATTATACCCTTCACCTTCGTGAGAAGGGTATATATAAGTTTGTCATTCCGTTTGTAATTTCCACAATATAATTTTCCGACCCTATAAAGTATATATATTCTGGATCCTTATAGATAGCGGAGTCGATTTAGCCATGTCCGTCTGTCTGTGTGTCTGTTGAAATCAATTTTCTGAAGACCCCAGATATCTTCGGGATCCAAATCTTCAATAATTCTGTCAGACATGCTTTCGAGAAGTTTGCTATTTAAAATCAGCAAAATCGGTCCACAAATGGCTGAGATATAAGGAAAAAACTAGGACAACCTCGATTTTTTACCTATTTTTTGACCTATATCTGGATTACTAAGTCATTAATATAGACAATATGGATATCTAATGATAGATATTTCAAAGACCTTTGCAACGACGTACATGAGACCATGGTAAGTTGGACCTACAATGGGTCAAAATCGAGAACAAATTTTTAACCAGATTTTTTTTTTCACCAAAAGTTTTTTTCGCTAAACATTAAAAAAAAAAATTTAAATTTAAAAAAACAAAATTTTTTAAATTTTAAAAAAAAATTTTCACAAAAACTTTCGAAAAATATTTTTTTCCAAAAAATGAAAAAAAAAAACAACAAAAATAAATTTTGTTTACATGAAAATATTTAAAATTTTTATTTTGAAGTATAGTCTGGTGAAGGGTATATAAGATTCGGTCCAGCCGAATATATCTCTCTTAATTGTAGAATACATAGAATTATTTAAACCAATTTGATCAAATTAATACATTATAAACCGCATATTGGGAGTATGACTTAAAAACGCGATTTTTGTTTTTAATAATTTTGAAGGGTACATATCAGTCATTTATTCTCACTTGCTTATTGAACATTATATTGTTAACAACAAAGACGAATCGTCATATGCTGCAGCACACCGATTGCTCATTAAAGCTTATTGTGAATGTTTTCCATCGGTTTAATCATGCGAGATATGGTTTTGTGCGATTCAGCTTATGGTGAAAGTGCTTCATAGATTTCAACATGCAAGAGATGGTTTGTGCGGTTTAGAAGTGTTAGTTTTGACACGGAAGACAAGGATAATTCAGACAAGCCAGAAAAGTTTGAAGACCAAGAATTGGAGGCAAGCGCTTGCTAAATCATTGGAAGCAGACGTTTGCGAGCAGCAGAATTCATCCATAAGCAGGGAAATTGGGTACCATACGAATTGAAGCCGAGAGACCTAAAAAGAACACTTTGCATGTCCGAATCATTACTTGCGAGGAAAAATAGATCCACTACAATAACCAGAAGCATAAGAGATCATACGTGAACCAGCCGAATCGACACCAAAGCCAAATATCCATGCCGCTTTGGTAATGCTCTGTATTTGGTGTGAGAGAAATGGTCATATCTATCATGTGCTGCTGAAATCTGACCAGACCATCACAGCGATCCTGTACCAAACGCAACTGTTTCTTTTGAAGGGAACATGCAGCCAGACATGAACCCGTAATATTCCATCATGACAACGCTCGGCCAACTGTTGCAATTCCTGTTAAAAAGTAATTAGAATGAAGTGGTTGACTGCTTTATAGTCCAGACCTTGCCCCGTCTGACTAATATTTGTTTCGATCGATGCAGAACGATCTCTCTGGGATATGCTAAATTTTGGAACAGAGTTTCCCAGATTGACTTTATTCGTTCTTGTCCTCAAAAGATGAGCATTTCTTTTGGCTCAAAATACATATGTAGTCAGAAAGATGGGAAATTCAATATAGTTTGAATTTTCGAAATATATTTTCTCTCGAATCTGATGTTAGCTATAAGTTCAAGACACTCACAGTATGGATATCAATATAAACGTTGTTGAATAAGCTCTCCAGTGGTATACAACATTTTACCATTTCATTAGGTTATAAAACAATCATCTTGGTTTTACTAAAATAGTTGCAAAATATCATGCAACAGTTTTTTTATTTAATGAAAAAAAATTCTTTGAGATTGGTATTTATATCGTTTTTGGATATTACAGTGCACTCGCGGTAACGTGAACTAATTAAAACCAAGGGAGTTCATGTTAGTGAAATTGTTCACGTTAGCGATTGTCGAATTTCATGGAATAAATATAAAATTTTATAATAAAAAACTGTGTTTTACACCCGTGAACGTGAAATTCTTTTATTATAATTTTCATTATTGAAATATAAAACAAAAATGATTGATTAAAATGCATTACAAAACAAAACTAGATCACGAAAAAATATATATTGAAATAAAATTACGTAGTTAATAAAATTACTCATTCGTTGTCATTAAAAACATTAATTTAGAGGATACAAACACATTTTTATTATAAGGGTATTCCCTAATCTTTGAAAATCAAATTAAATGTATGTATTTCAGTGCTTAGAAATCAAATACAGTAAAAAAAAATTGTTCACGTTATAGCGCTTTCTGAGTTTGTTCACGTTACAGAGTAGACAATGTAAATAAAAGCTTGTTCACGTTAGGCGGTGTTCACGTTAGACGGTGTTCACGTTACCGCGAGTGCACTGTATATGAAATAAATAACACATTAAATTTCAAATTTCTCCAATTATTTGATTGTTTTACTGCTTCATAGATTTTATGAATATTGACTTTGTCATTCCGTTTGTAACATATCGAAATATTGGTCGTAGAACAATAAATTATATATAACCTAAGATTTTAAAAGGATGCAGCTATGTCCGTTTGTCTGTATGTTGAAAGCACTATAGGAACCAAATTAAAGGAGTACAAATAATCTCTGTTGATAAGGTGTGTTTGGTATTAAAAATGAACAATATCAGCCGATGATTTCACCCATCCCCTATACAAATGTTCCCCCATGGAGTACTGTTTGAGCAGTAATAAATATGTTGGTTATACGGCAGTTCTGATAAAGTTTTGCAAAAATTAGTTCTAAGTACTCTGAAATTATACTGTAAAGTATGGCGAAAATTGGGCAACAGTTGTTCCTAATCGCCATACAAGGACCGCTTCAGAAAATGACTTGAACATTCATAGTTGTCTTATAATAATTAATATTGTGATGAAACCTAAATCTTTGCACCAACTTTTGTAGGATCGTTCCACAATTTACCCTAACCCCCATATAACCCCTTTATCAGACAAATATTTTATTGTTACATATTGATGGTGGGTATACAAGAATATAACACTTTTGCTTGTTTGTCTTGATTATACAGCTAACATCAGATCGGAAAAAAAGTATTTTTCAAAACGGAGATTTATTTAAGCCAATTATTTTAATTAAATATATGTCAAAATGGTACAATATTTCGTATGTATCCATTTTCATAAATATGAAAAAAATCATAAAAACCTTTGATCCAAGTCACCAAAACATCCACAACACTTCTTTGGGGCTACCGTAATGTATATATATGCAAGTACATATAAGTAAAGAGGAAGTACTCTGTTAACCATATCCTACTCCTTTATTGTTATGCATCTGAAACTGCAATGGTATTTCAGAGAAATATTAAATGACATACGTTGTCTGCCAAATAAGTTTTAAAACTTACAAAATTTCTTAAATTCTTTTGAATAAAAATAAAAAGCAACACCTGTACTACACAACGAATTTAAGTGTTGGCACTTTTTACTCCTGCCTCCCGATAAGGATAAATTCTTTTTTATACCTCATCTTGATTATAATTTTAACAAAAATTTCTGTGTTTTTTTGTTTAAATTTATTGTGTAGTGTTCTTTCATGCTGTGGTCCATGTGCCGCACACAGTATGTATAATTTGTGCAACATATAAGATTTTTTTCTGTTGAATTCATAAAGGTAGTGTTTTTATTCATTATTATTATTTTGCTGCTGCAGTTTTTCTTTTTTTTGGTTTTTGTTTTTACAAAAAATATAATGTCCATTGTGGGGAGTAAAAACTGAAAAGCCAAGGAGAGTAAGACACAAGAAGAAAACAGCTTTTGTTGCAAATTTCAAGTGCACAACTTGTATTTTTGCATTTATGAATTTATATATGTGTGTGGAGGTATATCTGCATACATATATATTTTTATATATTAATATCTACCCAGCAGTTCTAGGAGAGTGTTCCGAACTGGTGATTTTTCCAAACATGAGAACTAGTTACATAACTGGCTACGTGACTAGTTTTGACGCTTTTTAAATTACAATGAGGCTGTCTGATAGCTGGTCCAAAGTGGTCAACGTAGTCATACACCCAACGTATTAGATTAACATACCGCTAACATGGTTACTTGATCACCTACATAACTAGTTATTTGAACATGTACAGGTGCTTAAGGACCTCTAAAAGTTAGTTAACAAGTAAGAGAGCTGTATTCGCTTGTGCCGAATCATATATACCCTCACCAAATTATACTTTAAAATAAAAATTTTTAATATTTTTAAGTAAAAAAATAATTTTTTTTTTTCAAAATTCTGTTTCAAAATTTTTAAATTTTTTTCAAAATTTTTTTTTAAAAAAAATTTTAAATTATTATTGAAAAAAAATTTATGACAAAAAATTTTTTTGGTTCAACAAAAAAAATTGGGTTAAAAAATATTTTTCCCGATTTTGACCCATTGTAGGTCCAAATTACTATATATATATTATATAAATCGTTGCAATGCATTTTGAAATATCTATCATTAGATATCCATATTGTCTATATTTATGACTTAGTAATCCAGATATAGATCAAAAATAGGCCAAAAATCGAGATTGTCCCGGATTTTTCCTTATATCTCAGACATTTGTGGACCGATTTTCTCGATTTTAAATAGCGAGTGAGCCGGAAGAATTTCCGATATATTGATGTATCAATAATGTTTGTAAGTTATTTGGGGGCTACGGAAAGTTGATTTCAACATACAGACGGAAAAACGGACATGGCTATATCGACTTCGCTATCTATAACGATCCAGAATATATATACTTTGTGGGATCAAAAATGAAAAATGTAGAAATTACAAACGGAATGACAAACTTATATATACCCTTGCCACTCATGGTGAAGGGTATAAAAATATACTACAAAGACAGTCCAATAACCGATTGCTTGTGAACATAACTTCCTCCAACAACTCTCCCATATATTACTTCTTACTTTTAAAAGTAGAACTAACTATTTTCTACTTTTAAATTAACTACACTCTAGGTAGCTTAGAGACACTAAAGTGACAATTGACTTCACGCAAGGTTACTGTTTGGGAATTAAGTATATCATCACGGTTTGTACTAAACCATTTTGTACGAATTACTCACAAAACGTTTAAAGTCACTACACTTTAGATTACTTAGAGACACTTAAGTGACAATAGTAATCACACTAGATTACATGAGATGTATAAAGTAACCAACTGACTTCTCTCTGCACTACAAAGAGCACATACGTGTCAAATGAGCTAAAATATATAAATTGGAGTCAGCCAAGTGATCAGACATTAGTGACAATTACTATCTCTAAGGTATACATTGACTACTTGCTTAACTGCTGGGTACATATTCTTATACACAGATACATATATTTATAATTATAAAATCATAATGCATATGAATGAATTCCTTTCACCTGCTTAAAATAATAAAATTCTACAAAAAGAAAGCACCAGCAGAGACACAAAGTTGTGCGTTCCTGATGAGCAACTATAGAAATATCTTTATATAATTCAATTTGTTTTATGTGTCTGTTTTTTTTTTTTTTTTTTTTTTTTGAGAAAGAAATCTGTTGGTGGCAAAAATTAATAATCATTTTTAACTTCAATAAAATGCAATTACTTGCTCAACTGTGAACTGAAAGTGTTCACATGAGTTCCATAAAAGACATATTTTACAAAAGCAAACAATTTTACATACGATTATGGCTTTTAACTTATGAACATTTTAAACATAGTTAAATCATAATCAGAAATTAAATTTATTTTCTGTATTTAATGTTTTTAAGTTCATAAACTATCTAAGTCGAATACTAAACAAGTAAGAGTGCTATATACGGCTATGCCGAATCTTATATACCCTTCACTTTTGTAGTGGGTGGATTAATTGTCCACTTTCAGCGTATAGCATTTTAAATATATCAAGAAAACGTTTAAAAATTTTACATTTAATTTCTGACGAACAGATTATATTGTATACGTCACAAACGAAATGATAATCTTATATATACCCTTCTGACGAAAAACAACGCCAAATGAAACACCAAAAAAAAAAAAAAAAATACGCAAAGCAATGTAACCAACACACATCCAAACATACGTTTTGTTGCTTTATTGTCAAAGCATGCAATAAGTTGTTTCGGATTTTTGCTCATATCTCTGTTATTTATGAACGGATTTTGCTGATTTTAAATAGGAAATTTCTCGAAAGCATGTCTGACAGAGTTATCGAAGATTTGGATCCCGAAAATATCTGGGCTCTTCAGAAAATTGATTTCAACAGACAGACAGACGGACATGGCTTAATCGACCCCGCTATCTATAAGGATCCAGAATATATATACTTCATAGGGTCGGAAAATTATATTGTGGAAATTACAAACGGAATGACAAACTTATATATACTCTTCTCACGAAGGTGAAGGGTATAGAAAAGCTAAACATAAGGAATTTTAATTTATTCTTTAAAAATAAGCTTATAATAGACAAGCTTTCGAACCTATACTTAATATGAGACGCTAACTCATTTCCAATTTTGGTAATTTTTGCAAACGTCCTATTCAATTCAGTTCTTCCCACAAAAATATTACTATCACTTAGCCTATGTATCATTAACCAAATTCTGTATCTATAGTTGGATTTGATGTATCTGTTTGGTGAGACCAAAATAGATTACATAGAATTTGTCCATAGAATGGCAATCACCACTTAATCTAGCTATCATAGATTTTGAGAAAGCTTTTGTTAACTTGCATCAGTTCGCAATATGCAGCGCATTATCTTATAAAGGAATACCCATATTCAATATAATCTCTCCAAGACGGAAATGTAAGTGATTTAATATAAAACCTGGAGTTACATAGGGATGTGTACTCTCACCAATGCTTTTTATTCCCACCATTAATAAAGATGGGCGGTATATTGATTTTGTCATTCCGTTTATAACACTTCGAAATATTGGTCTTAGAACCAAAAGGTATGTATTGTCTGGGTCCTAATAAGATTCTAAGACGACCTAGTTATGTCCGTCCGTCTGTCTGTCCGTTGAAAAACGAAAATAGCTAGGTGGCAGAAAATACACCACAAATACTTTCCATTGATAAGGTTTGTTTGGTTTTGAGAATGAGTAATATCAGTCCATGATTTCATACAAATGTCCCTCCGGAAACTTGTTTGAGCAATCATAAATATGTTGATTATGCATCAATCCTGATAAAGTTTTACAAAAATTAGTTCCAAGTACTCTGAAATTATACTGTAAAGTATGGCGAAAATCAGTCAACAGACAGTTACGAGCAAAAAAAAAAAAATATAAAAAAATCCAACGCTGAGTCCTATGTTCTCCGAATTTGTCTCTAAGCTTAAAACTTCATGCTATATGTTATTTTGCTCATTATTTTCTATAATTATAGTTAACTTTGTATTTTGTATTTTTTTTTTTTTTTTTTTTAATTTATGAAAAAAGTGCCTATTCTGTGCGAGCAAAAAAAAAAATGCAACTCCTTATAATTCAATATATTTACTCAAATTAAAATAAAGGGTTTTCCAACAAGAGGTGTTATTTTGGTATTCAAAGAAAAATGGAATTTTTTTAAATAAATGATCGAATGTTTTTTTCATAATAAAGAGGAGGGTATGCCGTTAATAATGAAAAACAACATCTGCCAAATGGCCATCACGACCACGCTTTTCAGGAAATTTTTTATAACCAAATCGCAAAGTGGCTGCCCTATGTCCTCGATAGCCTCACGAATTCTATCTTTTAGGTCTTGAATCAACGCTGGGCTGTTGGCGACGACCTTAAGCCTAGTACTCTGTTCATAATTGCGAAAAATGTTAGTTTTTTCATGTTTTTAATTTCGTGCTAAATAAGTGCTGCTTATGTTATTTCGTGTGGAAAAATAAGGTTGCCAGATGTATTTCACATGTTTTCCACAATAAGAACAGAGTACTGCTTTTGCGAAATTATTTCGCATGTATTTCGTTCCAAACATTTTATATGTAGTTTGACAGCAGTTCGCACGAAATTTTGAACAGAGTACTTAGCTTTATCTTTCACGTAGCCCCAAAGGAAGAAGTCGCAAGGTGTTAAATCATAAGATCTCGGTGGCCAAATATGATTACCACTTTGTGGCACGTAGCGCCGTCTTGTTGAAAGTAAACGTTGTCCAGATCAATATCATCCAACTCCGACCATAAGATACGGTGTAATGACGATTGTAAATGCCCAATTCCAAAGAACGACGAGGAATGGACAAACCTGGGTTTTCTTAAACACTTTGGCCTACAGCAGCAATATTCTCAGTTGTTCTTGAGCAACGTGCACGGGTTTTATTCTTCAAATCACTAACTTGTGCCAAAAGCTTGAATTTTTTCACAAATTTTTGTATTGCGGTCCGACAAGGTGCTTCACGACTTTAGTTTTGCAAACTGTGACTGCAAGATTTTCACCATTTTTGTAGTCAATTTTAATAATTTCAATGTGTTGTTGAAGCGTATATCGTTCCATTTTTAGTAATGACGTAGTTTCTACTTATCAAATGTAAAAGAATAAAAACTTCAAAAGTGACAGCTACCGAAATATCGGGTGATTCAAAATAACACTTCTGTTTGGAAAACCCTTTGGTATTTATTATTAAATTATACTTAATGCCACGGTTTTATGTGTATAAGTTTATAATCAAGATAATTGCATTTTTACTTTAATTAAGGTTCATTTATTATGAAAAATAAGAAAAAATATAAATACACATAAAGGTTTTAATAGAATGGGGTGGTTAGTTTATTATTATTATGTGTAGGTGGCACATTTTCCAATTTCATTACATCATTTGCTATATCCCCATCTGCTGTGTAATCACCCATCTCTTCCAATATAAAATTGGTTCCTCATTTTGGTTCCACCACAGCAGTTTCTGTAGATAAACAAAATTTCAGGTATATATTTCATCATTCGAATCAAAATCACCATCAAATTTTGACTGGAGCTCCAAGGTTATGTCACCGAGTACCATTAGATTGGTTTGCTCCTCATAATTCTCTTCTTTGTTGGATTCAAGACTGCAGACATCAAAAATATCTTCTATATTCACTTTCATTGTGCACGCGCAGCATTCTTACAAAATAATGTAAAATTATGTGGAGAAACACATTATATAAAACCTATTTCAGTCATAGTGGTTAGTAATCTAACCACTCTATTACTTACATTATTTATCAAAGAGTATATTAGAAAATATTCCTTTATTGGCACAGGACAACCAAACAAACACTAAATAATAAAGTAACAATGAGTTAAATGAACAATAAATACTCTGAGCTTACAATATTTTCAAATTATTACATTAATTTAACCAAAGCTACCTAAAACTTAAACGATGACTTCAAAAAAATTAATTGTTTAGCAAAATGCCAATAGATGTTAATAGAAATGTTTTAAAGTTTTTAGAAAAGGTGGTTAGAAAAGTGATCACTAAACCGCAAAAAGTTGAAACTAATATTTGGCATTTAATCTTGAAGGCATAGAATCAACTAGAGATGTAATAGTTTCCAGAGATATTTTTTCACGAAAGTGGAGTAGCATGTGCTGTTCCAGTATCTCACAGTATTTAATGACATTCACATATCCTTAAATTTTTGTTATACGACAAACACTATCACGGGAGAAAGCTCAGAATTAAAATATATATCAGCTACGTTCAATATTATACGACTTTTATTTCTTATCTCACACCATTGTTGATCCGCCGCCATGTTTGACTGTTGGTAATTTATATCGAGGAGAATATCTTTGTTTTTGTGTCTTAAATTTGCTTTCGTCGCTCCACAACACATTGGCTCACAGCTCCTTTGATCAATCAATATATCGTCACGCAAAGTACAGGCGTTGCTTTTTATTGAATTTTCTTATGGTGAATTTGTTTCTTGGGGTCTGGTGAACAAATTTAATCGGCGTTTAGCAGTGTTAAAGCCAATATCCCTCTATAAAAGAGTGAAATAAATCTGTAACTTCTGAACCCTTAGTCTGATTTGGATCAATTTTGAAAAGAAAAGAAAAGAAAAGAAAAGAAAAGAAGAAGTGTTGTCGAGTTTGAATTTGGACTGCATGGGCCCACCAGGGTGCGGTCAGGGGTCCCCAAAGTATGACACCTGGGATATGTTCAAGTTTTGAAACGATCCTCTGCACCGATTTTAAAAAAATGTCATATATAGAATCTCCTCGACGAGAACTACATAAAAACTTTTAGTAGCTGTCAATTATCTCTTATAACATAGGAGATATTCGTATTTGAAAATTAAACTTTCATCATTTTTTACCCACCCTACTCTAGTTTTTTGATAACAACGGCTCCAAATATTTTCCGATTTTTTCCATTTTTCTTTTGTTAGACTAACAACAAATGTATATGTCAAACAAAAAAAAAATCATGACTGGCTCCAAAATTATATGCATTTGAATTTAAAAATTTTAAAAAATGTGATTTTTCGCTAGTTTTTGTGAAAAAAGTACTTTTCTTCTTTTTAAGTCAACTAAAAAATGTCTTAGAAGATATATCAGAAGTTTATACTTTTTGAAAAGTAAACTTTATGCTAAATATTTTACATGAAAACAAATTTGAAAACTGTTGATACCTAGGGGACCAGGTCCATCCAAATAACAGATATTTTTTATGTAAAATTCAACTTCAGGGAAAAAATTCTCTAATCACATAGTCAATATCAAAATTTAAAAACTCATTTTAGAAGGCTAAATATGTTTTTAATTATTTTGTAAAAGGTTTCGATTACCCGGCCCTTGGTATGGATAAAATACCCAAAAAACTAAAAAATCCCATTTTTGGGATTTTTCAAAACATTTTTTTGAAATTGTGATATGCCTGATTACAAATTTAAAAATTTGTTTTTGTTTTTTGATTTAGAATTGAGGAATCTATATAACTGTAAAATTTTATTAAAAAATATTCATAAATAAAAATGAAATTTCAATTTGAAAAATTTGTATCTTTGTAAAAACTCAATAAAAATAATTTTTTGTTATATTTTTCAAAAAAAAACTCCATGAATTTTTCAATTATCAAAACTTAACAACAGTCAAAAGTAAACAAAATCCCCTATCCATTGATATATAATATGTTTCCCTCATGTGTTTTACGTGGCAAAGTAATTAGGGAAAACATAACAACTCGCAGAGAAATTACCTAGCACTGCACAATGGGGCAGAATCCTAATTTTTTAGAAATAGATCTGGCATTTTTAAACGGCTGGTCCGATCAGGATAAAATTTGACATTGGCGTGGACACTGCAAATGCTCCAGGCGCGGCGGTATGGGGTACCTTTGACATGTAAAATTTTTAAACACGTGCCATTGTTTGTTACCCATTCGATTTCAAAGATTTTTATATTTTTGGAAAGCTCTCGACTAGGTCTTGAAAACACATGCTTTAGGGTGCTATTTATCGCTTACAATTTCCGAGTTATATGCATTTAAAAATTTAAATTTTAAAATTTTGCCATAACTTGATCCGCTTTTTTTTAAATATAGGGCGTTCTTTTAAACCGAATGAACTGAATTTTTTATCGTTAGTTAGACAACTAAATTACCAATAATATGCATAAGATTTCAGAGCAATATCAGTTACGGATTCAAAAATAAACGATTTTCAATTTAAAAAATAGTAGATTTGTGCTGTTTTTAGGGCGAAAAGGTGACTTAACTCTTTTTTTATTTAAAAAAGCCTTTTTTTAAGGACGTATAACAATTTTATGTTTTTCTGTAAGATATCTTTACGGAGAACATTTTGGTAAAAAAAGCTTGTCCTATTTTTAGAATATGTCGCCCCTATGCCTTTCGGAATCTGACCTATTTTGTATCAAAATTTCAACTTTGGGCCACATGTTCTAAAATCCCAAAGCTCGGATCAGAAAATAGAAAGCAGTTTTGGAAACCCTGATGTGATCTCTATTAACTCCCAAAGTATTTTCCTAGCGCCGAAGTAAATGTGGACCCTATGGGCAAAATAGTAAAATATATCATTTTTGGGATTTTTGCTCCAATTTTTTTTACACTTTGTTATTCAGAATGAAAAATTTAAAAAACGTTGAAAATTTCATTGATTTTTTTTAATAGGTAAAGATTTTATTACATATTACATATTTATTGAGCTTCTAAAACTAAAATATGTATACAAATTTTGATAGGATTGCAAATATTAGGAACAATTTGAGCCACATTTTCAATTAATGGAAATAATAAATAATAATGTAGTAATTTTCAATAAAAAGTAGAGTTTAAGGCTATCCCCTAAAATCTCTTATATGTTTTTCCACATTAAAAACGTCTGAGTTGGCCAACAAACAACCCTCTTTATGTGTATCTTTATCAAAATTAAATAAACCATTATTGTTTTTGACCTTTTGTTTAAATATTATAACATGACTTTACTCTACAATACTTAACTTTTAGTACAAGTATTAAAAAGAAATTTAAGCTTTTTCCATGCTTTATAATACAATACATATTTGTACAGTTTAATTTGTGGCTTTACTAAATCTATTTCCTAAACCACTGACACTCTATCTCTCTCTGGCAGAGTCTTGTTCTGTAAGTCCTTTAAGTTAGTGATGAACATTATCTTTAATATGTTGATGGATTTTTCGTGACTGAAATGTTGAAAGACTTACAACAATAAGTATTATATGTAGAGTGTGTGTTTAAAATACAGTTTTCGGTTTTTATTTTCGGCTCCATAAAATGACAACTGCCCACATTTTATGTGCTTGCTTCTTTCCCATTTTATTTTTTAGATTTTTTTATGTTTAGCAAACATATGTGTACATTTAAACATCATCATGGTTTTATACCTTCATCATTTTTGGCGCTTTCTCATTTTTAACGCATTTTTCGTTGATGCCATAAAATCACGTAAATCTTTAGGTATTTTAAGGTTATTTGTTATTTTTCTACGTTTAAATGGTGGCCTTGACTCTTTCTTTTTTTATTTTTTGGTACTATTCATACTAGATAAAGAATAAAACGAAAAAAATAATCGAATCAATGTTTAGGTTATATCTGTGTGTTCTTTCTCTACTGCCAAGGAATGCAGTGTAATATTGTAGTCGTTGTTTTTATTCTTATTTGATTTTTTGGTTCACACTTCAAATGGCGTAGAAAAATGCAATAAAATTCGTGTTAAAATAAAGCCAGAATAATGTCTTGAGAATAAATATACATACTTTGAATTCGAAATACAAGTTGTGTAAAGGAAATGTCAAAAAAAAAAAAAAAAAAAACTGAGCCTTTAAGAATCTCATTGAGAGTAATTTTATATTTGCCAGCGCAAGTCTATGAAAAGCTATCAAAAATTTGTTAATGATGATTAAGTGTATTACGGTTTATAATGTCTATAAACATAATATACAATTTGTTTTGGGGAATTGTTAATGTTGGGGGGTTTTTTTTATAGATTTAAATTAAATGTGGAGACACTCCACACGTCACTCACAATTTATTAAGAAAGAATAGGCTAAATCCGAAATTTCGACAGAAAATGGTTTAAATTTTGAAGGACTTGTGAAGGATCCCTACACAGAGAAAAAAGATTCGTAGTAGCAACAGAATTTATTGCAAATCAATAGGCTATAACTTTTTTAAATACTTGGACCAGAAAGGTATAAACAGGTGGAAAACCGGTGAAATTGGTACCTTTAGTTCTTAAACAATAAATACTAAACGGCTTAACCGATTTAATTGAAATTTTGAACATGGATTGATTATTACTTAGAAGCATGAACTACTTGGACTATAAAGGGATATAAACCTTTAGTTTTAAACATTGAATATTTGTTTAAAAAGGAAAACATGTTTAATTTAGCTCACTGTAGTCATAAAAATATGCATTTGAAAAGTACCTTTTCAAAAGTCTACCTTCAGGGAGCTAAAAACGGGTAAAATTAAAATTTTGTGTTTATCCATATTTATGTCTGTTTGTTTATTTTTACCTTATAGGAGTCTAAACCACTGGTCCGATCCTATTGAAATTTACCGTATATTTGTATATTTGAAACGACAAATTTTGAAATTTTAAGTGGGCGTGTTCAACTCCCATACAAAGTTAATAGTTATTATGGAATAAGTATCTGGTGAACTATCATTGTGAAAGTCGCAAAACTTCAGGGGATTTTCTTCGGTAACATTGTGCACTGCTTACCTCAGAATTGGTTGAATTGTATAAATGGGCGTGGCATCACCCATACAAAGTATATAGGTATTTTCGAATATCAGCAAAACTATAATTGTGACAATTTTCAAACTTTATAGAATCGATTTCTTATCACTGTATGATGTTTAACCGAAAACAGGACGGATCGGAACAGAGGGTGTGACACCACTCATACAAAGTAAATAATTATTTTCAAATATCTGGAGAGCTATAATCGATAATAGAATTTTACATGGGCGGTATTGAATTAGTGGTCGTGGTAACTCCCATACAATGTAAGTTGTTTATTTCCAATATCTGAAGAACTATAATTGCAAAAGTATTTAAGCTTTGAACATATTAATTTCTTATCACTATAAGGAGTTTGGCTAAAAATGGGCGGGATTGTATTAGTGGGTATGATACCCAAGGAAGTACTATAATTGTGAACGTTTTCAAACTTCATATAAATTAATTTCTTATCACTGAAGTACACCGAAAATTGTAATGGATCGGATCTGGGGATGAGTCACCTCCCATACAAAGTAAATAGTTATTTCTTAATATTTTTAGAACTGTAATTACGATATACTTCAAAGTTTGTCCGAAAATCTCTCTTAAAGTTTTACATAGTATGGCTGAAAATTAGTTTAGTGGCCGAAGCGCCTCCATGCAAACTATTTTCGAATATCAGCAGAACTATAGTTGTGAGTCTTCAAACTTTATACGAATCAATTTCTTATCACTGCATATGGCTTAACCATACATGGGAGGTATCGGAACAGGGGATGAGTCAGCTACCAAACAAAGTAAATAGTTATTTCTAAACAACTCGAGACCTATAATTACAATATTCATCAAACTTTGTCCGAATAGCTCACTTATCATCTATATAAATATATAAATGTCTTTGTAAGTTTGTTTGTTTGTTTATTTGTTTGTTTGTTTGTTTGAGCATCACGCCTAAACGGCTGAACCGATTTTATTGAAATTTGGAACGTAGATAGATCCTTACTTGGAAGCGTCAATAGGCTATAAATTGTTTCAATACTTGGACCAGAAAGGGATAAAAAGGGGGAAAAACGGGTAAAATTGGTACCTTTAGTTTTTAAACAATAATTACTAAACGGCTGAACCGATTTTTTACATCGACAGGGGTAGCGAAGCGCACCGGGTCAAGCTAGTTTTACATAAATTATCTGAAAATGGACGGAATTCGACCATTTGAAAGTTTAATTTCGTATATTTGGAGAACTGTAACCGTAAAAGTATTTAAACTTTGTATGAATTAATTTCTCATCAATGTGCAGAGTTTAGCTAAAAATGGCTGGGATAGGAACATCTGGTATGGACCCTTCCATACAAAGTACTCAGTTAATTTTGAATATCTGGGTAATTAAAATTGCAAGATTCTTCAAACTTTGTCCGAAACATCTTTTTATAATTTTACTTAATGTGTCTGTGACATAGAACTGGATATATTATCGAATATCTGATGAACTGTATTAAAGAAATTCGTAGAACTTTGAAGCATTCATTTCGTTACCACAGTTACATAGTTGGCAGAAAATGTGCTGGATTGTATTAGTTATATTCGAATATTTGGAGAACAATAATTGTGAACGTGTCTAAAAGTAGTACCACTGTACGAAGTTTAGCAAAAAATGGGCGAGATCGGCACATAGGATGTAGTACATTACAAAGAAAATTGTAATTTCCAGAGTATTTTAGCTTTGTCTGAATCACTTTCTTTTATTTTTAGGAAGTTGGCTGAAATTTGATGGGATCGGTCTTTCATATAAAAAATATAGTTATAGTAATGCTTAAAGTGGGTTTCCCCATCCCATATAAAGTAAATATTTATTATCGAATATCTGCAGAACTCTAATAATGGAATTATCAATACTTTGCCTGAGTTATTTTGGTAACTTGACGTATTGCAAATGGGTGGTATCAGATCATGTTAAATAAAAAGTTCTTTTCGAATATCTAAACAACTGTCTTCTAAATTTTTATAAATTGCTTTCATATAATTATTATTAGTTTGTCTTGAATTTTTAGGAGAAAGTCTTAAGAAAATTATCAAGATATTTTAAAATCGCATGATATTTTTTTACATTAAAAGGCATGGTATGAAATTAATCACAAACAGGAAATTCCAACATTAATTATATTAATTTATCTTTTTTATAAAATTCTTACACATTTTTTTTTACTACGACAGGGGTAGTAAAAAAAAAAATCAAAACTTCCCAAAACTCCAACAAAAAATAAAAATGTTCTTATTTTTTGGAATTTTGGTAAAAAATAGATTATATCCGGAATTCCCTGTTGAGAAGCCTTTTAAAAAAATATAAAAACATTATAAATTCCTTAAAAAATAATTTATTATTTTCGATTTTTCGGAAAAAAATTCAATATTTTCAATATTTCCAAACTTAAAATCGGTTATTTTGGACTCGCAAAATATATTGTTTTTCATATGATTTGTTTTATTGTTAAGTAACAAGAATAATTATGAAATGAGTCTTAAATTGTGTACGACATGTAGAAAAAACCTAGGGGTAAATTCTAGCACACGTAATCGAAATAAATTTCAAACGATTATTAGAGTTCGAATAAAAACTCGTTCGTTATCGAGCACAGTCAATATAATTTTCCATAGATTTTATTCGAAATCGAATAAGAGAATCCCAAAAATAAAAAAAAAACTCGCACGTTCGAAAAAGTATTTGATCGTGTTTGATTGTGATTTTTCCCATCTTGAAGTACTCTATTATATTGTTTCGTTTTAACCTTTTTAAAACGTTGGTTTATTTCCTTTAAATAAACCGGATACTTTTGTTTGGAGATAAAAGCCGTTTAGTAGTTTAACATTTTTAACAACTCTTTATTTTTTTAAAATATACAACAACAATAGTTGAAATAGTCTCTGAGTGTCTATTTACACTGTTATCAATTCGCAGAAATGCACACACACTTTATAATGTACAAACTTAAATATACAAGACAGTTGATGTTAACTCTAACAGTGCCTATGATGAATTCGACTCACGACTGCAACCTCTGCCACTATTTATACAAGAGCCATCTTTCGTGAATCTTAACGGACAAACTAGTATGTTCGAATTCCAGAGCCTTCGATGTCAATGTTAGCAGCCCAAACATTCAGTGCTGCCACACTTACAAACACTGATAATAACCGCATGCCAACAACACTGTTGATAAGTAGAAGCTTTTACTGATGGTCGTGTTTATAAACATGATGAATGCTACAGGCAGTCGTTGCAGACTGTTAAATTCAAATCGCTATTTCAAATTCGTAATAATATGCTTACCACTTAGCCGAAGGGTAAAATAATTTCGCAACGAAAATATTCCAAATGGAAAAAAAATTGTAATTGTAAATTTTTAAATCTCATAACACACTATTCCCCTTCTCCTGAAGAACAATACGTCTGTATACCTACTCTCTGCTCCCATTTCAGAGGTGTTCAAACGTATATTAACCCCAAATATTTTTCCAAAATTTCCATTAAATTCTCTAAAATGTTTTGTTTAATAATTTTTCAATTAAAAGTCAATTTATTTAAAATAAAACCAACAAAATCAAGAGAAATCTTTATGATACCCTTAATTTTCTAGCAATTTAAAATTTGCTAATTAACTTCCGGTGTTTGCAGGAATATCCTTTTTTACACCCAACTAAATTTCATTAAAACTTTCATTTAAAATCTAAATTATATATGAAAACCTCTTACAATCATCGGCCATACATTCATACATTCACACACTTTGTTTGTGTATGCATCTGTCTGAAGAGTATTGTGTAAAGGAGAAAAGTACCCTGACATTTCAATCATATAGATTGACTCAGTCTCAGACACAGGCAGACACTAATCAAACAAGTAATTTGTCACCTTCATACCATCATCTATACCTGACAAAAAAGAACAGTATTTACCAGAGATGTACAGTGCATGTATGTACTTTTATCCTTTTTTTGTTGTTGTTGAGGCATTGGTATCTGCTGGCTCCTGCTGTCATTTCATTATCATCAATACTTTCATTAGAAATCCTAAGCTGGAAAGAAGATTTAATAGCAGTAACAATGACTGGTGGTTCGTTTTTTCCAAAAAGTCTTTAAAACCCAGAAAACTCTGAAAGGTTGATTTGCACTTGCCATAGAAAATGTTGATTATTGCTGACCACTCTTGTCCCTTAACGCCCATTTAAACAACAACAAACTCGTTAATTGCATTTTCATGTAGACCAACCGACAGCATTTAGTTACGCACCATTCAACAATTGTTACTCATAAAATATGCTGCTACTGCTTGTGCTTTGTTGTATGTTATATTAATATTCGTGTATTTGGGAGTTTGAAAGTTTTATGGCATTAAAGATTCTTTCACATTTGTAACTTTTTTCTGATAGTAAAAACAAAGCCTTTTGACCACAACTCGTCATCATTATTATCAGAATCATTACAGGCTTTTGGTGTTTCACAATTGATAATTTTGAAACTTTTTATTGTCGGTTGTATTGGCAGCAACATCATCAACAGCCCTCCACATCATTATAGTTGATTTTGAATCTACCCCTGCTGTCTTTAATATTAAAAAGCAAATGAGAAGGTCATTTAAAAACACTTTTCGTCAAAAGGATTCCAACAAAATTGTTGGACTTGAGGTAGCTTTGTATTTTTGCAGATTTTATTTTGTTTATTTGCCGGTAACCTGTATTCTGTTGATGACAAACTCTGCTTGTGAGTTCTGATTATAGTGATGATGGGTGGACACTTTTATGTGTGAGTGTAGATGACAGCATGTTGTAACCCATTGTGTGCTATTGCAAAAAAGAGCTTTGAATTGTATGTATTTGATATGTTTGGTTGTCAAATCGTTGTTATTCGGCGGATGATTTTTGGTATTTGATTTTCTTTTCTATTAATCATTTAAAGGCCATTGGGGCTATGAAATTTATGCAATAGTTCTTTAAAGAACATTTCACTTGATTGTACTTATACTATACTATACTATACTTATACTATATTATACTATTGTAACTCCATTCTGCTTACATTTGAAATGTACCACGCCAAGTACTACAGATGGTGAAGTTCTACAGAAAGCATTACAGACGAGCGAAATGACATCCAAAGAATTAATCCGGACGACTAAATTGCCCTGCTAAATCGTGATATCAGAAGTTTGCTAAATGAAGAACTGCAACTTGATCTATCTTAAGCACGACGACCATATCCAAACCTGAACAATGTGACTTTGCTTTCAGTTGAATTTATTTTTAACATCCCGAGAGAGACAAGTTTGCTTTTTATAGTTCATTCTGTTACTTTGTCCGAACAGGTAGTCAATCTCCGTTCAAAATCTACCACACTTTTGGACACCTTTTGTGCTCTTCAATTCTCTTTTAACAAGAGCCCAATATCTCTCCACTGGCCTTAGCTCCAGGCACTTTGGAGATTTTGCCTCTCTTGGTATAAATACTACATTAATGTTCTTGTACCACTCAATACCTTGATTCCTTAGTGACAGGGTGCCAAATCAGTCCAACTTTTTGAGAAATTTTGTCTACTTTTAGGTCCCAAACTTTTCTTCAACATTCCCTCGAGCATCAGTTGCGAAAAATCTGCCAGAACATACGTTTCGTCATCCATTATACAGCAAGAATATTTTTTTTATAAAAGTTGCCTTCAATTTCCGTGCTCTGTTTTTGGCCTTTAAATTTTTAGCAGCGTTTCTGTCAGGAACTTTTTGAGCCTTGTATGTTTTTAAACCTGCATTAGCTTTAACTTTTCGTACCAAATAGTCCGAGCACTGGCCTAACTGGGCTGCTTTCCTACCGGATGTGATGGGAGCTCTTTTGAAAATGTTTTCTATTTTTTTGGCTTAATAAACATCATGTGAACCATGGTTTTCTATCAACGGACAAGTTCTCCCGGTACTGTTGGATAACATTGGAAACAGTTTGATAGCAGACCTTTGATTGTTTGGCCAACTTTTTGTAGGACCAAGTTGGGTTTTGTTGAAAATATTTAATAATTTTAGTACCCACTTTTTTCTGGTCACTCATTTAATCTGATTAACAACAAATAAACATAATTGATATTAAACATAATAACTGACATGCTTTAAAAGGTAACGTGATCAAAAAAAAAAAAATAATACTTGGGTTAAAAGTTTTAATGAAAAAAGTGTGTTAAGAATTTTTTGATCTCAGTCCTTAATCCAATTCTTTAATATTGATATGAAGAACTGCAACTAGAGTTTTGGAGTTGGAAAGTTATAGCATGCAGTCTGTTGTCTACTCAACCTGACGAAAAGTCAAGATTATGTTTGCAGAAAATAACGAGGAAGGGGTTCGTACGATTCCGATTTCCCTCCTGTTACTCGAAGATCTTCTCCTTCCGTAGCTGACCTGTCAAGCACCAACGTAGCATCAACCCGATGAAGAGTCGCGATTATTTTTGCCGAAAATAGCTAGTGAGGAGCAATCTCATATTCAGATTTCCCTACAGTCACCACTTACTCGAAGGCACTTAAACATTTTCTCCTCCCGCAGCTGACCCTTCAAGCACCACAAAGCATTATCCAATATTATCAAACCAGCACAGACTTTGTAAACACACACGCCATGCTCGTCTAGGATATCCTATATTCTACAATGTTCAACAACATGAAGAGATGGATAGTAGCATTTCTGAGTGTCCGGCAATCGTTCGTGGAGACAAGGGCTCAAAATCACATAGTGTAAAACAAAGAGTACTTTCTATGGCCCTGTTTAACTTGTAACTATCTAAGCAGCGAACTTCTGATCAACTTTGATGTTTCAGTGTATTCCCCCCTGGAGAAATATTTAATTATCATGTTTGGAGAAAATCAATGATAAACCTGGTGGTGGAGTTATTAAGGCCATTGAAACTTAAGCAGAGACTGAAAATAATTCGTCCATAAAAAAATCGATACAGATACACTGTGAAATAATGAATTGGATATGTATATAGATAATATGACCACGAAAATAAAGAAACCATTAATTTCTAAGGTGTTACTTTAGATCAATGGTGTCCATTTCATTGTGCTTTTTCGCTGACTAACAACACACATATTCTTATTCTCTTTTGTTTAGTAGTCACTGAGACAGCGATGAATGCACACACTAAGCGGATGTATTGCTATTTTTTAATTTTTTTAAAATTTATTTTTCATGTTCACTGAAAGAAATATTTGGTTTGTTTAATATATTTCGAACTTTGAAAAATCATTGAAGTGTTGTCTGGGGTTTTCCCTCAATTTCCTTTTGTGAGCAATTTTTTTCATATTTGAAATGATTTTAATCAATACAGCGTAATTAAATAAGCAAGAAAATGGTTTACATATTTAAAATATTTTCAAATTTGTCGAAAATTATTAATATCGAACTCTCAATTAATGAGCTATGGTAATATGTTGCAGACAATTTGATAAAGATTGTTGACTTGATTATTGTTAACGAATACAGCCTTACAAATCTTTTGTTTATTTCACTAAAATTTTCTTTCAGTGTAGCTCTTTTTCGCTCACCAACACAAATACAGTTTTAGCTTTGGACATCCCTGATTTAGATGAAGGATGCTCAAGCCATGTGCTCTTAGTGTTCATTGGTTTTTGTAAAAGCTCTTAGCTGTTAGCATTTAGGAAACTCAAACTCAGAAAGTTTTTGACCGATCTTGTTGAAAAATTGTGTCTGAATTACTATCCAATAGAACTAACCATGGTGCAAATTTCATCCCAATGGGAAGACATCGATTTTAATAGTTGGTTCACTTGACATGAAATGCCCCATATATATAAAACTGTTAGGTTAAAAAATCTAACCTAACATTATCTTTCTTATTGAGAGACTTATGTCAAACAGTAGGATTTATAGGAAACTTAATAGATTGTAAAATATATTTTTTTTTTCAATTTATGGAAATCAAACTTGAATTTTGCAATTTATTTTTGCCTAGCAGTTCACAATGGATTAAATTAAAACTTCATTTTGGTTTGATGCTATTTTTAATGCTGAGAGGAATGAGTAACTTGTTGTTGTTTTGTTGATTTTGTTTTTGTTACTGTTGTTGTTTATGTTGGTGTGTAATTAACAACGAAATAACATCATCAGCAACAAAAACGAGCTAATGAAGCCCTCAAGTCATCATACAACAAACATTTTTACTTCAGCATACTTACACATTCAACATTCATTTAAATACACACACTCTCACATACACACACACCCACACACAGTCACACAAACTCATACAATTGCATAAGCCAATCTTAAAAATTCTATACAAAGACACACATCCATCCTAACATGCACATACCATATTTGTGTATACATACTTTATTCTGAGTACGTAATGGTGTAATAATACCTTTGGGCCATAACCATATGCCAACATATCACAACATCACAACATACTCCAGATTAAAAACCAAAAACAGTGAGAAAGAGAGAGAGCAGGAGAAATAATAAAACAACTACATCACTTGCAACATCACCATGTAGTCCGGCATTATCAACAAACCATCATCAACCATTCATTCATTTACTCACTCATTCATTCATTCATTCTTTTTTGTATTCGTTTTTTTTTTTTTTCAACCATTCAACCCAAAAAAGAATCCAACCATTTTAAATTTTTATACATATCTGAGAGCATATGTGTTTGTTAGTATGCTTTGTCTACATTGTAGTTAGTGGTTGCTGTTATCCCGCTCCTTTTACCCTATTTTCCTGCTTCTTTTCTTTTTGATTTTAAAACTATTTCATTGTTGTTGTTTTGATACCTTACTATTCAACAACCAGCTTTTTTATCTTTATTCCTGCTCGCAGTTTATGGCGAAGTTTTTTTTCAGCTTAAATCAATTTTTTCCCTCCCAAAATGCAACAAATAGTCCACCTTCGTTAATGGAATAGTATGGTGAATGATGATAATGTGGATGTTTTTCTAACCAATTTGTTTGCATCACTCAGCTGTGAGTTTCTAGGAACTTTTATACACGTTCTTTGCCATCACAAACACCAGAACTGACAACAGTATCAACATCAGCATCAGCATCCGAATCAGCCGCATCTATATCACCATCAAGATCATGGTGTAATGTGGGCGTTTTGTTACATTGTTTGTTCGTTTCTTGGTGATTTTGCTATATGTCGGTCCGTCTGTCTGGTGGTGGTGGTGGTGTTGCTGGTGTTAATTAATGCATTTTTGTTTTTGTTACTCAAGCATGTTTTAGAGAACTTTTAATGTTTGTTATAGATTAGAATATATGGGTAAGTTCTAATGGAATTTTGTGTTAAATATATTTTGTTTGCTTAAGTCATGCTGTAAAATAACTAGTCAAATATGGTAAATGTAGGTTTCGAATACAAAATATTCTTGAATTTTGTTTTAGTTGATTTTAAATTATTTTTCATCACATTCTTTAAAACAATGTCTAAGAAACTTGAATAGTTCCATAAATTTAAACGCAAAATCCTAAGCTTCTGTTCTTAACCATATTAATACCGAAATACTTAATATCTTTACACTACTAATACAAAGAAATAATAAGAAACGTTTAGATTTTGGCTCAAATGCCAAGTGACCTTGCTTAGCGAAGAGAGTTTGTTGAATGGATTATTGCTATTCGTTTGTTTTCATTAGAGGAATTCCAAAAAAAAGTGGAAATTAATCAGTGATATCTAAACGGATAATTCAATATCAATCGAGCAAAAAAAGGCAATATTTTTAATTTTTAGTATACCCGAGGTATACTCTTTTTGGAGTCTTGAGGCTCCACCTCTCTTAATGTTTAGAGAAGAAATTAAAAACTCCTTTATTAAAAAAATTTTATTAAAATCAGGCTAGAAATTAAGGATTTATTTCCATTTTTTATACCCTTCACCTTCATGAGAAGGGTATATATATGTTTTTCATTCCATTTGGAATTTCCACAATATAATTTGCGGACCCAATAAAGTATACATATACATTGTGGATCCTTATAGATAGCGGAGTCGATTAAGCCATGTCCGTCTGTCTGTCTGTCCACCTGTCTGTCAGTATGTTCAAATCAATTTTCTGAAGACTCCAGATATCTTTGGGAACCAAATCTCAATAATTCTGTCAGACATGCTTTCGAGAAGTATACTATTTAAAATCAGCAAAAGCCTTCCATAAATTATAGAGATATGAGCAAAAATCCGAGACAACCTCTGAAAATTTCATCAGAAAAAGACAATTTATTGCATGCTTTGACAAAAAATCAACAAAATGTATGTTGGGATGTGTGTTGGTTTCATTGCTTTTCGAAATTTTGTTTTTGTTTTTTTTTGTGTTTCGTTTGGCGTTGTTGTTTTTATACCTTTTACCATCGTGAGAAGGGCATATGTAAGATTGTCATTTCGTTTGCAACGTCTACAATATAATCTGTTCGTCAGCAATTAAATGAAAAATTTTTAAAAGTTTCCTTGATATATTTAAGATGCCATACACTGAAAGTTGGCAATTAATGCATCCACAACAAAGGTGAAGGGTATATAAGATTCGGTATAGCCGAATATAGCACTGTTACTTGTTATTCCACCACTGTAAATGTGTACGCTTCTACGCCCTATCCGATTTCATATTGAAGATTCTTAAGAGCTTCACGAGCTGGGATATTATTACTGCTTTTTATTTGAATGTATAGAACACCGCCTAAGATCGCCATTTTGTTCACATAACTTAAGAAGGTCAAGATGTCGAATTGCACAACATCCTTGTGCAATTAGTGAATGAACCAATGTATATTTCGTGGCATTTATACATTTTTCTCACTTCACTCCTTGATAAGTATGAAGTTGATGAACTTGGAACTCTCTGTAATTCGGATCACTCTACCATTTTCGATTAATTTTCGATATTTTTACTTTTATCTGGAAAATGCAGGTTGGTCAAATTGCAACGATATATTTGGAATTTCAATTGGATTATTAGATTCTTGATCAATACCGTCAATGCCATGATGAAAATCGCAGAGGAATTTTTTAAGATGGGGGTGAGGAAGAATTTCAATGCCGTAAAGAATTTTCGATTAAATGCAGTCAATAAGACGTGTGGATCAGAACTTGACTCACTAAAACAAAAAAGTAAAATATAATAAGAACGCCACGCAAAAGGCCGAGGTCCTCGTGTGTCAAATTGCAAAGGCGCGAAAAGTCTCTATGCTGGCAATGCCTGGGTGCTAAAGCTCTTAATCTTTTAAAGGATTATCAATCATTCACTGGCCCGGTTGACAAGGGGAATTATATGCAAGTAGATCGAGAGAGTTCTAGTAACTACGACAAATATATTCTACCTATCTCAACGGATCTCCGGTAGCAATTTGGTCTGCATTTACCAATGGAGGCAGGCGCGGATCCAGAATTCCTCCCAAAACCGAAAAGTTTTCATACCAAAAAGAAGAAAAAAAATAAAAATATAGAACAAATTTTGATTAAAACCCCCCCCCAAATGTTTGACCTGGATATGCGCCTAAATAAAGAGTATGGTAAACTTAATATTTCCAGTCTAACAATTAACTTAGTCATCGCCAGCATGTCACTCGTATTAGATGATGTACGAGGGAATTGTTAGGCTTCATAGCGGAATGATGGTGTCATTTCAATTACCATTTCATATAAGCCTATTTGAAAATCTGGCTTTTAGTTATTTCAAAATGTTAACAAAAAAAGGCCACATTTGAAGAACTACAATTTTAATTTCATCGGGAACAATTTAGTACATTTTATATCAAGTGGCAGAGAAAGGCAGAGAAGTGGACTTTTTTGGAAGTAAATAATCATATTATTGATAAAATGTGCAAAGTGGAACATAATCTTATTTCTAAAAAAATATATATGGGTCTTAATCAATCAGATGTAAATTGCAAATTTTGACTTTTTTGGAATTTGATTTGACCATCAATTCTAATTACTTAATATATTACGAAATATGTACACAAAATTAATCATTTCACAAAAAGAAATATCAGAGATTATTTTTTTAAAAAGAAAGTTCTTTTTAAATGTTCCATTATCCAACTGTCACGCCCAGATGATTATGGTGTTTTCCAACACCTTTCAAATTCCAGACTTTCTCTAAAGTGCAAAAATTTCCCAATTTTTTTAATATAAAAATAATTTAAGAGTTTTTAAAAATAGAAGAGTTTTTGTAGATTATTTAAAATGAAAATCGAGAAAAATGAGACCATGAGACTCAAATAAAAGCTCAGAAAAGTGCAAACATCGGTATTTTCCAAACCTGTATATAAATTTCTTCATAACTGCCACAAAAGTATATGAATTTAATAAATTGTTTTTCTTACATTAACTTAATACAATGGCCTATTTTTTAAAGGTTTTATGTATTATTTGTTTTAACGTTGGAAACAAATATAGCGTTTTCTGTTTTGTTGCAATTTCATTCCGCATATGTTATCATGTCGCATCATTTGATGTTGTTGTTTTAACAGCAGTTATTACAGAGCTGACAACCCACAGTAGGGGAATTTCGAAAAACAATGGAAATAAATCTTTAATTTCTAAAAGGATATAGAATACACCTCTTCATAAGTTTTAAATTTGAACTGTCGAAACCAAAAGGGAACGGAGTCTCAAGGCACCAAACCGAGTGAACTGTGCGTAGAACTGGATGTCATAGATTCAACTGTATTTATGGATGGTGCAAATATTGTGAATTAAGACAGTCTTAATGGCCATAAAACTATTCCCGCTTTATTCCCTCCCATAACATATTTTCCCAGTACCAATATAAAGCATTGCATGAATGAGTCATCCCCTGAGTGCTGGTCCATAAAAATGTGTCATGATAGCAGAGTACATTCTGCCTAAGTTGGATAATTGCAGCAGGAAACACTTCCTGTCTTTCAAATCTGACGCGGATCCAGGGGGATGACAAAAGGAAATTTCCCCTCCATGACCAATTATTTTTAATATATAAAAATAGGAAAACAAGAAAAATGTAAAATAAATTTTAATTTATTTCCGCCCCCCACAAATGGTTGACTGACCACGCCTGTATTGGATAGTGTTGTTTGAAGTCAAAGAAAGAAAGTTCAAATTTAGCAAACTAATAAACTTCAGTTTATTTCACATGTAGCGTACTTAACTGCACGTTGTTTTGAATATAAAAAAAATATTTAACTATCCCGACTAAATTACATTTTGTCTACCAAATTTTTATTTAAACTTGTCTCATCTATCTAACTTTTTTCTTCTTTGCCATATAAATCTTTTTTAATATTATTACACTTGTCAGCAGACAACATCTAGTTATATGACATTTTACTCATACTAAATGAATAGTACTCAAATGTATGTAGGTATTTCATAATGTTGGTTTCTTTATATTTAATACATTTTTTTTTTTCTTCTCACAAAATAAAAAATATATTTTTCTACTCATTATAAGTAAAATAGTGGAAAAGTCAAAAATAAATGTACACATCTATATATGTATATAAAATTAAAAGTGTGTATGTTTGTTTGGTATTTATAGATTGCTAAACGGCTGGAGGGAATTTTATTTTGAAATTCCAAGTGGGCGTGGCACTTTCCATTTTAAAATGTTGCACGATTAATTTAGTTGCCATTGTAAGTAATTCTGTTGAAAACGAACAGGATTCTATTAGTGGACTTGGCACTTATCATACAGAGTGAATACTTATATTTGATTAACTAAGACTTTAAACTTTGTAGAAATCAATTTGTTATCACTGCATAATGTTTGTGTAAATTTGGATGAGATCAAAAAATGGAAAATTGCACCTCCCATGTAAAATAAATATTTATTTTCAAATAACTGGTGAACTATAATTTAAAAAGTCTTCAAACTTTGTCCGAATCACGTTCTTATATTCCATGTAGTTTGGCAGCAAAAAGCGGGATCGGATTAGTGGACATGGGATCTACCATATACTGTAAATAGTTTGTATTTAATTTCTGGAGAACTATAACATAGCTATACATGTAGTGTTTTGTTACCATTGTACACAGATGAAATATAAATGCGTGGCAACAAACTCGAAAAAAATAAAAAAATTTGTGAAAATGGGTGCATTTACTTAATTGTGAATAAATTCTAAAATAATTCATCGATTTTTATGACTGATATCTCATTTTTTTCCTATTACATGTGGCTTCTTAATAAAGCTATAAATCTGAACAATTGCTGCCGTTTTCGATTTTTCATGATTTTAAAAAAAACAATAAAATAGCTATTTTCACTTACTCCGAAACTACTAAGCCGATTGAAATGCAATATGTATGTGAATATTTGTGAATAGCATGGGGAAAATGTTTTCAAAATTCAATTAATCGAAAGAAGAACATTAACTACAAAATTGTATGTATATCAAACAAAAAATTAAAATTTTGTGAAAATGTCCGAATTCACTTAATTGTGAATAAATTCGAAAAGAATCCATCGATTTTTATGGTATATATCTCATTTTGTTTCCATTATATGTGGCTTTGTGATAAAGCTATAACTCTGAACAATTTCTGCTGTTTTCGATTTTTCATGATTTTTTCAAAACAAAAAAATTGCTACTTTCACGTAAAAAATATATTTTTTTGCTTCAACTTGTTATCATAACTTCGAAACTACCGTGCCGATTGAAACGCAAAATATAAGAGAAAATCTTTACATAGCATGGGGAAAATGTTTTTAAAATTCAATCAATCGAAAGAAGAACATTAACTATACAATTTTATGAATATCAAACAAAAAACTAAAATTTTGTGAAAATGAGCAAATTCACTTAATTGTGAATAAATTTAAAAATATTCAATAGATTTTTATGGTTGATATTTCATTTTGTTGGCATTACATGTGGCTTTGTGAGAAAGCTATAAATCTGAACAATTTCTGACGTTTTCGATTTTTCAAGATTTTTTTAAAACAAAAAATTGCTATTTTCATGTAAAAAATATATTTTTGGCTTTAGTTTGTTATTATAACTCCGAAACTACTGAGCTGATTGAAACGCAAAATATATGAGAAAATCTGCGAATAGCATGGGGAAAATGTTTTCAAAATTCAATCAATCGAAAGATGAAAAATTGTATGTATATCAAACAAAAAACTAAAATTTTGTGAAAATGAGCGAATTCACTTAATTGCAAATAAATTCGAAAATTATCAATCGATTTTTATGGTCTATATCTCATTTTGTTTCTATTACATGTGGCTTTGTGATAAAGCTATAACTCTGAACAATTTCTGCTGTTTTCGATTTTTCATGATTTTTTCAAAACAAAAAAATTGCTACTTTCACGTAAAAAATATATTTTTTTGCTTTAATTTGTTATTATAACTCCGAAACTACTGAGCCGATTGAAACGCAATATATATGTGAAATTTTTTGCATAGCATGACGAAAAGGTTTTTAGAATTCAGTCAATCGAAACAAGAAGATTAACTACTCAATTTTATATATATCAAACAAAAAACTAAAATTTTGTGAAAATGAGCGAATTCACTTAATTGTGAATAAATTTAAAAATAATCAATCGATTTTTATGATCGATATGTCATTTTGTTGCTATTACATGTGGTTTTATGAGGAAGCTATTAATCTGAACAATGTCTGACGTTTTCGATTTTTCATGATTTTTTTAAAACAAAAAAATTTATATTTTCACTTAAAAAAATATATTTTTTGCTTCAATTTTGTATTATAACTCCGAAACTACTGAGCTGATTTAAACGCAATATATATGTGAAAATGTCTACATTGCGAGTAGAAAATGTTTTTAAAATACTATCAATCGAAAGAATAACGTTTACTACTCAATTTTATGTATATCAAACAAAAAACTAAAATTTTTTGAAAATGAGCGAATTCACTTAATTGTGAATAAATTGCAAAAGAATCCATAGATTTTTATGATCGATATGTCATTTTGTTGCTATTACATGTGGTTTTGTGAGAAAGCTATAAACCTGAACAATTTCTGACGTTTTCGATTTTTCATGATTTTTTTAAAACAAAAAAAATGCTATTTTCATGTAAAAAATATATTTTTGGCTTTAATTTGTTATTATAACTCTGAAACTATTGGGCCGATTGAAATACAATACATAAACGGATTAAGTCCTATGTACATCTCAATTTTGCTAAGTTCATTTTAATAACATTGGACTGACGCTTCTTGAGATATCATTAATTATGTGGAGAAACGTCTAGCAAAATTCAAAATTTTACTTAAAAATTTAAAACAAATAGTGGTTAGTCAAGCCTTTTTTTTTTGCTGTTTACCTGTGTTATTTCTGAAGAACTGTATTGGCGAGAGCCTTAAAACTTTGGGTAATTGAACTGTGGGCGTGGCCCCACCCATAACAAGTAAATATTTTTTATCAAACATTTGGAAAACTTTAATAATAAGATTCTCAAAAATTTGCGTGAAATATTTTGTTAACATTGTATGTAGTTGTGACCCGCCCATACAAAGCTAATATTCATTATCGAATATTTTGGAAACTATTTTAGTCATAGTTTTCAAACTTTATTGTTCATCTAAAAATCTCTGCACATCTCCCATACCAAGCAAATAGTTTACTTCGAATATCTGAAGAACTGTTCAAACATTGTGTAAATTTCTTTGATACCAGTCCACTGTTTTGCTAAAAATTAAAGGACTCGGTCCCTCCCATAGAAATACGGATTACAAGATACCATTCTTACACTAACGATGAAGCATAATAACTACGGAAAATATCCTTTAGCAGTTTTTCATTTTAACGATTGGGGTAGCGAAGCGTACCGGGTTTAGCTAGTACATATACAAATATGATGCTTGCCACTGCTGGTTGCAGGTCTGATTTGATGGTTTTGTTTGAGTGCATGCTATAAAATCTTACTATATTATTTTTGTTTTTTCTATATTTAATCTATGTTTATCAATATTTAAAAATAAGTATTCAGTACTCTGTAGAGGTTTCTTTTTTATATATGAAGCACTAAAGATTAAAATCATATTCATTATAAGACTTTAATAAGGAGGGTTGAGTTACTTTTTTATCATGCTGTTTAGTGGTTTGTTTTATACAAGTTTTTCAGTTTTTTTTTTTTTGTTCCAATCACAAAAAATTGTCATCAACCATTCACTTTATGTTGAAACGCCATGGCTGTGTTTTAGAAATCTATCCAGTTGTTGATTTTGTCATTAATGTGATTTAAAAATGAAAGAAAAAGAACTGATCATCAGATTTTCTATAATAATATGTTGCTGGTTTACATATACATATAATCCCTGTGGGGGTTTTATTAATTCAAAATAAAATTGACTAATATAAAAATAAAATTGGTGGTTGCTTTGTGTGCTGTAGTATGTCACCAATAGTGCAGTGTATTCCAGCATTTTTTTTTTTTTAGAGTTAATTTAGATTTGTTGTTTTCGATATGAACACAAAATAATAAATAAAATTTTATCTGTTTGTGATAGTTAGGATAGGAGGATAGAAATCGTGATGGGTGGCAGAGATTTATGACTAAAGTATGAAAATATGCTGCAATTTCTGGCGTATTATGAAATGGCTATTATTTTTAAAATATGGTAAATAATGTTTTCTAATAATTTAAATTATGATGAAAAAAAGATAAAAATTGTTTTACATTCTGCATAAGTTTAAAATTAACTTTAAATTGAATAGAAATTAAATTTTGATGTTTTGCAAACAACTTCATTAAAGATTTAAAAAAATATATATAACAAGACTTTAATTTTCACAATATTAAATAAATTACAACTTAATGAAAGTTATTATTGGTTAGAGTTCATCCGTTCCTCATCCTTCCAGAAAATACGCTTACAATAGGTCCTTGGACATTCAGATGTTTACGGCCTTAAATTGGTACCTTTTATCTATACAAATAAAAGTAATTTTTAAAATATATTTCAACTAAGCAGAACTGTTCTTTTTTAAAATTCTGCAGTTTATGGGATAAAATGGTGAGAAAAATATTTAATAATTATTTTTCTCTTATTTCTTATATTTCCTCTAATCAAAATCAAATGTGTAAAGTGTTTGGTACGTTTTAATAATATGAAAAGTTATACCTGTTTTTTGATACTTTTTTTTATTGACATTCTGTTTCGCTATAATTCACTAATAAATCTACTTCTATTCTTAAATCTACTTCTATTCTGGTACTTTAGCTTTTGGTACTTTTTGGTAAGTTTTTGGGTACTTTTTGAAAATTCTGCTATTAAGGGATAAAAATTTCAGAAATAGCTTTTTAGTACTTTTGTAATTCTTTGAAAGTGCCAAAGAAATTAATACGCAAATCTTATATACCATTCACAACATTATACTTCAAAATAAAAATCTTAAATATTATTAGGAAAGCAAAATTAAAAAATTTTTCAAAATTTAAAAAAAAATTTTTTCAAAAATTTATAATTTTTTTTTAAATTTTTTCTTTTGATTTTATTCCAATTTTTTTTTAATTTAAAAAATTTTCAAAATTTAAAAAAAAAAAATTTTTTACATATTTTTTTAAATTTTTTAATTTAATTAATTTTTTTGCAATTTTTTAAATTGCCCCGGTTTGCTTCGTCTCGTTCTGCATCTGCTTCGCAGTTGCGTCTTTTTAAAATTTCTGTGATTTCGAAGTTGCGTCGTTAGTGCTTCGATTTGCGTCTTTAATACGAAAATGTTTGTACAAAGCTAAAACATAAAAAGGGGATTTCCCGTTTAAATCTAGTGCAAATTCGAAGTTGTGTCCTTTTAAAATTTCTGTGACTTCGAAGTTGCGTCCTTTTTTGTTTTAGTTTGCGTCGTTAATATGAAAATGTTTGTACAAAGCTAAAACAGAAAAAGGGGAATTCCCGTTTAAGTCTAATGTAAATACATACATATATACATATGTATTTATGTTGTCTGATGGTTGCAAGTTGTAGATCGTTAGTAGTTACAAATTACATTTGCTGAAGTGAAGTTGATCTAAATATTTTGCAGCAATGTGTCAAAAAAGAAAGCAATTATGCTTAGAACAAAAGCTTGACATTTTAAAACGTTTTAAATCAGGGGAAAGGGCTGTTGATATTAGAAGAAACCTTGGACTAGCCCCTTCTACAATAAAATCCATTTGTTCCAGAGACGCTGATAAAGTTAAAAAATTAGCTGAAACCGCTACATCGTTACAACATAAACAGGTTACCAAAATGAGAAGTTCTTTAATGGAAAAAATGGAGTCACTTCTTAACATTTGGATAGAATATACAAAACTGCGAAGAATGCCATTAAGTCAAATGGTAATTCAAAGAAAGCACTAACCTTATTTGAAGATCTGAAAGAAGATTATCCGTTATCAAGTGCCGAAAGTGCGGATGAATTTGATGCAAGCAGAGGTTGGTTTGACCATTTTAAAATCCGTGGAAATTTGGATAGCATATGTATATAAGATTCGACACAGCCGAGTATAGCTCTGTTAATTGTTTTTAGACATACAACTGTCATAAATGAATTTTTGTTAATTTTGTTGCAAAAATTTTTTTTATATAAGATTTGTATGAAACAGTTTTTTTTGTCAATCACATAAGGGTTGAAAACAACAGGTGAATTTGTTTTATTCAAAATTAATCACACATAAATATATATGTTATGTTCTCCACCCTAGCTATTAATATTTAACCCTGACAAATTGCTGCATAAAGAAGTGAACGTTTTTATTATTTATTCAGAAATTTTCCTTAAAATCACTTTGTTAACACCGCTTGTAAAGTGATGAACCATGAAAGATTTTCCTTATTGTTTATTTCTTTTCCCTTGTAGTTTTTTTTTTTTTAAGCAAATATTGAAATAAGTTTAAAATAAATCTCACATATATAAATACATACATATGTATGTATAAATCGATATATTATAGCTTACAGAGTGCACTCTTTATACTACAACTTGCTTCTATAGTACTGATTTAAAATTATATAGTTTCTTTTATTTCTTACGTTTACGTAGTATATTTTCCTCCTTAAGAACTTTCATTATTTGTTTAAGAAAGCGATTGTTGCATATAAAGATGTTTCCCTCTTTCATTTCTATATAAACATACATACATACGTATTTTTTATTTTTATTTTTTCTTCAATTACATGTTTTCAATACTTGAGTGGCATTATTTAGCTTTTCTTTCTTAGTTCTCTGTAAATACAGCCCTTGCATGTGCTGCTTGAATGTTTTACTTCTTAGATGCAACATTTATCCAGATATTTAAGATATTTTATTTTACATGTAACTACATGTAACATGTGTATCTAAGAAATTTCCTGCACAGATGTGTGGGAGTCAGAGTCAGGGGCGTACGTCGTAGTAGTAAAGTACATGGATAAAACGTTTTTAAGGATTAGAATTTTCAACTATTTATTTCAAATCAGTGGCCGGTACAACGAGTACATGCTACATTAGTAATATTCTGGTAGTGTTTTTGATGCGAAATCTGCAATTTATTTTCCTTTTCTAAATTTTGACGAGTTTTGCTTAAATAGGTGTTGTATACATCTGATTAGTCACTCGCTTTCGGCCAGTGCACAGTGGTTTAAAAATGTTTTTTTTTTGGAAATAATTCGGTATCTCAGGAACTATTGTAGAGGTTTGCGGAACTTCTGAAGAGTAAATAAAGAATTTATATATAAATATTTGATATTGTTGAAAACCTAAGGACTTGAAGATTGATATTTTAGTAAAATTAAGTAATTTTATACATTTTTGGGATGACATTTACTTTAAAAACTTAAAAAATTATAATATGGTGATTTTCCATGAAGAAAAATATAAAATTTGAATTAATGTAAAATTTTAATGGTTAAAGATAATATAACAAAATTTGGAATTAATGTAGATCCAAATATCCTTAAATCAACGCTATTATAATTTTTGAAATTTTTTATTTTAAAATACCGAAATTCCTAAACCGGGAAAATGTGTTCCAAAAACTGAGTTTTTTTAGAAAAGTCCCTACTGTGACGTAATTTACCGTGTGATAGTCAAAAAACTTTGTGAGTGTTTAAGCAACATATAGGGTTATGCAAATATGGAAGAACTTCATGGATCGGTGCTTTGCCTTTTTAGAATTTTTTACTCAAACCTAAAATTATTTTTTAAAATTGGCCAAGTTTGGATAGGCCTGGGGGGTGTTGTGTCTGCTTAAGTGAGCCAAATTTTACTTTACACGCTTTTGCATTAAGTTGTCTTTTTGGTTTAAATAAAAGTTGTATATAGTCCCGAAGAAAATTTTTTTCTACAAAAGAAAAAATATATGGGCTTTTTTGAGAAAAAACGTAATAAATATGGTCCTTTTCACATGTTCCAAATTTGGATACGTGTAACTTTTTATAGGGGCGAGATAACTGTTAGCAAGTATATTTTATTTTATTTAGAATTTTATCGCCAATATAGCTGATATTTTAAAAATAAAGTGCGATCCTCCGTGGGCCATCCATATCTAAAAAAACCATAAAAAGATCGAGCAAAATTAAAAAAAAAAATAAATCTGTAAACCTAAATATCTCTTCAACTAATGGAGATAACCTACACATGTAAGCGTATTTTTTGTAGATCTTCTTAAGGACTATTTATATTTTAAATTTCAGATCATTAGGATCATAAATGGATTTTTGGCAATTTTTTTAAAAAATTTGAGACCCGAGGTGAACAACTTTGAGGGGCCACGCACTGACCCCCATTAGCGCTAGGAAGCTTAACAAATGTAAATCAACTTGGAAACACTTCAGCTCAAACCACGTAATATTTCGTAATAATAGCTCCAATACTTCCTGAGAAACCGAATTATTTCCAAAAAAAAATCATTTCTAGACCACAGTACAGTGGTGCCTACAAGAGCCGACCACTGTCAAATCGCATATTCATTGTTCCTTTAAAGATCATTAGTTATATTTGGGTTGTGTTTTTGATGTCAAATCTGCAATTTTTATTTCCTTTTCATAATTTTGACGAGTTTCACTTACATTTGTTTTTTGTCATTTGAATAGTCGATCGCTTTCGGCCCCTGGTGCCCGAAAAAGTTTTGTTAATTCTATGATACCATTTCGAAAATGTTTATTCTAGAACTCTCAGTTGACTAGCCGGATTACTGGATGAAATGGTTTTTGTTTAATAAAAACTTGTACGAAACAAACACAACTAAGAATTTAGAATTTCTGACTACGCTTCTGTTACTCGTTTATATTTGTTTTCCTTTTCTTGGAGAAGTATGAAAAATATATTATTTAGACAGGAATTTCCTTTTTCTCTTTCTATAGTTTAAGTGTTGTGTGTGTAAATATAGATTTTTTATATCGCTTTGTATGTTTAAATATATAATTGTCTGTGTTATTATAAAATCTTTATCTCAATTTGAGAATAATCTATAATTAAACATTTATTTGCACTTATTAGAACAAACATTTTAATGAATGGCTATTAGCGATCATTTCATACTCTACAACTATATACATAAACATATACATACGTAGGTATTCTATAAGGATCAAAAGACTTTTCAAGTATTTAATAAAATTTCCATCTTGACTGCAAAAAATACTTGATTATTTGAGAGTCTATTTTATTCATTATTTTTGGCTGTATCCAAAAGTAGTTATAAACACATAGCCCTTCTTATAAACCGTACAAACTGCTTTAAAGTTATTTTTACAAATCTTCCTACAAGGTGTTATTTATAGTTAAACAATCTTAAATATGCATCAAATATTATTGTACAAAATAAATATCTTAGACCTAATAAATAAACTACATAAATCATTAAAACTGGGCGTTCAAACTCATTTAAAATATATTTCAAAAATATGCCATTACAAAAGGATATTTTTTAAAAAAACACAAAATTAAGCTTTGCAAAACTTTTCAAAATAATAAATACTAGAACATCGAAAAAAACACACATGCTCACATGCAAAATCATAAAATATTCTTACGTGTCCAAAGGCAAAAAAAAAAATATTCATTCATCCATAAGAAAACATGCTATAGCCACGAATAACTAGTTCATAGGGTGAACCCTTATACATGCATCCAAAGAAATGTCATCGCTGCAGTTGATCTTCATCGAAAGACAAAAATTAGCATTTCCAGGCTTTTATGATTTTCTTCATACAGTGCCGCACTTAAATATTCACACAGAAGACAGATTTATCTTTAATCTTCCATATTATCACAACTTACGTACGGTTTTCTACAATTATATTTATTTATATATGGAAAAACTAATGTATACTACTAAAATGAATTTGTACTTTCGAAAATACTTAAAATTATTGAAATTTGTAGGGTCCACCCTTCTACTCATACATGGTGGAAGTTTTGTAATATTTTTTCAACACATATTCATAAAACTCTACACATGCATAAAAGCCTAAAAGCATACTATACATTCTACGGCCACCATTATTATTATTTTAGTATGCGTTCGCATAATATATTTAAACATCCAACTGCAAATATTTAATGTACTGCAAGAGTACATATTTACAAACGAACAAAAAAATTGCAAAATACACATATGAGTTTTAAACGAATATAAGCGGGTACCTTCTTGTGTGGACAAATTTTTTGGGTAAAGGTAATATATGAGCGTTTCCACAAAGAAGAAAATTAAAATATTTAATAATAAAAATATGATGTTTTCTAATATTATAGTAAAAAATTGAAAAATTTGTTTAATATAATAATGAAAAATTTACGTGAAAACTGAAAATATATTTTAAATAACATTTACTCTTTAGCAGTTACTTTTCACATACATTTGTGTACAGTGATTGTACACATCATCTCAAGTTTTTCGAAGTATCAACAACAAATTAACACATACAGTTAGGGACAAAATTGTTCACAAAACAACCAATATTAATTATAAATAACTTGCTTTTTCTTCTTCATTGTTTTTATTGAAATTTTTTAAATTGATTTTAATCTCTATATTATGCTTTAATAAAAAAAAGATAAAACTAACAAAAAATATTAAATTCACTTTTTAAATTTAAAAAAGTTTCACGTGTTAGCTGTGAACAATTATGACCCTTGACGAAAATCCTTACGTTTTTGTCTAGTAATATTTCGTGTGACCCCCTCTTGCAGTTTTAACAGCTTTTATTCATTTTGGCATATTATTTACAAGATTTATTAGCACCTGTGGGTTAGTATTTACCTACGCCTCGATAGAACGCTCCCAAAGTTCATTGATGGTTTTCGCTGGGTCTTTTTTAGCCAATATTTTCCTTTTCTATTGATCAAAGGTGTTCAATCGGATTTAAATCCGTAGACTGGGGTGGCTAATCTAAAAGTTTAATCCCATTTTCATCTAACCACTTTTTAGTAGCTCCGGCAGTGTACTTCGGGTAGTTGTCTTGCATGAAGATGTCATCCTGACTCGGCTCTAAACCAAATATATCCAAACTTGGCATGTATGAGTCTTCAAGGATTGTAATGTAATCTTTGGCACACATTCTGCCAGTTATTCGGCGTAGTACACCCAACTGGTTTCCACGAAAACAGCCCCAACCCATCAAAAATCCACCCCCAAATTTCATTGTGCTTGCAATATTCCGCTCTTGGAATCCAATTCTTTTATCAACCCATGTCCATTGGCACCCATCAGACCCAATACGATTGAATTTTGTCTCATCTGACCAAGTTACCTTCATCCAGTCGTCTGTCGTAAAATGCTCGTACTTTTTTGCAAAAGCCAACCGCTTTTTTCGATTTTGTTCGCTTAAATAAGGTTTTTTAAGTTTTATTCTTGTAGCTAGGCCGTTGGATTTTAATCATCTTCGAACGGTTTTGGAACTTATGGATATAGTTGTTTAATTTCTTTTTAGTAAAAAAGTAACGGTACTCAAAAAAAAAAATGTTGTCATACAATAAACAACATTGTGCCAGACTGTATAACACAAAATGGGTTGCCAGACCTAAGTTTGTAAAAAAAATGTTTCTAGATATGTCTTTAATCATACTTTTTGTGAACAATTTCGTCCCTTACTGTAAATATGAAAAGGGGATAACAGAGCTCGATTAACTGTAAATGTTTCATTTAATTATACACTTCACCATGAGTGGCAAGGGTATATATAAGTTTGTCATTCCGTTTCAAATTTCTACATTTTTCATTTGCGACCCCAAAAAGTATATATATTCTGGATCGTTATAGATAGCGCAGTCGATATACCCATGTCTGTCAGTATGTTGAAATCAAATTTCCGTATCCCCCGAATAACTTACAAAAATACTTGATACATCAATATATCGAGAATTCTTCCGGCTCGGCTGCTATTTAAAATCGAGAATGTCTGCCAATAATTGGCTGAGCTATAAAGAAAAAACCAGACCAACTTCAATTTTTGGCCTATTTTTGATCTTTTTCTGGATTACTAAGTCATTAATATAGACAATATGGATATCTAATGATAGATATTTCAAAGTTCATTGCAACGGTCTATAAAGCTATAGTAATTTGGACCTTCAATTGGTCATAATCAGGAAAAATATTTTTTGACCCGAATTTTTTTTTTAACAAAAAAATTTTTTTGTCATAAATTTTTTTTTACTAATAATTACTTTTTTTTAAAAAAATTAAAAAAAAAAATGGAAGAAAATTAAAAATTTTTTTTTTTTAAATTTTGAAATAAAATTTTAATTTTGTTTACCTGAAAATATTTAAAATTTTTATTTTAAAGTATAATTTGGTGAAGGGTATATAAGATTCGGCACAGCCGAATATAGCTCTCTTACTTGTTTTATTTCATTATGATCCTACGTCGCGTTCTAGTATCGAAATCATCACGTATAGTTCCATTTAATTTTAATTCAACTCAAAATTGTGTGTCTTTAGCTAAAAGAAAATATAAATTTTTCAAATGTGTTGGCTTGCTAACATAAGCGAATCTTTTTTTAAAGAAAAAACAAACATGTATGTTATTTTAATATTAATTTTAGATTGGTAAAATATGTGGTGATATAAAAGATCCACTAAAGTTAATTATTATTACGAAAAAGCAGCTGAAGACGAGGTGAATGTATAAATGGTTTTGTCGTCGGCTGAGGTAGTTCAGTCGAGTTCAGGGTAGACTTACGGATCTACCGTGATAATAGAATTGATTTTCCCTTTCTGGGGTCGATAATATCTTTCTTTATTGATTTAATATTTAATACAGTTTATATTTAATAATTTGAATAAATCGAATAACGAACAGCTACGATAATACGTTCATGCGTATATCGGATTATTCGGGATTTCAATAATCGTCGGCGGTACGATGTACTGGTACGACTCAGTAACTGTAGGTTGTCATAAGTGATATCTACGGATTTTTGGTGATGCGTTTCGTCGGTACAGAATCGCGTTATTACTACTATGATAACTACGTTCGGGTTTAGACGGTTCTGGTGATATGAATCTCGGATTCTTCGGGATTTCAACTGCGCAGTTTGTCACAATCGGTAGCAACGGATTTCTGCTGATGCATTTCATTGGTACAGGATCTGGTGATAACTAAAACTACTCTATAATACAAATAAATGAACTTAACTAGGGGGACTGTGTTAAACAGTTGACCGATGCCTCTGTCTTGAAATGTCAGCCGAAGCCCCTGTATTGAACAGTCGGTCGAAGCCTCCATCCAGAACAGTCGGCCGAAGCCCCTGTATTGAACAGATGGCCGAAGTCTCTGCATTGAAAACTTGGCGGAAGTTTCTGTCTTAAACAGTCGGTCGAATCTCCTGTACTGAACAGAAGACAGATGACTGTACTGAACAGTTGGCCGTAGCCTCTGTCTTGAACAGTCGACCGAAGTTTCTGTATTAAACAGTAGACCGAAAAACTTAGTACAATGTATTCATCGGCACTCGAACTACGTCGAGTTCTGAAAAGAAAATGGATTGAACGATCTGTACCAGACGACATGCGAATTGCAATCTCTGTCACTTAATGTTTAAAGATAATTTCATTATAATAAATATTGGAAAGTGCAATTTTCTATCACTAACTCCAGTATTGCTACCGGTATCTCGAATAACGTGTTGAATCGCAGCTATCTATCGACATAAACGCAGACATAAATAATAGTTGTACATGTTTACAGCAACCATTTCCACATTTTTAATAGTTGTTTAATAATTATAGTCACAGTAACTATTTACGTGATTGTGGTAACTATAATATGGTTACATTACGGTTCACATGATTGTATCAATCATATATATGATTGATACAAGCATATGAATTGTGGTGACCATATTGTGGTTACTACAATCATGTAAATAGTCAGTGTGACTATAATATTGTTAAAAATCTTTTAAAAATGTGGAAATGGCTACTGTAAACAAGCACAACTATATTTTTTCTCCGCTTGTAGACATGACTTCACATAATAGTTGTTATAAACCCTTCACCAAATTATACTTTAAAATAAAAATTTTAAATATTTTTAGGTAAACAAAATTAATTTTTTTTTTTTGTTTCAAAATATTTATTCAAAGTTTTCAAATTTTTTTCCAAATTTGTTAATTTTTTTTTCCAATTTTTTTTTAATTTTCTAAAATTTATTGATGAAAAAAAATTATGACAAAAAAAAATTGTTTGGTAAAAAATTCGGGTTAAAAAATATTTGCCCGATTTTGACCCATTGTAGGTCCAAATTGCTATGGCCTTATATACATCGTTGCAATATACTTTGACATATCTAACATTATTAAATAATAATCCAAATATTGATCAAAAATAGGCCATAAATCGAAGTTGTCCCGGTTTTTTCTTTATATCTCAGCCGTTTGTTGGCCGATTTTCTCGATTTTAAATAGCGACCGAGCCGGAAGAATTCCCGATATATTGGCAGACAGACTATATAGACTTCGCTATCTATAACGATCTTAAATGTATGTACTTTGTGGGGTCGCAAATGTGGGATCGCAAATGAGGTGTAGAATTACAAATGGAATGACAAACTTGTATATACCCTTCACTCATGGTGAAAAATATTTTTAAAATAACCAACCTTTTGTCATAAACATATTGATACTAAATTTGCTATAGAAAAATAAAAAACAATATATACAAATTGTCATACAAAATTTGTATTCTTGACAGTGGAAATGCCCATATATATATATATTTTCCTATTCTCACTTACCTGTAAATAAAACATAAATAACAAATGTACCCCCACCTAAAATGACCCGGTCATTGGCACCCATTAGTAACAAAAATAGTTTAGTTGGTGTTGTAGTAAAACCTGGTTAACTAGCTGTTACTCATAACCATATCCTTTATATTACTACACAACTATTTATTTCCGTATGAGTAGTTGTCTATGTGCATACATATGTGTAGCTATTTTGTATTTTAGCAGACAAGTCTGTTGTTTAAAAAAAAATAACACAATTTCTTTCCAACGTGTTGTATAAGGCTTATGGCCACTTAAACATTAAACTCAATATTGAACATTGCACATCTGCTACATGTTCATTTGAGTGGCATTTTACTACAATAACTAAACAGTTTTTATGTTGTTGTTTTGGTTATAAACTTGGAAAGTGAAGTTCCTAGCTATAATGCTCTAGCATTTTCTTCTTTATGTGTAAACAAAAATAGCAGAACATTTAGAATTTCAATAACATACTTAGTTAAAAAATACCAAAATTGGTCCGATACATTTTGTTGCATTGTGTGATATGATTGCCTTGGACCACAGATTTCATACATTTCATACGTATGGTTACGTATACTTGTTATTTAATTCAAAGTGAAATAAATAATACTCATACTGCTGCTTTAATATACGTTCATTTCTTAATCTGTGTCTCTGCGTTGTTTTGTTGTATATCGTCATTTTTTTTATTAATGTTTTGTTTTTGTTCGAAAACTTTTGTGTGAAAAATATTTATGACATACAACTTACAACACAACGACACAGATTGTGAATTGGCCAGTAATGTTTTCATTTGTTTAGTTTCTTTTTCTAATATAATATTGCTAATATTAAAAATTTGTACGATTCACTTTGTCCGTTACAAAGTAAATATTAATTAACGTTCATTTTGGGGAACTACAATAATGATAACCCTCAGATTATATGTGAGTTATTTCGTTATATTAGTTGTTTTTAAAATCGCTGTATAGTGTCAACTCACTTACAAATTAAATATGTTTTGTTCTTTATTCTGAAACTGTGGCCATTTGGATGGCCAACGTCTAACATTATTTCTTCATATAAAAACCTAATGTTGAAAATTTTAGCAAAATCTGATAACTTTAAGAGATGGTATCAGATTTAGTCAAGAAAATTTTAAAACTTTTTTTATTTTTTTTCTCCATTACCCCTCTTGGGGGCATTTGGCTTCCACAAGGCATCTCCATTTTATACGATTTGTTGCAGTAGATTTTCTCGTATTTCCTAATGTGATAATCCAATAACTAGGACAGTGCTAGTTATTGGATTATCGTCCGTCTCCATGTACGATGTTGCCATCAGATCCAGTCCTTTTTTTTTATTTTGTATCATTCGTTAAACGGTTGTTGTTCCAGCTAAGTAGATGATTGGTCTGCTGTAGCGGGTCCTATGATACATGTACGATGTTGCCAGTCTGTTGTTATTATTGCCTTGTATCAGTTTCGTTAATCGGTTGTTGTTTCAGCTAAGTAGATGATTGGTCTGCTTTAGCTCATCTAGGATAATGGGACTGCCATCTGTTGTTGCCTAGAAACAACGTCCTCTGTGTATTTGGTGTAGTGGTGGGGAACCTTGCTGATCTTTGATTCCTAAAAAAAGTAGGCCAAATTAGATGTTTAAATTTAAAACATAAAAACTTCAGGAAATCTCAAAATTTTATGCGCTAACACAAGACGTTGCCAGCGAGCCATAATAGCTCAGCATAATTTGTGATAAAAATTATGTGAAAATTATTTCTCTAAGCCTATTTTCTAATATTATATTTCAGATTGTTTCCCTGGGTTACTGTCTTCGGTGTTTGTAATTTAAAATTTCGAGAACATATTTAACCCTTTTCTATTGTGAGGCAAATTTGTGCAATATATCAAAGTTACACCTCTACACTAAAAATTAATAAAAATATAAAACACATACATACAAGGTGGCGCAAAAGTAAACTTCCTATGTTTTTTGGCTGTAATTAAAAAAAATTAAAAAATTTTATTCTTCTTGTGGATTATTTTTATTTGGTCTTTTAATTTTTTTTACATCAAGTCGAGAATATGATGTCATGTAAATGGCCGGCTCCACAGTTGATTGTCATTTGAGCCCTTTTTATGGAATTTTCCATCCCTTTGGCCAAAACTTCCGGCGATAGGTCCTCACATTATTGACGGATATTGTCTTTAAGAGCTGCAAGAGTCTGAGGCTTGTTGACATAAAACCACGACTTCAAGAAGAAGTCTGGAGCGGTCAAATCAGGCGATCTTGCTGGCCAGTGCAAATCGCCAAAACGGGAGATTAGGCGCCCGGAAAATGCATCCTTCAGCATATCGGTTGTGGCACGTGCAGTGTGTGCCGTTGCACCGTCTTGTTGGAACCACATGTTTTCCAATCCCAATTCATCAAGTTGCGGCAAAAAGAACTCGTTGATCATTGCTCTAGCGCTCACCATTCACAGTAACCGTTTGGCCCGCGACGTCTTCGAAGAAAAACGGTCCGATGACTCCTCTAGCGAAAACAGCACACCATACAGTGACTTTGAGCGGGTGTAATGGCTCTTCGTGGGTTACATGCGGATTTTCAGTGCCCCAGAAGTGCAAATTTTGCTTATTTACGTACCCGCTAAGATGGAAATGGGCCTCATTACTGACATCCTCGGCTACAGCAGCAATATTCTCTGCAGAACGGCTACTCCGGGGTCTGCCACGCCTGGCAGCATCTCGTATTGTGCCAGTCTCTTCGAGGCGAGCGCTTAACGTCGCAGTGTTTCACCAGTGCCTACTTGGACGGCCAGGAAATCTGCGACGAATTTCACGTTGTGCCAAAGTCACCGACCGATTATTGGTCAAATAAATACTCAGCAATATTCCGCGTTCTGGAGCAGTGTAGCATAACATTGTTTATTAACGTGTATTTCGCATGTGTTTACTACACAAATGTCAAAACAGAACTGACATTAAAGGCCAATCGCAAAATTTATAGCATTTTCTGATAGGAGAATTACTTTTGCGCCACCTTGTATAGGAAATTTGTTTGTGGCTGCACGCTTTTGTACTCTACTGAACCGTAGAAATAACAAAAAAAAAATCATAGAATAATTGGTCGTAGAACCAACAATTATATATATTCTGGATCCTCATATGAGTCTAGCACGATCTAGCTATGTTCTTCCATTTGTCTCTCGTTTGAAAACACGAAAAGGCCCAAGCTAAAATAAGATAAAGTTTGGTTGGTATTGAAAATGGTCAATATCGATTCATGATTTCATCTCCACACAAATGTCAATTATGGGGCAACCCTGATACGATTTTGCCCAAATTAATACTCTGAAATTATACTGTAAAGAATGGCGAAAAAGGGCAACATTTATCACTTGTCCCTATGCAAGGTCCGCCTGTGAAACTGATTTGAACATTCATAATTGTCTTACAATAATTAATATCTTAATGAAATTGAACATAAACAAGTTTTATATGAACTTAAATCTCTCTACCAACTTTTGTAAGGCTAGGTCCATACCTGATCCTATACACAGTGGGGCAGGATCAAAATTTTTTGAAAATAAATCTGGCATTTCTAAATGTCTGATCCGATCAGGATAAAATTTTACATTGGCGTAGCCAAGGAGCATTCGAGTTTAAGTTATTAAAACAGACCTTTCAAATGCTCCAGGCGCGGCGCTATGGGGTCTTAAATTAGGGTACCTTTGATACGTAAAATTTTGAAACACGTGCCATTTTTTTCCCATCCGATTTCAAAGATTTTTTATGTTTTCGGAAAGCGCTCGACTAGGTTTTGAAAAAACATGTTAGCTAGGTTTTGAAAAACATGTTAGAGTATAGGCATTTCAAAATTGAAATTTTAAAATTTTGCCATACTTTGATCCGCTTTTCTGAAAATATAGGGCCTACTTTTGAACTGTAAGGACACAGTTTTTTTTCGTAAGTTAGACAACTAAATTACCAATAATATGCAGAAGATTTCAGTGCAATATCAATTACGGATTCAAAAATAAACGATTTTGAATTTAAAATTTAAAAAAAGTAGATTTGTGCTGTTTTTTGGACGAAAAGTTGACTTTTTTATTTAAAAAAATCTTTCTTTAAGGACATATTATAATTTTACATTTTTCTGTAAGATATCTTTACGGAGAACATTTGGGTATAAACAATTTGTCATATTTTTCGAATATATCGTCCCTACGCCTTTTGGAATTTGACCTATTTTTTATCACAATTTTAAATTTGGGCCACATGTTCTAAAATCCCAAAGCTGGGATCAGAAAATGGAAAGCAGTTTTGCAAACCTTTATGTGATCCTTATTTATTCCCAAAGTATTTCCCTAGCCCCGAAGAAAATGTGGACCCTATGGGCAAAATAGTAAAAAATTTAATTTTTGGGATTTTCTCTCCAATTTTAAGGAATTGCTGGATTTCCTTTTACCTTTTGAACATATTTTTTTACACTTTGTTATGTAGAATGAAAAATTAACAAAACGTTGAAAATTTCTTTGATTTTTGTTAATAAATAAAGATTTTATTACATATGTTTTGGGCTTCTAAAACTAAAATTTGTTTCAAAATTTTGATAGGATTACAAATACTAGGAACAATTTGATCCACATTTTTCCGAACAATCTTTTCTGTTTAGATAAGTTAATTTTTGGTCATATAGAAAAAATTTTAAGTCAATATCTCAATTAGATTCAAAAAGATGCCACATGAAAACTTCGTCCTTCAAAAATATTGCACAGTGTATAAAATGAAATTTTCTGTTATTTTCCTATGTTTTAGGTTAAGCCCATTGGGTCATATATAATGACTTTTTTAGCTCACGTGGTCTTTTGATAAAACAATGCTATATACAAAAAATCAAGGATCTGACTTAAAACAGAGTAAACTTAACCCTTAAAATCTTAAGGGACCATTTGGTCCATAGTATATGTTCCTGGGTTTTCTTTAATTTTTTTATATGTATTTAAAAAAAAGTAGTTTGTTTTATATGTTTTCTAAAATATAATCAACTTCCGATTCCGTAAAATCGGAGTCACTTTCTGCATTGAGCAGTTCTTGTACTTCATATTCGCTCAAGTTTGCCATGTCATAAGTAAAACGCGTATGTTTTATTAAAAAAACTGCACACTAACTGAACCAAGCATTTGCAAATATTTGAGCTTCTTTATAACAAAAATCAAAAAAGGAGAATCCCAAAATTATCTATTACATATTGAATCCATCTTGATTAAAAAAATAACAAAAAAGTGGAATCCCACACCTGTTTCTTACGTAAGCATTTCATATGGATCAAATGGTCCATTAACCCAACATTCGTTAGTTTTTTCTAACCTAACAGCAGGGTTTAACAATTAAATTTTTTTTAATTTTTAGAAAATATTACAACTTTGTCCCAAAACTTGAAACTCTAAATAAAATGTGCACCCTCTAAACGTTATCCGTATTTGATCAAATTTTCAGCATTTGATCATCGAAAATCCTATAAGGGTAAAGTTTGGGCCACCCTAGTGGGAATGCTAGAAGCCATTAAATGTTTATTATTATTTTAAACTTTTAATTTTATGTGTTCTTTCAAACTTTTAACCCAAATTACATATAAATATTTCAGCCACATCTCAAATTTAGCTAAGTATTTTGCTTTTGCCATATGTATAATCCACATTTATTCCACATAAAATTATCAAACCATAGGGTTTTTTCTATAGCTATGTATGTTACCATAGCTAGGCGGCTGTTGCTGTCACTACAGCCTAAGCTATTTGTTGCCTTCAGCTATGTTTGACTTGATTTAATTTTTTATTTATGCACCGTTTTTTTCTGCGTAAGATTGTGTTTATCGCTTTGTGTTTATCGCTTGAAATCGCGCGAAATAAAAAAAATATACGATTCAATACACATTTTTATGATTAATGGATTGGAAAATATTTTACACAGTGTTGCTGTGGTGTTAGTAATAGTGGCAGTTGTAGTGGTGTTTGAACAACTGTTCTTACACACATTTCTACATAAACAGGCAATTTCAGTTATGTGTATGGATGTAAGTAAATACCGTAGTAGTAGTAGTAGTAGTTCTGCTAGTAGTCCCATTTGATTTTAGTTTTTCCTTTTCTGTTTTGTTCATTCTATCATCAATAAACTAAACAAAGCATGAAGTGTTTGTGGCAACATCAAACATAATTATAGTCGGCTGTGTCGAATATTGTATACCCTTCTACTTAGTGTATTTTAAAAGCAAAATTTAAAGTGTCATTTTGATAAATCGGTTTTATGTTTTTTATGAAATATCTTTTGTAATGGCTTTGCAATGGCCTTTGAAATACCTCTCATTTGATATTTAAGTTGGCTATATAGAGAACTTAATATTTTCAATACAGCTGCATATATTACCAAAAATAAAAGTAGTCATGATTTATTCCACGTTTTTATACCCGTCACCTTCGTGAGAAGGGTATATATATAACGATAAGTTTGTCATTCCGTTTGTAATTTACACAATATAATTTTGCGACCCTATAAAGTATATATATTCTGGATCCTTATAGATACACGCAGAAAAAAAATATAGTTGTACATTGTTACTGTAACCATTTCAAATTTGTGCATGGTTACTGTAACAATATCAAAATTTTTAACAATATTATAGTCACAGTAATTATATATATGATTGTGGTAACAATAATATGGTTAATTTACGTTACACATGAATATTTCAACCATATATATGGTTACAGTAACCATGTATATGTTTGTGACAACCATTTATATGATGAAGGACTTACCATATTATGATGCTCTCATATCATAATCTGAGAACAACATATTATGATAAAATTATTCATCATATAAATGGTTGTCACAACCATATATATGTTTACTGTAACCATATATATGGTTGAAATATTCATGTGAATCGTAAATTAACCATATTATTGTTACCACAATCATATATATAGTTACTGTGACTATAATATTGTTAAAAATTTTGATATTGTTACAGTAACCATGCACAAATTTGAAATGGTTACAGTAACAATGTACAACTATATTTTTTTTCTGCGTGTAGCGGAGTCGCTTAAGCCATGTCCGTCTGTAAGTCTGTTGAAATCAACTTTCTGAAGACCCCAAATACCTTCGGGATCCAAATCTTTAATAATTCTGTCAGACATGCTTTCGAGAAGTTTCCTATTTAAAATCAGCAAAATCCGTCCATAAATAACGGAGATATGAGCAAAAATCCGAGAAAATCTCTATTTTTGGCTTATTTTTGATCTATATCTCGATTACTAAGTCATAAATATACACAATATGGATATCTAATGATAGATATTTCAAAGTCCATTGGAACGATGTATATAAGGCTATAGTAATTTGGGCTTACAATGCCGCAATGACCGTCGATTCTTCAAATTCGGGAAGCGATATGTTGAGATAATAGAATATTATACGAACCTCCATTTACTGCAAACATTCCATACGAACACTTGCACGAGCATTACCTTAGCCCCCTGGATATTTGGCTTTGGTGTGGATTCGGCTGCATGCAGAAAAAAAATATAGTTGTGCATTGTTACTGTAACCATTTCAACAGTTGTGCGTGTTTACTGTAACCATTTCAACATTTTTAACAATATTATAGTCACAGTAACTATATATATGATTGTGGTAACAATAATATGATTAATTTACGATTCACATGATTGTATCAACCATATATATGGTTACAGTAAACATGTATATGTTTGTGACAATCATATATATGATGAATAATTTTATCATAATATGTTTTTCTCAGATTATGATATCCAAAAGCCGAGAGCAACATAATATGGTAAAAACTCTCTCACTGGTTGTAGATGTTGGAGAAATTGAAAGTAAGGCATGAGAAATACCATCCAATTTCTCAGTTGTTTATTCAGTTTTTTAAGCATATAAAATCCTCCATTGTACCATTGGAGTCCTTTTGGGATTTTTAGATTTTGAATACTTTTAATAGTTTCGTTAAGTTCTGATAAAGGACTCGTTTCAGTAATGTCTTCAGTTTCGTCTAATATCATGCCATCCACCGACTGATTGGGACAAAGTTCATCATGGAACATTCTAGAAGAAATGTCATTTCCAAATTCTTTAGTTTCAGTTTTCGAGCTATACTTCAAAAAACTATTGCTAGAAGGGAATGTTGAAAAGTTAAGAAATAAAATTTAAATTAAAAAAAAAGACATTTCGGTTAATCGGTTAATCGACACAAATTAATCGGTATATTTGTTATTTGAAAATCGGCAATTTTAAATTCTTCGAAATCTTGTTTATGTCCAATTTCATCACGATATTAATAATTTTAAGACAATTATGAATGTTCATATCATTTTCTGATTGGGACCTTATATGAGAACTATGTTTTCGGAATTTAGCCATACTTTACAGTACAGTTTCAGAGTACTTAGAACTAATTTGTGCAAAATTTTATCAGAATTGCCGCATAATCAACATATTTATGACAGCTTAAAAAGTATTCCGGCGAGAAATTTTGAATGGGTGCTAGGTGAAATCATAAACGATTTTCAATGTCAAACAAACGTTATTAACAGAGAGTATATGTGGAGAATATCAGCCAGTGGGCTCCTTTCGTTTGGGTCCTATCGTGTATTCAATAGGCACGCATATAGACACGGTTGGACATAGCTAGCTCGTCTTAGAATATTATTTCGATATGTTATAAATGGAATGACAAAATCTTTTTTTAAGGTGGGTATTAATAAAGTTGTATGTTTTCTCCTTGTGTCAAAATTTTAAACAAACAATTACTGATGTACATGAAATTTGATTTAAACCGATATAGCTACATTGTACAAATTACAAACGGAATGATATGGAATTTTCTTATTAATCATGATGTAGGGTATAATAAAACAATGCCAACAACTTCCAAAACACATACAGAGTAAACAAATACATAAATACAAATGTAAATATATGTAAATGATTATGAAAATGCTTTCATTGCATGAATGTAAAGTCTAAGACCAGTTAAATTTTTGAATGATTTAGATTTGTAAATTCTTTGTGCTGGAAATATAATTTAAGCCTATAATACTAAACCGTTTTAATTAGCATTTAAGATGAGTAATTTTTTTTATATAAACAAATTTCTATTTTAAAAATATGTATGTATTTTTTTTTTAAACATTGTCTCAAAGTACAATTCGTTTTTGTTAATTATTTCTTAGTTAAGTTAATTAATATTGTAAACTTGAATTAAAATGAATATTGAAAGTAAAGGTCATAGAGAATTATACATAGAGACTAGATGCTCTGCATTGTCAAACAAAAATACAATTAATTACATGTCTGATACAACAACAAAATACATTAACTAACATATATTTTGTTGTTATATGCAGACATGATCTGCATATATTTGATCATATTTCAGAGATTTATGCTAATTAATGTTATTTTCGGGTGATGTTTATATGGGAGCGATCGGTACTGAATTTGTTAGTGCTAATTTAGCTTATATAAATTTTATAAGAATCCAGCAGTTCTAGGAGACAGTCCCGAACTAGTGATTTTAGGCATCATTTAGGGTGGGAACTAGTTACTTCAATAGCTACGTGACTAGTTATTTTAACACGTGCTTGTCCTAAGCAGGGGGTCAATTGACCCTTATTGACTACAATAAGACTGTCTAATAGCTGGACCAAAGTAGTTAAAGCATTGGATTCACATACTAGTTAAAAAACGTCAGTTACCTTATTAGCTACCTAAGTGGTAACTTGATCAGCTACATAACTAGTTATTTTAACATGTACGAGGGCTAATTGACTTCAAATAGTACGATAGCTTGTAAACAAACCTTTCATCGAAATGACCAAAATATATAAATTGGAGTCAGCCAAGTGATAAGACATTTGTGACGATTACTGTCTATAAGGTATACATTGACTACATGCTTAAGTGCTGGGAAGAGATAGAGCAGTCAACTCAGTTGGCACAAAAATTTGTGTTTATGTTTGCAATCGTTGATAAAATATCACACAAAAACGAAAATATTTATATCTCACAGTTGAGGTATAGTATACTAGGTTTAATCTATGTTGCAAAACGCTAAACAAATCATGTTTGAATAATTATTGATGTGTTTAGTTTGACTTCACTCAGCCCTTATCATTGTAGAACAAGCTATTCTTACATCAATAAAAATGTGATTGTAAATATGTATTTATTAATGGATATGTTGATATTTATGTATGTAACTATTTGATGCAAGTTGTTATATTAGGTAAGGTAAAAAAAAGTTCTAAATTTAATAATCTAAAATGTTTTGCATTAATCAAGGCTCTCAACTGTTGATTGCATATATTCCCTGGATCAGCTGAGATAACACCTTGTCATTATGAGTTACAGGATATAATGGGCGGATAGATGGAACCCAGAATCTGATTAATATTGTCAGAAGTATTGATGGGTTTGCATTAGATACCACAAAATTTACAAAGTCATCAGGATACGGGAGGGTAAGTTTTAGTATTCATGTATAATTTACGTTATAGGTAGGGTTTCGTTCCCGAGAAGCGTCGGGAAAAAAATCCCGGGAATTACAGTGATTTTTAACTTCCCGATTCCCGGGAATTTTAGTCGGGAATCCCGGGAATTAATAAATATTAAAAAATGCAACCATGCTTATGGTTACTCATTTTATACAACTATTTTATATAGAAAATTAAAGAAAAATTAAACAAGAAATTGCTAACGAACATTTTATCTTGCAATTCATATACATACATACATACATACGTATGTATTTAAAAACAAAATAATTGTAAAATTTAACTAAATGTAAACTGGCATGTATGCACAATTTTGTCAGTCATGTATTAATACTAACATATAATAAATATTTCCTAGGCAATGGATAAATCTTTTGTGTGGAATTATTTTTCAAAAGGAACGAATTCCGATGCACAGTGCAACTTATGTCCGAAGATACTGTCATATAAAGGTTCATCCACAAGTGGATTAGTGAAGCATCTTGCAAAGATTCACCATTTAGATCAAAAGTCCGATAACAAAACAATCGATGCTGAAGATTCGCCTCCCACCAAGAGACATAGAAACATGGATGAGTATGTTAAAAGTGATGACCTGAATGCAACCTTGGCGAAATTAGCTGCATTTGATGGAATTTCAATAAGAACTATAACACGAAGTTCATTCATTCGAGAATCATTAGCAAGAAAAGGGTTTACAGCAGAGCCCGGCAACACATGCGATTGGTCAGTTGTTGTAAGAGCGAAAAATAAGAAAAGAGACAAATTTATACTCTCATATTCACTACACACAAGCATGGAAATTTTAATTTTGAAATGGTGGTATTTTAATTCAAAATAATATTTTTAAATTTAAAATTTCTGTTAGACTTCTTTACTTATATCGATTTAAGAAAGCATTTTAGATTAAAATTCGTTTCTTTTTGGAAGTTTATAATTATAAAAACGTACACCATACGTTGATGTTAAAAAATATTAAGTTTTCCATCCCTGCATTAGTAAGAGACTGAATGAGTTTTTAATACGTTGTTGTAAATTTAATAATGGTCCAAAAGCACGCGTGCATATGAAATGCCTAGCTCTGGTTTACAGTTCCGAAATGTGAGACTACAATAATGAAATTCATTTTGAATTATTTCGAACAAATAAATAAGGGTATGATCGCAAGTATTAATAATATTGTAAAAAACAATGGACGATTTAGTTTAGTTTTGGATGAATGGACCAGCTTGAAAAATAGACGTTATCTGAATATAATTTTATATGGACCAAATAAAAAGCTATTCAATCTCGGCATGATTAACATTGAAGGAAAATGCGGCGCATTGGAATTAAGAAGAATGGTCGAAACAAAACTTGATGAATACAATTTAAGCCTAAAAGAACATATAGTTTCTACAATTTCAGATGGACCAAACATAATGAAAAAGTTCATTAGTGAAAGTCCAGCATATGGAATACTTTGTCTCAATCTCTGTATCCATTTAGCTATTTTGGACGTTCTTTACCAAAAAAACACTAAAGCTGAATGTTCTAGTTCCAGTAATGAAAGCGACACTGACAAATTCGACGAAACTGAAGAAAATAACTCTTATAATATAATAGAAATATATTCTAGTGTTTTAAACAATGTGAGAAAAATTATAAAATGTATTAAACGAAGTCCATTAAAAAACGGAACGTTGCAAACTTATGTTAAAGCGGAATTTGGTAAAGAATTACAACTCTGTCTAGATATAAAAACACGGTGGAACTCGCTGTTAGCAATGATGGATTCATTTCTAAAAATTAAAAATTGTATTAAAAAGACGTTAATATATTATAATTTAGCTCATATGTGGGATGATAACTTCGACAATTTAGAATCATTGTACAATGTTTTATACCCAATTAAAATATCCGTAGATGCTTTAAGTCGTCGTGATGGGAATATTTTAAAAGCAGATGCGATAATAGAGCAGCTTTTTAAAAAATTAATTGCAGAAGATAATCTTATATCAAAAAAAATAATTGATGCTCTTATGAAACGAATTTCGGAACGTAGGAACGTGGAAATCATAACGCTATTAAAATATTTAAAAAATTCCGAGTTATTTAAAAGCATCCAAAATGAAAATATAATTTTTAAAAACTCATCGAAAGCAACTACATTAGCTTTTGGAGAAAATTTGTATAATAGATTATTCCAAAATAATTTAGTACCAAATACAGAATCAGACTCTGAAATTGAATTTGATAATAAAATGGAACCATTTCAAGATAAGTTTAACCGAGCTATCGAAAATGTAATGTCTGAAGGTAAAAGGTCAAAGTCATCATATAATCAACTATTAAAAAAATAATTTTTAATGTTTGAAGTAACTGGCACTAGAACTGAAAATTTAGATAATTTATTTAATGCCTTATTGACAATAAGACCTACTTCCATAGAGAGTGAGCGTGTTTTTTCTGTTTCTGGAAATATTGTTAACAAAATTAGAAACCGTTTGTCTGATAAATCTATTAACGCATTGGTGATTTTAAAATATTATTTTATTGAAAATAATAAAAACTAATATACAAAATTAAATAGTATTTTTTATCTATCAATTTTACCCAAGACCACAAACAATTTTTTATTAATTAAATTTATCATTTACATGTTATTTTAAAATTAATATCTATGAATTACCTGATTTTATTTTATTTACTTTATTTTTTAATTATAATATTTCTGAGTTACCTGATATTATAACTTACTGTATACTTCATTTTTGTTAAAAAATTCAATAAAATTTTGGAAAAAAACCGTTGAAATGGATTTTTTTTATTTCTCGGGAATTCCCGGGTTCCCGGGAATACGATATTTTTATTCCCGATTCCCGGGAATCAAAAAAGGTCGGGAATTTGGAAACTCTAGTTATAGGTGAACATTCATAATGGACCTTAGAGGCTAACGAGTTTACTCGCTAAATGCAAGTGACCCATGTAAAATTCAATTGAAATTCAAACAAAAATTAATTTGAGAAAATTAAACAAAAACAAGTAAGAGAGTAAGTATACCCTTCACCAAATTATACTTTAAAATAAAATTTAAAAATATTTTTTTTTTAATTTTTTTTTTTCGAAATTGTTTTTTAAAAGTTTTTTTCCAATTTTTTTTAATTTAAAAATTCATTGTTTTTAATTTATTAGTGAAAAAAATGTTTAACAAAAAAATGTTTTTTTGTGAAAAAAAATTCGGGTTAAAAAATATTTTTCCCGATTTTTACCCATTGTAGGTCCAACGTAATATAGCCTTATATACATCGTTGAAATGTACTTTGAAATATCTATCATTAGATACCCATATTGTCAATATTTATGGCTTAGTAATCGAGATATAGATCAAAAATAGGCCAAAAATAGAGGTTGTTTAGGATTTTTGCTCATATCTCCGTTATTTATGAACGGATTTTGCCGAGTTTAAATAGGAAACTTCTCGAAAGCATGTCTAACAGAATTATTGCAGATTTGGATCCCGATGATATCTTTGGTCTTCAGAAAATTGATTTCAACAGACAGACAGACGGACATGGCTTAATCGACTCCGCTATCTATAAGGATCCAGAATATATATACTTTATAGGGTCGGAAAATTATATTGTGGAAATTACAAATGGAATAACAAACTTATATATGTATACCCTTCTCACGAAGGTAAAGGGTATAACAAGTATAGTAGAATGGGATGCAGATTTTTCTGGGTGAAGCTAATAACTGCAAATAAAACCTCAAACAAATTATCAAAAATCAGAAAAATTTGGTTATGATAAGATTTTCTACAAATATGTCTAATATTATATCAAAACTACATGTGATTCCTTTGAAAAAAAATAATAGAAATATGACAAAAAAAACCGAAACCTGAAAAGCAAACATTTTGGCCTAACTCCTCCATGTTTAACACTAAAACAAAGTACTTTTGCAATTAATTGCATTAAACACATTGATATCCATTTTTGGCTCCTTACAAACGGGCCCTGCCTAATGTATTGTATATGTATGTACTTAGTATATCTGAGTCAGTATTAGTATAAATACCGTAAGTAAAAAACATATTTGTTCAGTTGTATTTACGCAATCGTATAAACTTCATTCCCTGCCCCAAACATTCATGCAACATAAATATGTTTTAGTCGTTGTTGCTGTTGTTGCTTTGGCTTATTGCATAAATACAAAAGCAGTTAAATCTGTTCATGAGTATATATCTAAGTATATGTCTGTGTAACTATGTGTTCGTTATAAACTGCAGTGAATTACATCGAAGTACTTATGTTTGGTTGCATGAGTATGTGATTTAAAATGATTGTAATCTATACAATTACATGCATATAAAACTACTTTTTTCATAGTTTTATCAACATGATTTTTTTTTTACTTTTGCTATATTTAAGGCTGTCTAATTTGCGAATAATGAGACCAACATTCCGCTATAATAAATGGGTTGATATGTGTAACCATTAACAAATACTACAGAATTATTCATCATATAAATGGTTGTCACAAACCAAAAAGAAAAGACCTAAAGTCATACCCTTTTTTTTTTGTGGATCTCCAAAGATTTGGTACCTCGGTGTGATAATTTTCTCATGCTCATATCTTGCAAACATTTCGGAATTTTGATTTACTCTCTGAGGCGAAGTTGTAGCCCTTGTCATAAAGAACAAAAATTGTGAACATATAAAATCAAAAATACTTCATCTTCAAGATCAAAATCGCAAAAAACTTCGAAACGTTTTAATAATTCTTATTATTAAAAAGTCCATAAAAAAACTTAATAGAAGTTGCTAATAACGTAAATTCAAATATGCAATTAAATACATACATATCGAAATGAGTGCGGAAAGTTGATGAAAAATTTATAAATTTTGTTTAAATTTAAAACCCCAGTAAACAATATCTCAATGAGTACGCAGAAATATAATTCATTAAAGAGAAAATGGAGTAGGTTTACATGAATATTTATTCAAGTGTACGTATAAAGGCTTTTCCAACAAGGTGTTATTTTTAATCACTCGGTATTTCGGCAGCTGTCACTTTTAAAGCTTTTATTCTTTGACATTTGACAAGTATGGAACGATACACGCTTCAACAACGCATTGATATTATTAAAATTCACTACAAAAATGGTGAAAATCTTGGAGTCACAGTTCGCAAAACTAAAGCATTTTTGGGTCGTCGTGAAGCACCTTGTCGTACCGCAATACAGAAATCGGTGGAAAACTTCAAACTGTTGGGACAAGTTAGTGATGTGAAGAATGAAACCCGTGCACTTCGCTCAAACACAGCTGAGAATATTGGTACTGTAACCCAAAGTGTAGAAGAAAACCCAGGTTTGTCCATTCCTCGAAGTTCTTTGGAATTGGGCATTCCACAAAAGTCATTACACCGTATCATACGGTCGGAGTTGGATGATATTGATCTGGACAACGTTTACTTTCAACAAGACGACGCACAGTGGGTTGAATCACATCCAAAGTGACGCTTAACTCAGGCAATAATGTTAGATTTTTTTATATATATTTTTATTAAGTTTATGCCTTACTAAGTAAAAAAGTAAAAAAATATTATATAAAAAAATGTTCACAAATGATAAAATTTATTTATATCAAGGGAACAAATTTTTAAAACTGATGTTTTCCGATCATGACGAAATTTGCACCAAGGTTATTCCTATTGGATAGTAATTTAAACACAATTTTTCAACAAAATCAGTTATAGACTCTCTGAGTTAGAGGTGGTTAAAATATGACGTTTTGGCCAAACTGGTGTTTTTTCTCATCCGTGTAACTTATTATCTATTGTTCTCAGTCCCAAATGAGTCCCAAATAGTTAAGATAGCTTTTCTTCAATATTTCGGAAAAAAATAAATAAAAAAATTTTGTAATTTTTTTTTCAAAATCAAAAACTTTTTTGATTTTTTTTAATTTTTGGATTTTGCCAAAAAAAAAAGTCAAAAATTTTTTATTTATTTTTTTTTTAAATTTTTTTTTTTCGAAATTAAACAAAAATAATTATCAAAAACAATAATAACATTTAATAAAGCAAAAGAAAAATAAAATACATTTTCTTTCAATTTTTATTTCAAACAGCGCGAGTCTTTTCATAAAATCTTAACTTAAAGAAAGGCGCGCAAATATGCGCAAACTTTTTTTTGTTAAAATAAAAGCCTTAATATTGTACTTTTTTTATTATAATTTTTAAAAACAAACAACTACAAACTTTTTTAGTTATTATCTATCAAAAATAAAAAATACTCTAAATTTGGTACATTAAAAAAAAAAAAAATTCTTCTACAAACAAAATCTAAATTAACCTTTCTTATCCATATACTCAAATACCTGAAGTTGATGGTTCCATCATAAAATATTAGATTTTAAAAGCTTTTGACAAAAAAAAAATTCTTTTAATTTTGTTTAATTTAAATTTTTACCACTATATTCAAGAATATGAAAAATGTTTCCATTTTGACAATACATTGCAGAAAAAGTATGTAACCTAGAATAACGGTTTTAGCTACAAGTGATGTAGAATTTTGTCTACTTTTACCCAGTACCAAATTTAATAAAAAAGTATTAATTCTAAAAAATCAATTAAGCGGCAATTTGAACATGATTCAACCCAACGTGCGACGCTACGTGCCACACACGCAACGAAACCATTACTCTTTTATGGGAAACGTTTCCGGACCGTGTTATCTCTCGAAAAGGTAATCACGTTTGGCCACCGAGATCTTGTGATTTAACACTTTGCGAATTCTTCCTTTTTGGCCACGTGAAAGATAGAATTCGTGAGGACAGCACTTTCCGATTTGGTTATGGAAAAGTCCTATAAGCGTGGTCGTGGTGGCCATTTGGCTGATGTTGTTTTTCATTATTAACGGCATACCTTTCTCTTTATTATGAAATAAACATCCGATTATTTATCTCAAAAAATGCAATTTTTCTTTGAATACAAAAAAAACTCTTTGTTGGAAAACCCTGTACTTGTCATGTATTACATTAAGTAGTTTAGAGTAATTTTTAACATATTCATTTTTATATCTTTTAATTTCGGAAAACTCATAATTCTATTCGAGATTTTTTATTATTATTTAAAAATTTTATAATTTATTTTAAAATCAAGAAAACTTACTTGAGCTTTAAATTCTAATATTCGTATAAGAACCTGTTGTCAGATTTTATTGATTTAAGTTGTATTTAAAGGATAATTACGTCTTCTTTGGATTAATGATTTAGAAAAGGCATTCATGATATTATTTTCAGATGAACTTTTTAAAGTTTTTGAAATAATATTAAGAAAGTGTTAAATTGACTAAACAACCAAATTAAATTTTTTACACATTTTTATATTTAACACCAACATTTTTCTCCTTATATAATGAACACATTGCAATGTAAACTACTACTGCATCATTGAAAAATAGTACATTGTTAAATTTTTTCACATAATTATCTTTCAAATGCATCTTAAACTAATAAATTCCGACGTTAGTTAGCTTCAACAGATACGAATATTAACATTTAAAGCCCAAGTAAGTTTTCTTAAATAAATCGTGAATAGAATCCCGTTTTTTTTCAAGGAATACAAATTCAGTTAACAAAAAAATCTTAAAACCTAAGGTTAAAAAAAGTCCAGTTTTTTTGTGGTCTTTGATGGAGTACATGATATTTTCTATTAGATTACACCGTGCAACAAATGAAGACTTTAGGAAAAACATACGATCATGACAGTATAGGTTTAACTCCACTATCAAAGGGTAAACACATACACTTGTGTTTACTGAATAGTTATGGTAAAAATCGTAAGACCCAATGTGTATTCATTATGTTAAATTTTAATTTTGTTCATTTTACAAAATATTCAGTTTTTTTATAATTTTTTTTTTTTTTTTAACCTTAAAAAGTAGTTGGTCCTATTTCCGATACGTGTTTCTTATCTATGGCTAAGTTTTCGTTGTATGTACCAGCTCTCTTGAATATACTTCATTTCAGTGTATTGGTTTATCAGCATCAGAACAATTATTAGTTGTAATTTTATTTGAGTTTTAGCTATACACAGTAGAATGATTAATGCACATTGAATGAAAATTCTCGTACAGTATTATATAAATACACTAAAAAAAAATAATGACGGAAAACTGCCGTGGAAATATTGGTATGTTTATCTTTAGACAAACTGGAGTTTAGAAAATAGCTGTCCAGGTTAAGTTATATATCAGACATTACTGAGTCAAACCAACAAGTCAGAGCGGTATCCGATTGGATCTCAAAATTTCGTTTTCTAGGTGTCCCCTTTTAGGCCTCATTTCAGTGTTGGGCATTTTGTTCTATTTTTATACCCTTCACCATGAGTGGCAAAGGTCATGGTGAAGGGTTTGTCATTCCGTGTGTACAAAGTACATATATGTTCTGGATCGTTATATATAGCGAAGTCGATATAGCCATGTCCGTCTGTCCGTCTGGATGTTAAAATCAACTTTCCGTAGCCCCCAAACAACTTACAAACATAATTGATAGATCAATATATCGGGAATTCGCTCGCTCGCTATTTTAAATCGAGAAAATCGGCCCACAAATGTCTGAGATATAAGGACAAAAACCGGGACAACCTCGATTTTTGGCCTATTTTTGATCTATATCTGGATTACTAAGTCATTAATATAGATAATATGGATATCTAATGATAGATATTTCAAAGTCCATTGCAATGATTTATATAAGGCTATAGTAATTTTGACCTACAACGGGTCAAAGTCGGGAAAATTATTTTTTTTAAACGAATATTTTTTTAACACAAAAATATTTTTTTTATAATTATTTTTCAATAATAAATTTAAAAAAAATTGAAAATTTAAAAAAAATTAAAAAAAAATTATTTCGAAAAAAAAAAATGGAAAACAATTTTGAAAAAAATTTTTTTTTAAATTTTGAAAAACGATTTAAATAAATTTATTTTTTTTTTTTTAATTTTGAAAAAAAAAAATTATTTTGTTTCCCTAAAAATATTTAAAATTTTTATTTTAAGGTATAATTTGGTGAAGGGTATATAAGATTCGGCACAGCCGAATATAGCTCTCTTACTTGTTTTTCGTTATACCGATTTTGCCCATTTTCAATACCAAACATTTCTGATCAATAGTGAATATTTAGGGAAAATTTCATCGCTTTTCCCACTGTTCACTGTTACAAACGGAATGACAAAATCTTTTTGTAGGTACATATGTATGTATGTATAAAAACATAAAATGTAGATCAATTAATCATAATTATAGAAACAAGCAATTAAGATCGATTACATTTTTATAAATTTTCTTATGAGTGTATAATTGGGTGGCCCTTAGATTGGCCTTTTTTGTTTTTCGGTACTCCTAAGGTTAGATTGTTGTCCGTCATATGATTTTAACAAAATCGTATAATGACGAGTTTTAAGTCAAGTAGCAATAGTTTTACAAAAATTTTAAAAATTAATCCCACTTTTTAATAAAACTTTAAGATCATTCAAATGTCACAATAACAAAGTAAATTTAGTTTTCAACTTTATTTTAAAAAAATAATTTTAAAATTTTCATACGAAATTCTTCGAACATTTGATAAAAAATCTTTACATTTACATTTTAGTAAATACAAATATTACACAAAAAAAAAAAAAAAATTGATAAAAGTTTGATAATACAAAAAACGTGTAAGAGTAAACAACGTCAAACTAATTTGTACTATCAAAAAAGTCATTACGCTTTTTTGAGTAAATATTTGCAGTGTGTGACCGTACCTGTAGTTTTATACGATCAGAAGAGTACACAAACTTGCCAGAACATATAAATTTCGACTTCAACTCAGCTATATTGGAAAAATTTTGAACCCAGATATAAAAGGTTTAATAATGTCCTAGAAATTTAAATCGTTTTTCGTAACGATATACTTACAATTAATATAATTTTTGTATGAAAACTGTCAGTATATTATCACGATAAAAAATAACCAGAGCATTAGAAAATGCGGTATATAATTTGGGTTTTCAATCGTCATCAAAATCGAAAATTAATTTCAAAAAATTTCGAAATTTTTTTTTTTTTTTTTGGTATCTAGTTATTGATATCAAAACATTTTGGTATTTTATGTTTAAACATGTATGATTCAATGAAACAAATAAAACTTTTATTGGAATTTTTTTAGCATTTAATTTTTAAAATTTATTGGAAAATATTGCTACTTTGACCCAAAATTCAAAATTTTAAATAAATTGTACAACTTTTAAACGTTATACGATTCTGTTCATATTTGCAACATTTGGTTTGCAGATGGCCTAGAAAACTTTGAGATCCTGAAAGCACCAAAAACCCAAAAAGTGCAATATAAGGATCACCCTAATCTGTAATCACTATAAAAAAAACAGAAATGTATGCAGTGCCTACAAGTCTACCATAAACTAATGATGTATGCATTTGTACATAACAAACAGTACATGTTTAGATGCATAGTATGTGTATGAACATATGGGCAAAAACACAATTGTTTCATGATTTTCTTCTTTCTTAGTACATTAATAAAGTTTTGTATGAACACAAACGAAGTTTCAGTGTGTAAATTGTGAATCACGACTTAAAAGTTTTATTTTGAAACATTGCTACAATATAAATTTGTTTAAAGTATTGTTCATTGTTAGCTGTGACCTCTTCCCATATTTCTGGTAGCACTTGGGTAAGAACTCTTTTGAGGCCAATTTCGGATACTCCTTTCTAAGGTGAAAGGTATCCCAGAAAGAGCGTTCTACATCGATCGAAACAAATAGTTGTCGGACAAGGTATGAACTATAAGGCGGGTAAGGTAAAACTTCCCAAACACTTCATTCTAATGTGGCCGAGCGTTGTCATGTCTGGCAGTATATTCTGCGTGTTTTTCGGCCAGTGCACGCTTCAAATGAATCAGCTGCCTTCGGTACAGGTTCTCTGTGATAGTTTGGCCAGATTTCAACAGCTCATAATGGATAGGACGCTTTTGCTCCCACCAAATGTAGAGCACCATGGATATTTGGCTTTGGTGTTGATTCGGCTAGTTGGTTAGGCTTCATGTACGATCTCCTACACTTCGGTTTATCGTAATGGATCCATTTTTCATCGAACATATAAAATCAAGCCTTCTCGGCTTCATGTCGTATGGTACCCAATATTTCTGCTGCTTGCAAACGTTTTGAAATTGCTGCTTGAGTAGCTCCCAATGATTTTGCAAGCTCCTGTTGAGCTTTTCAATAATCTTAATGGAGTAATGACTACAATTCTTGGTCTTCAAACTTTTTAGGCTATCCTGGGCCATCTTTGTCTTCGGTGTTAAAATCATCACTTCTGAACCGCATAAAACACCACATCTTGTTTGGTTCAATATTTTTTTATATTATTCAACTTTTAGAAACTATAACCAACCAATACAGATAAAAGACCATGGATTCTAAAATTTTCCAATTTTGTTGCTACTAGTGTCATTAACACAAAATCATTTCCTATTTTGTATTTTAAAGTCAATTTCATAGATTTTAAAAGAAAAGTGTTTTTGCCCATATCTATATTTATAAGTAAGTATGTATGAAATTGTTTGCATGTCTAGATTTTATATGCTTGTTAAACTGTAATTGAGGCTATGTTTTGCATGTACAACAAACATTCATTCATTTCACCACTATTCATAATGCAAATATTATGTGTGTGTGTATGAGTGCATGTAAATATGTATATTTACTAATAACCAAATACATATGTACATATAAGTATGAATGTTTGTATGTATATATGTATGAAAAAGTAAGCATACATACATGCTATATTAAAATATTTATTGTTCAATATATACTTACATATGAAACTTTCCATACTGACATAGTACTACTCTACTTAAGTACTAAACATACATACATACTCAGATCTGTACATGCTTATAAGGTGCCCGCCAAGATTATAAGGTCCTCAGCAGTTCTCGGTGACCAGACTAGTTATTTTAGCACGTGTATGTCTTAAGCCGGGGCCAATTGACTCGTTTTTGATTACAATGAGTTTAGTAGAGTCAGTAACTAAGCAAACAGAAAATAAGTATTCTGTATGAGAATTATATCAACTCAATTTTTACAAACTACTCACACAAAAGTGCAGTACAAAATAAACTTTTAACGAGACTACACTCAAGATTACTTAGAGACACTTAAGTTAAAGTAACCATTTGACTACTCGGTGCACTACAAAGAGCATATACATGTAAATGAGCCAAAGTGTCAGACATTAGAGACAATTACTGTATATAAGGGATACTTTGACTACTTGCTTAATTGCTGGGTATTAGTAAAGGTAATGCAAATATTATACATATGCATCTACTCGAATGCAAAAATGCATACGTTCAAACTCTCATATTTATTGGCAAGTAAAAGAGTTATATTCGGCTGTGCCGAATCTTATATAGCCTTCACCAAATTATACTTTAAAATAAAATTAAAAAAAATTTTTGTTTCGAAATTGTTTTTAAAGTTTTTTACAATTTTTTTAAAAAAAATTTTTTGGATTTAAAAATTTTTTTTTTTTTTATTTATAAGTGAAAAAAATTTATGACAAAAAAATATTTTTTGTGAAAAAAAAATTCGGGTTAAAAAATATTTTTCCCGATTTTGACCCATTGTACTATAGCCTTATATACATCATTGCAATGGACTTTGAAATATATATCATTAGATATCCATATTGACTACATTTATGACATAGTAATCGAGATATAGATCAAAAATAGGCAAAAAATAGAGGTTTTCTCGGATTTTTGCTCATATTTCCGTTATTTATGGACGGATTTTGCTGATTTTAAATAGAAAACTTCTCGAAAGCATGTCTGATAGAATTATTGAAAATTATTGAAAATTTGGATTCAGAAAATTGATTTCAACAGACAGACAGATGGATGCTGGATTTATAACAGATGGCGTATGTTTTGAACGCGGTTTTTGTCTTTAGTAAATTATATGTAATTTGTAAGGGTGCATATCTGTCATTTATTCTCACTTAGTTATTGAACATTATACCGTAAACAACAAATTGTTTTTATACTTCGAAAAAGTCGAATTTTCTGCCAAAAAAGCGTCGTATACGGGAAGTTTTGCTTAGCTTCTTTAATTTGAAAAAAGGATTGCACACCGAATCATAAGGTGAATGTGTTCCATCGGTATCAATGTACGATCGATGATTTGTGCAGTTCAGAAGTGGTGATTTTGACAGCATAGGCAAATATGGCACAGGCCAGCAAAAAAACGACCAAAAGGATCCTATCTGTTATCACAGGGTGTCTATGCAGAATAAAACTGATTCGTTTGAAGCGAGCTATGGATGAAAACCTCCAGACATGAAGCCATAATAATCCATCATGACAACGCTCGGCCACTTTTTGCTATACCTATTAAAAACTATTTGGAATAAAGTGGATGGGAAGTTTTGCCTCATCCGCCTGATAGTCCTTGTCCTGCACGAATACTATGCTAAAGAAGCACCCTTTGGTATTAACAGCTTGTATTTTTTTCTCATTTCGGACCTCATTATTCGAGCATCTGAGTCCGTTAGCAATATTTTTCAACCTTTGACTTGCGATTTCGAATCACATTTCGTCTCTTTCGAGCTGCAATCACCGCCGATTGACTAATACCAAGTATTTCGGAAATAGTACGTGAAGAATAGCCTTTCTCGGTCAGGCACACAACACTATTTTAAATTTCTTCAGATATTTTTGTAATTTTTATACAAAAAATCACCAATTTATTTTAAATATGATAGTAATTGACAAAATCGGCATTAATTCGCAAGAAACAAATTTTAAACTGCTCTACAAGCAAGGAGAATAATATAACAACAAACATAAAGATAAATCTGCATGATTTCTGCTGATAAGAGATGTGAAAGGTCGAAAATAGGTGTAATTCATAAAACGTGCAAAATTGAGTTTATGCGGGTTATTTTCGTTTTTTCTTCCAAACTCTTTGAAATCATATCATTTATTATTGTTTCTTTACTCCTATTTGTTACGAATAAAATAATAAAAATAAAACTAAAAACTATTTTTGATTTGCTTTTATGGTTTTGTTTTTATGGATGACGAAAGTCAGTGTCGTGAACATCCACTCACTTCTGCTCGCCACTGTAAGTAGCTACATGACTAGTTATTTTAACATATCGGTTAAAGACAGTAACCTTACTAGCAACCTAATTGATTACTTTAATATCTACATAACAAGTTATTTTGTGGCTTATAAACAAACTCTCCTCCGACTACCTCTTTCAAAAGTGCCCTACAAAATTAGCGTTTATAGTGACTACACTATAGATTACTTTAAGACACTTAAGTGACAATTGACTTTACGCTAGATTACCTGGGATGTATAAAGAAACCAATTGATTTATCTCTGTACTCAAAATATATGATCATACATTAGCGACAATATTTTTCCAAAGGATACATTGACTACAAGACCCAATTAACAACAATAATAGTTGTAGAGTTGCAATACTTTAATTCTGATAGTAACTCAAGTTTGTGTTTTTAAATTAAATTTAATGTTATACGTTTTTATAATTGGTTGATTCACAAGGTCTCATAACATGTCATAATGACACAATGTCCTAATATTTCACGACTCGGCGGCTAGACTTAACCGACTCTTAGAGGTTCGGCGCAGGTTTCTGTTGGTTAGTTACAATAACACAATAAACATAGCATACAGAGTAATAATATCTTAGGACATTTTTAGGTTGAAAGGCAATAACAATATTTTCAAAACATTGTGAAATTTTAGGACATTGAGACAATATGACATGATAAGAGACCTTTTGAATCGATCGAATGTATTGTTTTAATTAAGAGTAATAATAAAAATGTGACAAAAATATTCACTCTTGTATTTAAGTTTATAATTTGTACCTGTATTAATGTAAAATATAATTAGTTTAAATAGACGAATTCTTTATCAAGGGATTCCCAAAAAACTGTCGACAAGTTTGGAAAATTATAATAAAACTTTATTTTTAATTACATTTAAAACGATAGGTCATATTAGCAGAACAAAATTACAAATTATTGGCTAAAATACTTGTTGCTCAAACGTTGTTGAGCTAAAAATCCTTTGCTTTCATTTAATAACTTTAAGTTCTATTTATAAACTAAAATATAAACAAGTAACAGAGCTAAATTCGGCTGTGCCGAATCTTATATACCCTTTACCTAAGTATAAATATTTATATACATTGCCTTTACCCATGCAAAACTCTTCATATAGCAACAACAACAAAAAAAAAATAATAATATTATATCAGATACAATTGCAAAACATCCGATATTCATATTCACACATTGAGTGCTCACTGATAACTAACCCATAAAACACAACAATTATCTTGCACCATTGTATGTTGAAAAAATAACAACAAACATTAAAATAAACGAAATTATGCATGTGTGTGTTTGATTTATAATTCTTATTCATTCCACATTGTAGAACAGAGGTGTGCAAAAGTAAATTATCTCACCAACACATTCAATTCTTTATTTTGTTCAGTGCACCTACAAACAAACAAATACAAAAACTGAAAAAATTGATATCAACAGACAGACGGACGGACAGACAGACGGACATGGCTTAATCGACTCCGCTATCTATAAGGATCCAGAATATCTATACTTTATAGGGTCGGAAAATTATATTATGGAAATTAAAAACGGAATGACAAATTTATATATACCCTTCTCACGAAGGTAAAAAAGTGTATTTTTATTTGCGACAAAATTGTGAAGTCAGTGCTAGTAAATCTGCAAACAATGCTGGATCACTGTTATTGTTGATAACTTATAGTAATTATGAACCCCAAAAGTGAGTAAACACCAGTGAATTACTTGATTTTTTTTAAGATTAAAATTTAAAAGGTTTTGGTTTGTTGCATATTAAGTCGGATAATAGGTTTATATAATATCAAATGAAATGTTGACAGTTTCTTTATTACTCGTTAGAGATAAATAGTACGACTACATACTTTGTGTAAAAAAAGTAGCTGCTTAATGTTACATGAAAACTTTCTTGTTTTATAGTAGTAAATTTACGTGCATTCCTTACAGTGCATATCAAGTGAAAGAATTTCAAGATACTAGGTTTTATTGAAATACTTCTAACCGTTAAACAATATTATTCAATTCTTTCAATACTTTCGGATAAACAGAACGAAATATATGTGACCATATAATTTTGAGGGGCACCTTATAAACACAACTACAAATTTACCCACATACATAAATATATAGGAGTAAGTTTAGCTTACCTTCCCTCTATGAATGGTTTTTCTCCATACTACATACATTTATAGCAGGAGAGAATCTGATGTTCATTGTTGTTCGTGTTGGTTTTGCTATTATTGTATAAATAATGCAAAAAAAAAGAAAAAAGATTGAGAATAAAATAGAGAAAATTTTATCGATATGATTTTTCAAGTGTTTATATTAAACAACTCAAATGGTGTGAAAAATCTTTGTGCTACACACACAAACACACAGCCACTTGTACACGTATACAAATTTATGCATAAATAATATGCATTTGAGAATAGATTGAAAAATATCCGTGAATGTGTATCTGTAAATGCATTTCTCATTTTATATAGTAGTTTTTTGTTTTGTTTACTATTGTGTTGCAGTGTTGTATCGGGGCTGTGTTGTATTTTATTTGCGTATAATTATATTCATGTTGGTTTATTGGAGCGTATAATTGTTATAATTTGTGTGCAAAAATTAATGGCATAAATATTTACTAATTGGTAATTTTGATTATTGCTAATATCACTTAGCACTCCCGTACACTTGGGTGTCTAAATATAACATACATAATTGTGAAATAGCAGAGACGCGGTGTAATTAAGCTGAAAGTAGAATGAGGTCACGGAAATATTTTCCCTGCGAATAGACTTGGAGAATGATTTAGAAATATGCTTGTGGTGGTAATTTTTTTTTTTTTTTAAACTGGAATAAACTATAATCTATTGTTCTGTTCAATAAAAGTTTCGTGGTTAAAAGATGACTAAACTAAATGCATTTTAAAGTTTTTTTTTAAAGAAATTTATTAAACGTTTTAAATATACATTTAAAGAATAATTTTACAGGACAATCATCAATTTTTATGAAACTGGACATCATCGGAAATATTTCGAACAATATCTTCCTTTTAAGTACTAGACACTTCATTTTGCAAGCTCAATCAAATTAAGATTAAACCACATTAGTATAGATTGATAAGTAAAGTAATTTTACCTATTAAGTATACTTGAAACTGGTCAATGCAATCATTATTGTTAGCTTGTCTTCTTATTAATAAACTGTTTGCATTGAATCACTTCTTAATAAGTTGGTGGTTCATTAGGAATTGGAGGAAATTTCTTAAAGAAACATTCTAAACAACTTAATATATTAATTGAGTTATTGTTGGGTAAACTGAGCTTAATTAAGACCTAAACATAGCTTCATTCTATGGATTTTATTTGAATATAATTCATTTTATTATTTGATATACATAATTTAGTATCCGAGATATGGACATCAACTATTTGCAACTAAAGCCCGTAGGCTTCGACGATATAAGGACTGAGATCGAAAAATTTTTAACACACATATATGTTAATAAAAATGAAACCACCAAACTTGCAGTATTTATTTATTTTTTTTTATTTGATTGAAATTATTATTACAATTTACAAAAAAAAAAAAAAATATTTTTATAGTTCTAATCACTAGTGAAGAAATTTTGAACCTTTTTCGGAAACCCTTCCATTAAAATTTGTATAGTGCTTTCTTTCACTTTGGTCGAAAAGGTGGTCCATCTCCGTTTAAAATCTACCACACTTTTGGACACATTTTTTGTGTTTTTCAGTTCTCTTTTAACAAGGGCCCATTATCTATCCACTGGACTCAGCTCCAGGTAGTTTGGAGGAATTACCTCTCTTGGTGCAAATACCACATTATTGGTCTTGTACCACTCAACCCTTTCTTACAATAGTAACAGGATGCCGAATCAGGCCAAAAATGATGGAACACATTAAGAAGTCTTATGAATGGAAACATCCTTTTTTGTAAACATTCCTTGATGTAAATTTCGGTATTTATAGAGACATTTGTAACAAATGTTTGACTTTTTTGCCGCAACTACATACCGTTGCCATACCAAGAATTTTTTGGGAAAATTTGTCTGCTTTTGGGTCTTAAATTTTTCCTCAACATTCCCTCGAGCATCTGCAATATAAAAAAAATTGACCCAGAAGCTGAAAAATATCAGACAGAACATACGTTTCGTCATCCCTTATGCAACATGTATATCTTTTTATAAAATTTGACTTCAATTTCCGCGCTCTGTCTTTGGCCTCTAAATTTTTAGCAGAGTTCCTGTTAGGAACTTTTTGAGCCTTGTATGCTTTAACCCTGCGCATTGGCTTTAACTTTTCGTACCAAATAATCCGAGTACTGAGCTAACCGGACTGCTTTCCTACCAGATGTGTTGGGAGCTCTTTTGAAAATACTTATTATTTATTGGGTTTAGAAACATCATGTGGACCATTCCTTCTACCTGAACCAGGTTTTATATTAACGGACAAGTTCTCCCGGTACTGTTTAATAACATTGGAAACAGTTTAATAGCAGAACTTTGATTGTTTGGCCTACTTTTTGTAGTACTCATTTTAATCAGATTAACAACAAATGACATTAAACATAATAACTGACATGCTTTACAAAGATAACTTGATCAAAAAAAAAAGTCAAATTATACTTGGCTTAAAAGTTTTAATGAAAAACGTGTGTTAAGAATTTTACGATAGCAGTCCTTATTTCATAAGTGCCCAGTTTTCAATTATATTTCAACAACTTATGAGCCGACTTAGAGTTGGTACAATTGTACTTTTGCTAAATGTCTGATATGAACAATACAATGTTACTTATGTATTTTGTTTACCATGGAACCCATTGAAGATATGTCGTATTGACAGCACATACTGGTCTCTAAATCCTTATAAAAATAAAGTATGAGTAAATGCTTTTCAAATTAAAAACAATTATGAAAGTCGTGAGTGATTTTCGAATGCAGGACTTGTTGGGGAGCTATGACCAATTATGTACTGATCGCCATAAAATTAGGTCCAAATTAGTTCGAATTAAACACACAGAAAACCAACATTAATTTTTTTATCAGAAAGGTCCCCATTAGACTATACGATAGTGTGCAGGACTACCAGAGACTCTGGGTGTTTCTGCAGACAAGCAAAACGCTTCGCAGTATGTGTTTGTTATACCCCTCACCATGAGTGGCAAGGGTATATACAAGTTTGTCATTCCATTTGTAATTTCTACATTTTTCATTTGCGACCCCACAAAGTATATATATTCTAGTATATATTTCTCTGATTAGCTTTCCAATTCATGCTAAACAGTAATTGCATGTCCTGCAAACTTATACATTTTAAAGAAACTTAGAAAATTTATAGCTAAGAAATTTTCTAGCTATTTTCAAATTGTAACTTCTCTGTTTAACTGTTTTATAAAATCTCTGTTATTTTAACAATTTAGATTTCCTTGAATTATTTTAACAATGCCACTGATATTTGTTTTTCCATATCCTGCTGCTACTTCTACTCTTGATTCTTTATTTTGATTATATATTTATTTTATGATTTTACAAGTCTCCAAAGAACTCGAATACAAATATCAAAAATATAAAAGAAAAAAACTGTTTTCAAATTTTGTCGTCATTTTGGGAAATTCTATTTAGTGGGTACTTAAAAAGCAACGTATTCAAACGTTGTGAATACAAGTACTACAGGAAAATATACAAAGGAGAAGAAAAAAAAAAAAACTAAGTGACACTTTAATAGTTTATGCTTTTTTAAGATCTTTTTATTTTACCAGAAAAATATTTATTGTACAGTGCTGCAACATCAGAGTCATGATGATGATGGCAACGATGACGCTGATGGTCAATCTTGTAGAAAATTAAGTTGCTATAATGTGATGACACTGAAAAGCTGACGACTCGTGAAAATAAATGCAAAGTAAAATAAATTTGAATAGAGTGTTAAAATATGTTCAGCGCCAATACTTGCAATAGAGTGTAAACATTTTTTTATATATATATTTATGCATCTGCTGGCATATAAATGGTGTGGTATTAAGTAAAAAATGCTCCTGACAATTTTATTTTCTAGATTTTAAGAAATCAAAGGAAGTGATGGTGAATACAAATATTATTTGCAATCAATAGTTTTATCAATAAAGAAAATATAAAAACTATTAAATGTTTACCAGATATATTAAAAAAATATATATAAAAAATGTGGGATTTAAAATAGATTGCGTATTTTTTAAAAGCAGTTTTTGTTTTTAATAACTTATATGTCATTTTGAATTGTACATATCTGTCATTTATTCTCACTTAGTTATTGAATGTTATACCGTAAACAAAATTGTTAAATTTTGTGCTAACAAAGCGCCATAGGAAGTTTTGCTTTACTTCTTAAATTTGGAAACCGTAATATTCCATCATGGAATATTGCAATACCTGTTAAAAAGTACTTTAAATGAAGTGATTGGGAAGTATTGCCTCACTTGCCTTATAGTCCAGATCTTACTCCGTCCGACTACTATTTATTTTGATCTATACACAAGCTCTCTCTGGGATATAGTTCACTTCAGAACAGAATATCCGTAATTGGCATGATTCGTTCTTGGCCTCAAAAGATAAGCAGTTATTTTGGCTCGGAATCCATATGTTGCCAGAAAGATGGGAAAATATCATTGCTAACAATGGTCAATACTGTGTTTGCACAAATGTTTCAAAATAAAAGCTAAGCATTTTAAAAAATCCTTTAAATTTTCACAGAAATTAATGTACAGTGGTCATATCTGCCCACTGTAAAAATCTTACTTAATTTGCTCTTCTCTTTCGCCACAAAAATACAGTTGTATCCGTCTTCAACTTCCATTGTAATGTATTAAACAAGTAAGAAAGTATGGTCGGTCAAGCCCGACCAGATAATACCCTACACTAGTTAAATGAGCAAAAACATTTTTCTTTCAAAATTTCAATAATTTATGTTCGTGAGCTATTTTCGGAAGTGGGCCTTATATGGGAGCTATGACAAATTATGGACCGATCACCACGAAATTTGGTCACGTGATTAATGTTTATATGAAAGTTATTTATGTTGAATTTTATGTGTATACCAACATTTGTAGGAGATTTATGCTCGTTAAAGTGATTATCGGAAGCAGGCCTTATATGGGAGCTATGACTAATTATAGACCGATCATAATACAATTTGGTGACATGAATTCCCTATATATAAAACTTATTTGGACAAAAACTTGTGTAGATACCTATATAAATTAAACATTTGTGACGGATAAAATCCACTTTCGGGAGGACATTTGTATGGGGGCTAGGTGAAATAATGGACCGATTTCAGCCAGTTTCAATAGGGATCGTCCTTGGGCAGAAAAAATGACATGTACCAAATTTTATCGAAATATCTTTAAAATTGCGACCTGTACTCTGCGCACAAGCTTTACATGGACAGCCAGCCAGCCAGCCAGACGGACGGACGGACATCGTTTAATCAGAAAGTGATTCTGAGTCGATCGGTATACCTTAAGGTGGGTATTAGACTAATATTTTTGGGCGTTACAAACATCTGCACAAATCCATTATACCCTCCCCACTATGGTGGTGTAGGGTATAAAAACAGCTTTTGCACTTAAATTTTGAGTTGCCTCTCTTAGAGGAACCAGCGTGATATGTAACTTAAAATTATTTAAGTAGTCTTTCATAAAGTTATTTCAAATTCATCTAAGCTCTTAGATTCTAATATATTTATTATATGTTTCCTATTTTAATAACTTGTATATCACATTATATTTTATTAAAGGCATCTTTCTGCTCTGTGTGGGAAAACTTAAGCATGATTTTTCATTTATTGTTCCACAAATTGACATTTTGTAAGGAACATTTATTCTAACAGAAGAAGTGACACTTTTTCTGTTGTTTCATATCAATTGCAAAGATGTGCTCGGAAAAAAATGATTTTCTATGATATTATTGTTTTTCTATATATATATATTTTTTTTTTTTTTTTTGAACTTACGCTTGACTGCATTTTATTTTCATTCCAACACAATGGGTCATTGGACTAAATACTGATAAGAAAATAAAATTCAATCATTTAAAATCTACATATTTTTTATTAATATACTGGAAAATAAATTATAAAAATTTGTTTTCTGATTCATCTGACTTATGTACCCCTTACCATTGAGATAATCAGGGCTATTCCTGTTCTCAATTTCACCATTCACCGTAATTTTGGAACCATAATTACAACGATATTATGTAAGTTCCTCAGCATTTCTAATTATAAACATTTACATGTGATTTTTTTAACCTTAATTATATAATTTTAGAAACTTTCTTTAATATAAGTATTGTTGTAATTATGCTTCCAAAAATACGGTGAATGGTGAAACTGAGAACAGGAATAACCCTGAATATACATTGAGCGGAAACTCTCCTGTCGAAGGCCTAACTCAGTTGTCAAAAACCTAAGTGGTGAGAATGTATTAGTAAAAAAACTATGAGTAACTTTTTGAGTAATTTTTTTCTGGTTTCCGCTCTATGTATACATATTTTCTCTATGTCCCTAACTCAGTTAGTGTCTGTAAAGAAATCTTACCAATTTCCTTAATATGTGGCAACATGTTCAGCGCAAAAGGTACTAGGTCGTTTTAGTATTTCCAATATATTACAAATAAACATGCACAGAGAAAACAGCTTCGTAGTAGCAACCGAATTTGTTGCCAATCTTTTTGTAGTTTATTTACGAATCTTTGGTGGAGGATAAGACGATAAAGCCACAACAGAAACAGCTGTTGAATGATAATGTGGCATATTGTGTTTTCCAATTACTATAGTTTATACAACCACAAAAATTGTCTTTGATTAGTCTAAAACTTTGCCAAGTCTCTGACAATTGTCCCAATGAAGTTGTCTCTCATGTTATAACAACTCTCTCAATTCTTATTAAAACAATAGATAAACCTGAAAAAGAGGTTTTTGCGCGCAAACAGCTGTGTTGCCAATCCAAGCAGTTCCAGGAGACAGTCCCGAACTAGTGATTTTACCCATCATTTAAGGTAGGAACTAGTTACTTCAATAGCTAGGTGACTAGTTATTTTAACACATGCTTGTCCTAAGCAGGTGGTCAATTGACTCTTGTTGACTACAATGAGACTGTCTAAATAGCTGGTCCAAAGTAGTCAATGCATTGGATTCACATACTAGTTAAAAAACGTCAGTTACCTTACTAGCTACCTAACTGGTAACTTGATCAGCTACATAACTAGTTATTTTAAGATGTACGAGTGCTAATTGACATCAAATAGTCAGCTAAAAGACATATCATAGGTAGTCCAATAAAAGATAGCTTGTAAACAAACCTTTCTTCGACAACACTCCAATCGATTGCTTCTGGTGGGTAAAATAACTACTGTCTAAAGTGCAGTACAAAATAAACTTTTAAAGTGACTTTCCTATAGGTTACTAAGAGACACTAAAGTGATTATTGACTTCATGCTATGTTACATGGGATATCAGTATACTTAATTTGTATAAAACCAGTTTGAATGAATTATCACGCAACACGTTTAAAGTGACTACACTCCAGATAACTTAGAGACACTTAAGTGGCAATTGTCACCACGCTAGATTACCTGGGATGTATACAGTAACCAATTGTCTCATATCTGCACTACAGAGAGCACATACGTCTCAAATGACCAAAATATATAAATTGGAGTCAGCCAAGTGATAAGACATTTGTGACGATTACTGTCTACAAGGAATACATTGACTACATGCTTAACTGCTGGTAAATAGCCAGACAATAGCAACGACACTCAGCTATTGAAAACCTTGGCCAGACTTGTGATGCTTCTCAACGCCTGGGATAAACGCACAAGAATAGCTGTTATAGCTTTCCTATACATAATTTCCCATAATTGCCCACTTTTGCTTGTTTGCCCATTTTTGGCCTAAATAAGTAATTCGTACAAAGATTCAATGCTTTACAAATCACAATTATACAGATATGAATTTTAGTATTTAGTTTGTATGGGAGGTGCCACGCCCACTATTGATATTCCGCCCATTCTTGTCCTAAATATTAATATGGATACTAGAATAACCGTGCCATGCCCTGTGTGACTACTACTTCCATTTTTGCCTCAAATATTCATACCATCGGTTGAATTGCTTATGCATTTGAGGACTATAGCTATTATAGATTCCAAGATATTTGATATTTAAAACTATCTTTGTATGGGAGTTACCACGCCCACTTGAAAATTCAAAACAAAATGCATCCTATTGTTCCTTCCAGATATAGAGAAACATTCAAGCAAATCTGGTCAGCCGTTAAGCCGTCTATAAACTTCAAATCCATAAATATAAAAATAGATCCCAAAATATTACCTTTGAGAAAAACTAAGTTTTTATTTCCAGTATAAAAATGTTTGTAATTTAAATTCTCATAACTTTTGACTCAGAGTTGATTTTGCAAATACTTATAAATTAATTGTAAATTAAAACAAGTAAGTTCTCTTACTCTTGGGCTGCTCCGAATCTTATATACCCTTCACCAAATTATACTTTAAAATAAAAATTTCAAATATTTTTAGTTAAACAAAATTTTTATTTTTTTTCAAAAAATTTTTTTGATTTTAAAATTTTTTAAATTTACTAGTGAAAAAAAAAAAAATTATGACAAAAAAATTTTTTTTGAAAAAAAAAATCGGGTTAAAAAATATTTTTCCCGATTTTGACCCATTGTAGGTCCAAATTACTATAGCCTTGTATAGATCGTTGCAATGGACTTTGAAATATCTATCATTAGATATCCATATTTTCTGTATTAATAACTTAGTAATCCAGATATAGATAAAAAAAGCCATTTGTAGGCCGATTTTTTCGATTTTAAATAGCAACCGAGCCGGAAGAATTCCCGATATATTGATATATGAATCAAGTTTGTAGGTTATTTGAGGTATTCAGAAAATTGATTTCAACAGACAGACAGACGGACATGGCTAAATCGACTCTGCTATCTAAATGGATCCAGAATATATATACTTTATAGGGTCGGAAAATTATATTGTGGAAATTACAAACGGAATGACAAACGTGTATATATTTTTATACCCTTCACCTTCGTGAGAAGGGTATAAAAATATATATTTGGAAAAATCGGAGCAGATTTGAATCCGCTATTGCAAAATATCTCGTATACTATAAGAGATCATAGCTATAGAATAGAGATCATATAGTAATATTTTTTGTAGGTCTCGTCTTGTAGATTCTACATATAAAAAAACCGTTCAAAGTATATGAAAAAGGTGTTATTTTGTAACACAGTGTAATTATAATAATTTTATACAACTTTCATTTCAACCCATTGTGCAAGGTTGTCTTGACACTTAAATATTTTGCATTCTCTTTCCCAACAAAGGACCTTACATCCTTATCATAAGCTTTTAAGTATTTTTATTTTTCGCTTTAAATTTTTTCTCAATTGTTTTTCACGAATTGTATGCTTTTACTTTTAAGTATTCTATAACACTGGTTACCTAAAAGTGGCATTAACTTCTACTTAAACATCTTCTTTTTTTTCGTTTCTTTTTATGGTATTTGAGTTCTTTTCCTTTTGGTTAAGCTGCATTTGCTAAATTTTTTCCACTATTTCGCATTAATGCTAAAATTTTCTTTTCATTTCATCTTTTCTGTTTTCCTTTTGGTAATTTGAACGTTTCAATAACTTTTTTGTAGCTTAGTACAGTTTTTTTTTTTTTTTAAACTGCTTTGCGCTAAGTTTTTATTTTTTTTTTTATTTTGATTTTAGATATTCTTTTTAAGAAGCAGTTGAATTGTTTTCGCTTATATTTTTTGAGAGCTAAACGTATAAGTAGGTATGTGTATTTTTAGCTGTATCCGTAAACGTTTCTGTGTATAAGTATTTGAGTATATTTCTGTATGTATTTGTATAATAAATCCTAGGGGATCATTCAGCACGTAATCAATTATGTTACGTTTCACATTGCATCGCTGGCAATATTCGCGTCTACTGGGGATTGTCAGTGTCTTGAGTTTGCTTGGGTTGAGTATGTAGGGTTTTGTCTATTTCCTGGTGCTTGGCTGCTTCTCAATTGTTGTATAATAGAGGAAGCTTTTCTTTGTTTGCTTTTGAAAGGAATTCAATACCTCTAAGCGTGTTGGAATTTTTATTTAAATAAAGAATAAAGAATTTCAAAAATTAGATTTATTTTAATTGAAAGAAAACGATAATCCAAGAAGATTTAAATAAAATAAAATGCTTGGAAAAAAGGTATGACAACGATGTGGAAGTCAGGTAGGGAATTAAGATAATCTATATTTTAATTTTTGTTTTCACTACAACATTGAACTTGATTTTTATCTTTATTTCATTTTAATTAAATGTTAATATTTTTAAAGTTTTTAAAAATATTTTCTCTTTCTTAGTTTTTCAAAAAGTTTTTGCCAAATTCTTGTCTACATTAATAATCCCAAAAACAGTCTATTGTTATAATGTTGAAAACTATTTCAACAATTTATCAACTTGAGTGTCTAAAATATCTACAAATATACAGCAACAGTCGTAGTGTTTTACTTTCATAAATCCTTCTTTTAAGAATCCCTTAAGACTGCTCATAATGCATTTTGACATTCAATGTTTGCAAAATTGTAAGTATTAGAGAAATAGCAAACTTGCTTTATGTACACTTTAATCAGAGCAAACAATAACCAAGCACCTTCGAATAATGCATGCAACATCTATACATACTAGCTGCTTTATAAAGCACCAAAAGCCAGTAATAGTTTGGTGAAAGTTGCAAGCAAAAGTTAGCAAACATTTGACTTATTTTGCAAGATTTACAAAAGTTTTTTTTATTCTCCTGTTTTCCGATGTGGATTTGTATGGAAAAGTAGACAATTACTTTTTGCTAGATTCTACTCATATTCACATTGAAACTCGTTTGAAAATGCTTGCAAGCAGAGACAAGCAAGAAGGCGAATAAATATCAATTGTGAACACTTAACATTTTCAACCATTCATTTCAATACTTGTTTCATCAAACCACAAATAAAATTGTAGCATGAAAAAGTAGCAAGATTGAAAATTATTTTCCACTACTACCAGATGTGAAAATAGTTCAAGATTTCTTTTGTTTCATCAAAATTTGGTTGACAATATGAAAAAATTTAAATCATATTCTGAATATGAACACTCAGTAAAATTCGCATTTATTGAATAAAACGTGATCCGAAGCATCTGCACCGTAAACTAATGTACGATCTATGAGAAAGTTAAATTTCATCTGTATTATGCAATATTGGCTATCGTTACCTCAAAAATGCCGTTTTAGCTCGACTACCGTTATCGCTAAGCTCCGTTATCGAAATAACTTCAATTAGCGTTACCGTAACAAGCCAAAATACCGTTGTTGCTGAAATACCGTTTTCAAAATTACTTTAAAAATCACTCATCGAGTAAGCCATCCGTCGAACTGTGAATAGATGTTATACCAAATACTCTCTAAATGATGCAATGACACCATCACGTCCAAGGCATGTGCGTACTGAAGAGAATATCGCCTCTGTAAACAAAGATGTGCAAGAAGATCAAAATGTGTTTTTCCAGTACGTGGAAAATTTCGAGAAAATATCATGGCTTACACCCCTATTAGATCCAGCTGATGCAAGAATTAAAGCCACGAGACCATTATACGCGTCGCTCTTTCGCCGATGCACAGTGGTTTAGAAAAGTTTTTTTTTGGAAATAATTCGGTATATCGGGAACTATTGGAGATATTGTTACGAAATTTGTTGGAGCTAAGGTGTTTTCGAGTTGATTTTCAGTTGTTCAGCTTCCTAGCGCTAATGGGGGCCAGTGCGTTGCCCCTCGAAGTTGGTCACCACGGGTAGAAAATTTTTAAAAAAATCGACAAAATCTAGTGCTTAAGAAGATCTACAAAATATATGCCGACATGTGTAGGTTATCTCTATTACTTGAAGAGATATTTAGATTTATTATTATTATTTTTTTTTTTTAATTTTGCTTGATCTTTTTATGGTTTTTTAGATGTGGCGGGCCTAAGGAGGGTCGAATTTTTTGTCTAAAATATCACATATATTGGTAATAAATTCTAAATAAAATCAAAAAAACTTGCTAACAATTATCTTGTCCTATAAAAAGTTAAACGCATCCAAATTTGGAACATGTATAAAGTGCTGTATTTTTTAAGTTTTTCTTCCAAAAAAGCCCATATAGTTTTTCTTTTGTAGAAACAAATTTTCTTCGGGACTATATACAATTTTTATATGATCCGGAAAGAGAATTTAATGCAAAAGCGTGTAAAGTAAATTTTTAGTCACTTAAGCGGACACAACACCTTCCAGACTTATCCAAACTTGACCAATTTTTTAAAAAATATTTATATTTGAGTAAAAAATTCTAAAAAGGCAAAGCACCGAGCCTCGAAAAATCTTCATATATATATAACCTTATATGTTTCTTAAACACTAACAAAGGTTTTTTGCTATCACACGGTAAACAACGTCACACCCGGCACTTTTCTAAAAAAAACCCAGTTTTTGGAACACATTTTCTCCGGTTTAGGAATTTCGGTATTTGGAAATTAAAAATGCCAAAAACTATAATGTCGATGATTTAAGGATAATTGGGTCTATATTAGTTCCAAGTTTTATTGTGATATCTTTAACCGTTAAAATTTTACATTAATTCAAGTTTTTCAATATGGTGTTTTTCCATGAAGAAAAATATAAAATTTTAATTAATGTAAAATATTAACGGTTAAAGATATAATAATATTTGAAACTAATATAGACTTAAATGTCCTTCAATCAATGGAACTATACTTTTTTTAAATTTTTTATTTTCAAATACCGAAATTTCTAAAACGGGGAAAATGTCTTCCAAAAACTGAGTTTTATTACAAAAGTGCCTACCTTTGTTAGTGTTTAAGAAACATATAGGATTATAAAAATATTAAGCTTCTTCTAGGATCAGTGCTTTGCCTTTTTAGAATTTTTACTCAAATCGAATTTTTTTTATAATTGGCCAAGTTTGGAAATGTAACGGTACCCGCTTGTACCGTCATCAGACCGTATTTCTTCAAAAATTAACCTCACAATGATCAATGATTTTTTTCGTTGGAAAATATGGACGAAATTGATCTGGGCGGGATGTAGTTTCATCAATATGGCCCTGTATGGCACAAACAGCGACGGCATCTATCGATTTATTGAAATCAAAATATAGCGATATCTTCATTTTGAGAAATGGACAATTTGGTACCTCTCGATTATTTGCTGTGGGGCCAAGTGAGGTACTGGTTTATGCTGATAAGCCAGCAAAAATTTACGCCTTGGAGCAATGCCAGCAGTGCTAAAAAAAGTGGCCTAAAATTGGACGTCCAGAATGCGCTTCGTCAAGAAATATTTCCGAAATCATTTTCAAATTTTAATGCCATGTAAATTAAAATTTATTAAAATGTCCTTGTTTGTGTTATTTTTTACAATTCAGACCTGTCGGATATTTTGGCAATGATGCAAAACATGAATGATTCCCTTAATCGGGACCTTGTGGCAATCTCTGAAAGGGGTCGTGCGAACGACAGATCACGGCGCTTCATCTGTATTTATGGGTGGTGTAAATATTGTGGAATCAAACGATCTTGATGTTCTGGTCATGAGAATAATATTGTGATGCCCGCTGGTCTAAACACATTTTTCAATTGTCGAAAGAAGCATTCAATATCTCGGTTTTCTGACACGTTGTAGGTATTACTTCAATCCATCTGATCTCCACACTATTTATCCGACCAAAAATGGCATACAACTTCCATGTATGGGCCGGTGCTTCAAACTCTATTTTGGAGTTACTCGACCGCGTACAGGAGAGGGCGAAGGTGATTTGTGGTGATAGTAGGATATCCAACTCTATTGATTCACTGGACCACCGATGCAATGTGGGGTGCATTTCACTGTTCCATCGCGACTACAATGGAATGTGTTCTGATGAAATAAGGGAACTTGTTCCTGATACCCGCAGATTTTTTGTAATACAAGTTTTTCGTCAAGAACACATTCCTCTATGGTTTATTGGTCAGTTCTTTAGACGTACTGTTCGTATGTGAAATGTTTCCTGTCATTTTCAAAGTAGGAAAACTCAAATCAAATGTTCACAAACACTACTCCCTCTTTTCTCCTTCCCATAACCTATTTTCCTAGTTCCAACACTATGCTTTGCTTAAGTAGGGGTCAACCCCTGAGTTCTGGTCCAAGAAGAAAAAAATCCATGAATCATGCAAAGTGAAACCACTGATATTTTCTAGTAACAGAAAATACAAAATTAGCCAAACTTACAATAAACCAGATAAATGTTTTAATATAAAATGTACAAAAATCGGTGCCCGCCTTATATGGATGGTGGGTATATAAGATTCGGTACAGCCAAATAAAACTAACAATAAGTGGTTTTTTGAACCAACATTTATGCACACTTGAATTCCTGTTTCCAAAAATTACACTTGTATCATTTGTACAATGTACATTTTATCATAAATAATTTTCCACTACTTAATAATACGAATACGAGGTGAATTTTGTTTATTTTATTGTGTTTATATGATGAACATTTCATAATGAACTCGATAATATTTAAAGTTGTACTTGACAGGGGAAGTTTTGTGAACTTTCAGCAAATATTTCCTCTCATTTGATTTAGGGCACACAAGTTCTGATTTAGTTTTCTGCTTACTGTTGATTTTAGAAATACAATTGTTATAATATTAATATAAATTTAGTTTAGTTTTGTAACATTTTGTTTTCGAATTTATATTTTTTGCACACATTCTACTACATTTTCCTGTTAAAAGTGGCGGATAACAAGTAATGGTTGGCAATTAAGACAGGTGTAATTATAATGACAATAAATATAAGGCATAAACATATTCATGGAAGAGTAATAAGTTATAATAAATAGCTCGTTATTTAAATAATTAAAATAATTTCCTGTTTTATTTTAATTAGATTTTCTCTAAGGGCGCTTTCAAGGTCCTAAATGTAAATAAAACAAATTATTTAATTTTTCATAAATTTCTTTAAAATAATATAAACTCTTAAAGTAATGTCTTTGTTATTATAACCGAAATGTTTACTTTCATACGAATAATATTTTTGACTGATCTTAAATTTTTAAGTAGCTAAACACACTATAGACTTGCAACTTCTCCTGTTTATTATTTAAATTTTGTTTCCTACAACTATAACTCTTTCCAAGTTTTCTTCATTATCAGCCAGCATTTGTGTCAGTCATTTCAGCATTTGTACTCGACGAGTAGTAGCAATTCAGTCAGATGTTAACAATTTTAGTTTCTAAGTTATTTACTTATTTGCAATTTTTTATTTTTATAAATTTTTGACATAAAGTTTTGATTGTGTCTCCAGTGAGATAAAATAAAGTTTTCTTTCGGTATATACAAACATATATTTTCATACATACATATTTATTATTTATAGAATAAGTAAACAAAGGTGAATTTGCTAGTGCATGATGTGGTTGCTCTGCAGGTTTGAAAGTGCCAATGTATACAATAGATTTATCTAACAAGAATTAAAGTAGCATACTATTCTAGAAAATATTTGTATATCGACATCTGAGTTGTTAGATCAATTTACAAGGAAACATGAATTATATAAATCTGATTTCGATCTGTATGCCATTACTCTCTACATTACCTTTCAGCAACAATATCGCTAGTTTGACATCTATATAAAATGGTGTTAGACTAGCAATAACAAAATTGATCAATAAAAATTAGCTTATTATATAAAAGGATGAGTTGCTGTTACAGCACCTGATTATAACACATAAGAAAACAAGTAGGAGAGCTATATTCGGCTCTGCCGAATCTCATATACCCTTCACCAAATTATACTTTAAATAAAAATAATTTTTTTTTTTCGAATTTTTTTTTTTAGTTTTTTCCAATTTTTTTAAAAAAAAATTTTTTAATTTAAAATTTATTATTTTTTTTTTATTTAATAGTGAAAAGAATTTATGAAAAAAAAATTTATTTTGTGAAAAAAAATTCGGGTTAAAAAATATTTTTCCCGATTTTGACCCATTGATGGTCCTACTTACTATAGCCTTATATACATCGTTGCAATAGACTTTGAATCATCTATCAGTAGATATCTATATTGTTTATATTTATGACTTAGTAATCCAGATATAGATAAAAAATAGGCCAAAAATCGAGGTTGACCCGGTTATTTCCTTATATCTCAGCCCTTTATGGGCCGATTATCTCGATTTTAAATAGCGACTGAGCCGAAAGAATTCCCGATATATTGATGTATCAATTATGTTTGTAAGTTATTTGAGGGCTACGGAAAGTTGATTTCAACATACAGACGTACATGGCTATATCGACTTCCCTATCTATAATGATCCAGAATATATATACTTTGTAGGGTCGCAAATGAAAAACGTAGAAATTACAAACGGAATGCCAAACTTATATATACCACTGCCACTCATGGTGAAGGGTATAAAAATCTATTTGTACTATTATTCAAAGGGCGCCAATTGAACGATATTTTGAAGTAAAAAGCTGTGCAGTTTGGTAACCAATGATGCTTTTTTGTAAAAAAAAAAAACATTTGTCAACCTGGAACTAGTTTCATATGCTGCAGGGTTATTGCATTTGTTGTTGTTGTTTCCCTATTTTGCTGTTCATACTTTTCCAGTTGATACATTTACATCATCACATAAACACATTCGTGTTCCCACAATCAGACGTACCCAACTGCAGTACACTTTTGACAGAGTTTCCGTCGCTCTGTGTAATTTATTGTTTTCCACTCTAGAGAATAAACTGAACAATATTTTTAGCAACAGCAAAAAAAATATGAGAAAAATTCTGAAAGCCGAAGTTTGTTGAGTTTTAACTATAAAAATTACAAAATTAATATTTATTTATTTGTTGGTGTTCACAGTAATTTCCGTATATCAAATGTTTAAATATTTAAATGAATTTGGTAAAGAAAGAGTTTCTTCCCCCTTTATAGTTTGTTTATTTATATTTGTCATAATTTGTTTGGATTGTTTTAACCAGCTGAAAGTAGAGAAAGTATCATTATATTGCCATAATTTGACCTGTTGTCACATCTTTGTGGACATTGATGCCTCTTTGGGAATGACAATAGTTGAAAGTCCTTCTGATTTATGATATTAATGTGTTTTATTAATATTGGAACGGAATAAATCGAAAGCAATTTAACTTTATCATATTTTACCTTTGTTAAGATAAAATCGAAATATGGTTAATTCCACAGAAGGATCCAACCAGATCGGAAATAAATTTTTTTGTAAACAAATGATTTTAGCTAACATTTAATTCATAATATATGTATAATATATTGTTACGTTTTCGCCTTTTGAGAACGTTGGTTTATTTCCACACTGTACAAACTTAAAAGTATAAGACAGTTGATGTTAACTCTAACAGCGCCAACGATCAACTCAACTCCACTCACGACTGCCACCTCTGCCACTATTTATACACACGCCATCTATCGTGAATCTTCTACAATGATCTCAACGGACAAACTAGAATGTTCGAATTCTAGAGCTTTCGATGTCAATCTTAGCAGCTTAAACATTTAGTGTTGCCATACTTATAAACAATGATAATAACCGCATGCCATCAACATTGCTGCCAAGTAGAAGCCTCCACTGATGGACGTGTTTATAAACATGATGAATGCTGCACGCAGTCGTTACAGACCATTAAATTCAAATCGCTATTGCAAAATCGTAACAATATTAACAGCTACTCGTAGTTTTTTTCATGAAAAAAATAAAACTGGTCTAAAAACTATAATTTTTGTTTACAGTTTCTCTTGTGCACATATTTATGCAATTATGTTATAAAATCTTTCTATCAACAACAAATTATTAAAACAGAAATAAAAAAAAACAAATAATGCTTGATTAAAGGTAAATTTTTCAGTTGATTTGTTCATGTTCAAATGTCGCGTTCTTGTACCTAATCTATCACTTGTTATCAGTACTACTCGTTCTAATCAAGTGGCTGACGATTTGAATTCAATTAAAATTGATCTAATAATCAAACTTTAAAAACCATTGTATTTTGATTTCTAAAGTTTGTCGCGTTCGATAGCGTATATATTTTTTCAAAAACAAATGTTTTAGAATAGCGGTAATGGAGGCAGAAAATGCTTTTCCCGTAGTCAATAATAAATACGAAGCTTTGTGAAATTACTTGATCTAATCCTTATTACACATGTGACAGGAAAATATGTCGCCTGCTAAACCATACTAAAGATTGTCCAAAAACGTATGATAATATTTCTATACATACTGCATTATTATAATTAAGTAAAAAACAATTGGTTTAAAAATTATGTTCCAATTCGCACAGTTTTACATTTACAAAGGATTTTTTGATAATATATTGTTTATTGCCAATATATTGGCAACAAAGCGAAAGCACAGGTATGTCGCATTCTTTACAGTGGAAATGCCCATATGTTTCACTATGACCTATATAAATCTCAATATAACTCTAACCACCTTTTAAATATAACGTCTTCCTGTAGCAAAACAAAATTTTATTTTGACAATTCTCAGCATGAAGTTCATATAATAAATATCAATATAAGCAAATTGTGTATATTGACACTAACACCCTTTCGATAATGATTAAACCAACAACAACGACAACAATACTAAGAAATTTGCATAAACATTTTTCCCTATAAAATTGTACAAATATTTGCTACCACATAAAATCACATGAATACTTATGACAAATATTTAACAAGAAAAAATAGCAAAAGGAGAAAAAAGAAAACATTATTAAATTTAGGTAATATGTGCCATATAATCATACCCTATACTTAAAGAACCAGCAATCATATCAAAAACATGTATAATTTTTATATTTATTTCACAAATTGGGTCAACATTTAAATCAAATATAAAAGATACATATATGCGTGCAGCATAGAATTACAATTGAGTAATGGTTTGAAGATAGAGGTCGTTTCCTGTTTCTTTTTTGTTTCGGTATTATTGTGCTAATACTTATGCGTGTGTGAATGTAGCTGTGTTTGTGGTAATATTACTGTATGGCCTTAAGTCTATTTGTTTTAAATATGATTTTTTTGTTGTGCTGCTGTGTTATGGTGCCAATCTCTGAGTTAAAGAATGACATACAAACACCTAAATATGTGACAAATCAATGTTAGTCGTGTATAGAATTTTTAATATTTTTTTCGTTTTTGGGTACTAGAAATGCTTAAGAAGATAGGAACCACAAATACAGGGGAAAAACATATTTTGAATGAATGAAAGGGTAAAAAATAATAATTCAAACAAACACGTTTTTTATCACACATTTTAGGCTAGCATACGCTTTTCTATATATTTGTAGAAATCTCAAGCTAGTCGCTCCGTCAGAATATTTAATTTTATAACACAAGCTTTCCCACATCGCACAGTGGTTTAGAAATAATTCGGTATCTCGTGAACTATTGGAGATATTGTTACGAACTTTCATAGGGTTAGAGCTGACATGTTTTTCAGTTTATTTCCATTTGTTCAGCTTTCTAGCACTAGCGGGGGCCAGTGTGTGACCCTTCAACGTTGGTCACCTCGGGTCTCAAAATTTAAAAAAAAAAATCGCCAAAAATCCAAATGAGCTGAAGTTTAGTATATAAATAGTCCTTAAGAATATCTACAAAAAATATACTTACATATGTAATTGTATTAGTTGAAGAGATATTTAGGTTTATGGATTTATTTTTTTTAATTTTGCTCGATCTTTTTATGGTTTTTTAGAGATGACAGGGCAACGGATTGTCGAAAATTATTTTTAAAATAGCAGCTATATTGGTGATAAAATTCTAAATAAAATAGGAATAACTTGCTAACAGTAATCTTGTCCCTATAAAAAAGTTACACGCATCCAAAGTTGGAACATATACAAAAGGCCGTATTTTTTAAGTTTTTTTCCAAAAAAGCCCATATATTTTTTCTTTTGTAGAAACAAAATTTCTTCGGGACTATACACAATTTTTATATGCTCCGGAAAGAAAACTTAATGCAAAAGCGTGTAAAGTAAAATTTGGCTCATTAAAGCGGATACAACACCCCCAAGGCCTATCCAAACTTGGCCAATTTTAAAAAAATAATTTTAGGTTTGAGTAACAAATTCTAAAAAGGCAAGGCACCAATCCACGAAGATGTTCCATATTTGTATAACCCAATTACTTAAACACTAACAACACAGTAGGCACTTTTCTAAAAAAAACCCAGTTTTTTGAACACATTTTTCCCGGTGTAGGAATTTCTGTATTTTAAAATAAAAAATGTCAAAAATTATAATACCGTTGATTTAAGGACATTTGGGTCTATATATGTTGTAATAATATCTACAATAGTTCCCGAGATACCGAATTATTTAAAAAAAAAATAGTTTCTATACCACTGTGCATGGTTAGCTTAGTATACGACTGTTTAAGATAACGTTAACAATTATTTAGTTTTTCTTCTTATTGTGGTATACACCAAAGATCAGCAATGAGTAGGAAAAAAAGTGACTAGAGTTGAATCATGACTCAAAATATCTTGTCCTTCAAGAATTCATACTTATTACAATGATGTCGAGACTCATATCCACTCGTAAAGTTTGAGGTACTCATCACACTCATACTTAAAAATATTTATAACGTTGTTGATTTCGACTCTACTTAACTCGATTTGTATAGACGATGCAAAATAAGTATGGATCGAATACGAACATTAAAATGCTCATTATAAGGTTGTGTGTTTCAGTGTTGCTGAATTCTGTATAACTACACAAAAAAATATGCATTAGTCGAATGAGTTTAATCAATAGTCAGTATCATGAGTATTTTGCTTAAATTATAAGTCAGGTTGAGGTTATTTATGAATCAAATAGATTTGAGTTCATATGAGTATGATGTCGACGTCGGATTCATATTTAATGCTACGCATACTTATAAGTCAATGTTATTGTAAGTATGAATATGTCAGAGTACATAGATAACATCTAGATATGTAACTGAGAGCCAGAAACCTAAGTCTGTTGTCAAAAACCTAATTCATGAGAATGTATTGCATGTATTTTGTTATTGTGTGAAGAGAAAGTAATTTTTCAATTGATATTACTCTCTCCATCCGTTCTATGCATTTATTCCAGAGTACCAAATATTCATTCATTTGTCACTCATGTTCATGAAAAGACAATTTTAATTTTTGTTGTGTTATGTTCACTTCATGTATGAAGAGACAGCAAATGTTTTTGTTTTATTCATTCATGTATGATAGGATTTGTATTGTTTTTTTATTTTCACTCAGGAATGAGAAAATAATAGGAACTTTTTTTCATACACATGAGCATTTTTGAGAAGTAAAATTTTTTTAAATTGTTCACAAATGAAGAGCATCAAGTTTTATTTTACACAACTGTTCAAAAATGAAAAGCAAAAACATGAAAAAATTTTGTTTATTTACGCTGCATACATAAAGATAATAAGAATGTGCGTAATTTTGTTTTGCATTGTTCAACAGAGGTTTAGAAAAGATTTTTCTGGAAATAATTCGGTATCTCGCAAACTAGTAAATACATTGTTAAGAAATTTCATATGGTTGGAGCTGAGGTGTTTTCGGTTCGATTTTCAGTTGTTCAGCTTCCTAGGGATAATGGGGAAAGTGCGTGGCCCCTCAATGTTGGTCACCTCGTGTCTCACATTTTACAAAAAAAATCGCCAAAAATCCATTTATGATCCAAATGAGCTGAAATTTAAAATATAGATAGACCTTGAGAAGATCTACGCTTACACGTGTAGGTTATCTCTTTTAGTTGAAGAAATATTTGGGTTTATTTATTTATTTTTTTTAATTTTGCCCGATCTTTTTTTTGTTTTTTAGACATGGCGGGCCTACGGAGGGTCGAATTTTTATTTTTAAAAATCAGCTATATTGCTGATAAAATTCTAAATAAAATAAAAACAACTTGCTAACAGTTATCTCGTCCCTTTAAAAAGTTACACGCATCCAAAGTTGGAACATGTAAAATGCGCAGTATTTTTAACATTTATTTATTTTTTTCATTGAATAGAAACAAATAAAACAAACAACGCACACATGAATATAAAAGAAGACCAAACATACATGATAAAAAAAACCAACAACATTAATGTGTATGAACATTAATGAGCGCGATGAGAAAGCCTCTCAATTTTGAGCATTGGAGATTTTTTATTTCTCACTATTCATATACGTATATGTACTTTAAAGAAAAAAAACAGTGTATTCATTTATGTGTGATTAAAATTCAAAAAATTCTTAGCAACTCATTTTCGAATGTGAGCATAAAAAAAAAATTTGCAAATTTCATTCATGACAATTTATCATGAATGCATAAATTTAAGTGTTCATACATGAATTCTTCTGAACCCTGATTTATTCTATGTCAGAGTAGTTTAATTTCAATTATGGCTACTCACTTATACTTATAATTTCATAACTGCGTATGAATAGCAAAAAAGTGATTCATTGCTGATCTCTGGTATACACATGTATAAAAAAAACAGATGTGTGTATGTATGTTCCGTATGGAATCAAAAACCGCTTGACCGATTTTGATAAAATTTTCACGGAATCTTCAGAAAAGCCTAGCAATTAACACTATAAAGTCAGATGTTTGATTATCGGTATGTGGACGGAATGGTGTGCCAAAATCACTAATGAAATTCAAATGACGTCGAATTCATGCCCACCTTCGATTGTCACAGTAACGCACGAAGCACAAGCAGTCGATTATCCTACTACATTTTTGAATTCATTGGAACCAGCCGGACTGCCACCACATGTATTAACATTGAATGTTGGATCACCGACTTTGTCCGACACTGTATATTCAAATCGAGATGTAATATAAAACAGATGTTTTCTAAGGGCCAGCAACGCGGACCGAGTTCAGCTAGTAGTTAATGGAATACAACACATTATATTGCCATCATAAACAACGCAAGAACGTGTAAAATTGTTAAATTTTATTCTGTTTACGGATCATCAACTTTTTGAACAATCTTATTTTGAGCGATGCAGAACATTTCCATTTAAACAGAACTGCCGATTTTGGGTACACAAAATCCTAAAGGAACTCTTAGCTAAATGTTAATCTATTCCATAAAACTGAAGCTTTGCTTTAGAAAAGTATCTCGCTTAAAGTTTAAGCTCTCCTGTACAGAAATATTTAGCTTAAAACTTCCTTTAAATAAATTTCACGCCTAAAGCTCAAGCTTTAATATAGGAAAAATAAATGTTTGCCTTGACATAAATCTTTAGCTTAAAGCTCAAATTTCCCTATAGAGAAATCTCCTGAATAAAGCTCAAGCATTCCTTTAGAGAAATTTCCAGGTTAAAGTTCAAAGTTTACTTTAGGGAAATCTGTCGCTTAAAGTTCAAACATTTTGGAAGAGAAATCTATCGGTTTAAGCTTAAGCATACGTTTACATAAATCTCTTTAAGCTGCATATTTGCATTAGAGAAATCTCTTACATAAAACTTAAGCTTTGTTAAGATATTTCGCCTAAAGCTCTAGCTATCATACAGAGAAATTTGTAGGAATAATCTCAATCTCTCATTTAGATAAATATGTCGCTTTAATATTAATCTTTGTTTTAGATAAATCCTTTGCGTAAGCGCTTAATGCTACAGACTTCCTTTAGGGAAACCTTTCTCCTAAAGAGCAAGCTTTCCTTTAGAGAAATCTTTAGCATTTAGCTTAAGATTTTCTTTTGATAAATCTCTGGTCTAAAGTTTTATCTTTTCTATGGAGAAATCTGTCGCTTATAAACAATTTTACGCCTGAAGCTAAAATTTAGTTTATTTAAATATCTCTTTTAAAGCTTAATATTTCCATTAAAGAAGTCTCTAGCCAAAAGCTCAAGCTTTCCTATAGAGAAATCTAGAGCTTAGAGCTCAAGCTTTCCTTTAGGGAAATCTATCGTCTAAATCTTATTTATACCCTTCACCATGAATGGCAAGGGTATATATAAGTTTGTCATTCCGTTTGTAATTTCGAAATTTTTTATTTGCGACACCACATAGTATATATATTCTGGATCGTTATAGAAAGCGAAGTTGATATAGTAATGTCCGTCTGTATGTTGAAATCAACTTTCCGTAGCCCCCAAATAACTTACAAACATAATTGATACATCAATATATCGGGAATTCTTCCGGCTCGGTCGCTATTTAAAATCGAGCAAATCGGAAATGGCTGAGATATAAGGAAAAAACCGGGACTACCTCGAATTTTGGCCTATTTTTGATCTATATCTGGATTACTAAATCAATAATGTAGACAATATGGATATCTCCTGATAGATATTTCAAAGTCCATTGCAACGATGCTAATAAGGCTATAGTAATTTGGACCTACAAAGGGTAAAAATCGGGAAAAATATTTTTTAGCCCGATTTTTTTTTTTACCAAAACAATTTTTTTTTCACTATTAGATTTAAAAAAAAAAAATGAAAAAAATTTAAAAAAAAAAATTGAAAAAATTTTGAAATTTTGAAAAAAAAAATTAAAAATTTTAAATTTTGAAAAACAATTAGAAAAATTTTTTTTAAAATTTTGAAAAATAATTTTGAAAAAAAAATTAATTTTGTTTACCTAAAAATATTTTAAAGTATAATTTGGTAAATTATTTGTTCAGCTTCGGCATAGCCAAATACAGCTCTCTTACTTGTTATTGATAAATCATATATAAAAATATTGGAAATATTTATCTTAATGATAAAGTTTTCGCTTATGTAAATCTCTCTCTGGAAGCTAAAGCTTGTTTATAGCTTTTTCTTGCTACACCTCGTTATATATGCCTTTAACCAGCTAACAAGTATTGTAATAATTTTTGCTAGGCACTCTGTAAATGTAAATAATACCACAAACATGCGTGTCAATTGTGCAATATACAACAATTTTACCAATAGAAATTTTAAGTGAAATTATTCACATCATCAGCAAACTGTTCCAGCCTTCTTGTCATCCTTTTGGCAAAAAGTTCTCCCTTTAAGAAAAGAGTAGATGTAAACAGAAATCAACAACAACAAACGTAACATATTGTTATTGTAAAAGCCCATTCAAATTTTACATTTACATGAACACATGTAAGTGTGTAAGTAAGTTGATGTGAATGTGACTGTGACTGTATGTGTTTTTGCCCTTTAGGCATGTGTAACACCTAAAAGGTGTTTTCTTGATTTTAAAGCCTGAATTGTGATTTATATAATTTTGTTGTTGTTTGCTGATTTTTTATTACATTGTTTTTCTGATTGTAGCCATATAGCAACGTGAGTACCAGTACAATAGAGTTTAGTGTAGAAAAATTGTAAATATTTATTTTTACACTTTGTTTATGCAAATGTTATTCTTGTTACTGATTTTTTTTTTTCCTTTCATTGTGTTAACAATAAAAACAAAAAATAACAACAATACTAACAGCCAGAGAAAAAATATTACGATTTATTTTTAAGCCAACAAAAAAAAAAAAAAGAACATAGAGAAAGAAGCAAAATATGCTTAAAGTGTATATATTCATATAAATATTTGTAGCATTGCAATTTAGCCTTAAGCCTTTACTTCTTTTGTTGTTGCTGTTATTTTCCTCCTAAACATATATTATCTCTTACATACAGTTAGTTTGAGCCAACCAAAACAATACTTACTACTAGAGTTTCGTGTTTGGTTTTAACCAAAACCGAAACCACGATTTTTCAAGGACCGAAACCGAAGACCGGTTTGTTCTTTTCGAACTATTTTCAGTACAAAAATGTATACAGTGAAAAATAGGAATTGAAATCCTGATAATTCATCTAATTTTACTAAAATCAAATCGATGTAGAAGTTTCTTAAATTTAGTTTTAATTGTATATATTATATTACAATAATTGTTTTTGTCGCACATAGGGATTTTGGTGTCAAAACCATAAACCGCTAAGAAGATAAGCCCAAATCAATAAGCCTCTAAAAATTATTTTATTTTTGATTTTCCGTGGAATAAAAATAATGTAGCCCCACTTTCCCCCAAGCTGTTGTTTTAATAAAATGAAAGGTGTGGATGTCTTGTTTCGATTAAAAAAAAAATAGTTCTCGGAAGTTTTCGGAACAGAATGAAAACTTAAAGTTTTTTGTCGAATGATAGACGAAATATCAAAAATGTAAGAAGCCTTCCCTCCTTGCGTCGTTTCGAAGTTGCGCCTTTTATAAATTTCTATGATTTCGAAGCAGAAACGATTTCAATTTGCGTCACAAGGCTTTGAAGTTGCGTCGCTAGTGCTTCGATGTACGTCATTAATACGAAAATGTTTGTACAAAGCTAAAAAAAAAGGATTTCCCGTTTAAGTCTAATGCAAATATGTATGTGAAGGCTGTCTGCTGGTTGCAAGTTGATGGTCGTTAGTCCCCTTTTATAATGCAGAAATTTTTCTCATTCTCTTTTGAACTTGCCTAAACCTTTCACAATCGCGAAATTAATAGACAGAAATTTTTCGTTCTTTTTCGCAATGATGTGAGAAAAATGATATGAAGCAAAAATTGCGAAGAGTGGAAAAGAGAAACAAAAAATGTCTAGTACAGATAGTCGTGTACACTACTCTTCAAACCCTCGCCATCAAACTTCGTCTGTCTGCCTTTCAATTTCTGCATTGTAAAAGGGGACTTAGTAGTTTAAATATCATTTGCTGAAGTGAAGTTTATTCTAAATTCTCTTAAATTTTTATATTTTTATTTTACTTAATAAAACTGTTTTTCAAAACAAACAACATTTTATAGAAAAATCTATTTTTCCAGATAAAATTATGAATCTCGAAACCAATTAAATGAAAATCAATGCAAATGTATGGAAAATCGTGCTTCGGTTTGTGTCGCTTTTCTCCTGTCCAATTAGTGACGCAAACCGGGGTATTGGTGTATCCTATAAAAGTATTATTTAAAATTTAAATAAAACAAATTATGTGTGAGATATCTACGACATTTTTTATTCGTTTTAAAGGCCTATTGATGCCATTATGTATGGAGTATGACATCGTGCAAATATACGCCGCGGCATACATTTGGGTATCTGGGGCCAGTTCACATCACTTCCATGTGAGATGACCATGCGTTCGTGCAGAATGTCAATCTAATGTATTGTGTGCTGTGTGACACGTAGTGTCATCCCTTTGAAGCCACATGTACCAATATCATCCAATTCAGTCCTAAAGATGTTAGTAATCATCGATGAGATAATGGCCTCTCCAAACAGTGACTTTTTCGGTTGAATTGGACGATGTTGAATCTCATCTGGACTTGTATCGTCCCAAATTCGACAATTTTGTTTGTTGATTCACTCATTCATCATAATATGAAACTCACTCTTAAATAGAAAAGCCCGAATAGAAAATCCATCGAAAAATTCATAACACACGTTTTTTACTAAAACTTTTAACCCAAGTATTACTTAATATTTTCTTTGATCAAATTAACTTTGTAAAGCATGTCAGTATTTATGTTTAATGTCAATTATGTTCTTTTGTTGTTAATCTGATTAAAATGAGTTACGAGAAAAAATGCTTACTATAATTACCTACAAAAAGTTGGCCAAACAATCAAAGGTCTGCCGTCAAACTGATTTCAATACCCTTTAACAGTCCGTTGATAGAAAACCTAGTTCATGTAGAATGTATGGTACACATGATGTTTCTATAGCTAATAAATAGAAAGGATTTTCAAAAGAGCTCCCAACACATCCGGTAGGATGTGTTATCTCAGTACTCGGACTATTTGATACGAAAAGTTAAAGCCAAAGCAGGCTTAAAAAGATACAAGTCTCAAAAAGTTCCTGACAAGACCTCTGCTAAAAATTAGAGGCCAAAAACAGAGCACGAAAATTTAAGTCAAATTTCATACAAAAAATATACCTGCTGCATATTCGGTGACGAAACGGACGTATTCACAGTTTCCGGGTCAATATTTTTATGTCGCTGATGCTCGAGGGAATCTTGTAGAAAATTTTAGGACCTAAAAGCAGAAAATTTTCTCAAAAAATTCTTGGCATGGCAAGCAATATGCAGTTGCGGCAATAGAAGCCAAACAGTTTTTACAATGGGCTCTATAAATACCGAGATTAACATCAAGGAATGTTTACAAAAGAGAATGCTTCCATTCATAAGACCTCTGTATGTGTCCACTTATTTTTGGCCTGATTTTTCATCCTGTCACTATGGTAAGCAAGGACTTGAGTGGTACAAGAACAAAGTATGGTATTTGTACCAAGAGAGGCAAATCCTCTAATCCTTAATGAAAGGGTTTCCTAAAAAGGTTCAAAATTTCATTACTATTGATTACAACTATAAAAATAGTTTTTTTTTTTTTTGTAAATTGTAATAATAATTTCAATCAAATAAAAAAAAATTAAAACTGTGAATTTAGTGGTTTCATTTTTATTAACATATATGTATGTTAAGAATTTTTCGATCTCAGACCTTATGTGTTTTTTAAGGCATCTTTTTTCTATATTATTAACTGATTTTGATTATATAATATCATAATATTTTAATATTTTAAAACCGAATCTGCAGTTTTTAAATTCTTCGGTTTTTGTGGAAACTCTACTTACTACCAAATCACTCTCTCACTTACACAGGTTCGCCCCCTCACGTCTACACCAACAAGTCAAAAGGATCTGCACTAATATGTCAACGTTATTTGTGTTTAAAACATTAATATGTGTTGCGGCTGTATAAGTTAAATATATTTGTGTGTATGTGTATCTGTGTAACAAAACACATATACCTACATACATATTTTATTTTTCATTATATGTTTTTGTTGTTTTTGGTTCGTGTGTGTCAAAAAGAGTAAAAACATTAAACATGTATAAAAGAAACATATTGTAACTAGTAGGTTTACAATGTTAAAATTCCTCACATACTAATGCTACGCACAGTGGGTAGTAGTAACTTTTTATTAATATAAGTATTACTTTGTTCACTCGTATATTCTGTTTTAAATAACACTACTCAATAGCAGAAACATATTTTTGAACATGAAATTTTAATTCGATTATGATGGAATAATAATTGATGTGAATGAAAAACCAAATTCGCTTTGGTTTGTCATTTATCGAGATTCAAAGTAAAATCGTTCAATTTCTATTGTATATTGCTATCGTAGTAATGCTTATGTATCCTACCTGTGTGCAAAAAAAAAAAAAAATGCATACAGGACTCTAAATTTTGGTTACTACTGTTATGATTCATTAGCGTCTAAATTTATTAACAGGTTTAATAAATTTAACGCAATTAAGGACTGAGATCGAAAAATTTGTAACATACATATATTTTAATAAAAATGAAACCACTAAACTTACAGTTTTGAATCTTTTTTTATTTGATTGAAATTAAAAAAAAAAAACAAAAAAAAATTTTTATAGTTCTAATCACTAATGATGAAATTTTTAACCTTTTTCAAAAACCCTTCCATTAAAGTTTTTATAGTGCTTTATGTCACTTTGTTCGAACAGGTTGTCCGTCTCCGTTTAAAATCTAACACACTTTTGGACACTTTTTTTGTGCTCTTCAATTCTCTTTTAACAAGAGCCCAATATCTCTCCAATGGACTCAGCTCCAGGCAGTTTGGAGGAATTGCTTCTCTTGGAACGAATACCACATTATTGGTCTTGTACCACTCAAGACCTTTCTTACCTAGTGACAGATGCCAAAGCAGCCAAAAATAAGTGGACACATTAAGAAGTCTTATAAATGGAAAAATCCTTTTTTGTAAACATTCCTTGATGTAAATTTCGGAATTTATAGAGCCCTTTGTAACAAATGTTTGGCTTTTTTGCCGCAACTGCATATTGCTTTCTATACCAAGAACTTTTAGGGAAATTTTGTCTGCTTTTGGGTCCTTAACTTTTCTTCAACATTTCCTTGAGCATCTGCAACATAAAAAAATTGACCCAGAAGCTGCGAAAAATTCTCCATACGTACATTTCGTCATTCATTATGCAGCAGTTATATTTTTGTATACAATTTGACTTCAATTTCCGAGCTCTGTCTTTGGCCTCTAAATTTTTAGCAGAGTTCTTGTTAGGAACTTTTTAAGCCTTGTATGCTTTTAAACCAGCTCATTGGCTTTAACTTTTCGTACCAAATAGTCCGGGTACTGACCTAACCGGGCTGCTTTCCTGCCGGATGTGTTGGGAACTCTTTTGAAAATGCTTTCTATTTTTTTGGCTTTAGAAACATTATGTGGACCATTCCTTCTACCTGCACCAGGTTTTATATCAACGGACAAGTTCTCCTGGTACTGTTTGATAACATTGGAAACGGTTTGATAGCAGACTTTGATTGTTTGGCCAACTTTTCGTAGGACCATGTTGGGTTTTGTTGAAAATGTTTAATAATTTTAGTACTCACTTATTTCTGGTCACTCATTTTAATCAGATTAACAACAAATGAACATAATTGACATTAAACATAATATCTGACATGCTTTACAAAGGTAACTTGGTAAAGAAAATCAAATAATACTTGGGTTAAAAGTTTTAATGAAAAACGTGTGTTAAGAATTTTACAATCTCAGTCCTTATTAAAAAAATATGAACTTTGAACGTATATAAAAACCTAACTAAAGCTAATTTTATTTAAACTACGATTTTTTATGGCCATGGAAAACATGTATTTCAAATACTATCGAATTAAGATGAGTATTATTTAATTATAATGCTCCATCTCCTTATAAATTTAGAAATGCTTTGGTATTACTGCTGCCCCTTTTCATAAACACTTTTAAAATTTAGTACTGTAATTACTTATTTCCACTGTATATTGCTACATGATTGTTTATATTCAACTTTAAACAAATTTATGCTCAGCCTCTAGTTAAAATTTTTTTTGTTGTTTATTTCTGTTTCTTTATTTTCCCTTTTGTTGTCCTTTTTTAATTCATTGTCTACTTAGTAACATATAAAAATAACTACATACAAACATTAGGTCAGCTCAAGAAAAATTACTCAAGTCCTTGTCTAAAAATTAAGTTTGAAAATCATTCCAAAAATGTTTGTTCTAGTCGGGGACTTGATTACAGATACATCAATATGTCTGATAATATGTCCGGAATAAGTAACTATTGATAATCGGGAAAATTGGCATTTAAGATAAAAAATCATGAGTTATGGTTGCTTTCATCGACGAACCACAGTGGTGTCAATGGAAAAGAAAGCCTTCTTCATGCATGTAAATATAAAATTTCTTGATAATATTTTATCTAGGTAGCCTGAGTAACTTTTATTCAAGACTCAGTATAATACTACCTACATATATGTATATAAAAGTGTAATAGTGGTATAATATAAAGAGTAGCTGTGTGTATAATTCTTTGTAAGTATTCGTAGTAAACATTTATTTATTTATTTGCTTTATAGCTGTCACAAACACTTGTTCAAAAGTGTCAACTTAACATATTCCTGGGTAATTATTTAATATTATTTGTTATTTTTATTTAACATTATAACAGCAAAAGATTTTTGTTTGTATTTCTTGTTTTTCATTTTTTCATGCCTTTTATTTCTTATTTTTACTAAATGTATGAAAACAAACTAAAATAATGAAAACAATACATACACATACTATATTCCTATATAGAAAGGACACTTTGACGTATGAGTAATATTAATATCTTTATATTCGTTAAATTATTATTAAATTTACTAAAGAAACAGTTGATAAACATAAATATTTTGAAATATTAAAACTAAAAATGTTTATGATTGTTGCTAGTGTATTTGAAAAAGAATAAATTGAAGAAAATCTGTTTATGATTAAAGTTGTTGAAGTGTTGGAGAAAGATTTAAAGTTTGAAATGAACATGTAAAGTGTAAAAAATTGTTAAGGATAGTTAACATTTGAGTGAAAGAAAATCAAATATTTCATTCACCAACTTTTTATAAGACCAAAGAAATAAATTGTTTTTTATAAAATGGCACTAGAGATTTTGTTGGTAATTTTTTTAGTATTTTGTTAAGTAAAGAGACGTTCAATAAGGATTTTATATGGAGAAATGAAAATATAAAACCTACACATAACTCTTATTTTTTGGAGCAGCGACAATTATCTTTAAAAGATAATTACAATTGAATGATACTAAAAAAGTTTGCATTATAATTAAAATAATAAGCAGTTCCGTGCCCCTTAGGCAAATTTTATATAAGGAGTGAGATCGAAAAATTCTTAACTTCAATTTCCATGCTCTGTTTTTAGCATCTAAATTTTTATCAGCGTTCGTGTGAGGAACTTTTCGAGCCTTGTATGTTTTTAAACCTGCATTAGCTTTAACTTTTCGTACCAAATAGTGCGAGCACTGAGCTAACCGGGCTGCTTTCCTACCGGATGTGTTGGGAGCACTTTTGAAAATGCCTTCTATTTTTTGGTTTAGAAACATCATGTAAACAATTCCTTCTACCTGAACCAGGTTTTATATCAATGTTTAATAATATTGGACACAGTTTGTTGGCAGACCTTTGAATGCTTGGCCAACTTTTTGTAGGACCAAGTTGGGTTTTGTTGAAAATATTTATAAATTTTAGTACGCACTTTTTTCTGGTCACTCATTTTAATCAGATGAACAACAAATGAATATAATTGACGTTAAACATAACAACTGACATGCTTTACAAAGGTAACTTGATAAAAAAGAAATCAAATAATACTTGGGTTAAAAGTTTTAATGAAAAACGTGTGTTAAAAATTTTACGATCTCACTCCTTAAGTATAAACTTTATCTGTTGGGTGCACGACTAAAAATGGGGGATTTTTTTATAATTTTTAGCCTTTATTTTGAAACATCTGTACAATACAAATATGTGCAAATTATCGGCCATTATTAGATATGACGTTTTCTCTTCTTTCTGGCAACATATGTTTTCCGAGCCATCTTTTGAGGCCAAGAACGAATCAATCCAATTTCGGATACTCTGTGCTGATGTGAAGCATATCCCAGAGAGAGCGTTCGGACGGGGCAAAGTCTGAATTATTAGGTGGGTGAAGCAAAACTTAACATTCCAGTTCTTTCTAAATAGTTTTTAACAGGTATTTCAACATGTGGCAGAGCGTTGTCATGATGTAGTAAGTCTGGCCACATTTTATGGGCGTTTTTGGCCAATGTTCGCTTTTAGCGAATCACTTGCGTTCGGCACAGGTTCTCTATGATGTCTTGTCCAGATTTCAACAGCTCATAATACATAGCACCCTTTTGCTCCCAAGAAATACAGATATGGATATTTGGCTTTGGTGCCGATTGGGCTGATTGGCCGGGCTTCACATACGATTTCTTACGGTTCGGGTTATCGTAATGGATCCATTTTTCATCGCATGTGATGATTTGGTGCAAAAATTATGTTCTTTTATAGCATTCGAGCAGCATTTCAGATATACAAAATCACATTTCAAGGTCTCTTAGCTTCAATCTTTGTGGCACCTAATTTCCTTGCTTTTGGAAGAATACTGCTTACAAACATTTTTAAATTGCTGATTGAGTAACACTAAAGGATTAAGTGAGCTTTTATTGGGCTCGACAACCATCCTCATAGAGTAATGCTTCCAATTCTTGGTCTTCAAACGTGTTTGGTTGGCCCGGGCGATCATTTTCTTCCGGTTTTATAAACCGCACATACCACCTCTCGAACGTTGAAACCGATGAAACACACGCATTGTTGGTACAAACCAACTTTCCTGTTAACTATGTAATGTTCAATAACTAAGTGAGAATAAATAAAAGATATGTAGCCTTCAAAATAACATATAATTTATTAAACAAAAACCTCGTTCAAAAAAAAAAAAAAGTCACAAACCCCATAATTGTTTTCCAAAATCAAATTTGAACTATCATAGTAATTAATCATAAGTACATGGTCACTATAACTATTTATATGCGACATATAATAGGTAGAGTAATAATTATGTATACAAGTATTTGTGGCAATCATTTTTACGATGAAGGATTGTACCATATTATGTTGTTATCAGATTATGGTTATCATCATCTAAGAACAACATATTATGATATTATTATTCATCATGAACATAATTGCCACAGACATATACATAATTACCACAATCATATATATGATTGCCGCAATCATATGAATAATAACAATGAAAATAATTGCTGATTGCTGAGCTATATTCGGCTGCGCCGAATCTTATATACCCTTCACCAAATTATACTTTAAAATAAAAATTTTAAATATTTTTAGCAAAATATTTTTTTTTTTAAATTTAAAAAATTTTTTTTTTCAAAATTGTTTTCCAATATTTAAAAAAAAATTTTTTTTTTCTAAATTGTTTTAAATTTTTTTTTTCCAAATTGTGTTTTTAAAATTTTTTTTAATTTTGAAAAATTTTTTAAATTTTTTTTTATATACATATATTAGTGAATAAAAATGAATGAAAAAAAATTCGGGTTAAAAATTATTTTCCCGATTTTGACCCATTGTAGGTCCAAATTACTATAGCCTTATATAGATCGTTGCAATGGACCTTGAAATATCTATCATTAGATATCCATATTGTCTATATTAATGACTTAGTAATCCAGATACAGATTAAAAAAAGGCCAAAAATCGAGGTTGTCCCGGTTTTTTCCTTATATCATTTGTGGGTCGATTTTCTCAATTTTAAATAGTGACTGAGCCGGAAGAATTCCTGATTTATTGATGTATCAATTATGTTTGTAAGTCATTTGGGGGATACGGAAAGTTGATTTCAACATACAGACGGACAGATGGACATGGCTATATCGCCTTCGCTATCTATAACAATCCAGAATATATATACTTTGTAGGGTCGTAAATAAAAAATGTAGAAATTACAAACGGAGTGACAAACTTATATACACCCTTGCCACTCATGTTGAAGGGTATAAAAACTTGAACAAAATTATTAAATAATTGCGGTGATCATATGCAACTATATTTTCTCTCTGGGTGTACTATTTTTGTTAATCTCATTAAAAATCCATTAAAAATAATCAAAAAAACTTTATTTTCTATTTTAATCAAATACAGTTTTTCATTACTTTAAAGCCTAGTAAATTGTTGAAATTCCGTATAAAAAACTACAACAATAACAAATAACTTTTTACAACTTTTGTCGTCATTCATGACTGAACATAAAAAATAATGAAATAAAAACGAAACAAATACATAAATGTTGATCCACATAGTACATCTACTAACAGTTATTAGAGCATGAATATTTTTTTTCCATTTTACTCTCTCAATATTTATTTGGGTGTATTTGTTTACATTTGTTAAAATGTAAATAAGTAATACTATATAGTGTATACAGTACATATTACTCTCAGTAGTTGACCAGTTAGATCATTTTTTTATTTTTTTGTTTATTTTTGTTATGGACCAACAACCATCAATAGTAATTTTAAGCAGTAATTCACAAATATCGATGACAGGAAAGGACATGTGGCATATTGTGCGCTGTTTTATTATATTATTGTAACATTAAAAAAGTTATTTTATTATTTGACACTTGTAAAGAAGTCTTGGTTAGATGTATAAATATACTAAAATATATTCCATGACTTCATTACAGCAAGCAACATACATATCATATCATGTCTTGTCTTGTATCTGGATTCTTTAATTTTTGTACTTATTTTCATTGAAATATGGAATAACAAATCACTTGTACTAACATTATATTAAAACAAATGTAAAAATTGTTATATTGGATGTATGACTTAACAATGCGGGATTTATGGCGTTGTCGATGCATTTCCCAGCGAAAACTTTACTTACAAAATTATCAGACAAATAATGAGAACTTGACGTAAAGACTAATACTATTCTACTAGAAAAACTACTTATTTATTTTTGTTCGCGTACTTGATGGCGTATCTTTTGAACACTATTTTTAGTTTTAGTAACTTATGTGTCATTTTGAAGGGTACATATCTGTAATTTATTCTCACAGTTACAGAACATTATAGTATAAACAACAAAGTTTTTTTTGCTTCAAAAATGTCGAATTTTTGCGTCATATGGAAGTTTGGCTTTACTTCTTTAATTTGAAAAAAAGTTCAGCTCAAGCACACCAATTGCTCACCAAAGCTTATGGTGAATGTGTTCCATCGGTTTCAAAGAGCGATATATGGTTTTTGCTGTTCAGAAGTGGCGAATTGTTCAGGGCAGTTAAAAAGGTTTGAAGACCAAGAATTGGAGGCATTACTTAATGAAGATTGTTGAAAAACTCAACAAAAGCTTGCACAATTATTGGGAGCTACGCAAGCAGCAATTTCAAAACGTTTGCGAGCAGCGGGATTCTTCCAAAAGCAGGAAATTGGGTATCATACTAATTGAAGACGAGAGACCCTGAAAGACGATTTTGTTTGTCCGATGCTGGAATTCTATAAAAGAAAAACATTTTTGCACCAAATCATTACTTTCGATGAAAAATGGATCCATTACGATAACCCGAGGCGTAAGAGATCTTATGTGAAACTCGGCCAACCATCCGAATTGACACCAAAGCTAAGTTAATGAGCTGCTTAAATCGGGAGAAACCATTACAGGGAACCTGTACCAAACGCTACTGATTCATTTGAAGCAAGCATTGACCGAAAAACGCCCAGAATGTGGGGTCAGATATGAATTAAACCGTCATATTCCATCACGACTACGCTCGGCGATCTGGTGCAATACCTGTTAAAAGCTATTTAGAATGATATGGTTGGGAAGTTTAGCTTCACCCGCATTATAGTCCAGACCGTGCTCCGTTCAACAACTATTTGTTGCGATGCTGAACGCTCTCTCTGGGATACGCTTCGCTTTGGAACAGAGTATCCGAAATTTGCTTGATTCGTCCTTGGCTTCAAAAGATAAGCAGTCTTTTGGCGCGGAATCCATATGTTGCAAATTATGTTGTGCAAATGTTTCAAAATAAAAGCTACCATTTGAAAAAATCCTAAATTTTTAAGTCATACTCACAATAACATATGTATGCAATTGGCCACAAGGAATTTGCACACGATCAAAGGAGCCGATTCTGGTCACTGAAAATAGAGTACATAACTAGGATATGTCTGAAGCTGTAGTTTAATTGTTTCTCGTACAGTATTGCAAGTCGTAGATCATGTAGTTTATACACAAATACTCTGATATCATGTCGCTATATGGTGAACCATTAACAGTAACTGCTTGACCTGTCTCATTTTCTAATAATTATGGTTCAATGATGCATCTAGCTCAAAATTCGAACCAAACAGTAACACGTTGTCGATACATTACCCAGCGAAAACTTTACTTTTACTTTACGAAATAATCTGACAAATAATGAGAAATTGACGTAAGCCTGGAAAATATTTAACAATGCCGTCTTCATAACTAACATATAATCCCAGTTCATCAATTTGGTTTCGTGAACGACATGGAATCATTGAACAAGTTAATCGATTGACTGGAGAGATAAGAAAATCATTTGAAAATAAGAAATACTGTTGTGCTATCTTTTCGGATATCGCCCAGCCCTTCGACAAGGTATGGCATAAGGGGTTAATTCACAAAATTAATATATTGCTGGAGTCATACATATCAGACAGAGTTTCTAGAGTGAAATATTGCGATTATGTAACAGGAAATTATGAAATTGAGGCTGGTGTTCTACAGGGAAGTGTTCTCGGACCAACACTTTATTTGATATATACTTCTGATTTACCTATGTGTGATAGACTTACCATATCGACATTCGCTGATGATACGGCAATACTTAGCTCCCATGCAGATCCGAAGGTAGCTTTTACGGAATTGGCCAATTATCTCAGACTCGTGGAGATATGGTTGAATAACTGTAGAATACGAGTAAATGAAATCCAAATTAAACACATCGCATTTACTCTCAGAAGGGGTGACTGTCCCCATTCACACTAAATAAACACTTGGATAGACGACTTACTTGGCGTCAAAATTATGCCTTGACTATAAAGACATCCTGTATATATGTGTTTTAAAACCAATCTGGAAATATGGAATCCAATTGTGGGGAATGGCGAGTAATTCCAGTATTGAGCTTATACAGAGAGCCCAATCAAAAATTATTAGGACCATGACGGGTGCACCATGGTACATAAAAAATGAGAATATCCATAAAGACCTACAAGTACCTTGCTTAAGGATGAGTTCAAGAATGTCCGTGAGAAATACATCATGAAATTACGAAATTACCCGATTTCTCCAAACCAAAACATGATCAAGGCTTCGTAGAGCCGATCTACCACCCCGCTAAGATGTGGCCCATCAACGTCAGAGAGCACTTAGTTTTAATTTTAGTTATAAGATTTTAATATTTATTGTTAGGCCTAAGTAAGGCAGATTCAATAAATAAATATACGTTATAATAAAAAGATAAGAGCTATATTCGGCTGTGCCGAATCTTATATATCCTTCACCAAATTATACTTCAAAATAAAAATTTTAAATATTTTTAATTTTTTGGAAAATTTTTTTCGAATTGTTTTTTTAATTTCTTTTTAAATTTAAATTTTTTTTTTTTTTTTTAATTTAAAATTTTTTTTTTTTAATATTTAGCGAAAACAACTTTTGGTGAAAACCAAAAATTCGGGTTAAAAAATATTTTTTCCGATAGTGACCCATTGTAGGTCCAACTTATTATGGTATTTTATACCTCGTTGCAAAGGTCTTTGAAATATCACTAGATGTTCAGACAGACGGACATGGCTTAATCGACTCCGCTATCTATAAGGATCTATACATATACCCTTCTCACGAAAGTGAAGTGTAAAAAAAAATCTCTTCGGAAAGTTTTCCTCGAAAAATCTTTAAATCCGTAATTTACTTTACCTTTCAAAAGTTGAGCTCTTAAATTGACAGTTTTGAAAAACCCTTCAAAACCCTTTTTATACCCTTCACCATGAGTGGCAAGGGTATATATAAGTTTGTCATTCCGCTTGTAATTTCTTCATTTTTCATTTGCGACCCCACAAAGTATATATATTCTGGATCGTTATAGATAGCGAAGTCGATATAGCCATGTCCGTCTGTCCGTCTGTATGTTGAAATCAAATTTCCTTAGCCCCCAAATAACTTACAAACTTAATTTATACATCAATATGTCGGGAATTCTTCCGGCTCGGTCGCTACTTAAAATCGAGAAAATCGGCCCACAAATGGCTGAGATATAACGAAAAAACTGGACAACCTCGATTTTTGGTCTATTTTTGATCTATATCTGGATTACTAAGTCATTAATATAGACAATATGGATATCTAATGATAGATATTTCAAAGTCCATTGCAACGATGTATATAAGGCTATACTAATTTGGACCTACAATGGGTCAAAATCGGGAAAAATATTTTTTAACCCGAATTTTTTTTTTAACAAAAAAATTTTTTTTCATTAAATTTTATTTTACTAATAAATTTAAAAAAAATGGAAAAAAATTAAAACAAAAAATTAATTTTGTTTACCTAAAAATATTTAAAATTTTTATTTTAAAGTATAATTTGGTGAAGGGTATATAAGATTCGGCACAGCCATATGGTTTCTCTCAACCCTAGTTGCAAAATTTTGACGAAATTTACCAAAATCCATAAGATATGAAAATGTACTTCATCACTTAGGAAGATTTTGTTCTCTCGTGTAATAATCCTAAACTATCAGCTGTTAAACAGCGTACTTACGTTACATGAATTTTTGCACAGCCTTTTTAAAAACTATTTTAGTTTTTGTGGATCGGCGAGACACACTATCAATGATATGTAAATGGGTTTTTTATATCAAATAACTTTTGAAATTTGAATAAATTTGCAATATTAAATACTTACTATGATTACAATCTTATACTGTAAATAATATACTTTCATGTATTTGATTAAAGAAACTTTTAAATTAAAATTTGCTTATAAATAGTAGTAATAAATGGCTAGCTACTACAAATTATATTACTTTTTCGTATTTATTTCATTGTTCTGACTCTCCGCTCTGCCTTCGTTCCTTTCCTTACTGCCCTCAATATTATAGCTAAAAAGTTTAACTAATGACATTGAAGAAAATAAAATATAAAATAAAATAAAAGAAAAATTTCAACTTACTTTTGGCCATTTTCTCGCCCTAAATAGAAACTATATATATCAAGTAGTTGCTAGTAGTAGTAGTGAACTTTTCTGTCAAATTGTGGCAATTTATGGCCAAAGTTTTCTGACATCTCTTAAAAAAACGTAGAAAAAAAATACACTATGCGTACAAGTGTTTTTCATAAGTATTTTTCATTTAATAGTTTGAAAAAGTTCAATCAAAAAATTATTGTATGCAGCCACCTCCAGTCGCACACTCTGTAAACGAAAGAAGAAAAAAATAAATTTATGCGCATACTTTTTTATAAGATGAAGTATGTAGTTTTCACACACACACAAAATACTTGTACTAAAAATGATTTCTGTAGAAAAATTCGACAATTTAATTAAAAACTTTTTTTTTATTTTTTGGAGTTTTGTTGCCATAAACTATATTTTTGTTAAGTAAATTTTCTTTCTGTAGTTTTGTTGAACTTTAACTGACATCAGCATCTGACATTTGCATCATTATGACCATAATAATGATGATGATGATCATGACTGATGCACATGACCCTTAAGCAGTGAGAATATGTTGCACTATTGTTTCGAACTTATTGAAATCGCATTCAAGTTAATTTTAACTTGAGGAAAGTTATTTTAGTTTCTTCTCTTTTTTAGTTTTTTTTGAAGTATGGCTTTTGTATATTTGTGTGTTAAGGAAAAGTGAAGTATTATATTATTCTTAATAATCAATCATTTTTTTTCACGACTAATTTCCACCTTTACTTTGAGGGCATATGTTACATTAGTCAGTGATTTTAAGCAACAGGAAAGTTTTCTTAGTAATATTTTTTGGGGGATGGAAGCCTAATGACAACTACTAGTAAATGTATGTGTTTGTGACGACCATTTATATGATGAAGGTCTTACCAGTTTATGGATATCATAATCTGAGAACAACATAATATTATAAAATTATTCATCATATAAATGGTTGTCACAAACAAATACATGTTTACTGTAACCATATATACTGTTGATACAATCATGAGAATCGTAAGTTAACCATATTATTGTTACCACAATCATATATATAGTTACTGTGACTGTATTGGTATCAATGTTTTGACAAGTGGTTTTATAAATACTAAAATATTTAGCTTAAGAGTTTTATGGAGTTTTTTCATGACTTTTTAATAACACTGTTGTAGTTCTTGTAAGTTATCCTTCCCTTATTTATTGCTATATTAAGTAGTTTTATATAATATTTTTTTTCACTTTATTTAAAATTGTTGAAGTAGTACAATCTGTTAAAGAAATATCTGCAACATTCAGATAAATTGCTGATTTCATACACAGTGGCGGTGAAGAAAACAGCACAGCCATTTTGATGCCTAGGTTCTAGTTATTAGTACTTATACTGAGTAACAGGCTGATGCCATGTCGCTGAGATCAAAAGGCAAAGTTGTTAAGCTCAATGCCGCCTAGTCCATAAAGTAAATCGGTATTTTTTGGTTTTCCTTGAGTAGATCTAGCAAAACTCAATTAAAATCATCTACTTAATATACATTTAGCCTAGGCAAACACTAGTAAATAGGCAATTTTAGTTTTGGAGCAAAAAACTAAAAATAAGAACAAGTAAGAGAGCTATATTCGGCGGTGCTGAATATAGCTCTCTTACACCAAATTATACATTAAATAAAAATTTTAAATATTTTTAGGTACACAAAATTAATTTTTTTTTCAAAATTTATTTTTTTTTAAATTATTTTTCGAAATTTAAAAATAATTTTTCAAAATTGTTTTCAAAAATTTTTTTTTCAAAATAGTTTTTTTTTAAATTTTTTAATTATTTTTAATATTTTTTATTTTTTTTAAATTTACTAGTGAACAAAAATTTATGACAAAAAATTTTTTTGGTAAAAAAAAAATTATGGTTAAAATATATTTTGACCCATTGTAGGTCCAAATTATCATAGCCTTATATAGACTATCTATTTTGATGACTTAGTAATCCAGATATAGATCAAAAATATGCCAAAAATCGAGGTTGGCCCGGTTTTTTCCTTATATCTCAACCATTTGTGGGCCGATATTCTCGATTTTAAATAGCAACCGAGCCGGAAGAATTCCCGATATATTGATGTATGAATCAAGTTTGTAAGTTATTTGGGGTCTTCAGAAAATTGATTTCAACAGACAGACTTTATGGGGTCGGAAAATTATATTGTGGAAATTACAAGCGGAATGACAAATTTATATATACCCTCTTACGTAGGTGAAGGGTATAATAAGCGAGCACACAATTACCCGCTTTTATGACCAACAGAAAGTTGAGGTAAACATGTGCCTCAAAATTTACTTCTTGCATCACCATGTTCAATACTCAGAGTAGGATGAACATGGCGAGCACTTCCATCAAGTGGCCATGCCCGTGAAAACGCGATATAAAGGCAGGCTGGACTCGCTGGTGACTGAAATTTGTTGGTGGTCGCAAATGTCGTACGATCCCAACAATGAAGATGTAGAATATACAATGCGAGTTTCCTTCTAAAGTATGTCACAAAATGGAAGTTGACTTCAAAAGAAAAAAAGGCACAAAAACTTAAAATTTTCCCCATACAATACTTACTAACTTCAAATCGATATATCTCAATTCCTATACCTGATCCAGCGAAACGCCAGGACTATATAATTTTCTTTTGATCTATATAATTTTTTTCTCTTAGATCCCCGCCGATCACAGATCCCTACCATTTGTCGCATAGTATTACTATAAGTCACTTATGAATGTTCAAGTCATTTTTTGATGGATATCATGTATGGAGACTAGCGACATATAGCCCGTTTGCCGACCTTCATTGTAGTATAATTTCAGAGTCTTTAAAACTACTTCGTCAAAAATGATATCAGGATTACCGCACAATCAACATCTTAACGACTACTCAAACAGTATTCCGGAGGGACATTTGAATGGAGACCAGGTAAAATCATGGACCGATATAGCACATTACCAACACCAAACAAACCTTATAAACGAAGAGTTTTTGTGGAAAATTTCCAGCTCTCCTCTTGTTTTGGCCCTATCCTGTCTAGTTTATCTTAAAATCTTATGAGGACCCAGGAAATAAAATAGGTCTATTCACAAGGTCTCTTATAACATCATATTGTCATAATGTCCTAATATTTCAGAAATAGTTTTTATTGCTTTCAAGCAAAAAATATCTTAAAACAATACTACTTTCTATGCTATGTTTATTGTGTTATCGTAATGAACCAGCAGAGATCAACGCCTAATGCCTAAGAGTCGGTTAAGCCGAACCCCGGAGTCGTGATATAAGTATTAGGACATTATGACAATATGACTGATAAGAGACCTTGTGAATTGACCAAATATATAGTTTCTGGTTTTACGACCAATATTTCGATATACCACAAATGGAATAATAGATGATGGTGGGTATAAAAAAGAAGACAGACCTTTAGAAACTCTGTTCTTTAGGTGACAATTTTACATTTTTAATGTGAATGTAAGGAGTATCCCAAAATTTACGCAATATTTCAATTAATTATTGGTTTTCGGTAAATTGTTTAATTGATTCATAAAGTATACAGGGCGACCCAATCACAAGTTTCTTTTTAAAAATTAAATAAAATGAACAAAACTTTAGTAGAAATAATAAATATTCCCATTTTAAAAACACGATTTCATTAATGTGGCTAGATTTTCAGTAGCTTTACCTGTTAGTACAATTTTCCAACACCTTGTTGATCGTTTCTGGTACTCTCACACGAATGTCTCGGACGTTGTTAACCTCATGGGCATGGATAAAGGGTAAAGATTTATTTACTGTTTGATGAGCTGTATGACATTGTGCGCCATCCTGCTACAAACAAAAACAATCCAAGTTCATATCATCCATCACGGCTCTATAATGCTCACCGTTGAACGAAGTGGCGTTTCCTGCAGTTGCACACGTCTACAACAGCAGCCACTTTCTCGTCGGTACGCATCGTATGACGACGGGGACCATGAGTGATGTCCACAAGCAAGACAATCTCATGAACTTATTTTAACAACATACTTAACACTCACTTTAAAAATAAGTTTGCAACATTTCCCAAAGCTGTTCAAGCGTAAAGCGATTAATTACTAGTATTTGTGCCACCCTGTAAAGTAACACTTTGGGCACACGATAGCTGGCACCTGGCACCTACCTACTCTTTTGTCGAAATTTTCCATGATCAATTTTTATAAATCTGGCTTAGTTTTGTAGTCACAGTGTTAAATTTCCTGCTAAAATATGTGTATGGTTGTGGGCTTCTTGGTATATACCAATGGTGTCCAAGCTCTATACTCTTTGTACTCATTTGCTTTTGTAAATGCTCTTAGCTATATGCTGTGTGTTTCAATACTCAATAGACCACTCAGCACTAGCAATATTAAATACCCAAACAACTTTGCTTTGTTAGTTTTTTTGTCGTTCTTCACTGTATACACGCAAGTGCAAAACAACAATACATTCGTATGCTTTGCAGGTAAACATTGACGACAGCGATCAGCAATGTAGATTTTGTTTATCGTTTAACAAAGTGTGTATTTGTTTTCTTTGTTCTTTCTATGTGTTAGTTTTTACAACAAAAACTATTGAATAAAAATTAGTTTTTCTTTAAATGTATTGGTGTTTGCTCTTCCATAAGGAACTTTTTAGCTCCCCTGGTATAGACCTTTAACTTCAAATAACTCAATAAAATTAAATATAATGGCGTACAATTATACGACCTGGATGATCATTATGATTGCCAAAACTAGTGAGTACACTACCTGACAATGTCTCATACGGGGTGCATAGTAATTGGCAGCCTCTTGTTGAAACCTCATTGATATCATGCAATTATCAATCACCAAATATCAAGCATCAGTTTTCAGCATGCCCTGCCTCCAGTATATATCAATGAAGCCTCCAGCTCAAAATCTATACAAAACAGTAACATTTTTTAAATGCATTTGTTTTTGGACAATTTCTGAACCCTCAAAGGTGAAAATTGGTTAAGAAGATATTGCTGAAAAATCGTTCAGTACTTATGAAATATTGTTTTTGAATACTCCATTTTTACTAACCCCAAACTGTCAGCTGCAAAAATGGTTGCCAACATTTTACTGAAGCATTTATCTGAAGCACTGAAGCTACTTATAATGAACTATGTGATGATATTAAAAACCAGTTTAATGCCATAAGATGAAGAAATGTTCTCCTAATCAAATCATACATTTTATTTTAGAATTTCCAAAAAACCGAAGAATTTCAAAACCGCGGTTTCGGTTTTAAAAAATTGAAAACCGATCGGTTTCGGTTCGGTTTTGTGATAATTTATTAACTATTAAATCAGTTAATAATATAGGAACTGCTAAAGAAATTTGACCTTAAAAAATTTTAGCAAATTTTAAGATATTTTTACCGATCTGTATTTAGAGATCGGTAAAAATAATATAATAATTGGATGAAAAATTTTGTTTCTCATTTCTAAATTTTGAATTTTTCTAGTGAAAATAGATTAAAAGTGAAAACCGAAGGCCTTGAAAAACCGCGGTTTCGGTTTCGGTTAAAACCGAATTAAAAACTCTATTTTATTTTAATTAGTCAGATGGGTTTGCACTTAACTATGGTTAGACATGGTTAAATTTCCATTATTTAAACTTTAAAAAACATACATTAATAATTTTAACAGATTATTTTACCTTTTCTCTTGGTATGCTCTCTCTTTCCCCTCCACTGCTTATTAGTTGCATAAAAATAATAAATTTTTCTTTCGAAACATTAACATGTGAAAAGCTGTTTTCGCCAAGTAAAAATTATTTTAATTTAAAGTTTTGCAAAGTTTACACAACATCGTTCTGGTTTTATAAATAAAATATTTGGAAATATTATAGATCAATAACCGTAAGGTTAGTTTTATTATTATAGTATATTTTCATAGTTTTATTACCTATACAAAAAAATAAAATAACATACAGAGCGTATGATGAATATTTATTGAATATAACTATAATAATATTAATCATACGTCCTGATGCAAAAATAAACTCTTATCCCCATATGCATAAACAATATTTTAAATTTATAAAAGGTTTATAAAACAAAATTTCCATACAAAATTTGTTTCGTAAACCTCTGATAAATTTAAAAATTGTTTATGCATATGGGGGTTAAACTAAGCCTAATAAAGCCTTCATACAAAATAAAATTAGAGATTTTTATATCACTCTCTTCATACAAAGGTGATAGTTAACAGTAATGAGTATAAAATTTAATTCCTTATTACATCAATTCTTATTTATTTGGTTTTTATTTTACTTTACATCCATCATTGCATTATAATTTGCATTAGAAATACTAGCTAATGTCATAATAAATTGGCTTTACTTTTCAAAAATATTCCAACCCCTTTAGCATTCTATGCAAATATAATCAAGCAATGAAAGCTTCTTAAAAAATGTTCACAAAAGAACCTTATTAACAGCAGTAACATAAATCTCTATGTATTAAATTTTCTTATTCAAACTTTATCCAGACAGATTTATGACAAAATGTCGATCTCATATTTTCCAATTAGAACATAAAATATGTTTCTATATACTTGGCACAATAAATGAATGACATGGAAAATTGACATTTGAGTCGTGTCATAAATTTGCAGAAACATAAATGAATAAATGATATTTAGCAAAAGATAATTATGACATATGTAAATTACAAAAAGTCAAGCACATACATAGGAAAATTAAACACACAAACAAAAAGAAAAAATAATACTTGCAGACATTTCAATACTAGGGTGGTCCCCAACTAAAATAACATTTTGTTTTATTTTAAGATACCATTTTCCAAAATGTTTTTCTAGCTTTAACTCCTGGATGAGTTTTTTCTTGATTTGTCTGCTATTTGTTGCAAAATAACCTAAAGCATTAAAATATTATATCCACAAAACTGTAACTCTAATGGAAAAATGAACATTTTGCAATTTTAGTATAACGATAAGGACATGAGTTCAAAGCACGAAAGGCCTTGGCTGACTTGTTTTTCATTAATGCTTTATATCTTGTTAAACAATAAATTGGTGTAGAATAAATAGTTTATTTCAAACCATTTAAAAAGTCTATTTAAATCTAAATATTTTTGCTAAACATCAGTAATTGATTAAATAATCATTTTATAAATATCACAGCTTTTAAACGATTTCGTACACGTTGTTGCCATTATATGATTGACTTAAAACTGTTGCTCAATTTTGTTTTTAAGTGTAGGTCTAATGCCCATGAAACTAGAGAAGACATAATAAATTTGCAGACAATTAGAAATGGAAAATTATTATGTAGCAAAAAACCAAACAAAAAAACATGCGTAAAGATAAAATAAATTGCTTAATTTCAGCCTATAATGTTTGCTTTGACAAAATTCATATGGTCAATTCGCAAGGTCTCCTATCATGTCATAGTGTTCTAATATTTCACAATGGTTTTTAGTGCTACTTTCTATGCTATGTTTATTGTGTTATCGTAAAGAACCAGCAGAGACTAACGCCGAATGCCTAAGAGTCAGTTAAGCCGAGCCGCCGAGTCGTGATATTGTTACGAATGTGCGATGACAATTTGAATTCAACGGTCTGTAACGACTGCCTGCAGCATTCATCATGTTTGATGGCACGTCCATCATTGACATTATTTGTAAGTATGGCAACACTAAATATTTGCGCTGCTGGCAATGACATCGAAAAGCTCTAGAAATCGAATGTACTAGTATGTCCGTTAAGAACATTGTAGATGATTCCCGATAGATGGCGCGTGTATAAATAGTGGCAGAGCTGGCTGTCGTGAGTTGAGTTTATCATTGGCGCTGTTAGAGTTAACATCAACTGTCTTGTGCATATAAGGTTGTACGTAATAGAGTGTGTGTGCATTTCTGCGAATTGATAAACGTGTATAAAGACATTGAGTGACTATTTAATTCTGTTGTTGTTGTACATTCTAAATAAATAAAGAGTTGTTACAATTTTAAACTACTAAAACTGCTTTTATTTGCAATCAAAAGTATCCGGTTTATTTAAAGGAAATAAACCCACGTTTTTTAAAGGTAAAAACATAACAATATATTAGAACATTATGACAATATGACTGATAAGAGACCTTGTGAATTGACCAATAGTGTATACCTTCATAGCTGACGAATTAGTCGACTAATTTAACTACATTTCAATCAAAGAGATAAATAAGTTTTTATGTTGCTGTGTACAGGCTAGTATTTTAAGCACAATATCGAATATGAACCGGCTGGAGAGCAATACAACTAAAACAATCCATTTAAATATATAAATGCCTTTGTACGTTTATTTGTTTATTTGTTCTACAATCACGACTAAACGGTAGAACAGCTTTGATTGAACTTTAGAACAAAGATAGATCCCTACTTAGAAGCATCAGTAGGCTATATCTTTCGTCATACCTTGTACCAAAAAGGTATATTTAGAAAGTACATTTTCAAAAGTCTACCTTCAAGGGGGTAAAAACGGGTAAAATTAGAAATTTTGTGTTTATCCATATTTTTGTCTGTTCATTTGTTTGTACATTATAGGAGACTAAACCACTGGACCTATCCTATTGAATTTTGTACTGCATATTCCTCTATATTTGCAAGAAACAATCAGCTACTCTTTATTTTGAAATTTGAAGTAGGCGTGGCATCTCCCATGCAAAGTAAAATGTTGTTATGGAATATCTGGTAAACTATCATTGCGAAAGCAGCAACATTTCTCGGGATTTACTGTGTTTCCATTGTGCGCTGCTTGCTTGAAAACGGGCACGATTGAACAAATGGGCGTGGCACCACTCATACAAAAGTTTTTTTGAAATATCTGCAGAACTATAATTTTAAACTTTAAACTTTACACGAATAAATTTATTATCACTTTATGAAGTCTAAGCGAAAATGGACGGATCGGAGCAGGTGGTGTGATACCTCCCATACCAAGTAGATAATTATTTTTAAATATCTGGAGAACTATAATTGTGGAAGTCTTCAAATTTTGTTCTTATGACTCTCTTCTAATGTTACATAGTTTGGCAGACAATTTTCGGGATTGTATTACTGGGCGTGGCACCTCCCATACAATGTAAATACATAGTTAATTTCGAATATCTGGAGAACTATGATTTTAAAAATATTTAAACTTTTTATGTATCAATTTCTTATTACTGTACGTTGCTGAAAATATGCGGAATTGGATAAGTAGGCGTTCTCATAAAAAGTAAATAGTAATTATAAATATCTGGAGAACTATTCTTATGAAAGTCTTCAAACTATACGATTCAATTTGTTATCAGTTACATCGGAACATCTTGAGAACTATTATTGCAAGATTCTTCAAAACTTGTCCGAATCTGGAGAACTTTAACTGTAAAAGTATTTAAACTTTGTATGAATTAATTTCTTATCACTGCTATGTTTAGCTTAAAATGGTCTGTTTCATAACAGTGGGTGTAGACCCTCCAATATAAAGTACATTTTCGACTTTGAATATCTGGATAACAAAAATTGTGAGATTCTTCAAAATTTGTCAGAAAAAATTTTCCGAAAATGTTACGTAATTTGTTTGAAATTCAGGGGGTTATTATTAGTGGTCATGGAACTTAACATAGAAAATAAATATATATTATCAAATATCTGGGGAAAATGAATTGGAGAAAGCCGTAAAACTTTGAAGGATTTATTTCGTTACTAAGGTACGTAGTTGGCTGAAAATGTGCTGGATTGCATTAGTTATTATCGAATATTTGGAGCAAAATTGTGAAAATCTTTAAGACTAGTAAAAACGGACATGATCGAAACAAATGGAGTAGAACCTCCATTACAAAGAAAATTTTAATTTTGAGTTTCATAAAGTCTAAATCACTTTCTTATATTTTTAGGATGTTTAACTGAAATTGGGCGGGATCGGCTTAGTGGTAATTACCCCTGTATAAAGAAAATACTTATAACTGTGCCGTATTTCAAAAACTAAAAATTTTTTTTTTTTTCAAATTGTTTTTCAAAATTTAAAATTTTTTTTTTAATTTTTTCCATTTTTTCCATTTTTTGAAATTTTTTTAGTCTTTTTTTAATTTTTTAAAAATTTTTTTTTTTAATTTATTAGTGAAAAAAAATTTATAAAAAATTGTTTGTGGTAAAAAAAATATTCGGGTTAAAAAATAATTTTCACGATTTTGACTTATAGTAGGTGCAAATTACTTATATAAATCGTTGCAATGGACTTTGAAATATCTATCATTAGATATGCATATTGTCTCCATTTTAAATAGCGACCTAGCCGGAAGAATTCCCGATATTTTGATGTATCAATTATGTTTGTAAGTTATTTGGGGACTACGGAAAGTTGATTTCAACATACTGACGGACAGACATACGGACATGGCTATATCGACTTCGCTATATATAACGATGCAGAATATATATACTTTGTGGGGTCGCAAATGAAAAATGTAGAAATTACAAACGGAATGACAAACTTATATATACCCTTGCCACTCATGGTGAAGGGTATAAATATATAATAGTAAGATTCTTTGCGTGAGTTCTTTTGCTGCCTTTGTACGTAGTTGAGAACAACAACAACTGAACGAAGTTCTAAACAAGAGATCACAGATTTTCTTTATTTTCGCTGTAGGTCCTTTAGTTTACGAATTATAAGCAATTTTGGATGTTTTGGAATTTTCATCATGAATTATCTAAAATTGCTTATAATTGGTAAACTAAAGGGTCTAGAGCCAAAATAATGGAAATCGGGTTTGAATATGAGTGATTACAGATTTTCTTTATTTTCTCTCTAGGTCCTTTATTTTACGAATTGTTAGCAATTTTAGATATATTGGAATTTTCTTCATGAAAATCGAAATAGATGGGAAATATGAGTGGTCACAGATTTCCATTATATTCGCTCTAGGCCCTTTAGTTTGCTAATTATAAGCAATTTTAGATATTTTGGAATTTTCATCAAGTTTTGGTGGGAAATATGACTGATCACAGATTTCCATTACTTGCGCTCTAGGCCCTTTAGTTTACGAATTATAAGCAATTTTAGAAATTTTTGAATTTTCGTTATAAAAATCAAGTTTTGATGGGAAATATAAATGATCACAGATTCTATTCATTTATTTTTTTTTATAAAATACTTTCACATTTTTTATTTACTACGATTGGGGATACAAGTGATGTATCAAAACTGGCAAAAAAGGTATTTATTTAACATAATGTATTACTTGTATATTCCTCACCATGAGTGGTAAGGTTATATATAAGTTCGTCATTCCGGAAACTGGTTGATATATAATGGGATATAGGAGTACAGGAGAGGATTCAGACTACAAGAGAGCGTCTAAGAGTCATTTATAAATATATAACAAAATGCTTTAATTGATTCTAGAATATCCATTGAATTCAGCCGATAGCCTATTATTATTGTAGAATTCCCTATATATTTTAGAAATCAACTTCTTAGACTACTACGAAGGTTTCAAGAGTAACTAAAGTGTTACCTAACTGTACCTCAACTGTAAAATTTTCAAAAGATATTAGACATTTATTTTTTACTTCTATTAAGTAGATTAGTTTATATAAAATTGTAAAACTCACCTTCCTTTATTGCCTTAAAATCTAAGAATCTAGTCTCAGTTGTCGTTATTGAGAAGAATTCCATGTCTTTAGTTTAAGCTGCTGAGTAATGACGAATCACTTACTTAATCACTCTGTTGGTCCACACCTTTCTTTCTACCAATTTTCAATTCAACTGTTCTCATAATATTTTAGTTTTTTTCCACAGCGCATCATTAACCTTTCTTCTTAAGATTTTCTATTTTTCGTAAAAAAAGATAATCAATGGATTAGGAAGTCATTTTTAAATATAAAGAAATATAACTAAATGAATGAGTTTCTTTGTAATAAAAACGAAAATGTTTTAAAGCCATAAGCTGAAATTCGTTGCTCTATTATAAACATTTCTTTAAAGAAACAAATTCTTTTATAGAGCATCTTTAGCACTAAGTCTTAAGTACAATGCAGAGTAAATAATGAAACATCTAGTCATTTGGTCATGGCGTTTGTAACCCCACTGCTTAGATATATTTACTCACAATTAAACAGTTTAATTACACAATATGAAGTAAGTCTAGAATAATATTAAATGAAAATTAATGTTGAAACTTCGACTGGCAACAAGTATTTTCATTTGTATTAAAGCAATGATTAATGTTGATGTTTTTAAAGTTGTTAAAAAAAATTCGTTACTGACCACTTATTCCTCAAAACTGGCGAAATCTTTTGTCATAATGTATATTTTTGTGTAGATAGAGTCGTGCCTGGTTGGCTGGCTGGCATAAGCTAAAATGCATTTTGTTAAAAGACAATTGTTGCAATACCGGATGCCTTATGTTGGTATTAAATTTTACTTGTTAATTTTTTTTTTCCTCTTTAATACTTTTTCTCTACTTCGCTGCCATTTGGTCTTTTAGTGAGAAATTGCAAGTTCCTTTTGTGTGTGCTGTCGTCATTGTTGTTCATTCTATTTAATCCGTCTACTATCCAGCGCTCCAAATAAGAACTTGAAAAAGAACCGCGCTTTTCTTTCCAGACAATAACATGGAGCTGGATAAAAAAAAGTAAAATACAAGCAACCGTCATGCACTGGATAAAAAAAAGTAAAATACAAGCAACCGTCATGCACTTTTATCTATTTTGATTATTTTTTTACCTTTTTTGTGCTGTCTTGTAGACATTTGTCTTGAGTGTTTTTTTAAGACCTGAGTTTTTTATATTTTCTATTAGATACTTGCATTTACCTTTCTTTTCATTCCTGCATTCATTCATTCTCTTTATTTCTTGCATTTTTCTTAACGATGTTCCGTTTAAGGACATTTCTTTTATAGTTTTTTTTTCTTTTCTTATTTATACTACTGTTGTTGTTACATTTGTTGTACAGGATTTTATCATTTGAAATCTTTTATTTACCGGTTTTAATGTGCACTTTGCTGCTCGTTTAAATGCATGAAAAATAATGCATCAGCCGTAAATTTCAATAATAATTTGCCAGCGTTTTGTTAAAAGTAAGAAAATGCTTTTATTGTAATTGTTTTCAGCTGTTTTTGTGTTTTGTTTTTATGCTGCAATTGCAACTAAAAAGAAAAATTTTGAAAATTGCCAAAAAGTCCAATTTTAAGTTAAAAAAAAATGCATAACATTTTTATTATCGATGTAAATATGTTTCCCGAAGCATCCATAAATTCAATTCAAATAGTCACAGTTTCTACTCGAATAAACAATAATCCGTAATTTGAGTTTTTAAAAACATGACCTTTATCATCGCCAATCTTTTGCTTATTTAATAAAACGTGAAACACTTCACCTTCGTGAGAAGGGTATATATAAGTTTGTCATTCCGTTTATAATTTCCACCATATAATTTTCCAACCCTATAAAGTATATATATTCTGGATCCTTATAGATAGCGGAGTCGATTAAGCCATGTCCGTCTGTCTGTCTGTTGAAATCAATTTTCTGAAGACCCCGGATATCTTCGGGATCCAAATCCTCAATAATTCTGTCAGACATGCTTTCGAAAAGTTTCCTATTTAAAATCAGCAAAATCCATCCATAAATAACGGAGATATGATAAAAAATCCGAGACAACCTCTATTTTTGGCCTATTTTTGATCTATATCTCGATTACTAAGTCATAAATATAAACAATATGGATATCTAATGATAGATATTTCAAAGTCCATTGCAACGATGTATATAAGGCCATAGTAAGTTGGACCGACAATGGGTCAAAATCGGGAAAAAAATTTTTTAAATCGAATTTTTTTTCACAAAAAAACATTTTTTTTGTCATAAGTCCATTGCAACGATGTATATAAGGCCATAGTAACTTGGACCGACAATGGGTCAAAATCGGGAAAAAATTTTTTAAAATCGAATTTTTTTTCACAAAAAAACATTTTTTTGTCATAAATTTTTTTCACTAATAAATTAAAAAAAAAAAAATTTTAAATTAAAAAAAAAAATAAAATTTCGAAAAAAAAAAATTAAAAAATTTTGAAAAAAATTAAAAAAAAAATTTTTTAATATTATTTTGAAGTATAATTTGGTGAAGGGTATATAAGATTCGGCACAGCCGATGGGTCAAAATCGGGAAACATATTTTTTAACCCAAATTTTTTTCACAAAAAACATTTTTTTGTCATAAATTTTTTTCACTAATAAATTAAAGAAAAAATTTTTAAATTAAAAAATTTTAAATTTCGAAAAAAAAAATTTCAAAAATTTTTTTCTTAATTTTATTTTAAAGTATAATTTGGTGAAGGGTATATAAGATTCGGCACAGCCGAATATATCTCTCTTACTTGTTAGAATTTATAGAATTATATACTCAGAACCATACATGTTTACAGTAATCATTTCCACATTTTTAAAAATATTTTAACAATATTATAGTCACAGTAATAATTTACATGATTGTGGTAACCATAATATGGTTAACTTACGATTCACATGATTGTATCAACAATTTCTTCTGAATTCGATAATTCAAAAGAAATTGTTCGTCTGTCTTTTTCTTGAAATTTTTAAAAGTTTAACCAACAATTTCTTTAAACATCCCTAAATTCAATTCTAACAAAAAAAAAAGCTCTTCCTCCCATATAATTCCTATCATTAATCCATCAGCCACTTACTGTATTTTATTTATAACTCTTCACTATTTTTCTGGACTTTGAATTCTTTTGTTCAAATTAAATTTATGCAAATTCTCGTATAAATTTAGAAATCCTCTTCTAGTTTTGCTTTCAAATAATAGCCAACCAATTTTCCCTAATTTTCTGTACAACCATGTGTGTGTTTGTACGAAGTTTCTTTTTTCGCGAAAGATTTATGTGATTTCATTTTAAAGGTCATGTCCACAGACGAAAACACCATGAAACAGTTGGCGAAAAAGGCCAGAGAATAAAAATATAGTAGAACTACATTGTATATCAATGTGTATATTAGCATTGATGTTTGTATTGTATGTGTTTTTATATATAACATGAAATAGGACCAGCTGTTACAGTGTTACTGGCCATGTTTAACACAGACCACAAAACCATTTCCAATTTTTTGTTGTTTTTTCTTTTGCTTTTTATTCATTCGCTCGGGTCGGGAGTGAAAAAAACGCAACATTACTGGTTAACTTTAACCAAACCAAAGAAAACCAACAACAATAACAACAAAAGAAAAAAAAAATGCAAAAACGCAAGAGGACTCACCCTTATTTCTTAAATTTTGTATTTTTTTTTTTTTTTCATTTAAATAAATTCATATTGGCCTTAGTAGCGTTTTTTTTTTTTTTCTTTTAATATACGTTTTGTTTTCTGTTTTTCTTTGTTATTAATGGAAAAGTTTAGGCAGGGGTTTAAAAAAGAAACACTGCCAACAAAAATAAATCTCTTTCAAATCTGTACACGTCTTTCTCCATACACAAGCTGTATGTTTCTAGTTTAACCTGATTTAAACCTTTTTACCCAGCTCCGCTTTTTTTTCATTTCAGTTTTGCAAACCAAAACAAAATATTCATTTATTAAAAAGTCATACTGCAAAGAGCAACTACAAAAAATATAAATGTTATAAATAAAACAACAAAAATGGTTTGTTTGTTAAAAATAGAAAAAAAACACCAATTTTTTTTTTCATTTTAACCAAAATCCGCTTGAAGTTTTTTTGTTTTGGCCAATCACTTGTTCCAAAAGTTTTTTTCAAGAGCATAGTACATGTGTGTTGTGTATTTACAGTCATTTTATTATTTATGAATCTTTTAGGTTTCCTTGTGTAAAAAGTTCTGTAAATATTTAATGGTTAAATTTTGCTTTAAATGTAGTTTTCATTTTTAAAGTAGGCCTAAAAATATTAACAAACAATGCTCTGAAATGGACTACAGATATTTGAAAAGGAATTCCTCGATATTAAGGAAAATATTGTGGAATCAAATAGAAGCATGACAACTTCACATTCTTAAAACTGGCCCTGTAGATTTTTTGATAAAGACTCTTTGGCAGAGTTCCTTTGACCAAGAATGACGCTTGAACAACGCTACCAAATAATCAAAACTTACTTTGAAAATCAGTCATCTATTCGCCCAACTTATATGCGACTGTTTTATCGCAAAATTGTGTTAAACTCATTTATAGTTTAATGGGTTTATTAATACATCCACAACAGACTCTACAGACTCCACTACATCCAGAAGAATGCACCGGTTATTGCTGTTTACACGCTGATGACATCATCGGTCTTTATTTCTTCAAAACTAAAGACGGAGCTCTCGTTATGGTCAACGGAAATCATAACCGCACCATGATCACTGAATTTTTGTTTGAAAATACTGACGACATTGACCGGGGCGCTCCGCAACCACAGTTTTATTGAAATCAAAATTAAGCGATGACATGATTTCGAAAAATGGACCTAGGTCGTGTATTTTGACACCTCGTGATTATTTCCTGTGGGACCACATAGAGTTAATGGTTTATGTTAATAAACCAGCAACAATTGACGGCTTGGATACCAACACTGTTTGTGTTATTCGTGACATTGGGCCAACAACGCTCAAAAAAGTGGCCCAAAATAGGACGTCCCAAAAGCACTTAATTAACCCTTTCACCACCATAAGACTAATTTTTGAACAATTCTTGAACACCATACCAATAAAACTGTAAATTTTCAAAGACAATAAAATATAAATGCTGTATCCTAATTTGTTTTAATCTAAACGCATTAATAAGAGACACGTTTGCGAACTAATTAAAATGCAACCCATTCTTTTTTTCGTTATTTAGTTATTCAATGTGTTTGTGTTGGGACACCGGTGTCCCAGTGATCGTCAAAGGGTTTAGAACAGCAGCGGTGGTCATATCTCTGGAATCATTTTCAAATTTTAATCATTTTAAAATATATTGATTTGTCGAATAACAAAAAATTTTGTTGAAAATTCACTTTTTTATGTTATTTTTTACAATTTTAAGTAAATTTGATGTGACTGCCGATTCGCAATAGAGAGTATAAAGTATACTCAAGCAGCAACATATTAACAAATTAATTAACAGTTTTGAATATTAATAAGTTTTTTTAGTAATAAAAATTATGAATTTCCCATTCCTTAGAGTAGGAATGGGAAATTCATAATTTTTATTACGCTCTGAATTTTATTTTTATAAATACGTATGATTAATATTTAAATCAAAATCATACGCTACATATTTTATTGGTTAAATATCAGAGGTGTAAAAAATATTCGGCTGATATAGTAAATCCCGTACTTTACTATGCATAACATATATCTTTCTCAAATTTCATATAAATTGTGTGCTGCGCTATCAACCTGAGGGTTGCGGATTCGATTCCCGCCAGAAACTCTGGATGTATCTGCAGACAAGCAAATAGCTCTGCGTTTGTGTTTGTTTTTGTAAATAAAAAAATAATCCAAATATTGCATAATCTAACGTTTAACCTTCACGATGCAAGGATTAATATTATCCGATTTTATTACATTTTAAATTATCTGTAAAAGATGGCTTATCTTTTGAACGCGGTTTTTGTTTTTAATAACTTATATGTCATTTTAAACATTATAGTGTAAAAAACAAAGTTTTGTTTGCTTCGACAATGACGAATTGTTTGCCAACAAAGCGTTATATGCGGGACGTTTTACTTTACTTCTTTAATTTGAAAAAAAGTGCAGCTGAAGCACACCAATTGCTTACCAAAGCTGGTGGCGAATATGTTTCATTGGTTTTAAGGTGCGTTTGTGCGGTTCAGAAGTGGTGATTTTGATACGGAAGACAAATATCGCGTAGGCCAGTCAAAAAAGTTTGAAGCCCAAGAATTATTATTCAATAAAACCTACAATAAAACTAAGTAGAACTCAACAAGAGTTTGCAAAATCATTGGGAGCTACTCAAGCAGCAATTTAAAAACGTTTGCAAGCTGCAGGATTCATTTAAAAGTATTGAGTACCATACGAATTAAAGCTAAGAGACCTTGAGAGACGATTTCTATGTCTGAAATGGTACTTGAACGCTATAAAAGAAAATCATTTCTTCAACGAATCATTACTTGTGATGAAAAAGGGATCCATCACAATAACCCGATGCGTAAGAGACCGTATTTGAAGCCCGGACAACCACACGCAGAAAAAAAATATAGTTGTGCATGGTTACTGTAACTATTTCAAAATGTTTAACAATATTATAGTCACAATAACTATATACGATTGTGGTAACAATAATATGGTTAATTTATATATACATGGTTACAGTAAACATGTATATGATTGTGACAACCACTTATATGATGAAGGACTTAACATATTCACCCCTGTTCCAATTTCAGAACTATTTGCAATTAGAACGATTTTGTAAAATCACACGAAATTGAAATTTGGAGTTCTCAAATCGTATAAACTTCGAATATTCGAAATTAGTTTTCGAAGTGGCAAAATATAAAAACATCTGATTTTCTTGTCAAAACTATTGCTTCATAATAATTCATTTGTAAAGATTTAAAATGCCGTCTGCTTTTATATTGAGTTTTTTAGAATTAAAGCGAAGAAAAATAGAAAATGAAAATATAAGACGACGCAATTTAAGAGATGCTTCAGATCTATTGTCAATACCAGACACTGCGTAAGTGTTACATTATTTTTTTAAACAATAATGCCAATAAGCTTTTTTTAAGATTCATAGCATTTTTCCGGGTGAACAAAACTGCCTTTGTCATGATATTGGATAAAATTTCGCCTCAAATGAGCAAATGTACAATACCAGAAATAATTCAATTAGTTTTCTATTTGTTTAGTTTCGTTCTCCATTAAATGCTCGTACTCAACTTGTCGTTTTCTTTTGAGAGGAGTTTTTGTCGATGTGTGTGGTGAAATGGGTGGAGTTTGAGTGTTTTGAATATTCTTGTCGATATTCTCTTCATTTGTATGTCCCCAGTTTTCACACATTTCAATGCCATCTACAGCAGTATAAAATCCACAAATAACGGCCAGCTCCTCCTCTGTACTGGTTAAAACAAATTGATTGAAGTTCCCACCTCCTGTGTGTTGAACCTCAGATTTATTGTGGGTTAGCTTTCTTTTTATATGTCCCTTCCAGTCCAGCCAAACCTGAAAGATCATTTTGTTTATACAACATACATATGTGCATGTACAAAAATAACTAGTAATTAATTAAATAACATTGGGATCATACTTACTTTTTTCCAGCTTCCTATGTCTTTTTCTGGTGGACCTGCGTTGTTCAAATCGTCTTTCAGCTTGGACCACATTTCCTCAAGCACAATTTTGTCTCCTTTAAAAAAACCTCTAGCCACTCCAGAATTCTCAGACATAAATTTGAGGATTATCTCATCTTGTTTGGCATTTCTATGTTTGCCCCTGCAAAGATGATATTTGTTATAAAACATACGAATTAAATTCTCACAAATATGTAACTTACATTTTGTTTTTTACCACCAAAACAATTTTTTAAACAAATTTTCTTATTTTTTAAATTCTGTTACCGCGTATTTTATCACCATATGATCGAACATATGTTTAAATGTCATATGTTTTGGTAGAGATGCCACATGTAAGTTCCTCAAATAAGGTAATTTTTTTTGGTACTTAACTTTACAAAAATGTTGTAAAACAGATTTACAACGTTTTTTAACTTTATTAGAATGTTATTTTACACTTAATTTACTTGTTTCAATATTTAATTATAACCCAGTAATTGCACAAATGTTAACTGAATTACGCTGGCACCACTATTTTTATCAATGTTTATTTATATTGGCAGCGCTGGTTTTTCGAACTTAAATAAAAATAGTTCTAATTTGACAAAATTTTGTAAATTTTGATCAATATTTATTTAAAACCCTAATTTATTGATAGTTATTACAAAATATGTTAATATTAACATTTCAAAATATAAAATACATTTCATATTAATGGTTTTTCATATTTATTTTATGGTGAAAGCAAAATATCATTAAAAAAAGCATTTAAATATGCGTTACCCACTTAGTTTGCTCATTTTCAAGAAAAAACGAATGAAATGAATTAGTTTTTTAAAATAATTTTTTAATGTATAAACATTATACCAAAAACGATAATATAACCATAAAAAATTATGTTCTATTTACATTCGATCAGGTTTTTTTACACGGAATAAAACGAATAAAAAAAAGAAAAAACGTTCTGATTTGATATTAAGAACACGAAAAATTTCGAAAATTTTCACTTTCGTTCTGATTGTAAAACCAGAACATGGGCGATTATGTTGCTCTCGGCTTATGGATACAGGGAACCTGTACCGAATGCAACTGATTCGTTTGAAGCGTGCATAGACCAAAAAACACACAGCATATGCGGGAAGACATGAAATTGTAATATTTAGAAAGAAGTGGTTAGGAAGTTTTGCCTCACTAACCGTATAGTCCAGCCCATGACATGTACGCCTACTATTTGTTTAGATTATCAGATTATCCGAAATTGGCTTGATTCGTTCATAGCCTCAAGAGATGTTCTTTTGGGTCGGAATCAGAGATGTATATGAGTTGATTCGCTTTTTCTCTTTATGAATGAAATCACTGCTTTTGTTGTGTTTTCAATCATCAACATGTGCTATTAATATAGCTTGCAGTGCTTGCACTCTCACAATGTTTCAGTCAGGTTTAAAATGCCGTTAGTAATAATAACTCAATAATTTTGACTGTGCTTTGATTTGTATGCAAAGTATTCAAATGATTCAAAAAACCTCGATGATAAGTTGAATGCATAGTACAAAATCAGTGCATTAATTTGTTTTAAATAAGTTTTCGCGCGTGGTTCAAGAAGTAAATGTCATCTTAGATTGATATAATGAACTCCGAAATAATAAAACATTTTGAAAATGGTGTTTTCTCTATTATACTTAAAAAATAGAGATAAATATGCATGAAAAATACTCCATAAATGAATTCAAACATACTCATATAGGAAAGTGTTTACAGAATATGCAAGCAATTACATGCATTTTGCAATTATAGTTTTCGTTTAGTTTATGTATTCTGATTAGTCAGTATTCACTTTTGCAAAATAATAAATATGTCATTTGAATGGTATTCATGCACATCTCTGGTCGGAATCCATATGTTCCCAGTAAGATATGACGAGGTCATAACTAACAATGGCTAAAACTGTGAATAAATTTATATTGCACAAAAGTTTCAAAATAAAAGCTAGGAATATTACCGCATTATTAAGTCATACACCCAACAAATTTAATTGTAAAAATTGGAAAGAAAACAATGCAAAAGAATGACTTAACACACAGATACGTACATTGGCGTTTTAAATTATTATTTTAAAATCGTGATATCATTGAAGGTTCGCTTACAAATAAGGGTTTAAATAAGTAAGCTATTACAAAAATTTGTCTTCATTTATTTAAGAGATTTCAAAATGAATATTTTAAATTAACAAATAAGTAGGTAATCATTCAAAAGGTTTTTAAAGACTTTTATAAAGTTTTAGTCATGAATTTGGTAAAAAAAATTAAATGTCATACAATACCAAACTATTGTACTTCCTAGTAATGCAGATGATATGCAGTAGTCATTGATAAGTAAGTTGTTCAGCAATTGCAAGTCACTACCAAGTTTTTGCTAGGAGGGTATAACTAAAACCAATTTATTTCATGGTTGTAAAGTATTCAAACACTTTTACAGCTAGCAATTTTGTGGTTGTAGTTTTTTTTTAAATTTGCGGGTATATCAATACCTTCAAGTGAAAATTCCTCTCCATATTCTTAATCCTCATAATTTTAAAAATTATCCTAGTCTATATAAAAATAAGAATCCCAAAAGTCAGTGCTTATGTAATTTTAGGCCACCTGTAAATGTCTTTTTCCACAAATAAAGATAAAATACTTTATTTTTAATGTGCAAATAAAAGTGAAATTAATTACGGTTAAGTTATTACATATGGCTTCTTTATCCAGCAGCCTTATTATTTTTATATTAAAATTTCTCTGGTTTTTATTTAGTTTTCTTATTCAGATATATGGATAAATGTATTTTGAAGTAGAAACATTTAAAAACCAACCTTGTTTGATCCTTAATATTCATTTATTTCCCAACATTTTATTGCCCACATGTTTTATGTTACATATTTCCGGCATAAATACTAGAGTGGAAAAGGTGGAAAATGGTGACTACTCATTTTAATATTGTGTTGACTATTATTTACGATTATTGCCATAATTATGGGTTGCAATGCCTCATGCTGATTTTTAGTATAAATTACTTCTTTTTTTTTTCGTCTTTTAGCAGTTTTGCACAATTTTTGCACATTGTACCAATGGCTTTTGGTTGTTATGGCTCTCGATATTAACACCTATCAAAATGGCTTAAGCGCCTACGAAAACGACAAGACAACAAAAAGCAGCTTTTATTAGATGTTTATGTGTGGAAAACAAGTGAAGGTGTATGTATGTATTAGGTTATGTGAATATTTTAGTTATTGTTGTATGTATTTAGCAATATACATTGCACATATATCATTGGCATGGTTTAAATCAGGAAAGGTAAGAAGGACAAGCTATTTTTGGTATAGCTACTACTACTGTCACTAACAAAAATACAAAGACAAATACAAATACTGGAAAACATAAACATGTTTTGATATGTATATATATGTATATGTGTGTGTGTGTGTTTAGGTGCTGTTTATGTATTAGTGTTTATATTAGGTTAGAGTATCTGCTATGCAGTGAAAGTACTTTAGCTAGACAATGAGTTATACAAGTGGTTGTGGTAATTTATGTGTTTAGCTTTTGTTTTAACATCCAACAGCCTGCATATGTTGGAACACATGCATGTCCATTAGGGTGGAGCTTATTTTCCACATTTTTGATTTTCATGCTTCCAGAGTTTAAATTGTTTCTTTCATCATACGAAACTACTAAACTAAATGCTGAAAATATTGAGCAAAATTGGATAACATGAATGAATTTTATTTACCCATATATGTTAAAATGTAAAATGTAAATATTTTCTGTCATCGATAACCCATTACAATTTGATACCAAAAAAAATGTCATGCAGATAGGCACTTCAACCGAAAGGTCCAACAAGAGCCTTGTCCAAGAATAGCCAATACACCTACTTATACCTTCGTATAGGAAGCCAGAATTCTTGAACTTAGCTCCTGAGTTTTATGGTATCCATCAATATCCAAAATTAGTTTTGTTTGGTAAACCCATAAACCCAAAATCGATTACATGTAGCCAATGCAAACTTCGAGAAACTATAACACGGTACAGTTAGACGACATACGATGGCTTTCATTGGCAAACATTTTTTGTTAACACCGATTTCCAAAATTTGAATGCCATTCAATAGTAAACACTAGGGTGGGTTTATTTAGCAATCGATATTGCCATCGATTTTTCGAAATTTCCACTATGACATATCAAAAAAATCATTTTCGAAGCGCCCAAATTTCAGAAAAAGTCAAAATATCTTCTTTTGTTTTTAAGGTTTTTTTAGTAAGTAATAAAAAATAAAAGTTGAGAAAAATTACCGAAAATACGATTCAAATTTTTTTAAACTTCTGGCGCTTCTGTCGAGAAAGCGATATGTCCAATTGAAAAACTCATTTGTATTGGAAGAGAGCAGATTGTCAGCTTCCGAAAACACTTAGTTTTTCCAAATTCTGAAGATACCGATTTTTATAATTTTGTCCACATAGATTTTGATTTGGAACCACAGTGCGAAACTGCAAGTTAAATCTAATCTAAATTAAAAAACCAATACATACAAAAAATACAAATACAAAAAATTGATAAAGAATTTGCAAGACTCGGAGCCTTCGACCAGTAGGATAGAAACAAAGGATTATTTAAGGGGGGGGGGGGGGTTGTTAAATATGCAGTAAAGAAAGCTTCCTAAATGCTTCATTTTGCAGACAAAAGGACTTATAGCGGTATTGTAAAATCATTTCAATATTACACGGCGTGTCATTGCAAGCCAAGGTCTTGCATACTCGTTGCTGTAAGAGGGCTGAGAGAAAATCTACTTATGATGGGCTGCTGATAGGCTTACTTAGGAAGGCAAAATAAATAAGAAACCAACAAGAAATTTATTGTTATCATTTATTCACTTGTTATTAGAAGGGGATTCATAGGGCTTCTTGAAAATCTTCTAAGAGCAGGCGGAGTGGAATGATTATCGAATATTTTAGAATGTGTAAGTATGCCTTTTAGAAGGCCTACAAACTGAAGTCCTATCACTTTTTCCCGCTGGGTAGTTAATACTGATGCATATGACTTGGGATTATGATTACAGATCAACCAAAACAATTATCAGGCAATACGAATGAGCAGAACACAGCAAGAAGTTTATTTTCAGATCCTAAAATAGATATCTAATTTCAAGATTTAAAACAATTATCGATGTACTTGTGTGCAACGAATAAATTGATGCGAAGGAAACTGCACAATATCATGTCATATTGTCATATTGTCATATTGTCCTAATATTTCACAATGATCTTTATTGATTTTCAAGCAAAAAATGTCCTAAAATAATACTTCTTTCTACGCTATATTTATTGTGTTATGGTAACGAACCAGCAGAGAACCAACGCCGAATGCCTAAGAGTTGGTTAAGCCGAGCCGCCGAGTCGAGATATATTATGACATTATGACAATATGACTGATAAAAGACCTTGTGGATTGACCAATTAACAACAAAATATGTCCGCAAAAGTTCACAAAATCCTTTATCATGGAGAAGATGTCATTAAGCATCATTTAGTACCACTTGACAATCTATCTATCTACCAGAAAAATATCACGAAATTCTACAAATATATTACTGGCAACTAGCATTCGAAGTCAATGGCAAGTAGAACATCGAGACTTAGATGAAGATGCAAAAGGGCTGCTAGAGGAAAGTAGCTGCTAGAGAAATAATATGGAATATTTGTTTCTATTTTCCAACCAAATTTTTTTTATAGTTATTTAAGTTATTTAATGTACAAAATTACGTTATAAAATATTTTTTGGAATTTAGTGGGTCAATGAAGTCCAAGTAAGAAACATATTATTTATTTAATAGTTACGATCCAATAGAATACAGAAATTGCTCTTAACCATGAAATTGCCTGCATTAATTTAATAAATTTTAGTGTGACAGCAATGTCTTGTACAAATTGGACCCCAGATATAGAAGGGTTAATAATGTCCAAGAAATTTAAAACTATAAACGCGTTAATTAGCAACTCATAAAAGCAATCGCAAATTAAACATTGTTTTTCTAAGAAATAATTTTAACAAAATTGTAACAAAAATGTAAAATTTGGATTTGTTTAGTATCAAATTATAACACTGGTCAACGAAAAAACACTTTTTGCATGTAACAAGAAAACTTTTGTATAGTTAAGCTTGGAACACGAATAAGGATAACAATAATATAATTAGAGTGTTTTAAATACGAATAGTTCTTTCGTTATTTGATTGTATTCTATGTTAGAAAATCTATAATAGAAATAAACATAAATGTATCTTTATGATTTTCTTCTGTATTTTGCCAACATTCATGTGTCTAACTGACCTTGATATAGTTTGTCTATCGTAGAAATGTATTGGTAGAATCTTTCATCAGCGATGAACAGGCTGATGGGTCCCAAATTATTAGGAAAGAAATCTAAATGTGAATGTAGGAAATGTATTTTCAACGACATATTACAGCCCAAATTTTTATAAATATATAACAGCTCCGCGACAATACTTTTATAGTCGCTTGATCCGTGATTTCCGAGAAAATTTAATGTCACTTTTATTAAGGATTCCCAGGCTGATTTTTCTCAATCACTAAGTTTTTCTTAAAATACGCCTTCTTTGATTTTTGCATCACGCGGTTTACAAATTTTTTCTGTGAAATATAAAAAGCCACTATTATCAATAACTTTCACGAAGTATTTTCAATATTTGATTGTCCTAGTGTAAAAGATTTCCTTTTTTATGAACATAATGATTTTTACGATCTCTGATGTTCCACAAAGAAAACAACAGTATGTTGTATACCCTATTTGTAACCCTAAAATTAAGTCAATAATCTTTCTAATTGTGTTCGTTATATTGAATTCTGTCCAAGATAAATTTAATATTTTCATAAGACTTTTTCATGTTAGAAACTTCACCTAATGTTAAAAAAGGAAGTTTATTGCCGATTTGTAAAAGAATAGCTTTTAAACTTACTTTCGAATCATTGATAAAAAAACGCTTTATATTCAAACTTCTACTTTATATTCTACACACAATCATTATTACAAAAAACTTACTGATCATATTGTGTAAAAACCTTTTAGCACTTCATCTTGATTGCAATCGAGAGGCCAAAATTTCTACCTGTTGTTCGGACAAATTTAAGTCACATATCAAATCACTGAGATCTTTTTGAGGTAGCAGATTTGACTCATTAGATGAGAAAGTTTCTTGAAATTCAGTGTCTAATGAATCGTTTTTGATCGCATCTGGCGTAGCTGACCGATTGGAACTTAGAGCAGGCTTTGTAACGCAAATCTGGTATATCAAATGTAAATAAATATGGTGTTCGAATGATTTTGATAGATTTTGATATTTTATATTAACATATCTATGGTACAACAAAATACAAAAGTAATTTTTAATTTAGATCTTTAGATCATGAAAAATCCAAAAAGTGAGAAATAAATGCCACCCTAATGTACATATATGGGGCATCAACAATACCTGGGTTTTCGGTTTCTAAGCCATATTGTATTTGTAGGTGTTTTAATAATTTTTTATTTTGCATATTATTAAATATTTTTGCTTTACAATACGCCCGCCCAACAACACAAGCCAGCATTTCCGTTGGAATACTCGTAAATATTAAAATATAAAAAATGTAAGGCATTTTTTTAAGTCGACCACTAAGCTTGTTGTAATCCGCTAACGGGGATGTAATAAAATTTCTCAAAATTATTCTAGGTCTTTTTTGAGCTACAACAGCAGGTTTTTTCCAACAAAAAAGCCTTACAACTTATTCAAAGAAAAAGTGGCCATTTTTCATTTGCAAATATAATACAAAACATAAGTTTTAAAAGATTATTAAAAACAGAAAACGCTATTTAAACTAAATTAATTTAAAAAGTTCACTTATACATAGCAACCACCTACTTTCCTTCATCGACTTCATTTCACACTAAATTTCACTGACTAATCTTTACTGTTTTCGAACATCTAACCTTCAATTTCATTATATTTGAAATTCCCTTGCAATCAAATTTTCTTATTGTTGTATTATTGTATATTTATTTTAATAGCCCTTCCCTATAAGTTTATAACCCTTTATTAAATTTTCGATGTTGTTAACCCCGATTTAATGACCCTTATTGACCTTTTATTACATAAAACTACTCGTACTGCTATTGACTGTGAACATGTTAAACATGGGAAAAGTTTGTGTGTGAGAGGAAAAGTATAAATTTTTATTACACTTTAACAACTTAACAGCTCATTGATTACTCGAGTAAATGGCATTATTTTACATTCCAAAAAAAACCTTTATACAATACTATGATTTTATGTATTTTTAGCACTTTTTTAATGTATATATATGTATGTGTAAGACGGAAGATCTTTAAAAAAATTAAAGTTTAATTTAAAAACAAAATGTTGTGAAACTAAAGTAATAAGTATTGTAACCATAAACCTATAATAAAAACTATTGAATATTCTATGTAAAATTCATTACACTTTTATACCATCCAACAAAAATAAATTCTGGATCCTTATAAAATTCTAAAAATATCTAGCTGTGGCCTTACGTCTGTCTAGTTTGGGGATAAACTTTCCCTAAATATTTAACTGTTAAGTATTGAAAATGTGTAAAAAGCTGGCAAAACAATGCTGCACTTTTTCCTACTAAAAAATTTGAATAAATTTTGTTTATAATTTTATTCAACAACAATTCAATGGCTCTGACTTATTCACATTAAAATATGATGAAAGACGGAGTTTTAAAGTGGCATATTTTTCAACATAATTTTTTTATAGGACCAAAAATTAACTGATATGAACAAAAAATGTGGATCAAATTGTTCCTAATATTTGCAATCCTACAAAAATTTTGATACAAATTTTAGTTTTAGAAGCTCAATAAATATGTAATAAAATCTTTATTTATTAACAAAACTAAACGAAATTTTCTACGTTTTTTTAAATGTTTCATTTTAAATAACAATCAAAAGATCAAAGGGAATCCCGCAATTCCGAAAATTTGGAGCAAAAATCCCAAAAAATTTTAATTTTTTAAATTTTGCCCACAGAGTCTAAATTTCCTTCGGAGCTGGGAAAATTCTTTGGCGATAAATAGGGATCACATCAGGGTTTCCAAAGCTGCTTTAAATTTTCTCATCCCAGATTCAGGATTTTAGAACATGTGGCCCAAATTTAAAACTTTGATAAAAAATAGATCAAATTCCGAAGGGCGAAGGGGCGACATTTTCGAAAACTATGACATGTTTTTTATAAAAAAATGTTCTCCGTAAAAATGTCTTACAGAAAATCATAAAATTGTTATATGTTCTTAAAGAAAGTTTTTTTTGTTTTTTTATAAAAAAGAACAGCAAACATCTACTATTATTGGTAATTTAGTTATCTAACTAAATTCAAGTCCATTAGGTTCAAGAGTTTTAAAACATCAATTTTGAAATGCCTGTAACTCGGAAATTATAAGAGATAAATACCTAGCCGAGCCACCTGAGCCCCCATAGCGCCGCGCCTGGAGTATTTGTAGAGCCCATTTTAAAAACTTAAACTCGAGTACTCCTTGGTTATGCCCACGTCAAATTTTATCCCATCCGTTCAGAAACGCCAGATTTATTTCAAAAAAAGTTTGATTCTGCCCCACTGTGCAGGGTTAAATCGTATTGAGATAATTTGTTCTGCAAATCGCTGCTGCAATAAATCGCTTGTTGCATGTGCGGTGTGGCTGGTGGCGCGGTCTTGCTGAAACCACATATCGTCCAGATTCAAGCTTTCCAGTTTAACCCACAATATCTCCGTTATAATGTTCCTGTAACGAATGCCGTTCACAGTCACAGCAATTTCGGGAGCATCCCAATCACGCCGTCTGACTAAAATCCGGACCAGAAAGTTGCACCTTGTGCGTGCTTTTGTTTCTCATGGATTTAATGCGGATTTACTGAGCCATTAATTCGACAATTTGTGTATTCACGAAGCCATTCAGATAGAAATAAGCTTCATCGGAGAAGATGACTACTTTCGGAAAATTAGCATTGACTTAACTTTGCTCCATTACCTATTGAACGAATTGCCGGCCCTTTCCATGGTCTGCTGGTTTGAGCTTCTGAGTAAGTTGAATTATGTATGCTGAAGGTGGATGTTTTTTGTTAAAAATTCGCTAAATAGTACTTCGTGAAATTTAAAGTTGTTAAGAACGATGCCGAATTGATGCTTTCGCGATTTCGGCGGCACTCTCATTTACAGCAGCAATGTTTTCAAGATACCGACCGGTACGTTTATGCAGAAATCTTACTGTCCATAACCGACCCAATTTCTTCAAATTTGTTGACCACTCTTAGAATGGTTGACACATAAGATGCACTTTCTTAACTAAAATTCTTCAAAGTTTGCGAGCGGTCACAGCATAACATTCCAAATTTTTGTAATAAGTTTTCACAATAATAAAATGTTGTTCTGATAATTTCCTTCATGAATTATCTGTCCCATGAGTATTACTTATTTATATGTGAATTGAATATCAATCATACAAAGGAGTTAGATTGAAAAAGCCTTAACACACGTGTTTCCTTATAACTTTTAGCCAATGTAGTATTTGATTTTTTTAATCTGATTAACATCCGGTAGAAAGGCAGTCCGGTTAGCTCAGTGCTCGGACTATTTAGGAAAAGTTAAAGTTAATGCTGGTCTTAAAACATACAAAGTTCAAAAAGTTCCTGACAGGGACTCAGCTAAAAATTCAGAAGCCAAAGATAGAGCACGGAAATTGTAGTCAAATTTTATTTAAAACAAGTATGAAAGTATGGTCGGTCAAGCCCGACCAATAATACCCTACACTAAGTAAATGAGCTAAAACATTTTTCTTTCAAAATTTCAATAATTTATATTCGTGAACGATTTTCCGAAGTGGGCCTTATATGGGAGCTATGACCAATTATGGACCGATCACCATGGAATTAAGTAGTGTGATTAACGTCTGTATGGAAGTTATTTATGTTGCATTTTATGTGTATACCAACATTTTTAAGAGATTTATGATCGTTAAAGTGATTATCGGAAGCAGGATTTATATGGGAGCTATGACCAATTATGAACCGATCACCATGAAATTAAGTGGTGTGATTAATATCTGTATGAAAGTTGTTTATGTTGCATTTTATGTGTATACCAACATTTTTAAGAGATTTATGCTCGTTAAAGTGATTATCAGAAGCAGGCCTTATATGGGAGCTATGACTAATTATGGACCGATCATCATAAAATTTGGTGACATGAATTTCATGTATATAAAACTTATTTGAAGAAAAACTTGTGTAGATACATACATAAATTAAACATTTATGACCGATAAAGTCCAATTTCGGGAGGTCATTTGTATGGGGGCTAGGTGAAATAATGAACCGATTTCAGCCAGTTTCAATAGGCTTGGTCCATGGGCAGAAAAAATGATATGTACCAAATTTTATCGAAATATCTTCAAGATTGCGACCTGTACTCTGCGCACAAGCTTCACATGGACAACCAACCAGCCAGACGGACGGACGGACATCGTTTAATTGACTCAGAAAGTGATTCTGAGTCGATTGATATACTTTAAGGTGGGTGTTAGACTAATATTTTCCCCACTATGGTGGTGTAGGGTATAAAAATATATACCTGCTATATAATGGTGAAGAAACTTATGTTCTGGAAAATTTTTCGCAACTTCCGGGTCAATGTTTTTATGTTGCTGATACTCGATAACTGAAGAAAAGGTTAGGACCCAAAAGCAGACAAAATTTCCCAAAAAGTTCTTGGTATGTCAACCACTATGCAGTTGCGGCAGAAGAAGCGCCCACATTTGTTACAAATTTACATTAAGAAATGTTTACAAAAGATGATGCTTCCATTGATAAGACTTCTTTTTGGCCTGATTTGGCATCCTGCCATTATGGTAAACAAGGTCTTGAGTGGTACAAGAACAATAATGTGGTATTTGTATCAAGAGAGACAAATCCTCCAAACTGCCTGGAGCAAAACCAGTGGAGAGATATTGGACTTTTGTTAAAAGAGAATTGAAGAGCACAAAAAAGTTGTCCAAAAGTGTGGTAGAACAAAGTGACAGAAAGCACTAAAGAAAGCTCAAAGGAAAGCTTAGGTCCATTCCTTTAAGAGGTTTTTGGTCGTTTAGTAGGATGCGAGTAAGATATCTATCAAAATAGATATTTTGTAACTCAAGACATACAAATTTTTATCTGGTTAGGTTACTATACATATGTATATGTTTTGATGTATCTATCACGTTTTTAAGTTATTTGGGGGTTTTGGAAAGTCGATTTCAACTGACTGACTGACTGACTGCTATCTATAACTGGAAAGTCTATATTGTATTTCTAATTTTTCGCAACATGTATATTTTAAAATTATATATAATCTTCACTTATCATTCATTACCAAATACAAATTTGGTACTTTTTGGAAATTTGAATCCTTAAGGGCTTTTTTTTACTTGAAAATATCACAGATTATCAACCTTTTCCATTTAGACCCTTTTTACTATTTTATGTCCATTTTTATGTATTACTTGATTTGAAAAGTCGGTTTTTGGTTGAAAACATAAGTGATTTATTTGGACCACTAATTCCGAAACATAAAAGTGTATTTCGGTTAATTTTCATATGCAAAATTGAGTTCTGGTTGGCCATATTTAAAATCAGAAATTATTGAACTTTTCCGTTTGGACCAAATTTTACCGATTTCTTTTAACCCTTATGTTTTATATAATTTTGGTTGAAAATTTAAGTGACTACAGAATATCGTTCTTTTTTCATTTGCACCACTATTTACCAACTTATAGCCGCAATATTTTTGTAAAAATTTGTATATGATAAATCCATTTTTGGTTGAAAATATTAATGATCTCAGATTTTAGGCCTATTATAGTTCTACCAACTTATAGACACCTTTATGTTACGAGTTATTTTCACATGCACAATTGATTTTTAACTGAAAACATAAATGATTACATATTATCAACCTTTTACCATTTGGACCACTATTTACCGACTTATTTCAGCTAATTTGTATAGGAAAAGTGTATTAAAATTTTGAAATATACATAAGTTATCACATCGCAGAACGATGGGTGGACACTTTGTTTGACATAATATTGTTTTATAGATAATATAGAATGTAATATCATGATTTATGAAAATCAGAGATACTTTTTTCCGCTATGGATTTTAAAAATACCTACAATTTAGTAAATAAAATTAGTTGCTGCTTGCTAGTTAATATAATCGCTATTTTATTAAATATTTTGAAACAAGTTTAATTTTATAATTATTAACTCTGTCTTCTGGTTAATAAAATCTCAATTAGATAATATTTTACTGATTTTTGGAGAATACTTTTTTATAACTTTTTTTTTATTTTGTTGTCGCCTTTTTCAATATCAAAACCCATAATAATATATTATTTTTAGCTGCTGTTTGGATTTTATGGCCTCATGTATGCGAGTATTAGTGCTGAAACTTGATTTTTCGGAATTGCATGAAATTTTTCTTACTGCTATATCTAGGAAGCCAATGGGAAATTTGTGGAATCCTGTCCTCGTCACAATTCTAGTTATAGACTAGGAGAAAAAAAGTGTAAAACAAACTAACCCGAACAAACTGCATTCTGGGAATTGAAGCATATGTAGTATAATATTTGCGACAAAAAAATCTATGTACTTCACAAAAACCGCATTGAATCTTGTGCCGTATGAGTATTGTTTATGAATGGATGAATTAAATATCAATCATACGTATCGATATAGGCAACTTCATAGAGAAGGAAAATTTAAATTTTAAATGTACATTTCTGAATATCAACATAACAAGAAAGAAATTTCTCAACTTGTATATAAAAAAAATCATATTTTCCTTACTGCAACCATTACACAGCTTACAAATTCAATTAATTAGAAAATTTTTAGCAAAAGTTGATTTCTCTTTAAAAACAATAAAACTTAATCAACAATAAACATCCAACAAAACCAAAAATTCTAACTCAAAATCGAGTGAAAACAACACTTCCGTTTGTATTGAATTTATTTTCTACCCACCACACAATATTTACTACATATGGTAAAGTGGCTTTTTTCACGTTCGCAAATAAGGATTTGTAAAAACTTATCCCCCTGCATCATACTTATGTACACAATGCCAGCTCACACATGCTTAAACAAACACTTATACACATACACACTCTTACTTGCTAAAACATCATCCCACATCCTTTAGTGTTTGGATTGTTTTTATTATGTTTTTTTTTTTTTTTTTTTTGTTCGAAAACCAACAAAATCCATATCAACCAAAAAATCTCAGAAAAGTAGAATTGATGCACTCGTGAGCTTTGACGGAGTTTCAGTTTAGGTTTTTGCTGCTGCTGTTTATTGAGGCGGAAATGTATTGATTCCCACAGCAATTAAGGCAATTGCTGGTACTACAGCAACAACAACAACAGAAACATAAATAAACAACTGCAATTTCTGACAGTACAAGCCAGCAATAGCTGAAATGAAATATCCTTTTATCTAACCTTGGTTTTTTGTTTGTTTTTCATTTTTCCGTACGAGTTATTATTTTTGTATTTTGTGTTTTATTTCATTTTTATTTTTGTGAGAGTTTTTTTTTTCATTATTAATATTTCTCAAATATGGAAGAAAAAAACTTTCTTCATTTGTAATATTTTCTAGTAATTTTATCTAAATATTTATGTCAATATTTAATTTATTAAATAAAGTAATTTGCAAATGTAAGTAAGTTTTTTTGTGTACTTATTTATCTTTGTCTATAGGAATAGAATGATTGGTTAGAGGGAAAAAGAATTTCATTTCGAATTCCTTAAACCAGAACTGCAAATGTTTGATTTATTTAAGAGAGAGATGTATTACAGTGCTTTTAAACTGGTTATAATTAAACAGCGTTATAAAACATTATCCAAGGAACATTTTTCAATCTGGAAATAAATTTTTCAAACAGGAAACACTGTGCAATATTATTATAACATACACTCTTACAAGTTTTTACTCTTTAGATTAATAAACGTCACTGCAGTTCTGGATGACTGGGTAGAATTAGCTATTTGAATAGTTATTTTAACATTTTCCTATACTAGGCGGAAGTCTATTAACCCTGCATAGGTAACAGGTTGATACACAATTTTAAGTTCACTTTGGATTGTTTATATCCACCATGAAAAAGGATGGATGGTTTTTGTCATTCCGTTTGTAACACATCAAAAAATAAATCACAGGCCAACAAAAGTATATATATTCTGTGTCCCTGTGAAATTCTAAGACTGTCTAGCTATGTCAGTCCGTCTGTCTGTCTGTTGAAAACAAAATAAAATCACCATATTCTGGATCCTCATACGATTCTAAGCCGATCTAGCTATGTTCTTTCCTCTGTTTATCGTTTGAAAACACGATAGGGCCTAACAAAAGAGCTCTGTTGAGAAGAGCTCCGTTGTTGGTATTGAAAATGGGCAATATGGACGTAAAATCAATTTCAATTGTATATAACTTTTTAACTACAAAATTCAATTTTACAATTTCAAGTAATTTTCCAAAAATCTTTTTATTTTGCATACAGGATTAAATTAAACAAAAAAGTTGTCCTTGAACAGATAATATTTCAAACAACATATCATCCACTTCCTAAAGGTGTTCCTCAAGCCATTGAATAATTAACTGCACATACAAAATTTAGAAAGAGAATATGAGAGGTTCTCAAGATAATCAGCAATTGTTAAAAATTTCCCAATATTTCGTAAGAATAATCAAAAATCTTAAAATATATTTTAAGGAATATCACTATATATGCTATGGTCTTATATAAATAGTATAAGAATATATCACCAAAAACACTTTGCTCGAAGGAAAAAGGGTAATAAATCTATACATACTTATATATAATAAAAATGGCTATACCGATTTTGATGAAATCAGGGAATCTTCAGAATAGCCTAGCGGGTAACACTGTCAGAGTCAGATTTTTGATTTTGGGCCTGTAGGCGGAGGGGCATGTAAAAATCAAAATTTTACATTATACCGATAATGCCATCAAAAAAAAATAATATTTTGTCAAAATAAGATTATGTGTATAACTGCTGAATCCCCGGAAATGTGCTGTTCGAACGGTAAAGTTGTTCTGTCATTAATTATTAAGCCGCCTGAGCCGCTTCTAAGTTACATTTAAGACATTACTCCGATTCCCAAGCACTTCCTTCAAAATATCTGAAAGTTCAACTCATGCTTTCAAATGAGGTCCTTCGGGGTAACTTATATCAGTTTCATTGAATTATTGCTCCCGCTTCCCAATGATGATGCGAAGTTCCTTCAAATTTATTACACTGCAAATGAAGCTACAGAAGACGAACGCTATCGACGAACATGCGTGTGCATTTGCTGCAAGACCTTCTGCCGAAATATTCTCAAAACAATTGTTGGACATCGGAAATCGAAAACAAATGAGGTTTCGTTCCGCCGAAAAAAAAGAAACATTGTATAACATTGTATTGGGTGCCAAGTGAGGTCGGGGAAGTCCGTGCTTTGTTTTGTCCGACACTGTATATTGAAATCAAGATCGATATGCAATATAAAACAGATGTTTTCTAAAAGCCAGCTATGCCGACCTGGTTCGGCTAGTTTATACTATATCTTTAAGCTCGGATATTTGAAATTACATATTTACATTATTATTTTAATAATAAACCATAAAGTAAAGATAAATAAGTCAAAAATGTAAATTGTTACTATAAAATCTTATTTAATAATATCGTATTATTTTTACCATTTTTTGGTATAATTTACAACTACGTTTTGTACATGTTGATGAACCCTCATTATTATGTTATACTTGGTTTTTTCCAGTCGAAATACCGCGGTTTTTATATTCCCATTACATACCCTATTTATTGGCGTTCTTCATCTAAATTTTGGGTAATGCAGTTTAGAATGTGAATTTTGTTTAGCATGAATCTGATCTACTGGTCTTTTGAGTATAATAATCCTGGTGGATGTTTTGGAATATTTGTCTCGTCGTTCAAGAATGTTGAAATTTGACTCTTGTATTGTTTAAGCTTTTAAAAGTATGCCATTCAATCGGTTTTTTCGTATTCGGTTAACCGAAACCTCGGTTTTCTCAAAAGGCCAATTTTCGTTTAACCGACAAACCGGCTTTTTAAAAAGTCGGTTTCTTATGAATACTATTTGAATTGCATCTTTAATTTTCAAAAAAAGCTATCTAAAAATATATTAAAAGTTGTTTGATTACTTTTAAGAATTTTTTGTTAGGCCACTATACGGTATTCAAAATAAAATAATTTTAAGGAAAACATTTAGGAAAAAAGTAGACAAGCGATTAAAAAGTTACATACAATTTAATTGCGCGATTGTACAACATTCTTATACAAAATTTTATCTTCGAACCTCGATAAAAGACAAACTAAAGCGATTTCAAAACGTTTAATCAACTTCAAATTTTGTATGACGATAAAGGACATGTTTACAAAGTTTTAATGAATTTTAACCGAGAAAGGTCCGATGTCAAAAAAAAATTTTCTATCGAATTTTTCCTTCCGTCCCCACAGACACTAAACAACGGATTACAAAAGGAGACTAATAGTTACAATTTACGATCAAATATATTATTTATGGAGGTTTGAATAACTGCAGTACAAACAATGTTTAAAGTGACTACACACTTTATTATTTAGAGACACTAGAGTGATAGATAATCTGGAATGTATGAAGTCACCAAAATTTCACTTTGCATTTCAAACAGCTCACACATGTCAAATGGCCAAAAAATATATAAATTAAAGTCAGCCAAGTAATTTATTTCGTAAATATTTCGTTTTGTATTGATACCTTGAAATTACTTTCTCTCCTACCCATTTCTTGTATTTTGTTCTTTAAAACTTTAGTTTAAGGGAAATATATATGAAATGTTCTTAAAAGAAAAACTTAAATTTATGTTGCCTTCGATTATGTTGCAATAATCTAACTTTCTCTGCAGTGGTTCCTGTATACCAGGTTTTAGAAACAAGATTTGAAACTTTGTCATTAAACCATAAATAAAGCAAAGCTAAAAGTTTTTTTCTATCTCCGTGCCACAAATAGTGGTAGTAGTGGTAGTGGTATCTATAAATTTTCAATAAATTTTCTAAGTTTTCTAAAATAGTTATAATTAATATATTTATACTCATACTCGTATAAAGAAAAAAATTGCAAGGAGGGAAATATAAGTATGCAAAAGAGAAATTTCAATATATAATGAAACGTTTGAGATGACTTAAAAATGAGCTGCATGTTAAAGAATCTTATTAATTTAGATATATCAAGTCCATGCTGCTTGTAGAAATCCACATTCTCGTCCTTAATACAAAACCGTATATATTTTTTAATTTTCTAAGTTGCTTGGTATTGAAAATCAGCAAAATATGAGGCAATCTCGAAAAATTGCATGGATTTTATAAAAACAGTTTCTAACTTTGATAAGGTTTTTAGTAGTTGAAGATTTGACTTTTACAAAGTGTGTAAAATTAAAATTTTACCTGTTGTAGGGTTCAAAATGATTAGAAAGTTTTAATGGCAATTACAGTGAAAGTTAGTATATCTATATGAATATTAGTTGTTTGTTAAATGAAAACCAAATTTATTAAGGCGGGATATAAATAAAAAGGAAAAGACAAAATAGAGAAAGAAAAAATTAAAGTCCTCTGAAATACATTTACTATTCAAGATATCCGTAGGCTTCGGAAAATGTATTTCAAGAAACTCATGGACTGAAGGGCAGTTTTGTTTTTAACTTGTACGAAGTTAAATAAAATGTAAATTTAGTTTGTTTGATGAGACCATTTCTCAAAATTGTTGTTCTTTCACCAGTATTTCCTGGGCTGCATCAAAGGTTGAAGAGGTACTTTTTAAGGCTTTTATTTTTTTCATATTTTAGTCTTTGAAAGAAGATTTCTTGTCATATAGATTCATTACAATGGAATTTTTTGGACATTCAAATTTAGGGGGTAAAATACATTTGAAATGCATTTTTCTCTGTTTAAAAAAAAATCAGACAGGTATTTGGTACTTTATTGAAATATAATCCTTGTAGGGGAGAAAACGGATAAGAAACATATTTTGGTATTTTTTTTAACCCCATTATCTTTTAAAACATTAGACATAGAAACAAAATGTAAATCATATTCTTTATTTATCATAAAGTACTTAATACAAATTTGGAACTTCTTGGAAATTTGAATAGGTTACATTCATATTAATTTTTAATACTTTTTTCGAAAATATTTGTTTTTCTATAAATATATTTGGACCAATGTCTTCTAGACGTTTTTGGTTGAAAATATTAGTGATAACGGATTAATGCCCTTTTCCCATTTAGACCACTATTTACCGCACAGTGGTATAGAAAACCCTTACACCAATTTGAATAAATTTTGACATGCATAAAGAAGAAGTGTGATCAAGTTTAAGTTTTGGCCCGCATGGACCTACCAGGACACCTCGGGTATGTTCAATGGACCAAATTACGACACCTTGGGTATCCGATTCTATTCCTTCGTCTGTGTTCCGATTTCCCAAAAAATTATAAAAAAATGTCATGCAATTGAAAATTAAATTTTCCACATTTTTACGCACTCTAACCAGCGGATCCAAATATTTCCCGATTTTCTCCATTTTTTTTTTTTATTTATTTTTTATTTTTTGACTAAAAACTAATGTATATGTCAAACAGAAAAATAATTGTTTAAAAATTGTAACTCCAAAGTTATATGCATTTTAATTTAAAAAGTTTAAACTTGGCGATTTTTTTTCTTTTTAAGTTCTCTAAAAATGTGTAAGAAGATGTATTAAGAATTTACACTTTTTGATAAGCTAACTTTATAGAAAATATTTTAAAACAAATAAAATTGTAAAATTGTTGCTACCGAGGGCACCATGTCTATCCAAACAACTCCTATTTTTTATGTAATTTCAACTTTAGGGCAAAAATTCCCAAATGGCATAGGCGATATCGAAATATAGTAACCTATTTTAGATGGCGATATATGTTCGTAATTGTTTTGTAAAGGATTCCGATAACCCCACCCCTACTATGGATATAATAACCAAAAAAAACTAAAAATCTAATTTTTGGGATTTTTCAACACTTTTTGGGAATTGCGGGATTCCTGAAAAAAAATTTAAAAAAATTTAAAAAAATTTTTTTTTTAATTTTCAATAAAAAAAGCTATATAACTGTAGAATTTCATTAAAAAATGGTCTTAAATAAACATCTAATTTCAATTTTAAAAATTTGTATCTTTGCTAAATTTAAATAAAAAAGATTTTTTGTCATATTTTTCAAAAAAGTATTCCAGGGTTTTTTTTAAATTGTCAAAAGCTATATATATTTTTGAAAAATAAACAAAATTCCCTATACGTTGATATATAACATGTATACCTTGTGTTTTTTACGTGGCAAATTAATTAGGGAAAATTTAACACAAAACGATGAGAAGATTCTGTACATATAATTTTTTGAAATCGGAACACAGATTTCAAGAAACATACCCGAGTTGTCCTGCTATGGGGACCAATGGCCGCACCCGTGGTGGCCCCATGTAGTATTAATTCAAAACTTAAACTCGACAAAAAGAGTGTTTTTTGTGCATGTCAAAATTTCATTCAAATCGGATTAAGGGTTTGGAAATTACAGATTTATTTCCCTCTTATACCACTGTGCACTGTTATATTTCAAATATTTTTCATACAAAAAGTAGATTTTTGTTGAAAATATAAATGATCACAGAATATTGTTCTTTTTCCATATGGTCCACTATTTACCGACTTGACAATATGCTTAAGAAAATATATGCGATAAATGTCCCGAAATGTTTGTTTCATATTCTATTTGTATAATAATTTGGAGTGTAATATTAAGATTTATGAAAATCACAAAATCTCATGCGTATAATAAATTACGTCTCCTCAAAAAAAACCACAAGCGTTATTAAATAAATAAAGGAACCAATCGAAAAATTTTTATAAAAATATTAAATTTTTTAATATTTACTCTTCTGATTTAATAATATCTGTTATACATGTTTTCCAAGGCTATACAAAAGTAATGTTCTCCCGAATTTCGCAACTTTATAAAGGTTCACAATTCATATTTTTTAATAGATGCATGCGAAATACCTAATCCGTTAAAACATTTAGAACTGTTAGTCAGATTTTATAATTGCTGATCCCATATTAGAGCTAGAAAATAGTTTCTCATCAAAACAGGATTATTATTAAAAATCGTCCTTATCAAAGGATATTCTCCATTTTCCAAAGATTTTCCTTAATTATGAGCTACTGCACGATTAAAAACATATAAAATATTTTGATTAGTTTTTAATTTACTTCGCTGGCTTTTCAATACAATACCGCCGAAGGAAGGCGCTGCACAGTGCTTTGTCCCCATATAACGAATGGACAAAAGTCGAAGAAGCTTTCGTAGAGATGTAGAATTTGGTACACAAGTACCGTTTTGCATTGTTAAAGATAGTACAAAATTTCAACAAAATCGGATGAAGGACTTGCCTACCTGCCATATATCCTGAATATTAAAAATAACATTTTAGCTAAAATATTGATTAAAATGTCTAACCCATTTTCAGTTATCTCTAGAATTAAGGGTTTATTGTGTGCCAAATTTAATTTTAATAACAAGGACTCATTTTGCTTCCATATAAGTCTAATTTATATAAAATTCGTTTGATTAATTTTACTTAATTTTTTTGTACGTGAGTAACCATCTTAGTCTCAAACTTGCTAAAATTTAAAATGGAAAATTAAAAATTCACATTCAGTAATTTTTATTTCTTAATTTATAATTAAATGTTTTAAAACAAAAAGTATGGTCGGTCAAGCCCTACCATATAATACCCAATATTAAATAAATGAGCAAAAACATTTTTCTTTTAAAATTTCAATAATTTATATTCATGAATGATTTACGGAAGTGGGCCTTATATGGGAGCTATGACTAATTATGTACCGATCAGCATGAAATTAGGTCGTATGATTTATGTCTATATGAAATTTATTTATTTGTATACCAACATTTTTAGGAGATTTATGCTCGTTAAAGTGATTATCGGAAGCAGGCCTTATATGTGAGGATATATGGGAGCTATGACTAATCATGGACCGATCATAATTAAATTTAGTGACATACATTCCGTATATATAAAACTTGTTTAGATACCTATATAAATAAAACATATATGACCGATAAAGTCCAATTTCGGAAGGATATTTGTATGGGGCCTAGGTGAAATAATGGACTGATTTCAGCCAGTTTCAATATGCTTGGTCCTTGGACCGAAAAAAATATAAGTACCAAATTTTATTGGAATATCTTAAAAATTGCGACCTGAGATTTGCGCACAATTTTTACATGGACAACCAGACGAACGGACATTGTTTAATCGATGAACCAATTATTGAAAATAACAAAAAAAGCGCAATTTTTTATAAAAATTTATTCAAAATTCGAAATACATAAATTGTACAATTGGTATTATAATTTAAATGATTTAATATAATTTTCAATGTGGGCAATTATTAACATTTTATACTAAAATGAACAATAATAATCATGTTTTAAAAATAATTTCTTTCAAAATTGTGGCAAAAATTCCGTTAATTTTATTTTTATTTTAAATAAATAAAAGTATTGACTATAAAAAACAATAAGGAAAAAAATACTAGATTTTACACACTTTGTTTATATTTTCCACCAAAGTTTGATATTTTTTAATTTTTAATATGCACTTTTTAAAGCTATGTAAAAACATACATGTACAAAATTTTTGTATTCATGTTCCTTTTGTAAAAGCGGATTTGGTGAAAATAAAAAGGTAAATTTGCGTGATAAAATGTCTTTATTTTTCAATTCAAGTGGCAAAAACCGAAACCAGTATTTTCAAAAACACACTTTTTCGGTTAAACCATAAACCGGGTTTTTGGACACTCTATTCCGTATCCGATTTTCAAAATAAAAGAATTTTAACGAAAATATATAGAAACCACTGTACACTATTCTTATAAACAATTTGAACTTTGAACCTGGATAAAAGACAATCGAAATCTAATAAAAACTTTGAATTTTATATGACCATAAAGGACATGTATATAAAGTTCTAATGAATTTGAAAAAAGTGAGGTCCGATATCTTGTCGAAAGTTAGACTTTCCTTTTTAAAATAAAATTCTTTATTTTACTATGACATTGTAGTAAATATTTACTACATTCAGAATGAAACTCAGTTAAATTTCTCATTTCCTTACCAGTTATTTATCAAATAGTTAAATGGCAACACGCAATAAAGGAGAACATTTCCTAACTTCATTATTATTTTCTATCTGTTTGTACATTTATATAGGTAGCTGAGTGTGAGTGTGTTTATTATATTTATAATAATATTAACAACGCTCTAAAGACTTCATGTGCAAGTCCTTTAAATGAGCAAAAATAACATTAAAATTGCAAAAGAAATGAAAATATACAGCTAGCAGAAACACATACAAAATAAGAATAAAAAACACGAAATATACAAAAAGAAAAAAATTCAACTAATAAAAATGTGCAAAAATTATATACAGAGGACATTATTAAAATGCAATATTAACGCGTAAGTAGGCAATAAACAGCAGCAGCAGTAGCAATAGGAGCCCTAGGGGAGCCAAAAGACAGTCAGCTATAAGAAATAAACAACAGCAAAGGCAAGACAAGCCAGGCAAAACAGGCAAAAAGTAATAGATTCAACTAAAATGTAAGAAAGTAGAGAAATAAAACATTATAACCATTTATAAAAACGAAATGCAAAATGTTATAAAAAAATATATATACAACAACAACAGCCAAATAAGGTGCAAAAATGATTACAAGTCAAGTGGCTGAAAAAAATGCAAAAAAAGGAATGCTGTATATGGAACCAACAAACAAAACGAAGGAGTCATTGAGTCACTACTGCGAATGTTGAAAAACTAAGTTAAGTATGTTTAAACGAGCATAATTCTAGGTTTTCTTTTCTATTTTTTTTCTCTCGTTTTTTTTTTTTTTTTTCAAAATTTTATTATTTTCTATTGCCCCTACAAAACAAACCCCAGAAATACACCCCGTTTAAAGTAGATAAAAACGATGTTGTGGAAAAATGGAGAAACTTGTATACTTTAGCGTAAATGAAGGTGCTTTGTATGATAAATAGAGAAGTAAAATGCACACCATTCAACACTATGCGAACATTTAAGATTGTTGTAGTTTTTTTTTTTTTGTACAGACAAAGAAATTTTAGGCTGTTTAAAGGTATTTAGAATATTAAATTAGAGGCCTTTTAAAAACTTTGGTTTATTTCCTTTAAACAAACTGGAAACTTTCCATTGCAAATAAAAGCAGTTTTAGTAGTTTAAAATTTTAACAACTCTTTATTTATTTGAAATTTACAAGAACAACAGTTCAAATAGTCACTCAGTGTCTTTATACACGTTTATCAATTCCCAGAAATGCACACACACTTAATATATAAACTTAAATATACAAGGCAGTTGATATTAACTCTAACAGCGCCTATGATCAACTCAACGCACGACTGCAACCTCTGCCACTATTTATACACGCCATCTTTCGGGAATCTTCTACAATGCTCTTAACGGACAAACTAGTATGTTCGAATTCTAGAGCTTTGGATGTCAATGTTAGCAGCTTAAACATTTAGTGTTGTCATACTTATAAACAATGCTAATAACAGCATGCTATCAACATTGTTGATAAGTAGAATCTACTACTGATGGACGTGCTTATAAACATGGTGAATGGTGCGGGCAGTCGTTACAGACCGTTAAATTCAAATCGCTATTGCAAAATCGTAAAAATATCCAGAGCCATTATAAATCGCCACTACCTTTCAATACCCCATGTTAAGCTAGTAGTCAATGTATTCCTTATAGTCTGCAATTGTTGCTAAAGTCTGATCACTTGGCTGACTCAAGTTTATATATTTTTGGTCATTTGACACGTATGTGCTCTTTGTAATTCAGAGAGAAGTCAATTGTTTACTTTATACATCCCATGTAATCTAGCGTTAAGTCAATCGCCGCTTAAGTGTCTCTTAAGTATTCTAGAGTATATATACGTTTATTTTTATGCAAATTGTGTTGATATAATTCTCATACAGTTTATTTTCTTTTTGCTTAGTACTGGCATCCCATGTAACCTAGTGTGAAGCTAATTGTCACTTAAGTGTCTCTAAGTAACCATGAGGGCAGTCACTTTAAACGTTTGTTTGTACTGCACTTTAGAAAGTAGGTATTTTACACACCAGAAGTAATATATTGGGGAGTTGTCGGAGGAAGGTATGTTTACAAGCAGTCGTTTATTGGACTGTCTATGTGATATATTTTTAACTGACTACTAGAGGCAAATTATCACTCGTAAGTTTAAAATAACTAGTTATGTAGCTAGCTGTTACCTATATAATAGGTAAAAACACTAGTTTGGGAACTATACCCAGCAGTTCATAAAATTTACTTTAAAATAATAAATAAAATATGTAAAGGTATCGACGAGGTGAGATTATATTCTGTATATGTTGCTTTAAGAGATTATTATAGTCATTATACTACAGTGAACTGGAAATCTAAGGTACAGACTCAAATTCAGCTGGGCTGAATTAATGCCTCATCAACTCTATGCTGTGATCTATGGGTGTGGGTGTGGCATTTCCCGTAATGTGTGACTGATGATTGCATGCTGCTGAAATATTTCCTGAGAATGTCTACTGATGATTTTGAATACATTTTATCTTTAATTCAAAAGATGGATACTAAAGTGAGATCCGGCTTTTAGTTACTCTTCACTACTCCAAACAAATTTATTTTTTCCATTTTTATAAATTTGGAAAAGAACTCAAAAAAGCATAAAACAAAACTGAAAACAAATGACTTCTTCAAAACACTTGTAGTTCACAGCAAGTCATTCAAGTTACTTCCAGCTAGCAACAAACACGTGTTTCCACATAATTGCTGCAGGAAACTTCTGGAAGTCGACTTCTAATACGTGTTTACACAACAAAAACTTGTGGGAGTCACTTCTGGAAGCAACTTCCGCAAGAAAACTTGGTAGTGGACACACGCCTTTAAAATGTAACTCAGTTTAAAACTCACATATATATTTAAAGCAAGTCTATCTAAAGTCAAAAGTTTTCCAAGTGTCTCAATTCAATATAAAACAGGCAATGAGCCTACACATTGCCAGCAGACAAACACACACAAACTCTATAGTAAATTTACCACCTCTTACACCTTGTGTTATGTGAATTTTAACACAGTAACTATACTACAAGTAAGTTTAAGTTGTATTACACAAAAATAGACAGCCAGAGTCCTTGTGCCGTTAAGTTTAATATTGTATAATACAAAATAATATCAACTCTGCCAGTTTAGTCCATTACCCATGAAAACAAGATGAAAAATTTGAAAAAGAAGAACTTACTCTTCTTGAGCCTGAGTCTATGCTTTGTTGGAACTTTAATGCCGTGAAAAGTAGACGTTTCCGTTCTACGTTTATTATTTTTTCTGTTACAATTTCTGTTCACAATCCAGCACATTTCTGCAAATGTGGAGTTTTTCATGATGTTTTATAGCAAACTAGTACATAGATATAAACATATTCTATTCTATTCATAATATTACGATTATTCCATACACAGCCACTTACACGTTCACATGTTTACCGTTAAAATATATTTTATTGCATAAACTAAGGCTTATAAATGTTACAGACTAGAGTAGAATGGTGAAAAAGAGAGAGATAGAGAAGAGGGAGTAAAACGTGTTTATTTTGTTTCTTATTCATTCATTTATGTAATGGTTTCTTTATGTGAATGTGTGTATGTATGTGTATGTTAGTTTGTATGTAGGTATATTAGGATGGCCTCAGAGACAATGTTATGTATGTTCCCAACTAAAAAAGCTTATGATATTCTAACTAAATTCGAATAGATTTAATTTCGAAAAATGAAAAAAAATCGTTTTGGTATATTTATATGCAGTTTGTAGCGTATTAATTTAATAAACTACTTTAAATAATGTTTATGTCAAAATTTAAAATGTTTGCCAAGAACTACAAAAGTTGGTATATTTTTTAACTTAAAGGAAAATTCAGCTACGTCTTTCAAGGACTTTTCATTTGTTTCTTTGCAAGAAATAAGAAAAAATCATAAAAACCTAAACTTTCATTTCAATTGGAAACATCAACACCTTATTTTTCCTTCATACGAAACGGTGCCATACTAATGTATATATGTAGTTATGTATGTGTGGCAGTTGTAGCTTGCGGCGTTTTAAGGCTTAAATTGTATTTTCCTCATCATCAAAAGGATTTATTTAAACTCAACCACTATCGTTTAACTCTTATTGGTTGGTTGGTATGGCGAATATGAATGTAAATTATGCGAATGTTTAGCTGTTTGTATATGCTAGTCTTAAGTATCTATCTTCTGTACATCTCCATAATGTTCATTGCCAATAAAACTAGATTTGTTTTACTTTTATACACTTTATATAAAACACAAAACCAAAAAAAAAAAAAATAAATAAAACAAAACAAAACAAAACAAAACCATGCAAAACTGAAAGGAAGTTGAAATGTAAACACATTTTGCATAAAATATTAATATAATTCAATAATTTAAGGCGTACAATTTAATATTCATTCAGTTAGTGGTGGGAGTAAATCTGAATTATGATAGTGAAGAATGTTATTTAATAATAAAATATATGTAAAATTCAAAAAATTTATATTCTTCTTTGAAAAATTTTATATTTTATAATTAATAGCAAAAAGTAGGGGGTATCATTTAATATTTTTAAGGGATATGCAGGACTAGGCTATTTATAATACTTTATAACATTGTTACATGTCTTCCATTTAACTAATATTGTAATCCCTATGTACTTATTACCTAATATTCTAATATATATGCTATATATAAAGGGTGTTTCATTAAGCGCTTACTATCTTAAAATCAAATAGAACAAAGTGTGTGTGAGATATCCTCGAAATTTGTTATTATTTTGAAATGCTATCGTGAAAATGTTAGCCGCTGAATCGCTGGGAGGCGCCTATCCGAAAAGTCTAATTTTCCATGACTCTGGCGCAGAAATTAGACTGAATTCGATCAATGGGCCGCTATGGTTTGTGGCGACTTAACTCTCTAACCCACAAACATTAAAATGCTAAAAACTCAGAACAGCTATCAGAAACTAATTTGCAAATTAAGTTTAGGAACCAGTTGTAAAAAGGTAAAGAGTGCCTCAGGGCACTGTTGCCGGTTTAGGTATAAAAAACGATAAGATGTAAACATTAATTATGATTTTATTGAAAAATTAATGAAAAATATACAAAAAATAAGAAAATATGTTTTACTTTCCACGATTATACTCATAAAAACTATTCTTGGCATTTGAGAAGCATAATGAAGATCGAATTTTGAGCAAACACACTGTGTTTCAAACTTTTTGTATAGTTTGCACCATCTTTTTTGCCCAACCAGATTGGAAAGTGGTCGATATTGTTATAACGGACGTCATTACCTGGATGTTTTGCTTTTTCACCAACTTTTGAACTTCCTGGCTTCTTGAGGAGTACCAACTGATCATGAGTCAAGGCAGATAATTAAATCCGTCTGCGGTAAGTAAGACGCTATACAATATAACACTCAAAAGTGCCCTGAGGCACCCCTTAGTTTTTGCGTTCTCAACATATTTTTTGTTAATTGTTTAACATTTACAAATTCATAGACTGAAAGAAGAATATCTTACCATTTTTTTATAAAAAAAAAAATCACACACAAAATTTCACATGCTAAAATTATGACATCACTCACAAAACAGCTGACAGAACAAACAACTAAAAGTCAGAATGCATTTCGACCTTCGAGGGAAATGTTAACCGTTAAATTTAAAAAAATATATATAATTACTTTTTCAGATAATTGGTGTTTTGTAATACATGCCTTAAGGCACTCTTGGGGGTTAGAGGGTTAAGAAATTCCCACAAGAGAAAGTTTAACGGGGTAAAGTCGCACGATCTAGGTGGCCAACTCCATCACCTCAACGTGAAATTACCATAACCTTAATTGCTTGCAGAATATCCAATGTATTGAGCTACGTGCCGTCCTATTTAAACCGCATTAAGACCAAAAAAAGATATTGGTAATCTTCTACCTATAGCGATCTGTTGTCGGTGATGGCCTGGTCAATGTCGTTTTCAAAGAAATTTGGATGCCACCAGCCCAAATTCCACACCAATCAGATACTTTTTCGGAATGCATTGGACGATCTTGGATCTCATATGGTTTGTTATCGTCTTAAATTCAACAAATTTGTTTGATGATGCACCTATTCATCCAGAAATGAGCGCAGCCCGCGTAGCTTTACCCGAACAGAACACCCATTTTGATAAAACATTTTTAAAGAATGCTATATCCGTCCATTTGGTAAAATAAACAGAATAAATATCAGCCAATTCAGTAGATGTAGTTTCAAAATTATGACCGTTCGAAAGTCCCTATTGTTCAAAAGTCCCTATTGTTAGACCCTTTATAAAACTAAAATATTTATCTATTGCTTAAAATATTGCTGCATATTTTATAAACTATTTAACCTATTTGTTACTTAAACTATACCACAAAATTTACATATAAATAGCAAATAATACTTATAAACTTATGTTTCTATATACAATATGTATATTGAATTCTACATAGAGATTACTTATATAATATTTTAATCAATTGTTATAATTATTTGAATCATTCAGTTTGCGGTTGCAATACAATATAGAAAAGTGTATGTGAATGTGAATACATATTTATTCCCAAATGTAAAGAGTTGTTGATGCATCTAGTAAATGACCTAATTTGTGGTCAAGGTAGAAAAACAAAAGTTTATTTGCAATTAAATGCTAATGAAATGCATATATAGGCATTTATATTTGTATTTATTTTTTATTTTTTGTTGTTGTTTTGTATAAATATTTATATGTACGTCTGGCAAAGTAATACAATAATACAGCACATCACATCACAATTAAACTTAAAATATTACATTATAACTATATATGATTTAGTAAAGGGTTTTGATTAAGGCTTTTAGTTTGGATGTAGGGGGCCTACTATTTTTCTAAAATTGGTCAAGTGAAGTGATACTTCACTTTTCATACATACAAAATAATTTCTTAGTAACCTAGAGATTACACATGCAAGTTAAAGTTCGAAAAACTTAATACATTCACACTTTTGCACTTACACAATCACACATGCAGCAACATGCAGCGCACTGTCTAGTGAATTTAGATGTACAGACAACTTAAAGACTTTAACTGCGACCACTTTTTTGTCCTCCTTTCTCAGTATTCGCATTTTGGTATTCATAAGGCTCAAACTTCTCTTGTTGCTATTAGTTTATAACGCTTTCTTCAGCTTTTTATCTTGCCTTCTCATCTGTTTTATCAAAATATTCATTATACTAAGTAGATCTCTTTTAATTTTCCCAAGTACCCCAATGTTGATTTCCTTCATCTTGCGACCCACATTTTACCCGTAAAGGAACTGTGCATAGGAACTAGCTTATCCCCCAACAATAAATTTCAGTGAATTTATCAGTAAAATTTGAATTTAGCATATGAAAATCTTACTAAAACATATAAATTTTTGTTTGCGATAGTGAACGCGACTTATACACTTCTGATAGTAAACGCGACGATAATCAAAATAATAATATTTAATTTGTTTTATTGAACTTGGATTTAAGTTAAAATTCCCAGCCACTTGATGATGAGATTTAGGTACAAGAACGTGACATTAAAACATGAACAATTAAATGAAATTTAACTAATCAAACTTAGTTTTGCTTCTATTAATTTTGTTGTATTAATTTGTAATAATGTTGATAGATATATTTCATAAAAGGTATGAAACCAGATATAAATATGTAAACAATGAATACTAAAGAGAAGAGTTAACAAAGTATCAGTACGAAACTATAAAATATGTTTTCCATAAAGAGGGATACAATATTTTAACTCCGTATGCAAAGGTACTAGATGAGAAGAAAAAGTGTTATCCCAGTGAAGTTAAAATATCAGAAAAAGAAGTCTCAGTAAATTTGCAAAGTTACATTTTTCACACGAAAATATTAATAATATGATTAACTTGAATTGCACTCTTATGTTAAAGTGGGGTTGCGATGGCTCTTCTGGACATTCAGAGTACAATCAAAGTTTGGCAGCTGATGTTACTGACAAGAACTTGCTATTAGTATAGATGATGCCCTTAAGTTTACGAGCAACCTCAGAAAAGGAATACTGGCGTAACAATAGTCCATCATCAACAAGATATTGTCGTCCAATTTCTTTCGAATTCGCTTAGGAGACTAAAGAAAAAGTCTTAACAGTTGCTGAGAAAATAAAGTCCGAAATTACCGCTTTAGGAAATACGACTGTTATAGTATGCGGCTAACAATTCAATGTAACACACAATTTAGTGTTCACGATGCTAGTTGGCAAAACGGCTCAGATTTGTAAAGCGAAGCCCTCTAAAATGAAACATTTGGATATAATATCAACAAAAACCATTGATAGTGAAGGTTGTAAATTAGGTATTTCATCATTACACGCTCGAATAAAATCCATATATCTTATAATATGCCTTTTCAAAAGTGGTATGCAATTGAATAAAAAAATAAGATATTAAAACATGAAAAAAACAGCGCATTCAAGCAGCATTTAAAGAACTTGCGAGTGTACGCTGTACAACAAGGAACTGGGTCGTCGAATGACGGAAATACTTCAAGGCGTTTCTTTTCTAATTTTCTGTATATAAAATGTATAAAAGGAAGTTTAAGAAATTTTCGTGGGATACTGCTGAGCTATACGTTCCTAAATACAATTGGTACTTCAAGCCGGCTACTGCCCATAAAGTATTGATACATGAAAATGACATAGTGCTCCCTAAGATAAGAATTACAGAAATTATAGATTAATGTTTTCCAGTAAATGTAGTAGAACTGCAACAAATACTGATGTGTGCATCGTTTGCTTGCATCATCTGATCCCTATATAAGTAGTATAAGACGTCAACCATGTAAACATAATTTGGAACTAGATGATGTAGTAAAAGAAATGATACTTAATGAATAAAAAGTTTAAAATGAGTTTAAAAGTTTACTCAATTTGTTTACACTCAAATAAAAGTATTCTTAAATATGTACTATAGGTAGGAAGGGTATCCGATAGGACTGATCGATTTCAACAATTTTTGACTGATTTTTTTTGAATATACTTACCATGATATACCAACCATTATTTCGAAAAAACTGATTTTTGAAAGTGGGCTTATATGGGGGATAGGAGCAATTATGCTCATCTCCTTATGAAACTTCACACATATATTTGGATTTAAATAAAACTTGTTTATGTCGAACTTCATCACGATACTATTATTTTTATGTGAGTTTCGTACGATAAAACTATTTTCAGAAAGGGACCTATATGTGGACTATGTTCAAACATGGACCGATTTTCTTCATACTACTTAGTATGATATCTGGGCACTTGGAACTAACATATGCAAAATTGAAATAAGATCGCTGCATTATTTAAGAATTAATGACTGATAAAACGTTATTTTGGAAGGACCCTTGTATGGAAGGTACCCCTAGGGACTATCCGATATTAACCATTTTTATTTTTTACCTTTTCTATATGAAACTAGCCAAGTGTACCAAATTTTATTATCATAGGAGCACACCATACCTTTGTGGTATGGGTTCATAAACCCATACCACAAAGGGAAAAAATTCATTTTTTCAGTTTTTGTAAAAATTTTCCCATTAAATAATTACTTGTACGTAATTTTAATTCTGAGATATAAAAGACAAAAATTGGTTAAAAAATTTTAAAATTATTAAAAATTCCCCAGGCCACTAGAACAAGAAATGTAAGACGAAAATGAACATATATTTTGAGAAATATAAAATTAAAAGGTAATTTTTACTTAAACTGTATCCATATTTACTTGTATATGAGTTTTTATCTTCGTAGAATGCCTTTAACCTATTCGAAGGTATGACAATAAAAAAAATTTAATTTTTTTAATGGCAGTTTCAAAAATCCATTTTAAATTTTTTAAAAATTTTGTTAACGAAATTTCAGAATTTATTGAGAATATAGTAGGGAATATAAGTTTAAAAAAAAGTATGACAATTCCTCCTACACGCAGAGAAAAATATAGTTCGACATGGTTACTACAACCATGTTCTTTGTAACAATATATTGTTGTATTTCCAAAAATAAATCGTAATAATAATATAAATATGATTAGTTGGGTCATATTATGATATATTTATAGCATATGTTCTGAAATATATGATTATTTCAGAATATATTGTTGCGTTTTTACCTTTTAAAAACGTGGGCTTATTTCCTTTAAATAAACCGGATACTTTTGATTGCAAATAAAAACAGTTTTAGTAGTTTAAAATTGTAACAACTCTTTATTTATAGTCACTCAGTGTCTTTATCAATTCGCAGAATTACACACACACACTTAATAATGTAAAAGTATACACGTACAAGACAGTTAACTCTAACAGCGCCTATGATCAAATCACGACTGCAACTTCTGCAACTATTTATACACGCGCCATCTATCGTGAATGTTCTACAATGATCTTAACGGACAACTAGAACATTAAAATTCTAGAGCTTTCGATGTTAATGTTAGCAGCTTAAATATTCAGTGTTGCCACACTTATAAACAATGCTAGTAACCGCATGCTATCAACATTGTTGATTAGTAGAAGCTTCTACTAATGGACGTGTTTATAAACATGACGAATGTTTCAGTCAGTCGTTACAGACCGTTAAATTCAAATCGCTATTCCACATTCGTAACAATATTATGATATTTTATGATACTAATAATGATCATAATATGTTTGGACTACAATCATAAATCTTATCATACTATGTTGCTCTTAGATTATGTTTACAAAAACCATGTTTTTTCTCAGCGTGTATAGCTTTTCCGTACCTGCGATTTAAATTTTGCGATTTTAGAGAAAAAATAATTTGTTGACCTTATTTTGGCGAAATCTCTCCCTACTGTTATGAATTTTTAAAGTAAAACCTATTCAGAATATTATACTCCAGATAATTTTTAATATAGTCTGAAAGCTTTATTAAAATCTAAAATTTTTCAATATTTGGAATTTCTCATGTCGCGATTTCAATGAAACTTAAGAAATATATAACATAAAGTCTAGTATTTATAATAACAGCACAAAAATGTAAATTAAACCTTAATAGCACTTGGGGTTAAAATTTATTTTAAATTTAAAAATCATGTCTATATGAATGTTACTAATTTTAATGCTTTAAAAAATAACATATATCTTATCATACACTTTTGAATTTATTGCCAAATCTAAAGATCAAAGTTATAAGAAAGCCGGTATAATTGTTATCTCATATTAAATAAATTAATAAACATTTATGCTTCTATTACAGTTAAGCTTATTTAGTGAAAACAATACAAAATATTCCATGAACATCTGCCAACTGTTGCCAGCCTAAATATGTGTTCAAAGTTAAGCTAAACTACTAATATCTAAGAAAATTTATACAGAATTATATATGTATTATTTTTCCATTGTAATAAATTGCCTTTGAGCAGTATGATTATATTATATTTTTTTTCCTCGCACCAATAATATAACAAATTTTGGTATTTCCGAAAATGTACAAGTTTAACAATTGGTAAACCAAACTATTAAAACAATATAAGAAAATATGGTTAAAATATATTGCTACACCTCCTACAAATAAAAATGAAAATATTATATATTCAATAACTAAAATAATAAATAACACATACGTTTACTTATACATAAGAATAATATACAAAATATATTAGGGTAATCCTAATATTGCACTTTTGTTGGGGGGGGGAGCTCCCAAACTCTCAAAAAACAAGCCCAGGAATTTTTAGCAAAATCAGATAACCATTAGAGGTTGCACATTTTATTTAAAGTTTCTAGTATTGGTTCAAAGTAGCATATTTAAAAAAAATATTTGGTCAATTCACAAGGTCTTTTATCATGTCATTTTGTCATAATATATTTCACAATGGTTTTTATTGCTTTTCAAGCAAAAAGTGTCATAAAATAATACTACTTTCTATGCTATGTTTATTGTGTTATTGTAACGAACCAGCAGAGACACAATGCCGAATGCTAAGAGTCGGTTAAGCCGAGTCGTGATATATAAGGACATTATGACAATATGACTGATAAGAGACCTTGAGAATTGACCAATTGTAAACTGCAGAGAATTTCACGCATTCAAAAAAAAGCACAGTGTGTTTATTGTTTTTCGAATTCAGTGTTACTTTGCAATTTCGTTTGTTTGATCAGAAAATTTAGTCAAAATTATTCGATTTCAAAAAAATTTATACGATACGCACATTTTTATCATAATTATTTTTAATGCCAACCGCCATGGTGGTTAGTAAACTAACCACCCCACTCCTCATAAAACATTCGATTGAGTGGTTTTTTATGTTTTGATTTATTTTCTCTTACTTTTTATAATAAACTGATTTTAAACTTATACACAAAAAAGCGTGACTTAACTCTTTAACAAGATTTACATTTTTTTACAATTTCGATTAAAAAAAAAATTTTGAAAAATGGATTTTTAGATTTGCATGAAATTTTTGTACAACTTTAGACCTTGGCACAATCGAAAATCTCAAAATTGTAAATTAAGAGCCACCCTAATGCATAAATTTTGTATTACACATAAATACGATAATGTAGCTATAAGGATTCCATATCGCATATGTATTTGTATTAGGATTTAATGGAAATGTATGCTGAAAAAGTATAGAACAAAAAACTATACATATTGAGACATAATTTATAAATAGCTTAAGCATTTCATTAAATCAGAGAAGAAAAATATTGAAAGTATGGAAATAATTAAATTATTGAATTTTGTTAGATTTTAAAAGTATTAAATTATTCTTCAAATAAAGTTTATATAAAACATATTCATGATTTTTGATATAACAATTTATACATTATATTAACTCTGGCATAAATGAATCAATTGTCTTAAATGTCTGCCTTACTGCTTGCCATAACGTTTAATAGCATATTTAATTTAGGAAATTATCGGCAAAAGAACAAAAAAAAAAATTAAAACAAAAATAAGCACACAATTATTTTGTTTGTTTTATAGTTAAAGTTAGTGAGAGTATGTGGGAAATTGTACTCGTGTGTTTCAGTTGAATTGATCTGAGTTGTGGAGGTGGTTATGGTAATTATTTCTTTTCGGAAATTGATTTTCCGGAAATTATTAATAATTTAATAATCTACAAATATGTACAGTCAGGCACTTATTACACCATACTCTTAAGCACTTGGAAGAAAAACAAGCAAACGCAAATAAATTCTAACACATATGCACGGTTACTCGCTCCTGCACCCAAAACGACAAGAATAAACGATAATGGCACACACTCAAATACCGCGAGCTTACGAATAAAATGAAAGTAATAAAAGAAAAACTGGTAAACGGGCGTTATATTTCAATCAGTTACACCTGTGTAGCTAGCTGAACATTTTAATAAAAATAAGTTAAAAGAAAAGACGCTAGTAATTTGTAAAATATTATTAAAATTTCCTATAATTGTATTTAATATTTCAAACTAATTTTATCATGTTTATAAACCATATGTTGGGTTTTTTTTTTCTCATTTGAAATTAGTAAATTAAGAAAATCTTACACAGAGAAAATAGATTCGTAGTGGCAACTGAATTTGTTGTCAATCGAATGATTCGGTTGCACACATAGAATTATTTGGTTATATTAACAGAAAGTCAGTTGATAAAGAAAAATTTCGGTTGCAGCAACGAAACTTAAAATTTTATAGCTACAACTGTAAAATTAGATCATTAAGATAGAATCATTAGTTTGGTAACAAATCAGATTTCTCTGTGTAGAAATAATAATATTTAGAAATATTTCAAAGTAAAACACTTAAGGGAGATCGTAGCTATTTTACATATGGGCATTTTTATGGTCCTTCAAACCATATGTTGTGTTTTTTTCTTCTTTGAAATTTGTGAAATAAGAAACTCTTACACAGAGAAAACAGATTCGTAAGCAACCAAATTTGTTGCCTATCGAATGATTAAGGTTTGAAGTCAACAAAAATTAATAAATCTTAAACATTTTTTTGTTGGCATTTTTCGATATCAATGTTTCATTAATAAACATATGCTCATAAACGCTACAAAAATACAATTATTTTTGGACTTCGTCTAGAAAAAAGCAAAAATCTGGGAATTGGAACATAATTTTTTTATTGATTTTGTATTATGTTTGTAACACATTGAAATATTCATAACAAACTGGTCTGGGTTAATAGATGTTGTATGCCTACATTATTGCCAATATTAGAGTACGTGCGAATTTTTAAAACACCCAAAAAATTAATTTTTATGAGACAAAAAACTATTGTTGGTTGGGATGCTTCACATGGATACATGGGTCTTATCAAACTTGTATCGACGTAATGTGCTCCCATAAAATGAAATACACCCAGTCGGTTTAATCGTAGACAACATTTTCTTTTATGTAAGATATGTCTTATATTAAACACAATTGATGACAAGATGAGCGATATTGTCTTGAATGTGGTCTTCTGTCAAGTTATAGCCGAATTTTTCATTGTTATTTTGTAAACGAAAAACTTAGCGACATTGTCTGCCTTTTAGTTGTACACGATTATATTTCGTTAAGAAATACATATTGTCATACACCTATCATTGAGGATATCTTGAAGACGTGACCAACTGGGTATGCATATGTGAAAACATGTGTAGGACGCTTACAAAGAATTAATGTGCATTTTCTTAGCCGACAAGGTGTTGGAGTACAATGAACTGTTAGAGTGTGTTTGTGTGTATATTTACGGTATGTCATCATACTAATTTACTGAAATTAACATTAAAATAATCTTAACAAGTCATCATCAGTTGATAAGTTGTAATTGTTAGAATAACAAAATGAATTTTTTGCTAAATATACATTAGAAGTGCCCTTATAAGATAGATTCTAGGTTCTTATTGTAAAATTAAATAATTATATTTTTTGATTTCTTAAAGAATTATCCTATTTAAATAATAGAGAGAAAACAAAATATTGTTACGTTTTTACCTTTTAAAAACGTGGGTTTATTTCTTTTAAATAAACCGGATACTTTTGATTGCAAATAAAAGCAGTTTTAGTAGTTTAAAATTGTAACAACTCTTTATTTGTTTAGAATTTTTTCCATTTATTACGTACAAGTATACACTGGCAATGCAGTTGATGTCTTTACTTAACGATGCTTCAAATCAGACTGAACTGTGGTGATCTCACGGCCAATTTATATACACTGTATTACCATCTAGAAAGCTCTATTTCTACAATGATCTTTAAACTAGAATATTCGCATACTAGAGCTTTCGATGTTAGGCATTAATCATTTAGTGTGTCCATACTTACAAACAATGCACCACTCAAAGCTTTTATTCAATGTTGTATGTTCTATAGCAATTTCAATAATACCCACACATTTGTTAAAGTTTGAGAAGCACTGCTGTTGGGACTGTAGTGTCCAATAGTAAAACACACGACGGTAGTTAAAAGCAGACTGAACTAAAGAACTCATTTATTAAAATCATTGATATAACTAACGGTATAAATTAAGAACTAGACTTAAGGAATATAAGATAATAAAGAGAATAATAATAAAGGGTATTCAATTACATATGAATATATCATTTCTCCCCAATATAATAAGTGAAGCGAATGGTAATTATTTTACAAAAAAACGTAACAAATAATAATAATAATAATAATATACAAATAATAATAACATTAATAATATGTATATAATCAAAAATTAAACATCAATATTCAGATATACTATATTTATATAAATAAACAAACGAAAACAAAACATTATTATAACATTATTATACATGTGCATTTATACAAATAATTTTAACAATAATTGTGCGATACAAAAACATATACATATGTATGTATATTAAACAACAAATTTTTAATGTTACAAATCAACATTGTCTTCTCTTTGCTTTTTAATTCTCTCGGAACGTCTTAATTCAATTTCGCAAGGGGAATCAATACTTCTCTTACGCTTTTTATTTATTTTATAGTATGTCATAGTATTCTGGTTTCTTCTTACAATTCTGCCAACAAATTTCTTTAATTGATTAATATGAGCAACTCTTGTTTTCCCATTAATGCTAATACTATATCTAACTTTGCTTAATTTTTTTATAATTGTAGCATTAATCCATTTAGCATAATTATTAAAAATATTTCTATATAATACTACTTCATTACATTTATATTCTAATATTTTATTATTTTGTTTATTTCCTACCTTTTTTCTATTTTTCTCCACAATTTTTCTGTTTTCACATATGTTTATTTTGTTGTTTGTTCTAGAGTTAGGATTCAGTTCATCTAACAATGTTTTTGGTTTGTAGCAAAATATTAAACTTGACGGAGTGGTACCTGTTACTGTTGTTGGAGTTGTTCTATATTTTAATAAAAAATTGTTTATTTTAAACTCCCATGATTTGTGACGCGATTTCGGATCTAAAATATACTTCTTTAAACTTTTCTTTACAGTTTGTACCGCTCTTTCAGCGCTTCCGTTACTTTGTGGGTGGTAAGCTGGCGATTTTAAACATTCAATACCATTGTTTTCGCAAAACTGTATAAATTCCTTTGACCCAAAAGGTGGGCCATTATCGCTAACAATTTTCTTAGGTAGACCAAAAATTGAAAAGAATGCTCTTAACGCTTCTATAAGGCTTGTGGCTGTTGTGGTTTTAAGGATTTTTGCATCAATCCACTTTGAAAATGTGTCAACTATTACTAAAATAGTAACACTTTCAATTTTGCAAAAATCCAAATGAATTCTTTCGAATGGATATTTGGAATCAGGCCATGGTATTAGTACTGACTTTGTTATATTTTGATTCGTACTGCATATAGTGCAGGAGTTCACATAATTTTCAATATCATTGTCAATACCAAACCACCAGACATATGTCCTAGCTAATGCCTTCATCCTAACAATTCCAATATGACTATTATGTAATAGCTCTAAAACTTTAGTCTTTAAAGTTTCTGGTATTACTATGCGATCACCATAATATATACATTCATTTTCTGTACCTAGTGATATACGCTTATCATGATATTTCTTAATACTATCTGGAATACACTTTGGCCAACCATTCATTAAATATTCATAAACTTGTCTAAGCTCAAAGTCGGTTCTTAGTGCACTTCGAACATCATTTGTATTGAGTGGCAAATCACTTAATAACTGAAAAATATTAATACTGTCACTATCCTCCTGTGTATCGTCGGGAAGTGGCAATCTTGAAAGAGCGTCTGCGTGACACATTTTAGATCCCTTTTTATAACGAATAGTGTAATCGTAAGATGATAAGAAAATTGCCCATCTCTGCAATCTGTTAGACGTGACGGAGGGTAAATTTTTCTTATCCGAAAATATCTCTCTTAATGGTTGGTGGTCACTCTCAATTGTAAAAGGCAATCCATAAATGTATTTGTGAAACTTTCGTATTGCGAAAACGATTGCAAGAGCTTCTTTATGCAGTTGCGAATAGTTTCGCTCTGCAGGTTTCAGGGTACTCGAAACAAACATTACCGGATGTTCCTTGCCATTTATTATATGTGATAAAATACCACCAACCCCGTATGGACTGGCGTCACACGAAATAATTATTTGTTTAGAAGGGTCGTAATGGGTTAATATATTTATGTCTGTTAACAATCTCTTACTTTTTTCAAAAATTGCCTGATGTTCTTCAGACCATACCCATTTAACATTGTTTTTAGTTAAATAGTGCAACAAATGCAGTTCGGATGATAAATTCGGAACGCAATTGTTATAATAATTTATCATACCGAGGTATGACCTTAATTGACTTTTGTTAGTTGGCGGTGGAGCATTTACTACTGCTTCAATTTTTGATTTTGATGGCACAATACCCCTGCTACTTATAGTATAGCCTAAATAGTCAATTTCTTGTTCAAAAAACTTGCATTTGTTAAAATTTACCTTGACATTAAATTGCAATAATTTATCCATAGTGTTTTTCAAATTTGTTTGACATTCTTTTAAATCGGAGCCTCCTACTAGTATATCATCAAAATAAACTAAGGTTTTATCTAATCCTTTTAATATTTCACAAATAATTTTTGAAAACATTTGTGGTGCTGTTTTTAACCCGTAGATGAGACGTGTATACTGGTATAGCCCACGATGTGTGTTAATAGTTAGAAGTTCTCTTGACCGATCGGTTACTCCTACTTGTAGGTAAGCGCCTGTTAAATCTAACTTACAAAAAACGTTCCATCCAGCTAAACTAGCAAGTATATCGTCAACACGAGGAATGACATAGTGCTCCATTTCCACAAAACGATTTATCGTCCGACGACAGTCTACGCAAATTCTTATCGAACCGTCCCCTTTATTTGCTATTACAATTGGACTTGCCCACCTGCTTCTATTTACAGGAATTAATACACCGTCTCTACATAGTTTATCTAATTCATCTTCTACTTTCTTTCTTAACCCATATGGTACTGGGTATGCTTTAGAAAAAATTGGATATGCATCGTCTCTCAAAGATATTTCCGTCGTATATTCTTTTATTGTCGTAAGACTAGCTTTCGAAAATAATAGATCATATTTTTCGAAATTAAAATTTGAAGAAATACTTTTTATATCGCCAAATGCATTACGCCAATTTGGGACTAACAAATCCAACCAATTTCTACCCATTAAAGAAGTAAATTTTTGATCCGAATCAAGAACGAACAATTTCATATTTTGTTCAACACAATTGTATTTAACAGTAACGTACAGCGACCCAACAACTTTCACACGTTCCCCCGTAACCACCTTTAAAAATTTCTCATCATTTTGTAATTCAATATTACTAAAATATGTGTTATAATCTGATATATGAATAACTGAAACACACGCTCCGGTGTCAACTTCCATTTCGAAATAAATGTTTTCAATTTTAATTTTAATCAATAAACCTTTCGCAAAATTAGTTTCAAATATATTTCTTAAATTATTCAAATAATCACTGTCATCACTTGTACTATAATCAATGTTATTAACTCTATTTACATTTTTATTCTTACGTTCTCTATACTTTCTTTTATATCCATTTTCATCGTTTTGTTTTTTCCAGCAGTTTCGTTCGATGTGGCCTTTTATTTTACAGTAAAAACATATGATACTATTGTTGTTGTCTCTTCTTCGATTAAAGTCACGCCTACCTCTGTTTCCCTCAGCATCTCTGCTTTGCTGTCGCTGACACTGCCTTGGATAATTTCCAGAAGTGGAAGGCTTCTCGTGATTTAATTTATGTAATGTGTTATTCCTTAGCATCTCCACGTGATTTTGATTCATGTCTAAAGACAAAGAAAGCTGACATGCTTTTTCAAACGTGGCTACGTTACTATCATTCAGTAGCCGGTTCTGTATGTTTTCATTATTTAAACCACAAACAAATTTTATGAGTAGCGCCTTATCGAGGAATGTTCCAAATTCACATTCCTGGGACAACTGCTTTAATTCAACAATATAATCAGATATTGTTTCAGACAATTGTTGATCTCTTTTGAAAAACTTAAAACATTCCACAATCACATTTTTCTTCGGTTTAAAATGTAAGGACAACGTGTTCACAATGGTTTCAAAAGTATAATCTCGTTCAGTTTTTGGTGACAAAATTGAACACAGTGTTTTATACAACTCCGATCCACCTAGACTTATTAGAAAGGAAATTTTGTCAGCATCCGTTTTTATTTTATTTAATGACAACAAATGATTTAATCTATTAATATATAAATTAAAATCATCACCAATATTATAAGCTTCAATTGTCCCTACGAACGCAATTGGTGTCTCTGTCATTTTGAACAAAAATTTAATTTAACTAGTTTGTTTTTGCCTCGTCGCCAAATGTAGTGTCCAATAGTAAAACACACGACGGTAGTTAAAAGCAGACTGAACTAAAGAACTCATTTATTAAAATCATTGATATAACTAACGGTATAAATTAAGAACTAGACTTAAGGAATATAAGATAATAAAGAGAATAATAATAAAGGGTATTCAATTACATATGAATATATCAGGGACCAGCCGTTAAAACAGTAATATTTAAATTCAAGTATAATTTCGTAACAATATAAAACAATAAATTTAAAAAATATTAAAAACAATTTTTGGTAAATAAAATTGAGTTGAAAAACAAGATTTTCGTGAATAAAAATTGGAGTTAAAAATAATAATTTTGGTGAAAACAAGTAAGAGAACTATATTCGGCTATGCCGAATCTTATATACCCTTCACCAAATTATACTTTAAAATAAAAATTTTAAATATTTTTAGGAAAACAAAATTCAATTTTTTTTTTTCAAAATTTAAAAAAAAAAAAATATTTTTTCAAAAATTTTTTTTTCAAATTTTTTTTTATAAATTTAAAAAAAATTACTTTAATATTAGTGAAAAAAATGTATGACAAACAATTTTTTTGTTAAAAAAAAAATCGGGTTAAAAAATATTTTTCCCGATTTTGACCCATTGTAGGTCCAAATTACTATAGCCTTATATACATCGCTGCAATGGACTTTGAAGTATCTATCATTAGATATCCATATTGTCTATATTAATGACTTAGTAATCCAGATATAGATAAAAAATCGAGGTTGTACCGGTTTTTTCCTTATATCTCAGCCATTAGTGAGCCGATCTTCTCAATTTTAAATATCGACCGAGCCGAAAGAATTGATGTATCAATTATGTTTGTAAGTTATTTGGGGAATACGGAATGTTGATTTCAACATACAGACGGACATGGCTATATCGACTTCGCTGTCTATAACGATCCAGAATATATATACTTTGTGGGGTCGCAAATGAAAAATGTAGAAATTACAAACGGAATAACAAACTTATATATACCCTCGCCACTCATGGTGAAGGGTATAAAAATAGCAGTACACACATTTGCATCGTGCATTCGTCGCTGTCTCAGTGACGACTAAACAAAAGAAAATAATAACATGTATTTCGATGTTTTCCTCTGTTATATCGTTAATACTAAGTCCGTGATAAAAAATAATTTTATTTTTCAACATAGTTTCCTTTATGGGCTCGCAAATGAATAATGTGGATATTAACGTATGCGGAATGAAATTGCAACAAAAATTTGACACTGGCAAAAGAAAAAGTACATGAGCTTTTAGTGTTTTAGGACTTAGTATTTTGAATTACGTTATATTTTGCCTTAATACTTTAATACCTCATTTGAAAATCTGGATTTTAGTTATTTCAAAATATTAACAAAAAAAGAACTACCTACCTTGATAAAGTATTTGTAATTTTGTCCATATTTTATCTATTTTCATAGGCAACAATTTATTATATTTTACATCAAGTGGCAGTGAAAGACAGAGGAATGGACTTTTTTGGAAGTAAATAAACCTATTATTGATAAAGTATACAATGTAGAACATAATCTTTTTTAAAAAAAATATATATATGGATCTTAATCAATCAGATGTAAATTTAAAATTTTGACTTTTTTGGAATTTGATTTGACCATCAATTCTAATTAATATATTATAAAATGTGTACACAAAATTAATCATTTCATAAGAAGAACATCAGAGATTATTTTTTTTAAATAAAGTTCTTCTTAACTGTTCCATCATCCAACTGTCACGCCTAGATGATTATGGTATTTTCCAATACCCTTCAAATTCCAGACTTTCTAAAGTCAAAAAATGTCCCAATGTTTTTAAATTAAACATAATTTGAGAGTTTTAGGACCTTTTTAAATAGAAGAGTTTTTGTAGATTATTTAAAATAAGACCACGAAACTCACCTGTATATAAATTTCTTCATAACTGACACAAAAGCACATGCATATAATAAATGTTTTGTTCACATTACATCAATACAATGGGCTATTTTATAAAGGTTTTATATGTTATTTGTTTTAACGTTGGAAACAAATATAGCGTTTTCTGTTTTGTTGCAATTTCATTCCGCATACGTTACAAACGGAATAACAAAGTTACGATCATTTTCTCTGACCATATATTGAACTAAAACTACAAACTATCGCATCTTTTATTCGGATTTCTGTGTAGAAAATAGTTATTTACTCAACTTTTGCAAAGTTACGATTTAGTAGACTTTTGTATACCTTGTTAAAAAGTCAGATTTCTCTAGAAATAATAACATTGTGCGACAGCCCAAATCGGCGGGGTTTCTGCCCACCGGGGAAAGTTATATTGACAAAAAAAAGTTATATAGTTCCGGCGTTTCGCTGTAATTATGTATATGATTGCGGTAACCATAATATGTTTAAGTTACCATTCACATGATTATATCAATCATATATATGATTGTAGTAATTAAGTATATGTTTGTGGCATTATTTACGAATCCGATTGCATTTAAATTTAGCAATACATAGTTAGTTTTAGCTATTAATGGGCAAACTAAGAGCCATCCAAAGCAAATTTCAGAAAATTCAATTATTTAATGAAGTATACATTTCCAACACTTTTCATAAGAACACTTTATAGATGTTAAGTTAAAAAACTTTAACTTCAGTGGAGAATATCAACCATTTATTTTTCGATCCATTCAAACGGAATCACCCTAGTATAAATATGTACATAGTGATGTTTATCATGATGTGTTATGTTGTAATGAAACCACAATTACAAGTCTACATTCAATTGCAAGTATTAATAGAAGAAGCAACACGTTCTTACAATTTCGTAATAATATTAAAAGAACATAGAAAATAGAAGAACACAAAATGAATCAATGACCGAGGAGGATTACCAATATTGATTCCCAATAAGCAATTTGCATGACGGCAAATAATTTAGGATAGAAATGATTGATAAACCAGATTTCCAGAACAAGAGATTTCTTAAAGTTGTTTCTTTTATGAAATTTTTGTATTATGCAAAGTCCTAAAGAGTCACATCTTACGTCGCTTAAAATTGTTTTCATGGGATTTCATGTCAAGTGAACCAAATTATGAAATCAATGTCTTAAGATTGAATGAAATTAGCACCAAAGTTAGTCTTATTGGATAGTAATTCAGACACAATTTTTCAACAAGATCGGTCAAGAACTCTCTGAGTTAGAGGGAATACATTTTGGCCAAACAGGTTTTTATTAAAAAAAATACTAAAAAGACATTCAAAATGAAAGTAATTTTTTTTGACTTTTTCTGAAATTTGGGCACCTCGAAAATGATCTTTCTGATATGTCGTAGTGGATACTTCGAAAAATCGATGGGACCATATCAAAAAATGTTGGCCTTACAAATCGACCCACTCTACTTATACACTCAACGGTTTGCTGTGTTACCAGAATTCGTAAAATAATATCATATAAATACATTTGGTAATAGTATGTGTATGAATACATACATAAGTATGGATGTTAGTACTGAGTCTTAGCATAGAAAATCAATGAAGCATAAATAGATTTAGTGTTTTTTCCCCATACATTCTACTTCATAGTTGAGGCATTAAGTGCTCATATGTGCGTGTACAAGTACACGTGTGTATGGGTGTGTGTGTGTATCTGCATGTATTGGATGAAAACCAACAATTTAATGATGAAAATTACAATAGACCATGTAGACATTTGGTAGCATCTTCAACGAACTTTTACTACTTAATAGCGTCACAACAAACACCAACAACTGAAACGATGAGTGAATGACAGACTGGTTGGTTGGTTGGTTAGGTGGTTGACGAAGGAACTGAATGACTAAATAAGTGAGTGAGTGAGCAGGCGAGTGCGTGAGTGAATGTATGAATGACAATGGAAATACATGACACAAAACCAAAATTTAAACATGTCTATGAATGTGTGTTTGTGGCGTAACATGGTCTCGTATAACAAATTTTCCTAAAATACTAAACTTACACAAACACACTACATGCATTCTTATACATATGTGTGATATGGTATAAACCTAGATTTTTTCAATGGCCATTGTTTGCGATTTATATTCATAAAGATCTATTCTCCACCATATCAAATTCAATCGCGTGAAAGATATTCACGGAAGCGCTTCACAATATACCGGTATATTTCCAAATAATAAACAAGTAAGAAAGTATGGTCGGTCAAGCCCGACCATATAATACCGTACACTAAGTAAATGAACAAAAATATTTTTCTTTCAAAAGTTCAATAATTATTTTAGTGAGCGATTTTCGGAAGTGGGCCTTATATGGGAGCTATGAAAAATTATGGACCGATCACCATGAAATTTGGTCATGTGATTAATGTCTATATGATAGTTATTTATGTTGCATTTTATGTGTATATCAACATTTTTAGGAGATTTATGTTCGTTAAAGTGACTATCGGAAGCATTCCTTATATGGGAGCTGTGACTTATTATGGACCGATCATAATAAAATTTGGTGACATGAATTCTGTATATATAAAACTTATTTGGAGAAAAACTTGTGTAGATACCTATATAAATAAAACATTTGTGATCGATAAAGTCCAATTTCGGGAGGACATTTGTATGGGGAATAGGTGAAATAATTGACCGATTTCAGCCAGTTTCAATAGGCTTGGTCCTTGGGCAGAAAAAATGGTATGTACCTAATTTTACCGAAATATGTTCAACACTGCGCACAAGGTTTACATGGACAACCAGCCTGCCAGTCGGACGGACGGACATCGTTTAATCGACTCAGAAATCCAATATACCCTCCCCACTATGGTGGTGTAGGGTATAAAAATGAGTCAGAAGTTGGCAGTACTTTACCAGTGCTAAACGACACAGTGGAAAATTTTGGTCATTTTCGGATCAAAAATCTGTAGCTTTTGAATGGATGATGGTTTTTGTAAGATGTTTTTTTGTTGAATAGGTGGGACTTTAAGTTTTAATTTTTTTTTTTAATCATAAAAATCGAGTCATAATAAAAAAGTAATGTAAAGTAAATACATTTTTTAATTTTTTTGGTTCTTGTATAAAAGCAAGTCAATTAAAAGAGGTGTTTCTATGTACTTGGTTTTAATAGTATTAACAACTGATATTTGTTAACAGCTTTTTAGCTTAGATTTTTTTAGAAAATTACAACCTTCGGCCCATAGACGTTTAAGCCCCAATATTTACAAGGGCCAAAGGTTGCATTTTTTAAAAAATACGTTCAGCTTCAGTAGAGTTAAAAAAAAAAAAAATTATTGGTAGCAAATGCTTAAAAAAAATTTTAAAAATGCTTTCGAAGTTTAAATTTTAAAACCGTTTTCAAAGATTTTGAAACATCCTCAACATTTTGAGTTTTTTTTTTTACCTGTTTCAAGGTTGGCCGTAGTACTTTAGTATCAAACCGATCATAAAATGTATACTTCATGAACTTATTTAAGTTTTTATAAAAAGTCTAACATTTTTTTGTATTTTTTTCGTTATTTTTCAAATTCAACAATAGTTAAATATTTTAATTTTTTTCTATGAAAACATATATTTTGTGCTCACAGTTTTAAAGACAATTTTATATAGAAAAAAAAAGAGATATTACCCAGCAGTTAAGAAAGTAGTCAATGTATTCCTTATAGACAGAAATCGTCACAAATGTCTTATCACTTGGCTGACTCCAATTTATATATTTTGGCCATTTGAGACGTATGTGCTCTTTGTGGTGCAGATAGAAGACAATTGGTTACTTTATACATCCCAGGTAATCTAACGTGAAGACAATTGTCACTTAAATGTCTCTGTAAAGTGGAGTGTAGTCACTTTAAATGTTTTGTGAGTAATTCGTTCAAACTGGTTAATTTTTATTTTTGCTTAAGTATACTGATATCCCATGTAACATAGCATGAAGTCAATAGTCACTTTAAACGTTTATTTTGTACTGCCCTTTAGTTATTTTATCCACCAGAAGCAATCTGTTGGAGAGTTGTCGAAGAAAAGTTTATTTATTTATGTTAAAATAACTAGTTATGTAGCTGATGAAGTTACCACTTAGGTAGCTAGTAAGGTAACTGACGCTATTTAACCAGTATGTGAATCCAATGCGTTGACTACTTTGAAGCAGCTATTAGACAGTCTCATTGTAGTCAAAAATGGCCCCTGCTTAGGACATGCACGTGTTAAAATAACTAGTTACGTAGCTATTGAAGTAACTAGTTTCCACCCTAAATGATGGGTAAAATCACAAGTTCGGGACTGTCTCCTAGAACTGCTGGGTACTTGTTAAAATCGTTTTATACTTACAAAAGTTATTAAACTTTTTCGAAAAAAGTTCGAATAAATTTAACTTGTAAATTAAAAACATTCTAGTTTTGTTTTTCTTGTATTGTTTTTTTTTTTTATTTTTTTTATTTATATGCGCTGGGGAAAAAAATACTATAAGAGGTGTTATTGAAAAGTTGAATAACTATTACAATTTTCATGCGATTAGAAAAATTAAAACAGTGTTTTGTGAAGAACTAAATTTTCTTTATATATTGTTATACAAGCTTTCATATGAAAATAAGCAACTAAAATCAAAAAAGTTTATAATTTTTTTTTTAAATTTATGACAGTTAAAATCCTAGTCAAAGTTGCGTAGGTAAGCCAAAAAACATTATATATATTTTAAGTGAATAAATTTCAAATCTGCTAACAATATATACAAAGCTTATATTGAAAATAGAATCTGGATAAGATACCCTTTCCAACAACATAAAACAATCCTAAAACAAATAATTAGAAATATTAAAAATACGCCCTTGAATATGGTATAATTTTAACTCTCCAAATCTTTAAACTCGAAATAGTGTGTTCTGTCGCCATTTTCGAATACTTCTGTTGACATAATAACTATAATTTCTGCAAATAATTATTGCTTGACATCTTAGCTTTACGATAGAACTTGTTTTATGGTTAATTTCAAACATTTGCAAAAATCAATTATATTACCCACTGTGCAACACCCTATTTTTTAGGATCTCGTGTAAAGCAACAACTAAAAACAACGATGAAAACCTTAACACTCTGAAAATTTCTTAATGCATTCGATAAACTCTATCAAATCATTGCGTTGCAATGGTTGTCATTCATACTCCTTATATTATCTACTGTGCACGACTTTGTTGATATTTATTTGGTTTCAGGCTTCTATAACAGGACAATAAAGCGTTTATTTAAAATATCCTTCGGAACGTTTGAATGAATTATATAAAAACGATTGATGCCAACATTTTTACAAATATTTTTCTGAATCCTAACATCATCTTTTTCCGGACATTTTCCGAACGTGACATTTCTTAAGAAAATTTAAAGTAATTTATATGAAAGTGCGAATAATTTTTTATTTTATTTTTTGAATTTATTGTGATTTTACTGTATGGGTTTTAGGCATATGTGTTTGAATTTTTAACATTTTTGTCTTGGAGATATAATTTCTTAATTTGTTTGTACCTTATTAACATTAAGTCTCTTATACTTGATTTATTTCTTTACTCAGAAGTATATCAGCTAACTATTATGTATGCATACAGGTTATATAGCTCATTATATTAGAAGAATACTACTGACTTCCATTTTCCCACTTGAATACTAGCCAAGTTTTAAGCTTTGAAGTTTTCCATTTGGGTGACAAAGATAAGACACAAAACAGTTTTAATTTGCTCTAGAAAAGAAAAGGTTTTAAAATAGTACTTCCCATTAGCGTTTCAAATGCATTTGCTTCTCTTAGGGGAACTTATCATTTTAGAATGCACTGTACCAAAATACTGAAGTATTCGGGTATAGTAGTGTAAAGATTTAAACTTTGGTAGTAACTTTTTTACCTAATTAGTTTAATCCTACGACTTTTCAAAATATAGTTATCAAAGTGTCCTTAAGGCAAAAGTGTAAACACAATTATTTAAATTTCAATAATTTCGAAATTATTTGCTTGTATACAAAGTAAGTTTCATTTATGTGAAAAGTTTCTAGTATTTAGCCATATATGAATCTGTGCGTATGTATGTATTTGCACATTATTAGAGTAAATCTAAAATTGCTTTTGCCGGATATATGTTAAGGAAATCGCCTTTTATTGGATTTCAATATACACTCTAGCACGCGCTGATACTGTCGTTGTTGCTGGTATTGTTATTGTTGTTGGTGTCTGTCATCAATATAGGATTGTGTGTGTGGCTGTATGTGTATCGCACACACACACACACACACATACACCCATACTTCAACCGCATTAACAACAAGAACAAAATTTCATATGAATTTATTTCACAATCTTATTTTGGTGTGATTATGAACGGAAACACAACAAGTTGTTGACCGGATATTGTATTAAAATCGTGTTCATGTATTTGTTGTTGTTATTGCTATTGGTATTATTGCTGTAGCTGTAGTTGTTGCTGTTGCTATAGTTGTTGATATTATTTTGAATTCTGTATATCTGTTTATGGCAAGCTTACATCATTAGTGTAAGTTCCGTCAAGAGATTATCATCTTATATTTAGTTCTTTGTATGAGGCTTAGTTCATACAAGTAAATACGTTTAAGTATGTGTGATTATGTACATACATACATACTATGTCTGTTTTTAGTATCTTTATCTATCTATAAGTACACATCTCAATATGAATGTGTGTAGATATATATGAATTTGCTTGTATATTGTGTGTGCCAAATTTACAAGAAGAAGAAGAAGATAAATTCAACCATATGCATGTACTCATATTAGTATATCGTATTTTGCATAGTGGTATTGATTGGAAAATCCAAAGGAACAAAATATATGGCAAAGTAAACTATCAAAAACAAAAAATCTAACTGAAATGTTCCACGATCAGCCCAGAATAAATTACAAGAACTGGTTGACCAAGCATATTAGAATGCTGCGGCTGTCGGTATTTGAAAAATTAATAATATTGCATCTCGACTTTAATATCGGACAAAACTAAAGTACGGACTTCCCGACCTGACTTCGTACTCATGTGACGAAGTTGTAGCAGATATTTATAAGTACAATGCCAGCTATACCCTGAAAAAAAGAAACGAATGTATTTAAGGCAAATGAGATTTTATATTTATGAATTCATCTTAAAGCCAAGGGACCTTGTGAAAAATAAGAATTTTCCAAATGTATGTCAGCAATAGTCAACGATTGGCCTTGTACTTTGTTAATGGTTATAGCAAAGACATGACAAAATGGAAACTGGAGCCGATTGAATTCAAATGGTTAGTAGTTGGAAATTATCGGTATGCGTAGGTTAGGTTAGCTTCCATGGGCAGCCACTCATCAAGCAGCTCACTTGGGTCCATTTGAAAAACTGATCCCATTGTGATAACCAAGGGATAAACAGCTGGGTATTTATCATACGTCCATTGTTTCCAGGCTAAACCAACCAGATTCCCTGATGAAGGAGTAAATTCGTCTAAGACTCATTCTTGAAAACTCATCTAAGCATGATAGGAATAAAATTTCGAGAATGCGTTCCCTCAGGTTTATCAGAGCCGGGCATTGGCAGAATAGGTCTCCTCCTCTTCATCATAACGACAGCTCCTACAGTAGTAACTGTACCGTAGGCCCAGTGTTTTAGCATATGTCCCAATTATACAGTGTCCTGTAATGAAGGAAACAGTTAGCCTTATTTGCTCTCGACAAAATTCCATAAGTAGATTCGTCCTGCTGGCCAAGTAGACCTCGATATAACACAGGAAGACTCGTTGGTCTACCTGCTTAGTGCAGTCTCATACAATTTCTGCTGTACAGCCATCTTGCATTTAATAAGGGAAATACCAGAAAAGGGGTCGATCTCTTCATCATCCATCATCGCACCCCTTTTTGTCAGTTCATCTGCTATACAATTACCCTGATCTCCATCATTAAGGGATACCTGACATTCCTCGGTTAACCTAGATGTCGTAAAGACACCCGCTATTCCGTTAACGGCAGCCTATCAGTAAATATGCATGTATCACCAGATATTTGATAAAACCTCAACCAGTTGGATGCACGTTTAATGGACGTAACTTCCGCCTGAAGAGCCATGCAGAAGTTAGGTAGCCTGAAGTAGGATTTGATCCCAAAGTTCTCAATAAAGAAACCTACATAGACCAACTGCCCCTTTTCAAGCCATCAGTATATATCCTTATGACATCGTCAGGGGGAAAGAGTCCACGGTGAGTCCATGTGTTTACATTTGTTGTGTTTTGCATACAAATTGTATGGGCATGAGAATTTTTGACATCTAAAAAACGTTTTCCGCTCTAATTTAGGTATGCTTGTCAGTTTCACAGCAGAGTTGACAGCCATTTGTATCACCATCAAATCAACTGGTAACCAGTTTAAAATAGTATGCGTAGAATCAGTACGTCTTCACCTTTGAATCTGCTACCGATGACTATTGCCACAATTAAATTTGCTCAATATTTTTGGATGGTCAATCATGTTCCATTGCATAATTTTGGCGCGTTTAAGTTGCGGAGAAGCATTATCGGTGATCCAACCATCAATGTTTATCTTCATTCATTACTGTGTCAATCGATTTGTATTTCATTGTTTCGCCAGGCAGTTTCAATTGAATGTGCTTATTGAGCTTGTTGACATCATAATTTAATGGTCACAAAACTACACGTTCCCACAGCCAATCCGAATTTATGTAGTTGGTTAGAAGACTTGGGAATACCTTGTCGACAACGGCTTGAATATTCATTTGAAATTGGCGGAAGTTCGGCGGGAACAGAATATCATTTGTGTCGGAATCAATTGGAATGTTTTCATTTCCGATGTCCAACAATTGTTTTAAGAATGTTTCGGCAGAAGGGTCTTGCAGCAAATGTACACGCATGTTCGTCGATAGCGTTTGGCTTCTGTAGCTTCATTTCCAGTGAAATGAATATGAAAGAACTTCGCATTATCATTGGGAAGCGAGAGCAACGATCCAATTCTGTGGTATATTTGACCTTGAACTTTAAAGGTGGATATGAAGGTGCATGAGTTGTATTTTCTGATATTTTGAAGGATGTGCTGGAATACGAGTGCCATCGGAAATGTAACTTAGAGTGGCTCAGGCGGCTTTATAATTGGTGGTGGAACTACCTTACCGTTCCAACAGCACATTCCCGGGGAATGTTTGTTGATTGTGCTAATCAATACGTCCTTATGATTCCTGTAGTCATCATCCTTATTGTTCAAAAATCTCAATATCTCTCCTAACGATCAAAGCTCAATATATTTCACATCTGCTTAACATTTGCAGTTTTTGGTTAAACAAAATTGGCAAATGACTGTGAGATATCACAAAAAAGGGACATCGATAAATTGAAGAAAAAAAATGCCATATATTGTGAATAGATATAGATTGTATCAAATTATCTGTCTTAGGGTTGTGGGTTCAATTGCCGCTAAAGACTCTAAGTGTTTCTACAGACAAGCCAAACAGCATCGAGGATAACAAGACAAAGTCAATCCAACTCGAAAATGTCAACATTTTCTGCAACTTCAGCAGCATTATTTAAACACCAAAAAAAATCCATACAGTCCTATGGACGACTTATCTTTGTTGTAAAATCGACTGATCTTTTGATAGCAGGATAACCGATCGCCACGACATCTCACCCCGCAGGTCTTTATAAACTGGTGCTTACGTCAAATACTAAACATATTTTCGCTAAACAAAATTGGCAATTACTGGGTAGATATCACATAAAATGTGAAAAACTGAAACCCAGGGACATCGCGAAATTGAAGCAGAAAAATGCAATAGATCTTGAGGGTTGTAAGTTCATTTGCCACCCTAAATTCCTCATAAGAAAATGGATATTTCGAAGCTTCTGAAAATTTTGGAAATATTTTATACTGACATCTCCACTGTGCAGTAACGTAACACATACAATTATGTTTGTAGATTTAATGTTTTAGTTATATAGAATAGAATAGAAATTATTACTGGCATAGTGTAGCATTGATTAGATTTAATGACATCTATGGTTTTAATGTTATTGATTTATGTCAGTCTCTCTGTCTGTGAGTGTGTTTCTCTATATGGCTATGAGTATGTAAGTATATGTTGCTGCATATGTGTGTGTGTGTGTTTTAAAAAGGAAATAATAAAAGATTAATAGGTTTTTCATGTGGGAATGTCGAAGAAAAACACAAAATATTTAATTAAGTGGCAAATGTTTGTGTTTCCTTACTCTATTGTTTTGATATTAAATTATTTTCGATATAACAAACATATATATTTTACTTGTTCTCTGTATACAGGATATCAAACAATAAATATACATTATATTATTTAATATAGAGTTTTCGTAATGATTTGGAAAAGTCAAGCAATTTATTTTGAGTGTTTGTAAAATATTGCAGCAAGTTTAATGATGTTTGCGGTCGGTATTTTTAAGAAAATATGTATTTGCTTTATAATAAAGGCTTTAACTGTAACAGTTTGAAAAGTTCAGAGTAAAACTTACTTTACGGAATAGAGAGATTTAATGAATTTCCTGCAGTTCCAGAATTTGTTGAACTTGAAGTCCGTTGTTGCTTCTGTATTCTTAAATTTCTGTCTTTTTCTATGCTCCCCCGATTTTAAATTGTTCTCCAACATCTAAAAATCAAATGCTGTAAATTTTGACAAAATTCGATAACGTTTAGAGGTTGGTTGGACATTTTATTTGAATTTTCGTTTTTTGAAAATGTAAAATTTTAGTTTTGTGATATTTATGAAATCATATTATAACAAGTAAGAAAGTATAGTCGGTCAAGCCCTACCATATGATACCCTACACCGAGAAGATGACTATAAACAGTTTTATTTTAAAATGTATATGGGAGTTATAACTAATTTTAGAACAATCGCCATAAAATTAGGTGGCGCATCTTCTGTATATATAAAACTTATTTGTGTCGAATTTTATATGAATACCAACAATTTCATGAAATCTATACTCGTTAAAATGATTTTCGGAAGTGACCCTTATATAAGAGATATGACTAATTATGGATCGATCGTTATAAAATTAGGTCACATGACTTTTCTATATATAAATAACTTATTTGTGTTGAAATTTGTGTAGGTACCAACATTTTTAAGATATTTAAGCTAGTTATAGAGATTTTCGGAAATGGGCCTTATATGGGAGCTATGTCTAATTATGGTCCGATTATCACAACATTTTTTGGTGAGAGTTAGGCTTATATTAAACTATGATATCTAAGATATTTATGAGAGCTCAACTAACTTAATTCAATAGGCTTTATCCTTGGGCAATTGAAAAGCTTGTATCAAATTTTGTCGAATTATCTTTAAAATTGCGACCTATAGTTTGATTACAAGGTTTACATGGGCGGAAGAACAGACATCGATTAATAGACTCAGAAAGTGGTTCTGGTATACTATAATGTGGATGTAAGGTATTGTTACGTTTTTACCTTTTAAAACGGGGTTTATTTTCTTTAAATAAACCGAATTCTTTTGATTGCAAATAAAAATAAATTTTAGTAGTTTAAAATTGTAACAACTCTTTATTTATTTAAAATTTACAACAACAACAGTTTAAATATTCACTCAGTGCCTTTACACACGTTTATCAATTCACAGAAATGCACACACACTCTATAACGTGCAAGCAAGCTTAAATGTACAAGACAGTTTATGTTAACTCTAACAGCGCCAATGATAAACTCAACTCATCGGGAATCTTCTACAACTTAACTTAAACTCGAAACGTCAAATAGAATGTGCAACTTCTAAACGCTATCCTATTTTGCTCAAAAATTCAGTATTTGATAAAAAATAAAGCTATCTGATGATCTCACAAAACTACACAGAGGAAACAGATTTGTGGTGGCAACTGAATATGCCGCCTATCTAATTATACCAGTTCCATGTACATATTATCATATTATTCGATTCAGATTACCGAATATATTGGTATTCACAACCGCCTAAATAAGATAATTCCGTTCCCAATTTTTTTATAAAAAATATTTATTAAAGAGATAACATGGAAAAATCTTTCGTAAAATTCGGACAAAAATTTGGCAAAATATTTTATGTTTTCGATTTGCAATTTAAGGGTTCTGATACACATAAGTAATATTTCCATACATGTAGTTTGATAAAATTGATGAGGAGAAATTAACAATTATATAGAAATAAAGCAAGTCATAATATGTCGTAATAATTTGCCTGGACCGGTGAACTACACTAACACCACCAATATCATGGTATATAAATTACAGAATACGAATAAACATCGATCATGGATATCACGCCAAACTAAACGATCACAGAAGAACATTTAGAAATGTTAGCCACAACAAGAAGTTTGTGGACACTAGAATGAAACCGAAAACCATTCGTAGTTTTCTCGAAAATGGTTAGACGAAAACAATTCCATGGATGCCAGCATTGTGGGGTTTAACAGACCACAGTGAGACAGAACCAACATTTTTTGAAAATAAATCTGGCATTTTTAAACAGCAGATGCGATCGGGATAAAATTTGACGTGCGCTTTCCAAAAATATTAAAATCTTTGAAATCGGATGGGAAATAAAAAAAATGCCACGTGTTTTAAAATTTTTGTATCTCGAAGGTACCTTAATTGGAGACCCCATAGCGCCGCCCCTGGAACATTTAAAGGGCCCATTTTAATAACTTAAACTCGAATACTCATTGGCTACGCTCGTATAATAATGCCAGATTTATTTCCAAAAAATTTTGTTTCTGCCCTACTGTGCAGACGAAAGTTGCCCAATTCCATTATGGCTTGTTTATTCAACGATTTTTGCTCAACATAACCGCCTGAAGTTATAGTGGAAGATAAGGAAAATATGAATTTAAATATTCTATTACAGCTTTCTATTTTTTCTTTCATCTTGAACCAGCACTCAGGGAATGACCCTACTCATGCAAAGCATTGTATTAGAACTAGGAAAATAAGTTATGGGGAGGGAGGAAAAAGGGAGTAGTGTTTGTAGACATTCGATTTGAACTTTCCTACATTGAAAATGACAGGAAACATTTCAACGGGAAGTTTAGTACGGCTAAAGAACACTGTAGTGTGTTGTGCCGTTCACTGGCCAATCGATCACCAAGGGATGTGTTCTTGATGAAAATCGTGTATTACGTAAAAATCTGCAGATATCAGGAACAAGTTCCCTAATTTCATCAGAAGACATTCCATTGTAGTACCGATAGAACAGTGAAACGTAGATAGAATCAATAAAGTTGGATACCCTACTGTCACTAATAATCACCTACGCCCTCTCCTGTACGCGATCGAGAAGCTCCACAATAGATTTTGAAGCACCGGGCCATACATGGGAGTTGTATTCCATTTTCGATCGAATATATGTACATAGGTGGTATAAATAGTTAGGAGATCAGATGGAGTGAAGTAATTCCTACACCGTTTCAGAAATCAGACACACTTGAATGCTTCATTCGACACTTGAAAAATGTGTTTAGACCAGCGGACATCACATTGTATTATCATGCCCAGAATATCAAGAGTATCTGCTTTCGGAATATTTAAAAATCTTGAGTTTCTAATTTCTTACATACATTTAAAATTAAAATTCTTTTTATTTTTATAATAATTTTTTGAAAAAAGTCTGACTAATTGTAAAATTTGTTTGGTTAACGCAATATTCTGTTGGCTGGGAACACCGAATTTGTTCTTAAATCATAATCGTATTTTTCAATTACAACCACTAACAGTTCGATTTGAAACGAATAATTCTGAATTGAATTTATACTAATAACATATTAATAACATACATTTCAGTTACGACATAATCGTTCGTAACCATAATTCAAACTAATTGAACATCTTGTTGTATCTACGATTATATATCAGATATTCATCAGAAAATGTTGCTGTTAATAGCTTGGGAAATTGGTCAATAACTGACTGAAATTTAAACGAATAACATAAATTTTGTCATCCTTTATCCTTTTTGAATGAGGATAACCGTATCGAAGAAATTTTAACAGACAATTAAGCCTTCTCAATATCTCTCCAAACGATTAAAGCTCAATAGTTTTCACACCAGCTTAACATTTGTAAGTTTTTGATTAAACAAAATTGTCAGTGACTGGTTAGATATTATAAAAAAGGAACATCGCGAAATTTAGGAAGAAAAATGCAATATATTGTGAAATGAGATATAGATTGTATCAAATTATCAGTCTTAGACAAGCCAAACAGCTTCGAGGATGGCACGACAAAGTCTATTCAACTCGAAAATCTAAACGTTTTACAAATCAATCTTTAAAGGCTCCAGCTTTGCAATGCAGTAACCTTCTTATTCAAAATTTTCTACAAATGTCCAAAAATATAAATAGAAAATTTAGGGAACTTTTAACACGTTCTTTAAAGCAAACCAAGTTTTAGTAACTTTTTTTTAACATAATTTTACACCACAATATAGTAACTACATATTTATAACTAATTTGCCATTAAACTGACTATTTTACTTCATAATTATCCCCGTTTTTTTCTTCAACTTTAAGTCTTACAATTTATTTTCCCTTTTTAATTTCTGTATGAGTTTCTTTTTTTGTTTGTATTTTCTTGCTCCTTTGTGAATCCTTCATGCAATTTTGAAAATTCATTAGACATCCTGAAACTACACTAATTATGATTGTTTTTCAAGTGTAAGCAAAGTACTTCATTTGATGCAATGACTGACGACTGCTCATTTAGCTGTTGTTATTGCTGCTACCGCTGCTAATGTCGCTTGCTAAAGTATAAAGCAAATTGGAGGAGAAGTCGTGGCAACTTATGACTTTTCATTTTCATACAGCAAACACAAAAGCGTTGCTGCTACAATGACAACAAACAACAACAGCAAAATCTAAGGAAATGGAAATTAATTGCCACAGTAACTGCACAAAACTAGGGAAACGCAAATACACCTATACATACAAATGCATTTATATCGCCATATACATACATTCATAATTTCACATATACATACATACTCTTACAAAAACCTAGTAAAATGAATTTTAAGGACCCTTGTGATTATTTCAACAAGTAATATGTAGGTTTCCATGTGTATGCAAATCATAAGTATGACTATAATGTGGATGTGACGATGATGATGAGGCACAAAACTAAGGAAAAGGTAGTTTTCTACTGTTTATAACAATTAACAAACAACTAACTGTGTCTAGAGTGTATTATTTTTCTGAAATTCTAAAGAAGTTGAAAAACAGTAGAAGGTAAAGTGGTTGGAAATTGCTCATAAAATAAGTACTCATACACTTATTAATGCACCAGGATATGATGTGTGGTAGCTCAACAAGAACAATAACAGTGCTTGTGGATGTATTATGTTCGTAATAAGAAAATGGTAGGTGAAATATGTAAGTCAATGACTCAGCATTAATCCGAGAATACTAAACCTCACCCGCGAGTCACAACTACTTTTGCTTTTGCGTGATATTTTATTAACACTTGCAAATATCAATACAAAACTTTGTGCCAACAAAGTCGACTACTGCATGATCTAGTCTGCAAACGAACATTGCATGATCATTTTTCATTGCTGATATATAGGCAATCGTGTCGGATAAGGTTTAGTATTAAAGGTAATGACTTGATAAGCTTATGAGGCAATAAATGATTCTATCAGAAATCATGAAGATCAAATCTATAATAAAGAAAGGAAAAAGCATAGATAAGCTGATATTAAAAACAAGTAAGAGAGCTATATTCGGCTGTACCGAATTAAATACCCTTCACCAAATTATACTTTAAAATAAAATTTAAAAAAATTATTATTTTTTTAAACACATTTTTTTTTAAGTTTTTTCCATTTTTTTTTTTAGAAAAATTTTTTTTAATTTAAAAATTTATTTTTTTTAATTTATTAGTGAAAAAAGAGTTTTTTGTGAAAAAAATTCGGGTTAAAAAATATTTTTCCCGATTTCGACCCATTATAGGTCCAACTTACTATAGCCTTATATACATCGTTGCAATGGACTTTGAAACATCTATCATTAGATATCCATATTGTCTATATTTATGATTTAGTAATCGAGATATAGATCAAAAATAGGCATCAAAAATAGAGGTTGTCTCGGATTTTTGCTCATATCTCCGTTATTTATGGACGGATTTTGCTGATTTTAAATAGGAAACTTCTCGAAAGCATGTCTGAGAGAATTATTGAAGATTTAAATCCCGAAGATATCTGGGGTCTTCAGAAAATTGATTTCAACAGACGGACATGGCTAAATCGACTCCGCTATCTATAAGGATCCAGAATATATATACTTTATAGTGTCGGGAAATTATATTATGGAAATTACAAACGGAATGACAAATTTATATATACCCTTCTCACGAAGGTGAAGGGTATAATAACAATTCTCTCCCAAATTGTATGGCTGACACAACAACAAAATACATTGATTTACATCAGGGATGCCCAAAGCTTAAACTGTATTTGTGTTGGTGAGCGATAGAGAAATCCACTGACAGAAAAGTTTAGTGAACTAAAAAAGATTTCAGTATTTATAAGGTCTTATTTGTTATCAATAATGAAGTCAAAAATCTTAATCAAATTGTACTCGACATATTATCATAGCTCATATTAATGAAATATTTTGTTTTATTTAAAACAAATTTTCACAGAAGTTAAATCAGGGATAAAAAGAAACAAGTAAGTGAGCTATATTCGGCTGTGCCGAATCTTATATACCCTTCACCTAATTATACTTTAAAGTAACAATTTTAAATATTTTTAGGGAAACAAAATAAATTTTTTTTTTTTTTCAAAATTTAAAAAAAAAACTTTTTTTCAAAATTGTTTTTTTTTAATTTTTTTCAAAATTTTTTTTTTAAATTTATCAGTGAAAAAAATTTAAAAAAAATATTTTTTTGTGGAAAAAAATCGGGTTAAAAAATAATTTTTCCGATTTTGACCCATTGTTGGTCCAAATTACTGTAGCCCTATATATATCGTTGCAATGGACTTTGAAATATCTATCAGTAGATATCCATATGGTCTATATTAATGACTTAGTAATCCAGATATAGATCAAAAACAGGCCAAAAATCGAGGATGTTCCGGTTTTTTCCTTATATCTCAGCCATTTGTGGGCTGATTTTATATAGCGACCGAGCCGGAAGAATTCCCGATATATTGATGTATCAATTATGTTTGTAAGTTATTTAGGAGCTACGGAAAGTTGATTTCAACATACAGACGGACATGGCTATATCGAATTCGTTATATATAACGATCTAGAATATATATACTTTGTGGGGTTGCAGATGAAAAATGTAGAAATTACGAACTTATATATACCCTTGCCACTCATGGTGAAGGGTATACAAATAGCAATACACACTTTTAGCATGTGCATTCGTCGCTGTCTTAGTGACGACTTAACAAAAGAGAATAATAATATGTGTTTCGATGTTTTCCTCTGTTCTGTCATTAATACTAGGGCGGATCAATAAGTCCGTGACTTTTTGAATGAAACACAGGTTTTTGGATAAAAAATAATTTTATTTTCCAACATAGTTTCCTTGGAGCTTTATGTACTTTTTCCAACGTTTTTCAAATTTTTATATCCCTTCCAAAAAATAAGATATGTCGAGGTTATCAAAATAAGTATTTTTTGTGCGATAATTACATCATCGGAGTCACCTCTGTTTCCGCCGAACCATTTCTTCAGATTTGGAAACAAGAAATAGTCAGTCGGGGCTATATGCGGAGAATAGTGATAGCTTTCTCATATCCAGGTGATCATTCAAAATTGAAACCACTGAGCCATGTGAGATGCGAAAATCTCTAGCACTTTCAGTTCCCGATCGGCCAGCACCATATCGTGATTTTTCAAACTGTTTCGGGTGTAGAGACCCCAACTGGGCGTCCAGAATGTTCGGCATATTCCGTGCTTGTACGGCCACAACGATTCAGTAAACCACTTTTTTACCATTGAAGTTGATGGTGAAGAGCTCCAATAGTATTTATCAAGCGTTGGTAAGAGTGAAGGTTTTTCTCCGAAAAAAACAATGTTTAATGAGCAGACGAAATTCACTTTTTTCCAATTTCTTCTCATGTCACGAGGTAGTCTGCTATCAATGGCTGTCAAACACAAACGACACAGCTGGGTAAAATTTTGACAGGAGTTAACTGACAGATGCCTGTTGACAAGATCGGTGTTGGCCTTTCAGTTAAGAGCCGGGAAATTCAAAAACTAATGGACTTATTGCCCCACCCTCGCATATAAAGTGTGTTGGATGAAAAAATTTAAAGAAACTTCAAAAAATTATCTAGCGATCATATATTTAACTATAATATATATATTGAATAGATGATCAGCTACATCATACTGTTAAAAGTAAAGTTTTCTGTTCAGAAAAATAAGATCTAGAATATAAAGAAAGGCTCCCTTAGCAATTTTTTATTTTATATTGTAAGTTAAATGCACTTTATTTGCTGATCAAACTCATTCCACTCTACTTTATATGTTTGAAAATTGTGCTAAAAACGTTGTTATGCCACCAGTACTTTCTAAAATATCATTATCCCGCCTCTTGCCAGGCTGTCACAGTGTAACACCATTTTAATATAATTTTTGACAAGACTTGTGTTTTTTTTTTTCAAAACAGAAATGAAAAATAGGGAGTGTAATGAAGGAAAATCCATTTTCGTTTAATCTTAAATGCTACTTGTACTGAAGGTGCTTTTTCTTTTCAACACTTTGTGGTTGCTTACTCAAGGTGATGATTGCTGGTAATTATGTTGCAACAAACTCTAAAATGCAACACAGGAAGTTGTTAACAAGAAGTAACAAGAAATTATAAAGTAAAAGGCAACAAAACCTACAAACAAGTCATACACACACAAAAACAAATAAGCAGCAATACAAATAAGTAGAAATACATGCACACACAAAAAATAATAAGAAGAATCAACTAATTATAAGAAACGACAGAAACAACTACAATTTGTGTTGCATACACAAAGAGAAATGGCATTTTACATACAAAATACACTAAATTTGCGTATAAGCAGAACTGGGTGTGTTTTGCCAGAGAAAAGAATCATTGAAAGTTTAAACAATGTAAGCAATTATTATAACTTAAAACATACATACAGAGGCACATTTTAAGAAATAAAATAAATTAATATTAAAAGTTACAAAACGCTAAAATAAAAACTAAAGTAAAGTTGTTTACACTTCCCTTTGAGTTTGTATATTGCTGGTTTCTTTTTTCGCCAACTGTCGGTGTGTTTTGGTGTGTTGGAACACACACACACAAACACAACTGAAATCAACACAATAGCAGGGAAAAACTTTTGTTAATGTTGATATAAATTAATTGCTTTAAATTGCCAATTAAAACATAAGAACCTTCTAAATGCACTGCCATAAACACTATATTAGGAAAGCTACCCTGCAGCTTTAAATTCCAACAGCCAAAAAGCCATATATAATTTTTGCATGCTTAACAAAAATTTAACATTTTGGATATTTTGTATAATAGTGATATTGTTTAACCCACTGGTATCCTTTATTGAAGTGTATTTTTTTTCATCTTGAACCAGCACTCAGGGAATGACCCATACTTATACAAAGCAATGAGTTGGTACTAGGAAAATATGTTATGGGAAGGAGGAAAGTGGGAGTAGTGTTTTTCAATTTGAACATTCCTATATTGAAAGTGGTTTGTTCCACATACCAAAGAAGGAATTTTCCATGTAGTGTGTTGTGCGATCCACTGGTCAATTTATCACTAATTCATGAGTTCTTGATGAAAAACGTGCAAGTTCCCGAATTTTATCAGGGCACATTACAATGTAGTACCGATAGAACAGTAAAACAGAAATCATATTCCAAAGGTGTTCCTGAGAATTAACCATCTAATGTTTAAGCATGCCTCAAGGCACTCATCGCAAAATGTCAATAAATGCAATTATAAATATTTCATTTCAAAAACTTTGAAAGCATTTTAAAATAATTTAAGTATGTTTCTTAGAAACAGTTACATGAGTTTTTGAAATAAAAAATCAGTTATATTTGCATTTTTCGATGAGGACCTTGGGTATGCTTAAGCATTAGAGGGTTAGTGGATTTGGATAACGTACTGTCACCAGTAATCACTTTCGCCGTATGCTGTCAAGAAGCTCCAAAAAATACGTTGAAGCACCGGCCCATTCATGAGAGTTTTATTTAACTTTCGGTTGTATATAGATGGCGTAAATAGTGAGTTGATTAGATATATTGAAGAAATTCTTACACTGTATTCTCATGTCCAAAAAAAATCAAAAGCGTATGATTTCACAATATTTACACCATCCATAAAAACAGATGAATCGACATGATCTGTCGTGCGTTTCTGTGTCAGCATGCCACACATAGTCTTGCGAGCATTGAAAGTGATTGTATGTGAACGACCCCATTCAGAGATTTTTTCATGATTTGTCTCATTGCCTCAGACTAGGAAAAGCCTGGTCCACAACTGAATATTACTGACTAGACGCAAAAGACGCAAAACGTCAATTAGGAAACGTAATGAATAGGGAGAAAGAACGGAGCCTTGCGGTACCCCTGAATTGATATAGGTGGGATCCCATTTAAAACAAGTTGTATAGAACCGTCTCTGAGAAAGCACGATATAAATCTTGAAAAGTTATTAACGACACCGTTGATTGATGGCTTAGTTCAATCCCAGCTGCGGCCATTAACGTCAAATTCGACATTAAATTATTTTTGATAATAAATTCCTGAGTTGATACATACAACACAGAGACATCTTCGGATTAAATTTACCAGGAAAAAGAATTGTAAGTAAATAATTGAATCACCATTAAAATAGATATGACACAAGTAAGAGACTTATATTCGGTTGTGCCGAATCTTATATACCCTTCACCTATTATTCTTTAAAATAAAAATTTTAAATATTTTTAGGTAAACAAAATTAATTTTTTTTTTTTCAAAATTGTTTTTAACATTTGAAAAAAAAAAAAATTCAAATTGTCTTTCAAAATTTAAAAAAATTTTTTTTTTTTAAAATTGTTTAATTTTTTTTTTCGAAATTGTTTTTTTTTTACTTTTTTCCAATTTCTTTTTTAAATTATTAGTAAAAAAAAATTATAAAAAAAATTTTTTTTTTTGGTAAAAGAAATATTCGGGTTAAAAATTTTTTTTCCCAATTTTGACCCATTGTAGTTACAAATTACTATAGCCCTATATATATCGTTGCAATGGACTTTGAAATATCTATCATTAGATATCCATACTGTCTATATTAATGACTTAGTAATCCAGATATTGATAAAAAATGTGCAAAAAATCGGGTTTGCTCCTACCGAGCCGGGAGAATTCCCTATATATTGATGTATCAATTATGTTTGTAAGTTATTTGGGGGCTACGGAAAGTTGATTTCAACATACATATAACGATCCAGAATATATATACTTTGTGGGGTCGCAAATGAAAAAAGTAGAAATTACAAACGGAATGACAAACTTATAAAAGGTGGCGCAAAAGTAATCCTCCTATCAGAAAATCCTATAAATTTGGCCGATTATTGGTCAAATAAATAGTCAGCAATATTCCGCGTTCTGGAGCAGTGTAGCGTAACATTGTTTATTAACGTGTATTTCGCTTGTGTTTACTACACAAGTGTCAAAACAGAACTGACATTAGGGGCCAATCGCAAAATTTATAGCATTTTCTGATAGGAGGATTACTTTTGCGCCACCTTATATATATCCTTGCCACTTATGGTGAAGGGTATAAAAAGAGGGTAATTTGCTTAACTAAGACTTTAATGGATAATCTCGCAGCCAATGCGAAACTCATTTCACACTCTGCAGGGTAGATAGTTTTCACTATTCATGTGCCTGTGAGTGGGTAAAAGTGTATGTTTTTGTTTTTACCTTTAAGAAATCGTCTTTGCTATTTCTATTGCTTGCATTTTTTTCTTTTCCTTTCCTACTTTTAATTTTGTTCTAACTACTAGAGTTCTTTTTATATATTTCAGTAATTGCTTTTATTAAGTGTAAAGAAGTTTATTCCCCTTTACGTATTCCCCTACAAAATGATTTGAAATTGCTTTCTTGTTATAATGAGACGTGTTTTTGAGCTCCCATAACAAAGAATCAAATCATTATGGCAACAGAAAATCATGTGTATAAGACAACTGCATGCAGTTCCTGCAATTAATGGCAATTTAAAATAATTTTAATATATTTTGTCAAAACATGATTCGTTACAAATTTGAACTAAAACTATGCACTACAATATCCGATTAATGTAACTTGTAAGTATGCTACATAGATTTGACTTCCTACTAAAATTATTTAAGCCTACCTAGTTACTAAAAGAAAAACCTCTCTTATTACTTCCAAAAAAAAAAAAATGTTTGTGCTAAATCAATTTCATTAAATTTCCATCAGTGAAACTTAAGCTCAATAAAAATGCCACCTTTTTTCCCACCATATAAGCCTTCTAACAAGCCTACCCGAAGTGTCTGTGAAACAGAAAAAAAAACATCAACTTCAACATTCTTCATATTAAACATTTTACTGGTTGCATAAAAACTTTCGAACACTAACAGCAAGAAAAAAAAAACAGACTCGTATAATGGAACGAAAAAAAAGTTTTTCAATTTAACACTAAAATACTTTGAAATGCTTTAACTGCCACAAATCCACATTTGTTTTATTGCATTTTACTACGATTTCTTCTATTTTTTTTAAGGTTTACTGTTGTTGCAGTTGTAGTGTGTATTTTGGTTTTGTTTCCATTCATACATGTTGATTCCAAACACTTTGTTTTTTATACCCTACGCCGCGATAAATTCTTGTTTAACTATATCAATCAATTCAGAATCCCTTTCTTAGTCGATTTTATGCTAAACTTATATTATTTACTAGCTTGACCCGGTGCGCTTCGCTACCCCTGTCGTAGTAAAATTCGGTTCAGCCGTTTAGTAATTATTGTTTAAGAACTAAAGGTACCAATTTTACCGGCTTTTCCCCTATTTATCCTTTTATGGTCCAAGTATTGAAAAAAGTTATAGCCGTTCCAAATTTCAATAAAATCGGTTCAGCCGTTTAGGCGTGATGCTCAAACAAACTTACAAAGACATTTATATATTTATATAGATTATTCCTAAAGCTACGTACACACGGTTGTCAGATTTTACAATGTTGTTAGATCTGGCAATATGCTCGCAATGTACTGCCAATGAAATATTATAAGCAAAAGTTAAATTGTCAGTTTAGACGATTGTAAGAAAACCTTACAATTTCATTGTCAGACAATTGTTAAACAATAAATTTATCTGCCAACAAAAATTGTCAGTTTACACGGTTGCTTCACTTTTGTTTATTTTAAATACATATGTACAGTGTTGCCAATAGAAATAATAATCTGACAATGATGTCATTGTCAGATGCATAAACTTCACACATATGACAATAACAAGTTTCTGACAATGATCTTACAATGGCAACAATGGTTTACACGATTGTCAGATGTCTGACAGTAGTATTGTCTTACAATGTACTGACAATACTTTTTCTGACAACGTTGTAAGACAAAAATTGTAAGTTCACACGGTGGTTAGACATTTTCTGAACATTTTTCTGACAATATTGTACAATCTGACAACCGTGTGTACGTAGCTTAACATCCATAAAAGTTACACTTCTGATAATCGTATAACCTATATTAATCTTTTAGAAATATTGCCATCAATATAAAATTCAATTCAAATTTCTTTCTTAAATTCTATAGGACGGACCCAAAATTGGTGCCAGATTATGTTTAAAAATTCGAAGTTGTTCGAAATTTTTTTTTTTAAAAATGCAAAAACCTGATGACTATGTTATATCATGTAGTTAAAATAATCCCTAAATATGGCTTCTTGCAAAAATAATAATATCGTTTAAAATAAGCTTTATGCTCCCAATAACAAAATAAATTATTACAATACAATTGAGTTGGCGTTGGGTATCATCTGATCGGTCATAACCGACTTAATTTTTTTTATTAGTCTGAATTTTATACTAAAAGTATGTATGTGGATGAGTGTTGAAATGTGTATGGGTTTTTCCATATGTTTATGTATGTGAGTGTAAGTGTGTATTTAAATTTAGTTTTAAACGGATAAGAGTGATTTGAAATAAAATTTACAACACTTGCCTACATTTTATGGTATCCACTCATACATGTGTATATTCGTATAGAATTATATGCATACTTAATATTAGTTGGTGGGGGAAGTAAATGACAAAATTTTCTGTAAACTACATAGAAAAAATTAAATTTCGTATCCAATCAGAAAATTCATAAAACCAAATATACTTTTAACTAAAATAGGACTTACAACTAAATTTTGAATTGTATTTCCCCTTTCCGACATGCGACATACAGTTGACCGTGTGAAAAACATTAACTCTCCGGATTCAGGCCATAAACACTCAATGATTGGCCTTGTGATTTATTTATTGTCATGGCAAATGCGAGACGAATTGGAAATTGGATACGCTTAAACTCGAATGGCATTTCGGTTGCGATCATTGGAATTCTTGGAATGAGAACTTCCTCACCTTTGAACTTTCCTTTTAATATTCTAGCATGAATCACATTGCTCATGAGTTTTGTGACCGCTAAACGCGTTCCGTTGCATAATTTTGGTTGATTGAGACTGCGAAGCATGATGACAACTGAAGCAATTGTAAATTGTGCGGTGGCACCCAAGGCACATCCAATGAATTTAAAAACTCAGTTGGATAGTCGATAGCTTTGAAGGACCAGCGTTTTGATTTTGAATTGTGTAGTTTAAGTGATCCACATCCTTGTTCTTTGCCGCTAATATTGCTCATTCACTCAACCATTCGTAGTTTTTGTGGTTAGTAATGATATTCGGAAACACCTTGTTGATAAGCTCCTCTTTCGTTGAGATAAAATTGCAAAAATTCGGTGTTAACGAAATCAATCCATTCGATGGGAACACGACCATTACCAATAGTTAGCAGTTGATTGGAGAACACTTCGGCAGATGGAACATTTTGCAATACAACTCGCATGTTTGTCGTCAGCATAAGTTTCTTCACAAAACGCCACAATGTCGATGATTTGAAGCAAGCATTGATCTCATAGGCAGCGGTCGATCGTGGTAATACTGGTAGTGTTTGCCGGTTATCGCCTGAGAGTAAAATCAATGCACCGCCAAAACGTTTTGAGTCATTAGGCGGATCTTTCTTAATGCGATTCAGAGCTTCTAACGCACGTTTATGTGACATTGTGCATTCGTCCCAGATAATGATTTTGCTTGCTACCAAAACTTTGGCCATTGCTGAATGTTTCGCTATGTTACATGTTGGTTCTTTAACCGCTTGAAGGTTTAATGGCAATTTAACAGCAATTTCAGATCTTGCACGAACTGTAGCCAAAATCAATGATACGAGGAATGTCTTCCAAGCGCCATCAAGTAAAACCATGCCATCATTTCCATCATCAAGAGTGTTCATCACCGTATCGTACACTTCTTTTTGTTGGGGATTCAATAAAGATACATTCGTTCGAACCAATTGTCTTAATGCCGTATTCGCGTTCACGCTGAAATTTTCGTTCAAAAACGTCTTTTGGTCGAAGATTTGGCGATGTCATTCCTAACCTGACTAACAAACTGCCGCAAATGAGGTAACACATGTCTTCTATCAAAGCCAAAGCATGGTTGTGCATCTTTTCATTTATCTCATGATGGGGATCCTCTGAATTGACATGAACTCAATGGAAAATGTTTTTGATTTGTCATCCTTGCACTTGCCCCACAATTCACGTCGATTGGATGGAAAACATGTGGTAATAATGATCGCAAATAATGTGCGTTTTTGACTTGGAGGTGCAGAAATAGTTGCATCAGCGTTTGTCGTGTCCCAATGCGTTTCGTTTTCAAGCAAATTGAGCTCATGACATACAGCACGAAATGTTGGCAGCACTTCACTATTGACAGTTCGAAGTGACGCAAATGATGTCGGCCCACGAACATTCACCAGCAATATAACTGTATAAATACGTCACATCCGGATGATCAGGAACTACAACGCCTTGTTTTCGATGTTGAAATTTCATCGATGAAGCATTCCAAGTGTAGTACGCGGCATCTCTGAGTAAAGTAACGTACGTGCAAACGGATCACTTTGATATATTGAGAAGAAACTGGTCAATCTTGTCGCTAGTGGGTTTTGAACACGTTGAGCTGCATTGTCACAACGTAACGTAAACATAAACAACATCTATCATGAAGATGGCGTCATAAAATCACTCCATACAAAATGTGTGGAAAAATTAATTTTCTTGATAATTTTATTTTTCGAAGACATTTCGGAGATTTTCTCGAATATTATTCTTGTTTGGCCGTAAATTTTTGAACGAAATTATTCCATTATGAAATAACTCTTTAGTAAATGTTGTTTGCATTGCCGGGCGAAAGATTTCGAAAGTAATTTGAAATATAACATATCTGCAGTAAAATAAATATTTTCTGGGCGAACCTGGTTTTTGACATACCCCAGAGGAGAAGATCTTTCCAGCCGGTTTATATACACTTTTGTAAGCATTAATAATTACATTGCTTCCGAATTGGGAATTATTTCACTTTTATTGGTAGTTATTTCATATTTTAATATACAACATAAAAAAGATGTGGTGTATATTGCTATTGTCATTCCGTTTATAAGATATCAAAATATTGGCCGTATAAACGGTCCTCATAAAATTCTAAGACGATTTAGCTATGTCCGTCCTTCTGTCTGCCTGTTAAAACACGAAAATTGGCAATATCGGTCCATTATTTCACCCAGCCCCCATGCAAATGTCTCCTGGAATACTGTTTGAACAGTCATAAATATGTTGATTATGCTACAATCCTTAATCAATTGTACACAAACTAGTTCTAAGTACTCTGAAATTATACTGTAACAAATCGGGCATCATTTGTCCCCAGTCCCCATACAAGATCAGCCTCAGAAAATAACTTGAACATTCATAATTGTCTTATAAAAATTAATATCATGATGAAATTGAACATATCAACCTAAATATTTCTATCAACTTTTGTGATAATAGGTCCATAAATGACCCTTCCACCCATATAACCCCTATGTCAACGTAATATTTTATTGCCAATAAATAATTTATATATAATGATAAGTAACACCTTGTGCCAAAATTCATAAATTTATCTTAATTTTTTTCCAAGATATTTAATTTTGTCTGCCTAGAATGGCTAAACCTTACTCTAAGCATTGCAAGAAAGAACCAAATGCATGGTTAGAGTAAACATGTATATGTTTGTGACAACCATTTATTTAATCCCAATAAGTCCTTTATCGTATAAATGGTTGTCACAAACATATACATGTTTACTGTAACCATATATATGGTTGATACAATCATGTGAATCGTAAATTAACCATATTATTGTTACCACAATCATATATATAGTTACTGTGACTATAATATTGTTAAAAATGTGGAAATGGTTACAGTAACAATGCACAACTATATTTTTTCCTGCGTGTGTACAGAAGCATATAAGCTAATACAATAAAGCTTTACGCTGTGAAAAATATGCCAGAAGATTTTATTTTTATTCAGGACAATGATCCGAAATACTCTGCCTGGAGTGTAATGCAAAGTCCAGATCTGAAGACAATAAAAAATCTGTGGGCAGATGTTGAGAGAGCTTTGGAAATAAAAACAATGAAAATGCAGATGAACTGTACACTTTCTCGACTGAAAATTCTTCGAAGTTTGCACAAAGTCCAGATCTGAACTCAATAAAAAATATGTAGGCAGAGCTCTCGACTGAAAAATCTTCGAAGTTGGAGAGCAGTCTCAGCATAACTTTGAAAAGTTTTCACAACAATAACGCGTTATTCTTTCATAAGGCGCACCATTTTTAATAATCGGAATAAACATATGAGACTGCTGCCAAATTTCTAAGTTGCCACTTGCTCAAAAAAAAGGCACTAAATTTTAAAAGGCACAAACATCATGACAGCCGAATATAACACTCTACTAGTTAAGAATTTACTTTTCCCCTAATTCAACATTAAATCATGTTAGCAAAAACAAAAGTAATACAACAATATTTTCTTTATTTTTTTTTTCGACCATGTTGCCTGTAAATTACAAAAGTAATGTTGTGTATAAGCTTATATTTTACTGGTAATTTTTTCCATTTGCAATTGTATGCATTTATAGATGAAATACATATGTATATATTTGTGTGTTTGTATGTGCAAGTGGTTTGTAGATGTGTGAATATTTGTTTTTTATTTGAATATTTTGTTGAATGAGTGCATTTCCGTTTCCAAATCATTTAGAACAGAACACAACAAAACTTTTGGTTAAAAACTCTAAATGGCTTTTTTTGCCCTTCTTTAATTTTATTTTTTGTTGCTGGTTCTATTTTATATACACTACACATACAAACATATACTTTATGTAGTTTTTGCCATTCTATATGGTAAATTGCCTAAAAATTGTTTTATTTTATGAAGCCTCTGCCTCTTTGTGCTTCCTGCCACCAACTCTTAACTAAATTGTTAGAACTCTTAAAAAAAAATAAAAAATTGATGTAGCACAGTGGAGTTGAGGACTAGATTTTTTTAAAGTTTTTAGAATGATTTATCGGGAAATTAATCAATATGATTGCAGTCCTGAGAAAGTTATAGGCAAAACAATGTCCTGCACTGTCTTTTTAATATAAATAACTTGATTTATTTATATCGAACCACTGCACAGTGTGGTAGATCGCAAATCTAACTTTACAAAATTAATAAATCGCGTTGGGTTGGTTCACTTCTCACTTATGAATTAAATAAAAAATGAGTTCAAATATATAAAAGATTATAAAAATTAAACTTCTTTTTTTGCAATGTATTTTCTTTCGGTAAAGAAAAAGTGGAAAAAATGTATGGCGGTCGTAAAAATGCACAAGATGTTTTTGATTTACATTAAAGTGAACATTTAAAAGATCAACCCAAATATGGTTTTACACCAGAACGCTCCGCATTAAATTGCTTTAACTCCACTTGAAAATAGAAAATATTTAATTTTTAGCAATTTCTTTCTTTTTGGAGGTCGTACTGGAAAAGTGAAAAAAATTTATGGCGGTCGCAAAAATGCGCACCATGTTTTTAATTTACCTTAAAGTCAACACTTGAAAGGTTAACCCCAATATAGTTTTACACCGGAACTATCCGGATTAAACAGTTTTAACTCTACTTGAAAAAAGGATATATTTTATTTTTTGCACTTTTTGAACTTCTCGTAAAAAATTGGTTTTATTAGTACTTACAGTGCAAATAATTAAATAAAAATTGTAATATATTTCCTTGAAATAATCTTTAATAATAACAAAAAATTTTATGACAATAAAATCATCGTAGCCTTTTTAATCATAAACCAAAATCACACAAAAAATATGCTTCTATTTGAAATCTGAATGCACGTGATGACAACAACTGACTTTAAAACTTACTTTTTCCTAATCAGAGCTAAAAACAAAAAAAAAAAAAAAAACAAAACATGAATTACAGTTACCTATTGTATTGAGAATCTGATTAAATGATCAGATGGAATATTTCCAGACATTTTTTTTTTATTTTGTCCAGCTAGATTTGTGATTTACCACAGTGTGCACTGTATTCTGTAATATGATTTAAACGTGTTCATATTTGTATCTGTAGTGGTACATAAGCTAATTTAGTTTTACAACACTCACACGAAAATAAAATAACAAGGATATTTTTTGTTGCCATCGTAAAACATACATACCTTCACATAAATAATGGGGTGGTCCTTATTTAGCTTTTTTGTATTACTTCAAATTAGAAATTTTACTTTTTCAAACATTTTTTGAAGAGAAATTTCCAAAAATATTTTCAATGCTAATAAACACTAAATGAGGTTACCGTGGGGACAGATTTTAAATTCAAATTGATTTGTTAAAATTATTTCGTAGCCTATTTTCTTATTTTTAATTTCAGATTGTTTCTATGCGTTGCTTATTGTAAGTTCTGTGATACTTTTTTAAGTTTAACTTATATATTTGTTTTGTAATGATTATTTATTTATTAATTATGTGTCGTGCAGTCAAGTTTTTTTAAATAACAAGTGAATTGACAAACAATGTAAACAATATAATTTCAATTCAACAATACCCCTAAATTAGTTTGAAACAAACAAAACGTTGGCTAAAGAATAAAAATTAAAATATTTTGATTTAAATTTATACATTTGGTAATAAATGATTGACCATAAATAGCCCTTAAGATTGGAATCTTAGAAACTAAAATTAAACGTAGTTAATTTTAAACTTTCATTGTTAAATCAGGAGTATAGGGCGGAAGAGGGAGTATTTCATGAATTTTTGCCATGGAAACTGCACATGTGTGTAACACTTTGTGCACCCGATTTTGAGCAAACGCAGTAGCCGTTTTGCGGAAAGCTTTTTCATACTGATTATTCAAAATTGAAACCACTGAGCCATGTGAGATACCTATGTTTTCCATCATCTCTTGCACTTTCAATTTCCAATCACCAACACCATATCGATATTTTTTCAATTGTTTCATGTGTAGAGATCTCAACAGCGTGTTCAGAATGTTCGGCAACTTTCGTGCTTCTACGGGCACTACGAAATTCAGTAAACTTTTACGCAATTGAAATTTATGGTGCTGCTTAGCCTTTGTTTGAGTGATGATGACAAATAATTCTTAATGAGCAGACGAAAATCCCTTTTTTCCAATTTCTTCCCAAGTCACGAGGTAGTCTGCTATCAATGGCTGTCAAACACAAACTAATTGATGCAGCTTGTTAAAATTTTTACAGGAGTCAACTAACAGATGCCTGTTGACAGCAGCAGTGTTACCATTTTAGTTAAGAGCCGGGAAATTCAACTACTCGCGGACTTATTGGCACACCATCGAAGATAAATTATAACATAAAAATATAGAATTATGTGCATGTGACCAAATTAAATTCCAAAACAATTTTCTTGTAATAGGTAGAACTTATATCGAGTTTTCAAAAATTAACCCCTTACTGCACAACACTTTTTGCATGGAATATTTTTTTCGTCTTTTAAATGTAAAATTCTCAACAAAATTAATGTAAATGCTTCTTAGTATTAAAGAAAATATTTTTAATAATTATTTTGGTTTTTAATTTCGTAGTTTAGCATTATTAATGATCTAATTTATATTTGAATTGCTTTGAAGACTGTTTTCACTTGGGTTATCATGGGTTAATAAAGCCCAAGTAGAAAAATATATTATTATACTCTTTATAATGAGTGGCAAGCTTTATCATCTGCTTTTCATCCGCAAGCTTTATCAAGCATTTATCATCTGCGGCCCCATAAAGTATTGTTACGTTTTTACCTTTTAAAAACTGTGGTTTATTTCCTTTAAAAAAACGGATACTTTTTATTGCAAATAAAAGCCGTTTTGTAGTTTAAAATTGTAACAACTCTTTATTTATTTATTTAAAATCAATAACAACAACAGTTTAAATGGTCGCTATGTGTTTTATACACATACACACGTTTATAAAACATACTTTAAAGTCACACAGGTAATACAGTTGATGTTTATTCGAACAGCGTCTCTGGAAAACTAACCTTTGCCATTATTTATACACACGTCATCTTTCGTGAACCTTCTCCAATGATCATAACGAATTCTAGAGCCTTCGATGTAAATGTTCGCAGCTTAAACATTCAGTGTTGCCATACTTTCAAACAATGATTAACTCAAAGCTTTTATTCAATGTTGTCTGTTCCACAGCTATGTTAATAATAACCACAGATATGTTAAAGATTGAGAAGCACTGCTGTTTGAGAGGAATTATGCTACCAAATGTTCTGAATCGTTATAGATTACGGAGTTGATATAGCCATGTCGGTGCGTCTGTTGAAATAAACTTTCCAAAAAATGATTTTTTCATCTATTTATCACCAATATTTTATTTATCTAAAATTTTTTTTTCCAAATATTTTTTATTGACACCAACTTTTTTTCTCCTACTATTTTTATTCACAAACATTTTTTATTTTTTTTTTTTCAACAAAAAAATCCTTTTTATTATTTATCTCAAAATAAACTTAGGTGAAACACAGTCGAATATAGCACTCTTATTTATTTTTGTATTTTTTATGGTCCAATATAAAACAGTCATTTTTTTTTTTAATAATTTTTAGATTTATTTAGTTTGAACTTTGCCCATATATAAAGTGGTTAACAATGTCATTTGTGACCAAAAACTGGATTTCCTCAAAATCTGCCAATTTCAAATCGGTGTCCATGCTAACCCATAAAATTTACAACCGTTCAAACTTGCATTATAACCCTCATTTAGAATAGCAAACATTTTTTCTAACTTTTTGAAATCTTGTTGTTAAAAAAAATTTTTGAAAATGTGAACTTTGGGATTCGAGATATATATGTTAATGGTTTTTAAATGACAGAGAACAATTTTAAACCTTGGAATCATCGACAATTCAAAAACTGCAAAACAAGGGCCACCTTAATGTACATACACATATGTACATTCAACTAACTATTAAGTGTTTTACTGTTTATTTGAGGTTTTAGTTTTAAAAGCCATTTCAAGTACAACTATTGTTTATTTATTATTTAAAAAAAAAAACGAGAAAATATTTAGTTTTACTCTTTAATTGCTTTAAGTGTTTATAAACATTTTACAACATGCTTTATTTTTCCCTGTATATGAAAATTTTATTTCGTTTTTCCTTAAGCCAAAAAAAAAATGTGTAAAGTTACAGCACAAAAGATTGAAAAAAAAAAAATATATATATATATATATATATATATATTGATGCATTTGACTGTTAACTGTAATTGTCAGTTGAATGTGTTGTTGTCTCTCAACAACTTCGCGTTTTACGCTAATCGAATTTGCTTTATATTGTACAAAATTGACACATGAATGACACTCATTGCACAATGAGTGGTCATAGTGAAGGGAAAAATAAGAAAATATGAGCAAATACTTTTTTTGTTGGTACGCAAGGGAAATGGTATTATTGAAAATGTATTTAATATAAATATTAGTGAGGAATTAATATAAAAAGCGAAAAAAAACATACTTTTATGCTTTCAAATTTAATCGGATATGGGAATTTCGTAAATCGTCAAAAAATAATTTTGACCAAAATTAGAGTTATATATTGCGGTAGGGTGTATAAATTTGAATCAGATTTAAAAAGCAACATTGTTGATTAATGCTTCAAGAGTTAGTAACTAATCGGTATTGATTTTCCACTATGTTTTTTGAAGCAAGCAAAACTTTTGAGTCCTATCAAAGTCTTTGGGGACAGCTGCTCTTCATTTAATGCTACGATATATAAATTATGTACATTACTGGTCGATTTGGTTGTGTTGAAGAATGCAAAACAGTTATTTTCATTGTGATCATATCAGTTGCTGTTACTTCTAAAATTAACAGTCATTTATGTATTTGTCTTTTCGTTTAAAACAATTAAATCAATCTTTAAAAATTCCTTAACCAGTCTTTGACAAATTAACTACTATCCCCAAAAGTATGTACATTGTACATATGTCTTTGATATTCATATCAGTTTATTTCCACAAGTTGGGAATATTTTTTTTCTATTTCATTACAAATGAAAAACTTTATTTTAAGAATTTTTGAACTACAACTAAAATTGTTATATTAAGTTTTAGGAATACATATGAAAAAGTTCATATTTTTTAATATATGACAGCCAAAATACCTAATGTAAAACTGTTAATAACTTAAAACTTTTAGTCAGATTTTATTATTTTTGATCTTAAAAACAATTATTTTATTTGGATAACTGCTAATCTGAAGGATATTTCCATTTTGATAGAAAACAAGTTAAAGAGCTATATTCGGCTGTGCCGAATCTTATATACCCTTCACCAAATTATACTCTGAAATAAAATTTAAAAAAAAAAAATTTATTTAAATTTTTTAAAAATTTTTTTTTCGAAATTGTTTTTTAAAAGTTTTTTCCAATTTTTAAAAAAAAATGTTTCCCGATTTTGACCCATTGAAGGTCCAACTTTCTATATACATCGTTGCAATGGACTTTGAAATATATATCATTAGATATCCATATTGTCTATATTTATGACTTAGTAATCGAGATGTAGATCAAAAATAGGCCAAAAATAAAGGTTGTCTCGGATTTTTGCTGATATCTCCGTTATTTATGGACGGATTTAGCTGATTTTAAATAGCAAACTTTTCGAAAGCATGCCTGACAGAATTATTGAAGATTTGGATTCCGAAGATATCTGGGGTCTTCAGAAAATTGATTTCAACAGACAGACAGACGGACATAGCTAAATCGACTCCGCTATCTATAAGGATCCAGAATATATATACTTTATAGGGTCGGAAAATTATATTGTGGAAATTATAAACGGAATGACAAACTTATACATATATACCCTTCTCACAAAGGTGAAGAGTATAATAAAAGTAAACATTTATATAGACAATTCAAATATAGAGTGAGTCAAAAAAAAAACTTATACACACTATTCCAGCCAAAAATTTTGAAAATATGTCAAATATTATCTTTTCTAAATAATTAATTTGCAACTGTTATTTCGGTCAAAATGGTCACCAAAAAAAAAGTACTTAATTAAACGTTTTCAAAAAAATCCAATATGGATTTTCAAAAAAAAAAACAAAAGATTTGAAACAGTATAAGGAAGTCTTGAACATTGAAAGAAATCCTGGATCAGGAAGAAATAAAGGTCTAACAGATATTGGTAAGGCAAAAAAAGTCGTACAACTCTATCGAAGAGCACGGAACACATCTATCGGAAAAGCAGCTCGTAAAGTTAAATGGTCCGAGCCTTAGGTTAAAGAACTGAGGTCAAAATATTACATTTACACAATTTTATTGTGTAATGGATGATGAAATTTATGTATTGCCAGACTTTTAACAACTTCCGGGTCAAGATATTTATGTGGTTGATGGACGAGATAATGTTAAACAATAATACCGGCCACAAAAACCATTTGTGAAATCAGGCACAATAAACACAGCCATATATATTACGGAATGTCTCAAAAACTGCTTTTACCTTTCTTAAAACAGCACAGAGAGCCCTTACGTAAAAAATACGGCCATTTTAACATGTTCCAACTTTTGATGCATGTAACTTTTCATAAGTACGAGATAATTTTTAGGAAGTTATTTTGATTTGAGTGGCAAGCTTATATATACATTTATCATCTGCGGTCCCATAAAGTATTGTTATGTTTTTACCTTTTAAAACGATGGTTTATTTCCTTTAAATAAACCGGATACTTTTGTTTGCAAAGAAAAGCCATTTAGTAGTTTAAAATTGCAACAACTCTTTATTTATTTTAAATGTACAACAACAACCGTTTAAATGGTCGCTATGTGTTTTATACACGTACTCTTGTGTATATAACACACTTTAAAATCACAATGGTAATGCACTGGTAATACAGTTGAAGTTTATTCGAACAGCGTCTCTGATAAACTAACTCACGACTGCAACCTCTGCCACTATTTATACACACGCCATAATTCGTGATCCTTCTACAATGATCTTAACGAACAACAAGTATATTCGAATTCTAGAGCTTTTGATGTTAATGTTTGCAGCAAACATTCGGTGTTGCCATACTTTCAAACAATGATTAAATCAAAGCTTTTATTCAAAATAGGTAAAAAAAAACAATATTTTTTCGCCAATTTTTATTTTTTCTAATATTTTGTTTCCCAAATTCTTTGTTGTCACCAATTTTTTTTATTAGCAATTTTTTCTTAAAAAAAGAATTTATCTTATGTAAAACACAGCCGAATATAACCTTTGCTGTCTTGAAAATGTTTGACAATTTGACAACAACCCAGATTTAAAGTAGTTAACAATGTCATAGAAAGTTGTAAAAATTACGATCATGTCAAATATACAATCTGAAATCAAGAATTAGAAAATATATTACGAAATGTTTTTAAAGAAATAATTTGAAATCTGCCAATTTCATGTTCCAACATGCATGTAACTTTTCATAAGTACGAGATATATTTTAGCAAGTTATTTTGATTTTATTCAGAATTTCATGGGAAAAATAGCTGATATTCTAAAAAACAAAAAAAAAAAAATATCGAGCAGGATTAAAAAAAAATAAATAAACCTAAATATCTCCTGATGTAAAAGAGATAACTTACATATATACGCAGGTTTTTTTCTAGATCTCCTTAAGGACTATTTATATTTTAAATTTCAGCTCATTCAGATCATACTTGGATTTTTATAGGATTTTTTTGGTTTTTAAATGTGAGGTGGCGAATATTTTTGCTAATTAACCGTAAAGAGCTGATATTTTCCGGTAAAAATGTTCGTAGAATATTTTAAACGGACTTTTTTTGATTTTCTCAAAAAAATAGGTCAAATTGACCCCTAAAGAGAGGAGATAGAGGATTAAGATCTTCCACAAAAATTATCCCCATAAAATTCGACAATATAACTCTGACAATAAGAATTCTCTCAGACATTAACTTACAGTTAGTAAGTTAATGTTAGTATAATTAGTATAATGATCCCTTCGATCAAAAAATGATCTACTCAACATGCCCTTTCAGAATTGTAGAGTCGCTGTTCTGTTCCAATCAAAAAGTCTCAATTTGTAACAGAGCTGTTATTAGTTTTCTTATGTGTGTGAGGATAAGTTCGTATTTAACTAGTGTAGACACGAACCACAATTTGTAACATAGCTTTTTTTGCATTTAACAGTTCACTGTTATGAATTTAACAGAGATAGTATTTAAGAGGTAGTATATTTAGGAGGTTAACACAGGAGATTGGAACCAAGTCCATGACCAAAAATATTGTGAAGTGGTACTCCAAGAGGTCTATAATAATGAAATAACTAAAATATTTATAGAATTTACAAATTAGGATGTCTGTATCGAAAACAAGTTCTTTAGAGGATCATTAGTAAAAATGGGCATTTTTGGAATGGTACACGTAACACACTATATAGGTTTGGTAGTCCAAGGGGTTCCTAATGATGCACTAGTAGTGAGATAGCTGAACTAATTTTGGGATTTGAGAAAATTGACTTTGAAGAAAATATGATTTTGAAATTTTTTTTAGAGGATCATTGTTAAAAATGTCCATTTTTGGAATGCTACACTAGCTCTTTAATACTAATAAGCTCTGTTACAAATTGTGGTTTGTGTCTTTACTAGTTAAATACGAATTTATCTTCACACACATAGTTTTCTTTCGGAAAATGGCATTTTAATAAATCAAAGTGTGTGTGAGCTATCTTCCAAATTTTTTATTCGTTTAAAAGGCTTATCGATGCCATTATTTATGAAATATATCAGCGACAAATGTCCGCCGCTGGTTGACGCGCATTTGAAACCCTAAATTTGCCATGACTTTGGCGCATAAACCAGGCTGAGTTTGACCGATGGCATGGGATATTTTGGCTTTGGTTGCCTTTGTGGTTGGAAGCTTATTAACATAAGTAGACCTGCGATTTAAGATAACCCCACAGGAAAAATTCTAACGGGGTAAAATTATACGATCTCGGTGACCAGTTGAGGACATGGCCATATCATAACATCGCTCGAGTATTATGTTCAATGTGACACATAGCACCGCATTTGTACTTTAAACCTCGAAGTCAGATAAATAATTTAAAAATTTTTAACAACTTCAAAGTTTGTATAAAAAACCGGTGGACCAAATTTCAATCAATTTGGAGCGGGTAAGGTCCGATGCCTTGTTGAAAATGTTTGTTTAATTCCCATTTTATATAACAATCGAATGTTATCGTAATTAAATATTTGCTCCAGTACATTTATTTTTATAATAAGCTTTAAACCATCTAAAAATAAGCATAACAACAAAAAAAAACTTAAATTCCTAAACTCCCTGCCTTTGTGTTAATTAAATATACACAACTATAGAAAATCGTTAAGAAAAGTGAAAAATCCTTTGAACTTTTCTAACCGCAAAACCACAACTGGTGTGTAGTGTCTCATAAATGTCACACTCCACCCATCAATAATTTACTTCCTTGATTTTATTTCTTTTATTAATTTCTTATCTTTGTCCTTTACAACGTCTTTTATTTTAATTTGCTTTGTTTTTTTTTTGTTTTTGTTACTGCTACTGCTGTGAAAGAAAAAGGATAATCATTATTTAAACCACACTTTGTGTAATTTAAAGTTTTTGGACTTTTGCCACAAAATTGTTTGTAAACTTCAAAGTTTGCTAACTAACCACATGGACAAAATGCTGTATGTTAAAATAAATATCTTGATGTTCGAAATATTGTTTGTGTGTGTGTGTAAATAAATTTTGTAACTATGTTTAGTAAAGAGTGTGAGAGTTTTTAGCATGTAGAACAAAAGAAGCCAACAGAAAACAATGTAAAGATAACAAATTGTAATCAATTCGTGCGTGGTATAAAATTTTCAAAAGAATTTATAAAATCACTTATGTACATGGCAACCATAACACCCACTAAAAGATGCACCCGCATTAACTTGCAGCAGCTAGAATCATTTCAAGGTTTCAAACTGTTAAAGTTGGTCCTTTAGACATGAAAATTAAATGCATTTTAGCAAACACAACACGTTGCAATTAGTTTGTTTGTGTTAGGTTTTATCAACCAACTCCCTCTCTTGCGCTCTTGCTGTAGCTTTCTTTTGTTTTTACTAAAGTTTACAATTTTAATTGCTGCAAAATATAAAATTGTATAATGAATAAAATAAGAAAACAAAAAACAACGAAAGCTAATAAATATTTAGCTTGGGTTCTCTTTTCTTTTTTTTTTTTGTTTTAGTCACCAAGCCAAACCAACAAAAAATAATTTTAATTTTCTTCAATTAAGAAAGGAAATACATTAGTAAGTTTTTTGTCTTCTTTTTTTTAATTTCATATTCTTTGTTTGTCGCTGGTTTGTTTCTGTTTAAATTAAACACACACACACACATACACTATGCCGTAAAGTATGCTAAATTAAATTAAGGTTAGTTATTTGTTAAAATTCTTTTTTTTTTTTAAATATTCAGCTAGCTTTTTTATTATTTTCTTTTTTTTATCATTTTACTCTTGCCATGAATTTTATGAGCAATTTTCTTTTTTTATATTGGCCATTTACAATTTTTTTTACATTTATTTTATGAAGCCTCGAAAAAAGTGTCTACTAAATATTTTGCCTTTAACATAATGAACAAGTAGGACCTAATTTTATTAGCTTTCTAAATGATTAACTATTTGTTAGTCTTTGTTAAAAAAAGAACGAATGATATGCCATATTTTTCAACAGCTTTATCTTTATTATATTTATCATATTCAGGATTAGGTGGAAAATATTAGTTATAACTTATGCATAATCAAAATATGACCTAAACATTTTAAAAATATGCACTTTTATTTTTGTTCAATTGTTTCTCTACACCCGAAACAATTGAACAAATTCAAGATATGGTGTTGGCCGATCGCAGATTGAAAGTGTGAGAGATTGTGGAAGTTATAGACATTTCACATGGCTCAGTGGTTTCAATTTTAAATGATCACTTGGGTATGAAAAACCTTTCCGCAAGAAAGGCGTGGTTGGAGTTGTTCAACCACAATATGGAGGAGTTTTTTGCCCAGTTTCGTAACCGTGAACGAAACGTGAATCCATCACAACACACAAGAGTTTCTCGGATATTTTGATGACCTTGACAACTCTTATTCTTTGGAAGAGATAAACAAAATTGAAGGAACTTCGGACAAAGTCTATGAAATCCTCACCAACAACAGCGACATGTTGGGAATATATTTGTTTTTCGACAAACACATGTCGAAATGCATGTAATCGATTGTCAATGTCATAAAGGTGAAAATGTGCTTAATTTTAGGGTTATTTTGCTTAAAACATCAGCTACTTGTTGATGTTGTTCGCTGTGCATGATGGTAAGGATTTAGTATTTGTTTAAGTTGAACTTTATAAGAATGGATACTAAGACCTTCAGTGGGTATACCTTGTAGAAAGCTTCTTGAAATTTGCAGTTCTTGTCCATGCTGCCGAATTTATTTTCCTGGACTTTCTCCACTACTCTAAAGCAATGCTTCGATATTGTCATTTGAATGGCTTGCTTTTAGAAGATTAGTGTGTTTAGCATTTGATCCAATATCAGCTTTTTCAATTAGTCTCTTCACAGTTGCCAAATTTAATCAATATTCCGACCATATTTTTTATGCAATTTTCGAAAAGTGTCCTTAAAATCTACCCGGAACCAGTTCCATTCTGATTTAAAAATGCAAAAAGATAAGACAGACAATGATAACAAACAAAAAAAAACCTGGAAGAAGATATAATAAAGTACATAACTAGATTTTCCCAATTCACGCTGTACTATAATTAAGCCATCTGATTCCCTGCATTAATCAGTATTGTCCCCCTATTCCATTAGATCATATGACAATCAAGTACCAGTTACCTTTACAAAAACACCAGCTCCTATGCTTATATCCACCAGTGATCTGTCTGTGAATAGTGAACACCCCCCAAGTATTCAATATACTTATAGTCATATCTACTCCCTTACTGCCTTTCGCCATTATCAATTCTGAGACTTTCAGGACCGCCAAGATCTCAGGTAATATGACAACCGAGTATCAGAATCATTTGTGAAGACGCCAGCTCCTTGGCCTATATACATCTTAGATTCGCCTGTGAATATTTTACACCCTTCAAACAATCTATAGGATCCAGTCCCTTAGTATCATTCCGGAAACGCTTTTGGGGCTGTAATACCAAAATTGGGTAGTTAGACCATGTAGTCCGTGAATCCTGGAAGAAAAACTTCTTATCAAATGCACATTTCGTGTAGAATATTTTGCCAGTAAGCAAATTTCTGATTAAGACATCATTAGTAAATTTTGAACTGATAAGATCGAACGGGTTTTTAATCAATGGGTCGATAACTTTTGCCAATGTCACAAATAATAAAATTTCTATGTAAAACGGGCAAAAACAAATATTTTCCTAAATTTTAGTTTTTTCGTTATTGTCGTTATTTACCGTGTGGGATCTTATTAACCCTCTAACCCGCAAGAGTGCCTCAAGGCATGCATTACAATACACTTTAGTAACAGATTTGTTAACATTTCCCTCGAAGGTCGAAATGCATTCTGACTTTTAGTTTTTGTTCTGTCAGTTGTTTTGTGAGTGATCTGATAATTTTAGGACGTCAAATTTTATGTGTGATTTTTTTTTAAAACAAAGTTTTACGATCTCTTCGAAATATATATTTTTTAAAAGGTAAGATATTCTTCTTTTAGTTCATGAATTTGTAAATGTTAAACAATTGACAAAAAGTGTGTTGAGAACGCAAAAACTAAGGGGTGCCTCAGGGCACTGTTGCGGGTTGCGGCTAAATTTATCGGTGTGTTATATTGTATAGTTTCTTATTTTTTGTTATATTAACTATTTGTTATAAAAAAAATTATAGGATAGAGACCGCAGACGGATTAACTTATTCGTCTTGACTCATGATCAGTTGGTACTCCACAAGAACATCCACAGCCAGGAAGTTCAAAGGATGTCGAAAAAGTAAAACATCCAGTTAATGACGTCCGCTATGACAATATCGAGAACTTTCCAAACTGGTTAGGCAAAAAAGATGGTGCAAACTATACAAAAAGTCGGAAACACAGTGTGTTTGCTCAAAAGGCGATATTCATTTATACTTCTCAAATCGAAAAATCGTTCTTATAAGTATCATCGTAGAAACTAAAACATATGTTTTTTCTTTTTGTATATTTTTAATTAGTGTTTCAATAAAATCGTATCATAATTAATGTTTACATCTTATCGTTTTTTACATCTAAACCGGCAACAATGCTTTGAGGCACTCTTCACCTTTTTGCACCTGATTCCTAATCCTGTTCTTAGTTTCTTGTGTCATAATTACCCTAAAAAAAATTATTCGACAACTTTTGTAGCTTTTATAGTTTGTGGGTTAGAGGTTTAAACTTAAGTGTTGTTAAACTATATGCGGGGCCTTTCAAAAATAATAAGGGATCTCTTGTTAACGCTTAGATGCCTCTCAAACTGTGCAATCTGTGAATTTTACACACTGTCAAACATTGTATGGAAATTCGTTTGCACAACTCAGTTTGCGCGTCAATTTAGACTCGCAAACTTGAACAGAATTATTAATTAAATTACTTTTGTAAGCAAAAAAAAATCAACTAAAATATAAATGTTGCATACATGTGAAAATTGTGTAAGGTTGGAACAGAATGATGAGTAAATGGCACTGTGTATCGAAATGTTATCCAACAGCAAGAACCTTTTGTAGAATTCGTTTTTATATTTAGGGTATAATGGATTTGTGCAGATGTTTGTAACGCCCAAAAATATTAGTCTAACACTCACCTTAAAGTATACCGATCGACTCAGAATCACTTTCTGGGTTGATTAAACGATGTCCGTCCGTCCGGCTGGCTGGTTGACTGGTTGGCTGGATGTCCATATAAACCTTGTGCGCAGAGTACAGGTCGCATTTTTGAAGATATTTCGATAAAATTTAGTCCATATAATTTTTTCTGCCCAAGGACGAACCCTATTGAAACTGACTGAAATCGGTTCATTATTTCACCTAGCCCCCATACACATGTCCTACCAAAATTGGACTTTATCGGTCATAAATGTTTAATTTATATATGTATCTACACAAGTTTTTCTCTAAATAAGTTTTATATATACAGAATTCATGTCACCAAATTTTATGATGATCGGTCCATAATTAGTCATAGCTCCCATATAAGGCCTGCTTCCGATAATCACTTTAACGATCATAAATCTCCTAAAAATGTTGGTATACACATAAAATGCAACATAAATATATTTCATTTAGACATTAATCACATGACCAAATTTTATGGGATCGGTCCATAATTTGCCATAGCTCCCATATAATGCCCACTTCCGAAAATCACTCACGAATATAAGTTATTCAAATTTTGAAAGAAAAATGTTTTTGTTCATTTACTTAGTGTAGGGTATTATCGGTCAAGCCCGACCATACTTTCTTATCTGTTTTTTTATAAAATTTTTTAAATAAATCTTAAAAATTTTACAAGTTTGGTGTAGGCTAAACTTATACAAAATATATACGAGCCCGACGTACTTTTGTAAATTATATATATATTTGTAAACCTCTTTGCGTTATCCGATATCGATAATATTTGCAGCATTTGCTTTTTAGATGACGGTGAACAATTTTAGACCTTGAGAGCATCGAAAATTGTGCAAATACGGCGCATCTAAAATGTATTCATCACAAGTGTTTTGGTCTCAATAATGTCAAAAAATTAAATGAGAAATTTGCAAGCCCATTATTGGAAAACAATTTTGAAGAAAATGGCGCTGAATTGGAAGTTATATTTATTTATTTTTTAATTGTGTGCTGCCTAGTTTAATGCTACAACCCAACCATTAAGCAGTTTTTCATAATTTCTAGCATTTACAATCCTTTTGTTACACATAATATTTAAAATCATTTGTCCAAACTAACTGTCCATTTAAAGGCTTTGCAAGTAAAATTTACGATTCTCACAGCTTATTTGTAACTGATAAATTGCAAAGACTCTTCATAGTGTATGTTGTGTGTTTTCATCTCTCTGGCCATTTCCTTTAGCCATTTCATTTTTATTTATGAAGCTGGGGGCAATAACTTTTTTTTGCTAAATTTAACAATTTTATACGTAACATTTCATTTTATAACGCGAAATACAATTGTTACTTTTATGCAAACCATTTCGGTTTCTTTCTTTGTGTTTTTAGTCAATTATTTTTTCTTTCTTATTTCTTACTTTTATTTATTTGTTTTTATGTTATTTTTTTCTGGGTACGACTGTGCGTTGGTTTACTTCCGGGGTTTTCTTTTATTTTTATTATGAGGGTTGCTTTTTTTATTGTATATTCGTTTTTTTTTTCATATCGATATCAAAGCTCCAGCCAGTATTCAGTCAAAATTTTTATTCTTTAGTTGACATTGTCATCAATAAAAAAAAAAAACGACAGCAATAAACGTGACCATTTCTTTAAATATAAAGTTCATATTTTTTTTCTGTCGCCTTTAAAAAGCGGTAATGCGAAGCAGAAGAAGGACTTTTAATCGTGTTCGCTGAAACACTCAGCAACTCATGAAGAAAATTTGATTTTCATTGTTATTTGCCATGTTTGTTTGCAGTTTACCTTTTTCTTTATAACCCGGCTATTGTATTGTTTGTGGTGGCAGCAAAATTGCCATAAATTTCTTGCAGGCCACCTTCAAGATTTCAAACTAAAAACAAATACAGAACAAAAGTGAAATTCTGCAAAAAAACAAAAAGAAAATATATATATATGAAATAAACTGGAACAGAGAGAAGTGTATATAATACAAAAAAAAAACTCATGCTACCGGTGAATGCCTGACTGACTGACCATTCATTCATTCAGTCAAAGCTAAATTGTCAATAACACAAAAATCAAACATTGGTGGTAATTGAATTTACCTCGATTGGTTGATTTGATATACAGCTGCAACCTACACACTCCTAGAAATAAAATACATACAAAGTACATACATAAATAATAAAAAACAAAAAATTAATAGCAATTGCATGAGTGTGTGGCTGGGCGGCTGCGAAATCGATAAGGCAAGTTTCAAGAATAATTTAGATTTAAAGCAAACAGGTCAAGTCTGGAAGTACAGCATGTGTGCTTAAGTTTTGTTTATACCCACCATCAAAATGGATGGGGGTTATATTGATTTTGTCATTCCAATTGTAACATATTGAACTATTGGTCGTAGAACCAAAAACATATTGATGTTGGGTATGCAAGATTCGGAACAGCCGAATATAAAACTCATACTTGTTATACCCTTCACCTTCGTGAGAAGGGTATATATAAGTTTGTCATTCCATTTGTAATTTCCACAATAAATAGCGGAGTCGATTAAGCCATGTCCGTCTGTCTGTCTGTTGAAATCAATTTTCTGAAGACCCCAGATATTTTCGGGATCCAAATCTTCAATAATTATGTCAGACATGCTTTCGAGAAGTTTCCTATTTAAAATCAGCAAAATCCGTCCATAAATAACGGAGATATGAGCAAAAATCCGAGACAACCTCTATTTTTGATCTATATATCGATTACTAAGTAATAAATATAGACAATATGGATATCTAATGATAGATATTTCAAAGTTCATTGCAACGATGCTTTATAGTAAGTTGGACCTACAATGGGTCAAAATCGGGAAAAATATTTTTTAATCCGAATTTAAAAAAAAAAAAAAAATATTTTTTTGTCATGAATTTTTTTCACTAATAAATAAAAAAAAAAAAAATTGGAAAAAACAATTTCGAAGAAAAAAAATTTTAAACATTTTTTTTTTTAAATTTTATTTTAGAGTATAATTTGCTCTTAGAATATAGCTCTCTTTGCTTTTAGAATAAAGCTCTCTTACTTGTTTTTTATTTATTTTTAATCACTCTGGTTGGCCTTTATGCATCCAATGCATTGTGTTGGTACTGTGAAAATAGTTTAAAGTTTCCCTATTTTGTAAGTTAATAGGAAAGGAGGTTTTTGCAGCAAGTTTAATCCACTTGTGGACAATATAATACTGGAGTAATATAAAGGGACCAATCGATTACTAATGAAGAAATTATAAGTATCTTTCAAAACTGGTTCTAGATATGAGTATTACATTTTTGAAATTCCTCAGAAAAATTGCGGAGCTATGGTCGGTAGAGTTTGACAAAATGAATTTTTTTCAATAAGTTTTAATTATCTTCACGCTTTAAGCTAATCTCGAGGCAGTAAAATATATGTTTTCTATTTAAAAAAAAACATACTAATATTGAATTTTGCACCAACAAAGCGTCATATGCGGGGAGTTTTGCTTTACTTATTTTATTTGAAAAAAAGTGTCGTGAAGCAAACCGATTGCTCACCGAAGCTTATGGTGAATGTATGTCATCGGTTTCAAAGTACGAGAGATGGTTTGTGTAGTTTAAAAGTCGTGCTTTTACAAGGAAGGCAAAGATCATCCAGGCCAGCCAAAAAAGTTTGAAAACCAAGTATTGGAAGTATTACTACATGGAGATTGTTGTCAAACTCAACAGGAGCTTGCAAAACCATTGGAGGCAACTCAAAACGTTTGCAAGCAACAGGATTCATCCAAAAGCAGGGAAATTGGCTACCATACGTATTGAAGCCAACACACCTCGAAAGACGATTTTGCTTGTCCAAAATTATGTTTGAACGCTATAAAAGAATATCAATTTAGCACCGAATCATTATTTGGGATGAAAAATTAATCCACTACCATAACCCAAAGCGTTAGAGGTTGTACGAGAAGTCCGGCCAACGAGTCGAATTGACACCAATGCCAAATATCCATAGCGCTAAGGCAATGCTCTGTATTTGTTTGGATCAAAGATGATTAAATCTGGCCAAACTATCACAGGGAACATATTCCGAATGCGACTGATTCGTTTAAAGCGTATTGAACCCGGGAGACCTTGAAAGTCTGGCCACATATGGGTAATTCCATGTCATCGTACGTGACATTTGTACGCCTACAGAGTGGAATAGATTTTCCAAAAATAAAAGTATCTGAAAAATAATTTGGTCTGTATATTTTAAAAAAATAAAAAGTTCTTTCGAAACATTGTTGTCCAAAATATCGATCAGTACCACTTTCTTATTCACCTACATATTTTATAAAGGGTTTCTCAAAATATAAGCGCCCATTTATGGACATTTTTAATAACCATTTTAATTTAATGTCACACGATGATCTCGTCGTTCTCTGATCTGGTCAATGTTGTTTACGCCTTAATATTGACATTGTCATGACAGAACAACCTTATAATATGTAAGGAGTGAGATCGAAAAATTCATAACATACATATATGTTAATAAAAACGAAACCACTAAACTTACAGTTTTAATTTTTTTTTATTTGATTGAAATTATTATTACAATTTACAAAAAAAAACAAGTAAGAAAGTATGGTCGGTCAAGCCCGACCAGATAATACCCTACACTAAGTAAATGAGCAAAAACATTTTTCTTTCAAAATTTCAATAATTTATGTTCGTGAGCGATTTTCGGAAGTGGGCCTTATATGGGAGCTATGACAAATTATGGACCGATCACCACGAAATTTGGTCACGTGATTAATGTTTATATGAAAGTTATTTATGTTGAATTTTATGTGTATACCAACATTTGTAGGAGATTTATGCTCGTTAAAGTGATTATCGGAAGCAGGCCTTATATGGGAGCTATGACTAATTATGGACCGATCATAATAAAATTTGGTGACATGAATTCCCTATATATAAAACTTATTTGGACAAAAACTTGTGTAGATACCTATATAAATTAAACATTTGTGACGGATAAAATCCACTTTCGGGAGGACATTTGTATGGGGGCTAGGTCAAATAATGGACCGATTTCAGCCAGTTTCAATAGGGATCGTCCTTGGGCAGAAAAAATGATATGGACCAAATTTTATCGAAATATCTTAAAAAATGCGACCTGTACTCTGCGCACAAGCTTTACATGGACAGCCAGCCAACCAGCCAGCCAGCCAGACGGACGGACGGACGGACGGACGGACGGACATCGTCTAATCGACTCAGAAAGTAATTCTGAGTCGATCGGTATACTTTAAGGTGGGTGTTAGACTAATATTTTTGGGCGTTACAAACATCTGCACAAATCCATTATACCCTCCCCACTATGGTGGTGTAGGGTATAAATATTTATATAGTTCTAATCACTAATGATGAAATTTTGAACCTTTTTCGAAAACCCTTCCATTATGGTTTTTATAGTACTTTATGTAACTTTTCTCGAACAGGTTGTCCATTTCCGTTTAAAATCTACCATACTTTTGGACACATTTTTTGTGTTCTTTAATTTTCATTTAACAAGAGCCCAGTATCTCTCCACTGGCCTTAACTCCGGGCAGTTTGGAGGATTTGCCTCTCTTGGTACAAATACCACATTATTGTTCTTGTACCACTCAAGGACTTGTTTACCATAGTGACAGGATGCCAAGTCAGGCCAAAAATAAGTGGACACATTATGACTGGAAGCAGCCTTTTTTTAAAACATTCCTTGATGTAAATTTCGGTATTTATAGAGCCCGTTGTAACAAATGATTGGCTGCTTTTGCCGCACCTGCATATTGCTTGCCATACCAAGAACTTTTTGGGAAATTTTGTCTGCTTTTGGGCTCTAAACTTTTCCTCAACATTCCCTCGAGCATTAGCAACATAAAATTTTTGACCTGGAAGTTGCGAAAAATCTGCCAGAACATACGTTTCGTCATCCATTATGCAGCAAGAATATTTTTTTTATAAAAGTTGACTTCAATCTCCGTGCTCTGTTTTTGGCCTCTAAATTTTAAGCAGCGTTCCTGTCAGGAACTTTTTGAGCCTTGTATGTTTTTAAACCTGCATTAGCTTTAACTTTTCGTACTAAATAGTCCGAGCACTGAGCTAACCGGGCTGCTTTCCTACCAGAGGTGTTGGGAGCTCTTTTGAAAATGCTTTCTATTTTTTTGGCTTTAGAAACATCATGTGGACCATTCCTTCTACCTGAACCAGGTTTTCTATCAACGGACAAGTTCTCCCGGTACTGTTTAATAACATTGGAAACAGTTTGACGGCAGACCTTTGAATGCTTGGCCAACTTTTTGTAGGAACAAGTTGGGTTTTGTTGAAAATATTTCATAATTTTAGTACGGACTTTTTTCTGGTCACTCATTTTAATCAGATTAACAACAAATGAATATAATTGACATTAAACATAATAACTGACATGTTTTACAAAGGAAAAAAAAATAACTGACATGTTTTTGATCAAAAAAAAAAAAAAAAAAAAAAATCAAAATGAAATACTACTTGGGTTAAAAGTTTTGATGAAAAAGGTGTGTTAAGAATTTTACGATCTCACTTTTTAATACCTTGCGATATTTTGAAAACAAAACGGAATTGGAATTGGAATAGCTAATAATTGTGCTGTTTTCTTTTAAGACATTCCTTGGTAAATTACTAGCTGCCTAAAGTAACTGTGTGCAACAGGATATCAGTTCTCGGAATTATCGGTATGTAATTGGAAAAGATGTACTTATGTAGCTAAATTATCAAACATTATCGAAATGGAATCAGAAAGGAATTCAATGTCATATACATAAATCGATTGGCATTTAAATATCATTACATATTTATTATTATTTGGTCTTCATTTAATATTTTAATTGTATTGTAATATCAATAATAATAAAATATAATTTCAAATTGTATGTCCTATGAAGGATAAGGTGTCATATTATATTTTTTCCATAAAATCTATGGCTTTGCATTTTATTATTTTTAACATTTTAATACACACACATTTTTCTAAAATTGTTGTATCCTAAATTCCAACATCATTTTGACACGTGACTTTGAATTGAATTGAATATTTTGTATTATCTATGTGTTGGTGTATATTATATACAATACATAAGATGGTCGTAATCGAAATATGTGTAATGTATAAAATATAAACTAAACTTAACAGAATAAAATAGGAATAAAATATATAAAGATAATCCCTTGGTTATAAACGTCACTCATTCAAGGAAAATCCAACTCATACTTGTATAATCATAATTTATTATTTACGTAATAATATGTATAATCTACTAATACAACAACAAAGCACACATACACTACCAACATACATACATAAATTTAATATAGAAATAATAGTTGTGTGTAAGTATGATGTATATAATTCTATCATTTCTGTATGATTGCGAGTACTAATACTTGTACTCAGAACAACCTTTAGTTTGTCTATGTTCAAATCATTTCGTATTATAATCATATTTATGTATGTATGTCCGGCTATGTGTATTAGGGTGGTACTTATTATGCAGTTTTGGGTTTTCGATGCTTCGAATGTCTAAAATTGTTCTCTAAAAACAAGTAGAAAATTTTAGCAAAATCGAATAAAGTTTAGAGGTTGCCGATTTTATTTGAAGTAATTTCTAATGTTTTCTTTTTAAATTATTGCTAATTTGACCCAAAACTTCCAAAACCATTTCCAACTTCTAAACGTTATTTGATTTTGCACAAGTTTTTGGAATTTGATTTTTATAAGAAGTAAAAGATTTTTAGATCATGGCAGCATCGAAAATCGCAAAATTCAAAATTAATATCTCTAAAAGAGAGAGAGGAAATTTGAAGTGCATATATAGGCAGCGTTGTCAACTATTTTTAACCAAAACGCGTCGTCCATACTGTTAAAATGCGCTAAAAAGCGTTAAAAATTACATTTGCATACAAAATCACTAAAAATTATATTAAATTCAACTATTTGGTGTTTTAGTTCTACAACAAATAGTAGATTTTACATTAAAATATTATTTTTAAGTTAAATATTTCAGTTACATTTTTGATATTTTAAATTAAGTTTAGGGTTGCTAAAAGAAATTTTGAAAATTCCCTGAAAATTACTGATTGAATAAAATACGCGTTAAGATTTTTTGGATGTAGGGAAACATTCAGATTTTCCCAAAAGCAACGTTTTATGAAATCACAGAAATGTTGACTGTCCAACATTTCTGATGATTTGAACTAATTTTGGAAGTGATATTACATAGAATTCATAACATGAATCCTTCGTTTTAAGTTCATATTTTATATAAACTATTTAAATAAGCATTTCTTAATTTTATTTTTAAATAACTCATCACATTATCGTCTTTTGCTTTAAAATATGGAAAGCATAACGAATTAATAACAAATGCTGAAAGTTTAACAAACGGAATTTTATTTAAGGAAATTTTATGCAGAGTTCTTCTATCCAAAATGATTCCGTCTTTCTTTATTGTTTCACTCGCATAATTTTAAAGATGATTTTCCATTTTTTCAAATCAAAAACGAAATAAGGAAAAAACGCGCTGATTTAGCGCCTTTTTCAAAAAAAGCGCTAAGAGGAAAAAATGCGACTTTTGGATTATCAAAAAACGCTAAATCTAGCGCGAAAAGCGCTAAATTGGCAACGCTGTATATAGGACAGAAATCAGCAATGAGTAGTGAAAAAGTGAGTAGAATTGAATCATGAGTCAAAATTTCTTATACTCATATTTGTTACCAAAGTATACCAAGTAGTTCGACTCTCTATTTTTCAATATTACTCTCTCACATATACTGGTACCATGTGAATTCAACACCCTTGTGAGAGATGTGCACAAATCAAAAGTCTCGAAATTTTAAACAGAAATTGTAGACTAAATATAAATCAAAACAGGTTAATTCATTAACACACATTATTTCTTAATTTTTTTTAACACATTTGACATTTTTTCAATTTCGAATCACGCCGTTTTGCACAAACGAGAAAATTGTTTTTAACATTATTTTTGACATTTTATTTTGTTTGTGGTATAAATTAAACCATGATATAAAAAGATTACAAGATAGTTTCTGTCTGCCTGTTGAAATCAATTTTCAGAAGACCCCAGATATCTTCGGGATCCAAATCTGTTCGTCAGCAATTAAATGTAAAATTTTTAAAAGTTTTCTTGATATATTTAGGATGCTATACGCTGAAAATGGGCAATTAATGCATCCACAACAAAGGTGAAGGGTATAAAAGATTCGACATAGCCGAATATATCACTCTTACTTGTTGTATTGTAATATTATCCAAGGCATTGAGCAGCAACACAATTCTGGCGAAGGTTTTCAATCGCTGAGTATCGTTAGCGGAGTGATTTATCAATATTCCACTATATTATTCAACAGCTGGCTCTGTTGTGGTTATATCTTCTTATCCTCTACCAAAGATTCGAAAATAAACTGCAAAAAGTCTCCGGCAATGGAATCGTCCTTTTACGCCGCGCATTATTTCGAACAATAAACGGCCACAGCCCTGCACACTATCGAGTTGTTTACGCTCTATAGTTTCCAATATAAACTCCAGGATTTGGCCATAGTCTCGCACATCCCGAGAAACAAATGAAAAACGTTCAACGGCAAAATTGCTAACATGTTCTTCATATCGTCTCTCCAATTGGTCCGGATCGTGGGTAATGAGCAAACATATTCATCTATCCAGGATACGTTGGAAATAGTGAAAAAAGTCTTCTCCCAAATCTCTAGCCAACATATAAAATAGTTTCAGCAAAGACTGCAGTGACAAGTTTATAGCACAGACTAGTTTTATAAAAGTAAGCCGATCACAAAAAAATCCTTTTGATGCAACAATCGGGGCAACGTTACAACGATTATTTCTCGGATAAATTTAAAACCATCCATTTCGGACAGCTCTTCATTTTCATGACCTATGTGATATAAAGCCAAACGTCTTAGATTAATCCGCAACGCTTGTCTGAATATTTACAAATAAAATTAACTTCTTGTCAAAAAATTATAAACGAAACTACCTCGTAATCTTTTTATATCACGAATTAAACTACATATATAACAGATATTAAATATTCGGCATTGAAAATAGAACAAAATTTATGACGTTGTTGATTTCGAATCTACTTCAGTGTTGCCGAATTCTTACACATAAATACGATTCTCACAGCTTAATGTATTGCATGTATACTTCAAAATGCGGGATTTAAAGTAGATGACATGTCTTTTGAACGCGGTTTTTATTTTCAATAACTTGTACGTCATTTATTCTCACTTTGATATTGAACTTTATAGTAAAACAACTATGTAATTTTTGCTTCGAAATTATCGAATTTCGTGCCAGCAAAGCGTCAAATGCAGTAGGTTTTGCTTTACTTCTTTAATTTGAAAAAAGGTGCCGCTGAAACACACAGATTGCTCAACAAAGCTTACGGTCAATTTGTTCCATCAGTTTCAACGTGCGAGGCCAGATAAAATTAGTTTGAGCCAGCCAAAAAAAAAAAAACGAATTGAAGCCGAGAGACCATGAAAAACGTTTTTGTATGTCTGAAATGCAGCTTGAACCCATTAAAAGAAAATCATTTTTGTACCAAAATCATTACTTGCGATTAAAAATGGATCCATTACGATAACTCGAAGCGTAAGAGATCGTATGAGAAGCCCGACAAACCAGCCGAATCGACACCAAAGCCAAATATCCATGGCGCTAAGCGAATGCTCTGTATTTGGTGGAAGAAAAAGGGTCCTATCTACTATGAGCTGCTGAAACCTGGCTAGGCCATCACCTGGAACCTGTACCGGCAACTGATTCGTTTGAAGCGTGCATTTGCCGAAATACGCTCAGAATATGCCGCCAGACATATCAACACTCGGCTACTTATTGCACTACTTACCTGTTAAAAATTATTTGGAATGAAGTAGTTGGGAAGTTTTGCCTCATCCGCCTTATAGTCCAGACCTTGTCCCGTCCGATGCAGAACGATCCCTTTGGGATACCCTTCACTTTGGAACAGAGTATCAGATATTGGCTTGATTCGTTCTTGCCCTCAAAAGATGAGCAGTTCTTTTGGCTCCAAATCCATATGATGTCAAAAAGACTTTTAATAAATTTATATTGTATAAATGTTTCAAAATGAAAGCTAGAAAAATTTCGCATTTTGTAAGACATACACCCAATATGCTGTGTGTTTTCAATTCTCTGACCATTTCCAAAAATGTTCATAATAAGGTCCACCCTAAGTTATATGTGGGTGTGTACATAACTATTGTATAACAATGTTTGTAAGGTGTTTGTTATTCAACTAATCCTTTCATTTTTGTGAAAAGTAAACAAGACCATCCAACTAATACTCTGAAATATACAAATGTTAGTTTGTTTATACTCAGATACATGCTTAGATTTATAAGTAAGTACATTTCTTCATGCTATTACACTTATTATTATGTATTCTTATACAGTGAAGAAAGTAACTAAGTGCTAGTACAAAATGCCTTAAGGAAGCTTTCTGACCTTTACTTGAATAGTTTAATATAGGTCACTAATCTTGCTTACAATTCTCGAAAATTAGACTTTACAATAAGGGTTCGCATATGGAAAATAATTAATAAGATAATCATAAGACAGCTTTAAAATCTTATATTTGACTTACAGGTTTATCGCCACATCAGTATAGTACATAATATAAAAATACAAACTTTCTTTTAACTCAAGTTAAAATTTGAACTAAGATACAACTTCAAAGGAGAGTATAATATTAGACTATTGTTTACAAAATTTTTAAAATTGCAAACTTAACTTGGATAATATTTTGCCACATTTGACCATATCAGATATAAAACATATATCTCACCTTTATAACATGATATTATTTTCAAAATTTTGCAATTATTTTACTTGAGTTGTGAGAGAGAGTGTTTGTCAATGTGATTTTGCTGTTATTTGCACTCGTATGTTTTCCACCTCAGATATGCTAATATGTTTTGTGAGGATAACATACAAACTCTCCTATTTATTGCTGTATGAATCTGTGCATGAATGTATTTATATCCTTATGCATGCATTTATGTATCTTAATTAGTAAAACAACTAATTTTACTCTAATTTGTAGCTGATTATCTAATGTGTTGATAGTTCTATGTGTTTCGTGATACGGTCTATGAATTGTTGTGTGCAATAATAATTATTATTATTGTTGTGTTTGTTGCAATTGTATGTATATTCATAAAATATGTTTTCAGTTTGAACTCGCTTGTGTGATTATTGCATAAACCTATTATGGCTTTGTTGATAAATTAAATTTCACTTCAAAAGCTTTAGTGTAGGTTTTTGACAAACGGAATGATAAGTTTCTTTAGTAGCATTGGATAGAAGTGAAATGAAATGATTTAAAATATAGGAGGACAGCACCGTAATTGTTTAGAATATTAAAGAAAAATAATCAATATGCTTTATACTTACAATGAATTATGTTATTAAAGAGAAACTTTCGCCGAAATATATGAATTTAAAATGGACTTTTATTTTTGTAGCTACTTCCGTTCGTTTGTCTGCCTGATGAAATAAGATAATTTTATTGTACTTTGTAACCAAATTTGTTATTACAATAAAATAAATCGTAAACTTTAATTTCGATTCTAATATGCATATCTATGATTTTGTCTGCATATTTTCAAAATTTTTTTAGCATTTTTGTTAGCATTTTTAAACTTGCCCTGATAATGAGACTTCAACCATTTCATAAAATAAATAAAGTCATTTGACTAATCTTATTACTTGTGGTATACTGTAAACATACCTTAAGCAAATTTAAGACTTTATCTCAATAATACACACTTTTGAGATCAGTATTTTGTTAATTTAGTAAAAACATTCGCTGCTTTACTTATGAAACTAAAATTCATTTCTATATTCTCTATTAATTGCTTTAATTTATAAAATAAAATAAAAAATAAACGAACAAATTTCATGTTGTAGTTAACATCCCCATCAAATCCCCATATCCCCAAAGCCAAGTTTTCATCCCCAACTTCAAGAAAATATCCCAAAATTGGGGAAAATCCCCTAATCTGACAACACAACCTACTACAATTGGTTGGTTTCTTGCCGACTCGAACTGTTGTTTGTAAGTGGGTAAAGAAAAAACAAAATAAAAATAAAACAATTGCTTTATTGTTTTCGCAAGAAAATCAAAATAAAGAGAGTTGCCAGTTTAGTCTTGTTGCACGGGCACCTGCTGCAAATTCATCATTAAAAAGTTTGATGTGTGCTGAATTCCCAATAATTGATAAATTCACTGAAATTTATTGTTTATTATCTGTGAATTTATCAAGTATTGGGAATTCAGCACACTAATTCTTACCAAAATAAGAAAATTCCACATAACTAAACAAAAATATTGTATTGTTACGAAATTGCATTATCAATTTGAATTTAACGGTTGAAACAGCTGCTTGCACAGAAACATTTCCATGTTGCTAACATGCTGTTATTAACATTGTTTATAAGTACGACTTCGTTTCAAAACTGTGAATCTGCTTTAAATGCTCTAGGTGATCATTGTGTAAATATGATATTGTTGTATTTCCGTAAGATTATTCATGGGACTACTAAAAGATGGCGCTGTGTATCAACGAGTTGTGAGTCAGTCAGTATACCGTAGGAGCTGCTAGAGTTAACATAAACTGTATTACTAGTGTATTCTCGTAAATTATAAAGTGTTTGTGTTAATTTAAACAAATAAACAGTAGTTACAATTTTTAAACTGGTGATCGATTTAATTTGCAATTAAAAGAATCCGGTTTATTTAAAGGAAATAAACTACCGTTTTCAAAAGGTAAACACGTAACAACATAAACTACTTCAAAAGGAAGTCCATTGTGGGAAACATTAATTTTTTTTATTGTACAATAATCAGCTAATCGGTTAGTTATCACAAAAAATACTTACACAAAAATATTTGCGGGAATTTTAGAAAAACGTCTGTCTCCGATTATGTGTAAAATAAAATTGACACACTTTGAGGTACATCATCGATAAACGACAACAAAAATTGATTATGTAACATAGTCGATGTTTACACTATGATTTAAAGTCATGTCTTTTTACAATGCCTTTTTATTCAACCATGCTTGCCTTTTTTTTTGGTATATAATCGTATCAAAAACCAATCAGAAAAGAGCTCAAAGCAGAATATCCAAAAAAGTCATGAAAAACAGAAAACTTGCCTTTTGTTTTGACGTCACAACTTGCTAATACAAAAAAAAGCCCATGATTTAAGTCTTGACTTAAAGTCATAATGTAAATACCAAGGTTGGCAACCGAAACGAATAACGGTATCGGTAACGGTATCGGTATTAATTTTATTTTTATTTCGGTATCGGTAACGGTAACGGTATTTAAATTATATCGGTATCGGTATACCGGTATAAAACTAATATATCGGTATTTATACCGGTATAAAAATTAAGTACATCAAACATAACATAAACTTATAAAAAATCGAAATATATGAAAGAGCTACAAAAAAATACAATATGTCAAAACAACAGGTACTTTGTTTTTGTTAAAAGACAATTGAATTGTCAAAGTTGCCTGTTGTTGTTTTTGCTTGAATTGACAATCCAATTATCTATACAAGTCAGTGTTGCCATATATTTTTTGAAGAAAACTTTTTATTTCTAAAAAAAAAAACTTTTTTTCCAACAAAAAAACTTTTTTTAAGTACATACATACTAAAATTACAAAACTTAATTCGTACATAAATCAAACTGAGATAATTTATGTGAATTTTGTACTTTAAATATATTCAAATCAATCTCTCCATTTAGTAAACGAATTTGGAGACAATCATTTTGAAATAAACGGTTCAACTTATTGATAACATAGGTTTACAATTTTCCAAAAAACTTTTTTTTTAAAAAAATAAAACTTGTTGCATCTGAAAAAACTTGCAAAAAAAGGGAAAACTGGACAAATGGTAACACTGATACAAGTGAACAAAATAATCAGCTGTTCTTCTGAGGTCACCTGCTATAAATTCGCCTTGGTATGTAAGTTAACAACTAAGACAGAGTTGCATTAGTTGAACATCAAGCAGGGATGGACAAGGCTCAAATACTATTTTCTACTAGCACCAAAGTTGTTAAATTATGTAATTTTAACAATTTTGCAAAATTTAATTATAATGCCGGTATGATATCAGTATTGAAACTTGTATGATACCGGTATTGATTTGCAATTGATACCGGTATAATAAAGGTATTGATACCGTTATGATAACGGTATTGTACCGGTATGATACCGGTATTAAAGGAAAAGGTATTTGAATACCGGTATTTTACCGAAATAATTATTTCGGTATCGGTATCAATACCGGTACTCAATTTTAAACGGTATTTAATCGGTATCGGTATTAATAACGGTATCGGTTGCCAACCTTGGTAAATACCCCCAAGTTAATCAGTGTTGGCAGATGTGCCCCTTGTATCGTATATCCAACTCTGTTTTTCATCCGTTCCGATCTGTCCGATATATTTGTCAAGATTAATTTCCCTATTGTATAGTCCACATGAACACTCAATTTTCTATTTTATTTTACGGGCATATTATTGCCCATTTTAGGAGACATTCGTTCGTACAACAATTTGTTAAGATGATACATTTCCGAACAGTCTTAGGGAGGATCTATATAAATGTATTTATTATTTCGACATTGGATCACTTCTTCAATACCTAATACATAAACAAATTTCAAGTTCAAATATTTCAAAAAGTAAATATGCCTCGAAGCTATCCACTATAGTTACGATGTGCCTTCTCTTAGAAAAGGATCGCATAAGTAATGGATAAAAACACTGTTTAGAGTAAAGTAAAATGGCATGTTTTTATTATTATACCCTTCACCATGAGTGGCAAGGGTATATATAAGTTTGTCATTCCGTTTGTAATTTCTACATTTTTCATTCGCGACCCCACAAAGTATATATATTCTGCATCGTTATATATAGCGAATTCGATATAGCCATGTCCGTCTGTATGTGGAAATCAACTTTCCATAGCCCCCAAATAACTTACAAAAATAATTGATACATCAATATATAAGGAATTCTTCCGGCTCGGTCACTATTTAAAATCGGCCCACAAATGGCTGAGATATAAAGAAAAACACGCGACAACCTCGATTTTTGGCCTATTTTTTATCTATAACTAATATAGACAATATGGATATCTAATTATAGATATTTCAAAGTCCATTGCAATGATTTATATAAGGCTGTAGTAATTTGGACCTACAATGGGTCAAAATCGGAAAAATTATTTTTAACCCGAATATTTTTTTTACCACAATTTTTTTATAATTATTTTATCCACTAATAAATGTAAAAAAAAAAAAAATTAAAAAAAAATTAAAAAAAAAAATTGGAAAAAATTTAAAAAAAATTAATTTTGAAAAAGAATTTGAAAATTTTTTTTTTAAATTTGAAAAAAAATTTAATTTAGATTACCTAAAAATATTTCAAATTTTTATTTTAAAGTATAATTTGGTGAAGGGTATATAAGATTCGGCACAGCCGAATATAGCTCTATTACTTGTTTTTATTTAGTTTTCTCAGGGATCGCTCTATACTTTTTTAAATTCTCTTGTAAATATATCATAATTCCAACTTTCTCTAGAATTTTGCAGATGGCAATAACATTTGTCATTCATATCCTATGAAAAAGTGTACTTCGAAGAAGGTGTTCTTAGATTCAGAAGCGTAAAGAAACAATCGATCAATTGTTATCTAGAAAACAGTCTCAATACTTATGTTTGCTCTCCAGCTTATGCATACTGAATACATGATCGAACGGTGAGTTCCTTTTGTTTAGTAAATAGTAAAAGGTAACTTTAAGTAATAGAGAAAGGTTGCTTTAAAGTTTACTTTTACTATTGCGAACTTAAAGGTAAGTTGTAGTAATGGCCCTAAGAGTGGTAAATTTTATTAACTATTGTGAAATTATGCCAAATATACCTGTAAAATACCTGTCAACATTGCTGAATAGTTAGAAGCTTTTTATATTGTTTGCAGCATAAAAATTATAATTTATTTTGTATTATATACGTTTGTTTGTTACGAGGTCTGTTTCCTCTGACTTTGGATTTTTGGACTAATCAGAAATTCTCTACATATAAATAATTAAAATCAACAATTATTGGTAGTTGGTTCAATAAGAAAACCATAAAAAATCTTAAAGTAATTAATATTAAATTTTGAAATATTGAGTAAAAATAAAATAAAAAAATTTAATAATGATGAGAATGGACATACGAATGCCCATGTCCGTGACCATGACCATGACCGTGGCTATGACCGTGGCCATGACTGCCGTGATAAACGGTATGCGGTAAATGATAACTCTGCTGTTGTGGGTGATGGTGTTGGCTATGAGGATGATGGGGCTGATGATAGTTGCCATGACCATAATTTTGCTGCTGGTGATAGTGATCTGAAGGAGGCTGATGAACCTTATGAACCACCGTATGCACAATGGGCACTTTAATGGGTACTGGATAGTAAACTGGTTTGGCTATTTGCTTCTCCACCGTATAGGGAACTCGCTTTTCAACTATATAGGGAATGGGACGCTCCACGGGAAAGGGTCTTAGTTTTTGTATGGGTATTTTTACCTCCTGTATATTGGGCACAGTCACAGTTCTGGTAACGGGTATTTCAATGGGCATGGGCTTATTAATCGTCGTTATAATAGGGTCAGGTACTTCTATTGTAACATTTTGTCTATAGGGCACATGAATTTGTTGACGTTGCGGTACGGGTATAGATTTAATGATCTGGGTGTGTTGACTCAAAGGAGTGCCGGCTAAAGCCTGCAAACTGTGCGGATTATGATGTACTGTATGGGTAATGGGTGGTAGTGTGGGTTGTGGCAAGTGTGCTATTTGTTTTTGTATTTGCAATTGTTGATCATGATCGATAAGTTGATGTTGTAGGTCAACGAACTGTTGTTGTTGCTGGTGCAATTGATGTTGCAGTTGTTGTAATTGTTGCAGTTGTAAGGCAGATAAATCGTCTGATTCGCTGGCAATATCATTATGCTCGAGTAGGGCATCGTAATGTTCCTGGGCATCGTGACGTTTACTTTTGTGTTTCGGAGATTTTTTAATGCGCATACTATGGGAGGTTTCTGCTGTTTCCGGTTCCTGTATTAAATGGTGTTGATGATACTCATTTTTGTTGTTTATTTGTGACTGCTGTTGGTGTTGTTGTTGTTGCTGCTGCTGCTGTTCTATTGCTAATTGTTTTGGCTGATAATTAGCCATTATTTGATTTTGTTTCCATGTGTGATAATTATCTCCAGCTACATGACGATGTTGATGATGGTGCTCTTTATTATTATCATTGGTATGTTGTATAAAGTTTTGATAATATGTTGCTGGTGCTGGCATGGCTGCTACGGTTTGTTGTTTTTGTTGGTAAGGTTGTTGTTGTTGTTGAAGTTGCTGAAATTGTATATATTGTTGTTGTTCGTATTGTTGTTGTTGTGGTTTTGTCGTTTGTTGGTAATTATTTAATGTGTAATATTTTTGCGGATTTTCTATTTCATATGCAGCCGTAGCCGTTGCCGTTGCAGCCATTGATGGTGGAAAATAATTTGCAAAAGTTTGCTGTTGCTCAGCTTGGCCATCATTAAATGTAGATTGTTGATTATAGAAATTTTGCAGCATTGATGCTTGTTGTGCATCATCTGCATAAGTCAATGCATAATTTTGCATAAGCCCGGCACTAGTAGTTCCAACAACAGCCTCACCGCCACCAACACCATCATCGTCTGCCCCACTAGCATCCCCAGCATCACCACCGTTATCGAGGCCATCGCCATAATTCGATAATCGCCTAAACAAACTTTGCTGCGCTTTGTTGTTATCGGTCTCTGCAATAATATTATTGTTGTTGTTGTTATTGCTGTTACTATTGCCATTTCCATATGGCTGCTGATTCGCATGTAAATTGTTTTTATTTGTTGCAGTCGTGGCATAATGATGCAGTGCATTACTTTTATCTTTGGCAGTTTGTAGACCTACTAAAGATGCTGCATAATGTTGGCCCGCAGCCGAAAATGTTGTAGGCACAAAACCACCATCATACACATTAAATGCATCTTCATGCACATTTCTTGCTCCGACTGCAGGACCTCGAGCAACAATAGAATTTCCATAATTGTTTGACTGAAAACCCATAAAGCCACGACCCATGTTAGCAGCGGCACCCCCAACATCTCCTTGATGGCCCGTTCTAACTTCAGATGCAACAGCATTGTTTTGATGTTGTTGCTGCTGCTGTTGTTGCTGCTGCTGTTGTTGCTGTTGCTCAGTAGCTTCTGCCTCTCTAACATGATAGTAATTCTTCATGTAGTTTGAAGTAGCATAACCATTTGATAATCCTGTTAGGGCAGACACTATATCCACAGCGTCTGCAACGGCATTGACTCCTACATAATTGCCTTTTGGTTCTTGGGTGACTGTCAGCCCCCTCGTTGTTGTTATCAATAGCAATGCATTGATTATAAATGCATAGAGAAATGTTGTCGTTATTGTTGCTGGTGCAGCTGGGGTTGAGAAGGTCCTTGTAGCATATTGTAAATTTATGTTTCTATTGCTGGAGTGTTGTATAGGTTGTCTAGCCTTTGGCTTAGGCCATAACAACACTGGCCACAATTGCATTTTTTGTGCGACGTCGTCGTTTTGTAGTGATTTGTTTTTCCAGCTTCTCTACTGTTCTTATTGTAGTGCTGTGTATGTTTTAGTATTCCACTAATACGGTTATCCGGCACGGTTTCGATTTTAGTCCCAATTGTTGGCAGTTTGTAGGAATTTATCCTTAACAAATATGCAAACTTTCGTTATTCCTATAAGCTAGTTGGCTGCTGGTTGGTTGTTTGGTTGACTGAATGGATTGTTTGTTAGTCTGGTTGTTGCGGGTTGGTTTGTCTGCTGCGTAGAGATGCGTTGTGGCTTGTTTGCATTTGGTTACTTTTGATTAAAATGTAAATTTTCTTTACTTTGCCCCAGCTTTTATATAGTGAGCCGCTCTTCTTAATTTTTTTCCTCTTTCGATTTTAAGTTTAGAGTGGTTTATTACAAATGCAGTTAAAAGGGTTTCTGATTTCATTAAGATGTTGTTGTTATCGTTGCTGCTGCTGTTGTTGTTAGCTATAGTTGTCATTGCTTGTAATATGAGACAGTTTTGCATTTGCATGTGTTCAGCCATGACCAACACCCATGCAGCAAGCATATTGTTACTGTTGCAAGTTCAATCACCATGCCACCGCCACACACATGTCTGTTTCGTAACATTGTCAAGGTAAAAGTAATGAAAGCGAAATGAAAATTATGTTACTTTTTTTTTTTTTTTTGCTTTATCTGTTGCTGTACACGGTCTCTAAAGGAAAATCTCTAATGGAGCCAGAATTTATAATGCTGTGGTATAATAAATAGTAATTGAATTTAAGGAATATTTTTTTAGCAATTCTTTTAGAGATAGAGTTTAGGAGAAGTGCATGATGATATTAGCAGAATTTCATTGAATTAATTTTAATTTTGAAACTAAAATTTTGTTACTACTCTAAAAACTCAATGTCTATGATGGGCAAAACGTTTCAATTTCGTTTCATTTATTAGTTTTTCATGTCCTAGATGTGCCTAAAGTACTTCGAAATGTATGTAAAAATTGGATCATCATATGCAAAGTTGTCCATCTCTAAAAAACGTCCGATATAATCTACTCCCCACACAGAGGAAAAATAGACGTTCTAAAATAATGGCAACGAAGTGTTAATAATTTTTCGAGAACATCTGTTCTTATATCTAGAAAAAAACGTTGTTAAATCAAGAAAAGAAGAGTAAAAAATAACCGACCTTGTTAAATCAAGAACGGCCTGATGTCAAATGTAGACTCAGCTATCTGGCTGAAATTTTCCACGAATCCTGTCAGGTATGTTTGTTATTGAAAATGTGCAATATCGGTCCATGATTTCACATAGCCCCATTCAAATCTACCCCCGGATTATTGTTTGAGCAGCCATAAATATGTTGATTATATGCAATCCTGATATAATTTAGCGCAAGTTAGTTTTAAGTACTATGAAATTATACTGTAAAGTATGGAGAAAATCGTGCAACATTTGTCCCTAGTCCCCCTACAAGGCCCTCTTTAAAAAGTGACTTTAACATAACTTTTGTGATGATCGGTTACATATAGATGTTTGGTTACAGATAGCGATTTAGAAATCGATTTAGCTATGTCCGTCCGTCTGTATGTTGAAATCAACTTTCCGTAGTCCCCAAATAACTTACATAGTTCATACATCAGTACAGTGAGACCTCGATTATCCGTAATAGTCGGGACCGGGAGCATTCTGGTTAATCAATTTTCCCGGTTAATTGAGTACCAATTTTTAGTCGTTTTTTAATAATGACAGTTTTTCGATAAAGACATTTAAAGCTCCATATTTCTCACTGATGCATCGATTGGATCAAAGTCGTCCAATTTGGTGGGAAAATTTTCACAATAACGTTTTCAGCATTAAAATCCTGCACGTCTGTATGTTGTACAATGACAGAATGATTTTACTATCATCTTTTAGACCGATTTTCTTAAAGTTCTCAGTCACTTCTGGTACTAAGTTATTGTTTAACCATTCTCATGGACATTTTTTAAAGCTCTTTCCAATAATGCTTTGCACTTGTGTGTATCAGCAGCATTAACGCAAACTAATGAGGTTAGTCTCTCCTTTGAGACCTTGTGTCATTCTATTATGGCAAGCCAAACTTCTCTCAAGTAAATACTTTCCATTTTCCATTATCTCATTGGAGATTTTTTTCATTGATTTGAAGTCATTTAATTTTTCCTCAAAAATTGTGGCAGCTAATCAGCTGAATATTTTTCTCCTGCAGCATTAAGTTTGTGATTACAATGTAGTTTTTTTCTTAAATTTTGAGTAAAGCATTTTAGACTTTCTTTCACTGTTAAACCAGAAATTGGAGTTTCTTTAAATCGTTCCTTCCGGAACCATTCTTATACAGCAGTTTTTAAAGTTTTCGGTTTCCGAAGCCAATAACAGAATCTCTTTGATTTTTATAATGTCTAACACTCCTCACGCCAAATGCTATCGAAAAATCGATGGGACAATATCAAAAACTTTTGGCCTTACAAATCGATCGAGGGAATTCCCCTTTTTCGTTTTATTCACATTGTGTTTGATTGTTCAAAAATAATCGGAAAAAAATTATAATCCCGGATAATGGAGGTAATTACGGTTAATCGATCCAACAAAATTTAAATCGATCCAAAAACATTTTCTTTTTCTTTCCCGGATAATTGATGTTGCCGGTTAATCGAATCACGGATAATCGAGGCCTCACTGTATATCGAAAATTCTTTCGGCTCGGTTCTTATTTAAAATCGACACAATCGGCCCACAAATGGCTGAGGTATAAAGAAAAACCCAGGAAAACCTCTATTTTTTACTCATTTTTGATCTATATCTGGATTACTAATGACTTAGTAGACAATATGGATATCCAATAATAGATATTTCAAAGACCTTTGCAACGGCGTATATAAGACCAAAGTAAGACGGACCTACAATTGCCTACAATTTTTCACCAAAAAAACTTTTTTTGTTATAATTTTTTTTTTTTTTTAACTAAAAAAATGTTTGACCTAAAATTTTTTTCGTTAATAAATTAAAAAAAAAAAATGGTTTGAATTTAGTATACCAAAAAATATATATCATTTATTGTTTAAAGTATAATTTGGTGAAAGGTATATAAGATTCGACACAGCAGAATATAGCTCTGTTACTTGTTTTGCATTAGTTTTGTCACTAAGTTTTCTAATGTTTGTGAGAGTGGACGAAAAACAAACAAATTACTCAAAATAATCACACATACGAGTGTAGTTTTTGTTTTCACATAGTTTTTTTACTAATACATTCTCAACGCTTAGGTTTTTGACAACTGAGTTAGTTGACAGGAGAGTTTCCGCTCTATGTATATTTCTATGTGCATAAAGCGAAATACCAGAGTTCTATTCAAGGCCTACCTCAGTTGTCAAAAACCTAATAATAATTAATTCGCAAATATGAACAGAGTACTAGGCTTTAGACGGCACAAATTAACAAACCCCTATACATATGTTTCACATCATGAATAAAAACCTAGTAAACTATGTAGTAAACAAATAAAATCAGGAAGTATTGATTATCAGAATTTTATGAGTTTTAAACGCCTTCCCATAACCTAACAATTCTAACTAAATCTCTCTCTCTATCTTCCTCTCAGTGTCTATATCACTTTATCACAATTTATGACAACTAAAGCCCTTTTATGAAATGATGCAAAATAATAAAATTATGAATTATTTCTACTAGTGTTTGTAACAATATACAAACAACAAATAAAACAAAATAAATCATAAACATTTTACCAAAAATAGAAAAAAAAAATCTAGGAAATTTGTTGGCAGTCCTTAATGCCAAAAACAATAAAAGCCGATTATGTTCAAATAAAAACAACAACAAAACAAACAAAAAAACAAATATGTTGTTTTATAGTTATGAACAAAACGTTTAAGATCATATTAGGAAATTTTCGTTTTTTTTTTTTTCTTCTGGCTTTCTTTTATAATAAAAAGAGCCCTAAAAGGAAATGCAAAAAATATAATAAAACAATATGTATGATAAGTTTTTGATATTTATTGATTTTGTTATTATTATTATTACTAACACAACTAAATACTTGCATGTGGGTTTATGTGTATATCGTTATCTTAATACAGAAAGGCCCTAAATCGTGTTTTTTTAAGTCGATATTTTTTTGGCTAATTATGATATATGAGCGGACCATTTATCTAAATAAACGAAAATCTGGGCTTACAAAAAAAAACACGAGTTAGGGCCTTTCTATTTTAAGGTAACGATATGTATATACATATTTTTGCTTTAATATTTAATACAAACTAAATATAAAAACCACATCAAACAAATGTTAAAGAAACTCATAGCAACAACAAACAAAAAAAACTTACATTTATGGCAAAATTAAAAATGAAAGTTTATGGACAATGGCGAGTTAAAAATTAGCAGTATGTATTTTTCCACATAAAATTTATTCTATTACATATAACCTCTTGAGACCAGAACATGAACCGATCGAGGTTGTAGACTTTTTATGTAGGTTTCTAACAATATCGTGCCGGTTACTACATAAGTAATAACAAGCAAGTATTCTACTCGGCTGTGCCGAATTATATATACCCACCATCAATATGTGACAAACAAATGTTTTTGATACAGGGGTTATATGGGGGTAGGGTCAATTATGGACCGATTTTTCATCAACATATTTATGACTGATCAAACTGTAATCCCTAGGGACATTAGTATGAAGGCTAGGTGAAATCATAAATCGATATTGCCCATTTTCAATACCAAACAAACCTTTTCAGAAGCGATACTTGTGGAAAATTTCAGCCAGTTAGCTCCTTTCGTGCTTTCAACAGATGGACGGACATAGCAAGATCATCTTAGAATCTTTTAAGGACCCAGAATACATATTCTTTTTGGATCTACGACCAATATTTCTACCGCCATATTTTCTAATGGTGGATATAAAGAGGAATTGACATGAATATTATGAGGATTCAAACTTTGAATTTCAAACATATACAAATCATTGGTACCTTTCATACATCCTCCCAATTGCTCTAGTTCTCAAATTATATCATCATTTGTCATTATTTGCAACAAGGACACATTCAAATTCTTTGTTGTCTTACTGGACTATTTGAGAGCAAAATTTTCTCAATTTCGCACAGAATGTACTTGCGACCATAAATTACGTTATTTTAAAGTTAGCGATCAACATACAGGAATATTTAACTATTTCCGTCCATCTGAACGTGTGTTATATTCATATATTTTTGTTTGTCCATTCGACACAGCCAAATATAACATTATAACTAGATTTTTGTATAAAATTTAAGTGTTTTGTAATTAAAACATTGATATTGCTATTAGTAATAACAAGAGTGTCGTCAGCGACATAAAGATAACGATATTTTCTAAAACTTGAAAAATAAGTTTTTTTACATTACACCTCTTGGGAGCATATGGCTTCCAAAAAACATGTTTTCACAATGTCTTAGTTCTTGGAGTATAGTGCGTTTCCAGATGTTCCTGGGTCGACAATGGCTTCTTGAGACTTGAGGATTTCACTCTAGCGCCATCCTTACAATTCTCTCAGGAATCTTCCTGATAGTATGGTCGATATGAGTTCTTCATTGGTTAAGTTCAACATATCCGTGTTGCTGGTGGTGCATTGATGAATAGCTGTAACTTTTGCGTGATTGTGCTCGATATTAACCAGGATTCACTTCCGTATAACCGAGTAAACAGTACACATGCATTGAATAAACTGAGCTTGGTTCGTCTTAATGCAGTCGCCAGAATGCCGCTCGCGCTCTGTTGAGCCTGTTGCTTGCGTCTGTTTCTGTGCCTCCATTTGTTACTGCTATACTGTTTACGTATTTAACTGGTTGGCCTTGTATCATGATGTTAACATTGTTAATGCTCATGATCTTGGTTTTCTTTATATTTAGAGCTAATCTTTCTAGCTCTTGTAGTTTCGTTTGCATATTGGAGATTTTGTGCGATAGTAGACAAATATCATCCATATAATCCAAATCCTCAAGCTGGCGTTAGAGACTCCAAGTAAGTAATTCGTTTTCTCTCTAAACTGATTTCACTCATTATATAAATGGTGAACAGTTGAGGTGATAAAGGGAATCCTTGTTTTAATCCAGCGTTAGTATGAAATGGTCCCGTAGTGAAGAACTGAGAGTTCTGTATATAGATCTCATGATTCTGATTATTTTCTGAGTAGGTAACTCAATGCTTTCAGTTCTTCTGATGGTATGGAATGCTTTCTTGAAGTCTAGTGGATACAGTGGGGTACTCCATTCCATAGATTGCTCTATTATAATGCGTAAAGTATTGGCCTGATCTAATCAGCTTCTGTTTGGCTGTTAGTAAAGTATCGATACCTACTCGGTATCGAACAAAAAGCATCGATACTTACTTGTATCGGTAAATTTCTTCACATGATTAGAGCCAGTGAAACCCAGAACTAAATTCAAATCTATATGTGTACTCGTATATATGGATATTTTTGAAACCTCTATTTTCTGAAAAAATAAAAACGTTCTACAAATCAGTTTTTTATAAACATTTATGAATTATCAAATTTTGTTAAAAAACGTAACATAAGTAATTTGAAAATTCCTACAGAACAGTCATCATTTACCATCGGATCTATAAGTATGATGTAACGAAATCGTGTCTTTGTCCTCAAGTTGATAATTTCATAAACTTCGAGAGTGATATGATAAATTGGAACCATGCTTGCAGTTCTATACGAAAGACCAGGTGGAAGCATTTCAGAGTTCAGACGAAATAATTGAATTACCAGGTTGGCACAAGGAAAATAGCTTTCTGCTGGAGTATGATAATAACAGTTTTACATACACAAATTCCAAATTAAGTTAAAAATGGCGTCAAGTTAGCTGTATATGTTGGTTAATATGAAACGAGTATTTTTGACCGATACGAGTACTTTTAACCGATACATACTTGGTACTTGGTGCCAAAGTATCGATGCCAAAAGTACTTGGTATCGAAAGAAAAGTATCGAGTACGTACTTGTATTTACTCTTATCGTTTCATCCCTAAATATCATGCACAATCACGCAAAAAATGTCAGGGATTCATCAATGAAAATTAAATAAAGTACTCATATGTGTACCCACGATTTAATACGTTTAAATTGCATAAGTATATAAAGAATTGGTTCATTACAAATAAGTTTTTCAATCCACAAACTTGTTGAAAATTGTCCCTCGTCTACAGTTTCATATAAATTCTAATAAATAATAAAAATTAAATACTATATTCTAAGCAGTTTCAATTCAAATATTTATCAGACACTCAATTAGTTAGTTTTAATAATTTCATAAACGAATCATGTATTCATGTGCTCAAAAACAAAATTTTTTTTAATATTTTTTTTACTAAATTTAATAATTGAATACACAAAATTCGTTATTAGTCAAACTTTATAAACAAATTTATGAAAATACAGTTTTCTTAATTGAAATAATTTTTTTTTTTTTTTTTTTTTTGTTTTAATTAGGAAAAACGTATTTTTAATACCTTTTTTTATTTAAGATCAACCAACAACGAAATTAAATTATCCAAATTATCAAATTTAATACTAATATTTTAGTACAAAATATTTTAAAATTTTATCTTTAAGCACATGAATACTTGATTAAATCATGAAACAATTGAAACCATTGATGAACACACCTAACTCAGTTTTCATCAACCCAAAAAACTATGTGAAAACAAAAACAACACATGTATGTAAGTGTAATTTTTTTGGTTAGATTTTTTTTCTAGTTTCCACTCTATGTATATTTCTCTATGATTGAAGCCATTAAATACATAATACATATTTAAATATATGTATAAATATTGTTTTTTTCTATGAATAAACTATTTATACTAAATGTGCTACTTTTCTCGTCATATCGGTAGCTATGCATCGTTGTAAAATATATGTTTGGTTGTTAACATTGTTCAGAGTGTTTTACACAATTTTATTGTAAACTGTATTTATATGGAAAATATAAATACATATGTATATATGTATGTACTAGACTGTCCACTATTTGTATGGGGGAAAAAATATGTCGGAATCTTGTTGGTCTTAACCCCACAAAATGATTCCCCTTTCCAGATATTGAGATAGCCGAAATTTGAGCTCGATTAAACGACGTTAACCCGTGCCGCTCGTCGCTCAAAGTTTGAAAAAATCAACATTTTTGGCCAAAAAGCTAACATAAGAAGCTATAACTCCAGAACGGTAAATAATAGAAACACGATTAGTATCTCAAAACAAAGCTAATATTGTTCTTCAAAATTTATTTTATATACATTATTCTTGTTACTTTAAGCCAAACAGAGTTACAACAGCTTTTGTCTCCAAAAACGTGACCTAGTCGCGGTAGGAACATACTTCGTATATTTTGATATTATGTGAAAAATGTTGCTAGTAAGTACATATTTTTACATTTTATTGTTATTGAATCATAATGTACATAGATTTAGTATTTCAAAAAGATATAAAACACAAAAATTGGTTGAAAAATGTAAAAGTTATTAAAAATTCCCCAGGCCATTAACGTGTCTCGGAGCACTTGATTATGATATGTGGAAAAAAATTTAACTTATTTTGAAAACTATACGAATAAAACTATTTTATTACATAACATATATCTATGTTTGCTCAAATATAAGTTTTTTTCCTTAAAATATAACGTGAATCTGTTCTCAGCTATGGTCAAAAAAAATTTTTTTTTAGACGACAGTTTCAAAACACCGTTTTCAGTTTTTTTTAAACTTTGTTAAACTAATTTTTAAATTTTTAAAATATCACCGGGGGGTTTATGGTCAATAGATTAGGGAACAAAACAGTGAAAAAATTAGGTCTATACCTCTTATAGTTTAGGTGTACCTGCGGTTTGAATTCTGCGGATTTCGCGAAAAACTCATTTTTTTGGAATATTTTAGAAAATATGTCATAATTTTTTATTGTTATACATTTTAACCAAAATATTTACAGAATATTATTTCTCAGATATTAAAAAATATGTCCCTGAAGTTATATATAAATCGGGAAATCCTAAGGCGTAAACTTTGGAGGTCAAAGGTCAAATTTCGCAATATTTGGAAATTCACATTGAAACATATGGAAATAATCTTTATTTGTCGACCATATTTACTAAAATTACAGGATTTTATGGTATATGGTCCGATATTTAGAATAACATAAAAAAAAAAATTAAATTAACCCTTTAAAGCATTTGGGTCAAATATGTCCCCAAAGTTAATAAAATCAATTTTAATAAATTTAAAAATAAAAAAATGAATATAATTTATATTCATGCTTTAAAGGGTTAATTTGATTTTTTTTTATGTTATTCTAAATATCGGACCATATACCATAAAATCCTGTTATTTTAGTAAATATGGTCGACAAATAAAGATTATTTCCATATGTTTCAATGTGAATTTCCAAATATTGCGAAATTTGACCTTTGACCTCCAAAGTTTACGCCTTAGGATTTCCCGATTTATATATAACTTCAGGGACATATTTTTTAATATCTGAGAAATAATATTCTGTAAATATTTTGGTTAAAATGTATAACAATAAAAAATTATGACATATTTTCTAAAATATTCCAAAAAAATGAGTTTTTCGCGAAATCCGCAGAATTCAAACCGCAGGTACACCTAAACTATAAGAGGTATAGACCTAATTTTTTCACTGTTTTGTTCCCTAATCTATTGACCATAAACCCCCCTGTGATATTTAAAAAATTTAAAAATTAGTTTAACAAAGTTTAAAAAAAACTGAAAATGGTGTTTTGAAACTGTCGTCTAAAAAAAAATTTTTTTTGACCATAGCTGAGAACAGATTCACGTTATATTTTAAGGAAAAAAACTTATATTTGAGCAAACATAGATATATTTTATGTAATAAAATAGTTTTATTCGTATAGTTTTCAAAATAAGTTAAATTTTTTTCCACATATCATAATCAAGTGCTCCGAGACACGTTAATGGCCTGGGGAATTTTTAATAACTTTTACATTTTTCAACCAATTTTTGTGTTTTATATCTTTTTGAAATACTAAATCTATGTACATTATGATTCAATAACAATAAAATGTAAAAATATGTACTTACTAGCAACATTTTTCACATAATATCAAAATATACGAAGTATGCTCCTACCGCGACTAGGTCACGTTTTTGGAGACAAAAGCTGTTGTAACTCTGTTTGGCTTAAAGTAACAAGAATAATGTATATAAAATAAATTTTGAAGAACAATATTAGCTTTGTTTTGAGATACTAATCGTGTTTCTATTATTTACCGTTCTGGAGTTATAGCTTCTTATGTTAGCTTTTTGGCCAAAAATGTTGATTTTTTCAAACTTCGAGCGACGAGCGGCACGGGTTAACGTCGTTTAATCGAGCTCAAATTTCGGCTATCTCAATATCTGGAAAGGGGAATCGTTTTGTGGGGTTAAGACCAACAAGATTCCAAAATCGATTTTTTGTGGACAGTCTAGTATGTACTGCTCTCAGTACTCCTCAATATTGATACAGAAAACAAGTCAATAAAATACCCATTTGGAATAAGAAATATTTTTAATTTCAATAACAGTCTTTTGATCATGTCAAACTTTTGTAACTGCTAGCAACTTCAAAGTGGCCAATATCTCATACAGAAAATGTCTAGCTAAAGTTTACAGATAAGTAGTTTTTTCAGCTTTATTATTAAGTCTCCCCAATGATTGCTATTGCAAAAACGTTGTTGTTTGGAATATTGGCAAAAATTAATTTGTAGTGCGAGATAAATTTATTTATCAATTATTAAAATATCTCTAAAGACCCTAATGTATTCACTATTTTGAACAAGGTCTCTCTGTCTGTATTGAAAAGTACTGAACTGTAACTATAACCGGAAATTAGTTTCAAATATCACATAGACACACGCTGTTACTCACACATTAACAAACGACACAAGCAATATATCGCTTTTCACTACACAGCATCAATGGTATTTGTCCCAGCAAACTGCTTTATAAAAATTTCAAGAAATTTTCAACAAAAAATTAAAATTTTTCTAGGATCTAGTATTTTTAGGTTTGGTCGGAAAATTGCTTGATATTAAGTTATAGTTTAACAATCTTTGGCATTTAACTTGGAATTACATTTTGCATTTAACTTTACCCAGCTGTTCTCGCTATTTTTCACGAACTAATGATTTAACTAATCATTTAGGATCACTTCTGATTACAGAATTAGCTATGAGACTAGTTATTTTAACATGTGCGTGTCGTAGGCGGAAGTCAGTTGACAAAGACTTAACACCGACTTAACTTAAATTTAGTACCAACAATATTTTAAAGTGACTACTCCCTTGATTACTTAGAGGCACTAAAGTAACAATTGACTTCATGCTAGATTACGTGTGCTGTATAAAGAAACCAATTAAGTTCCCTCTGCAAAACTAAGAGCCCATACAAATGTATCGAATCTCTCTATATATATAACAATGAAAGGGTCCATGCATGTAATGACACACAGTAGTTTAGAAACTTTTTTTTTTGGAAATAATTCGGTATCTCGGGAACAATTGGATATATTGTTACAAAATTTCACATGGTTGGAGCTGGGGTGATTTGGAGTTGACTTGCATATGCTTCCTAGCGCTAATGAGGGCCAATCTGTGACCCTTCAAATTTGGTCACCTTGGGTCTCAAAATTTTTAAAAAAATCCCCAAAAATCCATTTATGATCCAAATGAGCTGAAATTTAGAATATAAATAGTCCTTAAGAAGGTCTACAAAAAATACATTTACATATGTAGGTTATCTCCATTAGTTGAGGAGATATTTAGGTTTATTGATTTATATTTTTTTAATTTTGCTCTATCTTTTTATGGTTTTTTAGAGATGACGGGCCAACGGATTTTTAAAATATCAGCTATATTGGTGATAAAATTCTAAATAAAAGAGGAATAACTTGCTAACAGTTATCATGTCCCTATAAAAAGTTACACGCATCCAAACTTGGATTTGGTTTTGGTTTTTTCCCAAAAAGAACCATATATTTTTTCTTTTGTAGAAAAAATTTTTCTTCGTGAATATACACAAGTTTTATATGATCCGGAAAGAGAACTTAATGCAAAAGCATGTAAAGTAAAATTTGGCTCACTAAAGCGGACACAACACCCCCAAGGCCTATCCAAACTTGGCCAATTTTAAAAAATCATTTTAGGTTTGAGTAAAAAATTCTAAAAAGGTAAAGCACCGATCCAAGAAGATGTTCCATATTTGTATAACTCTATATGTTACTTAAACACCTACAAAGTTTTCTTACTATCGCGTGGTAAATTACGTCACAGTAGGTAATTTTCTAAAAAAAACTCAGCTTTTGGAACACATTTTTCCCGGTTTAGGAATTTCGGTATTTTAAAATAAAAAATGTCTAAAATTATAATACCATTGATTTAAAGACATTTGGATCTATATTAGTTCCAAATCTTGTTATGTTATCTTTAACTGTTAAAATGTTACATTAATTCAAATTTTATAGTTTTCTTCATGGAAAATCACCAGATTATAATTTTTTTAGTTTTTAAGGTAAATGAGGTCCCAAAAATTTATAGAACTATTTAATTTTACTAGAATATAAATTTTCCAGTCCTAAGGTTTTCAACAATATCAAATCCTTATATAAAAGGCCTTTATTTACTCCTCAGAAGATCCACAAACCTTAGCCCCTTCGGAAAATTTGAACATTTTTTCATATTGTTACGTTTTTAGCTTTTAAAAACGGGGTTTATTTCCTTTAAATAAACCGGATACTATTGATTGCAAATAAAATGCAGTTTCAGTAGTTTAAAATTTGTAACATCTCTTTATTTATTTAAAATGTACAACAACAACAGAATTAAATAGTCATTCAGTGTCTTTATACACGTATTACAATGTACACACCACAGTTGATGTTAACTCTAACAGCGACAATGATCAACTCAACTCACTACTGCCACTATTTATATACATGCCATCTATCGTAAATATTCTACAAAGATCCCAATGGACAAACTAGTACATTCGAATTCTAGAGCTTTCGATGTTAATGTTAGCAGCTTAAACATGCAGTGTTGCCATACTTACAAACAACGCTAATAACCGCATCATACTGATGGACGTATTTATAAACATGATTAATGTTGCAGGCAGTCGTTACAGACCGTTAAATTCAAATCGTTATTGCACATTCGTAACAATATATTTCAATGTACGGGTGCTAATTCATCATAAGTAGGCACTGACCGTTTGCTTGTAAACAAACCTTCCTCCGACATCTCTCCAATAGATTACTTTTGGTGAGTAAAATAACCAGACTCTAGTTTACTTAGAGACACTAAAGTGACAATTGACTTCACGCTAGCTGACATGGCATGTCAGTTGACTTAAGCAAAAATAAAATAAACTGCATGGGTATTATATCAACACAATTCTCAACAAATTACTGACAAAAAAGTGCAGTACAAAATAAAGGTTTAAAGTGACTACATTATATATTATTTAGAGACAATGTGGTGACAATTGTCTTCAAGCTGGATTATATGGGATGTATAAAGTAAGCAACTGACTTCCCTCTGCACTACAAAGAGCACATACTTGTCACATGACCAAAAAAATATATATTGGAGTCAGCCAAGTGATCAGACATTAATGACAATTACTTATTGCTTAACTGCTGGCGTTTGCTGGGAAAACAATCATATACACATCCACATACAAAAAAAGGGAAAAAATAGAAAACACAAAAACTTCAATATGGTTGTTGAATCACATCTTCGTTTAGAAACAACAACCCAGGACAGAGCGCAACACAACAAGTGCATTATTGTGTTTTATTGCTGCAGCAAAGAGATACACAGGTAACCATTCAATATGCCATGTATACATCTATGTTTCATAGAAAATTGACAATATGTATGTAGTTGTTGTCACTATTAATATTTCCATGTTGGTTAGTTACATCAAAAGAAATTTAAGCCACCTTAAAGAGATTGCGGTTGAAAGAGTGATTTAGATACATATGTATGTGTGCGGATGTGAATATTTGTTGCGAATTTTTAATTAAAGATGCCAAACTGGTAACACACTCTGTAGCTTTTACACAACAGATATACATATAAAACAAGTAAGAAAGTATGGTCGGTCAAGCCCGACCTTATAATACCCTACACTAAGTAAATGAGCAAAAACATTTTTCTTTCAAAATTTCAATAATTTATATTCGTGAGTGATTTTCGGAAGTTGGCCTTATATGGGAGCCATGAAAAATTATGGACCGATCACCATGAAATTTGGTCATGTGATTAATGTCTATATGAAAGTTATTTATGTTGCATTTTATGTATATACCACCATTTTTAAGAGATTTATGCTCGTTAAAGCGATTATCGGAAGCAGACCTTATATGGGAGCTATGACTAATTATGGACCGATCATAATAAAATTTGGTGACATGAATTTGGTATATATAAAACTTATTTGGAGAAAAACTTGTGTAGATACCTATATAAATTAAACATTTATGACCGATAAAGTCCAATTTTGGTAGGACATTTGTATGGGGGCTAGGTGAAATAATGGACCGATTTCAGCCAGTTTCAATAGGCTTGGTCCTTGGGCAGAAAAAATGATATGTACTAAATTTTATCGAAATATCTTCAAAATTGCGACCTGTACTCTGCGCACAAGGTTTACATGGACAACCAGCCAGCCAGACGGACGGACGGACGGACGGACGGACATCGTTTAATCGACTCAGAAAGTGATTCTGAGTCGATCGGTATAATTTAAGGTGGGTGTTAGACTAATATTTTTGTGCGTTACAAACATCTGCACAAATCCAATATACCCTCCCCACTATGGTGGTGTAGGGTATAAAAATATACATATATGGGGCATTTCACGTCAAGTGAACCAACTTTTGAAATCGATGTCTTCCGATCGGGATGAAATTAGCACCAATGTTAGTTCTATTGGATAGTAATTCGGACACAATTTTTCAACAAGATCGGTCAAGAACTCTCTGAGTTATAGGAGGTCAAAATTTGACATTTTGGCCAAACAGGTGTTTTTTCTTATCCATATAACTTATTACCTATTGTTCTTAGCAAAATGTGTCCCAAATAGTTTAGATAGCTATTTATGCAATCTTTGGAAAAAAAAAATTAAAAAAATTAAATAAAATATTTTTGACTTTTTTTTTAAAAAATCAAAAACATTTTTGACTTTTTTTTCAAAATGGGCCCTTTTTTTTTTTATTTTTTTAAAGAAAGCTTAGGATGCGACTGGGATATCTATCAAAAAAAATATTTTGTAACTCAAGATATGAAATTTTTGACTTTTTTTGCAAAATCAAAAACTTTGTTGACTTTTTTTTAAAAAAATGGACCTATTTTTTAATTTTTTTTTTTTGCTCAGAAGAAAGCTTATGTGTTTTCCTTTAACACCTTTTTTGTCGCTTAGTGGGATGCGAGTGGGATATCTATCAAAAAAATGTTTTGTAACTCAAGACATAAAATTTTTTACTTTTTTTTTGCAAAATCAAAAACATTTTTGACTTTTTTTTCAAAATGGGCCCTTTTTTATTTCTTTATTTTTTTCTCAAAAGAAAGCTTAGGTCTTTTCCTTTAAAACCTTTATGGTCGCTTAGTGGGATGCGAGTGGGATAACTATAAAAATAAATGTTTTGTAACTCAAGACAAAGGTTTTTAAATTGATTTTTTTCATATTTTCATATTTCAAACCTTAAAAAAAAAACCACTACAACTGACCGATAATAGCCACTGGAGGGGTGCAATGTGAGGCCGACCGCTATTAATTTTCCGCCCCCAAAATTTGTCTGAGTTTTGCATCTTGCGGCTTTTTTATTCAATCCTATAGGTAGTTTTCAGCGCAATAATTTATATTCGTGAGCGATTTTTGGAAGTGGACCTTATATGGGAGCTATGTCAAATTATGGACCGATCATCATGAAATTAGGTGGTGTTATTAATGTCTATATGAAAGTTATTTATGTTGCATTTTATGTGTATACCAACATGCTTAGGAGATTTATGCTCGTTAAAGTGATTATCGGAAGCAGGTCTTATATGGGAGCTATGACTAATTATGGACGGATCATAATAAAATTTGGTGACATGAATTCCGTATATATAAAACTTATTTGGAGAAAAACTTGTGTAGATACCTATATAAATTAAACATTTGTGACCGATAAAGTCCACTTTCAGGAGGACATTTGTATGGGGGCTAGGTGAAATAATGGACCGATTTCAGCCAGTTTCAATAGGCTTGGTCCTTGGGCCGAAAAAATTATATGTACCAAATTTTATCGAAATATCTTCAAAATTGCGACCTGTACTCTGCGCACAAGGTTTACATGGACAACCAGCAAGCCAGACGGACGGACGGACATCGTTTAGTCGACTCAGAGAGCGATTCTGAGTCGATCGGTATACTTTAAGGTGGGCTAGACTAATATTTTTGGGTATTACAAACATCTGCAAAAATTTAATATACCCTCGCCACTATGGTGGTGTAGGTATAAAAAGTGATTTTTATTCCTGAGGTTAACATATTATGGGTATTACAGTATCGAGGCTATGAAATTTTAGTTAGGTTGTTACATACCATCGGAAAGGCTAATGTGTCTAGTTTCTCCGCGTAAGTTTAATTTTTAAGGTTTACACACAAATATGAAAAAAATCAAAATAGTGCATATCCTAAAAATTTAAAAACCTTTGTCTTGAGTTACAAAATATTTATTTTGATAGATATCCCACTCGCATCCCACAAAGCGACCAAAAAGGTTTTAAAGGAAAAGACCTAAGCTTTCTTTTGAGAAAAAAAAAATAATAAAAAAAAGGCTTCATTTTGGAAAAAAAAGTCAAAAAAGTTTTTGATTTTGCAAAAAAAAAGTAAAAAATTTTATGTCTTGAGTTACAAAACATTTTTTTGATAGATATCCCACTCGCATCCCACTAAGCGACAAAAAAGGTGTTAAAGGAAAACACATAAGCTTTCTTCTGAGCAAAAAAAAAAAAAATAAAAAATGGGTCCATTTTTTTAAAAAAAGTCAACAAAGTTTTTGATTTTGCAAAAAAAGTCAAAAATTTCATATCTTGAGTTACAAAATATTTTTTTTGATAGATATCCCACTCGCATCCCACTAAGCGACCATATAGGTCGCTTAGGAAAAGACCTAAGCTTTCTTAAAAAAAATAAAAAAAAAAAATAAAAAGGGCCCATTTTGAAAAAAAAAGTCAAAAATGTTTTTGATTTTTTAAAAAAAAAGTCAAAAATATTTTATTTAATTTTTTTAATTTTTTTTTTCCAAAGATTGCATAAATAGCTATCTAAACTATTTGGGACACATTTTGCTAAGAACAATAGGTAATAAGTTATATGGATAAGAAAAAACACCTGTTTGGCCAAAATGTCAAATTTTGACCTCCTATAACTCAGAGAGTTCTTGACCGATCTTGTTGAAAAATTGTGTCCGAATTACTATCCAATATAACTAACATTGGTGCAAATTTCATCCAGATCGGAAGACATCGATTTCAAAAGTTGGTTCACTTGACGTGAAATGCCCCATATATAGATACTAACAACATATCTACATTCATTTATTTATTCATGATTTTCTTTTACATAGAATGAATGAATATTTGACTGAATAGCACAGTATTTGGTCAATATTTTATTATTTTAAACATTTCCGAAAGAAACTTATTACAGAAATACACAATGTCTCATATTAATATGTAAAAATGTGTATTGTTAATATAGATTTTAAGTTATAGTTTGATATTGTTTGCCATTCTTATTTAATTGACCAAATACTGTAAGCTATAGTGAGTATTTCAATTATGATATCAGTGTGATTATGTGATTTACTATTTTTGCCGGGGTCGTCTGTCTGCAATATGTTGCAAGTAAATGTACACCAAAGTGGTTTTCAGGTTTAGTGAAATTAAAATCATTAACAGTTTGAGTGTTTTATAGTTTTTTCTGTGCAGTTCTTTGTCATTGTCATGGGTTACACCGGAACACAAACGCTTTCAGGGAATTATGTAAAAAAAAAGAAAATTAATTACAGCAGAATTATTTAATAGTTTTGTGAATAAATATTCATAAAATGTAACTGTATGGCTGATATGTTTGCTTTTTTACAAAAAAAAGAAATGCAAATGGAAATAGTTTATAAAAAAAAACTGTTTTCAATATACACTAAATCATGTTGAATAACAGCAAAAATTCATGTATATTAGGGTGGCCTTGTTTATATGGAGCAAAAGTAAGGTATCGATATTATCAACAAAAATCACAGTTTTGCTTTTTTGAGGAGACTTTTGCTCAACATTTTTGTCTTGTATATCATATAGTCACTCAGTGTCTTCATACACGTTTATCAATTCGCAGAAATGCACACATACTTTATAATGTACAAGGCAGTTGATGTTAACTCTAACAGCGCCTTTGATCAACTCACTGACTCTTCATCCGAGTAGTCTAGATTGTTCTTAACGGTCAAAACTCGTATGTACGAATTCTAGAGCTTTCGATGTTAATGTTAGCAGCTTAAACATTTAATGTTGCCATACTTACAATCAATGCTAATAACCGCATGCTATCAACATTGTTGATAAGTAGAAGCTACTACTGATTGACGTGTTTATAAACATAATGAATGACGCAAGCACTCGTTACAGACCTTTAAATTCAAACCACTATTGAAATTTCTTAACAATATAGACATAAATCACATGACCTCATTTCATGGCGATCGGTCCATAACTAGTCGTAGTTACCCTCTTCCAAAAATCATTAACGAAAATAAATTATTGAAATTATGAAAGAAGATTTTTTTTTTTGCTCTTTTACTTAGTTTAGGTTATTAAATGGTCGAACTTGACCAACCATACTTTCTTACTTATTTTAGTTGGAAACATCCATAAAATTATTATTGGGAGCACCCTAATTATATATATTTTTGAACTTTCTTTCTGTCTTTCCATATTTTATGCAGACTTTTTTGTTAATAATAAATAAATATTCCACTCATCACCCTTTTAGATTGTAAGCAAAGAGGAATTTTATTTTTTTTAATGTTAGTAAAAAAAACATGATAGAAATTTTCTTAGCATACGTCTGCTTTCAAGTGGTGCATCAACAATTTCGCGGTTTTTCTTAAAGAATAAAAACAGCATTTTTAGTTTGAAGTCTTTGACAGTGGGATACTTGTTTTATAAACTAGAGACGCTAAAGCTGAATAGACTTATCTGTAGCAGGGCAACCAAAAATATATTCATAAAATATGCATTTAAAAACATAAAATATAAAAAATACGCACTCAAAAATATAAGAAATAAATAAATAACATGTAAGAGAGCTATATTCGGCTATGCCGAAACTTATATACCCTTCACCAAATTATACTTTAAAATAAAATTAAAAAATTTTTTTTTTAATTTTTTTAAATATTATTTTTTTAAGTTCTTCCCAATTTTTAAACATTTTTTTTTTTAATTTATTAGTGAAAACAATTTATGACAAAGAATATTTTTTGTGAAAAAAAATTCGGGTTAAAAAATATTTTTCCCGATTTTGACCCATTGTAGGTCCAACTTTGTATAGCCTTATATACATCGTTGCAATGGACTTTGAAATATCTATCATTAGATATCCACACTGTCTATATTTATGACTTAGTAATCGAGATATTGATAAAAAAATAGGCCAAAAATATAGGTTGTCTCGGATTTTTGTTCATATCTCCGTTATTTATGGACGAATTTTGCTGATTTTAAATAGGAAACTTTTCGAAAGCATGTCTGACAGAATTATTGAGGATTTGGATCCCGAAGATATCTGGAGTCTTCAGAAAATTGATTTCAACAAACAGACAGACGGACATGACTAAATCGACTCCGTTATATATAACGAATCAGAATATATACCCTTTATAGGGTCGGAAAATTATATTGTGGAAATTACAAACGGAATGACAAATTTATATATACCCTTCTCACGAAGGTGAAGGGTATAAAAATTGGTTATTATGAGATTAAATTTCGATTTTAGTTACTTTGGCACTATATGAAAATAGTTTGATTCAATTCATTTTATTTATTATAAGTATTTATCAATGAATTATAAATGTGCTTAAGTTTTCAAACTAAATCTTTGTTTTAGATTTCCTTAGAGCTTGTTTTTTTCATTGTCATTATTTGGAAAAATAAAAAACTATTTACAGGGCTTGCAACTCGATAAGCCATCTGAATACGAAAACTGATTTTATATGTTCATTGTTTTACTATATATCTTACCGACCCCAAATAAAAAGTTGTCCATTAAATTCTAATACTTATTTTATAAACATATATGTAAATGAAAGCATAGTTTCATAAAATTTACAGTAATTTGTTTCAATATTTTAACTTTGTGGCTTATCATGTTACTGCAGTAAGCCCTTTTACTATATTTACTAGGTAAAATATTTTCAAGTAAAAACTAGATTTTGCTAGATTTTATTATTTTTTTTTTTTTTTATACCAAAAACAGACTAGAACAGACTTATTATTTTTTCTATGAAACTCTTATAATCTTTGATCCCTAATGGTTCCATGAAAAGTATGATTTTTACTGAAATAGTGGAGACAAAAGAGTAATCTTATTACTTGAAGTTTAGCTTCTAACAATTTGTAAGAGTAAACAATTTAAATTTAGAAATGTTTTATAAGGTTAAAACCAGTGGGCATATGATACCCTACACTGACAATAATTCATTTAATTATCGAGCAATCCCAACAGTAACGGTCCACAGTGGGGCAGAATCAAAATTTTTTGGAAATAAATCTGGCATTTCTAAACGGCTGGTCCGATCGGGATAAAATTTGACGTGGGCGTAGCCAAGGAGAATTTGTTTAAGTTATTAAAATAGACGCCACATATGCTCCAGGTGCGGCGCTATGGGGGCTAAAAGTAGGGTACCTTCGACATGTACAATTTTTAAAGACGTGCCATTTTTTGTTTCTCATCCGATTTCAATATATTTAGAAAGCGCCGATTTCAATATATTTGGAAAGGGCTTTATATTTTAGGAAAGCGCTTGTTTAGGTCTTGAAAAAACATGCTTGCATGTGCTATTTATCTCTTATAGTTTCCGTGTTATAGGCATTTCAAAATTGAAATTTTTAAATTTTGCCATACCTTAGTCCGCTTTTTTTAAAGGCGTACTTTTGAACCGAATGAACTCGAATTTCTTTTGTTAGTTAGAAAACTAAATTACCAATAACATGCAAAAAATTTCAGAGCAATATCAATTACAGATCCAAAAATAAACGATTTTCAATTTAAAAATTAAAAAAATTGTAGATTTGTGCTATTTTTTGGGCGAAAAGGTGACTTAACTCTTTTTTTATTTAAAAAAAACTTTCATTAAGAACATATAACAATTTTATGTTTTTCTATAAGATATCTTTACGAAAAATATTTGCGTATAAAAAGCATGTCATAGTTTTCGAATATGTTGCCCGGAATTTGACCTATTTTTTATAAAAATTTCATATTTGAGCCACATGTTCTAAAATCCCAAAGCTGGGATCAAAAAACGGAAAGCAGTTTTGGAAACCTTGATATGATCCCTATTTATTTCCAAAGTATTTTCCCAGCCCCGAAGAAAATGTGGATCTTATGGGCAAAATTGTAAAAAATACAATTTTTGGGATTTTCGCTCCAATTTTTAGGAATTGCGGGATTCCCTTTGACCTTTTGACAATTTTCCTTACACTTTATTATTCGAAATGAAAAATTAAAAAAACGTTGAAATTTTCGTTGAGTTTTGTTAATAAATAAAGATTTTATTACATATTACATATTTATAGACCTTCTAAAACTAAAATTTATATCAAAATTTTGATAGGATTGCAAATATTAGGAACAATTTAATCCACATTTTTCCGAATTATTTTTTTTTTGTTTAGATAGGTTAATTTTTGGTCTTATAAAAAAAATTTGAAGTCAATATCTCAATTAGTTTCAAAAATATACCACTTTAAAACTCCGTCCTTCAAAAATATTGCACTTTTTTTAATGTGACTAAGTCAGAGCCGTGACTTGTCGTTGAATAAAATATTAAGAAAAAATATTAAAATTAATAAAAAAAAAAAATTACGACATACAAGGATACAACGCCACGATACCTATTATTTTGAATTGGACAATTGTAACATATGAAATAACAAATTTCAACATTACTAGACTTTCGTCAATGTTTCTTATTGATTCAATATGTTTTTATTGATTTTAAGTTGTTTTTTCTCCGGGGGTATAAACTGTTCATAGAAGAAATCAGAAATTGTATTCCTCAACCGGACATTCATCAGGTTTCGTCACTAAAACCACTTCAAATAATTTGAGGTATATTTCGTATCAGAAATATGACCACAACACTAAATTTACTCTACCGAAATTTTATTTGGATAATGGTTTTTGGGTGTCGCTTCAAATCTTATCAATAATATCTTTAACTATCAGGATCATTAAAACAGAATTCAGACACCATAAACAGAATTTAGACACCTCTCATAATGAATCTTACAAGAACCTGGCTAAGACTTTATTTTTCGACGTGAAAGTAAGAACAATAATCCTTTGAAATACGCGATCATATTTTCAAGACAGTATGAGTTGTTTTGTATCGAATTAGGCAATTTAAACATAACGTCAGTTTTGAAAATCCATAATATCTACTTATTTTAGTAAGATTTAGTTTTCATATGTTACTGTAAAGTGCTGGCATTTTGCAAAGGACGACATTTGTTTTATTTTATTTTTTTTTTTGAAAATTTACTATCATCGTGAAAATTCTTTCAAATTTTGATTAGAATGTAGATATTAATATCAAAGGTATTGAAAAAAGTCTATTTCATTTGAGAAATTTTTATGAATTAAAATTTACCATTATTTTCATTACATTATCACACTAATTTGTTATTTTCAACTTAAATCGTTTCATTTTAAATTTCATAATTATAAATTAAAATCTCAGTTAATTGTTAAAATTTCTTCTTATATTTATTCTTCTATAAATAAAATTTATATAGTTTAATTTTTATTGTTGAAATTTTCATTTATACTTTTCGTTAGAATTTTAATTTAGATTTTTATATGAAATACCAAAATATTCAGATAATGAGCTTTTGTTAATACATTATAAAATATGATTTTGTTTTATTTGTAGCTTTTCACATAATTTTTGTTTGAAACATTTTTTGAAATAACGGATGAATTTTTGGAATTTTCTCTAATTTTGACCCACTGTACAAATTCACCACCAGCTACAAAATACATTCCTGGTATCATATGTTTTTACTAGTTACTTTTTGTACTATTTGTAGCTCGCGCCAATTTTTATTAAGCTATTTAGTTAATACTTTCGGCAATGGTATATATACTAAAATTTATCAAAACCACGTTTCATTTTGATAAAAAAATTTTTGCGACAATCAAGTCACAACTCAAAAATTTGTATTTTGAATATTTTCCAAAAGAAAAGTGTGGTTAAATTTATTACATAAATTTAATAAAATTTAAATAAAATAAAGAAAATTCAATTTAAAAGTAATTTTTTTACAATATTTCTTAATTTAAATCAACCAAAATCGTGAAGCAAACTATTTTCTTTAAATACATATTGGTGTCATATTCCCTTGGGTAAGAGTCTTGAATCATTTGAATTTATTGATTTTGATTTTGCTAAGGTGAAAAAAATATGCCTTTACAGATGTGGCACCAATTTTGGCCTTTTATTTCCCAAAATTTCGCATATACCACACCTAAATTTGGAGTCATATACGACAATTTAGTACATTTTCCTTGGGATAAAGGAATGGCCTTATCTGAAGAATATTTCACAAGGAATTAGACGATATTGTTTCCTAAATCTGTACAAACCCTTGATCCACACAACCAACATAACAAAAGACTCCAAATTCACCTAAAAGAGAAGAGCCTATACCTTTATTAACATCAAAACCCTTGGTTAACGTTTTCATCTTTACACCCTTTATTGTATAAAGTATCTTTTTGATTTATTTATGAATTTATAACTCTATGGTGAAATAGTTTTAAATATTTCCCAATATTTTATTTCATTTAGAATTATCAAAAATTTTGCAGTGGGTTAAAGTATAAGAAATGTTGCTGGTAGAGTAAATTGTAAAATAAGGAAGAAGAAGAAAAGAAAAAAAAAGATCAATCATCTATCACATCAGAATACACTTTATAATTTTGTCTCCCTTCATCACTCATATATAGCATTGCTGAATGGCCATTCATCGATGGATTGAGCTGTGACAAATGTAAGTTGAAAAATCTCTCATTATTATATTTTGATAATTAGTTTTTTTTGCTACTTCATAAGTAAAACATTAATTAAAGAAATAAGAAAAAGGTTTATTGTGAAAAAAATTTAAATAAAAATATTTTTGAGAAATAGATATGAAAGTAGTGAAAAGAATCTAATTTTGAAGTGAAAAATTATAAATAAGAATTATAAAGTTTAAGGTGATGTGAGAATGTTAAATAATTATGAGAAAGAAAATACAAAAAGAGAATTTGAAAATAGAAAAAAAAGTTAAATTAAATAGAAATTCTACATCAATGGCAACAAAAAGAAAGAAAATTTAAAATATTTAAATAAAATAATCTGAGAATATAAAATTTCAGTGAATATTAATTAGAATTGTATAAAATCTCACCAAATTAAAATATTTCTATTAGTTTCGATGATAAAAATCAATTTCAGTTTAAATCAAGAAAACAAAAAAAAAGAATTGTCAAATCAAAATCGAAAATGATAAATAATATTCGTGAACTGTGTATTTCACAGAAAAATAATTAATAATTTAACCCACAGAAACCTAAGGTAAATGCAAAATTTTTAGTAATTTCTGAAAATTAGTTAGGTTTAGTTATTTACCCTAAATTTATAATATTACCTTTTATTTATATTTTTCGTCCTACACCTCTGTCCGTCTGCAAATTTTTTCGCATTTCTTTTCCCTATATATTTGTAAAAACTGACCTATCTTAATTTGAATTTTGTTTTATTTGCATATTCGCAAATTTTATTAGTTATACAGGGTGCATAGCCCAACATTGCATTTAATATTTTTTTCAATTTATTACAATTTCGTTGTTAGATTTATTGTTACAATTTCATAGTTACAAATTTTAATGTTACAAATTTATGAAAAATAATATTAATCACTTTATTATGCAAAAAAATGTTTTTAGTTGAAAAATATTATAAAATAGTTTTAACTTATACTATAGGCTGATACCTTGAATTAATCTGATGTTATTATACATTTTTGAACGGAAATTTTTGTTAATAAAATAAACTGAAATTATGGAGCTATAAATTTGTTATGTTTTGATTCTAATGGCAAAGTAGAGCGAGGTAGCGTTATAATTCTTAAGGGATCATCTAATATTAACTATCATAGGATTCTAATCCTTAGGTGATCATGGCTGGGAGGGCTTTCGTTGCAAGCTTAACACCTTACTTGCAACATGATATTTAGTGCAATGAATCCGTGGTTTTTTATAAATTATTCTTAAAATTTTACTTTAGTTCCTCTTGTACTTTTGATCCTCAAAAATAGCTATGTTTATTTTATTTTTTTTTCTATTTCCCACTATACGCATGCAATTAAATTATGTTTCTATGTGGCCTTCAATTCAACTCGTGTTAAGTAGATTTACCCCACCCGTTAGCCGACGAGCCAGAGCCGGAAAGATATGCATGCTTAACTTAACCGCACCCTATAGTAAAAGGTTTCACTTTTCAGTAATATGCTACATTACATTCCCAATTTTATTGATAAATTCACTGAAATTTATTGTTGAAGGATAAGCTAGTTCCTATGCGCATTTCACTGGTTGATTAGGCCAGATCATTAGGAAACCTTTTCCCAAAAGCTTTTAGAAGAACTAAAGATATTATGCAAATAAAAATGTATCTTAGTTTAAATAATTTAATATCACAATATCAGAACTCATTAACACCTGCGATTCCATGCGTTCAATGTATTTTTTAGCTTATTGATCGAATTCTTCTCCGAGATTCTTTTACACTTTTAAGATCACATTTTCTGAAATATATATATTTCTTTATCGCTGATATATTCATATTTATTTCGGGAGGAGAAATAATTGACTGATTCCAAATGTCGAAAGTCGCCCAATATAATTAATTTGATTAGTATTATATAAAAGTATTGAAATAAATAACGGGATTATTTTTAAGATCTATTTAATAACACTATTTATTAACATTCCATTATTTTATCATGATTATTTAATTTATTTATTTCATTACTTAAGTATTTTATACAATAAGACTATTCAATTTCCTTACCACTCTTAAAATTTTAAATTTGGCAATGACTTCAAATTTGCAACCAAATCCACCCACCCAGTGGGTTAACTACGATTTTACATCTGGCAATACCATACAATTGTAAACAAGTTGATCGTTGTAAAACAATTGCAACTACAGTTTTTGTGCAGTAGAAAAAAAAACAATAATTTCGTGTATAAAATCGCAAAAAATACAATAGTTTCTAAAAATATTAATTAAACAAGTGTCAAATAACGTAAACATTGTAAAGGTTAATAAGCGCAAGTGTTTGTTTGTTTACTAAATGTTAATTAATAAAGCAGCTTCGTGAGTTAGTGTTGTGGTTTTATTTATAAAAAAAACAGCTTTAATTAATAAAATTTCCAAATATTTTTTAATAAATCTATAATATAATTATGAAATTTTAATTTAAATAAAAAATATTTAACATGGACAAGGTTTTTATGCGATTTTCCATATGGCCAAACCAGAGACTCCCGTGGCCTAAAAAGTATAGTTGTTTTTGTTTTACAAATTCAATAAGACCATGCAAGTGACGCGTGTTGTTGTTTTTGCTTTTGTTGAGTAAGCAAACAAAATAAAGAGGAAGAATATATTAAAGGAGTACAAGTGTTGTTGTTTTTGTATGTTTTTTTTATTTAGTGTAGTGGTGTGTATTATTGAGTGAGGTGAAATTTTTTTGTAATTTATTAATGAGTGATAAAATGATTAAGAGGTGAAAAGCTGGAATACTGCCGTAAAATGGAACTTATTGAGCAAAAAGGTAATAAAATATAGAAAATTATAATTGTTAATTAAAATTCTTTAATTTTTATAATGTAAAGTTTATCATGATTAAAAACAAGAAATATTTCTATAACAATTTTATAAATAATTTACTTTATGTGCATTTCCAGTGCAAAAAAAGAAATCTAAAAAGATTTTTTCCGTTTTTGTATAGCATTTTGGTAGCACTATATAAGCAATTAACATTTGATCCAGAAGGCTACAAGAAATTGAAGTCGAAAACACGTAGAAAAACCAAATCCAATGAAAAATGTACTTTAATTTGTTGTTAATAGAAAGATTTCATAACATACATATGTTCAATGATGATATAAATATTTAAACAATAAGTACCAAAGAGATTTTTTGTAATACATACACTGAATGCTAGAAAAAATCGTTCGTTTATTAAAGTTAAAATTTTCTTTTCTGGTGGATATTCATACAAAATTTAAAATAATGTATATAATGTTTGTGGAAAGATTTTTGATCAGTTCTCAAAATAATTTTGAATGCATTTTTACCTTAATTTTAGTAAAACTAATAAAAAACAAGTAATAGAGCTATATTTGGCTGTGCTGAATCTTATATACCCTTCATCACATTATAATTAAAAATAAAAATTTTAAAATTAAAAAAAAAAAAATTTTTTTTTCGAAATTATTTTTTTAATTTTTTTAAAAAAAATTTTTTATTATTTTTTTTCCAAAGTATTAGCGAAAAATGTACGTATGACAAAAAAATTTTGTTGGATAAAAAAATTCGGGTTAAAAAATATTTTTCCCGATTTTGACCTATTGTAGGTCCAAAGTGCTATAACCTTATAGACATCGTTGCAATGGACTTTGAAATATCTATCATTAGATATCCATATTGTCTATATTAATGACTTAGTAATCCAGATATAGATAAAAAATAGGCCAAAAATCGAGGTTGTCCCGGTTTTTCCCTTCCTTATATCTCAGCAATTTGTGGGCCGATTTTCTTGATTTTAAATAGCGACTAAGCCGATTTTGATGTATCAATTATGTTTGTGAGTTATTTGGGGGCTACGGAAAGTTGATTTCGACATACAGACGGACATGGCTATATCGACTTCGCTGTCTATAACTATCCAGAATATATATATTTTGTGGGGTTGCAAATTAAAAATGTTTCAAATTACTAACGGAATGAAAAACTTATATATACCCTTGCCACTCATGGTGAAGGGTATAACAAGTAAGAAAGTATAGAAGGTCAACCATATGATACCTTACATTGAGAAGATGATTAAAGTAATTTTCGGAAGTGGGTCTTATATGGAAGCAGAAAATGATCATGAGCAGTTTGGTATGACAATATTTTAGCACGTTACAAACATCAGCACTAACCCAATATACCCTCCCTACTATGGTGGTTTAGGGTATAAAACACATACATATTGTTAAGTTTTTACCTTTTAAAAACGGTGGTTTATTTCCTTTAAATAAACCGTATTTTTATGATTGCGAATAAAGGCAGTTTAGTAGGTTCAAATTTGCAATTAAAATAGTCACTCTCTTTTAATACACACACAGCGTCAGCTTCCAGCAAATTCATGAATTATCTTAACAAACATAACTTGAATGTTCTATTTCTAGAACTTTTAGCAGCTTTAATGTTAATGTTAGCAGCTTTAACATTTAATATTGCCATACTTTCGAACAATGTTAGTAACTGCGTTTTATCAATATTGTTGATAAGTAGACGTTTCTACTGATGGAAATGTTTATACACATGATGAATGTTTATAAATGTGCAGTCGTTACAGACTGTTAAATTCAAATTGATAGTGCAATTTCCTAACATTATGTTTAATACAAGGATCAGCCATGATATAAAATTGTATTTTGTTAACTTATTGTTATGTTCGAGTTCAGTATTTCTCACTTTCATATTTTATCCCACTGTATCCACATTGCATTCAATTTTCCATTTTAAATCTGTTGCCACCATATTCGTTAGTTTAGTTATCGCAAATTTTAAACGAAGCAATCCAAGAAGAAGATAAAAACAAATAAAATTGCATCTACTTTGGATCATAGAAGGAATTTTTCCTCTTCATCATTTTCTCCTACTTTTAGTTTTATTTTATGCTCAAGTGTTTCCACACATTTTGTTGTGGTAAAGTGTTGAAGTTCAGATAAAACATTGTCGCGCGTTGTCGTTGTACGCTGCACAAGGCAACAAACAAGATGATGATGCAAAAGCAATCTAACAAACATTTTATGCACTCAATTCTATTGTTGTTATAGCTTAAATCATACATTCAAAATGTTTTACGACTGAGTAGAAGAAAGACAGACAGACGGACGGACGGACTAAATGCCATGCTCGAGAAGTGTTTGTATGCTTGGATGTGTGTTAACATGATGATGAAGAATGTCTCCATGAAATATTTTATATATTTTTCTGCTTTCTTGTGATAGGAGAAGAATTTTCAATGAATTTTTTTTTCGCTTTTTTTTAGCGAAAAAACTAGGAAGTAAAGTAGGTAACGTTTCTTCATCTCAAACATAGTTTATTCATTGTGTGGTAAACTTTAGTGTGCTGTCTGTTATATTTTTTTATATTCTATTTTCGGTGGCAAGACAATAAATAAAATAAATTTTTTAACGTTTCTTGGTAGCGGAGTACTTTGAGGGAAAAAAAATTTTGCACATTTAAAATCAAGGTAAATGCTTCATGTTAGTAGTCTCAAGTATTCAAAAGGTACTTGTGATGTATGTGTTTGAATTCTTTTTCCTTCTTTCATGCACTTTTCCTTCGGAAGTCAGGCATTTTTTTGGAGTTTTATTTTTGTTGTCTTGTTACGGCGATAATGTTGTGCAGGATGTAATTAGGATAGAACTTTTTGATAAATTTTCCCTGTCCCCGTTTTATTTAAAGTTTTCTTTATACAATTTTTCTTTTGGTGAGACAATTTAGCGGATGGTTATGAAGTTATTGATGATGTTACTGCTGAAGGTTGTGGGCAAAATAATTGATTGTGGAAGTAAATTTAAATATGTATTCATATGTTCAAATTATATTTAATTTTAATTGTATATAAAAGTTTTATACTTTTTAGACATATTAAATTCATAAACTGTAGTTTGCATTTAAATATTTTAAAATAACATATTATGTATTTGCTTTGCCATAACTCTTAAAACAATTTTTAAATATTTAATATTAAAATCCTGCATTAAAAATTCAATTCAACTACATTAAATTTAATGTGACTTCTATGGAAGAAATATGCTTTAATAACACTTTGGTAACATTTAACCCACTGCCATAAACATTTTCTCGACAAAAGAACATAAAAAATAAATAAAAACGAATTCTACGAGGTGTAACAAATGAACAACTACTTAAGATTAAAATATAATCTCTTTTCATTTTGTAGCTATTTACAACACAACTACGTGTACAACAATGCTAAAAGAGCTACACTGTGTTTATTCGTACAAGTGTTCGCAAACAACATGTACTTAAATCAGTGATGCCAGGAAAATATTTTATTAACAAAAAAAAATTACACATTTTTTGAGCAAAAAAAAAATGTTTCACATAAGAACTGACATTTGTAATATCATCAGTTCAGCAAAATTAGCGTTTTTTTATAGAAACTCTGGTAAAAGTGGAATTATATCGACTTTTGGTAATAAATTTACATTTAACAACACCAGGTTTCGATGGTTTTCCGATTTCAGGACGAATTTCAAGAAAATCTCCGAAAATGGGTTGTTGAGTTCAACTCAAATAGCAAAATGAACTGTTGTGAATCAACTCAAAGTTCAAAGCATAGAGAAACATAGAGCGGAAACTAGAAAAAAACTCAAACAAAAAAATTACTCAAAAATGTTACACATACGAGTATTGTTTTTATTTCCACATAGTTTTTTTTACTAAGACATTCTCACCACTTAGGTTTTTGACAACTGAGTTAGGTCTTTGACTGGAGAGTTTCGTTCAAAGTATTCAGATGATTTTGATATATTTTATTCTCTCAAAGAAATATTGAAAAACAATTATTGGAGGGTTTCCTGTGAAAGGAAAGTTACTGAACTGAAAACGAGCATAGCTCATTGAATTTATGTCGTAAATTAAGTGTTAAAATTCAGTATAAAATACAGTTATGATACATAATTGGTCAATTCACAAGGAGTTTTATCATGCCATATTGTCGGGTTAACCGAACAGCAATAAACATATCATACAGAATATTATTATTTTAGGACATTTTTTGCTTGAAGGGCAATAACAACATTTTCAAACCATTGTGAAATATTAGAACAATATGACATGATAGAATACCTTGTGAATCGAACAAATGGATGTATTTATTTTGCCATCATCACACGACGGTTCTCTAAACCCAAAGTGCATCTGTTTTGACGATTGACATAGATATCAAGCTGAACATGTGCTTTATTGCTTAGGATGGCTTAGATTGAAAACTCAGCATTCACCTTGATGTGAATGTTTGGCCTTGGAATTTGCAATTATGGTTCATAATGCTTAATTTATATTTCAGGACTTTCAAAAACATTCTCACACACTTCTTCAATATTGAACGGCGTCTTAAAATCTCCAAAATTTGTTTTAATTTAAATTTTGGATATCTGGGCTCTAAATTTTCATAATTTTTAAAGTATTGCTCAACAATGAATACGCGTTGTTCTCTCATGTAATACTCCTTTCTCTAACACTTTAGTTCTGAAATGGCGAGTTTTGGGAAAAATATGTTTGGCTATGCACATTGAACGGTTGACACTACATGATTAGGTTAAACAGCCTTTCTGAATAACTTCTGACGCACTTGGGATACTCAGCATCGGCTGCGTTTTCATTCCTGGAAGGATACGGTCAAGGTAATGAATACTCGGACTGTCATGAGTGCTTAACTACACCATGAACGAAATCACTTTTTTCCTGCAGTCCCTCTCTGAATGATCCGTCGTGTCATACAAAGAATATCCGAGCCGGTAGTGTCGGAAAACAATTTTTGTTATTGTTTTATTGAGTTATAAAGTACTCAAATTAAGGATATGTATGAAGTAGCATATATCCACGGTTTTGATGGCAAATATTCACTCATCCAAAAATTTCCAAGACCATTTTGTATAAATGCACATCAATGCACACGTGGATCTGGGCTTTTTGGCATAGACCTTTGACTTAAAATAACTGCATAAAAATATATGAGAGAGTATACAATGTGTATCAGGTAGAAGTTGAATTGATTCACAGGCAGTATGGCTGTGGCAACGTCCTATTGAAACCACCTGTGGGGCACATCAATAACATCCAATTCGAGCATCAGATACCCAGCACCAGTATATGTCACTGCTTGACCAGCCTAATTTTCGAAAAAGTATTTTTGAATGATATCCTCAGTATACCCGCAAATCAGTGAAACGTTGTGGATGCATTGGTTTGTCGACAATCAGATTTGGGTTTTCTGGATCACAAATGTTAACAAAAGTCATCAAGATCACATAGTATGTTAAAAAGTAAAGTGTTTGTTCACTCGCCAAATTGATCAAACAATATTTATCCAACGTACATTAACTTTTCAATAACTTCACTTTTATCGAGGCTAAATCAATATTTCGAACTGTGGCCCACAAAATTTCAGGCTGGCTATAGGTCCAAGGCCGACACATACGTACCTATTCGGTCATTTTAAAATCCTCCACCCACATCCTTTTTCGTCTTTGAATCATAAGTATCACCTCAAATGAACTCACGTAGGGAGTGTGTAGCCCTGCTTTGTCTAATTAATGCGAACGATAAACTGAAGTCTTTATCGAATTAAAGTCTTAGAGTGGAATAGTCACTATTGCCCATGATTACCATAGTCAATCTACTAACGTATGCGGAAGATATTGCAACAAAATGTTGTACACGACTCATCTTGCTTAAAGTTATGTTTTGTGATACTGCTTTAAAAAGCTATTTGAAAATTTGGACTTTAGTTATTTCAAAATCTAAACAAAAATGAATTAATTTGGTAAATATTTGTAATTTGTTCGAAAAAGTTTACCAAAAAAAAAAAAAAAAAAACAATCTAATTCGACCATCAATTCTAAGTAATAAAAATATTGTTACGTTTTTACCTTTTAAAAACGGGGTTTATTTCCTTTAAATATACCGGATACTTTTGATTGCAAATAAAAGTAGTTTTAGTGGTTTAAAATTTGTAACAACCCTTTATTTATCAGTGTCTTTATACACGTTCATCAATTCGCAGAAATGCACACAAACTTTATAAAGTACAAACTCAAATGTTCACGACAGTTGATGTTAACTCTAACAGCGCCAATGATCAACTCAACTCACTACTGCAACCTCTGCCACTATTTATACATGCGCCATTTATCGGGAATCTTCTACAGTGATCTTAAGGGACAACTAGAACATTCGAATTCCAGAGCTTTCGATGTTAATGTTAGCAGCTTAAACATTTAGTGTTACCATACTTATAAACAATGCTAGCAACCGCATGCCATCAACATTGTTGATGAGTAGAAGCTTCTACTAATGCACGTGTTTATAAACATAATGAATGTTTCAGGCAGTCGTTACAGACCGTTATATTCAAATCGCTATTGCACATTCGAAACAATATAAAGAAAATTTGTACAAGAAGTAAATAATGTCATGAAAACAAACATCAAAGTTTATATATAAAAAAAGTCCTTCTTAACTATTAGACGGATTTTGGTGATTTCCAACGCCCTTCAAATGTTATGCGTTTCTAAAGCGAAACAAATGTCCCAGAGTATATAAATTAAAACGAATTTTTTAGGGTTTTTGTGGTTCTTAAATACAAGATTTTAAATTGAAACCAAGGATTTGATAAATTTTTAGCTTACATTAAAGTAATACAATGTATTATGTGACAAAGGGTTTCATATATGATTTGGTTTCACGTTAATAAAAATATTGCGGTTAACTAGTGGGACCTATGTAAACTGTATTTTATAATTCTTTATTTAAAATAGTGAATTATTCATAATAAAAACTCTCCTAGAAACCACAATCTTATCCTACCCATGGCATCACTGTTCGAAGTACATTTTTACTTAACACAAATAATAATGCATACTTTTCGGCTGCCAGCTGAAGGAGCAGCAACATCAACAAATTTAAGCCACTTTATATGAGCTTTCTTTATTTTCTTTCCTTCTTAAATAGTTGTTTTAACATCTTTTTTTTCTCTTATTCTCCTTTTATTCATTCTTTAGCCATTAACAAATTAAAGCCTAAAGTGAAAAACACAATAACAACAACAATAACAGAAACAAAACAATACAACAACAAAATTACTAAGGGAAAAAACATTCACCAAATAAAGTGTGTGTATGCAAAGAAAAACAGAGAGTAAAACCAACAAAAAACATAATAAAAAAAATAAGGACTGTTTTCTCCAACAACAACAAATAGTTAGCAGGATAAAATGAAATTGCAAAATGCCATAGCAGTTGTTGTTATTGTAGTGACTGGCAGTGGTAGAGTCGAAAGAAGTAAGAAACGAGTCAAGTTGCACTTGCTGAAATACAATATAAAAATGCTAACAGCAACTTTATGTTGTAAACAATTTTGTTGTTCTTGTTGTTGTTATATTTATGTGTTTGAGTATGTGTGCATAGAACAGTAAGTAATTGTTATGCTCGTACTACGTAAATTACTATCAACAATATACGGTATTAAATATCTGAGCAAGACACACACAAACAGAAAAAAAAACAAAAAACAACTTCCCTACACAGCCTCACAAACATATTTTGTAACTGGGAGTATGTATTTGTGTGTTGCATGCCACAGAGAAATTGTTTTTTAGCCTTATTTTGTTTATATTACTTACATTTACTACTGGCTGTTGTTCAAATATGTTTTTTTTTTTTTTTTTTTGTATGAGAGGTTTTAGTCAACCTGCTAGAATTCACCCTACATTTGATTAACAGGTCATAACACTTGAACAATTTTCTGGAAAAAGAATGGGGTAATATTTTTTGGAGAATAAAATGCTACATGGTCTGAAAAGTTAAATGACTAATGACGAAAATCCAGTTTTATGGGTTACTTTTCTCTAATGGGCTTCCAGCTTTTGGAAAATTTCGGTTTGTCAAACTCTTCAAAATAGGTCTCCGTTTTGTTATGACATCATTGACAGCAATATTTTTAACTCTACAAAATGTAAAAAGTAGCTGTGATCCAACAAATATTGTGTTGTTGCAAATTAAATTCGTTATGCAAGTAGTTCTGTTCACAGCCAAATTGGAAAAGTATACCAATGCACTGTTCTATACTAATGTGATACGGTACATTTCTTCTTTTGCTAATTAACCTTTGATGTTACATATTGTCCAGGCATAAAATAGCACCCTCCAATTTCGAATTGCAGCACTCTAAATTGAATACGTGCATTTTAAGGGAAATACTGGGATTACATACACTTTTTATTAAATACATTTTACACAGATTGTTTTCTCATGAATATATATTAAATATATTGTTTATATTTTTAGCACACTTTTTTCCTTAAAATTCAACCAAAAATGTATGCTTGAATTTATTTCTACTTTTTTTGTTACTTACCCAAAAGTGTACACACTTTTTTGTTGTTTATTTTTTGTGTTTTTGCTTCAACTTAAGTTTATCACAACACATGCTATAACATGTTGCTTTATTTGAAGTTCTACGTTGGTTTTCATTTCCCATGCATAAGTAACCAACAGGAAATTTCTCATTTTTAAAACCTTTCTTCTTTCTCTTCTTTGCACTCTTTTGAGCTGGTACAGGACAAAGTAATAACAAATTAAAATAAAAACTCACAGTTTTGTTTAATAAAAATTCTTCTGTAGATGTAGAAGATGGAAGTAAAATAAATACATTACAGCGAACAGTAATATTCAAATTTTAACTGTTGAAATTGCATTTTTTTTGTGAGTGCAACAACAATCCAACTGCAAGTTTAAATTATGCCTACAACAATACAAACTTTATTTCATTACTTCTTGTTTTTTTTATACCAGAAGCAATGTTGCCAGTATTTTTTAGAACTCATTCCCAATGCTCGTCTTTGTATTCCCAGGAATCTCAATTAACGATTTGTTATTCCTAAATCATTCCAACTGTTTTTTTTTTTTTTTTTTTTGATTTAATATGTGGGTTGTATAACTTAAAATATAAATTTATTTAAAGTATTGGGCATTGTAAGCTATGACCTTTTCCCATCTTTCTGGTAATATACGAATTCCAAACCAAAAGAACTGCTCATCTTTTCAGGCCAAGAACGAATCATGATAATATCGCATCCTCTGTTTCAAAGTGAAGCGTATCCCAGATAGAGCGTTCTGCATCGATCGAAGTAAATAGTAGTCGGACGGGGCAAGTCTGGAGAGTAAGGCGGATGAGGCAAAACTTCCCAACCACTTCTTTTTAATAGTTTTTAACAGGTATTGCAACCGTTTCATGCCCGGCCGCATATTCTGTACGTTTTTCGGCCAAAAATCGCTTCAAACGAATCAGTTGCATTCGATACAAGCTAATTGTGATGGTCTGGTCAGATTTCAGCAGCTAATGATATATAGCACTCTTTTGCTCCCACCAAATACAGAGAATTGCGTTAGCGCCAAGGATATTTGGCTTTGGTGTCGATTCGTCTGGTTGGCCGGACTTCACGTACGATCTCTTACGCTTCGGGTTATCGCAATGGATACATTTTTCATCGCAAGTACTGACTCTGTGCAGAAATGTTTTTCTTTTATAGCGTTCAAGCATCATTTCGGACATGCGAAATCGTCTTTCAAGGACTCTCGGCTTCAATTCGTATGGTACCCAATCTGCTTTTGGATAAATGCTGCTGCTCGCAAGCGTTTTGAAATTGCAGCTTGGGTAGCTTCGAATGATTTTGCAAACTCTTGTTGAGTTTTACAAAAATTTTCATGGACTAATGCCTCCAATTCTTAGTCTTCAAACTTGTTTGGCTGGCCTGGCCGGTCTTTGCCTTCCGTGTCAATATCACCACTTCTGAACCGAAAAAACCATCTCTTCCACTTTGGAACCGATCCAACAAATTCACCATAAGCTTTGGTGAGCTTCTCTGGCACTTTTTTCAAATTAAAAAAGTAAATCAAAACTTCCCGCATATTACGATTCGTTGGCACAAAATTCAACATTATATTCAATAACTAAGTGAGAATAAATGACAGATATGAATGTACCCTTCAATTGTAAATCCCGCATTTTTACGTCATACAACCAACAATATTAATATATTTGGCTATACATACGGTGTTTAGTTTTACAATAGTTTTAAAAAATTGTTGTTGTGTTTCAAAGAAAAAAGTCCTAAAATAGTAAGACCTTTTATGCTATATAATGTCATAGTAAGTCGCACCTACAATGGATCAAAATCGTAATAATTATTTTTTTCAACCAAAAAAATTGTTTATCGTAAAATTTTTTGTTTAAATAAATTCAGCAAGCTTCCATTTCAATTACATCCCGTTTAGCCAAAGTTTAAAACTACATTGCAAAATATAATTTCAAATTGAAAATCAATTACAGGTATTAAAAATTCAAATATTTGTATCCGTAAACAAATTCCCTACAATTCCCCATAAACTCAAACCGAAAATTGTATTCCCATTTGCCAAAAAAGATCCCTTATTTGGGTTAAATCCCCTAAACTGGCTACACTGAATAGAATCAGTACGAGTATCATGAAGACAGTATATGTTCATATTTTGCAGACTGCCACTGATGTAAAGTTTTTAGTTGTTTTGTGTTTTTAGTTTATACAAAAATTACTGCCAAAAAGTAACTAATAATAAAAAGAGTTCAAGTTAAAGGTTAGCTGGATATGTTTAATGTTGATTTGGATTTTTTAGAATCACGCAACTATTGTTATATTTCGTAATTTGGATGTGAGAGTATTTCTGAAAGACTAAATAACAAATGGAAAAATTTATTAATGGGTTTCAAATGAATATTTCTACACCCACAGATAAAATATAGTTAAAGTTGAGTTTCACAGGATTGTCGCAATCACATATATGATTGTAGTAAATAAATATATGTTTATGACAATCATGTTCATGTTGTTCTCAGATTATGATATTGTTACGAATGTGCAATAGCGATTTGAATTTAACGGTCTGTAACGACTGCCTGCAACATGTTTACAAACACGTCCATCAGTAGAAGCTTCTAGTTATCAACAATGTTGATAGCATTAGCATTGTTTATAAGTATGTCAACACTTAATGATTAAGCTGCTAACAATGACATCGAAAGATCTAGAATTCGAACATACTAGTTTGTCGGTTAAGAGCATTGTAGAAGATTCCCGAGATGGCGTGTGTATAAATAGTGGCAGAGGTTGCAGTAGTGAGTGAGTTTAACATCACCTGCCTTGTACATTTATGTTTGTACATTATAAAGTGTGTGTGCATTTCTGGAAATTGATAAACGTGTAGACACTGAGTGACTATTTAGACTGTTGTTGTTATACATTTAAATAAATAAAGAATGGTTACAAATTTTAAACTACTAAAACTGTTTTTTATTATTTATGTTCGAAAATTTCGAATTTTGTGCCAACAAAGTTTCATATGCGTGAAGTGTTGCTTTACTTCATTAATTTAAAAAAAGTGCCGCTGAAGCATACCGATTTCTCACCAAAGCTTATAGTGAATTTGTTGCATCGGTTCCAAGGTGCAGGAGATGGATTGTTCGGTTCAGAAATGGTGATTTTGACACGGAAGACAAAGATAGCCCAGGCAATCCAGAAAAGTTGGAAGACCAAGAATTGTAGACATTTCTCAAAATAAACAACGGCTTGCAAAATCATTGGGAGCTACTAAGCAGCAATTACAAAATATTTTCGAGCAGCAGGGAAATCGTGTACCATACGCAGGGATGCCAGGTACTTTTTATCGCAGTCCCCAACCAAAATTAAAAATATCCCCAATAATCCCCAAATATTGTATTAATTGGCCAACAACCGATCAATTAGTTGTTATAATATTAAGAAAATTCCATCAAACCAAAATTTTTATTAATTAGACAATTTTTATTTTCAAAATATTAATTCCAATTGGTTGATTTCTTTTCCACTGCATCTCGTAACACATCGTTTTAAATCTTGTATAAGTGGTATCTTTTTTAACCAAAGACTTAGCATATACTAGGGTATTCAATCGATTAACCGTTAATCGGTTAACCGATTAATTTTTAACTGTTCGAATAATTTAAAATTGCTGATTTTCAAATAACAAATAAACCGATTAATTTGTGTCGATTAACCGATTAACCGAAATTTCTGTTTTTTGTACTTTATATAGAAATATAGTTTTAAAACACAGACATTTTATTCTTTAATTCATGAACATTCCCATCAATAGTTTTTTGAAGTATAGCTAAAAGGCTGAAACTAAGGAATTTGGAAATGTCCTTTTGTCTAGAATGTTCCATGATGAACTTTGTACTAATGAGTCGGAAGAAGACATGATAATATACGAAACTGAAACGAGTCTTTTATCAGAATTTAACGAAACTATTAAAAGCATTCCAAATCTAAAAATCCCAAAGGATTTCATATGCTTAAAAAAAACTGAACAAAGAACTGAGAAAGACTCTCTCATGCCTTAATTTCGATTTCTTCAACATCTACAATCAGTGAGAGTTTTTTCCTAGTTAAGTTTTATTAAAACGAAAGAAAAATCATTTAAAAGGAAACCTTTTAAATTATATTCTTTTCTTAAAAAATTATTTCAGAAGATCTATATAAAATCCTAAAAAACTCACATGTGTATGTAAAATTTTTTTTTTTTGCTATTATTTATTTTTTTTGTTGAAATGCTCAAAAAAGTACAACACATTCGTCGTTTTATTTTCAATTTAAAAATAAAATAGAAATTATTCGGTTAATCGAAATTAACCGATTAAATCTAAACCCCGATTAATTATTTGCTCGATTAACCGATTAAACCAGAAACCCGATTAATTGAATACCCTAGCATATACCGATTTGAGAATAATATTTTGTAAATTTAGTTTAACTTTAAAACCAAAATTTATTTTGATCGGCACATAAAATTAGATAATTAGAGAGCTTTATTTAAATAAGATTTGGATTTAAAGATTGTATCATATTTTATGTTATGATAGGTACATTCAATAGCATAACTTATTGGTAACTTGTTGCTATTACCGATAATAAAAACAAACCCATACTAAATAATAAAATCCCCGAAATATTTTAAAATATCCCCAATATTATCTGCAGTCCCCAAAATAAATTTTCTATCCCCAAGACTGGCAAGCTTGACCATACGCATTGAAGCATGTGCGAAATGATGCTTGAATGCTATAAATGAACATCGTTTTTTCACCCAATCATTTCTTGCGTAGAAAAATGCATCCATTACGATAACCCGAAGCTTAAGAGATCGTATGTGAATCTTGGCCCACCAGCCGAATCGACACCCAAGCCAAATATTCTTATCCATGGCGCGAAGGTAATTCTCAGTATTTTGTGGGAGCAAAAGGGTGCTATCTAATATGAGCTGCTGAAATCTGACCAGACCATCGCAGGAAACCTGTACCGAACGCAACAGATTCGTTTGAAGCCAGCATTGACCGAAAAATGCCCAGAATATGCGGCAAGACATGAAACCGCAATATTTCATCATGACAACACACGGCCACATGTTGCAATACCTGTTAAAAACAATTTAGAATGAAGTGGTTGGAAAGTTTTGCTTCAACCTCTTTATAACACAGACCTTGCTCCGTCCAACTACACAGAGAAAACAGATTCGTGATAGCAACCGAATTTGTAGCCAATCAAATTATTCGGTTGTACACATAGAATTTGTCGGTTCTCTCAACAGAAAGTCAGTTGATAAAAAAGAATTTCAGTTGAAGCAACCAAACTGTTGTTACCCTAGGCACAATTGTAAAATTCGGTTACTGAGGTAGAATCATTCGATTGACAACAAATTCGGTTGCCATCACGAATCTATTTTCTCTGTATACTATTTGCATTGATCGATGCAGCAGACCACTCTCTGGGATACGCATCACATTCAAACTTGGCTTGATTGGTTCTTATTCATAAAAAGATGAGCAGTTCTTTTGGCTCAAAATACATATGTTGCCAGAAAGAATAGAAAATGTCATAGCTAATAATCCCCAATACTTTGAATAAATTTATGTTGTACATATGTTTAAAAATAAAAGCTAAACATGACATTTTTATGTCATACACCCAATACTTTATAGTTATTAGTATTAAAAGCCATTGCATTATTGGTCAGTAGATGTTACATGCCTAAACTTTTTTAGATGACTCTTCTGCATCACTAAATATCTTTTCCTTTATTCTTACTATCATACTCATTGAATCTCAAAATTGTGTGATAACAAAAAGCAATTTAATTTTTTATTGTTATTTGTAAAATTTCTATTGATACTTGAACATTTTTACAGCATGTACTACAACTCAAAGAATTAACAACTTCATTTGAACTTGTCTACAATTATTTGTGGCTGGTGTTTGGGTGTGAGTGATCAAAGTTAAAAACCACAAGTGCCAGATAATCGACAAAAACTTAAAACAAATGCATAAATTTGCATGTAATACACTCCACAAAGTGACCAAACTTGAACATGCATACGCCCTCATACCCAGTGAACAGCACAAAATCCTATAAAAATAAACTTCTAATCTAAACTCTAGTTTACGGTGAAATTGGAGCAGTAAAAAAGAATTACAAAAGTGTTAAGTTTAACACTTAAAAATTTATAAGATAAATTTTTCAATTGTTTATGGCTTAAATTCCTAATAGAAGTGAATGTGAAAAGTTGGACTGTAACTTGTGGTTAGGAAACTATGCCACATGAATTGTTGAATATCAATTTCAAAATAATGTAAATTTTTGTTGCTTTTTAATTTTCTCCTGAAAAAAAGGATATAAAGAGAAATGTTAAAAATCTTTATATTAATGTTTCATTTGTACCTAAATAATCCTTAAACATTATTTATGTTTTTACTTCTGTTCTGTTTGGTTTGTTTTGTTTGTCTGTTATTGTCTTTTAATTGCTGTTTTCAAATATTTATTATTATTAATTACTTGAGTTTTAATGGTCGAATGAATAAAATTTATTCGCTCTTAAGAAATTGTTCGTTGTTTATAAATACATTTCTTTTTAATTCTTTACCATCTTAATGTTTGGATTTTGTTACATTTTTCCGTTTCATTTACAAATTAAGGTTTTGTTGTAAAACAAAGGGTCTTTCATTAAGCGCTTTCTTTCTTAAAATTTAAATAAAATAAAGTATGTGCAGTGGCTTCGCTGGGTGGCGCACATCCGTACTGTACTATTGTCCATGACTTTTATGCATAAATCAGGCAGAGTTTGACCGATAGCGTGGGATATGCTTATTCATAGACCTGCAACTTAAGAAAACCATACATGAAATAGCCTTGTCGCACGATCTCGGTGACCAGTTCAATGTGGAATGTCCTGTTTAAACCTCATGACGTTGGTGTTAATATCATCCAATTCAGGCCAAAACAAGTTGGTAATCATCAACATATAGCGCTTGCCGTAGATGGTAATGGCCTGGCCAACGTTGGTCTCAAAGAAATATGGAGTGACAAACAGTTAATTTGCATGGTATCGTCCCAAATTCGACAATTTAGCTGAAGATGATGTTTTGATACCCGAACAGAACATCAATTTTTATAAAACAGTTTTAACATTTCCACATGTTTTTGAACGCTAAATCCTTCCTTGGCGATTTGGTAGAACAAACTGAATAAATGACAGACATTTCGAGAGATGTAGCTTCAACAATATTGCTATCAACTGTCAAAGTTCGGAAGACCCTTTATAATGTGACTGGCTGTATAACTGACTGCCTGTCTGTTTCAAACAACTAACCAACTAACCAACCAACCAAGCGACCATCTAACAACAATGGCAACTCATTAAAATCAAATCATTTTTGGTATTTTTGTGGAGAAAATTATACGTTTTATATGAAAGTATAAAAGTATTTCATTATGGTTGTTGCTGTATTTACAGCTTATAATTAATCTTATTAATTACAGTTTCTGTTTCCCGTTTCTATTACATTTACTGTGTGTTACAGTGTAACTTTAACTCTCCCAGTTACAGTTATTACCATTGTATGTACGAATGTATTGAGCTGTATCAATTGTACTAAAAGTATGCTATGAAAATCAGTTGTTCAATGATTCAAATTCATGCAAAAGCTCTTAAGAAATAAAATACATAAATTAAAAACAACAAAATAATTAGTATTTATGTAGTATTGCAAAGATGTTGTGTTGCTATAAGAAGAATTAAGTTAACATTTGTATTTTATTGGGTCAGTATGAATTGTTCAGCATTTCTTAGGAATGTAAGAAGATTAATTATAATGCATTGCTTTTGCCATTGTTTCGATAAATATGGTAAGGAATTCATGCTAAAATATTTAATAATTTTAAGATATTATAAGCATGGTTTTAAAATAAACAAATAGTTTTATAAACCAATATATCATATTAATTTTAATAAATATTTACTCAGAATTTATTTAACATCCGTCGATATCAAACTCAAGTATTGCTGGACAATAACCTGAAGACCATCTGCAAAATATATGTATTTGATAAAGCTAAACATTTTTCTTATAAATGGAGACTAAAAAAACATGTTAGTACTGGTATTCTACACAAAATTATCTATCTTTCCTTTGACATAAATTTTGTTGATCAAAATTTCAGAATGTATTGGTAAAATCGCAAGGATGTTGAAAATTAACTCTTTTCACTTTCATCCTTATAAATATGGTTAAGGGTTCAAAATTTCTTTACGATATACAATGAACACATAACAATAAACTAATTTATATAAAAAATTTAAAATTCGCTGAAAATATACTTAACTCTTTGGCAAATAACTCGAAGTTTTAAGATATTATTCATTTGTTTTTCGTATTAAAAAAATTATACAAATATTCGTGGCTTAAATGTTTATTTATTTTAATATAATAGCGTGATCATAAAATATCTTTGGAACAACTACTTGTTCTTAATCAATCAGTATTTCTGTTAGGTAAGGATCTGTTTCAGTTAGGTAAGGATCTGGGTGTCGATTCTGGTTCTGTGAAAAGGTGAAATTAAAAGTATTTTTTTTTGCTCAAAAGAAAGCTTAGGTCCATTGCTTTAGTAGGTTTTTAGACGCTAGTCATACATTTTTTGATTTTTTTTTTGCAAAATCCAACTTTCTTTTCCTAAATGGGCCCTCTTTTTAATTTTTTTGCTCAAAAGAAAGCTTAGGTCTATTCCTTTAAGAGCTTTTTGGGCTCCTAGTGGTATACGAGTGGGATATATTTTATTTTATTTATTTTGTAAGTCAAGACATACAATTTGTTTGGGTTAAAAATTATTTTGATATATATTCCACTCGAATCCCACTAAGAGAACAAAAACCTATTAAATGAATGGACCTAAGCTTTCTTTTGAGCAAAAAAAAATTTTTTAAAAAGGGCCCATTTATGAAAAAAAAATTGGATTTTAAAAAAAATCAAAAAATGTATGACTTGGGTAACAAAATATTTATTTTGATAGATATCCCACTCGCATCCCACTAAACGACCAAACCCTCTTAAAGCAATGGACCTAAGCTTTCTTTTGAGCAAAAAAAAAAAAATTTAAAGTTTTTGATTTTGCAAAAAAAAGTCAAAAATTTTATGTTTTTAGATATTATTTTGATAGATATCCAACTCGCATCCCACTAAGCGACCAAATATGTCTTCAAGGAAAATATCTTAGCTTTCTTTTGAAAAAAAATCAAAAAAGTTTTTAATTTTGGAAAAAAAATTCCAAAAATTTTTTATTTTTAAATTTTTTTTCGAAATATTGAAGAAATAGCTATATAAACTATTTGGGACACATTTTGCTAAGAGCAATATGTAATAAGTAACATGGATGTGAAGAAACACCTGCTTGGCCAAAATGTAAAATTTTCACCCCCTTTAAGTTCTCGACCGATCTTGTTGAAAAATTGTGTCTGATTACTATCCAATAGAACTAACTATGGCGCAAATTTCATCCCAATCAGAAGACATCGATTTCAAAAGTTGGTTCACTTGACATGAAATGACCCAACTTATTCTTTAAATGGATTTTGATTTCAAAGTTACAGCGAAAATTGTGGATCATGTTTTTTCCATTTTTTTAAAAAAAGCTTTGTATTTATGATTATTCATTACTAAAAACTTTATAATATTCGCTTTTGTGACTTAAAAAAAAAAAAAAAAATACTTTAATAAAATTTTGTGAAAAACAAAAATTGGATTTTTAACAAAATTTATGCTAATATAAATACATATAATAAATTTATTATTTGAATTTTTAATAGCATTATTAAGTATGCATTAATTTCCAATTTTATTCAATAATTTATCGCTTTCCATTTCAAAGTTACACCATAAAATGTGAACAAAGGTCTTTTTTTCCAAAAAACAATAATACGCTTAAATGATTAAACAAATTTTTCTTTAAACTTTTTTCTTCTAAAGCACATAAAAACGCAACTCATCAATAAAAAAATTTATATTTTAAAACTACGGCTTCTATGAATTAATCGCCACTTTAGGTACCATCGAAACCACTGTGCGACGAACTTAAGAGAGGGCGGTTTGTCTAGGACCATCAACATTATAAACATAATAAAATGGATTTTTTTTTTTGCAATTTTGATGTTGAAGATGAAGTTTTTTTGATTTTATATGTTCACAATTTTTGAGTTCTATGATAAGGGCTACAACTTTGCCTTAGAGAGTAAATCAAAATTCCGAACGGCTTGCAAGATATGAGCCTGAGAAAATGATAACTTTTTTTCAAAAATGACACCGAGACCTCAAATCTTTGGAGGCCCATAAAAAAAGTGCATGATTGGGGCAAAACTGAGAGACACGGGTGGTGTTACGTAGTGGTGTCCGTATTTGGGTTTATTTTCATGACATAACAAATTACACACATTGTAATTTATAATATTAAGAAAGTATGTAGCATTAGAAAAAAAGTACCAAACTGCTTGCATGGACTTGTCTACAATATATTTCAGTTTTTTATACTAAAAGTCTATTTTTGGTATAAAATATGAGTAACCACAAATTGAGCTTATTTTATCGAGAATCGCAGTGCCTTCAAAGTTATTAACCATAGATAAATACACTTAGATCGGAAACCCTCCTGTCAACGATCTTAGTAGTGAGAATGTATTAGTAAAAAAAATCTATGTGAAAACAAAAACAACACTCGTATGTGTAACATTTTTGAGTAAGTTTTTTGTTTGAGTTTTTTTCTAGTTTCCGCTCTATTTAAAATATTTGAGTTTTTATACAAAAAGTTGATTTTTGGTTTAAAATATGTGTGATCACAGATTGAGCTTATTTTCCCTAAAGTCGCAGTATTTTCCAAATTATTTACGATTTAAAATATTTGAATTTTATCTATGAAAAATTTATTTTTGCAATAAAGTATAAGTGATCACAGATTTACCTTATTTTTCTTAAAGTCGCGGTATTTACAAAGTTATTTTTAACGATTTAAGATATTTTACTTTTTTATATTAAAATTAATTGTTGGTATAAAATATGAGTAATCACAAATACAGCATATTTTTTCTAGAATAGAAACGTATATATCTGTGGACTTTTGACAAAACAGAAGTGCGCAAAAATTGTTGAATTGATCGACAATTATTTTACTATTTGACCTTTAAGAATTTCGAGAGCTTTGTATAATTCTTTGAGACAAATAATAAATAATAAAAAACAACAGTTTTTGCGCACTCCTGAAAAATTTTAAAATTACATTTAAGTTGTTTTGTCCAAATTAAAAGAGATATGTACTTCTAAACATTCAAAATTGTTTTCTATTTAATGTTTTACCAACTTGAATGTAAAATATTTATCAAAAAATTTTAGTACTTAAAAAAACTTAATTATATTAACTGGAAATAGAGTTTTGGGAGTTCCTTACACAATCCTGCAAACATCCTTAAATATTATAATAACAAATTCTACTAAATCAAGGGTTCAACATTCATTTAACTTCCATGTTCTTGTGGTAAAACTGCTGAAAAAGAGTTTTTAATGAAAACTTCAATTAGAAAATATATCGCAAACAGAATGTACGATTTTAAAATTTCTCTTCAGCGTTTTAAATTATATGAAAAATATGTTCTGTACGATGAGCCCTTCTCAAACATTTTATTTTGTATACTGCTGTAATTTTTAATAATTTAATTTTTTTTAATTTCAGGTAAGTTTTAAATCATTGTTGCTGTTAACATTAACTTATATTTTGGGTAAGTGATCACTAAATAACTATTCAGCATGTAAATTATTAATAATGTTCTTCATACACATTCAGAATATTAGAAATGTTTGGGTAATTAACAATATATTTATTACACTATTAGTATTTTAACTAATAATTATAATGAATCAAAATGGTCCAGGTGTTTTAAATCCATTCTAAATTGACCAATAGATAAAAAGTACATAAAATATAATATATAACCTTAAATTATAAAAGCACAACCCCTGCTTGGAAAACTAAAGTTTTGAAAAATTGGACAAAACCCTTTTTTTTTTGCCCCCAAAACAAAAACTTTATAATTGTTGAAAATACTAAAACACATATTAGCACAAATACTCATACAAGAAGAAAAATATAAAATAAAAGATTAGAGATGCTCAGCACAACTTTAACATACACAAGGTCCACACTACTAAATACATACGAGTATTTCTTTACTGAATTCTACAGGCAATTTAGAAAGCAAACACTAACACACAGATTATACTTACATTATATACATACATACATATATAGAAAGGATTTTAAACAAACATTGCATACATATGAGTACGTATAAGTGTTTGCTAATACATGTGAACCATTAAAAATATTTGTTCATTTGGTAGGGTTGTAGTAATAATAATGATAATGTTGTTTTTTTTTTTGTTAGTTTTTGTCACTATTTGCACTAGTATCACTAATACTCCTACATCTATATATACAAATATTTAAAGTTTACTTTACTTAAGTATATATAGTGTCGATTAAAATACATTGGACCAAAATTGCTGCTATACTATTTCTGAAGGGAAAATAAACTTGTTTTTTGAAAACGAATAAATAAAAGAGCCATATTCGTCTGTGCCAAATCTTATATACCCTTCACCAAATTATACTTTTAAATACAAATTTTCAATATTTTTGGTAAAAAAATAAATTATTTTTTTTCAAAATTTTTTATTTTATTTTTTTTCCAATTTTATTTTTCCGATTTTGACCCATTGTAAGTCCAATTATCTATATTAATTACTTAGTAATCCAGATATAGATCAAAAATAGGTAAAAAATCGAGGTAGTCCCGGCCATTTGTGGGCCGATTTTTTCGATTTTAAATTGTAGTGAACAAGCATATGTTTGTGACAACCATTTTTATGATTAAAGTTTTACCATATTATGTTGCTCTCGGCTCATTGATATCATAATCTGAGAACAACACATTATGATATAAAGATTCATCATAACAATGGTTGTCACAAACATATACTTGTTTACTGTAACCAACGAGACGAATCGACACCAAAGCGAAATATCTCTGGCGCTAAGGTAGTTCTCAGTATTTTGTGGGAGCAAAAGGGTCCTATCTATTATGAGCTGCTGAAATCTGACCGAACCATAAAAGGGAACCTGTAACGAACGCAACTGATTTGTTTGAAGCGAGCATTTGCCGAAAAACGCCCAGAATATGCGGCCAGACATGATACCGTAATATTCCATCATGACAACGCTTGGCCACATGCTGCAATACCTTTTAAAAACTATTTAGAAAAAAGTGGTTGGGAAGTTTAGCCTCACCCGTCTTAAAGTCCAGACATTGCACATCCGTCTGCTATTTGTTTCGATCGATGTAGAACGCTCTCTCTGGGATACGCTTCACTTTTTAACAGAGTATCCGATATTTGCTTGATTCGTTCTTGGCAATATTTCAACATGAAAATGACCCTAAACACACATCCAAATTGGTGATGGAGTTTTTAGAACAGAAACGCTATAATGTCATGCAGTGGCTTGCATGTTCACCCGACCTGAACCAAAAAAAAAAAATTTAGGGGATATAGTAAATAAAAAGGCAAATCGGGAATTGGCACATCGATATCGAAACAAATCTTATAATTCTGTAAATAAGGCATGGTCATCTATTTCAATAACATGAGCTAAGCGGAAGCTAAGCAAATCAATTTCCGACTATTCTCCAAACGTTAAAATGACAATTGACTTTACGCTAGATGTGGAATGGGATGTGATGTATAAAGTATCCAATTGCCTTCGCTCTGCACTACAAATAGAACATACGTTGCAAATGACCTAAAATATATAAATTGAAGTCAGCTAAGTGACAATTTCTATCGCTAAAGGATATTGGGATGTGCTTTTTTGAATTTTTTTTACATATTTTAAAATATCATAAGAAATACTGAAATTAAAATTCATTGTTAATAATACTGAGGAAGTATTTTTATTTTAGAATGCATTTGTTGTTTTTAAAATCTTTACTTTCTTTGGTATTAGAAAAAGGTTATAAACCGAATTTTGTCCGATACTGTACAGCTAACACTCATTCATAGCACATAGAAATTGCTTAGTAACACTTTAAGATTCTGTTTTATTCTGCTCAAATGTAAAACCACTTTAATGGCAATTATACGCTTGAATACTAGTTCATATGAAGTTGAAAACAACAAAATTCAAAAATAAAAAAAAAAAAACTAGAAAAATAAAACTAATCATGTCTGCCTCTGCTTTAAGTAAAGAAAATTTTATTAAATCTCATGTTTGTTGCTCAAAAGCAGCCACCACCAATTCAAAAACCCTTGTATCACAATAAATTCCTAAACTGAGGTAGTATTTTTCATATTTTGTTTTTCTGCTTATTTGTTATTTATATTTTGCAAAATGAGGCTGGTAGATGTCATTCATCAAAGCAAATGGGAAGTTTTACTAGCTGAGATTCGTTAATTACATAGCACAATGCTAACATTATTAGAGTTTCAAAATTACTTAATAATAGCACTGTTTGGAAATGATATAGAATGAAACAGACTATTATTTATGGAACTAGTTTGCCGATCAAACAATCGAGCTGTTATGCATTAGCTCGGTAATTATATTATCAACCGTTTTCGTGATGTTAATTGACTGATTTCTAGCTGCGATTTCAGACTTTTATATTTCTGGATAATCCAGAAACGATCCAGACCCTAAATGTGAATATTATCAGAGTCATTCTTATTTTATGTAATAATATTTGCTCAAAAATAGCTTTTTTTAATATCAGCATATTTTTGAAAACCATTCAATTCAAAACATAGTTTTTTTTTAGGTTTTAGCATCAGAAAGTATGGTAGTAAAATTTGGGATTAGAAAATTAAAATTTTTTCAACAAATTTTAAATTTTGAATCCATTACTGAAATCATTCGATTGTTAACAATAGCTTTGTAAGCAAATGTGAAAATTACACTTGTTGTGAAAATTGAGATTCGAATACAAAACTTTAGAATAAGTCAAAGTAGGGTCAATTATAGATTGAACCTGACAAAAGTTGGTAGAAATATTTATTATAGGTTTATATAAAACTTGTTTACATCCCATTTCATTACGATATTAATTGTTATAAGAGAAATGTGAATGTTTAAGTCATCTTCTGAGGTGGACCTTATATGAGGACTAGAGACGAATGTTGCCCGATTTTCGCCAAACTTTACAGTATAATTTCAGATTTCTTTAGAAATATATTGTGCCAAATTTTATCAGGATTGCCGCATAATCAACATATTTATGACTGCTACAAATGTTTGTATTGGGGCTAGTTGAAATTATTGACCGATATTGGCCATTTTCCATGGCAATCAGCTAGCTAGCACCTTTCATTTGGGCCCAATCGTGTTTTCAACAGACAGATGTTCATTGCTAGATCGTCTTAGAATTTCACAAGGACCCAGAATATATATACTTTTGTGGGTCTGCGATGAATATTTCGACGTTGCAAACGGAATGACAAAATCAATATTTTTGATGGTGGGTATAAAAATACAGAAATCTAAAAAATACATGATAATTATAAAACAAGTAAGAGAGCTATATTCGGCTGTGCCGAATCTTATATACCCTTCACAAAATTATACTTTAAAATAAAAATTTTGAATATTTTTAGGTAAGCAACATTGAAAAAAAAAAGAATTTTTCAAAATTGTTTTCAAAATTTAAAAACAAAAAATTTTTTAAAACTTTTTTTTAAAACTTTTTTCAATTTTTTTTTTTAATTTTTTTTCCAGTTTTTAAATTATTTTTTTTTTTAATTTATTAGTGAAAAAAAATTTATGACAAAAAAATTTTTTTGGTAAAAACAAATCGGGTTAAAAAATATTTTTCCCGATTTTGACCCATTGTAGGTCCAAACTGCTATAGCCTTTTTCCCGATTTGACCCATTGTAGGTCCAAATTACTATAGTCTTATATATATCGTTGCAATGGACTTCGAAATATCTCCCATTAGATATCCATATTGTCCATATAGATCAAAAATAGGCCTAAATTAAGGTCCCGGTTTTTACCGTATATATCAGCCATTTTCTCGATTTCAAAAGTCAACCGAATTGGAAGAATTCACAATATATTGATGTATAAATCATGTTTGTAAGTTATTTAGGGGATTTGGAAAGTTGATTTTAACCGACAGACGGACATGGCTATATCGACTCCGTTATCTATAACTTTTATATGTATACCCTTGCCACTCATGGTGAAGGGTATACAAATAATTATAAAAACATACTAAAGTCCAAAAAAAGAAGTCTGGAGCAATCAATTTTTGTGATCTTATCGACAAACCGGAAACTCATCCATCATTGTGTTAATTTTCGCATGACGTTATCGAAAAAATAAGTCATGAATATACCTCCACCGTAAATTGCGAAAGTGAATTTAAGTGGATTACACCTGGTTACTTAGTGGCTTCACAAGTGCAAATTCTGTTTATTTAAGATTACGCTCAGATACGAATAGAACTCGTCGTTCATGATAAATGAACTCTGAGTACTATCTTAAGACTTAAAATACTAAATTAAATTGCTTCGTTAATATCGAGATTTTGTACATTTTTTAGATTTTGACAGTGCTTGAACAAAATATCAGATAAATGGATCTGTAAATAGAAATCCAAAATAATTTTATTAAAAATTTTTAAGTCGAAAACTTTAAAGTACCCTAGAAAATACTCTAATTTGCTATTCAACCACGTTTTTAATCAGATTGTTCTATCGAACTCTTCAAATTAATTTTTTGGAATATAATTTATTAATATTTGTTTAAGTAAATAATTGAGTAAAAGTACTTAATATTAATATATAACAATACTGCGTATTGTGTGTCAATTACAACAGTACAGAACTTTTAATCGCTTTTGTAGGGAATGAAGGGTTAAAAAGATTGTAGATTGGTAGTGTAAGCGATGAAGAATTTTTTTATTTGTCAGGAGCAGGTTTTCCAATGTTAACTAAATACTTTATTATTTAGAACCACGTGTATGATTTGTTAATATTGTTCTTTTTTAAAACAACATTATAGAAAGTCTTATTCCAAAATAATACTTTTATAAAAGCAAACAGAAATCCTGAACACATTAACCAATTTTATATCAGACAAATGTTCAATATTATGTTCTATATTTTAGAAAGTCATCCTAAGTCGATTGGTATAAGTGAAAAAGTTTGGGAATACCTTCCCTTCAAAAGTACATCATCATCGTCTAAAGGCTTATTCATTTCTAGATATATTAAAGGTAACATTAGAAACGCACATATACCCACATTAATACATAGATACTCACCTAAACAAACACTTACAGAATTCTCACAGACAACTTATAAAAAATATCCTTGCACAGACTTATGAAAATGAGGGTTGTCCTTATTTTGCTCTATTTGGATTTTCGATACTTCCAAGTTCTAAAATTTTTCTTCGTCATCTCAAAATCTAATGCTAAAAATTTGAGTAAAATCGGATAACGTTTAGAGGTTAAACATCTATGTATGGGTACGAAGATAACACGATGCTATACCAAAAAAATAAGCCCTGCGTATTTCCGTGCTCTATGGATTTCACCAAAACGGAATTGCGAAATCAGAACGCGTGCATATTTTTTCGTTCACTTTTCTATCACTATGTAACATTTAATTGGAAGTATTTTTTAAATTATACCGTACACCATTATAGTGGGGAGGGTATTATGCGTTTGTGCTGATGTTTGTAACGTCTTAAAATCTTAGGCTAATACACCAAAACAAAATCTAAACTAATGTTGGTAAAAAACCTGAAATTTCAATTTTCAAATGTGAATATCTTGTAAACTATAAGAGAGAAACTATATAAATCTTTCAAATCGGATCGAGAACAAAAATTTGGCATCATTTTTAATTTTGTATACACCCGGGATATCCCACAATGGGGTATTGAAGCTCCCCAGAAGCTGCCACAGTTTTTTCTTCATATAGCAAAATGTTGTTTGGTTTTCTTTATCTCAATAAAAATTTATAAACCATACTAACTAACACCCGACTGTGTTTCAATCTCTAAAGCCACAAGGGTGCCTTAAGGCACTCATTTAATTTTTCCCACCTGGCAGGTAAACCATTGAAAGTACAAACTTTTAAATGTTGTTTTTGAAATCAGATGCCCCGATTTAACATAAAAAATGATTACCATAAACCATAGCTCGAGTCCTGGGGCTCACTGAATCCCCGCTGTACTAGATATAGACTCTTGTCAGTTGCGATTAAAAAAAGTAAAATTCCTACCAGGAATAAATTCCATGCACATCGCCCAAGGGCCATGTTTATTTACAAATAAATCACACCTACAAATTTTGTGCGGATCGATCCATAGTTTGTCATTCAACACAAATAAGTTTACTAATGAAAAGAAATCACGCTACCTAATTTCATGGTCATAGCTCCCACACAAGGCCAACTTCTGAAATCACTTTAACGAGCAGAAATCTCATACAAATTTTAGTATCCAAATATAATTTAACAAAAATAAGTTTCATATAGAAGTAAATCACATGGCCTAATTTCATGGCGATCGGTCCTTAATTGGTTATAGCCCCCATATTAGGTCAACTTCCGAAAATCACTTACGAAAATATTATTATTAAAACTTTTTTGCTCATTTACTCAGTGTAGATTGTTATATGGCTAGGCTTGACCGACTATACTTCCTTACTTTTTTTTCTTAATACCTACTTTAACCCAAAACTCGAATATTTAATAAATTGTGCAACCTCTAAACGTTATAAGATTTTGTTAAAATGTCCTGCACTTGGTTTTAAAATGACAAAGAACATTTTAATTGACCAAAAATGCAATACAAGGGCCACCCTAATGAACATGCTTAAATATGTATGTGTAGTGGTAAACGTATACTATTCCATCTTTTATGGTTTAAGCTTTCATATTATAACTATGACTTGCAATAAATCTCTGTAACTTTTCTTCACATAAAAGTGAAATTATACATGACTCTCTTTTTCCTCATCACTCTGCTACCACTCCAAAACAGTAAGTATTTTCAGTAACACTGTTCTACTTGTACAATACTTTGCTAGAATAATTTTTTATTAGATTTTATAGTCTGTTTTATATATTTTTACTTAGCTATGGCTGCCTGCAATCTATGTATGTATATGCTCATATTCTCGTACAAAAGTTGGGAAAAGACACCAACATTTTAGGATTTTACTATCAAAAATATTTTATATTCCAAACATTACTTTGATAATAGTGTCAGGGTGTGTGTATGTTTTTTTTTCCAGGTGTTTGTAATTGTTATATTCAAGCCTTTTGTTGAGATTACTGAAATCTAATACATACGAGTAAATAGTATTTGTGTATGTTTATAGCAAAAATTATCAGCAAATAGTTTATGCCATAAACTATTATCATAAAAATTGTTGAAAGTCTTTATAAATATGTACGTATATTTTTATTTCCTCTCCCCCTACACTCCCTTACTCCTTCCTGTCTATATGTCCCTGGGTTTTATGAGCACCAATTTATATAAAGACTTTATGAACATTTATACATTAGACAAAAACAATAAAGAAAAAATCTCTTGAAGTTTTAGATTTACGGCAATTTTATTCATTATACTCGTTTATAGAGATTTATCCATAAAATGGTAAAGATTATTTAAGGTTTTTATGTAATTAAATAATTTTCCGGAAAATGTTTGGAGAAAGTGTATCAAAAAAAGTAAAACAAAGAATTGCATGACAATAAATCTAAGGATTTTGGAAAATTTGTTATAACAACCGACTAAAAGAGGAAAATGATTTTAAATATAGTTATTTAAAAACTAGATAAAGTAATAATAAAAAACAAGTTAAACAGTATAGTCGGTGAAGCCCGATCATATAATAGTTACTAAACACCAAGTATGTGAGCAAAATTTACAATAAAATTCCAGGGCTGTAACTTTATTTTTCGATTCAAGTTAACCACTGCCCACAAAGAACAAATTCGTTCTTGGGTTGAATCGAAATTTGCCCGATTTTGGGGTAATCTACCTGGACTTAGACAGTCCAAACGGTTCATTAGTCTATTCAAACGTAGATATCAATTATTGCTATTGCTTGGTAAGGGAGACTTGAGAATACTTACTGGATTAAGGTATCACCAATTTATTTTAGGTAATGTTGAGAATGAACAGTGCTGGTTTTGTGAACTTCATGCTTAAACCTCTGAACATGTTCTATGCGACTGTACAATACTGGCAATGTGCAGAACTAAATGGCACGGAAGCGCCTTTCCAGAGAATCCATAGAATGAATATAGTTGTACATATTTACAGTAACCATTTCAACATTTATACATGTTTTTTAACAATATTATAGCCACAGTAATTATTTATATGATTGTGATAACCATAATATGGTTAACGTACGATTCACATGATTGTGTCAATCATATATATGGTTGCAGTAAAGAAGTACAGTGCAAGCTGGATATTCGCGAATACCCATTATCGCGCCCGGACGAAAAATATGTAATGAACGAATAACTTTTTTGCCCTGTTCAAATGCGAATGGCACAGACAAACTGAAATTGTTGGTTGGGAAAATCGAAAAACCCACGTGCCTTTAAAGGCTTTTTCAATATTCCTGTAATATACAACTCCAGTAATAACGCCTGGATGACATCATTTATATTCAAGAACAGGTTCTATCACGAATTTGTTGTACACGTAAGTTAATTTTCACAAATTACTTAGTAAAAGTAAGTTGTTCATAAGTAAACATTTTTAAGGTCCGAGAATTTTTGTCTTCAAAAGGTCTGCCGCAAAAGGCAGTTTTGCTTTTAGATAAGGCTACGTTTCACCCAGTTGAGAGACTAAAAAGTGATGACGGTATAATTATAGCAATGAATCTACCACCCAATTGCACTGCGCTTATTCAACCGTTAGATCAAAACGTTATCAACTTGTTTCAAATTAAATTATAAAAAACAACTGCTCACCCACTTGCTTGAGCAGAAGGGAGCAAATTTGGAGCTCAAACTAATAAACTTCAATCTCAAAAATGCAGTTCAAATTCTAGCTACGTCCTGGGATAAAATATCAGCGTCCAATATCAGAAAATCCTGGAACGCCTTGCTCGAATTCGGTACTGAATGGAGTGTAGAGGATAACATACCATTAAATTTTTTGCAAAATATAATTCAGGAAGAAAACGATGATCTTTTGATACGGAACATCTTTTCACGAACGCTGACATAAACAATTGGATTCAAGAAGAATTTCATGTGGAAAGTAATGAGGAGCAAATGGAATTATCAGATATGGAATAGGAGGATTTATAGGATAGTGGTCATGAAGAAAACAAAATTAAAGTGGACAATTGTTTAACATCGATAAATATATGCATACAATAGGTTTAAGAAAATGATAAGCCAACAACAGCACTATATGAACTAAGGACAGAGATCGTAAAATTCTTAACACACGCTTTTCAATAAAATTTTTAGCCCAAGTATTATTTAATTTTTTTTTGATCAAGTTACCTTTGTAAAGCATGTCAGTTATTATGTTTAATGTCAGTTATGTTCATTTGTTGTTAATCTGATTGAAATGAGTGACCAGAAAAAAGTGTGTACTAAAATTATTAAATATTTTCAACAAAACCCAACTTGGTCCTACAAAAAGTTGGCCAAACAATCAAAGGTCTGCCGTCAAACTGATTCCAATGCTATTAAACAGTATCGGTAGAACTTGTCCATTGATAGAAAGCATGGTTCATGTAGAAGGGATGGTCCACATGATGTTTCTGAAGCCAAAAAAATAGATATCATTTTCAAAAGAGCTCCCAACACATCCGGTAGGAAAGCAGCCCGGTTAGCTCAGTACCCGGAGCTAACCCGGAGCTGACCGAAAAAGTACCCGGAGTAAACGGAAAAGTTAAAGCCAATGCTGGTTTAAAAACAAACAAAAATTTAGAGGTCAAAGACAGAGTATGGAAATTGAAGTCAAATTGTATACAAAAAATTTTCCTGCTGCATAATGGGTGACGAAATGTACGTATGGAACATTTTTCGCAGCTTCTGGGTCAATTCTTTTATGTTGAAGATGCTCGAGGGAATGTTGAAGAAAAGTTTAGCAACCAAAAGGAGCCAAACATTTGTTACAGAGGGCTCTATAAAAACCGAAATTTACAAATAAGGATGTTTCAATTCATAAGACTTCTCAGTGTGTCCACTTATTTTTGGCCTGATATGGCACTCTGTCACTATGGTAAGAATGGTCTTGAGTCGTAAAAGAACAATAATGTGGTATTTGTACCAAGAGAGGCAAATTCTCCAAACTGCCTGGAGCTAACCCAGTGCGCAGATATTGGGCTCTTCTTAAAATAGAATTGAAGACCACAAAAAAGGTGTCCAAAAGTGTGGTAGATTTTTAACGGAGATGGACAACCTATTCGAACAATGTGACATAAAGCACTGTAAAAACCATAATGGAAGGGTTTCCGAAAAAGGTTCAAAATTTCATCACTAGTGATTAGAACTATAAAAATATATATATATTTTTTTTTTTTGTAAATTGTAACAATAATTCCAATCAAATAAAAAAAGATTCAAAACATTAAGTTTAGTGGTTTCATTTTTATTAACATATATGTATGTATGTTAAACATTTTTCGAACTCAGTCCTTACGTGATTCAGTTGTTGTTTTAAAGATAATTTGCCAAAAAAGCAACTCCAAATTTCCAATTTCTTTAAAAATGTTGAATATTGTATATCAATAAAAAGGATTCTAATTTTAAAAACTACTTAAATTTATTCAATAAAACTTTGGGTTCTCTTTTCGCGACAGATCTGGTTTTTAATTAGTTGCGAATACCGAGCGTGTACTGTACATGTTTGTGACAACCATTTTGATTTTTCTTTGCGTGCACGGACATCGTTACATTAACTCAGCAAGTAATTTTAAGTCGACCGATATACTTTAAGGTGGGTGTTTGACTATTATTTTTTAGGGCATTATAGACATCAGCACAAACACAGAATACCCTCCACACTTTCGTTGTTTAGGGTGTAAAAAGAGATCACTTTCAAAATTAACAACAAAGAGGAGTTGTCCAACTATTAGAGACAGCTTAAATGTTTTATTAATGTAATATCAGATTTTATGTTCCTAACAGTTTTAAATTTCACATCTCGGAAAAAAGCCTATAAAAACTAAATGCTTGTTTCAGCAAAATATTAGCTTAATGCAAACATAACTTCAAACAAATGTATGTTTTTTTTAATCCTCATCAGCAAATTAGCAAACTCAGCATTTAAACGACTAGATATATATTTAGTAAAAATAGCGATACCAAAAAATAGAAATGTTGACATTTACCATAATACACCAAACATTGTCTTCTCGCTTTCAGTCACATTTAGTTGCATGTGGTTTTAACAAAAACCTGCAATTAAATAATTAAAATAAAAAAACAACAATAAATAGTGATTTATTTTTATACAATTTGTATACTACTTATTTGGCTTTTTTTGTGTAACAACCCCTTGTTAAAAAACAACTAACATGACTTAAAACTGTCGCTGTTTTTATCCCGCTAATGACATTTGAAATGAATATGATTTTTGCATTGTAATTTATTATTTTGTATAATGGCTCCTTGTTTGTTTTAATAAAATATGCTTCCCTTACAAAACTAACAATTTAATTTAATTTTTACATTTTTTTCATAACTTTTTGTGCTTTTTTTATACCTACTTTTATATAAATGGTATAAAAAAGCGTACTTTATAAAATTTAAATAGTTAAATAACACATACAGTTGCTATAGACAATAATTCCAGAGTCAGCAAATTTTCAATTGCTACCATTTGCGTTAGGTGAATAGGGTAATAAGTTGATAGTAAGTATTTCTGAAAGAGTTTTCAATGGTGTTTGGTTTTTTGTTTGCCTCAAGTACACTTAAGGGTTAATTTAATTTTGTCCGCTGTAAATTTTATTGTTAAATGTAAGGGAAATGTATAAATACTGCTCCCGTCAACAGGAATCTGTCAGTTGACTTCTGTCAAAATACCATCACTCAAATAAAGGCTAAGCTTGATAAATACTATGGGAACACTACACCATCAATATCAATGGCAAAAAAGTGGTTTACTGAATGTCGTTGTGACCGTACAAGCACGGAAGATGCCGAACGTTCCGGAACGATTGAAAAAATACCGAAACATTTGAAAAAATCACAATATGTGGAAGCCTAGGCATCTCACATGGCTCTGTGGTTTAAATTTTGAATGATCACTTGGGTATGAGAGAGCATTACTATTATTTTACATTAGAATATGAAAAAAATTATTTAATGGCAACATTTTGGCAATAAATGTAGCTTGAGCGTATTAAGAATATAGTACATAGTACCAAGATTTTAAAGATTTTTTTGAATACAAAGTTTACATGGACGGACAAACAGACGGACGGACATCGTTCAACTTATTTCTGTAAGTTTGAAATAACTGTAGTTATTAATAACATTTTTCTAAGTGTATTTTGCCATAAGCATGTGCAGACAGCAAGAAATAAAAAAATGACAATATATTTTTATAAATAGAATTGCACGCACATACAGATACAGACCCATTAATACAATCTACACAATAGCTATAAAAGTAGCAGTAGTAAAATGTAATGAAATTTAAATTGTCTGTCGACAATAAACTAACAACCTGTTAAAATTCCCATTGCAGCCGCAGTAAGTTAAACAATACCACAATTATGCAATTAAATACCATGGAACACACTAACAGACAGACAAATAATAGTGAAAAACTGTACGTTTACACACATAAATATATATTGGAATCTCTCTCTTCGGATAATACATAATATATGTATTAGGGTGGCACTTATTTTACACTTTTTTTAATTTTCAAAGCTCCCAAGTTATACAATTCGTCCACGTCGCACAGTGATGAGTTTTTTCTGTAGTTTAAAGCTAAAGTTGAACTTTAAACTTTTTTTATAGCATTTAATATGAAAATGAGGATTTATTGTTTTTTGAATCAGCTTTACTTATAAAAAAGGGATATAAGCTGATGAAAAAAACATTTTAATAATACGCAGGATAATTTGGTGAACAAGCTCCAATTTGTATGGGTTTTTATACCCTTCGCCATGAGTAGCAAGTATAAATATATAAGTTTGTCATTCCATTTGTAATTTCTACATTTTTCATTTGCGACCCCACAAAGTATATACATTCAGAATCGTTATAGATAGCGAAGTCGGTATAGCCATGCCCGTCTGTATGTTGAAATCAACCCAAATAACTTACATACATGATTCATACATAAATATATCGGTAGTTCTTCCGACTCGGTTGCTATTTTATTTTTTATTTTTATACGGTAAAAACCGGGACAACCTAGGTTTTTGTCCTATTTTTGATCTGCTATATCTAAATTACTAAGTCAATAATATAGACAATATGGATATCCAATAATAGATATTTCAAAGACCTTTGCAATGGAGTACATAAGGCCGAAGTATTGGTCAAAATCAGGAATTTTTTTTTTTCAACAAAAAAATGTTTGTTATAAAAATTTTTCGCAAATAAATTAAAAAAAAAATTAAATTAAAAATGAATATAAAAAAAACATTTTTTCGCAAAAATATTTTAAAAAAAATATTTAAAAAATTTTTAAAAACAATTTTTAATAAATTTTGTTTACCTAAAAATATTTAAAATTTTTATTTTAAAGTATAATTTGGTGAAGGGTATATAAGATTCGGCACAACCGAATACAGCTCTCTTACTTGTTTAATGTTTCTTTTGTTTATTTTATACTTTACCTAAATAACAATAAAGGAAAATTATAATCATTATTCATTCGGTTGCAAAATAGTCTGCAAATATCCCATATATAAGGACTGAAATCGAAAAATGTTTAACATACATATTTGTTAAAAAAAATGAAACCACTAAACTTACAGTTTAGAATCTTTTTTTATTTGATTGAATATATTGTTACAATTTACAAAAAAAAATATATATATACAGTGGTGGCCATGAGGTTAGCACACTTCATACTTGCTGTTTTCTAAAGCAAATTATTTCATTTCATTGCAATTATAAACTAAAGTTTTTGGTAATTAGTGTTGTTTATGGTGTGATCAATAAGTCCCGTTACTTTTTTTTTGCATTCTATCGCTATTCTCTTTCAAATTTGCATTTTAGTGCAGTAATATGTAAAATAAGCTGGACACAATTTTAGCACATATAAGTATAATTAAATTTTTTAAAAGTTTCTTGAGGGTATAAATATTAATTGGTAAGTTTAGGTATTATTTAATCAATGAGGAAGACAAACTGACTTAATAAACATTATTTAGATATGGCTAAAAAAAAGTGGTGTACAGAGGAACAACGAAAGATTATTCAACAAATGAACTCGAGAGGAACAAGTATAAGTGAGATTGCTTATACTTTGGAATGCTCCAGGAAGATGGTTTATAATGCACTAAGACATATTCAGAAGTATAAAACATCTAAAAATGTTACACAGGCTCCTCGGCCCAGAAAAACTTCACGTAAAGAGGACTCTTTAATATACAGAGCCTCTGTCGAAGATCCTTTTAAGAGCTCCACCGTAATCCAGAGAGAAATTTCAGGAAAATATGGTATCAACGTGTCCAGCAGAACGATAAGAAGAAGACTTAATGAAAAAAATGTACGTGGATACATTTCTCAGCATAAGCCACATGTTTCAAAAAAGAACATACAAGCTCGGTTGTCCTTTGCTCGTGAGCATTTGGAAAAGCCGTTAATTTTTTGGAAAAATGTCCTTTGGAGTGATGAATCTAAATTTTGTAGATTCGGATCGGATGGTAAGAGGTATGTATGGCGTCCTCCGAACATGCAACATAATCCAAAGTACACCAGTAAAACAATAAAACACGGTGGGGGTAATGTGATGGTGTGGGCAGCATTTTCTGGGTATGGTGTTGGTCCTATAAAAAAGATTGATACTCGTATGGACCAGTATGTATACCAGAATATACTTCTAAATACAATGATACCTTATGCAGAGGACAACATGCCACTTAGGTGGCGATTTATGCAAGATAATGATCCAAAACACACCTCACGCTTAGTGAGGTGTTGCTTGGAATCGAACAATATCGACGTGTTAAAATGGCCAGCCCAATCTCCGGATCTCAATCCTATTGAGAACCTTTGGAATGATGTGGAGCAGCATGTAATGAGAGAAAAGCCTAAAAATTTGGCCGAGTTATGGAAAGAAGTAGAAAAAGCTTGGAATGATATTTCAGTGGATCACTGTATGGCCCTTGTAGAAAGTATGCCAAGGAGACTAGCAGCTGTGATCAAAAATAAAGGGTATCCAACTAAGTACTAAGTTTTTAGTGAAATAAGTTTTTTTGTTCTGTTACTTTTTTAATATGAATAAACTTTTTTATTTTGTGCTAAAATACTGTCCAGTGTTTTTTTGAGGTTATTCTATTCTGGATAGAAAAACACAAAATATATATAAAGGAATAATGCTGGACATGATGGGACGTGATCTTAGAAGGACAAGTAACACGCATGCAAAAGATATCATAAAAAAATTAAGAAATATAGGAAATATTTGCGTTTAAAAATAGCAAGTAGCTAGTGTGCTAACCTCATGGCCACCACTGTATATATATTTTTATAGTTCTAAACACTAATGATGAAATTTTTAACCTTTTTATTATGGTTTTTATAGTGCTTTATGTCACTTTGTTCGAACAGGTTGTCCAACTCCGTTTAAAATCTACCACACTTTTGGACAGCTTTTTCGTGCTCTTCAATTCTCTTTTAACAAGAGCCCAATATCTTTTTACTGTACTCAGCTCCAGGCAGTTTGGAGGAATTGCCTGTCTTGGTACAAATACCACACTATTAGTCTTGTACCACTCAAGACCTTTCTTACCATAGTGACAGATGCCAAATCAAGCCAAAAATAAGAGGACATATTAAGAAGTCTTATGAATGGTAACATCCTTTTTTGAAAACATTCCTTGATGTAAATTTCTGAGCCCTTTGTGACAAATGTTTGGCTTTTTTGCTGCAACTGCATATTGCTTGCCATGCCAAGAACCTTTTTGTCTGCTTCTGCATCCTAAACTTTTCTTCAACATTCCCTCGAGCATCTGCAACATAAAAAAATTGACCCAAAAGCTGCGAAAATTTTTCCATACGTACATTTCGTCATCCATTATGCAGCCGGAATATTTTTTGTATAAAATTTTACTTCAATTTCCGTGCTCTGTCTTTGGCCTCAAAATTTTTAGCAGAGTTCCTGTCAGGAACTTTTTCAGCCTTGTATGCTTTTTAACCTACATTGGCTTTAACTTTTCGTACCAAATAGTCCGAGTACTGACTTAACCGGGTAGCTTTCCTACCGGAGGTGTTGGAGCTCTTTTGAAAATGCTTTCTATTTTTTAGTCTTAAGAAACATCATGTAGACCATTCCTTCTACCTGAACAAAGTTTTATATCAACGGACATGTTCTCCCGGTACTGTTTAATAATATTGGAAAAACTTTGATAGCATCCCTTTGAATGTTTGGCCAACTTTTTTTAGGAACAAGTTGGGTTTTGTGGAAAATATTTAATACTTTTTTCTGGTCACTCATTTTAATCAGATTAACAACAAATGAACTAATTGACATTAAACATAATAACTGACATGCTTTACAATAGTAACTTGATAAAAAAAAATCAAATAATACATGGGTTAAAAGTTTTAATGAAAAATGTTTGTTAAGAATTTTACAATCTCAGTCCTTAGTTCTATATTTTTTCTGACCTCTAGCAGCCCGTTTGCTTCTTCAGCTAATTCCCGATGTTCAACATTCGGTGATCTGACGTTGCCAGTAATATATTAAATAGATCTTCATTTGTTGTATTTCGTGTTATTTTTCTGGTATTGTGCTCTCTATAAAATCTGTAATCGTTATTCCTATTCCCATGGGCTTCCTCCAAGTGATACTAAATGATGCTTAATGACATCTTCTCATTGATAAAGGATTTCGATTTTGTGAACTGTTTTGCAGACATATTTCTCCATGGATATTTGGTTGTATGTATATATTCGTGCTTAGTCACCAAATTTTCTAGCATTAATTTGTTCATTGCACACAAGTACAACGATAATTGTTTTAAATCTTGAAATAAAATGTATATCAATACCTGTGATTTTAGATGCTCTTTCGGGATCTGAAAATAACCTTCTTGCTGTGTTTCCATCATTCGTATTTCCTGATCCTTGTTTTGGTTGATCTATAATCAACCCATATTAAAGAAATTCATCCTGAGCATGTTTCTTTTTTTTTTTTTGGAACTTCTTAACTCCTTATTGTTGTTGTTGTTTCTTATTGATCCTGTAGGCCCAAAATCCAAATCATAACTTATTTTTAGTACGCGTTTTTTGTGAATTGTATTTTTGTTGATAATCCAAATTCATATGTATCAGTAATATATAATGATTTATCCAGGACTAAACTTAAGTGTCTTGATGTGGTTTGATATATAATGCAGCTGGATGAAACCTTTGTGTCAGTCAATTCCTGACCTACGTTTCCATCTATCATCGTTAGCACTAATTGGTAGCTTACTTTAATTGGCCGCCAATCTCTAATTCGAATGGCTGTAGTGAAGCAATTTGAGTTATTTTGGAGTTTCCTTTTTAAATTCTAATTTTATTGGTTTGCAGTATTTCGTAGAAGGTGGTGTTTAAATTTTTCAAGAAATCCTTTGTTTCCATCCTACTGGTCGTCGGCTCCGAGTCTTCCAAATCTCAATGGTACAAATGACGTCGTGAACATATCTGCGTCTGAAGTACTTTCACATACATATTGCTTGTATTGTTTTTGTCCAGAAGAACCACCACATCCCCATTTGCAAAATAGTGTTAACTTGCAGTTTCTAATTCATTTCCTTTAAATAAGATTAGCAAGCGTTGAGCTGTATGATTAAGTAGATCTTGAAGTTGTACCTCTGCTGAAATATGTGTGATTGGTAGCAAACCGTCCTTCTTAGCAGCAGTTATGTGATGATATGATGGATACAGATTTAAGCCATTTTGTTATGTTAACTTCAAATCCAAAAATAATGCTCTTCATTTGAGAACTGTTTTTCATCGCTTGGCGTTGACATACTTTTAAGAATCCGTTTTGTGCTCACTTGACTAGCGTTAAAAACTTTTTGAATGATATAGACTTTTGTGAATTGTTTCTGTGTTTCTTGAATATTTTCACATCCAATTTCTTCATTGATATTCTTAAGTTCCCGTCTTTTACTTAGATCTATCGCTACAGTTGTTGAGTGATTTTGGTGGTCTCCCAAGATTATTTTGGTGTGTTCTGAAGATACCTGGAGAGTAAGATCGCCCTTTAACCAGTTTTCAAAGCTGGTATAAAATATTTGTTTTCTGTAGCGCTTTGTTAAGTTTTTGAAAAAATTAGTTATTTTATTTTTCAAGTCCAATTGTATATCGGTGCTGCATGAATATAAGTTTACTTTTCTTTAAATGTAACTTAGAACATCCTCCCGCTTTTTGTTTTTAAAACTCTCTTCGGATAATTCTTTATAGCTGAAGCTCACCCTGCTTTATAAAGATTTTAAAATTTGATTGTTATTGCATAGAAACATTATAGTCACTGAGTTTATATTCGAATACCACTGGCTAGAAATAGGTAAAATATTAAATAGTATATGAGAATTCTGAATGTTCAAGTAATAATCTGATGGTGGGGGGGTGGACCGATATTGCCCAATTTCCATACCAAATTAACTTAATCAACATAGAATATTTGAAAAAAATGTCATCCCCCTACGTCCTTCTGTTGAGGCCCTATCGTGAGCCCAATTAGCCAGCTAGCTCCTTTCGTTTGGGACCTATCGTGTTTTCAACAGACAGGGGGACGCATATAGCTATATAGTCTTAGAATCCTATCAGGACTCTGAATATATATACTAATGTTGGTCTGTGACATATCTTTTTTGATATGGGATTTAAGGATATCAAATTATAGAAAAAAATTATATTTAAGCATCCCACATCCTACACCCACCTTAAAGTATACCGATCGACTCAGAATCACTTTCTGAGTCGATTAAACGATGTCCGTCCGTCTGGCTGGCTGGTTGTCCATGTAAACCTTGTGCGCAGCGTACAGGTCGCAATTTTGAAGATATTTCGATAAAATTTAGTACATGTCATTTTTTCTGCCCAAGGGCCAAGCCTATTGAAACTGGCTGAAATCGGTCCATTATTTCACCTAGCCCCCATATAAATGTCCTCCCGAAATTGGACTTTATCGGTCATAAATGATTAATGTATATATGTATCTACACACGTTTTTCTCCAAATAAATATTATATATACCGAATTTATGTCACCAAATTTTGTTATAATCGGTCCATAATTAGTCATAGCTCCCATACAAGACCTGCTTCCGATAATAACTTTTACGAGCACAAATCTCCTTAAAATGTTTTTATACACATAAAATGCAACATAAATAACTTTCATATAGACATTAATCACATGACCAAATTTCATGGTGATCGGTCCACAATTTTTCATAGCTCCCATATAAGGCCCACTTCCGAAAATCACACACGAATATAAATTATTGAAATTTTGAAAGAAAAATGTTTTTGCTCATTTACTTAGTGTAGGGTATTATAAAGTCGGGCTTGACCGACCATACTTTCTTACTTGTTTTAATTGGAAATGTTTTTCGACATTTTATTTTTTTGAAAATATTGGTACTTCAACCCAAAACCTCTAAACGTTATCCCATTTTGCTATAATTTTCCAGATTCTGATTTTAGATGGCGGAGAACAATTTTAGAACTTGGGTAATTAAGGTCACCCTAAGGTCACTGCTGCACGTTCAATATATATATTGACCGCGATCCAGTATCGCAATATTTATTTAACGTGTAGCATGCAGTATTAAGGATCGCAGAATAGCCTAATATTCTGAAATCCAGATCGCGATCCAAACATCTCAATATATAATGAACGTGTAGCAGTGCCCTAATACAATTATATTATGTACAACGTATTGTATAAATTCCACTTCTCTGTCTGCGTGCTTGTGTAATTTAGCAAACATTCATTTAGTTTTACTAGTTTTTTTTATGAAGTATTTATTTTAAATTTGCATTAGTATTTGTTGAATACCATTAACAAATAAATGGAGAACATGTTGCTGAACTTTGTGTATGCTGGTGTGTATAATGGTAATGGTGTCCTTATAGTTTTGTTTCCTCCATTTCCCCAACAACTGTTTTTGTTTCCTCTCAGAGTGTGTGTATTATTTTAACAATATTATTTTAATACGCACACACAGGTATAATATGAATTTTATTTGGCAACATGTTCCATAAACTTGCAATGAGGGGTTAGTTAAAAGTATAAATTGTATTTAAATAAATAAATATTTGCAGTTTGCAAAATTTATTTAAATTTTACAGCTACAAAATAAATATTGCAGGTATATAATTTGGAAAAATACTAGAATAATAACACCACTAGTTATCATTATTAAACATTAGAATTCACTTAGAATATTCTGTAAATCAAATCTTATTTAAGGTAAAGCTGAACTTTTTTATTTGATGTGTAAAAACTTTATATTTTCTTTTCACTAAGCCTTTGAAATGTATTAAATTTTAATGATTTTGTAGTTTTCATTTCAACACTCTATTGTTGCAAAGTTTTGTTCATTTTAGCTTTTGTAAATGTTACTACTCGTAGTTACTTGAAAAGTTTTGCGTTAATTCCTGTTAACTATAGCCATCATCTTTAGTAGTAACTAGCAAAAATAGGCTTTTTCAATATCATCATAAAGTAAGTATACCCATTATGTTTTATTTTCACTACTCCTCTTTTTTACCAGCAAACTTTAACACTTTCACAATCATCAACACCTCATTTTTGTGAGTGATTAACACCTGCTACTTAAATAATCAACAACTAACATAAAGTAAAGCTAAAGCAACCCTTTTAGCTTTATTTTTTTGCTTGCTCTTTTTTTCGTCTTTTTGTGTTTTTGAAAGCAAATTAACACTTTAAAAAATGTTCAAAGTTTAGTTAATCTTAACTACTTTTGCCAATTACGCACAGAAATACATCCCCGCACTCTCAATTTTACGAGGTTATAACAGAAAACTGGTCATAAAGTATTTAAACCCCTTCTCTGTTAAATAAAAAAAAAAACTTTAAATTTTTTTTTGTTGAGTACTTAACTCAGGTGACTTACATGATGGACATTTTGGTATGTTTATCAGAACAAGTAGAGAAAAAAGTTTTACAAAAATTGTTACATGTAAAGGACGGTTTTTAACATGCAAGAGAGTGTTACCTTTTTAATGTAATGATTAAATTTTAAATTTTATTGCTGTAAACCCTTAAATAAATATTAACTGAAAATAAGTTTGCTTAAGTTTCAACTAATTTACATTTATAGCTCATTGTTTGCAATTATTTACGGTTCCTTTTTTTCTGTGACATTATCATTATATTAAATAGAATTTTGAAAGAGCTCAGTTGTTTAATACTGATAACGAGGATTTTGTTTACTAATATAATATGAAAATAATCTTGTTGCTAAAAGGTTTAAGGCATTAAACTAAACAAATTATCTGACTGAAACCAATTGGTACCAAAGTTTATTATAATTGTAAAGTTTACAATCAGTTTTTGGGAAAATAATCTCTTCTAATTTAGAGCTAAGAATTGCTTAAAGAAACTAACATTTTAACTCATTATTTTTTTGAGGGCTTTGACATTGGAGGTAAATACTTATCATATGCTCCTTAAAATAGGAATTTAAATAAGTCATTGCATTCATATCTCTAAAATAACTACTTACATGTAAATACTATAGTAAAGACTAAGTCAGTAAAAACCAAGGTAGGCAACCGAAACGAATAACGGTATCGGTATTAATTTTATTTTTATTTCGGTATCGGTAACGGTATTTAAATTATATCGGTATCGGTATACCGGTATAAAACTAATATATCGGTATTTATACCGGTATAAAAATTAAGTACATCAAACCTAACAAAAACTTATAAAAAATCGAAATATATGAAAGAGCTACAAAAAAATACAATATGTCAAAACAACAGGTACTTTGTTTTTGTTAAAAGATAATTGAATTGTCAAAGTTACCTGTTGTTGTTTTTGCTTGAATTGACAATCCAATTATCTATACAAGTGAACAAAATAATCAGCTGTTCTTCTGAGGTCACCTGCTATAAATTCGCCTTGGTATGTAAGTAAACAACTAAGACAGAGTTGCATTAGTTGAACATCAAGCAGGGATGGACAAGGCTCAAATACTATTTTCTACTAGCAGCAAAGTTGTTAAATTATGTAATTTTAACAATTTTGCAAAATTTAATTATAATGCCGGTATGATATCAGTATTGAAACTTGTATGATACCGGTATTGATTTGCAATTGATACCGGTATAATAAAGGTATTGATACCGTTATGATAACGGTATTGTACCGGTATGATACCGGTATTAAGGGAAACGGTATTTGAATACCGGTATTTTACCGAAATAATTATTTCGGTATCGGTATCAATACCGGTACTCAATTTTAAACGGTATTTAATCGGTATCGGTATTAATAACGGTATCGGTTGCCAACCTTGGTAAAAACTGAATTTCGAGTTATTTTCTGCTGAAGAAAATCGTAACTGAGAAGATTATTGCCCGTAATTTCAACAAGTAGATATCATTCAGTACATAGTTACTCAAAAGATTGAGATTAAAACGACGAATTAAAAATCTCCTTTTCCTACTAAATGAGAATAATAGCGTTGCTTAGTGTGACACGTTAAATTTTATTCGTATGAGTATTTATGTGCACAGAACTCAAGGTCCTCAACTTCGACACATCTAAATACATTAACAATGAAACGCCACTTCCATCGAAGTTTTAGTTCCACAGATTTGTGGAAATTGAAAATATAAATATTAACTATCGATATTTTGCACACCAAGCTGGGTAAAAGTGTAACTAGATGTCTTGGAGATTTCAATTGACTCCATCAAAATCATAGCAAATTTATTTATTGTCTTTAAACCAACTTAAAAGTAAAGTTTTTTTATTTCCTTAGGGAAACATAACTATTGTCTATATCCCGGGAATTACCGGAACAAATTGGCCGGAAGTTTTAAAAATTTTTCACCACGCAATTCCCGGGATTTTATGTCGGTCGTCCTGAGAATTAAAAAACGACAAATACACAGAAAACAAATTGGAACTCTAACTTTTTGACAAAAAAAAAAGTTTTTTTTTACAATTTTTATACCTATCACCATAAGTAAAATATATATATTCTGGATCATTATAGATAGTGAAGTCGATATAGCCATGTCTGTTTATATGTTTAAATCATTTTTCCGTAGGCCTCAAATAACTTACATACATGATTCAAACTTCAATACATTCGCTTAAGACCCGGTTTACTTGCTATTTAAAATCAAGAAAATCAGCCCAAAAATGGCTGAGATACAAGGAAAAAATCTCGACAACCTCGATTTTTTTTACCTATTTTTGATCTACTATATCTGGATTATTAAGTCATTAATATAGACAATATGGATATATAATGATTGATATCTAATGATTGATATCTTTGCAACAACATATATAATGAAACTAGCTTGACCCGGTGAGCTTCGCTACCCCTGTCGTAGTCTATGTTGGAAATTTCAATAAAATCGTTTCGGCCGTTTAGTATTTATTGTTTAAGAACTAAAGGTACCAATTTTACCGGTTTTCCCCCTGTTTACCCCTTTCTGGTCCAAGTAGTGAAAAAAGTTATAGCCTATTGACGCTTCCAAGTAAGGATCTATCTACGTTCCAAATTTCAATAAAATCGATTCAGCCGTTTAGGCGTGATGCCCAAACAAACAAACTTACAAAGACATTTATATATTTATATAGATGGAATTCGGACCTACAACAGATAAAAATCGGGAAAAATATTTTTTAACCTGATTTTTTTTTTTTTTTCTCCAAAATTTTTTTTTCACTAAATAATACATTTCGACTTATTTGAATAATTCGTTTACAAATTTGACATTAATCGAATTATTCAAATAAGGAGTGAGATCGAAAAATTCTTAACATACATATATGTTAATAAAAATGAAACCACTAAACTTACAGTTTTATTTTTTTTTTTTATTTGATTGAAATTATTATTACAATTTAAAAAAAATATATATATATATTTTTATAGTTTTAATCACTAGTGATGTAATTTTGAAAATTTTTTCAAAAACTTTTCCGTTATCGTTCTTATAGTGCTTTCTGTCACTTTGCTCGAACAGGTAGTTCATCTCCGTTTAAAATCTACCAAACTTTTGGACACCTTTTTTGTGCTTTTTAATTCTCTTTTAATAAGAGCCCAATATCTCTCCACTGGCCTTAGCTCCGAGCAGTTTGGAGGTACAAATACCACATTATTGTTCTTGTACCACTCAAGGGATTATTTACCATAGTGACAGGATGCCAAGTCAGGCCAAAAATAAGTGATGAATGGAAGCAGCCATTTTTGTAAACATTCCTTGATGAAAATTTCGGTATTTATAGAGCCCGTTGTAACAAATGATTGGCTTCTTTTGCCGCAACTGCATATTGCTTGTCATACCAAGAATTTTTTGGGAAATTTTGTCTGCTTTTGGGTCCTAAACTTTTCTTCAACATTCCCTCGACCATAAGCAACATAAAATTGTTGACCAGAAAGTTGCGAAAAATCTGCCAGAACATACGTTTCGTCATCCATTATGCAGCAAGAATATTTTTGTATAAAACTTGACTTCAATTTCCGTGCTCTGTTTTTGGCCTCTACATTTTTAGCAGCTTTCCTGTCAGGAGTTTTTTGAGCCTTGTATGTTTTTAAACTCACATTAGCTTTAACTTTTCGTACCTAATAGTTCGAGCACTGAGCTAGCCGGGGTGCTTTCCTACCGGATGTGTTGGGAGCTCTTTTGAAAATGCTTTCTATATTTTTGGCTTTAGAAACATCATGTGAACCATTCCTTCTACCTGAACCAGGATTTCTATCAACGGACAAGTTCTCCCGGTACTGTTGAATAACATTGGAAACAGTTTGACGGCAGACCTTTGAATGCTTGGCCAACTTTTTGTAGGACCAAGTTGGGTTTTGTTGAAAATATTTAATAATTTTAGTGCGCACTTTTTTCTGGTCACTCATTTTAATCAGATTAACACCAAATGAACATAATTGACATTAAACATAATAACTGACATGTTTTACAAAGGTAACTTGATAAAAAAAAATCAAATAATACTTGAGTTAAAAGCTTTAATGAAAAACGTGTGTTAAGAGTTTTTCGATCACAGTCCTTAGTTCTACATTTTAAATAATGTAAAAGATTTGGTTTTTCATTTCGTCAATACATAAGATCATGTTGTTCATCTGGAGTTTCGTGTTCGGTTTTCATTGAATTATAGATATTCCATAAGAATTATTTACTTTGTGGGGGTGCCACGTCTACTTGAAATAAAAGGTAGCCTGTTGTTCCTTCCTGATATAGGAGAACATACAGTAGAAATTTCAATAGAATACGTTCAGTGATTTAAGCTTCTATAAGGAACAAACACACAAACGAACTAATAAACAGACATACATTAATTTGTATACACATATCGCTCATTTTCTGCAACAACGTCATAATTCAAAAAAAGTCGAGAAAAACGACTTTGAATGATTTATGACATTATGAGATTTCTGAAATAAAACTTGATTTAAATAGTAAATGTTAATATCATTCTAATATCTATTTAACCCAAATTTTTACTTGTCAAATATACGAGAAATTATGAATTTTGATGTTGATGTTTACGACAAAAAAACACTCTCACGCAAAAAATAATTTACTTTTTTGAAAACAGATAAAACTATATGAAAGACTATAGAACGGCGCATATTTTGTATTACTCAGTTCAAAAAACACGGATTTTCAATTATGACGTTGTTGCAGCAAATGAGCGATATGTATATCGCTCATAGTTATTGCTCAAATTATCAGTATTTAGTTTTTACATGACGGAAAGCAATTTCATACGGAGTACCGATAAGGTGAAAAATATGGTCCACTCTAGTATGGATATAAAGTAACAAACTTCATTTTATCCTAAAAATAAATAAATAAAAAGTATTAAGGAAATCACCTTGTAGGACTTCTAATGTGCGACATAATTTTTTTTATAGTCTTTTAGTTTAAAATCGTCTAGTGATCTCTATTGTAAATATTTTATTTTTACGAGCAACACTACATAATAACTACATGCCACGAGTACAATGCCACACTTAAGTAAAGTATTTACGATGATAAAATTTGGAATTTTATTTGTTCGCTTCTATTGTTTAAAAGCTTATTGTTTTACCAGCATCCAAAAAATCTAGACAAAATATATTGTACTTTTGCTACCAACACCTACAAACAGCAGCATCACTGATACAGAAATATAAATAGTGTAATGACTTGACTTGACTATCACTGGAATTGCTCTCTTTCCTCTTTGTTTTATTTTTGCCATTCGTATTATTGGCATTTGGCCAAAAACTAAAAATTCTCAATAGTATTTTTTGTTTTAACCCTCATCCTGTATTCATGGGTCAAAATTGATCAAGCAGTTTTGAATGCTTAATATTTTCACAACCACTTATGTTGTTTTCTTTTCTGAAAAAAATGTTCCATTTATGTTACCATTGGCAAACATGTAAAAAGTTGTCGTTTTCCTTTCTAAATATGTTGCATAAATAGTTGGTAAATATGTTACATATCTCACCCTCAATTATAATTCAGTGTGAGTAATACCCTTTTTTGCAGCTGCGTTAAGTACTATTTATTCAAACGTGTATTTTGCTTGTTTACTTTTGACAACAGCTGATTTCTATTATTGAAAATCAGTGTTGTTAATGCTTATTGCCAAACACACAGAATTGAATGTCGAAAGTCGCTTTAACAGTGTTAAATATCGCTTTTTAATACAAAATTCCAATTCAATATTTGGCACGCTAAATATACATTAGTGTTAAGTGTAAAATCAAGAAATTATTTTGTTCCATTCTAACAGAAAAAAATGTTTAATTTTTCAAGGGTGTGTGTAACATGATAGTAATGTTACACATTTATACGGCATCATTTTTTTTTAGAAAAGAAAACACCATTAATCAAATTGTTTGAAAATTCTCTACAATTATTTATTTAGCATATAGTTTTTAAATACAATGTTCCTAGCAAAATCGATGAAGTAAAATAATAATAAAAAGCGAATAAAATAAATAGATAAGATTTTTTATACCCTTCACCATGAGCGGCAAGGGTACATATAAGATTGTCATACCATTTGTAAATTCTACATTTTTCATTTGCGACCCCACAAAGGATATATATTCAGAATCCTTATAGATAGCGAAGTCGATGTAGCCATGTCCGTCTGACCGTCTGTATGTTGAAATCAACTTTCCGTAACCCGCTAATAACTTAAATACCTGATTCATATAACAATATATGTGAAATTCTCCCGTCTTGCCCCACAAATGTCTGCGATATAAGGAAAAAACCAGGGCAACCCATATTTTTTACCTATTTTTGAACTATATCTGGATTACTAGGTCATTAAAATATTGCTGCAATAGAGATTTGAATTTAACAGTCTGTAACGACTGCCTGCAGCAATCATCATGTTTATAAACATGTCCATCAGTAGAAGCTTATACTTATCAACAATGTTGATAGCATGCGGTTATTAGCATTGTTTACAAGTATGGCAACACTAAATGTTTAAGATGCTAACATTGACATCGAATGCTTTAGAGCATTGTAGAAGATTCACGATAGATGGCGCGTGTACAAATAGTGGCAGAGGTTGCAGTAGTGAGTTGAGTTCATCATAGGCGCTGTTACAGTTAACATCAACTGTCTTGTACATTTAAGTTTGTACATTATAAAGTGTGTGTGCTTTTCTACGAATTGATAAACGTGTATAAATGCACTGAGTGACTATTTGAATTGTTGTTGTTGTACATTTTAAATAAATAAAGAGTTGCTACAAATTTTAAACTACTAAAAATCAAAAGTATTTAAATGAAATAAACCCCGTTTTTAAAAGGTAAAAAGGTAACAATATAGACAATATGGATATCCAATAATAGATATTTCAAAGACTTTGCAACGGCGTATTCATGTCCAAAGTAAGTATTACCTACAATTGATCTGAATCGGGAAAAATATTTTATACCCCGAATTTTTTTTCACCAAAAAATTTTTTTGTTATAAAATTTTTTCACAATTAAATTTAAAAAAAATGTTTGTCCATAAAATTTGTTTTCATAAAAATATTTTAAAGTATAATTTGTTGAAGGGTACATAAGATTCGGCACAGCCGAATATAGCTATCTTACTTACTTTTATTTTATATTGATTTTTTGAAGAAGATATCATTTCTGGTTCTATTTATGACTTCACTATATCATCTATATCAAACTAAGAAGATTGCAACATTTTAGATGAAAGTAACCGATGAAAGTAACTTCTTAGAATGGGAAAACATAAGTAATCAAATAGTTGAGACAAATTGGTCCCAAGCGGTATGTTGTTTCTAGAGCAGAAACGCAATATTACCATAGTTCGCAAGGGCCGGTTATTATTCAAATCAACAATGAGTTTGTGATAGTTTCGCAATATACAAATAGACCTGATAGGAATGAAATAGGAGATATAGATAGCTTTGCTCCTATCATTGATTTTTAAACCTGCTTGGAAGTATTTTTTCGTACAATTGTCAATTCTTCGACATTCAAGTACGCTGACCATTCAAATTTTCCCACTAATGTCATATTCTTTTTGTTTTTGAAGCACAGTATACGGGTTAAATGTGTTGATATTGTTGTAGTTTGTACTTGTTTATTTCCATTTATACATTTATTGCTCACATAGATTCAAATAACTATGCATGTATTATGAAGGTATGAATATGTGTGTGTAAGTGCAAATTGTTTATTGTGTTTGTTTTAGTATTAAACGATATTTAGTTCTTTGTTTACTACAGTGTGTATGTTAGTTTATGTAATAAACAAATCGACACAATGTGCAGGCGTGCCTTTTTGACCTGTTTTTAAGGGAAAAGCTAATTCCTAAAGTTGCCAAAAAAATATATATATTTTTTTTTGTGTTTCATACTCTGTTTGTTTTCAGTTTATTGGGTCATCATTGTGTTGCTTTCAGCATCATTTTAAATTCAATATTGTTTACAATTATGCTAAATAATGTTTCGCCTGCTATTTTGCAGCGTTAGACCCTAAAAATAAACAAACAATAAAATTATGTAAATTATTTCACAGGAAGTTGTGTGCTGTTTTACATGAGTGTATATTAGGATGGCCCTTATTTTACCGTTTTTTGATTTTCGATGTCACCAAGGTCAACAAAAACAAATGCTGAAATATTGAGTAAAATTTAATAACACTTTAGTTGAAATTTCAAGTTTTCGGTAATAATCTTTTCAAATTTCCAATTATAAATATTTTTGTACTTCATTTGGGCATAGATACTTAAATAAAAAAAAAATTCAGTTGTAATGAAATTGTAAAATTTCATTTACAACTGATGTTTAACAATCAATTATAAAATAAACGTATCAATTATAAAACAAACGTAATTAATCATTAATGTGCAGTTACAAATGCCAGCTCATCAACTTAACATAATTAATACTAATACAAAATTTGTTCTTACAAAAATATGCTCGTACTTATATATTTGTTAATAATTCCCAAGCTGTTTATTTGAATTTTAATATTGTATAAGATATGTAAGAAAAACATTAACAAAGCAAGGAAAAATCGAAGTCCCGATTATATTATACTTTGCTCCCGGGTAACAAAGCATAATTAGGCGAGACCAAAATTCTTACTTCGTATTAATACCGTTGCTATTCCTAAGAAATAGTTACTACTGTAGTACTCATTAGCTAGTCATAGTTAGACGACCGAGAGCCAAAGCATTTATTTCGTCGAATTGTAGAGCCAACGAATTCATCTTCATGTATTTAAATTTCCCATAATTATTTGAAATATTGGGAACAGGTTCATGTTTTGTAGTAGTTATTTAACAAATTGTACTTTTTTTGTTTTTGGAATAAAAGGTCCACAATTCTATTTTATCTTAATTTAATTATCGAGGTCAACTCAATTAATTTTTTTTATTATCAAAACAGCACCCGGTTTTTTATACCCTTCACCATGAGTCACAAGGGTATATATAAGTTTGTCATTCCGTTTGTAATTTGAAAATTTTTCATTTGCTACCCCACAAAGTATATATATTTTGGGTCGTTATAGATAGCGGAGTCGATAGAAATCAATTCCGTCTTTCGGTTGAAATCAACTTTCCCAATCCCCTAAATAACTTGCAAACATGATTGATACATCAATATATCGGGAATTCTTCCAATTCGGTTGCTGTTTGAAATCGAGGAAATCGGTCCACACATAGCTGAATTATAAGAAAAAAAACCAGGACAACCTCGATTTCTGGCCTATTTTTCATCTATATCTGTATTACTAAATCATTAATATAGACAATAGGATATCCAATAATAGATAATTCAAGGACCTTTGCCACGGAGTATATAAGGCCAAAGTAAGTCGGACCTACAATTGGTCAAAATCGGGGAAAATATTTTTAACCCGATTTTTTTTTTTCAACAAAATTTTTTTTTTTAAATTAAAAAAAAGTTATTTTAAAAATAAATAAAAAAAAAATATATTTTAAATTTAATAAAATATTTAACTTTTTTGAAGTATAATTTGGTGGAGGGTATATAAGATTCGGCACAGCCGAATATAATTCTATTACTTGTTTATATGTATGTAAAAACCAATTAATTTATTCATTCACCTTTATTAAATCAAAACAGTTGTTGTTTCATATTAACATTTCAGTTATGAAACATTTGTGTGTTTTTTTTTTATTACAACAAAAAATTTACCTTGCAGCTGTATTAATCACATAAAGTTAATTAAATATGATTTAAATTATATTTTGCTACATTTTTATTTAAATCAAAATATTCCAATAAAATTTTATTGTTTTTATCAATGTATTTTATAATTAATAAAAAACATTGTTTTTTGAAACAATAACAAAAAGACAAATTTTAATTTCAAATGAACAATGATGACAAATTAAAAATAGTGCAAAAAGGTTAAGTCTTACTTTTAGCAAAATTTTGGTTTAAAAAAAAAAAAAATTAATAAAAAAAAAGACTGAGATCGAAAAATGTTGAACATACATAAATGTTAATAAATATGAAATCACTAAACCTACAGTTTGTTACAATTTACAAAAAAAAAAAAATTTATAATGATGAAATATTGAACCTTTTTCGAAAACTTTTCCATTATGGTTTTTATAGAGCTTTCTGTCACTTTGTTCAAACAGGTTGTTCATTTCCGTTTAAAATCTACCACACTTTTGGACACCTTTTTTGTGCTCTCTTTTAACAAGAGCCCAATATCTCTCCACTAGCCTTAGCTTCAGGCACTTTGGCGGAATTGCCCCTCTTGGTACAAATACCACATTATTGGTCTTGTACCACTCAAGACCTTTCTTACCATAGTGACAGATGCCAAATCAGGCCAAAAATAAGTGGACACATTAAGAAGTCTTATGAATGGAAACAATCTCTTTTGTAAACATTCCTTGATATAAATTTCGGTATTTATAGAGCCCTTTGTATGCCATACCAAAACTTTTTGGGATAATTTCGTGCTTTTAGATACTAAACTTTTCTACAACATTTCCTTGAGCATCAGGAACAAAAAATTATTGACCCGGAAGCTGCGAAAAATTTACCATACGTACATTTCGTCATCCATTAGGCAGCAGGTATATTTATTTATTTAGGTATAAAATATGACTTCAATTTCCATGCTCTGTCTTTGGCTTCTAAATTTTTAGCAGAGTTCCTGTTAGGAACTTTTTGAACCTTGTATGCTTTTAAACCTGGCTTCAACTTTTCGTACCAAATAGTCCGACTAATGACCTAACCGGGCTGCTTTCCCACCGGATGTGTTGGGAACTCTTTTGAAAAAGCTTATTTGATTTTATAAAAAAGGTACTTAGCGTTTTTCACTCTAAGCTAATTCTATTTGATTAAAAAATGAATTAGCAATTTTCGTATATATTTTTTCTTTAATAAAAAGTTAAAATTCTCAACAATAATTATAAATTTGATAATTATGTTTTTTTAGTTAAATAATTAACCACGCAAGAACAATTTTGGTTACAATTTTATTATCATTAATATCCACTACATTACATTAAATCCAAAATTGAAAATAACTCATTTACATATTTGAATAACCCAAATATTCACCTTTACTTGTTTACATATTATTTGTGGCAACCGATTCTTTTGAAAATCGAGTGATTCGGTTGTATACATAATCGAATAAATTTGCTGCCACAGCGAAAAAATTCGGTAAAAAACCATTTTGAACAAAATCTCCTCCAATACAATTCTGTGGTGGTTTAAGCAATATCTCTCTAATCTCTAAGCTTATGTCTGAGCACTGATTTGCAAGCTCGTTTGCAATATCGTTCCCCTAAATATCACAGTGTCCTGCCATCCTACATGGTATTACCTCAAAGTGTTAAATCATCACATTAGCATTCATTCATATACCGGTTTGTAGTTGACCCTCTGACATTTCAGAGCCTTTAATGCCGCCTATAAAAAGTCTCCTTATTACGCAGTTGACAGTCTCCTTATACAGCAGTTTTCAAGATCACCAGAATTCCATAAAAAAATCACTGTATTCATCCAGAAGTTTGAATGATATTCTACTGCTTGTCTCCACTATGTAAATTTTTTATCCGCCAGTAAATACCGAATAACTATCACGTAATCTAAAGGTTGAATCACACATGGTAAATATTTGACGAAAAAGACGTAACCGCTAAATGAAATATTTTATAATTCTTTTATTTATTTCAAAAACTCCTTTTACTTAGGACAATTCAAAACAAATATTTAGTTTTATTTTATTTGATGCTACTTAAACTTGCAAAACCCTTGTAAGAGTAAACAACGTCAAACAACTTTGTGCTAAAAAACGTGGTAACGCTTTCCTGAGTAAATATTTGCCATGTGTGACCGTACCTTAACGAAATTTTTGCAGACATTCCTATCAGGGATTTCTGCCTTTCAAGGGTTGGGGATCAAAAGAATTCTTGTTCCTACAATTAACTGTTTTGAATCCTTTCTCCAGTCTCCAGTCATATTTCCGTACTGATCCTCCTATTCAGATCATTCCGATCTTTGACAGCAATCCAGGCTTTTGAACATCCTGATTAATTGAGGTTGAAAGCATACAACCTTATGGTGACCCTAAACCGAGCTGAGTGAAGACTATCATGACTTCTTCCATAGACTTAGAGTGCTTTGTAGTGGTTTGCCAGAAAGAGTTCTACACTTTGGTAGCACTCTCGGTGACCTTGGCCCATCTATTTTCCAACTTTCACCAGCTGTACCACAGGAGAGGATATTCCCAGGATCTCCGTAGATTCTCGTGAAACTTCTGATACCTCTTGCCGTGAACGACGTAAAATCAATTATTAGAGTTTTATTTTAATTGAATACTAAAATTCGAGTTATCGATTAATTCGAATATTTTAGTAAAATATTTTTAAACCAGAAACAATTTGTTAATTAATAAATATACAAAACTAATAATACGAGGATGGGAGTTTTTGAATTTTCCGGCTCTTAACTGAAAGGGCTTCACCGCTCCTGCCAACAGTTGAGTCCTGTCAAAATTTGAACAATCTGCGTTATTTATTTTGTGTTTGACAGCCATTGATTCTCGTGGCTTGAGGAAAAAGTCACGATAATAATAATATTAATAAAGTCTAAGCTTGCAAAATACTATGGGAACTCTGCACCATCAATTTCAATGGTAAGGAAGTGGTTTACTGAATTTAGTTGTGACCGTATCGTCACGGAAGATCGTTCTGGACGCCCAGCTGAGGTCTCCATACCCATATTCATCCCACATGGCTCAGTGGTTTTAGTTTTGAATAGTCTTTGGGTATGAGAAAGCTTTCCGCAATATGGGCACCGCGTTTTCTCACAATCGGTTGCACAAAAGAGTACACACATGGCAGTTTCCAAATGTTCTTCTCCACCCTATTCTTCGAATTTAGCCCCGAGTGACAATTTCTAATTTCCAAATCTGAAGAAATGTCTCGGAGGAAAATGATTTAACTCCAGTGATGAACTCATCTCACAGAAAATACCCATTTCGACGACCTTGACAAATCCCTATAAGCCATCGTATTAAGTTAGGCCAGATACCTTATGCCATTTTCGCAAATGTTTAAAGTATACTAGTCACATGACTGGTGAATAATGATCGATCTCCAAGAACCCACTCACATGACTATTTCGTCCACAAATCCAATTGTTAGAATTAAAACTCATTTTGAATTGAAAGAATTAAATTACTTATTTCAATGATAAAATAATTAAATTGTTACCTGGCGTACAGCATTGATTTTAAACATTTTAAATAATTTGATGCTTTTTAATGTCTGAAAAGAAACTAACGTGTTACATTTGAAATCACATTACAATTACATCGGGTCCAAGTGCATGTAAAAGTATATTTGTCCTAATATTTTTGTTTTTTTTTCATCTTGAAACCTAAAAATATAAAGCAAAAAAAATATACATTATTTCCAAATACTAAACCCTTTTAAAATAACCTAAACTGTATGGTTACATTTATTATTAACTCCAACATAATATTGTGACTCTTTATTAACGAAATAACACGTAACAATGATTTGAACATCATGTGCCTACACATAAGCCAATTTTCCAATAATACGTTACAGTCTATAGAACACATTAAAAGGAAAACATAGAAATACTTCTAAATATGACTGTAGACATTACTGTTGCTGGAGAAAAAAACAGTAATCCCAAAATAATAAAAGATTTATATAAAAATAAATACATGCATACTTATAAAAAAATATTAAAAATAAATAAAAAATTTATAGACAAACTGTGGGCACATTACGTCGACCGGAAAATATAATACAATTTTGCAAATTGAAGACTTTCAAAATTAAAGGCTACAAAATTTATGTAATTGTTAAACTTCTGTTTTCGTTATGAAGTTGTACTGTTAACTTTTAAAATGTATACAACTTCTAACAGACACTAACACTAAACAATAATGCCTTTAATTTTTGTGTAGGTTATTAATAGACACCACTTGTTAAAATTATAATAGAGAAAAAATACGTGCAAGTCGGAATTTTTATATACTTTTTCCCAAAGATATGGTATAGAATACATAAACCCAATTAAAAGGAAGCAAGGACTGTAACTAGGGATGCCAAACGGGACTGGGTTTTACAAATCTCGGGATGCGGGATTTTATAAATGTAAATTCCGGGATTCCGATATTTTTCGAGATTTCGGAATTTTTAAGGACTTTGCGATTTTTTGATTCACATCAGGTTTTAACAATGAAAACTGGTTATTTCATAAACATATTTAAGTACAAAAAATTATTAATTGTTTTTCTTTTAAATAAATTTCACATAAAAGATATTTCATATCTATCCCCGTATTCTGAACTTTATGACATTGAGAAATAATAATATAATATCATAGGGTAACATAAGGACGAGACGTATTTGTCAAAAACCTAAGTCTGTTGTCAAAAACCTAACTCTTGCACAACAAAATACTTGCTAGTCAATGTATTTTGTTGTTGCAGCAGGCATATGATATGTTGTATTTTGGTTTGACCAATCGGAGAGTCTCGTATCTATGTATAAATCTCTATGATAAATATGTTTGAAAACAAAATTAGTAATAATATTCTTTATTAAAGGGTGATTTTTTGAGCACATATCCAGTCTTGTTAATAAACGTATTTTTAGGGAAATATGTTGTAGCTATTGTCTTGGGCCTGGTGGAAAGGAAGAGAGAAAACGGATTCGTAGTAGCAACCGAATTAGTTGCCAATCGAATGATTTGGTTGCATACATAGAATTTTTCGGGTCTATTAACAGAAAGTCAGTTGAGAACTGAAAAATTCGGTCAATGAGGTAGTATCATTCGATTGGCAACAAACACGGTTGCTATTACGAATCTGTTTTGTCTGTATATTTACTACTATGTAGAGATTTTAATAAAATCATATCCCCAATATTTGGGAATATCGTAATTGCCCTTGTCATCGAATGAGCAGAAAATCATGTTGGTTACTGCCTTGTGATAAAGAGGAAAAGCCTTTTAGATGACTGCATTGAAAAGGTCATATTATAGATTTGTGAGGTTTTAAGACAAGTGCTAGTTTATAATATTTAATTAGATGTGCCATTACTATGATACCAATCGTGTACAAATTAGTTAGGCAGTTTAACAGTTATTTACAATTGAAACTGCACAATTTTACACCATGTTATTAAACGTTAAACCTCGATTGAAGATGTTAAGGAACTTAAAATTTTGTATTTTGGTCGAAAATATAAAAGTATTGTTTTATTTTAAAACAAAAAATTAACGAAAAACATCGTCAACGTGAAATTATTATTAATAAATTTGTGTATAAGACTGTTAATGCTAGGGAGAATTGTTGCTCCCTGATTAAATTAAACCCTGCAGTTCATTGAACTAGTTCCGCTACGTCATATTAGTTAGCCACTGAGAACTACCACTAGTAAATTTTCAACCCACGCGCAACGTTATTGACTGGTGAATTAAACACAATTGCAGGTGACCGATTGACACACTCTGTATAACACTTCATTATTAAGTTCAATAGCACGAATACTCCAGCATTTCAGAAAAAAAGCAAAAATAAATTTTTCAGAGAGCGGGGTTGAAAACACAACCTCTTGTTATACCATGAGTGGCAAGAGTATATAAGTTTGTCATTCCGTTTATAATTTCCACATTTTTCATTTGAGATCGTTCTGGATCGTTATAGATAGCGAAGTCGATATAGCCATGTCCGTCTGTATGTTGAAATCAACTTTCCGTAGCCCCCAAATAACTTACAAACATTATTGATACATCAGTATATCGCGAATTCTTCCGGCTCGGTCGCTATTTAAAATCGAGAAAATCGATCCACAAATGGCTGAGATAGAAGAAAAAACCGGGACAACCGCGATTTTTGGCCTATTTTTGATCTATATCTGGATTACTAAGTCATTAGTATAGACAATATGGATATCTAATGATAGATATTTCAAAGTCCATTGCAACGATGTATATAAGGCTATAGTAATTTGGACCTACAATGGGTCAAAATCAGGAAAAATATTTTTAAACCGAATTTTTTTTTAGCAAAAAATTTTTTTTTCACTAATAAACTTAAAAAAAAAAATTGTAAAAAATTAAAAAAAACAGTTTCGCAAATAAAAAATAAAATTTTTTGAAATTTTAAATAAAACAATTTAGAAAATTTTTTTTTTTTAAATTTTGAGAAAACAAAAATTAATTTTGTTTACATAAAAATATTTAAAATTTTTATTTTAAAGTATAATTTGGTGAAGGGTATATAAAATGCGCGAATCACTGAGCCACAGAGCTCTTATTTGTACTGGTCTCTATTTCTTATTAAGAATAACGCGTGAGTCTACTCTGAATTTTTGCTTTTTTTATCATCAGAGATAACGAAAATACCAACGGCCAAATAAAACATTACATGTGGGCATCGAAGTGGAATATTTTAGAGGATTTTATTTTCAAAACTTAAGGCGAATATATGACTATTGTTTGTTACTGAATACGCTGGCGAAATGTATTGCAAATTATAACCATTTAACTACCACTTTAGCAGCCACAGCGAACTAGTTTGTTGTACTAGTAGTAATATAGCTAGTGTAAGGTTTCCAATTGGCACTTTTCAAACTGCTGGAAAAAACTCTGAAGCGATATTGGTACGATGTCGGGATTAGGTGGGTCAACATCTCCCTGACTCTTTGAAATTCCCACCTCTTAACTGCAAAAAAAAAAAGCTGTTCCAGTCAACAGGCATCTGTCAGTTGTCTCCTGTCATAATTTTAACAAGCTGCGTCATTTAGTTTATATTTGACAGCCGTTGAAAGCAGACTCATGCGTGACTTGAGGAGATAATGGAAAAAATTGAATTTCGTATGCTCATTATGCGTATGCTCGTATGCATTTTTTCGTAACAAAACCATCACTCAAACCAAGGCTAGGCTTGATAAATAACATGGGAACTCTGCACCAACAATTTCAATGGTGTAAAGAAGTGGCTTACTGAATTTCGTTGTGGCCGTGTAAGCCGAGCTAAAGTCTCTACTCCCGAAACAATTGAAAAATTTCACGATATAGCGTCTTCCGAACGGTGATTAAAAGTGCGAGAGTTTGATGAAACCATAGGCATCTCACATAGCTCAGTGATTTAAATTTTGAATGATCACTTGGGTATGAGAAAGCTTTTCGCATGATGGGTGCGGCGTTTGCTCACCATCGACCACAAGCGCAATCATGTGACAACTTTGCAGGAGTGTCTGGCGTTGTTAAACTGCAATATAGACAAGTTTTTGTGCCATGGATCCACCATAAGACACTAGAGACCAAACAGCAGCTAAAGCAGTGGATTTATTTGGGTGAATTTGTGCCAAAGAAGTCCAAGTTGAGTTTGTCAGCCAAAAAAGTCATTGCTACAGTTTTGTAATGCACGCGGTATTTCATTGAGAATATTATGTCAACTTATTGATTCGATTATATGAGGATTTCAAAAAATGTGTGCACAAATGTGCAGTTTCCAATGCAAAAATCATTGAATTATGCTACGAATTGCTTCCTCATCTGCCCTATTCTCCGGATTTAGCCCCGATTAACTATTTATTGTTTCCAAACCTGCTGAAATGGATCCAACGATGAAATCATCTAACAAACAAATACCTTTTTTGATAACCTAGGCAAATTTTATTTTTTGAGAGGGATAAAAAATTTGGAGAACGTTGCTCAAAGGAGACTATGTTGAAAAATGAAATGATTTTTTATACAAAAAACTGTTTCATTCAAAAAGTCACGGATTTATTGACCTGCCCTTGTATTATAAGTATGCTGAAATTTAGCTTTCTATGTATTTTAGGATCTTCAAAAATCTTAAATCCAAAATATAAAAAATCTCGTAATTTCGCGGGATTTGTTAATCGAGAAAAATCCCGGTATTTTTTTTTTTTTTAAATCCTGGGATTTGGTAATCCCGAAATTTCCTGGATTTTCGGGATCGTGATTTCGGAATTGGCATCCCTAATTCTAAGGCGTTTTTTATATAATTTTGCATTTAATTCTTTAAACATTTATTCACAAATACATAAAATCTTATTTTTATAAATTTAGATTATACTTTCCAATTTTCTATACATTTTATTTATTATTCAAGTCAATGGATTAAATCCTTACAGACTTTTATTAAAGTACGTGTATATACAATTACAAAGAATTTCCAAAAGAAAAAACAAATAATTTAAAAAACTAATAATTACATTTGTTGTTAGAGAAAATCAATGAGATGATAAAGATTGTTTATAAATTCGCAGTTTTGGTAATTTTCATGTTTGTAAATTGACATTAAATTTTAAATAAAAACATTTATTTTTATTAGCAATTGCATACAAGGAAATACGACCAAACAAAATAATGTTGCTGTCACTGAATTTGACATAATTTTTCATTTTCATAAATTTATTTGCAAGTAACGATGATTTGTCTGTGGCTGTGAGTAGTAACGTCGACAACAGTAACAACTACAAAAAATAAAATAAACCAAAAACAACAGCAACAACAAGAGCAATAAAAATAGCAATCATAATTACATAAACCTCAAAAACCACTTAGTTAACGTTTTAAAACTACGTAGTACATACGAATAAATGAGCGAACGAGTGAGTGGTAAGTTAACAACTGAATGAACAACTAAACGTATGAGCAACATACGAAGGACTATTTGACAACTTCATTTAACCAAATACTATTCATACATCTGTATGTATGTACGTATCTGCGTTCTGCCACAAAAACATGTCGGTTTATATACGACAATTAATATGTGTTTGTATTTTTTTGTGTGTAAAACATGTACATATATATCTCTGTGATTACGAACTCATAATGTCACATTCAAATCCAAAATTTGTAATGTGTAAATTGTAAATAATAAGAATTTATTTGTGAACATAAATTTATATTAAAATTGAGATGTATGTTAATGTGTGCTTGGATTTATAGCACTTTAAAAATCCGTTTTTTAGGTTTAAGTAAGTTCCACAGAAAGTTCCACCGGTACTGAAAATTACAAAAATCACTTGCTTACCAAATTTTTATAACATTATTAAAAAAAAAAACACAAAAAGATTGATTGCATATTAAGTTAAATATTGTATTTGTTTTTTTCATATGATTTTAAACCTATTAATCGCAACAATTTTATTTAAATTATCTTTTAGAACTGCCTTATCTATAATATTGGCTGTATTACTTAAAAAAATGAGATTTTTTCAAATGTTTAACTTTTATTTTGAAACTATTGTACAATATAAATTTATTCAAGGTATTGGCCATTGTTAGCTATGACCTTCTCCCATATTTCTGGCAACATATAGATTCAGAGCCAAAAGAACTGCTCATATTTTGAGGCCAAGAATGGATCAAGTCAATATCGGATACTATGTTCCAAAGTGTTCCAAAGGGGCACGGTCTGCACTATAAAGCGGGTGAGGCAAGCACATCACTCTAAATACTGTTACGTTTTTACCTTTTAAAAACGGGATTTATTTCCTTTAAATAAACCGGATACTTTTGCTTGTAAATAAAAGCAGTTTTAGTAGTTTAAAATTGCAACAACTCTTTATTTATTTAAAATCTACAGGTCAAATAGTCACTCAGTGACTTTATACATGTCAATCAATTCGCAGAAATGCACACACACACTTTACAATGCGCAAACTCAAATGTATAAGGCAGTTGATGTTAACTCTAACAGCGCCAATGACCAACTCAACTCACGACTACAACCTCTGCCGCTATTTATACACACGCCATCTCTCGGGAATCTTCTACAATGCTCTTAACGGACAAACTAGTACATTTGAATTCTAGAGCTTTCGATGTTAATATTACCAGCTTAAACATGCAGTATTGTCATACTTACAAACAATGCTAATAACCACATGCTATCAACATTGTTGATAAATAGAAGCTTCTACTTATGGACGTGTTTATAAACATGATGAATGTAGCAGGCAGTCGTTACAGACCAGTAAATTCTAATCGCTATTACACATTCGTAACAATACCTTTACCGGCCGAGCCTTGCTATGATTTAATATTATGATTTCATGTTCTGGTCGTTTTTCGGCTAATGATCACTTCAAATGAATCAGTTGCATTGTCCCATCAAATACAGAGATTTACCTTAGCGCCATGGATAGTTGGCTTTGGTGTTAATTCAGCTGATAGTCCAGGTTTCACACATGATCTCTTAAGCTTTAGGTTATCTCGTAATGGATCCATTTTTCATCGCATGTACTGAATCGATGCAAAAATGATTTTCCTTTAAAGCCTTCAAGCATCATTTCTGACAAGCAAAATCGTGTTTCAAGGACTCTCGGCTTCAAATCGTATGATACCCAATTTCCCTGCTTTTGGATGAATCCTGCTACTCGCAAACATTTTGAAATTGCTATTTGAGTAGCTACCAATGATTTTGCAAGCTCTTGTTTAGTTTTATAACAATCTTCAATTCAATTCTTGGTCTTCACACTTGGAATACATTAAGCTTTGGTGAGAAGTAAAGCAAAATTTACCGAATATGACGTTTATTTGGTACAAATTTCTACATTTTTAAAGCAAAAAAAAGCTTTGTTGTTTACACTATTATGTTCAATAACTTAGTGAGAATAAATGACAGATATGTAGTCTTCAAAACTACATACGAGTTATTGAAAACAAAATCCGCCTTTAAAAAGGTACGCCGTCTATTGTAAATCCAGCATTTTTAAGTCATATACCCAATAATTTTTGACAACTAACAACAATACAAAAACAAAACTTGAGAAATCCCCTACAATCTCAAGCCATGCGACTTCGTGAAACTTTTCCAACCCGTTTGCTCCTCTACAAATCAAAAAGTTGCTGCTCTTTCTTACTCATTAATTCATTTTTAGGACCAATGATTGATGAGATAACTTTCACATGCAAGGATTTTTTTATACGCCTACTCAAGGGTTTTTAATTTTTGATTTGAATATACTGCAACTAATTTGAAAGCCTTTATAAATTTCATAGGTCTGAGATTACTTAATTTTTGACCTCACAGCACCGCTCCTCAGTGATCTGTGGACTCTTCGTCAAAACTCGAACTCAAATACTTCTCTGATACTCTGATTGAAAATGATAGTAAATAACAGATTTGTATCTTAAATATTTTGATTCTGCCTGCTTTTGAAACCAGTAAAGAAGGCAGAAAGTGCATAACCAGTAAGCTTAGTTAAAAACTTTTAAAAGTCATTGAAGTACTGTAGTAAAGTATGTCAAACCAAAACATAGTAATTATTACAAGGCACTACGAGCATGATTAGAAAATATGTCGCTTGTCGCGTGCTAAATTATACTAAAGGTTTAACATTATGTTTCAGATTTATGAATTTTTTGTAGATCCAGTGGAAAATTTTATTTTTTTGTCGCATTTGTGAATCCATTTCTATTGCTAATATACTGTAAAAAAATTTAGCTTAGTGCTACTAAAGATCTATCGAAAAATGGAAAAAGAAAATATTTTTGTCACTTTAAAGTGAAATGCGTACATAGAGTGTATTTTATATTTTTAAGTAGAGCTTCAATTTCTTCTAGATTTAAAATATGCTAAATACAAAAATGCTTCGTAATTAAGTGTATTTTTTTTTTTAATATATAATATTGTATATGGATGCTCTACAATGGAAAAATTATTAGCGCTTTGCCCTTTAATCAAAAACTTTGTAGGTTTTACAGATAGCAACGAAAATTGTGTTCTTTAAATACTACCTGAAATCGCAAATACTATACGTATGTACCACAAAATGATACTAAAACCAAAATTTAGAAATAGCCATAAACACAAACACAGGAAAAATACCTCAAAAGTAAGTAACAACTGTAACAAATGCCACGCTACCACAACTATCAATGTAATTCCAACTTGTGTTTATGAAAAATGAACTAAACACAACTAGACGAAGGAAACTTCTACATGCAATTACCCACAAATACATACACACTCATTGGCACAAGTTAAGAAATTCAGAAAATAAAAAAGAAAACTTTAAATATAAGATACCACTACAAAGAGTATTTTGTTCTGTATTGTATAGTATGTGCTCGTGTTGCAGGAGGACGACGAGTACAACTGCAGCAAACATTAATGATTGCTTGTTATATTTAGTTACTTACTAGTTACTCGTACTAGAACTACAACATAACCAAGAAAAACTCTAAATAGAATAGAGTGCAGGTGTATTGCAAGAATGAATGTATATAAAAGTTGGTTAGCTGAAATAAAAAAAAAAAAAAAATATATATTGAGTTCTGTAGGTGGCCCACAAAATATCAATTTATGTATGTGAAGATGTGTCTGTAGTTTATAGACACAAGAACACGTTCAAGGCATAAATGTACAACACGAACGGAAAAACTGCATGCGTACGTGTTTTATGAAATTCATGTCTTTATATACTTACACACATACTACGTGGGAATGCTGGTATACAAAAATACATATTTAAAACAGACTTTCTTACTGAACAGAGTATGTGACTTTTAAATTGGTTGAATAAACAGTGAGGGAGAGAATATTTTTAACTATTTAAACAAATGTTTTTTTTTTTTGTTAGTAACAGTAATATTTTTCGTTTACACGAAGTCGTATGAGTAATATCGAATAATCATAACAAGTATACGCAAGAATAATTTATAAATGGTTTTAAATTCTAATTTGTTAAGGGTAATAACCAAGGCAAGGATTTTCATGCACTAAAAAATTAAAAATATGTTTATTTGAAATATATTTATTAATAAAATACAGATATAAATTTCAGGTCACATTTTCAATATAAAACAACATAAAAGGTTTTAAATATATTTTTTCAAAGTAAAAATAAGAAAATTCATGTATGTATGGAAATTATACAATATTTATATTAAAAAAAATCAGTCAGTTATTTATTTTCATGTTACAAAATTACTTAATTTAGATTTCTATTTGTATAAACAAATAAATTTTGTTTTAAATTTCCAAAAAGAAAACGTTGTCTGATCGGACGAAAAAAGCTTTAATACATTGAAAATGTACGCTCAACGTCAACAGAAGTTAAAGGTGCATATTTAAATGAAGCCAGTTCAATTGGAGATTATTCATTTTCAATTTGATTTTCTTCATTAAAATTGCTATCTAATATGTCAAAAATTGTTTTTATTATATGATATCCAGTGTTTTTCTGTAATATATTCTTTAGTTTTGTTTCAATTTGGTAAGAAATTCCTCCGTTTACATTATTAATTTTAATGGCAGCATCATCAATTATTTTTACTTGTGCATTCAGCGAATTGAATCCCTGTAGTTTAGTAATAGTTTCAGAAATAAAGATGTAATTTGAGCACGGAAATGCTAATTGGATTTAATATTATGTCACAAAGAGAACAATGTAGAAAAGTCGATATAAAAAAATTTTCGAAAAATCGAAAAGTCGACAATCTCAAAAAGACTTTTTCTTTCAACAATAGAATTTATTTACTATTTTTACAACACTAAATAGAGTTGCCAAATATATGTATGTACAGTGTACACTGATATAAAAATATGCCCAAAAGAAAACAAAATATGCAATACAATGGAAAAATATGCTAAATATATGCATTTAAAAGAAAAATATGCAACAACAAATCGATGCCATTTTGTTGCAAATTCTTCGATTCGGAAAGATAAATTGTCAAAGGTGATTTTGAGTTACTGACTACAAACATGCATTTGCATAGAAATCCTTGCCCTGGTAATAACACAAAAAAAAAAAAATTAAAACTAAATAGTACATTTATATTACAGTTCTATAAGTCGATTGTTCGAACAATCGACTTTTTGTTGATCTGAAAAAAGTCAATCGATTACATTCTAAATGACGCTAAAGGTAGTCAGCCAGTAGTCGGACCAGTTGTTTAGAAAATACAGATTTATTAAAATTTTTCTTCCAATCGACCTTACGGGATTTCGACGGAATAATCTGTACAAAATACAGAGTATTTCTTTAGTATTTTCTTTCTTAATAAATATATCAAAAGTTTGACGCCCTGGATTTTTTTCAAAATATTTCCCGAAGGTAGCGTGATTACAAAAGGGTCGCTATGGACAATTATAAATCGATCCGGGCGGACGACCATCGTTACATCTACTCAGAAAGTGATTCTGATCGGTTTGCTTTAAGGTGGGCGTTAGATTAATATTTGTTAACGTTAAAATCATACGCACAAACGCATAATACCCTCCACATTATGGTGGTGTAGGGTATAAAAATTTGGAAAACAAATTCTTTTTTTTTTTTCACACACTGTATGTCAGCTAACACGTACGTATGCATATATGCATCTTTCTGTGTCTGCCTATATGTGTGTTGCACAGTGTATGTATATTTATACAGCTACTTAACTTTGGCAAGTTTAAGTTTAAATTGTATAAAGTTCGTTGAACACACATAAACTAAAACTGTAGAAAGCTGGAAAAAATCCCACACATTTATACAAATAATACACATGCATTCAAACATACTTATCCAGAAGGAAGAAATGCTAGGTCTTCTCTTTATAGGCCTTCTAAAAAACTGCTTCTAAAAATTAGTTGTCTCCTTGTAAATTAATTTGATTTGCTATCAATATTATTAACCGTTACATGAAACCTGAAGAAGCTCACCATCTTCTAAAAAAATTTTGTCTTTAATAACATTTGATGTGAAGGAGTTTTTATATGTAAAACTGCACACGTGATACTGTAAAGCGGAATTCATTAGGAAGATTGTGCATAATAACCCTCTTTAAAGGCTTGCTTCAGCAGACTTTCAATTAGGCTTTCATTTTCAGGTTTTTAATAAAAGTTCCTATGTAAACATTCTATCAGGCATTACTCGGCAGGCCTTCTAAAATGTCTTCTATCAGCGCTCTAACAGAAGCGAGTATGCAAGGCCTTGGCTCCCAATGACACGTCGCACAGTGTTGATAATTTTGAAATAGCTGCCAAAAGTATTTTTTTTCTTTTGCCACCAATTTTTTATTTTAATTACACATATTAAATATAATACCTGAGAACATCAGAAGCCAAAAATTCAGGTCTCTATGTAAACATTTTCCTTATAAACCGGGTGATTTAATATGCACCTTTTTATTATTTGACTAAAAAGTAGGATTTTGTAATAAATTTTGACAATTCAATCGCTTATAACTTTTTATTTTCAAAAGGGATTTTTATGAAATAAACGGTTTTAGTTAAAATGGTTTTATAGCTTTAATTGCAATGTAGACATATGTTTTCAATACTTTTGAAATCGCTTTCATATTATTTTTAAAAAAATGTTAAATTTTACATAAATTTAAGGTTTGATGGAATAATACCTTTGGGAATTAATAATATTTCTTTAAAAACCTTGTACCATTTTAAAGTACGTAAATATCAGAGAGAAAATATACATAGAGCGGAAACTAGAAAAAAACTTTTTGTTTTCACATAGTTTTGTTTTACTAAAACATTCTCATCACTTAGGTTTTTGACAACTGAGTTAGGTCTTTGACAGGAGAGTTTCTATGAATATTGTATTTTTGTATTTTTTTAGCTAAAATGAATCTTGTTGACTTGGACGTAAATCTAACCACATTTTCTACTACTATTATCATTATTTATTAAATTTTATTGGAAAATAAATTATTTCTAATAATAAACTTTTCTAAAAAAATTCAACAAATTCGACAAAAAGATGGACTCAGAAAGGCTTTTACATAGAGAATTATACATAGAGACGAGACACTCCGATTTGTCAAACAAAAATACTTACAACAAATCATAAGTCTGATACAACAAAATACATTGACTAGCATGAATTTTGTTGTTCCAAGAGTTAGGTTTTTCACAACAGATTTAGGTTTTTGACAAATACGTCTCGTCTCTATGTTACCCTATGGGATTTTATGTTATACAATACAATATATACTCAATTTTTTGTAATAAATTTCATATCCAATTAAATTTTTTTTTTCAAAATTTAAAAAAAAAAAATTTTTTTTCTAAATTATTTTTCAAAATTAAAATTTTTTTAAATTGTTTTAAATTTTTTTTTTCGAAATTGTTTTTTTTTAAGTTTCTAAAAATATTTTTTTTTAATTTATTAGTGAAAAAAAAATTTTTTGGTAAAAAAAAATTCGGGTTAACAAATATTTTTCCCGATTTTGGCCCATTGTATTATTATAGCCTTATATACATCGTTGCAATAGACTTTGAAATATCTATCATAAGATATCAATTTTTTCTATATTAATGACTTAGTAATCCAGATATAGATCAAAAATATACCAAAAATCGAGGTTGTCCCGGTTTTTTCTTATATCTCAGCCATTTGTGGGCCGATTTTCTCGATTTTAAATAGCGAGCGAGCGGGAAAAATTTCCGATATATTAAGGTATCAATTATGTATGTAAGTTATTTGGGGGCTACGGAAAGTAGATTTCAACATACAGACGAACATGATTATATAGACTTCGCTATCTATAACGATCCAGAATATATATACTACTTTGTGTGGTCGCAAATGAAAAATGTAGAAATTACAAACAGAATGACAAACTTATATAACCCTTGAAACTCATGGTGAAGGGTATAAAAACCCATTAAAAAATTCCGTCTGTGTCAAAAGTTTTAGACTTTTTGCCGCTATTTTTAAATTAGCTACATTGTCCGCTATTGAAACGATTTTTGTTTTTGTGTCTGCAAAATAAGGCCTTTAGCAAGGTCTCTTTTCTGCATCTTTTTCCCGCTGAGTACTAACATATACAAATACATATAAAGGGAATACAGGCTCTGTATTTATATTGAGTAAAATTTTATAAGCGAATATAAGCATATACGTATATATATATACAACTTTATGTGCCTTTAAGACACAGACATAACCACACACAAACATACATTCTTGTGTTCCTAGTTACAGACCAACATTTTTGACTTTAACTGACGACAGTAGCACTTCAACGGAAGTGCGGTGCATATAAACATTTGCAAATATGAATGGTATGCAAAAAAATACACCGAAAAACAGCAACAATAACAGGTGCACAGTGGGTCTTTTAGTATTGAAGTGGAAATTTTTAGTAATATTATATACACATGGCTGTTTAAAATTCAAGTATATGAAGCCAGAAAGTGTCCCTGAAATTATAAAGCTTTTCAAAGATATTTAAACCTTTCCAGCACACTGTCCCAACTTAAGTACATCAACAATATATGGACTCGTTATTAACACAATCCAACAATAACAGTAAATGATCGAACTTTTTCTTTGTATGTTCATTTCGTGTTGGTTGTTTCATTACATCTACATACACCTTTCTATATTGCTACAAAACTTTGTTGTATTTATTTCATTGTGTGTGTGTGTGTTAGAGTGTTTATAATTTTACTGCTGCCGTGTCCTACTACTCGTGTGCAACTTAATTTATTAATAACGGAAACTTCAACGTTCATGTTTATGTGCATACATGTGTGTTTGTACGACAACTAACTGCCGTAACATGACTGCAAACTCACACAGATACAAATAGCTGCATTTGTAGCTGTTTTTTATTTCCTTCGCAATGTGATTTTATAGGAATTTTTCTTGTAGAGGGTGCGCGTGTTTTGTTGGGTTCTATTCAAAGAATTTATTTGATGAAAAAAAATCAAGAAAGTTAAACATTCATAAGGTATTTTTCCAGTGCGTGTGTTTTTCTTGCTTTTAATAAATAAATATTATTTTACTTGTGAGTATTAGGATGGCCTTTATATTGGACTTTCTCGATTTACGATTCCATGAAATAACTTGAAAATAGAATTGGTCATTATCAAATAACATTTATTGATTTCACCCATATGCTTTTAACTAATATAGTCACAGAAAAATAAAGAACATTTAAAATTCATCTTCATCCCTTTAAAAATATCCGACAAGAGTTTTTGGAAATTCATACCATTTTGGGAATAAAACGGGTAGAAGCTATATTTTGGTTCTGTACATAAACCAATGAATATTAAAATCATATTCTTTACATATCAAAAAATACCAAATATATGACTTGAAAAATATAAAATGTTTAACATTGGTTCCTCCAGTCATACAAAAATTAACTAACTGGATGTTATATAGAAGACACACGCAGAAAAAAAATATAGTTGTACATTGTTACTGTAACCATTTCAAATTTGTGCATGGTTACTGTAACAATATCAAAATTTTTAACAATATTATAGTCACAGTAACTATATATATGATTGTGGTAACAATAATATGGTTAATTTATCATATATATGGTTACAGTAACCATGTATATGTTTGTGACAACCATTTATATGATGAATAATTTTATCATAATATGTTGTTCTCAGATTATGATATGAGAGCATCATAATATGGTAAGTCCTTCATCATATAAATGGTTGTCACAAACATATACATGGTTACTGTAACCATATATATGGTTTAAATATTCATGTGAATCGTAAATTAACCATATTATTGTTACCACAATCATATATATAGTTACTGTGACTATAATATTGTTAAAAATTTTGAAATTGTTACAGTAACCATGCAGAAATTTTAAATGGTTACAGTAACAATGTACAACTATATTTTTTTTCTGCGTGCAAGATTGAAGTTGTAGATTTATCCAAAACCGGGTAAAGGTTAGGTTAGGTTACGTGGGTTGCTCGCAAGTTAGCGAGTTCACTCGGAGGCCTTGTGGCCCATTGTGTTACCCTTAGAATTACCATTCCCTTATTTTGAGATTTCATACATAAAGGGAGAATAGCTGCCCACCCTAATTTTGTTGACTATGTGCTTCTTGTGATCCCCGTGAGAACCAGCCAGCACTTCTAACAAATCTGATCATATTTACTTGTGCACATCTCTGAGACAATCCAGATCATGGAAAAAAGCTCTACCAAGATGTAGTATTATATGCTCTTGTAAGGCTGGGCAGTTACATAGAAGGTGTTGTACCGATTCTTCCTCCTCGTCATCCAAACAACTTCTACAATAGCTATAACGTGGGTAACCCATACGTTTCGACATGCGTCCAATCATACAGTGCCCAGTGATTATACCCGTACGAAGCCTGATCGAATTCCTACTAAGAGACAAAAGAGTCTTAGTCATATCCTCTGTCAGAGTGGGTCAGAGAAATCTGGATATTCTACAAGTGATGATAGTTGACCACCTCAGTTCCGTCTCACTCAAAGTGCATTCATTTATCAATTTCGATACGGTCACCAAGGCAGTGTGATATCCCTTTGAGCAAGAGATACGTCTAGGAACGACCCGTTCGTTGCGCATTCGTCAGATACTTCATTTCCCCGGATGATCTCATGTCCTGGCACCCATATCAACTCGACGTGATGTTATGTCAGTTGTGCCAGTGATTGGATGCAGTTGAGAAGGCATTTCGACTTAATAAAGTTGGAGTTAAGAGCCTTGATTGATGCAAGACTGTCCAAGTAAATATGTATAGTAGAATTTTCCAAATTCAGTTCCCGGATTCTTGTCGCGGCTGTATCGATGGCATATATCTCAGCCTGGAAAACGGTGCAGGTATCCGGTAATTGAAAGGTCCAGTTCATCGAAGAAAATTCCCTAGCCCGTTCCTCTTTCTGTCTTTGAACCATCAGTGTAGACTGAGATCACGTCGTTCCTTAGGACAGTGTTCGCGGCCCATTCATCCTTTGTCGGTATATTGATCCTAAACGTCCTATCAAAATTCAGCGTACGTACTAAGTAAGCCGTTTCTTGCCCCATGAATGGCCTGCCTATCTTTTGTAGGATGGTGCACTGACCAATACGATCATGCTTCAGTCCGCTCGACTGTTTGAGTCGTAGAGCAGACTTAGCAGAAATGCATTTGCCTTCTTCATTCGACTCTCAGCATTACGTTTCCACGAGAGCTTAGAGTCCAAAATTACGCCAAGATATTTGGCTTCGCTTGAAATCTTTAGAAAAGCACCATCCAGTCGTGGAGTTCTGAATTTTGGGATTTTGTATCTCCTGGTGAAAAGAACCAGTTCGGTTTTGGCAGGGTTGACACTTAGACCGTTTTCTCTGGCCCATGATAGTAGAACGCTGAGAGCTGAATCCATGATTTAACTTATTGTGGAAAAAACTTCCCTTGAATAAGAAGCACAACGTCGTCAGCATATACGACTACTTTGGTGCCTGTCCTACTGAGCCTGAAAAGGATTTTATTTACGACAAGATTCCACAGAAATGAAGAGATGACACCACCTTGTGGTGTGCCCCTTGTCACAACTTTCCTTGTCCTACCAATACCCATATTATAGTTTATGGCCCCTAAGCATATTTTCTTAAGCATATTTTCGGTCCAATTTTATATCCGCTGATCAACACCTAAGTCAGCCAGTGCATCAACTATTGCGGATATATTCACATTATGAAATATCCAAGAAAGATGACATAACATACTCTTTTTTGTCAAGTATCCTCTCTGTAGTTCCAACAACGTCATGCAAGGCTGTCTCCACCGACCTCCCTTTAAGGTATGCGTGTTGTGCCCTAGAGAAATTGTCCGGGGGAGGATGTTCCTGACATGGATATCGATCAATCTTTCCAGTGTTTTCAATAAAAACGATGACAGACTGATCGGTCTAGAGTCCTTGGCGGTACTAAAACCAGGTAAACCATTCCCGCTTTGGGGATTTTACTAAAAATCATAATAAGCCATCGATTTTTGGAGTAACGCTGGGAAAACCTGGTAAAGACATAAAACATATATTTATCTTGAACACATGAGCACAAATTTGAATCGTTTAAGTTATAGGAACATGAAATTAAGCATATATGACTCTAAGTGAACGAGAAATTATATAAATGAATTGCAATCCACGAAGGTTAATTGTACTTTTTCTATTTTCAACGATAGGGATAGCTTCGCCGGGTCAGTTAGTGTTTTATATATAAACATCTATGGATAAATTAAATATAAAAATGTTTTTAAATGGATTTTTACAGCATTTAATTTTGTTGAAAATATTGCTACTTCAAAAAATCTGCAACCTCTAAACGTTTTCCAATTTAGCTAAAGTTTTTATCAATTGGCTTTTAGATGGCGGAAAACAAAAGTCCAATAATAGTGTCTCCCTAATGCGAAGGCATATGTATATAAATGCATCTGTGTGTGTTTGTGTAATTTTGATATTTAACGGTTAAGTGATTTCCTTGAATGTTGATTTCATTATGTTTAACACAACTGCACCCTACAAATAATTATAATGCAATTCTACACATACAATGTTTAAAGAAATTTTAAAAGAATTCATAAATATTTTAATGATTTCGGAAAATTGTTATGAAGTACTTATGTATAAATAATTACACTTGTGTTTGACGTCCGTAAACGTTAAGTAGGTCATTAATAAGGACTGAAAAGGCAGGGATTTATATTTGAATAAGTATTGCTGCAAATATTCTTAGCTATTCTATTTACTGACAACTTAAATATGCAATAAAATGTTCTGGGAATTTTCAGAAACTCATTCAAATATTACATAGAACGCTGTTATCCTTAGACCTTTTTAAAATAAAACCTAAAAAATTAAAGACTAAAACATGTGCATACATATTTTAAAAATACTAAAACCTCAATAAAACAAAAGTTTACAGAAAGAAAGTAAAAAAAAAATGAAACACGAAAACGAAAAACATAAACCAATGACCAGTCAGTTCATTTTCATCTGATTGTAACATCTGTTCATACACAATGCAATATTGTAGACTTTTGGGCCTAAATGTCTAAAAACAATTTACACAACAATGCACCAGACTGAACACTGAACTCGACTCAACTAAACTGGAACTGAAATACCAATACATTCAGATGATGGCAATTTTTGTTAAGGCATTTATTCAGTTGACTGTTTTTATGGTGTGTAATATTTATAACTGAAAAACTAACAAAACCAGCAACAGCAACAGCAACAACAACAATAGAAAAAAAAGTAACTCATACAGAGAGAATCATATACAGGCTGACACAATATTAATGTTTATCAAATGGCAAGTGACTTGACATGAACGTCACATTGCACAAAACTGCAGCAATACAACACTATAGCAGGCTGAGATTCAAGGATGTTGAAATGATTTTTATTTATGGCCCACAACAACAACAATACAATAACAAAATGTTTAACAATTAAAATAATGAAAGAGCATCACCGACAGAGATTTCAAATATATAAAGATTTTTCAAAATAACAAACAATTATAAGTAATTGAAACAATTACTTATGTATGATTGTATGTATGTGTAAACAATACCCACACACACATAAACAGTTAGTCCTCTCAAATATACTATAAACAAATATAAGATTTCATTATAAGTATACAACATTCATACGTTTGCGTTAGTGTTTGTATTTATATTTAGTCATACAATTAATATTTAGTATTAATAGAATATTTAATTAGTTTAAATAAAATTTATTAATTCATTTATTTCTGTGTCAATTGGGAGGCAAATATTAGTAATAACTCTAACAATAATATTAGCATCTATATATATAAAAGTGAATGTGTGTTTGTATGTTTTTAATTATGTTTATTGGATTGAGCTCTATGGACGGTTAAACGGCTGATCCAATTTGCTTGAAGTATGCTCTTTATGTCTGGAGCGCGACTTTTTGCTGGTTCCTCCCATACAAAGTTAATTTTAAAAATCAAATATTTAGGAATCTATCATAGCTATAGTGGGCGTGGCACCTCCCATACAATCTAAATACTAAAATTCATATCTATCTGTACAATTGTTATATGTAAAGCCTTGAAACATTGTATGAATTAGTTATTTAGGCCAAATATTGGCAAACTAGAAATTGTGGGCGTGGCACCTCCCAAAGACCATGACAAATTATATATAACGGAAGCTACAGATGCGCGGATACCAACAATATTAAGTAAATGTTAAAATGTGTATAAACTTTAAAAATGTCCGTCTATATATCGCACTGGTTCCTTTAAAGAGAGTCAACTCAAAATTTAAAAATTTTCAGTAAAGGCAATAAACTGTATTTTTATACCCTGGAAATTCCACAATATAATTTACCGATCCTATATATATTCTGGATCCGTATAGATAGCGGAGTCGATTAGCCATGTCCGTCTGTCTGCCTGTTGAAATCAATTTTCTGAAGACGCTATATAACTTACAAGCTTGACTCATACATCAATATATCGGGAATTCTACCAGCTCGGTTGCTGTTTGAAATCAATGAAATTAATGACTTAGTAATCTATATCTGGATTACTAAGTCATTAATATAGACAATATCGATATCTAATGATAGAAATTTCAAAGTCTATTGCAACGATCTATATAAGTGATTTGTACCCAGAATGAGTCAAAATCGGGAAAAATATTTCTTAACCCGAATTTTTTTTCCCAAAATTTTTTTTTTTTGCATAAATTCTTTTTCACTAGTAAATTAAAAAATAAAAATTAGAAAAAAAAAAAAAATTTTTTTAATTAATAAAAAATTTGAAAAAAAGTATTTCGAAAAAAAATTTTGAAAACAATTTTGAATTTTAAAAATGTTTAAAAACAATTTCGAAATTATTATTTTTTTTTAATTTTGTAAAACAATTTTTAAAAAAAAAATTGATTTTGTTTAACTAAAAATATTTTAATTCTAATTTGGTGAAGGGTATATGAGATTCGGCACAGTCGAATATACCTCTATTACTTGTTTTTAATACATTAGTAAATGCCGAATGAGTAGAGAAAATGATGTAAGATTTTTGCAGTTGGTATATAAGACCACGTACATCGATTTCTAGCAAAAAGTGAAAATTGAAACATTTTGAGTTGACTCTCTTTAGTGTATCCATGTATTCCGATGATAACTTCGGAAATGCCATTTGATTTTAACCGATTGCAGTTTCCTATTTGCTTAGCATTTGCAATTATATGTAGGATATTATATGTCCTAAGACATTAGAACAGCAAATATAACAGGGGAACATAATTGACATTTTGGTTTGGTGCAGCGAAAAATGTAATTGATAAAACATATATGGGACATTTCATTTTCAAAACTATCTTTAGTTTTTTTTGGGCTGCCCTTTCCCATTGGAGTTGTTGAGGCTGTCGCGGTGATGACCCGAAATTTGTTGCACAGTGTAATGTTCTTTTTATTACATTAGAAACTAATTTTAGATAGACTAAATATATTTTAATTCACTACGGTACAGGTAGCGAAGCACACCGGGTTTTAGCCAGTTTATTAATATTTATTTGATTACTTCCTAAAGTCTTAAGAACATTTAAAGTTGGAAGAATGATGTTTTTGGAAAAGTCATTCAAGACATAATCGATTTCATTAGGAGTAAAAGTTATTCACATAAATAAATATAAAAATAATGTTTACTTATGCTTTAAATTATTTGCAGGGAATTTGTATTTTATTAGTTTAATTAAAATTAAATGGGAAAATATAGTATTTGTTCGCAAAATTATTTAGAGCAGATTTTCAATATTTATGTATTTAAATTCAATAAGAGTTTTTCTTAATCATCATGAAGGGATTAATTTGTAAATAATTTAGTAGCTTATGCACGATTTAATCTTAATTAAATTTTACATAGTCCGTGCTGATGAGTTTTTGAGTTGATTTGTATTTACATGGGCTCGTAATTAGAATGTAGACTTTTAGGGGGTCTTTAAAGTTGTTCAGAAAGTCATTTTGGCACCGAATCATTAATTGCGATGGTAAATGGATCCATTACAAAAAACCCGAAGCGTAAGAGATCGGCCAACAAACCAAATCGACTCAAAAGCTAAATATCTATGGCGCTAAGGTAATGCTCGGTATTTGGTGAGACCAAAAGGGTCCCATCTATTATGAAGTGCTGAAATCTGGCCTAACTATGTCAGGGAATCCTTACCGAATGCAATATATTCGTCTGAAGCGAGAAAATCGTCTAGAATATGCCGCCAAACATGAAACCGTAATGTTCCATTATGACAACGATAGGCCACATGTTGCAATACCAGTCCAAAACTCTTTAGAAAGAAGTGGTTAGGAAATTTTGCCTCATCCGCCTTATAGCCAAGACTTTGACCCGACCGACTACTATTTGTTTCGATTGATGCAGAACGCTCTCTCTGGGATACCCTTCACTTAAGAACAGAGTATCCGATATTGGCTTGATTTGACCATATGACTATATATGACTATCAATTTTTTAGTAGTCCTATTCCTTATTTATCTGTTCTTGGAAAAATATTTGCGAGATTTGTCTATGGCATCTATATTTTTTGTTTTTTTTTTTTTCTACTCATCCATCGTTAAAACACAGCTATAACAAAGCTATTATCACTTTTCAAACTATTTTATTAATTGAGCTTGAATTAATGAGATTATAAGTTATAAAATATGCAAATCGATAGCTGAGTGTGTAAATATAATTTTAACAAATTATTAAAAGCTCACACATACTTCTACACGTTAGTAAATCATTTTGAATAGGTTTATACAATATTATAAATGTATTTTTGTCAAGTACGTACACAAATAATTGCAATGTAATTATTTAAAATAATTTGTAAGTAATTTGTTAGATTTATGCATTCATTTCTATGTTTTTCTTAAATTTTTTGATGTTTTGTGTTAATGAAACAAACAAATTTGCCATGCAACAAACATTTAAAACAATTAATTTGTATTTGTAGTGGTGGTACTTAATAAATAGCAAAAGGAGTAAGAAAAACACATAACTCCTTTTACTACATACATACATGTGTGCTGGCTGTTAGTTTGTCTAGTGTTGTATTTGTTCATAAATACAAGATTTAAATGTATTATGTATCAACATCATTTGCATAAGTTTTATGAATGTTGCCAAACAAAAAAAACTTGAAAATATAAACGTTTTTGTCATTAGCAGACGCTTTATCCTGCATATGAGGGAAATCAAAAATTGTGGAGAATCGTGGAAACTGTACTCAGTTTTGAATTTGTACTTTAAACACAAAATGGAGTATCTCGGGTACATATATGAAAAAATAAAAAGACGCAAAATTTTTGTTCTCGATCCGATGTGAATTCTTCTAGATTACGAGATATCGCATTTGAAAATTTCAGTTTTTTTTTTACTTAGTCTGGATTTTTACTAATAACGGAACCAATCTCTTCCGATTTTTTCAAATAAATTGTTCAATAACGAATCTCAATTTGTAAAATTTTATTAAAAAAATTCATAACAAGAATTTTATTGTTTAATTTCTCAAAAAAGATTCAGCTAAATTTGTCCTCTTTATTATTGCTAAAAATTTTCTATGAATTTCTTAATGATTGGAAATGTAGTAGGAAATGGATTCTTTGTACAATGCAAGCTCGGTATTCGCGACTAACCATTATCGCGACGGTTATCGAGCGGGTTCTGTAATCGCGACAGTTTACGAAAAACGGGTTCTTTTTTGGCGACTTTTATCTGTTTTTTTTAAATTTTATTACAAATTCTATAACCAAAAAAAGGGAAATCCCCGTCTTTTGATATAATAACCTTTTTGGATGATTTGTCATTGTATTCGTGCCATTTGTTGTGTAAATATATCTGTTAATATGGGAAAAGTTTAACATATTTTAAAGCCAACGATTTCTCTGAAATTAGAGATTTTAAAAACATTTCAAATATTCAATTTGCGTGAATTACAAGTTGCACTGCATTATGAAGCAAGAAAATTCATTAGAAAAGTTCGTACGTACAACAGAATGTGGCCCTGGCAAACGTTGAACCTTAAAGAAACTTGAGTACCCAAGAATGTAAAAAATGCGTTATAAGTGGCTTGTAAAACAAGGGGAAAAAACATTAACAGTGATTTTATGATCAAAAGCCAGTCATTTGTATTCCAAAATTTATCAAACCAATTCAATGACAGTGAAGAATGGTTGAAGAAATTTAAGTGTCGACATCGAATTCGATTTTTAAAAATTACGGGCGAGATATTGTCTTCGAAACCACATCTTATTGATACATTTGTGAAAGAGTTTAAGGATTACATTAATGAGCATAGGTTGACTCTTCACCAAATCTAAAATGCCGACTATTCCGATTTATATTATACGATGGTTTCAAATCTCATTCTTGTCATATGTAATGAGAAAACGTCTCCCGGAAGAAAAATATGTAAAGAACGAATAACTTTTGGTTGTTGGAAAATCGAAAAACCCACGCGGCTTTAAATTCTTTTTCAATAATCCTGTAATATACAACTCCAATAATAACGCCTGGATGACATGATTTATATTCAAGTACTGGTTCCATCACGAATTTAAGTTGAGGAACTAAAAAGTGATGACGGTTTAATTATAGCAATGAATTGCACCCAATTGCACTGCGCTTATTCAACCGTTAGATCAAAACGTTATCAACTTGGTCTAATTAAATTATAAGAATTAAACTTGCTTGGCGAGAAGGGAACAAATTTGGAGCTCAAACTAAAAACCTTCAATCTCAAAAATGCAGTTCAGACTCTAGCTACGTTCTAGAATAAAATATCAGTGTCCAATATCTGAAAATCCTGGAACGCCTTGCTCGTATTCGGTACTAAATGAAGTGAAGAGGATAACATGCCCTTAAATATTTTAAAAAATATAATTCAGGAAGAAAACGAAGATCTTTCAACTATTGTAGCTCAAATGGTACGTAACATCTTTTCACGAATGCTGACAAACAACTGGATTCAAGAAGAATTTCATGTGGAATGTAATGAGGAACAAATGGAATTATCAGATACGCAATCGTAGGATTTATACGATAGTGGTCATGAAGAAAACAAAATTAAAGTGGACGATTGTATAACATAATAAACATATGCATACAATGGGCTTTGGAAATTTTAAAAAATGGGTTCTGTTATCGTGAAAATTCAGTTTTCGCGACAGGTCTGGTTTATAATTACTCGCGAATACCGAGCTTGCACTGTATTTCAATTAATTACTTAACATGTCTGTTCTTCGATTTGCCTGTACCCAAAACTGATTAGATGTCTGAAATCCGGCATTCATTGTGTTAAGCTTATTTAAGTAACAAACCAAATCGTAACACATGTGGATCGTCTTATAATTGGTCATAGCTTCCATATAAGGCGCACTTCCGAAAATTAGTTTAACGAGCATAAAACTTCTGAAAGTGTTGGTATCCCAACAAAATTCAACACAACTAAGTTTCAAATAGAAATAAATAGCACGTCCTAATTTCATAGACATTGGTTTAAATTTGGTCATAGTTGTCAATATAAGGCCCACTTCCGAAAATCACTCACGAAAATAAAGTACAGTGCACTCGCGGTAACGTGAACACCGTCTAACGTGAACACCGCCTAACGTGAACAAGATTTTTTTTTACATTGACTACTCTGTAACGTGAACAAACTCAGAAAGCTCTATAACGTGAACAATTTTTTTTCACTGCATAATATGCAGTGACGATATGTTTTCTAAGCATGTAGACAACACTAAAATGCATAAATTAAATTAGATTTACAAGTTTAAGGAATCCCCTTTTATAAAAAATGTGTTTGTATCCTCTAAATTAATATTTTTGTATGGTAGCGAATGAGTAATTTTATTTGCTATTTAATTTTATTTCAGTGGATATTTTCTCGTGATCTAGTTTTGTTTTGTAATGAATTTTAATTACTAATTTTAGCTTTATATTTTAATAATGCAAATAATAATAAACGAATTTCACGTTCAAGCGTGCAAAACATAGGGTTATATTTTAAAATTTTATATTTTGTTCATGAAATTTAACAATCGCTAACGTGAACAATTTCGCTAACATGAACTCCCTTGGTTTTAATTAGTTCACGTTACCGCAAGTGCACTGTATTGAAATTTTAAATGAAAAAAGTTTTTTCTCATTTACTTAGCGCAGGCTATTACTCGTATATTGTTGGGTTTGGCAGTCTATACTTTCTTACTTGTTTAATTCTGCCAAAATGATCTTTTAACATGGCGAGTCAGTATTTCACATGAAATATGTTCCCTTTTCTCATTTTTCGTTCATCACCTTTGTTCACGTGAAAAATTCCTCATGTTGTGAAATTTGTATGCGGAATTTTGTAAACAATAACCAGCTACTACGAACAAAATTAACTATTGTGCATGAAAAGTTCGTGGGTTCCCTTCGAGGGAAATGGATATTTCATGTGAACATAAATTTAACATGTTATTCACGATAGGGGTGAATATGTGTTATAATTATGAAAGACTTAGGGCCATTATTACAACTTGCCTTTATGTTCGTAATAGTAAAAGTTAACTTTGATGCTACCTTTTTCTATTACTTAAAGTTACCTTTTACTATTACTTACGAACATAAAGGCAACTTGTAATAATAGCGCTTATAATATGTAAATTAAATGTATAATACGTTAAAAGTTTCAGGTGAAACTGAAATGATGAAACTGCGGAAAAAAATTGTATAAGAAAATAAATGTTTTGTGAGCCTTTGGAATTTTTTGAAATAACCACTACTAAATACATACGTACACATTTATCTGACTTAACTGCATATTTAAGATAAGTCTGTCTTCATATTTTAAAAACAATTTTATTATTTTGGCTTATTTTTTCGTTATGATTTTTATTATTTTGTTCTTAAAAATACCTATTCAGAAATATTTTAGCCTACCAAAATGCGACAAAAATCGGAACGAACCAACCAAACTACCAAAAGTCAAATTATTAACTAGAAACTACCAATTTTGGTCCAATTGGACCAAAGCGGTAACGCTGATTTAAACCAACATAACTTTTGCGCGCAATGAGAACAATGATTAACACCAACAGTTTCAGCATGATTAAGTATTGGGATATACAACTACAAAATAGCTTCATGTCATACGAAAAAATTTTCAAAAATATTTTTTTCAAATTCTCCAACATTTTTGATTTTCCTCATATATTCCCATTCTTTTACTAATAGTCATGTGTTTGAATGAAAATGTTTGCTATTACGTTATATTTAACATATGAGTCCCTACTAATACAAACAACTTATGAATAGATAAATGTTCAACATAAGTGAGGGTTGAACATTTATCCGTCCCAATTAATGTCGGAACTAGTTCTCCATTGACGAACTAGCCTTACAAGCGACTTGTAAGGCTTTTAACTGGCGATTTTAACCAATTGACTAGGTGTTATACTTAAAATAAAGAAAACATTGTGATTTAATTTTTACTTAACTTTTCCCGCCACCCTCGTTTTTTTACCCAAGTTAGATTCTATACATATGGAACGTATACGAATCTGTCTGAGTTTGTATTTGAAGTCTCTCCCAATTCTCCCAATGTGACAGGTTCCGTTGTTTTTGTGCATTTGAGTGTGCGAACGAGAATTTATTTGGAAAAGAAAGAAGAAAAAAAACGTAAATGGAATTCATACTTTCAATTTATTTTTCATATAATGCATTCGTAGTTGCTTAAGTGAAAAATATTTATAATAATTAAAAGCTTATGCATTACTTATGATATGTAATCCATGGAAACATACTAATAAATGAAGTAAAATATGTTCAAGATAAATACAGATACGAATTCTTTACAGTTTTTGAAAGCAAACAACTATTTATTGCTTTTAAAGACTTTACACAAATACGTCTTTGTGTACATTAGATACAGTAGACTGCTGTCGAAAAGGAAGTTTACAATGCCCTAAATAATTATGGCAAGGAATTCGTTTTAAGAATAACAGTTCTTCTAACTTTCCTTAGATGCCATATCAAAATGATAAAAAATATTTTGACAAAAAAAAGTACCAAAAATAGAGATCAATTGGACCCTTTATACGTTCAAATTTCAAAAAAGTGTCAAAATTCATTTGGAATTTTTTTAGAAGGACAACAATTCCATTTAAATTTAATTTCTGAGTTATGGGATACAAAAAATTACCAAAACTGGAATAACGATGAATTTTTGGTGCTAGCTTTTTCAAGCCATTTAAAGTTTTAATCACTCAATAAAATTGACTTAAAAATGTGGGATTTTTTAAATGTTTTAGTTTTCATTTTGAAACGTTTGTACAATATAAATGTATTCAAAGTATTGGCCATTGGTAACAATGACCTTTTCTCATCTTTCTGGCAACATTTGGATTCCGAGAACAAATAGTTGTCGGACGGGGGTGAGGCGAAACTTCCCAAGCTCGTGTTTATGTCTCCCAACAATTTTGAACCAATCTACTTTACATACATTAGTATGCTAATTGAAATATGTATTTACATACATTATTAAATTTATTAATTTTACTTAAATTTTAATGATATGAAAAAGCAATTGAATTAAAAATTTATTGTGTTTTAAATAGAAATTTAAATAAAAGCAATCACTGACTAAAACAAAACAATTTTAATAAATATTATTTAAACAAAAAAAAATAAAAATGTTTCACATGATTTTTAATCCAAATTTCTTATATTACTAAGGAATACTTCATTTATTTTAGCAATAAACTTTCGCCACACATCAGATTACTTGGAACTAAATTGTGCAAAATTTTATGGGGATTGCCGCATAATCAATATATTTATGACTGTTCAAACAGTATTCCGGATGGATATTTGTATGGGGGCTTCGTGGACTACATTTGCAATAACAAACAAACCTTAACAACAGAGAGTATTAGTGGAAAATATCAGCCGTGTAGCTCCTTTCATTTGGGCCCTATAGCTAGTTCGTCTTAGAGTTTTATGAGAACCCAGAATATATATACTTTTGTGGGTCTGCGATGAATATTTTGAAATGTTACAAACGGAATGACAAAATCAATATACCCCTCATTTTTTTTGATGGTGGGTATAAAAATTGTACCTTTTCGATTATTATTGTACTAAACACATTTCCCCAAATCATTACAAAAATAAAATTACAAAATATATTAAAACAAGTAAGAGAGTTTTATTCGGCTGTGCCGCATCTTATATACCGTTCACCAAATTATACTTTAAAATTAAAATTTTAAATATTTATTTTAAAAATTAAAAAAAAAAAATTTCCAAATTGTTTTAAAACATTTTTTATTTTTTTTTTTTCCAAAATTTTTTTTAATATAAAATTTTTTTTTTAAATTTACTTGTGAAAAAAATTCTGGTTTAAAAAATAATTTTCCCGATTTTGACCCATTGTAGGTCCAAATTACTATAATCTTATATATATCGTTCCAATGGACTTTGAAATATCTATCATTAGATATCCATATTGTCTATATTAATGACTTAGTAATCCAGATATAGATCAAAAATAGGCCATAAATCGAGGTTGTCCCGGTTTTTTTCCTTATATCTCAACCATTTGTGGGCCAATTTTCTCGATTTTAAATAGCAACCGAGCCGAAAGAATTGCCTATATATTCATGTATGAATCAAGCTTGTAAGTTATTTGGGGTGTTCAGAAAATTGATTTCAACAGACAGACAGACATGGCTTAATCGACTCCGCTATCAATAAGGCTCCAGAATATTTATCCTTTATAGAGTCGGAAAATTATATTGTGGAAATTACAAACGGAATGACAAACTTATATATATGGTATAAAGGGTATAGAAAAAGGCTACAAATTATAGGTTTATGTGAATCTTATTGGTGTTGAATTTACTATTGGTATCAATATTTATAATAGATTACATATGTAGCAATTCTTTTGTATTGGAATTCCTAGAGTACTTCTAGTTTTTTTCGATTAATTCGTTTAGTAGTTTTTTTATTAGCGAATGTAGTGAAATATTAATGTTGGAAAATCAAAAAATCATAAGTATGTGGTTATAAAATTGTCACGTCCGATGACATGGAATTGCCCATATGTAACTTGAAAGTAAATTTTTAATTTGGCTCAAGTTTATTTATTGTAATTACTCTCTAATAATTCAAAGAATACAACTGACAATTGACAAATGAATTTTCTTTATTGTCAAGGTCTATTATGAATATTATTATTTAACTTACTATTGTTGGGAGTTAGAATATGAGAAGCCAAATATTTAACTTTATTACGACCTATTTGATATTCATATCAATGTATATTCAACACCCTCTATCTTAGCTAACACAAGAAGGAGAGCAAAAAACTGTTTATTGCGCTAATTAAGGCTACAAAATTCTACATATGGGCAATTTCATATCATCGTACGTGACATTTGTACGCCTATAGAGTGGAATAGATATTGCAAAAATAGGAGTATCTGAAAAATAATTTGGTCTTTATGTTCCATTCAGAAGGTACTATATTTAAAATAATAAAAAAATCATTCGAAACATTGTTGTCCAAAATATCGTGTGAGGTATATGTAAAAATATGCGAAAGTTTTCGAATCGTGAGAGGCGTTATGTTTTCTTTTAATTTCTTACACTAAACGAAATATTTTTCCTTTACAATCCGTCATATTTAAATAAAAACAATCTTTGGATGGTTTTATAATAAATAAAATTTAATATCGTACGTGACAGATTTTTCTCTTATAATAAAACAATATAAATTCTGTAAATATATGTATACAAAAACTAAAAAAAATTAATAGAAAATATATAATAGCAAATAAACAATCAGAGTCAAATTCATTTCACACTATATGCTAATTGGCTTAACTTTAACCACAATTTTAGCCTAAAACATGCCAATTAAATTAAAAAATTAAATATATGCAGTTTAAACTATATTTTTGCCAATAAAATGTTGTAATAAGCTCTAAATACTTACACATAGTAATATTTTAATGTTTTCTCCTATTCAAATCATCTTGAAAAAAAGTTTCAAGGGTTTTGGGTTTTCAGTCGTGGTAGTCATTCTCGTGGAATTGCCCATATAATATATTTTTAAAGTATTGCATTATTGGCAATTTTATTAAAGTAGAGGGTTTTTTCTACAGAAATATTAATTATCTATCTATACGTTTTATTTATAACGATAGAGGGTTTTGTTTTGTAAGAAATACATTGTAAATATGATTTATTTTTGGACTACAATCAATTCCAGCATGTTGTTTCATATTATTGTATCGATTTAACATGTATTACAAGTAACATACAATTATTATTTATTGAGAAAATATAATAAACACCGGTGATATTAGGCTTTTTAAATCCTGTAAATTCTTTAATTTATTCCGAGTCAGATACTTATATATAAACATACCATAACTGTTGGCTTGGTTACTGAATATTTTGCCATCAAAATATGGTATGGAATATAAGTAGTCCCTGGAATATAGTCCCTCTTCTTCAAAGTTTAAGTTTATTTTTTAAATTGTATTATTGTACTTTTACGAATCGAGTTGTATCATATGATATTAATTAAACCTTTACAGTAGACCGAGATGAATGTTGCCAACCTTTCACCTTACTTGCTGATGGACTCTATTCAGCCCCGCAATATAGTGCACAGTTTTAAAAACTTTCACAGCTCACTTACTTAGTTGATATATATTTTTGGGTCATTTAGCACAAATGTGCTCTCTGTAACTTAAAGAGAACTCTTTTGTTTTACTTAGTGTCGCTAAGTAATCTAGAGTGCAGTCACCTTAAATTTGTTTTGTACTGAACTTTAGTACTAGTTATTTTACTCACCAGAACTTATCTATTGGAAAGTCAATTATCACTAATTAAACCTTCAATTTTGTCTATCTTTTTGGGTGTATGACTTAAAGCAGCGTTTAGTTTGAAACATTTGTACAATATAAATTTATTTTCGATCTTTCTGGAAACATATGTGGTCAATTCACAAGGTCTCTAATAATGACCTAATATTTCACAATGATTTTTATTGCTTTTCAAGCAAAAAATTTCCTAAACTAATACTACTTTCTATGCTATGTTTCTATGTTTATTGTGTTATCGTAACGAACCAGCAAAGATCAACGCCGAATGCCTAAGAGCTGGCTTAACCGACTCTTAGGACATTATGACAATATGACTGATAAGAGACCTTGTGAATTGATCAATGGATTCCGAGCAAAAAGAACAGCTCATCTTATGAGGCCAAGAACGAATCAAGCCAATATCGGATACTCTATTCCAAAGTGAAGCGTATCCCAGAGAAAGAGAGTGTTCTGCATCGATAGAAACAAATAGTAGTCGACTGTAGACATGATGGAATATTACGGTTTCATGTCTGGCAGACTACCCTGGGCGATTCCCGGCCAATGCTTGCTTCAAACGAATCAGTAGTGTTCGGTACAGGTTCCCTGTGATGTTCTGGCCAGTCCCTTTGGTCCCACCCAATACAGAGCTTTACCTTAGCTTCATGAATATTTGGCTTTGGTGTCGATTGGCCGTGCTTCACATACGAAATCTTACGCTTCGTGTTATCGTAGTTGAACCATTTTTTATCGCAAGTAATGATTCGGTGAAAAATTATTTCAAAATCTTCTTTCAAGTTCTTTCGGCTTCAATTCGAATGGCATCTGATTTTCCTGCTTTTGGATGACGAAGCAAAAACTAACTTTGTTATTTACACTATAATGTTCAATAAATAAGTGGGAATAAATGACAGACATGTACGCCTCAAAATGACATATAAGTTATGACAAATAAAAACCGCGTTTAAAAGATACGACATCTATTGTAAATCCCGCATTTTAAAATCATACACCCAATATTTTAGGGATAAGCTATTTTAATCACTACAAAGTATATATTGCTGGGTGTATTACACCCAAAAGTTAAATTATACATATTGTTACGTTTTTACCTTTTAAAAACTGGGGATTATTTCCTTTAAATAAACCGGATACTTTTGATTGCAAATAAAAGCAGTTTTAGTGGTTTAAAATTGTAACAACTCTTTATTTATTTAAAATGTAGAATAACAGCAGTCTAAATAATCACTCAGTGTCTTTATACACGTTTATCAATTCGCAGAAATTTATACACGCACTGCCATCTCTCGGGAATCTTCTACAATGCTCTTAACGGACATACTAGTACATTCGAATTCTAGAGCCTTCGATGTCATTGCCCAAACATTTAGTGTTGCCATACTTACAAACAATGTCAATGATGGACGAGCCTTCAAATATGATGAATGCTGCAGGCAGTCGTTACAGACTGTTAAATTCAAATCGTCATTGCACATTCGTAACCATATTTATATTTAAGAACTGGCTCCTTTACTCACCACTCGCATTATCTGGCCAAGTCAATTACCATATTGCTCTCCCTTGAAACTGACTTTGAAAATAATATTGCATAGAGACTAGTCATTTTATTTACGCCATATCTGAATATTTTCCATCTCATTACTTGCAGTAAATGAATTTAAACTCATGCGAGTTCAAACTTCTATCTCTGTTGTAACAAATTATAAATCTTCATTTAATTTTAGTCACATATTAAATAACATAAACATAAAACATGCACCATAATTTTGTTTTTATTCAGACATATTTTTGCATAATTAAATTGGTCTCATTTATTTTGTGGCATGATGGAAACAATTCATTGTTGTTGTTGCTTTTGTTACTGTTGGTTCCACATCGTATTAGTGTAAACATGCTTATGAATATGAATGTGAATAGTAAAATAACTCTAGCATTCTTAGACAATTTATGTGCATTTATTCCAAGTGCTGTTGATATTTTCGTTGTTCTTTTTGTGTACTTTTTTTCGGGTTGGGTTTGTTCTAATGGTGCTCTTTGCAAGCAACGGCTGCTGCTATATAGAGCTGTGACTGATGCATAAAAGCAAAATATGTTGATGATAAATTACTAAAGTTAACCACGACATTCATATGTCAAACTCAAAAGCGAAAAACCCTTAAATACGAGACACTATTAAATACTACAAATGACACAAGGGAATGAATTACACCCAACTTAGTAAAAGCTACAGTAGAGCTATTTTGCTAAGGAATGGTAACAAAAATTTCCATCTAGGTTAACATAATGATGTAAATTATTCATTATTTTTGCTAATGTAAGCAGTATAAAATCAGCAATAGTACTGATAATACTGATATGATCAACAGTCCTGAAAGAGTTTCCGTAACACAAAATTTCAGTACTATTAATAACCTGCTGACATTTGTCAAAAAGTATGAGAAATTCAGGGGGTGCTAGCAGGTTCAGCCGGAAACTACTTCTCTGATCAAAAATATGAAATATTTATAATGTTCATTCTATTTACTGGTTTTCAAACTATAGATGATCGTGTATATTTCCGAACTCCCCAATGCTAGTTTTTAAAGCTAGGCGCACATAATTTACAAGTTTAACATTTAATAACATTTACTTTAAAATCGTACACACTGTGTCTATAGTTGAGTGAATGAAAATGTGATATAATAATTACACAGCCACACACACAGTTAAGTTCTCTTTCACATGCACTTTAAAACGATATTATTTTCTAGGCGTTTCGTATCCTTCGCTTTTAACACAGACACATTTAAATACACACAGCTACAAACTCAGCCAAAGAAATGTGCATTTAAACTCAGCCTCATATGAATACCAAACGAGACATCATCATTTTGATCATCTTTGTTGCTTTATGTTTGGTTGTGTATTAGGGTGACACTTTTTCGATGCTACCACTTGTACCAAATATATAAAACTGGCTTCCTTTCACCCACGGTTAGGAAACGGCGCAAAAACTCGTCCATATTCCAGTTGAACAATGCCAAACACTCCTGCGAAGTTATCACACGATTGTGAGCAAACGCGGCTCCCATCTTGTGGAAAGCTTTCTCATACTCAAGTGATCATTCAAAATTGAAACCTCTGAGCCATGTGAGATGCCTATGGCATCCACAATCTCCCTCTCTTTTAATCTCCGACATTACATTTTTTATGGGTTAATGATTTCCAAAAATGTTTAGGTATAGTTTTCTTTAAACGTCTATGGGAAAAAATACTAAAACTATTTTTAACTAAATTTTTCTTACAATATGGATTTTTTAAATTTTTTGCAAAATATTGCCACTTTGACCGAAAATTCTAAACTTTAAATGAAATGTGCCACCTTTAAACGATATCCAATTTTTCAAAAATTTTCATTATCTAAAAAGATGGAGAACTATTCTATTTTTTCGAAAATAAGGACCAACCTAGTTTGCATAGAGTAGATAGATGCATTTTCATGATAAATGTCTACGACAGAATGTGAATGTGTTTCAGTTTTTATTTATACAAAATACATTTGTAGCAACTACAAAAGTAACGACTACTACACCACTCGTACTGCCATTAAAACCATCAAATGTGATGAAGATGCTTGAATTTAAATGTAAGCAAGTGTTTTTTGTCAAATATCTTTGTGATTTTTTTCATTTTTTATTTAATTTTCCTTTTTCCTCACATTTTTTTTTTTCTTTTCTCTTCATTCTTTTATGCTGAGATTTTTTCTAGGGGAAAAAAATAAAATTGTTGCTTTGGTTGAATAGAAAGGAAAAAAATCGTTTAACGTACGTTGTGGTTTCTTATTTTATTATATGTTGTAATGGTTGAATTGTATTATATTATATTATTTTCTATGCTACAACTAAGTTTTTTCATTATTTATTTTTTTTATAAAATATTTACATTTTCAACAGTGTTGCAGCAGAACTACATACCTTATACAGCATGGTTTTAATGACCATATAGTTGACAGACCCACAAATTTTTCAAGTAATCAATGTATCCCTTTCACTAATATTGTCGAATTACTTGGCTGACCCCAATTGTTTATATTTGAACCATTTGATACGCACAAATGCTTTATTTGCAACTAAAAATCAAGTCAATTGTCTACTTTATAGATCCAAGGTAATCTAGCATGAAGTCACTTCTTTAAATATTCAAGAGCGATGTCGCTTTAAGTTTGATGTTTATTGCATTTTATAAAATAGCTGAAATAGTTTTTAATACTGTGAGGAACTATTGATTTTTCCTATCATTTAGGGTGACAACTAGTTAGATAACTAGCTACGCGACTAGTTATTTGAACACGTGCATGTCCTAAGCAAAGGGTCAATTGATCCTTTTTGGATTAGAATGAGACTGTCTGATAGCTGGTCGAAAATAGTCAATGCATTATATTCACATACCCCTTACATACCTAACTGGTTACTTGGTCAGCTAAATAACTAGTTCAAATAGTCAGTTAAAAAGACACCTGAGATGTAAAAAGTAACCATTTGAATTCACTCTAGACTAGAAAGAGCACATACGTGTCACATAATCCAAAATATATCAATTGGACTTATTGAGATAGTATAAGGAATACATTGACTTATTGCTTAACTGCTGGATTACATTTTGGTGTCCTCATATATATCATATTTCTGTGTTATGTCAGGCAAAACTGCAGTCATTTCGAAAGTTTAATTATATTTCTATTTAAAGACTAGTTACTTTGCTACTACTGGTCCTCAAAAGTGACTTGGAAAATAATTTTGTTTTATATTTGAGAAACTAGTTACTTTACTTATGCCAAGTAATCTAGAGACGGTAAATTTTATTTGATTAACAATTAAAAATCTTCTAAAAATATTGCTACGTTTATACAGTTTAAAAACGTTGGTTTATTTTACTAAAACGGATGTTATACCCTTCACCATCGTGAGAGGGTATATATAAGTGTGTCATTCCATTTGCAATTTCCATAATATAATTTTCCGGCCCTATAAAGTATATATATATCTTCTGGATCATAATAGATAAGCCGCGTCCGTCTGTCTGTTGAAATCAATTTTCTGAAGATCCCAATTAACCTACAAATTTGAATTATACATCAACATATTTTTTAACCCTAATTTTTTTTTAACAAAAAAAACTTGTCATAAATTTTTTTTCACTAGAAAATTCAAAAAAAATTTTTTTAAATTTTGAATTATTATTTATATGATTTTGGTAACCACAATATAGTTAATGTACGATTCTCATGATTGTTTCAATCATATACATGGTTGCAGTAAACAAGTATATGTTTGTGACAACCATTTATATGAAATATTATATCATAATATATTGTTCTCAGATTATTATATACATAGACCGAAAACAACATAATATAGTAAATCATTCATCATAAAAATGGTTTTCACAAATATATAATTGACATAATCATATGAATCGTAAATTAACCATATTATGGGTACCACAATTTATGCTCGTTAAAGTGGTTATTTTAGTAGAAACTAGTTTCTACATTTAGTTTCCATAGATTTCACATTAAGATCTCAAGATCACAACATGATCAAACTTAAATGAAAACCGAAATCCTGTCGCAATTCTAAAGATAATGTGATGAAATTTTTAAATTGGTATGATAATTCCTCTGACGCATATAAAAGTTCTCTCTGAATTGCGCTAGAAAGCTAATAAATTCGTTAAATACATGCTAAATCTAATATGAACATCACATGATTATATTGTTAAATTTTATTAAAATAGGTCTATAATTATCCCTAGCCACCATATAAAGCATACTCCCAAAATAAGTATCGAGATAAAATTTAATACTGTTACGAATTTTCAATAGCTATTTGAATTTACCACTCTGTAACGACTGCCTGCAGCATTCATCATGTTTATAAACGCGTCCATCAGTAGAAGCTTATACTTATCAACAATGTTGATAGCATGCGGTTATTAGCATTGTTTATAAGTATGGCAACACTAAATGTTTAAGCTGCTAACATTGACATCGAAAGCTTTAGAATTCGAACATACTAGTTTGTCCGTTAAGAGAATTGTAGAAGATTCACAGAGGTTGCAGTCGTGAGTGAGTTTATCAGTGGCGCTGTTAGAGTTAATATCAACTGTCTTGTACATTTAAGTTTGCACATTATAAAGTGTGCGTGCATTTCTGCGAATTGATAAACGTGTATAAAGACATTTACACATTTTACATAAATAAAGAGTTGTTACAATTTAAAACTACAAAACGGCTTTTATTTGAAATAAAAAGTATCCAATTTATTTAAAGGAAATAAACCAACAAAAGGTTAAAACTTAAAAATACGTATACGTTTCATATAAGATGATCTAACTTGAGCAAAATAAATATTAGTTTTCGGATATATATGTATAGATATGAAATTCGTTATAAATAAGTATTTAAATGGTTGATGTAGATCATAGTCGTTCATGTCCGGCTGTACTTTCTTAATTGTTTTTTATTATTTGTGTGCATATTTCATTAATTCGGTATTTTTCTTTATTATTAAAAAATAAATTATTTGAAATTTTCTGGTTTTTAAACATATTATAGTAAATTATTCGAATAGTATTTTTCGAGTATTTTAGTAATCGAGCAAATTTTAAAAATTAATCGATCACTCGAATAATGAAAAAATGTTTAAGCTTTTATTCGAACACAATTAAACTCGAATAATTAGCAAAGTGGAAAAACAAATCCATAGGATTATCTAAAACAAAACCTATGTATTTGAGTGGGTTTTATAAATGATTTTTGTTAAATACAGGTAAAATATTTTTAATTCGGAAGCTGCTTTCATACAGTTTCCAATACAAAGTTCCAGTAAAGTTATGCAAACGAGGAATCTAAGAATGATAACTATGTGATATTTCATTAGATCAGAAGCATTTTCCAGAATATGCACAAATGCTTGAGAAGCTCTCTCGATTATACTGAAGTATTATATGATTTTTGTTCGAGATTCCTAAAAGCTCTGCAGTAATTCTTCCAGGAAGCTGTAAGCAGTTATTCGCCTTACTCTACTGCATTTGTTCGCCATTTTTATACTAATTCTTATTGCTTTCAAATCAATAACGGTTTTTGTTGGGTTAACTGTGGATATTGTTAAATCGATTCGGAATGAGAAAGTGGTTTTGAGTCGATTGGCATACATTAAGGTGGGCGTTGGGCGTTACAAACACAGATTTTTGGTAAAAAATATTAAAATTTTTAATCTTTTTTATATTTATCATTAAAATATAACGAAATATTCCATATTTATTGTCTGATTTCAATGAAATTGAAGTCTACAGATGAATATTTAATAAAGTCAAGTCAAAGTATTTTTGCTCACAAAGAAAAAATCTTAAATTTGTTTTACAAAATTTTTAAAAATGTATTAGTTTAATATTTTTCACTAGTCTACACAATTGTAAAAATATCCATATAAATGTAGATATTATTGTTGCTGTTGTAGTTGTTATAACATTTGATGATGATACTTCAATGCCAACATGCTTGAGTCAAGTTGATGTTGTGGTTCCAGTCCTGTGCTGTCCTCCCACTCTCCTCTACCACATTGTTATTGTTGTTTTCGAAATGTGGTTGCATTTTTTTTTTTATCATTATTTTATATTTTAGCAAAATAAAAATAAAGTCTAGCAAGAATATGCTTCATTTTATCGTTACTTCCCCACCGGTTGGTTGTTCTTTTACAAATGCACATATCATGTCTACGAGATTTAACGCATTCTTTTAGTTGTTTTTAAATTATATAGCATCGGATGTAGGTAGTAAGAGAGTGTGTGATTACGTCGCACGCTTTGTGACATACAGAAAAGATCACTACATGATTTTTCTTTTGTGATTTTGTACCTCACTTGTTTGCAATTTTATTTATTTTTTTTTTGAGATATGAGAAATATGTATATCTGTGTGATTTTGCTTTCAATTTACAGTTTAATTTTCTAGAAAATACAATTTCTTACAGAAGTATCGATTTTTAGCGATCTATATAATCACAAATCATGGTCTCCAATTCTTAAGTATTTCGTTCAAAAAATTTTTTTTTTGTAAAAAATTGTAATGATACAATTTTTTCCATTTTTGCTTTAATAAAAAATTTTACTTTTCCAAAAATATTGATGCCTTTCAAAGATTATTTTAATATCTTGCTACTGGTGTATATGTATCATTTGAACTTCTACTAAGGATGTCCTTCTGATTATCCTTACACACATGTCTGTATATATGTATGTTACGTTAGCTTACAATACTCGTAATAAAAAGTACTTGATATATTGTGTTCTTTTTTTTTTTGCAATTTCAGTGGAAAAATAAAAATGATTTTTACCCACAGCTTAAATACACGAATAAATAAATGAATGAATGAATTGAATGAGTATCTGATGACTGACTATCTGGGTGTCTGGCTGTGTATCCGTCTCTTACTTATGTGAGACTTTGTATGAATGTGTGTCTGTGCTTTTTGAAACGTTGTAATAACCCAGCAGTTTTGGGTGACTATCCAGAACTTGCTACTCTAGCTTTGAAACTAGTTATTTTAACATAGGCCTTACTCATTCTCAAGGCATACATAGGTTACTTTTGGTACAAATGGCTAGGTACTTTAACATGTGCGTGTGTATGCAGAGAATCAATTGAGACTGTCTGATAGCTATTCCAAAGTAGTCAATGCATGGGATTCACAAACCACATACACGCAGAAAAAAATATAGTTGTGCACTGTAACCATTTCAACATTTGTGCATGTTTACTGTAACCATTTCAAAATTTTTAACAATATTATAGTCACATTAACTATATATATGATTGTGGTAACAATAATATGGTTAATTTACGATTCACATGATTGTATCAACCATATATATGGTTACAGCAAGCAAGTATATGTTTGTGACAACCATTTTTATGATGAATAATAATATCATAATATGTTGTTCTCAGATTATGATATCTATAAGCCGAAAGCAACATAATATGGTAAGTCCTACATCATATAAATGGTTGCCACAAAGATATACATGTTTACTGTAACCATATTTATGGTTGATAAAATCATGTGAATCGTAAATTAACCACAATCATATAAATAGTCACTGTGACTATAATATTGTTAAAAATGTTGAAATGGTTACAGTAACCATGCACAACTGCTTGTACATAGAGTCAGTTGCCTTACTAGCAACCTATCTGGTTACTTGTTGTTTATCAGGCTAATTGACCTTGAATTGTCAGTCTAAAAGACATCTCCTAGTACTCAATCCCATTAGATACCAGCTCTGTTACTATGTTCTTAGTAGTTGATTAATTCTTAGGAACCTTACGTATTAAGTAGTTACAAAGAGACAGTCCAACAACGGATTTCTTGTAAACAAACCTTCCTTCAATTACAATATGCTTAATACAATGGGACTGGGGATAACAATCCCGAAATCACGGGCTTTTCACGGAATAAGCTTCCTCCTGAAGTCTTTCCTGTCACTTTCAATATAGGAATATTCAAATCAAATGTACACTTTCACTACACCCTCTATCCTTCTTCCCATAATCTATTTTCCTAGTTCCAATACAATGATCTGCATAAGAGCTAGTCCAAGAAAAAAACAATTTTCAAATAAAATAAAAATATATTTGTTTAAAATCGTCCTAAGATAACTCTTTGAAATAAATAAAAGAAAGTCGTTTTCGTGAAATATTTATCTGTCACTACACTCTAGATTACTAAGAGACACTAAGTGACAATTGACTTCACTAAAGATTACCTGTGATGTATAAAGTAAGCAATTAACACGAGTAAAAGTTACTAGCTTAAAGGGTTCTTTGTGTACTTGTAAAACTCCTGGGTTCTGTTTAAATATTCTGCATGGATATAAAATGTTGTTGCTTGATTTTTTATTTTTTTTTTTGTTTTTTATTATTATTTTTAATTCATCTCAATAATAAAATTTTTCCATTAATTTGATTTTACTTAATTGGGGTTGTTACTCTTTTAAAATCGAATAAATTTTGTTCATTTTACGAGTCTGCTTGTTTGTGTATGTGGTTTGCTTTTAATTTTAACACGACTCAGGAATATTAAAATTTAATGCAGTTGGTTGATGTTTTATTTTTCAAGAATTACGTGAATAATTTTCATTATTTATTAAAGCGTTAATGGGTAAAATTTTCTGTATCTTTTAAATAAGTTAAATAAAGAATAATGATTTTTTAAGAGTAAGGTTTTCTTTTTCTAAAAATAATTTTGGTCCCAAGATTTTGAAGAATTTTAAGTAATCAGCTGTATTTTTATGCAGCTTGTATTTCATTCCACTTTCAGAAATAGCTTACTTTGAAAAAATAATTATAAAATATTCTCACCACTTTAGGCAATATTCTTAGCCTGTGATAAATATAATAATTATTAAGAAAGTTTATAAATGTTTTATTCATTTTCATATTTATGCTTTTTATTATACTTAGATAAATAATGAAATTTAAACAAAACACACTTTCAAAACTTTCAAAAACCATTGAATTCTTAGAAATTGTATGCTTAAAACAAACCAAAAAATAAAAAATATAACAATATTTCATGTTTGCTGTTTGCTATTTTTAAATATTTGTTTATTTTCCAAAAACTTTAATAATAAAACCATTCAAAACTAATTTTAATTTTAACTAAACACTGCACTGTGGTTCCTATAACACATCTGGATGAGCGCATGAATGACAGTGGCTTTTCAGCTTGAGTCAGAATTTAAAAATCAAATGAGAACAAAGTGAAATAAGATCTGAGACAATTATGTATAGATCAATTAACAAATTTATCCAATGACTCATGTTTTGTTTATAATGTTTCCTGTACTTTTTCGGTGTGTTTTATAAGTGTTTTTCTTTAAAATTTACCACTGCTTGATATTATCAGTTTCTGTTAGAAAAATTTTATTTTTATACCCTTCACCATGAGTGGCAAGGGTATATATAAGTTTGTCATTCCGTTTGTAATTTCTACATTTTTTATTTGCGACCCTACAAAGTATATATATTCAGGATCGTTATAGATAGCGAAGTCGATATAGTCATGTCCGTTTGTATGATGAAATCAACTTTCCGTAACACCCAAATAACTTACAAGCATATATCGGCAATTCTTCCGACTCGGTCACACAATCGGCCTACAAATGGCTGAGATATAAGAAAAAAACCAGGACAATCTCAATTTTAACCTATTTTTGATCTATATCTGGATTACTCAGTCATTAATATAGACAACATGTGGATATCCAATAATAGATATTTCAAGGACCTTTGCAACGATGTATATAAGGCTATAGTAATTTGGACCTACAATCGGTCAAAATCGGGAAAAATATTTTTTAGCCCGAATTTAAAAAAAAAAAAAATGTTTTTTTTTTCATTAAAAAATTTAACCAAAAAAAAAAAATTTTGAAATTAAAAAATTTTAAATTAAAAAAAAAATTAGAAAGACTGAAAAAAAAATTAAAAAACTATTTCGAAAAAAATTTTTTTTTTTAATTTTGTTTACTTAAAAATTTTAAAAACTTATTTTTATATTAAAAAAAAAAAATTAGAAAGAACTGAGAAAAAAATTAAAAAACAATATCGAAAAAATTTTTTTTTTAAATTTTGTTTACTTAAAAATTTTTAAATTTTTATTTTAAAGTATCATTTGGTGAAGGGTATAAAAGCTTCGGCACAGTCGAATATAGCTCTGTTACTTGTTAAAACACAAACTCTATTATTTAGATACATCCTTTTGTGATTTTGAATATATACAAAATTCTTTCAAACCACAGTGCACTCTTAATATCCCAGCAAAAAACTGAACTGATTTGGAAGTAGAAGAAATTGGTGCATTATCGTTTTCTACAGCTAACATTAAGTATCTACATGCAGATTTATGGTTATTGTAAATATAATCTAAGAGAATCATATTATGATAATATTTATGATTGTAGTCCAAACATATTATCATCTTTATTAGTATTATAAAATATCATATTATTATAAAATATAGTCGTAATATAATTGTCTAGGCGTATTAATCAGGTGAGAACGTCTTGGCAACAAATACAACAAAAACAATATTTTGTTATTTGAAACAGATGTGACTTGAAAAATTAAAAAAAAAAAAACTAATAAAAAATAAATTACTGGTAGTATTTTATAAAAACGTCGAGCTGGAATAAAAATGTTGATGATTCCAGTGTAACTATTAAACTATCCATTTAACTGTATCCATCTGTCCAAAATACACAACCTAATTCTTGCAAGGAAAATCAGCATTTAGCTATGTCCGTCTGTCTGTGTAAAACACTCGCAAGTCATGTAGTGACCTGTAGCTTTCTGTTATAAATCTCACTGTTCCTCACTTGATTTTATTTAATAGAAAATGTTTTATTTCATTTATTTTAACAAATTTATTTTAATAATTTTCAGTTTTTTACTATTTTTAACTTGTAAATATTTCAAATGTCAACAACAAATTAATTCATATTACAATCCAACATATCATATTCCTCGCATAGAGCCACTGCTTTAGTCCTTCCAAGTTGCAGTATTCAGTTCTTCGCCTTACTTTGCAGCATTTGTTCACCATTTTTGCAAGTTAAATATTGTGCGGAGCTGTGGGGAAAAATAAATTGAACTGCTTAAAAAATCTAAACATCTATTGCTGGGATTTGACTATATTAATGTAGAAACATACATGCATGCATATACATATGTAAGAATCTATGTATATGACTATACGTGTGGTTCCTTTCTCATATTTGCTGCTATAATTTCCGAGAATAAAGAGAAAAAAACCAAACAACTAGAAAGTTTTTTAATAAAATGTAAACACAGTATGAGAAAAATATGTATTTATGAACAATAAAACAACAATTTTAAAAACAAACGAAATTGTATCATAAAATAAGTTTAACAAATAAAAACAGCAACAAAAATGACTCAACTGCATTTTAAAGAGTTAAAGGCAACTACAGTTTAACATTCGTTTGGTTGAGATTTATATTTTTAATGAGTCTGTGTATTTGGGGTTCATAGTTGAAACAAAAAGTCGACTGTTCGACTTTTTTTTTTTTATTTTAAAGAAGTTGAGTTTTCACACTTTCGACATTTTTAAATTATTGAATAGTCAACCTGTGGATTACTCGACTTTAGGTAATTTATGAAAAGTCGGCTATTCGAACTTTCGACTTTATCCAACTTTTTACCATTTCTCAGTGTAAACAAGTAAGAGAGCTATATTCGGGTGTGACGTACCTTATATATACTTCACCATATTAATGTTTAAAATAAAAATGTAGTCTGTCCTGGTTATTTCCTTGTATCTCAGAAATTTTTGGGCCGATTTTCTAGATTTTAAATTTGTTAGGGGGCCACTTAAAGTTGATTTAAACGTACTGGCGGACATACGGACATTGCTACATATATCGACTCCGCTATATATTCATATATACATTGTGCGGTCGCAAATGAAAAATGTAGAAATTAAAAACGGAATGACAAACTTATATATATACCCTTGCCACTCATGGTGAATGGTATAAAAATGCATGGTTTCTACATATATTGATGCGCATACTTCAATGTTTAGCCATACAATTTAAATGTAGCAAGTCGATAATATATTAAGTAATATTATCACTTTTGTTTGTAACAGTTAAATTAACAAATTTACATTACTGATTATCAATTATTATCAAACACATTTCAAAAAGTTTCTGCAATTCGATTATGTACGATATATTTAAATACTTTTAGTTTTATTTTATGAAAATGTATTTATTTTTTTATTTATAATAGAAAACATGCAAGTGTACCAAATAGTAAACAATTGTTTTATTTCTGCTTTTGTGCGCATATGAACTTAGTTTTTTTAATCATAACAATAATAATATTTTTTGAATTATAATCCCTTGAAACTAGTACAATTATGCATGTACTTTATGGTGACCCTTATTATGCGCTTATTGCATTTTCGATGATCCTAAGGACTAAAATTGTTCTCCATTATCTAATAACCAAATACTGTTTTTGGTCACAAATTTGTTATGTTATGCTACATTCGTAATGTGACATACCTTTATGCAAGTATTACCGATAAGTCAAGTAAATTCAAATCAAAATTTCATAAACTAAAAAATGTATTAGCGCAAGAGTGGTGTAACCCCAAACTATTTATATTCAACTTACACCACTTTTGCTACGTTACTTTGTTATATTATGCTCTGTGCAAAAAAGATTTTTGAGCTCCATCTGCTTTTGATTACTTTTGAATTGATAGTTGGTAATGTAAGGTTACATCACTTTTGCGCTGATGACCTCATATAAAGGGTTTCCAACAAGAGGTGTTATTTGGTATCACCCGGTATTTCGGTAGCTGTCGCTTTTGAAGCTTTTATTCTTTGACATTTTACAAGTGGAAACATTAAAATCGGTTTAAAAATATATAACATTTTGCCAAATTTGTATATATTTTTTGAAAAATTTTACCTTCACGATATAAAAGTTTCAAAGTTGTCTGCTTTTAATAAAACTTTCAGACCATATTTAAAATTATTTTGAATAGGTTTTACTTAAAATTCAGATCCGCTCATCACTAGCATTCGAAGTCAATGGGAAGTAGAACATCGGGACTTAGATGAAGAAGCAAAAGGGCTGCTAAAGGACAGAAATAATTTAGAACTAAATATGGAATATTTGCAGGTTATTTTCCAACCGAATGAATAATAGTTAAAATTTTCTTTTATTGTTACTTAAGTGAAAAATAAAATAAACATTAACAAATTTTTGTTATTATAAAAAATAAAAATGTTTGTTCTTAATGTTATTGAAATAAAACACAAAATAAACTTTTAAAAATCGTAATTTTTTTCCAAAACCAACCGATTCTTTAAAAACCGGTTTTAGTAGAACCTGTTTTACAATCGATAAAGTGGGAACCTGTTCTCAAAATTATCCAGGGTATTATTAAAATGATTTTTTTTATCTGTTGATAACTTTTTTAATAAGTAAAACTGATGCAAAAAAAATCAAAAAATTCGCATTTTCATACTAAAAAAATATCTCTATCGATTCAAAAGTTACAGAGTTTTGGCCGATGAAAAACGATCCTGAACCACTGTGTGCCGTTAACAAATGAAATTACGTTTGCCATACCTGCGAATAGGTTGGGACAAAAACTCATGCACTAGTAAATACGGATATACATATTTTAAGTGAACATTTCAATATTTCTCAAAATATGTTAATTTTTTTCCTTAATGGTCTGTCAAATTTTTAATAACTTTAACATTTTTATACCCTTCACCTTCGTGACAAGGGTATACATATATAAGTTTGTCATTCCGTTTGTAATTTCCACAATATAATTTTCCAACCCTATAAAGTATATATATTCTGGATCCTTATAGATCCTTGAACGAACAAAAGGGTCGATTAAGCCATGTCCGTCTGTCTGTTGAAATCAACTTTCCGAAGCCCCCAAACAACTTACATACACGATTCATACACCAATATCTCCGGAATTCTTCCGGCTCGGTTGCTATTTAAAATCGGTCCACAAACGGCTGAGATATAAGAAAAAAAACCAGGACAACCTCCATTTTTGACCAATTTTTGATCTATATCTGGGTTACTGAGTCATTAATATAGACAATATGGATATCTAATGATAGATATTTCAAAGACCTTTGCAACGACATATATAATTCCATAGTAAGTTGGACCTACAATGGGTCAAAATCGGAAAAAATATTTTTTAACCCGATTTTTAATTTTTTTTTACCAAAAGTTTTTTATCGCTAAATATTTAAAAAAAAAAAAATTTAAAAAAAAAAAACAATTCGAAAAAATTTTTCCAAAAATTGAAAATAAACAACTTTGGAAACCTAAACTTTGTTTACCTACAAATATTTAAAATTTTTATTTTGAAGTATAATTTGGTGAAGGGTATATAAGATTCGGCACAGCCGAATATTGCTCTCTTACTTGTTTTATATAATTTTTGTCTTTTATATCTCATTAGAACTACAATTACGTACATATTTCGATTCATTACAAACACTGTAATACTAGCATTTTTCCGATTTATTTTACTTTACATTCGAATAAGTAAATCTAATCTCTAAAATATTTTTTTACTTTTCATTCAAATTAATAAATCTACATAAATATGTAAAATAATTCAAAAAGTTAACGAGCTTGATTTATTTCATATGAATAGTAAAATTTTTATATGTCTGACCATAGACATCGCTGCGCGTACCGAAATCGTTGTCCGATTTGGCTAAAATTTTCAGCACATAACTTTTAGACCTGATGTCACAATATTCCACTTTAAAATCGGCTATCAGCCTAATATACATACATGGAAGATTTTTGTTTTGCAAAAATATTGGGGTTAATAAACTTTGTTCGTTATTAATACACGATTTTGGGATTAACCAAAACTAATAATCATGTACATAAAACTTAAATATTTGAATAAAATTATTTTCATTTATGTTTATTTATATTTTTTTTATATTTTGAATAATCCTTCAACTCATACTCTACAGTTTGTATTTTTTTTGTTTTTTAATTATTTACAGCTTTTTAGCTTTCATGTCTTTTTATAGTTTTTTGTTTGTCTTTCTCCCAAATGAACATCTCGGGAGTTATTAATTTACTTAATAATGCCTTGAGGGAACTTTATGCTCATACAAAATAAAAATTTACTCTGCTGAGTTAAGTTAATGTGTTGTATTCATTTAGCATTTAATCTAATCTAAATTTTTGTGTTTAACAAAACATTACCACAGCTACAACTAGTTATGTATGTACGAGTATTTAAATTAGTTGTTAGTTTTTATTAACCCTATAAAAAATCATTACTTCCTGCATTACCTCGTAATAACTAGTTGTCATTTGCCACATTACTGTAAAGTTAGTAATGTAAGCATGAGACTGTTTAATTAAATTGATATTCATTGGTGATCAATACACCATTATCAATAAACATTGCAATTCTTAATGTAAGTTATTACTTAATGGGTTAATTGTAGGAATTTGTAATGTATTGTATACACATATTTAACATTTACCAATTCTTTGAAAACTTGAACGAACAAAAAACAAACAACAAACTAAATTCGCGTGTTTTTTATTACTATGAATTGTTAATTAAGATAAGTGTAGAGGATTTACATTTTAATACGTAATAGAAATGTACATTAGGGTGGCAATCATTCTGAACTTTTTCGATTTGCATTGCTCCCAAGCTCTAAAATTGTTTTCCATCATATAAAAACTAAAAAATTTAACGGAGAACAATTTTAGAACGTGGCAGCATCGAATATTTAAAAAAAGTGCAAAATAAGGGCCATCATAATGTACATACATACACAATTGCATACATACATTACAAAAACACATATGTCAACAAGGCTCATTTAAATACACATGGCAAATATTACAACTCGAGTACTTAAGCCTGACGACTTAAGAAATACTTATGGAATGGTTCAAAAACGACTATTAAATACTCTACATAATATTACAATTGAGATAGCCAGTTAATTACTTTTTTATTTGTGTAAAATAATAGAAAATTATATAAAAAGTAGAGTATTGAGTATGAGAGTGATTTTCGGAAATGAACAATTATAGACCAATGGTCCTGAAATTTGGTCACATAATGTTTATTTATATGAGACTTATTTACGTTGAATTTTATGTGGATACCGAAATTTTTATGAAATTTATTCTCTATAGGTATATATTCAGTTGGGTGTTGGACTAATATTATTGAGCGTAACATTAGCATAAATGCATAGGGGCGCACAGTGTTTATAATTTTAAAATAAAATTAGCAATCAATTGTTTTTTTTTTTTTTTTTTTGTGCCGACAATTTTTAATTTTAAATGCTTATTCATATTAAAATTAACACCTGAGAACCTCAGAAGCCAAAAATTCAGGTCTCTATGTAAACACTTTCCCTATAAACAGGGTGATTCAATATGCACCTTTTTATTAGCTGACTGAAAAATAGGATTTTGTAATAAATTTTAAAAATTCAATTGCAAAATTTTTCAAAGAGGGCAAGGTTCATGGAACTTCTGAAGAGTAAATAAATACTTTTTATAAAGGTATTTGATACTGTTGCAAACCTTAGGACGTGAAGATTGATATTTTAGTAAAATGAAATAATTTTATAAATTTTTGGGACCTCATTTCCTTAAAAACTAAAAAAAAAAATATAATATGGCGATTTTCCATGAAGAAAAATATATAATTTGAATTGATGTATAATTTTAACGGTTAAAGATAACATAACAAAAATTGGAAATAGTACAGATACAAATGTCCTTAAATCAACCGTATTATAATTTTTTAAATTTTTTATATTAAAATACCGAAATTCCTAAACCGGAAAAAATGTGTTCCAAAAACTGAGTTATTTTTTAAAAGTACCTACTGTGACGTTATTTACCATGTGATAGTAAAAAAAACATTGTAAGTATTTAAGCAACATATAGGGCTATACAAATATGGAACAGCTTTGAGGATCGGTGCTTTGCCTTTTTAGAATTATTTACTCAAACCTAAAATTATTTTTTAAAATTTGCCAAGTTTGGATAGGCCTGGGCGTGTTGTGTCAGCTTTAGTGAGCCAAATTTTACTTTACGCTTTAGCATTAAGTTTTCTTTTTGGATCATATAAAAATTGTGTATAGTCCCGAAGAAAACTTTGTTTCTACAAAAGCAAAAATATAATGACTTTTTTGGGAAAAAACGGCCCGTTTTATATGTTTCAACTTTGGATGCGTGTAACTTTTTATAGAGACAAGATAACTGCTAGCAAGTTATCCATATTTTATTTAAAATTTTATCACCAATATAGCTGATATTTTAACAGTAAATTTCGACAATCCGTTGGCCCGTCATCTCTAAAAAACCATAAAAAGATCGAGCAAAAATAAAAAAAATTAAAAAAATAAATCAATAAACCTAAATATCTCTTCAACTAATAGAGGTAAGTGTAAGTGTATTTTTGTAGATCTTCTCAAGGACTATTCATATTTTAAATTTCAGCTCATTTGGATCATAAAATTTTGAGACCCGAGGTGACCAACTTTGAGGGGCCACACACTGGCCCCCATTAGCGCTAGGAAGCTGAACACATGCAAATAAATTCAAAGACACCTCAGCTCCAACCAAGTGAAATCTTGTAACAATATCTCCAATATTTCCCGAGATACCGAATTATTTCCAAAAAAAAAAAAAGTTTCTAAACCACTGTTCGGAATTCTATGAAATTTTGTATACTGTATTTTTTTTTTGCAAATACGAACGAACCTTATAGACTTGGACGTAAATCGGTCCACTTTTTCGGGTACCTCCCATACAAATGACTTTCCGGAAACCAATTAAACCAGAAGAATTCTTGAATGACAATAAAATTTTATACTATATTTTATTGTCATTCAAGAATTGGACCCCTCATATAACTCCCTCTCCCGAAAGGCACTTTAATGTCATACAGATCGGAGATGTACATGATTTGATTCGCTTTTTTTCTATTTGAATGAAATCGCTGCATTTGTTGTGTTTTCAATCATCAACATGTGCTAATTATATTGCTTGCAGTGCTTGCGCTCTCACAATTGATTGCCATTTTCTCAATCAGTTTTTAAATGCCGTTAGCAATAACAACTCATAAACGATTACTGTGTTTTGATTCTTACGCAAAGTATTCAAATGATTCACAAAAGCTCGATGATAAGTTGAATACATAGTTCAAAATCAGTTCATTAATTTGTTTTAAATAAGCTTTCGCGCGTGCTTCAAGAACTAAATTTCGTCTTATTTTGATACCATGAACTCTGGAATAATAAAAAAATATTGAAAATGGTGTTTTCCGTATTAAAAAAAAATAGAAATATGCAAAAAAAATCTTTCTAAATACAGTCTTAAATTACTTCAAACATATTCGTATAGGAAAGTGTATATTTACTCCAAAAGCTATTCATAACACTCATATTGATTCGCTGCTTTTGAGAATGGTAGGAGTTTATAGAATATGAAGCAATTACATGCGTTTTGTAACAAAGCACTTGCTGTGGTGAATCATGCAATGGAAGATTTCGTTTAGTTTATGAATAGTGATAACTCACTTTTGAAAATAAGAAATATGTCATTTGAATGGTATTCATGCACATCTCTGATACAGATACAGCGCACATAGGGATATTTTGCCAATCTAGCCGGACGTTAGACAAAAAATTAAATTTAAGGAATGTAAAAATTTAAGTATGCAGGTCGACAGATAACAAAATTCTGAATCGTATAGAGAATTTTTTAGTCGTTTACTTCAGATTTGTCGTTTTTTGGGGCTACACGAATAAATATTTTAAATTGATTTTTTTTTTCTGTGCTGTTGGCTAAGTGTAATCAGTTCTGGAAACATTCTTATTTAAATTTTTATGATAAAAAAATTCGTTCGAAATAAAAGAAAAAATAATTTTTCTTCACTTTATTGTAAAAAAAATAAAAGGTTTTTGAAAATGTAGGTAGTCGTGATCCCAAAAATGTTATACATCACCATAATTTTTAATTCATTTCTTTTAGCCATAAGAAACTGTAAATTCTTGAAGATGAAAATCAAGAATATTTACACTATATTTTCACTTTGATTAAAAATAATCACTTTCACCATTCACCGTATTTTTGGACTGCATAGAAATCGTAATTTCAAAGGCACCTAAAGAGCTAGGAAGCTTTACAATAAGGTATAACTTATGTAGCTAGCATAATAGCCCTATATAAATTCAGGTATATGGGACATTTTTCGAAAAATTATCCGAAATTAACCCATTTTGTAATGACTGCATTTAATCGTAATTTCAAAGGCCCCTAAAGAGCTAGGAAGCAAATATAAAAGCAGGTATATGGTACATTTAAAAAAAAAATGACCAGAAATTAATTTTCAACATTTTATTTAAAATTTTTTTAATTATTGGACAAAAAGATGGACTCAGAAAGGCTTTTATCTAATACAATACAAATTGCAAAAAAAGTGTCTTACTTAAATTATGGCTAATTATTCTTAAGAAAATAACTATAAATTTTCGAGACATCAAAACTACATTCCGTCACAACCTAATATACCAAAATAAATTTAAAAATGTCACCTATCAACCAAAAATTCCACATCAATAAATTCCGCGTGTGTAAAAAGTTATAGACTTTTGGCCTCAAATTTTTGAATTATCCACACTGTGCAGCTTAAGGTATAACAAAAGTGTTAATATTTTTCAATCTTTCGTCGTCAATAGCAATTGTTTTAATAACGTGTTATAAATAGCAAAAAAACAATAACCTTTTCTCCTCATGCAGTATTAGGTAGAGCTTATAATAATAACTTTTAAGTCAAAACTACATAAAGATTTATGTTAAAAAAGAACTACAACAACAAAAACGACTGCCTATAATCATAATAAAGAAAATATAACTCATACGTCATGTATGGCTCAAAGGATAAGTACTACAGAAATGTTTATGTATGTTGTTGTTTTTTTATATTTTCTACGTAGATATACTAAGTATGTTCATTGCTAATACATATTAAAAATGTAGAAACATCAACTTACGCACCTTTAAAAAAAAGTTCTCTGAGAAACAAAAAAAATAATACATTTTATTCTAGTAAAAACAAAACACAAATGTAAGTTTGACTAGACGCGTTGGCAATAGTTGTAGTTGTAACACGTTAACAAGTGCTGCTTTTGAATTATACAATTAATGACGAATAATAAGATTTACTATCTACTGTAATTTCGAAAAATTCTTATTACAAAAGTGCATTATATTTGCAATTTACAATCAATCAATCAAATCGAGGAAAAATTTTAGTTTTTTTAACTTCAATAATTTTATGTAAAAACGTCTTCGTAAGTATATGTTATCCAGCACTGGTCTATATTGTTGACTTCAAATAACCTGTTAAAAAGAAATCCACTCGATTTAGGAGGCCAATTCTGATCACCGAAATGAGATAATACACGATAGGGAAATTTAACATACAGTAATTAAATACTTTCACTGGCAGTACGATATGTAGTACTATCTGGATGAAACCACATGTCGTCCACATCAATATCAGCCAATTTACATACGTAGAAAGATCCCTGCTATTATGTCGCAATAACGAGTATCAGTCACTGCATGCTTCCAAAAGTTCCTTTATCGATTATTAACCGCCCAATCATGTGTTCAGCCCAAAATCCGCACCAAACGTTATTGCATGCATTCGTTTTTCATTAATCACCAAATCCTACTATTTGGACGATTAACTAGCCATTAGGATCGAGATGCATTGGATGACAGCCATTTTGCAGATGTTGCTTTAACAATATGACCGCTATCAAGTGTCTTCGAAAGTTCTTTTGCACAGTGGTTTAGAAACATTTTTCATTGGAAATACTTTGGGAACTATTAAATATATTGTTACGAAATTTCACATGGTTGGAGCTGAGATGTTTTCGAGTTTATCTACATTTGATTAGCTTCCTAGCGTTAATGGGGGCCAGTGCGTGGACCCTAAAAGTTGGTCACCTCGGGTCTCAAATTTAAAAAAAAAAATCGCCAAAAATCAATTTATGATCCGAATGAGCTGAAATTAGTCCTTGAGAAGATCTACAAAAAATACGCTTACATGTGTAGGTTATCTCTAGTAGCTGAAGAGATATTTAGGTTTATTGATTTATTTTTATAAATTTTGCTCGATCTTATTATAGTTTTTTAGATATGCTGGGCGTACGGAAAGTCAAAATTAATTTTTAAAATATCAGCTATATTACTGATAAAATTGTAAATAAAACAAATAAAAACTTGCTAACAGTTATCTCGTGCCCATAAAAAATTACACACATCCAAAGTTGGAACATGTAAAAAGGGCCGTATTTTTTAAGTTTTTTCCCAAAAAAGCTCATATATTTTCTCTTTTGTAAAAATTTTTTCTTCCGGACTATATACAATTTTTATATGATCTGGAAAGAGATTAAGTTCTCAAAAGCATATAAAGTAAAATTTGCCTCACTTGCGCGGACGTAACACCCCCCAGTCCTATCCAAACTTGGCCAATTTAAAAAAAATTGTTCGGTTTGAGTAAAAAATTCTGAAAAGACAAAGCACTAATCCTCGAAAGATCTCCATATTTGTATAACCCTATATGTTTCTTAAATACTTTCAAAACATTTTTACTATCACACGGTAAATAACGTCCCAGTACGCACTTTTCTAAAAAAAACTCAGTTTTTGAAACACATTTTCCCCGTTTTAGGAATTTCAGTATTTATAAATAAAAAATGTCAAAAATTTTAATGCCATTGATTTAAGGACATTTAAGTCTATATTAGTTCAAAATTTTGTTATGATATCTTTAATCGTTAAAGTTTTACATTAATTCAAATTTTATATTTTTCTTCATGGAAAATCATCTTATTATAACTTTTTAAGCTTTTAAGGCAAATGACGTCCCAAAAACTTTTAAAATTATTTACTTTTACAAGAATATCCTAAAGCTACGTACACACGATTGTCATATTCTTACAATGTTGTCAGAAAATGTTCAATAAGTGGTTAACAACCATATGTTTCAACATAAGTTCTCATGGTTGTGTTAACCATTTTCTGAGCATGTTTCTGACAATCTGACAACCGTGTGTACGTAGCATAAGGTTTTCACCAATATTAAATACTTATTTAAAAAGCTTTTATTTACTTCTCAAAAGTTCTACAAACCTTGCCCCCTTTGTCAAATTTTTACGTATTTTCATACTAATATTGCGTTTTTTTTTCATATATTGTGCTTTATAGTTCATTTCAATGACCGCTCATATTAGTTCATACTTCAAAAATTAACTAGGTAGCTAGTCCAGTTCAATCGCTCTTTTTGACTCTTGTACTACCTATTTATAAAAGAACAAAAAGCGAGTGATAAATTTCATATAATGAAATATTAAAATGTCTCTTTATTCTGTATAGAGTTTCCAGTTGGGCTTTAACCAAAACCGAAACCGCGGTTTTCAAGGCCTCCGAAACCCACAATTATTCTTCGGTTTTTACTTTTAATCTATTTTCAGTAGAAAAAATAAAAATTTAGGAATGAGAAACAACTTTTTTCATCCAATATCTCTTAAAACAGGTTGGTAAAAAATTGCTTAAGATTTCTTTAAATTTTTTAAAAATTTTACAATAATTGCTTCAGATGCTGTAGCAGGCTACCTTTCGCAGGCTAAGCAAGGAAACCTGTTAATAAAGAATGACACAAACTCATTTAAAAATGTTGATCTACGAGTATTTCTTGACAATTAAACTTCAGTGACTGTTTATTTATTTAATTTAAACAAATAAAAATAATGCAAAATTTTTGTAACAAAAACTTAGTTATTTTCAAATACCCGATAAAAGTATGGAGTACTAGCTTACACGGTGCGCTACGCCACCCCAATTGGAAAAAAGAAATATAGTGCACTCGCGGTAACGTGAACTAATTAAAACCAAGGGAGTTCATGTTAGTGAAATTGTTCACGTTAGCGATTGTCGAATTTCATGGAAAAAATATAAAATTTTATAATATAAACCTGTGTTTTACACGCTTGAACGTGAAATAAAACAAAATTATTGATTAAAATGCGTTACAAAACAAAACGAGATCACGAGAAACTATAAATTGAAATAAAATTACATATCAAATAAAATTACTCATTCGTTGCCACTAAAAAAATTAATTTAGAGGATAAAAACACATTTTTTTTTTTATCAGGGGATTCTCAAAACTTTAAAAATTGAATTTAATGAATGTATTGAAGTATTGTCTACATGATTAGAAAACAAATGCAGTGAAAAAAAATTTTTCACGTTATAGAGCTTTCTGAGTTTGTTCACGTTACAGAGTAGTCAATGTAAGCAAAAGCTTGTTCACGTTAGGCGGTGTTCACGTTAGACGGTGTTCACGTTACCGCGAGGCACTGTAGTACTTTAAGTCTCCCCTTGTGAATTAATACTAATTCAGCATAACATGTCTCTAGTTTCATGTTTATTGATTTATTGTAATATGGATTCTAGGTCATTCGAAACGTATTATTAGAATAATAGAAAGTACCATAAAGACCCACATTTTGTATTCTCACTCAGCATCATGATTCTGGGTCCATTATTATAGAAAATGCTAAAGAAAGGTACCATTAAATTTACATTTTGTAAATTCTAACTCATTCAGAATCATGTGCGTATAATTTTTAGGTTTATTAGAAAAAGTAAAAATGTTCCACACTTGAACGCCCGTCAAGTTTGAAATCAAAGTAATTTCCTGATTCTAGGTTCAATATTATAGTTAATTCAAAAAGTAACATTTTGAAGTTCTCCTTTTTTGGTATCATAATACCATTGAGTCCCCTATTCTTGATTATTTCTTTACTGAAAAGCATATTTTCAACTTTAATGTATATAAGCTAATTAATTTAAGATATTAAAATAAATTTTCCTTTATCCTCTTGAACACCCGCCAAGTTTGAATTTTAAATTTGTTAAGCATTTCTTATATTACTTATTATATTAACTGATTTTGTTTCTATAACACTTAATAATTAACAAATTATCACAAAACTGAAAAATAACCGAAACCGATCGGTTTTAAATTTTTTAAAACCGAAACCGCGGTTTTGAAATTCTTCAGTTTTTTGGAAACTCTAATTATGAACTAAAACAACAGATATGATACTAGAGCTAAACCGCTCCTTGGGTTTTTAATTTTCTGTCAGTTGCCGTATAATTGTCCCTCATTTTTCGGCGCTCTGTCAGAATTTGTATAAAGCTTGAAAAACAACGAAAACGCACATTTAGTTAAGAGCGTACATATGAATAATATTAGTTCATAGCTCAATACTGAACAAAGTGAGCAAACGATTTGATCGAATCGTTCAATTGAACTAGTTCGTTCATGAACTACCAAAGTCTAATTTACTGTCACATAATGCTTTTTTCTATATTTACTACATGATCATTTGGGTATGAAAAAACTTGCTACGATCCTTTGTTAATTCAATAATTTGTAAAAATTAATCAGAGTCGTATGAAAAATTAGTTAGAAAAATTTCGATTCTCTGCGACTACTAGCTACCGTTTAAAGTTTGTCATGAAATAGGGAAAATAGTCATAATTACCTATAATCGAGTATTTACAAAAACATAAATTTCATGAAATATATTATTTCAATTTACTCACTTTACTAATCTAATCTTAAAAGAGTGTAAGCAAGTAATTTTTATCTAATTTTCATTTTACGCACTTTGCTTTAATTGGTCATTAAATCTAATTGACTTTTGTTTGTAGAAATTCGTAAAGCAACAGACTTTGTTTGTCGCCGGTTGTATGTAGTTACATTATTGTCTAAACAAATGGTTGTTTGAAGGTGTACGTACGGTTTGAGTCCTGACTTAACTTTTTCTGTGGGTGTGTTTGTATCCTAATTGATGTGAGTATGTATGAGTATGAGTGTTTTTTGTTATTTTATTCCATTTTTTTTTTTTTGGTTAACCATCAAATGTTTCATTTACTTAACTATAGTTTGTAGTTTATTGTTAGTGTTATTTTTTTGTTTTAATTTTTTTTTTATATACGGGTTTTCTTTAGTTACGTCTGCTACAAAACCAACTTCCTCTTGGCGTTTTTGTTGGCAGCTCATGTTGCTGCCACGTACATATGTATTGTAGGTTTGTTTTTTTATAGTTTTGCCTAATTAAATATGCGTGTTTAGCCCACCACTTATGATGGAGTTAGAAATTGCGAGAGGAAAAAAAAAAAAACAAAACAAATGCTCAGTGGTTAAGTCGCTGGCCATTTGAAATGAAAGTACATAAGTTAAATAGAAAAATACATAGTTTCTAACACATATAAAATTAACTACTGATATTCATGATGATGATTTGTGAGTTTGCTTTTTTTTTTGAATAACTTTAATAATGTTCAGAATCGTGTTAAGTGGCACGCATTAATAGGAGGGAATTTATCATATTTCATGTAAAATTTAAGTTTTTGAGATTGTTACTATACAGGAATTTAATGTTTGTGATTAAAGGATGTGGTTTTATAATAAATAGAAAACCTCATTTAAAATTTATACTGCCTGTCCTTTATTAACCGAGTCTCCTTACATTTGGGTTGAAACAATTACAATCACAAAACTGCTATAAGTATATTTAGGTACTTATAGCAGTTTTGTGATTGTAATTGTTTCAACCCAAATGTAAGGAGACTCGGTTAATAAAGGACAGGCAGTATAAATTTTAAATGAGGTTTTCTGTTTAACTAATAAAACTATATGTACATAAAGGGTGTTTTTTTTAAAGAAGTGAAGAACTTAAAATTTTAAATAAAATAGAGAAAACCGTTTTTAATATCCATCCAATTGGCTTTATTAATTAGATCATTTTATGGCATTACTGTTATATATTCACAGTATTGTAATCACGTAACCAGGAGGTCAAATTTTAACACTCCCTGCATTTGGAAATGTTGTTCAGTGTTGATGCACACTTTTGGTTAAATGGCTATACCAATAAACAGAACTATCGCATTTGGAGCGATGATAATCGTCAAGCCATTATCGAAACTCCACTAAAAAACTCACTGCTTTGTGCGCTTTATGGACAGGTGTAATCATTGGTTCATATGACTACACAAATATCGATAGTCAGAACGTTGCAGTCAACGGTGAGCGGTATAGGACAAGATTACTAACATTTTCGTGACTCAATTGAAAAGCATTAGTATTGCAGATATGTGGCTTCAGCAAGATGGTGCTACATGTCGCACACAGCGTGATACAATCAATTTACTAAGATAAGCAATTGTCGTACGATAAATTTTAAGAAAGGGACCTGTTAACTGACCTCCTCGTTCATGTGATTTCTACAAGACAGCATTGAACTCCCAAAATCTAGACAACAAAATCATTTGCGACCCCACAAAGTATATATTCTGGATCGTTATATAAAGCGAAGCCGATATAGCCATGTTCGCATATATGTTGAAATCAACATTCCGTAGCCCCCAAATAACATACAAACATAATTGATACATCGGCTTGGTCGCTATTTAAAATCGAGAAAATCGGCACACAAACAGCTGAGGTACCGGGACAACCTCGATTTTTGGCTTATTTTTGATCTCTATCTGGATTACTAAGTCATTAATATAGACAATATGGATATAATGATAGATATTTCAAAGTCCATTGCAACGATTTATATAAGGCTGTAGTAATTTGGACCTACAAAGGGTAAAAACCGGGAAAATTATTTTTTAACCGAATATTTTTTTTTACCACAAGCAAATTTTTTATAATTTTTTTTTTTCAATAATAAATTTAAAAAAAAAATTTGGAAAAAAATTTAAAAAAAATTATTTTGAAAAAAAAAATTAAAACTATTTTGAAAAAAAAAATAGTTTTTTAAATTTTGGGAAACAATTTGAAAAAAAAAAATTTAATTTTGAAAAAAAAAATTAATTTTGTTTTCCTAAAAATATTTAAAATTTTTATTTTAAAGTATAATTTGGTGAAGGGTATAAAGATTCAGCACAGCCGAATATAGCTCTCGTTCTTGTTTTTTTTATAATATTTATATTTTTTTAACTTTAAAAGCAACTGTATACGTTTGGTCTTATATTTTAGTATAAGAAAAATTGGTTTATTTTAACTAATGTACATACAAGAAAAACAACTTTTGTCTTATAAATATTTCGGGGAGTATATACAGTTGTGGACATATAATTAAGTTATTTATCTACTGTTGTCATTATTTTGCAAAAAAAAGTCATACTTATAGTTTTTCTCGATCACTTCATTTTAGTGAAATAACGGTATTCCTACAGTCGCAACTTCAAAGCCTCATAAATAATTGTTTGTATAACTTAATTTAGAATTGTTTATTTGGTTTGTAAAACTCGGTTTGAAAATGGCTAAGTTATGGTAGTTTAAAATCGATTAAAGCAGAATATTTGAATGAAAAAACCTAAAAAGTTGATAAACAAAAATTAGCATAACTCATTCATTATACCCTACATCACCATAGTGAAGAGGGTGTTATGCGTTTGTGCTAATGTTTGTAACGCCCAACAATATAAACACCCACCTTAGAGTATACCGATCGACTCAGAATCATTTTCCGCATCGACTTAACGATGTTGGTTTATCCGTCCGTCCGTCCGTTTATCTGGCTAGCTGGCACAGCTCGCAGATTGAAATATATTCCGATAAAATACTTTTTGCACAAGGAGAAAGCCTATTGAAACTGGTAAACATCGGTTCATTATTTCATCTATCACCTCTACAAATGTCCTCATGAAATAGGACACAATCGGTTATAAATGCTTGATTTATATAGACACACGCAAAAAAAAAATATACTTGTGCTTGTTTACTGTAACCATTTCAACATTTTTAACAATATTATAGTCACAGTAACTATTTATATGATTGTGTTAACAATAATATGATTAATTTATGATTCACATGATTATATCAACCTATATATGGTTACAATACTCAAGTATATGTTTGTGACAACCATTTTTTTTTTTTTTGGTGTTTGACAAAAAAGCAACAAATCGTATGTTTGGATGAGTGGTGGTTTCATTGCTTTGCGTATTTTGTTTTTGTGTTTCGTTTGGCGTTGTTGTTTTTATACTCCTTACCTTCGTGAAAAGGGTATATACATATAAGATTTTTTTTTTAATTTGTAACTTCTACAGTATAATCTGTTCGTCAGCAATTAAATGTAAACTTTTTAAAAGTTTTCTTGATATATTTAGGATGCTATACCCTGAAAATGGGCAATTAATGCATACACAGCAAAGGTGAAGGGTATATAAGATTCGGCATTGCTTGTTTTAATTGATTTGTACTTTAACTTATTTGTACTTTGGTTACTTATTCAATAAAATGAGAAACAAAATATTTTACTGCCTCATTGATCTACTTAACGCATGAAGAAAATTAAAATTTGTTGAAAAAAATCTCTTTTGTTTAAAAGGTATGTTTTAAATAAAGGAAAGAATTTTAAAATCAATTTAAAAACAATATACATATGCTATTTTGAAGTTGTGACTTTAAAAAATCGTTATTTCACTATGTTTGCTAATTAAAAAAGTACTTAATAGATTTTTATTAATTGAATATTCTTTGTAATGAATTATTTCTGCAGTCCTATATTGAAAACAGCTGACCACTTGTCACGAGTAATTTGACATCAGTCTTCTCTTGTTGTAAATAAATTGAATGGTTTACAATGTTAATAAATAAAAATAATTTTATTTAATTCCTTTGTAATCATTAATATTTTTTTGTAAAGTGAAGGCAACATCAGATGAATAACTTAATTGTATGTCCTCAACTGTACGTTCTATTACGAAATTTACAAGCATGTTCAACATGCAATCATTTTGTGGTTTTAATTTTATATGAAACTGAAATAAAGAGAATATAACAACAATACTTGTACATACTTACCTACATTTTATTCCAATTCAGAACTCTAACATTTGGTATCAGAAATGGGAAGTTGTGACTTTAGATTCTTTGCTTTTGGTGATACAGAACAATTTTTTTGTCTGCAGAACCAGAGTCTTTGACTCGAATAGAACCGAATCCGCAAACCTCTGATAGTCCAGCATATCTAGTCAATCGGAGCACCCAAATCAATCTCTTAATTAAATACATACAAAAATAACATAATATATCTTGTCAACATATACATTTTATTTTCTTTTTAAATGTAATATATTTTTATAAAAAGTTCAATAGAATAAAATTGTCCATCCCTGCTAGTTATTCTTAGTTGTTTTTGGAGTAATTTCATACCAAAATGTACAATGTTTTCATATGTATGGGCGAGATTGTATGTCGATGTGTTTTAATCATTTGACAACATGTAAAATGTCATGTTTTTGTTAATTTCTTTAACCTTAAAGATACGAATATCAAAATCATACCAGACCAACAAAACGAACGCAAACATAAACACATTCACATAACATTTAACAGTTCCCTGCAGTACATGGAACTAGTTTGGCGCTAAAGAACCACTACCAAAAGTATACAAAGCGAATCACTCTCAAATCCCTATTAAATAGACATACATAAGGGATACTAATTCCATAATTAGGGAATTTTTTTCTAAACGCCGGAATCAAGTGCTGGTTTATATGTCCCGGTCCACACTGTGAAACATTTGCTGCAAAACATTTTTAAATTCTCTTTTGAAACTGCATTCGTGTCCACACAGTAAAGTTTTTGCTTTTCAGTTTTTGACATTTCTGTACAGAACGAATATGAACGAATAAATGTGAATGACATACTCAACAAAAGTTTCATGTACATGAAACAGAGTACCCTTTTCCATTCCTCTTTCCCCTTTCATCGACAAGCTCAAATGTTTTGCAGCAAATGTTTCACAGTATGGATGGGGACTATGGAAAACAAAAATAAAATATCAAAATTTTCAAAAATCTGTATTTATTTCATTAAAATTCTATTGTTTTTAAAAGGCAAAAAAAACAATTTTTGATATTACTGAAATGCCCATGTCAAGTGAACCAACCTTTGAAATTTGCACTATGGTTCCAATAGAACTGGATAGTAATTCAGACACACAGAACTTTCTGAGTTAGACGAAGTCAAATTTTGACATATTGGCCAAGCAGGTGTTCTTTCTCATCCATGTAACTTATTATTATTAGCAAAATGTGTCCGAAATAGTTTAGATAGTTTCTTCAATCTTTCAAGAAAAAAAAAAATTTTTTAAATTTTTTTTTTCCGAAATCAAACATTTTTTTTTACTTTTTTTCTTAAAATATTTTCTTTGAAGACCTATTTGGTCGCCTAGTGAGATGCGAGTTGGTTACATCTATATAAATATATAAATGTCTTTGTAAGTTTGTTTGTTTGTTTGTTTGTTTATTTGTTTGTTTGTTTGTTTGTTTGTTTGTTTGAGCATCACGCCTAAACGGCTGAACCGATTTTATTGAAATTTGGAACGTAGATAGATCCTTACTTGGAAGCGTCAATAGGCTATAAATTTTTTCAATACTTGGACCAGAAAGGGATAAAAAGGGGGAAAAAACGGGTAAAATTGGTACCTTTAGTTTTTAAACAATAATTACTAAACGGCTGAACCGATTTTTACATCGACAGGGGTAGCGAAGCGCACCGGGTCAAGCTAGTATCAAAATAAATGTTCTGTAACTCAAAACATAAGATTTTTAATTTTTTTTTATGGAAAAAAAAAAAAAAAAAATTGTTGACTTTTTTTTTCAAAATGGGTCCTTTTTTAATTTTTTATTTTTGCTCAGATGAAAGTTTAGGTCCATTCCTTTAACAGGTTTTTGGTCGCTTAGTGGGATGCGAGTGAGATATCTATCAAAATAAATATTTTGTAACTGAAGACATACAATTTTGTGTATGTGTTTGAATTTGGACCATATCGGCCAACAAGGGACAGGGCCTGTGATCCCCAAAGTATGACACCTCGGGTATGTTTAATTTCTTCGTTTGTGTTCTGATTTCAAACAAATTACATCTCCTCATCGTAGCTGTCAATTATCCCTTACAGCTTAAAGGGGGGCCACACGATATGTATTCCATATGTATTGGGACATGTATTCGATACATATGAAATTCCATGGGTATGTCAAAATTCACGTTATACATACAATTCATAATTTCCACGTTCACACGTACATATAAAAATGCGTGTGACATAACCTATATTAACCTATATTAGCGATTTGAATTTAACGATCTGTAACGACTGCCTGCAACATTCATCATGTTTATAAACACGTCCATCAGCAGAAGCTTCTACTTATCAACAATGGTGATAGCATGCGGTTATTAGCATTGTTTGTAAGTATGGCAACACTAAATGTTTAAGCTGCTAACATTGATATCGAAAGCTCTATAATTCGAACATACTAGTTTGTACGTTAAGATCATTGTAGAAGATTCACGAAAGATGGCGTGTGTATAAATAGTGGCAGAGGTGGCAGTCGTGAGTGAGTTGATCATAGGCGCTGTATCAACTGCATTTAAATTTGTACATTATAAAGTGTGTGTGTATTTTTGCGAATTGATAAACGTGTAAATAGACACTGAGTGACTATTTGAACTGTTGTTGTTGTACATTTTAAATAAATAAAGAGTTGTTACAATTTTAAACTACTAAACGGCTTTTATTTGCAATCAAAAGTATCTGGTTTATTTAAAGAAAATAAACCCCCGATTTTAAAAGGTAAAAACGTAACAATATTTTGCACTCACCCAGTGTTGTTTTTAAAAATACACATGGTTAAACACACGAAAATAGAACATGCTCTAATTGCCAAAAATCTCATAAGACATGCACATGTACTTTACATACAAAATGTTTCACATGGATCACACGGAATGTACATGTTTTCATGTTCAAAAATTTCGCAATACATGTCACAATGCACATGCAATATACATTAGGAGATATTCGCATTTAAAAATTAAAGATATTCGCATTTGAAAATTAAATTTTCAAAAAATTTACCAACCCTACTCCAGTTTTTTTTATAACATCGGCTCCAACTGTTTCCCAATTATCCCCATATTTTTTATTTGACTAACGACTAGTGTAAGTATCAAATAAAGAAATAACTGTTAAAAATCATAACTGGCTCCAAGTTATTGCATTTGAATTAAAAAGGCGATTTTTCGATAGTATTTTGAGAAAAAGTACTTTTTTTCTTTTAATTTTATCTAAAAAATTTCTACGAAGCTGTATAAGGAATTTATACTTTTTGAAAAGCTAACTTCAAGCAAAATGTTTGAAATGAAATAAAATTTTAAAATTTTTTAAACGCATATTTTTTATGAAAAATTTAAATTTAGGTAAAAAATTCTCAAATCGCATATTAGATATCAAAATACAGTAACATATTTTAGATGTCTCAATATGTTCTTAATTATTTTGTTAAGAGTACCGATAACCCTGATCATGGTATGGATATTGTACCCAAACAACTAAAAAATTTTATTTTTACACTCAGAGAAAAAACAACTTAAAATCAATAAAAACCATATTGAATCAATAAGAAACATTAACGAAAGTCTAGTAATGTTGAAATTTATTATTTCAATATGGAAAAATATTAACTTAAAGTTGAAAATTATTGATTTATCGTATTTCAATATCGTTTTTCTATTATAATGTACATTTTAGAATTAATATGATACGTTCTTGTTTTTAAGTTGTAAGTTTTCCCTTAGTGTAGGATTTTTCAAAACTTTTTCTGGAGTTGCGGGATTCCTGATAACAAATTTTAAATTTTAAAATTTAGTTTTTAGTATTTTCAATAGAAAATGTAAAATTTCATCAAAAAGTATTCATATATAAAAATTTAATTTCAATTAGCAAAATTTTTATATTCGCAATAAATCAATAAAAAGCATTTTTTGTCATATTTTTCAAAAAACTATTCCATGAGTTTTTTTAATTTTCAAATGTTATGTATATTTTTTAAAAATAGACAAAATATCATATCCATTGATATACATATAACAGACTACCTTACGCTTTTTACGTGGCAAATTAATTAGGGAAAACTTAACAGCTCGCAGAGAATTTACCGATTTGCAACAAATTTTTTCACAATTAAATACATAGTTTTTTACAAGCAAACAGCTGTTTACTAAATGCAAAATCTGTAGTCTTTTGGTGTTAAATTGTAAGTGACATTAGTGTGCTGTTAATGCAAATTAACGCTGTCGTCTGTCTACGCTATATCCAATCATTCAGGAGCTACCGAATTATTTTCAGAATACATTTTTTTAAACCACTGATCTTTAACCGCAATTGCACATTAATCCACCTACTGGAAATGGGCGTGGTACTGCCCGATTGACTTAAATTTTTTACTGAAGCTCATTATTATAATCTGTACTAGGTCTAGCTGTTTCCTGTGATTCAAAAACTTGTCATTTGCCCCACCATACACTGTGCAATAGTATGATAAATGTTTGGCGTTAACATATCGATATCACAGCAACGTTGAAGTGATTGTCTTTTTCTGCATGTGTAAGCAATTGTTATCTTTTAAACTGCAGGGTTTTTATAACCGCCACACATATATATTTATATATGTACGTATGTATGTGAATTCATATAACTAAAAGCGTATGTGTAATTGTGTATGAGTATCCTGTTTAAGCAATTCACCTAAATGTTGTTTTGTTGTCATGAATTCCATGGTTTCAATTTTGTCCCTTCTCCTTTCCTTTGCCATTAAATAGATGGGTGTGTCTTTGGTTTTTTGTTTCTGTATAATTTGATTTTTTTATAATAATTTTCTTTTTAATTGTTAGAGTTTTTTTCGGTATTCTTTTTATTGCATTTTGTTTTATTATTTTACGATTTGTTACTATTTATTTTTTTTTTTCACATTCCTGGTGTTGGTTTTATTGTTTTTTCTGGTTTTTATGATAGTGTTTCGTTTACGTTCATTATAATTTGTTTTTATTCTAGAGACCGCAAAACATTTTGTTACCATAATTTCTTACTTCGTCTGCCACCCAGAGACGTTTGTGTTGTATTTCATTCATGTAATTAAATGTTTTACTCAAACAGCTAAAGAAAAACGTAACAAAATGAATTAAATTTATTTTTATGTCTTCATTAATGCTGCATAAAAACAGTGTTTGTCATAATTTACCTTATTATCTTGATTAAACAGTTTGGCCATAATTTATACTGTCAAGTTGGGAAAGAGTATTTAATGAAAATTTAAGAATATATTAAGTATGTTGCAGTGATTTTTGAGTTATCAAAAGACACTAAAGGTTGTGTGGTATTAACATTTATTTGGTTAAAACTTAATCAAAAAATAGACATTTTAAAACTCAAACTTAAATATCTTTTAAGCCTTAAGATAATATAAATTAGAAGCTACGACTACGAGCAAAAACATGCAACATAACATGACATGCAACAAGATATCATGTATTCCAGCATATTGCTTATCATCCGCTACAAGATTTTTTATAAACTTGTTTCTAACCTGTCCCTATATTGGATTGTTATCGATCTGAACCATTGTGAGAAAAGTTTCATACGAAACATTGTCAAGTCATGCCGTGTTCTGGAAATATACTCAACATGACATAGGAAGACAATGCCGAATTAAACAATTACACAATTAGTTATTCCATGCAAAAACTTCCCTTTCACTTATTAGCTAATATCATGATCTTTCACTACTTACACAGTGAAATTTGATCTTATTACTGTTGCAAGAACTAAAGTAACTAACATAGAAGGAATGAGACCGACACAGAACAGGTTCGGATACCGGTTCTAGTTATAACATAGTGAACTCCTAGAAAGCGGTAAAATGCATAATTTTAGGTACTTTGTGCCAGGTCACGGACTTGTGCCTAAGCTTTGCATATTATAAAACAGGTGACAAAATGAATTGATTACACTTTTAAACATAATTATTTATTTAAGTAAAAAAGAAAACATAACAAAACTTTAAATAAAACATAGACTTTTAAATACCTATAACAACTTAAATTAATAAGAAAATTGAGACATTGGGAGAATAACAGCAAAATTCCTTTAAAACGAAAATAACAAAGAATTTTTAAAACTTCTTACATCTACAAATACTGCATTTGCTTTCAACTGGACTAAAATTGGCTGCCTCCATTAAACTCACATTTACCACCAGCCCTTAACTTTGTGCAAGACAGTTTTAAAAACTGGTACTTTAACGGGGAATGGGCGTGGTACCTTAATGGGTACAAACTTCACCACCTGATATGGTACACGTTTCTCGACCGGCACGGGCACATGTTTCTCCACCGGATAGGGGATAACACGTTCCACTGGTATCTTCAATTCCTTTTCCACCGGCACCTGAACATTTTGGGTAACTGGTATATGGATGGGTACTGGCTTACTGACGGGTATAATGACAGCATGTGAGATGGGTATTTGGACGGGTTCACGAACTGGTACATGCTGTTTCTTGACGACAGGATATGGAACATAGTTGATGACATCGGGTTGTTTCTCTTGCTGCTGCTGGTGCTGTTGTTCAAAGTCATGCTGTTGATAGTTGGAAAAGTGGCCAGCCGAGGCAGAGGGTGGATAGTTGTTGTTATCATGTTCATGCTCATCTCCATATGACGAGGAGGTATCGGCTTCCGTATGTTCAACACTGTTGTAAAAGTTTTCATGCTGTGGTAGTTGTTGATGTTGCAGCTGATGCTGCTGCTGCTGGTATGGTTGATAGTCATGCTGGGGTGTGTATTCATTAAAAGCGGAAGCTGAATCGTAATGATGCAGAAAATTGCCTTCAGAGATTTTATCGTTATTACTGCTGGTAGTGGCACTATGACTACCACCACTGCTACTGCCATAAGGTGTTGATGCTGGCTGTGAAGCAATAAACGATGTTGAAAGTTTACCAAAGTTCCATGATGGCAGGAAACCATCACTTCCGCCATTACTTGCACTACTACCACTACTACTACTACTACTCGTACCCATAGCTGTATTATGCGTTCCTGCAGTTTGTAAATTATAGATGGCCGAGTGTAATGCTGCCGCATTACCAACACCCGTACTAGAATGTTGGCCATATGATGATGCACCACCTCCACCATTATTGCCGCCTGCATAATCGTTTTCTTGTTGTTCTTCATAAATGGGTTTTGCCTCCGTGTACTGTTGGTATTGGTGATTCGGCTGTTGTTGTGCTACATCATAACTTGTACTTCTAATGTTGTGCTGTTGTGATGAACCCAAGAGCCCGGCGAGTCCATTAAACGTTGTTGATGCCCAGCCACCGCCACCGGTAGAAAAACTTCTTTTTATTTTCGAATTTACGGATGATGATGATGATGATGATGGATCTTCAATTTGTAGTTGATGGACGTGTTCTTTTAGTTGCTCTTGCTGCTTTAGACCTTGAACTGTATGACGTGGCAATCGATTAACCATTCCAGTCATCATTGAGGGCTTAGCTATATGGGTAAAACTGTTAACATCCATTTCCGTTACTTTCAATGATGACGTTGAAGTTGCATCCACAGCAACAGCCATTGCTGCATAACGTGACGATGTTGTTGTTAATGATAATTCATAGACAATTAACAACGTTGCCACCAAGTACAACATTTGCTGATGCATTAAAAATATGGAAAAAAGAGAAAGAAGATTATGTTTCATAATGATAATGATGATGTTGCTGGTTGTATTGTTGTTGTTGTTAGTTAAATGTAAATTTTTGCTTTCATTTCATGATGTAAAATGTGAACATTTGAGCCACCATTAGTTTTGGGAAGTAACAATAAGGAAAGTATTACAAATGACATCTAAATTGTTTTGCAATGTTGTTATTTATTATTTTAAATACTTTTTTTTTCTTCGCTATTTTATAGCATCCTCTGTAAACATTTTTTTATTTGAATTTATAAAACTTGTTTTTATTAAGGGGAAATTTTCTTTTATTAGAAACATGTTTTTATTTTTTTGTTTAGTCTCAAGAAAATAACAAATTTTGAAGTAGAAGTTTTCAGTATCATTATGAACTTCCACGATATTAAAAAATATTTCATTTTACTCTTTAGTCCAATAGCTAAATTATGTTGTAAGTTCTTTGATAGATTTTTCTTGATGTCGCCCGATATTAAAATATAAAATACTTAAGCCTTGATTTAATAAATAAATCCATCGTTGGAAAGGTCTTTGAAACATTTATCATTAGATTTCCCTTGTCTATATTAAAGACTTAGTAATCCAGATAAATATTAAAAATAGGCCAACAATTTAGGTTGTGATGGTTTTTTCTTTATATCTCAGCCATTTGTCTGTTTTTAAATAGCAACCGATAGGGCACTATAGCGGCTACATTGATGTATGAATCATGTGTGTAAGTTATTTGGGGGCTACAGGATTTTCATTTCAACATGCAAACAAACAGACGGACATAGCTATATTGATAACATCAGCGACAAAGTGAACGACAGATTAGCTCTATGATCTCTTTCTCTTTTCACCTTCCATAGTCGCTCTTGAATGTTTTGTAAAATAAATTTTCGAGATATGTTCGTTCGATTTCTATTTCATAGTACAGACAAGACAGAGTTGTTAATGAATGAAATATTTTGAAAAAACTGAAGTGGTTGGGAAGTTTTGCCACACCCAATTTATAGTCCAGAACGTGTCCCGTGTCCGACTACCATATGTTTCAATCGATGCAGAACGCTCTTTATGGGATACGCCTAACTTTGGAACAGAGTATTGGCCTGATTAGTTCTTTGCCTCAAAAGATTAACAGTTCTTTTGGCTCGGAATCCATATGTTGCCAGAAAGATGGGAAAATGTCATAGCTAACAATTGCCTTTAAATCTTTTAAATTTTTGGCATTCCCAAATCTAACTTTTATATCAAAAGTGCCTCAAAAATATTCAAACGTATTGTACTTATTCTACCCTTCACCATGAGTGGCAAGGGTATATATAAGTGTGTCATTCCGTTTGTAATTTCTACATTTTTCATTTGCTATCCCACAAAGTATGTATATTATGGGTCGTTATAGAAAGCGAAGTCGGTATAGCCATGTTCGTATGTATGTTGAAATCAAGTTTCCGTAGTCCCCTAATAACCTACAAACATAATTCATACGTCAATATATCGGGAATTCTTCCGGCTCGGTCGCTATTTAAAATCAAGAAAATCGGTCTACAAATGGCTGAGATATAAGGAAAAATACAGGACTTCCTGGAATTTTGGCCTATTTTTTATATATATCTGGATTACTAAGTCAATATTGTAGACAATGTCAACGATATCCATTGCAACGATGTTTATAAGGCTATAGTAATTTGGACCAACAATGGGTCAAAATCGGAAAAAAAAAATTTTAAATTTTGAACAAAAGAAATTTAAATCTTAAAAAAAAATTAAAAAAAAAAAATTTTATTCTGAAAAACAATTTTCAAAAAAAAACAGTTTTAATTTTGTTTAACTAAAAATATTATGTTTAACTAAAAATATTTTAAAGTATAATTTGATGAAGGGTATATAAGATTCGGCGTAGCCGAATATAGATCTCTCACTTGTTTTTCAATAAATTCAATTTCAATTGAAAGTGCTGTTTTAACTTAGCATACTTCTCTTCATACTTATAGCATTAATAGGTTTTTTCATCACTTTTTGTTATTTTCTACCAAACTTCTATTCCCCCACTTTATACTTTTATACATTTCAATAGCATTTTTCCATTTGGATTTAATATACTGCCATAAACACTTCTCTCGACTACTTTCAAAACTCCACACCATAGACTCAACTCAACTCAATCATAAATACATTCTCCATAGGAAAAACCCCAGTGCCAGCTACATGATGAACAAGCAGTAAGTCAGTAGGTATGTAGAGTGGATGTTCACAAACCCACAAACTCCTACTGTTGCAGCAGCACTCCTGCTTTAGTTATTGTCTATTATCAACTGGTATCTGTTGTGTGTTGTGAGCCCATCGTCATCTGTTTAAAGCTAAAGTTTATGTTGGCTTATGTTTGCCTAGTTGATTGATTTAAGTTTGGAGCTTATGTGGTTTGTGATTTGTTTCACTCATACATACACTCACTCATTGAAGCAAACTATGACTTCGTGCAACACCAGTGTCAGTGATGATGCCAATGGTGATGATGTTGATTATTTTGAGGGTAATGTCATGTATTCAATAGATACATCTGAACACGTAAACACATATGAGCTTCAAATCAAGATTTATGTGCACTTTTTTCAATATTACACCATATTTATTATAAAATATTGCTATGTATTTAATTTATGTTTATTTTTACTTTACTTTACTTGCTTGTTTAGTTTTCAATTATTTTATTTTATTAATTTTGAAATTCTCTAATACTTTTTCACTTGTTTCTAATTTAATAATTTTATCTTTAGTTCGTTTTTCTTTCGTTCTTACCAAATTTCCCAATCCCATTTTATTTGAATTTATTTAACACTATTTTTTTGTTTTAAACTTTGTATTTATTGAAAATGTAACTTTATCCCTTTTGTGGTTTGCAAGTAAATGCTGGTTAATGTATATTTTGCATTTGAATTTATATGATTTGGAAATATTTATTTTAAGGAGGAAAGCATTTCATTTCATTTCAATTTGTTTGTCTGTTACTCCAAAGCCAAAATGTAGCAGCAGCAAAACAAATGAAGCATAACAAAATGCTCATAGTTAGCAAGTACTAGCTGTATGCTGTTTGTTTTAGTATTAGTTCCTAGTAAATAAGTATGTATTTAGTTGGTAGCTGTGGTAAAAGAGCTCTCAATTTTTCCGTTTTCAAATCTTTGTATGTATGTTTGTGCATTTGTATTTATTTCTTGCACGAGTATTAAGTTTGTTTCTTCGCCAATTTTAGGAGTTTGGCGCCATAGGATGAACGGATGCAAGTTTACCAAAATTATTGCACAATTCATTCATTTACTCAATGAGAGCCAAGTTTTGTGTACACCAAACCAAAAAAGAAAAAAAAAGCTCATACACACACACACATACCATGGCTAAGAGAAAAGAAAAACTTTTCCAAAACAACATTCAATAGAAAGGAAACCAGGCAGACATAGAGTTAGACATAAAGTCGTTCAATAAAACATGACATATTTTAGTCAGTTTAAGGCGATCGTGTGAGAACTCTATTACATGCCTCGAAATATTCTAAAAGAATGTTGTTTTGTAAAATTAATTTTAATTTCATAAAAAATTGTTTTATAGTTCTTTCTGTAATTTGTATTTTTAAAAAATATAATTAAATGACTTCTGTAACTACATAATCAAATCACACATGCATACAATAGGATTACCCTTATATTGGACGTTTAAGATGTTTTGTGCTCCATCGTTCTGAAATTATTCTCTAAACCAAGTGCACAAAATTTTAGCAAAATAGGTTGCAATATTTTCAAATACCTAAAAATTGGAGCGAAAATCTCAAAAATGGTACTCTTTACAATTTTACCCACAAAAACCACATTTCCTTCAGGGCTGGAGCGAAAATCTCAAAAATGGTACTTTTTACAATTTTACTCACAAACACCACATTTTCTTCAGGGCTGGGAAAACACTTTGAGGATAAATAGGGTATACATCAAAGTTTGCAATGCTGCTTTCCGTTTTCTTATTCCAGCTTTGGGATTTTAGAACATGTAGTCCAAAGTTGAAATTTTCATAAAAAAATATGTCAAATTCCAAAGGGCTTAGGACCGAAATATTCGAAAAATATGACATGTTTTTTATACCAAAAAGAAAAACATAAAACTTTTATATGTTCTTAAAGAAGGTTTTTTTCGTTAATAAACAAAGAGTTAAGTCACCTTTTCGCCCAATAAACATCTAAAACCTACTATTTTTTTATCTACTATAAATTGAAAATCGTTTATATTTGGATCCATAATTGATATGGCTCTAAAATCTTTTGTATATTAAAAAAATTTGGTCCAAAATTACGCCCTATATTTTAAAAAAAGGGACCGTAATAAGTATGTCCCTGAATAAAAATATGTATAGTATATCTAGTAAAAAACAAAAAATTGTAAAGTACAAAGTGTTCTTTATGAGATATTTAGAGTACCTAGACACGTTCAGATTGTATTGATATGTTTACAAGAGTTGTTCAGTTTTTCCGCAGCTACAACTTTGCTAAATACTGTTAGTGAAAAATTAAGAGTCTATGTTGTCTAAGTTGTTCCAAAAAAAAGATAAAAAAATTTTTCATCCTAAATTTTTTTTCAAAAAAGAGCAACGAAAAATCTATTTATTTACAAAAAATTTTAACAATTGGTCAATTCCTAATATAACACGACTCGGCGGCTCGGCTTAATCGACTCTTAGGCATTTGGCGTTGGTCTCTGCTGGTTCGTTACGATAATACAATAAACATAGCATAGAAAGTACACATATCCCTCGATTTACACGATACTTTTTTTACACGATTTTTTTGGTTTTCGTTTAAATCGAGGGATGTGGAAATTACCTAAATTTACACGATTTTTTTTTTTTTTTTTTTTGTAATATTTTAGCAAAAATTAATTTTTTCAGTAAATATATCCTGCACAATTCTCAAAAATAGTTATCTATAAAAAATGAAAACATAATAGGGAAAATTGTAGCTGCAGGAACCAAATTGAGCCTAAGTACAACTTCATGCGTTCGGGACATTACAATTGAAAATATGATCGGGATAAAAAAATTAAACTCAAAAGCGAATTCCAATTGATACCATTGCTATTACAAAAAAAAAAAACATAATGATCAGCTACCATCAAGTCATGGTTGGTTTGGAATATTTAAGCAAAGACATTCCCTTCATAATCTATAATTAAAAGTTAAACAAGCTTCTGCTGATCTAGATGTGTCTAAAGAATATCCCGAAAATCGTACTGAAATTATTGCTGCCTATTAATACATTCCTGATAAAGTCTTCAGTACAGACGAATCGGTACAGTTTTGGAAAATAATGCCACAGCGGACTTTTCTATCAAAAGTTAATACAACTTTTAAATTTAAACAACGTTTTAAAATCAAATTTGTTATGGAAATTTTGCTTTAAAACATTGTTTAAATTGAAATGTTTTTATGAGTATGGGAGAATATACTTACTTTACTTTAAAATAAATTAATTTTCTAAACAAAATTTTAAATTTATTTGTATTTGGGTCTTTTTTCGATTTACACGATTTCTCTTACAAATATTTTTCATTTCGATTACACGATTTTTTCAGGAACGCATCTATCGTGTAAATCGAGGGATAGGTGTAGTATTATTTAGAACATTTTTTGCTTGAAAAGCAATAAAAACCATTGTGAAATATTAGGCCATTATGACAATATGACATGATAAGAGACCTTGTGAATTGACTAAATATATGTTTAGCGGACTCTTAACTATATTATTGCCATATATATTTAAGCTGTATCACCAATTCTGAATTTGCTGTTGGCCAAAAACTGATGACTGGCGATTTTGGTGAGATTCCAAAAAAATCTCACCAAAATCGCCAAACTGAGTATAGGGTTTTACTACCCTTTGGTAGTATATTCGAATCTATACTGTCATGATCGTGTGGTTTTTGCACTGTATTCTAAACTAAAACTTTTATTGCAATTTAAAAATTTACATTTTCCAAAAAAATTGAGCTAATATTTTTTGATTTACTTTTGCAAAAAGTCTTCTATAAATTTTTGAAATCTTTAAAATTTTATAGATTTTTGAATAGAAGACACAATCTTACACGTTACTATATAATATAAATATCTTATCTTTTCCACTAGTCAAATGTATGGAAAACATAAACATAAAATTTACAGAATCTTGCTGTTTTCTAAACATCGGAGAGTTATGTATTTTGAAGCCATTAACGAGACTAGTGGAAAAGATAAGATATACTTTTATATAACATCGTAAAGGAAATTGTGTCTACTTTTCAAAAATATATAAAATTTTTCCCCACACCTTCTTAGTGCTTTAAGTCCAAATTATAAGTCGTGTGAAATTTTATTAAAATCGAAAGTTACAGATTTATTTACACATTTTCATTTCCCCCACTGTGCGTTGCTGTCTTTTACAGATTTCACCACAGACATAAAAGATATTTAAAATTACAAAGTCGTAAACAAAGATTCCTTGATCGATCAAATTAATTTTAAGTGATTTATTTTATATAACTAAAAATAAGTGGTTATTTCAAATACTTGGAATCGCGGATTGAAACATTACTAATATTTATATACTAATAATATTGTACGTGACCATTGTAATGCAAAGACAAGTTAGTTCCTTACTTTATACATTCTAGGAAATCATCCGTAGAGTCATTTGTTAGTTTAGTGTTTCTGAGATTGCATTTTAATCTATTGGTAATTTGAAAAAATTATTTGTTTTAATTCTCATTGGTTGGTTCTATTGTCATTTTACTGTCCCTTATTGGAGCCAGGAACAGTCTCTTCAACAAGTTAGTTATATTTTTTAAAGACTACCTATTTTACTTACTACAACTAATATATACTCAATGTGTATTGTACTAAAAGGACTAGTTAGCTAAACCCAAAACAATAGAAAATTTACTAACTTTCAGTAAACAAGAAAGCAGTCACTTGAACATTTTATGTAAGTACATATTTCATTTAGTTAAACATTTGTTAAAATTTTCAATTTAAATATTCAACAATTATTCAATTCTTATTCCTACCAACACAATCTCCTGTAGGGTACTAGAAGACATAAAAACTCCAAATACAATTTCAAATTATAGTCTATAAATGTTAGTAAGTTAGTGAGTAAAAATTGGCTGGTGTATGATTGTATGAGTTGTGTATTTTTGTGTCTATGAATTTTCCATCATTTAAGAGATGCATCCATTTATGTGGTTGTGTTTGATGAAAATTTGTGGCAAATAAAAATGTTTGTTTGTTGAAGTTAATAAAATTAATTTTTATGTTTTATAAGTAAGAGCATTAAACATTGTTTCATAGAACATTTTAGAACAGCTAAGGCTCATTATCTGTCTATAAATACCAACATGTTTCAAGGAGTTAATGTTTGTTTAGTAATTTTATGATACAAGTATGTAATTTTGTTCTTTCAAAACATATAAAATAGATATGTTGGCACTTTTAAAGTTTAATAACTAGAAATTTGAATTAAGTATATCACATGACTTTAATTGATTTTCTAAGTCGATTTGAAAATGTCTGTCCTTCCGTCTGTCCATGAAACTCATATCTTTAAATTGTGTACGAACGATTTTTGTTACAAACATTTTTATTGGAATTATATGTTTCAGATCTTATATTCAACCTTTTTTATACCCTTCACCATGAGTGGCAAGGGTATATATAAGTTTGTCATTCCGTTTGTAATTTCTACATTTTTCATTTGCGACCCCATAAAGTATATATATTCTGGATCGTTATAGATAGCGAAGTCGATTAAGCCATGTCCGTCTGTAGTTGAAACTTTTCGTAGCCCCCAAATAACTTACAAACATAATTGATACATCAATATATCGGAAATTCTTTCGGCTCAGTCGCTATTTAAAATCGAGAAAATCGGCCCACAAATGGCTGAGATATAAGGAAAAAACCGGGCCAACCTATTTCTGATCTATATCTGGATTACGAAGTCCTTAATATAGACAATATGGTTATCTAATGATAGATATTTTAAAGTCCATTGCAACTATGTTTATAAGGCTATAGTAGTTTAGACCTACAATGGGTCAAAATCAGGAAAATATTTTTTAACACAAATTTTTTTTTTTACCAAAAAAAATTTTTTTCACCAATAAATTTAAAAAAAAAATGGAAAAAAATTTCAATTTTGAAAAACAATTTAGAAAATTTTTTTTTTCAAATTTTTTTTAATTTAATTTAAAAAAAAAAATAAAATTAAATTTTGTTTACCTAAAAATATTTAAAATTTTTATTTTAATGAATAATTTGGTGATGGGTATATAAGATGCGGCACAGCCGAATATAGCTCTCTTACTTGTTATATCTATAATTGAAATAACGTCAATTGATAAATAAGAACAATGATCGCCATTTGGATTTTTATTATTTTCTTTAAAAAGTAAGCGATGCATGTACTGTTAATTATTGAATTTGTGTAAAATTAAAAGTCTAGCATATGTCTAGCACGAATTTTTCTAAAGTGCGATTTAAACAAGTGATTTTTATGCCGACCTATAAGTCATAATCTGCAAAATAAATAACTACCTTAATTGAGAGCCTCAGAGAGAGTAACTGTGATATGATCACAACCATATTTTGACGTGATTATAAGTTATTCATACGTTTGTGGCAATCATGTACATGATAAATGACTGCATCATAATATGTTGCTCTCAGATTATGATATCCATATAAACCAAACTTGTGATCATGTTAAAAAAGACTGTACAATTATATTTTTTATCCGGGTGTATATCATTATCTACGGAATTCAAGTATTTTAATCCCCTTAGTAGGGACACCCTTTTAAAAATGTTTAGCCAGATTAGGGATTTAGAGCTCATAGATGTCATAAATGTGTATAAGAAGATATAGAAAATAACTGGTCTACGAAATCGAGATTTACAAATAGAAAAAATATCAATCTCGCGAAGCGTTTTTACAAAATGAAATTAACAATTTTGTGAAAAGATCTGGCATATGCCGATATTTTTTCGTAATTCAGCTAAATTCCCTTTGTATCGATGAAGACCATGAATTGTAGGCATTACTCCCTGAAGATTGTTGTAAATCTCAACAGGCACATGCTAAATTATTAGGAGCTACTCAAGCAGCAATTTCAAAACGTTTGCGTTTAGGATGCATCCAAAACCATGTAAATTGGGTGCCATTGAAAGACGATTTTGCATGTCTGAAATGCTGCTGTAAAGCGTTCATAAAAGAAAATCATTTTTGCACCGAACCATTACTTGCGATGAAAAATCTTATATGAAGACCGCCCAAACAGTCAAATCGACACCAAAGCCAAATATCCATAGCTCCAAAATAATACTCTGTATTTGGTATGATCAAAACATACGTAATCTATTATGAGCTGCTGAAATCTGCAGGGAACCTTTACCGAACACTACCGATTCATTTGAAGTGAACATTCACCAAAAAAAGCCCAGAATATGCGGCCATACATGAAACCGTAATATTCCATCATGACAACGCCAGGCCACATGTTTCAATGCCTGTTAAAAACTATTTAGAATGAAGTGGTTGGGAAATTTTGCCTCATCCGCTTTATAGTGTAAAACGTGAATCGTCCGACTACTATTTGCTCTATCTGGGATACGCTTAACTTTGTAACAGAGTATCCGAAATTGGCTTGGTTCGTTCTTGGCCTCAAAAGATGAGCATTTATTTTGGCTCAGAATCCATATGTTGCCAGATAGACGGGAAAAGGTCATAGCTATTAATGGCCAATACTTTGAATAAATTTGTATTGTACAAATGTTTCAAAAAAATATCTAAAAATTTTAAAAAATCCCGCATTTTTAAGTCATACATCCAATAGTTTTACTTATATTCTTGGATGTGTTGGGTGTTTCACATTTAGAAGACTAGAAGTTATAACCTTCCGACCATTAAATTTTACTATGAAATTGAAATCATAATCGAGTAGGCCTGATAAAGTTTTAAGATTCTTCCGCCTGTTTGAACCAGGAAAACCTTCAAGCCTGCCACAAATTTGACGACATGTTAAGAAGAGAAGACGCAAGCGTAAACAGTCCCGTGATCACAAGCTTCACAATCCAGGCTCAGATTCTACAAGCGATTCGGAAGAACCACGCAAAAAAGGTTTCGGTTTACATTACGGCCCTGAACCTTTGTCCTTTTTTTGGCGAAATTTTATTTCTACTTTTCATTGGTATCAATAAAATTGGAATTGAAAACGTCAAATTGCGCCACCTGCTTAAAAAGGCTTAAGGAGTCATGAAAACGTCTTGGAAATTTTATATAAAATAATCACATTTTGACGATACAATTGGTCAATTCACAAGGTCTCTTATCATGTATATTTCACCATGGTTTTTATTGTTTTTTAAGCAAAAAATTTCGTAAAATAATACTACTTTCTATGTTATGTTTATTGTGTTATCGTAACGAACCAGCAGAGACTAACGCCGAATGCCTAAGAGTCGGTTAAGCCGAGCCGCCGAGTCGTGATATATTAGGACATTATGACAATATGACTGATAAGAGACCTTGTGAATTGACCAAATATTTTTAGAGTAGTAAACATTTTACCTAAATTTTTCTAAAAAAGAAACCCTAAATCTGTCTTCCTTTTATATTGATCTATACAAAAATATAGTTTTAAAATTTTTTGGGATAATGTGGGAGTTAATAAGCATTTTGAAGCAAAATATAATAAAATATGCAAAGATATGCGCTCATAAATCGATGGCATTTTACAGTAAAAATCGGTATTTTGACATTCGAGTAAAAAACATGAATTTACATATAAATCCGGTCACTAGTAATAACTCTTTAGGAAGTATATAGAATCATAGAACATTATGTCACTTAGTAAAATTATTTGTTGAATTTGTACAAAGTACATTTGGACAATCAAATTAAAGATTTTCTTACTACCCACGTTTCATAAGTAGCTATTATCATCCAACTGTCACTTAAGTTTGATTATTTTAAATTTATGTCTTTTGTATAAATGCAGTAATATTTAAGTGGCTTTAAGTTTTGTTGAAAAAAAAAAACACACACAATTGTATTCATGCAACTCACTATTGTTATTTTAAATTACACTACAATACATTAACATCCTGTTGAAAATTTCAACTAATCCCTTTTTGTCTGACAACAAAGTACTTATCATTCCACAACTTTCTAAATAAATCTGACAAAACAGTTTTGTCGTTGACACATTTTCAAACACTTTAGTTTTTCACACTTTAAAATACAACAAATAAATGAAAAATGAAAACAGCCGGTTAGTTCCTTCCTTCTTTCACCTAAATTACTAAATTGAAAACATAAAATATAGAGAGAAAAAAAATCAAACTAAAGTAGTATTACGGCACACTCCTCTTGCACTATTTCACTCATTCAATCATAATCTTTATTCATAATAAACGATTTCTAAGAAAAAATCCACCAAAGTGTTTAAAAGTTTACAAAGCAAAACTGTAAAAACCAGTTGAAATTTTATGTTACCAATAAAAGTGGCCGAACACATAAAAGTTATTTTTTTCTTTCTTTCAAGTTGATGGCGCATGCGCTGCTCTGGTTGCAAAAAAACAATCGCTGGAGACATGACTTACGAGTAGCACTTGAAACTTTGGAAGTTCAAAGTCATAAAAAGAGCATGAGCCATAAATAATTGAAGACAATAATATAGAAAAACGAAAAAAATACTTAAATAAAAAACAAATAATCATGGTAATACTACAATAATGCAACTGCACAAATAATACCAGTACAATTTGTAAGTACTCGTATTTAAGTTGCTTTGGAGAAAGACCTTCACTTATCTCATAAAATACTTTTAATACAATGTGCCAGACTCAAGGTAGTTTTATTGCAGTTTTCGTTGTTGTAATAATCATAAAGAATCAGCATTATTTTTTGGATAGCAAAAAAAAAAAAAGCGTAACAAACATGAATTACGTAGTTAAAATGTATTAAAAACAATGGTTTTATATATTTGAAGACATATTTTTTCCTTGAAAAATTAAATGCTTGCTGTTTAAAGAAAGTTCACATTTTAGTTAAGTTACTTTTAAATAAGGATTTGGGTGGTTTCTTTACACTAAGGAAAATTTCATGGGTATTTGAATTGGTTTGTTATAAAAAGGGAGTTAAGAATATTTCTAAACGTTTCTCATATTGATGTATAAAAATAATTTTTACATCTGTCACTAGTATGAAAATATCTTGATTCAGAATAAATTTCTGTTGAAGCAATTTCAATCCGTATGACCTTCCGTATAGAAGTTGAAGTTGATTAGAATCATTTACATAACAATGTTCAGTTGGAATCGGCTTTGAACATAAATACCTTAATTGTATTGCAAAATTTGGTAAGGATCTGTTTCATATTCACAGATAAGTATCATACTCGTAAATAGTCCACGAATTCGAGTGTGAGAAATTATAACTCATATTCAGTTATGTAGAAGATAATTTATAACATTAGTACTCGTATATGTCCTGTTTTAGGAAATACTATACTTACTTTGATAAATAAATACTTACTCTTATTTCGGAAATACTTTCATATAAGGCAGTACTCTCATTTACAATGTTATCAACATACTTGTTCAATTCACAAGGTCTCTTATCAGTCATATTGTCATAATTTCCTAATATATCACGGCATTCGGCGTTGCTCTCTGCTGGTTGTTTACGATAACACAATAAACATAGCATAGAAAGTAGTATTAAGGACTGATGAGTGACCAGAAAAAAGTGCATACTACAATTATTAAATATTTTCAACAAAACCCAACTTGGTCCCACAAAAAGTTGGCCAAACAATCAAAGGTCTGCAATCAAACTTTTTCCAATGTTATTAAACAGTACCGGAAGAACTTGTCCGTTGATATAAACCTGGTTCAGGTAGAAGGAATGGTCCACATGATGTTTTTAAAGCCAAAAAAAATAGAAAGCATTTTCAAAAGAGCTCCCAACACATCCGGTAGGAAAGCAGCACGGTTAGGTCAGCATTCCGACTATTTGGTACGAAAAGTTAAAGCCAATGAAGGTTTAAAAGCATACAAGGCTCAAAAAGTTCCTCACAGGAACTCTGCTAAAAATTTAGAGTCCAAAGACAGAGCACGAAAATTGAAGTCAAATTTTTTACAAAAAATTTACCTGCTGCATAATGGATGACGAAATGTACGTATGCAAAATTTTTCGCAGCTTCTGGGTCAATTTTTTTATGTTGCAGATGTTTAGAACCCTAAAGCAGACAAAATTTCCCAAAAATTTCTTAATATGACAAGCAATATGCAGTTGCGGCTAAAAAGCCGAAATTTACATCAAGGAATGTTTACAAAACAGGATGTTTCCATTCATAAGACTTCTTAATGTGTCCACTTATTTTTGGCCAGATTTGGTATCTGTCACTATGGTAAGAAAGGTCTTGAGTGGTACAAGAACAATAATGTGGTATTTGTACCAAGAGAGGCAATTCCTCCAAACTGCCTGCAGCTAAGGCCAGTGGAGAGATATTGGGCTCTTGTTAAAAGAGAATTGAAAAGCACAAAAAAGTTTTCCAAAAGTCTGGTAGATTTTAAACAGAGATGGACAACCTGTTCAAACAAAGTGACATAAAGCACTATAAGAACCATAATGTAAGGGTTTTCGAAAAAGGTTCAAAATTTCATCATTGGTGATTAGAACTATAAAAATATTTTTTTTTTTGTAAATTGGAACAATAATTTCAATCAAATAAAAAAAGATCAAAAACATTAAGTTTAGTGGTTTCACTTTTATTAACATATATGTATGTTAAACATTTTTCGATCTCAGTCCTTATTTCAGGACATTTTTTGCTTGAAAATCAATAAAAACCGTTGTGAAATATTAGGATTTTATGACAAAATGACATGATAAGAGACCTTGTGAATTGACCAACTGTAAATGTAAATTTACAAAATTGTATTAAGAAAGGAACATTTAACATACACCTTAAATGGAATTTAAAATATTGTATCTTTTAAGCACATTTTTTGTTTTTAGTAGCTTACATGACATTTTGAAGGGTACATATCTGTGATATATTCTCACATAAATTTTGAATATTAGAGTGTAAGAACAACATATTTTTGCTTCGAAAATTTTGAATCTTGCCATATGCGGGAACTTTGGCTTTACTTCTTTAACTTGGAAAAAAGTGCCGCTGAAGCACACATATTGCCCACCAAATCTTATGGCGAATGTGTTCCATCGGTTTGAACGGGCGAGACGCCAGCCAAAAAAGATTGATGACCAAGAATTACTCCATGAATATTGTTGTAAAACTCAACTTGAGATTACTAAATTATTGAGAGCTTCTCAAGCAGCAACTTCAAAACATTTGCGAGCAACAGGATACATCCAAAAGCAGGGAAATTGGGAACTATACGAATTGAGGCCGATAGACATTGAAAAGTGATTTTGCATGTCAGAAATGATGCTTCAAAAGGAAAATTTTTTTGTTCCATATCAATACTTGCGATGAAAAATGAATACACAACCGTAACCGGAAGCATAAGAGATCGTATATGATCCGGCCAACCAGCCAAATCGATACCAAAGCCAAATATCCATGACGCTAAGGTAATTCTCTGTATTTGGTGGGAGCAAAAGGCTCCTATCTGTGATGAGCTGCTGAAGTCTGACTACGCCATCACAGGGAACCTGTGCTGATATGTTTGAAGCGACAATTGGCAGAATAATGCCCAGAATATGCGGCCAGACCTAAATACGTAATATTACATCATGACAACGCTGTTGCAATACCTGTTAAAAACTATTTAGAAAGATGTGGTTGGGAAGTTTAGCCTCACCCGCCTTATAGTCCAGACATTGCCCCGTCCTACTACTATTTGTTACGCTCGATGCAGAACGCTCTCTCTGGGATAAGCTTCACTTTGGCTTGATTCGTTCTTGCCCACAAAAGAAGAGCATTTCTTTTGGCTCGGATTCATATGTTGCCAGAAAGATGGGAAAAGGACTGATATCGGAAAACTCTTAACATACATATCTATATAAATATATAAATGTCTTTGTAAGTTTGTTTGAGCATCACACCTAAACGGCTGAATCGATTTTATTGAAATTTGGAACGTAGATAGATCCTTACTTGGAAGCGTCAATAGGCTATAACTTTTTTCAATACTTGGACCAGAAAGGGGTAAACAGGGGGAAAACCGGTAAAATTGGTACCTTTAGTTCTTAAACAATAAATACTAAATGGCCGAAACGATTTTATTGAAACTTCAACATAGACTACGACAGGGGTAGCGAAGCGCACCGGGTCAAGCTAGTATGTTTATAAAAATGAAACCACTAAACTTACAGTTTTTTTTTTTTTATTGAAATTATTATTACAATTTACAAAAAATATTATTTTTATAGTTCTAATCATGATGATGAATTTATGAACCTTTTCCGGAAACCCCTCCATTAAGGTTTTTATTGAGGTTTCTGTCACTTTGTTCGAACAGGTAGCCCATCTCCGTTTAAAATCTACCACACTTTTGGACACCTTTTTTGTGCACTTCAATTCTCTTTTAAAAATATCCCAATATCTCTCCACTGGCCTTAGCTGCAGGCAGTTTGGAGGATTTGCCTGTCTTGGTGCAAATACCTCATTAGTGTTTTTGTACCACTCAATCCCTTGCCAGGATGCCAAATCAGGCCAAAAAAGAGTGGACACATTAGGACGTTTTATGAATGGAAGCATCCTCTTTTGTAAAAATTCCTTGATGTAAATTTCGGTATTTATGGACCCTTTGTAACAAATGTTTGGCTTCTTTTATCGCATATAGCTTGACATGCCTAGAACTTATAGGGAAAATTCTCTGCTTTTGGGTCCTAAACCTTTGTATGATATTCCCTCGAGCATCTACTTTCCTACGGGATGTGTTTGGAGCTCTTTTGAAAATGCTTTCTATGTATTGGCTTTAAAAACATCATGTGGTTCATTACTTCTACCTGAACCAGATTTCCTATCAACGGACAAGTTCTCCCGATACTGTTTGATGACATTGGAATCAGTTTGATGGCAGACATTTGATTGTTTGGCCAACTTTTTGTAGGACCGAAAATATTTAATAATTTTAGTACGTTTTTTTTCCGTCACTCATTTTAATCAGATTAAAAACAAATGAACATAAATGACATTCATCAAAAGAAAAAAATTACTTTGGTTACAGTTTTTTCGATCTCAGTCCTTAAGTAGCTAACAATGGCCAATACTTTGAATACATGTACAATATATTTTAAAACATCACGCATTTCAATTTGCATTAGATTAGAATTAACAAAAATTTAACCATTCAAAGGTTGAATGAATTTTATTGCGAATTCATTATAATTTAATTCAACAATGAATTGATGAATTCCATTTAAATAAAAGCCTTTGAATGAAGCTAAAGAATAAATTTCTGAGAATAGCTTAATTCATTTGAGTGAATTAAGCTCAAATTGAATTAACTAAACAAATACATATTATTCAAAATTTATGGATAACAATAAGAAAATTATAAACAAGCATTTTTAATAGACAAGTTCAATGAACTATAGGTTCGGGTTTAATTTGTGCTGTGTATTTATACCCTACACCACCATAGTGGGGAGGGTATATTGGATTTGTGCAGATGTTTGTAACGCCCAAAAATATTAGTCTAACACCCACCTTAAAGTATATGGATCGACTCAGAATCACTTTCTGAGTCGATTAAACGATGTCCGTCCGTCCGTCCGTCCGTCCGTCCGTCTGGCTGGCTGGCTGGTTGTCCATGTAAAGCTTGTGCGCAGAGTACAGGTCGCAATCTTGAAGATATTTCGATAAAATTTGGTACATATCATTTTTTCTGCCCAAGGACCAAGCCTATTGAAACTGGCTGAAATCGGTTCATTATTTCGCCTAGCCCCCATACAAATGTCCTCCCGAAATTGGACTTTATCGGTCATAAATGTTCAATTTATATAGGTACCTACACAAGTTTTTCTCCAAATAAGTTTTATATATACGAAATTCATGTCACCAAATTTTATGATGATCGGTCCATAATTAGTCATAGCTCCCATATAAGGCCTGCTTCCGATAATCACTTTAACGAGCATAAATCTCTTAAAAATGTTGGTATACACATAAAATGCAACATAAATAACTTTCATATAGACATTAATTACACTACCTAATTTCATGGTGATCGGTCCATAATTGGTCATAGCTCTCATATAAAGCCTGCTTCCGATAATCACTTTAACGAGCATAAATCTCTTAAAAATGTTGGTATACACATAAAATGCAACATAAATAACTTTCATACAGACATTAATTGCACCACTTAATTTCATGGTGATCGGTCCATAATTGGTCATAGCTCCCATATAAGGCCCATTTCCAAAAATCGTTCACGAATATAAATTATTGAAATTTTGAAAGAAAAAGGTTTTTGCACATTTACTTAGTGTAGGGTATTATATGGTCGGGCTTGACCGACCATACTTTCTTACTTGTTTTAATTTACAGTTGTGTTTCTTTCAGAGTCCTGATTTTGTATTTATAATATTGTAATGGTGAGAAGATATTTCGACTCTTCTCTCAATTCAATATTGTGACAACATCGTAAATATGTTAATCAATATATTGTGGCAATGTTAATGGGATAGATTGTTTAACATAATCCAATGTAATTATATTAGTTTTGTTAATTATAAAGTGAAATAAAGTCATTACTGTTAACATGTGACTTCCTTCTTCACATAACATTTCAAGCAATATTTCTTCAGGTGTTTATTTTTATATTTAATTCCTAGCAAAAACGAATTTCCTTATAATAACAATTTGCTAAATAATTTTGGCAGTTTTGTTTTTTTTTCCTTCTTATTGTGCCAACAATTTGGGACTATTGTTTCAGTTAATTTCATGCGGCCTTAAACGAAAATAAAAACTACAACAATAACAACATGGTTTTAATTCTGTGTTTTGTTTTTGGCCGACATGAAAAGCGTTATTTGGACTACACAATCCATTGAATTCCAGTTGATTTATAAAGAAAGAAAAGTGAACGCCTTTTTTCTGGCGTTGGTGCACCTGCAGCAAAATTTCAATAGGGGATTTTTATGTTGAATGTTTAAACAACGAGCATTTGCCATGGATGCATGTGTATGAATGAATGAACAAGTGAGTGACTGAACTAAATTGAATTGAATACGTAGATAATTGAAATTGAATGGGATGAAGGTAAAAATTAAAACAACAACAACAAATTCAAGTACCCTTGTTTTTTTCTGAATGTCATGATTCTAGCTGATGATTAGTGTTTTTGTTTTTTGTTTGCGAATGAAGGTACTTAAAATTTAACTTCTTGTAAATTTAACATTTCTACCATTAGTTTTTTTTAAATTAGTTTATATGAGCCTGGCTATTTGAAGTCAATATCTTTTCGCGAGCATTATGAAGTGTTTCATTTTTGCTTAATTGTATAAGGAAATAACTTTGTGATTTAATTTGCCTTCTATTTATTTTGCAACTTTGTTTTAATGTTTAATGCTTAGTTTTTTATATTTATGCTTTTCTTCCTAAAACAAACCATATAATAATTGTTTCCTTTTTCGTAAAAGTGTTTTGTAATAGCAGGGAAAGTAAAATTTATGAACAAAAAATTACCAGAATGATAATTGATAACTCTAAATTTTAACAACGTCTACGTTTTTTTAATTTAAAATAAGTAGTACGTTTTTAATTTTAAAACTGATGAACAAATTTTATAATAAATATAATTATATGAATTAAAAAAACGATCCCCTTATAATCTTAAGTTAGATAATTTTCGTTGAAAGCAAAACACTGTAAAAAAGTGTTGTTTTAAGAAACACTTCATAAGCTCGTTGTAATATGTCCACCCATTATAATTCTTATACTCAGACAACCGTCTCAAACGAGGGTAGGCCATAAGTCCGCGACCTTTTAAATTTCCCGGCTGAAAGGCCATCACTGCTCCTGTCAACAGGCGTCTGTTACTTGACCAGCAGCGTCATTTAGTTTGTGTTTGACAGCCATTAATAGCAGACTAGCTCGTGAATTGAGAAGAAATTGGAAAAAAATTAATTTCGTCTGCTCATTAAGCATTATTTTTTGTGGAAAAAATCTCAAGCTAAGGTAAAGCATGATAAATACTATGGGAACTCTGTACCATAAATTTCAATTTTAAAAAGTGGTTTACTAAATTTCGTTGTGCCAATCCAAGCACGGAAGATGAACAAAATCACGATCGGCCGATCGGAGATTGAAAGTTCAATAGATTGTGGAAGCCATAGGCATCTCACATGGCTCAGTGGCTTTAATTATTAGGTATGAGAAAGTTATCCGAAAGATACCTATTTTGATGACCTCGACAAATCTTATTCTTAGGAAGGGATAACAAAATTGACCAAATGGCATAGAGCTCAAGGAAACTAAGTATGTTGAAAAATAAAATATTTTTTTATCCAAAAACCTGTGTTTTATTAAAAAAGGCATAGACTTTTTGATTCAGCTTCGAACTCTTAAACTGAGACCATTGCCTCATACTCACACTATCGTTTTATACTCAGACTAATGTCTTGTACTCAGACTAATGTCTTATACTCAGACGAATGTTTTATACTCAGACTACCGTCTTATACTCAGACTACCGTCTTATACTCAGACTACCGTCTTATACTCAGACTACCGTCTTATACTCAGACAACCGTCTTTTACTCAGACAACCGTCTTATACTCAGACTACCGTCTTATACTCAGACTACCGTCTTATACTCAGACTACAGTCTTATACTCAGACTACCGTCTTATACTCAGACTACCGTCTTATACTCAGACTACCGTCTTATACTCAGACTAATGTCTTATACTCAGACTAATGTCTTATACTCAGACTACCGTCTTATACTCAGAACTACCGTCTTATACTCAGACTACCGTCTTATACTCAGACTACCGTCTTATACTCAGACTACCGTGTTATACTCAGAACTACCGTCTTATACTCAGACTACCGTCTTATACTCATACTACCGTCTCATACTCAGAATACTGTCTTATACTCAGACAACCGTTTATACTCAGACTACCGTCTTATACTGAGACTACCGTCTTATACTGAGACTACCGTCTTATACTCAGACTAATGTTTTATACTCAGACTACCATCTTATACTGAGACTACTGTCTTATACTCAGACTAAGTATCAGACTACCGTCATATACTCAGACTGCCGTCTTATACTTAGACTGCCGTCTTATACTTAGACTACCGTCTTATATCAGACTACTGTCTCATACTCAGACTACATTCTTATACTCAGACTGCCGCCTTATACTCCGATTACCGTCTTATACTCAGACTAATGTCTGCCTCTCATTGGAAGTTAATATAATAAATGCAAGTAAAATAGATTAATATTTGAAGATCTGTTTTAGTGGATTAAATTTTTATTTTATAAATGATGCTCCTATACCATCCTTTCTTCTTGTCACTACCAACAAATTTGATAATTTGCCTTAAAACAAACAAAAAACAATTATTATTACAAACTTTTTTTTTCCATTACTTCATAATAATGTTCTATTGAGTTTACAATAAAAATTTCATTTTTTTATTATTATTATTATCATCAAATGCCTAAATGTGTATTTGTACAAAATTTCGTTAGAAAAATAAGAATTTTCTACAGTTTTTTGTTTGCATTTTTGGTAGAGATGTTATTTAAATGCCAAAGGCTATTACTTTTAATATTTTTTTCCAATTGTCATGATGGCAATGATAACAATCAACCCAAAAAAGCATAAAAAATCCATAAAAGCGCTGAAAAAGAGCTCATCATCATGTTGAGAATGGTGCTGGTGATGATACCATGGAGAGTTAAAGATAAAGACAAATAAAAGACAGACACATTTGTAGTAAAACTATATGCAAGTTTTGTTTTATTTTTTAAATTTGTATTTCAAAAATATATGTATTTTTTTACTATTTAGTTTTAATTTTTTGAACATTTTATTTTTATATGAAACAACAGTGTGCGTTTGTATTTACAGATACTAATACTGGTTGCTTCTTTTGGTTATTTTTGGTTTTTAGTACAATTTCAATATATTTAATGGGATTTTTGTTTCAAAAACTTTACTCTAGAGATCACACATATAAAGAGTTTTACTAAAAGTATCTTAAATATGATTATGTATGAAATATAAGAAAACCCAATAAACATATTTTTAAAAACTTTAAACTTCTAAATTTATATTTATTTCTTAGATTTCTCCCAATTATGTTTACTGGGTTATCGTGCAGACACATACATTCATAAGATTTTACACTCTGCTATAATCATCTTTGTATATCTGTGTTTTCATGAGTTTGTGGTGGTTGTTTTAACATTCAATTCAATTTTATTCTAATGTTTCAACTCTTAGCTGAAGTTAAATGTCTTTCATACATGTAATAATTAATTTTTATGAGTCGCTATTATCCCACGGAGATGCAATATTGACTTGTTAACCCCACAAAATGTGACACATTTTTTGAACGTCTTAAAAGTGTTTGCCACCAGTGCTATCAGAGTGTTGATTTTATCATATTTTGGATGATTTTATTTTAGGATAAGGACTGAGTGTCAACGTACTCAGAGTATTTATATTTTACCAGCGCCTTTTACCGACAGTATCGACATATTATAGGGTATGCTTAAATAGTCACAATACCGTCTAATACAAGGACTATTGTCTTATTCTCAGACTACTATCGTATACTCAAAGTACTGTATTATTCCCATAGTACAGTCTTTTACTCAGACTTCTGTATTATTCTCACAATACAGTTATAAAACTCATAATAAAGTCATATAATCAGAATACGTTCGTATAAACCGTCTCAAATTCTTACTACCGTTTTATTTGCCTTGATTTTCAAGCTTTTTAGTGCAGTGATAAGAAATTGGTTCGTAAAAAGTTTGAAGACGGTCACAATTACTTACATTTGCATACAATTGCATGTGCACATCTGGGAATAAATACCTTTAAATACCAAATTGAATGTATAATATGAGCGTAAAAGGGGTCTAAAGAAATCGACTTGCCTATTAATAGTATGATGATATGCTCAAAAACACATAAATTATCAAATCGTTGAAAATTTCTGAAATAGTTATAGCATAAATTTAAATTTTTAAAGAAAACTATTTTTGCTCATATACTCGTTTACATGTTAGGTAGTTTCTTTCTCTTTTGACCAGTTATTGATTGTGATTTTTGATACTTATTTCATAATTTGTACGAACTTTGTTGATATTCGAGCCATTTACTCATGTATAACAGATCATATTCGGCCCCTAATAGCTATTAGTTTTATTTAAATCGAACAAAAGTTTATAATTTTTTTTAATAAGTATTAGAGTGATCGATTAAGTTTTAACTTTTCCTCTATTATTCGGACGAATAACAAGTATAAAATAGTAGTCGAATAATTTATTCAAATATATTTAAAGCTAGAACATTTTTAATAATTTGTTTGTTAACTATTCAAATGAAGAATATATATGGAAAAGACTCTTGATTCTAAATTATTTTTAAATTCGTAAATTTTTAAGGCGGTTGACTAAAATAAATAATAAATTATTGTTTATTAATTGAAAAGTTATTGTAACTCTATTGCAGATATTTTAACCTTTCCTAGGCATTTAGTAAGTAGTCAAAAGATTTTCGTTAATCTTGGTGTGTTAACCCAAAGTCGTTTGGAAAATTAATGTTGAAAGTCGGCTCTAATAAAACTTCCAAGAAATTACATTATACACCATAAGTATTATTTATTTGATATAATTTTGACCAAAATGTTAAATTGAAAAATATTATTCATTCCAATAAAAATATATATATATATATATTTTTCCTCGTTCATTTGAATAATAGATCTCGTAAACTTTTTTCCAAGACTACATAGATCCTTTCAATACATGAGTTATAGATGTAAAAGCAAATGAGAAGTGAAAAGGAGGCAATAGAATTTAGTACTTTGAGCTTTCCTAAAGCTTTCTCTCAAGATAGATAGAAGATAGAGAGAAAATAAATATAAGATAGATAGAAGATAGATAGAAGATTGATAGAAGAGAGATAGAAGATAGATAGAAGATAGATAGAAGATAGATAGAAGATAGATAGATAGAAGATTGATAGAAGAGTGATAGAAGATAGATAGAAGATAGGTAGAAGATAGTTAGAAGATAGGTAGAAGATAGTTAGAAGATAGGTAGAAGATAGTTAGAAGATAGATAGAAGATAGAAAGAAGATAATTAGAAGATAGATAGAAGATAGAAAGAAGATAATTAGAAGATAGATAGAAGATAGATAGAAGATAGATAGAAGATAGTTAGAAGATAGATAGAAGATAGTTAGAAGATAGATAGAAGATAGATAGAAGATAGCTAGAAGATAGATAGAAGATAGATAGAAGATTGATAGAAGAGTGATAGAAGATAGATAGAAGATAGTTAGAAGATAGTTAGAAGATAGGTAGAAGATAGTTAGAAGATAGATAGAAGATAGAAAGAAGATAATTAGAAGATAGATAGAAGATAGATAGAAGATAGATAGAAGATAGTTAGAAGATAGATAGAAGATAGATAGAAGATAGCTAGAAGATAGATAGAAGATAGATAGAAGATAGATAGAAGATAGATAGAAGATAGATAGAAGATAGATAGAAGATAGATAGAAGATAGATAGAAGATAGATAGAAGATCGATAGAAGATAGATAGAAGATCGATAGAAGATAGATAGAAGATCGATAGAAGATAGATAGAAGATAGGTAGAAGATAGATATATATTCCAAGACATATGCTTATAAATCTATATCTGTATAAATATATAAATGTATTTGTTTGTTTGTTTGTTTGTTTGTTTGTTTGTTTGTTTGTTTGTTTGTTTGTTTGTTTGTTTGTTTGTTTGTTTGTTTGTTTGTTTGTTTGTTTGTTTGTTTGTTTGTTTGTTTGTTTGTTTGTTTGTTTGTTTGTTTGTTTGTTTGTTTGTTTGTTTGTTTGTTTGTTTGTTTGTTTGAGCATCACGCCTAAACGGCTGAACCGATTTTATTGAAATTTGGAACGTAGATAGATCCTTACTTGAAAGCGTCAATAGGTTATAATTTTTTTCAATACTTGGACCAGAAAGGGATAAACAGGGGGAAAACGATTTTTTTATAATATCCTTACATATTTTTTTTACTACGACAGGGGTAGCGAAGCGCACCGGGTCAAGCTAGTGTAAAATATATTTTTTGTTAAATTCCTCCTGACTTGCATTTATGGAGCAGTTATAACAAATTATTAAATTTTTAACGTTACTAGTAATCACCCGTTAATAAATAATAACAAACATTTTACAGCAAAACTAACATTAACTATCTTTTTTCCTAAGTCGTCATACATTTTCCATGTAAGTATACAAAACGGAAATTGTTAACAATTGAAAATACCACAAAATGCCAACAAAATAACAAGTTTTATGAAAATTTTGCAAAATAACAAGTGTTTAAACTTCTTGGAAAACAATCAATTTAACAATTATAGTTCATGAAAATACATACAATGTACATTGTCCTTACACAGATACACACACCTACGCGCACACAGTCATTCATGTAAATGACACACATTCCAAAATGTCATAAACTATAGATGATATTATTGTTTGGATGGTTCGGTTGGTTTGGTAGGAGGATGTCTTCGTCATGCCTTGCAGGCAATTCATGTTTGCCACATGAAAGAAATCCATGTATGTTAGGATGGCCCCGTTTGTATGGAGGAAAAATAAGGTGTGGATGTTCTCAACTAAAATTTAAGTTTAGTTTGTTTAAACAGATTATTTCTCATAATTTTTTTATGTTTTCATAGCCAATATTTTAAATAAATTTATGTTGTACAAATGTTTTAAAATAAAAAGCTAAATACATATTTGAAAAAAAATTTTCGAAAAACGGAAAAATCAGTTTCGTTTAAATTATACGGGGTTTATAGCGTATATATAAATATATAGCGTATATAATATATACTGTAAATTAACTCTTTTTAATAATTATATGACCGCAATATTTCATGTTAGCTTTAAGAGAAATATGAAAAGAATTATAAAAACCTTAAAAAGGACCTTTTTAACATTTTATCCAGTTCACCAAATACAGACGTTAGGACATTTTGAGAAACGTAATCTTAGAATGAACTAAAATTCAATATTAATTGGGAACATTCCCAACAATTTTTTCAGGGCTACCCTAATGTATGTATGTAAGTTTTTCTTTTGTGCATGTGTGAGTAAATGAGTGTTGTGTATGTGGTAGGATTATGTTTGTTTTTGCTAGTCTATCGATTGGTATTAGAAGTTGTTTAATAGTTAATACCTATCGATAACTAGCAATCAGTTTAATGTATACTACAATTATTATTGGTTAAACTGTTCTTGGATTTTCTGTTTTTTTTTGTTCATTTAATTTTTTATGATTTTTCTTCGTTTCAGTTTGTAGTAAAATCTGCTATAACAAACAGTATTATCTGGGGAAAATTGTGCAGTTTATGCCTTCTATTGTCTAGGGGTGTTGTCAACCATGCACTTGAGAGAATATGCATTTAAACACATACAGTGACATGAAAAATAACACACATACATACCCAGCGGTGTAAAAATATGCAGTAAATTTGCCTTCCTAAAGGCCTTATTTTAGAAATTGGGTTGCAAGGCCTTGCATACTCACTTCTGTTAGAGCACTGATAGAAGCCCTGCTTAAGAAGTCACATTAGAAGGTCTTCCGTGGTAGACCTGCCGCGTAATGTCTCATAGAATGTCTACATAGGAACCTGAAAACTAAAGCCTAATTGAAGGTATGACGAAATAGGGTTTTTAGGGAAAATATTCTTAATGAATTCAGCATGTATAGTATCACATGTGTAGTTTTATATATAAAAGACAAACTTTTTTATAAGATTTTGTGCCTTCTTCAGGTTTCATGGTATAATAAAAATAGAAAACTAAATGGAATTATAGATAAACAACATATAGAAATAATTGCAAAACCAATCATGTTTAAATTAAAAAAAATGTATTAGACCTTATATTGCAATGCAACTTTGAATGTAATATGAACATTTTTAGAAGCTCTTCTAGAACATCTTCTGCAAGAGGCAGAGTAGAATTAGTATCACATGTTTAGAATGTTTAAGCAGGTCTTTTAGAAGGCCTATAAATTGAAGACCTAGTATTTTTTGCGCTGGGTACATACCCATAAATGCACTCATAAGAAAATATTATGTAACTACACGTTACATAATTAAACGGTGTTAATGAATTAGTTAAATAAATTTTAAAGTTTTGTCTTTTATTTTACAAGATTTTTTGCTTTTAAGGAGGTATTAAATTTTATTGTTCTGTTTTCCTTAAAATGTTCCTTAAACATTTTTTGTGACAGTGTATATCATTAACAGAAAAACGAATGAAAAAATTGCAATCTCATATGCAATTTTCTTTCATTATTTTGTGTAATGTTGTTGAAGTTTTCTGTTTTTGTTTCATGTTCTTTACAGTTTTTTTTTTTTTTTTTTGTATTTTCAAACTTTTCACCTACAAGTGGTGTATGATGATAAGTTTTTGTTTTATCCTCATTTTTAGTCTTGTTTCCCCTGTAATTTTAAGTTGTGTAACTTTTAATTAAAAATACTTCAATCGTTTTGAAGTCAAACTTACAATAATTGCAAAATATCAATTATGTTGCATAAGAAAAATGGTTAAATAACATTTTAATTTATTTCGATATGTACTTAAAAGTGTATCAGGCAATTGGAAAAGGTTGATGAGGTTTCCTAAATAAAACTTGTTAAAAACTTAATGGTAATTTTAGTTTTAGCAAAAAGCACGTTCTATAGACAATTAAGTTGGAAATTATTTCACTAGTGTAATTATAGAATTTCAACTAAGGACTGAGATCGATAAAACTTTAACACACTTTTAACCAAAGTATTATTTGATTTTTTTGATTATGTTTAATGTCAATTATGTTCAAAGGTATGCCGTTAAACTGATTCCCATGTTATTAAACAGTATCGGGAGAACTTGTTGATATAAAACCTGGTTCATGTAGAAGGAATGGTTCGCGTGATGCTTCTAATAAATAAATAGAAAGTATTTTCAAAAGAGCTCCCAACACATTCGGTAGAAAAGCAGTCCGGTTAGCTCAATACTCGGACTATTTGGTACGAAAAGTAAAAGCCAGTGCAGATTTAAAAGCATACAAGTCTCAAAAAGTTCCTGACAGGTACTCTGCTAAAAATTTAGAGGCCAAAACAGAGCACGGAAATTGAAGTCAAATTGTATACACAAAATATAACTGCTGCATAATGGATGACGAAATGTACGTATGGAAAATTTTTCGCAGCCTCTGGGACAATTTTTTATATTGCTGATGCTCGGAAAAATGTTGTAGAAAAGTTTAGGACCCAAAAGCAAAAAATGATCCCAATAAGTTCTTGGCATGGCAAGCAATACGCAGTTGCGGTAAAAGAAGCCAAACATTTGTTACAAAGGGCTCTATAAATACCGAAATTTACATCAAGGAATGTTTACAAAAAAGATGTTTCCATTCACAAGACTTCTTAATGTGTCCACTTATTTTTGGCCTGATTTGGCATCCTGTCACAAAAATATACCTGCTGCATAATGGATGACGAAATGTACGAATGGTAAATTTTTCGCAGTTTCTGGGTCAATTTTTTTATGTTGCAGATGCTCGAGGAAATGTTGAGGAAAAGTTTAGGACGCAGAAGCAGATAAAATTTCCCAAAAAGTTCTTGGTATGGCAAGCAATATGCAGTTACGGCAAAAAAGCCAAACATTTGTTACAAAGGACTCTATAAATACCGACATTTACATCAAGGACTTCTTAAGACTTCTTAATGTGTCCACTTATTTTTAGCCTGATTTGGCATCTGTCACTATTGTAAACAAGCCCTTGAGTGGTACAAGAACAATAATGTGGTATTTGTACCAAGAGAGGCAAATCCTCCAAACTGCCTGAAGCTAAAGTCAGTGGAGAGATATTGGGATCCTGTTAAAAGAGAACTGAAGAGCACCAAAGAGGTGTCCAAAAGTGTGGTAGATTTTAAACGGAGATGGACTTCCTATTCCAACAAAGTAACAGAAAGCTCAAAAAAATTATTAATGGAAGGGTTTCCGGAAAAGGTTAATAAATTCATCACTATTGATTAGAACTATAAAAATAATATTTTTTGTATGTTGTAATAAAAATTTCAATCAAATAAAAAAATCGAAATTGTAAGTTTGGTGTTCTTAGTCCTTAATCTCAGTTTTTGAGTCAGTAAATATTGATGCTGTAATGAAGCTACACAGAGAGCTACTACCAACCGAATTTGTTGTCAATCGAATAATTCGGCTGCACAAACAGAATTGTTCGGTTCTCTCAATAGATAGTCAGTTGATAACAAAGAATTTCGGTTCAAACAACCAAATATTTGTTTCTCCTTCTAAAATTTTGTAGCCACAACTGTTAAATTCGGTCACTAAGGCATTCGATTGGCAACAAACTCGTTTGCTACTACGAATCTGATTCCTCTGTGTTGAACTAGCTGATGTAAAATTTTAGTCCAATCGGATAACGAGAACGGACCAGTGGCGCAAATCGAATGAAAATTTTGAAAACTACATTTGTTTTTCTCTGTAGATACACGTCTAATGAATATCAAATAGAAAAGTTTTATTTATTCCTTGAAAATGAGTATTAGGTTTCATCAAAAACTGCTTTGAACAAAGGAAATTATACTTCCAAATAGTCTTACAAATATGTTTACCATAACCATTTTAAAAGTTTTTTTTAACAATATTATGGTCACTGTAATTATGTAAGTATATGATTGCGGTAACCATAATATGCTTAACCCAATAAACCAAACGATATTAAAACGATATCGAAACGATATCATCTAGATGATATAAATTGTCATGTATGATATCGTTTGCGTGTCATAAACGATAGTTTTTCCGGACTAAATTGTACCGTTCCTTATAATATCGTTTTTCCAGGCAATTATGATACCGTTTTCGCTATCATAATTTCCAATAAAAACGATAGCAAAATCGTCAAGCTACAGATTTTATTCTGAATGCTATTTAATACTACAAATTATATATAGTTTAATCTCTTATATGTACTAACTGAAATCAAGGCATATTTAAACATCTTGGCTGAAATAATAAAAAAAACCTGGAAAGCAAAAATAACATATATAACATATTTTCATCACATTCATATCGCATATTTTTGCAATTATTTGTACGTTTCAAATATTGCATACAAATCATCATAAAATTTAAGAAAATTATCGCGTTTTTATTACCTGCCCTCTGTTTAAATCAAATAGTAACGTTTTAAATGTTTAATATTTATTTTGTTTTCGTATGTTGTTTGAAAATTTTTAATATACAGTGGTTCAAAGACAAACTCGTACACCTAACTTTTTATTTTTATACCCTACACCAACATAGTGGGGAGGGTATATCGGATTTGTGCAGATGTTTGTAATGCCCAAAAATATTAGTCTCACCTTAAATTATATCGATCGACTCAGAATCACTTTCTGAGTCGATTAATCGATGTCCGTCCGTCCGTCTGGCTGGCTGGTTGTCCATGTAGGTCGCAATTTTGAAGATATTTCCATAAAATTTGGTACATATAATGTTTTTAGCCCAAGGACTAAGCCTTTTGAAACTGGCTGAATTCGGTCCATTATTTCACCTAGCTCCCATACAAATGTCCTCCCGAAATTGGACTTTATCGGTCATAAATGCTTAATTTATATAGGTATCTGCTCCAGTTTTTTTCAAATAAGTTTTATATACACGGAATTCATGTCACCAAATTTGATTATGATCGGTCCATAATTAGTCATAGCTCCCATATAAGACCTGCTTCCGATAATCACTTTAACGACCATAAATCTAAAAATGTTGATATACACATAAAATCACATAACCAAATTTCATGGTGATCGGTCCATAATTTGTCATAGCTCCCATATAAGGCCCACTTCCGAAAATCACTCACGAATATAAATTATTTAAATTTTTAAAGAAAAATGTTTTTGCTCATTTACTTAGTGTAGGCTATTATATGGTCGGGCTTGATCGACCATACTTTCTTACTTGTTTAATATTAAAACGCAGCTTATTAAAAAATGATACACGAAAACAATGTATGGAGGGTTTATTGGGAAATTGTCCTTTGTCGGATGAGTATTTAAACAAAGGTATTATGTTAGATGGTAAGAAATTATGGGCGGTTTAATTATCAAACTCGTACAGCGAACATTATTTAAAAAAAGAATATCTTTACTTTGTGCCTTTGGATGTAAAGTGATCCAAAATTAAAAACCATCAAAATATTTTCATTAAATTATAAAGTTTTATCCTAAAAACATCCAATTGAAAGACAAAACGGGAAAACAAACGAAGAAACCCAAAAGCTTGCTGTAAAGCTTTCGCGGGATAGAAAATCTCTACCTGAAATTCCCAAAATTCTGTTTCCCAAACTTCAAAACAAATAAAAATAAAACCAAATAAGCACACAGTAAAATATTTTGTGAAGCTGAATACCGAAATATTATACTCCATAGAGCGAATTTGAATGCCATAATGGCTAAAAAAATGCCTTTGCTTAACAAGAGAAATAAAAAGGACTGTTTAAACTTCGCCAAACTACACAAATCAAAGGATTTTTCTTTTTGGAAAGATGTGTTGTTCATAGGCTAGAGAAAATTTAACATATTTGGCTCTAATGGAGAACCATATTTATGGCGAAAGGCTAATGAGGAGCTCTTTTAATAAAACATGTTAAATCTACTGTAAAGCTTGGCGATGGATGGGTGATGGTTTAAGGGTCTTTCTTGGCAGCTGGTTCAGGTTGTCTTCATTTCATCGAAGGCATATTGGACCAAAAAATGTATTTAGAAACTTTTAAACTGGAATTGCTATTATCAAAGCAAAAACGGAGTCTTTCAAACCATGACTACTTCTACCAGGATAACGACCATATGCATAAAGCTTACAATGTCAAGTCATGGTTGTTGTACAATTGTTCTCATGTAATGCAGACACCTGCCCAGAGCTCTGACATCAACGCCATCGAGAATCTTTGGAGGTACCTCGATAATAAAGAGAGACAACACCATATTTCCTCTAAATAGGAATTGAAAAGAGTTCTTACTGATGAATGAGAAAATATTGATCCCACCGTCTGCCGCAAACTAGTGGAAAGTATGCCTATGAGACCATAAATCCTTATTCAAGAAATAGGATTCCATAGAAAGTAATGATTTTTTAGCATCCATGTTAAATGTACGAGTTTGGTTTTTAAAAGATTTTTTTGTTAATTCTTATTTACAGTGTTATTTTAATGGTTTTACTTTTATTTTACATATGAATTGAATAAACACTTTTTATATAACTCAAACAGGTAAGCCGAAATTATGAGATATATAAAAATTTTCCTAGTGTACGAGTTTGGCTTTGAGTCACTGTAAATTATTTTTCAGTTTGAAGTTTTTTTTTTCAAATGTTTGTGGTTTATTTATTCACAGAAAAAAGTATCAACTTAAATTTTATGATTTGATTTCAGTTCATAACATTTCTAAATAATTTTTTTAAATAGTATGATTTTTTTCATATTTTATATTTTCAAATAAAATCTACAATGCTTGGAAAATATTATTACAATGTTTGAAATTTTCTTGGAAAATTGTTTGGGAAAAAAAGTCATGATTGATAAATAATATTTATTACCAAATTCATTCCAATTATGAATTTCTTTTTTCTGTGTTTATTTTATTGGAAGGAAAATTTTTGTAAACTATATTATGATAATATCGTTTTCAATAATACTATATGATATCATAATCGCTCCCATATGGTAATACCGATTTTGCTATCATATCGTTTTCTGGTTTATTGGGAGTTAACATTCACATCATTGTAGCAATCATATATATGATTGTAGTAAATAAATATATGTTTATGGCAATCATGTTCATCATGAATCATTATCAGCACAATTATGAATAATAATTTCACGGGAGTTTTTCCCTTTTCCCATTTTTCCTATTCAAATTCAATGGGAAAAAACTCCCGGGTAATGTTTTATTCAAAATTGGGCTGTATATCATAATATGTTGTTCTCAAAGTTTGGTAACCAAAATCCAAAACAACATATTGTATTGTTGTAGGATTTCCTCATAAACATGGTTGCCACATACATGTATGTGTATTTATGATTGCTACAGTGATATGAAAGGTAACTTCAACATATTATGTTAAACAATTTATAAAAATGTTAAAATGTTTGTGGTAAACATGAAAACTATATTTTTCTCTGCGTGTGGTATATCCTCTTACTTACTTTACGACTAATTCTACTTCCAATGAAAGGAGTATTCTGTAGAAAATCTAGAAAACAACCGACAATCAAATAAACAAACATACTTGTACACACGTTTTTAATATCTCATTTCTAAAGAGTGTTCAAAAATGAATGCATGAATGCAATGAAGTTAATTTTCACCTGGATGGATTTGTTGATTTTCAAAATTACCACATTTAGGGTTCAGATCAGCGTATTCGCTGATCACAATTGTGTTCTTTAACACCATTCGATTTATTTTCAATGTTTTTAAAATCTTATTATTTAGTTTTTTACAAGGAGTGTTAAATAAACCACTTATATATATAATTGGATAATGGAGTCTTTATTATGACCCGATAGAACAAACTAGACATTCACTTGGAAGCTGAGTTTGTGCAAGTGAAAAAGTGATCGGGCCATAAAAAAGATTCCAACATCCAATTCCATTTTAAGTATTTTATTATAACTTCAAAAAAATACTTTAAATGTATCACCCTATAGTATAATTCTTACATACATAACTCCTTTGACATTGCTAACAGTGACCATGTTTTGTTTTCGCATTTAGATGAAGACTAATGTTCTTGTACGTAACCATGACACACATTGCATAATGAACTTTATTATTAAACTTTTATTCTATTTAATTTATTTAATTCAAGTAGAGAACAAAAATGCCAAACAAAGAGAAAAATAACCCACAATAATAACAACTTAAACCCACAACAACTGAAATATAAATAAAAACATTGAAAGACATTGTAACTGCACTTTTTAAGGCAAAACAAATAGAAAAAAATAATTGGGAAAAAGAAAGAAAAAGTCGACGTGCTGTGTGCTAAAACTCAAATATAATACCAACTAATACTAAAGCTGTACGACTACTGGCTCTACCAGCATTACAACCGCTATTACCGCAACACTAACAGTGAAGTTCAGAAGTTAAATTTAGTTATAATTATCTTTAAGACTTACAGATGCAATGTAATTAATTCAACAGAGGGCAAGGTAATAAGTTTTGTATTTAAATTATGGTCAAAATTCATATTGATCATATTTTTGCGCAAAAATTACCAACTACTTATACCAGTAGTGTAGCATTCTCTTTACTTTTTTTTGCTAGACACTGTTAACTTACTAACATGCAAAGACTTTCATATATTTACACATACACAATGTAATGAAGTATCTCATCTTCATGCTGAGTTTCCCAGTTAGATCTGGAAATAAACATAAACACACAAATACATTTACTACATGTATGTACATAAGGGTGGCCCTTATTTGGATTTTCAAAGCTCCCACGGTCTAAAATGCTGTCCGTCATCTAAAAATCAAATGGTAAAAATTTGAGTTAAATCAGATAATGTTATAGAGATTGTACATATTATCTGAGTCTTTGATCTAAGAAGAAATAATTAAAAAAAAATTGTGGAAAAAAATTATTTTCTGACACGAGTTCATCTATGTGTAAATTTGAACTTTTTGCAACATCTAATTTTTAATTTTTATTTTTGAAAATTCAAATAAAGTGTGTAACCTTTTAAACATTATCTGAGTTTCTTAAAGTTATCATTATTTGGTTATTAGACCTTAGGAGCCTCGAAAACCGAAAAAATGCAAAATAAGAGCCATCCTAATGTACATGAATGTTTGCGTATAAATGTTATTTAATATGTGTTTGTAAATAAACATGTATGAAAACATTCACACATATATATTTGTTATTACTATTATGATGACTATTGTTGTCATCCAAAACCCATCGTCATCCTCATCATGATCATCATTCCCATCAACATTTTTGTCATAAACGTTGTGTTAGTAGTAGCACGCATTTAAAGCTTCAATGTCACATTCCCTTTGCAACACAAAAAAAAAAAAAAATGTGTGTGTGTTTTGGGGTCCTTTATATGGTCTCTCTTTCATTCCTTCTTAGCTATCATAATGTTCCTTTATTGTGACATGCATGTCTATGTTTGTATGGATTTGTATATGATTTTATAAATGTCCTTGTTGAACATGTACACACTCAGTATCATACACTCACATTTAAACACTCTTATGAATGTTGTAATAGAACGGAATTTAATCTCACACTTCCTTTGGTTTTAGCCTTTTGTAGCTATTTTTATAAGTTCTTTTTTTTTCCTGCTGTTTATATATTTTTTATTATTATTATTTTTCATTCCTTTTTTTCATATATTCTCGTCTTCTTTTTTTTTTTGGTGAAATATGTATTATTGTGTTTGTGTATATGCTCGAGTTGAGCTTTAATGCAATTTTATTTATATTATTTGCTCCATTATTATTAATAATAATAAATAAATATATCTTTTTTTTGCCTTCATACAATGGTTGCTTCTTTTCAGTTTTTCTTTTACTTTTTGATATGTGACCATTTTATTAGTCTTTATTAAGTGTCAAGTGTTTGGATCCGTTGGAATGACATTGATCACTCTGTTTGTGTATGTCTTTTTTGTATTGTATGAAATAATTGTTGTAAATAAGGATAACAATGGGTCATATACATACATACAAGCATTTACACACAAACATGTATTTGTTTAAGTACGCACAAAGATTATTAAATATTTATACTTATTTATTAAATTACAATATAATGAACGGACTTGTAAGTGAACTCTATTGTGGAAATAATTAATTTCATATTGTATGAATGATTTTAACTTGACATTTGTTGCTGGAGGCGTTATGCAATTATTTTAATGTTTTACTTTTATTCAATTAATGGCTATTGACATATGTATTTATTACTTCAAACGTGATGGAACATTTAATGAAAAATTTAATGTATTACTTATGATAAACTCCATATACGTTTAAAACTACACACTTCATATAATAATACTGCATTATCAGTTTTTCACGTCGTGTTCTTTTTATACCCTTCACCATGAGTGGCAAGGGTATATATAAGTTTGTCATTCCGTTTGTAATTTCTACATTTTTATTTGCGACTCCACAAAGTATATATATTCTACAAACTTAATTGATACATCAATATATCGGGAATTCTCCGGCTCAGTTCCTATTTAAAATCGACCCATAAATGGCTGAGACATAAGGAAAAAACAGGGACAACCTCGATTTTTGGTATATTTTGTATCTATATCTGGATTACTAAGTCATTAATATAGACAATATGGATATCTAATGATAGATATTTCAAAGTCCATTGAAACGATGTATATAAGGCAATAGTAATTTGGACCTACAATGGGTCAAAATCGGGAAAAATATTTTTTAAACCGAATTTTTTTTTCCAAAAAAATTTTTTCTCATACATTTTTTTTCACTAATAATTTATTAATTTTTTTTTTTTTTTTTAAAAAAATTAAAAAAAAAAATTTTAAAAAATTAAAAAAATAATTTTGAAAAAAAAAAAAATTTTAATTTTGAAAACAATTTTGAAAAAAAAAATTAATTTTGTTTACCTAAAAATATTTAAAATTTTTATTTTAAGATTCGGCACTTCCGAATATATCTTTACTTGTTTGCTTTAAAATTACTTTAATTTTTAAAAAAGGAAGTTAAATTTAAAATTTTTTTATAGCCACCATTTAAAAAGTTGAGGGTATATTGATTTTTTCATTCTGTTTGTAGTATATCTAAATATTGGTCTATATATCGTGATCCACATAAGATTCTGAGACGATCTAGCTACGTCCGTCTGTCTGCCAGTTGAAACACTATGAGGCCCAAACGAATGGATCTAACTACCTGAATTACTTTCTGTTGATAAGGTTTTATGGGCAATGTCGGTCCATGGTTTCAAATAAGCCCTATACAAATAGCTTGAACAGTCATAAATATGTTTATCCTGTTAAAATTTTGCACAAATTAGTTCTAAGTACTCTGAAAAAATTATACTGCAAAGTATGGCGAAAATCGGGCATCATTTGTCCCAAGTCACTATACAAGGTCCACCTCAGAAAATGACTTGAACATTCATATAGTAATTAACATCGTGATGAAATTGGACATTAACAAGTTTCATATGAACCTTAATCTTTCTATCAACTCTTGTGAGAATCGGTCCATAATTGACACAACATGTGGCCGAGCGTTGTCATGATGAAATATTATGGATTCATATAGGACTCTTTTGCTCCCAGCAAATACAGAGCATTGCCTTAGCGCCATGGATATTTTGCTTTGGTGTCGATTCGGCTGGGCCTAAAATATGATCTCTTACGCTTAGGGTTACCGGTTCTGGTTAAATTTTTCATCGCAAGTAATGATTCGGAGCAAAAATGATTTTATTTTATAGCGTTCAGACGTCATTTTGTACATGCAAACTCGTCGTTCAAGGTCTCTCGGCTTCAATTCGTATGGTAACCAATTTCCCTGCTCTGGGGTGAATCCTGCTGCGTGCAAAGGTTTTGATTTGCTGTTTGAGTATCTCCCAACAATCTTCATGGAGTAATGGTCTTCAAATTTTGCTTGGCTGGCCTGGGCGATCTTGTCTTCCGTGTCAAAATCGTCACTTCTGAACCGCACAAACCATCTCTCGTACGTTCACTATAAAGTTTGGTGAACAATTGGTGTGCTGATCATAGAATGAGATTTTAATATTTTCATAAATATTTCTTAAAATTACAAAGACCCTAGTGTTCATGTCAATTTCTCTACTCAGAAACTATCTCTGCTTTGACAATTTACCATCGATTCATTTAATTAATGGGAGGTTTTGTTATGGAAAAATTGATTTTAAAAATTGTATTCAAATAATGATAATTTTAAGCGTGATTATGAAATGAATTGAGGCCAAAACTAAAAAATTCCAACATTTTTAAATTACTAAACAAATATCAATTTACATAACGAGTATAAATACATTTTCAATTTGTAACATTTTCAGATTTTTAAATGCAATTATAAACATTCTAAGGATAAAATATTTCTTATAAATTTTCCAAAAACTTTGTTTTTATTTCAAAAATATTATTATGTATTTCTTAAAGACCCGTAACTAAGCAAACATTTAAGTTTGTTAGGTCATGTGATAAATCCCAAAGTTGTATAACAAAATAAACAAAAGCAACAACAAAATAAAATAACTAACTACACGCGACTTATGACGCCAAGTCATAAAGTTTATTGTATTTAATACTTAAAAAATATTACCTTAACTAGGAATGTAACAAAAAAAATAAACGAAAAAAAAAACCGAAAAAAAATAAATATACTTTAACCACGAGAACATGCTGGGTGAATAATAGTTTTTAATTTTTCTTTTATACATTTCCTAAAAAGAAACCAAAAAACAAAAAGGGTTTTTTCTCCAGTGACCTTTTACATTATTAAAATAAATGGTTGACAAAAAATTATGCTACAAAAAAATGCTCATCAACTAAGTTATTCTTCCATTCAGTAAAATTATTTAATATTTTCAAATAAAATTATGTTGAGGGACTTAAACATGTTAGAGCGATAGATAGTGTTGCAAATTTTTTAACAAAATAAAAAAGAGATTTCGAATGAACTTTGTACAAACCTTTAATTAAGCTTTAATCACTTATTATTACAATTATAAGTATGTAATAGAAAACCAACCCACTACAATTTATTGAAATACAAAAAGCCATAGAAACTGTTTAAGAAGTAATGATGATTAATATCTTAAATGTGGTACCTTCATTATAATTATGTAATATGAATAATTTATTAATAAAATAATTAATTCTAATTAATTCCCAATAATTTATAACAAGTTAAATTAATTTAATAAATATTTAATTAATTATACTCTGTTGCAAGGTTTTTGTTCATGATGTGAAACATATATAGGTTTGTTCTTTTACGCCTCACTGTGGCTCAGAATCGTTTTTCATTGGCCAAAACTCTGTAACTTTCAAAACGATTGAGATATTCTAGCATTTGACAATCACTTTTGATGAAAGAATGGCTATATCTGTTAAACCAATACATTTGGTTGCTAGTTTTCTTGACACTAATAGTCAAGGGCTCGATTTAAGTTCATCCTATTATCTAATTGCGATGCAGTTTATGATATGCGCACCATTTTTGAATATAAATGTAATGGTGGACCTAGCAAACTATAAAGCTAGAAAAGATAGAGAACAAATATCTACATGGCGGAAAAGTATTTGTGCACTTCAGCTGAGACTTAACGCATTCACCACTCAAAGTTTCAATCATACAAAACGAAACAGATTAACTGTCGATAGTGCTGGAAAAGTATGTTTCATATCACATAATTGGAATCTCTTCAACAGAGAGATACTACACAAGGAAACTTGCTTAAAAATTGCACCGACTTAGGATGAAATCACCAATTCTTCTGATTTGTTTGATGGAGTACCTTCCACTGGTATCATTCATTCTACTCCTCCCTCTACTTTTAATTGTTTTCTGAGCGAAACTAACAATGTAGGATTCAGCGACAGTGATTATGTGACTTACCTGTTCTTATTTCTACAATTATATTTTTATACCCTTCACCATGAGTGGCAAGGGTATATATAAGTTGTCATTCCGTTTGTAATTTCTACATTTTTTATTTGAGACCCCACAAAGTATATATTCTGGATCGTTATATATAGCGAAGTCGATATTGCCATGTCCGTCTGTCCGTCTGTATGTTGAAATCAACTTTCCGTAGCCCTAAAATAACCTACAAACATTATTGATACATCAATATATCGGGAATTCTTCCGGCTCGGTCGCTATTTAAAATCGAGAAAATCGGTCCACAAATGGTTGAGATATAAGGAAAAAACCGGGACAACCTCGATTTTTGGCCTATTTTTGATGTATATCTGAATTACTAAGTCATTAATATAGACAATATGGATATCTAATAACAGATATTTCAAAGTCCATTGAAACGATGTATATAAGGCAATAGTAATTTGGACCTACAATGGGTCAAAATCAGGAAAATTATTTTTTAACCCGAATTTTTTTTTAACAAAAATTTTTTTCACTAATAAATTTAAAAAAAATTTTTTTCAAATTAAAAAAAAAGTTGGGAAAAAAATAAAAAAAAACTTGTTCTAAAAAAAAAAAAACATTTTTAAAAATATTTAAAATTTGTATTTTAAAGTATAATTCGGTGAAAGGTATATAAGATTCGGCACAGACGAATATAGTTCTCTTACTTCTTTTCATCTATATCTGGATTACTAAGTCATTAACCCTTTGACGACCACGGGAACACCGGCGTCCCAACACAAAAACATTGAATAACTAAATAGTAATGAAAAAATAATGGGTTCCATTTCAATTTTAATTAGTTCGTAAACATGACTCTTATTAATGTGTTTAGATTAAAACAAGTTCGGTTACAGCTTTTATTTTTTTATTGTCTTTTAAAATTTATAGTATCAATAAATTCAAGAATTGTTCAAAAATTAGTCTTAGGGTTAATATAGACAATATGGATATCTAATGATAGATATTTAAAAGTCCATTTCAACAATTTATATAAGGCTATAGTAATTTGGACCTACAATGGGTCAAAATGGGGAAAATTATTTTTTAACCCGAATATTTTTTTTACCACAAAAAATTTTTTTCTTAAATTTTTTTTCACCAATAAATTTAAAAAAAAAAAAAAGAAATTAAAAAAAAAAAAAATATTCCAAACAAAAATTGGAAAAAGATTAAAAAAAAAAAAAAAAATTTTTAAATTTTGCAAAAACAATTTAGAAAAAAATAAAAATTTTTTTAAATTTTGAAAAACAATTTAGAAAAAAAATTTTTTTTTTTTAAATTTTGAAAAAAAGAAATTTAATTTTGTTTACCTAAAAATATTTAAAATTTTTATTTTAAAGTATAATATAGTGGAGAGTATATAAAATTCGGCACAGCCGAATATAGTTCTCTTACTTGTTATATATTTATTTTGTCATTCCGTTTTTAACACATCGAAATATTCATCGCAGACCTACAAAATTATATATATTTTCTATATAAATCATTCTAATTTGATTTAGCTATGTCCTGTCTATTAAAAACACGATAGGAAACTTCAGCTAGCTGGCTAAAACTTTCCACAAATACTCTCAGTTGATAAGGTTTGGTATACAAAATGGGCAGTATCGGTCCATGATTTCACGTAGCCTCTATACAAATGTTCCCCCGGAATACAGCTTGAGCGGTCATAAATATGTTGATTATGCAGCTATCCTGATAAAATTTTGCACAAATTAGTTCTAAGTACTCTGAAATTATACTGTGAAGTATGGCAAAAATGACAAAAAATGTTCAGCTCAGAAAATGACTTGAACATTCATAATTGTCTTATAATAAATAATATCGTGAAGAAATTAAACATAAACAGATTTTATATGAACCTAAATCTTCCAATATATTTAAAAAATCGTTTGGCTTCCTCAGTTTGGATATGTTACTTAGTTAGTACTAAAGTGTTAAAAATATAATATTTTGGCCAATGGAAATCAATTCTAAGTCACCGTGCGCCATATACCTTCGAGAAAATCATTGAAAAACAACCTGATCCTCAAACTTTTTGTGTTTCAAAGCTAAAGCTAATTTCTGTTAAACAAACTAAATTCTGTCTAAAGAACATACGAGTATTTATGATATTTTGATGTTATAACTTTATCGAGAAAAACTCTAAGTAATTCCGTAATCTATGCACTGCAGAAAAACAGAATTGATACATAAAAACTCCTGCATATTTTTTGGGTAAACTTTTGTTTCACTGTGTTATTAATCGAATCGGGTTTTTTAGAAAAATTTATATTAGTATTCAGCTCTCAGTAATTCCATAATTTTAAATCCTTTCATATTATTTATATTCTTCAACTAAAAATCCCTCAATGTCAACAGACCTATATCATAAAAAATTTGTTAAGTACCTGAGTAAGTTTACTATTAATACCTTACCTAACTTTTTCCGTAAATATAAAATCTTTCATAGAATTGCATTTTAATGCTTTCCAACCAAAAAAAAACTTTATTGTTTAAGTCTTTTCCATAAAATTGAACAGATTAAACACACAAAACTACATATTTACCAATAATTTTCGACAAAATAGAAAATTACATGAAAATATATGTATGTATTACTTATTGCTTGTGCATAAATTAATAATTTTTGTTTTACAATTTAAAGCCGTCTTTTTTTGCGCAAAATAATGCGTAAAATAAAGAATAAAATATATACACTTAGTCGCAAAAATCTATATACGATTTAATTTCTTCAATACATTTCACTTTTTTGTTCTAAGGCAGTACTCTTGCGTGACCATCGTTTCCAAAAGTTTAAACTACAAGGATAATTGATCAATCTATAAAATGAGTGCTTGACAAGGATTCTACGCCTTTTAGGTGCATACTTATGGGTTAGCAAAGTTGAAATTTGTGGAAAAATAAAATATTTTTTAAAATTTTTGATTTTTTATGTTTATTTTTATTATAATTTAAAATTATTCCCAAAAAATTAAATTTTTTTTTTCTTTTTTTGTAATTTATTTTTCCATTTTTTGTAAAATATTCCGGAAAAGATTTAAATATATATTTTTTATACCCTACACCACCATAGTAGGGAGGGTATCACTTCTGAGTCGATTAAACGATTTCCCTTGTGCGCAAAGTACAATTTTTAAAATATTTCAATAAAATCCTATTGAAACTGGAGGTAATCGGTCTATTATTTCACCTCGCCCCCATACAAATGTCCTACCGAAATTGGACTTTATAGCTCATATATAAGTCATAGCTCCCATATAAACCCGCTTCCGAAAATCACTTTAACGTGTATAAATCTCCTAAAAATGTTGGCATACAAATGAAATTCAACATAAATAATTTTCATATAGACAAAAATCACATGACCTAATTTCATGGTGATCGGTCCATAATTAGTCATAGCTTCCATATAAGGCCCTCTTCCGAAAATCACTCACGAATATAAATTATTGAAATTTTAAAAGAAAAAAGTTTTTGCTTATATGAAGTGCTTGATCGATCATACTTTCTTATTTGTTTTTAATTTATTTATTATAATTGTTTTGTAAAATATTGCTCGTAATCCGTAAAAAAAGATATCTAATGAGTTTTCTCGGTTATATGTAATTTTTGGAAACTTATCTGTTTTTCAAAATTTTACCTCTAGCGTAAAATTGGGCAGGGACGGGCAGCTGGACATTTACAAAGAACTTATTTTGAAAATATGACAAGTATAGAACTGATGTTTTTTTTATTTTCCATCAAAGCTGAGAAATATTGAAAAAATGGATAGTTGGTAAATATCGATTTACCTGAACAAACGCAAAGCAAACAGCACAATTTTTATATTATTTTCTTAATAAATAGATCTATCAATAGAATATAAGAGTAGCATACTTGAAATCTTTGGACAAGGTTCTGTAAAATAGGTTTATCCAATATTTATTAGAGGCACATTAAATTTTTGATTTTGATACAGGCGCACAGTGGGTCCGAATCAAAATTGTTTTGGATATAAATCTGGCATTTCTAAACGGCTGGTTCGATCGGGATAAAATTTGACGTGGGCATAGAAAAGGAGATTTCGAGTTTAGGTTATTAAAATGGATAGTACAAATGTGGCGCTATGGGTGCTCAAAGTAGGGTACTTTCGACATGTTAAATTTTAAAAAACGTGCCATTTTGTTTTTCCCTATCCGAAAGATTTTTATAGATTTTGGTAAGCGCTCGCCAAGGTCTTGAATTTGTCAAAAAAAAAAAAAAAAAAAACTTGTCAAAAGGTGAAAGAGAATTCCGCAATTCCTAAAAATTGGAGCGAAAATCCCAAAAATGGTATTTTATACAAAAATAGCACCAGATCTCATACACAACTACTGTATCTAAATCAACTTATCAATTATGAAATTAACGGCTTTATCATAACAATATTAAATTTAATGTCAATAGCGTATGTAGAGTTTTGCGACTAACTGTGTATATACTTTTTTTGTTAACTGACCTTTTTAAACTTTTTTGTACAGTTTAATTTTCATTGTTAAAACAAATGTTTTATTGCATCTGCTGATAGAGTTGCCAACAGTTAAAGTTAACAAACTAGTATTTAGTACTATAAAAATCAAATTACATAAAAATTTATGATACCGTGAAATAACTCCCAATGAAATAAATTCCATCAGAAATTAAATAATTCCCAAACTTGAAAAATTAAATAACTCCCAATAATCGGCGGTTTCATAATTTTAAAAATATTAGTCCCAAAGAAAGCGAAATAACTCCCAATGAAATAAATCCTAATAGAAATGAAATAATTCCCAATTCGAAGCAATTTATTTATGTAATCTAACTTTGGATTCTGAAATAACACCCTACGCGTTAGGAGTTGTTTCATAATGAAATAAGTCCCTAGTTGTATGAAAAATTTGTTGGGTGTTATTTCATTTTTTCGTGGGGAGTTATTTCACGGTACCAAAATGTTTATGGGTAAATTCAAACAATTCTTAAGTGTATTAATATATATGTACTTGAACTGTAAAAATTATATAAAGATATATTCCTGTGTTTCATTAAAAAGTCACGGATTTATTGACCATTTCTCGAACATTATCTGTACATTGAACATTTATTTGGTGTGATTTAAAATCTAAACTGCTGATTTAATACTAGGTCAAATTTCGGTTAACTGACAATACAATTTTCTGAAGAAAATTTTCAAGAAAAACAATTTTTGGGGTATTTTTAATTGTGGTTGGAGACAGCGATGGAAAGTACCGGTACTCCTTGCGAAAATGTTATGGCCACCCTATTTTATTTAATATGCTTTTAATTGAAAATTGTTTTCAATCTTTCATTCTTATATTTAGTACATGCACCTTTAGTTTCTAAGCCATGCATACAGTAGAAAGTACAAACAACAGAAAATACAAAATATTTTCATTCTTCCTTTTTAGGTTTTTTTTATCTACTTTTAATATCATACTTTTACTTGCAAAATGTTTGCAATTTTTATTTTTATATTTTGTTGTTGTTAGTTCTTATGTTTGTATTTTTTTGTTTTGCTACAAGTTTTGTGTGTAATTTAAGCTATTTGTAAATTTCCGCTTAACTAAACAATTTACTCTTCTTCTATAGATATTGGCAGAATTATTTAACTAACATAAAAACGAGCATTTTATTACTTTTTTCCAACAAATATTTAAACAAACAAAATTTGTTGTATTTTTATGCTTAAATTGTAATTTGTATTTAATTGTTTTTTTTTTTTATTTATTTTCAGGTAAGTTTGGAATTTTTTTCAATTTATTGACTGTTTGAAAAAAAAAACTATATGAAATTTAAAAAAGAGATTATTTAAAGGTGAGTTTTACATAACATAATTAATATTATTTTTTGCTGACATAAATACTTGTTACACTAAGCGAAAAGTCTTCTAATTTAGTTTTTCTGGGTCAGCGTATGGGTAATATTGATCAATCATATCTAGTACATTCATTAATAATAACAAAATGTTATTCCCACCATCAAAAACGATGTCATTCCGTTTGTAACACATCGAAATATTCATCGTAGACCCACAAATGTATATATATTTTGGGTCCATATGAAATTCTAAGACGACCTAGCTATGTCCGCCTGCCTGTCTGTCTGTGAAAATCGGGCAATATTTGTCCCTAGTCCCCATAAAAGGTCTTTCTCAGAGAACATTGTTTTATAATACTATATCGAGATGAAATTGGACATAAACAAGTTTTATATGAACCTAAATCTTTCGGTCATAATTGTTCCTATCCCCATAAAACCCCTATATCAGAAAAACACATGAAAACTATTGTTAAACTTAGAGAAATTTGCTAAATAGGTCAGTATATTTTCAGCGAATTATAAATTTGTTTGTATAAATTAAGTTTCAACATCCTTGCGATATCACCAATATATCCTGGAATATAGATCAACAAAAAGTTATATCAGAATCTAATCTCTATAGAATTATCCTTCTAAAAAGATACTTATATAGGTAAAAGTATAAAAATGGTTGGAAAATGTTTGTGTTATTGAAAATTCCCCCGACCATTGTGTCCTAGAAATTCAAAATTACGAAAACGGAAAGCAGTAATCCAAAGATATAATCTGAAATGGTTTTTAGATGATTTGAAATAATTTTAGAACTTGGGAGCATCGAAAATCCAAAAAGTGTTTAACACCAACTTTTTTAAAGTATTTTATATTTTTTCCAATATTCAAGACGTCATATTTCTTGGCCGAAAAGGATCCCCTGTAAAAAAGCTTTGAATACTGTAACGAAATTGCATTATCAATTTAAAATTAAAGGGGCGTAATGGCTGCTTGCAACATTCACCATGTTTACAATCATAACCTACACATGTGAGCGTATTTTTTGTAGATGTAGAAGGACAATTTATATTCTTAATTTCAGCTCATTCGGTTCAGAAATGGATTTTTGGCGATTTTTTTAACATTTCGGAACCAAGGACATCAACTTTGAGGGGCTACGCACTGGCCCCCATTAGCGATGGGAATCTGAACGAACGTAGATCAATTCGAAAACACCTCAGCTCAAACCATTTCGTAATAATATCTCCAATAGTTCCCGAGATACCGAATTATTTGCCAAAACAGAAAAACAGAACGCCTCAGAAAAAAAATTTTGCTTTAATTTCCTGTTTTTTATATATGGTCAATTCACAAGGTCTCTTATCATGTCATATTGTCATAACGTCCTAATATTTCACAATGGTTTTTATTGCTTTTCAAGAAAAAAAATGTCCTTAAATGATACCACTTACTATTCTATGTTTATTGTGTTATAGTAACGAATCAGCAGAGACCAATGCCGAATGCCTAAGTGTAGGTTAAGCCGAGCTGCCGAGTCGTGATATATTAGGACATTATGACAATATGACTGATAAGATACCTTGTGAATTGACCAATAGTTTCTCCTATTATATTATTTCATTACACCAGACTTATTATACTCAAAAGGAACATACGTATGTTGTAAGTTGTAGTACCCAAAATTTAGAAGAAAAATGCAAAAAAGTAGGGTATGTAATGTGAATATAAAAGCCGCGACTGAAAAAAAAAACAAGTTTAACATAGTTAAATATGAAACACTCGTATAAAACGTATTTGAAATTTCGGGCAACAAAATGTCTGTTCCGCTGTGTAATTCGTGAAACTACTAGAAGATGACACTGTGTAACAGTAACAGCGAGTTGCTGAGCGGTGTCATTGTAGTATTGTAGGTGATGTTACCTAGCAGTTAAGCAAGTAAGTAGTCAATGTAACCCTTATAGACAGTAATCGACACAAATGACTGATTCCAATTTATATATTTTGGTCATTTGACACGTATGTGCTCTTTGTAGTGCAGAGAGAGCCAGTTTGAATGAATTACTCACAAAACGTTTAAAGCGTCTACACTCCAGATTACTTAGAGACAGGTTACTTTATTCATCTCAGGTAATCTAGCGTGAAGACAATTATCACTTAAGTGTTTCTAAGTAATCTGGAGTATAATCACTTTAAACGTTTTGTGAGTAATTCGTTCAAACTGGCTTTTACAAATTGTGTTGATATAATTCCCATACAGTTAATTTTTATTTTTGATTAAGTATACTGATATCCCATGTAACATCCCGGCAGTTAAGCAAGTAGTCAATGTATCCCTTATAGACAGTAATCGTCACAAATGTCTTATCACTTGGCTGACTCCAATAAATATATTTTGGTAATTTGACACGTATGTGCTCTTTGTAGTGCAGAGAGAAGACAATTGGTTACTATATACATCCCAGGTAATGGAGCGTGAAGACAATTGTCACTTAAGTGTTTCTTAATAATCTAGAGTGTAGTCACTTTAAACGTTTTGTGAGTAATTCGTTCAAACTGGTTTTATACAAATTGTGTTGATATAATTCTCATACAGTTCATTTTTATTTTTGCTTAAGTATACTGGTATCCCATGTAACACAACATGAAGTCTATAGTCACTTTAGTGTCTCTTAGTAACCTATAGTGAAGTCACTTTAAACGTTTATTTTGTACTGCACTTTAGAAAGTAGTTATTTTACCCACCAGAAGCAATCCATTGGAGAGATGTCGAAGAAAGGTTTGTTTACAAGCAATCGTTTATTGGACTACCTATGATATGTCTTTTTAGCTGACTATTTAAGGTCAATTAGCAGCCGTACATGCTAAAATAACTAGTTATGTAGCTGATCAAGTTACCAGTTGGGTAGCTAGTAAGGTAACTGACGCTATTTAACCAGTATGTGAATCCAATGCGTTGACTACTTTGAACCAGCTATTTGACAGTCTCATTGTACTCAAAAAGGGTCAATTGGCCCCCTGTTTAGGACATGCACGTGTTAAAATAACTAGTCACGTAGCTATTGAAGTAACCACTTCCCACCCTAAATGATGGTTAAAATCACTAGTTCGGGACTGTCTCCTAGAACTGCAAAAGGCAAAAGTCAATTTTGTGTCTCTTAGTAACCTATAGTGAAGTCACTTTTGACGTTTACTTTGTACTGCACTTTAGAAAGTAGTTTTTTTACCCACCAGAAACAATCTTTTGGAGAGTTGTAGGAGTTGTAGAAAGGTCTACCATTTGAGGGGGGGAAATTAAAATTTTTTCTACATTTCTCTTTTTTTATATGAAAACTTTTTGGTTTTGGGGGGGGGGAATTCCTATTTCGTCCCCTCTGGATCCACGCCTGCCCTAAATGATGGGTAAAATCACTAGTTCGGAACTGTCTCCTAGAACTGCTGGGTAGTGACTATTTAAACTGTTGTGTATGCATATTATAATAAATAAAATGTTGTTAGACATTTTTAATCAACTGGTCGCTTTTATTTGCAACTAAAAGTATCCAGTTTATTTAATGGAAATAAACCTCCGTAAAAACGCAACAATATCTACGATAGGTAGTTGATTTCATTTAAATCCATAAATAAAAATTTTCTGTGCGTTTTGGGATTCTAAAAATTCAGCTATTTTATTATATAGATGCTATGCCTTTAACTACTTTTTTAATTCTGTTGCACAGTGTACCTAGTACATTAAGGCCCTAATTTTGTAAATCACGTCACCAAAGTGATTTTTATGTGGAAAGCAAAAAACAAAATTTCAGAAATTTTAAAATTTGTTTTTGTTTTATATACAAAATTTTCAAATTATGAAAGGCAAATCAATGCCTGAATGTTGGTGCGTTTGTTCTGTTCACAATTTGTATATAAAACAAAAACAAATTTTTAAAATTTTACAATGAAAATCACATTGGTGACGTGATTTACAAAATTAGGGCCTAAACAACTTGTTCACGCCACCATGTATATTGAAAATAAATTTATTGAATATTTTTTTTTTTTTTTTTTTTTGCTCACAGCCAACAAATACTATTTATTCACTGCATATAGTTCAACAAATCGTATTTTAGTAGTTGTAGTTGCCGTTGTAATGTTATTGTTGTTTAGAGTGTTTTATTTTTATTTTTGTTTTTGTAGTTTTAACAATAATCGTATGTTTAACAAAAATTCTTAGAAAAAGTTTTCCATTTTATTTTATTTTTCCCCTGTTCACATTTTAAATCATTTTTGTTCTTTTTTTCCTGTTATTGTATTCTTTAGCCGGAAATTGAAAAATAAAATTACCACTAATGTGGTTTAAGTGCGAAGTTGGTTTTTCTTCAATTGTTATTTAATTGTAATTGAAATAATATTGTTTAACAAAAAATATGTAAGTATGTGAGGGTGTTTAATTTAATCTTGCTGTAGTTGTGTAAATTTGTTCACATAAAGTAAATTTAAAGTTATTGACCAAAACGTTTCCAAGTAATTTAGATTAATGTTGTTGAACAGTTCTCAGTTTTGCACCTCGTGTTCGTATGCTTTTAATGGGGAAAAAAACTTGCTACATTAAAGAAAAGTGAAATAATTAATTTTAGAATTTTCAACACAAGTCATTAAGAAGGGAATTTTACAAATAATTTGTAGAAGAAACATTCTAGAACTAAAGCATATGAAGAAGTGTATTTTCTTTAAATTATATTTAACATTTCGAAATCTTTTTAATGGAAAATACAAATTAACATTTTAATTAGGTGAAAACCACAAGAATCCTTTACAGATATTGCATTTATGAATGTTTCCATTTCCATCCATGTTTCAATCTAAAAATACATGTATTAGAAAATATGACCGATAATCAAATCAAACAAATTTTCACTGCAGTTCTGTGTGACTGTTTCAAACTACTACTAATTTTGTCTATTCACCCAAGCTTTATTTAAAAGGCCCTTAAATGAAATAAAAAAATCTAAAATTCCTAGATATACTAAAGTGACAATTGACTTCACATTACGACTTCTCTTTTGCATTATAAAGCTCACATACTTGACAAATTATCAAAAAATGTATAAATTGAACTCATTGAAAATTACTATCTAAAAACGTACATTTACTACTTGTAAAACTGTTGGGCTGTATCAGAATATTAAACCAATAATACACAAATCAAATCAAAAAAGTTTCTACTGAAAATCAAAAATTGGAAATAATAACATCAATAATACTTACATACATCCAAATATTCAGGAACATCCTCAAATGAACAATAGTCTTATTGTGTTTGTAGTTCTGGTTTGAAAATGCAAATACAAAAATTAAAAAATGCAACAAACTAAAATATATACATGAACACTAGGGTGAACTCTATAGATTTTCTGTGCTCCCTAAGTCTAAAATTATTCTCTGTCATCTAGAAAGCAAGTTCGATAAATAATATAAGGGCGGACATTTTACACGCTGAGAAAAAATATAGTTGTGCATGTTTACAGTAACCATTTCATTCACATTTTTAAAAGTTTTTTAACAATATTATAGTAACAGAAACTATTTACATGATTGTGGTAACCAAAATATGGTTAAATTACTAATCACATGATTGTGTTAATCATATGTATGGTTACAATAAAATGTATATGTATATACATCATAATATGTTGTACTTAGATTATGATATCAATTAGCCGAGAGCAACATAATATGGTAAAACTTGCTCATAAAAATGGTTGTCACAATCATACACTTGTTTACTGTAACCATATATATGACTGATACAATAATGTGAATCGTATGTTAACCATATTATGGTTACCACAATCATGTAAATAGTTACTGTTATTATAATATTGTTAAAAAGCTTTCAAAATTGTGAATGAAATGGTTACTGTAAACATGCACAACTATATTTTTTTCTGCGTCTATATAAACGTTATCCGGTTTTCGTAAAATTTTCAGTATTTGAACTTTAAATGACATTGGGAACAGTTTTTAATTATAAAATTTCCCAAAAAGGAGAACATTTTTTGCTTAAATATTCCTTACATATGTCCCGATTTTTAACTTCCATAATTTTTTCGGAAGACAATAATAATTAATATTTAATAAAAATTTTTTGGCAAATACACACAAATCTAATTCTTCCCTATATAGGCAAATTTCCAAATTAGGTGTCACAATAATATTCACTTCTCGAAATTCCATACTTTTACCAATTGATACCAATATGCTAAATTGAAAATAAGCATACGAATGATGATACTCAACAGGAAAAAATATTTATACATTCTAAAATATATACATATATAAATTTATACATTCCAATCTGGCTTCTTGCAGAAGATATTCTAGAAATTTCATACACATTTAAAATGCAAACATCATTAATATTGCAATTATTCCATATATTGCATCCCTATAATACAATTTATTTAGCTCTTTTTACACAAAACAAATGAAGGTACAAAATATTTTAAGAAATTTAGTATTTTATTAAGTTTGACGTTGTGAATTTGCAATGAGGCTGGATGTCCTTGTGCCTGTAAAAAAAGGCCTTTATGAAGGGCGCTATATACTAGTACCCAGCAGTTCTAGGAGACAGTCCCGAACTAGTGATTTTATGCATATTATAGTTGGGCCTTAATAACTGGTCCAAAATAATCAACGCATTGGTTTCACATACTGGTTAAATAGCGTCAGTTACCTTACTAGCTACCTAACTGGTAACTTCATCAGATACATAACTAGTTATGTATGTACGGGTGCTAATTGACCTCAAATAGACAGCTAAAAAGACATATCATAGGCAGTCCAATAAACGATAGCTTGTGAACAAAGCTTTCTTCGACAACTCAACAATTGTTTTGTTTTTGGTGGGTAAAATAACTACTTTCTAAAGAGCAGTACAAAATAAACGATTAAAGCTACTAAGAGACACTAAAGAGACTATTGACTTCATGCTATGGGATATCAGTATACTTAAGCAAAAATAGAAATTAACTGTATGAGAATTATATTAACACAATTTGTAAAAAACCAGTTTGAACGAATTTAAAGTGACCACACTTCAGAATACTTAGAGACACTTAAATGACAATTGTCTTCTCGCTAGATTACCTGGGAGGAATAAAGTATCCAATTGCCTTCTATCTGCACTACAAAGAGCAAATGACCAATATATATAAATTGGAGTCAGCCAAGTGATAAGATATTTGTGAAGATTACTGTCTATATGCGATACATTGATTACATGCTTAACTGCTGGGTACATATAAGAACACAATTCCATACACCCACATATCGCTCATTTGCTGCAACGTTGTCATAACTCAAACAAATAAATTTTTCAGGAAACGTATTTTTAGTTTCTAAACTGATATATATATATATTTAATTTTTAAAGGAAAATAACAAACACATAACAAAATATTTGTCACTTTTCTAGATAACTTAGCGATGTTGAATACACAAAAGGCAACGCACAACTAAAATAATACCTTATTGCAAGTAACAGACAATAGGTTTTGAAATTAAGACAAAATGCTTTTATGGCAATCCTGTGTGTAATTTCACAAGACTTTGTCATTTACTAATACATCATATTTACTACGCTATGCTACTATTAACTCGAAATTTGGGTTTTTTTAAATTATAACGTTGTTGCAACAAATGAGCGATATATGAATTTATAATCATTTCAAATCCAGAAATATGATTCAAAAGCTGTCTTCGGAGAACTATTAATTGTTTGTTGTTCAAAACTATCATACATATATTGCACAAATTAAATACTATTTAGCCATCAACATTAACAATTTACAATTTTCTGTTCTAATCAAACATGAAATGTTGCGCCTTTTGTTTTTCAATTAAGATTCAAGTTGTGTGTTGTTTTGGTAATTTGCAAAGTACTTTGTATTGAATGATTTTAAAATACCAAGAACTTTACGGACATTAACATTAACACTACTCTAGTAAATTTGCAATGCTTTACAGAAAATTTTAAGTAAATATCAATTTGTGTTTTGATAGTCTCATTCATATTAAGTACATGAAGAAATTTTCAGAGTTAGGCAGGTGTCTCAATAATATTCACTACTCGAAACTCCGTACTTTTACCAATTGATAACAACATGCTAAATTGAAAATAACTTTTTTCCAACAGGACAAAATTTTTGGGCTTCACTTTAAAGACCTTCTAGCAGATATATTTACACATTCTAAAATATGTGATACTCATTCCAAAATTTATCTATTTTTTTATATTTATGCAGTTTTCTGAAAGCAGAATGTGCTTGAAGATAAATGATGCTGTAGCGGATATAAATAAAACAAGTAAGAAAGTATGTTCGGTCAAGCCGAACGATCATCATATAATTATGTTAGATACCTAAATAAATTAAATATTTATGACTGATAAAGTCAGATTTCGGGAGGACATTTCTATGGGGGCTAGGTGAAATAATGGAAGGATTTCAGCCAGTATGTAGCAAATTTGGCCAGTATGTATAAAATTTTGATTCTGAGTTGATCGTTATACTTTAAGGAGTTAGACTTATATTTTTGGATGTTACAAATATCAGCACAAACACATTATACCCTCCTCACTATGCACAGTGGGGCAGAATCAAATTTATTTGGAAATAAATCAGGCATTTCTAAACGGCCTAAACCAAGGAGTATTCCAGTTTAAGTTATTAAAATGTACCCTACAAATGTTCCACTGTTTTGTTTCCCATCCGATTTCAAAGATTTTTATATTTTTGGAAAACGGTCTTGAAAAAACATTCTTGTGCTATTTATCTCCTATAATTTCCGAGTTATAGGCATTTAAAAATTAAAATTTTGGACCGAATGAACTAGTTAGACAACTAAATTGCCAATAATATGCAAAAGATTTCAGAGCAATATCGATTATAAATCCAAAAAGAAACGATTTTCAATTTTTAAATTAAAATAATTGTTTCTTTTTTGTGTGACTTTTAACTCTTAAAAAAAAAAAACGTTCTTTAAGAACATTCAACAATTTTAAGTTTTTCTGTAAGGAATCTTTACTGAGAATATCTTAGTATAAAAACATGTCCCATTTTTCGAATATGTTGCCCCTATGCCCTTCGGAATCTGACCTATTTTGTATCAAAATTTCTACTTTGGGCCACATGTTCTAAAATCCCACAGCTGAGATCAGAAAACGGAAAGCAGCTTTGCAAACCTTGATGTGTTCCATAGTTATCCCCATATTATTTTCCCAGCCCCGGAGGAAATGTGAACCATATGGGTAAATTTGTAAAAAATACCATTTTATGGAATTTTCATTAAAATTTTTAGGAATTGCGGGTTTTCCTTTGCCATTTTTACAAATTTTTTTTACATTGTCTTTAATTGATAAAAATGGCATAAGGCATACACATGTGTATACATAATGAATCATAGCTCCCATATACATTTTAAAAGAAAATTGTTTATAATCATCTTCTCTGTGTAGGGTATCATATGCTCATATACATTCTTAATTGTTATAATATGAAAAAGTGCAATATTTTTGAAGGACTGAGTTTTAAAGTAGCATATTTTGGAATCTAATTGAGATATTAACTAAAAATTTTTTAGAATTTGGGAGCATCGAAAACCCAAAAAGTGTAAAATAAGCTCCACCCTAGTACACATTATAGTTAGCAAATATCAGTTTACACGAGCTGTCAGACAAAATATGTTACATGCTGTGGTATTGATATTTTCTGTTATATGTATTTATATGTATTTATTTATACGGACATACTCATATGTATATGAGGAAAATGAAAATGCTTGAAAACTAAACTCAGAATCCAAATGTCAGTTTTGTACAAGAATTAAGTAAGTATAAAACTGATGAATATAATAGAATGAGCTATTTTTTTTTCGTTTCCACAAAAAATACAAATCTGTTTGTTGAATGAATGTTGTTGAAACTCAAAAAGCCCAAATATACCACCAGCTGCATTTTGCATGATTGCATGAGCGAGTGTGTGTTTATCTACTATATGTGAGTGCTTGAGTATCAGCAAATTAAAGTAGGTCAGGTCTTTTACACGGTTTGTGGTGACAAACAAATTTCTGGTAAGAAATTCGCCGTAAATTAACGAGAAGAAAAAACATTGAAATTAAACTCATTCTCTACCCACTATATGAACAGCAATCAGAAAACTTTAAACTATGATATAAATCTCTTAATAACTTAAAGGATAAAGAAAACAAGCATATTGAGGTACAATGTTTATGCTAAAGAAACGACATTTTGCAAAAAAAAAAAAAATGTACTTAGAGGTGAGATTGCGCCTTAAAATGAGCAACATGTTGTTGAGTTCTATTGGTTGCTAAAAGTATGCTTTAGAAATTCGGAGTTGTTTCATTAACAGCTGTATACATTGAGAAGTTTGTGTACTCGATTTTGTTGCTGCTTTTTAGGGAGTTTTAATCGCGTGTGTATTTCATAAATCATCTTTATAAATATTAAAGTAACCGAACATACATTTGCTTAAAACTTTACAATAGGCTGGTTATAATTTTTATTTTCTTCTTTATTTCATAGTGTTAGAGTTGTTTAAGTTATAAATATAATTTATGTTTTATATTTTTGAGTTGTATTTCTTTTTTTCTATTTCTTAGTTCATAATTCATAAATACTCGTTGTAGTCTAAAATAAATAAAATAATACAACATCGCGTGTAAATGGCTTCTTTAACTTTTATGCCTACGTAGTTGTATGAATGTTTTCTGTTTTATAAAACTACCCAAAATTCATGTTTTACCATGTTTTGTTTTTGTATTTTTTGCTCACTTGCTCACATTATGATGCCACTTGCAACAAAAGAATCAGCACTGAATTTGATTTTTATTTTGTATCCTTTTTTTCTATGCCACACTTCATTACGTGTCTGAAAGCACATGAAGAATTGAAAAAAAAAAAAAAAAAAAAAACTTTATTTTCAAATTGTTGCTTAATTTTGTGATTAAACAAGTAGGTGAGCTACATTCGGCCAGAGGAACTTCTTTAGGTCTTTAACGTTATTAAGATACCTTTTAACATGCGATTATAGAGCGATCTATATAGGATAGTATACGACTGGGAAATGTTTCGTGTAGTAATTAGTTGTATTTCATGTGGCAAAATCACATGTCGTCCACGTCAATATCATCAAATTTAGACAGAAAGAACTCTGCCATAATATGGGGTTATCCAGCACTAGTAACAATAACTGTTTGACCAGCATTTATGGTCCAATAATGGGCCTCCCGCCCAAAATCTGCACCAACCACTGATACATTGAAGATGCACTTATTTTTCGACAATCGTATGTGGGTTCTCTCCAGTCAAAATGTGCATTATCGTTTAGAATAATTTTTGCTCAAAACTGTTGCCGCCAAACTTTCATTATTTTTTTAAAATAATGATCAACAATAAAAAAAATGTCTAATGTTCCATTTTTATTAACCCTAAACTGTGATCTGTCAAATCGTTTTTCGAGAAATGGCTGCCCATTCAAATCTTGAGTTAATTTGCGGACATTGGAGTATACACGGATCGGTACTGTTAAATACAGCGCTCTTACTTATTTTACTATACCCATTACAAATTTGCTAAAACTTTGTCCTCTAAACCTCTATAAAGTTTAAAGTTAAAATTGTATTGGGTGTATGAGTTAAAAAATGCGGGATTTAAATGATGTAACCGAACTTGTTTTAATCTAAACACTTTTACGAACTAATTAAAATTATTTTTTTCGTTATTTAGTTATTCAATGTATTTTTGTTGGGACACCGGTGTCCCCGTGGTCGTCAAAGGGTTAATAACTTTATAGTATAAACAAAAAGATTTTTTTGCTTTGAAAATGTCGAGTTTTGACCAAAAATGCATCGTATGCGAGAAGTTTTGTTTTACTTCTTTAATTTGAAAAAAAGTGCCACTGAAGCACACCGATTGTTCAACAAAGCGTATGGTGAATGTGTTTCATCGGTTTCAACGTGTGAGAGATGGTTTGAGCGATTCAAAAGTGGTGATTATGACGCGGAAGACTAAGATCGCTCTGTCCACCCAAGAAAAGTTTGAAGACCAAGAATTAGAGGCATTACTCCACAAAGATTGTTTTAAAACTAAACAAGAGCTTGCAAAATCATTGGAAGCTACTCAAGCAAAAGCAGGGAAATACGATACGAATTGAAGCCGAGAGACCATGAAAGACGAATTTGCATGTCCGAAATGATGCTTAAACGATATAAAAGAAAATTATTTTTGCATCGAACCAATAATTCTGTTGAAAAAAGGATCCATTACGGTAACCTGAAGCGTAAGAGATCGCATGTGAAGCCCAGCCAACCAGCCGCATCGACATCAAAGCCAAATATCCATGGCGCTAAGGTAATTATCTGTATTTGCAGTGAGCAAAATGATCCTATCTATTATGAGCCTCTGAAATCTGAACAGACCATCACAAGGCACCTGTACAGAATGCAACTGATTCGTTTGAAGCGAGTATTGGCCGAATAACGCTCAGAATATGCGGTCAGACATAATACCGTAATATGCCATCATGACAACGCTTTGCCACATGTTGCAATACCTGTTAAAAGGTATTTAGAATGAAGTGGATGGGAAGTTTGGCCTCACCCGCTTTATAGTCCAGACCGTGCTTCGTCTGACTACTATTTGTTTAGATCGATGTAGAACGCTTTCTATTGCTTATAACACTTTCTTTTGAACACATGATATTAAACCAAACAATTGGCTATGTGTAATGTATATTCAAAATGTTTATAATTAATATTATCATGTTTCTTCTTATTAGATGATATTTTAGATATAATTTAGAATAAGTGATATAAAATGATAAAAAATAATATAAATAACATTAAAGTATGATAATTTACTGGTGTTACATTTAATATCTTGAACTAATAATACTTCCCCTCCTTTTTTAATACAACATTTAATACAACTTTGCGTGTTTTCCCATTGTATCTGTAATTATGTCATATAATTTATATTTAAGAAATTTAAATACTTCAATAAAATAATAGTTTTACGGCTTAAAATTTATTTCCCACAAATTCCGCTCAAGGTTCTAAAAAGTTAAAAAATTAAAGGCACGTAAGAGAGTTTTAAAATGCCAGCATATGGACGTTGATTTATCACTTTTTCTTCATACAGGATAATTTAAAGCTAATAAAATAATTGTATTATTTAAAAAGTTCATATTTTCACATCGGTGTTTCATATTAAAATACTCCTAAATAAAACTGCTTAATTTTAGAGATTTTTGATAACACAGTGCGACATTTTTGAAGTCATCGAGTGTAAACTCCTTCTTGTGTGGAATTTCTCGAAGTTGTTATCGATACTACAAAACCCCATTTGTGTTTTCCTAATTTTAGCCACACTGTGGTAAATCACAAATCTAGCAGGACAAAATATACAAAAATGTCTGGCAACATTCCTTCGGATCGTTAATCAGCTTCTCAATACAATAGGTAACTGTAATTCATGTTTTTTTTTTTTTTTTTTTTTTTTTTGTTTTTAGCTCTGATTAGGAAAAATTAAGCTTTAAAGTCAAAGGCTACTACTATTTAAAGGAAATATATTACAATTTGCAATTAATTATTTACATTGTAAGTATTAAAAACAACAATTTTTTATAAGTTAAGAAAGAGCAAACAATAAAATATTTCCTTTTTTCAAGTAGAGCTTATTATTCCGAATAGTTCCGGTGTAAAAATATTTTTCGGTTAATCTTTCAAGTGTTCACTTTAAGGTACATCAAAAACATCGCCATAGATTTTTTTATTTCACTTTTCCAGTATGAACTCCACTCTTTACCGAAAGAAAATTTTTTGTAGAATGGGTAAATGCTCCCAAAATACAAATTTTTTTTTTTTTTTTTTTTTTGACAAATTTTTCATTTTTTATAAATTCAGAAAAATATTCCTTATAATATTGTTACATTTTTACCTTTTAAACAAGTAAGAGAGATATATTCGGCTGGGCCGAATCTTATATACCCTTCACCAAACTATACTTCAAAATAAAAATGTTTAGGTAATTTTAGGTAAACAAATTTTTTTTCCAGTTGTTTTTTTCATTTTTTGGAAAAAAAATATTTTTCGAATTTTTTTTTAAAGTTTTTATGTAAAATTTTTTTTAAATTTTAAATTTATTTTTTTTTTAAATTTAAATTTATTTTTTTTTAATATTTAGCGAAAAAAACTTTTGGTGAAAAAAAAATCTGGTTCAAAATTTTTCCCGATTTTGACCCATTGTAGGTCCAACTTACTATGTTCTTATATGCAAAGGTCTTTGAAATATCTATCATTTGATATCCATATTGTCTATATTAATGACTTAGTAATCCAGATATAGGTCAAAAAATAGGTAAAAAATCGAGGTTGTCCTGGTTTTTTCCTTACATCTCAGCCATTTGTGGACCGATTTTGCTGATTTTAAATAGCAAACTTCTCGAAAGCATGTCTGACAGAATTATTGAAGATTTGGATCCCGAAGATATCTGGGGTCTTCAGAAAATTGATTTCAACAGACAGACAGACAGACGGACAGACAGACAGACAGACAGACAGACGGACATGGCTTAATCGACTCCGCTATCTATAAGGATCCAGAATATATATACTTTATAGGGTCGGAAAATTATATTGTGGAAATTACAAACGGAATGACAAATTTATATATACCCTTCTCACGAAGGTGAAGGGTATAAAAACGGGGTTTATTTCCTTTAAATAAACCGGATACTTTTGATTGCTAATAAAAGCATTTTTATTAGTTTAAAATTGTAACAACTCTTTATTGATTTAAAATGTACACCAACAACAATTCAAATAGTCACTCAGTGCCTTTTTACACGTTTATTAATTCGCAGAAATGCACACAAAACTTTATAATGTACAAACTCACATGTACACGACAGTTGATGTTAACTCTAACAGCGACAATGATCAACTCATGACTGCCACCTCTGCCACTGTTTATACACGCGCCATCTATCGGGAATCTTCTACAATGCTCTTAACGGACATACTAGTACATTCGAATTCCAGACCCTTCGATGTCATTGCCAGCAGCCCAAACATTTAGTGTTGCCATACTTACAAACAATGTCAATGATGGACGTACCTTCAAACATGATGAATGCTGCAGGCAGTCGTTACAGACTGTTAAATTCAAATCGTCATTGCACATTCGTAACAATATATAGTTCATAATTACTCAGCAGATTATTGGGTATACAACTTATAAATGCGGTATTTTTTTAAATGTTTAGCTTATATTTTTAAACATTTGTACAATATATTTATTCAAAGTATTGTTAGATATAACTTTTTCCCATCTTTCTGGCAACATATGGATTCCGCACTCAAAGAACTGATCATCTTTTAACGCCAAGAAGAAATGAAGTCAATTTCGGATACTCTGTTATGAAGTGAAGGGTTTCCCACACAGAGCGTTCTGCATTGATCGAAACAAATAATTGTCGGCCGGGGCAAGGTCTGGACTATAAGGCGGGTGAGGCAAAACTTACCAAACATAGAATACAAACATGTTATGATAGAATATTACGATATCATGTCTGGCCGCTTATTCTGGGCATTTTTCAGCCAATGCTCGATTTAAGCGAATTCGGTACAGGTTTCCTGTGATGTTCCTGCAAAATTTCAGCAGCTTAAATATAATATAATAGACACTTTTGGTCCCACCAAATACAGAGAATTACCTTAGCGCCATATAACAGGTGGCGCAAAAGTAATCCTCCTATCAGAAAATGCTATAAATTTTGCGAGGCCCCTAATGTCAGTTTTGACATTTGTGTAGTAAACACATGCGAAATACACGTTAATAAACAATGTTACGCTACACTGCTCCAGAACGCGGAATATTGCTGACTATTTATTTGACCAATAATCGGCAAAATTTATAGCATTTTCTGATAGGAGGATTACTTTTGCGCCACCTTGTATATTTGGCGATTCGTCTGGTTGGGCGGGCTTTACATACGAAATAGATAGGACCCTTTTGGTCTCACCAAACACAGAGCAAAAATTATTTATTTTATAGCGTTCAAGCAGCATTTCAGACTTGCAAAATTGTCTTTTTTTAAGGTCTCTCAGCTTCAATTCTCTCAGCCACTTTCCCTGCTTTTGGATGAATCCTGCTGCTTGCAAATGCTTTGAAATTGATGTTTGAGTAGCTCCCAATAATTTTGCAAGCTATTGTTGGGTTTAACAACAAACTTCATGGAGTAATGCCTCCAATTATTGGACTTCAAACTTTTTTGGCTGGCCTAAACCACACAAACCATTTCTCGCACGTTGAATCCGATGTAACACATTCACCATAGGCTTTGGTCAGCAATCGGTTTGCTTCAGCGGCACTTTTTTCACATTAAAGAAGTAAAGCAAAACTGCCCTCATATGACACTTTATTGGTACAAAATTCGACAATTTCGAAGCAAAAAAATACTTTGTTGTTTATACTATAATGTTCAATAACTAAGTGAGAATAAATGACAGATATGTACCCATCAAAATATCATATAAGTTATTAAAACAAAAACCGCGTTGATAAGATACGATATATTGTAAATCCTGCATTTTTAAGTTATACGTTCATTGTTAAATGGTCTCTTGTAAATACCACCTATTTAACTTACCATTATTGGGAAATAGAATATGAGAAGCTACTTCATATGTATTTCATTTATATGCTTTAGATGAAATTTTACTTATGTTTACTTTGTATGTGGATTTTTCTTATTATTACAAATGTATTATAGTATGTATGTCTTGTTGCTGTAGTCAACCGTTGTTTATATAAGATTGGACATAGTCGAATATAACACTTATACTTATTAATTTTTATACTTGATTTTTTTTTTTCATAAAATATTTATATACACGCAGAGAAAAAATATAGTTGTGCATGTTTACAGTAACTATTTGAAAATTTTTAAAATTTTGTTTACGATAATATGGTTACAGTAACTATCTACATGATTATCGTAACCATAATATGGTTAACTTACGATTCACATGATTGTATCAATCATATATATGGTTACAGTAAACAAGTATATCTTTGTGACAACCATTGTTATGATGAATCTTTATATCAGAAATGTTGTTCTCAGATTATAATATCAATTAGCCGAGAGCAACATAATATGGTAAAATCTTAATCATAAAAATGGTTGTCACAAACATATACTTGTTTACTGTAACCATATATATGATTGATACAATCATGTGAATCGTAAGTTAACCATATTATGGTTACTGCAATCATATAAATAGTTACTGTGACTATAATATTGTTAAAAAACTTTTAAAAATGTGGAAATGGTTACTATAAACATGCACAACTGTATATTTTCTCTGCGTGTAAATAGCTTCAAATTAACTAAGTATGTTTTTATATTGGTTAAAAATATGCTTCTTATTTGCTACGAGTATTAACTTCTAAACATTAATTTGCTCATAACTCCATTTCTTTCACCACTTTATGGTTAATTTACTTTAAAGTAACAACATCCTTTTCGTTTTGTTGACTCAAAGAAAAAGCTTTATCATGTTTATTTTATGGGTTTCATATAAAATTTATATTTACGACTACTATTTATTTATTTTCAACTAAAACTAAAACCAAAACTGAATTTATTTTTGGTAAATTTCATTTGCTACTCTCGCTCTCTATTCCTATTCATAAATAATTTAATATTTATGGTTAAAAAAAAATAAAAAAATAAAGTACGTGTAGTGTTTTGTAGTTATAAAATAAGTAAAAAAACAAAAGAAAACCCAAAGACCTATTGTTTTTTTTTAGCTTCTAGTCTAAAATTTATAGGTTTTCTAACACCAAATTTGAATTTGTATTTTAGAACACAAAACAAGCAAAAAAAAAAATAAGAAAGAAAATTGTGTCATAATAACAAAATACATACAAGATTGTTATCTTAAACATGGAAACATGAAAAGTTGGCGAAAATATTGTATATTTATTGTAAATATGAAAAGAAAATTATTGAAGATCACGATTTTTGGTGGAGAAGGTTTTGTGCTTTATTAAAGCAATTGCTAAAGAAACTATAATTTTCTCTAATTTATTTATTTTGTTTGGTAATTTAATAAATATATTCGTATGGTTATAAATGAAAATAGAAATTTGATTTAAAGTGTAATTGGCCGTATTGTTTCAAAAATTAAGTATATTTCTAAAAGAAATGGGAAACATTTGTTAATAAAATTATACATTTGTTATAGGGTTCTATAGTTGAAACAAAAAGTCGACTTTTCGAACTTTCGACTTTTTTCGATTTTTAAAAAGTCGACTTTTCGAACTTTCGACTTTTAGTAATTTATGAAAAGTCGACTTTTCGAACTTTCGACTTTTTAGTTAAATCGACTTTTTCCACTTTTTACCATTTTTTGTAAAAAATACATGGTTTCTGCATTTATTGATGCGCCTTGTGTTAATTTTAGCAATAAAAATTAAATGTATTAAGGCGATAATATATAATATGTAGAAAGAGCATTTTTGTATGAACATTTACTTATTATTTATTTTTGCATACACTAGAAAAAATGTAAGTGTACCAAATTGCAATAACATAAAGTTATTATGTTATTCTGTGCATATTTTGTTTTAGTATAATGTTGCAATTAAAAATTTTTTTATCGACTATTCGACTTTTATCGACTTTTGTGATAACTAATCGAATGTTCGACTTTTTTGTGACCAAAAAGTCGACTTAGACTTTTCGACTTTTTTCAGCAAAAAGTCGATTGTTCGAACAATCGACTTATAGAACCCTAATTTGTTATACTGTTACACTGTGCTACAAATTTTGGGTCGACGCAGTAAGAGATGCATATTAAGGTTGTAATTCGAATAAAAATTATTCGCATAATCGAAAAAAAAATTTTCTTAATCGAATGGAAAACATTTTTCAATTTAAAATAAAAAATTATTCGATTAATAAGGTATTCGAAAAAAAATTATTTTCGGCTGAGACGCATCTTACTTACCCTTCACCACATTATATTTTCATATAAAAGTCAAAAATATTTTTAGGTAAAAAGAATTTAAAAAAAAATGTTTTTTTTTAATTAAAAAAAATCGTTTGAAATATCCATATTGTCTATATTAATGGAATAGATTTGGCAAAAATTTGAAAATCTGAAAAATAATTTGGTCTTTATGTTCCATTCAGAGGGCATTTAAAAAAAAAAAATAAGTTCTTTCGTAATATTGTTGTACAAAATATCGAGCGAAATAAGGGTATATCGTACGTGACAAATATTTAACAATCAGAGTAAAATTCATTTCTTACACCCAGAGAAAAAACAAATTAAAATCAATTACAACCATATGGGCAATTCCATGTCATCGTACGTGACATTTGTACGCCTATAGAGTGGAATAGGTTTTGCAAAAATAAGAGTATCTGACAAATAATTTGGTCTTTATGTTCCATTCAGATGGTACTATATTTTAAAAAAATAATAAGTCCTTTCGAATTATTGTGACATAAAACGGAAGAGATTTTGAGGTACATGTAGAAATATGCAAAAATTTGCGAATCGTGAGAGGCGTAATGTTTTCTTTTAATTTCTTACAATAAACCAAATATTTTTCCTTTTCAATCCGTCATATTTAAATAAAAACAATCTTTGGATGATTTTATAATAAATAAAATTTAATAACGTATGTGACAGATTTTTCTCTTATAGTAAAACAATATATATTCTGTAAATATATTTATACAAAAACTAAACAGATAAATAGAAAATATATATTCGGTTCTAATAAACAATTTCATAATAGCAAAAATACAATCAGCGTCAAATTCATTTCATACACCCAGAGAAAAAACAACTTAAAATCAATAACAACCATATTAAATCAATAAAAAACATTAACGAAAGTCTACACAGAGAAAACAGATTCGTGATAGGAACCGAACTTGTTGCCAATCGAATGATTCTACCTTAGTGACCGAATTTTACAGTTGTGACTACAAAATTTTGAAAAGGGGTAACAAAAGTGTGGTTACTTTAACCGAAATTCTTCTTTGTCAACTGACTTTCTATTGATAGAACCGAACAATTCTATGTGTGCAACCGAATCATTCGATTGACTACAAATTCGGTTGCTATCACGAATCTGTTTTCTCTCTGTAGTAATGTTGAATATTTTTATTTCAATACCGAACAATATTAATTTAAAGTTGAAAATTATTGATTAATCGTATTTATATATGGTTTTTGTATGGTTTTTCTATTATAATGAACATTATTGAATTAATATGTCGCATTCTTGTTGGGAGCTAATTGGGAGCTTAGTTGTCGCTGCAATCTTAGCCTAAAACATACCAATTAAATTAAAAAATTAAATATAGGCAGTTTAAACTATTAGTTTTGCTCTTAAAATGTTGTAATAAGCTTTAAATAAATTCACATAGTAACGTTTTTGTGTTTTCTCCTACTCAAATCATCTTGATAAAAAGTTTCAAGGGTTTTTGTTTTTTCAGTCGTGGTTGACATTCTCGTGGAATTGCCCATATATAAGTTATATGGGGACTACGGAAGTTTATTTCAACATACAGACAGACAGATGGACATGGCTATACAATAACAAATTAGACTCTTAACAAGTCATTAAAGATTTTAGTCGATTTTTAGTAGGAAATATAAGTGATCACAGATCGAGCTCCTTTTCTCAATTTGATTTGTAATGAGAAATATGAGTAAAGACATATTGAGTTTCACTTTTCAATTAGACTTTTATGAGCAGTAATTGCCTTACTATTTTAGATTCATTGTCTCAATTTTGTAGATAAATTTAACATTAATGGTGACGACATTCAGCAACTGATTAACAACTCTTTAAAAAAGCCGACATCAACTTATCACAAAATACTTACTTCATTAGACTTTTTATTAAATAGCGTTAGCATTTTTAACACAGATGGAAATTAAACATTTTTATTGTATTTAAGTTGTAGTTTTTTTAATAGGTATAAAAATTAGCCGAATAATTAAATATCAAAGTATTCCAAGCATTGATGGTTACGCCAATGTAACCCCAACCGACAGCTCCCTCGTTAACATAACAATTTACACTTGGAGATGATACGGAATAATTAATCTCAACATATGACAATGTCAAGCCACTTCCACTTCTGGGACAACGTAATTTTAATTCAACATTATGTAGAGAGTTCCATGAAGTGCTATCTTGAGCAGTACAAGCCAAACGATCTAAAATTACAGTTAGAATATTTATGCGTTTAATGAAAAATAACAAAAATTCAATCATTTTGTGGACTTACTTGAACTGTAAGTTCCTACGGTACATTTATAGGTATAAATGGCATCACCAGAGTCAGATTCGATAACTTTCAATTGTGTTAAGACGGCAATCTCTGCTGGATTTGTGTCTGCAACATTATTTTCCACATCAGTTACTTCGATAGCATCAGTTTTGCACGAGCCGAGTGCTAACGAAGCAATCAAAGTTACCACAAATAGTAAATTGAAATTAAACATTTTTCTTGAATTTTATTTGAGTTTTTCTGATATTAACGTTTGAAATTTCTTTAAAAGACTATTGTTGATTAACTTAACTGCGTTGGTATTTATAGTTCTTTTGTTTACTTAATAAAATTAAATTGCTTTCTTATCGCTGTTATTTTAATCAGTGACCAATATTAAGATTCGTTTGTGAATCACATTTAGTTTTTAACCGCAAACAGTATTTTATGGTGTTTGTTTTTGACCGACTTTTTCATCAAAATTCAATCATAAATTGATAAAGAAAGTCTGAGAATTACAATGTATATACAATATTTTTGTTTCTCTGATAACAGTTTTCAGCAGAAAATCGAAGATCTATTGCTGCTGCTGTATTTTGTGCGATTAAATAAACAATTAAGATAAACACTATTTTTTGTTCTTCAAACTACTAGTTTAAATTGATAATTTAAATTTCAGAATTACAATCAACATTGGTCAAACTGATAACAATTTGTAAAAGAAAATTAAAGATTTTACTATGGATTTTTTTAACACTAAATAGACTGTGAAATCACTAATCAACGAAGTTTTTGTATAGTATAATCAAAATCGTAAACACCTATACCAAAATTCTAAAATCGTTAATAACAAGCATCTAATTGAAAAAAGAAGCTCGGTCTGTGATCACTTATATTTCACACCAAAAATCGATTTATATACGTGAAAATATCAAATTTTTTTGTTTTAAAAAAATCATGAAAAATCGAAAGCTGCAGAAATTGTTCAGGTTTATTGCTTTATCGCAAAACCACATATAATAGCAAGAAAATGAGATATCGATCATAAAAATCAATGGATTCTTTTCGAATTTATTCACAATTAAGTGAATTTTGCTCATTTTCACAAAATATTAGTTTTTTGTTTGATATACATAAAATTGAGTTGAAAACATTTTCGCCATGCTATGTACAAATTTTCACATATATATTGTGTTTCAATCGGCTCCGTAGTTTCGGAGTTATAATAACAATTTCAAGCAAAAAATAATTTTTTTACGTGAAAATAGCTATTTTTTTTTTTTTTTGTTTTAAAAAAATCATGAAAAATCGTAAACGGTAGAAATTGTTCAGATTTATTGCTTTATCGCAAAGTCATATGTATTAGAACAAAATGAGATATCGGCCATAAAAATCGATGGATTATTTTCGAATTTATTCACAATTAATTGAATTCGCTCATTTTCACAAAATTTTATGAATTTCTATGTTAGGTAAATTCTCTGCGAGTTGTTAAGTATTCCCCAATTAATTTGGCACACCAAAAACATAAGGTAGACATATTATAAATCAATGGATATATCAAATGGATGTATATTCTTCAAAAATGTATATAACTTTTGACAATTAAAAAATTCATGGAATACTTTTTTGAAAAATATGACATAAAATTATTTTTATTAAGTTTTTGCAAAGATACAAATTTTTCAAATAGAAATTAAATTATTATTAATTATTCAGGCTCAAGTTCATTAAATTGATTTCCTTAGAAATACAATTTTTCTTTTATTAAATTTTCATAATTTAAAGAATACTGAAAAAGTTATATTTAGACACACGGCAGAATGGAATGCATTTTCGAGGTTAGCCATTACCCCCTCATCAGCATTCTTTTGTGTCGATGTAAGTGTCACTTGTAAACATCATCTATTTAACTCGGCAGTTTTACAGAAATAGAATAAAGGACTTATTATGAAAGCTTTCTTTAATCTTATTTCTGTTTTTACTTTGATTGAGTTAGACGAAGTTTACGAGCTTTTTCAGCGTTATATTCTTTTAGCATTATTACTTGTTTTTTTAATGAACTTGAGCCTGAATAATTAATAATATGATAATCAAGAAAGTTCGACAAAATAACCACTAATATTAATATAGAAATTAAATTTTTATTTATGAATATTTTTTAATGAAATTTTACAGTTGTATAGATTTTTCTATTGAAAATGGAAAAATAAAAACAAATTTTGAAATTTGTAGTCAGAAATCCCACAATTCTGAAAAAAGTGTTAAAAAATCCCAAAAATTCAAAAAAAAAAAAAAAAAATAGTTATTTGGCTATTATATCCAACCAAGGTCGGGGTTATCGGAACCCTTTACAAAATAATTAAGAACATATTGGGCCATCTAAAACGGATTACTATATTTTAATATCGACCATGCGATTTGAAAATTTTTGCCCTAATGTTGAATTTTACATAAAAAATTTTTGTTTTTTAGATAAAGCTGATCCCTGATTTTTTATTTAAAATATTTGAGGTAAAGTTAGCTTTTCAAATAGTATAAATTCTTTATACATCTTCCTAGAAATTTTTTGAGTTAACTTAAAAAGAAAAAAAGTACTTTTTTCCCAAAAAATTAGCGAAACATTTTTTAAATTCAAATGCATATCACTTTGGACTCAGTCATTATTTATTTTTTTGATACACACATTTTTTGTTAGTCCAATAAAGGAAAAATAGTGAAAATCGGCTTATATTTGGATCCGCTGTTATCAAAAAACTGGAGTTGGGTGGGTAAAAATGTCGTAAGTTTAATTTTCAAATGTGAATATCTCCTAAGCTGACGTATGCGGAATAAAATTGCAACAAAAATTTGACACTGGCCAAAGAAAAAGTACATGAGCTATTAGTGTTTTAGGACTTATTTTTAATTACGTTATGTTTTCCCTTAATACTTTAAAACGCCATTTGAAAATCTGGCTTTTAGTTATTTCAAAATGTTAACAAAAACATTTGTAATTTTTCCATATTTTATCTATTTTCATCGGAAACAATTTATTATGTTTTACATCAAGTGGCAGAGACTTTTGGACTTTTTTTGAAGTAAATAAACCTTTTATTGATAAGATGTGCAAAGTAGAACATAATCTTTTTTCTAAAAAAAAAATATGTATACAAAATCAATTATTTCATAAAAAGAAACATCAGAGATTTTTTTTTAAAAAAGAAAGCTCTTCTTAACTGTTCCATCATCCAACTGTCATACCCTGATGATTATGGTGGTTTCCAACCCCCTTCGAATTCCAGACATTCAAAAGTGAAAAATTTTGAACATTTAAAAATCAAGAAAAATAGGACCATGAAACTCAAATAAGAGCTCAGAAAAGTGCAACCATCGCTATTTTCAACACCTGTATATAGATTTCTTCATAACTCCCACAAAAGTACTTGAATATGATAAATGTTTTGCTTACATTAAATCAATACAATGGACTATTTTATATGTTACTAGCTTGACCCGGTGCGCTTCGCTACCCCTGTCGTAGTCTATGTTGGAAATTTCAATAAAATCGTTTCGGCCGTTTAGTATTTATTGTTTAAGAACTAAAGGTACCAATTTTACCGGTTTTCCCCCTGTTTACCCCTTTCTGGTCCAAGTATTGAAAAAAGTTATAGCCTATTAACGCTTCCATGTAAGGATCTATCTACGTTCCAAATTTCAATAAAATCGATTCAGCCGTTTAGGCGTGATGCTCAAACAAACAAACAAACAAACAAACAAACAAACAAACAAACAAACAAACAAACAAACAAACAAACAAACAAACAAACAAACAAACAAACAAACAAACAAACAAACAAACAAACAAACAAACAAACAAACAAACAAACAAACAAACAAACAAACAAACAAACAAACAAACAAACAAACAAACAAACAAACAAACAAACAAACAAACAAACAAACAAACAAACAAACAAACAAACAAACAAACAAACAAACAAACAAACAAACAAACAAACAAACAAACAAACAAACAAACAAACAAACAAACAAACAAACAAACAAACAAACAAACAAACAAACAAACAAACAAACAAACAAACAAACAAACAAACAAACAAACAAACAAACAAACAAACAAACAAACAAACAAACAAACAAACAAACAAATAAATAAACAAACTTACAAAGACATTTATATATTTATATAGATTTGTTTTAACGTTAAAAAAACAATATAGCGTTTTCTGTTTTATTGCAATTTCAATTCGCATACGTTATAGATATAATTGATAGGTTTTTTGTAGTGCTCGATGAGAAGATTTTATATATGTAATTTTTATGAAGGAATAGGATCGTTTTAAAAGTGTAACATACCCGAAGTGTCCTACTTTGGGGACCCCTGGTCGCGCCACTTGTAGGTCAATGAGGTCCAAATTCAAAACTTAAACTCGATAACACTTTCTCTTTGCCAGACTAACGGTTTAGAAGTTACAGATTTATTTCCCTTTATTTTTTTTCTATACCACTGTGCCTCGTCGTTGAGGAATATATATGGTCGTATATCTTTTAATAGAGAATAAAATACGCCTAGTTGGCAAAATCGTCGTAGACAATACAGTCTTTGACGAATTATATAAGACTTTCGAAAAAAAAATTTATAAAATTTACTTTTTTGTGTTATTTTTTACAATTTCAAGTTCTAATGGACTTATAAATTAGTCTATAAATATTGTAAATTTATGTTATTCTGACAAAATTCAATTCCAAAAATATTTTTTTCTTATACTTTTTATCGAATTTTATATTGAATATTTTTTTGAATAAATTTTTAAAAAAAATTAATTTAAACACTTATCATTCACTATCCTAGAAATATAAAAATTCTAAAATCATAAATTAGCAACACAAAGAATGAAATATGAAAAAAATAAGCTATTCAATTGTTTTTGTAAATTTATTAACAAATTTGTGACCAAAAACTAAATTTCATCAAAATCTACCAGTTACTCATAATAGGTACAACCGTAAAAGTTTCCATTTTTAATTCTCATTTAGCATTTATTACAATCGAAAGCAATAATCTTAATTTTGTGTAATTTCGTTGAAAAAATACTTTGAAAATATAAAATATGGGACTTATGCATATTTAATATTTTTATACTTAATATTAAAATATCTATAGGTAATTAAAAATTTGATGACGAAGAACTATTTTAGATATTGGGTGCATCCAAAGTTCCAAAAATATACCCAATTTTTTAAAGTAAGTAGTAATTTAAATTCAACAAAGTTGACAAAATCATAAGCATTTCCCTTTATTCTATTTCAATGAGAACTGGAAACTATCCTTATAAATATAAACAATAATTCTTTATAAATACATACATATTTATACTTTTTTGTTTCCCCTTTTTTGTTGTTTATTTAATGAATCAACTTTTCTAATTGACTTTTTTCTTCTTATTTGAGTTAAGGAAAAATTAAAAAATTTTATGGAAATAAAAGGAAAAAGTAAACAGAAAAAAACTGTTTAGGTATTTTAATAACAAACAACATCTGTATGTAAATTAATAATAAATTTTTAATGGCAATTTTATAAAAAAAAAAATACAAACACCACCAGAATACTGACATACGTGTACAAACTCTAAGAAACATATAAACAAACTTTATAAATATTTCTTAATTATGAGTGAACTTCTCAAAGAACGCATAACAAATTTTATAGATCGGAAAAATCACTGTAACATTTAATTCCTGTTTAACACAATCAAAGAACAGAACAGCAGAATACCATATTTCTATTAAAATACCAACTATGGACGAATTTCTTTTATAAAGCTTCTAAAACCGTCCTCCAAATTGTTTAGGAGATTGTCTTTATCTCAGTGTATTAACCCAGCAGTTAAGCAAGTCGTCAATGTATGTATCCCTTTGAGACAGAAATTTCACTATTGTGTAATTACTAGGCTAACTCGAATTTATATATTTTAGGATTGTTCGACATGTTTAAAATATAGTTGTGCATGTTTACTGTAACCATTTCAACATTTTTAACAATATTATAGTCACAGTAACTATTTATATGATCGTGGTAACAATAATATGGTTAATTTACAATTCACATGTTTGTATCAACCATATATATGGTTACAGTAAACAAGTATATGTTTGTGACAACCGGGACACTCAGTCCAGTACTGCTGGGAATTAAATTACTTGATTTTTTACTGTCGTACCAATAAAATAACAAGAACAATTAGTATGTATGTTAATTAAAATGGATTTACTTACATACATATGTATATTTATGCACATGTACGTTTGTGTGAGTATGTTTATCAACAAATATTTGCCATATGTGTTCGTAAAAGAACAATAACAAAAATAATTGTTTGAAAACAAAGTCATACAAATAATTTTTAAATATGTAAATATGTATTGTTTAAATAAATGCGTACCAAGTTTTAAAAATTTTAATGTTCCTAAAAATATGAACAAATATCTAATGTACAGTGGGTCATAATTTTGACTAAAAGCTAAGAAAATTTTAGGCCAATACATAAGTAATATATGGTAATAAATTTGTAAATTCTCAACTATTGATTAGGTTTCTTTGAAACTTGGAACTTTGAAACTTGAACACCGACGCCGTTACAGTGGGTCACCTGTTGGCCACCTAACATGTTCAAAACATTTCCGGCCTGGTAAATTTCCCAAACAATTGAGCAGCCTGTTACATTAGCTTTCTGAAATTAAACTTATAAATCTATAAAAGTTAAGCTTTATTTTGAATAAATGACAATTTTAAATTAATAACATTACAATAGTGTATTGTAAATAGATATATCAAAATTTATTGACACCAAAATTTATTGTACCGAATCATGAATATCATGTACGTTAAGACTAGGGTATTCAATCGATTAACCGTTAATCGGTTAACCGATTAATTTTGGTTGGTTAACTGTTTGAATAATTTAAAATTGGCGATTTTCAAATGACAAACCGATTAATTTGTGTCGATTAACAGATTAACCGAAATTTCTTCTTTTTTGCACTTTATATAGAAATATGGTTCTAAACACAAAAATTTGATTTATTAACTCATGAACATTCCCCTCTAGCAATAGTTTACTGAATGAAGTACAGTGCAAAAACTGAAACTCAGGAATTTGGAAATTACCTTTCAATGATCAATGATACAATTTGTCCTAATGAGAGGGAGGACGACTTGGTAATAGACTTAACGAACTTAACGAAACTATAAAAAGTATTCAAAATCTAAAAAAAAAATCCAAAAAGACACCATAGTTATAATGGAAAATTTTATATGCTTCGAAAAAACTAAAAAAGAACTGAACTGAAAATTATTCGATTAATCAAATAATTTTAAATTACCCGATTTTTAACCGATTAAATCTAAGCCCCAATTAATTATTTGCTCAATTAACCGATTAAACCAGAAACCCGATTAATTGAATACCCTAGTATACACACATACATATCTGTTTAGTTTTCTAACTGATTTTTGGAAAATGCCCTTCTATGGGGACTTGGATCAGTTATGTCGAAATTGTTAATGTGATTATATATAAATTATTTATTGACAATAATATATTTTTTTGATATGGGAGTTGGGTCAATTATGGACCGATTTTCACTAAAGTTGGTAGAATGATTAAGGTTCCCATAAAACTTGTTTATGTGCAATTTCATCACGATATAATTTACACAGGTCAACAGCAAAAAAAGGCTTGAATAACCACCATGGCTACCAAAGTACAAAAATTGTAAAATTTTTTAATTCTATGGAGTGATTTTTTTTAAGTAAAATTATAAATTTTGTTAGACGATTCTCCACATAATTAATAATAACTCTAAAAGGGTTAGTTAGTCCCATATTATTATTATAATAATTAGAAAAATAGAAATTTACATAACTTTTAATCCGTTTATATTTTACCTTTTAACCGGCTCAGTAGTTTCGAAAAAAATACTTACGTGAAAATAGCAAATTTATTTGTTTTAAAAAATCATGAAAAATCGAAAACGGCAGACATTGTTCAGATTTATGACTTTATCGCAAAGCCACATGTAATAGCAGCAAAATAAGATATCGATCATAGATACCCATGGATTCTTTTAGAATTTATTTACAGTTAAGTTAATTCTCTCATTTTCACAAAATTTTAATTTTTTGCTTGATATACATAAAATTGGTTGTAATGTTTTCTTTCGATTGATTGAATTTTGAAAACATTTTCCCCATGCTGTGTACAAATTTTCACATATATATTGCGTTTCAATCGACTTAGTAGTTTCGGAGTTATAGTAACAAATTGAAGCAAAAACAAGTAAGAAAGTATGGTCGGTCAAGCCCGACCAGATAATACCCTACACTAAGTAAATGAGCAAAAACATTTTTCTTTAAAAATTTCAATAATTTATGTTCGTGAGCGATTTTCGGAAGTGGGCCTTATATGAGAGCTATGACAAATTATGGACCGATCACCACGAAATTTGGTCACGTGATTAATGTTTATATGAAAGTTATTTATGTTGAATTTTATGTGTATACCAACATTTGTAGGAGATTTATGCTCTTTAAAGTGATTATCGGAAGCAGGCCTTATATGGGAGCTATGACTAATTATGGACCGATCATAATAAAATTTGGTGACATGAATTCCCTATATATAAAACTTATTTGGAGAAAAACTTGTGTAGATACATATATAAATTAAACATTTATGACCGATAAAGTCCAATTTTGGTAGGACATTTGTATGGGGGCTAGGTGAAATAATGAACCGATTTCCAGTTTTAATAGGGTTCGTCCTTGGGCAGAAAAAATGATATGGACCAAATTTTATCGAAATATCTTCAAAACTGCGACCTGTACTCTGCGCACAAGGTTTACATGGACAGCCAACCAGCCAGCCAGACGGACGCACGGACATCGTTTAATCGACTCAGAAAGTGATTCTGATCGGTATACTTTAAGGTGGGTGTTAGACTAATATTTTTGGGCGTTACAAACATCTGCACAAATCCATTATACCCTCCCCACTATGGTGGTGTAGGGTATAAATATATGAAAAAATACGTGAAAAATCAAAAACGACATAAATTGTTCAGATTTATTGCTTTATCGCAAAGCCACATGTAATATGAACAAAACGCGATATTGATAATAAAAATGTATGGATTATTTTTGAATTTATTTCCAATTAAGTTAATTCGCTCATTTTCAGAAAATTTCATTTTTTGGTTGATATAAAATAAACCTTATCAATAGAGAGAGTATTGTGGAAAATTTCAGCCAGCTAGCTGCTTTCTAGCTAGATTATATGAGAACCCAGAATATATATACTAAAGTGGTTATGTTACAAATATTTTGATGTGTTACAAACGATATGATAACATTAATATAACCCCAATCTTTTTTGAAAGTGGGCATCAAGAATCTGCCAAAATCTTGGGATTTATTGAACCTCAAGTTTTAAGTAGTATCGCCTTAAAGTTCAAAGGCATTGAAAGTTCAAAGATTTCATATTATTAAATAATACTTAAACGAGATACTTCAGTCAGTAATATTTGATATTTAATTTACAAACCCGTTAGTGTTTATAAGCCGATTGTTCGCAATTTTTATTTTTTGGCGATTTTTAAGCATTACAATAATTAGGGCAGTAGTAACCCGATAAGCCACAATAACAAATCATTGAAGAATTACTTTAAACTGAAAACTGTCTAAAAATTTATTCATTTCATTCTATTTAGTTCCACAGTACATATTCTAAAGTTTTTAATAATTTCGTTTTCTCTTATTTACATGCATATGTGGCAAAAAAAATTATTTTGTTTTTAAATTTGAAAAAGAAAAGATATTAAATACATATACAATAACTTTCAAACACACATGTACATTAGGGATATAACTTTTTATCAATTTACTCCCTACAATAACGTTTCAACTCGACTACCGCCTCAAAAATTATGTAACAGAAATAAATGATTTTTATGGAGGAAAGGTGAAATCTTTTCGTTTTCAACAGACAAGCAGACGGACATAGCAAGATCGTCTTAGAATTTCATAAGTACCCAGAATATAGAAAATATGTTTGGTACTTTTTTAAAACATATTTTTTCTTGAGCACAAAAATTTGAGTCATTTGGGCCATAAATTTGCCAACATAGGGTACTGTGAAATTATAAACTATTCTTCTAATGATACGTTATTTTATTTATTACATTATTTAATATGTATACATAACAATCCGCTCATATGCTTCTGAGTAAAGAAATTATCAATGGAAAGAAAGTATTAAGGTATAAAAATGGGAGAAGTAATGGTACTTTTTCGTGCTTCAAATAGTACTTTTTGAATTTTGTATAATAATGAACCTAGAATCAGTAAATTATGGAAGTTACTGAGGATAACATCATTACAATATCGTTGTCAAATGCATAAGCTACATAAATTTTCCGTAATTAAACAATTTTTAATTACGATTGTAAAGGCGAAGTGAACCGGGTCAGCTATTTTCAATATAAATAAACGGTCAGTATTCCCAAAAAAAATTTAATTTTATTAGAAAGTGTAATTTACGTGAAAGGATTCGGTTTCTTTATCAGTACTACTGACTACCATGTATAATGTACATAGTGATATGTCCTAATTTAAGTTATACCCCTAATACATGTACATATATTGTACATGTACGAGTCTAGAATTTAATTGTTATTTTAGTCGTCCTTGGTATTTGCGTTTTATGCGTTAATATTTATATTTGTAAATTATTATTTTTTTTTGTTTTTAACTTTTTGTGTGTGTGTGTATGTATTATTTAATTAGTTAAATGTATGCGTGTAAACACTTTAACGTTGTATTGTAATTAAAAATTTGATTTTTATTATTGTTTACACCCATGAAACAACAACAATAAGTATTACACACTTACACTTACATAATTTTGCATATACAAACTCATATTTATATTATATTTTAGTACAAATAATTTTTATTAAAAATAAAAAAATATTTATATTCAACTCTAGTTATTTGGTATATTTGTTGAGGAAAGAATTACATAGAATTTATTTAATACAAAGTGTATCATAGGAGGAAAGAGCAGAGTTACTGGAGCAGCTTATAACTTTTTCAATTGCAAAGTAATGGGTAATGACTTGTAATTACTATTGTAAATTTGCATTACTTGGAAGTAGTTTAATAATAACTTTTTTTTTAGATATACAACACTTATGTTTTCGTACAAAGCCACACGCAGAAAAAAAATATAGTTGTGCATGTTTACTGTAACCATATCAACATTTTTAATAATATTATAGTCATAGTAACTATTTATATGACTGTGGTAACAATAATATGGTTAATTTACGATTCACATGTTTGCATCAACCATATATGTATATGGTTACAGTAAACAAGTATATGTTTGTGAGAACCATTTTTATGATGAATAATTTGATCATAATACATATGTTGCTCTCAGATTATGATATCCATAAGCCAAGAGCAACATAATATGGTAAGTCCTTCATCATATAAATGGTTGTCACAAACATATACGTGTTTACTGTAACCATATATATGGTTGATACAATCATGTGAATCGTAATTTAGCCATATTATTGTTACCACAATCATATAAATAGTTACTGTGAATATAATATTGTTAAAAAAGCTTATGAAAATGTTGAAATGGTTACAGTAAACATGCACAACTATATTTTTTCTGCGTGCAGCTAGCGTACTGTACCGAAGAGTTTTTACTTATAACGGCTGTGAGTCTTTAACCCTTTGACGATCACAGGGACACCAGCGTCCCAACACAAAAATATTGAATAACTAAATAACGAAAAATAGAATGGGTGCCATTTTAATTAGTTAGTAAACGTGTCTCTTATTAATGTGTTTAGATTAAAACAAGTTCGGTTATAGCATTTATTTTTTATTGTCTTTGAAAATTGACAGTTTTATTTTGATACTGTACTCAAGAATTGTACCGAAGTCTTTTTAAGTATAAATTTTTGAATTTTTAAATTTTATATTGGGATATATATTAGGCTTGGTAAGTGCATTTTTGTTATAAAAAGTTATAAAATCATTATTCATGTTCCGTTCATTGATATGTAGTCCATAAACATGAGTATGTGGAAAAAACATTTGCACTTTACGACCAAAATTCCATAAAATCCGTTAAAATTTTTTTTGTATTAATTTCAAAATATGGCGCTAACTGATTCACATTAAATATACAAAATGATTACTTTTATCCAAATAGTCTTATGGTCGTGAAAGGGTTAAGATCAATAAGTTATTACTGTCGTTTATTGACATAGCAAAGTAATGACTTACTTATAAGGTAGTGGAAAATTCTTGTCTAAATCACAGTTTTTAAGACACGGGACTTACCTTATTTAAAACATAAATCACTATCTTGCAGTCTGCAATTTATTAATTTTTGTATCCAATTTCACTGTACCTCTTGTACTAGTTGATCTATGCAAATTATTAGCAATGTCTTCTTTCTACGTCCTATAATTAACATACATTCTTATAATTCTCTCTATTTGAATATAGAAAAATAAATAGAGACGAGACACTCCGCTTTGTCAAATAAAAATACAACAAATCATAAGTCTGATACAACAACAAAATACATTGAATAGCATGTATTTTGTTAATGGAAGAGTTAGGTTTTTGACAATTATGTCTCGTCACTATGTTACCTTATGGAAAAATACTTCTGAGTATTACTTTTATGTCATTGTATTATACTAAACATATGTTGCTAATTAAGAATTCACGGAATTTTGTTCTTATTTCATTATTTTCCATAGAAATTAAAAAGTTGTTTTATAACACATTGCAACACAAAAAAAACACCCTACGTGATAAAAGACACAAAAAAACACACGTGTCTCCCAGTTTTGCCCAAAGTAATGGAATTTTTTTTTTATGTAGCCCCAAAGATTTGGGGCCTCGGTGTCAGTTTTTGCAAACAAGTGATCGTTTTCTCTTGCAAACAGTTCGTAATTTTGATTTACTCTCTGAGACAAAGTTGTAAATTACACACAGTGTAATTTAAAAAAATGATTTTATATAAATTGAAAGTAAATTTTTCATTTGGCTCAAGTTCATTTGTTATAATTACTCTGTAATTAATTTTAGACAAATGGCAAATTGGTATGTATTTTCTACCCTGCCAAGCGGGTATAATTACAGAGTAATTATAATAAATGAACTTGACCAAATTTATAAATATACATACTTTCAATTTATATAAAATAATTTTTTTTAAATTATAAAACAAATGTTAAGATTTACTATGGAAAATCATGTTAAGCACAAGAGTTTTAATAGATAATACTGTTAAACAATTAATTTGCTATAGAAACTACTATATTATTTAGTGTATGACTTCAAAATGCGTAATTTACAATAGATGGGGTTTATTGTTTTTAATAACATATGTATATGTCATTTTGAAGGGTAAATATCTGTCATTTATTCTCATTTAGTTATTGAACATTATAGTGTAATCAACAAGGCAAGGATTTTCATGCACTAAAAAATTAAAAATATGCGCTTATAATATGCACTATAAAGAGAGAAAATATGCACTAAAAATTACAAAAATATGCAATAAAAACAAGTTTTTTATTTGAAATATATTTATTAATAAAAGACAGATATAAATTTCAGGTCACATTTTCAATATATATGTACATATAAAGGAACATAAAAGGTTTAAACAAAGTATACCAAGTAGTCCGACTCTCAATTTTTTAAAATTACCCTCTCACATATACGGGTACCGTGTGAGTTCAGAGAAATGTAAACCAATGAAATGTCTTGAAATTTTAACTTTTATTTTTTGATAAAAATAACGTTTTTTAAACAATATTACTTTATTATTCTTTATTTTTTTAAAACACTTTTTGCACACTTTCATTGTTAAAACGCCTCTATTTTGCACAAATCAAGAAAAACTATTTTCGGAATTTCTGACATGTCATTTTTTGTTATTGTAGAATATAAATAATAGGACAGAGTTCTAATTTTTGGTATTGAAAATTCATAAAAAGTAAAATTTAAAACATTTTTATAGAAATCTGTTGCCTGGAGAAAATTTAAAAGTTACCAACACATGTGTAATTTTGTCAGTCAGTAATTTATTCTCATGTTACAAAATTACTTAATTTAGATTTCTATTTGTATAAACAAATAAATTTTTGTTTAAATTTCCAAAAATAAAACTTTGTCTGTTCGGATGAAAACAGTTTTAATACATTGAAAATGTACGCTCAACGTCAACAGAAGTTGAAGGTGCATATTTAAATGAAGCCAGTTCAATTGGAGAATATTCATTTTCAATTTGATTTTCTTCATTAAATTTGCTATCTAATTGTCAAAAAATTTTTTTATTATATGAAATCCAGTATTTTTTTGTAATATATTCTTTAGTTTTGTTTTAATTTGGTAAGAAATTTCTCCGTTTACATTATTAATTTTATTGGAAGCATCATCAATTAATTTCACTTGTGTATTCAGCGAATTGAATCCCTGTAGTTTAGTAATATTTTCAGAAATAAAGATGTAATTTGAGCACAGAAATACTAATTGGCTTTAATATTATGTGTCACAAAGAGAACAAAGTCGATATAAAAATTTTTTTGAAAAGTCGACAATTTCAAAAAGCTAAAAAATCGATTCATAAATTGAAAAGTTGCCTTTTTCTTTCAACAATATAATTTTAGTGTCAATATATTTACTATTTTTACAACACTAAATAGAGTTGCCAAATATATATATGTACAGTGTACACTGATATAAAAATATGCTCAAAAGAAAATTAAATATGCAATAAAATGGAAATATATGCTTTTAAAAGAAAAATATGCAAAATATGCATTTATAACAAAATATGCAACAACAAATCGATGCCATTTTGTTGCAAATTCTTCGATTCGGAAAGATAAATTGTCAAAAGTTACCGATTGCTCACCAAACCTTATGTTTAATGTGATCCATCGGTGTCAACGTGCGATAAATGGTTTGGGCGGTTCAGAAGAAAAAGATCGCCCAGGCCAGCCAAAAAATTTTGAAGACCAAAAATTGAAGGCATTACTCCATAAAGATAGATGTAAAACTCAACAAGAGCTTGCAAAATCAATGGGAGCAACTCAAGCATCAATTCAAATCAAAACATTTGCGAGCAGCAGGATTTATCAAAATGCTGGGGAATTGGGTAACATACGAATTGAAACCGATAGACCTTGAAATACGATTTTGTATGTCCGAAATGATGTTTGTTTACACCCAATCATTACTTGCGATGACAAATGGATCCATTACGATAACCCGAAGCGTAATAGATGTAAAGCCCGGCCAACCAGCCGAATCGACACCAAAGCCAAATATCCATGGAGCAAAAGGGTCATTTATAGTATGAGTTGCTGAAATCTGACCAGTCTATCACCCCGTATCAAAAGCAACTGATTCATTTGAAGCGATCATTGGCCGCAAAACGCCCATATACTTTATAGTCCAGACTGTGCCCGACCCACTACTATTTGTTTCAATTCAAAATGACATATTAGTTATTAAAAACATAAACCTCGTTCAAAAGATACGCCATCTATTGTATTTGTAAGACATTTATGCACGATTTTATATATAATATGGTTAATTTACGATCCACATGATTGTATCAACCATATATATGGTTACAGTAAACAAGTATATGTTTATGACAACCATTTATATGATAAATAAATTTCATCATAATATGTTGTTCTCAGATTATGATATCCCTAAGCCGAGAGCAACATAATATGGTAAGTCCTTCATCCTTCATCATATAATTGTCACAAACATATACATGTTTACTGTAACCATAGATATGGTTGATACAACATGTGAATCATAAATTAACCATATTATTGTTACCACAATCATACATATAGTTACTGTTACTATAATATTGTTAAGAATGTTGAAATGGTTACAGTAACCATGCACAACTATATTTTTTGAGTGTGGTAATGGATAACATACAATACGATTGAATTCAGAAGAGTAAAGGTTCTAAAATTAAGTTTTTTATAGAACTTTTTCGTATCCTTCCATATATTAATAAAATACTAAAAAAAATACAAAGGTCATAACATTATTTATATTATCAACCGCTCTATGTATCTTGTACATTAAACAATATTTTTCAAACTGTAATATAACATTCCTTTATACAATTATCGTATGTATGTGTTGACAATTCAAATATATTGATTTTTTGTTATATTTTCAAGTACTCATATGATGATTTTAAATCAACATGACCATTTTTGTGTTGTACTAATTTGTTTGGTTCTCCCCTAAGTTTTATTCCTTTTTTCGGGTTTTTCATAAATATCGAAATAAAATTCTATTTGTTTATAAAGGGTGTTTTTTTAAGTCCGTTAGAACTAGAAATAAAAAAATAACTCAAAAAAGTAAATTTTAATAAATCAATTTTTTTTTTTATTCGAAAGATTAATACATTGCATTATCCTTTTAAAATGATTTCGGGCTGTCTTGACAAAGCGCATTCTGGACGTCCAATTTTGGGCAACTTTTCCCAGTACTGCTGACTGCATGTTAACAATGTTGGCCTCCAAGGCGTCAATTGTTGCTGGACTATCAGCATAAACCAGTGACTACATGTAGCTCTTCAGAAAATAATTTTATTGAGACGTGTCAAATCGCTCGTCCTTGGAATCCAATTCCCGAAATTAAGTTATCGCTGAATTTTTATTTCAGTAAATCGATGGTTACGGTCGCCCGAAGAGCACGTATCGCCATCCTGTTGAAACCACATCTCGACCGTATCAATTTCATCCATATTTTCAAACAAAAAATCATTGATCATGGTGCGGTAAAGTCTTCATTAACCGTAACGCGAGCTCCGACTTCATTCTTTGAGAAATAAGATCCGAGTGTAAACCTCACCAAATGGTGCATGGAGTCTTTCGGGTCTGTTGTGGATTGGCAATTTTATTTATTAACATACCCGTTAAGCCAAAAATGAGTCTCATCGTTGACACAATTTTGTTATAAAACAGTCGTCTATAAGCGAATCGATAACTGATTTGCAAAGTAGGGAATGAAAGAAAAGATAAAACCACTGTTTGTTCTTGGTATTTAGTTCAAGCTTTGATATTTTTACAACTAAAGCTCTTTAGCTTTTCTAAAGCATTTTTTGAAAAGTTTTCCTGATGAGCTGGCCTATGCAACCAGTAAAATGCGCATAGGAACTAGCTTATCCCCCAACAATAAATTTCAGTGAATTTATCAATAATTAAATTGGGAATTAGCACATAAAAACTAATGGCCTGTTTCACGATCTCGAAAGAAAAATTAGTCGAACAAATTTGTATGAAAACACTCAGTTTTTAAAATTCTTTCGAATAGTTTTCATACAAATTTTTTCGAATAATTTTTCTTTCGACATCGTGAAACAGGCCTTAAATCTTACAAATAAATTTGTTCAACCGTCAATCCATAGAATAAACGCATAGAACGGAAGGAGAGAGATATATCAATGGAAAAAATTACTCTCTTTTCACACATTCGGGTGATACAATAACAGGTTTTTGAAAACAGACTTAGGTTTTTGGCTCTTAGTTACCTATCTACTTAGTTGTTATCTATGCATCAATCTATTCATGATGATTTTGCAGAGTATACTAACCATTAATGTCAAAAAATGATCGCATTATGACAGTTCGTTTGACAGTAACCCTTTCGTAAGTTCTATTGGGCTTAAGAAAAACACTCTTTACTGCATATATGTTACATTTGTGTAATTTTATTTTTTATTCTCTATATTTTTCGGCTAACAAGTGATAGAGAGTCATCATCGTCCTCACTGGATACGCTTGTTATTAATATTGATAAATGTATCTGTTTGCCTATTTGTCTGACTCCCTTTTTGTTTATTTCAACCGATGTTTTTTTTTTTTTGTCAATACATATACGATGAATGGGTGAGTCAGTCGTGGCGTTAGTAATAAATACCGCCTTTTGTTTGTAAAATAAAAGTAACAGCAACAACTACTGAAAAAGCAGTTGTATTTTGATGACTGTTAGCCAACCATAAATGTGGCTTTAAGCCTTAATATACTTTTTTTTTCTGTGTGCGAATATTACAAACAAAAATTGATCTACAAGAAGAAAAAAAAATCAATAAACCATATGGGAGATGTACCTATAGTTACTTTTTTTTTAGTAGTAAGTAATATTTGTTTCATGAAAAACTTGTTTCAATTAAGTTTTATAATTATATTTTCATTGAATGCGACACGTTATTTTTTACCTATGATTTTAAAAGTGTCAAAGAAGAGATTTATAAAAAACCGACATTTTAATTACAAATATTGATCTTAAATATGATGAAATAAATACATTTATAACATACATAAATAAATGTTAATACTGATACCCAGTTTTTAAGTTCTTATGTACATATGGAAGCAAGTACCAAAAAAAAATTACATCAAATATATTTACACTGTTGGACAAAATACAGTGCAAAAGTGTAAGGCAAACAAAAACCAGTAAGAGATATATATTCGACTGGGCCGAATCTTATATACCCTTCACCAAACTATACTTCAAAATAAAAATTTTAAATATTTTTAGGTAAACAAAATTTTTTTTTTCCAGTTGTTTTTTTCATTTTTTGGAAAAAAAATTTTTTTCCATTTTTTTTTTAATTTTTTATATATAAATTTTTTAAATTTAAATTTTTTTCTTTTTTTAATATTTAGCGAAAATAACTTTTGGTGAAAAAAAAATTCGGGTTAAACATTTTTTCCCGATTTTGACCCATTGTAGGTCCAACTTACTATGGTCTTATATACGTCGTTGCAAGGTCTTTGAAATATCTATCATTATATATCCATATTGTCTATATTAATGACTTAGTAATCCAGATATCGGTAAATAAATTGGTAAAAAATCGAGGTTGTCCTGATCTCAGCCATTTGTGGACCGATTTTCTCGATTTTAAATAGCAACCGAGCAGCAAGAATTCCGGAGATATTGATGTATGATTCGTGTATGTAGGTTATTTGGGGGCTTCGGAAAGTTGATTTCAACAGACAGACAGACAAACGGACATGGCTTAATCGAATCCGCTATCTATAAGGATCCAGAATATATATACTTTATAGCGTCCGGAAATTATATTGTGGAAATTGCAAACGGAATGACAAACTTATATATACCCTTCTCACGAAGGTGAAGGGTATAAAAATTAAAATTTAAAAAAATAGTCTGGAAGAAAGCTCGAGGCAACAAAGCGAGATGATGATCGTATAATAATCTTTGCCGAACTAACCTTCAAAGATGTTGGGGAATAATGCAAGCCGAATGGAGAAAAATTCCTATACAAATTTTTAAAAACTTGACTATAAGTATAACTGAAATACTTACTTCGGGATGTCAAAGTTAATAATAATAATACTGATTAATAATAAGTACTAATTACTATATTATTACTTCATATTTCTGCGGTTATCATCCAATATTTTTGTTTTGCTCTTTATTTTGTCGAACCGTGTACAAGTCAGAGATGTACATGAGTTGATTCGCTTTTTTCTATATGAATGAAATCACTGCATTTGTTGTGTTTTCAATCATAAACATGTGCTAATTTAACTATATTCCTTGCAGTGCTTGCAGTCTCACAATTGATTTCCATTTTCTCAATCATTTTTTAAATGCCGCTAGAAATAACAACTCAAAAATGATTACAGTGTTTTGATTTGTATGCAAAGTATTCAAATGATTCACAAAAGCTCGATGATAAGTTGAATGCAAAGTACAAAATCAGTGCATTAATTTGTTTTAAATAAGTTTTCGTGGTTCAAGAACTAAATTTCATCTTATTTTGATAGAATAAACTCCGAAATAATAAAAATTGTGTTTTCCGTATTGGTAAAAATATAAATATGCAAGAAAAATCCGTCTAAATACAGTATTAAATTAATTCAAACATACTCTTATAGGAAAGTGTATATTAACTCAAAAAACTCTTCTTATATTCATAACACTCATATTGATTCGCTACTTTTGTGAATGGTAAGAGTTTACAGAATATGCAAGTAATTACATGCATTTTGTAACAAAACACTTGCTCTGGTGAATCATGCAATGACAGTTTTCGTTTAGTATTCATTTTTGCAAAACAAAAAATATGTCATTTGAATGGTATTCATGCACATCTCTGGTACAACTATAAACAGCTTCTTATGTTATTTTGTAGAAAAAGTTTAATTTTAATATGTTTTATTGTTTTTTATATTACAATGTACTAAATAAATGAATTCAATTCTTTAACATTAAATGTGAATTTTTCTCAGATGAAATATAACAAAGTAATTTTTGCACTCTATTTTGTCCAACAGTGTACGAATTGAGCTGGGCTCTCATAAAATATTCATTACCTCTACCCTACACCACCATAGTGGGGAGTGTATATCGGATTATTGCTGATGTTTGTAACATGCAAAAAATATTGTCCCAAAACCCACATTAAAATATACCAATCTGCTCAGAAAGTGATCCTGATTATTTAAACCAACGTTATAAACGTTATAAACCAACGTTTTGAAAAGGTTAAAACGTAACAATATATTACGAAGAAAACAAAAAAATTTAGCTGAAGATGATTTATTGTATTACGAAAAGAAAAGTTCGGCAATTATGAATGAAAAATGATATCTGGCAAACGGCCATCACGACCACGCTGACAGAATGCGGCAATTTAGCTTGTTGACCTACCCTGACAAGTTGAACCTTGTAAGGCTTCAAAGCCAAATTTTTACTAAAAATTTGCCATGTGGCGAATTTTACGAAATGTATCTTTAACAGAATCACCATTTTCATAGGGGATTGAATTGAATTCATTGTGTTTCTTAAAACAGCACAGAGTACCTTCATATTTCTGGCCCGATTTGGCATCATGCAAACAATAATGTCAATTTTGTACCACTCGAGTTAAATTCACCCATCTGTTCAGAACTTCGGTCTGTGGAAAGGTATTGGGCTCTTGTGAAAAAAGTAATTAAAGATCACAGAAAATATATCCCAGGACGATTTTTAGGGTAATTTCACCACCTCGTCCAATAAGGTAACGGAAACAACTATTAAATCTTTAAAGGGAGGATTTCCTAAAATGTGGATAAATTTATAAATACCGATTAATATGCCAATATTTTAATGTTCAATGAATTTATACAATATTTGAAAACATTTACGTATTTTTGAGAATTATTTTGAGTATACGTCTTTAGGTAAATTTTATACAAAAACAAGTAAGAAAGTATGGTCGGTCAAGCCCATAAGTAAATGAGTAAAAACTTTTTTCTTTCAAAATTTCAATAATTTATATTCGTGAGCGAGTTTTGGAAGTGGGCCGGCCTTATATGGGAGCTATGACCAATTATGGACCGATCACCATGAAATTAGGAGGTGTGATTAATGTCTATATGAAAGTTATTTATGTTGCATTTTATATGTATACCAACATTTTTAGTAGATTTATGCTGGTTAAAGTGATTATCGGAAGCAGGCCTTATATGGGAGCTATGACTAATGAATACCGTACATATAAAACTTATCAGGAGAAAAACTTGTGTAGATACCTATATAAATTAAACATTTATGACCGATAAAGTCCAATTTCGGGAGGACATTTGTATGGGGGCTAGGTGAAATAATGAACCGATTTCAGCCAGTTTTAATTGGGTTCGTCTTTGATCGAAATATCTGCAAAATTGGCAAAATAGGCTTGGTCCTTGGGCAGAAAAAATTATATGTACTAAATTTTATTGAAATATCAAAATTGCGACCTGTACTCTGCGCACAAGGTTTACATGGACAACCAGCCAGACGGACGGACATCGTTTAATCGACTCAGAAAGTGATTCTGAGTCGATCGGTATACTTTAAAGTGGGTGTTAGACTAATATTTTTGGGCGTTACAAACATCATATAACCTCCCCACTATGGTGGTGTAGGGTATAAAAATATACATAGAGCGAAAACTAGAAAAAAACTCAAACAAAAAAAATTACCCAAAAAAGTTACACATACGAGTGTTGTTTTTGTTTTTACATAGTTTTTTTACTAATACACCACTTATGTAGGTTTTTAACAACTGAGTTAGGTCTTTGATAGGAGAGTTTCCGCTCTATATGTATTTTTCTATAGCAAGGGTATATATAAGTTTGTCAAGGGTATATATAAGTTTGTCATTCCGTTTGTAGTTTCTACATAGTTCATTTGCGACCCTAGAAAGTATATATATTCTGGATCGTTATAGATAGCGAAATCGATATAGCCATGTCCGTCTGTATGTTAAAATCAACTTTCCGTAGCCCCCAAATAACTTACATACATGATTCATTCAAAGTAGGCCCGCAAATGGCTGAGATATAAGGAACAAACTGGGATAACCTCTATTTTTGGCCTATTTTTGATCTATATCTGGATTACTAAGTCATAAATATAGACAATATGGATATCTAAAGATAGATATGTATTTCAAAGTCCATTGCAACGATTTATATAAGGCTAGTAAGTTGGACCTACAATGGGTCAAAATTGGGAAATTTTTTTTCATACTCACTAATAATTTTTTTTTTTTCTAATAATAAATTTTAAAATTTTTTTTTAAAATTAAAGAAAAATTTTCAAAAAAAAATTTGGAAATATCTTTTTCAAAAAAATAAAAAATTTTTTATAGTAAGTTGGACATACAATGGGTCAAAATAGGGAAACAAATTTTTTAACCCGAATTTTTTTCACAAAAAAATTTTTTTCATACATTTTTTTCGCTAATAAATTTTAAAAAAGTTTTTTAAAATTAAAGAAAAAATTTAAAAAAAAAATTTTGGAAAATTCTTTTTCAAAAAAAAAAAAATTTAATTTGTATATAGCTCTCTTACTTGTTAATTTTATTGTCGTCTTATTTCATAAAACCTACTGAGAATAAAATTTTAAATGTATACACATTCACACCAAAACATAAATTTCGTTTTTGAGTAAAATATTAAATTATCACAGTATCTAAAACCAATTTTAATTTCTTATAAAGCTATTAATATAAAACTTGTTTATTTCCAATTTCATCACGATTATAGATTTTTGTGCAAAAAATCATAGATTTGTTTCTTTCAAATGTGACCTCTAGCGTTTAAAAATACAATTATGAGTATATGTTAGCATAGACATGCGTGTATAACAGTTTTCATCACATATGTCTATTTTTTACATTGGTTTATGTCTTAAATAAGTAGCCAAGCTAAGCCAACAACCTCAATTATTGTTCTCTTTGAGTTTTTACTATTCTCAGGAATACTTGTGTAGCACAGTATAAAATATAACAATTTCTTCTAAATTTGAAAGTAAAAAAGGTATGATTTTATAAAACATTTTTTCACACATGTTCACGCCTGAGAAATGATGATTTTATGTCTTACAATCTGTTGTAATTGTGTTTCAAAAAAAAAAGTCTGAAATGATGTCAATTATTTATGATTTGATTTAACATTCGCATTTAAATTGTTATGTCAGTTGCAGCAACAATTTAACCACGTTTTACAATAAAACTGTTACACATTTTTTTTTTTGTTTAAATTTTATTTATTTTATTATTTTATGTAAACTGACATTCCGTCTGTCAGTTTTCCTGTATTTTAATTTAGGTATACAATAAGTATTTATAAAAAAAAAAAAAACTGTAGTTTGTATTTTGTTCAAATTTGTACTTGTAGTTTCAATTTAAAACACATATTTCTTTTCGGTTTATTGTGAACGTTTGTATGTACTACGTAAAATGTGATTTAGTTATGGTTCATTATAATGGCACTCGCGCCATAATAACTAACTGTCTGAATGTATGACTGTCTATTAGTCTATTAGTCACTTTGAGTTTATTCCGAGTTAATGACACACTTCGACAAATTTTTAAAACAAATTCGGTTTGATTTCGTTTTCATTTCGCTAAGAAAACACACAAAAAGTCAGCAAACAATAAAAAATGTTTACGATTGAATGTTGTACAACAAACAAACGTACCAAAAATTAACAGACCACAATTGATGAATGATTTAAATGTAACGAATTTTTGCAACCGATTTGTTTATGGCCCAATTTAAATTGTTTTTCAGCTTAGTTTTTTTTTATACCCACCTTCAAAACAAATGGGGGTATATTGATTTTGTCAATCCGTTTGTAACACATCGTAATAATTGGTCAATTGACAAGGTCTCTTATCATGTCATATTGTCATAATGTCCTAATATTTCACATTGTCCTAAAATAATACTACTTCTATGCTATGTTTATTGTGTTATCATAACGAACCAGCAGAGACCAACGCCGAATGCCTAAGAGTCGGTTAAGCCCAGCCGCCGAGTTGTCATATATATGAGGACATTATGACAATATGACTGATAAGAGACCTTGTGAATTGACCAATTATATATTCTGGGTCCTTATGCAATTCTAATACGATTTAGCTATGTCTTTCTGTTTATTGAAAACTTGATAGGGCGCAAACAAATAAAATAAGCACGCTGACTGAAATTTTCCTCAAACACTCTCTGTAGATAATATCGGTCCAGGATTTCATCTAGCTCCCATACAAATGACCCCCCTCCCCGGAATACTTTTTGAGCAGTCATAAATGATTATGCTGATTATGCGGCAATCCTAATAAAATTATTTCTAAGTATCCTGAAATTATATTTTAAAGTATGGCGGATATTGGGAAACATTTGTCCCTAGACCCGATACAAGGTCCCACTCAGAACATGATTTGAACATTCATAGTTGTCTTCTAATAATTAAATAGGACATGAACAAGTTTTACATGAACCTAAATCTTTCTACTAACTTTGGCCCATAATTGACCCTACCCCCATATAACCCTTATATCAGTCAAATATTTAATTGTCACTTATTGATGGTGGGTATACAAGATTCGGCACAGCCGTATGTAACACTCTTACTTGTTATTGTACAATTTTTTATGCATTCAAAATGTCACATTGTAATGAATAGTTGGTTCTTTATATAATATTGATTTAATATGCTTTTGGGATTTTACACACATTTTTTCACGATTCCAATGTAATTAGTTTTGCATTTTACATATGTATATTGATATTTGCACTTGCCAATAATAGCATTTGTTTATTTCTTTGTTAATTTAGAACATTTTTGTGATAACAGTTGTGTTTAATCTAGAATACTTTTGTGTGGGTTTTTTTTTCTAACAACAATTAGGGTTAAGGTCTTAACCTGTTAACTATTAATATCAGCTTAGCTTTTATTTGTTTAACTTAAGTAATTATTTAAATATTTGTTTATTAACTTTATGAATGATTAATAACGGTAGCAGATTATTTAAACTTAAAACAGGTGTGACCTTCTTTGAAACAAAAATATTAGATAATTTTTAATAACGACGACATTAATATTATATATTGACTTTTACTTATCAATATCACAATAATTTATAATAGCAGAAAGCTAATAAAAGAATAAATTTAAATATTTATTTAATATATTAACCTATGCTTTTAACTGTTAATAATAAAACCGTTTTGATATTATTTTAACAATTGATGTGACATAAGTTCGTCAAAGTTTTTTTAACATGTCTGTCTACTTTAAACATAACAATAAGTTAGCAGTTTTAAAAGTAGGTCGATGTTGGACCATATAAATCTATTCGATATTAAGATATACATTAAAAAAAAAAAAAAAAAAAAAAACATGTTGAAATAATGACCACAGAATTAAGCTAGAATTGTTCTTTGGATTTTAAAAACATAATATTAGTACGAAGACGCCTAAAACACCAACTTTATTTTAAAAATGTTGTTGAACAGATTTTAAAATTTTCAGGAAAGTTATTAAGAATGAGGATATCTAAAGAAATTTAAATAATATTATATACAATATAAATTTATTCAAAGAATTTACCATTTTTTGCTATAACCTTTTCCCATCTTTCTGGCAACATATAGATTCCGAGTCAAAAGAACTGACCAACTTTTGACGTCAAGAACTATTCAATATCGGATGACCAAAGTAAAGCATTTCGCAGAGAGAGGGTTCTGCAGCGATCGATACAAATAGTGTTCGGACGGTGCAAGATCTCGAATATAAGGCGGGTGGAGTAAAACCTCCCAACCACTTCATTCTAAATAGTTTGTAACAGGTATCGCATAATGTGTTTGAGCGTTGTCATGATGGAATGTTACGGTTTTATGTTTGACCGCATATTCTGGGCGTTTTTTTTGGTCAATGCTCGCTTCAAATGAATCAGTTGCGTTCGGTACAGGTTCCATGTGATTGTCTGGCCAGATTTCAGCAGCTCATAATAGATAGAACCGTATTACTTATAACATTTTGTTTTCCAACCCTCATGTCTTCTCTCAGAGGCCAATGGTCATGATTTATTCTGCTGTCTCATAATCAGGTGAAATATGGAATTTTAATGTACCCTCTTTGTTGACCTTTTCAAAACAAAATCTACACAGTCTTACAAAAGTTTACATACGTTTGAAATTTTTCTATTTTTTTTTTTTTTTTTTTTTTTTTGAAAATATATAATTTTATTAATATACATTTTTGTTTAATGCACTTAAAAAATATATCTCCATCATATTTTGTAATATTTTGTTGGTATTTTAAATAAACAACAATAAAACACGAGTAATTCGTATCCTTTTAATGTTACATAAGTTTACGTACTCTGCAAAAACAAATGTTGAACCGTTAAAATTTCCGCTACAATTTTTATGATGCTTTGTGTAAAACCAGTGGTAGAAAGTTTACTTTCACTAAAATTGATCACACTGGAATTTTATTAAATCTAAGTAAAAGCACAGTCCAAACAATAATAAACAATTTCAAAGAAAATGGAAATTATGAAAGCAAAGCTCGTAGTGGGCTTCCCCGCATTCTCGACAAACGAACAGAACGGTCTATTATACGATCCATTCAAGAAAATCCTAAGCTAAGTGCAGTCGAACTGAACCGGAAAATGAGAACAAATCTAGAAATTACCGTTTCTGATTAGACTGTTCGCCGATGTATCAAGAGAAATGGGTACAATAGCAGAGTTGCCAGAAAAATACCATTACTTAGATCAGTGAATATCCAGAAGCGCTTAGAATATGCTCAAAAGTACGAAAATGCTCATGTAAATGATCCTACATTTTGGGAGAGGATAATATTCACAGATGAATGTAAATTTATGGTTTTTGGAGGTGATGGACGAACAAAAGTTTGGCGAAAACCTAATGCAGAGTTATTACCACATAATGTTAATTGTACCGTAGAACATGGAGGCGTGTCAGTCATGGTCTGTGGATGTATGGCAGCAAATGGTGTCGGTAAGCTCAGGTTCATCGATGGTACTATAGATAAGGCCATGTATATCGATATTTTAAAGGATAGCTACCTTCCCAGCGTCCAACTTTTAGATCTGGAGGACAACGCAATATTTCTCCAGTACAACGATCCGAAGCATTCATCAAAGTTAGTTAAGGAATGGCTTCTATATAACGTTGAAAATAAATAGGAACTTCCCCCCAGTCCCCCGATCTTAATGTTTTTGAACATATATGGGATATTTTAAAACGAGGTCTAAAAAATCGACAATGGCTTTGTCCATGCCAAATAGATTATCTGCTGTTATTAAAGCCAAAGGAGGCCACACAAAATATTAATATAATTTTTTTTAAGTTTATTTTTCCCGTATGTAAACTTATGTAAATTAGCTTTATGCCAAAAAATTAATTTTTTTATGTTTTTTAGTAGAATTTAATGGAAAAAAATTAGTTTTGTGTTTATTTTATCTCAATAAATCCAAAATAGCATAAAAAAAGTAATTAAATAATTTTTCACTAAATATTTATTAATAAAGATGAAATATATTAGGGGTATGTAAACTTTTGTAAGACTGTGTACGTTTCGATACTCCTCATTAAATTTCGTAAAATGAGCAATAGACACAGCTGCTTGCTAGGAAATATATAAATTAAAGTTTTAAATTAATTTGATTCTAATAAAAAAATTTAATACAAAGAACATTACAGTGTTTTTCCAGTTTTCAGAATTATATTGTCTTTATTTGTTACATAAAATAACGGAAAAAATAATACTTTGTAAGAAAATTAAAAAAAAAAAAAAATGTCATGACACCAAATATTTTTGCCTTCAACAGACAAACAAACGGACAGATTATAGTAAGATAGTGTTTAAGTTTCATAACGACCCAGTATATATTTATATATTATGGGGCAACAACCAATTTTCGATGTATAATAATAGCAGTTTTCTGTACGTTTTGATATGGATTCTTCCCATTGTGGATTTTCGGTTCTGTCCAAATATAGGTACGCCATACATCATATGATGCTTACCGCTGTTTTTAATATTCACTACACACTTTACACGCAATGTTTGATACCAACGGCTTATTTACTTAACTTTTCTATTCACACAAAAAACATTCGGTCATTGTGACAAACTTTCCTTGATGAGGACATAATGATATAATCAATTTATTTACTGAAATGTAAGAGGATGGGTCAAAAAGTCAGTGTCTTTATGAATGAAACACTGGTTTTTGGATAAAATATTATTTTATTTTAAAACATAGTCTCGTGATTTGTTTTCAATTGTTTCAGGTGTAGAGACCTCAACTGGGCGTCTGCTTAATGATCAGACGAAATTCCTTTTCTCCAATTTCTCTTTAAGTCACGTGGTAGTCTGCTATCAATTGATGTCAAACACAAACTAAATGACTCAGCTTGCTCAAATTTTGATAGAAGACAACTGACGGATGCCTTTTGACAGGAGCAGTGTTGCGCTTTGACAGCTTATGACAGCCAATATTGAAAAATTAAGGTAGATCCAAAGCTACACGTAGGAAAAAAATTTTAAACATTATTGGTGTACACTAATGCACACCAAATATAAAACCACTAACGGTATCTCGTAATTAAAATCTTTTCCTTTATTTGTTAACCAGTGTTATAAATTTTTAAATTGATATAAACGTGAACCTTACTTATTTTTTTTTTATCAAAATGCTAAAAGTTTTTAAAATTTCTTCACAAATTATAATATTATCATTGGAATTAATCAGTCATTTGACTGTTAGCCGTCCGCTCAAAAACGTGGACACAAAGTATATAGATTAGTCACGAGACAGAATATAAGCATAAGATTTATATTTCTCTCTTTCTTTCAGAACTGCCTTTTGTTTTTATTTTTGCTGCATGTAACATAAAGCGAATTTCTTTTACACACACTAAATTAGTACTAAAAATTATAATATATTTCTCTATTCATGAGAGCTGCACATGAAACTTGAAACGTCAAAATTGTCACCTCTGTATAAGTACTCTGTGACGTGGACAGTGGAGCAGATTTTGTAAAAATATTTAAATTTTTATTAGAATTGTATTCATTAAAAACATAAAATTTCAAAAATTATGACCATACCTTAAACGAACCTTTTTTTATGAGCTGTCAATCCAAAAAAGAAATATGTATGCATGATGGTAGCTGAAAAGTAAAAAACAATTTGTCCTAAAATTGTGACATATATCCTTAATAACCTACTGTAGCTGTGCTGTCTCGAAAACATACACAGAACAAAACTTTCATGAATTTGGAATGAATTTCTACATAAACTGTATGAATTGAACATGTAAATTTATTCTCAAAACTTTTTAATTTATAGTATGAATTTGTACGTACATATTATTAAATTAAAAATGAAGTAGTTTTTGTTTATTTTATAAATTTTATTTTTTTGTTTTAACATTTGAGAAACCAATAACAGATTATAATACAAATCATTAAAAAGTACATACATATATTTCATCATTTTATGTAAAAAACATAAAGAAATTAAATTTATTTCAGGAAAATGTCAATTTTATTTCTGGAACACAAACATAATATTGAAAATTCTAATAGTTTGTCTTCTAGATTTTTTTCAAATCGGAAAGATGGGAACAAATTAATATAATGAATGTATTTTTTTTATCGTTATTATGAATTCAAATCAATTAATTAATCTGAAAAATGTTTTCTGTGTGTGTTTCACTCAATGATCTAAAAAAACATTTATTTTTTTTAATTTGTGTAATCATTTTAATATGTGATGTATTTTGACAAATTTCATTGTATTAACCACTAGACGCGTGTATTTGAAATACAATGAAACTTATAAAACATTTCTCAATTGTAACAAATGATAAATTATAATAATACTTAACTTGATTACAAAAGAAATACAGTATAAATAAATCAATATATTGCAGTAATAACCAATACATACATACTACAACTCATACATTTTTTGCACTCCATGTGCGTGTGTGTTAGCCTAAACATATTTATTTTCGTGAAATTGCTATTAATTGAGTTTGAAAGCAATATTAATTTGGTTGAAACACGTGTAAACCCCCTACTAACTATCTAACTAACTTCCAACTTCCGTCACTTTTCTTGTACTCAAAAGTTTGTTTAATCGCAAAGAAAAATTATAAAAATCCACAACATTTAATGAAAACAATGAGAAAAAAGTGTATAATTGAAGACACACATGCAATTAAGTCTTGGTCTAATGAACCCAACAACCGATATTACCGAGTCTTAAACATACACAAACACTCTCTCTTAATCAGCGCCACTTGAATTCAAAATTTCACTTATTGCTAACTAAAAGATGTGATTTAGATAGAAACATATTAATATTTTTTTTTTTACTTTTAAAAATAAAGATTAATTTAATTTAAAAAATATAAAAAAAAATTTCACTTTTTTTTCTAATTACCGAAAATAAAATATGGTAAACGTTTTTGCTGGTGTGAATTATTACAAAATTGCAAAAAAAATAAAAAAAATACAGAAATACACAAAAAATAGCAATAAAAAGTATTTATAAACTTAAAAATGAACAAAAAAAGTTGAAAAGAAACATTAATTTTACATAAAAAAAATATTTGTAATGCTCCACCTAGCATCCGAAGAAATAATAACAACAACAAAAACTGACGAATAAAAACAAAAGCAAATACAGCATGAAAATGGAATTAAACCAGCTGTGAACCAGGTGGGGCATTATGGGAACTTAATTAAAAAACATATAAATTCAATTATTTTGATCTCAGATAAAGGAGATTTTTAATTGATCCATTCAAAGTTTAATGCCTACATCCAGTTGTGACTTCATTTTAAAAGGGTTACTTATGAGTTGGGAAGAAACAATTATGTATAATTGGAAATAGCTTTAGCTATACTCTTCTTAATTCGATATTTTAGTATATTTATTTTCCATGGCCATACAAAAAGTAAAGTTTTCCGGAGTTTCAAAATAGTTTGGTTTTTAAATAGTTTCAAAGATCATATTTTTAATATATGCGTGCAAAATGCCTGAAGTAAAACTCTAAATAACTTTAGAACTCATTTATGATATCATATTAAAGTTAAATAATTGTAGATTTTAGTTTTGTTTTTCTAGAAAGCCTTTTCTCATCAAAACAGGATATAGCATAAACAATAAATATGTGGGTATGCATACATACAATTATGGACCGATCCTAACAAAAGATGGTAGAAAGATTTATGTTCATATAAAACTTGTATCACGATATTAATTACACTGTGCGACAGAAAAGTTATATCGGTAAAAAAAGTTATATAGTCCCGGCGTTTCGTTGGGTCAGGTCTAGAAATCGAGATACATTGATTTGAAGTTAGTAAGTATTGTATAGGGGAAATTGTAATTGTTTTTGCTTATTTCATTCATTTTCACCATCTAAATGCCCGAATATCGCAAAGTGATGTTATGCTCAATGCCGGGTGCAACATAGTCAGTAAAGGAAAGCGGTATTTTTTGACCGTGGAAAATCAGGTTTTCATAATTATACCCTTCACCTTCGTGAGAAGGGTATATATAAATTTGTCATTCCGTTTGTAATTTCCACAATATAATTTTCCGACCCTATAAAGTATATATATTCTGGATCCTTATAGATAGCGGAGTCGATTAAGTCATGTCTGTCTGTCTGTCTGTCTGTCTGTCTGTCTGTCTGTCTGTCTGTCTGTCTGTCTGTCTGTCTGTCTGTCTGTCTGTCTGTCTGTCTGTCTGTCTGTCTGTCTGTCTGTCTGTCTGTCTGTCTGTCTGTCTGTCTGTCTGTCTGTCTGTCTGTCTGTCTGTCTGTCTGTCTGTCTGTCTGTCTGTCTGTCTGTCTGTCTGTCTGTCTGTCTGTCTGTCTGTCTGTCTGTCTGTCTGTCTGTCTGTCTGTCTGTCTGTCTGTCTGTCTGTCTGTCTGTCTGTCTGTCTGTCTGTCTGTCTGTCTGTCTGTCTGTCTGTCTGTCTGTCTGTCTGTCTGTCTGTCTGTCTGTCTGTCTGTCTGTCTGTCTGTCTGTCTGTCTGTCTGTCTGTCTGTCTGTCTGTCTGTCTGTCTGTCTGTCTGTCTGTCTGTCTGTCTGTCTGTCTGTCTGTCTGTCTGTCTGTCTGTCTGTCTGTCTGTCTGTCTGTCTGTCTGTCTGTCTGTCTGTCTGTCTGTCTGTCCGTCTGTCTGTCTGTTGAAATCAATTTTCTGAAGACCCCAGATATCTTCGGGATCCAAATCTTCAATAATTCTGTCAGACATGCTTTCGAGAAGTTTGCTATTTAAAATCAGCAAAATCGGTCCACAAATGGCTGAGATATAAGGAAAAAACCAGGACAACCTCGATTTTTTACCTATTTTTTGACCTATATCTGGATTACTAAGTCATTAATATAGACAATATGGATATCAAATGATAGATATTTCAAAGACCTTTGCAACGACGTATATAAGACCATAGTAAGTTGGACCTACAATGGGTCAAAATCGGGAAAATTTTTGAACCAGATTTTTTTTTTCACCAAAAGTTTTTTTCGCTAAATATTAAAAAAAATAAATAAATTTAAAAAAAATTTAAATTTAAAAAAAATTTTACATAAAAACTTTAAAAAAAAAATTCGAAAAATATTTTTTTTCCAAAAAATGAAAAAAAAAACAACTGGAAAAAAAATAAATTTTGTTTACCTAAAATTACCTAAAAATTTTTATTTTGAAGTATAGTTTGGTGAAGGGTATATAAGATTCGGCCCAGCCGAATATATCTCTCTTACTTGTTTTTTTCTCAAGTTATGTAACAAAACTCAATTAAAATCATCTAATACTACATTTAGACTAGACAAAAAAACAGTATATTCTGCCTATAAATATAAGCGAGCACACCGCTCTTGTAACCAGGATATTGCAATACTTCCAGAAAATATAACTATGTCGAATACTTCAGCAAGCCTCAGAGTCGGTTGAACATGGCGAGCGCTTCCATCAAGTGGACATGCCCACGAAAACGCGTATTAAGGCATAAGGCTGGACTTGCTGCTGGATGAAATTTCTTGGTGGTCGCATAAGTCATACGATCTCAACAATGAAGAAGAAGAAGATACAATGGGTGTTTCCCCCTAGAGTATGTCACAAAATTTAAGTTAACTGACTAATTAAAAACAATTTGTATAAACTTAGTCTTATATAAATCCTTAAAAAAAAGACTAGTTAGGTTCCTTTGCAGAAGAATATCTCGAAGTTCGTGCCCTTAATCTTTTATTTTGTTTTAAAAAACTTAGCTTATACTGTTAAGAAAACATGCCATAAATTAATACAAGTGTGAGAGCTATATTCGGCTGTGACGAATCTTATATACCCTTCACCAAATTATACTTTAAAATAAAAATTTTGGTAAACAAAATTAAATTTTTTTTCAAAATTGTTTTTCAATTTTTTTTCGAAATTGTTTTTTTTTAATTTTTTTGGAAATTTTTTTTTTTTAATTTTTTAAAAAAAGAATTTTTAAATTTATTAGTGAAAACAAATTCGGGTCAAAAAATACTTTTCCCGATTTTGACCCATTGTAGGTCCAAATTACTATAGCATTATATACATCGTTGCAATGGACTTTGAAATATCTATCATTAGATAACCATATAGTCTACATTAATGATTTATTAATCCAGATATAGATCAAAAATAGGCAAAAAAATCGAGGTTGTCCCGGTTTTTTCCTTATATCTCAGCCGTTTTCTGGATTTTAAATAGCGACCGAGCCGCAGAAATTCCCAATATATATATGTATCAATTAAGTTTGTAAGTTATTTGGGGGCTACGGAATATTGATTTCAACATACAGACGTACAGACGGACATGGCTATATTGACTTCGTTATCTATAAAGATCCAGAATATATATACTTTGTGGGGTCGCAAAGGAAAAATGTAGAAATTAAAAACGCAATGACAAACTTATATATTCTCTTGCCACTCATGCTTAAGGATATAAATAGGATTCTAAGGATGTCGTAAGCTAAAGATTTCTTTTGCAAACTGCTAACATATTTTCTAATAAATGTTTACTTTAGAAGGATGTTTATATTCAATATACAAAATATATTATTTATCAAAAAAAAAAAAAAAAATTATATATGAATTTGGCTTCCCATATTCGAATTCCCAATAATAGTAAGTTAAATACATAATTTGTCAATTGACAAGGTCTCTTATCAGTCCTATTGTCATAATGTCCTTAAATTTTTCACGACTCGGCTGCTCAGCTTAACCGACTCTTAGACATTCGGAGTTGGTCTCTGCTGCTTCGTTACGATAACACAATAAACATAATATAGAAAGAAGTATTATTCTAGGAAATTTTTTGCTTGAAAAGCCATAAAAATATTAGGATATTATGACAATATGACATGATAAGAGACCTTGTGAATTGACCAAATATTTACAATAGACCTAGACAATACAGATTGTTGATGACGCCCTTGACAGTGTAGAAAATGCATTCCAATTTGCCAATTGTCTAAAATTAAATTTCAGTGATATTCTTTGAATTATTACATAGTAATTATAATAAATGATTAAGAAAAATTTAAATTTACTTTCGAATTATATAAAATAAAAATTTCAAATAATTACCAATAAGTTTCTAAATTAACAATAATTTAATATTATTTGAATCATTCATTATGATTGTATATCACTTTCTCTAAATTATATCTAATATATCACTCAATAAGAAAAAAACATGAAAACATTAATTTTAAAAAATTCGTATATGTTGAAATTTAGAGATGATTACTGATTTCATAACGAGAAAAATTGCTTTTAATTTTAAGTTAAAAAATTGCTTGAGTTACTTAAGCCGAAGGATATTTCTGTACAGATATTCAAAATAATTGGATATTTTTAAGGTGCATTTTATGGTATCAATTTTTTGTGCTTACATTAGGCGCACTATTATAATAATAATATACAAACTTTAAAAAATTCTTGCTTAAAGGATATTGTTTTATATTTGTAATTTTCCATTTGGAAAATAATTTTTGGTGATATACTCAGAAAATTTAAGTTCCAACGTTTTATATAAGACTAAGTTTATAAACATCGGATAACTAATTACAAATATATGCCTATAAATATATTTCAAGTTTAAAGTTTCGACATTTTAGGATATTTTTTTTTTTGTTTTTATGGTCCCACTCTGAATACTCAAAAAAAGTCTGTATACAATGGAAGATATCTTTATTGAGATATCCTTTATTCGAGGACGATTTTTTTGTTTCAAAATCCTTTGTTCAAAAGAAAATATTTTTTAGGTAAATATGTATATTGAAACTAATTTAGCTTTTGAAAATTATGAACTTTTGGAAAGACAAACCAAATTGAATTTAACGTATTTTGGGCAACTTCAAATTTTGTCTGACCACAAGGAACCTGTGTACCAAGTTTTAACAAATTTCGAACGGGTGAGGTCCGATGCCTTGTCAAAAAATGTTGTTTCTTCCCTATAATAATTTCCATAATATTCTTTGTGAAAATCGATGAATTTAAGCACACAAAAGTAAAAGAATTGAAATGATCTGAATAAATTAACTTCAGGATTTCAAATTAGTAGATATAATTTGTTAAAAAATGTAACGACTTGACTTGATCACTAGTGGGTTAATCAAACCGGCAACAGTATTGTGCATTTCAGTGAGCAAATTTTACAAACGCGCATGCGTTAAAGTTCATAACATTTTGCTTTAGCTTCGCTTTGATAACTGACTTTATTATTTCCTTAAACACACATACACACGCACACCAACACACCTTTACACATCTACAGCTACTCAGTGTTGCCAATTTCGTGCTTTTCAAAACACCAAAAGTCGGGTTTGGTAAGTCAGCGATTTATTGAAAAAAATGCTGACACGTTTCACTATAAAAAAAGTATTTTTAATTTAATTTTTGTCAAAGTGGCAAAACTTTGTCTTATGATTTTAGAAATTGGTAGCTACCCAGCAGAAAGATTCAATCTACCTTATCACAGAAGATGTTCTTTACTTCTCCTTCTAAAAAACTTTAAAACCCATTCAAAATTGCATTGCAAAATAAAGTCAAACAAAATTTAATTCAAATTTCAATTTTTGCAATTATTCCTATATGTTGTCTCTCTATAACAAAATTTATGTTGCTCCCTTTATTACATGAAACCAGAAGAAGGTACAAAATATTCTAAAAAAGTTAGTATTTTATAACATTTTATGTTGTGAAGTAGTTTTTTACGTATAAAACTACACACATGTTACTTTATAGGTTATTTTGTATGTTTTATGCTGAATTTGTTAATAATATTTTTCCTAATAATCCTGTTTAAAGGATTTCTTCAGCAGTCCTTCAATTAGACTTTAATTTCAGGGCTTTTAATCGCAATTTCTATGTAGACATTCTATGAGACAATGGTCTCTTTACAACCCTTAAACGGAAGACTTTCTGGTATGCCTTCTAATGTAGGCCTTCTAACAGATGCGAGTACGTAAAGTCTTGGATCTCAATGACACTTCGAGTAAAATTGAAATGGTTTAGCACTTCGTCTGGGTGTCCTTGTGTCTACAAAAGTAAAAAAAATATATATATATATGCAGGGGTTCTCATGTAGTAATTCTGTTTTGTTAGAGTTCATAGAGTACAGAAATAGTTATAGTTTTTCATGATCACTTCGTTTTAGTGAAATAAGGGTGTTCATAAAGTTACAATTTCAAAACATCACAAATATGTTCTTTAGAATAGTTTCATTTTAAAATTGTTCATTTTGATTGACAGATAGATAGATTTACCTTTTGAACAGAAAAATATTTGTAAAAATCGGTTGAAAATGGCTGAGTTACTTTAGTCAGCTATGTTTTTTCCATATATCTTTTAAATAATCAAATGTGGGGAAAAAAAAATTTGGACTCTAATTTAAAATAATTTTCCAAATATTTCGGTTAATACAAATAATACTCCAGAAAGACCTCATTTGAAAGCAATATTTAGCATTTTTAGCATGTATATTTGTTTTGCACGGCTCATTTTGTACATAAATAGTTGGCATCACTGCATCCGCTTTAAATCTTGGCTTTTTCATTTAAACCACATTTTAAAGCTTTTGTTTTTTTTATTATTATTATTGTTAAACTGTTAAGTGTCACAATTGCGCAACAATAAGCATTATACACATACATATTTTTTTTGGGGAGTTTTAAATAATAACAACAACATCAGCAGCAAAAACAACATCATTGTAATAATCATCATTATATTCATACCATATGTTACCTCGACTTTGTTTGTTGTTGGTTGGGTTTGTGTGCTGAGGCAACAGAAAAACCAAACAAACAGACAAATTCGAGCCAAAAATATACAACAAATTTAAACTCTTGCATGCACACACACACAGATACATTTACCCACACATCTGCACAATACCAATACAAATACATTATGTCATTCTGCTTATACTCTGTGTCATTGTTTTCGTTAAAGTTTTGCATGTTTCATATTGTTTGTGCTTTAAGCACCCTACTCTCGATTTTGATTTGTTTTACATACAGTGGTTGACAAAGCAATGGAAACTTTTTATACCTTTCACATTCGTGAGAAGGTATACGTTTGTCATTCCGTTTGTAATTTCCACAATATAATTTTCCGACCCTATAAAGTATATATATTCTGGATAGATAGAGGAGTCGATTAAGCCATGTCCGTCTGTCTGTCTGTACGTCTGTCTGTTGAAATCAATTTTCTGAAGACTCCAAATAACTTACAAACTTGATTCATACATCAATATATCTGGAATTCTTCCGGCTCGGTTGCTATTTAAAATCGAGAAAATCGGCCCACAAATAGCTGAGATATAAAGGAAAACCGGGCCAACCTCGATTTTTGGCCTATTTTTGATCTATATCTGGATTACTAAGTCATCAATATAGACAATATGATATGATCTAATGACATATATTTCAAAGTCCATTGCAACGATCTATATAAAGCTATAGTAATTTGGACCTACAATGGGTCAAAATATTTTTTAACGCGATTTTTTTTAACCATGTTTATGTCAATAGTAAATTTAAACAAAAAATTTTAAAAAATTTTTCAACAAAAATTATTTCGGAAAAAAAATTTTTGAAAACAATTTTGAAAAAAAAATATTATTTTTTAAATTTCGAAAAACAATTTTGAAAACATTTTTTTTTTTAAATTTTGAAAAACCTAAAAATATTTAAAATTTTTATTTTAAAGTATAATTTTTTTATCTTTAAATTCTGAAAATAGAAAAAAACGGCAATTATTCATTATTATGGTATTGACAAAACAATGGAAACTTATGTTTAATTTAAACAAAAATTGCCTGGCTCCCTTGTTTTTACACCCACCATCAAAAAAGGGGGGGAATATTGATTTTGTCATCCCTTTGTAACACATCAAACTACTTGTCGCAGACCTACATAAGTATATATATTCTGGGTCCTCATAAGATTCTAAGAAGATCTAGCTATGTCCGTATGTTTATTGAAAACACCATAGGGCCCAAAAAAAGGAGCTAGCTGGCTTAAATTTTCCACAAAGATTTGTTTGGTATTGAAAATGCGCAATATCGGTCCATGATTTTGCCATAGAAATGTCCGTACGGAAAAATTTGGCGAAAATCGGGCAACATTTCTGCCTAGTCCCAATACAAATTCCAACTCAGAAAATGATTTGAATACTCATAATTGATATCGTGATGAAATTGGACGTAACACGTTTTATATGAACCTAAATATTTCTAAAAAATTGTGTGAGGTTCGTCCATAATTGACCCTATCCCCAGAAAAATATTTTATTGTTACATATTGATGGTGGGTATACAATTTTCGCACAGCTCTTAACACTCTCACTTGTCTAGTACTGCTTTACCTGCATTGAACCAATTACAGAAGCAAACATCTCATTTGAAATATTTTGTCATTCTCTTATAACCGCATCTGATAAAACTTACTTCTTGGTATAATTTTCAGTTCATATTCCGCGATCTATAATTAAACATATGTTTTTTTGTGGGATTGTGATCTGGTTGGCACCATCCTTAGAATCATTTTCATGTTTTGCTCTGAAAAACAGCCCCACACCATAATATTACCACCGCCAAACTTATTTTTCTTTATCAGCTCAACTAACATGAAATCAAAATACGAGTTTTAATACAAATTTTTTTAGATACGGCAACATTTGTTCATGAATACAATTAAGTATTTGCGATAAAATTTCTTCGAATTTTTTTATTGAAGGTATATTGAGGAAATTCGATCATTGGGTCAAAAGACATTTTAGGTAAAAACTGAATAGAAATCGATAGTATAGCTTTTTTCAAAACGAGCCAAATCCGATCATAAAAAAGTTTGAACCTGTCTCCAAAATGTCATTCGCTCAACGTAAAGCTAATGTACCTTTATTTAGGATATATAGGATACATTTGGCTCTTTGATTTTATACTCAGTAAAAAATTGAATAAAAAGATTCAGTTATTTTCAAATGTATATGTACTTTTAAAGTTGTCATATAGTATTCAAATGACAAATGTCGAGTAATCAGAAGAAGTCTAGTCAAATAAGAGATAGTAACCTGATCAATTGATTTTTTAAACAAGTCACCTAAATAAAATTGTACCCTACTAGATTTATTCGATGTCAATGTTGAAAAGGTTCGATTATTAATTCCTAGTCCACATCAAAATGTCCGTCCATGTTAATTTTGGAATCCAATTGTTTCAAATTCAAAATGTTTATTAGATTTATAACAAAAAACCTTTTAAAGTTTTATTTATAACAAAAAGCTTTTAAGCAGTGTAGCGTGCAACACAAATCGTTTAATCATATCCATAATACTCTTGTTTATTTTCATTGTATTTAAAGTTTATTTATTTACAGCTTTTAATAATTTTGTTTTGTTTAACATCGAGCACATTGTTGGGAGCTGGTAAATAAATGTTTTTTTTTTTTTATTATGAATTTACTATATTTTTGTAGTTGTAAAATTGTATCTCAGAGCCCTCTTCTGGCTGTTAATCTCTTCGGGTTTGTTTTTCGACATTTCGACAAAGTATCTGCAAGTTTTTAATATTCATTCATACAATTGTTAGTTGGTGGATTTTTTTTTTTTGTTTTCTTCGAAATTGTTGTTGTAATTTTTGTTATTTTCCACTAAACTTTTGCAGTTTTCTTATTGTTGTTATTGGCGATGGTTGTAGTTATTGCTGTTGTTGTGGTTGTTGTACTGCTGTTAACGTTTATATCCGTTGTTGGTTTACTCAACCATATTTCATCTAACTGTTGCTGTTTGCTGCCTTTTCAATTTCAGCAGTATGTTTTTGTTTCTTTTTTATTTATTTATTTTTTTTTTTTCGTATTTTTTTAGTTACAAGCCACTAACAAATTTCAATTTCATTCAGTTACCTTACGGTACGGGTACTGAACTGTTGTATTAATTCGTATTCAATAAAAAAAAATTAAATAAAATATTGAACGAAAAATTTAATTTTTATTTATCGATTTAAATTTCGTCTAAGTAAAATACAAAAAGTGTATTTGCTATTTGCTTGAGTGTTTATCCTGTTTTTAACAAAAATAAAATTGAAAATCAAGTGGTTTTGAAGTGTATAAAGTGAGTTTAAAAGATAAATAAAACTCTATTTAAAATATGTACTGCTAATAGAGAAAGCTTTCATTTTCTGTTTATAACAATAAATTAGAATTTAAAGGTATCAATTCTTAATAATCTGTAATCAGATTAGTATTTAGAATTTAAAAAAAAAAAAAATTTTTTTTATTTTTGAAAGCTTTATCTATTAAATTAAATCTTTAAAAATAATTTTTAAAAAAGTGCTTGGATTTAAAAAAAAATTTTTTTTTGTTTTTTGACAATTTAAATTTAATGAAACCTATTGTAAAATAATTTTTTTTTTTTTTAACTTAAACTTTGGTTTATTTTGTTACATTAACCGTAATAAACACGAAGGTTATATGTTAACTGTCGGTTAAAATTATTTTTGTGTGAAAACTGTCAGTATAACTATTAGTTAACACATAACCAGACTTCGTGTTAATGGGGGTAAATCGACTTAATAGAATTAATTGGGAAACTTAGTATATTATATTATAATTAAAGTTCAAAATATGGAACAAGTTAGTGAGTGATACAGGTTTTACAAATAATATCGGTCAAAAAATTTTGTTATTGCCTTTCATGCTAAAAATGTCCTAAAATACTACTACTCTGTATGCTATGTTTATTGTGCTGTCGTAATTCACCAGCAAATACCTGCCGGATAAGCCGAGCCGCCGATTCGTGAAATACTGGAACATTATGACATGACTTGTGAATCCACTAATTATATTTATGTTTTTTGTCTAATGGTACAATAATTTTCGAAATATTTTAAACTATTTAAAACCTTTTCAATGTAAAAACTTACATTTCTGACTTTAAAGTTCCAAATTTCCCGAACTTTTTGTATTCCCTGGAAATATTAAAATAACTACATAAAGATATTGGTTATAAAATGCTGGTCTAAAGTTGTCAGCTGGCTATTATACAATAGTGGTATTTGAGCGGACTTACCACACTCGTTGGTGAAAAAAATTAGTAATTCGACTCAGTAATCTCGTAAAATCTTAACACACGTTTTTCATTAAAACTTTTAACCCAAGTATTATTTGATTTTTACCTTTGTAAAACATGTCAGTTATTATGTTTAATGTCAATTATGTTCATTTGGTGTTAATCAGATTAAAATGAGTGATCAGAAAAAAGTGCGTACTAAAATTATTAAATATTTTCAACAAAACTCAACTTGGTCCTAGCATTCAAAGGTCTGCCGTCAAACTGTTTCCAATGTTATTAAACAGTACCGGGAGAACGTGTTCGTTGATAGAAAACCTGGTTCAGGTAGAAGGAATGGTTCACATGATGTTTCTAAAGCCAAAAAAATAAAAGCATTTTCAAAAGAGCTCCCAACACATCCGGTAGGAAGGCTGCCCGTTTCGCTCAGTGCTCGGACTATTTGGTACGAAAAGTTAAGGCGCAGGTTTAAAAATATACAAGTCTCAAAAAGTTCCTGACAGGAAGGCTGTTAAAAATTTAGAGGCCAAAAACAGAGCAGGGAAATTGAAGTTAAGAATTTTTTGATCATATAATCATTTAAATCATTACTTTCTCTAAATGTGAATATTCTTAGAAGTTGTAATGTTAAGCACCTTAATAATACCGTTAAGAACTTGAAATTGTATTTAAGTATTAAGTCAATCTACTAGTATTTTTTAAAGCTAATTGAATGAATGATTCAGACTTAATAACCCAGTTTTTCTGTTGTTGCTGAACAATTCTAGTTGGGGTGAAATTCAAAGAAAACCTGTACTCGAAAATCCCCAAAATTTCATACGAGGATGGGTCAAAAAGTACGTACCTATTTATGAATGTATCACCGGATTTTGAATAAATAAAACAATTTTATTTTTCAACATAGTTTCCTTTGAGCTCTATGCACTTTGTCCAACCATTCTCCAATTTTGATATTCCTTCAAAAAAATAAGATTTGTCGATGGAGTCAAATCTCGGCGGAAGAGGGAACATTTTGTAGCCTAATTCATGGATCTTTGCCATGGAAAATGCAACCTTAGCACATCCGATTGTGAACAAACGCGGCACCCATCTTGCGGAAAGATTTATTATACCCGAGAGATCATTCAAAATTGAAAACACTGTAAGATACCCATAATCCACAATCTCTCGCATATTCAATCTCCGATCGATCAACACCATATAATTTCAATTGTTACGGGTGTAGACACCTCAACTGGGCGCCCAAAACGTTTGGCATCTTCCGATCTTATACGGCCACAACGAAAATCATTAAACCATTTGTTTTCCATTAGAATTGATAGAACAGAGTTTCCATAGTATTTATCAAGCTTAGCCTTTATATATGTAACTGATTTTTTTTCGCAGAAAATAATGCTTAAAGAGCAGACCAAATTAAAGTTTGTCCTCAAGTCACGAGAACACAGCTTGTTTAAATTTTATATTGATTGATTAAAAACCAATTAATATCGAAATGAATATTCCAAAAAATTAAAGTTGAGAAAACCTATATTGAGAAATAATAAATTTAAATTAGGTTTAAACAAATTTTAATTCATATTCATAGTACTTATTTCATAAGAAATAATGATTTAAACGATTTAAAAATTTGTCTTTTCGATTTCAGTTGGACTTTTGACAAAACAACTTAAGTGGAATTTTTTAAAATTTTCAGAGAACGTAAAAACTGTTGAATTGGTCGATAATAATTTTATTATTTGTTCCTTGGGAATTTCGGAACCTTTGTTCTTTGAGACCAATAATAAAGTTTTTCAATGACAAATAATAAAACAATTATAGATAAATTTAACAATTTTTACGCTCTTCAGAACAAAATTAAAATTCCAATTAAGTTGTTTAGTCAAAAAGTTCACAGATTTGTATAATCTTCAATTTATTTTTGGATTTCTCAACTTTTATTTGTCTCGATTCAAACTTGAAATGGAGTACAACACCATTTTGCGTTGAAATCATTGAGAATCTCAGAGTGTAAGAACTTATTTGAATCTCAGAAGCAAAATAAATTATTTATATCTCTTCATAAAAAAAATTAGCTTTATAAAAAAGTACCAAATATTTTAATTTGGAAATCAAAACTTATCATTTTAAGTACCAAAGCATTACTTATGCTTTAAATTTTTAATATTCTAAAAAATTTATATGTAAGAAAGTTATATGCGATGTTCCTAAGTGGATATTTTTTTGGACCAATCCACACAATTATTTAGTGTGACTTTAGTTTTCATAGACATACATATGTATTTGTAAGGGTTCTAAAGCGGGAAAATTATTTTTTTGGAAATTTTTTTCGGGAATTTCTTTATAAGTTTTCTCCTTAAAGTTACAATATTAAGATTCATTGTGATGGACAAGTTTGTTGCTAATTGAATAATTCCATTATGTATATCCATAGATTTTGTCGGTTCTAGCAACAGATAGTCAGTTGGCAAATTCTCAATTGAAATTCGGTCGTTAAGAATGAATTAAATTAAAATTGTATGTTTTTAAAGGATGCCTAACATTACAACTTCTAACGATATTCATATTAAGAAAAAATAAATTAGAAGCCCTTAAAACGGTTGGACCAGCATTGTACAACCAATTATAATTACTTTATACTTCTTTTAAAACTCTGGTAAAAGTCCAAGCCTATTTATTCGAAAAAATACTGGTGCCGCCATTAGTGTTCGAATTTCGATAGCGAAATTATAATAAAATATACTTACCTCCTTATTCATAATCAATTTTTAAATTTATAAAAGGTTTATAAAACAAAATTTCCATACAAAAACTGTTTTATAAACCTTTGATAGATTTAAAAAAATTTATTATGAATAAGGCCTTTAATTTCTTGCTCTATATCGAATACCATAATCTCGATTAAGAAAATTACGATTAGTTTTACTCGATATCGAATGCGGTAATTCGGCCCTTGGTTTTTGGTTTAATTTAGTTTTAACCAAATCCCGGGAATGAAAAGATTTTTGAATTTTTTCCCGGTAAGAGAAAAGTCTGGGAAATTAGGAACCCTAGTATATGTGCAAAATTGTATCATAATAATGATACATACGACGGGCTATATGTGCATTTAAGACCTATTACCCAGTGAGTCTAATATTGAAACTTTGGTTGATTGGGCCTCATCCGAAAGGGATTTGGTTTTGTAACTTCAGCTTCACACATATGTGCCACAATTCGTTAGTCTTTTAGGAATGGAAAAAAAAAATCTGCTGTCAATCCTGCAGAGTTTGGTGAAATCATGGACGAGCATATAAAAAATATTAAACATACAACCATTTTGTCATTAAAAAGTTATTCGGGAATACAAAATTAATATTTTAGTAAGATTTTCTTATGCTAAATACCCAATTTTATTGATAAATTCACTGAAATGTATTGTTGGGGGATAAGTTAGTTCCTATGCGGATTTCACTGGTTGCTTAGGCCAGATCATCAGGAAACTTTTTTAGAAAAACTAGAGATATTATACAAATAAAACTATAGAGTGAATGAGAATTACAGACACTCAAGCTTTATTTGTAAAAATATCAAAGCTTAAACAAAACACCAACAATAAACAGTGATTTTATCTTTTCTTACATTACCTTTTTGGTTCATAACTTTTTTTCTAATCAACCAATTGTGCTGATTTCTAAAATAAAAATTCAGCTTTAACAAATTCTGTCATATCTTAGACCCAAGCAAATGATAACGAATCTTTAAGTAATTGTAGGTGTTCATTTCGAAACTAACATTCGTTTCTCAACACTGCTTTCCGAGTTCGATGAAGTACCAGAACTATAATATCTTTACGTGTTTTCAGATTTTCCTTAGTCAATAAAATTAATCTTATTCTTTAAAAGATTTGACTGTTTACACATCAGCGATTAATTTTATTTTTTTTTATAATAAAAGAACATACAAATTATGTAAACGGCTGCAAAAAAGAAGTATATATGCGCCGAATATGAACAAATCATACTTTTATTTACCTGTAATAAATTGTCTTGAAACCTTTTTCAAGCTTATCATTTATATTTTGATATTAAACATATTTTTTCTAAATTTGGAATTGTTATAAAAATTCAGCTTCTTTTGCATTCAATCGAAATTCAATTCTCAAATTCTTGACCCAAAATTAATGACGAAAGATAAAATTGGGTAAATGTTGTAGGTTTTTATAATTGCAAGCATTTGGTTCTAGGTGTCCAATCTATATCTATATAAATATATAAATGTCTTTGTAAGTTTGTTTGTTTGTTTGAGCATCACGCCTAAACGGCTGAATCGATTTTATTGAAATTTGGAACGTAGATAGATCCTTACTTGGAAGCGTCAATAGGCTATAACCTTTTTCAATACTTGGACCAGAAAGGGGTAAACAGGGGTAAAATTGGTACATTTAGTTCTTAAACAATAAATACTAAACGGCCGAAACGATTTTACTGAAATTTCCAACATAGACTACGACAGGGGTAGCGAAGCGCACCGGGTCAAGCTAGTGGTATATAAAATTCTCCCAACGAGAAGATCCTATCAAAAAAATATAATAAAAGCATGATTAGTGAGACAAATGTGAATTTAAAAAACGCCTGGAAAGCGAGGTAAACATAAACAGCTAAAGTTAAAAAATAATCACCTTCAATATGTGACAATAAAACATTTTTCTGATATAGGGGTTATATTAGCGATAGGGTCAATTATGGACCGATCCTCACAAAAGTTGATATAAAACTAGTTTAATTTCATCACGATATTAATTATTGTAAGACAATTATGAATGTTCAAGTCATTTTCTATGTGGGGACTAGGGACCGATTTTCGGCCTACTTTACAGTATAATTTCAAAGTACTTATAACTAATTTGCGCAAAATTTTATCAGGATTGTCGCATAATCAACATATTTAAGACTACTCAAACAGTATTTCTGGGGGACATTTGTATCTGGGCTAGGGGAAATCATGGACCGATATAGCCCATTTTCAATACCAAACAAACCTTATCAACAGAGATTATTTATGAAAAATTTCAGGCAGCTAAATTTTTTCGTTTGGACACTATTGTGATTTCAACAGACAGACGGACATAGCTAGATCGACTAACAATATATATTCTCTTTGGTTCTACAACCATTATTTCTATATGTTTCAAACGGAATGACAAAATCATTTATTTTTATGGTGGGTATCAAAATTCGTATGATAGATTTATGTATAAATTTGCTTTTCTTTACAATACAATTTTAAACCAATATTGAAATTTTCATTTCAACATTGAATTCTTTGTCATCTCTGCTCTATTAAACTTAAAGTTATTTCATAAATATTTTTTCTTGACATTTATTTTACTTCAAAAAAAAAATACCTGTTTAAAGATAAGCATATGAAAATTACATAATTGTTTTATTTCACTTTAAGCACCGCAATGATTTATTCAAATCACTTCAAGTCGCCGATATTGTTTAATGTTTTATAATAAAAATATAACTTACTAAAATGGTCAAGAAAAACTTCATGCAAATGCAGCTAAGCAACCAACAATAATCGTTTATTTTGTAATTGTCACATTCGTACATGAATAAATAAATAGAGAAATATGTATGTATGTAAATGGACATTAATGCATTCAAATTAAAATAAAATTTGAAATTATTTTATTAAAATAACGGCAACGTGAGTAGACAGATTGATGGGCGGCGGCAAGTGCTCAGATAAATAAATAAGTAAATAAAACAATCTACTACTCCCTGTCTAATGGATAGTGCCGAAAACGGCAACAAACAATTTAACCATAAATAAATAGAAAAAAAAAACATTTATTTGTTATTGATAAAGGTTAATAACACTTTCTTTTTCCAATTGGTTTTTTTTTTTTTTTTTTTTGTATCTTTCTTGTCGTTAAGGAAAATATGTGTAAGTAATAAGAAAAAAAAAATATAGTGACAATATATGTATGACCGATCACAGACCGCCACGCCACACCACACTATACCATATCATACCACCATGATGAAACCCAAAGACGGAAAACAACTAACAAAATAAAGACAGTTATACATAAGGTAATGGTCATAATATGGATACTTCATACTCATACTCACATTCATTTGAAATTTACATACGATTGCATACTTATAAACAAATGAACGATTGCATACAGACGATTTATTTATTAAGTAATCGAAATTCAATGCAACACTTTGATTACTTAGTTACTTGCATGCTTATTTACACTCGAATACTCGTATCTACAAATTAATGAATTACAATGAATGTAAGCGAAGGTGGTTGGTTGGTGGTGGTGTTGTTTTAAGAGTGTATTGTTGTCTGTGTATCTATGTGCATTTAATCTGCAATATCAAATTCAAAATGTCAAAGAAATAACGTTGATAATGACAATGTTTTATTTGAATACTTACACTCACACATACATACATTCATACATACATGCTTGTAAGAGTCATTAATATGACATTTTATATCAGGGTTGAATGAGATTGATTTGAATTGTATGATGGCTTCATGATCTTTTTTCTTTGTTGCAGGTAAAGTAATAGCTGAAAGTACAGCACCATTTCTAGGGAATAATTTAATATAAGGGGGATTTCATGTCAAGCGAAACAACTTTTGAAATCGATGTCTTCCGATCGGTATGAAATTTGCACCAATGTTAGTCCTATTTTATAGTAATTCAGCCAAACAGGTGCTTTTTCTCATCCATGTAACTTATTACCTATTCTTCTTAGCAAAATGTGTCTCAAATAGTTTAGACAGCTATTTCTTCAATCTTTCGAAAAAAAATTAACCGGTTACGGCCAATAGGCTAGGTTATTGAAAATAAATAAATAAAATAAAAAATAAAAATAAAAACATTTAAAAAAAAATTTTACATTTCTTTCTAAAATCAAAAGTTTTTTTTTTACTTTTTTTTAAGATGAGAGGTTTTCAGAGGAAAGCTTAGGTCTTTTCCTTGAAGAGCTTTTTGGTCGCTTAGTGGGAAGCGAGTTGGATATCTATCAAAATAAATGTTTTGTAACTCAAGACATAAAATTTTCGACTTTTGTTTTGAAAATCTAAAACTTTTTTTCAAAATGGATCCGTTTTTATTTTTTTTTTTTTGCTCGAATGAGAGCTTAGATCTATTCCTTTAAGATATTTTTGGTCGCTTATTGGGATATATATCAAAAATTGTATATCTTGAGTTACAAAACTCAAGTTATAAATTTTTTGATTTAAATCCCCCTTATGTATATTAAAATAATATCTAAATGTAAGGATTTTAAATTTCAATTAGTTAAATCCTAAATGGAAATTGTGACGTGCATATGTGAGAGTTGATCATAATATTTTCATGATATTTCAATACTTTAACGATAGCAGACATACACGACTCTTAATTAAAGATTACCCGACCTACTGACCTTTTACATGTTCCTAAAACAAAACTCCAGATTATATCCCCTGGCATCATGACATATTTCGTAAAAACTCCATGGAACAAAATAAGTTACATTTTAATAGTATTGAAAAACATAGGACATATTTGTATTCGACGAAATTTTAGAACATTTTAATTTGACTTTTACATTATTGCATCAACTATATGTTATACAGTAGAACAAATAATAAATGTATCTCCTACAAAGGAATATCCTTACTGAGTGACTTATCGCCCAAACAACCAATCAACTAAGATTTTGTTTGAATTTCAAAGAGTGTGAACTCAGTAACCTTAAATCTTCTAAGCTAATGTAGATACAAACAAGTCAGAGAGCTATATTCGGCTGTGCCAAATCTTATATACCCTTCACCAAATTATACTTTAAAATACAAATTTTAAGTATTTTTATGTAAACTATTTTTTATTAAATTTTTTAGTAATTTTTTTTCATAAATTTCTTTTAATTTTAATTTTCTTTTTTTTTTTTTGTTTAATTTATTTGTGAACAAAAATTTATAAAAAAAATTTATTTGAATTAAAAAAAAATCTTGAGAAACAAATATTTGTCCCGATTTTGGCCAATTGTAGGTCCCACTTATACGCCGCACGGTGGCTCAGAACTTAATTTCATCGGCCAAAAGTAAATTTTTTTATTAACACTAGGGTATTCAATTAATCGGGTTTCTGATTTAATCGAGCAAATAATTAATAGGGGTTTAGATTTAATCGGTTATTAATCGGTTAATTTTGAATTATTCGATTAACCGAGTAATTTCTATTTTAGTTTTAAATTGAGAATAAAACAACGAATTTTGTGTACCTATTTAAGAATTTTATTAATAAAAAGAACAAAAACATAGAAAACAAATAAAACATAACAATTCGACAAATCCAAATAAGTAATAGCAAAACAAAAATATGGTATCTGAGATCTTTTTTTGCACATGTGAGTTTTTTTATGATTTTAGGGAGATCTTCTGAAATAAGCTTTTTAAAAAATAATATAATTGAAATGTTTTCCTTTTAAACGATTTTTTTCATTAGTTTTAATAAAACTTGACTTGAAAAGAACTCTCTCACTGATTAGATGTTGGAAAAATCAAAAGTAAGGCATGATAAAGAATATCCAATTTCTCATATAAAATCCGCATATATATATTTGGAGTCCTTTTTGTATTTTTTTAGATTATGAATACTTTTAATAGTTTCTGATAAAAGACTCGTTTCAGTTATGTATTCATCTATTATCAAGTCGTCCTCCGACTCATTAGGACAAAGATAGTCATTACATTCTAGAAAAATCTTAATTTCCAAATTCCTTAGTTTCAATTTTTGTGCTATACTTCTAAAAAACTATTGCTAGAAGTTAATGTTCATGAGTTAATACATAAAATTAGTGTGCTTAAAACTATATTTCTATATAAAGTGCAAAAAAAATCGGTTAATCGGTTAATCGACACAAATTAATCGCTTTATTTGTTATTTGAAAATCGCCAATTTTAAATTATTCGAACAGTTAACCGACCAAAATTCGATTGAATACCCTAATTAACACCGATTTCCGATATTTGAATGCCATTCTATAACAAACATATTGAAGCCAAGGTAGCCAAAAAATTAGATAAAAATGTTGTTAAAGACAAATATTTTATGTTATTTTATAAAAAATGTGATTTTTCTAAATTTGATCAGAAATTATCATTTCTTGCAAAGTGTTATCGATAATTGGCTGAATTTTTTTATGTTGGTAGGATAATAGTCTTTAAGACCTGGTATGATGTGTCACTGTACCTTTTCTACCTTCTGTGTTATTAAAATTTTTCTCAGGTACTATATTTTAGTCAAATTTTAATTTTAGTGATTTTACTACCAGAAGAAAGACCAATGTGTCGTCTTTAATCCCATCTATACTTAGTGACCAGTTACTCCCAAATTTTTTTCTATTTTTATTTTACCTGTTCATATGATTGGCTGGCTGGCTTGCTGTCCATGTAAACTTCGAGCGCAAAGTATAGGTCGCAATTTTGCAGATATTGCGATCAAATTTGGTATATACATTCAAACCCTATTGAAATTGGCTAAAATCGGTCCATTATTTCACCTAGTACCCATACAAATGTCCTCTTGAAATTGGACTCTATCGATCGTAAATGGTTAATTTATATAGGTATCTACACAAATTTCACTCCAAATAAGTACTATATATACGGAATTCATGTCACCTAATTTTATGACGATCGGTCCAAAATTAGTCATAACTTCCATATAAGGCCCGCATCCGAAAATCACTTTAACGACCATAAATCTCTTATAAATGTTGGTATAAACATACAATTCAACAGAAATAACGTTCTTATAGACATAAATCACACGACCTAATTTCATTGCGATAACCCCTGAAATTAGGTCGGCTTGACCGACCATTCTTTCTTACTTGTATTTATGTGTTTACAACTTTTTTTATAAGTAAAGCTGATTCAAAAAACCAAAAAAATTCGCAACTACTGCTTAACCGATTTTTATGAAGTTAAAACTGAAAATATCGCTCCATACAAGAAAACATTCTAAAATATCTCTATCGGCTCAAAAGTTACAGAGTTTTGGCCGATGAAAAACGATCCTGAGCCACTGTGCACCGTTACAAAGATCTTTGAAATATCTATTATTGGATATCCATATTGTCTATATTAATGACTTAGTATTCCAGATATAGATCAAAAATCGAGGTTGTCCTGATGTATGACACATGTATGTAAGTTATTTGGTGGCTACGGAAAGTTGATTTCAACATACAGACGGACATGGCTACATCGACTATATACACTTTGTGGGGTCGGAAATAAAAAATGTAGAATATATACCCTTGCCCAGGCGCGGATCCAGAGGGGGTGAAATAAGATTTCCCCCCCAAAACTGAAAAGTTTTCATATAAAAAAGATGAAAAATACAAATGCCAGTATCTTTATGCATTGATCCGCTGTCACTATCTTTATGCATTGATCCTGGGCATTTTTAGCGGAAAATCAACAGTCACAGATTTTCCATCGCGTTTAAGAACTCTCTGCAAGCTTACTAGTTTTTTAAACGTGTTTATACCCTTCATCATGAATGACAAGAGGATCCAGGTCATCCATTTGGTAGGGGGTAAATCAAAATATGTTCTTTTTTAATTTTCTTAAAAGCGATGGAAAATCTGTGACCGTTGATTTTCTGCAAAAAATGCCCAGACAGAGTTTAAACTAAAAATTAAACAAAAATGAGAAGAATAGATCTCAAGTTTTTAAAAAAATGAGTGGAATCAATACCGGACCGCATTTTTATAATAATTCAGAATAAAGAATCATCAATTCATTATTAAAAATGCCGGATTACAAAAGTTTTAGTTAATAATATTTTAAATGAATTTAACACAGATTTAATGAATAAATGTTGGCTCCTTAGATATCAGTTTAGCTTTTTATAAGCTGAATTATAAGAACTTATATTTCTCTTTTTATTAAATAAATATTTATAAAAAGTCATGTAAGATCAAATAAACATTTTTCTTCTTAACCTATATCATGTACTTCAACGCTTAAAAAAATGATTTCTGATTATATTTTTTACAAATAAATTTACTACAACTCGAATATTTTATTGAATATTTCGTGCTATTAGGCTGATTTTGATTAAAGAACGTCCATTAAAAACTGTTTAGACAATTTTGACCCATAAGTACAGGATATGGGTTAATTTCATTTACAATTAATGTAGTTGCTAACATATCACTGGCAAATTAAATCCTTTGGTGGTTTTGTGAAGTTGGTTCAAATTTAATTTTAATAGGTCATTGATTGTTTCCGTATGAGAGAAAATAGTTCATCGGAAAGTATGCATTTGTTGGGGCTAAATATATTTCCTCCAGAGTAATTTGGAAGATCTATTATTATTGCCATTTATGAATTATCTCACTCATAATTAGAAGGCTATATAAAAAGAAAATCAGCAAAATTCAATTGGAAATGGTGTAATAAAATCAAAATAGTGATTGTGAAGTGTGATGATGTATTACACAAGTTTAATACACTGGGAGGGGGTTTATTAACAACAAAAAAGTGTCATATGAGCCGTAAAGAGTTTGTCCGTCCGTCTGTCTGACTGACATACAGCATATTGTTGCTAAGTTTATTGTATTGTGGTGGGTCTTAATTGTGTGTTTTTGTATGTATGACTGTATGTACGAGTACTTTTTATAAGTCACAACTTTTGTTTGTTTGTCTCCTCTTTCATTATTTTTGTGAAGTACTTATTATTACTCGTACATATTTAAATATGAATTGTTGTTTATGTACTCATATGCTAAATACACACTTACACAGATCTTGTGAGATGCTGTCAATCTTTTGCGGATGATCGTCACTTTTACTTTCAATTTTATGTTGACTTTTTTTTACAGTTTTTTTTTTTTCTTGATTTTACCTTTTGAGAAATTTTTCACACCATCAAAATATATATAAATTGTAAAGCAAAAGGCACAATTTAAGTACTATTTCTTCTTAATGCATCTATTGTACTCAGCATAATAATGTTTTGTTTGTAATTAACATTTTTTTTTTTATTTTTTATTAAATAAAAATTTTAATTAGAAAAATATGTTTAATTTTTAATTGTTATAAAGTAGACACAATGTCTGTGTCTGCTTCTCTTTTTTTCCACATTTTGTAATGTGATACTGAATTGTTATAAAATTTCACAATGTCATTAAAGTAATGATGGATTTTACTTATTAAATTTTTTACAGGTATGCAGAGCTACAAAATTAATAAAATTGCCATTTACGGTTGATTAAAGGGTGTGAAAGTCATTGTGGGTCACATTGTAAAACTTGTGAAGTAGGGGGTTGTGTTATTCCTTTAACTTTCCAAGACAATTTAAATTGTAGTTGAAAGTGTGAAAGGGAAAATTTTTGTTGTTAATAAATTACTGTTGCACATATATTTGTGCAAAGGTTAAATATGGTTGGAGTTATTTAAGAAAAGTCTGCTGTTTTTTTAAGGTTTTAATGTTACTTAAAGGGAATTTATAATGTATTTTAGTGAGTAACTAACTAGTACAATTCGATATAGAAAAGTACAAATTAAGTTTAGTCTATTTAATTAAATTAAATATAATAAAAATGTTTCTAATTTTGATTCAAAGGCAAATAATTTACTTAAAATTTGTTGATTTGGGATATAAACTTATTACTAGGTACACTTAGTAAATGAACAAAAACATTTTTCCTTTAAAATGTCAATAATTTATTTTCGTGAGTGATTTTCGAAAGTGGGCCTTAATGGGAGCTATTAGCAATTATGGACCGATCGCCATGAAATTAGGCCGTGTGATTTGTACAAACATTTTGACTCATTTTGGGTAAAATCTACGAAATACACGAGCATGCATTATCGTGGATAAAAATAATTCGTGTTTGACGATTGGCTTTTCCTAATTCTCCAAAAACTTCACACCAAAAACATATTTTAAAACCGCGGTTTCGGTTCGGTTTTTCTTATAATGGTACTTTTTAGTATATTACATTATTTTACTTATATGTATACATAATAGTTGAAAGAATCAAGGATAGAGGGCGTAATGATATTGAGGTAACAAAAACTACTATTGAAATTTCTAATAATCATATAAGCAGGAAATTAAACACACATGATCCTGACTGAGTTAGAGAATAAAAAAGGGACTTGCTGGTACCTTTTCCAATTAATAGTACTTTTTGAATATTTTTAGTGAATGCGAATTCAAAAGGGATATTTTATAATAATAAACCTTAAAATTAAAAATTAGGCACAAATGATTCTGAATGAGTTAGAATTTACAAAAGGTGATTTTAGTGGTACCTTTCTTTTCTATTTTCTATAATAATGAACACATATATATGAAATTAGACATTCATGTTGCTGAGTAGGAATACAAAATGTGGGTCTTTATGGTACTGTTTTTATTCTAATAATACGTTTATAATGAGGTAGAATCCACATTATAATGAATCAATAAACATGAAACTAGATACATGTTTTCCTGAATTATTATTAATTTACAAAGGGAGACTTAATAGTACTATTTCTTTCTTCCCATTGGGGTGGCGAAGCGCACCGGTTAAGGTAGTACTCCATACTTTTATCGGATATTTAAAATAACTAAGACTTTTTTACAAAAATTTTTTTTTTTTTTTTTTTTTGAAATTAAATAAATAAACATTTGAAGTTTAGTTGTCATTTGAAGTTTAATTGTCAGGAAATACTCGTAGAATAATATGTTGTGTCATGCTTTATTAATAGGTTTCCTTTCCTAGCCTGCGAAAGGCAATTATTGTAATACAATATAAACAAATCTTAAGATATTTTTACCGATCTATTATTAGAGATATTGGATGAATAATTGGTTGAAAAAGTTTGTTTCTCATTTCTAAATTTTGAATTCTTCTACTGAAAATAGATTAAAAGTAAAAACCGAAGAATAATTGTCGGTTTCGGTTTTAGGCCTTGAAGAACCGCGGTTTCGGTTTCGGTTAAAACCGAATTGGAAACTCTATTTTAAATGGATTAATTTAAAAATATTTCATCTGTCGAACACTGGCTTCGTAAAGTTTAGATTTGTTGGACATCATGACTAATTGCAATTAGAGTATTCAAAAAAACCGGCAAATTCAATAATTGAGTTTTTGAATTTCTCTATAGTTTTATTCTTTTATTATCTTTAGCTTTCCTAAAGCGATCTAATTGCAACCCATAGACTTTGTTAGAAAGATTTTCGACTTAGTTCGTTTGAAACAGCAACTAATTTCATCAACATTTCTTTAGATCAATCTTTTGCCATAAGAAAAACTGCATTAGAAAAACAGTTTGACGTCTCTTGGAACTAATGACCAGACATTTTCAAATTTCACGATATTTCACAGAACGAATGCAATATCAGTTCCCACCACAGAGTATAACAAACGTGTCAAATTTAATTACCACAATCGCAAACAAATTGAATTATTGCGGCAGAAAAATAAAATCACAACAAAATGAAAAGGGCAGTTCATAAAAAAAGAGACAAATATAAAACTACATTATTTTTTGTCTCATGACACCTCTGTTCAGCGTTGTCAACTGTTTTTAACCAAAACGCGTCGTCCATACTGTCAAAACGCGCTAAAAAGCGCTAAAAATTACATTTACATACAAAATCACTAAAAATTATATTAAATTGAACTGTTTGGTGTTTTAATTCTACAACAAATAGTAGATTTTACATTAGAATATTATTTATAAGTTAAATATTTCAGTTACATTTTTTATATTTTCTGATGATTTGAAGTAATTTTGGAAGTGATATTACATAGTATTCATAACATAAATCTTTCATTTTAAGTTCATATTTTATATAAACTAATTAAATAACCATTTCTTAATTTTATTTTTAAATAACTCATCACATTATCATCTTTTGCTTTAAAATATGGAAAGCATAACAAAGTAATAACAAATGCTGAAAGTTTAACAAAAGGAATTTTATTTTATGAAATGTTATGCAGAGTTCTTCTATCTAAAATGATTCCGTCTTTATTGTTTCACTCGCACAATTTTAAATTTTAAAGATGATTTTCCATTTTATCAAATCAAAAACAAAATATGGAAAACACGCGCTGATTTAGCGCCTTTTTCAAAAAAAGCGCTAAGAGGAAAAAATGCGACTTTTGGGTTATCAAAAAGCGCTAAATCTAGCGCGAAAAGCGCTAAATTGGCAACGCTGCCTCTGTTATACTCTGGGGTTTCCACAAAGCATTGATTTGATTCCCGATTTTGTGCAGCTTTCATGAAATTCGACTTGGAGAGAACAACCAAATGTCGTAGAGAGTTGACACTGTTGTTCAGTTTATCCACAGAAAAGCGCTTTTAATAAATAGCTTTTTCAATAAAAAACAATTCTTTCATATAGGGTTCCTTATCGGGAAAATTTTTTCGCGAATTTTCTGGAATATTTTTTTAAATTTTGTCGGGATATTTCAAGAATTTCTTTTTTTTTCTTAAAACTACAGTATTATTTCTGCACTGATACAACTGATTTTTTATGATTTGTTTCCAATCGAATGATTTAATTTAATCCATATATTTTTTCGATAATTAATGATTTAAATAACTAAATTTCTGTTACGCCAACTATAATATTTCAGCCATAACATCAATAAATAAGCCAAAACCATGGCTCTGTGTGAGAAAATATTTTAAATAGGAAAGTTAATTTTTAAGTTCCTCTAACCTCTAATGATATTAAATTTTAATGAATAGGATTCTTATCGTAACAACATTTGAGCAACAAATATTTCAGCCAATACTACCAATCAATATTTTTTGGAAAAACAGAACGAAAGGTACTAGTTTTAGTATATTTGGCTCCATTTTCCCAAAATATCTGCTTATTTTTTTATCGTGACGAACTTATACAAAAATTATATTTATTGGAAACCAGCTATTGAAAATAGGGCTTAAGCTAGGTACACACTGTTGTCAGATTATACAGTATTGTCAGAAAAATGTTCAGAAAATGTCTTACAACCATGTGAACTTACAATTTTTATCTTATAACGTTGTCAGAAAAAGTATTGTCAGTACATTGTAAGCCAATACTATTGTCAGACATCTGACAATCGTGTAAACACCTAACGTTGCCATTGCCAGATTATTGTCAACAACTTTTTATTATTTCTATTGGCAACACTGTGAATATGTATTTCAAATAAACAAACGTGAAGCAACCGTGTGAACTGACAATTTTTGTTGGCAGATAAATTTATTGTTTGACATTTTTCTGACAATGAAATTGCAAGGTTTTCTTACAATCGTCTAAACTTACAATTTACCTTTTGCTAATAATATTTCATTGGCAGTCATTGCGAGCACATTTCCAGATCTGACAACCGTGTGTACGTAGCTTTAGAGTGTATTACATACATAGAGAAATACACATAGAGCGGAAACTAGAAAAAAACTCAAACAAAAAAAATAAGTAAAGACGAGTGTTGATTCATTTTTTTATTTTCACATAGTTTTTTTTACTAATACATTTTCACCTCTTACGTTTTTGACAACTGAGTTGGGTATCACTACCTGTTGTAGAGGTTAATCAAGTTTATTTTGGATTTTTTCTTATTTGTTCCAAAGAAACAATAAGCAATATTCATATGAAAGTTTTTTAAAATGCACTTTGTATGGTATAATTTAAATTTCTAATCAAAGCCACACCATAACCGATTTATTTTAATATTATACAAATGTGCCATAGAAATTAAATTAGGTTTAAAAAGTTCCTCAAAGTTTTAAATAAATACTAACAGTGGACGTTTTTAATTACATAAGTATTTTTCATATTCTGAACTTGATAAACTTACCGTTCAAAACCATTCAGTTTCGTACATAGTGAATGGAAAGTGTCGAAGTCTTTATTGGCTAAAATTAAGTTCAATATATTTGATTTGTACGGCAATAGATGAATAATTGATAAAACATATTTATTTAAAAAAAAATCACTCCAACTGATTATCATATTAGTCATACTTAAGTAATATGTTATATTCAACTTTATCTACAACTCCAAAGAGGCCATGACTCTATAATCAATAAGTTTTACTATATAAATATTTGTATTAGTATTTAACATTAATTTGTTCAATTAATTATTTAATTACTTTTACATTTTACCACTACGACGTTGATCTATTGTTACCATTCACACTAATTAATAACAAGAAAAACACACTTTGCTATCACGAAAAATTAATAGTTTTTTTTTTAATTTATAGAGGAGAAGAAATGCAAAAATATTTGTTATATCCAAAAAAATAATCATAATTAGGTTTAATAAACTTCATAATTATATTTAATAATAAGTTACCAAGTAATAAACAATTTCAATTATGTACAAAAAACACTCATTCATATTTCACAAGAAAACTCACGTGTTGATTGAAAAAGAAAGATGAAAAGAAATACATAAATCTTACTTATATTAAATGATTTAATCATAAATATAAACGAAATTTAAAAAAAAAAACTACTCTAAACCAGAGGTTAAAATAACAAATTATAATTGTTATCATTAACATAGGTTATGGTCGTCATAATCATCTTTGTAGTCATGCTGGTTGACCTGTTTCTTTCATTCGTTGATACTGACCACAGACATTAAACAGATGAACTAGTGTAGCAGCATGTTTGATATACATATTTGTAATGAATGCAACCAAAAAAAACCTACGTAGAAAACCGGTTAATGATTAAGTTAATGCGATACTACGTAACATTATAGATAGCCAAAAAAAAACAAACAAAAAAAAAACTAAATATATCCATACCGAAATAAATGTGTTTGAGTAAAGTACACTTAAAGAAAAAAATGTGGTAAATAGTGAAATACAGTTGTTTGAAAGGGTCAAAATTTAATTAGTAGTTTTTTAGCAAAATAAACTACTGTCTATGAGTTAGAGTGTTCATTTAACCCTGTAATGCTTAAGCATGCCTCAAGCCACTTATCGCAAAAATGCCAATAAATGCAAATGTAACTGATGTTTCATTTCAAAAACTCTTGTAACAGTTTCTTAAAAACGTACTTAAATATTTTAATAAGCTTTGAAACGTTTTAAAAGCTCTCTTCTTTCTTATTCACTTCACAATAAAACCATAAAAATATGGGAAGTCCATGTTGTGTTATCAAACGTTGATTAAAGTGTTTGAAAGATTCCCGATTGCAATCATATTTTTTTTTTTCTTAAAAAGTATACTTATATTTTATATAGTATATTGGAGTCAAGATTTTTGTAAAAAAAGGTAAGCTACTCTTTATAGTCGTTCTTAATTGATGAGTGCCTTCAGGTACTCTTGGGCATTGCAGACTAGTTTAGCTGCCTTAGTTTTTTCCTCATATAGCAAAATGTTGTATGATTTTTTTGCTCTGATTTGCAATTTTTACATAAAATTTTAAGAAATGGCTGGTCGAGAGAACAAACATTTCAAATTATCTGATTTGTGTGATGAACAATTAAAATTTAGAAACTATACTAACTAAAACCGGATGTTTCAATCTCTAAAGACCCAAGAGTGCCTTAAGGCACTCATTTACTTTTTCCCATCTGGCAGGTAAACCATTGATTGTACAAACTTTTAAATGTTGTTTTTGAAATCAGATGCCCAAATTTACCATAAGAAAATTATTACCAACGTTTCTCTAAATATTCTTACTAGTTCTAATGTTAAGCATTTCAATAATTTATTTTAAAACTTAAAATTACAATTTTTATTAAGTTTACCTACTATAGATGTTAATTTTCCTGTTTTAAATAAAGATTTTCCGTTTTTGTCACACAGAGAAAGTGATAAAAAAATCAAATGATTAATTCTAATTGATCGAATTTGTCTCTTGTGATCGAAAATAGTTAGGATGAGAAAATATCGGTTTCTTAAATATGTCAATTATAACTTTAATAGCAAACCTCGTCCCTCAGGCGGTCTGATTGCGTATATCCCAGCAATGAAAGAGATCATGCGATGTACGTTTACACGCAAGATCAACTAAGATGGCATAAACTAATGTGTAGCATTATAAAATATAATAAAACTATTATAAATCGTTCAAAGATCATATTATATATAATAATATAAGCTACGTACACACGGTTGTAAGATTGTACAATATTGTCAAACAAATGTTCAGAAAATGTCTAACAACCGTGTGAACTTACAATTTTTGTCTTAGAACGTTGTCAGAAAAAGTATTGTCAGTACATTGTAAGAAAATACTATTGTCAGACATCTGACTATCGTGTAAACACCTAACGTTGCCATTGCCAGATCATTGTCAACAACTTTTTATTGTCATATGTGCGAAGTTTATGCATCTGTCAATGGCATCATTGTCAGATAAATTATTTCTATTGGCAACACTGTGCATATGTATTTAAAATAAGCGAAAGTGAAGCAACCGTGTGAACTGACAATTTTTGTTGACAGATAAATTTATTGTTTGAGAATTGTCTGACAATGAAATTGTATGGTTTTCTTACAATCGTCTACACTGACAATTTACCTTTTGCTAATAATATTTCATTGGCAGTACATTGCGAGCACATTGTCAGATCTGACAACATTGTAAAATCTGACAACCGTGTGTACGTAGCTTTAGAACATGTCGCAACAATATCGTAAACATGTAATTTCACTGATTGCATTAGTGAAAACCACATAGGGACAGGGAAATATTGTTTCTTTCCGGCTGGTTCATTCGTTGTCGACACGTTATAGTCCCTGTCAAAGAAAGATGCAGTAATCAATATATTGTTCGATAGTTCCGCTAGGAATAAAGTTTTCAGAATATTGTATGGAAAATCCCAAGGTGTCAAATTTCACTACCTCGGAAGTGAAATATTATAAAGAGTAAACGTTATGTTTTCAGAATATTATTTGATACCGGGACTACCTTCTCGAGACCAGACAGAAGGCTGTGTATACTAGGGTTCTATTATCAGTTTTTCGATTTGGAAATAATCGAATTTTTTATAGTAATCAACGTAGTCGTTTGTTTGATTCTTCGAAAGTCCCTTTATAGAAACCTATTAAAATATTATTGTACAATACTGTCTGACTACAGATATAACTTTGAATATTGGAACCCTGCTCTGATACGGTAGTCTCACAGACACATATATCGCAGCACGTGCAATACACAATCTCTCTCGTACTTCCTTCTTCGACGTTAACCCATCAGTGAAAACCTAAAAAGAAGTCGGAAACACCCCGGATGGTTCATTATAAAGGGCAAAAGTTAAAGTTTACAAAAATAGTTTGCTGACAAGTTTAAAAATCAACAAATGAATAAACAAGAGTAATTCTTTAAACTTGTCTTACATTTTGAAAAACAACTTCTAATTTATATGTATGTAGTGCGTTTTAGATTTTCATTTTCATTTCCCATTATAATTTGTTACGCTTTTTCCACACTATTTTTTCTTAAAGTGTAAACCTAACAAAAACAGCAACAACACTATTAATTAAACATTTTAAATATGAGTTTATATCTAATAATGCACATTTTATTCTGTCAATAGCAACCGCAAAACACTTTCCGTTTTCTTAACAAAAATAAACCTCATTTAACTCATTCGTACCATACCACTGCCATTAAAAAAAAAAAATGGAAAAATTTCTTCAAGCATTTGTAACACTTTATGCATGAGCATCTGCTGTTATTTTTCTATATACAAAACCGATTCGTGTTGAATTTTATCCAGTCTTGGCGCTATTATCAAGCCTCATAAGACCAGGTGATGATATGTTTTGAACGTCATGAAAGAATAACAAACTTTTTACTAATTAACCAATTTTGTAGGAAAAAAAAACTATATAAATGTTGCAACATACACACTAACAGACACACACATGCGAACTTAACAGCATGCAACACAATTAGTTTAGTTGCTTTCAAAGCCTCTTATCATGTTTCTTTTCCATAAATAATTATTAAAACAAAATATTATAAAAATAATAATGAACAAAAGAAATCTTTAAGCAAAAGTAGGCGTGTAAATTTCAAAGAAATTTTAGAAAGATTGTCAAGCGTATCTTAAGCATGCAGAAGAAAAAAAAATTCAGAAACCTTACAAACCCACATATTAAATTTCCACAAATATGAATACATATTGCGAAGAATTAAAGTAAAAAAAAAAAACAAACAACATAACCACAGCAGACCTTGGGGACTCCACTCGTTCGTAAGACAGCAACAGCTGATTGAGACTTTCACTTTCAACACTTTTCTTCGCGAGAGAGTCCATCTCTGGAGAGGTGGTGATGAAGAGGAGTCTTAACTCTTGTTGTTGTAGAGTAAAAAAAAGTAAAATGTTGTTGATCTTTTAATGTGAGTACAATGCCAAACTTATATACAGACACACAGTGCTGCCAACTTTTTTTTGGAGAAATCGTCAATTAAAAAAAAAAAATCGTCAAAATCGTCAAGTTAAAAAGAAAAAAATCGTCAAGAAATCGTCAAGACAAAAATACGTTAAAAATACCAAAAACATTTTTTTATTAACTTTTTTAATATTTTTATTTTATTTACATGTAAATAAAGTTATTATTTAATAAAAAAATAATTAATTTAATTTTGGTATTTAATTCTGGTACATTTCTGTGTGACATTTTTTTAATAAGTAATTTTTAATTGCTATATTAAAACACTGAGAATTATTTAACTTAAGATAATCTTTTGAAAACAATATTCCTTGTAATGTTGAAGAATCCAAAGCATTTCTGGTTTTTGTTTTATTTAAATTTACAATATTAAAAATTCTTTCAACGTTGGCCGACGAATGTGGTAGTGCCATTAAACTCGAAACAAATTGTGTTAAAATTGGGAAGGCCTTTGCATTATTGGCTCTCTTTAAATTAGAAACATTTTTCCAAAACACCAATGTTTCAAGTTCTTGATATTCTTTTCCATTTAATAAATTTGGAAAAAGTTTGGCCTATTGTAAAATTGAATAATTTTTTTTGTTTAAAGCTACGCTTGGTTCAATGGAGTTTAATCCTTCTAAAAGTTTATCGCCAAAATCAAAACGTTTTAAAATTTGTGAAACCATTTCAATAAAAAATTGGACGCAGAATTCAACAAACATATTATATTGACTATATTCAATATTTAAACTAGATTGGTTCTCCTTCACGTAAATGCCAAGATACACTTCATCTTTATTTAAAAATATGTCTTCGTTATTATAACTTTGGATTTCAAAATTAACCAAATACTCTTCTTACACAAAATTTGATAAGACGGTTTTTAACAATCTGGACAACTCACTGTATATATTTTGGATTTGTACACTTTCGCTTTGAAAAAGTTTGTTGACATTGTTTATAAGACGAAGAATATACTTTAAAAAATAAAAATATAACTGGTGAATACCGTTCAAATTATTTAGTATGTCTTCGGCTGTGTCTATAAGATCAATATTGACCGCGAATCCAAAATAAATTTTTAGTGGCTCGAAAAGTTCAAGTAAACGGTTAACAACTGATTCCAGTGAAAGCCACCTGGTCTGTGAAGGATGAAGAAGTTTTTCCGGTTTGAATTCCAATAAAGATTGAATTTCTTGAAATTGATTATTTCTTTTAGGGCTGTTTGAAATGTAATTATATATATTACGAGTCAAAGTTTCCACTGATGATGGCAGCTTCAAACAGGCATATGATGAGCACAGTGCTAAAGAATGGCACACGCATTTTAAAATAAATAAATTAGGTATTTCTTTTTTAAAATGGCTTGCCACGGAATTGTGTTTTCCTGTCATATTGGGATCCCCATCTGCGGCAAAACCTATCATGTGTTTTTGATAGTCAATCTTGTTATCCAAAAAATATGTTTTTATTGCTGTAAATAAAGAGGCTGCATCACATTTATCGACTTCAATCAAACCAAAGAAGAAATCTAGACAAACTCTTGATACCAAACACATCAGTTTTTTGTTACTGATATCAGTAGATTCATCTATACATAACGAAAAAGCATTGGTATTCATGATTTCACATATTGTTTGGAGCTGAGTTTTACCGACAGCATTTTTTATAATGGCTGTAGCTTTTGTTCTTCCAATCGATATGTTTTTTGCATAATCGGAATCTGTAAAAGAGTTTTTTACCAGCTTTGACAAATGATCCATGGTAGCAAATGCAACGTTATGTTCAAATTAAAAAATCGTCATTTTTGTTCGCGGGAAAAATTAAAAATCGTCAATCGTCATTTTAATAAATTTGACTTAAAAAATCGTCAAAATGACGATAAATCGTCAAAGTTGGCAGCGCTGCAGACACACATTGAGACATACTCGTTACAATTATATGAAGGGAAGAGTCGTTATTCTCTGTTTTTTTTTATGTTATGAAACTGTGAAAGAAAAAATTGCGTGCCCAAAGATCTCAGTAAACATACAAAAGGGTTGCCTACAAATTAGATTATCAATACCGTTAACGCAGGATTTAAATTTTTCTTCTACTGACTTGCAAAAACTTCTTTATATGTTACCTGAGAAAAAGCGATATTTTATTGTTGGTTCGCCAAATCATTTATATACTGGTCCCCTTAGAAAAATATCGTGAAAAAATAGTGACAAATCAAAAATAAGTGTCATACTATGTGTTAAATTAAAACTTAAATTAAATAATTTTTATTTTTTGTAATCACAACTACACAGAAAAAACAGATTCGTAGTAGCAACCGAATTTGTTGCTCAAAGGGAAAATTAATTGCAAGCGAGTTTAAAAAATTTAGAAAAATTACTCCCCAGTAGATTATTAGTAATCTAAAATGAAATCGTTCCGCGAAATTTTAAATTATTTCTAAAAAAACATACAATTTGGCAAAGAACACTAGTCGAGACAGAAATGGAATACTGTTATCTTTCCGGATGAATTTAAGAGGCAGTGATGGTGGAAGAGAAAGTTTGGCCGTGGAAATATTATGGTGTGTGACTGGAATCGGATACAGATGTTATGTGTCCATATATATATATAGATTGCTATGGTGGAACAAAAGGCCACAACTAATTTCTTCCATTGTGATCCATGCCCCTAGTATAGAGATACCAGCTCAACAATGAATGCAAACGCGCCTCTAGAGTTGTAATCGAGTGGATACAATACAATGTAGGACGTATTCTTAACTGACCAGATCTTAAAATTGTAGGTCTCAAAATAATTCAAAGCGTTGGCACAACTCAAATTAGTCTGCGGTTTACCGATCAAAAGATTTCTCAGAAACGATCTCTGGTATCTTCTGGGACTAACCTTCATGGTTACATTGCATCTGTTTTTGGTACATTTTTCATAAAATAGTTTTACATTAATGTCTGCTCCCTCTGATATATTTCAATCTTTTTGAACCACAGATAGGGTGGTTCAGATAAGTCTAAATTCGGGTAAAGAGTTTATTAATTGCATATTTTTATCGTTTACGTCTTAAATTAGATAGATATGATCATGCAATAGGGAAAATATAGAAAATATACTTTTTGAAATTTCAAATAAAGGGGAACATATAGATACTTTTTGTTTATTCTGCAGATATTAATTGATAAACCTAGAAACGCCATCTTGAAACATGTCGACTTGACAGAGAGCATAATAATAAGGCAACACTTTAGCCATTGATACTATGGATGCCAATCACGGGATTTGTTAATTCCGAAAAATCCCGGTAAATTACGAGATTTTTTATATTTAAGCTCCCAAAATACCTAGAATGCTAAATTTCAGCATACTTATAATACTAATCTCGCATCAAACCTAACAGAACTAGATTTTTAATTTCAATCAGGAAACAGCAGGTCTCCCTAGTATTTACTGTCTTATACACAAGTTCATTAATAATTTCGCGTTGACGATGTTTTTCGTCAGCTCCATATGATGAATATAAAAATATATTGAATTTTATTATTTTTTGTTATAAAATAAGACAATACTTTTATATTTTACTAGTTGACAGCCCCGGCTTTGCTCGGTAGCTATTTACTAATGTTGGTTCCTAAAGTTTCTCCAACAAATTTCACTTATTACGAAAAAAATGAGAAGTGAAATAAAGGCCATATATTAAAAATTTAAATTTTTGATTTTTTTTTCTTTACAAACAATCTCCTGAAAATTTCGAATCGAGTAAAAAAAATAAACAGCCAAATCGCTCCAGCCGATCTCACGTGATGCCATTACATACATGGACCATTTCATTTTTATATATCGCTCATTTGCTGCAACAACGTCATAATTCAAAAAAAGTCGTTTCGAGAAAAACGGCTTTGAATATTTTATGACATTTGACTATTTCTTAAACAAATTTTCAACAAATCATGAGATTTTAGAAATAAAACCAGATTTGAATAGTAGATGTTAATATTCTTATAGTCTGTATTTAACCCAAATTGTTTCTTGTCAAATATACGAGAAACCATGAATTTTGATTTTGACGTTTACAACAAAAAACCACTCCACGGAAAAAATTATTGACTTTTTTGAAAACTGATAAAACAATATGAAAGACTGTAGAACGGCGTATATTTCGTATTACTTAGTTCAAAACACACAGATTTTGAGTTATGTCGTTGTTGCAGCAAATGAACGATATATAGATTTTAAATATAAATATAGGGGGCAAACCAACATTTAAGATAAAAATGTAAAATTTTAAGTTCCCTAAAATGTATAAATTTGCTATGGTCTGGATTCTATCAAGGTTCAGCTTTTAATAAAAATAATAAGGGTCCTCATGTAAACGCTTTAAAGCCTCGCAAACTGTGCAATCTGTGCATTTTTACACTCTCGCAAATGAAATGTCAAAAATTGTATGGAAATTCGTTTGCATAACTCTGATAAGTTTGCGCAACAATTTAGACTCGCAAACTTGAATTTATTGTGCATTTGATGAATCAGCTGCTTTTGTTTACTTTTATTTGTATAAATAAAAATCAAATAAAATACAATTATTTTGTACATGTGAAAATTGTGTGACTTTGGAATAGAATTATTGGATGGAATGGCATTGTGTATGGAAATATTCACCAACAGCTAGAACATAAGCAAAATCTTCCAAACTATGTTTACCATTGCTTGTTCCAAAGATTTCACTTTCATCAGAAATTTCTGTATAAAATTGCACAAACTTGGGTTCATGAAACACGTCGCGCAAATTTGCACAAATGGGAAACTTAAGCGTTTAAATGAGTACCCTTAGTATAAAATTGTGCAGTTTCAATTATTACTACTTTTGTTATCAAAACATATTTATATTTGCCCAATTCACAATCGGTGTCGTAGCGTTGTATTGTGGTGTGTCGTAATTTTTTTATTCATATTTTGTTTTTGTTTCAAAAATTATTGTTTGAAAAATATTTATGACATACAACTTACAACGCTACTACACCGATTGTGATTTGGACAATTATGTTTGAATTCATTATATCTTAACTTTATGACAATAACAAAACTATAACAAAAATATGTTTAATATCAATTTCCATACAAAAGTTATAAAACTTTCAGTTTTGCTATAGATTCCTCACTGTCATAAAGTTCAGAATACGGCTATAAATATGAAATATCTTTTGTGTCAAATGAATTTTAATTCAATGAATTAGTTTTTATTTTGTTATATTTGTACTTAAATACATTTATGAAATAAATAGTTTTTATTGTTAAATTTGCTGTTATGAAATGAAATAAAAATCCCAAAGTTCATAAAAATGCCGAATCCCGGGATTTGTTAAACCCGTCCTCGTTTGGCAACCCTATATGATACATACAAAAGACTTAAAGAAAAAAACTAGTTCATGTTCGTTGTATGTTTTTTCAATTGTTTGGCTGTTACTTTTTTGAGTTTTCTTTTACTTATTAAAAGTCATTGTTGTTTCAACTGAATAGTTTGTCTGTAATCTGCGCGTTTCTACGAGTAAAACCGAGTTGTAGCCGCTTGTTTTGCTGTTACTGTTTTTGTTATGGTCTTTTTTTATTATCAATGGGCTTCAATGTCACGGTTTGTTTTTTTTATTTTGATTGAAGCTTTGTTTTGTTTGTTGTACCGGTAATTTATTTTTCTCACACTTTTTTTTAACTCATTCTCTGATTACACTCTCAGTTTTTTTTTAAGTGAGTTAAATATTACATCATACCTAATTGCAAAAACGGTGGGGATGTTGTTTAACTTCAAACAAAACAAAACCGGAATTGTTTACACTGAACAAAAATTACCGCAATTTGTAGGGCAAAACTTATTTTTTATTGTATCAGTGTAGCATTTGGTTTTAATTAAGGTAAAGTTTTTTTTTAACAAAATGCTGAAAAGTTGTGTAACATCGGTTAACATTTTATTTGTAGTTTTGCTTCAAAAAATTTTAAGTTAAAAAAAAAATTAAATTAAAATTTTACATTTTCAAAAAATTTTTATACGAATTTTACTGTGGTGACCGATTTGAAGTTGGCGGATCGAAGAATTTTCTAATACTTAATTACAGATATTCGTAATTATAAATTTCTAGAACAATGTTAACCATAGAGAAAATATACATAGAGCGGAAACTAGAAAAAAATTCAAACAAAAAATTACTCAAACGAATGTTGTTTTTGCTATCACATTGTTTTTTCACAAATTCATTCTCACCACTTAGATTTTTGACAACTGAGTTTGGTTTTTGACAGAAGAGTTTCCTCTCTATGTGTATTTCTCTATGTTGTTAACGTTAACCCTTTTATATCTGAAGTCAAAATGGTCCAATACTGCAAAATTAAAACTTTACGTTAAAAATGCTGATGTTTGTAAAGCTCAAAAATATACCGATCGATTTAGAATCACTGAGTCAATTAACCGATGTCCGTCCGTCCGTCTGTCTAGCTGGCTGCTTGTAAATGTTTAATTTATATAGGTATCCATAAAAATTTCGCTCCAAATAAGTTTTATATATACGGAAGTCATGTCACATATTTGTATGATGATCGGTCCATAATTATCATAGCTCTCATATAAGGTGCACCTCCGAAAATCACTTTAACAAGCATTAATCTCTTAAAAAAGTCGGTATTCACAATGAAAGAGTTGTTTCGAATGTCAAACTCCATATATAAAAAATTAATGAATTCGCTCGTATTTTCCTGAATTCGCCACCACCTTGTATATAAATTCGCCTTGGTTCATAATTGGTCATAGCTCCCATATAAGGTCCACTTCCTAAAATTATTTTAACGAGCATAAATCTCTTGAAAATCTTGGAATCCAAATATAATTTAACAAAAATTAGTTTCATATAGAAATAAATCGCACGGCCTAATCTCATGGCTATCGTGCCATAATTGCTCCTAGCTAAAAACCACATCCGAAATTCACTCACAGAAATCAATTATTGAAATTTAAAAGTAAAATGTTTTTGCTCATTTACTCAGTGTAGGCTTGGCCGACCATATAATACCCTACCTTATAATTTCGTTAAAAAAATAGGATGGGTAAAATAACATTTAATTTTCCGGAAAATATTAGTACTTTTAGCTTTAAATAAACCTCTAAACTTTATCCGATTTTGCATAAATTGTCAGCACTTGGAAGTAAATGCCACCCACTGTATATTAATTAGGAATACTAAAACGAAGTCCAATGTTATTTACTTTTTACTCTATCTGACTTTGAATAGCAATTAGGTTATAGTCTGGTTCCCTGAAGAGCTGTTTTACATATTACTTAAAATTTTAATTTAAGCAAAATTCTTTAATAATGATAAGCCTGTTGAATAAGAAAAAGTCTGTTAAAAATTTAAATTAATTAAAAGTTTATCAAAGTTTATTATGTAAATACATACTACATATAGAGCATTGCAAAATTTACCAAAGTTGACTAAGTAATGCCAAAATATTTAACATATATAAACTAGAACTCAAACATACAAATGTTTTTTTTTTAAATTAAAAAACCACAATCCAAGCACTTATAAAACTTTAAAAAATTTCAAACTAATAACAAAATTTATTGCATTTTCAGAATACAAGTGTAAAATTCAATTACATTTTTTGCTATTTAAACAAACAACCCAAAAACCAAAAATTTCAACATCATCTCTATCTATAATGTCAGCTAGGAGAGCTAAGATACAACTTTTATTATTCTTCCTAAGTGTTACACTTAGTCATTTCACCTATGCCCAAGATGGAGTAGGCTCCTATAAAAGAATCTACGATTCTATAAATCCATCATATCCCACTGCTACCGTTCCAGCTACAGCGGACAGTCCGAAAAAGATTTATACTCCCACGTATGTAACAACCGAATTGAGATTTGGTCGAGTTTTGGATCCCGAGAAGGAAAAGGTTGTCACTGTGAGAGGAAATAAAGGAGAAGATGTTGAACTGGTAGTAGGCAGAAATAGTCGAAAAGCTAAATCTGGTGAATCTAAAAGTTTCTTTGTACGATCAACTGGCATTGCTAGACCAGAACAGCCAAAATATTCGCAAAGACCCACAGATTTGGATCTTAAACACACTCAAGCTTTACTACATCAAGCCGAATTAACGAGACAATCAAAGGAATACCAACACCGTATGGATGATGCTATGGCTAGACAAGAACAATTAGAGAAATTAAAGTTAATTAAAACTCAAAACTTTAGAGAGCAGGAAGAAAATGTATGGCAACCAAAAATGACCAGAGCTAGTCGTCGTATACGATTTGAATCAGATGAACCACAATCCTATTATCCCCAACAATATACAGAAGACATGTATTTCATGCCAACACAACAATCTAGAGCAAGCAATAGACAACCTGCCTATATACCATTGGGTAGATCAAATCAATTTGCCTTCCCCTCAGAAAGGCAAGATGCACCTTCCTATGCCCCAGAAAGACAATGGCAGCCAATGGAAGTTTATGAACTGCGTCATCGCAATCTAAAACAAGTGCAACAACAAATGGTGCCCGTTTCATATCAAGCAGAATTTGGCTATACCCAATCTTTCCCCAGTGAGAACTTAGATAATCTCTATCGTAGCTCAAAATATGTTGAAACTTCGCCTCCAGTAAACAGTGCTTATGATGAATACAAGCAAAACAAACCTCCTGCCAACATAATCACCAAAAATAACTACACACCAGCCCGAAAACATACCATATATGTTCCCAAACCAGTTATGATTACCTCCTCGGCTATGGTCCAAGAAACAGCAGCACCACAACATCACACAGAAAGATACCAACAGCAAATGCAATTTAAACCCCTTAATTATGAGCCCACTGCCAAACCCTACTACGTGCAGGCAGACCCACCCACTTATGTTGAACCTCAGGTTTCTTCGCCAAAAACCACTGTTGTAGATGGTCCCGCTGTTACCGTTATCGAGGGCATTCGTGTGCCCGATACACCCGAGGATAAAGTGAAAACCTGGCGTAATGCTCGAGTTTTAAATAACGAATTGGTGCCATATCCCGACGGTTATACACCGCCAAAGGTGCAAATACAAACTTTCGATAGATAAATAAATGAATACTGGGACCCTAGGAATTTCCATTTCCTGTTACATTCGCTTATATCTTGTCGATAAACTTCACTAACATTATTGTCACTAACATTTAGTAGATATAGTTGTTGTAGAAGTCTGTATGTGTGTGCGTTTTAATTAATTAGCAATTGTTATTTATTAATCATATTAATATAAAAGTTACTATGTAATTTAGTTTGTAATTAAAAATTGTCGAAATAACTAAAATAAATATTTAAATTATGTTTTTGCGTGATTTCTATTTATTTTCTATGGTAATTGTAATAAAATTATCAGATTAATATTCATTTGTGTAAGGCAGGTTTGTCTCCAGTTAACTAAAAGTGCGGCCGCACAAAGGTGGCCCTTATATTGGACTTTTTCGATTTTTGGTGCTCCCTTGTTCTAATTGTTCTGTATTGTCTACAAACTAAATGCTGAAAATTTGAGCGAAATTAAAAATTGTTTTTGTGTCTCAGTTAACCCATTAGCAAAAAATTATAAAATTTCATTAAAAAAATAATTGGTCAATTCACAAGGTCTCTTATCATGTCATATTGTCATAATGTCCTAATATTTCACAATGGTTTTTATTGCTTTTCAAACAAAAAATTTCCTAAAATAATACTACTTTCTATGCTATGTTTAATGTGTTAACGTAACGAACCAGCTGAGACCAACGCCGAATGCCTAAGAGTCGGTTAAGCCGAGCCGCCGAGTCGTGATATATAAGGACATTATGACAATATGAATGCCAAGAGACCTTGTGAATTGACCAAATATATTTTTTACTTGCCATGTAAACCAGAATTCAACTTTTTTGTAATTTTTCTATTTTAAAAAAATAAATTTCTAAATGCAAAACTTTATATCTTTTTAACTAATTACTTCATAATTCAATTATTTTGAATAATTTCTACTTGCAAAAAAGCCTTTTCGAGATAACCCGCATTAAAAATAATTTTTTTTTTTAATTTTTGGTACAATATAAATAGGTTCAAAAACAAAAGATATGCGCATCTTTAGAGGCCAAGAACGATTCCAGACAATATCGGATACTCTATTCCAAAGAGAAGCGTTATACATTTTTCATCGCAAGTAATCCATTCGGACATGCAAAATCGTCTTTCAATGTCTTTGAGCTTCAATTCGTATGGTATCAAATTTCACTGTTTTTGGATGAATCCTGCTGCTTGCAAACGTTTTGAAATTGCTGCTTGAGTAGCTCCCAATGATTTTGCAAGTTCTTGTTTAATTTGACAACAATATCAGTGGAGTAATGCCTTCAATTCTTGTTCTTTAAACTTTTTTGGCTGGACTAGGCGATCTTTGTCTTCCGTGTCAAAATCACATCTATAGGTTTAAATATAACTCCATTTAATTTTTAAATTTTTTTGGAAAATATGACTTTGACCCAAAATATGAAACTTTAAATAAAAAGTAAACCGATTTTGTTAAAATGTTCACCATTTGGTTTTTAGATGACTAAGAATAAAGCTACGTACACACGGTTGTCATATTGTACAATATTGTCAGAAAAATGTTCAGAAAATGTCTAACAACCGAATGGCATCATTGTCAGATAAATTATTTCTATTGGCAACACTGTATGTATTTAAAATAAACGAAAGTGAAACAACCGTGTGAACTGACAATTTTTGTTGGCAGATAAATTTATTGTTTGACAATTGTCAGATAATGAAATTGTATGGTTTTCTTACAATCATCTAAACTGACAGTTTACCTTTTGCTAATAATATTTCATTGACAGTACATTGCGAGCACATTGCCAGATCTGACAACATTGTAAAATCTGACAACCGTGTGTACGTAGCTTAAACATCGAAAATCGACAATGTGCAAAATAAGGGATACACTTGGCCACACTAAGCTAATATTTTACATTTTAATTTTCGATAAATTTATGAACAAGTAGATACTTCATCAAAACTTTTTGATAAAAAGGGTCCACATAAATATTTAGCAGATTTTAGAGGGTGCTAAGTTTATACAACAATTTATTGATAGCATATTCAGGCAAAATTAAGAAAAACAATATATGTATGTATGTTATGGCGACTCACAGAAAAAAGTGATTTTGTTACCCCCCTTAAAATAAACCTTGGTTTGTTTTAGGAAGTATCCCATCATATTTTGAGTCTAGTGATAGCCGTGCGTGAGCTGGACTACTTTCAAAAATATAATTTCTTTAGGCTTTAAAAAATATTTGTATTTTATCACAAACCAACACATATAATAAGGGATTTTTGTTTGAACATGATGTTTGCCATAACTGTCCGATAAATGAAGTAAATTTAAAAATATTTATATTTACTTTCAAAATAGTAAACATTTTCATATAAAATCCTTGAACAATCGTATAAATTATAGAATATCTTTCAAATGATACACCTTATTAAACGTATGTGTTGGTTTAGGAAAAAATAAAAATATTTTCAAAAAACTAAAAAAAAATTTTTTTTGAAAATGGACCCTCTCACGAACGGTTATCACTAGACCCAAAATATTTTTGGAGACATCCTAAAATCCATTTGAGTGGGATAATAAAATCACATTTTTCTTGTCCATACGAAGTGAGTTGCTCTAATATATGCATATGTAACAAAATCAATTAATTAGAACTAAAATTAAAAAAAAAAAAAATAAATAAAAAAATTAGGCTTCAAAATTATTATTTGGTGTTTTGCAATTTCCCTAAAAATTACTCATCCTAATAAAGGTACAAAATTACATGTATGTAAGCCAGGCAACACTGTTTCATAGAATCAATTGCACTCAAGAACAACAACAAAAACCACTGCTATTCTCATTAACTTACTCTCCTTCATTATCTTTCGTTTACTTATTAATCGTATTTTATTATTTAGTTGATGTCGTGACTTTACACGTTTTGCTAGTGTCATTAATAGAATTAATTAATAAAATATTTCTTTAATAAATTTCGACACGTAAATTTCTCAAATATCAATTAATGTTAAGAAGTTCCGAAGTGAAGTAAAAATCTATCAAATATCAATTAAAATTAAAAATCCTTTGAATTAAAATAATACATAGCATTGGTAAGTAAAATACTACTATATAATTATACCTATTTAATGAAATAAATAAGTTGTGTTTGTTATTAGTGTGGTTTATTATTTTTATACCCTTCACCTTCCTTGAGAGGGGTATATATAAGTTTGTCATTCCGTTTGTAATTTCCACAATATAATTTTCCGACCCTATAAAGTATATATATTCTGGATCCTTATAGATAGCGGAGTCGGACTCTGTCTATTGAAATCCATAAACAGAGATATGAGCAAAAATCCGAGACCTCTGAAAATTTCATCGAAAAAAGACAATTTATTGCATGCTTTGACAAAAAAGCAACAAAATGTGTTGTAAGTTGGCTTCATTGCTTTGGGTATGTTGTTTTTGTTTTTTGACAATTTATTGCATGCTTTGACAAAAAAGCAACAAAATGTGTTGTGTTTTAGTTTCATTGTTTTGCATATTTTGTTTTTCTTTGGTGTTTTTTTTTTGTGTGTTTCGTTTCGTTTGGCGTTGTTGTTTTTATACCCTTCACCATCGTGAGAATGGTATATACATATAAGATTGTCATTTCGTTTGTAACTTCTACAGTATAATCTGTTCGTCAGCAATTAAATGTAACATTTTTAAACGTTTTCTTGATATATTTAGGATGATATACGCTGAAAGTGGGCAATTAATGTATCCACAACAAAGGTGAAGGCTATATAAGATTCGGCATAGATTCGATTATAGAGATCGATTAATTTTTAAAATTTGATAATTTCATTGTTAACAATGCATTAACATTAAATAAAATAAATAATATATTAACTACAAAAGCTTACAAAAAAAATTTATTTATTTTATTTAATGTTAACCCTCTATCATTCAAGAACACCGATTTTTTTGATTTTTCGTATAAGGGACGAAAACAACAAAATAAAATACACGTATTTTTTGATTTTTATTTATTTTTATTATTTAAAGAAAAAAATTGAAATTAGGGGTGTGTTGCTTTTAGGCAACATTGCGGTTTGTGGTCAAAACTTATATGACCTTTACGAAAGATGAAAGTCTCTGAAACAGTTCTTTGTTTTTGTAAAGCATAAGGCTACCCCGCACTTTTCACATGTATTATGAGTAAATCCAATACTCTTGGGCAGCTTGCATCTAATTTTCTTATTAGACCATTGCGGCCAGTGCCCTATCTGGTCTTGTCGGACTGCCTTTGGAGGTACATGCTGCGCCGGTCCTTTGTGCTTTTTGGCATCAATTTCGGTCTGCAATGATCGCCGACCAGAAACTGTAGATTTAGAAACCTCCTGGCGAAAATCTGCTGATGATAAATAGTTTGATGGAAGCTTTTTGTATTCAGCAACCCTTTTGTGAAGTATCCATGCATTTGCCATCGTTATATCCAAATAATGATAAAATATTCGCATAGGCCACCTTTTGCTTCGCAAGTGTATTTTATATATATCCATTATGCTGTCAAGGAGATCAACGCCACCCATATGGCGATTGTACTCTCCGACCAAGTTAGGACGCTTTATTTGCACATACCTTGAATTCTTTTTGTCCCATCTTCGAACATCAGTTTCAGGTTTTTGCCCAACAAAGGTGGAAGCCAGATTAACAATTTTGTTGTCCTTCCATGCAACAGTTGATACGTCGATCCCGTTGATGTCAGCTACGTATTCTTCTGAATAGCCTCGTTCTTTTTTCATAGCTATTTTCTCTGATGACAGCTTACAATCCGGTATTCTATTTCTTCTAATAGTACCGAGACTGAGATGCCTTCTTTCCATTAGCCGAAGAGATGTAAAATAGTTGTCAAAATAAAGTTTAAAGTTTTGGTTTCTTGGAATCATACGAGCTACCATCATGACGACATTAGAAGAGGCGCAAAATCTAAGCCATCTTCACTATCTTGAAGGTCATTTAAAGTTGCAATAATGCTTTCGTCACTAAGTGGCCGTTTACGTGACATTCTATAATATAAAAACAAGCAACAATCCAAAAAAAAAATATAAAAACAACCAACAATCAGCACAACAGCTTTCAAACAAAAGTTGACCCCTTTTCACCTGATGTGGCTTACGGGCAACAATCATTATTTTTCAAAAAAAGCAAAACAAAACATAAAAATTCTAGTAAAACACTGTTTCAATATAATGTTCAAACACTTACCTCTCCAATTTATAAAAGTGGCACAAAAAACACAAGCAGAACACTTTATTATTACACTTTGAAATAGCAGCAAATCGTTGCTATGCGTAAATACCGGCAGTTACAAAACAAATGTCAATTTTCAGCAAGTATTGCCACCTAATTGATTTTATTTGTACAAGTTCGTTAGATCAGTGTGTTAACCACGGGATACAGTGCGTGATTACATTAAAGAAATATATTTATATTAATTTTGAGGCACATCAAAGGTTTGTTGCCTACAGTCTACAGTATGCTACAGAGGGTTAAACTTAGAATTTTAATAAGCCTGAAAAGTAAGGTGCACGTTTATATCGAATTAGAAATGTTAGTTTGGAGTATATTAGATGTAAAATAATGTTCTTAGAAAACAACTTTGACAACTATTACGAAAGATATTTGCAAAAGACAATATAAAGTATATAAAGTTGAATGTTTTATGAAATAATTGTTGATTGATTATTTTTAATTGGATAATCATTCTAACTCCATTACAAATACTTTAAACTTTCGTTCTTAAGTTAGTACCTATATTGGTGTGTTAATCCAAAGTCGATTCCAAAATTAATGTAGAAAGTAATTTCTAATAATATTTCCAATGTAACCAACTTGGAATAAAATTATAAACTACATTTGGTTTCAATAATATTTGTCTATATAAACTTCTTTTAAATTTTAACTTGAAAATAAATTTATTTGATTAATCTACAATTATTGATCGAAGGATTTTTTATTCAAAATTAAAAAAATTTATTCATTTGAATAAAAAAATTATTTTTTCCTTGATTATTTAAATGACAATCCCAGTTGCTATATATATAAAATATATATTTAGAGGTAATGTCCCATGAACCGAATCTGGCAACCAGAAATTTGTGGTTGCCCTTTGGCAACGCAAATGAAGTTCGGTTGCCATCTGTAATACCATTTAGGTATCTGTCAACGTAACTGAAGTTCGGTTGCCATCCATAATCGACCCATTAGACATTACAACCTGTTTTGTGTTATAAGAAATAATTCACTTAAAATCGATAATCGACCCATAATTATAGTGGTTTCTGAAAATAGTACAGATCGGTTCATGGGACATTAGCTACAAATAAATAATACACTTAAAATATGTGTTATATTTATTAGCTTTTTAAGCCGACTACTTACAACATTCGGATTCCTTAACGGGACGGATCAGCTGATCGTTTTTGTTGTATGTAAAGTAGTTGGTGCAGTTATAGTGATATCTGCTAACAGTGTTGATTTTTAAAAACAATTCAAAACAAGTAAGAAAGTATGGTATGGTTCTTTTCATGAATGATTTTTGGAGGTATTATATCGGTATACTTTAAGGTGGGTGTCAGACTAATATTTTTGAGCGTTACAAACATCTGCACAAACGCATTATACCCTCCCCACTATGATGGTGTAGGATATAAATATTTATTTTGTTAACGGTTTCCGGAAAATATTTTTAAATATACAAATTCGGAAAGACCTACTTTTAATTTGATTTCAAGTTTTTAATGGGCATACTTAAGAATACCAATACTAAAATTTTAATTGCTTGTTGAACTCGGTTGATAAATAAATATTTATTATGACAGGTTTGAGATTAGCTAGAAATAGATCCATATAAGAAAAACGTGTCAACAAATTTCGAAATACAAAAATATATTAAAATGTTTGAATATCTATATAAATATATAGATGTCTTTGTAAGTTTGTTTGTTTGTTTGTTTGTTTGAGCATCACGCCTAAACGGCTGAACCGATTTTATTGAAATTTGGAACGTAGATAGATCCTTACTTGAAAGCGTCAATAGGCTATAACTTTTTTCAAAAACGAAACGATTTTTTTTATAAAATTCTTACATATTTTTTTACTACGACAGGGGTAGCGAAGCGCAACGGGTCAAGCTAGTTCTTAATAAAATTGTTCGATGAAAGAAAATAGTTTGTCGTAATCATTTGGAATCGCTCTTGGAACAGAAAACTTTTCATATTTCTTTCACAAATGGGCACTGCTCGGTTATTTTTTAGTTATTGCAACATATAATATATATTTTTTCCACGTTGTCATAGATTTAATGGCAATATAAATTCCAGATGTGTGTTCGAAATTGATGTCAAACCTGAAATGATCACAATATGTAGTATATATCGTTTAAAATATTATCATAATTTTATAGCTTCTGGGCTATATTTTAATCGACAAGCTTTCTTTGATTATTTTTTATTATTGCGATGCATTAATAAAATGGATGGGTTCATAAATACGTTAACTTCGTACGTCACTGATAAAAAGATCAACAGCTGTTTTAATTACTTATAATACATGAGGCCTAAACCAGTAATACAAAATAGTCTATTAGAGTCTGTTATGTTGCAGTGATATTATCACACACTGAAAAACACTAATAAGATTTTGTAAAAAAAAAAATATTGTACATGTATTTAAAGATTCTAATTCAAACGAGATTTTGAGGATAATCAAAAGGGTTATAAGACTTAAACTGATTAACTGTAAATATTTTAATATCATGCTTATTTAATTTATCTATACATTGTTTAGCTTCGATCTCCAAGTATAACATCATTATTGGTGACACCAGCATAAAACCATTCTGTGAAAATGAATACTTGGTAATATTATATTGATCCGGTATAAGATCTAGATAAACAAAAACGGCGGGATATTTTGTTGTCAAAGTTAAACTGTAACTGTTCACTTTAAGGCTTTGTGTAGTTTTGCACAAATTTGTGTGAGTAAGTTTTAGCTGAAAAAAATACGGAAAACAAAAATAAATTTGTTTAAAATATAATATCTACAATAAAGTCCAACCTCTAGTCCCGGATCTTTAACCATTTGTGCGAAAATACCGGGGAAATAAAAAGTCCGAGCAATGGGTTCCGTGTTTCGTTGCAAAATAAATTCTAAAAAGCAATTGTTGTTGTCGAAAGGTTCCTTGATGACCTCGGCAATGGGTATAACTTTGTCGTAGTGGACTCCATTAGGTTTCTGTCAGTAGACATTTTAATTAATTTATCTATAAGTTTTTAAGTATTTTTGTATTTACCAAAGTAGCTGGCCACTGCAGTGTTTGTTTAGGAAACAATTCAGTCCATTTGTATATATTCAAGGTAACTTGTAAATCTTTAGTATCCACCTCAAAGTAATCACATATCAATGAAACATTTAAAGATTGTGTAGTGGAATCAAACAAAGCTACTATAGCTATGGGAGCCAGAAACTCTTTAGACCAGTAATGCAATAACTAGAACAAACAATAAGTTATTGTTAACATTGATATTATTTTTATTTTAATTAAAATATACTTACCTTATAATTTCCATAATAATCTATGGCGGACCAAGAAGGTGCCACCCATACATCATTTAATTGCCAATATAGTGCACCCATAGTTTTATGCTGAGTATCGCGTAAACTGCGATACAATTCAGTTTCGATTTTAGTTGCCATTGCTTGGGAAATTTGACTGAAATATATTAAGGCTTCTAAATAATCATTGTCTTCTGGCAAAGGCAGTGGGAAATGACGTCTAACTAAACCGGTTATAGCCAACATGCCTAAGGGATGATGTTGTCTATGATTCATCAAGTCCTCTAAACTGTCGGAACCATTTAAAGTCCTAAGCCAAGATCTCATTGAAGGTAAAGACTGGAAACCATATTCAGAAGCAAACCTAGGTCGGGGATATATGTTGGGACTCCAAGCGTCTTGGAAAATATCATAAAAGTGAACTGAAAGAAAATATATGTCATATTTATGTAAATACGGTATTTATTGCATACTTACCATCACCATAGTTTGGATCTTGTGGCTGTTCCGATATATAATTATCCTTTTCTGATTCTTTACCATTGGAGGGTGATGACACTAAAGGTCTCGGCCTACTAGGATAATCCAATACTTTAAGCTCATGTACCACGGTAGCCAAATACAATTGCCTGTAATCTGCTTTATATTTTTCTTCCTGATATTTCGTTTGATACCAATTTTGTGCTAACGCCACTTCATTTTCATTATTTGTTGCGAAAATTGCCACACTTGCATGATGTCCAATTCGTTTGGCATTTTGTAAGACCTCCTGCCGCACCGAAGCTAAAAATTCCTCAGTAGCTGGATACATGGCACAGGCAAACATCATATCTTGCCAAATTAAAATACCCAGCGCATCGGCAATATCGTAGAATTCATCTGACTCGTAAATACCACCGCCCCAGATGCGTATCATATTTTGATGAGTGTCTTTGGCTGATTGCAAAAGATGTTTAACTAGAAATTTAAATAAAAATAAAGATTTTAGTAATGTTCGATCTATTGATGTGAAAAGTCCCAAATCTCCAGCACATGAAAAATCATTGCTCGACTGAGTCAGAGTAGTAGTCATCTACTTTATCATTTATTAATTTCTATAACAGCAACGAAAATTAGATTAGTCTGAAAATCAAATGTATGGTTCCCTCAGCCTAAAAACGTTATACTTTTTTTTAATTATATATCATTCTCCTCAAGATATTAGAGAATAAATCTCCTTTATGTTCAATTGAACTACAACGAATAATGTTTAGGAGGATTTCGGATGTCTAGGCTTCGTCAGCGCATTATCCTCATAAGAGATCGGGAGTCAATATGGACTGTGTTACATTTCTGAACTGTCCTAATAATCTTCAGAAAAAAAATTCCCGCTAATATTATCGCTCGATTATGGTGACCTTATGATACAAGATTGTTATTGTAATAGAGAAATCTCGATGTTTTTGATTGCCTGCTATAAGTATTATATAGAGTGAGTTTTCTTAGATCGGTCCCAAAAATTTTAGCTTAATTCGTGAACATTAACTGTTTGATAAACTGGCTCTACAAAAATTATTTAGGTCGCAGTGCTTAGAACCTTTTTAATATAATTTAAACACACAATTTGTGGATATTTTTCACAAGATTTGCAAGGATTCGAATTGAACTGTTTTAATGGCCGATAAACATTCAAAAAAACTCTAGTTCTCCATCTATCTTCTAATATTTGGTCGACAAAACAGGTTCTTTGATATTGATATAGAACGTTTTGGGTATACAGGTCCATCAAACATATTCGTCACAAGTTTTTGCTAAGTTGTTAGGGAAGAAAAATAATCTATAACGATTTTCCAACACCTTTTTCATGGAAATTGAAGTAATCCACCATTGGCATAGATACTACTAATTCAGTCGATATAGAATGTGTAATCAAAGAAGAGAGCTATGTATTTAAATTCAGTATGTGGAAATACTTATTTTCTCAAAGCTGGAAATCAATCTATCCTCCAAGACAATAGACCAACTCACAACTTTTTCTATGAGTTACATGTCGTCTGGTTTATAATTAATTTTTCACGTACTTTTTTTCGGTGACCACTTTGACCGAAATAACAGTTGTAAATAAATGACTAGAGAAGATAATATCTGACATATTTTTAAAAGCTAACGTGATTAAAATAATTTTATATTGGACCAAAAATAGGTTTTCGCTAAAATAGAGTGTATACGTTTTTTTTATGGAGCACAATGACATTTTCAAAGTTCAATTGTTGGACTCAGAGAAAACTTAATTTATCGAATCGGACTTCCAATATTCACTATAGTTTAAAAACCCTGGTTCCGACATACGATCGTCTATACAAACAGAGTTAGGACATGCTCATTTCGACCAAAGGAGTCAACTGTTGTAATATGGGTTTTCAAAAATATCTTACTCTATGAAATTTCTTTGTGTCATATCATCTATGGACATATTATGACATTGGATGTCATGTCATGACATGACATGTTCTAGCATTTCTTGTAAAACATTAAAATAAAAAAAATATATATAGCAATAAAAATCAAATATAATGCAATAGATAACAAATGAATACTTATTAACTTAACGTTATAGTTATAAATCAAGTAATTAATAACTATAACGAAGAAAACAATAATTTAACAACTCACTTCTAGTCTTATCACTGTTGAATTCTGGTAATATATGACTGGGTATATAATTACTGCCCTTCATGAACATTTCCTTGCCATTCACTTTAAATAGAAATGTATTGCCAGTACCTAGGAAAACAAATAAATCAAACATATTTCCAAAAAATTCATCATAGAAAATAATTTATACTAATACATACCCTCGGCTACAGGTTCTTCCACAAGCTCTATCGTTCTAAAGCCAATTCTAATGGACTTCTGAGAAGTGGTCTTATCTCGTAAACTGGAGTTGGCTTTATTCCACCAGGCTTTTAGGGTAAAATGTAAAGGATAGAGTTTTTGGTCTCCAAAACCATTTGGCCACCAAAGTGTTATTTGTTCCTAGTTAAAAACATATTTTAAATTTGGCTAAACAAAATTAAATTGCGATTTCAAACTTACTAAAGGTATAGCCATATCAAACATTATCATGGGCGCTTTGTAACTAATAATTTTATTAAATACCACAGCTTCTCTTAGTAACTCACTGTCAATGTAAAAACATACAATTATGTAAAAGATTAATATTTCATCTACTCTTTGTTACTTGTATTACAACACTACTTACACTGCATAAAATGTTAATTCAGCCTTGAAGTCTTTTTGACCATTGCAATCAATAAACACCCTGACATTCATATTCCAATGTGTTTGATTGCGACTTAAGGCCACATCAACATCACGCATCACAGCCACATCATAATACTCCATTACCACAGATTTCCATATGCCCATTGAAGGCGCCGCCAAACCCCAATCCCAGGAAAAACTGGCTTGCATTTTTCGTAACATATTCATGTGGCACTCACCATGGTATCGTTGATTTGGACAATTTGGTGGTATGATAATATTTTTATCTTTAAAACTGTTGGCTCTTTGCAAGGCAGCATAAACGGGTGATTTTATTTCTATCTCTAGTAAATTTTCCTGTTGCAAGATTTTCGTTATATCATAACTGTAACGTACAAACATATTGTCCGTTCTACCCAATAAATAATGATTTAAACGTATCTCAGCCACGGTATCAACACCATGAAATGTGAGATTTACGAAACGTAGCGCTTTCAATTCACTGGGATCCACTACAATTTAAGTGTTAAGTTAAGAATAAATTATAAATTTTTAGTGAGTACAACTTACTTTCAAAGGTGTTGGTATAGGTCCAATTATCGTACGATATCCATCTTAAATTTACATCATTATATGAATCCAGCACTTGTTCACCGTACAAAGCCGAATAGACTCCCGAGGGCACTGTAATATCCGTTTTTGTAATGGCTGAAAATATTGATTTTAGAACATTTATATCACAAGCATGTTCATTGATTGGAAATTTTACAGGTATTTTGTTTTCGTTACAATAACAAAATAAATCGACGGACTAAATTCATAACCCTCTATCTTAGGAATATTAAATTAATTCTTCTAAAATATATTTTTAAGCAGGCTACTAAATTCTATACATAATTTATTGTGAAATTTTTGCAATATTGGCAATATTTGTTAAAAATCGAAAGTTTTTTCTACAAAAATATTCATTTTGTATAAACAAAACAGCTAATAATGTAGAAATAATCCATTACGTCTATTTACCTTTCACACTAAATCAGTAGGTAACCTTGGAAAGTACACATAAATTATTGACATATAGACAAATTTTAATTTTCCCCTTTTAATTAATTTTATTTGGTACAAATACAAGCGTTAAAATTGAGAAAATTATTGCATTTTAGATATACTAAGCATGACAGCAATATGAGTATCTACTATCTATTCGAATAAGTAATCAAACAACTTTGAAGAATTTAAAAAAACTCCTTATACTTCTCGTTCTCACGGAAAGATTCAGAAATATATATAATGATTAAACCTGAAAAAGACGTTAGTACAGTTGTCAATATTCTCAAAAATTTTTGGAAAGTTACTCCTTTGAACTAACAAGCATTATTCCTGATTTTTTCATTAAATTTGTTTTCAGAAGGAGACACAGTGCTATTGAAGACGTACATCGAATAACAATCCTATACCGAAAAAATGTATAGAGCAAACAGTATTGCTCTGCATTATGTATAGAGATCTCTCAAGCATTTAAGGCCCACAAAAAAGTAAGCTGAAAAATAATGGAAACTAACTATTCTACTAGAAAAATATATTGTAATGATATTTAATATAATTAACCAAATTATTTCTATACAGGTTGAAAATGAACTTTTGCATTTAGCACAGCTTTCTAGTGTGTCTGACTGAAAAATTATTCGTTAATGGTTCACCCCAGCCATTAATTTTGTTGATCACATTGTATTGTCATGTTTTTACCTTTTTATACCCTTCACCTTCGTGAGAAGGGTATATATAAGTTTGTCATTCCGTTTGTAATTTCCACAATATAATTTTCCGACCCTATAAAGTATATATATTTTGAATCCTTATAGATAGCGGAGTCGATTTAGCCATGTCATGGAAAAAAAATAAATTTTGTTTACCTTAAATTGCCTAAAAATTTTTATTTTGAAGTATAGTTTGGTGAAGGGTATATAAGATTCGGCCCAGCCGAATAAATCTCTCTTACTTGTTTATCTACATCTCGATTACTAAGTCATAAATATAGACAATATGGATATCTAATGATAGATATTTCAAAGTCCATTGCAACAATGTATATAAGGCTATACAAAGTTGGACCTACAATGGGTCAAAATCGCGAAAAAAAATTTTCACAAAAAACATTCTTTTGTCATAAATTTTTTTCACTAATAAATTAAAAAAAAATTTTTTTAAAAAATTAAAAATTTTTTTTTTTTAAATTTTATATTAAAGTATAATTTGGTGAAGGGTATATAAGATTCGGCACAGCCGAATATAGCTCTCTTACTTGTTTAAAACTGTGTTTTTTTCCTTTAAATAAACCTAATTCTTAATAAAAGCAGTTTAAAATTGTAACAACTCTGTATTTATATATTTAAAGGTGTAATTAGACGTGCCATAACCGTAACCATATGAAACAGCTGTTCGAACCAAGCTTATGAGCAACAATGTATCTGATTATTGGTGACATGACATTAAGGCCATAGGCATAACAATAAAATGTTTATGATATGGCTATGGTTACGGCTATGGCGATATGGTAAGGCACGACTCATTTATGCTTAATAATCAGTCTGTCTTTTAATACACACACTTATATTACACACTGGATTATCAGTGTTCTTATACATTATAAAGAATACTGGTAATGCAGTTGATGTTAATTCTAACAACGCCTATGATCAATTGACTGACTTCAAACGCTGTCACTATTTATATACAGCGCTCTTTTCCAGTGGCTTCATGAATTATCTCTTAACGGACAAAGGATTCTCCAGAAATAGAACATTCTAGTTCAATTTCTAGAGCTTTTAGCAGCTTCAACATTTACTGTTAATAACTGTGTGTTATAAGTAGAAGTTTCTACTGATGGCAATGTTTATAAACATGATGAAGGTTGCAAGCAGCCGTTACAAACTGTTAAATTCAAATCTTTAGTGCAACAATATGTTTATGTGCATGGAGCAGTGAGTAAGTAGCTCGTCCTTCGAGCTCTGGAAACAATTGAACATCCCTAGTTCGGTTCCTACACAGGGCAATTTTATGTTTTATTTTATTAAACTATATATTTTACAGCCGGTGGAAGTATATTTGAGGACGTGACCCATTCATTTTTTTAAATCGCGAATGAAAATATCTAGTGTTTCTGCAAAATAATAAGTAGTTATAACTTAGTTGCAATATTAGTTGCTGGCTTACTATGTAAGTAATATTTTTTCTGTTAAGATCAAAACGACGATACTGCGCATTTGTAAGTAGGTATTCATATAAATCCTTTTGTGGCATCTGAACAAATCTAGTCTCAAATGGAATACTAAAGTTAATGCTACAAAATTCGTTTACGTTACATTCACTTTAAGAAGTGATTTAAAATAGATATATAGAAATAATAGAGTAGCTTCGGGTAATGTGGACTACCGTTTTGTATTTTCTAAATTTTGGGCACAATATATATTGATATTAAAAAAGTTGTGTACCAATAAATTTGCAAATGTATTATCTAATTGTTTTTGTAGTTGAAAATTATTTGCGTCAAATGAGAAAAAATGTATGTGAAAATATTGTAAGGAACCCAATAACCAGCATTTAAAAAAGTGGAGGGTAATGTGGACTATTATTTAAAACATAAAATTCATGAACCAGATAAAGCCAAATACTCCTACAATATTTCCTCTATAGCTCTAGAATAAAAGGGATATAAATGTATAGTTTGTAAATTCTTTATACATTCCTAAGCCATAAGTAGGTATATCTACTTATTTGATAACTTTTGCAATAATCAAACAAGGCATTAAAAAAAAGGTGCAATGTCTGCGCCAATTTGTAAAATAAAACTACCCATAACAATATTTGTGTTCATAAACAAATAATAGATAACTTATACATATAGCAACCAAAGCATTTTCTAATAAAATGTATTCCATTGTTAATATCTTTGCAGTCCATACCATACATACCAACTACAAATAAAGTGCAACAATTTGTATTAGATACTATAAAAGGTAAGAACAAACCAAACATTTATATATTTGATAATGAATAAATTTAATCGGAAATAACTAACAGTAGTTAAATTTCTGTTATGTTATAATTTATGATTTAATTAGGTATAAAATAGTTCCAAATTCGAACAAAAAAAAAAAACATATAATTATTTACAATTAAATATTTGACTTACAATGATTTTGATTTGTTAACGTCCAATTTTTATTTAAATACACATAATTAACCGATTCCATGAAACACTCATTGGGTAAACAAATTATAAAAATCGCTGCGTAAACAATGCCGTAAATTTTAATAAATTTGTTTATTAATGCCATTTTATTATAATTTAAATTGTTTTAGGTTTTTACTTTTTACTTTTTCTTTTTTTGTTTGTATTTTGCTTAAAACTTCTTGTGCAATTTGCTTCTATAAAAATTTATCATGTTTCGAAACTAATTTATTAAATTGACTTTTCATATTTGTTGGAAATATTTTACATATGTAGATATATAAATAAATTCTTTTTAGGTATATTTTGTTATTTTTGTTTTTAAAATTTTATCACTTGAGCTTTTTTTTTAAACACATTTCGTATGACTGCGATAAAGAGCGAGTAGCGTCAGACTGACTGTTTGTATTTTTATTTGTTTAAAATTAAAGTAACATTTATAAATTGCAAAATGTTTGTTTGCGGCTTTATAAGAATAAGAACTTGATTATTAAGTTGATCACGAATATAAGAGAAATATTGAGGGAGAGAAAGTATATATGTCTATCAAGAGCAAAACAATATTGATAATTTGTAAAAATAATGCTAATTTAGAGATTTTTTATTGACCACTCTTAGTAGAAATCGCTTTTTAATATTTATATAAAACAAGGTAAATTCATTACGAATTAATTCATTGGTTCAACCCCTTTGTACTTTACATGTATTGAATTTATTATATTTTTCTTTAATTAAAATCCATTACCTATTCAATGTTGGCTACCCTACCCTTTCAGCTCAACTACCGTTATCAAAATAACTGCAAATACCGTTATTGATATAATCGTTAATACCGTTACCTCTAAATACTGTTACCGATATACATAAATACAAATTTATGATTTTAATAATTGAGTTTATTGAAACTTGATATTTGTGGATTTTATTAATAATTTAATTCAGGGTGAAATTGAAATTACCTATAAAATACCATTACCGAAATAACAAACACCGTTTCTGCTAAATGACCGTTTCCGAAATAGTCCAAATTTATGTTACCGTTATCTTCTTACCGTTTTGAATCGGTAGCCAACCTTGATATAAAAAGTACCAATAAATTTTATAGTTTCAGATTTTTTAAATTGTTATTTAGAATTTTTATCTGAAATCTTGATCGTAATTGTACTACTTCTTTGAAAATTTTCAATCAAACATGTAGGTAAAGACTTATCCATTTGAATAGTCTTAAATAGTATAGTCTTTTTTTAATTATATTTGTTTGTGATTTCAAAATTTTACCAATTAACATCACTCTTAGCCGGTGTTTTTGAATATGTGTTTATTTGTTATTTGTACATTGTTCTCTTCTTATTGAATTTATTTTTTGAGCAGAATTTACTCTCTCTTTTAAATACAGTGAGGTGTGAAAAATTGTAAATGTTTGAAAAATAGAATGATACATAAGTACGAATCGTCTGTAGTAGAGTATTCAAAACCGAAAACCGGTTAACCGGTTTTTTCATCTTTGTAAACTCGACCGGTTTCGGTTTTGTTTAACTTTTCGGTTTTTAACAAACCAGTTCCATTATTATGGCCTGAACAGTTAATCATTTGATCGTTTTTTGCCCCGTTTTTTCGAATACTTATATTGAAGAAGAATAAAAACTGATTTTGTGACCTCCAATATCTCGTATAGATGGTATTTGATTTATGGTGATCTTTAGCACCTCATTAGGAACATAAATACCAAATTTAATTTAACTATCTGTTATACATAAATAAGTATAAGAATGTATGTACAATATAAACTTATGTTAATTTTTGCAAAGTTTTATGTTTAATTGATTTGCAATAATGTAATGTAGCTGCAACATAATCAAATAAAAATCATAATTAATTGAACCTTGAAAGTAATTGGTGTTGTGTCAATGGCAATCAACAATGAATTTTAAAGCACTCAGTTTGCACATAAGAAATGTTACTTACAATTCTCAAATTCAGAATATATAAAGCACAAGAATTCAGTGCAACATAATCTCAATATGTACTTAGGAGAACAATAGAACATCATATTATTTGACGGCTTTTGTGGAAAGTAACAAAATTCAAGCTTAGCATTAAAACATTGACATCATAATAAGTATTATGTACAAATGTGGTAAAGTAACGCTATTGACTTTTGTAACTACACTTAAACAATAATTTAAATCTATTCATTTAGAACTAATAATTTGCTTAACTATTTTCAATTTATTAGAGTTCATTATCATTGTTTTCAAAATCGTATAGTTTTTATAAGAGAACATAAATATGTACATATACTTAAAGGGGAATTTAATTTTTCTGGTCAACCGTGTCAAAAAATGTTATTGGAACACAGATTGTTTAATTCATCGTGCACGCAGAGAAAACATAATATGTTTTCTACATGTTTGCCATAACCATTTCAACATTTTACAATATGATAGTCACTGTAATTGTGTATATGATTGCGATAACCATAATATGTTTAAGTCACCGTTCAATTGATTGTAGCAGGGACCGTAACGGTAAGTGATATCAAAAAAGTTATTTTATAACAGTTATTTTGTGACTTTAAAAATAAAAATCCATCTAAAACAGTTATTATTCAACGTAAAAATGAAAGTTCGAATGAAACTGTTAAAAAATTACTTTTAAATAGCCGTCATAAAAAACTCATTTGAGAAGTTTTATTTTTTTTATTTTTTTTTTTATTTTTTTTTTTATTTATTTATTTATTTCCAAATCATTGGCAACACAATTCAGTTATTTAAAATTACCTTATTCAACTATTTACAGTATATATAAAAATTTATATAATAGCACTTAAATTAAAGTTAAGCCCCCCCCGCAAAGATACAAAGAATAAATATAGTACAATTTTACATTATGTAAAATATTAATAATCGAACCATTGGTTGGTTTAATTATCATATTTAATTAGATGTTTTACAAATTCTCTAATAAAATTTTTCGAAATTCATCCACTTTATGCGAAAACCGCCTTTCTTGGTATAACAGTATTTTTTCCGTCAGAAAAAAACTCAATTGAGGAGTTTTATTTTTTCCGTCATAAAATAAAAGTCATTTGAGGAGTTTTATTTTTCCCGTCAGAAAATAAAACTCATTTTATGAAAATTGACAACTAAAGCTTGCCGCTGGTCATATCATTACAATTTGTAAAGCACCTTGCATTAGATTTTAATTTGTTATTTTTTGATTCCTATTATCAAATTGTTGTTGTTTTTTTTTTTCTTAAACAAATTAATTACTACACACATAATATCAGATAGATTCAATAAAGAAAGATACTGAAAAAAAGTAGAAAATAAACGAAAAGAGTTTAATTTTTTGACGGGAAAATTAAAACTCCTCAAATGACTTTTATTTTATGACGGAAAAAATAAAACTTCTCAAATGAGTTTTTTTTCTGACTGAAAAAATAAAACTCCTTAAATAGTTTTTTTTATGACGGCTATTTAAAAGTCTTTTTAACAGTTTCATGAGAACTTTTATTTTTTCGTTGAAAAATGACTGTTAACTGTGGAGTTGAGATCATATTTGTAATATCACCATAGGTTCTGAAAGAGGACGTCAATACGAATCTATTGGTATATAACAATATAGGTCTCTGTTGACTCTAACATACAGATTTTTTGATTTCAAATTTTCTGGATAACCGTTATTTACGGTCCCTGGATTATAGCAATCATATATATGATTGTAGTGATTAAGTATATGTTTACACTTAAACAATACTTGTAAAATTTTGAAATGGTTATGGTAAATATGTTAAACTATATTTTTTTCTCTAAGTGTAGTAAATATTTATATGTAGTGTTTTTTATATAATTGAAAATTATTGGATATTAAGGTCTTAATAGTTATGTGTAGAAGTACTTTAAGCCAAATAAACCGAAATAAGTATATATCGAGATTAATTTTGACTCTAAATTTGTTTGTGATTGGTCCATAATTTGAATATATACTAGGTGTAGGATAGTATATGTTCGGGCTTGTACGACTATTACTGGTTTTATATGATTTTTTTATTAAATTTTCTAGCGAAATATTAGCGGTATTCACAATGTAGAGTACTTGGCCTGGTAATGTAATAAAAGAGCAGAATATCAAAAAAATAAAAACAAAATACATTAGAAATTGAAATCTTTGTCAATAAATAGCTTTTCTGCTTTTTTACTAGCCCAAGTACTCTACATTGTGAATACCGCTATTATCTTTCATTTTGTCATTTTATGTATATAATTTTTGTCATATAATTATTTGCTAGCGGATTTTTATATGATGATAACATTTAGTTATTGTAGTTAACCCCTTAAAGGCTTTAACTTGCGAAATAGTCACGTCATTAGCGTTTAAGCTATTCCAGAAATGTAGGACCTATAGAAAGCACTATCATTAAGGTGAGATTTTAAATGACTTTCGATAGTATGGCTGATATGAAACATAAGTATTAATGTGAAAATTTATCTCGATATTAAGAGGTTGTATTGCACAGATTGAAACAAAAGTAGTAATAAATTTGTATCTTCTAAAATACTGGTTCAATTGTCAGATTCGTTTATAGCGTATATGCCTATGTTTGCCTACACACATAGCTGCCAGATTTGACGATTTATCGCCATTTTGACGATATTTTGTTTAAACAATAGCAAAGTGACGATTTTCTGGTTCCTTTAGTTTAATATTTTTGTTTTAATTATACCTTAAAGTATACCAATCTGTTCAGGATCACTTTCTGAGGCGATTAAGCGATGCCCGTCCGTTCGTCCGTCAATGTCAACCTTCAATTCAATCTACAGGTCGAAATTTTAAACATAATTCGACAAAATATGGCACAAACTTTTATATTGCCCCAAGGACTAAGCCTATTGAATTTGGTTAGAATCGATTATTTTTATTATTTCTCCTAGCCCCCAAACGATTGCCCTATCTAAATATAGTAAAGGTCTCATAAATATATATTTGATATAGATATCCAAACTCGCATCACAAAATTTTGTTACGATCGGTCCATAATTAGTCAAATAAGCCCACTTCCGAAAATCACTTTAACTAGCATAAATCTCTTAGGGTATCATATGGTCGGGCTTGACCGACTATACTTTCGTTCTTGTTTTTATATTGAGTTCTTTAACCAAATTTTAAAAAAGTTAGATTTTTAAAATTATTTACAGCCTAATTATGAAAAAAAAATTCCCCGGGAGTTTTTTCCCTTATCTCATTTTTAACATTGAATTTGAATATGAAAAACTCCCGCAGATTATTTTTTTTTTTTCTTAATTGGGCTGTTAAAAAGTTTACTCATTTTCATGTTTAAAGCTGTTTTCTTTAGAAAATTTCATGTATAGCGGTGATTTCTGTAGAAAAGTTCGTATATACCAGAGTTTTCTTTAGAAAATTTCATATATAACGTGCGTAACAATATTTCCTATAGAAAATTGCATATATAACTGTATTTTCTGTAGACAATTTCATATAAAACGATGCTTTCTATAGAGAATTTCTTGTATAACAGTATTTTTTATGGACAATTGTTTGTTTACCTAAACAAAACCACCATTTTTCAAAAAATTTTAATTTAATAATATATAATTTTATTTGCAGAAACTATCAATTGTTTTTTTCTAACGCCATTATTAAAAAAAAAACAAATATTTGTCAAACGGTTTTTGTGTTTATGTTTCTTTTTTATTTTGCATTATAATGCAAATTATTATTTTCCAGTCACTGAACTTCATGGGTTCTAATTTATTAATAAAATATAAATTAAATGATTAAGTGTTTTATAGAACAACATAGTCATGAACTTGATTAGGTTTAGTGACATTATAACCCTGGTAATGAAACACTTTTCTATAAGTATAGTTTTTTACATTTTTTTTTTTTTACAATAATAGGGAGATATACATACATACATACATATCAATGTAATAAATGATAAACTACATCATTTTAAATTTTATACTGTATTAAGTTCAATCTCAGCATCAGCTACATCAGTACTCTTAACATTGAAATTACCATCTTCATCATTCTCCGTTGAAGATTGTTCCTCTGTTGTATTTGTCTCCATTTCAACAGTTGTCGTCATTTGGTTGTTTTCATTGTTGCTATTATTATCGTCATTCGGATCGTTGTTATTATAACCGGGTGTATCACCAAATAACACCTCATTTATTGTCATGATGCGTACATGTTCCTTGGTGAGCGTAATACATGGCGATGATTTTAATTCAATTTCCAAATGTATAACCTTAATGGGTGACGTTATTATAACGCCATTTTCCGAAAGTTTATATTTCTCCACAGCTGGATGATAAACTTCCACATAAACAAATAAAGCGGGCTTTTTTACAGTTATTGTGATGGTGTAGTATTGTATATACTCTATATTGGTTTTCAAACAGTATTGGGAAGATAGGCCGTACTATAAAGGAAAAAGGCAAACAAATTATTAAATTATATATAACATACTAGAATTAAAAATTTTGAAATTTAGAAACACCAATCTTATACCTCACTTTTGAGAAATATTCGGTTTTGTAAAACCACGCTCATGATAAATATTACAAGCGATACATTTTAAGTATTACGGAAGAACAAATATGTCATATCATTAACATTATGTTTCCACGCTCCCCACGATTTGAAACTATACCTGACATGTTGGCCTTACCACCCAGTGGTCTTAACACCGGATAGAGACATGTGGCTATCACCGCCATTGTGTGACTTGGAAGGAACACACAATTGGCAATTCTTCGTACAATGACTGCATGGATCAATGCACAAGCACCTTGCTTAGGAGCTCGGACTATATAATCCCAGCCATCCATAGATATTCAAACAGCAAAGCCTATGCCAATTATCAAAGCTGCATCGTCCGGAACTGGTAATCCAGTCTGACATGTGATTTCTGACTTCAAAAAACCCTAGCCAATAAAAGTCAACGTGTGTGGTTTCACGATCCACACAAAGGTTCCTACTCGGGAAAAATTTCCCGGGAATTACGATTGAAATAACCGAATTTTTGTCACACAACTACAATTTGTTAAACACAGCAGAAAACTTTAGTCATTAAGAATGAACAAAATTTATATTTTTGGATCTTAAAATAATTAATAAGGGGGCTAACATTTCTAATTCTAATGATATTTATATTTGGAGTAAATAATGGCAATAGAAACGGTTTTAATTTGTTTATATTAAATAGAATTTTTAAAATTTCTCTTTCGAAATTAACTACGCATGATTTTCATATTTATTCGGAATTGATTATATACCAATTTAATCGACGTTTGTGACTAGACCGATAAAATGCCACTATTATATTATAAATCCTTAAAATCGTTGAACCAAAATTGGTTTAATTCAGTATAAACGAATTCTTTCCTCCCGGAAAAAAAGTCCGAAAAATTAGGAATTCAAATCCACATATAACTGAACTCGACTGGGAGCCAAGCCCAACCATTGTGTTACGAACACCACCCCAATACATTTCCTAAGCATTTCGCTATTAATTAATGACTCTGTTGAGTCAACAACAGCACTTAGTTTGCCACTAACATAAGGCAATAAGGTATTTAACTAAGGATCTTCTACTCGCTTTGAGTTTTAAACCACAGCCATTGGGTGCTGCCCGATAGGACCTCACCAACAGTCATTCGGGGCAAGTCTGTGACTACTGACTCCCGCAGAACCAGATAAAGCTGACCAGAAAGCTGCGAGTAAAAAAATAAACTATAGGGGTTCGTCCCATATCTGGCTGCTATGTGCAACACCAATGTGTGGAAAGATCACCAAAATAAAACGTGCTTAGTAACGGGAAACGGAAGTAGTATTATAAGTATGCCGAATTTCAACTTCCTAGATCTCAATATACTTATGTGTACAGAGAATATATTTTTTGTAAATTTTTGGGGGCCAAAAATTAATGTTACTAAAAACTAAATTTTTTACCACATACGTTAATTTATGAGAATACATAGAATCTGAATCTTTGACGAGTTACAAATTCAACGTAAAATCCTACTGGACGTGATCAATAAAACTTTAATCGGAGCCGAAATTTTGTGAAAGAATCGACAACTATCGAAAATGACACAACACAACAACTTACCTTTAACTGTGGATCTGATAAGCCATTCGAATTTGCAATCTTGCCCGGAATTACATAAGTACTGGATACGGTATTATTATTTTGTGTCAAGACAAATTTTAAAAAGCAATTGTTACGTGTAAATGGTTCATTAAATACTGCCTTCATTTCCACATAATCCGTGTTAATTCCATTAGAGCTCTATAAAATAAGATTTCAATTGTTAATACATATAAACAAAAAACAATTAAAATAAATTTTGTTAAATAACTACCAATGATGTTTCCCAAGTTATTGACTTCCGGTGATACAGTTCAGACCACAAAAACGTATACATCGTTATATTGTATTTCTCGGGGTTTTCAATTTCATTCACTGCTTCTTCTTTGGTAACAGTGACATTGATTCTGGAATTTTTAACATCCATTAAGGCTATAATGGCTGTGGGGGCCATGAACTTTTTGGACCAATTCCAAACCATCTTGATTTAAGGGAAATAAATACTATTATTGAATACACTTATATTTAATACTTTTATATTTAATTAGCTGTCTACCTTATAGTTACCAAAATGATCGATATTGGACCAGCTGGGTGCCACCCAATTATCATTTAGTTGCCAGTAAATGGCACCCATTGTTCTCTTGTGTGTTCTATGTGATCTGAATACATCCGTTGCCGTTTTGGTGGCCATGGCTTGTGTTAATTGCGATAAATATATTAACGTCTCTATATTTTTTTCCCAGTCCATTGCTGGCAATGCAAAATGTCTTGATATTAATTGTAGAATGGGTATAAAAGATTTTGGATCATGTTGACGATGTTGTACAATATTAGGCAAACTATCGCCTGGATAAATGGTACGATTCCACGACGCCAGAGCGGGTAAACTTTGAAAGCCATATTCCGTTATGAAACGGGCTCGTGGATAGATGTCCGGATCTAGGCCATCCTTTTCGTCTTCCCAGAAGTGAACTAAAATAAAAAATATTTAAACTCTTTACTTTGCACATAAGATTTTTATTTTGCTTACCATCCCCATAATTTGGATTCTGCGGCTCTGTGGATAGTTCTTTTTTACTCTCTTCAACGCCCATAGAAGGTGTAGAAATCATGGGCCCAGCCCTGGGATTGAAATCATTACGTGATATGACATTCAACTCGTGGCGTATGGTGCCCATAAACATTTGCTTATATTCCTCTTCCAGACGTGCTGAGTCCGCGCCCAATTCTGTTTTATTCTTTGTCAAGTACAGTTCAATTTCATCGTTGGTCACAAACATACATAAGCTGGGATGAAAAGCTAAACGTCTGGCATTTTGTGAGGTCTCTAAGCGTACAGATCTTTGAAATAAATTTAAAAGATTCATTAACATAATCTTGTTATCGGCTGAAAAATACTTACTCCACAAATGAATCGGTTAAGGGATAGGTGGAAGTTGTAAACGCCAAATCTTGCCACACCAACAGACCATAGAAATCGGTTAAATTATAAAAAGTATCCGACTCATAGAGACCACCACCCCATACTCGTATCATATTCAAGTGGGTCTCTTTGGCTGACTTTATTAGATGTAATAACTTATTCTCTCTGTAAGAATATTCGGGCAATATATGAGCAGGCATATAATTGGCTCCCTTAATGAAAATTGGCTGATCGTTAACTTTAAAATAAAAAGTGCGACCAAAATCTAAAACAAAAAGAAATATTAACAAATATTCAGAAGGAATATAATTTCAAATGTACCATCTAAGTCTTCTTCCAGTTCAATAGTGCGAAAACCTACATCTATGGTTTTTTGAGATTTTGTTCTCGATTTCAGTCTAGGTCCAGCAGGATTTAACCAACAATTACTGGCAAAATATAAAGGATACAATTTCTGTTCCCCATAACCATTAGGCCACCACAATTTTATTCTATCCTAGAAACCAAGAATAATTTTAAAATCAATTTAAATTCGAATATCAATATTACGTACCTTTGGTATATCCACTTTAAATTCTATTTTTAGAGAGTTATAGGAGATTTCGCGATTGAAAACTAAGGGATTACTTAAAAGTTCTCTAAAAGAAAAACAAATTGTTTAAACAAAAAATAATTTTTTTTCCCAAAGTAAATTAATATTTCCTTTATTACTTACACTGCTATAAACGTGACTTCACAATAAAACTTCTGACGTATATCCGTACTTAGAAACAATCTCATATCCATTGTCCAATGTGTATCATTATGACGAATGGCCACATCAACATCTCTCATTATGGCCACTTCATAGTATTCCAAATCCACCGGTTTCCATATACCCATCGATAGTGCTGCCAAATTCCAATCTCCACCAAAACTTGTCTGCATTTTTCTCACCATATTACGATGACACTCGCCATTCGCACGAATATGTGGACAATCTGGTGGAGCATTGATGTTATTTGCTTTGAGTTGTGCCGCGCGTTCCCTTGCGACCAATATGGGAGATATTATTTTGATTTCCAAAATATTTTCCGACTTCAAATATGGGCCAACGTCAAAAGAATAGCGTACAAACATATTTTCAGTTTTACCAATTTCATAGTTATTTAAGTATACTGTGGACACAGTATCTACGCCATGTAGAGTAAGATTAACACGTAGCTCCTTGTCGACTTTGACTGAATGATGGATTATAATTCATAAATTATTAGTATTATTGGTCATTATATATGTACATATATAATTAATTATAAAAGTTTATAGAGCTATAGCTTCAGATGATTGCTTAGGTCGCCGTAGCGGAACAGAAATGCTTAGTGTCTAAATTACTTTTTCAAGTTATTTTTAGATGTTTTGCAAAAACCAGAATAATGAACTTGCTTCGAACTTGTAAATTGTTTATTTTAGTTTGAAGACTTTTTTTGTTAAGGTACTTACCACTGAATACTGTTGAAAAGGTCCAGTTATCATACGCAATCCATCTTAAGTTATCATCATTTTTAGACTCCAAAATACAACCATATTTATCTTTTAAAGCGGTATAAACTCCATTGGGACTTCTGAGATTATCTACATGGATGGCTATAAAAATAATAAAATTATGCGAATGATAAATATTTGGTACATACATCAACATTTTGAGTTTTTTTTAAATTTTCTTTTTGGAAAATAAATATTGCACTATCATTAAATGCTCAATGAAAATCTGTTATACTTCATCCAGTTCTATAATTATCAAAGTAATTGATATTGTATCAGGTACGTGCCACCCAACTATCATTCAGTTACCAGTAAATGGCACCCATTGTTCTAGTATGTGTTCTAAGTAAAGTTCCAAAGCGGGGACATTTTTTTTTAATTTCCCAAATGATTTAATTTGGAAAATTTCGGGAATTTCTTTATACCTTTTCTTCTTAAAGTTACAATATTTAGAATTTTTGTGATGACCAAATTTGTTGGGTATCGAATCTAACAAAAGATAGCACAACTAAATTTTTTCAGCAAAAACAACAAAATTCTGTCAATAAGAACGACTTTAACCGAAATTTTAAATTCTTATACGAATTATTAAAGTGCTTGAAATTACAAATTCTAGGGATGTTAATTTTTAGTGAAAATAATTAATATAATATAAAGTATTTCTTCCCCGGAAGTTATAAAGTGAGGGAATTTAGGAACCCTAATACTATTTGATCTGAATACATGTTGTTTTGGTGGGCATGGTTTGTGTCAATTGTGATAAATAGATCTCTACCTCTTAGGGTATTCAATTAATCGGGTTTCTAGTTTAATCGGTTAACCGAGCAAATAATTAATCGGAATCTAGATTTAATCGGTTAATAATCAGTTAATTTTAAATTATTCGATTAACCGAATAATTTATATTTTAATTTTAAATTGAAAACAAAACTATAAATTTTGTGTACTTATTTAGGCATTTCAACAAAAAAATAAATAATAGCGAAATAATAATACACATGTGTGTATTTTTTATGATGTAAGTGAGATTTTCTGAAATAATCTTTTAAGAAAAAAGTAAAATTTAAAAGCTTTCCTTTTAAAAGATTTTTCTTTAGTTTTAATAAAACATGACTTGGAAAAAACTCCCTCACTGATTGTAGATGTTGGAAAAATCAAAAGTAAGTCATGAGAAAGACTATCCAATTTCTCAGTTCTTTATTTAGTTTTTTTAAGCATATAAAATCCTCAGTTATACCATTGGAGTCCTTTTGGGATTTTTTAGATTTTTAATACTTTTAATAGTTTCGTTAAGTGATAAAAGACACGTTTCATTAATGTCTTCAGTTTCGTCTATTGTCTTCCTCCTTTTTATTAAGACAAAGTTCATCATGGAAACTTCTAGAAAAAAGGTCATTTCAAAATTCCTTAGTTTCAGATTGTGAGCTATACTTCAAAAAACTATTGCTAGGTGGGAATGTTCATGAGTTAAGAAATAAAATGTCTGTGTTTAAAACTATATATCTATATAAAGTACAAAAAAAATTAAATTTCGGCAATTTTAAATTATTCGAACATTTAACCGACCAAAATAATTCCGTTAACCGATTAACGGTTAATCGATTGAATACCCTACTACCTCTACATTATTTTCCCAGTCCATAAGTCATGATGTTGTACAATATTAGATAAACTATCGCCTGGATAAATGGTACGATTCTACGACGCCATAGCATCGTATTTCGTTATGAAAAAAAATTGGAAAAATAACAATTTTGCTTCTAAACTTAATCCAAAAGCGATCAAGGAATCATAAAATCGTCACCTAAAGTCAATGTTACCAACTTAGACATTTGGGTGCAAAATTAAGCCTTTTTAAAACTAGCTAAACAACCAGTAAAATTTTTTTCCATTTTTATTTTTGAAAATGGTTAAAATCAGTTTTTAAAAAAATGTTGACACGAATATTATGACAAAAATTAACTAAATGGGTTGAACTAGTAAACAATTATGGATTCAAACACATACAAATCATTGGTACCTTCCACACATCATTCACAATTGCCCTAGTTCTCAAACTATATCTTGAAAATTTTGTTCGAATTTTTATAATATTATCAACAAGGTCTATTCAAATCCATCCATTTTTTTTAATGGATTATTTGAGACCAATATTCGTCATATATTCTATTATCAAAATATATCACAATGGATCATATTTTTATTAATCGGCTCTTTTGCAAGCAAGGTGATAAATACGTGGTTTTAAAAACATCGGCGCTAGGATATATGTGCTCAAAAATATTTCTTTCTTTTAAAATAGGATAAACCATTTTATATATTTCCATCCACCTGAACGCATGTTGTATAGAGAATTAACTATACATACAGACGAGGTACTCCGATTTGTCAAACAAAAAATACAACAATAAAATGCTTTGACTAGCATGTATTTTGTTGCAAGAGTTAGGTTTTTGACAACAGACTTAGGTTTTTGACAATTGCGTCTAGTCTCTATGTTACCCTATGGTATGTTACATTCATAAATTTTTGTTTATCCATTAGGCAGAGCCAAATATATCATGCTAACTAGTTTTTTGTATAATATTGATGTGGTTTTTAATTGATAAATGTTAGCCATTTTTTGCAAAGAATTTATCGATTTTTGCCACCAAGAATTGGTAATACTGCCTAAAATAAAAAATAACATAACATCATTTCAAGAATTTTTATAGTGATGAACAAAAAACCATTAAAAAAATTACATAGTTTCTCATATTATAAGCCATAGAGAAATACACGTAGAGTGGAAACTCTACTGTCAAAAACCTAACTCAGTTGTCAAAAACCTAAGTCATGAGAATGAATTTGTGAAAAAAACAATGTGAAAGCAAAAACCATAGAGTAAATATACATAGAGCAGAGAAAACTAGAAAAAAACTCAAACAAAAAAAATTACTCAAAAAAGTTACACATACGATTGTTGTTTTTGCTTTCACATTGTTTTTTTTCACAAATACATTCTCATCACTTAGGTTTTTGACAATTGAGTTAGGTCTTTGACAGGAGAGTTTCCGATATATGTGTATTTATCTATGGCAAAAACAACACGTATGTGTAACTTTTTTGAGTAATTCTTTTTGTTTGAGTTTTTTTTCTAGTTTTCTCTCTATGTATATTTTCTTTAAGTTATAAGTTAGTTTTTTTAATTTATCAAAGGTTTATAAAACAAATTATATATGGAAAATTTGTTTTATAAACCTTTAATAAATTTAAAAATGGATTATGAAAACAGAATGACAATTAAGATTTCGCTATTTTTTTTTTTTTTTTTTTTTTTTTTTGAAGTTATTAATACCTTGAAAAATATAAAACAAAATCAAAAGAACGATAAAATTATTAACATTGCCATTATTTCAATCTATCAATAATGACTCAAATAATCATCGATCTCTAAGAATGATGTATTGCCCCTTGTGGAAAAGGAGTTTTATTGTTGAGTACTCGAACTAAGGTAAGACAACTTCTAGTTAGTAATGGTGGATTTCATGCGAGTGATATCTGTATTCAAATTTGCGCTAATAAATGTGGAATAAAGTGTTGCTGTAAATTATCTTCATTGAATTAATGTATATTTTTAATGGTGGAATAATTTTTGGAACTGAAATTTTTTCGGTGAAGGCTTTATTAATCCTTGGTAATGCTTTAAGTCAATCTACCGAAGAAAAATTAATAAGAACTACAAAATATGGAACATATTTGGAACATAGTCATGTCTCCTAATGTTACACCGCTTAAAGTTTATTAAAAAAATTTTTCGATTTAACGAATAGGCCTCCTGGAAACATACGTTTTTTATACCGAGATTTGCCTGTATCTTTCAAATCGGTTTATTATCATATACCCGAGATACCCCACTTTGGGGCCTTAGTGTTTAACCCGTCACTGGTGACGCGAATTTTACTTTGATCAATGGTGACACCGGTCTCACGCACCTGGGTTTTTAACTGAAGATTTTTTGAAACGAGTTATTAATACTTCATGTTTTTTGACTGTGTGCTGACTAAGCAGTTTTGACGTGAACTAATGAGGGAAACGTGCAGCGCGGCAGCTACAGGAAATTGCAACAAAAAATAATAACGGAGATTAAAGTTATTCGAATTTTTTAACACACGCAGTCTCACAGACCATTGGCGGGTTAACAAATTCAAAACTTAAACATAGCTACTTTGGAATTTCAATTTAGAAGTTAGAGATTTAGTTCCACTATTTGCGCAGGCTGTCCATGGAAATATGTGCGCAAAATACAGGTCGCAATTTCGAACGTACATATTTCAAGAAAATTTGACATAAAATTATAATTGCCCCCATATAAATGTCCGCGCGAAACTTGCCTTCATCGGTCATAAATGCTTGATTACTATAGATATTTACACAAATTTTTCCACAAATAAGTTTTATATACAGCATACCTAAAAATTTTGAGCGCATCGATTCATAATGCCCACTTCCTAAAATTATATTTTTAACACTCAATTCAACTGTTTAACGAGCATAGAACTCTTAAAAATGTTGATAATTCTAATATAGAATGAAATAACACGACCAAATTTAATGGCGATCGGTCATATCTTCCATATAAGACCCACTTCCGAAAATCATTCACTAAAAAAAATATTGAAATTTTATTAGTGTAATGATTTGCTCATACTCAGTATAGGGTATTATATAGTCGGGCTTGACAGACTATACTTCCTTAATTGTTTTGTTTTGCATTTTAGGTGGCGATATGGAGAATAATTGCAAAGTTTTGTCTATTTTTAATACTATTGGTTTAAAAATACACTTTTTATAAAATATTGAAAAATATTTTGATCATCACTAATACTTGCATGTATGTAGTTCTCAAAATAAAAAGTTTTTTTCTTTTTGTATTTTATTACTCCTCTGAAAATATTTATGATACAGCTGTGTAAAGTTTGCTACTGCACCTTTAGTTTACAGCTTATGAACAATCAATAAAAGAAAACCTAAGAAATAATTTTGCACGCTGAATATTATCAATATCAACAATTATCGCTGTTAAATTTCTTATCTTATCTCCGGAAGCGTAGTATACATGAATATGAGTTAAAATAAACATTTTGAATTGTTATTGATTACAATTTGTCTGCTACGTTTCAGTATTTACACTCCCAAATATGAGTTTATCAAACAGATTAAATTAACCCATTTTTAAATTAAAATTTGTATAGATCAGTATGATCAAAATTTTATATCACAAAATTTATAGAATTTATCTTTAGGATTCTCATACCAAATGTAATGGGAATAACAACATTATTACACACTATAGTATACTTAGAGACATTAAAGTGACAATTGACTTCATGATAAGTAGGTTACATGGGATGCCAGTGCACTTAAGTAAAAAGAAAATAAACTTATATCAACACAATTTGTGTAAAACCAGTTTGTAAGAATTACTCACAAAAAAGTGCAGTACAACATAAACGTTTAAAGTGACTATACTCTAGATTACTTAGAGACACTTAAGTGACAATTGTCTTCACTCGAGATTACATGGGATATATGAAGTAACCAATTGACTTATCTCTGCAATACAAATAATACATACATGTCAAATTACCCAAAATATATAAATTTGAGTCAGCCAAGGAATCAGACATTAGTGATAGTTACTGTGTATAAGGAATACATTGACTATTTGAATAACTGAAGGGAAAATACATGACAATATATTATCATAAATTAAATGTTTGACAACATTTACCTATCTAGTTTTCAGCTATGGTTAGGACTCTTTAAAGGGTTAAATGATAGATAAAACGAATGTTCTGTCACTCTCTCTCTCTCTCTCTTTCCTTATTAAAGTAGCTATTGACATTGATAAATATATTATTATTTGTTCAATATGTTTTATATTTAATATTGATAATTATAAATCATTTTTGAAGAACACTGTCTTAATTACGATTTAATATTTAAAACATTTTAATGTTAAAATATTTTTTAACTGTGATTTATAACCGATTCTTTTGATTTATTTTCCACTCAATTTACTTTTCAACTTACTTCCATTTTCATTCGATAAACTCCAAGTATTTAAATTGACCACTTTAACTTTATCACATATTATTTCGGGAGTTATATGACACACAATTACAAATATTATTAGGGTTTTTACATATTTCATTATGATTTTAGGGATAATTTCATATTATATTTAAATTTTTTATGTTATTTCTAAATATTCTATGATTAGAATTATTTGATTAGAAATTATTACAAGTACTTGTTGTTTTGTACAAAAATATTTCCTCGACAGGTGTACCCGTGACTGATAATATTTTTTAATTTCGAAACTAAAAAAATCAAAGCACAGCCGTTGTGTTCGTTCGTCGAGAGTTTGTTAAAAACTGTTTGGCCTGAAATTTATTTAACTACCAATGGTTATCGTCGGTAATTTACACTCAATTCAATTGTTATTATTTATGTTTATTAAACTTATCAGTGGAAATTTAGAAGAAACTGATTTTTAGGGTATGTTCAAATGCAATTAAAACAGGGTGTTTAGAATTAGTTAAGTGCTGTTTTATTTGTCAATTAACAAAATAGTTATTAAGTTATTATTTAAACAGTTCCATGTTTAGTCATTTTTGTATTCAGTTGTGTTCTTTAATCTCCTGCAAATTGTTTCGGCCAAACACACGCACTTCATACTTAAACCAATATGTATTTTTGGCATTTATCAATATACGTATATGATTTTGACCTATTCCGCCTCCAATAATTTTAGCATCATGTTGTGCAGAACTTTGGTCAATTTTAATATCGACATAAGCCACATTTTGTCCCTCTTCAGCATGACAAAGCACTATGAATTCAATATCTTGGGGAGATGTCCACTGTTTAGATTCTCTTCGATAATCAATTAAAGGATCACCTAAATAATTTAGATATGATATTTTAAATTTATCACAAAACTTGTTTGAAATCCTTACCTAGTTTCCTAAATCCATACAAGTAGTTATATTTAAATTCTCCTTCTCGGGATCTTGCTAAAGCCGCTTGTAATTCATCTCCAATTTCTTGATTTCTTAAAGCATCATCTACTTTAGAAGGCGTTGCATGAATTCTGGCGCTTGCCTGAGCCATTTTATTGTATTTAGACTTCTTGAAAATAACTTTTGATTGAAAATTAAGTATTGTAGGTCTTTTTATAATTTTAAATCGCAAAGATAACAATTGTAAAGTTACGTACAGAAATTTCCTTTATTTCATTATCTTCAAATTGAGAAATCCTTTGTGTTTTATTTAGAAATATTAAGTGCAATAATTATGCAATTTTATATCACATTATATGATATGATGTAATGTGGAACAGTGGGATCGAACTTAAATTAAGTTGAATTAAATATAAATTGTATAAATATTACGATTTCTATTACATTTCAGTTATTTCAGATAAAAGTATATATATATAGTTATAGATAAAAGTATTATAAATTACTACGAACCGAACTACGATCGATTTTCTGCAGAATATTTTCCATTATTCAACAAATATCGCCCCTAACATTTGCAATTTCTCGAGAGTGCCAAACTATCGCTTCAGTAGATTAGTTACTAAACCAATTGAGTGTCATAAAGGATAATCTTGTTAGAACCACAGTAACTTATTTAAAATCCATCTAATTCTGGGCAAAAGTAGGGCTCATATTGATACTCCACTTCCCTCTCGATTTCTGATTGTCCTCTATCCATACTTTTTTTACATTATGTCGTGAGGAAGTTCTTTGAATCAGTCATGGGGAATTGGTTGTACATAGCAACGAAGGTGTTCTTGTAGTGTTTTTGCTATCAAGCTATCATGCATACTATGTTGGAATTGTTTAGAATCTAAACTTTATATCATTCATGAGGTGTTATTTGCATAAGAAGAATCCTTAGAATGTACATTTTTATTGGAATTTGTCAGAACCTCCTCCAGTCTTGGGCAATATAAATTTTGTAGAAAAAGAGTCTAAAAACTTGTAATCTACTTTTTGAATGTGGATATTTCGAATAAAATATACAATCCAACTGAATAATGTAGTGGCTCTTATTCTGGCAGCCGATGTTGTCACTAAGACAACATTGTTAAATTTTGGTTGCTTATCCACATCTAAAAATTAGATCACAATCAATAAGGTGAGTAACATTCAGACTTGGGTTTAGTGCACTAAATATTCAGTTTCCACTAACATACAGTGATAGTGTAACATTTTTCACTGTTGATGTTTAGTGATGAGTGAAAAAATATCAGCCTCCCTAAAGTGATAGTGGAGTTGAAAAACTAGTCACTAAAATTTATTTAGTACAAAATTTGATAGTGCAAACAAATTCCAGCACACAGAAAAGTTTCACTAAATTTAACATTTTTGAGTTATTAAAAATTTTAGCCAAATACTGCATTAAAAATAACAAAACAAAGAAAAGAAAACATTATTACAAAAATAGTGAAATAACAACCCAATAAGCATTTTTGCTGAAATTCAAATTGATAACAAGTGTAATTCCTACCTTGAGTCCAGTGTCAAGCAATTGAATTATAGTTGTATTACACTTTATATCAATAGCATTTCCCTGTATAAAGAAAACTTAAATTCAAGGTAAGAAAACTCAAAATGTTTGTTTGAAAAATATTTAATTTTATATATTTGAAAATATGACCTAAACATTTAAATAAAACATTTAAAAGATTTGTTCATTACCACTAAATTTTATGACAGTGAAACATGATAACACTTACTAAATTTATTTGGGGTAGTAAAGATATGCTTCACTATCACTGAGTTGGTGAAAAAATAGTGAAACATAAAATTTCTTCCACTATATTTAGTGGTAGTGAATTGTTTAAAATTTAGTGCACTACCCCCAACTCTGTCTTTTCGATTTCTTTGCGTAACAAAATAATTAAGTTACTTCCTTATTGCAAATTTAAAGCACTGGAGAATGTGCCTGACTGTGAAGTTATTAGTCAGCGAAGTTGCAACAAGGAAATTTATCTACAAATTAAAAAATGTTTAGTAAAATTCTTAGTATTAAAATGCAATTATATGATGAATGAATTTTTATTTTTCTTTTAAAATAACTGCTTTGTTCGATTAAATAGATAAAAAAGATAAAGAAAGACCTCCCAGTTTTGCACTTTTTTTATGGGCCCCTTGGATATCTTGCAAACCGTTCGGAATTTTTGTTTACTCTCTGAGGCAAAGTTGTAGCCCTTGTCATAAAGAACAGAATTGTGAACATATAAAACAAATAAAACTGCATCTTCAAGATCAAAAAATGTTCCCCTGTTCAGATCCATAGGTAGCAAACCGTTCAAAATTCAAGAAAACAATCAACTACAAAAATGTACCTAAGATCTCAATAAACAACTTTTTAGAACAGATGAACTTCCTAGGAATGATCCTTAAGATCGCTTAGGTATCGCTTAGTGACAAATTTCCCGAAAATGTGAAAAATTTTTTTAATTTCATTTGTTTCATTACTTCAACATTGAGATACTATGCTATCTATTACAAGAATAATAAAAACAAGTTACAGAGCTATATTCGGCTGTACTGAATTTTATATACCCTTCACCAAATTAAACTTTAAAAAAGTTAAATATTTTTTTAGGTAAACAAAATTAAAAAAAAAAAATTAAATTTTTTTTTTCATTTATTAGCGAAAAAAATTTTAGGGCAAACATGTTTTTTAAATTTTTTTATTTTTTAACGATCCAGAATATATATACTTTATGGGGTCGCAATTGAAAAATGTAGAAATTACAAACGGAATGACAAACTTATATATACCCATGCTACTCATGGTGAAGGGTATAAACAAAAATTGCTAGTAATTTACTCATTTCCATACAAAGATTCGAACTATTATTAACGACTTCTTTAAAATGAATTTATAGTGAACAAAGATCAATCTCCTTTACTCAAGTAGATACTTATTAACAAAATTGTTAACGATTTTAGTCTTTGAGTTTTTTAATTTTTAGTGAGATATGGATGAGTAAATATGCTCTTAAAATTTAAACAAACATTGACATTTCTTAAGAAAGAAAACGATGTTTTTACATTTTTGCTTTGATATATTCAAATATTTATTGCTCTTTTCTTAAAGTAATGAGTACTTTATCCAAAAAAGTTGGTAGAAAAATTTATATTCATATAAAACCTTTATGTCCAATTTCACACGATATTAATTGTTATAAAAAAATTGTGAATGCTCTAGGGACAAATGTTGTCCGATTTTCGCCATACTTTATGTATAATTTTAGAGTACATAGAACTAATTTGTGCAATATTTTATTAGGATTACCGCATAATCAACATATTTGTGACTGCTTCAACATTATTGTGGGGAAACATTTGTATGGGGGGTAGGTGAAATCAAACAAACTTTATCAACAGAGAATATTTTTGCAAAATTTAAGCCAGCTCCTTTTATTTGGATCCTATTGTATTTTTAACAGGCAGACAGACGGACATAGCTAGATCGTCTTAGAATCTTATGAGGACCGAGGGTATAAGTATACACTTTTTGGTTCTTCGACAAATTTTTCTATATGTTACAAACGGAATGACAAAATCAATATACCTTTTTGATTTTGGATATAAAAATTAAGCAGAAATGCCATAAATACGATGTACAAATTAATAATATGCTCTTCATGGCAAAATAGGCACTAACAAATCGAAAAAAGATCGAGCTTTTTTATTCAATTAGACACTTATTAACAAAGTTATTCAAGTTTTTAGCTGATCACAGATCGAGTTCTTTTAACAAAGTAATTTAAGGTTTTTCGTGATCACATACGAAATCCTTTTTACAATTAGACGCTTATGTGCATTAAATGTCTTATTTTTTTAGATTAATTGTCTCAATTTCGTAGATTAATTTAACATCATAAGTACCAATAGTAATGGGTTTCAGCAACTGTTTAACAACTCTTTAAAAAAGCCGACATCAACTTATCAGAAAATACTTACTTCATTAGACTTTTTATTAAATAGCGATAGTATTTTTAACACAGATGAAAATCAAACATTTTAATTGTATTTAAGATGTAGTCTTTTAATAGGAATAAAATTTAGCCGAATAATTAAATATCAAGGTATTCCAAGCATTGATGGTTACGCCAATGTAACCCAAACCGACAGCTCCCTCGTTAACATGACAATTTACACTTGGAGATGATACGGAATAAATAATCTCAACATATGACAATGTCAAGCCACTTCCACTTCTCGGACAACGTAATTTTAATTCAACGTTATGTAGAGAGTTCCATGAAGTGCTATCTTGAGCAGTACAAGCCAAACGATCTAAAATTACAGTTAGAATTTTTATGCATTTAAGGAAAAATAACAAAAATTCAATATCTTTGTGCACTTACTTGAACTGTAAGTTCCTACGGTACATTTATAGGTATAAATGGAATCACCAGAATCAGATTCGATAACTTTCAATTGTGTTAAGACGGCAGTCTCTGCTGGATTTGTGTCTGCAACATTCTTTTCCACATCAGTTACTTCGACAGCATCAGTTTTGCACGAGCCGAGTGCTAACGAAGCAATCAAAGTTACCACAAATAGTAAATTGAAATTAAACATTTTTCTTGAATTTTATTTTGAGTTTTTCAGATATTAACGATTGAAATTCCTTTAAATGACTATTGTTGATTTACTTAACTGCATTTGTATTTATAGGTCCGTTTTGTTTACCTAATAAAATTAAATTATTTTCTTATCGCTTCAAATGTGAATCACATTTATTTTTTACCCGCAAAAAGTATTTTATAGTGTATGTTTTTGTTTGACTTTTTCATAAAAATTCAATCATAAATTGATAAAGGAAATCTGAGAATTACAATGTATAAGCAATATTTTTGTTTCTCTGATAACAGTTTTCAGCAGAAAATCGAAGATCTATTGCTGTTGCTGTATTTTGTGCGATTAAATAAACAATTAAGATAAACACTATTCTTTGTTCGTCAAACTGCTAGCTTAAATTGATAATTTAAATTTCAGAATTACAATAGCGGTATTCACAATCTTGTGCATTTGTAATGTAAATTTAAGCAATGATGTATTTCTGTATATTTTGTTAGTGTAAAGTAAAAATGCAATGCATATACAATGATGCAAGACCATTTGCACAAGATTGTGAACTCCGCTAATATACTTTGGTCAAAGTGATAACAATTTGTAAAAGGAAATTAAAAATGTTTTTACTGATTTTTATAACACTAAATAGGCTGTAAAACACTGTTCAACAAGGTTTCTTGTAAAGAATGTTGTTGAAACACCATTTACTTTAAAATCGTTAATCACCCTTATTCTATTTGAAGTCGTCGTCAATATTGAGTCAAAAAATGGTATATGTTTCGCTGATATCGATAACAATTTGTAACTTTTGACAGCGTTTTGTACTTTAATCCGACTTATAAAAGTATAAAATTCTGTCAAAAGTAACCATTTGTTATCGATATCGATGTCGACGACGCCAAATAGAATAAGGGTGAATAACTTTGTTAACAAGCGTCTAATTGAGAAAAGGAGCTCGATCTGTGATCACCCATTTCTTTCCAAAAATATATTTTAAGAAAATCTCAACAAACTACAATCGTTAACAAAAACTTATAATTGAAAAAATGAGCTTACGCATGGACACTCATATTTATTTCGTCAATAAATTTATTTTAATTTTTTGTGAAAAGTGTTTAAAAGAATTTTATATAGAAAAAACCGTGATATTACTTGTTAAAATCGGTTTATATTTGCAAAAGTTATTAAACTTTTTCGAAAGAATTTACCTGGGGGAGAAAATACTAAAAAAGATGTTAATGAAAAGAATAATAAATTTTACAATGTTCATTCGACTTGAAAAATATTTTGTTAAGAACAATTTTTATTCGCTAAAATCAAAAAAGTTGATACATGTTGTTTCTTTAGATATTCCTACAAAAACAATACTTATAACTTATAAATGTATCAACAAATTAACGTCACCAATCAGTTTTCTTTCCAAACCCATTAAAAAATTTAAAGTTTGACACAAACTGACAGAGTTACAGGTCGATAAGTAGAGGAACATCACTGAAAACGGTTTTTCTGAAATGTATTGACAGAATTTGTAATGTACTCAGCAATACCTAAGGACTGAGATCGAAAAATTCTTAACACACGTTATTCATTAAAACCCAAGTATTATTTGATTTTTTTTTTATCAAGTTACCTTTGTAAAGCATGTCAGTTATTATGTTTAATGTAAATTATGTTCATTTGTTGTTAATCTGATTAAAATGAGTGACCAGAAAAAGTGCGTACTAAAATTATTAAATATTTTCATCAAAACCCAACTTGGTCTTACAAAAAGTTGGCCAAACAATCAAAGTACCGGGAGAACTTGTCCGTTGATAGAAAACCTGGTCAGGTAGAAGGAATGGTTCACATGATGTTTATTAAGCCAAATAAAATATAAAGCATTTTCAAAAGAGCACCCAACCCATCCGGTAGGAAAGCAGCCCGGTTAGCTCACTGCTCGGACTATTTGGTACAAAAAGTTAAAGCTAATGCAGGTTCAAAAACATACAAGGCTCAAAAAGTTCCTGACAGGAACGCGGCTAAAAATTTAGTGGCGAAAACCAGAGCACGGAAATTGAAATCAAATTTTATAAAAAAAATATTCCTTTTGCATAATTGATGACGAAACGTATATTCTGGATTTTTCGCAGCTTCCGGGTCAAAATTTTGATGTTGCTGATGCTCGAGTGAATGTTGAAGAAAAGTTTAGGACCCAAAAGCAGACAAAATTTCCAAAAAGTTCTTGGTATGGCAAGCAATATGCTGTTGCGGTAAAATAAGCCAATCATCTGTTACAACGGGCTCTATAAATACCGAAATTTACATCAAGGAATGTTTACAAAAAAGGATGCTTCCATTCATAAGACTTCTTAGTGTGTCCACTTATTTTTGACCTACTTTGGCACGCTGTCACTATGGTAAGAAAGGTCTTGAGTGGTAAAAGAACAATAATGTGGTATTTGTACCAAGAGATGCAAATTCTCCAAACTGCCTGGAGCTAAGGCCAGTGGAGAGACATTGGGATCTTGTTAAAAGGGAATTGAAGAGCACAAAAAAGGTGTCCAAAAGTGTGATAGATTTTAAACGGAGATGGACAACCTGTTCGAACAAAGTGACAGAAAGCTCAATAAAAACCTTAATGGAAGGGTTTCCGGAAAAGGTTCATAAATTCATCACTATTGACTAGAACTATAAAACAAATATTTATCGTAAATTGTAATAATAATTTCAATCAAATAAAAAAAATCAAAACTGTGGTGGTTTCATTTTTATTAACATATATGGGGCATTTCACGTCAAGTGAACCAACTTTTGAAATCGATGTCTTCCGATCGGGATGAAATTTGCACCAATGTTAGTTCTATTGGATAGTAATTCGGACACAATTTTTCAACAAGATCGGCCAAGAACTCTCTGAGTTATAGGAGGTCAAAATTTGACATTTTGGCCAAACAGGTGTTTTTTCTTATCCATATAACTTATTACCTATTGTTCTTAGCAAAATGTGTCCCAAATAGTTTAGATAGCTATTTATGCAATCTTCCGAAAAAAAAAATTAAAAAAAATTAATAAAATATTTTTGACTTTTTTTTTAAAAAATCAAAAACATTTTTGACTTTTTTTTCAAAATGGGCCCTTTTTATTTATTTTTTTTATTTTTTTTAAGAAAGCTTAGGTCTTTTCCTAAGCGACCTATATGGTCGCTTAGTGGGATGCGAGTGGGATATCTATCAAAAAAAATATTTTGTAACTCAAGATATGAAATTTTTTGACTTTTTTTGCAAAATCAAAAACTTTGTTGACTTTTTTTAAAAAAATGGACCCATTTTTTAATTTTTTTTTTTGCTCAGAAGAAAGCTTATGTGTTTTTCTTTAACACCTTTTTTGTCGCTTAGTGGGATGCGAGTGGGATATCTATCAAAAAAATGTTTTGTAACTCAAGACATAAAATTTTTTACTTTTTTTTTTGCAAAATCAAAAACTTTTTTGACTTTTTTTCCAAAATGGGCCCTTTTTTATTTCTTTATTTTTCTCTCGAAAGAAAGCTTAGGTCTTTTCCTTTAAAACCTTTATGGTCGCTTAGTGGGATGCGAGTGGGATAACTATAAAAATAAATGTTTTGTAACTCAAGACAAAGGTTTTTAAATTTTTAGGATATGCACTATTTTGATTTTTTTCATATTTGTGTGTAAACCTTAAAAATTAAACTTACGCGGAGAAACTAGACACATTAGCCTTTCCGATGGTATGTAACAACCTAACTAAAATTTCATAGCCTCGATACTGTAATACCCATAATATGTTAACCTCAGGAATAAAAATCACTTTTTATACCCTACACCACCATAGTGGCGAGGGTATATTAAATTTTTGCAGATGTTTGTAATACCCAAAAATATTAGTCTAGCCCACCTTAAAGTATACCGATCGACTCAGAATCGCTTTCTGAGTCGACTAAACGATGTCCGTCCGTCCGTCTGGCTGGCTGGTTGTCCATGTAAACCTTGTGCGCAGAGTACAGGTCGCAATTTTGAAGATATTTCGATAAAATTTGGTACATGTAATTTGTTCGGCCCAAGGACCAAGCCTATTGAAACTGGCTGAAATCGGTCCATTATTTCACCTAGCCCCCATACAAATGTCCTCCCGAAAGTGGACTTTATCGGTCACAAATGTTTAATTTATATAGGTATCTACACAAATTTTTCTCCAAATAAGTTTTATATATACGGAATTCATGTCACCAAATTTTATTATGATCCGTCCATAATTAGTCATAGGTCCCATATAATGCCTGCTTCCGATAATCACTTTAACGAGCATAAATCTCCTAAAAATGTTGGTATACACATAAAATGCAACATAAATAACTTTCATCTAGACATTAATAACACCACCTAATTTCATGATGATCGGTCCATAATTTGACATAGCTCCCATATAAGGTCCACTTCCAAAAATCGCTCACGAATATAAATTATTGCGCTGAAAACTACCTATAGGATTGAATAAAAAAGCCGCAAGATGCAAAACTCAGACAAATTTTGAGGGCGAAAAATTAATAGCGGTCGGCCTCACATTGCACCCCTCCAGTGGCTATTATCGGTCAGTTGTAGTGGTTTTTTTTTAAGGTTTGAAATATGAAAATATGAAAAAAATCAATTTAAAAACCTTTGTCTTGAGTTACAAAACATTTATTTTTATAGTTATCCCACTCGCATCCCACTAAGCGACCATAAAGGTTTTAAAGGAAAAGACCTAAGCTTTCTTTTGAGAGAAAAATAAAGAAATAAAAAAGGGCCCATTTTGGAAAAAAAGTCAAAAAAGTTTTTGATTTTGCAAAAAAAAAAGTAAAAAATTTTATGTCTTGAGTTACAAAACATTTTTTTGATAGATATCCCACTCGCATCCCACTAAGCGACAAAAAAGGTGTTAAAGAAAAACACATAAGCTTTCTTCTGAGCAAAAAAAAAAATTAAAAAATGGGTCCATTTTTTTAAAAAAAGTCAACAAAGTTTTTGATTTTGCAAAAAAAGTCAAAAAATTTCATATCTTGAGTTACAAAATATTTTTTTTGATAGATATCCCACTCGCATCCCACTAAGCGACCATATAGGTCGCTTAGGAAAAGACCTAAGCTTTCCTAAAAAAAATAAAAAAAAAAATAAAAAGGGCCCATTTTGAAAAAAAAGTCAAAAATGTTTTTGATTTTTTAAAAAAAAAAGTCAAAAATATTTTATTAATTTTTTTTAATTTTTTTTTTCGGAAGATTGCATAAATAGCTATCTAAACTATTTGGGACACATTTTGCTAAGAACAATAGGTAATAAGTTATATGGATAAGAAAAAACACCTGTTTGGCCAAAATGTCAAATTTTGACCTCCTATAACTCAGAGAGTTCTTGGCCGATCTTGTTGAAAAATTGTGTCCGAATTACTATCCAATAGAACTAACATTGGTACAAATTTCATCCCGATCGGAAGACATCGATTTCAAAAGTTGGTTCACTTGACGTGAAATGCCCCATATGTATGTTAAGAATTTTGCGATATCAGTACTTAGAACCCACGCTAGGTCAATTTCCATTTTGCTGTAAAATGGCATCGATTTGCATTTATATGAATATTATTCCAATTATTAATAAAATTGTTAAATTTTGTTGTCAATCGGCAATATATTTTCTTGACAAAAAGGTTGTTGTCGAATTAGCTAGTAAGCTAGTAATCATTTAAAAAATTTAGCTTCAAAAAAGTTTAGAAATTTTTTTAAACGATCAAAAATTCATTTGTTGTATCAAAAACATATTTTTTTTGTTTATAGTTTTGATTTATATGAGATTTAGTTACCCAAAGATTTTGTAACTTCAAATACACCGTTACAGCTCTTCACAGTCATTTGTTAAAAGATGAACATAAGTTTACAATACGATCAACATTTTAATGATTTTAAAAGTCTGGTCGCACGATGGAGGTTAAACAAGTAATAATCCCAATATATTATAATTAAATTAATCACCGTTTCCTCAGAAAAAAAATTATACATAATTTTAAAATTTTAACTATTCATTTGTTAGTAAAACTTAATGAATCCTTAATATGTACTAGGAACTCTGTTGTGTAATTTGTATCCATCGATCAATGATCACTTACATTTATCACCAAAAATAGGCTTTTAAAGAAACAAAACCTACAAATAAAAAATCGTCAATAATATAGAGAAGAAGGTCGATCCCTATTTACTTAAATTTCTCTTAAAAATTTATGTTTATATGAAAATTTAAGGAAATCTAAATAAATACATTTGCAAATAAGTATATAAAGGGTGTTCTTTTATGTCCGATAGAACTTACGAAAGTGTTAACTGTGGTCACCGACGGGTTTGTTAATAAACAAAATTGCCGCCTATGAATTGAAACCAATCCACAACAGACATTATTACATCCAAAACAAATGCACCGTTTGGGGCGGTTTACACGCAGGTGGCATCATCGGACCTTATTTCTTCGAAACTGAAGCCGGAGCTCATGATTAATGATTTTTTGTATGAAAATATAGATGACATTGTACTACGTGCTACGTACCGCCACCGCAACCATCGATTTATAGAATTGAAAATTTTGCGATTACATGATTTCAAGAAATGAAACTGTCAATTGGCCTCCAAGGCCGTGCGATTTGACACCTCTCGAATATTTACTGTGGAGCCACTTGAAGTTAGTAGCTTATGATGCTAACCAAGAACAATTGACGCCTGCTAGCAATGCTCGAAAAATTGACCCAAAATTGGCCATATGTCCGACATCATTTTCAAATGTTAATCGATCTTTTGAATAAATTTTTTTTTTTTTAATTATTGTAAAATTTTCTTTTTGTGTTATTTTTTACAATTTCAAGTTTTATCGGGCTCAAAAAAATCAACCTTTACATGAGAAAAGGAGTTTTATAAAAATGAACTAAAACGGTAAAAAGATCGCGGTCAACCATCACTCATATTTCATTTTGTTTGTAATGACATTTTCATTTACAAAAGAAATAAAAAAATAACAATAGTTGTTGTTGGGAAACAGTTCTAGGGGAAGTAATTTGTTATGCTTTGCCGATGTTTTCTTTCTACACTTTCATTTAGAGTTTCCAATTCGGTTTTAACCGAAACCGAAACCGCGGTTTTTCAAGGCCTAAAACCGAAACCGACAATTATTCTTCGGTTTTCACTTTTAATCTATTTTCACTAGAAAAAATCAAAATTAAGAAATGAGAAACTAACTTTTTCATCCAATTATTCATCCAATATCTCTGAACACAGATCGGTAAAACTATTTTAAGATTTGTTTAAATTTTTAAAAATGTATTACAATAATTGCATCAGATGATGTAGCAGGCTACCTTTCGCAGGCTAAATAATGCAAAATTTTTGTAACAAAGTCTTAGTTATTTTCAAATATCCGATAAAAGTATGGAGTACTATCTGACCGATGCGCTTCGCCACCTCAATTGGAAGAAAGAAATAGCAATATTAAGTCTTCCTTTGTGAATTAATACTAATTCAGGAAAACATGTCTCTAGTTTCATGTTTATTGATTCATTGTAATGTGGATTGTAGCTCATTCTAGACGTATTATTAGAATAAAAAGAGTACCATAAAGACCCAAATTTTGTATTCCTACTCAGCAACATGAATGTTTAATTTCATATTTCTGTGTCCATTATTATAGAAAATACAAAAGAAAGGTAGGAATATAATCACCTTTCGTGAATTCTAACTCATTTAGAATCATTTGTGCATAATTTTAAGGTTTATTATTATTAAATATTCAAAAAGTACCTTTACAATAAATAAATAGTAACATTAATTATCCGTTTTGAATTCGCGTTTCTAGGTCCATCGTTATAAGATATTCAAAAAGTACTACTAGTTCGTAAAAGTACCTGCAATTCCCTTTTTTATATTCTAACTCAGTCAGGATCATGTGTGTTTAATTTGCTGCTTATAGGTTAATTATTATAGAAATTTCACTAATAGTTTCTGTTACCTCAATATCATTATGCCCTCTTTCCTTGATTCTTTCTTTACTCAGAAGCATATCAGCCAACTATTATGTATATACAATAAGTAAAATAATTTATTATAATAAAAATTACCATAAAAAGAAAAAGTAAAAATTTTCTACACTTAAACCACTGTCAAGTTTGAAATTTCAAAGTAATTTCCAGATTCTAAGTTCAATATTATAGAAAATTCATTTTGAAGATCGAAAAAGTACTTAGTTTGGTTTAGTTCTCCATTTTTGGTATCATAATTCAATTGAGCACACTATTCTTGATTATTTCTTTACTGAGAAGCATATTAGCCAATTTCGTTGTATATAAGCTAACTAATTTAATGTATTAAAAAGGTACCATTAAAAGAAAAAGTTCCAATTTTCCTTTATCCTCGTAAACAATAGTCAAATTTGAACTTTAAATTTGTTTAGCAGTTCCTATATTATCAACTAAATTAATAGTTAAGAAATTATCATAAAACCGAACCGAAACCGATCGGTTTTCAATTTTTTAAAACCGAAACCGCGGTTTTGAAATTCTTCGATTTTTTGGAAACTCTACTTTCATTGCTGCTTAGATCCTTTTCAATTACTGATAGTTAAAACAAAACACATTTAATTCATCTCTGTTTTTTTTCTGAAAGAATAATACATTTTATATAATTAATTCGCAAAACTTATTTCAATTAATTCCTAAATTTACATTTAATTACAAGAGTTAAAATTAAAAGCTTAAGCTAAATATTCGTTTATCATAAAAATATGTTATTCTAACTAACATACATAATTTTTAAGAATGAAACAATTCTACTTAAACTAATAAGAGTTAGTATTAGAATTACTATTGCAATTGCATTTTTTTTTAAATATTACATTACAATCTAGGTTTCAGATTCATATAAATTCCCAGCTTAGTTGGTCCCAATTTAATTAAGCTATCTTAGATTAAAATTTTCAATTCTCATTTTATATGTTTATAACAAATGAAATTTGAAATACTTATGCTAAAATTTAAAACTAGATATATATGTAGGTATATATAAATGAAACTAATTAAAAACTTAGTTTAAAGTAGCCAACGCAAAAAGCTACCAAATACCGTCAAACCTAATAATATGGCTGGCACAGTAATGGTTAAAAAGGCTCGAGTACGTGTTCCCGCACCAGTAGCAGCTCTATATTCTTCTTCGGGTAAATATTCACGTATATGACGAGTTTTATTCATCATCCAGTAAAAGGCCTGCATATTACCCTGGCGTTTCAGTTCATCGCCCACGTATTGACGGATTTTGGCATTGTACTCATTAAGCCAACGTTTCTGAAAAAATAGAATTTTTTTAGTGTTATATGTTATTTATATAAGGAGGTTTTAATTTAGTGGTAATATTCACCTCTAAGGCACTTAACATTGTACTATCTATAAGTTTCGGTTCATAAGGCACTAATGTTACATCATGGAATGCTAAGAACTCCACGCCGGAAGGATGCTTGCGGCCAGTATCCTTAACTTCTAAAACGTTCTTCAAACGTACACCATATTCTCCATTTTTATAGTAACCAGATTCTAGAAAATTAAATGATTAAAATGAATTTAAAAAACCAATCTAAACATGTAAGAGAACCATATTCGACTGTGCCGAATCTTATATACACTTCACCAAATTATACTTTAAAATACAAATTTTAAATATTTTTAAAAATTTTTAATTTTCAAAATTAAAAAAAAAAATTTTTTTCAAAATTGTTTTCAAAATTATTTTTTAAATTTATTAATGAAAAAAATGTTTTTGTTAAAAAAAATTCGTGTTAAAAAATATTTTTCCCTATTTTGACCCATTGTAGGTCCAAATTGCTATAGCCTTATATACATCGTTGCAATGGACTTTGAAATATCTATCATTAGATATCCATATTGTGTATACTAAAGACTTAGTAATCCAGTTATAGATCAAAAATAGACCAAAAATCGACGTTGTCCTGGTTTTTTCCTTATATCTCAGCCATATGTGGGCCAATTTTCTCGATTTTAAATAAACATACAGACGGGCATGGCTATCTATAACGATCCGGAATATATATACTTTGTGGGGTCGCAAATGAAAAATGTAGAAATTAAAAATGGAATGACAAACTTATATATACCTTTGCCACTCATGGTGAAGGGTATAAAAAGACAAATTTTGTCTTAGTATATTGACATTTTAGGGTTAACATTTATTTTTAGTTTAATAATGATAATCAGTCAATCGCAATACTTTTTTGTCGTTTTCGATTTTTTACGAATGAATGGTTTTTTTGAGCATATTAAATAACAACTTTGATTGATATTTAACCAAATCGGAAAAATCCTTGTCGAGTTATGCTATTTTTTATTGACCAGATCAATTTGATCAATGACATTTATAAGCTTACAACTTCATTACGCAAAATAAATGTATTTGTCGCTCTTTGTTATTCAACTTACCACTTGAAAAGAAATAGCCTTCTTTAAAATGAAAACGACTGTCATGTCCATAAGCCACAGCTATGGGAGCTGTAAAGAAAATATTAATTAAAAATTTAAAAAGTCTCTACCAAAACCTTTGTCATGATTTTCTGCTTACGTTCTTGTACAGCACCATAAGCTCCGATACCATGACCTGAAGCCTGAGGATAATCAGTCATTGATGACCACACCGGACCTCTAACCAGGGCATCAATTTCCGATAATTTCAAATCGGAGGGAATCTTCAAATGAGCTAATCTCAAAATACCGGCCAAAACATTCGTGTAGGCCTGCTTCATATCCGCAGTCGGTTCGCCAAATAAAAAGGTTCTCGAAACATCGGTGGTACCATCATAATACTGACTGCCCGACTCTATGACCAACAGGTTTTGATCGGTCACCTCAATATCGGTAACATTACTGGAAATGTAATAGGGATAGGAAGAATGTTCGCCATAGGCCACCACAGTACGTAGAGATAAACCCTTGACAGATTTTTGAGATAAACGGGAACGGTTTATTTCGTATTTGATTTTTTCCTCGGTCCATTGTTCGGTAAAGAACTAAAATGAAAAAAATGTTTAGGTTTAGTAAAAAATAATTTTTTTATTTAAATCTAACTTACTCTTGTTTCCAAGTTGCTCATGGCTTCACAAAGAGCGGCACCATCTCTTATATGAGCCGTGCGCATGCCTTTTTGTTCCACCGAGTTCTTTTGGGCTCTCATCATTATTATGGGAGATATGTGTTCGAAAACATTTTTCAAAGGAAATGAAGAGAATACAGCTTCCGAAGCTCCAGGCTCTTGAACGCAGGGTGCTGGTACCAACACACGTTTCCAAACTTGGGAATAAGTACGTATATCGTTCCATACTTGATGATATTCTTTTATTCTGAAAAATATAAGTAATTAAATTTATTAAATTGTAGGAAACATTAAGAAGAAATACACATAGAGTTGGCCTAACAATCAAAGGTCTGCTATAAAACTGTTTCCAATGTTATTAAACAGTACCGGGAGAACTTGTCCGCATGATGTTTCTAAAGCCAAACAAATAGAAAGCATTTTCAAAAAAGTTCCCAACACATCCGGTAGGAAAGCAGCCCGGTTAGGTCAGTACTCAGACTATTTGGTACGAAAAGTTAAAGCCAATGCAGGTTCAGAAACATACAAGGCTCAAAAAGTTCCTGACAGGAACGCTGCTAAAATTTAGAGGCCAAAGACAGAGAACGGAAATTGAAGTCAAATTGTATACAAAAAATATACCTGCTGCATAATGGATGACGAAATGTACGTATGGAAATTTGTTCGCAGCTTCTGTGTCAATTTTTTATGTTGCAGATGCTCGAGAGAATGTTGAAGAAAAGTTTAGGACCCAAAAGCAGATAAAATTTTCCAAAACGTTCTTGGTATGGCAAGCAATATGCAGTTGCGGCAAAAAAGCCAAACATTTGTTACAAATTGCTCTATAAATACCGAAATTTACATCAAGGAATGTTTACAAAAAAGGATGTTTCCATTCATAAGACTTCTTAATGTGTCCACTTATTTTTGGCCTGATTTGGCATATGTCACTATGGTAAGAAAGGTCTTGAGTGGTACAAGACCAATAATGTGGTATTTATACCAAGAGAGGGAATTCCTCCAAACTGCCTGGAGCTGAGTCCAGTGTATAGATATTGGGGTATTGATAAAAGAGAATTGAAGAGCACAAAAAATGTGTCCAAAAGTGTGGTAGATTTTAAACGGAGATGGACAACCTGTTCGAACAAAGTGACATAAAGCACTATAAATACCAAATGGAAGGGTTTTCGAAAAAGGTTCAAAATTTCATCATTAGTGATTAGAACTATAAAAACAATATTTTTGGTAAATTGTAACAATAATTTCAATCAATTAAAACAAGATTCATAACTGTAAGTTTAGTGGTTTCATTTTTATTAACATATATGTATGTTAAAACTTTTTCGATCTCAGTCCTTATATATATACAACACAAAAAATGTTTCTACCTATGTCCGTTATAGACTCTGAAACTATCCTACCAATTAGCTCCAAACTGGTTTCATTGGAAAGGATATTTTTCGAAGATGGTTTCAGATACCTAAAATACTACATTAGGTACATTCGGTCCATTCGTTAAGCCGATTTTCGAATTTTCCCATACAACAATTTTTCTCAATTTTTAAAGTTTGTTTATCATGAAATTTTGTATGTAAGCTCATTTCCCGATGTGTAGATCCACTAATCGGGTAAAATTGGGTATAATCGATATCTCCGGAACTTATAAAGCTAGCACCAAAAATCCAACTTAATCTAAATTTATGCAAGAAATAAGTGATCAGGTGTGTGGTACGTTTTGTACTTTTAAGGGGATAAAATGGGCGAAACCCGAGTTTTGGTACTTTTTGTATCTCATATTCCAGAAATTAAATTTAAATGGAATTGTAGTCCATCTTAAAAAAATTTCAGATGGACTCTGGCACTTTTTTGAAATTTGAACGTAGTTCTTTTTGGTATATTTTTTTTTACAAAACAATTTTTTATTTATATTAATATGGTAAAAAAATGTTTATTATAAGAAGTATCCGCTAGTATTTTTTATAAAGTAAAAAACATAAACAGTAAAACACAAGTTCTTTATCCATCACAGGACAACATTGGATTATGATACCTCCGGACTACAATTTATATTTATTAGGGTGATTTGATAATACTGTGTGATAGTTAGGTGTAATCACTGTAATTTTTTTCGATAAAGTCGCAACCATGTTTTTAATCAATTATAGTGTGTGAAAAAATACAATTTGATTTAAAAAAAAAATAAACTTTGATTTTCACAGTTCATTCAAATAATCGGTATGGAAATGTTTTTTTTTTTTTTTTGCTGTGTATTATAATGTATGGTTGATGTGATGATTGTGCCAATCATATGAATGATTGTATTTTATGATCCATGTATAAAAAAATTACAAAAAAATTTTATACTCACTTAACACACATTTCATTAAAACAATCAGTATGTAAATGCAAATCTATGCCCAAACTAATTTTAAAGCGATCCACATAGAAGAATATATCCTGATGGCTGACAATCAAATATGACTAGAATTTAAAAAGGAACAAATTTATATAAAATTCAAGATTATTTAGAAATATGTAAATATTTTTTTTTACTTTAACAACTGGTGTGAATGGTATATCCCGGCCTCTGATATTTAGTAAATAGGCAATTTCGGTCAATGACGTTACAATCATGGCATCACTATTATGATGATGTAAACGTTTCCTTAACTCGTTGACTTTGTCCTCCCATTTTTCACCAGCAAACGATTTCTCTTGTACTTGTATGGTCACCAAATGTGGTTCGGGTCTTTCAGCTTTCCATATTAAATCAATTAAGTTGTTATTAATTTTTTTTAATTCTAATAATTTGTCGGCAATTTGATTCTCCCATTTCATCCACAAATGATGGGGCACTAAATGGGGATCAGCTCCAATGCGTTGATTGGGATAGAGTTGGGACTGCAATATTTAATTAATATAATTTTATTTAAATTGTTAACATAATACAATAAGAATACTTACATCCAGCCAGTCGGCTATTGTGGTAGTATCATTCAAACGATAGATTTCCCAATCACAATCCAATTCGCCATCGGCTTGTTGTACATAACGATTTTCCACCCATAGTGCCGCACCTTTATTGGTAATAACAGCAAATGCATTAGTGCCCGTAAAACCGGTCAAGTATTTTAAACGTTGATCTCTTAAAGCAACTTCTTGATTCAAATGCTCATCGTAGGAAGGTAAAATGTAGGCATCTATTTCAGGACCCTGCAAAGAGGCTCTTATTTGCATTTGCTCACGCACGGCAAATAAACGATGACGATGATCGCTGATAGGCTGTAGCTGAAGACATTAAATATATTCTCTTTATAATTTATTCCGTAAACAAAAGTCAAATTTATATTTTGTACATACTAATTTTCTATATTTGCAAACTTCTCTCACAAAACCTTTAGGTGTTTCGGCATTTACCCTTAACGCCAGCAAAGCTGCAATTATTAAAATAAAAACATAGGAATTAAATAATTTTAACAATAAATTATGTAGGTATTTAGAAAATTGTATTTTATTTTTCATTTGTTAATTATAATACAATTAATCATTTAACAAGCTATTTAAATAACTTGAAATATTTTATTTCTGATTTTAAATCATTCATTTATTTACAAAGGCAAATGTTGTTTTGCAAAATAAAACGAACACAAAAACAAAAGAAAAACTTTTATATTTTCCTTTCATTTTGTTTATTGTTAGACGAAAATTAATAAAATAATCTACTAAAATAATATTAAACACTTGTGAACTAAAATAAACTTAGTGCGTCACAAATATTTAACACAATGTGTTCAGATGTGTCTGAAATTGCTGTTTTATTTGATCACTAAATACCCTACAATAGGACGGTTGAGTTCGGATGTTGTTATTGCATTCATGAAATTACCCTGGTAAATATACTACACCAATTTTTCATTGAAATTGAGAAAATTCCAAATGAAATTGAGAAATTCAACTTTAAATTGAGAAAATTCCAAACGAAATTTAGAATTTCCATTTTATATTAAGAAAGTTCCAAATAAAATTGAGAAATTCCATTTAAAATTGAGAAAATTCCATTTGTAATTGAGAAATTCAATATTAAATTTAGAAAATTCCGAATGAAATTGGGAAAATTCCAAATGAAAGTTAACATTTTATTTAAATGAAAAAAAAGGTATTTAAAATGTAATTGAGAGGTATGCTTAAGCAATATAATGCGTGGGGAAATAATATGGCTTATTCCATATCGTCACATTTTCCTCGAAAAATGTATAACTTCAGTTAGGCCAAATTGTTCTTTATATAGAGGGGAAATTTCTTGATAGATGGCAAGAGTTGGACACTCAGTTATCTGAACTCGTTCTGGTATGTGACAATGCCCCTTGCCTCATTTGTCTACGTGAAATTTTCGACAACTCTCTATGTAGCAACACTTTTACGATTTCTCTCTATTCACTAGGGTATTCAATCGATTAACCGTTAATCGGTTAAACGATTAGTTTTGATCGGTTAACTGTTCGAATAATTTAAAATTGCCGATTTTCAAATAACAAATAAACTGATTAATTTGTGTCGATTAACCGATTAAGCGAAATTTCTTTTTTTGGACTTTATATTTCTTATCTTATGAACATTCCCTTCTAGCAATAGTTTTTTAAATATAGATCAAAAAGTGAAATTAAGGTATTTGGAAATGATCATTTTTCTAGAATGTTCCATGATGAAATTTGTCCTAATGAGTTGGAGGAAGACTTGATAATAGACGAAACTGAAGACATTACTGAAACGAGTCTTTTATAAGAACTTATGCTTAAAAAAACTGAACAATGAACTGAGAAATTGGATAGTATTTCTCATGCCTTACTTTCAATTTCTCCAACATTCACAATCAGTAAGAGAATTTTGTCCAAATAAAGTTTTATTAAAACCAAAGAAAAATCGATTAAAAGGAAACCTTTCCTATTCTTTTTTTAAAAGATTATTTCTGAATATCTCACTAAAATCCTAAAAAAAAACTCACATTTATAAATAAAAAGGATCTTTAGTTCCTATTATTTATTTTTTTTATTGAAATGCTTAAATAAGTACTCAAAATTCGTAGTTTTTTCTTCAATTTAAAATTAAAATATAAATTATTCGGTTAATCGAAAAATTTAAAATTAACCGATTATTAACCGATTAAATCTAAACCCCGATGAATTATTTGCTCGATTAACCGATTAAACCAGAAACCCGATTAATTGAATACCCTACTATTCACCAATGCTTGACCCTATTGAAATAATTTGGTCCAAAATCAAAAGTATTGTGAAATCAAGGATGAATATACCAACCGTAAATCCTCCTAATGTAGGAGAGCAGAGGATTTTATATCTTGAAGAATTAATTAACGATTCCAAGTCCTATACAACGTACAACATCATTGTTATTTGTTTCATATTTGTTTAATGTAAGTTTATTATTTATGTAAAGTAAAATACAATTTTCTCTATTTCATTTGGAATTTTCTTAATTTCAATTGGAATTTTCCCAATTTGAGTTAGTTCAAATTTTGTGAGTTAGTTCCGTGATCTATCACTGAGTGCCTAAAATGTGTAATTTTACCCCCTCCTAGAACATCTACCGACTAAAGACACAGGTCACTTTCATAAAAGGGGTTACAACTAGAACGGGTCCATAACCCTGATAAAACAATCACGGGACCAGTTCTGTGTCGGTTCTCCTCAATAAAAGTAAGTGTTATAGTTAGAACCGGTACCTACCACCGAAGAACCTGTCACATAACTAGTTCTGTATCAGTTTCTTCCTTCTAAGGAAAAAATCTGATTGCTCATCATACACGAACATGGGAATTATTTGTACTCATTTGGGATCATAGAATACGAAAGTTGTGATGATTTGTTCAGAATAGGCTCCACTGTTAACTTTAACAATTTTGATTAAAATCATTAAGGCAAATACGCTGATCAAATTTATTTTGTAAATATTTTATTTAAAATTTAGGGAGTCGCACGTTCGTTCTCAGTTAGCAGTTTTTCCATTTATTTAGTTTGTTCTTATTTTCAGACATGATTTTCCCACGATCATAACAATTAACAAATTAAACTAACGTATGTTTTTAAAGATTATATTTACACTTGTGTACTAAGAATTATTGCTTATCTCGGCTGTTTTATTTACATTATACATATTTATGTATATGTTTTTAAAATTTGTATTAAACGCTTTTCATTTTAAAAATCAAATGGCAAAATAAATCGAAATATAATAGAAACAAGTAAGAGTGCTATATTCGGCAATGCCGAATCTTATATACCCTTCACCTTTGTTGTGGTTGCATTAATTGCCCACTTTCACAATCTCATATCTACCCTTCTCACGAAGGTGAAGGGTATAAAAACAACAACGCCAAACGAAACGAAACACAAAAACAAAATACGCAAGGCAATGAAACCAACACACATTCAAACATACGTTTTGTTGCTTTTTTGTCAAAGCATGCAATAAATTGTATTTTTTTATGAAATTTTCTGAGGTAGTCTCGGATTTTTGCTCATAACTCCGTTATTTATGGACGGATTTTGCTGATTTTAAATAGGAAACTTCTCGAAAGCATGTCTAACAGAATTATTGAAGATTTGCATCCCGAAGATATCTGGGGTCTTCAGAAAATTGATTTCAACAGACAGACAGACAGACGGACATGGCTTAATCGACTCCGTTATCTATAAGGATCCAGAATATATATACTTTATAGGGTCGGAAAATTATGTTGTGGAAATTACAAACGGAATGACAAACTTATATATACCCTTCTCGCGAAGGTGAAGGGTATAAAAAGTAGTTTGCAAGATATATGTCATCCTCCATTTCAAGATAATTTCATATCATGCGTTAAAGAACTACACATCAGTCATGATCATTTAAACAAAAGAAGTAAAATGTCTTGACAGCCTATTTTTTGCAAAAATGTTTCAGAAATAAATATACATATATAGATTTTGATGGTCATTGAAATGTTTTTTTAAATGTATGTAGTTTAAAAGATGTACATATACTTAAAAATACTTTGTCTTTAACAGTAACATTGTTTAAAATCACTTTTATTGTTAAACATTATTTTTTTAAATGAAACTTAAATGTACACAGAGAAAATAGATTCGTTATTGCAAGCAAATTTGTCGGTTACAAGAACTATCACAAAATTCGATTGCCATTACTGAATGAATAAGGTACACGTAACCTTTATCAAGAATATGTTTTTTTTTATTTGAAAAATAAAAAACAATTCTATAAAATACAATTATATTGAATCTTCTGAAATATTATTGAATATACCTATGTAAGTCCCGCCTTTAACATGTGCGAAGTGATAAGAACATAACGATTTTGTAGTTGAAATTTGGGATTATTACTCATATTCATTGCTATTACTCAGGTCTTCTTATCTGGATTTGTTTGATGATTGATTCTTTGAAACTCAAAACAGTATTTTGAAACTCCTTTGTGAAATCCTATTTTTTCTGCTCCAGAATATATGTATACAATTATACATACATAAAATAGCTTTGAGTCCAGTTTGCACTTAATACGATAATGAACTAACTTATCCTTTCACATTGACCGACTAACGTTTCCAATTTGAATTAATTTCTCTATTTAAGGAGTGAGATCGTAAGTTACCTTTGTAAAACATGTCAGTTATTATGTTAAATGTAAATTTTATTCATTTGTTAATCTGATTAAAATGAGTGACCAGAAAATAGTGCGTACCAAAATTATTAAATATTTTCAACAAAACCCAACTTGGTCCTACAAAAAGTTGGCCAAACAATCAAAGGTCTGCCGTGAAACTGTTTCCAATGTTATTAAACAGTACCGGGAGAACTTGTCCGTTGATAGCAAACCTGGTTCAGGTTGAAGGAATTGTCCACATGATGTTTCTAAAGCCAAAAAAATAGAAAGCATTTTCAAAAGAGCTCCCAACACATCGGGTGGGAAGCCGGGTTAGCAGCCCGGTTATCTCAGTACTCGGACTATTTGGTACGAAAAATAAAAGGTAATGCAGGTTTAAAAACATACAAGGCTTAAAAAGTTCCTGACAGGAACGCTGCTAAAAATTTAGAGGCCAAAAACAGAGCACGGAAATTTAAGTCAAGTTTTATAAAAAAAATATTCTTGCTTTCTTGTCAAAAATTTTATGTTGCTGATGCTCGAGGGAATGTTGAAGAAAAGTTTAGGATCCAAAAGCAGACAAAATTCCCCAAAAAGTTTTTGGTATGGCAAGCAATATGCAGAAGCCAATCATTTGTTACAACGGGCTCTATAAACACCGAAATTTACATCAAGGAATGTTTAGAAAAAAGGCTGCTTCCTTTCATAAGACTTCATAATGTGTCCACTTATTTTTGACCTGACTTGGCATACTGTCACTATGGTAAACAAGCCCTTGAGTGGTACAAGAACAATAATGTGGTATTTGTACCAAGAGAGGTAAATCCTCCAAACTGCCCGGAGATAAGGCCAGTGAAGAGATATTGGGCTCTTGTTAAAAGGGAATTGAAGAGCACAAAAAAAGTGTCCAAAAGAGTGGTAGATTTTAAACGGAGATGGTCTACCTGTTCGAGCAAAGTGGCAGATAGCACTATAAAATCGTTAATGGAAGGGTTTCCGAAAAAGGTTAAAAATTTCATCACTAGTGATTAAAACTGTAAGTTTAGTAGTTTCGTTTTTTTTAACATATATGTATGTTAAGAATTTTTCGATCTCACTCCTTATTCAAGTTTGGTTTTATTTGCGTTTAAGTAAGTTTTACAAATAATTTCTTAATTTTTCAATTGCCAAAGCATTTTACCATTATTTATTTTCTGTCGGTTAGAACACCAAATTTTATTTATCACAATCGAATATCTCGATATCGGTCATTAATATTTGGAAAACGTAAATTGTTGAATTTAGTTCGATTGTCATTTTCGAATTAACTTGATAAACTTTAGACATAAACCGGTAAAATAATCATATGTTCATTTAATTATGCTAACGTATAGTTTTTGTAGTTTTTTAATAACTATAATAAATTTTCGTTCTTCATTATTAAATTTTAATAATGAAGGCCCGATTACCAATCTTTTTTTTGTATGTAGATTTTTTTCTTTTTAAAAATCTTGTTTTTTTTTTTTTTTTTTGTTTGTTTCTTTGGAAATAGAAATTTATTTTGAGTATTTAAAAAGTATTTAAAATGATGTCCAATTTTTCATGAGAATTAGCCAAAGTTCAGAAATAAACAACAGTGATTCATGCTATATTTTATTTTGAGTTAACAGACTTCCAGCAGCCTTTGAATCATTTTTGTAAAAATATGGATATTAAATCAACTGAATTATTATTGAAAAAACAAAATGGAATTTGACAGCTAACACAGCATCATAAATTTTACAAGTATGTACTATGTAAATTTAATGTTTTAAATTATAGCTGTTGTTCCTCCAATTTGATATTTTTCGTTCGAAAATCGCAATTAATAACTATAATCCTTTGAATTCGGGTCTGTGTTTCGAACATTTTTAAATTGTTTACATAAAATAATCTTTAAAAAAACAAATAAAATATTTTTCTTTGTGGTTATGTGAAGTCAAAAAACTTCGTAGATAAGCCAGCTACGATTCAAGACTAACAGTTATCGCAAGATATCTGCAGCTATGATTCGAAAATTTATCAACATTTCAGTGAAATTATCTTTAAAATGTAAATTTTAGAGATTGTTCTTTCGGGTCATAATCAAGATTCCGATATCCAAATCTATTTTAAGTGTTTTATTATTATATACGCTGTAAATAAAATTTACTAGTTTTGTATTCTCGGTGAATGTCTAGTTCTTAAGATGAAAATACGATCTATTTGTGGTATCGAGAACATGATTAGTTTACCCTTTTAAAAATCTAAAGTCGTTAGTTTTGATTTATCAATAATTTTACTGACACCTTATCTTCAAATGTTCCCAGCAAAACTGAATCACATGAATTGTATTTGATTGATTGCGTGCAGTATGAACAGTATATCACATGTATTCTACTTGATGCCTTGCGGGCAATACAGAGTTTCTAAAATTCCGAAGAGTTCGAAAACCGCATTTTTAATTTTATTTTTTGGTTTTGAGCAAATTAATTAAATATAAAGATACAAAATCAGCCGATAATATACAAAAATATCATATACAATACACATTAGAGTGGCCTTAACAAAAAAGTTTGATTTTTTGTAAACAAAATTTCAGGTTAATCAGCTGGGGCTAAGACCCAAGCACGCTGAAGTTTTGAGGTGTATTTTTTAGTTTTTGTAAAAAATTTGCAATGAATTTTTTTTTTTTAATTTTATTTTATTTATTTGTAATAGAAAGTCTAAAAAGGCCAAAATAACAGATTTAAGTAATTAAATAGTACCAAGAAAGTTAAATTAAATTCCAGAATTCAAAAATGATTGTAAGAGCTTTAGTCTAAAAACATTATTAGATTTGGAAAAGTTCGTAAATAATGTGGTAAAAAGTTCCACCATCTAGCAATGCGGCTAAGAAAGATTTTTCCAAAAAAAAAGATGATATTCTAGGTATTAAAATTTGAGGGTTTCTTGTGGATCTTGTAAACATAAAAGAGCTATACAATGGAAGTGGTTTGCAAGTTTTAATGACTCTATAAAAGAAAAGCAAGTTACGATAAGTTATAAAATCATGAAAAGAACAGTGAAGAAAACGTAGAACATAAGACGAGATATGTTCACGACGTCTAATATTGTATACAAAACATACAACCGCATTAATTAAGCATCTGATTATATTCAAGTACACAGCACAAGTACTGGAATCAACTTTAAGACCATATAATACCTGCGACATCAACAGTGCATAAGCTAATTTGTATCTAATTCTAGGGGGCAAATACAAATTAGTTGAGTATAATCGTCTTAAGATATCAAAAGCTCTAAAACTTTATGAATCAATGTGATTAGCAAAAGAAAGTTCCAATACAGCACCTAGACATTTAAGATGTTCAAAATCAATCTGAACATCACCCAAGAAAATATTAAAATCAGAAAAAAACCGATTAGTAGGACCAAAAACAATGGCTTTGGTCTTAGTAGGGTTTATACTTAAGGAATTATCCGAGGTCCACTCAAGAATACCCTTTAAGCTAAAGTTTTTGTTAGATACTAATACATCCTTAAAGTCCAAACAGCTTCTGAACAGCAACAAAAACATCGTCAGCAAATAGAAAAGACTCGCATATCGAAGAGTTAATACAACGGGGAAGACTGTTAACATATAAAATAAACAGAAGAGGTCCTAAGACTGATCCCTGGGGGACAACAGATGATAATGAACTTATGTTTGAAATAGCTCAATTCCACCAAAATAAGAAAATATTATGTCGTTCTAATAAGATATAAAATCACAAAAATTGGTTGAAGAATTTTAAAGTTATTAAAAAGTCGTCAGGCCATTAACGTGTATCAGGCCACTAGAACAAGAAATGTAGGAACAAAGTTAAGATATTTTAAGAAATATTAAAATAAAAGCTCATTTTTACTTAACATATATCCATATTTACTTGTAGATGACTTTTTGTCTTCGTAAGATACCGTTAACCTATTCGCAGGTATGACCAAACAAATTTAATTTTTTTAACGGCAGTTTCTAAACTCCATTTTCAAATTTTTTAACATTTTGTTAAACAAACTTCAGAATTTGTTGATCATCACATTGGGATTTATTGGGAATATAATAGGGAATAAAAATATGAAAATATATGACAATGCCTCGTACAGTTTTGCCGTACCTGCGATTTAAATTTTGCAATTTTCGAGAAAAACTAATTATTTGCCATTAATTTGGCGAATGAGCTCTCAACCGAATTTACGTTGATTGATGGCACCACATTTGGTTGTGATTACGAATCTGTTTTCTCTGTGTACATAATAGGATTACATCCTAGTGATGGCTCTAAATGACATTGTGTAATGATAACAAGACGTATGTATTTTGATCGGCATGATTGAAAACAATACTCCTAAATAATATTTTGAAAGAAGTTCTGAAAACTAAAAATTGTTTGGCAATAATTGAGCACCTACGAGTATTTATTTAATTTAGCAAGAAAAAACAAAATACATATGAATGCTTTTTTATGTAAGCAGTGTGTTAAAATCTCAATTTTCACTAAGCTAACTATATTTATACTTATTACTCTTTGACATAACTTTCATCATACTGTGAAATCACAAATTGAACATTTTATTAATATAAATCATTATTAGCTTCTGCCCTATTTAATTTAAAACCCTCAAAACAAATTTCTATTCATCTCCCCAAAAAATTCAAATAATGTTACAACATTTTTAAACAACTTTGGACATTTTAATTAACAATTAAAAAACAAAATTTTCAATTTCTTTTAATAAAACGAAATCAATAAAAAAAGAACATTTTAAATGTATTTGAAATTTTAAGCCTAAAATATTTTATTTACGAATTTCATCAATACTGAAATTGATTGATGATCAACGATTGAATTAATTCAATGGCAGCATCGACGACCCAGACAACATAATTATCGCAATAGGCTCCCTTGAGAACAAAATTTGCGTCTTTGTTGTTGTTCTTTTTTGACGTTCATTGCCAAAGACAAATAAACTCACGCACAAAAATAGACAAATTACCAACCAACGCCAACTTTTTAATTTTTAAAAAAAAAAGAAGAAGGAAAATAAATTTCTAATTGTTTGATTTACATTCAATCGAACGATAAATTTAGGACAAATTATGACATGGAAATAAACAAAGAAATGTGGAAGAAAACTCATGTGTTTTAAATTTGGGATGAAGAAAAAATCATACAAATTTATAAATAAAAAAACACTCATACGCCATGTATGACGCCTTTATTTTATTATTAACATTTTATTATACGAACGGAAATTTAAATGTTTTATATACTAATTTGTATGTTTTTTTTTTTTTTTGTAATAAACATAAATGTTTTTTATTTTAGTTATTTTTTTTATGTTGTTTCTACTTACCGAATATTGTTAGTGCTAAATACCAAATCCATTTAGCTGTCGTCATGGCCTGCAATTTTTTTGGTAACAGTCAATATCTTGCTAGTTTTATTCCCTCTATAGTTGTTGTTGTAGCTTTGTTTTATTTTATTTCAATACTTTATACTTTTCTCACAATTTAATTTCTAATTTTGATTTTTCACGCCTTGTCGTTGGTTTCTTTTTTAATTTTATTTACACTTTTGCACATTTGCTGCCCGTGGCATTTGTTGTATTTTGCTGCCTGCCGCTGCTGCAAGCGAAATCTTTTTGTTTGTAGTACGTACTTTTTTCAACACTTCCGCAATTGCATGCGGTTCTTTTTTTGTTCTAATGTATTTTTATTAAGGAGTGTTTTTTTATTTATACTTTTGCTCTATAAACAAATTTGAAAATCGTTAATGATCTTAATGCAATTAATGTAAACTTTTGTGTTGGCATACAATTTGTTTTAATGTAAATAAATAAGCAGTGTGAGGAATTAGAATGAAATGAGGTCGGTTGGCACAAAATAAAATTTTAATTTTAATATGTACCTATGTATAATTAAATTTAATGTATTCGTTAAATGAATTGATGAATTGAATCAAATGAAGTTTAGATTATGATCTGATATTAGTCTAAGAACTGTGAGCATTTATAATTAAACGTTAATTTAAATCTGCAATTGTTTTTATATTTTTGTTAAATATTTTCTGCTAAGTATTCTAACTTTGAATACTTCTAGACATTATGGAATTTTTAAAACTTGTTTTAAAAACCTGGTTTATAACAAGTATAAATCAAACTCCTTCACATTCCTTAACATCATTCTTGGAATAAGTGACTTCCTATCCACTACCAGAACGCTTTGAAAGTTTTTGATGAATGAGTTTTATTAAATTCATATATTTTCAGTGATCTCACAATAAAAACACGATAATAGTTCTTAACCGATTCTTGAAACTAGTTCCAAGTGTGACAATCTAGAACAAAACACATTGACTTTTTAAAGAATGTGTGTTTGTTACTTAACACCTCCGTATAACTAGTCCCTAGGGCGATAATTTCAAACGAAAAGCATTGATTAAATAACTTATTCCGGAAAGTTCCAAGGATGGGCTGAAAATTCCGAAGGTGCCATTTTCAAACAAAAGTAATTGGTCGCAATGCATGAGGTCTAGAATAACATAGTATTGTTAGTAGTAAGTAATATGAAAATAAATAATAAAACAAGTAAAAGTTTTATATTCGGATGATGCGCCGATTGTATAAAAACATTTATTTGGTTAATTTAATATTTTTAGTGATAAACTTCAATTTTCAATATTCAGGTGTTTAAATGTTATCGGGAACAAAGTCAAAACTAAATTGTTCATGTAGTTTGGTCCAAAACCTTTTACCCGTCTAACTTATTTTGTTCATTTTTCGGAAGTCTCCTCCTGCCACTTTGTTTTTACCCAATTTCAATGCCAAACATTTCTGCTCAATACAGATGACATTTTGACTTCAACAGACGGACAGACATAGCTAGATCATCTTAGAATTGTATAAGGGGCGAGAATATATTTTTATATGTACTTTTGTTGGTTCGCGACCAATATATCGATAGTTGTGTATATAAAAATTGATCGTTAATGAACTGTACAATAAATTTTAAAAATAATAAAAGAGAAAACTTATATTTCAAGTATGTTGATCATAAAATGTAAAGGACCTCGATTTGTTTTGAAAATCTTTTCGCGAGCATTTATTTGATTAATATAAGTATGTCTTTTAATATGAAATGCATAATTCAGTTAAGCGTGACAAATTTAAAATCAATTGATAAAGAAAATAGTTCTGTAAATGACACTGCATCGTAAAGGTTTTCATAACTAAAATTTCTTTCATCAATTTCTTCCTATTTTAAACTAGTTGACCGCCATGACTTCACTCGGTAGCTATTTACTAATGTTAGTTCTTCAAGTTTCTCCAAAAAAATGTCTCTTATTAAGAAAAAATGAGAAGTGAAAAGGAGGCAATCTATTAAAAATTTAAATTTCCGAATTTTTGAATTTTTTTTTCTTTACAAACCTTCTCCTGAAAATTTCGAATCGAATAAAAAAAAAAAAATCACCCTGATCGCCATTACATACATGGACCATTTCATTTTTATGTAAATAGATTAAAATAAAAAATAATATGTTTGAGGTATCATCGACATTTTGTATTATGTTTAGTATATAAAATCGTGCAAATGTTCGCAGTGGCTTCGCTAGATGGCCCGCATCCGAAATGTCCAATTTCCCATGAATCTGGAGCATAAATTTGACCGATGTCATGGGTTATGTTGGCTTTGAGGACATCTGTGGTTTGTTAAAATCCCACACATCACATCACCTCCACCTGTACAGTGTGACATAAGCTGTGTGTACGTAGCGCCATCCTGTTGAAACCACACGTCGTTGGTGTACATATCATCCAATTCAGTCCAAAATTAAATAATCTTAGACCTTTAGCTGTCGCCGATGAAGGTGATGGCCTTTCCAACGACGTTGTTAAAGGAATTTGGAGCGATTACGCCGCCAGCCAAAATTCACACTAAACAGTGATACCCTGGAATCTTTTGGATTGGTATTGTCCCAAATTCCACAATTTTGTTTGTTGGCGTACCCATTCTTCCGAAAATGGGCCTCATCGCTGAATGTGATTAAAATGGGCGAAGCGCCACGAACGTTTCCCGAACGGAACATCCATTTTAAACGCTATGTCTGCCCATGGTGATTGTGCAAAACAAACTGAATAAATTCGACAGATTTAGCTTCAACAATATGGCCGCTATCAACTGTGAAAGTTCGGAAGTCCCTATTGGTAGACCCTTTAGTTACTATATTAACAATTTCGAATAAAAATCATTGATTGTAAAACTAGTTCCTGAAATAAATCATTGGTCTCCACACCAATATAAAAAACAGGAAGCAATGATTAAATATGATTTTTCATTAAACGCCAAAACAGAAAATATTTAAATATTTTTCTTCCATACCAATTCTTTACATAATTTTGAATTCTGTTCGAAACTTCAGTGCTGTTATGAGACTACTTTATTTTTATTTTTTGTTAATTTAGATTACTCCGTACCCCCTTGACATTTGCAAGGGATGGGAGAATTATTTGGCTAAACCCGATGAGTATAACGCCACGCAAAAAAAGAGCCTCGTCCATGAATAACCAAACGACTTATACCTTCGTATAGGAAGCCGGCCTTACTGAACTCCAATCCCGAATTGGTCTCCACCAATATACAATTTGAGTTTCATTTATATTAATTTATTTTAATTATAATCAAATATCAATGCAAAAACCCCGATAAACCGTAACGCGGTACAGTTAGACAATGCCAAACATTAACCAATGCGAGAGTGAGACGCAAAACTCTCGAAGGCAGCGAAAAAGGGAAGGCCTGATTACCCTTAAGCCACCCAGAGCTGAATTAAATTTTGTTAAAGAAATTCTACCAATGTTAGATTTTCTATTACAAATATTTATGAGACATGTTTTAGTAAAGTTTTCAAATTGATATTGGAAGCAAAATAATCGTTTAATTTCATTGGCGCCAAAAGTTTGCGTAAATTGAATAAATGTCAAATAACATGCATATTTAATAATAAAATGCACAATTTATGTTAAAATATTTCAATATTTTAAAAACGTTTTCATTGTGTCTACAATAATCGCTTAGAGTAACCCACAATTTCGTGCCTAAGAACGTTAAGTTCAAGCATATTCTTGTCGCGTGTTATTGTCATCAATTTGAATTTGATACCCAAATTAGTAAATTGCAATTGACTCAAAACCAAAAGATGCATTTAAAAAAAAACGAGGGCTGTCACATACATTATTTTGGTTAACATCAATGATGTATTACAGGTTTGTGAAAATAACTGCTTAACTCTAAAACCACCTTCCTTTTACATAAATTTCTAAATTCAAATCACACTCAGAACAACACCCTCTTTTCATAAATGTTGCTGTTGAATAATAAAACATTTTTTGCACTTATGGATACTGGTAGCGTTTCTAAAATTAACTGCAAATATGAGTTGGAGTGTTGTGGAAAATGATAATGACAAGTGCAATATTCATGCAATATTTATTGCAATTATTACATAAATAAACGCCCTTAAATGGCTGTGAAAACAAGTTAAAACTAAAAAAAAAAAAACTAAATTCTATTTGAATTCAAGTCAACAAACAGTGCCACCAACATTTGCATATAAATAATGACGTATTTGTTTAATAGCTGGGCGCCCACCACTCGAAACACATACATTTTGTTGTAGTAATATTTTTGGTTACAAGTAGGAACAAAAAATAAATAAATATTTCATACAATTTGACATTGGCATTTAGTGAGTTTGCTTTTGGAAACTGTAATTTATTTTTTATTCGAGGTTTTTCTTTTTAAGATAAAAAAAATTAATTTAATTGAAATTTCCTAGAGGCGAATAATTGTTGTGGTTTGTGAAAAACCTACGCTAATTGCTTGTACTCGTAGTATGAATGATTTTTAATTGAGAGAGCGAAAAGATCAATGAATTTTGCTTTTTTGCAATATAATTTTTTAATATAATTATTTTAAATTGTAGTTAGTTGGATTAATTAGTTCAAGCTGTTTTTATGGCAAATAAATTGTTTTAATAACAAACTCAATTTCTTATCTTATAAATCAATAAAAATTCCTAGAATCTACATCTAACTACTGCAACGGGTGTGTTTGTTGATCAAGCGGTTTATTAATTTAATGGGAATGTTGTTGTATTGAGGCTTTACTTGTTGATTAGAATCGTAATTCTAAATGCCATTTCTTTTTGAATTTCATCTGAGCCAAAAAACATTTAAACATGTTCCTGTAAAAACAGAGTCAATTTGTATACCCACTATATTGGTTTTCTCATTCCGTTTGTAACACATCGTAATATTGGTCATAGACCGTCAAAGGTATTCTATATGGGCAAAACACAAATAAATTTGAGTAAAATTCTTTCACAATTTCTTATTGTAGTAGTACTTTAGCGTGTAAAATCCATTGGCGTGATTTATTTTGGTGAAGAGCCCAAAAGTTATCTTTCCTAGCCCCCAAATAAATTTCAAACATAATTCATACATCATATCGGGAATTTTCCCGCCTCGGTTGCTATTTAAAATCGAGAAAATCTGTTCACAAATGGCAGAGATACCAGGACAACATCGATTTTTGGTCTATTTTTTATCTATATTTGGATTACTAAGTCATTAATATAGACAATATGGATATCTAATGATAGATATTTCAAAGTCCATTGCAACGATGAATATAACACTATAGTAATTTGGACCTACAATGGGCAAAAATCGAGAAAAATATTTTTTAACCTGAATTTTTTTTTCCAAAAAAATTTGTTTGTCATAAATTTTTTTTAAAAAAATAAAAAAAAAAATTCGAAAAAAAAATTTATTTTGAAAAATAATTTTGAAAAATTTTTTATTTTTATTTTGTTAACCTAAAAATATTTAAAATTTGTATTTTTAATTCCGAACTATAACATTTCCAAATATATTTCAGAAATTTATAAATATATATCAGAATTTTCTAATTGAATTTCAGAATATTCCAATTTTATTTCAGAATTTTCCATTTATATTTCAAAAATGTCTAATTGTATTACAGAAACTTTCATTTGTATTTCAGAAAATTCTAATAGCAATACCAATGGACATTTCTGAAATACAATTAGAAATTTCCGAAATACAAATGAAAGTAAAATTTAAATATTCTGAAATTCAATTAGAAAATTCTGAAATACATTTGGAATTGGCGTAGTTTTACAAATTCTACGAAGACATTTTAAGTCTTCAAAATCACAAAATTTTATTTCTTTAAAATGATAGAACTTTTATAATTTCGTTACCACTCTGTCTGTCTTACTATTTTACCAAATTTATTTAGTATAATTTATTGCTAATAAATGTCTACCTTTAACGGTTATGGTAGTAATTAAAAAAACATTTATAATGATTTTATTTGTTGCGTCTTTGTTTTAATTAATTCAAATTGTATTCCTCAGTTTCCTTTTTTAGCCGGTTGATTAATTAATAGAAAAAATACGCTACAAATAATTATTTTATTTGTATTACATTTTTATGTTAATTTACATGCCAAATGTGTTTGTGTTCTCGTTCAAATATATATGTATGTATATTATGAGTAATTTTTTTTATATAAATCGTAATAGATCAGAAATTTTAAAATATGTATGTATGTTCAAATGCTTATGCTGGCTTTAGTTTTATTTAAAATTTTAACGGAAGTTGTGATATGTTTTTCCGCTTCAGCTAAATTTATTATGCTATAAACGAAAAACTTTGATTATCGTTGTTAACATAATTGTTGTATGTTTTAATTATGGAAAATAATCTGCAGAAGATAATAATTATTACTTTTGCCTGTTACATCACATATATTTGTGTGTGTGACCTTTGGTTATTCAATATATCATTCAACGAATATGAGATTTTTTTTAAAACCTTATTTAGAACAAGAAGATAGAGCCAGATGGTAATTTTTAAAATTTGTACTAATCGCTCTCAGTTAAGACGGAATCGGAGTAGTTCCTACATTCGGTATTCAAGCTAAATTGGGAGAAATATATTTAAGAAGAAAACAAGTGTTATTAAAATAAAATATACCATAAGGATTTCCATTATAAAATCTCCCTAAATGTAATGGCCTGCTTGTATCCACTATATCCACTATACAATAATTATAAAGAATAATAATTTTTTTGATACCAAACATCCATTTCCAACAAAAAAAGATATAGGTAGTTGATCTAGCAAAAATTATCCATTATTGTTTATCTACGGATCTAACATACCTCGAACGATGTCATGTTCGATAAGTAAAAAAAACGAAAACACGATTCGTGGGACAAAAAAATATATACTTTAGTTCTTTATATTTTGTATATAATTCCTGGGACGCAAAGGGTTATAATAAGGGGGCGGATTTATATGCAAACGCATGTTTTTTCTCGAACGTCCAATTATTATGTAGACTAATTATTTATTCGAATAATAATTGGTCTACGTTGTATTGTAAAATGGCATCGATTTGTTAGTACATATTTTTGTATATTTTATTGATTATGCATATTTTGCTTCAAAATGCTTGCTTATATGCATATTATTCCTAAAATATTATTTTGGCTCAAGTTCATTTATTACTATATACTCTATAATAATTCAAAAAATACCACTGTCAATTGTCTAAAATTAATTTACTCTTTGAATTATTACAAAAAATATTATTTTTTTATCGACAACGGGCAATATCTCGACAAAAAATTTATTGATGAATTTAATATAGAAGAAGTATCAAATATTGTCGACTAACTTCTTTCAAAACATTTTCCTATGTAAAAGTTTTGAGTTTTGTTTTAATTATCAAAAATTCATTAATTGTATCCAAAGCTGTAAAAGAATTCATTCTCTAATTCTATTTTAGAAATTGAACTATATTTTAAGGAATTAACAATTCTTATAAAGCATTCTGTAAGATATAATTCGTATAATTAATTCTTAAAGCTTTTGATGTTGTTGAATCAATTCCTAGGTGAATTAATTCCCATGGAATGATAAATTCCTTCTGAATGAATTCTTATCAATGTTAAATTCACTATGAATGATAAATTTTTTTTCAAATTCAATCTATTACAAATTGAATTAAATAATTTTTTAACCATTCAATTTGTAACAGATTGAATGAACATTTTGATTCTTAATTCAAAAATATTTTAGTGTTAAGTTATTGTTAGTTCAGTTAAAAGGCTAACAAATATTTATTTAATTGGTCCAATTTATAAACAACTATTTTAAGAAGAACATAAAACTATAAAATAATTATATACACTATTGGCCATAACTAAATGGATTTTTTCATATCATAATTTTTTTGATAAAAAGAGGATTTTTGGGATGTATTTTGTATATATTTTAATAACTTATATTGTTAATGTTCATATAGTGTTCATTTAGGAAAGGATAATTTTATGAACAATTAATTTAAAACACGACGGACAAAACAAAAGCACCCCCTTATAAGAAGTTTAAAAATTTTACTATTTTTCTGCATATTTGCAATGTCAGTTAACGGGACTCACAACAGATGCATTTAAAAATTCCTGAAGATAAAAAAAGGAAGGCGTAGTCTGTATAATTTAAGTTTTATACAGTTTATTGTGAAAAAACTGTGGATGGCAAGGAACAAGTACTCCAGTGAATTTAAAATTAAAGTTATTGAAGACTGGAAGGCGGGCTTATCACGGCATGAATTGAGTAAATAATATTCAATTAACAGATCAGTTATTTCCAGGCTGATTCCAAAGTTTTTGCAGAATGGTCGTATTTCACCGGTTCATTCTGGAGGACGCCCCCGTAAAACTACACGTTATGATGATTCCTTGATCAAAAGAGCAATACAAAAAGGTCCTACAGCATCAGCTAGTCAAGTAAGAACAAGTTTAAGATTATGCATTATCGAAAGAACAATCCGTGGAAGAGCAGTAGAAGCAGGATTATTCAGCCGACAACCACCAAAAAAAAACCGTTTATATCAGCTAAGAACAAGAAAGCTAGACTGGAGTTTGCCAAAGCCCACATTAACTGGAGTGTTCAAAAATGGAAGACAGTACTGTTCTCTGACGAATCAAAATACAAATCAAAAAGTTCTGATGGAATAAGGCGTGTACGCAGATGAAAAGGAGAAAGACTGAATTCTAAGTATTGCATAGAAACAATTAAACATGGAGGAGGGTAATGTAATGGCTAGGGGTTGCTTTTCTGATCAAGGAATTGGGTCAATTCATAAAGTAAATGGGATTATGGATCAGTTCATTTACCGTGGTATGTTGAAAGATGTAATGTTGTCTTATGCCAGTGAAGAGATGCCACTTATACGGAGGTTCCAACAGGATAACGATCCTTAGCACATCTCCAAAGTTTGTAAGACTTGGATACAGAGCAATAAGATTCAAGTTCTTCACTGGCCTGCTCAATCTCCTGATTTCAATCCTATTGCGAACTTGTGGAAATTTGTTAATATGAAAATAAATCGTGAAAATTGCCGAAATAAGGATCAGCAATTTTCACGATTTATTTGCTGTTTTTCTTTAGGGGGGTCATAATTTACATCTTCAATTGATCGTCGTAGGAAAAATCACATACGCTCATTTTATTTATTTTTTTATTTAAATAGAAATTATTGAACAATATTTTTTATTTAATATTTTCTTGGCAGTTTTGTTATATAATGAAAGAAATAGATTTGCACCGTACCAACTTAAATTAGTAAAAGTTCACAAATGATAAGATATGACGATATTATGACAAATAAATATGTTAATATATATCCTAACAAATGGGTTTAAATTTTTATTATGAATATTTTAAGATTTCCTCCCTAATTACAAAAATTTAAATATTCAATTTTGAAAAGTGTATATATATTTCGTGTTTGCCGAATGTATATTGATTTTAATATTAAACTATTACAAATTGAATTAAAACTTTTTACAACCATTCAATTTGTAATAGAAGGAATTAAAAAAATAGAATGATCATTCAAGTGAATTCATTCCTTATAAGAATGAATTCTGTTGTGAATTAATTCTATTTAATGTACAGCCTTATGAATGAAGCTATGGAATTATTTACGGTGAATGGTTTTAACGAATGGAAAATTCTAATAATTAAAGCCGAATTATATAATTTGAATGATACATTCAAAAAGTTCAAGCTGAATTAAAAATATAAGTGAATTAATTCTCAATTGAATTCATTCTTTCACAGCTTTGATTGTATCAGAACCATTCATATTTGTTTCAGAACCATTCATATTTGTTTCGATTTAAAAGAGATTTCGTTACCAAAAGATTTTGTAACTTCACATACAAAATGAAAATTAAGGTTGTATGCTACTTTATAGCAGCACCAACCATTGCATGATGGATGCTCTAAAGATGATGGCATTAAACAAGTATTAATCCCAAGATATTAGAATTAATATATCCATCGTTTTCTCAGAAGAACAATAATAATTTTTAAACTTTAACTATTTAATTGTTAGTACGAGGGTCAATAGTCCACTTTTTTCCCGGCTATTAACTGAAAGGGAAACACATATCCTGTCAACATGCATCTGCCACTTGACTCCTGTTGACTATGGGAACTCCGCACCATCAATTTCAATGGTAAAAAAGTAGTTTACTGAATTTAGTTGTGGCTATACAAGCGCAGAAGATGCCAAACGTTCTGGTAGTCCAGTTGATTTTTATTCACACAAAATAATAGAAAAAAATCACGATATGGTGTTGAGCGATCGGAGATTGAAAGTGCTTGGAATTGTGGAAGCCATAGGCATATTACATGGCTCAGTGGTTTCAATTTTGTATGATCAGTTAGGTATGAGAAAGCTTTCCGCAAGATGGCTGCCGCGTTTACTCACAATCGGGTACACAAAAATCCATGAATTTGGCTACGAAATGCATTCTCTTCCGCCCCATTCTCCGGAGTCAGCCCCGAGTGATTATATCATGTTTCCAAATCTAAAGAAATGTCTCGGCGGAAAGAGATTTGATTCCAACGATGAAATTATCTTATGACCTCGACAGATCTTATTTCTTTGGTGGGGATAAAAAAATTGGAGAAACATTGGACAAAGTGCTTAGAGCTCAAAAGAGACTACGTTGAAAAATAAAATAATTTTTTATCCAAAAACCTGTGTTTCATTCAATTCCTTTATTTGCTTCTTAAAAATACAGTATTATTTCCGCACATATAAAATACATTTGTTGTCAATCGAATGATTCGATTATATCCATAGATTTTTTTTATACTAACAACTGCAAATCAGTTGACATAGCAGAATGACGATTTAAATAACCTGATTTTCGTACTCCATCTAAATTTTTCACCAACAACTAGGGAAATTTTTATAGGGAATTTCTTTATAAGTTTTCTTCTGAATGTCACGATATTCAAATTCGTTGTGATTGGCAAATTTATTGTTAATTGAATGATTTCATTATATCCATAGCTTTTTCTGTTCTACCAACAGACAGTCAGTTGGCAAGTAGCATTATTGTTGAAATAACCGTTTTATGCACTCAGCTACTATTTTTAAGCTACAGCAGATAAATTCGGTCAATTAGAATAAAATAAATTGAAATTCCTAATTCACCCCACATTGTTTTGCTATTTTTCTTTTCTCGCCACATTGTTTTTACTTGATTTTTATATATATATATTTTTTTTAAATTTTCTAATTAATTTTCAAATCGAATCGTTTCAAATGAGGCGGCATTCTGCTTATGAGTTTGTGGATCTGCACCTGAATTTAGTAACAACAAATTCCCGGGAAAAAATTTTTATATTTCCACCCGGAAAGTGGAAAAGACAGTGAAATTAGGAACACTAATAGAACTTATATTAAATAGTAGGCTTTCAAAAAGTAATTGTCTATCACTCGGATTTTTATCTTATTTAGTAGTAATTAAGATAAAAAATATATGTATATTATATATAATAATATTAACAAATCTTGTTGAAATCTTATATTTAAATAAACAACATATTTTTTGAAAGATAAGATTATTATTGTGCAAAAAAAAAAAAAAAAAAAAACACAAAATATTTGCAGTGGGTTTGTAATAAATTATATTAAAATACAAAAAAAAATATTAATTATTGCATTAATAAATTTTTCTTTTTCTTTTAACAAAAAAAAAAGATAAATAAAAACGTTTGTTTAGTATTTTCGTGTTTTTGGAACAAGTAAAAAATATTTATAAAATATAAAATCAAAATTTTCAATTTCAAATGATGCCAAAAATAAAATGTTTACACACTATTTATATGTATAAAAATACATATGTATATAAAATTATTAAATTTTATATTCCTAGTCAGATAAAGATAAACATACTCGGACATATGTTTTGTTAATAAAATTGTATATTTTATATGATTTTGTCATGAATTTTAAAGGTTCGTTTATGCGATTTTCATTTCGTATTATTTGATTTTGTTATTGTTTGTATACAAATTTCGCGGACATTATTTACATTAAGCTGTAAAATGAAAACGTAACATCAATGAACGTTTTCTGTTTTTTTATTTATTTTTGTTTGTAACACAATTTTCGTCACGATCACTGATACTCATGGGTAGTAAGTTGTAAATAATCATGATATGAATGATGTTGCTGATAATGATGCTTATAGTCATGAGTCATGTGCTTTTTGTTTTGACCCACTGTGCCAAATTTAAAAATATGTATAAATTATTTCTAATTTAATTTTGGGAAATTAACACGAATTATATTTTTGTTGTTGTGTTAATTTTTTTTTATTTATTAACACTTCTTTCTTATTTTAAATTTTATAATATTTTTCAAGATCACTTTCTATGTTTTAAAATTTTACCGACTGTTATTTATTAGCAAAGCAAAACAAATCTATATATTTTCCCGTTCATTCAGAGATTTTTCAATTCAAAACTCTTTCATATTCGTTTTATTTGAAATTGTTTCAAATAATAATCTTTTGCACTTTCGTTGTGTTCACGAACATAGCACCCAAACAACTAAAAAATTGTTTTGCTATTTTTCTTTTCTCGCCACATTGTTTTTACTTGATTTTTTTTATATATATTTTTTTTTTAAATTTTCTAATTCATTTTCAAATCGAATCGTTTCAAATGAGGCGGCATTCTGCTTATGAGTTTGTATTTTATAGTGTCTCTATTTGAGTAGTTTTGTACAATACTTTTCCAAACTCTGATACAAATGTAGTTGTATCAGTGTATGTATTTGTTTTGTTGTTTTCAGTTTTGTTTGGTATTAGCGGTGGCGGTATTTAAGCTTCTAAACAACACGATAGATACCAAACGAACGAGCAAACGAGAACGTAACCAACCAAACAAATAAATAAAGAAAGAAAAAATCAAATACAACCAGCAATCAACAGCCAACATATGTTTACGTTTCTGCCAGCAAAATATCAACAACATAAACAGCCACTGACAATTTAGCTTTCTTTCTTTCAAGCGATTTTTTTACGCCAGCATAAAGTGGAACCCAAAATAATAACTACAAAAAAGCTTTTATCTTTAGGCATAATTAAGTAGTTCGTGGGTTGCTACTTATGTTTTAAGAAAAGGCAACACTGCTGTTAGTTCTTTATCTGTTCAATCTGTTCGCAGCAGAGTTCATTGTAATGTTTGATTCGGGGAAGAAATGTAATTTATATTGTCCTATGGCTAGTACTGTGACAACTATTCCAGGTTTTGGATGAAATTTGCTTTCTAGAATATGTATAATCGTCTTATACTTCCCCAAGCTCAAGTAGCAGAAATGTGAACTAGTTTGATTACTTCTCCATAAATTAAAGCTGAGTCTGTAATATGTCAAACACCCAAGGTTTTTACACATACAAAATATTCAATCAGCAGTTTTGCACGTAGCAAGACTTTAGAACAGTGATCGGCACTAATAGCCATCAGAGGCTAAATATGATCGATTATTATAGTTTATAACACGATTGTCTAGGAAATTCATAAGAATTATCAAAAAAGAAACAAACATTTACATTCAAAAATCTGAGCAAAGAATGAAAACGTAAAACATTATATTTGCCCAATTCACAATCGGTGTAGTACCGTTGTTAGTTGTATGTCATAAATATTTTTATACCCTTCACCTTCGTGAGAAGGGTATATATAAATTTGTCATTCCGTTTGTAATTTCCACAATATAATTTTCCGACCCTATAAAGTATATATATTCTGGATCCTTATAGATAGCGGAGTCGATTTAGTCATGTCCGTCTGTCTGTCCGTCTGTCTGTCCGTCTGTCTGTTGAAATCAATTTTCTGAAGACCCCAGATATCTTCGGGATCCAAGTCTTCAATAATTCTGTCAGACATGCTTTCGAGAAGTTTCCTATTTAAAATCAGCAAAATCCGTCCAACCTCTATTATTTTTTGTCTATTTTTGATCTATATCTTGATTACTAAGTCATAAATATAGACAATATGGATATCTAATGATAGATATTTCAAAGTCCATTGCAACGATGTATATAAGACTATAGTAAGTTGGACCTATAATGGGTCAAAATCGGGAAAAATATTTTTTAACCCTAATTTTTTTTCACAAAAAACTCTTTTTTCACTAATAAATTAAAAAAGATAAATTTTTAAATTAAAAAAAAAAAAATTTAAAAAACTTAAAAAAAAATTTTTTAATTTTATTTTAAAGTATAATTTGGTGAAGGGTTTATAAGATTCGGCACAGCCGAATATAGCTTTCCTACTTGTTCAAACTAAATTTTTCGAAACAAAAACAAAACATTAATAAAAAATGACGATACGTAGGATACGTACATGAATCGGCTTTTGAACTCAAACACAACACAAATCTCCGCGAAGAGTTCTTTTCGTGCAGCAACACGTTAACATTCAATAAAGCTTTAAAGAATACATTAATACATTATCATTAAAATTGTAAAACCAATACACTCTCAATTAAATCCTTTCTCTTTTTGGTTGATTCTGCATTAGAGCAGTAAAGTCATGATGCATATTTTTGAAAAATCTGTACTCTGAATAAAGAAACTGGTTTTACCCTGCGATCAGAATTTTCATTAAGTGCTTTAGCTTTAGAGCATAATTACTAGTAAAAAAGATATGGTCTTTCACCTGTATACATCACAATGAGGTTCTGGAACCAATGAGTAAATCATTGTTGCGATGTTGACCAACGTCCTGCTTGTTTTTAGAGTACATAAACGCATTCCCAGTAACAATTTGCAACAATTTTATGCTATTGCACAGGCTTATAATATTGAAATGATAATGCGAAATAATTTTTCATAATTTCAAGGAAAGTCACAATTTCTGTCTGGGATTTAAATTTTCTTAAACAATCGCAACATTTAGCTATATGTTCTTTTATAAAATAAAATAAAATAAAATAAAATTGGAAATTTTTTGCACTGTTGTAATCTTGAAGACAAAATCGGCTAAATACCGATAAATATGTGAATCTGGCAACCAAATATACAAAAGACATTCAATGCTAAACAGAATTTAATATATTTTAAATCAGTGGTCGGCATAAAGAGAACATAACACATGTATTATAATAACATGTTATGCATTTATTTTTTGTTTGTTTGTTATTTGATTAGTTTAATTTCTACAAAAGAAATATTTAATAATTCGGATACCCTATTGCACACAAACTTACTTTCTCGTTTATTTTAATTATTGTCTATTTATTAGAACACGAGTACCCACCATATGATTTGTTTTCTTGTTGGCCTATTCTGTTCGCCAATCTTCAACGCAACTGTATTGATGAAGTACGAATTCAAACGAGAGTAATGGAAGAGTATTGTCCCAATACTATTGAGAGGCGCACAGTGTGGTGAAATGTGTATCATGTGTAATTGTGTAAAAATGTAATTGTAAAATGAAAAATGTTAAATAACCACAAAAACACACATGCATATTTCTACAGATACATATCCATATGGATGTTAGTATATTTATATTTGTATATTTGTTAGTAAGCTATACATATTTGAGGTTTTCTGTCATTGCCTAAGAGCAGAGAATTATTATAGGTGACACGTATTATTTACAATGGGAATTGAATTACTTTTGTTTAAGTACATTTATCACTAAAACCATGACAAGTCGGTAAAGCTGTCATTTAATTTCTAATATTCACAGAGATGGGTTGGGTTGAAGGTTGGTTGGTTAATACATAATTTTTTTTTATTTTTTTTATTTTCAAGAATTCTGAAAAAGTTTTGTAATTGAAGCTTTAACTATATCCTTCAAATGTCTATTATTGGTTAAAAATTTAAACTAGTTATTATTAAAGCCTTGGTTTTCAATTACTTGGGAAAATAAATAAATAAATTGTTGAATATTTCAGATTTAACTTGAAATCTCTATGCACTCTATTGTAAAATAAATATCGGTCTACGATTTTTTTTGAGTCATACTTATCTAACGTTTACTGATTCCTAATGGAGTTTATAATTTTTATAATAAAATTTTATTTGATCAATTATAGTTACACAAAAACCTTGACATATTATTGGTTATTATTCATTACTTTATGCATTTTATTCTCCCCACTGTATACCCTCATTTATGTTTCTATTATTTATTATACAATTTATTAAGTTCATTAATTTATTTTCCCCGATAGTTGAGAAGTATGGAAACATTTTGATATTGCATAATTTTCATCATCATCAATGTTTATAAACATAATTTTTTATTCTTTGTTTTCGGTTAATTTTTTAATCAAATGGAAATGTAAACAGAACCACCCAAAAAAACGCACACCAATTGCATAGATACACAAACACACTTCTAATATAAATATAAAAACTATTTGAACGATTCATGTAAAAGGGAGAAATCATGCTGATATAATGCTTATTTAAAAATGCATTTTGTTAAAAAAAAAACATTTCGGAAAATATAATTTATGAGTTCCAATTTAGATATTTTCATTAAAATTTCATTATTGAATCATAAAGTCCACAGTATAGCTTTATGTATAGAATAGCAGATCGGAGAAATGGCCTATATGGCTTTGCTGGCATATACTCACTATTTTGTCAAAAATGTCCCTGATCATTTTGTATAAATGTGGCTGAATTTTGGTGATGCAACGTTGAATTTCTCTCTTCAATGGCCGAGGGGTTGTGGACTCAAATATTAAATCCAATGGTGTTAAACCACACGATCTAGCGGTTAATTCGGCCCTTGGGTCGTATTTTGTTTAATTAAAATTGAATTTAAATGGCTTGTATTCCTATTGGGTTTCGAAATGAAAAAAGTCTGTGAATCCAAAATCGTTGGTTACTAATCATTTACCTTTTTAAGTTATGGTACTTTAAAAGTTGAAAATTTTAAAATATGCGTTGAAACTTACAAGAGTTTGTTCATTAATTTGATATCTGTACTAACAGTTTCTAACTTACAGATTAAATCCATTATAAAATTAGAGTCACTCCATTTAGGACATGTTTATAGTACAGTTTCCAAATCCGAAAACCAGTCATCGGTTTTTTCTTCATTGTAAACTATACCGGTTTGGGGTTTCTTTAACTTTATGTTTTAATGAAATATATTTTCTAAAGCTCATTTAAACATATTATTGAAAAACTTTGATACCATTTTTAAAAATATTGATTTATTTTATAGAAAATTTGATACATATTTCGTAAAAGATATAAAATAATTGCATAAAGATAGACACTTCACCCTCTAACCCGCAAGATTGCCTCAAGGCATTCATCACAAAACACCAATTATCTCAAAAAGTAAATATATATATTTTTTAAATTTAACGATGACTTTAGTGACATATTTGTTAACATTTCCCTCAAAGGTCGAAATGCATTCTGACTTTTAGTTTTTGTTCTATCAGCTGTTTTGTGAGTGATGTCATAATTTTAGCACGTGAAATTTTGTGTGTGATTTTTTTTTTTAAATTTAAGTTTTACTAACTTTTAGTTAGTTTTTAATTATTTTTTAAAGGTACGATATTCTTCTTGTAGTCTATGAATTTGTAAATGTTAAACAATTAACAAAAAGTGTGTTGAGAACGCAAAAACTAAGGGGTGCCTCAGGGCACTATTGCGGGTTGCGGCTAAATATATCGGCGTATTATATTGTATAGTTTTTATTTTTTTGGTATATTTTTTGTTATTTAAAAAAAATTATAGGAATGTACGCCTTGACTCATGATCAGTTGGTACTAGGGTATTCAATTAATCGGGTTTCTGATTTAATCGGTTAAACGAGCAAATACTTAATCGGGGTTTAGGTTTAATCGGTTATTAATCGGTTAAATTTTAATTATTCGATTAACCGAGTAATTTCTATTTTAATTTTAAATTGAGAATAAAATAAAAAAAAAAACAAAAACATAAAAAACAAATAAAACATAACAATTCAACAGAACCAAATAAGTAATAGCAAAATAAAAATATGGTATCTGAGACCTTTTTTATGCACATGTGAGTTTTTTTTAGGATTTTAGGGAGATCATCTGAAATAAGCTTTTTAAAAAAGAAAATAATTGAAATGTTTTCCTTTTAAACGATTTTTTTTCATTAGTTTTAATAAAACTTGACTTGGAAAGAACTCTCTCACTGATTAGATGTTGGAGAAATCAAAAGTAAGGCACGATAAGGAATATCCAATTTCTCATATAAAATCCTCATATATATATTTGGAGTCCTTTTTGTATTTTTTTAGATTATGAATACTTTTAATAGTTTCTGATAAAAGACTCGTTTCAGTTATGTCTTTAGATTCATCTATTATCAAGTCGTCCTCCGATTCATTAGGACAAAGATAATCATAGTACATTCTAGAAAAAAGTTCATTTCCAAATTCCTTAGTTTCAATTTTTGTGCTATACTTCTAAAAAACTATTGCTAGAAGTAAATGTTCATGAGTTAATACATAAAATTATTATATATTGCTATATAAAGTGCAAAAAAAAAGAAATTTCGGTTAATCGGTTAATCGACACAAATTAATCGGTTTATTTGTTATTTGAAAATCGCCAATTTTAAATTATTCGAACAGTTAACCGACCAAAATTAATCGGTTAACCGATTGGCGGTTAATCGATTGAATACCCTAGTTGGTACTCCACAAGAAGATCCACAGCCAGGAGGATCAAAAGTTGGCGAAAAAGCAAAACATCCAGTGAATGACGTCCGTTATGACAATATCGATTACTTTCCAATTTGGTTAGGCAAAAAAATGGTACAAACTATGCAAAAAGTCGGATACACACTTCTCAAATGCCTACAAATTGTTTTTATGAGTATCATCGTAGAAAGTAAAACATATGTTCTTACTTTTTTTTATCTTTTTCATTAGTATTTCAATAAAATCGTATCATAATTAATGTTTACATCTATTTTTTACACCTAAACCGCCAACAATGCCCTGAGGCACTCTTCAACTTTTTACACCTGGTTCCCAAACTTAATTTGCAAATTAGTTTCTGATGGCTGTTCTGAGTTTATTGGGTCATAATTACACTAAAAAAATATTCGACAACTTTTTTTAGCTTTTTAAAGTTTGCGGGTTAGAGGGTTAAGAATTCAAATATGTAAAATTTCCGAGGATTTAGTACACAATACTTAACAGATTTCTTATTAGCGTCCACAAATTTCACATAGAATGGCAAAACAATAAGGATTAAATTTTAATATTATTTAATATTAAAATTATTGTTATACTCGTTAATACCTACCAGAAAAATAGTATCACTTCCGAGTTATTATTTTTTTTCGCACACTGTTATATGCAGATATTTCTAAATTTATTTTCTTAAAACTTAATTTGTTTCAAGAACTAATTCTTTATCAACTCTGCTCTAAATATACTCATAACAAGTTCGTATATGCCTGTATATTCACTTAATAATCTCAACCCATAATAAAATCTATTTATTTAATTGTTTTAAATGATCAAAACTCTGCTAATGAACTCAGTACTTTCACATGGTTTTTTTACTTTTATTTATAATTTCGATTCTTTTTTCAACTAAAAAGAAATCTACAACAACCAAACACACACAATGGCAAAAAAGAACTTAATAAAAACGGCGATGCACTCAATTTGTTTTCTAATTACCACTTTTTGCTTTTCTTTTGGATCATTGAATAACATGGACTCACATACAACATTTATACATATTAAAACTCACATAGTATATGTATGTATGTAAATACTACTTTTGAATACCATTGATCTTATGTGAGGGCAGGCAAAGCTTTCATTGTAATTTTTCCATCAGGTTATTGATTTTCTAAGAAATTTTCTTATGAGAAATTTCATGGTGTGAATTAGAATTATAGTTTTTTTTTTTTAATTTACAACAACTTTTGCATCTAGTATTTACATAAAAATATACATTCGTACGTAGCGAACGAAAAAAACAACAATTCCATTGTTTAATATTCTTGGTACTCGTTCGTACTCGTAGTAGTAAGTATTTGTTAATATGAAAAATACAAAAATTCTATGTTAAGATCAATCATTGACATGCCTGTAAGAGTGTAAAATGAAGAGATAGAGAGAAAACAAATAACAATCAATATTCTTTTCTTTGCAAACAGCTCTATGCAGTTTGCATATTAATTTCAAAAATAAAATAAAAAAATTATCTGAATTCCAGATGACTGATAAATAATCTTTATGGTTATTAAATTTGCAGTTTATAAAGTGGATTCAGATGTAAATTTATAATGCAATAATTTATTTATTTAAAACAAAAATATTTCTTTAATATTTTAAAAAATAATTTTTTTTTAAATATCTATTAAAAAAATATGTATGTACTTTTACATTTTTGTAGGGGTTGTCGTAAAATATTTAAAACTAAAATTTACTACTGTTTCCTGTATGTCACTCGCTTATGATACTCATGTTTTTATTAATCGACATGAATCGTTTTCAAGTGTACACTTCGTTGTGAGTCGCTTCGTTTCAAAGTTTCGGCTTTTTAAAATTTCTGTGATGTCGAAGTTGCGTCGTTTTTGTTTCAGTTTCCGTCGCTAGTGCTTCGATTTGTGTCGTAAATTTGTTTTTTTTTTATTGAAAAATACATTTTTTCAGCTAATATTATAAATCTCAATACAATGGAAAATCGTGCTTCGGTTTGCGTCGCGTTTCTCCGGGGTATTAGCGTATCACCTAATTCAAATGGAGCTGGCTGGCATATTATATTGAAACTTAAGATCTTTCTGTAATACAAAATTCATTAAGTCTGACGAAACCATTTTTAAAGCCTTTAGATTAGGCTTATAAAACTAAACTTTTCAATTGTATTAATAATTTCTGAAAAATTTATTATTTTAAGAACATGTTTTAGTTCATTTTTAGCTGCCATGCTGCACCCACATTACATTGTAGCTAGGGATGCCAAACGGGACTGGGTTTTACAAATCCCGGGATTCGGGCTTTTAGAAATGTAAATCCCGGGATTTTTCGGGACCCCGGGATTTTTCGGTATCCCGGGATTTTTCGGGATTTCGGGATTTTTCGGGACTTCGGGATTTTAGTTAAACGTAAAAAAATACAAAATTCAACAATAAAACCTATTTTTTTTCGTTAATATATTTATGTTAAAATATATCAAAGAAAAAACTAATGCATTGAATTAAAATAAATTTGACACAAACGATAGTTCATATTTATACCCGTATTCTGAACTTTATGACAGTGAGAAATCCATAACAAAACTGTATTGAGTACATATGGTAGTTCATAGTAAAAGGATTTTTAGGATTACTATGAGACTAATAGTGTAAAAATAAGGCAGTTTAAAAGGAAACGAAAAATGTGTGTTTCCTACCTTTATTAATTTTGAAAATAAAATATTGAAGTATTGTTTTATTTTATAATAAAAAATTTCCGTATGTCTGTATGTCTAAAACACGTTAGGGCTGACTAAAATTATCCACAAATACTCTCTGTTGATAAGGTTTGTTTGGAATTGAAAATGGTCCATGATTGCCCCTAGTTCCATAATATTGTCCCCCGGAATACTGTTTGTGCAGTCATAAGTATGTTGATTATGCGACAATCCTTATAAAATAAGTTATAAGTACTTTGAAATTATACTGTAAAGTATTGCGAAAATCGGAAAAAATATGAAAAGAGTCAAAAACCAAAATCCCTAATAACTTTGTAAATAAGTGTTTAATCGAGAAAAGGAGCTCTATCTGTGATCACTCATATTTCGTACCAAAAATATCAAAAATCTCGTAATTTTCCGGGATTTGTTAATCCCGAAAAATCCCGGGATTTTTTTTCACAAATCCCGGGATTCGGGAAATCCCGATCCCGAAAAATCCCGGGATTTTCGGGATCGGGATTTCGGGATTGGCATCCCTAATTGTAGCCCAATTCATATTTTTTTTCTTTTTGAGCTGAGGGAACATTTTTTACAGGATGCTTAAACCATAGATAAATACACATAGATCGGAAACTCTCCTGTCAAAGACCTAACTCAGTTGTCAAAAACCTAAGTGGTAAGAATGTATTAGTAAAAAAAACTATGTTAAAACAAAACCAACACTCGTATTTGTAACACTTTTTAATAATTTTTTTGTTTGAGTTTTTTCTAGTTTCCGCTCTATGTATATTTACTCTATGGCTTAAACATTTTACTATAAAATATAAGTTTTTTATTCAAGGTTGACTACTAAAATAACATTTTAGCTCTACTACCGTTACCGAAATAATAGCAATAACCGTTACCGTTACCAATATAATCGTAAATATCGTTACCTCTAAATATCGTTGCCGCTATATAAATAGTTTTAAATTAGATTATAAATATAAATAGTTTTAAATTATGAGAATATAAATTTTTCATTTCAATAATTGAGCTTATAGAGACCATAAAATGTAAAATACCTACCACCAATATCACCTTTTTAAATTTTTAAAGTCAGACTGAAATTACCGTTACCGCTAAGCTATTATTACCGAAATAACAGCAAATAACGTTACCGCTAAACTACCGGTACCGAAATAATCATAATTAGCTTTACAGTTACCTATTAACCGATTCAAATCGGTAGCCATACTTGATTCTATTAACCAAAGAATAATAAGAAGGGAAGGCTTTCATTTTTTCTACAACAACAACTTCACTCTCTTATCACATTCAAGTAGTATGTGAATTCAACATACTTAAGAGAGGGTTAACTTCAAAACCATATCGCTCATTTGCTGCAACAATGACATAATTCAAAATCCGTGTGTTTTGAACTGAGTAATACGAAATATGCGCCGTTCTATAGTCTTTCATATAGTTTTATCAGTTTTCAAAAAAGTCAATAATTTTGTCCGTGAGAGTGTTTTTTTATTGTAAACGTCAAAATTAAAATTCATGTTTTCTAGTATATTTGATAAGAAACCATTTGGATTAAATACAGATTAGAAGGATATTAACATCTATTGTTCAAATCAGGTTATATTTCTAAAATCTCATGATTTGTTGAACATTTATTTAAGAAATTGTCAAATGTCATAAAACATTCAAAGCCGTTTTTCTCGAAACGACTTTTTCTGAATTATGACGTTGTTGCAGCATATGAGCGATATATAATTTATACATAGAAACGAGACACTCCGTTTTGTCAAACAAAAAAAACATATGTCTGATACAACAAAAAAAAAATAATTTTTTTTGACATTTAATTTTTGGGTTTTGAAATTAAAACTGCAAAAAAAAACATTTGTAAAATTTGGTATTGAAAATTAATAAAAAATTAAAATAAATTTATTTTTTGCAGAAATTGTGGAATAAAAAGTAAAAAAACTCTATTTATAGAATATTTCAATGTCATTCAATAATTTGAAAATTTGTTGAATTTTTTAATTTAATTGTAAATAAACTTTTAATATCGCTTTTTTACAACTATGTATATGTATATGTTTTAGGAGTGTGGTGGAAGTGCCCAGCAGTTCTAAGACACTGTTCCGAACTAGTCATTTTACCTATCATTTAGAGTAACAACTAGTTGCATAGCTAGCTACGTGACTAGTTATTTAAACACGTGCATGTCCTAAGCCTTTTGGATTACAGTGAGACTGTCTAATAGCTGGTCCAAACTAGTGGATTTACATACTGGTTACATGGAGTCAGTTACCTTACTAACTGACTCAGGCGCGGATCCAGGTCAACCATTTGTGGGGGAATCAAAATTTGTTCAAAATTTTTCTTCTTTTTTATATGAAAACTTTTGGGGGAGAAAATTCATAATTCACTCTGGACCCGCGCCTGACCTAACTGGTAATTTGATCATAACTTAATTGACATCAAATAGTCCTCCAAAAACTCCCCAATAGATTACTTCTGGTGGGAAATAGAACCACTTTCTAAAGTGAAGTACAAAATAATGGTTTAAAGTGACTTAGAGACACTAAAGGGAAAATTGTCATTATGATATGTCAGTATACTTAAGCAACAATAAAATAAACTGGATGAGAATTATATCAATACAATTTGTACTAATTATTTATAAAAAATTGGAGTACAAAATAAACTTTTAAAGTGGCTACTCTAGATTACTTAGAGACACTTAAGTTACAATTATTTGCACTAGAATACCTGAAATGTATAAAGTAACCAATCGACTTCTCTAAAGCACATACGTGTCAAATGACCCAAAATATATAAATTGGCTGAGGTCACAAAATTGTACCAATATATTGATAGAGTAAGATTTTTTATGACAGTAGACTTATATTTTATTGATAGAGTTTCACTTCTTGTTATTCTTTGCCATTAATTTTATTCAAAACTTGTTTCGAATTTAAAATTTCTTAATTTATTTATAAGAAATGTTTAAAAATCTTAAATGTTTTGTTGGTTTTAATAAAATTATCTCATTATATGCACACAATTTAAACCTCTAATGCATATCTTTAAAAAATATTTATTTAAAACTTATTAATTTGTTGAAAACCCTAACTCAATGCAATTTATACGCTCGTTAATGTATTTGATGGCTTCCCCTTCTGCTTTTATTAATATTTTTTATTGTAACACAATATACAGAACTATTAATTTTTTTTTTATTTATCCACTTAAAAAATCGTTAAACAACTATTTTTCATTAGTTCCGATTGTGTGGCATTTTCAGTTCATTAAATCGATTTCATAAGCACTTGATTGCTTTCAATATCTCAATAATTTTCTAATACTCCACTCATAATACTTACAATCTTACAATATTTAATAAAAAAAAAAATACCACTGTATAAAGTTTATTGTTCTTTTCATAGAACTCTATTCATAATTTTATTGTCGATGGTCGAAATAGAGAACTTAATTCATGATCAGTCAATTGTGGAGTAGATGTGTATGTTGATAATAGGAGTTTAGTTTCTGTACAGCTGACAATTATTTCTTTCTATATTAACGAAATACGTTTTATGTCAAGTGAACCAACTTTTGAAATCGATGTCTTCCGATTGCACCATGGTTAGTTAGTTCTATTGGATAGTAATTCAGAAAAAAGTTTTCAACAAGATCGGTCGAGAACTTTCTGAGTTAAAGCGGGTTAGAATTTGAAATTTTTGCCAAACAGGTGTATTTTCTCATCCATCTAACTTATTACCTATTGTTCTTAGCAAAATGTGTTCCAAAGAGTTTAGATAGCTATTTCTTCAATCTTTCGGAAAAAAGTAAAAAATGTTGAAATTTTTTTTCCGAAATCAAAAATTTTTTTGAATTTTTTTATTTCAAAATGGGCCCTTTTTTCAAAAGAAAGCTTTGATATTTTCCTTGAGGACCTATTTGGTCGCTTAATGGGATGCGAGTTGGATATCTATCAAAATAAATGTTTTGTAACTCAAAACATACAATTTTAGACATTTTTTGCAAAATAAAAAACTTGTTTGACTTTTTTTCAAAATGGGCCCTATTTTAATTTTGTTTTGCTCAAAAGAAACTTAGGTCCATTCCTTTAAGAAGTTTTTGATCGCTTAGTGGGATGCGAGTGGGATATATATAATAATAAATGTTTTGTAACTCAAGACATATAATTTTTGTGTTAAAACATTTTGTGCAAATTCCATATTTTTGATATTTGATAAAATGTTCATCCTAAAGGTATGCTGTACTACTTTTCGATATAAAATGTTTATGACACTTACCATATTTCTGAGATTATATGCTCCTGGAACTTTAACAAAACCAAAACAATTTGGCTACAAAAAAAACTATATTTTTTTGAATTAAGTTCAAATAAATGTCAATTTACACAACTATCCACTTCCAAAATAATTGATAATAAACATTTTGCCATATTACAAGTGTTGTTGTCATAGGCGAAAAGGAGTCATTTTGTTATATTGGAATTACGATCGCTGAATACGACAAAATTCTTATATATTTTTTGTAGATTGTCGTTGTCAATAAAAACTACTACGACAACCCATTCGTTTCGAATAAAGGTAATGTACGGTTTAACAATCCTCAAAACTAGAGCTTCGAATTAATTAATTCACTAAAATCGTAATTCCGAAATAAAAATTTCAACAATTCAATTGAAAACCATTTTCAAAAAAAAAAAAAAAAAACAAATTCAATTGAATAGAATTGATTCAACATTGTATTAATTCAATTCGTCACAGTAACGAAAGATATTTTGTTTTCGATTTTGTGAAAAGTAAACAATTTTTTATGATTAATAAAAACCTAATTTATAACACATTCATTTGTTGACGAATCGTTTGATTAGAAATTCGTAAATTTTATTAAAACGATTTGTAAATTTTTGTTAATTTAAATCTAATAAAAAATGTATGTTTTCGTTAAATTTTTGTATACCGTACACCACCATAGTGGCGAGGGTATTAAAAGTTACCGACCTTACAGTATACTGATAAACTCAGAATCACTTTCTGAGTCGATTAAACAATATTCGTCCGTCTGGCTATCCACGTAAACCTAGTGCGAGAAGTACAGGTCGCTATTCAAAAGATATTTCTATGAAATTTGGCACATTCGTTTTTTTCGGCCCAAGAACGAATACTTTTGAAACTGGCTGAAATCGGTCCATTATTTCACATAGCCGCCATTCAAATGTCCTTCTGAAATTTGACTATATCGGTCGTAAATGGTTAAGTTATATAGGTATCTACACAAATTTCGCTCCATTTCATGTCAAGTGAACCAACTTTTGAATTCGATGTCTTCCGATGGGATGAAATTTGCACTTTTTGAGTTAGAGGGGGTCATAATTTGAAATTGTAATGTAACTTATTACCTATTGTTCTTAGCAAAATGTGTCCCAGGTAGTTTAGATATTTCTTCAATCTTTCGGAAAACAAAAATAAAAAATTAAAAATTTTTTTTTCGAAATCTAAAACTTTTTTGACTTTGTTTTCAAAATGGGCACTTTTTTCTCAAAAGAAAGCTTAGATATTTACCTTGCTTAGTGGGATGCGAGTTGGATATCTAACAAAATAAATGTTTTGTAACTCAAAACATAAATTTTTTTACTTTTTTCGCAAAATTAAAAACATTATTTTTTATAATTTTTTTTTTTTTTTTGCTCAAGGCATTCCTTTAAGACGTTTTTGGTCGCTTAGTGGGATTTAGTGCACTACCTCCAACTATGGAATTCAATAAATTGCATTAGATATTTGTTTGTAATAGATATGAATAAGGAATTAATTATATTAAGAATGATTTTTCAGAGGAATGCATTTGAATTAATCAAATTAATTCGAACTCAATGTTTTTTTCTTTGTTTTTTTTTTTTTTTTTGAATCAAATTAGGAATTAATTCTTACAAACCTTTGCTTGTTGGAATAAAATTATCATTCGGATACATATGCATTTTGTAAATACTCGTATATTCTAAAACATAAATATTTCTGTAATTCCTGCAAACCTAGCAGAATGATTTAAATAAAAAATTTTTTGCATTTGTTTTTCTTAATACTTTTTTTATTTTTTATTTATTTTATTAATATTTTTAATATGTATAATATTTTTTTGTTTGTTTTAAATTAAAATTGTTGGGTTTTTATACATTTTTAATGATTTTTGTTTAGTTTTTTTTTTTATATTTTTGTTGTTTAGATAGAGAGTAAAGGAAAATACATGTATTTTTTTTTTGTAGTTGGTTGATGATAAATTCTTCTGCAAATATTATTTGTTATGTTTTGCGATTTATTTTGTTTACGTTTTTAATACATTATTATTATTTATTTAATATTTATATAATAATAATAATAATTATAAAGAATTGTGGTTTGTTTCCTTTTAGTTTTTTATAATAATACAATGATTTTTTTAAAGAAAGAAGGATAGTGAAGAGAGTGAGTAGTAAGTAAGTAAGTAAATAGGAAAAATTTGTTTTATAACTAAAGAAATAAAGAAGAGCAAAAGAAAAATACAAAATAAAACAATTACAATTAAATATTTATGTATATAAAGAAATAATCATTTAATTAAAACTATAATTATGTATATAAACGGAAGAACGGTTAATATAATTAGAAAATAAGAAATATAAGTATATAAATTTATAATGATATAAAAAAAATAATAATAATAAAAAAAGAAAATTAAAATGAATCACTTTGTGTTAAAAATTAAAAATTGAAATTAATTAAATAAAAAATCTTGAGAAAATTAAATTTTCCAATTTTACATAAAGAAATAAGAAGTAAAATAATAACAAAAGTAAAATAATAGAGTGAGTGTTCAATAATAAAATACATAAAATTTATAAATATTTTATAAGACTGGTACTAAACTAACCATAAAATCAATCAATTAAGAGCATGATTTTTATATTGTTTTGTTTATCATTTGTACTTAATTTATAAAGTACGATTTTACTATTTCTTGTAAGATGTTTTCTTTTTTTTTTTTGTTGTTCTTTTTATTTTTTCGAAGGCATTTTCTCTATAAATTGTTTAAAAATTTATTTTTCTTGGTTCTATTTATATAAAAATCAATCATATCGTTTAAACGACAATTGTTTGATGAGATTGAGAAAAATAAACAAATGTAAAGGGTTACTTTTTATTATTGTTTGTTTGGGGAGGAGGGGGCAGGAGGAAAAAAAGAAATAATACCTCACTAAAAGATCATAATAATGTCTCTTCTTTTCTCTTTCTTTTTCAATGTAATTTTTAATTATTTTAATATCTTTTTTTGTTTAGTTTTACTTTAGTTTATATTTTGTTTAATTTTAAGCAAATTTGGGGGGAATTGCTTTATTTCAATATGACTTGAGCTTGTTTGGAAAATACTAAATTTGTATTGTATTTTAGCATTCAATTAATTAGATGCATTTTTGTTTTATATTTCATATATATGTATACTATATAGAAAATATTTAGATTATTACTTTACAAATATGATACCATTTTAATAATGTATTATTTTTACCTTTTTTTTCTTTTCTTTAAATATATGTGTATATTGCAACAAAAAACATTTACAAAGCTTTTACTTTTCACCTCTTTTTTTTTAACTTACTTAAAATATAAATTTATAAGTTATTTGTTTATTTAATAGAAAAAATAAAAAAAAATCTTTTATATTCTTTTCTTTTTTTCTGTTTGTTAATAAATCAGAAGAAGTCTTGTTTTTTTTATTTTTTTGTTTCTGTTTTTTCTCTGAGCCCTAGTAGTTCAAAATCATCATAATCATAATGAATAAAATTCAATTCAACTAAATTAAACTTCTGATTTTCTATAATATCACTGGAGAGAACTTAAGATGTTGAAGAAAACATATACATCTGTGTGGTCTGGGTACTAGGGTACACAAAGATTAGGAATATTTTGCTTTAGGGTAATCGTGTTTTTTTAAGGGCAGGATTATTGAACTAATTTACAAATAGCAAAATATTATTTAATGGGGGGGAGGAGTTCTCTGTTCTGAATGTCTTCTTGCAGCCTATAAATAATTTATAAATAGTTTACAATTTGTTTCTTTTTGTTTCTGTTAATACTTATAAATTAAATTCTATAAGCATGTTTGTTTTGTTATCCTTTTGTGAGTAAATATATATAGAATTGCTTAACTAATATATAAACTCTAGTGCATGATGAAGAGGAATCCATGTTGAAAAAAAAAAAACACAGGAGGGGAATGTGTTTTCTTTTTTGTCTGTATTATCATTTCTTTCAAATTTATCGCACTCTGGGAATTGTTCTGTAATGGTAGGAAAATAAAAAGGATAATTAGTAATTTAGTTAATAATATATGGCGGTTTAAATAATAAAATAATTGTCTACCTTTCTTCATCTAATCCTATCCTTTTTGGACAGGTTTTTCCATTTTACATCTTTCTTTTCTTTCCAAGTGGTAGTGTACTTCTTATAGTACACACCCCTTCAATTCTATCTATCATATATTTCTAAAGAAAAGTGAGTCGTGAATTGTATGGAAACTACTTGAATGTATTTTAAAAACTGTGGCCGATAAATATCCATTTCGTATCGATAAATAATTTCATCATCGAAATTATTATAAAATGTACCAGATTTCTTGCTCAATTTCGAAAGCCATAATCTCAAAAAGGAAAATTACGATCAAGAATTTTATTGATACCTCAATTTTTTACATAAGCTTTTATATGTGACAAAAAATACAAGTAGTATTGATTTATACTATTGGCTAAAATACTTGTTGCTTAAATATTGTTTAGATACGAATCCTTAGCTCTCATTTGATTACAGTTAGTTTTATGTAAAACGTAAATTTTGTATAGAAATATTGGATCATTTTTAAATTTATTATCAGGGAAACTTTAGTGACAATAAAGATTTTAAATCAAATAACAGAGTTAAAAAACAAGGGTTCATATGCGGGAAAATGTTCCCGGGAATATTTTTTGGAAATTTTCGTGAAATTTTTACCGGACATTTTTTTTAAGTTTTATTTTTAAAGTTTCAATATTTTGATTTGTTGTGATGGCCTAATTTGTTGCTTATTGAATGATTCCATTATAGCCATAGATTTTTTGATTCTAGCAACTAATAATCAGTTAGCATTGAAGCATTGCGGTTGAAATACCCGAATTTGTTCACTCAACTACAATTTTTCAGCCATAGCAGAAAAATTCGGTCATTAAGAATGAATCAAATTAAAATTATGTATATGTTCTTAACCCTTTCAGACATTATAGAGAAATAGTTGAGATAGAGAACTGAAAATTTCAGTGTAAGCTAATTTGAGGCTGCTAATTAAGAATACAGGTAAATCGTCACACCTGGCTGCCAGGTGATGTCAAATATTTTGGACGAAGATTCTTTGTTGGGATGTTTCTCATAAATAAATTAAAAAAAAATGAATGTTATTAATTAAAAATAATATACAAATACCTAACAAAAACTGAATTAATATTTACACGTTATTTTTAGAGTTTAACTTAATTTAACAAAAAGTAATGAAAAATTAGACATTTAAATCACATATATTTACAATCTAGTAAACAATCTTTTGATAACACCATTAACTGTAAAAATCTGTCTATTCGCGTTAACGCTATGTGACTTCAAAAGGAAAAAACAAAATGTCCAATATATTGGACAAAATGTCTGAAAGGGTTAAAGGAACTTCATAGGATATTCATATTCAGAGCAAATAGTAACAATAATAGTTGTTTAAATTTGTTTATATACAATATGATTTATAAAAAATGTCACTTTCGAACGAACACGCATAGTTCCTGATCTTCCATTAACACTTTGACTGCCAAGGCACTTTCAGCAAATAAGAAGCTGGGGACCACACTTTTTTTGCGTAATCTCTTCGAAATCGTCAATAGTGGAATTTAGTCTACTGGCAGTAATAGTTACCACAGATATATATAATATTTACTACATATAAATAAGAGTGAATTACGACACTTGTAGACAACGTAGAAAAAATTCTTTAAATTCCAGAACTATTGTGTGACATGGCCAGAGATAATAAAAATAGCGTTGGACGCATGTGTTCGACGTGGCGTACACCACATAGTGCAATGTCACACATATGTGTCCGACGTGACAGTCAAGGTTGGACTAATATTGTACAACCAAATATAGTTATTTAATGATTCTTTTAAAACGCTGGTAAAAGTCTAAGGGCCATTATTACAACTTGCCTTTATGTGCGTAATAGTAAAAGTTAACTTTAAATAACAGAAAAAGGTAGCTTTAAAGTTACCTGTTACTATTACGAACAAAAAGGTAAGTTGAAATAATGACCCTAAGACTATTTATTCGAACAAAATTTATTGTTTTTTTAATTTAATTTAGTATTAAAAAATTCCCGGGAATAAAATTATTTTTTAATTTCCTCTCCTGAAGGGAAAATGTCCGGGAAATTAGGAACCTTAGTTTAAACGATAACAATAAGTACAAATTTTATAAGAAAATGACTTATAAGTCTCAAAAAATGACTTATAAGTCGCCAACGCACTTCTTCTAAACTGTGATTATCATTCACCCCTATCGCCAATAACATGTGAAATTTATGTTCCAATGAAATATCCATTTCCCTCGAAGGGATAATTGCTATCGTGATATTCCCATGAACGTTTCATTCACAATAGTTCATTTAGTTCGTAACAGCTGTTTTTTGTTTATAAAATTCGATCTAAAAATTTCACAACGTGGGGAATTTTTGACTTGAACAAAGTTGATGAATGAAAAATGGGAAAAGGGAACCTGTTTCATATAAAATATTGATTATAATTCATAACAATTAAGTAATAAAACTGTATTGACAGATATCAACTAACTGTCATGAAGTACCAATTTCAGTATTTTTTCATTAAAAGATAATAAAATTTTGTTCTAAAAATAGTTTTTTTCAGATGAAACTATATTAAACTTTAATTGTCCTTATGGTTTTAGAGACTTCTGGTAAGATTTGAAAAATAAACTCATGTATTTCTCATAGAGAATTCTCGGTGGAACCATAATGATATGGTTTTCTTCAACTAGAATGAATATCAGCATTCTAGTTATCAGCAAAACAACCGTGAAATCCATGTTTCCAAATCAACTATGATCTGGGGCCGAATTACTGCATTTGTGATCAAATAATAATTTTGATATCGAAATTATAAAAAAATTTATAAATCTCTTGCTCGATATCGAATGCAATAATCTCAAATAAGAAAATTACGATCAATTTTACTCGATATCGAATGCAGTAATTTGGTCCCTAATTTATGGAACATGGATTGTATGTTATGGACTCTCCGACACCTTCAGCAGTATAATTGACAAGAACACTAGAAAATTTCATAAATTCTATGCCTAATCGCATTTATAAAGCAATAAATAAAAATACTCAATGTATCAATCAACTGACCTTATTTTTTTTACCTTTATAAATACATTAAACTAACACTAATCAAATAAACCAATGCGTTGCAACGTTTGATAAACAAGTATTTTATCCAATAGTACCCAATCAATACCATTTTTGGATACAGAGAACGAATAGTATGTGACCTTATAATTTTGACAACATACTGAAATGACAAAATGCAAAATCCATCCATGATCACTATTCAGTGGGACAAAAACCTGATAGAAATTTTCTACTAATTCTTAGTACTTAAAATTTGCCAGGAGTTACGAAAAAAAGAGCAGAATTTCAAGAATAGGAAACCAAAAAATCTTACAAACTAAGGTCAAAAGAAAGCTAACTCTTAATACAATAAGATGACATATTAAACTCACCTTGGTGATTGAACTCGTTTCTTTGGAGTATTTGGCGCAGTTACTGCCACTCTACTGTTTGGTGTCCGAGCTCTTGTTGTTGTAGTACCTGCCGATGATGTTGGTGTTGTTATTGGTGACGGTGTTACTGTAGCAGCTGCTGTCATGCTATAACGTTTCGGTGGCTGTATACGACTTGGTGATCGTGTTGCTTTTGAGGGATCTGCTTGATTTGTTATTCTAGCAAGTTGTGGAGAAATAGCACATGAAGGTTTAGGTATTTTTGTATTATTTGCAATGTTATTATTTTTATGAGGGGTTTCAGTCATTGTTGTTGTTCTTGGAATTTTACAATTATCAGTTCTTCTACGAAAGTGTTGTTTTGTGTATGTGTATGTGTGTGGGAGTTGGATAAATAATATCATGCATAAATAAAACCATGATTGTCAAAGTAAAAGTAGGGTTACAATAAAATTAAAACCCGAAATAAAATGTTGATGATAGTTAAGCAGGAGGGGATGTGCGGGAAAAGTATATAAAAGAGATAAATAAAAAAAAAACAAAACAAATAATTTTGATGAGAACATAAACAAAGATGTTTAAAAACAACACAAATAAAAAAAATAGATCACAAATATGTTACAAAACAGATAAATATCAGAGAAATTATATGTTTTGACACTTTACATTCCAATAACCCCTTTAATCTTAATCCCCATATTCAAAAGTTATGAAAGGAATTTTGTATGGAAAAAGTGATTAATAAACCATTATCAACTTAAATAATCGTTTTTGAATATGGGGGTAAAAGTGTAACTACATACTTATAAACTAGTAAAACCATCTAAATTAAGTACGTAATAGTTATATGTAATTAGACAAGTTACTTACTTTCCTGCGGGGTAGCTAACTGGACGAGGTATACGTGACTTCTGAGCCGCGGCGGCAGCAGCAGCATTAGCAGCAGCTACAGCTGACGTTGGTGTAGAACCACCACTCTTTGTTTGTTCCTCTTGTGCCAGTTCCTTAAGCATACTCGAATCTTTGCTCATTAATTCCCATTGAATCTGCAAACGTTTAAAGCGATTACTTTCCAATTTTTGTTTTTCCAATTCATCGCGCTTCGAACAACGTCTAGTAGCCACAGGTGGTGCTGCAACTCCAGCAGCAGTAGCGGGTTGCCGTAATGTTGCGTTATTAGTTGTGGTTGCAGCTGTGGCGTTGGTAGCCATTGAAATATTTGGTGAATTTGGTGGTGTTGAAAATCGTTGCCGAGTTTCTGTGGGCAAATGGACCAAATTGTGTTGTGTGCTGTCGGCCTCCTCTTTGTCATTAAACGATACCTTTTTCTGTTGGCTCAATGCTCGTGATACTTCCTTCTTCAAAGCAGCCGCATCATACTGAACCTGTTGTTCGGAAGACTCTAATATTGAAGCTATTTCGGCGTAATATTTCAATTCATTGCGTGGCAAAGAAGACAAGAAGTTTTCGGCCCTAGCCCTTGCATCCAAATCCTTACGTGATAATCTTTCAGTTCGTGGTTGTGGCGTTGCGTATATTTCGGCACCTGAGATTTCCTCTTCGAATACCTCTGCTAATTCTTCGGCCGAGCCAATGTGGTAATTGTATGGCGCCTCTTGCAGAGAACGACGTTTTTCTAACTTTGTTAATTTAGCGTCTTGCTCAATCATTGAATTGCGTTTACTTCTCACAGCCGAAGAACTCTTGCGCAGTATACCGCGGGGCATGGGTATGGGTGTAGACTGTACTTTGGGACTCATTTCTACGCCCGAATCCATACGTTGTTGTTCGTATTGGTATACATACATTTGCTTAAGATTATCACCGCCGCCATGAGCGTTATTATTGGCATTTTCAAATTCCGAATCGGTGAGCAACGTCGAAGAGCCTCTGTAACCTGATGAAGGTTGGTGACTAGATCCCGAACTTGAAGATCCACCTGCGGCTTCTGTCTGTTGTTCACCGCGTTGGAAATATTGATTGCAGTCACAAATATGTGTGCGATTACGTCTCACTGGGGGCGTTAAGCAAAAGAGTGGTTTTTGTGCCAGTTCTCTTTCCAAATGGCTTAGAATGCCATTCACTTCTGGAATGTGTTTTAGTCTACGTCTATAGTCACCGGGCAATAAAGTCACCAAAGATTGCCAATCCACCACATGCTTGTAATCCATAGTCTTTAGAATCTCATCTTCATCGCTGCCCGTCATCAGACTGAAACGTTTCTTAATAGAAGCGCAAGATGAAGCTGTCGATGTGTTCCCACCCATATTCATTTTATAGTTGAAGGGTGAGAAGATGACATCTGGTGTAGCTGAGGTCTTTACGAAGCCCAAATCGGGTAATGCGTAGTTAGGATATATAACATAGATGGGTGCTTGATTTTCTTCGCCCAAGTTATTGAGTTTTTCCAGAAATGAAGGTGGCACAAAACGGAATCGATCACTTAAACTACTACGGGTACTTAAGGAACCACAGGAAGTTTGCATAGATCTGGTTATCATCTCGGATGATGAAGCATTTGAAATGGGTCTGGACGCATCACGAGATCTTCTTTGTTTATTTCGTTCAGCCGCTTTGGCCGAGGAGGAAGAAGACTCCTGTCCGCCAGATAGCTGCACCTGGGTCAATTGTTCTGAGGTATTATCCGAAGATAAGAGACTAGCTGATGAATTATTATTGCCGTTTAGCTGCAGAGCCAATTGATTTAAAGCGGGATTGCGTAAGGGCATACTTCTACGTCTATGGGCTGGGGAATTTGTAGCTGTCAATGAACCCGTCGAACTTGAACTTGGATCTTCCTCGTAGAACACCGAGGAACGGCCTTGATGTTGCTTTTTAGGTGTAGAAGCCGAAGCATCCATATGGAATGTGGATGTTGTATTATCAGCTTCTTCGTCATGTCTACTTAAAGCTGAACCTTTGCCCGAATCATTCATACTCTTCTTCCGCAAACGTTGCTCCAACGATGAACTGGAACTTGAGTTGTTGGCGTCACTGGAAGGCCAACAACCCGAAGAAATATCCATACAAGTATGAGCACTCGGCTGATCTTCGAGAGAACAATTTGTGCTCTTTTGTTTGATAAACAATTTGACTAGATTAAAAGCTGGCGGGTTCGAAGAACCCGAAGAAGTGGAGCCTGTAATATGATGACCCTTATTTGAATGATGAGAAATAATTGTAGCTGAACCATTATTACTGCCCATTGAGGCATTCGAATGATTACTTAAGTTGCTACCAATTACTCCAACACCACCGCTAACACCACTGCCACAACAACATCTATGCTTTGGCTGTCTGGTGTGACACTGCTGTTGTTGCTGCTGCTGCTGCTGTTGTAGGCTTAAAACATTCAATCGTTCCTCTATCGAAGCGGCTGTGGAATTACATGATATTGGTATCTGGCACATGGGTAATAAATTGCGCGATTTAGTTTGTTGCAAATTATGTTCTATATGTGACGTGGTTATCGCCGTTGATACATTCAATTGCTGCTGATGCTGCTGCTGAAGCTGCTGCTTTTGTGGCGTCTGTTGATGAGTATGTATCTGTGTTTGACTTGAGTTCAGTTGCTCTTGTGTGTCGTCTCGCAAATTTGGCAAACTACTACATTTACGTACACAACCTGTGGTCAGATGAATGGGTGGACGTATAATGGTGATAGTTTCTGGAGTATTGTTGTTATTACCCGATGGATATCTACGCGCAGGAGAAGAAAGTAAAGCATATAGACTGTTTTTATGCATGATCAAGTCCGCATACACATATAAATAAACATACATAAATGTTTAAAAAGTGGGGTTGGGTGAAAAAAAGGGAAGAAAAAAATTAAATTAAATTTTTGGGAAAAACTACAACAAAACCTTTAAAAATAATTAAGAAATAAACTAAGAAATAAAGAGTAGAATTTTCAATTAACATATTAATTGCTTATTCATATCCGTTTATTTAAGTTGTATTCAAGTTTTGACCTTTTTATATTCTGTTTAATATTGGAAATATTCTTGTACTTTTTAATTGCCGAATCGGCTATTAAATAAAATATTAGTTAAATTCATATGCAATACCATCAAATAAATTTCGTTATAAAACAAAGCTAAAAATCTGTGCTATCGTTGTAACAGAAATATTGTGCTGTAACCTAATTAAGAAATTGTGAAAATTGAGCTTTTTTCAAATATGTATGTACTTGTATAATTTAGATAAACTGTAATAAACAAATATCTAAATCCATAAACATTCATAAAAACTAAACGGTTGCTCGTTTATGGTTGATCCTCAACGTCACACACATAAAATTTAATAAATTTAAATTAAAGACAATTGAAATGACCTCATAGAAATTGCACAAAATGTAGAAGAAAAAAAAAAGAGAAATACCAAATTAAAACAATATTCATGTTTATCATATAAAATATTTAAACGATAAAACGTTAAACGGAAATTGACTTGAATTGTTTGCTACAAAAAGTGTAGGGACAGACCGACGATAGTCATACGAAAACAGCACGAAACTGAATCATAAATTTGATGTGCAAATAAATGAAAAAAAAAAAATAAATAAAAAATACTTTTACTAGAACTTATTTCTTTGTTTATTTCTTTAAATTGAACAAAAAACAGAAATATAAAAAGTTTATAAGAGGGAAACGAAACAAAAATATATAAATTCTTTTTCTTTCCAAATTAAACAATTTAATAATAAAAAGTTGTTCTAATAACAATTACCTTTGAAGTTGTGTGGTATGACTCTTTTGCAATTTATTACGCAAACTGCATTGCTGAGGTTGTTCCGAACGTGACATTGAAACTTCTAAGGATTTACGTTTAACAATATCATCCAAATTGCTGTGTAGATTAATGAAATTTTGCTTATTCTTCATGGCAATTTCATTTGGTTCTAAGGAAATTTTAATTTAAAAAAAATATGTTAGAAATATAGTATTATTTTGTGAGATAAAACTAACTCACCATAAAAACTTTCATCTGAATACAAAACACTACCCTCAAATGCAATTGTATAGTTATCCTTGTTGGCCTTACATGTCAATATTATATCACCATCTTCGGGATAAGCATCCATGTCCAAAGAATCCACAGATATGTGTGATTCTTTGACGGGTGAAAAGAGCAATTCCGATTTACAGAATGAATTGTCTATTAGATCATTTGTTGATGTTGTAGATGTTTGAGACATGTTGTGAGCCATCTGATGTTGACAATTGTTAGAGGGTAGCATGTGTTGTTGCAACATCAATGACTGTTGCAGACGATTACCTCCCAGGCTTTTACAATACGAGGGTAATTGTGAGAGTAATGAGTGGATGTCTTCGGCCCGAAAACTTTCCATATCGACTTCGGCCAAATTGGCGTCGAGATTTTTGGCCAAATCCTCGTAGATCAAATCGCCCAGTCCGTTGTAGGAAGCCGATAGTGAGGATAGAACACTGCGTTGCATACCGCCGCAGCCATCTCGATAGCCATAGTCCAAGAACCACTGATAATCAGAATTGTCATGAGTAAAATCGTGAGATGAAGCGAGAGAACAATTTAAATTGTTGCCCATATAACCAACACCACAAGCATTATTCAATACACCACCACCATTATTAACACCACCACCACCACCCGTAGTTGTGTTTGAAAAACCTACCAAATGTTGATGTGGCTGTTGTTGATTATGTGGCAACATATTACCGCTGGACTCGTATGGCAACATGTTGCTGTTGCGTGATCCAGGCGTTGTAGCATTGCTGTTGTAATCGGATTCCGGTGTTATAGCTGTAGCCATTGTTGCTAGTTGATGTTGTTGTTGCTGCTGCTGATAATGATGATGTTGCAAATTAACACTATTGTTATTGCCGCCGCCACCACAGTTGCCACCCGTCAAAAAATTCAAATCACTTTCGTCGTAAAACACACTATTGTTCGTATTGACCTGCTCATTCAAAATAATACTGCGCAGAGCGTTATTATAACGATCTAAATTATTCAGAACAATGGCCACATTTTGTTTTAAACTCTCTTCGCTCAGTTCACTCTCATCCGAGGCGTCTTTGCTCTGCAGCAATTGTTGTTGCTGTTGTTGCAGTTGCTGCTGTTGCAAGAGCAAATCATTCAAATGTTGCTGATACTGAGTATGTGTCAAAAACGGCAATTTACCGCTATTGCGTCTCTGTTGCTGCAACAGCTGCTGCTGCTGCTGCTGATGATGTTGTTGTTGCTGCAGCTGCTGCTGCTGATTTCCACCGCCGCCACAATACGCGAATGGTGAATTATTTGGCGAATTGAAGGGCTTACGATAGTGATGATGCGTGGGGGAATGTGTTACTGACGATCCATTCGACGATGGGGTGCGTGCATTTGCAGAAGAATTATTATAGGGAAGCGTTTGTTGATTATTCTTGTTATTGTTAATTAGTTGTTGTTTTAGTGTTTGTGTAAATTGTTGCTTAGTAAATTGTGCATTAGATGATTGTGTGTTTGTTGTGTTATGAATGGGATAATTATTGGTTAAGGATGTAAGATGATGTGTTGTGTTGTTTGTTGTTGTTGATGATGATGGATTGGAAGTGGGATATGGTGTGAAATGATGGCGTGGTGAATTTTGAAGCGGTTGAGATGATAAATGAGTTTTATTGTTGATGTCGTTGTTTGTAGAGAATTCTGTCATGCCACGACAGGATTTTTGTCCTGCAATGATAAGAAAACAAAATTGTTGTTTAGTAATCTTTAGTTTTAAGGTTTATATTGGGTAGTTTTATCATAAGTATAAGTTTTAACTGCAATTAGAGGTAAGTTTGCGCCGAAAGGCTCAAATTTAAAAAACCTTTTTTTAAATTCACGTTACCGCGAGTACACTGTAATTTAAGAAGTTTAGGATAAATCTTCATTCAGAACTTACTGATGATTTTAGTTTCCATATTATTGGTGTGTTTTAATACTTAAATTTTATTTTATTAATCATTTTCAAAATTTAAAGTTTATTAAAAATGCATGTTTAATAATTCCTGATTACTAAAAACGACAAATTATGTAGCTACGTAATGTACTTTTTTGACACCTAAAATAATTCCCTTCAATATCGGTTAACCGGTTTCATCGAACACTGTTAACCTAAAACCCGGTTTTTTAAAAATGGACAATGTTCGCTTAACCGACAAACCCGGTTTTTTCAAGTCGTTTTTTATAAACACAAATGAGCACTATTTCACAAGTAAACGTAATAGAAACATGTCTGTAACTAGAAACATTTATGAATATAAAATATGGGCAACATTGTTTATAAACCAAATGTATACAATTACAAGTAATTGTAATATCTTTATGATTGTCAACATGTTACTAATAGGCTGATAATATATTGTCTTTTTATTTAAATTTTACATTTTTCTAAAGTATTTACAAAATAAATTTAAAAAAACATAGTGTTTATTGCTTTAAATTTAATAAACTTGATTTTTATTTATCTTTATTAAAATTTGGTAAAAATAATCAAAATTTTATGATTTTTTCTAAACATTTCAATTACTTTAAATGTCTTTTCAGGAGTAAATCTTAAAAAAAAAAATAAACATAAAAATCTTCAGAAAATCAATGAAAAATTCTTGGAATTTTTTTTTTCTAAACACTAAATACATGTACTTCAACAACTAGTTTAAGTAGTTTTTGTAATAAAAATTAAGAAAACTCAATTAAATTTTATGACTTTTACTTTTAAAAAATCGTAAAATATTTAATGATTAAAGTAAATAATAGAGAAGAGATCACATTGTCATCATCATAGAGATCGTCAACAATAAATTTTATGAACATGTAGAGAATACTCAAAACAAAAAGTGACATACTTGAGGTGTAAAAGAAAAAAAAGTAAAAGAAAATTAAATGAAATGAAATGAGATTTTAAATAATGTCAAGTTTTACAAACTCAGATAGAAATTAATTTTATGATTTTTCACATAAATGTGTACAGTATTATTTAAAATAATGACAAATTCTCCAAGTTAATAAATGAGAATTATAAAAAATTATAAAAGATATATGTCAATAGTTTTTCAAATAAATGTGTAATATAATTAAAATATTGGTTTCAAATATTTTATAACCACATGTTTAGAAAAATATGATATATTTCGAATAAGTTGTTGTTTTAACCCCAAATAGTTTTACATCTCCCCCCCCCCTTTCTAAGGCTGCTACGATTTCAATCTGTTGATCTCTCCCCCTTTTTTAAAACCAACTAATCTTAATCAGTTGGGGATAGTTTGTTTTCTTTAAACTTTGAATAGCAAATGTTTTTATAATTAACTTGGAAGTTTTTTGTTCCCAGATTATTTGTTTAATGTACTCCAATTTCTAAAGTTTGTGGTAAAAAAAAAACAAGTGTGTGGTAGAAAATATTAGAATTTATTTTTTTTTAGGGGGGGAAATATGTAGTTTTTACAAACATGTTTAATATTGTGTTAGTTGACAAGTGTTAATTATCAAGTGTTGCTTTTAAATAGAGCAAATAGTAAAAAAATAAATAAAAAGAGGGAGGGGTATTTGATGTAAGAGCTTGCATTGTTTGTAAGATGTGCCACATATGTTTTACATAAAAAAAATTTCAAATATTACCAGTATCATTATTCATTTGAAGGCAAAGAAGAAAAACAAATAATTCACTGAAATTCTAAATAAATTTATTTAATGGTAAAATATATGTTACGAAAAATGTTATCTACTTTAGTAACTAGAAATGTTATTAATCATTATCATAGTAAAAGTTTTATTAATCAGCTATAAAAACTGATAAATAATAACATTGGCAACATGTTGCGAAACAAATTTTAAATTTCATGTTGCTAAATTTGTTAGCTTTAAACAAATTGCACAAAATTTTAATACAAATGCAAAATCATAGGGTAACATAGAGACGAGACGGAATTGTCAAAAACCTATCTCTTGCAACAACAAAATACATGTTAGACAATGTATTTTGTTGTTGTATGAGTCATATGATTTGTTGTATTTTTGTTTGACAATACGGAGTGTCTCGTCTCTATGTATAATTCTCTATGTGCAAAATATTTAAAGAAATTTATGTCAAATTATAATAATAATGGCCAAAAACTTATATTTTAAATTTAAAAGTTTAAACCCCATTTTCTCAATATCTGGTTATCGTGGCGATATACTGACAGTTCTCATACAAAAATTATATTAATTTGAAGTATATCGTTACGAAAAATTGGGCTAAAAATTAAAAAGAAATAATTTAAAAGTAATATTTTGTATGAAATATATATTTAGAACATTTAGGGCAATTTTAGTACAAGGTAATTTTATGTAATAGAAAAAGCTAGCTTTAAAGTTAACTTTTACTATTACAAACATAAAGGCAAGTTGTGTAATAATGGCCCTTAATAATCACCAACATGTTGCCAATATCAAAAATACATTTTTCTTACACTAAAAATAACAATTACTTCATTCGTTATGTAAATAAAAAATCCCCACTTAAGAAGTTAAATTGTTTGCTCAAAAAAAAAAACCTCAAAACAAAATGTACTTAAAAGAGAATTACATTTAAAAAAAAGTACTTGAACAGAACAGCAAATCTTTATATAAATTGCTTACAATTAAATTTGTATATAAGATGTCATAACTCCCACATTTATACATACATATGTACGTATTATACCCAATGAATTGTATATACATTACCACTTATATACAATTTATAAAAATTAAAGATAAGAGTAGAAACCACCAACCGCTATAGAAATTTAAAGAAAGAACGAATCAACACAAAATGTCAAGCTTTAATAATAAAAAAAAAAAGAAATCTAAATGTAGCGATAAAGAGAATAAAACAGAAGCAACAAACTTGGGGTTGCATTCCAGTCAAACATATTTTATAATATCAGAAAATGTGTATAATACAGACATTTGACTTTGTTATAATAAATAAAGTATATACTCGTATAATTTCTACAAAATTTAAGAAATGCATAATAATGACTTAAAGTATAAGCGATTCATAAAGGGGTGTTCGTTGGTTTTTTTATATTTTATTTATTACTGCAACATTCAATGACCGGACGGATGTGTGGTTAGTAAGTATTTAAAGTTAAAATTGAGGACAAGAATTATACTTGAATAAATATTTAATATTGAGAAAAATTATAAAGAAAAGCAGGTGTTGAAATCAAAAAATAAATCAAAATATAAATATAAAAAAACCAATCGATTTAATAAAACTTGATTTTAAACTATATGGTTTGATCAATGTTGATTTTATTGAACTACACACAGTCTCAAAAGTAAGTAAACACCAGTGATTTTTTTAAGATCATTATGGTCGTTTTTTAGAACTGAATTTATTATTCAGCCCAATCTCCTACAAAACGAAACTTTTAAATTTTAATCGATGGATATAATTTAGGATTTTCATTATCTTAAAAAAAATCAAATAATTTGTGGTGTTACTTTTGAGGCTGCACATTACATCTAAACTCATCATAATAATGATTGCGAATAATGTGATCAAAACAATTTGTTTTAAGTTAATATATGCAAAGAGTTTCTACTATATTCTAAGGTTGACCAAAGGAAATCAACAAATATTTTTTGGTTTGTAAAGTAAATTTCTGACTGTTGTTTTCGGTATATGTATTTACAAAAAAAAAAAACGCTATTTTATTTTCAAAGATCTTTAGCTTAGACACAATAAAAAAAATTAGCGGAGACACAATATAGTGTCGTATAGAAAATATTCGTTATGGTTTGGATCAAATCAAGCTATATTAAGTGTTTGATTGCTTTTTTAGGTTTTTTGAGTAGAGATATGAAAAATTCATCACATATCTATGTTGATTTTTTAAAAATTGGCTTTAAATATTGTAAGTGATTTCATTATTGTAAAAAAATCTATCGAACATTTTTCAATATTTTTATTTTTGAAAACATAAATCATAGACATGACTATTTTAACGTTTTTTAAGCATACAACTACTCTGACTTTGTACGGATCTTCCAAAAAATAACGATTAGGATTGTAGGTTTTGTATAGAAAAAGTTGATCATACTTGTTGATAGAACTTAATGTTTAAATGAACCTTAGTTATGCTGTGATTCGTTTGGTTGGCACTTTTAAGAAATTTTAAGTGAATTATGTAAAACGAAACATTCAGAATTCAGAATATCTAGATAGTATGTTATTTTAATTAAAACTTAGTTAAAAAAATATACCGAACGTTTTGTATACTATTTAAAGGTCAAGACGAACCTATGATTCTTAGATTAAATTGATTTTCACCTAATCATAAAAACTAGGGTGAGACGTCTACATAACTTCCAATTGTACTTCAGAATTTTCAATTGTATTTAAGAAATGTCCACTTGTAAAGGGTTTTGTCATTACTAATGGAACGATACACGCTTCAACAACGCATTGAAATTATTAAAACTCACTACAAAAATAGCAGTCACAGTTCTCAAAACTAATGGGTCGATTATGGATGGCAACCGAACTTCAGTTGCGTTGCCAGAAGGCAACCACAAATTTCTAGTTGCCAATTTGGCAATAGAAATGATAGCTGCCAGTTGCCATCTGTAATACCATTTAGGCAACTGACAACGCAACTGAAGTTCGGTTGCCATCAATAATCGACCCATAAAGCATTTTTGGGTCGTCGTGAAGCACCTTGTTGGACCGCAATACTGAAATTGGTTGAAAAATTCGAGCTTTTGAGACAAGTTAGTGATGTGAAGAATAAAACCCGTGCACTTCAAGAACAACTGAGAATATTGCTGCTGTAGCAGGTTTGTCCATTCCTCGTTGTTCTTTTGAATTGGGCATTCCGTATCTTATGGTCGGAGTTAGATGACATTGATCTAGACAACGTTTATTTTCAACAAGACGGCGCTACGTGCCACACAAGCAACGAAACCATTGCTCTTTCACGGGAAAAGTTTCCCGAACGTGTTATCTCTCGAAGAGGTGATCACAATTGGCCACCGAGATCTTGTGATTTAACACCTTCTATACCTCAAAGATAGAATTCGTGAGGCTATCGAGGACATAGGGCAGCCACTTTGCGATTTGGTTATGGAAAATTTTATGAAAATGATATGGTCCTGTAAGCGTGGTCATGGTGGCCATTATGGTGATGTTGTTTTTCATTAGTAACGGCATTCCTTCCTCTTTATTATGAAATAAACATCCGATCATTTATCTCAAAAAATGCAATTTTTTCTTTGAATACCAAAATAACACCTCTTGTTGGAAAACCCTATATTTTCATTAAAAATTTCTGAAATACAATTGGAAAATAATGTAGTACCAATGGAAGATTCTGAAATATAATTGGAATTTTCTGAAATATAAACAGTTAATGACTGTTTTTATAAAACGTAGTTTTGATGAATCTGTTTTTGGCTAATAAGAGTATTCGAAAAAGGAACTATTTTAATATTATTTTCATAACGAGCAAACATTTCAATGTCCATTAACTCTTAATTAACATTAACTACAGGCCTTAATATTGAAAAATTGTACATTATATGTGTACAGTAACTTGTAGTTACTTATATTTGTAAGCTGAATTTATTTCGATTGAATATTTAACTGAGAATTTTTAAAATAGTCAGATTTAGATGGTGACACAAGTTTAGTTTTGATGTGCGATTAATCTAATATCCTGATTAATAAATTATTCGATTAATCAAAAATTTCGATTATTCATATTCAAAGATTAATTGGAAATTTGAATAATTTCAAAAAAGTTTGGGTTAATCAGAAACGCTGTTTGATTAATCGTTTAATTGATTAATCCGAATGTTTGATTATTCGATTAATCGATTAATCGCACATTCTTAGTTCTTATTGGTAATAGTGATATGGAAAGTATTTTATACATTTTCAAATTAAACAGAACAAACAGCTTTATTACTATTTAATAGCACTGCCTTTCGTGTCTTTATAAAAATAAAAAACAAATGTTTAAACATATTTTTTTATAATTGAAATTTAATTTGAAAACTGAAAAGTCGCCCGGTTTTTTAAAACATATTTTATTATTTCATTAAAAAACGATGTCACTCATCTGGTGTTGCCAAATATTTAAACAAGTGATAAATTGTTTATACATATTTATTAAAGAATTAATTTCTCAGTTTCCCTCAACAGTAGCACCACAAGACTACACCATTTCGCATTGTGTGTCAGAAGTTTCCAATAATATTTCAGAAATATTTGAAATTTCCTTTTAAAATAAAAACAGAAACTTATATTTAAAGATTTCTGAATAACAAATAGAAATTTCTGAAATAACATTATAAAATTCTGAAATATAATTGCAATTTATTTCATATTATTATAATATGACAAATGGTGTAAAATTTATTTCATTTTGTCTACAAACAATATTTATTTCAAAAATATATTTATTTTTCAACAAGCCAAAAAATAAGGGGGTTAATAAACGAGAAAATATAATGTATTTTTTAAATATGTATAAATAGAAGAACTGTTTCACGATGAATAAAAATATTAAACAAAAATGAGTACAAAAAAATACTATTTGGCCGGAATTCAAAAGATAACAATATGCATTAACATATAACAATTTGAAGGTGATTTAAAATTAAAAAACAAAAAATAAATTAATTAGGCTGAACAATTTTAATAAAAATACATAAATATTAATAATAAAACATATTTACTACAACATGTAGCAAAGGAAAGAAGTAAAGTCCAAACGAAACCGGGGTTTTTAAGTCGAAAACGAATGTTATATTCGGCGGAAAAATTTAATTATCATAGTTTTAGAACATGTGGACATATTCATCTTGAAGAAAAAAGCATTTATTTGAGCATGGTTTTCAAATATCTATTAGTTTTCTTAGACTTTTTAAAATATCATAAACATTTTCGAATTTGAGTTTATATACTTTAAACATGTTTGACCTTTAAAAATCCATAATATATGTTTTTATACATTTCACCATGATATATATAAGATTGTCATTCCGTTTGTAATTTCTACATCATTCATATGCGACCCCTTATATATATTATGAGTCGTTATAGATAGCATAGTCGATATAGCTGTGTACGTCTATCCGTCCGTATGTTGAAATCAACATTCCTAAAACTCCAATTTTGCGATTGGCCCCTAATGTCAGTTCTGTTTTGACATTTGTGTAGTAAACACATGCGAAATACACGTTATTAAACAATGTTACGCTACACTGCTCCAGAACGCGGAATATTGCTGACTATTTATTTGACCAATAATCGGTCGGTGACTTTGGCACAACGTGAATTTCGTCGCAGATTTCCTGGCCGTCCAACGCCTACTGGTGAAACACTTTGACGTTTAGCCTCTCGCCAGCGAATTTTGGTACAAGATTTGAAGATGTTTCCGTACAAAGTCCAGACGGTGCATCAGCTGTTAGCTGCTGACCGCCAATCGCGTCTAACATACGCTTAAGCCATCCTTAATCACCACCAAGAGGAAGATGATTTTTCATCAAAAATAATCATGAGTGATGAGGCCCATTTCCATCTTAGCGGGTACATTTCCCATTTCCATCTTAGCGGGTAGCAAAATTTACGCTTCTGGGGACCTGAAAATCCGCGTGTAACCCACGAAGAGCCATTACACCCGCTCAAAGTCACTATATATTGTGTTGTTTTCTTCGAAGACGTCGCGGGCCAAACGGTTACTGTGAATGGTGAGCGCTACAGAGCAATGATCAACGAGTTCTTTTTGCCGCAACTTGATGAATTGGGATTGAAAGCATGTGGTTCCAACAGGACGGTGCAATGGCACACACTGCACGTGCCACAACCGATATGCTGAAGGATGCATTTTCCGGGCGCCTAATCTCCCGTTTTGGCGATTTGCACTGGCCAGCAAGATCGCCTGATTTGACCGCTCCAGACTTCTTTTTGTGGGACTTTTTGAAGTCGCGGGTTTTTGTCAACAAGCCTCAGACTCTTGCAGCTATTAAAGACAATATCCGTCAAGAATGTGAGGACCTATCGCCGGAAGTGTTGGCCAAAGTGATGGAAAAATGGGCTCAAATGACAATCAACTGTGGCGGCGGCCATTTACATGACATCATATTCTCGACTTGATGTAAAAAAAATTAAAAGATCAAATAAAAATAATCCACAAGAAGAATCAAAGTTTTTCTCTTTTTTTCTTAATTACAGCCAAAAAACATCGGAAGTTTACTTTTGCGCCATCTTGTATTTAAAATCGAGAAAATCGGCCCAGAAATGGGTGAGTTATAAGCACAATGCCATGACTTTCTCGATTGTTGACCTATTTTGGATCTTTATCTAGACTACTAAGTCATTAATATAGGCTATATGGTTATCTAATGATATAAATTTCAAAGATTATCCATCATTCAGACCTACAAGGTGTAAAAATCAGAAGAAATACTTTTTAACCCGAGTTTTCATTTTCAGCAAACAAATTTGGTTTTAACCATAAAATTTGTTTTCAATTAGGTATATGTTTTTCACTAATAAATTAAAAAATGTTTTCAATCCCTATCTTAAAGTATACTTTGGTGAAGGGTATATTAGATTTGACACAATCGAATACATATAGCTCTTTTACTTCTATATCTCTTTAACAGTTTCGGTTTCAGTATTCATCCAAATCCGATTTTTAGTTTAATACGAATTCGAAACTGAATATTCGATCAAACTCTAAAAATAAATGTTTAATTGTTAGTAGATAATAAAATTAAAAACTAATAAAAAATATGAAATGCAAATTAAAAATCCCACCTTTAAATATCATACGACCACCACCATTACTTAGTTGTTGTAAATCGGGATTCAGATTATTGTTATTATTGTTGTTATTATTTAAGATATCATTTAGATTGCGATTAAGATTTTTATTATGAAACATAAAATTATCCATATGTTGGGCCGGTTGATGATGCTGCGGCAACTTCATATTATATAAATGATGTTGCTGCTGTTGTTGTTGCTGCTGCAACCTTAGTTGTTTCAAGTATTGTTGGTTACAAGTTAACGTGGCCGTTGAGCTGGTGGGAGGTGGTCTTTTAATTTCCACTCCCTGCTCACGTAATTGTTGTTGCAAACGTTTTCGTTGCAACAATTGCTGTTGCAGCAATTGTAATTGTTGTTGCTGTAATTGTTGATAGTGACGCAATTGTTGCAATTGTTGGGGTGTTAAAGAATGATGTTGCTGCTGCTGCTGATGTTGTTGCGGCTGCTGCTGGTGCTGTTGATAGTTATTTTCCTTGGAAGAGGAAGAGCCTGAACTATCACAGCCGGAACTAGTGCTGCTAGAATTTGAATTGGTTTTATTATTAGCATTATGTAGCTGCCATCGTTTTTGTGACATGATGCTAGTATTGGTGTTGTTGTTGTTGTTATTCTGATTATTAGTATTGTTGTTGTTATTTATACAGCGTTTACTCTGCATTTTGGAAATGTCAGCGAATTTCATTAAAAATGCTAAGATTATTAAGAACATTTAGTTATTAGCTAAACAATATTGTAGCTGGAGATTTTTGAATTGATTCTTTTATTGTTTAGAATTTTGTTTGTAGTATTTTTTAGGAGAAATTGTTTTTACAAAACATTTTGTTTGGTTTTAGACTCAATGTTGGGCAACAATGTTGCACTGGTTGTTTTATGTTTAAAGTTTTATTTATTTTTAGTATTTGTTTTCCTTTTTTAATATGGTACCATCAATATGTTTGTTATTTTTATGCTTTTGAAGACCAATGCAAAGTTTTGTTTTTATCTGTTTCTTGTTCAAACGCGGGAAGACTTTTTTTTAATTATTTTGTTGCTATGCACTTTTTTTTTTTGGTATTTTTAGGATTTGTGTTTTATTTTTATAGATTTTTCATTGAGTGTTTTTCTTTATTTCTGTTTATTTGGTTTTCTTTTCAGTCTTTCATTACTTTTATGTTTTATAATTGAGTGCTGTTTTAAACACTTACAGTATGTAGGTTTTATTTAAAAAAAAATTCTGCATAAATGGAAATAAAATAAAGAAATAAATACTTGATACCACAACCGAGCTAAATGCATGCTAAATGATACTTTGGAGTTTTCTTTAGTCATATATTATATTTAAAGATTTTGAAGATTAAAAGATTTAGTTGTTTTTGATGTGAAGGATTTAAAACTATATATTTTTGCTTAAATATATTGCAATTGCTGCAGCAAAACAAAAACTCTTAAACATTTCATCAAATACTTAAAAAAAATGGTTCGAAGGACCATACATATTCACTTAATAAATAATCTATAAAAAAATAGAAACTTATTTCACTTTTCAATCAAGTTTTTCTTTTAAACACAAGTCTTTTGAAAGCTTTCAAGGACGAAGACTTTAATGAAAATAAAATTTGGCCGGAATTCAAACAATAACAATATTCATTAACATATAACCATATGAAGGTGAGTAAAAATAAAAACATGGCATATTAGAATTAAAATTTACTACAACATGTAGCAGGAGAAATAAGTAAAGTTCGCTAGAAATTGGGGGTATCAAAACGAAAACGCACCGTCAGAAAAATCTATAGTCAGCCTAATATAAAACAAACCAAAACTTTTGTATGTTCCAACTATTTAATTATCTTAGTTTTAACGCATAGTGTACTTTTCTTGGATCTTCATCTTGAACAGGAAAGTATTTTTTGAACGCAATTCTTGTATTAAATAACCTAAATGCCATTTTGAAGGGCACATATCTGTCAATCATTCTCAATTAGTTGTTAAACATTTAAGTGAATTTAAGAAAATGTCGAATTTTTTGAAAACAAAACATCATATGCGGGAAGTTTTGCTTTACTTCTTTAATTTGAAAAAGGTGCCGACGAAGCACATCGATTGCTCACCGAAGCTTAGAGTGAATGTGTTCCGTCGGTTTCAACGAGCGAGACATGGTTTATGGGGTTCAGAAATGGTGATTTTGGCACGGAAGATAAAGATCGTCCAGGCCAGCCAAAAAACGGACTAACAGGGCTCTATCTATTATGAGCTGTTGAATTCTGAACGGATCATCACAGGGAACCTGTACCGAACGCAATTGATTCGTTTGGAACGAGCATTGATCGATAAATGCCCAGAATATGCGGCCAGACATGAAATCGTAATATTCCATCATGACAACCCTTGACCACATTGTTCAATACCTGTTAAAAATTATTTAGAAAGAAGTGGTTGGGAAGTTTTGCCTCGCCCGCCTTATACAAGGTGGCGCAAAAGTAATCCTCCTATCAGAAAATGCTATAAATTTTGCCGATTATTGGTCAAATAAATAGTCAGCAATATTCCGCGTTCTGGAGCAGTGTAGCGTAACATTGTTTATTAACGTGTATTTCGCATGTGTTTACTACACAAATGTCAAAACAGAACTGACAAAATTTATAGCAAAATTTATAGCATTTTCTGATAGGAGGATTAGTTTTGCGCCACCTTGTAGAACGGACCTTGTCCCGTCCGACTACTATTTGTTTCGATTGATGCTAAACGCTCTCTCTCTGGGATACACTTCACTTCAGAACAGACTATACGAAAATTCTACGAGTATAATATGTTTTTTTCTTTATAAAAGTTTCAGTTCAGTATTCTTATTTTTTGCCTAATCCTAAACCAAAATAAGACACTTATTTTTAGTACACAGAGAAAACAGATTCGTATTGGCAACCGAATTTGTTGCCTATCGAATGATTCGGTTACACACATAGAATTTTTCGGCTATATCAACAGATAGTCTGTTGATAAAGAAGAGTTTCAGTTGTACCAACCAAACTTTTGTAACCCCTTCTGACATTTTGTAGCCTCAACTGTAAAATTCGGTCACTGAGGTAGAATCATTCCATGTATACAAAAGAAAGGAAGGATTTAAAACAACATCGATATTTTGCTCAAATATATTGCAATTCCACCAGCTATATGAGTATTATATACAAAAACTTTAATGAAAATACTAAAAGAAATGGACCGAAGGACCACTTAATAAATAACCTATACAAATAATAACTAATCGAATCACTTTACAATAAAGTTTTCCATACAAATACAAGTAGTTTCAAAGCTAACTACTTTTATAGGCCAAGACTTTAATGAAGTCCTTTTTAATAATCCTTCAAACCTAGATTTTTGACAATTACAGTTTAGAACTCTACCTTTAACATTAAGGACTCATTTTTGAGTTAATTATAATTGAGAAAACTTATACGAAAAACCATATACATATCAAAACAATTTATTATTTCAATTATCCATGTTTTTCTTACAACTAAAAGAAATTTTAAAAACAAACATTTTGTAGACCGAAGACATTAAGGAACTAATATTAAGTGGCCCTTCAAACCTACATTTTTTAAACTTTAACATTAAGAGGACATACTTTTGAGTTAATTATAATTGAAATAAGAATAATAGAAATCTAAAATACTTAAACAAAGGACCATATAAATCATTATAAATTATATAACTCGTAAAGCATAATTAAAAAGCAATTAATAACACATCTCATATCAAAGCAATTTATTATTTCAATTAACCAAGTTTTTGTTGCAAATACCAGTGATTTAAAAGTCAAACACTTTGAAGGGTTAGACATTAAGGAAGACCTTTTACGTCTCATTAAATCATCAACTCTAATTACAATGTTTTGCAAACTAACAAAGTTAATTTTAGTTGAAAAATTTTAATTTTGTGGAAAATTTATGGCTTTTATATTTGGTTTTGCCTTCAAGTCATAGAAAATTTATGAGAATTTTGTTTTTTCTGTTTTCAGTTTTATATAGATTTCGTTTTTCTAGTATGTGCAAAATGTTTTCCTTAAGCAAAAAAAAAAAAAAACGTAAAACAATTTGGAGCACAGCAAACTAACATTTCCTGTTTGGCGTGTGGCTGGCTGTTAGTGTTTGAACACTAGTATTAAATTTAACCTTTTGGTTAGTAGTACACTCTGTTTTCTCACAAAGAAATCACTATTATAAATGTATTATATATGTATGGATATGCAAAGTAAAGTGTATTTGAGTTTTTCGCGTATTTAGCGCATATAATAAATTTTAAAATTAAAACAAAAACGAAAAGAAAAAAATCTAAAACAGCAAGAACAAGAACGATATTACAAAACTCAATACTGTAAAGAATTTTTCGTTTTGTAAGGTAATTTATGGTATCCAGATACTCAAAGGTTTGGCCATGGTAATTATTTCTAAAAACACGCCAAATGAAAATTCAACATGAAAAGGAGTGAATGAGTAACACAACGAACGACAGACTGACAGGCAGAAAATAGTCGTTTATAAAATACAAATTCAAATACAAACTTAAATTTGTTTATAAACAAAGCATATAATATTCTTGGAAATATTTATATAATAATAAAACTAATAAAAAATCGGCAAACAAAATTTAGAACAATCTAATAAATATTTCTTTTAAAAAATCATTAATTTTTTTATATATTTCGCGTGCACATAAGATAAATTTTAAAAGCATATCTAGTGAATTTTTTTTTTTTTTTTTGTATATAGCTTTAGTTCAAGTTTATCATTTGTTTGTTGTTCTTTTGCCAGACAAAAGTCTAAAAAAAAAGATTTTTATTTGATTATTTTTCTTTTGAAAATTTCAAGCTTTTCAGAAAAATAAATTGAGAACAAACATTGTCATCTGAAAAATTTGTGCTGCTTGTGTTTTTAAGATTAAAATTCATTTATACTCATGTGTATCTTAAAAGGCAGGTGTTGTTCTTAATAGAAAAATTTAAAAGAAATACATATACTTGTTTAAATATAGATATACAGTGCACTCGCGGTAACGTGAACACCGTCTAACGTGAACACCGCCTAACGTGAACAAGCTTTTGCTTACATTAACTACTCTGTAACGTGAACAAACTCAGAAAGCTCTATAACGTGAACAATTTTTTTTCACTGCATTTGTTTTCTATTTATGTAGACAACACTTCAATACATACATTAAATTCAATTTTTAAAGTTTTGAGAATCCCCTTGTTAAAAAAATGTGTTTTATCCTCTAAATTAATTTTTTTTAGTGGCGACGAATGAGTAATTTCATTTGCTATGTAATTTTGTTTCAATTTATAGTTTCTCGTGATCTCGTTTTGTTTTGTATTGCATTTTAATCAATAATTTTGTTTTATTTCACGTTCAAGCGTGTAAAACACAGGTTTATATTATACAATTTTATATTTTTTCCATGAAATTCGACAATCGCTAACGTGAACAATTTCACTAACATGAACTCCCTTGGTTTTAATTAGTTCACGTTACCGCGAGTGCACTGTAGATACTTTATAAAAATGTTTTGAGGAAAAAATTTTTCAAATATGAGATCATTTTGTGCACTGCAGAAATGATTTATTTAGACAGTTTTGAAATTTTTACAAAAAAAATAAGCAAATAAAAAGAAAATATTGGTTTTCAGAAAATTTATAAATTTTTGAATATTTATTTATGTTTTGTATGTAAATTTTGTTGTTAATAAGAAAAACACAAATAAAATGTTTTTAATATTTATTTTACGTAAACAAAATAATAAATTTGATTAACAAAATGAGTTTGCTGGTAACGAGGCTGGGAAAAGTCTTAATGATTGCATGCAATATTTATAACTGCATTTTAAAATTTACATAAATTCAATCAATAATAAATTAAAAATAAACATAACAAGTTTTCAAATGAATTAAATTTAATGTCGAAAAATTCTTAACACACGTTTTTCATTAAAACTTTTAACCCAAGTATTATTTGATTTTTTTTATTATCAAGTTATCTTTGTAAAGCATGTCAGTTATTATGTTTAATGTCAATTATGTCCATTTGTTGTTAATCTGATTAAAATGAGTGACCAGAAAAAAGTGCGTACTAAAATTATTAAATATTTTCAACAAAATCCAACTTGGTTCTACAAAAAGTTGGCCAAACAATAAGGGTTTGCCGTCAAACTGTTTCCAATATTATTCAACAGTACCGGGAGAACTTGTCCGTTGATAGAAATCCTGGTTCAGGTAGAAGGAATGGTTCACATGATGTTTCTAATGCCAATAAATAAAAATTATTTTCCGGTAGGAAAGCAGTCCGGTTAGCTCAGTGCTCGGACTATTTGGTACGAGAAGTTAAAGCCAATGCAGGTTCAAAAACATACAAGGCTCAAAAGTTCCTGACAAGATCGCTGCTAAAAATTTAGAGGCCAAAAACAGAGCACGGAAATTGAAGTCAAATTTAAAAAAAAAAAAAAATATTCCTGCTGCATAATGGATGACGAAACGTATGTTCTGGCAGATTTTTCGCACCTTCCGGCTCAAAATTTTGATGTTGCTGATGCTCGAGAAAATGTTGAAGAAAAGTTTAAGACCCAAAAGCAGACAAAATTTCCCAAAAATTTCTTGGTATGGAAAGCAATATGCAGTTGGGGCAAAAAAACCAAACATTTATTACAAAGGCCTATATAAATACCGAAATTTACATCAAGGAATGTTTACAAAAAAGGATGCTTCCACTCATAAGACTTCTTAGAGTGTGCACTTATTTTTATCCTCATTTGGCACCCTGTCACTATGGTAAGAAAGGTCTTGAGTGGTAAAAGAACAATAATGTGGTATTTGTACCAAAAGAGGCAAATTCTTCAAACTGCCTGGAGCATATTGGGCTCTTGTTAAAAAAGAATTGAAGACCACAAAAAAGGTGTCCAAACGGATTTAAACGGATATAGACAACCTGTTTGAACAAAGTGGCATAAAGCTCTATAAAAACCATAATGGAAGGGTTTTCGAAAGAACCATAGAGAAAATATACATAGAGCGGAAACTCTGATGTCAAAGACCTAACTCAGTTGTCAAAAACCTAAGTGGTGAGAATGTATTAGTAAAAAAAACTATGTGAAAACAAAAACAACACTCGTACGTGTAACTTTTTTGAGTAATTTTTTTTGTTTGAGTTTTTTACGAGTTTCCGCTCTATGTATATTTTTTCTATGATTAGAACTATAAAAATATTTTTTTTTTTTTGTAAATTGTAATAATAATTTCAATCAAATAAAAAATATCAAAACTGTAAGTTAAGTAGTTTCATTTTTATTAACATATATGTATGTTAAGAATTTTTCGATCTCAGTCCTTATATCCGTAGTTGCAATTTAAATAAAACAGTAGCTTCGAAGAACCACATTAAAAGGTTTTTCAAATGAATTTCATTTGTAGTCGTATTAGCCATTAAATGAAATACTAGGTTCGAAGGACCATATTAAACTGAGAGTAGAGATAATTCTATTAGTTCTCTATCACATATTAAAGCTTTGTGTCAAACTCACGGCAAAGCCTAATTTAAGTGATACTTACTAAATAAAATCTTAATAAAATTAAAAACTTTCTTTCTTTTCAGATAAACCGGAAATTTCAGATTTAACGCCAAAGATTTCCGAAGTCACAAAACATATAAATACTATGTTTCCTCTACTATATGCTTTCTTTATAGCAAACTTCAAAAGGATCAACCCCAGAGTAAAGTGTTTTTCTCCTTATCAAAACAGGAAAATGCGCATTTAGAAAAAATTACATGAAAATGACAACTAACAACAACAAAGCTGTGTATAAATTTCAAATAACTTTTTGTTGTCTGCTAAAAAATTTAAAAAAAATAAATAAAAAGAAGAATGAAAACAACTTGAGATAAATGGTAAATACACCAGCAGACATGTAATATCCATATCCTTCATTTTCTTTTCCTTTTTTTTTTTTTTTTTCTTAAAAAAAAAAACTTAAAAAATGAAATAAAGCCATCCCAAAACTGTATCGTGTAAGGATATTAAAAATGAAAGAGAAAGTTTTTGCCATATAGAACAAATGCAAAAAATAACATCAAATATATAAATCGTATTTATATAAAAACGACCTTTAAAGAAAATTAAACGAGCAGAGTTTAAAGAGAAATATGTATGGACACAGAAATTATACTAAATGTGTATGTACAGAAAGCAAATAAATACACACGCTTAAATATTGACAATAATTTGAGAAAATATTAATAAAATGCTTCAAGAAAAATGGAAAAATAGCAAAAACACAGACACGAGGAGTTAACGACTTGTATGGAATACAATATTAGAGAAGAGCTCGTAAAAGAGTGAATTCTTATTCTGGATGAATATTTAAATTAAATTTACTACCATAAAAAGCAAATTCTGGAGAAATTTACTACTTATATATGTATAAAGGGTCTTCCGAAATTCGACAGTTGATAGCGGCCATATTGTTGAAGCTACATCTGTCAAATTGACTGTCTTTTATTCAGTTTGTTTTGCCAAAACACCATGAACAGATATAGCGCACAACAAGTGCTATGGAGCAGTATCTGAATCTAATTTTCATCTAAATATCATCTTCAGGAATGAGGCCCATTTCGGGAAGAACGGGTACGTTAACAAACAGCATGAGATACAAGAGCGTCAAATGCATCCCGAAAAAGTCATCGGTCCATATTTCTTTGAGAGTATATGGTTCGTCAACGGCGAGCACTATAGGTAAATGATTACCAACTTAATTTTGCCTGAATTGGACAGGACGGCGTTACGCACCACACAACTCATGTCACATTGAACATTCGGCACGAGCGACAATGCGAGAGAACTGGCCACCGAGATCGTGCGATTTGACCCCATTAGACTTTTGCTTGCGGGTTTTTCTTAAGTCGCTATTCTATGCGAATAAGCCACATACCACAGTGGCCCTCAAAGCCAAGATAATCCATGCAATTGGTCAAATTCAGTCTGATTTATGCGCCACACATGGAAAATAGCAAATAAAAGAATGATGATGATATTATGTAAATTTCTCTATATTTTTGTTTCATTTTAACAAAACACTCTTTTAAAGTACTTTAATTTGTATTCCTTTGCAGAACACACAACAAAAAAAAAATCAGAAAAACGCCATTTTCATTTTCATAAAAACAAACAAACAACATCAACAACAAACAAACTTTTGTTTTGACGCAATATTTTCTTGTTACAATAACAAAACAACAACAAAAGAAAAAACCCAGTCATATGTTAAAGTTTAGATGGTTAAAGAAAATTCCATAAACACAGACAAGATGAAACCTGCAACAAAAAAATAAAAAAAAAATAACATTAAGTATACGACGCACTGTCACGGTGGGTGGTGTTTGGTTGCCTGTAAAAAGCGGTTAGAGAGCTAAAGACTACTCTCTCTCTGGCAGCAGTGTAGTTGTCATTAGAACTTGTTAAGAAAGACACGTTTACTTAAAAGGAATAAACCGATGAGGTTTATTTTGCTTTTATCTTCACTGCTATTTTTATAGTATGTATTAACAAGACAACTATTGTCTAGTAGTTTTTTTATGCAGGTTTTTTTTGTGAAAATATAAAAAAAAAAAAATCAGACTAAAACGGTTTGAGGAGAAGCATTTTTATATACATACATATGTATATGTAGGTATTTCAAGTTTTCAGAGAACGACAATGGAAACTGCCAACCGAAATAAAATTTACGACATTATTAGCAAGGATACAAATATCTACGCTACGGGTAGCAGTAGTTATTATATTCCAAGTGTTGGGGTTAAGGATAAAATGAAAATTCTTTGCAGTAGCTCTTTGTTTGTTGAAACCCAGCCAATTATGGGAAATTTTGAGCAGAACAAATTGTTTAAGAATTTAAGCTGTTAAATATTTTTCATACATTTGCAGTAAAAACTTTAATAGCTCAGAATAGAAAATGGGAATAAGAAATGACTTAGAGGATAGTGGTGAAATAATAATTAAGTAAGAATTTGAACTCTTTGATTTTTACAATATTGAATACTATTATACACGCAGAAAAAAAATATAGATGGGCATTGTTACTGTAACCATTTCAACATTTGTACATGGTTACTGTAACCATTTCAACATTTTTAACAATATTATAGTCACAGTAACTATATATATATATGATTGTGGTAACAATAATATGGTTAATTTACGATTCACATGAATATTTCAACCATATATATGGTTACAGTAAACATATATATGTTTGTGACAACCATTTATATGATGAATAATTTTATCATAATATGTTGTTCTCAGATTATGATATAAGAGCAACATAATATGGTAAATCCTTCATCATATAAATGGTTGTCACAAACATATACATGTTTACTGTAACCATATATATGGTTGATACAATCATGCGAATCGTAAATTAACCATATTATTGTTACCACCAGCATATACATAGTTACTGTGACTATAATATTGTTAAACATTTTAAAATTGTTACAGTAACCATACACAAATGTTGAAATGGTTACAGTAACAATGCCCAACTATATTTTTTTCTGCGTGTAGTCTAAAAACAAGTAAGAGTGCCGAATCTTGTATACCCATCATCAATATGCGACAACAGTATTCCGGTGGACTTTTGTATGGAGGCTATGTGAAGTCATGGACCGATATTGGCCATTTACAATACCAAACAAACCTTATTAACAGAGAGTATTTTTTAGCATTTAGCTCCTTTTATTTGGGTTCTATCGTGTTTTTTTTTTTTGAACAGACGGACAGATGGACGGACATAGCTAGATCGCCTTAGAATCTTATGAGGACCCAGAATATATGTATATATATAGTAATGTAGGTCTGTGACAAATTTTTTTTTTAACAAAATCAATTTTCCCCCCTTATTCTTTGATGCTGGGTATAAGAAATGGTAATAAATATAGTACATCTAACCTGAAACTTCCAGTTAGGCTTTTAGAATATCGTTCATATATGTAATCAAATTGAAATACAGGGGTTAACATTTCGAAACAATATCTATTACAAATATGAAGTAATAAATTATGTTTATATATTTACGGCTATATGCATAAAAAAAACTTATTGTAGATTTAAAACACAAATTTGTTAACAAACACTTTAGCTTTAAAAATCCTTTATAAAAGTATAGTATTCATAAACATTTGTTAAAGGCACAATAACTAATGTACTGTTTTTTGTCTAAGCTGGCAATGCTTCTCTGTTATTTCCCATTTTTCGTTGTTAGTGTTGCTTGCAATTAGGATAAAGTATTCGTTAATTCTCTTTTTTTCATTGTTTGTTTTTATTAATAATACATTTTTCAAGATAAAAACTAATATTTACATATTTTTGATTCTAGTAAATTTATATTAAGCTAAAATGCATTAATATACAAATATTTTTATATATTTTAGTACAATTATTATTAAAAGTATTCGAATGACGAATATTCTGTGATAAAATAAACATCACTGGTTTATAATTTGTTTTATTAATTTATTTTTATTGTCATTTTGTTAAATTTTAACAAAATGTAATGAATTTCTATGAGGAAACACATAATTTTAATTCCGGAGTGGATATATTAGATTGTGTGGACCTTCTTCCACAATGTTTACGCATTTAATTACTACATGCCGTTACAGGTTAACAATAAATTACAAAAATGGCAATAAAACTCACTTGCGAACCTCATGTAGTTCACTGCCGGAGAAATATGGAACAAAATCTTATATTATTAAAATGGACCCTATTTCCCAGCGGAGTTAAAATTATGTTTATCAATTGCAATAGTATCGACTATTATTGCAAATTTATAAAGAATTATCTTTAAAATTTCCTTTTTTCAAGATAAAATGTAAAAAGAATACTTTATAGTAGGTTTAAAGAAGGGTCGAACGAACTTTAAAATTTGTAAACTTATCAAAGCTTATCAAAACTTATCAAAGCTTTATCAAATGTATTTTGAGCTATTAATCGTTTATGAATACAACTTTATGAAAATTTGCTTATAATTGGTTTATAAAGCTCTTGTAAATTTTTATGCATACGGCTGTTAGTATTTGACTTTTGTATTGGCTTCTCGGCCAAATTTTATTTTTTATCGAACATAGCTTAATAAGGAGTGAAATCGTAAAATTCTTAACACACGTTTTTCATTAAAACGTTTAACCCAAGTATTATTTGATTTCTTTGTTGATCAAGTTGTCTTTGTAAAACATATCAGTTATTATGTTTAATGTCAATTATATTCATTTGTTGTTAATATGATTAAAATGGGTGACCAGAAAAAAGTTCGTACCAATTTGGTCCTACAAAAAGTTGGCCAAGCACTCAAAGGTATGCCGTCAAACTGATTCCTATATTATTAAACAGTACCGGGAGAACTTTTCCGTTGATAGAAAACCTGGTTCAGGTAGAAGGAATGGTCCACTTGATTTTCTAAAGCCAAAAAAATAGAAAGCATATTCAAAAGAGCTTCCAACACATCCGGTAGGAAAGCAGCCCGGTTAGCTCAAAGCTCGGACTATTTGGTACGAAAAAACATACAAGGCTCTAAAAGTTCCTGACAAGAACGCTGCTAAAAATTTAGAGGCCAAAAACAGAGCATAAAAATTGAAGTTAAGAATTTTTCGATCTCACTCCTTAAGTAAAATACAGTTAGGCCTTGATTATCCGTGATTCGATTAACCGGCAACATCAATTATCCGGGAAAGATAAAGAAAATGCTTTTGTATCGATTTAAATTTGTTTGCATCGATTAACCGTTATTACCTCTATTATCCGGGATTATAATAAAATACAATGTGAATAAAACGAAAAAGGGGAATTCCCTCGATCGATTTGTTAGGCCAAAATTTTTTGATATTGTGCCATCGATTCAATGGCTTTCGGCATAAGGAGTGTTAGACATTATAAAAAACAAAGTGATTCTGTTATTGGTTTGGAAACCGAAAAACTTTAAAAACTGCTGAAGAACCAAAAGAAGATTTTGCAGTTTATGAATGGTTCCGGAAGGAACGATTTAAAGGAACTCCAAATTCTGGATTAACACTGAAGGAAAGTCTAAAATATTCCACTCAAAATTTAATAAAAAACTTAATGCTGCAGGAGAAAAATATTCAGCTGATTAGCTGCCACAACTTTTGAACGTTGCTGTGAAATTTTTTCCACCAAATTGGACGACTTTGATCAAACAGATGGATCAGTGAGAAATATGGGGCTTTAAATGTTATTATCGAAAAACTGTCATTATTAAAAATCTACTAAAAATCGGTACTGAATTAACCGGCAAAATTGATTATCCAGAATGCTCACAGTCCCGACCATTACGGATAATCGAGGTCTCACGGTAATTGGTTTATAAAGCTCATGTAAATTTTTATGCATATGGCTGTTAATATTTGACTTTTGTATTGGCTTCTAGGCCAAATTTTATTTTTTATCGAACATAGCTTAATAAGAAAAACAAAGTTCCTAAAAATATATTCTTATTCATACTAGCTTTGACTACTAATGTGCCAGGTTTATTTTTTCCTTAAAATTGCCCACTCCTTATTTAGTTTCCTCTTAATAAAGTTTGCAAAAATATTAACCCTATTTCACTTAAGTAATTTAAATACTTATAGCCAACATTAGCTTTTTGAAATATTGATTACAATTCAATATCTATTGAAATCACTTTATAAAAACTTGATAATCATGATAAGAAAACAAACAATCTTAACTGGAAATCAAATAAAAAAAAATATAGATTTCTCGTAAAAAAGAAAACACACTCACAACTGTACTGGAAACTCAAGATAATAATAAACAAAAATTGTATCTAATGGAAAACAGAAAATAATAAATAAAGACAAGTGCAAACATTTCAAATGCGTATTGCATGAAAAAAATCTGAAATGATAAAGAAACAAAACTAGTATAAAATGCATGGAGTACTAAACAAGCTTATATAGTTTACGAGTTCCTGACTGGGTGCTGAAAACTGAATTTATGAAAAATACACAAAACAAAGACACAACGCAGGCAAAAGTATTCAAATGCACGTACGCAGTCACTTGTTCAGTAACAATCAGTGTATAGATGAGTATGTCATATATTTATGCATTTGCACTATTTAAAAATAAAAATGAATACAGTGACTGATAAAATTAAACATATACTTGGAAGAAAAATTCTAAAATTCAATATTTTTAGAGCAGAATCCAAAAAAAAAGTTTACCAAAATATTAACAGCTTTATAAACATTTTGGTTAAATACATGTTGACTTTTTTAACCAACTGTATTTCGTGTGTAGCTTAAGAAAACAACAAAACAATGGTGTGCATGAGATCATTTCTGTATGTAAACAAAATCTTACCCATGCTAAGAAACAAACGAAAAAATTGTAATAAAATTGTTGCAGAACAATATATTTATTGATTTGCAAACTGCTACATGTGGTAGGTATGGGTAGCAAAGTACATTTCTACATCTAGTTGCAAAGTTGCGGTATGTACTCATCGTCAACGTTAGTCGTACTATCAGCCATTGAAAATGAGAACATTGTAAATATTTCAACAAATCATTACAACATTTGCATTTGCGGCGTTAATACTGGGTATATTTATGTAGTGTTTTTTTTCTTTTTTCAAGACATCTCGCATTGATTTAGTGTGTTGACTAAACTATTGCAACACATTACTCTAGAATTACGATCAGTTAGCTTTCAAGAGATGGCAAATAGTCAAAACGCCGGAGAGTAAGAGAAAGAGTGAACACAACACAACTGATTTTGCTGCACAACACCCAACATTTGAACAAACGAACAAATAAAGATTGACAGCTAAATCGTGAATGGTTTATTTTTAGGAGGGAAAAGGTAAGAAGGTAACAATTTGCATAAGATTATAAAATTAGTGGAATTTAAAGAACAGTGGGCTAGACGAGGGTGTTGAGTGAGAAAAAAGTTATTTGACGTTTTAAAAAAATGAGACTTGGGGAAACCTTTTATATCTAAAACAATCACTACTCTATCGGCAATAACATGTGAAACATAGAATAAACACATAGAACAGAAGGAGAGAGAAATATTAATGGAAAAAATGACTCTGTTTTCACACATACGGGTGATAATAACAAAATACATGCAATACATTGTCATGAGTTAGGTTTTTCACAACAGAATTAGGTTTTTGGCTCTGAGTTACCTATCTAGTTGTCATATATGATGTGAAATTTATGTTTCCATGAAATATCCATTTTCCTCGATATTGTGATATTCCCATGAACTTTTCATTCACAATAGTTGATTTTGTTCGTAAGCAGAAATATTCATTCGCGAAAATGGATTAATTCTTCTAATTTTAAGAACTACATGAAACTTACTTATACAAATAAAGTTAGTGGCAAGGATACAGAATTAATTGAGAATCACTGAAATATATCACAACTAGCAACGAATAACGGATCTATGAAACTTTAATTCAAACAAAAGTGTGTCAAATTTCGAAGTTTTTTTGTTTTCTTTCTTTGAGAAAACCAAACGTATCGCACACCGTTCCATTAGAGTAACGTAGAACGAAATAATTATATACATTGAAACACGGATCAAGTGACTTTTTGATCCATGCAACCATAGAAAAAAACAAGTAAGAGAGCTATATTCGGCTGTGCCGAATCTTATATACGCTTCACCAAATTATACTTTAAAATAAATATTTTTAGGTAAACAAAATTAATTTTTTTTTTTTTTCAAAACAGTTTTTCAAAATTTTAAAAAAAAAATTTTGTTCAAATTGTTTTTGAAAATTAAAAAAATTTTTTTTTCGAAATTGTTTAAAATTTTTTTTTTTCGAAATTCTTTTTTTTAATTTTTTTCAAATTTTTTTAAATTTTTTTTTTTTTAATTTTTGAAATTTTTTTTTTAAATTTCTTAGTGAAAAAAAATAAAAAAAAATATTCGGGTTAAAAAATAATTATCCTGATTTTTACCCATTGTAGATTCAAATTACTGATATACATCGTTGCAATGGACTTTGAAATATCTATCATTAGATATCCATATAGTCTATATTAATGACTTAGTAATCCAGATATAGATCAAAAATAGGATAAAAATATCGGTTGGCCCGGTTTTTTCCTTATATCTCAGCCATTTGTTGGCCGATTTTCTCGATTTTATATAGCGACCGACCCGGAAGAATTCCCGATATATTGATGTATCAATTATGTTTGTAAGTTATTTGGGGGCTACGGAAAGTTTATTTCAACATACAGACGGACAGATGGACATGGCTATATCGACTTCGCTATATATAACGATCTTTGTGGGGTCGCAAATGAAAAATGTAGAAATTACAAACGGAATGACAAACTTTTATATACACTTGCCACTCATGGTGAAGGGTATAACAACTGGAACGAAAGGCCTAAACCAAGCATATTGGAACATTTTGAACAAACTTCACAGAAACTAGTGATACTGTAACAAAATATGTGCTTTGCACACTAACATATTCTTCGAGTTAGGTTTTATTTTGACAGCTGAGTTAGGGTTCCAACACGAACTAGTTATATACTATTCATACAACCCAGATGAGCAACCCATGGAATAAAAATAACAATAGCATTTTTAAAGTGCGGGATTGTAAAGTAGACACTGAGTGCCTAATAAAGACTGGCAAATGCTGAAATATTTTGTGAAAATAGATTCGAACGAATAAATACATACATATTATTTATTATATATCGAAAGAAAGTTTCCAGATTATCAGTTTAATACAATTGTGATTTGTGCTAATAACACATAGCTCAACTATTTGCTTGCAATGACAGTTTGATTGAGTAGGCATAGTAATGCATAATACCTCGCTTGAGTCGTTACAAAACAAGATTTTGAAAAACAATAAACTAATTTTTCAGTTAAACCAAAACACTGTGCCACTTTTGGAAAAATAAGGTAAAAACTCCATTACAAGAGCTACAAATAGAAAATTGAAACAAAATAGGCCGTGCATTGAAAACACAACTCAATCTTGTTGCTATTTTAGCATATACACGTACGGACGGTTGGTTCCATACGTTTATTATTTGCATGAGCGTGCATAATTTTAGAACAAAAAGAAGACAACAAAAAGTAAAAATAAAAGCATAAATAAAAAACATAAAACAAATTAGAATGAAACCAAAAATCATTACATTTACAGCCATGGAGAAATAAAAAATAAACAAGTTCAATCACATTTTGAACTTTTGATATTTAGAGGTAAATATGTAAAAGAAAATATACATAAATGCAACAAAAACTTCAGTCAGCATTTAGCGGTATTAATGAAAATAAAAAATATTTAAAAAATGGTACAGTTGTCGATAAGTGATAAAGATTTGTAAGAGATAATCTAGGATTGTTGGCTATTTAGGCAAGAATAAAAGAAAATACATGGTATTTTTTATGACAGTAGTTACATGTTTAATCTAAGTTTAGCCTGGTTCTTTTGTTGTGAATATCTTTTTTAATATTTTGGGTAAATATTACAGATTGCGATGATGTTGAGGGTTGGTTATGAAACCAAAATAAAATAATAAAGGGGAAGGTAGCCTCAAACAAAATTTAGTAACTTATCTAGCCATATGATATTAAGCTTTATCATTTGCCACTTTATATCAATAGTTTCTTACATATAAAGAGGCAAATTAAGTTAATAAATATCATAGAATAAAAATAGTGTTAAGTAAGCTTAAAGCTTTATAAAATTTTACAACATCCACTAATTTTTACTGGGCAACTTCCTTTGCATAAACCTGATTATATCGGTTATAAAAATACTATTTGAATTTTATTGTTTTCTTTGTTGACTTTTTTCATTAAAAAATATAGTATATCTTCCATATGTATCAAAAAAAAAAAAGAAAAAAAAATATATAAATGTTTCAGTTCAATGTACTTGTTGGCCTATATTGCGTACAGCAACCACTACTATATAAACTGATGTTGCAACATCTTACAACAATAACTACAAAACTAAAGAAACTACTAGAAGAAACATAAAAGAATGGAGTGCAACACTACATATTTTTTTTTTTTTTGTAGTAATTTTTTCGACAACCCTCCACTTGCACTCACTCACTTGCATACATAATGTAAGTATAGTAAATGTAAAAATATTTTAAAGGAAAGATGGGACGTGTAGTTTTAGATGTTATGGGAATGGGATGCAAGCAGCAAGCAATTGCTTTAAAGTTGCCAAGATTTTATGCTGCCAAATGTTGCACATTTGCAAAATACAAAATAAACACAAAATTTTAATAACATAAGGTAAGTTGAAAGGAAAACAACCAAAACAAAAAAAAAATACTACAAACTAAAAATATATTAGCGCGCCAAAAATCAACTAAATACCACATACAACTCCTTCATGAAAATAAAAAAAATAAAAATCCAAAAAGAAAGCTAAAATAAAAAGAATCTAGTAGTTGTGGGTCTCTCAACATGATCACATTTGTTAAATGAAAACTACTACTACATCAGAGGAATATATAAAATTCTATGTTGCAAGCATGTTGTTATGCTCACTCAACTTATTGAAGAAAGTGAAATGTTTCAATTTTTACTACACAGTAAAATTTGTTTATTGCTGCAGTCCAGGCTGGCTGGCAGCAAGTAGCAGTATGGGGTTTTTTTTTGCTGTTGTATGCATAGTACTTTGTGTCTGTATTTAATGTATTTTATACAATTGCTACAAATTACATGAGAGTTTTTTTTTTAATAGTAATAAAAGCAATTTAAAGCAATTAAACTTAAAAAGCAAAAGTAATTTGAAAAAAATGTATTTCAGTACTTTAAATATTATAGAGCTGCCATTTAAATGGTATATTTTTTTCTAAGTATAAATAAATCGAAATCTAGTCAAGTTAATAAATTTTAATGTTTTAATTCACGCTAAAATTGCAACTTTTATATTACTTTCGAACAAAATTTCGACTCTTCCAGAATTGCATTACACTACAACACTGGAAATACATAACACTGGAAATACTAACGAAGTTCCAAAAACAAACCGGTTATAATTTCCGTCACCCTTATCGTGGCTTCTTAGGAAGTTTTACAGCAATAGCTTCCTTCCAGTACCAAATTATGGTTTAAAAGAATACTATAACTTCTACCACTAACGCCAACTATTTGTAATCCAATACGCCTCAAATTGCTGAATAATAGTAGAATTTTATATCAAAAAGCCGTTTTTTGGATGGACCTGGTCCTCTCGGTGTAAAAAATTTTAACATTTTTTTTTTCTTTACCATTTTTTTTTCAAATGTAGATTGAGCTTTTCAAGAAGTATAAATTCCTTTTACATCTTCTTAGAAAATTTTAAAAATCGCATTTATTACATTTTTATACCCTTCACCTTCGTGAGAAGGGTATATAAGTTTGTCATTCCGTTTGTAATTTCAACAATATAATTTTCCGACCCTATAAAGTATATATATTCTGGATCCTTATAGGTAGCGGAGTCGATTTAGCCATGTCCGTATGTCTGTCTGTTGAAATCAATTTTCTGAAGACCCCAGATATCTTCGGGATCCAAATCTTCAATAATTCTGTCAGACATGCTTTCGAGTTTCCTATTTAAAATCATCGTCCATAAATAACGGAGATATGAGCAAAAATCCGAGACAACCTCTATTTTTGGCCTATTTTTTATCTATATCTCGATTACTAAGTCATAAATATAGACAATATGGATATCTAATGATAGATATTTCAAAGTCCAATGCAACGATGTACATAAGGCTATAGTAAGTTGGACCTAAAATGGGTCAAAATCGGGAAAACTAATTTTTAGCCCGAATTTTTTTTTTCACAAAAAACATTTTTTTGTCATAAATTTTTTCCACTAATAAATTAACACAAAAAAATTTTAAAATAAAAAAAAATTTTTTTTTTTAATTTCGAAAAAAAAAAAATTAATTTTATAAGTATAATTTGGTGAAGGGTATATAAGATTCGGCACAGTCGAATATAGCTCTCTTACTTGTTTTAAATTCAAATGCATAAATTTTGCGATTGGCCCCTAATGTCAGTTCTGTTTTGACATTTGTGTAGTAAACACATGCGAAATACACGTTAATAAACAATGTTACGCTACACTGCTCCAGAACGCGGAATATTGCTGACTATTTATTTGACCAATAATCGGTCGGTAACTTTGAAAAAAAAAAACATCGAAAGTTTACTTTTGCGCCACCTTGTACATTTGTTGTTAGTCAATGGAGAAAATCGGGAAATATTTGGAGCCGCTGTTATAAAAAAAACTGGTGGGTAAAAATTTTGAAAATTTAATTTTGAAATGCGAATATCTACTAAGTTGTAAGAGATAATTGATAACTAGGACGAGGAGATTATACATATGTAATTTTTTTGAAATCGGAAAATAAACGAAGAAATACGATCGTTTTAAAAATTTTACATACCCGGAAGCCTTCGAAACCCCTGACCGAAATAATTTAATTTCCCACAAAAGAGTTAACATACGCAAAACTACGACTTATACGACCCCGAAACACGTTATATTTGAGACAGTTATGTCATTGGAGGCAGCAGGACCTTAAATAAGTCCTTACGTTGAAGTCACTAAAATAACTACCCAGCAGTTCTAGGAGACAGTCCCGAACTAATGATTTTAGGGTGGGAACTAGTTACTTCAATAGCTACATGACTGGTTATTTTAACACCAGTCAATTGACCCTTTTTGATTATAATGAGACTGTCTGATAGCTGATCCAAAATGGTCAACGAGGTGGATTCACATACTGGTTGAAAAGCGTCATTTACCTTACTAGCTACCAAACTGGTAACTTGATCAGCTACATAACTAGTTATTTTAACATGTACGGATGCTAATTAACATCAAAAAGTCAGCTAAAAAGACATATCGTAGGCAGTCCAATAAACGATAGCTTGTAAACAAACCTTTCTGGGAAAACTCTCCAATGGTTTGCTTCTGGTGGGTAAAAGAACTACTTTCTAAAGTGCAGTACAAAATAAACGTTTAAAGTGACTTCACTATAGCTTACTAAGAGACACTAAAGAGACTATTGACTTCATGCTATGTTACATGGGATATCAGTATACTTAAGCAAATATAAAAATTAATTTCATGAGAATTATATCAACACAATTTGTATAAAACCAGTTTGAACCAATTACTCACAAAACGTTAAAAGTAACTACACTCCAGATTACTTAGAGACACTTAAGAAGTGACAATTGTCTTCACGCTAGATTACCTGGGATGTATAAAGTAACCAATTGTAGTCTCTCTGCACTACAAAGAGCACGTACGTGTAAAATGACTAAAATGTATAAATTGAAATCTGCCAAGACATTTGTGACGATTACTGTCTATAAGGGATACCTTGACTACTTGCTCAACTGCTGGGTAGTCATTGATCGTTAGAACTTACAGTAACAGTTATACGTAGAAACGTGTTACTTACTAGCGTAAGATTGGAAAACGAATAAGTGACAGACTGGCTTCGTTCTTTGGAAATGGACGACGGGCAGTTCTTCAGCCATTGACGGTAAAGCAACTACTTATGCTTGAAATATTCTTAATTAAATGCTTGTCTTTGTAATGGCAAGTCACAATTTTTGATGAGTCCGTGATACAAAAGGAAATGTTTTGATTGGCATCAAAATAATAGCTTTTTTAACTTTATTGTATTAATATTCAAATTCATTTAAAGACAATTCTGAATGGTTTGTTAATATGTAAAAAGATTATATCTGTGGGTAAAATAAAATGATCCAAATAGACACTTTAAAAACAAATAAAAGGTCATCAAAAAGCCAATTATTGTAAGTCAGAGGTTATTAAAATCTGTTTTATAAGATTATTTTATAAATTGAGTAGCGACAGATCGAACGTGGTTGAAAGTTTTTATACAACTTGAGAATTTGTTTATTCATCGTATACATTGCTGTTGATTTTTAGTTCTAAGGAATGCAGACGGTATATAGTACCCATTACAAAGTAAACATATTTCGAGAACTGTGGCTGTAATGTTTTTATGAAATCAGGATCTTTTATGTTTTTGGTTTAAAGAGTGCTTAAACTGCTGCATAATTTGGTTAAACGTAAATCAGTTAAACTAATATTAACCTTATAAAATCGAGCTGTAAAAACTATATTGTTTGCGTTTCATCTTTAATATTAATTTAGCTTGTTGTAGTCATGTGTAAATTACCTTCAAATTACTGATCGATCATTTACAAAGAAAGTACATAACTATATAGTATAACTTTAAAATGATTAACACAAGGTGGCGCAAGAGTAATCCTCCTATCAGAAAATGCTATAACTTTTGCGATTGGCCCCTAATGTCAGTTCTGTTTTGACATTTGTGTAGTAAACACATGCGAAATACACGTTAATAAACAATGTTACGCAACACTGCTCCAGAACGCGGAATATTGCTGACTATTTATTTGACCAATAATCGTCAAAATTTATAGCATTTTCTGATAGGAGGATTACTTTTGCGCCACCTGTTACAATTCAGAGTTTAAACTTAAGTTAGTACTATAAAACTTTTAAAGAGAAATATATAATTTATAGTTTAAACGTTAGTTAGGATTATCAAACTTAACCCCATTAACACGAAGTCTGGTTATGTTTTAACTAATAGTTATACTGACAGCTTTCATACAAAAATATTTTTAACCGACAGTATAACTATTAGTTAACACATAACCAGACTTCGTGTTAACAAGGGTTAAACCATAAAATTGTTTGAATGAGCTTAAAAAAGGAAAATTTTTTACAATCTACTACAGGGTAAGGTTTAAACGACAGTTTAACGTTTAAACTTTAGTTAAAAGCTTAATGCTTAAGCAATAGTTTAAATCTTTTTGATTTGAAAATATTCAAAAATCAAACAAGTATTTGGCAACACTTTTTTTTTATTTATTTCTAATCATTAGCATGCGTAATGTTTCAACAATTACGAAATCAGTTTATTTTTAAAGCTAATTTCTTTCCATTATTTTTATTCATTTTTTTTTTTTTTTTTTTTCTTAAACTAATTATTGATTTATTTTCTTCTTCATTATCTGTGTCTTATAGTTGTTTTCGAACAATTTAAGAGAGAAAATGAATTAAACGTTGAAAGAAAAAAGTTCAAATGTTATTTTCAGTGTCTGTTGTCGGTTTGGGATATTTTACACAGCCAAAAACCATTCTGTTTCATTTTATTTACATGCAATGCGGAAATTTACAGATGCTGTAACAAAATAGAATTAAAGTTTTCTTTTATGCTATTTTTTTGTGATTTTTTTTGTTGTTCAATATTTGTTTTGTTTGTAGCCTTAACAAATAAAAGAAAAACAAAGAGAAAAATTCGTATGAAAAATGTAAAGGCTAAATACACATCAAAGTCCAAATAGACCAGTTTCACATGTCGATGGTACGAGCAAAAGTTTATAAAAAAAAAAAAATTATTTTATTTGGTCGAATATATCGAATGAACAGTTTTGTTTACTTTTGGGAGTGAGTTTATATTGTGCATTTTTATGATGAACCCATTGAACGAACACACACGAAAAAAAGCTTTAAGTTTTTTTGTTTTTTTTTGGAAACAAATTTACTTAAAATGTTCTAGTTTTTTTATATTTATTTCGTTTAAAATTAATCGTTAAAACATTTATAGAGGATATGTGTACAGAGACTTTGTGTTTATGTAAATGTTTATTGAAATATACAATAAGCATTATAAATATGTACATAAACAATTAAATAGTTCATGCCTATAATACTCGCAGCTCTTTTCAGCGATACCAGGGGTCATTTTTTGTATTCAAAAGTAAATTTAATAAAAATATACATAAAAGATTCCAGTGGTTCTTTTAAGTTGAGTATTAGATTATTACTGCAAATGTATACCACTTTAGAAGTCTCAATATCATTACAGGAAAGAATAAATGTAAATGGCACTTCCGTTCTATGATATTTATGAGTGTAAACTAATAAGAAACATTTTAAATGTTATACATAGATTGTAACATCTAGTAGACATTTTCTTTATATTCTGGTCATCCAGAATTAAATACTACAAGCAAATGTTTGTTATTTATAATAGTATCATTAAAACCATACTTTTTAGTTGCGTTTACAACTTATTGTTATCTCAACCATAAATATGCAGGGGTTCTCTTAAAACAATTCTGGTTCATTGGAGTACATAGAGTTCGGTAATATTTATAGTTTTTCTCGATCGCTTCGTTAGGTATTATTAGATAATAACAAAATTCTTAAAGTTACAAGTTCAAAAAATCATAAGTATGTTGTTTTAAATTAAACTTTTATTTCAAAGATATATGTTTTACCTTTCAAAGAAAAAAAAAACTTTTTAAAAAATGTACATTCTTTAACTAAATGTATTTGCAGCTGTTCATTTTTCATAATTGAATTTGTTATTTTTAATTTAACAAATGCATTTTTATTTTTAATACATTTAACAAACTTATCTTGAAAAAATTCCTGAACTTTATCAGTAAATTATTTCTTATCATAATGTAATTATAAATACAGTGGAATGCAGTATAATATGAACAAATTTTTGTTTTAATTCCCCAGACAAAAATTTTATTCACTTTAGCTTCAATAGATTCCAATATACATCACATAGTAACCTTACTCACTACCCTCTGCATTACCTTGTACCAATGCTAAGTAATTTGTAATTCGCATGGTAATCCAGTTTTATTTTTCCGATACAGGAAGATATACGATTTACAGAGAACCCCCAGGTTCCGCAGTCGAACACTATCGAATACTAATTCGAACATGCGAGTTTTTTTTATTTTTGGGATTCGATGTCGAATAAAATGTATAGAAAATTATAATGATTGTGTTCGATACCGAACGAATTATTACTCGAATGCTAATAAGCGTTCAACATTTATTTCGATTACGAGTGCGAGAATTTGCTCCCTGTTTTAATCGTATACTCTTAAAGTTGTTTAAAAGATTTCGCAGTTCTCTACTGAGATCGATGAAGTTTAAATAGCAGAGGCGGAAGGAAAAAAAATTAAATCGAGTAGTATTTTGGATAATTCATCTAGGATGAAGCATACTATTAACACGTATTAACATTATGCCGACAACTGTGTTTCATTTAATCGTTATCATCGCTAGCTCCAGGCCAAGATCATCTAAAATTGATAAATATCTTAGATGCTGTATGCAGACTGATACTTTATGTTATTATTGGGGACTTAAAAGATACTGGGTATAAGTTTCCAAGACTTATGTCAATTGATCTAACAAATTATAAAAAAATGATATAGCTAATCTTCAAAAGATGACTTAAAGATCAAATCATATGAGCCCGCAACTAAACACCAGTCAACTTGTATGAGCCGCTAACATAGCATGTGATTAGCAGAGCCACATCCGCTGTAGTGAAGGGCCATATTTTGCAGACACAGGGACACCCAGCCGAATTACAAAATCGTTTCAATTTTATACGACGTGTCATTGGGAGTAAGAGCTTGCTTACCCGCTTCAGTTAGAGACCTGATAGAAGGCCTACTGAATGGTCTGTCGTTGAAGTTCTGTAAGTAGAGGTGCCAAGTAATGCCACATAAAATGTCTACATATGTAGGAAGCCTAATTGAAGGTTAACTTATGCAAACCTTTTAACCTTCATAGGGTCTTCAAATTTACTGACGTTACCGATCTTCGGGTCAAATTTGACCCAAATAGAAAATAAATATTTTTTGAAAATTTTTTTTTAAACTAACGTAGTAGTTGTCATTTGAAATTAAATAAAAGTCAAAAAATATCAGCCTCTCACTTTCAGAAAAAAGTGTAAATTTTACTTTCAAAATGGGTCCAGAATGGACTTTGAAAAATCACGTGTGTAGTTTTATATATAAAAAACGAACTTCACAACATAAAATTGTATAGAAGATTAAATTTTTTTTAGAATATATTTTAACTGCTTCTGGTTTCATGTAACGGTTTACTTATTCATTTTTTATTACTGTACCGTAAAGAGAGCAAAATAAATACTATTACAGAAAGGCAATGTCTAGATTTAATTGCAAAACCCATCATGTTTGAATTTTAAAAAAAGGCTTGGTAGACCTTATTTTGCAATGCAGTTTTAATGGGTATAACATTTTTTAGAAGGAGAAGCAAAATCCTTTTAGAACATTTTCTCCGAGAAGGCAGTATGGAATGAATATCGCATCTCTTGGAATGTGTAAATATGTCTTTTAAAAGGCCTACCAAGTTAAGTCCTAGCAATTTTTCCCACTGGGTTAAATAAATTGTAATGTTACCTAAAAGAATTCTATTCTATTTTAATAATTTTCATTTCGTTTTTTTTCAGATTCGCTCATATTCGAGTTTTGTAGATCTGAATAGTAGATCGAGTTGAGCTCCTGGTGGTTACGAATGCCGACCACTGGTTTACTTAGAGTGGATAACTGGATAACTTAGAGTGGTCAATTCAAAATGGTGCACCGCCACTTGATCGACCAAAAATAGAGCAATGAACGTTATTTCCATCTACGACAACGCATGATATAAAAGTTCGGCTCAAATGTATATCAGGCAGTACCATGCCTAAGTGGATACCCAACGACGTCTTTCTATAGTCTCACAATAAAATAAACCATTTTCCGAAGTTTGAACAAATGCATTATTCTCTTCAATTGTATGTTTAGAAATTAACACATTTAAATATGTTATAACAAACTGATTCCCGAAAGTTACCTGAAATAATAAATTTCTTACAACTTAAAAATTCGTTTTTCAATAAGTACAAAATATGTGTCTGATATTTGTTTGATTAGAGGAGAATATACTTTAATTTTTATTTCATAATCTATTTCCTTATCAGTCCCTAAAAAGTTGAATTTTCATAAAGGAGATATTTTCAAATGAGATGGAGATGTTTATGAAAATTGAGTGCTGCCTTTTTTAGTTTAGTAGACATAAAGGTACCAGTTTTGAACTCTTTTATATATATGAGGCACTTCATGTCAAGTGAACCAACTTTAGAAATCGATGTCTTCGGATTGGGATAAAATTTACACCTCTTAAAGGAATGCCAGGCATACAGCTTGCCTTGAGTTTATTTGTATGGATATCCAACTCGCATCCCACCAAGCGACCAAATAGGTCTTCAAGGAAAATATCTAAGCTTTCTTTTGAGAAAAAAGGGCCCATTTTGAGAAAAAAATTCAAAAAAAGTTTTCGATTTCGGAAAAAAAAATTCAAAAAAATTTATTTTTTTAATTTTTTTTCCGAATGATTGAAGAAATAGTTATCTAAACTACTTGGAACACATTTTGCTAAGAACAATAGGTAATAAGTTACATGGATGAGAATAGAGACCTGATTGGCCAAAATGTCAAATTTTGACCTCCTCTAACTCTTGTTGAAAAATTGTGTCTGAATTACTATACAATAGTGCAAATTTCATCCCAATCGGAAAACATTGATTTCAAAAGTTGGTTCACTTGACATGAAATTCCCCATATATATATAAATATATTTTGAAAATTTTTTTGCGAAGATGTCACCTAAAAGGCGACATTTCGTTTTAAAAAAACGAATTTGTGAGCAATTGTTTCAAGTTACAAGTTTAAATTTTAATTATCTTTTGCTGTCTTTTCACGAAACAGCTTATCTAAAAATATGAAAAAACTGGAGTTCGGTGAGACATATTTTATTAATATTAACGTATTCTTTTAAACAAATTAAAGTATAGAAATATTAGATAAACTCTTTTATTCATAAAGTTTAATATGAATTGAAATAAACATAAATAAACTATTAAATTTGATAATTTGATAATAATCTAATAGACTTTACAATACAAGACAAAACAGAAACATTAATATAAGTATATAACATTTTTTCAAAACAACCTATGTAAGTTCATCATAACCTGTTTCTACTGTATTATACAAATATATAAACAAAATATATGTATATATTATTATTTTTAAATTCACAAAACAAACTCATTATTTACTTAATTTGATTAAATTAATAATGTGTTGAAAAGATTTCACCAAATGACTAAAGAAAACTCATGTTTATTTATTAAGAAAAGTAATATAATATTTTTTTTTTTTCTTTTTTTAAGTCAAATATTTTTACGACTACTAATTTAATTATGCAAGAAATTTTGAAAAATATAATAGATAAAATAAATATGTATTGAAAAAATTTACCACAAATTTATAAAAAACATTTTCATATATATTTTTCTACATAGTTCATGTTGAGGGGTTTTTTTACCAATAGTATAATTTAAATAATCCAGTATGCAAAGAGGAAAATACCAAGGTAATATTTGTGTAGATTTTTAAAAAAAATAGTATAATTTTTGGGGTATTTTATTTGTGGTGAAGAAAAAAAATTATCCAAATTAGTTTTCTTTTTTTCTTTTTTTGTAGAGTAGTTTAGGAAGTTCGCTTATTATTGTCTATTTAAAGTCGTTTTAATATACACATACACAATTTTATTTTGCACACAAAGGGGTTTGTTTTTCACAAAGTACTAAGGGGTTTTTAATAGATATTTTATATAGATTTTTAATACATAAATCTTATGTCATTTTGTTTAAACATTTTTGTATATATAATTCTTTTATATTTCAATATTTTTAATTGAATTTCTTTATTTTTTGATATATTTAATTAATTTTGTTGTTTCTTTTTTATTTTAGAAATTCTTTATTATTTTCAATTAAATGGTAACTGCGTCATTTAAAACTCAGAGATACAAATTTCATCTCATAATTTTTGTTGTTTTATTATTTCATTATTATAATTTTTATTATTTTAAGATGTTGTTTTTGTTTAATCACACATAATTATTTTTATTTGTTGTTGTTTGTTTTCACTGTTACACTCTCAAAAAATATATGAAAACAACATTTATTTATTCACGGTCAAACACAAATTGTTGTTATCTTTAGATTTTTTTTCATTTTTTTTCTCACATGAATAAAATAAATTCCATTCCACTATTACATTTAACAAACGATTGGAGAAAAATTTTAAATCATAGACAATTGTTTAAACAAAACAAAAAAAAAATGTGTTAAAGAAAAAAATAAATTTATTTAAAAGAAATTCACGAAAAACACGCGACTACGTAACGTCTATACATTTTTACAGTCAGACATGCTCAAGGAGACTAAATGTGAAAATAAAAGCCGACGAGGAAAATTCACTTGCTCCCGACGAATACGAATAATAAACCGACGACAACAACAATAAGCATTACAATAACAAAATACAGCAAACACCAACAAATACCACACCAACTAGTGGATGGCGAAGTAGAAGAAGAAAATGAGGAAGCAACAACAACAACAACATCCAACAATGCAAACAACAAAATGTAATGTTGTTGTTTGATTTTAATAGAGAAAAATAATACAAAACACACTCGCACACATACAAACACTTGGACCTGATATTAATGAAACAAACACAAAATATCTACTGAATACGGGTGCCTCAGCTGTGATGAGCTGGTTTTTTTTTTGTAGTGAAACGGATACCAAATTGAGCGAGAGGGGTTCCACAATTTGAAAACAACAAAAAAAATTATAAAAAAAACTCCCTGTGCGAGATGTTAAATAAATTTGGTGGTGGTGGTGGTGCTCTGTTATATTTTATAGTGGTTAAATTTTAAATATGATCATCAATGTAGACATTTTAATAATTAGGGTATGTTTATAGAGTACTAGAGAGTACTTTTATAAGCTCTAAATAAATACTGAGGAAGCGATGTCAAGAGGGAAGCCAAGTCCCTTATGGATTTCTAGTTCAAACTTTTACTTATGATTAATCGAGTTCTTCAGTTGTAACTACTTCATCCTAAATGTAAAATTTAGAATGACAGCAACACATGAACACAGATTATATTCCAGTATATATACCTTTTTGCATGCTTCTCAGATCACAGAGTCACCAATGGCGGCAAATATATGACCTTACTTTTCAACGATCAGTAAAGCCGTCAAATCAACCTTCTGAGAGAGGACCTATTTCGTTGCAGAATGTCAATATGAAGTTTATTTTGTGGCGAAGTTTCGCCATAGATTGTTTATATATCCGTTAAGTGTCAATCCTTCTTAAGATCATAATTCGTCTGCCTTACCAAATCTTAGTCACATTATATGGATGGGATGAAAATGTCGGACATTTTAAATCTTTCAATTACAGTATAGACATTGGCAAGTTCGGTCAAATACCACCAACATTGGAGTTATTCGAAAAACTTTACCGGTTTTTAGCTTAATTTAATATTAAAAAACTCCCGGGAAAGGAAAAAGGTCCGCACAGAGAAAACAGATTCGATATAGCAACCGAATTTGTTGCCAATCGAATGATTCTTAGTGACCGAATTTTACAGTTATGGTTACAAAATGTTAAAAGGGATAACAAAAGTTTGGTTGCTTTAACCGAAATTCTTCTTTGTCAAATGACTTTCAGTTGATAGAACCGAAAAATTCTATGTGTGCAACCAAATCATTCGATTAGCAACAAATTCGGTTACTATCATGAATCTATTTTCTCTGTGTGGGACAATTGAAACCCTACACAAAGAAAACTGATTCGCGATAGCAACCGAATATGTTGCCAATCGAATGAATCCTCCTTAGTGACCGAATTTTACAGTTGTGGCTACAAAATTTTGGAAGAGATAACAAGACTTTGGTTCGGTGTACTACAAACTTTATACAAACTACTGAGATATATGTATAGAACTCGGACTATTTAATTTATATAGACCAAACCCGACTGGTGTTCCAAACTTTTCGAAAATAATTTCATTCCTTAGATATTTGTTTCCATTGCGGTCATTAATGAACACAAGCATGAACACAGAAATTATGCCCTATTCGTCAGCAGATCACTAACTTTGAAAACCCCATATCTGGAAGATAGTTCCCTTTGACCAGTAAAGTCCGCATGTTATAAACCCGTTATTTTTCTGTCGGGTTCCACTAAATGATCAGTCAGTGTACATTCCTTGAAGTCCTTATTGAATTCCATGATATCATATTAGTTGCCTGTAAGAATTCTGAGAGAATTTTTTCTTTGGGAATTGCCACAATTCCACAACAGATTGCCTTATTGAGGTTTGGGAGAGATAAACATTTATTTTATTACTGGTTTCAGAATACATTCATAACGCTTACTAACTAATCCTGCATTCGTGGAGTAAACATCACTTCTATAAGTAGAGGCTGTCTAAATAGCGAGTTGCAAGATCAAAGGACTCCTAATTTATTTTGGATGCGCGGCAATGTAACGAAGTATTTGGTTTTCAAATCAGGTCTGTAAGTCATTGCTTTAAATAATGAAAATTTGATTTAAAGAGCACCCATTGTCGTAATGAATAATGAATGATATTTTTGATGTTTGATTTCATTGTTTCTGGAAAGGCAAACAATTTCTGAATTGGCGAGCGTTTGTTCTTTTTTTTTTTTTTTTTGAAGTAACAGGAGACAGTTTGCTTTCGCAGGTTGTTCAAAAAAAAAAAAAAATAGGATGTATTCTAAATACAAATCGAAACTTCTCAAATGTATTAATAATTTCCAAAAAGAAATTAGTTATTTTAATTTTAGAGCATGTTTCAGCTCATTTATATATAGGTGCCCACAACGAAGGGAAAAAATATAGTTGTGCATGTTTACAGTAACCATTTCAACTTTTTTTAAAGATGTTTAACAATATTACAGTCACAGTAACTATATATATGATTGTGGTAACAATAATATGGTTAATTTACGATTCATATGATTGTATCAATCATATATATGGTTACAGTAAACAAGTATATGTTTGTGACAACCATTGTTATGATAAATCTTTATATCATAATATGTTGTTCTCAGATTATGATATCAATTAGCCGAGAGCAACATAATATGGTAAAACTTTAATCATAAAAATGGTTGTCACAAACATATACTTGTTTTCTGTAGCCATATATATATAATTGATGCAATCATGGCCTAATCCGATACCCAATGTTCGGTCGGATTCTAAAAAATACCGAAGACGATAATATTTTTTAACATCCATCCAGACTTCCTACATAATGAAGTCTTTTGATCGAATTTTGTTGTACTACATTTCTTAGGATTAATCGAAACTAGGCTTTTTGGAGATATTCGCCTTTGAAAGCCAAATATTCCTGAAAAATTTAACATATCCAAGTAGAATTAAATAATTCCTTTATTCAAATGACCCTTAATGTAAAACACAAACGACAAAAAGAGAGAATCCGAATCTAATTCAAAACGCTCACACAAACACATGCATACAATTAAACAACTACAACAACAACAAAAACGAAGAAATATAATTCTGCGAGTCTAGTAAATAGAAACGATTCATCCATCATTCCCAACAAATATAAAAGAAACTACAATAACTGAAACTGTTAAATATTTCATAGAGGGAGCACTTAACGAGATGAACAGCACGTTCAAAATTTAACCCCAAAAAAATGTTGGAGACTGATAAAAAAAAAAATTAAACACACACAGCTACACGTACATACTACAACTCACACACTTCAATGTAAAGGCACACAAACATTAATCAAAATAATTTTAGGAAGGGTGTAAAAACACAAAGAGCTCAACATTCATACGAAAAGAAAAGATAACACAATTTACTCGCACTTAGAAAACAGAGCAAAACAAATGAAGAACTATAATGTTAATGATAACATAATGTTAAGTAACATTTTACTATTGTTGATAACATTAATTTACAAATACATATGTCTGTTAATATGATGTTAAAATCATTATTAAAATGTGTATCATAAGTGGAAGATAATTTTACTTTTATAATCAAGAAATTAATACAATTTCTTAAAATTTATTTATGGTTTTGTATATTGTTGTCATGTGTTTTTTGTAGTGATAACAATTTATAACAATATCTGCTTGAATATCATGTATGAAAAAAAGTTAAAAAAAAATCATAACAATGAATAGAATGAGAAAATAATTATGAATGTTTTGTTTGATTTGTTCGTTATCAGTTCATTTTAGCACTGCAAATGCAAATGTAAACAAACTACACTGCTATGACAATGCTAATGTAAATTCAGCACAAAATATTTATATTTTTAATAAGAAATTATTGAAATAAAAATATAAGAGCAGTTTTTATGTTACTGCTCATATTACTAAACTAAGTATATGTAACAAATATATATTTTGATTTTGCGTTTTTTATATAAAATGACTCATTTAAATGTCATGGTTAGTTAAAAGGGGTGGCAAATGGTAGCCAAGAAGGAAAACACTCTGGGCATGAATAATTCAAAGTGTCATATTGCACTTTTACTTTCTAGGATTTAGAAATGAGTCATAGACAACGCGTATTAAGGAGATGTATTAGTAATTTTATAGAGGCTATAAGTACACACATAAAGTTAGGCCACAAACTTACATAATTACTGTTGAGTTTCCTTTCAAATGAAAGTTAAGGGGGAGAAGATACAATTGTAGATAACTCACCTAAAAAGAAAAGAAATATAAGAAACATATTAATACAAAATTTAAAAACATTTTAATAATTTCAAATTAAGTACTAAGGGTTAGGTAAATTAACTTGATAGATATTATATGAGTTTTTAATATAAGAAGCTGCAAAAAACTTGAATCAATTTAACTTAAACCGGAACTAATTATTAACGGACTCTGGCAATTTCAAAAGATTTAAACAAACCAAGTGAGTTTGTTCAAAGGAGTTGAAAAAAATATTTATTATCGATCTTCATTAAGATTACACTTGCATGCGTTTAACTGGAGCAGTGGTCTGCCCTCTTCTCACCCAGACCACTGAAATAGAGTTTAGTGTTCGATTTTAAACGAAAGCAGGCCGCCTAACAGAGAATAACTAGATTTTAGATCCTGATGATTCATCCACCAAATTATTGTAATTGTACTTTAGCTTTTTATTAACTGCGATTAGAACATGATTTTCTGAAGATATATTTTCAAGTTTTCAAAGAAGTAATAGTTGTTTAGACATAGATAGGAACAAATTTATAATTCTGTGATCTTAATTTCTCTAAAGTCAAATCAATGTAAACATTTCGTTGACTTCCTTTGCAATAATATATCTACTAACTTGCTTAAGGTGAAATAAGGTAGATATGATCATTGAAAAATATTAATCATCACCCCTATTCTATTTAGCGTCGTCGACATCGTCGTCAATATTGAGTCAAAAAATGGTATATGTTTCGTCGATATCTCTTATATCTCTTTAAAATACGTTAAAGTCAGAAAATCAAACTAATATCATTTGTCAAATAATTATCATAAAATGTAATTACATGATCTTTTTCGTGCATGAAGGTAGTCATTAAGGTTTGGAAGAAGCAAACACACATTATGCGTACAGCTAGTCGTGTGTACGGCAGTTGTGTAATAATTATCTCTTCCATAAATAGAGAATGTCCAGGATAAAATGTTCCAAGCACAAAGCACTCGTAATTTATTTTGGATGTGTAGAATAGAAAGAAATATTTGGTTTTCAAATCAGGGGTATAATAATTCCATATTTCTAATACTAAAAAGTTATCTGAATACGATCTGTAAGAGTGCCCATTATAAAATAAGAAGGCTGATTAGTCAAACACCCACCTTAAAGTATACCGATCGACTAAAAATCACTTTCTGATTCGATTTCTAATTTCCCCTGTCCGTCTGACTGTCAATGTAAGCCGTGTGTGCAGAGTACAGGTAGCAATTTTGATGATATTTCGATAAAATTTCCGAAAATAACTCATGAACAAAATTATTGAAATTGAAACGCAGTGTATTATATATTGGCTTTGAAAAATATCGAGTGCGATCATATTTTTGTGGTTTTAACTCGTTAAATGCCACTACGGTCCTTTTAGTTTCGGGATTTTGACGCTCCTTGAATGTTTTCTAGTCAAAACTAGTGTTTTTTGAACGATAATTAAATTAACGCATTATCCATTCTTTTGAAATAAACATATGCAAGTAGAACTAAATATGTAATTCAACTGACCCTTAACTCTTTCCGCTTTAGTGGTCACTTTTCTAACCACCTTTTTCTAGAGTCTTTAAACAATTTTTAGTGACATCTATTGGCATTTTGCTAAACAATTACATTTTTTGAAGTCATCGTTTGTTTTTTGACAAAACATTGCCTTCAGATTTCTCTGGTTAAATTAATATATTAATTTTAAAATATTGTAAACCGCAGTTTTCCAAAGGGTTTTCCCGTATTCAATAAAAAAAAATGTCAAAGTGTTCAGAGTTAATTTGTTATTTAGTGTTATTTGGTTGGCTTTTTCTAACAAAGTAATATTTTATATTATACTCTTTGTTAAATAACGTAAGTTATAGAGTGGTTAGATTACTAACCACTGTGACTGAAATAGGTTTTATATAATATGTTTCTCTACATAATATTACGTTATTTTGTAATGATGCCGCGTGTACTCAATGAACATTAAGTTTTAGATATTTTGTTCGAAGTTATACCTTCGGGTGGGAATGTGTCTGCAGTCATGAACCCGACCATGAAGAGAATTATTAGGAGCAAATCGATATAATGATGGTGCTCGGTGACATACCTTCGGGGCTCATGTACCACTATAAAATATGGCTAATACCCAAACTGCAGTGGTAGATCCAAAATAGAGAATAAATTGTCGATTGGAAGAGCCGATTGATTACACAGAAGGTGATGTATACAAAATGATATAAAAGAAATGGAGAATGTTGCACCTACACAGCTATTTCGTTTGTTTTTCAGAAAATTTATTCAAAATTATTAATTTTCAAACAAATTTATACGCTACGAAAATGTTTTTAATGCTTAGCGCCATGGTGGTTAATGAACTAACCACCTTATTCCATAAAAACCTTTGGCTGTATCTTTATTTTTTCTTATTTCTTATAATATATGAACCCCAATTAAAGTAAAACTGCAATTGTTTTGTTTATTGTTTCTATATTAATATAATATTAATAAACTAGCCTAAAATCAAAACCGATTGGTTTTAAATTTATTTAAACTGAAACTGCGGTTTTTAATGTTTGTATGTTTTTTGGAAATTCTAGTTTTCACTTGAAACTAAATATCTCCAAAACATGGGTTTTGCATTACTTCTTTTTGTCATGTTCGGTAATCTAAATAAACATAGTCACTGTATGCCCTATAAGAATTGCACGGTGATAATTCATCAATTCGACATTAAGAGTGCCTTAAAATGTTAATTGAACCGAATTGCCATGTTTAACCCTCCGGCGGGGGAGAAGGTCCCTGAGTACCACTTTCATTTTCAAACTGAAATTACCCAAAAACCCTACATGTATTCCAAGGAAATTTTATCTAAAATCGTTTAAAAAAAATCAAAGCGATCCGACCAATAGTTTAGTTTCTATTGATATTTAAATGTGTTTAGTACGGGAATGTGTTTAGTACGGGAACTAAAATTTCAAGAAATCGTTAATAAATGCACTGTCTTTTGGCTTGTTTTATTGTTTGAACACATCACAAACGTGTTCCTTAAATTTTTTTCTAACATTCATTATACATGTATAATTAGTAAATAATTATAAATCAAAACAAAAAAATTTAAAAAAATGCGTTTTCATATAAAATTCCATACAAATAGAAATAGGTCCCTGTGGACCTTGTACTTCGTATAAGGGCAACGGATGACTCAACCGTCGGAGGGTTAAAAGTTGCCTTCTTATATTTCTATAAAGACTTCTGGTAATCAAATTACGGTGAACCAATAAGAATTACCCGTTATACGTTGTTTTTATGGTACAAAAACTTGCGCTGTTATAAACATTAGACTGAAAAATTGGTCGTTATAAAATGTAGTTCCGAGATACTCATACTTTTTCAATATAGTACATCGCTACCAAAATTAACTTCATTACCGTAATTACGAAGGCATGGCGAAGCCTTATAGCTTAGCTACCGTTGCCGATGCCGTAAATTCCGTTACCACTAACTAATTCATCGAAAAATCATATTAAGAAATTTAAAAAAAATTTATATTATTTTTGATATTTATATTAAATTGTTCGTACGTTCGTCTTGAAACACGCATAACTAATTACTAAAAAATTATTCTCAAACAAAATTGACATATAATTTTAAAATAAATAAAACTGGAAATTTTTTTGTTGCAAATTTTACTCTTATACGGTAATGAACGTACATATACATATACCTTGAACGTATACCTTAACATAATGTGCTAATATTTAATATTCATAATACATATAAACTTTGTTAAGAAATTAATAAAAAAAAAAAAAAACAAGTAAAAGTGTTATATTCGGCTTTGCCGAATCTTGAACACCCAACATCAATATGTAACAATAAAATGTTTTACAATTATGAATGCCCGATTCCCCATACTTTACAGAATAATTTCAGAGTACTTAGAACAAATTTGTGCAAAATATTTATGATAGTTCAAACCGATATGGCTTTTTTCAATACCAAGCAAACCTTATCAACGGACGGACATAGCTAGATCATCTTAGAATCGTATGAGGACCCAGAATATATATACTAAAGAGGTTATATTATGATGTGTTACAAATGGAATGACAAATTTAATATATCCCCCATATTTTTTTTAATGGTGGGTATAAAAATAAGTTAACTTTATTATATGTATTCATTGCTGTATGTATATTCCCCCTAAAAGTATACTTCAACTTTCTAATATCATACAGATTCAATTGAAACTCATTTAAATGCAGAGAAAACAATGTAATTAAAACATTCCTTAAATTTTTTCATTTTCTTATTCAACTTATACTTAAATATATCTTCAATGTACATAAGTAAATAAATTCAATAGGTATTGAATAAATTTTAGCTTCATTATCATCCTATTATTTGTAACTCTCAATTACAGTGAGTAAAACACAAAGTCGTACAGAGTCCATACATACAGATGCGGTCAAACTAATAGCACCACGACATTCATATTGTTATTATGGAATATTACGTAAAAACTGTTAAATTTATTTAAATTTATACACCTAACTTTATAACAGTAAAAATTGGCATATTTGGTCAATTCACAAGGTGTCTTATCAGTCATATTGTCATAATGTCCTAATACATCACGACCCGGCGGCTCGGCTTAACCGACTTTTAGGCATTCAGAGTTGGTCTCTGCTGGTTCGTTATGATAACACAATAAACATAGCATAGAAAGTAGTATTATTTTAGGACATTTTTTGCGTAAAAAGCAATAAAAACCATTGTGGAATATTAGGACATTATGACAACATGACATGATAAGAGACCTTGTGAATTGACCAATTATATAAATACCTAAGGTATTCATCACTCAAAAAAAAGTACAATGTTAGAAATCGATTAAAATAAACAAAACTTGCTGAATTTTGTTTTTGAATTTTTGGGTACAAATGAGCTTGCATCCACAAAGATTCATAAAATATTACATGCATTTCTGTTTTTACATACATACACGTTGAATATACTCTGAAAGATTTTCGTATTGTCAATCAGCAAAAGCCGTTTCCAAATGATGGAGTTATAAGCAATTTTCAAAACTCCGACATTTTTTTTATTTCAAAAATTTTCCATTTCTTCCCCCTTTTTTGGAACAAATAGTTATAGTAGATGTTTTTAATGAACCAGAAAGTAGGTCATTTTCAATAATCATGAGGATACAGTAGTAATGTAGTAAGTTTGACATTCCGTTTGTAATTTCCACAATATAATTTTCCGACCCTATAAAGTATATATATTCTGGATCCTTATAGATAGCGGAGTCGATTAAGCCATGTGCGTATGTCTGTCTGTTGAAATTAATTTTCTGAAGACCCCAGATATCTTCGGGATCCAAATCTTCAATAATTCTGTCAGACATACTTTCGAGAAGTTTCCTATTTAAAACCAGTAAAATCCGTCCATAAATAACGGAGATATGAGCAAAAATCCGAGACAACCTCTGAAAATTTCATCAAAAAAAGACAATTTATTGTATACTTTGACAAAAAGGCAACAAAACGTATGTTTGGATGTGTGTTGGCTTCATTGCTGTGCGTATTTTTTTTTTTTTTTTTTTGTGTTTCGTTTCGTGAGAAGGGTATATATAAGAATGTCATTTTGTTTGTAACTTCTACAATATAATCTGTTCGTCAGCAATTAAATGTAAAACTTTTAAAAGTTTTCTTGATATATTTAGGATGCTATACGCTGAAAGTGGGCAATTAATGGATCCACAACAAAGGTGAAGGGTATATAAGATTCGGCATAGTATTCTTACTTGTTATAATTAGAAATGACTTTTCAGCATAAGCGTGTTTCACTGTTTTCACAGTGTCAAAGGGTTTGTTATTCCCTCAGATTGAAACAAGTTAAACATGGATGGATATGATGCTCCAAAGAACTCTAGTCCAATAACGTGGATATTTTTAAAACATTTCGGTCGCAAAATACAACCGCTTCTTAATATATTTTTTGATTCATGTGGTTTATTTTTGCGAAATACTGAGTTCCTACTCTTTTAAGCGACTTCTTTTTGTCTGTATGGATATTTGCTGTCCATTTTTAGCCTTTATTTCGCGCGAAGGTAAACATGGATTCTCTTTCTACAAATAGGTCTATCTTCTGCTGGAGTTGTCTTTCGTGCTGGGGTTTCAAACTCCTCTGACTTATTATACAAGTAAATTGCACCAGATAACATTTTTTTGGAGAAAGCTGGGCGTTTTTCCAATGCTCTCTTCAAACGAATCAGTTGAGTTCGGTACAGGTTCCCTGTGATGGTCTGCTCAGATTTCAGCAGTTTATAATAGATAGGACCCTTTTGCTCCCACCAAATACAAATAATTGCCTTAGCGCCATGGATATTTAGCTTTTGATTCGGCTGATAGTCCGGGCTTCACGTACGATCTCTTACGTTTCAGGTAATCGTAATGGATAAATTTTCCATCACAAGTAAACCTTCGGCGAAAAAATGATTTTCTTTTATAGCGTTCAAGCTGCATTTCAGATATACAAAATCGTTTTTGAAGGTCTCTCGGCTTCAGTTCGTATGGTATTCAATTTCCCCGCTTTTGGATGAATCCTACTACTTGCTAACGTTTTGAAATTGCTGCTTGAGTAGCTCCCAATGATTTTTCAAGCTCTTGTTGAGTTAGACAACAATCTTCATGGAGTAATGCCTCCAATTCTTGGTCTTCAAACTTGTTTGTCTGGCCTGGGTGATATTTGTCTTCGGTGTCTAAATCACCACTTCTGAACCTCACAAACCATCACTCCCATGTTGAAACGGATGGAACCATAAGCTTTGGTGAGCATTCAGTGTGCTTCAGCGGCACTTTTCAAATTAAAGAAGTAAAGAAAAACTTCCATCATATAACGATTCGTTGGTACAAAATTCTAAATTTTCGAAGCAAAAAAAAACTTTGTTGTTTACACTATAATGTTCAATTATATTTAATTAAAATTACATAATGTGATAATGATAATTTGTTTAAGGTTCTGCGGTGCTATTATTTTGACCGGCACTGTAGATACTTGTCTATATTGTATATAAGTATGTTCGTCTACTTATGGACTTAAGTCACTTTCATCTTTACTTTTTTTTATCCGTTGCGTTTTTATACATATTTGTCTTTGTTATTTCAATAAAAAAAATAATGAAATTTTAATTGATTTTATTTAAAAGAATAAAAGAAATAATACAGAAAAAAAAATTGTATCACACTTTTTTAATATGAGACTAAATATATAGAGCAAGTGAGTAAGGGGGCTTGGTTTCAGGTAAAATTATATACATACCATATATATAATTATAAACCACTCTTCCAATAAAGATTTTAAGCTTGAACAAATAAATGAATTACTTGAACGCTATCATCATTCTCATCATCGTTGTCATCTTGTTTTAGCTCAAGTAGCTCACGTGTAATTATTCGAATATATGGGGCGTACATGGGTGAGACGTCGTTTGCTACTGTGTGCTTGTATATTTCAGAGTATGTCACTTATTTGTATCAATTAATGTTAATTGAATTGGATTTACAAATAAAATGACCTTCATATTATGCCAATTGTTTGTATTTTACTTGTTTTTTTTTTCACTCTGTTTTACGTTCAATTGAAAGGGTAGAGAAAATTGAAACTAAAGAGAAATTGATTAGATACATACATTGTTTATCTGTTGCTTGTTGTTTTTCTTTTTTATTGTTATTATTTATTTTTCATTTTATTTAATTTTATATTGTACATAGTTTTTTTTTTTTTTTTTTTGTTTAGAAAGTAGGAAATTGTTGATAATTTAAGTGTGGGAGATTATATAGTTTAATCAATAATTTCTGGAATGGTGATATAGAAAATATGAACAACTAAATGACATTTGAAGACAAAAAAAATTCCATTGATTCATTCTTAAAGTATGTCGCGACATGTCGGTGTTAGGAGTCTGTTAAGAAGTTTACTTATATTATAAGTATTATATTGTAAAGTGTCTTTCATTAAGCGCTTCCATCTTTCAAAAATTGCAATTTTTATTAGCTTTCAAATCCAAAATTGTGTTAATTATCTCTATTCGTTTATAGTTCACTATTAAGAACCATATAATAACTATGCTAACTTTATTGAAATGATAGCCCAAGTGGCGCTATACCAAAGATTACTCTGTGGAACAATACTTTTTAAAAGAAGCAGACCTTAGAAGAACCTGGACTTAGCATAGCCTAAATGAAAACAAAAATTACTTCTTATATCTACCAAGTTTTGAACTTTGAATGTTGTAAGCCCAACTTGTTTTAACTTAACGTATATATGTATGATTTACAACATTTTATACAGATTTTATACAAATTAAATTTAAAATCGTACCTCGATAATACAAGGCAGCTAAAATACTTTTTACATGCAGCAGACCTTTAACGATCTGGACTAAGCATACCCCGGATGGAAATAAACACTGCATTACATTTTTATTGGTCGATGTACCTCTATTGAAATTTATATGCATACATAGTAAATTGAATTGGAATGATTTTGAATAATTTGAAATTTGTGTGCCCTTTTTCCTCATCGTTGAGAAAGAGTTAGGTTAGGTTCCATGGGCAGGCGCTCCTCAAGCAGTTCACTTGGGTCCATTCAAATCTGATCCCATTGTGATACCCAAGGGGTAGACAGCAGGGTATTTACAATACTTCCGTTGCCTCCAGGTTAAACCAGCCAGATTTCCGGATGAAGGAGTAGATTCGTCTAACATTCATCCTTGATAGCTCATCTAAGCATGATAGGAATGGAAATCCGAGGATGCGTTATCTCAGGTTTGTCAGAGCCGGGCATTGGCAGAAAAGATGATACACAGTTTCTTCGTCTTCTTCATTATGGCAGCTTCTACAGTAATCATTGTACCGTAGGCCCATTCTTCTAGCATGTACCCCAATTAAACAGTGTCCTGTAATAAAGGAGACAATTAGCCTTATTTGCTCACGATGGTAATCTATAAGTAGATTCGTCCTGCTGACATCATATACGGGCCAAGTCGACCTCGCTGTAGCACAGGAAAGTTCATTAGTCCACCTGTTTTGTGCAGTCTCATATAGTTTCTGCTGAACAGCCATCTTGCATTTAATAAGGGAAATATCAGAAAAGTGGTTGATCGCCTCCTCATTCATCATCACACCCCTTTTGGCCAATTCGTCTGCTATACAATTACCCTGATTTCCATCGTGTCCAGGGACCCATATAAGCGTTATCCTAGAATGTCTCGCTATCTCAATTAGGGACCCGGCATTCCTCGGTTAATCTAGAAGTCGTGAGGATACCCGCTATTCCGTTAACGGCAGCCTTGCTGTCAGTAAATATTCATATATCACGAGATATTCGATAGTACCTCAGCCAGTTGGATGCACGTTTAATGGCAGTAAGTTCCGCCTGAAGAGCAGTACTGAAGTTAGGTAGCCTAAAGTAGGATTTTATCCCAAAGTTTTCAATACAGAAATCTCCACCAACCCTATTTCCCCTATTAGAGCCATCAGTCCGCTATGCCATAAATCCCTTTTCGGGATCATAATATCGAAATGCCTATCGAAAAAAGGTTTTGCGATGCAATAATCAACATTACCATGTATGTGCCCATAGTAATTCAGTATCCTAGAGTGTCCAAGGTCCTTATTAGAACATCCAGCATTTAGCCTCACAGCAGAGTTGAGAGACATTTGTATCACCAACAAATCCACTTGTAACCAGTTTAAGATAGTAAAAAGTGCCTTAGAGGAAGTAGACCTTATAGCGCCTGTAATCAGTATCGCGACAGTCCGTAGTACCCGTTCGATGGCCTTCCGGTGAGTAGCATTATCCAAAGCATGCCACCACACCAATACTCCATAGAACAAGATGGGTTTAACAACTGCTTTAGAGATCCAATTGATACCTTTCTGCATAATACCCCAATTAGTACCAATTGCCCTTTTGCAGGAGTAGATGGCCACATTATTAATCCTGTTCTGAATGTTTATATTCCAGGACAGTCTTTTATCCAGAATGATGCCAAGATACTTTGCATTATCCCTGATCTCAAGACTGATTCCATTCAGTCTAGGTGGTCTAAAGTCATCGATGTTATACCTCCTAGTGAAGAGAACCAATTCCGTTTTTTTGGGGTTCACAATAAGTCCACTCGATATACTCCACTCACTCAGTATACTTAATGACGATTCCATACAACTGGATATTGTATCCAGAAATTTACCAGATATAAATACAGCAACATCAGTAAACATGCACAACTATATTTTTTTGGGCGTTACAAACATCAGCACAAACGCATTATACCCTCTCCACTATGGTGGTGTAGGGTATAAAACCATAACCAGCTCAATTATGAATAAAAACTCCCCAGGAGTTTTTTTCCCTTTTCTTATTTTTAACACTGAATTTGAATAGGAAAAATGGGAAAAGGGAAAAAAACTCCCGGGGAATTATTATTCATAATTGGGCTGAACATGTTATTATAAACCATATTATCTTCATGCAGGTCACTGGTTTAAAGTAACTGACAGTGTCATTGATGATTTCGTAAATTAGGTGGTAAAAATTTCTTTCACTTAAAAGAAATTTACTGAACCAGATTTTCATAATACTAACTTTGCTCGAAGAACTATATATTTTTAATAACTATTTTAAAACATTCGAAACTCCTTCATAATAATAAATTACTCCCATAAAAAATCCTATAAAACTTTTAACGACTTTTAATCAATTTCTTTAAATTCTCCACCACATCTGCTTTATTTTCGTTAATTATAAATATGTTGACTATATTTCTGTATTAAATATTGAAATAATAATGAAATATTTTTTTGTTTTACTAAAGCCATAAAATTCTGTAATTTGAAATCAAATATTGAAATATTAATGATGTTTAACATTCAAAATAAAACCCATAAAATAATCCTTTAAAATATTTATGAGCTAAACTAATAATAATAAAACTCTTTCATAAAGCCATTAAAAATGTTCTCCAAAACAATTAATTATATTTGCTAAATCAGCCATGAATGGATTTATGATTAAAATTTGAAAAAAAAAAAAAAAAAAACATTAAAAATTTTATTTCGAACAGTCCTTCTAACTTGGGAAATAATTGACTAATAGTCCATTGAACATGTATGTGACATAAAAAAAATCTAGAAATTTTTTCACTTTAAAGATTTTGAAGCAAGACATACACGCATGAGCGGCAGATGCACTAACTAGCATTTAGGGGATGGGAAGCAAAAACATTAAATTCTTAGCACATACTAAAAATTGTAATGATATGAAATTTAGTTCACATACGACGAGTATTAAATAAGGATAGGGGGAGTTTAGTATAATAATGATCACTTTCCAAGTAACTAAAATAAGTGTGACAGTTTTTATCTCTCTCCCTCTATGTAACAGCAATATGTTTCATTCTGTTTGTTTATTAAGAATATTTTGATTCATAACACGTTTCTGTTGTCTATGAGGGACTTGTATGTCTGGAATTTTAAACATGTTTAAGAAATTTAGTTTTCTTTGACCTTTTCCGTTTCCTTGTAAGGTTTGTTTTAGAAAACATTTTGTTGATTTTGTAATTTAAATCTGATTTCATGTTCAAGTGTTTCCTTTTTCTTGATAATAAAATACTCACTTTAGTAGTACTTAAGTCCTTTTGTATTAAATATTCTTTCCCCCACTTTGGCTTACAAGTGTTTATTTGTCTCTTCTCTTCTGTTCTGATCTTGAGTTTGAGGGTGTTCTTTACTTTAATGTTTCTTTTTTTTGTTCTGTTTTTATCATAAAGATCAGTATTCAAAACATGTTGTTTATATTTACAAATGTTGTTGTTTGCTTTAGGAAAATAACTAAATAAATAAGTAATATGTTTTCCAAAAGACGTTCATTTCCTTTGGTTTACCCAAGAAAATTTCATATGATTTCAATCAAAACCATATAAATTTTGATTTGTAGCTTTTCTTTATCTGCTTTATCTGTTTTGTGGTTTTGGTTCATTAGTTTTGAAAATAAATCAATGTTATTTAATTTACTTATCTAGTCTCTAGTATATTAATTGATTTCCTAGGGGGATTTGCTAAATTTAAAGTGTCTAATAGTTTTGAATCTTGACTGGCAAGTAAATAAATCAATTTTGATGTGAAGTATGTCTACATGTTGTATATTTTAATGATGCAGAAACCGTTAAGAATTCATCATCATGAGTTGAAAGTAGAAATTACAGATTTATTTCCAAAATTTTTAGATTCTGACCCACTGTGCGATCTATGACACGTTTCCTTAACATTATCACTCACTGTATTAAAACACTTTGAGAATTATGAAATTTAATACGAATCTAATATTGCATTTACAACGTTTTAATTGCTAATAACGTGTGTTAAACTTTCTAATTTTTAAAAATATTATGAGATTATTTCACAGCATTAAAACACCATTAAAAACATCAAGCTAATGTAAAGGAAATTCAACACTTTTCAAATTTAAACACCGAATAACAAACGCTTTTCAAAGGAAACCCAAGAAATACAAAATAAAACATTAGGTTAAATATTTTGTTATTTAAATATCTACTCAATTCAAATTCAAAGCCGAATTTAATATAAACAACCGAATCCATTCAATCGGTGGCTCTATTGAAAACCATTGCATGTAGCAATATTAAAAAAGTTATAAAACAAATTTAGATATTTGATGTCTACAAAAACTCACTAGTAATCGTACTTAATAATAATAAAAATGTAACAGGAAGTCTGCATAAATTGTGTTGCAAATAACAAGTATAACTGAGTATTTAATACTTGTAGAAAATCTGATAAAAAAAAAAAAAAAAAAAAACAAATCACTAAACATGTAATAAATTAATTATGAAGATTATAAAATTAATATGTACAAAAAATAAAGAAACTGGAAACTGCTGAGATTTTAGTAGTAAAATGAACTCGTACAGAGATCAATTATAAAATAACCAAGACAAAGTCAAATTTATAGATGGTAGTTATTAAAAAAAAAACTATCGTTGATAATATTAAATGATGTGGGGTGAATATATAAGGACTGAGATCGAAAAAATCTTAACAAACTTTTAACCCAAGTATTATTTGATTTATTTTTTTCTGATCAAGTTACTCTGTAAAGCTTGTCAGTTATTATGTTTATTTATTTATTTATTTACAAAATTTAAACTTATAATAAATTATAAGATTAAATCAAACGAGATTAGGTGATTAAAATGAGTGACGAGAAAAAAGAGCGTATTCAATATTTTCAACAAAACCCAACTTGGTCCTACAAAAAGTTGGCCAAACAATTAAAGGTCTGCCGTCAAACTGATTCCAATCTTATTAAACAGTATCGGGATACCTTGTCCGTTGATAGAAATCCTGGTTCAGGTAGAAGGAATGGTTCACATGATATTTATTAAGCCAAAAAAATAGAAAGCATTTTCAAAAGAGCTCCCAACACATCTGGTAAGAAAGCAGTCCGGTTAGCTCAGTGCTCGGTCTATTTGGTACGAAAAGTTAAAGCCAATGCAGGTACAAAAACATACAAGGCTCAAAAAGTTCCTGACAGAAACGCTGCTAAAAATTTACAGGCCAAAAACAGAGCACGGAAATTGAAGTCAAATTTAATAAAAAAAAATATTCCTGCTGCATAATGGATGACGAAACGTATGTTCTGGCAGATTTTTCGCAGCTTCCGGGTCAAAATTTTGATGTTGCTGATGCTCGAGGGAATGTTGAAGAAAAGTTTAGGACCCAAAAGCAGACAAAATTTCCCAAAAAGGTCTTGGTATGGCAAGCAATATGCAGTTGCGGCAAAAAAGCCAAACATTTGTTACAAAGGGCTCTATAAATACCGAAATTTACATCAAGGAATGTTTACAAAAAAGGATGCTTCCATTCATAAGACTTCTTAATGTGTCCACTTATTTTAGGCCTGATTTGGCATCTGTCACTATGGTAAGAAAGGTCTTGAGTGGTACAAGACCAATAATGTGGTATTTGTACCAAGAGAGGCAATTCCTCCAAACTGCCTGGAGCTGAGTCCAGTGGGCTCTTGTTAAAAGAAAATTGAAGAGCACAAAAAAGGTGTCCAAAAGTGTGGTAGATTTTAAACGGAGATGGGCTACCTGTTCGAACAAAGTGACAGAAATCACTGAAAAAAACCATAATGGAAGGGTTTCCGAAATAGGTTCAAAATTTCATCACTAGTGATTAGAACTATAAAAATATTTTTTTGTAAATTGTAATAATAATTTTAATCAAATAAAAAAATCAAAACTGTTTAGTGGTTTCATTTTTATTAACAAATATGTATGTTAAGAATTTTTCGATTTCAGTCTTTAGTACGAAAAGTTAAAGCCAATGCAAGTTTAAAAACATACAAGGTTCAAAAAGTTCCTGACAGGAACTCTGATAAAAATTTAGAGGCCAAAGACAGAGCACAAAAATTGAAGTCAAATGTTATACAAAACCGTACAAAACTCCATTACCCCTCTTGAGAGCGTATGGCTTCCACAAAGTTTCTCCATCTTACACGATTTGTAGCAATTGTTTTCGCGTCTTCCCATGTAAGCTTGTGCTGTCCTATATCTTGGAGTATCGTGGGTTTCCATGTGTTCTTTGGTCGATCACGGCTTCTTGAACCTTGAGAATTCCACTCTAGTGCCGTCCTTGTTATACGGTCAGGATTCTTTCTGATAGTATGGCCGATCCACCTACATTTCCTACGTTTTATTTGTGTTAGTATGGGTTCCTCGTTGGTGAGGTTCCAGAGATCTGTATTGCAGATGTTGTTAGGCCAGAATATTCTGCATATGATTTCGAGGCACTTGTTAATGAATACCTGTAGTTTATGCATGATGGTGTTCGATAAGTACTAACCAAGTTTCACTTCCGTACAACATGCGTTGAATATTCTAATCTTGGTTCGTCTGGATATTTGTGAGTTTCTCCATACTGGCTGTAGTAGTCTTTCTAATGCCGCTCTCGCTTTATTGAGCCTGTTATTTACGTTTGTTTTAGCGCCGTCATTTGTTGATACTGTACTGCCTAAATAGCAGAAGCTTTCTAAGAATTTAACTGGTTGGCCTTGTAGCATGATGTTATCGGTGCTAACGTTGTTGATTCTCATAGCTTTGGTTTTCTTGATATTTATCTCAAGTCCAACATTGCGTGCTAGTCTTTCCAGATCATCTATCTTTGCTTGCATGTTGAAGATCTTATGCGAGAGTAGACAAATATCATCCGCATAATCCAAATCCTCGAGTTGGCGTGAGAGGTTCCATGTTATTCCCCTTCTCTCTGTACATACTTCGCTCATGATGTCATCCAGCACTATAGTAAATAGCAGAGGTGATAGGGGACATCCTTGTTTTACTCCAGCGTTTGTGTGAAATATTTGACATATATTCCCGTTGTGAAGAACTGATAGTTCTGCATCCTCGTACATAGCTCTAATGATTCGCGTTATTTTCTGGGGTACTCCTTTTCTTCTCAATGCTTTCCATATGGCAGTCCTTCTGATGGTGTCAAAGGCTTTCTTGAAATCTACGAACGGTAAATAGAGGGGAGTACGCCATTCTAGGGATTGTTCTATTATAATGCGTAGAGTTTTGGCCTGGTCTACGCAGCTCCTGTGTGGACGGAAACCTGCTTGTTTATCTCGTAGAATGTTCTCCATTTTAATTTGAAGCCTTCCTTGTATTATGACTGCTAGTATCTTGTATATGGTGTTAAGCAGAGTAATTCATCTCCAGTTGTTGCAATCTTTCAAATCGCCACTTTTCGGTATCTTTACAATGATGCCATTCTTCCAAGTTGGAGGTAGCCTTTCATCCTCCCAGACTGATGTCAACCCGAAGAATTTCAGCTGGTATTCCATCTTCGCCTGCTGCCTTGCTATTTCTTAACTTCCCGATTGCCTCCTTAATCTCACTTATACTGGGGGGGCTGCTTGATATTCTTAGGATATTTTCTGCTGGAGGTGATGTTACTAATTTCTTCGAAATGTTCTCTCCATCTTTGTGTCTGTGCATCATTGTTTGTTAATACCGCACCACTGCGATCAGCGACTGGTTGCTTCCTGTTACACTTTCGATTGGTGAGACAGTTTATCGTCTGGCGTAGTTTTCTCATATTGTTCTGGCTAGCCGCTTCTCCTGCCGACATTGCGAGGAACTTTCTTTTGTCTCTTCTTGCAGCTTTCTTTACTTGTTTTGCCAGTAGTTGGTACTACTGTCTCAAAGTGTTGTTGTTGTTTAACTCCAGCTTGAGTTCCATTCTTTGAGAAACCAGGTCCCATGTTTCGTCTGATACCCAGGCCTTTCTTTGTGGTTGCGCAATACCCAATGTTCCTTCTGTGACTCGATTATATGTTGATGTGATATCTTCCCATGAGTGGTGTTGGTTTATTTTTAGCTGTTCGCCGCTAACGTATTCTTAGTATCGTTATTTTGGAGTTGTTGTAGGTAGGCCGTTTTCGTTTTGTTTGCCTGGTTGTTCTTTGCCATTTCAATTTGATCTTGATTTCGCATGTGATGGGCTCATGATCACTGCCGATGTCAGCATCTCTTCTGTTTCTGACAAAAACGTACGAATGGACAATTTTTCTCAGCTTCCGAGTCAATATTTTTATGTTGCTGATGCTCGAGAATTTTAGGACCCAAAAGCAGAAAATGTTCCCAAAAAGTTCTTGGCATGTCAAGCAATGTGCAGTTGCGGCAAAAGAAGCCAAACATTTGTTACAAAGGGCTCTACAAATACCAAAATTTACATCAAGGAATATTTACAAAAAAGGATGTATCCATTCATAAGTCTTCTTAATGTGTCCACTTATTTTTGGCCTGAATTGGCATCCTGTCACTATGGTAAGAAAGGTCTTGAGTGGTACAATAACAATAATGTGTTATTTGTACCAAGGGAGGCAAATCCTCCAAACTGCCTGGAACTAAGGCCAGTGGTGAGATATTGGGATCTTGTTAAAAGAGAATTGAAGTGTACAAAAAAGGTGTCCAAAAGTGTGGTCGATACGTGTTCGAACAAAGTGAGAGAAAGCTCAAAACCTTAATAGAAGGGTTTCCGAAAAAGTTTCATATATTCATCACTATTGATTAGAACTATTAAAATAATATTTTTTGTAAATTATAAATCAAAACTGTAAGTTTAGTGGTTTCATTTTTATTAACATATATGTATGTTAAGATTTTTTCGATCTCAGTCCTTAAGTAAACAAATTGGTTTTTAATCAAATGCATTTAATTTTGTTTAACATGATGGTGTAGTATGTGAAAATGTTTATGAGTACGTGACCTTTGCCACTTCCTCTAAATATACAACTTGTTAGTTAAATTTTTATTTTATGTTTCGACATATTTAGCTTAAAACGTTGTATAACAATTTAATAATACTAGACAATAACTCTAACGAAAATAAATTCAACATTCATCTCGTGAAATAATCTCCAAAAGATAGATAAATACAATGATACTCTTATAGGAACTTAGCTTAATTTAATTTTCTTCTACAAAGCTTTTCATTCTTTTAGCCCATAGTGCAGAATAGTGAAATGACCACATGCACTCTGCAACATTTTCTTGAATAAAATGACATTAAATACATTTCTTGCAATATTTTTCTTTTGCTAAAATTATTTTATAAAACTGGTCTCCCACAATCATTTATGAGGCGCTTAAAATAATTTATGTTAGAATTTTTCCACCAACAAAACACATTTATAAACATTACAACCATATCCCTCTTTAATATCCCTTAAGTACAGTTAAGTGCGAAAAAAAGGAGAGGGGAAAAAAGTACTAAATAAAATTACTCCCGCATCTATAAAAACAACAACATCAAAAAAAAATACTCTGTTTATTTTTGTTGTTTTTTTTTAAGAAGTAAAATAAACAATGAAATGAAAATGATGATCATGTTTGTTGATGATGATAATGTTAATGGTGATGAAGAAATTAGTCTTTTAGCGAGTTTTAGACTCTCCTGCTGTTTCAATACAAGACACTTGAATTAAGTATGTCGGTAATGTTTGTAATGTAGGTAAGTACGTGTAAGAGTACTATTTTTTAAACATTAAGTACTCATGAGGGAACATGAAACAGATAGTACAGAATGTACCAAATAATTTGAACAATGTAACTTTTTGGTTCATAAATGTACCAAAATTTTGTCACTAAATTCCATTCCGATTGAAAGCAGAATGACTTAAAAATGCGCCATGTTTTCAAATTTTTATAATTATTCAAAGTTTTGGCCATTGTTAGCTGTGACCTTTTCCATCTTTCTGGCAACATATGGATTCCGAGCCAAAAGAACTGCTCATCTTTTGAGGCCAAGAACGAATCAAGCCAATTTCGGATAATCTTTTCTGAAGTGAAGCGTTCTACATCGATCAAAACAAATAGTAGTCGGACGGGACAAGGTCTGGACTATAAGGAAAAACTTTAAAACCACATTCCAACCACTTCTTTCCAAATAGTTCTGTACAGGTTCCCTGTGATTGTCTGGCCAAATTTCAGCAGCTCATAATAGATAGGACTCAATTAGTCCCATCAAATACAGAGCATTACCTTAGCGCCATGGATATTTGGCTTTGGTGTCGATTCGGCTGGTTGTACGGGCATCACATTGGGTTAACTTTGGGTTAACATAATCACTCTTATCATGGTTGGCGTAAACGTCTTAAGCCTACGACTGTTTCGTACTAAATTAAAGATAAAATGAAATCTGTTTCTTTAATCTAGTACGAAGATATCGTAGGTGTATGACGTTTACACCTACGATATTAGGTTGAATGATTCCACTTTTCATCGCAAGTAACGATTCGGTGGAAAAATGATTTTCTTTTATAGTGTTCAAACATAATTTCGGACATACAAAATGGACTTTCAAGGTCTCTCGGCTTCAATTCGTATGATACCCAATTTCCATGCATTTGTATGAATTCTGCTGCTCGCAAACGTTTTGAAATTGCTATTTGAGTAGCTCCCAATGATTTTGCAAGTCATTACTCAGAGATACTTAGACACCAACAATTGAGGGTCTCATAGTATAAAACGAAACGAAAGAAATTTTTGTATGAAGAAAACTGGGAAAAGGTTTAAAACATTTGTTGTTTCATTTTACAAAATGAAGCTCTAAAACGAGTTGATCGGCACATTTTTGTGTCTTTTTTGCATGAAACATATGAAAAAATGTGCAAATTTTCCAAAAGGGGCAAGGTTTGTGGAACTTCTGAGCAGTAAATAAAAGCTTTTTATGTAAGTATTTGATATTGTCGAAAACCTTAGGACTTGAAGATTGATATTTTAGTAAATTTAAATAATTTTATACATTTTTGGAACGTCATTTACTTTAAAACCTTAAAAAATTATAATAGCTCTGTTCAATAACTAAAAGTTGTTACTAGTTAGTAACAATTGTTACTGGAAAAGCGTTCATTAACTCAAAAAACTTGCAAGTAGAGAAAAAGTCAAGAGCGTATAAATTTTAGAGAGTGTTCTCTCGTTGCAAACTATTACAAGTTCTATTTTGAACTCGTAATAGTTAGCAGCTTATATTTCATATGTTTTGTGTTATTGTTTATTTATTTACAATTTTTTTTTTTGTGGTGAAAAAATGTAAAAAAATAATTTTCAATAAAATTGAAGAAAATATGAGTAATTTATACATTTTAAAAGGAATAAAATAAGAAAATTGTGTTTACAAACAATTGTTACTGGAAAAGCGTTCATTTACTTTTTACTATTTTTGAGCATTAAAGAAAGTAATTTTGTAAATTTTGTTTTTATTCTCTCGTTGCAAGTATTTACTGGGAAAGTAAATGAACAGACCTAATATGTATGGTGATTTTCCATGAAGAAAAATATAAAATTTGAATTAATGTAAAATTTTAACGGTTGAAGATATCATAACAAAATTTGGATTTAATATAGACTCAATTATTCTTAAATCAACGACATTATAATATTTGACATTTTTTATTTTCAGATACCGAAATTCCTATATCGGGGAAAATGTTAGGAAAACTGAGTTTTTTTTAGAAAAGTGTCTACTGTGACGTTATTTACCGTGTGATAGTAAAAAAAACTTTGTAGATATTTAAGAAACATATAGGGTTATATAAATATGAAGCTTTTTTTCAAAATTTTTTACTCAAATCTAAATTTTTTTTAAAAAATTGGGCAAGTTGTGTTGTTGCGTCCGCTTAAGTGAGCCAAAATTTACTTTACACGGTTTTTACATTAAATTTTTTTTCCGAATTATATTAAAATTGTATATAAGGACTGAGATCGTAAAATTCTTAACACACGTTTTTCATTAAAACTTTTAACCCAAGTATTATTTGATTTTTTTTTTTTTTTTTGATCATGTTACCTTTGTAAAGCATGTCAGTTATTATGTTTAATGTCAATTACATATATTCATTTGTTGTTAATCTGATTAAAATGAGTGACCAGAAAAAGTGCGTACTAAAATTATTAAATATTTTCAAAAAAACCCAACTTGGTCCTACAAAAAGTTGGGCAAACAATCAAAGGTCTGCTATCAAACTTTTTCCAATGTTATTAAACAGTACCGGGATGTTTCTAAAGCCAAAAAAAATAGAAAGCATTTTCAAATGAGTTCCCAACACCTCCGGTAGGAAAGCAGCCCGGTTAGCTCAGTGGTCGGACTATTTGGTACGAAAAGTTAAAGCCAATGCAGATTCAAACACATTCAAGGCTCAAAAAGTTCCTGACAGGAACGCTGCTAAAAATTTAGAAGCCAAAAACAGATCACAGAAAGTAAAGTCAAATTTTATATTAAATTTGGATGACGACGTATGTTCTGGCAGATTTTTCGCAGCTTCTGAGTCAAAATTTTGATGTTGCTGATGATCGAGGGAATGTTGAAGAAAAGTTAAGGACCCAAAAGCAGAAAAAATTCCAAAAAGTTCTTGGTATGGCAAGCAATATGCAGTTGCGACAAAAAAGCCAAACATTTGCTACAAAGGGCTCTATAAATACCGAAATTTACATCAAGGAATGTTTACAAAAATGGATGCTTCATAAGACTTCTTAGTGTGTCCACTTATTTTTGGCCTGATTTAGCATCCTGTCACTATAGTAAGAAAGGTCTTGAGTGGTAAAAGAACAATAATGTAGTATTTGTACCAAGAGAGGCAAATTCTCCAAACTGCCTGGAGCTAAGGCCAGTGGTGAGATATTGGGCTCTTGTTAAAAGAGAATTGAAGAGCACAAAAAAGCTGTCCAAAAGTGTGGTAGATTTTAAACGGAGTTCGAACAAAGTAACAGAAGGGTTTCCGAAAAATGTTCAAAATTTCATCACTAGTGATTAGAAAATATATATTTTTTTTTTTTGTAAATTGTAATAACAATTTCAATCTAATAAAAAAAAGATCAAAACTGTAAGTTTAGTGGTTTAATTTTTATTAAAATATATGCATGTTAAGAATTTTTCGATCTCAGTTCTTAGTTCCCGAGATACCGAATTATTTCCAAAAAATACGTTTCTCAACCACTGTGCAATACTGAAATCACTAAGAAATCATACCGATTCGAAATGGTTTGAAGATATTTTAATTACATCGTTAACTTTATTTTAAGAACAATTATATTTTCGGAGTTACCGTAATGGTATTTTAGCGGTAACGGTAATTTCACTTATTTCCATAACTGTATTTTGGAGTGGAAGTCTGTAGAGCACAAAAACCATATCTTAGGCTACCATAAATCCCATTACTAGGATTCAAATTGGAGATTGTTTATAATTTTTTTTTTTTTTTTTTTTTCATTTAAAGCAAAAATGATAGTGTACAAAATGTACTATCAAATGCAGAAAAGTACGCACTTTTCTCCCAGTTTTTCTCTCATAACAACTAAAAAATGTATAAGTTCCTACAAACATAAGTGTTGACTGTAATAAAGTCATAAAGAAAACTAAAAAACAACAACATAAAAGTAAATCCCAAGAAGTAGAAAGAGTCAACAGAGGTGTCAAATTTTATGTATTTTTATATGTTCCTTCCGTGGTTTGAATACTTATTAGTTGCTTAAATCATGTACATTCGGATACGTAAGTAAGTATTTCTTGGTGTTTATTTGTTGATTCAAAAATATGTTGAATGTGCGTCCGACGCACACACATTAAACTTGTATCTTCATTATCAGGTTTAGTTAGAATATTTCAAAGGCGCCCTCGCTCGCTCTCAGTAGGTGTCTAATTTTCACTTGCATTTTTGTTCAAGTATCTTCTTTATAAATTCATTGTGTTTGTTTTGTTTTTCTTGTGTCTTGTTCTGCGTATGGTTTTGCTTTTATGGCGTTTGTCTTTTCTTTGTGTATCAACTTATTATAAAGTCATATTTGATATTTGGCCCAGGGTGAGTGAGTTTAGGTTTTTTCTTTTTTGCCTTTTTAGTTTTGTTAAATGAATATTTAACGAGTTATTATGTTGTAACTTAATAGGTTCATTTGTTGTTCTTAAATAGAGGGAGTTAGGGAGTTTTCTAGAAAATAAAATTGTTGTATGAGTTAGAAAAATAAAAAAAATACGAATTGGCCATTGGTTCATGCAAGCTGTTAATGATGGCGTTATAGTGTGTATTTTAATGTGTTGCCTTAATTACGTTGTAGAGACATTAATTAATATTTATTAATTCATTTGTTTTGGCTTCTTGTTGCGTTGCAAAGTTAATTAAGATTTTCTAGTATTGAGCATATGTACATATATCAAAGATGATTCAATAAAGTGTCAACTTTAATTGTTTATGATACAGCGCAATTTATCTTTAAATAGTATAAGCCAAAAATAGCTGAGAAATATTCGGACATAAGGACATTTTTTTATAATTTGTAAGATTATCAAAGAGAGAATTGAGTGATCTATGACATTTAGGTTTACAAAGGGTCTTCTAATAGAGTTTTCTTAACATTGACAGTTGATAGGGGTCATATTGTTGAAGCTACATCTGTAGAATGGCCAGTCATTTATTCAATTTGTTTTGCCAAATCACCATGGACATATATAGCGTTCAATAATGCTCACAAATGATAAAATTGTTTTATAACAAGTAAGACAAAAAATGTATTACTGCAAAAAATATAGCTGAAATTTTTTGTTATATTTATCATTGGAAAGGTCTTTGAAATATATGTAATTAGATATCCATGTTGTCTATATTAATGACTTCGTAATCCAGATATAGATATATCTGGATTATAGATATAGATAATCTTTTAGCTTATATCTCTTTTGTGGGCAGATTTTCTCGATTTTAAATAGCAACCGAACCGGGACTACAGCGGATAAATTGATATATGAATCATATATATAAGTTATTTGGGGGCTACGTAAAGTTGATTTCAACATACATACGGAGAGACGGATGGAGGGACATGACTATATTCACCCAGTATTTCGGTAGCTGTCACTTTTGAAGCTTTTATTCTTTGACATTTGACAAGTTGAAACTACGCCATTACTCAAAATGGAACGATACACGCTTCAACAACGCATTAAAATTATTAAAATTCACTACAAAAATGGTGAAAATCCTACAGTCATAGTTTGCAAAACTAAAGCATTTTTGGGTCGTCGTGAAGCACCTTGTCGGACCGCAATACAGAAATTGGTGGAAAAATTCGAGCTGTTGGGACAACTTAGTGATGTGAAGAACAAAACTCGTGCACGTCGCTCAAGAACGACTGAGAATATTGCTGCTGAAGCACAAAGTGTTGAAGAAAACCCAGGTTTGTCCATTCCTCATTGTTCTTTGGAATTGGGCATTCCACAAACGTCATTACACCGTATCTTATGGTAGGAGTTGGATGATATTGATCTGGACAACGTTTACTTTCAACAAGACGGCGCTACGTGTCACACAAGCAACGAAACCATTGCTCTTTTACGGGAAAAGTTTCCGGACCGTGTTATCTCTGGAAGAGGTGATCACAATTGGCCACCGATATCTTGTGATTTAGCACCTTGCGACTTCTTTCTTTGAGACCACGTGAAAGATAAGGTCTAAGTCAACAGCCCAGCGTCGATTTAAGACCTCAAAAATTGAATTCGTGAGGCTATCGAGGACATAGGGCAGCCACTTTGCGATTTGGTTATCGAAAATTTTGTTTTTCATTATTAACGGAATACCTTCCTCTTTATTATGAAATAAACATTCGATCATTTATCTCAAAAAATTATATTTTTCATTGTATACCAAAATAACACTTCTTGTTGGAAAGCCCTGTATAACGATCCAGAATATGTATACTTTCTGGGGTCGCAAATGGAATATATACAAATTACATGCCAGTCATGGTGAGGGGTGTTCTCTTCTGACCCTAATTCTTCATCTTCAGCGATGAGCCCCAACGACCAACATGTGGTTTCAACAGGACGGTGCTAAGTGTCACACAGCTCATGCCACATATCATGTGGAGGATTTCCGAGATTGTGAGATTTCACCCCGCTAGTGATGTTTTTGGGGGGTTTTCTTAAGTCACAGGTTTATGCGAATAAGCCAAATTATTTAAAAAAAAAAACACATTCGAATGGTCCAAAAAAAATATTAAAATAAAAATAATTCAGTAGGAAATAAAACACAAAAAGTGCAAAGATATTTTTAACAGATGTCATTCATATACATCATATAAACATTTTCTACTTGAGATTAACAAAAAAAAAAAAAAAAAATACAAGAAAATTTTATGCATGTATGCATGACTGATTTTAAAAATAATTAAAACAATATGTTTTCATAAACCAAAGAAATCTTGTTTAAGTAAATTGATTTATTTGTATAAGAATATTTTTTTGATAAATAAAACCTAAAAGTATGCTGGACGTGTGTATGTAATTTAACACCCTAAAAGTAGACTTAATATTACTTAATATTGCTCTGTCAGCTGTAATTAAAATGTAAATAAAGTCTTCTTTGTTTACTGAAAATTTAATTAAATCGGTTAGATATCAAGCTGCTTTTAGGCTATTAAACAATTAAAATGACATTTTATAGCCAGACACCACTGTGTCAACAAAATATCTTAAAATAATAAAAGAAATATTAAATAGAAAATTAAACTTCTATTTAAGCAACTTTTTAAAACAATAAACATGAAATATGTATAAGTACTCGTATGAATCTCCTATATTCATGTGCCATTAGCTCACTGTATTTGTAACACGAATGTGCTGTATGACAATGATTGATAATCGTCTAACCCTCAAATTAATACGAATATGTATTTAAATAAATTCCAAACAAAAGTGGGTGTGCTAATTAAATGACTGCTGGCTGTGTGGTAATGAATTGAATTACCATGTTTAATTCAAATTTTCTAAATAATAATCAAGATAAATATTTGATAAACTTGTATTTGGGTATTTGTTAGAAAATGCATAAACAAATATGCATAAATTGGAGATTGATATTGACTCAACGGCAAATAGATAACATGGGGCATACAATTGACAAAATAAGTTTAAACACTACAAAATTTATATGTAATTAATCCCCATATTCTGTAATATATGGCAATGTTAAAATTATAACATAAATATTTTTAATAACAATTTTTCAGTTTTCTACTTACATTGTTATAATTGACAAATAATTCAATAATTTTTGTATTAGAAATTCGCTTACCTAAAAAGAGAAAGAAAATAAAAAAACATTGTTATAAAAACCAATAAAGATTTTTTAAAAATATTGAATACCGATATTTTTTAAGTTTATGTTAGAATTTTGGATCGCTCCAATCCAAAAAAAAAAAAAAAAAAAAACAACACAACTAGATGTACATTCCAGCAATGAGTCTGACTTAAATTATTAATAAAATTTACAAAAATTTAAAATATATTGTTCTTCAGCAGATTTCAATAAACACAATTATAGAAAACTAAAGTTTGTGTTCTCATAATTATAGCTTACACCACCATAGTCGGGAGGGTATAATGAATTTGTGCTGATGTTTGTAACGTCCAAAAATATTTATCTAACACCCACCTTAAATCACTTTATGAGTCGATTGAACGATGTCCGTAGGGATGCCAATCCCGAAATCCCGATCCCGAAAATCCCGGGATTTTTCGGGATCGGGATTTCCCGAATCCCGGGATTAGTGAAAAAAAATCCCGGGATTTTTCGGGATTAATAAATCCCGGAAAATTATGAGATTTTTGATATTTTAGGAACATTTTTGAAGCTCCCAAAATACCTAGATAGCTAAATTTCACCATATTCAAACGGAGCCTCATTTTTTAACTTTTATCAGGGAACAGCAGGTCTTCCTTACATTGACAGACTTATAAACAAGTTTATTAATCAATTCGCGTTGACTATTAACGATGTCGTCAGCTCCATACATTAAATAATATGAATATAAACCATCAATATGTAGTTTTGGCCTTCTATGGGAACTTGAATCAGCATTTACGAATGAATGAATTTGTGCAACATTTTATCAGGATTGTCGCATAATCAACATACTTATGACTGCTCAAACAGTATTCCGGGGGACAATTGTATGGGACTAGGGGCAATCATGGACCATTTTCAATTACAAACAAACCTTATCAACAGAGAGTATTTGTGAACAATTTTAGCCAGCTAGCTCCTTTCGTTTGTGCCCTATCGTGTTTTAAACAGACAGACAGACAGACGGAAATTTTTTGTTATAAAATAAAGCAATACTTTTATTACTTTTAAACTGCCTTACCAATCCTAAAAATTATTTTACTTTTGCATATGTATCAATACAAAAGTTATACAATTTTCAGTTTTGTTATGGATTTCTCACTGTTTAAAGTCCAGAATACGGGTATAAATACGAAATACATTTTTTATCATATTTATTTTAATTCAATGCATTAGTTTTTCCTTTGTTATATTTTTACTTAAATAAAATAACCAAAAAAAATTGTTTTTATTGTTGAATTTTATGTTTTTTGCCGTTTAACTAAAATCCCGAAGTCCCGAAATCCCGAAAAATCCCGGGATCCCGAAAAATCCCGGGATCCCGGGATTTACATTTCTAAAATCCCGAATACCGGGATTTGTAAAACCCAGTCCCGTTTGGCATCCCTAGATGTCCGCCTGTCCGTCTGGCTGGCTGTCCATGTAAACCTTGTGCGCAAACTACAGGTCGCAGTTTTGAAGATATTTCGATAAAATTTCGTATTATATGGTCGGGCTTGACCAATCATACTTTCTTACTTGTTTTAAATTGTATTTTCGATTATTTAGCAAAGGTATTTAGGTAGAGAAAATCCGGTATGTGTGAACAACTATTTTTTGTGCGATCACTATCTACACAGAGTTGAAATCTAAATCAACAGGGTAGTGGCTACATTCTAATTAAGCTGCATAATAATTAGGGGATTTCCCTAGCTGTTTGCTTTTAAATTGTCTTCTGCTGTCAATTAAAATTTCTAACATATACGTTTTAGTTAGTGCACACATTCAGCTGGAATTCCAAATTCATTTTTTTTAAATATAAATTCAACATGAAACTTTTATTTTTATGGGAAAAATGTTTGTAGATGGGAATTAGATGCCATTCGCAAATATGAACAATCTTGCAGAAGTGAACTGGACTGGTTTTAATTAATTTATATTATATGCACTGTACGCTCTTTTGTCTAAATTCTCCATGACCATTACCACAAGTATGGCCCAATGAAGCCTCCATCCCAATTTCCTACCAAATGGTGGCACGTTGTGGATTTATTTGTTTTTTAAAATGTTAAATTTTAACTAACCCTAAACTGTCAGCAGTCGATTTTTTATTTTCTTTACTGCACAAACCATCTATCGAACAGAAACAAAACTTCAGACGAAAAATCCTTACATTCAATAAAACTTATCTATATATATAGAAATGGTGTAAAAATGTATAGTAATTCATAAAATGAAAACGGCTGGGCCGATTTCTGTAACATTTTTTGTCAGGAAAAGGTCGAAAAATTGAATAAATCGAAAATCGAGTTTTACTCTAATGTTTTTAACCCAAGTATTATTTCATTTTTTTTTTTTATCAAGTTATCTTTGTAAAGCATGTCAGTTATTATGTTTAATGTCAATTATGTTCATTTGTTGTTAATCTGATTAAAATTAGTGACCATAAAAAAGTGCGTACTAAAATTATTAAATATTTTCAACAAAACCCAACTTGGTACTACAAAAAGTTGGTCAAACAATCAAAGGTCTGCTATCAAACTCCCAGAGCTAGAGCTCCCATTTTCAAAAGAGTATTGACCCGGTTAGGTCAGTACTGGGACTATTTGGTACGAAAACTTAAAGCCAATACAGGTTTAAAAACATACAAGGCTCAAACAGTGCCTGACAGGAACGCTGCTAAAAATTTAGAGGCCAAAAACAGAGCACGGAAATTGAAGTCAAATTTTATAAACAAAATATTCCTGCTGCATAATGGATGACGAAACTTATGTTCTGACAGATTTTTCGCAGCTTTCGGGTCAAAATTTTGATGTTGCTGATGCTCGAGGAAATATTGAAGAAAAGTTTAAGACCCAAAAGCAGACAAAATTTCCCAAAAAGTTCTTGGTATGGCAAGCAATATGCAGTTGCGCCAAAAAAGTTAAACATTTGTTACAAAGGGCTCTATAAATACCGAAATTTACATCAAGAAATGTTTACAAAAAGGATGCTTCCATTCATAAGACTTCTTAGTGTGTCCACTTATTTTTGGCGTGATTTGGCACCTTGTCACTATGGTAAGAAAGGTCTTGAGTGGTAAAAGAACATTAATGTGGTATTTGTACCAAGATAGGCAAATTTTCCAAACTGCCTGGAGCTAAGGCCAGTGGAGAGAGATATTGGGATCTTGTTAAAAGAGAATTGAAGAGCACAAAAAAGGAGTCCAAAAGTGTGGTAGAGTTTAAACGGAGATGGACAACCTTTTCGAACAAAGTGAAAGAAATCACTATAAAAACCATAATGGAAGGGTTTCCGTAAAATGTTCAAAATTTCATCACTAGTGATTAGAACTATGAAAATAATATTTTTGTAAATTGTAATAATAATTTCAATCAAATAAAAAAAAATCAAAACTGTAAGTTTAGTGGTTTAATTTTTATTAACATACAGTGCACTCGCGGTAACGTAAATACCGTCTAACGTGAACACCGCCTATCGTGAACAAGCTTTTGTTTACATTGACTACTCTGTAACGTGAACAAACTCAGAAAGCTCTATAACGTGAACAGTTTTTTCACTCCATTTGTTTTCTAAGCATGTAGACAACACTAAAATACATACTTTAAATTCGATTTTTAAAGTCTAGGGAAAACAGTTTAAGGAAACTTCAAAATAATAAACTTTTTTTTAAAATAAATTGCAATGCCACATACGAAAAGCACATTAAAAGGACGCACTGCAGCAACATATTAAAAATGGTAATAACAAGAAAAAACAAAAATATTAATTGCGTAAATCATTCACTCCCTTCCAGCAGTCATAAATAATCATTACAATGCATTTTTACATTACATTTGAGTGCAATGCATTTGCACTTTTGTGTTGCATTGTGCGGTGTATTCAATCAAGGAGAAGTAATGACCTCCTACATGTAAATACTTTGGAGCCCTCAACGGCCCCATAAACTAAGAATATAATGATGATTAAACAGACTATTTGTACAAACAACAAAAACTAAGTACAAAGTACCTACAGCAAGAAGGCCAAGAAGGAGAGAAAAATAAGGTACTTAAAGCCAGACAAATATAAACTCATCAATGTAAAAAAAATAAAATAAATAAACATTAAACAATACTCAACATGGCTTTTTTGTTTATTTTATTTATGTTTCTTTTTTGTTTGTTTTTTAGTTCTTTTAGATTCAATTGTACAATTGAACAATATTTAGCTGATGGTTGGAGTAGTCCCCAGTTTAAAGTAGCTAACTTGGTTGCATTTAAAGGCACCACATAGTAGATAACAATTGTTGCTAAAAAAAAAAAACAGGAAAAAACGCATGAAGAATAAGAAACAATTGCCATGAGAGTCCAGCCATGTGATGTTTCAAATATTTGTTTGCTACTCACATACGAGTAGAATTTTTTTTTTTTGTTAAATTAATCAAAATAAAGATGAAAAACTTTTAAAAATTTAAAGAGGGCGGTGTCTGATGTTTGCTTTTACTGCTCTGGTGCTGTAATAATGATAATAATTTACAAAACCGTAATGTAGCTGTTGGTCTTCGTCAATCTGATATTTAAGTAGAGTTCTGTATACAATACGGTTTCAGTGTTTATTGTATTATTGTTAGAGATGTAAAAGAATGCAATTTTTGTATTTGTCAAAAGTGCTAAATACTATTGTAGTTTAATGAATTTCTAATGTGGATGTTTCAATACACATTTTCCTATATTTGTAAATTTATGGATTTTCGAATCTTTTTAATAGATTTTTCGACTTTTTATCATATTTTAATGTTAAAAATAGATGGTTGCTAGATTTAATGACATTTTGCATTAAAAATCTACTTTTTCAGTCGATTTTTTGAGATAACATAATTGTACGACTTTTTTTTTCCAAAAAATTAGTCGATTTTTTTGCAGCAAAGATGCGATTGTTTGAAAGTAGATTTATAGAACCCTACTACACAGAAAAAACTACTTTTTAAACTGTTTCAATTCAAATATTTATCAGATATTCAACTTGTTTCAATTATTTTATAATTGAATCAAGTATTCTTGTGCTCAAAAACAATATTGTTACGAATTTGCAATAGAATTTAACAGTCTGTAACGACTGCCTGCAGCGTTCATCATGTTTATAAACACGTCCATCAGTAGAAGCTTCTACTTATCAACAATGTTGATAGCATGCGGTTGTTAGCATTGTAACACTAAATGTTTAAGCTGCTAACATTAACATCGAAAGCTCTAGAATTCGAACATACTAGTTTGTCCGTTAAGAGCATTGTAGAAGATTCCCGAAAGAGTGCGTGTGTATAAATAGTGGCAGAGGTTGCAGTCGTGTGTGAGTTTATCATCAACATCAACTTAAGTTTGTACTTTATAAAATGTGTGTGACTATTTGAACTGTTGTTGTACATTTTAAATAAATAAAGAGTTACGTTTTAAAAAGGTTAAAACGTAACAATATTTTCTACTAAAATTTGAGTTTTAATATTGATAATTTGGATAATTGCTTATAAAATTTTCGTTATTGATTGAACTTTAATAAAGAATATTGAAAAAACATTTTTCGTAATTGTAATCACATTTTAGTTTCTTTTTTTTAGTTTTCAATTACGAAAAATGTATTTTCAGTAACTTTTATACCCTTCACCATGAGTGGCAATATATATGTTTCTCATTCCGTTTGTAATTTCTACATTTTTCATTTGCTACCTCACAAAGTGTATATATTCTGGCTTGTTATATATAGCTGTATCGGTATAGCCATGTCCGTATGTATGTTGAAATCAACTTTCCGTAGCCCTCAAATAACATACATACATGATTTATGCATCAATATATATCGACACAATCGGCCCATAAATGGCTGAGATATAAGGAAAAAACCAGGACAACCTAGATGTTTGATATATATCTGAATTACTAAATCATTAATATAGACAATATAGGTATAAAATAATAGATATTTCAATGACCTTTGGAACGGCGTATATAAGATCAAAGAAAGTCGGACCTACAGTTGGTCAAAATCGGGAAAAATAATTTTACCCTGATTTTTTTTTCACAAAAAAATAAATTTTAAAAAAATGTTCCCCAAATGATTTTTCACTAATAAATTAAAAAAAATAAATTTTTTTCAAATTCCACATTTTGTTTACTAAAAATATTTAAAATTTTTTTAAATTAATTTTTTTTAGTTTTATAATAAAGTTCAAACTAGTTATAACTGGAAATTTACAACATTTTAACTGAGAGTGTTTTGGAAGAAGATTACGTTCTTTTGATTTTGGACAGTCAGGCTACAAAAAGGATTTATCTTAGTATGAGAAAAGGTCTGGAGTTGACATAGACTGTAGCACATGTGGACTTTGTGAATCCACATTGACTTCAAAAGATGACTTTGTCAGCATCAGTTCGAGCAAAACCATAAGCGTCAATGTGAAATGCACTTCATTTAACATTGATGGCATTTGATATCGCGAGAATATAACAAAGTTCTTGCTGCCCAAATTGAATGATATCATGATACCATACAGCCCGTGAAATTGACAGAATTACAGCATGATATATATATTTCTGGTGTACTCTCTCGTTGCGATGATCGATGAACGATCGCGTATGGACGCTAATATGATTCCGGGGTTCGTGAAAACCGCTGGTCTAAGGGATTTAACCCAATAAACATTTGTATTGGAATTCAAGTTGAATGCAGGTTTAATTCAATACTCCACACGCAGAGACAATGGTTGCCACAAACATATACTTGTTTACCGTAACCATAAATCATGTGAATCGTAAGTTAACCATATTAAGGTTACCACAAACATTTAAATAGTTATTTTGACGATAATATTATTAAAAAACTTTTAAAAGTGTTGAAATGGTTACTGTAAACATGCACAACAATATTTTTTATCCGATAATTAATGAATGAACTCTTTTAAATAAATTATATACACATACTTTTAATGAACTGTAATATAAGAGCAATCATTGCTCTACTAGTGAAATTACACACAAAAAAAAATAAAGGTATAAATATATTAAAAATTAATCTGATGAAATTTCAAAAATATCCTTAAAGCATTTATGATTCAGATCAACATTAATCTTTTACGTTATTTTGAAGAGTTCGGTAAAATATTCGTATTCGGCTTCGAATAAATACTTTATCCAGTATTCGGGAAAAATAGGCTGAAATAAGCTCTAATATCGGGAGCATCCTGAACAGTAGAGGGATTAAAGCGAATATTGAAAGTACACCCAAAAATTGTATGCGTTAAATATACATCAAAAATAAACCACCCAAATAAAAAAAAAAACAACTAAGAGAGCTATATTCGGCAGTGCCAAATCGTATATACCCTTCACCAAATTATACTTTAAAATAAAATTAAAAAAATTTTATTTTTTTCAATATTTAAAAATATTTTTTTTAAATTTTCTTTAATTTTTTTATTTAATAGTAAAAAAAATGTATGACATTTTTTTTTTTTTTTTTTTGAGAATATTCGGGTTAAAAAATATTTTTCCCTATTTTGACCCATTGTAGGTCCAACTTACTATAGCCTTATATACATCGTTGCAATGGACTTTGAAATATCCATCATTAGATATCCATATTGTCTATATTTATGACTTAGTAATCGAGATAAAGATCAAATATAGGCCAAAAATAGAAGTTGTCCCGGTTTTTCTCCCTTATATCTCAGCCATTTGTGGGCCGTTTTTCTCGATTTTAAATAGCAACCGAGCCGAAAGAATTCCCTATATATTAATGTATTAATAATGTATGTAAGTTATTTGAGTGCTACGTAAAGTTGATTTCAACATACAGACGGACATGGCTATATCGACTTCGCTATCTATAACGATCCAGAATATATATACTTTGTAGGGTTGCAAATGAAAAATGTAGAAATTACAAACGTAATGACAAACTTATGTATATTATACACTTGCCACTCATGGTGAAGGGTATAAAAAATATGCTTGAATCATTTATGTAAAAATTAAATTAAAAATGTCTGCTATTTAATTTAGCTTATGCGTCAGTTTTTCGAAGTTTCGAAGCGGTTTCGTTCAGTATTTGTAGACAATTTTGTAAAATTCAGCATCATGTTAAGATGATACTACCGGAAACTTGAATTCTGGAACATTAAATAATAATTGAAAATTGATAGAACATTAGAGTAATTTCGGATTAGGGTGTTTACTCTATAAATATTATTTTTGTTTCTAGTTAGTCTTTCTGTAAGTGTAAAATTTAAAAAAGTATTAACAATCATGACTTGCTGCTTATGTTGAGTTGCTATGTGTGTCTCTAGCAGTGTGTGTTTATATTTTTTTTTGTACGTCTGTAGTTGTAAACACTTCCCATATTTCCTGCGTCAATTTTGCACTTTGTTCTCGGTTGTTTAGTGGGAGAGCTGTTTAGCCCCAGCAAAAAAAAAAAATGACAGCGCATACACAATAACAAACCTCATGTAATCGAGTACATAGCAGTACATAGTTCCCTTGTCATTTTGTTGTTTTAAATTTGCTTCTACTGTTTTCTTCTGTGCAAATGGGGGGTATAAAAGTGTTGGTATACAGTTGCACGAAATTCGTATACAGCATCCCTAAAGAACCCCCTCAGCTCACCTCTAATGTTTTGTTATTGTTGGCACAAGTCCCTTCGATATGTACAGAATGTTGGGAAACGACAGACTAGTAATTCTTGTTGTTTTTTTTTTGCCTTGAATAACTGAATGACGCTAACATGATTGCGGCATCAATGCGTTTCTTTTAGTTTTTTTTTTTTTCCTTTTTGTCTTCTATGGGGTTTCTCTTTAGTTAAGTTTATTTTATTATTATTATTTTTTCTCGTATTTTGTTTGTTTTCAATTTCGATTTGAAATAAGTTTTATTTTTTCTATTTTTCTATTTTTTTTCTTTTGGTTTCTTACTGCTTTATCTACTGACCAGACTGTTGTATTGCTTTGGTATTTTTTTTTTATATCTTTTGTATTAAGTTCGTGTAAATATAAGCAAATGGAAATTGTAAAAGGCAAGTTATCTAATCAGGCAAGGGTCACGTTTGTTTAGTATAATTTACTTTTCATCTTTTTATTTTATATTTTTTTCCTTAATACTTATTTATTTTGGTATTAAAAATGAATAAAATTATAAAAAATTCATAAATATAACTTAAACTATGCAATAGTTTTGTATTTTAAATTAATCCCTAAAATATGCATTACTTTTTGTGGGTATTTATTAAAAAGTTTTCAAGTTATATTTATCCTTAAGGTATGCAATATTTCTTTCGTATTAGCATATTTTTCATGGTGTCTTTTTTGATATACAGAAATAAACAACAACAACAACAAAGCAAGTAATTGCAATAAATTTTGTTGCTTGAACTTTTTACCAGACACTATCTTGCAAATTATTATTCATACATTTTAAGTTTTGGTCTGCCTTAAAGAACGTTGCATTAAATAAAAAAATACCAGGCCGAAGCCAATCCTTTTTAAGTATTCGGCTAAAAACCTAGAATTTGAAAAGGAATAACGGCTTACAATTGAAGCTCTACTTAGATTTCATAAAGGCATACGACGGAAGTTTAACTTAGGTAGAAGGACCTATATTTGAAGCTAATTTTGTACTACGTAAATACCCGCCGTTAAACTTCAACTTAGACTTAATAGTTATCTACAAACCAAGCTTAACTTAGAATAGGTAACGACGTATTATTTCAGCTTAACTTAGACTTCATAACGACATAAAGGGTTTTCCAACAAGTGATGTTATTTTGAATCACCCGGTATTTCGGTAGCTGTCACTTTTGAAGCTTTTATTCTTTGACATTTGACAAGTAGAAACTACGCCATTACTAAAAATGGAACGATACACGCTTCAACAACGCATTGAAATTATTAAAATTCACTACAAAAATGGTGAAAATCTTGCACTAACAGTTCGCAAAACTAAAGCTAAAGCTGAAATTGGCTGTTGGGACAAGTTGATGTGATGTGAAGAATAAAACCCGTACAAGTCGCTCAAGAATAACTAAAGTGTTGGAAAAAATCCAGGTTTGTCCATTCCTCGTCGTTCTTTGGAATTGGGCATTCCACAAATGTGATTACACCGTATTATGGTAGGAGTTGGACGATATTGATATTCAACAAGACGCCGCTACGTGCCACACAAGCAACAAACCCATTGCTCTTTTACGCGAAAAGTTTCCGGACCGTGTTATCTCTCGAAGAGGTGATCACAATTAGCCACCTAAATCTTGTGATTTAACACGTTGCGACTTCTTCCTTTGGGGCCACGTGAAAGCTAAGGTCTACGCCAACAGCCCAGCGTCGATTCAAGATCTCAAAGATAGAATTCGTGAGGCTATCGAGGACATAGGGCAGCTACTTTGCGATTTGGTTATGGAAAATTTCATGAAAAGGTTATGATCCTGTAAGCGTGGTCGTGGTGGCCATTTGGCTGATGTTGTTTTTCATTATTAACGGCATACCTTCCTCTTTGTTATGAAATAAACATTCGATCATTTATCTCAAAAAATTTAATTTTTTTTTTGAATACCAAAATAACACCTCTTGTTGGAAAAACCTTTATAATGGAAGTGTAACTTAAACTACCAAAATACCTAAATTTTAGACTAATACTGGACTATACAAAAACCTGCAATTAAAGCTCAACTTAAACTTTATAAAGAAATACAATTTAAGCTTAACTTATTGTAACGACTTACAAATGTAGCTCAATTTAGTGTTTGTAGAGACATACTATTGAAGTTTTATTTCAACCACACGACCGAAGTTTAACTTAGACAGGAAGAACTATTAGACTTAATAATGAACAGATAGACATATTAGACTTAATAGTCTATGTAACGACCTACGATTGCAGCTCAATTTATACTTAATAAAGACCCACGATTCAAGCTTAACCCAGACAATGTAATGACCTACCATTGCAGCTCAGTTTCATAAAGACTTACGATTGAAGCTTAACTAGGACTTCATAAATACTCATCATTCAAGCTTAACTCAAACTGTAACGACCTACGATTGCAGCTCATTTAAGGCTTCATAAAGACTTACGATTGAAGCTTAACTAGCAGTTCATAAAGACCTGCGACTGGAATATAACTGAGACTATGTTTGCATCTCAATTTAGGATTCATATAGTCTTATGAATGAATCTTACTTAGGACTCCATAAAGACCCTGGATTGCAGCTCAATCGAGGTTTAACTAGGACTTCAGTCGCGGGTCTGACTGAAGCATATCTTAGACTATGAAGTGAGTTAAGATTGATGTTCAACTAAGGCACCATAATGACTTACGATTAAAGCTGCTTAATTTTGCTCCAATACTTTTATTAGGCCGATTTTTGGACTAATCCGAAATCAAAACCGAATATTCAGTCGGACACCAAAATAAATCTAATAAAATTATCATGATTACATAGTAAAGCAAAACAAATTAAATTGGTCTTCTAAAAAACAAATTTGAAATTAAGATCCAGCAACGTTTTAAGAATACTCTATTGTAAATATTAAACTCTAACATTCGATTATGAACAAATGAAATAAAATTTATTATTTTTTGTTATTTGATTCTCAGTAAATGGTAATACATAGACTTAAACGACCACTGAATGGCGACTCTTATTGATTGTTAGTTTCTATAGAATAGAAATTTAATCTTTATTGGTTTCTATGGTTAAAAATCACACAAAAAATATTTAGTTGGCAAAAAACTATATACAAATGAAATGGTATTTAAACTCACTACAAATAAATTTAATTATGTTAAGTTGTTTGGAACACTTGCAACATATCATGGAAAAATATTAGATTGCAAAATGACACTTATCGACAATTAGTGAACCCACAAAAGTTTAATTCTGGTGGATGAAATAACTACGTTCTAAAGCGCAGTACATACAAAATTTTAAGTGACTACAATATAGATTACTTGAACACACTTAAGTGACAATTGACTTCACGCTAGATTACCTGTAATGTATAAGGGAACCAATTGACTTCTCTTTACATTACAAAATTACCCAAAAATATAAAAAATGTAGTCAGCCAAGTAATTAGACATAAGTGGGCATTAGTGTCTAAAATGGATGCATTGAATACCTTGAAAACAGCAAGGTTTTTATCTGAGCTCTAGTCTTTAAGATGTAAAGGCGACTAAACTAATTATTATTATACAACTTTAATGGTGTAAATATCGAAATTTATAAATATTATGAGTACCAGAAACTCATTGAAATTTATATTAAAAACAATATCGGCAGCGTGTATTTTAAATTCACATTGCCAGCCTGCAAAAAAAAAATCAAAATGCATTCATTGTACTTTCAAAAATATTTACCTGATATTATTGGCATTTGTTCAATATGTGTGTTTATTCGACTATTTTTATTTGCTTTAAACTACTTATGTTATAAATACACATTTTTGTTATTTTTATGAGCATTTCTTTCTGTTTTCATCAACATTTTTTAAGATTATGTCATTTTTGCTTTTTTATAATTCTATTATACAATTAGTGCTGGTATATAGCGCTAATGAGATAACAAAATTTTTGGTAAATTTTTGAGACATTTTAAAATTAAATAACACAAAACATTGTTAGCAATGTTTAGGTAGTAAGTTTATTTTAAAAGCAACAAAATGTGCCAGCAATATTGCTGACTTTATTATACCATGTATTTTCACTTAACAATAAAACAATCCCATAATATGGTATTTTCTGTTGAAGAAATTCATTTATGGGATGTCTCAAAATTCACGCCATTTGTGCAGTAAAGTGTTGCCAAAAAAACCAAGAAAACAGTTTGACAGCTGATAGTTTTGGGTTAGTAAAAGTGTATCATTACTAGAGAGAACAAGCATTTACAGCCACAGTTTTGAGCAAAATTATCATGAGGTCTCAAATGAAAAGTATGGAAATTACAAACGGAATGACAAACTTATATATTAACAAGTAAGAGAACTATATATCTTATATACCCTTCACCAAATTATACTTTAAAATAAAAATTTTAAATATTTTTAGGTAAACAAAATTAATTCTTTTTTTTTAAATTTAAAAAAAAAAAATTTTTTTTCAAAATTAATTTTTTTTTTTTTCGAAATAGGTTTTTTAAATTTTTTTTTTTTAATTTTTTTTTTTAAATTTAATAGTGAAAAAAAATAGTTTTGGTAAAAAAAAAATTCGGGTTAAAAAATATTTTTCCTGATTTTGACCCATTGTAGATCCAAATTACTAATGTCTTATATAAATCGTTGCAATGGACTTTGAAATATCTATCATTAGATATCCATATTGTCTATATTAATGACTTAGTAATCCAGATATAGATAGGCCAAAAATCAAGGTTGTCCCGGATAGCCATTTGTGGACCGATTTTCTCGATTTTAAATAGCGACCGAGCCGGAAGAATTTCCGATATATTGATGTATCAATTATGTTTGTAAGTTATTTGGGGGCTACAGAAAGTTGATTTCAACATATAAACGGACAGACGGACATGGCTATATCGACTTCGCTATCTATAACGATCTAGAATGTACATACTTTGTGGGATCGCAAATGAAAAATGTGGAAATTACAAACGGAATGACAAACATAGGGTATAAAGGGTATAAAAATGTTGAGTGTTTTTTCTTAAGTTCATTTTGCTGGCAGCCGATAACAGAATAAAACGAGTAAATAATGTGGATTCGATTTACAGAACACCAAACAATGTTAATTTGTATTCGGTCTTCAGAACTTAGAGCGATGATCTCGTTTAAGTGCAGGGTATTCTGAATATACGAGAGCGGCTCAATAAGTCCCAGACTTTTTGAATGAAACACAAGTTTTAGGATAAAAAATCATTTAATTTTTCAACATAATCTCCTCTGTGCTCTATACACTTTATCCAACGTTTCTCCCGTTTTTTTATTGCTTTATAGGTATTTGTTTGTGAGATGAATTCATCGTTGGAGTCAAATCTCTTTCCGCCAAACCATTTCTTCAGGTTTTGAAAGAAGAAATAGTCACTCGATGCTAAGTTCGGAAAATAGAGCGGCTGAGGAAGCAATTTGTAGCCTAGTTCATGGATTTTTGCCATGGAAGCTGCACATTTATGCAACCTTGCATTGTCCTTTTGGTAAATATCTTTTTTGAAGTCCTCATTAAATCGAACCAATCAGTTGCCAATCAGGAGTCACCATGACTTTACTGGCTGACAAACCCACCTCGGCCTTCTTTGGCACCGATTCACCACGAGATACCCACTGTTTTGTCTACTGTTTGGTCTCTCGTGTGTTGTGTTGAATTCATGTTTCGTACACGGTTACGAAGCGGAGCAAAAACTCGTCCAAACACTCCCGCGAAGTTGTTACATGATTGCGTTTGTGGTTGATTGTGAGCAAACGCGGTACCCATCTGGCGAAAAACTTTTTCATAACCCATTGATCATTCAAAATATAAACCACTGAGCCATGTCAGATGCCTATTGCTTTCACAATCTCTTGCACTTTCAATCTCCGATCGACCAGCACCATATCGTGAATTGTTTCGGGTGTAGTGATCTCAACTTTTGTTAAAAAACTTTTAAAAATGTGGAAATGGTTACTATAAACATTCACAACTATATTTTTTCTCTGCGTGTAGGAACTCTGCACCATCAGTCATCAGTGGTTTACCGAACGTTTTCAAAACGTTCGGTAAACCACTTTTTAACCATTGAGACTGATGGTGCAGAGTTCCTACACGCAGAGAAACAATATAGTTGAGCATGTTTACAGTAACCATTTCCACATTTTTAAAAGTTTTTTAACAATGTTATAGTAACAGTAACTATTCACATGATTGTGGTAACCATAATATGGTTAACTTACGATTCACATGATTGTATCAATAATATACATGGTTACAGTAAACAAGTATATGTTTGTGACAACCATTTTTATGATTAAGGTTTTACCATATTATGTTGCTCTCGGCTCATTGATATCATAATCTGAGAACAACATATTATGATATAGAGATTCATCATAACAATGGTTGTCACAAACATATACTTCTTTACTCTAACTTCATATATGATTGATACAATCATGTAAATAGATACTGTGACTATAATATTATCAAAAAACTTTTGAAAATGTTGAAATGGTTGCTGTAAACATTCTCAACTATATTTTTTATCTGCGCGTATAGTATTTATCAAGCTTAGCCTTTATTTAGTGCCGAAATTCACTTTTTTCCAATTTCTCCTCAAGCCAATGGCTGTCAAACACAAACTAAATGACGCAGCTTGTTTAAATTTTGACAGGAGTCAACTGACAGATGCTTGTTGACTGTTAAATTCACGTACTTTGGTGATCTGTAAATCGTATCCAAATGATTTATTCACTTCACTTTCAAGTAAACATCCTGGGTTCTACATACAGAAACGTGCCATTTAAAGAACATTAACTTAATAATTATTCGTTTTTGAAAATCAATTGATTTACAGAACAGGACCCGTTATTTATTTACATGTTTAAAAACTTTTCAATTCCTACTATTATTTAATAATTTTACATATAAAGTGAAAGTACAAGTTCCTAATTAAATTGAAATCTATTAAATGTTAAAATTTAATACCATCATAAACCACCAAAAAACAAGCTGATTTATTACCAAATAATTTATTTCATTCATTATTTTCTGCATAAACTTCAAAATTGTGTAAAATTTTTTTTCTAATTTCAACTCTATCATAAACTATGTACAAAACAGGAGTCTATTTATCATGTGCTTTAACTGGCCACTTAACCACTTATCCATTCATTCATTCATTCATCCATCGATCGATCTATTCAATCTATGTTTTTTTTTTTTTTGGTAAATCTGTTAATAGTCTTAAACTACTCCTTAAAGCAATTTTAACACATGTTGGAATAAAAAAATAAAAAAATAAAAAAGTGTTTAAACCATAAAACCAACAACTTTAAACATATTCGTACACTATATACGCTTAGACGTAGTTCCTAAATCAACAACTTAACTTTACTGACCGTAAATGGAGAGACAAAAATGCAAGTGGGAAAAAACCGCAGACGCATTATTGAAACATTTAACTAGAGATTTGTGCATTTTGCTTTAATGAAAATTTAATTGCATTTCTGCGTCTATTACGCATTATGCTGGTTTGTTGGTTGATTGGTTGGTTGGTCCCTGAGTCTGGTGATTGAGAGGTATTTTCTGTGTGTTTTTCACTACCTGCACTGCTTGCATAGCAATGTTGCGGTTAATGTAAAAGAAAAACTAGTTGACTGTCAAATACTGCAGACTTGGTGAGTTTCAATTTCAGAAAAAAAAACCCGGAGGTGTCCAACGTATGTTGTAAATTCCAATATCAATATTTGCTTAATTTCATCTTAATTACTTTAAAGGCAAATTTTCTGTTTGTGTAAACGATTTTCCATTAGTTTTAATATGTTAAAATCATTAGAGAATAACATTAAGGGTTTTCAGATAGTTTTTTTTTACGTATTACGATTAAAAAATTAATTTCTCTTTATGCAGTTTTGTGGCCCCTTTAATTTAAACAAATTGCACATTTCTTCACCTTATTGCCAATTTGTCTTAAAATGTTTTGTCATTTAACAAACACTTGAACCGAGGAGGCGAACGAAAACCCGTCCACAGTCATGGCAGCAGCAAGTGCGTGTGTCCCAAAGACACACCATGCGTAAATTGTTAAATAATGTTTTATTTCATTTCATTATTTTTCCTCTTTACGAATTTTTTTTTTATTTTTTTGTCTTTTGGCAACAAAATAAACTTGAATACTTTACACCACTGAAGTTAAACGGAGTTTTTAATCAAATACCATGTATTCGAATATAAATGTTTAAATGTTGGATGTGAACATGTAATAAATTATGTTGTTGTTTAATTTGATTATGGCCAATTTTTTATTTTTTATTTTTTTGTTAACGAAGATACGGAAATTTTGACATGGCCAAGTTAAATTAACGAAAATGTTATTAAATATTAAATGCTTTAATTATTATGTAATTTTGAGTGGTGGAAAATTGCAACAACAAAAATAAAAATTAACAAAATAAATACAATAATTTACTTCCAGTTTTGAATTTAAGCTGACAAAGTTGTGTGCTTAATTGAAAGCATTTTAAAAATGCTTTAAAATACCAGTTGCAGCTGTCTAATTGTCATTTTTCATTAAAAATTGACAGACGCTTTGGTTTACAGCACTTATTTTATATGTAAGAGATAAAGCACTTTTGTTCAAACATAATATAGTGAAGGGTGTCCTTAATGTTTATAAAACTAAAATAAAAAATCGTTTCAATAACCTGGCAAGTACAAACCCTCAAAGGCTTTAGAGCAGTGGTCAGCACTCATAGCCACCAGGGGCCGAACAAGTTGATCTATTAAGATGTACAGAACACAAATGTAGACGAAACTCTTTATAATTATCAAAAAGAAAACTAATTGGAGAATGTGCATCAAAAACAATAAGAAAATTTGTTTTATGCAACATTGCAATACAGCTGCAAATGTTGCATGACCTGTTTGTGCCTACCACTGCTTTATAGAAACAAATAATGTATGAACTAGTCAAAAGCATTGTCACATACCGACCAATAATCATTTTTACTAGAATTCAAGTGTAAAACAAGTGTAATTCAAGTCTTGAGACTTCAAGCCACAAGTTTTTTGTTTGAAATATTTTTTAATTTTTTCAAGTTTTTATGATAAAAGTCGTTCTAAACATTGATCACAATTTTTAAAGTCTGTTGGTTTAATTGGTTTGTTAGTAGAAATATAAGTGCTCAAACAAAAAGATTCTCATGCTAAAATAATAGCCCCTTTAAGATCAATCACTAGTTATTTGCTCAAAAGAAGCTGAGGAGGTAATGATTGTCGATTTCATCTTACATTTCGCCACCATATTATCGAGGTGTCGGATTTTACATATAGAATACACCCTGATCCAATTAAATAAAAAATAAATTGAAGTTTACTAAAATTAAAAACTGATTGTTTTTTCTCAAGAGATAAGTAATAACTAAAGACGAAAGAAACCGGGGTTTTCCGGCTGATGACCAACCGAACCTAATATTTGAATATAAAAAAATATTTTTTTGTTTTTTTTTTAAATTTTTTTTATACATTTAATAGAAATTAGCAGGTTGTACAAAGTGCTTTCACTTCAAATTTCAATGTGTTTTGAAAATTTCACAATTTTTTTTATTGAAAATAATTAGACTTTCAGATGGAAATAATTTCAGGTTTAAATACGAATTTCCCACCTCTTAACTGAAAGGATAACACTGCTCCTGTCAACAGGCATCTGTCAGTTGACTCCTGTCAAAAGTTGAACAAGCTGCGTCATTCAATTTGTGTTTGACAGTCATTGATAGCAGACTACTACCTCGTGACTTGAGGAGAAATTGGAAACACTTGAATTTCGTTTGTTTTTGCGGAAAAAACCATCACTTGTATCAAGGCTAAACTTGATAAATACAAGGTGCCGCAAAAGTAATCCTCCTATCAGAAAATGCTATAAATTTTGCGATTGGCACCTAATGTCAGTTCTATTTTGACATTTGTGTAGTAAACACATGCGAAGTACACGTTAATAAACAATGACTATTTATTTGACCAATAATCGGTCGGTGACTTTGGCACAACGTAAATTTCGTCGCAGATTTCCTGGCCATCCAACGCCTACTGGTGAAACACTGCGACGTTTAGCCGCTCGCCTCGAAGAGACTTGCACAACACGAGATGCTGCCAAGCGTGGCAGACCCCGGAGTAGCCGTTCTGCAGAGAATATTGCTGCTGTAGCCGAGGATGTCATGGAAGCGCCGTCGACATCGACCAGACGACGTGTCACGCAAATGGGTATCAGTCGACGGTCTTTACAGCGAATTTTGGTACAAGATTTGAAGATGTTTCCGTACAAAGTCCAGACGGTGCATCAGCTGTTAGCTGCCAAACGGTTACTGTGAATGGTGAGCGCTACAGAGCAATGATCAACGAGTTCATTTTGCCGCAACTTGATGAATTGGGATTGGAAAACATGTGGTTACAACAGGACGGTGCAACGGCACACACTGCACGTGCCACAACCGATATGCTGAAGGATGCATTTCCCTGGCGCCTAAGCAAGATCGCCTGATTTGACCACTCCAGACTTCTTTTTGTGGGGCTTTTTGAAGTTGGGGGGTTATGTCAACAAGCCTTAGACTCTTGCAGCTCTTAAAGACAATATCCGTCAAGAATGTGAGGACCTATCGCCGGAAGTTTTGGCCAAAGTGATGGAAAATGTCATACAAAGGGCTCAAATGACAATCAACTGTGGCGGCGGCCATTTACATGACATCATATTCTCGACTTGATGTAAAAAAAATTAAAAGACCAAATAAAAATAATCCACAAGAAGAATCAAAGTTAATCATTTTTTTTTTTAATTACAGCCAAAAAACATCGGAAGTTTACTTTTGCGCCACCTTGTACTATAGGCACTCTGTACCATCAATTTTAATGGTAAACAAGTAAGAGAGCTATATTCGGCTGTGGCTAATCTTATATAGCCTTCACCAATTTATACTTTAAAATAAAAATTTTCAATATTTTTAGGTAAACAAAATTAATTTTTTTTTTTTTAAATTTAAAAAAAAAATTAACTTTTTTTTTAATTTTTTTTTTTTTTTTTCAAAATTGTTTTAATTTTTTTTTTTTTAAATTATTTTTTTTTAAATTTCTTAGTGAAAAAAAATTTGTTGGTAAAAAAAAAATCGGGTTAACAAACATTTTTCCCGATTTTGACCCATTATAGGTCCAAACTATTACAGCCTTATATACATCGTTGCAATGGAATTTGAAATATCTATCATAAGATATCCACATTGTCTATATTAATGACTTAGTAATCCAGATATAGATCAAAAATAGACCAAAAGTCGAGGTTGTCCCGGTTTTGTTCTTATATCTCAGCCATTTGTGGGCCGATTTTCTCGATTTTAAATAGCTACCGAGACGGAAGAATTCCCGATATATTGATGTATCAATTATGTTTGTAAGTTATTTGGAGGCTACGGAACGTTGATTTCAACATACAGACGGACAGACGGACATGGCTATATCGACTTCGTTATATATAACGATCCAGAATATATATACTTTATGGGGTCGCAAATGAAAAATGTAGAAATTACAAACGGAATGACAAACTTATATATACCCTTGCCACTCATGGTGAAGGCTATAAAAAGTGGTTAACTGAATTTCGTTGTAGTCCTACGACCAGTTGAGGTTTCTACCCCTGATATGGTGTTGGCCGATCGGAGATTGAAAGTGCGCGAGATTGTGGAAGCCATAGGCATTTTACATGGCTCAGTGATTTCAATCAATGATGAAAGCTTTCCGCGTTTGCTCACAATTGGGCGCACAAAAGGATACACACATGTGTAGTTTCCATGGCATAAATCAAATTAACTAGGCTACGAAATGCTCCCCCTTTCCCCCTATTCTTCTGATTTAGCACCGAGTGACTATTTCCTGTTTCCGAACCAGAAGAAATGTTTCGACGGAAAGATATTTAACTCCAACGATGAAAACATCTCATAAAAATACCGAATTCGATGCCCTCGACAAATTATACTTTTTGGAAAAATTGTAGAAACGTTGGACAAAGTACATTATGAAAAATAATATAATTTTTTATCCAAGAACCTGTGTTTCATTCAAAAAGACCCGCCCTCGTAGTTAATTTTAAGTCAAAAGTGGACAGATGTTTTAAGGGTTCCTAAATTTCCGAACGTTTTCCATTCCCTGGAAATATTGAACAAATCTGTTCATATCCGGGAATTTTGGTTGCGCAACCGAATTATAATTTTTTTTTGTTGTGTATCGAGTGTATCGAAGTATCGAAATCCTTCGATTATTTATTAGATTATTTATATCATAATTCTTCTGTGTCAACTGATTTTCTATTGCTAGTATCGAAAAGAAATTCCTGAAATTTTCCGGGAATTCCAAGGAAAATTTTACCGATTAGAAACCCCAGCTGTTATAGTTTCAACAAAAGTACATTTCTTTATGTGTTTTCTTCAATTGGCACTTACTGTGTTAAACAATTATATTGTTATTACATACAAAGACAAACAAAACCATTTGTCATTATTAATTATTGATTTAAGATTTCAAAAGCCAATAAAACTAATTAAATAATCGTCTAAACAAAGCAATCGAACAAAGTTTTTAATGTTAAAGCAATATTTAGTTTTGGCTAAGTAATCAAATAAATCATCGAAATCTTTTCTTACAAAATTTTTCATTTCATATTGCATACGTGCTTACAAACATTTCCAATATTTTCGAATTGTTTTCTTAAAAACACAACTATAAATCATCTTTCTTTTTAGACGTGCGTGCTGAAGGAGTCTTTGAAAAAGAAAAACAACTTTTTTTTATTGTGGTAAGAAAGAAACAGAAAGGAAATATGCAGCATATTCCAGTTCTAACCAGTTCTAATTAATTATTTCAAAACTTGTAAATACAATCTGACGGACATGTCATGTTTAAATGCTTTGATGTTGTTTGTTTTGTTGTATGTTCTCTATTTGTATTTGAATAGTTGTTGCGTTTTCAGTTTGTTATTTGAAACATTGAAATAAGAATTGAATAACACACACCCACCCATACATACAGCATCATTCTAATGCTGTCACATCTTGTCATTGTCATAAACAACAGCAACAATATTTAAATAACAAAGACAAGACACTGGTACCCACACCAGTGTTGCCAAATGTAGGGCAAATTACTTTTTTCTAGGGATTTTTTTTTTGTATAAATTTGAAGTGTAGGGATAATGGGAAAAACATTTTATTCTTTTTAATAAAAAGAAAACATAAATCTGTGTAAAAACTAAAAAGCACAAAGACTCTTTAATATTTGTTAAAAGCGCAGTCGACAACAGCGAAACTAATTTTGAAATTAGGATCATTTATATATAGACAAACTATAGAAAAATATTGCAGCAGATTCATTCATTACACTAGTTTACAAGGTTTTTGTTCATGTTGTGTTCAAACAGTGATTTTGTCGGGATGCATTGGATGCTCTTGGATTTCATAAGGATTGGTATCGTCCCGAATTCGGCAATTTGGTTTGTTCATCCAGAAATGGGCCTCATCGCTGAAGATAATTTTTTGATGAAAATTAGGGTCAACTGCCAACTGCTGCAGGTACCATGTGCAGGTGTTGTTGAACGTTAAATCCATCCATGATGATTTGGCAATACAAACAGAATAAATGACAGTTACTTCGACAGATGTAGCTTTACCAATATGGCCGCTATCAACTGTCAAATATCCTTTTTATTTAGAAAGAAAACACTATAAATAACAATTTGTTTTTATATAAAATTCACTTGCCTGCCTCAATCAACTATAGTTTCCTAGCATATGTTGGTCACAAAAAACATGTGGAATCGATTTTGAGATACACCTCACTCTAGGTGTTTCCAATTCAAACCCTAAAGTCAACTACACCTCCTCTTTAGTCATGTCATAGGAAATTTTATTTTACTTTTATTAAAGTAGGAAAAGAAAGGGATTTTTTAATCAGCGTCGGGATTTTTCATTAAGTCTTCTGGCAACACTGACCCACACACACCCTGCTTCTAACTTGTGACAGTGAGTACCGAAAGTGTAGGAGATTTAATACAATGAATTGGATTGGATGACTGGTTAGTTTCCTGAGTAGTTTGGGTGTAAGGGATTTTTGTGTATTAAAAAAAAAAAAAAAAAACCTTAAGAGACAAGTTGCATGATATTTATTTTGTTAGTTTGTCATTGCTGTCTGTTTAGAATACAGAATAACTTTTACATATTTTGGACCTTAAAAAAAAAGTGTGTATAAATGTCAAATAAATGTTATCTTATTCTTCGTTTTCCTTTGTGCCTTTTAAAATGAAAACAATTTCTGTATTTTATTTTACTGACATTCTATGAAATGCATGGTGATTAGTTTTTTATTTTTTTTTTTATTCATATTTTTAATAAATTTTTTTAATTTATTTTAAATAAAATAAAAAACATTTTAAATATTGTTAACTAAATTGAAATCAATTTCAATGACTCTTTGCCTCTAGCCAAGCCTTTAGTTATTGCAATCCCTCGATTGATAAAATAGTATATAACCGGTTTCCGATGACTTTTGTATGTCCGACGTTAGACCATAGAAATCTTCTATGGTTGAAGCCTCAATCTTATCCACCATGTCATCGTCGAACAGCAACCACAGGCCATGGCTCTTAACAATGCTGATGTAGTGGCCACGATTTGGACCCGAACCACAGTGTATGACTACAGCCATTAGATCGTATAGACGATCGGGATTGACAGCATCGTCGGAGGTGTTAAAAAGTCTTAGCTCCAGTGGGAATACAACACGGTGAGACACTTTAATGTGACGATTGAATTGTTCCATGTATTTGAAACGTTTCAGATGCAGAGCCAAAATCATGGGTAACTTTTTGACGCGCATACGTTTTTGAGCCTCTTGATAACTGCAGCAATTGTCGCATTTGAATTTGTTGTCTGAGCATAAAGTTTCGGTGTTGCTAAAGCAGCGCAAACAATGGGTGATGGAAGTATTCTGATCCACATCGACTTGCAAATCAAAGAAATGTTCATCTTTACTGCTGACCGTTTCGCAATTTAAGCATCTGGTCTCTGAAGTCAAAGTGCCCTGGAATATCTCATGCACCCAGGTTGGTTCGGTGTTGGCGCTGTTAGTTTGTGTGGGCGTGGAGGCATCGGTTATGCCTATACCAATGCCATTGATGGAGCCTGTTGACTGGGAACATGTACCATTGGTAGAGGAATTTGAAGCAGTGGTTGATGTTGAAGTTGTGGAGGTGGATTTAATAGCTGCCGTTCCTGCAGCAGAGCCATTTTTATTGGCATTTCTTTCGGCCAATATAATTTCATTGATATGATTGATGAGAAAATTCAAAAACTCATGAGCATCTTGTTGCATATAATTGTCAAACTCTTCCTTTTCCTTGCGCAAACGCGCTATAAACTTTTTGGGCGCTATAGAGCCCACTTTCTTCTTCTGCGTGGCTATATTGTAGAAAAGATCGGCCAAGCAGGACAGCAGTGTCTCCTTGGGTCTTTTGTTTTTGGCCTTGTATTCCAGCACCTTATCGCGGAAAGGTTTACAAAAGTATAAAGCCTGTAGCACCGAGTTACTATAGCAGGTGTTGCCGAAATTCACCAAACCAAAGTAATGTTCATTGGGTGGAAATAAATCCGAGCCAATTTCCTTTTCCAACTGTGAGACATTTGCTCCCATAGTATAGCTTTTTGATTTAACAATTAAATTTATTTGAGATTTGAGAGATTCTTTATTAACAACACCAAACACCACCACCAAATACTCTATTGTTAGTTTTTCAAATTGTTTTAAAACATTTTCTTAAAATTTTCTTTAACTTTTTGTAGTAAGGGTCTGAAAATATATAAGAAAAAAAGTTGAAGAGGGGATATCAGTTCAAAAGAAGAAATTTCTTTTAAAATTTTTTTATTAGCAAAAAAAAAAACGAAAATCTTGATAAAATATTTTATTTTTTATGGGAAAATAAATATTTTATTATTTTTAAATTAAAAAAAAAAAAAAAAAAAAAAAAAAAACATAAAAATTATTAAATGTTAAACACATACACACTTTATTATCCCCTCTCCAAACAATTTCTTTTCGTATATTTTCCAGAAAATAAGACAAAAAAAAAAGAAAATTTCAAAAATCATTATAACAATTTCATTATATTGTACAAAAATAATCTTTTTTACTATAATTTTTAAATTATGTATTTACTTTTGAATAAATTAAATAAATTTCTTTAAAATACAAGAGTTTGAATAAATTTGAAATATAAACACATTTAATTGACACAAAATAAGGAGAAGGAAGAATAAAATTTCTTTGTTTTTACAAAAATACATATTTTTATTAGTAAACAAAATATTTAGTTTAAAAAATTATAATTAATTACATAGTTTTACCCCCATATGCATAAACAATTTATAAATTTATCAAAGGTTTATAAAACAAATTTTGTATGGAAATTTTGTTTGATAAACCTTTTATAAATTTATAAAATGTTTATGCATATGGGGGTTAGTAAATATACTTAATTTAAAATCTATAAAATATTGAAAATTATTGGGTGTAAGACTTAAAAATGCGGGTAACTGAGAGCCAAAAACCTAATTCATGAGAATGTATTGCAATGTGTTTTGTAATTGTATCTGAAAAGAGAGCAATTTTTTACATAGAAATTTCTCTCTCCTTCCAAAACCATTAAGAGCTACTCAGCAGCAACTTGAAAAGTTTGCGAACAGCAGGATTCATCCAAAAGCAGGGAAATTGGATACCATACGAATTAAAGCTGAGAAAGCTTCAAAGTCGATTTTGTATGTCAAAATTGATGTTTGAACAATATTAAATAAAATAATCATTACTTACGATGAAAAATGTATTCATTACGATAACCCGAAGCGTAAGAGATCGTACCTGAAGCCCGGTCTTATCTGGCCAGACCATCACATGGAACCTTTACCGAACACAACTGATTCGTTTGAAGCGAGCATTGGCCGAAAAACATCCAGAATATGCGGCCAGACATGAAACTGTGATATTCCATAATGACAACACTCGGCCACATGTTACAATACCTGTTATAAAAACTACTTAGAATGAAGTGGTTGGAAAGTTTTGCCACACCCGCTTTATAATCCAGACCTTGCCCCATCCGACTACTATTTGTTTCGATCGATGGAGAACGCTCTCTCTGAATTAAGCTTCACTTCAGAACAGAGTATCCCAAATTGGCTTGATTCGTTCTTAGCCTCAAAAGATAAGCAGTTCTTTAGGCGAGAAAGTCATAAGCCCAATAGTAAAGACTGTATTTTGTGAAAAAATCAAAATATTCACCCCTATCGTGAAATTTATGTTCCCATGAAATATCCAATTCCCTCGAAGGTAAAATTGCTATCGTGCTATTCCCATGAACTTTTCATTCACAATAGTTGATTTTGTTAGTAAAAGCTGTTTATTGGTAACAAAATTCTATCTAAAAATTTCACAACATGGGGAATTTTTACAAATGAACAAAATTCATAAACGAAAAATGGAAAAAGGGGAACATATTTCATGTGAAATATTGACTCGCGATTATATGACATATCAGTTAACTATTGTTACTAAAAGATACCAATTTATCAATAAAATTTTATGAAAAAGAAACAAGTAAGAAAGTATGGTCGTGATTTACTCAATAATCAGTATTTAGTTTATTTTCGTGAGTGATTTTCGGATGTGAGCTTTATATGGGTGCTATGTATATAAGTTTCTATATGAAACATATTTTTGTTAAATTATATTTGGATATTTGCCTTATATGGGAGCAATGACTAATTATGGACCCATCATCATAAAATTAGGTGACACGACTTCCGCATATATAAGACTTATTTAAAGCGAAATTTGTGTAATAAGTCATATTTCCGGACCACATTTGTATGGGGGCTAGGTAAAATAATGGTCCCATTTCAGTCAGTTTCCATAGGTTTCGTCATTGTACCGAAAAAATGCATGTGCCAATTTGATTGAAATATCTTCAAAGTTTGCACACAAGGTTTACATGGCCAGACAGACGGGCGTCCACAAGAACGGCCATTGTTTAATCGACTCAGAAAGTGTTAGTGTACTTTAAGTACCGACCTTATAATACCCTACACTAAGTAAATGAACAAAATCATTATTCTTTCAAAATTTCAATAATTTATATTCGGGAGTGATTTTCGGAAGTGGGCCTTATATGGGTGCTATGAAAAATTATGGACCGATCACCATGAAATTTAGTCATGTGATTAATGTATATATGAAAGTTATTTATGTTGCATTTTATGTGTATACCAATATTTTAAGGAGATTTATGCTCGTTAAAGTGATTATCGGAAGCAGGTCTTACATGGGAGCTGTGACTTATTATGGACCGATCATAACAAAATTTGGTGACATAAATTCGGTATATATAAAATTTATTGGGAGAAAAACTTTAAAACTTGTGTAGATACCTATATAAATTAAACATTTATGACCGATAAAGTCCAATTTCGGGAGAACATTTGTGTGGGGGCTAGGTGAAATAATAAAATATTTGGTCAATTCACAAGGTCTCTCATATTGTCATAATGTTCTAATATTTCACAATGGTTTTTATTGCTTTTCAAGCAAAAAAATGTCCTAAAATAATACTACTGTCCATGCTATGTTTATTGTGTTATCGTAATGAACCAGCAGAGACCAACTCTGAATGCCTAAAAGTAGGTTAAGCCGAATCGCCGAGTCGTGATACAATAGGACATTATGACAATATGACTGATAAGAGACCCTGTGAATTGACCAATTAAATGTTTTGCACAAATTAGAAGGACATATCACAGTATTAAATTCGAAAGTTGACGGTCTCACTGTTGAAGTTATTTCCATAAGAAGCGAGGTTTCAACAATTAAAACAAAAGTATATGGGGATATATGCTGTAGTGAGTATGTTGTTCCACAGATACCCTTCAAGACTATCCAGCAGTACAACGAATTTACCAGCAAGTTGGAAAACGAAGAGACTTTTAAACAATTCGTAAGTTAACACTTACAAATTTAATTTATGTACTATAATTTTATTATCAATAACTATTTTTTATCCGTAGCTGCTGGAAAAAAAAGTTTTCCGACAACCTTGCGGAGCAGTTTTCGTGGAGAGGAACTAACAATAAGCAATGCATTCGTGGATGCCGTATAACTTTGGCTATTCGACGTAAGTCGATATAAATAATTTTCGAATAATTTAATTAGATGCTTTTAAGAACAAATTTGCACTGGAAGACGAGGAATTTGATAAAATAACTCAAAAAAGAATTTGCAGTACGCCCATGACAGACTGAAAAAATGTTCCAAATACGCTTCCAAAAAAACAAAACATGACAATGAGAAGCTACAACCTTAATCGTTTACTATTTATAAACAAATATTATTAAACTAACACTATTTACTAATAAATTTATGTATGCATTTATTAATTTATTTTTTTATTATTACATAAAATGTAATGAATGAATATGAAATAAATTGTTAAGTTTTTTAAAGTAATACTAGAAATAGCCTTTTTATGTGAATAAAATGGAATTAAAACAAAATATTCATTCTCGAAGTATTGCTATCGCATTTCCAACGAATCTTTAGCAATATCGAATGTAAGCTGTTAACGAATGTATCTCGATATCGTTAAATGTATCATTTACGAACACGATTGCAATATCAATAAAACACATTTTATAAACTTTTCTAAATATCGAGATTGGAACTTAAAAGATGTTTTTTTTAATTCATAATTAATATTGCTAAATACTCGCTATTGATATCGTAAGCGAAACTTCGATATCGAAAGATTTGCTGCCACAAACTGAGCGACAGGTGTGCTCTATGAGCACATTCTCTTGTCGCTTTTGATAGCCGTTTTTGAATGTTTTACCCGAGAAATTATTGAGAAAACTTCGATGGTGGTCAAGTGAGTAAGAGCATTTACAAAAACAAATGAGCACCAAGAGTATAGGGCTTGGGCACCATTGCTCTATATCCATACATACATATTTACCAATGTGGGGTTCTGTTTGTACCGCCAGTGGTCGGTCAAATCAAAAAAAAAAACTATTATTTAGGAAAATATTCAAACCAAATAACTAATATAAGAAAACATATTATTAAATTGTTCTAATATAAATGGGAATCTCTTTTAAGATATTAATTGGTCTATCTAATCACTATTTAATTCACTTTATAATTAATGTCACTCCTACTTATTAAAGTGATGCATTTCAAAAAACAAGTTCTCCAATTCCAAAAAAGCCAAACATTCTAACATCCATTAACACGAAGCCTGGTTATGAGTTAACTAATAGTTATACTGTCGTTTTAAATTATTTTTTTATGAAAACTGTCAGTATAACTATTAGTTTACACATAACCAGACTTCGTGTTAATGGGGGTAACACATAAAAAACCAGAACTATTGTTTTTAAATTGACACAGTAAATCGAAACTAAAAAAATTATGATTTGAAGAGGCGGACATAAACCACAATAATAATATAAACATATTTTTAAGTGGGAACCAACTATTTATAACACATAGCAAACAAAACAATTGCTAAAAATTTCACACACTTTATAATGTTAAACAAAAAAAAAAAAAACAATAAACATTATGAACTTGTATTTCTGGATTAGACTAAATGTTTAAAAACAACCAAAAAACCACTGATATTTGCACAAAGATGTTTAAAAGCCAATTAGTTGCATTTTAGAACAAAAATAGAAACAGTTAAAATGATTAAAGAATTAAAAGTAAATTTTATATTGAAAAATAGATATAGAAATTTTGTTTTACTAATAGTTTTTAAATTTTAAATATTTACAGTTGTTTTTATTCCTGTCAATTTTCTTTGTGGGCTGTATATTGGTTTCAGCGGATACTCAAATGTTGGAAAAAATTGGGTAAATTATTAATGTTATTTTACATGGTTTTTACAAAACTTTAAATTCATTTTATCATTATTATATAATTTAAGCGTTCTCCTTGAAGATTCTGAACGCTATGAAGTCATATCATTGGATAGTGATCAACAGCTGCTGGTAGATGGTTCATTTGTGCAACATTATGAAATAGCCAATGATTCCAAGAATAGATTAACTCTAACAGTGATTTATGTAGCAGACAAAGATGGCTATAAAGCCAAGTATGTTTTAGTGAAGAAGGAATTTCAAAGACCGGCCCATTTAAATCCATTCACTTTAAAGGCCTCAGCTGGTTAAAAGTTATTTCGAGATGTAGTGTTAAAAACATGCGAATTAATATTGTAACATTGTTTTCCCGATAACAATTTTTTATTGCTAACAAATTGAAAAAAAGAATAAAACAAAATATTTGACTCGAAAAAAAAATCTGAAATTGAAAAAAAAAAAAAACATTTCTTTCATAGGTCCAAAATGTGTCAGATATGATCGGAAAAGTTATTAAAAATAATATTGGGTGTATAACTTAAAACAGATGGCGTATCTTTGTCAAACTTAACAAGAACTTGCAAAATCATTGGGAGCTACTCAAGCAGCAATTTCAAAACGTTTGCGAGCAACAGGATTCATCTAATAGCAGGAAAATTGGGTACCATACGAATTCAAGCCAAGAGACTTTTAAATACGATTTTGAATGTCCGAAATGATGTTTTAACGCTGTAAAAGAAAACAATTTTTGCACCGAATCAATGAAATAGGGATCCACTAAGATAACCCGAAGCATAAGAGATCGTATGTGAAACACGCCCAAACAGCCGAATCGTCAACAAAGCCTAATATCCATGGAGCTAAGGTAATGCTTTGTATTTAGCTGCCAAAAATCTGGCCAAACCATCACAAAGAACCTGCATCGAATGCAGCTGATTGGTTTGAAGCGACTATTGGACGAAAAATTTCCAGAATATACGGCCATACATGTAACCGTAATATTTCATCTTGACAAAGCTTTGTCACATGTTGCAATACCTGTTAAAAACTATTTTGAATGAAGTGGTTGGGAAGTTTTGCCTTACCCGCCTTATGCAGGTTTTTCCAACAAGAGGTGTTATTTTGGTATTCAAAGAAATATTGCATTTTTTGAGATAAAAGATCGGATGTTTATTTTATAATAAAGAGGAAGGTATGCCGTTAATAATGAAAAACAACATCAGCCAAATGGCCACTACGACCACGCTTACAGCACCATAAACTTTTCATAAAATTTTCCATAACCAAATCGCAAAGTGGCTGCCCTATGTCCTCCATAGCCTCACGAATTCTATCTTTGAGGTGTTGAATCGACGCTGGGCTGTTGGCGTAGACCTTATCTTTCACGTGGCCCCAAAGGAAGAAGTCGCAAGGTGTTAAATCACAAGATCTCAGTGGCCAATTGTGATCACCTCTTCGAGAGATAACAAGGTCCGGAAACTTTTCCCGTAAAAGAGCAATGGTTTCATTGCTTATGTGGCACGTAGCGACGTCTTGTTGAAAGTAAACGTTGTCCAGATCAATATCATCCAACTCCGACCATAAGAAATCATTAATCATCTCTCGATAGCACATAGGACGAGAAATGGACAAACCTGGGTTTTCTTCAACACTTTGGGCTACACCAGCAATATTCTCAGTTGTTCTTTAGCGACTTGTCCCAACAGCTCGAATTTTTCCACCAATTTCTGTATTGCGGTCCGACAAGGTGCTTCACGACTACCCAAAAATGCTTTAGTTTTGCTAACTGTATCTGCAAAATTTTCATCTTTTTTGTAGTCAATTTTAATAATTTCAATGCGTTGTTGAAGCGTGTATCGTTGCATTTTTAGTAATGGCGTAGTTTCTACTTGTCAAATGTCAAAGAGTAAAAGCTTCAAACGTGACTGCGACCGAAATACCGGATGATTCAAAATAAGACCTCGTGTTGGGAAAACCTTTAGTTCATACCTTGCTCCGTCCGACTACGAATTGTTTCAATCGATGCAGAATGCTCTCTCTGCGACACGCTTCACATTGGAACAGAGTATCCGATATTGGCGGGATTCTTTCTTGGCTTCAAAAGATGAACAGTTCTTTTGGCGCAGAATACATATGTTGTCAGAAAGATGGGATTAATGGCCAACATTTTTGTTAAAAACCATTCCATGAACCAAACTAACATTAATACGAGAACCAAACGTACAAATTGCTTTACAATTGAGTCCTTCAACTTTGAAATCAGTAACGGTTTAAGTTGGAATAAATACAGTGAGACCTCGATTATCCGTAATGGTCGGGACCGGGAGCATTCTGGATAATCAATTTTCCCGGTTAATTCAGTACAAATTTTTAGTAGTTTTTTAATAATGAAATTTTAATTTAAAGCTCCATATTTCTCACTGATCCATCGCTTTGATCAAAGTCGTCCAATTTGGTGGAAAAAATTTCACAATAACATTATCAGCATTGAAATTCTGCACGTCTGGAAGTTGTCCAATGGCAGAATGATTTTATTATCATCTTTTAGGCCAATTTTCTTAAAATTCTCTGTCACTTCTGGTATTTGTTATTGTTAAACCATTCTCATGGACATTTTTTAAAGCTATTTCCAATAACTAATGCTTTGCACTTCAGTGTACCAGCAGCATTAACTCAAACTAATAAGACCTTTTGTCATTCTATGAAATTTTCATAATGCCAAGCCAAACTTCTCTCAAGTAAACACTTTCCATTCTTCATAATCTCATTGGTGAGTTTTTTCATTGATTTGAATTCATTTAATTTTTCCACAAAAATTGTGGCAGCTAATCAGCTGAATATTTTTATCCTGCAGCATTAAGTTTGTGAATACCATGTAGTTTTTTTCTTAAATTTTGAGTGGACTATTTTAGACTTTCCTTCACTGTTAATCCAGAAATTGGAGTTCCTTCAAATCGTTGCTTTCGAAACCATTCGTAAACTGCAAAATCTACTTTTGGTTCTTCAGCAGTTTTTAAAGTTTTTCGGTTTCCAAAGCCAATAACAGAATCACTTTGTTTTTATAGTGTCCTTACGTTCCCTACGCCAAAAGCTATCGAAAAATCGATGGCACAATATCAAAAAATGTGGGCCTTACAAATCGATCGAGGGAACTCCTCTTTTTCGTTTTATGTGAATAAAACGATTGTTCAAAAATAATCGAAAAAAATTATAAGCCCGGATAATAGAGGCAATTATCGAGGCCTCACTGTAGTTTAAAATACAAATATTCAAAATATGTGTGTAATATGTAAAATTGACATAGAAATTATATTTAACACCAGAAATGTTTATAATACACATTTCTGGTGTTATTATGAGTCGTATTGTTATTTTCCAATGTTGTGGTGGAACATATGGTCAATTCACAAGGTATCTTATCAGTCATATTGTCATAATGTCCTACTATATTACGACTCGGCGGCTCGGCTTAACCGACGCTTAGGCATTCGGGGTTGGTCTCTGCTGGTTCGTTATGATAACACAATAAACATAACATAGAAAGTAGTATTACTTTCATTGTGAAATATTAGGACATTATGACATGATAAGAGACCTTGTGAATTGACCAAATATGTTTAGAGACGTAATTTTGTATTTTCATTGTTGTAGAAGCACACACAATTTGGAAAGAGCCATAATTGCTGCCGCAGATTTTAGTTTTTACTTTCAATGTATAAAGAAATTTCATTAACTAATAATGACAACATGCATTTGTATAACCATTCTCTTGAATAACTTTCAATTAACAAGTTTCAAAAGCGCACTTAAGTCATAGATTTATAACATACATAAACAAAAAACTGTATTCTTAAAATACCAGTATTTCTGCAGTATTTCTAGATATTTTAATTTAAAAAACAATCCATAAAATATTTAGGGAAATTAACAAATATAAACATTTTGCACAAACAGTTTTAAAAAAGAAGTTCTAACAACATGATTAAAAAAAATAAGGTAGAACAGCAAATATTCTCAATTATTTAAAACTTAATAATTTTATTGAACTATTTTTCTTAGATAAAAATCCAAATTTTAATATTTTTCATCGGCTGCAATTTGATTTTTGCTGACACTAAAGTTTTAAGAAATTTTAGGTAAGTTATTTTACATGTATAACATTTCAAAATATTTTAATATAAATTTTAAATTTATAGCGTCACTTTGAAGAATTTTTTACGCGATGAAACAATTTCTTTAGACAATGAAGGCAATTTACTTGTGCAAGGCCAAATAGTACAAAAATTCTCCATTCCCAATGATTCCAATCATGTACAAAGAGTAAATATTGTATTTATAGCTGACAAGGAGGGCTATAAACCGAAATATTCATTGGTGAAGGAAGATTATATAGATACGCATCGTTTATCGGTTTCTACTTTAAAATCTGTTGCTGGTTAAATAAGGGTTTATTATAAATGAATTGTTATCTCATTATTATTAATACAATAATGATTTTCGTCTGTGAATATATTTTTTTTTTTTTTAATTTTCAACTTTCTTTATTTAGTTAGTTTTGGTTTAAGGTGTGAACTTTTAACACTTCATAAGCTATACTTTACTTGTATTATAAACTGTGGCTCTTTTGTAGTTTTATATTTAAGAGATTTGTTGTTTAGACAAAATACAATCAAAAAGAACTCAGTTAATTGAATAAACATGGCAAAATTGTGTAAGCTTGATTCATCAAAAACCCCAGATAAAAACATCAACATCCAGACTAGAAATTCAAGTTTTTTGCGAGCATTAGTTTCTTTGTTCTCTTTCAAATTTATAGAAACCTCAATGACCCAACAATAATTTAATAATAACTTTCAACATAAAAATAGTTAACACACAAAAAAACCACAAAAAATTATTAACAAAATTAGTAACTGTTGGTCAATAGAAGTTAAAACATCAAACATCAAAGATGAAAATCTGGGTAAGAATTTGTTGTATACAGAAAATATAAAAATAATATTAAAACATATAAATATTTTTTTAAAAAATTTAGCTAATTTTGTCAATTGCATTAGCTGTATTAAGCCAAACCCAGGCCGACATCAAACTCTTACGTGAGGTCAAGTAAGTACTTATTAAGTTTTTTATTAAAAATAATTTTAAAATATTGTAAATATTTAATTCTAATTATAGCATAATGGGTGATGACTCCTATCGCAAAGAAACTTTCTCTTTGAAAAATGAAAACACTCCCGAAGAAGAGCTAGTTATAGCGGGTACACATACACAAAACATACATCCGAAAGATAATAAGGCGTTTGTTTATCGCTTCGAAACCATTTATGTGGCCGATAAGGATGGTTATCGGGTGAAATATAAATTAGTGCGTGAACCCAACGTGCAAATTTTCTTGAGTGCATCAACATTAAAATCTGCAGCCGGTTAAAAAGGTATAAAGAATGTGTAGAGTTAGAAATACACGGCTACATTTAACGAATAAACATCAGTTAACTAACGTTGCTGGAGTAGTCAAACATCTCATCACCATTATTTTATAAATAATTTTGGATTATCAAACTAAATAATTTTTGTCCTCAATAAGTGTTTTTAAAAAAAATCTACAATAATTAAAATTCTATATATAAAAATATTGTTAACAACTTACATCGTACCAATGCAAAAACTATATATATTTATTGTGGGTCCTTATAAAATTCTAAGACGATCTAGCCATGCCCGTCCGTCATGCTGTTGTTGGCACGATAGAGCCAGATAATAGTCTGTCACTCTGTTCCAGATAATATCATGAAATTTTGACATACTTTATTCTTTTGGTTTAATTTTGATAATATTTGATCATAGGTTCCATATCTCTTATAAATATCATTATCAGTTTTTTAAATTCGACATCAATAATGGCTATGTACACAAAAATGGCCACACCTAATTTTATGAAGATTAGCCCATAATTGGACATACATACACCCTCAAAAGTAAGTAAACACCAGTGAAATTTTTGATTTTCTTCAGATCATGAAAATCATTATAGTCCGAATTAATTTTTTTTTTTTAGAACCGAAACTATTATTTAGCTCAACCTCCAGCAAACCGAAATTTTTAAATTTTAATCGATGGACAGATTTTAAAATATTCTTAAAAAAAAATCAAATAATTTGTGGACCACTTCCGAATAACACATTAACCTAAATAACCTTAACCTTAATTTGACACGGATCAAAAGTATTTATGAATCATACTATTGGTTTTTGTGACGATCAGTTCCATATAAGATATCAGCGCACAAAGTTTTATGAAAATAGGCACTGATTATAAGGACTGAGATCGAAAAAATCTTAACACACGTTTTTCATTAAAACTTTTAGACCAAGTATTGTTTTTTATACCCTTCACCATGAGTGGCAAGGGTATACGTTTGTTATTCCGTTTGTAATTTCTACATTTTTCATTTGCGACCCCACAAAGTATATATATTCTGGATCGTTATAGATAGCGAAGTCGATATAGCCATGTCCGTCTGTATGTTGAAATCAACTTTCCGTAGCCTCCAAATAACTTACAAATATAATTGATACATCAATATATCGGGAATTATTCCGGGTCGGTCGAGAAAATCGGCCCACAAATGGTTGTAATATAAGGAAAAAAACCGGGACAACCTCGATTTTTGGCCTATTTTTCATCCATATCTGGATTACTAGTCATAAATATAAACAATATGGATATCTAATGATAGGTATTTCAAAGTCCATTACAACGATATATATAAGGCTAAAGTAATTTGGACCAACAATGAGTCAAAATCGGGAAAATTATTTTCTAACCCGAATATTTTTTTTAACACAAAAAATTTTTTTCACTAATAAATTTAAAAAAAAAAAAAAATTTAAAATTAAAAAAAAACTGAAAAAAATTAAAACAATTTGAAAAAATAAAATTTGAAAAACAATTTAAAAAAAAAAATTTTTTTTTTTTAAATTTTGAAAAACAATTTTAAAAAAAATTTATATATATATATTTTTTTTTTTGCTTTTTTATCAAGCTACCATTGTAAAGCATGTTAGTTATTATGTTTAATGTCAATTATATTAATTTGTTGTTAATCTGATTAAAATGAGTGACGAGAAAAAAGTGCGTACTAAAATTGTTAAATATTTTCAACAAAACCCAACTTGGTCCTACAAAAAGTTGGCCAAACTATCAAAGGTCTGCCGTCAAACTGTTTCCAATGTTATTAAACGGTATCGGGATAACTTGTCCGTTGATATAAAACCTGGTTCAGGTAGAAGGAATGGTCCATATGATGTTTCTAAAGCCACAAAAATAGAAAGCATTTTCAAAAGAGCTCCCAACACATCCGGTAGGAAAACAGACCGGTTAGCTCAGTACTCGGACTATTTGGTACGAAAAGTTAAAGCTAATGCAAGTTTAAAAACATACAAGGCTTAAAAAGTTCCTGACAGGAACGCTGCTAAAAATTTAGAGGCCATAAACAGAGCCGGGAAATTGAAGTCAAGTTTTGGAAAAAAAATATTCTTGCTGCATAACGGATGACGAAACGTATGTTCTGGCAGATTTTTCGCAGCTTCCGGGTCAAAATTTTGATGTTGCTGATGCTCAAGGGAATGTTGAAGAAAAGTTTAGGACCCAAAGCAGACAAAATTCCCAAAAAGTTCTTGGTATGGCAAGCAATATGCAGTTGCGGCAAAAGAAGCCAAGCATTTGTTACAAAGGGCTCTATAAATACCGACATTTACATCAAGGAATGTTTACAAAAGAGGATGCTTTCATTCATAAGACTTCCTATTGTTTCCACTTATTTTTGGCCTGATTTGGCATCCTGTCCCTATAGTAAGCAAGGTCTTGAGTGGTACAAGAACAATAATGTGGTATTTGTACCAAGAGAGGCAAATCCTCCAAACTGCCTGGAGTTAGGGCCAGTGGAGAGATATTGGGCTCTTGTTAAAAGAGAATTGAAGAGCACAAAAAATGTGTCCAAAAGTGTGGTAGATTTTAAACGTAGATGGACTACCTGTTCGAGCAAAGTGACACAAAGCACTATAGAAACTTTAATGGAATGGTTTCCGAAAAATGTTAAAATTTTCATCACTAGTGAAATATATATATATATTTTTTTTTTTTTTGTAAATTGTAATAATAATTTCAATCAAAAGAAAAAAAAGAAAATGTAAGTTTAGTGGTTTCGTTTTAATCTATATAAATATCTATATAAATATATAAATGTCTTTGTAAGTTTGTTTGTTTGTTTGTTTGAGCATCACGCCTAAACGGCTGAATGGATTTTATTGAAATTTGGAACGTAGATAGATCCTTACTTGGAAGCGTCAATAGGCTATAACTTTTTTCAATACTTATACCAGAAAGGGGTAAACAGGGGGAAAACCGGTAAAATTGGTACCTTTAGTTCTTAAACAATAAATGCTAAACGGCCTAAACGATTTTATTAAAATGTCCAACATATAAGTATGTTAAAAATATTTCAATCTCACTCCTTACATCCGGAGAATTTTAAAAATGTTAAATTATAAACAAATTTCTTTAATTAATAACGACAACATGCATTTTTATAACGTTTCTCATGAATAACTTTTAATTAACGAATTTCAAAACCGCACTTAAGTCATAGATTTATCATGCATAAACATATAAAATGTATTCTTAAAATACCAGTATTTTAGCATTATTTCTAGATATTTCAATTAAAAAACAATCTAACAAATTTTTAGCAAAATTAACAAATTAAACATCTTGCAAAATCAGTTGTAAAAAAGAAGTCCTAACAAAATGTCTAAAATAAATAAGGTAGACAAGCAAATATTTTCAATAAGATTTGTTATGCATTAACAATAAAATTAATAATTTTATTGAAATATTTCACAGATAAAATTTGTAATTTTAATATTCATCATCTTCGGCAATTTGGCTAAAGCTGAGGTTAAAATTTTACGAAAGTTTAAGTAAGTTATTGTACATATAAAGAATTTTTAATTAATTTAATATTAATTTTGAATTTATAGCGTCACTTTGAAGAATTTTTTACGCGATGAAACCATTTCTTTAGACAATGATGGCAATTTACTTGTGGAAGGCCAAATTGTACAAAAATTTAGCATTCCCAACGATCCCAATCATGTGCAAAAAGTAATTCTTGTATTTATTGCAGACAAGGAGGGCTATAAGCTGAAATATTTGTTGGTGAAGGAAGATTATATAGATACACATCGTTTATCGCCCTCTACTTTAAAGTCAACAGCGGGTTAAATAATTTGAAAAAAAAAAAAACGAAAATTCGTTTCAAAAATTCAATAATATACTTTAAAAAACCGATAGGCCTAAATATTTTATAAGTTGTATATTTTTTCCTTCAGTATTTTTTGTATCATTTATTTATTCCAGAATTTTAAATCTCAACCTTTTTATTTATATTATTAAGAAGTTTTACTATTAATAATTAATAAATATTTCAAGCGCTTAACTTTGTGTCATAAAAACTCAACACATATGGCCAAAATAATAAGTACATGCGTTTTTTCCGTATCTTGTGATGAATTAAAAATTTATATTTATTTTCAATGAATTATTATTTTTATATTTAGTTAGTTTATGTTATGTTTAACATAAACTAATTTTTTTATGAACGGAAAAATAAAAAAACTTCGTAAAATTAGTGGTCAAAATAATAAGTGCATTGTGTAAATCCTTAAATTAAAAGTTATGGTTGAATATTATTTGTTTTATTTTTCAACTCCCCCCAAATGTTTTCAATTAGATTTAGATCCGGTAACTGACTTGGCTAGTCTAGGAGACTTATACTGTTTTCACGGAACCAATCTTGAACATAGCGGAATGTGTGTTTTGGGTCGTTATCCTGGTTGACAACCCATCTAAGCGGCACGTTTTCTTCACCGTATGGCTTGTTTTCGGTAATACTATAAATAGGACCAACATCAAACCACGAGAAACTTCCAATACCATAATGTTGCCACCACCGTGCTTGACGGTCTTTTTTGTATAATGTGACTGAAATTCCTTACCCTGGAGACGACGCACATTACGACAGTTATCATTTCCAAACAAATTTATTTCTGTTTCGTCGCTCTACAAGATATTATGCAATTTCATCACACCTCAAATGATTTTTTTCGAATGACAGTTTGGCCATAAGATTTTTGTACGGAAGACGATGAACTTTTCTGGCTATTCGCCCGGTAAACTAGCATGCTGTGGTCTTCGCTGGACGGTTCGAGCAGATATCACATTGTGTATATTGGCAAAATTTTCCTCGAGGATATACAAGGTAAATAACTGGATATGTTACGTTTGTTTGTCCAAAATTCTCTTAAACCAGATACAGGTAGGGAAACTTGCAGAAGATTCCGTGAAAATAGTATAAGTCTCCTAGACTGGCCAAGTCAGTTACCGGATCTAAATCCAATTGAAAACATTTGGGGGAAGTTGAAACACGGAATAAGTAAGCAAACATTTCAAAACAAATACCAATTTTAGGACTTTGTTATAAAAACGTGGTATGAAATCCCTTTGGATACCACTAAGGTAATGCTCTATATTTGGTAAGAACAAAATGGTCCTATCTATTATGTGTTCATGAGATCTGGCCAGACCATCACGGGAACCTGCACCCAATGCAACTGATTCGTTTCAAAGGAATATTGGTCGAAAAAAGCCATAATAAGGAGTGAGATCGTAAAATTCTTAACACACGTTTTTTTTATTAAAACTTTTAACCCAAATATTATTTGACTTTTTTTTTTTTTTTTTTTTTTTGTTCAAGTTACCTTTGTAAAATATGTCCGTTATTATGTTTAATGTCAATTATGTTCATTTGTTGTTAATATAATTAAAATGAGTGACCAGAAAAAAGTGCGTACTAAAATTATTAAATATTTTCAACAAAACCCAACTTGGTTCTACAAAAAGTTGGCCAAGCATTCAAAAGTCTGCCGTCAAACTGTTTCCAATGTTATTAGAGAACTTGTCTGTTGATAGAAAACCTGGTTCAGGTAAAAGGAATGGTCCACATGATGTTTCTAAAGCCAATAAATAGAAAGCATTTTCAAAAGAGATCCCAACACATCCGGTAGGAAATCAGCCCGGTTAGGTCAGTACACGGACTATTTGGTACGAAAAGTTAAAGCTAATGCAAGTTTAAAAACATACAAGGCTCTAAAAGTTCCTAACAGGAACGCTGCTAAAAATTTAGAGGCCAAAAACAGAGCACGGAAATTGAAGTCAAGTTTTATAAAAAAATATTCTTGCTGCCTAATGGATGACGAAACGTATGTTCTGGCAGATTTTTCGCAGCTTCCTGATCAAAAATTGTATGTTGCTGATGCTCGAGGGAATGTTAAAGAAAAGTTTAGGACCCAAAAGCAGACAAAAATTTCCAAAAAGTTCTTGGTATGGCAATTTGTTACAACGGGCTCTATAAATAAGCAAGGACTTGAGTGGTACGAGAACAATAATGTGGTATTTGTACCAAGAGAGGCAAACCCTCCAAACTGCCCGGAGCTAAGGCCAGTGGAGAGATATTGGGTTCTTGTTAAAAGAGAATTGAAGAGCACAAAAAAGGTGTCCAAAAGTGTGGTAGATTTTAAACGGAGATGGACTGCCTGTTCGAGCAAAGTGCCAGCAAGCACTATAAAAACGCTAATGAAAGGGTTTCCGAAAAAGGTTCAAAATTTCATCACTAGTGATTAAAACTATAAAAAATATTTTTGTTTTGTACATTGTATTAATAATTTCAATCAAATAAAAAAAAATTAAAACTGTAAGTTTAGTCGATCTCACTCCTTATATTACTACTTGTAGAAGAAACTAGTTCGCTGTGGCTGCTAAAGTGATAGTTAAATGGTTATCATTTGCACTACATTTCGCCAGAGTATTCAGTAACAAAAAATAGTCGGATATTCGTCTTAACTTTTTGAAATGAATTCAAGTAAAATAAACCCCTCTAATATATACCACTTCGATGGCGACATGTAATGCTGAATGTGGCCGTTTGGTATTTTCAATCTCTATAGCATAGTACTCTGTTCAAAATTTCGTGCGAACTGCTGTCAAATTACATATAAAATATTTGGAATTAAAAATATATGCGAAATAATTTCGCAAAAGCAGTACTCTGTTCTTATTGTGAAAAACATGTGAAATACATCTGGCAACCTTAATTTTCCACACGAAATAACATAAGCAACACTTTTTTCGCACGAAACTAAAACCAACAGCTGATCATTTGTTCCATATAAAATATTTCGCATGAAAAAACTATAATTTTTCGCAACTATGAACAGAGTACTAGGCTTATGATGATGAAAGAAAGCAAAAATTGAGAGTAGACTCAAATATAATTCTTAATAACAAATTGATAGCAGTACAAATAAGAGCTCTGTGGCTTAGTGATCAACGCATTTGACTATAAAACGGGGGGTTTTGTGTTCAACCCCGCTCTCTGAAAAATTTATTTTTAAGTTTTTTTTTTTTCTCAAATGAATTCGTACTATTGAATTTAATAGTGAAGTGTTATGCAGAGTGTGCCAATCGGCCACCTGCAATGACATCCCCGTGTTAAATTCACCAGTCAGTAACGTTGCGAGTGGGTTGAAAATTCACTACTAGTAGTTCTGCAGGGTAGTTCTACGTGTACCAATTTTGCCCATTTTCAATACCAAATATTTCTGATCAGCAAAAAACATTTGAGGAATTTAATCCCACTAAGTTCGCCATTAACAGACGGACGGACGGACATACATATCTAGAATGTCTTAAAGTTTAATAAGACCCACAATGTATATACTTTTGTGGTCTGCGGTGAATTATGGCGATGTGTTACAAATGGAATGTTAAAATTATTATACCACCCATTCTTCTTGCTGTTGGGTATAAAAACAAAATTTGAATAAAAACATAAAAATTGTGTAAGTTTTTCTTACATCATTCAATTTGTTTTTCTTTGTCATATGCAAATTCAACCTCAATGATCGTCCAAGATTTTTAACTAACAGCATAAAAATATGTTAACACGTCTTCAAAAAAAAATGACAATTTAGTAACTGTTAGACAAGCGAAGATAAAACATCGAAAATGAAAAACTGGGTAATAAAAAAAAATTAAAAAAAAACCCTACAAAAATTGAATTCAAAATTTTTCACACAATTTAGCTATTTCTAGCATTTGTATTAAACCTATTGAGCTACTTACAAGGGGACACTAAAGTTTTACGTGAGGTCAAGTAAGTATTTTAATAAAAAGTTGTTGAAGAAATATACTACATAAGTATTACTTTCAGTATTTTGTTTGATGATACCTTTCGCCAAGAAACTTTCTCTTTGAAAAATGAAAACACTTCCGAAGAAGAATTGATTATAGAGGGCACACATATGCAGAATATATATCCCAAAGATAATATCGAGTTTGTGTATCGCTTTGAAACGATTTATGTGGCCGATAAGGATGGTTATCGGGTGAAATATAAATTAATACGTGAACCCAACGTACCAGTTATTTTACAATTGAATCCTTCCACATTGAAATCAGCAGTGGGTTAAGTTGGAATAAACAGAGTGTAAACAAATACATATTTGAAATGTTTGTGTAATAATATATAAATAAAGTTGACTATAAAGGGGCCCATAGACACATACTGCTCATGCTCATGCAATAAGCATGTGTTCGTAAATTTGAAATTTTTGTTTATGTATGCGACACACAGACAATGCAGTATGAAAAATCAAAATAGTTTTGATTTTGAAATGAACTCATACTGCTGACAGTTGATCAAATGAACAATAATATGAATTTTATAATTTTTCTGAAATATTATTTTTAAATTTGACGTTTCAGTTACAGAAAGATAGAAAATAATATTTTTTTTTTGTTCTCAAACGCATGTTTATTGTAATTTTAATTTTTTTTTAAATGATGATTGATAGGTGTGTAGTAAAATATCAATCACACACGTATACGAAGGGTTCATCGGCAGTATATGTCAGCAGTATGTGTCTATGGGCCCCTTAATATAAACCTGTTTATTATTCATTAGTGTTGTCAATTATTCAAGTTTTATTTTAATACATATTTGTATTATATCATAATTTTTTTATTATTCGATAAATCGAGTATTTTTTAAAATTTCCTCGATTGTTCGAATGAATAACGGTTAATATTATTCGAATTTGAAAAATTATTAAAAATCTAAAAAAAAAATTTTTTTTTTTTTAAATACGTTTTAAAGATTCCGGTAGCAGGTCCGATTTTACCTTTAATTAGAGGTGTGTTCCGTTCCGTAATCTTTTCTGGCAGGGTCAAAACTTAAAAAAGTCTTTAAAAAAGTCATGTGTCAACTAATAAAGTGATTCTGAGTTGATCGGTATTCTTAAAGGTGGGTGTTATAGACTAATATTTTTTGGCATTACAAACATCAGCACAAATGCATAATACCCTCCCCACTATGGTGGTGTAGAGTATAATATAATTTGATTAAAACCACAAAGTTGTGTAAGATTTTCATAACATAAAGATTAACAACATCCCGACTAGATATTCAAGTTTTTTTTGAGCTTTAGCTTTTCTCTTCTTCAAAGTCATAGAAATCTCAACTCAATGAATGCCCAAGAACTAAAAAAAACAATAAATAAATTGCAACAACCTTTCAAGAAATACTTGCAAATTAGTAACTGTTGGACAATAGCAGATTAAACAACGAATATGCAAGCCTGGGTAATAAAATAAGTGAAAAAGAAACTATTAAAATTAATATATAAACTTTTTCATATAATTTAGCTATTTTTGGCATTTATATCAATCTTTCTAAGCTACTCTCAAGGAGATACCAAAATCTTACATGAAATCAAGTAAGTATTTCAATAAAATGTTATTAAAACTATTCTAAATAATAAAAACCACTTTCAGCATATTGGGTGATAATTCCAATCGCCAAGAAACGTTCTCTTTGAAAAATGAAAACACTCCCGAAGAGGAATTGATTATAGAGGGCACACATACCTTGAAAATATATCCCAAAGATAATATAAATTTTGTTTACCGCATAGAAACTACTTATGTGGCCGATAAGGATGGTTATCGGGTGAAATATAAATTAATACGTGAACCCAACATAATTATTTTAAAATTAAGTCCTTCAACTTTGAAAAGTTCAGCGGGTTAAGTTGGAATAAAAAGTGTAAAACATATTATAAATATTTGTGTAATAAATATGTAAATAAAGTTGTCTATCAAATTAATGGAAAAAATTAACAAAAAATTAATCATTACTCGCATTTTTATAATCGTAAATTTAACAAATAGATAGCTAAGGTGTAAAATATCAGGTAAATTGTTATTAGGTTGGAAATTAACAACTTTTTTTACACCATAAGTAACTGCTCATGGACATATACACACATCTATTTGTTGAAATTGAGGGCCTACAAACTGTATCAAATTACTAGAGAAAAATTTAATTTAGAAAATAAACAACCAATCAAATAAGCATCAATTTGTATAGCAGTTATTATAAATTCTTTAGCCACAACTAAAATATGTACAGGCAAATCCCGGTTTAACGAATCTCAATTTAACGAAAATCCGATATAACATACAACCACATTTTTAACAATAACTATCTTATATAACGAACGTTTCAACAATTTTCTACTCGATTTAACGAATGTTGAGAAAAATAAAACGATCAAATTTTTAACGATGACAATTATATCAATATATCAAGAATAGCTCAAATAAGGAGTGAGATCGAAAAATTCTTAACTTAAATTTCCATGATCTGTTTTTGGCCTCTAAATTTTTAGCAGCGTTCCTGTCAGAAACTTTTTCAGCCTTGTATGTTTTTAAACCTGCATTAGCTTTAACTTTTCGTAGCAAATAGTCCAAGCACTGAGCTAACCGGGCTGCTTTCCTACCGCATGTGTTGGGAGCTCTTTTGAAAATGCTTTCTATTTTTTTGGCTTTAGAAACATCATGTAGACCATTCCTTCAACATCAACCAGGTTTTCTATCAACGGACAAGTTCTCCCGGTACTGTTTAATAACATTGGAAACAGTTTGACGGCAGACCTTTGAATGCTAGGCCAACTTTTTGTAGGACCCAGTTGGGTCTTGTTGAAAATATTTAATAATTTTAGTACGCACTTTTTTCTAGTCACTCATTTTAATCAGATTAAGAACAAATGAATATAATTGACATTAAACATAATAACTGACATGTTTTACAAACGTAACTTGATCAACAAAAAAAATCAAATAATACTTGGTTTAAAAGTTTTTAATGAAAAACGTGTGTTAAGAATTTTACGATCTCACTCCTTAAAAAAGAATAACAAGAAGGGAAGACTCTCTCTTTTTCTACAACAACAACTTCTCTCTCTTCTCACATACCAGTTGTATGTGAATTCAACACACTTGGGAGAGAAATTTAACTTCAAAACTTTTTCTTGAAAATTGCAATTCTAACACACTTTCACAAACACATAATATTTTTATATTTTTTTCCACATATTTATACTATTAAAGTAACCGAAACATGTATATTTTGCACAAACGAAAAAAAATATTTTTTTAATTTTTCTGACATTTAATTTTTGGGGGTTGAAATTAAAACTGAAAAAAACACATTTGTAAAATTTGCTATTGAAAATGTATAAACAATTCAAATAAATTTAATTTTTGCAGAAATTATGGAAAAAACCGGTAACATCTATTTATAAAATCTTTCCGGGTCAAATATACATTAAATAATTTAAGAATTGTTCGAATTTTTAAATTTAATTGTAATCAAATTTTGTTATAATTTTTAAGGTCGCTTTTTTACAACTATGTGTATTTAAGGAGTGTGGTGAAAGTGGTTTGATCACCAATACATATAAACAAAATGTTACTAATACATTCTTATAGTTAGGTTTTTTATGACAACCGACTTAGGTTTTTTTGACAGCGTTTCACTTCTTGTTATTATTCTTTGCTCCTTAATCTATCTCTAAAGCATGATGTGTATCCCCTTGTGGAAAAGTTGATTAACTACTCGACCAGAGGTAAAAACACATTCCAGTTAATAGAATTACTTTCATATCTAGAGCCATAGAAATACAAAAAGGCTTCATAATGGTGGATTTCATGCAAGTGATATCTGTTTACAAAAAAAATATAGTGTAAGACTTTTTAAAGAATCAGCATACAATTATAGTTGAGCACAATCTAACTCCTGATGTTATTCTCAATGCGAATAAAACATATATTTTTTGGAATATAATAAAACGTTTGTTCACGCTAGAGAAACTAGTGCTGCTCGAAGAAAGTTATCGTAGAATAGACTAACAATTTTGGTTTGGTCTTATGAATGTGGAAAAAATAATCTTTGAAAGGCATTTCTTTGATATTTTTAATGGTAGAATCAGTTTTAGAACCGAAATCCGTTTAGGTGAAGGCTTTATTAATCCTTGGTAATGCATCAAGTCTACCTACTGAAGACCAATCTCATCATCAACAACAAATTCTCAAAACCCCTTAAGAAAAGTGAAATTCCTATCGAACGGAATAAATCTTCTTCCACTTTTAGTTTTTTTTTAATATTTTATTCATCACTGGAATAGGAGAGATAACTTATTTGAATTGAATTATTTTTAACAATATTTTAATTTATTTATAAATAATTTTACCAAAAAAAAAAAGTAAATAAAATGAATACAGCTGACTCAGATATTAGATATGTGTGTTGTATGTATCGATAAACAGTCAACATCGTCATAAGACTGTGTTAAAGTGATGTTGACTCAAAATTGACGACAATGTTGACGACGCCAAATAGAATAAGGGTGATTAATTTCTGTGGTTTTTTCTTTCAAAAATTATTGAAAACGGAGTTTTTACCACACAATTTTAAGAACCATATTTATGGGTTTCTAATTTCCCCGAATTTTTCTTTTCTGGGAAACAATCTGTTCATTTCCGGAAAATGTTTAATGCTAAATTAAGCTAAAAACCAGTAAAGTTTTTCGAATAATCGGTCAATATTCAATAATGTATTGGGTGTATGACTTAAAAATGCAAGATTTACAATAGATGGAGTATGTTTTGAACACGATTTTCGTTTTAAATAACTTATACGTTTTTTTTGCTTCGAAATTGTTTTGATTTACTTTTTTAATTTGAAAAAAGTGCCTCTGAAGCTCCCTGATTGCTCACCAAAGCTTATGGTGAATGTGTGCCATTAGTTTCAACGTGCGAGATATGGTTTGTTCGGTTCAGAAGTGGTAATTTTGACACGGAAGACAAAGATCGCCCAGGCCAGCCATAAAAGTTTGAAGACCAAGAATTGGAGGCATTACTAAATGAAGATTGTTGTCAAACTCAAAATCATAAGGAGCAACTCAATCAGCAATTTCAAAACGTTTGCGAGCAGCAGGATTCATCCAAAAGCAGGGAAATTGGCGCTTAGGTAATGCTCTGAATTTGGTGGGAGAAAAAGTGTCATATCTTTTATGAGCTGCTGAAATCTACCCAGACCTTCCATGTGATGGTCTGTACCGAACGCAACTTATTCGTTTAAAGCATTAGCCCAGAATATGCGGCCAGACAAAAAACCGTAATATTCCAGCTTGGCGAGGTTCGGCCACATTATGATATGCCTGTTAAAAAGTATTTAGAATGAAGAGTATCCGATATTGGCTTGATCAGTTCTTTTGGCTCGGAATCCATACATTGCCAGAAAGATGGGAAAAGGTCATAGCTAACAATGGCCAATACTTTGAATACATTTGTATTGTACAAACGTTTCAAAATAAAACCTTAAAAATTTAAAAATAAAAATCCAACCTAATATTAAAAGATTTAAGAGATCCGAAAATTCGTTTTGAAAGAGAACTTTTTTTTAAAGAAAAACCTGTTATTGCCAATCGAATGATTTAGTGTACATGAGCGATTTTTTTTTGTTGTCACTGACAAATTGTTGTTGGGATGGCAAACATTATTAAATTATTATTTTTCTTATAATCGAATTATTCAGTTGGCAACATGTCATAACGAATCTACTTTATCTGTAGAGAAATAATACTGTAACTTTAAAAATAAAATTTATAAAGAAATTACGGAAATGTTCCCAAAATACTAGCGAAAATTTTCCCGATTGTAAACTACCGTGTAGATATATTAATGGAATTCAAAACTGAAAGTCTTAGGTAAAGCTTTAAGGACAAATTTACTGAGCACTAGGGTATTCAATCGATTAACCGTTAATCGGTTAACCGATTATTTTTGGTCAGTTAACTGTTCGAATAATTTAAAATTGCCGATTTTCAAATAACAAATAAACCGATTAATTTGTGTCGATTAACCGATTAACCGAATTTTTTTTTTTTTTTGATTATATTTCTTTTCTTATGAACATTCCCTTCTAGCAATAGTTTTTTAAATATAGATCAAAAACTGAAATTAAGGAATTTGGAAATGACCTTTTTTCCAGAATGTTCCATGATGAAATTTGTCTTAATGAGTTGGAGGAAGACACGAGTCTTTTATCAGAACTTAAGGAAATTTTCCAATGGTGTAATGAAGGATTTTATATGCTTAAAAAACTGAACAATGAACTGAGAAATTGGATAGTATTTCTCTTGCCTTACTTTCGATTTCTCCAACATTCACAATCAGTAAGATAATTTTGTCCAAGTTAAGTTTTATTAAAACCAAAGAAAAATCGATTAAAAGAAAACCTTTCCTATTCGTTTTTTAAAAGATTATTTCAGAATATCTTACTAAAATCCTAAAAAAAAATCACATTTATAAATAAAAAGGATCTAAAATACCATATTTAGTTTCTATTATTTATTTTTTTGTTGAAATGCTTTTTGTTGAAATGAATACACAAAATTCGTGGTTTTATCTTCAATTTAAAATTAATATAGAAATTATTCGGTTAATCGAATAATTAAAAATTAACCGATTATTAACCGATTAAATCTAAACCCCGATTAATTATTTGCTCGATTAACCGATTAAACCAGAAACCCGATTAATTGAATACCCTACTGAGCACTGAATATTGTAAAAATATAAAAAGAATTTCGATAAGAGAGCTTCTTAAATACCCGACCACATTAAGTTGTCCACCTACTTTTAAAACATGTTTCAACATGATATTTATGTTTGGAACTCAAATCACGAAGGACAAATTTGTATAACATTAAATTAACAATGAGCTACAATAAAGCAACATGCTTTATCAAATATTTATAAAATGTAAAGTAAAAGATAAATGGATGCTGTTGCTGTTGTGCTAAACAAGGATAATAAAAATGTGCCTTTCAGTCAATTTTTATAAAATATGTATAAAAAAAAACAGGGAATGACACAAATGGAAACAATATTATTTAAGGACGGTAAGTAACAGTATTAATGTCCAACTGTATAGAATGAATTTAGTTAAATACAATAAAAAACAAAAAAGGAATTCTTTGGCTATACAGTGCGCCCTAGCTTTGTACAACCCTCAATTACATACATACTACTTGTGGAAGTATATATTAATGAAAATTTATGACTTGGTTTTCAATTGTATTATATTTGTAGCACAAAGCGAGGGAACACTGTATAGGTCTAATAAAAACATGTTGGTACATACTTACTCCTACATAATAAAATTATGGCGGAAAATTAAAATGATGGCTAACATATAATGCACCAAAATGTACTTAAATATACGAGTATGAAAACAAAAAATACGTTATTTTAATGTCAGAAACGTGAAATGCCAAGACATTAGTAAAATATAAAGTAATTACTGTAATGGTCAAAAGAATTGCAACGTTTTTCTTTATTTTTTGTTAAAGAAAATATTTAAATCTGGTCAGCAATTTTCTTAAATAATCTTAAAATACATAATAATAAATACTAAAAAACAAATTCAACTTACCGTGTTCAAATTAATTCCTTTTTATCCGTAAATCAAAATAATAAATTTTATTTTTTCACTTCAAAAGAAAACAACTCCAAAATTTGTAGACGTCAAAACTAATGAATTTCTATAATTTCTTTTTTTCATTTCATTTGCATGAAGGTGTTACGAAAATTCTATTTTTCTTTTCTGCTTAGATGATGACAATACGTTGAACGTAAATTTTTGTTTCAAAAATTCATCAAAAGAAAAATTTAAGAATATTTTGAAAATATTTTTTTAGCTTATAGAAATCTTAGTTTATTATGGTTTCTTATTATTCGTTTACAAATTGGTTGAGGAAAATTGTATTTGCCTGAAAAGATACAAGAGAGGAAGGGAAGACGTTAAACACAAAATTAATTACAGTGTAATGTGTGTGGAGAGATTAAGTGGGTATAGTAAATTGTGTGTAAATAATGTGAACCTTGAAATAAAATTAGAAATTTTATTTATTTTCAAATATAAAGAAGAACTAGGTTAAAACCTGTAAATTATTAATAATTATGTTTTTGGTGATGTCTTAATAAATTATGACAAGAATATATTAAGGCGGGTTATATAGTTTGTAGATGATTTAACCCTTTAACACACAAACTTTAAAAAGCAAAAACTAAGTTCTCGAATAATTTTTTTTAGAGTAATTATTACCCGATAAAGTCAGAACAGCCATCAGAAACTAATTTGCAAATTAAGTTTAGGTACCAGCTGCAAAAAGGTGAAGAGTGCCTCAGGGCATTGTTGCCGCATTAGGTGTAAAAAATTATACGATGATACGATTTTATTGAAAAACTAATGAAAAATATACAAAAAATAACAAAATTTGTTTTACTTTTTACGATGATACATAAAAACTATTTTTGGCATTTGAGAAGCATAAATGAAGATCACATTTGGAGCCAACACACTGTGTTTCCGACTTTTTGAATAGTTTGCACCATCTTTTTTGCCTAACCAGATTGGAAATTAGTCAAAATTATCATAACGGACGTAATTAACTGGATTTTTTTGCTTTTTCGCCAACTTTTGAACTCTCTGCTGGCTGTGGATCTTCTTGTGGAGTACCAACTGATCATGAGTCAAGGTGGATAATTTAATCCGTCTGCAGTCTCTATCTGCCATTCCTATATTTTTTACATAACAAAAAAATATAACAAATAATATAACAAAAAAGTAAAAAACTGTACAAAATAACACGTCAATAAATTTAGCCGCAACCCGCAATAGTGCCCTGAGGCACCCCTTAGTTATTGCGTTCTCAACACACTTTTTGTTAATTCCCAGCGGGAAAAAATTCTAGGTCTTCACTTTATAGGCCTTCTAAAATACTCATTCTACTCTGCCTGCTCGCAGAAGACGTTCTAGAAGGGCAAAATAAGGTCTAGCAAACTTTTATTTAATATTCAACATGATTGGTTTTGCAATTATTGTCTCTCTATAATACTATTTATTTTGCTCTCTTTATTATAAACTGTTACATTAATCCAGAAGAAATTGCAAAATCTTCTGAATAATTTAGTCTTTTATAACATTTGAAAATGTGAAGTTCACGTGAAGGAGTTTTTTATAAATAAAACTACACACGTGATACTTTAAAGTCCAATCTTTAGGTTTTATGCTGACTTCATTTAGAATATTTTCTTACTTCAGCAGACTTTCAATTAGGATTTAATTTTCAGGGTTTTTAACAACATTCTGTCAGGCATTACGCGGCAGGTCTCCTTGCAGGCCTTTAACTGAACACCTTATAATATGCCTTCTTAAGTAGGCCTTCTCTCAGCCCTCTAACAGCAGGGAGTATGCAAGGCCTTGGCTGCCAATGACACGCCGTGTAAAATTTAAACGATTTTGCAATGCGGCTGGATGTCCTTGTGTCTGCAAATTAAGGCATTTAGGAAGGCATCTTTACTGTATCTTGTAAATGTAAATGTTGTTTAACATTTACAAATTCATAGACTGAAAGAAGAATATCTTGCCTTTAAAAAAAAAAAAAAAACATTTCGTATAGATCGGGCGACTATAGTATAAAACTTTGATTTAAAAAAAAAAAAAAATCACACAAAATTTCACGTCCTAAAATTATCACTCACAAAACATCTGACAGAACAAAAATTTAAAGTCAGAATGCATTTCGACCTTCGAGGGTAATGTTAACAAATCTGTAACTAAAGTCACTGTTAAATTTAAAATAAAAAATATATCATTACTTTTTGAGATAATTGGTGTTTTGTAATGCATGCCTAGAGGCACTCTTGCGGGTTAGGGGTTAAGGAAATAAGTTGTCATGTAAAAATACGTGTCAAATAATGAATTAAGAAAAACTTTGCAAATCCAAGGAAAATATCAAACGTCCATTAAATTTTATCACAAAATACCTAAAAACCGCCATATACATTTTGAATAAGTTATTTGAAATGTTTTCAATCCATAAATCCAACAACTTTTTGAACTAAAACCGGTTCATTATGTAACTTTTTGAAAAATAAATTATTGTTTTCCAAATATTACAGCGTTATCATCAGAGCGTTATCATCCGTTCAAGATTATTTCATCTTGAACAGGAAAGTGGTTTTTGAAGGACAAGTTTTTCTTTCTGGATGGTTTTCTCGGATTGAAAGAAATATTTATATAAACAAGAGTGTCATATTCGGCTGTGCCGAATGTTGTATACCCACCATCAATATGTAGTTTGGGCCTTCTGTGGGGTCTTGAATCAGTTATGGTTCGAACTGTACAGAATTTAATAGAGTGAATAATTTATTTAAATGTCTTTAAATGATATTAATAGACATCACGATATTAATAGGCAATTGTGAATGTAGATGGACAAATGTTGACCGATTTTCGCTTTAATATACAGAGTACTTAGAACTTTTTTAGTAAGAGCTTCTTATGCTAAATTCCCAATTTTTATTGATAAATTCACTGAAATTTATTGTTGGGTGATAAGCTAGTTCCTATGCGCATTTCACTGGTTGCTTAGGCCAGATCATCAGGAAACCTTTTCCCAAAAGGCTTTAGAAAAACTAAAGATATTATACAAATAAAACTATAGAGTGAATGAGAATTACAGACACTCAAGCTTTATTTGTAAAAATATCAAAGCTTAAACAAAACACCAACAATAAACAGTGATTTTATCTTTTCTTACATTCTCTACTACAATTGGTTGGTTTCTTGCCGACACAAACTGTAGTGTGTAAGTGAGTAAAGAAAAAACAAGTAAGAGTGCTATATTCGGCTATGCCGAATCTTATATACCCTTCACCTTTGTTGTGGATGCATTACTTGCCTATTTTCAGCGTATATCATCCTAAATATATCAAGAAAACTTTTAAAAATTTTACATTTAATTGATATTGCTATATTGAAGAAGTTACAAACGAAACAACAATCTTATATATACCCTTCTCAAAAACAACAACGCCAAACGAAACGAAACACAAAAAAAAAAAAAACAAAATACGCAAAGCAGTGAAACCAACTCACATCCAAACATACATATTGTACGTTTTGTTGCTTTTTTGTCAAACACCAAAAAAACAAAAACAAAATAATGAAGCCAACAAACATCCAAACATATGCACGGTTTGTTGCTTTTTTGTGAAACACCAAAAAAAATAACAAAAACAAAATAATGAAGCCAACAAACATCCAAGCATATGCACGTTTTGTTGCTTTTTTGTGAAACACCAAAAAAAAAAAACAAAAACAAAATACACAAAGTATGAAGACAACACACAATGAATCCAACACACATACGTTTTGTTGTTTTTTTGTCAAAGCATGCAATAAATTGTCTTTTTTTGATGAAATTTTCAGAGGTTGTCTCGGATTTTTGCTCATATCTCCGTTATTTATGGACGGATTTTGCTGATTTTAAATAGCAAAATTCTCGAAAGCATGTCTGACAGAATTATTGAAGATTTGGATCCCGAAGATATCTGGGGTCTTCAGAAAATTGATTTCAACAGACAGACAGACAGACGGACAGACAGACAGACAGACAGACAGACAGACAGACGGACATGGCTTAATCGACTCCGCTATCTATAAGGATCCAGAATATATATACTTTATAGGGTCGGAAAATTATATTGTGGAAATTACAAACGGAATGACAAATTTATATATACCCTTCTCACGAAGGTGAAGGGTATAATAAAACAACTTGCTTTATTGTTTTCGCAAGAAAATCAATATAAAGCGAGCTGCCAGTTTAGTCTTGATGTACGGGCACCTGCAAATTTATCTAACTAATTTGTGCAAATTTTTATCAGGTATTCCGGAGGCACAATTGTATGGGGGCTAGGTGAAATAATGGATCGATATTATCAACAGAGAGTATTTGTGGAAAATTTAAGCCATCTAGCTCTTTTCGTTTGGGTCCTATCGTGTTTTCAACAGACAGACAGACGAACTAACATAGCTAGATTGTCTTAGAATCTTATGAGAACCCAGAATATTTTTGAATAAAATAAGTATTTTGTAATGTTCTCAATCCAACATATGAAAACTAAAGCCTGTTCATTAGTTAAAATTGTATGTAAGCCTATATTTGTAGTAGTTTTGAATTGAGGAATAATTGAATCTTTTATTAATTTACGCTATTTTGAATTAGAGAAAATTTGAATGATTCAATAAGGAATGAAGTCCATATAGAATTAATTCTTAAAGGAATGAAGTCAATTTGTTTGGAGTACTAAGCAATGAATGGAATTGTTAAGAGAATATATTTAATTTGATTTTGAAAATTGAATTAAAAATTAATTCTCATCATTTACAAATGACTTACCCCCACTAACACGAAGTCTTATTATGTGTTAACTAATAGTTAAACTGACAGTTTTCATACAAAAATTATTTAAACCAACATGTCTAAAATGGGTTCTTATATTTTGATATCGACTATGCGATTTGAGAATTTTTGCACTTAAGTTGAATTTTACATAAATATAGTCGTTTTTTGGATGGACCTGGTTCCGTGGGTATCAAAACTATTAAAAGTTTTTTTTCATTTAAAATATTTTATGTAAAGTTATCTTTTCAAAAAGTACAAATTCTTTATACATCTTCTTAGAAATTTTTTGAGATAACTTAAAAAGCAAAAAAATTTACTTTTTTCCCAAAAAATTAGCGAAAAATCGCCTTCTTTAAATTCAAATGCATATAACTTTGGAGTCAGTTATTATTTTTAAACAATTCGGTTTTCGTTTGACACATACATTTGTTGTTAGTCCAACAAATGACAAATTAAGAAAATCGGGTAATATTTGTATTCTCTGTTATCAAAAAACTGGAGTAGGATGGGTAAAAATTTTAAAAATTTAATTTTCAAATGCGAATATCTCTTAAGCTTTATGATTGCAGTGCTCGACGAGGAGATTCCAAATGTGTATTTTTTTTTTTTTTTTTTGAAATCGGTTTTTATAACAAAGATCGTTTTAAAAATGTAACATACCCGAGATGTCCTACTTTGGGACATACCCCTGGTCGCCCCCCTGGTAGGTCCATGAGGTCCAAATTTAAAACTTAAGCTCGATAACACTTCCTTTTTGCACATGTGAAATTTAATTCAAACCGAACTAACGGTTTAGAAGTTACAATTTATTTCCTTCTATTTTTTTTCTATTATTTTATTTCTTACAAATTTGGATTATTTCGGTTACGGAATATAGTTTGAAGTATTTTAGATACGCTTCTTATATCTTTAAGGACTGCATTAGCAATCACACTTCTTTAGAAAATCAAATAGTAGTTAGTCGAATAATAACAAAATTTAGAACCAATAATAATATACTTATTTATGTTGAATATAATTCGGATAACAACATTTTTAAGAGATTTATGCTTATTAAAGTGATTTTCGGGAGCTATGACTAATTATCGACCGGTCTTCATACAATTTGGTGCCATGATTTGCGTATATATGAACCTCATTTGTGTTGGATTTTATTTGCACCAAGATATTTCAGAGATTTAAGCATATTAATAAAATGTTTGGGAGTGGTCCTTATATGGTAAATTATGTACCGATCAGTACTAAATTAAGTAGTGGATTTAAGCATTATTTTTGTTTCGATTTCTATATAATTCAGATTTTTATTATACGTCCTTGGGACAATAAAAAAATGGTTGTAAAGTTTTGTCGAATTAACCGACTCAGAAAGTGTTGGCACATTACAAACATCAGTACTCCCCACTATAGTGGTGTAGGGTATAACAATAAATCTGCGATATTTCTCAAATATATTTAGATCAACATGAATTGTTTATATTATTGTCAGAAGAAATTTCTAGTTAATGATATTTCATTCAAATAGATTAATATTTTTCAGAACAATGAAAACGCTTGTTATCCTCACTAAAGTAAATATTCAAATTATTTTTTGGAATTACTTAGACGAATACACTGACCAAAATCCGTTGTGCTACTTAGACCAGCAAGGCTAATTTGTTTAAATATGTTTGTTATTAAACTGAACATGTATTTATTATTCATCATGTCCGTGTAAACATCTCTCGCAGCTTTTAATTGTTTAAATTAAATGAAATCATTTTGAGCATACAAATTAACCGAAACCAACAAAACTAATATAATAAAGTGTAAAGAACAAGTGAATATTTTATACACACTCTGTGCTGATAAGTCGGACGAGTAAAATATAGAATTGAAAAGTATAAATTAAAATTAGAATTTAGTCTTATTTTTAAACGGCAGCGATAAACATCGAAAAGTGAAAACGGCGGAAAAGAAAAATAAATAATACGATAATAAAAAATATGATTACAATTTTCAAAATACTACTACTCTTAGGAGTATGTGGTATACTATGTGAGGCCATACCAGTCACACAAAATTATACCCAAGATTTGTTGAGATTAGCCAAGGCTTCGGAAATGAAGGCCTATTTGAATGAGGAGAAGCCACCATGTGAAAATTTCTATAAATTTGCCTGTGGCAAATGGTCCAGACTGCATCCAGCCCCACCTAAAGGCAAAAGTAGTAATCTGGATCAATTGAAAACTCTATACTGGCGTAAGTGTGCCGATATGTTGGCCAGTGATGGCAGAATCGATTCGGGTTTGGATATAAAATTGAAAAACTTTTATGAATCTTGCTTGGAAACGGGCAAAATCGATCGCATGGGTTTGGAGCACATAATGAATGAAGTTGATTTAAAGGGAGGCTGGCCTAAAGTTTTAAATGCCCAATGGTATGAGTCCGATTATGATTGGTTGAAGGTGGTGGCCAAGATGAGGCGAAATTTGGGAGTGGATATAATGATTGGTCTTAAGGTGGTGCCCGACTTTAAGGAGAAGGATATGCATCGCATTATGGTGGGAGCTCCTGATTTGTATTTATCACAGCAGGCCTATTTATTAGAGGACGAAGACAATGAACGTTTGAGAACTGCCTACACCATGAGCATACAAATCCAATTACAGCGTTATTTCCCCGATATGTCCGAACAATGGTCTAATGAGGTGGCCGAACAAGTGGTTCATGTGGAAAGACGTTTAGCCGCTGGCTTTGCTAGACCCGATTTGACGGTGCAACAAAAATCTCGCCTAAGATATACAGCCGATTTAAAAGCAGCCTATGGCAGTTATGTGGACATTAATCGTTATTTAAATTTAATATTCAACTCTACCTTTTATGCCCAAGTGTACGAAAGTCCCATTGATTACTTCTCAAATTTAATGGATGTTATCAAGGAGACCCCGAAACTTACAATAGCCAATTACACCATGTGGAAGGTGTTGAATAAATTCGATTTGGAAAAAGCCCACTATGCTAAGAGCAGCAACTTTTGCGTCAACAAGGTCATGGAATATTTCCCCGAAGCTTTGGAGAATATGTTTGCTCGCAACTATCACACCATGCAAATGTCCAATGAGTTGCAGTCAGTTTGGTCTGATATTAAGAAAACCTTCCGTGAGGAATTACACTCTTCTCCCAAATTAACATGGGTAGGCTCGGACACGAAACAGAAAATGGCTGAGAAATTAGATGCTATGGATTTTGAATTGTCCTCGGCAAATACAGCCTATGCAGAGCAAATGCAAAAGGTGTTGGTGAGAAAAACCAATTACTATCAAAATCTGATAAGCATTTGGCAATGGCAGAGTGCTCACAATTTGGCCAAACTCAATGAGAGACCTTCGGAGCCAGAGGAGAAATTCAATTTACCCCACTACTCTTACGAAAATAATAAAATATTAATTCCCATTACCTTCCTGCAATCACGTTTCCTATGGGATCCCTCCTATCCACATGCTTTGCTGTACAGCTCTATGGGTTATCTACTGGCCCAACAAATGTTCAAGGCCTTCGATTCTCAAGGACGGAAATATGATAAACATGGCGCTCCACATGCTTGGATGGACACCATAACCGAGTACAGCTTCGACGACAAAGCCAAGTGCTATGTGGAACAATACACCAACTATAAATTCCCCAATTGGGTGCGCAGAGATGAAAAGAAGCTGACCAACACCTATGTTTCAGACAATGCTGCCTTGAGTATTGCCTTCAAAGCCTACACCCAATGGTGGGAGAATGTGGCCAACAATGTATCAGCCGAACAAGAGTCCTTACCGCTACTCGACAAATACTCACGCACACAATTGTTTTTCATTGGTTTTGCTCAACTTTGGTGTGCCGACTATTCGCCCGACATTGAGGAGTACGAAGAACTGCCCGAACGTTGGCGTGTTATTGGGGCTTTGGCCAATTTAAATGAATTTGCCCGGGTATATGAATGCGATTTGGGCAATAAAATGAATCCAGAACAAAAGTGTGTTTTGTATTAATCTCTAGTTTTTATGTAAAATAAATTCTTGTCAATTTGTAATACTCAATAAAAAATATATTGAATTTATTAAAAATAAAAAAAAATGTATTCAATTAAAAGTCTGCTCTATTTAATTTAGTTGAAAACAACAATAGCGAAGGCCTAGTTTTACAAATAGTAGAATTAGACGATAACCTTTGCTGACCGCTTATGTATTTTTATAATTTCATTCAAAAATATTTTATTTAAAAAAATACACATAATTATCAGTTTAGAATTAGTGCTGTTTATAAATGAGATCCGTTGGATGAGTAAGAAACGAGAGAGAGAGAGAAAACATTGTTGCCATGTAAAACAAGACGGCGTCATGAGCCACACATCCGGTCAAATAATTCAGTCAGTAGTTGCATGACAAATTTCTCGATTTGCCAATGTCTCGTTCTTGTGATGCTGCTTTAGTACTTTATCCAACTTTTAACAACTGATGCTCTGAAAGAGGAAATTCGGCGCCTCCGAAGCGTTTTTGCAAAATTTGGATCAAAATTTTTTGAAAAGATCGGCTGTATGCCGTCGTTATAGAATAGCCAATTTCCCCGACATCATATTACATTATCAATTCTCATATTTCTACTTTATATTGGCATCAATAAAACTTAATTTGTCCAAAAAAAAAGTTGTGGTTTTAAGCCAATTTAATTCCTAACCTGTAATTAAACGTTTTTGTAAAATGTGATTCGATATTATGTGAAAAGAGGACGTATGCCGATGTACTAGAGGACATTTCCCAGACATCATATTCCATTAATAATTCCAATATTTTTATTTAACATTGGTATCAATAAAACCGAATTTTTCAAAAAAAAAATTATGTTTTGAAGCCAATTTAATTCTTAGCCTCAAATTAGCCCAACTTGTACTATATATTGTTTCATTTATAGTATACTGTAAAGAGCCCATTATACAATAGACTTATTATTGGGGAACTATAACTTATGTTGGCATTGTGCGATCCACAATTAAATATTTTATTTATTTCAAGGTTGGTTGCCGTTTTGAAACGGTTTAAAGGTAACGAATATTCATATGCTAACTGCAGTTTCGCATGCAGTGGCGCAAAAGTAATCCTCCTATAAGAAAATGCTATACATTTTGCGATTGGCCCCTAACGTCAGTTCTGTTTTGACATTTGTGTAGTAAACACATGCGAAATACACGTTAATAAACAATGTTACGCTACACTGCTCCAGAACGCGGAATATTGCTGACTATTTATTTGACCAATAATCGGTCGGTGACTTTGGCACAACGTGAATTTCGTCGCAGATTTCCTGGCCGTCCAACGCCTACTGGTGAAACACTGCGACGTTTAGCCGCTCGTCTCGAAGAGACTGGCACAACACGAGATGCTGCCAGGCGTGGCAGACCCCGGAGTAGCCGTTCTGCAGAGAATATTGCTGCTGCAGCCGAGGATGTCATGGAAGCGCCGTCGACATCGACCAGACGACGTGCCACGCAAATGGGTATCAGTCGACGGTCTTTAAAGCGAATTTTGGTACAAGATTTGAAGATGTTTCCGTACAAAGTCCAGAGGGTGCATCAGCTGTTAGCTGCTGACCGCCAATAGCGTCTAACATACGCTCAAGCCATCCTTAATCACCACCAAGAGGAAGATGATTTTTCATCAAAAATATTCATGAGTGATGAGGCCCATTTCCATCTTAGCGGGTACGTAAATAAGCTAAATTTTCGCTTCTGGGGCACTGAAAATCCGCGTGTAACCCACGAAGAGCCATTACACCCGCTCAAAGTCACTGTATCGGACCTTTTTTCTTCGAAGACGTCGCGGGCCAAACGGTTACTGTGAATGGTGAGCGCTACAGAGCAATGATCAATGAGTTCTTTTTGCCGCAACTTGATGAATTGGGATTGGAAAACATGTGGTTCCAACAGGACGGTGCAACGGCACACACTGCAAGTGTCACAACCGATATGCTGAAGGATGCATTTCCCGGGCGCCTAATCTCCCGTTTTGGCGATTTGCAGTGGCCAGCAAGATCGCCTGATTTGACCGCTCCAGACTTCTTTTTGTGGGGCTTTTTGAAGTCGCGGGTTTATGTCAACAAGCCTCAGACTCTTGCAGCTCTTAAAGACAATATCCGTCAAGAATGTGAGGACCTATCGCCGGAAGTTTTGGCCAAAGTTATGGAAAATGCCATAAAAAGGGCTCAAATGACAATCAACTGTGGCGGCGGCCATTTACATGACATCATATTCTCGACTTGATGTAAAAAAAATTAAAAGACCTTGTAGTAAGCTTATCAATCGAAATTCTGTAACTTGAAGCGAGATTTGGAATCAACAATAATACAATATATTGAGATACAAACATCTGAAGGTATTTTGGAAATAGCATCGGTTTATTATTCTTCAGAAGATACGAGTAGTCAAATTTTCAGATGAAAGGGTTAATATTTCGTGGGTAACGTGGAATTTATTTTAAATTAGATGAATACTCTGACCAAAACAACTGTGCTACTTAGCCCAGCTAGGCTATTTAGTTTAAATAGGTTTGTTATTAATTGAACATGTATTATTAATCATGTACGTTTAAAAATTTCTCGCAACTTTTAATTGCATAAAATTAAATTTATGAAATCATTTTGAGCAATACGCCATAAGTAAATCCTAGTTTTAAAAATATTTATAAAAGAGCCTAAAACAAGAAAATTCTAATTCTTGTTAAAAATGTTGCCCCATTTACTGATTTACAATTGTTTTTTACTATAAACCCCTTCTGGCAACTCTAAGCATTTCCGATAAGAGAGACTCTCAATTATTAAGAGAATCGTATACAATCAATAAGTCAATTGAAAGACGTAAACAATAATATCTCTCTTTTTGTAACCAGCTTAATCTACATACAAAGCACTAGTTTAGTTCGTAAGCTCTGATTGAATGAAGAAAATGCTTAGGAAAGCAATATTACTAAAACCCATCATAGTCATCCTGTTAATATGGCCATATCCAAGGACTTTTGCACAAACTACCATATTTCCCATATTTAAGCAAGATGAAGCCATACGTAATGCTAGAACCAGAGAAATACTTAATTACATGAAACTCTCCACAGATCCCTGTGTGGATTTCTATCAATATGCCTGTGGAAATTGGCACAAATTCCATACGCCAGCCAACAAAAAAGAAATTGAAACACCAAAATCTCTGCTGGACTCGAAGGTCAACAAGGATTTGCACAAACTGTTGGACGAGAATGTAACCATAGACGATACTATGACGGCCAAGAAAGTGAAAACATTTTATAAATCTTGTTTGGAGGCCAAAAAGAATGAGCTACAGCAACAGGTTTTTCTTAATGAATTTATCAAGAACAATGGAGGCTTTCCAGCCATACCGGGCTCAAATTGGTTGATACATCATCACAACTATGATTGGCAACATATAGTGGCGGGTTTGCGTTTTAACTATGGCATGGATATTTTGATTGGCATGGAAATTGACATCAACTATCAGAGCATGCATGAGAATAGTATCTACTTAGGTGAGCCCTCTACAATCATACCCAAGCATTTGTGTAGCTATCGGGCCACTCAAACTATAGAGTTGACAGATGGGGAGTATGTGCCCATAGAAACAGAGGTGGCAGACAATTTGCGCTTGTGGTTGTCGTTAAATAAGGAAGAAGCCTGGAAATTGGCGGCCGATATTTTAACATTTGAATATGATTTATGCACAGCCATGTATATTAATGAAGCTGAGGAGCAAGACTTCGTTGGCAGTGCCAGTCCCGAGGTGATGCATAAGAAATATGCTCGTAAAACTTTGATAGATTTTACACACCAGCTGGAGAATAAAATCGATTTGAATAGCATAGTAACGGAAAGTTTTGGTGTTCCGGTCTATAAGCCAGTGTTCATGAAAAGTCCCCAATATTTTGAACAACTTGTGAGAGTAATGGATGAAAATAACAGTACTACAGTGGCTAATTATATAATGTACAGAGCTATGTCTTACATTAGTCTGCCCATAAATGACACCCTTCCAACACGACCTTCCTACTGCCTGAAAATAGTCAAGAAATATTTTCCCAAAATCTTGGGCGACATGTATCATCGCAAATATGCCAATGTGGTGGATCAGGAGCAAGTAGACACCATATTTGAAAAGCTTAAAGACATGTTCGCTGCCAGCCTCCAGCAAGACTGGATAGAAGGTAGTACGGCAAGATTGGGTAAAAACAAGCTGGCAGAAATGAATTTATATTTTCCTACATACGATAAAACGGCTTTGAATTTGCAGTTTTCGCGCAGTGATTACTGGACTAATCTTAAGCTGATAATGGGTGAAGTAAGGGATCATGAATTGAGTCGTGTATTTGCTACTGGTTTGCCCAGGCCAAAAGATGAGGTTGAGGCCTACGAAACTAGAATTGTTTACAGGCCTTATCACAAACGTATCGATATGGGCTGGGGCTTATTGCAAGCTCCCTACTACCAGCCACAAATGCCAAATTCTATGCGTTTTGCTGTTATAGGGCAAAAAGTAGCAGAAACTTTAGCCAAAGCTTTTGATGACTATGGTTGGACTACCGACATTACCGGTCACAATAATTGGGATCCCATTACAGCCGTAGAGTTCTACAAACGTGCCAATTGTCTACGTCAACAAGTTGGCAACTATCTAAACAATGATCCCGATAGTTTTCGTAATGCCACTAAAACAAGAGAACTTATAGCTAAAAGTGCTGCCCTAAATATTGCCTTCAATGCCTATCTGGACTGGTTGAACTATCAAAATCCCAACAATGATCATGGTGTTTTATCACGAGAAACCTTGCCTGAGCTCAACTTCACCAATACTCAATTATTTTTCATAGCATTTGCTCAAATGCACTGTGAGGCCAAGAAGAAACGGCCGCAAAAGTCCAAAAGACCCATTATTATTCTCAGCCCTTTGGATGAGCATACAATGACTAGGTATGAAGTCAATGGCCCATTGGGAAATTTTAAGGAATTTGGCCGTGAGTTTGGATGTGCAATTGGTTCCGAAATGAATGTAGCTGATAAGTGCATAATTTATTAATATGAATATGATTGTGTTGACATGAGATTTTTTTATATTTTTTTTTAAATTTTTTTCTTAATAAAAACAAATAAATTATTAAGCGTGTTTTATGTTAGTATTTTCTATATTGATGACAAGGCCGTTTTTGAGTCAGAGTTATTTGATAAGAATTGAGAAAGATTGTTTACGAAGAGGAAATGTAAGAGTGCAAACGATGATGAATGAGAGTAACTAAATTTATTAGAACAATAAACAGAAATGTAATTATCAGGGATGGAAATTTAAATTTGTAATTATTTTCAAATACTGTTATACACAAAATATTGTATAGAAAATATAGTTAAAAAACAAATCTTCGGTAAAAGCCCGTAACTGTTATACCCAGAATTTTCTATATAAAATACTGTTATTCACACTGTTTTCTCTAGAAGAACACTGTTATACACAGAATTTTCTATAGAAAAAAACAGTTGTAAACATTGTTTTCTATAGAAAAACCGTTATACACACTGTTTTCTATAGAAAATGCTATATATTATAGACAAAAACGGTTATACACACAATTTTATATTGAAAAAACGGATATACACAATATATTCTATAGAACAAATGGTATACACAAAATTTTATATAGTTCAAACCGATATACACAAAATTTTCTTAGAAAAAACTGTTATATACAAAATTTTCTATAGAAAAAACTGTTATACACACTGTTCTCTATAGAAATAACTGTTATACACACTGTTTTCTATAGACAAAAATGTTATACACACTGTCTTTTATATAAAAATCACTGTAATACACGTAGTTTTCTATATAAAAAAAATAGTTTTCTATAGAACAAACTGTTATACAAAACATTTTATATCGAAAATACTGTTATATACAAAATGTTCTGTAGAAAATACTGTTTTGCACAAGATTTTCTATAGAAAATTCTTTAATACACAAAATGTTATAATTCTATAGAACATTTTAAAATACTTTAATTATTTGAAATTAACAAATGTGTCACAGGTGAGCTAAGGTACTTTTGAATATGAAATAGTATCAAACAAAAATTTAATCAGATCAATTTTTCCATCCCTGGTAACAGTAAACTTATAAATTTTAGTGATTCATTTGATCCATAGTACAAGTCTTTATCTTTTTCGATATTTGCAACCACAATGTGAAAACTTTTATTCATCACTGCAACTTAGGTGTTAAAATATTCTTCAAACTCTTAACGATCCTGTCAAATATGTCATGAAAACTGCTCTCTCGCTCAAATATATATTTGTAGTTATGAGCAAGCCTGCACCCAGAGTAATTCAAATCGTTATCACAACTACCATCATGTTTTCCATGTTAAACTTGAACTAATTATTCAATTATCATGAGTGTTGTTATTTCTAGTTTCCCATTCTTATCGGTTTCATATAAACAAAATTCTAAAACAAAACAAAATTGCACGAGACGTCTCAATTCGCCAAAAGAGAGCAAAAGTTAGCTTTTATTAGCTCCATATTATTTTAAGCATAGTTAGTAGCAATTCTAAACTCTAACAGTAAAAATGTTACAAAATCGCAATATCAAATTACTCTTAATATGTGTAATAATCGCAATCAATCACAGCGAACAACGCCATCAACAAGGTCAAAGTCAAATACAAGGCCGTAAAAATCTCCCACCACTTAATCTCCAACAACAACAGCAACAACCACAAATTAGACAACTAGACCAGAGAATTCTTCAAGAACGACCGCATAAAGCCAGAGAAATGTTGAAATTTATGAATTTGGAAGGAGACGCCTGTAAAGATTTCTATGATTTTGCCTGCGGCAAATGGTTGCAAGAACAAAACACTGATAAGGCCAGTGAGGGTGATCTGATAAGTGTCCAAAGCGAAATGGAACAATTTGTCAATAAACAATTGCAGGCCATACTCAATGAACCAATTGTCACACAACAAGATATGAGTGTTAAAGTGGTAAAAGATTTCTATAGATCTTGTTTAAGAGTGCCTGCCATCTCACCGGCTCAAAAGAAATTTATGCACAGTATTGTTTTAAATCATGGCGGTTTGCCCGACATCAAACGTATCGGCTGGCAACCCAACTACAATTGGATTCATGTTATCGCCGATTTGCGCAGAAAGTATGGCCTTGATATTTTAATAGGCCTCACAATTGAGCGCACAAATCCCAATCACAAAGCCATCTACATCGAGGAACCCCGTACAACTTTGCTGCCAGTGGAATTGTGCAGTTCTTTAGCTGCTCGTCAAATAGACGAAAAGGATCAAGTATTCGATACAATACAGAATGAAATTAAAGATAATTTACGAAATATCTTTGAGTTGAGCGAATCGAATGCTTTGCGTATAGCGGGATCTATATTACGTTTCGAATTTGACTTGTGTAAATATATGCGGATAGATCAAATGGCAACAACACCACTTGATGAGAACGAGAATGAGGCGTTAAATACCAACAGAAGAGGTCAACCAGCGCGAATTGTGGAAAATAAAATGCATGGAGTTCGTCAAAGCACATCCAATAACTTACGTAGCTTGCGAAGCCTTTCAGATAATTATCAAATAGATTTTAAGGATTTCATTGAGCGCAGTTTGGATACGACTACAGTATCTCAAGTTTATTTCCGTTCCGAAGAGTATTTCCAGCAGTTAAGTAGTATAGCCAGGAAAGGTCTACAGGCTTCATTTGCCCACTATATTATGTATCGGGCACTAACGGAAATAAGTTTTCCCCTTAATGAGCGCAATGAACAAAGACCATTTAATTGTGCCAATCAGGTGATGCGTTACTTGCCTCAGGTGTTGGGCAAACTCTACACAGACAAATTCAATCATGACGAATCTAGACAGGATCTGAAGGACATGTTTAGTATTATCAAACTGTCTTTTAGTAAATACCTGCTAAGAGATGTCAACTGGATGGCCGAAAATACAAAGAGAGCCATTAACCAAAAAGTATCCACTTTGAAAATCACTTTTCCTTCGTATCCTCCAAATGCGGATGTCTTAAGAGGCTTGCCGTTGCATGACGACCAAGATTATTGGCAAAAATTGGAAACGATAATGATGTATAATGCCAACCAGACAATTCAGCAAGTCAGATTGACCAATGATCATTCCAATTTCATAGAGGCACCGGCTGTCACCATACAACAAAAACCTTTAGCTTATGAATTAGTGGCCGGTTATGGCCTCTTACAAAAGCCGTTCTATTCCCCGGTCTATGCCAACTCTCTTAAATACTCCTCCATTGGAGTGGCCATGGCTAGAGAAATTGTTAAAATTTTCGATTTCCAAGGTCTGCAACTAAATCCCATGAACACTTTTCCCTGGGATCCGGCCACCATGGAAAGCTTTCCGCTCATTAGCGAATGCTTTCGTGCACAAATAAGCAATTATTTTCACAACAATCCCAATGTTTATCGAAATGCCACCAAATTGCGTGATATTATGGTGGAGACAAGTGCCCTAAATATTGCCTTCAATGCCTACATACATTGGTTAGAACTGTCGCATAGACAAAGAAGCGAATTGCAAATGGAAACTTTGCCCGATATGAATTTTACAAACACTCAATTATTTTTCATTAATTTTGCACAAACTCACTGTGCAGCCCATCATAAGGCGGAAGTAGTGCCGGAATTTTTACCTTTATATCGTCGTACAATGGAACAGTATGATATCAATGGACCAGTGAGTAATAATGTGGAGTTTAGCAGAGATTTTAGTTGTGAAGTTGGTGCGGATATGAATTTGGATGATAAGTGTTTTTTGTATTAGAAATTTGAGTGATCTTAATGTTAATGAAAATAAAAAATAAAGTGAGAGAATAATAAATATAGTTATGGACATATGTTTTTGATTTCATAAGGAATATTACAAGCTATTTAGAATTAAAGAAAATGGTAAGGTACTAGAGCAATTGCTGTGAGTAGGGTAAAAGAACTAAGCTGACGATTCATGTGAGTTCTTGAACGAAATAGGAATTTCCAGACCGTAACCGAAACTTTGTTCTTGTTAGCTCTTTATTCATAACACCTTTTATATGGTAGACTTTTTCTCAATTTCATCTTGTATATAACTACAATATCTTTTGCGTATTGAATTTGGTGTTATTGACGTCATAGCGATGTCAATTGGCCCGTCGGGCTACGATTTGCCGTTAAAGATGGATGATATGTGGATAATCCACCCATAAAGGGAATGTTGTCCAAGCCATTTAAGAGTCAGAGTCTGAAACCATCAATTCGTTTCAAAATGTATTGAGGAAATGTTTTTCCAAAAACAGACATGAATCCTGGAACGGGTAACATGAAAAACTAAGTGATGAACTCAAGGACCTCAAAATCGAAGAAAAAATCGAAAAATGGTCTAAAATCAATGTAACCGAGTTAAAGCTAATATTGGTCTTACACCATTCGAATGAACGCCATTCGAAAGAGGACATACTCCTAAACTCTTTTTTTTTAACTTGGTCCTTAAAGACTTCCCACTGAAGCGAGAAAACTATTAAAAAATTTAAATATAAATGTAAACGGAAACTTTGAAAAATTTCGTTTGGAGGTTTTTTTAAATAAATTTTAAAAATCTACTCCAATTTACTCAACACCAAAAATATGAGGTATATTGATTTTGTCATTCCGTTTGTAAGAAATCAAAATATTGTTCGTATACCCAGTTTCGGTTGGACTCTAATAGTATGGGACGATCCAGATATGTCCGTCCGCGTGCCTAATGAAGACACAAAATCGGGTGATGGTAGTTATACAAGGTGGCGCAAAAGTAATCCTCCTATCAGAAAATGCTATAAATTTTGCGATTGGCCCCTAATGTCAGTTCTGTTTTGACATTTGTGTAGTAAACACATGCAAAATACACGTTAAGAAACAATGTTACGCTACACTGCTCCAGAACGCGGAATATTGCTGACTATTTATTTGACCAATAATCGGTCAGTGACTTTGGCACAACGTGAATTTCGTCGCAGATTTCCTGGCCGTCCAACGCCTACTGGTGAAACACTGCGACGTTTAGCCGCACAACACGAGATGCTGCCAGGCGTGGCAGACCCCGCAGTAGCCGTTCTGCAGAGAATATTGCTGCTGTAGCCGAGGATATCATGGAAGCGCCGTCGACATCGACCAGACGACGTGCCACGCAAATGGGTATCAGTCGACGGTCTTTACAGCGAATTTTGGTACAAGATTTGAGGATGTTTCCGTACAAAGTCCAGACGGTGCATCAGCTGTTAGCTGCTGACCGCCAATCGCGTCTAACATACGCTCAAGCCATCCTTAATCACCACCAAGAGGAAGATGATTTTTCATCAAAAATAATCATGGGTGATGAGGCCCATTTCCATCTTAGCGGGTACGTAAATAAGCCAAATTTACGCTTCTGGGGCACTGAAAATCCGCGTGTAACCCACGAAGAGCCATTACACCCGCTCAAAGTCACTGTATGGTGTGCTGTTTTCGCTAGAGGAGTCATCTGACCTTTTTTCTTCGAAGACGTCGCGGGCCAAACGGTTACTGTGAATGGTGAGCGCTACAGAGCAATGATCAACGAGTTCTTTTTGCCGCAACTTGATGAATTGGGATTGGAAAACATGTGGTTACAACAGGACGGTGCAACGGCACACACTGCAGGTGCCACAACCGATATGTTGAAGGATGCATTTCCCGGGCGCCTAATCTCCCGACTGGCCAGCAAGATCGCCTGATTTGACCACTCCAGACTTCTTTTTGTGGGGCTTTTTGAAGTCGCGGGTTTATGTCAACAAGCCTCAGACTCTTGCAGCTCTTAAAGACAATATCCGTCAAGAATGTGAGGACCTATCGCCGGAAGTTTAGGCCAAAGTGATGGAAAATGCCATAAAAAGGGCTCAAATGACAGTCAACTGTGGCGGCGGCCATTTACATGACATCATATTCTCGACTTGATGTAAAAAAAATTAAAAGACCAAATAAAAATAATCTACAAGAAGAATCAAAGTTTTTAATTTTTTTTTTTTTTTTAATTACAGCCAAAAAACATCGGAAGTTTACTTTTGCGCCACCTTGTATAAGACAGTTGAATTTAACTTGCTTGAATATGGATTTAATTTTAGATTTCTGTTTTCAATTTTAAATAAGTGAAATTCTTAATCATTTTACAAATACAAGGCTTAAATCAAATATTTTTATTAAAATTTAAGAAAGTGTTTAATAAGTTTCCATAAATTGCAGTGTTTTGTTTCAAAACTATTTAGATTTGATAACATACTGTTTCAAATGACTTACATACACGTATTCCATACTATTAAATACAACACTGCCTTCACAACTAAATATTTTCAAAATAATTGCCTACTTTTAGGTCAAGTATAAATGTAAACAATACATATATGTAGAAACATATGTAGAAACAATATTCTTTTTCCCTCAAAGATATTATCACAACAACATTGGTGGTGTGGTGTTGCAGATATTGTTGAAATATAAAAAACAAATATTTAAATATTTGACTAAAACACGCAACGTTTAGCACAAAAAAGAACCATTATTTTCATTGTATATAACTTATTTGTATTTAAGCATGATTTTAGTATATTTTGTGGATTTTATGACTTGTTATTACAACACTCTCTCGCTACTCTCTCATTCTCTTGCAATTCACTCCACAACAGTTTATGTTCAAACCATATAAAGTGTATTCCATATTCCCAAGTGTCAATGCAGAACAGTACGGAACCCAATATTTAGTCTTGGTCTTCAGTCTAAACTCAAGGTTATGGTTATAAAAGAAAATTGGAAAAGCAAGAAAGAAATTTATAAAAACTTTAATAATCGTTTATATAACAATTTAGATACATGTATAAGTGTATATTCAAACTTGTATAATAAATAGTATGTATGTATGTATGTACAAATATGGTACTTGATAGAAGGTACTTAAAACCATAAGTAACAACATACCATGACTAGAAGTACGTATGTACGTACTCTTTGCCAGTGCTAATGTGTATTTTTTACATGATATTAGATGGCTACAAAACTATATTATATACATATATATTTTATAGCCAAAGTGGCGTTTATTTCAAGTATGGTTCTATGAGTAGTTATTTAAAGAATGCAAGTGCTTTTCGTTGTTTTTTGGAATGTGCGCAGAATTTTTTAAAACTAAATATGTATTTGTAATAGGGTATAGAAAAAAAAACGTGTATTGAACTTTATCAAAGTCCATACGCAATAAGGAAATATTTTACAGAAATAACTGCAACAAATTTATTAAAATCGTAAGAAACATACATGTATTAACTAATAATAAATTGAGTTGTAATTGAGCAACTTGCCATTTGAAACTAAACAAGGTTTAAGAATAACAAGTAAGAGAGCTATATTCGGGTGTGCCGTATGGTATATACCTTTCAACAAAGTATGCTTTAAGAAAAAGTTACTAAAAATACTAAATTTCATAAAAAAAAAATAATTCGGGTTAAAAAAAATATTTTTCAGATTTTTAACCATTGTCGGTCCGAATCTTTTTGAAATGATTAACATTAGATATCCATATTGTCTATGTTAACTCTTTGCGGTTTAGTGGTCACTTTTCTTACCACCTTTTCTAGAGTCTTTAAAACAACCAACATTTTAATGCAACTGATGACCACTACATTGTCAGAAAAATAAGGGAAAACCCGAAGCAGTGGCTATAGCGGACAGTTTCGGGTTTCCCCTTATTTTTCTGACAATGTAGCAATCATCAGTTGCATTAAAATTTTGATTGAGCGCGCTTCTACCTCTAGTTTCGTGCACGAACCGATATATTATGCTTTGCATTGTGGAGTCACTAAGGCAAACTATTTCCGCAATTTTTCGTCGAGAATGATCGTTTTTAAAAATGGCTAATAACTAATTCCCTCTTTTCTATTGTAGTACGTCGCCCCATTGTCAAAAAATACGCCTCTTGGCCTCGTAACTACCGAAATCACACTAAATGTTAATTTAAATAATAAGAAACACACATAACCACAAAAATGCTCGAGAGGTGATGTCAATTTAACAGATTTTAAAAGTTGATGGTTGAAATAAGCTGTGATTAATTACGTTCCTATATTTTTGGTTTTTAGTTTGCAAGTTTTTTAGAGTGTGAATTTGAGACTGAATACAACTTTTTTTCTAAATTTTTATAAATTCTAATTAAATTTTTCTTTAATATCTTGTTTCGTTTCAAAATAATACAAGCTTATTTTTTTTTTTTTTTTGTTTAAGGCGCTGGTTGAAATAAGCTGTGAGCCACTGTATATTAATTTGAAAATATTGTAAAGCACAGTTTTTCAAAGAAACTTTCACGCATTCAATAAATAAAAAAGCACAGAGTGTTTATTTTTGTCATTTCGAAGACCAGAAAATTTTGTCAAAATGATTTTTAATGTCAACCGCCATAGTGGTTAATAAACTAACCACCCCATTCCATAAAAACCTTGTTTTTATTATACCCTTCACCTTCGTGAAAAGGGTATATATTTGTCATTCCGTTTATAATTTCCACAATATAATTTTCCGTCACTATAAAGTATATATATTCTGGATCCTTATAGATAGCGGAGACGATTAAACCATGTACTTCTGTCTGTCTGTCTGTCTGTTGAAATCAATTTTCTGAAGACCCCAAATAACTTAATTCATACATCAATATATCGGGAATTCTTAAGGCTCGCTTGCTATTTAAAATCGAGAAAATCGGTCCACAAATGGCTGAGATATAAGGAAAAAACCGGGCCAACCTCGATTTTTGGCCTAGTTTTGATATCTAATAAAATATAGACAATATGGATATCTAATGATAGATATTTCAAAGTCCATTGCAACAATCTATATAAAGCTATAGTAATTTGGACCTACAATGGGTCAAAATCGGGAAAAATATTTTTTAACCCGAATTTTTTTTTACCAAACATTTTTTTGTCATAATTTTTTTTTTTTTATTAGTAAATTTAAAAAAAAAATATTAAAAACTTTTTTTGAAAAAAATTAAAAAAAAAACTATTTCGAAAAAAAAAAATTGAAAAACAATTATTTTTTTTTTAAATTTAAAAAAAAAAAATATTAAATTTTGAAAAACAATTTTGAAAAAGAAAATAAATTTTGTTTAACCAAAAATATTTAAATTTGTTTTAACTTATAATTTCTTTTTTTTTCATAATAAACTAAGTTCAATTAAAGTAAAAAATGCTATTGTTTTGATTTTAAACTTATACACATAAAACCGTGGCTGGAAGAGTTTAAGACTTATTAATTCAGATATACACACAGCCTCAAGTGAGTAAACACCAGAGAATTTTTGATTTCTTATGACTATCAAAACCATAGAATCTATCCATCGATTAAAAGTTTCGGTTGTCGGAGATAAGGGGAAATAATAGGCTCGGTTGTGATAAAAAGGGTATAATTCACTGGTGTTTTCGATATTCTCGATTTTAAATAGCAGCCGAACATAGACTAAAGCGGGTATATTGATGTATGAATCATATATATAAGTTATTTGGGGGCTTCGGAAAGTCAATTTCAAAAGACAAACAGACATGGCTATATCGCAAATGAAAAATTAATAAATTACAAAGTACTCGCAGAAAAAAAATATATTTGTGCATGTTTACTGTAAGCATTTCAACTTTTGTAACCATTTCAACATTTTTAACAATATTATAGTCACAGTACCTATTTATATGATTGTGGTAACTATAATATGGTTAATTTACGATTAACATGATTGTATCAAACATATATATGGTTACAGTAAACATGTATATGTTTGTGACAACCATTGTTATGATGAATCTTTTTATCATAATATGTTTTTCTCAGATTATGATATCAATTAGCCGAGAGCAACATAATATGGTAAGTCCTTCATCATATATATGGTTGTCATAAACATATACTTGTTTACTGTAACCATATATATGGTTGATACAATCATGTTAATCGTAAATTAACCATATTATTGTTAAAACAATCATATATTTACTGTGACTATAATATTGTTAAGAATCTTATAAAAATGTTGGAATGGTTACAGTAAACATGCACAACTATATTTTTTTCTGCGTGTAATAGTGATATATTCGGATCAGTGTTGCAAGGTACTTTTCATCACTGTTCCCAAATATATTGTATTGAAAATACAATATAAAATTTTTCAGTAATAATTAAACTACATATTTAACTAATTGTCCAATAAATAATCCATACAATTTGGTAATAAAAAAAATGTCCTCGATACAAAATTGTTATACTCGTAAATTTATGAAAATTACTTTTCGATAATCGTCTTCCAATTGGGTTGCCACGTACTTTTTGAAGCTTTTCCCAAACGAAATTTTAATATTTTTCTAATTGAATTTCAGAAATTTTCAATTATATTTCAGAATTTTCCAAATATATTTCAGAAATTTCTAAGTGCATTTCAAAAAATTCTAATAGCAATACAAAGAAAATTTCTAAAATACAATATAATTGGAATAATCAGAAATTCATTTAGATAATTTAAAAATTCTGAAATACAAATGGAAATTTCTGAAATACAATTAGAAATTTCCAAAATACAAGTGGAAATTTCGGAAATACTAATAATTGAAATATTTTGAAAAACAATAAGAAAATTCTGAAACATAATTCGAAATTTCTGAAATTCGTCATAGAATTTTATAAAGACCCAGAATATATATACTTTTGTGGGTGTACGAATGATAAAATCTTATCAGTTGTGGGTATAAAAATCTGACGCCAAATAAGGCCCTAGTGTAATTATATAATTTTCAATTTATTGCCTGTTTATTACATTATTAGGTACATACAGTCACATGGCTGTATAAAAAATATTACATTAAATTATTAGCACACTCACGCATTTCCGGCAATCAATTTTATAAACAAAAATTATGCCCTCCTCATGCTTTCTGTCACACATAAATGCCAACGCTCTCAGTAACAATAAACAAATAAATCACTGGATTTAATTACCTGTAAAGAGAAAATACAATCATTAATTATTAACAAAATCAGATGCAAATTCAAAACTTAAATTCATCATTAAAGCTCTTTCTTTAAATCAAAATAATATATATAAATCAAAGTAAAAAAACTCAAGGTTACTGCAAAAAACAATTAAAAATAATTACTTAATGTGGGATTTGAATATAAAAATACCTGGAGAATTATTAAAAACCAAATTAACAACTAAAATCTAATAATTTTTTAACTAATGATATGATTGACAAACAATTTCAATATTATAATAATGTTTTCAAAAAAACATTACCATACATACATACAGTGTTGGAAAAAATAATAGAAACGAAAGCATTTTTTTCCAATTTTTTAAGTATATTAGTCAAGTTTAGTTTTGTTAAAAAAAATTTATATGCAGTTTTGTTCATCAGACATACAGCATAAGAAAAAACATAATTAATTCTCTTTTCATTAACATTTTAATACACTATATGACTAACAATGTAAATAGTCAATATTTTTACTGGAAAAAATAATAGAAACGCGTAAAAGGATTAAATTTTTAGAGGCATATCTTTTAATTTTTTGTTAAAAAATTGTTTTATTTTAATATTTAGAGGCACTAGTTTTGTTTTTCACAACTTCATTGCATCTGCGAGTCATGGAATCAACCAATTTTTTTTGAAAAATTCCTTGTCAATGAAAAACCACTTTTCCTGGTTTTTTTCCCACAATTAGTCCTTATTTTTCCGACTGATGCCCTCCAGCTTCCTCTTGAGCACTCCCCAAAGGTGTTCTATTGGTTTAAGGTCCGGTGACTGTGAAGGCCATTCCATAAGATGTACTTTGTTGACAGCAAACCAATCCTTTGCCAATTTTGAAGAGTGGTTTGGATCACTGTCCTGCTGAAACTCCCATCTCAAGGACATTTCTTCCTCAGCAAATGGAAGGATTATGCTTTGCAATATATTTACGTAGTCTGGGGCGCATATTTTGATCTTTATCCAAAATATTGAACAGACACCAGAAGAAGAGAAACACGCCCATATCATGATTGATCCACCGTCGTCTTTTACGGTCTTCTTGGTGTATTTTGGATCATATGCCTTATTGTGTGGGTGCCTAACATAATGTTTCCCATGGGATCCAAACAAATTTATCTATGTTTCGTCTGACCACAGCTCAAGAAGACCGTCAAACACAGCGGTGGATCAATCACGATATGGGGGTGTTTCTCTTCTTCTGGTGTCTGTTCAATATTTTGGATTAAGAACAAAATATGCGCCCCGGACTACGTAAATATATTGCAAAGCACAATCCTTCCATTTGCTGAGGAAGAAATGTCCTTGAGATGGGAGTTTCAGCAGGACAGTGATCCAAACCACTCTTCAAAATTGGCAAAGGATTGGTTTGCTGTCAACAAAGTACCTCTTATGGAATGGCCTTCACAGTCACCGGACCTTAAACCAATAGAACACCTTTGGGGAGTGCTCCAGAGGAAGCTGAAGGACATCAGTCGGAAAAATAAGGACGAATTGTGGGAAAAAAAACAGGAAGAGTGGTTTTCCATTGACAAGGAATTTTTCAAAAAAATTGGTTGATTCCATGTGTCTCAGATGCAATGAAGTTGTGAAAAACAAAACTAGTGCCTCTAAATATTAAAATAAAACAATTTTTTAACAAAAAATAAAAAGATATGCCTCTAAAAATTGAATCCGTTTACGCGTTTCTATTATTTTTTCCAGCAAAAATATTGACTCTTTACATTGTTAGTCATATAATGTATAAAAATATTAATTAAAAGAGGAATGATTATGTTTTTTCTTATGTTGTATGTCTGATAAACAAAACAGCATATACATTTTTTTTAACAAAACTAAACTTGACAAATATACTTACAAAATTGGAAAAAAATGCTATCGTTTCTATTATTTTTTCCAACACTGTATGTGCTAATACTCTAAAAAGTTTTTAACCTTTTCATTCATAAATAAATATGACAGACAGTTATAGTTAGTTTAAAATTTCGTTATAAAACTGTTTGGCTAACGAAATTTATTAAATTAATTACGAATATGGTTTATTTTTAGTATATAGTATATTTGTTTGCGGATAAATAAATAGAATAACAGCTAATTTATTATTCTAAACGCATTATTCAATAATTTGTCATAATGCTTTTTGTCACTGTTTCTCCTGCTCTTTTTTACAGCTCATAGAACAAAAAGCAAGCGTAAATTTTTAATTTGCATGACAATGAAGCAAATTGTGATATTTCATAATTAACTGACAATGAGCTACAAATTTGGTTAAGAACTACTCGTATTGTTTTTTTTTTTTTTTTTGTAATAAGGTACACCAAGAATTTACACCCAGAAGTGTGAGAGAATTCATTCGTTTTTATACCCTTCATCAAGGGAAAATACAAGAAATTTGTCATTCCGCTTGTAATTTCTACAAGATTCATTTGCTACCCTAAAAAGTACATACATATGTACATTCTGGATCTTTAGAAATAGGGAATCAATGTCTGAATGGTGCTTTTTTTCGATGGCCCAGATATCTGACTTAATCCTGTACCAATATATCAGATATACGATCAAGAATTTAGGCTTTGAAAATCACCAAAATCGATAGATAGATAAATAAATAAAAATGTTATCACAACTTATTTGGGGCATTTTCAAGTCACAATTCTATGTGAACAAGCCACAGAATATGTAAGCTCTCCAAGAGAATGCCAACAAAAGTACGAGAAATGTGATAAAATGTTGGATCCCCTTTGGAATGGGAAAAAGGTAAAAAACTAAAAGATCTTAATAAACATTTAAAAAAAATTCATAATCTTCTGTGAAGTTGTGAGTCACAACTTGTTACTGAAAACCAGAATCAACATAGAAAAAATCAAAGCATACAACAACTAACAATTGCTTCATTGTTAGCTGACTAAGACAAAACAAAACAAGTAGTAATACAAAAAGAATACGCTGAAAAAGCTCGTAAACTTCGTCTCTATAAAAGTAAAGACAGAAATAATATTTAAAGAAAGCTTTGTTAATAAAGTTCTTAACTCTATTTTTGTAAACTGGTTAGTTAAATAGCTGATGTTTGCAATATCGACAGAAAAGTGATCTAAATGCTGAAAATCCATTTCATTCTGCCGTGTTTCTAAATATAACTTTTTCTGTATTCTTTAAAAACTATGAAAATGTTGTAATGAACTCAAGCCTGAATAATTTCAAAAATTGTAAATTTACTTTTATTCAAACAAAATGGAGTAAATCTTTTTGGATCACCTAATATTTTTATGTGTTTTTTCTTCCAGTGTAAAACTATTATGTGATTGCATTATAAGAAAAAAACCAGTAGCTTCAAGTTTCTTTTGTAACTTAATTTTGTTTCTTAGCGTAACAATGCCATCTTTGGTCAATGTTAAATAGAAATAGAAATAGAAATAATACTAACAAGATGTAGGCGTAAGATATTTAACCTTAACAATATAAAGTGCTCACAAAATTAACAACAAAAAAACAACATATTGAAAATAGATTCTCTGTATTAAGAACATTTTAAGCCATTTAAAGGATTAAATAAGAGAAATAAGGTTTATATATTCGGTGTATGACTTAAAAATGCGGGATTTACAATAGAAGACAAAGATCACCCAGGCCAGCCAAAAAAAAGTTTGAAAACTATGAATTGAAGGCATTACTCCATGAAGATTGTTGTAAAACTCAAGCAGCAATTTCAAAACCTGGCCAGACCATCAGAGGAAACCTGTACCGAATGCAACATGAAACCGTAATATTCCATCATGACAACACTCGGTCACCTGTTAAAATCTATTTAGAAAGGAATTGTTGGGAAGTTTTGCCTCACCCGTCTTATAGTCCAGACCTTGCCCCTTCTGACTACTAATTGTTTCGATCGATGCAGAACGCTCTCTCTGGATTACGCTTCACTTCAGAACAGAGTATCCGAAATTGGCTTTATTCGTTCGCTCAAAAGATAGCAGTTCTTTTAGCGCGGAATCCAAATGTTGCCAAAAAGATAAAAAAAGGTCATAGCTAACAATGGCCAATACTTGCATATATCGTTCATTTGCTGCAACGTTGTCATAACTTAAAAAATTTAATTTTTCAAAAGACGCTTTTTTAATTCTAAAATTTTTAAATTTTTTGAGGAAAATAACAAACACATAACAAAATATGTCACTTTTCTAGATAACTTAATGATGTTGTACGCACAAACGGCAACTCACAACTTAAATAATACATTATTGCAAGTAATAGACATTAGGTTATGAAATTAGGACAAAATGCTTCTATGGCGCGATCCTGCGTGTAATTTTAGAAGCAAGACCCAGCAGTTAATCTTCACAATTGTTTTATCACTTGGCTGACTCCAATTTATATATTTTGGTCATTTGACACGTGTGTGCTCTTTGTAGTGCAGAGAGAAGACTATTGGTTACTTTATACATCCCAGGTAATCTAGCGAGAAGAGAATTGTCACTTAAGTGTCTCTAAGTAATCTGGAGTGTAGTCACTTTAAACGTTTTGTGAGTAAATCGATAAAATTGGTTTTATACAAACTGTGTTGATATAATTCTCATACAGTTAATTTTTATTTTGGCTTAAGTATACTGATATCCCATATAACATAGCGTGAAGTCAATAGTCACTTTAGTGTCTCTTAGTTACCTATAGTGAGGTCACTTTAAACGTTTATCTGGTACTGCACTTTAGAAAGTAGTTATTTTACCCACCAGAAGCAATCCATTGGAGAGTTGTCGAAGAAAGGTTTGTTTACAAGCAATGATATGTCTTTTTAGCTGACTATTTGAGGTCAATTAGCACCTGAACATGTTGAAATTACTAGTTATGTTATCAATTTACCACTTAGGTAGCTCGTAAAGTAACTGACGCTATTTAACCAGTATGTGAATCCAATGCGTTGACTACTTTGGACCACCTATTAGACAGTCTCATTGTAGTCAAAACAGGTCAATTGACCCCCTGCTTAGGACATGCACGTGTTAAAATAACTAGTCACGTAGCTATTGAAGTAACTAGTTCCCACCCTAAATGAAGGGTAAAATCTCCTAGAACTGCTGGGGACTTTGTCAGTTATTAAAACAACTTATGTTATATGCAATGGTGGTATTTGGTTTTTTTGAATTATGACGTTGTTGCAGCAAATGAGCGATATATGTTTTCAGCTCAGACAAATAACATATTCCCATTGTGCTCCACATTCCAGATAATTAGCTTCATTAAAATCATTACTTTGTAATGAAAGTTTTTAGACGCGTAGTACCAACAATGATATGGTCACTGGGTATTTCTCAACTAGTCCAGGTTCGTATCAATATTCCCTTTCTATGATAATAAAAACATGAACAAACCTTATGATATCTCCACAAAAACCTATGTTGTCTTCGTAGAATTCGGTATGGGTGCTCTTGTAGTTGCTTAATTTTATTCTTGGTTTCTAAGATATAAATACGTGTAGAGTAGAGCCATATTTTATATAAAAGGTTGTCACAAACATATACTTGTTTACCGTAACCATATATATGGCTGATACAATCATGTGAATCGTAAATGAACCATATTATTGTTACTACAATCATATATATAGTTAATGTGACTATAATATTGTTAAAATTGTTGAAATTGTTACAATAAACATGCACAAATGTTGAAATGGTTTTCAGTAACCATGCACAACTATATTTTTTTTCTACGTGTAGGAAAAGATTTTTAGAAGTTTCGGACTACGGCTAACTTGATGAACGAGATATTTGATTCTTTGTATGATGTGTATGCTCAAGCAAATATCTAATAAATAAATTCATTCATTACAAAACTACTTCTATGTAATGAAGATGGTAAGTAGTAGTCATTGAAAAGTATGTTATTATTCTGTAATAGCAAAATATTACCAAGTGTTTGCAGGGTATTCGAAACTTAGCTGAAATCCGTTAATTTTAAGCATTATTAAATAATGACCTTATTTTGAAATTAAAGAATATTATTAATAAAATGTAGCTGTCTAATGATCAATTTGTGTCAAGCAGTGGCATAATAACCAAACAAATCTATTAATTAAACCCATCCGATTATAAAAAAAACAATCTTAATATCCAATCAACCAATTTCAAATTAATTGTTAGATTTTTTCTAAAAAAAAAAAAACAATTTCAATTTTCAAAAACTTTACATATTAAACAACAAATGTAATAATTAAATATTCAGTTTCCCATAAAAAGAAAAAGAAACCAGAACGAATTCTTTGGTTATAATTTGTTGACAACGCCTACATTTAGAACGTCACATTAATACCAGCATCATAAGAAGAAAGAAAACAGACCTTAAGGCAGGCATCGTCGTTTTCAACAAAACACAAAATTAAGTACCAGCAAAAAAAAAGATGATAATGAAGATGATTCGCTGTAAATTTGAACATGATTACAAGAATAAATGAAGATGAACAACACACTTCATTTTTTATAGCGTTGGGTGTGGTCCTGTATAAAAAAAAAAAAAAACTCACTAAATGATGGCCAGACAGACAAACTGACTTAAATGTTTATGTTTATATATGTACGTCTTATAGCAGGGGTATTATGTAGGGAATTATTGTTAGATGATGTGATATTGTTGTAACAGATGATCCTTTTCTTTATGGACGTTTCTTATTATTTTCTTGGTATTTCTTAAGAATGACACGAAATTTACATAAATTGTTTAAATAATAAATTAGAATTTGAATAAGTTGTCAAAAATTATCATTACTTTGGGACAAATCTGACAAGAATAATACGTTTATAATTTGTTATTTATTGTCATTAAGAAATTTTCTTTGTTTTTAAGAATCATGTACATACTACATTAATTTATGCTAAAATTTATATACCTATTTACATTTCATAATAAAGTTATTAGCTGTCATTTTATTTATTTAAATTAGTTTTAGAAAGTAAGCTTGTTAATTTAAAATGTCTAAAAGGCCATCAAAAAATATGAATTTTATGGTCATCTTTGGAAAACAATGACCAAAAAAATTAAATGCATTTTATGAATTCATTATTGGTTGTCATAATTTTTGGAGTTGTTGCATTGTTAATGAAAACAAAACATTTAACTGCAAAATACAGTGAGAGAAAACTATTTAACAGTTCTGGAATTAGAAATTCTTTAAGGTCCATAAACTGTTTGTTTTATGAACCTTTGATAAAGTTAAAAATGTTTATAAAAAAAAATTAAATTAATTAATTTTTACCTTTACTCTTCTGAATTCTATAATATTTGTTTTTTTTTTTTAACATCCTACTTTCAAAAGAAAAAGTCTTTTAGGGAAGTAATATGTGTATGACTTAAAAAAACGAGATTTTTAAAAATGTTTAGCATTTATTTTAAAACATTTGTAAAATGTAAATTTATTCAAAGTTTTGGCCATTGCTAGCTAGAACCTTACCCATCTTTCTACCAACATATGGATTCTTTTGAGACCAAGAACAAATCAAGCCAATTTCGTATACTCTGTTCTGAAGTGAAGCGTATCCCAGAGAGAGCGAAACAAGTAGTAGTTGGACAGGGCGAGGTCTGGACTATAAGGCGGGTAAGGCAAAAATTCCCAACCACTTCCTTCTAAATACATTTTAACAGGTATTGCAACATGTGGCCTAGCGTTGTCATTATAATGTGTCGTGTTTAGAAGTGTTTGTTTTGTAGTCGGCAGTGTTTGCCTTTGACTACGCTAAGCATTTGCCGTTCTTACCTTAGTAAAGACAAAAGGAGACTTTCTCAAATGAAAACAAGGCAGATGTTGCCGGTTTGTAGTCAAGATTAATAATCTGATTTATTGTGCGCAATGAGCCCCTTTGGAATATTCCCTGTGATGGTCTGGTCAGATTTCAGCAGCTCATAATAGATAGGACCCTTTTGGTCGCACCAAATACAAACATCAACGCCATGGATATTTGGCTTTGGTGTCGATTCGGCTGGCGTTAGCGTAATGGATCAGCTTCAATTCGTATCGTACCCAATTTCCCTGATTTTAAATGAATACTGTTGCTTGCAAACATTTTCAAAATTGCTGATGGAGTAGCTCCCAATGATTTTGCAAGCTCTTGCTGAGTTTGACAACAATCTTCATGGAGTAAGGCCTCCAATTCTTGGTCTTCAAACTTTTTTGGCTGGCCTGGGCGATCTTTGTCTTCCGTGTCAAAGTCAACACTTCTAAACCGCACAAACCATCTCTCGCACGTTGAAACCGTTGTAACACATTCATCATGAGATTCGGTGTGCTTCAACGCCACTTTTTTTCAAATTAATGAAGTAAAGCAAAACTTCCTGCATATGACTCTTTGATGCACAAAATTCGACAATTTCAAAGCAAAAAAAAAGAATGTGTTGTTTACACTATGTTCAATAACTAAGTGAAAATAAACAAGTAAGAGAGCTATATTCGGCTGTGCCGAATCTTATATACCCTTCACCAAATTATACTTTAAAATAAAATTTAAAAAATTTTTTTATTTAATTTTTCAAATTTATTTTTTTTTTTTCGAAATTTTTTTTTAAAAGTTTTTTCAAATTTTTTTTTAAATTTTTTTAATTTACACATTTTTTTTTTTTAATTTATTAGTGAAAAAAATGTTTTTTGTGAAAAAAAAATCGGGTTAAAAAATATTTTTTCCGATTTTGACCCATTGTAGATCCAACTTACTATAGCCTTATAAACATCGTTGCAATGGAATTTGAAATATATATCATTAGATATCCATATTGTTTATATTTATGACTTAGTAATCGAGATATAGATCAAAAATAGGCCAAAAATAGAGATTGTCTCGGATTTTTGCTATCTCCGTTAATTATGAACGGATTTTACTGATTTTAAATAGGAAACTTCTCGAAAGCATGTCTGACAGAATTATTGAAGATTTGGATCCCGAAGATATCTGGGGTCTTCAGAAAATTTATTTCAACTGACAGACAGACGGACATGGCTTAATCGACTCCGCTATCTATAAGGATCCAGAATATATATACTTTATAGGGTAGGAAAATTATATTGTGGAAATTACAAACGAAATGACAAACATATATATACCCTTCTCACGAAGATGAAGGGTATAATTACAGATATGTACCCTTCAAAATGACATATAAGTTATTAAAAACAAAAACCGCGTTCATAAGATATGCCATCTATTGTAAATCCCGCCTTTTTAAGGCATACACCCAATATGTTGAAAGCATAACTACGCCACCAATATTGTAAAAATTGGATAAGCAGCGATTTAGTGTACCATTCATATATAAAATTTTAACTTTGAACCTCGATACAAGAGATATCAAAGCGAATTAAAACTACGAATTTTGTACGACCATAAGAAAGAACCTGTGTACCAAGTTTTAACAAACTTGGAACGGGTATGCTACGATATCCTGTCGAAAATTTTTGTTTCCTCCCTTACACAACTATGTACAACATTTTGCAACTCAGAGCTAAAGAAAAAAAAACTAGTGCTTTAATAAATATGGCAACCCATTAACATTAAATGAATTATTCACAATAACTGCAATCAGTGCTGCCAACTCTTCTAAAACAAAAGTAAAAGTTGGCGTTAAATCCAATACATAAATTATAATTGGGAAAACATATAGAAAAGTATGTACAATTTACCTAGATTATTTGTTTAAGTGTAACATGCATTTACTATAACGAATAAATGAAAGACGACTTAAATAAATTATGTCGCATAATTCATATTTTTTCGTTTATTATTTATATATTTTTTTTATTATTTAAACACACATGTCATCGTCATCATGCAGTTTTGAAAACAAAACTTTACAACACCAACAACAAAAGTCATTTATTATTATTACTACTACTATTGTCGTTGTTGTTGTTGTTGTTTTTGTAGATTCATATGGTTTTAACAAGGGCTCCAGTGTCTGTTAACCTGTCAGCTCGTGTGACAAGCTTAATACTTGATAAACCCCATAGAAATACAACAACAACAACAAAAACGCATAAATGTTGGTTGCATAATTTAAAATATTCAATTCAGTTTTATTTTCACAGAATAAATATTTTATGCAGTCATATTGTCATTGTTTAGTTAAGCCGAAAAATATAGTTGTCTGTATTTAGAGGAATTTAGTTGGTACTAAATTAAATAAATACAATTTTGTAAGAGACTTATAATTGGAATGAATATATATGTATGTATATTAGGGTTGCCCCCCGTTTGAATAGAGGAAATATAAGGATACGATATTCCCAACTAAAATTAAAGTTTTTTTCAGGAGATCATTTCTCAATATTTTTGTGCTGGCCTTAGGTTTTTATGATTTTTTTTTTTTCATATTTCTCGCAAAGGAAACATTTGATATATTGGTATTAAGTGAAAGTTCCTTTAAATGTTGTATCTGATTTGTTCGTGTTAGTTCAAAAATATTCGAACTTTGTAATTTTTAGAAAAAAAAAATTATTTTTTTTTAATTTGACATAGAATTATTTAAAGTATGTAATTAGTTTAACAGTTTTATCCGTTTTTCGAAATTCAATCTAGTTCGAATTTTTCGAAACCCTTTTTCTGTGAGATGAAAAAACTTAATATTTTATTCAAAAAAATATAAATTATTCGAATAATTCGATTAATTTGATTAATTTTAAACATAAAATTATTTGATTAAATTGAAATCCGTTATTCGAATTATTCGTTTTATTTGAACAAAAGAAATATCCAATAATTTGGATACCCTAGCATATATTATTATGCACATATGATTATGAATAAAAATAAATTGAAATCGAAATATGTATAGTGCATATACTATTTAGCGTTTGATATTCAATATAAAATTTAAATAGAAAGGTACTGCTGGCAATTAAGTATTTCAAAATCGTTATAAAAAGGTCTAATGCAGTTTTATTTTCCAGTGGGCGTATTTCGTATCAAAGATCAGCTTCTTTTTATAATAATAATTATAAAAATACGAAGAATTTGATTGATGGATCTCAACCTAGACCTTATGATATCTCAACTGAAAACGTTGATGTCTTCCGAAAATTCGGAATGAGGGATATTGAAGTTACATTAGTGTTCTGTTCTCGTTCGTCTTTTTTAGACTGAGGAAGATATACGAAGTAAGAAGGACGTTGGTGATGCACCCTGCATTTCTAAGTATCAATATAATTGGTATTATTCTATGTTACTACGATAAATGTCTTTAACTAGATCTTAATTTAACACTATACTTCATCTGTACTTAAAAGACCGAAATATGGACGAGCGAAATTATGAAAAACTTCGGCAAAATATGGATGGATATTTCAGAAACTATAGCAAAATTTTACCAGAATAATGTAATTGATATTTTGACTTACGAAAATATCGTTTTATTTGTTTTAAAAAATTTTAAAAAAAATTTCCAAGACAATATAATTTTATAGAAAGAGAGTTTATTAATAATCTAAAATTGGAACTTTTAAACACATGTCAAATGAGGCTGCGAAAAAGCTAATTTCTAAACAAGTAAGAGAGCTATATTCGGCTGTGCCGAATCTTATATACCCTTCACCAAATTATTCTTTAAAAAAAAAAAAAAAAAAAATTTTTTTTAATTTTTTTTTTTTAAATTAGCTTAATAATTTTTTTATTAATTAAATTTTTTTTTTTTAATTTATTAGTGAAAAAAATGTATGACAAAAAAATTTTTTTGGTGAAAAAAAAATTCGAGTTAAAAAATATTTTTCCCGATTTTGACCCATTGCAGGTCCAACTAACTATAGCCTTATATACATCGTCGCAAATATCTATCATTAGATATCCATATTGTCTATATTTATGATTTAGTAATCCGGTTTTAATAGCAACCGAGCCGGAAGAATTCCCGATATATTAATGTATGAATCATGTGTGAAAGTTATTTGGGGGCTACGGAAAGTTGATTTCAACATGCAGACAGACATGGCTATATCGACTTTGCTATCTATAACTATCCAGAATATATATACTTTGTGGGTCGCAAATGAAAAATTTTACAACTACAAAATATGGCCATAGTTTAAGATTCCAGCACGACAATGACCAAAAAAACACCTCCAAGATTGCAACTGAGTGATTACAATCTAAAGAAGATCAATCGCCAGGTTATATGCCATATACAAAATTATGGAAAATTATATATCGCAAATTTCGGACTCAAAAATTCTGTGACAACACTTTGCGGGAAGTTTTGCTTTATTTCCTTATTCTGAAAAAAGTGCCACTGAAGCTTATGGTAAAAATCTTTCATCGGTTTCAAAGTGCGAGAGATGGTTTGTGCGGTTTAGAAGTGATGATTTTGACACGGAAGGCAAATATCGCCCAGGCCAGACAAAAAAGATTGAAGACAAAGAATTGGAGTTCTTACTTTATGAAGATTGTTGTCAAACTCAACAAGAGCTTGCAAAATCATTGGGAGCTACTCAATCAGCAATTTCAATAGGTTTGCGAGCTGCAGGATTCATCCGCGTATTTCAAGCGTAGAGATCTTGAAATACGATTTTGCATGTCCGAAATTATGTTTGAACGCCATAAAAGAAAATCATTTTTGCACTGAATCATTACTTCTGATATAAAATTAAACCATTATGATATCCCGAAGCGTAAGAGATCGTATGTGAAGCCAAGCCAACCAGACTAATCGATACCAAGGCCAAACATCCAAGGGCCCTATCAATTATGAGCTGATGAAAGCTGACACAACTGATTCGTTTAAAGCGAACATTAGCCGAAAAACACCCAGAATATGCGGCCAGACATAAAACTGTAATATTGCATCAAGACAACGCTCGGCTATTTGATATGAAGTGATTGGAAAGTTTTATATTCCAAACCTTGCCCCGTCCGACAACTATTTGTATCGAAGCAGAACGCTCTCTCTGCGATACGTTTCACTTTGGAACAGAGTATCCGATATTGGCTTGATGTGTTTTTCTTACTGTATGAATGTTTCAAAATAAGAGCTAAACGTTTTAAAAAATCTCTAATTTTTAAGTCATACACTTAACAATAGTTAATGATACAGAATATAAATCTGTGAATAATTTTTATTCTTTTGCTTCCGCAATTGTGTATTTAGCTATTTAGACGTAACCTTTAATATTGAAGCATTCCACAACACTTTTTATATGATGAAATAATTCCGCCTACAATTAAATCACAGTGAGTAAATATTATATTTATTAATAGTAAATTGACGCTCCTTTTAAGAAGCTGTTAATAAAATTATTAAGTAATCTTCAAGATTTAAGCAACAAAACAAACTTAAATATTACTTGCCTACACATTGAACAGCACTTTAACAAATCAGCTCATATTAATAGAAAAAAAATTTAACAAAAAATCTATTAATTTGCGTTACTCAACACCTTTTATGGAGAAAAAATATACTGTACATGAAAAAATCTAAGCATACAAAATGAAAAGTAGAAAAAAACAAAGTTGTTTAGTGAATTATAATAACATTTATCACACAGTTAATGTATAATAATGATTAAATAATAAATTTAAAAAACAAACAGGACATTATTAATTATCAAAAACAAATAATTTGCTTTAGTTTTAGGTTTCCGGTGCCTTATTACACCCAGCCCAGTTTTGTTATTAACTTTTTTTTAAGTATTTGTCATACATTTTTCAAATGTCTACAAGATAATTTCCTTTAATAAAAGTTAATTGCAGTATTTAAAATAACAAAAACGAAATAAACAGCAAATAAACATGCCTTAAGAAGTTTTTTTTATATATATTTTTTTGTTTGTTTGCAAATATAAACCAAAATACTTCAAATGCCAAACAACAATTTGAAAAAAGTTTAAGAAACCAGTTTAAAGAGATTGTGCAAAAATAATTTATATTTAAACATGTTTATTTTGTAGATTTCTTCTACGTGTGTATTCATTTTAAACTTAGAAACATTTATGGGAAAAAAAAACGTAAACGAATTGACAACATACAAAGTAAAATATATGTTAACAGTTATTTTATCTATGAGGCACAATAAATACTGCAATTTAGACAACTAGATTTTACACTCATGTAAATGATTTAGAGGAGAATTTTCGCAAAAAATTATAAACAAACTATAAATCCCAACCACTTCATTCTAAATAGTTTATAACAGGCCGCATATTCTGGGTGTTTTTTGGTCCGAATATGAATTAATTCTGTTCGGTACAGGTTCCCTGGAAGGTCTGGTCTGATTTCAGCGGCTCATAATAGATAGGACAATTTTGGTCCAATCAAATACAGAGCATTACCTTAGCGCCATAGATATTTGGCTTTGGTGTCGATTCGGCTGGTCGTACAATATCTTACGCTTCGGGTTATCGTACTGGATCCATTTTTCATCGTTGCAAAAACGATGAGACTTTTAAGGTCTTTCGGCTTCAATACGTATGGTACCCAATTTCCCTGCCTTTGGATGAATCCTTTTTAAATTGCTGCTTGAGTAGCTCCCAATGATTTTTCAAGCTCTTATTGAGTTTGACAACAATCTTCATGGAGTAAGGCCTCCAATTCTTGGTCTTCAAACTTTTTTGTCTAGCCTGGACGATCTTTGTCTTCCGCGTCAAAAGATCAAAACTGTGTTGCCAACTAATAAGTATAAAGCATAAGTACATTTAACCAACTCATTTTCCTAGGTGTAACATAAATGATATGTATTAACATTTTAGTTGTCTCAAATAAGAAGTTTGTTTATTTTTGGTTAAATATGTTTTCTTAATTTTACGTGTACAGGTTTATGAGTATTTCTATTTTTTATTAACACTTGTTTTGACAAATTACAAACCCTCATTGGCAAAAAAAAAAATTATAGTAAACATTTTTTATTTGGCTTTGATAATTTTTTTGTATCTACAAGTGTTATAAAAACCAACTACCTCCAGACAAATTACAATTACAAATTACATATATTTTTTTGGATTTATTTTTTTATTTTTTGTTTATATCTTATAAAACTAATTATAGTCATCGTCAACATAGTCGTAGATCAAATTATGGTAAGTTTAGTTTTTGTGTGTCTATTATAGAAATAAGGAAAAAAAAAACGACAAACCTACATTTCTTATTTATAAAGATAATGTTCGACATGTATTACTACTGGTTGTTGAAGAAATAAAACGTCCACAAAAAAACAACTGTAATGTTGCACAGTGATTTAACACTAATAAAATTGTGTTAATAAATCATTAAAACCAAAAAAAAACTGCACGCAGAAAAAAATATAGTTGTGCATTGTTACTGTAACCATTTCATAATTTTTTAACAATATTATAGTCACAGTAACTATATATATGATTGTGGTAACAATAGTATGGTTAATTTACGATTCACATGATTGAATCAACCATATATGAATATGATTACAGTAAACAAATATATGTTTGTGACAATCATATGTATGATGAAGGACTTACCATATTATGTTGCTCTCGGCTTATGGATATCATAATCTGAGAACAACATATTATGATAAAATTATTCATCATATAAATGGTTGTCACAAACATATACATGTTTACTGTAACCATATATAAGATTGATACAATCATGTAAATCGTAAATTAACCATATTATTGTTAAAAAATTATGAAATGGTTATAGTAAACATGCACAAATGTTGAAATGGTTACAGTAACAATGCACAACTATATTTTTTTCTGCGTGTGGGGAATGCTATTTCCTTGCTTATTAATATACTTTGTAATGACTACTACATACTGTTGACTACTACATTACTTTCAGGTAAATTCGTAATGACAAGATAAAGAAGAAGGCAATAGTGATTTAAATCACTTAAACATTTTAATATAAATGGACAGCTGGTACTAGAAATGTCACCAAATACTTTGAAAAGTTTTTAAGATTATTTTAAACGAAATAAACAAAATATATATCGTTGGTCTCATATAGAAAGGCCCTAACTGAAATAATTTTAAATTTAAAGGAGAAGGTAAAAACATAATAGAAACTGTAATTATCAAAATATAACTTTCTATTGCATTAAATTTTTCACTAAACAAGTGAGAGAGCTATATTCGGTTGTGCCGAATCTTATATACCCTTCACTAAGTTATACTTTAAAATAAAATTTAAAAAATAATTTTTTTTAATTTTTTTTTTTCGAAATTGTTTTCTAGAAGTTTTTTCCAAATTTTTTAAAAAAAAATTTTTTAATTAAAAATTTTTGAATTAAAAATCTGTACAATAAAATGCATCATAAATAGTTTTACTTTTAATTATCTCTTACTTCAGTCATGTTTTATTCCACTATTTACATGAAACCATGGTTTTAGTGACGCTCGCCATATTTTGTTGGTATCATAAAGCGATCATTGAATCAATGATGTCAACTATTTATGACCAAAATAAAGGCATTACCAGCAAATAAAGATATTTTATTAAAAGTAGGATCATATTTGTATTATTTGTTAACAATACAATGGAAACATTGCCAACATTTAATTCATAGGTAACAAGCCAAAAAAATTCTCATTTTTTTAGTATTTTATTCAACAAGAGGTGTTATTTTGGTATTCTAAGAAAAATTGCATTTTTTGGAGATAAATGATCGGATGTTTATTTCATAATAAAGAGGAAGGTATTCCGTTAATAATGAAAAACAATATCAGCCAAATGGCCACCACGACCTAGCTTACAGGACCATATCCTTTTCATGAAATTTTCCATAACCAAATCGCAAAGTGGCTGCCCTATGACCTCGATAGCCACAGGAATTCTATCTTTGAGGTCTTGAATCGACGCTGGGCTGTTGGCGTAGACCATATCTTGTGTTAAATCACTAGATCTCGGTGGCCTGTGTGTGATCACCTCTTCGAGAGATAACACGGTCCGGAAACGTTACCCGTAAAAGAGCAATGGTTTCGTTGCTTGTGCGGCACGTAGCGCCGTCTTGTTAAAAGTAAACGTTGTCCAGATCAATATCATCCAACTCCGACCATAAGATACGGTGTAATGACGTTTGTGGAATGCCCAATTCCAAAGAACGACGAAGAATGGAGAAACTTGGGTTTTCTTCAACACTTTGGGCTACAACATCAATATTCTCAGTTGTTCTTGAGCGACGTGCACGGGTTTTATTCTTCGCATCATTAACTTGTCCCAACAGCTCAAATTTTTCCACCAATTTCTGTACTGCGATCCGACAAGGTGCTTCACGATGACCCAAAAATGCTTTAGTTTTCCGAACTGTGACTGCAAGATTTTCACCATTTTTGTAGTGAATTTAAATAATTTCAATGCGTTGTTGAAGCATGTATCGTTCCATTCTTAGTAATGGCGTAGTTTTTACTTGTCAAATTTCAAAGAGTATAAGCTTCAAAATTGACAGCTACCGAAATACCGGGTGATTCAAAATAACACCTCTTGTTGGAAAACCCTTTATATACCATTAGATGAAGAACAAATACCAATTTCCCTTGAACAGCTTAAAATTTTAAAATAATTTGCTGATTTATTCAGTTCAAAAATATAGAAAATTCAAAAAGTACCATTTGAAGAACGAAAAAAGTACCACCAAGCCCATTGATGATTTCTTTACATAGAAACATACATATAAATCAACCAACCGTGTTCATGTGCTTAAGAAATAATATGTTTTAAAAAAAGTACCAAACTGTTTACCCAGATTTGGCCCATTCTAAACTATCGCACTCGATTTCCATATAAAACCATGTTAGTTAATTTTTGAATGACTATAGGACCAAATATTTAAAATTTTATGTAAATTGGCTTAATAATAAAATGTATTCGCCCATTTTTACCCCTAAAGGGTTCAAAGTTCAAAAAGGTACCAAATTTTAATTAGGTATAGTTTTTACGTTTTCTCCTCTAATGGGATCGAATTTAAAAAATACACAAAACTCCCGTCTGCTAATTTTTTAAGTAGATAAAATTGCATTTTAAATTTTGTTTGTATCTCTATTATTTTAGAAGGTATACGATTACCGAATTTACCCCATAACCTTCGAATTTCCAAAATCCCTTCCTAATGGATCTACATAGCGAGAGGCGAAGCTATAGTGCAAATGTCATGTCTCTACCTTCTGGCTTTCGGACTGGGCGATGTTGAATCAGTAACGTTACTTTTATATACAGATTGGACTAGGCGCGGATCCAGAGGGGGTGAAATAGGAATTTCCCCCAAAACCGAAAATTGTTCATATAAAAAAGAAGAAAAAAAGAAAAATGTAGAACAAATTTTGTTTCCCCCCCAAATGGTTGACCTGGATGCGCGCCTGGATTGGACACATACCTTGTCCTGAAAAACAGCCCCACAGCCATTATAGGCAAGGTCTGGACTATATAGGGGGTGAGGCAGAACATCCCAACCTCTTCTTTCTAAATAGTTTTTAACAGGTATTGAAACATGTGGCCGATAAGGTCGTGAAGGACTATTACGGTTTCATATATGGCCGCATATTCTTGGCGCTTTTCGGCCAATGCTCTCTTCAAACGAATCAGTTGCGTTCGATACAGGTTACCTGTGATGGTCTGCCCATTTTTCAGCAGCTCATAATAGACAGGACCCTTATGCTCCCACCAAATACAGAGCATTACCCTAGCGTCATGGATATTTGGCTTTCGTGTCGATTCGGCTGGATGGCCGGGCTTCACATACGATCTCTTAATCTTCAGTTTATCGTAATGGATCTATTTTTCATCACAAGTAAATTCGGTGCAAAAATGATTATCTGTCACAGCTTTCAAGCAGCATTTCTTACATTCAAAATCGTCTTTCAAGTTTCTCAGCTTCAATTCGTATGGTACCCAATTTCCCTGATTTTGGATGAATAAAATTGCTGCTTGCAAACGTTTTGAAATTGCTGCTTGAGTAGCTCCCAATGGCTTTGTATGCTCTTGTTGAGTTTAACAACAATCTTTATGGAGTAATGCCTACAATTCTTCGTCTTCAAACTTTTTTGGTTGGCCTGTGCGATCTTTGTCTTCCGTGTCAAAATCACAACTACTGAACCGCACAAACCATTTCTCGCACGTTGAAACCGATTAAACACATTCACCATAAACTTCGGTGAGCAATCTGTGTGTTTCAGCGGCAGTTTTTCCGAAATTAAAGAAGTGAAGCAAAACTGGCCGCATATGACGCTTTGTTGGCACAAAATTCGACATTAAAATTTCAGTCACATGTAACCGTGCGGGAAATTTGTCTCAATTGTTTTAAACACACTACTCCAGTGACTTACATATAAAAGAAGTTAAAAACTTAATAACGTATTTATTTAAAAAAATATTATCAATTCATTTTAATTCAATTGTTGTGTCCAAAACAGAACAAAAACTTTTGGATTAGTTCCGTAGACTGTAACATAGTGCCTAAAAGGTGTCAAGTTACCACCTCCTAGGTCAACAAATATAAAGTTTTACAACTAGAACCAAATGCCACCCTCAAGGAACCAGTTATATAAGCAGTTCTGTGCCAGTTTCCTTTCCACTAGGGAAGCATCATATGTTACAATAAATAAGACAAATCTCAGTTTAACCACATAATATAAGTTTTCTTGCAGCAAATTTGAATTCAAGAAATAATGTTTTTTTGGTAGTTTTTTGGTTTTTAAATCTAAACCACTGTACTCTGGTTTTGGTCTTTAAATGTAGGTTTGGTGTTTAATTTTCTTTTTTTTTTTTGCGTTGCGTTTGTTTTTCCTAGTTTCATAAATGGAATTTGTTTTGGTGCCTGATAACTTTTACTAAAATTGTGGTTTTACTTTTATTATGTTTATTTCGCTGTAGTTGTTTAGTAACTGTATAGACTTTTCCTAAAATGGACAATTTTTCTAACAATGTTTTCATGTTGCTGCTACAGTTATTTGCTGATTTTTTATTACTTTCCTTAACGAATTTAATTACAATTTTTTTTTAAACTAAATAAATAAAAAAACAAAAACCTGCATACATTCATGTAATCTATAAAATAAGAAAAATATGTACGGTAAGTTAATACCTACAAGATTAATAAAAATAATACAAATTAAAAACAGATTAAAACAACTGATTTAGAAGAAAAAATAAAACTGCACCTGCAGTTTAAGCTGTAAAAAATTTTAATATTATTTATATATTTTAGAGATAAAGTCATAATACAATTTATTATACTTCTTTTTATAGCATTTTAATAAAAAAAAATTACAAAACTTGCATAAACTGTTTAACCTTAAAATAAATATTAAAAAAAATATCTAACAACAAATTTAGAAATAAAAAAAATACATTATTAAAGTTGAATTATCTCAGGAGTTTCTATATATGTGTGACTATTACTTATTAAAGAAGCAATTAAAGCATACAACATTGTATATTTACTTTATTGTTAAGAAATTACTACAATATAATTAACAACTAATTAAAATGTATGAGAACATAATAAACTAAATTATTAACAAGAGGAAAAACAAAAGAATAATTAAAGTTAAGGACATTTGTATACAAAAACCATTTTTTGGCTGTGTAAGCAGAAAATTGTTATATCCCCACCTCCACAAGTATTTATAAGATTCTTTTAGCTTTTTCTCAATTTAAAGCAGAATTCGGTATTTATGTTATACAACATTAATGTTAATGTGGGCTTTAACGCCTTAAAAACAAACCCCTAAAACATCAAAACAGACTCCCTTTTTTTCAACCACAATACAACCAGCACAAACAACCCCCAAAACAAAGCCCATAACCAACCCAAACAAAACATAATGATTCATGCCAAAAACATGTTGCTCATTTAAAATTTTATGTTTGGTGGCTCACAAGGAATTACTTTTATTACTTTACAAATAAAAATTAATTTGATTGTGCAAATATCTGTGTAGATGATTAGCTCCTGCTTCTTAACCCTCTGTTAGTCGCAACAGATCTGGTTGATACAAGCAACAATTTTTCTATTGTAAATTTTTTATTAAATTCTCTAAATTTTAAGCAATTTTTGTGATAAAAATATTTTTTTACTGCAAGTGAAGAGATTAGTTTCAAATGCGTGTTTTTCTTTCCTAAGATCAATTTGATACATTGCGACTAGTCTAAATTGAAAATGATTGCGACTAACGGAGGGTTAATAGAACACAAAAATGTTGAAGTTACAATTCAAATAGAAAAAAAAACACCCTTTTAAATACTTAAGGCAGTTTGCAATTATTGATCCTGTATTCCTGCTGCTGCGGGAGGGGATTCTATTAAATGGGGAAGATTTGCTATTTGTGAGTATTTAATGTTACCAAAGATACAAATACAATTTAGAAAATATGTTGTGGTACATACTAGTATTACTTTTTAATTATTTGCAGAAAGTTCAATGAACTTTTCTTAGTGGCATATTAATCAAGACAAGTTTGCAATAAAAATTTACTTGAGTGAAAATAAGATTTTAGATTTGTTTTGTTATCTCTTGAAAGTGTTCATCAAATCATTGGCTTTTTGAATGGGGTCCAAATAAGTCCATGACGTTTTGAATGAAACACAGATTTTTGGATAAAAAATTATTGTTACGAATTTGCACTAGCGATTTGAATTTAACGGTCTGTATCAACATTCATCGTGTTTATAAGCATTTCCATCAGTAGGGGCTTCTACTTGCGTATGCGGTTATTAGCATTGTTTGTAAGTATGGCAACACTAAATGTTTAAGCTGCTAACATTAACATCGAAAGCTCTAGAATTCGAACATACTAGTTTGTCCGTTAAAAGCATTGTAGAAGATTCCCGAAAGATGGCGTGTGTATTAATAGTGGCAGAGGTTGCAGTCATGAGTGAGTTGATCCTACACGCTGTTAGAGTTAACATCAACTGCCTTGTACATTTAAGTTTACATTTAAGTTTATAAAGTATGTGTGCATTTCTGTGAATTGATAAACGTGTATAAAGACACTGAGTGACTATTTATTTGAACTGTTGTACATTTTAAATAAATAAAGAGTTTTTAAAAATTTTAAACTACTAAAACTGCTTTTTATTTGCAATGAAAAGTATCTGGTTTATTTCACGCTCACAATTGCGTGGTGTAGTGGCGGCCATAACCGGACACTGCACTTTTGGCAACCACGCGAGGAGACTTGGATTGCCCTACAACGACTTCTGTAGAAGTTGTCGGAACGAGGAGGAGGATGAAACCATTTTTCATCTTCTTTGTCACTGTCCGGCATTAGGTGATCTACGCTTACGGTTTCTGGGACACCGTACCATAAATAGTCTTTCTGAGCTCTCGAATATGAGGCTAGAGGGCATCAGTGCCTTTATAAGGAGTAGTAATTGGTTAATAGGACCAGATATGGGAACCTCTCGAGGGTAACCTAATAACCGCTATCTTATTGTTATGCAACTTCTTCCTTGAACATCTTCTTCTTCTTAACTACTCAATCTTCCCCTCTTTCTTTCTAACTTCTAATTTCAGGTAACACAAAGGGATAATTTCTTGGACCCACGTGAGCTGTTCTTCTACTTTCCATCTTCGCGGCTGCCTGTAAACCTAACCTAACCTATCCGGTTTATTTAAAGGAAATAAACCCCGTTTTTAAAAGGTAAAAACGTAACATTGTTTTATTTTTCAACATCTCCATTGAGCTCTATAGATTTATCCCTTACAAAAAATGTGGTTTGTCGAGGTCATCAAAATATGTCCTTTTTTGACCAGGTTTGGAAACAGGAAATTGTCACTCGGGGCTAAATCCGAAGAATAGCAATTCGTAGGCTAATTCATCGATTTTTGTCATGGAAACTGCACATGTGTGCATCCTTGCATTATCTTGGTAAAAAATAAATTTTTTTCTATGCCCAATGCAGTCGATTTTTTCCTCATTAAATCGACTACACCGCGGTGTCTCAAAAAACGGTAGCAAAGACTTTATTGGCTCACAAACCCACCATTGCCTTCTTTCGCGCCGATTCACCTCGAGAAACCCACTGTTCTGTCTCTCGTGTGTTGGGTGTGTGTGATACACGTTTTGTTCGAAACTCGTCCATATTTCGGTTGAACAACATCAAACACTTCTGCGAAGTTGTTACACAATTGCGTTTGTGGTCGATTGTGAGCAAACGCGGCAGTCACCTTGCGGTAAGATTTCTCGTACCCAAGTGATCATGCAATCTTCCACGATCTCTCGCACTTTCAATCTCCTATCGTGAATTTGTTCAATTGTTTCGGGTGTAGAGAACTCAACTGGAAGTCTAGAACGAAATTCAGTATACCAATTTTTTACTAATGCTCAATGAGCACACGAAATTCAATTTTTCCATTTTCTCCACTAGTCTCACGGTAGTCTGCTATCAATGGCTGTCAAACACAAACTAAATGACGCAGCTTGTTCAAATTTTGACAGGAGTCAACTGACAGATGCCTGTTAACAGGAGATGTGTTGCCCTTTCAGTTAAGAGGCAGGAAATTCAACATATTGACCCGCCCTCATACAAATTCAATTAAATTATTTTTCTTCATTCAGTTTTGTTTTCGTTTTGCTTTTAATAACTTACAAAATGAATTTATCAAAATTTGCTTAAGCCTTTTTGTAATAGATTTGAATTGAAGAACAATTGAATCACTCAATACATTTTTAAAAGTATTTTGTAATGGATTTGAATTCAAGAAAATTTTAATGATTCAATAAGAAATAAATTCTATAAAGAATGAATTCTCAAAGGAATGAATTCAACACATTTGAAGTACAAATGAATTAAGCCTATGAATTCATTAACGAAATGGTTAAGAGATAATATTCATTAAGAATTAATTCTTTCGAACCTTTGATTGTAACTCAGTTTAGAATTATATTAAGTCGTATTTTAAGTTCTAGGCATTACTGTGAATTCAGATACCTACGCAGGCATTTGATAAATAAGTATTAAATTAATCAAGCAGATTATAAACCAGTCATTACTAAATTACTTCTACGTAATGCAAACAATACATAGTAGTCATAGTTAATCAGTAATGGCAATCAGAACCTATAATTTAGAACTTTCAAGTACAAGTATACCAAGCAATAAACTTGAATACAAATTAAAATATTTATTATTACAAATCAATGATGTGGAAATAATAAAAACAGAAGTCTTAATCAAATGTCACTTTTTAAACATATAAGTAATTGCCGCTTATGAAACAAACAACCAGACATATTTCGTTAATTTATTGTATTCTGAATTCCCCAAGATAATAAAAATACTCCAACTAATATTGTTAATTATAATCAGGTTTCCATGGTTTTCTTTTTGTAAGTGTATTTACGCATATGTTTATTTTATTACACACATTTTAGTATAAAGTCTATTATGCTACCTTTTTGTTGGGAAAATGCCTGTAATTAATCACCTTAACTCTCTCAACAAATGTTTATCTAAATATTGGTTTAGTTTGTTTATTGAAAAAAAGCGGTTTCCTTGTTTTTTCTTGCTTACTTTAATATTTAATGAAAATAAAGTTGACCCACATTTGTGTGTTGAAAATGGGTATCAATCAAGGTGTCTATTTTGTATTTTTTAATTTTTGCTTTTATAACAAGATAATCATTGGAAAATAAAAGAACATTGTAATATGAAAAATAAATAAATAAAAAGCTTCAGCATTTTGGGAAACAAGTTTCAAAAACACTTGGCGTCTCAGGCTGAATGAAAAATACACATTTTCTGTAAAAATTATTAATAGCAGAATTTTATTTTCCCAGTGTTTTAATGTTATACTATTTTAGTATACTTGGTATATCCCGTTCTTGTTTTTCAAATGTTCTGGTGGTTTATAAGTTCTGGAAGAGCCGTAATTCTGTATTTATAGTGTTGTAGTGATACACTATAGTTTGAAAGTTTTCTAAATAACGTATAAAGATCCACCAAAAATACCATTATTGATTAAGACAACATGAACAGACATGCTTATAACGACTAGCAAGTGATTCTGGCCAGGAAATGCAAATACTATTATAGTTTGGTATCATAATACTACACAAATAGTACTTTTTCCACACTATGACTACTAGAATTTTTAATTTTCATTAAAAAAAAATTCAGTTTACACAAAATTGTTTACAACAAATTTTGTTGCAAAAAATATTCTATAGAAAATAACTGTTATACAAGAAATTTTCTATAGAAAAAAAACTGTTATACACAAAAATGCCTATAGAAGAAACAGTTATACACAGAATTCTATATAGAAAAAATTGTTATACACAAAAGTTTCTTCAGAAACAACTGTTATACACAAAATTGTCTATAGAAAAAACGTTTATATAGAAAATTTGTTATGGAAAAAAAAACTGTTAAACACAGAATTGTCCATAGAAAAAACAGTTTTACACAAAATTTTCTATAGAAAAAAAATGTTCTTCACAAAAATGTCTATAGAAAAAACTGTTATACACAAAATTATCTATGAAAAAACTGTTAGACACATAATTTTCTATAGTGAAAACTATAGAAAAAACCATTTTATACAAAATTCTATATAGAAAAAACTGTTATACACAAAATCCTCAGTAGAGAAACTGTTATACACACAATTTTCTATGGAAAAAAAAGTTATACATAAAATTATATATAGAAAAAATAGTTGTGTACAAAAATGTTTATGAAAAAAACTGTAATGCACACAATTTTCTATGGAAAAAATTGTTATATACAAAAATGTCTATGGAAAAAACTATTATACACAAAATTCTCCGTATGGAAACAGTTACACACAAAATTTTCTTTGGAAAAAACTGTTATACACAAAACTCTATATAGAAAAAACTGTATACAAAAATGTCTATAGATAAAACTGTAATACACAAAATTTTCTATAGAAAATATTGTTATACACAAAATTCTATATAGAAAAAACTGTTATATACAAAAATGTCTATAGAAAAAACTGTAATACACACAACTTTCTATGGAAAAAACTGGTATACACAAAATTATCTGTAGAGAAACTGTTATTCACACAATTTTCTATGGAAAAAATTGTTATATACAAAAATGTTTATGGAAAAAACTATTATACACAAAATTCTTTATAGAAAAAACTGTTATACACAAAATTCTCCGTATAGAAACACTTATACACATAATTTTCTATGAAAAAAACTGTTATATACAAAATTTTCGATGGAAAAAACTGTTATACACAAAATTTTTTATAGATAAAACTATTATACTCAAAAATGTCTATGAAAAAAACTGTTATATACTAAATTATCTAAAGAAAAAACTGTTATAACCAAAATTTTCTGTAGAAAAAACTGTTATACACAAAATTCTATACAGAAAAAATTGTATATACAAAATTCTATATAGAAAAAACTGTATACAAAAATGTCTATAGAAAAAACTGTAATACACAAAATTTTCTATAGAAAATATTGTTATACACAAAATTCTATATAGAAAAAACTGTTATATACTAAAATGTATATGAAAAAACTTTAATACACACAATTTTCTATGGAAAAAACTGGTATACACAAAATTCTCTGCAGAGTAACTGTTATACACACAATTTTCTTTGGAAAAAACAGTTTTACACAACTGCTATACACAAAATTTTCTATAGAAAAAACTGTTACAATTTATTTTTATAGAAAAACTGTTATACACTTAATTGTCTATTGAAAAAAACTGATATCTATAGATAAAAAAACACAAATACACACAGTTTTCTAAACAAAATACTGTTATACACAAAACTATGTATGAAAAATATACAAAAATTATATTTCAAATCATTCTTTTTCATGCCTGATTCTGATTATATAAGAAAATTTAGTTTTTTCGGTTTTGAATTGAATATTATTTAAGTACGATTGTATTGTTACGAATTTGCTCTTGAATTCGAATGTACTAGTTTGTCCGTTAAGAGCATTGTAGAAGATTCCCGAGAGATGGCGTGTGTATAAATAGTGGCAGAGGTTGCAGTTGTGAGTGGGTTTATCATAGGCGCTGTTAGAGTTAACATCAACTGTCTTGTACATTATAAAGTGTGTATGCATTTCTGCGAATTGATAAACGTGTAAATAGACTCTGAGTGACTATTTAGACTGTTTTTGTTGTACATTTTAAATAAATAAAGAGTTGTTACAAATTTTTAACTACTGAACGGTTTTTATTTGCAATCAAAAGTATCCGGTTTATTTAAAGGAAATGAATCCACGTTTTAAAAATGTTAAAACGTAGCAGCATCAACTTTTCCATTCCTGATCGTTACCAAAAGTAGTGATTTCAAAGGTTTAAGAAACGATACAAAAAATTATAATTTATGAAACTAATCTTTTCGAATTATAGCAAACATATTTGCCATAAACAAATAACTTTGAACAGGTTTTCCTGTAATCTTGAGTTTTCCTCAAAAGAAATTAAAATACGAATTCAATTGGAAACAGTGTACTGCTGTAAAAGACACTTGTTATGTGATGGCATATAAATATTCTCCAATAAATTTTAACATTATTTTAATACTTGTTTTTATGTATTTAGTTTTCCTTAAGCTTTTTCAATATGTTCATTTATTTAGCATTTAACAATGTGCGTGGTATTGTAAATAAATACAACGATTGAGTGAGTACGAAGAGTATCTGTTTAATATTGTTTATTTACATTTGTAAAGATAAAATTTATGCACATACATAGATACACACTTAAACAGTTACATTTTGTTAACCTACATTTCTTTATATTTACACTCCAACACACAAAGTTAGTAAATATTTTCTTGTATCAATAAAAGCACAAGTGTTACAGTGAGTTTTATAAAAAAAAGTTTGGATATGCAGAAAAAGTATGAACTAAATAAATGCTACCTACCTTCTGTTTAAAATTAGTTTATTTTTGTGCTTCTATACGATCGATTTGCTGAAGCATGAAGCAAGATCATGCCAAAATAGTGGAATTTTCAATTTTAATATCCTTCTACTTTGTAACACCTGTCAATTTATACAATTGGTCAATTCACAAGGTCTCTTATCATGTCATATTGTCATAATGTCCTAATATTTCACAATGCTTTTTATTGCTTTTCAAGCAAATGCCCTAAAATAATACTACTTTCTATACTATGTTTATTGAGTTATCGTAACGAACCAGCAGAGACCAACGCCGAATGCCTAAGAGTCGGTTAAGCCGAGCCTCCGAGACGTAATATATGTATTAGGACATTATGACAATATGACTGATAAGAGACCTTGTAATTTTCATAATTTTCCATTTGTCCTCCAGAATTATCATGCAATTATTTTGATTCTTTCAAGATTCTAGATCTTTTTTCCAGCTGTTTAATTTAACTCTATTTATTCTCATTTTACTCTGCACTAGATACAAAGTTCTTTTTCTACATATCAAATAGAGTACATATTTTTTATGAATTATTGCATAAAAATTTAATTTAAATTTGAAACTCTTAAGCAGCAGCAATAATAATTATTTAAATAAATAATTGTATATAATTGCCCCTAATACCTACATACACAATTGTATCGCTAATTTTGTTTGTGGTCACATATTTATTTCCACGCTCTTCTCTTATTCTTCGGTATCTCTCGTTTGAATATTTATTTTTTTTTTTTTTTTTTCATTTTAAAAATACATTTTCTTTTTTTCTGTTAAACAACTTATAATTTCACCAATTTCAAGCACAATTAGTTAATTTAATTAATATCTAATTAAAGATATTTTATAAACTATTTATTACTCATTTACATGTGTATACAACGATGAAAATTGAGATTAATACTTTTTAACGGGGGTATCATGTTTAAAAATGTTATTGACTGCTAAATATGAGGTGACTTTGAAGGTGAGATGTTTTTCTCTTTTTTTTTGTGTGTTCATAATTACAGTGTCAAGTATATGTGTAATTAAATTATCGATTATGGATTGCATTAGAGGTTAGAACAGTGAAATCTCTTAAAAGTGGGCAGTGTGCAAAGAATTTAATCACGTCATGAACATGTTAGTGCAACGATTTTTGGCGTTCATCACAATATTAAACAATAAATTTTGCTCAAGATTATTGAATAACTACATAGCAAAAACTTGGTAATAACTTGTAATTACTGAATAACATACTTTTCTATATCCAATATAATATATCCAATATCCATAGTGTCAGCATTATTTAAAAGTAGTCTAATAATAACTCATTTATAATAAGGAGTGAGATCGAAAAATTCTTAACATACATATATGTTAATTAAAACGCAACCACTTGAAATTATTACTATAATTTACAAAAAGAAAATATTTTTACAGTTTTAATCACTAGTGATGAAATTTTGAACCTTTTTCGGAAACCCTACCATTAACGTTTTTATAGTGCTTTCTGTCACTTTGCTCGAACAGGTAGTCCATCTCCGTTTAAATTCGACCAAACTTTTGGACACCTTTGTGCTCTTCAATTCTCTTTTAATAAGAGCCCAATATCTCTCCACTGGCCTTAGCTCCGGGCAGTTTGGTGGATTTACCTCTCTTGGTACAAATACCACATTATTGTTCTTGTACCACTCAAGGGCTTGTTTACCATAGTGACAGGATGCCAAGTCAGGCCAAAAATAAGTGGATACACTAAGAAGTCTCATGAATGGAAGCAGCTTTTTTTTTTTGTAAACATTCCTTGATGTAAATTTTGGTATTTATAGAGCCCTTTGTAACAAATGTTTGGCTTCTTTTGCCACAACTGCATATTGCTAGCCATACCAAGAACTTTTTGGGAAATTTTGTCTGCTTTTGGGTCCTTAACTTTTCTTCAACATTCCCTCGAGCATCAGCAACATAAAATTTTTGACCAGGAAGTTGCGAAAAATCTGCTAGAACATACGTTTCGTCATCCATTATGCAGTAAGAATATTTTTTTATAAAACTTGTTAAAAATATTTAATAATTTTAGTACGCACTTTTTTCTGGTCACTCATTTTAATCAGACTAATAACAAATAAACATAATTGACATTAAACATAAAAACTGACATGATTTACAAAGGTAACTTGATAAAAAAAATAAAAATAAATCAAATAATACTTGGGTTAAAAGTTGTAATGAAAAACGTGTGTTAAGAATTTTACGATCTCACTCCTTATATTATCTAAGAGAACAAATCCTTCTGCTAGCTGATTCTGATAACGCTTATATTAATGTTTGTGTTTGTGGAAAATACTTGCCTTCAATGGCCATATTAAAATGATAAATTTTACTCTTGTGTATAGTTTTAAATTATTTGCAAAACAAAACTAGGTTTTAATTTTTCAACTTTATATCTAATGTTATATCCTCAAACTTAAAATTAAATTTTAAGGAAGAAAAGACTTACCCCTATTAACACGAAGCCCGGTTAGGCGTTAACTAATAGTTATACTGTGGGTTAAAATTATTTTTGTGTGAAAACTGTCAGTATAACTATTAGTTAACACATAACCAGACTTCGTGTTACTGGGGGTTAGAACAATTTTCCAAATTTATTTTTAACTTGGTATGAAATATTATTCTGAATTTATTTAAAACATTTGCTATCCACATTTGTAAAGCTACGTACACACGGTTGTCAGATTGTACAATATTGTCAGAAAAATGTTCAGAAAATGTCTAACAACCGTGTGAACTTACAATTTTTGTCTTATAACGTTATCAGAAAATGTATTGTCAGTACATTGTAAGACAATATTATTGTCAGACATCTGACAATCGTTGCCATTGCCAGATCATTGTAAGATCATTGTCAGAAACTTTTTATTGTCATATGTGCGAAGTTTATGCATTATTTCTATTGGCAACACTGTGCATATGTATTTAAAATAAACAAAAGTGAAACAACCGTGTGAACTGACAATTTTTGTTGACAGATAAATTTATTGTTTGACAATTGTCTGACAATGAAATTGTAAGATTTTCTTACAATCGTCTAAACTGACAAATTACCTTTTGCTAATAATATTTCATTGGCAGTACATTGCGAGCACATTGCCAGATCTGACAACATTGTAAAATCTGACAACCGTGTGTACGTAGCTTAACACATTTGAGAATAAGTTTTCAGATCAATTTCCGAATAAACTGTTGAAAATTTCGAAAAACCGTGGACAAATGTTCTATATTTGTTTTCAAATTAGTAAGAATGAAATATTATTTTGAAATAAATAATAAAATATTTTATTATACAGTGCAAGCTGGGTATTCGCAACTACCCATTATCGGTATCGCGACGGCTTAATTTTTAATATTGCAGGTTCAATAATCGCGACAGTTTACGAAAAACGTTTTCTATCTTCTCGACTTTTATCTGTTTTTTAAATTTCATTACAATCTCTATAACCAAAAAAGGAAAATCCCCGTCTCTTGGTATATTAACTCTCTTGGATGAGTTTGATTTTTGATGAGTTGCCCTGGCAAACGTTGTACCTTAAAGAAAGATGAGGTACCCAAGAATGGAAAAAATACCTTATAAGTGGTCAACATGCAATTAGATTTTTCAAAATTACTGGCGAGAAATTGTCTTCGAAACCTCATCTTATTGATCCATTTGTGAAAGAGTTTAAGGATTACGTTGATTAGCATGTGTTGACTCTTCATCAAATCTACAGTGCCGACGAATGCGGTTTATATTATAGGTTGCTTCCAAATTACACTCTTGTCACATGTAATGAGAAAACGGTTCCCGGAAGAAAATGCGAATGGCACAGACAAACTGAAATTGTTGATTGTTATAAAATCGAAAAACCCACGCGCGTTTAAATGCTTTTTCAATAATCCTGTAATATACAACTCCAATAAGAACGTCTGGATGACATCATTTATATTCAAGGACTGGTTCCATCACGAATTTGTTCCCCACGTAAGTTAATTTTCACCAATTAGTAAAAGTAAGTTGTTCATAGGTAAACATTTTTTAGGTCCCAGAATTTTTGGCTTTTAGATAACGCGACATGTCACCCTGTTGAGGAACTAATAAGTGATGCGCTTATTCAACCATGAGATCAAAACGTTATCAACTTGGTCAAATTAAATTATAAAAAACAACTGCTCACCCACTTGCTTGGCGAGAAGGGAACAAATTTGGAGCTCAAACTAAAAAACTTCAATCCTAAAAATGCCGTTCAGATTCTAGCTACGCCAGTGCCCAATATCCGAAAATCCTGGAACGCCTAGCTCGAATTCGGTACTAAATGAAGTGAAGAGGATAATATGCCCTTAAATATTTTACAAAATATAATTCTCTAAAAAAAAACGAAGATCTTTCTACTATTGGTACACTTGTAGCTAGGGATGCCAAACGGGACTGGGTTTTACAAATCCCGGGATTCGGGATTTTAGAAATGTAAATCCCGGGACCCCGGGATTTTTCGGGATCCCGGGATTTTTCGGGATTTCGGGATTTTTCGGGACTTCGGGATTTTAGTTAAACGTAAAAGAATACAAAATTCAACAATAAAAACTATTTTTTTTTCGTTAATATATTTATGTTAAAATATATCAAAGAAAAAACTAATGCATTGAATTAAAATAAATTTGACACAAACGATATTTCATATTTATACCCGTATTCTGAACTTTATAACAGTGAGAAATCCATAACAAAACTGTATTGAGTACATATGGTAGTTCATAGTAAAAGGATTTTTAGGATTACTATGAGACTAATAGTGTAAAAATTGGTAAGGCAGTTTAAAAGTTATTTGCAATTAAAACCGCACAATTTTTGTAAAAAATGTTTGCTTCCTCCCTTTATTAATTTTGAAAATAAAATATTGATGTATTGTTTTATTTTATAATAAAAAATTTCCGTATGTCTGTATGTCTAAAACACGTTAGGGCTGACTAAAATTATCCACAAATACTCTCTGTTGATAAGGTTTGTTTGGAATTGAAAATGGTCCATGATTGCCCCTAGTTCCATAATATTGTCCCCCGGAAAACTGTTTGAGCAGTCATAAGTATGTTGATTATGCGACAATCCTTATAAATTAATTTCTATACTGTAAAGTATTGCGAAAATCGGAAAAAATATGAAAAGAGTCAAAAACCAAAATCCCTAATAACTTTGTAAATAAGTGTTTAATCGAGAAAAGGAGCTCACTCATATTTCGTACCAAAAATATCAAAAATCTCGTAATTTTCCGGGATTTGTGAATCCCGAAAAATCCCGGGATTTTTTTTTCAGAAATCCCGGGATTCGGGAAATCCCGATCCTGAAAAATCCCGGGATTTTCGGGATCGGGATTTCGGGATTGGCATCCCTACTTGTAGCTCAAATTGGTACGGAACATCTTTTCACGAATGCTGACATAAACAACTGGATTCAAGAAGAATTTCATGTGGAAAGTAATGAGGAGCAAATGGAATTATAAGATATGGAATCGGATGATTCTGTATCTGATAATGACCACGATAGTGGTCATAAAGAAAACAAATTATAGCGGACAGAATTGCTACATGAGAATCCCTTCATACATATTTTTTTTTTTTTTTGGTTCACTTTTGTATCACTATATTACTATCAATAAGTATTGTATATTTTTTTTTAGCAATTAAACATTTAACAGCTAAGTTATGGCACATAAAACTAATTCCATTTTCAAAATAGTTTTCATTTCCTTAATATTTTTTCCCTAAAACAAAGAAACTAAAATATGTAGTTAGTTCCTTTTACATGTCCAGACCCCTCCACTAAAACTGTAACAAACACATTTAGTTGTAGTGTATTTGTTTTTCCTCATTTACTAGTACATACATACCAACTACTTCTTCTTCTGTTTTTCAATGAAAACAAGAAAGAAAATCGATTTTTACCCCAGAGTCAAATTGTATTTGAGAGATGTGCTTGCATGTTGTATATATTGGTTGGTTGCATGCAATAAAACCAACAAAACGAAATTAAGAAATTTCTAATCATGAATATATAAAAAGAAAAAACATTTATTTTTTCACATACCTTTTTATACTTAACGATGAAAACAAATAATCCTTAAAATAATGCTGAAGATGATGATGATGTATTTTGAAAGTTCTTCCAAAATAAAAATCCTTTTGAAAAATGTAGTAAGAAGAAGGAGACAAATCACTGAGAGTATAAACCAGAGAGTTGAGTGAAATGAAGGTTATAAAAACAACACTTTGATAAAAAATTTGTTGTAATTTTCTCTAACACAGGAAATAATAACGATTTGGTTGATTTTTTCTATATATTTATTATATTTTCTATTTAAACTTTAAAAAAACTTAAAAAAAAACTGTAAGAAATAAATAAAATTTCTTTGAAATTAGGTAAAATATTATAGATTTCATATATTTTTACATTTTATATGCTTTTTTTCTCTCTTGTAATATGTATTATTTTGTGATAAAGCTTAAACTTTTTTTTATGTAATAAACAAATTTTCACTTTATTTAGATGGATAGGTTTTATTTATGCACTTTTTAGATTTCACATTTTATTATTTATTTAATAACATTTCTCTTGTATTAATTTATTTAATTATTTTATTATTTTCTTATGGAACATATTCACTAGTTGTTAAAATTTCTATGCACATTTTTTTGTATATTTTTGCGACCGAATTTGTGTGGTATTGTGTTAGAAAAAAAGAACGAGAACGAGAACAAGCATCTGTTCGAAGAGGGCGGTGTATAACTAACTGTGTAAATGGGAAAATTGTGTGGTGAGTTTGGTGGAAAAACATAAAAATAAAGCACTTTTTGGTTTAGAGATTTTATATTATTACAAAATCGAAACAACTAATGAATGGAATGAATGAGTGAAAAATAAAAGTTGTATAGACTCCATCCAGCATGGAAATTATATTTCAACACCACTGACTGCTGGCAACATTTTCAAATACACGAAAATTTTGTTTAAAAATAAATATTTATTTAAATATTCTTTAAAATAAACTTTGTACCTATTTGTATTCTTTTCCGTTTAAATATTTAGAAACAACACAAAATCAGACACTCATACCCGAATAAAAAGCTACCGCATAGATACACAAATGTTTAACGATTAACAATCAACAACAAAAAAACAGAAACTCCACACTTTACATGTTGTACACAAGACAACAACAAATATAGAAGAGAGCCTGGAGTACCATAATGTTCTATATGTGTGTGCACAAGAGTTAAATGACTGGCCAAGTTTTCGTCGAACTTCAAGTACACCAGGGTTGTTAAGTGAAAATTGCAATTGGTACCAATGAAACTCAATGTTGGTACTTTTTCAACTAATTTCATTAAAATACAAATAATTATTTTAAGAATTATAAATCAAAAACCTTATTTTGAAGATAATTAAACACTTTTCTTATCATTTTTGTAGCAATAAATTCAATTGTCACTATTTTCTCTGAGTGACGAAAACAGAAAAATATTTTTTTTATTTTCTACACCATTTCCAATTGTATTTCAGAAAATTCCAACTAAATTTCAGAAATTTTTAATTATATTTAAAAAATATCTAATTATATTTCAGAATTTTCTAATTGTATCAGAATATTCCAATAATATTTCAATAGTTTCCATTTGTATTTCTGAAATTTCTATCGTAAATGAATAAAATATGGTCCTAAGTGAGTAAGAATTCTAGGGGGAGACTTTTTGGTACTTTTTCTTTATTCGAACGGTACTTTTTGTAATGAATTAATAAACATGAAACTAGAGACATGTTATCCTGAATTAGTATTAATTCACAAAGGGAGACTTAATAGTACTATTTATTTCATCCAATCGGGGTGGCGAAGCGCTCCGGGTCAGCTAGTATTTTAATAAAGGTATATATCATTGAATTTTACGGATTTTTTTTTTTAATTACTACTGGTTTTTGGCTTAATTTAGCATTGAAATATTTCCGGGAATTCTCGGGTATGAACGGATTTTTTTATATTTCCCGGGAATGGAAAAAGTCCGGGAAATTAGAGACCCATGTGGCATATGTTAAACCTTAAAATTCACTAAACTTTTTGAAGACTTAGCCTGTCCCCAAACAAACAATAAAATCATGCACAAGCGTGTAATTGAAACTTGATGTGCATCATATGTGATGCACATGACAGGGAAATGGTTAAAAATGGTCGTAGAATCAGATTTATAATAAGCGAACGGATTGTCATAAACTTAGTAATCATGCTCCGAACTAGGGTTGTCATTCGAATAAAAATTATTCGAATAATCAAAGAAAAAAATAAATTTTTTTATTTGAATGAAAAATACATACTTCAAAAATGTGTAAAAATTATTGCAAATACAATTCAGTATTCTTACTTATATATGCTGTAACAACATTGTCTCTTTTCTCCATTTTCCATATGCAGGGATTCCATGGGATGCAATTATTTGCCCATTTTTACCCAAATCCCTTATAGAACTCTAAAATTGTCAAAGTGGCACTACAAAAATTTGTGAAAATTATCACAAATGCAATTTAGCATTCTCAGTTATATGTTGTGACAGCATTACACCTCGACTTCATTTACCATATAGTGGTGTTCCATGCGATCGAATAATTTGATCATTTTTACCCAAACCCTCATGGATAAAATCTTCAATGTGGAATTTAAAAAATTGTTTTATTATAACACCTTGCAACAGTTATTTGTACACATGAAAATATCGGTACATACTGACGACATAGTAATACTGCTAACTCAGTTTATCTTGATCGGATCTTTATATCATAATATGCTGTTCTCAGATTATGATATCAATTAGCCAAGAGCACCATTATATGGTAAGTAATTCATCATATAAATGCTTGTCACAAACATATACTTGTTTACTTTAACCATATATATGATTGATACAATCATGTGAATCGTTAGTTAACGATATTATGGTTACCACAATCATGTAAATAGTTACTGTGACTATAATATTGTTAAAAAAACTTTTAAAAAATGTGGAAATTGTTACTGCAAACACTTTTTATTTGCGTGTACACAGTGAAAACAAATTCGTGATAGCAACCGAATTTGTTGCCAATCGCATGATTCTACCTTAGTGGCCGAATTTTACAGTTGTGGCTACAACATTATAGAAGGAAATCGAAATTCTTCTTTATCAGCTGACTTTCTGTTGATAGAACTGAAAAATTCTAAGTGTGTACCGAATCATTCGATTGGCAATAAATTCGGTTGCAATCACGAAGCTATTTTCTCTGTGTACCAACATTAATCTGTTCATGAAATGAAATTTTCAAAAATTCAGAGTGAATCAAATGATATTCAAAGCAGACTTATTATAGTTGCTCTATGTATTACTCTCGCCTTGTACTTTTCAGCTTTTAATCGCACTAAAAAGTACTATTTTGCAGCCACATATTCATCCCAGTTTTACACACAGGCATTGCACAATGAAGTGTTGATTTTTTATGCTTTAAATGTGAGGGCGCTTTTCATTGAAAATCGTAAGATAGAGAACCACAAAAACAACAAAAAAAAAAACATCTATGATACACTAACCAACCATATGGTTGTTGATATTCCAAACAAAACAAAACAAACAAAAAACCAACATAAAATTATGCTAACAAAAGCTCTCTTTTGCCATATTTGTGTTCTCTCTCTCCAAATACTCTCTATCACTAAAATAAAAAAATATGTCAAATATGTTTTAACAATAAATATATGGTGAATTTGTTTTGTTACTCGTGGTGGTGAGATTTACAATTTTACCCACATAAATTCTTCTTTTCTCCCCCAATGTGCTCATACAATCACAATTAAAGTTGCTGTCAACAAGGAGAGCAACAACAAAAAAAAAAAAAAAAACACACACAAAATTATTCAATATAAAATCTCTCATTTAAAAAACACAATGAACTGCATCTCTTCTGTATGACAAAAAGTGTCAAAATTTTGTTAACCCTTTTTTATTTTCGTTTTATTGTGCATTAATTATTCTTATTGTTGTTTTTTTTTTTTTTATTGAAACACACGCGTGCCATTATTTTATATCGTTTGACTTGTTGTCGTCGGTCGTTGTTTGCAGCTCACGCGTTTTATTACAACTGTTCGCATATAGTATAGATTTATAACAGCTAAGCCTTAGTCAACAACAAAACAAAAGTTGACAATCGGATATAGGCAGTCAGTCAGTCAGTTTTCTTGGTTGGCTTAGAGCGATGCGGTTCTCAAACATTAATGGTATTTGCAGCGAATACACACAAATTTTAATTTATGCAAACTATTTATATTTCCTAATAGCTTCATTTAAAGCTTCTTAATTATTTTTCAAACATTTATACACGTTTTGGTTCATTTAGGTTCACAAAAAAAGACAAAAGGATGCTGAATTCTGGTTATAAATTTTTCTTCATTCCCATCAGGGTTCCTTCTCTATGAACTTAGGCAGAACTAGTGACGAGTAAGGAGTCCTACTACAACAAGATGCAGATAACCTCGGAATACCATCTACACAAAGAAATGAAGGTTCTCCTGGTAAAGAAGTTAACTTAGCTTCAACATCGTGTATACGAGAAGAACATACAAAAAGGTACTTGCAGTATTAATTGATTCGTAGTTCGCAGCTTTCATCGACATTCATAGAGACGCCATCAATACCGCATGAATGTCATAGAATGCCCATAGCAAATTTGTGTATTGCATGTTATTGTCAAAGATCTATAAATTAACCAATCGGGGTTGTTATAGAATCCAATGATAGTCGGAATCGGGTTTGAAAACGACAAAAAAAGGTACATTTGTCTTATGAAATCCAATATAATTGTTTGTTTAATCGATAAAGAATGTAATTCGAATATAAAACCGATTACTTTCAATTTCACGAGACCAATGTAGTTTTTCTGGCGTTTTCAAAACCGATTCCGACAACGATTGGTTTCTATGACCACCCCGAATAGTTATTTTTCCAGAAAAAACTGATCCCTCAAGAAAGATTCTCTGACTATTCGCAGGCATCTGTTTCGTATTCCAAAGACCTTTCCGACGAAGTACATACTATATAACGGTATAAGGAGTGAGGTCGTAAAATTCTTAACACACATTGTTCATTAAAACTTTTAACCCAAATATTATTTGATTTTTTTGATCAAGTTACCTTTTTAAAACACGTCAGTTATTATGTTTAATATCAATTATATTCATTTGTTGTTAATCTGATTAAAATGAGTGACCAGAAAAAACTGCGTATTAAAATTATTAAATATTTTCAACAAAACCCAACTTGGTCCTACAAAAAGTTGCCCAAGCATTCAAATCATTTTTTCTGATTGCATTTTTGATTTACAATCTCTAAAGATAATTGTGTATATTAATCGCTATTGATGGCTATAGGTGCCGACCACTGCTTTATAACCATAAGACACGGAATCCGGATGGAGAAAATAAATACATGGAAGATCTATTGAGATCGTTAAACAAAACAAGTAAAACTCCATAATGAATTACCATTAAAAACCAGATATTTTAAATGATATGTATTTACTAAAAGTTTCAGACCCTCTGCTTGAGAGAATTTTACACTTATAGATAAAAAAAAAAATAAAAAATATACATATATGAGTATGACGATGAGCCAGAATTGCATTTCGTTTGCATTTTACAAAAACAACGATACTATAACACGAAAAGTATGCAATGCACACATATAAATAACAAAGACATTTTTTTATTATAAAAATATGTATATAAGTAGATGCGAGTATATTTATGCATATATTGTCTCTTTGTTATTGTTTTTACATACATACATATGTATATATTACACATACATAATTCTTTTATCTACTACACACAATACACAATACATAATAATAATAATAATATTCTCTTCATGTTCACACTTTATGGGAGTTATAGACACGAATGAACAAACGATCTTTGAATTACAATGATTTTCTGTCTATATAAAGCTACAACTGACTATATACTATTTTCAATATTGCGTTAGTAGACAGTGAGGTTAAAGTATGATTTCTTTGGAAAATTACAAAATAAGTTGTTGAGATCTAGTGTTATTCTATAATTTAAATTTGTTAAAAATTAATAAAAGCTTACCACAAATATGCATTTGCAATACTGTGTATTGCAAATGAAATTGGGTGAAATTGGGTGACTTTATGAAATTGGGTGACTTTAAAATGCTGGATTTACAATAGATGGCGTATCTTTTGAATGCGGTTTTTGTTTTTAATAACTTATATGTCATTTGAAGGGTACATATCTGTCATTTATTCTCACTTAGTTATTGAACAATATACTGTAAGCAACAACTTTTGCTTCGAAAATATCGAATTTTAAAGCGTCATATGAGGGAAGTTTAGCTTTACTTCTATAATTTAAAGCAAGTAAGAGAGCTATATTCGGCTGTGCCGAATCTTATATACCCTTCACCAAATTATACCTTAAAATAAAATTTAAAAAATTTTTTTAAAATTTTTTTTTTTTTCAAAATAGTTTTTTCCAATTTTTTTAAAAAAGTTTTTTTTAACTTATAAGTGAAACAAAATTATGACAAAAGAAAGTTTTTTGTGAAAAAAAAATCGGGTTAAAAAATATTTTTCCCGATTTTGACCCAACTTTGTATAGCCTTACATACATCGTTGCAATGGACATGAAATATCTATCATTAGATATCCGTATTGTCTATATTTATGACTTAGTATAGATAAAAAAAAATAGGCCAAAAATTGAGGTTGTCTCGGATTTTTGCTCATGTCTCCGTTATTTATGGACGGATTTTGCTGATTTTAAATAGGAAACTTTTCGAAAGCATGTCTGACAGAATTATTGAGGATTTGGATCCTGAAGATATCTGGGGTCTTCAGAAAATTGATTTAAACAGACAGACATGGCTAAATCGATTCAGAATATATATACTTTATAGTGTCGGAAAATTATATTGTGGAAATTACAAACGGAATGACAAATTTATATATACTCTTCTCACGAGGTGAAGGGTATAAAAAAGTCCCGCTGAAGCACACCGATTGCTCACCAAAGCTTACGGTGAATGTGTTCCATCGGTTTCAATATGCGAGAGATGGTTTATGCGGTTCAGAAGTGGTGATTTTAATATGGAAGACAAATATCCCCCAGGCCAGCCAACAAAATTTTAATACGAAGAATTACTCCATGGAGATTGTGGTCAAACTCAACAACAGCTTGCAAAATCATTGGGAGCTACTCAAACAGCAATTTCAAAACTTTTGCGAGCAGTAGGATTCATCAAAAAGAAGGGAAATTGGGAACCATACGAATTGAAGCCGAGATACCTTGAAAGAAGATTTTGCATGTCCGAAATGATGCTTGAACGCTATAAAAGAAAATCATGTTTGCAGCGAAATTACAATAACAAGAGATCTTACATGAAGACCGGCCAACCAGCCGAATCAACACCAAAGCCAAATTTCATGGCGTTAAAGTAATGCTCTAAACTTGGTGGGACCAAAAGAGTCCTATCTATTATGAGCTGCTGAAATATGGCGAGATCATTACAGGGAATCTGTACCGAATGGACCTGATTCGTAATATTCCATCATGACAACGCTAGGCCACATGTTGCAATACCCGTTAAAAACTATTTTGAAAGAAGTGGTTGTGAAGTTTTGCCTCACCCGCCTTATAGTCCAGGCCTTGCACCGTCCGACTACTATTTGTTTCAATCGATACAGAGCCAGAGACCTGCGCCGAACGTCTGTAAGCCGGCTGAGCCGAGCCACCGATAAATATTAAAAGCCGCCGCCGCCGAAGTTTTTGCGGCTTAAATCGGCTTGGAATTAGCCGCCGTTTTTGATTAAAGTTTCTTATAATTTCACCAAATTTTCGAAATTTCACTTTTTAAATATTTAATTTTTTACAATTTGAGTAATTATTCTTTTGTCGGCTGACAGCCGGCTTTGAGCCGCCGCCGACATTTTTTAGAGTCAGCTGCCGCCGCCGTGGAATTTAGTCGGCGCAAGTCTCTGTGCAGAACGCTCTTTCTGGGATACGCTTCACTTCAGAAGAGAGTATCAGAAATTGGCAGAATGTGAGCAGTTCTTTTGGTGCGGAATCCATATGTTGCCAGAAAGATGGGAAAAGGTCATAGCTAAGAATGGCCAGTACTTTGAATAAATTTATATTGTAGAAAGAAATGTTTCAAAATTAAAGAAATTCCGGAAATTTCCCGGGTATTTCTAACAAAAAAATTCCGATTTTACATGTTATCTTTATTTACGTTTTGTAACCTAATTTTAAATATGCGTAAATTTTTGTTAAGTTATTGTAATTGTCAAGAAACTAATTTTTAGTTTCAAACTAACACAATAAATCCTTTGAGAGAACGTATCAGTTAACATAATATTACCAAAAAATAGTAAGAAATAACCAAAATATTTACTTTTAAAGTCTGAAACAAACCTTTTATGAATTAAAATACATACGTTGTTAAACCTCTAACACTACTTAATTGAAAATATTTGCAATTAATTCTTTCAATGTTTCAACTATAACAACCAACTTAATATAACTTCATCCTAGTTTGTAGAGCACTTAAAGTAAGTGAATAAGACGCCACTTAAAAAAAAACGCATAAATAAATAAAAATGTACAATATATTTAAAGCGGGTATAAAGATGGCTGTCAGCTACAAAACTGCATGACAGGCCAGAAAACGAAATGACATACATCAGACTTTAAAATTCAAAACAAAAAAATAAAGCAAGTTATGATAATTTTGGTGATCTCTACAGACATAAGTAAGATTATCATGTAGCCGCCTTTTATGTACGGAAAAACTAATGTTTTGAATTATGTAATCAATGATAAGGAAAAAGAAAGAAATCAATATTTGATTTTTTGAAAAATAGAAAAAAGAATCATTAATTAGTGCTATCAAATTTTGTTAAAACACATTGATTAAAAGAGACAATGATAATCGGTTACTCTGTTAACTAAAAATCTGAATTTCTTAAGATCAGAGAGATCGAAGAGTTCAGTAAGCATATTGGTTGCACGGGGCTAATCAGAAAAGTTTCTCAAAAGTATTTATTATTTAGTAAATTAGATGTTACATATTTGTAAACTCGAATAACTTTTTATATTTTTTTAATACTCAAATGCAGCTTTTGAAAGACATATACAAACAAATTAAAACTTTGTTAAACAAGTTTCATTGAACTGGAAAAACTATCATCAATCATAATATTTTATTGTATTTAAATTAAATCATTATTCCGCGCTATATCTTTGCTACATAATCTAGAACTAGAAAATTCTACATGCAACATTTTCCAAATACCACCAGTGGCGTATGATTTTGTTTAAAAAAAAAAAAATTCAAATAATACAAATGCATTCCACTTATTAAACTTTGTACAAAATATTTTGTTCTGGCACACACATTAAGCCATTTACCATGATGGCAAGTTTCAGATGATTATGAATGATTCCATAATTACATCTTTGTTTTCATTATATCATTGCGTGCATTTCTTTATTATTATCTTTAATTTTTTTCTCTAAACTTTATTATTGTTACAAGAGAAATAGAAAAGAAACACCATCATTAATAATAACTGTTAAAATCATTATATTTTATTATGCTGCTGCTAGTGATGAAAATTATTCGATATGGATGGTTAACGGGTAATGTTTTTTAAAAATCTCCATACTAAAAAGAATAATGGAAAAAGGCAATAGAGAAATATAATCGCTAGTTTTAGTGCAAGGGGAGTTTAAAACTTTATCGACAAGGCTTTAAGTTTAAACTCCCCTTAACCTTTGTTAAACTATGTTAAACGGGGCGTTAAAGCTAAAGTAACAAAATCTCAACTAAAACCTGTTTCACTTGTATAGAATAATTATTGGACCCTGTAATAATTTTAATATTTTTTCCATACACATGAAAAAATCAATATACACGTGAAAGTAGAGGCCAGATATATTAACATGTACTTTTTTACTCCCAGAGTACTAAAGTGTGTAATACTGAAGATTTTCTATAGAAAATACTGTTATAGTGAAAATTTTCTAATGGAAATACGGTTATTCTGAAGACTTTCTTACGAAAATAATATTATAATATAAAATGTTCCGTTATTCTGAAGACTCTCTATATACTGAATAAACATGAGATGTTATATATAAAATACTTTTATACGCATCTTTTTCTATAAAGAATACTTTAGCTATTGCAGAATATGAAATAGTATCACAAAAAGTACGATCGTATCAACTTTTCCATCCTTGGTACTAGATTAAAATACTAGTGAAATGATAGTGTTGCATTGAAGTGTTTAATGCGGTCACACAGTGTAGTTCACGACTTCTCAAATAGATCATCCAGTATATGAATGTTCGTGTCTTACGACTAGAGTCCGACCGACGCTTCAAACGAACTATTCATTTCCTAACAAAAAATAAAAATTAAGGACTGACATCGAAAAATTTTTAACATACATATATGTTAATAAAAGTGAAACCACAAAACTTACAGTTTTGAATCTATTTTTATTTGATTGAAATTATTGTTACAATTTAGAAAAAAAAAAAAACATTTTTATAGTTATAATCACTAATGATGAAATTGTGAACCTTTTTCGAAAACCCTTCCATTATGGTTAGAGCCCTTTGTAACAAATGTTTGGCTTTTATGCCGCAACTGCATATTGCTTGCCATACAAAGAACTTTTTGGGAAATTTTGTCTGCTTTTAGGTCCTAAACTTTTCTTCAACATTCCCTCGAGCATCTGCAACATAAAAAATTTACCTATTGAAGCTGCGAAAAATTTGCCATACGTACATTTCGTCATCCATTATGCAGCAGGTATATTTTTTGTATAAAATTTGACTTCAATTTCCGTGCTCTGTCTTTGGCCTCTAAATTTTTAGCAGAGTTCCTGTCAGGAACTTTTTGAGCCTTATATGCTTTTAAGCCTTCATTGGCTTTAACTTTTCGGACCAAATACTTCGAGTACTAACCTAACCGGGCTGCTTTCCTACCGGAGGTTTGAAAATGCTTTCTATTTTATTAAAACTAGGACAACCTCGATTTCCATCTGGATTACTAAGTCATTAATATAGACAATATGAAACCCGAAACCCGTAGTTCATTTCGTTGTCGACTGGACAGTGGATCGCACAACACATTACAGGGAAAATTCGTTCTTTAGCCGTACTGTCCGTATGTGGAATAAGCTTCCTCCCGAAGTCTTTCCCGTCACTTTCAATATAAGAAAATTCAAATCAAATGTCCACAAACACTACTCCCTCTATCCTCCCTCCCATAACCTATTTTCCTAGTTCCAACGCAATGCTTTCCATGAGTAGGGGTCATCCCCTGAGTGCTGGTCCAAGAAAAAAAGTAAGTTGGACCAACAATTGGTCAAAATCGGGAAAAATATTTTTTACCCCGAATTTTTTTTTTTCACAAAAAAAAAAAGAAAATTTAAAAATTGTTTGCCCTAATAAATTAAGAAAAATAATTAAAAAAAAATGTTTTAAATTTTGTTTACCTAAAAAATATTTAACTTTTTTTAAGTATAATTTGGTGAAAGATATATAAGAATCGACACAGCCGAATATAGCTCTGTTATTTGTTTTCTTTATAAATGTTTAAGGTTTTGGTATTCGGTCAAAATTTTACCTGATTTAGGCCGATTTTTTGGTCTAAATCTGGAACCGAACCCGAATTATCGGTCGGACTCTACTTATTACACATAGATCAGGAGAATCGCTGAAAAAATGTTTTCTGCAGCACCTCGGTTTCTAGTCCTGAATTGTATAATACTTCAATATTTCTGGCAACCTAATTCCTATATTCATCTATTATTGGAACTCTGAAGATAGTCCCAATCGAATGATATTGCAACTTCAGCGGTTCTCTATTTAATTCGTTTTTGCGCTGGTAGCAAAACTACCAAGTTAAATAGACGAACTGAACTGGACAGCTTCTTTTCAATGACAGTAGGATTTGAGTGCCAGAAGTGACACCAGACTGTCGATTAACCCTCCGACTATTAAGTCATCCGCTGCCCTTATACGAAGTACAAGGTCCACAGGGACCTATTTCTATTTGTATGGAATTTTATATGAAAACGCATTTTTTTAAATTTAGTTTGCTTTGATTTATTATTATTTACTAATTATACATGTATAATGAATGTTAGAAAAAAATTTAAGGAACACGTTTGTGATGTGTTCAAACAATAAAACAAGCCAAAAGACAGTGCATTTATTAACGATTTCTTGAAATTTAAGTTCCGTACTAAACATATTCCCGTACTAAACACATTTAAATCTCAATAGAAACTAAACTATTGGTCGGATCGCTTTGACTTTTTTTAAACGATTCCAGATAAAATTTCCTTGGAATTCATGTGGGGGGCGGGTATACTTCCCATGGACCATCAAGGAGGAATTTCAGTTTGAAAATGAAAAAGGTCACCGGGGACCTTCTCACCCGCCGGAGGGTTAAGATAGCGCAAAAATTGTGCTGTGCCAAGTCCACCACCAATATAATATGGGCACCGATTTTTGTGCATTTTATATAATAATATTTGTTTGGGTCACCAGATTTGGTTAATGGGTCAGCCAATTTTGGTTAAATTTCACCTTGCTAGACTCCTGCATTTAAATGTTATCGGGAATAAAATGTGTAGTGGTAAGTCCGAAGAAACTTTTTGATATATCGTTACAGAAAATGCAAAACGCCCTAACTAAAAAAAAATTCAAAACCAATTTTTTACAAATCTTTTTAATTTTTTGTTAGTTAGGGAATTTTGCGTTTCACTTAACGATATGTATTCGGATTCAAAACTTTTTAAACAATAAAGTTTTTCTAGTTCTCCTCGTTTAGGCCATGTTGTAATTATGTTTAAAAGGCGGACGGACGGATATTTTGTTTCAAAATTTCTTTTGGTTGTACTGATTTTTACCATTTCTAATACCAAATATTAGGCCATCACATCTAGGCCATAGATAGATAGAATAGTTTAATCGACTAACTTTTTAACTGAATAACTTCCCTAATCTAAATGCAAAGCAAAACTATCTTAAAATTTTTACAAAAGTCGTTTTGTTACGCTAAAGATTTTTAACATAAAATGCAGCAAATTAGTCATTAAACATTAATCACACATGTTGAAAAAGTAGTGTGAATTTTAAATTCCCTCCAGCAGAAAAAACTTACTTAAAACTTAAAACAAGAAATATAAAATGAACTCTTATATAAACATAATTTCCCATATTTTAAATGGCAGACTTTAGTTTGGTTATTTTTAGTTCTCAAGACAATTTTACGTTAGCGAAAATTTTTGTTGTAACAAACTCAGCATCACAACGCAATATTTAATAAGTATTAATTAATATTTTTAAACTAGAACGCCATATGTGGCAAAACATACAAGAAGACATAATTTAAATCATTAAAAAACTAACTAGCAGACAAAGAACTTAAGTCATAAATGAATCATATATTAAGAACCCTCTTGTTTTTAATTGCTTTTAAAATGATACATAAACCATAAAGTTTTTTTCTTTTTTTTAAATTAAAGAACTTCTCAAGTAACAGAAACTAAAAGTTTTTAACAAAAAAAATAAGAAATATAAATTTCTCGAAAAGGACAACACCCACAAATCAAAGTAAATAAAAAAAATATATAATATATATAAAATTTCTTCATCCTTTGGCTGTTGCAAAAAGAAACTTTTATTTTTGGGAAACAAGTCACGTTTAAATGTCAATTGAAGCAATCAAGAAAAAAATTATGGCGTGCAAATAAAAAAGGATAAAAAAGTAATATAAATAAAACAAAAAAATGTCATAAAAAACCTAAAGAAAAAAAACGAAAGCAAATTCAATTCCAAAAAATTTATAACATTAAATTTCTAGAACAACAAACTCGTCTTTATTAAAGAGTTTTCATCAATAGAGAAAACGGTAAACGTTCTTCCTTCCTTATTGCTGTAAAATGCAACAACATGTTATTGTTGTTGGAAGTTGGGAAACGGGACACAAGTATCACAAGATAATAAATATGCAACTCTGTATTTATTCATAGTGTATTGTTAAATATTCACCACACTATTGCTACATACATACTCACCACTTACCATTTTGCATGGTAGGAAGGAAGTTAAGAGCATGCGCTCTTACAAACATTTTATTTGCGTGTTTAAATAACAAATAATAAAATGTAAAAAATTTTATAACAAAAAAAGAAATAAATATTATATATTGACATACAATATTTTATGGCCATACACGAGATGTATACGAATTTAAATGGGTAAAAATTTGAAGTATGAGTAGTGTAAGGTAAATTTAGTTTTTTTTTAATCGCTAACTTTTAAGAACGCTTATTTTTCTCAAGTTATTTAATTTGTTTTTATCATCAAATTATATATATATGGATATTTTCTTAAATATATTAATTTCTTAGACATTGTATGATAAAATAATGTCTAAGAAATTAATATATTTAAGAAAATATCCATATACATATATTTAAAAACTATTATGTCTGCTGGTAAGTAAGAACAAAGTTTTTTTATTGAAAACTTTTTACCGTTCAAACTTTTTTTATTCATTTTCGAACACAACAAATATTTCGCAACAAATTTTTCAATACCAAAAATGTATCAACAGAGAATATTTGTGGAAAATTTCATACCTCTAGGTCCTTCCCTCTAGTCTAAATTGTACCTTCTACAGACAGACAGACGGTCGTAGCTAGATCGTCTTAGAATTTTATAAGGACCTAAGGACTGAGATCGAACAAATCTTAACAAACATATATGTTTATAAAAATAAAACCACTAAACTTTTTTTTATCTTTTTTATTTGATTGAAATTATTATTACAATTTACAAAAAATATTATTTTTATAGTTCTAATCAATAGTGATGAATTTATGAACCTTTTCCGGAAACCCTTCATTAAAGTTTTTATTGAGCTTTCTTTGCTTTGTCCATCTCCGTTTAAAATCTACCACACTTTTGTACACCTTTTTTGAGCTTTTGAATTCTCTTTTAACAAGATCCCAATATCTCTTCACTGGCCTTAGCTCCTGGCAGTTTGTAGGATTTGCCTCTCTTGGTACAAATACCACATTATTGTTCTTATACCACTCAAGACCTAGTGACAGGATGCTCAATCAGGCCAAAAATAAGTGGATACATTAAAGTCTTATGAATGGAAGCATCCTCTTTTGTAAACATTCCTTGTTGTAAATTTCGGTATTTAAAGAGCCTTTTGTAACAAATGTTTGGCTTCTTTTGCCGCATCTGCATATTGCTTGCCATACCAAGAACTTTTTGGGAAAATTTTCTGCTTTTGGGTCCTAAACTTTTCTACAATATTTCCTCGAGCATCAGCAACATAAAAATATTGACCCGGAAACGGCGAAAATTAGTCCGAGTACTGAACTTACCGGACTGCTTTCCTACCGGATGTGTTGGGAGCTCTTTTGAAATTGCATTCTATTTATTTGGTTTAGAAACATCATGTGGACCATTCCTTCAGGTAGATATGTTGAATTTATTGTATATTTAATGTTAAATATTGTTCGTTTTTTCTATAATAACTATTTTAGTAGGTTGCGCAATAAATTGCACTATTGCTTAGCGAAAATTTATTTTGAAGTTAAGAAGATTAGGAAAATCGTTTCCATATATTCAACTTTATATCAAACGCTATTGAATAGAAAGAAAAAATAGAAAATAGGGACTGCAAACGAAAAACTGCACCTCAGGATGATGGAAATATTGTCAGAATCATAAAATGCAATCCATTAAATCTGCCAAGCAAATACAAACAGAATTAAATTTAGAAGTTATTGATATGACTGTTAGGAGATGATATATAGATGCAAACTTCACAGAACGAAGTCCGTGGAAAAAGCCACTATTAAAAACAAGTAAGAGTGCTATATTCGGCTATGCCGAATCTTATATACCCTTCACCTTTATTGTCGATGAATTAATTGACCACTTTCAGCATATTGCATCCTAAATATATCAAGAAAACTTTTAACAATTTTACATTTAATTGCTGACGAACAGATTATATTGTAGAAGTTACAAACGAAATGAACCTTCTCACGAAGGTGAAACCAACACACATCCAAGCATATGTACGTTTTGTTGCTTTTTTGTCAAACACCAAAAAAAAAAACAAAACAAAATACGTAAAGCAGTTAAGCCAACACACACCCAAACATACGTTTTGTTGCTTTTTTGTCAAAGCATGCAATAAAATTGTCTTTTTTTATGAAATTTTCTGAGGTTGTCTCGGATTTTTGCTCATATCTCCGTTATTAATGGATGGATTTTGCTGATTTTAAATAGGAAACTTCTCAAAAGCATGTCTAACAGAATTATTGAAGATTTAGATCCCGAATATATCTGGGGTCTGGTCTTCAGAAAATTGATTTCAACGGACAAACAGACAGACAAAAATACATAGTGGTACTCGATTGGAGTACGCTGAATGCCGACTGGTTTGCAAGCAAATATCTTGTTCGCAACTGTATATCAACGGACAAGTTCTCCCGATACTGTTTAAGTATCGTTTTATTGTTTGACCAACTTATTGTAGGACCAATTTGGATTTTGTTGAAAATATTTAATAATTTTAGTACACACTTTTTTCTTGACACTCATTTTAATCAGATTATCAACAAATGATCATAATTGACATTAAACATAATAACTGATAAAAAAAAGTTTTAAGGAAAAACGTGTGTTAAGGGTTTTTCGATCCCACTTCTTACATGTTAACTTCTGTAGATTCCAATAAACACAATTATGAAAAACAAACATTTAAATTTTTATAATTTAAAATAATTTCGGTAAAGATATTTAAGAGATACACAGTAGTCAATCTGAAAGGGCAATGGTAACGGTAGCCAACGCTGAAAATAAAACTTGTTCAGTTAAACATTTTCTAAAAAATATAAAATCGTGTTTAAAATAACTTTCTAACTAAATCAAACCCATTGACATGGCTGATTACGTTGCGATTTCTGTGCCTACTCAGTGTTGGCAACACTTCCAACAAGGAAGTAGTAGCTTGAACATATTTTCAAAATCCAGTGGTAGAGTAAATAAAAAACAGCTTAAATTATCCTTTTGCCATTTATTATGGGGTGGTTTTTCTTTTACACAATTATTCTTCTTTAAAGCGCATATTTAATATGAATATAACTAGTTCATATGTATGTATGAATGTATATATTATGATTCATTAGTTTGAGTTGGGTTAGGCCATGGGGGCCTGTTGGCTGACTGGCTGTTGGCTAAGTTAAATATTAAATGCAAAAAAAAAAAAATACAAGTACATATTTATATATGTATAAAAAATAATTATGAACTACTGCTGGTATCCTTATAAACACATACAAGTAAACTATTCAAGGATATTCAAAGTACAAAATATATGTACGTATGTATATATGGGCAAAAACACTTTTCTTTTAAAATCTAGGAAACCGACCATAATTGTTTATTATTTCTTAAGTGTTTATGATTTTGACAACTTACTACCAGCAAAACAGAAAATATCAGAATCCAAAGACTATTTATTAGTTTAGTTTCCTAAAGTTGAAAAATATTAAAAAAAAAAAAATATTGAAATGAACGAGAGCAATTTTAAAACTCTTGCGAGCAGCAGGATTCATCGAAAAGCATGGAAATTGGGTACCTACGAATTGAAGCCTGGCCAGTCGAGTGGACACCAAAGCCAAATATCCATGGCGCTAAAGTAATTCTCTGTATTATGTGGTGCAGAAATCTGGCCAGACCATCAAAGGGAACCTATACCGAGCGCAACTGATTCGTTTGAAGCGAGCATTGACCGAAAATCGCCCAGAATATGCGGCCAGACATGAAACCATAATAATACATCATGACAACCCTCCGCCACATCTTACGGTACCTGCTAAAAACTATTTAGAATGAAGTGGTTGGGAAGTTTCGCCTCACCCGCTTTATAGAGCAGAACGTGCTCCGTCCGACTACTATTTTGTTCGTTCGAAGCAGAACGCTCTCTCTTGGATATGCTTCACTTTGGAACTGAGTATCCAGTATTGGCTTGAGTCGTTCTTGGCCTCAAAATATGAGCAGTTCTTTTGGCTCGGAATCCATACGTTGCCAGAAAAATGGGAAAAGGTCATAGCTAACAATTGCCAATACGTTGAATAAATTTATATTGTACAAATGTTTCAAAATAAAAGCTATAAAGTGGAAAAAATTACACATTTTTAAGTCATACAATCAATATTTCCCGGGAATGGAAAAAATCCGGGAAATAAGGAAAGGGACCACTTGAAAATTTCACCAAATTTTCATATTTTGTTCCACCAATTTTAATTAGCAATAAAAAGATCAAGAGCAATATTTTTTCAGATATAAAGAAAATTGTGTTTTTGCCCATATGTATCTGAGTATGTACTACTAAACAAATACAACAAACTAAGGAAAACACATGCAGGACAAAAATCAATAAAAAAAAAACCATTTTTAAATTTCCACGAAATGTTCTAACAGCGAAATCATCATGTGTAGTAGACAGTATGACGCGATAAGTTTGTTGTATTTGGCATGTGAAAAGCAGGAAGGTAATATTTTGAAGGGATACAATTAATGGCACCTACTTGCTATAATATCTATTTGTTTTGTTGTGCTTTTGTTTTGTTTACAGGATAAAGTTTAATGGACTTTTAGCGTCAAAATAAACCCACTATTGCAATAACGGCTATAACAAAAATATTCGCTTGTGAGTTTAGTTTTCGCCGTCAAAACATTATTTAATTTTATGTTTTTGTATATGGACGATGTCATTGTTCTTTTTGGCTGTTTATTTTTTATTCTATTCGTACATACATATACTATATATTTTTTTATAGCTTTGCTCTAGTTTTGTAAATAAAATTTATGTCGTAATTATCAGCTACTAAGGAGAAATAGCGAAATTAGAAATGACAAAATTTGTATTCGCTTAAAACTTGTCTAATTGTTAAAACATGAACTGTTATGTGTTTTTGAGAAAATGTTTAGTACACAACTGGAGCATGTGATGTGTAACCTAATTGTGGAGCTAGAAAACCATGTACATATGCAGCTACATGGTTGGTAAGAAATAAAAAGAAAAAAATGTTTTTTCTTTTAAATGTTTTTAAATATCTTTTAGATTTAAAAACATCTTCTAAGATTAAAAAGTGTTTGTTTGCTAATGGTTTTTTATTTTTAATTATTTTAAGCGTGTTTTTGAAATCCTTCTAGGAATTCGTGAAACTAGAAAAATACAATAAAGAGTTTTATGTTTGCATAATTTTTTTTAAGTGTCTTCCAGGAAACAATAAACCCGTTTCGACCCCAAATTAAAATGGTATTTTATTTCAAATTTATCAAAATCACTTTGGAACAATTTTTTTTCTAAACTTTGACACATTTTTAAATTGCTATAATTTATGCAATAACAATGATTATTACATGAAGTAAATTGGTAGATAGGCTTGTAAAATACCAGGGCGGAACCTGTGTTTTTGAATAAAAAATCATTGTATTTTTCAATATATTCTTCTTAGAGTTCTATATAAGTTATCCAAGGTTTCTTCAATTTTTTTATCCCTTGCAAAAAATAAGATTTATCGAGGTCATCAAAATAGGTATTTGGTGTGGATCCAAGTTTCGTCCATGGTTACGAAACGGCGCAAAAACTCATCCATATTGCGGTTGAAAACACTCTTGCGAAGTTGTCACACCATTGCGTTTCTGCAAAACTTGGAACCCATCTTGCGGAAAGCTTTCTCATGCCCAAGTGATCATTTAAAGTTGAAGCCACTGAGCCATGGGATTAGCCTATGGCTTCCACAATCTTGAATATCGTGATTTTTTCAATTGTTTCGGGTGTAGAGACCTCAATTGGGCGTCCAGAATGTTCGCTATTGTGCTTGTACGGCCACCATTGAAATCGATGGTGCAGAGTTCCTATATTATTTATCAGGCTTTGCATTGGTTTGAGTAATGGTTATTTTCCACAAAAAAATAATGCAAACGAAATTAAATTTTTCCATTTTCTCCTCAAGTCTCGAGGAAGTCTGCAATAAATGACTGTCAAACTTGTCATATTTTGACAGGAGTCAACTGACAGATGCCTGTTGAAAGGATCAGTGTTGCTCATTCAGTTAAGAGGCGGGAAATTCTAAAACTCACAGGACAGATTTTCAGCAATCTAAGTTGGACTATGGTGGATATATTGATGTATCAATCATATATGTAAGTTATTTGGTGGCTTCGGAAAGTTGATTTCAACATACAGACGGTATATGGCAATTTATGATTCATTTAAGAAAGAATCTTTAAATCATTCATGCGATGAATTTTAATTTTTCCCAAAATATGAATGATTCATCATGAATTAAAAATTCTTGAACGAATTGATTTTACCAAAACAATGAATTGAATTAAAATTTGAATGAATCCATCATGAATTAAAATTATGTAATGCATTCGTTTCCAAAAAAAAAAATTTAATTAAGATCTGAATGAATTCATTTTAATATTGATTTCTATTGTAGTTCATGTCTTTAATTCGCTTTTCAGTTCAGATAAAAATGAACTGAACATTTTAATTAATTAATCAGGCAGTTTGTCATTTTTAATAATGAATTAATGATCTTTCGTTTAGAATTATTAAACAAATTCGATCCGGTATTGATTCCACTATTTTTTTAAGAAAATTTAGATTAATTTCCTCCCACTTTTTTAAATTTTAGTTTTAACTCTGTCACTGTTAATGCTTAGATTCTGGGCATTGTTTAACGCAATTCGGTTTTAAATTCGGTATGTAAGCCGGATAGTCCAAAAGCGAAACGTGAATTACAGCATTGTGTTATTGAAATATTTAATCTTCATCAGAGTATCTTTAACAATTAATTATAAATTGTACTTTACAACAACAGGATATTGATGCGAATGTGGAGTGGCGATTTGAGTTTAGCAGTCTGTAGCGACTGCCTGCAGCATTCATCATGTTTATGGAAACGTCCATCAGTTGATTGCATGCGGTAATTACCATTGTTTGTAAGTATGGCAACACTAAATGCTTAAGCTGCTAACATTAACATCGAAAGCTCTAGAATTCGAATGTTCTAGTTTGTCCGTTAAGATCATTGTAGAAGATTAACGAAAGATGGCGTGTGTATAAATAGATGCAGAGGTTGCGGTCGTGAGTTGAGTTTATCATAGGCGCTATTAGAGTTAACATCAACTGTCTTGTACATTTAAGTTTGTAGATTATAAAGTGTGTGTGCATTTCTGCGAATTGATAAACGTGTATAAAGACACTGAGTGACTATTTGAACTGTTGTTGTTGTACACTTTAAATAAATAAAGAATTGTTACAATTTTAAACTACTAAAACTGTTTTTATTTGTAATCAAAAGTATCCGGTTTATTTAAAGGAATTTAACCAACGTTTAAAGAAGGTTAAAACGTAACAATATGTTTGAGGACCAAGATCTGAAATACTCAGTTTGATGTTTTATCAAACAAATTATGTATTGCTAACAATCCGGTAATAAAAAAAAGTGTTTTAATTTGACATATCACTGCGATTTTGACAGAAGATGCATATTCAAAAAAAACCTTTGAATTAGCAAATAGTAAAAGTATATATTTAGTAAAAGAATATAAGATGTTTTATTAAACATGGTTAAACTCCAATTTAGTTGATCGAACATTTGTTGCTTTAATCGAAGCCGTTTTCTATATAGAAGTGGAGAACTTTAAATTGAAATAATTGGCATTATTAATTAGATGTGGATGTCCAATTTTCACACACCCTTCATTTGAAAATTTTATTCAGTGATGAAGCACACCTTGGTTAAATGGTAAAAACAGAATTTCTTGTCATTACATCCAGAAAAACACACTGTTTGTAGACGCTTTATGGGCCGGTAAAATCATTGGCCTTAATATCTATGGTCAGAACGTTACAGTCAACGGTGGGCGGTATAGATACATGCTTACATGATTGCTGACATGTAGTTTCTGTGTGACATGTGGAACCATCCTTCCACATGCAGAGATCTGCGCCGACTAATTTGCACAGCGGCGGCGGCTGACTCCAAAAAAAGATCGACGGCCGGCTAGCCGCCGCCTAAATAATTTAAAATTTAAAAAGTGAAACTCTAAAAATGTTATGAAATTATCAAAAACGGCGGCTATTTTGAAGCCGACTTAAGCCGAAAAAAAATTCGGCGGCGGAGGCTTTGAAAATTGATCGGCGGCTTGGCTCAGCCGGCTTACAGCCGTTCGGCGCAGGTCTCTGTCCACATGTCACACAGCGAGCGATATTATCAATTTACTGAGAAAAACATTTGCGAACGAATAATTTCAACAAATGGAACAGTTAACTGTCCACCTCATTTATGTGAATTGATGCCATTAGATTATATTCTCTAAAGATATGTAAAGTTTCTGGTCTATGATGATAAAATAGAAACGAGCGAGCACTTGGAAGCGAATATTTAAAACGTTATAACCGAAATACAGCCTGATTTACTGTGAAGGATGTGTGTAAATTGGAGCTCCATATACATACGCGTTAGCCGCATGCCCGAAATCATATTTAAACATTAATGATCTAATTAAGAAACCAATTGGATGGATATTGAAAAAGTTTTTCTCTGTTTTATTTCAATTTAAAGACACCCTGTACAAAATCTCAAAAATTATCTCACGAATATGTTCGGGATTTAATTCCAATTTTTGGCTCTGGCCAAAACAAAACTACAAATAAGCTGAAAAATAAGGGGAATTAGACGAATTATTCTACTGGAAAAAGTACATATTTTTGTTCGCGATGTTTCAAAAGTAAACTGTTTTAATGTGTCCTACAATAAAGCGGTTAATGTACGTAAAATAAAAAAAAAAATTGTCTGGGTTACGACTCGAACCCAGGTACTTCAAACATTTTTGTTTGTTAAGCTACAGTCTTACTCACTATACCACGACCTACTTAATGTGTTAAGCATTAGCATATGGTTTTCACACACAAAAACAAATCAACATAATTAATTAATTACAAAAAATAAAAAAAAGTTTGCCCCCAGTGGGGGATGAACTCGCGAACTAACATTTAGATTTATATTTGACTTGGCTACAAAATAATGCATAGAGGAAGTAGTTAAATTGTAGTTACATTTAAAATTGTAAATATAGCTTTTGCTGCGATATAAAAGATCTATTCTGGTTTTCCCATATCATAAAACATAAGTAGTAGCCGTCGTACATTTCTTTACTTTAAATATTGCACATTGGTTTTTTCTTTTCATTTGTAGCACAAATTTATTTCTTGAAATATTTCAAACAAAATGATTACTCAAAACAAGTAAGAGAGATATATTCGGCTGGGCCGAATCTTATATACCCTTCACCAAACTATACTTCAAAATAAAAATTTTTAGGTAATTTTAGGTAAACAACATTTATTTTTTTCCAGTTGTTTTTTTTTAATTTTTTGGAAAAAAATATTTTTCGAATTTTTTTTTAAAGTTTTTATGTAAAATTTTTTTTATTTTTTTTTAAATTTTAAAATTTTTTTTTTTTAAATTTAAATTTTTTTTTTAATATTTAGCGAAAATAACTTTTGGTGAAAAAAAAATCTGGTTAAAAATTTTTCCCGATTTTGACCCATTGTAGGTCCAACTTACTATGGTCTTATATACGTCGTTGCAAAGGTCTTTGAAATATCTATCATTAGATATCCATATTGTCTATATTAATGACTTAGTAATCCAGATATAGGTAAAAAAAATAGGTAAAAAATCGAGGTTGTCCTGGTTTTTACCTTATATCTCAGCCATTTGTGGACCGATTTTGCTGATTTTAAATAGCAAACTTCTCGAAAGCATGTCTGACAGAATTATTGAAGATTTGGATCCCGAAGATATCTGGGGTCTTCAGAAAATTGATTTCAACAGACAGACAAACAGACGGACATGGCTTAATCGACTCCGCTATCTATAAGGATCCAGAATATATATACTTTATAGGGTCGGAAAATTATATTGTGGAAATTACAAACGGAATGACAAATTTATATATATTCTTCTCACGAAGGTGAAGGGTATAATAATCTCACACAGTGTTGTTGTTTTTGTTTTCACATAATTTTTTTTACTAATACATTCTCACCACTTAGGTTTTTGACAACTGAATTAGGTCTTTGGCTGGAGAGTTTCAGCTCTATGTATATTTCTCTAGGGATTGTACTATACAATTTTCAGAAAATCAAAAACATATAATGTTAAATATGTACTTATAAATCTAAATTTGCTTAGATTTCAAAACATCTAATTTAAAACTTAATAAATAATACATGCTCAACATGCAAATTGTAAACAAAAAAAAATACATTTGCATTCGCATAATAATACATTTCCCGTAAGTACGCCGCTGCTGAAAGGAAATCCGATTAATTGCTGTTGTTAGTTGAAAACAAATCGGTTAATCAAGCACTCAGTAATTTGTAAATAAAGTAATCGTAATCAAGTCAATACACATTTTATTTGATCGTTTGTGAAACGTAAAATGGTTTTATCTTGTAATTTTTATTTTCGTGCTTAAACAATTGTCTATTTAGTTGTTGTCGTCTTATACGAGTGCATACTTCTTTATTTATTATTATTCATTGTGATTCAAACACAGCCACCTAAATTAACTTGTGATTCAACTTTTAATTTATAACAAAATCAAAAACTGAAACGTATTATTATTATTTTTTTTCTGTTTGTTTCCTCTTGTTATTTGATGATTATTGTCTTTGTTTTTTTCTGTATAAAACAAAAGTTTTACTTACTTTTTAACTACTGCCAAAAAGTATTTTCATTAACAAAAAATAAGCGAACTTGTTTTTTTATCTTTTTTTTTTTTTTTTTTTGCAACAAATGATTTCATTCGTTGTTACTTTTTTGTATTTTTTCAGTTTACTTTGCTAAATTTGTTTGTTATATTCGAGAGTCCAATACAAGTTTACCCACATTTGTTTAAATTAAAAATAAAAAAAAAGAAACTGGTTTAAGATAAAATACAATTTAAAGTATTATAATATTTAAACAAAACCAACAAATTCATAATTATTTTTTTAACCTAATAATAAGCTTGGGGTACAAATTCTAATTTGATAGTCTGTGAATACTATTACTAGCAAAATAAATTATAACCGCAAACATGTTGTTACTTTGTACTTTGTTCTAAATATTTTGTTTGAATATTTGATTAATAATCATTGAGCAATTTTAACATAATAAGTACGATTTATTCATTTAAATATTTCATTCAAATGAACATCCTACAGCTCGACTTTATATTAAATCAGCAGAAAGTTGATGGTAGAATTCAAAAATATATGATTATGATTTTGTTTTAAAACTAAACGTTGTCATAATTAGGAGGCGGATTTTCATGCATCATTTATTATTGGAAAATATGCGTCTAAAATATGCTTCAAAGAAATCCAAATATGACGTAAAAATTTAAAAAATATGCACTGATACTGATAATATGCATTTTGAAATAAAATATAACAAAATAGTCATCAATAAATAATGCAAAAATGTGTGATTCGGATAAATAAGACAGTGTTACAAAAGTTTTGTTCTGTTTTGTTGGATCTCATAGAGTACGGAAATACCTATGGGTCGATTATGGATGGCAACCGAACTTCAGCTGCGTTGTCAATTGACTAAATGGTACAGCAACTATCAGTTTCTGTTAGCAAATTGGCAACGGAAATTTGTGGCTGCCCTCTGGCAACACAACTGAAGTTCAGTTGGCATCCATAATCGACCCATTATAGTTTTTCTCGATCAATTCGTTTTAGTGAAAAGCAGTATTCTGAAAGTTACAATTTTAAAACTTCATAAATACTAGGGTGGTCGATAAGTTTTCGACTTTTTGAATTTCCCGGCTCTTAACTGATATGACAACTTAAAAATCCTGTAAAATGTGAACAAGCTGCGTCATTTACTTTGAGTTTGACTGCCATTGGTAGCATACTACCGCGAGACTTGGGGAGAAAATGGAAAATAGTGAATTTCGTGTGCTCATTAAGCATTATTTTTGAATCCCTCAAACCACAGCTAAGCTGGAAATACTTCGGAAACTCAGCACCATCAATGTCAATGGTAAAAAGAGTAGTTTATTGAATTTCATTGTGGCCGTACAAGCATGAAAGAAGTGATAAACAAAATTGGAGAAATGTTGGACAAAGTGTATAGAGCTCAAAGGAAGTGTTTTTGAACAAGTAAGAGAGCTATATACCCTTCACCAAATTATACTTTAAAATAAAAATTTTAAATATTTTTAGGTAAACAAAATTAATTTTTTTTTTCAAAATTATCTTCAAAAACTTTTTTTTCAATTTTTTTTTTAAATTTACTAGTGAAAAAAAATGTATGACAAACTAAGTTTTTGGTAAAAAAAAAAATCGAGTTAAAAAATATTTTTCCCGATTTTGATTGACCCATTGTAGGTCCAAATTACTATAGCCTTATATAAATCGTAATACATTCCGTAATTCATTTTGTCTATAATAATGACTTAGTAATCCAGATATAGATCAAAAATAGGCCAAAAATCGAGGTTGGCCCGGTTTTTTCCTTATATCTCAGCCATTTGTGGACCGATTCTCTCGATTTTAAATAGCAACCGAGCCGGAAGAATTACCGATATATTGAAGTATGAATCAAGTTTGTAAGTTATTTGGGGTCTTCAGAAAATTGATTGACAGACTGACGGACAGACAGACAGACGGACATGGCTCAATCGACTCCGCTATCTATAAGGATCCAGAATATATATACTTTATAGGGTCGGAATATTATATTGTGGAAATTACAAACGGAATGACAAACTTATATATACCCTTCTCACGAAGGCGAAGGGTATAAAAATTAAATGATTTTTTATCCAAAAACCTGTGTTTCATTCAAAAAGTCACGGACTTTTTCACCCGCCTTCGGTATTCTGAAAGCTTCAATTTCAAAACATCATAAATATGTTCTTTTGAAATCTAATTTTAAAATTGTTTCTTTTGTCTGAGAGATATGAGTATTATTACTTATTTTTAACTTTGTTTTTATTATTTGCATTTATATTTATATTTTATCAATTTTGTATTCAAAGAAATTATTATAATTTTTTTGGTTTTAAATATAATTTAATAAAATATATTTAAAACCATAATATAACAATAAAAGGTAGAATCACTAGAAAATATGTTCTCAATTATACATGCCTTAAATTGTCAGACTAATATAAAATAAAAAAATAAAAGTACAATTGAAATAAAACATCAAAAATTAACTAAATTGAAAAATAATTTAAATTCAATTGAAAAATATAAGAAGAAACATGCTAAATGTTTTAAATGTTGTGTTAAATGTTGTTTGTGTAAATGTTCATTTGAACAAAATCTCGTAAGATTTATAAAATGTCCTCCTGTATTTCAAATATAAACAAAATATTTCTCAATTTTCATTTGTTATTATTCGTATTTTTGGATTTCTGCATTTTTATTTTTCTATTATTTGACGTAACAAGGCATAGCATTTTAAACTCTCTCCCTAGTGGTTCTACCTTCTAATGGTTGTATCATGTTTAAAACCAAAAAAATAGTAACAGTTATTTTTGCTCTCCTAAAAAAAACAATTAGTATGATTTGACAAAATATTAATTTAATACTAAAACTTTTGTTAACTTCTTGATAAAAATATTAAATGAAATTAAGCATATTGTAAAGTTGGTTAAGTAAAATCTGGTAGTTACTTATTAAATTTTTTTCCACTAAACAATTATTTATATTGTGTTTACTGAATCGTGTCAAGATCGTTCGTTCATACAAGATGATCTTCATAGTAATTTCGAAAAAGTACACAAGTAAATACACGAAACGCGCGTGCTTACCAACATTTAGTAAGATGTTGTATTAAAGACAATTTACAATTTTTTATTACAAAATTCTTTTAACATATTTACGTTTCATTGAGTAGCCGCTTTTATTAATGTTTTTATTTTTTTAAATTTAATAATACTCGTACAACAATTACTAACATGTATTTAGATATTTTTAAAATATCTTTAATAATATACTACTATCATAGTAATCATTCTCTTAAGTTTTAAAGTCAGTAACACATTTGAATCACTTTGAAGTCATTAGCATTTATACATAAATGTGTATACTATGCGCTACTCACTCCTTAAAAAAATGTCTTAAGAATTTTACGCTTGAATGGTTGGTTGGTTGACTGGGTGGATGGCTACTCACGTTTGATATATTGTATTTTGTAATAATTTATTAATAACGTTGTTATTTGTGACCGGAAACCTTTGATTGTTTTTCTTTTTTTTTTAAATAATTTATTATTAGTAAAAGAATGGTTATTTATATATGTATAACGATTTTTGGGAAATAAAAAAACAATATGTTAAATTTAACATAAAAAGAAAAAATCTTAAAAAATATATACATAGTTTATGAAAAATTAGTTTTGCTGTTTATGGTTTGATTAATTTAATTAGGTCGACCTAATTTCAGAAATAGAGAAATGACAATAGAAACTTTTCCAAATATTTAACTAATAAGTTTAAATACAAAAACTATTAAACATTTTTTATATTTTTTTAATTTTAGTTTTTAATTAATTAATACATATGTATATACTTTTATTTGCTTATTTTAACAAACAAAAAAATAAGAACATATTTAATTAAATTCTTAAAATAGAAAACTAACTAAAAAGTATTTATTATTACGGTATTGACAAACTTTGGTTTCATTTTCATTGACCTGAAATATCAACCGTTTTCTCAATATACCGACAAAAAACATTATTTTCAGTTGGCAATACCTCTCAAAATAGATGTGAAAGTTGGGAACCCTGCCTTCAAGTGACAACATGTTTACATAAATCAGCTGTTTAAGGTGGCCATCGACAGCCGGAATCTTTTGAAAAATTCATTATCCTCCATGTCTGCCAGGTAGTTAGGCCTGGCATGATAAACTCTTTCAGCATTCACTTGGAACTCATGTTCTTCGTGTTCATCCTCCATAAAATTAATGTTAATTCCTCTATTAAACTTTTTTTATAAAATCTATTTAATTTCGTTTACAAAAACGCATAAAAACTATCAAGGCGAATTAACAAGGTGAGTGCGTCCCGGCAACAAATACAACAATGCAAAAACAACAGGCATTTTGTTTTTGTTAAAATGTAGAACAAATGTCAAAATCAAGGCGAATTAAAATATTACTATGTTATTTACAATAACAAATGTAAACATAAACATAGATTGACAGAAGACTTACATTAAACCACGGCGAATTAAGAAACAGCTGATCTTATGCACTCATCTTGTTAATACGCCTTGAAAACTATGAACAGCAGTCAGCTGATTGAATTTATCTGTACGATAAATTAATAATTGGCAGATGAGGTCGGGTTATCTTTGCGACAGCATAGGAGCAAATGAGATATTGAGAAAACTAAATTTCTTTAATCTGCAGTTTTTCGTTGTGAAAAAAGATAATCACCTAATGAGAAAATGGCCCTTAAAATGCTATCGGGCAGTTTATAACTAATTTAAGTTCATCTTTGTATAGCCGATATTTCAGCGAAATAGTCAAATAGTTAGGCTGCAAAAAAATTTCTGATAGGTGTTTACACGACATCGATTATGCTCAGGGATCCTGGAATAGAATAGCGATACATTGAACAGTGTGCACAGAGTTATAGTAGACAATGGTGTTGCTGATAACCTGGCGAAAAATTACACCTTGATGCTTAACTTTATATGCGGCTTTCCGTTATTCACATGTGAGCAGCACAATATGAAGGGTGAACCCAAATCTATGATAGAGATTGATATGACCTGGGTTGAAACGCCACCATGATGCTTGACTTTCTATGTGGCATTCCGTTATCCACAAATAAGCAGCGCATTAGGAGGTGTGAACCCAACTGTATGATCACAAGAATGGGTTGAAACATTGTAAGCCAAAAAACAACATAACTTCCTGGATTACAACGCTTACAATTAAGCAACACACTGGCGGTGATAACCGGACACTGCATATTTGGCAATCATGTGAGGAGACTTCTGCAGAAGTTGTCATAAAGAAGAAGAGCATGAGACAATTTTCCACTTTGTTATATCGTTCCTTTGATAGTCTTTGTTAGGAACAGTAATTGTTTACCTTAACCGAACACAGAAATCCATTAAATAACTCGGAACTTATTAATTTTCTCCTCCTCTGACCTCTTCCTCTCGAACTTCAACAGAACTTTTTATACTATTTACTGTGTCTTAAATTTAGCTATTTCCTTTCATCTCTACCTCTCTATTGATTTCTTCTCTTTTCAGACAACACACAGGGATAAACTGAATGGACCCATAAAATAGGATCCATTTTTACAAAAATTGTCTGGCCCTTGGTGACTCAGTATTTTGTTGAATATTCCTTGTTTTATTACTGCTTCACAGCAATGATGCATGCAACTAATTGAAAATTAATTTGTCTCCTTTAAAATATTTTGCCATTCCCTTATAACCCCATCTTTGGAAAATTGTTTAAGAGCATTACGTTTTTTTTAGAAAGAAGAGGTTTTTGGTTAAGCGATAGCATCCAAAACCAGCCTCATTTGGCCTGAGGCTAATAGTTCGAATACTAATTTCCAATTTTATATTATTGATTTGTATTGCAGAAATATTACTCTCATTAAATTTTTTAAATTCTTATATTTCAGTTCAATATGACTTTTACAAGATTTAATTCAAAGAGATAGATTAACGTAATCTATCAAAATGTAGTTTTTATCTTATGCTACCACTTGGAAGATATATCGAAAAAACTTTATTTAGTCAATTTAAAATATTTGGTCAGAATTATGATGATCATGTCGAAATTAGTAAGAATACAGAGTTTATAAGCGGAAATTATACGTTATAATTTAATTCAGAGATGTAATTTTTTTAAGATGAAGAAATTGCAAAAAATAAGTTTTTTTAACCCGAGTTTTTCCACCAATTGTATTGACACTGTATTTTATGCAAAACTTAGGAAAATTTCTGTTGAAAAGTGGGGCAGACATTTAAATTCAAAACATGTCAATGTATTAAGTATTTACTAGGATCGCCCGGATCGACCACTTTTTAAACGCATTTTACCACTTTTAGGAAATAATTTTGAAACAATTGTATATAACAATAAAGCAATAACAATAACATACTTAAAAGTGTACGTGTGGCCTTTGAAAAACTCTAAATTGTTGCTTTACTTTCATGATCTACGGTTTCCTGAGTGCGCCTTGTCCCCCATTTCGCTTCGCAAATATAGTTATCTGCGGGTTGAAGGGAAATTCTTTATCCCAAATAATCTCAAATTCGCAATTAAAAACCGCTGAGCAAACATACTTGGCCGTTGTCGTCTTAAGTTTAAAATTACTTTCTACTTCAAACAAATTCAAGGAAAGTGTTAAATGATTTCATATCTAGATTTATAAACACAACTAATAAAAAAAAAAATGCTTCATTGAACTACAAAAATATGCAAATATTTTGAACTTGATTAAAATATAAATCAATTTCAAACCAATTAACCAATATTTAACAAAAGTTTCCGTATAAGAAATAAAACTATTTTAATTTAAAAAAAAAATCTAAAAAATCATATATACTGATTAAAATTAACATAATTACATTTTTTTTATATTTTATAGTTATGTATATGGATAGTACAAGTGCCAAAACCACTGGCACTGACAGCAGCTGAATTATAGTAAACAACAACTTAAATTGAAACTAATCAAGCCACAAATAAAACAAACGAAAAGAAATTTTACAAAGAGAAATTTATTCAAACAATCAAAAAAAAAAAAAAGAAATGGGAATGTGAATGTGAAAAACTAATAAAATTCAAGTTAACAAGTTTAAATTTTTTCATTTCAGTTTATTTTGCAGTTTGAAAAAGAAACAAATTATAAAATAAAGAGGAAGTAAAATATAAAACAAAAATGTTTGGTGGAAAAAGGGTAAAGAGATGACAATTTTTATTTTAAAACAGCAACTATGTGTGTAAATTTTATTTAAACTTTTTGTATAATTAATCACTGGAGCATAATAAAAGACCTTTGATATATTTGTGTGTGAAATAATGAAATAAACAAACAAAAAATACAAGTAAACTAAATGAAAGCATACGAATATAATTGTTATTAAAATATGTATGTTCCTATTATAAATTCTAGTTATATTTGATATAAACATTAATACAAAAAATTAGAAATAAACATACATTTGCTTTAGTTACTTATATTATTCTTAGCCAGGATTATGAAAGTTCTAAATCATTTGTTTACTACTAAATTTTTTTCTTAGTTTTTCGATAAAAAGTTTGCCAAACATTTTTATTATAAGTCACAATATCCAAATTTTTGCGATGGCCAAATTTGTTATTAATCGAATTATTCCATCAAGTCCATTGATTTGGCAAAGAAGCATTAGGCTCCTAACATTACAACTTCTAAGCATATTCATATTTAGAGATTATAATAACAAGAGTGATTTAAATTCTTTTATATACAAAAATGTCCCGTTCCAAGTTTAACTTAGTTGGAATTCTTAAGCTTTTTAACAAAACAATGTAATTTATTGATTATGTGACAAGACAAGTCAAATGTCACTATTTCATTACACAGTGCAACACATAAAATGCAAACTCCTTCTGGTGAGGAATTTCTCGAAGTACTTATCGAAACGAAAATAATACCATTTGGGTTTTGCTAGTTTAGCTGGGGTTCGAATTTTATGGCCTTAAGTATATTTTGTCTAAAACTTGTTTTTTCCAAAGAACGTGCAATTTTTCTCACGACTATATCTCGGAAATGTAAGAAAAGATAAAGTCACTGTTTATTGTTGATGGTTTGTTTAAGCTTTGATATTTTTTGAAATAAAACTAAAGTGTCTGTAATTCTCATGCACTCTATAGTTTTATTTATACCTATAATATCTTAAGCTTCTTCTCTAAAGCCTTTTGGGAAAATTTTTCCTGATGATCTGACCTAAGCAACCAGTGAAAGGCGCATCGGAACTAACGTATCCCCCAACAATATATTTCAGTGAATTTATCAATAATTAAATTGGGAATTTAGTACATAAAGACTAAATCTTACTAAAAAAAAACCAATTGGCATTTTGCAAACCGCAAATGGGGTTTTGTTAGTTTCGATAAGTAGTTCGAGAAATCCACACGAAAAGGTGTTTGCACTCGATGACATTGTTATAAACCCTTAACACTCTAACCAAACTATAAAAAGCTAAAAAAAAGTTTTCGAATAATTTTGTTTAGGGTAATTATGACCCAATAAACTTAAAACCGCCATCAGAAACTAATTTGCAAATTAAGTTTAGGAACCAGGTGTAAAAAGGTGAAGAGTGCCTCAGGGCTTTGTTGCCAGTTTATGTATAAAAAGCAATAAGATGTAAACATTAATTATGATACTAGTTTATTGAAAAACTAATGGAGAAGATGCAATATGTTTTACTTTCTACGATAATACTCATAAAAAACAATTTTTGGCATTTGAGAAGCATTTTGAGCAAACAAAACTTTGTTTCCGACTTTTTGCTTAAATAGATTTTTTCCTTAAATAGATTGGAAAGTGGTCGATATTGTCATAAGGGAGGTCACTAAGTTCCTGGCTGTTGATCTTCTTGTGGAGTACCAATTGATCATAAGCCAATGCGGATAATTTAATCCTTCTGCGGTCTCTATCTGCCTTTCGTTCTTTGTATATAACAAAAAATGTAACAAGAAAAAAAAATAAAAAACTATACAATATAACACGCCGATAAATTTAGCCGCAACCCGCAACAGTGCCCTGAGGCACCCCTTAGTTTTTGCGTTCTCAACACACTTTTTGTTAATTGTTTAATATTTACAAATTCTTAGACTGAAAGAAGAATATCTTACCTTAAAAAAATGTATTTTGAATAGATTGGGGGACTAAAAGTTAGTAAAACTTTGATTTAAAAAAAAAATCACACACATAATTTCATGTGCTAAAATTGTGACATAACTCACAAAACAGATGACAGAACAAAAACTAAAAGTCAGAATGCATTTCGACCTTCGAGGAAAATGTCAACAAATCCGTAACTAAAGTCACCGTTAAATTAAAAAAATATATACATATATAATTACTTTTTGAGATAATTGGTGTTTTGTAATGCATTACTTGAGGCACTCTTACGGTCTGCTAAGTCTTAGACTGCATATTCAAAAAAAAATTACCAGTTTTTGGTTTAATTTAGTATAAAAAATTATCGGCAATGAACAGATTTTTTAATTTTCTTCCGGGAAGGAAATTTTTTAATTTATTTTATTTTAATATAGTTATATTTCGCTACCCCATTATGTTATTTATTCTTAATACAATGGAACCTTTTTTGAATACAATATTCTCTAATTTCAGTTGTCAGGAACATAACATTCTACCAAATATATATGCACATGATTAAGATAAATTCAAATTTATAAAAAATTCTACTAAAGTTTAACAAAAATCCATTTACAGAATTTGGTTATACTTCATAGCATTGTCAAAAACAATGAAAACTTTTAAACATCTGCAAGAAAGAAGACTAAAATAATAAGAATATGTAAGATAATAATGTATATAAACAGCATTATAAACATTTTTGCATTTGTTTACTCAGAATCATTTAAGATCATAAAAATATCAAATCTTATAACGTGTCCAAGTAATCTAGACTTAAAGCTTAATTTGGCTGCTTTATCGACTAAAGAAAAGTTTAATGTATTTCTTGTTTTATACAAATTTACATTGAAACTTATAAACACTTGACAAATATGACAATAACATTATTAATGCCTGATTCATTAGTTGTAATAACAAAACTGTATGTGTATAAAAACTGTCTAATCATAAACAAAATATAAAAGATACTTAACATCAATTTTAATAAATTAAAATAAGTACCTTGATGACAAACGATTTTTTTTAAATAGGTTAAACAAATAATTTAAAAGTTTCACAACTTTTTAATAAAATAAATAAAATATTGTCGTAAGAACAATTGTTCAAATTGACAACACTTATTGTTGACACATTCTTTATAGGGTTCTATAAGTCGATTGTTCGATTGTTCGAACAATCGACTTTTTGCTGAAAAAAGTCGACAAGTCTAAGTCGACTTTTTGGTCACAAAAAAGTCGAACATTCGATTAGTTATCACAAAAGTCGATAAAAGTCGAATAGTCGATAATAGTCGATAAAAGTCGAAAAAAGTCGACTTTAAGATTGTTAAAAAAATTTTTAATTGCAACATTATACTAAAACAAAATATGCACAGAATAACATAATAATTTTATGTTATTGCAATTTGGTACACTTACATTTTTTCTAGTGTATGCAAAAATAAATAATAAGTAAATGTTCATAAAAAAATGCTCTTTCTACATATTATATATTATCGCCTTAATACATTTAATTTTTATTGCTAAAATTAACACAAGGCGCATCAATAAATGCAGAAACCATGTATTTTTTACAAAAAATGGTAAAAAGTGGAAAAAAGTCGAAAATAGTCGGAAAGTCGAAAATAGTCGAAAAAAGTCGAAAAGTCGAAAAAAGTCGATTTAACTAAAAAGTCGGAAGTTCGAAAAGTCGACTTTTCATAAATTACCAAAAGTCGAAAGTTCGAAAAGTCGACTTTTTAAAAATCGAAAAAAGTCGAAAGTTCGAAAAGTCGACTTTTTGTTTCAACTATAGAACCCTAATTCTTTATGAATTTCATACAAGATGGCAACTTTACATTGCGAATAAAAGGAATAGCGAAAAATGGGAAAAAATCAATATGTCGTACTTTATGATAAAACAAAAAAAAGGGGGGAGCTTTTAATAACTGTAAATCACGTTTATTCCAAAATAAGAAATTATATGTAAACGCAAAAAAAAACTTACCTTTTTTATGATGAAATTTTTGAAATTAAACAAATACAATTTCATTTAATTGGCACTAAAAACATTCACTCATACGAACAAACATACACTTTAAAATAATGGCAAGTTTCTTTTTGTTATTTTCGGGGTCCCCTCCGTTCGTTTCTTGTTTTATTTTTTTTTTTTTTTGTTATTTTATTACTGCTCTTGTTGTTGTATGGTGGTTATTTCTAATATATTTTCTTTCCAAAGTGCCACAATGATTTAGCCAAATTACGTATACTTAGTATTGTTGTTATTGCAAGTACTCCTCTAATGTTGTTGTAAATTACCGTTTTAATTTTATAATTACACTATTTCTTGTTTAAGTTGATTTCTTTAACCACTGTTCGATAATTTACTTATTTACAGTTTCGATTTTATTATGGATATTATTTGTTTTCGCTGTTTTTTTTTTCCTTTTCTAGTAAATTATGACAATGGTGGGGGTAATTAATTAGATTTTATACGACTTTGCTTACGTTCAATATTTGTTAAAACAATTTTTTAATTCTTATAGAACTCGATTATTTGTTTTCCTTAATATTGCTATAATTTGGACTTTTTAAACTATTCTTTTTTAAAATTACACGGACTTTGTGGATTTTTACACGACTATCAACTAGAAATTTTTTGCCAGACCGTAATTCACGTCTGTCGTTTTTTCGTTCGTATTGGAAATTATGAAGAAACAAAAAAGAAGAGACATGAAACATATCTTATCCGTAACAACTCTGTTTTAGCTTGCAATTATTAAAAGTGTTGCCAGATGGTAAAAGGAATGAAATGTGACACAAAAATGTAGAATTTCATGAATTAAAGTTATTTTTAAATCAGGCTGCTATTTAAAGTTCCATGAAACTCATTATTATAATATGGTAAATACCATTATTATAGAAACTACAAATAAATGCGTTATTTCGATTTTAATATCAAATTAAATATACTCTCTTAACAATTTCATTAAATACAGAATTAATACCTTGTTGAATCATTCAAATTTTAATCAATTCAGCCATAATTATATTACCCATAGGAATGTATTGAATGATGAAATTTTTCTTAATTTCAAATCTATTGCGAAAAGTTTTTAGTCAATTTTATTTATTTAATTTTGTAAATGATTAAAAGCAAACAACAAAACTGAATGTAGAAAATACATATTAATTCAATTTGTATTAGATTGAATTAACATAATTCTGTTATGGATTAATTCCATTCTATTATGTGAGTTCTATTTAAATAAAAGATTTTGAATGAAGCTAAAGAATTAGATTTTTCAAGTATACATTTTAGATAATCACCACATCTTTATATCAAAATAGGGAAGAGTTTACAAATAATAGCTAAACAAACATTTTGTTTTTTCTACAAACATTTAATAAAAACAATTTTATTAAATATGTTTATATATATATTTTTATATAAAAATGAGTTTTACTTTTTAAATTTTGCCTTAATTTCTATCATACTATTGTCCTCTTCAATCTTATATTTCAACATTTTCGCATAATTTTTCAATAATTTTCTCCAATAACATTCAATATCTTGCATTCTCAAATGATTCCTTATGAATTCATAACCATTATTAGCTATATCTCTAGCTAAGTCGTCATGTTCTTCGAAAAACTCAAGTATCTCTTCTATATCCTTTTCGGTAGGATATTTCTGAAGGGGTACATAATGTATCCAAGGCTTCATAGAGGGATAGAAAAATTCCAGCCATTCATCACCAACATGGAAAACCAAAGATTTACAGAGGAACAAATGCTTGAAACGAAAACTGGCCGCAACTCCTCTAAAATTAAAAAGGTATTTATAACGGCAGTGTTCTTCGAATGAAACTTCCTTTGCAGGCTCGGCATTTAAGGTGTCTTTGGCCGATTTCCAAGCCTGATTTTTAGTATACTGAGCATTTACTAAGTTAGGTTTTCGCCTTGATAATAAAACCAGCGAGTCTCTTTCATCTGAAGTACGGGAACCTCTGAAAAAGCCTTTAGATTCCTTGGAGCTCCATTGTTGTTTATCTGCAGCTTTGATAATTTTCTCTCTATGTAAATCCCATCTTCCTATGCCAGTAGGATGTAATGAAATCGCTGGTCCACCAGCCCAAAAAGTCCATGCTGGATACATTATGTCCAAGTAATCGTTTGTTTTGGAAAACGAAAATACTGGTCGCATTTGATTACCAAATTTGGAATGTACTTGTGGATAATCTCGTGTATTTATAACAAAATCCATATCCGGCAGTTTAGGTAATAGTTTGGATATAAAATGTTCCACGCCCTCACACCTAGAGGGGAACATACAATTGGATTCTCTATAAAGCTTGTGTTTATAGATTTTATACCGTGTACCGTAATTTGCGGCTTCCTTGATCATTTGCTTGGTAATACCCTTATCCTTAAAAGTTGCCAAGTCTTTGCGAATGACTTCCACATGGCACTCACAATTGAGATCATCAGTTTTGGGGACACATGGACGATACATTTTCTTGGCCTTATTTATATTGTGAAATATTACATTGTTTTCTTAAAAAGTAAATAGATGATTATAAGATTTTTTGGATATTAATCAATTGTTTACCTTTCATATATCTATCGTTTACGTTTGGAATGTTTTCGGTGCTCTGGCAATCGCTTTTCGTTTCCAATGTACATTGTGTATTATCCTCGTTTGCAGGATTATTTGTAGTTGCAGAATTGTTTGTAATTATTAAGAATATAGTTAAAATTAAATACAAATAATGCATTGTTTATAGATATTTTTATTTGTTTACGTTTTGTCAGAAATAATTGTTGCTACAAATAGTACGTGTGCCAAGATAACAACAATTTAATATTATTTGAGTGAGTTTTTGTTTGGTATTCGAGTGACAACAAAAACCAGCAACGACAATCTGACATTAATATGGTAACCATTTCAACAATTGCATACTTGTGTCTATACGAACAAATTCACCCTTATCGTAGTTGGCGTAAACGACTTACGCCTACGAATGTTTCGTACTAGATTAAATATAAAATGCAAACTGTTTCTTTAATCTATTACGAAACTGTCGTAGGCGTATGACGTTTACGCTAGAGGTTCGATGTCAAACAAGTTTGAAGATATTTTTCAGTAGCTGCTTTTTTCACGGGATACGCAAGGGATTACAATTTTTAAGCTCCAAATTTTACATTCTAGATTTTTTTTGATGATAAACGTTTTTTATTACTTAAATTAATTGAATGTTATTCGTTAAAGTGTTTTTGGCATAAATCAAAATATAATTTGTTTTATGTTGATAGCTATTTTAATTGTAATTAGAAATAATATAAATAGTAATAATAGTTATATAATAGTAAGTACAATATCATTGAATAGTTCTTTATGGTACAATTATTAACATTGTGAACCAAAAACTACATTTTGAATCTTGGCTAAACCTGTGTTTGAAATACACCAGTTTTCAAAGTCCGTACCATAGAGAAAATGTGAATATTAACAAAATTATGAAAGTGTTAAAGGGTTTTTTTGGTTTTTGTAATAAAGAGTATGGGTCTAATTCAGAAAAACGAAACGAAAACAATTTTAAAATTTTTGTATAAAAAACACTCAAAAATTATTTAAAAACTAAGTGATTTTCATACAAAAATTAGAAAATTGTTTTCTTTTCGTGTTTCTGAATTAGGCCCTATTTTCTTGAACATTTTTTAAATTGTCCTTATATGTTATGTTAGTTATTTGTGAATAATATATATTTGTGAAATATATAAATTATTAAAAAAAATTGTTGAATTTTCATTTAAAAAATAAAACAAATTAGCTTCTTTTTTCATTCCATGGAATTGTATGTTTAAAAAAATAATTTCGAATTTGTATTAAAAAAAATATAATGATGTTAAATTTATTTCGATTATTAAACTTATCGGTGATAAAATAAATTAATAAAAAATTATTTGAATTTTATAGTAAACATTTTCCAATAGTTATATTAACATAGTTTTTAGGTAAAGTGCATTGTTTGAATTACCTATTCGCATAGATAATAAAACTTAGTTTTTAGTTTTCATACATTACATTAACTATTTAAGCTTAGTTAATATAGCCTCGATTATGTTTTTGTGTGTAGTATCGAAAAAATCAATGGGAATTCCCGGGAAAATTTTCCCTATTTGCCTCCTAATCAGGATATAACATGGAGTTTTGGAGATACAAAATCATTAATTAGGGATAAGGACTGAAAAAATACTGGCAGCACTGCTTTCAAGCAAATATCTTCAAAAGTTTTTTGACACATGAAAAATCATCAATGGTTTTTTTCTACTTATAATTTTTGTTTTTTACTTTGTTCTGCCTCAAAAAGATATAAAATATTCGGAAAAAAGTGAAATTTGTATAGAAACAAGTCTGATAAAAATACAATTTAACTTCTAACAACTTTAAGTGAATATTTAACACACAGAAAATGAGTGATTTTTTTAAATCTGCTATGGGTTATTTCAATAACCCATCATCATCAAACACTACATCCAATCCGAATAGTGGTGGCTCCTCGAACAGTGGAACCGTAAATGCCAACACATACAAGAGTTCAACAACAGCAGCAATACAAGACAATGAATTTTGTGGCCAAATCGTGGAGATAAATGGTCATAAGTTACGCATTAAAAGAGTTATAGCCGAAGGTTTGTACAATTGTTGCGAAAGCAAAGGAAAAAAATCAATATCAAATTTATATGATGAATTTTATATAGTGGGCGTCTGTATGTAACTTTTGTAAAAAAAAAAGTTCATTGTGTAGTTTGAGGAGTATCAGCTGTTAGCAGTACTTCGTCATTGTGTATTTGTTATATTTATATTTTTGTATTTTACACTGCGGATGCTAGTTTAGATAAGAATTATTATAAATGAAAATTATTAGTTTTGAGGTTTAAGATGTCATTTTCATATAGGAAGGTACGAAATGATTGTATAGATTAACCTTGAATGAGTTTGTTTTGTTGTGTTCTTTTGTTCTCCTTACCCCTTAAAAAAATCGTCTTATAAAGGTTGGATTATATCAAGAGATAAGAAAACATCAAAATTTCATTTAAATTAAAAAATGCATAATATTAAAGTTATAACTGTAAATTTTTAATATCTATGTATATGTTGCGTATGGTTTTGTGTGATATCAAAATTACCATATGGGCAATTCCATGTCATCGTACGTGACATTTGTACGCCTATAGAGTGGAATAGATTTTGCACAAATAAGACTATCCGTACTACATTTAAAAAAAATAATAAGTCCTTTCGAAACATTGTTGTCCAAAATATCGAGCGAAATAAGGGTTTATCGTAAGTGACATAAAACGGAAGTAATTTTGAGGTACATGTAGAAATATGCGATGATTTGGGAATCGCTTTCTTTTAATTTCTTACACTAAACCAAATATTTTTCCATTACGATCCGTCATATTTAAATAAAAATAATCTTTGGATGATTTTATAATAAATAAAACTTAATATCGTACGTGACATACCGTACGTGACAGATTTTTCTCTCATAGTAAAACATTATATATTCTGTAAATATATGTATAGGTACAAATATTATAAAAATAAATAGAAAATATAGATTCGGTTTCAATTCATTTCATACTACATGCTAATTGGGAGCTTAGTTTTCGCCGCAATCTTAGCCTAAAACATACCAATTAAATTAACAAATTAAATATAGTCACTTTAAACTATTATTTTTGCACTTAAAATTTTGTAATAATCTCTAAATACTTCAACATAGTAACATTTTAGTGTTTTGTCATACTCACATCATCTTGAAAAAAGTTTCAAGGGATTTTGTTTTTTCAGTCGTGGTAGTCATTCTCGTGGAATTGCCCATATTGAAAAATATGTGACATGTCGAAAATGAAAAAAATGTCAACTACATCATCAATTCCACCAAAGAACACAGCAAAACCACAAGTTTTATATTTTCGGTAAACCCTTGAACATTTAATTTTTATTCTTTTAAATTTCACAAAATTCGAAATTTTTTCATGATTTAATTTTTGAATATGTTACGAAAATTGGGCTTTATCTTTATATAGGTACCTATTCGTATTTTAAGAAACGGATATAGAATTTGATTGGTTTAAGATTCATCATTAGACTACATAATTAAAAACAATTAATTGTTTTCAAACAATGTATCATGACGCAAATTTAATTTTCAAATGCACTTTTGCAAATGTTCTACAATTTTTAATAATTTTTCATATTTGACACCCTTACAAAAAACATTTATTTAAAAAATTTACAAATAGAGAATACACTTCAAAACATTATCGAGAATTCGGATTTTATTAATTTATAAAACCTTATAAAGGTTAATAATTATATCTACTTTAAACAAAGTAATTAAAAATGCATTTTTTTATTTCTCCCTAAAGAATTTAGATTTATTTTATTGTTAAAATGTAATTTTCAATATAATATTTAAAAAAAAAAATGATCATTAAGAAAAACCAACAAAATTTTGTATTTATTTTGTAAATATTTAAATAAATCGTTTTTTGTATGAAGACTTGGTAATCAACACCATTATTATAAAAAGTATTTCTAGTTACTTCGGGAACATTTTCAAAAGTGCATCTGAAAACTGCATTTACATCATGAATGCATTTTTTGAATACAAATATTGTTTTAATTTTATAATATTAATAAAAATTTATTTTGAATAATTATTATAAAAATGTTTTTGCAAAAATAAATTAGGTGAACAATTTTTGTTTGCTGAAAAAAAAGTTTGGTCAAAAAATATTTGTTTAGTGAAAAAAAAAAAAAAAAAATAGATTGGTGAAAAAAAATTCGGGTTATAAAATATTTTTTCCGATGAACCACTGTTTCGAATTTCTAGACGTCGTCGGCAAGGTCTTTCAAATGTCTTATTAGATATCCTATTGTCTATGACATGTTTATATCGACTCCGCTTTCTATAACGATGCAGAATATATACATATATATGGGGTCGCAAATGAAAAATGTAGAAATTAGAAACAAAATAACAAACTCATAGTGAAGGGTATAAAAACAGTTTAAACAAATGTTCATCATAAAGCAGATTTTTTGTCAAGACAAATTATTCACCCCGTAACTATTAGTGAAAAATGGGTATCGTAGTTTTCAACAGTGGTAATATCAAAATTGGTTCAAATGCTATTGAACCCATTTTGATATTACCAGTCATCATCTTGTATATAAAAGCATAAATCGTTCTCAATAAAATTCATATGCATACTATATAGTACTAATTATTTTTGCCTTGTACAACAGCTGCATACGCATTTTAATTAATTTTAATCATTATTTATTTGCAGGCGGCTTTGCATTCGTATATGTGGCTGAAGATATACAATCGGGCAAAGAATACGCCCTTAAACGTCTTATCGGAGCTGATAAAAAAGCATGTCAGTCTATCATTAATGAAATAAATACACACAAACAATTAACAGGTCATCCAAATATTGTGGGTTTTGTTTCTGCAACATTTATTGATAAAACTAATGGACCGCAACAGAGGGCCGAATATTTACTATTAACTGAATTGTGTATAGGTAAGATTAGCATACAAATCTCCATCGTTAATGTTTGTACGTTGTTATAATAAAATATATATATATATTTTAAGGTGGCTCTTTAATCGATTGTTTGGGTTCTAACTTGGATCCACCCTTAATATTGAGAATATTTTATCAGGCCACCAAAGCAGTGGCTCATATGCATGCACAAGTTCCAGCCATTGTGCATAGAGATATAAAGATTGAAAATTACTTGTTGGGAGATGATAAAAAATTAAAATTGTGCGACTTTGGTTCAGCCACTACCGAAATTTTTTCACCCACATTAGATTGGAATGCCCAACAACGTAATTCTTTAGAAGATCAGGTAATTTCTAAATAATTATATAACTTAGTTGCATACAAAAAATTAAATTTGTTTTTACAGTTGAGCAGCGTTACTACTCCAATGTATCGTGCTCCTGAAATGCTTGATACTTGGTCAAATTATGAGGTGGGCCTAAAAGTGGATGTCTGGTCTTTGGGTTGTATTTTATATGTTTTATGCTTTCAAAAACATCCATTTGAGGATTCTGCAAAGTTGCGTATTGTTAATGGCAATTTCATAATACCAACTGATTCCAGATTTAGTTGTTTTCATGATGTTATTAAAGGTAATTGTTTACTTTTATATAGTTATATATGCCTATCTTTATTTAAAACTCTGTAATTTTTTTATTTAAAACTCTGTAAAGGTTGCTTAATGGTTAATCCCGCTCAGCGATTTAATGTTTCTACGATTTTGGATCGTTTGGCTGCCATAGCGGAAACTATGAATTGGTCTTTAAAGGGACCTTTAGATTTGGTTGGCAAACCAATTATTACTACCACACCAGAACACTCATATGCACCAACTAATCCACCTTCGGCTGCAATACCCACTAATCCGCGTACTAGCGCTGGTAATTCTATATTTTATGATGATCCTTCTTCAACCACCACCAATCGTTCGCGATCACATTCGCCTCATCCTCATGCTACTTCTGCTTCCACTCAAAGTTCCTCAGCAAATGCTTCGGCTGCTAATGGTAGTTTATTCTCATCATTGCGAGGTGGTGCTGGTAGTTTTTTGAAAAATCTTAAAGATACTTCCTCAAAAGTAATGCAAACCATGCAACAATCAATAGCTCGTACAGATTTAGACATCAGTTATATCACATCACGCGTATTAGTAATGCCCTGTCCGTCGGAGGGTTTTGAATCGGCCTATAAAACAAACAATATTGAAGATGTGCGTTTGTCGATAGAGAGTCGCTTCCCACCACAAAAAGTTAGTGTCTATAATTTTGGGCCTCGTTCATGCCCTCGCTTGTCTCCGCCAGTGCGCACTGTAGAGGCCGGTAGCATATATGGTTGTTCGTTGGCAAGGGCACCAAATTTACAGGTAAGTTTGTGTTTTTTTTTTTTAATAAAATAATAGCAACTGATTGTGTATATACTTTAAGGGTCTCTTCTCTGTGGCTGAGGATATGTATGGTTTCCTAACAGCTGACCCCAAATCTATTGTTATTATACAGACAGGTGACGCTGGTGGTTGTACAGCTGCTACTCTGGTGTGTGCACTATTAATGTATTCCGATCTCATATTGGAGCCAGAAGATGCTGTACAAGTTTTTGCAGTCAAAAGGCATCCGGTTAATTTAAGACCTTCCGAATTCCGTTGTCTCTACTATTTGGGTGACATATTACGTCCTACACCCCTACTGCCGCATTATAAAAATATTAATTTGGTTTCAATCAGTTGTCAACCAGTACCTCGCATGACCAAAACCAGAGATGGTTGTCGCATGTATATGGAAGTCTACAACAATGAACGTCTGCTAATGTCAACCATGCAGGATTATGAAAAAATGCGTTTATACATGGCTGGACCAGGAAAAATTACATTACCCATTAATTTAACTGTCTGTGGAGATCTTGTCGTGATTTTGTATCATGCTCGCAAGGGTATGGTTCGCCCTCAGGGTGTTAAAATTTGTCAATTTCAATTGCATACCGGTTTCATACCAGAACCGGAAACATTAATTACTTTCTGCACACAAGATTTGGATGATTTGCCAGATCCTGAATGTGTACCAGCAAACTTTACCGTGTCTTTGTCATTGTCAGTTACCGAACTGGAGACACCACCTGGTCGTAATCCACCTTGGATGCCCACAAAACCCAGACGTAACGCTTTTAATTTATTTAGTTCTCAATTGGAATATGAAGAAATGATTGATAATTTTGTGGCTAAACCCACTTCCAATGCATCTCCAGCTCCTATAAGGCAAGCCCCCGCTGTACCACAACCTCCGGCAAAAGACAAGGCCACAACTCCGCCACTCATAATGCCCGATATAACGGAAATGACAACAGAAGCTTTTCATTTACCACCAGAACCGACTCCACCCATTGATTTATTAAACTTAAATCAACCTTCGAGTCAACACCAACCATCCCATGATCCACAGGCGACTGCAATGCCCACAACAGATGCTAGCTTCGATTTGTTGGGAGCTTTTGGTGATGATGATTCTTCGGGTATTGGCACGGCACCCATACCCGATATTCTGGCCAATAATGCACAACCAAAGTCTGCTGCTGATTTAGATGATATCTTTGGTCCATTGAATTCCAATACAACGCCTTCCTTTAATTTAGATTTTAATGCATTTGCCACGCCGACACCTCAAGCCACACCATTTGCAAACACAAAAGTAACAACGGGTGCTTCAACTTCGACTTCGTTTGGTGCGCTGCCCACATTTACAACACAAACAGCTAGTAAAGAACCTTCGCCGCAACAAGTAAGTGTATGGCCATCCCATAAAAAATTTATTATTTCATTTCATTTATTGTAATATTTGAAAGCCACATTTGGCCAATAATATTAATACTAATACATTCATATCAATACTAATAGTAAATATTACAGAGTATAACAAATTATTTATGACAACAAAACATACTTAAATTAAAAACTAAATACTATGGCCCCCCAGCCAAAAAAAGAGATATGTATAAAAGATATATAAATATAAAATATTCAGAAACAAAGTCCTTGTTAGCGAAAAAAAAAACTATATAAGTCAATTAAATGGAATAATTATATTATTTATGAAAATACTTAGAAACTAAGCATTTTCGCAAATATGCAAAAAAAGTTTTTTCCTAAAAACAATACTTGAATCGGCAAAATTTCTTAAATTTCTTGGCAGTCTATTCCAAAGACGAGATACTCTTACTAGGAATGAACGTTCAAAAACGGGGGTAGAAATACGAGGTAGTATAATTTGTGCATTCCTAGTAGACTTTGAAAAGCAAATGTTATCTCGTAGGCTAGGTGGTATCGAAGTAGTAATAAGTCTGTACAAGAACATCAATAGCCTAAAACTCACAAATTTACGGAATGTACATCCCAAGAGCCTTACAACATATGGAGTTATATGTTCTCTTAACCCCACATTAAAAACAAAACGGACAATCATGATGAGGATTTTTTTTTTTGTTAAATTTGAAAAATTACAAAATGAAATGTTAAAATTTTTTAATTTTTCAAATTTTGAATACTCGCGATTTAATTTACGAAATGTTTTGACTCAAAATATTGGTCTACAACCATCAACATGGGACAATAAAATATTTTTCTGTTATAGGAGTTATATGTGTACAAAGGTTTAGGTTCATATAAAACTTGTTAAGTAATATAAGACAATTATGAATGATCAAGTCATTTTGTGAGGGGGACCTTGTTGGGACAAATGTTGACCGATTTTCGTCATAATAATTTTATTTTTTATACATATCGATGGCTTAATATAGAAAGGTCGTATCTCAACTTTTAGTTACTTTACAGGAGAAGGAAAAGACTGAATAAAATCTGAAAGTGAAAAATAAAAAATAAAGAACTAAAATTTTGTAATATATCGAAATATACTTTTAGAAAAGTTGTTTGTTTTAATATAAACCAAAAAATATGCATTCAACATTAAATGAGTTAGCGCTTTTTCTTTCAAACTATTATTGAAATGAGTTAGGGTTTTTTTAATTACTGTAAATCTGTTATTCATCAACATAGGAAACTGAATTTGTTAGGAGAGGTGTATTTGAGTTTTGTCTACCAGAATATGTGAAAACCCCGATTTTGAAAAAAAAAAAATACGACCTTTCTATATCAAGCCACCGATATGTATTATTTAATAAAAAATCTATGAAATTTCGTTTTTCTAATTTCAGTCCAAAGATCCCTTTGCTGATATTGCCAATTTAGCCACAGGTTTAAATATAAATTTTACTCCAAATCCAACCTTAGGCGGCAAGTCAGCTGGCCACACTCCAGTCGGCAGCAGTCCGTTTACCACACAATTTTCGAGTCCGACGCATAATCAGACTGCAACTAATAATATGCGTGTTCCTCCAGCTCCAACACATACTTCAAATACAACGTCTCCAAATCATATGAAATCTCCAAATAATTCGTCGACATTTGGCATGCCTTTCACTGCAACACAAAACTCTGCACCATTTGCTGGTACAGCAACAACTGGACCAGCAACCGCAACAAACACCACACAAAATCGACCTGACTACAGTCGTTCCCACTTTGAGCCACCCAAGGCGGCATCATTTTCCAACACACAACAACAAGGAAAAAGTTCGGATATATTTGCTGATATTTTGGGAGAACAAGGCTATAAGTTCACCAGCAAAGGCAATCAGGGACCACGGTCCATAAATGAAATGCGCAAAGAGGATTTAATTAAAGATATGGATCCAAAGAAAGTCATAATCATGGAATGGGTATGTTGTATAAAACATCTAAAGCAATTGATTTTAATTAGAATAAATTATAAATATTTTGGTTTTCCAGACGGAGGGTAAAAAAAACAATATACGTGCTTTGTTATGTTCTATGCATACTGTGCTATGGTCGGATGCCAAGTGGTCAAAATGTGAAATGTCTCAGTTAATAACACCAACCGATGTTAAGAAAGCGTATAGGAAAGCTTGTCTAGCTGTTCATCCAGATAAAGTAAGTTTGAAGCAAGTAATAGACAGTTTGTTAGCCATTTTTCACAAATAAAGATTATCTCACAAAGAATTTGGGATTAAATTAACAAAAAATAAGCAGCTAATCATTTAGGAAGTTCAAAGTATAGGTCTATTTATATTATTATTTATATTTTTAGCACAATGGTACTGATAATGAAGAAATTGCTAAAATGATCTTTATGGAACTTAATAACGCTTGGACTGATTTTGAAAATGATGCCACTCAACAGAATATGTTCAATTAATTATATAAAACAACTTTAAATCAAATAGTATAATACTACTAAATCTTTATTTTTTTATTTTAAATATTAATATCAAAACAAACAAAACAAGAATGTAATATACATACACTCCCCTGATTATTATTCAAAAAATATTCTTTGATAAGTAAAATAAATATATATATATATATATATATATATATATATATATATATATATATATATATATATATATATATATATATATATATATATATATATATATATATATATATATATATATATATATATATATATAAATATATCGCTACTATTAATGCTTTAAGCTAATAATATTAAACACACTCCTCTTAGGACTTTATTTACTTAATTTTTATATTATTGAAATATTTTAATAGAAAAATATAAATTTATTAAAAAAAAAAGAGTTCTCTATGTAGATGAAATTACACAAACTCAATATTCTTACTTCTAAATTAAATAATTTTTTTAAACTTTCTTCTTTATGTTAGCAACAAATGAAAAGATATATGAAAAAGTATTAAATAAATAAAAATTACATAAATGTTTAAAAATTTATTTTAACATAAATTATAAGAAGAAACATTACATAGTTATTAAGTTTTTATTGTAAAAGAAATACATTGAAGTTAAATTTTGTAAAAGTTTAACACACATCCAATTAAATTAAATTAAAAACACATAAATATTAAAACAAATTTACTCAGAAATATTCAAAAAAGAGAAACAAATTTATTAATTTTGTTTTTTTGTTTACAAAACATCCAAAATAAAATTCATTCCAAAACTAAACAATTTCTTTTTAATTTGAGAATCAAAAAAAAATTATATTTTCCCACATATCGCGCATTTGCTGCAACAACGTCAAAAATCCCAAATTTGGAGTTAATAGCACCATTGCATAGTAAATAAGTTGAATAATAACTGACAAAGTCTTGTGAACTAGCTTCTAAAATCACACACAGGATCGCCATAGAAGCATTTTCCCTAATTTCATAACCTATTGTCTTTTACTTGTAATAAGGTATTTTTTTTGTTTGTGCGTTGCCGTTTCTATGTTCACATCGTTAAGTTATTTGGAAAAGTGACATATTTTGTTATGTGTATGTTAATTTCCTTAAAAATTAAACATATATATGTATACCGATTTAAAAACTAAAAATGGTTTTCCTGCAAAATTAAATTGTTTTGCGTTATGACAACGCTGCAGCAAATGAGCGATATGTACAAATTTCTACTTTCGTTTAACGAATATACACCCTTCATGACTTTTTTTCCAAAAATGTAAATAAAATAAAACAACTGGGTCCTGGAATAACAATTGGATCTTAGAATTTTATAAAAATGTATTAAAATTGATGAACATTTTTAAAATTAGCATTTTTATTTGTTCGAAAAATGTTTTTATTAAAAAACTAATTAACGCTCAAGTATAATGATTTTTCTAATTATTTCTAAAGTTTGGAATTGATTATTATATTTGTGTGTAGAAGAGTGAAAGAAAAATAATTAAATATTATTTTTGTCTACTTATCTCCTTTTCAATCATCTTTCTCAAAAGTGTACTTTTAAATTGGTTTTGTAAAAAGTAAACAAGAAAAACTAATTTTAAATTAATACAAATTATTAAATATTTTCGTGTCAATGTATATATTTATTAAGTAGTAAAGAAAAATCATAAAATTATACATTATTTAGTATATAGTTGCTCTGAAAGGTATAAAAAAGTAAATAAAAATACATAAAAATAAATTTAAATTGAAAAAAAAAAACATTTCGTTGTCTTATTTACTTTATTTGTTTGCCAGCCACATACACCTTAACTATATTACGATCATCGCCCACATAAATAAACTTTTGAACCATTTCTAACAGTTTAACTTCATCCGATTTTTTAGCATAATCTTCAGCATTATAAATACCAAAGTTATGCAAAGGATATACACTGGTATCAACAATCAAAGCATCAAATTCTTTTCCCTCTACAAAATTACCACATACACCATCGAGAGTCAAGGCTTCGGCACCACCCAGTGTAGCCAAATAAATAGCTTGCTTATAATCTAGAGGTGTATAGTTAGCATTATCCGTATTAGCTGATAACTTGCCACTTCCTTTAATATCTTGTTTTTTAACAAATTCCAAATGATGTGAAACATCTAAAGCTCGTAAAATGGCATCTTGTATAGAAATTGAATTGCCACCAGAAACATCTATTAAATGACAGTGTAAGAATATAAATGTAAATATTGTGAGCTGAAATAAATGTTAAAAAATGTTACCTGTTCCCAGACCAACTTTAATGCCATTTTTAATCAAACGTAAAACATCACAAAATCCTGAACTTAACATTGTATTAGAGGCAGGACAATGGGCTACAGATGTTCCAGTTTTTTTAAATAACAACATTTCCTCATCTTCCAGATGGACAGCATGTGCCATTACGGTCTAATGTAATATTAATAGAAAATAAATTGTAAATTCCGCAGTAGTTACGAGTGTTTTTGTTTTCACATAGTTTTTTCTACTAATACATTCTCACCACTTAGGTTTCTGACAACTGAGTTAGGTCTTTGACGGGAGAGTTTCCGCTCTATGTCTATTCTCTATGGATTGGGGCATAGGGTATCATAGAGACGAAACATAATTGTCAAAAAGCTAAGTCTGTTGTCAAAAACCTATCTCTTGCAGCAACAAAATACATGCTATTCTATGTATTTTGTTGTTGTATGAAGCCTGGGTTAGCCGACCGTAATGTAATGTAACCTTAACGGAACGGAACAGCTGATCGTTTCTATTGTGTGTAAAGTAGTTAAAGCAGTTATAGTGACAAAATGTAACGTAACTGTAACGTCTGAACCTGTTAAAAACAGAATTTCTTTACGTTTCTACGTGACATTTACTAACGGTGTTGTCAACTTGTTGATTTTAAGTCTTGTATAAAAAATACTTATTTTGCTCAGAACGCTTAAAAATATTTGCAGTGTTCTAAATACATAAATAAAAAACAAAACCTTTTAATGTTATGGTAATATTTACTTATTATACAAATTAATTCATACAAGCATTTATAAAATGTATACTAATAATCGGCTAAAGTATTTAAGTTTCAAAATATTAAATTAATATTACTAAAGGCCATTATTACAACTTGCCTTTATGTTCGAAATAGTAAAAGTTAACTTTAAGCAATATAAAAAGATACCCATAAAGTCAACTTTTACTATTACGAACATAAAGGCATGTTATAATAATGGCCCTTAGTATCGGACCTTAAATAAATAAAGTCTGTATGACAAGGTAATAAATAATATTTATAATTGTCTCCTAATGGACAATGATGATAAATACATTATGTGTAAATAATTACGGTTTATATATAAGTACTATTACCAAACAAAGTTTAATAATCTTTTTTAAAATCGCAGAAAAAATTATAAAATCGCTTGAACAGTATTTAAAACAATTGTGTTGATAACACCTTCAAAGAGCTGTTTAAATTTTGAAAATTTCAATCAGCGACAAGCGCGAAATATTAAAGAAAAACTTAAAATTAAACAAAACGTATTAAATTTATCATTATTAAAATGAACGACGAACAATTGATTTTATTGGTACAGGACAATGAAAGTTTATACAACAAATATAGTTCCGGCTATATTTTGTTTTGTTTGTTTATGTCAAAAACATATGACACGTTTTTAATGTTCTATAATCGCACTAAAGTGTTACGTTAAGTCAACATTACGGTTACATTACATCAACGGTCGGCTAACCCAGCCTTGAGACATAGGATTTGTTGTATTTTTGTTTGACAAATCGGAGTGTCTCTTCTCTATGTATAATTCTCTATGGATTGGAGCTTAATCCCTTTGTGTTGCAAATGTATTAAATTTATTCCTTTGAGAATTCATTGTTTATAGAATTAATAATTACTTATTGAATCATGAAAAGTTTCTTCAATTCAAATCCATTACAAAATAGCTTTAAAAAAGTATTGAATTTTTTCAATTCATTTTGTAAATATTAAAAAAAAAACTGAATAAAGGAAAAATATTTTACTTCAATTTATTTTAGAATTGATTTTTTCATTGACATTTCACTCTCCTTCTGTTCTATGTATTTATTGTATGCGCTGAATGAATTATGCTATGAATTAGAATGAATTCTTGTTTTATATATTTAGTTTAAATACTTTTCACATACTTTTGTCAAGTTCTCACACATTTTTTTACAAAAGATTCAAAAACTTTGGTTTAAAACTGTTTTATACAAATTTTAAAATTCTGATATAAATCAAGCTTGGTACCGATTCGAAAGGGTTAAAAGGTAACTTTCTTTTTTCGGTAGATTAGCGGTAACGTGTATAAATCTGAATAGCTATTTAAGGGGTAACGGTAGCCAACCTTGATATATATTTAATATTGTGTAATTAATTTTAAAAAATTAATTTAAAATTAAAAGCAAAATTGAAAAACTTATGTAATACACTGTATGGCTCACAATAACATCACATAGTGACATAATTTAAAAATTTGCAACGTGCAACTATTTGCTAATTTAAATAAAATAATTTTAAAATTCAAATACTAAGCAAAAAAAAAAAATTAATAAAAATGCAAACTTTAGCAAATAATAATAATTTCCCTTGAAACCCCTTAACATAAAGTAGACACGTAGAGTAGATACTTTTTTTCACATGCGGATGTTGAAATAACAAACTACATACAATATATTTTTTAGAACTACGTCTCGTCTCTGTTGCTCTTTTCTTCTTACCTTATTTGTTAAAAGTCCAGCATTATCATAAACCTGAGCATAAGGACAAGAGAAAAGTTCTTTTACAAAATCAATTTCCGCCACACTTTCACTAATATGACTCTGAAAAGAAAATATCAATAAAATATTAAAATCGTTTTCACTATTTTAACTTAATATTCTGTTCATAATTTATTTCTGTATTAAGCATAAATGGCCAAAAAACAGTATTACAAACAATTATTAATTTGTTACTAACTTGTATATGTAAATTATGTTTTTTTGCCAAATCACCCAAGCCTTTCATTAACTCCTCTGTACAACTTATAGCAAATCGGGGTGTAATTGTAGGTTTCACCAAATTCGAATTAAATTTTTCCATATCATAAACAAATTCCTTTGTGGCATCTAAAGAATGTACAGTTTCTTCACTTTAATAGAAATTATAAATTTAATATTATTTTATTTCATAAAATGTACCAAATGAACTTACATATAGAAATCCGGGCTATTGCAGTTGGAACATACTTTTCCAACTAAGGCACGTTGTCCCTGTTCCACTGCCTCTTTGGCTAAAATTAATGTACTATCCTTGTTGTTGGTGCCAAAGTAGGAGGCTAAAGTTGTGCCACTTTTGATAGTGGTTTCCTTAAAATATAAGTCAAATGATTAATTCATTACTTCATTGTAATCCTTAATAATTTATTTAAAATGTTCACTTATATTGTTTATTTTTAGCTTAAACGTGTTCTATTTATATTACAAACTATTAAGCAAACGAACCACATTGAGGTTATTAACGATAACAAATCATTTATTGCATTGATAAGATTTCTTAACTAAATTATTGATTAACTACAATAAAAATGTATACTTACTACAACTTTTTTATAAACTTTGGCAGCAAAGTCTTGATCCGTAAATTTAGCCTCCAAAGGGAATGTATAAGTATTTAGCCACTCCAACAGGGGCATGTCTAAGCCTAGACCAATTTGAGCCACTTGTGGAGCATGTATATGACAATCGATTAAACCGGGCATAAGAAATTGTTCCTTATTCATGATTATTACTTCAGCGTTTGCTGGATAATCTGGTTTACAGGAAAGCCATAAGTTGTAATTTTCACCAACTCCAGCAATCTACAAAATTAAGTTGATGTTAGTTAAATTACACAGGTTTAAAACCTTGGTTAACCTACTTTGCCGTTTTCATAAACTGCCACAAAACCATTAGTATACAAGACGAATTCTTTCAATGATTTAGTGTGTATAATTTGTCCGACGAAAACTTTAGCCATCGCAACTATAAATGTATTTACTATTAGGCGATGAAGTAAAATAACAAAATATATTTAGAAAATAACAACAATCAGCTTGCACACAACATATACGTATGTAACTACAATCTACAAGCAGTGGTGCCAATGTGTTACTAGAGTCAGTTATGAAGTGGTCGTTATTATTCGAGCTATGACTAATTACGAACCGATCGTCATTTGTAGTGCAATTTTTAATAATAAGAAACTTAGTTGCGCCAAATTTAAAATAATTGCCAAAAATTTTAAGAGGTCTTAGTAGTTACTTTTTGGTACAGAGTAACGGGAAAGACAGACGGTATTGAGTACCCAAATACTCAATACATTAACAACACTAGTAGGGGGGTCACACGGTATGTATTGCATGTGTTTTGTGACATGAATTGGGACATTTTTCCCCATGTAAACATGTACATACCGTCCGATCCATATGAAACTTTGTGTATGTAAAATACATGTGTATGCCTTATGACATTTTTTGCAATTAGAGCATGTTCTATTTTCGTGTGTTTAACAGTTAAGGTTCTATAAGTCGATTGTTCGAACAATCGAAAAATTTTTCTATAAAACTAAAATTTTTTAGATATATCGTATATACTCGAATTACAGAAACTTTTAGGAAAGTGTTTGATAATAAACATGCCAAATTAAAAATTTAAATCTATTAGAAATAAAAGTGATAATATTTAATACATTATAGCCTTGATATATTTCATTTTTATTGCTTAACATTGCAAAAGGCGCATGAATAAGTGTAGAAACCATGTATTTTTTAGAAGAAATGGTAAAATGTTGAAAATAGTCGGAAAACCGAAAATAGTCGAAAAAAGTCGAAAGTTCGAAAAATCAACTTTTAATAAATTACCAAAAGTCGAAAGTTCGTAAAGTCGACTTTTTGTTTCAACTATAGAACCCTATTAACAGTGTGAATTTTGAAATACAACACTATATGAGTGCAAAATAAAAAACACAAAACAAAAAAGAGTAGGGGAAAATCATAATAAAATAAGTTACATTGCATTAAATTTATTTATTGTAATTTAAAAATGTTTTAAATAGATGTATAGTTAAAAACAACAAACATATAAACTAATAGAGGTTATGTCAATTGCAATTACATATGTACGTGTGAACGTGGAGATTATGAATCGTATGTATAACGAGAATTTTGACATACACATGGAATTCCATATGTATCGAATACATGTCCCAATACATATGAAATACATGCCGTGTGACCTCCCTTTAATATGCGTTGTAAGTTGTTTTTGTTTAATTATCTAAACACAAATTTTAGCAAATTAAAATTTAAAAATGTTAAATAAAAAAAATTTGTACATAGATTTAATCCACGAAAACATATTAAACTTTATTCAATGTGATAACATTAATTTTGCCAGAAAGCCAGTGGGCTTAAATTATTAAAAACAGTGGTCACTAAATATGTATACCGGGAGATTCTTGGAACTGAATCAGTTAATTTAAGTTAATTATCCTGATAAAGTGAACCATGCAAGTTGACAAAGACAAAATAAAGAAAAGAGACTCTTTAATTTCAAAACAGAACCACATAATTGAGGAGATTTGCGAAAATGGAGCGATTCAATACAATTGTACAGCCTGTGGCAAATGTTTTCGCAGCCGTTCCCAAAAATATTATCACTTAAATTGTAATCAACTACAAAACTTGATATACAAGTGTGAACATTGTGATAAGGTATTTTTCTTTATTTATTAAATTTAATTGAATTTTGTAATTTGCCAAATATGTTTTACATACCAACATAGAGTTTTGTCCGACATTCGCAATGGAAATATCACAACGAATCCCATCTATCACCCGTTAACGAGTGCAACAAGTGCCAGAAAATATTCTCTAATCCCTTAGCTTTAAAAAAACATGTGGCTTTACACAAGGTTGAACCAAAGTCGTGTCCACATTGTAACAAGACATTCAAAAAGAAAATCTCATTAGATCAACATGTTGCTGCACAACATCTAAATCAACTACAATATGGATGTGCTCACTGCAGTAAGAAATATGCCTCAAAGTCTACACTACAACTACATCTTCAATCACATGAGAGTAAGTCATATTTTATTTCATTTATGACTGTAAATTAATTCTTGAATAACATACTATATTCGGAAATGTTATGGTATTTTTTGTGGTTTTAATAATATATGATTTGTTTTTAAGAAAAACGATTTGAGTGCTCATTTTGCGGAAAGCAATTCCAACGTAACTCAATTTTAAATCTGCATTTAAAACGCCACAACAATACAAATGTAATTTGTAACGTATGTCAGAAAGTATACAGTGAATCCGGAGCACTGGCCAGACATCGTAAAATACATGAAGGTAATTTATTGAGCTACATAGGCATACTTTTACTTATCATTAACAATTAAATTTTTTTAGAAAATGGTATACAATATCATTGCAAATTGTGCGATAAAATTATACTAAGAAAAGACAATATGACAAGACATTTAAATACCATACATCCAGATGAAAAGTTTGATAATATTGTTGAAATAATAAGTCCACCGACAACAGACACAAATGTAGAGTTAAACCAAACAAATATGGAAAGTGATAATTTTAATTTAAGAGAAAAACACATAACGAAGCCGGAGAAAAATGTTGTAATTATTGAAAATAAACTGCTGCATAAACCTTTTGAAGTGAAAGACTCTATAAATAATATTCCCAATAAATTAACAAATGAAATTGAAGCAATTAAATATCCATTGATAAATCAAATAAATGTTATAACTGTAGTTCCTACATACGAAAAAGTTATCGAAAATACATCACTCAATTGTATACAACATTATAAAACCACAGATCATCATCAACAAGTAGATTATAAGTTATTGAATCCTGAATTATCTTACCAAAATTATGCAATTGGTCCCAAATGTGAATTAAATGTAATGCAAAATGAATTTGTTGAACAATTTGGAACTAATGTAGCATTGAATAATCACAATTCATCACGTTTGAAAAAATCTCAAAATCAGACTGTACAACAAACTAATATACAAGACTCCTGCAATAATCCAGAGTATATTCAACATCAATCGTCACCAATTTATGAACCACCGAAAACACAAACTATTTCTTCAGTCATCAGATCCATTGGTAATGTTAAAAATTTGAGCTGCCCTATTGTTGCGACCACAAAACCAATAAATCAAACATGTACGGAATATAAGCATAAAAAATATTGCCGTAATAATTACAACATTGATTTATATCGAAAGATATTGGGCTGCGATGATGAGGACGATGAAGAAGAAGAAGAAAAGGAACATCAAACACCACAATCAGAGGAAAATTTGTGCGATAGTCATATAATGAAATTATCAACTCCAGTACATTGGCGTAAAAGTTTTAAAAATAATTATGAAACATGGTCATCATAAATTGTGGTAAGTTGGGGAATATTTAAAACTATGTATTTATAAACACTTTATTAATGTAAATTTATATTTAAGATATATATTTATTTGTTTAATAAGTAGAGAGTTATCAATCACAAGCATACATTTTCATAGTCCAAAAAAGTAGTTGAAGGAAAAAAGAAACAAATTAGTTTACGGACTATATTCGGCTTTACCGAATCTTATTTGACCAATAAATTAAATTTTTGTGATTATTTTATAATATTAATTATTTGTAAAAAATTTTGCGAATTTTTACAAAAAACTATTTTTTGGGTAACAAAAATCGGTTTAAAAAATATTTTTTCCGATATTGATCCATTATCAGTCAAAATTTTTATGGCGTTATATACATACGTCTTTAGAAAGCTCTTTGAAATATCTATCATTAGACATATTGTCTATATTATGACTTAAGGTAGGGTCACACATAGCAAATATTTACTCAAAAAAGCGTAACTACTTTTTTTATCACAAATTTTTTGACATTTTACACTTACAAGTGTTTTGTAAGACCAAACAGCATCAAATAAAATAAAACTAAATTTTTTGTTTTGAATCATCATAAGTAAATTAAGTTTTTGAAATAAATAAAAGAATTCAAATATATTTTATTTTGTGGTTACGTCTTTTTCGTCAAATATTTGCCATGTGTGACTCTACCTTTAGTAACCCAAATATACATTTTTAAAAATATGTTAAACATAGAGGTAGTCGTGTTTTTTTTTTTTTTTTTTTTGCTTATTTCTCGAATTTAAGTAGCAACCGAGCTATAGCGGTTATATTATTGCATCAATCATATATGTTAGTTATTTGGCGGCTTCGGAAAGTTGATTCCAACAGACAGACTTACAAACATATGTATACTTTATTGCAAATGAAAAATGTGGAAATTAACAACGCAATGACAACCTTATATAGAAATATCGTATCTCAACTTTTAGTTACTTTACAGGAGAAGCAAAAAACTGAATAAAATCTGAATGTGAAAAATAAACAACAAAAAATTTGTAATATATCGAAATATAGTTTTAGAAAAGTTGTTTGTTTTAATATAAACCAAAAAATATGCATTCAACATTAAATGAGTTAGCACTTTTTCTTTCAAACTATTATTGAAATGAGTTAGGTTTTTTTTGAATTACTGTAAATCTGTTATTCGTCAACATAGGAAACTGAATTTTTTAGGAGAGGTGTATTTGATTTTTGTTTACCAGAATATGTGAAAACCCCGATTTTGAAAATAAAACGAGATACGACCTTTCTATATTAAGCCATCCATATACTCGTGGTTATGGGTATAAAAACTGATTATTATTCTCAGAATTTTAAAAATATATTTTAATTCCATTTTTATTCCTACTCATGACTTTAGTTGTGTCTTCCCAATTCTTCGCTCTTGAGCGTTATTTTTTAAACCAAACACTGGCAGCAATGCGTAGAATGCGTAGTATTGATCAATCGTCCATTTACTTATTAAATTATTTTCAAATATGTCTTTGGAAGTTATTCTTTAGATTCATTATAAAATGATGAATCCTTTAACACAGCTCCCTTCGATTAGGTATGAAGAGAATTTATACCACAACTAAATTTCTGAAATACATTTAGGCATTGTTTTGAATTGAATTCAATGTATTAAATTGTTCCCAGCTAATAGTAGTTTATTGTCTATGCCTTTAATTAAAAAAAAAAGTTTTTCTGAGAAATATTATTGTAGAGCTAAAAGAACTGATTTATATATAATATTCTATGTGATTAAGAAATTTAATATAAGCCTAGAAAATATTTTATTCATTATGAGAATAGTTACAATGTGTACATTAAATGCTTGTATAATAACGGAAATATATTTTGAAAATTTGCACAATTATTACAAAATACGCTACAATTAATGAGTATACGTATGCTCACATGTATGTAAGTAATTATCATACCAATCTAATCATTTAAATAATTTTGGCTATGTGCCACTATTCAATTAAATATATTTATAAGTTTACCTGCATTTCATGACAATGGCCGCGATCAAGAGCAACGATATATGACGTCATGAGACACCATGTAAGCAATAAAACAATTTTCTACAGATTACAATTAATTTTTATTCTCAATAATGTTAACGCCACCAAACGAGGAAGATGCTTTGGCAGAAATATATTATTTAACACAGGAAACTACGAAAAATTGGCGTAAACTATTAAAATATTGTGAAACATTGGAAGTGGAAATAAAAAGAAAATTATTATGGTTGTGGCCAACGGAAAAGAACTTATGGCAAATCAATAAATTATTTAGAGAATACAATATTACAAATGTTTTAAGCATAGGCTGTGGTAATGGTTTATTGGAATGGTTGCTGCAAGAGGCTCTTAGTAAGTGATGTAACTAACATTCTTCTCAAAGCATTAATTATAATTTTTTGTATTTTAAGATTTACAAGTTTATGGTTTGGAAGTAGATCGCCAATGGTGGCTTAGTAATTATGCTATTAAATCATTCATACCTCTTAACTATATCGAGGATATGAGAAAAGACGGTGGTTCTGGTAGTTTTCTGCAAAACTGTTGTGTATCGAATAGTTGGAATTTTGCCTTAATGTTTTGTTACTTTAATAATCGTTCAGCATTTTTAGAATATTTAAAACATTATCAAGGCAATTATATTATAATTATAGGACCTTTAGAGAATACCGATATTTACACAGATCCTTTACCGTTAGAACCAAATTTTCCCGAAGATACAACAGTAAAATGGATTTTATTACAAACTCTACCCATAGGAAATAATAATATTTTAGTTTTATATGAGAAAAGAAATTGTGATAAAATATAATAAATAATAAAAAAAAGATTCCAAATAAAAACATTGTTGCAGAACGAAAGAAAAACTATAATTTTCAATAGGCAACGAGTGTGATATATATTTGTACCTCTTTCCAAACCACAACCATTTTCTTTTGTTTATTTTCTATTTCCATATTACTGGAACCAGCTGATTCATATCTGTGTAATCTGTGACTCAAACATTTTGTTGGAATTTGACTTGAATGGTAAAATATTATTTTAAACATGAAAAATATTTAAATAAATTTTAATATTTTTCAAACAAAAAACATGTTTGAATTTATATTTCCTTTTTACTGGAGAATGCTATTAATCATAGAGAAAATATACATAGAGCGGAAACTAGAAAAAAAAACTCAAACAAAAAAAAAAAAAAAATACGTTAAAATGTTACACATACAAGTGTTGTTTTTGCTTTCACATTTTTGTTTTCACAAATACATTCTCACCACAAATACATTCTCAGGTTTTTTGACAACTGTGTTAGTTCTTTGACAGGAGAGTTTTCGCTCTATGTGTATTTCTCTGCTATTAATATAAAGTGTAATTTCAATGTTTTAAAAACCCTTTTAAATGTTTTTTAAAATGCACGTTTTATTATTATTTAATCCTCTTTTATGGATTATGCTTGTTTTAGCAGATTTTTGTTTTCCACACACCATACAAGTAGTACAAAAAAGGCATGGCACAAACAACTCCACTCAGCAGATGTGTTTGTACATTAAATTATTCTAAACAAGTAAGAGAGCTATATTCGGCTGTGCCGAATCTTATATACCCTTCACCAAATCATACTTTAAAAAAAAATTAAAAAAAATTTTTTCTTTTTTCAAAATTGTTTTTTAAGTTTTTTTCAATTTTTTAAAACATTTTTTTTTTAATTTATTAGTGAAAAAAATGTATGACAAAAGAATGTTTTTTGTGAAAAAAATTCGGGTTAAAAATATTTTCCCGATTTTGACCCATTGTAGGTCCAACTTTGGTATAGCCTTATATATATCGTTGCAATGGGCTTTGAAATATCTATCATTAGATATCCATATTGTCTATATTTAAGACTTACTAATCTAGATATAGATAAAAAAAAAAAATAGAGGTTGTATCGGATTTTTGCTCATATCTCCGTTATTTATGGATGGATTTTTTTGATTTTAAATAGGAAACTTCTCGAAAGCATGTCTGACAGAATTATTGAGGATTTGGATCCCGAAAATTGATTTCAACAGACAGACGGACATGGCTAAATCGACTCCGCTATCTATAAGGATTCAGAATATACAGTGACGGACATTACAATAGAATCACTACCAATATTTCATTTAAAACCAGGATTTCTATTTAAAATTTTAAAAATTCATTATTTTTGTCAAAGAATCTTGTCAGTGTGGTCATTAGCTACAATTACAATTTATTTTATTATTAATAACATTGTTACTTTTAAAATTAAATCATATGAAACGTAAACTTTGCTGAATAAATTGCGACAATAAATAGAATCATATTTAAAAAGTAAAATTAATAGGTGGCGTTGACTTTTAATTTTTATTTTTTGTTAATAAAAAATATTTTACTATTAATTATAATTAATAATTATTGAACTTTTGCTATCAATAATAAAATAATTACTGAAAAATGGGCCGCGCATAGCATTGCACAGAAAAAGAAAGAGAACTCATTAAAAAATTAAGTAGTTCAGGCCGATCTCAGCGTGAAATCGCAAAATTAGTAGGAAGGTCCCAAAAATTTGTATTCAATGCATTATCCACCCGCAATTCTCCACGTTCCATAGGAAAACCCCGAAAAATTAGTCCGTATGAAGATAATTTAATTGTTATTTTGTCGAAAGGAGACCCTTTTAAGTCCGCTAGTGCCATCCGGAAGGATGTTTGTTGTCAGGTGTCCACAAAAACTATTCAAAGAAGATTGGAGGATGCTGGTCTTCATGGCAGAACATCAAGGAAAGTCCCCATGCTCACTAAAAAGCATGTGACAGCAAGAATGAAATTTGCGAGAAATCATAAGGATTGGTCTGACCCAGAAAATATAAAAAAGTGGCGAAATATGTTGTGGACGGACGAAACGAAAATTAATTTGATTGGCAGTGATGGTAAGACATGGGTTAGACGTCCAAAAAATGCAGAATTAAATCCACGATATACCACAAAAACGTTTAAATATGGTGGGGGAAATATTATGATATGGGGATGCATTTCTTGGTACGCCGTTGGTCGAATTTATTGGATAAAAGAAAATATGGATAAGCAATTGTACGTAAATATTTTGGAGAATGTTATGAAGCCACATGTAGAATGGATATGCCCTTAAAATGGCTATTCCAGCAAGATAATGACCGAAAGCACACGTCAGGTCTTGCCAAAAAATGGGTTTTGGACAACAAAATTGATGTTATGGAATGGCCGTCCCAATCACCTGACTTAGATCCTATCGAAAACCTATGGAAAGTAGTAAAAGACAAATTCGGACCTGAAAAATTTAAAAACAAGGAAGAACTTTGGCAGAAAATTCAGGAAATATGGTATGCAATTCCCCGATCTATATGCGAACGTTTGGTAAATTCAATGCCTAAAAGATGTGATGCTGTTATTAAAAATAATGGATATGCAACAAAATATTAAAAAAACAACGAATTTTTATAATAATTTTTTATTTTTAATAATTTTAAGACTGATGATTCTATTTGAATGTCGCATATTTCATTTAGTTTTTTAGATTTGACATCGTTTTTAACATAAGAATGTGTTATTTTTTATTTTAGTTTTATTTATTTTTTGTTTACATTATGAGCATTAAAATATAAAGAAAAAAATTTTAGATTTGAAATCAAATTGTGTAGTTTTACCGCTTTAATCGAATTCTTATGTAGTGATTCTATTGTATTGTCCGTCACTGTATATACTTTATAGGGTCGGAAAATTATATTGTGGAAATTACAAACGGAATGACAAATTTATATATACCCTTCTCACGAAGGTGAAGGGTATAAATATAAAAATTAAATAATGGTGGCATGCGGCCCATGTTATTCAAATAAAGTAAATATTTTTCTTAATCGTACCTTGGAACAATGACACTTGTTTAACAATTTTTTTTTACTAGTATAACAGCAAAAAAGTATATAGCAATACAATGAAATCTTAATAGTTTTTCGGATAGGCTGATGGAATATGAGTTTTCCACTTTCCATGAACATTGTATTTGTTCTTTATAATAATGTACCAAAAGAAATTAATTATTTTTTCTTCCTGTTAAGTTTTTGTTATATTTTATGTTTATTATGTATTTATAAAACAGTTCTTTAATGTCCCTGCAGGAAATGAAACTAGTACCAAACTAGTATTTTACTAGTACCAAAATCACCAGTACTAGTTCCCAACTGTAAACTTTCCTATACCATCTTAATGCTCAAATTAACATTGAGTTTGTTTAGAAAATTACTAGTACCATTAGTTCTAGAAGTATACTAGTACTTTTTGAACCGATTAGATGCTTTAGAACCAATATCTTACTAGTTCTTTTGTTTGGAAAAAGAGAATCAAATGGTGTATTAAAACAAAAATATTCGCAAAATTTTATTAATCTACAAGTGGTACATTCGAACTACTTCTAATACTAGTACTCATCAGCACTAGTACTATTCCATAGAAAGTCTTGCCCTATTGGCACTAGTGCCTCCTGAACTAGTATTAGTACTAGTGGCATTTAGACAATTATCGCTTCATTTCCTGCAGGGGTTAAACACTACGTTACCATTAATTTTCATTCAAGTAATACGCAGTTAATTGGATGGATTTTTATTTTATTAATTTCTACTAACTTCTATATGAAATTTACAAGCTGGAATTGATTGTACTTCAGCTGTAACAGTACTGTTAATACCAAGATTACTTAAAGCTCCTCTAACCAAACCACACGTAAAGGCTACAAACTGAAATAAAGGTTTATTAAAGTTGATTTTAATATTTTGAAGAGCACACTTTACAAACCTTAGGAGCATGTTCCAATTGTTTGGTACCCGGTGATATACGCGTTAGAAAACGAAATGCTTTATCTTGCACCACATACATTCCTTGGTTATTGGTTCTTAAATTGTCCACTTGTTTTTTGTATATTATGGTCCAAAAATCTGTGCATATAAATTTAATCGTTTCCAATTCATCTTTAAACCGTGATACATCACGGGTTAAACGTTCTATTAAACGAAAGCCAGTGGTAAAGCCTATGTATTCCAAAGTGGAAAAATTATTTTCCTAGAAACACAAAAGTGGGTAGTAATTAGTCATGTTTTTCTTATGTTTTAATTATTTCATACCTTATTGTCGTCTAGACAATAATTTACTATTTCAGCATGTAAACAATCAAATACTATATCTTCGGACATTTCTAATATAGATTAATTAATTTAAATAGTAGGAAAAACAATATTTTTATTTTTTATTAATTTCCAAAAAATTTTGTTATTTCCAAGTAAACAAACTTTTTGGATCAGCTGAGATGAAAAATAACTTGGCACCATTTATAGGGTTTCTGGTTTTTATTAGGGATGGGAAAAATATATCGATATTTAAAAAAAAATATCAATATATATCGCATATATTCAAAAACCGATACATCGATTCTTATTTACAAGTATCGTTTTCGATATAAATGTTTGCCGTTTTACAATGTGTACGATACTGGCATCACTACATGCATCATATTGTTACGTTTTTACCTTTTAAAAACGGGGGTTTATTTCCTTTAAATAAACCGGATACTTTTGATTGCAAATAAAAAGCAGTTTTTAGTAGTATAAAATTTTGAACAACTCTTTATTTATTTAGAATGTACAGCAACAACAGAATTAAATAGTCACTCAGTGTCTTTTTACACGTATATGAATTCGCAGAAATACACACAAACTCTTTATAATGTACAAGTGTACACGTACAAGACAGTTGATGCACAGAATATACAGAGGTGTCACGAGACAGACAATAATCTCGTTTTCTATTCGTCTCTTTCTTTATAAAATGCCTTTTTCATTGTTTTGTTTTGGTTATTTGTTTGTTTTTATTCAATTACTTTGTCTACCATATTCGCGTTGTATATAGCGTTTTGCTTTAACTCATCACTGATATTGTAGTACAAAATATGTGCTTTCCTTTTTTAAGAGAACTGCCCTTTCGTCTGATTTTGAGTTTTTAAAACGTCAAATTTGACACCTCTGTATACTTTGTGGTTGATGTTAACTCTAACAGCGCCTGTGATCAACTCACGACTGCCAGCTCTGCCACTATTTATACACGCGCCATCTATCGGGAATCTTCTACAATGCTCTTAACGGGCATACTAGTACATTCGAATTCTAGAGCTTTCGATGTTAATGTTAGCAGCTTAAACATGCAGTGTTGTCATACTTACAAGCAATGCTAATAACCGCATGCTATCAACATTATTGATAAGAAGAAGCTTCTACTGATGGACGTGTTTATAAACATGATGAATGTTGCAGGCAGTCGTTGCGGACCGTTAAATTCAAATGGCTATGCACATCCTTAACAATATGTTTTTTAAACTGATGTCAATACGGAGAAACTACAAGCTATTTTTTTAATGTGGTTTTGGTATGATATAAGTTGTTTTGTGTGAAGGAATATGTCTTCTGAGTGGAACTTTTTTTAATATTTTGTCATTTATTTTTTTTATAGATTATTACTTTGTTTTTCTAGAATTTTTTGTGTCTATTTAATTCTGAATTAAAAATTCATATAACATGTTTGTACATATGTTGATATGAGTACTTAATTTTATAATTTGGAATATTTAAAATTTTTTGGTAAATACGTTTCGATATATCGTAATTAAGATGTTTTTAAAAAATATATATCGATACTGTTCAAAAATATCGATACATTTTTCCATTTGCCCATCTCTAGTTTTTATACAGTAAACCATAGGCCTCTGATACACGGTTGTCAGGTCTTACAACGTTTTCAGAAAATTTTCAATAAATGGTTAACAACCATATGTTTCAACATACGTTCACATGGTTGTGTTAACCATTTTCTGAGCATTTCTCTGACAACGTTGTAAAATCTGACAATTAATAGGTATTTTTGTCCTCTATTCAGACTTTTTTTCCATAAATGTATTCAACGTTTTAGGAGCAAAATACTGCTACGAATCAACAATGTAGATGATTAAATTTGAATAATACGTGGTCGATTGAAATGTCTCAAGTGACAACCACGAAATTTGATTCTATAGTATTGCAGTTATTCATTTCCGTTTTTTATTTTAAAATATCGTTTAAAATGACCAGAAAAAAACACAAATAAAGCAATATTTTTTTCATGCTTCCAATTAAATTTTAATGACACTCAAGCGTGAACACAAAATACTACCTTTTTATACAACTCGGAAAAAACTTTGCCAAAACCAAGGCGAATTTATAGGTGACCTCAGAAGAACAGCTGATTATTTTTTATATTCAGTTGTTTAGACAAGGGAACTGTCAATTCACTTGTGTTTGTTGTGGCGAAAAATACAACAAACCCAAAAACAAAAACAACAACAGGTAACGTTGACAGTTCACTTATCTTTTAACAAAAACAAAGCACCTGTTGTTTTTGTACATATCGTAGTTCTGTCGTCAACTTGTATAAATTCGACTAGGCCAAAACAAAAAAAAAGCTAAAAAGTTTGTTTTCTTTAGCTCAGTTAAAAAAAGAAACAAATAAAAAAATATATGAAGTTCTGGTAGTTTTTTTTATGAAAAATATAAAAAATAAACCAATAAAAAATCATTTATTGGTAGTTTGATCAAACACGGTTTGAAAGATTCAGTAATAAAATATCGAATAAAAATATAATAAAATATCGAACGGGAATTAAAAGCTTGGTGATTCTATTGGAACTATATCATGCTATCCATTTAGCTATGTCCGTCTTTCTGTGTAAAATACTCGGACGTCCAAAATAAACAACCAAATTCTTCTAAGGAGTTTGGTATTGAAAATCAGCAGGAAAACAATCACTCAAATATTGTGAATGTCAACAATTTGTTGACACTTTCAAACACAACATAAACAAATAAACAATAATAAGCTGGGCTCGTAACTTCTCCTTATTTAATACACCTAGTTTTACACCTAATCTACATAGTTAGGGACTTACCCCCATTAACACGATGCCTGGTTTTTGAAAACTGCCTCTCAAAAGAAAAAAGGAAATATGAGTTCAATCAAGTCGAATTTATACAAGGTGGAGTCAGTCAATCAGCTGATAACTTTTTTTTCGCTTTTTGGTTCTAACAGCTTACTAACAAAATATTTATTTTTTACATAAATAAGTAAAGCCCTCAATATGCAATTATCTACACTATATAAAGTTGTAATACATATTTGTTTAATTTTTGTTTTTTGACATTTGTCAGTCAATCAGCTGATAACTTTTTTTTTCGCTTTTTGGTTCTAACAGCTTATTAACAAAATATTTATTTTTTACATAAATAAGTAAAGCCCTCAATATGCAATTATCTACACTATATAAAGTTGTAATACATATTTGTTTAATTTTTAATTTTTGTTTTTTGACATTTGTTAAGACCAATTGTTGTTTTTGTAGAACTGCCACCACCTTGTGTGAATTCGTCTTGAGTCCAATATAAAAAAATATAAACAATTAATGGAAGAGGAGTGTAATGATAGTGTAAAATGTCGCATAAAAATAGAAGCGGTGCCCATTATTACTTCTGAAGAAGTAGCACCCACATCCGCAGATTTTGTTTCAAATGAAGTTAAGTGGTCTCAAAATGTGTCAAGTGATTGTATTCATAGCGATCTCAACGCGGCCCAATCAGTACTACCGAGGTCGTCTTATTATGAGTCACCACAAAATACAGGTTAATTATTTAAAGAATATTTATTTATTTTTAAATCGTATGCAGTGAACATTTTTTCATTTTAGACATTGTGGCGCTTCTGCAGCAAGTATTGGAGGGCCAAAATGCTCTCACAATCCGGCTCGAAAAGATTGAGGAGACTCAAACAACTTTGAGCAATGGGCTCAAAAGGATTGAGTTGAGACAAACAAACCAGCAACAGTTTCCCATAAAGTTAGAGCCGATCGAGGTCAGTGTAAGTATCTCACAGTTTTAGTCTTGCATATATTATATTCAAATATATAATGCTTACCAGGCCCCATCAAAGGCAGAGATGATGGCCCAGTCCAAGCTCCTGATGGAGTGTAAGGTGGCCATCAAAAGAGTGCAGGATTCGCTCTGCCGACTGACAGGGGAGACGTGCGACAAATTCGTTGATGAGGTCGCGAGTATGCTCCCCTTGCGGACCATCATGGCAGTGAAGGAAGTAGAGGAGAAGCTGGACTCTTCCGATTTTGCTCAGGCAATGGTAACAAAAATTAAAATTTAGCATTTTGTTATATTTTATTTATTATTATACACTTCGTTATAGAATTCCTACGTCCAGAAATTAAAAGGAATTTCGGAAGATGTCGGTAGCGTCATCCGTGCAATATTTACAGATGAGCTGCTGGAGAAATACAATTGGGATGGGAGATTGGAAAAACTTCCTCTTGCAAATCTTATGCTTTTTAATAAAGTTATAAGAAGTATATATACATATATTTTGATCCTTGAAATATTTCATACGTATTTCTATCTTTTCTACAATTTCAGATGTTTTTCCAAAACAAAGCACTTTACAATTCGAAAAAAGCGTTAAGAAGGCAGTGGAACGCGCCCACCATAGGATGAAACAGAAAAAATATATAAAAGAAAATAAAGCGCAACAGAAATAGTATTTTTTATTTAATTTTAATAATATTAGTGTTATTTTAACATATTTTTTTATTTAATTTAAAAAAATGTAAATATATAAAACTGAATTGAAATAAATCGTGTTATTTCAACTGATATGTCCGTTAACAGTGACGAATATAACCATGAAGTTTTATTAGTCAACTGTGACCGATATATCCACCAAGTTTGATAAGTCAACTGCGACCGATATAACTATCAAGCTTTACTGGTCAACTGTGACTAATATTTATATCAACACTGACTAGTAAACAACATTAGAGTGGGCAGTTCAGATATATGTTCTATGGAGACAAAATACCACGTACACAAAAGTTTCCATTATTTTTTCATATTGGGGTTAAGAAAATGATAGAAACTTTGTTCTACGCGATGACAAGTAGTTGTAGTTTAAATAATATGTAAGATGGTGTAAAAGACCTAGCTGATTTTTTTTTGCTTAGGTCTGTAATGTCAAAAGTTGTTTATATTTACACATGTATAATTGTTATTTTTACAAAACAAAATTAAATATTGCAAAATTTTATTAAAAAAATAAAATATTACTAAAAATAAAAATTGTATTAACCTTGATACATTTTTGTCATGATAACCGTCAAAATGGTTGTTAAGATAAAAAGCAATCAGGTGTAGCCCACATCTATTAGTTTTATAGCTTCGTTATGACAAAATTGTTAATGCTTTTGCTCAGACAACTTTGTCTTGACAACAAACGTTATTTATTGTTATGATAAATACTTGTCAAGTATAGACAATGGGTAACAACTAGTGTGAAATATATTTGTCCCTCCATCCAAACCATTTGGCAATTTTCTTTTGTTTGTTTTCTATTGCTATATTACCGGATTCAGCTGATTCATATTTGTGTAATCTGTGATAAACAGCATGGAATTCAAATTCTCAGATCACATATTTTGCTTGACTTAAAATTTTTAAATGATTCCCGATTTGCTGGGATTTTTTCAAAGTTAATATTTTCAATAAGGTGGCCGTAATTTAATATGGGTATTAATTCCATTTTTTTTTTTTTTGTAAATGTAATTTTTGCTACTACCAACACAAGAAAAAAATCCACCTAAAGTTGCATATATAACAAACTATAACCAATTTCAAAAAATAAGTATGTCATTTTCCTAACACTGGCTCTAAAACTGACATGAAATGCTTAACACTAAGATTAGGTATAGACACATCATGTCAGCGTTTTTCTCATGTTTTAACAGGGTTGTTAAATCATGTGTTTTAAACATCGTGTTTCAACAGCATTTCATGTCTATTGTAGATCCGGTGTAACCAAAAAATTTTTGAAATGAATTCCCTTAATGTTTACATTTTTTGTTTTGCAAATTTTGTTTGTGTACATTGTAAAAAAAAACAAACCGGAAAATGTTTTTCTTTTAATCAAATAAATAAGAACATTTATGAAACCCAATTTAAATAACATAGTTTTTCAAAAGTAATACATATATATGTGCATTGTACATATAACTAAAATACTGTTTTAATAAATGACCAATTTCTAAATTTGCGAGTTGCCTGTGATATTTATTTTTTTTTAAGAAATCCCAATTGCAATTTTGAAAATACAAAAATATGAAGGAATTTCTTAATATAAATTACATTAAATATAATAAAATAATCAAGTCCATATTTGGTCAAATCCTGCTGTTATGTTCCTTATGTTATTTGTGTTATGGTCATGCCTTACGTGGCACTTTTGTCTTTGATGATACAGTTGCAATTAAACGGAACAAAGCCATCAATCAGTTACCCACTAATTTTACAGCCATTTTTACCAGTGACTTTTGGGGCTTAAGTATTACCGACGATGATTCACACAAATCTTACCGGCCTCTTACATCGCTGATGTTTCATCTGGAGTGGGTAAAGTGGAAATTTGATCCATTTCATATGAAACTAGTAAATCTGTTGATACACACCATTAATACAATTTTAGTTTTATTAGTGTTGAGAAAAATACGATTTTCATTATATTCACACAAGGTGGCTTTGTTGGCAGCTATTTTATTTGCGGTACATCCTGTCCACACGGAAGCGGTGTCGGGTATAGTATCTAGAGCTGATCTGATGTTTTGTTTAATATACCTACTGAATTTACTATTATGTTGCATAATGCATGGAAGATATGCATATTGGTTACCGATGTTGACAGTATGTCTAACATGCCTGGGGGTTTTATTTAAAGAATCGGCCATAACGATACCTTTGTCATGTGTACTTCTGGATTACACCCTAAAACGTGTGTACAGATTTCACTGGCAACAACAATTAAGGAAAATGATAACGAAAACGAACATCTTTTACGCTTTATCTACAGCAAGTATAGTCGCAATTCGACTTTGGATAGCAGATTTTAAAAGTCCAAAATTTCGTAAAGCTGATAATCCAGTGGCCCATGCTGAAAGTTTTTTAACACGGGTGCTTTCACAAAATTATCTTTATGTGCATAATCTACAAATTCTTTTAAATCCTTTGTACCTGTGCTTTGACTGGGCCTTTGATTGCTTAAAACTTGTAGAAAATTTTCAGGATTTAAGAGTATTAACAATTTTCATTGTATATGTATTTATTTTCACCTGTCTCTATAAATATCAATACAATTTTGCTGGCGTTTTCGGTTTACTGCTGATCATCATACCATTTCTTCCCGCATCGGGCATAATTAAGGTGGGCTTTGTTATTGCCGAACGTGTTTTATATGTCCCATCTATAGGATACTGTTATTTGGTGTCGTATGGTTTTATGTGGTTACATGCAAATTTAAAATTTCGTAAAACTTTATCTTTTGGTTTTATCATGCTGGTGTTGATTTTCATTGTACGTTGTCGACAACGTTCTGCGGAATGGCTAACGGAAGATGAATTATTTACCTCAGCTTTGGATGTGTGTCCCAATAATGCAAAGGTAGGTTTCATTTTTGATCCTCTAACAAAATAATGCATAAACATTGTTAGTTAAGTGTGTAAACGTATTAAGTCCACTTTTTATGAACGTTGTTTGCTTAAAAAAAGTTCACAATTATGTAGTTTTTTCTCCTTTCAGTGAAAATACAGACTTAAACTCTGTTAAAACGATAAAATAGGCTAGATTGTTGAAAATAAATAAAAAAAATAATAATAAAAAAGGGTTAAAAAAGGTTAAAAAATAAAGGTTTTTGTGTCTCTTGTAAAATTTGTAAAGATGGTCTTAGCATATTTGCACATTAAGCTAACGATATGCAGATAAGTTTAAGCAAGAAAATTTATTATTAATTGTAGGTTCATTACAACATTGCACGCCTATCTACCGATATGAAGAATAATACCAAAGCCTTTCATCACTATCACAAAGCCATTGAACTTTATCCCGATTATGATTCTGCCCTTATGAATTTAGGTAATCTTTATCGTGCTACGGGTAATTTAAGAGAAGCTGAAAAATATCTACAAAAATCTCTTGAAGTAACTCCAGATTTGGCTGCTGCTTGGATGAACTTAGGAATAGTGCAGGCGGCCAGTAAACAATTTAAGGAATCCTTAATAAGCTATAAGAATGCCTTGAAGTATCGTAAAAACTATCCAAATTGTTACTATAACATGGGTAATCTATATTTAGAGCAAAATTTATATACTGAGGCGTTAAATCATTGGCAAAGGGCCGTTACAATAAATCCACGTTTTCAAAAGGCCTGGACCAACATGCTGACAATGCTCGATTCGAAAAGTATGTTTGAAGATGCTCTGCGACTATCTGATCAAGCGCTTTTACATCTTCCGAATGAAAATTCAATATTATTTTTACGTGCCAATGTTTTTGGTAAATTGGGCCGTTATGTAGAAGCTGAACAATTGTATAAACGCGTTATAGCCAAGGAACCGTTAAATTACATGTTTCATACTAATTTAGCTGTACTCTATCATCGTTGGAATAGATTAAACGATGCTGTTGATTCGTATCGAAAAGCCTTGGATGCTAATCCACAAAAAGCATCAACAGCCAGAGATCATTTAGGTAAGCTAATAAAAAGATTGGCGAATGAAAAACTAGACAATAAATAGACTGCTAATAATATAACTTAAGCTAAAAGTAATGAATATGTATGTTTCTGTTAAGTAAACTCACACCATCTAAGTAAATATTTACAAATACACAAATATATACATTTAAGGAAAATTTTGATAAAGATGTTGTTATTATTTGTTCTTGTTTATAGTCCATATGTTATTCTTAGGTCCAATATTGATACAGACCATATGTCACATACGAGAACATACAATGCATATGTCGCATAGCTGAATGTTCTAATAAGTTTATGAATTATCATTTAATATGTGTAAATATTTACCCTCTATTGATTTTATTTACATACTGATATTTGTACATTTTATTATTTTTATGAAAACAAAAAATGAACTGATTGTAGTCACGTCTTAACACAAACACAGTAAAAATATTTTGTATTTCGCACCTCGTCATACTCGTAGTTTAGTTAATTTATTACATAAATAATTTATATATATACATTTAAATATTTTCATATGATCATTTGCGTAGGAATTTTAAATTTTTGAATGTTTTTTTTTTTTTTTTTTTTTGAATCAAAACAAATTTATAATTTGTTTAATGGTTTTTTTAATATTAATGGCGTTATTCTATGTTTATGGCGTTGATAAATTTTATTTCTAAAATATTTGTAAGACATTAATGTAATTTAATAAATTTTAAATTAAGATCTTAAAGTAGTTGTATTAGGTGGACTATTCGAACGATTTTATAGCATTATTATTATTTATACAATATTAATTTGCGACATAATAAGGTTTATTTTTATTCTGGATCCTAATAGGAGAGTCGAATTAACGATGAACGACTGTGTTAAAATACATTTTATGAAGATATCCTAATAACTTGTAATACATGTATAAAATAAAATAATTAATATTTCTGAGAATTTTGCTAAATCTGTTCATAAAGAAAGTTTATTCAAACCCAGATAGCCGGTTCTACGCACCGGAATGATCCAAGTTCGCTATTTTGTATACTAAGTTATATGCATATGTAAACAATATCGATCCCTATACGACGAAAATATCTTAACCAACTAGATATTCGATTTTAGTTTTTTAACGCTCTATTGAAATTTCATAGATGTACCAAGTAATGCTAAAATTTTAAGACAAAAATAAAGTTATTTAATATACCATTAAATTTAAAAACACGTATCATTTAAAACAACCGTAATATTTTTGAAAATTATTTAATATTTATTTCAATATCATTATATGGAAATGGATTCATGTTAAGTTAATAAATGAAGACATATTCTTAAACAAAATACAAATGAAAATTCTGTACGTACTTAAAAATTGTAAAATTGTAAATGGTGTGTGGCATTAACGTAACGGCAAAAAAGGCTTAAAATGTAATTATTAAAAGTAAAAAAAAAAACATTTATCAACGTTTTTCATAAATAAATAAAAAATTTTTTGTCAGTTATAAATTAGATAATAAGGTACGAGTACATAATTTAAAAATGATATCATATATAAATATTTTGAATGTTTTTTTTTTTTTTTTGTTGGTTTGTTTCCATTATATTGTATGCTGGTTGTTTTGTGATTTTAATATTTGCACCTTAACAAATAAATAAAAGACAAATTAAATAGATACCAAACGGCTGACATTGACATACAATATAAATAAATCATTATTTTCTATACACTACGCTACCATAGTAGAGTAAACTTAAAACTACAAATAAATTAAAATAAAATTTTTTTTATATATAAATATAGTATGTATATGTGTAAGTATTTCCGATAAGAATAAAATAAGTAAAATGTATAAAAGATGATAAACAATGCGAATAAAATAATATGTATGAATAATAATACAAATAAAATAAACATATGATTTTTGCATTGTTCCAAAAAAAAGGATAGATTGAAGAAATTAATAAATAAGTCTTATAATTTTGAGATACATATGTAACACAAAAAAATAAATTTTCTTTTTGTATTGTATATAGTATATTATAATGACATGAGATATTTTTGAACTATTCCAGAAGTCGATCTTACTTTTTCACGTTTTAAAGAACACAGGGTTTTCTTTTAACAATAGCCCCAAGAAAATTTGCATTCCCAACTGACGTCTTTATGGTATAAAGTGAAGCTCTTTTACGTAGAATAGTGCTGATAGAGAATATGTAGTATTTTTTGTTTGTTTTGTGATAAGCAGGCATGTAATAATACCAGCTTGCTAAAAAATAATAATATTAATGATTTAAAGTAAAACGAATTCTTCTGTTTCACTATCATCATCATTGCTTGCAGCTGTTAACGAATCATTGTTGATTTGTTGTAGTTGTCTTTGCAGAGGTTTGTAAAGAGAATCACTCATTTCATTTTGGGTCTCATGTTGCAAACAACGTCCTCTTGAAAATGAAAATAAGGGATAATTCATTTCGGCATATTGCGATGATGATGTTTCCGTAAAACTATTGGTCAAACTTGAAGGCATTTGTTGTTGTTGTGTGTTCACGGGAAGATGTTTTTCCAAAGAACCCGAAGCACAGCGCATAGGATGAAGATACTAATTATAAAAATAAATAGTCAATGATAAAATTTGGATGCAAACTTTAGTAATTAAATTGTTAATTCTTCACCATGTGTGTTAAGGGTATATAAGTATAAGTATGTCATTATTCCGTTTGTAATTTGCATATTTTTGATATGCGACCCCTGAATCGTTATATATAGTATATCCAAGACATGCCCGCCTATCTGATGAAATATACTTTCCGAAGCCCCCAGTTATTTATATTTATTTATAATTTGTATAACTTTTAATTCGTAAAGAAATTATTACCGAAATATTAAATCCGGAAGAAATTACCGTTATCATTTCGAAACGGTAGCCAACATCGACATTTATTCTGAATCGTTATAGATATCAAAGTCCGTCTGCCACATTTCCAAAGTTGCTATTCAAAATCGAGAAAATCGGTTGACAAATGGATGAGATGTAAGAAATTGTTTATCAAAAAGTTTTCCACCAACATTTTTTTTTCAACCAATAATTGTTCTCGATATTTATCTTAAATTACACTTTGGTGAAGAGTATATAAGATTCGGCACTGCCGAATAAAGCTTTCTTACTTGTGTTTTTTTTTTTTTAATTTTCCAACAAAAACTCCTTTTGTTAAAAATTTTATATACCAAATTTTTGTAAACTTGTTGCGCTTCACTTACCATTTGTACGGATTCTACAAAATTATCAAAATCAGTTTTAGTCTGACAGTAGAAGCCTATACAGCAACTTGGATCCATTTTATTTGTTTTAAGCTTTCTGGGTGACTTGCAGTGGAATGAGTGTAAGGGGAAATTCTCCTGATTAACATCCACCATTTCCTGGCAGTAATGAGGATCTAAATGTATTAATTTATCCTCTGCAAAAAAGCATAATAATAAATAATTAAATAAAAAATATTGTTTAAAGTGATTAAATTATTTTGTATTACTAAAATTACTGTGTTAACCTTACCTTGAAATCCAACAAAATATAATGAGTGCTTTGGACGACCTCCAATAATGCCAATACAATATTCAGTGCTGAGCAATAATTTCAAACAGTGAGCATATACCGGATTCAATTTTTCTGTACCCAAACGTAATGGTATTAATACAATCAATGACTTCCAATTTTGTTTAGCCTCTAAAGACTTGGGTGTTTCCGGTTTACGCCAAGGTACATGAGGTTTGGGTGTGGGTTCGGGTATGCAACATTCTGACTCGATATCTCCGATATAAACTGTCAAATAAACAAATTTTAAAATATATCTTCAATAAGCTAAGGAAAACCACTTACTTGTACAATCCTTCGCCACATATATAACCAGATTATCAAAATCAGCATTTTCTTGAGCAGCATTTTTTAAGGCTTGTCTATATATGTTTAAAATTCAAAAGAAAAAATAACAGTTGTCATGTTTCATATTCGTTAAGCTTTAACAATTACAACATACCGTAATAAATATGATACTGATGCTGGACCATACCAATCACCAGGTTTTTTACCCATTTTTTCACCCAAACCGACTAAGGTGTGTATAGAAAAGGGCGAACTTTTCGATGAACTATCACCAAACCATTTAATAATCTTTTTATGCATATTATCCTCATAGGTTGAATGCAATTGAGATTCTGAATCATAACGCCAGCCTTGTGAGAAATGACCATCATAAGAAATGTAATTCGAAAATAAGCACAGATTTACTTACTGCGTCCCAAAAAGTGACAAATTAATGCTTGGGCTAATAACATTTGACCACTGCGCAGCATACAACCCCAACCACAGTCTGAAGTGTAATTTGAACCATTCATCAAGGGAAACTCTCGACGATATGTCATCCATATACGGCTGTAGAAATCACGTTTAAACCCTTCAATACCCTCCTCCCAGGGATTATCGCCCACCTGATTCTCTGTAGCATCCATAGCCAATTCCTGTGGCACAACTATCTCCTCTACCTGTTGAGGATTTAAGATTGGATACAATGGAGCCGTGTTACTATTTGGTGTCATTATGTTTTCTGAGTTGACTTGTTGTATTGTGTCATAAGCACTCGATATTATACCATTGTCTTGACCCGGATTATTACTCAATTCTGCTGATGTTTCCATAGAAGAGCATGGCGTTGATTTACGATGGTAGCATCTCCCCAACAACCAGACAGGTTGTTCTTTGGAAAAATTTGATTTCAATTTTCCACTCCAGCCGTATTTAACATTGTGCCACATGGTAAGCAACTTTGACTCCATGCCTTTTGTGGGAGTTCTACCAGCAGCCGGTGTTGATGTCGAAGTCGATGATGCGGTGTTGCCATCGTTGTCATCACTTTCTGCTGCATTATTAACACAGGAACCACTTGAAGTGGTGTATAGCTGTTGAAAAGCATTGATAAAACGTGAAGATGTAGATATTTTTCTTTGAGGTGTTGAAACTTCTGATTTACTGGTATTTGCAGTCGCTCCAGTAGGAGGTTTTTTAATACATTGTATAGTAGCTGCCTGTTCCTCCTCAATGGCTCCCTCCTCTACAGGTATTATATTAGCAGCGGTTGTAGTCGCCACCGTTGATCTCCCTTGAAACAATGTCAATTTCTCATCCGTTAACTGCGCCAATAGACCATCATAGTTCATCTGCGAATGTGTATTGCAATAAGGAAATTTCTTTAAACACGGATACATTGTTATTGAACTCATTACAACAATTACTACGTTATTTTCTGCCTGCCTGCCAACTACTTATGTACCATATATCGATCGGTAACAAGAAAATAAAATTATTTATGTGCGAATGACTAAATTGTTTATCACTAAATCACGGTCTCTGTATGACTGTTCTTGGGAAACCTCAATTCACACGTTCAAGTAAAATATCTATCTATCAGGTAGTAGTATTTCGCCAAGTAGTATTATAGCACTTTGTTACTTACCATTTATGTTGATAAGTTTTTTCTTCTTTCTATTGTATAGTGTATCTGAAAATGTTTAATGTTCTCCTTATCTTCTTATTATTTATGATAGCGTTTAGTAAGTGTTTTGTTTATATAGATAGATATTTTTTTATTGGTTTTGTTTTTATTCCTAATTTCGCGTTTGATAATTATTTATTTATATTTGTTAGAATTTTCTTAATTGCTCAACAAAATAATAATGAATGCAAGCAGCAAGTGTTAAGTGAGAAAAAATAATATTGCACATATAGAACGTAAATTTTTCTAGTTTCTCTTTGTTCTTGACATTTGTTTGATTACTCAATTTTGCATAAGATTTTGTGAAAGTGAAGAATCAAAATAAAAACACAAAAGCAGTTGCATATGATGTTATGAACAAAAACTAATCAGAATAAAAAATATTCGGTTATTCGAATGCTTTTTAGTTTAGAATACATTAAGTGTAATTAACATGTTGGTATTAAATATAATAAATAAATAAATAAATAAACATAACAAATAAAATAGATAAATAAATAATATATAACAGATAAAAAATAAAAAAAATTGGATTTGGGTTGAAACTAGTTAACGGTCTGATTAATATCGACTGTATTCAAAACCATATATCTTAGAAAACACACGTTTTCAGGAGAGTAAAACAAGTTATTTCGCTAATTTATAGGAAATATCGCATTCTTTCTTCTACAATATATTTCTAAGTCCGCTACTAATTTCTACATATAATTTATTTTCAAAATTTTGCATTTTTGGCTAATTTATAAAGATAGAGGGTTTCTTATACAAAAATATTTATATTAATAAATTTATTGCAAGAATTTAATTTTAAATAATATTTAATTTGAGACATTGGTAAATTTTAGCATGTTCTATGCACATTATTTAAGGGACACAACAAATGAAAAGGTAGATACGTAATATAAATATGAAGGAATTAATATTGAAATAAAAAAGTAAAATTAACGTACGCAAAAACTTGGAATATGTAAATTTGGTCATTATTTTAAGTTTGATGTTTATACCTTATAGCGAAAAGCATTGGATCTTCAAGCTATACAAATTTTCGTACTAGATTAAAGATAAAATGCAACCTGTTTCTTTATTCTAGTACAAAACGGTCGATGGCGTAAAACTCCAACGCCTTTCACGGCCATATATCGAAAAGGGTTAGTCAATTAGTAATTTTTGCTCAGATTCGTTATCAGCTTGCCCAAATTAGTAATTAAGCTTATTTTATAAGCAAAAATTGGACAAAATATTGGGATTAAAAATTAATTATTCAAAAAGATAAACCCCCTATCTTTCTGAAATATAATTTTGTTAAAATAGACAAATTATATTGTATTTGCTTTGAAATTTGTATCACAGATGTTTGCTGAATATTTTGCCATCAATAACTCATTTTCATGAAAATCTAAGATATAGGGTATACAAGTACTGACATTTATTTCATTATAAATATACCGTAGCATATGTATATATCAAAATAAAATTAACACAAACAAAACTGTTAATGACTGTGATTTTAATTTCAGAACAAATTTACGATTTAAACAAAAAATTACACACCCCTGTCAATTTAATTTTCCAATATGATTTTACTTAAATATAAGTACAGGTCCAATAAAAATAACCGATTAATATTTTGGTACTAATATATGCAACTAAGTCGCATGGAATACAACTATGTTGCCAAAACATAAAGCCCAATAACAACGTTGCAAAATGAGCGGCGCTCGAAGAACAAATTGCATTTTTTTATCGCAGAAATTTGGAAATTTTATTAAAAAATTTACAATAATTGTGCCTAAAACTTAAAAGTAAAAATATCAAATCTCTTTAAAAATAATTACCCTCGTTAAAGCAATTATAATGTAATTAAATATTTACAAAACATTTAAGATAAAAGTTAAAATTGAAGGAAAATATCAAGAAAAAAATTTGCTGGAAAAAATACACACGTCGTTTTCGCTTTTTTCAATGGTGGCTTTGAACAAAATGTGAAAAAAGCTTGAAGAATAGCTAAAGTTGCATTTTGTTACAAGAACATGAGTTTATCAAAAGAAAGTAGAATAAACAAAGTAGTGATCTAATTGAAAATAAAAGATCTATAAAGAAAATTATAAATTAAATAATTGTTTATTGAAAGGAAAATTTGTTTTTATTTTGTAAAAAATATTTTTTTTTGTAAAAAAAATTGTGTTAAAAGAGAGTTTGTAAAACAAGAGGGTGCTCTGACCTCACGAATCAAAATCAAAAAGAGAAAACGTGTAATTGAAAGCAAAAATAAAAAAATAATAAAAACGGTTGTTTGATTTTACGAGAGGAAGGCGGAAAGTAAACAATGTTTATGTTTTGATTAGTAGTGGTCCACTAAATAATCAACCTACGTGTAAACATTACAAAATATAACAAGTAATTAAATATTATGACAGAGGCAAAACGTGTAACACTAACTACTATTAGTAGTACGGTTAGCTCCTCCTTAATGACGGCTGGTTCGTCAAACCCTTCACGATTCGGTGCAGATTTCTTGGCCCAAACAGAAAAACCTACGACAGGCACTACTTCTTCATCAGCGGCGACAAAGGGTTCAACAAAAACGATACGTTTAAACGTTGAACTTTTTCAAACGGACTCTAGTAAATATCCAGAGTTTAATTATGCTAAATTGTTACATTTGGAAAAGGTAAGTGGAAGAATATTACTTTTATTTTGTAAAGTGGAATATAAAATTTTGTCATTAATAATTTATCTTTTAAGAGCACGTGCTTTCTTCTTTAAAAATGCTTTTTAAATCTTTTGGAAAAATTTAAATTGTCTTTACCTAGATACATAGGTATTTTTTTTTCTTTGAAAGGTTTTAAAATATGAAATCTATATGCTAATGAAAAATTACAAAGATTCCAAATTATTAAAAGTTAATTTACAACACATTTCTTACTACAACAAATATATTCTGACCAAACTAATTTTTAATATAGGAAGATTTTCTGATAATATATAATGATGGATATAGTTATTTCCACCGACATTGGTTCGCCTTTGAAGTAAAAACATTTAACATTTTTTTAAAATAAAAATGAGAGATTTGAGATTTGTCTTGTTGAAATGTTTGTATTTTGTTTCGTTCTACAACCTTTAGTCACGCGACATTCGTACCCTGACATATTTTTTTTTATACCTAAATTCATAATATATTTTGGACTAATGTAATAATAATATAAATCATAATACAATAAAATTATATATAAAAATTATTATTTTTTTTAATAAATACGCCGTTATTGTTTTAAAAGGAAAACAAAAATAAAATATCAGAGATTTAAAAAAAGATTACTATCCCGAACGAGAAACTTTGAAAATCAAAATAAAATGTTTAGCGTCATTATAAGTTGCAGTAACTTATTTTTTAGTAAAAGCCTCCAAATTTTGATTTGAATTAACATTTTTAACCAATTTATTAGAACAATCTCGGAGTACTGATAACAAACCATGATTTAGGAACGCGACATTGGAACAATAACAAAAACAAATTAAAAATTTACCGTTAATGGAGCTTTGTTTGGCCTCTTTTAATTTTGTAGTAATCATTTGTTGTTGTTTTACATATTGTAAATATTTAAAAAGATGCGTGCAGTCATAAATATATAAACTAAACTAAATACTAAAGAGAAAATGCTATTAAATGTACCTAAGAGTAAGAAAAATATGTATATTTTCAGTTTTTAGTAGAATTTTCTTATGGTAAGAACTCAGATTAGCTGAAAATACATTATATTATAAAAATTTTAAATATTTTAATATTATGTTAGAAAAAAATTATTTTTTATGAACATTTTTATTTTCGGTCGCGGTGGATCTTTCTGTGGAAATGTCCATATGCTTTGGATTCAAAATAAACTGAAAAAAATATATATTTTTTCCAGTAAATATTATGAATTTCAAACGCAAAAAATAAGCAGTTATTTAAATTTCTAGTTCTAATAATTCTTTTATTTTTAATAATATTCTACTAATTAATTTCATAGAAAAAACTTAAAAAGTTGAAACAAAAATCAAATGGATACTCTGATCCTTTTGAAGAAAACGACGATGATGTAGCACGCATTGCCAAGGAACTTGAAAAGAAATATGGTAATACGTACAGCAGTGGTCGTGGTAAAAATAAAAGAGATGATGTCGACATTGGAATGGGTTATGATGAATCAGATTCATTTATTGACAATACAGAAGCGGTAATTGAAATTGAATATAAATTTAATGAAGAATAGTAGAAATGTAGTTTCTCACATTTTAATATCCTTTGTTTTAGTATGATGAATTGATACCCGATGAAGTTGAAACCATTGAAGGAGGTTTTTACATAAACTGCGGAGCTTTAGAATTTAAAAAGTTGCACACAGAGTCGTACACTACTAAAACAGACGAAATTATAAAAATGCCCAATCGTCCGAAAAAGCGGGTAATTTCTTCATCATCAGAAGATTCTTCGTCTTCAGGTGACGACGATGAAGATGATGACGATGATTCTGAAGACGATGATGATGATGAGACCTCGGTGGAAACGAGTAAATCAAAATCATCAGCCAGTACCAGTGATAAAAAATCAAAATCATCAACTGCAACAACATCCAATCCTGCCAAAAAGAAACCAGTTGGTCCTGAAAATGGGGGGCCGGCTAAGAAAAACAAGGAAAAGAATCTAACAAGTGGCCTCTCATGTTCGGCTTCTAGTTCCCCTAAAATACCAGCAGAAGAAAGAGCCTCCGACGTAGAAAGGAATGCAAAGAAAGTGGAGAAAACCACCACTGTAAAAGATATGCTTAAGGCCCAAAGGGATAATTTCTTAAAATCACAAACCACATCATCAAATGGCGAAGCCAAAGGTAAGTCATCTGGCGAGGATGATGATGATTCTTCTAGCGACGATTCCGAAGATGACGATGAAGATGGCGAATCAGATGATAATAGTGATTCAAATCAAAGTGCAACTCAAGCATCAAAGGATAAGAAACAGGCATCTGGCACAGAAGATCAAGGCAACGAAAGTATGTATTTTGTTTAATAGAAATACACAATTTTTTGTTGGTTAAAACATTGTTATTTTAATTATAGAACTGAGAACAAGTGATACTAATCTTCCCGAGATTGAGTCAGATGTTTTAACCAGCATAATTGAATTTAGAGATGGCGTCAAATCCCAGAATTTGATTGGCAAAAAGTTTCAATTCGATGACAAATTATCTGAAAACTTTCTCAAGTAATTTAAAATGTGCTTTATCAATAGGCTTTTTTTATTGCAATTATTATTATCCCATTTAGAATTGATGACTCTCTGTTGTGCATTGACAAGGCTCAACGAAATATGGTATTTGCTCATTTGGAATTTCAACTTTCCCTGCCGAAGTACTTTTTTCTAAGGAAAGCCAAACAATTGCGTATTAAAGAAGAAAAGCTAAAAAGCAAACGTTCATTTAATAAGCTGCATAAGGCTATAACAGAAACAATGTCAGCAGTTACAGCCAGTTATGAAGCAGAGCTCCGAAGATATTCTGAACTATTGTAAGTTTTTATTCTCATCATATTTTTATTGTCATTTATTTCTTATTTATAATTTCAGAGCGTCCAATTCTAATGCAGATCAACCTCCCAAAATGCCAAAGAAAAAATTTCCCTGGAATACAAATTTAAGGTAGTATTTATTTTTTATTTCTTCCAAATATATAATTTATCTTATGGTTGACTTTTTTTCGCAAGAAATCTTTTGTACGATGTCTACCAAGGACGTTGGACATCCTATCCCGTTTTGGGGACACGCAAAGAAACTCTCGAAGAATTCATTACCAATTATATGCGTGAAAAAGTTGTAGAGATATGGCCTAAAGGTTGGATGCGCTATGAAGAACTACAAAAAGAAATCGAAAAACGTAAAACGGCAGCTAAAAAGGCTAAAGAGAAGAAAAAGATCGCTTCAGCCACAACCTCAGGACAATCATCACCCAATCCCAATGTATCGAACAATCCATTGACATCAATACAAATTGCATCTGTATCCTCATTAGCTGGATCAACTACAAACACCGGTCTTCCCCTTGCAACATCAGCGACAGCGACCACACAACCTGTCTCTTACTTGAAACAGTTTGAAGATTTCGCTCGTTCTAATGCCAACTCAGATACAGATTCTGTAGCCAGCAGCAGTACATCATCAACATTAAAGCGTAAAAACCCAGATGCTACCCGCAATAAACCTATGAAACCTAAAGCGGCAAAACTGAATGGGGACCAAACGAAATCCATAAATAATGCACCGCCTACCATATCGGTTGATTTGGTATCGCCAAGCAAAAGAACTGATCACAGCATTAATCATATAATGTCACCAACAGAGGGATCTGCTGCGACAACTTCTACGGCCTCATCAATTTTTAGTGCCACTACAGCTGCTGTGTCACAGCCTTCAAAACATTCCACTAGTACACATGTCATTGATCTCGATAACTATAAGAGTGTGGGTGATATACTGCAAACATCGAAGCAAATACAAGCGGCCGCCAATGCGGCGACATCGTTACTAACTACGGTTTCACGACGTGAAAGCAGTGGCGATTCGGAAATAGAAATTGTTGGTGTTTTTCCGGCCAAGCAGCAAAATAAAAAACTGAAAGTTAATAATCGTAGTTCAACGTCAAATTCCAATTACAATTTTAATACTGAAAAGACTTCAACATCTAGTTCCCACCATCATCACAATAACAGTAATAATCGCAAAAAGGGAGGAGGCAACTCAGGGTTAACAAATCTACCGGTAATGGATGTAAATAAAATGGTTAATACTCTTATGGAATTGGGAGATGTAAGTTGTACAATTTTATTGAAATAATTTTATAGAAATGAATGTATATTCGATTCGTTTCAATTTGATTTATTTATTTATTTGAAGATGTTTTGTTGAATACCTAATGAGCAGTTAAAAATAGTATTTATTATTTATTTTCCAGCCACTTTAATTCAAGTATTCAAATTATTTAAAGTATTCAAAAAGGCTAAATGAAGTTCTTATAAATCAATTAGTATCCTGGCTAAAATCGCACATTAATATTTGTAATATTACATATTGAAATTTATTTTTTTAGTATTGAAATTAAAATTGTTTGTTAAATAAAGGTTTCTTTTTTGGAAAAAAAAAAAATATTTTTTGTAGTAAAGTTAGCGTTTTGTCATTTCATTTGTAATTTCCACGTTTTTCATTTGCAAATCCATAAATTCTTTTAAAATCTATGAAACCGACCTTTATTGTTAATTACGAAAGAGTTTTTCTTTCTTTCTTTTTTAAATTTATTTACCACAAATTTCAACTTTTGGATTTAGAGTTGTATGAATGAACTGCTCAGCAAATATCACCAACGTTTTGGTGATTCTAATTTTTTTTTTTGTTTTTTTTTTTTTTTTTACCAGTCTAAGAAGGCCTCTTAACAATTCGTTTAATGTGTCCTCATTAACAACAATAAACCAGTGAAAGAATTAGCGAGCATAGTGTGGTAGATAGCGTGAATTAATTATGTCTGTAAAATATTATGAACAAAGGGACCCATGAAAATATTGAAATGCAAACTTTTTAACGACCACTTGAAAATTTCACAAAAATTTTAACTTTTGTTCTACCAATTTTTATTAGCAGAAACAGAACACAATAGTAGGCTCTTGACAAAATTAACCTAAAATCGTAGGTGCTTTAAAAAAGATTTAGAGGCAAAAGATAATTTCATTGTATACAATTTTATCACGCTGTTAATATCAATTTAAAAATCACTTAAATTATTTAATTTATTTTTATTCACAATGTATGTAATATATTCTATTATTCTAAAATTTTATATCAAATTTAATCAAATTAGGAGTTATATTTTTGCCCATATATATCCTGGAACGTTATAGAGAACATGTCCTTCTGTATGTTGAAATCAACTTTTAAAAGTCCCCAAATAACTTACATACATGATTGATACATCAACATATTTTCTATAGTCACTCTTAGATTGCTATTTATATTCAGGTAAATCGGCACACAATTTGCTGAGATATAAGCAACAATAAAATAGACAACCAGTTTAGCATAAACTACAAAATTCTTGTAATTTTTTTATCTTTTTTTTACTATGTAATTTTTTTTATCAATTACATAGTGTTTTTGAGTAATTATCGTAGTAACGTAATAATAGTTGAAATTAAGTTTTCGGTTTAAATTTATAACACCATCAAAAATGTCTTCAATATACAAACTATGCATATATTGCAGGAATTACAAATTAAACCAATTTTAACATCGACTGCTCAACAAAAAACACAGTCGTCATCCTCATCAACCCAAATGTCACAGGGTCCTGGGTCGCATCAATGACCCACAACACCATTATTAAATCTCGCAACGAGTGGTTTTTTAGCATCTATCCCTTCAACTTCTATGGCAACAAACTCATTTTATAATCATGAACAAACTGTAGCAGCGGCCTTAGTATTATCCTCAATGTGTGGTAATACCTCAACAACAACTACCACCGGAACCAAGTCAACTATGTCACTGCCAACGATTGTGGCTAATGCTGCGAGAATACCACACTATTCAACAGCAACAACAACACCAGCAACACTATTACCACCCAATACTGATAATTTACATTTTAATAATTTAGCAACACTGCCTTTATTTTTAACACCACCGCCACCCCCTTCTTCATCCTCATCTCCCATTGGTATAAATATGAAATCGCTTTTACCACCATCGTCAACTCATTCACCCTCATCATCTTCGCCACTCAATATGTCACCTTCAACAAACACGGGATTCTTAACCCCAAATCCTTTCTTAATTTCCAACTCCCCATCACCACCCTCAAGATACGACCGTCGGTCTAAATCGCCAGCAGTATCATCATCGTCATCACAGCCGTACAATCATCTTTCCCATCACCAGCACGTACAGAAATAATACTAATGATCGTATTGAAATTTGTTTGAATAAAATGTCCTTGTACTTGTTGCATGATTTTTATTGATACTTATTATGTTTTTATATAAAAATCAATTGAAAGTAGTGTGTTTCCTTATGATTTATATATTTTTTTTTTTTGTTATAGAATTATTAATTATTTTTTGTAATGTGTTTTATTTTTAATTTAATTTTAATCAGTATAAATATTACATACTATATTAAAAATTTGTTCTTTAAGAAATTGTATCGTATTACTAATAATTTTTTCTAAAAAAAAAAAAAAAAATATAAAACAAATCATAATTAATAAAGTCAATGATTTCTTATCAATTTTTATAATTTTTTAATTTTAAAACTTTTAAAGAATTTCGGTTATTATTATAGTTTAAGGTTAGCAATTTAATTTTCGCAAATATATATAAAGAAGCAAATACAAATATCTGGGGGCTAATCGAATACTTATTTGAACGTGCGAGTTTTTTGTTATTCTTTGGATTCTCTTATTCGATTTCGAATAAAATGTATAGAAAATTAAATGATTGTGCTCGATAACGAACGAGTGTTTACTCGAACGCTAATAAACGTTCGAAATTTATTTCGATTCGACGGGTGCAAGAATTGTTTCAATAAAATATCGCTAATGTTAAATCAATAGTCCACTTTTCATAGTTTAGCAAAACTGATACAGAAATATTAAAAATTTTTGAAGAATTTGCCCTTCAAAATCAATGGCTCATATTTCAGCCATTTGTGGACCGATTTTGCTGATTTTCAATACTAAAATTCGGAAATATATCAATGCAAAATACAACTCAAATATTGCTTTTTTTTAACTAAGTACTAAAAACCATTCCATATGCGAAAATCTTTCAGAAAGATTTATTATACCCTTCACCATGAGTAAGGGTATATATTTAATAAATTATATATATTCTGGACCGTTATAGATAGCTGAGTCGGTATAGCCGTCTGTCCGTTGAAATCAACTTTCCGAAGCCCACAAATAACCTAAATACATGATTGATACATCAATATATCCGCTATAGTCCAAATGAGGCTGATATTTAAATTCGGTAAAATCGGCCCACAAATGGGTAAACCATATACAAAAACCACGACTACCTCAATTTTTTAATCTATTTTTGGTCTATATATATATCTAGATTACTATGTCATTAATGACAAACTTTTCAAAGATCTTTCCAACGACGTATATAACGTCACAGAAATTCGGACCGACAATGGGACAAAATCGTAGAAACATTTTTTAAAATCTTTTCCTTAAACTATACTTAGCGAAGGGTACATAAGATTTGGCACAGCCAAATATGGCTCTATTGTATTTTTATACCCTTCACCAAGGGAATATATAAGATTGTCATTCCGTTTCTGAATCGTTATAGATAGCGGAGTCGATATAGCCACGTCCGTCTGCATGCTGAAATCTACTTTCCGTAGCCCCAAGAAACTCACATACATTATTCATACATCAATATATCCGCTATAGACCCGGTTCGAGAAAATCGGCTTACAAATGGCTGAGATAAAAATAATTATATTTTGTTCACTTAGGGCCTCATTTTATAAAACGAATCGTTCAGAAACGTAAGCAATTTGTACGAAGAATACTGGCAAAAAAGTTTGAAACTTGAAAATTTGTTTGACTATTTTTATAGGCATAAAGTATGTATTTTTTTCATTTTTTTATTACTATTGAAATATTTTATATCTTTTAAATGGCGGTTTAATTATAAATAGTACACGCAAGAATGTATTTTCATGATCTAGCCCAGCACTTTCAGAAAATGTAAAAGTCTTTGAAATCGGATGGAAAACAACCGATGGCACTCGTTTAAAAAAATTACATGTCAAAGTTGCACTACTTTGAGTCTCCTTAGCGCCGCCACTGAAGTACGTGTGGGGTCCTTTTTCAAATCTAAAAGTCGAATACTGCTTGGCTATGCTCATGTCAAATTTTATACCGATCGAAGCAGTCATTTAGAAATGCGAGATTTATTTCCAAAAAATTTCGATTCTGCTCTACTGTGCATAGTTAATGCATTATGATCCGTAATAATCGTACATATAAGTAGTATTTTGAAGTTACCTTGTGGTTATTGGGACAGCAACATTTCTTTTACAATTTTTTGTCTTTGCTTAATTCTGTTATTTTCCTATGTTTTTATTAACAGACGTTTTAAATCAGCAAATATTAGATTTTGGTTAACATAAGAGTACATTTAAAAATGAAAATAATACATAATGTATACTTCTTAACATTGTTGTTATATAGCTTAGCAGTGATTTATAAATCACGTTCACTGAGAATGACGTTCTACAAAAATCACGCGATTGCTCTTCTCTCGTTTTTGACAACAGACTTAGGTTTTTTCTCTAAACAACGCTTCTATGTATATTTTAGTATATGCCTCTGACAATTATGTTTGATTTTAAATGAAAATAACTTAATTTTTTAAACGTTGGAATTTATACAAATTAGCTACTAGAAGAGATCATTGTGTTAAATTCGTATTTTTTAGGCTTTATCTTTTAAATAAATAGTCCTGTTACATATAATTATTAAAACTCATTATTTTATTATTTAGAAAATGTTATTTATAATTTATTTATTTTAAAATTAGAAATTAATTTATAACTTGTGTTTATTTTTCTAAAATGATGTCAATTTCTCTTTAGTTTTTATTATTAATAATTATTATATCTTTTTTGGATAGTCTACATTTACCATTAAATTGATTTATATTTTGTTTGTTAAATTACATACTTAAATAATGCAAATATATCTAATATCATCGAATTAAAGCACATCCATAAATCAATAAAATCTGCAAATCGGTGAAAGTGCATAGAAAATGTAATGGCATACCATATTTATTAAAACTACTGTAATTCGTAAAAAGAAATGAAACATTGTATATATATATATTTCATTTACAATGTTCACTTCTTTTTTATGTAATAAGATCAAATTTTATATTATTTAATGTATGTAGAATATGTACACTTGAATAGCGCCTTACGGGAAAGTAAGTGGCAATTATTTGTTATACAATAGACTTTATAAAAAATATTTAATATAATAAAATCATTTAAAACGTACATACACATATTTTTTAATTTCTCCAACTTTATTTCTTATTGCAGACATGACACAAATTAAGTTCGTAAAGTTTTAAATAAATATTACCTTTACTAGTTAAGTAATGTTTTCAATGGTCATACCTTTGAGATGAAGTTCATTGAAATATTAACTAAACAAATATGCATATTTTAAAGCGTGAAATTTCAAAAATAATAAATTCATTGAAAAAAAAAAAAAAAAATGTGTAAAAGTTTCTTAAAAAAGAGAATTGGAAAAATCCAATTAAATATTTGAAATACATAAAAGTGTTATAAACAAAATTAAATATAGTACATATGTAAATAGTTTTGAATGATTGTGTTTCGGTACCAGTTTTTCGATTTAAATTAAAAAAAAAAAAAAACATCACAGTCAAGTAAGAATCCTTTCATTTTCTGTTTGAGTGAAGAGGCAAAAATGAAAAAGAAAAGCGAACAAAAAAATATATAAAAATTGAATTGATTTTACTTGATCCAACGCAATATAGATGTTAAACGATTGGCCGCCGATGTCATTAGTCCCTCGGCAATGGTGGATTGTTGTTGTGGCCCAGTTGCTGTGGGCATTAAATTTGTATTGATAAGTTCCTGTTGGGTTGGTAAGCTGGGCACAGATTCCCAATCTAAACGTAAGGAATTTTCATCTAAAGCAAAAGTAACGATAAAAAACTTGTTCTATCGATTAGGTATTAAAAAAAATAAAACCTACCTTCTGATTCCGATTCTGTGGCCGTTTCAATGCCAATAAGTAGTGAATCTACAGATTTCATTAATGGTGCATTTGCCACCTCTTGAAAACCATGACGTCCCAAATCACTCTTTTCTGGATCCAATATAATAAGCATATTTTCCAATGTATGATTCTCATTGAGAGAGCGTAATTTAACCTGTTGTGTATAGGCTAAATACATAATATTTGAATTAAGCCTAGATACTTTGCGTAAAAACTGTTCCTCATTTAATTTTTTACAAAAATCTCTGAAAATAAAACATACAATAATGTAATTACATTCAAAAATTCAAAGTAAAATCGTTATAAATAACTTTATAATAATAGTAAACGGCCAAATTCCACACAAAAATATAAACACCAGAATTATTTTCACATTCGAAATACATTGATGTTTTGTATATGGGCAATTCCATGTCATCGTACGTGACATTTGTACGCATATAAAGTGGAATAGATTTTGCAAAAATAAGAGTATCTGAAAAATAATTTGGTCGTTATGTTCCATTCAGATAAAGTTCTTTCGAAACATTGTCTAAAATATCGATCGAAATTAGGGTATATCGTAAGTGACATAAAACGGAAGTAATTTTGAGGTACATGTAGAAATATGCGAAAATTTGCGAATCGTCAGAGACTTTATGTTTTCTTTTAATTTCTTACACTAAAAACAATCTTTGGATGATTTTATAATAAATAAAATTTAATATCGTACTTGACAGATTTTTCTCTTATAGTAAAAGAATATTTATTCTGTAAATATATGTATACAAAAACTAAAAAAATAAATAGAAGTTATATACTCCGTTTTAATAAACAATTTGATAATAGTAAAAAAACAATCAGAGTCAAATTCATTTCATACTACATGCTAATTGGGAGCTTAGTTTTCGCTGAAATATTATCCTAAAACATACCAATTAAATTAAAACATTAAATATAGTCAGTTTAAACTATTATTATTAGAAACATTTAAGTGTTTTCTCCTATTCAAATCATCTTGATAAAAAGTTTCAAGGGTTTTTGTTTTTTCAGTCGTGGTTGTCATTCTCGTGGAATTGCCCATATACGATTTTTTTTTAAATTAAAAAAGTGATATTTTATTTAACTTACCCCCATTAACACGAAGCCTGGTTATGTGTTAACTAATAGTTATACTGACAGTTTTCATACAAAAATAATGTTAAACTGTTAGTTAGCACCTAACCGGACTTCGTGTTAATGGGGGTTATAAAAAATAACTTATTTTACTTATTTTAATCCAGATATAACTTTTTTTATATACAAAAAAACTAAAATGCATTCCTGAACTTTTTTAACGATCGTGAAATCGAAACAGAAAACACATAATTTAACAGATCAAATTTAATAGCCAACAGACACATTAACTTTATTAGAACAAAAGGACGAAACTCCATTTTGCACTACATAGTTTCAGAGCTACATCCTTTGTTGATTAAGCCAACGATACTTGTATACAAGGACTACCAAGAATAAAAAGTACATTTTAAATATCTATAACAATACAACTTACCCATAAACTACTTTATAAGGTAATCTCACATTTAAATAGTAACAAATCAATTGCAATAATTGTGTTGTATACGTCAAAGCACCCACAATACGAAAGCCATTAACGCGACTCGGCACTATTTCGTTAGCTGTCGTCTTGGGCACATCGTCTTTGTTGTCTTTCAACCAATCCAGGTACGCTGAATAATCACCATTAGCCGGCAGTGATGGTGCCACAATACGATATTGCATCTCACTTATGCCACTCCCATGAAAAATCCATTTACCACGTATATATGATGTGTTCTTGGCATCGGCCAAAGCGGCTATAGTTTCTGTATCATCTGATGGGGATGTGGGCGATTTTGGTTTGATAGGAGGACGTTCATCCTTGAGCACAATTTCCGATATTGGAAATATATATTCTACCAATTGTCTAATACCGCGACGGGTAACATCTTTAAGTTTGTCTAAGTGCGAATAATGACGTTCGCGTAATTTTCCTATTTTCTCTATGCGATCCAACACATAGTCTTCCAGTTCTTTAACCTTAATTGGATACTTTGGCAACGTTTTACGTTTATCCGAATTTGCTTTGCACAATTCGTTGCGTTGTTCTGTGAGTGTTTGCAAATTGGTTTTCTTATCGACAATTAGCTGTTGCAATAAATCCACTTGTTCTCTATGACGCTTGATTTCAAACATAAGATTCTCACTCGATCGCTTTTCTTTTATCAAACGTTCATAGCGTTGGCTGAAGATTTTCAGACCTGCTTGTATATTTAAATATTTCTGTTGTTTTTCCGATAAACTAAAACAGGAAAAAAATCTACATGTTAAAAGTTCTTCCCCCTCGTACAAATTACTCACCATTCGCCATGGGGTTGACCCTTGCGTGTTATGTATCCGGATTTAACACAATCACGGCAGTGAAATCTGTGTTGCTGTGTAAAACATATTAAACATTTTATGGATGGTGCCGTAGCACTATCCAAACCTCCGACACCAGATTTCAATTTTCTTTTTAATCTTTTTGAGGGTTTGCCTTTCAATTCTACAACTTCGTCATCATCTTCATCGTTCGAGGTGCTAGAAACTTGAAAGTTTTCAGGGGCTTTTGAACTTTCGTCACTACTACTTGAAGCCATAACATAATTAGGTGAATATTTTCAATGTTTTCTGTAAATTTTAAACTACAATAATTAAATTTCAAATATGATATCCACAAATTTTACGTATTTTTTCCATACACAATACTAATAAAGGAAAACAACAACAGAGTGTATAAAGTAAAAAAAAATTATTGATAAATGTCAAAAGCTGCTTCTTCCTGTTGTGCAAAACAAAAAAAAAAAAAACACAAATCACAATAATGCAAACAGCTGTCACAAGGTTGATAAGAAAAAGTACTAAAAATAGTACTAAATTGAGAAAGTAACGTTAAAAACGCTTTTATTTAAAATATTTAGTAAAATCAGTTGAATATTGGCACAAATTAAGTTTAATATTTTTTTATTTGATTTTATGAAAACCTTTTATAACAATTTAAAAATATACGTTGTTTTCCAAGCGAAACCAATTTATACATAACCAAAAAAAAAAAAAAACTGAACGATTTGTGGAGATCTTACTTTAAATTTTGAGAAGTTTTATTAACAATTAGCTTATAAGCTTGTTTTAAATAAATATTCTTGGAGATTATTAAAATTTTTAAAAATTATTCGTGTTTATAAAAAACAATTTTTAAGTTTAGTAAAATCGGAAATTTATCAATAACAAATTCACACAATTTCTTTTTGGGTCTTTTTGTTCCATAAATTTGTTTCTTGTATATTTCGTTATATTTATCAATATGTCTTAGTTTTTATTTGATGATTTGAAGATTGACTACTAAATTTATTTAGTTACAAGTTTTCTAAAGAAGATGGCGGTGTTTAAATTGCTAGTACAATCGTGTACAAAAGAGGTGGATGCGATGTTATGAATGATTGATTATTTTTTGCCTCCTAAAATTTTATTTACAGCTTCAATGACATCTTTAGGTTGGGGCAGTGCATTGGCTTCTAATGTTTTTGCATATGGCATGGGTACATCAACACCACACACACGCCACACAGGTGCATCCAAGTGGAAGAAAGTCTCATCCTCCATAACGCGAGCACAAATTTCGGCACCGACACCTACAAAATTTTGAAAATTCAAATATTCAATATGTATTCTATAAAACTAAAAATTGTTTAAACGAATTATCGCTATAACTCAATATTAACGTCTTTAGTATAGATATGCAACAAATGACAGTTGTCTAAAAGTAATATCGAATCGCATGGTTATTTTGACGAGTTTGATATATCTTTTTTCAATTTCCATATTACGGAAACCAGCTGATTTATATCTGTTTATCTGTGGATAATAGCAGATATAAAAAACAATTTTCAAAAATGTTATTAAATTCAAATTTTAAGTTGAAAAAAATTTGGCGAAAACAAAAAAATTAAAAATATTCTCAACAAAAAATTTTGACCAATTAACCAAAAGCTGCATTTTTGAGTTATATAGATCTTCTGGCAAATGCGATATTCTTTGCTTTTAACTTACCGCTTTGAGGCCAGCCCTGTTCTACTGTAATCAAATGATGAGTCTTTCTAACGGAATTGAAAATAGTTTCAACATCCAAAGGACGAATTGAACGCAAGTTAATAACTTCGGCATCAACACCTTAGAAAATATTAAAAATGATTTTTAAATGCAAATTTCATATAAGCTATATCATTCATTACTCACCCTTCTTTGCCAATTCGGCAGCAGCTTGAAGACTGATTTCTACAGCTCTGGAATGGGCCACAATGGTTACATGTTTGCCGGGTTTCATAATTTTTGCCTTGCCAATTGGCAACAAGAAATCTTTATCCAAAACCTTTGGGTCGATGGGGTAAGCATTGCCATACAAAACTTCATTTTCCAAAAATACAACTGGATCAGGATCACGAATGGCAGCTTTAAGAAGACCTCTGGCATCTTCGGCATCATATGGAGATATGACCTTTAGGCCGGGACAATGAGCATACCAAGCGGCAAAACATTGTGAATGTTGAGCACCAACACCCATGGCAGCACCGTTAGGGCCACGGAACACTATGGGCACATTGACTTGACCGGCAGACATGTAAAAGGTTTTGGCAGCTGAGTTGATGACCTTAAGAAATACATTTAAATGTTGCAAAAATTTATATTTATAAAGTTATTGAAAAATACACCCACTACAGGACGCAGGAAATGCCAACAATTGTGTTTGTTACAAATTCATTGAATTTATGTTACAATTTATTAAACAAACTTTCTTTTACAAACATTTATAAACTAAGTGAAATTTACTTTGAAATTTAAGTTCTAACTTCATTTCAAACCCAATTTTTCCTTAATAATAAAAGCAGGCAGACGACGACCCTTCCAGTAGCGCGGCAGTGGTGTTTCCTTAGCTTGATGTAGTTTGTCCGCAACATATTTTTCAGCATTAAATGCTTCTGCATCTTTTATTTGTGCTATCAGTTTAGCTTGGAATGCCTTCTCCTTGCGCATTTCACGCCTTTGGCGTACCTTAGCCCATTCGAATTTCATTTTGCGGCGCAATTTCTTCAACTTGTGTTTCTTCATTTTGCGTCGTCTAACCACGATCATACGAGCCGCTTCCATTTTATCGTTTTTACCCGCCGTTGGTGCACGTATTTGATTGATTTCATTTAGTATATCACCAATTTCATCTAACCAATTAGCCTTAGTGGGATCTCCAATTTGTTTTTGATTTAACACATCTCCTATAGGTGTGTGATTAATTTGTGGTCTGACGACTGCATAAATGGGTATGGTGGTGGCACTGGGCCGGGTAATACCATTGTAAGTATGCATCGCACGCATTGAAGTTGAGTTGTTTAGCGTAGGTTTCAAAAGAGAGCCCTGTTGTATACATGTAATATAATTGGATAATATGGGTCAATTGTAGTGAAAATAATTTTTTTTTTCGAAAATAATTTAATTTAAGAATTGAATTGTTATCTAAGAGTAGTTGTATTGTGATTTAAAATATAAATAGATTTTAAATCAGTATTACGACTCATTCTTTTATTTTTTGATAAAGACTTAACCCATATTATCCCATTATGGTTTTACTTTACTTAGTAATCAAATGTTGAGGAGTTTTGTTTTGTATAATTCACACACATATATGAATTTAAAACAGGTACGTTTGTCGACATTTCTGTTCCGTTAAAGGGTTAATCTTTTTTAACAAATGTAATATTAATTTAAAATACTTAATGACTTGTTGCTGAGATAATATGAGTTAAATTTCTACTTAAAATAATAGTGTATTTCTTAACATGATTTTCTTAGTAAATATCAGGTTATATTTTACATGCTGAATATAATTTTGTAATTTGATACAACAATATATCAGCTATAGTCCTCGCTCGGTTGCTATTTAAATTCGGGTAAATCGGTTGCTATTTAATTCAATATCGGACAATTCACAAAAAACCATTACTACCTAAATGTTTGACTTATTTCTGGAATACTAAGTCTTTATCATAGACAATATGGATATCTAATGATAGACATTTCAAAGACCTTTCCAACGGGGTATATAACGATATAGAAATACGGACGGATACTGGATAAAAATCGGGAAAATTATTTTTTTAATTTTTACTAACAAATTTTCACAATTTTCACCTAAAAATGTTTTTATAAAAGATTTAGCACAAGATCCTCTGAATTGTTTTATCAAAATTATACTCCATACAAAGTTATAATGTAATTCCCGTCGTCTTTTTTACCATAGCGAAAATTCGAACTGTCTCATAATCACAACAACCCTACATATTATGTACGTTGTTGTTGTGATTGTGAAACGATGATGTAAATTACATTTCTAAATGTTTTGTTGAAATAGATTTCTAAACTACATACGTATGTACATTTCTGCTAAAAATTGTTAACAGCAAGCTAACGAAAAGCTTCGTTAGGGATGACAACTACATTAATTTAGATTGCTTATGGTATAAAATCTTGACTATTTCTAATTATTTAAAAGGATTAAAAAACTTCTACAAATGCCTATAAATCTACTGGTATATGTACGTCACAAACTAATAAAAAAGATAATGCTAATGTTGATAAATATTTGTGCTGGTCAGTTATGTATTTATGATAACTTAATATTAACCTCTTTTATTAATTAGTAGTATATATTTTTTGAACTTACTTGATCAATGGCTTGCATTGAGAAATTGAATGTCATGAACTCACAAACGGGACGCAAACCGGCCATAGCAGCACCAACAGCAATACCGGCAAAACCCATCTCAGTAATTGGAGTATCGATCACACGTTTGTCACCATATTTTTTCCACAAACCACGAGATACCTTTAAAATACAGTAATTAAAAAGAAATACTACAATGTATACAACTTATAAAATCGAATTCACTGTGACGTCACAGTTTTTATATTTGCTATTGCATGCAATCTTTGTTTTTTTGTTGTTGTTCGAATGACCTTAAAAAATCTCATACTTGTCGAAAATCCCCCCTTTGACGCATATTTATGACATTTTATTATCACAGATAGTAAAATATTTCACTAAACGAGTTAGAACGCTCACCCTCAACTCTCTACCCCACTTTGTGGTCAGTAGACTAGATTATTATCACAAACTCTTCTTCTTCATCATAGTCGTTCCACAAATAAAATAGAGCCTAACAAACCATATGAATGCACTTTGTGTACATACACATACGTTTGTTTGATTGTCTCCTCTTGACTACATATGTGTATTCTAACCGTAAGTTTACGTAACCATTTAATTTTTTTGCATTACACTTTAATAAAAATTCACCTTATAAGCACCATCGTACTGCGCCACTTCCTCGCCCAATATGAAGACACGTTCGTCACGTGCCATCTCTTCATCCAGAGCACTGTTCAAGGCATCTCTGACGGTCATTTGTTGTGCAGCCAACGATCTGGATGCGGTGGTCGATAAACCACGACGAGCAACGCTCATAACCATTTTCATAGGCTTCATTTTGTTGAACAAAATAATGTTTCGTTCGTGTCGTGTGTGTGAAAAAAGAGTAACTGCAAGTAAAAAACCGCCTTTTTTATTACAACTAATTAATTTCAAATGGAATTGTGTAATTTTTTCGCAATTAACTAAAAATTTTCTATTTTCTGCAAATCTTCACACTACCGTACCGTTGTCGTTCCTAAAGAGCTGTCAATGAATGTCGAAATGACATTTGGCGAATTAGAGTTGATTTCAGTATTAAATAAGGATGCCAGATGTAAATGGGTTCCACGCGCAATAATTATGTACACTCTGTCAAATTCTATTTCCAACACCATTTGTTTACGTTTGGACGGCAGAAACATATATTACAACAAATTTCTTATTATTCCTTCAAAATAGTGCTTTTAATTTGAAAAAGCAAGGTTGACTACCGATACGACACGCTATATTGGATTATTTCGGTAACGGTATTTAGGTTTGCTATTTCGTAACGGTAATTTTGGTTTGACTTAAATTATTATAATAAAAGGTTGCCAAAGGTAAAAAATTGGTGTTTTCATAATTTAAATTAATTTATAGAATGACGGTGTTTCCGGTTTATGCGGTAACGGTATTTCTCCGAACAAAAACGTATTCAAGTAATTCATTTACAAAGACAATATGAATATCTAATAATAGACATTTTAATGAGTCATTTACAAAAAATTTATTTTACCAATAAATTTGTTCAACTTTGAGTATACTTTGGTATACTGTATAAGATTTGGCACATCCGTATATAGCTAATAAGTATTGATTATTATTATACTGACAAAACTATGGAAACTTACAAAATTGGATATCACTGGTTTTTTATTACTGCTTCACAGCGACGATGCATTGAAGCAATTAAAAAAATCAATCGTCTCCTTTGAAATACATTGACCGCATCTAATAAATATTCCTTCGTGGTCTAAGTGTGAGTCCGTATTTTGCAATCTACAATTTTCCAAAAGTTTTCTATGTGATTGAGATCTGGCGATTAGGCAGGCCACTGGAAAACACATGCCTCAAAAATTTACTGTCTTATTTCTGTACATGAGCTCCAGTCTCTTTCCATTCGGCCGTCATATAAATGTACTCCCATAACTGCCTCTTAAATTGTATTTGGATTCATCCGAAATGGTAACAGTATTACATTTCTGTCTCCATCAGTTTAAATGTTCTTTGGCAAATTGTATAGAAATAAGCACTGTCATTTTTAGATAATTGAAAATCTCCCGGAAAGTAATTTATGGAAATTTCTTAAAGTCTTTTGCTATTAAATTATCTTCTCTTGGAGTAGTTTTACGAGATCTTTTCCCCAAATCAATCCTGCATTAAAATCGTTCATTCTAGTTTTTAAATTTTAGCAAATATTGCCTGTGCCAGTTTTACGAACTATTTAAAAAACTTATTGTGAGAAAAAATTACAAAAATAAATGTCCTCTTATCTTCTCATTATTATAAAACTTGAATTGTTGTTATTACTATTATTATTATTGAAATAACGGTAAAATAAGATACGTTGCAGAAGTTTCCAATGTTTCACTAATGCTAAGAAGTATAACCACCTTCTATAAATGTATTTTTGTTAAAATTGAATTGTTAAAAATCCTGAAATTTACTATATTTCAATAGACAACCTAGTAAATTTATATTTATCTTAGAAATATACATTTGCAAAATAATAAAATATATAGTTTTATAAAAACTTTCGATTATATTGACACTCACTGTTTATGCTAAAAAAATCTATTAGAATTTGGTAAGTTAAAAAAATAATAACTTGTTAATAAGTGATAAACAAACTCATAATACTCATCTTCAGCTTTTTAATTTTTTTTTTAAATATATTTTAACATTACTTCAAGTGTGGGGTAACAGAAAGCCGTTGTTGACAATTTATTTTTTATTAATTAATTTTATAAAATTATTCTGTTTTAATTAACAAATGCACATAATAAGGAATAAAATTCAATATAAATTAAAAACTACGTATACATATACATATATAAATAATTTTTATCATATTTATTTGTTATTCCAACCACATAATTTGTATTTTTTTTTATAAATACCGTTATCTCAAATTGTCTTATCAGAAAGAAATTTCCCTCGTGTCAGCTGTTGAGGGATATTTTTCTACTATAAATATTTAATCATCTGGCAGCTTTGAATTTATGTAATTTTGTTTGTTTTGATAGTCATACGTCGGATATTTTTTTTACAATCCTAGTTTTTCACGGTAAATTCGATAGGAAAAGTTAATTTTTATTTTTGATAAACGTGTGATATAAAATAAAATATTTTTAAAATACACTGTTGTAATTGGTAATATTAAATATCAGTTGAGAAATTTAAGCAGATTTTGGAAAAATATGGACAAAATTACGAAAATATGGATTGGCCCTTTGCCAAAGGACTCGCCGTATGTTAAACCATTCCGTTTTTATTATGTACAAAATGGCCAGGAGAAAAATTGGGATCTAATGAAAGTGCACGATAGTGTGTCTATTATCCTTTTTAATACATCGAGACAAAAGCTGATCTTTGTTAAACAATTTCGTCCGGCTGTATTTCATGGTATTGTTACCACGGATGGTGGTGATATTAGTAATGTTGACTTGGCAAAATACCCACCCTCGTTGGGTGTCACCATGGAACTGTGCGCTGGCATAGTGGACAAAGACAAAAGTTGGCAAGAAATTGCTCGAGAGGAAATCTTGGAAGAGTGTGGTTATGATGTACCTGTCGAGCGGGTACAGGAAGTTATGACCTATAGGTATTGTTATGCATAGTACAATATATTATTGATTTATAACATAACATAAATGGTTTTATTTTAGATCTGGTGTGGGTGCTCAAGGTTCCAAACAAAAAATGTATTATTGTGAAGTCACCGATGCCGATAAGTGTTCCAGTGGTGGTGGCGTCGATGATGAACTTATCGACGTAGTTGAATGTTCCATCGAAGAGGCACGCAAAATGGTACAACAAGGTTCTGAAAATAACAGTCCACCTAGTTGTTTGCTGGGTGTAATGTGGTTTTTAACTAATAAAGCTCCTAATAATTAAAATTGTATTAAAAGCGAGCTTTTACCAAAGTTATTTGAAAAGCACCAAACATTAAATTTGTTGACAATGAGGCAAGCATTATTGATTTTTTATCTTTATTTTGAATATTGATCACAGCCTATTTATCCACTTCCAATAGTTTATCTTTACTATATTCAAAGCTTTGAATTTATTCCACTTTATTGTGATTTTAATAAAAAAAAAAATTCTTAAATTTTAACACATAAATTATTTTTATTTACAGATTTGTGTCATCAGAGTATCAGTTTTTGTTAGCAATAAATATTCAACATCTCAATTCATTTCATCATAATTATTTCTAACAACATTTTGTAAATTAAACTTCATTCTCAATATCAACATAATTCATTATTGGTAAGTCCACCATATATGTATATTTATTATATAGATCAGTGGTCGGCACTCATAGCCCTAACTTGGTAACATAGGTAAACATCACAAATATCAAAGAAGTTCATGATGAAAAAATAAATAAAAATCACAATCAATAGTTGGTCAATATACAACATTACATTATTACATGTAATTAAAATCCAAGTTTCGTATTTTCTTAATGCCGACCACTGATATAGATGAACATGATGTAAATATTTATTATAGTTTGAACTGGAAAATGATTTCCTAAAATATACCATTTTAATTCCTACATACCTAATTCAAGTACTTATTGGTAACTGCCCTAAATTAAAAATTTATTTTTGGCTTATTGCATAAAAATCTTTTATGCTTTAAAATAAAATTTGATAAATTTGTTTGGTGAAAAAAAATATATTTCTCCAGATTTTGACCCATTGTCGGTACGACGTTGGAAAGGTCTTGAAATCTCTGTCATTAGATATTCATGTTGTCTATGCTAATGACTTATTAATTTAGATATAAAAAATATGTAAAAAATCGAGGTAGTCATGGTTATTTGCTTATATTTCAGCTATATATTGATGTGTCATGTCTGTAAGTTGTTTGGGGGCTTCGAAAATTAGATTTCAAAGGAATGAAAAACTTATATTTTTTATTTTACCCGCATATGCATTAAGTTATCTTTACGGATTATATAAAAATTTGATAGACAGATAGGCCCACCATATCTTAAAAACTAAGAAAAGATCGAGCAAAAAAACTGTGTATGTATTTAACATATAGGGCTCTACAAATATGGAGCTTTTCTCGGTGATCGGTGCTTTGCGTTTTTAGAATTTTTTACTCAAATCTAAAATATTTTTAAAAATTGGCCAACTTTGGATAGGGCTGGAGGGGGACTATAACGCCTAAAATGAGCCAAATTTTATTTAACATACATATGCATTAAGTTCTGTTTCCAGATCATATAAAAATTATATACATATGTATAGTCCGGAAGAAAATTTGTTTCTATAAAAGAAAAAAGTATAGGGACTCTTTTGGGGAAAAACGTAAAAAATACTTCCCTCTTTACATGTTCTAAATTTGGATGCGTGTAACTTATTATTATATTATAACTGTTAGTTTTTTTTGTAGACCTTTTTATTTTTCCTATTTATATTTCAGTTCATTCGGATCATAAATAGATTTTTGGCGATTGACCAATTTTGAGGGGTCAATAACTGGCCTACGATAACTCCAATAGTTCCCTAATACCGAATTATTTAAAAAAACGTTTCTAAATCATTGTGCGTCGGCCATAAAAAACAATACTTTTTTATATTCTAAAAAACAATAAAAATACAGATAAAATATATTAAAAAACCATTGTCGTTCAAATATATATCATAACAGCGAAATATAATAGGTGGTTATATTGATTTTGTCATTCCGTTTGTAACACTTCAACATATTTGTAGCACTCCCACATTAGTAAGTATATTCTGGGTCCTCATAACATTCTAAGATGATGTAGCTAAGTCCGTCCGTCTGTTTGTCTGTTGAAAACACGTTAGGGCCCAAACGAAAAGAGCAAGCTGGCTAAAATTTTCCATAAATACTCAATAGAGAGTATATACGTTTTGTTTAATATTGAAAATGGCCAATATAGGTCCATGATTTCACCCAGCCCCCATACAAATGTCCCCCGGAATAAAGTTTGAGAATTCATAAATAAGTTGATTATGCGGCAATCCTGATTTGCACAAATTAGTTCTAAGTACTCTGAAATTATACTTTAAAGCAGTATTGTAAGCTAATAGAGCTATTTAATTTGTGTGCATGTATGGGGCAACGTTTGTCTGTAGTCACCAGACAAGGTCCCCCTATAATAATTAATATCGTGATCAAATTGGACAAAAACAAGTTATATGTATGTATATGAACCTACCAACTATTCTGAAATATTATAAATTTCGATATACATTTAAAAACAATGCCGGAGAACAAATCAATGTAAAACATCATATTGATTTCTTCTACTATGTGTCAAAAAAAATATTAAATATTACAATATTTAGTTAATTTGTCCAAAACAAATAAATTATTTGTAAGTAATTACTGTTCTGGGGAGGCTGTATTTATGCTATGCGTGTGAATTGCTGTTTTCAATTGACAAAGTTCGTTTTTTTTCAGTCTTTTGTTTTGCATGACAATCATTTTGTTGCAGCAGCATACTTTCTTTGAATTCACATAAAAATGCAATAAATAACAGATGATTGTACAAATAAGACTAAAACAGCCATAACAACAACTACTGACGGTTACTGCACAACAACAATCAGTGTAGTATTTAATGTTTGTTTTATTTTTATTTTTGTTGTTGCTGTTGTTGTTTTGCATAAAAAGGTAATAAAACAAGAAACAATTTTATTAGAACACGACACAAATGGTAAAAATTACTTTAACAAGATAAACTAAACTAAACAAACAAACACATCCATTTCGAAATATGTAATAAATAGTATAATATGGAGAGAATAAAAGAAGACGTGTGTCATTAAATGTGTACAAAATGCCACTGTATCGAAAGATTCAAGATGCTAAATTGACTTTAAAAAAAAGTGGTACTAAATGATGATATTGTGGGATTTTTAAAATGTACTAAATTTGAAGTAAGTCGAATGTACTTCTAAAAAAAGCTTTAAAGACAAAATACATACAAATCACTTATTTGCTAGAAGAGGGCCGGCCATAACTCTAAATTTGAGTACTACAAACGTGAAATGTTCACTAAAATTTATGTTATTTTGATAAAAAAAACTTTTTAGAAAAAAAAAAAACTTTTATTTTATTGAAAAATTTTCAAATTTTATTTGAAAAATTCCCTTATTTCTCTCACATTTTATTTGTTAATTGCAATTTCTATATAAAAGAAACGTGGCTTTTAAAAAAGATTGTTAACACTTAAATCCCCCTAATTTCCACAATTTTCATCCCTGTATTAAATTTATTACTATACATTTAAAAAGATCAACTTAAGATGAGTGTTTTGTAAACTTTTTTCAGTTTTAGCAATCAAATAAAATAAAGAAAACGAGAGAGCGAGATAAACAGCAAGCTAATTATAGAAATATTTTCCTAAAATAGATCTTAAACAACTCTTGTAAGTTTTCAATGGCTCAGCTCAATTTCAATGTAATAAAACAACTTACTGCACAGGATATATCCATATAAACTTATATGTATTTGCTACTTTGATACTTTGCTCTGGTGTTGCATGTATTTGTACTTACTCGTATGGATATTTTGGAGGCTGATATGTTGCAGTTTTGTTTTTTTTTTTTCCAAATCGAAACAAGAAAAACTATTATCAATTCTACATGGCTAATTGGTTTTGAATTTATGGACCTGTGTTAAATATTTATGTATGTCGTCTTTCGACAACATCCAAATACCACAATTTTAAAATTGTCTAAACGAAATTACTTATCCCGCTGTTGTGGGGCGCTGCCAGGGGTAGAATGAATAAACGTAATATGTACAACAAACATGATCACCATATGGATTGGATTGTACATACATACTATATGTTTTTAAGATGATATTGTAACTACAATATCAGTAAACAGCAGCAATAACAGATCAGCGATTGTTTCTGTTGTACATTTTTTTCTCTCCTTCTTTCTCTTCTTTGTTATTATTTTTGTGCTTCTTTTTTTTATTTATTTTTTTTGGGAGGCTTTGGTGGAGCTCTAGTATGTACGGTTTATTATACGTTCGGTAATATATAACAGAATACAGCAATTTTGTATTTTAAGCAGAGTGGGGGTTTGAGAAGATCTTGAAAGGGGAGGCAAGTAGTTTTTTTATTATCAAAACTTTGCTCAACATTTGTTTATAATTTACTACTGGTCTGAATGAAACAAGGGACAATTGTAGGCTCACTGTTTGTTTACCACATCTACGGAGGAAAATTATCGGCTGTAGATCAATTTGGCATAATTAAAACAACTTCAAATTGAGTAAAGAAGTTGGCTAATTGTTGCTTACTGATCGGTCTCCCTAATATCCTTTATACATACATGCTATTACTAATCTTTTTATTGAGCACCCAGAAAGAGGCCTGACGAAATATAGTGTATTTTTGTACATTAAACAAGCAAAAGTGTTATATTCAGCTCCACCGAATTTTATTTTTTATCAGATTTTGCTTATTTTTAATACCAAAGTTTTTATGGATACCACTACCCTGGAACCATATTCCTGGAAGAAATATCTTCCAGGGTGCATATTTCTATAATTTCCAACCAAAAATTTTTATTTTATAATATGAATCACTTGTGTAAAATATCAATATATTATCTGCAATTAAGGGTGCGTTCGTAAATGCAGTACATTTGTGCATCACTGTGGATTTGCACCAGAGTGGATTCTCTAAATACGCAATGCCGCCACCGTCATAGCTCTCAGATCACAAAATGCTTAATGTGTCGGTACAATGAGGTATACATCGTTGAGTGACATCCTAAAATGTTTAAAGCTGTGAAGTCTTAGGGACGTCACAGGCTACTTTTTTGGACTTTAGGAGGAGACGAACTAAGTGACACCTAAGAAGACATCTTCAAAGCTGCAAATACATCTTTAAATCAAATATAAACAACATCTTCAGAAAGAGATCAAGGTTTTACCGGTCAGAGAACACAACTTCATATTGACGCAAACAGTCTCAAGGAGCCAGTCAAACTTCGATATCACCAGGTGGACATGCCAATTTAATCGTAGCTCATATATCCCAGTCGAATGAATTTCGTACTTGAAGATCGCCATCCCCTATAGCAGACGCCGAACTGTCTTACGGTGAAAACAAATAGCTACGACACACGATGAAGCAACATGCATAATCCTGTCTCCGAATTATGATTAGCATATGATCGGGGTAGTCTTGACTTCCATATGTTTAAATGTCCATCAAACTTACTTCGCAGCCGCAAAATTGCTTGGAGTTGACATCCGCGCAGAACCCCCAGATTGAAATTTGTATAGTTCTAGTTGATACAATAACAACGCCTTTTCATCATTTTGATGACAGCACCTAAATGTTTATTTATTAAAGAGTTTATGAAACCAAATCGAATAAAGAAAATCGTTATAGATGGATCCGGAGTGTTGTTATACATAGTATAAGTGATTTCATGCTTCAGTCGGATAAATGATGATTGAATTTATCGGAATTCATATGTATAACCAGTATTCGTCTATATCGCAATGCGGTTGGCAGTAGTAAGCACTGAGATCGAAAAATTCTTAAACACGTTTTTCATTAAAATTTTTTGTTTTGATCAAGTTAACTTTGTAAAGCATGTCAGTTATTATGTTAAATGTCAATTATGTTCATTTGTTGTTAATCTGATTAAAATGAGTGACGAGAAAAAAGTGCGTACTAAAATTATTAAATATTTTCAACAAAACCCAACTTGGCCCTACAAAAAGTTGGCCAAACAATCAAAGGTCTGCCGTCAAACTGTTTCCAATGTTATTCAACAGTACCGCGAGAACTTGTCCGTTGATAGAAAACCTGGTTCATGTAGAAGGAATGGTCCACATGATGTTTCTAAAGCCAAAAAAATAGAAAGCATTTTCAAAAGAGCTCCCAACACATCCGGTAAGAAAGCAGCCCGGTTAGCTCAGTGCTCGGACTATTAGGTACGAAAAGTTAAAGCCAATGCAGGTTTAAAAACATACAAGGCTGCTAAAAATTTAGAGGCCAAAAACAGATCCTGTTGCATAATGGATGACGAAACGTATGTTCTGGCAGATTTTTCGCAGCTTCTAGGTAGATTTTTTTATGTTGCAGATGTTCGAGGGAATGTTGAAGAAAAGTTTAGTACCCAAAAGCTGAAAAAATTTCCCAAAAAGTTCTTGGTATGGCAAGCAATATGCAGTTGCTGCAAAATCTCTCTATAAATACCGAAGTTTACATCAAGGAATGTTTACAAAAAAGGATGCTTCCGTTCATAAGACTTCTTAGTGTGTCTACTTATTTTTGGCCTGATTTGGTACCCTGTTACTATGGTAAGAAAGGTCTTGAGTGGTAAAAGAACAATAATATGGTATTTGTACCAAGAGATGCAAATTCTCCAAACTACCTGAAGCTAAGGCCAGTGGAGAGATATTGGGCTCTTGTTAAAAGAGAATTGAAGAGCACAAAATAGGTGTCCAAAAGTGTGGTAGATTTTAAACGGAGATGGACAACCTGTTCGAACAAACTGCCATAAATCACTATGAAAACCATAATGGAAGGGTTTACGAAAAAGGTTAAAAATTTCATCACTAGTGATTAGAACTATAAAAATGTATATTTTTTTTGTAAATTGTAATAATAATTTCGATCGAATAAAAAAAAAATCAAAACTGTAAGTTTAGTGGTTTCAGAATTTTTCGATTTCAGTCCTTATTACTATTAACAAAAACTGTTTAATCGGGTCCTTTTGAAACAAAAATATTCCGCAGGGAATGTGTTTTCTAAAACTATCCAAAATTAAATTATTTTCAATACATACATAATGGTATACAGAATTAGTTTGACGGTTAAACCATAACCAGTTCCTATGTTGTTGGGAACTCTTTTCTGGGATAAATACTTACGGTTGATACATGTGTTGTTGGGTTGACAATATTTGGCCGAGTGAGACACGGGTCGTTCCATAGCGTATATCCAATTTTAGTGGGAAAGCCTCCTATCAACAAGAGACTTCAGTGGAATAATGACACTTGTTTTAACAAAAATTTAACAATTTTATATAAGTTAATTTGAAATTATTATGTAGAGTGTAAATACCGAATTCCAATGCATTCGTTGGCAGATCGATGTAAAGATTAACCTTCATACTCATAAAGAGTTTTTGAAATTATCAAAGGTTAATAAAACAAATATTGTATGAACATTTTGGGGTAATACCAACTTTAAATTCAGATGCTTCAGGTTGCTACTTTACTATGTATCTGCCGTCTATATCGAATATCCACCCATGTTTTCCCATCTCCTAAATACCTACGTCTTTGTAAACAGTTTATATTTACTATTATTTTACATAGACATAGCTGCATAATTGGCATTCAATTTGCAGCAAATTGTTGCAAAAGCCACGACTACAACATAACCAAGCAACAATAACAATAATAACAACAACAATCAAACTTAGTTATTGTTTTTGTTGGTTTCTTAGCAGGCGTATTTAGATTACAAGAGGATAAACATCCAATTTTTTCCTAAATTTTTTTGTTGCTGTTATTGTTGTAGGTATCATACACATTTCTTGTGTTGTTTAAGACCAATAATACTGTTGTTATTGTTTTGTGGCAGGCAGCAACATCATTCGTATCAACAAAATTGTTGCTAGTTGGATACACTCGTATCCATACAAAACAAATAAATTGTAGACAAAGTCATAGACGACGGACGACTGTTTGTGGCTGAGAATGATGGTGATATGCAATCGATATTTTATTATTTGTACAAAAGAAATTTAAGTAAAATTTTTGTTTTTCATTCGTTTGACTTGGTTTTTATCACTGATGATTTTTCTGCCATGTTGTTAGTGCAACAACAAATATTGTTTTTTTTTTCTCTTTTATTTTATTTAGTTTTTTTTGTGAGAGTTGTATTGAACGATGGAAAAAATGTATTTCATACATTTAATTTGATATAAATTGGGAAAAAATAGTTTTGTTAACAATAACATATTTTCAACTTTGAATAGTGGAGTAATTTATCTTCCACAACAACACCATCACCACCACCACCGACACAACCAAACATCATTATCATGCTTATGATGATCACCAAACATCGTCAGTTAGCATTTTAAGCTACAAGTAACTCACATCACACTCTTTGCCAACAGCTAAACGCACTGTTTTTCTTACAACTGAAAATATTTCTACAACATTTGACACGCACTTTACCACAGATTATTTATTTAACTTTTTTTCACATAATTTATAACTCTGTTTCTTATTTTTTGGAGAATTGCTGAAGAAAAACAACGTAAATCGGCTTAAATGCAACGTATTAGGGTGATGTTTGTTGTTTGGAGCAGACTTTTTAGAGTTCAAACTTAAAATTCATCCTAAAAATCGTATATTGTCAAATATCGCATTGATATCTTAGAGCTAGTAAAATCGTGTAGTATTGTGCAAATGCCTAATATTGGATAATTTCGAAAGTTTAATAATAACAAACCTTTTTTAGTTTTAAATTGACCAATTTTCATCATCTAGTTTTATTCCCCGACCCATGTTGTATTGTGACAGATACCGCATGTGAAATATTACGAATACATCTTCGGCTAGTTCCTTCAAGTGGTCATTGACATTAACATATATCTGGACATCTCTTATTTGCATATGCTTACTAGGATAGAAGAAGTTGTGAACGTTTTATATGATCGTCTTCAAAGATACCAATACTTTTATTTGTTTTAACTTTATTTACAAAAATACAGAGAATCCATGAACAAATAAGGACTGAGATCGAAAAATTTTTAACATACATATATGTTAATAAAAATGAAACCACTAAACTTACAGTTTTTAATCTTTTTTTATTTGATTGAAATTATTGTTACTAATGATCAAATTTTGAACCTTTTTCGAAAACCCTTCCATTATGGTGTTTATAGAGCATTATGTCACTTGGTTCATCTCCGTTTAAAATCTAGCATGCTTTTGGACACCTTTTTTGTGCTCTTCAATTCTCTTTTAACAAGATTCCAATATCTCTCCACTGGACTCAGCTCCAGGCAGTTTGGAGGAATTGCCTCTCTTGGTACAAATACCACATTATTGTTCTTGTACCACAAAAGACCTTTCTTACCATAGTGACAGATGCCAAATCAGGCCAAAAATAAGTGAACACATTAAGAAGTCTTATGAATGGAAACATCCTTCTTTGTAAACATTCCTTGATGTAAATTTCGGTGTTTATAGAGCCCTTTGTAACAAATGTTTGCCTTTTTTGCCGCAACTGCATATTGCTTGCCACACCAAGAACTTTTTGGGAAATTTTGTCTGCATTTGGGTCCTAAACTTTTCTACAACATTCCCTCGAGCATCTGCAACATAAAAATATTTATCCGGATGCTTCCATACGTACGATTCGTCATCCATTATGCAGCAAGTTGTATACAAATTTTCTTCAATTTCCATTCACTGTCTTTGGCCTCTAAATTTTTAGCAGCGTTCCTGTCAGGAACTTTTTGAGCCTTGTATGTTTTTAAACCTGCATTAGCTTTAACTTTTCGTACCAAATAGTCCGAGCACTGAGCTAACCGGGCTGCTTTCCTACAGGATGTGTTGGGAGCGCTATTGAAAATGCTTTATTTTTTATTTCTGAACCAGATTTTCTATCAACGGACAAGTTTTCCCGGTACTGTTTAATAACATTGGAAACATTTTGACGGCAGACGTTTGATTGCTTGGCCAACTTTTTGTAGGGCCAAGTTGGGTTTTGTTGAAAATATTTAATAATTTTAGTACGCACTTTTTTCTGGTCACTCATTTTAATCAGATTAACAACAAATGAACATAATTGACATTAAAGATAATAACTTACATGCTTTACAAAGGTAACTTGATCAAAAAAAAAAAAAAAAAAAATCGAATAATACTTGTGTTAAAAGTTTTAATGAAAAACGTGTGTTAAGAATTTTACGATCTCAGTCCTTATAGCAATACATTATATGCCACTTGTTGTGGCGCAGTTAACTTGTTACCTGTTTCCAAGACTTGCGGATAGAATTATTTATTCAAACATGGATACTATCCAGTAGTTGATATTTAACCCTTTGGATTAAAATTGTTATGTTGTTGTAACAGCAGTGGTAGCTGAGTTGACAGCCCTTGGCCGAATGAACTCGGGTCATTCGGTCTGTCGTGGGAATGTACCTATGTTATGTTGTTATGGAATATGTTCTTATTGAAGGCTCCTATTATTTAAAAAACTGCTTCTGTATTCTGTTGTACCTGTTAATGGGAGTTGATAAATATTACGTTTCGATGGACGTTCAAGTGTGAATCATGAATCTTGCCTAGAGATGAGTGTTTTCTTTCCTTCGAACTTGATAAAGTAAATGTTTATTGCAAAAAGATAAAACATTTTATTGTCAACCGACTTCCAAATTGCATGATTCCAAGCATTTTAACAAATATATAACCAATCATTGGTGTATAGAGGCATTTATAACAAATTTATGGATATCCATCTTCTTCCCAAAAAATCTTCAGAAGTACATACTGAATCCAAACTCTAGTGTACATTGTAGAAGTCTCAAGATCTTAATTATGTTTTGGTTTATAACTCTTTAATTCAGCAAACAACTTAAGGATCGTACAATACCTGAAAATGTTTTAGTATATTAAATTCCGAATATTCTGGATCTAGTTCTTAACATTTTAATAGATAATCCTTTTTTATATACAAAACACAAATCTCTATCTCTTTGGTAACAGATTTCCATCGCGAATAAGTATTTTAATGTATTTTGAAATCTATCTCTCATCGCAAATGCTACAAATTGCCACCTCCCTAATACTACACTTGTTATGTTGCATGTTGTTGTTTCGTTTTAGTGTTTTTTTTTTTGAAGCATGATATTTTCGTTTTTTTTTCTTTATTTTCTTTTTCTTCTGTAAATAAAATCGAAATTAAAAACTCTGTTATATAGATTGTTACTAAAAGTATCTGAACGAGCGAGTACATACATACATATGCCAGTGAAATAGTATGTTTAATGTTGTTGTAATAGGAAAAATACCATTAAAAATTGAATTATGTTAAACGTGATCATACATGTTGTTACTAGTCGTCGTATTTCTACTCTATTCCAATCCATTCCATTCCAAACTTACTACCCGTAACCAATATGAGTGTGAGTGTGTGTTATTTAGTGATTCCTTCGGATGATGGTGGTTAATGATTGGTGGTGATGCTGGTTGGTGTAACTGTTGGCAGTTACTTTCTTACTCGTATGATATACAATCTCAAAGTAATTGGTTTTTTCTTCCCTATAGTAGTTATGGTCCACATAACTGTTGGAAATCCTATAAAATCTAAAGATTTATTGATTTTCTTCCGTAACTTTTTATTTGTTTTATTTACGTTTTCCATTATTATATTTGTTAAAGGTCTTCCTTTAATTGTTGTATTCTCATTTTAGAGGAGCTTGTAATTTGTTAGTTAAAATCATAAAAAATACAACAGGACATTTGCAATGTATCACGATGTAGAGGTCCTAATACAAGCAAAATCAAACAGATTTTTAAAGCTATTAGAAAATTGTATTCTTAAGTTTCTTCAGAGATTAATAGTTCTTCAATTTGTATTTTTGGAGCCATTTTAGTTGTGACTCTCTGTTAAAGTTCTTTAAATTGAAGGTGCATTTTTTATGCTCCATAAATTGACTTCATCCTGATAAATAATCGACACGCTTCATTACTATGGAAAGCTTCAACATAACCTACTGCAGATGTTCCATCCCGCCAAAACCTTCTGATATCTATAAAATTATCAATTAAACCACAAGGCTTAATGTCTAAAAATTGTGAAATGATCAAGGAACAATTACAAAACATCGGTTCCGAATCTTCAAGTGAACAAATTTTGACTTGATGGAAAATACTATAAACATATAAAACAACATCGTATGAAAAATAAATGGAGGAAAGACGTCAATATAAAAATAACGATTACGTTGAATATTTAGATATTAATAGATAAATTCTTACAAAAACACGACAGGCTAAGATAAATTGGCTTATTCAACAATACACTGAAATTGAACAAACTCAAAGAAACTGTTAGTATCCACATAACAACGATATAGTGTTCGAAACTCTGGATAGAAAACATCTCTGGATTAAGTATATTCAAACCTTATTTATGGACATTAACCGGCTATCATTTTGTAATCTTCAACTACTTACTAGAAGATAAGTTGTAAATGCCCTTAATTCGGCTAAAGATAAAAGGGCTACGGGCACAGAAGAACTTTCTTTCAAGTTACTGAAATTGTTAGATGATAACAACATCCAGTAACTTGTTAAATTATTAAATCATATATATGGTACTGATCAATATCCTCTTGATTGGCTTAAATCTACCTTTATGTAGCGTCCATAACATCGGTCATCTACTACCAGCAACTCAACTACCTTTATTTTCTATACAAGAGTAGTCTGAGTAGTTCAACATTCGAATTATCCGAGTTCTGGGACCACGAAACATCCGAAGAGAATGAAAGAGCTGGTGAGTTTGCTAGAGTAAACATTAAGGATCTTTGTTCCTTCGCAACTCAACTATAAAATTTATATCTACACGAGATGGCTAAACAGTTCAACATTAGAATCATCCAAGTTCTGGTACAGCAAAACATCCAGAGAGAATGAAAGAGCGGGTGAGTTTGCTAGAGCAAATATAAGTGATCTTCGCTCCTTCGCAACTCAACTACCTCTATTTTCTATACAAGATGTCTGAGTAGTTAAACATTAGAATTATCCGAGTTCTGGGACAGCGAAACATCCGGTGAAAATAAAAGAGCGGTTGAGTTAGCTAGAACAAATATTAAGGATCTTCGCTCCTTCTCAGATTGTTGATTGATAGCAAGAACATCTTTCGACAACAACAGAACTCTTGGGACAACCTTTGTTCACCTAAATTAAACTGTGTTTAAATATTCGTGCATTAAAATAAAAATATCCTCAATTACCATTTTTCAACAAGAGAATTCTTTGAGTTCTCAGGAAAACCCAGAGAAAATAAAATAACGAATGAGTTCGTACCCATGACAAATGAATATTCGCTCCTGAACAATCCCAGTCTCACTAGTCTGAAGAATTTCAACTCAGCGTCAGGAGGTATCAGTCAGGAGTTTGTTTTACCCCAGGGAAGAACTCTCGACAGTTTAACAGAATTTTTGAAACAACCTTTTCTCAAACTGAAATGTTGACATATTACCGGGAGATTGAATATCCGTGGTCCGGTCAATTATAGGAGTTTGTTTTATCCAAAGGAATAACACTCGACAACAGCATAACATTAGCAATAACATTTCTGGTTCCATCAAACTCAAAATTTGGCATATTAGCAAGAGATTGAATAACCGTGGCATGTTCAATTATAATTATCACCAAGTTGATATGAACATTTGGGCATACAAATTCGCTTTTCTAGATCCTTTTCATTGATAATATCTGAGATTACGGACACTTTCTCGTTTGGATCTCGAATTTTACGATTTATGCATGTACTGGGTATATACATATAAAAAAGCAGTTGTGAACATCTTCTCTGGCAGTGAACTCCGGACAAATTCGATCGAAGTACAATTCTTAAAGTTAAGTTTTTGTTGGTTCTACGATGCGAATATCTTAATTGTTATTAGTGTAATAATAATTAATTCTCATTTATAGGATTATTGTGACATTTCCTGGATAGATATCCTATTTCCATTTGAGATATCGTAGTGCCCTTGTTGAATTCAGTGTGAGTGAGAAAGAATCATACTTTTTGTTAACTCTAAATGTTTTGAATTTGAATATTATTTAAATCATCATCATAATTTTGATTCGAAATCTTCTCACAAGATGGCTGTGTAGTGGATACAAAATAGGATTATAGTTATATAATTAATAAATTACAAATTTATTTACATTTGAACACATTCAGACTTGTTAAATGTTAAGTGCCCTTTGGTAACTAGTAACGTGACTAGTACGTTATGAACGATTGACACAAACTTCTCACCGGGGAGTTTCTCGTAAAAGCGACTTTTTATCTGCAACTTCCTTCCCTTTTCCACACGAATTTAAAACGCCTGATATGACTTATCTTAACATTATAAAATCGAAAGTTCTTTTTAAAACTAAATTTATACGATTATCACAATGATGTTTAATTTCTTATTTCTTTAAAGTTTCTCACAGAGCAGTTAAAAGGGAAATTCTTAAAATTTTTAAATAAATACTTATCGAAAGTCTTGATTTGATTTGCATTCATAAAACAGTCTGAGAAGTGTCTGTAAAACGAAGAAGATGAACAAACACCACCACAACCGCCACCACCGCCATCATCATCGTCATCGTCAATACCGCGTACATTGTCATCATTTGCAGCAGACTCCAACAGTACAATGTTGTAGCTGTTGGCTGGCTGTCTGTTTGTGTCCATCTTACTCTGACTGTCGGTATCTGTAAACATTTTGTAGCGTCTAAATGGTCATACAACAACTGTTTTGTTTATAGTGTACGCTACAAAAGTGTATTAAATATACATATGTATTAGATTGTTGGAAAATACTAGCTGTGTTTCCATAATGTGAAGAATTTATATTGTAGACGAGCTTCTGTAGGCCAACATCTGCATTTTCTAACTAACACACATATTAATTTAATAAAGTACATAATAAATTTTCAATTAAAAAAAGTTTGTTCCAAAATACACTTCTCTTAAGTGTTCTTAGGAGTAGGTATCTTCTTATAGCCCAAGCAAACATTTAAGAAGATCCATTTTTTTCAAATTGTCTGGAATTATAAGCATTCAGGAGTTTTGTCAATGATGTTTTTGCATTTATTTAAAATGGAACTTTTTCTTTGAAAGTCATGTGAAGATTACAAAATTTTTACACCAGAGATTTTTTCCATTTCAATTGTAGGATCCCACACAGTCGATCCTAGCCAATCTTTATTTATTTTTTATAACGTCGGAATACTTTGTTTTATTCTCGAACACAACGCCAGTATTTTCGATTTTTAAGTTTTTGCTGAACGAATAACAAAATGAAAACAAAGATTGCGCTAATTAAAAATCCACGAAGATTTTTGTTGTTTTATAAATTGTTACTTTTGTTTTGTTTGCTCTTCTTCGGCTTTAAACTCCACAGTCTGGTTAAAATTCCAGCAGCGCAAGCAACAAGCACAGTTGCATTTTATGTCCAACCCATCCATCTATCCAACGATTCGTCCATCTGTAGAGAGAGTGTTCTTTTTTTCGTATTTGTACTAAAGAAAAAAAAATGTTTTTTGTTTCTTTTGGTTGTATGAGAGTTTTGTATGTGTTGAAATGTTTTTAGTTTCAACTTTAATCCTTTATACAATAACATTAACTGCACGTTACAAATTGGAGAAGTATGTCCGGTTGGGTTGTTGGATAAAAAAAGAGAAATTTTGTTATATCGAGCCATTATTGTGATTGTTTGCATGAAATTTTAATACATTATGTAAATAATCCTAAATGATAGATTTTAACTAAAGGAAAGGAATGAGGCATCACTTCTACGGAAAGTACTATTCAAAGATCCCGGTACTCCAGGATTGTAAGTTTAATTTAGCGAAACTTTGGAACTGCTTCTGGAAACACACGTTCCAGATTGTAGGGATAATAAAAATGAGAGTTCCGGTTCAGAGCACCTTGCAGTATCTCAAATATTCATTGGTCAATTATTAAGTTTCATTGTATACGAATATAAACTTGCATAAGCCCTTTAAATAATAAGGAACTAATGGCATTTTTCCAGCGCAACTCCAGCAACCGACATCCACAATAGTTGTGCTCATAATGAACTGGAGAGGAAATATGCTTAAGGGGAGGGAAGAAGACCGAATTGATTATACAAAATTATATTATACAGAATTCAAACCACTACGTTTGGATGAATACCACTACTTATTGAAACACCGGTTCAGAGCACCTTAAAGCTTCTCAAATCCACATAGAGAATTAGTAAGTTGCATTGTTAGCGAAGGGATAATTTCGTGGATGGTGGCATCTTTAAAGCCGATCAGTCTGTGTCGTTTTTTTCTGAAAACTCTGGAAATAGTGGTTGATGTCCATATCAGTAATATCATCTCCCGTGAAAACAACACTCATATCTGCAAGGTAGGTTAGAGAAGTCGATCTTCCACGATGATGTCAGTACTATTGCGAGCACTCTTGATAACGTGTCTAAGATTTACGTGGGTACCAGCCGCATAGGCTTAAACCGCACGGTGGTCTTAACACCGGATAGAGACAATGCGTCTTTCACCGCCATTGAGTGACTTGCAAGGAACACTCAATTGGCAACTTCTTGTACATTGATTGCACAGATCAATGCACAAACCCCTTGCTCGAGAGCTCGGGCTATCTAATCCCTGCCATCCATAGCTAGCTAGTCAACTGACCAGCCCAGGACAATTATCAAAGCTGCAACATCCGGCTTGGTAATCCAGTCCAATGTATGGTTTCTGACTTCAAAAGTTCCCAGGCGATAAAAGTCAAAGTGAGTGTACTTTATCACACACTTTTGACTTCGACAGAGAACCAAGTTCAACGACCAATACATCACGAATGCTACTACCTCAATACGTTTCCTGAGCACAAACGCCAGTTGGTATCTGTTACTTTCAATGGCTCTGTTAAAACACACCTCTGCATTCTCAGGAAGCTATAGAGACTAGATGCTAGATATACCTTCCCTCATTATCTATATCAAATGTATTTCCATGACCTTTCTAGTCACTGCACTATCCAACAAAAGATAGGCAGACTTTTCATGGGGTAACGAACAGACTATATGGTATTTACAACGAATTTTAATAGAAACCTAAGGATAAGAGTACCGACATGGGATGACTAGGCCGCAAACTCTATCCTTCTGGGCGTCACGATCAGAATCTACATTGATAGCTGAAAGACTATCAATCAAGGCTCTCATCGGTTAAAGTTACTCACTGGCCCAGCATAGACAACACTTTGTCGAGTAAATATGTTATTGCTCCAGGTCATGATGGCATCCGGGGAAATGAAATCGCAAATGGATGTTCACGTTGGGCAAAGGGATGTTCACGTTGGTTGTGAAATGGAATTTGATATACGAATAGACGTTGGAATAGCTGAAACTCAGTTGGTCTACAATTACCACTTGTAGAATATACAGAATGCTCTACCACTCCCTGGTCTGGGAAACTACCAGAACTCTTAGCTATTGGAAGGAATTCCATTAGGATTCTTACGGGTATATCTACTGGGCATTGTATGATTGTGCATATATCGGAACCTGTGTCTGCCCTCCTCTATAGAAGCACATACTAAGATATCTTGGTACAGGTCTCTAAGAAATACCTAATTTTCAGTTTCACTACTCCTCTAAATGCAACTGCCCTAGTTTTTCTGCTACGGCTACTTCCCATTTTAACATTTATTTCGTAAATTTCCTTGTATACTTATATGATGCTCTGATTTTTGTTTGTTGTTTAATTTTGCATTAAAAATATTATCGGTATGCAACCCAAAAATAACACCACTGACTGCCTGCCACATTCACAGGCACATACAGACATCCGTACATAGCGAAACCAAGATTTCAGATTCTTCATATTGTTTGACTGTAAGTCAGACACGAGAAGAAGATGAAGGTGTTTTATTGAGTTTAAAAGTTTTGTGAATCTGTGTTTTATTTTTTCTTTATTTCATTTGTGTAAAATTTAACTTCAGTGGATATGTTTTTTTTTTTTCCGGCGAGGATTTGAATTGTTTGTTATTTATCAATTGTATGCCGTCAGTTCTCCTGTTATGAAGTGTCAGTTGGTGGTGGTGGTGGTGGTAGTAGTTGAGATGGTTGCTGTTGTTAGTGCAGGCTTCTGAATGCTTCTGGCCAAGAAACAAAATCAAAAGAAAAATGTTTATTTCAAGTTTTTTTTTTTTTTTTTCTTTGAAAAGTTATTCAAACAAATATATTGCACTCGTAGTCGTATTTTATATTGTGAGAAGAAATGTTTGGTGTTTAAGATTTAAGGTGAACACAAATAAATCGCATGTTCATCATAAGCTCATCTTGAAGAGTTTTTTTTTTTTTTTTTTTTTGTTTAATGTTTAGTATACCTACTTACTTATAAATATGTATAGCCATAGACACATAGAGAGAAAATAATGAAATGTTAAAGAAAGAAATGTATCTAAATAGCGCAACAAAAGCAACTGTAAAAGTTAAAAGGATTTCGAAAAGAAAAAAAAAAAACTGTTTTAATATAAGAAACAGTAAAAACTAAGACAAATGGAAGAAGACTTCTATTGGTACTTAGTCGTAATAATAACAATGTAGTACGTATTAAGCCTGTGATCTACTTTTAACCTTATGAATATCTGCTATTATTAATGAGATGTAAGGGAATAAAGACTAAGAAGTGACTCCAATTTGAATTTGGATGCTTTCTGGTAAACAATTAATTTTTTGGCAATACGTTGTTTGGTAATTATCCCGTATTTCTTTAAAATAGTTTAAAAAAACAATTCCAGACTATTTGAAATAAATAACATCATATAACTGTAATGCTTTTACTAGTTAATCCGGTGTGCTTAAGTGTGAAAAATATTAGCCACATATTTTCATAAATCTTTATATTTTACACATTATATTTTAAACAACTTTATAAGAAAGTCGGGACATACATTTTAATCTTGATATTGCCGCACCTATTTTCTAAAAAAGTGGCCTCTAATATATTGAAGTTCTGTGAAATTCAAGAAGCTTCTTTGCCAAATCTTCATTATTTTTAATTCACTCAAATTGTCGCACTGTTTCACTAGTGGTAGGAGTCAGTGATCGGGGCTCTGCCTACCGGTAAAAGTTATATCGGTCAAAAAAGGTTGTATAGTCCCGACGTTTCACTGTGTCATGTCTAGGAATCGAGATATATCGATTTGAAGTTAGTAAGTATCGTATAAGGGAAATTTTAATAGTGTGTGCATTTTTCATGCATTTTGAACATCTAAATGTCCGAATATCGCAAAGTGAATGTCCGAATATCGCAAAGTGATGTTCAGCTATGTTTTTAAGCTCAATGCCGGCGACAACATAGTCAATAAGGATATGCGGTATTTTGCTTGGATGGGACTCTGGAAAATCAGGTTTTCATAATTTTTTTCGTATGTTATCTAATTAAACTCAATTAAAATCATCATCAAAGTGTTCAATTAAAAGTACCTGACCCCATTTCTTTTCTGTCTTTACTTTCTTGCATCATGGTGCGCCTTCATCCTCGGAGTCTGTCTTCATCTGAAAAAAAAAAAAGTTTTGTGACATACCCTCGAAGGAAGCTTTCATTGTATCATCTTGATAATCTTCATTACCGGAATCGTACGTCTTTTACGACCACTAATAGCAAGTCACACACTCGTAATAGAACGAGTAAAAACTCGTTTGTTATCGAGCACAATCATTATAATTTTCTATAAATTTTTTTCGATATCGAATAAGAGACTCCCAAAAATATAAAAAAAAACTCGCACGTTCGAATAACTATTCCATCGTGTTCGACTGCGGTAATTAGCCCCCAGCCTTTATATCATGTTGCATGGCCACTTGATGGAAGCGCTCTCCATGATCATCCGACTCTGAGGCTAGCTGCTTCTTGAATTATTCGAGATGGTGATGCAAGAAGTGAGTTTTGAGAAACATATTCACTTACATTTTCTGGAAGTATTGAAACATCTTGATCACAAGAGTGAGGCAATTATGTGCTCGCTTACTACCCAAAAAATATCGTATGCTTTTCTTAACTGCCCTCCAGGCAAGGTAATTATAACCGACTAATGCCTCTTTAAATTCCTTTGATTTCATGAGCTTCCGTATATCGGGCTCATTTAGAACACCTTCCTTCAATTTTATTTCGCTTGGGAAAGTATTTTTCAAACAACGAGCATGAGCACGTTCTATCTTCGCACGAGTGCTTTTCACTCAAGGAAAACCAAAAATACGCTCTCGATTCCTGACTTGACCTGACCCAACGAAACGTCGGGACTATATAACTTTTTTTTACCGATATAATTTTTCCGGTAAACAGAAGCCCTGCCGATTTAGGCTGTCGCACAGTGCAATTCGATTAAATATAATAAGAGAAATTGAATTTGATGTACATTAGTGTTGTCAAAGGTCTTTCAACTTCCTTAAAAAAAATTTGCGTCCTTTTTATGCATTCTTAATTCATATATGCTTCATTAATAGGACAGTTTAATAAGTTTCATGAGATGAAAGACAAAATAGAGAGAAAGAAGAATAGAATCGTGAATTCTAACTCGTGACGAATCATGTGCGTCTCACCATCTTCGGATTTTTATTCACTCTAAACCATATATGCATAAAATCATGTTTCTAGGTCCTTTATTTTAAATTATTCAAAAATACCAAAAGCATAAGGAAGTGTTGATCTAAATTTCTTTTAATTTTTAACGCATTTTACTATAAACACAAAAATGGGGCTTTTTAAAAATCGAATTTTTCTTATACACTTAGAGTTTGATAAAGAAAAGCTGTAGCAACCAAATTGTTGGATTGATGAACCACCAAATAACTCATGTAATCCATAAAATTCTTATACATAGTTCTTTAATCATACCAAAGAAGAGTGAGAAAACAACGTGTATGAGTTTGAGTACTACATTTTTTACATTTTGTTTGGGTGCCCCGATACACGATACTACACGATAGTGTGCTGGACTATCAATCTTGGGGTTGGGGGTTGATTCCCGCCAGAGAGTCTTGGTGTATCTGCAGACAAGCAAAACGCTTCGCAGTTTGTGTTTGTTTTTAAAAAAAAATTCCAAAAAAATTCACTATTGAAGAAAATTTAGAATAGCAAATGCCATTAAAATCTGTTACGAAAATAAAGCAAATTGGAAAGAGGTTAATAATCAAAAGTGGGATAAAAAATGTAGACGGGATGGAGCCTTCAAGAAGGGGGATAATCCTACCAAATGCGAGATGTATGGTTACATTATCTATGTCCCGCTACAGCTTCCTTTACTGTCTACTTTTAAAACAACTGAAACACACTCTAAAAACAACAATAACAACAACTACAACCAATGAAAAATAACAAATAAAAAAAAAAACAAAATCAGATTTAGTAGATTTTTCCAAAACCGTGTCTGGGGTTTCGCATTTCTTTATAGTTGCTGTTTAATAGTTTTTTAAAATCTCTTCAATCGTTTTTTTCTTTTATATTCGTTCATGGAGAGTATTTGTTTTTTTTCCTTTTGCTGTAGTTGCGTTTAACTTTAACTGTTTGTTTGTTTGTCCTTCTGTATGTCAGAGTGCTTTCATATTTATTTTTTCTAAAGCGATTTTCTTCTCTATGTTTTTTTTGTTTAATATTTCGAAAAGATGTTGCGTTGATTTGAGTTTATTATGATCATGAAAATGCTCCTGCTGCTGCAGGTATGTAGTGGAATATTGCATGTTACTAAAACTACGAGTATGAATTGTCTGCTTCATAACTACAAAAAAGTATTCTCAAGAGTCTTCCAGTATATTCAATTCAATATTGTTTATTTGTTGTATATGGTGGCTCACTATTGGTTCAGTTCAATCAGTCAGTCCATATGGAGTTCAAAAGTCACGGTGAATGGTTTATAAAAAGGTTTATCTATAAATGCCTGCCTACCTACATGTATGTTTAGAAAAAAAGTATTGGTTGCAATAGAAAGCGGAAATTCATTTTTCTTACATTTTCTTTTCTTCTCTTTTCAATTTTTTCTTTGTTTAGTCATTGTCTAGCAAGAATGAAAATTGTATTAGAAATTGCTGTGTTATGCTCTAATATTGTTTAAAGTTTTCAAAATTACATATGTGTTGCATGATTTAGCATAATTTCATTCATATTAAATCTTGTTTGTTCATTCTTTTTGTATTAATTTCTTTTTAGACAATTCGTTTCGTTGTATTGTTCCTCTCATGTGTGTTCGTATATCAGTTTGTGTCCTAATTCTTTCGTTTCCTGGTTTGTTAATTAAATAATTGAATTGAATTGATTTTCTTTATACGTGTGTCATATGTTGTATCATTTGTGATTTTCCATTTGTTTAAGTTAACTAATTATTATTAATAGTTGGACAACAGCGACGTTTAAATTTTTGGTTCAGAAATATGAGTGATCACAGATCGAGCTGCTTTTCACGATTAAACGCTTATTTACAAAGTTATTAAGGATTTTAGATATTTGAGTTTTTTCATATGAAAAATCGATTTTCGGTTAGAAATATGAGTGATCACAGATCGAGCTGCTTTTCTCGATTAAACGTTTATTTACAAAGTTATTAACGATTTTAGATATTTGAGTTTTTTCATATGAAAAATCGATTTTTGGTTAGAAATATAAGTGATCACAGATCGAGCTGCTTTTCTTGATTAAACGCTTATTTACAAAGTTATTAAGGATTTTAGATATTTGAGTTTTTTCATATGAAAAATCGATTTGGAATATGAGTGATCACAGATCGAGCTGCTTTTCTCGATTAAACGCTTATTAACAAAGGTATTAACGATTTTAGATATTTGAGTTTTTTCATATTAAAAATAGATTTTTAGACAGAAATATGAGTGATCACAGATCGAGCTGATTTTCTCGATTAAACGTTTATTTACAAAGTTATTAACGATTTTAGATATTTGAGTTTTTTCATATGAAAAATCGATTTTCGGTTAGAAATATGAGTGATCACAGATCGAGCTGCTTTTCTCGATTAAACGTTTATTTACAAAGTTATTAACGATTTTAGATATTTGAGTTTTTTCATATGAAAAATCGATTTTTGGTTAGAAATATAAGTGATCACAGATCGAGCTGCTTTTCTTGATTAAACGCTTATTTACAAAGTTATTAAGGATTTTAGATATTTGAGTTTTTTCATATGAAAAATCGATTTGGAATATGAGTGATCACAGATCGAGCTGCTTTTCTCGATTAAACGCTTATTAACAAAGGTATTAACGATTTTAGATATTTGAGTTTTTTCATATGAAAAATCGATTTTTGGTTAGAAATATGAGTGATCACAGATCGAGCTGCTTTTCTCGATTAAACGCTTATTTACAAAGTTATTAAGGATTTTAGATATTTGAGTTTTTTCATATGAAAAATCGATTTTAGATTCAGTAATATGAGTGATCACAGATCGAGCTGCTTGTCTCGATTAAACGCTTATTTACAAAGTTATTAAGGATTTTAGATATTTGAGTTTTTTCATATGAAAAATCGATTTTAGATTCAGTAATATGAGTGATCACAGATCGAGCTGCTTTTCTCGATTAAACGCTTATTTACAAAGTTATTAAGGATTTTAGATATTTGAGTTTTTTCATATGAAAAATCGATTTTAGATTAGTAATATGAGTGATCACAGATCGAGCTGCTTTTCTCGATTAAACGCTTATTTACAAAGTTATTAAGAATTTTAGATATTTGAGTTTTTTCATATGAAAAATCGATTTTAGATTCAGAAATATGAGTGACTAGCAATAAACCCGGTGCGCTTCGCCACCCCAATTGGATGAAAGAAATAGTACTATTAAGTCTCCCTTTGTGAATTAAAGATAATTCAGGATAACATGCCTCTAGTTTCATGTTTATTGAATCATTGTATTGTGGCTTCTAGCATATTTGAAACGTATTATTATAATAAAAAAGTACCATTTATACCCACATTTTATATGCACACACATGATCATTTTTATAGAAAGTGCTAAAGAAATGTACCACTAAAGTCACCTTTTGTGTGCCTAATTTTGAATATATAGGTTTAATTTTATAAAATAGTCAAAAAATATTATTAGTTGGAAAAAAGTACCCGTGAGTCCCTTTTTTAGATTCTTATTCGGTCAGGATCATATACCATTCGAAGAACGAAAAAATACAAATTAGTTTTGTATCCTCAATGACATATAGATGGCTTAGTGACTTTCTTTCTTTACTCAGAAGCATATCAGTAAAATAATTTAATATAATAAAAAGTATCATTAGAGGAAAAAGTACCAATTTTCCACACTTGAACCACCGTGAAGTTTTAAATCAAAGTAATTTCTTTATTCTAAGTTCAATATATTAGAAAATTCAAAAAGTACTATTTGGAGAACGAAAAAATACTCCTTAGTTTGGTTTAGTTCACAATTTTTGGTATCATAATACAATTGAGCACCCCATTCTTGCATATTTCTTTAGTAAGAAGTATATTAGCCTACCATAATGTATTTAAGCTAACTAATTTAATATATTAAAAAAGTACCATTAAAAGAAAAAGTACCAATTTTCCTTTATCCTCTTGAACACGCGTTAAGTCTGAATTTAAAATTTGTATAGCATTTCCTATATTATAAACTGAATTTGTTTCTATAGCACTTAATATTTAATAAATTTTTAAAATTCTTCTTGAAATTCTTTTTGAAAACTCTACTATAAATGTATTTAAAAAGTACTATTACAACAAAGAAAATGAACCATAATATCTCCAATTTAATTTTTACTCACTGAGGAGCATATATTTTATATTTCTAGGTCCATTATTATAGAAAATTCAAAATATACCATTAGAATAATGAAAAAACGTCATAATGTATCCAGTTATAGAATCCTACTCGCTCAAGTCCATATAATATTATGTTCATGTTTCTAGAATAAAGAAAAAGTAATAAGTATTCTCTTTGAACTTTCACTCACTTAGAACAATATGCAGTTAATTTGGTATTTCTAAATCCATTATTAGAGAAAATTCAAAAATTACCTTTATACTTGTGGATTCCCAATCGGTCGGGATCTTATAAGCATTATTTTACAATTCTAAGTTCATTGGTGAAGAAGATACAAAAAGTACTATTCGAATATAGAAAAAGTACCATAAAGACTCCCCCTTAAATTCTCCCTTATGACCATATATGTTTAATTTTATGTTTCTAGGTCCATTATTATAGAAAATTTAAAAAGTACTATTAGAATAAAGAAAAAGTACCATAATGTCCCCACTTGTAGATTTTTCGCTTAGGTCTATATAAGCGTTATATCATGTTCATTGGTGAAGAAAATACAAAAAGTACCATTCAAATAAAGTACGAAAAAGTACCAAAAAGTCTCTCCCTAGAATTGTCATTCACTTAAGAAATTTAAAAAAGTACCATTATAATAAAGAAAAGGTATCACGAAGTATCCCCTTGATTTTTCACTTACTTAGTACCATATACGCTTAATTTCATATTCATATGTCCATTATTACAGAAAATTCAAAAAGTACCATTAGAAAACAGAAAAAGTACTAAAGGGCAGCCACTTGTCTATTTCCACTCACTCGGCTCCATATAAGCTTTATTTCATGTTTCTAGGTTCATTGGTGAAAAAATTACAGAAAGTACCATTCGAATAAAGAAAAAGTACAAAAAAGTCTCTCCCTGGAATTCTCACTCACCTAGGATCATATATGCTTAATTCCATGTTTCTAAGTCCATTGCTATAGAAAAGTCAAAAAAGTACCATTAGAATAAAGAAAAAGTACCATGAAGTGTCCGCTTGAATTTTCACTCACTTCTTACCATATACGCATAATTTCGTACTTCTATGTCCATTATTACAAAAAAAATCAAAAAGTACCATTAGAATATAGAAAAAGTACCAAAAAGCCACCACTTGTGGTTTCCCACTCATTCGGGTCCATATAAGCTTTATTTCATGTTTCTAGGTTCATTGGTGAAGAAATTACAAAAAGTACCATTCGAATAAAGAAAAAGTACCAAAAAGTCTCCCTCTAGAATTCTCACTCACTTAGGACCATATATGCACAATTTCATGTTTCTAAGTCCATTGCTATAGAAAATTCCAAAAAGTACCTTTAGAATAAAGAAAAAGTACCATGAAATGTCCGCTTGAATTCTTACTAACTTAGAACCATATACATTTAATTTCGTGTTTCTATGCCCATTATTACAAAAAAATCAAAAAGTACCATTAGAATATAGAAAAAGTACCAAAAAGGCAGCCACTTGTGGATTCCCATTCACTCGGGTCGATATAAGCTTTATTTCATGTTAATAGGTTCATTGGTGAAGAAATTACAAAAAGTACCATTAGAATAAAAAAAAGTACCATGAAGCATCCAATTGAATTTTTGCTCACTTAGACCTATATACGCCTAATTTCGTATTTCTATATCCATTAGTACAAAAAAATCAAAAAGTACCATTAGAATATAGAAAAAGTACCAAAAAGCCCCACTTGTGGTTTCATTCGGGTCCATATAACCTTTATTTCATGTTTATAGGTTCATTGTTGAAGAAATTACAAAAAGTACCATTCGAATAAAGAAAAAGTACCAAAAAGTCTCCCCCTAGAATTCTCACTCACTTAGGACCATATATGCTTAATTTCATGTTTCTAAGTCCATTGCTATAGAAAATTCAAAAAAGTACTATTAGAATAAAGAAAAAGTACCAAAAGGCAGCCACTTGTGAATTTCCACTTACTCGGGTCCATATAAGCTTTATTTCATGTTTCTAGGTTCATTGGTGAAGAAATTACAAAAAGTACCATTCGAATAAAGACAAAGTACCAAAAAGTCTCCCCCTAGAATTCTCACTCACTTAGGACCATATATGCTTAATTTCATTTTCTAAGTCCATTGCTATAGAAAATTCAAAAAAGTACCATTATAATATAGAAAAAGTACCAAAAAGCCCCCACTTGTGGTTTCCCACTCATTCGGGTCCATATAACCTTTATTTCATGTTTATAGGTTCATTCGTGAAGAAATTACGAAAAGTACCATTCGAATAAAGAAAAAGTACCAAAAAGTCTACCCTCACTCACTTATTACCATATATGCTTAATTTTATGTTTCTAGGTCCATTATTATAGAAAATTCAAAAAGTACCATTAGAATGAAGAAAAAGTACCATAAGTACCACTCTAATATATAAAAACTGCAATAAAGTTTCCCCCTAAAATTCTCACTCACTTATTACCATATATGCTTAATTTCATGTTTCTAGGCCCATTATTAAAGAAAATTCAAAAAGTACCATTAGAAGAACAAAAAAGTACCAATATTTCAGTTCTCACATTTTGGTACCTATATATTATCCCCTAATCCTAACTCTAACTTCACTCAGATACATATCAGCTAACTTTAATGTCGATAAGTGAAATAATTTAAAATATTAAAAAAGTACCATTAGGAAAAAAGTACCAAATCCCCTTTTCCTCCTTGAACACCCCTCAAGTTTGAAATTTAAAAATATTCCATTTTGCCAAAATTGTTTATGCTTAAAGACATGCCTCAAACGATTAAATTCTGTGTCAATGTGCTCAAGAAAAATAAGTTTTAAAAAAAGTACCAAACTGTTTTCCCGGATTTGGACAAATATACATCTTGTCAGTCGAGTTCCAAATAGCACTCTGTTAGTTAATTTTTGCATGAATCCAGGAACCAATGTTAAAAATTTATCAAAATTGGCTGAAAATGTTAAATAAAATGTATTTTTCCGTTTTTACCCCCTTTTTAGTACCTTTTTTATCCCCATTGTGGTGTTAAAATTGTATCCAAATAAATTTCTGTATCATGGTGGGAGCTTAAAATAAAATATTTATATGTCTTTATCAATTTGTAGAAAAATATAGTTTTTGAAAAAAGTACCAAAAATAAACACAATTTTTATCCCTTAAGGGTTCGAATTTCCAAAAAGTACCAAACTTATATTTGTTATTTTTTTATATGTAAAGAATATGATTTTAAATTTGTTTGTATGTTTATTGGTTTAAAAGATACATATGGTGCCAAAAAAGTACCAAAATACAGTTTTTACCCGTTTTCTCCCCTAAAGAGTCCGAATTTTAAAAAAGTACCGGACACCTGTCAGCTTATTTTTTAAATGGAGTAACATGATATTATAAGTTTTTTTGTATCTTTATTAGTTTTGAAGATATAAGGTTACCGAATTTACCCGTTTTTACCCTTTTTTACCCCCTAAACGTTCGAGTTTCCAAAAATCCCTTCTTATCGGATCGTTTTGGGGAGGGAGGAACCCACAGTTAAAATTTCGTGATTCTAGCTTCAGTCGTTTGGGCTGTGCGATGATGAATCAGTCAGTCAGTCAGTCAGTCAGTCAGTCAGTCAGTAACGTTACTCTTTTATATATATAGATCACAGATCGAGCTGCTTTTCTCGATTAAACGCTTATTTACAAAGTTATTAAGGATTTTAGATATTTGAGTTTTTTCATATGAAAAATCGATTTTTGGTTAGAAATATGAGTGATCACAGATCGAGCTGCTTTTCTCCATTAAACGCTTATTTACAAAGTTATTAAGGATTTTAGATATTTGAGTTTTTTCATATGAAAAATCGATTTTAGATTCAGTAATATGAGTGATCACAGATCGAGCTGCTTTTCTCGATTACACGCTTAAGGAGTTAAGTTATTAAGGATTTCAAATATTTGAGTTTTTTCATATGAAAAATCGATTTTTGGTTAGAAATATGAGTGATCACAGATCGAGCTGCTTTTCTCGATTAAACGCTTATTTACAAAGTTATTAAGGATTTTAGATATTTGAGTTTTTTCATATGAAAAATCGATTTTTGGTTAGAAATATGAGTGATCACAGATCTGCTTTTCTCGATTAAACGCTTATTTACAAAGTTATTAAGGATTTTAGATACTTGAGTTTTTTCATATGAAAAATAGATTTTTAGACAGAAATATGAGTGATCACAGATCGAGCTGATTTTCTCGATTAAACGCTTATTTACAATGTTATTAAGGATTTTAGATATTTGAGTTTTTTCATATGAAAAATCGATTTTTGGTTAGAAATATGAGTGATCACAGATCGAGCTGCTTTTCTCGATTAAACGCTTATTTACAAAGTTATTAAGGATTTTAGATATTTGAGTTTTTTCATATGAAAAATCGATTTTCGGTTAGAAATATGAGTGATCACAGATCCAGCTGATTTTCTCGATTAAACACTTATTTACAAAGTTATTAAGGATTTTAGATATTTGAGTTTTTTCATATAAAATATCGATTTTTAGACAGAGATATGAGTGATCACAGATCGAACTGCTTTTCTCGATTAAACGCTTATTTACAAAGTTATTAAGGATTTTAGATATTTGAGTTTTTTCATATTGAAAATCGATTTTTAGACAGAGATATGAGTGATCACAGATCGAACTGCTTTTCTCGAATAAACGCTTATTTACAAAGTTATTAAGGATTTTAGATATTTGAGTTTTTTCATATTGAAAATCGATTTTTAGACAGAAATATGAGTGATCACAGATCGAGCTGCTTTTCTCGATTAAACGCTTATTTACAAAGTTATTAAGGATTTTAGATATTTGAGTTTTTTCATATAAAATATCGATTTTTAGAGAGAGATATGAGTGATCACAGATCGAACTGCTTTTCTCGATTAAACGCTTATTTACAAAGTTATTAAAGATTTTAAATATTTGAGTTTTTTCATATGACAAATCGATTTTTAGACAGAGATATGAGTGATCACAGATCGAGCTGATTTTCTCGATTAAACGCTTATTTACAAAGTTATTAAGGATTTTAGATATTTGAGTTTTTTCATATAAAATATCGATTTTTAGACAGAAATATGAGTGATCACAGATCGAGCTGCTTTTCTCGATTAAACGCTTATTTACAAAGTTATTAAGGATTTAAGATATTTGAGTTTTTTCATATGAAAAATCGATTTTTGGTTAGAAATATGAGTGATCACAGATCGAACTGCTTTTCTCGATTAAACGCTTATTTACAAAGTTATTAAGGATTTTAAATATTTGAGTTTTTTCATATGAAAAATCGATTTTTAGACAGAAATATGAGTAATCATAGATCGAGCTGATTTTCTCGATTAAACGCTTATTTACAAAGTTATTAAGGATTTAAGATATTTGAGTTTTTTCATATGAAAAATTGATTTTTGGTAAGAAATATGAGTGATCACAGATCGAACTGCTTTTCTCGATTAAACGCTTATTTACAAAGTTATTAAGGATTTTAGATATTTGAGTTTTTTCATATGAAAAATCGATTTTTAGACAGAAATATGAGTGATCACAGATCGAGCTGATTTTCTCGATTAAACGCTTATTTACAATGTTATTAAGGATTTTAGATATTTGAGTTTTTTCATATGAAAAATCGATTTTTGGTTAGAAATATGAGTGATCACAGATCTGCTTTTCTCGATTAAACGCTTATTTACAAAGTTATTAAGGATTTTAGATACTTGAGTTTTTTCATATGAAAAATAGATTTTTAGACAGAAATATGAGTGATCACAGATCGAACTGCTTTTCTCGATTAAACGCTTATTTACAAAGTTATTAAGGATTTTAGATATTTGAGTTTTTTCATATGAAAAATCGATTTTAGATTCAGAAATATGAGTGATCACAGATCCAGCTGATTTTCTCGATTAAACGCTTATTTACAAAGTTATTAAGGATTTTAGATATTTGAGTTTTTTCATATAAAATATCGATTTTTAGACAGAAATATGAGTGATCACAGATCGAGCTGCTTTTCTCGATTAAACGCTTATTTACAAAGTTATTAATGATTTTAGATATTTGAGTTTTTTCATATGAAAAATCGGTTTTTGGTTAGAAATATGAGTGATCACAGATCTGCTTTTCTCGATTAAACGCTTATTTACAAAGTTATTAATGATTTTAGATACTTGAGTTTTTTCATATGAAAAATCGATTTTTGGTTAGAAATATGAGTGATCACAGATCGAGCTGCTTTTCTCGATTAAACGCTTATTTACAAAGTTATTAAGGATTTTAGATATTTGAGTTTTTTCATATGAAAAATCGATTTTTGGTTAGAAATATGAGTGATCACAGATCTGCTTTTCTCGATTAAACGCTTATTTACAAAGTTATTAAGGATTTTAGATACTTGAGTTTTTTCATATGAAAAATAGATTTTTAGACAGAAATATGAGTGATCACAGATCGAGCTGCTTTTCTCGATTAAACGCTTATTTACAAAGTTATTAAGGATTTTAGATATTTGAGTTTTTTCATATGAAAAATCGATTTTCGGTTAGAAATATGAGTGATCACAGATCCAGCTGATTTTCTCGATTAAACGCTTATTTACAAAGTTATTAAGGATTTTAGATACTTGAGTTTTTTCATATAAAATATCGATTTTTAGACAGAAATATGAGTGATCACAGATCGAGCTGCTTTTCTCGATTAAACGCTTATTTACAAAGTTATTAATGATTTTAGATATTTGAGTTTTTTCATATGAAAAATCGGTTTTTGGTTAGAAATATGAGTGATCACAGATCTGCTTTTCTCGATTAAACGCTTATTTACAATGTTATTAAGGATTTTAGATATTTGAGTTTTTTCATATGAAAAATCGATTTTTGGTTAGAAATATGAGTGATCACAGATCTGCTTTTCTCGATTAAACGCTTATTTACAATGTTATTAAGGATTTTAGATATTTGAGTTTTTTCATATGAAAAATCGATTTTCGGTTAGAAATATGAGTGATCACAGATCCAGCTGATTTTCTCGATTAAACGCTTATTTACAAAGTTATTAAGCATTTTAGATATTTGAGTTTTTTCATATGAAAAATCGATTTTTGGTTAGAAATATGAGTGATCACAGATCGAGCTGCTTTTCTCGATTAAACGCTTATTTACAAAGTTATTAATGATTTTAGATATTTGAGTTTTTTCATATGAAAAATCGGTTTTTGGTTAGAAATATGAGTGATCACAGATCTGCTTTTCTCGATTAAACGCTTATTTACAAAGTTATTAAGGATTTTAGATACTTGAGTTTTTTCATATGAAAAATAGATTTTTAGACAGAAATATGAGTGATCACAGATCGAGCTGCTTTTCTCGATTAAACGCTTATTTACAAAGTTATTAAGGATTTAAGATATTTGAGTTTTTTCATATGAAAAATTGATTTTTGGTAGGAAATATGAGTGATCACAGATCGAGCTGCTTTTCTCGATTAAACGCTTATTTACAAAGTTATTAAGGATTTTAGATATTTGAGTTTTTTCATATTGAAAATCGATTTTTAGACAGAAATATGAGTGATCACAGATCGAACTGCTTTTCTCGATTAAACGCTTATTTACAAAATTATTAAGGATTTTAAATATTTGAGTTTTTTCATATGACAAATCGATTTTTAGACAGAGATATGAGTGATCACAGATCGAACTGCTTTTCTCGATTAAACGCTTATTTACAAAGTTATTAAGGATTTTAGATATTTGAGTTTTTTCATATTGAAAATCGATTTTTAGACAGAGATATGAGTGATCACAGATCGAACTGCTTTTCTCGAATAAACGCTTATTTACAAAGTTATTAAGGATTTTAGATATTTGAGTTTTTTCATATTGAAAATCGATTTTTAGACAGAAATATGAGTGATCACAGATCGAGCTGCTTTTCTCGATTAAACGCTTATTTACAAAGTTATTAAGGATTTTAGATATTTGAGTTTTTTCATATAAAATATCGATTTTTAGAGAGAGATATGAGTGATCACAGATCGAACTGCTTTTCTCGATTAAACGCTTATTTACAAAGTTATTAAAGATTTTAAATATTTGAGTTTTTTCATATGACAAATCGATTTTTAGACAGAGATATGAGTGATCACAGATCGAGCTGATTTTCTCGATTAAACGCTTATTTACAAAGTTATTAAGGATTTTAGATATTTGAGTTTTTTCATATAAAATATCGATTTTTAGACAGAAATATGAGTGATCACAGATCGAGCTGCTTTTCTCGATTAAACGCTTATTTACAAAGTTATTAAGGATTTAAGATATTTGAGTTTTTTCATATGAAAAATCGATTTTTGGTTAGAAATATGAGTGATCACAGATCGAACTGCTTTTCTCGATTAAACGCTTATTTACAAAGTTATTAAGGATTTTAAATATTTGAGTTTTTTCATATGAAAAATCGATTTTTAGACAGAAATATGAGTAATCATAGATCGAGCTGATTTTCTCGATTAAACGCTTATTTACAAAGTTATTAAGGATTTAAGATATTTGAGTTTTTTCATATGAAAAATTGATTTTTGGTAAGAAATATGAGTGATCACAGATCGAACTGCTTTTCTCGATTAAACGCTTATTTACAAAGTTATTAAGGATTTTAGATATTTGAGTTTTTTCATATGAAAAATCGATTTTTAGACAGAAATATGAGTGATCACAGATCGAGCTGATTTTCTCGATTAAACGCTTATTTACAATGTTATTAAGGATTTTAGATATTTGAGTTTTTTCATATGAAAAATCGATTTTTGGTTAGAAATATGAGTGATCACAGATCTGCTTTTCTCGATTAAACGCTTATTTACAAAGTTATTAAGGATTTTAGATACTTGAGTTTTTTCATATGAAAAATAGATTTTTAGACAGAAATATGAGTGATCACAGATCGAACTGCTTTTCTCGATTAAACGCTTATTTACAAAGTTATTAAGGATTTTAGATATTTGAGTTTTTTCATATGAAAAATCGATTTTAGATTCAGAAATATGAGTGATCACAGATCCAGCTGATTTTCTCGATTAAACGCTTATTTACAAAGTTATTAAGGATTTTAGATATTTGAGTTTTTTCATATAAAATATCGATTTTTAGACAGAAATATGAGTGATCACAGATCGAGCTGCTTTTCTCGATTAAACGCTTATTTACAAAGTTATTAATGATTTTAGATATTTGAGTTTTTTCATATGAAAAATCGGTTTTTGGTTAGAAATATGAGTGATCACAGATCTGCTTTTCTCGATTAAACGCTTATTTACAAAGTTATTAATGATTTTAGATACTTGAGTTTTTTCATATGAAAAATCGATTTTTGGTTAGAAATATGAGTGATCACAGATCGAGCTGCTTTTCTCGATTAAACGCTTATTTACAAAGTTATTAAGGATTTTAGATATTTGAGTTTTTTCATATGAAAAATCGATTTTTGGTTAGAAATATGAGTGATCACAGATCTGCTTTTCTCGATTAAACGCTTATTTACAAAGTTATTAAGGATTTTAGATACTTGAGTTTTTTCATATGAAAAATAGATTTTTAGACAGAAATATGAGTGATCACAGATCGAGCTGCTTTTCTCGATTAAACGCTTATTTACAAAGTTATTAAGGATTTTAGATATTTGAGTTTTTTCATATGAAAAATCGATTTTCGGTTAGAAATATGAGTGATCACAGATCCAGCTGATTTTCTCGATTAAACGCTTATTTACAAAGTTATTAAGGATTTTAGATACTTGAGTTTTTTCATATAAAATATCGATTTTTAGACAGAAATATGAGTGATCACAGATCGAGCTGCTTTTCTCGATTAAACGCTTATTTACAAAGTTATTAATGATTTTAGATATTTGAGTTTTTTCATATGAAAAATCGGTTTTTGGTTAGAAATATGAGTGATCACAGATCTGCTTTTCTCGATTAAACGCTTATTTACAATGTTATTAAGGATTTTAGATATTTGAGTTTTTTCATATGAAAAATCGATTTTTGGTTAGAAATATGAGTGATCACAGATCTGCTTTTCTCGATTAAACGCTTATTTACAATGTTATTAAGGATTTTAGATATTTGAGTTTTTTCATATGAAAAATCGATTTTCGGTTAGAAATATGAGTGATCACAGATCCAGCTGATTTTCTCGATTAAACGCTTATTTACAAAGTTATTAAGCATTTTAGATATTTGAGTTTTTTCATATGAAAAATCGATTTTTGGTTAGAAATATGAGTGATCACAGATCGAGCTGCTTTTCTCGATTAAACGCTTATTTACAAAGTTATTAATGATTTTAGATATTTGAGTTTTTTCATATGAAAAATCGGTTTTTGGTTAGAAATATGAGTGATCACAGATCTGCTTTTCTCGATTAAACGCTTATTTACAAAGTTATTAAGGATTTTAGATACTTGAGTTTTTTCATATGAAAAATAGATTTTTAGACAGAAATATGAGTGATCACAGATCGAGCTGCTTTTCTCGATTAAACGCTTATTTACAAAGTTATTAAGGATTTAAGATATTTGAGTTTTTTCATATGAAAAATTGATTTTTGGTAGGAAATATGAGTGATCACAGATCGAGCTGCTTTTCTCGATTAAACGCTTATTTACAAAGTTATTAAGGATTTTAGATATTTGAGTTTTTTCATATTGAAAATCGATTTTTAGACAGAAATATGAGTGATCACAGATCGAACTGCTTTTCTCGATTAAACGCTTATTTACAAAATTATTAAGGATTTTAAATATTTGAGTTTTTTCATATGACAAATCGATTTTTAGACAGAGATATGAGTGATCACAGATTGAACTGCTTTTCTCGATTAAACGCTTATTTACAAAGTTATTAACGGTTTTAGAGATTTGAGTTTTTTCATATGAAAAATCGATTTTTGGTTAGAAATATGAGTGATCACAGATCGAGCTGCTTTTCTCGATTAAACGCTTATTTACAAAGTTATTAAGGATTTTAGATATTTGAGTTTTTTCATATAAAAAATCGATTTTTGGTTAGAAATATAAGTGATCACAGATCGAGCTGATTTTCTCGATTAAACGCTTATTTACAATGTTATTAAGGATTTTATATATTTCAGTTTTTTCAAATGAAAAATCGATTTTTAGACAGAAATATGAGTGATCACAGATCGAGCTGATTTTCTCGATTAAACGCTTATTTACAAAGTTATTAACGGTTTTAGATATTTGAGTTTTTTCATATGAAAAATCGATTTTTAGACAGAAATATGAGTGATCACAGATCGAGCTGCTTTTCTCGATTAAACGCTTATTTACAAAGTTATTAAGGATTTTAGATACTTGAGTTTCTTCATATGAAAAATCGATTTTTGGTTAGAAATATGAGTGATCACAGATCGAGCTGCTTTTCTCGATTAAACGCTTATTTACAAAGTTATTAACGGTTTTAGATATTTGAGTTTTTTCATATGAAAAATCGATTTTTGGTAAGAAATATGAGTGATCACAGATCGAGCTGCTTTTCTCGATTAAACGCTTATTTACAAAGTTATTAACGGTTTTAGATATTTGAGTTTTTTCATATGAAAAATCGATTTTTAGACAGAAATATGAGTGATCACAGATCGAGCTGCTTTTCTCGATTAAACGCTTATTTACAAAGTTATTAAGGATTTTAGATATTTGAGTTTATTCATATGAAAATTCGATTTTTAGACAGAAATATGAGTGATCACAGATCGAGCTGCTTTTCTCGATTAAATGCTTATTTACAAAGTTATTATCGGTTTTAGATATTTGAGTTTTTTCATATGAAAAATCGATTTTTAGACAGAAATATGAGTGATCACAGATCGAGCTGCTTTTCTCGATTAAACGCTTATTTACAAAGTTATTAAAGATTTTAGATATTTGAGTTTTTTCATATGAAAAATCGATTTTTGGTTAGAAATATGAGTGATTACATATCGAGCTGCTTTTCTCGATTAAACGATTATTTCAAAAGTTATTAATGATTTTAGATTTTTGAGTTTTTTCATATGAAAAATCGAATTTTGGTTAGAAATATGAGTGATCACAGATCGTGCAGCTTTTCTCGATTAAACGCTTATTTACAAAGTTATTAAGGATTTTAGATATTTGAGTTTTTTCATATGAAATATCGATCTATGAAATATCATAGATCGAGCTGGTTTTTTATAAAATTATTAATGATTTTAGATTTTTGAGTTTTTTATATATAATAAAGGTATTTGGTGAGAAATTACTTTTCAAATAATATATTTAAAAAGTAATTTTTATAAAAAGGGTTTATAATTAAAATAGTAATTTAAATTGATTCCTAAAAAGGTCTGTTGTAAATAGGCCACGAAAAAAACTCACATACAAATCCAAACACTAATAGCTCAATTTTTTTCCTTTTAATTTCTTAGTTTTCTTAGCAACATTATTTATGGTCATTTTTTATTCAACGTTGGGGATCCGTTTTTTTCCTCAACTGCTTCCCAATATTGTGGTCAATACAAAATGTTGTAGTTGAATAAATGTCTTTAGTTTATTAAATGTTTGTGGTTTCTCTTTCATGTATTTTATGACATTGTCGTATGTGTTGGATTGGATTGGATCGTCATATTCAGTCACAGAGTGTGTGTGTTTGGTTTTTTCCTTATTTTTTTTATACTCATTCAACATGATTAAATCTTAATGAGGCTTAATAATCTTTTAAATCCTCACAACCTTAACAAAATGAAGCAATTTTTTATTTTTTGTTGATTTTTTTTTTTTAATTTTATTATCATGATTACAAAAAAGAAAAAAGAATCAAAAATTCTTTTCATTCAAAAAATACAAACGAAACGTTTTTGGAGGATTTTAATTTTTTTAACAGACTCCCTTTGAATTTAAATTAATCTGTCGGATTAAATCTTTCAGGCCATAATGAAAAAAAAAAACTTTGTATTTAAGTATTTATGTGATCATATGATGATGATGATGAGTTCTTTTTTATCATCCTCTAACATGACAGTTTATGAACTCTTTACCACAAGCAGGACAAGAAAAAAGAAGCAGGCAGGCAGCACAAGAAAAATAAAAAAAAGTAAATAAATAAACGAAGATAAAGTTCATCACTTTTATTTTATGACCAACCTGACACAAATCATGACAGTGACAAGTGTATTTTGAAATTAAAAAATTCAAATTAATACACTTGCTTGCATACACATGATTATGTATATGATTATGTTTGAGTAAATATGCATGTATACGTGTTTGTATATTAAACTCTCCCTCTCTCTTTGTCTTTTCCTATTTTATTGTTTTCTCTCAAACCCTTTTCTATTAAAATAAACCTTCCCTTTCAGTGGTTAATTCGGTACTAATGTACTTTTCACATCCTTAAAAACTATAGTACCCACCAAATAGCTATTTTCTGTTCAAATTTGTAAGGATTTAGTACAACATATATTTAAAAACTGTAATATTCCTCACTTTAATAAATTAAACCTAAAACCAAAATCTCATCTTAAAAAGCCCTTCAGCAAAGGTGACACATTAATTGGATATATTTATACCCTTCACCCCATTCAGGGCCTTATCAGAATGTTTTTTATTTATTCCAACCTAGATTACGTATTTCAATAATCACACGGACAGAAAGACGGATGGTTAAACGGACAGAGGGACATCTTAAAATAGACTCTGTTATCTATAATGATTCGGAATATAACGTATGGGCAACAAATATGGAAAAACGTTAAATATGACACAAAAATATTTAATTATAATTTTTTTAATAATCCGTAATTCAGCCATTGAACTCTTTTTTACTTATAGTTAAGAAATCAAAATTTTTTCCTTCGTGTCCTTTTCTATAAAACTTCCACTATATTGTTACGTTTTAACCTTTTTAAAACGTTGGTTTATTTTTTTTAAATAAACTGGATACTTTTGATTGCAAATAAAAATCAGTTTCAGTAGTTTAAAATTTGTAACAACTCTTTATTTATTTAAAATGTACAACAACAACAGTTCAAATAGTCACTCAGTGTCTTTATACACGTTTATCAATTCCCAGAATTGCACACACACTTTTAATGTACAAACTTAAATTTACTAGGCAGTTGATGTTAACTCTAACAGCGCCTATGATAAACTCAACTCACTACTGCCACCTCTGCTACTATTTATACACGCTCCATCTTTCGTGAATCTTCTATAATGCTCTCAACGGAAAACTAGTATGTTTGAATTTTAGAGCTTTCGATGTCAATGTTAGCAGTTTAAACATTTAGTGTTGCCTTACTTACAAACAATGCTAATAACCGCATGCTATCAACATTGTTGATAAGTAGAAGCTTCTACTGATGGACGTATTTATAAACATGATGAATGCTGCAGGCAGTCGTTACAGACCGTTAAATTCAAATCGCTATTGCAAATTCGTAACAATATATTTTCCTAATAAGTTTTTCTGGATTTAAGTTCAGGAATATTAAATGCGTTGCTTACTTTCTGTATACATAAATTACATGTTTATGCAATTCAAATAGTTAATTATTAACTTGAGGAAGTAGGTGTCGTTAAGACTGGCCAAAAGAGATTATTTTAAAATTTGTATGATGAGTTTTTTAAGTTTTTGAATACAATGTTCATTACCCAGCAGTTCTAGGAGACAGTCCCGAACTAGTGATTTTACCCATCATTTAGGGTGGGTACTAGTTACTTCAATAGCTTGACCCCCCTAAGCGGGGGGTCAATTGGCCCTTTTGACTTCAATAAGAGTGTCAAATAGCTGGTCCAAAGTAGTCAAAGCATTGGATTCACATACTGGTTAAATAGCGACAGTTACCTAACTGGTAACTTGATCAGCTGCATAACTAGTTATTTTAACATGTACGAGTGCGAATTGACCTCAAATAGTCAGCTAAAAGACATATCATAGTCAGTCCAATAAACGATAGCTTGTAAACAAACCTTTCTACCACAACTCTCCAATGGATTACTTCTGGTGGGTAAAATAACTACTTTCTATATTGCAGTACAAAATAAACGTTTAAAGTTACTTCATTATAGGTTACTAAGAGACACTAAAGTGCACATTGACTTCATGCTATGTTACTTAAGCAAAAATTAAAATTAACTGTATTAGAATTATATCAATACAATTTGTATAAAACCAGTTTGAACGAATTATCACACAACACGTTTAAAGTGACTACACTCCAGATAACTTAGAGACACTTAAGTGGCAATTGTCACCACGCTAGATTACCTGGGATGTATAAAGTAACCAATTGTCTTATATCTGCACTACAGAGAGCACATACGTCTCAAATGACCAAAATATATAAATTGGAGTCAGCCAAGTGATAAAACATTTGTGACGATTACTGTCTATAAGGGATACATTGAGTACTTGCTTAACTGCTGGGTATAAACTATTAGCGGTATTCACAATCTTGTGCATTTGTATTGTAAATTTATGCAATGGTGTATTTCTGTATATTTTGTTAGTGTAAAGTTTAAATGCAATGCATATACAATGATGCAAGACCATTGTCACAAGATTGTGAACTCCGCTATTGTATTTATTGTTAATCCAGCATTGCACTCTAGGTAATTTCACTCATTTTTGTGGCCAATACTAAAAGGAATCACTGAACAAGGATGAAAATCGGTATATGGAGGTTTTCAAGTTTGCTGATTTCGAATCTGAGGTAAACATTTTCAAATTCAAAATGGCGCATCCAATATGGCGGCATAAATTTTAAAATGTCTTCTGATTTACATGAAAATCGGTATACGGGCGTATCCAAGATTGCTCATTTCGAATCTGAGGTAAAATTTTTCAGATTCAAAATGGCGGATCCATTATGGCGGGAACTCTTCCATCTAACTGACAAACGTTCAACTTTACCAATAATTAAATTGTAAACAGCAACATTATTCTTCTCTTTTGCAAGCGGAGGCTGCCACGAAAAATGGTATTTCTCAAAAAGTGCAACATGAAATTGACAAATTTAACTCAAAAATTTAACTCAAATTTAACACGTTTCTGATTGTTTAAACCAGTCGTGCGCGTTCATATTGCTCAGGTTACGAAGATTTTTATCAATTTACACGTACACAACCCGAATGTAAACAATAGAGCGCAAAAATACAAATATTTCATTCAGTTGCTTGATGTTGTTGTGGATATTTTATTTTTTAACCATACATGCACACAAATGAAATCCCTCTATTTGCGCAACACTGGTTTAAACCCAGCCAAAATCGGCCAACTTTTTAAATGCTTATCCAAAAGTAATTTTTCAGAAAAAACTATAAAATTAAAGGTTATGTCTGAAGTATGAGTTTTTTCGCCAACAACAAAATTTTTTTTTACAAAATATTTTCTTATACTATTAAGCACTTACTATCACTTTTGTTTTCTATATTTAATTTAAATTTATGTTTGTTTTTTAACTATTTAAATAAACTTAAATATCGATCAAATTGCGCTGTATATACTCCTTTCAACACTTTGACCACTTGCTTAGCAGTTGCTAAGCAACTTGCCGTTATTTGCTTTAATGTTTTCTTTATCAAATACCAACAACAAAAAATGCATTCTTGAAAGTGCAGAACATGACTTTTTGCCTCAAAAATGGGTGAAATTACCTAAAGTGCATTGTTGGGTGTTTCCGATTTAGAAGACTTGAAGACTTTCCATCCATTCGTTAACTTTTACTATAAAATTAGACTCATCCTCAAGTCTCAAACTTTGTCTTGGACATATTTTCATCACAAAACAAGTAAGAAAGTATAGTCGATCAAGCCCGACCATATGCTACCCTACACCGAGAAGTTCTCTTTTAAAATTTATATGGGAGCTATGACTAATTATGAACCAATCACTATAAAATTACTTGGCATGTCTTCTGTATATATGAAACATGTTTGTGTTGAATTTTATTTGAATACCAACATTTTAAAGAAATTCATGCTAGTTAAAGTGATTTTCGGAAGTGGGCCTTATATGGGAGCTATGACTAATTATGGACCGATCGTCACAAAATTTGGTAATGCAAGTTCGACTTATATAAAACTTATTTTTGCTGAATTTAGTTTGGATATCTATATAAATAAGGTATTTATGAGAGCTTAACTATTTTTAGATAGCGCATACGATAGGGGCTAAGAGGAATAATGAACTGATTCTAACCAAATTCATCCTTGGAGCAATAGAAAAGCTTGTACCTGATTTTGTCGAATTATCTTTGAAATTGCGACCACGGCTTGAATCTATATTAAAAAATCTTCAAATTTAAACTCCAATCCTCAATAGGGCCTCAATCTAGCTGGCAGTCACAGTTATTCAGTAAGATCAATAACAAACCACTCACCCTTTTGGTGGTTAATAAATAATTCATTGCATTTAATTACAATGTTATAAACTCAGGACAAACATAAAAAGGGGTGGTGTGATAAAAATAATAGGAGATGATGATGATGGTGGTGGTGGTGATGTTATGATACTCCTGTATTTTTTTTATAACCCCACTTTTTTTTGCACACAAATTATAAAGCAGCTGCTCTTTAATGAATTTTTCTATTCTATAAATTTCATTTAACAAGTGTTACATTTCAAAAAACAAAAAACTATAGTGTTTTCAAAACTTGTTTTTCTTTTTCTTTATTGTTAAATTTATTGCTATTGAACCGTGTTTATTTTGTTTGTTTTTTTCCTCTTTTTTTTTAGATTTAACCCTTATGTTTCCATAAATGTTTTTGATCATATAATTACATTTAACTTTGTGTAACATTGTGTTTTTTTTTTGTGTTTTATAAACCTGCCAGATGCGTATGATTTATTGTCATTAGATGATGTTCCAAAAATATTTTGGTTTTGTTGGTTTTAATGTTGTGGTGTAGATAATTGTAACAAGTGGAAAATTATTAGGGTTTTATGGAAATTTGTAAAAAATTTATTTAAATAACAAAATGTATTAATGTTAAGGTTTTATAGAAAGTTCTAATTTAAATATTATGAGCAATAAATCTACAAGATTTTAAATCTATGTACCTCAAATTATATTTTATAAAATGCCATTTAAGATATTTCCAATTGTAATATTCGATATAGGGAAAATTACAAAACATTAATTGATTCACGAGTTTTTGAATTAATTTTTTCAAACGTTTCTGATGAAATTCTTTGGCGTCTCCTCTTTGTTACACTTAAGCTCACTGTTCTCCGATAACAGCCGATCGATCTATGAGATACTGATGCATCGACCACAAACAGAAACCCCAATCAGTAAGCGAGAAATTGAAACTGCGATAAAATAATAGAAATTTTAGCTTCGCTTGCCGTTGAAGGAAAAGGAAATTCTCTGCTTCAAGGGCTTGTACTGTCATCAAGCAGCACAGGTTGATGTCAAGGGAGAATGGACGGAAGATATTGTAATATCCAGAGGGGTTATGTTAACGTATAATCCGAAAGAATATTTCAGGAATCGATTAACCACGTTAAAAAAGGAATATATTGGCAACTCGCAGCGAGACCTATGGCTTGAAGATAAATATTAAGTAAAAAACAAAATATATGGTTGTAAGCAAGTAAAACGCCATTAAAAATAAAGGACATATACGTGGAAAGAGTGCAGAGCTTTAAATATCTCGGCGTCACAATTAATGACAAATATGGTATTTCGAGTAAAATAAAATGCAAGAGGTGCGTTTATCAAGTACAACAAAATTTATTTTATTTGTAGTTAGTTGAGCTTGAGGTCACTAACTATAAATAATATTAATAATAAAAAAGTTGGAAAAATAAGACTATAATTTAGTTCAACAAAATTTGTATCAGCTATGACATAAATCTAAAAACAAAATTCCGATACTTCAAAACATACGTATGGTCAGTTTTGTTATATGCCGTGGAAGTATGGACCTTTTGAAATGTGGAGAAGCATACTCAAAATACCGTGGACGCACTTTTTATCAAACGGAAAACAGCATATCTTTGCCATATAAAGAGAAATAATAAATATAAACTACTCCAAAATATCCAGATCAAAACTGAAGAAAGATCTACCAGAGAAAGAAGGGAAATGATATGGATTAATAATATCCAGGAATGGGCCGGTATCAATGACATTGTAAACCTCCTAAGCAAATGGAGAAATATTGGGACGTTTGCAGAAGTAATACACAATTTATGATATATTTTAATACTAATAAGATATTAATGTATTTGTATTGGCTGCCAAAATTTGAAAAACGAATATCAATTAAAGGAGATGGTCACATTTCCAAATATTTTACAAAATAATCCATTAGGAAAATCTTTTTTTTAACCACAAAATTTATTAGTTAGAGTCATAGAGAAATATAGAGCGGAAACTAGAAAAAAAAACTCAAAATAATCACATGTACGAGTGTTGTTTTTGTTTTCACATAGTTTTTTCTACTAATACATTCTCACCACTTAGGTTTCTGACAACTGAGTTAGGTGTTTGACAGGAGAGTTTCCGCTCTATGTCTATTCTCTATGGTTAGAATCTTAGACTAAATATAATATTCAAATCCGAGTGTATTTCTTCTCACAAACAAAAATCATAAACAAAAGTTTTAAACTGTTTTTGATAAAAACCAATTATTGATAGTTCCTTTGCTGTTGTATTTATCTTAAACAATTATCAACACAATTTCTAAATAAAGGATTCTGCCAGTGAGTTACTGCAAAAGTCTTATTTTAGGTTAGAATAAATGCACGCAGAAAAAAAATATAGTTGTGCATGTTTACTGTAACCATTTTAACATTTTTAACAATATCATAGTCACAGTAACTATATATATGATTGTGGTAACAATAATATGGTTAATTTACGATTCACATGATTGTATCAACATGATTGTATGTATGGTTACAATAAACATGTATATGTTTGTGACAACCATTTATATGATGAATAATTTTATCATAATATGTTTTTCTCAGATTATGATATCTATAAGCCGAGAGCAAATAAAAGGTTGTCACAAACATATACATGTTTACTGTAACCATATATTGATGCAATCATGTGAATCGTAAATTAACCATATTATTGTTACCACAATCATATATATAGTTACTGTGCTATAATATTGTTAAAAAGATGCACAAATGTTGAAATTGTTACAGTAACCATGCACAATTATATTTTTTTTCTGCGTGTGGTAGAGAATCAGAAACTTGCTTGCAATTACTGAATAATTGGCATCTAAATTATTAAAGTTATTAAAGTAGTTATTTGTGAGTAGTTTTAATGCAGTTAAAGTAATGATGGGTGTATGACTTAAAAATGCGGGATATGCGGGAAGTTTTGCTTTACTTCTTTAATTTGAAAGAAAGTACAGCTGAAGCACTCCGATTGCTCACCAAAGCTTATGGTGAATGTGTTCAATCGGTTTCAACGTGCGAGAGATGGTTTGTGCGGTTCTGAAGTGATGATTTTGGCACGGAAGTCAAAGATCGCCCAGGCCAGACAAACAAGTTTGAAGACCAAGAATTGGAGGTATTACTGCATAAAGATTGTTGTCAAACTCAACAATTGCAGAATTGTTGGGAGCTACTCAATCAGCAATTTCAAAATGTTTACCAGCAGCAGGATTCATCCAAAAGCTTGGATACCGTACGAGTTGAAGCTGAGAGACATTGAAAGGCGATTTTGTATGTCTGAAAAAAAAAATGTTTGCACTGAATCATTACTTGCGATGAAAAATGGATCCATTACAATAAACCGAAGCGTAAGAGCTCGTATATTACGCACGGACAACCAACCGAACCGACACCAAAGCCAAATATCCATGGTGCTAAGATAATTATCTGTATTTGGTGGGAGCAAAAGTGTCCTATCTATTAGGAGCTGCTGAAATCTTTCCAGACCATACCAGGTAACCTGTACTGAACGCAACTGATTCGTTTGAAGCGAGCATTGGCCGAAAAAACCCCAGAATATGCGGCCAGACATGAAACCGTAATATAACATCATGAGAACGCTCCGCCACATGTTGAAATACCTGTTAACTCTTTGCGGTAACCACCTTATTAACCACATTTTCTATAGTCTTTAAAACATGGTTTATTGGCATCTATTGCCATTTTGCTAAACAATTATATCTTTTGAAGGCATCGTTTATGATTTTTTGCAAAACTTTGCCGTCATGGTGCTCTGGTTAGATAAATATATTAATTTTGTAAAAATATTGTAAAAATCTGTTTTTTTAAGAGACTTTCACGCAATCTATAAAAAATAGCACAGAGTGTTTATTGTTCATCGATTTCGTCGATTTCAGTGTTACTTTGCTATTTCGTTTGTTTGGTTAGAAAATTTTGTCAAAATAGTTATTTTTAATGCCAACCTCCACGGTGGTTAGTAAACTAACCACTTCTCTCCACAAAAACCTTGGAATGGGGTGGTTTTTTCATGTTTTGATTAATATTTTCTCACTTTTTTATAATATACTAACCTTGATTAAAGTAAAAATGGAATTGTTTTGATTTTAAATTTATACACAAAAAAGCGTGTCTGTAAGAGTTAAAAAGTATTTATAATGAAGTGGTTGGCAAGTTTTGCTTAACTTTGCAACTGACTATCCGATATTGGCTTGATTCGTTCTCGGCCTCAAACAATGGCCAATAATTTCAATAAATTTTAATTGTACAAATGTTTCAAAATAAAAGCTAAAAATTTAAAACAAAACCACATTTTTTTAAGTAATACACCCAATATTACAAAGGAATACATTAATGTAATGAAATTAGAGTTTAAGTCATATTCAATTTTTAATATATTCATAGTTGCTTTTCTTTTGTTTTTCTCTTAACCAATTATCAACTATATTTCAAAATGAATCTTTCAGTGAAAAGTAAATTAATAAATGAAAATAAGTGGCCCTATTTTCGGTAGAGTAGCATAGACTCTACCTACCATCTGAATTACCTAGAAGTAGTCAGATAATGACTTATTTATTATGTGTTATATAACTCAACCAAATACTTATTATTAGCATGAGAACATTCTGTACTTGTATTTGCTGATAAATGCTTATGTAAGTTCTTACGGTCAATGAGTTACTCAAGTCGTTACTTGTGAGTAGTTTTAGTGCTGACATCACCGTGTAAAAATAATGAGTTAAAATTCTATAGTAAAGTATCAGATTATTAGGACTTTAACTCATTTGTTTGGGAATTAAACACTTATTTGACTTGATTTGCCGTTACAAAACTTCCGTAACATCATATATACAACCATCGGCCTAAATACAAAAACAAATCATTAAATAATTGTTGTATGTTTTCTTAATAAAATATTTACTTAAACATATTGTTAAAATTATTGAGAAGATTGTTGGAAATCACCACAAAACATACCAATCAAAAAAAAAAAAAAAAAACATTTTTGAAATTTAAGTTATTTAATGTTTTGTATAGCTCATTAAGCAATATATTTTTATATATTTCTTATTCACATTTTTAGTTTTCGTTAACTCGAAATCGAATTTAAACACAGAGAATTTTCAATTTATTAACGCTGAAATAAAGCAAAACCAAAACAACACACAACTTTTAAATATTTATAAGATTTTGTTATAGTAGCTGTTTAGTTTTGAAGAAAGGAAAAAAAAAAAAATTGTTTCGTTTTATTTTTGTTTTGAAAAGGGTTTCATTGCTATTTTGTTGGTCGGTCGGTTGATTGCTTCAAATTCGATTTTTCAATGTTTGGTTTCTAATTAAAATACCTTTTGGTCTTTAAACCTGCCAACACACAAACAAAATTATTCCCATCTGTAGTAGTGGTGGCGGTATTAACGTTTTCATTTAGTAGTATTGGTTGTGGGATCGTGTGTGTGTGTGTGTGTGTGTGTGAAAGAGTTAAAGGAAAATATTTGGTTGAGCTTAAAGCCGATCGTAAGAGGAAGGATGTTGTATTTGGTCGTGGTGGTTTTAGTGTAGTGTTGGCGGTCTCACACACAAAAAATAAATACGAAACTTTAAAAATAATAAGCCGACCTTAAAACGAAAAATTCTCTACGATATAAAAAAAAAATAAATAAACAACAATAACTTTAGTAACAACAAATAAATTAGAGGAGGTCTATGCAGACTTTAAAATACCCTACTATTTATATAAAAAAACCTATAGGGAATAATTTGGATGAGTAGAATTGAAAACGCAAGGATTGCAGCTTTCATAAAATATTTGCATATGTTAATAACATAGTAATTATGTTGCTGTTAATTGTTTAAGAAGAGATGTTTCAATAATTTCAGATGTTGACTACCCAGCATGGAATTTATTAAGGTCATAAAGATCAAATAATAATTGCCCATGCTTACATTCGGCTACATTTCATCACTTTGTCAACAGCAGCTATAACTGGACTGCTGATTCTCAACAGCTGAAGAACCCTCAGCAAATATTAAACTCTCGTTAAAAACCCCTTTTCAAACAAATTACATTATATGCAGATGTAATTTTATTTAAAGATAGCTCTTCCTATCAATTACTAGACCTTGAATCCAAATTGGCCACCTGATCACAAGTATAACGCACCTATTCCCCCAAACCAAATGTAGGTTTTGCTGAAAAACGCAGAAAAAAAAGCATCATCATCATATGTACATATGTGCATTTTATTACTAATGAAGCACAAAATGTTGAAATATTCGCTTGATGTAGCTTTAAAAAAAATTCCTATGAAATTGGCCAATACACCACCAGCAAAACCCTTGAAACAAGTCCGTAGAAGTGAAGGGGAATAAACGTTTTTTTGTTTTGTAGATACGTATGGACGTAATGCTTACATCTACTACACTGATCTACTCGTACTATGTATAACCGCAGCATGCGTGAATATGGGGCGCAGCATGAGTGTAGACGAGAGAGAAAAAACGTAGAAGAAAAATGAAAAATGTGCGAAAGTTTTTGGTTGGATTTTAAACATTTGCACAGACTCATCGTCATCATCGTGATCATCAACATGGATGCAAACGAACTTGATGACGATTGTTGGTTGTTGGTTTGGGAAAAGGAATAAATAAATAAAATGACTCACATTGAAATATGAAAGATGCTGATGAGGATGATGATAAAATTTAAAATGTATTTAAAACGGAAGCATGATGTTATAAGTTCTTTTTAATAATTTTAATTTGTTCTTAGCGAAAGAGAATTAAAAAAAAAACTCATTAAAAATAAATTTTGTAGTATGTGAGTGTGTGTGAATAAGAGCCAGTTTTAGACACAAACTTTTTAATGATTTCATTTCAGTTTTTGTGGCAGCCAATTAGATAAATGTTTTGGGATTTGTTTATATTTGTATTTAATTTAAAATGCTTATTATACACATTTAATAGATAGAACGAAATATGCACCTCTGCTGGGATCTTCTTGATGTTAAAATTTTAAACATTACGAGCAGAATGATTGGAAAATAAATGGCAGATTAATATATTTTGTTAGTAGATGTAAGAAAATGTGGGATTTTTTTTAAATTTGTAGATTTTATTTTGAAACATTTGTACAATATACATTTACTAGCTGAACACGGTCCGCGTTGTTGACCCTTAGAAATTTTCATATTTTAATATACAGTGTCGGACAAAGTCGGTGATCCAACCTTCAATGTTAAAACATCTGATGGCAGTCCGGGTGCTTCCAATGAATTCAGAAATTCAGTAGGATAATCGACGGCTTCTTCTTCGTTCATAACTGTGTCAATCGATTTGTGTTTTATTGTTTCGCCAGGCAGTTTTAATTGTATTTGCTTATTGAGCTTGTTAACATCATAATTTGTTGGTGTCAAAAATGTATGTTCCCACAGCCAATCCGAATTTTTGTAGTTGGTTGTAAGACTTTGGAATACCTTGTCGACAACGGCTTGAATATTAATTTGCATTTGGCAGAAGTTCGGGGACGAAATCTAATTTGTGGCGGGATCAATGGGAATTGTTTTCCATTTTCGATGTCCAACAATTGTTTTTAGAATGTTTCTGTCGGCTTCTGTAGCTTCATTTCCAGTGAGATAAATTTGAAGGAACTTCTTCGCATCATCATTGGGAAGCGGGAGCAATGATCCAATTCTGTGGTACATTTGGCCTTGAACTTTAAAGGTTGGCATGAAGCCGATGTCATTTGAAAGCATGAGTTGCACTTTTGGATATTTGAAAGAAGAGCTTGGAAATAGGATTGGCGCCGGAAATATAACTTAGAAGCAGCTCAGATGACTCAATAACTGGCGGCAGAATAACTTTACCGTTCGAACAGTACATTCCCGGGAATTCCTTAGGGAACTTAAAAGCGATGCAATGTAAGCAATGTTTGTCCATTGCGGCAATCAGTACGTCCTTGTGATTCCTGGTGTCATCATACTTATTGTAATAAAATGCCGGCAAATTTAAATCGATTCTTTCTCTTGATCGAGCCATTCGGGAGCGATTGGCTTCTAGTCTTTCGGTTTGCTGTTGAGGTGTCTCTGCAGCACTCGGTGATTCCCGTTTCTGCGGCCCTAGACGTAGATGCCCTTTCGAAAACAAATTGTGATGGTCTGACCAGATCAAGCGAAAGCATCATTTCGGACATTGTCTTTCAAGGTATCTCGGCATCAATTCGTATGGTACCCTATTTTCCTGATTTTGGATAAATCCTGCTCTTTGCAAACGTTTTGAAATTGCTGCTTGAGTAGTTCCCAATGATTTAGCAAGCTCTTGTTGAGTTTTACAATCTTCATGGAGTAATGCCTTCAATTCTTGGTCTTCAAACTTTTTTGACTGGCCTGGGCGATATTTGTCTTCCGTGTCAAAATCACCACTTCTGAAACGCACAAACAATCTCTCGTACGTTATATAGTTGACATAGCGAAGTAAACTTTCCAAAGCCTCCAAATAACTTGCTTGTTCAGTTGCTTTTTAAAATTGACAAATTCAGCCCACTAATTGCTGTAATATATGGAAAAAAACATTTTTAGTGAAAATCATTTAATTATAAATTTTATCGTAAATTATCTACAAAATATTTTCCATTGGAAATAAAATAAAAGGAAGTACGAGGTGGGATAAGATTTTTTTAGAGACACATTCTTTATAAGGAGCCTTAAGACATAAGCATAGTTATTAACAGGGTTTAGGCGGTCTTTGTTTTTGTCGCGCTCTAGAATATTAATACATTTTTGAAAATCTCATTGTTTTGGGATCCAACTTTAAATGTATAAAACAGGACGAAGGTGATTGATGAATTTATTTTGGTTAAACATAAATTTGTTAGAAATTTGGGATTTGAACCACAGTGCTCCATATTGATTTTTAATTATTTTCGGGCCACCTCAATTTTTTAGTTTTCCGCCTTTAATCGTGATTATTATTCGCTTCGTAGCGAATTTCATAAATGTCTTTCATTGAATCCCGAGTGCAGAGGATGCTCACATATTTAATATTGTATCATTTGGAGTATGCATGGTTTGGTATCCTTTGATCCAATGACATTTTGAATAAATACTATCATAGTGCTGCAAAGACTTTTTTAAGATGGTGACTTGCACAATTCTTTGTTTTATGCATATAATCCGAATCCTAAACTATAGTTTATTAATGAGGGCTTTTCTAGATGCTCAATATCACTGAAAGTAGCTCTAGCACAATCAAGGTCTTTCATTTCAGAAAGAAAAGACTCTTATCATTTGATCGCACCTATCTATACACGTAAGGATCTTTTGAGATGAGTAGTCATATCAATGCCAATGGTTTGAGCCATTTCAAGCAAATAGTTGTAAGTTTTTTTAACGGACTGTGATATTATAGCAATATAAAACAGTCGATTAGGAAACATTATCCTTAAACTTGATTTTGTAACTATGACTTATTTTTATTTTCGCACAACAAATATAAATAACAAAAGTTATTTTAGCTTGAATTTAAAAAAGCTTTCTCATATGATGGATGTCCTTTTTGATTCAAATTTCTTAAGGAATCAAATGTAATTAAGGAATGATTTCGTTGAAGTTCTTTTTAAGTAGTTGCAAACATACCAATTCATCATTATTAACATAATTGGATTGATCTATAGAACATCAAACCAAGATGCCGTTCCAAGTTCCATCTATACCATGATGAGTTAGTAACTTAAATTCCATTCAAGACCTCACAGATTATATTTATATTATTCTAAAGTGTTGGCAGGCAAATAGAGAAATTTAATTTGTGTGCATGTGTGGGTAAAAAAAAAAAATAAAATATCCGCAACAACATCAAGCAACTGAATGAAATATTTGTATTTTTATGCTCTATTGTTAACAATCGGGTTGGGTACATGTAAGTTGACATAAATCTTCGTAACCTGAACAATATGAACGCGCACCACTGTTCTAAAGTTCACAGATAATTGATCCATATTCAACAATTAGTCGAAATAAAGATAACAATGTTTCCAATAATTCTTTGGACCACTGTTTCATATGTCCAAGGGCACCATTAACTAGTTTTGTTAACGGTTAACGAAATATCATGTTAATTCAAGATCATGAAAATTCTGAATTCTGAAATAATACAGGGGTTTCCAACAAGTGGTGTTATTTTGCTATTCAAAGAAAAAAGGAATTTTTTGAGATAAATGATCGGATGTTTATTTCATAATAAAGAGGAAGGTATGCCGTTAATAATGAAAAACAACATCAGCCAAATGGCCACAATGACCACGCTTACAGGACCATATCCTTTTCATGAAATTGTCCATAACCAAATCGCAAAGTGGCTGCTTATGTCCTCGATAGCCTCACGAATTCTATCTTTGAGGTCTTGAATCGACGCTGGGCTGTTGGCGTAGACCTTATCTTTCACGTGACCCCAAAGGAAGAAGTCGCAAGGTGTTAAATCACAAGATCTCGGGGGCCAATTGTGATCACCTCTTCGAGAGATAACACGGTCTCGAAACTTTTCCCGTAAAAGAGCAATGGTTTCGTTGCGTGTGGCACATAGCGCCGTCTTGTTGAAAGTAAGCGTTGTCCAGATCAATATCATCCAACTCCGACCATAAGATACGGTGTAATGACGGTAACGACGAGGAATGGACAAACCTGGGTTTTCTTCAACACTTTGGGCAACAGCAGCAATATTCTCAGTTGTTCTTGAGCTACGTGCACGAGTTTTATTCTTCACATCACTAACTTGTCCCAACAGCTCGAATTTTTCCACCAATTTTAATAATTTCAATGCGTTGTTGAAGAGTGTATCGTTCCAATTTAAGTAATGGCGTAGTTTCTAATTGTCAAATGTCAAAGAATAAAAGCTTAAAAAGTGACAGCTACCGAAATACCGGGTGATTAAAAATAACACCTCTTCGTGGAAAACCCCTTTAGGAATGAACTTTTCTTAATTCTGAACAAAGCCATATACATATTTTTATACAATATAAGGAGTGAGATCGTTAAATTCTTAACACACGTTTTCCATTAAAACTTTTAACCCAAGTATTATTTGATTTTTTTTTGATCTAGTTATCTTTTGTAAAACATGTCATTTATTATGTTTAATGTCAATTATATTCATTTGTTGTTAATCTGATTAAAATGAGTGGCCAGGAAAAAGTGCGTACTAAAATTATTAAATATTTTCAACAAAACCCAACTTGGTCCTACAAAAAGTTGGCCAAACAATCAAAGGTCTACCGCTGTTTCCAATGTTATTGAACAGTACCGGGAGAACTTGTCCGTTGATAGAAAACCTGGTTAAGGTAGAAGGAATGGTCCACATGATGTTTCTAAAGCCAAAAACATAGAAAGCATTTTCAAAAGAGATCCCAACACATCCGGTAAGAAAGCAGCCCGGTTACGAAAAGTTAAAGCTAATGCAGGTTTAAAAACATAAAAGGCTCAAAAAGTTCCTGACAGGAACGCTGCTAAAAATTTAGAGGCCAAAAACAGAGCACGGAAATTGAAGTCAAGTGTTGTAAAAAAATATTCTTGCTGCATAATGGATGATTAAACGTATGTTCTGGCAGATTTTTCGCAACTTCCTGGTCAAAAATTTTATGTTGCTGATGCTCGAGGGAATGTTGAAGAAAAGTTTGCGACCCAAAAGCAGACAAAATTTCCCAAAAAGTTCTTGGTTTGGCAAGCAATATGTAGTTGCGGGAAAAAAGCCAATCATTTGTTACAACGGGCTTTATAAATGCCGAAATTTACATCAAGTAATGTTTACAAAAAAGGCTGCTTCCACACATAAGACTTCATAATGTGTCCACTTACTTTTTGGTCTGACTTGGCATCCTGTCACTATTGTAAACAAACCCTTGAGTGGCACAAGAACAATAATGTGGTATTTGTGCCAATAGAGGCAAATCCTCCAAACTGCCCGTAGCTAAGGCCAGTGGAGAGATAGTGGGCTCTTTTTAAAAGAGAGTTGAAGAGCACAAAAAAGGTGTCCAAAAGTGTGGTAGATTTTAAACGGAGATGGACTACCTGTTCGTGCAAAGTGACAGAAAGCACTATAAAAATGTTAATGGAGAGGTTTCCGAAAAAGGTTCAAAATTTCATCATTAGTGATTAAAACTACAAAAATATTTTTTTTTGTAAATTGTAATAATCATTTTAAATCAAATAAAAAAATTTAAAACTGTAAGTTTAGTGGTTTCGATTTTATTAACATATATGTATGTTAAGAATTTTTCGATCTCACTCCTTATTGAGATCCATTAGTTGAATTTTATACGAACTGGACAATTTCTTAATATCATCAGACTAAAGTCAAAATTGGTTTTAGCGTTATTAAAAGTATGGAAGTGTAATATTAGAAGGATACATCAATAAATTCTAATCCTGAATAATAAAATGAAGATCATTTATAAATAAAGTAAGACCAATAAAAGGAACAGCAATAAATACCTTAATGGTATTATATGCTTCTATTTTCGAAATGTTAAAAATTGAATTCCCTACAACTCTAATGTTTCTTCTAAGTATATGTAAAAATTACTTTATTAAATAAAATAGCTTGAATTGAAAAACAATATATAAAAAAGTTATATATTTTTTTTCTCAACAAAATTTATATTTATATACTACCAAATAACTTTCAAAGTCACATACAGCCATTAAAGGGATTTTTCTATAGCAAAAAAACAAAAGATTATCTTTTCAAAAAATAAATAAATTTCCTAGAAACTGATGAGATTAGGAAACATATCGAAACAGTAACAAGGTGTTTTATGTCTCACATGTATGAAAATCAATAGAAAAAAAAACCAAATAAACAGACATCATTTGGTCTTTAATATAGATTTCCAGCTATAACAAACAGTTTAAACATGAAATTGTAGTAAAAGTACAAAAATCGAAGAAAAACGTGCGCGATAAGTTTTGTGTAAATCACGTCAAAAATCGAGTGTTGAAAATATTGCTTTTGGTTATTGTACTTTTTTTTGTTTTTTTATTATTGTTGCAATGACTTTGTTGTTGTACTAGAGCTGCAAGCAAGCAGTATTGTCTATACGAGTGTAAAGTGATGGTGTTGAAAAACATATCACATGCAAAATATACTTTAATGTTGCACCTTCCTCACCATTAGGTACATAAAACATGCAGTACTATCTTGCACAAACAAAAAAAAAAAAAGAGAAACGTTAAAAATTGTTGTTATGGTTGGTTAAACCTCTAATGAACCAGGGAATTTTTAATTTAAATACCATTTTAACATGATTTTGGAATGTCAATAACTTATGTTACGCATATATTTGTATAAAAACAAATTGAGCTTGTTGTTAGAATATGGGACATGTTTCATATTTGACAATCAACATTTCGAAACATTACGATCAAGAAATTAAATTTTCAACCTTTAATCTTTTGAATTCGATAATATTTAATATATTTACATATATCCATATATTAAAGTTCTCCAGAATTTCGAAATTTGTTTGAGTTCGCTTTTTATATAGTTTAATGGATGCGTGCAAAATACCTAAAGTAAAACGGTTTCTAACTTTAGAACTTTTAGGCAGATTTTATAATTTTGTATCTCATATGTAACGTGCAGTTACAGATGTCAATCCACTAACATAACATAATTAATACTAATACAATACATATTAGTATATTATTGTTAATAATTCCCAAACAGTTTATGTGAATTCTAATATAAGACATCTAAGAAAAACATGAAAAAGCAAGCTAGAAGAAGTCCCGATCTACTTCGTACTAATACCGTAGTTAAAATCCGTTGTTAGCCGAATCATTTATCTCCTCGAATTCCATCCATAAGCAGTGTTTACGAATAATTAGCCGATGAGAGCTGAAGAATTTATCTCCTCGGATTGCATCTATAATCAGTATTTACGAATAATCAGTCGTTAGCCGACCGAGAGCCGAAGCATTTATTTCGTCGGATTGTACTCATTAGCTAGTCATAGCCAATAAGTTGTAGTTAACCGATGAGAGCTGAAGAATTTTTCTCCTCGGATTCTATCCATTAGCTGTTTTTATGAATAATTAGTCGTAGCCGAAGCATTTATCTCGTCCAATCCTCTATTAGAAGCTTTGTCCATTAACAAAGATATTCCAAAGATCCAAGACAGCTCTGTGGTAAAGATTTCAAAGGAAGCAGACCTTTGAAGAACCTGGACAGACTAAGCATAACCCGGATGGAAACAAAAACTGCATCACACATATTACAGCTAATGAATCGTTTTTTTCTAGTATTCCGTTTCTCATCAAAACAGGATATATGATTGAAAATCATCCTTGAATAAAGTATATCTCAAATAAGGTATCTTCCTTAAATATGAGCCATTGCTCGATAAAAACATATGTAAAATTCAGAATTGGATCATGGTGGGTTCTCGCGATAATTGAAATTTAGAGATATATTTGAAAAAAAAAGTATTTAAGTTTTTTTGTACATTTTTATAACTAATTGAGCAATTTTTACAAACTTAATCTTATAAAGGGTCTTCCAATAAGGACTTCCGAAATTGGACAGTTGATAGTGGTCATATTGTTGAAGCTACATCTGTCGAATTGGCTGTCATTTATTCAGTTTGTTTTGTCAAATCATAGGGTTCAACAACACTTACAAATTATAAAATTGTTTTATCTAAATGGCCCTAATTTTCCTCAAAAAATCATCTTCAACGATGAGACAAATTTCTTTGGACGATACCAATCCACTTGAGATTTAAGAGCATCAAATGTAAATTCACTGTTTGTTGTGGTGTTTGGGCTGGCAGCGTCATAGGTCCATATTTCTTTGAGATCGAGGTTGGCCAGGCCATCACCGCCAACGTTTGGACTGAATTGGATGATATAAACACCAATGACATGTGGTTTCAACAGGACGAGCGATTTGAGAGCAAGGTCATCTCATGTGAAGTTGATGGGAACTGGCTACCGAGATCATGCGATTTGACCCCATTACACTTCTTTTTGTGGTGTTTTCTTAAGTCGGTGATCTATGCGATTAAGACACAAACCACAGCAGCCCTCAAAGCCAACATAACCCATGCAATCGGGAAAATTCAGCCTGATTTATGCACCACAATCATGGAAAATTGCACATTTCCGAAGCCGCGTCGGTCATTTGCACGATGTTATATTCTATATATAATGGCATCGATGGGCCTTTCAGATGAATAAAAAATGTAGATCATATCTCACAAACACTTTGTTTTATTTAAATTTAAAGATAGGAAGCGCTTAAAGAAAGACCCTTTATTAATTCTTGAAAGTTTTGTATTCTAATGTATTATTCTAAAAAAAAAAACATTATTATGATTACGGTTCTTTGAAGAAGGAGCGAATTTCAAAATCGAAATTGTTTATTTACTCCCTATTAAGGACTGAGATCGAAAAAATCTTATCATGATATTTTTATAGTTCTAATCAATACTGATGAATTTTTGAACCTTTTCCGGAAACCCTTCCATTAAGGTTTTTATAGTGATTTTTGTCACTTTGTTCGAACACGTAGTCCATCTCCGTTTAAAATCTACCACACTTTTGGACATCCTTTTTGTGCTCTTCAATTCTCTTTTAACAATATCCCAATATCTATCCATCGGCCTTAGCTTCAGGCACTTTGAAGGATTTGCCTCTTTTGGTACAAATACCACATTATTGTTCTTGTACCACTCAAGACCTTGCTTACCATAGTGACAGGAGGCCAAAAATAAGTGGACAAATTAGGAAGTCTTGTGAATGGAAGCATCCTCTTTTGTAAAAACTCCTTGATGTAAATTTGGGTATTTACTGAGCAATTTGTCACAAATGTTTGGCTTCATTTGCCCTAACGTTATATTGCTTAACATGATAAGAACTTTTTGGGAAAATTGTCTGGTTTTGGGTCCTAAACTTTTCTACAACATTCTCTCTAGCATCAGCAATATAGAAATATTGTCCCGGAACCTGCGAAAAATTTTCCATCGTACTTTTCGTCATCCATTATGCAGCAGGTATATTTTTTATAAACATTTGATAGCAGTTTCCGTGCTCTGTCTTTGGCCTGTAAATTTTTATCAGAGTTTCTGTCAGGAACTTTTTTAGCCTTGTATGTTTTTAAACCTGTATTGGCTTTAACTTTTCGTACCAAATACCGGATGTGTTGGAAGCTCTTTTGAAAATACTTTCTATTTATTGGCTTTAGAAACATCATGTGTATCATTCCTTCTACCTGAACCAGGTTTTCTATCAACGGACAAGTTCTCCCGATACTGTTTAATAGCATTGGAATCAGTTTGACGGCAGACCTTTGATTGTTTGGTTAACTTTTTGTAGGATCAAGTTGGAATTTGTTGAAAATATTTAATACTTTTAGTACGCACTTTATCTGTTCACTCATTTTAATCAGATTAACAGCAAATAAACATAAATGACATTAAACATAATAACTGACATACTTTACAAAGGTAACTTGATCAAAAATATAATCAAATAATACTTGGGTTAAAAGTTTTATTGAAAAACGTGTGTTAAGGTTTTTTCGATCTCAGTCCTTTCGTTTAAAAACATCCGTTTTAAGTTTTTTTGTTTTAAGAATTTCATTGTAAATATATATTTATGGTGAATTTTAGGAATTATAACAGTTTTGCATCCTATTGGCTATAGCGCCTCTTGTTTACGAGATAAACGAACTTTCTCCGAAATGTACTTTTTTCCAAAAAGGTACCCTTTCCACAAGGTTTGTAATAATAATCTCCTTTTTTCATTCTAAAGTAAATTTTATATTTATATATTGCAATGACTTTGTTTGGCGAAAACATGTCACCTCCAATATTCGTACCAATTGTGAGACACATTGTGCATTTAAGTGTTAAAATTCACATATGAATATGCATCTTAGCATTATCGTAATTTTTTTTTTGTTTGCAAAAGTTAAAGAAGAAAGAAAAGATCCTTCGACTTTTATTTCATGTTTTTCATTTTGGCAAAAAATGCGCATGCAGTACCCAACAACCATCGATGATGATGATGATGCTGATGATGACGATGGTGCATATTGAAAAATGTTTATTGTAAACGCATTTTGATCACAATCATTGAAGTTGAAACACATGCTTATAAAGCTCAATGATTATGGAAACAAAACCACAAAAACTGCAGCTAAAAGGAGTACGAATGTATGAAAAAAAAAAAAACAACAAAGAAATTTTATAACCGTAACAGAAAACGTACAGAAAATTTACAAATTTGCATGCAGTACCTTACTGACTGGTAAGTATGTATGTATTTGGAGTAAGACTCCAGGCATACAATGTGTGTCTTTATATGGGCTCTCCTCTCTCTTCGACAAAACAACAAAAGATGCAGTGGCAACTTAAACTGCGTTTAATGGCTGCAACATGATGACATGATGCCAATACCAGGTAACCATGCAAAAAAAATTAAACTAAAACACATACGACGACTACATATTGTTGGCTATTGGACAACTTACCAACCATACCAAGTCATCATCATCATCTTCATCTTCATCCAAACCAACTCAACCAAATACAGCCATTGCACACAGCGACCAACAGCCGACAGATTTAGCAACACTTCTTTTCTTTACTGCACTGTTTGTTGTTGTTGTTGTCTTTGTATTTTTTTGTTAGGTTCTCCTGTGTCGTTGTCGAGCGAAGGTGCTGGCAAGAAAACATGTGTTGTTTCGTAGCTGCCGCTAAAGTACATGTAAGTGTCATATTGATATGAATTTATGACATCACGTGGCCATGTAATCGACATTTTCGGTCATATTCAAATGTAGCTAGCTGCCAGTAAATGGCTTTACGAAATCTATGTACATTATAAATGCAAAACACATTATTGAAAATAAACTACATAGTGAGATTGCTATAATCGGTTGTAACGAATCTTATTATGTGCTTTTCAATACTATTTTGAATGCACTTCAAATTATATAATTTTTTTTTATCTTATTTTAAAAAGATTACGATTTTTCACTGACAAGAAATATTCTTCTAAAGATAAGTGATGTCAAGGAATCAGCCTTATCAAAGGCCAATGAAAACGGATAGACCTAAATAATAATTTTTACCAGTAGATACAAAATCCTGCAAGAAAAGTCAAATATCTTGGCGTTATTTTGAACTCTATGCTTTTTTTGAAACTTTAAGTCGAATATGTGTCCTTTATACCTGTAAGAAAACCTTTGAGAAGAGATGAGGTAGATTGGTCATGACCAATTCTGACCTATGCTGCTCCTATCTATTGAAGAACGGTGGACACTGAAACTCACCTCAACATTTTGTACATGGAATAGAAACCAGCTTGTCTTGCTTTTACTGGCTCCATGTTTCCACTCCTCAGTCAACTCTGGAGGCGCTAGACATACCAGTCCTTAAAATCTACATAATATGTATCTATGCTATGTCGGCTCTTAGATTCTGAGAGTCAGGCAGACTATTACCACATTTCCCTCGCACCATCATTAAAAAGTAGGCCAATCTTGGGGTAAGATCAGAATTCCCACACGATTTCAGTCTACACTGACGGTACAAAGACGGAAACTGACATTGGTTTAGAGATTTTCTTATGGTATACCTGCACCGTTTTCCAGGCCGAAATTTACGTTCTCGATATTTATATAAATGAACAATCAGGGATCTAAAATTCAACTTAATATGATCGATATTATGCCTTAATTACATTTATTCGCTGGCCCAACTTAGACAACAGCGTGTAGAGTTAATATGGGTTTCATGATAGCAGCCGAGGAAATGAAATAGTTCTTCGACAAAACTATGGCGCAAAGGGACTTACGTATCCGCTTGCTCGAGTTATCGAAAGTTGATGAGTAGGCGATATGAGATCAGTTGTCTTGTTGTTACTGGCTCCAAGTTTCCACTCCTCAGACAACTCTGGAGGCTCTAGATATACCAGTCCTTAATATCTACATAATATGTATCTGTTCTATGTCGGCTCTTAGATTCTGAAAGTTAGGCGGTCTGAAGCATTACCACATTTCCCCCGCCCCATCATACAAAAAGTAGGCCAATCTTGGGGTAAGATCAGAATTACCACACGATTTCAGTCTACACGGACGGTTCAAAGACGGAAACTGGTATTGGTTTAGAGATTTTCTTATGGTACACCTGCACCGTTTTCCAGGCCGAAATTTGCGCTCTCGATGTAGCTGGGAGAAAATCATTTTGTCGAAATTTATATACATGAACAATCAGGGATCTAATATTCAACTTAATAAGATCGATATTATGTCTTAATTACATTTATACGCTGGCCCAACTTAGACAACAACATGATAGCTAAATGATAGCTAAAAGGGACATTCGTATCCTCTTGCTCGAGTTATCGAAATTATTGATTAGTAGGCGATATGAGATCAGATATCAGTCATTTGATCTCGATTGTAGAATTTCCAAAATGTTCTGCCTCTTTCTGGCACGAAAAGAACCAGGAATCTCCTGGCTCTTGGTAGGAACTACATTACATTTACGTATTACATATATTGTTTGTTCAAGGAATCTTATCACACTCTCTATGTGATTGTACTAGCTAATTGCGAACAGAAATACAGTGGTTCAAAGCCAAACTCGTACACCTAACTTTTTATTTTTTAATATTAAAACGCAGCTTATTTAAAAATGATACACAAAAACAATGTATGGAGGGTTTATTGGGTAAATTGTCCTCTATCAGATAGGTATTAAAACATAGGAATTATGTTAGAAGGTAAGAAATTATGGGCGGTTTAATTAAATATCTTATTAAAAACATAAAAGCAAAACTCGTACAGCGAACCTTATTTAAGAAAAGAATATAAGTATTTGCTTTGTGCCGTTAGATGTAAAGTGACCCAAATTAAAAATCATCAAATATTTTGATTAAATTATAAAGTTTTATCCATAAAATATCCAATTGGAAAACAAAACGGACAAACAATTGAAGAAACCCGAAAACTTGCTGTAAAGCTTTCGGGGGATAGAAAATCTCTTCGTGAAATTCCCAAAATTCTGGGAAGGAATCATTCTACTATCCAATACATTCTAAAACGATACAGGACTTCAAAATAAATACAAAAAATAAAACCAAAAAAGCACACAGTAAAATATTCTGTGAAGCTGAAGAGCGAAATATTGTCAGAGCGTGTAAAAAGGATATCTTGCGGAAGCCAATGACAGAAAGCTTGCGTCCAAACCATCCGGAATATATAGTCTAGAGAGCGAGTTTGAATGGTATAATTGGCTAGAAAAATGCCTTTGCTTAACAAGAGAAATAAAAAGGACTGCTTAAACTTCGCCAAACTATACAAATCAAAGGATTTTTATTTTTAGAAAGATGTGTTGTTCATAGGCTAGAGAAAATTTACCATATTTGGCTCCAATGGAAATTCGTATTTATGGCGAAAGGCTAATGAGGAGCTCTTACCAAAACACGTTAAATCTACTGTAAAGTATGGTGATGGATCGATGATGGTTTAAGGGTCTTTCTTTGCAGCTGGTTCAGGTTCTTTTCATTTCATCGAAGGTATATTGGACCAAAAAATGTATTCAAAGCAAAAACGAAGTCTTTCAAACAATTACTACTTCTACGAGGATAACGACCATTTGCATAAAGCTTACAATGCCAGGTCGTGGCTGTTGTACAATTGTTTTCATGTAATGGAGACACCTACCCAGAGCTCTGACATCAACCCCATCGAGAATCTTTGGAGCTACCTCGATAACAAAGAGAGACAAGAACATATTTCCTGTAAATAGGAATTGAAAAGAGTTCTTACTGATGAATGGGAAAATATTGATCCCACCGTTTGCCGCAAACTAGTGGAAAGTACGCCTCAGAAACCATAAATGCTTATTCAAGATTAAGGATGGTACTGTTACTTTTTTAGCATCCATATTAAATGTACGAGTTTGGCTTTTAAAGGATTTTTTTGTCATTTCTTATTTACAGTGTTGTTTAAATGGTTTTACTTTTATTTTACATATGGATTGAATAAAGAATTACATAAGCTACAAGCCTCCCAAACAGACTTTTTATATAACTCTAACAGGTAAGCCGAAATTAAGAGATATATACAAAATTTCCTAGTGTACGAGTTTGGCTTTGAGCCACTGAAAATATTCGGAAAAAACTAAAAATTAATATTCGGCCTAATTCAAAACTTAACAAAACTTTTTTAGTAAACATATTTCCAAAATCTGACAAATGTCAATGCTATAATTTTAGACAATGTTTCAGCTCATTTTCAGGTATCCTTCATCAAGGTAGTGACGAATTCCATTTCAAATAAATTTTCATCTTTAATAAAGCAATAATTTTTGGGGCAACCAAAAACATTTTTTGAAAAATTTCTTCTATCCTCGAAATCTTTTAAATGTTCGTGCTCTGTTTTGGGCTTCTAAGTTCTTTGGAGCGTTCCTGTCTGGATCTTTTTTGACCTTATATGTTCTCAGTTATTCATTTGTTTCCACTTTTTCGCAGCAGAGTACTGGGATAATCGACTTAATTTGCTGATTTTTTTCTGAACCGATATTTTCACTTTCCATTCAAATAGGGTAATTGAATGAAAGAAGGCTATTTTTAAATCGTTCCGTTTAAGTCGGACGGACTTAACAGCGTTGGGTATTAGCTAACTTAACAGTATTGGCTAACAAATATTTGAAACGCACTTTTAGATGTCAGTTAAAAATGCGAAGGAGATTCGGAGCAACTTCATTTAAAAAATTTGACTGAAGATGCTACAAGAGTTTTAAAAATTAATAAAAATAACAAATAAAATTTTTTCGGAATTCTTTCTTTGAGATAATCAGGAATAATATTTATGGCAAGTTAGCGTGCTTTCAAAAGGATAATCATATATTTGCTCATTTAATGAATCGTAACAGTCGTGCAGATATAATCCTGATTTTACAATATTTCTCATCGTAAAATCAGTAAAATCAGATATAATCCTGATTTTACAATATTTCTCATCGGTATCTATCTAAAATGATACTATGATGTAGTATATCCAAGTGTAACAAACAGTATGACACAAACAATAAACCCCCTGAATATTTAATGGAAGTTATAAAAAGCTTCTAAAAGGCAGACCAACAACAACAACACCAATAATAATAATAATATGAAAAAGTATGGCAAGTTGAGATCCATAAAACAGTCAGTCTATCTGTCCGTGATGATGTCCGTCCAAACGTTTGTCTGTTTTATATATATATATTGAGATAATGCCATGTTTAGAAGAAAATGATTGTGTGTGAAAAAGAACATTAAAACTTTTTGTTGCCGCTGTTGCTGTTGCTGTTGTTGCAACTAAAGTTCCTTTAGGTGAACGCATTTTTTTCTCATAAGTAGCTGGAAACAACAGCAACTTCTAAATAGTAATATGTCTTGCAACATACTTAAACATACATAGTAAAATGTACTCGTTCGTACTCGTATGTAAAACATGTTGGCATGTTACGACAACTACTTGCTTCGTTCGTTCGTACTTGGTTCGAATATGGAGTTTCTTCTTGTTGTTTTTGTTGTTTCTTGCTGGTTGTGGTGTTAAAAACACGCAATCTTGTTGAAAGTAATTGGTTAATTATGTTACATGCTAAATTTTGTAACGTATATAAATTAAAAAGGACTTCTAATGGATTCCAAGATTGATGTATAGATTCACTAGAAAATTAATATCTTCGTTGTCGACATAAATTCTTTTAAGAGTCTCAGAGACTGGTGAGACTAATAAAGAAACACTTGAAAGAACAACTGAATGGCAAAAAAAATAAAGAAAATGAAGAACAGAAAATGTTGTGAAAAATTTGTCAAAGCAGCATTTAAGGAAATAAATATGTAGTAACCGAGATTACTTGCATACATAAATTTATTTTAAATACATAAATAAGTCTTTTAAAAAAGCGATTTCTTATTGAGGTTATGTCCTACTAAATATTTATATGGCGTATATAATAAATGTCTAAAATCTAAAATTTGTAAAAAAAGGTATCTAATAAATTATTGATTTTTTCTCTTGTTAAACTAGGTGCTGTACTTAAAACTATAATAGTTTTAACAGTTTATAAATTACTTTCAAAGATTTTTATTTTACATTAAAAAGAAGACTAGCTAAAACCAGGAGTGCTTCGCTACCCTTATCGTATTAAATTAAAAGTTTAGAGTTATAACAGTATATGTAGAGCTTTTTGGACAAAGTTTGAATAATCTCATAATTATAGTTCTCAAGATATTTGGAAATATCTTGAGATATTTCTCCCATTTTTTGGTTAAACTTCATGCAGTGTTACAAAATTGATTCATATGATGTTTAAAGACTTTCACAATTATAGTTTTTGAGATATTGGAAAATAATTATTTACTTTGTGTGATAGCTGCCACCCCCACAATATAAAACCCGCCCATTTTCAGCCAAACTCCGTATAGTGGTAAGAAATTAATTCGTACAAAGTTAAAATACTTTTACGATTAAAAAATAGTTCTTCAGATATTCGAAATTAAGAATTTACATTGAATGAGAGATGCCATGCCCACTAATACAATACCGCTAATTTTCAGCCAAACTATGTACAATAATAAGTGAGATAGTTCTCCAGATATTCGAAAATAACTATTTACTTTATATGGGATAGTCCACAACCCCTGGTCCGATCCGTCCCTTCATGTACTAATAAGAAATTGATTCGTATAAAGTTTGAATACTGTCAAAATTATAGTTCTGCAAATTAATTAACGATTTAAATTATCCCAGCCACAGTTTTATGTGTATAAGTTTATAATCAAAACAATTGCATTTTTACTTTAATTAAGGTTAATTTATTATGGAAAATAAGAATAAATAAAAATACATCTAAAGGTTTTTAAAGGTTAGTTTATTAGCATTAAACATAATAGAATAAACATTTTCGTAGCCAAAATAACAGTGTATAAATTTGTTTGAAAGCTATTAATTTTGACTAAATTTTCTGACCAAAACAAACGAAACATCTGTGTAGGTGAGACATTATCGAATTCTATTATACCATTTGGAATACCCACACATCATTTGGCTATATAAGTCACTAACATAAGTATTAGCCAAATTTGATAGAGGTATGTCATCACCCGAATCAAGATCGGTTTGCTCCTCACAATTCTCTTCTTCGTAGGATTCAAGACTGCTGACACTTTCACGTTTATTAAGTTCACGCGGCATCCTTACAAAATAATATAAATTTATGTAGAGAAACACATTAAATGAAACCCATTACAGTCATGGTGGTTAGTAATCTAACCACTCTATTAATTACATTATTTAAAAAAGAGTATAGCTTAAAATATTACTTTGTTATCTTAAGACAACCAAGCAAATACTAAATAATCAAGTAACACTGAATTATGTGAACAATAAACACTCTAAGGGCCGTTTTCTCATTAGGTGAGAATCTTTTTTCCTAACGAAAAACTGCAGATTAAAGAAATTTGGTTTTCTCAATGTCTCATTTGCTTCTATTCTGTCGCAAAGCTAACCCAACCTCATCTGTCAATTATTTATTTATCGTACAGATAAACTCAATCGGCTGACTGCTGTTCATAGTTTTTATGTGTTTGTGTTTTTGTAAACAAAACTAAATAGATTTTATAAAAAAAAAAATGTTTAATAGAGGAATTAACATTAATTTGATGGAGGATGGACTCGAAGAACATGAGTTCCAAGTGAATGTTGAATGTTGAAAGAGTTTATCATGACAGGTCTAACTACCTGGCAGACATGGAGGAAAATCTTTCAAAAGATTCCGGCTGTCAGTGGCAACATTTAACAGCTGATTTATGTCAACATCTTGTCACTTGAAGGCAGGGTTCCCAGCCTTCAATTATTATTTTATTGCCAACTGAAAATAATGTTTTTTGTCGGTATATTGGGAAAATATGTTTTACTTTCTGCGATGATACTCATAAAAATAATTTTTTTTAGCATTTGAGAAGCATAAATGAAGATCGTATTTTGAGCAAACACACAACAGATTGGAAAGTGGTCGATATTGTCATAATGTCATTAACTAGATGTTTTGCTTTTACGCCAACTTTAAACTTCCTGCCTGTTGTTCTTCTTGTAGAGAACCAACTAGGGTATTCAATCGATTAACCGTTAATCGGTTAACCGATTAATTTTGGTCGGTTAACTGTTCGAATAATTTAAAATGCAGATTTTCAAATAACAAATAAACCGATTAATTTGTGTCGATTAACCGAAATTTCTTTGCACTTTATATAGATGTATAGTTTTAAACACATATATTTTATTTCTTAACTCATGAACATTCCCATCTAGCGATAGTTTTTTTAAGTACAGCTCAAAACTAAGGAATTTTGAAATGACCTTTTTTCTAGAAGGTTCCATGATGAATTTTGTCCTAATGAGATGAAATAGACGAAACTGAAGACATTACTGAAACGAGTCTTTTATCAGAACTTAACGAAACTATTAAAAGTATTAAAAATCTAAAAAATCCGAAAAGGACTCCAATGGTATAACTGAGGATTTTATATGCTTAAAAAAAACTAAATAAAGAACTGAGAAATTGGATAGTCTTTCTCATGCCTTACTTTTGATTTGTCCAACATCTATAATCGGTGGGAGAGTTTTTTCCAAGTCATGTTTTATTAAAACTAAAGAAAAATCTTTTAAAAGGAAAGCTTTTAAATTATATTTTTTTCTTAAAAGATTATTTCAGAAAATCTCACCTAAATCGTAAAAAATACACACACGTGTATTATTATTTTGCTATTATTTATTTTTTTGTTGAAATGCTTAAATAAGTACACAAAATTTATAGTTTTATTTTCAATTTAAAATTAAAATGTAAATTATTCGGTTAATCGAATAATTTAAAATTAACCGATTATTATCCGATCTAGACCCCGATTAATTATTTGCTCGATTAACCGATTAAACCAGAAACCCGATTAATTGAATATCCTAGTACCAACATATCATGAGTCAAGGCGGATAATTTAACCCGTCTGCGTTCTCTATCTGCCATTCCCATCATTTTTTTATATAACAAAAAATATAACACATAATTTAACAAAAAATTAAAAAACTATATAATCGTCGATAAATTTAGCCACAACAGTGCCCTGAGGCAATCCTTAGCTTTTGCGTTCTCAACATACTTTCTGTTAATTGTTTAACATTTACAAATTCATAGACTGAAAGAAGAATATCTTAACTTAAAAAAATATATTTCTAATAGATCAGGAGACTTTGATTTAAAAAAAAAAGTCACACACAAAATTTCACGTGCTAAAATAAAAGTATGGCATCACTAACAAATTTGAAATAAATGGGAATTTTTGTGAGATGATTTTGATAAAATAAATTATGATTAGAAGGAAAGAATATTTAACAATTTGTTATACAAATTTGCATAAAAACATAATTTTTTTGCAAATACTTATATCCCAAAATTTCAATTATCTCGAAAACCCCATGAATCTGTAATGGCTCATATTAAAGGTAAATCTTTGGAAAATATCATTTTTGAAATATATATATACTGTTTTGATGAGAAACTTTATAATATGCCATTCATTAGCTTTAATATGAGATCAACAATGATAAAATCCGACAAACAGTTTTAAAGTTATTACCAGTTCAACTTTAGATATTTTTCACGCATCTATTAAAAAATATGAACGTTGTGCCTCTATAAAAACCAAACTAATGAGAATTCCAATATTCTGGAGAACTTTAAATTTCATATGACCATGGAAAACTTATATAACAAATATTATCGAATTTAGAAGAGCAAAGAAAGGTTCAAAAATTCACTTTTTTTGTAGACATTTTTTTTTTTTGATCCCTTTAATTATATATTTTTAAAAAACAACTTTCCACATCCTTGTTTTTTTTTGTTATCACAAAATATTCCAACCTTCTAAAAATAAATAAACACAAGTGTCAACATAAGAAGGTCAACTGCCAGCACTTGAAATAGCACGAGTCATAATCAAATAAATAGAAACAAACTCAACTGGATTTAAAAAATAAACCTCAACCCACAAAAAACAACAACTGAACGACAGATACATACATACAACAGACAACGAGCGAACGCACTTGAAAGCCAGACAATGCAGTTTAACACACTTGTACAACTGATCAAATTTTCATGCGAAATTGTCACATGTTCAGATTTTTCTTAGACAACATGTCGAAAAAAAACTGTAACAAAAAAAAAAAAAAAAAAAAAACAGAATAGAATAGAAAGGACACACAAAAATAAACTTGAAATCTAATCAAATTTATATTAGTGGTATTATGGCAGCAGCATCATCAACACCCGTTTGGAAACCACCACCAACCACTACCCTTAAATGGGGTTTCTTAGTGTACGTTTGCGCATTTGAAATGCTTAATTTAACAGATACAATTATCGGCCTCTTTTCCTATTTGAACAACTATGTATCTGTGTGTCTCGCAACCACCCTTAAGCGAGTACGCATGTGTGCGTTTTACATTGTAGTTGTTGTTTTGTTTTGAATTGACTTTTATGTTGCGGTTTTAATTTTTTAGATAAACATTACAATAGGATTAATTAAGGATTACTTTTGTTGTATGAATAATTAATTTGAGAAGAGATACATCATTATTTATGTTTATGGAGTAGAATATTGATAATTTTGTTAAAGTGTTTGAATTATCATATTTTAAATATCATTATCTGTCAATTGTCAAATCTGCTACAAAACTAAATGAAATTAGATTCATATGATTAAAGGAGAGTTTCTGAAATAGCAAAAATCTAGATTTTGGTTTGAAAATCTGGAAAACAAATTTAGGCGAGATGAGCATTCAGGATAATGTCGCTATACATACATCACTATCTCAGTGATATAGCATTCCAGCAGTTCTAGGAAACAGTCCCGAACTAGTGATTTTACCCATTATTTGGGGTGGATACTAGTTACTTCAATAGCTACGTGACTAGGTATTTTGTGCATGTTCTAAGCAGGAGGTCATTTGACCCTTTTTGACTGCAATGACACTGTCTAATAGCTGGTCCAAAGTAGGTCAACTCATTGGATTCACATACTGGTTAAATAACGTCATTTACCTTACTAGCTACCTAACTGGTAACTTGATCAGCTACATAACTAGTTATTTTAACATGTACGGTAACTAATTGACCTCAAATAGCTAAAAGACATATCAAGGCAGTCCAATAAACGACAGCTTGTAAACAAACCTTCCTCCGACAACTCTTCAATATATTGCTTCTGGTGGGTAAAACAACTACTTTCTAAAATGCAATACAAAATAAACGTTTAAAGTAACTTCACTATAGGTTATTAAGAGACGCTAAAATGACTATTGACTTTATGCTATGTTACATGGGATATCAGCATACTTAAGCAAAAATAAAAATTAACTGTATGAGAATTATATCAACACAATTTGTATAAAACCAGTTTGAACGAATTACTCACAAAACGTTTGAAGTGACTATACTCCAGATTACATAGAGACACTTAAGTAACAATTATCTTCACGCTAGATTACCTGGGATGTATAAAGTAACCAATTGTCTTCTCCCTGCACTACAAAGAGCACATACGTGTCAAATGACAAAAATATTTAAATTGGAGTCAGCCAAGTGATAAGACATTTGTGACGATTACTGGGATACAAATCACATTTTAAATGCTAAATAAGGCCAAATAACCCATTTTTTTAATCTCTTTTCTTTATTGAATCTTTCTTTTTATAAACTTACAATAAGTATTAAAATCTTAACCTAAACTAAAGTTCGATTATCTGGCCTGCTCCAGTGTTTCCAATCACGTCAGTCGTCTGTGACCCTCAAATGACAGCAACTCCTTGGCAAGGGGATTTGAATGATGCAATAGTTTTGATAAGTAGTTTAAACTGGAGAGTTTGATCTCCTCGCGTATTATGGGGACATTGAGATCCCTATGGATATTACTATTGCGAATATACCATGGGGCACCTGTTATTGTCCTTAACCCTCTAATGCTTAAGCATGCCTCAAGGAACTCATCGCAATAATGCCAATTAATGCAAATATAACTGATTTTTCATTTTAAAATATTTAAGTACGTTTTATAGCATTATTGCATTTATTGGCGTTTTTGCGATGAGTGCCCTGGGCATGCTTAAGCATTAGAGGGTTAACAGTTCTGAATGCTTTCTTTGCAATTGTTCAACGTTAAATGAGGAAGCTGTTCCCCATAGCTGAATGCCGTATAGCCATATCGGTTTTAAAACTGTTTTGTACAAAAGCACTTTGTATTCTAAGTCTAGAGCAGACCGTGGACCAATTAGCCAGTGCTATAGAACTGACTTTAATTTTATGTGTGTAACCTTGGCTTCAATATGGTGGTGGGTCCATTTTAAACGGCGATCAAGATGGATATCAAGATATTTCACATGGCTCTGTTCTGGAATTTTGATATTATTTATCTGTATGGAAGGACAACTTTCTCGTCTTAGAGTATATGTGACGTGAGTACATTTTGTTGCATTGACTTTTATATTCCACTTGTCCAGCCATTTTTCTAAATCGCCGATGTGAGACTGGTGTTGTTCAGAAGCTATTGAGGGGTTTCCATGTGTACTTAAAATAGCAGTATCATTCGCAAATCTATATGTGTGAGCCAGTGCGCTCATTGGCATATCTGCTTCCCTGTGGTACACCAGCGGATATTTTTCGACATGACGAGATCACATCTTTTGATCTGATTTGGAAAGATCTTTCTTGTATGTAATTTTTAAGCAGTTTATGTACATTCGCAGGTAGTAATCTAATGATTTTGTGGATTAGTCCATCGTGCCAGAGTTTTTCGAAGGCTTGTGATATGTCAATAAATAATGCCGAGCAATACTTCTGCTCCCGAAGGTTTTCCGAATAAGAGTAGTTATCCGATGTACCTGTTCGATAGTACTATGCTTCTTAATGAAACCAAATTGATGGTTAGGAATAATGCAATTTTCGTCAAGGTGTACTATAAGGCTCTCAAGTAGCAACTTTTCAAAAAGTTTTGAGTGTATTGCCAAAAGGCTAATAGGACGGTATGATGTCACTTGAGTGACATCTTTTCCCGGTTTTGGTATCATAACTATCTCAGATATTTTCCATGAGGATGGGAAATATCCAATACGTAGTATTGAGTTAAATATGAACAAAATAAGTGCTGAGTTAGGCAGATTACTTATCATCATGGTAGTAATTTTATCTATACCAGGTGATTTTCCAGCCTTTAAACCTTTGATTGTCATCTTAACGGTAGAGAACCGGAATTTTATTGTGGGTGGCATCACGCTATTTATTTATTAAAACAAAAACTAACATAATCCGAAAGTTTGCATCAACATTATGCAGAGCCACTGTCTGTAATATGTGGGCTGTGTCTCTTAGTTTAGAATATTCAACTGTATAATACAACTGTACAATAATTTGACTTGACAGTGCTCCTGTATAGCGTATTATTCTATCTCCTAAAAAGTGAAAGTATATGGATATGCAGCGTGAATATGATCAAATTAAATGCAAAACAAATCTCACAAACCATGTATACATTGACATCTAATGGATCAACCGAATTAAATCTAGAAACCCTCTTTCCGAATCTCGTCCATTCATGTTAGCTCACATGTTTTAATGTACAAACAAAGCTCTACAATGAAGAGTTGAAAATGGTATCTCAGGGTCATCTATTCCAATTTCATGATATAATGAGAATGTCTTCTGGATCAACTCACTTTGGGACAAGTTGAATCGTATGCGTATAAAATCTGTTTAGAAGAGGATTTACCGACAACAGCGTTTGTGACTGTTTGCCAACACATAAAAACATAATGCCCATGGATAAAATTCACTGGAGACCTATTGGAACTCAACAGTGTTATTGCTGTGAGTATATAAAGATTCTTAAATTTGAACGATTGGTCTTTTATACTACATTTTTGTAGTATTTTATGTGTGTCTGGCGATTTGGAACTTCTTAAAATATTAGAAATTCCGACTCAAAAGACATGACAACAAATCAGGTGATTTAACAGTAGCTCTGGTACTCTTAAGACAACCTCCTATGTGAATTATGTTCATCCTCTTAAAGCCAAGCATAATCAAAAATATTCTGTCTAAAATTTCTAAGAGCTTGTGAAATTTCGACCAGAAATCCTGTGTGGGTCAAGGGCGTAATAGAATGCATGGATGTGCCTAGAAATTGAGGTCGTGTCATGGTATATGCCGAATAAACTCCCTGTTAAAAGATTGCGTTCGTCGGTTGACAAAGCATAGTTTAGTGGGGCTAAAACAATCAGAATCAAATACATTTCTTACATTTCATATTAATTTGTCGCTTAGTTCTCTATGTAAAAATTTTTTTTTATACGAAAGATCAATACATCACATTAATATGAAATGAAAATGAATTCGAGCACGAAGTGCATTCTGGACGTTCAAATTTGGGCCACTTTTTCGAGCTTTGCTGACCGTATGTCATGAATAACACGAACAATGTCGTCCCCCAAGACGTCAATTGTTGCTGGTTTATCAGCATAAACCAGTGACTTCACGTGGCCCACAGGAAATAATCGAGAAGTGTTAAATCGTTCGACCTTGGAGGCAGGTCCATTTCTCGAAATCAAGTTATCGCCAAATTTTGATTTCAATTAATCGATGGTTGCGGTATGGCCATTAAGTTGAAACCACATCTAATCCGGAGCAATGGGAATGTGAACACAATTTGGAAGCTCAGATACTGAAATGATATATTTTCACTTTTAAGAAATTAAGAGATTATTAAAATCTATATAAAAGAAACGTTTTTTTAAACAGTTTCTTAAACAATAAAATCATATTAAAGAAATGCTTCCGTAACAAAAAGAAAATTTTATCGCAAATGAAAAAAAAAAATATTCTTATTAAAAATTGTCTAACAGCCATAGTAGACGGGTGTCTTCAATATAAGTAAAATAAATAAATAAAAAAAATTAAAAGCTCAAGACAATTTTCTTTTGTTTTACCATTTTTAGTCTTTGTGTGAGTTTGTTGGCAGGCATTTTATCAAGATTTTCTGTTTTTTTTTTTTGTTTTTAAAGGCGATTGTCTATGCCGCTTTTACCGCTTTTCTATACATTTTGACAAGTGTTGCAAGTTGTTTCTATTTTTTATTTTATTTGTTTCGATTCGTTTCATTGTATTCCTTTGTAGCACCCACATGCTGTGAAAATTCCTTGTTTATTGGCATTTTATAAACCATCATCATCATGATCATCGTCGTTATTATTTTTATTATTATTATTATTATTATTATGGTACTACGAGTGTAGTATGAGTGTAGTGTGGCAGTTGGAAATGGAGTTGAAGTTGTTGTTGTTACTGCATTTTAAATGCACTTTTAATAACATTTATGGTTATTTTGTTGTTGTTGCTTGTTGATATTGCTGCCTGCTCCTTAAGTTGGTTTTGTGGTTTCTATTGCAGGAATGGGAAATTTAGTATTATTGTCATATTTTGAAAGTATTCAAAAGAAAAATTTCCCATATGAGTTTGTGGCATAATTGTATATTGTATCTTATCGATTCAACAGTAGAAGCTGCTGCATATTTGCTCTTTGGAAGCAATTTTTAACAACTTCCACATTTATTGTATATTTGTAAAGTTTTTAAACATTTAAAAAAAGAGATGTTGTATGAAAATAGGAATCATGAATCAATTAGTATCAATCGTAGCTCTTTAAACAGTCTTAGATTAGCTTTAATCGTAGGTATCTATACGGTCTTATTTTAACTTCAATCGGAGTTTTTTAATGCAGTTATATTAGCTTCAATTGTAGCTCATTATACAGTCTTAGATTAGATGCAATCGTGGGTATTTATAAGGCCTTAGATCAGCTCCAATCGAAGGTCTTTATACAGGCTTAGATTAGCTTCAATCGTAGGTCTTTATACAGTCTTAGATTATCATCAAACGGCATTTAACGGCTTGGACTTTATACAGGCCTAGATTAGCCTCAATCGAAGCTCTTTATACATCCTTATTTTAACTTCAATCGCAACTATTTATACGGTCTTCGATTAGCTTCAATCGAAGGTCGTTACACAGTCTTAGATTAACTTTAATCGAAGCTCTTTATACAGCCTTATTTTAGCTTCAATCGTAACTATTTATACGGTCTTAGATTAGCTTCAATCGTTTCTCTTTATACAGGCTTAGATCAGACTAAACCGAAGGTCTTAGAAAGTCTTAGATTAGCTCAAACGTAGGCATTCATACGGTCTCAGATTAGCTTCAATCGTATAGTCTTAGATTAGCTTCAATCGTAGCTCATTATACAGTCTTAGATTAGCTTTAATCGAAGCTCCTTACACAGTCTTAGATTATCTTCAAACGAAGGACTTTATACAGTCTTAGATTAGCCTCAATTGTAGCACTTTACACAGTCTAATATAAGCATCATATGTAGCTCTTTATACAGCCTTATTTTAGCTTCAATCGCAACTATTTATACGGTCTTCGATTAGCTTCAATCGTAGCTCATTATACAGGTTTAGATTAGCCTCAATCATAGCTCATTACACAGTCTTAGATTAGCTTCAATCGTAGGTATTTATACAGTCTTAGATTAGTTTCAATTGAAGTTCTTTATACAGTTAGATTAGCTTCAATTGAAGCTCTTTATACAGCCTTATTTTAGCTTAATCGTAACTATTTATACGGTCTTCGAATAGCTTCAATCGTTGCTCTTTATACAGTTTTAGATTAGCTTTAATCGAAGTCCTTTATACAGGCTTAGATCAGCCTAAACCGAAGGTCTAAGAAAGTCTTAGATTAGCTCAAATGTAGGCATTCATACGGTCTCAGATTAGCTTCAATCGTAGCTCTTTATGCAGTCTTAGATTAGCTTCAAACGACGGACTTTATACAGGCCTAGGTTAGCCTCAATCGATGCTCTTTATACAGGCTTATTTTAGCTTCAATCGTAACTATTTATAGGTCTTCGATTAGCTTCAATCGTAGCTCATTATACAGGCTTAGATTAGCCTCAATCGTAGCTCATTATACAGTCTTAGATTAGCTTCAATCGTAGGTATTTATACAGTTAGATTAGCTTCAATTGAAGCTCTTTATACAGCCTTAGATTAGCTTCAATCGTAGGTATTTATACAGTCTTAAATTAGTTTCAATTGAAGTTCTTTATAAAGTTAGATTAGCTTCAATCGTAGCTCTTTATACAGGCTTAGATCAGCCTAAACCGAAGGTCTCAGAAAGTCTTAGATTAGCCCAAACATAGGCATTCATACGGCCTCAGATTAGCTTCAATCGTAGGTCCTAATACAGGCTTAGATTAGTTTCAATCGTAGCTCATTATACAGTCATAGATTAGCTTCGATTGTAGATCTTTATACAGTCTTAGATTAGCTTCAAACGATGGACTTTATACAGTCTTAGATTGGCCTCAACTGTAGCTCTTTACACAGTCTAATATTACCTTCATATGTATCTCTTTATATAGTCTTATATTTGCTACAATCGTAAATATTTATTCAGTCTTATATTAGCTTCAATGGTAGCTCTTTATATAGTTAGATTAGCTTCAATTGAAGCTCTTTATATGGTTAGATTAGCATCAATCGTAGCTCTTTATACAATAATTGTTTACTACTTCCTACTTCCTAATTTCAAATTTAACTTATTTTTAGCTTCTTTGGAATTTACTTATTTTTTTGGCTGGGTAGTTGAGTTTAATTGCCAGTACTATTTCGGTACTTTTTTAAGTTCTTCAAAGTACTTTTGTAATATTGAAGCTATTTTAGCAAGTTTTCAACTAATTTTGGTAAAATTTAAACAATATTTCTCTTAAATAATTTGAAACTAAGTAGTACTTTTAATATGCTTAAGATAATATATCCTTCCAGCTACATCTTGTAAATCTTATATTCCCATTCCTGTTTCAGTAACCAAGTGTGCGTCTTGGTTTACTCGCTTAGTTGGCTTGCGTCTCATTTCATTGCAACTTGCAGTTGTTTTTGTTGGTATTACTCATTCAGTGTTTGTAAGTTTGGTACTCGTATACTTCTTGCAAGTTGCAAAGTATTCGTTCCTATACGAATTTGTATTGTTTTGTCCCCCATCTCAGGTTGTCATAAGAAATATGATGCCTTTGTCAAGATGCTTTTGTTTTGTGGTTTTGGTCTGGTCTTCTTATGGTATTTTCTTCTTCTTAATAAAGTTGTAGGAGTTTTGTTCAACTCCAAAATTAACAAACAGAACTACAACTCAACTGTTTGTAGTTTAAAATAGCTGTGTTTGTGTGTAAGTGTGTGTGTTTTAATGTTAATGTAGGCCATTTAAAAAGGGATTTAAATGTATATTTGATTATCGCGTTGACAGGTTTCCAAATATTGAAACTTTTTTTTTTTTGTGAGTATACATATACTAATATTCCAAAGAAATCATTAACAATGTGGTTTCTTCTTTGTAACATTTAACTAATTGATTTGTACTTATTTGTAGTTGACTATGTAATGAAATGAATTATTATGGTTATAATACAATATAATTGGGTATAGTATTTTAATAATAATTTTAAAGATTTTTAAGTAATTGGGAGTTATTTGAAAGTTTATATAAGTAGTTAGTTTTTAAATTATCGGACTTTTCTACCGTTTGAAGTCACATGATATTAGGTTGGGTAAACTTTTAGTATGTCGTATCATACCTCCATGATTATTGGCGATCCTACGAAGTAAATACATTCTGTACCCTTATAGGTAGGGAAGTCAATTTAATGGGTGTTTCGAAGTACCCAAATATAATATCGACATTTATGATTTGTCCAAATAACTATAGGTCTGATATAATCGATCCATGAAGTTCTAAGATAGATTACTTTTCACAAAATTAAAATTCTACTGACTTATTTTATTTTAGAAATAATTCGGTAGCACGTAAACGATTGGAGATATCTTAAAATAATGTCAAACGAACTCTCTAATGCCCTCACTTTTTTACATTTATGAGCAGTATACTCAATCTATTCATCACGAATAGATTGACGCTTGAACAACGCTACCAAATTTTTTTAAATTTACTTTGAAAATCAGTTATCATTTTACGCAACTTATATGTAGACGACTGTTTTATCGCAAAATTGTGTTCGGCGATGAGGCAAATTTTGTTAAACTAAATTGCCGCATATGGAGTGAGACCAATCCACAACAGACCCTACAGACTCCATTACCTCCAGAAAAATCCATCGTTTGGTGCGCTATATTGAAATTATTTTTCTTTTATAATATTTTCTAAAATGTTACGAGTTCCTTTGGAAAAATATAAATACATTATATATTTCTTTTACATTTTCCGTATAACTAAAATTATTTAGAACAAGTAAGAGAGCTATATTCGGCTGTGCGGAATCTTATATACCCTTCACCAAATTATACATTAACATAAAATTAAATTTTTTTTTTTGAAATTGTTTTTTAAACGTTTTTTACAATATTTATTTTTTTTTTTTGTTTTTTTTTTTTAATTTATGACAAAACAAGTAAGAGAGATATATTCGGCTAGGCCGAATCTTATATACCCTTCACCAAACTATACTTCAAAATAAAAATTTTAAATATTTTTAGGTAAACACAATTTATTTTTTTTTCAGTTGTTTTTTTTTAATTTTTTGAAAAAAATTTTTTTTTCGATTTTTTTTTTTTTTAATTTTTTTTATTTTTTTTAAATTTAAAAAACTTTTTTTTTAAATTTAAAAATTTTTTTTTTTTAATATTTAGCCAAAAAAACTTTTGGTGAAAAAAAATTCGGGTTCAAAATTTTTTCCCGATTTTGACCCATTGTAGGTCCAACCTACTATGGTCTTATATACGTCGTTGCAAAGGTCTTTGAAATATCTATCATTAGATATCCATATTGTCTATATTAATGACTTAGTAATCCAGATATAGGTAAAAAAATAGGTAAAAAATCGAGGTTGTCCTGGTTTTTTCCTTATATCTCAGCCATTTGTGGACCGATTTTGCTGATTTTAAATAGCAAACTTCTCGAAAGCATGTCTGACAGAATTATTCAAGATTTGGATCCCGAAGATATCTGGGGTCTTCAGAAAATTGATTTCAACAGACAGACAGACAGACGGACAGACAGACAGACAGACAGACAGACAGACAGACAGACAGACAGACAGACAGACAGACAGACAGACAGACAGACAGACAGACAGACAGACAGACAGACAGACAGACAGACAGACAGACAGACAGACAGACAGACAGACAGACAGACAGACAGACAGACAGACAGACAGACAGACATGGCTTAATCGACTCCGCTATCTATAAGGATCCAGAATATATATACTTTATAGGGTCGAAAAATTATATTGTGGAAATTACAAACGGAATGACAAATTTATATATACCCTTCTCACGAAGGTGAAGGGTATAAAAATATCGGGAAAGATTTAGATCCGCTTTAAGCTAAAAACCAGACTGAGGTAGGTAAACAAAATTTAATTTTAATTTGTAAATCCGAATATTTCGTAAACTATAAGAGATAATAAATAGCTATAACGTTTTTTGTAGACACCTTCTAGGAGATTTAATATAAAGGGTGTTTTTTTTATAGTGGCGGAGAACTTTAAATTGAAATAAAGAGAAACGTTTTTATATCCATCCAATTGGCTTAATTTATTAGACAATTTTTGGACATTAATGTCTAAATACCACACACTGACTTTTTCTGGATGTAATGATGTTTCGACAATGGCATGAGGATTATCATCGCTAAATGCTGTAATTCTTTTTATTGGCAGCCATTTAATGTTCCTCTCAGCCCATTCACCAAGTACGAGTTGAATTTTGTAAGAACGTAAACTAAGATCCTTACGTAAAATGTTCCAAAAAGTCGATGGAGGCAAGTTTAATTGTTGAGCACGATAACGAATTGACACATTTGGATCATCATCAACACTACGCTGCATACCATCAATCACTTATTCTGTGTGCACTGTCTATCGGGATGCGTATTATTATTAAGAGCGACGTATTGAGAAAACGATCCATAATTTCTCAAATTAATCGCTCTGATGGAGGATTATGAGCACCATAAAATGAGGGTAGGTTAGGTTAGGTTCACAGGTAGCCGTCCAAAGCCTTACGTCTTATGTACGGCTCACGTGGGTCCATTGATTGTTCCCTTTGTGTTACCTGGGAAGATAAAGAAGAGAAGAAAGAGAGATATGTAAAAAAGAAGAGTGAAGGCGATAAGTTGAGTGATAAGAGAAGTTTTAGATATAAATTACAGGAGCTAGAGTAGAGAAGAAGTTCAGAGAGCGCAGACCATCATGCTACAGATGCGGGGTCACTATGAGGTGCCATTTGCATGCCCGGTCTAATTAATCATCTGCTTTTCCTAATAAAGATATTTATATACTTTAATTTCTTCCCATATAATTCGGAGTGGTTGCTCAAGGATCGTTCCCATAAGAGCCAGATCATCTAGTGCCGGGCAGTTACAGAAGATGTTTATGATGGTCTCTTCCTCCTTCTCATTTTGACAACTCCTACAGAAGTCATGGTGAGGCAGCCCAAGTCTTGCAGTTTGGGTACCGAAAATGCAATGCCCGGTGATCATCGCCATCATATTGCCATATCATCCAATGCGGGTAATGCCCGATGATTTTCAAAATAAATTTGAACAAAAATGTGCAAACGTTGCTTTGCCGTGAGTCTATTCATGATAAATTGCCAAACCAAACTAATCTCAAAACAACTGAGAACTGTCAAATCAGCTGTCACAGAAAACAGTGCAGCCAATTTAAAGTTCCCGGCAATTTAAATAAACATCCTTCATATTAAGGGGCCCGTAGACACATACTGCTGACACATACTCCCGATGAACCCTTGTAAAAACGAGGTTTATTTCCTTTAAATAAACCGGATACTTTTGATTGCAAATAAAAGCAGTTTTAGTAGTTTAAAATTTGTAACAACTCTTTATTTATTTAAATGTACACCAATAACAGTTCAAATATTCACTCAGTGTCTTTATACACGTTTATCAATTCGCAAAAATGCACACACACTTTATAATGTACAAACTTAAATGTACAAGACAATTGATATTAACTCTAACAGCGCCTATGATAAACTCAACTCCCCACTGCAATCTCTGCCACTACTTATACACGCGCCATCTATCGTGAATCTTCTACAATGCTCTAGTGCTTTCGTTGTCAATGTAGTAGTAGTAGTAGTAGTAGTAAATTTTATTGAGACTTATTTCATTTTTGACACTACGAAAATCTTATAAGAGTAAAGATATATGTAACAAGGTTTCTTAGAACTATATTCGTCTTATTCTAATACACGGTGAAATGAAATGGCTACTAGCCTGCAAAATGGATGGAAGATGTAACACTATGTGTACATTATATTTTTATGAAATGTCAATGCTTGCTCGCGGCATTTATGTTGACTAACAGAGCTATGTCTGTTAAAAATAAATAAACAATACAATAAACAAACAAAACTAATATATACAATACAAACAATACTGTCAAGTAACGTTAACACAACAGTGAAATTGAACAAATCAAAATTTACAGTTAACAGAACGTTAAACCAATTAAAACCGAAAGGTTTCAAGATCGTGATCACAAAATTAATATAGTTTCTTGAAAGGGGTTCATTCCACAGAGATAGATATAAAATCGGACTCTATCTGATTTCAATAAACCATCCATAAAGCAGTCTAGAAGTCAATAAGTAGAATTTTCCGTGAAAATAATACAATTCACCACCCGTAACCCTAAAAAATGGTATTAAAATCTAGTAAACAAAATGTATAAAATATCACGTATATGTATGTATAAAACATCACAGATAAATTTGAAAAAAGTGTATATAAAATATCAGCCCCTGTGTGTTCCCTGGTCAGATTTCTTGAAGAAATCTGGCAGTTCGTAGGTGGCGTCGTCCAAGATAGTATTCTCATTGAGTATTCCAACAGGAGATAGATAATAGGGGTTATGCCAGCTGATATCCCTTTGTGACGCAAAAATCTCGTTCATTAGATGGTTCTCATGATCAGCGAGACGGTCCACAAACTTCCTTTGTAGAGCTAGAGAATACTTGCAAAATGGAGTCACACAAGCTGTCTCATAGATGAATGAGTTGGAAAATCTTTCCGTATGATTTTTAAAGTTGCGGTTTATACATTTACGTAAAATATTTCTTTCTAGAAGTTCTATCTCCTTCGCAACCGTTGGCGATATGGAAAACCATATTGGAAAAGCATAATTTAAGACGGATCTTATTGCCACTTTGTACAGGAGGAGTTTAGTATTTTTTGGAAAATATGTACTATTCAGCAACCTAGAGAACATCGAAGCAATGCGTTTAGTTTTTGTCAGAAGTGCTCGTCCATGGCAGTTAAACTTAAAAAGTTTGTTGAAATTAACTCCAAGGTATGTTATATTGTCTTTTATTGGGATTTCTATCCCATTTAGTCTGAGAACTAGGCATTTACTTTGGGGTACCACGTATTCTGCACATTTGCCCGATGCGTTTCTAATACATATAGCTTTCGATTTTGCAGCATTTATCTTGATTCCCCATTTGTCGTAGAAATCACAGATAGAACCCAAATGTGAGGCGGTGTTTCTCAGTGCTAGTAACGGCGAATCATTGTGGCTGTAAACCAAACAATCGTCAGCATATAAGATTGCTGTGGAGTTATCTTTTGTGTGCGGAAAATCATACAAAAATATATTGAATAAGTATGGAGCAAGAATGCTACCTTGTGGTACACCACTGTTCACAGACCCGCACGAGGAAATACTGTCTTTTATTTGAACACAAAATTGTCGGTCTGTAAAGAAACTTTTAAAAAGTTTAACGATAAATGGATCTACAGCGAGTTCTACCAGTTTATACAGGATGCCTTTATGAGATGTGTAATCAAACGCCTTCTCGATATCTAGTGATATGGCCAGATTGCAGCATCTTTTCCTCAGGTTCACTGTTACATCATCGTGGAATTTCATTAGGGCGTGTTGAGTGGAATGGTGGCGTTTAAACCCAAATTGATATGATGGAATGGGCTCGATCAGAAATTCATTTTCAAGTTTTGATTTGATTACATGCTCAAGCAGTTTGCCTATGTTTGACAGTAGTGAAATTGGACGGTAGTCCTCAGCTCTATTACAACTGCCTATCTTCTTGATTGGCAAAATTTTCGCTATTTTCCATGCCCGTGGGAAGTAACAATTATTGAGGCAGTTGTTGAAGAGAATAGTCAAAAGCTCAATAGTTGAGTCTGGGAGTTTTTTTATCAAGAAATTAGAAATGCCGTCGAGACCACTGGATTTTTTGTTTTTTATGTTCGATATGATCGATTTAATGTTGTAGACATTTGTAAAATGGTACGCATCCTCATTATCTAGTGAGTTGAACTCACTATTGAAAGAATATATATGGTGTGATATATTCTCAATATGCGAGCCTAAGCGTTGAGCAAGATCGGCCACCGGATTAACGGGAAGTTTTTCCATATATATGTTGGAATAGTATTCCTTGAAATACGCAGAACATGTATCACTGTCCGTTACCGTAACGTTGTCAATACAGATATTGTGGCAAAAAGGCGATTTATGTTTCCCAACAATATTATAGACCTGTTTAAAAGCATGGGGTCCGGGTTTGATATGTTTTAGTTTGTTGTTAAAAATGTCTGCCTGCTCCATATTAACAAGATCCTTTATGATTATTTTGAGCAACTGTATTTGCTTAGAAAGTATATTATATTCGTTACTCAGTCTATTTCCATAGCGATGATATATTTTCTTCAATTCCCTTTGCCATCTATATTTAATCTTATAAAAATTTTTAATTTTGTCGGAATATAAAAATTTGCCGTTCTTAATTTCTACTTTCGTTGTATGTAGATCATGAGCAGACTTGAAACTTTCATTAAATTCTACTATAATTTGATCAATTTCAGGGTTTTCCAAGTTTCTGTTATTCGGTGGCATTAAAATATTAGAACTGATAGTTAAGTCCTGTTGAAAACGTTTCCAATCGGTGTTCTTGTAGGAAGTGTGGTAATGGGGGTTATTAAGTAATATATCCGAAGCATTCATATTAATTTCCAGTTTCAAGGGAAAATGATCCGAGAACGTTGGGAGGGATGAGATCTTGTAGTTGGGGTTGTCATTATTCATCAAGGAAGTGCTTATGAGGTAATGATCTAGAAATGAGTTTGCGCTTGGAAATGACGGGGTGTTATGACAAATCCTTGTTATATCCAACGAATGGTCTTCAAGCCAGTTCTGTAAAATATTGCCGTTTTGGTTTCCAATACTATCACCCCATGCCTGATTTTTGGAGTTCAAATCGCCACCAAGAAGAAATAGGTCGAAACCATTTGCCACTAGAAGTATTTTGTCCAAACTATTGCGTAAGTTATTAGCAGAAGTGTTGCATTTTACATATAGCGATCCAACCAGGATTTTCCTGGTTGTGTTGTTTATTTTCATTTGGAGTTCTAAAAATGTACCCAGAATACTTAGGTCGTCGATACCAACTCTTTTGTATGAGATGTTATTTTTAAGTGCAATGGCTACTCCAATGGTGGAGTTATCATATACAAAGTTGTAGTTATTCAAGAAAACTTTTTTTTGTCTACGAAGATGGCATTCTTGTAGAAAACAGATGTCTATTTTGTTGCTGTTAAGGGTGTTAGTGAGATCTATTTGTCGACTTCTCTCTAAGAGAGATCTGACGTTAAATGTTAAAAAATTGATGATTCTATGGCCCATGAACTTGTTGAACTTTTTTAAGAAGGCGCAGGAACTCCCCTTTGGCTTCTACTTTTGGCATATTTTTGTACTCGTTCATGAAGTTATTGAGTTCTTGTTCTAGAGTTAGCTCTTCTGGCTCAAGAAAAAATTCAGCAAGTTTTAAAAATGTTTCAACAATTGACGGTTGAACAAGTTTGTTGTCCGCAGATGGCTTATGAAAAAAGCTTGCAAATGATTTGGCTGGATTAACTGCTGATGGAATATATTTGTTGACGTTGCTGCTAGCAGCACTTTTAATTTCTTGAGCTTCACGTAGGCGTTTTTTTTTTCTCGACACATAATTTTTGTAGAATGTGCAGCCTCGCCAATTTGCGGGGTGACCTTCTTCGCCGCAATTTACACATTTTGGGATTGAGTTGTCGTTTTTATTCCGGTTACATTCACCGGGCAGATGATGTTGGTCGCATTTCACACATTTATAGTCTGAATTACAATTTTTAGCCATATGACCCCAATGTTGACATCGTCTATACTGTATTTCTCTATCCTTTTTCTTTGGCCTTTCCCAGATAACTGACTGGCTAAGTACGAATTTTACGTGCGATATGTCGCTCAGGTTCTTGCCGGGGTGCAAAGTTACAAGAAAAAGACCTGTGTCACAATTGTTTTTCATAGAGTATGGGGTTGTAAATTTTGTAACCTTTGAGATTACATCGGGAGATATCCCATCCAGATGTGATTTTAGTTCCTCGATGTCAGTGCCGTGATATAGGCCACGTAGAACTAACGAGATTTGCTTCAGTTCTCTAGGAGTGAATGAATAAGAATTTATCCTCTTCTCCTTAAGTACCGCCATCATTTCTGTATGGACAGTGGCATCTGAAAGATAAAGTTTGCATTTATTTCTGTTAACATTCTTTATTTTAAAATTTATCTTGGGTGATTTCGCCTCCAGTTGGCTCACCAGATGTTGTACATTAATATTGTACAAAAATATAGGGGGGCAGAATTTGTTACCAATTGGTGTCGTTGAGGTGGAATTAGTTGGCTTGTTATCAGTGCCGTATTTCCTTGTAGTGCCGGCGGAGTCATCATTACTCTCTATTTCAAGGTCAGCTAGGAGACTGAATCTGTTGCTGCTAATGGGAGCAGCACCATTGTCAGGGTTTGATATGCTTTTACGTCTCCTCTTGGAATTTTGGTGTTCAACCTTGTTGTCGGTAACTTGTTTTTGAGACGCAACGTCGTCAATATCGTGGCAATCCATATGAACATATATCCATAAAATCCAAGGAAATTGTATCCCACGTATTCAGCACTGAAGACTGAGTGTTCTTAATCCTCCAAGAATTAATGTTGTACAATTTTCCAAAAATAAAATAAAATCAGCCGCTTTATGTCTTTACTCAACCTCTGCTTCGACGCGTTTTTCGGAAAATCTTTCTTTCGCGTACACAAACACAACTCCGTTGTCAATGTAAGCAGCTGAAATATTTAGTGTTGCCATACTTATAAACAATCCTAATAACCGCATGCCATCAATATTGTTGACAAGTAGAAGCTTCTACTGATGGATGCATGATTAATGCTGCAGGCAGTCGTTACATACTGCTAAATTCAAATCGCTTTTGCAAATTCGTAACAATATTTTACTACACATCTATCAATCATCATTTAAAAAATAAAATTAAAATAAACATGCGCTTGAGAACAAAAAAAATTGTTATTTTCTATTTTTCAGTAACTAAAAGGTCAAATTTAAAAATAATTATTTTTAAAATTAAAAAAAATTCATATTATTGTTCATTTGAACAACTGTCAGCAGTATGAGTTCATTTCAAAATCAAAATAATTTTGATTTTTCATACTGCATTGTCTGCGTGTCGCATACATAAACAAAAATTTAAAATTTACCAACACATGCTTATTGCATGAGCAGTATGTGTCTATGGGCCCCTTTAAAATCTTTCAAATAGGATCTAATCAATCTGGCATCTTTTTAAATTATTCATATACCGGAGGTACTCAATTTTGATGCCTTGAGACTCCGCCCACCTTTGGTCTTTAAAGTCCAAAATTCAAAACTTGAACTCAACTACACCTCTTCTATAGCCATTTTATTTAAATCTGACTATTCATTTAGAAATTGAAGATTTATTCCCACTTTTTTTTCGAAATTCCGCCACTGTGCAAGGTGTCAATGTTTGGGCTGAAGGCATCATTGGACTAAACATCTGGTCATGATCATTATAATCTTCGACAATTAAGTTAAGTATATCAGTTAAATATTTCAAATCCTCTTAATTTCCACAAAGTTGTAACATTCAGCTGTAGATTAGCTAAATCCGTACTTATTTTCATAATTACTTAATTCCTCTAAGTTAATTAAAGTAATCCTTTTGACATGCCCAAAGCAATAAGACAATTACAATTAAAATCGCTTATAACTGTTAAATACCCCAGCCAAAAATGAATTTATCACAGAACAATAATCTTTATTGAAATAAATTATTTTTAATCAATGGCCATTATTAATGGCAACAATTTAAAAATTAAACTACAAAGTAGCTACAAATCTTGTTGTATTATCAGCACTAAATCTTAAACAATCTTTCAATTCCAAGCAACCAAAAAAAAAATAATACAAAACTCACTTTAATCCTCTGCACAATATATGTTGTATATAGCATGAACGACGAGTAGCCAATAAATTGTTGCTGAGAGTGTTTCCTCTTCTAACACAATGAATGACTTAACCAGGCATTATTGGTCATGTAGTTGGGTTAGAATAGAATATTGGGACTGGTATATTGCTGTGTGTGATTGTTTAGTTTAAGTATGTAAGTATTTTTAATCGTCTAATACATGATGGCAGTGATTATGTCAATAAAATTTACGCTAGATTTGTTCAAATCGAACATTATTTGTGGCTGTGTGCAACCATTCATTCCACCAGCCAACCACCAGATGAGAATTGATATTTTTAGAAGCGAGAGAAAGAGATTAAATTATAGGAAATTAAATGTAATTTAGAAAGCAAACAGCTTTAAAGTGGCAACAACTGTGTAGTAAACGGTGCAACTGTTGCAACCACATTGGCTCATCATCATCATCATCATTCTGGTATTTAGTACGTAGGAAGTAAATGTGCACGGCCGGTCGGCCGGCCGGGCCAACTGACATTTGCTACAAGTGCGTATGTGTTTATTTTGGACTGTAAATCCTGGCACGCAGTTTTCGTTAAACCGAAACATATGCGTGCATATTCCTACACCACCAACTTTGTGGCAAGAAGCATGTTTGATAATCTCTTAAATCTTTAACATGGTTTTAAATCTGCACAGACACACACAAACAATTCATTGCAACAAAATAAAAAAAAATAAAAAAATTATTATCAGAAAATCAAACATATTGAGTAATCAAATCGAACACAATAAACATTCATATCAAAAAATCCAATCTGACAAGGACGTTTGTATTCAATGTTGTTGTTATTGTTAATCCTTAAGGCGTGTAAGTGTTGTTGGTTGGTTTTTGTTGTTATTTTTGTAAGTGCAACTTACACACCCTCCCCTGTTTCGAATGGTGGGTGATTAACCTTATTCCTGCTGCTGCTGTTCTGTGACACCCTTATTCGTGCCTGAAACAAGTACATTTATCAACAAAAATACATTGGCAATTAGAAATTTGTTTCATAAACCAACAATATTTATTATTCTCTGGTAATGAATAAGTTGGCTAATAAATTTGTACATTAATAATAATTTCAAGCTACTTTTTTTAAGATTTTAGCAGTTTTGTAATTTTGAAGGGGGGTGGTTTAGGTTTGACAGTGCGTAACCGCTGATTTTATAAAGTTTACGTTACATGTTACATGTTTTTCAGGTCCTTTAGATGTTATGAGTTGTACCTTAATGAGGTACTTGTATTTTGCACTGGTTTATGAATTTAAGTGCAATTAATTTTTGTCACTTTTATTATGGTTTCAAAAATAAAATTTAACCGTTACAATTTTTGTTGTTTAGTTTCAACCCCTTTTTTTAGCTTGATGGTAAAGGATGCTGTGTGTTTAGTGTTCGGGTTTGTTATCATAAGTTGTTTTTCTTTTTAGATTTTTAATAAAAAAATTATGATTTTAAGGACTGAGATCGAAAAATTCTTAACATACATATATGTTAATAAAAGTGAAACCACAAAACTTACAGTTTTAATTTTTTTTGTTCTTTGATTGAAATTATTATTGCAATCTACAAAAAAAAATATATTTTTTGTAGTTCTAATCACTAGTGATGAAATTTTGAACCTTTTTTGGAAACCCTTCCATTATGGTTTTTATAGTGCTTTCTGTCACTTTGTTCGAACAGGTTGTTCATCTCCGTTTAAAATCTTCCACACTTTTACACCTTTTTTGTGCTCTTCTATTCACTTTTAACAGGAGCCCAATATCTCTCCACTGGCGTTAGCTCCAGGCAGTTTGGAGAATTTGCCTCTCTTGGTACAAATACCACATTATTGTTCTTTTACCACTCAAGACCTTTCTTACCATAGTGACAGGGTGCCAAATCAGGCCAAAAATAAGTGGAAACACTAAGAAGTCTTATGAATGAAAGCATCCTTTTTGGTAAACATTTCTTGATGTAAATTTCGGTATTTATAGAGCCCTTTGTAACAAATTTTTGGCTTTTTTGCCGCAACTGCATATTGCTTGCCATACCAAGAACTTTTTGGGAAATTTTGTCTGCTTTTGGGTCCTAAACTTTTCTTCAAAATTCCCTCGAGCATCAGCAACATAAAAATGATGACGCGGAAGCTACGAAAAATCTGCCAGAACATACGTTTCGTCATCCACTATGCAGCAGTATTTTTTTTTTATAAAATTTGACTTCAATTTCTGTGCTCTGTTTTTGGCTTCTAAATTTTTAGCAGAGTTCTTGTCAGGAACTTTTAGAGCCTTGTATGCTTTTAAACCTTCATTGGCTTTACTTTTCGTACCAAATAGTCCGAGTACTGACCTAACCGGGCTGCTATCCAACCTGAGGTGTTGGGAGCTCTTTTGAAAATGCTTTCAATTTGTTTGGCTGTAGAAACATCATGTGGTCCATTTCTTCTACCTGAACCAGGTTAACATTCCCCATAATAACATTCATATAAGGACTGTGATCGTAAAATTCTTAACACACGTTTTTCATTAAAACTTTTAACCCAAGTGTTATTTGATTTTGTTATTGATCAAGTTACCTTTGTAAAGCATGTCAGTTATTATGTTCAATGTCAATTATACTCATTTGTTGTTAATCTGATTAAAATGAGTGACCAGAAAAAAGTGCCTACTAAAATTATTAAATATTTTCAACAAAACCCAACTTGGTCCTACAAAAAGTTGGCCAAACAATCAAAGGTCTGCCGTCAAACTGTTTCCAATGTTATTCAACAGTACCGGGAGAACTTGTCCGTTGATAGAAAACCTGGTCCAGGTAGAAGGAATGGTTCACATGATGTTTATTAAGCCATACAAATAGACAGCATTTTCAAAAAAGCTCCCAACATATCCGGTAGGAAAGCAGTCAGGTTAGCTCAGTGCTCGGACTATTTGTTACGAAAAGTTAAAGCCAATGCAGGTTCAAACACATACAAGGCTCAAAAAGTTCCTGACAGGATCGCTGCTAAAAATTTAGAGACCAAAAACAGAGCACGGAAATTTAAGTAAAATTTTGTAAAAAAAAATATTCCTGCTGCATAATGGATGACAGAACGTTCGCATGGAAAATTTTTCGCAGCTTCCGGGTGAATATTTGTATGTTGCAGATGCTCGAAGGAATGTTGTAGAAAAGTTTAGGACCCAAAAGCAGACAAAATTTCCCAAAAAGTTCCTGGTATGGCAAGCAATATGCAGTTGCGACAAAAGAAGCCAATCGTTTGTTCAACGGGCTCTATAAATACCGAAATTTACATCAAGGTATGCCTACAAAGGAGGATGCTTCCATTCATAAGACTTCTTAATGTGTCCACTTACTTTTGGCCTGATTTGGCATCCTGTCACTATGGTAAGCAAGATCTTGAGTGGTATAAGAACAATACTGTGGTAATTGCACCAAGAGTGGCACAAAAAAGGTGTCCAAAAGTGTGGTAGATTTTAAACGGAGATGGACTACCTTTTCGAGCAAAGTGACAGAAAGCACTATAAAAACGTTAATGGAAATATTTCCGAAAAAGGTTCAAAATTTCATCATTAGTGATTAAAACTATAAAAATATTTTTTATTTGTTTTTGTAAATTGTAATAATAATTTCAATCTCATAAAAAAAAAAATCAAAACTGTAAGTTTAGTGGTTTAATTTTTATTAACATATATGTATATTAAGAATTTTTCGATTTCAGTCCTTATTTTAGGTTATTTTTTGCTTGAAAAGCAATAAAAACCATTGTGAAATATTAGGACATTATGAGAATATAACATGATAAGAGACCTTGTGAATTGACCAATTGTATATTTTAATTTCAATTGAATTTTGTGTGGCTTGTTAATTTACTCAATATCATTATTGATTTTTATCTTTAGTTAATATTGCTTAATTATTTTAGATTAACCGTTTAATTAAAATATTTTTTTAGCATGCATTTTAGTTTCTTGTTCAAAGCTTTATGAAAACCACTTAATCGAATATTTCAATAATGGTCATCTGTGCTAAAGATTAGATTATTAGAAACCAAATATTTTTAACTTAAACTTTTAACCTTTTAAATGAGAAGCAACCAGCTTTCTCACAAACTTCTACACATTCTCTCTCACAGATGCTTTAATGATCAAAGTGATTATAAAAATATAAAGCTAAAGAAAATTAAGAAAAAGAATTCAATATATTGGAGAATATAATGCAACAATAACAACAACAAAAATATCTAAAAAAAAGAAACTAAATTGGTAGACCTAATTTCCAAACATTTCATAATCTTGGCATAATTTTTGGCAAAAACAGCAGGCTAACAAAAATGTTGGTCTACTGGCGAACGCAAACGAAGCAAAACTTCAAAATAAGACCAATAGCAAGAAGACAAGACAAGACAACGTCACCTTGACGCTGTTAAGAAGCTGCCGTGTAAAAATTGAGGAAAACATTAAATGATTTGAAACTTTGACCTTAACAAAACAAAAAAAAAAAAAACTTATTTAGACACACACTCTAAAGCTAAGTGCTTGGCTGAAATGATTAGCCAGCTTTTGCTAACTTGGTTCTGACTTTGGCGGCTGATGAAGCTGAGAATTGTGTTTTTTTTCTGTTCTTTGGCTTTAAAACATCTATATTTTTAAACTTTAAATTTAAACTAAAAATAGTATTTTTCTGATGATGAATACACATTAGAAGCTAAAACCATAAAACATTTATGAATAAAATGCTAAAGATAAAACAAAAGTGGACGTTTATAAATGTTATTTGCCAATTTTGGGGTTAGAGATGAGCGGGCAAAAAAAAAAAAAAAAACCTTCTTAAGGTTCTGCTTTTGTAGTTGAGGGAAACTGTGTTAATATACCATAGTTAATTGGTGTTTAACCATAAAAACCAGAAAAAAATCAACGTTAACTTATGTAAGTGGAAATTGTTATATTTTTATGATTATAAGAAAACCATCGGTGGTATCGGTATCTTGTACGAAAATAATTTTTTAAAAAATAACTTGGTTCAAAAAATTGCAAATATTCTCAATAATCTTTAAGTATGACGATAGGAGAAACGTATATTTGTTGTTTACTGTAAGAGATACATTTTCATGTTTGGGTTTGTATTGTAAGATAAACCCCCCAAAAATAATATGAACAAAATATCAGTTAAACTACATGCAATCTTAATAAATAATAATCTTGGGAAACAGTGGTTGCTTTCTTAAATGAATCTCAAAAATTTAATAATGAAGAGAAAAAAAAAATATGTTAATTTTTATTAAATTTGGAACCAAGTTAAATGTTTGTGAGTATAACCAATTTAGAACCATACTTCATTTTCACAATAAGTCAAAGGAAGATCAGTTACTCACAGATATGTTGAACGATATTCAAATTATGTAAATTCAACGCAAAGATTTTGTCCACCAAGTCTTTATGAAATATTAAATGTTTGCTACTGCCAACCATGTCTTAATTTCACATTAAGTCAAATGACGATCTTCTAAATCAGATGCAGATCTCCTATCACAGATGTTTTCGGTTAAAACAACTGATCTTAGACGACCTTCACGAAATGTATCCTATTTTTTTTATTGTATTTGGAAACCCTGCAAAACATCGTGTCCCGGAATCACTTTTTGGATCGTCAAGTAATGCACATTCATTTCGAAGATATCCTTTTGATGGTCACAAGTTCACGAAATATTTAATGTATGCGAGTGTTACAAATCGTAAATCTTTCCTCAATGACGATCCTGCAAAGTATGTTTCCACACATCATTTACATCATTCAACGATCTTCATTTGATTCTTGACCGAACAAAAAAGTCAATTAATTTTGAAACGCTCAGCAAAACGTATTTTCTCAACCATATTTTTATCCATTGCCAATCCAAACTAAGGACTGAGATCGAAAAATTCTTAATATACATATATGTTAATAAAAATGAAACCACTAAACTTACAGTTTTGATATTTTTTTTTAATTTGATTGAAATTATTATTACAATTTACAGAAAAAAAAAATATATATTTTTATAGTTGAATATAATTGATATATTTCTAACCAAATCTTGTAGGAGAGGCAGAGATGCTATATTTATTATATTGCTAAAATGAAGGTAGAATTACAAATATTTGATTGTTTCAGAATATGGTTGTTTCATTAAATTAAATGATGTCTCCAGGACGGTTGTAGGATAAGTGAAAATTTATAAATTCTAATCTAAGTTAGTATCTTCGTTATTCTAACTTATTCGGAATTTGTGGCGAGTAGGTACTAAATAGTGTTTACAATTCATTTTTTTTGTATTTTAGCGATATTAATCTATTACATTTTACTTATAAATTTCCGTATTTTATATTTTGTGTCCAAAGCTTCTTTGGACAATAGTTCTATTCACTAGTGATAATATTTTAATCATTTGTCATTTGTCATACATTTTTTTCACTATTAAATTAAAAATTTTTTTTTTTTAAAATTGGAAAAAACTTTTAAAAAACAATTTTGAAAAAAAATATTTAAAAAAAAATATTTAAAAAAATTTTTTTTTTAAATTTTATTTTAAAGTATAAATTGGTGAAGGGTACATAAGATTCGGCACAGCCGAATATGGCTCTCTTACTTGTTTTACAAATACCACATTATTTGTTTTTTACCACTCAAGACCTTTCTTACCGTAGTGACAGGGTGCCAAATCAGGCCAAACATAAGTGGAAACACTAGGAAATCTTATGAATGGAAACATCCTTTTTTGTAAACATTCCTTGATGTAAATTACGGTATTTATAGAGCCTTTTGTAACAAATGTTTGGCTTTTTTGGCGCAACTGCATATTGCTTGATATTCCAAGAACTTTTTGGGAAATTTTGTCTGCTTTTGGGTCCTAAACTTTTCTTCAACAGTACCAACATCAAAATTTTGACCCGGAAGCTGCGAAAAATTTGCCAGAACATATGTTTCGTCATTCATGCAGCAGGAATATTTTTTTTTTTTTATAAAATTTGACTTCAATTTTCGTGCTCTGTTTTTAACCTCTAAATTTTTAGCAGCGTTCCTGTTAGGAACTTTTTGAGCCTTGTATGTTTTTGAACCTGCACTGGCTTTAACTTTTCGTACCAAATAGTCCGAGCACTGAGCTAACCGGGCTGCTTTCCTACCGGATGCGTTGGGAGCTCTTTTGAAAATGTTTTCTATTTTTTTGGCTTAATAAACATCATGTTTATCATTCCTTCTACCTGAACCAGGTTTTCTATCAACGGACAAGTTCTTCCGGTACTGTTGAATAACATTGGAAACAGTTTGGCAGACCTTTGATTGTTTGGCCATCTTTTTGTGGGATCAAGTTGGGTTTTGTTGAAAATATTTAATAATTTTAGTACGTACTTTTTTCTGGTCACTCATTTTAATCAGATTGACAACAAATGAATATAATTGACATTAAACATAATAACTAACATTCTTTACAAAGGTAACTTGATAAAAAAAGAAAATCAAATAATACTTGGGTTAAAAGTTTTAATGAAAAACGTGTGTTAAGAATTTTTCGATCTCAGTCCTTATCAAGCATGCCTCAATTTTTCAATGAGTTAAATTACGATCTTGTAATATCATACCATTATATTTTGGTATGAATATGTCTGTGAGTGTTCAATTCAGAGGTCTGCTTCTTTGGTGTATTAAAATATACAGAGCAAAGCATTTATTTACGATCTAGTTATAAACTACAGAAATCTACCAATTTTCAGCTATTCAGTGGGATTAAACAATGATAGGAACAGAGCAGAGCAGGTGTGAAGGTGAAACTTAGACGATATTGTTGAGTCGGTAAAGCAGTTAAATGATGAAACCATGAGGCGCTGGTAATAAGATGGATAAAACGGTTGATTATCGGTTAATTGTAAAGAAAGTTTAAAAAAATGTCTGGTAAATTTTACGAAACACAATTACGAGATAGATTCAGGAGGTCTTAAATTCAGTTATGAAAATTACGTTTAGTACGATATTAAGAAGAACTCGTGAGTTATTATAATCGACAAAACTACAGAGAAGAATTTGGGAGTTCTTATAATCGGCAAAACTACAGCCAAGACATTACGAATTTCTAAAATCATGATTTCGATTACGACTAACTACTGTTATTACGAATGTATTAAAAGTAAGGAAGAATTTGTAAGTTAGGGCTTAATTCAGAAACACGAAACGAAAACAATTTTAAAATTTTTATATGAAAGTCACTCAGTTTTTAAATAATTTTTGAGTGTTTTTCATACAAAAATTTGAAAATTGTTTTCGTTTCGTGGTTGTGAATTAGGCCCTAATTGTTTTCGGCTTAGACAATTGAGGAGATCTACATTATTGTTATTACTAGCTACAACACGAGCCTAATTAAAGAGCTGAGCTAACTCGCCAAACTCTCTAGAAAATATATTCTCTTCTTCCTGCGTATCACGATTTCTACACGATTCTGATATCTAGAAAACGTCCTCCTATTATAATCGGAAGGATCCGATTTAAAAACAGAATGTGTAAGATCTCTTAAAGCACGTGCTAAGATCACATCCCCAGGTTCCATCCAAATATAGACCCCGTAAAGAAACTCCTCCTTCTCAAATGATAAAAGCTCTTCAAAATGGGATAAAACATGTTGATTAGCGCCCCTCAAAACTTTCCACATTCCGGAACAGTCTAAGTTGTCAAACACTCTATAAAAATATCTTCTCTTCTTCCTTCGTATCACTGTATTTATACGATCCTATATCTATGTTCTCCTGCTATTGTCGGAAAGATCCGAGATAAGGACATAATATATAAGATCATCTCTCCAGATTTCACCCAAACATGAATCCCATAATGAATCCTACACCTTTTCAAATGACAAAAGCTCTTTGCAAAGGTAGCATAGTTTGAATGACATCTAAAAACTCGTACACAGAGAAAACAGATTCATGATAGCGATCGAATTTGTTGCCAATCGAATGATTCGGTTACACACATAGAATTTTTCGGTTCTATCAACAGAAAGTCAGTTGATAAAGAAGAATTTCGGTTGAAGCAACCAAAATTTTGTTAATCCTTCTAAAATTTTGTAGGCACAACTGAAAAATTCGGTTACTAAGGTAGAATCATTCGATTGTCAACAAATTCGGTTGCTATAACGAATCTGTTTTTTCTGTGTAACAACCGACAATTCATTCCGATGAGCTCCAAACGAGCCAGTTTCTATAGAGCATGGAGGTGAGTTTTTTAAAGGAAGTCGTTAATTTGTTTGGAAAACACGAACATGCGAAACCCTTTATATGGAAGATATAAGGGGAAGCAACCGGCAAACACCATAATAATACAATCCCACGATCAGATTTTCACTTTTGAACGGCCCAACTAGATAAATTTTCTCAACTCAGCTACAACTCATAAAATCCAAATTTGTACCAGGAAAGAACTTTGAACAGCAGTAGAAATATTACAACAGCAACGAAAACAAAACAAGCACTAACAGGTCAACTTAAACAAGTAACTTTTGAAGCATCTTTTTATTACATTTTGTTGCTAATATTATCATCAATTATAATTGCATCGAGAGTCTTAAATTTTGTACTCATATAAATATTACTTACTTACATTGTATAAATGAAACAATTTAAGATATCTTTTCATATATCATTAAAAAATAAACGTGAAAATTCCATTTATTGCCTCCAATTGCTATTTTAGGCCTTGTAAATTAATGTATGATTATAATCTTTGTTCATGTTGCAAATAACTCTTCTCTGGTTATGCTCAACAGTCCTGATTTGGCACCCAATGTGTTTATTCCGCTAAGTTGTATCCAAATTCCTACATATTTTTAATTTAAAAAAAATTATGAATTCTTATGTATTCCATTCGTAGTACTAATTAAAACTTGCCACAAACTACTGTGCAGCATAAAATCTCAAACATTAAGATTATTGTTTCTTAGATGTTGTAGTTGTTGTAACAGTTGTTGTTATTGTAAAATGGCCAATGGTTCAATGATTTGCTTTAGTGCAGAGAATATTTCTGTTGCTAATGTTGCTCATTTTTGCTTAGCTTTTATAGCCTGCCGTTGAGGCAGCAGCATTTATTGTTGATTACAATGATGTGATGTTGGTACTGATGCTGCTGCTGCTGCAAAATGTTTGCTACAAATACATTTATTCATTGATTTCGTCTTCGTGATGTACTTTAATGAAATGAAATCTGATACCTTCGTGTATACTGGATTTTAAACTTCTACTACAATTTATTTATAATTTTTTTGCTCACTACTATCCTGCTTATGATGATCATAATGATCATCATTATAATCAACAACATTCGTACTTATTCGCATCAAGCAGAAGCAGCCTTTTTAAATCTATTATAAGCCATGAATGTTATACTCAAATGCTTGTACGAGTTGCTAATGCTGCTGCAGCAGCAGCAACAACAGTTGCTGTATACTACCACTACTACTTCCACTGATACCCATAATATTGGCATCTGTAGTATATGCCAACATGTAACAAGTTTTTGGTCTGCCTGCTTACAATGCAGAATAAAGAATGAAAAAAGAAAAAAAACCTTAAACACAAATTATTATCTGCCGTTTTATCCGCGTTGCAAATATTAAATTTCTCATCACGCCCTAACCACAAGGCATTTCGGTGGTGGCGATTTTTATTTTCATTGCTTTTTTAGCCCCCCAGAGGGGGTAAGCGGGTGCTTGGTAGTGGCACAATTAAAAAACGTGAAAATTTAAGCGTTCTAAGCACTTTTTTAAATGTTTTTTTTTCTGTTTTTTTTTTTGGTTAAAGATTTATGATTTTAAGCATTTACTACAATTACTTACACTTTACCATCATACACGTATATTAACAACACTATGCCACAGACATCTTTCAATGACTTTGGCACCTTTTTTCATATTACATTTGGTTGCTAAAGTTAACAACAATTATAATTGCGTCGACAGACTGCAGTTACATTTTGTATTCACATAAATAGTACTTACATTGTATAAATGAAGCAATTTAAGACATCCTTAGGTATATCTAGAGTTTTCACGGGAATTCCGCAAAAATTTCCATCCCGAAATACCGGGAAATTGTGTGAGAATTTCCGGCAACTATTTCCTTAGTTTTATGTGATGTTTTTTCAACTTGACTTTCTCTAAAAGATACTTAAAGCTTCGAAACAAATGCAGAAGATTCATACAACAAAAGAGATTTAACCCAAATAAACCAATAACAAGTTCATTATTCAAATTATAACTCGAGAATGTTCAGGGCTATCACTGAATTCTATTCCAATCGAAAGTGTAATTATTTTAGTATCAATATAATATTTATTTTTTGCAAATTAACAGAATAAATTGGAATCTAACGAAGGTAGAACAAAATCTAATATAAATTGAAGCCATTCCAATACAAATGACAAATGGTGACAGGTTTGTTTATAATAAAAATTAGAAATCTAGTCAGTTTATCTCTCTATATTAATGGAAGGATTTTATAATAAACATCTTTTCTATCATATTTATGTACATAAAAAATAGTTTTGTAAAAAAAAGTACCAAAAAGAAGTACGTTCAAATTTCAAAACAGTGCCAGAGTCCATTTGAATTTTTTTTAATAAGGACTGCAATTCCATTTAAATTTAACTTCTCTGGTATGGGATACAAAAAAAGTACTACAACTCGGGTTTCGCCCATTTTATCCCTTTAAAAGTACAGAACGTACCACACTCCTGTCCACTTATTTCTTGCATAAATTTAGATTAATTTGGATTTTTGGTGTTAGCCTTATTAGTTCCGGAGATATGGAGATACCGATTTTACCCGTTTTTACCTAATTTTACCCCCTTAGTAAATCTACACATCGGGAGAGGCGCTTACATACAAAATTTAAAGATAAACAAATTTTAAAATTGGGAAAACATTTTGTATTGGAAAATTCGAAAATTCGGTTCACGAATGGACCCAATTATGTGTCTGAAACCATCTTCACAAAATTGCTTTTTTAATGAAACCGGTTGGATGGTTTCAGAGTCTATAACGGACATAGGTAGAAACATTGACTGTGTTATTTAGATTTTTTTTGGTATCCAATTACATTTTAAAACAAAAGACATTTTTTGGATTTTCTTAAAATTGAGAATTTGTTCTAGGCGGAAATTCCCCGAATCCCGGGATATGAAAAAGTGCGGGAAAAGAAAAACTCTAGGTATATCCTTAAAAAAATTTTAAAATTTCTTTCGTTACTTCCAATTCTGTTGGGGGGAAACAAACACAGATTCTTTATGGTCATACAAAATTTTAAGTTGTTAAACAATTTTAAATTCTCTTTGGTTTGTCTTTTATCACGGTTTAAATTTCAGCGACACTTTTTTCAAATTAAAGAAGTGAAGCAAAACTTCCCGTATATGACGCTTTGTTGCCACAAAATTCATAATCGTAATTTTGGAACCAAAAAAACCTTGTTGTTTACTAATAATCAATAACTAAGTAAGATTAAATGACAGATATGTAGCTTTCAAAATGACATATAAGTTATTAAGAACCAAAACCGCATTTAAAAGATACGCCATCTATTGTAAATCCCACATTTCATAAAACCAATAGTAAATTTGTCCTAATTTTTCGAATCTTTAGGCATTTAATGTCACTACATTTATCATAGTATTATCAAATTGAGGATACTTTTTGTAAATGGGTTGGAGAAGGCTGTATTACGGTCGTTTAAGTTTAAAGAAACGCAATTTTTTAAACCAATTTCGATTACGCTCTCTGTTGATTGAAAGGCTGTAAAATTTGCTGTAAATACTATTACAGCTTTCCAAAAGTTATACAATGAGGATTCGATTATCAGAAATGGTCGGGACCGGGAGCAGTCTGGATAATCAATTTTACCGCTTAATTGATTACCAAGTTTTAGTAGTTTTTTAATGATGACAGTTTTTCGATAATGACATTTAAAGCTCCATATTGCACACTGAACCATCGGTTGGATCAAAGTCGTACAATTTGCTGGAAAAAATTTCACAATAACGTTTTCAGCATTGAAATCCTCCACGTCTGGATGTTGTTCAATGGCATAATGATTTTACTATAATCTTTTAGACGGATTTTCTTAAAACTCTCTCCCACTTCTGGTACTATTCTCATGGACATTTTTTAAAACTCTTTCCAATAACTAATGCTTTGCACTTGTGTGTACCAGCAGCATTAACGCAAACACTTTCCATTCTCCATTATCTCATTGGTGAGTTTTTTCATTGATTTGAATTCATTTAATTTTTCTACAAAAATTGTGGCAGCTAATCATCTGAATATTTTTCTCCTGCAGTATTAAGTTTATGAATACAATGTCATTTTTTCTTAAATTTTGAGTGGAATATTTTAGGCTTTCCTTCACTGTTAATCCAGAAATTGGAGTTCCTTTAAATCGTTCCTTCCGGAATTATTCATAAACTGCAAAATCTATTTTTGGTTCTTCACCAGCTTTTAAAGTTTTTCGGATTCCAAAATAATCACTTTGTATTTTATAATGTCTAACAATCCTTACGCAAAAAGCTATCGAAAAATCGATGGCACAATATCAAAAAATTTTGGCCTTACAAATCGATCGAGGGAATTCCCCTTTTTCGTTTTATTCACATTGTGTTAGATTGTTCAAAAACAATCGAAACAAAATTATAATCTCGGATAATAGAGGTAATTACAGTTAATCGATGCAAACAAATTTAAATCGATCCAAAAACATTTTATTTTTCTTTCCCGGATAATTGATGTTGCCGGTTAATCGAATCACGGATAATCGAGGGCTCACTGTACTAATTTCTGTGATAACATATTTTTCGGGTTTTTTTTCAGCGATCGCAAAAAGTCGCAGAATTTTTTTACATAAAATGAAAGATAATATAAACTTTCATTTAGTAGTAGTACTAACACGGAGGTAGACTGAGCTAAATTTTTTGGAGCCATTTTGATTTGCTCAGACCTCTTAAACTATATATGTAATATAAATATTTTTTCTTTCTTATTATATTTAAAATACTATATTTTAATAAAAATGCTCTAAAACTATTGGTAGTTGAACCATATTTATAGTATAAACAACTGAAATGTAGTCAAATTTTCATCAGTTTTCGTTGTATAATATTTAGATAACTTTACCACACTCTTTTTTATACAAAATTTTATTTTTTTCGAAAACAAATCATGGTTTTCTACTAATGAAACATTTCTCTACAGAATTGCATCATTAGATTTCTGAAAAATAACTGTACAATAATAGACTTTTTGCCAAAAAAATACCACTGTGCAACGTTGCTCTTAATGACCACATTTAAATCTGTAACAGCACTAGCGTCCTTCAAAACTCTCCACATTCTAAGAAAGCCAAGCAATCTACAAATATATCTCCTCTTCTCACTGTATACGATTCCGATATCTACACCAACGTTCCCTTATAGAATCTGTAACAACTGCCTGCAGCAATCATCATGTTTATAAACAAATCCATCAGTAAAAGCTTCTACTTATCAACAATGTTGATAGCATGCGGTTATAAGCATTGTTTGTAAGTATGGCAACACTATATTTAAACTGCTAACATTGACATCGAGCATTGTAGAAGATTCCCGAAAGATGGCTTGTGAGTGAGTTAATCATAGTTAGGCGGTGTTAGAGTTAATATCAATTGTGTTGTACATTTAAGTTTGTGCATTATAAACGTGTGTATGTGTATTTAAAACACATAGTGACTATTTTAGACTGTTGTTGTTGTAGATTTGAATAAATAAAGAGTTGTTACAATATTAAACTACTGATTTATTTAAAAGAAAAGGTTAAAACGTATCAATATCATCCAAATGTTTACCGAAGGACTAAGATCATGTGAAATGTTCGGATGTGGTTTGTGTTCAAGCCAGTTGAATTTGGTACTGTCCCTTAAGTTACCAGATTACGGTAGCACGACTTGCGATAAATCTCAGTAAACTGCACCTACGAAAAGTAATAGGTGTCTAGTCTCTATGTTCATAGGCTGCTACTCCCTTACAACGACTTTTGTGGAATTTGTTTCGACGGTGTAGAAGAGGTGACAATTGATCATATTTTCTGTCTTTGTTTGAAATTTGGGGATTTAAAACATGGAATATTAGGTCAACAAATTCTTATTGACAAGACTTGTCTCTCTAAGTGGAATTTGAGTAGAAAACATACCTTCATTAAAATACTAAGAAGGCTGGAGAGTGACGGTGACCAAGAAACTTACGACGCATGGTGCAAAAATAACAAGGTATAATAACGAGTCTTATGCTTCTGATGGCTGACAATTAAACCAAACATAACCTATATCAAATATGATACAAATTTTAAATTCAAATCTTCACAATGTTTTTATTCTTATAATATACCTATATATTTATTTTCATTTAATCTGAATTTCTACATAAAAATAATTGATTGCAGTTATTCAGCTTGTAGTATCAATTGTAATTCTAAATTAGTTTTCTGTCTCAAGTTATGTTGTTTTAATTGAATTTTCAATACCTTGGAGAATTTCTTTTTCTCTGTAATGTTCTCTGTAAAGTTCTATTTATTTAGCTTTTCTTCCATGTGGCAAGAACTTTCAAAATTCCCGCCACCTTCCTTTTTATATCATATTTTTTTTTTGAAATGTTATTCTTGTTTTATTTTAAACAACTAAGTATTTGTAGAAGATCTTGTTGCTTTAGCAAAAAGCTGTCGCCATCATCAACATCATCATCCTCACCTTTTTTTATTATTGTAGTTTTCTGCAGCACAACTGTCTCCATCATCAGTGTGCCATAGAATCAGTTTGATTTCCTTTGAAATTGTAGAACTCTGACCATGATCGTTTTAATTTTACTTTTGGCCGGCTTCTAGTTTCTCCCGCTCTTTCGAGTAAAGATCTGTTAAACAAAAAAAAAAAAAAAAAAAACAAAATCAAATCGAAGCAGTTACCAACCTAACCAACAAAAAAAATGGATTTCATTAATTCGTGTTTTAAAATGAAGTGGTTTATCATTCAGTTTTTTTTTTTGTTTTGTTTGCTGCTCCTTCTCTTTGCTGCAGTTGGAGTTTCTTTGTGGCACATTTTGTTGTTGCTGAATTCATGTTCTTCAAATATTTGTATTTGTAATTGTGCCATTGATCATGGGAAATGGATTTGTAATTTAAGATTTCTATTTGTACAGTTACTTTAATTAAATGAAAGTTTTTTTTTCATTATTGTTGCTGTTTAGTCTTTGCGAATTAAAAGGATTTAAAGGGAAGTATTTTTTGTCAGGAGATTTATTATATGAGATGGAAATCTTTGAATTTGATTTTACACCATTGGAAGTTGTATAATTTTAAGGCCGATTAGAAAAATGTTTGGTACCTTAATCATTTTTGGCAAAGCCATTTTTAATAGCATATGTATTTGTTTTAATAATTTATAAACTTTCATATTAAATTGTCTGTTTTCTTTACCAAATAAATTACCATAATTTCAAATCAGTACTTACTAATATTGCCAAACCATTTTCATTGTTTAATTTGTGATTTAAATAAACAATAACGAAATACATCTTCTCCACCAATATTGATTTTCATTGTAGTTAATTCACACCATCAGCTTATTAGCCTTATAAGGACATGTAAACGAATGAATGAATGAATAAACTAAATTGAATTTGTATTCGTATGAAAAAATAAATATAAACAATTTTAATAACATATTAGTACTTACAAACAATAACTCTTGTAATGTCAACTTAAACACATTCTCACCCAAGTTCAACAATACGGCAGGCATAAATCATTCTTGATTTAACTCTCAAAGCAGCACAAACTACAAATCCACCATAAACTCCCTTTAACAGATTTAAATAACAAAACTATATAACTACACATACATACATACATACATACATACATACATACATACATACATACATACATACATACATACATACATACATAAATACATATAGTTTCAGTTTCAAAAATAAACTACAATTGTGTTAAACATGGAAACTATGAAAATTATTGTCAAGTATCGGAAAAAATATATTGTAAATAAATGTGGCCAGTAAAAAAAAAAACAAATCTCAGCCTCACTGGGAGTAGTTATGCTGGGTTTTTGGTTTGGTTGGAAACGTTTAAGCTGGTTGGTTGGTTTGGTAAGGTTTAGTTGGTCTGGTGGTTTGTTTACCTTAAAGAATACACAATACTGCCAATTATAATGACTACGATTGAATATAAATCAAAAATAGGTAAAACCAAACAAACAAATAAGATTGGCTTACAAATGAAAAAGCAAAAACACTGTCGTACAAGGCAACTGTTTGGGAGAGTAACAGAAAATAAAACAATCAGAAAATTATTAAATAGTGATTCCGAATCATCCTGAAAACTTAGACTACCGTCTTATACTTAGACTGCCGTCTTATACTTAGACTACCGTCTTATACTTAGACTACCGTCTTATACTTAGACTACCGTCTTATACTTATACTACCGTCTTATACTTAGACTATCGTCTTATACTTAGACTACCGTCTTATATTTAGACTACCGTCTTATACTTATACTACCGTCTTATACTTAGACTATCGTTTTATACTTAGACTACCGTCTTATACTTAGACTATCGTTTTATACTTAGACTACCGTCTTATACTCACACTTCCGTCTTATACTTAGACTACCGTCTTATACTTTGACTACCGTCTTATACTCTGACTACCGTCTTATACTACCCTCTTATACTTAGGCTACCGTCTTATACTTATGCTACCGTCTTATACTTAGACTACCGTCTTATACTCAGACTACCGTCTTATACTTAGACTACCGTCTTATACTCAGACTACCGTCTTATACTCTGACTACCGTCTTATACTACCCTCTTATACTTAGGCTACCGTCTTATACTTAGGCTACCGTCTTATACTTAGACTACCGTCTTATACTCTGACTACCGTCTTATACTACCCTCTTATACTTAGGCTACCGTCTTATACTTAGGCTACCGTCTTATACTCACACTTCCGTCTTATACTTAGACTACCGTCTTATACTTAGACTACCGTCTTATACTTAGACTACAGTCTTATACTCAGACTACCGTCTTATACTTAGACTACCGTCTTATACTTAGACTACCGTCTTATACTTAGACTACCCTCTTATACTTAGGCTACCGTCTTATACTTAGACTACCGTCTTATACTTTGACTACCGTCTTATACTCTGACTACCGTCTTATACTACCCTCTTATACTTAGGCTACCGTCTTATACTTAGGCTACCGTCTTATACTCACACTTCCGTCTTATACTTAGACTACCGTCTTATACTTAGACTACCGTCTTATACTTAGACTACCGTCTTATACTCAGACTATCGTCTTATACTTATACTACCGTCTTATACTTAGACTACCGTCTTATACTTAGACTACCGTCTTATACTTAGACTACCCTCTTATACTTAGGCTACCGTCTTATACTTAGACTACCGTCTTATACTTTGACTACCGTCTTATACTCTGACTACCGTCTTATACTACCCTCTTATACTTAGGCTACCGTCTTATACTTAGGCTACCGTCTTATACTCACACTTCCGTCTTATACTTAGACTACCGTCTTATACTCACACTTCCGTCTTATACTTAGACTACCGTCTTATACTTAGACTACCGTCTTATACTCTGACTACCGTCTTATACTACCCTCTTATACTTAGGCTACCGTCTTATACTTAGGCTACCGTCTTATACTTAGACTACCGTCTTATACTTAGACTAACGTCTTATACTTAGGCTACCGTCTTATACTTTGACTACCGTCTTATACTCTGACTACCGTCTTATACTACCCTCTTATACTTAGGCTACCGTCTTATTCTTAAACTACAGTCTTATACTTAGACTACCGTCTTAAACACAGACTACCGTCTTATACTTAGACTACCGTCTTATACTTAGACTACCGTCTTATACTTAGACTACCGTCTTATACTTAAACTACCGTCTTATACTTAGACTACCGTCTTATACTTAGACTACCATATTATACTTAGACTACCGTCTTATACTTAGACTACCGTCTTATACTCAGACTACCGTCTTATACTCAGACTACCGTCTTATACTTAGACTACCGTCTTATACTCAGACTACCGTCTTATACTCAGACTACCGTCTTATACTCAGACTACCGTCTTATACTTAGACTACCGTCTTATACTTAGACTACCGTCTTATACTCAGACTACCGTCTTATACTCAGACTACCGTCTTATACTCAGACTACCGTCTTATACTTAGACTACAGTCTTATACTCAGACTACCGTCTTATACTTAGACTACCGTCTTATACTTAGACTACCGTCTTATACTTAGACTACCGTCTTATACTTAGATTACCGTCTTATACTTAGAGTACTGTCTTATACTTAGACTACCGTCTTATACATAGACTACCGTCTTAACTTAGACTACCGTCTTATACTTAGACTACAGTCTTATACTTAGACTGCCGTTTTATACTTAGGCTACCGTCTTATACTTAGACTACCGTCTTATACTTAGACTACCGTCTTCTACTTAGATTACCGTCTTATTCTCAGACAATCGTCTAATACTAGACTACCGTCTTATACTCAGACTATCGTGTAATACTTAGACTACCGTCTTATACTTAGACTACCGTCTTATACTTAGACTACCGTCTTATACTTAGACTACCGTCTTATACTCAGACTACCGTCTTATACTTAGACTACCGTCTTATACTTAGACTACTTAATAGTCTTATACTTAAATAAAAATGCCCTTTATTAGTTCGCCGTTTTCCAGTTTGTGAACTTCTGCTCTAAAGCAAACCATAAGACTTTTTCAACAAACCTTGACTAGATTTGGGCAGCAAGAAGTCTCCCATCAACAGCCTGTTAAAAATAATATTTGGTTTGTTTTACATTATTTGATATTGATTTAAGTACTTTTCATAAAATAATTTGGGATTATGACAATTTTCGAAATCTGAAGAAAAAAAATTATTGTTTCTATGCATCACATTACATAAAAGGAGTTCGTTCGTTCTGCTTAAAACAGACTTTAAGGCGTTCTATGGTTTTAATCTTCTAAACTCCAACGCATTTGTTCGAATTCTAAATAAAAAAAAATCAATTTGGTTACTACAAACAATATAAGTAATAAGTTTAAACAACAAGCTAAACAGAAAACAGCAAATAAAACATTTATTGTTAACAATTCATAACTGGTGTACATAGTTGTAAACTTGCTCGTTGTTGTTGCCCAAAGAACACTGCTTTATAAATTGTTGCCTGTTTGTTGAAACTATTATTGATGTTGTTGCCGCGCTGCTAGTTGGTGTTGCTGTTTACGACAATGCCATACATGCATCATTTTACTTTGGAGTAAAGTATGACTACAACATGTGTCTTGTGTGCTGTAGTTTTTTTTTTATTTTTTATTTTTCTTTAAGTTTCTTGGGTTTTTGTGACTTGTACGACAAAAAGATAAAACAAATTGACTTCGTGTGTGCCGAAAATGTCTTCTTGAGAACTTTGTAACTTAAAATAAAGTTTTGTTTCTTTTTCGTTGTTGTTGTCTAATTTTTCTTCATGGGTTTTTTTTTTAATGCTTTTAGTTTAAAAAGTTTTAGAACAGTGGGCTGGAGGGATTATTGAGTAACGGTAGTAGTACTCAGACTTATTGTCTGCAGTCGTATACTGAGAATATGAACTAATACTTAGACTACAGTATTTTACTCATACCTGCTTTTTATACACTGACTACGTACTTATACTCAGACATCCGTCTCAACTCAGCCTCATACTTATACTGTTGATAGCGGTATCATACTCTTTAATTCTCCGACGACGATTGCATACTTATACCACTGTTTTAGACCTACCTCAGACTAACATAGTATACTCAGACTATAGTCTTATAATCAGAAATAACTAACTTACCTTCATATTCTACTTTAAACTACTGTCTTATATTCACTTGTGAAAATCCTTTTCATTAATTGCAAATACAAAAATATACCTATTACTCATTTCTCCAAATATTGGCCCACTGTCGCTGTAGCATTTCATTACTAAGTACTTTGAAGCCAAAACAACAACAACAAAAATCAAACAGAAATTGAACATATTGTTTCCTTTTGGTACCGAGTACTTAACAATTTCTTCATATCCAAACGTCACAACAAACAATAACATTTCATATAAATCCTCTTAAAGAACAACTGCAACCAACAACTGCAACAAGAAAGAGGCTACAAACAATAATATACGACGACATACTAACTAATAAGTTAAAGATGTGCAACGGTTTTTTAGTACAATTGTTCGACAAATACCAAAAAAAACTTAAAAAACACTTTTTGGTACTGTTTTTTATTTGTCCTGTATTACAAGTATGGTCTAACAAATCGATATAAAAAAAGAAAAACAATAACATCACATACTTATTGAGGATGAAACGAAATGAGAAAAAACAAAAAAACTTTAAAAATAAGTTTTTTTTGTAGAGTTTTGCACCTACTCTGGTCTTGCAAGAGAAAATTAAGTTTGAAGACAGCATCACCCAAAGCTGTCGCAGTTTTAAAGTATTAATTCAATTCTAGATTCATATATCAAGGTTTATGCTCAACAAGTCTTATATTCAGATTACAGTTTTATCTTATACAACGAACTGTTGTCTTAAATTCAGCCTACAGTTTTACATTCAGACTTCCTAATATACATACTCTCACGTCTTGTACTCAGACTACCGTCCTGTACTCAGACTAACGTCTTGTACTCAGACTACCGTCTTGTACTCAGACTACCGTCCTATACTTAGACTACCGTTTTGTACTCAGACTACCGTCTATTACTCAGACTACCGTCTTATACCTAGACTACCGTCATATACTTGACTACCGTCTTATACTCAGACTACCGTCTTGTACTCAGACTACCGTCTTATACTCAGACTACGGTCTATTACTCAGACTACCGTCTTATAGCTAGACTACCGTCATATACTTAGACTACCGTCTTATACTCAGACTACGGTCTTGTAATCAGACTACCGTCTGATTACAAGACTCAGACTACCGTCTTATACTCAGACCACCGTCTTATACCTAGACTACCGTCTTATACTTAGACTACCGTCTTGTACTCAGACTACCGTCTTATACTCAGACTACCGTCTTGTAATCAGACTACCGTCTTGTAATCAGACTACCGTCTATTACTCAGACTACCGTCTTATACCTAGACTACCGTCATATACTTAGACTACCGTCTTATACTCAGACTACAGTCTTGTACTCAGACTACGGTCTATTACTCAGACTACCGTCTTGTAATCAGACTACCGTCTTATACTCAGACTACCGTCTTGTAATCAGACTACCGTCTATTACTCAGACTACCGTCTTATACCTAGACTACCGTCATATACTTAGACTACCGTCTTGTAATCAGACTACCGTCTTGTAATCAGACTACCGTCTATTACTCAGACTACCGTCTTATACCTAGACTACCGTCATATACTTAGACTACCGTCTTATACTCAGACTACAGTCTTGTACTCAGACTACGGTCTATTACTCAGACTACCGTCTTGTAATCAGACTACCGTCTTATACTCAGACTACCGTCTTGTAATCAGACTACCGTCTATTACTCAGACTACCGTCTTATACCTAGACTACCGTCATATACTTAGACTACCGTCCTATACTCAGACTACCGTCTTGTAATCAGACTACCGTCTTATACTCAGACTACCGTCTTGTAATCAGACTACCGTCTATTACTCAGACTACCGTCTTATACCTAGACTACCGTCATATACTTAGACTACCGTCTTATACTCAGACTACCGTCTTGTACTCAGACTACCGTCTTATACTCAGACTACCGTCTTGTACTCAGACTACGGTCTATTACTCAGACTACGGTCTTATACTCAGACTACCGTTTTATACTTAGACAACCGTCTTATACTCAGACTACCGTCTTATACTCATACTACCGTCTTATAATCAGACTACCGTCTTATACTCAGACTACCGTCTTATACTCAGACTACCGTCTTATACTCAGACTACCGTTTTATACTCAGACTACCGTCTTATACTCAGACTACCGTCTTATACTCAGACTACCGTCTTATACTCAGACTACCGTCTTATACTCAGACTACCGTTTTATACTCAGACTACCGTCTTATACTCAGACTACTTATACTCAGACTACCGTCTTATACTCAGATTTCCGTCTTATACTCAGATTACCGTCTTATACTCACACTACCGTCTTATACTCAGACTACCGTCTTATACTCAGACTACCGTCTTATACTCAGACTACCGTCTTATACTCAGACTACCGTCTTATACTCAGACTACCGTCTTATACTCAGACTACCGTCTTATACTCAGACTACCGTCTTATACTCAGACTACCGTCTTATACTCAGACTACCGTCTTATACTCAGACTACCGTCTTATACTCAGACTACCGTTTTATACATAGACAACCGTCTTATACTCAGACTACCGTCTTATACTCATACTACCGTCTTGTACTCAGACTACCGTCTTATACTTGGACTACCGTCTTATACTCAGCGTACCGTCTTATACTCAGACTACCGTCTTATACTCAGACTACCGTCTTATACTCAGACTACCGTGTTATACTCAGACTACCGTCTTATACTCAGACTACCGTCTTATACTCATACTACCGTCTTATACTCAGACTACCGTTTTATACTCAGACTACCGTCTTATACTTAGACTACCGTCTTATACTCAGACTACCGTCTTGTACTCTGACTACCGTCTTATACTCAGACTACCGTCTTGTACTCAGACTACGGTCTATTACTCAGACTACGGTCTTATACTCAGACTACCGTTTTATACTTAGACAACCGTCTTATACTCAGACTACCGTCTTATACTCATACTACCGTCTTATAATCAGACTACCGTCTTATACTCAGACTACCGTCTTATACTCAGACTACCGTCTTATACTCAGACTACCGTTTTATACTCAGACTACCGTCTTATACTCAGACTACCGTCTTATACTCAGACTACCGTCTTATACTCAGACTACCGTCTTATACTCAGACTACCGTTTTATACTCAGACTACCGTCTTATACTCAGACTACTTATACTCAGACTACCGTCTTATACTCAGATTTCCGTCTTATTCTCAGACTACCGTCTTATACTCAGACTACCGTCTTATACTCAGATTACCGTCTTATACTCAGACTACCGTCTTATACTCAGACTACCGTCTTATACTCAGACTACCGTCTATACTCAGGCTACCGTCTTATACTCAGACTACCGTCTTATACTCAGACTACCGTGTTATACTCAGACTACCGTCTTATACTCAGACTACCGTCTTATACTCATACTACCGTCTTATACTCAGACTACCGTCTTATACTCAGACTACCGTTTTATACTTAGACAACCGTCTTATACTCAGACTACCGTCTTATACTCATACTACCGTCTTATAATCAGACTACCGTCTTATACTTAGACTACCGTCTTATACTCAGCGTACCGTCTTATACTCAGACTACCGTCTTATACTCAGACTACCGTCTTATACTCAGACTACCGTCTATTACTCAGACTACCGTCTTATACTCAGACTACCGACTTATACTCAGACTACCGTCTTGTACTCAGACTACCGTCTATTACTCAGACTACCGTCTTATACTCAGACTACCGTCTTATACTCAGACAACCGTCTTATACTCATACTACCGTCTTGTACTCAGACTACCGTCGTATACCTTAAAGTGTAATACTTATATATTTTAACTTATACTCCGTCTTAGCGATCTGATTGTGAATAATTTTCCTTAACTAACCAATTCCTTTCAATCTCTGCCAACCTCGACCAAGCAGCAAGCGAACAAAAATATTGGGTATTTGTTAGTTAATTCGTTTAGTAAAGTTTTGCCGCTTCACATGGCATCATAAATTATACGAATAATTGACGCTTTCAGTGAACTCAAAATGCAAAAGAAAAACTTGGTACAAGTATAAGAGAAAACAAAATAACAAAAATAAAAAAAAAACTGTGTTTTTTAAGCGACAGCCAACAAGGCTGTCGTCAATTTAATAGGGAGGTAGGTGGTTGGCGGTTTGGTTGAATGTTGCACTTATTTTCGATATATTTTTTTTTGTCCTGGTGGCTTCTGATAATGATGAGGATGGTTGGTTGGTGGTGTGGTTGTAACAATAAATGCAACAGAAGATCTGTTTAATATTTAACATCTGAAGTTGCTATTGTCGTTCTTATTATTATAGTTATTTTATGTTTTTTCTTTTTTCTTGTTATTTTGGATTCTTTTGAAGCAGAAGCCAAATTAACAGCAAACAATTTTTGTGTTGTCGCTGTATGTTGAATGTTGTTGTTTTCATAAATGTTGATGCGGTAGGTTTATGAGATGACTGGAGTACGACAACAACTTGTTGTATTTCGATTTAAAGATGAGATGAGATCGAGATAAGAATCTTCCAAATTTAGAAATAAATAAGTTAAAGTATAAGTACTAATACTAGTACATACACAACATACGAATGTACGTAAGAGTTACAAGTAAAATGTGTGTTTAAACTGATTTGTTATAGCTTTAACCCCTTGTTGTGCTGCAAGCACTTACACTAACACTTGCAACATTGTATTTATTTCTGAGATGTTATGACTGCGATAGGATAACAGACATGTTTGAGGACATATTTAATTTAACATGTTTATACGTGGGAGTAAGAAGCAAATTGTTATAGAAAATTGTGTTTATTAGTAACCTTTATTGTTGGATTTATTAAATTAAGATAAAAAAGTAGTGGGAGAAAGTAAAAGACATATTGTCAGTTTCTATATCAAATAGAAAATATTAAAGGTAGTAACAAGCAATTTAAAATCTAAGAAACTATTGCGATGATATAATAAACCTATTCAATTTGCTGATTTATTATAGAATCACAAAAAGGAACAATCGTATCAAATAAAGCACTTCCAAATTACTGTTCCGATTTGGATAAAATTTTAAATGACAACAGATAAAGATTTACTTTTACTTTATTTTATATAGTTAAAAATATTCTCTTTCCTTGAATTTCCTGATCTTGTATCACGGGAATGAAAGATCGAAAGGTTTTAATGAATTCTATTCCAAATTTGGAATATAAAACTATTTGTATTCTGTTTATACTTAAAATATTTGTTCTACTATCTAACATTCTACTAATGTCTCATGCCTTAAAACATCAATAGCCACCGATTCCTTATTATTTACTCTTCTCATTAATACAAATGTGACACATCAAATTAAAAATCGTTTAACAGAACAAAAAAGGGGTTAAAAAAATTACGTATACAAAATGTTGGTGGTAATAATAAATATTTTTGTTTGCAGCAACAATAATAATGCACACAACATTAATGCGTCTGTGAGTGAGTGAGTGTTGTGTCTTTTAACCAATTGCTGCTATAGTTTTCTAAACAATGGTCTGCAGTTTATATTCGAATAATACCTTTCAGCGTACAGGTGGTTATGGGCATTGTGTGCATTATAATACAGATACACAAACACACGTACTGGCACATAATAATATTTATACAAATCTTAACCACACAGCACTAAAGGGTGGTCCATATTAAAAAAAAAAAAATTAATTTATCTTGGTATATTTATAATTTCACGTGGCTGGTTGGCTCATCATATCAGCTTATCACATTAAATCAGTCGTTCAAAACCTTGTTTATAGTTAGGTGTTTTGGTTTCTAGCTTTATTTCCTGAATGGTTTGGAAAGTATTCGTCTTAGGGATCTAGATTTTTGCTGAATCTTTACCAGTATCCTAAAAAACGTTTTAATGCCATCAATTCGCACGTCCAAAACTTATACAGAAATTGATGACCTAAGGAACATCAGTTATCAGATCATCTAAGTCCTGTAATAATACCTACAAAAATCAATTCAAGTCATGCCTGATGTTCTGATGTTGAATGTGCTGCTGCCCATGGACTCCAAAAAGATATCGTCTGTATGCAGCTTGGAGAAATATACTATAGTGTCCTATCTGAATTAATTAATCCTTTATCATTTTGTGAACAAGAAGATCCCCCAATCCTCTCAACCGATGTACGTATCAAGATCCGTTCCGGTCATTGCTAATTCATTTTTAATTATATTATGATCAAAAACTTCCAATTATCTCTTATCAGAATGCTTGTGATAATCTCCTTTTCGAAATGTAATTTAGCCGGTATGTAATCAGTTTGTGTGGTCTCTAAGTGATATTTAAATATCAATGATCAGTCTCCGGATCTTATTATTCTTAGTTTGAGATGTAGTTTTAATACTTAAACCTATTAATCATTGGTCCGTTAATCCTAAGTTAGAAGTGTTAAAACACAAATAGTTGAATAAATAAAATAAACAATTCAGCACACCAACTTGGTTTTGATTGGTTTTATTAACATCATTGTAATTTTTAATATTTACTTTAGTTTAATTTAATTTTCCGGATAAATTTGTTTCATGTTCATCTTAACAGCGTACATATTACTTGATGTAAAGATCCAACATATCGATTTCCCTTTCTACGAATAAAGCGTGGATACGTGCATTCATTATCTAGCACAAGTCTAATTATCGCCGTATATATAAAATACATTATTCGTAATTGAAGACCCCACGTTTTATCTATTAATGCCTGGCCGGAATACATACCCATTCTAACTCTTTCCTATAAGATAAGAAGAGTCCATTTAGTTATGATTCGAAAATCAAACCTAGAAACATTTCTTCCTTTGTCAAATTTGGAGATTTTCCCCCTTATAAACTGAACGATCTGGTTTTCTGAGGCCACAACTAGTATTCAACTGACTTAATTGTCTGAGAGCACATTCAATTTCGTCAGAATCAGGAAAATTGCCATTATCTAACACAACAACATCATCAGCATATGCTACTACACTTGTTCCAAGTGCGGATCCAAGTGGATTTCATGTAATGCTAGACTCCACAAGGTTGGTTACATTACGCTTCCTGGGGAAGTACCAGTGGTGTTAACCGTACGGTAATTACCGTATTGTACGGTAATTTAGACCTCCGAACGGTAGGCAGGTAATTTCTACATTTGTACGGAAATTTGAAAAAGTTAAAATTTTAAAGCATTCGACCCCAAAAGTCATATTTTCATATAGTGTCTACACATAACACTGGTCAACAGCAAAAAAAGGCTTTACTAACTACTATACGGAGTTGATTTTTAACTAAAATTATTAATATTGTTAGACGTTTCTCCACATAATTAATGATATCACAAAAAGGGTCGGGCTCAGTCCATTGTTATTAAAATAAACTTAGAAAAGTTGAGATTTACATAACCTTTAATCCTCTTATATATTGCGTTTCAATCGCCTCAGTAGTTTCGGAGTTATAATATTTAAGTAAAAAATATAATTTTTTTTGTTTTAAAAAATCATGAAAAATCGAAAACGACAGAAATCGTTCAGATTTATGACTTTATCGCAAAGCCACATATAATAGGAAGAAAATGAGATATCGATCATAAAAATCGATGGATTCTTTTCGAATTTATTCACAATTAAGTGAATTCGCTTAATTTCACAAAATTTTAGTTTTTTGTTTGATATACATACAATTGTGTAGTTAATGTTCTTCTTTCGATTGATTGTATTTTGAAAACATTTTTCCTATGCTATGTACAAATTTTCAAATATATGTTGCGTTTCAATCGGCTTAGTAGTTTCGGAGTTATAATAACAAATTGAAGCAAAAAATATAATTTTTACGTAAAAATATAAATTTTTTTCTTTTAAAAAAATCATGAAAAATCGAAAACGACAGAAATTTTTCAAATTTATGACTTTATCGCAAAGCCACATATAATAGGAATAAAATGAGATAGCGATCATAAAAATCGAGGGATTCTTTTCGAATTTATTCACAATTAAGTGAATTCGCTCATTTTCACAAAATTGTAAGAAAATATTATTATTTTTGTACAAGACTTTGTATACGGTAATTTTACCCAAAAAAACGGTAATTTTTTTAGGGCTCGAAACAAAAAAGTTAACATCACTGGGAAGTTGCAATGGAGTCAGTGACATATAAACCAACTTCAGCACGAATATTCGGTACGGAGAGTTCCTTCATGATCCCGTTCACTATTTGATCACTACCAGAATTACTGAGTATTCTTTCAGGCTTTATGTTGTTAAAACCATCTTCTGTATCTCGGAAAGTGTGAAGTGCTGTCTCCACCGATTTACCTGGTGTAAAAATATTGATTGGGCGAAAAAATCAGTTGTTGCATTCTGTTATTTATACTATCTTCATGTATTTATTATCTTCAGTGTCTTAAGTAAAAAAGGAATATAGTCTAATCGGTCTATGGTCCTCTGTGTCGCTGTGTTGAATTTTTGTAACTTTCAGACTACTCTGATCCTGCTCCAACTTTCTGCTGCATATCAAAGCCCAATGCAAGCAGTATAGAATTTCAGTAGAATACGTTCAGCAGATCTGTATGGTTAGGAGCCGCTACTTGCTAATAAGGAGTCGCATTTACAGAATTCGATGTTGATATATCTTTGCCCATTGGATTCAATAGGAAGTCCTTCAAGAGAAGATAAATAAATAAAATAGATTTATTGTAGACCAAACTTATTTTCAACAAAAATACAATCTTGGCAGCACTCACTTTGAACATAAGGAATGAGATCGAAAAATTCTTAACTTCAATTTCCATGCTCTGTTTTTGGCCTCTAAATTTTTAGCAGCCTTCCTGTCGGGAACTTTTTGAGGCTTGTATGTTTATAAATCTGTATTAGCTTTAACATCCTACCGGATGTGTTGGGAGCTCTTTTGAAAATGCTTTTTATTTGTTTGGCTTTAAAAACATCATGTGGACCATTCCTTCTACATGAAACAGGTTTACTATTAACGGACAAGTTCTCCTGGTACTGTTTAATAATATTGGAAATAGTTTGACGGCAGACCTTTGAATGCTTGGGCAACTTTTTGTAGGACCAAGTTGGGTTTTGTTGAAAATATTTAATAATTTTATTACGCACTTTTTTCTGGTCACTCATTTTAATCAGATTAACAACAAATCAATATAATTGACATTAAACATAATAACTGACATGCTTTACAAAGGTAACTTGATAAAAAATCAAATAATACTTGGGTTAAAAGTTTTAATGAAAAACGTGTGTTAAGAATTTTACGATCTCACTCCTTATGTTTGTTATAAGCGTAACGACTAATTTCGTTCCGTACAGGTATGATATTAACTGTTAGTCAAAATTTGTATTGATTCTAAACCACACCAGTATTTGGTGCACCCTGTAGGTATACAAAATTTCAATACAGTGTGAAACACCACAGAGTAAGTCTCTTGAGTATGAGTGCCAGTATGTCGTTTGTTTGTTAAACATGCCAGTAATACAACAAATATTTCGTGTTAAACTTTTTTGTATTAAAAAACAAAAAATAAGAAAAAACTAAAAAAAAACCAACAAAAAGCGTTGGAGTTGGTTGGTTGGTGTTAGTATTGTCGTCAATATTGTCGCTTTTATTGTTGTTAAAAAAATGTTCAGTTTCCTTCTCTTTTGCACTGCTCACAAAATATTGTTGTATTGTTGTTTTATAAATTTTTTCGCATCGTTTTGTCACTTTTTGGTTTAGTTTTATTTACATGTTGTTGTTGTTATTATTATTTTTGTTTTCTTGTTGTTGTTGCTGTTGTCTCGTTAACTTAAAATCGTTTTGTTCGGTGTTGTCATCATTTTGTACCTTTAGTTTTTTGATTTTTTTTTAATACTTTTTTTTTATTATAAATAACTGTCTTTTCATTTGGTACTATTTGGTAAAGGGTATTTAAAAGAGTGAAATCTTGATTATAACCTTCACACGACGGAAATGGTAAGATTTTTATATATTAGTTTGTCATTCAGTTTGTAATTTTCAAATTTTTCATTTGCTACTCCATAAAGTTAAGATATTGTGGTTCGTTATAGTTAACGGAGTCGATATAGCGATGTCAGTCTGTTGATTTTCCGAAGTCCCCAAATAAGTTACAAATACATCAAAATATCGGAAATGGTCCTTGTTCGGCTGCCCACAAATGAATGAGATATAAGCAAAAAACCTGGACTACGTCGATTTTGTTTTCAATATTTTGAATACTACTTATGTCATGTACATAGATAATATGGATATCTAATGAATCACACTTCAAATACCTTTCCAACAAAGTGACAAATATATTTTAAAACGATTTTTTTTTTTGTTTCGTCAAAACTTAGTTTTTGTAGTTTTATTTTATTGAGGATTTACAATAGATGCCGTATCTTTTGAACACGGTTTTGGTTTTTAATAACTTATAGGTCATTTTGAAGGGTACATATCTGTCATTTATTCTCACTTAGTTATTGAATATTATAGTGTAAACGTTGTTTTTTTTTTTTTTTTTTGCTTCGAAAATGTCTAATTTTGTACAAACGAATCGTCATGTTTTACTTTACTTCTCTAATATGAAAAAATGTGCCGCTGAAGCACACCGATTGCTCACCAGCGCAAAACGCTTAATGCTTTCCATCAGTTTCAACGTGCGAGTGATGGGTTGTACGTTTCAGAATGGGTGATTTTGCCATGGAAGACAAAGATCGCTTAGGACAGCCAAAAAACTTTGAAGACCAAGAATTGGAGACATTATTCCATGAAGATTGTTTTAAAAATCAACAAGAGCTTGAGAAATCATTGGGAGCTACTCAAGCAGCAATTTAAAAACGTTTACGAGCAGCAGGATTCATCTAAAAGCAGTGAAATTGGGTACCATACGAATTGAAGCCGAGAGACTTCCAGGAAAAGAAAATAATTTTAACATGAAACCGTAATATTCCATCATGACAACGCTCAGCCACATGTTGCAATACCTGTAAAAAAAACTATTGAGAAAAAATGTTTGGGAAGTTTTGCTTCGCTTTATAGTCCAGACCTTGCCTCATCCGACTACTACAAGGTGGCGCAAAAGTAATCCTCCTATCAGAAAATGCTATAAATTTTGCGATTGGCCCCTAATGTCAGTTCTGTTTTGACATTTGTGTAGTAAACACATGTGAAATACACGTTAATAAACAATGTTACGCTACACTGCTCCAGAACGCGGAATATTGTTGACTATTTATTTGACCAATAATCGGTCGTTGACTTTGGCACAACGTGAATTTCGTCGCAGATTTCCTGGCCGTCCAACGCCTACTGGTGAAACACTGCGACGTTTAGCCGCTCGCCTCGAAGAGACTGGCACAACACGAGATGCTGCCAGGTGTGGCAGACCCCGGAGTAGCCGTTCTGCAGAGAATATTGCAGAGAATATTGTAGCCGAGGATGTCATGGAAGCGCCGTTGACATCGACCAGACGACGTGCCACGCAAATGGGTATCAGTCGACGGTCTTTACAGCGAATTTTGGTAAAAGATTTCAAAGATGTTTCCGTACAAAGTCCAGACGGTGCATCAGTTGTTAGCTGCTGACCGCCAATCGCGTCTAACATACGCTCAAGCCATCCTTTATCACCACCAAGAGGAAGATGATTTTTCATCAAAAATAATCATGAGTGATGAGGCCCATTTCCATATTAGCGGGTACGTAAATAAGCAAAATTTACGCTTCTGGGGCACTGAAAATCTGCGTGTAACCCACGAAGAGCCATTACACCCGCTCAAAGTCGGACCTTTTTTCTTCGAAGACGTCGCGGGCCAAACGGTTACTGTGAATGGTGAGCGCTACAGAGCAATGATCAACGAGTTCTTTTTGCCGCAACTTGATGAATTGGGATTGGAAAACATGTGGTTCCAACAGGACGGTGCAACAGCACACACTGCACGTGCCACAACCGATATGCTGAAGGATGTATTTCCCGGGCGCCTAATCTCCCGTTTTGGCGATTTGCACTGGCCAGCAAGATCGCCTGATTTGACCGCTCCAGACTTCTTTTTGTGGGGCTTTTTGAAGTCGCGGGTTTATGTCAACAAGCCTCAGACTCTTGCAGCTGTTAAATACAATATCCGTCAAGAATGTGAGGACCTATGTCCGGAAGTTTTGGCCAAAGTGATGGAAAATGCCATAAAAAGGGCTCAAATGATAATCAACTGTGGCGGCGGCCATTTACATGACATCATATTCTCGACTCGATGTAAAAAAAATTAAATGACCAAATAAAAATAATCCACAAGAAGAATCAAAGTTTTTCATTTTTTTTAATTACAGCCAAAAAACATCGGAAGTTTACTTTTGCGCCACCTTGTATTTGTTTTAATCGATGCAGAAAGCTCTCTCTGGGATACGTTTCACTTCAGAACAGAGTATCCGATATTGGCTTGATTCGTTCTTGGCCTTAAAATACGAACAGTTCTTTTGGCTCGGAATCCATATGTTGCCAGAAAGATGAGAAAAGGTTATAGCTAACAATGGTTAATACTTTGAATAATTTATGTGGTACAAATGTTTAAAAAAGCCCCTGAAGGTTTTGATTGCGACCACTGATTTAAATAGGGATTTTTTTATTATGAGATTATAGAAATTATGTTTTTACTCTGTGAGTTCCTTCGATTAAAGAGTTATTAAACTCGTTACTTCTAACTAGTTTTGTGGTAATTAATTGCCGTCAATGATATCACCATGTTAAAGTAATGAATTAAAATGATTAAGTGAATGTAGTGAAGTGTCTGAAACTTTTGAAACAAGTTCAATTTAAATAACTTTCAAATTAAGTTTTTCCTATTCACAACACTCTCTTACAAACTGTGTGTGATTTACTTCTATTAAAGATGCTGTGTTGATTTATCTGACTTTAAGATGCTCTGTCCGTCCGTCCGTCGATACGTTTGGTAACCTTTTTATTATTATTGTATTATCAGTACGAGTATTTGTTGCTGTTGATTTCAGTTTAGTTTTTGTTACTTTTTTTTTCTCTGATTTTGTCGGTATCTTTTGTTTTCTTGAATCTGTGTAGTTGACTCTCCATTGGTGTTCGTTTATTTTTTTTTTTTGTTTTTTGTGCTTTGGTTTCATCTTTTTGTCATCGTTTGTGGGTTTTAGGTTTCTTTAAATTTTTTTCATCTTCAGATTTATATATGTATATTTTTTTTGGGGGGGATTTTTAGTGTTGACAGTTTTGAGAAATTGTTGTCGTTGCTGTTTGAATGTTGGCTGTTTTGTTGTAGTGGTTGTTGTTGTTGTTTGAAGATTTGCATAATTATGTTTTAACAAGTTGTCAAATCGTTATAAATTGAGTTTATACTTTTTTTGAATAAAATTTTGTAAGAAGAAAAAATATCACAGAAATAACATAATAACAAATCTGTGAATGAATTGTTCAATGTATCTAGTTAAGATTCTGTATGAGTGTGCAGTTATTTTTTTGGTTTAAGAAATCTATGGAAATAAGATTTAAATAATTAATATTGGTGAGGTTTAAATAGTAAAGTTAGGTGAGGGCTAAAAAAAGACTTTGTTGTTTAAGTTATAGGGCGGGCAGAATACTTAGTAACCGTTTAAAGATGAATTTGATGAGAATCCTAAATGAATGATTAGCATGCCAGGACTAAGGATTGTAAATATCCAAGTACAAGTTTCAAAAGAACCTTTGGAATATGGAAACTTACCAGAGAGAAAAAGTTGCTGAAATCTGTTATAAGAAATGAAGCAATTAGTAACCAACTTCTCAGATGCTTCCAAAACGAATGATACCTTTTCTGTTCTTGTACTGTATTCCTAGCCAAAACCTTTGTTATTTTTTTGCTCTAAAGACATTGATCATCGTTATAGATATACTTTTACATATCTTTTTCAATCTTTGGTCGAGATTTGAATTTCAGAATTTCTAATTTGAAATTCTGACGCCTTAAATTTCTTTATTAAGAAATATTATTCCAGAAGATCTGAGGTTTAAATAGTAAAGGTATGTGAGTGCTAGATCTTCAAGTAATAGGAATGTTGAAATACTTCTTAAACGTTTAAAGGTAAAGTTTTGTAGAAATCGAAATGGTTGACTAGTATGCCAGGAATAAGGACTATAAATCTCCGAGATGCAAAATCGAAAAACCCTTGGAGTCAGGAAGTTAACCGGAGAGATATAGTCGCTAAATTTTGTTATAAGTTAATAAAAACGAAACCACTAAACTTACATTTTTATTTTTTTTTTATTTGATTGAAATTATTACTACAACTAACAAAAAAAAATATTTTTATAGTTTTAATCACTAGTGATGAAATTTTGAACCTTTTTCGGAAACCCTTCAATTAACGTTTTTATAGTGTTTTGTGTCACTTTGCTCGAAAATGTAGTCCATCTCCGTTTAAAATCTACCACACTTTTGGACACCTTTTTTGTGCTCTTCCATTCTCTTTTAACAAGAGGCCAATATCTCTCCACTGGCCTTAGCTCCGGGCAGTTTGGAGAATTTGCCTCTCTTGGTACAAATACCACATTATTGTTCTTTTACCACTCAATACCTTGCATACCATAATGGCAGGATGCCAAATCAGGCCAAAAGTAAGTGGACACATTAAGAAGTCTTATGAATGGAAGCATCCTTTTTTGTAAACATCCTTGATGTAAATTTCGGTATTTAAAGAGCCCTTTTTAACAAATGTTTGGCTTCTTTTGGCGCAACTGCATATTGCTTGCCATGCCAAGAACTTTTTGGGAAAATTTTCTGCTTTTGGGTCTTAAACTTTTCTACAACATTCCCTCGAGCATCAGCAACATAAAACTATTCACCCGGAAGCTGCGAAAAATCTGCCAGAACATACGTTTCGTCATCCATTATGCAGCAGGTGTATTTTTGACTTCAATTTCCGTGCTCTGTCTTTGGCCTCTAAATTTTTAGCAGCGTTCCTGTTAGGAACTTTTTGAGCCTTGTATGTTTTTAAACCTGCATTAGCTTTAACTTTTCGTACCAAATATTCCGAGTACTGAGCTAACCGGGCTGCTTTCCTACGGAATGTGTTGGGAGCTCTTTTGAAAATGCTTTCTATTTTTTTGGCTTAATAAACATCATGTGAACCATTCCTTCTACCTGAAGCAGGGTTTCTATCAACGGACAAGTTCTCCCGGTACTGTTAAATAACATTGGAAACAGTTTGACGGCAGACCTTTGAATGCTTGGCCAACTTTTTGTAGGACCAAGTTGGGTTTTGTTGAAAATATTTAACAATTTTAGTACGCACTTTTTTTCTGGTCACTCATTTTAATCAGATTAACAACAAATTAATATAATTGACATTAAACATAATAACTGACAAGATTTACAAAGGTAACTTGACCAAAAATAAAAATCAAATAATACTTGGGTTATAAGTTTTAATGAAAAACGTGTGTTAAGAATTTTACGAGCTCACTCCTTAAGAAATCAGACAATCAGTTGCCTACTTCTCTGATGTTTTAAAAACCAATGTTTCCTATTTTAATTTATTTTCCTTCCAGTTCTTGTACTATATTCTTTGCCCAGATTTTTTTCATTGCTTTACTTACAAACAGTATAGGGAGAATTTCTGTAAAGACATTGATCATCGTTATACTGAAGAAGTCTCCAATCGCCGGTTGAGATATCGAAAGGGTATGTGATATCTAGATCTTTAAATTATAGTTCTGGCAGAGTACTTCGTGAAGGTTTTAAGATAAAGATTTCGAGAAAGAGAAATATTTGACAAGAATGGCAGATATAAAGACTATCAGCCCAATCATGAATAAAAAATCCGCGTGAGTTTTTTTCCTTTTTCCATTTTTAACACAGAATTTGAATAGGAAAAATGGGAAAAGGGAAAAAACTCCCGCGGATTTTTTATTCATGATTGGGCTGTATAAATCTCCGAGAATAAAGTTCGAAAGAACCGTTGAAATCAGTAAACTAAACGGAGTGAAGCAATCAATCAATCACACTCTCCTTAAATGGTTTGAAAATTAGAAAGATCATGTTATTTTTTCAATTTCTTTCCAGTTCTTTGCTGACAAAGTGTGTGGGGAAATTCATTTAATGATATCGATCATTGTTATAGACGTTTACTAAAGTTCTTTCCCATTTTTGTTCGAGATATCGAATATCAGTTAGTTTATTAAGGAACACAATTCTAGACTAATATATCTGCAGATTACTAGATCTTTAAATTATAGGCTTGGCAGATTACTTCGTAAGGGTTTAAGGATAATTTAGACTTCAAACTAGTAAGAGAGCTATATTCGGCTATGCCGAATCTTATATACCCTTCACCAAATTATACTTTAAAATAAAAATTTTAAATATTTTCAGGTCCAAAGTTGTATTTTTAATTTTTTGGAAAATTTTTTTTAAATTGTTTTTTTTTTTAATATTTAACGAAAAAACTTTTGGTGAAAAAAAAATTTCGGGATAAAAATATTTTTTTCGGTTTTGACCCACTGTAGGTCCAACTTACTATGGTATTATATACGTCGTTGCAAAGGTCTTTGAAATATCTATCATTAGATATCCATATTATATATATAAATGACTAAGTAACCCAGATGTAGGTCGAAATTAGGTACAAAATCGAGGTTGTCCAGGTTTTTTCCTTATATCTCAGCCATTTGTGTGCCGATTTTCTCGATTTTAAATAGCAACCGAGCCGAACGAATTCAGGAGATATTGATGTATGAATCGTGTATGTAAGTTGTTTGGGACTTTGGAAAGTTGATTTCAACAGACAGACAGAATATATTTACTTTATACGGTCGGAAAATTATATTGAGGAAATTACATACTCAATGACAAACTTATATATACCCTTCTCACGAAGGTGAAGGGTATAAAAAGCGAAATTATTGATTAGCATGTCAGAAAAATGGACTGTAAATCTCCAAGAACACAGTTCAAAAGAACCATTGGAATCAAGAAACTAACCCGAGCAATCATCCGCTGACTTCTAATATGGTCGGAAAATGAAACAGACTTTTCCTGATGATCTTGCTCTTAAGTTTCTTTCCTGTTCTTGAGTTGTATTCTTAGCCAAAATCTTGGTAAATTTTGTGACCACAAAGCGTATGGAGTAAATTCTTCTAGAGACATCGAACATCGTTTTAGATGTACTTATTTAATAAACATACACAGAGAAAACAGATTCGTGATAGCAACCGAATTTGTTGCCAATCGAATGATTCTACCTTAGTGACCGAATTTTACAGTTTTGGCTACAAAACTTTAGAAAGGGTAACAAAAGTTTGGTTGCTTCAACCGAAATTCTTCTTTATCAACTGACTTTCTGTTGATAGAACCGAAAAAGTCTATGTGTGCAACCGAATCATTCGATTGGCAACAAATTCGGTTGCTATTACGAATCTGTTTTCTCTGTGTATATTTAATTTAGTTAACAAATTTCTTAAATTCCAAGCAACTTTCCAGTTTTCATGGAAACCGGAAGCAACAGTCTTAGCATTAGCGTACCACTTGAAAACGTTGGCGTATTCACTAAAGTTGAAATCAGTAACTTTTAAGGTGCTGACACTGGCCAACAAAGCCAAATCGGCAACAGTCAATGAATCATCAGCAGCAATTGTTTACCTTCCCATATTTGGTCGAGCTATCTAATAAGCTAGACGATTCTTAACCCAGAATTGAAAATTTTGATCTAATAAATTACTTTATTAAGAAACATAATTCTAGACTTCTCTGCAATCACTTAATTATAAATAATAAAACCTGCAGTTCTATTTCACATAAAAAATCAAAGTGTAGGCAATATCGATAATTGTTAACATTTAACCAGATCATCATTAAAATAGTTAAATAACTATTTTACTGGAAAATATTCTTTTAATCTAAAGAGCAATCAAGATTCTTAAACAATTTCTTAATTTTGAAAAAAAAAAAAAAAATAAAAAATAATTTGCCAAAGAACATTTAGCTTAATCTTCAATACATTTTCAAAAGTACTTTAAACAATTAAAACATTAATCAGTTACGTTTAAAGATAAAAACTTAACTTTACAATTAAGTATAAAGCTCCACCTGAGAACAAAAGAACCAACCACTGAGTATTTGTATGGAATTGTGTGGTAAATGTTGTTAATTCTGGGAAATATTAAACTGTTGCTTAAACTTAGCAACGAGTACGACGATGTAACACAAGGATAATAAAACAATTTAAACATTTTCCACATATTTTTGTGTAAAATTGATTTAAATTTAACACAGCCTTCAATTTATTATTTTTCGGAAACCGTTGATAACCGTAAAAACATGGCATTTTAAAATATATATGGTTCGGTTTGATTTAGTTAAAAAATGAGAAGAACTCCAAACAATCGTACTAGTGACTCGTTCACGATAATGGTGTGAACATAAAGCATGTTGTATGTTGTATGTACGCCACCGACAAGGCATGTCTGCTCCGAAGTATGTACTTGCAGCCAATGTAGCATAATGCATCATTCATTGTTTGGTTTCGTATGAAATTTTCGTAGCACTACTGGCAACGTAAGAGATGAGCACGAGTACACGAGGAAGAAAGAGTAAAATGTGATGGGGAGGAGAAGGAGTAGGAGGAGGAGGAGGAGAAAAAAATGTTACCATAACCCGACACTAATTTATAGCAATACTAATATTAAGTAATTAAATGTTGTTAAATACTGCCATAAATGCAAAAACTACAACTGCAACGCTCGCTCTTTGGAGTAGTAAATTGCAGCCGCAAAAACAAAACAGTAAAAGCGGCAAAAAACAAAAACACACACCGAGAAGAACCAGGCAGTTAGCCAGTTTTCCAGCCTGGCTTATAGGAGCACAAGCAACACAGCTCCAAACAACAAAGCACAGCACAGCATAGTCTGGCCACTGAACGCTGCATGATCATACGAAGACATGAACCAAAAATGGTGAAATCTAATTTAATTATCAAATGCTATTACAAGATTCCATAGCAAAAATATTTTCACACCTCAGCCAGCCAACAAACACTCTAAAGGTGGCTAAATGGCTGGCTGGCTGGTTGGCTGGTTGGCTGGTTATATGACTAGCATGGCTTTGGCAGGCTGGCTAATTAACTTGGTAAATGCTGTAGTCATGAATTGGAACTGAACTAAAACAAAACTCAACTAAACTAAACTGAAGTGATGTTTGTGGAGTTTCTTTTTATTTTTATTTCTATTTTTTTTTGTACAACATTTAGGATGTCAATTGAAATTAAAGAGTATCAGACGTTTCGAGCGACCGACAAATATTTATTAAGGAATATAAATATGTTTAAATGGATGGTCCCATTATGATGCATTCTTCTGGTTGTTTTTTTGTGGCAAAACCAACTCCAAACCGAAATAAAACATACCAAACTTCATTAAATGCCTTAAACAGATGAAGTGGTTTCTATTAAATTGGTTTCAGACAGCAATCTATGTTTGTATGAGTTACAATGAGTTACCAAGCTACCAAGCCAAAGAATTCCCAAGCTAATCGGAAACAGATGTAGAGCACTATCTATGGTTTGTGTTTCTTTTGCTTGCAATCTCTTGTTTTTGGTCTTCGTTTGATTTGGCTTTGGGTTTGGCATTGTTGTTCATTTTTATTATTATATTGTATTACAGAGACTACTGCATGGTATGGGTATGAGTATGAGTATTTTGTACGATGGCGATACAATTGTCATAGAAAATGGTTAAAAGAAATTGTCTCCTTTGAAACTGTTGGCCATCGACATATTTGGCAACAAATGACAGGGCGAACAAGTGTGTTTTGACGCACATGCATCATCGACCCATCAGCTCGTCATCACAATGTATCTGTGAACTAAAGTGAAATGGGATTATTAGCAGAGATGTGGTAATTTGTGTGTGTTTCGGGGTAGTTGAAATGTTTTCAACCTTTGGCATGCCAAACATTACAAAATTGTGAGATTAGTTTGGATACTAGGACAAAATCCATTTGAGAAAATGTACTGACATCCAGAGTCTTTGTCAGGAATCGAACCTGCAACACTCATATTGATAGTCCAGCGCACTATCATGCCAAGAATAAGAACTCCGAGAAGGAATTTCGAAAGAACTTTCGGAATCAGAAAACTAACAGGAGAGATCTAGTTTTTAAATTTTCTTATATATATGATGGTTTGTAAATGAATAGGATTTATCCTGATAATCTTGATTTTCAGTTTTCTTCCAGTTCTTGTACTATATTCTTAGCGGAGATCACTGCAATTATTTGGCAAATAAATCGTATCTGGGAAATCTCTCTAAATACATTGATTATGGTTATAGATGTAACTATACTGAAGTCGTTTCTCATCATTGGTCGAAATATCGAATGTGTTAGAAGATCGAAATACAGATGATTTAGAATCATTATCGCCTATTCCACCGGAAAGAAATAGTCATTAAATTTTGTTATAAGAAATGACGCAATCCCTGATGGTTTGAAAACGTATTCGACATTCTCTAATGACATTTTCTTTTCAACTTCTTCCCAGTTCTTGTACTGTATTTTTAGCTGATCTTTGCCATTAATTGGGTGACAATACGTATCAGTATTCGTTCGTATACTGAATTAGTTCCCCATCTTTATCAGAGTACTTTGCCATTATTTTGGTAACGAAGGGAATTTGAGAAATTTATACAAAGACATCAGCAATCAACATAGATTCATACAAGGTGGCGCAAAAGTAAACTTCCGATGTTTTTTTGGCTGTAATTAAAAAAAAAATTAAAAACTTTGATTCTTCTTGTGGATTATTTTTATTTGGTCTTTTAATTTTTTTTACATCAAGTCGAGAATATGATGTCATGTAAATGCCCGCCGCCACAGTTGTTTGTCATTTGAGCCCTTTTTATGGCATTTTCCATCACTTTGGCCAAAACTTCCGGCGATAGGTCCTCACATTCTTGACGGATATTGTCTTTAAGAGCTGCAAGAGTCTGAGGCTTGTTGACATAAACCCGCAACTTCAAAAAGCCCCACAAAAAGAAGTCTGGAGCGGTCAAATCAGGCGATCTTGCTGGCCAGTGCAAATCGCCAAAACGGGAAATTAGGCGCCCGGGAAATGCATCCTTCAGCATATCTGTTGTGGCACGTGCAGTGTGTGTCGTTGCACCGTCCTGTTGGAACCACATATTTTCCAATCCCAATTCATCAAGTTGCGGCAAAAAGAACTCGTTGATCATTGCTCTGTAACACTCACCATTCACAGTAACCGTTTAGCCCGCGACGTCTTCGAAGAAAAAAGGTCCGATGACTCCTCCAGCGAAAACAGCACACCATACAGTGACTTTGAGCGGGTGTAATGGCTCTTCGTGGGTTACACGCGGATTTTCAGTGCCCCAGAAGCGTAAATTTTGCTTATCACTCATGATTATTTTTGATGAAAAATCATCTTCCTCTTAGTGGTGATTAAGGATGGCTTGAGCGTATGTTAGACGCGATTGGCGGTCAGCAGCTAACAGCTGATGCACCGTCTGGACTTTATACGGAAACATCTTCAAATCTTGTACCAAAATTCGCTGTAAAGACCGTCGACTGATACCAATTTGCGTGGCACGTCGTCTGGTCGACGGCGCTTCCATGACATCCTCGGCTACAGCTGCAATATTCTCTGCAGAACGGCTACTCCGGGGTCTGCCACGCCTGGCAGCATCTCATGTTGTGCCAGTCTCTTCGAGGCGAGCGGCTAAATTCACGTTGTGCCAAAGTCACCGACCGATTATTGGTCAAATAAATAGTCAGCAATATTCCGCCTTCTGTAGCAGTGTAGCGTAACATTGTTTATTAACGTGTATTTCGCATGTGTTTACTACACAAATGTCAAAACAGAACTGACATTAGGGGCGAATTCAAAATTTATAGCATTTTCTGATAGGAGAATTACTTTTGCGTCACCTTGTACATAATTTGATTGCTATTTTAGTCGGAATACTGGTCTAATGATCTACGATCCTTGCTCCTCTTCCCTTAACAAAGGCTGGATAGATCCAATGTATTTGTTATGAGTTTTATCGATGAAAACCCGCTCGTTGGCTATCTTTGTAACAACTACTACAGAAGGTAATTGGATGTGGTCAAGAAGGAATCAGTTTAAAACATCGTCTGAAAATGTTCCATTTTGCAAGAACTGAAATATGTATCAAGTATTAGATTAGAAGACCAACGTTGTGGATGTGTACTGAAGTTCTTTCGTATTTTAAGTTGAAATGTAGAATGTTTTAGGAGATTCACGTAGGGAGATGGAGCATGGATGGTTTTAGGTATTTTCAGTATTTTCCCAGTTCTTGTGCTGTATTCTTAGCAGAGCTCCCAGCCATTATTTTGGTCACTTTAAATCGAGGTATGGATTTAGGTGGTAAACTAGGTTGGTTTCTCAACAAGGATGCTCAACCGTAACTACACGTATTTGGCAGGCATTAGATCGATGAAAGTACTAATAACCAATCGTGTCTTGTTACGATAACTGTATGCAAATGTATCATATATATTGTTACGAATTTGCAATAGCGATTTGCATTCATCATGTTTATAAACACGTCCATCAGTAGAAGCTTCTACTTATCAACAATGTTGATAAGTAGAAGGTTCTTAGCATTGTTTATAAGTATGGAACACTCTGCTAACATTTACATCGAAAGCTCTAGAATTCGAACATACTAGTTTGTCCGTTAAGAGCATTGTAGAAGATTCACGATAGATGGCGCGTGTATAAATAGTGGCAGAGGTTACAGTCGTGAGTTGAGTTCATCATCATAAAGTGTGAGTGCATTTCTGCGAATTGATAAACGTGTATAAATACACTGATTGACTATTTGAACTGTTGTTGTTGTACATTTTAAATAAATAAAGAGTTGTTACAATTTTAAACTATTTATTTGCAATCAAAAGTATTCGGTTTATTTAAAGGAAATAAACCAATGTTTTAAAAAGGTTAAAACGTAACAATTGGTGTCAGAAGTGGGATTGCAAAATAATAAGCATGAAGTTTGAAGAGCTAAAAGTGGAACAACTCAACAAAGAATTGAGTAAGTTGGAGTTGCCTACAGCTGGTAATAAAATATAATTGCAGAAGAGGCTCAGAGATGAATTCAAGCGGCATGATATTGACATCGGAGCTTACGAATTTGAGTAAAAAGAAGAAGTAGAAGTCTGTACCCGTGCAGCAACAAGCAACATGGACTTAAACACAATGTTGGCCGCTATGGTGGAAAAATTGGAAATCAAGTTCCAAGAAACAATTTTTAACACCGGTTTTAAACGCACTTTTTGTGATGGCTGTTTGGCATCTTTACCAAGGCCAAAGTGCAGCGAAAAAAAAGAGGCATCACAGCAGAAGAAAATAGGGATTCTGTAGAAGCAGAATTGTTACAGAAAATCGCTTAAGGAAAAATTCTACAACAAAAAAGCGGCATAAAAATTATGTTAAAAACCCATAAAGCGCCAGTTTAAAAACTATGGTAAAACATACATAAAAACATCTTGAACCAAACACTACAGCTAAGAACAAACATGTTGGCCGCTATGATGGAAAAATTGGAAATCAAGTTCCAAGAAATAAACGAAAAATTTGTTGAATTTCAAGAATCTTCTAAAGTAAACAACGAGAAACTTCTAGAACTACAAATGAGAAACATCAAGAAACTGTTGAGGTTATAAACAGCAGAGTTGATAATCTTGAAACGACCTGTACAAGCCAAAGACATTGAGAAAAAGTTGTCCAACTTAGAGAGCGGCCTAGAAAAACAATTCCAAGATGTTGATAATAAATTTCTCGATCTGGATATGAAAATAAATAATCTTCATTGCTAAGATGGAACGGTGCGAATTATTCCAGAGGCATGTAGTAGAATAAAGGCTCGTAGTTTTGATGGCAGCACACCTTTTAACGTTTTCAAGGAGTTCAAGGAAATAAACCAACGTTTTAGAAAGATTAAAATGTAACAATATGTCTAAAATAGAAAGTTATATACATGTTTTATGATCACCAAATCATCTATGTCGTAAAGTATCTTTGTTGTAAAGTCTGTATTGATTAACAATTACCGCATTCTTACCATTATCTCTTTAGGATAATCAGGTCTGTTTTCGTGTGTCCTTCTCGAGTATTATTGCGTCTGCATAGCATTGGTTGAATATTGTGTTTATAATTCAATCAAGAAATCATAATCAACTTTGTTCCCTGGAAGAGTTGCATGCTTTTTTCAGAAGACGAATTTGGATATTCAAGAATTTCAGCTGCCTGCATGAAGATGTAGGACGTCTGGATTTTCGTATCGCGTATCGCATACCCATCAAGTTTAATGAAAATCCACCAAACGAAAAAGCTCTTGGTATTCTTCCTATTAATGGGTAATAACTCATAACGTACAAGAGTCGTCTTAATAAGAAGCATTAAGATACTTTCTCCATAGTGAATTTCTACGGAATCTCTGCACATGTAAATTCAAAACGGTTCAAAATGGTTTCGGTCTTATTTCTTTAAAGTTATGATATGACTCAATAATCATTTGATAATGATTCAAAATATATATTAGATGGTTCCTTGCTTTCGGTTTTACCGAGAATCTTTGAAACCTTAATGGTACACAGAGAAAAAAGATTCGTAACAGCAACCGAATGAGTCTACGTTAGTGACCGAATTTTACAGTTGTGGCTATAAAATTATAGAAGAGGTAACAAAAGTTTGGATGGCACAACCGAAATTCTTCTTTAACAACTGACTTTCTGTTGATAGAACTAAAATATTCTGTATGTGGAACCGAATCATTTGGTTGGCAACAAATTCGGTTGCTATTACGAATATGTTTTCTCTGTGTATACTATAACTTCAAAGGACAATGCAAGGCACTTTTTGGATAATCATAATTGAATAATCTCTCAGATTGGAATATTAAGAGTATAAACCGCTTCACTGGTTCATGCTACGAAAAGGATAGAGAGGGATAATAATCTCTCGGAGTTTTCAGTGTAGTATATTTAGAGCATTCACTAAAGCAACGTCAAATTTTATGTTTCAAATGAAATAAGTTTCTAACTATTAGAAATGTATCATTAAAATTAGCTTTAGTTGTCTGACGTACAACATTTTCTAACGCTGCCGCTCCTGGCATTGTGTCACTTTTGAAGCAATCTGTGAACTGATGGTGGCAAACGTGCTACAGAGAAATATTTTTCAATTTAATTGGTAACAGTTGGTCACATAGTTTCATTGGCTCCTTGTTAGATTTTTCAACCTGGGTTGTGTGGCGTTATAATTTTGTTTGTTTATACGGTGCAACATCTATCTATTGCCAGCAAAAACTCCGCTTGCAGTAGTAGCAGTAGCAGAAGCAGCAGCAATAGTTGCAAACGCAAACGAATACGCATTTTTATGCATGCTCTTATTTAACGTTATCTTTTACACTCTCAGGGGGCTCAAGATGAAGAACCAGAAAGATGAGGTGAAGTGCACCGGGTAAAAAATGAAATGAAATGAAATATATATAAAAAAAAGAAAGAAAAACAATAATTTTATGAAATGATCTTTTAAAATCAACGGGAATCGCAAATGTAATGTAAGACCGCCGTGTTGTCGCCACGTTCAAGACATTATTCCATATACGCCGTATTATTACGAGACCATGCAACAACATGCCTCTAAAGGATGTGACTAGTTTTTGCCATCAGCAGTTCTCGATTATACATACGTTTTGGAACAACAACAACAAAGTTGATGGAGTTTAAATGCCAACAGCAAAGAACAACCACATACACACACTTGACCAGCAGCAGAAGTATCAGAATAAGTTGGGCGAATAAAAAATCAATCACAGAACACAGATGTGCGTTGAAAACATGAATGAAATCAAATGATGTCAACCTGCATTTATGATGATCACGTTCGTTCTTTCTTCATCAACGCAAGCTGATGCAGTTGCTGCCAATGTTGGCAGTAAGTTATTAACGGAAGGCTGAAAAGTCCTTTCACAGAAATCTATTGATATACCTATATACTAAGTCCAATGTGTCTCTAATCACTCACGTTGAAGGCTGACTCCCGTTTTGTATGTAGTTATAAATCATGGTCATTTCATGTGCTGATTGCTCTTGCTTATACCCAGAGATTACCATGAGGAAAGATTTTTCGACTGTTCAAAATTTCTTTGAAATGGGCAATGTTAACTGACACATTTATCTAAAAAATCAATATCGCTACTACCAGGTGTAGTAATTCACTATTTCGATTTGCATATGCCAAACTTCAATACACAAAAGCAAACTTCTACCAAATCTTTTTCTCCTGAGTTTCTAGAGTATTTTACCGGTTGCTCTCGTACATTGTAGATTTCAAAACAAAACATCATAAAACTGCTTTAAACAAACCGGGATAAATGATCGATGGTTTTTATAAAAGAACAAAACTTGGCTTGTGAATTATTTCGTTAAAGTTTTTTGTTTCTCCTTTTAGATTATGTTTCATCAGTTCATCTTCATTTTCATGAATGTATGAAAAAGTTCTTTTGCCTTTTAGCAAGGCTATTGAATTTTTAACACCGGTTTTAAACGCACTTTTTGTGATGGCTGTTTGGCATCTTCACCAAAGCCAAAGTGCAGTGAAAAAAAAAAAAAACGAGGCATCACAGCAGAAGAAAAAGAAATAGGGCTTCTGTAGAAGCAGAATTGTTACAGAAAATCGCTTAAGGAAAAATTCTACAACAAAAAAGCGGCATAAAAATTATGTTAAAAAGCCATAAAGCGCCAGTTTAAAAAATATGGTAAAACATACATAAAAACATCTTGAACCACACACTACAGCCAAGAACAAACATCGAGTAAAAGCACAAAATGAAGATGAGGTAAAATAATCTCAACTCGTGATGCATCAGCAGGAGCAGCATCGTCATCATCATCGTCATCACCGTCACTACACGTACGTACGTACACACACTCTACACATTTTGGCTGTAATGCACCTGAAACATTTGCAACAAGTGCTTGAAAAACTTCTGAACAGATGCACGCAATAAACGCGGTTACTGAACTCCTTTTACACAACTACACTACACAACACTAAGATCGGAGATCTCACTAATACTCATACACTCACACACACACAACAAATCTGTGCACTCTCTCGTTTCGTTATTGTTTCAACGAAGACGCCATTTAGCCACAGGCAGTAAAACAAATCGTTAAACGCACAACTTACCTTATATCATATATTCAACAACAGAAACAGCTACAACAATGAAGATCGTTTAAGCCACGATCTTGAATAAAAACGATCAATCGTTAAATATACCTACCAAAAAAAAAAACAAAAACTCAACAATACCAGCTATTTTTTTTTTGAATAAAACAACAAACAACTGGCTGTACAACAACAATAATATTTTGTATAAAATTGGTAGCAAAAAAGCAGTTATTTCATTTGGCTTAAACACCAATCAGAAACCAGAAAATTCCCCTTTATTTTGTGTCTATGAAGAAAAAACTCTCCCTCTCTCTCTTTTGTTTTATAATTTTCAACTCTCTCTTGTTTTTTTTTTTGTTTTGGTATTTGCTGCCGTTTACACGGTAGGTACTAAATGTTGGTACTTTTTTTTGAAAGAAATTAAGGATGACTTTGAAATGCTAAATGGAATTGAGTGTGGAATATAGTGCAGTTATAACTCAGAATTTCGGTATGTTAACTAACCAAAATATAGACAACTATTTAAAAGTTTTTTAAATTCATTATATCATATAAAACCACGGATAAATATATTAGAGAAAACTTTTAACCCACGTATTATTTGATTTTTTTTTGATCAAGTTACTTTTTAAAGCATGACACGTATGTGCTCTTTGTAGTGCTGAGAAAAGTCAATTGGTTGTTTTATACATCCCAGGTAATCTAGCGAGAATACATTTGGCACTTAAGTGTCTCTAAGTAATCTGGAGTGTAGTCACTTTAAACATTTTGTGAGTAATTCGTTCAAACTGGTTTTATACAAAATGGTGTTGTTATAATTCTTATACAGTTAATTTTTATTTTTGCTTAAGTATACTGATATCCCATGTAACATAGCATGAAGTCAATAGTCACTTTAGTGTCTCTTAGTAACCTATAGAGAAATCACAGCAATCCATTGGAGAGCTGTCGAAGAAAGGTTCGTTTACATGCAATCGTTTATTGTACTGCCTGTGATATGTCTTTTTAGCTGACTCTTTGAGGTCAATTAGCCCCCGTATATGTTAAAATAATGAGTGACCAGAAAAAAGTGCGTACTAAAATTATTAAATATTTTTAACAAAACCCAACTTGGTCCTACAAAAAGTTGGCCAAACAATCAAAGATCTGCCGTCAAACTGTTTCCAATGTTATTCATCAGTACCGCGAGAACTTGTCTGTTGATAGAAAACCTGGTTCAGATAGAAGGAATTGTCCACATGATGTTCCTATAGCCAATAAACAGAAAGCGTTTTCAAAAGTGCTCCCAACACATCCGGTAGGAAAGCAGCCCGGTTAGCTCAGTGCTGGGACTATTTGGTACGATAAGTTAAAGCTAATGCAGTTTTAAAAACATACAACGCTCAAAAAGTTCCTGACAGGAACGCTGCTAAAAATTTAGAGGCCAAAAACAGAGCACGGAAATTGAAGTTAAGAATTTTTCGTTCTCACTCCTTATTGGTGCTTTGAGAAACTTGTTGCTATTTCCTATCTTGCTTTTGATTGTGGACTTTTGCTTAAATAGCAAATAGATAAGTCGACGATTCTAATATTTAAAAAAAGTAGACTTTTTGTTTCAACTGAATTACCCTTGTATAATGATGGCATTTGTACGCTATCGAATATGAAGCCTAAATTGTGCGTTTTAAGTAGTTAACGTTTTTGCTATTCCAGGTGATTTAACGATGACCGTATGTATGTCCATGTAACTTTTAAGATTCGAATATCAATCAGAGAAGTTTGGGCCTCAAACTGTGTCCTTCGGTATCTCAGTGTGCACTTATGGTTCAAAGCACTGTTTCTGGAATTTTCTCTGTCGATCTTGACCTTCGTCATTCTCTCAAACTGCTTAATGTCTACATGCGGAAATTAACACCATATTTTCTCAACAGTCCTGCAGTAATGAAGGCTCCTAGTTCAAACGATGTGAAATCGAAATATCTACTGGATATTTATTAATACCGCATGGGTTGTGTTTGCACATGGAAAACGAATGCAATGGTTCATCTCAGCAATGGTCTTCCGTGGACGAAAATTTGGCGCGAAAATACATACAAATTCACTTGGTTGCGATGTCGAACATGATCGATGAATGAGCACGCAAAGAGTCAGCACACTGGTGATCTACAAATGCCACTCTGACCCTCTCTGGCACGCGAAACGACCAAGACTCTTTTGGCTCTTAGCAAGGAGTCATTCGGTCTTCTTATAGGTATACTTACTGGGCACTATGTGATTGGACGTATGAGTTACCCATGTAATAACTACTGCAAAAGTTGTTTGAATGAAGAGTTGATAGATCAAAAGCTTCTCAGATATGTTGGCAGTCTAAGATAGCATGATATGGACTGTCTCAGGAAAATGACAGGCGATCCAAGTAACGCACATTGGTTCACAGAACGAGCGGCTAAAAATAGAAGTTGTCGAAGGACAATGAAACTTGGCACATAGGCATTTTTTATTTGAATTAAGAAAAAATGGAAAAATCAAAATGATCCACCCACTTTTACGCCCACCTCCCATACAAAGTGAACATTAAATTTTGACCTACGGCATTGTTTTTTGGCACATAGCATTTCTAAACACTCAGATTAATTTTTGTGAAATTTGAAAAATATCCGCCCACTTTTACGCCCACTTCCCATACAAAGTGAACATTAAATTTTGACCTACGGCATTGTTTTTTGGCACATAGCATTTCTAAACACTCAGAATAATTTTTGTGAAATTTGAAAAATATCCGCCCACTTTTACGCCCACCTCCCATACAAAGTGAACATTAAATTTTGACCTACGGCATTGTTTTTTGGCACATAGCATTTCTAAACACTCAGAATAATTTTTGTGAAATTTGAAAAATATCCGCCCACTTTTACGCCCACCTCCCATACAAAGTGAACATTAAATTTTGACCTACGGCATTGTTTTTTGGCACATAGCATTTCTAAACACTCAGAATAATTTTTGTGAAATTTGAAAAATATCCGCCCACTTTTACGCCCTCATCCCATACAACTTTTATTGAAAAAGTGTCATAACTTCCTTGATTTTTAATGCGTCAACTCAATTTTCTCGAAAAATAAATATTATAATTGTAGAATGGGCTCCTGAAAATATATACCTGATCCGCCCACTTTTACGCCCATCTCCCATAGAAAAAACATGAATAAGTAATTTAAGCATAGTCTTTTAATAATTTTTTAACATCATTATCGTACTCCAATTTATAAATGGGTCTGAAGACAAAATAAAATATTAAGCATTTCGTCGTCATTAGTGGCTACACGCCCAATTCTTCGCGAATGATGTAATCTATAGGCTCTATAGTCTTTATTGCTCGTTTCATGAGCTTACTTGGACAGCATACCTGATACAAATAACCAATTAAAATGTAAAAAATAAAAATGAAATCATTGAATAAGCGCCTTTATGATATGGTCATACTATTGACAGAATAGCTTCTTAACTAGTATGTATATTACATTATGTAATAATTTTAAACAGTAAAGATGGCAACAACACCATGCATGATCGAAAATGTATGTTTTGTTACTTTATCACTTTATTGTTGTTACTGTTTTTTTTTTTTTTTGGAAAGAGCAGGTAGGAGCAGCTGATTTTTTTTTTAACTTTTAGCTGAGATTTCAAGCTGTAAAGATGCAGTCCACTGAAGATGCAGTCCACTGAAGTTGATGAACATTGAAATTTTAATGTTGTTTATATTTTGTTCTACCAAATTTTGTATATGACACTTTTTCCAACTTTTTTTAATGCAAATCTCATCTATGACAATTGTCATTTACGAAAATATACAACAAAGTCAAATGAAGGGTTTACTGTGATTGTACCAAAATATTGAATAAACAGTAAATTTGCATGCCATTTTAAACAAGCGAACATATATAAACTTCGAGCGTGTCTGTCCAAACAAATAAATATATCAGCCTAATATTACGGAATCATAATATTCAGATATCTGACAACAACATACCAAAAATGTATCCAAATCGGAGAACATGAAAAAAATTAATTTCGGCCACTCTTCAACCAATGTGTAACGTAACCTAATAGACGCAAGCGCCTCTAATATATTTGAAATATCTACTAAATTATATTAAAATTCATAATTTATTTGAAAGATATTTAAGCCAGTAAAATGCAATAAAGTGACGAAAAGTCAGTGAACTACTTCTTTTACAGCAATTGCTTATTCTGTTCAGGCTTATTCCAGCTACTAAAAGGTACTATTTCAAAAAGTACTATTACTGTTGCTGCCATTAAATGATCACACAAACTTCCTCTCTTTATCTCTCTGTTTGGTTTTCGTTTAAGATACTCTCTATGTATTTTGTGATCATCTCTCTTTTTTTTTGTATTTTGTATAGCTTTAATACTTTTTGTAAATGTGTGTAATTTACTTTCCATCCCCTTAATACAACACACGTTTATTACACTTTTATCTCTTCATTTAACCAAAAACGTAAAGAAGTGTTAATTTAATCTGGCCTCGGGGGTTGCGCTACTTGTATTCTTTTGACTTTAACGTTGTAGTCGATGCTTCCTCTTTGGTTTTATTTTGATCTTGTCTTGCGTGTTGTATTATCATCTTATTGTTTCTATTCGATGTTTTTTAAACTACTGTTTGTTTATTGTTGCTATTGTTTTTATTGTAATGGTTAATACTTATTATTATTATTATTATATTTGACAAAGCACAGTGGGACGGTATAAAAAATATGTAAATAGAGGTTGGTTAGTATAAAACTAGTAAAGTGAAGTTACAGATCAGTACATGAAGGTAAAGTTAATTAAGCTTATGGAATATGGTTTGGAACTGTGTACACATAGTGTGCTTAAGTTTAATTTAAAAATTTTAAATCTCTTCTATTTATTGATAATCCAAGTTTTGTCAATAGCTTTCTAATGTAATATTGTACTTTATTTTTCAACCCACTGTGCAATATAACTAGTGTTAGTGAGTAGTTGTAGTGGCATTAATGTAAGCAGGTATTTAGAGCATGAATGATTGAGTTTTTATTATTTTTGTCTCTGGCTCTGTGTCTGTCAGTCTGCTTCTCTGTATGTGTGTGTGTGTGTCTTTAAGGCGTGTGGTCGGTTTTTATAGAAAAAAACGCTTTTAGGCCTATAATTAAAATTAATAATAAGACGGTGGTAGTTGTCTTAATTTTGTGTAAAAAGACTTAATTATATTTATTATTGTTTTATTATACTGTTATTGTTTAATGTTTTTGTAGCCGTAGTAGTTGTTGTTGTTTGTTGTTTTAGTTGTCTCTGTTATTAACCATTTTAACTGGACTGTGTGCTCTAGAATGTAAAAACAGTGTTGACTAGAGTGGTGTAGAGTGTTGGCATTGATGTGCATTTTGGTGGTCTCGTTTATAACGATGGGAATTTTTGTGTTAAAAATATGTATTAAATGATTACGTTAAATGGTCTATGTATTCGGTTAGTCCATATTTAGAAAAATAAATTAAATTGTTACCAAATGATTAATTGTTGAGTTGTTTTATAGTTATGTTTTGCTGGTGGTTGGTGTAATAAAAGAAATTGAAAACGATTATAAAATTGGACGCCCCAAAGGGATTTAACTGGAGGTCTTTTTTATAACATAAATTATTTCTAACATAAATCATTACAATATTTAATTGAAGCCATTTTGGTTTATCGCTGCGATTTGTTATTATTAACACATAAAATTAATAATAATCTACTTTATTAGCAAAATAATATTTAAACTTTTATTAACAACACTTTAAGATATTTATCAGAGTACGCTTATACTACTCCCTGTACAATATAACCCTAGAGGTAAGGAAACTGACTCAGATATAGTCACAAACCTGGTTCCTTGTGGATAGGAAATAGTTCAAGGCAAAAATGGTCAACGTTGAGATGGTCAGTGTTAATTTACTGAATTAATCTTAGCTATATTGTTCGATTTCGCTATTATAGTGTCGGTTTCTAATAATTAGGTTAAGTACGATTCACATGATTGTAGCAATCATATATATGGTTACAGTAAACAAGTATATGTTTGTGACAACCATTTATATGATGAAGGACTTACCTATTATGTTGCTCTCGGCTTATGGATATCATAAACTGAGAACAACATATTATGATAAAATTATTCACCGTAAAAATGGTTGTCACAAACATATTATTGTGTACTGTAACCATATATATGATTGATACAATCATGTGAATCGAAAATTAACCATATTATAGTTATCACAATCATTTAAATAGTTACAGTGACTATAATATTTTTAAAAAACTTATAAAAATGTTGATATGGTTACAGTTAACATGTACAAAAGTTAAAATGGTTACAGTAAACATGCACAACTATATATTTTTTCTGCGTATAGATCAGGCTGAATTTGACCGAAGGGATGAGTTATGTTGGCTTTGAGGGCCTGTGTGGTTTATGGCTTATTCAAATTACCTCCACGAGAGATGACCATGACCTCAAATTGCTCGTGCATAATGTTCAATGTGACATGAGCCACATTGTTTCAACCAAATATCGTTGGTGACCATATCATCCAATTCAACCCAAAAGAAATTGGTAATCATTGACCTATAGGGCTCGCCGTTGTCCGTGATGGTCTGGCCAAACAGTGGCTTTATTGGGTTGCGTTAGATGCTCTAGGATCTTATGTATATTGGTATCGTCCCAAATTCGATAATTTTGTTTTGTTAACGTACTCATTCACCCAGAAATTAGTCTCATAGTAAAATGGAGGAAGCGCGCGGAACTTTGACCGAATAAAACACCAATTTTGATAAAACAATTTTATCATTTGTTGTAGTTGTTGAAATTTTTTTAGCAATAGATTATTTCTTGCTTTATTTTATGCGAAATTATCAACTCAAGGCGATGCGAAATTTAGCACCACATCTTTTCCTCACATTATTGACAACTTCCTAGGTATATTATATGCGGATGATTCATTATTATATTCCCACGATGAATATTCCAAAACATTGAAAGTAGTCAAAGCTTTTTACGATAATTGGAAGGTTAACATTAATACAGCAAAAAGCGAAGTGTCTGAATTAGGAATGCTTCAGGAAAATGTAAACGTTTTGTGGTACCAGAGAACAAGTTACTAAGCCTTTACCTTGAAGGAGTGGATGAAATTAAGTACCTGGAAATTAATTTTAGTAATCTTCTGAAATTTAATAAACATGCTTGTATATTTGTTGGAAAAGCAATAATAAATAATAGGAATATTTGCAAACTTATTAAGAAACAAAACTTCTCATATACTTACATATAAAACAAGTATCAGACCAGTATTTCTATATGCTTTTTTTAATATTTATTTGGACCTTTAAAGTTCTTTCATTAATTTTTGAAAATGACATTTGGTAAAGTTTGCCCCACCATTGTTGATGATCATCATGATTTGGACTTTGTTCCCACGACAATTGGATCTTCGCTGCGGAATGACCCGAGTCTCACTGGGCCAAAGATTGTCAAAACTCAGCGACAGCTGTATCAATCGGACATTTTTTTTAGAAGGGAAGAACTTTCGATGTTGTTGTTTGGCGGCCTGGAAACCTAAGGCTCGTTGACTGACACCATTGGCTTTAAGACCCATGTGGTGAATTTGATTGTGCGGCTCAGTATCCCAGAAATTTAGTTTGTTTTAATATTTATTCAGATGTAAATATTAAATCAAAACAAAACAAACATCTACAATAGTTATATCATCTTTCGATATGGTAATTATAAACAAGCCATTATTAAATGAATTAATATGATAGGAATCTTTTCTTATGTTCATTCTTCAGTGGTTTAAAATTAATGACAAAACCGACTATTATACAACGGATTTTTCTTTTATAACTAATTTCAGCACAAAAATTTAAAATTCATTTTTTTTTGGCTGTTGTAAAAGTAACAAAAATAAATTGTAATATTTATAAGGAAAAATGTATGAGGATTGCACATTTCAACAAGATAATGCTGTGATTCACTATTCAAAATACTACATATCGTTGTTCACTGAACATAATATTCCTCAGTTGGACTAGCTGGTTTGCAGACTGGATTTAAGTGCGATGGAGAATTTGTGAGAATTAATTTTCCCAAATTAAGCCCAGAATCAAAGCATAAAGACAATAACAGAGTTCATACTGAAAATTAATCAAAAAAATTTGTGGAATTTTTTTTAATTAAACAAAATAATGGATCAGTTACTCATTAGTAGGGGATGGATTTTCATAAATTTATTATTGGAAAATATGCGTCTAAACTATGCTTCAAAAAAATCAAAATATGACCTAATAACATAAAAGAATTAACAATAAAACGCTCAATGCCCAGATATTACACAACACAGTTTAAAGCTATTAGTCTTTTGCAGTTTGAAAGTACACAGTTAATTTTGATTATAATTCTTATTTCTGAGAAAACGATGGATATTTTAGGATTAATACTCATTTAATGCCATAATCTTCTGAGCCTTTATCAAATGACTTAAATTTTAAAATCATCGAAATATTGATTGTGCTTTAAAGTAGATTCCAACCATGATTTTCATCGCATAATAAATGGCTGCGAAGAGTGGTAAGTGTTTGTGTGAAAGTTAAAACTATTTAGGAAAAAGAATTTCTTATAGAATGAAACTACAACGAAAACAAATGTGAATATGCCACAATTATTAAAATGTTGATATTTTTTTAAACAAAATATGTATGTATATAATTTTTTTTTGAGACCATCTTTTGAATGTCATTTCCATAACAAATTCAACAAAAAAGCTTTTTTTGGGACAATATATTGTCCATTAAAGGCAATTTTGGGAAAATATGCTTATTAATATGCATTTTGAAAACAAATATAACGAAATATGCATTATCAATAACATATGCAAAAATATGCCCTAACAAAACGATGTCATTTTACAACAAAATTTGTGATTCGGATAGATAATTTTGCTACATGTTATTTGACGTTGAAGAAAAAACATGCATTTGCAAATAAATCCGATCTCTACTCATTAGTAACAAATGACAGACTTGTATTCGGCTGTGAAATGTAAATATTATATAAAATGTATGTAAAAAAAAATTGTTAAAAATAAAAATATTGGTGAAAAACAAGCGTAAGCAACCTTTCTGTATGAAATCTAGTGCGAAGTGCTATGTACGTATTAGTGTATCCAAAACAGAAACCGAAAACCGGCCAACCGGTTTTTTCATTTTTGTAAAACCGACCGGTTTCGGGTTTCTTTAACTTTTCGGTTTTTTTAAGATGGTTAACCGGTTTTAACGAAATACTTTGTAATTACTTAAAAATATTTTGATAACATTTTTAAAAATATTCATTTATTTTTTAGAAAATTTCTGCATTTGACAAATTTTGGAATTTAGTACAAAATTCTTAACATATATCTTAATAGCGTCCACAAAACTGAAGTAGAGTGGCAAAACAATAACGATTAGATTTTAATTATTTAAATTAGAAATTTAATGAATGGAATTAAAATCATTTATTTTTTAATTATACATATAACACTTTTTGCTTTAACAAAATTGTCTATAAATTTAAAATGTCATTTTTCATATTAAATAAAAATTAATATAAAACCGGTTAACAGGTTTTTAGAATGACAAAACCGCAACCGGTTTTTTTAGAATGAGAAAACCGAAACCGGTTTTTTATAAAACACTGTTTTCGGTTAAACCGGAAACCGGTTTTTTAAATTAGCCGGTTTTTTGGACACTCTAGTACGTATCTACGCCTACATAGCTATTAATATTTGACTGAAACACTAGTTATTTTTGTTCGCGATTTGACAGAAAAATAATTGCCTTGTGTTGGAATTGAACTGGCTTGCTCGATTGTTTTTTTGTGTTTGAAAGTCTAGCTGCTCCATGTAAGAGTTACTTTATCGTAAGTTAACAATGGCTTTAACATAAACATATAAATTAATATAATATAATATGAACACAAAAATGATTGGCTTCGACTGGGGTTGAACCACTAAAGTCTAATTTTTCAACCAAACAGAATAGAAAGCTGTGCTAAATGCACAATAATGTGCTGTGTAACGACCAATCATTACAAAATAATGTATATGTTAACATTTTTGCTGCGATATTGCAAATGCCTTTACAATGAGGCTGCTTCTTTTTCCAAATAAATTTATATTTTTATACCCTTCACCATGAGTGGCAAGGGTATATATAAGTTTGCGAATTCGATATAGACATGTCCGTCTGTATGTTAAAATCAACTTGCCGTAGCCCCCAAATAACTTACAAACATAATTGATACATCAAACATAATTGATACGCTATTTAAAATAAGGAAAAACCTGTACAACTTCGATTTTTGGTCTATTTTTGATCTATATATATCTGGATTAATAATATAGAAAATATGGATATCTAATGATAGATATTTCAAATTCCATTGCAACGTTTTATATACGGCTATAGTAATTTGGACCTACAATGGGTCAAAATCGGGAAAATTATTTTTTAACCCGAATTTTTTTCCAGAACAATTATTTTTTTCACTAATAAATTTAAAACAAATTTTTGTAAAAATTAAAAAAAAAAAAAATTGAAAACAATTTTGAAAAAAAAAAAATTAATTTTGTTTACCTAAAAATATTTAAAATTTTTATTTAAAAGTATAATTTGGTGAAGGGTATATAAGAATCGGCACAGCCGAATATAGCTCTCTTACTTGTTTTACTTAGATTCAGTAAAGTCGAACACTTTCCTATTCAAATTAAGGTTTTTCCTAGCTTTGGTATCTGTATCGTTGTGAACTTTGAACAAATATTTTATACACAGATTTATTTCACGCCCAGAAATGTTTAGTTGAGCCCACAAAAAGTTGTCTATTATCCATCTTTTACCCATTTCAAGTTTCCTCTCAATGACTAAATAATTTTGTGAACTTTTTAAAAACTCGAAGGAGTTTTTTAATTAAGAAAAAAATGTGTTATTTGTTTGCTAATTTTTAAGGAGTATGTAACTCCTTAAAAATTAGCAAATCACATTTAAATTAGACCTCCTTTTAATTACAAGTTGTTAAATATCAAAACTATTTATTACTTGAAAAAGCCATTACAAATTTCAGTTACTTATTTGCATTGCAATTTTATGGCATAAATATAAAATCTAACAACCATAAAATGTATATTACAACTACACTTAACATATGCTACACAACAATAACTAATCAAATTGATTAGAAATGAAATTAACGAACTCCCAAACAAAAAGTAAGAAATCAAGGGATGCAATAACTAACAATGACACCCTCTTATCAAGTACACTGAGGAAAATAGAAATAGAATTTATCAATTAATGATTTAATTGTAACAACTGAGAGAATTATCATAATATTACACAAGCTATATGCTCTTGCTCTCTTATTTAATTTACGCTCTTTTGATTATGGTCACCCTAATCTCAAGTATCTATAAACTACAAACAAACAACCAACCAACTAACGAATAAACGAATCCAATACGAATAAAATAATAGTTGTTGTTGTTGTGTTGTTTGGTTCTTGGATTGTTGTGTGCGTATGTGTTGGTTGGTTGGTTGGTGGTGTATCTGTGTGAAATGTGAAATGAAATGAGCGCATGCCGCGAGGTTTTGTTAGCCGCAGGACTTGTACAATTTAGTTGAGCGTCATACTTTGAGCTGTAAGCAACAACGGTCGGATAGTTGGTTGCTTGGTTTGCTAGTTAGTTAGTTATTTAGTTAGTGGTTGTAAACACATTTATTACATTAACTGCTTGTTTATTGCTTCTACAAACCAGATACATTTTAGAGTTTTGCTGGTGTGTGTGTATGTGCCTGTGAACGTACTGTAATGTAACATTCTTTACAACAACATTATGTTGTGTTAACAGTGTGCTGTTAAAAATCTACAACGAAATCTGTGTAAAACAAAAAGAGTTTAAATTAAAGTGAGTGTGTGCAGTGCAGCAAAAAACAACAATTCTCTGTAATAATCAGCATTCAGACGAGAATAATTGTAGTTAAATGTGTGTAAAATATATTGTAATTGTTGTTGTTGTTGTTTGAGAGTTTCATACTTTACAATTATTATTTACAATTTATTACGATTGCGATTATTATTGTTATTAAACTCAATCATGAGCGGAGTAGGAAAATACGTGTCTTGATGTGTGTGCGTGGATTAAAAAACAACAAATACACTAAATGTAACGTTAAACACACGGACAAGTGCAAGTGAAAAATCATAGATAAATAAATAAATATTTGAAAGATTTAATCAAAACAAAAGAAATATATTTGAAAACAAAACGAAAATTTCCAAAAAAAAATTTAAATAAAATAAAAATAATTTTAAAAAAATCATTGAAAAAATTTAAGAATTTTAAAAAATCATTGAAATATTTTTAAAATAAAAAAGTAAGTGTGAAATAAAAAGTGTTAAAAAATAATAAAAATATTAACAAATTAGAAAAAATCAGTTTTTTAAAATTTTTATTTTCAACTAAAAACAAAAACAACAATTTTCTGTTGGTATCATTAAAGAAAATATTATCTTGAATTTAAATAAACCATTTACTATAACTTAATACAGTTTACAATAAACCATTGTGTACAACTTAATTTAATTGTAAAGAAAATGTTCTTAAAAGTTTTTTTTTAAGTTTTGAAGAATTTACGTATTTTGTGATAAAAATTTACATAAAATTAAAACTACTACTTCATGAATTATTTCACCTTTATTATGGATTTACATATATGAAAACCCCATTTGAACATCAAAGAGAAGTAAACAAAAGAATTATTTTATATACATATTTTTTTTGGGAAATTTAAAAGTTTTTTAAAATTTATTATAATTTTATGAGTGAAATTTTTAGTTATTATAAAAATAATTGAGTATGTAGTCCTATAAGTTTCGTTGTTATCTAAATTAAATAAAAAAAAACTTTTTAATAAATTAGGTTCTTGTTAGCATATCGTCATTATTTAAAGATTTTAACATATATTATGAGTCATTTAAATAAATTTTTACTCTAAATTGAATTGCTGGACTATTTTTTTTAATTTCTATATAGCATCATTTCTTGCGATCTTGCTGTTTTTGGATTATACACGAAATAACCACAACTCATATCTACTTCTAGTCGAATTTTTTCAAAACTATATACTTTTTATTTCGTGCCACAATTATTTATACATATATAGTAATTATCCATTCCAATTTAACTACTAGATTTGATTAAAAAAGAACAGAAAAGTGTCAAATTTAGATTTGTACTTCTTTCTATGATTAGAAGTACTAAATTATTTGTAGGTTTGTTTCACATACAATAATTTAAAAGAAAGATGAAATTCATTTATGATTTTCGATTTTCACACAGAGAAAACAGATTCATAAAAGCAACCGAATTTGTTGCCAATCCAATTATTCTACCTTAGTTCCCGAATTTTACAGTTCTGGCTACAAAACTTAAGAAGGGGTAACAAAAGTTTAGTTGCTTTGACCGAAATTCTTCCTTGTCCATTGATTTACTGTTGATAGAACCACAAAAAATTCTATGTGTGCAACCGAATCATTCGATTGGCAACAAATTCGGTTGCTATTACGAATCCGTTTTCTCCGAGTATGACAAACATATGAGATGATGAGACAGTTTTCATTCAGTGTTTGGATGCAGGGATGATAAATTCAGTTTTATTGCACAAATTTTATCAGATTTCTTTAACAGCTTATGTACAAACTGGAGATATTCTGCAAAAATCGAAATGGCAGTCCTTAAAGTACATATCTGTGGACTTTTGACAAAACAACTTAAGTGGAATTTTCAAATTTTTCAGGAGAGCGTAAAAACTGTTGAATTGGTGGATAATTATTTATATTATTTGTCCTTAACGAATTTCGAAAGCTTTGTATAATTAATATTAATAATTATCGTTAAAGTCAACAATTTTTACGCTCTTGTGAAAAATTTAAAAAATTCACTTATGTTGTTTTGTAAAAAATTCTCAGATATGTTGATATAGTCCATATTTTCTGCACAGGCAGTTTTTAATTGATTTGAAAAGGGTTTAGACTAGTGGTAGTCAGTCGCTCATAGCTATCGCAACCCGTCAAAATCATTCAAAGGGAAACAAATTGAAGATTGTGCATCAAAAACGTAGTCAGGAAATTAGTTTTAAGCAACATTTTAATAAATTTAAAATAAATATAAAAAAAGTATACTTTTTTTACTGCATTTAGAATATAATATTGAAAATTCCAATTATTATCCCTGCTTGGAAGTGCTTTAAGGAAAAATGTAAAGAGAAATCAAATCTTATATTAGAAATTTGAAAAAAAAAACCGAAAACTCTTCTAGTATACAAATCCAGCACGCATAGTGTCAGATTTGTCGATTTATCGGCATTTTGTGAATTTTTATTATAAAAATGACAAAGTGCGATTTGCCGGTTTTAGTAGTTTAAATAACAATTTCCTGCGAAGTGTATGGTTACATATGATTTCACAAGGTATTTTTGTTTTTCAAAAATATTTTGTTGACTTTGACGATTTTTCAAAATTTTTGCGTCTGAGAACAAAGAATAATTTTGTAGTTGTTAAAGGAGAACAATCTCCTTAGGTCATTAAAAATACGTTAAATAGCAATAGTAATGTGCAAAAGAATGACTTCTGGTGTATTCTTTTTGAAAAAATGTTGCACTTTTTCTGCCCCTTGCACAGTATGGTAGATCGCAAATCTAACTTGACAAAAATTAATAAAACGCGTTGGGTTCACTTCTGACTTATGAATTAAATAAAAAATGAGTTCAAATATATGAAGGATTATAAAAAGTCAACTTTTTTTTGTGATGTATTTGGGAGTCGGTAAAGAGTGTATGGCGGTCGCAAAAATGCGCAAGATGTTTTTGATTTACCTTAAAGTGAACACTTGAAAGATTACCACAAATATAGTTTTACAGCGGAACTATTCGGAATAATCAGCTTCAACTTTACTTTAAAAAGGAAATATTTTATTTTTTTCACTTTCTGAACTTCTCACAAAAACATTTTTTTAATACTTGCAATGGAAATAATTAAATGTAAATTGTAATATATTTCCTTAATAATAATAAAAAAAATATGACAGTAAAATCACCATAGCCTTTATAATCATATATCAAAGTTGCACAAAAAATACTCTTCTCTTTGAAATCAAAATGTACTTGTTGACAACAAGTGATTTCAAAGCTTACTTTTTCCTAATCAGAGCTAAAAACAAAACATGAATTACAGTTACTTTATGTATTGAGAAGTTCATTAAATGAGCTAGATTTGTGCATTGCTTACAAAATCATATTTTTGGTATGTGTTCAGTTAAAGCTATTTTAATGAAATGTTCAGAAACAAAGTATTTTGCTGAACTTTGTAGTTGTTAAAGTAGAATGAGGTCTTTAGGTCGTTAAAAGACCTACAAAAATCAATAGAAATGTGTAAAATAATGACTTAATTTCTGAAATATTTTTTGTCTGTTTTCTACCCTTAGCTTACAAAAACGTATTTTTAGTACTATATCATTATATTAGGTCATTACAAATCCCGTAAAAAGCTATAGAAATGTGTAAAATAATGACTTTCTTTCTTGAAAATATCTTATTTTTGGTAATATTGCACATACATTTCATACCAATATAAACCTTTTGGGAAATACATCAATATTTTATGAGATATAACCCTTATTCAGAAACATGAAAGGAAACAATTTTCAAATTTTTGTATGAAAAACTCGTAATTTTTCTGAAAGAATTTATTGACTTTCATATACATTTTTAAAATAACTGTTCTGTCCGTGTTTCTGAATCAGACTCTTACCCTAGGTCTCCACGCAGCAAAATATTTATTGCCGCAATTTTCAAATTTGATAGCGTCCATAAAATTTGCGATGTGTAGACCGCAATTGCCATATGTAGCAATTCATTGCGCAATGATTGCTCTACTGATTGCTTGAGCAATTATTGCTAAGCAATAAGCTGTCAGTTCAGTTGTCATTAATATAAAATTTCTTCTTTCTATACGTCGGTGTGATTAATGCATACAAATTTAAGTACCAAAAGTAATAAAAAAACAAAGAAATTAGAGGAAAAAATCATTTAAAACAAAGCACCTCAGAACTTCTTGCATTCAAAATTTTGTAATTGTGACGAACGTTTTCTCCACCTAACCCCAGCCACACGATCAAGTTTTTCGTGATATTCTTTTACATATAATGTTTGTCAAAATTTACAAAAAATGAAAGAATTAATTCTTAAAAGTGTGAGTGTATTAAAACTTGAACGGCAAAACTTGATCGTGTAATCATCAAGTCAAGTTGTTTAACAATTTGCAGGATGAAAGAGAAATTGAATGCAATTTCGTTTCAATTCTTAAAAGTGTGAGTGTATTAGTAAAAAAAGGGCATAACTTGATAGTGTAACCCCCAAGTAAAGCAATCAGGAATCGCTGTGCTGTTGTTCTGATGGCTTTTTTGCTTATGCTTACCAATAAAAATTGCTACTTGGAGACATAGGGTTACATTTTCCCACAAATTGTACAATAGTATAATATATGTTGGTACAAAATTAAAGATATTTAAAAAGCATGTCCATTATTATACAATTTTGAGAATATTTTTTGTTTTTTATTCATCCCATAATTAAAAAAAAATATAGAACTTTACATATAATTTTGTTTCAAGGGTGGGCAGATAAAAGACAATTTTTTTTTTGCCAGAAAAGAAAACAGCTTTATTTTGAAACAAATCCTAAAAAAGCAAGTTCTTATTTAAAGTTGTTGCTGTTAATTTATTTAAATAAAAAAAAAATAAAAAAAAAAAATTTTAAATTTTTTTACATAGAATTTTTGTTCATAGGTGGGCAGAAAAAGTGCAGTTTTTATTCAAATTTGTTGGTTTCAATTTATTTGAATTCGAATTGCTTAAATACAATTTTTTTTTCGCAAATAATTTTTTTACATAGAATTTTTGTTCAGGAGGGCAGAAAAAGGGCACTTTTTTTGCCCGAAAAGAAACTGGCTTTATATTTTTACATAAATTGTAAAAGAAAAACAAGTTATTAAGTAAATTTCAGGAAATACCTACAAAAATATTTTATGAAATGTATAAATATTTGAACTTAAATTAAATATTTATTAAATATTTTTGTGATAGATATTGAAAATTACATTAATGCCCAGGTTGAATAACCATTATAGTAAGAAGAGGGCAGAAAAAGGGCAACATTTTTTTTTTGCCAGCAAATCATACAAATCATAACAGAAAAGCAGGTTAATTAAATAAATTCTGTTGTAACGTTTCATTAAAAATTTGAATTGCTTAAAAAACAAACAAATTTATGATGGTGTTGATTTCTAAAAAAGCAATTTTAAAAACATTTTATGTATCAGCATATCATTTTTGTTATAATGTTGTTGGATGTCGATATTATTAATACTTATGCTTGTTTTTAATTTTGTTTTAAAATTTAATTGATAAAAAAATATAAACAATTTTGTATAGTTATGTACATAAATAATATCAAATATTTATGTACTCGTACTTTATAATACTTACTCTCACTCTAAATACATATTTTACTCGTTTAAAGTTAAATAATATTGTTGTTTCATATACATATGTACATACTTTATATACATTCTGACATACTCATGTAGATTCATTCAACTATTTTTTTTTTTTCTGTTGTTATTTATTTGATATTATTATTATTATTGTTATTATTATTTAAATGATTGTGTATGGTGGTTGTCAACTTAACGACAAACTAAAATGTATTGTACAATATACATACATATAGTAAATCGACAGTTTATTTGAGTATTTACTAGCATACAAATAAATACACTAAACGTGTGTTCTTTTAAACTTACTCGTATTTACTCTCTACTCCAGTGGTAGGCATAAAGAGAACATGGAGCATAAATTATCATAACATGTGAATACACTTCCTTTGATGATGTTGGTTTCTTATTTCATAATTTGTATGAACTGAAGCTGATATTCGGGTTGTTTACAGGTTACAATTTAACATTCATACTTGCCGACCACTGCTGTACTCTATTGATTGCATTGCACTCATACTACTATTTACTACTACAGACTATACACTCTCTCTCTCTCTCTCTCCTTTGATTTGATTATTTGTGTTTATTGCATGATGCCAAATGAGTTTGCAAAGAAAAAAACATACGATTATGATTATTAAAAATAATAACAATATATAAATAAGGAGCCAGCCGTAGTTTTATTAAAATTTCCCTAGAAATTAACTAAACAAATGTGTAAATAATTCTTAATACTAATACCAATACCTAATATTTAAAAGGAAAAAAGCGGCGGCATATTTTGAAGATTGCTCAAAAAAATAAGTACTAAGATTTTCAAATAAATACTACAGGTTTAAATACAACTGCTAATATAAAAGATTCAATCAAAAATGTCAGCAAAAAGAGAAGCTATATTAAATAAAAAAATAAAAAAAATAAAAATATTTTAAAATTGAGCCGAACTAAAAATTAACTTTCAAATTATATAAAATAAAATGTTCAAATAATTACCAAAAACCTTTAAAATTAAAAATACACATGTCACAGTAAAACCTAAATCAATTTCCCATCTTCAGTTGTTTCGTAGAATCAACACAAGGAGTAAGAAAGAAAAACTAAAACATATAGGTTGACAACAGCAGCAAGCTCACTATAATTGGTCAATTCACAAGGTTTCATATTGTCATAATGTCCTAATATTTCACAATGGTTTTTATTACTTTTCAAGCAAAAAATGTCCTAAAATAATACTACTTTCTATGCTATGTTTAATGTGTCATCGTAACGAACCAACAGAGACCAACGACGAATGCCTAAGAGTCGGTTAAGACGAGCCGCCAAGTCGTGATACATTAGGACATTATGACAATATGACTTATAAGAGAACTTGTGAATATAATAAAGTTGTAATAATAAATAATTTCCTATAACTTGTGAAAAAAGAAATATATAAGAATTTGGTTTCCCATATTCTAATTCACAATAATAGTAAGTTAAAGATTGTTGATGACGCCCTTTTCAGGGTACAAAATGTATTCCAATTTCCCAATTGTTTAAAATTCATTTACAGTCGAATTATTATGATAAATGAACTTGAGTCAAATTAAAAATTCACTTTAAAGTTTTATAAATATAAATAATAAATAGTTTATGAAAAAGGTTAATGTTTTACATCACAAAATTAGTTTTTAAAGTGTGTGTTGGCCAATTGATTGATAAAGTTATAGAATTCATATTAAGAATAATAATACGGTTATATTGAGTCAAGTGTTTTGACATCAATGTAACTGACTCAAATTTCAAGCCCTACTCACAAGCCGAATTACATGATAATAAAGTATACTGTAATTGCTGATTCGCTCTTTTTGGAAACCCCAATACTACTTTGAAGCTATAGCTTCAAATATAAGCTATTTCTTAACATTCTCAAAATGATATAAAATTTACTTTTTCTATTAATTTAATTTTCCTATAACAATTCAAAAAGTATAAAATAAAAAAATAACTTCTTCTCCCAACCGCTGACAGTAAATCCCTTAAGCTCCCTCATTAATTCAGACATTAGGTCTAAGCAAGAAAAGCAAAAAAAAAACCTCTAAATAAAAACCCAAATTCTAAGAACATGATCTTTAAGATCGTTCTTATGCATGCATACATACACACACAACTAAAAAAAAACTTCATTCATGAACTAATTAGTGATCATCATCAATACACATTCATTTTATGACACTATTAACATGAAATGCCCCACAATATTCGGGGTAATAAAAACTGGAAATGTAAATTAAATAAAATATTCCCACAAAACTAAAAAAAAAAAATAAAAAATTGATGGCCAACATCAATAAAAACTGTAAGAAAACAAGAAGAAAAACTTTTGGAAAAACTATAAAATAAAGCCAGCTACTTTTTTTTTCATTTAAAAGACAAGTATTTTATTTGTTTATAATCTCTTATTGGAATAAATTCTTTAATATACTGTTGTTTGTACATATTTAATTTTTTTTGTGTTAGAATTATATTGAAAAGGGCAGATTTATTTTCTTTTAATGACACTCGCTTTGATCATGTGCACACAGAGAAAACAGATAGCAACTGAATTTGTTGCCAATCGAATGATTCTACCTTAGTGACCGAATTTTACAGTTATGGTTACAAAATTTTAAAAGGGATAACAAAAGGTTAGTTCTTTGTCAATTGATTTACTGTTGATAGAACCGAAAAATTCTTTGTGTGCAACCGAATTATTCGATTAGCAACAAATTCGTTTCCCAGCTGTTCTAGGATACAGTCCCGAACTAGTGATTTTACCCAACATTTAGGATGGGAACTACAGTGTACTCTCTCTTTGCGGACACCTCTCTAAAGCGGACACGTCCCATAAACGGATACTTTTTTCAGTCCCAAAAACATTGCGATTATTTAATACTCTCATAAGCGGACACCTCTTATAAGAGGACAAATTTGTCAGTCCCTTAGGTGTCCGCTTATGAGAGAGTACACTGTAGTTACTTCAATAGCTACGTGACTAGTTATTTTAACACATGCATGTCCTAAGTAGTAGGTCAATTGACCCTTTTTACTACAATTATACTGTCCAATAGCTGGTTCAAAGTAGTCAACGCTTTGGATTCAAACACTGGTTAAATAGCGTCAGTTACCTTGATCAGCTACATAACTAGTTATTTTAACATGTACGGGTGCTAATTGACCTCAAATAGTAAGCTAAAAGACATATCATAGGCATTCCAATAAACGATTGCTTGTAAACAAACCTTTCTTCGACAGCTCTCCAATGGATTGCATCTTGTGGGTATAATAACTACTTTCTAAAGTACAGTACAAAATAAACGTTTAAAGTTACTTCTCTATAGGTTACTAAGAGACACTAAAGTAACTATAGACTTCATGCTATGTTACATGGATATCAGTATACTTAAGCAAAAATAAAAATTAACTGTATGAGAATTATATCAACACAATTTGTATAAAAGCAGTTTGAACGAATTATCACACAAAACGTTTAAAGTGACTACACTCCAGATAACTTAGAGACACTTAAGTGACAATTGTCTTCTCGCTGGATTACCTGGGATGTATAACGGAACCAATTGTCTTCTCTATGCACTACAAAGAGCACATACGTCTCAAATGTCCAAAATATATAAATTGGAGTCAGCCAAGTGATAAGACATTTGTGACGATTACTGTCTATAAGGGATACATTGACTACTTGCTTAACAGCTGGGTTGCTATCACGAATCTGTTTTCTCTGTGCGGGTGATGTTTATGGAAGTTTTATTTTGGTTTTTAAAAATTTTTATTTATTTTCTTTTTGTTTGTTTTTTTTTTAACAAAAGTTATGAAATAGTGAAAAAATAGTTGGTTATTAGAAATTGCAAAAATGTTTTTAATTATTTTTTGTGAAAATCGCTTTGTTAAATAAAATTTTTGATTACAAATGAATGTTTTATCAACTATTTCGGCAATTTGGTAAAATATTGTTTTTACTCTTAAATTTTCAAGAAGTATATACAAACTAGAAAGGATTTCCGAAAGTTCTATGAAACCTTTAATGCCGTAAGCTAACTTTTAGTTTCACAAAGTAAATAAAATGAAATTGTAAAATACAAAGGCGGTTGTAATTTTTGGCCAATATCTCTAACATTTATAAACGAATGTTGCTGATTTTCAATAGCAACTTATTCTAGAGTTTAATAGATATATTAATGCTATATATGTAATCATAGCACATCTAAAGTCTTTGGAAAACACATTGCAACACACACAAGCGATGCTATCTGCTGATTTGAAAATTTTTTTGATTTTATTGTCAGTAAACATAATCTCTGATTGATTTTATTTTGATTTTATGTTTAGATTAAATAAATAATATGTAATTTAAAGTTATTAACACGTTTCTATTTCATTTTATAGTCGGTATTGTGGTTAGATTAAACAATTTGATGTTTTTATTTGAGCTATAAAATGTTTGGTAATAAAATCTGTGATGTTTGTTTGTTTTTTTTTTTCGAATACTATTTATAACTTGTGAGTTTTAAAATAAACATTACAAAATTTATTTTTATAATTTAACAAGGAAATTCTATTTTATGTATAATTTATTTAAAGATATATCTGTAAAGTTATAAAAGAAATGCAAATGTAAAATGAAAAATGTAGCTATGTTTCTTTTGAGAGCAGATTGAGGTAAATTTGTAGTTTAAAATACTGAATTGGTAACTACAGGTCCATGTTGATGTGGGTGCAGATATAAGTTATAACTTACAGGGACTCTTAATTTTTCACTAACAATATTTAGCAAAGTTGTAGCTACGGTAAAGCTAAAACAACTTTTGTGAACACAAAAATGCAATCTAAATAAGAACTGATTTGCCTCTTGGTACAAATACCACATTATTGTTCTTGTACCTTTCAAGACGTTGCTTACCATAGTGACAGGATGCCAAATCTTATGAATGGAAGCATCCTCTTTTGTAAACATTCCTTGATGTAAATTTCGGTATTTATAGAGCCCTTTGTAACAAATGTTTGACTTCTTTTGCCGCAAATGCATAACTATTGCTTGCCATGTCAAGAACATTTTGGGGAAACTTTCTGCTTTTCGGTACTAAACTTTTCTACAACATTCCCTTGAGCATCAGCAACATCAAAATATTAACCCGGAAGCTGAAGCGAACAAATTTTCCATACGTACGTTTCGTCATCCATTATGCAGCGGATATATTTTTTTATAAAATTTTACTTCAATTTCCGTGCTCTGTCTTTGGCCCCTAACTTTTTGGGAAATTTTGTCTGCTTTTGGGTCCTAAACTTTTCTTCAACATTCCCTCGACCATCAGCAACATCAAAATTTTGACCCGGAAGATGCGAAAAATCTGCCAGAACATACGTTTCGTCATCCATTACAGCAGGAATATTTTTTTTTTATAAAATTTTACTTCAATTTCCGTGCTCTGTCTTATTATAAACTTTTTGAGCCTTTTATGTTTTTAAATCTGCATTGGCTTTAACTTTTCGTACCAAATAGTCCGTGTACTAAGCTAACCGGACTGCTTTCCTACCAGAAGTGTTGGGAGCTCTTTTGAAAATGTTTTCTATTTATTGGGTTTAGAATCATCATGTGTACTATTCCTTCTACATGAACCAGGTTTTATATCAACGGACAAGTGCTCCCGATACTATTTAATAACATTGGAAAAGGTTTGATAGCAGACCTTTGATTGTTTAGCCAATTTTTTGTAGAACCAAGTTGGGTTTTGTTGAAAGTATGTAATAATTTTATTACGCACTTTTTTCTCGTCACTCATTTTAATCAGATTAACAACAAATGAATGTAATAAAACATAATAACTGACAAACTTTACAAAGCTAACTTGATCAAAAAAAAAAAAAAAAAAACAAATAATAAAATTAAGAATTTTTCGATCTCAGTCCTTAGCTCACTATTTTTTGACGTTAAAAAAAAGATTTGTTAAAAAAGTATGATCAAGTCACACTTCTCTGTTGTGCTGTATTAATTCCTAGCTATTTTCAGCCAGCTAGCTCCTTTTGTTTGCTCTCTATCGTGTTTTTAACAGACAGACGGACGGACATAGCTGGATCGTCTTAGATCCAGAATATATTTTGATGTTTTACAAAGGGAATAACAAAATCAATATGCACCCCATATTTTTGATGGTGGGTATAACATATATCGTGAACATATCACGATATGATGTTGGCCGATCCTAGATTGAAAGTGCGAGAGATTGTGGAAGCCATAGGCTTCACTTGGTTCAGTGGTTTCAATTTTGAATGATCACTTGGGTATGAGAAAGCTTTCTGCAAGATGGCTGCCGCGTTTGCTCACAATCGGGTGCACATGTGTACTGTTTCCATTGCAAAAATCCATGAAAAATCTATTTTTTTTAGAAGGGATACAAAAATTGTTGAAACATTGGACAAAGTGCATAGAACTCAAAGGAGACTATGTTGATAAAAAAATCTTTATCCATAAACCTGTGTCTCATTCAAAAAGGCACGGATTTGTTTACCCACCCTCGTATTAAATATTCAATTTAATTTATTGCCATTTCTACATATGTATTTCAAATTGAGAAATACTGATTCATAGCAAATGTGTAATTTATTATTTATTCAAAAAACTAACAACTTTGTTTTTTTTAATAACCTGCTGTCCAAACTAATTATATACAATTTCCTTAACATTTCAATCTAATTAAAGTAAAACCTGTTGGCTTTAAATGATGTATAATTAAATATTTACTATTTAACATAAATAATAAACAATTAACACTTTATTTGTTAATTGTTCTCTCTTTATTTACTTACTTACATATGATTATAAGTAACAAATTACTAACATTATTATCATTTACAGCATTAAATGCTCCAATTACAAAAATTAAAGGCATGCAACAAACAATCATGTGGCATCAAACAAACATCAAACATCAATAAGAAAACCCCTTTTTATAGAAAAACTTACACAAAAATTCACCCACTAAACAAACACCTACATATACTACCACAAAGAAATACACACCAACATACACACTCAAGCTTAAATATGTACGTGAGAGCAAAAGCAAAAAACATAAATAAAATGCAATATAACTTCCGGTCAACTACTAAACTCTAGTTTAAACTACACACCAATAATTATCCAACACAAATTTTGTGTGTTTGTGTGTGTGTGTTTTTGAGCGTGTCTCATTTTTTAACTCTCATCAAGTCAAGTGTATTTAAAAAGTATGTGTGAATGATGTTGTTTAGTAGATGATGGCTGGATTGGATGTATGTTCATCACATTATGATCGTGGTCGTCGTCGTCGTCATAATTTGTATAAATCGTTGCTGTATTGACAGAGTCAACGACTTCCGTTTTATGAGAATTTTTCTTTATGCAATTTATTACTCTCCGTACGCTGGTTACAAATGAGGTTAGGCTGCAAAGTGTTTTGCAAATAATAAAACAATTTTAGAGACTTTCTTTATATGACCTTTTTAAAATAAAGCATTGTTAGCGAAGACCTAATCCCAAAATTTTGGCTGGGAAAATGGGAGATATTTCAACATGTGGTTTTAAACATAATCATATCAACATTTTTACAAGATTTTTAATGATACATTTCATTCATATATATGATTGCAGTAAATGAATATGTGTTTGTGGCAATCATTTTTATGATGAAGGATCCAGGGTGATGAAACCCCCCCCCAAAAAAAAAAACCGAACATTTTTAATATAAAAAAGGAAAAAAGAAAAATTTTAAATAAATTTTACTTTTTTCCCAAACACAAATGGTTGACCTGGATTATCATAATCTGAGAGCAACATATCATATAATGATTCATCATGAACATTATTGCTATAACTATTATTTACTGCAATTATATATATGATTGCTGCAATCATGTAAATCGTAGCTTTAGCATATTATGGTTGCCGCAAGCATATAAATAACTATAGTGACCATAACATTTTTAAAAAAGCTAAAATGGTTATGGTGATCATGTACAACCATATTTTCCTCTCCGTATAGGGTGTTTACTCTATTGCTTAAAAAACTAGTTCCTTTTGAACGTTTACAAACATGAAACTGAAAATGTAACAACATTCAGTTGTCAAATTGAGAAATTTTTTCCTTTTGATTTCTAAAGCACTTTTCAATTGATCTCGTTTATATATTAAACATTGGAATGCTTACAACAAAACCTTTAAATACATTGTACATGAAATTATCATCTCTTGTTTTATAGTTTTCTGCTGTTGTCTTTTTATAGTAATAAATGCAAATTAATTAATTAATTTATAAAACGAGTAATTAACACCATGTTATAAAAGTCAACAAACAAAACGACAGTGAAAAAGAAAATTCCAAAACCAAAGTGTATAATCATGGGAGACAAACAACACACCAGCCCATAATAAGACAAGACACAGCTAAAGGAGAATAAATTCCCAGCAAAAACTAAGTATATAAAAAAAGAGAGAAAAAAAACAAAAACACAACCACAAATAAACAAAAACTTAAAAAACAATTAGCAAACAAATACTTCATGTGGTTTGGTTTGGTTTGCTTTACTAAGCACTGGCCATATTAAGGGGTGGAGGAGGGGGAGAACAACAGGGAGGAGAATTGATGCAAAAAATAAATAAGCAAAATTGCATACACATTTATTATAAGCTTGATTTTAGCTTGTCTGTCTGTCTGACTGGCTGTAAGTTTATGTTCACCACTAATTTCCCTGCATGCGTACGTATACTTTTTTGCTATATAAATAAATAAATATTCTTTATAATACCTTCCTACTACATAGTACTGCATGCAGACGGCTCTGCCACGTTCTTTCGGTTGGCTGTCGATGATTGCAACAACAAGTGACAACATTGACAATGTTGCTGCTGCTCATCGATCTTCTTTATGGTTTGTTATTGTTGTTGTTATTGCTGTTGTTCCTGATGATGACGATCGTTGATCGTTTCATGAAAACATTATAATATTTACTTTTTTTTTTCTCATCTGCCGTTCTCTCAGGGGTATGATGTGGATGATGGTGTATTTTTCTCAGTGTTTGCAGTGAGTGTGTCTGTGATAAAATGCTGGTTAAGCCAGCTCATTTGTTGTAGTAGTTTTACAATGATGATGATGATGACGATGATGCTTTTTCTTTTCTTCTTTATTGTTTGTTTATATTTTTGCCAGCAAGTGTTGCCGGATGATATATTTTGTTTAATGAAAAAATTTAAAATAGTTGTGGAAAAATAAACTTTTTAGTGAAATGAAAGCTTAGTTTGAAAATGTGTTAAGTACTTGTTTATATATTTTAAAGCAGAACCACAAAACCTTTCAATATCCTTAAATTTTATTTAAACAAAATATAAGAAATATGTATGTATTTCTTTCGTCGAGAATTAATAGTAAATTTCTGGAGAATTTACTATCCATAGTAAACTCTATATAATTTAATATTCATTGTAAATTTGTCGAAACTTGCTATTTATAGTAAATTATTCGAGAGTTTGTTAAAAAGAATTTGTCAAAAATTTACTATTTATAGGAAATTTTTCGAAAATTTACTATTTATAGTAAATTTTTCGAAAATTTACTATTTATAGTAAATTTTTCGAAAATTTACTATTTATAGTAAATTTTTCGAAAATTTACTATTTATAGTAAAGTTTTCGAAAATTTACTATTTATAGTAAAGTTTTCGAAAATTTACTATTTATAGTAAACTGTGCTGCAACACGAAAAAGTCTGCCGGATTTTTTCCGTCAGACTTTTGGCAATCAGAATGGGAAATTCAGTTGTATAAGCCAGCAAGGACCTAGAATTTCTAGCTGGGGTTTAAATTAAAACGATTCATTAGACCATTTATTTCACTGTCACACTTGGCGACTTCTTAAAGTTTTGTATAGAATTACCTGTCATTTTGAGTTGGAAATAGATTTGTACTGATCTTTGTAGAAGTTGTTATAAATAACATTCCATAAATTTATACTTGTACTAAGAAGTACTTAGGCATTTTTTAGGTAAACTGTTTCAAAATTGTAAAGAGAGGAAAAACTTTTTTTCCTCCCTATTTTGTAAATTTTCTGGGGATTTTTTCAATTCCCTTTTAAGTTTTTGTACATCTGGCCACATTTTATCAAACTTGGTTTGAAAAACAACGCGAAAAGTAATAGCAGCAAAAAAAAAAAGAAATATTGTGAATTTTAAATTAATGTAAATTGAATTGCATTTGCATTAAACATGATGCTTATTTTAATTTTTTTTTTTTTTGTGTGTTTGTGGCCGGTTAAGAGATAAAATGATGAATGAATTTTTTAAAAACATGTGATGATAAAACTGAAAACTGAAAAATCAACAGCAATGGTTTTGTTTCTTCTTGTTGTTATTATTGAGTATGGTCAGGTTTTTTAATTTTTATTTAACATTTTGTCATGAAATTAATTGAAATTATAAAAAATGATATTGAGAAAGTAATAAATTTACATACCAATTCAAATGAAATGAAAAGATATTAAAAGAAAAGGAAATTTAATAAAAGCAGAAATATGCTAATTAAATTTATTAAAAATATTTAGTAAAACAAAGAAAATTCAAATATATATTTTAATTGCTGGAGAAAATTTCCTTTTTTTTAGCAATTTTCACGTGGATTTCTTGAATATTGAGAATTTGATGTTTATAGAAAATTTGTTGTTTTTTGAGAATTTACTATGTATTTATAGTAGTATTACTGTAAATTTCTTGGAATATTTATAGTAAATTTCTTAAAATCTTGCTATTTATAATAAACATCTCTAGAATTTGCTATCTATAAAAAATATTTCTAAAATTTCTCAGGAATTTAGTAAATTTCTCCAAAAATTTCTATTTATAGTAATTATACCCTTCATCATAAGTGGCAAGGGTAAATATAAGTCTGTCATTCCGTTTGTAATTTCCACATTTTTCGTTTGCGACTTCACAAAGTATATATATTCTGGATCGTTATAGATAGCGAAGTCGATATAGCCATATCCGTCTGTCCGTCTGTATGTTGAAATCAACTTTCCGTAGCCCTCAAATAACTTACAAACATAATTGATACATCAATATATCGAGAATTTTTTTGGCTCGGTTCGAGGAAATCGTCCCACAAATGTCTGAGATATAGGGGAAAAACCTGGACAACCTAGATTTTTGTCCTATTTTTGATCTACATCTGGATTACTAAGTCATTAATATAGACAATATGGATATCTAATGATAGATATTTCCAAAGTTCATTGTCATGGCAAAATATTTTTCATCCCGAACATTTACAAAAAAAAAAAAAAATTTTTTGTCATACATTTTTTTTAAATAAAAAAAAAAAAAATTGGAAAAAATTAAAATAAATAATTTCGATTTAAAAGGTTATTCGGGAATACAAAATTAATATTTTAGTAAGAGCTTCTTATGCTAAATTCCCAATTTTTATTGATAAATTCATTGAAATTTATTGTTGGGGGATAAGCTAGTTCCTATGCGCATTTCACTGGTTGCTTAGGCCAGATCATCAGGAAACCTTTTCCCAAAAGGCTTTAGAAATTTTTTTTTTTTAAATTTTGAAAAATTTTTTTTTTTTTGAATTTTAAAAAACAATTTTGAAAAAAAAATTTATTTTGTTTACCTAAAAATATTTAAAATTTTTATTTTAAAGTATAATTTGGTGAAGTGTTATAAGCACATCCTAATATAGCTCTCTTACTTGTTTTTTAAAAAAATTGCTTTATAGAAATTTTTTCAATAAATTGCTATTTATAATAATTTTTTAAAAAAAAATTTCTATTCATAGTAGTTTAAAAGAAAATGCTGTTTGTAGTAAATTTTTTAAAAATTAGCTATTTATAGTAAATTTTTAAACAATTGCTATTTGTAGTAAAGTTTTCAATAAACTGCAATTTAAAGTAAAGTTTTCAATAAGTTGCTATTTATAGTAAATGTTTTAAAAACTGATATTTATAGTGATGTTTTAAAAAAATGCTATTATAGTAAAGTTTTTAATAAATTGCTATTTATAGTAAATTTTTAAAAAATTGGTGTTTATAGTAATATTTAAAAAACATTGCTATTAATAGTATTTTTTTAAAATTGCTATTTATAGTAAAGTTTTTATTAAACTGCTATTAATAGTAAATTTTTAAAAATTCTATTTATAGTAAAGTTTTAAATAAATTGCTATTTATAAATTTTTAAAAACAGCTATTTATAGTAAATTTTTAAAAAATAGCTTTTTATTGTAATTTTTAGAAAAAATTTCTTTTTATAGCAACTTTTTTAAAAATAGCTATTTATAGTAAATTTTAAAAATTTTGCTATTTATAGTACTTAAAAAATGCTATTTATAGTACTTTAAATAAAATTGCTATTTATAGTAAATTTTCTATAATTTGAAAGTAAATTTTTAATTTGTTTAAGTTCATTTATTATAATTACACTGTAATAATTCAAAGAATACCACTGAAAATTAATTTTTAGACAATTGACAAATTGGAATGCATATTCTACCCTACCAAGGGCGTCATCAACAATCTTTATTGTCAAGGTCTTTTGTAAATATCATCTAATGCTTAAGCATGCCTCAAGGCACTCATCGCAAAAATGCCAATAAATGAATTTCAAAAAATCTTGTAACAGTTTCAAAAAAAACGTACTTAAATATTATAATAAGCCTTGGAACTTCTTAAAAACTCTTTTCTTTCTTATTTACTGCACTTTTTACAAACTAAGTGCATTTACAGCCAAAAAAAATATGGGAAGTCCATGTTGTGTTATCAAACATTTATTAAAGTGAGTTAAAGTTTCCCGATTGTTATATTGTAGTCAAGATGTTTGTAAAAAAAGGTAAGCTTTTCTTTAGAGAAGTGATTAATTGATGAGTGCCTTCAGGTACTCGGTAAAGTTTGCAGTAAAGTTTTTCTGCCTCAGTTTTTCCCTCATATAGCAAAATGTTGTTTGGTTTCCTTTGCTTTCATTTGTAATTTTTTGCATCAATTTTTAAGAAAAGGCTGGTCGAGTGAACAAATGTTTCAAATTATCTGATTTGAGTGATGAGCAATTAGAAAAGTTGTTGTCAATAAAAATTGACAAACTATACCAACTAAAATCCGACTATGTTTCAATCTCTAAAGACCCAAGGGTGCCTTAAGGCACTCATTTAGCTATTGAAGGTAAATTTTAAGATAATTTACTGGTTATAGTTAATTTTCCTAGAATTTATAATTTATTTAGAGGAGTTTTTAACCGGAGTTAGTCACTTCGGTTAATTTTTTTTTCCTATTTTAAAGATATTTTTTATTTATTTTAACATTTTACTAATATTTTATTTCTTTTTCTTTGCAGCTAAACTAAACTTAAACTAAAACTGCCCATTTAATCTATAAAATAAAACATATAATTTTTGAATATAAATATTAAAAATATAAAATAGCAATGATAAAACTAAAATAAAGAGTGATAAATACAATTTTGTTAAACAAAATCTAAAATAGAATTAAAAAAAACAAATTTTAAAATTTAAAAAAAAAAATATTAAAAATAAATTTTATTCAATCTTTAATAATATGTTTAAAACAAAATGTACTAAAAGTTTATACAAACAACAGTGAAATTGTGTAAAAAAAAAGTAAGCAATTAATTATTAAAACTTTCTAAAATACAACATAAATCAATTCCACATGTATTTATCATCATCGTTTAACACAAAATCTTCATCATCACCTGCTACACATAAAATGTTTACCAAACATTTTCGCAGAAAATCTTTAGCAGCCGCAGCAAAATCTTCTGAAATTTATGGGAAATCCAGCATAAATACTTTATACCGTTCCAGTTGTTGGAGTAGAATTACAGCCATCAACAACACCATCACAATGCCTTGTATTTTAATATTTGTTATATTAAGTTTATTAGTTAATAAGGTAAGTTTTATTACAATTTTTAAATATTTTTTTTTATTCGATTTTGAGGGATATAATAAAAATTTCCTTGTTTGATTTAAATAATATTAAACACCTGTTGCCTAAAACGATCATTGTTGATCTTTAACCATAAAAAAAATGATTTAGTTGTTTATAAAATCCAGGAACCTCAAATAAACAACAAAATAACCGCAGTTCATTTTAATTTAAAAAGATTTTAAGAAAATCACTAGAAATGTAATAAAACCCAAACAAAATTCCTTAAATATTTTGTACACGATCGTTAACAAAAAAAAAAAAGAGTTACGTTTAAATAATGATTTTTTCCACTTTATGGTGTTGATAAAAACCAGCCTCTTAATGTCTACTGTGTGTAACTTTCAGTTTAAATGACCGGGTTGTCTTGTTAAAAATCACAAATAAAAAAACAATAGAATTGGAAAGAAAAAAAAAAAAACATTTTGTAATTTTGATTTGATGGATTCGTTTCTAGACACTTGTTATGGCCAACAACAGAGTGTGTGTAATCAATTAGAATCTCTTTAACCAGCCAGCCAACATCAGAGTAAAGTACAGACACATATGGTGGAATTTTCTACCACTCAAACTCTGTTAACTAAATATGGTGTGTGTGAGTGTGTGTGTGTGTTTGTATCTTTTAGATTTCATTTAAGACAATAAAAAATTATATTCAATTTAATTAATTGTAAGTAGTAAAACGTGTATAGATAGGCTTTTTTTTGTTGTGTGTTTTTTTTTAAAACACTACAAGCTACAAATATTTCAAAAAGGTTGATGAGCATCGTTCACATCATTTAACAAACTGACAAAGAATTTTATTAAAATCAAAAAGGAATACAGAAAATAAATTTGAAATATACAATATGTATGTATGTATAAACAAAATTTGTATAAACAAAAAATGTTTAATTGTGTATGATTAATAATTCAAGATTAGTTAAATGTCTTCCAACTCCATAAAAACTACTCCCAAGAAATAAAAAAAAATGTTATGTATTTAAACTATAAAATTGATTGAGTTTATTTAAAATAAGGTACGTTTGTGTATGAAGTATGAATCAAGAATGTTTTATGTTGATTTCTGTTTTAGATAAAATATTTTTAGTTCAGTTACCAGCCATTTGAAAAATTACTTTTTAAAAGGTATAAAATCATGTTTGTGTGTATTTTTTTTTATAGCTGGCGGTGTGTCTTTAGTTTATTTGGCCTTAATTGTTGGGCTTCAAAGTCGAGTTCATTAGTTTTTATATGTTTATTAATGAACTTAATGTAAAAGATCCTTAAAAACAAACCCTTCAATATGGAATGTTTTATGATCAAGTGTGTAGCTGTTTATGTTAATGAAAGTGGGGGGTCACTTTTAAAAAAAAACCTTTAGTCTTTTGGCTACCAATTTAAGGAAATTTCTTTAGCATTTTGTTTTATCAATTTCTTAATTAGTTTCGTACTATTTATCTTGTTTGTTTTTTGTTAATGATAGTAGTTTGTTTTAATACTTAGCCTTAATGCTCATTACCTAGTATTGGGTTTAAATGATAATATGTTAGTGCTTCACTTATTGGCATTTTAATTCATTATTCAATCATCTGTAACATATAGGATGTTAACAAAGACAATAGCTTAATGTCACTAAAACTAGTAACATTTCAGGATTACAAGAACTAATTGACAAAACACTACATGATTTTATGTTCCAAAAACTCAGTCTCTCTTAAATTCTGATAAATTGAAAAAAAAAAACAATTATTAATCTAGTTTTCTTTTAACTACTAGGGGGTCAAATTTATTACTTTCCAAAACACAATGTTTTAAAAATTATAATATTTAAAACATTATACAAAAATATTTAATATTTTTATTAAATAACATCATGGGTGTTCAGTTAAGATTTCCTAAAAAAAAAACAACAACAGCTCATCTCATCTCCATAATGATGATCGGTTTGTTTTAACTTGATTTTATGATCACTTGTAGTTCTCCTGCTGCCAGCTTCCTTAAAACATTTTATTTAACTGTTTTTCTTTAATATTTTTTTTTTTTCCTTCACAACAGACTTTGTAACGTTTTTGTTTTTTTCTTTTTTTTTTTTGTTTAAATTGTTGTATGATCGTTTGCCACTGATTACCATGAAGATCTGTTTCGTTTTGGTCTTTTCATTTCATTCCATTTTCATTTGTGTTTTGTGTTCACAGCCCATAATCCGGTCATTCAACATTTATTTACATGAACTGATCGTAAGCATCAATTAAGAATTATTTACATGCTCTAAAAACCAAAGACTTCATACTCGACATTTAGTTTCATTCTGTTACATTTTGTCCAGAACTCAGTTTGTTAAAAAGAAAAGAAGTTGAAAAAGCTAAATTTCTGGTTTCATTTTCGAAACAACAATCAGCCAACTAACTAACCGATCATCATAATTAAGTTGATGATAGTGTTGATGCCTGAAATGAGATTATTTCCTTATCGATTTTGTAAAAAGAGTTTTAAGATTTTTTTTATATATTTTGCAAAAAAATTCGTATAATTTAAATTTTGGCACACTCTATAAACTGGTTTTTAAAACAAGTTCTTTAAGATATTGTCTGGAAATGAAAATTAATAAGTAACAGCAGTTTACACCATTATGATTTATTATTAGTTTTTCGTTCCTACAAGGATCATGCTACATAATTCATTTTAGTTAAATCCACAAAGCCTAACTTTGACCTTTAAAGCCCTGTCAGGGTTCTTAGTTTCCGCATAAGGTTTAATCAGGGACATTTATTGTAAGAAACCACTAAAGCCCCCTTAATTAAACCCGCTCAGTTAAGGCCCCAGGTGTCTTTTTTGTTTTATGACAACCGGGAGAATTAAAAATCTTTTAAAATTATTTTTGGTCTTCTCGCAGTAGTCAAATTTTATTGTCCTTAGTTCTCGCTATAGCCTAAATTAATTCTCTCTGTTTAGTGCAGTTCTCTCCAGACAGTTCTCTCTTTACAGTTTTCTCAGATATCAAAAACTAGAAATCACACATGCGAGTGTTGTTTTTATTTTCACATAGTTTTTTTACTCGATAATTGAGTTAGGTCTTTCGCAGGAGAGTTTTCAATCTATTTAAGCCCCCAGGGGTCTTTTTTGTTTTATGACAACCGGGAGAATTAAAAATCTTTTAAAATTCTTTAGAGATCTATATTTGGTCTTCTGATTACATTACTATTCTTGCAGTAGTCAAATCTTATTGTCCTTATCATATGAGCTCAAATATTAAAATCTTTTAGTGTTCTCGCTATAGCCTAAATAAATTCTCTCTTTTTTAACAGTTAGTTATCTTTACAGTTTTCTCAGAGATCGAAAACTAGAAATCTCACTATGAGTGCTGCTTTTGTTTACACATAGCTTTTTTAATCGACAACTGAGTTAGGTCTTTGAGAGGAGAGTTTCCAATCTATTTAAGCCCCCAGGAGTCTTTTTTGTTTTATGACAACAGGAAGAATTAGAGATCTTTTAAAATTCTTTAGAGATCTATATTTGTTCTTCTAATTACATTACTGTTCTTGCAGTAGTCAAATCTTATTGTCCTTATCATATGAGTTTAAATATTAAAATCTTTTAGAGTTCCCGCTATAACCTAAATAAATTTACTCAGTTTTCTCAGAGATCGAAAGCTAGAAATCACACATACGAGTGTTGTTTTTGTTTTCACATAGTTTTTTTTTTAGTCGACAACTGAGTTAGGTCTTTGACAGGAGAGTTTCCAATCTATTTAGAAAATGTTAGAAAAATTATTATTCAACATTTATTAAACATTTTTTTTTGTTCACTTTTGGCCTCTTAATTGTTTTTCTAAATCCCTAAAGTCGGTTACTAATTGACTTCTGCAACATTTATATTGATTTCAAACAAAATATTTTGTCATATTTTTTATTAATCTAAAAAAAAAAGCTAATACTTATGTATTTTGCAACAAAAAAAAAAAAAAAAAAAACTACCAAAAACATTAAACTGTCAAAAAGACAACATTTTAATGTTCAAAAAATCAAAATATAAAAAATCTAAAATAAAAAACCTCAAACTCAATCTGTCGAAATGTCTGAAAGAGCAATGTTCCAATTAACAAGCCCTAAAAACAAAACAAAAATCACTTCAGAATGAAAAAAAAAAAAATCAAACAAATCAAAAAAAATCTTGCTGAAAAAGATAAATAATAAAAAAAAAAACTTCAAAACACAAATAAACAATTTGAAAACAGTCAATACAAACAACTCAAAATTTTAATATATTTTCACACAGTTCAAAAAACTAACAACAAGAATTCTTTTCCAAAAAAAAAAAAAAAAACCTTTTTTTCCAATTTGAAACTATTGAATGAACATTAAAAGAATAGATATAAAGAGTTATTAATATTCTTTGTAGTAACAGCAACAATTTAAAGAATAAAATGAAGAAAAAAAGTATTATAACTAAACGATGGTCAAAGATTTAAACTAATGAAGATAATTTATTACAAGATGCCGTTTAATTAAACTCAGATAAGGTCTCAGCACAAACACAACAACAACAACAACAACAAACCGTATTGATCTTAAACAACAACACACAAAAACAAGTAAGAAAGTAGAGTCGACCATATGATACCCTACACCAATGATATGAAACTTATGCTCGATAAAGTGATGTTCGGAAGTGGGCCTTATATGAAAGCTATGACTACACAGAGAAAACAGATCCGTGATAGCAACCGAATATGTTGTCAATCGAATGATTCGGTTGCACACATAGAATTTTTCGGTTCTATCAACAGAAAGTCAATTGCTAAAGAAGAATCTTGGTTTAATCAATCAAACTTTTGTTACCCCTTTTAAAATTTGGTAACCACAACTGTGAAATTCGGTTACTATGGTAGAATCATTCGATGGACAACAAATACGGTTGCCATCACGAATCTGTTTTCTCTGTGTAATTATGGACCGATTGTCACATAATTTGGTGCGATGATTTGCGTATTTATGAAACCAGGCGCGTATCTATGTCAACCATATGGGGGGGATGAAATTAAAATTTGTTCTAAATTTTTCCTATTTCACCCCCTCTGGATCCGCGCCTGTATGAAACATATTTTTGAATTGGATTTTATTTGGACACTAACATATTTTCATGATTTATGCACATTAATGACATTTTCGAGAATGGTGCTTATATGGGAGCTATGGAGCATTGTGGACCGATCGGTACTAAATTTGGAAGTACGAGTTCAGCTTATATAAAAATAATGGACCAATTGTAACCAAATTCAATAGGATTAGTCCTTGGGGTAGTATAAAAGTTTGTGCCAAATTTTATCGAATAATCTTTAAAATTGCGACCTGTAGTTTGATTAAAAGGTTTACATGGAAAGACAGACGGATGGACGGACGGACATCGCTTAATCGACTCAGAAAGTGATCCTGAGCAGATTAGCATGCTTTAAGATGGGTGTTAGGACAATATTTTTGCACGTTACAAACATCAGTACTAACCCACTATGCCCTCCCCACTATGATGGTGTAGGGTATAATTATACTAAAAGATGATTCGAAACCAGACCAAAAATAATCAAAAGAAAAAACTCTGTGGAAATGAATTTAAACCTAAAAAAAAGTATACAAAACTTCTAAATGAGGTTTAATTTTGTAGGTTTTTTTTTTTTTTTGTGTTCATTCCTCAAGTCAGCTACCTTAAACAATCAGTGTCTGTGTGTAGGTTTCTTCAGAAGTATCCTTTTGTATAAACACTACTACGGTATTGTGTGAATATCTTTAAACTGAGTTTAGTGTATATCTTTTTCTACTGCGCGCAGTCGTCTGTGTTTGGAGTTTGTCAGACAATTTGTGAACGCGAACCATAATTTTTTGTTGTTGTGTTTGTGTTTTTTTATGATATTTTGTTGATCAGTCGGTAGTTTTTTTTTTTTTTTCTTCAGTTCTGTTAATTTCCCATCATCAAAATCTTTAAAAAAAGAGATCTTTGGAAAAAAAAGAAGTCACAAGATTAAGCGTTAAGATCATCATCAAGATTTGATTTTTTGTGTGAGTTTATATACTTTTCAGTTTATTCTTATTTATATTTTTGTTATTTTTAAGGAGTCAGTCAGTTAGTCAAAAAACCTTCAGTTTTAAATAAAGCAAAAAAATCAAATTATTGGCTCATGCAAAATATGTATTTTGCTGTAGCCAGACTACCCAGGCTTTAAACTCAATTTGTTGTTTAATTTTTGTTTTATTGAACTTTAAAATTGTTGTTTTATTATTATTATTTATAAAAAGAACTTTTTCTTAATTGCATTTTGTATAGCCAGCCTGCATTGGTATATATTGTATGTTTATGATTCCATAAATGGTTAAAGGAATTTCATGTAGAGTTTTATTTTTGCTTTTTTTTTTTGTTGTTTGGTTTCTTAGTTAATTTGTAATTGCTGAAAGATTTTGTTGTTTCTCTGCTGCTGTAGGAAACTTGTATCAGGTTTAAGGGGAATTTTGAAAATATTTGTTTACACATCTTCTTTTTTAAGTAATTAAGTTTTGAAGTAACTTTAGGTTAGTTAAGGAATTGCAATAGAAAGGGAAATATTTAACATAATTTGCAAATAAATTTGTACAAACAAGTTAGAATGGTATATTCTGCTACATTACTTTGATACACATACAAACCTGAAAATAAACCTAACCTAGCAGTTCTGTTGAAGGTCCACAAATCATTGATTTTATTTTCCATTTATGGTCCTACCTGATTCTAAGTTCTAAGTTGCCACACTATCACCAGTTAGGTTGTCTAGTAACCTATTTAACTAGTTACTTTATCATGTACATGTCCTAAGATTAAGCCAATTTATCAACCAGAAACCGAGCCTTCAAGGTTGTCTGAGATCTTTTCGTTTTAAAAGATTCGGTAGTCGGACAAATAATACCGAATACTACACGAAACCAAATATTTGACGTAATCCTAAACGAATTGTTCGGTCGAACTCTAGAAATAATCCATTTGAACCATAATGCACTCCAGATTACAAAAGATTACCAAGTGATAAAGGACTCTAAAATGAATTACCTCAAGTGTAATACGAAAAAGTGTTTTAATTAGCTACTCTTTGGTTTACTTAGGGACAATAAGGTGACAATTGACTGTATGTTATATTGGCATTAAAAATTACAAATATACATACATTATCACTGTTAAAACTGAACACATCTTTGGGCCAAAAATATAGTAATGAGTAAATTACATCCTAAAGTGAAATGTAAAAATTTTTAAACTGACTACATTTTAGTTTACTTAGAGACAATAAAGTGACAATTGAATCTATGTTAGGATACCTAGAATGTATTAAGTAAGCCATATACATATCTTGCCATTAAAAAGCTGGAATGAATAAGGTAACTAGATATAAGTGAAAATTGCTTTCGAAAAGTGATTAGCTGTCAAAACGGAAGGCATGTTTGATCTATGGAAATTGAGCAGACCATATGTAACTTGTATTTAGTTAAATAGCTAATCTGTAAATGAAATATAATTTAACTTTCAAACTGACTACACCTTGGTCTTAAAATGACAATAGACCTGGCGTTATATGATTTCCAGTGAGTAATTTAACTTGGAAACAAAAATTTAAAACAACATCTAGCCTGCCAAGGGGTATAAGGTGACAATTATCTTTGTTAAGATAACTTATGGTAAACAAAACGACTACTTCCATCAGTTAAATGTTAAGAAATGTAAACTGATTTCAATCTACATTAACAACAACACTTTTGCTTATACTTCCCAGCAGTTCTAGGAGACAGTCCCGAACTAGTAATTTTACCCATCATTATACCCTTCACCTGTCATTCCGTTTGTAATTTCCACAATATAATTTTCCGACCCTATAAAGTATATATATTCTGGATCCTTATAGATAGCGGAGTCGATTTAGCCATGTCCGTCTGTCTGTCTGTTGAAATCAATTTCTGTGGACCCCAGATATCTTCGGGATCCAAATCTTCAATAATTCTACCAGACATGCTTTCGAGAAGTTTCCTATTTAAAATCAGCAAAATCCGTCCATAAATAACGAAGATATTTAATGATAGATATTTCAAAGTCCATTGCAACGATGTATATAAGGCCATACAAAGTTGGACCTACAATGGGTCAAAATCGGGAACAATTTTTTTTAACCCGAATTTTTTTCACAAAAAACTCTTTTTTCAATAATAAATTAAAAAAATAAATTTTTAAATTAAAAAATTTTTTAAAAAAAAAAATTGGAAAAAACTTAAAAAAAAAATTTTCGAATGTCAAATGACCCAAAGTATATAAATTAGAGTCAGCCAAGTGATCAGATATTTGTGACAATTACTGTCTACTTGCTTAACTGCTGGGTTGTTAATCTCACATACACATTACAGGAACAAGCTTTTGCAGATTTTCAAAACCAAACTACATAGGATTATAATAAGGATTCCTAAAGAATTTCATTACTTTTGGTGTTATATTTTCAACTTGAGCATGATTTACACAGACACAAGGACATGGCTGAAGAGACTTAGAATTTTTTGAAAATCAAGAATATATAAAATTTTATATAGATATGAGTGATAATGAAGGCTATGCATATAAATATAGAACAAGCCCTGAAATTACTGTTAATAACATTACAATCATTCAATCTTTAGCTTAGCAATAAATGTTTGCAACAAAAACAGCAAAATTAAAGCACAATCATTAAGAGTAAACATTCTACAACTAATCTAGATAATTTATACATTTAATACTAATTTTCTCGAACTCTTCTTAGCCATAAAATAATCTCAAGTGTGTCATAAAAATGTTAATTTTATAATGATCATAAAATCATCTAAAAAGCATTTGTTACCGTTATAATAAGCAATTTTTTCCTACTTTTAAATTTCTAAAAAAAAAAAAAAAACTAAAACTTTATAATTTCTAATCAAATTAGAACAGATTTATAGAAGAACATTAACAATACACAACGTCAATAATAAAACGAGCAACCGACCAATAATGAATGAATGAACGAATGCATGAGTCAACTGTTTTTGCTTTTAACATGGAATACTGGCTAACAAAAAAAAAAAAAAGACAACAAAGTAGAAATTTATAAACCATAAAGATTTTGCCAAGTAATAATTTAACACAAACACAAAATGTTTAGAATAAAACTTTACACGTACGCGACGTCTATACAGTACTCAGTCAGGCACTGGAGCGGCTTAAAACACTTTGGTCATTTTAAATATCTACATAATTAACTGACACATTTTGCCACTTTACGCGCGTACAAAATTAACAACATTAATATTATAACAAACTCATAGATACTTTACCTTTACTTATACTTAGCTCTACACTGTACACATACTTAGTTACTAATTTGTATGTATTACAAACATTTCTTTGGTATTTTTTTTTTCTTTCTATTCTATGTAATTTTTAACTCTATTGCTAGAGTACACGTACACGTTGCTAGTTGGTGTTTGAAAAAGTCTGAAAAATTTAATCCCACGATTTAAAATTAACTGAATTATGGACATTTAGTGGACAATTTTTTTCACCTCATACATAGTACATGTGTTTGGAGACTTTAAGTATGGCTAGAAAAAACTAAATTTATTATAATATTAGGGAGGTTTCACTTTAAACTAAATGCACAAAATATTTTGAAACTCAATAATTTTTGGAAAATATGATTATGATTATATTCTGAGTTCTCTATTTTTATACCCTGCACCACCACTAGTTGTATATTTATGTTCGTAAATGTTCATTTAAGCTCCTACATGTTATTTACGAAATTCTATATCGATTTAGTGTGTGTAAATCATGCTGACATCCAAAATATTAAACCAAAATTAACGAGATTTACCTAGAATATTTATTATTGTCTTAAATAGTTTGGTATTCAAAATCACCCAAATCGGTTTAGTAGGAAAAAAGTTATAAACTAAAATATGAGACAACAAATTTGAAGTTTTTAACGAAATTTAATTAAAAAAAAGTAAAATACAGCAATAACCTAAAAATGATGTGTGTATACTGGTGTGAATGGGCGTTTGTTAACTTAAAAACAGGAATTTACTACTTTTTGTTTTTGATTCCCCCTAATATTTAGTCTTTTACATGCATATTACTGGCAAAAAAACAACTTATTATAATGGCTATAAAAAATTATTAAAGTTTATTCGTCATTAGTTAGTAGTATTAAACTTAGTAAGTATGACTATTAGACGGTAGTAGTCTGGTTATTGTATTAAAGATCTTTAATGCTTTTGTAACCAAAAAAAAAAGAGAAAACAGGAGAAGAAAAAAAATATGAAAAACTATTAAGTTAACAAAGTTAATGTTAAACATAAATTGTCTGCAAACGCATGCTCGAGTCCTGGCTATAGCAAAGACAGTATAGGGCAAAAAATTAGCACTCATAGTAGCCAATCTAAAGATGAACTAAATGTGCAAATAAGCAGAGAAGTAATAGGTACTTTAAGACATATTCAAGGCTAAAAATGAGCTAAAAATGGTGCAAACTAATTAAGAGAATTCTTCTCTAATATCAACAGTAATTAGTTTGTTAGCACATAAGGATTTCCAATGAAGTAAAAGTTTGAAAAATATACTAAAAAAATGTTTGATGAAAACATTTGAATAGACATTTACTGAATGTTTTTTTTTTTGTAAAAACCAAGGTAACGGTAAAGTTTATTTAGTTTATTTCGGTAATAATAACACAATGACAACTAACTCAACGATATGCTTTTAGGAGTGGTTAAAAAAGGCAAACTATTAACTTTTTGTGGTTTAGTGGTCACTTTACTAACCACCTTTTCTATAGTCTTTAAAACATAGTTTATTGGCATTTTGCTAAACAATAAAATTTTTTGAAGTCATCGTTTATGTTTTGTTTGCCAAACTTTGCAGTCAGGGTGCTCTGGTTAGATAAATATCTTAGAAAATAAGGTTTTTTTTAAGAGACTTTCACTCATTTAATAGAAAAAGAGTGTTTATTGAGCATCGAATTCAGTGTTACTTTGCTATTTCGTTTGTTTGGTTAGAAAATGTTGTCAAAATAATTATTTTTAATGCCAATAGCCACGGTGGTTAGTAAACTAACCACCACAAAAAAATCTTGGAATGGGGAGGTTTTTTATACACACAAAATCGTGGCTGAAAGGGTTAAACAAAGTTAATAACAAACTGTCTACTAAGAAACAGTATAGTGACCAATGTAAAAATATTGAAACTGACTGACAATTAAGTAAACAATTAACTCTTGGTCAAAATCGGGAAAAATATTTTTTACCCGAATTTTTTTTTTCACAAAAAAAATAATAATTTTTTTTTAAATTTATAAGCGAAAAAACTTTTAGGGCAAACAATTTTTTTTTAAATTTAATTTAAAAATTTTTTTTTTCAATTTAAAAAAAAATTAATTTTTTTTTTTTTTTTGTGAAAAAAAAAATTCGGAGTAAAAAATATTTTTCCCGATTTTGACCAATTGTAAGCTTATTGAAATATCTATCATTAGATATCCATATTGTCTATATTTATGACTTAGTAATCCAGATATAGATCCAAAATTGGTCAGAAATCGAGGTTGTCCTGGTTTTTTCTTTATATCTCAGCCAGTTGTAGGCTGATTGTGTCGATTTTAAATAGCAACCGAGCCGGAAGAATTTCCGATATATTGATGTATGAATCATGTATGTTAGTTATTTGGGGGCTACGGAAAGTTGATTTCAACATACAGACGGACTGACGGACATTGCTATTTCGACTTCGCTATCTATAACGATCCAGAATATGTATACTTTGTAGAGCCGCAAATGAAAAATGTTGAAATAACAAACGGAATGACAAACTTTTATATATCCTTGCCACTCATAGTAAAAGGTATAAAGACAGTAAAGTATAAAATGGCCTAAATAATGCATTTATTGAAAAAATTAAGGGACAGTAATAAAAATTAGTTAAAAATGGTGCAAACTATAAGGAAATAAGACTATAATTAAGAGAATTACTCTATAATAGAGAAAGCAATTTCATAATTGCTTTTTTTTTGTTAGCAAAAAATGACTTCAAAGAAGCACAAGATAAATAGAAGTAAATGAGACCTTTACTCTTTTTTTTTTGTATTGTAAAAGCATTTATTGTTTGTAAGAACCGATTTTCTGCTTGGCTTCCCATTCAAAACGGATAAGAGGTAACGGTAGCGCTAATTTGGATTATTTCGGTAACGATTTCTAGCATTAACACAATTTTGGCTTAATTCGGTAACGGTAATTGTAGTTTTTTCGGTATTTTAATGATAACGATAACTTCGATTTGACTTAAATCATTACTAGAATTTTAAAACAAGTTGACTGGTTAATTTCAATACACTCTATTATGGAAAACAAAAAATTAAATTTTTGTTTAATGCTTGACGTTATTTTAGAGGTAACGGTGGCGGAACTAAAGGGATATTTTAAGGGTAGCGGTGACGGTAACGGTATTTATAGATTTTAGATAAACTGAATTATGGAAAATAAAAATTTAAATGATTTCGGTAATGATATTTTAGCGGTGAAGGTAATTGAAGTTATTTCGGTAGCGTTATTTTAAAGGTAACGGTAACCGAAGGGGTATTTTAAGTGTAACAGTTGCTTAGCGGTAACGGTATTTATAGATTTTGATTTTAACTTTAATTTATGTATTTCGTTAATGATACTTTAGCGGTAACGGTATTTGCAGATATTTCGGTAATGGTATTTTATTGGTAACGTTAAGCTGAAAGGGTATTTTCGTGAAAAATCATTATTTGATGAAAAAATGCTTTTTATTGTGAAATCAATTAGTATTGAGGAAAAACGGTTTCTTGCTAAGTACGTATTTATTTTAATGGTAACGTTAGCTTAGCGGTAACGGTATTTATAGATTTTGATTTTATCTTCAATTTATTTCTGTAATGATACTTTAGCGGTAACGGTATTTGCAGTTATTTCGGTAACAGTGTTTTAGTGGTAACGTTAAGCTGAAAAATGCTTTTTATTGTGAAATAAATCATTATTGAGGATAAACGGTTTCTAGCTAAATACGTATTTTTGCTGAAAATCTGGTGAGATTTTACTTATTCTCGATATATATTGAGTTATAGGGAGCTTTGGAAAGTTTTTTTTTTTTTAATTTGATATAAACGTTTTTTGTTTCGGTTGCTGCTATTTATATAACCTCTAATGTGTTTTTTTTATTAACCTCAACTATTAAAGTACTTTTGTTATAGCTTTAAAACCTTCTACAAACTCTTAGCTAAGTGTAACTATAATTTTTCTACAAACTGTTACATGATTTTGAAGAATCTTCAGTTGAATATTATTTTGTTGTTTGTAGCTGGAGCATTGACTACTACACAGTTGAAAGTATGTAAAGTGTTGAGTTGCTAAACATTTTTTATATAGATTTGAAAAGTTTCAATTATGCTTAATCATGTTGTTGGTTAATTTTTTTTTAGATATTACAATATTTTTTTTTTTTTTTAAAACTTGTAGGTATTGGAGACTGCCAACACCTTTTTACCCAAGTTTTTTCCTAGTAATTTAAAAATAGTGTTGTTTTTTTTATTATCGAAATTATATTACATGTTCAATTTATTTTTTAATGTTTTATATCTAATGAGATTTTCAAATTGTTACATGTTACTGTTCAATAGTTTTTGATGTACATTTGATTTAAGAAACTGTTGGCGGTCTCATTTAATTAAATGGGATTTTTTTTTTAAGAAAAAAAAAAAAGAAAAAATCTGGTTTTTCTTTGAATTTTTAAATAAAAAAACTCCATCAATTTCCTACATAATAATTTATCATAAATCATGATTTCAATGAATGTTTAACAATTTTCTGCTTAATTTTGCATAACTATTCTCTGTTTTCGTTTGTACTTGTTGAGTTTTTTTTCAGCTGTTTCTTTTTTTTTTTAATTCATATTTTTTAATTAAAGTTTATAGAGCTTCTAATTAAAACTCTGCAGGCTCCTGTTTAGTTCACCATTATTTATTTATATAGTTTTTTTTTTATTTTTTGTTATTATTATTTCTCTTTTCTTGGTGATTTCTTTAAGGCTACAAGATTTTCAATTTGTTGGGCCATTATATTTTATGGCTTCATTAATGTGGCTAAAACGAAAGTCTAACTTACAAATTATGAAAAAATTAAATAAAAAATATGATTCAACTCTGAGTTGGTTGGTGGGAATTTTTTTTTTTAAATATATTTCTTAAATATTTGTTATTTTAAACAAATTTTTGAATGATTTTAAAAGCTTAATCATAGACAATATTTGGCGTTTATATGATTAGTATTGATGATTAATGATTAAACATTTAAATATTAAGTTGTTGTAATCAATTGTTAAATTTAGAAAAATATACAAATCTTAAGAAGGCATTAACATAAATATTTGAAAAAAAAAAAAAAAAATGGCAACATTTTTTTGCCAATAAATTAGTTAAAATGGGTGTTTTTTTCACAGATTATAATTTAAAAAACATGGCATCAAATATTAATTTATTTGGTTGTTTTTAATATGCCAGCTTAAAATTTTGATTTTAGATTAATGAAACACAAAGTTATGATATGAAATAAAGCAAAATTGACATTCGCAAGCTTTTCGTGGTTTAAAAGAGGGTTAGACCAGTGGTGGGCACTCAAAGTTATCAGGAGCCGAATGGGTTTCGTTACTCAAATACAAATAGCTCGAATGTTTTCATCTGGCAAACACTTTAGAGATTGTGCATTAGGAATACAATTAGGATAAGTATTTTATCATTACTAATATGACTTGTTCTATTTGTACCGACCACTGCTTTATACTGAAAGCTAAAGCTATGTATAGACGTTTGTCAGATCTTACAATATTGTCAGAAAATGTCTAATAACCGTCTGAACAGATCTGACAACATTGTAAGATATGATAGCTTAAAGGTTTAGCTTGCCAAGTAGCTGAATATCACTTTATAACTTGTTTCTCTGAGTACTGTGCAGGAAAATTAAATATTTTTTTGCTTTAAAAGTTTTTTTTAATTTTAACTTTCAAATCATTTAACTTTCTGCGATTTAATGATATAAAACTATGATGACATTTCCCTAGTTTATCATTATTATAGGCATTATTTTGTTAGCTGAAAATATTTTAAACAATTTTTTATTTTAAATTGCATTTATTTCATTATTTCCTTTCATTTCATTTCATTCACCACAATCATTTCAAATTTTCTTAATACATATCGCCGCATTCATTGCTGGGGTAATTGTCTTAAAAATGCCTGATAATTCGTTTGGTTTGATTTAAACGCATTTATCATTATTTTCATTTAATTCAGTTAAATCACAAATGAAAGAAAGACAAAAATAAAAAATAAAACATAAATAATGATATCATGAGCTTTTCCTTCTGCAACACTTAACATATCAAATTAAACAACTTCAGACAATCCTAATTCCACTTGTTGACTAAGAGAAGAAAGAAAAATAAACCATCCTGGTCCTGGATTTCAAACAAAAACACATACTACGATACACCTTCTGTTAAAACTTTGCTGCATTGTGTTGTGTGTTTTCTGTATAAACTCCAATGATTCTCAATCGGTTTTACCACGGTATCAAGGTAAAAAGTTAAGAAAACAAACAGAAACGAAAAAAAAAAACAAAAAAAAAAAATTGAGGATGACAACTCATTAATGAGGCCGATGTCATGCAAATTCCAATGGTTTCAGTCAAGCGACATACTTCTTGTTGCTTCTTAACAAATACCAGCCAGCCAACCAAACAATTCTTTCTTTCATCTCAGCTCAGCTCAACTCAACTTTTCAAACAGCCACTACAAAACATCTGCAACCAAAAACACCATCACCATCATCCTCAGCGTCATCATCATCTGTATCATTCTCATTGCCAATGTTTTTTTTCTTTTTTACTTTTTTTTTTTGTGTTCTCTGCTCAATGTTGTCGTCTTCTTTTGGTAGTCATCATCATCATCAATGTTGTTGTGCTTGTTGTTGGAGGTACAATCACATGGTCATCATTATTCCTATAGCCGATTTAAAAAGTCCCCAACCAAAATCTAAAATAAACTACTAAAAAGACTTACATTCTTTTAGACGACATACTTAATTTGATAAAAAAATAAATAAATAAACAAACAAACATACGATTGGCTTGAAAACGAAGTGCTCCCGCATAAGGGGTCTTGTGCCGATCCATTACAAATGAAATGCAACAACATTTTATCGGCAACAAAGTGATTTTTGTTTATTTAATTCTTATTTTGGTTTTGACTTTATTTCAAGAAAATTTCCTTTCAAGAAAACTTTTGGAGTTATTCATGTTAGAAATGTTGACCACGTTAATAACTAATCCCACCTTTGGTTAGCTAAACTAGCCCTTCTTATAGCTGGCTTAGCTTAACTAAGTTTAATTAACTAATACACTTAACTATTACACCCTCTCTCTCTTGCACTCTCTTACTTTTTGTTTAAAATTAACATCTGTACTTAAGTATTTCACTTTTCTACCACACCAAATGTCAACAACTGATATCAATGTTTTAAAAAAAGTTTGTTCTTTTTTTGTATTTGTCATATATTCTTTTAGTTTTCTCAACAATTCTGCAGACCAGCTCTATAGTTACCACCAGATAGTGATTACAGCCAGAACAAATAAAAGATTTGTAAAAAAGAAAAGAAAAAAAAACAGAAATAAGTTTCCAATAGTCACTGGCCGATTGTCGTCATCATTATCATTATCAAGCACACATCAATGTCACAATACTCGTACACCGACTTTAATGACAATCAGCGCCTGAATACATTTTAAATGTTTCGCGTTGATGTTTTTCTTGTGATTTTTTTTTTTTTTTTTTTGGTTTACGTATCTTTTTTTTTTTCTTCATTTCTTTAACGTTTGAAGATGTTGTTTTAATATCCGTTTAAGTTTTGGGTGTATGTGTACGGAAATTCAAGTTTTTTTTTGTAGCTGAATTAAAGAATTCTACTGTTTTTCCTTTGGAGGTTTCAGTACATGGGGAGAAAAGTTGGAGGAGTTGTGATTTTTAAAACAAATTTGATTATTTCTGCAACATAACATTTTAAATATTTAATAAATAAAAGAATTTTCAATATATATGTATGTATATATTCAGTTTATCCACTTTAAACTGCTTAAATGTTTTTGGTCCTTCGAACCACTGAAACAAATTCAAAAAGTTCGTATTTAAATACTATAAATGATCCTTTAAACAAACATGTAATGATGGACCTAATGTAATTTTATAGAACTTTAATGAATTTTGAATCCAAACATACAAATTACTTGTATAAGAAGTTTTATATTTTAAGACTTCTAAATGACTTTCTATATTCGTCAAATGTCAAATCGAAAAGCCAAACTATTAACAACATGCTAAGTTTATCCTGTTGTCAATTCATTAAATTAATGCAAATGTCAGCGTTTGTCATTCGAATTTTAAGTAAGACAGCAGTCTGACAGTAAAACTGCAACAAAAACTTGTGGTCCTTCGAATCAAGCCATATAATTAAAGCACCTCTGTTCAACTTTTAGTTAGTATTTATAAACAATATTGTAGTTTTTAAGCACCTTTAAACGGTTTATTTAGCAATTCAGTTAAAATAAAAAATTGTGGTTCTTCGAACAAATTATTTTAGTACAATTACTCAGTAGTCACAAAACACAAACATAATTGGTCAATTCACAAGGTCTCTTATCATGTCATATTGTCATAATGTCCAAATATTTCACATTGGTTTTTATTGCTTTTCAAGCAAAAAATGTTCTAAAATAATACTACTTTCTATGCTATGTTTATTGTGTTATCGTAACGAACCAGCAGAGACCAACGCCGAATGCCTAAGAGTCGGTTAAGCCGAGCCGCCAAGTCGTGATATATTAAGACATTATGACAATATGACCTTGTGAATTGCCCAAATATAAAACTACCCTGCAGGAAATGTCAATAGTGAAACTGTACTGACTTACTATTGCCACACTCGCCAGTACTAGTGACTTATTATACCCCAGACAATGCTATTTACTATAGACATTTAACATGTGCATGTCATTGGAAGTCTACTACTGACGATAGTACTATTGACTAAGTACTTACTTTGGGACAATATGTAGACTTTGGCACCAGAGACTCACTAGTACATTTTAGTAATTCTAGTCTACACTTTTGGTACTTTTCTAAAGTCGATAATGAAACTGCATATTTCGTTAACAGAATCATCAATTTAGTTAATTTATTTAGCCAAAGTCAATATTTTATTAAGATTTTATGTCCTTGCCATTTATTGTTATTCTTAAATTTCTAGTAGTCAATTGTTTGATACTAGAGTCAATTTAATTTTTTTTATTTAGCAATTGAGTCAGAACTACATTAAAAATGTATGGTCCTTCGAACCTAGAGATTTCTTCAAACTTTTTCTAGCCAATATAAAGTTAGATTTTATAAAACAGTTATAGGACTTAGGTTTGTAGAACTTTAAATAACTGTTTTAAACAGCTGAATCAAAACTACATTAATAATTGTTGGTCCTTCGCACCAGGCAATTTCTTTCAACCATTTATATGCGATATTCCATTAATAGTTATGAAACAGATAATATATTTGGTACTAGAGTTGATTTGACTCTAGCGGCTAAGTCAAAATTTTATTTGAAATGTATGGTCCTACGAACCAACAGATTTTTTTAATGATTTCTATGGAATATTAAGTTAGTAGTTAAAAATTAGATAAGGAATTTGTGTCAAAGGTTGTTCCGAAGTACCTTTTTATAAATCTTTTAGCAATTATGTAAGAAATCATTACTAATATGTTGGTCCTTCGAACCAGCAGATTTTCTTAATTATTTCTATGTAATATTAAGTTAGTAGTTAAAAATTAGATAAGGAATTTGGGTCAAACGTTGTTCCGAAGTGGCTTTTTATTAATCTTTTAGCAATTATGTAAAAAATTATTACAAATATGTTGGTCCTTCGAACCATTTATATTCTATTTATAGCTAGATTTACAATCTTCAAGTTCGCAAAAGTTTGATCGATTTTAATTCATTCATAAAAGGACAAAAATTTTAATATTTTTTTTTGGTGAAACTCTGGTTTTATAGCGATTCTTTTTAATTTATGAAACAAATTAAACAATGTCTGATTTTTAGTAGCAAAATTCAAAAAAGTAATTCAGATTTACTGATGATTTATATGGATCCGTAATATATCTAGGAAATATCCTGCACAATGCCCTTAATCGCAATCGAATGAAAACAGCGATAGAATGTTATTTAAAAGCAAGAAGAACGATTTTTCCACTTCGGTTCTGTAGTTGAAACAAAAAGTCGTCTCTCCGACTTTTTTAAACTTTTTGATTTTTTTTTTTTTTTTGAATTTTTATCCTATTTAAGTGTAAAAAATAGATGGTTGCTAGATTTATTGATGATTTTTAAATTTTTACTAAATTAAAAAAATTAACTTTTTCGACTTTTTATTTAATCGTCTCTTCGACTTTTTTAAAATTTTAAATTTTTTTAAACTTTTTGATTTTTTTTTTTTTTTTGGAATTTTTATCCTATTTAAATGTAAAAAATAGATGGATGCTAGATTTATTGATGATTTTTAAATTTTTACAACAAACATTAAAAATATTACCTTTTTCGACTTTTTATTTAATCAACTTTTGTAGGATAACGTAATTGATTGTTAGATCTTTTTCCGACTAAAAAGTCGATTTGGAATATCTTCAGCAAAAAGTCGATTGTTCAAAAAATCGCCTATTTTTCATCATGTCGTGAACATGGAGAAGAAGGTAGTTGAACAAGATCAAGCATGACAAGATCATGCATGACAAGTAATCACAGCAACTTTAACAATTACAAATAATCTATAGTGGATACAATTTCAATCAATTAGACTGTTTCAACCATGAAACAATATAAAATATTGTTTGTATCTGGTACAAGCGTATGTGATTGTCATAAATTATCTTATTATTTGGAACAGTGTTCACTTGGACAAGAGTTAAATTTAAATATTAACCTCAAGTTTTTATAGTTTCAGTATAGCTTAAAAAATACAATAACACATAATAACAGAACTTGTTTATTAGACTAATTTCCAAATTAAGAGATATTAAAAATAGTATTAAATTTTCTCTCTGTGTGCTAAAATTTTGTATGCTGAGACATAAAAGAGAACAACAAAACAGCAAATAATAGCAGACTTGGCCTGTAATTTCTGTAAAAGGATTTGGCGTAGTTGCTGTTGGTTAAATGGTATGTAACATTGGCAATTGTTGTCCATCTGTTTTACTCAAACGACTACGACTTGATAAACACACATCACATCACATTGTTTTATTTTTTCATTTCATCATCATCTACATTGTCTTCTGTGCCACAGCTACAGCTTCAACATCATCATCAGTTCGATACGATTTTATGCAACAGAGAGCAGTAGAAAAAAAACAAAAAAACCGTACTTGCTTACATGCATGCTGCATGCATCATGATGATGCATTCAATATAAAATCGTCTTCATTTGTGGGGATTGATCAATGTCTGTTTAATACGGACTTCTACATAGTAGTTGCAGTTGTTGTTGCTGCTGGTTTCCACCTCTTTTTTTTCACATTGTTTTTCTTATTTTATACAGCTTTTGTTTTGTTTTGATTTTGTTTGTGTTTGGGTTTGTTTGCTGTTTTTGTGTGTCTTTTGTAACGGCCTTTAGTATTTTGTTGAAATCCAGAAATTTTATATAAACAAACAAAAAAAACAAAAAAAAAAATCGTTTATATTCCCAGATTCCCACCTGTGATGTGGTGGTGATGATCATCATCAAAACATTCATACACACTCGATCAGAAATGTTTGTTTGATGTTTTCATGTATTGAGACAATTTGTTATTGTACCAGTATGCTTGTGAGTTTTTGTTTTAGTATGAGTGTTTTTCTTGATTTTGTTTTAATATCAGCTTTTCCCCCTCTTCTTTAATGTTGTTTGATCTTTATTTTTGTTGTTTTTATTTTTCTTTTTTTTTTTTTTTGTATAAATAAAACTTCAATTTTCTTAAAGATCAATCTTTATAGTTTAAGTTTTATTTTTCTTGCTTGGTTTTTTTTGTCTAAGCTCTCAGACTTGACCAGGCTTAATTTTGTAAAAAAATAAAACTTTTGTATTTTCTTTCATTTTATTATTTTCCTGTTCAAACGAAAGCAGTTTTAAAAGGAATATTTGGTTTTTTTAGTACGATTAACAACTTACAATTGGTCAATTCACAAGGTAATGTCATAATGTCAAAATATTTCAAAATGGTTTTTATTGCTTTTCAAGCTAAAAATGTCTTAAAATAATACAACTTTCTATGCTATGTTTATTGTGTTATAGTAACGAACCAGCAGAGACCAACGCCTAATGCCTAAGAGTCGGTTAAGCCAAGACGTCGAGTCGTGATATATTAGGACATTATGACAATATGACTGATAAGAGACTTTGTGAATTGACCAAATATCTCTTACATTTGTTAAAATTCGGTTAAGATTATTAATTCGTGTCAAAACTCTTTTCAAATACATTTCTTTTGATTTGAGCTCAAAAATAAGGGTCCTTGATTCTTGAAATTGTAAATTGAAATGTGAATATCTTAATAGGAGATCAATGATTTTCCAAATCTTCCAATAGTATTTGAACTGATTGTTTTCAACCTTTAGAAATAAGCAATAATATAATCGTTCTAGTCTAAGTCTTGGTTGTTTCCAGTAGCGATCAGTTCTGGGGAAATTATTTTAACTGATGCGGGATCTCTGGTGGGTTGTAATGGAAAATTCTTGGAATATTCGCGAAAAAATTAGAGAACTTTAAATTGGTTATCTTTCTTATAAATAAATGATTATTATGACTATTATAGACAGATTTTCATAAATTCCTAAAGACTTCTTTTAGATTTCGAAAGCACTTTCTACATTACCCTCATATTTATTTGTTAATTTTTGATTGGTATGAGTTGTAAGACAGAAGAAAATTGTATCTAAACCGGTTGTTGCATATTTTATCATATTTTCCGTTTTTTTTTCTATTTTGTTTTCGTTAAGAAAATCGTATTTTTTTTTTTAAATTAAGATTTTCCCTAAGTTGAGTGCTGGCTGGGATTGTGTGGTATGCCGCTAATACTTTTTAGTTTACATAGTTAAAATTCTAAATTTTTTTCTACCTCATCCTTTAAAGCTTAAGCAATAACTCTCTGGCCTTTGGCCATAATAATACACCATGTTAAAAAAAAAAAAACAGAAAAAACTAAAGATAGACCAAGTTAAAGTATTTTTTAATTCCACTTGTTGCAGGAATTAAATTTTCAGTTTTTATTAATGAATGTCATGTAACCAGTCACACATCTCTTGTATACATAGAACTATATGAATTATTATTACTATAACAACTAAACTACAAATATTTTTTAAACTCAGACACTGATTTTTACCACATACATAACCCAGCAAACAAATTACTCGTACTTTATCCAAATTTCTTTTAACTTTGCTCACTGGGTTTGCAATTACTGCAAACTTACATACATACCTGCATTTGGCTGAAATTTTCCTAGTACTAAAGTAAAATTCAACAGGATTGTCATTGTCAGATATAAATACTCTATGTAAAAGTTGATGTTTTTTATATGTGGTTTTGTCTGAAATCTTAACAAAGTGTTTAGAACATCATACATCATGCATGAGCACAAACGTTCCTGTTTAAGTTCGTGTGGCGTCATATTGAAACCATCTACTACTTGCACTCTTCTTCCCCTTTTTCTCCTTGCATTTAAGCTTAAATCAAATCAAAATTGATATAAGAAAAGGAATACAAAAAAAACAAACCAAAGACTAGGCTTTTATTTATTTATAATTTATTTAAGCGCCTTTATTTCTTTTTAAATGCAGCAAACAAGTTTTATTAGTTTTTGTGCGTAAGATTTCTTTTTCGCACAAATAAATGTGTTGTGACTTTTAATTTAGATTGCCAAGAATTTAATACTAGGAAAGCAATTAAACCTAGAGCCCAGGTACCTTCTCCTTTTCATTGTTAAATAAATGTGTGTGCTTACGCATTTTTAGTTAAACTTGGGGTCTTAAACGTGATATAGTTATAACAAGTACCATTTTACAGCTGTCATTTGTTTGACATTTTGAGTCAGAGAGAGAGAGAGAGAGTGCAAAAGAGTTAGAGAGATAAGGTTGGCTAGTATTTAAAGTATTGAGGACATTAGATTAGCGTCTGTCAGTGTGATATAAAGTCTTAAGTAAAATCTTAAAGATTTTGCTGACAGGGCCAGCATTAATGATTTTCTATTTAACCAAGTTTAACAGGAAATTGTAAGCCAGCAAATTTCAAAGCTCATTTGCTGTAATACAATCGGATATTTGTGTTTAATATAATAGAAACCACATTTAAAATGTCAGAATCATTCAGTATTGTTTATTTACTTAGTTTTAGTAATATTTAAAGATTTTTCTTAATTAGTTTTGTTTTTCCTTTTTTTCTTTACAGATATCTGCCGCTGGTAATTTTGAATTAGAAATATTAGAAATTTCAAATACAAATAGTCACTTATTAAGTGGTTACTGTTGTGGTGTTCCTTTAGAGATAAGAAGTACAAAAACAACGGGTAAGTACCATATATTTATTTATTTTAATCTAACCACAAATGATAAGGATGTATACAATCCTTTTTTTTACTAACGATCGAATATCGTAAACTCAACGCAAAACAGCGTTTAAAGGGGATTTTAGTGTTTAAAATATAACATTTTTATATGTTTAACTAGTACATCTTAATCTGCTCATAATTATCTTTCTGACTACAAATAAAAACCAATGAATACTTGGAAAATATTTATTATGCTTCAGATCAAAGTTAAATTTTTTTCCTATTCAAATGAATTGAATTTGAAAATAAGAAAATGAATAAATTCCCCGGGAGTGAATTTTTATTCATAATTGGGCTAATTATGTATAGCAAGTTCATAAATCAAAAATATTTTTACTTCAAAGCCTATCAAACGCCGGAAATATGACTTCTTGAAAATTTAAAAATATAACTTTTTATTTTGCTCATAACTTTAAAAGCTCCCAATGTACAATTTCATTTTTGATTTCCATCCTCATAGAGATATTGCCTTAAATTGGTTATAAGAACATATTTTTTTCGATAGGTCAAAGATCATATCATAAAATAAAAAGTTCAAAGGTCAATATCTCAAAAACTATTCTTTTAAAAATTCTTTAATAAATCTATAATAATAGTCTAACTCTCTTCTTTGCTCTTGCAAACTTTCAAGGTTGATACTTGTTTAGTTTAAAAGTTATGAACCAAAAAATATTTCACAAATAAATGTTAACAAATTGAGAATTAGACACACTATGCAATTTAGTTGCGCAAGTGTGTACTCAAATTGGAAAAACTTGTTCTCCTTAACCCAACCTTACCTCTAACATCTACAAACACAAAAATTGCGCAGAGGACTTGCGCAACTAATTGCTTAATGTGAAAGGGGTCTTACTATCTAAGATTTCATTAAAAATACCTAAAAGAATAAAAGTAAAAAATTACTACATCATTTTCATTCTTAATTCATCAGCACGAATTCGGGAAAAATCTTTACATCAAATATGTGATTCCCTAAAGTTGCCGTTATATATATCTGAGTTGAATAATAACACAGATAGAGTAAAGCAGTGAGCGGCACAAAATAAAATATGCCACATTAGTAAATGTATTGTAATAGAATTTTCTGATTATGATTTTGATGCGCAATCTTCAATTTGCTTCAATATTTCAATATTATGTACCTGTCAGTGCCGATCACTGCTGTGAAGATAGCTTAAGAAAACTAAATCTGCTCATAATATCTACATAATGTAGCAGTACCGTTTTTTGGTTTTTTGGTTTTTAGTTTTAATAAAATTCTTTTGGAATATTATAACCCGCATCAATATACCTATGCTGACAATTTGATTCGATTTGGATAACGTTGACCCCATCAGAGAGCTGCTCAAAGTTTTCATTTTTGAATATTTGTGATATTTCTTGAAAAAAATTATAATAATGGAGTATTTAGGACAAAACCTTTTTAAACATGGGCTGATCTCCATATTAAAAAAAACATATAAGAAAGCTATATTCGGCTGTGCCGAATCTTATATACCCTTCACTAAATTATACTTTAAAATAAAAATTTTAAATATTTTGAGGTAAACACATTAAAATTTTTTTTCAACATTGTTTTTCAAAGTTTTTAAAAAAATAATTTTGTCTCAAATTGTTTTTTAAAATTAAAAAAAAAATTTTTTTTTTCAAAATTGTTTTCAATTTTTTTTTTCGATTTTTAAATTTTAAAAAATTTTTTTTTTTTTAATTTTTAAATTTTTTTTTTAAATTACTTGTGAAAAAAAAATTGTTTGTGGTAAAAAAAATTCGGGTTTAAAAATAACTTTCCCGATTTTGACCCATTGTAGGTCCAAATTACTATAGCCTTATATAAATCGTTGCAATGGACCTTGAAATATCTATCATTAGATATCCATATTGTTTATATTAATGACTTAGTAATCCAGATATAGATCAAAAATAGGCCTAAAATCGAGGTTGTCCCGGTATCTCAGCCATTTGTGGAAAGATTTCTTCGATTTTAAATAGCGACCGAGCCGGAACAATTCCCGTTATATTGATGTATCAATTATGTTTGTAAGTTATTTGGGGGCTAAGGAAAGTTGATTTCAACATACAGACGGACAAACGGACATGGCTATATCGACTTCGCTATATATAACGATCCAGAATATATATACTTTGTGGGGTCGCTATTGAAAAATGTAGAAATTACAAACGGAATGACAAACTTGCCACTCATGGTGAAGGGTATAATAAACACATTTTTCTTAAGGATTTTTAAAAGAAAAATTCAAATACAACGCTAAGGATTAATTTGTTATAACATTTTTTTAAATATTTAAACTATAATTTTCGGAAAATTATTTCATTTAATTACATATTTAATTTTTCTTTTCAGGCTGTCCGCCTTGTTCTACAGCATTTCGCCTGTGCCTTAAAGAATACTCTGCCGTTGAGCAGGGTACACCCAGTATATCAACAGGTTGTTCGTTTGGTAATACCACAACAACAATACTGGGTGGTTCCAGTTTTGTATTGAGTGATCCCGTTAGAGGGGCCATGGTACTGCCATTTACATTCAGATGGACGGTAAGTCAAAAAAAAACTATTAAGTTAAATTATAAAAGCCTTATTCATAAACTATTTTTAAATTTAAACTACTTTTTAAAATCAAATTTTGTATGGAAATTTTTATGAATATGCGGGTAAATATTTAGTAGGTTATATTAATAAATGATATACGGACTCAGAAGTCAAAAGTCATAGTACGATACTTGCTTAACCAAAAGTAATGCCTCTTGTAGGCACAAGAATCATATATAATTTGGGACAAAAATAATACAGAAGTCCTGAATTGTATTTCTTATTAAATCCAGCTAAAGATACAAACAAATGCATTTTAACATCTTAAAAAATACTAAATTATATTACTTAATAAGTCAAGTCAAATAGATAATGTCTACAAATGAGACCAAAGAGGCACGAAGAATGCTGACAAAGATCGTAGCATAGCGGTATTATTTGCCTTTTGGAGCTATTTCATTACAATTATTTGATTCTAATTTTTATAAATAACTTATAACTATAAATAATTTTAAAACTTTTGAAATCCAACCTAAACAAACTAATATTTAAATAAGTTGTTATCTTGTATTAAACCATAGTGAGAGAGAGAGAGAGAGAGAATGAAAGAGAGGAGTTAAATTTGTATACATATATTTTTTTATATGGCTCCATTATCCATTAGTGATGAGATTTGCAGCACAATTGTAACATTTTTGACACTGTTAAGTTTTAAATGGAACTAACAGACTAGCAATCAGATAGTTGTCGGTTCGACTCGTGGCTGCGACTTATTTTTTGTTTGTAAATACAAAATTCTATAAATAACTCTACGAACAAAACAACTTATTTCCGGCCAAAATATAAAGGATTACTTTTGGGACATCGCGAACAAAAATAAGTACTTATTTCAGTAGAAAAATAAGTAATCTAATCGTCAAATTCCCTTTATTTTTCGGCGTATTTTTGCTGGGATGTTTAAGAAAACCAATAGATATTTAAGAAAAACTTTTTTCTATTCAACATTATTTTGGAAATTGTTATACAAATCTCGCTCTGTTTTGAACTAGACGGAATAAATTACTATTACTTTTTAGCAAATTATACATAAATGATGTCAAAAGGGTATTAAATTCATTTTACACTCTGAAAAGTAATTTTGGCTCTAAATATTAAAATCCCATCACTGTTATACATATGACGTGAATGCGGATGATGGCTTGTGCCACATTGTATATTGTGCTTGAATTTTGATTTTCTTTTTTTTTTCTTTAAAAAAAAAAAAAAACGTAAAACATAAAACAAACTTTGTTTAGCACATGCCAAAACCGCAAAATTCTGATAAGAACTTATAGAAAAAAGTACCATAATTTATAGCTACATATTGCGTCTTTCTTGTATGCACAAGAAAACAATATTACATATTAAAATTTTTGGAATCTGTAGCATATTAAAGAACTTATGTACATAAGTATAACATAATATTGTATATACTTTTTATGAGGTCATTTAAATTGTTTTAAAATTGTACGTATTTTATAAATAAAACTACTGACCTAAATACATATACAAAATGTTCTAAATTCTTTATTTCAACTAAAAGTCTAATTTTTTCCTTTTAAGAACTTTTAAAAATATTTGTAATCTTTTCTAAATCATTAATCATTAAGCAATAGACTAAACGTAATATTAACCCAATACATCCATAATGTTAAACCATAATTTCTGACACTGCAAGGTCATCAATTTCTTACAACAAATAAGTGTTGATTGCTTTTATGTTTTTCTTTTTTTTCTTAATATTTTGATAGAAGGAACAATGGGTTTAAACTCCAACCACTAAACCAAGAAAAAAAGAAACCAAAGTCTTAAATACTTTAAACAATAGCTGTACAAATTGTTGTTTATACTTTAAAACATTAAACAATTTATAATAATGTTTTATTTTTATACTCAACCATTCATAGTTTTGTACATTCATTGTTCAATCAATCCCGGCCGCAAAACAGCCAGATTATGGTTGCTGGAAATCTTCTCTATCAAAGCATTAGAATTACAGTTTTTAGTTTTTTTTTTTTTTTTACTTGAAATTTATCATTAATTTTTGTGTTTTTTTGGTTTTGTTTAGAAAGCCTTATAAATATGAAGCCATTTATAAATGATTACATTTTTTAGGTTTTTTTATTAGTATTTTCGTTGAGATTTATTTGTAGTGAAACACAATTAAATTTTGAACACAAATATTATTGTTACCAAAATAGAAACAGCAGGTTATTAATTTATATGGTAAATAAGATTAGATTTTTTAAAATTTTTTAGAAAATATTTTAAGTTCTTTTGTAAAAAAAAAATACATTTTATGAAAGAACATTAATTTTTTAATATAACGGTAGATTTTTAAGTTTTAATCATTAAAACATTGGAAAATAATAATTGTCAAAGTAGTTTTGTTTACAGTAGTAAAGTTGTGTTCATCTTTGAAGATTTTTTTCTAAGATGCCAAGAATTTACTTTTGCAAATGTATTGAAATACTTATTTCTTAGTTGTTATAGTTTACATATTTAGCTCGTCTATATAGGTTTTGTGTAGTGCAGAATAAGTTGCTTTTGAAAATATGTTCATAAATGTGATTTAAAACACTCTGTGGTAGATAAAGGAACTATAGAAAATTGTCCTACAGACCCTATTTTATAGAAAAGTGTCTTGTGCAGACACTGTTCCATAAAGTGTCTTGTATAGACATAAAAGTGTCTTCTGTAGACATTGTTTTATTGAAAAGTGTCTTGTGAAGACACTATTCTACGAGTAACCAATTAAAAAACTCTAAGTAACCGGTGCATTCTGGGTATTAATTATTAAAACAAATATTATTTATCATATTTATGAAAGTTATTAAGATTTTATATAATTTTAGAATAATTTTATAAAAAAAATAATGAGTAACCATGTAAGAAAATATAAGTAACCATTGAAGTTTTTATAATATTCGGTATAAAAGATATTATTTATAATAATAACGAAAAATATTAAAAATTTGAATTATTCTATAAAAAAATTAACGAGTACTCATATGAAAATCATGAGTAACCGTTACATTTTAAGTAATATTGGATAAAAAAATAAATTATCTATACTGTTTATGTAAAATATAAAACATTTTCTTTAATATTTGAATTAATATTAAATTTAATTAACGAGTAACCACTTAAAAATTTTAAGTTACCGGTGATTTGAAAATATTATTTGATAAGAAAACTGATTATTTATTATAGTTATGCAAAATAAATAAGATTTTCTTTTATTAAGGAAATAAAATTTTATAAAATTAACGAGTAACCATATAAAAACTACAAGTAACCAGTTACGTTTAAATACTATTTAGTAAAAAAATAATAATTTTAAACATTTATGTTAAAATCTGTAATTTTTCTATAGTATTTAAATCAAATATTGAATTAAGTGAACTCTAAATAACCGGTAACATTTTATAAATTCCGGGAATGAAAAAGAATTTATTTGTTATAATAATTTAAAATCTTTAAAAATCTCAATATAATTGGGCAAATACTTTTAAAAAAATAACGGGTAACCATATAAAAACCATTAAGTTTTAAAGATAGTTAATGAGAATGAGTGTCTTCACAAGGCACTATTCTATAGAAAAGTGTCTTGTGAAGACACTATTCTATAAAAAAGTGTCTTGTGAAGACACTATTCTATAGAAAAGTGTCTTGTGAAGACACTATTCTATAGAAATGTGTCTTGTGAAGACACTATTCTATAGAAAAGTGTCTTGTGAAGACACTATTCTATAGAAATGTGTCTTGTGAAGACACTATTCTATAGAAAAGTGTCTTGTGAAGACACTATTCTATATAAAAGTGTCTTGTGTAGACACTATTCTATAGAAAAGTGTCTTGTGTAGACTCTATTCTATAGAAAAGTGTCTTGTGTAGACTCTATTCTATAGAATAGTGTCTTCTGTATATACTATTCTATAGAAAAGTGTCGTGTGTAGACCCTATTCCATAGAAAAGTGTCTTGTGTAGACACTATTCTATAGACAAGTGTCTTGTGTGGAACTATTCTGTAGGAAAGTGTTTTGTGTGGAACAATTCTACAGAAAAGTGTCTTGTATAGACATCATGTCACTTTAACATGGCAATGTCCTACAAGAGAACAAATTGACATCTTCTATACACTCATCGGGCTCGAAACTAACCCAAAAGGATCAGTTTTGTTTTGGTTATTGTCTTATTTACTTTTGTTACACGTTCTTTCATCATTTCTGTTATTACCTTTAAACTGTATAAGTTGTCTTCTGAGTGGGATATTTAAAAAATCAGTTTAAAGCAGTGATCGGCACAGACAGAGCCTACCACGTTTGTCAGTATACCAATGGATAATTAATTATGTTCGCATTTTTTGTTCATTGTAAACACAAAAACATATTTTCGAATTTCTTCTTTATATCATTCTCTTCGATACAATTGCTTAAATCAGTGGTCGTCATAAAGGTATCATGGATTATAATAACATGATATGCACTTTATTTCTAAGTTGTATTCTCAGCAGCAATAGATTCTGTTGTTTTTGTTTCTTATTTGATAATTTCTATGAACATTGTTGCCATTCATGTTGCTAATTTGTAAATAACCAATCGTGTTTGCCCCTGTTAGCTATGAGTACCGACCTGCTGGATATAAAATTTAGCAACCTATTTTCCCTGATTACTTCCCAGAAGCTCTACTTTGTTCATGTACGTTTTTGTTTAACTTTTAGTTAAGAAGCTTGAGTTATTTAAGCTTTTAAAGCTATTTCTGCTTAAATTTAAAAAATGTGGTTATTTTGAAAAAATATAATTTGTTTAAAATTTGTCTGATTAATAACAAAATTTATGTAAACTGTTTTTATCAAATAATACTTAAGTATTTAAATATATTTTATTAAGTTTTGTTTGGCAAAGTCTTCTTTCCTACCCAAAACATTTTACCCAGACTTCAGGCAATTGTCTGCATTTGAAATTTTGTATGTGTATTGCATAATCTTTATGATTTTCTTTTGTTTAAGTATGTTAAAATAAACGAGAAGTCAATAACATTAAAAAATCGCCCATTCATTTAGTTTTTTTTTCTTGATTTAATAAAAAATAAACTTAATAATTTTATAGTTTTCTTTAACCTTTTAATACAGCAGTCAGGCACCAAAAAAGGCAATTAATTTTTTTTTTTTTTGAAATTTAACCTTGTTTTTGTTATAAATCTACATAAGTTCCTAGGTTAATGTTTTTAAATTGCTATGAACACCAACTAAGTATATGAAGTTTAACAAAATAAAACTGTTAAACTGTTTTGTATCTAAAAACGTATGTGTGTGTGTTTGACTTCTTTTTCCTGTTAAAATAGCATCGTTTTATATATGAGTTTTTAGGCATTTATTGTTTATATGCCGCCTTTATAAGAAATTTTTAGTTTACTACTTGTTACTACCATCATAACCAACAACCACTACTTGCCACACTTGGTTGCTTGTTGACTAGAGTTTAAGTTTTTTTTTTTTTTTTTTTTTTTTTTTTTTGGTTTCTTTAACTTTGCTAAACATACAACATGAGGAAAAAATCATAAAACAAAACTATGTATTATGATTAAAAGTTATTTTTGTATTTCTGTTTTAAAATTAATGATTTTAAGCTACGGGTAGTAAACCAGATGATTCTGTCTGTCTTTTGTTTCTTTTTTTTTTCTTCTTGAAACAATAATAAATTTATGCTTGATGTATTATTTTTTTCCAAAAAGGCTTAAAATATTTTCCGTCTTTAGGAGAAAAAAAAATGTAGCTTTGTTATGTCTAAAAATAATTTTAAGTTTTTTTCTTTTTTTTTTTTTGAGTTTTCTTAAATACTACAAGAATTAAACAACAGCTAAAATAGTAGTAAAATAAAACATGATCATTTTCTGTTAAACATATTGCACAGTGGGGGTACTGAAAATTCAAAACAAAGAAAAATTAATGGTTGGTTAATTAGGTTTAAGGCTTATCAGTATGTATATATATGTTGTTTTTTTTTTTTAAATATCAATAAAAAGATTAATAAATTTGGTTTCTTTTAAATAAAAAGCACTCAATCTAGAGTGTCCAAAGCGTATAAGACCATTTATTCATGTAGAATACAAGGAAAACTGGGGGAATTATTTCCAGGAACACGAAATGGCTCTTTGAAATGGTGGTGATGTCGTTTGGTGCAGTGTTCTTCTGAAAGTCAGTTATTGAGAGAATCTTACAAACTTGGACTTGATTGCATGCTCTTTTCGCTTTGATCAACTGGTTGACTGCTAAGCTTACAGCCAAAGAAGTTTCTCTCAACTCTTAGACTCAATTTAAAAATAATGAAATTGAGAATTTTGTCTGCCTATTCCTTCCGCCACTAATATTGTTCTATTGTTTGTAAAAACATGGTCTGAAAACTATTAGGATGATAGGATGGCGTTAACTGTTACAAAGCAACAGCTCCTAACCGTTATTTTCCGTTGTAGACAAATATTTTGTTTAGTTTTTATAAACATTTTGCTTTAAATAATTAGTTTTGCAGTTTAATATATAAGGATAGCAATTTAGACATAATTATTCTTCTAACGAGATATGAAATACGAAAATGTTAAAACTTTTTAAAGTTAGTAAGGCCATTAACGTGTCTTAGAAAACTTAAATAAGAAATGTAAGAGAAATTAACATATTTCCAGTAAAAGTTAATTTTTAGTTCTAATATGCCCGTATTTACTCGTTTCGGAGTTATTGTCTTCTTGGGATAGCATTGACCTATTGGCAAGAATGCCCAAAAAGGGCAGTTTCAAAGCTCCATTTTAAAATTTTTAAGAATTTTGTTAAACAAATTTTAAGAATTTTTAGAACATTTCTTTAGGATTTATTGAGGATATCTGAGGGAATCAAAATATAAAAAAATAATATCAATACCTACCATAGTTTAGCCGTACCTACGATTTAAATTCTGCTGATAAATTCCACCATAAGACTTGTTTTTGAACAATTCTTGAACACAGTACCAAGGTTTCCAGGCAGCCGTGAAGTGAAGAAGAAGTGCAGCTCACGTGGGTCCAAGCATAGGTCCCTTTGTGTTATATAACTGCCAATAAAACTGTCAATTTTCAAAGACAATAAAAAATAAATGCTTTTACCGAACTTGGTTCATTCTAAACACATTAATAAGAGACACGTTTGCGAACTAATTCAAATAAAAATGGAACCCGTTATTTTGTTTCGTTATTTAGTTATTCAATGTTTTATGTTGGATCACCGGTGTTCCCGTGGTCGTCTAAGGGTTAAACAAATTTGGGTCCAAAATTGCTATTAAAACTATGACACTGCTTATAAAACGTCAAGGGTTATATAGCCAGAATATAACTAACGTCGATCGATGCATCTGAAATTTTTGATTTTAGCTTGCCTTTTTTTTTTGGCACAACCTGAAGGATCTGCCGAAGATGGATAAATGCCTTCTTCATTCGTGCAACTGAATGGTTTGGTTAAGGACTCATTACGATTGAGTGTTTTTAAATACAAAGAACCAAAATAATAGAATAATATATACATAGAAGCGTTACTGAGAGGGAAAAAACCTAAGTCGTGAGAATAGTACATAGGTTTGAGGTTGTATTGGTCTTTTTAATTTTCACCAGACACAGTTTATTTAAACTTTCTTCTATTTTCAATACCAAAAAGTGAAACTCTGTTCAATAAATTAAATTCTACCACAGATAAAATGAAGTGTCAAAAATCAATAAAAAATAATTTTTTTCATTTTACCAAAATTAATGTGTTTCTGAAACAAAAGTGTCCTGCAAAGTATTAAAAAAATTTGCCAAATATTGCGTAGAAGTGTAATAAAGTGGTTCGGTCTATATTTAGACGGAAAATCAAAGAAAAAATTTCAAGTATTTTGATGTGTTTAATTCTCTCACAAGTATGTTGAAGTCACATATCACAAGTACGTGTGAAGAGCGTAATTATTGTTACTCTCATCCAACTCTCAGTTGCGCCTCTAGTTGTACCCTATGACCAAAGTATACCAAGTAGTCCGACTCTCTATTTTTTAAATTACTCTCTCACATATACGGGTTCCGTGTAAATTCAACACCCTTGTGAGAGTATTAAACATATCAAAAGTCTCGAAATCTTGACTATAAATTGTCAAATAAATAAAGTTTTATACACGTAAATTCACTAACACACATTATTTTATAATTTTTTTTAAACACATTTAGCACTTTTTCTTTGCCGAAGGCGTCTATTTCGCACAAAATAATTTTTTTTTTATTATTAATTTTGACATTTTATTTTGTTTGTGGTGTAATTTAAACTATAGAACAGAGTTTAAATTTTCGGTATTGAAAAGAGAAGAAAATTGAAATAAATAAAAATTTTAAAATTTTTGTAGAACTCTGTGTCTGGTGAAATTTAAAAAGGCACCAACACATATACATTTTTGTTACTAACACATATTTAGTTAGGTACTTTTTCACTAACTTATGCATAGAGTTAGGTACAGCTGTCAAAGAGTCAAACTACTTGTTATACTTTGCAAAGAACCATGTAGAGAAAACAAATGAAAAATGCCAAAATAAAAAATTTAACAAAAAATAAAATTTCAAATTTTTTTTTTTTTTTTAATTTTGAAAATTTTAATTTTTAATTTTTTTCAAAATAAACAAACAAAAATGTTAACAGTTTTTTTTTAGTAATCTTGTCATCCAAATGTTTGATTTACCTTTCCCATAACAATAACCTTGATTTTTGCAATTATATTTATATATTTTACACCCCACTGTGTTAAGTTTGTTGGTGGTTTTTGTTACTGATTTTTTCCTTTTTTTTTTGTTTTGCTGCTTTCATGTACAATCAGTTTTAGGTTTGTGTCTTTAATTTTTCGTTTGGCTGCAGTGTTATTTTGTTGTTGTTGTTGTTTTTGGTTTCTCTCTCTCTTTTGAAAACTGCACTTGTTTTGTTATTGTTGCTGCTGCAGTTGTGTTGAAAATTGCACTTGTTTCTTATGGTTTATAAATTGCTTTACTAGCTGTGAATCTTTTGTTTTTCGTAAGCGTTTTTTTTTTTTTTTTTTGTTTCTTTTTCCTCTTATTATTAACAGCAACACAATCGTGTTTAAAACACGTTCTAAAATTAAACACTAATTAAACGAAAGGCTGCCTGCCAATAAACTTTAAAATACCGAAAGATGAAAGTCTGTAAATAAAAGATAAACACTGTTTTTTCTTCTGCTAACTTTATAATTTGATAAATAACATTTTGAATGGCTGGAGTTTAAAGTATAAGGAAGAGAAAAAAAAAAAAACAGGACTTGACACAGGAAGAGATTAAACATTATGTCGGCTTTTTGTTAAAATTGCCATAGCTACTTTTTATGTTGTGAAAAAAAAACTATATATCAAAACGTTATAAATAATAACCAAAGTTTTAATTAATAAAACATTTGACATTCTTTATCTTTAAACATATCTAACCTTGTGTATACTAAGAGATTTGGTTATAACCTTGTTACAATTGGCTGGCCACTTTTAATAACTTAAAAAATTAAACATTTGACAGACACAATTCTTTAATTTTTCTAGTTTATATAATTTTTAAACAAATTCCATTTATCACATCTGTTCACTTCCATTGACATCCCATTTTGGCTTAAATAATGGCATTTAACCAAGAACAAAAAAATTTTCTAAAATCGATTTTATTCTATGCTTTACAAAAAATCATAAAAACAATTGTTGTAAGAACAATTTTTGTTTTTTTTTTAATTTTAAACTCAATATGTGGTAGCACCTAATTTTGTATGTCTGTCTGCTAAATAACTTAAGGCTAAAATATTTCAACATGACACGCCAACCAACCAGCCTCTGTTTGTCTGTAAGCCACAATTCAGCTTACAATTGGGTTCTATACAGTGACTGAATGATTTCTTATAAATCGTGGTAAAAAGTGTTAAATTTTAAACACCATCTATTCTTAATATAGTAAAATAGAGTCTTAAACTCTCCTCCCTGGCTGAACATTTTTTTTTTTATATTTTTATTATTGTTTTTGTTGGTTTCTTAACTACCCATATACGGTGTAATATGAGAAACAAACCGAACCGAAAAAAAAGATCGAAAAATCATGTGTTTCAACTTGTTGAAAAATAAACAGAAATAAATGCAACATTAACCGATAGCTTAAAGCTATTAAAACTATAGATATGTATAAACGAGTACTCGTTCGTTCGTACTCACACATGTATTGATGTGTTTTAACTTTATTTTTTTTTCTTTCTCAGTTTCATTTGATTTTCAAACTCATTGGACACGACGAACAGTGGGTTTGGAAATACAAAATTTTCATAAAACAAATTTTAATTTTTCAAAATTTTATTTGAAACTAATAAATTTCTTTAAAATCTTTTTGTGGAATTATTTTTCAAATATTTTGTTTTACATTGGAACATATTTAATATTGTTACGTTTTAACCTTTTTAAAACGTTGGTTTATTTCCTTTAAATAGCAGCTTAAACATTTAGTACTGCCATACTTATAAATAATGCTAATAACCGCATGCTATCAACATTGTTGATAAGTAGAAGCTTCTACTGATGGACGTGTTTATAAACATCATGAATTTTGCAGGCATATCGTTATTGCAAATTCGTAACAATATAATTTTAATTTACAATATAAACCCATTAAAAAATATACTTCGTTACGTTTTTATATGGTTACTCGTTACTTTTGTATTATAATGTCAATTAAAAAATACAATCATTATTAAACCCTCTAGTCTAAGTGTTTATTATACAAAAAAAGTACCGGTTACTTAAAGTTTTGAAATGGTTACTCTTTATATTTGTTCAAATATGTTTACAATAAAAAATAAACTTTTATCTATTTAACTTAATTAAAATAAAATTAAAATTTTCGTTTAAAATATTTTAAGAAAATTTGCGGTTACTCCTTAAATTTGATTCCGAAATAATTCAAATAATCGGGTAATTTTTTATTAAAGCACAAAACATAACAAATATTAACTATTGCATTTAAATTTGATAAGAAAACCAACGGTTACTCATAGTTGTTAAATGGGTACTCATTAATTCAATCCCATATAATCTTGTTAATCATTCGTATTTTACATAATTTTTGTAAATTAAAAATTTTACTATACAATAAAACTAGAATTTCAACGGTTACTCATAGTTTTTAAATGGGTACTCATAAATTTTTTTAAATTAAATTTAACTTATTATAGAAAATCTTCTTGGTTTTATATAAATATTATTAATGAGAATTTTTTTTAACAAACGACATACAAAATCAAAGGTTATTCATAGTTTTTAAATGGGTACTCATTAATATTATTAAATTAAATTTCAATTATTATAGAAAATAGTTTTTATTTTATATACGTATGGTTAATAATCATTTTCTCAACCAAAATAAATAAAAAAAATCAATGGTTACTTAAAAATTTCAGCAATATTAAAGATAGTCTTGACTACGTTATATAAATAATATTAATAATACCCATTCTTATGAAATATCTTTAAAAATTAATGGTTTCTATATGGTTACCCGTTATTTTTTTAAAAGTATTTGCCCAATTATATTGAGATTTTTAAAGATTTTACTTTATTATAACAAATAAATTATTTTGCATTCCCGGAACATATAAAATATCACCGGTTACTTAAAGTTATTATATGGTTACTCGTTCACTTGATTGAATATTTGATTCAAATATTATAGAAAAGTTACAGATTTTAACATAAATGTTAAAAATTATTATTCTTAAATAAAAGAAAATCTTATTAATTTTACATAACTATAATAAATAATCAGTATTCTTATCAAATATCATTTTCAAGTCAGTTTTTAAGTGGTTACTCGTTAATTAAATTCAATTTTAATTAAAATATTAAAGAAAATATTTTATATTTTACATAAACAGTGTAGAAAATTTATTTTTTTAGCCAATATTACTTAAAACGTAACGGTTACTCATGATTTTCAAATGAGTACTCGTTAATTTTTTTTTATAAAATAATTAAAATTTTTAAGAAAATCTTTAATATTTTTCGCTATTATTATAAATATTGTCTTTTATACCGATTATTATAAAATCCTCAATGGTTACTTATATTTTCTTACATGGTTACTTATTATTTTTTTTTAATAAAATTATACAAAAAAATTGTTATTTTTGCATTTGAATTGGTTTCTTGTTAATGTTTTGCTTTATTAAATAAAAAAATTAAGAAAAAACGATAAATTTCTTCATTTTAAAATGGTTACTTGTATTTGAAATGGTTACTTGTTAATTTTTGCTTAATATTTTGAAATAAGTAAAGCATCATGGAATTTTAATTAAAATCACAAATCTTTAATAACTAACCATTGATTATTTATACAATATGTTCTATTAATAGATCTCTTTTTATAATTAAATTAATAAATTATTTATAAAATTTCCAATTTCCATAACTTTTCCTTTTGCTCTTAACACTGTGTGTGTGTTAGAGTTTCTTTGCTGCCCTGTCTGGTTGCGGTCAATAGCAATAGTAACATTGAATTTATTCATCTACTGTAATTCTAACTATTTATTCTTGAGAATTCAACAAAAACAAAATTAAATGCAACTCTCATACTCAGCATAGGAATTGCGATACTAGACAATAGCGTGTGTGTGTGTGTGCTGGTTGGCTAGATGGTTGGCCACATTTCATAGAAACGTTTAACAAACCATTGCAATATGAAATGTTTTTTTCATTATATTCATTTAATTTTCTATAAATGCAGCATGGGGTGCTGTGTGGTAAGAGGCTGAAGAAGAAGAAGAAAAAACGAAGTATATTAAAACGACCACATTTGCGAAGAGAGTAGTATACTTCTTAATACCCAGACTATCAACTACTACCAACTTGTATGGATACTTATAGCAGTAGTACTCCTCGTACCATTTACCAAGAGCATACGACTGACTTTTACGACTAGAGTAGAGAATTTTAATGCAGTCTTAACTGAGACACTTACACACATACTCGGTCCGTCGGTCGTTTAGTTTAGTTGGCGCGACAGGCAGACCGACAGACAGACAGTCAAACAAACAAATAGTCATTTATTCAGTTAGTCAACTCAGCCAGGCACATTTGTTAAGACGAAATGAAACACAAAAAAAAAACGTACTGAAAAAAACAACCTGTTTCGTGGGAACATTGCCTTGCTTGGAGTTCGAAAATCGACAGCAACAATAATAACAACAACAACAACAACCACAACATTACAAACAAAAAATGTTTAAAAACTTCATGAGCTCATAACATACCACAAACAAAAATAAAGACAGTTAAACCAACACACAAACCGTCAATATTAAAAGGCTTAAGCATTAGGCTCTGGCATTGCTGGCTGCTTTTGTTTTTGTTTTTCTACTTCTCTTCATCATAATAAAAACTGACCAAATTGTCTAACATACACTAACACACACACTCTTAAGTTGGCTTAAAGCAGCTGCTTGAAAGTATGCAATGTTTTTAAAATAATTATTTTCTACAAGGATTTTATAAGTGATTATAACTTTTACATACTTTTATGTAAAAAACTTGCAATATCTTTTAACAGGGTGTTAAGCTTTACAGAATACTGTATTTTAAGACGATATGTTTACAGTGTATAACTTCTAAAGGATTTTCCAATAAGGATGGTTTGATTTTAACAGTCTGGGGGCTTACTCCCTAATTCGATTCGCAAGGAAATCTTTTTGAATTACAATGTATTTAGCATATATTTTCGAACATTTTCGTTTTCCGATTGAGTTATGCAGTAACCGCCCTGCTCCGGCCATGCTTATTTGGGGGCATCTGATTCAGTGATTCGTTTCATAAGAAAAAATATAAAGAAAATCAAATTTGTTGGAAAAAAAAAAATAAGTTTTTACATAAGACATCCTTTTCTCAACCAATTTTAAAAAAGTCTCTTTTGTATTAAAAAAAAAAAACTATTTTAAAATCAATATCAAAACAACATAAGTAATAAAACAAAATTTAAAATGATATTGGAAATTTGTCTTATACCTAGAAGAAAATTTAAAATAGTCAGTGGTTAGGCAGTATACTTCTAGAAGGAGCATTTGACTTTAAACATATTTTTAACGCTAATTAATTTTGTTGTGGTTAAATATTATTATTAATATAATAAAATTTTATAGACATTTGTCTTTATACATACTAGCTAGTAAATATCTTCAATCCGAGCAGATTTTGTAAAGAGCCTAAATGTTGTAGGCCTTTAAATGGTTAAAAAAACCTGAATTGTGGTGTAATCAATGTCTTCACTTAAAACCATTCTAAAAAAAAACTACCTATAATCAATAAAACAAAATTATAATTTCTCGAATTCCTTAAACTCAAATAAAAACTAGACTAACTGAATAAATTTTTTCTTAATGCTTCAATTTAATTTAATAAATACACTAACCAACATCAGCAAAAATGATGCCACTATAAAAATTTATGTAATTCATATTTATTTATGCAATTACAAGAAATCAATTTAAAATTACAATGAATTCATACATTTAATGATTAAATTGTTAAATGAAAAGCTTAAACACATACACTTCTAGTCTATATACGCAAACGAGTGTGTGTAACAGTGTGTGCGTGCTCACGTGTTAGTGTGTCGGTGCGTGTTTTTATATAGAACTCATAAATGAAACCTGTTAAATGAATGAAATGAAGAAATGTTTTATTTTTATTTTTTTTTCTTTCTTTTTTTACTTTGTATTTAACTCGTTCGTCCCAAGTATTAATTCTTGTACTTTTTGCTCCCCGATTCTGTTTCATACAATTCATTTGTACTTTTTTTCTGCTTCATTATGTTGTATGTTGTTGGTCGTGTTGTTGTAGTTCTTCTTCTTTTGTTCAAGGTGTTTTTAAGCCATTTGTTTGTTGTTGTTTATGTTGCTGCTGTTCTGGGTTCTGTTTAATTTCTTTTGATGAAATACTTAAAAATGTTCGAGTACGTACATGTTCTACATTTACAAAGGCAGGCAGACAGACAGAGGGACGGACGAACGGACAGAACAGACAAATACAATCTATATAATAACAACAACAACAATATCAGAAAATGTTAATCGTGTTTGTTGTTGCTGTTATAGTTTTTTTGTGTTGTTTTTGCCTGGTCATACACACTCGTATTGTTTGTTGGTGACTTGTTGTTTACATGATTTGGTTGTTATTATTATTATTGTTGTTGTTGCTGTTGATGTTTTTTCATGAACTCTTTGAGTGCGTTTTTTTTTTTTTTTTTGCTTTATTTAGTTTGATCATTAACTGAAGTTTTTAAATCAAAACTTCTACAATTTTACACCAGTCTTTAGTCCAGTAGTTGATTCGTATTCTTAAACCCTTTTCTTTAATCTAAAACTTGAACGGTTTTGCTAATAGATTCTGGTATGCTATTGCATCAAAATACATGTCTATAGCAAAATTCATTCAAATCTATAAGTTTTATTAACAAAATTCAAATGTCCAATGCTTCTTCTGTAAAATTATTAAAATATTAGCTCAGTTTGTGTTTTATGTGAATATTTCAGTATGTTCGCTGAAATCGATTGTTCGAAGGTCCCAGATACCTGAAGGACTCACATACTATATTAATAAGAAATACATTCTAGAATATTGGTATTAAACATCAGCAAAATCGGTAAAGATCAGACTCAGATATATATAGTTAAAGAAACAAGACATCATCGATTATCTCAAATAAGTATGTACTAAAATTTGAGCATTGATAATATTTATACCAAAGAGCTTTCCAAAGCGATTGTCCATTTTTTTACAAACAAATTTGTTCACCCAAAATTGTTATTTTCATAAAAATATGTAAAAGATTAGAACTTTTGTAAATATTATAGATGTTATAACTTTAAAAAATAAACTAAAATAATAAACTTTTATGGGTTTTATAACTTTTACAATTTTGATTTAGATAAAAACCTCGAGATTTGTATAACTTTTCTTTGATTTTGTAGCTTTTTATAACTTTAATAGCTTTTTTAACTTTTATAACTTTATAACTTTTATAACTTTTATAACTTTTATAACTTTTATAACTTTTATAACTTTTATAACTTTTATAACTTTCATTACTTTTATAACTTTTATAACTTTTATAACTTTTATAACTTTTATAACTTTTATAACTTTTATAACTTTTGTAACTTTTATAACTTTTATAACTTTTATAACTTTTATAACTTTTATAACTTTTATAACTTTTATAACTTTTATAACTTCTATAGCTTTTATAACTTGTATAACTTTTATAACTTTTATAACTTTTATAACTTATAACTTTTATAACTTTTATAACTTTTACAGCTTTTATAACATTTATAACTTTTATAATTTTTATAACTTTTATAACTTTTATATCTTTTATATCTTTTATAACTTTTATATCTTTTATATCTTTTATAACTTTTATAACTTTTATATCTTTTATAACTTTTATAACTTTTATAACTTTTATAACTTTTATAACTTTTATAACTTTTATAATTTTTATAACTTTTATAACTTTTATAATTTTTATAACTTTTATAACTTTTATAATTTTTATAACTTTTATAACTTTTAAAACTTTTATAACTTTTTTAACTTTTATAAGTTTTACAAATTAACAAATTTTAAAACTTTTCAAGTTTTACAACTTTGATAAATTTGTTTTGGATTTAGTTTAAAAAAACTTTCAAGCTTTTTTTTAAACTGCATGCAGCGTATCGTTACACTTCGTCTACTAATGACTGTATTCCAGTTTCCTACAAAATGACTTTGTAATTTAATGTTTTTTAAGCTGTTCTTTTTTTTTGTGTGGTTCATTCCTTTTCAAAATGCTTAAATTGTTGATTTTACAGTAGGCTGTTTTTGTTGTTGTTGTTTTTGTTATTATTGTAGTTCTTGTAGTTTTTATTATTGTTGTTTGTACACACATTGTAAAGAGGCCTGATGTGGTTCTCTTGGTTTTGAGGTGGCATGGTGGCATTTTAATCAAGATCAAAATTAAAGATTAAACTTGGCTTAAATGCAATCATGCTTATGTCTTTTCATTACCAACAAATACAAAACATATTCTGCTTAAAAAAAAGAAGACCCAGAAAATAAGAGAGTATAATAAAAATTGGTTTCACAGGATTACAAGTATAATTTGAAAGACTTTATTTCTGTTTTTTTTTTTCGAACGTACCGTTTTAATTTACCAAATAACCAACGAATGAAAAAAAAGTAAAAAAACTAAAAGTGTTATCAATGATTGTTTAGCTCTTGAAATATTTTGTTGCTTTAAAATTGTTTTTCTTAATTCCGCGAAATATGATTACAATTTTGGTTGTGTTTTCTTTTTATATTTTTGTGTTAAATCATGTAATTTGTTGTTAAACCCTGTAATTTAGTTTTATGTTTATTTTTTTTTATTTTCGAAAATAAAACTCCCAAATTATATTTTGTTTTCGTACATTTAGCGGGATTTTTTAAGACATTAAAAATTATTATTATTCTTTTAGTTAGTTACCTTTATGCGTGTTTATAATGTTTATTTTTTTAAATTTATAGTTTTTGTTTGTATATATATTTTTTTTTATTATACGTTAATTGGACAAGTTAATATCGGACTTGAGGTTATATCATGTCAGTTAAAATGTTACTTTACTTAATAAAGGTGTTGTTGCTGTTTTTAGCTCCTTTTTTAGCATTATTTTTTTTTTATATATTTTTGATTTTCAGTTGGCGTTTTTGTGTCTTAAAGTGTTACACATTTAATTAAATTGTAACCCACAAATGTTTTACTTCCTTTTTGCTCTACTTAAAACTTGTTGAAATTTGGCCTAATGTTAAGTTAATGATTGTTTGTTAAGGTTTTTTGTGTTGTGGGTTTTAGTTAAAAAAAATTATGAGTTTTTGTTTTGGTGTTTATTTAAATATATTTTAATAAAATTTGTAGATAAATCTTGAGGGGTTTCCTAAAAATGTAATTTTTACATAAGACTTATAATTTACTAACAAAAATGCTGTAGTGTTCTTTTGTCCTTTTTATACGCTCTAAAAATGCCCATTTAGTTTTTATAAAAAAAAATTTATTTATTTTTGAAAAATTATAAATTCATAAAAATTTCAAAAAAATTTATTCGAATAATTTTAATCGAATATTTTTAAATTTCATAATTTTTATATAATCAAAATCATCATAAAATTTGTATAACTAAACAAAAATATTCGAATAATTTTAATCGAGTATAAAAAATTAGCCGAATAAATTAGGTTATTTTTAATTAGTGTCATTATTTTCATAGATAAATAAAAAATCATCATAAGATTTAAATAAAATTATTCGTATCATATTAATCGGTTATTAAAACTTAACCGATTAATTTGGTTTTTTTTAAAGAAAATATTAATTTATTTTCGAATAATTATAAATTCATAAAAAATCTAATAAAGATATATTCGAATAATTTTAATCGTACAAAAACAATATTCGAATAATATTTTTTAATTTTATAATTTTTATTAAAAGAAACCTTCATAAAATATATATAACACAACAAAAAAAATTTGATTAATTTTAATCGATTATAAAAACTTCTCCAATTAATTTAGTTTTTATTAAAAAAATGAATTGAGGTAATTTAATCGATTATAAAAACTTAACCAAACATTTTAATTTAAAACTATATTTTTAAATTCATAAAAAATCGAATAAAATTTAAATCGAACAAAAATAATATTCGAATAATTAAAATCCGAATAATATTTTTTTCCATTTTATAATTTTTATACAAAATGAAAATCATATAACTGAACAAAGAAATACGAATTTTTTAATCGAATAATTCAATCCGAATATTATATTTTTATATTTGATAATTTTTATATACAATCAAAATCATCATAAAATTTGTATAACTAAACAAAAATATTCGAATAATTTTAATCGAATATAAAAAATTAGACGAATAAATTAGGGTTTTTTTTATAAAAATATTAAAACTTAATGTCAAAATAACTAATTTCATAGAAAAATAAAAAAATCATCATAAGATTTAAATAAAATTATTCGTATCATATTAATCGATTATAAAAACTTAACCGATTAATTTGGTTTTTTTAAAGGAAATATTAATTTATTTTCGAATAATTATAAATTCATAAAAAATCTAATAAAATAAAATATTCGAATAATTTTAATCGTACATAAACAAAATTCGAATAATTAAAACCGAATAATATTTTTTTCCATTTTATAATTTTTATGCAAAACAAAATCATCATACAATTATTATAACTGAACAAAGATATACGAATTTTTTTTAATCGAATAAAAAAAATACTCGAATAATTTAATTCGAATATTATTTTTTTCGATATCATAATTTTTATATATAATAAAAATTATCATAAAATTTGTATAACTAAACAAAAATATTCGAATAATTTTAATCGAGTATAAAAAATTAAACGAATAAATAAGTTTTTTTTTAAAAAAAAAAAATTAAAACTTAGAGTCAAAATAATTATTTTCATAGAAAACTAATAAAAATTTATTCGAAAAATTTTAATCGAATAAAAAAATATTCGATTAATTTTAATCCGAATAAAATAATCATAATTTCATAACGATTTTTAGCACTAAAAACATTATTATCAATAATATGTGAATGTCATAACTTTTCATTTTAGATGACATTATATAAACAAAATTGTTTATAATTTTTTTTAAAATCCTAAACATACTCTACAGTTTCTTTAATTAATTTCTACATGCCATTGGACCGTTAACATATAATACCTCTCATTTCAATTTTCTTAGCAATTCAATTCAATTTCATTTCATTTTTAAACAGAAAGAAAAAAAGTAATGAAATGAAAACAAGTCATGTTAATGATCTGATTAAAATTGATTTAATTACAATTGTATTTAAAAAACACATACTTACATATACTGTTATTTTAATTTAATAACATTTAACAGCAAAATGTTAACAATTTTTTGTTTGTAACAATAAAATAAAACTCTTTTACAAACAAAAACGAGAATAAAATTAAGAGAGAAAGAAGAAACCATTACAATTTAACACTATAAGAAATGAAGACTTCATTAAAAACAAAGTATTTCAGTTAAAAACAACAGCCACAGCTAATTATGCGCCTTATAAATGTTTAAACAAAAACAAAAGACTTGCAAAACATATTGGCACAGTGGAAACAGTAGCAGCCACATTTTTAAAACAGTAACAGCAGAACATGATTTTTGCATTCTTACAGTTGAAACAAAAAAAAAAAAAAGAAAATGAACAAATAACATATTCTTTTTTATTTAATGTAAAATGTTTAAAATTTGTTAATTGGAACAAAACGTGCAAATAATTTTAAATTCAATTAAAAAATAAATTTGTATGTTTTTTTGTTTAGCAAGGATATTTTTATAGTTTTAAATGATTGTTAACATTTATGTTTAAAACCATTAATCTAACTCTTGGTAGTAAGTAGTTGTTGTTGGCTTTCAGTTCATAATTGCTTATGAATGTAAATTATGTAAATTTATTAACTCAATTGTTTAGTAATAAATTGTGTAAACACTATTTCAACTATTTCTTTTCTGTCTGTCGTGCCTTCATATCTATATGTAGTTATTTATGTTAATGTTATTGTGTACTTTTTAACACACCTTGTGTTACAATTTTAACAATTCTACAATTCTTTTTTTTTTTTACTTTTTTTGCTCATTCATTTCATACCTTGTAACATAACTAAATATGCTAATGGCTTTAACAATAACTATTATAATGCTAAAATACGTGGTAAGGTTGTGAAGTGTTTAAACCAGAATTTTGTTTGAAATAAATATTTTGCTGCAGCTGATTTAATTACCCCAACAAAAAAGCTCATTAAATTAACAAATTATTTGAGGCTACAAATAGCATACTTAACAAAGAAACCATAAATTTGTTTTAAAAGCCAAATTTAAATAAGTAAAACTAAACTGGCTTTACAAATCATTATAATCAAGCAGTTAGTTCATCCTTTGTTAAATAATTTTTCCTACTTATATGTAGAAAGATAGAAAGAAATAAATAAATATCCATCACTTATGTAAATTTTCAGTAAAATAAAAGTGTTTTTTATTATCCAACGAAAAAAAAGAAAAGAAAACAAAATCATATAAGTACATTTACATACATTTGTATTCGTAGACTGCTAGTATAAGTTAGTAAGTAGTTGCAGGAAAAAAATAAGGAAAAATTTATTATTTCACATGAATTTTGTAGATTTACAAATAATTTAATACCTGTCCCAGCAATCAACTTGAACATCCATCAATAAATGGTCTTTCATCACCACCTTGAGTCATGCATACAATAAAATCCGAATGAATAAATTTTATATTTTGTGAGGATTTTTTTTTTTTAATCTTTTTCTTTACTTTTTGGTTTAGTTGCTGAAAAAGAGCTTCTTATTTTGTGGCGTTACATAGAGTAGTAAAGGCAAGAAAAGAAAAGAAGTAAACCTCCCTCTTTAGCTCCTTAAGTCTGATCAAGCGACCATCATACACCACTCACTCCACCCAGTTTGTAAATGTTGAAAAATGCAGACGATTTTTTTTTTTTTTGTTTTATATTTTCGTTTTAATTCGTATGTAGATGTTGTATATGTAACTGCCACTCTAAAAGTATTGATAATGTCTTTCCGTCCGAGTATAAAATATTTTGTGTGCCTTTTCATGATGTAAGTCACGATTATTTGTTGTTGAAGAATTATAGAGTAGTCGTCCACTAACCAATTTTTTTTTTATTTTTTTATTTGGTTTTCGTCTTCACTGTTTCTTGCAGTTGTATTTTGGTTTTTGGTGTTTTTTATTCATTTTATATCTTTTTGTATGCAGTGCTATTTCAATGAAACATTAAAAATATCTTTGGCAATAAATAATAATGATTTCATTTGGATTTTAACTTTTTTTTTTCTATCATAACCGCAAAAATAAAATAAAACTAAGAAAGAAACACAAATTTACGTAGTTTTTTGCTGCTGCCTTTGAAAAAACCTTAAAGCTATAGGTTTTTGGTGGTGCTATTTTACGTAGTCTAGCAACAACCTGTAACTCTATAAATTTGTATCCTAAGAAGTTAAAGAAGAGTTTTTTTTTTATTAAAGTAAAAAAGGAAACACGTTTCTTTAAGGAATATGTATACAACATATTCGTGGTAAGATAGTTATTTAATGTATATCAATAGCCTTCCAATTTTAGAAGTTTTTTTTCTGTTTCATAATCATAATTGGAACTGTTTAGTAAAGTTAAAAGGGAGGTTTTTAGTGTTTTTTAAAAACAACAATATTAATATTATAATCAAATTAAAAATCAATTAAAGAAAATATTCGATTAATTTGTATCGAATAAAAAATTATTCGCATAAATTTATTCGAATAAAGTCCTTTTTCAATAATTTCCTATAAGATTTTATAATCATATAACATTAAAAATAAAGTTTTCTTAAGTAAAATTAAACGAATATTTTTAATCGAATAAAAAATATTCGATTACTTTTTCGAACAAATTTATGATTTCATATTTATCAATGATTTTTATTATCTAATAAAACAAAAATTATAGATTTTTCAAATAAGAAAAATTTGTTTAATCGAATAAAAGATTTTTAATCGAATAAAAAATATTCGATTACTTTTTCAAACAAATTTATGATTTCATATTTATCAATGATTTTTATTATCAAATAAAACAAAAACTATACATTTTTCAAATAAGAAAACTTTGTTTAATCGAATAAAAAATATTCGGCTATTTTTTCGACTTAAAGATTTTTGAGATTAAAAACATAATTATCAATAATAAAGTTTTTTAAAGTCTAAAGGCCTTATACATAATTAATTTGTAAATTTATCAAAGGTTTATAAAAATAGATTTTGTATGGAAATTTTGTTTTATGAACAACCGAATTTGTTAAAAAGAATTTTAATAATTTATAGATTTATTATAAAATTTTTAAATTTACAGTTATAATTTCACAAAAAAAAAAAAAAAATATAATAAAAATTTATTCGAATAATTTTAATAGAAAAAAATATTCGAATATTTTTTGTCCGAATAATATAAGCATATTTCATACCAATTTTAGCATTCAAAACCATTATTATCAATAATTTTTGTTTAAGTAAAAAACACACCGAATCAATTCATTCGTTAAATAAAATTTGACTCGATTATTTTTATTCGTAAAATTATTATATATTTCGATTTTATAACAAAAATATGAAAAAATTTTTATAAATAAACAAAAAATATTCGATTAATTTTAATCGATTATAAAAACTTCACCGAATATTTTAGTTTGGTTTTTATAAATAATTCAAATTTATTCTCGAGTAATTATAAAATCACAATAAAATTTAATAAAAATGAATACGAATAATTTTAATCTAACAAAAAAATATTCGAATAATTTTTATCCGAATAAAATTTTTGTTCAATTTTTAATTTTATATAAGCAAAATTATCATACAATTTGTATAACTAAACAAAAATATTCGATTTATTTTAATCGATTACAAAAAAATCAACCGAATAATTTAGTTTTTTTTTATAAAAAAATTCTATAATTTGTATGTAAGCAAAAATATCATAACATTTTAATAACTAAACAAAAAATATTCGATTCATTTTAATCGATTATAAAAACTTCACCGAATATTTTTTTCTTATAAATAATTCAAATTTATTCTCGAGTAATTATAAAATCATAATAGAATTTAATAAAAATTAATACGAATAGTTTTAATCAAACAAAAAAATATTCGAATAATTTTTATCCGAATAAAATTTTTTTGTTTAATTTTATAACTTATATAGATATAAACAAAATTATCATACAATTTCTATAACTAAACATAAATATTCGATTAATTTTAATCGATTAAAAAAATCAACCGAATAATTTAGTTTTTTTTATAAAAAAATTCTATAATTTTTATATAAACAAAAATAGCATAACATTTTAATAACTAAACAAAATATATCCGATTAATTTTAATCGATTTTTTATTTGTTTTTTTCTATAAAGAATTAAAATTTATTCTCGGGTAATTATAAATTCATGACAAAATATACTAAAAATGAATACGAATCATTTTAATCAAACAAAAAAATATACGAATAATTTTTATCCGAAAAAAATATTTTTGTTCAATTTATAATTTTTATATAAACAAAACTATCATACAATTTGTATAACTAAACATAAATATTCGATTAATTTTAATCGATCACAAAAATTTAAACGAATAATTTAGTTTTTTTTTTATAAAAAACTCTATAGTTTTTATAAAAACAAAATCATCATACAATTTGTAAAAATTCGATTAATTTTAATCGATCATAAAAATTAACCGAATAATTTTTTTTAAATTAAAAAAATTAACCGAATAATTTAGTTTTTTTTATACAAAAATTCTATAATTTTATATAAACGAAATCATCATACAATTTGTTTAACTAAACATAAATATTCGATTAATTTTAATCGATTATATAAAATTAACCGAATAATTTTTTTTTTAATTAAAATAATTATCCGAATAATTTAGCTTTTTTTATACATTCTGTGATTTTTATATAAACAAAATGATCATACAATTTGTATAACTAAACATAAAAATTCGATTAATTTTAATCGATCATAAAAACTTAACCGAATAATTTTTATTTTTTTTTAATTAAATGTATTGTCGAAGAATTATAATTATGCATATATAAAAATCTAATAAAAATGTATTCGATTAATTTTAATTAATCCAACAGAAAAATAGTTGAATAATACTTATCCGCATAATATTTTTTTGAATTTCATAATTTTTATACATATAATTATAATCTCCAAAAAAAATATATAATAAAAATTTATTCGAATAATTTTAATAGATAAAAAATTATTCGAATAATATTTATCCGAAACATTATTATCAATAATATTTGTTTATGTAAAAAATGGACCGAATCAATTTGTGCGTTAAATAATATTTTAATCGATTATTTTTATTCGTATAATTATTTTATATTTTGATTTTATAACAAAATCATCATAAAATTTGTATAACTTTTAATTGATTATAAAAACTTAACCGAATAATTTAGATTTGCTCGTGTTTTATTTATTCGTTAAATAAAATTTTAATCGATTATTTTTATTCGTATAATTATTTTATATTTTGATTTTATAACAAAATCATCTTACAATTTTTATAACTTACAATTTTTATAACTTAACAAAAATATTTGATTAATTTTAATCGATTTTAAAAACTTATCCAAATAATTTATATATACTTGTATTATAAAAAAATAAATTTATTGTCGAATAATTATAATTTCCCCAAAAAATCATTTATTTTAGCTTTCATATCAAAAATTATAAATTTATTATTGATAATTTAAATAATTTTAAGCGAATAAAAACTATATTCGGTTAATTTTAATAATTAAATCATAATTTTATTAAAAATTTGTATCATAAAACTAATAGAATAACATTGTTTGTTTAAAAAAAATGAGACGAATGCTTTTATTCACATGAAAAAATATTCGATTAAATTTAGTCGATTGTAAGAAAATTGGCCGAATAATTTTGTTTTTATATCACAAAACCAAAATTTTTTTGTATAATAAAAAATGATTCGAATAAAAAAATTTCGTATAACTTTTATCATCAAAGAACGATATTATTATGTTGTGATAAATCAAAAACGAATCAAATAATTTTATTTGTTTAAAAAATGTTTCGATTATTTTTATTCGTTTGATTTTTGATTTTTCGTTTTTGTAATTATCTTTAAACAAAAATCTGTTAAATTAATTTATTTAACTTAAACACTTGAATAATTGTTGCAAACCCCTTATAATTGTGATAAGCATCTTGTGAATGACAATAACAAGCACTTTAATAAAAATTATACAAGTAAAATGAAAATACACAAACCAACAAAAATGACACAAATTTAAAATTTACTTAAAAATAAATAAATTTAAATACCAGTACACAAGTATTGACAAGCTGAACAAAAAGTAACCAACTACTTGAGTTTAAAACAAAAACTTTTTTGAACGAATAATTTCTGTTGTTTTCAACAACATCATCAGGTTAATGAAATGTAAAAAAAAAAAATTAAAAAAATTCAAATTAAAAGTAAATGAGTGCTTGCTTGTACTTTACCTAGATATTTTTTTTATACATTTACTTTTAAATAACGGCAGTCAAATTCAAAACTGACAGAAGCTGAGTTTTGTAAATTTCTTGTTGTTTGTAGAAATATGAATGAGTAACTACAAGATGACACTTGAAATATCCACAAGTATACAATTGTACTTGTGTATTCGTATTCGTATTTTTTGTTTGAAAATGTTTTGTTGCTGAATGAAGATGATGAGGTAGAAATTTAACAATGGACAAGCAACTCAATGATATACTTAATGAAAATTAAAATAATTTTTTAGCTTAAAGCTTTTTTATTTCATAAACAACCATTTCTTTTTTCATATTTTATCTAAACTTAACAGAAAAAAAATATAGTTATAAAAATTCATATGCTCACGTTTTTTTGGTTAAAATGTTTGTAGACAAGATTTGAAGGCACGTTTCTTGCTTCAAATTCTTATTGACAAAAGTTGGCACAAAAACAATAGCTGGCCAAAATGAAAAGCCATTCTATAAATACTCACAAACATTGTTCAACTTCCTAAATATATGTTTTAAACAATTTATATCCTGTAATTTTCTATAAAACATAAAACGTATACAAGTATGTATGTATGTATTTTTTTTTTTACCTTTTCGCTCTTGTTGCCAATATTGTTGTTGGCAAAAAGATGTGGAAAAAAAAAACTCCCATAAATGCAGCAGGCATATTTAACAATATTAATATTCATGACCAAGCGAAAGTAAGCGACTTTGTCTCGATCGTGTTTATAAGATACACTTTAAACAGAATTGTACGTACACAAACATAAAAAATACAAACAAATATCTACCATACCGATCATCACTACTCGTACTACTACTACTCTACACATGCCACACAAACCATGTGCAGTAAGTAACCTTCTTTATTTTATTCTTTTTTTTTATTTTTTTTTTTTTCATTTAAACAGAAAAAAACTGATCAAGATATTGATTTTGTTAAAGCTAAAAGTTCTTTTGTTAAAAATCAGAATTGTAAGAAAAATTCAAACACTCTAAGTAAGTAGAAGTTAAAGAACTAAAAAGGCGGCTTTTTTGTTTAAATGCAGATTTTATTAAATTTTTTTTTATTCTTGTACGAGTATTTGTGTTAACATTATTGATTTTGTTGTTGTTATTGTTGCTGTGTGTGTGTGTTTTTTTTTCTTCTCTGGTTTAGATTGTGTTTTACAACTGTTGTCTGTTTGTTTGGAATATTAATTTTTGTATGTTCTTAAATCAGTTTTGAGTAATGATCATGACGTTTATAATGAAATAAAGACTACAACAGACAGCAAATATTTAGCATGTTTTTATTTATTTTTTTTTTAATTTATTTTATATGAATGAACTGTTTTGGGGACAGAAATTGCAACTTCCGTTGTTTGTAATAAAACAGTTCAGCACACATAATACATAGTGTTAGTTTAATTCGGTTGACATATTTTTAAAGAGAAACTCATGCATTTTCCAATTGGAACAATTGTTTTCAATGTAATTTCTTAATATTCTAAAGACTAGCATACATAATTGCTTACTAGTTGAGGGAAAGAATTATTGATTATAGCTTAATCAATGATCATGGATTTTCATTGACAAGGAGATAGTTATATAATTTTAACTGTGATTTTAACTACGAATTTGACTAGACCATGAGTTCGACTATGACTTTAACTAGGAGTTTTACTATGATTTTGATAATGAGTTTAACTATGAGTTTGACTATGATTTTGACAATGATTTTGACAATGATTTTGACAATGATTTTGACAATGATTTTGACTGTGAGTTCAACTATGAGCTTGACTATTAGTTTTGCTATTAGTTTAACTATGAGCTTGGCTTTTAGTTTGACCATGAATGTGACTATTAGTTTGACTATGAGTTTGTCTAGATAGACTTTGACTAGTCTTTGACTATACTTTTACTAGACTTTGACTAGACTTTGACTAGACATTGACTAGAGTCTGACTAGACTTTGACTAGTCGTTGACTAGAGTTTGACTAGACTTTGACTAGTCGTTGACTAGAGTTTGACTAGACTTTGACTGGAGTTTAACTAGACTTTGATTAGACTTTGACTAGACTTTGGCTAGACTTTGACTAGAATTTGACTAAACTTTGACTAGACTTTGACTAGAGTTTGACTAGAGTTCGACTAGACTTTGACTAAACTTTGACTAGACTTTGACTAGACTTTGACTAGACTTTGACTAGAGTTTGACTAGAGTTTGACTAGAGTTTGACTAGACTTTGACTAGACTTTGACTAGACTTTGACTAGACTTTGACTAGAGTTTGACTAGACTTTGACTAGACTTTGACTAGACTTTGACTAGACTTTGACTAGTCTTTGACTATACTTTTACTAGACTTTGACTAGACTTTGACTAGACATTGACTAGAGTCTGACTAGACTTTGACTAGTCGTTGACTAGAGTTTGACTAGACTTTGACTAGTCGTTGACTAGAGTTTGACTAGACTTTGACTGGAGTTTAACTAGACTTTGATTAGACTTTGACTAGACTTTGGCTAGACTTTGACTAGAATTTGACTAAACTTTGACTAGACTTTGACTAGAGTTTGACTAGAGTTCGACTAGACTTTGACTAAACTTTGACTAGACTTTGACTAGACTTTGACTAGACTTTGACTAGACTTTGACTAGAGTTTGACTAGAGTTTGACTAGACTTTGACTAGACTTTAACTAGACTTTGACTAGACTTTGACTAGAATTTGACTAGAATTTGACTAGACTTTGACTAGACTTTGACTGGAGTTTGACTAGACTTTGACTAGACTTTGACTAGACTTTGACTAGACTTTGACTAGACTTTGACTAGACTTTGACTAGAGTTTGACTAGACTTTGACTAGACTTTGACTAGACTTTGACTAGACTTTGACTAGCCTTTGACTAGACTTTGACTAGACTTTAACTAGACTTTGACTAGACTTTGACTAGACTTTGACTATAGTTTGCCTAGAGTTTGACTAAAGTTTGACTAGAGTTTGACTATAGTTTGCCTAGAGTTTGACTATAGTTTGACTAGAGTTTGACTAGACTTTGACTAGACTTTGACTAGACTTTGACTAGACTTTGACTAGACTTTGAGTAGACTTTGACTAGACTTTGACTAGACTTTGACTAGACTTTGACTAGACTTTGACTAGACTTTGACTAGACTTTGACTAGACTTTGACTAGACTTTGACTAGACTTTGACTAGACTTTGACTAGACTTTGACTAGACTTTGACTAGGCTTTGACTAGACTTTGAGTAGAGTTTGACTGGAGTTTGACTAGAGTTTGACTATAGTTTGCCTAGAGTTTGACTATAGTTTGACTAGACTTTGACTAGACTTTGACTAGACTTTGACTAGACTTTGACTAGACTTTGACTAGACTTTGACTAGACTTTGACTAGAGTTTGACTAGACTTTGACTAGACTTTGACTAGACTTTGACTAGACTTTGACTAGACTTTGACTAGACTTTGACTAGACTTTGACTAGACTTTGACTAGACTTTGACTAGACTTTGACTGGAGTTTGACTAGACTTTGACTGGAGTTTGACTATAGTTTGACTAGAGTATGTCTATAGTTTGACTAGACTTTGACTAGACTTTGAGTAGACTTTGACTGGACTTTGACTAGAATTTGAGTAGACTTTGACTAGACTTTGACTGGAGTTTGACTAGAGTTTGACTATAGTTTGACTAGAGTTTGACTAGAGTTTGACTAGACTTTGATTAGACTTTGAGTAGACTTCGACTAGACTTTGACTAGACTTTGACTAGAATTTGAGTAGACTTTGACTGTGACTAGAGTTTGACCATGAGTTTGACTAAACTTTGACCATGAGTCGACTAGACTTTGATTATTAGTCGGAATATGATCGGATTATCAGTCGATTTATATCATAGCTACAATATGATATTGATATTAGCATATTAAATACAAAATGAAAGCCATTGTATTTGTTTTAAGTACTAATACATTAGCCAAAGTAATATAAAGTTATTGTTAAAAAACTAACGGATTTCAAATTCAAGCAATAACATCTGTCATATTATTGACAGTCGCTTAAAATGTTCTGAAATGTATGAAATACCTTATGCACCGCTAATAGGTCATACAGGAAAGAACATGCATTTGCATAATTCCGGTTGCCCTGATTATGACTATGATTTTACTAAAACTTTGACTATTCCATTGACATTACTCTAATTACGACTTTAATTTTCTGTATGACTGTAATTATCATTTAAATTATGACTAAGAACAAATAAGCTTTTGACATGGAACATTTTTCTGTTATAAATAGCACATTACAACGACTGATCTAAATTACTGAGTAATAAATTGTGTATGTGTTCACATGTCAAGAACCTCAAAATTTAACTGTACAAAAACCAAACAATCTCATTTTATTTATTTTTCACAAATTCATAAAAACAACAAAATAAACTACATATCTAAAACAGTGAATGTTACAAATGACAATCATAAACATTTCCTACTTACTACCTACGCTTTTGAACTACATTTTTATGGTTATTAATAGATTTTAAGAGGATTATTGATTTTTGTTTATTTCTCGATACGATTTTGGTAGGCCTTATGAGGGGAACACAGCAACAAACAACATTAGTTCCATGCTTGTATATTAAGAAACCAAATTAAATAAATTCCCATGGCAAAAAAAAAAAACAAAAATACAAAATCAAACAACACAAAATTTATTATAACCAAAAATCAAATTGGTAAAAACAAGATGGTTAGAAACGAGAAGAAAAAAACGGAGCGTGTGTGTGATGCCGCGGGTTTTGCGGCAACATTTTATTTGTATTTGAAATCAAAGAATCTAAAAGAAAGAAAATATTTGTCGCTTTTTTATAAACACCTTGATAATGATTATACTGATAATGATGTTGAGATATTGTGATATTGGGTGATGGTAATAATGATAGCTAAGACAAACAACAATAACAACAGCAAAAATGATTATAATAATAGTGATGATGATGGTGCTGGCGATAATGTTGATATTTGATCGTTTTGTTAAACTAAGCGTACGATTATTCGATACTCAAACTCTGGGACTACTTAAACTTGAATTCATGCATAAAATATTAAACACACAAGTTCGATTAAACAACAATCTAGAATAAACATGTCAAGACATTTATTTTTTCATGATATTTTTTAAGCCACCTGAGATTCACATCTTCTGCCGGAGTTTCTTTTTTTTTGGTAGTAATGATATTGGTTGGTGGTGTTTAGGTGTGAATTATTTATAAAGCAAATTAAATGAAATAAAATAAAATAATTGTGTCTTTTAAATGTTGACATTAAGCAGACATCATTAGTTTTATTTAACGGCTCACACAAAATAAAATGAAAAGATTTCAAGCTTAGATTTCATTTAAATACAAATCTTTTCTGCCCCCCCACTGGAATAATACACACGAAAAACTAAAAGAGAAGCTGACTAAAATCACACTTAATTTGCTAAATTTATTAACATAATTAATTCATTGATTCATCGGTTTGTTGTTTTAAACGTTAAAACAATAAACAACTTTAATAAATGACTTGTTAGCGATAAACATTTTCAATTTCAAAATGTCACATTAAAATTTTGAAACCAGAATTTAACAAATAATTTTGGAACTGTTGTTTTTTTTGTTCCTCAATGCAAAAATTTTAGTTAATTTTGTACTGATTTATGAATTTCTTAAAGACCATGTTTTATGTTAATTAGTTTTGTTTTGTGGTTTTATATTTTGTTTTAGTTTAAATTATAATTGTTTTTTTTCATAATTTATTTAGATTTATAGCCCTTCATTTGCATAAAACATCTTACTATTGTCTATTTGATTTTTGTCATTTTGTTTCTTTTTTTATCAAAATATTTAAATGCGACCAAAATTAGATTGTTTATTTGATGGTTTTATTGGAAATTTATGGGAATTTCTAAAATTATGGCTGTTGTTTGAATGCGTTGACAGGTAGTACATGTTTTTTTTTTTATAAAATGTTATGTATTTTAATTGTTTAAAAGTTATTACGGTTAGATTTTGTGAGAGGGAATTTACAAAGGTTTAGCTTAGTGTTCGTAGCTTTGTTTAGAAATTAATTAACACATTTTTGAAGACAAATTTATGATGGGACCTAAGAAATGTTGCCATGTCAAGTGTTTAACATGAGTAATAATTTCTGTTTTAGGAAAATATTTGTTAGTAATCGAATAACCGGACACATGATATTTAAATGACAAGTGTTTTTAATATGTTGAAATTCAGTTTTTTATTGGAAGAAGTTATAAAGTTATTGTTAAAATTAAAGGAACAGTTTGTTAATAAAGTAACCGGTTTTTTTTTCTTCTAAAAATACAAAAAATCTGTTACTAACAACACTTTTCCCATGTTTTATAAGTAATGTTTTATTTTAATTTTGTAATCGAGTAGCCAGATTTTTTGAAATTGAAAACTGTAGAAATATAATTAAAAATATGATGTTATGGAGCAATAAAAACTTATTTGTTTAAAGTATATTTTTAAAAGCGAGTAACCGGTTTTTTTAAAAAATTTTTTTCAGAAATCTAAACAAAATAAGTTTTAACGTATATAGTAGGTCAAAAATTCAACAGAAAACAATTTTTTCCAAAAGTAACTGAATAATTTTGTAATCGAGTAACCGTATTTAAACGAAAGAAGAAATATGATAAAAAAAAATCTTATGCAGTTAATTTTTAATTTCTAAAATATGTACCAACCGAGTAGTAAAACCAAGTAACCGAATAAAGAAAGTAACCGAGTCTTTTTTATGATAACTTAATAGTTTTGTAAATAAGTAACCGGTTTTTTGACAAAAAAAAAAACGCAGAATTTAATAAAAGAAAGTTATATAATAATAACTATAACATTTTTAAAGAATTCCAACTTAATATTTTTAAGTAACCGTATATTTTTAACACTTGCAATCCAATAAATTTTAACGTATTTAGTAATTTATGATTAATGAATCTCATCAGCGCCAATTTTAAAGAGTTTGATTTCAGGAAATTAATAAAATAAAAGTAACCAATTAATTAGGTAACGATATAAGTGTTTTAAAATACTGGTTTTATGTTGATTATCAATTTCGGAAATCTATGTAAAATAAGTTTTAACGTGTGTTGTAATATTTTAATTAAAAAAATAGAAATTTTTTACAAAAGTAACCGGTTTCATGAGTAACCAGGTTTTAATTGAAAGAAAGTTTTATAAATTTCATCAAAATAAGTAACGTGTTTAGTAATTTATGAATCTTATCAGTGCTAATTTTTAAAGAGTTTAGTAATGTCTGATTTCAGGAAAATAATAAAATAAAAGTAACCAAATTATTAGGCAACCATATATAAGTTTTGAAATATGTACTGGTTTTATGTTGATTATGAATTTCGGAAATCTGTGAAAAACTATTTTTAACATGTGTAGTAATTTTTTAATTTTAAAAATAATCATTTTTACAAAAGTAACCGGATTCATGAGTAACCGGATTCATGAGTAACCGGATTTTAATTGAATGGAAGTTTTATAAATTTCATCAAAATAAGTTTTAATGTATGCAGTAATGTATGATTTCAAGAAAATAACTACTCATAACAAAAGTAACCGATTAATTAAGTAACCAAATATTTTGAAATGCGAGTAACCGGATTTTTTTAAAATAAAATTTTAAAAATCTTAACAAAATCTACTTTTTAGCGAGTTTATAATTTAAAAAATAGCTATTTATAACAAAAGTAACCAAATAATTAGGTAACCATATATTTTTAAAAACGAGTAACTGCATTTTTATTGAATCGAAAGTTCACAAATCTGATAAAATCTGTGTAGAAATGATTAATATCCAAAAAAATAACTATAGTAACCGATTAATTAAGTAACCAAATATTTTTAAATACGAGTAACCGGATTTTCTTTAAAATAAAATTTTAAAAATCTTAACAAAACTCACTTTTTATCGAGTTTATAATTTAAAAAATAGCTATTTATAACAAAAGTAACCGAATAATTAGGTAACCATATATTTTTAAAAACGAGTAACTGGATTTTTATGGAATCGTAAGTTCACAAATCTGATCAATATAAGTTTTAACGTTTGTAGTAATGACTAATATCCAAAAACTAACTATTAAGTAATCGAATAATTAGGTAATCCTATATTATTAAACTCGAGTAACCGGAGTTTTGGTGAAAGAAAATTTCAGAAATCTGATCAGAAATAGTTTTAGTAATGTAGGATATCAAATAAAATATATCTATTTGTCAGAAAAGTAACCGAATAATTAAGTAACCATACATTTCTAAACACGAAAATATTAGAAATCTTATCAAAACAAATTTTAACGTGTGCAGTAATTTATGATTTCCAAAAAAAAAACTATTTATTACAAAAGTAACCGAATAATTAGGTAATCAGATAAATATAAACATAAGTAACCGGGTTTTTTGCTGAAAGAAAATTCCAGACATCTTTTTATAAAAGCAAGTTCTAACAGGTAGAGTAATTTATTTCAAACGATAACCATATATTTCAAAAGTAACCGAATAATTTAATAATCGAATAACAAGATTAAAATGCTACTTAGAATAAACATAAGGAGTAATATGTTAGTGATTTTGCTTCAAAATAGGAAAGGCTTTTTGTAGCTGTAAACGATTACTTTTGTAGTCGGGTAACCATTATTTTTTAGCATTTTAGTATAAAAAAATGATCATTATTAAAAAGTAACCTATAATTTTTTGTAATCTGTTTGAAATACCAAACAAATCTGATTAAAGTAGATATTTCAAATGTTTTGTAATTTTCGAATGAAATAAAAAATAATTAATCGTATATTTTTCCATAAACAAGTAATCGAGTAGAAAAATAAATTGTTTGTAAAATAATTCAGTTTTGTTTGAATATCATCTTCTTTATACTTTTTTTTTCTTAAGCGAATAATTTTTATTTTAAAACCATTTAAATTTGCTATTTATTTTTTAAATAGGTGTTAATTAGTTGTTATCGTTTTGTATTTTGTTTTTACCAAATTATTGCAAATTTATAACTTATTTTATGCTTTTAATCGATTAATATATTTGTTGAAAACTAAATTTCTTTCCTGTTAACAAATTTTGAGATTTGTTATTATTTCGTTAAGTTTGCCAATAACTAATTAATTGTGGCTAATTTCTATTGATGCCTTTCTAAAATAAACACTTTTTTTGTTTAATATTTGGAAAGTAGCAGAGAAAACAAGCTAAAAAAAAGTTGACACATCTTGTTAGCTGTATAATGGCATGTTAACCCTTTTGCTAACCCTATAACATGGTTTTCACATCACAAAAAAACCAGCTGTGAAATTACTTTGAAATTGTGTAAAACATTTTTGAAAGGTTCCTTGCAATATGGAGGTTGTTAAAGTAACTAATTCGTCACTTAAAATTTACAGTTACATGGTGATTTTTTTTTTTTTTGAGCTAAAGTTGTCTAATTCGGTTTGCATTAAGCATAAAAAAGTCTTAATTTAAATCAAGTAAGCAACATAAATTGTGTCACTATACCACCATGTATCTCTGGCAGTGACTATCTAAGCAATCCATCTTTTTGAACGGCCAACCAACCATCCATTTCATCCATTGATAATTGCAAAATAATCAAAATACGGAAAACATTATTTCAGTTTAGGTTTTTTTTTTTATTTCTCAGCTTGTGCGCCGTTTTTACTTAAACAAACGAAGACTAATTAGTCTGAACGAATCTAAGTAAGAGAATATTTATTATTTTTGTAGTGTTGGCAAAAAAAATATTAAAAAAAAGGCACAAAAGTGACCCCAACCTACCACATAATGAAAAAACGAAAAAAAAAACAAATGCTGTTTGTAAGTTATGAGTATGTAGCTTAAAACTAAGACACTTTTTTTATTATAGATAGACAGACAGTCAAGTCAGTTAGGAGAGACGGACGGACGGCCAGACAGACAACCAACCGCCTGGTTAGACGGACACTTTAGACAAGTGCTTGATTTATTACGCTTTCAAAAAATAAAATGTTTGCTTTTTTTGTTTGTGCTCTTTTTTTCTCCTAAAGTCTACAATATACAAATAAGCTACAATTTACTATATAAGTGAGTAAGTAAGTACACTTGTATTTAAAGTCAGGTTGGCTGAAAGAAATCTTTAGCAAAGAATGTATGAAAAAATAGGTTCACAATAACGTTTGACATGACATGATTGTAATCGTAACTAATTTAATTGCTTCTTTAGTCAATGTATACGGTCCATACAACAGATTGTTGCATATGCAAGTCTTGTGTTTATGAAGTACAGTAATTGACCCCCTTTTTTCCTTTAGCTTGTTTTGGTTTTTAGGGAATTATATTATTTATACATAGAGTGTAAATTTTAAAAGACAGTGGAACTAAGGTATAGCGAGTTGCAGTATATGACAGTACTTCCAAATGCTAGTTTTAATATTTGCGCTTTTTTCTCTGTAGCACCTTTGCAATGCATCCATTTAAATCCAGATTTATCTCCCTGTACCTATCGCTTCACTAAAATAATATCATCAAGACTTTTTCTCAAAACTACTAAAAACCAATTTTTTAAGATACTCACAAAATAGGGTGGAGAGTGTAAAATAAATATTGAAATACCGTAAATTGCACTATAATTCCAAAATATCTAATGCTACACAGAAAAGCACTTAAATCAAAATGTAGAAAATTTTGAGCCCTTTTAATGACTTTCAAACTTATAATATGCGAGATACATACAAAATAATATTCCTGTGACCTTTGACCTTTATTAACAAATAGGTATTTAAAGATACTTTGAACCTGTTATTAAGAATGTCAAGGTTGCTATTACTTTTCATTCTAAAGTTTGATCATATTACTTTGCCATTCCTATTTATTTACCAAAACTCTTACATAAGTAGCTCGATGAATATTTTACGTAAAATGTCATCATGACAAAATCAGCAGATTATCAGCAGTACAAAAAAACTTTATCATTTCAATACTACTATATTTTAGTATTATCAAGCCTCTAGTTCTTAAGATTTATTTTTTACTTATAGTAAATAAAAATAAATAAACAGTATTATGGACAACCTGTTGATATTTTCCTGCTAGCATAACATTTACACATGGATCGCCGAACATAATCGTTTATTTACCTGTAAATAAGGCGAATATTAACGAATTTTCATAAAAATTATCAAAAAACATACAACAACCACAATCAATAACTTGTCAGATTAAAAACGAAAAGAAAGTTCATAACATAATATTATAATACATATTCCATGTTCTCTATATGCCGACTAGTGGTGTATAATTAATCACGAACTTGAAATTAACAGCTAAGATTTCTTATCTTTTTCTACCGATTGAAGTTTTTGTTCGTGATTTGTAGAAATGCCTGCTGTATTTCAGTCCCCTCGGCTATGAATGCCATTCACTGATCTACTCACGTCTCCTCTAAAGATCATTTATATACGCATAAAATATTTCTATACATTTAACTATTAAATCATCAAATTCCCTGTTAATCATTATGATAAATATTACCATGTGACATGGCCACCATGACTTAAAATTTATTTTTCTACTTTGTTCTAAATTCATTTTGCCATTAATTTACTGTTGCTCCCCAATACAATACCCACTTGCAATGATCGCAACATTTTTTCCTAAGTAAATTATACCTGCCAGACAGACACCGAGTATGGATGGCCACATAAAACGGATGAGTCTTGTGGTTTCATTTTCTTATGCCAGCACCCTACTCTTATCTCCGCTCTAAAGTATACATTCTTTTTTTTTTTTTTTTTTTCAATTTCATTTACAAGCTGATCATGTCAACGCATGCTTAAGCTTTTCATAAAAATAAAAAAAAAAATTCTTTATAAAATGATCTTGAGAAATCATAGTAAATTTGTATTTATTTACTTAAAAAATAATTTGTTTAAACTATGAATGACTTGAATGGTGGCTGCTGAGACCGGTGCCCAGAGAATGTTTAGTAAATTAGCCAATGGACTCCCTTAAATATGGCAAACATTATAATGAAATTCCACAAAAAGAACACACAACGTAGACGTAGTATGCAGCAGGCAGGCAAACGCATTATCATCATTATGATCATACAAAAAGTCATTATTATTATTATTATTTTTATTGTGAGCTTAGTTGAACAAGTGATGGTGATCTTGTCATTATGTTAAACTGCTGCCGATGTATCGAATCTCCTCTGGCAACTACAAGTTTTACACTCACCCATACTACTTAGTGCTAAGTTGTAGTAGTTGTTGTTGTTGTTTTGCTGGCATTTATTTGTGGCAAAATATTGGCGCTTAAATATTGCCAGTCTAGTCTGGTCTTTAGTTTTCTATACTAGTGGCAGCAGTAAGAAGAAAAAATATATAAAGAAACGTCTATAGACTTTTAAATGAGAATTTCCTGGCTTCCAGCTGGGCAACGTCGTTCAAATTTAATTGCTTTAAAGGCTTTTTACTTTAGTTATACACATCCACATACATAGCATTTTATTTGTATCTATGGCACTTCTACTGGCTTGAGTATAACTAACGAAAGAAAAGCTTAAACTATTTCAAAGTCATAATGTTTTCTTCTTTTTGTTTTCCTCTACTCTACTCATTTCATAGTTTAGTTTCTGTTAAAAGTCCCTGTTTAAAACGTATTTCTCTTTTCGGTTTAAAATTTTTAATCATACAGTGTTTTTTGAATCATGTTTCCACACCATGAGTTGCCATAAATCTAATATCTAGCTTGGAAAAAACAAAAACAAAATAATAGCAATAACAGCAAAAAAAAAAAAAAAAACAAGAAAATATAAAAATCCTCTTAGATAGTTTAAGATGCCATAAAGTAAAAGACCTTTTTTTTACTTGACCACAAATTAGAAATCTGCTCGCAAAGACGACGAAAACAAAACTAGCAACTTTACGTACTCGTATGATACACTCGAAAAATGGCAGGGCTTGGAACTTATAAATATTCCCAGATAAAAGTTTCATTACCAAGTAATGAGTTAAAATGCTAAATTCTCACACTTATCTACTTTCGCAGTAGCAGTTTAACTCAATATTTTAACACACTGCTGTTATTGGAGGCAAGTACTAACCACGACTACTTATAAATAAATCATTACTTTAATATCACTAAAACTAGATTCAAATAAGTAATAACTTAAATAACTCATTGATAGGTCTCACAGAAGCTGTTATAAAATAAAACAGAATGTGCTCATGCAAATTACTAGAAAATTAGTCATTATATAACAACTTCTAAGTAATGCAGGCGGTATGTGATACTCATTGAAAAATTTGTTATTCAGTAATTGTAAATTATGACTAAGTCTTTGCTGGGTTTGTAAAGTCTTCAAGAAATTCGGAAAAACTTTAGCTAATTTATACGAACTTTATTTTGAAGAATCTTCTAACTGTTCACTAAGTCATGTTTTGGAATATATTTATATTTATGTTAAACTTTCATAGTTTCGAACCAATTTGAAATATTGAGTACATGAGTCCCTATTTCTATATAGAAAATAATGAAATCCCTGTAATATCTTCTACTTTTTGTCAAAAGCCAGGAGGACAAAATCAGCAGTTTTCAAATAGCACTTCAACGTTTATTACATTTTATTGGTACAACATTTCAGCTGTGATAAGGCTGGATAATAAAGGTTCGGCTTAATATTTCCAACATGATGAATCAACAATCTGCTACTTACGGTATTAAAGGTCATACAATAACCTTTGGCATAAATCTAGTTAAATATTTAAGGTATAGTTTAAGAACATTTTATGGACCTTTAGTTATTTTTATACTCATAGAAATAGTATTAATGTTCTCAATGCTAAAGATCAAAAGTCACAACATTTTTTTTTTATTACAAGTTGTAAAAACATTTTTTCAATTCACAAGGTCTTCATCATGTCATAATACTTCACAATGGTTTGAAAATGTTGTTAATGCCTTTCCAGCAAAAAATATCCTAAAATAATACTACTCTGTATGCCATTTTTATTTGGTCAATTCACAAGGTCTCTTATCATGTCATATTGTTATAATGTCCTAATATTTCACAATGGTTTTTATTGCTTTTCAAGCAAAAAATTTTCTAAAATAATTCAACTTTCTATGCTATGTTTATTGTGATATCGTAACGAACCAGCAGAGACCAACGCCGAATGCCTAAGATTCGGTTAAGCCGAGCCGCCGATTCGTAATATATATTAGGACATTATGACTGATAAGAGACCTTGTGAATTGACCAATCGTGTTTTCGTAACCAACAGCAGATAACTGCGCCGAACGCCTAAGAGTCGGTTAAGCCGTGCCGCCGAGTCGTGAAATATTACAAACTTGCAATATATGACGGAAAGTATAAAATATTTAAATATGTTCCATAAAACGCGCTATAACTAAATAAAAATTTTGGTAATTTTGTGCTCTTCAAAATTTGTAACGAATTTTATACTTATAAGATCCAGAATGAGGCAGTTGTATACAATACAACATCTCTAGTTATGTGATCTCTGAACTTTAGTTATTAAGTAACAAATAGGCTTGAACTTGTTATAACAATTTAAAATTATTTAAAATATAAACAAAAATCTAAAACTGAGATTAAAAGAATTTAAATCATAGTTTTTGTAAAACAGATGGACATTTTCAGCAGATAGCATCTTAAAGTTAAAGTTAAGGCCCAAAAGTTTTATATTTTTATGGAGTCTTTTTAATATGTTCAAAACTAAAGTAGTTCTGAGGCATAATAAGCAAGATATTAGCAAAATTTCGATTTTGTGACCTTTGACCTTTAATATCTCGAAAGATTTTGGCTAAACTACTGGACCGATATTTACAAAATTTGAACTAACAATAGTACAGGAGTTAAGCTTATAGAATAGTTGTTGAAGAACTCCTAAATATGAAAATGGGAGAAGCTACAGTGAAGCTACAAAGTAGATCATCTTGGCTATGAAGAAACTTAAAATTTTTTTTTTTATTTTTTTCAATATTTTGTTGATGAAAATCTGTTGTCAAATAGTTTATATTGTGTTGTAAGACAAAACAACCAGTAAAAAAATTTTGATTGATTTGTGAAGCCAGAAGCATATGCAAGATAGACATATTTGGGGTATTCACACGGTGTGCTATCATGGCATATTGTCATAAAGTACTAAAGTTTTACAATAGTTTTAAAAAATGTTTGTTGTGCTTCAAAGAAAAAAAGTCCTAAAATAATAAGACCTTTCATGCTGTGTTTATCATAACTAAACAATGTAAATCTAAGTCGAATGGATAAAACTCTTCATCTAGCCTTTGCAATGACGTATATAACGCCATATAAAGTCGGGCTTACAATGGATCAAAATCGGGTAAATTATTTTTAATCCGAATTTTTTTTCATCTAAATAATTTTTTTGGCATAAATTTTTTTCATAAATAAATTTAAAAATAAATTTTTTTTTTTATAATTTAATTTTTTCATTAATTATTTTAAAAAATTAAAAAAAACTTTTTTAAAAATTTTGAAATAAAAAAATAAATAATTTTTGTAAATTTGAAGGGTGAAGGGTACATAAGATTCGGCACAGTCGAATATAGTTCTCTTACTTGTTTCACTTGTTTTTGGCATTTTTATTAAAAATATTTATAATTGTTAGTTGACTCAAATTAGAAATAGCACACTAACTTTTGAGAGTTGCTCACAGCAGTCATATTTTTGTGTGTTATTATCTTATGACATACGACTTTATGACTACCGTGTGAATACCCTGATTGTATATTAACTTATGGGTCATAATATCTGTCTTTCAATAAATATGTTAAAGTTACACAGAAATGCACTTAAATTAAAAGCTAGGAAATTACTATTAAACTCATACAATGCATTTTAATCGAGATACATACAAAAACTGATTTCTATGACCTTTGACCTTTAGTAATTTTAGTAACAATCAGACATTTACAGATAGAATTAATATATTACTATGAATATTTCTTTTTTATGTTTTGATGAAGTTTTACTAAGTTTTCTTTGCAATTTTCTACTAACTTTTCTTTTTGAGTGTTTGCTTTAAATAACAACCATTCAAAACTCTTACATAGCTTGATGGTTACGGATATTTTTTAAGATTAGATTAGTTCCTTTTCTTCATTCTCTAACAATTTTTATTAAAACACAATTTAATTGCTTAGAAAAATAAAAAAATAAAAAATCAACGTAGAAGAAAGAGAAAAAAAAACTTTCTTTTATTAGATTTTTAAAGATTTCAAACATTTTTAAAATTAACTGAAATTGATAAAGCATAAAATTGTTATAAACTGACATTTAAATTAAAACTCATTTGAAATTATCAACTTGAAAAGATTATTTTTTTTTTTTATTTAAAAAAAACACAAACAAATATTTTAAAGAAAAAAAAAACTAATTGCTTGAATTTGTTATGGATGTAAAATAAATTACAAGTGATTTTATTTTTATATTTATGATGGGAAATGTAATTTATTTTATATTTGTTTTACTAAAAATGTATTGTGTATTACAAAATTGTTAAACAATTTTAAAAAGAAACGAATTGATTTGTTAGATCTCAGCAAAATTTGATTAGTTTTAAGTAGTATAACAAATTTTTATATTATTCATAGCTGTTGGAAATATGTCATTTAACAGATTTGCTATAGTTATAAGCTATTTTGTTAATTTTCAAAAAAAACAAAACCTTTAAATGTTAATTTGTATGGCATTTTTCTTGGGTAATTGTTATTGATTAAATCTAAATTCTTGTAAACTTCAACAGCGACAGCCACAAATTTGTCTTTGAGTTAATAAATTTTTAAAACTTCACGTTTATTTAAGCTGTGTTGTGCTGTGTAGTGTTGTATTGTCATTTGCTGGTAATAGTTTCATGTTAAAATTTCGTTAAATTATACATAAAACACATTAACACTTAAGTAGTATTTAGATACTTTGACAACCTCTACTTTTCTCCCAATTCAATTAGGCTACTGTTTCTTCCACTTTTCTTCTTCTACACGTAATTTTCAACTCAACACAAAAACACAATAAAATGTAACCATTAACATCGAGAAATGCAAAACAGAAAAACAGACAGTTTGTGTTTAAATGACTTTAAAGTACAAGAATACCAGCTTCTGTAAATGTTGAGGTTTTTTTTTGTTGAAACACCAAAAAGCAAAAAACAAACAAACAGCAACAAATTGACAAAATAATTTAACCTTATAGTAACCTTCTTAAAGCTTAAAGCTGTTAAAATGAAACCCGCCTTTTTTTCAAAACCCCAGTAAAGAAAAAAATACAAACTAAAATCTTTTTAAACCTACTTACGAAAATGTATTTATTTTTTATTTTTTCTTCTCTTTTTTTATTTTTACAGAAATCATTTACATTAATACTACAGGCGTTGGATATGTACAACATATCGTATCCAGGTATGTAATTATGTTTAAAACAAATAAACATTTAAAATACACCAGAAGACATGAACAAAACAAAGCAATTGTTTAAATGTTGAAATAAACAAACAGACATTTAATTAGTTTAAATAATATTTACTAAAACAAGTGTTTGCTGTTTGACTGTTTTGTTTAAAGAAATTTTTATATTTTAACTGCTAAAAGTTTAATAACAATTTAAAATTATTTAAAAACATCAGACTTTAATTAAAAAAAAAAGATTTTAAAACTGAGCTTAAAAAGAATTAAATCATAGTTTGAACAGCTGGAATCACTCTATTTAGCAGTAAACGCCAAAGCTTTTTCTCAATAGATGTATATTTTTAACAGTAATCTTTTGCATTGATTCAATACTAAAAATCAAAGGTCACAAACTTGGCTTTTTAAATAATAATTGGTACAAACGCATTATAACCTACCAATATATGTCTAAAAGTATAAAATATTGAAACTCATTCAAAAATTTTAATGTTGTGCAGAAGTGCATTTAAACAAAAATATAGGAATGTGTATTGTCTACCAATTTTGCACTAATTTCGAAATACTTACGAGGCATAATAAACCAGATACAGGCAAAATCTAATTTTGTGACCTTTGACCTCTAATATCTCGAATAACGGATACAGATTTTGGCTAAACTACTGGTCCAATCTTTACAAAATTTTAAATAACGATAGTACAGGAGTTAAGCTTATAAAATAGTGTTTAAAGAGTTCCTAAACATGAACATAAGAGAGGCTACAAGGAAGGAAAGTGAACCATAATGGCTGTAAATTTTTTAAAATTGGTATATTTTGTTGATCACATCTTGCTTGTGTTACTGTGTTGTCAAACACTTGAACTTAGTTATTAAAGAAAACATTTCGCGGTCGGAAATTTCCGTACCCCATTCCCTATTTGTGACCCATTTGAGTTCAATAATTTGACTTGAAGCGAAGATAAAGAAGACATATTGCACATCAACAAATTGGAAATTATGTTTACTTTTCAAAAATGTTTTGAAAATAAAAGTCTTGGAATTAAATTTAAAAAATATGTATGATCAGGATGCACTAAGTAAGGTGAAGTCAACAACACAGCTGATTTTTATTTATCTATTTTGAAAGTGCTTGTGTCTAACTCAATTTATTTTGAATAAATAATAAATTTTATTTTCAAAGAAACAAAATTTTTAAATCAAAAAACATGAATGAAAATGTGAATAAAAAGATTTCATATAATGAAATTTGGTTAAAGCACTATTAAACCGTTGTTCTTTTTCAAATATAATTTAAATTTAACGGCCGTTTTTAATATGCCAAAATAAATTTTGTTTATTTTTTATTTGACAAATTCAATTTTGAAGAAACCTATGCTCTTGCCAGCAAGAAATATTGTGTTTGTTGTGTTTGTTGTCGAAACGCTCTCACTTTACTTATTACGTCATGTGTATGATCTTTAAACATATAACAAAAATGGAAAGGAACTGACTTAAAAGTTTCATATTTTGCCTTAAAGCTAAGCCAACCAAGGCTTATTTAGTGGATTCACAAGGTATCCTACCATATCATAATGTTCTAATATTTAACAATGGTTCCAAAATTGTTATTATTGCTATTCAACCAAAATGTCATTCTGTATGCTTTGTTTTTTTCTGTTGATGTAACCAACTAGCAGAGACCTGCGAACGCTTAAAAGCCGGATTATCCGAGCCGCTTCACTACAAATATTTTTGGACCATACATTTTTATTGAAATAATTTGTATACGCATTATGAATCAAAATGTTAAGAATAATACAATTGGTCGATTCACACGGTCTCCTATCATGTCATAATGTTCTAAAATTTCACAATGGTTTGAAAATGTCGTTATTGCTTTTCAAGCAAATAATGTCCTAAAATAATACTACTCTGTATTTTATGTTTATTGTATTATCGTAACCAACCAGCAGAGAACTGCGCCAAACGCTTAAGAGTCGGTTACGACGAGCCGCCGAGTTGTGAAATATTAAGACTTTATGACAATGATGACATGAAAGTTTTTATGCTTAAACAATTAAATTTTTCAAACATATGTTATATTTTAAGGGGTCAAAGTGTAGCTCTCTGTGCACGCAGAGAACAAATATAGTTGTGCATGTTTACAGTAGCCATTTCAAAATTGTTATTAATTTTTTAACAATATTATGGTCACAGTAACAATTTACATGATTGTGGTAACCATAATATGGTTAAATTACGATTCACATGATTGTGTCAATCATATATATGGTTACAGTAAACAAGTATATGCTTGTGACAACCATTTTTATGATTAAGGTTTTACCATATTATGTTGCTCTCGTCTTATGGATATCATAATCTGAGAACAACATATTATGATATAAAAATTCATCATAACAATAGTTGTCACAAACATGTACATGTTTACTGTAACCATATATATGATTGATACAATAATGTGAGTAAGTTTACCATATTATGGTTACCACAATTATGTAAATAGTTACTGTGACCATAATATTGTTAAAAAATTATTAAAATGTTGAAATGGTTACTGTAAACATGCACAACTATATTTTTCCTCTGCGTGTGCTTGTGTTGTATATCCATACCAAGAGCTTAACTCCCTCTCTATTGATATTCCAAATTTAGATCACATCAGTCCAATCCTTTAGAAATTGTGAAAGTAACCAAAATTTTCTTTCTTAGTTCCCTAATTATATTCAAACATCCTTGCCAAATGAAATAACTTCTTAAAATCTCTGCTTATGGGTTGGTGGCGTGAATTCTTTTTAACTTTGAAGTTAAATTTAAATAAAAAACAACATCATGGAAAAGAAGGAGAAAAAAAACACATCTAAGCATGTGATACTTTTAGTTGAACTTGTCGTTAACATTTTGTGTATGGACGCCAACGTTGATTTCAATTTACAGAAACCAATGTTTTTGTTTTTGTATTTGTTGTTTAAAACAAATCTACATTTTTGTTAACAATTGCCACCATGATCGTTTCCTTAAAGTTAAACAACATCTCTTACATTTAACCAAACAACAACAACTACAATGTAAATGATTTTTAAATTCAAACGTGTTGCTGAAAAAAAAAAACAAAAAAAACTCTTAAACTTCAAATCCAAACGTCAAACTAATGTTTTGAACAACAAAACGAAACAGAAACAAAACACAAGAAGATAAAACACACATAACACAATTTCCATTTCTTAAAACAACAAACAAACACCACCCATCTTGTGTTCATTTCATTTAAACAAAATATACTAGATCCTACTTTTTTTTCCGTAATATTTTTTTCAACTTGTTTTTGTTTACCTATTTTTTTTTATACATTTTGTTTCTTTAAATTCTCCACCTCCTTCTCAAAAACAACTACAAAAACAACAACAACAACAAAGACTCTGAAAGGTTAATTGAAGAAACATCATTTTCAAGCGTGATTCTACCATCACCCGAATGGAAAACATTGGATCATATTGGTCGCAATGCTCGCATTACATATCGTGTCAGAGTTCAATGTGCAGCTACTTATTATAATACAACATGTACTACGTTTTGTCGTCCCCGCAACGATCAATTTGGTCATTACAACTGTGGGCCACAGGGTGAAAAGATCTGTCTAAATGGCTGGATGGGTGATAATTGTGAAAAGGCCATTTGTAAGCCCGGCTGTGATCCCATGCATGGCAAATGTGATAAACCCGGTGAATGCGAGTAAGTACAAGTTAATTTTTCTCTTTTTTTTAATATATATTTATAATTACTTGTACTGTTATACTTAATAGCTATAACAGTTATGACAGTTTGCTGTAAGGAAATTATATTAAAACATAATGTGACAAAAGAAAAGAAGAAAAAAAAAAAAGTCATAGCTCTCATATTGCTTTTAAAAAAGGGCAAATGTTATTGTCAATATATGTTTTTGTTTTTATTATTAGTGTTGTTTTTATAGGTTTGTTTTGTTTTCTTAAGTTTTAAATAGAAAGTAGTTTTTATTACTTTCACAGCACTTTAAACAAAAAAAAATCCAACTGTAACTCACGTTTTTGTTGCTATAAATTTTTTAGTAATTAATTTCTGCTTTATTTTATATATTTTGTGTCTTCTACTTAAAAGCTGTGATTTTAATAGGGTTTCTTTATGTTTTAATGTAGAATTTTCAGTTACAGGAAATTTGTTTACAATTAATATTAATCATACGCCACCTATATACAAATTATATAAAACTAGATTTATTTATTTCATTCAGCCATCAAGTAGTTTACAATTTAAACATGATGTGGGAATATAGAACTAGAGGTATAGTTTACTAAATCCATTTTATAATTTGAAGAAAATTTTCATGGAAGTCTTGACTTGATGTAATTTTTGACAACTTAAGATTTCATTAAATGACTTAATACTGACACACTTCTTGTCTTACTTTTGTTAGAAGTATTGAAAACTATTTTTTAATTCAGTGCTATATCATTTCTTAAAATGTATTAATATCTTTTTAAAATGTATTGAGCTTTTTGCAAGGGACTGAAATTTTTTCTAGCTGGACAAAGCTTAATCTTCCATTTCTTGTATTAAACAAAAACTGTATTTTTTAGGCTCCGAAATTTAACTGGAATAAATTAATTAAACTTGTCTGTATAGAAAGTTTTTGTGGAAATATTATGTATAGTATGTTTTATTGAACTATAGAACTACATTATTAAATATATTTTGAAAAGCTCTTTTTAAAAAAGTTTACTTTAAGGTCAATAATAAAAATTGTCAATATTAAATATTAATCATACGACACACTGGTCAAAACTGCACAGAAATTTATTTGTTGGCATATTTTTTTTTCAAAATATTGAGTTTAGGAAAAAATTAATATATTTTGAAACTGAAACTAAAATTACTTAAAAAATGTTGAAAATTTTTTAAAAAAAATAATAAAACTTTATTTGGTTTTTCAAGTTTTTGGCTTTAAATTTATAAAACAAATAGCTTTTAATACATTTTTATAAACTTTTATTAAACATTTTTTACAAAACAGCTGAAAAATAATTAGTACTAAAGCATTTTACTGTAATTTTTTCTATTTTGAAGCAATTTGTGATTAATTAATATCAATCATACGTCACCAATTTCTAAATAGTATAAAAATTGATTTCTTGAGTATTTAGTTTCAAATCAATTGTGGTTAAAGAAAATTATGGATTTTTAGGCTTAAAAAAATGCAACAAGTTTTTTTACAATATTTTATATTTTTTAAGGAAATTTTTAAAAAAAAATCTGGCTACTGTCTGTTATTATCTCAACTCAAATCTAGCGAAAAATTATGATAATTAAAAAAAAACTTTTATAAAAAAATTAATCTATTTTATATTCAAGATTTCTCTACTGCCATTATAATCTCTTATTACAAGTGATTACTAATTTTAGTCAACATTTTTAGCAATTCACCCATAAACAAAATACTATATACTGATCAGTGTTGCCAGGGGTAGCTTGGAAAAAGTTACAACTTTTCTAATTAAAAGTTAAATTTTTTCATAAAAAGTTACAATTACGAATTCTTCCCAAATAAATACGAATGCGGAAATTCGGCCCGAGCATTTTATAAGTTTTAGTTGGCTAAATATTATCTACACAACATTCATTAAATTGTAAACTTAATAACGGTATTCTCCAGCACATAAATCAGGGACTCATGGTAGAGCATAATATTATTTAAATTAGGAAATTGATTTAATAAATCTATTATATCAATTCTCCGGGACATTAGTAGGGGTTTCAAACATTTCTGAGCGAAAATATTGCTATAAAGCTGTGTGTTGTTCTAGATTCCTATAAAGCTGTGTGTTGCTGGACTTGGTATTTTGAAATTTATATAACCTTTTGGAATTTCAACAAAAATATACCGCGATATTTCCCATCATGTCCTCAATTGAATTTTTCTAACTTTTAGCATGACTACTAGGTGTATGAAATGACAGCTACATTAATGACATACGATATTTTCAACAGACTTCTTCAATTGTCTAAAAACAGAGTTATGTGATCCAGCAATACAATTTTTTTATCTGACGAAATATTTCAAATGCACAATATTGGATTACTAAGACCTTTTCGCAGAGTTTGTCTCAAAATGATCTAGACTTAGGTGGTAATAAATTACAAATAAGTCACACTATTGTTTAATAGAAACATTCGTAGCATGATATGCATTTAAAGTACTAAAAATGTGTACTCTACTTTTTCAGGTCTGAAAAGTTACGAAAATAAGGTCCAAAAAAGGAAAATTATACATGTTACGTAGAGGGTCGAAAAGTTACGAAAAATGTAACAAATGTAACCAAACGGCATCACTGATACTGATACTGTTTATTGTCAGATTTAAAATAAGTGTAAACTGCTGTTATAAATCTAAACGAAAATCATTTTCCATATTCCATTCTCTATTAATATCACTCATACGCAACCCTGCCGAAAATTATAAAAAATGTATTAGACTTGAATTGTTTTAGGTTTGAATCTAAACATTATTAGTTTTTATTAAAAACAAATTTTAAATTCTTTATTATTTGCAAGTTTATTTTATAAGGAATATTTTTCTATTTTTTGTTTTATCGTTTCATAATTATCTATTGGGTGTATGACTTTAAAATGAGGGATTTTAAAACATTTGTACAATATATATTTATTCAAAGTATTGACCATTGTTATCTATGACCTTTTCCCTTCATTCTGGCAACACATGAATTCCGAGCCAAAAGAACTGCTCATCTTTTGAGGCCAAGAACGAAAGAAGCCAATATCGGATACTCTGTTCTAAAGTGAAGCGTATCCCAGAAAGAGCATTCTGCATCGATCAAAACAAATAGTAGTGGGATGAGGCAAGGTCTGGACTATAAGGCGAGGGAGACGAAATTTCCCAACCACTTTTTTATAAATTATTTTTAACAGGTATTGCACCATGTATCCGAGTGTTGTCATGATGGAATATTACGTTTTTATGTCTGACCGGCTATCCTGTGCATTTCTCAACCAATGTTCACTTCAAACGAATCAGTTGCATTCGGTACAGGTTCCCTGTAATGGTTTGGTCAGATTTCAGCAGCTCATAATGGATAGTACCCTTTTCGTACCACTAAATACAGAACCTTAGCGCCATGGATATTTGGCTTTGGTATCGATTCTGCTGATTGGTCGAGCTCTCTTACGCATCGGGTTATCGTACTGGTTTCATTTATCATCGCAAGTAATGATTCGGTGCAAAAATGATTTGATTTTATAGCGTTCAAGCTTCATGTCCGACATGCAAAATCGTCTTTCAAGGTCTCTCGGCTTCAATTCGTATGATACCTAATTACCCTGTTTTTGAATGAATCCTGCTGCTTGCAACCATTTTGAAATTGCTGATTCTGTAGCTTTCAATGATTTTGCAAGCTCTTGTTGAGTTTTACAACAATCTTCCTGGAGAAATGCCTCCAATTTTTGGCCTTGAAGCTTTTCTGGCTGGCCTGGGCGATCTATGTCTTCCGTGTCAAAATCAACACTTCTGAACCGCACAAATCATCTTTCGCACATTGAAACCGATGTAACACATTCACTATAAGCAATTGGTGTGCTTCAGCAAAACTTACCACATATCACGCTTTGTTGGTACAAAATTCGAAATTTTTGAAGTAAAAAAAAACGTTGTTGTTTACACTATAATGTTCAATAACTAAGTGAGAATAAATGACAGATATGTAGCCTTCAAAATAACATATGTATTAGTTATTTAAAACAAAAACGGAATTCAAAAGATACGCCATCTATTGTAAATCGCGGGATTTACAATAGATGGCGTATTTGCCCAATAAAATTGTTAAAGTCAACAATTTAAATTACAAAGGTCTCCAAAATGGCATACTTTAAAAATATACATACTTAACTTATCAAGGTAATGTAGTAAATATTTGGACAAGCTGGCTGTAGGGTGTAAGGGCAGAAAGAGTTTTGTTAAACTTTCTGAACTATTTTTGATGAAGCAACATAATTTGCTTGATTTTCTCTCTAAAAAAGTTTCTAAAAGAATTTTATTTTAAAAATATGTTTTAAATACTGTTATCTTCCTCAAAGATATCAAGTTTTCCACCCTGTCATTTGCCCACAACATATCAAAATTTATAATCTAAAAACAAAAAAGTTTCAACATCATTTTGTTTTTCTTGAGCATTTGAAATTCTAGGCCAAATCAGCCAACTACTACTACTAATTATAGTTTAAGTTATAATCATAATTTAAAATTGTTGTTTTACAACAATAATTTTGTGATACCAAAGACCAAAAAGAAAAGAAACTGCAAAAACTATTAAATTTGGACCAAAAATAAAATAAAAACTACAACTACAAAAAATTATTTATATTGCATAAAAGGCCAGACCTCTGCAGGAGAGTTTAAATATAGTATATTGAAAATAAAAATATATATATATATTTTTTTTGAAGGAGAAAATCATAAACCATGCTTATGGTTTGCTTTATTACAAGCTGGCTATGGTTTTTTTTAAAGAAAATTTAGTGTTGGTTTGTTGCTGTGGAAGACCATGACGCCCCTTTTCCATGATTCCCAGCTTGAGGTTTCTTCTAGCTGGCTGGCTGGCTGGGTGCTTGTGGTTTGTTGCACTTCACCAAAAATCACGTATTCTGTGTTACACTATTTTCCACGTTACAATGAAGCGAAACTCACAAAAAATAACAAAAAAATTAAAAAAAAATCACAAACGTTTGTTCGTGCATACAACACAACATTTCAATACATACTTACTTAGTCGTAATGTAGAAAAATAGTAACAACATCAACGAGAACATACAACAAAATCCCAAAATCAAAAAAATAAAACGAATTTTAGACAAGGTATTTCTTTATTTAAGTTTTTTTTTTTTTTTTTTTTTTGTAATTTTTTGCTGACAACAACTTTGGAAAAGAAAAAAAAGTTTAAAAACTAAAACATCGATCGATGAGTTTGAAATTTCAAACTGATGATGCTGGTAGTTGGTGCTTGATGAGGTTGTATGATGATGGCTAAAGTAATTTAAATCAAAAAACCCAGCAACAACAACAGAAACCTATTTTTTTTTTTTTTTGTTTTCTGCCAACAATGGCCAAAACATCGAAAACCGTAGAGAGCAAACAATAAAATCAAAACAGCCAGAAAAGCATGTTTAGTTTTAGCAGTAGTTCGGTAAGTAAGTTAGTCAGAAGCCCAAAGATTTCATTATTGTATTTTTACATTAAAAGGAGGTTGGCTCCACCTACAATTTTATTACTTTTTTTTTCTTTCTTGCTTACGTCTTTGCAATAAGCTACAAAAAAAAAAAATAAACTTATATTTGAACTACAAATAGTAAAAAAAAATCCATTTGAAAAAATATAAGTTAAAGATATACCGAAAAATTGCCTTTAAATATTCAGGGTTTTACTTAAACAAAATTGTTAAATCGTAACAAATGAAATAAAATATAGAGTTTTGATGTAGTTGAAATACTATAAACAATTGGTATTGTTTTAACAACAAATTTCCTGTGAAATAGAGAAACAATCACAGCAACAAAAAGGCGCTGTCTGTGGCGAAAACAACATCAAAGACGTGCCCTATTAACAGAGTTTTAAAGGTATTGAAACATTTTTTTTGTTTCATTGTTAAAATATTTTTTGGTTTCAACAAGTTGTAAAAACGCATGCAGATTTTATATAAATTTTTAAAGTTTTTATTAAATTTTGTATATTTTTCAAAACAATATGAATAATCTGGCAAATACTTGAATTTCCAAGCAATGAATTAAAATGCTAATATGGTTACTCCTCCTCACTGCTGTGACTTTGGCATTTTAACTCATTAGTTTAGCTCACCACTCACACTTACAGCTTTAAACTGAAATGAGTCATTACATTAAGTAATTACTTAACGGGTATATAAGCTAAGGCTGCCGAGCCAATAGAACTTATCTTTTGAGGACAATAACGAAGCGTATCCCAGAGCGAGCGTCTTACATTGATCGAAACAAATAGTAATCGGACGGGGCAAGGTCTGGACTATAAAACGGGTGAGGCAAAACTTCCCAACCACTTCATTCTAAATAGTTTTTAATAGGTATTGCAAATGAGTCCGAGTGTTTTCATTTTTTGCCGCATAATCTGGGCGTTTTTTGTCCAATTCTCGCTTCAAACGAATCAGTTGCGTTCGGTGATGATCTGTCCAGATTTCAGCAGCACATGGATATTTGGTTTTGGTGTCGATTTGCAGGTTGGCCGGGCTTCACATACGATCATTCATGCTTCGGGTTATCGTCATCGCAAGTAATGATCGGTGCAAAAATGATTTCTTTTTATAGCGTTCAAACATCACTTCGGACAACTTCGTCTTACAAGGTCTCTCGGCTTCAATTCTTATGGTACTACTTTCTATGCTATGTAACCAACCAGCGGAGACCAACGCCGAATGCCTAAGAGTCGGTTAAGCCCAGCCGCCGAATCGGGATATATTTGGACATTATGACAATATGACTGATAAGAGACCTTGTGAATTGAACCATTAAAGTCTTAATATTTCTGGTCTGATGTAAAAACATATAGTACCTCGTTAGAGAAATTTTTGTGTTGTTTATTTGTATTATTTGATCAAGGTGTGTAAACTTAAACATATTTTTCTGTAAAATTTTAGAAATATGAAATTCTTTTAAAGCTCTTTTTGAATGTTTTTATTTTACCTTAAAACCACCAACAGCAACAACACCAAAAAAAAGAGGGAGTATATTTGGGCTTCTATTTTTTTTTTTTAATGTTGCTATTTGTTGTTACTTTTTCCATGTTATTCGCTTCTTCAAATAACAATAATATTTATCCAAAAAGCAGCAGTAGAAGTAGTAGTAGTAGATGTTGTATTAATGTATTGATGGCTCATCTTAGATGCCCTCGCAAAATATAAAACTGCCACCGCTGAAAAACTCAAACAAACAAATAGAAAAAAAAATAAATAAAAATAAAACAACTACAGAAATCACATTTAAACAAAAGGCTTCATTTGCCAACCAGCATATTGCAAACAATTTTTTTTTTTTACTTTTTTGCTGTTATTTTTACAAGAACCTTTAAAACATTTCCACACAAAACAATGTTAAGTTTGAATTGTATATTTCCTTGTTCAATGTTTAACAAAATCATTGTTTTAGTGCTAACAGAAAATCCCTTTTGAGCGAAAAAAATTAAAAAAAAACACATTTAAACTTGATTTAAAACCTTTGTAACTAAAAGCCTGTGAAAAATCTGTTTTTAATGTTTGGCTTTTCTATTATTTTTTAACACAAATTGTAGATTTAAAGCCATGTCGTTCGTAGTTTTAGTTTTAATTCTAAATCATGTTACAAATGGTGTACATCATTTTAACATACCGTTAAGATGTTTTTTTTTAATTTTATTTGTTTGAAGGGGGAAAATTAATGTAAAAAAGATTTTGTTTTTTTTTTTAACTAACTGACAGTTGGTTAATTGCTTAGCCGAGTAAATGTTTTATTCAAACTTTTCTATGTTAGAGGGTTTTCCCTGGTTTTGTTTTTAGTTTTAAGGGGCTGGAAAAACAAATATTGGTTTTTCTGTTTCTGTTTTAATGTTGATAAATTTATGTTCTTAATTTTTTTAATAAATGTTTCATAAAATCATTTAAGTTTCGTTGTTCGCTATTGACCTATTTGTCATAAACCTTTGTGTTTGTATCTTAACTCTTTCGTTTTTGAAAATTCAAAATTTTGAATTAAAAAAAAAATAAATAAAAATGATTTATTTTTCTTAAAAAAATAGTTTTTAAATAATAATCGAGAAAAAAAAATATCTCAAAATTTATATATTTTAAAATTGTTTTCTTGCATAAAAGTTAGTTCTTAAACGTTTTTTGGTTCTGCTATTAATTGCTTCAATCGTCATTTTGATAAAACTGGGGCAATTAAAAAAAATCAAACAATAATAATATAAATCATCATATTAGTTATCTCACCAAAAAATATTAATTTCGTATAAATTTTTTACAAAAAAGTACTTTTTAATTTTTTTTTTTTTTTTTTAAAAAAAGTACCTTTTTATTTTTTTCCAAAAAAAAAAATACTTTTTCAATTGCTACCAAAACGATTACATTCTTATTTTGTTTCAAGAAAATACTTTTTTAACATATTTTCAAAACAGTATTTTGTTTTGCTCTTCATTAAATAAAATTCCGTTGAGTGTAAATTATTAAAAACTAAAGCTGTTTAGTTTGCAAATGTTTCTGTTTTCATTGAAGAAAGTACATTTTTACAAAATAGTTTAAATTATATTTAACTTCAGAAAAAAGCAGCAAAAGAAATTTTATGAATTCTGCGCTAAGAGGATCTTTTTTTTGCTAAAAAGTACTTTTTATTTATTTTTTTTTCAAAAAAGTACTTTTTAATTTTTTTTTTTTAAAGTATTATTTTAATTGCAACCCAAATATGCGAACGTTTAATTTGTTTCAAAAATGGATTTTATAACTTTTTTCAAAAAAATACTTTTTCATTAAATTTTTCTTCTTTAAATAAAAAAAGCTTATGAAAGTAGAGTAGAAGAGGTAGAATTGATAACAAAATTTAATTATTAAAAAATAAAAAGTACTTAGTTTGAAAATCTTTGGAAAAATGTACTTACTGATTACTTTTTTCGAAAAAAGTACTTTTTTCAAAATGTTCTAAATTTTGTTCATCGTCAGAAAAAAGCTGGAATAAAAATTTTATGAATGTGAATTCTGCACTCAGTATTTGTTTTTTGCAAAAAAGGACTTTTTAAATTTTTTGAAAAAAGTACCATTTTTTTTTTCTCAAAAAATAAATTTTCACTCAATAAATTTTTTTTTTTGCAAAAAAGTACTTTTTAATTTTTTTGAAAAAAGTACCATTTTCTTCTTTTTTCAAAAGAGTATTTTTATTTTGTATAAAAAAACTTATTTTTTAATTTTTATCAAAAAAGTACTTTTTTAAAAAAATTTGTTCTACATTAAATAAATGAAAGAGAAATTTATAACATTCAGAAACAAACTTTGATTTAAATTATTTTGTGTTTTCATTGGAAAAAAGAAACTTTTTGATTTTAATTTTTCCAAAAATTACTTTCTTTCGTTCTTGATCAGAAGTAAAATTTTTCTTAAAAAAAACTAGTTTTTCTATATTCTATTTTTGATACATTTAAATATTTTTTATGTACAGGCAAATCCCAGTATAACGAACAATATGATGTCGATTCATTCATTAAATCGAAAAATTCGTTATTAAAGCAATTCTATTAACTGGTATGTGTTTTTACCTCTGGTTGAGTAATCAACTTTTCCACAAGGGGGTACACATCATGCTTTAGAGATAGATGATTATTAGAGCCATTCCTGATAGATTGATATAATTGTCAATGTTAATAATTTGATCTTTCGTTTGACTTTGTTTTATTTTTCTCAACATTCATTAAATCGTATACAAATTTGTTGAAACGTTCGTTATATAAGGTAGTTAATGTTGAAAATGTGGTTGTACGTTATATCGGATTTTCATTTAAGTGACATTCGTTATACCAGGATTTGCCTGTAATTGCAAAAACCTAATTTCCAATTTTTCACTTATTTCCCAAAATCTTTACCACTTATTGAAAACATTGGGAATTTTATTATGAACTTACTTAGCTATTCAACAAAAGTTTTATGTTTAATTTTTTTTTTTTCTAAAAGAGATTAAATTTCTATAATTGAAGAATGTGCTATGGAATTGTGAAAGCCTATTATCTATTTTTTCTAATTTCTTCTAATTTGCAATTCTTTTTTTGAATTTAATGTTAAAATGTTTCCCAATATCTTTAAAACTTATTGAAAACCTTGGGAAATTTATTTAGAAAAAATTAACTTTAATAAAACTTAGCTATTAACCTTTTGATACTTCTTTCTTTTATATACATTTTCCTTATATATTTTTCGATTTCTCTTACTGTTACGCTCTCTTACTTAACTCTATATATAAAGCGCAACCTTTGATGTTCAATAAAAAAACTATTTTTTTTTTTCATTTATCCCCAACCTTAGCTAACAAATTAAAAGTCATTCAAACATCATTATGATCATAAATATGAGTTTCTTGTTAACCACAGTTTGCCTAAACAATTATTACAAAATGAAAAATCCGAAAAAACATTAATAAATGATAAATTATATTGAACAGCAGCTTCCTGTAGGAAAAACTAAAAAAACATAAAAGTAAAAATAAAAGTAAAGCAAAAGACAATTAAAAATAAACAAAAAACTAGGGACAAACTGAAAAGAAGTTGGTTGACAAATATGAATTACTAAAGCTTTTGACAACTCTTATTAAAAATACAATTAAAATGTTTTATATTTTTTTCTTCTCTATTTTCTTTGGTTTTTTCTTTCTTGTAATTTTATCAACCAGCTTTAAACTAGTCATTTGTTGAAAACAACTGCCTTTAAACTTTATTCAATTAGAAAGTATATTTATAGTATCTAGTTTAACAAAACTAAAGCTTAACTAAATCAAAAATAAAATGAAACTGTAGGAAAAAAATAAATAAATAGCAAAATTGTAATACCTCGCCCATCTCTGTAAATGGTAATGCCATAAAAAGTAAACGGCTTAATAGCAAATCACTTTAATACTCTATTTATATCTGCCAATATACTTAAGTAAAGACGCAAAAACAAAAACGCAATTGTGAGTTTGTGAGTTTTGTTAACAGACGTTTATTAAAAACTCAAAACAAATTGAAAATAAGTAAGAAAAACAAAACAGCAAACTTGAGATAAATATTGTTAGAGTTAAAAAAAAGAGGTAGATGTATCCTAGTGCAACAAGTGAAGTATAGTTGTAGACAATAACAAACATCAGCAAAAACAAAAAAAAAAAAAAACGAGGGAAAAAACTGGCTGATAATATGACAAAAAACAAAAGTTTATTAAAATATTCAAACTGAAGACAAAAAACATCACATATACAAGCACTACTTGCAGCATCTAAAGCTACTCACACACTTTCAAAACGCTTTTCTAGAGATTAAAGAGTTTCTTAGACATGTGGAAAAAAGCAGGGAAGTATAGCCTCTATTATAACCAGCAAGTTGTCAATAGTGTTAAACTGTCATTGGTTTTTTAGTTCTAATGTTAATTATATCATACTGCTGGTATTTTACTGAATGCATCAGAAAGTCAGGGATATAATCCGAATGTCATCTCTTTTCCTCCTCATATAAATATTTATAACCCATAATGTATATCTTGGAACCCATAAAGTTTATGTGTAAAAGTTAGCAGCATGCTTTTGAAATTTTAAGTCGCTTTAGCTATGTTTGTGTAAAACACGATCAAGTCCAAAACACACAACCAAAGTTAATGAGATTCGCCTAAAATGTTAATTGTTGTCCTAGGCAGTTCGCTATTAAAAATCAGCAATATTGTTTCAATGTAACAAAAGCTATGAACCAAAATGTGACACAACCTCGCATAAATTTGAAGTTTTTATGTTTCTAAATCAATTTTCAACATTATTGCTGCAGCTTAGTAAGTTGTTGTACACAACACACACTAAAGTGAAGATTAATAAGAATAAGCATATATGTTGTTGTAGTTTTGATTGTTGTTGTATTTCATTCGGTTTAAGCTAAGGACAACAACATATGTGTGAGTAAATGGATATCAATGTTGAAACAAGTGTAATTTGTTTAATTCGAATTATGTACATGTATTTAGTATTCACTCTGTCGAATATAGAATTCTAATTTAATTGGAAATTGATTTGTTTTTATATCTCCTGGCTCAAAACAAAATTTAAGAAACCTCCACTTACTGTTCTTGGCAAACATTCCCTCCTCTCGACTCTATTTTTTCTAAATTTATAGAAATTTTTATTTACGTTAAACCTTATTGAAACGCCTGTTGACGTTTTAGTGATAGAAACCATCTCTCTCTCACACTATAAGCTTAACTTTGAGCACGTCTCTGTAGTAACTATGCATTCCTTACAACTGAAGAAAATACACAGTTTCAGTTAGTTGATACTCGTACTACTACTACCTGTACTTTTCATTTGTTGTGTTGTGTTGTGTAGAGTGTAATAAAACGTGTAGCTGTTATTTTAGCGCATCTGCAGCACACTCATCATTCAATAGACATCCCTCTATATCGTTTTTCTTTACTTTTTTATATAAATATATATTTTTAATATAAAAAAAAAAAAAACCCTGCATCATTGCTGTCTTCCTAAACTCCAACTGATGTTTATATGGATATTTAAACCGCCAGAGTATAATTTATGATTTCATTAAAGCAGCAAATTTTTTATCGGCCAACAAAATCTAAGCCATGTCATGTTGTTAAACTTATAAAGACTGATATTCAGTTTATGTTTTTTTTTTTCTTTCTTTCTTTCGTATTTATTTTGTGTTCAGTTTGATTTTAACTCTTTGCTGAAGAAAATATAGCAGGCATCATCAGTGCGTTTAACTGACAGGCGAGAGGAAGGAAAATATTTGTGAAAAATATAAACAATATCAAGAAAATACTGCGTGTTTATTGAAAATTGTGGTAAACTTGTGATGGACAGTAAGTTGTTGGCAGAGATTGAGGTATTATTGTATAATGAAAGGATTTTGATTAGGTTTTGAGTTAAAGTTAAAATTTCTTCTAATGTTGAGCTTTTAGTGGTAAAATCTTCTTCATTCTTTAAAGCAAAAATCTTTGATGACATTTCCTAACTTTCTCTTATATTTGGTCAAATGTCAGCAGTACAAAATCAGCTGGTTGTCAATACCAATTTTCTAGGGTTTAAGTATTACTTAGATATTCCGAAATTTAGTTTAAATTATGATAAAATGAATCTAAGCTTAATCAACTTTGTCTTCTCATACCCTTCTAATTACTAAGTATGTCCTGTCTCATTACCATAAAATAACTATACCTTCAAATTTCCTTAAAATTAGCTTATAGTTTAGAAAAACATCAACATTTCCCTTTAACGACTTAAGTCATTTTATCCAAACTCCTTAGAATTTTATAGCATTTCCTTTTTCTTTTCTTTTCTATTTCCAATTTCAAATGATTTTTTTTATTTCACTCAATTTGCCGGCCACACGCAGCTGTTGTTTGTTGTCATTTCGTGTGTGAGTGTATCTTTGTTAGTTTTTGCCACTTTTCAATAAAAACTAAAGCTATTAAATTGAACATCAAATGTCATGTGAATCTTAAGTTGTCATCACAGTCATATACTTACACACTATGCTCAATAGTTAAGGCAAACATACAACTACTATGACTACCATTACTACTTTAAAACTATAGTTATAACTAAGAGAGTTTTAAATTTCAATCTCAACAGACAGACATTAACTTACACAGCAGGAATGGAAAACTTAAAGTTTTGTTAGGCCAGTAGAAAAAGTACTAATACTTGTTCAAAAAAATGTACTAAAATGAATAAGGTTAATAGTTAGCGTTAGCATTTGAAAAAGTTTATTTTTGTATCGGTAATATTTTCAGTTAAAAATTAATTTTTCATCTTTTTTCTATTCCTTCAGTAATTTTATCCGCACTTTTATGAAAAAGGGTACTTTTTTTAAAAAATAAGTTTTTTTTTATTAAAAACCTAATTTATATGCTAATAAAGTACTTTTTTCAGATATGAAAAATAAGTACTTTTAGCTGCTATAAAGAAAGTATTTTTAACCATAACATTAAATTGTTTGTTAAAATCTCAAACTGTGTTTGAAAATATTGAACAATATCAAAAAATTGTTTAATTAACCAACAAATTTAATATTTTGATGAAATCTTAATCTTAAAATGTTCAATAATGTAAAAAAAAATTATGAAAAAGCACTCTTTATTACAAAACTACTCTTTTAAATAAAGCTGAAAAGAAGTATTTCTTAGAAAAAGTACTTTTAATCCAAACAAAAATATTTTTATACCCTTCACCATGAGTGGGAAGGGTATATATAAGTTTGTCATTCCGTTTGTAATTTCTACATTTTTCATTTGCGACCCCACAAAGTATATATATTCTGGATCGTTATAGATAGCGAAGTCGATATAGCCATATCCGTCTGTATGTTGAAATCAACTTTTCGTAGCCCCCAAATAACTTAACATAATTGTTACATCAATATATCGGGAAATCTTCCGGCTCGGTTGCTATAAAAATAAGGAAAAAACCGGGACATCCTCGATTTTTGGCCTATTTCTGATCTATATCTGTATTACTAAGTCATTAATATAGACAATATGGATATCTAATGATAAATATTTCAAAGTCCATTCCAACGATTTATATAAGGCTATAGTAATTTGGACCTACAATGGGTTTAAATCGGGAAAATTATTTTTTAACCCGAATATTTTTTTTTACCACAAAAAATTTTTTTCCACAATTTTTTTCACTAAAAAAAAATTTGGAAAAAAATTAAAAAAACAATTTTGAAAAAAAAAAAATTTTAAGTTTTGAGAAACAATTTGAAAACAATAAAAATTAATTTTGTTTTCTTAAAAATATTTAAAATTTAAAAAAGAATTTTAATTTTGTTTACCTAAAAATATTTAAAATTTTTATTTCAAAGTATAATTTGGTGAAGGTTATATAAGATTCGGCACAGCCGAATATAGGTCTCTTACTTGTTTAAAAGTAAATTTTATAGATTTTTTTTTTATAATAGTACTATTTTACAGCAATAATAAAGAACATTTTTCTTTTCAATAAATATACCTTTTTTCTTATGGGCTAAAAAAGATTTGAAAAAGTACCAATAATATCAAAAATTACTAAGAAAGTACTTATTTAACTACAAAACATAAAAATTATGATATACTGTTTTTTCTATAAAAAGTACTTTTAACACAAAAAAAAAATATTTTTTTGGTATAAAATTTTTTTTAGAAAAAGTACCTTTTTAAATAGTACTATTTTTCTGCTTAAAAAGTAAATTTTTCTGTTAAAAATATTATGTTTTGTTTTGTTAAGGTCTAAAAAAGATTTGGAAAAGTACTATTTTCAGTAAAATTGTTTTTACCAAAACAAAGTTCTTTTATAAGTAGTGTTTTGTAGCTATAAAAAGTTCTTTTAACCCGAAAATAAAATATTTTTTTGTAATTTTTTTTTTTTGTAGAAAAAGCTCAAAAATGCTTTTGTGAAAAATGGACCTTTTTAGTTATAAAAAGAAAATTTTTCTGTTATAAATATTATCCTTTTCATTCTCTGTTACAAACATTCTCTGTTACAAATATTCTCACTAGATTAAAAATAGTATTGAAAAAGTACTAAACCAAACTTTTTTAAAAAGTACTTATTTAACTAAAAAATTAAAAATTACTTTTCTTAGTTTTATATATTTCTTTCTATAAAAATCCATAACATTTCACACTTTCGGCATGAAAAAAGTAAACGCAAATTAGATTATTTTAGTTAAATTCAGAAATAATAGAATAACATTTTTATTTTAACTATTAAAATTCTTAATTTTTAAAAGTACCTTTTGAAAGTAACACTTTTTCACATTAAAATATATATTTTTCCAGTTGAAATAATAAAAGTTATATTTTTTGTATTTTAAAACAAATGGTATGGTTTCAGTTCAAAGCTTTGGAAATTATTCGTTCAAAAATTACTATTTTTAGCTAAAAAAAATATAACTAAATGTGATTTTTTTATTAGTTGCCTTTTAGATGACCAACAATGTTTCCTATTTGTTGTAGGATTTTCTCTTTCGGAGTAAAAAAAAATACTTCTAAATTTGTCGTAAGATTAATAAAAATCTTCACATAAACCAGTGACAATTTCTACATGCAAACTACTCCTTTATAAGAAGCATTTATAAAACCAAATTTCATGTAATCAAAAGTCCCAAAAAAAAGTACCATATTACATAATTCTCCAACCCTGTTTCAAAGTGTAAGTGTATAACGCTTGTTTGTTTTTCTGTTGGCATTCCTAGCGAATTCAAACGTTTGTATTGACGTTTTGTTCACATTAATGTAGACGTTGTGTAGTATCGCTGTTTGTTGAAATCACCATTACCTTACACTGTGAGTACTTTTTTTTTACGGGCTAGTGTTTGTTTCACTGTGCAGTTACACTGCTGCACAGTAAACATTAAATTGGTTTTGGTTGATTGCTGCGTTGTTTGCTGAATAATTGCTGTTTGTCTATTGACAACTATTGTTTGTGTGTGTGTGTGTGTTTGTTTGTATGGTGAGAAATTTGTGAGAAAAAATCTAAATCTTAATGGTCATGTGTAATTAAAGTGTTTGATTTCAAGGTATTTTCAATAAAAATCAAATTTAATGTCACTCATGCGCATTGTAGTGCAGTGTTTTTTTTTTTAAGACTCCGTTTTTTTTTTAAGTAATTTTTGTGTTAAAATTTTTGAAATTTTTCAGTGATAGATGGAAAATGTAATGAGTTTAATGGTTTTATTAGAAATATTCTTAAAATAATTTGAGTCAATTATTGTTGAAACAAAACTATTTTTTGTTTAGAATTTTAGTTTTGAGAAGTTTCAACAAGTTATTGAAAATATTTATAGTTTAAGTGATTAAGAAAATTATTATAGCTGTATTTTAAAGAGTTAAAACAAAATACTGATAATATTAGGTTCTCAAAACAAGGCTAATATACATTTTAAGCTATTATTTTCTAAATAATGGGCATTTTTATTTATATCGATATCTTTGCTACTTTTAATTTTATTTAACTTTTTTATTGGGTTTTTTTTTGAGCTCTTATAAAAAACATATTGACATTTGATTGTATCAATCATATATATGGTTACAGTAAACAAGTATATGTTTGTGACAACTTTGTGAATCTTTATATCATAAAATGTTGTTCTCAGATTATGATATCAATTATCCGAGAACAACATAATATGGTATACTTGTTTACTGTAACCATATATATGATTGATACAATCATGTGAATCGTAAGTTAACCATATTATGGTTACCACAATCATATAAATAGTTACTGTGACTATAATATTGTTAAACAACTTTTAAAAATGTGGAAATGGTTACTGTAAACATGCACAACTATATTTTATCTCTGCGTGTAACTGCAAACGGAGGCTAATTGACCTCAAATAGTAAACAAACCTGTGGTGGGTAACATAAATACTTTCTAAAGTGCAGTAAACAATAATCGTTTTAAGTGACTACACTCTAGATTACTTAGAGACACTAAAGTGCCAATTGACATCACGCTAGACTACATGGGATGTGGGTATACTTAAGCAAAAATAAAATAAACTGTATGAGAATTATATGAACACAATTTGTATAAAACCAGTTTGACTACACTCTAGACTATTTAGAGACACTAAAGTGACAAATGACTTCACAATAGATTACCGGGGATGTATAAAGTAACCAATTGAATTATATTTACACTACAAAGGCAATATACGTGTATATGTTATTGTTTTTAACTTAAACAACAACAAGCTTAACAGCAAACACTATTAATGTTGAAAGTTGTTGGGTAAATCATACAATTTAATTGAGGGTTTGCTTACATTTCTGTCTATAACTTTTTTTCTTGTGAACCGATTTTGCTGATTTTCAATACCAAACTGCTAAGAAGAATGACAAGCATTCTAGAATACGATTTATTATTTAGGTATCGTACTTTGAGCACGTTTGCTATAGATTAAGGATTACTGGGTCTCACATGAAAATCTCATTTACCTCAAATAATGAAGGAGCTTATAGAAAGTTGTAAGAAAACAACTTCTCCTCTTGACCAATACATTTTAAACACTCTTCCAAAGTATTTACAAGTACCGAAGTAATTTAAGTTGTTGTTTTTCCATAGATTTTTGTAAATATTACTTTGGCGCAAAACAGGCTAATGAAGCGTCTAATTAGAGAATTCACGCTGTTTATATTTTGCATACAATATATTGGCTAAAATGCGCAAAAAATATAAAAAAAAAAATACGATACAAAATATTTGCACTTTTTATTTGCAGACTCTAAGGGAACACAAATTTGTGCAGCTCTTTTAAGATAAACACTAGAAACGGAAAAAAAAAGAAATAAAATCATAAAACCACGACTTAAATAGCAATGGCTATCACATTACCAGCAAAAAGCAACCTTATTACATACTTAGTTACTCTTGGTTTGCAGCTAACTATAGTTTGTTTTATGAGCAGCGTATTTTTTTTTTTTTTTTCGTTTCTAAATTTTTTTTGTGGGGATTTGCCACCATTATAGAGGAGTTATTTTTTATTAGTTAAAGGTGCATGCTTGGTTAGCTGGGTGAGTGGTTGGTTAGCAGTATGGTTAGTTGGTTGGCTGGCAAGCAGACTGGCTGGTTGTAGAGTTGTTTAAATGTATTTTGAGATGGTGGGTTCATTGATTGTTGATATCAACTATCTCAGCATAGAGCTACAACTCAATTAATAACAATTTCTCAGAACAATAAAGATTTCGTAACCTAAAAAAAAAAAAAAAAACTCTAACTAACAACAAAGTACCAAAAAATATTTTTAAAAAGAAAATCCTTTAAAAACCCAACAACTCCCTCTAACTGTTTTTTTTTTTTTATTGGTGGCCAAAAAGTATTAAGAAAAATTAATTTGCTAAAACTGAGTTTTGTGGTTTAAAACTTTAAAGTAATTTACTAAAAATTTAAACCTCATTTTTAAGCTCATCTTGTAGCCCTGGCTGCTTTTCTTATCGGTGTTAGGTTGTCGCAAGCTGGAATTAGTTGAACTTTTAACGATGACTTTTGGCAGATGTATGAAACTAGACAATGTTAGAAAATTACTTGTATATAGTTAGCTTCCCCTTACATCTATTATTTTAAGGTTTTTTATTAGATTTATTTAGAAAAAAAAAAAAACTTCAACTCTTCTGCCAACAAATAAATTCAGTTTTTAATATGAAATAAAGTGCTTTAAAATAACAGTTAAATTTTTAGAGGTGTCAAAAGATAAAAATTGTTTTTAGTGTAACGTAAATCTTTATTTTTTGTTACTGTTCATTTTAGATTATATTATATGTTATGATTTAAAATATATTGTTTATAATTTTTGTAGACAGTTTAATTAAAAAATCATGTTGTTGAGAAGATTTATTTAAATTTTGTAAATTTATTGGCCCACAAAAAGAGTACATAAGTACTTAAAATGCAGGTCAATTGAAAAAAAAAAAACTTAAAGATTTTAAACTAGTTTAATAATCTTTTTAATAACAGTAGTTTTATTAAAAGGCAAACCTTTTAAATAAAATAAATGATATAAACAAATCTTGCCACATTCTTTACAGATTTGTTTCATAGCTTATTTATATACAGAATCTATAATATATATAAATAAGACTTTATATAATAATCCAGTAAAAAGCTAGTTTAGTTTAACAGATTAGTAAAGGAACCTGTGCCTCTCATAATCTATGTGTGTAGAAAACATGATCACATCCAAAATATAAAATCAAAATAAATAATTTTCATACAAAATGTTTATGATTATCCTAAGTAGTTTGCTATTGAAAATCAACAAAATTGGTTTAGCAGAAAAAAAATTATGAAGCAACTTAAAAAAAAAAAATACCAAAAATGTCTATAGTGTAAGAAAATATAATACGAGTGGGATAAAGACAAAATTATAATAAGCCCACTTAAGTTTCTATGGACTTCTAAGTTAATCTAGCCTTATTCGCATGTTTAGTCAAATTAGTTTGTGTAAAACAGGCTCTCGGGCAAAATAATCAAGAGAATAAATTAATTTTGCGGACATTGTTCCAAAAAGTACGGTATACAAAATCCTTAAAACAAATTGAGAAGAAAGAATGTTATGGACAATAATGTGAGATAACCTTGAATAAATTTTTAATTTTTCATACATATGTTTTGTTGAAAACACGCCTACATCCAAAATATGAAATCGAAATAAATTGTTTTCACTCAGAATGTTTGTTATCCTTTAAAAATCAACAAAATTAGTTTAGCAGACAAATTGTTATGACACAAAAAGTAAGACAACTTCGACAAAAAAATGGGAAATTACAAAAAATCATTCAGCTGTTGTAATGTAAAGACAAAGGTTTTTAAGAAATTTTAAGTTAATCTAGCTATATTCGCCTATCCAACTGTGTGTGTAAAACAGGCTCTCATCTAAAATACTCAAGAGAAGTTAATGATTTTTACGCACAATCTGTGATATTATCCTAAGTGGCTTGGGTTTGAAATTCAACAAAATTGGTTAGGCAGGAAAAAAGTTATGAAGCTAAAAGTAACAGATATTCAAAAACAAATTGGTGAAAAAGAAATTTAATATTGTAAGAAGATATACAATAATCTTATATATAAATAGGCCAAACGGTTTTTTGTGGTATACTTTTAAGAATATTATTGTCCACCAATATTGATGAAACATATATGGTTTTAATTTCGGCCACCGGGCGATCCGAGTAAGGACTGAGATCGTAAAATTCTTAACACAAGTTTTTCATTAAAACTTTTTTATCAAGTTTCCTTTGTGAAGCATGTCAGTTATTATGTTTAGTGTCAATTATGTTCATTTGTTGTTAATCTGATTAAAATGAGTGACCAGAAAAAAGTGCATACTAAAATTATTAAATATTTTCAACAAAATCCAACTAGGATTTTACAAAGAGTTGGCCAAACAATCAAAGGTCTACCGTCAAATTGTTTCCAATATTATTAAACCGTACCGGGAGAACTTGTGATAGAAAACCTAGTTCAGGTAGAAGGAATGGTCCATATGATGTTTCTAAAGCCAACAAAATAAAAAGAATTTTCAAAAGAGTTCCCAACACATCCGGTAGGAAAGCAGCTCGGTTAGTTCAGTAATCGGACTATTTGGTACGAAAAGCTAAAGCCAATACAGGTTTAAAATCATACAAGGCTCAAAAAGTTAGTGACAGTAACTCTGCTAAAAATTTAGAGGCCAAAGACAGACAATATGCAGTTGCGGCAAAACAGCCAAATATTTGTTGCAAATGGCTCTATAAATACCGAAATTTACATCAAGGAATGTTTACAAAAGAGGATGCTTCCATTCATAAGACTTCTTAATGTGTTCACTTATTTTTGTCCTGATTTGGCATCCTGTCACTATGGTAAGCAAGACCTTGAGTGGTAAAAGAACAATAATGTGGTATTTGTACAGATCTTTATGTAATTCTAAGTGGATCTAGCCATTTTCGTCTATCCATGTGTGTGTGGAAAACAGTCTCTCTTCCAAAATACTCATGAGAAATAAATGATTTTTACGCAGACTGTTTTTAGTAGTTTGGGTTTGAAAATCAGCAAAATTGGTTTGACAGAAAAATAGTTATAAAGCAAGAAGTAAAACAACTTTGAAAAACAATTGGAATTTTACAAAAAAAAAAATTAAATATTGTTAGAAAATAGTGTAATTCAGTTAAATGTGTAACAAGACCGCCTTGCACTTTATGGAATTTTAAGTTGATCTAGCTAAGTTCGTTTGATCATCAGTGTGTGTAAAACACGCTCTCATCAAAAATATACAACCGAATTAAATGATTTTTAGGCAAACTGTTAATCGTTTACTTAGAAAGTTTGGTATTAAAAATCCGTAAAACTAATTCAATAGAAAAAGAGTTATCAACCATTATCTGAGACAACCTAAAATAAATTTGTAGTTTTTTAATGGAATCAAAATTTACTGTATTTTTTGTCTATATATTAGATAATAATTTTTAACGATTTATGTACAACGACCATTTAATATGGGCTTTATGAGATCACGCCCATATTAAGTGGGCGTGGGTTATTAATTTGCTCAAGCAAGAATTTACTGCAGCCCTTAACTATTATTTTCCTCATTGAATGCAATAAACCATAAATACCTTTTTTGTAAAGTTAATTTTTCCAAAAGTACACACACAAGAAAGAAAATACTTTGTTAAAACTTTGTATCACTTTTTAAGGCAAAGTAAAGCACGTGTAAAAACACATAAAGAAACAAAAGAAAACAATACTTATTTACACTAGCAAACAAATATAAGAAACTGAAATCATAAAACAACAAAGACACAAACAAACATAAATGTTTATTAATAATAAATATTGATTTAACTTCATCACTTTAAAATCTCTTTTCAAAATTTACTTAACTTTAAAAAAAAAAAAAAATAACAAGCCCAACTCGTAAATAGTTAGCAGTTGTATGTAAAAATATGTTTGTATGTATTTATTTCAAAAAAAAATCTTTTTAAGCGTGAAAACGTTTTAAAATAACTTTTAGTTACGTTTTGCTGAAAACGTTAATAAGCTGCTACAACTAATTCACACTTGTAGAGAAAACAATGGCTACAAAAAAAATTTAAATATTTTTTGGAAAATAAAACAAAAAGTTATTGTCTATTAAAACAAAACAAGCTTTAAAATCTTTATTAATTATTTGTGTAAATATTAAACAATAAAATTTTCAATAATTTTTGTGGGATTTTGGTGGTTTTAGGTAAATATTTGAAATAATATTAGATTTAATGTTTAGGTTAAATATTATTACTCATTATTTTGTGTATTTAAAAAAAAAAAAAGTTAAGAAAATAACTATTAACCAGTCATGTCAGCATCCCACACACTCTTTGATTTTATGACTCTGTGTATTTATATGAGTCAATAAGGTTGATGTGTGTAAATCTCCTCCTCATCTTAACAAACAGCAAAAAATTTAACAAGTTTAGTTCATTAGCAAATGTTCACAAAGTGTATTCTAAAATAAAATTGAAAAAAAAAAAAAAAAACATTTCAAACTGGCATAGACAACAATCAATATGATGTTAAAGTAGCCATTGGCAATTTAAATTAAACATCACAATACCTAGGTGGCCATTTAAAAATACTTACACTTAAGCGTATGTAGTTTAACGCTCATGTTCAATTTACATTTAGAATAAATGTTTTTAGTAACTATTTGGAAATTAACAACAACAATGAATTTAGATTTAATTTATGGTATTTTTATTTCTACTAAATTGTTTACACACTTTGATTTTTCAATAATTTTATATTCATAAACTAAATGCATCAAAAAGTGGTGTATTTCTTAGGATTTATTGGGTGTATGACTTAAAAATGCAGGATTTTTTTTAAAATTTTTAGTTTTTATTTTGAATCATTTGTACAATATAAATATATTCAAAGTATTGGCTATTGTTAGCTATGACCTTTTCCTATCTTTCTGGCACCACATGGATTACGAGCCAAAAGAACTGTTCATCTTTTGAGGTCAAGAACGAATCAATTCAATATCGGATACTCTGTTGCTGATTGGCCGGACTTCACATCTCTACCCTTCGGGTTATCGTAATGAATCAATTTTTCATCATAAGTAATGCAAACGTTTTATAGCATTATGATAGCATTTCGGACATGACAAATCGTGTTTCAAGGTATCTCGGCTTCAATTCGTATGATAAACAATTTCCCTGCCTTTGGATGAATCCTGCTGCTTACAAACGTTTTGAAATTGTTGACTGAGTAGCTTCCAATGATTTTGCAAGCTCTTGTTGAGTTTGACAACAATCTTCATGGAGTAATGTCTCAAATTCTTGGTCTTGAAACATTTTAGGCTGGCCTGGACGATCTTTGTCTTCCGTGTCAAAATCACCACTTCTGAACCGCACAAACCATCTCACCATAAGCTTTGGTGAGCAATCGATGTGCTTTAGCGCACTTTTTTCAAATTAAAGAAGTAGAGCAAAACTTCCTTCATATGACGCTTTGTTGGCAGAAGATTCGACATTTTCGAAAAAAAAAAATTGGTTATTTACACTATAATGTTCAATGACAAAGTGAGAATAAACAAGTAAGAGAGCAATATTCGGCTGTGTCGAATCTTATATACCCTTCACCAAATTATACTTTAAAATAAAAATTTTAAATATTTTTAGGTAAACAAAATTAATTTTTTTTTTCAAAATTGTTTTCCAAAATTTAAAAAAAATTTTTTTTTTTTCAAAATAATTTATTTTAAATTTTTTTATAATTTTTTTTTAAATTTACTGGTGAAGAAAAATGTATGACAAAAATTTTTTTTTTTGGTAAAAAATAAAAAAATCAGGTTAACAAATATTTTTCTCGATTTTAACCCATTGTATTTCCAAATTACTATAGCCTTATATAGATCGTTGCAATGGACTTAGAAATATCTATCATTAGATATCCATATTGTCTATATTAATGACCTAGTAAACCAGATATAGATCAAAAAAAGGCCAATCGAGGTTGGCCCGGTCTTATCCTTATATCTCAGCCATTTATGGGTCGATTTTCTTGATTTTAAATAGCAACCGAGCCGGAAAAATTCTCGATATTTGGTGTATGAATCAAGTTTGTAAGTTATTTGGGGTCTTCAGAAAATTGATTTCAACAGACAGACAGGCGGACATGACATAATCGACTCCGCTATCTATAAGGATTCAGAATTCTATACTTTATAGGGCCGGAAAATTATATTGTGAAATTACAAACGGAATGCCAAACTTATATATACCCTTCTCACGAAGGTGAATGTTATAATAACGATCATATATACTCTTCAAAATGACATATAAGTTATTAAAAACAATAACTGCGTTCAAAAACTACGTCATCTATTGTAAATCCCGCATTTTTAAATCATAGACCCACTATGAAAACTTAAATATTTATATACAGTGCACTCGCGGAAACGTGAACACCGCATAACGTGAACAAGCTTTTGCTTACATTGACTACTCTGTAACGTGAACAAACTCAGAAAGACAATTTTTTTTTACTGCATTTGTTTTCTAATCATGTAGACAACACTTCAATACATACATTAAATTCAATTTTTAAAGTTTTGAGAATCCCCTTATAAAAAAATGTGTTTGTATCCTCTAAATTATTTTTTTTAGTGGCAACGAATGAGTAATTTTATTCTCTATGTAATTTTATTTCAATTTATAGTTTCTCGTGATCTCGTTTTGTTTTGAAATGCATTTTAATAAATAATTTTGTTTTATTTCACGTTCAAGCGTGTAAAACACAGGTTTATATTATAAAATTTCACTAACATGAACTCCCTTGGTTTTAATTAGTTCACGTTACCGCGAGTGCACTGTACATACATTCGAGTGACAGCCGAACGTGTGAAAAAAATATTTTTTGATGGCCATAAGGAGTAGCTCTAAAACATCGGGGTTAAAGGTTGAAATTTCAGCAGGACGTACGAACTAACACAATTAAAAAAAAAAAACATCAATTCGTTTCAGAGTTATTCTTAGATAGATAAATAAGCATGTCTACATCAGAGTATCGTGTATGTTAAAGGTTGTGATAAATTTGTTAATTTTGATTTGTATGCTTTTCCATACATTATTATCACATTTGTGGTCTAAATTATTTTAAATTACTTGATATTTGTCATCTGAGCTACATAAGGAAATAATAACCCACTAGGTAAAAAATCATATTTTAAATCGAACGAAATATCGGTTTCCATCACAGAAAGCAGACACTACTTAACTAATTCTAAGTAGTTTCCATTAAAATGTATGTTAATTAGTAATAGCAAGTCGGTACCAGGTTTTTGCTGGAATTTTAAAAGTAAAAAATTTCTTTAAATTTTTCAATAGTTTCAAAGGTAATTATTTATTAAAAACTCAACTGTTGCTGATACCTTGCAACATACCTTGCTTCACCACTAAAGTATTTCTCTTAAATGTAATTCCCTGTTTCCAAGGTAATTAAAATTGTTTCTTTTCCACAAATAAAACTCAATTTTAATTCCTTATGCTAACATTAAATCCCTGGTTAACTTACTCAAGTTTATGGGAATCGGTTTTATTATTTTTTTTTTTTTTTTGTTTTGCTCAACACAAATCAATCTGTTAAATTTTATTTATAATAAAAAATAACACCACAATATTTCGACGCCATCGCTGACAATAGTAACACAAAACATTAAACCAAAAAAAAAAAAAACTAAAATACACTAAATAAAAAAAAAGAACAACAACAACTCTAAACAATGCAACAAAAACTAAACCATCTTAAACGTCATTTAAGCAATTTTTTGTTTCTAAACACAAACGCGATAGTTTAAACCTGATACAACAAACTCGCCAAAAAAAAAAAAAAATGCAAAAACTAAATAAATAAAAAATAGCAACAAAATAGTATTTTCAATTAAGCTTTTCAACACGCTTAGACACGGTTTTACAGACAGCTTTTCTTAAAGCCAAGGAGACCATAACAGCAACAACAACATTCAAGTTTAACAAAAGGAAGAAATCAGCCAAAGAAGACGAAGACGATCCACTAAATATGTAAAAAAAAAAAAAAAAAACTAAAAGAAACTGTTGTAGTTGATGTTGTTTGTGTAGCATTGTTTCTTTGTGAAGGATGTTATGCAAATTTTTGTTGCATTCATTCGATTCTTAAGGAACAAGAACAAACATTTAAACCTCTATTCATGGCTGTGGCATTTTGGGAGGTTTTTTTTTTATTCTATAACAAACAAAAACTATTCTAAATAAGAAATGTAACGTGTTGTTTTTTTACTATTTCTTTTCTTTTGGTTTGGTTTTGTTTTATTCTTTATGTTTATGTTTGAGTTTTAGTTTGGTTTGGTTTATTTTCAGTATCGGTATTTTCGAAGTTTTGTTTAAGTAATTTGATTAAAACCTAAACAAACAAAAAGAAAAAAATGTCTTCTACAAGCATCACGAAGATGTAGTCTTAAAGTTGGCTAAGAACAAACAAAAAACTAGGAACTAGGAACTAGTGAACTTAAAAACTCCGACGTAGACATTTGTTAAATGTTTTTGGTTTTTTACTACTACAGTTCTGTTTTTTTGTTTTTTTTTTTTCTTCATATACAGTTTGTTTCAAAGCATAGAAACATGTCTGTTTTCAGTTTTCCGTTTTTTTTTTTTTTTCGTCTAAAGTTCTTTTCAAAAGGAGTGTATAATGTTCTATATGTCACTGTTGCATGTTTGACATGGGGCGGTATACGTAATTAACCAAGCGAATCAATTCCCTTTAAACCGATCCTGGTTTCTTTGTTTTGTGTTAATAAACCAACCAATTCCCATTTACACTAGCATACCAACCCAACATACTACTAAATAGTCTATGTCTGTATATACAATTTTTTATTTTTTTTTTTTTCAACTAAACATATTTATAAATAAATAAAGCCGCAAAAAGCATTAAACAAAAATAAAGTTTAGCTAACAAATGGTGTTGAAGTCATATAAATGATGGTGCAAATGATGAAATGAACTTAGGGTTAGCTAAACCATACAAAGCAACATCTTCAATTTTCCTCTTTTAGTTAGCTAAAACCAGTAACTGCAAAAAAAAAAAATGTCACATCATTTGCTGCTTTTCAAATATCTACAAATAAGTTTTTTTTTTTTTATTTAAATTCATGTATTTTCCTTTAAGTGACTAATGAGCCAACAAAATGACAAATTTTCGCCCTTAAAAAAAATTGCATGTATTTTGTAAGTACGAGTAGTACTTTTTTCATCTGTTAATGTCTGTTTTGGTGTCTCAAAGTTGAAGTTTTAAGTTCTTTGAGAATCATGTTTGTTTTTCCAGTGATACCAACAAAAATTAGACACGTTTTTTTCAATTTTTTTGTTTTTCGTTCAGTTGCTGTTAAGAAAAAACATTATTGCTGTAACAGAAGTTTGAAGTTCCCAAAAAAACTGAAAAAAACTTACAACTTTTTATTTACTCGTTTATGTTCGTTAAGAATCTTGTTTAACAGTTTTGCTTTATGCAAATTGATTTTTTTTTTTTTTTTTTTGTTAGTTTGGTCTCTGTTTAAATAAATATATATTTTTTGCCGTTTTGTTGTATAATTTTCTAAACAAAATGTGTCACTTGTTAAACAATTTTCCAAAACGTTTTTGTTTCTTCATAGATTTTACTTGAGTTTTTCTCTTTTTTTTGTTCAAACAATTTAATACAGGATTTTTCCCGATTTCCACAATTGCAACTCAATTTTTTTTGTTTGTCTTATTTTGGTTTGTTTTCTCAATCTTTAAGGCTGTTGTTTTTATTGTGTGGCAGTTGTCACATTGCCATCATTAATGTCAGTTTAACAAACACGACTATTTTCCTAGAAGTTGCTTAAGTAACAAATTCAGAGTCATTGGTAACAATATAAAAACGTACCCGCACATTTTTGCTTTTTTCTGTTTTCTTTTCAGTCAATTGTGTGTTTTTTTTTTTTTTTTTTTTTTGCCTAGAAATTCTTGTTGTTAATTAAATTAACAATCTGCAACTAGCCAGTGAGGTTTTTGGTTTTGAATTTTTGTAAAATTTTATTTTATATAAAAGAAATAATTGGTATTTTGTTGTTGAAAAAATAAGTGGCTTTGAAATTAAAAGCGCCTTAATTTAGTGTAAATAAGTCAAGACTATAAGCAAAGATTTTAAGAGTTTATAAAAATAATGTATGACGAAGATTCCAGTAAAGGTATCAGGATCAACTTAAAAAATTAGAAAAAATGCAACAATAATCAAAACTACAACAATATGCTTTGACAAGCTAAGCTATAGATAGAAAACTAAAAATAATTTTCGTTAAAAATTTGAAATTTTTTCGAGAATCTCTAAAATTTTTATCCATAAATGTTTTGCCACTTAATCAATTTTGCTGATTTTTAATACTAAACTACTTAGCACAACGATTAACATTTTAGATGAATATCATTAAGTTCTGTTTTATATTTTAGACGTAAGCGTGTTTTACACACACAGACGAACATTGCTAAATCGACTTAGAGTTTCATAAGAAACAAAAATAAGCAAATCTACCCAGCAGTTAAGCAAGTAGTCAATGTATCCCTTATAGACAGTAATTTTCACTAATGTCTGATCACTTGTGTGACTCCAATTTATATATTTTAGCTCATTTGACACGTATGTATTCTTTGTAGTGCACAGATAAGACAATTGGCTACTTTATACATCCGAGGTAAACTAGCGTGAAGTCAATTGTCACTTTTGTGTCTCCAAGTAACATTTTAAACGTTTATTTTGTACTGCACTTAAGAAAGTAGTTACAGTGTTGGAAAAAATAATAGAAACGAGAGCTTTTTTTCAAATTTTGTAAGTATATTAGTCAAGTTTAGTTTTGTTAAAAAAATGTATATGAAAAAACATATTCATTCCTCTTTTCATTTATATTTTAATACATTATATGGCTAACAATATTTTTACTGGAAAATATAATAGAAACGCGTAAAAGGATTCAATTTTTGGAGGCACATCTTTATATTTTTTGTTAAAAAATTATCTTATTTTAATATTTTGTTGCTCTATCTTTGTTTTTCACAGTTCATTGCATTTGCGACTGCTGGAATCAACAAATTTTTTTAGCAAACGTTCTTGTCAATGGAAAACTACTCTTCCTGGATTTTTTTCCACAATACGTCCTTATTTTTCGGACTGAAACCCTCCAGGTTTCTCTTGAGCACTCCCTAAAGGTGTTCTATTGGGTTAAGGCCGGGTAACTGCGAAGGCCATTCAATAAGAGTTACTTTGTTGACAGCAAACCAGTCCTTTACCAATTTTGAAGAGTGCTTCGGATTATTCTCCTGCTGAAACTCCTATCTCAAGGACATCTCTTCCTCAGCAAATGGAAGCATTATGCTTTGCAATATATTCACGTAGTCCGGGACTCATATCTTGTTCTTGTAATACACCAGAAGAAGAATAACACCCCCATATCATGATGGATCCACTGCCGTGTTTTACGGCCTTCTAGTTATCTTGTAATCATTCAGTTAGCTAGTAAGGTAACTGACTCTATATAGCGGGTATGAGAATCCAATGCTATCGCATAGTCGGATTGTAATTAAAAAAGGGTAAATTTACCCCCTTCTTAGGACATGTAAGTGTTAAAGTAACTAGTCACGTTGCTAGTTAAGTAACTAGTTGTCACCCTAAATGATAGATAAAATCTCTAGTTTTGGACAGTCTCCTAGAACTTTGTGAAGATTAGCAACAAGGAACGACCATTCTGTATCCATGCATTTGCAAAACAAAATAAATTTCCAAAAAAAAAATATTAATTTTTACCGAAAACTTCAAAGACTCTAAAGAGAGTCAACTCAAAATTTAAAAATTTTCAGTAGAGACAAAAAACTCTTTTTTTAATACATTACAATGAAAGTTGAAGATGGATATAACTGTATTTTTTGGCGAAAGAGTAGAGAAAATAATGTAAGATTTTTACAGTGGATAGATACATCGTTTTCATCGTACATCGATTTCTTGCAAAAAGTGAAAATTGAAAAATTTTGAATTGACTCTCTTTAGAGGAACCAGTGCGATATATTTAAACAAACATATACATTTAAAACAGTTTTTAATGATTACTACATACCGTATGCATTACAGAGAAGTAATTTAGTAATGGTAGGCTTATATTCTGTGATATATATTTTCTGATTTATGCGACATGCTTCAATATCGAAAAACTCAGCGAACAACTTGACGTTCATTCTTTAATATTGTTACGTTTTAACCTTTTAAAAACGTGGGTTTATTTCCTTTAAATAACCCGGATACTTTTGATTGCAAATAAAAACAGTTTTAGTAGTTCAAAATTGTAACAACTCTTTATTTATTTAGAATGTACAACAACAACAGAATTAAATAGTCACTCAATGTCTTTTCATACACGTTTATCAATTCGCAGAAATGCACACATACTTTATAATGTACTAACACACATGTACACGACATTTGATGTTAACTCTAATAACGACAATGATCAACTCAACTCACGACTGCAGCCTCTGTCACTATTTATACACGCACTCCCATCTTCATCCGAGTAGTCGAGATTGTTCTTAACGGTCAACTCGTATGTTCGATTTCTAGAGCTTTCGATGTCATTGCCAGCAGCTCAAACATTTAGTGTTGCCATACTTACAAACAATGTCAATGATGGACGTGCCTTCAATCATGATGAATGCTGCAGGCAGTCGTTACAGACCGTTGAATTCAAATCGTCATTGCACATTCATAACAATATTATAGTTCTGATTAGTGTCCAATCAAAGGGAATTTATAATCTAAAACAAAGTGAAATATAATACTTAATACATCCCAAGACTATAGAAGAGGTATAGTCGAGCTTAATTTTTAAGTTTTTTTTACGGAATAACTGGGGCAGAGACCTGCGCCGAACGTCTGTAAGCCGGCTGAGCCGAGCCGCCGATAAATTTCAAAAGCCGCCGCCGCCGAAATTTTAGCGGCTTAAATCGGCTTGAAATTAGCCGCCGATTTTGATTAAAGTTCCTTATAATTTTTGGAATTTCACTTTTTTAATTTTTAATTTTTTTCAATTTGAGTAATTATTCTTTTGTCGGCTGACAGTCAGCTTTGAGCCGCCGCCGACATTTTTAGAGTCAGCTGCCGCCACCGTGAAATTTATTCGGCACAGGTCTCTGAACGGGGGCGGAGTAACAAGGAATCTAAGCAGGGTAGCTCGGTATAAGCAAAATTGTAGACGATCCCAATTTTCTGTTTTTGATCTGATCCGAAGTATTGTCCTATATATGGAAACTAATAGTGGAGGACTTCAAAAAGCCTAGTTACACCTAAAGACTATCTTTTATAGTTTAAAAGATGTTCTCATTTTCATTGAAAACACAAAAAATAAATAAAATGTGTTTTCAATTTCGAAAATTGTATAATCAATTATCAAAAATATCAAATTCAAAACTCAAAATTCAGTAGAAAATTTCAGAAAATTTTGAATTATATTTTTTTCTGTGAATATAGAGGAATGCATAGATTTATTGCTTTATAGAGAGACTTAGTACTTTTGAAAATTTTTTGTATTTTTATTTCAGTTTAACAAAAATTCTTCACATTCTTTAAAGAATTTTGTAATAAATCTTTAAGCTCTTCATACATATTAAAATAAAACAAAAATATTACTAAAGTACAGACATATATAAAGTAATATAAAAACGTTAACACGGTATTAAAAGAGTTTTATAACGATATTTAAAATCAAAAGGCTTAAAACACAAACCTGCCATTCTGTCTGTCTCTCTGTCTTTCTGACTGTCTAAAATGCTTCTTTTCAGATGCATTGTTTTTTTTTTTTCTTTCATTGGTTGTAACAAGTAGTAATTTTTTCGCTTAATACTATGTTAAATGTTTAGTTTATTTAACATTTTTCATCTTCAGAAAACATACTTTAAAATGTATTTTTTATATATTTCTTTATATAAAAAAATGTCGACTTTTGACATCAAGAGTCTTGACATTACACGACAGGTTCTCATACTTACTGCAATAAATACCAACACCGCAGAATTATAATAAACACATGTTAAAACGACTATAAGTATTGTTTTCTTTTAAAAGAATTCTTTTTGAAAATACGAAAAAAAAAGAAACGATGATATCTTGTGATGAAAATATTTAATCAGATCACTTAAAACCAATTAAAAAACTTAATATGCTTGGTTAGTTTAAAAGTTATAAAACGTTTTTGCAAAAAAAGAAACTGCACAAGAATTAAAACGAAAAGAAAAATTAAACGAAACAAGCCAAAAATAAAAAATAAAAAAAAAGAATCAGAATTAAACTTCCGCATGAACACAGCAGGCATGAAACCAAAATCTTTGCTTGTAATAAATCTTAAAGTTAGTGAAGGCTTTAAGATGGAAACTCAACAATAAAAATCCTACAACTACTGGTTGGTTTAGTTAAGCATTGCCTGGTCATATCTTTTAAGGAATACCGATGGCAAACAGTAGATAAATAACTTATTTTCGGAGGTCAACCTACCAAAAGTAATACTAATATAAAAAGATTGGCTGTATTCACAAGAAAGTACGAATATTATATCAATGAAATTTACTGCCTGTAAATACACAAAAACGCAATGTGTAAATTTGTAAGGAATCGCTTGGTAACAAGTTATAAACTAAACGTATTAAAGCAACGCTTTGTGGCATTTTGGGAGTTTTTGGTGCTTAATTTAGTTGCACGTAAAGATTAATTAATTTTCAACTCATTTAACAAAATGTTAAGCAAAAAAAAAAAACAGAAAAAAACGAGAACTTTGCTGCTTTATAAGATTAAATAGCTTAAAACGAAAGCTTACTAGCAAAAAATAAAAAATAAAAGAACTCAAAATATGTAAGAAAAAAAAGAATAAAATTGATCAGATTTGTATGCTGTTTAAATTCAACACAGCAGGTTGTAAGCACGCATGCACGCACTCAAAAACTTATTTGAAATTAATCTGAAAATCCTTATAATCAACATACATACTTATTCCTGGGGTAATCTTAATTGAGTATTTAAAATATGGTTAAAAAAAGAATTTAAAAAAATGAAAAATAACACAGAGATCGAAAATAAGGGGTGCATTTACTTTTTAGAAAGCTGTTAGCTATCATTTATCAATTCAATTCAAGTTTAGTTTTTGCTGTTATGCAATGAAAAAATCTTGTATGTGAAAGGTAGTTTGGTGACAAACGCTCAACTAAGTTTCCTGTTTTCCCTAACTTTTTCCATACCCTAAAATTTTTCAATACTTAATTAAGTCAGAAACCAGTAAAATGTTTCAAATAAGAGATCAAAATTCAATAATGTATGTATTCATATTAAAAGATTTAAAAGTTAAATCTGAAAAAATTTTAACCTGTATTGTTGTCATTATTTTCTCTAAATATGAATATTCTTAGAAGGTCTTATTCATAATCATTTTTTATATCCATCACCTTGAGTAAGGGTATATATAACCTTTTTATTCCGTTTGTAATTTTTTTTGCGACCCCATAATGAATATATATTCTAGATCGTTATAGACATCAATATAACCATGTCCGTCTGTCTGTTGAAATCAAATTACCGAAGCCCCTAAATAACTTACATACATGATAGATAAAATTCAACACAAATAAGTTTCATATAGAAATAACACACTGTCTAATCTTATGGCAATCGGTCCATAACTGCTCATAGTATAAAGCCCTCTTCCGAAAATCACTCACGAATAAACTATAGAAATTAAAACAAGTAAGAGAGCTATATTCGACTGTGCCGAATCTTATATACCCTTCACCAAATTATACTTTAAAATAAAATTAAAAATTTTTTTTTTCGAAATTGTTTTTTAAAATTTTTTAAAAAAAAAAAAAAATTTTAATTTAAAAATTTTTTAGTGAAAAGAATTTATGACAAAAAAAAGTTTTTTGTGAAAAAAATTCGGGTGAAAAAATATTTTTCCAGATTTTGACCCATTGTAGGTCCAACTTACTATAGCCTTATATACATCGTTGCAATGGACTTGGAAATCTATCATTAGATATCCATATTGTCTATATTTATGACTTAGATCAAAAATAGGCCAAAAATAGAGGTTGTCTCGGATTTTTGCTCATATTTCCGTTGTTTATGGACGGATTTTGCTGATTTTAAATAGGAAACTTTGAAACTTTGATTATGAATATTGGCGTTAATGTTAGCATCTTAATAATTCTTTATAGAGCTTAAAACTTCAATACATATAAATGCGACCTACTAAAAAAATAAATTTTCCTGTTTTAAATAAACATTTTTCTGATTTTGTAACACAAAGAAAATAATTATGAGTGTGAAACCGAATATAATGTTAATCAAAAGATTTATTTTAAAAATAAGTGTTCATTTCCCGAATTCTGATTTTGGGACCAGTTATGTTAAGTTTCTTTAAATAACCTAAAAATAAAAACATTAAATTACTCAACTAAAACGTTTCTTAAACAATTGGAAATTTATATTCGTTACTTTTTATTAATTTTAGCTGTCGTCCTGGCTGGCAGGGACCCCTGTGCAATGAATGTGTGGTTTATCCTGGCTGCAAACATGGCTCCTGCTACGGCGAGGCCTGGAAGTGTAAATGTGATACCAATTGGGGTGGCATATTATGTGATCAAGGTAAGTTTATGAACTTTAAAATAATTTAAAAAAAAAACTAAATTTGTTGTATAAAGCCAACTTAAAATGTTGCTCACATAATTCACATTACAACATTTATTGTTATACTTTGATTTAAATTCTTTTTGCTTATATGTATGTATTTTCTTATATTTTTTTGCTTTAGATTTAAATTACTGTGGCACTCATGAACCCTGCAAACATGGCGGTACTTGTGAGAATACCGCACCTGATAAATTTCGTTGCACTTGCGCTGAGGGCTTATCTGGTGAGCGCTGTGAAATCATAGAACATCCATGTGCTACACAACCATGTAAAAATGGTGGCTCATGCACGGTTAAGGTAAGTTTTAAATAATACTTATTGTATATTATTATGTTTTTTTTTTTTAATTTTTTTGTTATTTTAAACAACACTATCATATATCATATCACAGACACATATGAGTTTTAGATTGTATGAGCATTCTACGAGTATCATTACATTTATGTGCAGATAAAAGGGTTTATTTAAATGGAGTCTAAAAATATGTAAATTTGCAAATACTCTGCTTGCTGTTTTGTATGCTTTGCTATAGGAAAGAAGATTGAATTAAGCATGTCATAGGCCACAAAGTTAAACGTGATTGAAAATTATTGTACATATTTTCTGCCAGCCAATTTGTTATGGAATTTATTTTGCTTTTTCTTTTTCCAGTTCTGTAATCTTTATTCTTTTATAATAAAGGAAAAAAAATACATATGTATGTATACAAAATTTATAGGGGAAAATGTAAATTTCACACTGTCTCAAGGTTGTAAGTTAAAATTTGTTTTCAAAACAAGATGGATTTCAGTAATACTTAATTGATTTTTGTATTATGTAATTATGGAAGACTAAAAACTTAAGTTTTTAAAAAATTTTGAAAGTTTTTTGAAGTTTTGGTGTTAATGAGTTAAAATTCCAACCCTTTACTAATATTACATTAAACTTTTAGCATATTATTTAAATCTGGTGATGTGATTGGAGTCAACTACTTACCAGTCTTACAAAAGGAAACCTAAATGGGTTATTATATTGATTTCACAAAATCGGTGGTAGGCATAAAGGGAGATATTCGCATTTCTAAAATTTTAATGCGATTGCACTGAAATAAAATTCTGCTTGAATTGTTTGTACAATTATATTCCATAATCTTTTGTTGATTCAGTTTATCTGTCCCTCAAATAGTTATATGTATTTAGCTTCGTTCACATTCGTGTTGTGTACTTGTAAATATGAGATCTTCGATCTTCGTAGTTTGGACATTGTGAACGACTCCATCAGAAAATCGACTTTTCGATGTTTTAATAGTACTTGTTACATTTTAGTATCGTCAACGATACATTTTTGTATCTTCAACTTCTCAACTTTAGCTAATTATGAAAAGTCGACTTCATACTTCGGGAAAGCTATAGCGACTTTTATCGAATTTTCGATTTCTTTTGGAAAATTAATCGCTAAACGTAGATTTTTCAGTATAAAATCGATTGTTTAAACTATTGAACAATCAATTTATAGAATCATAAGTACATGCTCGACTTTTATCTTTATACTTTTTTTATTTTTGGTATAACAAAATCGTTTCTTTGACTCCTTCCAACCAAAATGTCGACATCGACTTTTCGAATTTTTACAGCATAAAGTCGATTGATTGAACAATCGAAAAATCGCATGATTTATAGAACCCTAATAAACTACTTACATATAAAATCCGTAATAACTAATTGATCGTAACGACATACTGAATAACTTGTCTCAAGTACCGCTTTGTTTCTTATTTTCTTATTTCGGCATATGATTGGGATAAATACTGACTGATTTATTTAAAGTTTTTTTTCGTGTTTTCAACACACAGTTTCCAAATTATTCAGCTGTATTACGAAAATTAGCATTCTGTGAGACATGTTTTTCGTGCACTTTGAGCTGCAGTGACTATATTGATAAATCGTATCGGTGATTTGGGGTTAATGAAAAGTAATGTTAATGAAAGAGTAATTCCAAATAGACCATAATCACTATATACCTCAGGCGCTGATCCAGGGAGGAAAGTAAATTCCTCGAAAAATTGAGTCAAGGTTAGTAATGATACTTAGAAGTGTAGGCAGGTTTCGTATTTCAGGAAAGCTATAGTGAAGTACAAGACTTCTAGCAAATCATGAATGAAATAAAACCTTTTATCTAGCAAATATAGATCTACTCACAGTAAATGCTTAAAGCAACGGTGGCCAAACATTCCCTTGAGGGCACTGTGTTAATCTCACTAATACAAACGCAATACGAATGTCCTCAGCAAAAGCTCAAAAAAGACAAAAACAATTTTTCGGTGCAAAGTACACATATATTCATTTGTGTTCTCTTTTATATTTTACACTACACCATATGCATTTAAAACACTCTCTTTCTGGCCACCACTGGCTTAAAGAAATGTAGCAAAGTAGCAGTAACATTTTAAGCCGCTCATAAAACGCAACAGAAATTTTTTCCAAACTTTCGAGAATCAGAAAAAAACATGGAACCATTTACTGCAGCGTATTTGGGAGATATGATGTTAGAGATGAGGCACTTAAAAGCTAAAATTAACGTTTACGAAATGAAAGTCATAAACTTCTTTGCTACATTTGTGTAAACATTTTCAGCAAGTAGCTATAATAGAATCATTGTTCGCCTCCGAGTGAATATTACTTTTTGCTGGGATGTTAGTTGAAAACAAGCTTACGCCGAAAGTATGATACTGTAATAAACCATTTTGTTTCAGAATGTTTTTCATTCCTCTAAGCAGTTTGGTATTAAAAATGAACTAAATTGGTTCAGTAGCAGAGAAGTTATAAACCAAAATGTAAGACAATTTCAGAAATATGATTTTTATACTAAGGGTCGTTTTCTCATTAGTTGATTATCGTTTTTTCCAACGAAAAACTGCAGATTAAAGGAATTTGGTTTTCTCAATGTCTCATTTGCCAATAATTTATTTATCGTACAGATAAATTCAATCAGCTGACTGCTGTTCATAGTTTTTATGTGTTTGTGTTTTTGTAAACAAAATTAAATAGATTTTTAAAAAAAGGGTTTAATAGAGGAATTAACATTTATTTGATGGAAGATGAACTCGTAGAACATGAGTTCCAAGTAAATGTTGAAAGAGTTTATCATGCCAGGCCGTCAATGGCAACATTTAACAACTGATTTATGTCAACATGTTGTCACTTGAAGGCAGGTTCCCAACTTTCACATCTACTTTGAGAGGTATTGCCAACTGAAAATAATATTTTTTGTCGGTATATTGAAAATCGTCAACCGACAGTTTAATGGCCTAATAAATTTATGTCAAGATTTAGTAACAGACTGTTTGTCGATACATTGAGAAAACTTGCCTAAAAGTTTAAAAATGAACAATAGGTCATTCACAAGGTCTCTTAATATTTCACAATGGTTTTTATTGCTTTTCAAGCAAAAAATATCCTAAAATAATTCATCTTTCTATGTTATGTTTATTGTGTTATCGTAACGAACCAGCAGAAACCAACGCCGAATGCCTAAGAGTCGGTTAAGCCGAGCCGTCGAGTCGTGATATATTAGGACATTATGACAATATGACTGATAAGAGACCTTGTGAATTGACCAAATATTTAATGCTTAAGTTGATGTTGTAATAGAGAATTCCAAAAAATGGCAAAATATTAAGCACAAAAGAAAACTTAATTCTTAACATTTTTCTCAAAATGTTGTCATTTGAATGTTTCAAAAGAAAAACCTGCAACCACTTACAGCTGTGCATTTTTTAAGGCATAAATTGTTTTGATTGTTTTTTTTTTTTTTATTTATTAAAAATTAAGGATTTTTTAAATCAAAATCGATTTTATCCCAGCTGTTTCTAAAACAGCTTAGCCAATGCCTTAATATACACCAATTAAACTATGTCCCTCTGTAATTCCTGTAAACCTTATGAGATAAATCAGCTTGTAAGAAACAAAAGACTTATGTAATCTATATAAATATATAAATGTCTTTGTAAGTTTGTTTGTTTGTTTGAGCATCACGCCTAAACGGCTGAATCGATTTTATTGAAATTTGGAACGTAGATAGATCCTTACTTGGAAGCGTCAGTGGGCTATAACTTTTTTCAATACTTGGACCAGAAAGGAGTAAACAGGGGGAAAACCGGTAAAATTGGTACCTTTAGTTCTTAAACAATAAATACTAAACGGCCGAAACGATTTTATTGAAATTTCCAACATAGACTACGACAGGGGTAGCGAAGCGCACCGGGTCAAGCTAGTTGTGAAATAATTCTCAATAAACATTTTAATAATTGATAAATAAAAGAACAAGTTGAATGAGCTCTGTCTTTAAAAACTTAGGATCTAATTGAATTCATTTTAACAATTTTGAACTTTAAAGGTTTATAATGGAAAAACAAAGAACAAAACCAAATGGCTCTAAATAACATTCAATGTTGAACCACTCAGCGTATGATTAATATTAATTATTTAAATATTAATTTGTTTTCTTTCTATTCTAATAAAGGAAGTCAATTTGATTGCTTAAGACTAGACAAAGTATTTCCCATAATTAAATAACATTATTTTACAAAACTATGTAATATAAATTTGCTTTATTCTTTAAAACTATATAGTTCATTATAATGAAAAACATAATTCCATAATCATAATTTAGTTTTAATCCTGCAAATTATATAGTTTATTAAAATATAACCATGTAATGGTGAAAAAAAGAAGAAAAAAAACTTCAAATCTAAATATACTTTAACAGCACTTAAACTGCAATAACCATACATATTGGCTTTATTCCTGTACCACAGATAAACAATTATTATCATACAAATATACTTATAATAGATATGGCTATAGGTAATATGTGTTTTATAGCTCACTATATAAAATATATATTAATAATAACAAAAACAAAGCCAACAAAACAGAAGAAAAAAAAAGAAAAACATTGTGTATTCATAATGCATACAAAGAAGTACAAATCTTTATTACAATTTTATTATTAATTTAATGCCTCAACCAAGCGTGCAACAAAACTGTATGGCAAAGAAATGAAGGAAAAGCAAGAATAAAAAAAAAAACTTATCCGCTTAAATATGAGTAAAAGCACACACAACTTAACTACTTATTCAAAATTTGGACTGAATGTCTGTCTGTCTTTGAGACTAACCGAAGTTAATACCTATGTATATAGTATGTATAAATGTATAATAATGCATGTGTTACCATGAGTGAGTGCTTCCACGCTGTTTATTACAATTTTCATTTTGTTTAAAAGACTGATATTAACATCTTTTCTGACTGTGGCTTTGAAATGCAACTAAATAAATGAATAAATGTATGATGATATGTACATACATATGTATGTATGAATGTGCTTGCGATGGGTTTTTGTAGCCACTTCTTTCTTTATTTTCCTTTAAAACATTTTGTTCATGTAAGTAAGTTTCCTTTTTTATTTTTTTGCAGGAATCAAAAATACCAAATATAACTGCCTTGCCAATGTATCGTAAAATGCGTGGCATGAGTTCGTCGATGGGGAAACCAGTTAGTAGACATAATTTACCGCTGCTAGAATTGGGTTTAGGATCATCATCGTCATCATCATCTTCCATCTTAGCAGCTTTAACGTCATCATTAAACAACAGTAATAATACAGCAAGTGGACGCAGTACCAGCAGCAGCAGCGTTATTAGTAATACAAACTATAACCACCAACAAATTCCACCAGTCTCGGAATTCACTTGTGCCTGTGTACCCGGTTGGACAGGTCCAACATGTGAAATAAGTAAGTTGAATAATTTTTTTTTTTTATTTATTTATTTTTTTATTTTGTTATTTAGTTTTTTGTTTGGTGTTTGAATTTTTTTGGTTTTTATGTTTTGGATTTATATATGAGTTACAGTGATTCAAATGTTAAAATTCATTGTCAATTTGAATTTAATAGATTTAGGAATATTGATTTAATATTTTTATATATACTCCCAATCAGTTAATTTTTTATTTTCAGACCTCAAAAAGTCTCAGAAAGTTTAAGATAATGACAAAATGTTTCCATTAATAAAATACATACTTTTCTGCTTTATTAAATTGACAACTGAGTTAGGTCTTTGACAGGGGAGTTTCTGATATATGTGTATTTATCAATGGTTTAAACAATCAACAATAAGAAGAATTTTGAAATGTATATTTTTGGATAAAACTAAATATATTTTAAGTTCGAAACATTGCCTCATCTGAATTTCAATAATTTCAAAAATTTTTTTTTTCACCAAAAAAGAAACAAAAAAAAATTTGAGTAAAAAACTTGAGAATGATATCGATAGAGAAACATAGAGCGGAAACTAGAAAAAAACTCAAACAAAAAAATTACTCAAAAATGTTACACATGCGAGTGTTGTTTTTGTTTTCACATAGTTTTTTTACTAATACATTCTCACCACTTAGGTTTTTGCCAACTGAGTTAGGTCTTTGACAGGAGAGTTTCCGATCTATGTGTATTTATCTATGCTGATATCAATTAAATTAGTCGAAAACAAGTTAGATTTTTAATTTTGTGCGGGGGTGGGTCAAAAAGTCCTCGACTTTTTGAATTTTCCGGCTCTTAACTGAAAGGGCAACACTGCTCCTGCCAACAGGCATGTGTCATTTAGCTGCGTCATTTAGTTTGTGTTTGACAGCCATTGATAGCAGACTACCTCCTGACTTGATAAGAAATTGGAAAATTCACTCATACCAACGCTAGGCTTAATAAATACTATGGCAGCTTTTCACCATCAATTTCAATGGTAAAAAAGTGGTTTACTGAATTTCGTTGTGACCGTACAAGCACGGAAGATGCCGAACGTTCTGGACGCCCAGTTGAGGTCTCTACACCCGAAAAAATTGGAAAAATCACGATCCGAAATTGAGAGTGCGAAAGATTTTGGAAGCCATAGGCATCTCAGTGATTTCAATATTGAATGATCACTTGGGTATGAGAAAGTTTTCCGCAAGATGGCATCCGCGTTTGCTTACAATCGGCTACACAAAAGGTTATACACATGTACAGTTTTCATGACAAAAATCCATGAGTTAGGCTACGAAATGCTCCCTCTTCCACACTATTCTCCGGATTTAGCCCCGAGTGACTATTTCTTGTTTCCAAGCCTGAAGAAGTGGCTCGGCGTAAAGAGATTTGACTCCAATGTAACTATAAATAATACCTATTTTGATGACCTCGACAAATCTTATTTTTTGGAAGGGATACAAAAATTGGAGAAACGTTGGTCAAAGTACATAGAGCTCCAAGGAAACTATGTTGAAAAATAAAATAATTTTCTATCAAAAAACATGTGTTTCATTTAAAAAGTCACGGACTTATTGATCCGCCCTCGTACTTTATATCCTCTACTACAACGACAACTTAAGCATTAATGTTTTAGTGTAAAAATTCATATTTTTGAGGATGTCTCAAATTTTGGTTTATAACTTTTCTGCTACAGGCAGAAAAAAATATAGTTATGCATGTTTACTGTAACCATTTCAACATTTTTAACAATATTATAGTCACAGTAACTATTTATATGCTTGTGGTGACAATAATATTGTTAATTTACGATTCACATGACTGTATCAACAATTTATATGATGTTGCTCTCGGCTTATGGATATCATAATCTGAGAACAACATATTATGATAAAATTATTCATCATAAAAATGGTTGTCACAAACATATACATGTTTACTGTAACCATATATATGGTTGGTACAATCATGTGAATCGTAAATTAACCATATTATTGTTACCACAATCATATAAAAAGTTACTGTGACTATAAAATTGTTAAAAATGTGGAAATGGTTACAGTAAACATGCACAAATGTTGAAATGGTTGCAGTAAACATGCATAACTATTTTTGTGCGTGTACTGAAAGGATTTTGCTAATTTTCAATACCAAACTGTTTAGATAAATAATAAATATACTAAAACAAAATGGTTTATTACAGTGTGATACTTTGAACGTGAGTGTGTTTGCAACAGACATCTCATTCGCATAAAAAACGAATGAATTCTTCTACTTGCTGCAAGAGCTTTCAGTAATACAGCAAACAAATTGTAAAGTCTCTTGCTTTCAGGCAACTCATTTCGAACAAAAAGCATGCCTTACGCACCAGTATTTGGTTCTATTTTTTTACAGCTTTCTAAAAATTTGGAAATACCTGTGTTGGGTTTTTATTAGCCATGAGTTTTGTTTGAGTTTTTTCCAAAAGGAAAATCAAAAACATTTATCCCTACTTTACTATTTATTTGCTATATTTCTCTAAGCTCTTACTATGAGTAGCTATCTAATATGCTTCCATAATATCTGAGCATCCAACAATATACACTTTTTTACTGGAATTATTATCTGTATTAGATATCATTGTATTCAAGTGATGGTGGATTGTATAAAAACACAAGAATGAAAACAGAAATTTTAATGTTCAAACCTCAAGTTTAATGTTATGAATTCTATGTCGTTTATTTACAATATTTCTTTAATCAATCGTTTTGGGAAAATTTTTTTCCCTTAGTACCACTGTTAAAGTAGTGCCTACATACGAGTACATGTGCATTCACTTGATTTGATTTAAAAAAATTGTAAATATTGTACTCATACTTGTAGTTTGTTTTCTACCAAGCGTTTTTGTTATGAATTCTTTTAAACTAAATTGCATTTGATTTTGTTAAAATTATACAATTTAGTAAAAAGCATTTATTAGGATTGCTGTGTTACTATCGCTCTAGTATAAGAAAAATGTATAAAAAAAAATATATTGAAAAAACTACTACATATTGAATTAAATATGAATTGCGTGAATTTCATTAAGAGTAAAACAAAATCAAATACTAGTATGCTGTTGTTTGTACTAGCGAATTAAAACATTTAAAATAAATTAAAACAAAAATTTATTATGAATCTAATTTACTGTCTTCGTTTTTTTTTTTATTTTATTTTTTTAATTTACAAATACATAAACTAACACTCTAATTTAGTTAACGTGTTGTTCATATTTTTTACATTTTTGTTTTTGGTGTGTGGTAATTATGCAAACGAAAAAATCTTAATACAAAGCTGTAGTCTGCCATCTAATAATTTTATAGTTTTTTTTGGAATTCTTGAATTTGAGTTTATTGCATGCGAATATTTTTGTTTAAAAAAAAAAATAAACATTTTATTACTCAACATAGTTTTGGTGAACATGCAATACTATGTATTTTTTTTGGTGTAAATATGAATTTGTATTTTGGAATTATATTAAAAGAGAACAACAAATAGGAAAGAAACTGCTGCAACTGCTAATAAAATATTTATTAAATTGTTTTGATGCAAACATTTTTCTTATTTTTTTTTTGTTTTGGTTTATTTGCAATCAAATTCAATACTTGATTGTTGCTTACAATATTTTTTTCAAGTTGTTTAGTTAGTAACCTGATTAGTTTTTGATACGTAAAATTAAGTAGAACAAATTTGAAATATTTTTAATAAAGAAAATATAGGTGTGGGGTATTTCTGATGAACACAGCCAACAATATAATAATTTTACACTTTGGTTTAACAAAGATTTATATGGTTTTGATTGGTATGCAAAATGCTGACATTATTTTCAATGGGAATATTTTATTTCAAACGACAAGGTCGACAAAGTAATCTGGAGCATATGATTTTTGAGTAAAATAAAATAAGCAATTAAAAAGTAAATAGAAATGTTTGTATTTAAATTACTTACCTTTGTTTCAACAACAACATGATTATTCTCATGATAAGTGAATATATACTCCGGAACGATCAGAATAGCCATCGGCATTTCGGCGATAGCTGTATGAACCGAAAGTTTTGCCCCATGGAATAACTTTCAACGACAATAGACCTGTTGCAACAACAACATAATTCCTTGTAAACATTAAACTCATACATACTCACATTACAAGAACAAGCTACGCATTAATAAGAACTTTTAAACATTTTTCGTGATTGTCTCAAATTTTCGTTCATAACTTTTATTGTAGTAAACCAATTGTACGGATTTTCAATAGCAAACAGCTTAGGTCAATGATATACATTCTGGAGGAAGCTCATTAAGTTTGGTTTTGTATTTCAGATTGGAGCGTGTTTTATACATACAGCCAGGGAGATATAGTTAAATTGACATAGAGTTTCATAAGATTCAAGAAGTAATTTTAGATGTATAATAACATAATTGCTTCCACGACAATTAGATCTTCGTTCCGGAACGACTCGAGTCTTACTGAACCAAATATTGCTCACTAAGCGACATCTGTATCAACCGGAAATTTTGTAGAGAACTTCCGACGTCAGCAGACCTTGTACACATAAAATCATACATGTTCGCATTACAACAACCAACTGAGAGTTACTAGCAATTTTTAAAATTTTTTTGAAAAACTTAAAATTTTTGGAGGTTATCTCAAATTATGGTTCATAACTTTTATTCTAGTAAACCGATTTAGCTGAATTTCAATACCGAACTGCCTAAGACAATGGTAAATATTATAGTTGTATCTTATTAAGATTGGTTTTGTATTTGGGATAGGAGCGTGTTTTACACACACAGAAAAACAGCTAAATCGTCAAATGTAGAAGTAAGTGTAACATACTTTGTGGAATCATTTATGTAAATCCTGGTTAAACCACCAAATAATTGATAAAATTCCTTTTAGTTTTTTTTCTTACGTCTTTTGTTTTATTGCATGATTTTTAAATAAAACCTGGTTTAACAAGAAAATCAAAAAAAAATGTTTTCACAAAATCAAAACAAATTATTTTAAACCCAATTTTATAGGTCCTATAGGTTCCAATAACATCAGTTTCATTCCCTACAATTTTAAATCACAAATGTTTTTCATTTTGTACCTTTTTTCCCAAAAAAAACAAAAACTTCCATTTCAATTTACCAAATTCTTCTTAACACAAAATTTCCTTATCTAAATGTGTCTTGTAAATTAAAAAACTAACACTCTTCTAAGCAAAAACTTGACTTTACACGTTCGCCAAAGTGCGTTCGTGTTTAATTTTTTCTTCATAAAAAAAACAAAACACCACAAGACTCCAACAAAACAACAAACTCTTTAGAATGCAAATTTCAAAGAAATTCGTTAACAACAACAACTACTACTAAGAGACCTAACAGAAAACTGGTAAAAATGTTTGCAGTTGACCGTACACAGCATTAAAATAGAGTCACTTATGACTAATTGCCAACTAATGCTGCACTAACTCTAGAAACCACAACAGCCTACAAAAATGTCTGCTTTAGACTGTCAGACAGACAGACACTCACTGCTAAAGTCAGTTGTTAGGAAAAAAATAAAAATGTATTGTATATAAAAAAGATAAATCTTTAACACTTGCTAAATATACTTAAGATTTTTGTCGCGTAAACAGAGTTTTTTCTTTTTTTTTTTTTTTTTGAAATAAGTAATAAAACATACACAATATGTGTAACAAAATGTGAAAATATAAATAAATAAATAATGTCTAAAAACGCAAAGTCTTTGCGTACCTGAACAGCATCTTAACTTTTTTTCTTTTTTTGGTTTGAGTTTAAAAGCCAAAACCAAATAAGAATTACGTGTTGCTTTTTAAATTCTATTAGAGATATTGTTAATGTTAAGTACCCGCGCTGTACACTGTTTCTAGGAAAAGCTATTAACAGCTATTTTACAAATTATTTCAATACAAATTGTGTAATTTTCAAATATTTGGAATAAATTATGGAATTCTTTTTTTGGAAGTGAACTAAATTTCTTTTGAATATGTGAATATGTATCACAGTGGGGAAGATTGTATTACATATGTCTACTAGTTCGATTACAAGACAATTTTAGTAAATATCATAGAGGATGAAAATTGTAATCTTTTTGTAGGAATACAGCATTATATCACTAACGTTAAAGTTGGTTATCTCTATGAATTTGTCAGCAATTCATTCCATAAAACCGTGACCAATAACTAATGTTTTAGTGCTTATATGTATATCAGATTAAATGTCATCCATTACCAAATTACTTCTAAGTAATGCAGTAATTACAAGTCATTACCATGTTTTTCCTGGCATACAATAAACTTACAGCCATTTAGCCAGGAAATAGCATTTCTGAGTTCCTCTCAAATTGGCCTTTTATTGACATTAAATTTATGTCAGTATCTATAGCAACCACAAAAGTTTTTCTTATGATATTTTCATAAAAACTTCAAATCAAGCTATATTTAATAAGGTGAAGTTACGAGCACAGCTGATTATTGTTTGTTTATTTATGTTGTGTTTGTTTGTTGTTGACATTCACAATTGGTCAATTCAAAAGGTCTCTTATCAGGCTTATTGTCATAATGTCCTAATATATTACGACTCGGCGGCTCGGCTTAACCTACTCTTAGGAATTCGGCGTTGGTTTCTGCTGGTTCGTTACGATAACACAATAAACATAGCATAGAAAGTAGTATTATTTTAGGACATTTTTTGCTAGAAAAGCAATAAAAACCATTGTGAAATATTAGAACATTACGACAATATGACATGATAAGTGAGCTTGTGAATTGACCAAATATTTAAATTGAAAATAATAAAAAAAAACTGAAAATTGTTTAAAAATATTTGTTTACAGCAAACAACAACAACAAAATAAGCAATATTGGAAGTTTGATGAAAATGCATCAAATTTCTAAGAGATTGACTCCCATTTTAGTCCATGAGATTTGCTTTCCCACTGGATAGTTTTTGCTGATTTTCAATACCAAACTCCTTAGAAGAATTTGGTTGTGTATTTTGGACGTGCGAGTGTTTACACAGACAGACGGACATAGCTAAATGGATAGTTTGCTAGTTCCACTGGAATCACCGTTTAACGTTTTTAATATTGAATATTCCAAAAAAAACTTTAGAGCAAACTACCAATAACTGATTTTTATATTTTTCATATGGGCAATTCCATGTCATCGTAGGTGACATTTGTACGCCTATGGAATGGAATAGATTTTGCAAAAATAAGAGCATTTGAAAAATAATTTGGTCTTTATGTTTCATTCATTCTTTCGAAACATTGTTGTCCAAAATATCGAGCAAAATAAGGGTATATCATACGTGACATAAAAAGGAAGTTATTTTGAGGTACATGTAGAAATATGCGAAAATTTGCGAATTGTGAGAGGCGTTAGGTTTTCTTTTAATTTCTTACACTAAACCAAATATTTTTCCTTTACAATCCGTCATATTTAAATAAAAACAATCTTTGGATGATTTTATAATAAATACAATTTAATATCGTACGTGACAGATTTTTCTCTTACAGTAAAACAATGTATATTCTGTAAATATATGTATACAATAAATAGAAAATATATATTAGGTTCTAATAAACAATTACATAATAGCAAAAAAACAATCAGAGTCAAATTCATTTCATACAACATGCTAATTGGGAGCTTAGTTTTCGCCGCAATTTTAGCCTAAAACATACCAATTAAATTAAACAATTAAATTTAGTCAGTTTAAACTATTATTTTTGCACTTAAAATGTTGTAATAAGCTCTAAATACTTTCACATAGTAGCATTTTAGAGTTTTCTTCTATTTAAATCATCTTGAAAAAAAGTTTCAAGAATTTTTGTTTTTTCAGTCGTGGTAGTCATTTTCGTGGAACTGCCTATATGTCACATCTGTTGTGACATTCTCACTCACTTGACAACTAAGAAATATTGACGCTCTCACCTGATTAATACGCCTTGGTTCAAATAAATTACTTTCAAATTCTTTTAATTTAGAAATTTTGTTATATTTTTTAATGCTTGTAACTTATTGAAATTATTTTTACATAGACACAATTTCCTTTATTCTAATATAAAATAAGTCTACTTTTTCTTTTTCTCGTAACTCTACTTATACAGGAAAATTTCACTATATTGTGGGTGCCAAAAACTAACAAATAAAATATTCCCAAGAAAGAAAATTTCAACTTGGTGGCGTTTGTTAGTTAATGGATTCATTATATTGATGTATATATGTATAATTTCATACATGTTAAATTAATAAACCTAAACTATATATCACTTTATAAACTTGCACCTTCTTGTTATTACAAAACACAGCATGCCAAAGGTAATAGAATAACACAAGAATGATGAATTTATTTACACTTATTCTATAAAATCTGAAAGCAAATTCAAAACTATAAATGTAGGGTTTCTAATTGGGAAATATTTCCCGGGAATATTTTTTTAGAAATGTTTCGGGAAATTTGGAGAATTTTCTTTTTAAAGTTACAGTATAATTTCAGCACAGATAGTTTAGACTTACCCATTTGATTGGTGATAACTTCGGTTATCACAACTAAAACTGTGTAACAAAAACAGAAAAATGTATATTTATAACAGGAAAATAAACAGATCGAGAATTATGGATATGCTTTGTGTTAAAACAAATAAAACTATTTAGAGTAAATAATGACAATAATAATGCTTTAAACTTGTTAATGTACATAATAATTTGAAAAAGTTGTCTTTCGGAATATTGTTACGAAGTTGCAATATTTGCAACATTCATCATGTTTATAAACATTACCATCAGTAAAAGCTTCTACTTATCAACAATGTTGATAGCACTCAGTTTTTAGCATTGTTTGTAAGTATGGCAGACCATTCTAGTATTGTCCGTTAAGATAATTCATGAAGCTACTAAAAGATGCTGCTGTGTATAAATAGTGGCAGCAGTTGCAGTTGGTGATTAGTTTATAGAATAAACATCAACTGCATTACCAGTGTATTCTTGTACCTTATTAAGTGTGTAATATATGTAAGTGTGAGTATTTAAATTGATGTGTAAAAAGTAAAAATTAAAAAGTATTGAATTACGACCTATTATTTGAAAAATACTTCTGGTTTTTGTCTTAATTTATTAATATTTCCCGGGAATAGAAAAATTCCGGGAAATTAATATTATTTTATCTTTTCAAAAACTAGACAGAATTTCTTTTATTTAGGTCATGTTTTTGTGTTTCCAAGTTGATTATTTTTGTGTAATTTCCTCCCTTAATTTGAGTTGTGAAAATGAATTCTGCAGTTATTGATCTATAATATAATAATCTATAATTGTTACGAAAATATTCTTTAACATGTTGAAGAAAGAAATTTTTTGAAAAGTCCTTTTTATTTTTTAAATATTTGGCGAAATTCGTGTACAATTTTTTAATATATTTACATATTAATATTATTTTAATATTGTTCAAAAGTAGGTACAATTTCCTTTCTGCCGATATATAATATGTCTATCTTTTCATTTTCACATAGCAAATACATGGCGTTTAACTTTACTTTTTCATGATTTTTGTATGCCCAAGCACTTTACTTCTGTCTCAGTTTCCATTAATTTTAGATGTGGGAATGAAAATTAATTCCCTCATATTAATTGACAATATATGTAAGAATAATTATATATTATTTTATATATATAACAATTTTAATAACTATAATTTTTGCGAAAATTCGTAAGCTTATGACTTTTGATTCTTTTTTAATTTTTGGAGAAATTCGTTTAACATTTTTTAATATATTTCTATATTTAAATTATTTTAACATTTTTGAGAAGTTGATATAATTTCCTTTCTGCCGATAAAAAATTTCTTTATCTTTTTAATTTCAAATAGCAAATACATGGACTTAACCCTATATAAAAGTAATTTAGACAAATATCAAAAAAAAAAAAAAAAAATTTAACTCAATTTTATGCATTTGAATCCATTTATTAGACATTTGGAAACAATTTACTTTTATTCTATAACAGCAGAAAGCATAATGTGTATATTGGTTTAATTTCATTTTTCCTTATTTTAAATTTCTCTAGAAATGGTGTACTACACATTACCTTTAAAAGTATATATTACCAGAATATTTATATACTTTTTATAAAAATATTTAAGGATTTTTTTTATTTTAAAGCTTTTCAATTTACAGAAGATGTATGTTTATAGACAACAACAGCACTAAAAAAAATATAAATAAAAAAAAAAAAACATAAAGGCTTTTAGTTAGTCCGTTGTTTTGTTGTCTGTTATGACAAATGGGATGTCTTGTCAAAAAGGTGTTAAGAGCATTTTAAATCATTTTTCAAACTACTTTTTTTTCGGGGCTGCTATTTATTAAATGATTTAGCATTGCGTGTTAAAAGAATTTTAAAATTTTCTAGCTTTCATTGCAAGCCTGTAAATACCAAAAAAAGTACAAAATTTCTCACCAACATGTTGCAAAAAATTTTGCAACATCTTTTAAAGACCTCATTTTTTATTTATTAAATTTTTTTTTTCTTCCACACATTGTTAATATGGAAATAAGGCTTTAGAGCACGCTATTTGTGATGTTGACTTTCATGTATCGAGGTTTAAACGTTTATTTAATTAATAAACAAATGTTGAAATTTCATGCGTTGTTATTTGTATTTAGTTTGCAGATTTCTAATGGTTTAATGTCAGCCATTGAAATTTACCAAAAAAAACCAAAAAAACTAAATTTACATTGTCGAACTGTTAAACAAAAAAAAAAACTAGGTTAACATTTTACTACAAATTTGTTTTATGGTCTGACATACGTTTAATTAATAGACCACTATAAAATCTATTATTTTGTTAAATGTGTTTGTTTTTATTTAATTAAAAAAAAAAAAAACTTATAACAAATTCAAAATGACTGCTCGTTAGGTGCTCTGTATTTACGCATTTTTTTTTTTTTGTTTTAATAAAACTCATCAAAATATATTGTTAAAGTTTTTTTATAATAAAACAACAAACAAAAAACCAGCAAATGTTTTAAGAAAAAGTAAATAATTGTTGTTGTCTCAATTGTTAATAATTTGAAATCCCGCTGGTTTCGTTTTTTATGAAGCTCAAAAGCCTTTCACATTGTATATGAATGTTTGTTTGTCTGTTTGTCTGTCCTTATATCTGCCTGTATGCTTACAATTCATATTTAATCTTGTATTATTTTTTTAAATTTCTACTGAAGAGGTTTTTCTCATAAATGTTTAAAATTTGTAACCACTTTTATGTTGCTTTATTTGTATATAAATACATACATACATGTAAGTGTTTGTGTGTTTATTTTAAACGTATTTTAAAGACTCATTTAAAAATTGTTTACTTTTTCTTTATGTCTTAAGCTTTTTTTTTTAGTTTTTTGCTGTGATTTCTTTCGTATTTGAGATAATTATTCAAAGATTCGTTTTGCTTAACAATTTGTTACCAATTGCAATACATATGTTGGCTTCTTATGTTTAATAATGTTGGGCCACAGTTTTTGAAAGAAGTAAAACCAAATACAGTTTCTTTATTTTACATTTATTTACTTGCAGTTTCTTTAAAAACAATTCAGTCTTTTAAAACACTGCTCTTGTTGTTTAGTGTTTGTTGTTATTGTTGTTGTGATGCTTGGTTTTTTTATGTCAGTTTCTTTATATTGCAACTTTGTTTATTGCTGTTTTGTTGTTCAATTTTGGTTCATGTTGTTATAGATGACTGATAACTGACTTGTAACCGTTTTAAATGCTTATAGTTTTTTTTTATGATATATTGGGTTTTAAATATTGAAAAGGAAGTTGTTAAATAGAAACAAATAAAAACTGTAAGATATTTTTAAATTAAACTAAACTAAATTAATTCATCAGGAAATACTTATAAAATAAAAAAAAAATATAAATTTAGATTTTGTTTTCAAATAAACATTTTGGTAACGAATAGATTTTCACTCAATTATAACAACATCTAAATCAGTGCTCGCCACTCATAGCCACCGAACATGATCGGTTATTTTCCTGTTAATAGCAAAAAATTTTTAACAAAGTGTATAAAAATTTTCAAAAAAGAAACAGGTCAAATTACAACAAAGAAAGGAAGTGCATAACACGTTATTATAATCCATGATCCATGTTATCTTTATTCTATTCTAAATGGTTGATACAGAATAAAATATTACATATTCCATAATATTTGTAAAAATCTTTGGAGTTTTTTTTTAACAAAATGTGAAATTGTTGTCATTAACACATTTATAATAATGGAAACAACGAGGAAACTAAATTCTGAATTCCTCTGATATTGTTCTAGAATATATATAAATCATTGCATTAACTATAATTGGTACAAAAAGTTTAAGTAAAATTGTCATAAATCGTACTTTTGGATTTTTCTTTATAATTTTAAAATGACAATTTTACAATTAATTGGGGGATTCAAACGGGATGTCCTAATATATTATGGAAGTTTAAACATATTGAATTTGTGCTTCTAACAAAAAAAGTGTTATTTTATGACAAAACAATAAACATAGTTCAAAAAGTCTTATTATTTTAGAACTTTTTTGTTTGAAACACAACAAAAATTTGTTTAAACTATCATATAATATATTAGGACATTATGACAATATGACCTAATAGCAGATCGTTTGAATACCCCAAATATATTTACCCCCATATGCATAAAAAATTTTTAAATTTATCAAAGGTTTATAAAGCAAATTTTGTATGGAAATTTTGTTTTATAAACCTTTTATAAATTTAAAAATTTTTTATGCATATGTGGGTTAATTATTAACATTATTTTTATGTTTTCAAAAACTAGACCGAATTTCCTTTATCTCATGTTTTTGTGTTTCCAAGTTGATTATTTTTGTGTAATTTCCTCCGTTAATTTCAATTGTGAAAATGAATTCTGCAGTTATTAATCTATAATATATAAAAAAGCATCAACTACAATTGTTACGAAAATATTCTTAAACATGTTGAAGAAAGAAATTTTTTGAAAAGTCCTTTTTATTTTTTAAATATTTGGCGAAATTTGTTTACAATTTTTTAATATATTTACATATTAACATTATTTTTATATTTTTCAAAAGTAGACATAATTTCCTTTCTGCGGATATATAATATGTCTATCTTTTCATTTTCACATAGCAAATATATGGCGTTTAACTTTACGTGTTTCATGATTTTTGTATGCCCAAGCACTTACTTCTGGCTCAGTTTCCATTAATTTTAGATGTGGGAATGAAAATTAATTCCCCTCATATTGATTGATAATATATGTAAGAATAATTATATTGTTACGTTTTAGCCTTTTTAAAACGTTGGTTTATTTCCTTAAAATTAACCGGATACCTTTCATTGCAAATAAAAATCCGTTTGGCAACCTCTACCACTATTTATACACACGCGATCTTTCGTTAATCTTCTACAATGATCCTAACGGACAAACTAGTATGTTCGAATTCTAGAGCTTTCGACGTCAATGTTAGCAGCTTAAACATTTAGTGTTGCCATACTTATAAACAATGCTAATAACTGCATGCTATCAACATTGTTGATAAGTAGATGATTCTACTGATGGACGTGTTTATAAACATGATGCATTTTGCAAATTTTTAAGAAGTAGATACAGCATTCATTATGTTTATAAACACGTTCAGCAGTAGAAGCTTCAACTTATCAACAATGTTGATAGCATTGTTTATAAGTATGGCAACACTAAATGTTTAAGCTGCTAACATTAACATCGAAAGCTCTAGAATTCGAATGTTCGAGTTTATCCGTTAAGAGAATTGTAGAAGATTCCCGAAAGATGGGGCGTGTATAAATAGTGGCAGAGGTTGCAGTCGTGAGTGAATTGATCATTAGTGCTGTTAGAGTTAACATCAACTTGTAACGAACGAAACCCGTAAAGGCCCTAACTCTCAAGGGACGGTGCTACCTAACATACCGGCCGTGCTCATGGAAAATGGGGGTGTTTCTTATCCCTTTCGAATTAGTAATGTTTACTACACAATCATTTAAAATTAGGTAGCTATTTGTCATACCAAATCGACCAAAAAAAATAAAAAAAAAAAAAAAAAAAAACAAACCGAAAACAAATTAACGTAAAATAATTATGAGGAAGCTTACTTGTAGAGGAATCGATCTTAAATCCCCTTATATATCTTTACCCACCCGACCTTGCTATCTATGTTTACAATTCTCAGATAGCCCTATAATGAACTACCTATAAATTACCTTAACTTTTCATGATATGAAAAGAATCAACAAATTTAGCAATTCATATTGCAATCTATGAATTTTATTACATTTTCAAAAATAACAGTATTAAATTTAACGAACATTAGTTATATAAAAGTTTAATGGTCAATTTAAATCAAATTATGAAAGGTCAAACAAATTTAAAAAAAATAATAATTCTTATTTATGTTACTATTATTGAAATTACTAAAGTAATTGTTTTGTTTTACTAGATTCTTTTATGTTAGATACAAATATTTATGTTATTAACATTTAAGGTCATTATATGTATTAATATAACCAAAGAAGATAACAGAAAAGTAAATTATGCTATCAAAATTAATTTATAATATTAAACAAAAATGTTAAACTCTATTTTAAAATGTTAATAACACAAAATCTAATTTATGTTAATTATAATAGAAAAAGAAATTTTGATATCAAATGAGTTATTATGTTAATATTTGGTAAACATGTTACTAACATAAATTCAAGTTATGTTCTTAACATACTTTAACATATTAAAAAATTTATATTAGTAACTTTTGAAAATTTTAAAAGTGTTTTTGTGTTTGTAGAGTGATAACTTATTTAAAAAAAATTATAAGTAACTCACCAATTTTTACATCCCACGAAGACTTACAGGCCTGTTGTCTCTTGGAATCTTGAGTTGTTTAATGTAAAATATTATAATTTAAATATTCACTCAATGTTGTTGTGTATAAATGAATATGTTAATAAAGTTTAACATTAAATTAACATGTTATTCAAAAGTTTAACAGAAATCTCAAAACTGTTAATAACATAAAAAAAAATAAGAAAATTAAAACAAAACTAACAACAAACCAAAAAAAAAAAAATTAACCAAAATAAATGAAGAAATTAATAATGAAAATGAGATGATGATTTAAGGTAGATTGAATACAAAAAAAATTGCTAGTTTCCAAGAGATTAGGTTTTCATTTCGATGATACCAGAAGTTTTGAAATTAATATATTGATATTTGATCAGCCAGATGACTAAAATAGATCAGTTTTTATAATTGTGTTTCTCCTTTTGATGAACGTTAGTGTAATGGATTAGGCCAGATGTAATTATTGAGATGAAGATTTAATTTTTCTTGATGAAATATATAAATTTTGCCAAATGTTACGTAGAATTTGAAAATATGGGTTTCTTAATATTCGTCTAGAGCTTATGGTGGGTAACACCCCGTTCAAACAATGAATTTTAAATTTTCCACTTTAAATGATTGAAATTTTGGCCTCAAATTTAAACGATGTCCAGGTCCTTGTAATATCTAAAAACAAAGGACCTGGAAGATTAATGTAAGAAAATCACACTACAATAAAAAAACAGAAATTACCTAAAGAAAACTAAAATTTTAACAGATGTAATTTTTTCTTACCAATATCAAAAATCTTCTTTTTGAATTAAGGAAATAAATTGAAGACAAAAAGGATGTATCCTTCCAGGCACAAAATTCCTGATACTAGCCTCCAAATAAAATTTCCCACAAAATAAAATTCAAAATTCTTCGGAATTTTTATATGTTAAATTCTAATGAAAATTTTCAAATGATTCAAAAATCAGAACTACAAATCTAATCAAAAAAATATTAAATAATTTTTCAAAGCTAAAATGATCAGAAAATTTTTAGTTTAAAAAAATAAATGAACACCCAATTGGAAATATGATTATCGTGAAATCTGATAGCCTCACAAAACAGTTACAGTTTTGGAATTAACTTTCAAAAAACTGAAACTGAAAAAGGCGAAACAAAATTATATTCCATATCATTCTCATGTCCAAATATCCTTCGCATGGTACGTTCCCTTATTTCCCGATTCAATATCCTGCAACTCATAGCAAACCTGACCAATTCTGCGCAAAACTGTTGCCTTGGTTCCCACCGGAGCCAATTTAGCATTATAATATTCAGCCTTAGAACTTTGGTTGAATGTCCGTCTGTACACTTTCTGTCCCACTGTAAATTCTTTTGTTCGTGATCTTAAATTATATGTACGAGAATTTTTATCATATGCCTTACGCATGTACTCCTTAATTTTGTCACGAATCAAACAAAATTCGTCTTGCCTTTCAACAAAGGAATCAGACTCTGCCAAAATTCCAAGTTTACGTAAAATTTCATAGTCCTTTCCGTTAGTAAACATATTTTGTCCAAAAACTATTTGGTACGGTGTCCTTCCTATAGATTGATGTATACTATTACGCAGTGAACAGTTAATACTAGGCAAATATTTATCCCACAAGCGCTGATCGTCCCTAACATAACTTCTTAAAGCTTCGTTAATTGAACGGTTCACCCGTTCGCTTGCATTTGATTGTGGACTGTATACAGCAGTCAAAATGTGTTCAATGCCATTTTTATTCAAAAATGTTTCAAATTCCCTACTCTTGAACTGAGAACCGTTGTCTGAAACAATAATCTCGGGCACACCGTAGCAACAAAAAATTTCTGTTCGTAAAAAGTCAATAATTTGTTTAGAAACGAATTTTTTCAAAGGTTTTAAAAACGTAAATTTAGAAAAGTGGTCTAAAACTATCAGTATACCTGTGTGTCCAGCTTTAGTCCTGGGCAAAGGTCCAATTAAATCAACATATAAACGTTGGAATGGTCTCTCTGTTAATACCATCTCGCCCATTGGAGGTCTTAATGCCATGGTCGGAGTTTTCGAAGTCTTACACAAATCACAGTTTAGTATATAAGTCTTGACGTCTGTCACCAGTCCTGGCCAATAAAAATACCTTCTTATTCTTTCCAAAGTTTTGGCAATACCTCCATGTGCAGAATTAGGTGTATCATGAGCGCAGTATATAACATCATGACGTAGCTCACTGGGTACAAAAAGTTTCCAAGAGTCTGATTCATCAAGATCACCCGAAGAAAATCTTACCCTTTTATAAATATACTTATCGATGACTCTAAAATCTGGAAATTCTAACGAGGAGAAATCCTCGCGTAATTTCGCGTATTCGGGACTTTCAAAAGCTTCCGATTCCAAATCAATAGAAGGTAAAGTGTCTATTTCTAGAGAATCTACAAAAGTCTCGCCCTCATGAGCACGTGAAAGAGTGTCAGGCACTATATTATCCTTTCCTCTTCTATGTTCGATGGAAAAATGAAATCCTTGGAGCTTTAACGACCATCTAGCCAGTCTACCCGACAAATCCCTTTGGCTCATTAACCACTTAAGGCTTGCGTGGTCGGTAACTACTTTGAACTCTTGTCCTTCTATGTATGGTCTAAATTTCTTTATTGCTATCACCACAGCGAGACACTCAAGTTCGGTAATTGTGTAATTACGTTGAGCTTTATTTAATTTCTGGGATATATATGCAATAGGTCTTTCATTGCCATTGTCGTCCCTTTGTGCCAATACCGCACCTATGCCATAAGTGCTAGCATCGCATTGCAAAATAAATGGTTTCCCATAATCAGGATGTGTAAGTAATGGTGCAGTTGTCAGTCTGGTTTTTAATTCATTGAAAGCCACTTCGGCTTCATCATTCCACTTGAAAATCCTTTTCTTTGTCAATAGTTCTGTCAGTGGGAACGTCAATGTTGAATAATTTTGTATGAAACGTCGGTACCAACCTGTCATTCCTAAGAATCGTCTTAAATGTCGAATTGATTGTGGTACTGGAAATTCCTGTATGGCTCTAACCTAGTCGTTGTCCACCTGTAATGTTCCATTACCTACAATGTAACCAAGATATTTAACTTTATTGAGAGCAAAGCTGCTCTTTTTGACATTTATAGTTAACCCTGCCTTCCTCAATTGTGTAGCCACCTCCATCAGATGTGTCAAATGTTCGTCGAAGTTTGCCGAAACAATTAAAAGGTCGTCAAGATACACGAAAACATGAGACTTCAATTTATACGGAATAACCATGTCCATTAATCTGCACAACGTCTGCGGTGCATTACACAGTCCAAACGGCATTCTTGTAAATTGGTACAATGGCCGATTTGGGACTGTGAAAGCTGTCTTTGGTTTTGAGCTTTCCTCCAGTTTAATTTGCCAAAAGGCATCTTTCAAATCTATTTTGGATATACAATAAACTGAAGGAAGTCTCGATAAAAGTCCGTCGATGTTCGGTATTGGGTATGCGTCCTTCACTGTCACAGAGTTAAGTTTTCTACTGTCCACACACATCCGAATTTTTCCAGGTTTTATCACAATTACAGTAGGAGAAGACCACGGAGAACTGGGAGCTTCCTCGATTACACCAAGAGAAATCATTCGGTCTAGTTCTGTACAAAGTTGCTTTTCCACAGTAGGAGATATGGGGTAATACCTTTGTTTAATAGGTTTTGCATCACCCGTATCGATGTGGTGCTCTAATAATGTTGTACACCCTAAACCTTCCGTCTCAGAATTAGGAAAAGAAGCAACTATTTTATCTAGTTGTTGTCTTTGTGTTGGTGTCAAAATAAGTTTATCGGGGTCATATTCAATGTGATCGATTTCACAAATTTCCGGAAGTGAAATTTTCAACCCAAATTCTGTCCAAAAATCGAAACCACATATTATATCCTGTTTAATTGTAGGTACTAATAAAAAGTTAAATTGTTTTGTCTGTTTCTGAAATGTCAGAGCCAAAGTCACAGTTCCTGTAATATTTTGTCTATGTCCATCTGCAGTCTTTACATTACCATTGCATTTCTTAAAGTTTTTCATTTTCTGAACTTCTAAAGCCAAATCACCACCTATCACACTTCTATTCGCCCCACTATCTAACAATGCCAAATATTTAGTGTCACCTACCTTCAAACTTACAAATGGTCTACTATCATCATCTTCTGAGATTATAGGAGAGATAACAATTGATCTAAGTGATTTTAATTTCCGGTAGTAATCTCGTATTCTAGCCGTGGAATGTTTTAGTTTTGAAGTATTATTACTCCCATCAAATATTCTATTGCGAGCCTTTTGATATTCAATTAGCCGAATATGATAGGGTCTCATTAAGGGATGATTATTTTTGTTGTTGTCCAAAGTAGTGTTAAGTTCTAAAGTTTCGGATGTCCGCGTTAATTCCGACGAACATCCTTCTGCCCGTTTCCCTGTTTTGCAACGGAGCATTTCGGACAAGAAGGTCGGTAAGTTTCCTTTGCACCACATCCGTAACAAAATATACGGCGTATATCTATACAGTCAAAGTAGGTATGTCCAATTTTATCGCAGTTCCAACATCTAATGTCACCTCGAACTGCACATAATTCAGAAACCGGTTCTAAGGAGTCTAAAATGTTTGATTCGGAATTTGGAATAGCAATTTCTGAAACACGTCCTTTCATTGGTCTTCGAGAATCATGCATCTGAATGTCTTTTACAAATTTTTCATGACGTTTTACTTCACAACGTAGTTTTGCCACGGTTGAAATATCAAAGTGAATTAGTTCATGTCTTATCTCATTTCTAAGGTTCCTAATCAATATTGCACATAAATTTTCGTCTGAAATAGGGTGTTTTAATTTATCAGTCATTGCCGAAACTGCATCGAAAAAATCATCAAAGTTTTCATCCGATCGTTGCTTTCTTCGATGTATGTCTTCCATTATGTCATAGTCATTGTAGTCGCCTTTGTATTGGTCACGTAAAGCCCTCGTCAAAGTAAACCAGTCCAATTCGTTATCATATCGATGATAACGCCAATACCAATCCAAGGCCTTGCCGTCAAATAAACTATGGGCGTGTTTGCATAGTAAGTCGAAATCACCATTTAAGTTGTTGGTAGTTAGTACATTAATCCGGTAAATAAATTCGTCTATGTTCATCTGATTGTCGCATCCCGAAAATTTAACCCGCCAGTTGCGAATTATATTGGAAACTTTTTCACCTACAAATGGTTCCTGCGAAGGATTCGTCCGTGGAGTAGGATTCGTCCGTGGAGAAGGATTCGGTGAGTTATGTTCACTTGGTTGATTATTTGGCGAATTTGTATTACCATCTAAATTCATTCCCTGCATCATAGACCTAAGTTCATTCCTAATGAATTCCGTCATCTCACCACGAAGTGAAATCATAGAATTTGAAACTATCTGTGTAATATCTGAATGTTCATTATTAATTGTATTATTAGCAGTACTTCCGGTATTATCTGATCGAGGTTGCCTACCTCTTGTTCGTGTCTGAGATACAGCTGAAGGAATATTAGATTCCTCAACTGGAATTGTAAAACTACAATTTCTAGGCTCTTCTAAATTCAACAAATTGTCGCGACTTCTAGTAAGTGGCATAATGAAACAAAATAATTAATGTTAATAAAACTCGTATAATCAAAAATATCAATACTCAGTTAAAGTTTTAATAGGTAGTCCAAATAAAAGAAAATATAAAAACAACTAAGCTCTCAAATGAAAATAATAACAAAAATAAATAAAAATTAAGAATGAGTATAGTAATTAGGTATAGATTAACTAAAAATCTCAATTCTAGAAAGGAAATACAATGAATCTAGTGTAAGAGTATGAAGTCAAAATTAATCCAAAATCAAAAATCTCAATTACACATCAACTCAAAGTGATAATTTTGAAACTTAAAAGAAATCATAATAGTCTAAACTATCAAATTCTGCGAGTAAAATTCCAAAATTATTAAAAATTAAAAATCTCAACAAAATTTGACACTTTAAAAGAATTATCTTAGTAATCATTCGGTAGAAAATTTCCCTAAATAAAAAAAATAACAAATCCTGTAATGAATACATGAGACAAACAAAAAAAAATAAATAAAAAGTAGTCGATAACACGGAAAATTAATATATTATTTGTGAAAGCATCAGCATAAGTTATGGTGTAGTTATGAGAATAAAATATAAACAATTGCTTGTTCGAATATACTTGCTGATGCCCCACGTTGGGCGCCATTTAAATTTATGTAACGAACGAAACCCGTAAAGGCCCTAACTCTCAAGGGACGGTGCTACCTAACATACCGGCCGTGCTCATGGAAAATGGGGGTGTTTCTTATCCCTTTCGAATTAGTAATGTTTACTACACAATCATTTAAAATTAGGTAGCTATTTGTCATACCAAATCGACCAAAAAAAATAAAAAAAAAAAAAAAAAAAAACAAACCGAAAACAAATTAACGTAAAATAATTATGAGGAAGCTTACTTGTAGAGGAATCGATCTTAAATCCCCTTATATATCTTTACCCACCCGACCTTGCTATCTATGTTTACAATTCTCAGATAGCCCTATAATGAACTACCTATAAATTACCTTAACTTTTCATGATATGAAAAGAATCAACAAATTTAGCAATTCATATTGCAATCTATGAATTTTATTACATTTTCAAAAATAACAGTATTAAATTTAACGAACATTAGTTATATAAAAGTTTAATGGTCAATTTAAATCAAATTATGAAAGGTCAAACAAATTTAAAAAAAATAATAATTCTTATTTATGTTACTATTATTGAAATTACTAAAGTAATTGTTTTGTTTTACTAGATTCTTTTATGTTAGATACAAATATTTATGTTATTAACATTTAAGGTCATTATATGTATTAATATAACCAAAGAAGATAACAGAAAAGTAAATTATGCTATCAAAATTAATTTATAATATTAAACAAAAATGTTAAACTCTATTTTAAAATGTTAATAACACAAAATCTAATTTATGTTAATTATAATAGAAAAAGAAATTTTGATATCAAATGAGTTATTATGTTAATATTTGGTAAACATGTTACTAACATAAATTCAAGTTATGTTCTTAACATACTTTAACATATTAAAAAATTTATATTAGTAACTTTTGAAAATTTTAAAAGTGTTTTTGTGTTTGTAGAGTGATAACTTATTTAAAAAAAATTATAAGTAACTCACCAATTTTTACATCCCACGAAGACTTACAGGCCTGTTGTCTCTTGGAATCTTGAGTTGTTTAATGTAAAATATTATAATTTAAATATTCACTCAATGTTGTTGTGTATAAATGAATATGTTAATAAAGTTTAACATTAAATTAACATGTTATTCAAAAGTTTAACAGAAATCTCAAAACTGTTAATAACATAAAAAAAAATAAGAAAATTAAAACAAAACTAACAACAAACCAAAAAAAAAAAAATTAACCAAAATAAATGAAGAAATTAATAATGAAAATGAGATGATGATTTAAGGTAGATTGAATACAAAAAAAATTGCTAGTTTCCAAGAGATTAGGTTTTCATTTCGATGATACCAGAAGTTTTGAAATTAATATATTGATATTTGATCAGCCAGATGACTAAAATAGATCAGTTTTTATAATTGTGTTTCTCCTTTTGATGAACGTTAGTGTAATGGATTAGGCCAGATGTAATTATTGAGATGAAGATTTAATTTTTCTTGATGAAATATATAAATTTTGCCAAATGTTACGTAGAATTTGAAAATATGGGTTTCTTAATATTCGTCTAGAGCTTATGGTGGGTAACACCCCGTTCAAACAATGAATTTTAAATTTTCCACTTTAAATGATTGAAATTTTGGCCTCAAATTTAAACGATGTCCAGGTCCTTGTAATATCTAAAAACAAAGGACCTGGAAGATTAATGTAAGAAAATCACACTACAATAAAAAAACAGAAATTACCTAAAGAAAACTAAAATTTTAACAGATGTAATTTTTTCTTACCAATATCAAAAATCTTCTTTTTGAATTAAGGAAATAAATTGAAGACAAAAAGGATGTATCCTTCCAGGCACAAAATTCCTGATACTAGCCTCCAAATAAAATTTCCCACAAAATAAAATTCAAAATTCTTCGGAATTTTTATATGTTAAATTCTAATGAAAATTTTCAAATGATTCAAAAATCAGAACTACAAATCTAATCAAAAAAATATTAAATAATTTTTCAAAGCTAAAATGATCAGAAAATTTTTAGTTTAAAAAAATAAATGAACACCCAATTGGAAATATGATTATCGTGAAATCTGATAGCCTCACAAACTGTCGTGTACATTTGAGTACATTATAAAGTGTGTGTGCATTTCAGCGAGTTAATAAACGTGTATAAAGACACTGAGTGACTATTTAGACTGTTGTTGTTGTACATTTTAAATAAATAAAGAGTTGTTGCAATTTTAAACTATTAAAACTGCTTTTATTTGCAATCAAAAGTATACGATTTATTTAAAGGAAATAAACCAACGTTTTAATAAGGTTAAAACGTAACAATATATATAATTTGAATAATGTGCATAGATATCTGAAATATGTTAGTATAGAATTCAACACAAATATGTTTCAACAAATTTTGTAACGATCGGTGCAAAATTAGTCATAGCTCCCATATAAAGCCCACTTCCGAAAATCATTTTATCGAGCATAAATATCTTAAATTAGGTATTCAAATAAGATGCAATACTAATAAGATTCATATCAAAAGAAACCGGTTTATAATCATATATTCAGTGTAGGGTATCATATGGTCGGGCTTGCCCGACCTGTTACCTGTTTCTACATAAATTTATTTTTTTGGGAAATTAGGAATATTCCCGCAAAAACTTTCTAATGTCATGTAATTACTGAATAAAATACTTTTCAATTACTACAACATACAGTATACATTACTTAGAAGTAGTCAAATAATGACTTTTTTATTATCTGATATAAAACTGCTTATTTAGTAGTCATTATTTGCATGAGCACATTCTGTTTCTACTGATACCTGTGATTTCTGTGAATTCTTCCAAATAATGAGTTATTAAAGTCGTTATTTGTAACTAGTTTAAGTGATTAGTAAGTATTTGCCTCCAATGACATCACGCTGGTAAAATAATGAGTTGTAATGCTATTTTGTAAGTAGTGTCTTAAATATTAACATTTTAATTCATTACTTAGTAATGCAAGTTTTTGCTTAGTTTCTCTTCTTTGTCTCTTTCTTTTAAGTTTATAAAAACTAATCGATAGAAATTACAATTTGGAAAAACTTTCTCACCCTTAAGTTAAACCAACTTTGACACTCTATAGGCCACCTGTATACAACAGAAACCAAAAGGCACACTTCTTCTCTATAATTTGTACAATATACATTAGTTTAAGCCAGTTGTTTAGAAAAAGACTTAATTTTAAACCAAAATTTTTCCCAAATTTATTACAATTTTATTCCTGAAATATTTGAATTTGTAAATCATGTTTGCATTACCTAGTTATTTACATAATAATTATTCTAATAAAATCTTGATAACTAAAAATGTTCTTTCAATGATTTTATATGGATTTTTTTTATATGGATTTTTTTTTAATTATTTTCCACCAAACCACTTATAATTGTAATTTTTTTTTTCACATTTAATCTTAAATCTTTACCAAACAAAACAATTTCATTTAATCATTTAACTAAAATGCATTTTTCTTAAGAACATTACAAACAAATCAAAACGAAAAATTGTATTTAGAAGAACAAAAAAAAAAAAAAGATGCTTTCAAGCAAATCCACCTTATGCACCTTACTTAACTAATTGTGTTTATTTAAGCACGCAACAGATACAAAGATGGACACATCTTAACAAAAATAAGATGAAAATAACGATGATGATGATTGAAAACAAAAAAAAAAAAGAATAACAAAAAATGGAAAATACAAAATACTGGTAAGAAAAACATAGTATGCAAACATTAGATTTCAAGACAACAGATAAAAATGTCCACACTCACATAAAACACATCACTCAAGTCATCTAAAACGTTTACCAACAACACAGAGCGAGTAAAAAGAAACACAACAACCACAACTTGAAGATCTAAAGAGATGGCACTTGAAGAAAAGATAAATCTGAAAGAATCAAAAAAAAAAAAAAAAGAAACTCAAACTCTTAAGCATTGTGTTGCAGTTTACAAACAAATACTTGTATATGAAAACACTTTAACCCATTAAATATAAGCTTTACAACAATTAAGATCCTCGGGAAAACATGCATTATTCCAGAGTTTACGATTTAGCAGTTATCGCCTAATGTGGTCAGTTTTCTGGCAGAAAATTATAATCTATTAGAAGTGAAGTAAATATAGAAAATGAGCCCAACACAAACGACTATTCAGATGTAAATACGAGAAATAAATTGAAGATTAGAAGAATTAGTTTTATTTTATTTAATCGAATAAAAAATATTTTTTTTTTCGATTATTCGATTAATTTTTATTCGAATGACAGCTTAAAATTTGAAAAATATTTGTAGACCCCTTATACCAGTCCCCAAAGGTTTAAACACTTGAAAAGCTCTTTAAAAGCAGATTGCCAGCACAGAAAAAAAAACATAAATAAACCATTATTTTGCATCAGTTTTTCTGCAATTCTATGTTTGAATATTTGTTAGTTTGTTTGTAGTTTGTATGAGAAATAAAAATAAAGCCGTTTTCAATTCATTGCTAATGTTATATTCTTGGTCTTTGTTTAATGTTGTTTTCCTTTGCTGCTTTCCTTTTTGCAGATATCGATGAGTGTGCCGGTGGCCCTTGCGATCATGGTGGCACTTGTATTGATCTAATCGGCGGTTTCCGTTGTGAATGTCCACCCGAATGGACAGGCGATGTGTGTCAAATTGATGTAAACGAATGTGAAATCACTTATCCCGTCTCAGCCACATCATCCACCACTCACCACCTGCACACATCCACATTGCGTACCTCAACGGCGGCTGTAGCTGCGGCTGCCGTAGCAGGCTCAAGCACATCATCATCAGCTTTAATTGCCGCCTTAAATGCCGCTTCATCTTCTTTGGCAGCAGCAGCAGCAGCAAATGCCTCTTCAGGCATGTTTGGTCCCTGTGTTAATGCTCGCCAGTGTATAAATATGCCCGGGTCGTTTTCGTGCGTCTGCCTGGAGGGTTGGGGTGGTCCCACATGTGCCAAAGATTTCGATGATTGCGTGGGCCAATGCAAGAATGGTGCCACTTGTAAGGATTTGGTTAACGATTATCATTGCGCCTGTGCAACTGGATTTACAGGTAAACAAAAAAAATCCATAAAAAAATTTGCAAAAATTCAAATAAATATAAAATTTAACATGTGTTTTGAAAACTGGCTGGTTGTGTGGAGCCAGCCATTGAATATTGCGTTAAGTGTGTCTTATGTTTAAAACGAATTTCAATAGAAAATAAACTGAACTACTAAACTAAACTAAAATTTACCCACATACGCCAAACATAAACCACTACAACTCTTGGGGGGATTTAAAGTGAGTTGAGAGTGTTGGTGTTTGTTGCTGCTTAAACTAGATGTTTCTGTTACACTTTTTAACAAGATTCAAGAATAAAGTTTTTTTTTCCACAAAATTTTCGGTCAACTTGTTTTTAATTTTTTTTACACACATTTAAAGTTTTAAAGTATGTTTTTTTTATACTCATTGAATAATTTTGATGCAATTATTAATGCTTTCAATTTTTTTTCATTAAATTTTTTTATATTTTTCATTTTTTATTTTTATTTTTTTGTGAACAGGTCGAGATTGTGAAACTGATATTGATGAATGTGCTAATTCACCGTGTCGTAATGGTGGCGAATGTGTGGACATGATTGGTAAATTTAATTGCATTTGTCCACTGGGGTATTCCGGTACATTATGTGAGGTATGTTTCTCTTTTTTTTTTTCTTATTCGTACTCGTTTCGTGTATAATTTGTTTTTATTTAATTTAATGTATATTTAATATCAATTTGTTGTTGTGGAGCGTAAATTTTTAAAAGTATGTAGTATATTTTTTAATACACGTTTATTATTGTTAACGAGTTGTTAATTTGAATTTAAATTGTTTCATTAGAAGAATTAATTGTTTTTTATTTGAATTCCAAACAAAATGAATAAAAACAATAAATTTTGGATTTGTGGCACACAAAAAAAGTTTAAAAAATGTCATTTAAAAAACCTTCAATTTTAAATATTTATATATAAAAATATCGGGTTTCATATAAAAATATAAAAAATTAAAAAAAATACTTAAAATAAATTGAAACAAATACAGTTGTTATTCTCATTATAAGGTTTTAAGTTATTAGAAAATACAATTGTTATTTTGTTTGTTTACAAGGCTGGGAGTTTAATTAAAATGCATCAGTTATTTTGTATTTTAAAAACAATAGAATTCAGGAAAACAAAACCAATTTTTTTAAATCTTTGATATTTTGTTTTCCATATTAAACTATCACATGACGCCGTGATTTAGAAAATAAGCCTCTTAAATTAATAATTAATTTGATAATGATGTGACAACAACATGAGTGTAATTTCAAACAATTCGATTAAACTATAAAGATTTGAATTTTATTTTTAAAATTTGAAACTAATTTAAATATTTGGAATTTAGTTTCGAAAACTTCAAAAATTCAGTTTTAATTTAATTTAATGTTAACATTTGAATTTAATTAAAATTGTATATCAAAAATTCGAATTTTATTTTCAAAATTCGAACTTGTATATTTCACTTAACGATGCCTTTTATAGGTCTAACAATAAGTATTTAAATCTTATAACTAAAATTAGCTAGTTTCTTACATGTCAGAAATATAAACCAGAAATATATTTAGCCGGGATTTAACCAATGATTGTGTTTCTCTCTAGTGGCTTATCGCTTGTCAATTTTGTTAGCATTGCCATACTTTTCAGTCAAATCACATGTGCTTCCTCAAAATGTTTCATATAAATATGGGAATACTTTAAATTCTATAAGAAAAAGCAACCGCCTACATAACTTATTTTTTTGTAAATTTTACCTTTGTAAAAGAAAAAGTGACATTAAAGATTATAAAATGTATATTAAAAATTATATTGATGTTAATAAAGCGAATCAAAACAGATGTTTCAGATGTTTGTGCTTTCGCATTTTATACTTAGGTTTAACTCGCCAATAATGCTCAGTTAAATCTAGATTATATACTAAATAAACAATAAGTGAGAAACACAATTTTTAGTTTAATCTAGGTTTAAACGAAGAATGTAGATTATCGTTATCCCAGCTCTTAATCAAATATTATTAGTTTGGAAATTTGAGTTTGATTTAGAAAGTTTGAACTTGATTTAATAAATAAAAACTTGATTTCGAAAATTCAATCAATTTCTAACTTCGAATAAAATTTTAAATATCGAGAGTTCATATTTAATTTTAAACATTCTAATTTAATTTCGAATTTAACTTTATCATTTTTAAAGCGTTTTCAAATTTCAATTTAAATTCAAAGTTTGAGTTTCATTTCGAAAAATCGAACTTTATTTAATAAAAACGAATTTGAAAATTGTATATTAATTTAAAATTGAATTTATAAGTTTGAACTTAAAATTCAAATATCGAAAATTTATATTTATATTGGAAATAACCTAAATAAATATAAAAAATTTGATTTAAACCTCAAACATTTCAAATTTAATTTCGAAGTTCAAACAAACTTTCAATTTTATTACGAAAATTCAAAAAAACAATATATCGACAATTTTAGTTTAACCTTAAAAATAATAATTTAAAAATTTAATTTCGAAGTTCGAACTAAATTTCATACTCGAAAATTTAATTTTTTTTTTTTTTCAAAGTTTAAATTTAATGTTGAAAGTTCAAATTTAATATCAAAAATTCGAACAAAATAAAGACAATTCTAGTTTAACCTCCAAAATCCTAATTTAATTTCGAAAATTCTAAATTAATTTTATTTGATTTCGAATATATAAATTTAATTTTTAACTTCGAATAAGATAATAATTTCGAAAATTCGAAATTAATTTTATATAAGTTCGAATATTTAAATTCTATTTTTAACTTCGAATTCGAATAAGATAAATATAAAAAATTCGAACTATATTCGAAATTATTTAAAAAAAAATTGTTCAAACATAAAATTTTTAGTAACAAAAATTCTAAGTTTATTTAAGAAAATCCAACAAAATTTAAAAAATTCCAAAAAAAGTTTTTAATTATGAAAAAATTAAAATAAAATTTCGAATATCCGAATTGCATTTCGAATATTAAAAATTCGACCAACGTAACAAAATATCAACAAATTTAGTTTAACCTTAAAAATTATAATTTAATTTCGAAATTCGAATTTGATTTCGAAAACTCGAACTTCATTTCAAAAACTCAAATTCAATTTCTAAGTTTGAACAAAATAAAAAATTTCAAATTATTTCCAAAAATTACAATATAATATATTTTTTAAACTAAATTATTTATTCATAATCAATTTTTAATTTTATAAAAGGTTTATAAAACAGAATTTCCATACAAAAGTTGCATTATAAACCTATAATAAATTTAAAAATTGATTGTTCTATAATATAAAAAAAATTTATTTAATTTCAAAAATTCGAACAGGATAATTTAATAATATTATTATAAAACAAAAGTAACAAATATTAATTCTAAAAAATATTAAAAATTTAAATAAAATGAATGTTCATAATTTTGATTTGATATCGAAAATTTCGATATGAATATGAATATTAAAAATTTAGTTAGGTACTTTCCAGTTTTAGAATGATTTGCATATATTTTTCGCATTTAATTTACGAAAGTACTCTTCGTTACTTCTTAGATCCATACAAATTTAATAAGAACTTTTAACTAAAATTATTGGTTTAAATGTTTAATTTCCCTTCTTTTTTAATTTGTGAAAGTATTTCAGCATAATTTCAAAATAACTTTCAAAATCATGTTTAACATCATCAACATAATGACTTTTTTTCACAAAATAAAAATATTTCATTGATTTGATTTCTTAGGCGTATTCACTTTAATTAAAACAATTTTAATTCAACATGTCTGGTTTGTTTGTCTGTTACTTGTATACATTTAAATGTTAATTTAATTTACCATTACATGTCTTTAAATAATGTTCGTATTAACACCTTCAATTTTTGCTCCAAATAAATTACATTCATTTAATATTCTCCACACAAACGATATGACACATTCATAACAACAAGACGAGAGCTGGAAAAAAAAAAAACCTTCAACAAAGTTTTCATGAAATCGTAAATTTTATTTTGAAACAACGATTACTTCATGTTTAAAATTCTTAAATGGCTAAAAATCACATAAATTCTATGAAAAATCATGTTGAAACGGAACAATATGAAATGGTATTTATATCAACATACTCATACGAAAAATAAAAAACCTTCAAATTAACTAGAGTTTCCAAAAAACCGAAGAATTTCAAAACCGCGGTTTCGGTTTTAAAAAATTTAAAACCGATCGGTTTCGGTTCGGTTTTGTGATAATTTATCAACTATTAAATCAGTTGATAATATAGGAACTGCTAAACAAATTTAAAGTTCAAATTTGACGAGTGTTTACGAGGATAAAGGAAAATTATAATAAATTATTTTACTTATTGTGTATACATAATAGTTGGCTGATATGCTTCTGAGTAAAGAAAGAATCAAGGATAGAAGACATAATGATATTGAGGTAACAGAAATTTCTATAATAATGAACCTATAAGCAGGATATTAAACATTGGATGAATATTGGATGAATAATTCGAAGAAAAAGTTTGTTTCTCATTTCTAAATTTTGAACTTTTCTAGTAAAAATAGATTAAAAGTGAAAACCGAAGAATAATTGTCGGTTTCGGTTTTAGGCCATGAAAAACCGCGGTTTCGGTTTCGGTTAAAACCGAATTGGAAACTCTAAAATTAACAAAGAAATAAATAACTAAAGACTTTTGAGACAATAAGTATGTACATATGTATGTATGTTTTTTAGTTCTTTATTTTGAAACAAATTATCGATTGTGTATTTTCTAAATAGTCTTCATTTAACAAATAAAAATGGGTTCAATGTTAAGCAGCCAACAACCAAAAATGATCTAGAAAGAAAAACAAAAAATAAACACAGCTAAAAAAAAAAAGAATGACAAAATAAATAAATAAAGCCTTAAGTATAATAAAACAAAATAAAATAAAAAATAAAAAAGTGTACTCGCTCGCTTGTATGTGGCAGAAGAGGAGTTTAATACTTTTGCATGCGTGTTAAAACATGTTTTTGGTGTTTAAAAAAGCATCAACAACACCATGTTTAAAAGGTATAGCTGAAAAGCCAATACACCGAGTATCACCAGCACAGTATCTGTCACACGAATTTGATGCTTTAATACCTTTTAACACTAATCGCATTACGAGCAATCAATTGTGATGAGAATATAAAAAAGAAACAGACACACACACACACTCCAACGTAGGAGAATGACTTTTGGCTTAAACACAGATACACATTCAGATACATATATGTATGGATGTTTGTATGTATGTGTCTGTGCGAGACACAGAGTGTCCAATTTATATCGAAAATGACTAACAAAATTTAGATTGTTTAAATTTAAACATTTTCTCACGTGCTTATTTGTTTGATCTTTTTTCCATTTTATTTGAATGAACAGTAAAATATTGTTCTTCTAATAATAAAATTAGAAATAATATACATATATTTTGAAGCTCATCGGCCACAGCATCAGCATCAACATCTGCATTAAATATATGAAATAACATTTTATTAATTTACTGCTTTTAAGCATGATACGAAGATTTTTAGTTTTAAATAAAATTAAGAACAAAAGGCGAAAACACATTTAGATTTTAAAATTAATGAACTGACAACCAACCAAAAACACACACAGGAAATGAGTTTAAATAACATTTAAAGGAATTTTACATAAATCATATACATGATACAATATTAAAAGGAGTTAAACAGGGAAGGTACGAAAAGAAAAATTTCTATAAAAATAAAAAACTTTTGAACCTTTACTCTTCTAAATTTGATAGTATTTGATTTGATACACATGTTTTCCATTGGCTTTACAATATTTAAAGTTCTTCAGAATTTCTAAATTTACTCTAATTTGTTTGTTATATATGTACGTAGGGTCAAAGTTCATATTTTTAAACAGATGACTGAGCAAAATACCTAAAATAAAACTGTTTATAACTTTAGAAATGTTAGTCAGATCTTATAATTTTTATTCACATATGGGCAATTCCATGTCATCGTACGTGACATTTGTTCGCATATAGAGTGGAATAGATTTTGCAATAATAAGAGCATCTGAAAAATAATTTGGTCTTTATGTTCCATTCAGAGGGTACTATATTTTAAAAAAATTTTAAGTCCTTTCGAAATATTGTTGTCCAAAATATCGAGCGAAATAAGGGTATATCGTACGTGACATAAAACGGAAGTCATTTTGAGAAACATGTAGAAATATGCGAAAATTTGCGAATCTCTTACACTAAACGAAATATTTTTCCTTTACAATCCGTCATATTTAAATAAAAACAATCTTTGGATGATTTTATAATAAATACAATTTAATATCGTACGTGACAGATTTTTTTCTTATAGTAAAACAATGTATATTCTGTAAATATATGTATACAAAAACTTTAAAAAAAAAGAAAATATATATTCGGTTCTAATAAACAATTCCATAACAACAAAAAAAGCAATCAGACTCAAATTCATTTCATACTACATGCTAATTGGGAGCTTAGTTTTCGTCGCAATTTTAGCCTAAACATACCAATTAAATTAAAAAATTAAATAAAATCAGTTTAAAATATTATTTTTGCACTTAAAATGTTTTAATAAGCTCTAAATACTTTCACATAGTAACATTTTAGTGTTTTCTGCTATTCAAATCATCTTGAAAAAAGTTTTAAGGGTTTTTGTTTTATCAGTCGTGGTAGTCATTCTCGTGGAATTGCCCATATTTAAGCTAATGAATCGTAGATTTTTAAGATTTTTTCTGGAAATCCAGGCTATAGCCATGCATTTTCTATATCCCAAAGATTTTCACTAAATCACGGATATTCTGTAACTTTTTTTTTTAGTAGGATAGTTTTCTTATGCTAAATTCCCAATTTTATTGATAAATTCACTGAAATTTATTGTTGGGGGATAAGTTTTTTTTCTTCGAAAATATCGAATTTTACTTATGCCAACAAAGCGTCATATGCGGGAAGTTTTGCTTTACTTCTTTAATTAGAAAAAAATGACACTGAAGCACACCGATTGCACATCGAAGCTTATGGTGAATATTTCATCGGTTTCAACGTTCGAGAGATGGTTTGTGAAGCCCGGCCAACCAGCCAAATCGACACCAAAGCCAAAAATCCATGGCGCTAAGGTAATGTTGTGTATTTTATGAGTTTCTAAAATCTGGCCAAACCATCACATGGAACCTGTACCGACTGATTCGTTTGAAGCGAGCTTTTGCCGAAAACGCCCACTATATGCTGCCAGACATGAAACCGTAATATTCCATCATGACAACACTCGGCCACTTGTTGCAATACCTGTTAAAAACTATTTATAATAAAGTGGTTGGGAAGTTTCGCCTCACCCTTATAGTCCAGACCATAGATGACAACTGAGAGCCAAAAACCTAAGTCTGTTGTCAATAATCTAATTCATGAGAATGTATTGCATGTATTTGGTATTGTATCACCAGTATGTGTGAAAAGAGAGTATTTTTTCCCATTGATATTTCGCTCTCCTTCCGTTCTATGCGTTTATTCTATGGTCCAGACCTTGGCTCTTCCGACTACTATTTGTTTCGATCGATGCAGAACACTCTCTCTGGGATACGCATCACCATACAGCAGAGTATCCCAAATTGGCTTGATTCGTTCTTGACCTTAAAAGATGAGCAGTTCTGTTGGCTCGTAATCCATATATTTCCAGAAAGATGAGAAAAGATCATAGCTAACAATGGCCAATACTTTGAATAAATTTATATTATACAAATGTTTCAAAATAAAAAACAAAAATTTGAATATTTGTTGCGAAAAACATGACAAAAATTGAAAATGAGATTCTAGACATAGAGAAATACACATAGAGCGGAAACTAGAAAAAATAACTCAAATAAAAAATTACTCAAAATCATCACACATACGAGTGCTAATTTTGTGTTAACAAAGTTTTTTACTAATACATTCTCATCACACAGGTTTTTGACAAATTAGTTAGGTCCTTGACAGGGGAGTTTCCGATCCATGTGTATTTATCTATGATTCTAGGTATATCATAAGATAAAGCCTACTTTTGCAAATTGGATAAGCGATTAAAAAGTTATATACAATTGAAATTGAGCGTTTACTCAGCACATAGGTTTTTGACAACTGAGTTAGGTCTTTGACGGGAGAGTTTCTGCTCCATGTGTATTTATCTATGATTCTAGGTATATCATAAGATAAAGACTACTTTTGCAAATTGGATAAGCGATTAAAAAGTAATATACAATTGAAATTGAGCGTTTTTTCACCATTGTTATATACAATTTGAACTTTGAACCTCGATAAAAGACAAACCAATAGCGAATTTTGAATTTTTGAGCAACCTAAAATTTTGTATGACCATAAAGAACCTGTGAACCAAGTTTTAACAAATTTTGGAACTTGTAAGGTCTGATGTCTGGTCGAAAATTTTTGTTTCTTCCAGAATTAAAATCAACATTTTTAATTAATTTTCCAAAAGGGAATTTGCCTAAATGAGTTTTCGTGTTAAGTCTTTTGTTTTCGTCTGCATAAATATTTGATTCTTATGTCTTGAATTTCTTTAGTTTTCATCTCAATACATTAATAGTTTTACTTATTAAAATCAATTTAAATTTTGTTGAAATTTCAGGAAGCCAATGATCATTGTACACCCTCACCATGTCTAGAAGGTCGTTGTTTGAATACGCCCGGCAGCTATTACTGTCACTGTCCACCTGGACGAGCTGGCAAGCATTGTGAACAAGTGCGTCCTATGTGCAATCAGCCCCACTGTAATGGTTAGTATTTAATTAATCAATTTGAAATTTCCTAACAAAACTAACAGCAATTTCAATTTCCTAACAATGTTTTGTTTTTTTTTTTTTGTTTATTTTGTTCTCAAACAGATGGTTGTTTTGCCAATTCCACCATTAATTCTTCGAAAAATTTACCCTGTTCTGGCCATGGCACTTGTGAAATGGGTGATGTGGGTACATTTTGTAAATGCCATACTGGTTATACCGGCACATTTTGTGAACACAGTAAGTATTTTGTTAAACCATAAATTTATCTAAGTAATAAAAATGTATTTCTCTTTTTATTTTTTTTTTTTCTGTTGGTTTCTATGAGTAATATTGTGAGAATTTTTGTAAATGTCTATGATTTGATGTTGTACATAACTATTAACAAGGTTTTTGTTCTTGTTGTTGTTTTTTATTGTGTTTAGTTAAAAAAAATATAAAAAAAAAAACTTGACTTTGATTAGCAATTTAAGCTGCTGTTAATCAGTTGTTAATAAAAAAAATAGAAACAAATTAATCATTCAATCATAAAAAATATGTATAAATTAGCTTTAAATACTACGGAAAGAAATATAAAGTTGAAACGGGTTAAGATTTAAAAGAAATTTAAATAATTTTCACACACCAAAGGAACAGCTACAAAATTTGGGTTAAATCAAAAAAAAGTTTCATATTTTAATTTCTAGTGAATTTTTTTTGTTTTCAACTTGGCTTATAAAATCTTAAAAATTTTATGTTTAATCATGTAGAAAATGGTGCATGTTAGGTTATGGAAAAGAAGATGGATGTTAAAGTATATGTAAATTATAAGATAGAAGATTAAGGTTTATTGGTATAAAGACGAATTTTTTTTAAAAAAGTATTAAGCAGAATTAACAAATTGAATTTAGTTTTATGGCTATTAAAGCAAAATTTAAAAAAAAAAATAAAACTTTTGTGGCGGAAATACAAATTTGAATTTTAAAATATAAATTTTATTTTAATTGCTACTAAAATATAAAAAACGTAACATAAATGAAAGGTTAAAATAAAAATATAAATTAATTTCGAACTGTTTTTTATTTCGAATTTTTGAAATTATTTTTAATTCATTAAAATTAAATTTATTTTGTTTTGAATAATATTTGATTTTATTTAAACAGCATATTTCAATTTATTCAAATCCAATATTATTCAAAACAAAATAAATTTATTTAATACAATTTTAAGTGAATTTAACTAAATTAAGCTAAATTTAAAATGAATTAAAGATAATTTCGAAAATTCAAAATAAAATTAAATATTCAAAACAAATGAAAATTTTCAATAATTTAGTTTTACACTATTTTGTAATAATTTTCGAAATAGCAAATTCGGTTTAAATAAACTATAAAAATAAGCAGTCTAAACTAAATTTAAAATTGATTTAACGTAAGTTAACTTCGAAATATGTATAAACTTAATTTTGTTTAACGTGTTATAAAATGACTAAAATCAAATTTAAATATCAATTTTAAGCAGTCTTCCAATTCATTTTTACAATTTAAGTGAATTTATAGTAATTTTAAAAATTCGTAGATAACTTCGAAATACCAAATTTTGTTTAAATAACATATAAAATGAAGAAAAATATTCTAAACTTAATTTAAAATTAATTAAACTTAATTTCGCAAATTCGAACTTAATTTCGAAAATTCGAAGTTAACTCCAAAATACCAGATTTTGTTTAAATATAAAATGAAATGTTTAAATATGTTCTAAACTAAATTTTAAGTGAAATCTAGAAAATTTTACCATAATTTTGAAACTTCGAAGTTAACTTCAAAATACATACCTAATTTTGTTTGTATATACATATTATAATATGACCAAACTAAAGTTTAAACAACTATTTGAAGCGTTTTCCAAACTTGTTAAAAATTTAAAGAGAATTTACGTAATTTCAAAAATTCAAAATGAACTTCAAAATACCAAATTTCGTTTAAAGAAAATATGAAATGTATTTTTAATCATTTCATATTATTAACTTAATTTAAAATTAATTAAACATAATATCAACAATTCCAGTTAACTTCGAAACCAAACTTTGTTTAAAAATAATATAAAATTACTAAACAAAAGTTTAAACAATTATCTTTAGTAGTTATCTAAATTTTATTAGAGTTTTAATATTTTTGGAATTCGATCGATTCGTTTAATTTTTAACAATTTCAAAAATTCGAACTTGGCTTCTTAAATTAATTGTTTCCAAAACTAAAATTGTTATTAATTTCTAAATTAAATTTCAGACAAATTTAACATAATTTCGAAAATTCGAAATAGATTTCGTTTAATTCTATACGTTGTTTAGTGCAAATTCTAATGTTTGAAAAGAATAATCTGGAAAAGAACTTTTATATAAAATAAAAAAACTTTCACATATAGACTTGTTTAATTTTTATTAATATTAGTTTATATTAGATTAGATTTCGATTAAAAAAACTTTAGAAAATAATCAAAATTTTCCTAATCAATTTTTGAATTATTAAAACATAAATTCCAATCAATATCGAAAATTCGAATTTGAGTGGAAAATCTTAAAAATTAGTGTCAAATTTTGAAATTCTGCTTAAAATACCACAAATTTTCAAAATTTGTATGGAACAATTTTCAATAAATTTAAAATTTTTTAGAAATTGCGAACTCTACGAATCCTTAAAAACACTTTCGAGTTAAATTTTGTGGTTTAAATAGATTTCAATTTCAAAATACAAACTTAATGTCAAATAGTATATCTAAGTTCGAAAAACATTTCAAATATTGAAAAATCGAATTAAATTTTTAAAAATTCGAAAAACGAAATAAAATAATGAACATTTAAGTTTCACACAGTAACTCCAGCAAATAGTATTATAAGTTCAAAAAAAATTTCCATATCGAAAATTTGAATGAAATTTCGAAAATAGAAAGACTAACCCAAAAAATTCTAATTAAATTTCGAAATTAATTTCCTCAAATTGAAACTATGTTCCAACTTAATTTCAAAAATTCAAACAAAATTACAAAAATTCTAATTTACAAAATTTTTATTTCGAAAATTCAAACTTAATATTAATAATTCAAATAAAATGTTAATAATTCGAACATAGTATTTAAAAGCAGAACAAAAATATTTGCCTTTAATTTCCATAATTATAGCTTAATACTGAAATTTTCAAATTATGAAATACAGATCTTCGAAAAATATAAATATAAGACTTAATTTTATTTTATTAAGTTTATTATTAAGTTAAGTTTATTTTCGAACTTAATTAAACTAAAGTTAACACAACTATTTTAATCAATTTTCCAATTAGGTTTACAATTTTACAAGTGAATTGAACATATTTTCGAAAATTCGAAGTTGACTTCGAAATATCGTATTTTTAATTTTCTAAATATTCTAAACCAAATTTAAAGTTTTATTCAAAAACACTTTCGAGTTAAATTTTGTTGTTCAAATTGATTTCAATTTCATAAATTCGAAATTTCGAAAATTCAAACTTAATATAAAATATTATTTCTAAGTTCGAAAAACTAATTTTTGAAAATTCAAAAAACGAAAAAAAATATTAAAAATTTTAGTTTAACCTAGCCAAATGTTTAACCAATTCAAATAGTATTTCTAAGTTCGAAAATTTGAATGAAATTTCGAAAATAGAAAGATTAACCCCAAAAATTAGAATTTCGAAAATTCTAAATTATTTTCTAAATACGAAATAAATTACAAAAATTCTAATTTACATTAATATTGAAAATTTGGATTTTGAAAATTCGAATTAAATGTTAACAATTCGAACATAGTATATAGAATAAAAATATTTGCTATTAATCTCCATAATTATAACTTAATATCGAAAATTTAAATTGAAATTTTCAAATTATGAAAATACAGATCTTCGAAAACTATAAATATAAGACTTAAGTTTATTTGTTGACATTTATTTCATATATTCAATGGCTTGCTAATCGTCAAATGTTTTTATTCGAATTTTCGAATATAAACTCAAACATTACATGTTTCCATTGATTTTCTCTTTTAATATGTAATAAACTCAAATCTTTAACTCTTTTTATAACTAATTGTTCTTTTGCTTTCCATTTGCAGATCTTAATGAATGTTCACCCAATCCTTGCCGCAATGGTGGTATATGTTTAGATGGTGATGGCGATTTTACATGTGAATGCCCTTCTGGCTGGACTGGTAAGCAACCATTAAATATTAACTTAACTAACCTTTAACGTAAATTTCTATATAAAAAAACCAACAAACCAAATTCCTTTACCAAGAACAAAGTTGTTTTTGTTTTTTTATTTCTGTTCGTATATAACATAACAAGTAACATTATTAAGCATAAACTTACAACATGTTTATAATAAACGCCTAAAAGTTAAAGAAATAAAGGAATAGGGTAGGAAAATACGAAGAACAAAAAATAAAAAAATAACTTAAGCACTTGTTACTTTAAATACAACCACAGAAAAAACACTCGCAACAACCTAGTAACATAACTAACTTCTTAAGCAAACATTAATCATAAAACCAAAGGAAAAAAATTACCACAGAAACAACCAAACACATTAACAGCAAATACCAACAAAACATTTAAAACGTAAAAGACCTTAACAACACAACTTAACGTAGAGCAGCAGGCAAAATCCTGCTTAAACATGAAATTTAATTTAAGGAAAAAAACAACTAAAATGAAGAAGGATTTTTGTAAATAAAATTAAGGAATTTCATTAAAATGAACTGAAGTTCTCACAAAACAAATAAATATTCAAAATTATATTAATTGCGAACATACATTTTCCACTAAGTTTAACTAACCAGTTAAGTTGGTTTGTGTTTGTTTGGCTTATTAAATTAACAAATTTTAATTTGATTAATTTTTATTCATTATAAAATTATAAATTGACCAATAAAACCAAAAGACAAACCAGTTAAAAAATTGTCTAATAAATTATAATTAATTTCTATTAAATTACTGTTTCAAAAAAAATCGCCATTTTATACGCTTTACTTAAATAATTTTAAAGTTTAATTAACTACTGTCATTATTCTTTGTCTATTTTTTTTTTTTTTTTTTTGTTCTTGTTTTGCTAAACTTTCTGCTTTTAAATTTAATTTGTTATTAATGTTTATTTAAAAAACAAACAAAAAAATGCTTTAAATATTATGCCACCTTTACAATTTTGGATGAATTCATTTAAATTCATTGTCGCAAAACTTCTTTTAACATTTACCATAGAATTTATCATAGTTATCTATGCAAATATTTGTCTAAGGCTAAATTTATTTATATTTATATGATATTAGTGAACATGTTCACTGAATTAACTATGACATGATAAATGTTTATTGATTTAAATTAGTATTAGAAAAATATATAGAGAAAAAACATATATTTATTTAAATATATTTCATGAGATTTTATCTTGACTTTAAACAAGTGCGAAATTGTGTTTAGTTTTTTTTTTCTTTTATATAGAAATATATAAATTGATTGTTTTTGTAAGGCTTTGTTTTGTATCTGCCAAATCTTGAAACAAAATGGAAAATTTTCATAAATAAAATTGAATTTAAGCTAGGAAGGAAACTATAGTGTACGACAATGCATCAGCTGACCTAAACTGATTTCAAATTTGTTGAAACTTGTTACACATATTCATTATGGTCATGCATTATGTGAAGTTGTTCTAACAAGGGGACGGAAATAGCTAGATCGTCTAAGAATCTTATGAAGACCCAGAATATATATACTAATGTGGGAATGCGACTAATATTTTGATGTGTTACAAATGGAATGGCAAAATCAATATACCCCCTCCCCCCATCTTTCTAAATTCTTACATTTCGATAAAATCAAACATTTATACAAATACTTGGCAGCTTGAATTTAATTAAAATGTTTGTTTAAAGAATTTTTAGAAATATTAAATTTTTATTTCCAAAAATGGCCTCTTAAAAAAGCAAAGCTTAAGGCACAAACATTAATTTTTTAATTGTCACATTTGTTTTCCACTTAGCTTTTTTTTAATTTTCTAAAATTTAGCTTGAAAAAAAAAATCAAAAGTATTAAACAAATGTCTGCAGTTTTAAATACACTCATACATATATAGATATCTACATAAAGTAGTTTATAAAATTGTTCCCTGTAAATTATTTTTAAAAAGTTTTTTTTCTAATGACAAAATCTACATTTATCTTTTGTTTTAAATGTGAAACCATTAGTTTTCAAATGGCCTTAATATTGTATACAGTCTAACAACATCCTTCCTAGCTTTAAACTTTTTAAACATACACATACAAACTTCCACGTAAGTTTATTTGTATATGTAGTATGAAGATATGAAAATAAGTTTACACTGACTGCATAGTATAGTTTGGCTACAACAATTCAATTACAATTTAGTTTTTCACACTTGCCATACAATTTTCAACACCTTTTAAATTTCACATATAACTGCCAAAAGCATCTATTTGTAAAGTCTGATTTGAATCTCTTGAACACAGTACCACAGTACCACAGCAACAACAAAAATTGAGACTCCAAAAAGGCCATTTATTACAAACTAGTGACGCATCCTGTTAATGCCATACAACTACTACTACCACTACTATTACTACTTACTGCTGATTGCTAACATAACATTGGCATGGATTTTTATATTTTTTTATATATTTTATTTTTTTTGGTGTCTCTCCTTGGTTAGATGTCGATTCCAATGTATGAACAAACACGAAACTTTGTATTTATTATTTTTTTTTTTTTTTTTTGTAGATTTCTTGAGCCAAAACGATCTGTTAAATAATAAAAAAAAAAAAAAAAGAAAAAGAAAACAAATGTTGTTGTGTGTGGAAACGCGATCTTTAGGTTTCATATTAATTCCCTTTCGCGTTTTACAAGTAACACGACATTACTACATACAAGCACCACAACACCGCCACAATAACAGAGACAAGAAGATGAAAAAACGCAATCCTTTTTCCAAGTAGAAATTAGGTAGTTTCAATAGTTTCCATAAACATGGTACAAGAATCATAATAATTATGGTACTTTTTTAAAAAGTCCTAAAAAACGAAAAACTTTTAAATTTTTAATAATACTAGCTGAACTCGGCCCGCTTTGCAGGCTCAAAGTTGAAATGTATTTCAGGGTTTAGTTATTGGATCACTTAATAAAATCAACAATTTCCACTTTTAACTCTTTTAACTCTTCTTACGCTTTTTACCCTGCAATTTAACACTAAATAACTGCCCTCTTAATCCTCATCTTGACGAGCCATCAATTTGTTCATTCAGCCAACAAGATCTTGTGCTGACATGAATTCGTCTTGTGTAGACAACTCTTGTCGATGTTATGTTAGTGTTCAAACAACGTTGTCAGAACATTTGTTTCATACAAGGTTTTGGCAGTTCTACAAAAACAACAATTGGTCTTAACAAATGTAAAAAAAAACAGAAATGAAAATTTAAATAAATATGTATTAAAACTTAATACAGTGTAGATAATTGAATAGGGAAGACTTTACTTATTTATTTAAAAAAAAATAAAAAATATTTTGTTAATAAGCATAGAATATGTAGATATTGAAATATAAAAACAAGCTTTGACAAAAGCTAGAACCAAAAAAGCGAAAAAAAATAATCAGCTGATTGACTGACTCCACCTTGCATAAATTCGCCTTGATGTGTTTAAACAACTATGTCTGCTGTCAAATGTAATTTTCACACAAAAGGACCGTCATTTTGTAACTTTAAAGAGCCTATTTTAAAAATTTTAAATTTCTGTATCATTTAGTAAAAGTTTTTTATATTCTTTTGATTGTATAAAAGAAAGACTTTCTTTACCTTATTGTCAGAAAAGTAATTTTCACTCCTAAGTAGAGTTGGGTTTATTAGCTCAGTGAAGTGACCGTTCTCTTCAGCTCAAGGCGAATTTATACAAGGTGGAGTCAGTCAAACAGCTGATTACTTTTTTTTCGCTTTTTGGTTCTAACAGATGTCAAAGTTTGTTTTTATATTTAAATATCTACATATTCTAAGCTTATTAACAAAATATTTATTTTTTACATAAATAAGTAAAGCCCTCACTATTCAATTATCTACATATTTGTTTAATTTTTAATTTTTGTTTTTTGACATTTGTTAACACCAATTGTTGTTTTTGTAGAACTACCACCACCTTGTATGAATTCGCCTTGCTTCAGCTCAGCTCACTCAAATGAACTAGTTCGCTCTTATAGCTCATCAGTTCAGTATGACCATCTCGTTTTGTGAGTAACAAGGCGAATTTATATACAAGATGGTGTCGGTGGCGAATTCAGGCAAACACAAGCGAATTCATTAATTTTTTATATGGAATTTGACATTCGTAACAATGAGAGAGTTGTTTCGAATGTCAAACTCCATACATAAAAAATTAATGAATTCGCTGGTATTTGCCTGAATTCGCCACCGACATCATCTTGTATATAAATTCGCCTTAGTGAGTAACATACGATCATATACATAACAAACTCAACAAGGCGAATTTATATACAAGGTGGTGTCGGTGGCGAATTCTGGCAAATACGAGCGAATTCATTAATTTTTTATATATGGAGAGTTGTTTCAAATGTCAAACTCATTCATGAACTACACAACTCTACCACTAATAACTAAAGGTTAAAAAGAATTAATTTTTACTCATTTTTCAAAATCAAATAAAATTATATCTCTGGATCTTGAAGAATTCATTACGAATTAAGTCATAGACTTAACTACTTCGTATTTCAAATGTTTTGAATTCAATTTCTTACTAAGGTTTCCTTTAATTCAAAACCATTACAAAATATATTAATATAGATTATTGAATTGCTAAATTTATCTTCAATTCAAATATATTACAAATAAGCTTGAGACAATTTTTTTTCCAAGTTGACTACCGTTACTGCTCTATCGTATATCGTTACTGTAACCGAAATAACCGCAAATACCGTTACCGCTAAAATACCGTTACCGAAATAATCCAAATTAGCGTTACCGTTACCATTTTAACCATTTCGAAATGGTAGCCAACCTTTTTACCAAAAATTTAACCATTCAAAGTTTGTGTGAAATTTAATAATAATGTATTCAACAATCAATGAATTCAATTCAATAGAAGCTAAAACATTTGTGTTAGGGATTTATTTTATAAATGCTTTTATTGAAAGAATGTTGAATGACATTTTCTTATTGATGAATACAGATTTTAATGAATTAAGTTAAAGCTCTGCACAGAGTTTATAATGTGACTGTTTTTTCGGGTGTAGGAATCGATTATATTTCTAACACTTTACTTGAAATGGACCTATCACTTTAACATGGTATTGATCCATACTTTTGTATACTTTGAAGTAGATAACGGAACTAAACTAAACGAAATGCTCTATCACAAAACTAGTGCAATTAATACAATTGACACAAATTTTTCCACAGGTTAGAATTAAACATTTTGTATATCAACAGAAATAAAAAAGTATTAAGTTTTCAAAAATCTATAAAGAACTTTAAATATATGGAATTCATAAATGTCTTCTCTGAAAATAAGGACCTGCCTCTATTATATATATATTTTGAAGATTAAATAAACCCTGCACATTTTTAATACTTTGTACTCCTGACCAGATTTTTGAGCGGACACACAAAGTAATTTGGTGACACATCGTTTAAAGTTTCCAAAATTGGAGAAAGTCAGCATAACTTTGTATATTAGATTAAAAAATAAAATTTAAATTTCGGCCTATTCTTTAGGTATGGAGAATATTAAAGGCCAGTACTTTTTTTATAGTACCCATTTAACCTATCATCACTGTTGCATTAAGCTGAACTTAAGCTTAATAAAAATGCACAGCTTTCCGAGGTTGGTTCTGTGAGCAGTAAGGTGTAGTGTGTAGATGGAGTAAATGAGTCGATGGCTCGTTGGCCTTAGCAATCAGATAAAAATACTTCACACACGATTAGGAATTTTTAATTAAAATATTTTGCTTTTTTCCTCTCTATAGACATTGTTGTTGTTGTTGTTGTTGTTATTTGTATTTGTCTTATTTCTACTACTTTTGGTTAATTTTTAGTTAAACTCATTTATACATACATACATACAATTCGCATGCATATGTAAAAAAGAGAGGATCTTTAAGGGTCTGTTGCTGGTGTTTATATACATACATATATGTTGGAAGATAGCTAATGTTGTTGTAAAAAAAGTACAACCTGCTGCCACTGCTTAAAAAATAAAAAAAAAGAAAACTTAAAAATTGAATTTTTAACAGACAAGTACATTTAGCAGTGCCAGACCAACAAACATCGATGAAATACAAAAAAAAAATTGTGTTTATTTTTTCTGTGAACATGCGAATCCTCCATTGATTTTTTTTGGTTTGGGTTTGTTTCGTTAAATTTAAGAACTAAAGATATTTTGCAAAAGTTTGCCAGGGCTGCGTGTAAACAAAAATTTATTTATTTGTTTGTATGTATATAGTCAAGGATCTTTTGAGGTACAAAAACAAAACAACATTCGCTTTCGTGCCTATATAAACTCATTCAAAACGTCTTCTCTTTACATTAAGCCAGAAAAGCTAAACGTTAAAGAAAGACGAAGAAAAAATACATTTCAACCTGCCACTACTGACTGTATTGAACATTGTACAACACAACTTTTACAGCAGCCGTCTCAAAGTGGTGATAGGCGTTTACGTTTTGGGTTTTTTTTCTTCTACGTTTTTCTTAAGCTTAACTTAATACGTTTAAAACTTAACTTAATATATTTTAAAAACCTCAATCGATTGAATGTCTGTCTATAGTCGTGCATACATACATACATACATACCTGTGTTGGCAAAGACCAAAATGTTACAAATGTTTAAAGACATGCAAGCGGGTGTTTTTGTAACCAAAGATCTTCCTAGTGTGTGAAGAAGTTAATGTGAGTTCTGTTTCGTTCATACATCCATACATACACATGTGTGCAGTTAGTAAGTTGCAAGTTTTAGAAGCTCAACCATAAAATGTTTTAAACATTTTGAAGTCTACAATTTGGTATTTGACTAGCAACAATAAAGCCACTAAGTGGCAGTTGAAAACAATTTCATTTAATTTCTTGTGTCTGTTATTAAGTTAAATCATGTTTGTTTTTGTTTTAGTTTAAAACCTATGGATTTCATAAAGAGAACTGGCTAGAATATTTAGGGATTAATTAAAACAGTCATTACAACAAAAATCATTAAAACAATGAACTATAATTCCTACTTCACATCAAACAAATACTTGAATTAAGATGTAATTCCTGGAGTAACATTTACATAAAATTTAGTTCGAAAATTATAAAATCTGACCTCATGTCTGTTTAGTATGTGAGCAAATTTTCATAAACTTCTTGTTAAATACAGGGCGAGTAAATCTTTTACTGTTTCTTTACTTTCAATGCATTCAGTTTGAACATTAAACCATACTTTTCAAATCTGAGTCATTCAGTCATTCTGTATTGCTTTAGGTATTTTGCTCTCATCGATTAAAGAAATATGAACATTGAACGTACTGTGAGCGCCAATTGAAAGTAAACACCAAATGCAATTCTGAAATTATTTCCATTATTTGTAAATAAACAATTATATATGATAAATAACATTGCATAATTATTTGGATTTAAAAGTAGAATTAAATTAGTTAAAACAAGGAAATTTAAAAAATCCAACTCAGAGAATAATTTAATTTTTTATGAAATGTACCAATTTAACGCGTCAAATGAAAGTAAACAGTGGCACCAACATTTAAGAAGGTATGATACAAAAACAAAAACTGTGGCAACTTTTTAATAGTTTTTTTGTTTCTAAGTAAAATGCTAAATTACCGTTATAATTATTCGTCACATTTTAAAGTTTATGTAAAATAAAAAAATACTTGTAACATAAAACCAGTAAAAATAGACAATGGGAAAGCAAACTTCAATTGATGTTCGTGAGATCATAGTGGGTTTAATAAAAAGGGAAAATCACTGCGTGAAATAGGTAAAACTGTAGGAAGAAACCATTGTACTATAAAAAAAATTATAGATAAATACGCAAAATACAAAACATTGGATAATTTGCCTCGTGGAAGGCGTCCAAAGTGTCTCACAGATAAGGAAGTAAGGGCTATAGTAAGAGAAGTTAAAGCAAATCCGGCTTCTAGTGCAGTAAAAATAGCTCAAAATATATCAGAAACTTCTGGCAAATCCGTAAGTGCTAGCACCATTAGAAGATCCCTACACCAAAATGGCTTACATGGTAGAGTTCCACGTAAAAAGCCTTATGTGTCTAAGATAAACCAAATTAAACGAATGAATTTCGCTAAAAAATATAAAAATAAGCCATTAGTATTTTGGGAAAATATTCTTTTTACGGATGAAAGTAAATTTGAAATATTTGGTGTCAAAAAACCTCCAAAGATATGGAGAAGCGCGAATGAAGCTTTTAACGATAAGTGTGTGATTAAAACCGTAAAACATGGTGGAGGCTCCGTAATGGTATGGGGATGCATGGCGTCATCGGGGGTAGGTAATCTTGTGTTTATCGAATCAACAATGAAAAAAGAAGATTACCTCAGCATTCTGAGACACAATGTTGGCCCTAGTGTTGAAAAGCTATGCTTAGCAGAAAACTGGATATTTCAACAGGATAATGATCCCAAGCACACCTCCAGAATTGTGAAGGAATGGTTGCTGTATCGCACCCCAAAAACACTAGACCATCCTCCACAATCCCCAGACCTTAATCCAATTGAGGATCTGTGGGAATATTTGGACAAAAAAGTGAGAGAAAGGAATATTTCTTGCAAGGATGACCTAAAGGCGGCATTGCAAGATGAATGGAGTAAAATTCCACCTGAGTTTACAAAAAAACTGGTTGAATCGATGCCTAGGAGGTTAGAAGCTGTAATTAAGTCAAAAGGACGCCAAACAAAATATTAGAAATAGTCCTTTGTGTAACATGCAGAAGGCTGTTTACTTTCATTTGATGCGTTAAATTAGAGTAACATAAATAAAAACTGAATTTCTTTCTTATGTGCCTTTGTTTTAGTTTCTTTTTTTAATCCATTTAGTTTTAATAATATTACCAAAGAATTATGTAAAATTGTTTTTTTAAATATTATTGTTTATTAAAATATAATAAACATTTTTTTCAAACAACATGCGTGTTTACTTTCATTTGACGCTCACAGTATATAAAAAGCAAGCTAAAGCGAATTTCGAAATTCTGGAGAACTTTATTGAATTTAGAAGAGTTTTAAAATAAAACCAAAAAAATGCTATTTCTTTTATAAATTTTACAAATAACATTTCACTTTTAATTTAACAACTTATTTGCAATTTTTTTTACAGGCAAACGCTGCTCGGAACGTGCCACCGCTTGCTACAATGGCCAGTGTCAAAATGGCGGTACTTGTGTGGTTGGTTCACCCGACAAAGGTTTACAGTCACAATGTCGTTGTACTCCCGGTTGGGATGGCACTTTCTGCACCGAACGCATTGATCAGTGTCGTGGACAACCTTGCCACAATGGTGGCACATGTGAATCGGGTAGTGGTTGGTTTCGATGTGTATGTGCTCAAGGTTTTTCCGGTCCCGATTGTCGTATAAATGTCAACGAATGCTCGCCTCAACCTTGTCAGGGTGGTGCCACCTGTATTGATGGTATTGGTGGTTATACCTGTAAATGTCCACCCGGCAGACACGGCTTGAGATGTGAAATATGTAAGTATAGCATCGCCTAACACATTTTATTAAACTCTTTTACTAATTTCTCTTCATCTTTTATAGTACTCTCCGATCCCAAATCAGCTTGTCTTAATCTTACCAGCTCAAATTCTCCCTATTCACCTTTGAACAAAACCCAAGATGTTTTGGCCCAATTGTTGACGGGACAAACAAATGAGTATTGCAATGCTTGTGATTGTGAAAATGGCACTTCACGCTGCACCAATTTATGGTGTGGTCTACCAAATTGCTTTAAAACGGACGCCTCTTCGAAATCATCCAATTTTTCTGGGGTTTGCAAACAGCATGAAGTTTGCGTGCCTACTTTAAGTGAGAATTGTTTAAATGGACCTTGTCCGTTAAGAGGTGATTGCCGTTCTCTGGAACCATCTCATCGGGTAGCACCTCCGCGCCTGCCTGCTAAAGCTGATTGCTGGCCCAATCAGGCCAATTTAAATGATAATTGTGCCCGACTTACCATACTATTGGATCGTCAAAGAGTGGGAGCCGGTTCCTCGGTGGAGGGCTTATGTTCGGTGTTAAGATTTTTGCTGGCCTCTAGATTGATTAAATTGCCCAAGGGAGATAATGAGGGCATGTTAATAGTAATATGTGATTTGAAAACTGGCACCAATGATACCATAGAAGTGACAGTGGTAAGTTAAATATTTTAAAAAATGTATTAAACATTTAATAACTTAATTTCTTTTTTTTTATTATTATTGCAGTCTTCCACCCAACAAAATGACTCTCAACTACCCATTGCCATTGCATTGCTGGGCGAACTTTTGTCTTCTCGCCAATTGAACTCCTTGCAGCAGAAAAACGATATGAAATCAGCCAAATTGGCTGCTTTAGTTTCCATACTAGAAGTGAAAGTGGAAACGGCTTCAATTGCGGAGGGAAATAGCAATAGCCTTTTGATAGGCATCTTGTGTGGCATATTTATTGTACTCATTGGTCTGGCTATATTCCTGAGCCTGTTCTGGCGTCAACGTATTGTTATGTCTTCCACATCCGGCATTAATTTGGCACCCTCCATGGATGCCATAAGACACGATGAAGAAAAATCTAATAATTTACAAAACGAAGAAAACTTACGACGCTATACGAATCCCTTAAAGGGTAGTTCTTCCTCATTGGGACGAGTTAATGGCATGGAATTAAGCCTAAATCCTGCCCCTGAATTGGCTACCGTTAGCACTCTAGCTAATGCTTCTGCCTCCAGTTCCGGCGTACATCGTTCCCAACCATTGTATCCTGAATCGAATTTCGATTGTGATTTAGAAACCACCACAAAAAATAAAGAATTTCATACAAAGCGTAGTTCACAAATATTATTGCATAAAACACAAAATTCCGATATGAAAAAGAATACGGTTGGCTCTATAGACAGTCCTCGAAAAGATTTTGGCAAGAGATCAATCAATTGTAAATCAATGCCACCACCACCCTCCTCATCGTCTACGGTGACGACGGCGGTAACGGAATGTAATGACTCGGAAATATTAACAGTTTTAGTGTAGTGTAGGAGCTGGAAGGTGTAATAACTTAAAAACTGGGAAGAGTTGTTAATATTACTTACGCTCACTCAAAGTGTTTGTGCCTAGAAAAAAAAAATAAAGAAAATTTAAAATAAATGTGATGCTACTAGAACTGTTAAATATTTAAGAAATCAAAGGATTTAGAGATACTAAAACTAAAATCCAAATTGCTTCCTAGATTTATAAAAAAAAAATAAAACTATTTATATACATATTTAAACATATTAGTATTGATCTCAATAATAAAAAAAGGCCAATTTCTTTTCAAGAGAGTACAAAAAGAAAGCATAGAACAACAAATGCGTCAATTTCACACAAAATTTTACAATTTTAAATAAGACGCTAAACGTTTTAAAAACTAAAAAGCTTCCTCGCAATACAAAAATGCATTTATACACGAAAAAAGCAACAATTTTTAAAAACAAAATCATTTAAGAAGCCATCATTTCAAATAACTACTCTTGAATTTGTTTAAATTTTACTTAAATAATACATAGTTTAAATATATATTAACCATATTATTAAACGAATAAGCCAGAAATAACGACTATACTTACCTTAAAATAAAATTTAAAAGTAAGTTAGCATAGAAGTTTAAAGCAATTACAATTTTTAAGTAGTATTAATAGTTTTTAAAAGCAATTTATTATAAAATATTAAAAATAAATCTTATATAAAAAAAAAAATCCTACACAGTGTGATATTAACAGTAATTTAAACAAGAAATTAAAATAAATTTAATTAAATAAACTAAACTAGTAAAAGAAACTCACAGTTTGAAAAATACTGTGTAAAAATTTTGTACTTTTTTTTAATTTTTAATAAAATGTTGTAAATATTAAATTTCAAATATAAACAAAATACATATATATTGTAAAAATTGTAAAAAAAATAATTTAATTATTATTAATGTCCGTTAATATATATTTTTTTTTAGTTTATAAATCATTACATACGCTTTAAGTGTAATTAATTTTGTAATATTAATGAAATATACATAGCTTAATTAAATTCTGTTTAAATAGTTAGTGTATTGTTTAATAATTATATTTTTTAGTATTAAGATTTTTTAATTTTATAATTTCTTTTAAAAATATATATTTAAACGTTTTAAAATGTGCTAATATATAAGTTGCAATTATCTTTTTTTTTATTTTTATAAAAATAAGAAGTTTTATATAATAATAATATTTTTTATTAGCCAACTATTTATTTTTCAGTTAATAAAATAAATGTTTTGAAATTACAATAGAAAGAATATTGTTTTATTTCATATGCTTTTAAACTGCAGATGTAATTTTTGGATGATTAAAAAAAACACGTTTCGTTGTTTCTGATGGCAACTGTATCAAACTGGAACTTGAAAACATTAAATGGTGTACTGCCATCAAAACTAGGAGCCTTTATTCTACTAGATGCATCTGAAAAATTCGCACTGGTAAATCTTAGCATTGAGGGGTATTAATTTTAATTTCCAGATCGAGGAATTTATTATCAACATCTTGGGATTGGTCTCTAAGTCGAACAGTTTTTTATTGATGCCTATGGCTTGTATTTCTAGGCAGCTCTTTAAGTCGGACACCTTTTTGTCAGTGGAATCCGAAATTTGCTGAAGTTTCTCGACTGTTGCTCTAGAAGTTTCTTGAAATTTCATTTCCATTATTTTATTTTTTTATTGAAGTTTCTTCAACTTCAGCAAGAAGTTTCTCGTTGTTGGCTTTAGAAATTTCTTGAACATCAGCTTTAACATCTGCAAAATTCTCATTTGTTTCTTTGAATGTTTCCATCATAGCAGCAAACATTGTGCTTAAATCCATGCTGCTCGGGTAGAAACTTCCATTTCTTCTTTATACTCGAATTCATAAGTTCCGATGTCAATATCACGCCGCTTGAATTCATCTATGAGACTCTTTTGTAATTTTGCTTTGATACCTGCTGTTGGTAGCTCCAACTTACTTCAAACTTCATGCTTATTATATTTCAATCCCACTTCTGACACCAATTGTTAGGTTTTTACCTTGTAAAAACGTGGTTTATTTCCCGATAGTTTTGATTGCAAATAAAAGCAGTTTAGTAGTTTAAAATTTTTAACAACTCTTTATTTACTTAAAATGTGTAAGAAATTAAAAGAAAGAAAAAACCTCCCACGATTCGTAGTTTTTTGCCTTAAAATCACTTTTCTGTAACTTACGATATACCCCTATTTCTCTCGATATTTTGGACAACAATGTTTCGAATGTACTTTTTTTTTAAAATATAGTACCCTCTGAATGAAACATAAAGACCAAATTAGTTTTGCAAAATCTATTCCACCCTATCTCACGTACGATGACATGGAAATGCCCATATAGAACTTGTGGAATGGGTAAGGTCCGATGCCTTGTCGAACATTTTTGTATCAACCCAATAAAAATGTTATACGTTTTTTTTTATTTTGACCTTGTGGTCAAATATTTCTTTATGACTCAAAGATAAATTACAACTAGTGTTTAAATGTTTAATATGGATGTATCTCCTAAGAAAATTTACTCAAATTCTTAGTATTTTATACATAAAATCTGCGTAATTCGATTTTAAAAATTCTAGTAGGAAATTACGAATATGATTTCAATTACGCTTTGGCTTTTAATTTCGCCAGTAATTATGGTTTGATTCGCATCTCATTTGAATTATAACGGTAACGCCTTAAAATAAGTGATACCATTTTACATCATTTAAAAACATCTGGCAATATCGCCCAAAAACAAAAACAATTGACAAAGATTGAGTTGGCAACACCTAAAAACATATGTTCCCACAATTTTACTCACACACAAGTGCAATATTTACTGATAAATTGACAAAGAAGATAATAAATCAGGCGAATTTAAGTGATGATATTTAACATTAACAACAAATTGATAAGATTTAACTAAATAAAAACTTAAATTTGTTGTTTAACTTAAGAAGACCGCTACAAATTTAGTGGAAAAACTAGTTAAAATGTTAAAGTTTATTAAGAAATCATTGATGAGCCTGTACATGCAGTATGAATTGGTGACATGCATTTACATGTTTGAGCCATGGGAAAAGAAATTAATAAGTAAATATAAACAAATATACAGCATCTTTCCATATTTACACAAAGTAAATAATTAATTAATTTCTTTAAACTTTGTATTACAGATGGATTTGTAGCTTTAATATTGGCTTTGGTCTTGTTCTCCAGCTACGTTTATTTGCCTTCATATATTCAGACATTTTTGCAATTTGTTACCCCTCTGCCATTACAAGAACAAAGTCAAGCGGCAGCCTCTTCATATGCAACGCCCATATTACAAGCCGATAAGATAAGTATACGTTAAGTTTTCGTTACTCCCAAAACAATTACATATTTTTAACTCTTTTATTTTTTTAAAACGATAAAAACAAATAATTTTAAAGGATCTTACTGCAATGTCTATCTATAGATCATTTCTATTATATAAATTTACCACGAATTTGTTAAATATATCTCCCTTGTTGGTATTTAAATAAGATAAACTTTTCTATTTTGCTTTTTTATTAAATATTTACATATATTTAAAGAAAATCGCTCAGTGTTTGGTGAAATATTTTGAAATTTACATTCTTTTGTGTTTTGATAAAATTTAAACCATAAACCATAGAGAAATATACATAGAGCGGAAACTCTCCTGTCATAAACCTAAGTGGTGAAAATGTATTAGTAAAAAAACTATGTGAAAACAAAAACTCAAAAAAATTTCTAAAAAAAATTACACATACGATTATTGTTTTTGCTATCACCACTTAGGTTTTTGACAACTGAGTTAGATTTTTGACAGGAGAGTTTCCGCTCTATGTGTATTTGACAAAAACAACATTTTTGAGTATTTTTTTGTTTGAGTTTTTTTTTAGTTTCCGTTCTATGTATGTATAGTTTCTCTATGCCATAAACATAGAGAAACAACAAGAGAGGAAACTAGAAAAAACTCAAACAAAAATTTTACTCAAAATAATCACACATACTAGTGTTGTTTTTGTTTTCACATAGTTTTTTTTACTAATACATTCTCACCACTTAGGTTTTTGAGTTAGGTCTTTGACAGGAGAGTATCCGCCCTATGTATATTTCTCCATGCCCATAAACATTGTTTAATTCCAAAAAAATAAATAAATCTAAAAGAACTTTATCATTTCCTCCATGACTTCCAATTATAGTCCAATATTAAAAATATCAATTCCACAATACGAATCAAGGATGCATTAAAAAACAAGCCGGCCAATCCTCCGATAGAAACTGGAAATTAAAAGTGTTTATTTTAATACATTCATTACATTTTTATTACATTAATTTTTCATTGAAATTATGTTTTAATAAAAAGTTCCATTGGTTAAAAAGAAAATCAATTCACAGTGGATAAATATTCAAAGCTGTCAAAAGGATTCTATCGCGTAAAACATGATAAGTTCTGGCACAACTAAGGTAAAACCGAGCCTTCCCAAACATATGGTTAGAGACCTCATGCACCCTCACTTATTTAACTGTTCAGTCTACCATACGTATGGTAGACTGTCTAGCCGTACGAACTGTAATGTATCCACATATACAGTGGTGGTCATGAGGTTAGCACACTAGCTACTTGCTATTTTTAATTATTTCTTAATTTTTTTATTATATATTTTGCATGCGTGTTACTTGTCCTTCTAAGATCACGTCCCATCATGTCCAGAATTATTCCTTTATATATATATTTTGTGTTTTTCTATCCAGAATAGAATAACCTCAAAAAAACACTGGACAGTATTTTAGCACAAAATAAAAAAGTTTATTCATATTAAAAAAGTAACAAAACAAAAAAACTTATTTCACTAAAAACTTAGTACTTAGTTGGATACCCTTTATTTTTGATCACAGCTGTTAGTCTCCTTGGCATACTTTCTACAAGGGCCATACAGCGATCCACTGAAATATCATTCCAAGCATTTTCTACTTCTTTCCATAAATCGGCCAAATTTTTAGGCTTTTCTCTCATTACATGCTGCTCCACATCATTCCAAAGGTTCTCAATAGGATTGAGATCCGGAGATTGGGCTGGCCATTTTAACACGTCGATATTGTTCGATTCCAAGCAACACCTCACTAAGCGTGAGGTGTGTTTTGGATCATTATCTTGCATAAATCGCCACCTAAGTGGCATGTTGTCCTCTGCATAAGGTATCATTGTATTTAGAAGTATATTCTGGTATACATACTGGTCCATACGAGTATCAATCTTTTTTATAGGACCAATACCATACCCAGAAAATGCTGCCCACACCATCACATTACCCCCACCGTGTTTTATTGTTTTACTGGTGTACTTTGGATTATGTTGCATGTTCGGAGGACGCCATACATACCTCTTACCATCCGATCCGAATCTACAAAATTTAGATTCATCACTCCAAAGGACATTTTTCCAAAAAATTAACGGCTTTTCCAAATGTTCACGAGCAAAGGACAACCGAGCTTGTATGTTCTTTTTTGAAACATGTGGCTTATGCTGAGAAATGCATCCACGTAAATTTTTTTCATTAAGTCTTCTTCTTATCGTTCTGCTGGACACGTTGATACCATATTTTCCTGAAATTTCTCTCTGGATTACGGTGGAGCTCTTAAAAGGATCTTCGACAGAGGCTATGTATATTAAAGAGTCCTCTTTACGTGAAGTTTTTCTGGGCCGAGGAGCCTGTGTAACATTTTTAGATGTTTTATACTTCTGAATATGTCTTAGTGCATTATAAACCATCTTCCTGGAGCATTCCAAAGTATAAGCAATCTCACTTATTCTTGTTCCTTTCGAGTTCATTTGTTGAATAATCTTTCGTTGTTCCTCTGTACACCACTTTTTTTTAGCCATATCTAAATAATGTTTATTAAGTCAGTTTGTCTTCCTCATTGATTAAATAATACCTAAACTTACCAATTAATATTTATACTCTTAAAAAACTTTTAAAAAATTTAATTATACTTATATGTGCTAAAATTGTGTCCAGCTTATTTTACATATTACTGCACTAAAATGCAAATTTGAAAGAGAATAGCGATAGAATGCAAAAAAAAAAGTAACGGGACTTATTGATCACACCATAAACAACACTAATTACCAAAAACTTTAGTTTATAATTGCAATGAAATGAAATAATTTGCTTTAGAAAACAGCAAGTATGAAGTGTGCTAACCTCATGGCCACCACTGTATGTCTGTATGCTCTACATGTACTAAATAAGAGCTATATATTTAAACTGTATATATCTAACATGTGTCGGGGGAGCCTCCAATGTGAGACAAAGTCTGTAGGAATCCCCCGACACGACAGCGTAAACATTACGTTATGTTCTCTGAATGGTAGAACCTTTTTTGCACACGAAGATGGTGTTTGGAGGTTATTATAAGGCTGCATTTTGACAGCTTTGAATATTTATCCACTGTGAATTGATTATCTTTTTAAGCAATGGAACTATTTATTAAAACATAATTCTTTTTAGTTTCATACATCATTAATAACTAAGAAAAAGTGTTCTATTTACTACCCTTGTCTGAATTTTAACATTAAGTCCATTGCCTCACTTTTGCACAAATGTGGCGCATAATCTTTATTCAGTAATTTTTTTCAGTATATCTACCGTTCTTTGAATTAATTTTATTGGTAAACACCACTTGAGGATTATACCCAATTAGCGAGTCAATTATTTGAGAATTTCACATTGGTTTTATTGAAGTATTCTGGTTGTATGATTATATTTTATTGATGATTTAGGGAAATTTCTGTTGTTTAATGAAAGGTTAATCGATATTTGCCAAAGTTCAATAGTCTGTAACAAGAATCTACTCTTCATATCGTTTAATTCATAATTCCTAGCATTTTTTGTAATTTTTATAAAAGAAAAAGGATTCTTATTGGGTTAATTTCAGACCGAAAAGTGTTGAAATTGAGGAGTTCATACCTCCTTTCATGAAAATTTGTCGGGTATTCAAATATTTTTTCTAAAATGTTGGTCAAATACTTAGCATTGACTCATTTACAACATCATTATGCCTCAGAAGGGACAATTAACACCGACTGCGGCGGCACAATTTCCTAATATTTCGGTAGCACCCAAGGACACAAATGTTTTTTTCAAATCAATGTTTCCAAAAATCAATATGGCCAAATATACAATATGTTTTAATTTTTAACTTCAAATGAAAATTACCCTTGGTGTTAACTATAGTCTGGTAAAAATTTTAATATTGTAACAGGTCTATTTAGTTTGCAAAAAACCACAAACGTTTAGCACAGTTTTCCAAAACTTGTTATATTAGAATTAAATTTATTCTAGATTGAGTTAATATTTTTATTACTTGGTATCTACACCGAATTTTGATAGGACGTTTAGGATCAAGATACCGACAAGGGATGACTGGGCCGCGAACACTGTCCTAAGGGACGACGTGATCTCAGTCTACACTGACGGTTCAAAGTCAGAAAGAGGCACGGGCTCGGGAATTTTCTCCGATGAACTGGACCTTTCGCTGTCTCTTCGATTACCGGATACCTGTACGGTTTTCCAAGCTGAGATATATGCCATCGATACAGCCGCGAGAAGAATACGGGAGCTGAATCTCGAAAATTCGACTATACATATTTACTTGGACAGCCTTGCATCAATCAAGGCTCTTAATTCCAACTTTATTAAGTCGAAATGTCTTCTCAACTGCATCCAATCACTGGCACAACTGACACAACATCACGTCGAGTTGATATGGGTCCCAGGACATGAGGGCATCCGGGGAAATGAAGTATCCGACGAATGCGCAACGAACGGGTCGTCCCTGGACGTATCTCTTGCGCAAAGGGATATTCACACTCCCTTGGTGAACGTATCAAAATTGATAAATGAATGGGCTTTGAGTGAGACGGAACTCAGGTGGTCAAGTATTATCACTTGTAGAATATCCAGATTGCTCTGGCCCACTCTGACAGAGAATAGGACTAAGACTCTTTTGTCTCTTATTAGGAATTCGATCAGGCTTCTTACGGGTATAATCACTGGGCACTGTATGATTAGACGCATGTCAGAACGTATGGGTTACCCACGTTATAGCTATTGTAGAAGTTGTTTGGATGAGGAGGAGGAAGAATCGGTAGAACACCTTCTATGTGATTGCCCAGCCTTACAAGAGCATAGACTACTACATCTTGGTAGAGCTCTTTTCCATGATCTGGACTGTCTCAGAAATGTGCCACTAGTAAATATGATCAGATTTATTAAAAGTACCGGTTGGTTCTCACGGGGATCACAAGAAGTACATAGTCAACGAAATTAGGGTGGGCAACCATTCTCCCTTTATGTATATAAGGGAATGGTAATTCTAAGGGTATCACAATGGGCCACAAGGCCTCCGAGTGAACTCGCTAACTTGCGGCCAACCCACGTAACCTAACCTAATATTTTACTATTGGCTGCTTTAGGCTACGTACGACTTTTGGGCAAGTAATACAAATAAAATTCAAGGCGTCATCAACAATCTTCATTGTCAAGATCTATTGTAAATATCATATACTTATATATTTAACTCACCATTATTGAGAAATAGAATATGACTCTCAAATTAAATAAATTTAATGATAAAATCATTGATTAATAAAGTCTATACAACTAAATTCATGAGAATGATTTATTTTCTCCAGACAAATAACTTGTCGTAATGAAATACCTACTAATAATTAAATAATGCATATGTTATTATATTTTTGGTAATTCACATACACAATTCATACAAGGGATTTTTCTAAATATATTAGCTTTAAAAAATCCCCCAAGATGACTCAAACTCCAGTTAACTTGTACCTATAATTTAACAACTTAAAAAACCACGCAAAATGACAAGCCAGAAATATTTTGTACATACATAAAATAACATGTATGTATATTAATTAACATAATATAAAACATCTACTTACTCATCAGATCTAGATTTGTTTTATTAACTCTTCTTACATAACGAGTTGTTGGCAGTTCGGCTAGTGATACTTTAATTTTGGTCAAATCTGAATTCTTTTGAATACTATTAAAATATAATGAAATGTGATTATTTTATGAATATAAATTAATAAGTAATATCTTTTAAAATCGTACTTATCTGCTGAATTGTAGATAATATTATATTCTGGTTCTTCACAGGGACTCATACAGTCGCACATTATGCGTTCATCCACAATATCATGATAATAATCCGATATACATAATAAACCATCATAATCACACATTTGAAAAGGAGAATCTTAGAAAAATATTCAAAGTTAACAAATAAAATTAAATATCATCATGCTAACTAACCTTCTTTTACCAAAAAATGAGTGCTACAATTACACAATTTTAAATGTACTGCAAAAATACACTCCACTATACACGTTGAAAAACTATAAAATTCGTATAATCTTAATTCTTTGCCCAGAACTGTAAGTTCATGTTGAAATCGACACCTTCTTTCATCATAATTGATTTTATATAAATTTGGATGATTAAAAACTTCCATAGCATTGATTACTAGCTCCTTGTTGGTGCCCAGCAAAACGGTTTCTTTAATCATGCCATCGGCACTTTGGTAAGGTATTTCAACGGGAGAATGGACATGCAATTGAACATCGGCCGTAACCTCTAAAGTTAAATAACCAACACCCACTATACGATTACTGGCATATTCTACATCATATTTTTTTCTACAAATATAAATAATTTTAAATTGAATTCAATTGACCAATTTAATAATAAAGCCTCTCTTTACAAACCTCGCTTGATTGGAATTAAATGAAAAACAAACACCATATTCGGTATGTATGGGATAAAACTCATCACAACAATCGAAGAAATTGTTTTTATATTTACAATTTACTATTAAATCGGTGCAATTGGTGCGAAACTAACAAAAACAATAACATATTTTACTGCTATGTATTATGTTGCTTATGTTGCTTACTTACCTGCTTCAATAGTTGAGTAAAATTTTGTGGACAAGTTAAATTCTGATTTTCACAATTATCACATGATGTACAACTACCATGGTAATACACAATATCTCCCACCACATCATCTAAACGCATATCATGCTCCACACCAAAATATTGTTCACTTAAATCCCATATTTTTTCACCATTATATAGTTCACATATGGTTACGGCCGGAAATGAGGTATTCCTATTAAGACTACATGCATAAAATCATTCAAATCAGATGCATAGATAGATATGCTAAGTTTAACTTACAACAGTGTATCCAAATTGAAAGTAATATTTGTGGCAAAGAAATTACTGTATAAACCTTTAGAAATTTGTATATAGTATGGCACCGATACTCCCACAAAGATAACATAAAATATTCTAAAATTTAATTATAATTTAAACGATTACTTTTTTAATTTTTTTTTTTTATATAACTTACATTCGGGGAATTTGTTTTAATTTTTCCTTCCAGTTCATATTGTATGTGGCAGCTAAACTCAACTGAATTTGCAATCATTTGTTGTTTTCAATAAAAAAAATCAATATTTAATATTTGTAACATAACAAAAGAGCAGTAATTTGTTTTGTTGCACGAAACGTGACTAAATTGTGTGATAAAATCTATCTATTCTATTACATTTACATACATTAATCATGTAAAAGGGTAATATTATGTTTTCTTAAATAGTATATACGTTTTGTTCTAAATGTTTTGGTTTCAATTTCAAAAATAATTCTATAAAATGTTGCACATATACATGTAAGTTTTATAGACCATGACCTGTTGTTATTTTTATACCCTTCACCATGAGTTGTGTTTGTTATTCCTTTTCTAATTTCCACATTTTCCATTTGCTACCACATAAAGTATTATATTCTGGATACTTAAAGATAGCGTAGTCGGTATAGTGATATACATTTTCTGTTTAAATCAACTTTTCGAAGACCTCAAATAACTTAGCTTATGGAAGGTATTTCAGATAGCGTAGTCGGTATAGTGATATACATTTTCTGTTTAAATCAACTTTTCGAAGACCTCAAATAACTTAGCTTATGGAAGGTATTTCAGATACCTTTATAATAGCTTCAAATTTGGATCAACAATGGCCTAATTTCGAGAAAAATATTGTTTACTAAATGAACATAGACCATTTGCACATCAATTAAAAGGCATTTCCAGCTATATACCTATATCACAGCTTAGACATTTGGATCCAAAAATACACCGGTAAAAATATCCAAAATCGTCAATAACTTTGTAAATAAGCGTTTAATTGGAAAAAGGAGCTCGATCTGTGTTCACATATATGATAAAAATCTATATTTTCTGGAAAATACTCAAAATATCTACAATCCTCAATAACTTTGTAAATGTACGCCCTTTTCAGGTGTACCACACTTTTGTAAACCTTTTTGGTGCTCTTCAATTCTCTTTTAACAAGAGCCCAATATCTCTCCACTGGCCTAGAGGATTTGCCTCTCTTGGTACAAATACCACATTATTGTTCTCGTGCCACTCAAGTCCATGCTTACCATAGTGACAGGATGCCAAATCAGGCCAAAAATAAGTGGACATATGAAGAAGTCTTATAAATGGAAGCATCCTCTTTTGTAAACATTCCTTGATGTATTTTTCTGCTTTTGGATCCTAAACTTTTCTACAACATTGCCTCGAGCATCAGAAATATAAAAATATTGACCCGGAAGCTGCGAAAAGTATTCCATACGTACGTTTCGTCATCCAATATGCAGCAGGTATATTTTATGTATAAAATTTGACTTCAATTTCCGTACTCTGTCTTTGGCCTCTAAATTTTTAGCAGAGTCCCGGCAGAAACTTTTTAAGTCTTGTATGTTTTTAAACCTGCATTGCCTTTAACTTTTCGTACCAAATGGTCCGAGTACTGAGCTAACCGGACTGCTTTCCTACCGGATGTGTTGGCAGCTCTTTTGAAAATACTTTCTATTTATTGGCTTTAGAAACATCATGTAGACCATTCCTTGTACATGAACCAGGTTTTCTATCAACGGATAAGTTCTCCTGATACTGTTTAATAACATTGGAATCACTTTGACGGCAGACCTTTGATTGTTTGTCTAACTTTTAGTAGGACCAAGTTGAGTTTTGCTGAAAATATTTAATAATTTTAACACGCACTTTTTTCTCGTCACTCATTTTAATCAGATTAACAGCAAATAAACATAATTGATTTTTTATTGTAGATTGGGCATAACTGCTAAAATATTACTCAAAATTAGTACAGAAATTAATTCGTGGGAGTGTTTTTTATTTTATTGGTGAAATTCGCATTGAAAACCTCAATATTTTTTATTTTATCATGTTTTGTGCTTCTCCTGTAAAATTAGTAAAATGTTAGTTAGGGCATTTTGCGTTTCAGGTAACGATATAGTATATCACAGCTTAGAAATTTGGAACCACAATGGGCCAATTTCGGAAATTTTAAAAACTGTCTTTACACTTACCACTTATCCACTATCCATATTTTGTTTCCGATAACGTTTGCAAGTAAACCAAATTAAAAATTAACGATATTGGATGAACCAGATAAATGCTTTTTTATACAAAATGCACAAAAATCGGTGCGCGTATTACATTGGTTGTGGGTATATAAGATTCCGCTAAATAAAACACTCTTGGTTTTTACATAAAATGCAGTTGTTGCTTTCATTTAAGATAATTTTAAACAACAAAAGATAAATTATTTTACATATAAAATAAAACATTTGTGGTCAATTTTAAGACAAATTTAAAATTTAGGTTACTATTTTAACGAGTTCCCTATCAATACGGAAAAGAAACCTTTCATCAATGTAGAGAATTTTTGTTAATTTTTTTTTTATTTGTTTGTTGAAAATCATTTTATGTATGTATGATTTCATAAACTGCAGTTTATGAAACATGTTTATCTCTAAAACTACGATTACTTATATATGGATGTATGTGTATACAAAATTGTGAAATACTCAAATAACTTAAAAACAAAAACTTAAATTACTAGTGCGAACTATACTTATATTAATTAACCAACCATGTTATTTGTGATCCAGGGCAAATAGGTTAAAACATTTGTATAAATACCAGGAAAGCCTTGCTCTAGATTACAGGCTACACCGCCCGATGCCACAATGCCGTATTGTATAAAACGTTTGACATCCGAATAGGTGTTAAAACCAACTAGTGGACCACCACTGTCTCCCCTACAGCTGTCACGACCTGTTTTCAAATCACCAGCACAAATATGTTTTAGATTTATATCGAGTGAAAATGCCGAAAATACATTTTGGCACACTGAACGGGATTGTCCTAAAACCTCTGCTTTTAAAAGTATTGTCGATCGAGTACCTTAAAATTGAGAAAGAATTTTTAATAAATTTGAAGATGGTTATAAAGATAAACTTACTGTTTTCAGTAGCTCCCCAACCAGCTATGGTAAACTTATTTGTAGTCGTTTCATATGATGGCTTTGTTATGGGCAAACATACAGGCTTAATATGTCCTGTAACAAGTATTTGAAGTTATTAAAATGTTATTTAGTCTATTAAAAATTTTACTGACTTTTGAAATCTACATCGCGATCCAACTTAACCAAGGCAATATCATTAATGCGCCTTCTTTCATTGTATTTGGGATGAGTGATTATTTTTTCTACTCCAAAATCTTCAACCACTGGACTGCATACATTTTTCCGGCCCTTTTTTCGGCAATCAGGATTTGTTGACAGATCATGTTCACCCAAACGTACACCAATTCTGTAAAATTATAAGAAAATTACATTTAGATTTTTAATTTATATTTTTGTACACAAATACCTACACTGGATATATGCCTTTGTTAACACAGTGAGTGGCGGTTAAAACATAACGGCTGGATATCAAAGATCCACCACATTTAAACTCATCACCCGGTGCATCGTAGCGCAATAATGCCATCCATGGATATTCAGCTAAATCAGTTTCATTGCCACCTGCCACACGATCTCCTCCAGAACTGCCACAGCTTAATCCGTTAAGGATACTTAAACCTATACACATTTAACAGAAATATACATACAATTTTTTAAATTTATTTGTGAAAAAAATTTTATAAGAAAACATTTTTTTTTTTTTCGGTGAAAAAAATCTGGGTATAAAATATTTTTCCCGATTTTCACCAATTGTAGAACCGACTTACTTTGGCCTTATATACGCCGTTGCAAAAGTCTTTGAAATATCTTTTATTGGATGTCCATATTGTCTATATAAATAACTTAGTAAACCAGATATAGATCACAAATATGTCAAAAATCGAGGTTGTCTTGGTTTTTTCCTTATATCTCAGCCATTTGTGGGCCGATTTTCTCGATTTCAAATAGCAACTGAGCCAGAAGAATTTCCGAAGAATTTTCCCTAAATAACTGGCCACCACTGTATATGTTAGGGTGGCCCCGTTTGTATGGAACACTAATAAAGTGTCGATGTTCCCAACTAAAATGAGAGTTTTGTTTGTTTGAGGATACCATTTCTCAAAATTTTTGAACTGGCATCAAAAATATTTGGTGAGCTGTATCAAAGCATTAAATGGTAATTTTTTATGATTTTTTTTTTCAAATTTCTCGCAAAGGAAACATATGAAAAATTAGTATCATGATAATGGTATTTGAAATGCGCTTTGAATTGTCGTATCTGAATTGTCGTGCAAATCTAAAAATATTCAAAGTTTTGTAATTTTTTTAAATTTTTTTTTAGAATTTGTATGTATTTTTCAAAATGTATATTCTCTATGTTCTGATGTTAGCTGTATGTTCAAGACATCAGAATAAGCATAATTTCATAAGCTTTCAATTGGTATGTATATACAAATTTATAATTTCGTTGGATTATAAAATAACATTTTAGTTAACTAAAACAACATTTAAGCAAACAAATTTTATTTTCTTTGTGATTGAAATTTTTAAAAATTTTGTTTATTTTATGCAATAAAGATCATTGACCTGATACCAATATTTCCTTTGCGAGAAATATTATAAAAAACATAAACAATTTTTGAGGTGCCGTGCCTTAGAATTAATTCCATTTTTTTTTAGTTGTGAATATCCATATTTTTTTTTTTGGGGCCATCCTAATATATATGTGTCATTTGATTTTTTATTATCATGCTAGAATTGATTATATTCATGACACAACAATATAAGGTACACTCATTAGAAAATAAATTCTCAATTATACAATTCTTGTAACATCAAACAAAAGAAAATATGAAAAAATCAAAATGAAATGCCAAACAAAAAATTAAGGGCCTGGCTCACTAAATGCGAACGAACACTAAATGCGAACGAACATTTTCTTTCTTATTTTATATTGAAAACAACAAATAAATTTGAATTTTTGTTATTGTTTTCAGTATAAAATAAGAAAGAAAATGTTCGTTCGCATTTTGTGAGCCAGGCCCTAAATTATTTTTAGTTTTGTTGAAAAAAAAAATATTTACTGATAATTTTTTTGGAAATTGTGAAAGAAAAATTATATTTCCTCAAATAATTTTGCGTTTGTTTCAAAATAAATATCGTGAAAACAATATAAAAAATTTAAAAATCAAAATCAATGTTTGACGTTTGTGGAAGATATTAAAACTATCCCTAATGGTTCTACCTTATAGAATTATTGTATCATGATTATATTCACAAATTAAATCCTATTTAAAATGTATTTCTTACAATTTTATTTATTTCAATTAAATTTTATCTTAAATAAAATGGAAAATAAGCATAAAATATATCGCTCATTTGCTGCAACATCGTCATAATTCAAAAAAAGTCGTTTCGGGTAAAACGGCTTTGAATGTTTTATGACATTTGACTATTTCTTAAATAAATGTTCAACAAATCATGAGATTTTAGAAATATAACCTGATTTGAATAGTAGATGTTAATATCCTTCTAATCTGTATTTAACCCAAATTGTTTCTTGTCAAATATACGAGAAAACATGAATTTTAATTTTGACGTTTACAGCAAAAAAAACACTCTCACGGACAAAATTATTGACTTTTTTGAAAACTGATAAAACTATATGAAAGACTATAGAACGGCGCATATTTTGTATTACTCAGTTCAAAACACACGGATTTTGAATTATGTCGTTGTTGCAGCAAATAACGATATGTATATTGTAGAAGAAATAATTAAAATGTTTATGATAAGTGAAATAAACTAGTTTTTTTTTTGCTCTCCTGAAAAATTGTATTTTTTAAGATAGAGGATTTCGATACGTATGTATTTATTAAAAAAAATAAGCCAAATCCGAAACCAACCGATACTTTTCTAATGTACTAACAATTTCCGAAATAACTAAATTATCTTAGTTTTAAAGCATGTTTCTGGTTATTTTTAGCGAATTTTTTTCTTTTAATTCCATCTTAAACTAAAAATATTTTTTGAAGGAACAATAGTTTTCCTGGAGTTTTCATATTGGATTTCTTAGACACTTGAGTTATGATATTGATATTTTTTCAAATATTAGCCGAAATCCGATATAATCGGAAATCGAATGTTTGGTCGAATTCTAATGATTTGATAGCACTTTAAAAATGTAATAAGGTATTTCAACTGATTACACTGGTTCATATTATATTTTTTTCATTACATACCTTGAGCATTAAGTTGTGAATTATAATCTCTATTATAGTCAAGATCTTCAGTTAATCTAGGATCGACATTAGATGGTGTGACTTCTTGATTTACTGTTGCCATAGTCGGTTTAACATAATTATTTGGTAATTTGCAACAAAGTCGTATCTAAAATAATGTTTTTTTGTTAAATATAAATACATATAAAAATAATTCATAGGAAAATAATTATAAAAGAAATATATACTTACTGGTTCATTACCGCGCGAACACTTTGACTTAAATATATAATTTAAGTAATACTTGGGAATAGCTTCAGTACTGCCATAATTCTGTGTCAATTCCTTAACGAATGGACATTCCTTATACGGAACACAAAAACCATTTTCCAACGCTGGTGTAGTGCAAGATTCCTCTGTAAATACGGAGTCAATACGGAACAATTTAGTATTTGTAGCTTTTTAACAAGTAATTAAAATAAATAAACGTACGTCCACTAATTACAGTTGCAAAAAACAAAACATTTAATAATTTAAATAAATGTCTATATAAACAGTTCATTTTTTATTTTTTTTTTTTACTAAAATGATTTTCCACCACAAGTTTATCAAGTTCAAGTTTTTACTACTAGTAGATGATTTTTCAAGCAAGTATTCTTCTCAACTGTTTATTAACACAAGCGATGCATACAGTTTTTATTAAATTACTTGTTTATATGTACAACAAATCTAAATGTAAATGATCTTTAAATTTTAGTACAATAAACCGGCTTTTATTTCTCTCGAATTAAAAGCGTGCTTAAACTTGATTCTGTATACTATGTTGTTAAGTTATTTGAACGGTTCTCGAAATGCGTTCAATGTATTTATGAATGAATGTAAAAATGAATTTGCAAAATATATTCATTTTTATCAGACGATCGAAAGAGTAAATTTCCTTTGTTATCTTTGATAGAGCAGTTAGTTATATTTACTTTCTTATGTTTTGTAGAAGAAATAATCTTAAAATAACTGCAATTAAATACAAAGTATTTGCCATTTATCCTCATGTGGAAAGTAATTTCACTAGTTCTAAGTCAGGCGCGGATCCAGGTCTACCATTTGGGGGGGAATTAAAATTTGTTCTACATTTTGCTTTTTTCCCCTTTTTATATAAAAAATGTTCTGTTTTGGGGGGGAATTCCTATTTCCTGGATCCGCGCCTGTGCTAAGTAGTTAACAATTCAACGTAAGCAACATATCGTAGAATTCCATCTACATACCAAAGAATTTCCCGGTCTCCATTTTATTTTTTAATTTTCTTCTTGGGGAATATTAACAAAATCCAGTCTCTAAATCCTACATCCAATCTCTTAGTTTGTTGTTAAAACACTCTAGAGTAAAGTCATCGTCAATATTGTCCTTGTCTTCTAATATAGGGCCCAAACGAAAGAAGATAGTTGGCTAAAATTGGCCACAAATACTCTCTGTTGGTAAGGTTTATTTGTTATTGAAAATGGACAATATCGGTTCATGATTTCACCTAGCCCCCATACAAATGTCCCCCCGTAGTACTATGTGTGCTGCAGTCATAAATATGTTGATTATGCGTCAATACTGAAATTTAGCACAAAATAGTTGTAAGTACCTACTTTGAAATTATACTGTAAAATATGGGGAAAATCGGGCAACATTTGTCCCCAGTACCCAGTACCCATACAACGTTCCACTCAGAAATTGACTTTGTACATCCATGGCACAAAAAAACTATACTTTTTAAGTTACTGCTAGAAAAATGAAGAGCGACATTTTTCCGAAAAAAATTATAAATATTTTTCCAATAATAAGAACAAAAGTACGACATTTTTGACACTTTGATGGCTACTCTATGTTTTGACAAATTGTAGTGAGATCTTGATTTTCAATCGCTGGTAGGGAACAAACGATCTTATTTGAAAAAGAATTGATTTGTTTTCTTAATTCACCCATCATTTGAGTGACAGGGCCAAAGTTTGTATTTTTGAACCTTCACTCTTCTGAATTCTCCATAAATTTGAACTTTGAACGTCGATAAAATCAAAGGGAATTTTAAATTTTTAAGCGCCAAGTTTTAAAAATTTTGGAACGTTTGAGGTCCGATGCCTTGTCGAACATTTTGGTTTCCTTTCTATATTAAGTACATTTTAAGTTCTGTAGATTTCAATAATCTCAACGTAGTCTCCTTTGAGCTCTAAACACTTTGTACAACGTTTCTCATATTTTTTATCCCTACCAAAAAATAAAATATGCCGTGATCATCAAAATCGTTGGAATCAAATCTTTTTCTGTCGAGCCATTTCATCAGGTCACTCGGGCTAAATCCGTAATTTGTTTCCAGAACGTTCGGCATCCTCCGAGCCTGTACTTCCACAACGAAATTCAGTAAAACTTTTTTACCATTGAAATTGATGGTGCAGAGTTCCCATAGTATTTATCAAGCTTACCCTTGGTTTGAATGTGATGCTTTTTTCCGCAAAAAATAATGCTTAATGAGAACACGAAATTCCCTTTTCTCATTTCTCCACAAGTCACGCGGTAGTCTGCAATAAATGGCTGTCAAACACAAACTAAATGACGTAGCATGTTCAAATTTTGACATGAGTCAACTGACAGATGCCTTTCAGTTAAGAGTCATAAAAGTAGCTTAGTCGTAACGATAGCCAACCTTGCGAAAAATCCTATCCGTGGGACACTCTAATGGTTTACAATAAAAGAAAATTTGTATACATCCACTGAATTAATTTAATGTATTAATCTTTCTGATTTCATTAAATCTTTCGAAACTGTAAATATCCTTCTTGTGGCCAGTGATTTGTACAACAAAAGTCTAAATTTTAAATTTTCTTGAAACGTTTCACAGAAAAAGTTTGAAATTGCTAGTAAGCATTTAACAAATGGAATTTCTAGATTTAATATTTCCTCCCTAAAAAAACAAAAGCATTCTTTAATACCCCTGACTTTTTTATAACATGTTAATAGTGACGTATAGCAACGATTTAAGTTTAGTATTTATTTTATTATGCACAATATGTATGAGTCACTTAAGACCAGAATTAATTAAGCTGAAATTCTTTTTCGTTACTTACCAATGCAAAAACAAATTAAATGAACACAAAAAGAAATCAAACAGGTGTTGTGCATCGTTTTCTCTTGTTGAATTTGTGTAAAAGACACTACGCAATTTGAAGTACAGCAGACATGAGGAACTAAAGCGGTAGAACTAGTTTGAGAGCAAAGTTTTTATTATAGATTGAGCTAAACCAATTACAAGCAATTAAGATATTGTGGTTGAAATCACCTTTGTTGAATATTTATTTTGTGGATCGTACCTATTCATCGATTAATTATAGTTTTTATTCTACGCTTATAATGCGATGCAAGGAGGTCGCACAAATTATTATCCGAGACAAAAATGTGTTAATTTGTTTATAGTACATACATCTTTATAAGCATAGAACGAACAAATTATCATAAATAACTTTTCTTCTATTTAATTCTATACCACACTATACCCGAGAAGCTAGAGCAAATTTTCTAAACCAAAGTTTACTTCTTTTTTTTTTTGTAAATATTAAATGATTAAGATTTTCAGGATTTACTGGAAATTGTTCCTGTACGCAGAGATAAAAAAAGGGTTCGGCATTATTACGACAACTACACTGTGTTCTTTGTAACAATATATTGTTGTCGTATACAAATAATTGTTATTTTTATTTAATTTCAACAATATTTTAGTATATGTGAAAACATTTTTATATTAATCGCAATTATAAATTTGAGTACGGTTCACTGAAACATGATTATTTTTCAAACAACGAAAGAATGATAACTATGCAAACATATTATGTTCAACCATTTAAACTTACAAATAAGCGAACAACAATAAATTTCAGTATGAATAATATTTAAATTTTGAATTTAATTTTGTATTCCCAAAAATAACGTTTAATGATTACTTTACTTGAGAACATATTATGATCATGTCTGACAATCTTATGAGCATATCGAGCCTTATCCGCGAAAATGGAGAAATGGATTTTAATGGAGAGATTTTTTTTCATTTTTTTTTTTTAAGTTGTGCGAAGGATTTCTTTGAAACTTAAAATGTAGTCTATTAATGGTCTCATATATGTGATAAATGCATTTTTGAGTTAATTTTGTGAGCAACAAATATGTTTTGGCGCTTACGCTATTTTTACCGCCACTATTACAGGCAGCTGAGACTAAAAAGTGGCGCATACGATAAATGCTATACAAAGAAAAAACATTGTCTTAAGTTTCGAAAAAAATTATTTTTGTAAAGTGCAGTATATTATACATTTTTAAAAAATCATAAAAAATATTTAACCTAATATAGTAGGTGCTTAGGAAATTGAGGCACATGTTTTAGGCCAATATATTCGTAATGAAAACTTTGAGGAATACTATTTTTATTGCAAGGAGCTTTTAAATCATTGAATTCATTTGAGGAAATTTTTAATTCTGTGTTGTATAGCGGAGGAGGTCCACGGACCGTAGAAGTATTTAAATCAATGTTAATAGTCTTTTCCTCGATATTAGTTGTATTAAAAATTGCAGACCGCATTATGTTTAATTTTATTTTCTTTGGAAGAAGCAGATCTGAAAACATTTTCCAGTTTAGAAAATCAGAGCGCTTTAAGGGTTTGTTCTTGCACTTCGAATAACTTTAGGCCACTCACTAGGATCTCATACAGTTTGGTTTCGAGTAAATGATTCTATTGTACTGTGAACAGAATCAACAGGCTTCATTGTATGACTAGGTCAGTAAGTAATTTTAATAGGTTTAATGAATTTGGATGATTTAATGAAATAATCTATCATGGTCAACATGGCTTTATTGTGATTTTTCCCGGCACAGCTAGCGCAATACAAACTTATATCGTTCACAGTTTTCCATTCATTTAAATAAGGAGATATTTGTACATTGCTGTACAAATTTCATTACAACATCGCATAGATGGGCACTTTGCAGTACCAGTAAAATTTCAGTAAAAATAGATTTTTACTGAATACTGAAAAAATTTTCAGTATTCAGTAAAGTTTTACTGATTACTAAAAAAAAATCAGTAATCAGTAAATTTTTACTGATTACTGAAAAAACAAACAGTATTCAGTAAATTTTTACTGAATACTGAAAAAAAATCAGTAATCAGTAAAATTTTACTGAATACTGAAAAAAATCAGTATCAGTAAATTGAAATCCATTATGCAATTACCGGTAAAATTTTATTAATTATGTAAACGAAACTTGTTATTTTTTCAAGTTGCAACTTTAAGAAAATCCCCTTATTACTACTTTTGCTACAAAAAGTGCTAAATTCTCATTACTGACTGTAGGATAGTAAGTGAAGTTTTTGTTGAGAATATAAAATATTTAAAATTTAAAATTTTTTTTTAAATAAAAAAAAAATATATATAAAAAATAATTAACACGTCTAGGATTCGAACCAGCGATGTCAATCTTGTAGTCCACTGTTCTAGCCACAACACCACTGCGTAGCTATCTGATTCTATGTAAATTATTTTTAAATATAAATAACAGTTTCCTTTCCGTTTTAAAAAAAATATTTAAAAATAAATTCGGTCAATTGACAAAAAAAAACAATTACTTACATTTTTTGTTTATAAACACATTCACGTATGCGGTCACCGGTGCTCCAAGATTTTCTTTAAATTATTCTCAATATAGAGCGAAATTTTGAGTTCACAGATACAGTAAATGGTTATTTTCAAAGAAAACTAATTTATTTTTAAGAAATGAGTGATTTATCAGATCTTGATAGTGATGATACTCAAAATTCTAACATATAATTCATAAAATTTTACCGGTAATGCATAATAGACTTCAGTTTAATGATACTGATTTTTTTTCAGTATTCAGTAAAAATTTACTGAATACTGAATTTTTTTTCAGTAATCAGTAAAATTTTACTGAATACTGATTTGTTTTTCAGTAATCAGTAAAGTTGTACTGAATACTGAATTTTTTTTCAGTAATCAGTAAAATTTTACTGGTAATGAAATTTAGATTGCATTACCAGTAAAAGTTTACTGAATACTGCAATGCTTAATGCATTAGAAATATAATGCAGTGTGCCCATGTATGCAACATCGTTTGCCGTCTTTTTCACCCCATAAAAAACACAATCCATTCCTTGTCCCGTTTTCATAAACACTTTGTAATTGTAATACGCGTATTTTCTTGAATAAAACAGTGTAATATTTTTACTATGTGGCGTGAAGGTTGAAACTTACATGGGACTAAAATTAATATATTTTCCCGTTAATTGTATTCCAATTTCTTTTGATTTTCTCTCTAGTTCTTCGGCTACTCTTACTTTCATTAATTGCCCTTTTTGCTTTTATTTGGCATACGTTATTTTTGCGGTAAAGCAAAAAGGTGAGTATAATGGCTTACGATATAATTGAATTTGCGTTATCTCTGTATATACATATAATCACTTAATTTTCATTATTTCGAAATTTGTTAAAATTGCGACCTGTAGTTTGATTACAAGGTTTACATGGACGGACGTACATCGCTTAATCGACTCAGAAAGTGATCCTGAGCAGATTGGTATACTTTAAGGTATACTTTAGGAATATTTTTTAGAATATTTTTGCTCGTTACAAACATCAGCACTAACCCAATATACCCTCCCCACTATGTATTATGCAAGGACTGAGATCGTAAAAATTTTAACATACATATATATTAATAAAAATGAAACCACTAAACTTAAGGAATGGTCACTCATAAAAGCGTAACCACTTTTTTTAGCACAAATTTGTTTGACGTTGTTTGCTCTTACAAGTGATTTGTCAGAACAAACAGCGTCAAATAAATAATTAATAATTTTTTGTTTTGAATTGTCCTAAGTAAAAGGAGTTTATGAAATAAAAGAATTACAATAAAATATATTTTATGTCAAATATTTGCCATGTGTGACCATATATTTGGTCAAATATTTGCCATGTGTGACCATACCTTTACAGTTTTGTTTTTATTTGATTTGATTGAAATTATTATTACAATTTACAAAAAATATTATTTTTATAGTTCTAATCAATAGTGATGAATTCATGAACCTTTTCAGGAAACCCTTGCATTAAGGTTTTTATTGAGCTTTCTGTCACTACGTTTGAAATCTACTACACTTTTGGACACCTTTTTATACCCTTCACCTTCGTGAGAAGGGTATATATAAATTTGTCATTCCGTTTGTAATTTCCACAATATAATTTTCCGACCCTATAAAGTATATATATTCTGGATCCTTATAGATAGCGGAGTCGATTAAGCCATGTCCGTCTGTCTGTCTGTCCGTCTGTCTGTCTGTTGAAATCAATTTTCTGAAGACCCCAGATATCTTCGGGATCCAAATCTTCAGTAATTCTATCTGACATGCTTTCGAGAAGTTTGCTATTTAAAATCAGCAAAATCGGTCCACAAATGGCTGTGATATAAGGAAAAAACCAGGACAACCTCGATTTTTTACCTATTTTTTTACCTATATCTGGATTACTAAGACATTAATATAGACAATATGGATATCTAATGATAGATATTTCAAAAACCTTTGCAACGACGTATATAAGGCCAAAGTAAGTTGGACCTACAATGGGTCAAAATCGGGAAAAAATTTTAACCAGATTTTTTTTCATCAAAAAAAAAATTTTTAAATTAAAAAAAATTTTTAAATTTTAAAAAAATAAAAAAAATTTTACATAAAAAAATTTAAAAAAAAAAATTCGAAAAAATATTTTTTCCAAAAAATTAAAAAAAAAACAACTGGAAAAAAATGTTATTTACCTAAAAATATTTAAAATTTTTATTTTGAAGTATAGTTTGGTGAAGGGTATATAAGATTCGGCCCAGCCGAATATATCTCTCTTACTTGTTTGTGCACTTCAATTCTCTTTTAACAAGATCCCAATATCTCTTCACTGGCCTTAGCTCCAGGCAGTTTGGAGGATTTTCCTCTCTTGGTACAAATAACACATTATTGTTCTTGTACAGGATATCAAATCAGGCCAAAAACAAGTGGACACATTAAGAATGGAAGCATCCTCTTTTGATAACATTCCTTGATGTAAATATTTATAGAGCCTTTTGTAACAAATGTTTGGCTTCTTTTGCCGCAACTTCATATTGGTTGCCATGCTAAGAACTTTTTGGGAAAATTTTATACTTTTGTGTCCTAAACTTTTCAACAATATTCCCTCGAGCAACAGCAACATAAAAATATTGACCCGGAAGATGCGAAAAAATGTCCATACGTTCGTTTCATCATCCATTATGCAGCAGGTATATTTTGTGTACAAAGTTGGTCTTCAATTTCCCTGAACATCCTTAGAAGTTTTAATCAATTATTCCTTTAATATCTTTAAATTTCAATTTGTTTAAAGCCGACCTACTAGAAGTTTTAATTTCCTACTTTAAATAAACATTTGTCTTTTTTTGTCACACAGAGATAATATTTTTGGTTGTGGTAACCGAATTTATTGATAATCAAATTGACCAAATTTTTCTGTTGTGTTTGAAAATTGTTTGTTGGGGTGATAAAAATTGGGTTAATTCTTTTGTGTCAACTGGTATTCTGTTGCCAGTATCGGAAAAATCTATAAACATATAATCAATCACTCCATTAAAAACAAATCACAACGAATACGTTTCATAAGTATATTCAGAAATAATACTGTAACTTTGAGAAGGAATCTTATAAGGAAATACCCTAAATTTCCCGGCATTTTCTAAAACAATTTCCTTGGAATTCCCTAGTTTCGGTGTATAAAGTGGAGTAAGTGTATATAATATTAGAGTTTCCAATTCGGTTTTAATCGAAACCGAAACCGCGGTTTTTCAAGGCCTAAAACCGAAACCGACAATTATTCTTCGGTTTTTACTTTTAATCTATTTTCAATAGAAAATTTTAGAACTGAGAAACTTTTTCATCCAATGATTCATCCAATATCTCTAAAAACAGATCGGTAAAAATATCTTAAGTTTTATTTAAATTTTCTAAATTGTATTACAATAATTGCTTTAGATGATGTAGCAGGCTACCTTTCGCAGGCTAGGCAAGGAAACCTGTTAATAAAGAATGACACAAACTCATTTAAAAATATTGATCTACGAGTATTCACTGACAATTAAACTTCAAATGACTGTTTATTTATTTAATTAAAAAAATAATGCAAAATGGTTGTAACAAAGCTTTGTTACAACCGATAAAAGTATGGAGTACTAGCTTGCCCGATGCGCTTCGCCACTCTAATTCGAAGAAAGAAATAGTACTATTAAGTCTCTCTTTGTGAATTAATACTAATATATCATGATATCATGTCTCTAGTTTCATGTTTATTGATTCATTGTAATGTGGATTCTAGCTCATACGAAACGTATTGTTAGAATAAAAAAAGTACCATAAAGATCCATATTTTGTATTCCCACTCAACATCAAGATTCTGTGTCCATTATTATAGAAAATGTATTATATAATAAAAAGTACTATTGGAAGAATAAGTACCAATTTTCCACACAAGTTTGAAATCAAAGTAATTTTCTGATTCTAGGTTCAATATTATAGACAATTCAAAATGTACCATTTTGAAGAACGAAAAACTACTCCTCGTTTGGTTTAGTTTTCCTTTTTATGGTATCATAATACCATTGAGCCCCCTATTCTTGATTATTTCTTTACTGAAAAGCATATTTAGCCAACTTGTATGTATATAAGCTAACTAATTTAATATATTAAAAGAGTACCATTTAAATTAATTTTCCGTTATCCTCTTGAACACCCCTTAAGTTTTGATATTATTTGTTTCTATAACATTTAATATTTGACATATCATCCCAAAACCGAAACCGATCGGTTTTAAATTTTTTAAAACCGAAACCGCGGTTTTGAAATTATTCGGTTTTTGGAAACTCTATATAATATTATATGAATGTATTTATTAAACAAATAAGTAACTGTTTTTAATTATCCACTATTTTTCTTAAGTTTGTTTGCGGGGTATCATGTTTTAAAATATTTGTAATATAGAGACAATTTTATTTTCAGCGATTCCAAACATTTATGCCAATATCTTGTGATTCATTCAACGCTATGTTTTAGGAAATTTCGCTCCAATGTGTGGATTTTCCAAAAAAATTGTCAATTGTACATTAAGAAATGAAATTTGGCATCTTCGGAATGAATTTTCAAGGTTGGCTCTCTAAGCTACAATTTCAGCTCGCTAAGCTACAATTACCGTTAAAATACTGTTACCTATTACCGCTATTCTATAATCCATTTTAAATTACGGAAGTACAAATTTTTTGATTTCAATAATTGAATTTATTGAAATCTACCGAATTTAAAATGTAATATAATACCACTTTTGTCAAATTATTTTTAATTTTTGTATATTTTATTAATAATAATTACCATTACCCTTAAAATACCGTAACCGTAATAATCTAAATTAACGTTAAATTTACCTTTTAACCATTTTGAATCGGTAGTCTTCCTTGTGAATTTTAAAAGTTATTCTGTACAATACACACACAAATCTAAGAATAACATTTTGTTACATCCTTTATTGTTAATAATATATATATTTTTTTAAAATTTTTATTATAATTTTGACATTGTTCAAAATACGGATGATATTGATGTGCATTTGTTATTAAAATGAATTTATTTCAAACCCATGTAAACCCATCCTGTAAAATACTATTTTAAATCATTTTAAATATTCTATTCATACATACATACATTTTTTAATCCAAATTAAATGGTTAAAATTTTAAATTGCTGATTTTATATTTTTAATCCAATTGTAGTTAATCTGTAAAAATGATAGCAGAATTAATCTTAAATATTTAAAATATTATTTAAACAATGACATTGTTTCACATATTTGTCCAATTCACAACCTACGTTGTATCGTTGTAAGGTAAAACTATTTTCAAACTAATTAAACAAAAACAGCAAGTAAGAAAGCCCGACCAAAAACATTTTTCTTTTAACATTTCAATAATTTATTTTTGTGAGTGATTTTCGAAATTGGGCCTTATATGGAAGCTATGACCAATTATGGACCGATCGCCATTAAATCAGGTTTCGTGATTTTTTTTATCAAACATATTAATATCGAATTGTTTTGAATATCAGTTATACGCTCTTTAAAGCCATTTTAGGAAGTGGAAATTATATGAGAGCTATGTTCAATATGTGATTTATTTCTATGTGAAACTTCTTTCCGATAAATTTTATTTGAATACCAACATTTTTATGATATTTATGCTTGTTAAAGTGATTTTCAGAAGTGGGCATTATATTAGAGCTATGATCAATCGCGCATAATACCCTCCCACATTATAGTGGTGTAGGGTATACAAAATAAAGCAATTACAAATTTATACAACAATACATTGATACAACACTATGATATTAATTGACCAATTACACCCTTACCTCTACTAATAGATCTTTGGGTAAATGTTATTCCAGAGTTTTCTTTTAAATTATCCGTTATCCATTGCATATAATGCGATATATTTGTATAAATTCCTGGTATATTGACAACTCCACATTGGTTTATACCCATAGAAACGATACCAAATTGTATAAAACGTGGTCGTTTGTCATAGAAATCTCGATAACCCAAAGGTCCTCCAGAATCGCCACGACATGAATCAATCAAGTTTCGGCCGCCTGCACAAACATGTCCATCGTTTAAGGGATGACGTAATTTATATTCCCGCAACTGATTTTCACACTCCAAACGATTTACTCTGGGTACATAAGCTGTCAATAAAACATCGGAAGTTGTGTCTAAAAATATTGAAAATAATTAAAATATACAGTTTAATTAAAAAGGTTATGTGAATGAAATGCAGACCATTCTCGGTTTTACCCCATCCTGTTAGCACATAGTTATCATGTTCTTTCGTGCGTAAATTTTCATAAATCGGAAGACAAATTGGTTTGATGTGACCTACATAAATAGCGAATGAAATAAAAAATATACATATGTATAAGCTATAATAAAAGGTTTTGTATAAACTCATTAGCTAGTCTACTAAATACAAATTCTTTACTGTTTTGACATTTGAAACATACAAAGAGATAACAAATTTCTTAAACCTGTTACTTAAGTTCAATAAAACGTTCGTTTGTTTATTAAATATTGTTTATAATTTTGTTTGTGCTTAAAATTAATAAAAAAAAATTTAAGCTTAAGCAAACAATTGGTCAATTCACAAGGTCTTGTCATAATGTCCAAATATTTCACAATGGTTTGAAAATGTTGTTATTGCCTTTCAAGCAAAAAATTTCCTAAAATAATACTACTCTGTATGCTATGTTTAATGTGTTATCCAATATCCAACGCCTAAGAGTCGGTTAAGCCAAGCCGCCGATTCGTGAAATATTAGGACATTATGTCAATATGCCATAATAAGAGAAAAGTTATTACGGGAATACAAAATTAATATTTTGGTACTGAAATTTATTGTTGGGGGATAAGATAGTTCCTATGCACATTTCACTGGTTGCTTAGACCAGCCCATCAGAGAACCTTTTCCCAAAAGGCTAATAATTCTATAATCAGTTGTATTCCCACGATTCTCCTTGCGCAAATTCTGAGTCTCATTGCTACTAACAGTTTTAATTTAACTTTTCAATTTTATTATTTCTAAATAATTGGTCAATTCACAAGGTCTCCTATCATGTCATATTGTCATAAAGTCCTAATATTTCACAATGGTTTGAAAATGTTGTTATTGCCTTTCAAGCAAAAAATTTCCTAAAATAATACTACTCTGTATGCTATGTTTAATGTGTTATCCAATATCCAACGCCTAAGAGTCGGTTAAGCCAAGCCGCCGATTCGTGAAATATTAGGATATTATGTCAATATGCCATAATAAGAGACCTTGTGAATTGACCAAATGTTTTTAACTATGTTCACTTACGTTTAAATTCCACTTTACGACTTAATCTTATTAGTGCTATATCATTGTATATACTTTGGTAATTTTCGTGTATAATAACTTCTTCAATTTCAACATCTTCTACGGGTGGAGCACACTGTTTTTTTCTGCTAACATTTGTGCAATCGACTGGAGTACTAATCCGAAACTCTCCCAAGCGAACTGCTTTACTGAAAAAAGAACAAATGTTATAAGATTTGGCAGATCGCAATCTAATATTTTTATTTGCTCTTAAAATATTATTATACTTACAGAAAATGTTCTCTTCCCTTAACGCAATGAGCTGCTGTCAAGACATATTCTTAAAATGAAAACTATTAATGTTAATTGAACAAGAGGTTAATTTTTCAATGCTTAACAACTTACGATCACTTATTAAAGTGCCACCACATTTGAAGGGGTCAACGAAATCATCATATTTCAATAAAGCCATCCAAGGAAATTGAAATAGTGATGCGTTTCGACCATTTGCTACTGTATTTACGAAATAAACTCCACATGTGGTATTTTTTAAAATATTCAAACCTTCAGCATTTAATTGAATTTCGCTTTCTTGACAACAAACATGTGGACCATTTTTAAATGTACCACAATGCAATGAGGCTAATTTTGATTTTTCGTGCTCTGAAATAAGTTCACCAGTTTGGCTGATACGTGTAAAAAAATCATAAATGGTTTTACACGATTTGACTGGCATACAGAATCTAGGCTGTTGATCTGAGGTGAGGCAGGGTGAAGCATATTCTAGAGAAAATTTAAATTTATTGGTTTAATTAAAAAATTAAAAAAGATTTTACTTTCTTAGAATTCGTACTTACTGGCATTTACGTAAATCGCTGTTATAGTCAACACTAGGAACATCGACCAAAACATATTCAATTCTAAAATTAGTTGTTTATTTTAAATAATAATATATAATAATATCTATTATTTACTGGATATTTGTATAATTTTCTTTAAAGTAATATTTAAATTTCTTAAATTAATTATTATGGTCTGTCAGCCCAGATGCAAAATAAAATACTACATGTTTACTTGATTTTTATTAGTTTTAGGAAACGTAATATTTTGTTTTCTAACAACATTTACATATACATAAATAAGTACGAATAACTTAATAGTTGATAATATTGATATAATAGAAAATATTTAAATGTATTCGTTCTCTATAGTAAACAAATTTTATAAAAACAAATTACAGAGCTATATTCGGCTGTGCCGAATCTTATATACCCTTCACCAAATTATACTTTAAAATAAAATTTTAAATATTTTTAGGTAAACAAAATAAATTTTATTTTTTCAATATTTAAACATTTTTTTTTTCGAAATTCTTTTTTTTTAATTTTTTATCCAAATTTTTTTTTTAATTTTTAATGTAAAAAATTTATGACAAACAAATTTTTTTTAAATTTTTTTTCCAAATTTTTTTTTAAATTTTTAATGTAAATAATTTATGACAAACAAATTTTTTTTTAAATTTTTAATGTAAAAAATTTATGACAAACTAATTTTTTTGGTAAAAAAAATTGGGTTAAAAAATATTTTTCCCGATTTTGACCCAAAGGTCCAAATTACTATAGTCTTATATACATCGTTGGAATCGACTGAGATATCTATCATTAGATATCTATATTGTCTATATTAATGACTTAGTAATCCAGATATAGATCAAAAATAGGCCAAAAATCGAGGTTGTGCCGGTTTTTTCCCTATATCTCAGCCATTTGTGGGCCGATTTTCTCGATTTTAAATAGCAACCGAGCCGGAAAAAAAAGTTGGGTCAAAAAATATTTTTCCCGATTTTGACCCATTGTAGGTCCAAATTACTATAGCCTTATATACGTCGTTGCAATGAACTTTGAAATAGCTATCATTAGATATCCATATTGTCTATATTAATGACTTAGTAAGTGATCCAGATATAGATCAAAAATAGGCAAAAATCGAGGTTGTCCCGGTTTTTTCTTATATCTCAGCCATTTGTGAGCCGGAAGAATCTCAACATATTGATGTCTCAATTATGTGTGTAAGTTATTTGGGAGCTACGGAAACTTGATTTACAGAAAGTAAAGTGTTAAATCATTTTTAATTTTTGTATATTTTGTTAATAATTTAAGTGAAACCGAAATTATGGTTATCATTAAATAGCTTTACCGAAATAATCTAAAATACCGTGAACGCTAAATTACCATAACCGTAATAGTCCAAATTATCGTTTTAAACCGTGGTTTCAATTGAACGATTTAGCGTTTTTTTACCAACTTTTTCTCTTAACAAAAATGTCTATCTCTAAGTGGAATTTATATTTCTATGCACTTTTAAAATTTAATTCATAATAGAATTTTTATACCCTTCACCTTCGTGAGAAGGGTATATATAAGTTTGTCATTCCGTTTGTAATTTCCACAATATAATTTTCCGACCCTATAAAGTATATATATTCTGAATCCTTATAGATAGCGGAGTCGATTTGGCCATATCCGTCTGTCTGTCTGTTGAAATCAATTTTCTGAATTATTGAAGACCCTCAATAATTCTGTCAGACATGCTTTCGAAAAGTTTCCTAAATCACCAAAATCCGTCCATAAATAACGGAGATATGAGCAAAAATCCGAGACAACATCTATTTTTGGCCTATTTTTTTATCTATATCTCGATTACTAAGTCATAAATATAGACAATATGGATATCTAATGATAGATATATCAAAGCCCATTGCAACGATGTTTATAAGGCTATACAAAGTTGGACCTACAATGGGTCAAAATCGGGAAAAATATTTTTTAACCCGATTTTTTTTCCCACAAAAAACATTCTTTTGTCATAAATTTTTTTCACTAATAAATTAAAAAAAAAAATTTTAAAAAATTGGAAAAAACTTTTAAAAAACAATTTTGAAAAAAAATTAAATTTTATTTTAAAGTATAATTTGGTGAAGGGTATATAAGATTCGGCACAGCCGAATTTAGCTCACTTACTTGTTAATTTTACTAAAGGCGAATAACCACACTTTGAATTAACCTACGATAACATAAAAATTTCATTATGAATATTTCAATATGAAATAATATTTTAATAAATTTGTTAAGTGCTATGGGATATTATCTAAAGGTTTTAGTAGCAATGCACTCAAAAACTGTTTTGAGTTCAAAAATTGTAAAAACACTAATCGCGTCTCTTGACTAGATTACAATCAAGTCCTCCTCATTTTTGTCCAAAGTTCCACGTTTTTTTTAAAAAAATGTTTAAAAAATTATTATTTTAAATTCTGCTTTTCTACTAATAAAAATATTATTTTTACAATTGTGGTCGTGGTCAACACAACACTCTTATACAATTTAATATAATTATGATATTTATTGGGTGTATGACTTAATAATGCGAAATTTTTTCAAATTTTTAGCTTTTATTTTGAAACATTTGTATAATATGAATTCATTAAAAGTATTGGCCATTGTTAGCTATGACATTTTTCCATCTTTCTGGCAATATATGGATTCCGACCCAAAAGAACTGCTCATCTCTTGAGGCCAAGAACGAATCAAGCCAATATCGGATACTCAGTTCCAAAGTAAAGTGTATCAAAGAGAGAGCGTTCTGCATTGATCGAAACAAATAGTAGTCCTACGGGGTACGGTCTGGACTATAATGCGGGTGAGGCAGAACTTCCCAACCACTTCATTCTAAATACTTTTTAATACGTATTGCAACATGTGATCGAGCGTTTTCATGATGGAATATTTCGGTTTCATGTATGGCCGCCTTTTCTGGACGTTTTTCGGCCGATGATCGCTTCAAACGAATCATTTGTGTTCGGTTTCCAGTAATGATCTGGTCAGATTTCAGCAGCTCATAATATAACCCTTTTGCTCCCACCAGATACACACAATTACCTTAGCGCCATGAATATTTAGCTTTGGTATCGATTCATCTGGTTGGCCGGGCTACACATACGATCGGGCTTCGTAATGGATTAATTATTCATAGCATTTTTCGGAGCAAAAATGATTTTCTTTTATAGCGTTCAAGCATCATTTCGGACATGAAAAATCGGCTTCAGTTCGTATGGTATCCAATTTCCCTGCTTTTGGATTAATCCGGCACCTCGCAAACGTTTTGAAATAGCTGCTTTAGTAGCTCCCAATGATTTTGGAAGCTCTTTTTGAGTATTACAACAATCTTCATGGAGTAATGCCGCCAATTCTTGGTATTCAAACATTATTGGCTGGCCTGGGCGATCTTTGTCTTCCGTGTCAAAATCACCACTTCTGAACCGCACTTCTCTCGCACGTTGAAACCGATAGAACACATTCACCATAAGCTTTGGTGAGCAATCGGTGTGCTTCAAATGAAAGAATTAAAGCAAAACTTGCCGCATATGACGATTCGTTGGTACAAAATTCGAAATTTTCGAATAAAAAAAAACTTTGTTGTTTATACTATAATGTTCAATAACTAAGTAAGAATAAATGACAGATATGTACCCTTCAAATTAACATATAAGTATTAAGAACAAAAACCGCGTTCAAAAGATACCCCATCTATTATAAGTCTCGCTTTTATTAGTTATACACCCAATATACATAATTATTATTTTCTACTTATTGTTAACCGAAATTTTTCACCTGTTTAAAATAAACTTGCACAAATTCAAATGCAAAATATTTTAAAATTTATTACTTCATTTCAATTTAATGAGAAAAAATATAAATTTAAATATACATAAATGTAAAACCAAAAACCCCAAAGTTTCAATTCGTTGATAAAATCCAATGCAAAAAGTTCAAACACACTTATTTTATAAGCTGCCCATATTTCTGGGGCATTCCCCAAGATAATATTAAGCACTCAACAAAAAAAACTTGTGTTTAAAAATTTCTTATCAATTGCTGAGCATTAACAGTAGTAGTATGTATTATGAGTGTTTAGAGGGACGTAGACTTAATAAAATATTAGCGATTACTTTTATTTTTAAATGAGTAACTAAAAGAAAAATTATAATTTTACAGTACATTTGTACCAATGTATAACCAAATCATTTGACTACAACAAATATTTTAATATATTTTAACATTTTTTTTGTTTTTTTTAAATCAATTTCTTTATTTGCAATCTATCCTAGAACATTAAGCAAATTTGATGGATATATTTAAATTCACATAAGTTATTGATTACCAGTGTAATCAATAGCATTATCTATACATGTATGAATTTTACATGTATTTACATAAATAAAAATGTTTGTTATAAAATAAATAATATAAAAGTGTATTTAAGGAAATATAGACATATGTACAAATATATATGTACATTAAGATAGTTTATTATCTAAATGGGAGATCTAAAACATGAACTCTTCTTAATCTTCTAATACTGTCACTTTCATCTAACAATGAGATGGCCAATGGATTAACGTGATCACTTAACCTTTGATGGTATCTGTTACTAAATTTTTTATTTCTTCATTAATGTATGTAATATCTAAATCTTTATGTATTGCTTTGTCTGTAATATACTATGGTGCTGCGACAATCATTCGAAGTGTTTTTGATTGAAATCTCTGTAAAATTTCTATATTTGAGTTACTTGTTGTACCCCAGAGTTGAATACCATATGTCCATATCGGTTTTATGATACATTTATTAAGAAGTAATTTATTCTCTAAACTAAGTTCTGATTTTGGACCAAAAAGCCAGTACATTTTCTTAATTTTCTTATCTAATTGAGATTGTTTAGATTTTACATGATCCCTCCACGTCAGCTCCCTATCTAAATGCATTCCTAAATATTTAGCATGGTTACGTTTTGGAATTTGAGTCCCATTCATAAGTATTGTTGGGCAATCATCACGTCCCAGGGTGAAAGTTACATGGGTACACTTTTGCTCATTTACTTTTATATTCCAATTACTTAACCAAGTATGCAGTTTGTCAATCTGGTTTTGAATTAAATTTGATGCTTCTGTTGTCGACGGACTTATTGCTAAGAAAGCGGTATCGTCAGCATAAGTGGCCACCGTTACTTCATCCATACAAGGCATATCAGAAGTAAATATGGTATACAACATCGGACCTAGTACACTTCCTTGAGGTATTCCAGCATCGATTTTGCAAAAATTAGAAATTTCATTGTTTACTTTGACATAAAAGTAACGTTGATCTAAAAATGATTTCAGTACTTAATAGTATGGTGCTGGCAAAATTGTTTTAATTTTATAAAGCAAACCATAGTGCCAGACTCTGTCAAATGCCTGTTGTATATCTAAAAATACAGCTGAACAGTACTTTTTTTCCTCCAGTGCTTTCATAATTTCATTTACCAGTCGGTGACACTGTTCCGGTGTACCATGTTTGTGGCGAAAACCAAACTGGTGATCAGATATTATAGAATTTTTCTCTAAGATGGGCAATAATCGTTTAAGGAATAATTTCTCAAATATTTTTGAAAATGTTGATAGTAGACTTATAGGTCTGTATGATGTCACGCAATTCTCAGGTGTATCTGTTTTATGTATCATAATTATTTCGGTACATTTCCATTGAATAGGGAAATGCTGAAGCCTCAAGGTAGAATTGAATATTACCGTCAGAAAAATAATTCCTTTTTTTGGTAAATTTTTTAGTACAAAACAAGTAAGAGAGATATATTCGGCTGGGCCGAATCTTATATACCCTTCACCAAACTATACTTCAAAATAAAAATTTTTAGGTAATTTTAGGTAAACAAATTTTTTTTCCAGTTGTTTTTTTTTCATTTTTTGGAAAAAAAATATTTTTCGATTTTTTTTTTTTAATTTAAATTTATTTTTTTTTAATATTTAGCGAAAAAAACTTTTGGTGAAAAAAAAAATCTGCTTCAAAATTTTTCCCGATTTTGACCCATTGTAGGTCCAACTTACTATGGTCTTATATACGTCGTTGCAAAGGTCTTTGAAATATCTATCATTTGATATCCATATTGTCTATATTAATGACTTAGTAATCCAGATATAGGTCAAAAAATAGGTAAAAAATCGAGGTTGTCCTGGTTTTTTCCTTATATCTCAGCCATTTGTGGACCGATTTTGCTGATTTTAAATAGCAAACTTCTCGAAAGCATGTCTGACAGAATTATTGAAGATTTGGATCCCGAAGATATCTGGGGTCTTCAGAAAATTGATTTCAACAGACAGACAGACAGACAGACAGACAGACAGACAGACGGACATGGCTTAATCGACTCCGCTATCTATAAGGATCCAGAATATATATACTTTATAGGGTCGGAAAATTATATTGTGGAAATTACAAACGGAATGACAAATTTATATATACCCTTCTCACGAAGGTGAAGGGTATAAAGATCAATTTTATCATATTCTGTTGATTTCTTATTATTTAGCTTCGCAATTTCCTGTCTTACTTCCGACGGTGAAAAGTGTTGTATTGGCAAATGCATTTGACAAGCAACATCCAAAAATGATTTAATTTGCGTATCATTTTGGTATAACTGAAAAGGTTTGAATGTGTTTTCTAAATGGTTTGAAAAAGCTGTGGCCTTATCTTTGTCTGTTCTATTCCAGTGTCCGTCTATATCTTTGATTGGAATATTTCGTTTAACTGGTCGTTTTAGGTATTTAGTTGCCCTCCAAAGGTTATGTTCACTATTTTGTGCATTTATTTTTAATTTATTAAGATAATTTCCAATTTCTTTGTTTTTGTGCTCGGATAGTCTTTCCTTCAAAAGTTTAGTTGCTAAGTTGAGAATTGTTTTATCTCTCGGATTTCGGGAACGCTGCCATATTCGTCGCAGTTGCCTCTTCTTTCTGATGAGATCCCTTATCTCCTGGGAATCGTATACATTGGACCCATTAGATATAATTGGTATAGGAGATGGTTGTGACATATATGCAGACTCATGAATTAAATTAGTAAATTTTTCAACAGAACTCTCTAATTCCTCAGGAGTTTTAATTGAAACTCCTAAATTAAGATTTTTCTCAATCCAATAACAGAAAGACTTTAAGTCTGTTTTTGGTGTTAATAATTTAACATTTTTATCAACAATTTCAACTACTGAATTAAGATTTATTACCAACGCTGTATGATCAGAGTCAAGGTCATCATCATTCACTATATCTAACGATGTTCTTGAAATGCCATTAAATACAGCGAAATCCAAGAGATCTGGAATTTTATTGGGATCAGATGGCCAGTGCGTAGGTCTGCCTGACGATAATGTTGAAAAACGATTTTTTTAAATACATTTATATAGTTCTCGACCTTTCGGATTTTCTAACCTAGAACCCCACCAGTGATGTTTAGCATTGAAATCTCCTGCCACTAAAAAACGTTGACCAATTTGGTTAAAAAAGTTTTCAAAATCTTGACATTTAACTTTAGGCCTGGGCGGAATATATATTGAATATATTGGTATAATATTATTGTTGCACTTTATTTTAACACCTGCTGCTTGAATAAATGGTTTTCTAGTCTCTTCAGCTATTTCAAAACGAATGGTTGTTTTGATAAGTATAGCTGCTCCAGCGTGACATCTTTCATCTAATTTTAAAATGTGATTTTTTGTTTAGATGACTTTCGGAAATTAAAAATATATCCATATATTTTGTTTTAAGAAAATGTTCAATTTCATTAAATTTTTGTGAAATACCGTTGGCATTCCATACTGCTATCCTAAGGTTTATTTGCATAATTTGCTTATTAAAAGGGACAACATATTCATGAGTTGGCTAAACATATTTTCAATGTTTTTTAATGAGGTTGCTTCGTTTTCCTGTGTTTTATTGTTTTGATTTAATACTTCAGAATATGTTGCATTTGCGGGGATATTATTATAATAATTAGTTTGTTGAAATTTCGGCGTGTTCGTGACAAAATGTGGTTGGCGATTATTTCGAATATTGTTATTTATTTTTTGTCTTAACGACTTATACACTTGGCATCCTTTATAGTTAGCCGTGTGATTTTGCAGGCAATGGACACATTTGGGTGATGCATCTTTAGATTTCTGGCATTCGGCGGTTGGATGATCCATTCCGCATTTTACACAAACAAATGGTTTTTTACAGTACGATTTTGTATGACCATATTCTTGACAACGGTGGCATTGTACAATGTCATTTGTTTTGCGTTGAGGTTCTATTTTAACAACCGCATTATTAATATATCGTACTTCATATATTTTATTATTGTCTGGGGAAGGATCCAAATCGACGAAAAACATTGGTAATGGTTGTTTTGTTATTCGGCTTCTTACATTAGTAACGCATCTGACTTGATGACCCAACGTTAAGAGATCATCTTTAATATCTGCAGTAGATGTTGTATGGTGAAGACCCTTGAGAACTACTCTATAAGCACGTTCATTCTTAAGCTGATAAGTATGAAAACAAATTTTTTTAGTATCTAAATACTTTATAAGTTTCCTATAGGACTCTATTGTTTTAACTAAAACTTTTATTTGGCCATCTCGTAAGGATTTGTAATGGAAATCTGTATTAGGAATAACACTAGCAAAACAAAGCATCATTTTACTTATATTATCTACACATGGTATAAAAATAGGCGGTGGTTTTGGGGTTCTTTCCTCTGCTGGTTGGGCTTCAGCTTCTTCATCAAGAGCAGCAAATTTTTTGTAGTTAGAAGTACTAGGTTCTTCATGTCTTGGCTTCTTTTGCATGTCTATGCTAATTTTTGTTTTCTTACGTTTACTGCTATTCATCACTTGCCAGTTCATAACACTGTCTTCACTGCTATCACTTTCAGAAGTCATTCTATGTAGATTGCTTTTACTTGTTTTTTGCAATTCGTATTGAATTGTTTTTGTTAGCAAATAAATTTGTTAATTTGTTAATTTTTTGTTTTTTTTTTTAAAGAGTTTATTTTTCAATGCGTAAACGCAATGTAATTGGTTTTTGGTAAATATTTTATGTTTTAATTTTTTAAACTGAGAAATAATATTAAGCGTCTGATCCCTTACACTGATCAATCGCGACTCTTTTAACATTTTAAATCCCGAATATATGGGACACCTTCTCTATGACTTTGAAATGTGTCGCCCACACAAGAATATATGGATATGTAGTAAGAAAAACATTGATTAAACTGTTCTTAGAAAAAAATATTATAAAATGTAATCAACAGTTTTCATAAAAAAAACACACCATTTACAATTGAGTAATAAATTTATAAATCTTCACTAATGAAATATAACAATTCATATGTAAAGGGTTTTCCAATAGAGACTTACAAATTTTGATTTTTTTTGTGCTAATGTACCTTTTTTTATAACCTGGTATAACAAAATATCAGTCAGGGGAGGGGTTACATATAGGGTTGTCAATTATTCGAGTTTAATTTCGAATTATTATCTAAAATATATTTAAAACTAGAAAATATATTTACTTTGGTCAAGTCACATATATTTATATGAAATAATTATTTCGGGAGTGTGCTTTTTATAATGGAGATAGGGTCAATTATGGAGCAGTTTTAACCATATTTTAAAATATAATCATGAGATACTGACAACCAAATTTGTGCAAATTTTATTATATTCTAGTATATTTAAAGTATTAAAGTATCAATTCAGAGAGAACTTTATTATACACCAAGGTGAAATCATGAACCAAATTTGCCCAAAACAGAAATCTCATCACGTTATCTTTAAAAACTAGTTTTTAATACAATTTCAAATGACAAATATTTTTGTTTAACATTATAAATTACACGGTGCTACAAAAATTGTTTTTCCAATAATAAAAAATCTCAAATAAACAAAGCCAATAATTATTTTTTTTATCAATACATATTTCTATTTATATAAAATATTTTTTAATATTTTGACTTGAAAATTTTTTTATTCGAGTTATCGATTATTCGACAATTATTGATCGAATAATTTTTTATTCTAATCTGAAAAATGTTATTGATTCGAATAAAAATTATTTTTTTTCTTCAATTATGCAAATAATTTTTATTCGAAATAAATACCACGGTCATATACATTAGTGTGTCCCAAAAAATTTATTTGGGGCTCAAGCATAATGGGTCAAATATTTTTGAGATTTTTCAGAAGAGCTTTATCGGCCTTTTTTTGAGTTTTCTTATAACATTGTCAAAAAAAATGTCCAAGCTTTATTTTTGTGTGCAAAAACTATTAGTTATTGATATTTTTATAAGCTGTTTGCAAGTTTACAAATCAAACTCAAAAAAAAAAAAAAAAAAACAAATAAAAACCAAACGTTCTGTTTTGCTTTGTTGGCTATTCCATAATAAGAAAGACTTACCGGTGCAATAAAATAACAGTTTTACTAGATATTTGCAAATAAATTTCCGATTTGTTGAATTCACAGAATTTATAGCAAACAAAAACACCACCATAGTGGGGAGGGTATATTGGATTAGTGCTGATATTTCTAACGTGCAAAAATATTATCCTACCACCCACCAATCTGCTCAGAATCACTTTCTGAGTTGATTATGCGATGTCCGTCCTTCCGTCCATGTAAACCTCGCAATTTTAGAGATAATTCGACAAAGTTTGGCCCAAGGATTTATATTGCCCCAAGGATTAAGCCTGTTAAATTTGGTTAGAATTGGCCCATTATTTGTCCTAGCCCCCATACAACTGCCCTATCTGAAAATAGTTTAGCTATCTTAAATATCTTAATTATAAACATATTCATACCAAATTTAATACCGATCGGTTCACTATTTTTCGTAGCTCCCATATAAGCACCATTCCCGGAAATTTCAAAACTACAGATCTGAAAACCGGTATAACTCAGGAATATAATTGGTCTTTCAAACAGCATTGTTCGTTTTTTTAATTTTCATAAAAATTTTAAAAGTTATTTACAAAATTTATGGAAAAATTACGAATAAATTTAATGTAGGGGACCTTAATGAACCAATTCATTACAAAAACTAATAGTTTTTGTACACAAAACTAAAGCTTGGACATTGTAATTTTAAAATGTTTCCTCAAAAGTAAAGAAAATCGTGGGTTTTGACAAAGTTATGAAGACAATTCAATAAAGGTCGTAAAACCCGATTTTTGGCAAAAACTCGACTTGACCTGTTCCGAAAAATCTAAAAAAAATCTCAAAAATACTTTAGCTTGAGCATCCCTGAAAATAAAAAAAAATTTAAAAAATGTGGTCGCAACATAAAGAGCGCTTAAAGGGGGGTCACACGGCATGTATTCCATATGTATTGGGACATGTATTCGATACATATGGAATTCCATGTGTATGTCAAAATTCACATTATACATACGATTCATAATTTTACACGTTCACATGTACATATGTAATTGCATATGACATAACCTCTATTAGTTTATATTTGTTGTTATTAACTATATATCTTTTTAAAACATTTTTAAATCACAATAAATATATTTAATGCAATGTAACTTACTTTGTTTGTTATGATTTTTCTTTACTCTTTTTTGTTTTGTGTTTTTTATTTTGCACTAACACAGTGTTGTATTTCAAAATACAACATGAAAATGTCATAAGGCATACACATGTATTTTACATACATAAAGTTTCATATTTATCACATGGTATGTACATGATTACATGTGGGAAAAATGTCCCAATACATGTCGCAAAACACATGCAATAGATACCATGTGACCCTCCTATTACTAACATTTTCGTTCGTATAAATAGCTGTCAGTAAACACCAGCTGCCTGTGATATGGTAGTACATGTAGTGGATAAATGCAAGTCTGCAAGTTCACTTCATGTTCCAGTGTGACTACGCACCGGTCGAAGTACCGTAATAAGTTGGTGAAGTAATCAACCAAATTCAACTAGTTTCAATAGGTTTCGTCCTTGAGCCAAATTCATCAAATTGTCTTTAAAATTTTGAGTCTAATTTAAAAGTATTTCTGAGTCGATACGTTTTCCTAACGGCGTCTTCTGAATTTTCAAAATTGCATATTTCAACAATTCGATAACCAATTTTTGAAAAAACTTAAATAATCGATCATGAAATAAAATAAATACTAATTTAAATCTCTAAACTACATCTTTTGGGCTACGTACTACGCAATTAACTTTATAGTTAATTCAAGTGAATTATTTTAATAGTAATGCGTATACAGTGAAAGTTATTTCTTTGGATCATAAGATACAATTTTTTTATTCGTATATAAATTAAACATGAGCAATTTAACTATGAGCCTTCTTAACAAATTCAAATTTAAACTTAGGGTCCACAAGTAAGAGTGCTATATTCGACTCATCTTATTAACTATCATTTTCGTTAATATTTAAAAAAAAAATTGTTCATCATGTGATGGTCGTGCTTACGCAATTAACATTTTTCGCTGTTAGGGTTCGATAAATCCGAAAATATTTCCAATAATCAATTTATAATTGGAATTATTTTTTTTTTATTTGCCTTAATTTATTTCCAGCATTTGGACAATATGTGTAAACCTTATAAGGTCAGAAATAAATATTGTAAAAATTGCAACTCATGATGAAGGGTATAAATAAAAGTCCACTAGAGCGTTTCTCTTCGTTTACAATAAATAAATAAATTTTTAAATTAATTATACAATATTAACAAGAATATCATAATGCTTGACTATCTTATCATATACATTAAATTAAAACATTCCTGTAAGTGCATAATTTTTCTTTGCAACGCCTGGCTAATCAATAATGTTATGAGTGATCCATGGCAAATATGTTAAAACATTTGTATAAATGCCGGGAAAACCTTGCTGAAGATTACATGCTGTACCACCCGATGCCACAATGCCGTATTGTATAAAATGTTTAACATTTGAATATGTGTTAAAAGCAACTAGTGGACCACCACTGTCTCCTTTACAGGTGTCACGACCTGTTTGCCGATTTCCAGCACAAATATGTTTTTCATTTATTATGACAGATAATGGTGAATAGAAATATTGGCACACTGAAGGGGATTGTCCTAAAACCTCTGCTTTTAAAAGAACTAACGATCTACTGCCTTCAAATTAAAAATGAAATTTAAATAAAAATAAATTTGAAGATCATTATAAAGATAAACTTACTGTTTTCAGTAACTCCCCAACCAGCTATTATAAACTGATTTGTATTCATTTCATAAGATGGCTTTGTTATGGGCAAACATACAGGCTTAATATGTCCTGTAACAAGTATTTGAAATTATTAAAATGTTATTTAGTCTATTAAAAATTGTACTTACTTTTGAAATCTACAACGCGTTCCAACTTAATCAAGGCAATATCATTAATGCGCATTCTTTCATTGTATCTGGGATGAGGAATAATTTTCTCTATCCCAATATCTTCTACAACTGGACTACATACATTTTTCCGTCCCTTTCGTCTGCAATCAGGATTTGTTGATAGATCATGTTCACCCAAACGTACACCAATTCTTCAAAATAATTTAGATAAAAGAAATTGTATATTTAGATTTTTCATTTATTTGATCATATACCTACACTTGATAGGCTGCTTGATTGACACAGTGTGTAGCTGTCAACACATAACGATTTGTTATCAATGACCCACCACAATTAATATGATCACTCCCTACATTGTAGGTTAGTAGTGCCATCCATGGATATTCCGCTAAATCAGCTTCATTTCCGCCAGCCAAGCGATCACCTCCAGATCTGCCACAGCTTAATTCAGCAAGAATACTTAAACCTACATATATCCATGCATAATAGAAATGTATAATTTAAATTTAATACAAATTTAAGAGCCGTATGTCGAAATGATTTTCATATATTTCTAAAATTCTTGATTAAATAAAAAATCTTTTTTGTTCGCTTTTTTTTAATATCAGCTATATTTTCTATAAAATTGTGAATAAAATAAAAACAACTTGCTAACAGTTATCTCCTCCCTATAAAAAGTTACACGTATATAAAGTTGAAACATGTAAAATAACTTCACAGTGTTCATTTTTCTAAAAAAACTCAGTTTATGGAAAACATTTTCCACGTTTTTGGAATTTCGGTATTGAAAAAAGTATAATGCCATTGATTTAAGGACATTTGGATCTACTTTAGTTCCAAATTTTGTTATGATTATTATTTTTATTCATGGAAAATCTGACGTAAGAAAAATTTATATAATTATTTCATTTGACTAAAATATCAATCTTCATTTCTTAAGGTTTTCACCAATACCAAATACTTATATAAAAAGCTTATATTTACTCTTCAGCAGCTGCACAAACCTTGCCTCCTTTGAAAAATCTTAACGTTTTTTCATATATTGCATGCATAATGTGTTATTCCATTTGTATACCTTTCACCTTCGTGAGAAGGGTATATATAAGTTTGTCATTCCGTTTGTAATTTCCACAATATAATTTTCCGACCCTATAAAGTACATATATTCTGGATCCTTATAGATAGCGGAGTCGATTAAGCCATGTCCGTCTGTCTGTTTATCTGTCTGACTGTTGAAATTAATTTTCTGAAGACCCCAGGTATCTTCGGGATCCAAAACTTCAATAATTCTGTCAGACATGCTTTCAAGAAGTTTCCTATTTAAAAGCTAAAATCCGAGACAACCTCTGAAAATTTTGACAAAAAAGCAACAAAACGCTTTGACAAAAAGCAACAAAACGTATGTTTGGATGTGTGTTGGTTTCATTGCTTTGCGTATTTTGTTTTTGTTTTTTTGATGTTTCGTTTGGCGTTGTTTGTCATTTCGCTGGTAACTTTTACAATATAATCTGTTCGTCAGCAATTAAATGTAAAATTTTTAAAAGTTTTCTTGGTATATTTAGGATGCTATATGCTGAAAGTGGGCAATAAATGCACCCACAACACTATTCCAGCCAAAACTTATCTTTGGTGAAACAAATAATTATTTTTTTAATCACGTTAGCTTTTAAAAATATGTCTGATATTATGCTTTCCAAATTATTCATTTACAACTGTTATTTCGGTCAAAATGGTCACCAAAAAAAAAAGTATGTGAAAAAATAATTAAAACTTTTCCCAAAAATTTAATATGGACTTTCCAAAAAATAGCAAACGATTTGGAGGTTCATCGTCACAACCATCAAAAACCATTAAACAGTATTAGAAACTGAAAGAAAATCTGGATCAGGAAGACAAAAAGGTCTAACAGATATTGGTAAGGCAAAAGAAGTCGAACAACTCTTTCAAAGAGCACTTCTATCAGAAAAGCACCTCTTAAAGTTAAATGCTCTGATTCTTTTGTGCGCAGAGCCAATGCTATTGTTGAGTTGAAGTCGTATAAAGTTCAGACTTCAAAGCAAAAGAACGAGCGAAAAAAATTGAGATACACTTCGCAAGCCATTTGCAGTTGTGGCAAAAGAAGCCAATCATTTGTGACATCTGGCACGATAAACACAGAAATATATATTATGGAGTGTCTACAAAAACGACTTTTACCTTTCTTAAAACAGCACAGAGTGCCTTCATATTTCTGGGCCGATTTGGCATCATGCCACTATTAAAAAAAAGAGGCCCTTGAGTGGTATTCAAACAATAATGTCAATTTTGTAACACGGGAGGCAAATCCACCTAACTGTCCAGAACTTCGGCCTGTGGAAAGGTATTGGGCTGTTGTAAAATAAGAATTATAGAACACAGGGAAGGTATCCCTGGACATGTCCGATTTTAAGCGTAAGTGGACCTCCTCGTCCAAAAAGGTAACGGAAGCAACTTTAATTGGAGGATTTTCGGATAAACATATTTTAATGTTTATTGAATTTGTACCATATTTGAATAAATTTACGTATTTTTCAGAATTTTTATATTGAACGGCTCTAGATTTATTTAACTTAATACAAGTATAAGTTTTTTCTGGCTCACTCTTTAGAGCAATTATTTTATTCTGTAGTTCATCCCTATGCTTTCTTCTAAAATAACATTAGTTACATCATTCATTGGGTTTGAAAAATATTTTTGTGGATGAGATAGTTCGCAAAAAAAAAATAATTCGAATTAATAATTTGAGTTTTACATACCTTGTGAATTAAATTGCGAACTGAATTCCCTATTATAGTCAAATTCTTCAGTTAAAGTAGGATCTGGTTTAGCAGGAATTGCCTTGGATTGTATATTTTGCGGAACAGAATTATTTGACAATTTGCAACATAATCGTATCTAAAAAACAGAGTTTTCAAATAATTAACATTTATTTGAAAGTAATAAAAAAAAAACAATATAAACACATACCGGTTCATTATACCCAGAACATTTTGATTTTATTAAGACATTTAAGTCATTCTTTGGAATTGCATCAGAACTACCATAATGTTTCACGAGGTTATTTGCATAGGGGCACTCATTGTATGGAACACAGAAACCAGTTTCCATTGCTGGTGTAATGCAAGAATGTGCTTCTATAAGATTTAATACAAAATAATTTATTGGATAACTTTGTTTAACAATGAAATAAATTACAGTTTTACAGTTGCACAAATGTAACATTGGAATTTTTCTGAAATACAATTGGAAATAGTGTAGTTCTTCCTATGCTTTGAATTTTCTACTAAAATAAAATAATATATTTGCTAATTTCAAAAAAAAAATATATATAAAGAAATTTAAGTTTAACATACCATGTGAATTAAATTGAGAATTGTTATTGCTATTATCAACATTTTCAGTTAAATTAGGATCAGGTTTTGCGGGATTTGGCTTGAGAGGCTTATTTTGCCGAACATAAGTATTTGACAATTTGCAACATAATCGTATCTTAAAAAAGGGTTTTCAAATAATGTATATGTATTTGAAAGTTATTAAAATTAAAAAAAACTCTATAAACTCTTACCGGTTCATTATCCCCAGAACATTTTGATTTTATTAAGACATTTAAGTCATTCTTTGGAATTGCAGCGTAACTGCCATAATGTTTCACAAGGTTATTTGCATATGGACACTCATTGTATGGAACACAAAAACCATTTTCCATTGCTGGTGTAATACAGGACTGTAGTTCTGTAAATTTTAATGCAAAATAATTTATTGGATCCATTATATTGAAATTAGTTAACGAAAGTCTTAATTAATTAAGAATTAACTAATCTTATCCTTGCCTTGATTGAACGTTGTCTTAGAAGTTTCTTTCAAATTGTCTGTTATCCATTGCATATAATGTGATATATTTGTATAAACTCCTGGTTCAACACCACATTTGTGCAGACCATAAGAAACGATTCCAAATTGTATAAAACGTGGCAGTTTGTCATATAAATCTCTATAACCTAAAGGCCCTCCAGAATCGCCACGACATGTATCAACTAAGTTTGGGCCACCCGCACAAATGTGGCCATCGTTTAGGGGAGGACGATAATTACGGAACTGATTTTCACACTCCGAACGATTTACTCTGGTTACAAAAGCTGTCAATAAAACATCTGAATATGTGCCTAAAATATTAAAAATAATAAAAATATACAGTTTAATTAAAAATATGTGTAAAGTTCAGACCATTTTCTGTCTTGCCCCATCCTGATATCACAAAGTTGTTCAGTTGTTTTGATCTTAAGTGATCATAAATCGGTAGGCAGATTGGTTTAATATGTTCTACATAAACAGGAAAGTTGTGTATTAGAATATATTAGATATAGAGCAGGAACTCGAAAAAATTTACAAAAAATTCGTTGTTTTTCAAAAATAGTACAACTTGTTGGCAAACAAACATACTTATCATTTGTTTGGAATGTTAAATATTTTGTTGCCTTACGTTTAAATTCCACTTTACGATTTAGTCTTATTAGTGCTATATCATTATATATTCCATGAAAATGTTCATGTATTATCACTTCTTCAATTCCAACAAATTCCACGGGTGGAGCACATTGATTTTTTCGTGTCACATTTGTACAATCGATGGTAGTACTTAACTGATATTCTCCCAAGCTGACTTGTTTACTGAAATACAAATAGCATATATATATATCATCACTTAAAATGTAAAACAACGTAACATCACTTTTCATAAGCTTATAGGAGTAGCAAAAAACGATATAAACAAAATTTTCAAATCTGAAACTAGAAATATATTTTATAAAAAAGCACACTTTATGCTATGTGTCTTACGTTATTTTGAATTGTTCTTTTCTAAAACCAAAATAGCGTATCATCTATAAAAATTTGTATGAAAAAATAAAAATTTGTTTTTTTTTATTTCAAATAAAAGCAGTGATAGATTTTTTTATATTTTTTATTTTAATTACTAACAACTACTTATTTAAACTAAAGTAAGGTAAAATACTATCTATTAATTACTCAAAATGTATACGTTATTTTGTTAAAAAAAATCGTGCGCTTGATGATACGTTGTTTTATATTTTGGTTATAACTTGGTTATTTTTATACCCTTCACCTTCGTGAGAAGGGTATATATAAATTTGTCATTCCGTTTGTAATTTTCACAATATAATTTTCCGACCCTATAAAGTATATATATTCTGGATCCTTATAGATAGCGGAGTCGATTTAGCCATGTCCGTCTGTCTGTCCGTCTGTCTGTCTGTCTGTCTGTCTGTCTGTCTGTCTGTTGAAATCAATTTTCTGAAGACCCCAGATATCTTCGGGATCCAAATCTTGAATAATTCTGTCAGACATGCTTTCGAGAAGTTTTCTATTTAAAATCAGCAAAATCGGTCCACAAATGGCTGAGATATAAGGAAAAAACCAGGACAACCTCGATTTTTTACCTATTTTTTTACCTATATCTGGATTACTAAGTCATTAATATAGACAATATGGATATCTAATGATAGATATTTCAAAGACCTTTGCAACGACGTATATAAGACCATAGTAAGTTGGACCTACAATGGGTCAAAATCGGGAAAAAATTTTGAACCCGAATTTTTTTTCACCAAAAGTTTTTTTGGCTAAATATTAAAAAAAAAAAAATTTTAAAATTTTAAAAAAAAGTTTTTTAAATTTAAAAAAAATAAAAAAAATTAAAAAAAAATAAAATCGAAAAACAAATTTTTTTCAAAAAATTAAAAAAAACAACTGGAAAAAAAATAAATTTTGTTTACCTAAAAATATTTAAAATTTTTATTTTGAAGTATAGTTTGGTGAAGGGTATATAAGATTCGGCCCAGCCGAATATATCTCTCTTACTTGTTTATAGTAAATTTTGTACACATATGTAATAAAATCAATTTCGAATTTTTTGGTGATACGTTGTTTTGCATTTTAGGTGACGATATATAGCATATAATATTTGATAAATCCGAATAACACTTACAGTTCATGTACATTTCCCTTAATACAATGAGCAGCTGTCAATACATATTCTAAAAAATAAACTATTAGTGTTGTTTGTTGTTTATGATTGAATCTGCAATTACTTGATAAGCCACAAAAAATATTGAAAAAATCGACTTCAAAATTTAAGAATATTTATATGATAGATAGTAGGGTATTCAATTAAACGGGTTTCTGGTTTAACCGGTTAATCGAGCAAATAATTAATTGGGGTTTAGATTTAATTGGTTAATAATCGGTTAATTTTAAATTATTCGATTAACCGAATAATTTATATTTTAATTTTAAATTGAAAATATAACCATACACTTTGTGTACTTATTTAAGCATTTGAACAAAAAATAAAAAATATGGTAATTGAGATACTTTTTATTTTAGGATATAAGTCAGATATTCTGAAATAATCTTTTAAAAATAGAATAGGAAAGGTTTTTTTAAACGATTTTTCTTTAGTTTTAATAAAACTTGACTTGGAACAAACTCTCTCACTGATTGTAGATGTTGGAGAAATCGAAAGTAAGGCATGAGAAAGACTATCCAATTCCCCAGTTCTTTGTTCTGTTTTTTAAGCATATAAAATCCTCCATTATACCATTGGAGTCCTTCTGGGATTTTTTTAAATTTTGAATACTTTTAATAATTGCGTTAAGTTCTGATAAAAGACTCGTTTCAGTAATGTCTTCAGTTTCGTCTATTATCATGTCGTCGTCCTTTTCATTAGGACAAATTTCATCATAGAACATTCTAGAAAAAAGGTAATTTCCAAAATCCTTAGTTTCAGTTTTTGTACTATACTTCAATAAACAATTGCTAGAAGGGAATGTTCACAAGTTAAGAAATAAAATGTGTGTGTTTAAAACTATGGCTGACTTCATAAACGCATTTTGCAAAGCATAGTGTTCATAAACTCAATAGATTTTGTTTAGGCAATGTCTCAAGTTCATTATTGCATGACAATGCTTTTCAAAGCGCAACATTTGTCAAATTTACAAAAAAACATTTATGCGTTCATAAATGTACTAAAATGTCATTGCATATTTTGACAAAGCAGTATTGTCATAAAGTATTGCTTTGTCTTGTAAACGAATTTCTTTGCAGTGTTGCTTTGCAAACTGCGTTTATGAAGTCATCCTATATTTCTATATAAAATACAAAAAAAGAATGTCTGTTAATCGGTTAATCGACACAAATTTATCGCGTTATTTGTTATTTGAAAATTGGCAATTTTAAATTATTCAAACAGTTAACAGACCAAAATTAATCGGTTAGCCGATTAACGGTTAATCGATTGAATACCCTAATAGATAGGCTATTTGATATTTATTTTTATACCTTACATACATATAAATTTGTCATTCCGTTTGTAATTTCCACAATATAATTTTCCGACCCTATAAAGTATATATATTCTGGATCCTTATAGATAGCGGAGTCGATTTAGCCATGTCCGTCTGTCTGTCTGTCTGTCTGTCTGTCTGTCTGTCTGTCTGTCTGTCTGTCTGTCTGTCTGTCTGTCTGTCTGTCTGTCTGTCTGTCTGTCTGTCTGTCTGTCTGTCTGTCTGTCTGTCTGTCTGTCTGTCTGTCTGTCTGTCTGTCTGTCTGTCTGTCTGTCTGTCTGTCTGTCTGTCTGTCTGTCTGTCTGTCTGTCTGTCTGTCTGTCTGTCTGTCTGTCTGTCTGTCTGTCTGTCTGTCTGTCTGTCTGTCTGTCTGTCTGTCTGTCTGTCTGTCTGTCTGTCTGTCTGTCTGTCTGTCTGTCTGTCTGTCTGTCTGTCCGTCTGTCTGTCTGTTGAAATCAATTTTCTGAAGACCCCAGATATCTTCGGGATCCAAATCTTGAATAATTCTGTCAGACATGCTTTCGAGAAGTTTGCTATTTAAAATCAGCAAAATCGGTCCACAAATGGCTGAGATATAAGGAAAAAACCAGGACAACCTCGATATTTTACCTATTTTTTTACCTATATCTGGATTACTAAGTCATTAATATAGACAATATGGATATCTAATGATAGATATTTCAAAGACCTTTGCAACGACGTATATAAGACCATAGTAAGTTGGACCTACAATAGGTCAAAATCGGGAAAAAATTTTGAACCCGAATTTTTTTTCACCAAAAGATTTTTTGGCTAAACATTAAAAAAAAAATCGAAAAAAAAAATTTTTTCAAAAAATTTTTTCAAAAAAACAACTGGAAAAAAAATTAATTTTGTTTACCTAAAAATATTTAAAATTTTTATTTTGAAGTATAGTTTGGTGAAGGGTATATAAGATTCGGCCCAGCCGAATATATCTCTCTTACTTGTTAGGACTAAAATAAATATATTAAAAGTTAATGCAAATACTGTTGATGTAATAAAATGAACACATAAAATTAAATAAGTCTTGTGGCTTATCATGTTTTTGCAGTAGACCTTTAACATGCTTGAACACTTACGATCATTTATTAAGGTGCCACCACATTTAAAGGGATTGACATTGTCGTTATATTTCAATAAAACCATCCATGGATATTGAAATAGAGATGCTTTCTCACCATTTGCTATTGAATTGACAAAATAAGCACCACAAGTATTATTTTTTAAAATGTTCAAACCATCAATATTTAATTGAATATCGGTTTCTCTACAACAAACATGTTTGACATTTTTAAATGTACCACAATACAATGAGGCTAATCTTAATCTATCTTGTTCTGAAATAATGCCATCACTGTGGCTGATAAAAAAATCATAAATTGGTTTACATGATTTGACCGGCATACAAAGCCCAGGTTGTTGGTTCGTGCTGAGGCACGATGAAGCATATTCTTAAAAAAATATTATATTATAGTTATGGAAGATTTTATATATATTTTTTATTTTAGAATACTTACGGGATTTTACATAAGTCACTGTTAAAGTGAACATTAGGCACAGCAACCGAAACATGTTGCACATTTTTTGGTATATTACAGCTGCAAATTAAAATACAATTTAAACGAATTGTTTTGTTGACGGCTTTTCTACGTGCAAATAATAAAATACTTTTTACAACAACAATTTATATTCATATGTTCTAGAATTAGAACAATATTTTATATATTTGGTCAATTCACAAGGTTTCTTATCATGTCATATTGTCGTAATATTTCACAGTGGTTTGAAAATGTTGTTATTGCCTTTCAATACTACTAAAATAATACTACTCTGAAAATATTCAGAAACCTGCGCCGAACGCCTACGAGTCGGTTAAGCCGCCGAGTCGTGAAATATTAGGACATTATCACATGTAAGAGACCTTGTGAATTGACCAATTGTTTTTTTTTATTTTAAATAAGCTTCAAATATTTTCTATTATTTGAATTTATGTGTTGGAAACAATTTTGAAAGTTTTTTTTAATATTTCTTTACTTTAATGTTAGATTTTTTTGGTTAGGCTGTTAGATTTGAAAAAATGTGCAGAAAAGCCGATTTAAATGCATAAAGTCGACTGACTACTTAATATTTCACAATTCCTATCATGAAACAAAATTCAAAAAGAATTAAAAAATGTTATTAAAACTTAATAAAAACAAGTAAGAAAGTATGGTTGGTCAAGCCCCACCATATAATACCCTACACTAAGTAAATGAGCAAAACATTTTTCTTTCAAAATTTCAATAATTTATATTCGTGAGCGATTTTCGGTAGTGGGCCTTATATGTGAGCTATGACCAATTATGGACCGATCACCATGAAATTAGGTGGTGTGATTAATGTTTATATGAAAGTTATTTATGTTGCATTTTATGTGTATACCAACATTTTTAGGAGATTTGTGCTCGTTAAAGTGATTATCGGAAGCAGACCTTATATGGGAGCTATGACTAATTATGGACCGATCATAATAAAATATGGTGACATGAATTCCGTATATATAAAACTTATTTGGAGGAAAAGTTGTGTAGATACCTATATAAATTAAACATTTATGACGGATAAAGTCCAATTTCGGGAGGACATTTGTATGGGGACTAGGTGAAATAATGAACCGATTTCAGCCAGTTTCAATAGGCCAGAAAACCAGGCGACCGAAAAAATTATATTTGCCAAATTTGATCAAAATATCTTCAAAATTGCGACCTGTACTCTGCGCACAAGGTTTACATGGAAAGCCAGCCAGCCAGACGGACGGACATCCTTTAATCGACTCAGGAAGTGATTCTGAGTTGATCGGTATAGTTTAAGGTGGATGTTAGACTAATATTTTTGGACGTTATAAACATCTGCACAAATCCAATATACCCTCCCCACTATGGTGGTGTAGGGTATAATAAATTTTATAAAATAAAAGAATACATACAATATCAAAACAAAAAGCTTATTGCTCATGCTCATGCAATAAGCATGTGTTGGTAAATTTTAAATTTTTGTTTATGTATGCGACACACAGACAATGCAGTATGAAAAATCAAAATAGTTTTGATTTTGAAATGAACTCGTACTGCTGACAGTTGTTCAAATGAACAATAGTATACATTTTTATGAAATATAATTTTTAAATTTGACGTTTTAGTTACTGAAAAATATAAAATAATAATTTTTTTTTGTTCTCAAACGCATTTTTTTAAATGATGATTGATGGGTGTGTAGTAAAATATCAATCGCACACGTATACGAAGGGTTCATCGGCAGTATGTGTCAGTAGTATGTGTCTACAGTATGTGAATGCATTAGCGTTATTCACAATGTAGAGTACTTGGTCTGGTAGTGTAGTAAAAGAGCACAATATCAAAAAACTAAAAACAAAACACATTAGAAATTGAAATTTTTGTCAATAAATAGCTTTAATGCTTTTTTACTAGGCCAAGTAATCTACATCGTGAATACCGCTATTATTTTTAATAATAAATTCTATTTGAAACTTGTTTTATTGTACGAAATTTAAAATAATAGATGTCTTATAGATTTAAAATCGGCTTTTGTGGTAATGCTGTTTTTTAAAAGTTTATTTTTATTATTTACTTTATTTTTATGTACTAGTTTAAATGTATTTATTAAACTATTTCTTGTGGTACCTAGGTGGTCTCAATTGTAATTCACAGTTGATATTTCGTGCAAATGACAAAATTCATAGATACTAAATAATTCGCCGCTCAAGCGAATGTCAAACTCCATATAAATATATAAAATTCGCCTGGTTTTCTGGCATTTGGTATAGATTCGTTTTGTATGGTACAACTACTAAAATTTAACAATAAACATTATTTTTTTTTTTATATAGCTAATCAGCAGTTAGTTCTAGAGCAATGATTTAAAAAAACTGGTTTGTAATTGTTAGAAATGGAAGGAAATTGCCACCTTATAGAAACTCTGTGATAAAATATAAACTAAACCGAACTTGTAGCATTTCCGCTATTATTTTTAATTTTATAAAATAAAATTAAAAATAATAGCGGAAATGTTTAATTTATATTTTATTAGTGGATTTGTTTGAATTTTTTGATTAAGTATATTAACACATTTAGACCAGCCAAGTGACTATAAAATAATGCACACACAATTTCCCGCAGGAATTAAAATTATTTTTATTATTTATAACTGATGTAATAATTCACTTTTTATTTTTACATACGTTTTTAATACAAATTTTCATTAAAGAGTAACTATTTTTAATTATCTTATGTTTTTTAAAATAATAATAACATTTTTACTTATGAAAATAATAATTAACAAGAATGAATCGAAATTATTCACCGGAATTATTCAAGTAGAATAAATTTGCACAAATTAAAATGCAGAAATGTTTAAGTATATTTATATAGTATTTCATTTAAGTTTATAGAGAATAAAATTTGGATAAAAATTCGAAATTTAGAACCCTCGTTTTGAGTGGAAAAAAGTTAACCACAAATGTTAAGGGTTAATCAAAGGTTCAAAAGAATTAATTCTTAATTAAATTTTGAATAAAAATTCCATTAAAACACGAATTAATTCGTTGTATTTATTCCTTAGTACTCCAAACGTGGGAATAAAGTCAATCCTTTAAGAATTCTTTGCTTATTGAATGACTTAAATGTTCTTCAATTCAAATCTATTACAAAATAGGCTTAAGTATTTTTTTTTTTTTTTCAATTCATTTTAAAAACAAATTGAATGAAGAACAAATATTTTAAGTCAATTTGGATGAACAAAAAATCAATCATTCAAAGGTTGAATGATTTCTATTTAAATAAATATAAAAGCCTTTGAATGAAGGTTATGGGAATATATTTATGGAATGAATGGCTGACATTTTTTAATTCCGAATTAAAATCTTAGTAAATTAAGCTCATATTGAGTTAATTAATTCGAAGCTCTGGTGCTAACCATATATCTGCGGCATTCCCGTATACATATTAGAGTACATTGACCACTCAACAAGAAACATTTGTTTATGTCGTGCTTATCAGATATTTTTTATGCAAATAAACCCAAATTAACAAAGCAACATATACTAAGGACTGAGATCGTAAAATTCTTAACACACGTTTTTCATTAAAACTTTTAACCCAAGTATTTTTTTTTTTTATCAAGTTACCTTTGTAAAGCATTTCAGTTATTATGTTTAATGTCAGTTATGTTCATTTGTTGTTAATCTGATTAAAATAAGTGACCAGAAAAAATTGCGTATTAAATATTAAATATTTTCAACAAAACCCAACTTAGTCCTACAAAAAGTTGGCCAAACAATCAAAGGTCTGCTATAAAACTTTTTCCAATGTTATTAAACAGTACCGGGAGAACTTTTCCGTTGATAGAAATCCTGGTTCAGGTAGAAGGAATGGTCCACATGATGTTTCTAAGCCAAAAAAAATAGAAAGCATTTTCAAAACAGCTTCCAGCAGCCCGGTTAGGTCAGTACTCGGAGTATTTGGTACGAAAAGTAAAAGCCAATTAAGGTTTAAAAACGTACAAGGCTCAAAAAGTTCCTGACAGGAACTCTGGTAAAAATTTAGAGGCCAAAAACATAGCATGGAAATTTAAGTCAAATTTTATACAAAAAATATATCTGCTGCATAATGGATGACAAAATGTACGTATGGAAAATTTTGCGGCAAAAAAGCCAAACATTTGTTACTAAGACATCTATAAATACCGAAATTTACATCAAGATATGTTTACAAAAAAGGATTTTTCCATTCATAAGACTTCTTAATGTGTCCACTTATTTTTGTCTTGATTTGGCATCTGTCACTATGGTAAGAAAGGTCTTGAGTGGTACGAGAACAATAATGTGGTATTTGTACCAAGAGAAGCAATTCCCCCAAACTGCATGGAGCTGAGTCCAGTGGAGAGATATTGGGCTCTTGTTAAAAGAGAATTGAAGAGCACAAAGAAGGTGTCCAAAAGTGTGGTTGATATTAAACGGAGATGGACAACCTGTTCGAACAAAGTGACATAAAGCACTATAAAAACCATAATGGAAGGGTTTTCGAAAAGGGTTCAAAATTTCATCATTAGTGATTAGAACTATAAAAATAATTATTTTTGTAAATTGTAACAATAATTTTAATCAAATAAAAAAAGATTCAAAACTGTATGTTTAGTGGTTTCATTTTTATTAACATATATGTATGTTAAACATTTTTCGATCTCAGTCCTTACTTGTACATGTAGATTATTTTTAAATTAATATTAAGACCGACTATACAAAAGACTTACAATCAAATTTAGCTACCGATTCAAAACGGTAAAAAAGGTAACGGTAACGCTAATTTGGATTATTTCGGTAACAGAATTCCCTGTTATTTCGATAACAGTAATTTCATATGGAATTCAATTATTAATAAAATTTACAAAAATTAAAAATAAGTTGACAAAGTTGGTATTCTATTATATTTTAAATTCTGTAGATTTCAATAAACCCAATTAATATAATTAAAAATTTGTATTTTTATAATTTAAATAATTTATCAGTAACGGTTATTGTAGTTATTTCGGTAACGGTAATTGAACTGGAAAGGGAATTTTAGGCGTAGCGGTAGCTTAGCAAGTGCTGTATCCAACCTTGTTTACAATATTCAATTCACTACCTCCCTAATATTTGATCAATGCTGTTACCTTGATGATAGGTTTTTATACCCACCATCAAAAAAGTTGGGGGGTGTATTGATTTTGTCATTCCGTTTGTAATATATATTCTGGATGCTCATAAGATTCTAAGATGATGTAGTTATGTCCGTCCGTCTTTCTATCTGAGCCCAAACTAAAGGAGCTAGCTGACAGAAATTTTCCACAAAAACTCTCAGTTGATAAGGTTTGTTTGGTATTGAAAATGGGCAATATCGGCCCATGATTTCATCTAGCCCCATACAAATGTCCCCCCGGAATACTGTTTGAGCAGTCATAAATATGTTGATTATGCTGATAAAATTGTGCACATATTAGTTCTAAGTACTCTGAAATTATACTGTAAAGCATGGCGAAAATCGGGCAACATTTGTCAATAGTCCCCATACAAAGTCCCCCTCAGAAAATGACTTGAACATTCATAATTGGCTTTTTATAATTAATTTCGTGATGAAATTGGTCATATACAAGTTTTATATGAACCTAAATCTTTCTACCAGCTTTTGTGAGAATCGGTCCATATTTTATTGTCAATAAATAACACTTTTACTTGTTTATTTTAATTTTTATCTCACAAGGTACAGAAATAATTAATTTTGACAAGACATTATTTTTACAAAACATAATTTATATTTTACCACATATGATCAGTTATCCATTGTAAATGATGTGAAATATTTGAATAAGTCGTAGGAGGACTTTCAAAGCCACAATTATCTAAACCAATGCTGACAACTCCAAATTGTATAAAACGTAGATTGCCATTATAAACATCTTTGTAGCCTAAAGGTCCACCAGAGTCACCACGACAGGCATCAACTGTATTTAAGCCACCAGCGCATATCTGACCTTCAGTAATTGGCAGACGTAGGTAATGTTTTTTTAATTCCAATTGGCATTGGTCACGTTCTACATTAAATACAACGGCCACCATAAGAACATCCGAGGAACTACCTAAAAAGTCCGAAACATCTCTAGAAATGCAATATCAAATTGTAAAGTAATATATTTTTTTAGCTACAACATACGATTTTCCGTGGCCCCCCATCCAGATATAACATATTGGCTGTATTCTTTTGTTCTCAAATTGTCGTATATTGGCAAGCATGTGGGTTTAATGTGTCCTTAACAAAATTACAATTTATCCAAGAGTTAGTTTTATTAATATTTAAAGAGCGTTATTCGTTACTTACTTTGAAATTGCACTGTTCGATTGAGACGTAAAAGTGCTATGTCATTATATAAATTTCCTTGATAATTTTCATGTATTAATATTTCTTCGATGCCAACATCTTCAACCGGATCTGCGCATACGTTTTTGCGTGTCGAATTTGTACAATCCTTATCTGTGCTGATTTGATATTCTCCTAATCTAGCTGCTATACTGAAAATAAAAAATATACATATAAATAAAATAATTGTCCATCCCATGATACAACCATTAGATGGTAGAATTACTAGGGAGAGAGTTTAATAGAAAAATAAAAAACTGAAGTCCAAAAATACGAAAAATAACAAATGAAAATTGAGAAATATTTTGTTTATATTTGAAATACAGGACATTTTTTAAATCTTACGAGATTTTGTTCAAATAAACATTTACACAAACAACATTTAACACGCATGTTTCTTCTTATATTTTTTAAATGTAATTTAAATTAATTTTCAATTTATTAAATTTTTGTGTTTTATTTCAATTGTATTTTTATTTTTTATTTTATATTAGTCTGACAATTCAAGGCATGTATAATTGAGAACATATTTTGTAGTGATTCTACCTTTTATTATTATATTATGGTCCATCCAAAAATAAATTTACATATAAAATATTTAAAGTGAAAAAAGTAGATTTGTGATCAGTTATATAATATATTTCCCACTAAAAATCGATGTGTGATATGTAATCACTCATATTTCTCTCAAAAAGACGATTTTAATATAAAAACAAATTTAAAAAAGTCTTCTTATAAAAATTGCTTATAAGTTGAGAACTAAAAATGATTTCGCTCTGAAATTCTATAAGCAGTTTCATTTAGAGTGTTTTTTCATATTTTCGTGAATGTCGTCAAATTGTCATCTTATTTTTATTTAGTATTGTTTGACAATTCATCATGGAAAGACTCACACCGCAATAACGTCTACAAGCTTTATTAAGACAAAATCAGCGTTCTGTGAGAAATGTTTTTCGCGCTTTTCGAGCAAAATATTGTTTGCATCATCGGCCTCTGTAATTTCACGTTCCGGGCCGGACTTCTCTGAAATTTTTCTTTGGTGTTATGTCGAGTCAAATCTACATTACATGTGTAATTCGCGAGATATCGGTAGCAAAGGTTTAAATGAATTATTTCTTAATTCAATCTAATTAAATTGTTTCTCTTAACCACTCCATTAAAGAATTCATACAGGTATTAATTCCTATGCTTAATTCCTTAGTATGTACTTCAAACGTAGTGAATTCATTGCTTTGAGAAATTTGTATCTATAGAATTAATTCATTATTGAATCATTAATTTTTTCTTTAATTCAAATCTATTACGAAATAGCTTAATAGATTCTATTGAATGATTTAATTTTTATTCAATAATTAATTTTTTCTTTAATTCAAATCTATTACGAAATAGCTTAATAGAATCTATTGAATGATTTAATTTTTATTCAATTCAAATCTATTATAAAAAGGCTTAGGTCAATTTTTTTTTTTTCAATTCATTTTGTAAATTAAAACAAAAAATACTGAACGAAGAAAAAATATTTTCATTAAATTTGTACTAGATTTGAATTAAAAATTTAAACATTCAAAGGTTGAATGAATTTTATTATAAATTAATTATGTAACAGATTTGAAGAATTATATAGTATTCCATTAATAATACTATCACCTTTGATAATATCGTTATATAATAACGTTTGCTTTATTTGTAATTGTACAATACTTACAGTAATTTATTTGATTTAGAAATGCAATGAGCCGCAGTTAGAACGTAGCCTGAAAGGTTGTAAGGATAAATGTTATGTATTTGTAAGTGCATTGAAATTAAAACTTGCTTTTAAAATACTTACGATCGCTTATTAAAGATCCACCACATTTAAAAACATTAAGTTCGTCATCGTATTTCAATAAAGCCATCCAGGGAAAACCGAAAAGTGCGGCGACATGACCATTAGCTACTCTATTTCCGCTGTACATGCCACAATTAGTAGTATTCTGCAGTATATTCAAGCCATCGACATTTAATTGTACTTCAGATTCTAAACAACAAATGAGAGGCTTAAAAATTCAACAAACAGAGAAATATTAGTTTTCTATTAACAAGTTTTATACATGCACTTCATACTCTTACCCTATTTTTTAATCTACCACATTGCAGTTGCAATAATTCTTCTCGATCAGAGTTTGAAATATCAGTTCCAGTTTTTTGAATATTTTGCAGTAGTTCATATGTAGTTCTGCAAGATTTTACTGGTACACATCTCCCAGTTTGTTGATTTGGCATTTGACATTCGGTGCCATACTCTAATCAATAAAAATTTTATGTTCGGAAATTCCAATATATATAAAAAAAACCCAATATTTAAAATATACTTACGCCCTTTAACACTTATAAGAGCAATTATTATTAAAAGTGCAATAATCTTTATATTGCTAAACATTTTATACATCTGTATAAGTGAAGTGCATTAATGCAACTGATAATAAAATCTTTAGTCAATACAAACCATTTTAAATATAATTAAAATAATCGATTAAATATAAATACATATATACGTCATTAATAAAGATAAACAAAAATAGAAATATGTATATATGTATATTGTTATTTTTTAGAAAACAACAAACTTGTTTTTAGCCAAATAATGCAAATTATAATATTTATCTCAATATAAAAAAAAAAATAACAATTTCTTTCATTTTATACTAGAATTGTTTGTTATTATTATCGTTCTTTATCTTGATCCTTTTTATATATAATTTCATGACTCCTCGTCTCGTCACCTATTAGTAGAATTTTTAGAATTGCTTCCAATCATTAAAGAAGTTGTCAAAAAATCGTAAATTGAGTTGTCGTTCGAATAAAAATTATTCGAATAATCGAAGAAAAAATATATTTTCTTATTCGAATGATTAACATTTTTCAATTTAGAATAATAAATTACTCAATCCATTATTGTCTATTAATCGAATTTATTTTCAAGTTAAGAATTAAAAACTATCTCAAAGTGAAACAGTGTTAATCCAAACTGTCTCACTTTGGTTTACACAAAGGGTAATATTCTGACGATGGAAAAATAACCATGTACGGACACCACTACGTGATAAAAGACCAAAAAAGTCATCATGCCCAAAGTCATGCACTTTTTTATGGACCCCCAAAAATTTGGGGCCTCGGTGTGATGTTTATAAAGAAGTGATACTTTCTTCAGGCTGATATCTTGCAAACAGTTCGGAATTTGTGAACATATAAAATCAAAAAATCTTAATTTTTAAGCTGCCTTAAGTATGCTTTAATTTATAACAATTTAATAGTTTATGGCAAAAAACACTTAATTCCTTTAGTTTTTTCTAACTAACTTATATTGGCCTACCTAAACGGTGTTAAGAATCATTCCTAGGAAGTTCATATGTTCTAGAAAGTATTTTATTGAGATCTTAGGTACATTTTTGTAGTTGATTGTTTCCTTGAATTTTGAACGGTTTGCCACCTATGGACCTGAACAGGGGAAAAAAGGTAAAACAAAATAGAATATATTAAAGTTTTCTGCGATCTTGAAGATGATTTTATATGTTCACAATTTGTTCTTTATGACATTTGCCTCAGAGAGTAAATCAAAATTCCGAACAGTTTGCAAGATATGAGCCTTAGAAAATGATTACTTTTTTGAAAAAATGACACCGAGGCCCCAAATCTGCATTAGAATTAAGGTAGGGTCACACATGGCAAATATTTGACGAAAAAACCGTAAACGCTAAATAAATTATATTTTAATTATTTTATTTATTTCAAAAACTGCTTTTACTTAGGACAATTCAAATTAAATATTTAGTTTTATTTTATTGTAAGATTTGTAAGATCAAACAGCATCAAGTTTGATCTTACAAACCACTAGCTACGTCCGTCAGTCTGTCTGTTGAAAGCACGAGAGGGATGGTCCTAGGGAAATTACATTTTCCCCATATATTTTCTGATGATTAAAAACTTATCAAAATGGGCGATAGGACCTAAATGAGTAGACCTAGAAAACCGAATTTGCCACAAATAGTTATTACGAATGAACAAAATTGGTTGAACTGGTAAAAAGTTTTGGATCAAAATATATGACAAACATTGTTCGGGCTTGAAATTCATGAATCTAGCAAGATGAAAATATTGGTGACCGTATTATATTGGTGGTGGGTATATAATATTTGTCACTGACTAATATAAAACTCTGACTTGCTTTAAATGAAATAAACAAATTTGTATGGCCTCCATTAGTTTTCTTTTTTTGCTAGCTTACCCTGCGTTTACGCATGCAAGTAGATTGCTGAAAGTTGAGTATACATTAGGGATGTAACTATTGACATTTTTTGCAAATATGCAAATTGGCATTGCATATAGAGCATTAAAATATATGAAAAACCACGGTATTATTTTTTCACGGTTGTTAAAAAAGTTCACGCACGAACGCAATAAAGTTTTTCATTAAATATTTTCAATTATTTTGAAATACAATATATTTTATTTTAATAATAACTGCGGACATACATCAAAAGATAATTTTTAAATACGGGAAGTATCCCTCACACTTGGAAAAAAAAAATATGAAATTAGTAATATAATTTTTAGAGAAAAATTATTTGATTCCAAATGACCTAAAAACGTGATTTTCATTACTTATACAACATTGGCTATCACGTGGTGGTATGCCAAAAATTTCGCCAAAATTAGTTATATACCTAGTATACATATTATCGAAAATTTCGAAAAATACATCGAATTTTTTACAAGTTGCTTGAGTGTTTACACATGTAAGTAAAAGTTCATTTTGCAAATGTTAGCAAAGGAGAATGATGTCGCCAAAAAACCACAAATGTAAGAAAATTACAGCGAATTAAATAAATAAACCTTTGTACTATCAGCATTTGCTATTTTTAATTCCATTTGCGGCTTGAAATCAAATTTTGTTATTTTAATTAAGTACAATAAAGTGTTGCCATAATTTTCAAATACAAACATTTCTGGGGGAAATGTTTCAAATATACATGAAATAAATTAAAAATATAGTAATTATTTTACCACAATCCATTAAATTTGTAAAATTTTTTTATTGGGCAACTCTGTTTGTTATTTTGACACTTCATTGCAGAAAATGTCAAAAAATCATTGTCCACCTAAATTCACTAGATAGTGAGCTGCAGGTGGCTGCGTGTGTGATTGTGTTAGTGCAAAAGTGTGAATGCATTGTGTTTTTCGAACTGTTACTTGCATGTGTAAACTCTAGGTTAGATTTGTTCGTCCAGAGTATTCGAATACCATATTAAAAATTATTGACGATCTCATTTTTATAATATTGTACATAAACTACTAATGTCATAAATATATTTTTACTTCCTTCACCATGAATGGTAATAGTATATATAAGTTAGTCATTACGAAAATTATATATATTCTGGAACGTTATATAGCGGAGGCGATATAGCCATATCCGTCAAATAACATACATACATGATTGATACATCTAAATATCCTCTATAGTCCCGTTCCGTTTGCTAATATTGGGAAAATCGGTTCACAAATGTCTAAGATATAGGCAAAAACAAACATTTTTATCTATATCTGGATTACTAAGTCATTAACATAGACAATATGGATATCTAATGATAGCTATTTCAAAGCCCGTAGAAATTCGGACCGACAATGAGTCAAAATCGGGAAAAACATTTTTAACTCGATTTTTTTTTTTTTTGTTCACCAAAAACGTTTTTTTATCTAACATTTTTTTCACATACATTTTTTTGTCGCCCAACAAAAATTGTTTTCAATATTCACATACTTTGGTGAAAGGTATACAAGATTCGGCATATGGGAATAAAGCTCTCTTACTTGTTAAACCAACGTTTGATTTTGTAGACATTCAAAAAAGATAAAAATTAAATTCTGTATATATGTATATACCATGAGTTTATTTAAAACATTAATTGATTTACAACTTATTTTGTTTATCAAAGTTTTACTTAAAAAAATAACCATATTTTAGTACATTTGATCGGTTATCCATTGGATATAGTGCGATACATTTGTGTACATACCAGGTGCATTTACACGGCCGCAATATCGGATACCAGCACTAACAATACCAAATTGTATGAAACTTGGCTTGCCATTATAAAAGTCCTTATAACCCAAGGGTCCACCAGAATCTCCCTTACATGTATCAATATAATTTACACCGCCAGCACATATACGTCCTATTGTTATCTCCTGGCGAAAGTGAAACTTTCTTAATTCTGTTTGACAATCAGCACGATCTACCTTTGGTACAACAGCAACCTGAAGAACATCGGAAGAGGATCCTAATAAATTAATTAATAAATAAATAACTATTAAAACTAATTAAATAAATTTCACAATCAATCGACTTTACCTTTTTCGGTTGCTCCCCATCCGGATATGACATATTCTCGATATTCTTTCGTCCTTAGATCATCATATATTGGCAGGCAGATGGTTTTAATGTGTTCTATGATGTATTTTTGTGAAAAGTTTTATAAACAAATCTTAATGATTTTACTTACGTTGAATTTGAACTTTTCGATTGAGTCGCAATAATGCAATATCATGGTATAAATTATTTTTATAATCTTTATGCATTATAATTTCCTCAATACCAACATCTTCGTGGGGAGGAGCACAAACAGTTTTTCGTCCCAGATTCATACAGTCCTGATCGGTGCTAATTCTATGTTCTCCAAGACGTACTGCTATACTATATTGTAAAATGTAATTAAAATTTTTTACTTTTATAACAAAATAATTCTTAAGCTTACAGTGGTTTAAAAGTTTCATTTATACAGTGGGCCGCCGTTAACACATACTCTTAAATAAAAAAGAAAAAAAAAATGTTGTTATATCGGGAAATGTATTAATTAAATAGATCTAAAATGTTAAAGTTCGGATAAATACAAAACTTACGATCACTTATTAAAGAACCACCACATTTAAATGGAATTTCAGGATCGTCAAATTTTAATAGAGCCATCCAGGGAAAACCAAATAATACAGCATCACTACCGTGTGCCAACTTGTTTATGCTGTATGTACCACAAGTATGATATTTCAGTAAATCCAAACCGACAGGATTTAATTGAACTTCTGATTCCTCGCAGCATACTAGTTTCTGTAAATATTCAATTATATTACAGCCAATTTAGTATTTTTTTAAGCATCTTAATACTTACATTATTTCTCATACTACCACATTGGAGATCTGACAACTTTTCTCGCTCCGAATTTGTGATACTACCGCCATTGTGAAGAATATTATTGAAAAGATCATAAGTTGTTTTGCAAGATTTCACCGGCGTACACAGACCATTCTGTCGATTGGGCAGTTTGCAATTTGCCCCGTATTCTGTACATTCAATGAGTAGAGATTGTTTATTATAAATTAAATTACCATCAATTTAAACTGACTTACGTCCTTGTGTAAATGTCCATGTTAATGACAATATAATTATAAAAATGTAAAACATTATACTGTTTTTTACTTAAATTTAAAGCAATTCAATTTATGTTTAAATTCTTCCGCTATGTGGTCTGTTAACATCAGAGGAAAACTTAATTCTGAAGCGTCTTTGTTTTAATCAAATTAAATACAATTTATAATCTAGGGTTTTTTTTTAAATCTCTTATACTATAATAATACTACAAAGTACGTAATAGAGCTGGTAAATTCTACTTGATTACGCGAATTACACACTCAATTCTCTCAATTCTAATATTACTCGATACTTTTATTTTAAATTAACGGATACTTTGTAAAAAGGGTAAGGGTATATATAAGTTTGTCATTCCATTTGTTATTTCCACAATTTTAGTTTGCAACCTCATTAAGTCCAGATCCTTATAGATAGCGAAGTCGATATGGAATTGTTAGTCTGTATGTTAAAATCAACTTTCCGAAGTCCCCCAAGAACATGATTGATACATCAATATATGTGATAGTTAGTCCAAGTTCGGTTGCCATTTAAAATCGGCCCACAGGTGACTGAGATCAGATATCCACGACTACCTCAATTTTTTGATAATTGAAAAGAACTTTCCAATGATGAACACAACATCATGTTGACGCAACAGTTCCTACTGGGATATCACCGGAAGAGTCATCCAAACTTGGATATCATACAGTTGGAGTATCCCCGGAGGCATGTCAGACAGGACCTACGTTTATACAACGAGAGCATACAGAGTTGTGTGCAGGATTCATTTGATAGCAGCTCGTATATGACAGCTGTGAACGACACTCATAGAGAATCTTATTTTATGCGGCGTCAGCTATCGGCTGTGGGCGACCTCCAAGTACGACATTCATACGGTATCCTGAAACCGCGAAATTGATGTATCAGGATACCGTATGAATGTCGTATGGAGGTCGCCCACTGCCGATAACTGACGGCGCATAAAACAATATTCATTCTGGTGCAACTAAGATCAGGATGGAGTAACCGGCTTAATGGCTTCTGGTCGCGCATAGACCATGGCGTCCCCCACTTATGTCCAGCATGTAGTCTGGGTCCTCATATTCAACTGTTCAGCCAGTCCTACTTCTCTACGCCCAGTGGATTTCGGGATTCACCCTGTCGAGGTAGCCCAATTCCAATTAAATATTGTAAAATTGTTAAAATTCGGATCAGAAAAAATGTTTACATCATTTGGGTTTCTCCAGAAATATTTTCATAAAGTGTTTAAACGAAATCCTTAAATTATTCGTAATTTTTTTTTTAATTGGATTATGTCAAAAACCTTTAAGCATTTCTACCAATTCGTGTCTTTTGAAAGCGCTACATTGGCACGTTTCAATCTTTATTTTTATATTTTTACCAAATATTAAGAAAATGTAGACGACGGCGAAGTTGATCGGCCCGTTTAAGAGCACATTTCTTAAATTTTCTCAATATTTCAGGCAACATATTTGCTATGTATTCTATTAGTTATTCACATAAACACGAGACTGTAAATAAATAAGTCAGCAACAATATCAAGATATTGGAATTTTGTATGGAAAATTATAAACTTTAATAATAGTTTTCTGAATATGGGGGTTAAAAAAATAGTAAAATATAATTTAAAATCATAATCATAGATTTTTCTTAAATTAAATGTATATGTATTTAAACAAATTAAGTCTTAAACTACATTTTTATATTTTATCTCATATGATCCGTTATCCATTGCAAATAATATGAAATATTCGTATAACTGGTTGGTACATTTTTAACACCACATGCCTCCAAACCTACACTAACAATGCCGAACTGTATAAAACGTGGACTGTCATTGTAAAAATCCCGATATCCTAATGGTCCGCCAGAATCACCACGACATGTATCTACTAAATCTTTGCCACCGGCACAAATTTGTCCTGATGTTATTGGCAATCGAAGGCGATGCATTCTTAATATTCTCTCACATTCCATACGATCCATAATTGGAACAACAGCAACTAATAGAATATCGGAAGTAGTACCTATAAAGAGAGGAGAAGAATACTGTTAATTAGGAAACTAAATAATTATAAATATTAACCACCTACCATTTTCTGTTGTACCCCATCCGGAGATGACATATTGACTGTATTCTTTATTTCTTAAATTGTCATATATAGGCAAGCAAATTGGTTTAATATGACCTAAAATAAAAACTATTAATTTTTCGAGTATTTTAAGTTTACTTATGGACTTACGTTGAAAATTAATTTTTCTATTCAAACGTATCAATGCTATATCATGATACAAGTTCCTGACATATTTCTCATGTATGATTATTTCCTCTATGCCAATATCCTCCACAGGTGGTGCACATATATTTTTACGGGGTGTTTTTATACAATCCTTTTCTGTGCTTATTTGATGTTCTCCTAAACGTACTGCAACACTGGTAAAAGTAATGAAATTTTTTTTTAATTTACAGTATGAACATTTTTCATTTGCAACCCCAAAAAGTACACAATATATTTGTATATTCTGGATACTTATAGATAGCGGAGTTGATATAGCAAAGTCCACTTTCCGAATCCTTCAAATAACTTGCAACATGATTGATATATCTATATATCAGGTATGATAATTGTTCAGTTGCTATTTAAAATCGGGAAATTCGGCCCACAAATAGCTGTAATATAAGCTTATATCTCGATTACTAATTCATATACATAGATATAATGGATATCAATTGAAAGCCCTTTTATTTGTTTTAGAGTATAGATTGGTGATTCGGCACAGCCGAATATAGCATTATTACCTGTTTTATTATAGTATTACAATACTTACAGTAACTTTTCCAATCTATGAACACAATGGGCTGCCGTTAGAATATATTCTTATGAAAATTAAACAAAATCGATTAAATTTGTGTTAAATATTTACAAATTTTCTAACAACTTACGATCGCTAATTATAGTAGCACCACATTTAAATGGATTACGTTCATCTTTGTATTTCAGTAGAGCCATCCATGGATAACCAAATAATGCTGCTTGATGGCCATTCGAAACCTTGTCCACACTGTAAATACCACAAGTATTATTTTTCAATATGTCCAAGCCATCCACATTCAGCTGGATTTCCGATTCTGTACAGCAAACTAAAGGCTTTAAAAAGTTATGAAGTAAGTTAGTCAGTATTTACAAAAGTTAAAAAAGTTGAAATTTAACGACTTTTATTAAAATTTTTTGTAATTTATTTTTCTCGAATTTAGTTAATATGTTCAGGCTCAGCAATGAATACAACAGAAATATTAAAGGCAATAGATAACAATTTTTATATGGGGATATGGATTTCATGTCAACTTTTGAAACCGATTTCTTCCGACCGCACAGTGTCAGATTTGTGTAATATAGAGGGACTAAAGTCTGAATTTTCAAAACGGGTAAAGATAATTCAATGATTTTCGAAACACAGTTTTCCTATGGTTAGATACATTTTTGGAGAAAAAATGTATAATCATCATCTTGGCGCACCGAGGTGGGCGTGGCAATATTATATTAATATTTATACCCTACACCACCATAGTGAGGAGGGTATAGTGGGTTAGGTTTGCTGATGTTTACAATGTGCAAAAATATTGTTCCAACACCCACCTTAAAGTTTAGCAATCTGCTCAGGATCACTTTCTGAGTCGATTAAGCGATGTCTGATTTTTTAATGGCAGTGCCTCTGTTTGGAGATGATAACGATTTCGTTAAAAATTGCAGCCGACGATTGTTTTCCAGTTTAAACGAATTTTAATTTCTGCTGCCATTAATAGTTTTGAATTGTAGGAAGAGTCCAAAAATTTCTTTCCTTTGTCCTTTCACAGCAATCTTCAAAATTTTTTTCTGATCTTCCACCTGTTGGTTGGACTTTGGCATCACAAATAAATTTAGTTATATCGATTTTTGAATTAAGCCAATCAGCATTCCATTTCAAAAATCTCAACTTAGTTGTATTTGCTTTCTTCCATTTCACGTTTGTTTCATAACAAAACTATTTTACAAAATTGTTTAACATAGAAAAGTCTACAATTTTGTCGCTTCCAGTACTAATATTTCCACATATAAAATCAAAAACACGTTCAAATTTCGAAAATTTCACTACGAAACATTTGTTTGGCCATGATGTTTTTATAGTTCAAAAATTTCCGGGGTTCAATTGGGGTGGATTTTCTTTTTTGTTTCTATAAATAGGAAGGTTGGTAAACGGTATAGTAAAAAAAATGTCACTGAACTAAACTCTGTAACTTTTTTCTATTAAAAATTTTAAAATTAAGAAAAATCTTACCTAAAATGGATGTCTTGAATATCACTCATAAACAAATTTAGCAGGCCTTATTTTGAAATGTAGTGAAACTCTTATTTAGTTTAAATATTGTACTTTACTATTCAAAAAGAATTTTTAAAAAATATCAAAAAACAAAAATTCAACGCATCCAAACATTGAATACTTTTAGCAAGAACTATTAAAAAATTTTAATGTCAATTAAACATCTCACTCTTTGATACCGTTATATTTATGTTGTTTACATATTTTGTTTTTAAACTTGTTTTTGTAAATACCAGGGTTGTTGTTTATTATATTCAATATTTTTTTTTTTTTTAAAGGAGTTTTTTTAAATTAAATTCCGCTAAAACAACGAAATCTGACACTGTGGACCGGGATGAAATTTGCTCCAAGGTCCTATTGGATATTCATTAAGTTACAATTTTTAAGCAAAGATCTGTCAAGAACTCTCTGAATAGTTTTTTTGCAAACCATTTTGAAATAAGTCAACCTTTTTTTTTAAAAAAAATAGGATCATTTTTTAATATTTTTGCACAAAAGAAAGCTTTGATCTTTTCTTTTAAGAGCTTTTTGGTCGCTTAGTGGCTTGTAACTGAAGACATACAATTTTTGAGTTAAAACATTTATTTGATTTTGCAAAAAAAAGTCAAAAAAAATTTTTTTTTTTTCGAAAGATTGAATAAATAGCTGTCTAAACTATTTGGGATAAATGTTGCTAAGAACAATAGGTAATAACTTGGATGAGCAAAAACACCTGTTTGACCAAATGGTACACTTGACATGAAAGCCACCATATAGTATATGACAAATATTTTCATATACCCCAATCTTATTGCAAAAGAGTGCATCCTTGTGCCGACCACTGATGTAATATTAAATGTGGGAATAACTGATTATATTAAGCTGCTCTTATTGAATAATTCTTTAGAGTGGCACATTGGGGCGGAGCTTCGAATAAATTAAATCAATTTGAGCTTAACTCGCTAAAATTTCCATAACACCATTCCTAAATATTTTGCATTATTCAAATACTTTTGTTTTATTGGAATTCTTTTTATGAATGATTAAACTTTTTTATTAAATTCGATTCAAATTGAATGGACGTATTTTTTCTTCATTTAATTCATTCTGCATTTATTATATGAGTTTTTATAAAAATTATGAGAATTTTTAGTGCAATTAAATTTACTTGTACATTTCGATTCTTATCCACGCGAGACAGCAACGTATTTAAACTTGTTTTTACATTTATAGACGAAACTGGAGACATTACTGAAATGAGTCTTTTATCAGAACTTAAAGAAATTATTAAAATTATTATTAAAAATCCAAAAGAACTCCAATTGTATAATAAAGGTTTTTATATGCTTAGAAAAAACTAAAAATGTACTGAAATATTGTATATTCTTTATCATGCCTTACTTTCGATTTCTCCAACATTTACAATCAGACAGAGAATTTTTTCCAAGTCGAGTTTTATTAAAACTAAAGAAAAAATCGTTTAAAAAGAAAACATTTACTAAAATCATATAAAACCTCACATGTGTACACAGAAAAAAGAAATTCATAATTGGAATGAATTTTGTAATAGATATTATTAATCGAACATGACTTTTTTTTCCCAAACTTTTTTCATTCAGAATAAGAACATGTTCATAAATATTATAAAAGTGTACATGACCGAATTTTAAATTTCTAGATATTTTATAATAAATTGCATTACAATAGCATTACCTAATGGCTTAGTTCAAATATGTTTGTAAAATAGCCCTATATTACCAATTAATCAAGATGAATCAAAAAAGTCTGAAACGTAAAAAAAAATATCATAAAACATCATTTAGCATCCATTAATATTAAAGTATTTGATCTGCTTCAAAAAATGCGGTCAATATCGCGCATATTTGTTCATTTTTTAGCTGAAAATCATAAAAAAACATAAAAATTTTCCAAGGAAAATTTCAAACATTTTCAACCAACATAAAAATATAAATGAAAATTGAAATATTTTTTTCAAGCCTCCTAGATTTTATTTAAAAACAAAAAAATATGAAGTATGATTTTCTTAAGAAATTATTTATAAATGTTATGAATTTAAATCAATGAAATCAAATCATACTAATGGTCCTCATGTAAACGCTTAAATGCCACGCAAACTGTGCAATCTGTGCATTTTTACACTCTCGCAAATGAACTGTCAAAATATGTATGGAAATTCGTTTGCACAACTCCGATAAGTGCGCGACAATTTAGACTCGCAAAATTGAATTTATTGTGCATTTGATTAATCAGCTGCTTTTGTTTACTTTTATTTATGAAAAATAAAAATAAAATGTAAATGTTTTGTGCATGTGAAAATTGTGTAACTTTGGAACAGAATCATTGGATTGAATGGCAATGTGTATGGAAACTTTAACCAACAGCTAGAACATAAACAAAATCTTCCAAACTATGTATATCATCGTTTGTTCCAAAGATTTAACTTTCATTCAACATTTTTAGAATTTAAATTTATACAATTTGAAAAAATTATTTTTACAGCTTTTGTTGAATTTATTTTTATTTGACATTTTTAACAAATATAAACCTTCTATGTAAACTTGCACAAAATTGTAAAGGTGGGTTCATGAAACACGTCGCGCAAATTTGCACATTTACACAAATGGGAAACTTAAGCGATTAAATGAGTACCCTTACTATTTATGTTGAAACTTTTTTCTGTGTATATAAAAAGACCTCAAATACCATATTTTCTTTGTTATGATTTATTTTTTGGTTGAATTGTTGTTTTTCATGTTTTCATTAATAAAATAGACAAAATGAAACACTTGATTCCGTAGCAATAACATGATATAACGATCGCGTCAATGCGGAACTACATAGTTCCACGAACTGCAGGGTGGTTTTGTATGGGTAAAGAATTGAGATAGTGTTTGTGTATTTCAAAAAAAATAAAAAAAATATGTGTGTGTGAAGAGAGACTTATTTATTTAACCCTTTCAGACATTTTGACCAATATATTGGATATTTTGTTTTTTCCTTTTGAAGTCATGTAGCGTTGACGCAAATAGACAGATTTTTAAGTTAATGGCGTTATCAAAAAAGAGTTTACTAGATTATATATGTGATTTAAACATCTAATTTTTCATTACTTTTTGTTAAATTATTTTCATAAGTTCGTTAGCGTTGTATAAGTGTTTATGAGACATAGTAATATTCAGTGCTTTTTTAAAGTCATAATTACATTATTTTAAACTCTAAAAAAACGTGTAAATATTAATTCAGTATTTGTTATATATTTGTATATTAATTTCAATTAATAACATTAATTTTTTAAAATTTATTTATAAGAAACATCTCAACTAAAAAACTTTGTCCAAAATATTTATCACTTGGCAGCCAGATGTGACGATTTACTTGTAATTTGACTTCATATTCAAATTTGCTCACACTGAAATTTTCAGTTCTCTATCTCAACTATTTCTCTATAATGTCTGAAAGGGTTAATTCATTTGAAAAGAGTCCAGCTATATATTTTTGTAAACCGTGTGTTTTGTTTGGCATTTAAAAATAATTTTAGTTGAGCAAAATATCCAAATTTGGAGAGTAGATTTGAAATTGATTATTTATAAACACAAAAACAAATGAGAAATAAAATATTAATGCTCATACCCCTTGAACTATTAAATAAAATCTTATTTAGTCATTTTGGAACACTCAATAAAACCAGAACTTCTTATTTTTTGCCATTAAAAATCCAATAAATAAAAATATTAATAGTGAAAAATATAGTATACATTTTCTAAATTGTGTTTTTTTATGCCAATCACAAAATTGTCACTTTGTTTAACTTTAATTATTAGATGCGTATGTTGCAACCAAATAAAATAAAACAAAAATAATCAACTACATATGTACTTACAACATTTTTTATGTTACCACATTTTAATGCTAACAATTCCTGCCGTTCTGAATTTGTCGGCTTACCACTTCCGCTAGTGAGAATTTTATTTAAGAGTTCATATGTTGTTTTGCATGATTTTATGGGCACACAACGACCACTTTTTTGATTCGGCATTAAGCACTCGTTATCATATTCTGCACAATTAAATAGACAATCCAAATTAATCAAGGGTTAAATCACATAATTTGAGAAACTTAAATTACTCACGACCATGTGTAATTGCCAATATTGTTAAAGTTGAAATAATAAATAACCAAAACATTGTATGTATTTCAAAAATATTTTTCTAGTAAACGAATCTTCTTAAAGCGCGAATCTTCTTTGTTCGCGCACTAAATTTATATAATTTTAATATTCAATACAATATGACTTTAAGAATACTTAATCAACACTACTTAAGAAAAATGTTTAACAACAAAATATAAAAATATTGAACACATTAAAAAGCCAACTAAAGCTTATACTCGTATATTTTATATACGTTATTGGCTTAAAAAAAATCTTCTCTGAACGGTTTGTTGTTTCAGACCCGTGTAGGGATTCCCTCACACTCCCAAAAATATCTGAGAAAAATTTTACGGCTAACAAAAAAAAAAAAAAAAAAACAATGAGTGTATACTTTGTTCAACATTTAAATTTGTCATCAAATTTATTGAAATGTTGTTTATTACTCACTTGTATTCAGAATCAATTGATTATTAGCGGCACTACAAAATCATTTTAATATCTTAAATGAAGAAACTGAAAGTTTAAATTTTTATTTAGTGCACTTTTCAAAGTCGAATTAAGTTTGATATTTTCATCATTCATTAGAAGTATGTTTTACGAATTAATTCATATTAGCACTGTTTTGTTACAAAAAAAAAATATGAGGAACTAAATACGTATTACAAATTCTTACAAGTTTTTATTGAACAAATTTTCACGTACCTAAAAATGTGGATTTGTAATATTTAGTTTTTTGTAAAAGTTTTAGTTAAAATTTTAGTCGACCTTTTTATACCCTTCACCTTCGTGAGAAGGGTATATATAAATTTGTCATTCCGTTTGTAATTTCCACAATATAATTTTCCGACCCTATAAAGTATATATATTCTGAATCCTTATAGATAGCTGAATCCTTATAGATAGATGTCCGTCTGTCTGTCTGTTGAAATCAATTTTCTGAAGATCTGTCTGTCCGTCTGTCTGTTGAAATCAATTTTCTGAAGACCTCAGATATCTTCGGGATCCAAATCTTCAATAATTCTGTCAGACATGCTTTCGAAAAGTTTCCTATTTAAAATCAGCAAAATCCGTCCATAAATAACGGAGATATGAGCAAAAATCCGAGACAACCTCTATTTTTGGCCAATTTTTTTATCTATATCTCGATTACTAAGTCATAAATATAGAAAATATGGATATCTAATGATAGATATTTTAAAGTCCATTGCATCGATGTATATAAGGCTATACAAAGTTGGACTTACAATGGGTCAAAATCGGGAAAAATATTTTTTAACCCGAATTTTTTATGACAAAAAACTTTCTTTTGTCAAAAATTTGTTCACTAATAAATTAAAAAATTTTTTTTTTTTAAATTGGAAAAAACTTAAAAAACTATTAAAAAAAAAATTTAAAAAAAAAAAATTTTTTAATTTTATTTTAAAGTATAATTTGGTGAAGGGTATATAAGATTCGGCACAGCCGAATATAGCTCTCTTACTTGTTTTATTTATTTTAGCTATGAATTGAGCTTGAGATTAGTGTTATTTCTTCATTATTTTATAAAATTAATCTAAACTTCAATTAACTATCGGTGTTGTCATAGAATCCAATCTTTGTCGGAATCGATTTAAGAATCGATACAAGAAGTTCAGTATGTTCAGTAACATAAAACTAAATAAAGTATACGGGGTTGTCATAGAATCCAATCTTTGTCGGAATCGGCTATCGGTTTTATATTCGATCTAGAATTAAATTCTTAATTCATAAGCCAAATGTACCTTTTTTGTCGTTTTCAAAACCGATTCCGACAATGATTGGATTCTATCACAACCCCGTATAACTGTATTTAGTTTTATGTTACTGAACTTCACACATTTTGCTAAAAACAATAGGTAATAAGTTACATGGATGAGAAAAAACCACCTGCTTAGCCAAAATTTCAAATTTTGACCCCCTCTACTCAGAAAGTTTTCGACCGATCTTGTTGAAAAATTGTGTCTGAATTACTATCCAATAGAACTAACTATGGTGCAATTTCATCCCAATCGGAAAACATCGATTTCAAAAGTTGGTTCACTTGACATGAAATGCCCCATATAAGTAGCAACAATTTTCATTGCCAAGTAATGTGTTAAAATGCTAACTTTTTGCACTTCACAACATAGACAATAGTATTTTAAGACGGTGATGTCATTGGAGGCAAGTACCCACCAGTTATGAAAGTATCCCTTATAGACAGTAGTTGTCACAAATATCTGATCATTTGGCTGACACCAATTGATATATTTTGGGTAATTTCACACATATGTGCTCTTTGTAGTGCAGAGAGAGGTCAATTGTTTACTTCATACATCACATGTAATCTAGAGTGAAGACAAATTTCACTAAGTGTTTCTAGTGCATTTTTTTGTGATGTATAATTTGTACAAACTGGTTTTATACAAATTGTGTTGATATAATTCTCATACAGTTTATTTTCTTTATGCTTAATTATACTGACATCCGATGTAACCTAGCTTGAAGTCAATTGTCACTTTATTGTCTCTAAGTAACCGAGAGTGTAGTCACTTTAAACGTTTCTTTTGTACTGCACTTCAGAATGTAGTTATTTTATACACCAGAAGTAATCTATTGGATAGTTGTCGGAGGATGGTTTGTTTAAACAATATTAAAAACAATACTAAATGTTTGTTATCTATCCGATTTAAAAGATTTTTATATATATATATGGAATCTACTAGAAAATATATAAAAAATCTATATATATAGTTTACGATATATTCACATTTGAAAATTAAATTTTAATTTGACTACCTTTGTATGTATATGCATGTAGGTCTCAATAATTTTTTTATATTTTTTTCCACAACTCGATGTTTGAATTTACATTTATAGTGATGCAGTTTAAGTGAACACACTTCAGAGTAAAAGAAAATATAATTAGTTTTTGCAAATATACTTTAAAGCGACAAACTTTGAATATCATTATTAAAATGATAGATAGTTATTAGTTTTTACAGATGTGAAATAATAAGTTAACTTCTATAATCATAAAATAATTGATTTAAATTTTTTGTACAAAATTTAAAAGAGAATAACACTAACTAAACCAAAATTAGACTGATATGTGGAAATCTGGCGTATAAGAACATTTTTTTTTACAAAATCATCTAGATAATTTTTTTCAAGGTTGGCTATCGACTCGAACGGTAAATAGTAACGCTATTTTGGATTATATCGGTAACGGTAGCTTAGCGGTAATGGTATTTGCTATTATTTCGGTAACGGTATTTTAATGATAACGCTAATATCCTGACTTCATTCAATTCAATTATTGAAATAAAAAAATTGTATTTGAGGTAAGTGTATTTAGGGTTTATCATTAACGGCAATTCCAGTTATTTCGGTAACGGTAGCTTAGTGGTATCGTAAGTTGAGCTGAAATTTTACCAAAAAATTAAATTTTCTTTAACATATTTTGATATATTTCCATCACTTGGTCACAAATGGGTTAAAAAGGTTATTTTGTATTTTTTAAAATTTTGAGAAAAATGCAAAGTTTTGAAATTTTGACAAAATATATTGAAACCTATGTGCTTTAGCTCTCATCTGTTTGTTTTTGGGAATTGTGGTATTTTCAATAGCAAATTAATTTTTGCACTTTTGCAATTTTATCAGAAATGTCTATAACAACAATGTCAAACACTACCAACAATAAAAAAAATATTAATTTTCAAAAATATTCCTTATTATTGCAAAATATCTTCTATAAATTTTTAAATTATTCAAAATTTAAATTTTCCCCTAGCCAAACTGCAATAACAATTTAAATAATGTTTAATATTTAAAATACTTTAAATCCATTGTTATTCTAAATCAATGATGCCCAAGCCCTATACTCTTGGTGCTCTTTTGTTTTTGTAAATGCTCTTAGCTATAGGCTGTGTGTTTCTATACTCAATAGAACACTCAGGCACTAGTAATATGAAATACACAAACAACTTTGTCTTGTTGGTTTTTTTGTCGTTCTTCAGTGTACACACGCAAATGGAAAACAACAACACTTTCGTATGCTTTGCTGGTAAACATTGACGACAGCGATCATCAACGTAGATTTTGTTTTTGTTTATCGTATGGTATTGTTTCAAAAAGTGTGTATTTTTTTCTTTATTCTTTGTATGTTTTGGTTTTTACAACAATAAAAATTGCATAAAAATTTGTTTTTCTTTAAATGTATTGGTGTTTGCTCTTCCATAAGGAACTTTTGGGCACCTCTGTTCTAAATTATTAAAAATATAAATATATAGTATGTATTAATAATGTTCTAATTGAATAAAGAAATAAAATACGTAATAAACCACATCCACTTGCGTTTTAATTGAGGTTATTTAATTTTAAGTACTGCGCCTAAAGGTATGCTTTAAAAATATGAATTAGCATAAAATTAGCGCCATCTATTGTTTGCATGTGCCATTTTTCAAAATTTAAAAAATCGGGTTTTTCAGTCTGGCAACATTTTCACAAAAAATCAATGCCGTTAAAAAAAATCGGTCTGGCAACACCGGTTTTCGTCTACAAAAAATGTAGGGCTACCAGATTGTTTTTTGTAACTGCATCGATTTTTTGACCAAAGGTTGCCATATTGAAAAATTTATTTTTTTGATAATTACAAAAGCTATGTCCGAAACAATAGATGGCGCTAAATTTTGGTAGTTTACGAAATATAAAGCATACCTTTGGGCGCTAAATTTAAATACACCTCGCAACCAAAACACAGGTTATTTTTAAACTTAAAAATAAAAAACAGCTTTATAAGCACAACCTGCAAATCATTAAACATACAAAATTTAAGGTTTTGCAAGTTGACAAATGTTAAATTTTTTTTATTGTTGTTGTAGATTTGTTTATTGTTTTTCATTAGTATATTTATATTTCAATGGGTTTTAATGTCACAATGTAACTTTATAATTCAAAGTTACTTCAGTTTCTTAGTGCTTTTTTCTGATGATTATATTATAACTAAAGTTTTATCGTTTTTAAATTTACACATACATATTTATATAAAAATTAAATAATTAAAAATACACAATTCAGCTAAGACAAATAAATTAACGAAATAGTTATAATGTTTTTTGTGTGTATTTGTCGGTTAATTCGAGGAGAACCAACTAGCGGCAAATTTTCTTTAAGGTCATGAAGGGTATTCAAGGAGTATTAGAAAAGAAAAGTTATTTATCTTCTTCTAAAAATATAAAGTTTAAAGAATAGGAAAATAAAAAAAAAACCAATCAGTATAAAAAGTCAATAGAATAAATTTAAAAGAAGTAAAAAAAGATAAGTTTAAAACCAATTAACAAAAGCAAGCAATTGAAGCAAATCAAGGAAAATTACAAATATAATTTTGTATATCAAACGATTTCATTTATAAAACAGTTATTTTACTTAGTTTTTTCTATAACTGCATATAAATGAAATTGTTCTAAAGATCTTTTAACAATAATATCAAAGTAATTTTTTCTATTGTCAATGATCTGAAGTGGTGATATATAAAATTAAATATGTGTATGTTAAAGTTATTAATAAAAAGTTTTGCATAGCCAGATAAAAAAAGAAACAAAATAATGCTTAAAAAATACTGAGAATTGAAACATTAATAAAATCTGTTTTAAAAATACTGAGGATAAAAGCAATAAGAAATATTGTTAAATAATACTAAATACATACATACTTAGAAAATGATCTTAAAAGTAAATAAGCACATAAAACAAATAATGATAGTTAATAAATTATTGATATACAAATATTATATACTATGTAAATTGATAATACATATTCAGTGTTATTTTGAATACCTTTTGGTTAAATTATCTTTGGCTATTTTCATTAACACTTTTCAACTGAATATCTACTCTAAGTAATCAATAAAGTTAATAACAATTAAAATTATATTAATGAAAAATATAAAAGACCCGCATCCAATTTTTAGAAGTAGATAATTAATAGAGAAAAATAGAGTGTAGTTGTTTGTGGTAGTAGTTTGTGGCAAGAAAAAAAGGTGTCATATTAAATCGGTAGTAGTAGTAATAATAATATAATAACGTAAAGCAACGAACGCAACATATCAACAGAACACGTGATGTGACATTTAAAGTGTATTAGCGAATTCAAAACTATGCAGATGTTAGCCAAAATTGTTTATTTAATTGCAGCTAAAAGAGGACTCTCTTCGCCTATATTTCAAAAAGGAAAAAAAAGAAAGAAAAAATAGGTTAATTACTTTTTTTTCCATACAGTTTAGTGGGATTTAATTCACGAGTCTTAATGTAGGGCATTCTAGGCCACGCCCAAGTCACGGGCAATGAACTTTCATAGTTAAAGTTGTACAATTGATCTGATAACCACTTGCGTTTATCTTGAGGTTCGGGATAAGTTGAGGCAAGACCTTAATATCAAACATATTATAATAAATCAATTTTCATCAATAAAAAAAAAATAAAGGTTTAAGCGTAAATTACCATTGTCATAAGCACATTTTGTAACACCAATAGCAATTCGCATAGAGATCTCTTGGATGGTATTCAATGGTGGATACAGGGAACCACGATCTAAATCAGCTTGATCCACAAAGTTGGCAAGTTCTTGAGCAGCAATTAGGAACATATCATCAGGTATGTGATGAGTACCTGTAGCAATAACGCCCAATGCTACACCTGGGAAGATGTATGCATTATTGCCTTGGCCAGGCGCGTAAGTCTTACCATTAATGGTTACAGGTGGGAAGGGTGAACCCGAAGAGAAAATAACACGGCCCTAAAATAAATAAAATGGTAAAAATATTGCTTAAAATAAAAATTGAATGTCCGTTTGAAATTTATGCAGAATTTATAGAACATATGTTTTATTCGCAAATTTTAAAAACTAATTTTGACTTTGTTCTTTTATGAACGCACATGAAATATACTATATATTTCGTTTGCTTTCGAATATGTTTAATTTATTCGAAAAAATAATGCATAAAAAATGTTATAACGAAAGATAAAATTTAATTGTATTTGTGAGCATTTCTTGTGAAATTTTCTTATGTATTTGAGTATTCATTTTTGTGAAATTTGCATTTTTTTATGTTATTTGTGAATTAAATATATGATATTTTATGTGTCTCATTAGGCTTTTTAGAGTGCTTCAAATTAATTTAGTTTCTTTCAGTTTAATTCACTACAAGCTTATTTCGTAATTAAAAATTTATTTTGCTTCATTCAAATTATAATAGAATCAACTTATAATTAATTAGTAACAGAATTCATTCATCATATTAAAGAGTAAATTGAATTAAAATATTTTGTCTTCATTTAGTTTAGTTTTTGTTTTGCCAAAATTAATTGAAAAAAGATGTCTAAAGCTTTTTTGCAATAGATTTGAATTGAAGAAGAAATATATCATCCAATACATTTTTTTAACAATTTTGTAATGGATTTGAATTAATGAAAACCTGAATGATTCTACAAGTAATTAATGAAGATAATGAATTCTTAAAGGAATGAAGAAAATAGGTTTAGAGTACTAAGGAATTAAGACTTAAGAATTAATTCGTATTGGGTTTAGTGGAATTTTTAAGAGAATATACATATTTAATTTGATTTTGAAAAATAAATTAAGAAGGTATACTTTCGGACCTTTGATATCGATGCAATAAATGGATCTATAAATTATCAAAGGGCTTCCGAAATTTGATTTCAACAGTAATAAAAACATTAAAAAATTAAACTTACATCTGTGTTTTGATAGGCTTGTTCGGCTGTACATTCTGCCTTACTGGTAGGATTAGATAAAGCAAACACAACTGGGCGATCATTATTAGCTGCCATAGTTTGTAGAACTTTAGGAGTGAAAATACCAGCAGCAGCAGAGGCGCCAATTAATACCTAAAAAACAAACAAAAATTTAAATAAGAAATCCAAAAAATATTCAACAATTTTACAGACATTACCAAGAAGTCTGGTTATGCGTAAACTAATAGTTATACTGTCGGTTAAAATTATTTTTGTATGAAACCTGTCGGTATAACTCTTAGTTAACAGATAACCAGACTTCGTGTTAATGGAGGATAATCATTAAACTCACATTAGGTTTAATTTTTTCAACAATTTCTTCCAAATTTGTCATAGGTTCGACATCCTTGGCGTAATTAAGTTTGTGACCCTCCAGACTGCCTTCATCGCGAGTGGTGGTCAATAAGCCATTAACATCAACCATCCAGATTTTGCTGCGGGCCACCTAACAATTCAATTTCAATTTAATTTTAATCTATTTAAGGTGTCTTTTAAATTACTCACATCTATTGGTACACCCTCAGCTACCATGGCTTTAACTGTTAAATCAGCAATACCAATAGCCGCCTCACCAGCACCAGCAAACAGGAAGGTGTAGTCAGCAAAACTTTTGCCTGTAATACGCTTCGAAGCGTATAAACCAGCTACCGCTACCGAAGCTGTACCCTGAATGTCATCATTGAAGGTACAATATGTATTACGATATTTATCGAGGAACCTAAATGCATTGTGATTGCCAAAATCTTCAAATTGTATCAATGCATTTTGACCATAACGTCTCACTACAGCCTCCATGAATTCATCAATAAAATCATCATATTCTCGTCCGACAACACGCTTTTGACGTAGACCAACATAAAGAGGATCTTCCAAAAGATCAATGTTGTTGGTGCCAACATCAATAACAATGGGCAAACATTGATGAGGCTTAATACCAGCCAAGGCGGTATATAAAGCCAATTTACCAACAGGAATACCCATGCCGGAAGCACCTAAATCACCCAAACCTAAAATACGTTCACCATCTGTGACACAAATAGCACGGACATCTGGTTCGGGCCTGTTAAAATACACAAATAAATTATAAGTTATAAAATATTTAATAAGTATCCAATAAATACCCACCAATTTTTAATAACATCAAACACATGGCCACGGTCATTGATGGTCACAAAAAGACCACGAGGTCTACGATAAATCAGACCAAATCTTTGACATGCCAAACCCACAGTGGGTGTATACACAATTGGCATCAATTCCTCAATATTCTCCGAGAGAAAACGGAAAAAGAGACGTTCATTACGATCTTGCAAATCACTCAAATATAAATATTTATTTAAAGATTCACTGTAACGATTGACTGCAATTTTACACAATTGCAATTGTTCTTCCTGAGTTTTAAAGCGTGCAGGTTGTAAACCATGTATACCCAATACTTGGCGCTCTTCGAGGGTAAATGCTAGACCCTATAAATAAAACAATATTCAATGTAATACGTAATCGTTTTTAAAAAACAAATATTTTTTTTAATTCTCAAATTACACATAGAACAGCGCTGTGCTGTTGTATGAATTTAACATTGGGGTATCGTTTAATTTCATTTAATACTCACTTTGTTTAAACGTGGATCTCGAATGTGATCGATGCCCATTACTTGTGAGGGGCACAAAATGTCACCAACCACTTCATGATATTCACGTACTTGTGTGTTGTTGGCAACAGCGGCTGCAGCTGCTGTTGTTGTTGGGTTGTTTGATGACCGTGCTGATGCACATATTTTGGTTAGATTTCCGTACAAACTGTAACACATTCATTATTATAAATAATATTGTATTTGATTGGATTGCAATAAATAAATTGATTGAACTTATAAAATATCAAGTTAATTATATTAAACTTTTGTAAAATGCTAAATTTTTGGAGAAATCTTGTATAATTTTTGTTTGTAGTTTACGAAAATTTGGATTTTTTAATGGTCATTTTGTCAATAAAATAGATATTACTAATTTCGTAAGCTACATTCGAACCAGTTTTTTACTTTATACGGATGAAACAAATTGGCACGGTCTGAGGTCGATATTCGATTGTGGAAACACAATTTTGATGAAGCGAGTATTATGGTTGGGGCAGCTTTTTCTGCTGTTGCAAAAACAAGGATATGTTAAAAGTGAACAGTAAAATTTATATTGAACTTTTAGAAGATGATCTAATTTCAAATTGTGGTTCACTGAACATAATATTCCTCTGTTGGACGAGCAGGATTGCAGATCGGATTTAAACCAGAGGGTGTATTTGTGAGGGTACATGGTCCGCAAAGTTTACAAAAAAATAATGCCCAGAAGTGAGAGAGTACAAATTAAGAATTAAACAGAAGTGGGAGCAAATTGATCTAAGTTGTTTAACTTAGTGGAAATATTGTCGTACTTAAGATATTTAAGATATTTAGAGACAATTTTGAAGCAACTGTTCATCAATCTAGAACGAAAGGGCAGTCGATTGAAAATGTATTACTCTATATCGAAAACCATACAACATCAGAGGCCGAATTATCGCATTCGTGATCGAATGAACTTTCGTATCGAATAATAATTTCGATATCGTAATTATAACAAAATGTACTAAATTTCATGCTCGATATCGAAAGCCGTAATCTCAAATAAGAAAATTACGATCGATTTTATCGATATCGAATGCGGTATTTCGGCCCCAGGTTCCATTTACTGACAAAACGAAGTTTATCAAATTTATTTATACTTTATAATTTAAATATTAATTAAGGGCCTGGCTCACAAAATGCGAACGAACATTTTCTTTCTTATTTTATATTGAAAACAATAACAAAAATTCAAATTTATTTGTTGTTTTCAATATAAAATAAGAAAGAAAATGTTCGTTCGCATTTAGTGAGCCAGGCCCTAAATAAAAAAATGTACATTTTCCCTTACTTTTTCAAATATAAACTTAATCCACTCTACGGACAATACAACAACATTTACAAACAAAATTTTAATTGCATCCAAAGTAGCTAATACACAGTTTTTTTGATTTTATGAAATTATATATTGTAAATAACTTCACTTATCTAATTTTAAATTGGTTTTTAGCAATTATTTAAAATTAAAAATTGTTTATGCATATGGGGGATAAAATAAAATAAAGAATTATTAATCTATATAAATATATAAATGTCTTTGTAAGTTTGTTTGTTTATTTGTTTGTTTGTTTGAGTATCACGCCTAAACGGCTGAACCGATTTTATTGAAATTTGGAACGTAGATAGATCCTTACTTGGAAGCGTCAATAGGCTATAAATTGTTTCAATACTTGGACCAGAAAGGGATAAAAAGGGGTAAAATTGGTACCTTTAGTTTTTAAACAATAATTACTAAACGGCTAAACCGATTTTTACATCGACAGGGGTAGCGAAGCGCACCGGGTCAAGCTAGTTTATAAATAAAAAATAAAAATATTGAAGAAATCAAGATCATGGATTTGAATATATAGAAAAAAATAGTTCAAATTAATAAAATCCAATGAATTTAACCAATGTTAAATTCATTGGTTCTTCACAAGAACTTAAAGCACTTTGGGTTTATTAGTTGTGATAATTTGAGTTATTTTACAAATATTTAAAAATTAGTAGAATCAATGAGAAATAAATTTATCAAAACTATTTGTTGAATAATATTTTTTGCACATATCTATATATAGATAAGAAATAAAAGTATCCAAATGACGAATTGGTGCTCACATTTTGTTGTATTCTCATAAACTAGTACCCCACATATAATTATCAATAGTCATATGCAGCACTATCTTTAAAGTGAAAAGTTAGATTAGTTAAGATTCCTAAAATTTACAAACGTCAGCCTTAACCTAAAAATAACCATTTTAATTTAGTTAGAAGAATAGAAATCAAAACAAAACTTCTGAGGGGTGTTTTTAAAATAACACTTAAACATATTTATTTTTGATAACAGTATCAATTAACAAATAATTTTAAATGTGATTTCTTTGTTAAAACATCATTAAAAACATCACAATTTGAAAAGTAAATACATAGCAACAAAAAATAGTAATGCTGTACATCAAATCAATAATAAAAACAAATATGAATCTTGTATGTATTTCGTTTTCTGTTTACTATTTTTTATCTACAAACATACATTTGATGGCTAAAAAAAACTTAAACTATCTAAAAATATGTAGATACATCATACAAACAATGACGACAAAATGGTAATAAATAAAAAAAATATTAGAATCATCATCATAATCATCAACAACAGCATGAGTTGTTATCATAAGTTACTATTCAATTGTCAGCTGACTCTTAACTTAAGGTTGTTATACCCAAAAATTAGCAGTTAACAAATATCAAACTCATACATTTGTATACATTAGGCCGGGTCGATTTGTATGGACGATCAAAAAGTAAAAAATCGTATAGCAGAAACGCAATCTACGGAAAATTCTAAGAAATTTTCCCAAGAAACCATGGGTCTAAAATCAAATCCTATCTTGCGCATTTCGTCTTTTATCCAATAAAAAAAAAACTATTAAAAAAATACTGAAATATCATTTGAAAAAGAAATACGAAATGCGCAAGATAGGATTTGATTTTACACCTATGGTTTCTTGGGGAAAATTTCTTAGAATTGTCCGTAGAATGCGTTTTGCTATACGCTATACGAAAAAAAAAATCGACCCACCCTAGTATACATACATACATACATATTGCTCATTTGCTGCAATGTCATAATCCAAAAAAAGTCGTTTCGAGAAAAACAGCTTTGAATGTTTTATGACATTTTACTATTTCTTAAATAAATTTTCAACAAATCATGAGATTTCAGGAATATAACCAGACTTAAATAATATATGGTAATATCCTTCTAATCTGTATTTAACCCAAATATTTTCTTGTCAAATATTCGAGAAAACATGAATTTTGATTTTGATGTTTACAACAAAAAACACTCTCACGCAAAAAATAATTGACTTTTTTGAAAACTATATGAAAGACTATAGAACGGCGCATATTTTGTATTACTCAGTTCAAAAAACACGGATTTTGAGTTATGACGTTGTTGCAGCAAATAAGCGATATGTATATTTAAAACATTTACATTTGGAATTTGTTTATGAAGAATTCAAAATGCTATCAAATAAAATATATTTTTAATATGACACAACGATAGCATACATATCTTTCTTTATAGAAATATTTAGCACGCTTAATTGGAGTGAGAACTAAATTTGAATTTATTGTTCATAGATAGATAGTAATAATACCCAATAGAATACAAAAGCTTTCATTAGCGGCATTTGTATTCCATTTGTCTTAGTAGTAACAGAATGAAAATAATCATAAACAATATTTCGATTGCTACTACCTGTGGTTGTTGAATAGAAGTACTTACACTACGTACTTGACATATTTTATGATATCTATATTATTGTGGAACAAACTCACACCACATAACGAACGCTAACTAGTAAAAAAATGTGTGACGTGTTGTCAAAGCAAATTGTTTTTCAATATTCACTCATATACAGCATGACCGAGAATATGTTATACAGATAACAGGAATTTTTATACCCTTCGCCTTGGTGATAAGGGTAAGTATCGGTGACATTCTTGAATAACGGCGTATCGTATAAAATCAATTTTAATGGAATAAAAAAAAAATCGCTCAGATACTCGGATTTATGTGCGGAAACATTCATAACTAAAAAATCAACCTAAAAATTATAACAAAATTGAATTACATTTAAAATTCAAACAATTCTAAAGTTGTTTAATGTATATTTGATCTGTAAAGATTTTATAAAATTATATAAAACGGATAATTTAGCTTTATTTAGGTAAATTTTTGGATATTTTATAATAAATTGCATTATCTAATACTTTAGTACAATTTTAGACTTATATAGAAACTTCTGATCGAAATACAAAAGTGAAAAAGAAATTAGTGAATTGTTTTTGACAATCCCACAATTCCCAAAAAACTTTTAAAAAATCCCAAAAATGTAATTTTTTTTGATTTTTGGATCTATTGAAGCACCAAGCTCGGTGCTATGAAATCCCTTTGCACAATATTGAAGAACATATTGGGACATACAAAACAGGTCTTAGGTTGTCTAAAGTTGAAATTTACATAAAAAATAGGTCTACTTCGGAAGGCTCTGGACCGCGCAATAATATGAATTTTGATATCATTTTGCTTTAATAATACTTCCCGTTAACTCAAAAAAAGATATTTCAAGAAAATTGGAAAAGAAATGGATCCGTTATTAGCAAAAAAGCAGACAAAGGTATGTAAAAAATATAAAATTTTACGTTTCAAATGCGAATAACTCGTAAACTATAAAAGATAATACATAGCTCAAGAATGTCTTTTGTAGATCTCGTTGAGTAGATTCCATGTATAAATTTGGCATTATTTTTAATTTTTGATATATCCGAGGTGGCCCAATTTGGGGCATTGTAGCTCGGTCCCCCCTTGGTTTTATAATCCCAAATTATCAAATATATCAATACCTTATCTATAGCCATGGGAAATTTTATTAAAATCGGGCTATTCGTTTGGAAGTTACAGATTTATTTCCACTTTTTCTTAATTTCCCCCACTGCACAGTGGGGCAGAATTTTTATGGAAATTTTATGGAAATAAATCTGGCATTTCTAAACGGATGGCCCGATCGGGACAAAATTTGACGTGGGGGTAGCCAAGGAGTATTCGAGTTCAAGTAGGATACCTTCGACATATAAAATTTTTAAACACGTGCCATTTTTTTGTTTCCCATTCGATTTGAAAGATTTTTAAATTTTTGGGAAGCGCTCGGCTAGGTCTTGAAAAAACATGCGTGCGTGTGCTATTTATCTCTTATAATTTCCGAGTTATACTCATTTCAAAATTGAAATTTTCAAATTTTGCCATACCTTGGCACCCTTTTTTAAAAATATAGGGGGTACTTTTGAACCGAATGGACTGGAATTTTTTTCATTAGTTAGAATCGAAATCAAAAAAATCGAAATTGGTTTTATTAGTGATTACAATTCACATCATAATACATACAATTTAAGATATTATTTCTAATGTTATGAATTGAAATCAAATCATACTATTTATGTTCTAAAATTTGAATTTAATATGTAAATAAAAAAAATGTAATCTGAAGTAGCTAATACAAATTTTTTTGGATGTGTGTCAATGCGGTCCTGTTGAAAAGAAAATATTTTACAAATAACGTTAGAATATAAATCAAGTGAACCACAGATTTTTTAATTTGGTATTTTTTAAATAGAATTTTCAGAGTTTTATACCCAATAATTTGTCATAAAAATTAATAAAACAACATAAATTATAGCAAATAAAAATATAAACCCACTCCTAAATATGCATAAAAATAAAGTGCGATAGAATTAAAAGTTATGGGTAAGTGATAATTTCTTATACTTTAATTTGTGAACGCTTTTTTTCCAGCATCTGGTTGAAAAATTTAAATATAATAGCATCAAAAAAGGTCGTCTTTTTTTGATAATATATAAAAAGTGATACCAAACGACTTTAAATAAACCGGTGTAATTTTAATTTCAACAGGATTTATGTATGTTCACTATATTGACCCCGTTTGTATGGAGGAAAAAATGGGTCGATGTTCCCAACTATAATAAAAGTTAAAAGTGTATGAGAGGCACATTTAACGCTGTATCGGAAATTTTCGTTTGAAATCAAAAATATTCGAACTTTTGGAAATCTTGACAAAAATTTTATGATTTCTTAATATGGAATTATTTAAAATAACACTATCCAACAAATTAAGACTTTTTGTTTGGAACAGAATAGCGATTCTACAATAAACCTTTAGTTCAGCTGGTCTGAGTTTTATTTTTCATTATAAAAAAAATGTAAATTAATTCTTATTGTCAGAGTTACTCATACATTGTGGAATTTTATGGGGATCATTTTTGTATAAGATATTAACCCTCTAGCTCCTCTCTTTTGGAGAAAATCCAAAAAAGTAATTTCAAAAAGGACGTTTAAGGACTAAAATATTCTACGAAGATGTTTGTCGGGAAATTTCAGTGGGGATCAAAGACAAAGTTGTAAATAAATCTCTTTACGTTTAATTAGCAAAATTACAAAAAAAAACATTTATGATCCGAATGATCTGAAACTCCATTTGATCGATTTTTTTTTAGTTTTTTAGATATGGCGGACCTACGGAGAGTCGACATTTTTTTCAGAATACCAGCTATAATTATGATATAATTCCGAATAAAATAAAAACAACTTGCCAACAGATATCTCGTACCTATAAAAAGTTACAAGCATCCAAAATTAGAACATGTAAAAAGGACGTACTTTTTACGTTTTTTTCCCAAAAAAGGCCCCATATGGCAAAAAATATATTGTCATTGATTTAAGGTATTTTCACATGATACCAATATTCATAAAAACTTAAAAAAACACACATTTTCCTCCTTGGATCCAGCCTACCAAAAATGTATGCCAGGAAAAAAATTGAGATACGGTATCTCAGAACGAATTAAACTTTTATTTTCGTTGGGAACATCCTAATGTGACTTAGATGTAATAGACATATAATATAATATTTGTGCCGATTATTATTAGTTTTACTGTATTCCAATAATATTTGTAATTTGTTTCTGAAGTTCATGAACACTTGGATAAATAAATAAACCTGGTCTTACGAGGAAATACATGTTAAGCTTCAAACGTAATTACATATAACAATTGATTGAATGTATGTACAAGTATATAAACCAGTTGTTCTATGAGTGAATTCATTTTGGCAAAAGTTTTTATAAATTATATCTAATTTTGTGTCTAAGTAAAAGGCAAAAAACTAGATAGATTGAACTGGGACATATAAATATAAATACATAAAGAAGAGAAAAGTTTGTAATTATAATAATGTTATTGTCTTGGTTCATGGAATTTCTTATTTTTATAGAATTTTTGGTAGTGTGCGTTAAATAGTGAAACGAAAGAAGAGAGAATTAAGAAAAAAAAACATGATTAATGTATACCCCCTTTTGTTCGACAAAAATACGTGTTGACGAAAATATCTAAGACCTTTCACAAATGTTTACTATTTTTTTTTTACTTTAGGCAAAATTTTATTTAAATTTTTGTTTTGTGTTTTTATGGCTTGTTTATTTTAAATATAATTTTTGGGTTCAATGTATTCTGCATAGCTTTCATACTAAATAAGTTTTTTATAGTTCAAAATCAATGACGTAATTAAATTTTTACTGAAAATTTATAGAATTTTCTATAAGCATTGATAATACGTGGACTATTTATCAAAAATTTATAATATAATATAGAATTGATATTATAACTGACGTCAGTTTAGATAAACAAATTTGCAAGTGAGTATATTATTGCAAATATGTATGTATTTAAGTAAAGCTATTGAAATCTCCTATATTTATAAGGTAAAACAAATAAAGAGGTATTAGGAGTAGATATCAAACAAAAAAAAATTAAAATGATTTTTTATTTATTTTATTCATTCAGTTACAGAATTATATAGATTATCATAATTCCTATTTGTAAAACGACAAAACGTGCAACTTTTTAACTACATAGCTATTTTGTTATAATTCTACAAACGTTATTTAAGAAAAAAAATGTTCGTATTATAAGAGTAGTAATTTAATAATTTCCCTAAAATGATGTAATTTTAAATTAACTTTATAAACTATTTATAAACTAGTCACAATTAGAATTTTTTAATGTATATACTAAAAAATAGACCACACAGTTTCTAATAAAACACTATAAGCTTATCGTTAGATTCTCTATCATTGATGTGAATATTTACTTATATTGTAGTAAATATTATCATTTTAGTTACAAATTAAAATTCAATAAGTATTAGATTTATCGAGGAAAAAGAGCATGATCTCTTTTTAAAAATCTACATCTTGGTAAATGCGTTTTAAATTAATTTTAATATTATTTACAAATTTCTTCTCAACGTGAATATATAATATTTAGAATTTTTTTATAAACAATTAATTTATATAAATATAATTTTATTTAGAAATACATATTTGGAAAACACTTTCTAGACAACAATAAGAAACAATGCTTATTATATTTGTCTTCGGGCAACATATATGAACCTGACCATGAAAAATTAAACAGATTTTATATGTATACGATTAAAATGAATGCCAACAAAAAGTATTAGATAAAGGAAATAGCTATTAGATAGATATACATACATTGTGACAATGTCTAATTATAAACTGTTAGCTTGTAGTTAGTATAAACCAATTTTAATTAAGAAAGGTCTATTTGTTTTTTTTTTTTTAACTAAAGACCGAAAATAAAATGTCAATAAATGTATTTGCTGAAGGTTATACGCTATCATTAAAAATTTACTTTATCATAAATCACTGAAAGAAATCTTTATTTAAGACTTTTGTAATAAAGTGCTTGATAGAAACACACCCAGGGGGTGTTAGTCCCCCCTTAACATGTGCATACACAAAATGTATACAAGTGTGTCAAAAAGTTGACAATTTATCAATAAATTTTAAACAAATTTGGAAAAAGATATAATTAATTTTTATCAAGGTTGGCTACCGTTACCCATAAAATATCCTTTCAGGTTGATTACCATTGTCTCTAAGCTAAAGTTACCGAAATAACTGTAATTACCTTACCTTACTGATATAATCGCAAATATCGATATTCTATAAATAATTTAAATTCTAAAATATACTAATTTTTGGTTTCAATAATTGAGTTTATTGAAATCTACAAAATTTTAAATATAATAAAATATAATTAATTTTTGTAAATTTTATTAAAAATTTAAGATCGATAATACAATTACCGCTAAGCACCCGTTATAGAAATACCGTTACCGCTATGCTACAATTACCGAAATAATAAAAATTAGCGTTACCGTTTCCTTTTAACCGTTTCGTATCGGTAGCCAACCTTAATTTTAATGTATGAAACAAAATGAACAAGTTCTTTTGGTTTAGTTCTGAGTCCTGTCACAGAATATCTAAAAGTGGAATATTTGCTTCCTCCTAGGCCATCGTCATATTATTAAAATAACAGCTTCCTTTTATAGAACTATTCCCTCCCTATACCCGAGGAACCAATCCTCTCTAGAACATGAAAATAATCAAGAACAACAACACAAGAAAATAATCAAGAATTTACTCCATCTTTTTGTATATATGGAGTTTGAGTCCTAATTACATTTACAAAAAATTTTACGCTGTTTTGCTGTCCGCTTTTGTAAAACTGGATTTTAATAAAAATAATATATAAAAGGTCTATTTTGTATTTTTATTTATGTATGGCGACTGTACCCAGTAAACATTATTTTCCGATGTATTTGATGTTAGCATTTTCTGTATTAAGCTAACAATTTATCAGACATGACTAAAATTCCTTTAGACAGAATTCTGTTTAACAAGTCTGAACAAATTTACGAATTTCCCCAGACAAAGAGTCTTGTCAATTACTCATAAAAATTTTGGTACAATGTCGTACCAACATCGTATAAAAACTCGACAATTTGTACAGACTGTCGGTACGAGTTCTGACCGAATTCGGCAAAAAATGTTTAGTGGAATTATCACAAAAAAAGCAAATCAAACAAAAATATTATACTCACACAGATTCATATAAACTTAATGTGAGTAAGAATAAAAACAAGAACAAACTAAAAATTTTAAAGGTAATTCAAAACCTTATAAAAATAAGAAAGAGAGCTATATTCGGCTGTGCCGAATCTTATGTACCCTTCACCAAATTATACTTTAAAATAAAAATTTTAAATATTTTTAGGTAAACAAAATTTAATTTTTTTTTAATTGTTTTTCAAAATTTAATAAAATTTAATAATAATTTTTTTTTTTAAATTTACTAGTGAAAAAATTCGGGTTAAAAATATTTTTCCCGATTTTGACCCATTGTAGGTCCAAATTACTATAGCCTTATATAGATTTTTGCTATGGACTTTGAAATATCTATCATTACCCTGCAGGAAATGAAGCGATAATTATCTAAATGCCACTAGTACTAATACTAGTTCAGGAGGCACTAGTGCCAATAGGGCAAGACTTTCTATGGAATAGTACTAGTGCTGATGAGTACTAGTATTAGAAGTAGTTCGAATGTACCACTTGTAGATTAATAAAATTTTGCGAATATTTTTGTTTTAATACATATATACAATTTTACCATTTGATTCTCTTTTCCCATACAAAAGAACTAGTAAGATACTGGTTCTAAAGCATCTAATCGGTTCAAAAGGTACTAGTACACTTCTAGAACTAATGGTACTAGTAATTTTCTAAACACACTCTATGTTAATTTGAGCATTAAGATGGTATAGGAAAGTTTACAGTTGGGAACTAGTACTGGTGTTTTTGGTACTAGTAAAATACTAGTTTGGTACTAGTTCCATTTCCTGCAGGGTAGATATCCATATTGCCTATATTAATTACATAGGAATCCAGATATAGATCAAAACTAGGCTAAAAATCGAGGTTTGTTTTTTCCTTATATCTCAGCCATTTATGGGCCAATTTTTTGATTTTAAATAGCAACCGAGCCGGAAGAATTCCCGATATATTGATGCATGAATCAAGTTTGTAAGTTATTTGGGGTCTTCAGAAAATTGATTTCTACAGACAGGCGGACATGGCTTAATCGACTCCGCCATCTATAAGGATCCATAATATATATACTTTATAGGGTCCGAAAATTATATGTTGCAAATTATAAACGGAATGACAAAAGTTTTTTCATATTTTCATAGAGTTTCTGGATCTCGTTTAGTGAAAAAATGATAAATGAATTCAAATGTTTTTATATGAAATGAACAATAGGAATGAAAAATCATTAAAAGAACGGGTATCGCAATTTATGTAATTGTGAAATGATAATATGAAAAGTTCTTATGAAAAGAAAATGAAAAGTTTTTTTTTTTCATTTCACCGTTTCACAGAACGAGAATTGGCCCCCAGTGCATAGAATGCATTATTTGTTACACTGTGTATCGAATTAATTATATTTTTTAACACTAAAGTACGAATACCTACATAAACAATAAATCATACAACAAATACATATTTCTGTACACCAGGTTTTACGAGGAAATACATATTAAGATTCAATTATAATTATGAATGAATGTAAGAACAGCTAGCTAAGTATAAAAATATAATAGGAATATAATAAGTAAAACTATTAAATAATTTGTTATTGTTTTGTCTTATTTTACACAATAAATTTAATAACCATTTTAAAAGAAACAAGAGTAATTATAAAAAAAAAAATCATTAATACATATTTTCCTACTTCTATACCTATAACCGATAAAGTACGATGGACAAGATATAACTTTAAGAAAAATCATGTACGTTATTCCGAAACAATTTTTAAGAACAGAGATATTTAAAAAAAAGTTTAGTAAGTAAATAAACCATCACCGCATCAACAAAATATTTAAAACACAAAGAAAATACCCTTTATCATGGCCAATATTTAAAAACGAATATATAGGTATGTATATTAGAAATAAATAATTTGTTTTTTTATTTAATTTTTTAGGATGACAACAAATTTGAAGGTGGTATACAAGACATTTATTCTATACTGGCATACATACATACGTAAAGTGTAAAGAATTTCTAATGAAAAAAATACATAAATAGAAAGAAACAATGAGACATACATACGTACATAAATTTTCTATTTATGAAGAAAGTGAAATTTTAAATAATAAAAACCTATACAAGCATATAGCAAATTTAATATTAACCACCCTGCAACAACCACCCACCCACCTTCTTGATAACCAACAAAACAAACATCCATCTCTCAACTAGTACGCAATTATTGATTTTTTAACAACGAAAGTTTTGTTACGAATTAACAAAAAAAAAAAAAACATCTAACAAGTGCAAGTAAAATTAAATTTAAAATGGTATCGACATTATGTAACCAATATTGGCAACAGGATGCCAAAATGTGTATATAAAAATAAACAGGTCGGCTGACAGCAAACGAGATGAAATACCTAACTGCATATTAAACAAATGCATAATTCGATGTACTCTACACTTGACAGCTGTAACGAAATCGAAAGTTTACTTGGCAAGAAAAAATGTATTGTAACAACGACAACAATGTAAACAATGTAATAAGAAAATTTAGTTCATGGTCAAGAGCACTCAGACATCAGAGTGGAAACAATTTTTAGGAAAGCAGACACAACGGCGCTACTAAAACATGTAACGTGCCAGTATTCCTTTTAACCAATATAATAACGCAGACAGCTGGTTTGTTACAGGTTCATACGAATATTCTCTTTTAGCCAAATATAAATGGTACTGGGTCAATCGAAGAGATTTTGTGTACATAGTCGTCTCTGCACATTTGAAAATGTGCGCGTCCCTGCCCCAACGCTCCTTTTGGCATTAACATCATATATACCAAAAAAAAAAAAAAATGATGTGAAAATAATTATTGCATAAGCTATTTTTTCACATACAATTTTCTTTTATTTGAAGTAACAAATTTCATTAACATAAAAAAATTAAAAATTATAATACATTTCATTTTACTTACTTGGGACGTGAGAACATGATTGATGTTTCCTTTTTTTCTGGCTAAAACGAAAGTTCCAAATACTGACTATTAAATTTTGAAAATAAAAATATTTTTGCGTGCGTTCTTTGATGTGTTAATTATTACGATATTTATTTATTAAGCATTATATAAAATATTTAAACTATTTTTAAAACTTTTGCGGTTTTTTGTAACTTTTATATTTGCAAATTATTTTGTTAAACTCACGTGCCAACTTCCACACACAAAAAACCCAACCGAATTCGTTGAATGAAGCTTTTCAACTGACGGATACCGATGCTAGTGTTGTCGGATTGGGTGATTTTCCACCAAATTGGGGATTTTTTCGAAGTAGGGGATGAAAATTGGGCTTTCGGGATATGTGAATACAGATTGAGTTTTGGGGATTTTTAGGAGAATTTCTAAAATTATATTTAAAAATAAAAATAATTAAAACAAATAATAAAGAATATAAAAAAATTGTATACCTTTAAAACTAATATTAAAATGTTGTTTCAAAAATTGAAAATTTACATCTATGTACATGAAACAACAATATAATACTAATCTCAATAATTTGTGATTTATGAAACATAAAGATATGATACTGATCGCAAACATTTGTGTTATTAAGATAAATAAAGTTCGATATCTTCGATTTTTCGAATGACTTTGTTCTTAATAAAAAAAATGTTAATTTCGTTTTATTTATACTTGTAGTAGTGTACATACAAAAGGAACACACAAAAGAATATGTATTACACTTTTATTAAACAGTATGCGAATCGATTCTATTTGAAGAGATGCTAATAATAAAACAATTTTTTAATATTTTTACTGGGGATTTTTGGGTATACGAAATAATGGTGATAAGACACGAAAAAGATATGGCAACCCTAAACGGTGCTGCAGCAAACTACAGCTGTAAAAAGTTGTAGTAAAGGGTAATTTTTTTAGCCCGATTGAACATACGAAAGGGTTAACTGTCATACTACGTTCACCTTTTGGTATTTATGAACAGTATTCTCTAGCAAATCACCATAAATAGATTGACACTTGAACCAAGCTCTCAAATTAACTATGAAAATCATTCATCTATTGGCGCAACTTATAGACGACTTCGTAATTTTTGGGGCGCACATAAGCGAATACGCAAATTTTTGGCTTGTTTGTTAATAAACACAATTGCCGATTATGGAGTGAGACCAATCTACAGCAGACTCCATTATTTTCAGAAAAATGCACCATTTGGTGCGTTCTACGCGCTGGTGGCATCATCGGACCTTATTTCTTCAAAAAATGGGACGTTCAGACTGCGTTTTGTTAAGAATGCCCGAAATCATTTTCAAATGTTAATGCCATGTATTGATCTTTCGAATAAAACAATTTTTTGAATATAATTCACTTTTTGTGATACATCGGGCTTAAAAAAATACGCTTTATATTTCTTTTAGCTGTGTTTGTTTTTTCTGCTAATTGTTGTAAAAAGAAGTAGTATTATTTGTCGGGCAGAGTTGATAGTAAATGTATCTAAATTGTATTTTGTTTACGAATGAGAGTCAAAAGAAAATTAAAAATGAGCAGATTTTGTCATCAACGTCAAAGGTTTTCATAAGAACAAGCTTTGTTATATATGTATACAGGGTGTTATTAATAAATTTATATGTTTAGCAAATACACAAACCATTCACATATAAAACATATTGCTCAGATAACATAGTAATTTTTTTCAGTCCTATAAAGTGTAGGGGAATTCTCCCCAAATAGGGTCTTCATGATTAAGTTGTAAACAGAATTTCGTGGTAGAGTTGTGCCGCTTTGAACTCAAATGAACTAAAACACTATTTTTTTAGTGATTCAGTTAAAAGGTTATACTACGCCTAGAATATAATTACAAAAACAACAGCCAATTTCTTATTTTGTTTGTGATACACTAAAACAATGTGTTTATTGTTTTTGTAATTGTTTGGTAGACGTAGTACAACCTTTTAACCCTTATGTGTGTGACAGGGTACCCGGGTAACTTTTTGTAATTTAATTGCAATTTTCTATGTATGCATAATTCCTAGGCGCTTTAAACTTTCTGAGAACTTCTAACTTTTTGTTATATTTATTTTTTATAATGGACACATTTGTGTCTCGACTTGGGAGGGAGTGGTAAATCATTTTATATTTTACACCCTTAATAGGGCACCCGGGTACCACATACAAATTTTATGGAAAATATTACGTATACGTATACGCTCATAACACAATACCACAAAGTATACAGAGGTGTCAAATTTGACGTTTCAAAAAATCAAAATCAGATGAAAGGGCAGTTCCAAGGCGAATTTATACAAGGTGGAGTCAGTCAATCAGCTGATAACTTTTTTTTTCGCTTTTTGGTTCTAACAGTTGTCAAAGCTTGTGTTTATATTTAAATATCTACATATTCTAAGCATATTAACAAAATATTTATTTTTTACATAAATAAGTAAAGCCCTCACTATTCAATTATCAACACTATATTAAGTTTTAATACATATTTGTTGAATTTTTCATTTTTGTTTTTTGACATTTGTTAAGACCAGTTGTTGTTTTTGTAGAACTGACACCACCTTGTATAAATTCGCCTTGGGCAGTTCTCTTAAAAAAGGATAGCAAATATTTTGTACTACAATATCAGTGATGTGTTAAAGCAAAACGCTATATACAACGCGAATATGGTAGACAAAGTAATGTAATCAAAACAAACAAATAACCAAAACAAAACAATGAAAAGGGCAGTTTATAAAGAAAGAGACGAATAGAAAACGAGATTATGTTTGGGAATTTTAAAAGTTTTGATAGTTTAAATTTTGATTTTATACTACTTATCTAATTCTATTTTTTAAAAATGTTGTTTAATGTGCATTTAGGAATTTTTAGTTTTAATTTGATTTTAAAAAAATTATGAAAAATAAAATATTGAAACATTAAAAGTTAAAAAATATTAAATTGTTTTTAGGCAATTTAAATTTATTCTTTAAATCAACAAGTTTTCCTGTTTTAAAATGAAACATAACATTATAGTATCAAAAACAGACCTTTTTATAAAACATGTTTTCGGGTTATTTAAAAAATTTCATTTTCGAAGAAACCGGTTTTATTTTAGCTGAAAAACGATTTATCGGTTTTCATTATATGTAATAATATTTCAGTTTTTTTAGACAAAATAAAATTTTGTATATTATTTTTAGTAATACATATTTATTTTTTATATGCTAAATTTCCAATTTAGTTATTGATAAATTCACTTAAAATTATTGTTGGGGGATAAGCTAGTTCTAATACATATTTTTTAGTTCTCAATTTTTTCATATAAAAAGTATTTGTAGTAATCCGCATACACTTTCGTTTTTTTAACAACTCAATAAATAATGTACAACTTCGAATTATATTTACGTTTCTTTGTACTTTTCTAAAACATTTATTTTGCACAATATTTTTAACTACACATTTTTTCAAAGAACATTCAAATGAAAAAAATAAATTAATAATAGTAAATATTTTACAAAATTGTTATGCATTTTATGCTGGGGTCCATGAGACAATACTGATGTATAGCTTTGTACCGATGTGTTTTCGGATGGCGTTGATTTACCTTCAAACACATAATAAGCACGAAAACCATTACGATCGAAACGATCATTTGAATAGAACGATACTCTAAAAAAACGATCATCCGAACGAATTTCAAATTTATCGCGTTTACCACAATATTTGGGAAATTTACGATCCGTACTAATAAAATTTGAAAATTCTACATAATCGCTAGCTGATTGATAACCGCAACTATATTAAGCAGTTAAAAGAATATAAATATAAATAAAAGACAGAAAGTTAAGAAATATAATCATTAATGAAATAATTTTTATTTGGGATTGGGGGTAAAAATTACCTGTCTATTCCCTCCACATCAAAAAAACTAAAATTAATCTTAACTTTTTCCTCGAATTCGCCATAGAAAAAGTAATGACACGCAATGTTTTGCGGATAAAGTCCTGGAAAATTTGGTGAAGTAAAAAATCCAGTTTTCTTTGTGGTACTATTGTAAACGAAACTGCAATTGTGGTCCAATTGATAACCAGTTGTTATACCATAATCTTGTGTAATTTGATAATTATGAAATATATATAAAATGTTAATTTTTTTGGAAAAACATTTCCGATTGTTTTTTATTGGAATATAAATACATATATGAAATAAGTAGTGATGGAACTCATAAATATCAAAGCTAAAATTTTTGTATTCTTTTTTTTAGCAATTTAGGTCATTTAATCAAATATTTATTTATACTGATTATTCGATTAATCAACATTTCTGATTAAATAAAACAATGATTAATCAATTATTTTCAATTCAGATTTTGCACATTTAAATATTTTTGCTAACAAGAAAAATCAAATGTTAAACATAAATTCTTATATTTTATATTCAATTCTTATAATTTCTGAATAATCACAATTCTTTAATTAATCATGAATAGTCAATTTGATTAATCGAAAAATACAAAGTTTGATTAATCGCACAAACCTGAACATTATCATTACAGTACCTTTTCCGAATGACAGAAAATACCGTTAACGCTAAAACCATATACATAGATCCTGTCAAAGATCTAATTCAATTGTCAAAAACCTAAGTGGTGAGAATGTAGTAGTGAATTAAACTATGTGAAAAAAAGCGAATTTTTTTCTAGCTAGCGTATATCACCGTTATTTATAACTCGAATTAGTATTAATTAATTTTCATTAATTTTATAAAATCAAATTATTATTATTATTACCACTTAACCGTTTAGAAACGGTAGAACGGTTCCTGATTACTAAATGGGATTAGTAAATAATAGGTCAATATAATAATAATGTAATTATTAAAATTACAAATTTAGAAATAATTTTAGAGAAATTTTTCCAATCAGAATATATATAAACAAATTTCTATTATCATTATTTTGTCTAAATATGAATATCGACCTACTTGAAAAGTTAATTTCCAGGTTTTTTAATAATTTGGCACACAGAGAAAATAGTTTTAGTTGTGATAACCGAATTAACCGCTAATCAAATGATTCAGACTAAATAAATGACTGAATTTTTCTGTTAGGGCTGATAAATTTTAGTTGAGGTGACAAAATTAGGTTAATAATTCTTGTGTGTCAACTAACTTTCTGTTACTAGTATAGAAAAAAATCTATGAATATAATCTAATCGTTGGATTGGCATCGATAGCCATCCTTGATTTGAATAATCTTTGTTCAATATATAATATGTATGTATTCATATCCCAACAAGTAACCAATAAAAATCAATATGATTTATTTAATAAGAATTTTATGTTTGAAATAATACTACTTACTTGTCAAAAATTTGTATTCAGCTTTGAAACCATAATAGGCGCCTTTTTGTTGATTACTGGGATATTTACCAATAAATTGCAACATTAGTTTGGGTCCCTTCGACATTATCGGCTTGGGCAGAAATGCCCCACAATAAAAGTCGACAGCTTCATATTTTCCTTTAACTTGTGTCAGTAATTGAAATGAATCATTTGGTTTGCATTCCGTAGAATTTTTATGTTCGGTAGGAATATTGAAGTCGAGAAACTTAATTTGAACACGTTCGTCACCGCTGGCATAAAATTCATAAACACATTCGATACGCCCTGTGTTGTGCAACGGCACAAGATTGTTTACGTTGGCCAATCTGACATTTGTCGAAAACAGCTGATTCGATTCAAAAACCCCTGATTTGTTCCAGCGCGAGTCATAAATTTCTTTACAATTTCCTAGAAAAATAAACAAATAAAATGTTAAATTTATAACAAAAATTGATGTTTTTAAACAAGTTAAAAGTTTTAATTGTTAAAAATTTTCAACAGTATAACATTGGCAGCAAACAAGCATACAAGATGTGGCGCGTGGAAGACAATCGTTTAGCAACATTTACCCGCATATGTGATGAAATTGGCGGAGAACGTAGTTACTTGAATAAGGCACAAATTTTACAGGATTTCTTACGCAAAGGCTGTAATAAGAAAGAGTTTCAGGGAGACACTTTATTGTGGGTGCGCATGTTGATACCAGGAGATTCTCAACGTGTATATAATTTACAAAATAAACAAATGGTGAAATTGTTTTCGCGCCTCTTCAATTGCGATGTCCAAGAAATGCAATTGGATTTAGAACAAGGTTTATTAAGTTTTTCTGTGATGAAATACTACTGCTACATACATGGATATTAACATATTAAAATCTTTAATAATTTTACCATAGAGGGAGATGTTTCTGAAACGTTGCGTAAATTCTTTGAATCATCTACAAAATTAAAACCCCAAAAAAGCAGTGTTTTGTATTTGCAAGAAGTGGAGGAATTTTTGCAAAAATTGGAACAGCGTACTAAAGAAGATGAACAGACTGAGCTATTAAAGCAGTTATGTAAACAAACAACAGCCTCTGATTTGAAAATGGTATTTGTATGCAAAATATTGTTGTTTAAATTTCATAACAAATTTATTTTCAGATAATTCGAATAATTAAACAAGATCTTCGAATGAATGCCAAAGCAAGTCATGTATTGGCTGCTTTTGGACCCATGGCTTATGCATCCTATCAAGCCACAAGAGACTTGGCTGAAGTAGTAAAACAATTCTCTTTCAAAAACGCTAAGGCAGGCAAAAAAGCTGACATAATACAGGCTAAAACAGCAAAAGGCAAAAAGGTTGGAAAAACTAAAAATTAACAATTGCTAAACTTATTTAAAACTGTATGTATATTTCTTTTCAGGGCAAAGTTGTCAATGTTCATGTCATGACTCCAATATCGCCCATGTTAGCGAATGCCTGTAATTCCGTGGAGACCGCTTTTAAAAAGAGCCCAAGTGGTTTGTTTAGTGAAATAAAATACGATGGAGAACGAGTGCAAATTCATAAGCAGGGGAATGAATTTAAGTGAGTAATTTTTTAAAAAATTATGTATGGTCAGAACTAGAGTATTCAAAAACCCAAACTGACCATTCAGAAACCCGGTTTTCGGTTTATTCGAAAAATTGCATTTTCAAACCGAAAACCTTTTATTTTTCTTTCACAAAGAGGCTCTGTTCGGTTATTTGTTAGTTTTAACAACACACGTTACTAACAAGATGAGATGATTACTCCAACATACATATGTTGATTGGGATCTATATTTAATTTAGCAAACAAATTGTAAGGATGTTGAAATATTGAATATATATTTTTTCAGATTTTTTAGTCGTAATTTAAAACCAGTTATGGATCATAAAGTCAAACGCTTTAAGGAATTCATACCCAAGGTAAACAATTTATATTTATCTTCATATATTTTCATTTATTACATATTGTATTTTATGTGCAGGCCTTTCCTGGAGCTGGTGATATGATATTGGACTCAGAAATTATTTTAGTCGATAAAATAACAGGACAATTATTACCGTTTGGTTCTCTGGGTGCCCACAAGAAAAAAGAATATCAGAATGCTGAAGTTTGTCTTTTTGTTTTTGATTGTATATTGTTTAAAGGGGAAGATTTAACAAATTTGTAAGTTTCATTAATAATTATATCATCTCTTTATTAACTCAATTTTATATTTACCTCTACAGATCATTTCGAGAGAGACGAAAAATATTAGAAGACAATATTACACCTATTAAATCCTATGTACAATTATCGGAATCGCATTTTCTCAAAACTAAAAATGAACTGTCTCTAATGACAGCCAAAGTTTTGAAGGCCAACTTAGAAGGTGTAGTCTTAAAAGATCCCTCGGGCACTTACCAACCTGGTAAGCGTGGCTGGTTAAAAGTTAAAAAGGATTATCTTTTTGGGGGTCGTATGGCAGATACCGCAGATTTAGTAGTCTTAGGAGCCTCATATGGTTCTGGCAAACAAGGTGGCGTTTTAAGCATATTTCTAATGGGTTGTTATGATCGTCGCGATCGTTTGTGGAAGACTGTAACCAAAGTACATACGGGATTGGATGATAAAACGCGTTTGGAAATGCATGACCGTTTAATGAAGCTTATGGAAAGATCTGATGGAAAACAAGCACCCAATTGGTTTTTGTGCAATAAACCACTAATAACCGATTTCATTGCAAAAGATCCTAAAGTTATGCCCGTATGGGAAATAACAGGAGCAGAATTCACTAAATCTGGTGAACACACTGCATCCGGTATATCTATACGTTTTCCTCGTATAACACGTTTAAGAGATGATAAATCAGCTGAGCAAGCGAATGATTTGGAATTGCTGGAAAATATGTATGAAGCCTCCAAAAATAATGTAAATGTTGATCTATTGATTAAGGGTTGTGATGATGATGGTGGCGATGGCAGCGATGAAGATACAATAAAAATAAACAGTAAACTAAATTTACAAAAAACACCCAAAAAATCTGTAAAAACAGAGGATAATGTTTCACCCAGCAGTAGTAAAAAAATTAAATTGGAAACGCCCACCTCCAGCAGTAGGAAAAGACAATTGGACAAAGACAATGACAACCAACCCTTAACAAAAAATAATAAGAAAATTAAAACGGAGCCTTTAGATAACAATGATAAGAAAACGTCTAAAAAACAATTAACTTTAGATAGTGCTTTTAAAACTGTAAATAACATTAAAAAAGAAGAGCCCGACCCAGTAATAAAAATAGAAAAAGAAAGTAATTTATTTAAAAATATAGTAGCAAGTTTTGAAAATTTAGAAAACTCTAGTGAAGTGATAAAAAAATTTAAAGCTAACAGTGGTACAATTACCACAGACTCCAAGAAAGCCGATTTAGTTTTTTATGAATCTTATAATGTTAAAGTTAAATTAAGTGATTGTAGAATAAAATATCGTAGTTCTAGTCATCATTTAAGTACAGAATGGTTATTGGATTGTTTGAAGCAGAAACAATTATTAGATTATGGTTTATATGCAATTGTTATAAAATAAAATGATAAATTATGTAATATACAATAAATATTTTTATAACAATGTTTTGAGATGTTAATTTTTTTTCAATATACATATACATTTTGTTGAATTTTGAAAAAAATTTTCAGAACGATTTTTAATTTCTTAGCACATCATTAGCGTTTTGTAAGAACAGCGTGTAAAAATATAGTCTTTTAATATAATATTTTAAGTTAATACACGTGATAAATTAATATAATCAGCGTAAAAACACATTTTTTAACTATTAAATTTTAAATTTGATTTATTTTGGGTCTTTGGTCAGTTCTAGTATGTTTTATTCATGTTATTTCATACCGCTAAGCTACTGTAATTTTATAAATACTTTAAATTATGTAAATACAAATTTTTATTTTAATAATTGAGTTTATTAAAATCTACAAAATTTAAAATATAATAAAATATTTTATACAATAAATAATTTAATGCAGGATGAAATTACCGTTATCATTAAAATATCGTTATCGAAATAACAGCAAATACCGTAACTGTTTGGATTCATCCGAAAAGAGAACAGTATTTCATTTCTGTTTGGAAGAGTTTAAATGTTTTTTTTTTTGGCGTATTGTATACGAGCAGTACGGTTTTTTCGCGGCGCGATATCAACCAGCCACATATTCCCTGAGGGTAACAGTTCGAGAAATATTCTCCATTTTTAGATTAGAGATAACCTTCCGGGGAGTAATTTTTTAAACTGCCTTGCTATTAGAATATATTGTCTTGGAGTAGTTTACAGTACACTCACGAGAATTTTTTTATTGTATAATTTGAAACTGCTGATTTATTAATTGAATATTTATCACACTAAAATCGTTTCTAAATTTTCGCAAATCTTGACTCTCGACATTTATACTAACTATTTAAAAACTTACTGTGAGAAAAGAATTACAAAACATTATCAAAATATAATATGTTTTGCTTTTAACATTGTTTTCTAGCATACTATTTTTGTTTTAGTCTTCTTTCTAGCAGAAGCTTAAAAGTTTCGATTGTTTTACCAATGCTAAAAATGCTTATGATTTTCATTATCATAAAAAAATTAATAATTCATTGGTGTTTACTCACTTATGAGGCTGTGTAAATATATCTTTGGTAAAAGTTCATGTTTCAGAAATTACGAAATATAGATTTCAAAAAAGTTTCCATTGTATTGTCACTCCCTTTAGATTCGAATTTTCACTTTCATCAGATCAGCTAGTAAGAAATTAATGTATTTATTATGTTGAGTCTATCCAATGTGCATTGGTTCACAAACTACCGAATTATTTCCAAAACAAAATGTTTCAAACCACTGTGGAACGTGATAAAACAGTGTATGCATATGTGTATGGATTTTTACATTAATATATGTAAAATGTTTGTATACAAACTATTATTATTAAACAAACATAAAAATTTCTCAAAAATAAACAAATCTTGCATCATTTGTCTCTCTTAACAATAAATAAACAAATAATTGTGTTCAATGAAAATTAAATTGAGAGAGAAAGTAGACATTTTGGAGAGAAATATAAGGTCATAATCGAAAATAAAGTGCACACTTTGGACTTCAACTGTTCTTTTCTCATATTTTTTAAGGGTTCAATTTCGAATTATACTGTTAAAGAAGAGATACAAACCTATATATAGATGATGCAAAAAGTAGACGAATTTCATTAGTATTAAAAAAAATGTTTATAATATTTCGAAATTAACAACCATTATATACTCGAAACTTTACTTTTTTAGTTATAAGCGTATTTACATAACTATTAATTATTCAGTTTCATTTCAGAACATATGATTCTACTTTTAAACACGTCAAATTACTTGGAGCTAAAGCGTAAATTTTGTATCATAGGATACACACTGTAGGGTACAAAAAGCCTCACCCCCAATTAAACACAATTGCTCTTTATAACAAAGCAAATGAAAAAGCTTTTCATAGTCGAATTATTTTACTAATACAAGTTATTCATTATCAGTATTTTAAAATACTTGGACAAGAACACAATAAAATTGTATATAAATAAAATAGATCTACAATAGTTTCAACTTGACATTCAAGATGTGGATTGAGTTTATTACATTGTTAGCGGCCGCAGCCGTCTTATTTTATCGTTGGGGCACCAAAAATAATGATTACTTTAAAAAACGTAATTTACCCTATGATAAGCCAGCATTTTTATTGGGCAGTGGTAAGGAAATACTTTTCGGCAAGAAATCAGTTTTTAACGTATTATGTGAACTCTACAATAGGAAAGATGACATGTAAGTTAAAAATTATTCAATTTAAAATTTAATTGATTTCAATTAGCATTGTGCTGACAAATTAGCGGTATTCACAATGTAGAGTACTTGGCCTGGTAATGTAGCAAAAGAGCACAATATCAAAAAACTAAAAACAAAATACATTAGAAATTTAAATGTTTGTCAATAAATAGCTTTTCTGCTTTTTTACTAGGCCAAGTACTCTACATTGTGAATACCGCTATTGTTTTTTAATTGTGTTTTATTTTAAAAAATTCAAAGTGTGTATGGTGTATATGATGGTCGTGCACCAATTTATCTAGTACGAGATCCACAACTAATAAAGCATGTTATGATTAAAGATTTTGACCATTTTGTAAATCGTCGTAATTTCATGGACACAGGAGGTAGTGATAATTTACTTACAAATTCTTTATTTTTCATGCAAAATGAAAAATGGCGCGATATGCGCAACACTTTAAGTCCAGCATTTACTGGCAGTAAAATGCGTCAAATGTTTAAACTTATTGTACTGGAAATAGAGGAGTCCATGAAATATCTAAAAGATGAAATAAAGACCAGTAATGCGGAAGAGAAGGGTTTGGAAGTGGATGTAAAGGATTTTGCTTCACGTTTAACTGTCGATATTATAGCATCGACAGCATTTGGTTTGGAAGTGAATTCTTTTAAAAATCGGAATAATGAATTCTATACAAAAGCTCAAAAGGCGATTAACTTTACGCCAATGCAGCAAGTTAAAATGTTTATAATGGAACTATTACCAAAAGTAGCAAAGGTAAGTAAGTGTAAACATTTAACTAAATGAAGCAATATTATGTATGTGATAACTTTTATTTTTTTGAACGAAAATATAAAACAAAAATGTGAAATCTGATAAAATATCAAGGGACTCTGTTCCATACCCTCTACCTTAGATTTCCATAAACATGAGTTTTTGATTGCGAAATATTCAAAAGAAAGCTTAGTTCCATTCCTATAAGAGGTTTTTGGTCGCTTAGTGGGATACGAGTGGGATATCTATCAAAATAAATATTTTCTAACTCAAAATATAAAATTTTTCACTTTTTTTTGCCAAATCTAATTTTTTTTCAAAATGGGCCCCTTTTTAAATTGTTTTTTTGCTCAAAAGAAAGCTTAGGTCCATTGCTTTGAGAGGTTTTTGGTCGCTTAGTGGGATGCGAGTGGGATATCTATCAAAATAAATATTTTGTAACCCAAGTCATACAATTTTGCAGTTTTTTTTTTTTTTGCAAAATTGAACTTTTTTTTTATTAAATAGGTATTCATGGAAAATATCTAAGCTTTCTTTTGAGAAAAAAGGGCCCATTTTGAAAAAAGTCCAAAAAATTTTTGATTTTGGAAAAAAAATTACAATATTTTTTTATTTTTAATTTTTTTTTCCGAAAGATTGATGAAATAGCTATCTAAACTAATTGGGGCACATTTTGCTAAGAACAATAGGTAATAAGTTACATAGATGAGAAAATGCACCTGGTTGGCTAAAATGTCAAATTTTGACCCCCTCTAACTCAGAAAGTTCTCCACCGATCTTGTTGAAAAATTGTGTCTGATTTATCCAATAGAACTAACTATGGTGCAAATTTCATCCTAATCGGAAGATATCGATTTCAAAAGTTGGTTCACTTGACATGAAATGCTCCATAAATATTTTACCGGAAAGGCAATGTATGAATCTCTGAATTAAATTTATATTATAGTTTGTTTTATATCTTCCAAGTGGTAGCATAAGATAAAATGTACATTTTGATAGATTACATTGAAGTATCTGCTCAAATTTAATCATATACAAGTCATATTGAACCTATGCCCTTATATTCTGGTCCTTCAAATAAATGAAAGAATTAACAATATTTAAATAGAGTTATATCCTCGGAATAAACATTTGTTCACGAAAATTTGAATTCAGGAAAGCTTAACTAAACTTAAAACTATTATTTTGCTATATTATTTCTCTCTATTAATAATAGTTGTGTGTTATTTATAATACATGGGTACCTATTTATTTTAATAATATGAAAAATTAGCTGGAATTGAACGAAGTCCCAAAATAAAATGTATTTCTTACAATGCAAAAGGTTTATTTAAAATGAATATTTTTGTAGGCAAAACCATTAATCTTGAATGAAATTGTCAATAATGCAAACATTTTAAAATAATTTAGAAAGAATTTAATTAGCAAAATAAACAGTAGCTATTGCTCATCTGAAAACTTATGGTCCCTAGATATATAGGAAATTAACTTTATCGTACTACTTGAAAAAGGCTAAATATTATCTATTTTTTCATTTCAGATTTTTAAGATCAGTATGTTTGACAAAGTTTTCATAAATTACTTTATGCGCTTGGTTTTAGATGCTATGAAATATAGAGTCGAACACAACATTAAACGTCCCGATATGATTAATCTTTTGATGGAAGCGAGAGGCGTTATACCAACAGATACACCCAAAAATCATTTTCGTGAATGGTCTGATCTTGAAGTTGTGGCACAATGCTTTTTGTTCTTTTTCGCAGGTATGGAACCATCATCAGTCACTATGAGTTTCAGTGCCCATGAGCTTATGGAAAATCCTGACGTACAGGAAAAACTTTACGAGGAGATACAGAAATTTAGTGAAGATTTAGAAGATGATTCCCTTACGTATGATATTTTACATAAAATGCCCTATATGGACAAGGTGGTATCGGAGATCTTACGCAAATGGCCGATTACTTTAGTAACGGATCGTATGTGTAATAAAGATTTTGTTTATGAATCGCAAGGCAAAAGATTAGAAATCAAAAAAGGGGAATCACTTCGTATAGCAATGTGTGGAATACACAGAGATCCCAAGTATTATCCGGAACCGGATGTTCTAGATCCTGAACGATTCAGCGATGAGAATAAATTGAAGCTTGAGAATGGTGCATATTTACCGTTTGGTTTGGGTCCTAGAGCTTGTATAGGTAAGTTATTCGGATATAATTTCTATATATGTGTAATGGGAATAAACTAAAATTAATTTTATAATTTCAGCTAATCGTTTTGCTATTATGGAAATTAAAGCTTTTCTTTTCTATTTACTACGAGATTACCGCTTAGAAGCATCTACGAAGACAATGAGACCTTTAGAATTAAAAAAATCTGGTTTTCAAGTAGCACCAGAAAATGGATTTTGGGTACAATTTGTACCACGAAAATAAATTTAAAGTTTTTCTGTGATTTATTAAAATAAAGTATGTTAAGAATAAAATGTAAAAAACCTATATAGTTATGTGCTTGTATTATAAAAACAGCACATTAATATAAATATTTATAGTATACAATAAGCTGATGCCGGTCGGAGGTGTTGGTTCTAAGTAATAATTTTGTGTTGGTACATTACCGTGCAAATCACTTTTGTAACATATATGATTCTCCAATGTACATATTTTAAAACCATCGATTTAGATGTAATTGACTAAAATAAATTGACTAGATGTAATAATAAAACTATCGCACAAAAACTAGACTCCTAATAAATTATATTCACCCCTATTATGTTATTTCGTTGTTATTTCGAGTAGACATCACCTCGACGCTAATTCGGTAATTATTAAAAATGTTGTGTTGGTGTCAATTTGTTATCGATAATTTAATAGAAATAAGTAATTAAAGAAGAAAAATATTTATTAAAAATGCATTTTTGTATTGGATTCCAATGAAACAAACAGATATTAGGAACATCGGGTTCGCTAGTAATGATTTTATGTACAGCCGGCATTCGGCGGAGCACAAGAATTTTCTACACTATGGTAATTTGAACACCAGCTCCGTTAGTAAAGATTTCCAGCATTGGCGGACGCAAGGATTTTCTCCTCGATGGTATTTCGAATACCGGCTGCTCTTAGTAAAAACATCTAGCATTCACTTAGCATACAAACATTTTGTATGCAGAAAAATACCATTTTTTTTTTTTTAAATATCGAGTATATTAAATATTTTTCCCGAAATTGGGAAATATTGTCAACTTTGGAGCCTGGACCAAACTGTTTTTTTTTTTTGTTTACAATTTTGTTAGCATTGCCATACTTTTCAAATATGGCAATACTTTAAATTTTATAAGAAATAGCAACCGCGTACATATCTTTCTTCGTAAATTTTAAATTTGTTTTAGTTCTCGCTCTTCTCTCATGAAAACCAAACACTCAATTAAAAACTATTACACATTGTATGAGAGCAAGTTGTTAGCTATAATAAACTGTATTAAAATTTTGTTCAGCTAGGTTTGAGATTAGAACCACAGTGATATGTTTGCAAAATTCATCAGAGCTGAGAATATAATTTCAGATAAACTATAAATAAAAAAGTAAATACGTATATCAATAATCCGCTCGCTCATTTACTCTGATTACTCTGATTACTGAAGATTGTAATTAAATGTACTCATTTCAAAATATTATCTTCAGAAAAATAAGAAGTGTTAAAATTAAAATATAAAATAAATGATTATTATAAAAAAACCGTTACTATATCTTCAGATTAACACATATTAAAACAAGTAGAAAGTATGGTCGGTCAAGTCCGACCATATAATACCTTACACTAAGTAAATGAGCAAAAACTTTTTTTCTTTTAAAATTTCAATAATTTATATAAGTGAGTAATTTTCGGAAGATGACCTTATATGGGAGCTATGACCAGTTATGGACCGATTATCATGAAATTAGGTCGTGTGATTTATGTCTATATGAAAGTTATTTATGTTGCATTTATGTGTATACCAACATTTTTAGGAGATTTATGATCGTTAAAGTGATTATCGGAAGCAGGCCTTATATGGGAGCTATGACTAATTATGGACCGATCATCATAAAATTTAATGACATGAATTCTATATATATATATATATATATATATAAATTAAACATTTATGACCGATAAAGTCCAATTTCGGTAGGACATTTGTATGGGGGCTAGGTGAAATAATGAACCGATTTCAGCCAGTTTCAATAGGCTTGGTCCTTGGGCAGAAAAAATGATATGTACCAAATTTTGTCGAAATATCTTCAAGATTGCGACCTGTACTCTGCGCACAAGGTTTACATGGACAACCAGCCAGCCAGACGGACGGACGGACGTCGTTTAATCGACTCAGAAAGTGATTCTGAGTCAATCGGTATACTTTAAGGTGGGTGGTGTAATATTTTTGGGCGTTACAAACATCTGCACAAATCCAATATACCCTCCCACTATGGTGGTGTAGGGTATAACAAGTAAGAAAGTATGGTCGGTCAAGTCCGACCATATAATACTTTACACTAAGTAAATGAGGAAAAACTTTTTTTCTTTTAAAATTTCATTAATTTATATACGTGAGTAATTTTCGGAAGATGACCTTATATGGGAGCTATGACCAGTTATGGACCGATTATCATGAAATTAGGTCGTGTGATTTATGTCTATATTATTTATGTTGAATTTTATGTGTATACCAAAATTTTTAGGAGATTTATACACGTTAAAGTAATTTTCGGAAGCGAGTTTTTATGGGAAATATGACTAATTATGAACCGATCATTATAAAATTACGTGACATGATGTTCGTATATATAAAACTTATTTGGAGCGAAATTTGTGTAGATACTTATATTTGTATGGAGGGTAGGTGAAATAATGTAACGATTACATTGGCACGAAGAAATTATAAGTACAAAATATTATTGAAATATGTATCTTCAAAATTGTGACCTGTACTTTGCACACAAGGTTTACATGGAAAGCCAGCCAGACGGACGGACATCGTTTAATCGACTAAGAAAGTGATTCTGAGTCGATCGGTATATTTTAAGGTGGATGTTAGACTAATATTTTGGGGCGTTACAAACATCTGCAAAAATTCAATATACCCTCCAAACTATGGTGGTGTAGGGTATAATGATTACAGATTACACTGATTAAGAAACTTGGTTACAGTTGAATTTTCGACAGCTTTTGGATAATTACCCAAAGAGTGAAATATTTTTGTATATGTATTGCAAATATCGTTAGTAAAAATTCCTTCTATCTTTAGATATATAACCTTAATACACCCCAGGGGTAAAACAACATGACAATGTGGTTTTATTAATCAATTTATTTTAAGTATTTCTTTTAGATAAGTATTTTTAAATTTTTTTATAAATGATGAAATTTGTAAATGTTTAGGAATGGTAAACAAATAAATAACAAATTATTCAAAAAATAACAAATAAATTAACAAAAGGGTTATAAAGAGTATCGTATTTGTTAAACAATAATTATTTTTTATCAATTTGTACCTGGTCAGTAACAATTGTTAAAATAATTTAAAAATTGCATCAGACACAAAGGGAAAACTAATCTACAATATTTGATATTGATAAGAGGGTAGGTGTTAATAAATTAACGTCTTGAATGTCTTTATATCTAAACAAAATATAAGTACCAGAAGTAGATTAACTGAAATGTATAAAGCTTCTAATGATTTCCCATTAACATTTTGAACGAATAGTATTTGAATAAGCATACAACAAAAATTAAGACTTTAAGACATTTTATGCTTCAGTTTTGAAAATTTGATTTGAAATTACATGTTTTGGTTCAAAGTAGGAATATTTTCTAAAAACTAAAATATCATAAGTTGTACAATAATTGTAATTGTAAATGTCAAAAGCCTCATCATTATTTTGGCCTTAATACGAGTAAAAGAGATGGGCAAAATTTTCCCTCTTGGATTTAATCTATATAAAGGTTGATAGTTATGAATATGAATTTTTGGCTAACAAGTCCAAACAAGTCCGCTTTAAGTTAAGATTTTTTCCTTCTTGTGTCTTCCATCAATAAAATATACTAAAATAAAATCTAAGTTCTTGTATTTGGGGTTTATTGTTTATAAAATAAACAAATTACATTTGTTTTTATTCTTTATCTTTGGCTTCAAGAATAATTAAATATCGATAGATTCTCAACGAAATCTTGCTGCAAAATTTTAAAAAAAAAATAAATAAATTTCCTTGAAATCCCTCACTAACCAATAATAGGTATGAAGCGTTATTTATCCACCACCAAAATTTTGTCATTCCGTTTGTAACACATCGAAATATTTATCGCAGACCCACAAAAGTAGGCACGACAGGGAAGGACTTAGTTGATCAGAAATGTTTGGTATTGAAAATATGCCTAATCGGTTAAATTATGGTCCAAAATTTGAAACAATCTTCAAAAAAGTTGATATTCTTCAAAACTTTTTTTTAAGTTTAATTTAAAGACAAATTTGCACACAAATTTAAAATGGTAAGAATCGGTCCATAAATGTCTATAGATTAGTGGTATACATATAAAATTTGTTATTAAAAATAAGCAAAATCGGATCAAAATAAATGTTTTATACAAAATGTACAAAAATCGGTGTCAGTATCATATTGATAAAATATAATTTTATACTTGTTTTTATACTTGTTAATTCCAATTTAGTATATATTTGAGGTGAGAAAAATTTCTAGAAAGTCCAATATACATACAAATATGGCCAAAATAATAAGTACATGAGTTTTTTCCGCATCTTGTGATGAATTAAAAATGTATATTTATTTTAAATGAATTATTATTTTTATATTTAGTTAGTTTATATTATGTTTAATATAAAACACAAACACTTACGCCCTAATAACATAAACTACATTTTTTATGAAATGAAAAGTAAAAAAACTTCATAAAATCAGTGGTCAAAATAATAAGTACATTGTTTAAATCCTTAAATTAGAAGTTATAGTTGATTATTATTTGTTTTATTTTTATTAGTTTTATTAATATCTAGTGTATCCTCTATTATTTTTAATAATTTTGTGTAATATTCTTGGCATACTGCTAATTAGTTTACGACAGGTATCCAAAGGTATTTCATACCCGGTTTTTCTAACAAAATCTCAAAGTTGGTCTTTATTTTTAAATGTTTGCTTACTTATTCTGTATTTCAATTCCCCCAAAAAGCTCTCAATTGGATTTAGATCCGGTGACTGACCAGAAGACATATACTATTTTCACGATATATTCCGTCAGTTTCCCTACCTGTTTCTGGTTAAAGAGCATTTAACCAAAAAACAGTGACTATACAGATATTTACCTTGTATATCCTCTAGAGAAACTTCTGCCAATATAGACAATGTGATCTCTGATCGAACCGTCCAGAAAAGACTATAGCGGGCAAGTTTACCGGCCCGAATTGACAGAAAAGTTGATCTGCTTCGGAACAAAAATTTTATCATTTGAGTTGGTGTGAACAAGCTGGTGAAAAGAAGTTGCTTAATATATTGGGGAGCGACGAAACAAAAATTAATTAGTTTGGAAATGATAACGGCCGTAATGTGTGTCGTCCTCAGAATAAGGAATTTCATCAGCGTTATACAAAAAAGACCGTCAAGCACGGTGGTGGCAACAATGAGGTATTGCGAAGTTTCTCGTGGTATAATGTTGGTCCCATTTATCGTATTACCGATAGTAAACCAAGTTTTGAATACAGAAATATATTGGAGGACACAATGTTGCCATACGCTGATGAAAATGTGCCGCTTAGATGAGTTTTCGAGCAGGATAACGAATCAAAACATACATCCTGCTATGTTGAAGATTGGTTCCGTGAAAATAGGATAAGTCTTCTAGACTAGCCAAGTCACTCACCGGGTCTAAATCCAATTGAAAACCTTTGTGGTTTCAGCTACCCACAAAGGTTTTCACAGAATAAGTAAGCAAACATTTCAAAATAAAGACCAACTTTGAGATTTTGTTAGAAAAACTGGGTATGTAATACCTTTGGATACCTGTCGTAAACTAATTAGCAGTATGCCAAGAATATTACACAAAATTATTAAAAATAATAGAGGATACACTTGATATTAATAAAACTAATAAAAATAAAACAAATAATATTCAACTATAACTTTTAATTTAAGGATTTAAACAATGTACTTATTATTTTGACCACTGATTTTATGAAGTTTTTTTACTTTTCATCTCATAAACAATTTAGTTTATGTTATTAGGGCGTAAGTGTTTGAGTTTTATATTAAACGTAATATAAACTAACTAAATATAAAAGAAGTAATTCATTTAAAATAAATATACATTATTAATTCATCACAAGATGCGGGAAGAACTCATGTACTTATTATTTTGGCCATATGTGTATGTGCATTAGGCATATAAGTAATTTTGACGAAATTTTTGGCATACCACCACGTGATGGCCAATGTTGTTTAAGTAATGAAAATCATTTTTTTAGGTCATTTGGAATCAAAAACATCACGCACCAACACCAATTTCTAAAATAAACAATTTTTTTTTTTTTTTTCTCTGAAAAATTATATTAATAATTTCATATTCTTTGTTTGCAAGTGTGAGGGATACTTTCCGTATTTGAAAGTTATCGTTTGGAGTATGTCCCCAGTTATTATTTAAATAAAATATATTGTATTTCAAAATAATTGAAAATATTCAATGAAAAACTTTATTGGGTTTGGTACGTGAACTTTTTTAACAACCGCAAAAAAATAATACAGTTGTTTTTCATATTTTTTAATGCTCTATTCGACTATGCTATGCCAATATGCATATTTGCAAAAAATGTCAATAGTTATATCCCTAATGTGCCTACATACTTGTATGGCACCTCACATGCTTACTATTACTTTTATTAAGTTAAACATACAAATAATTTAATAAATTTTAAAATACATAACATATTGTGGATGACTTTTTAGTGCACATAGTTAAATATTTAAATAAACTAATGATGACAATTTCTTGGTGGATATATTTAGATTCGTCAATTGACAAAACATCTTTTAAGCTAAAATAGACTTATTGATAATATTTAAGTACAGCATTGTTGTGTCCGACACTTCATTGTTGGAGGAATAACAATCATAAAGTACAGGGTGGCGCAGAATGAGCTATATGGTTTGAATTCTTTATAATTTTTTAAAATATTGTAATTTTTTTTCAGCATTTTGTAAAGAAGACTTGTGGAATTAATAATTAATAACTTAAATCATGGCCATAACTCTCGAAAAGTTATGGCAAATATCAATTACAGAATATAATTTTCCAAAGCTAATCGAAAAAAATTCCTCAACAGTATATGTAGTACTGCATTTAAAAAAAAAAAAATAATAATAATCGCATTAATAAAAAAGTTATAAACCATTAAAACCATGTAGCTCATTCTGCGCCACCGTGTATTTTTAAATTAAAATTGCTCAGCTCAAGTGTGACAAAAGTGACAAAACAAGTAAGACAGCTATATTCGGCTGTGCCGAATCTTATATACCCTTTTCCAAATTGTACTTTAAAACAATTTTTTTTTTTTTAATTTCTTAGTAAAAAATGTGTGACAACAAATTTTTGTTGATAAAAAAATTCGGATTCAAAAATAATTTTCTCGATTTTGACCCATTGTAGGTTCGACTTTGAAATATCTATCATTTGATATCCATATTGTCTGTATTAATGACTTAGTAATCCCCCTTAGTAACCTTCAACAAATGAACATAATTGACATTAAACATAATAACTGACATGCTTTACAAAGGTAACTTGATAAAAAAAAATCAAATAATGCTTGGGTTAAAAGTTTTAATGAAAAACTAAACATTTTATTTTTTTAACTGTTATACTACACATTTCGCTGAAATAAGACAAAATCATACATATTTTCATCTCATTCATAAAATATGCATGTGTGCATATTTTAGCAAATATTTAAAAGTTTTAAATATTGCATACAGATCAAATCACCATAAAATTTAAGAAAATGATCGCATGTTTATGACCTACCCACAGGTCAAATCAAATAATAACGTCTTAAATGATATAATATTTTTCAATATGCGTATGTAGTTTGTTAATTTAAATTATACACTGCTACACACATTTTTTATCAGAAATTGAAAAGCAACCTAATGGGGCATGCAGTGTTAGAAGTCCAACTAAAACCGTTTTCAATGATTTTTAAACACCCTAAAAATTTTGAGTTATCTTGTAAAAACTGTTTTAGGTAGGTCGTAGTACTTTAGTACCTCTAACTTTTCTTTATATTCTGGATCGTTATAAAAATCGGCCCACAAATAGCTGAAATATGTGGAAAAAACCAGGATTTTTAGTTTTTCATTAAAACTTTTAACCCAAGTATTATTTGATTTTTGTAAAGCATGTCAGTTATTAAGTTTAATGTCAATTATGTTCATTTGTTGTTAATCTGATTTAAATGAGTGACGAGAAAAAGTTGCTTACCAAAATTATTAAATATTTTCAACAAAACCAAACTTGGTCCTACAAAAAGTTAGCGAAACAATCAAAGGTCTGCGTCAAACTAATTCCAATGTTTTTAAACAGTATCGGGAGAATTTGTCCGTTGATAGAAAACCTGGATCAGGTAAAAAGAATGGTACACATGATGTTTCTAAAGCCTATAAATATAAAGCATTTTCAAAAGAGCTCCCAACACATCTTGTAGGAAAGCAGTGCGGTTATCTCAGTAGTCGGACTATTTGGTACGAAAAGTTATAGCCAATGCAAGTTTAAAAACATACAAGGCTCAAAAAGTTCCTAAAATGAACTCTGCTAAAAATTTAGAGACCAAATACAGAGCACGGTAAATGAAGTCAAATTTTATAAAAAAAAAAAATATACGGATGATGAAACGTATGTTCTGGAAACTTTTTCGCAGCTTCCGGATCAATACTTTTATATTGCTGATGCTCGAGGAAAGCAATATGTAGTTGCGGCAAAATTGCCAAACATTCGTTACAAAGGGCTCTAAAATACCGAAATTCATAAGACTTCTTAGTGTGTCCACTTATTTTTGGCCTGATTTGGCATCCTGTCACTATGATAATAAAGGTCTTGAGTGGTAAAAGAACAATAATGTGGTATTTGTTCCAAGTGAGGCAACTCCTTCAAACTGCCTGAAGCTAAGGCCAGTGGAGAGATATTGGACTCTTGTTAAAAGAGAATTGAAGAGCACAAAAAAGGGGTCTAAAAGTGTGGTAGATTTTAAACGGATATGGACAACCTGTTCGAACAAAGTGACAGAAAGCACTATAAAAACCATAATGGAAAGGTTTCCGAAAAAGGTTCAAAATTTCATCACTAGTGATTAGAACTATAAAAATACTATTTTTTGTAAGTTTAATGGTTTCATTTTTATTAACATACTAGCTGACCGCACCGGGTTCGCCCGTTATCTATTTACTAATGTTAGTTCTTCAAGTTTCTCCAAAAAAATTTATTTTATTATGAAAAATGAGAAGTGAAAAGGAGGTAAGATATTAAAAATTTTAATTTCCAAAATTTTGAATTTTTTTTCTTTACAAACCATTGCTCCAGCCGTTCTCACGTGATGACATTACATACATGGATCATTTCATTTTAATATATATAGATATGTATGTTAAGAATTTTACGAACTCAGTCCTTAAATAGCACTCAGAGTAAAATCTGTAGCATGAGGATTTGACTATCGTTTTCATTGTAAATTATGAAAAACCATATTATAAGGAACGGTACTATTTAGTCCGCAAATACTTTCGTTAGTGTATCACAACCTCATAATTTAAACTGCGTTTAGGTTTCTCAATTAATTTGAAATACAAATCTATATAAATATATAAATGTCTTTGTAAGTTTGTTTGTTTGTTTGTTTGAGCATCACGCCTAAACGGCTGAACCGATTTTATTGAAATTTGGAACGTAGATAGATCCTTACTTGGAAGCGTCAATAGGCTATAAATTTTTTCAATACTTGGACCAGAAAGGGATAAAAAGGGGGAAAAACGGGTAAAATTGGTACCTTTAGTTTTTAAACAATAATTACTAAACGGCTGAACCGATTTTTACATCGACAGGGGTAGCGAAGCGCACCGGGTCAATCTAGTACAAAATAAATGGAGTCCACCAAAACCGGTATTTCTGGCTAAAACCGAAACGAACCTAATATTCGGGCAGAAAATCATTATTCGTCTCAATCCGAAACTTTTCATAGGTGCTATTAATTCCCACAAAAAAAAAAACAATAATTATTTAAGATTTTTGCATTCTGAATTTAAATGTTTTTGAGGAAACCGTTTTTAAAGAATGCTTAGATATTTTACAATCAAATATAACTTTTATGTACAATCATCTTTTTCCTTTATAAAAGTTTCTAAGTTTCTAAATCTCAATTGAAAAATGTTTTTCATTTGAATAAAAATAATATTTTTTCCTCTATTATTCGAATGACAACCCTAGTTTAAAGGATAACGCCGAACATATTTAAATTAAGATAAAAAACCAATTATTGTGCAATAAAGTTTTAGTTAATAATATTTTAAGTGAATTCAGCAAATAGCAACTGAACAAATTTAATCCTTAAATATTATTTAAACCAAAATATTATCCACCAGTGTGCTCTGATTATCAATGTTGGCTATCGTTACCCTTAAAATACCATTTCAGCTCAACTACCGTTACCGCTAAGCTACCGTTACCGAAATAACTGCAATTACCGTTAAAGTATCGCTACTGATATAAACGAAAAACCGTTATTCTATAAATAATTTTAAATAGAAAATAGAAATGTTTGAATTCAATAATTGAGATTATTGTAACATTAAGGGTTTAAAATGTAATATAATACCACATATAATATAGCTTTACCAATATAACTACAATTACCGTTGCCACTAAATTAGCGTTACCGTTACCTTTAAAACAGTTTTGAATCGGTAGCCAACCTTGCTGATTATTCAAAATGAAGGGCATAGAAATTGATTAAATTTGATCTAAAATAAGCCACATAAAATATTTGGTAATACATACTTATGTATGTAATAACTAATTATATTCTAGTTTTATGAAATTTATTTATTTGTTAACATAATAAAATATTAAACAATTGCAAATTGAGTGCTTTAAAAAGCATTCTCAACGTAAATAAAAAGCTTTTTTTTATTGGACGACAAGATAGATAACTGTGATAGAATATTATCAATCGTGTATTTACGCTTTGAGTACAACTAACGAATTCATTTAAGTAATATATGTATATGTACATACTTATTATAGAGATGATAAGAAAAGCTGTTTTATTTTTCGTATAAAGAACATAAACAACAACCCCTTTCACAACAGTTTTAAATAAAACATACAAGTGATAATTTCACCAGAGAAAATAATATACAAAATAAATCTGGTTAAACTAGTGAAAGAAAATCTCGCTTTAAAATGTGGATAGAATTCTTAATATTATTAACCTTGGCCGGTTATTTGTTTTATCGTTGGGCCACCGTCAATAATAATTTCTTCAAAGAACGCGGCATACCGTATTCAAAACCTACATTGTTATTCGGAAATTTTCTTAAAATGGTTTTAAGACAAAAGTCAATGTTTGATTTAGTTATTGATATTTACAATGAACATGATGGCAAGTAAGTAGCATTTTAAACAAATTGAATAATTGCGTGTTTCACTTATGTGGTTTCTAATGAAAATTAAAAAAAAAAAAAAAGTTTAATCTTGAACTTGGTTTCGTATATAATGAAACTAATGAAAGCTGCTATGAAATTCAAGGCCAATTTTATTTATTAAAAATAATAATTATGTAGCTACATATGAATACTGTGTATTGAAATTGTTTTGTTTTGATGATTGATATTAATTATATTACTTTAACGAGATTTGCATACAGATCAGTTGTGTTTTGAAGTGCTTAATTGATATCCATAAAATGTACATTAGACCTGAGCGGAAAATTAATAAATTTGTCTTAGATGGGTCTAATTGTGTTCATTATTAAAGGAAAAATGGAATTAATCTTATGGTGAAAACCCATGCTGGAAATCGATTAAAAGTTGTAAATTGGCTAAAAATAATATTAATACAATAAATCAGTTGTTTATGTTTCTAAAGATTTTAAGATTTAGAAATTCTTTTTAAACGCGTTTGTTTTTTTTAAAGTTCCAGTTTACCAAGTTTTTTGTTTTGCCCCTCGTACCCTGTGTTTGTTTTGGGGGAAGCTTTTAAATGTTTTGAATATTAATCACGTTTCTGTATTAAGAAACAAGTTTCATGTTTGTTTTGATTTTGACTGAGTTGTTTACACTAGCGGCAATTTGTTGGTTTTTAATAAAAACAAAATATTGTTTTTTTTTTTTTTTATAAATTTTGTGTAAAACAATTATTTTCAAATTAAATACAAATATCATAAAAAAATTAATTTAAAATTTTGCACTTTTGCGATTCCGTGCTCCGACATCTAAAAATCAAATACTGAAAATTTGCTCAAAATCAAATAACTTTTAGAGGTTGCACATTTTAGTTGAAGTTTCGTGTTTTGGGTCTAAGTGCAAAATTTTCCAAAAAAAATTTTAAAATTAAATGTTAATATAGACAATATGGATATCTAATGATAGATATTTCAAAGTCCATTGCAACGATCTACATAATTTGGACCTACAATGGGTCACAATCGGTAAAAATATTTTTTAACCTGATTTTTTTTTTTACCAAAAAGATACATACATTTTTTTTCACTAGTGAATTAAAAAAAAAAATGTTCAAAAAAATTTAAAAAAACTACATATTTCGAAAAAAAAAAAATTTTTTTTTGAAAACAATTTTGAAAAAAAATTATTATTTTTTAAATTTTGAAAACAATTTTGAAAAAAAAATTAATTTTGTTTAGCTAAAACTATTTAAAATTTTTATTTTAAAGAATAATTTGGTGAAGGGTATATAAGATTCGGCACAGCCGACATGTTTTTTAAAAGTAGGTTAATAATTTTTCAAACATATGTCTTTATCTTTTTTGTAGCTAAAATGTCAAAGTGGTCAAATATAATTTAATTTCCTGAAATTAAATTTATACGTAAACAATAAGTTGACATCAATTAGTTTATCAGTGAATAAATATAAAACAAATCTTAAGAAAATTTATTGGTATAAATGTACTAAACTAAATTGGAGGAAATATATTTTCTTTAAATTATACTCAAAGATTTGAAATAATTAATTCTTAATACAATATTCAAAATCAAATTAAATGTGATCTCGTAAACATTTCATAAAAGCATTCCAATATAGACTTAATTCCTAAGTACCAAGGTTGGCTACCGTTACCGCTAAGCTATCGTCATCGAACTAACTTTATTAGTCATTTAAGTCAGTTTGAAATTACCGTTACCGACAGTAACAGTAAATATCGTTACCGCTGAGCTATCCTTAAAGAAATAAAACAAAATACCATCACCCCTAAGCCAGCGTTACCGAAATAATCCAAATTAGCGTTACCGTTACCTTTAACCACTTCGAATTAGCCAAACTAGCTAAGTACTTCAAATGTATTGAATTTGTTTGTCTTAGAGAATTCATTCTTTATAGAATTAATTCCTTATTATTCACGAGTTTTCTTTAATTCTGTAATTCTTATGGAATGATTAAATTGTTCTTCAATTCAAATCTGTAAGCAAAAGGTTTTGAATTTGTTCTTAAAATAACATGATTAAAATCTAAACAAAGACAAATTGAATTGAGAAAATACATCTGCATTCAATTTGGATTAGATATAAATTAACAACAATTTAATTATTCAAAAGTTTAATGTATTATATTATGAATTCTATTAAAATAAAGTAATTTAAATGAATTTGTTGTTTGGAATAGTTTCATAAAATGAATTGCTGACATTTTTTGAATTCTCAATTAAGATTTTAGTGATTTTAATCTCTAACTGAATCAATTAATGCCAAGCTCTGATTATTATCAATAAAATAAACACAATTAAAACACATTTAACTTAATATGTAGTAATAAATTATTTCTAGTATTTATTAAATTTTGTTATAGATAATTTGTACTTGAGTTTATTGAACTTTTTTTGTGTAAAAAAGATAACAAAAACAAGGAAACCTACAAATTTATAACAAGTCAATTTGTGCTGTAGTAGTTTGTATTGCGTTATCTAGTATTTATGCGACCCATAGATATAATTTTCTTAATTTTAAATATAAAGCAAAAATATTTGTTCGTTTAATTACAAATTAATACATGCATAGCTCGTGTATCAGTAATTTTGTACAGAAACAAGTGGAACTTACTTCTGAATAACAATATTACGCAGTAAATAAATAATTGGTAATATTGCACATTCATATTATTGACTCAGTATACTGTGCAACAAGATATTTCTGAATCAATTATAACTACTTTGTGGAATCCATTAATCTCTGTTTTTCATCATGAACAGAAACATTTTTTTGGGAATAGTTTTTCTGTATGCTTTTTAAATAGCTCTAATATAAGGAATATTTCCGAAAATCACTGAAATGCTGTCGGGCTTGGGCCGACTGTTCTAGAAATGAATTGAAAAATATATTTTTCAAAATCCGATCTATTAGGGCCATTGCACTCTGGTTGTTTTTAAAATTTTCTTTCATAAAAAAACAGACCAACTTCTAGACAATCTAGATCATTACCATGACCAACGTCATAAAATCCCTTTAGCGTTTTATTAGTCTACTTATTCGAATCATTGAGGCTGATATAGATGATACGAAATTTGTTGCATAGTGTTATTTGTGTGGTGGAATTGAAATGATTGAGTTTGTTGAGGGCTTGGCCCAAAGTCTAGCTAATTAGAATTTTAGATTTTATCAACAAGTTAGTTAGTATGCTTTTTGATTATAAATGTATATATACTTTAGTACGATGGTGGGTCAAAAAGTCCGTGGCTTTTTTAATGAAACACAGCTTTTTGGAAAAAAAAGTTTTTTTATTTTCAACATAGCCTCATTGAGCTCTATGCACTTTGGCCAAAGTTTCTCCAATTTTTTTATTCCTTCCAAAAAATATGTTTTGACGAGGTCATCAAAATATGTATTTTTTGTGAGATGATTTCATCGTTGGAGACAAATTTCTTTCCGCCGAGACATTTCTACAGGTTTGGAAACAAGAAATACTCACTCGTGGCTAAATACGGAGAATAGGGCGGAAGTAGGAGCTTATCGTAGCCTAATTCATGGATTTTTGCCATGGAAAGTGCACATGTGTGTAGCCGATTGTAAGCAAATGCCACAGCCATCTTGTGGAAAGCTTTCTCATACCTAAGTGGTCATTCAAAATTATAACCACTGAGCAATATGGCTTCTAGAATCTCTCGACCTCAACTGGACGTTCAAAACATTCGACATCTTTGATGCTTGTACGGCCACATCAAAATTCAGTAAACCACTTTTTTAACCATTGAAATTGATGGTGCAGAGTATTTATCAAGCATTTATTTGAGTGATGGTTTTTTCCACAAAAAATAATGCTTAATGAGCAGACGAACTTCACTTTTTTCCAATTTCTCCTCAAGTCACAAGGTAGTCTGCTAACAATGGCTGTCAAACACAAACTAAATGACGCAGCTTGTTCAAATTTTGACAGGAGTCAACTGACAGATGACAGGAGCAGTGTTGCCCTTTCAGTTAATAGCCGGGAAATTCAAAATGTACTGAACATATTTAGCTACTTTTACAACATTTAACGATTTTTAACACAATTTCTCATTATCCGATTGGAACTAAAAATCAAATGTAGACAATGTACAAATTAACTTTCGACCTTTGTCTATTATAATAATATAATTCAATCCTCAATTTAATAAGTATTTAAAACAACAAAATGCTTAGTAATGATAGAAAACAGTTAAACTTTGTTTTTCACAATAACAGTTATTTAAATTTGTGGTTTAAAACAAAAACACTCCATTTAATAAGATTATATTTCTGCTGGTATACGTATTCCGAACAAAACATTCGCCAATGAAATTTAGACGAACATTTACGGATTACTTAAACAAAAAATCTAGACGAGTTTTTCGTTCGGCATCTATTTATTTGCATCTACTATTTGGTTTTAAACTTGTGAGTTTGTTATTGTTGTATTTACTTCAGTACTCAGAATTCAAGAAAATGTAACAGGGAATAATAAATTTAATCCGTGGTGTTAGATAAATGCTTTTTAATTATTTTATTCTAATTTGATATTCTTTACAAGCAACATTTAGCTTGTATTTTTGTATTATAATAAAGTCATAACAAATCAGCAGTTTCCAGTTTTTTTTTCTCAGTACTTCAGACTGAATATATATACATATAATTATTTTAATATTGCAATTAAGACGGTATATTGAATATATTGAATGAGGTTATTGTAGCAGAAGGTGTAAGGAAGCAAAATAAATGCTACTACATCCAAATTTAAAATATTTTTTGCAGAGATTCGGTTGAATCGCATCTTATTATACTTTAAAAGAAACAAAACCAAATTTGTTTGGTGAAAAACCGACGGCACTGACTAATTTGCTCTTTAACTTGTTTGTTTTGTAAACAAACAAGTTTATAATTAAATTTAAACTATTAATTATCGTAATATATATGTACGTACGTACATATCTTTTCAAAAAGACATCTCTCATTTTATGTATCAAAACCAGAGAGAGCTTTCAAAGCGAATAAGTTGATAGCTCTTTATCAAAGCTTTTTTAAGATAAGCTTAAAGTTATGAATATTTTTCTAGCATGGGACACAAAATATTTATTAATAAAGTGATTAAGTTATGAACTAGTGTTGGCAGTTTTATTTTTTCAAACAAATCAATGTTGGCTACCGTTACTTCTAAAATACTCATTCAGCTCTAGCTAAGCTACCGTAACAGAATTAAAATAAAAAAATCGTTACCCCTATAAATAATTTTAAAATTTTGTTTTTAACAATAGAATTTATGAAATCATCAGAATTTAAATTTATGTCAGCTTACTTTTAATTTGTTTATACATTTTATAATAAATTTAACTCAGACCGCAGTTACCGTTATCAGTAAAATACCGTTATCGAAATAACCGCAACTACCATTACCGAAATAATCCAAATTCTATTGAATCTATTAACTTTTTCGAATCGGTAAAAAATAGAAGAATATTTCAAAATTACGCGATTTAAAAAAATTGTATTTAATTATTATTTCAAAAATATAGTTGAAAATTCATGGTTCTATATTTTGTTTTTATACATTTCACCATGAGCGGGAAGGGCAGGCGCGGATTCAGAGGGGGTCCCCCCCAAAACCGAAACGTTTTCATATAAAAAAGAAAAAAATAATAAAAATGTAGAACAAATTTTAATTTTTCCTCCCTCCAAATGGTTGACCTGGATCTGCGCCTGGGCAAGGGTATGTTTGTCATTCAGTTTGTATTGAGTGTATGACTTAACACGGTTTTTGTGTTTAATAACTTATATGTCATATTGAACATTATAGTGTAAACAACAAAGTTTTTTTTTTTTTTTTTGCTTCGAAAGTTTTGAAAAAACTTTTGCTCTCCGAAGCTTATGGTGAATATGTTTTATCGGTTTTAATGAGCGAGAGATGGTTTTGACACGGAAGACAAAGATTGCTCAGGACAGCCATACTAGTTTTAAGTCCAAGAAGATTGTTGTCAAACGCAACAACAGCTTGCAAAAACAGCAATTCCAAAACGTTTTCAAGCAGCAGGATTCATGCAAAAGCAGAGAAATTGGGTACCATAGGAATTGATACTGAGAAACCTTGAAACACGATTTTGTATGTCTGAAATGTTGCTTAAATGCTATAAAAGAAAATAATTTTAGCACCGAATCATTACTGTGATAAAAAATGGATCCATTAGGCTAACCCGAATCATAAGAGAACGTATGTGAAGCACGGCCAACCAGCCGAATCTACACCAAAGTCAAATATCCATGGCGCTAAGGTAATGCTCTGTATTTGGTGGGACTTAAAGGAACCTGTTTGGCTTCTTTTGGGCGCAACTGCATATTCCTTGCCATACCAAGAACTTTTTGGGAAAATTTTCTGCTTTTGGTTCCTAAACGTTACTATTGACCAGGAAGCTGTGAAAAATTTTCCATACGTACGTTTCGTCATACATTATGCAGCAGGTATGAGCCTTGTATGTTTTTAAACCAGCATTGGCTTTAACTTTACGTACCAAATAGTCCGAGTTCTGAGCTAACCGGACTGCTTTACTACCGGATGTGTTGGGAGGTCTTTTGAAATTGTTTGGCCAACTTTTTGTATGACCAAGTTGGGTTTTTATGACCAAGTATGTACTTTTTTCTGGTCACTTATTTTAATCAGATTAACAACAAATGAACATAATTGACATCCAAAAAAAAAATCAAATAATACTTCGGTTAAAAGTTTTAATAAAAAACGTGTGTTAAGGTTTTTTCGATCTCAGTCCTTAAGCAAAAACTATTTTTCACCAAACTTAAAAAATAGTTCTTAATATTTATCTTAAAGTATACTTTGGTGAAGGTTGTATAAGATTCGACACAGCCGAATATAGTACTCCTACTTTTTTTAGAGTTTCTTAAACAAATGACTAATGCGTAAATTAAATGAAATATTAGCATGATTTTTTTAACGAATCGTATCGAATCTCGAGAACCTTAACAGGTCTCTAGTACAATATGTCTCAAAAGATTCCGGATTTTGTTTAAACAGATCTTAAAAGTTTAACATTTTTTTAAAATTTTATATTATTATAAATTATTCTAATTTCCATTTCAGAATATATGGCGTCTTCGATCAACGACAACCTCTATATTTAATACGCGATCCTGAAGTAATTAAACAGATCACAATTAAGGATTTTGATCATTTTATCAATCATCGTTCAATATTCGGTGATGAGCCTGATGAAAATCATAAAAATTTATTTGGCGCCTCATTGTTTATGATGAAGGATAACAAGTGGAAGGATATGCGCAGTACACTGAGTCCAGTATTTACGGGTAGTAAAATGCGTCAAATGTTCCAATTGATGAATGAGGTGGCCCAAGAGACATTGGCCTATTTAAAGAAGCAGGAGGGTGTACGTTCTAAAGATGGCATTGATATGGATGTCAAAGATTTTATAACACGCTTTACCAATGATATTATTGCATCGACTGCATTCGGTTTGAAAGTCAACTCGTATACGGATGAAAATAATGAATTCTATATGATGGGCAAGAAAGTGACCACATTTACATTTATACAAAATTTGAAATTTATGTGTTTCGTTAATTTTAAAAAAATCATGAAGGTAAGTAAACAAATATTTTTAAAATTATTACAAAAATTTTAAGAAATATATTATTTTGTGTATTACAGCTTTTGGACATTCAACTTTTCGACAAGAAACAGACCGACTACTTTATGCATCTCGTTTTGGATGCCATGAAATATCGTAAAGAACACAATATCATCAGACCCGATATGATTAATATGCTGATGGAAGCCAGAGGCATGTTGAAGACAGATAATCCTAAACCAACTAATCGCGAATGGAGTGATGTTGATATTGTCGGTCAATGTTTCTTATTCTTCTTTGCTGGTTTTGAAACCTCTGCTTCTCTAACATGTTTCACCGCTCATGAGCTAATGGAAAATCCAGAATGTCAAGAAAAGCTTTTAGAAGAAATTCAAGAAGTTGAACAAAATCTCGATGGTAAACCCTTATCGTATGATGCCTTGCAAAATATGCGTTACATGGATATGGTGGTGCAGGAATGTTTGCGTAAATGGCCCGGTGCAATTGCTATTGATCGTGTGTGCAATAAGGATATAACATATAATTTAGATAATGGTGAAAAAATGGAATTGAAAAAAGGTGAAGTTATATGGATACCAGTTGTGGGCTTCCATCGAGACCCACAATACTTTGAGAATCCATTGAAATTTGATCCCGAAAGATTTAGCGAAGAGAATAAAGACAAAATTCAACCATTTACGTATTTGCCGTTTGGTGTAGGACCACGTAACTGTATTGGTAAGCAACGAATAAGTTTAAATGAAAATTTAATATTAAAATATATTAATATCATTTTAAATTGTAGGTTCTCGTTTTGCCCTTTTGGAAACAAAAGTCTTAATTTATTATTTGGTGCGAGATTTTCATCTTCAAGCTGCCGCAAAGAGTTGCGTACCTTTGAAGTTATCAGCCAATGGTTTCCAATTGATTCCGAAAGAAGGCTTTTGGCTTAAGTTTACCGCTAGAGCCTAAGTATTGTATATGTATTTTTATTTGTTAATATTGATTACTTTGGGAATTATGTTTGGAATTTAATTTTATTTGTATATTATTTAATTTAAATCTAATGATATATTTTATTATTTGTTTATATATTTTAATAAAAAAATGTTAACTTTAATCACCTTTAAGGTTGTATTCTGGGGGGAAATTTTTAGTTGGACTATATGAATCTAAGGACTGAGATCGAAAAATTCTTTACACACGTTTTTCATTAAAACTTTTAACCCAAGTATTATTCGATTTTTTTTTGACCAAGTTACCTTTGTAAAGCATGTCAGTTATTATATTTAATGTAAATTATGTTCATTTGTTGTTAATCTGATTAAAATGAGTGCCGAGATAAAAGTGCGTACTAAAATTATTAAATATTTTCAACAAAACCCAACTTGGTCCTACAAAAAGTTGGCCAAACAATCAAAAGTCTGCTGTCAAACTGATTCCAATGTTACTAAGCAGTATCAGGAGAAATTGTCCGTTGATAGAAGCCAATAAATAATAAGCATTTTCAAAAGAGATCCCAACACATTAGGTAGGAAAGTAGTCCTGTTAGCTCAGTTTTGGACTATTTGGTACGAAAAGTTAAAGCAAATGCAGGTTTAAAAACATACAAGGCTTGACAGGAACACTGCTAAAAACTTAGAGGCCAAAGATAGGCACGGAAATTGAAGTCAAATTTTATACAAAAAATATACCTGGTGCATAATGGATGACGAAAAGTACGTATGGAAATTTTTTCGCAGCTTCCGGGTCAATAATTTTAAGTTGCTGATGCTCGAGGGAATGTTGTAGAAAAGTTTAGGACCCAAACGCAGAAAATGTTCCCAAAAAGTTCTTGGCATGGCAAGCAATATGCAGTTGCTGTAAAATAAATGGCTCTATAAATACAGAAATTTACATCAAGGAATGTTTACAAAAGACGATGATGCCATTCATAAGATTGTGTGTCCACTTATTTTTGGCCTGATTTGGCATCATGTCACTATGGTAAGCAAGATTTTGAGTGGGATAAGAACAATAATGTGGTATTTGTACCAAAAGAGGCAAATCCTCCAAACTGCCTGGAGCTAAGGCCAGTGGAGGGATATTGGGATCTTGTTAAAACAGAATTGAAGAGCACGAAAAAAGGTGTCCAAAAGTGTGGTAGATTTTAAATGGAGATGGACAGCCTGTTCGAACAAAGTGAGAGAAAGCTCAATAAAAACTTTAATGGAAGGGTTTCCGGAAAAGGTTTATAAATTCATCACTATTGATTAGAACTATAAAAATAATATTTTTTATAACTTGTAATAATAATTTCAATCAAATTAAAAAAAATCAAAACTGTAAGTTTAGTGGTTTCATTTTTATTAACATATATGTATGTTAAGAATTTTTCGATCTCAGTCCTTATTAGATGCAACACATACCTAAGTATCTTTAATTGCCATCTATATTTTTATCACAGGGATTGTAAAGTAACTGACAGGACTTGCACAAAGCTTTAGTTGCAATAATTTTGTTAAAAACTAGAACTAATTTACTAATTTTAAAATGCTTAGAAACGTCCTCGAAACCTAAACTCGTTTTTTATAAAGTCTCTGATTATTAGTAACTAGTTCGAGTTAGAATTAATTGTTAATTAAATTTTTAAAATCAAATTAAATTTGATGTCTTAACCATTCCATTAATGAAATAATGCATACTCATAATTCCTTATTACCTCAAACGAATTGAATTCAAGTTTTCTTTAATAAAATAATAAGTTTTATAATTTTGCATAATTAACAGTCAATTTAGCCGGACTGTCATGTAGACAAAAGTATTTTCTTAGCATTACTTTGCATAAAATATTGAAAAATTATTTTTATATTTCTAATCACTAATGATGAAATTTTGAACCTTTTTCGAAAACCCTTCCATTATGGTTTTTATAGTGCTTTATGTCACTTTGTTGGAACAGTTGTCCATCTCCGTTTAAAATCAACCACACTTTTGGACACCATTTTTATGCTCTTCAATTCTCTTTTAACAAGAGCCCAATATCTCTTCACTGGACTCAGCTCCAGGTAGTCTGGAGGAATAGCCTCTCTTGGTACAAATACCACATTATTGTTCTTGTACCACTCAAGACCTTTTTTACCATAGTGACAGATGCCAAATCAGGCCAAAAATAAGTGGACACATTAAGAAGTCTTATGAATGGAAGCATACTTTTTTGCAAACATTCCTTGATGTAAATTTTGGTATTTATAGAGCTCTTTGTAATATATATTTGACTTTTTTGCCGCAACTGCATATTGCTTGCCATACCAAGAACTTTTCAGGAAATTTTGTTTGCTTTTGGGTCCTAAACATTTCTTCAACATTCCCTCGAGCATCTGCAACATAAAAAAATTTACCCAGAAGCTGCAAAAAATTTCCCATACGTACATTTCGTCATCCATTATGCAGCAGGTATATTTTTTGTATAAAATTTGACTTCAATTTCCGTCCTCTGTTTTTGGCCTCTAAATTTTTAGCAGAGTTCCTGTCACGAAATTTTTGAGCCTTGTATGCTTTTAAACCTTCATTGGCTTTAACATTTCATACCAAATAGTCCAAGCACTGAGCTAACCGGGCTGCTTTCCTACCGGATGTGTTGGGAGCTCTTTTGAAAACGCTTTTTTTTTAGCTTAATAAACATCATGTGAACCATTCCTTCTACATGAACCAGGTTTTCTATCAACGGACAAGTTCTCCCAGTACTGTTTAATAACTTTGGAAACAGTTTGACGGCAGACTTTTGATTGTTTGGCCAACTTTTTGTAGGACCAAGTTGGGTTTTGTTGAAAATATTTAATAATTTTAGTATGCACTTTTTTCTGGTCACTCATTTTAATCAGATTAACAACAAATGAATATAACTGACATTAAACATAATAACTGACATGCTTTACAAAGGTAACTTGATAAAAAAAAGCAGTTCTAGGAGACTGTCCTGAAATAGTGATTTTACCTATCATTTAGGGTGGCAACTAGTTACATAACATGCTACGTGATTAGCTATTTTAACACTAGCATTGATCCTTTTGGATTACTTAGAGACATATGTACTACACAATTAACGTTTAAAATGACTAAAACTATAGATTACTTAAGGTAAGGTCAGACTACGCAAATTATTTGACACAAGATGTTTCATGTGTTTGATCAGAACTACATCAAATAATCCATGGCTTGATTTTGTGGTCACACTGTACACATTTATTTGCCATATTTGTTTAATCAAACTACACAGAAATACTATCAAACACACGGCGGGGAAAATATATTTGTCTTGTGGTCACATTTATGGTAATATTGTTTATAAATAATTATTAAATAAAGCTGCAAAAAATCTTTAGTTTCTTTCATCAATAAAAAATACATTTCTAAAAAGTAAAATATTACAAGATTTTGCTTTACATTTGAAAGAATTGTGAAATTTCAGTACTTTTATTTAAACGTCAAATATTTTATGTTTCTAGTTTGAACAGAAAATATTTTTGCACGTCAAACAAGAAAACAGCTGAATTTGGTCAAACAAATTTATTTGCCGATAAGAAAACTTTCATGTAATGTGACCAATGTGTGACCACTAAACATCAAATATTTTCCTCAATTTTGGGTAATTTTTTATTTGATCTTGCAATTCATTTGCAAGATCAAACAGCGTCAAATAACAGCTGTTGCATCATGTGTTATCATCGCAAAAGTAGTGTTGCTATATCTTAAATTAACCCTTAAATGCATATTGTTGCCAATTGTCTACATTCCAGTTCCACTTAATTTTAGACGAACAAAAGCTTGATACTAATTCAGATTCTCCTTCACCATAATCAAATGAAGTACGATAAGTTCCAGCTAAAGAAATTCTAAATCAAACTAAAGCTATAGGAAATATAATGAATAAAAATCAAATATATATTTGATACTTTATAGAAAAATTATAGTAAAAATCATGCATTTAAGGGTTAAAAATCGCTAAATAATGAAAACAAATCGCGAAAAGAATTCAAGCATGAACAATTTAATAATATAATTATAAAAAGTTTATTTATTTAATTATATTACTATCAACATATTAAAATTTGTAGGTATAATAGTACTTAAAATCTACAAAATATCCCTAATATAATTAACAATTTTGGAATTTTATTGTATTTGTTATGGCTTTGTTTGGATTTTGAACTAAAAATCGCATTGTTCAAACAAAACGAATATTACTATGATGATATTTACAATAATCAAATAAGCGAACTGTTAAAAAGAAAAAGGATATTTTTAAAATGTTGAAACCAAAGTATATACAAGTAGTCCAACTCTTTTTAGGTACCTAACTATATATTGGATGCAAAACGAAATTAAAAAGTGCGAGAAGTGTCAAATAAAATTATGTGTGTTAAAAAATTAATGTGAATTGAACTATATTTAATCGAAAATTTTTTCTTTTAATTTCGAGACATTTGATGTGTTTACATTTTTCACAAGGGTGTTGAATTCACACGGTACCCATTTATGTGAGAGAGTAATACTGAAAAATAGAGTCGGACTACTTGTTATAATTTGGTTGAAACTATACATATATGTAGAAGGAAAAAAGAAATTCATAATTGAAATTATTTTTTTTAATAAAAATTATTAATCGAACAGGACTTTTACCAAACTTTTTTCATTCAGAATGTTCACAAATATTATATTCGCATTAAAAAAAATTAAACAAATCATATTGTTTAAGAATTAATTTTTAATTGCAATCAAATCATAATATATATATATGACTAAACTATTTTCTTTGATTTTAAATTCAATAAATATTCCATACATTTGTCCAATTTTAAATTTTGTAAATAGACAAACTCCATGTATAAAAAATAATCAAACATCAGACTATAAAAATGCAAAAATCGCAACATAGACTTCATGTCTTCAATTAGTTTTTCTCCCAGTGTGTCATTCTAGGCTGAATGACTTTTATGTGAAGAAGAAGACTTCATTTATTGATGCCATTTTTTTAATGAAAATAATTTAAATAACAAATTTTTAAAAAATATTGTTATGTATTATAGTTAAAGAATAAAAGTAGTGCAATTTTGTTTTTAATTTAGTACCAAAAATATTTAAATAATCTCCTTTTATTTATCCGCCATGTTGAGCAAATAATTTTCTTTGTTTGCTCTATTTGATCAAACAATTATTTCATGAAAGTATTTGATATAGTGTGACCACACGGCAAATATATTTACTGATTCTTTTTCGCAGCAGTTTGGTCAAACAAAAAGTGAAAAATTAAATTCACTATATGATAACAAAATTCAATAAAACTTTAATAAAATAATTGTTTTACAATTCGAAATAAGTGCGTTAACCTTAAAAAGATTTGTAAGATCAAATTATATATTTTTTAGGTATTTATATAGCTAGTGGTCACATTATCTTCACATTAAGAAAATATTTTGGTTGCCGACATATAAATTTGTTTGACTAAAATCATATGTTTTGTTGTTTGCTCTAAATTTTATTTGTGGTCAGATTCAGACAGTGAAATATTTGACGATAAACGTCAAATATTAGCTGTGTCTGACCGTACCTTTAGAGACACTTAAGTGACAATTATATTTACGCTACATTACATGGGATGTATAAAGTAACCAATTGACTTCTCTCTGCACATACGTGTCAAATGACCCAAAATATATAAATTGGAGTCTGCCAAGTAATCAGACATTAGTGACAATTACTCTATATAAGGGAAACATTGACTACTTGTAGAATTGCTGGGTTATCACTAGATGAAAATTAAGGTTGCATGCAACGATCAATGTATTGATGTTTTAAAAGGCAAGTCACAAGATAGAATTTCTAAAAATTATGACTTTGAACAAATATTCACACCAAGAGATTATAATTATAATTTTAAAACTTCAACTATTTATTTCCTGGTATAATTTAACACTGTTGTGTATTTTTTTGGACATTCCGCGATCCATAGATAATTATTTTATGTTTCTGCACAAAAATATAAGTGCATATTTTTTTAAATTTTTATGCACACATTTTTCAAATAATAAATGCATGAAAATCCGTATCCGAACTAATTGCGGCAAAAAAATAGTAGATTATTTATCAATGAATTTAAAAAAAATCTTGAAAATGAACATAATCTAATAATATTAATAACATATTTTTTTACCATGCTGACATCTAGGATTTGATGATACTCTTTGCTAAATTCTTCCTTTATTTATTTCTTAGAGCTAGTTTCTGGGATAAAGATAATCTACATTCTTCGTTGAAACCTAGATAAAACTAAAAACTGTGTTTCCCACTTATTGTTTATTTAATATATAATCTAGGTTTAACTGAGCATCATTGTTGATGCTCAATAACGAAATGTCTTATAATGCCAAAGCACAAACATATGAAAAATTAAAATAAACAATTCAGCACAGCAGCTCTTTGTTTTGATTTGCTTTATTAACATCTATATAATTTTTAATATACGTTTTATATACTTTAATGTCACTTTTTCTTTTACAAAGTTAAAATTTACAAAAAAAGTTATGTACGCGGTCGCCAGTATTGCCATATTTATATGAAACATTTTGAGGAATGCACATGTGATTTGACTGTAAAGTATGCTTACAAAATTTATCCATTAGTGAGAAACACAATCATTGCTTAAATCCCGGCTAAATATGTTTCAGGTTTAATATAATTACCTGTTAAGCTACGTTTAACTGACAAGTAAGAAACTAATTCTTAATGTTTAACTTTTGTAGGCAAGATTAAACATAGTTTAGAGTTTTTTTTGCTTAATAAATATAATTAATTTTTTTTATTTTTCAAGAAATAAAATGTTTCAACCAAAGTATAACAAGTAGTCCGACTCTCAATTTTTTAAAATTGAGAGTCGGATATGTAAACAAATCAAATTGCTCGACTTTTAAACTTAAAATATTAGACAAAATAAAAGCCGATACGCGTTATTTCACATTTATACATAATTCTTTTACATATTTCCAATTAATGTATGTTTTGCACAAATGAAAACATAATTATGTATGTATGTATTAATTTATGACAATTGATTTTATTTGTGATAGAATTTAAACTAGTTTCAAACAAATTAGTATGTAAAACAATTTTATAAAAATCTGTAGGTCTGGGGAAAATAAAAATTCAAAAGACACCAACACATACATTTTTACGAATGTGATTTTGTTATGTTTGTATATGTGCTACTCACAAATCGAGATGGTCAAAATACAGCATACCAAGGCGAATTTATATACCAGTTGGTGTCGATTCTACAACAAGTACAATATTTACAAAAATCACTTGCAATTTGGTTTTGTTTATGTTGTTGAAGCTGTCAATATTTGCCTTTTGTTTTTGTTACTTTTACGCTTCAACATTCGCCACAAAAAAAATAAGATAATTTGACAGCTCAAACATCTAAACCACTACAGAAAACATTAATCAGCTGTGCTGTCATAGCATCTGGTATATAAATTCGCCTTGCAAGATACTGAACTAATGAGCTAAAAGATCGACCTAGTTCATTAGAGTTAGCTGAGCTGAAACCCAACTCTAATTCCAACTTATTATTGATGTAAAATATTTAACAATTTCAAAATCGCTGACTTTTTGTCAAATAATTGTGAAAGCTACGTTAATTTAAAATTTTCCGTTATTAATTTCAGAGCTCCAAACCCTATACACAACGAAGTAGCGAAATTTTGGAAATAAAAACATAAACTATTTTATAAATCTGAGCACAAGTTCAATTAATTGTAATTAAAATTTGTTATATATTGTTGGGGGCAAGAACTAATGTTTATAATATTAAATTAAATAGTGTTTTAATAATTATTTTCTACAGAATTTGTTAAGAATGTAACGTAAAAAAATCAATTGCATTGTATAATAATTGCGTATCTGCATAGTAAGCGTATGTATAATACATATGTAAAGGGTGTTTTTTTAAGCCTTATAAAACGATCAATAGATCAATACATGGTATTAACATTTGAAAATGACTACGGGCATATATGGCAGTAACATTTCTTGACGAAGCGCATACTGAGCCACATTTTCGAGCATTGCTGGCCAAATCACACGAACAATGTTGGCATTAAATTGTTGCTGGTTTATCAGGATACACCAGTGACACGTGGCCCCACAGGAAATAATCGAGAGGTGTCAAATCGCACAACCTTGGAGGCCAATTTTCAGTTCCATTTCTCGAAATCAAGATATCGCCAAACTTTTATTTCAATAAATCGATAGTTGCGGTCTCTGTATGGCACGTAGCGCCATCCTGTTAAAACAACATGTGGCCCATATCAATGTCATCCATATTTTCAAACCAAAAATCATGGATCATGGTGCGGTAACTCTCTCCAATGAACGAAATGTGAACTCCGGCTTTATTTGAATGTCGTACATAAGTTGCGGTGAATCGATGACAGAGTAAACTGATCATAAACGTCAAAAAGTGAGCTTAGTATGACATTTAACCATTTCGTAAGTCCTATCGGTCTTAAAAAAACACTCTTTATGTTTATTTACGTTAATAGTAGTTAAAATGTTTTTTTTTTTTTTTTTTTTAATTTTTAATTGTAATCTGAAGTACTTTAGTAAATACATACATACACCTCTGCTAAGAACTATTACATTAAACTATCTGTAGAAAAACGTGATTGTTTTTCGAAAACTGTAAAGAGAGCAACAATTTAGATAAAATGAGTGAATGAGTAAACCAATAATATAAAGAAGTCCACTAGTACTCGTACTACTTGCTATCTAACAGACTGACTGCATTCGGTAAATTTGTACAGAGTAAATAAAACACTGTCTCCCCCAATTAGTAATAATTAGCAAAGATTGGATGCTTACAACCCGTCATTTTGGTTTGAGTTGGACTGATGTTTGACTGGCTTAGAGTGGTATGAATAAATAGTTAGTTGTTGTATGACGTTTATTTTGCTTTTGTTTATTCGGTTGGTAACTTTATTTGTTTTCAGTTTGTTTCAAATGCCATAAACAATACTAAAACAACTCATACATTTATTTATTTATTTCTTTACATTTTTTGTTAACGGGAGGCTGTAAAATTTACACTGTAAATACTTCTGTAGCTCGGTGGCGTATACGCGCTGCTTTCTTTCCACAAACTTGAAGCTCGGTTCGCACTCAAACATTTCCAGCATATATTACGTATGTAACTATTGCTATTTCAGTCCATTTTTTGCATATAAAAGCCTTAATCAACGAACATTGGGATTTTATTTGTGATATAAAGTGAAGCGGAACTGTCTGTGTTCATTTCTTCTTTGGTGTTACGCCAGCCCGGTTGATATTATAATAAATACGCGCGTGCGCTATTTACGGAAATACTTGCAATTTTGCAAATTATTTATTTTTTTATTGATAAAATATTTTGTTAATGCAACAAGTGCATTCAGTTTTGAAATACATTAATAGTAGAAAAAAAAAAAAAATAAACAAAACTATAACAGTAACAGTAAATAAGAATAAATAATAATGGAAACTAAACAACAACAAATGGAAAGCAATATACAAAACTTTTATAAAAACAAAGTTGTATTTTTGACAGGCGGTACCGGATTTTTAGGAAAAGGTGTGTTGAAATATTTAAAAAAAAAAATTGTGCAAATAAAAACACTAATTAATAATTTAGTAACGAAAATAAAATAATCTTGAAAGTGTGTTTAAAAATATGTAATTAGATGTGAATGAAAAAAATAATAACAATTAAAATTGTTTTCGGCCAAATACAAAAAAAAAAAAAAAAAAATCATAATGATTCTAAACGTATCAATAAATGATCGCAATTAAAATAAACAAAAAAATTAAATAAGTAAATGTCAATTAAATAACATCTTTTTAAAAGAATTATAATTTTATAATATCAATGACGCAAGAGTGATCTTAATATTGTATATACGTCAAATTGAATGAATAAAAAATAAGGAACAAGTTTTTAATCAGGTGTATATGCGTAATATAATATTGAAGTTTATTAAATACATAAATTATTTTTAAGTCATACAATCACATGATTTAAAAATTAATTAGTACAAACCGCAATATTTAAACTTTTGATTACACCTTAAGGACCGTTTTCTCATTAGGTGATTATCTTCTTTCCCAACGAAAAACTGCAGATTTAAGAAATTTGAGGTCGGGTTAGCTGCCGCAAAGCCAAATATTTATTTATCGTACAGATAAATTCAATCAGCTGACTGCTATTCACAGCTTTTATGTGTTTGTGTTTTTGTAAACAAAATTAAATAGATTTTATAAAAAAAAAATTTAATAGAGGAATTAACATTAATTTGATGGAGGATGAACTCAAAGAACATGAGTTCCAAGTGAATGTTGAAGGAGTTTATTATGCCAGATTCCGGTTATCAATGGCAACATTTAACAGCTGATTTATGTCAACATGTTGTCACTTGAAGGCAGGGTTCACAACTTTCACATCTTTGTTGAGAGTATTGCCAACTGAAAATAATGGCCCATAATCATAGTCGAAAATAAAGTATATTTTAAGAGAAATAAAGTCGTTTTTACTTAAGAGTGGACTTTAGGTCTACCATAGACAAGTTAAAGTATACTTCTGACGTTAAAGTCGACTGTAAATATAAAACTAGCTGAAGTTGTTTTTAACTCATTTAACAACAGCAACAGCTGTTCTTCGCCATGTAAAAAAGTTCGACAAAAAGTCAAAAATGTTTAAGTTACAAAATATTGGCAGAGATTTTGCAATTATTGAATATTGAATCAATAAAATTAGTACCAAAATAGAATAAATTTGATATTAATCTTTCCTTTTCTATTTTTCTACCACAAACTGTTTTTTCTTTAGTTTCCCGGTTACATCTATTGTTTGTCACTTTTTGTTTTTTTAAATTTCTAAGTCAGCTGTTCAGCGATGCCACTTGTCTATATTTTGTTGTATATTGTATGTAAAGATTTTCTACATTTGAGGTGACACCCAGTTAAAGTCGGTTCAATTTAAAACATACTTTAATTTTGACTATAGTTGGGAAATAATAAAAAGCTGGTTTTTATTTTAAAGTAGTTTTTAAAAAGAAACGACTTTATTGTTTGACTATGATTATGGGCCAATGTTTTTTGTCGGTATATTGAGAAAAACAAAATTATATTATTAATTATTCAGGCTCAAGTTCATTAAATTGATTTCCTTAGAAATACAATTTTATTTTATTAAATTTTCATAATTTTAAAGAATACTGAAAAAGTTATATTTAGACACACGGCAGAATGGAATGCATTTTCGGGGTTAGCCATTACCCCCTCATCAGCATTCTTTTGTGTCGATGTACTAAGTGTCACTTGTAAACATCATCTATTTAACTCGCCAGTTTTACAGAAATAGAATAAAGGACTTATTATGAAAGCTTTCTTTAATCTTATTTCTGTTTTTACTTTGATTGAGTTAGACGAAGTTTACGAGCTTTTTCAGCGTTGTATTCTTTTAGCATTATTACTTGTTTTGTTTTGCCTTAGTCAGCTGTCAGCTAACAATGAAGCAATTGTTGTTTTCTTATTATGTTTATTTGTTGTTTCTTCTATGTTGATTCTGTTTCTCAGTCACAACTCGACAGAAGATCATGAAACATGTAACACCGTGCCCAGTGTTTTTTTTATAAATTAATATTAGTGGTTATTTTGTCGAACTTTCTTGATTATCATATTATTAATTATTCAGGCTCAAGTTCATTAAATTGATTTCCTTAGAAATACAATTTTATTTTATTAAATTTTCATAATTTTAAAGAATACTGAAAAAGTTATATTTAGACACACGGCAGAATGGAATGCATTTTCGGGGTTAGCCATTACCCCCTCATCAGCATTCTTTTGTGTCGATGTAAGTGCCACTTGTAAACATCATCTATTTAACTCGCCAGTTTTACAGAAATAGAATAAAGGACTTATTATGAAAGCTTTCTTTAATCTTATTTCTGTTTTTAAAATTGTTAACGGACAGTTTATAAATTTATGTCGAGATTTAGTAATAGGAGGCACTTTGTCGATGCATTGAGAAAACGGGCCTAAAGTGTGATAGTGAATGCAGATTTTTAATCATATTATATCTAAATTATTAAAGCAATATAATAAAAGAAAACATTCATAGCAAAACGTAATAATTAAACTTTTTTAAATTTTTCGTTTTTTTGACTGAATCCAATTCTACACATTAAAATCTAAGTAACCATTGTCAAAAACCATACCAAAGATCAATAATAATTTTACTATAATTCAATACAAAATATAATGGTTCAGACCAAAATGAAACAATTCTTATCTATGCAATAAAAAACTCCGAGATGTTAGTGAAAAGACAAATTAATTTTATTGTTATCATGAAGTTTTTGAGTGTGTTGAACAAGATTTGGGAAAAATTGGATTACAAAGTTTTTTTTTTTTTTTTTGGCCGACCCATAATTACATACAGAATAAAAAAAATATATTTTAAACTGTCTACAAATCAGCAAATGCATTATTGTGTTGTCAAATTTGACATAAACTTAAGTTTAAGACAAAGACAAATTTGCAAGCTATCTTAAAAGATTGCCTTTCGTTTGTTTAATGGAATTCCTCTTGGCGTTGCAATTAATTTGCAATAAAAGATAAACATGTTGGTGAACTATTGAAAACATTGGTCAATCGTTTCGGAGTTAGTAAATTTTACAACGATATTGTTAAACCAGCAAGGATGATACAACCTTATATGACTGTTTGAAGGAGGACATTGAAATGAGATTGTAACACAATGTAGATTTTTGTGAAAAGTCTGGCAGTACATAAGTTTCATCATCCATCACACAAAAGGTGTATTTTTTTTTTATAAAATTTTACCTCAATTTTTTAGATCGTTCTTTTGCTTCTAAGTTCTTTAACGCATTGCGATCTGGAACTTTCTAAACTTTATACGACTTCAACCCAGCATTAGCTTTGACACTGCTCTCAAAACAATCAGAGCATTTAATTTTACTAGCTGCTTTTTTGAAGTGTTCGGTGCTCTTTGAAAGAGTTTTTTTTGCCTTGCCTTTATCTGTTAGACCTTTTTTTCTTCCTGATACATGTTTTTTTTCAACGTTCAAGTCATCCTTATACTATTTAATGTCTTTTGAAACAGTGTAACGATGAACTTTTAAACCTTTTGCTATTTTTTTGATAGTCTATATTGGATTTTTTTGAAAACTTTTAATTATTTTTTCACGTACTTTTTTTCGGTGACCATTGACCGAAATAACAGTTGTAAATAATAAAGAAAACATAATATCTGAGATATTTTTAAAAGTTAACGTGATAAAAAAAAATTATTGGGGGATTCAAACGGTCTGCTATTATGTCATATTGTCATAATGTCCTAACAAAATTGTTGTGTTTCAAAAAGTTCTAAACTAATAAGACTTGTTTAACTATTTTTATTGTTTTGTCATAAAATAATACTTTTATTGTTTGAAGCACAACAATAATTTGTTTAAACTATCATAATATATTAGGACATTTGAATCCCCGTTTGAATCCCCCAAATAATTTGTTGGATCAAGGATAAGTTTTGGCTGAAATAGTGAGTATAAGTTTTTTCTGACACACTCTTTATTATGTATATAAATTAAATAATTTAATATAATCAAAAAAAAAAAAAAAAAAATACCATTATAAGAAAAAGTCAAGTTTGAAATTTCAAAGTATTCTATTTTTTGTGACAAATAAATGTCTCAAAAGACTCAAGTGTACATGAGCTCAATAAAACATATGTTTCAAAAAATTTGGCCCAATCTACACCTTCGAGTTCAAAATAAAACCATGTTAGTTAATTTTTGTATAACTATAGGAACAAATGTTTAAAATTTGATCATAACTGGCATAATAATTTTAAATAAGATGTAAAGGGTTCGAATTTCCAAAAAGTACCAAATTTATATTTGGCATTTTTTGATAAGTAAATACAACGATTTAAATGTATTTATATTTTTATTAGTTTTTTTACTCGTTTTCTCCCCTAAAGGATTCGAATTTCAAAAAAGTACTGCTAATTTTTTTTTAGCAGATAAAGATGTATTTAAAATTTTGTTTGTATCTACATTTGTTTAGAAGATATACGGTTACCGAATTTACCCCTTAAACCTTCGAATATCCAAAAATCACTTCTTAATGGATTTACATAAGGAAAGGGGAACCTATAGACCAAATTTTATGTCTCTACTTTTTGGCGTTTGCGCTGAGCGATTTTGAATCTCAGTAACGTTAATCTTTCATATATATAGATAGATTGTAAAATGTCTGGTTTTAAGCAGATTAATCAAAATGGGAAAAAATTAAGTCAGCTTGTAGAATTCAAACTAAAACATAGACAAAAATAAAAACAATTGCTTAGATTAAATACACCATAAAACAAGTTCAAAAATGACAAACTATCCATGACATTGCTATATTTATATACATAGTTTATGAAAAAACAAAAAAACAATGGTTAGTAATTTTACTATGTATTCATAATGTAATAACAATTGAACTTGTGTGTTTGAATTTTTTATTGAAATAAATGTGTCACGATTTGTACCAAATATCTTTCAAAATTATGTAGGAGTTGTGCAGAAGCTTTCAATTTATAATGTCAAAGCAGAGAAATTTTTATAATTTCAATAGGCAGCAAATAAATCAATGATAATGACACCTAAAATCTTAAAAATTTACTTAATATTTCCTATAGTTATTTTTAGACGGGGCTTTCATGGTCATTAATATAATGTAAATTAATTTAAGTTCACAAAATAATTCCACAAGTCATACAATGTACACTTCAATAGAAGTTAAAAACTTTTTCCATTAATAATTGCTATATTTAAATATCTTATTACTTGTTTTCTTTTCTTTTAATTACTTAATACAAATTGGTAATAAAAAGTGATATTAAAAATTGAAATTTAATTATACAGTTATAAAAACAATATGAGTCCAAGTTCATGTTAAACTTATATACAAAAAAAATCAAAGTACCTGAATAAAATTAACCAGATATAATCGAATCATTTTGACAAATAAATGAAACAGCATTTATCCTCCAATATAAATAAGATCGTTTGAAAAAGATCACAATAAATAAATAAATTTAACTATAAATTACGCGACATTTTTGCTAATTGCTTTCATTACAAAGTAATAACGATGATGATGTACTTGGGTAATTTGAAATTTCGGAAAACTTTTGTAGAGAACAACAAATGAATCATAGACATAAATGAGAAATAATTAAGTAAAATAAAAAAACTTTGTATGATTTTATAGTATAATTTGTTTAACTTTAAATTTTTCCCTACACTCAATATTAGAAAACAACTAAGGACTGAGATCGAAAAATTCTTAATACACGTTTTTCATTAAAACTTTTAACCCAAGTGTTATTTGATTTTTTTTATCAAGTTACCTTTGTAAAACATGTCAGTTATGTTTAATGTCAATTATGTTCATTTGTTATTAATCTGATTAAAATGTGTAACGAGAAAAAAGTGCGTACTAAAATTATTTAATATTTTCAACAAACCCCAACTTGGTCCTACAAAAAAATGACCAAACAATCAATGGTCAGCCGTCAAACTGTTTCCAATGTTATTAAACAGTACCGGGAGAACTTGTCTGTTGATAGAAAACCTGGTTCAGGTAGAAGGAATGGTCCACATGATGTTTATTAAGCCAAAAAAAATAGAAAGCATTTTCAAAAGTGCTCCCAACACATCCGGTAGGAAAGCAGCCCGATTAGCTCAGTACTCGGACTATTTGGTACGATTTTTAGCAGCTTCCAGGTCAACATTTTTATGTTGCTGATGCTCGAGAGAATGTTGAAGAAAAGTTTAGAACCCAAAAGCAGACAAAATTTCCCAAAAAGTTCTTGGTATGGCAAGCAATATGCAATTGCGGCAAAAAAGCTAAACAGTTGTAACAAAGCATCATGTTAAAAGAGAATTGAAGACCACAAAAAAGATGTCCAAAAGTGTGGTAGAATTTAAACGGAGATGAACAACCTGTTCGAACAAAGTGACAGAAAGCACTATAAAAACCATATTGGAAGGTTTTCTAAAAAAGGTTCAACATTTCATCACTAGTAATTAGAACTATAAACATAATTTTTTTTTGTAAATTGTAAAAAATTTCCAAAAATTCAAATACAATTCGAACTATGTATATTGAATTTCATAAAACGGAATAACTCGTTTCAGTGAAATTATTTGAGGATTATAACGTATTAATTTCCACTTAATAATTTAGAATTAAAAAATTTCGAAACACTTTGGACTAACGCGATAATTTAAGATACGGCATTGAAAGCGTATTTAGACGATACCAATACTTCATATGTTGTCTTTGCGAGAAATGTGAAAAAATCCAGTAAACCTTTTCTTCTTTGATCCAGCTCACCAAATCCTGAGCTCAGGACAAACATTTTGAGAAACAATGACTTAGAATGAATATTGACTTAGAATGAACATTACTTTTCTGGATCTTTTTGGTGCTGAATATAACAATGAATTTAAAAAATTATTTATTTAGTAAGGGAAGATTATCTGAATTTATGGTAAAAAAAGGGTATTTCAATAGGGACTTCCGAACTTTGAAAGTTGATAACGGCCATATTGTTGAAGCAACATCTGTTGAATTGGCAGTTATTTATTCAGTTTGTTTTGCCAAATCACCGTGGATGTATATAGCTTTCAACAACACGTGGAAATGATAAAATTTTTTTTTTTATTAAAATGGTTGTTTGTAATGGGAACGTTCTGCGCGCTTTGCTCATTTTAAGGTGAGCCCCATTTCTGGATGAATGGATACAAAATTGTCGAAGTTCGGACGATACCAACACACATGAGATCCAAGAACGTCCAATGCATTTCGAAAAAGTCACTGTATTGTGTGGATCTGCCCACATTTCTTTAAGAAAGATGTTGGCCAGGGCATCACCATCAACAGCGAGCGCTATAGATTCATGACTACCAACCTATTTTGCCCTGAATTGCATTATATGGACAACAACGATATGTGGTTTCAACAGGATGGAGATAAGTGTCATACCACATTGGACATTCTGCAAGAGCGATTTGAGGGAATGGCCATCGCATATGGTTGTGCGATTTGACCCCGTAAGACATTCTCTTGTGGGGTTTTCTTAATTCGCAGGTCTATGCGATAAAGCCAACAGCGGCCTTTAAAGCCAACATAACCCAAGCCATCGGTCAAATTCAGCCTAATTTAGGTATCATCGAAAATTGCAAATTTGAGATGCGCATTACCGAACGAATATGCGGCGGATATTTTCACGATGTTATACTTCATACACAATTGCATCGATAGGTCTTTCAAACGAATATAAAATGTGGGTGATATCTCACACACACTTTGCTTTATTTAAATTTAATTAAAGTCCGTTTATGTTCTTACCACTAGTGTTAAAGGTTTTTGAAGCTTTTAATTTTCTGTAGATTGTGTAAAATCTTGATTATTTATTTTTTGTATTTTTATCAGAAATAAAGGGGTTTCCAAGAGGTTTTATTTTGAATCACCCGGTATTTCGGTAGCTGTCACTTTTGAAGCTTTTATTCTTTGACATTAGACAAGTAGAAACTACGCCATTACTAAAAATGGAACGATACACGCTTCAACAACGCATTGAAATTATTCAAAATTCACAACAAAAATGGTGAAAATCTTGCAGTCACAGTTCGCAAAACTAAAGCATTTTTGGGTCGTCGTGAAGCACCTTGTCGGAGCGCAATACAGAAATTGGTGGATAAATTCGAGCTGTTGGCACAAGTTAGTGATGTGAAGAATAAAATCCGTGTAGGTCGCTCAAGAACAACTGAGAATATTGCTGCTGTAGCCTAAAGTGTTGAAGAAAACCAAGGTTTGTCCATTCCTCGTCGTTCTTTGGAATTGGGCATTCCACAAACGTCATTACACCGTATTTTGGTCGGAATTGGATGATATTGTTCTGGACAACGTTTACTTTCAACAATACGGCGCTACGTGCCACACAAGCAACGAAACCATTGCTTTTCTCGAAGAGAGATGGCCTTTGGGTCCACGTGAAAGATAAGGTATACGCCAACAGCCCAGCGTCGATTCAAGACCTCAAAGATAGAATTCGTGAGGCTATCGAGGACATTTGGCTGATGTTGTTTTTCATTATTAACGGCATACCTACCTCTTTATTATGAAATAAACATCCGATTATTTACCTAAAAAAATGTAATGTTTCATTGAATACCAAATAATGTTGGAAAACCCTGTATACATATTTTTTTAGAATATTATATAAATAGTTCAATGTTTCTTATGATTCTGTTATAAGTACACAGAGAAAGCAGATTCGTAGTAGCAACCGCATTTGCTGCCAATCGAATAATTCGGTTCTAGTAACAGAAAATCAGTTAATAAAAAATGAATTTCGATTGAAGCAACCAAACTTTTGTAAACCTTTCTAAAATTGTATAGCCACAACTGTAAAATTCAGTCACTAAGGCAGAATAATTCGATTGATAACAAATTCCGTTGCTACTACGAATCTCTTTTCTCTGTGTATATGACGAAACAAATATTTAATTACAAAATACTTGTAAAAAATTCTACAATGTTTCCCTTGTAAACACATCTCCAAACTTCTCAGCTTATGAGCCATTCGATCATCTTAACAGATATGAATTAAAAAGGAAGTTATGAGCAATATTGGAGCACTGTAGAGTATTATTTAACGTAACTCCTCCTAGAATTAATCCTTGGATTCTTATAACATGTTTTGTAAAAGATTAGACCATCGAATCTAATATATTTAACACGTGTCACATCGGCCTGAAGTTTATTAATATATTTGTTCAACAATTGTGCATGAAAACTACTTTTAATGAATTTATCTTTAATAATTTATCTAATCGATATATCTTTCCTCTTAATTTTAGTGTTAATTGAAAAACTCTTACGTTCCACCGATGTGGCCAAGGTCTATGTATTAACACGACCCAAGAAAGATGTCGATATCAATGAACGTTTCAGCAAAATCCTAAAAGATCCCGTAAGTAAAAACAATACATAAATTTCCACAAGAAAAAACAAACAAACAAACATAAACCCAAACATTAAAAAAGAAAATAAATCAAATTACAAACATTTCATTAGCAATAATAATTTGTGTCTTAACAGCTTTTTGAAAAACTATGCACCATCAAACCGAATCCAATGAAATATATTAAACCCATTGCTGGCGATTGTACACTGTCAAATTTGGGAATATCAAGTGCGGAAGATCGTAAAGAGTTAATTGAAAACGTTGATATTGTTATGCATGTGGCAGCAACAGTCAGATTTAATGAACCACTGAGCAATGCTACAAAAATAAATGTGCAAGCAACCGTGGAATTAATAAATTTAGCAAAAGAAATGAAAAAACTTAAAGTAAGTAACCAGGTATTACAATATTTTTTCTATTTGTACAAACAAACTAACAAAAAAAAAAAAAAAAATACACAAACAATAACAAAGAATTAACACATATTTTACAACACATTTGTTATGGTTTTATTTGTTTTTATTTTTTATTTTTTGTTTAAATGAGTAGACATACAAATAATAAAACAAAACAAATGTGGAAATTTTATGAAATTTAAGAAAGATTGAAAGATTTATTTTCCAAAACAAGAAAAGTGATGCAATCGCGTCATGTGTATATCATGTTACATGTATCTAAGGATATTAAAAACAAGTCTAACAGGCAGGAGTTTATTTATTAAATTTATATAATTTTTAACTACTTACATCATGTTTTTCATCTTTATAAATGCAATGCGGATTGTAAAAAATGTCATAAATGTACGAACCTATATTAACCCTATATTGGGAACATGTGACCTATAACAATTAAAAGAAATGAGACCTAAACTCGAATAAATAATTTCTGTACGTAGTCTTATTAAGTTGATTTTAATAGACTTGAACTTGTCAAATGCCATAAAACTTAAACGTGAATTGCAGTAATTTTTATTATATATTTAAAACATGGTTTACTACTTAGGTTTCAGGAGAAAGAAACTAGTATTATTTTTTTAACTACTCCTCATAAAAACTGACTTTTTCTACAGCGAACAAGACGGGCAATTCCAAAACATTCATTTCAAAAGAATTAACCAATTGTCAGGTATCAAATTGACCTATATGAGATTAATTTCTCAAAACACTGTGGCTCTAAAGTCATGGTGAACAGTGGGGGAATTAATGAATCAGATTAAATAACTCTGTAATTTTTTAACGGACATTCAATAAAACTTCGCATGGCTGTAGAAGAGGTATAGTTGGAGTTTATGTTTTGAATTATAGAGCCAAAAATAAGACATATGCTAACTTTAAATCGATTAGAAAGACTTATGTATATTCAATCTAGTAAGGAGTGAGATCAGTGCTGCCAACTTTTTTTTGGAGAAATCGTCAATTAAAAAAAAAAAAATCGTCAAAATCGTCAAGTTAAAAAGAAAAAAATCGTCAAGAAATCGTCAAGACAAAAATACGTTAAAAATACCAAAAACATTTTTTTATTAACATTTTAAATATTTTTATTTTATTTACATGTAAATAAAGTTATTATTTAATAAAAAAATAATTAATTTAATTTTGGTATTTAATTCTGGTACATTTCTGTGTGACATTTTTTTAAAAAGTCATTTTTAATTGCTATATTAAAACACTGAGAATTATTTAACTTAAGATAATCTTTTGAAAACAATATTCCTTGTCATGTTGAAGAATCCAAAGCATTTCTGGTTTTTGTTTTATTTAAATTTACAATATTAAAAATTCTTTCAACGTTGGCCGACGAATGTGGTAGTGCCATTAAACTCGAAACAAATTGTGTTAAAATTGTTAAGGCCTTTGCATTATTGGCTCTCTTTAAATTAGAAACATGTTTCCAAAACACCAATGTTTCGAGTTCGGTGAATTTCATATTATGTAATTCTCGAACTTCATTATCAAGTTCTTGATATTCTTTTCCATTTAATAAATTTGGAAAAAGTTTGGCCAATTGTAAAATTGAATCATTTTTTTTGTTTAAAGCTGCGCTTGGTTCAATGGAGTTTAATCCTTCTAAAAGTTTATCGCCAAAATCAAAAAGTTTGTGAAACCAATTCAATATAAAATTGGACGCAGAATTCAACAAGTATATTATATTGACTATATTCAATATTTAAACTAGATTGGTTCTCCTTCACGTAAATGCCAAGATACACTTCATCTTTATTTAAAAATATGTCTTCGTTATTAAAACTTTGGATTTCAAAATTAACCAAATACTCTTCTTTCACAAAATTTGATAAGACGGTTTTTAACAATCTGGACAACTCACTGTATATATTTTGGATTTGTACACTTTCACTTTGAAAAAGTTTGTTGACATTGTTTATAAGACGAAGAATATACTTTAAAAAATAAAAATATAACTGGTGAATACCGTTCAAATTATTTAGTATGTCTTCGGCTGTGTCTATAAGATCAATATTGACCGCGAATCCAAAATAAATTTTTAGTGGCTCGAAAAGTTCAAGTAAACGGTTAACAACTGATTCCAGTGAAAGCCACCTGGTCTGTGAAGGATGAAGAAGTTTTTTCGGTTTGAATTCCAATAAAGATTGAATTTCTTGAAATTTATTATTTCTTTTAGGGCTGTTTGAAATGTAATTATATATATTACGAGTCAAAGTTTCCACTGATGATGGCAGCTTCAAACAGGCATATGATGAGCACAGTGCTAAAGAATGGCACACGCATTTTAAAATAAATAAATTAGGTATTTCTTTTTTAAAATGGCTTGCCACGGAATTGTGTTTTCCTGTCATATTGGGAGCCCCATCTGCGGCAAAGCCTATCATGTGTTTTTGATAGTCAATCTTGTTATCCAAAAAATATTTTTTTATTGCTGTAAATAAAGAGGCTGCATCACATTTATCGACTTCAATCAAACCAAAGAAGAAATCATATATTTTAAAATCTACACAAACTCTTGATACCAAACACATCAGTTTTTTGTTACTGATATCAGTAGATTCATCTATACATAACGAAAAAGCATTGGTATTCATGATTTCACATATTGTTTGGAGCTGAGTTTTACCGACAGCATTTTTTATAATGGCTGTAGCTTTTGTTCTTCCAATCGATATGTTTTTTGCATAATCGGAATCTGTAAAAGAGCTTTTTACCAGCTTTGACAAATGATCCATGGTAGCAAATGCAACGTCATGTTCAATTTAAAAAATCGTCATTTTTGTTCGCGGGAAAAATTAAAAATCGTCAATCGTCATTTTAATAAATTTGACTTAAAAAATCGTCAAAATGACGATAAATCGTCAAAGTTGGCAGCGCTGAGTGAGATTGAAAAATTCTTAACATACATATATGTTAATAAAAACGAAACCACTAAACTTACAGTTTTCATTTTTTTTATTTGATTGAAATTATTATTACAATTTACAAAAAAAAAAAATATATATTTTTATAGTTTTAATCAGTAGTGATGAAATTTTGAACCTTCTAACACACTAAATCTAACACACTTTTGGACAACATTTTGTGCTCTTCAATTCTCTTTCAACAAGAGCCTAATATCTCTCCACTGGCCTTAGCTCCAGCCAGTTTGGAGGATTTGCCTCTCTTGGTCTTATGAATGGAAACATTATTTTTTGTAAACATTCCTTGATGTAAATTTCGGTATTTATAGAGCCCGTTATAACAAATGATTGGCTTCTTTTGCCGCAACTGCATATAGCTTGCCATACTAAGAACTTTTTGGGAAATTTTGTCTGCTTTTGGTTCCTAAACTTTTCTTCAACATTCCCTTGAGCATCAGCAACATTAAATTTTGCGAAAAATCTGCCAGAACATACGTTTCGTCATCCATTATGCAGCAAGAATATTTTTTTATAAAACTTGACTTCAATTTCCGTGCTATGTTTTTGGGCTTTAAATTTTTACCAGCGTTCCTGTCAGGAAGTTTTTGAGCCTTGTATGTTTTTAAACTTGCATTGGCTTTAACTTTTCGTATCAAATAGTCCGATCACTGAGCTAACCGGGCTGCTTTCCTACCGGATGTGTTGGGAACTCTTTTAAAAATGCTTTCTGTGTGTTTGGCTTAATAAACATCATGTGAACCATTCCTTCTACCTGAACCAGGTTTTTTATCAACGAACAAGTTCTCCCGGTACTGTTTAATAACATTAGAAACAGTTTGACGGCAGACCTTTGAATGCTTGGCCAACTTTTTATAGGACCAAGTTGGGTTTTGTTGAAAATATTTAATAATTTTAATACGCACTTTTTTTGGTCACTCATTTTAATCAGATTAACAACAATTGAACATAATTGACATTAAACATAATAACTGACGTGTTTTACAAAGGTAACTTGAACACAAAAAAAAATATCAAATAATACTTGTGTTAAAAGTTTTAATGAAAAATGTGTGTTAAGAATTTTTTGATCTCAGTCCTTAGTTTAAGTAGTTTTGTTAGTTGGCATCGTTTTCAATTTGTTTTTAATTTTAAGAGCATATTTTTCTTTTTTAAAATCGCAGGCCCATTAAAGTTTATATATTTTGGGTCCTTATTGAAATTCTAAGAACGAAATGAGCTAGCTGGCCCCCCGAAATACTGTTTGAGCAGTCATAAATACGTTGATGATGCGACAATCCTGATCAAATTTTGCACAAATTAGTTCTAAGTTCTCTGAAATTATACTGTAAAGTATGTCGCAAGTCCTCATACATTCATTATTGTCTTATATTAATTAATATCGTGATGAAATTGGACATAAATATGTTTTATATGAACCTTAATATACATTGTCAGGATCAGTCCATAATTGACCCATTCCCCCATATAACCCCTATATCACAAAAATATTTTATTGTCAGTCAATAATTTATATTCGTATACATAAATTTCGACATATGGGCAATTCCATATCATCGTACGTGACATTTGTGCACCTATAGAGTGGAATAGATTTTTTAAAAATAAGAGTATCTGAAAAAATATATTTTATATTTTTAAAAAAATAATAAGTTTTTTCGAAACATTGCTGTCCAAGATATAAAGTTCTAAGAAATTAATCACTCTACCAAATTCAGTATAGTTCGGACCATAACTGATTCAGGTCCCCATAGATGGCCAAAACTAAATACTGATACAAGATTCGGCACATTCGGTATTAATTTTTTTTTTTTCTAGACAAACACAATCTGCAAAGCTTTGTGCTGCAGATATAACCAGTCTCTGCCGAGAACAGAACCCGCAACTCTCAGATTGATAATATACTATCGTCTAGTCTATCAGAGCTAATATCAGAACCGACACGAATATTTGTACATTTAGTATAATTCTACTGAAATAAGAAATCTTTTTACCAAATCGATTTTTCTTAAATGTTAAATGTTTTGTACCCCAGCAAATAATACCTCGCAACGCAGTGTAGCAGAGTTAGAAAAATAAAACTTGATATATTTATACATACATATATATATGTAGTATGTATTACCACTTACATATGTACATTAATATCTATTGGCCAGTGTTTATATGGGTTATAAGACAACAAAATATCACGTAACATGCAACTGCTACAATACTATTTGAACAAGACAGCTTAAGAAAAGAAGGAAAATGCTTTAATACAAAATATTACTTTGACTTGTTTGAAATGAAAACTAAAAGCCAATTTTCAAAATACCAAAGTAGACAATTTCTTTTAACATTTTTTTTGTTTGTTTGTTTATATATTTTTTATGGCTAGTTTTACAAGTTATTTTTCACAAATTATACTTTGGCTATTTTCAGCAACCAAGTGTGCGTATTACTTACTATAATACTACTTACATACTATATAGTGGACCGACATACATATACTTGCATTCATACTATGTAATAAGACAGTAGATGAACGCTAAACAGCTGATATGTAGATAGTGTGCAAAATAATTATGTAAACGAAAAATTGAAAATTGGAAAAGTTGTCTATTGCATAATATTTTATTACATTTTGTTTTTTTTTTTTATTATTTATTACAATATGTTTTTCAAATTAGCTGCATTTATAATTATTTGCAGTTCAAATCAATTTAGCTTCTGAGGTGGAAACAATAAAGTAAAAACTATTTGATTTTTAAATATTTTACATCATATTATAGGTCGTGTAGTTTGTTTAAATAATTTTATTGTATTCATATATTATTGAATTTATTCATTAATACGTGTAACCAAAACCTACACGCAGAGAAAAAACATGGTTGAGGTAAATGTAATCTAAGATTAACATATTATGGACATTATTAGTATCATAAGATATCATATTATGATAAAATCATATCATGTTCTGATATAATCATATTATGATTAAAATCAAACACAATATAACCCAAAGTAATCATATTATGACCCAATGAAATCATATTATGATCCAACGTAATCATATTATTATTAAACGTTAGTTCTGGGAGTACAAAATTCAATTTTAATAGGTTTTAGTTTTATTGTACTAAATTCCCAATTAAAATATTATTAGAAATTTTTTTGGTAAAAAAAATTCGGGGTAAAAGATATTTTACTTTGGTCTTATATACGCAAAGGTATTTGAAATTTCTATTATTGGATATGCATATTGTCTATATTATTGACTTAGTAATCCAGATATAGATCAAAAATAGGTAAAAAATCTAGGTTGTCCTGGTTTTTTCTTCATATCTCAGCCATTTGTCGAAACCGACCCAGAAGAATTCCCGATATCCTGATGTATGAATCATGCTACGAAAAGTCGATTTCAAAATACAGACGGACATGGCTATATCGACATCGCTATCTATAACGATCCAGAATATATATACTTTGTGTAGAAATTACAAACGGAATGACAAACTTATATTGTATACCCTTGCCACTCATGGTGAAGGGTATAATAACGGTTCCTCTAAACTAAACCGTTACCGTTATTGTATAAATAATTTTAAATTATGAAAATACTAAATTTGGTTTACTATATTTGAATTTATTGAAATCTAAAGAAATTTAAAATAATATAATACCACCCACCATTGCCAACAGGTTGACTAAACCAATGCTTAAGATTGCATGAAACTATTAGGCGTAAGATAAACAAAGCCGTTGATAAGTTTGTATATTTATATTTAAAATCTATAGATGTACTACACATTTAATTTGTCTTATTTATTTTTACAACTGACCTTCAACCAAAATTTAACCAATTACCACATAATTACAAAGGTCAACGTAACATATGTAATTAAATACTTAAACAATTTGAATAAAGAATTGTTTTCTAAAAATTAATAAGAATATGAAGAAAACAAGCGATACAAAGTCTATTTGACTTGCTTTGAATCGTGAAATAGAGACAGAGTACTATTTCAGATTGTTAGCTAAAATTCAAAATACAAAAGTGAACACTTTTTTGTCACTTTTGACATTTATGCCTCTATTTAACGATTTAATCTAATGAAAAAGAAATTGATAATAAATATTGATTAGGACTTTATTAATAGAAAAACAGGTTATGTTAAATGTTAAAATGTTAAAATATGCACACAAAAATTAAAAATAAGCAAGCAAAGAGCTGAAATAATGCATACAAATATGAATGTAAAAAAGAATGCATGTATATATATTAGGGTATTCAATCGATTAACCGTTAATCGGTTAACCGATTAATTTTGGTCGGTTAACTGTTCGAATAATTTAAAATTGCCGATTTTCAAATAACAAATAAACCGATTAATTTGTGTCGATTAACCGATTAACTGACATTTTTTTGTTGCACTTTATATAGAAAGTCAGGAACATTAACTGCTAGCAATAGTTTTCCACACAGATTATTATAGATATGAAACAAATGACAGTTCTCAAAAAAGTAATATCGAACCTTTGAAAAGTGGTTTTCAGAGTGAAAGAAAAAATAAAATTTTCAATAGGAAACAAGTGTGATATATATTTGTCCCTCTTTTTAAACCACAACCACTTTGACATTTCCTTTTGTTTGTTTTCTATTGCCAGCCGATTCATATCTGTGTAATTTGTGGTTTTCTAGAAGTATTGCACAAAAATTGATAGGAAGGAATTTGTAAATGAACCTTTTTCTAGAATGTACTATGATTAATAGATAAAACTAAAAACATAACTGAAACGAGTCTTTTATCAAAAACTTTTAAAAGTATTCAAAATCTAAAAACTCCAAAAAGGACTCCAATGCACAGTGGATAGTATAAGGTGTATGCATCTCATAATTGATTTTGTCAAATGTTTGAAATTAACCATAAAACAAATTCTATCGTAAAGCTAAGATGTAAAGCCACAATTATTTGCAGAAATTATAGTTATTTCGTCAACAGATACAAAACAATACAGTACAACAATACAAAAAAATGTTGGACTGTTTTTAATTTATTCGAAATTTTTTCGAAAAAGTTTAATAACTTTTGCAAATATAAACCGATTTTAACAAGTAATGTCTCGATTTTTTCACTATAAACTTGTCTTTAAAACAATGTGCACAAAAAGTATGTTTTCATAGAAAAAAATTAAAATAACTATTGTTGTATTTGAAAAATTACAAAAAAAAAAAAAAATAAAGAAAATGCTAAACTTTTTATAAAAACTTAAATAATTTCTTGAAATATACATTTTATGAAAGATTAATTCCTTGCCTCTCCATAATTGTTTAAAATTTTTAAATCGGTCTAAAAATGTGTGAATTAGAGGTACTAAAGTACTACGGCTTACCCTACAAAAGTTTAAAAAAAAAAAACTCAAAATGTTGAGGGGGTTTCAAAATCTTTGAAAACGGTTTTAAACTTTAAATTTCGAAAGCATTTTTTTAAGCATCATACATTTGCTACCAATAGAGTTTTATTTTAACTCTACTGTAGCTGAACATGTTTTTCAAAAAATCCATCCTTTGGGCATTGTAAATATTGGGGCTTAAAAGTCTAAAAAAAAAACTAGTTTAAACGGCTGTTAACAAATCTCAGTTGTTAATACAATTAAAACTAATGAAAAAGTACATAAAAATACCTCTTTTACTTGTCTTAACATATCACTTTTATACAAAAACTAAAAAAAATCAAAAATGTATTTTCAACCGTTCATTACTTTTTTTATTATGATTCCATTTTTATGATTAAAAAAGCAAATTAAAGCTTAAAGTCCTTACAAAATTAAAGCTTAAAAATCTTACAAAAATCCTCATCCATTCAAAAGTTACAGATTTTTGATCCGAAAATGATTAAAATTTTAAAAAAGGATCTCAGATACCATATTTTTTTTTTTTGCTATTACTTTCTTTGTTGAATTGTTATGATTTCTTTGTTTTTTATGATTTTGTTGTTTTTATTTATAAAATGTTTAAATAAGTATACAAAATTTATGGTTCGATTTTCAATTTAAAATTAAATTATTCGGTTAACCGAATAATTTAATATTAACCGATTATTAACCGATTAAATCTAAATCCCGATTAATTATTTGCTCGATTAACCGATTAATCCAGAAACCGAATAATTGAATACCCTAATATATATGCATAGGAAAAGGTAAAAGTTTAAGTTAATTTTATTGTAATAAAATACGATTACAAAACACAATTAAGTGTTTTTAAGCTTTCAAAATAAAATTATATTTGTTACATAAAATGGAAAAACAAAACAATTCTAAATTTTATAAAAAAAAATAACAAAAATATTTTTGTTTTCAACAAACAAACCACGAACATATAAATTATGGGGTCCACAACCAATATTCGATGTGTAGTGATGGGTACAAAACTAAAAAGTAATATTTTCTTTAAAGAAATTATAGTCTAAGGCCCGTTTTCTCAATGTATCAACAAACTTTCCTTGTTACTAAATCTCGACATAAATTTATTAAACTGTCCGTTAACAATTTTGGTTTTCTCAATATACCGACAAAAAACATTATTTTCAGTTGGCAATACCTCTCAAAATAGATGTAGAAGTTGGAAACCCTGCCTTCAAGTGACAACATGTTGACATAAATCAGCTGTTAAATGTTGCCATTGACAGCCGGAATCTTTTGAAGAGTTCATTATCCTTCATGTCTGCCAGGTAGTTAGGCCTGGCATGATAAACTCTTTCAACATTCACTTGGAACTCATGTTCTTCGAGTTTATCCTCCATCAAATTAATGTTAATTCTATTTAATTTTGTTTCCAAAAACATTGTATTTATCAGTATGATAAATAAAACATTGAGAAAAACAAATTTCTTTAATCTGCAGTTTTTCGTTGGGAAAGAAGATAATCACCTAATGAGAAAACGGCCCTAAGTGCGTAATATTTTTTCCTGGTAAAATATGTAAAAATTTACTTTCCAAGCAAACAATTATCGAGGATTTTATATAAAATTCTTAATATAACTATATCATATTAGCATCAAATAAATTGAAATAGGATAGCAAAACTATAACGTTTAATTTTAATATTAGCATTTCAAGTTGATTGTAAACACATTATGTAAATTGGAAACCAAATTAATGGTTTTGATGATAGGAAAGAAATTATAAATGTACAAGTTTATTTAGTGTTATTAGTTATTTTATTGTTCTGGAAAAATAATATAAAAGTTAAAATTTGATGTCAAAATCTATTTATTTTTCTTATGAAACGTGCTTTACACATACAATTCTTGTTTCTTTAACCAAAATGTCTATAAAAATAAATTTAAGTAGACTTTCTTCATATTGAATAAAAATTTAATTTAAATACACTTTTTCGGTTAAACCGGTTTTTTTTTAATTTTGCCGGTTTTTTAATACTCTAGTCGAGCCATAATCTCTAAAATCTCATTCCAAATCTAATATATTGTACATAGTTTCACAAAACATTTGTCACAAAGGCCTCTATAAATACCGAAATTTACATCAAGGAATGTTTACAAAAGAGGATGCGTCCATTCATAAGACTTCTTAATGTGTCCACTTATTTTTGGCCCTGTCACTATGGTAAGAAAGGTCTTGAGTGGTAAAAGAACAATAATGTGGTATTTGTACCAAGAGAGGCAAACTGTCAAAACTGTCTGGAGCTAAGGCCAGTGGAGAGATATTGAGATCTTGTTAAAAGAGAATTGAAGAGCACAAAATATGTGCCCAAAAGAGTGGTAGATTTTAAACGGAGATGGACAACCTGTTCGAACAAAGTGAAAGAAAGCTAAATAAAAACTTTAATAGAAAGGTTTCCGGAAAAGGTTCATAAATTCATCACTATTGATTAAAACTTTAAAAATATATTTTTTTTTTGTTAATTTTAACAATAATTTCAATCAAATAAAATAAAATCAAAACTGTAAACTTAGTGGTTTAATTTTTATTAACATATATGTATGTTAAGAATTTTTCGATCTCTGTTTCGATATTTTATTCCAAAGTTTAATTTTTAACATTGACCAAACATTTTTAATAAAAAAAAAAAATAAAAACGTTTTTTTATAAAACTTTTATACAAAAAATGTCTATTTGATATACAGTATTGGCAGTATCATAATTTTTTTGGATAAAAATGGTTTTTTTTGGATGTATTTTGTATATATTTTATTAACTTATATTGTTATTGTTCATATTGTGTTCATTTAGGAAAGGATAATTTTATGAACAACTAACTTAAAATGATAAAACATACAAAAACACAAATCTCGACGGACAAAATAAAAGCACCCCTTCATAAGAGTTTTAAAAATTTGACTATGCTACTGCATATTTGCAATGTCAGTTAACGGGACTCACAACGGATGCATTTAAAAATTCCAGAAGATAAAAATAAAGGAAGGCGTAGTCTGTATTATTTAAGTTCTATACAGTTTATTGTGAAAAAACAATGGATGGCAAGGAACAAGTACTCCAGTGAATTTAAAATTAAATTGATTGAAGACTGGAAGCCGGGCTTATCACGACATGAATTGAGTAAACAATATTCAATTAACATATCAGTTATTTTTCGGCTAATTCCAAAGTTTTTGCAGACTGGTCGTATATCACCGTGGAATTCTGGAGGACGTCCGCATAAAACCACACTATATGATATTTCCTTGATCAAAGGAGCAATGCAAAATGATCCTACAGCATCTGCTAGTCAAGTAAGAACAAGTTTATGATTATGCGTTGGCGAAAGAACAATCCGTAGAAGAGCAGTAGAAGCACGATTATTCAGCCGATGACCAGTAAAAGAACAGTTTATATCAGCTAAGAACAAGAAAGCTAGACTGGAGTTTGCCAAAGCCCACATCGACTGGAGCGTCCAAAAATGGAAGACAGTACTGTTCTCTGACGAATCCAAATACAAATTAAAAAGTTCCTGTGGAATAAGGCATGTACGCAGACGAAAAGTAGAAAGACTGAATCCTAAGTATTGCAAAGGAACAATTAAACATGGAGGGGGCAATGTAATGTTCTGGGGTTCCTTTTCTGGTCAAGGCATTGGGCCAATTCATAAAGTTAATGGGATTATGGATCGGTTCATGTACCGTGATATATGGAAAGATGTAATGTTACCTTATGCAAGTGAAGAGATTCCACATATAGGGAGATTCCAACAGGATAACGATCCTGAACACACCTCCAAAGTTTGTAAGACTTGGCTACAGAGCAATAAGATTCAAGTTCTTCATTGGCCTGTTCAATCTCCCGATCTCAATCCTATTGAGAACTTGTGGGAGATTGATAATATGAAAATAAATCGTGAAAATTACAGAAATAAGTATCAGCAATATTCACGATTAATTTCAAGGCGTTATTATATCCTGGGAAGGAATATCGCAAAACACCATAAAAAACTTAATATCTTCTATGCCTAAGAGATGTGCTTGTGTCATCCAAAGCAAAGAATATGCAACAAAATATAAATTAAACAATTTTTTGTATTATATCCATGAAAGGGTGCTTTAGTTTTGTCCGTTTTATTTTCCAGCTTTAAATATCTTTTGATTTAATGTTACCTCTTATAGAAAGATTAACTTTAAAAGTATTTGTTTATCAATAGTAAATATATTAACAATTGAAAATAATACATAATAAAAATTCAGTTTTTATACAAAAAAAATATATTATGAAAAAAATTCACTGAGGGGGTGCTTTAGTTATGGCCAATGTGGATATCGTTCCATAATTGATCATTTCGAAAATTGCTTAAATACGCAGAAATCTCTTGTAAATATCGTAATAAGTTTGAAATTTTATGATGATGGGCCCATAACTAATCATATCCTTTATATAAGGACCACTTCCGACACAAAATTATACACATATCAGCTGTTGGAATGTACAAATCATACTACTCGATTTTAGGATGAGCAGTCAATAATTGGCTATAGCTCTCATATAAGATCCACTTCCGATAATAACTATAAAAACCATAAAACTCTTGTAAATATCTTTATTAAGCTGAAATTTAACTAAAATACATAGATATCAACACACAATATATAATATACATTAACTAATTAATAAATAAAGATATTGATTAAGAATTTAACACAAATTTGTTTCAAGGGTAGATAAATATTGCTACTGGATTTTGTGACTATCGTGTCATAATTATACATAGCTCCATAATATATACATAATTATACAAGGGCCACATCCGACAAATATATTACTCTACACCAAAAATATGTGCAGTATATTGAAAAATATCTGAAAAACTTTGTTCGGACTGAATTTTCTTGTAATAGAAAATATAAAACTAAAATAATTGTGTGAACCAGATAAATGTGTTTATGCTAAATCAACAACAATCGGTCCACATATTATATTGGCTTGTTTATTTTTATTATTGACGTTTGAGAAAGTTTGAAAAATTACTAAATTGTATAAGGTCACTCAAGGGCAGTTTATTCATATAATTTATTTAAATTATATAATTCCCATTGTTTTTCACTTTAATTCATAGAAAACTACCTTGCTTATATTACTTTTATTAATTTTTTACTTAAATCATCTTTATTTCAGTCCTTTGTTCATGTCTCCTCGGCATTTGCCAATTGTTTGGTATTTAATGCCAGCGAAACCTACTATACCGAACACCTGGGCATAACCAGTGATAAATTACTACAAATCAAAGAGTTATTGGGTGATAAAACATTGGATCACATGGAAAGTGAGTTGGTGGGAAAGTTTCCCAATACCTATTGCTATACAAAATCACTGGCTGAAGAGGCAATACTAACTAAGGCCAATACATTGCCTATATGTATATTTAGACCAGGAATAAGTAAGATCCCATTTCATATCGTATTTATGTTCGATTTTATATCGTATTTATGTTCCCTTTATAGTTTTACCCACTTGTGATGAACCTTTAAACGGTTGGATAGATAACTTATATGGACCCATGAGTGTGCTGTATGGCAGTGCCTATGGTGTGCTAAGGGTCATGTATGGCTGTCCCACAAATAAAGCGGGTTTAGTGCCAGTAGATTTTTGTGCCAATATGATGTTAGCCTGTGGCTGGTATACAGCAACTGCCGTTAAACAAATGTAAAATTGAGTTTTTAGCTTTTCTTAATTCGTCGATTTAGATAATATTATAATTTTAGACCTTCCAAGGATCCACCCATTTACAGTTTGGTGCCCGATGAATCGAATCTTTTGGAATGGGGTGCCTATAAGAAATATGTGGAATTGCATGGTGTTAAAATTCCCTTGTCAACCATGATTTGGTATCCATTTTTAATATTCGCCAGCAATGTGTGGCATTATAAATTTTTGTGTTTTGCTTATCACACTGTGCCCGGTTATTTAATTGATTTTTTGCTGTTAATTATCGGCAAGAAACCGAGGTAAGTTTATGGAACAGTCTGCTTGATAAGTTAGTGTTTATATTTACTTTTATTTATAGAATGACCAAGGCTTACAAAAAGATTCATATGCAATGTGGTTTGTTGCGATATTTCCTAGACAATGAATTTACCTTCGATACTACGAATGCAAAACAATTGTGGAAGTCTATGAGTTCCGAAGATCAAAAACTATTTAAATTTGATATGAAATCCTTAAATTGGAGCGATTACTTTTACAATAGTCTGTTTGGTTTAAGGAAATTTTTGGCCAAAGATGAACCGGATACTATACCCAAAGCCAAGATATTATTAAGGAGGTAAGTATTTGCAAAAGTTTATATTAATTCAAGTATTTTGATAAACGAAAATCATATGAAAACGCAAATAGAAATTTCGAAATAATAAATTGAATTTAAAAGTGTTAGTTTCTAATTCAAAACTTTATATGTTTATAACGTCATTTAAAAAATCAAATCACTTAAATGTACTCAATGTCAATCATTTTGTATTGCAATCGCTTTAAAAAAATTATATGTTTTAATGAATTTTAATTGAATTTCTTTCCTTCACCTTTCACAGATTTTATTTTGCTCATTGTACTGTTCAGACATTGGTATGTGTTGGAGTTCTGTGGCTGTTATGGATTATATTTAAATTCATTTTCATCTCTTTGTTTTAGTAATTAGTTTTTAATTTTTATTTTTTTTTATTTTTTGTAAAATAGTAGTTATAATTTATTTCTAAGGGTTTTTTATAATAAAAATCATAAATGGTTTACAAGAATTATCTAATTGATTAAATAAACAATAAAAATAATTGCTTAAAGATTTGTATGATAAAATATCAAGTTAAATTGACTGATTGCTTCGCAATGGAGATTAAAAAGATAAGTGTAAATATATCAAACTTTTCAAAACAGTCTAAATTGAATTTATAAATAATCTGAAAGTTTTATATAAAGACATGCGGAGAACTTTCGAGCTTTTCAAAACAATCTGAATTGAATTTATAAATAATCTGAATGTTTTATATAAAGACATGCGGAGAACTTTCGAGTTATTTGTGTGTCAATAAGTACGAGTAACGCGGTCACACAGTGGGGGAACTGGAAACAAATTGCAAATAAATAAATATGAAATTTTTGTTTTCGATCCGATTTGAATAATTTTTATATATATGGAATTTTCTAGAAGAGTTCTACAAAAAACATTGCTATATATTATCTTATAAAGTTTATGAGATATTCGCTTTTGAAAATTATTTTTTTTTTTGAAAAATCAATGTTCTAGTAGTAGACGCCAAATTCCAACTTAAACTCAGCTACACCTCTTCCTCTCTAACCATTCTAATTTTATTAAAATCGGACTATTTGTTTATAATTTGTATACCCTTCACTATGAGTGGCAAGTTTGTCATTCCGTTTGTAATTTCTACATTTTTCATTTGCGACCCCACAAAGTATATATATTCTGGATCGTTATATATAGCGAAGTCGATAAAGCCATGTCCGTCTGTCCGTCTGTATGTTGAAATCAACTTTCCGTTGCCCCCAAATAACTTACAAACATAATTGATACATCAATATATCGGGAATTCTTCCGGCTCGGTCGCTATTTAAAATCGAGAAAATCGACCCACAAATGGCTGAGATATGAAAAATCGGGACAACCTCGACTTTTGGCCTATTTTTGATCTATATCTGGATTGCTAAGTCATTAATATAGACAATAGGGATATCTAATGATAGATATTTCAAAGTCCATTGCAACGATTTATATAAGGCTATAGTAATTTGGACCGACAATGGGTCAAAATCGGTAAAATTATTTTTTAACCCGAAGATTTTTTTTACCACAACAATTTTTTTTAAAAATTTCAAAAAAAAAAAAAATTGGAAAAAAATTAAAAAAAAAAATTGAAAACTATTTTGAAAAAAAAAAAAATTTAAATATTGAAAAACAATTTGAAAAAAAATTTTGTTTACCTAAAAATATTTAAAATTTTTATTTTAAAGGATAATTTGGTGAAGGGAATATAGAACTCTTACTTGTTTTTTCTACTTTTATCAGTTCCCCAACTGTGGGTCAAAATCGGTAAAATTATTTTTTAACCCGAATATTTTTTTTACCACAAAAAATGTTTTTAAAAATTTGGAAAAAGATTTAAAAAAACCAATTTCGGAAAAAAAAAATTGAAAACAATTTTGAAAAAAAATTTTTTTAAAATATTGAAAAACAATTTGAAAAAAAAAAATTGTTTTCAATTTTGAAAAAAAAAAATTTTAATTTTGTTTACCTAAAAATATTTAAAATTTTTATTTTAAAGGATAATTTGGTGAAGGGAATATAGAACTCTTACTTGTTTTTTCTACTTTTATCAGTTCACCAACTGTGGGCCGGTGAGAATATCTAACTATTTCACATGTGGCGTATTGATCGATAAATGCCATTTGGTATATTGTAAATTTGGTTAGTGAAAATTCCCCCTTATAAAACAACGCCGATTTAAAGTTACAGCTCACTTTATTATAAAATGTTACCAATAGAACAGATCACTATCTCGGAGTAACCTATCATGTGAATACTTCTGTGTCATTTCTCTCACCTCTAGTGCTGTTATCGCCGTAAAATCAAGGACAAGTTAAACTTTCAAAATTCAATGTTAAATATGTCGAATTAAAATACCACATTATGAAGGGTTTTCCAACAAGAAGTGTTATTTTGAATCATCCGGTATTTCGGTAGATGTCACTTTAGAAGCATTTATTCTTTGACGTTTGACAATCAGAAACTATGCCATTACTAAAAATGGAACGATACAGCTTCAACAACGCTGATATTATTAAAATTCACTACAAAAATGGTGAAAATCTTGCAGTCACAGTTCGCAAAACTAAAGCATTTTTGGGTCGTCGTGAAGCACCTTGTCGGACCGCAATACAGAAATTGGTGAAAAAATTCGAGCTGTTGGCACAAGTTAGTGATGTGAAGAATAAAATCCGTGTAGGTCGCTCAAGAACAACTGAGAATATTGCTGCTGTAGCCCAAAGTGTTGAAGAAAATCCAGATTTGTCCATTCCTCGTCGTTCTTTGAAATTGGGCATTCCACAAACGTCATTACACCGTATTTTGGTCGAAGTTGGATAATATTGATCTGGACAACGTTTACTTTCAACAAGACGGCGCTACGTGCCACCCAAGTAACGAAACCATTGTTCTTTTACGGGAAAAGTTTCCGGACCGTGTTATCTCTCGAAGAGGTATTCACAATTGGCCTCCGAGATCTTGCGATTTAACACCTTGCGACTTCTTTCCTTTGGGGCCACGAGAAAGATAAGGTCTACGCCAACAGAACAGCGTCGATTCAAGACCTCAAAGATTGAATTCGTGAGGCTATCGAGGACATAGGGCAGTAACTTTGCGATTTGGTTATGGAAAATTTCATGAAAAGGATATGGTCCTGTAAACGTGGTCATGGTGGCCATTTGGCTGATGTTGTTTTTCATTATTAACAGCATACCTTCCTCTTTATTATGATATAAACATACGAACATTTATATCAAAAAATGCAATTTTTCTTTGAAGTCCAAAATAACACCTCTTGTTGGAAAACCCTGTACAACAAAAATCTTGCAATTTATGCACATGTTAGTCGGTTATTCCAAAGAAAATAATCATATCCAACGATGTTAAAAAGCTATCGTGAAATAACTCCCAATGAAATAAAGTATTACAAATTAATTAATCCAAATTTATTTATGAAAATGGGTACCATTGGCGGCCTTTGGCTGGACGGAAATGTTTTCTCTTTTTAGGTGTATCAAAAACCGGCTTCGCTTACGAAATTTTTTTTGCATTGCCGGCCGTTGGTCGTGCGCTAAGGTTTTTTCATCTGGAGAGTATCAAAAACTGCCTTCGCTCAGTAAAGATTTCTTTCATTGCAGATAGGTTTTAAAATAACCTTTCTGAAATATTTCAAAACTTATTTTCATTTCGAAGCAGATTAGAAAATCGTTGAGACCTGACAAAGGGCTACAAAGCAAAAAGTGTTTAGTATGCGAACACTTTGCAAACAAATTTTGGTAAATATCGAAATAACCCAAAGTAGGTAGAACCCAACAATTATAATTCAAATTTTAATTAGACATTTAAATATTTAATTTAAAAAAAGGAATAACAATGTACTTAAATAAATATAAAAAAACATGACGATTATAATCAACAAATTAAAATAATTATTAACAAAATTTCTACCGGAAGTTTTAAATAATTGTAAAGAAACCTACAAGTATTTGTAGGCATTAATTTCTATTGAACTAAAATCTGTATTACAAGTAGTTTATTATAAAACAGTTTCTAATAATTGTAATTTTTTCCACCGTTTTTTTCCACATTTTCAAGGTAAAGGCAGTCCCCCATCTTACTTTTGCAATTTAATGCAAAAGAATCGAAATGTGTATGTAATTGTCGTTCTAATGAAATATAAAAGACAAACATTGGTTAAAAATTGTAAAGTTATTAAAAATTCCGCAGACCATTAACGTGTCTCAGGCCACTGGAACAGTGATGTTAACTTTTTTGTTTCGATTTCCGTACAGCCCTAAAAAAATTACCGTTTTTTGGGTAAAATTACCGTATACAAAGTCTTGTACAAAAATAATAATATTTTCTTACAATTTTGAGAAAATGAGCGAATTCACTTAACTGTGAATAAATTCGAAAAGAAGACCTCGATTTTTATGTTCGATTTCTCATTTTTTTCCTATTACATGTGGCTTTGCGATAAAGCCATAAACCTGAACAATTTCTGTCGTTTTCGATTTTTCATGATTTTTTTAAAACAAAAAAATTGCTATTTTCAATTAAAAATTATATTTTTTGCTTCAATTTGTTATTACAACTCCGAAACTATTGAGCCGATTGAAATGCAATATATATGTAAAAATTTGTACATAGCATAGGGCAAATGTTTTCAAAATTCAATCAATCGAAAGAAGAACATTAACTACTCAATTGTATGTATATCAAACAAAAAACTAAAATTTTGTGAAAATGAGCGAATTCACTTAATTGTGAATAAATTCGAAAAGAATCCATAGATTTTTATGATCGATATATCATTTTATTCCTATTAAATGTGGCTTTGCGATAAATCCATAAACCAGAACAATTTCTGTCGTTTTCGATTTTCCATGATTTTTTTAAAACAAAAAAATTTATTTTCACGTAAAAATTATATTTATTGCTTGAATATTATAACACCGAAACTACAGAGGCGATTGAATCGTAATATATAAGAGGATTAAAGGTTATGTAAATCTCAACTTTTCTAAGTTTATTTTAATAACAATGGACTGACTTTTTTGCGATAACATTCATTATGTGGAGAAACATCTAACAAAATTTATAATTTTACTAAAACATTTTTTTTTTTTTTAAAACCTATCTATAGAATTCAAAAATTTTACCATTTTCGTACTTAGGTAGCTATGATGTATCAAATCCATATAGTGTAGACACATTATAAAAAATATAACTTTTGGGGTCGAATGCTTAAAAATTTAAACTTTTTCAAATTACCGTACAAATATAGAAATTACCTGCCTAGCGTACGGAGGTCTAAATTACCGTACAATACGGTAATTACCGTACGGTTAACAACACTGCACTGGAACAAGAAATGTATGAACAAAATTAACATATTTTGAGAAATATTAAAGTACAAGCTAATTTCTACTTAAAATATAACCGTATTTACTTGTGTATGAGTTTTTGTCTTTGTAGGATACCGTTAACCTATTCGCAGGTATGATTTTTTAACGGCAGTTTCAAATTTAAAAATTTTTAAAAATTTTGTTTAACAAATTTCAGAATTTTTTGATAATCACATCGGAATTTACTGAGATTAAAATAGGGAATATATGAAATATGAAAAAACTAAAAAATTATGTCAATACCTTCTACAGTTTGCGGTTTTCGATTAAAAACTATTTTTTTTTTTGGCCATATTTGTTATGAATTTTAAGTAAAACCTATACAGAATCTTATAGGTCTGATCATTTTAAATATACTCTGAAAGTTTTACTAAAAGTGGATAACCTTAACCCTTAAATTGTGAAGGTCATAGGTAAAATACAGGCAAATACCGGTATAACGAATCTAACTTTAACGAAAATCCGATATAACCTACAACCACATTTTTAACATTAACTACCTTATATAACGAACGTTTCAACAATTTTATACTCGATTTAAAGAATGTTGAGAAAAATAAAACAAAATCAAACGAACGATAAAATTTTTAACACTGAAAATTATATCAATCTATATCTAGAATGATGTGTATCCCCTTGTGGAAATGGATTTTAATTCTTGATTACTCGATCAGAGGTAATAATACATTCCAGTAAATATAATTGCTTTAATATCGAGAGTAGAGTATACAAAGCCGACACCGAAAACTGGTCAATCGGTTTTTTCATCTTTTCGGTTTTTTGACAAACCGGTTCTTTTAAACGGGTAACCGGTTTTAACGAAATACTTTGTAAAGCTTATTTGAACATATTACTTAAAAATATTTTGATAACATTTTTAGAAATATTCATTTATTTTTTAGAAAATTTCTGCATTTGACAAATTTTGGAATTTAATACACCATTCTTAACATATATCTTATTAGAAAATAGGATGGCAAAACAATAACGATTAAATTTTAATTATGTAAATTAGAAATCAAATTAATGGTTTATATGAAATTAAATGAATTGAATTAAAATCAAAAAGTTTATTTATTGCTATTATTTATTTCATTGTTCTGGTAATATTGTGTGTTAAAATGTATTTATTTTTTAATTAAAAAAAATATCTATAAATTCAAATTGGCATTTTTCATTATAATTAAAAATGAATATAAAACCGTTAACCGGTTTTTAGAATGACAAAACCGAAGCCGGTTTTTTTATAAAACACTGTTTTCGGTTAAACCGGAAACCGGTTTTTTTGACACTCTAATCGAGAGCCATAGAAATACAAAAATTATTCATAATGGTGGATTTTATGCAAGTGATATCTGTATTAAAAAACAAGTAAGAGTGCTATATTCGGCTATGCCGAATCTTATATACCCTTCACCTTTGTTGTGGATGCATTACTTGCCTATTTTCAGCGTATATCATCCTAAATATATCAAGAAAACTTTTAAAAATTTTACATTTAATTGATATTGCTATATTGAAGAAGTTACAAACGAAACAACAATCTTATATATACCCTTCTCAAAAACAACAACGCCAAACGAAATGAAACACAAAAAAAAAAAAACAAAGTACGCAAAGCAGTGAAACGTTTTGTTGCTTTTTTTGTCAAACACAAAAAAAAAAAACAAAAACAAAATAATGAAGCCAACAAACAACCAAACATATGCACGTTTTGTTGCTTTTTTGTGAAACACCAAAAAAACAAAATACACAAAGTATGAAGACAACACACAATGAATCCAACACACATACGTTTTGTTGTTTTTTTGTCAAATCATGCAATAAATTGTCTTTTTTTTATGAAATTTTCAGAGGTTGTCTCGGATTTTTGCTCATATCTCCGTTATTTATGGACGGATTTTGCTGATTTTAAATAGCAAAATTCTCGAAAGCATGTCTGACAGAATTATTGAAGATTTGGATCCCGAAGATATCTGGGGTCTTCAGAAAATTGATTTCAACAGACAGACAGACGGACAGACAGACAGACAGACAGACGGACATGGCTTAATCGACTCCGCTATCTATAAGGATCCAGAATATATATACTTTATAGGGTCGGAAAATTATATTGTGGAAATTACAAACGGAATGACAAATTTATATATACCCTTCTCACGAAGGTGAAGGGTATAATTACGGTGTAAGACTTTTTAAAGAATCAGCATACAATTATAGTTGAGCACAATCTAACTCCTGATGTTATTCTGAATGCGAATAAAACTGATATCTACTGGAAAAAGATACCAGATAAAAAAACGCGTGTTCACGCTAGATAAACTAGTGCTCCAGGAAGAAAGTAATATTGGTTTGCGCTAATGAATATGGAACAAAGAAGATTAAATCTTTTCTTCTTCGAAAGGCAAAGAAACGCCTCACGTTTCGTAAAAAAGTGTTTTTGTAAATTATCTTCATTGAAATAATGGATATTTTTAAGGGTGAATCTCTTTTAGATCCGAAATTCCTTTCAGTGAAGGCTTTATTAATCCTTGGTAATGCCTCAAGTCCACCTACCGAAGAACAATTAATAAAAACTACAAAATATGGAACAATTTTGACGATAGTCATTATACTTGTGCCTAATAGTTCATTTCAATGATCGCTCATTTTAGTTCATAGTTCAAAAATTAACTAGGTAGATCTTCTAGTTCAATCATCAAGTCTATTAAAATTATCTCTTTCTTCTGAACTAAAACAGCAAATATGATACTAGAGCTAAAATGCTCCTTGGGTTTTTAATATGCTGTCAGTTACCGTACTATTCTGAGAACGGATTCTATCCATTGAACTAGTTCGTTCATGAACTACCCAAGTCTAATAGTCATGTCTCCTAGTGTCACACCGCTTAAAATCTCGATATAACGAATTTTTCGATTTAACAAATGGACCTGACAACATATCGTTCGTTATACTGGGATTTGTTTGAATTGCAATATTTGGAATTTCTAAATGAAACTTGAGAAATATATACTTTTTTCCCCCTTGTAAATGCACCACCAAATTTAAATTGACGAAATTGTTGTGAAAATTTACGAAATTGTTGTGAAATCATAATGAAATCCGGATGCACGAAATTCATTTTTGAGCTATGGTTTCTTCGGCAAAGTTTCTTGGAATGACCCATAGATCAAGAATCAAAATGCGTCTTTATACTTTTGATCGACCCTACTCAAATCGAAATTAGAAGGCAAAAAAAGTCTGACGACGCAAACCGAAACAACGAAAATCGAGTCGAAGTAAATCAAGGAATTACTGTACATAACTACACATAACTTTTAAGCCATACAATGCACATCCGCTTCTTCAGAAAAAGTAAAACGAACATTTTTTTCGCAGTTTTCAAAGTGGAATTGATATTTCATTGTAATTATTTGATTTTCTAAAAATTTTAATAAATTTCTGTACCCAAAAACTTCACTTTTGTTTTAATATAAAAAATGATATCAAATTAATATCAGAAATACTGAATTATTAAATATTTTTGGAATTAATAAATTACACAAAATCTGAAGAAACTAAAAAGAGATCGGTCGGAATAAAAACTACGGAATTGAAACCATTCCGAACAAAATGTGTGACATGCCTGTATATTTGATTTTATTTGGAAGATATATTTATGTCCTTTAAAATTTGATTAATGAATATTTTTAAAATTTATTATAATTTTTTCTTCGGAAATGGGATTTTGGTGCTTACTCCCTACGATTTATGTAAGACTAAATATATAAAAAACGGATAACTAATTTCAAAAATATGCCTAAAATATATTTGAAGTTTCTTGATTATTTTTCAAAATATTTTGGAGAACACTTGTTTAAAATTTCAATAAATTTAGAAGTTTTCTCCCTTTAAATGTTAAATTCAGTAGATTTCATTCAGTTAACTGAATTATTGAAATAAAAAAATCTTATTACGGTATATAAAGATAACGTGTATTTAAATACCGTTATAACGGTACATATTACCATTATATCGGTAACGTTATTTTTATCGGCAATTGCAGTTATTCTGGTAACGGTAGGTTATCGGTAACGCTAGCCGACCTTGTTAACAAGTTTGAAATAGTTATTTATTATATTTTAGAATTATAAATTTTAAAGTTTTTAGAAATATAAGCTGAAAATAAGTATTTTCCCCCATACACAGAAAAAATTATTGTAAACTATTTTTTAATTAAATGTTTTTTTGCCTTTATTTTTGTTATCAATAATTTTTTTTATTCCATTAATTATATGTTTTAATTAAAAGTATTATTTTGAAAAATAAAAAATTCTGACAGAAAAAACCAGAATGAAAAATATTTATTTCCTATATATTTTTTTCATAATTGTCTACACATTTTTACGCACAAATGTTATAAAATTAATGTTATAAAATTAAAAACAACAGACGGATATCAGGACACAATAATCCCGATATCCGTCTGTTGAGGATTTGAATTATGCGTATTGCGACTGGTGAGTTATGTTTGTTGTTGGTTAATACACGTTTATTTGATTAAAACTGTTTTTTCATTGCTTTTTTCATAGATTTGTTTTAAAAGGCTCTATAATCCTAGTATTCAAATTTCTGTGGAATATCTGTGGTGAATATCCAAATGATACATTTAATCTAAGTTTACCTTCTCAATGGTGCTTTTCTAGACTGGGCATATGTGTATTCTCAGGTAAAATTATCAAAATCTCATTATTTTATCAGATTTCTACATTGTATGTATATTTTTAAAGGTTATATAAAGAAAACCTGAACTGCTTCCAGTTCCTATTTATATCGAATAACATAAGCTGCTCTTTGGGGAGAAACATGAAGACAAATTAATATGGAATACAAAAAACCATTGAAGGAGCAACTCGGATATCAATAGATACAGTACAATTCATAATATTTTAAACTTTTTTATGTGTTTGTTTTTATAAATGAAAAAACATTTGTAGTTTTAAATAAATGTAAAAATTTTATAAAAAAAAATTCGCATTTTATTGGGTCGATTTCATTTTATGCGAAAATTAAATTAACAATTTAATTTATTCAATCAAAAAATTAATTAAAATCTGTGCAGGAATTTAATTAATTTATTTAATACTATTTTAATTGATTTTCTAATACTATTTTTGTCAATTAAACTTTTTAATTTCCAATTAATTAATAGTATCATTTTGATGATTGGAGCAAAATCAAACATTTTTTTAATTAATATAAGCAATTACGTAATTGAAACTCATTTTTATTTTTTTCTGTGTATTCATAAACAGTTTTTAAATTTGATAAATTAGTTAACAAATTTAAGAAAAACTATATTTGTCACTTATTTAGAATGTGTACTTTTAAATTTAAAATACACAAAAACGCCCAACACCATTTAAAATTCCACCTACAAAATATATTTTCCTCTAAATATTGTGATACAAAAACAAAAAGTTGACAATATAAGAAAACAACTAAAAGCTGCGCTGTCGTAAACTTACTATTATTAGTTGAATTTATAATTTTAACAGTATTATTTTGTATGGTAAACATTTTTATAAATAAACATAAAGGATTCTGCGTAACATCCTCCAGAGCACTGTACGAATATGCAGATGATAATGTTGCAGGCAATGAGGATGACGATGATGAAGATGAACTTTGAGTTTTGGGACAGCATAGTAAACAGCATGCAGAAGTAAACAGTATAATAACAAACATTAAAGAGGCCAACATGTTGTTTTAAATTTTATTTATTTTGGCGCACTTTTTTTTGTTTTCAAACACTAGAGTAACGTATTAGAACACATGTATGCAAATGTTGTAGTAAAGTTTAGCATACAATTCAAATTTAAGCATTTCTTTTTTTTTTTTCTAGAAAGAATTTATGTAAAATACATCTTAGTATATTTAACTGTTTATTTATTTTTTTTTTTATTGCTTAACGATGCGTTGCACAAGACAAACCAATATAAACTGAATAACAAAGTTGCCGTTTAAACTCTTTTATATGAAGTGCATGCAAGTAACATCCTCATCATCCTCATCATTATCATCGTCATCATGTTCTTCTCCAACATTACCATCATCAGCTGTATAATTTCTACCAACTTCTTTTACGCTTTAGTTCCTTTTTTTCGGAACATAAAATATTTAAAAACTCATGCAAAATTGCTCTGTGCACCGCACCATGGGATATGCATTTCCGTTTGAAAGGTGAAAATAAAATTGTTGTTAACAAAGTGACACACACCCAGACAATTGGCCTAAAGTTGTTAGCAACCGCCCTTTAAAATTGTATGACACTTTTCTTAATTAAATTTTGTAAATCTTTTCTAAATAGCTTTAACAAGACCATTGTGCTAATCTAGAGAGAGAGTACAGTGTAATAAAAAGTATTAAAAATAGTACTATAAAAGAAACTCATTCATAGAAATAAGTGTAGTACGGAGTATAAAAACGAAACTGAAAGCAATTCACAAAAGCAACAATAGCAACAACAGCAAGAATAATAAAAATGTTAAAGAAATATAAAAACAACAGGACTCTATAAAGTGAAAATAAAAAGCAAGGAATTGAGCAATTGTGTGTGAGTGTAGAAGTAGACATGTAGTCAGCCATACACGAAACACTACACCCATTCACAGAATGTACATAATTACATTAGGAACGCCCCATTTTTATAGGGAAGCCAATGTTCTCGATGTTCCCAACTGAAATGAATTATCGATTTGGATCGAAAAACAAAAAGCTCCTTGTGCAGATTCTCCTATTTGGCTCAAAGAAACAATTTTAAACTTTGCAACTATATGAATGTTATTTGAAAGCAGAATTGAACAGCATAAAGGCAATGTTTAAGCAAGTCTAAACATTACCCGAATTTTATAAATGTTTTCACATTAATGTCCGATATAGCCGAGAAATATCGACTAAAGTTTTTAACGTCTAATAGCATATCCTTTAAGTATTACCAATCGATTGAAGATAATACAAAGAACATTAAGCAAGTGGCCTTATATAGAAACAAGCACGAACTCCGAAATCAGTTCATTATTTCACCCAACACAAATGCATGTGTGTGTAATAGAATGGCTTACCCTACAGCTATATTTTGGAATATATTAGAGGGTAATACTGCGATTAGAGCAAAATAGTCACTGGAGAGTTTTGACCCTATAAATCACCTGCTCCTGATGGCATAATTCCGGCTTATTTATAACGGGATGAAGATTTTACTCGGATATATTCGTCCTATCTAACATGTTTAAACATTACGGAATGCTGCACCAGGTGTATTGTTGTCTTCATCCTTCAGGAGAAGGCTTCTCACAAAAGACCGAAGAACCGCCTGGACCTCTCAACATGCCTATATGAAGGGTAAATCTGTTGAAATGGCACTATACTCGCCGAAGTATCGGCTATTAAAAGAGCGGCCAACTGGCTCGGATATTACAGTGTATCTGGTAGGGATATCCGTATATATACTGACAGTAAAGCCGAAATTAAGTTCCTGATAGGTGTTTATACTACATCAAATATGGTCCAGGAATGCCGGGCATCCTTAAATGAGATGGCGAGACATTCGACAGTTGTACTCATATGGGTACGTGGACACAGGGACATTGAAGGCAATTGTATTGCCGATCACTTGGCAGGATTAGGAGCCCTTCTGTCGGAACACGATATAGACTCCATCTGCGAAATTCCGCTGTCAACTTGCAAGAAACGTATACATGACATATATTACGAACTTGCCCAAACGAGCTGGGGTAATGAATCCACCTGTGCTATAACGAGGATGATATGGCCTGCGCTGGACTGCACACGCACGTCATATCTAGTTCGACTACAACGAATACGACTAAGCAATATGGTGGCGATGTTCACCGGAAATTGCACTTTCGGTCCTCATGCTGCAAGACTTGGGTTACCTTATAACGACTTCTGTAGAAGTTGTCAGAATGAGGAAGAGGAAGAAACTATTCCACACTTCTTTTGTAATTGTCCGACACTTGGTGATCTACGGCCAGACTTTTAGGTGAGAGATCTCTTGGTACCCTCTCCGGGCTATAAGTGAAAGAATTAAGGTGCATAGACGCCTTTATTAGGGAAAGCAGGAGGTTGATAAGACCGGACTTGCAAATTGCACCTCATGGCGAACCGACAACTGACCCATGGTGGTCTACGTTACTTGACTCTCAACACCATCTCCTCTTACTCCTCCAATTTCTCCTTTCTCCTCTTGCTTAATAAATCTATAGTAATCCCTTCATCTACTTCCATTTCTTTCCTCTCTGTGTTTTTCATCTTCTTTCAGGTACCACAAAGGGAACGTTTATTGGACCCAAGTGAGCTGTACAAATGAAGATTTTGGACGGCTGCCTGATAACCTAACCTACACTCGCAAGTGGGATTTTTAGAGAAATCACTTGAGCACAAGGAATATGCATGGTGTCCTTTTTTGATATTGAAGAGGCCTTCAACAATGTGAAATCCGAATGGATTCAAACGGATGTGGGCAGATTGGATGTAGACCATTATATCGTTTGCTTCATAGGAAGATTCTGACATATAGATTAATTTCCAGCTCGTGGTATAATGCTTCGTGATGTGTAAGACTGACGATGTTGCTGAATATCTAAGCGAGGGCTATTGGAATCCAGGCTGAGATATCGGTGCACTGGTTAAGGTACTACATGTTATTCGGTGAGAATATCCAAATTCGTACCAAAAGTAAACCTGCAATTAAATCTCTATTTGGTGTTGACACGACATCTAGAATGTTACATAAATGGCAGACGTCTCTAAACGATATGACGAAACATTCTAACCTGGAATTATTCTGAATCCCGGGTCACTCTGATAAACCTGGCAATATTATCGCAGATTAACTGGCCAAAACAGGCTTTCGCTCGCTAGACGACGAGATCAATATTGTTACATAAATGGGCAGTAGGCGACTATTATATGCCGAGGTCTTTGACTCTCACGAGATCGACTACGGATTCTAGTAGCCGTACTTACAGGTACTGTCTAATTATTGTGTATGCAAGGAGATTAAATGTTCTTTCTAACGACTTTTGTATAAGTTGTCATGATGAAGACGAGGAGGAAACTGCTGAAGACTGACATCTAAAGGACCTGATGTGAGGGAATGGCACATGATCCTTTAGGATATAACAAAGGGACAAATTCATGGATCCAATTGAGCTAGTGTAAATAACTGTCTTTATAACCTAATATTTTTTTTGATGCCATCCTAATTTCCATATGTATATCTGTAAAGTCTAACTGTAGTTAATGCAATATGAAAAACAACAGCTACTAACATAATCACAACTACTATTTCTACTATGACTACTACAACCACATCCGTTGCTTAGGTTCATTTCCGTATCCGTTTAAAATTAAGGCCAAATATCAAATATAAAGACTGTGTAATGAAGAGACAAATTGTTGTGTAGTTTTTGTTTTAAATAGACTTACAATAATTTTAGTATAGAGTGAAATCATTCATAAAAGTATGTTGTGGTTTTTCATTTGAATCCTTTGCGTTAATCTTGTTAAAACTAGGAATTAATGCAGTTTGCAAAATTATGTTTTTTTTTTTTGTGAATAGTTATCAGTTTTAAGAATTGAAAAGGTTTGTCTCTCTGTATGTCAAAGTTAAAAAAAAGGAATATATGTATATGTATTTTTATTGCTTTACTAACTTTGACCCTATGTGGTTTTAAAACATATCGTCAGCATAGTGTGTAATCGTGCTAACTACAATTTTTTTTTTTATAAATTTTACAAAAGAGAAAAGAAACATTTTTGGACACATAAATTAGCTATTGTGTAAAATTTTTAGATCTCCGCGTCGGACGGACGGACTGATACGTAAAAACTAAAGGGGATGGGACCCCTCCCAAACAAAGTAAATATTTATTATAGAATATCTGAACAATTATAATAGTGAGATTCTCAAAATTTTGCGTGAGTTATTTTTTTCCCATTGTTCGTAATTGGTAAGAAAATGGGTGGGATCGGAACAATGGAGATGTCCTCCTCCATCGAATATTTTGGAAACTATCGTAGTCAGAGTTTTCAAACTTCGTTTAAATTGTTGCCAGTATCAGAGCTGAAAATCGATACAGTGGACGTGACCCCCCTATATAATGTAAATAGATTTTATTGAATATTTATAGAGAACTAAATAGTTTAATAATCAATACTTTTAATAATCAATACTATATTTTGTTAACATTGTAGATAATTGTAATGCAAATGAATGTGAACTTTTGGGAGGGCGTGACACCTCCCATATGAGTTATTTTCGAATATCTCAAGAACTTTAATTGTTTCAAAATTTATTATGATTAACTTAATTTGAAGGTTTATAGCGGTGTAAACAAATGCGAAATTAGAACTGTATTATACAAAGTTATATGTATAATATCGAGATTTCTAAAGATTTGAAGATTATATTATTACACTATCGATGGCAAAATCATATACCCTTAAAACTACAAAAAATATCAGGTATTTAGTATAATCATTTAATTTTTGTATAAAATCGATTAACAGTTTTGTTGGGGTAGCGAAGCACAGATGGGTTTGATAACAATTATATAAAAATATGTTTATGATTTCACTATATTAGTTGTTATTTTAAATTGAATATTTCAAAAATAATGCGATACAGTATTTTGGTTGGTTTTGAACTTTCGTATATATGCTTTAGCTATAGTTCATACTAAATATTTTTCAGTGTATTTATTGTAATAAAAAAACAAATTTTATTTCACTTACCCTCTTTAAATCCTTTCGAAACTTTTGTATTTTCCATAACATTAAATGACAAAATATTGTTACTTTGTTTTTTAAGGGATGTATGAATTTCTCCAACTACAATGGGTGAATCTTAAAGAAATGGAAAAAAAATATTTAAATTTAATTATTATAGCTATAACATGTAAGAAAGTATAGTTGGTCAAGCCCGACTATTAATACCCTACACTACTAATACCCTACAAATTCATGAATTTATTTTAGGGAGTAATTTTCGGAAGTTGTATTTATATAGGAGCTATGAACAATTATGGACAGAACGCCATGAAATTATCTTTCTATATGAAACTTCTTTATATTGAATTGTTTTAAGCTCGTTAAATAAATTTTCGGAAGTGGACCTCTTATAGAAGCTAAGTTCAATTATGGACCGATCGCCATGAAATTAGTTCGCGTGATTAATTTGTATATGAAACTTCTTTATATTGAATTGTTTTTGGATACCAACAGTTTTAAAAGTTTTAAGCACGTTAAAGATATTTTCGGAAGTGGACCTTTTATAAAAGCTACACGCAGAAAAAAATATAGTTGTGCATGTTTACTGTAACCATTTCAACATTTTTATAAGTTTTTTAAACAATATTATAGTCACAGTAACTATTTACATGATTGTGGTAACTATAATATGGTTAATTTACGATTCACATGATTGTATCAACCATTTATATGGTTACAGTAAACAAGTATATGTTTGTGACAACCATTTATATTATGAAGGACTTACCAGCTTATGGTTATCATAATCTGAGAACAACATATTATGATAAGATTATTCGTCAAAACAATGTTTGTCACAAACACATACTTGTCTACTATAACCATATATATGGTTGATACAATCATGTGAACCGTAAATTAACCATATTATAGTTACCACAATCATATAAATAGTTACTGTGACTATAATATTGCTAAAAATTATGAAATGGTTACAGTAAACATGCACAACTATATTTTTTTTCTGTGTGTATATTCAATTATTATCGGTCCGATCTCCATGATTAATTTGTATATGAAACTTCTGTTAAATTTTATTAGCATACCAACATTTTTAAGACATTTATGCTCGTTAAAGTGATTTTCGGAAGTAGGTGTTGTATAGGAGGTATGACCAAATATGGACCGATCGCCATAAAATTGGGTTGCGTGACTTCCTTCTATATGAATTATTTATGTTAAATTGCTTTGGATACCAACATTTTTAAGAGTTTTAAGCACGTTAAAGATATTTTCGGAAAATGGGAGCTATGGTCAATTATGAATTAATCCGCACTAAATTTTGAGGAGAGATTTATTTACATATAAAACTGATTTTGTGTGTATATCTATAAAAATCAAGCATTTCAAATTTCAGGAGGACATTTCTATGAGGGCTAGGTGAAATAACCTAAACTAATACATATACAACATTTTATCGATATATCTTTTAAATTGCGAAGGTTTACAAGCCGACCAGCCAGACGTACTGACTGACGGATGGTCAGAACATGATTCTGGGTCGATCAGTATACTTTAAGGTTGATGTTACACTAATATTGTTTGGTGTTACAAACACCACTCCCTACTATGGTGGTGCAAAGTATAAATCTACATCAAACAGTAATATTATTTTCTACCCACCTGTTCCTATACTATTCAACATATCATTTTGTATGAATTTAAATTTGCCTCTAAAACCTTTTGATGTTACATTAGAACTGGCATTAAACTCGATTAGTAAATCCGGACCAGTGCTGAGTATATGACGTGAATTAGTTACCATGCCGCATAAAACATCAATGACAGCATTCATATTCGCCGATTCAGCATCAAATATGGTGAGTTTATCTAAATTACAACTGAAAACGGGATGAGGGGAAAATTAACACAAATGAAATTCCAGAATTTAGTACAATAAGTGATTTAAACTAAATTATTTTAAACGTAATTATAGTGATTATAAGATTTACTTATTATGTATTTTAAAAATTATTTTATTACCTTGTTCCTTTTTTGGGTATGCGCAATTCTTCAAATATAACTTCAACACGAGTTTCAGGTCTGGAAATGTGGAAGTTATTTATATAGTAAGATATTTCTTTATATTACAATACAATTACTAATTATATTTTTACTAAAATTATAGAGCAGAGTAGCGAAGACCTAGAGCCCGTTGTAGTGAAACAGATTAGGCGGGAATCGAAACTGCACCCCCAGACTAAAGTTCATAAAAATCTAAATTTTTAGCAAGTTGGGTTTGATAAAACCGGTTTAACAGGTTTACCGACATTGGAGGTATTTATTTTAGAACTAGCTGACCCGACAGACGTTGTCCTGTCCATATATTAGACAAAATGTTTGTGTTCGATTTGTGAATTTGTGAGAAGCTGTTTGAATTATGAAAAAATAGTAAAAAGAGACAAACAACGTACTTTTAAATGATAATTTTTATTTATGTAGGTTTGAGGTGTGTTTAAATTACATTTGATTTGAAAATATGTACAATATATGGTGTTATATTTACATTTTGATTGAAAGATCGATGTTCAGGAACCAATTAAAATAAAGAAATACTTTTTTCTGTTGCTTTGCAGTGATATCGTAGTTTCCTTCATTGCAATGCTTTATGATACACGACATTTTTAGTTTTGTTGCCTGGCGCGTAAATAAATAATGCTGATGGTGTTCCGACACGGGAACAGGCGACATACAATTGACCATGCGAGAAGCATGGATTTTCAAGGTTAATGCCGCAAACACGCAATGACTGCCCTTGAGATTTATTAATTGTCATAGCGAATGCAAGCCGTACCGGAAACTGCAATCGTTTAAAATCGAATGGCATGTCGGTCAGAGCCATTGGGATCCGTGGTATCAAAACGTCTTCTCCTTTGTACTTTCCTTTAAGTATTGTTGCTTCGATGACGTTGTTCATCAGGTTTTTTACCGCAAGTCGGGTGCCATTACAAAGACGTGGTTGGTTTATGTTTCGTAACATTATGATTACCGATCCGACTTTCAGTTGGAGATTGTGAGGCGGTAATCCGGGTAATTCCAGCGAGTTTAAAAACTCGGTTGGATAGTTGACAACATCATTTTGGGAAGTAACGGAATCCACCGATTTGTACGTCATCAATTCGACAGCAATTTCACCTTGAATCTTAAAATTCAATTCGTCGACATCAATGTTTTTCGCAGCCAATATAGCACGTTCGCTCAACCAATCATGATTTTTGTAATTTTGTGCAATGTTTGGAAATACCTTTCGGATTAGCTCGGATTTTGATTCGGTGAACTGACAGAAACCGGGGGGAAATTGAATGCAACCGGTCGAAATGTCAACCGGGATTTTGCCGTTGCCAATGTCCAGCAATTGTTTGGAAAATGCTTCTCCAGATTGATCGTTCTGCAGCTCGACACGCATGTTCACAGTCAATTTGAGTTTCTTGAAGTGTTTCCACAAAACGGACGACTTCAAACATGCATTAAGTTCATCGGCTGGCGTTGACCGTGGAATCACTGGCAATGTTTGCCGAAAATCCCCTGCCAACAGAATCATTGCACCACCAAAACGGCTTTGATTGTTTCGTAAATCTTGCAAAGTTTTATCTAATGCCTCCAAAGACTTTTTATGCGCCATTGTACACTCATCCCAAACGATTAGTTTGCTTTGCTGCAAAACTTTGGCCATTGCACTGTTCTTGGAAATGTTGCATGTTGGATTTTCATTGATGTGCAACTTCAATGCAACTTGAGTGCTGAATGGGCAGTACGACCGCCTTCCAACAACGTAGCTGCAATTCCTGATGAAGCAAGTGCAAGTGCAAGTGCAATATCATTCTGCGAGCATATCGTGGCCAAAATCAACGCAATCAAAAAAGTTTTTCCAGTTCCACCGGGAGCATCCAAAAAAAAAAATTCCTCCAGTTCCATCTTTCACAACTTTCATAAGAGTGTCGTATGCATATTTTTGTTGTCGATTCAACAGTGGAACGTTTGTTCGTACTAATTCCTTCAAGGCATCGCAATCATATTGTATTTCGCGTCGCAACTCTTGATTAAATACGTCGTGCATCGGTCGATTGGTAGCTGCCATGCCTAACTCAGACAATACCTTGTTCGCCATCATCAAGCACATGTCCTCAATTAAAATCAAAGCCTCGTTGTAAATTTCCTCATTCAGTTGCAAATTTGGATTTGATGTTCTAATACGCACCTGATGCAAAATATCATCACACATGGCATCTTTGTATTTGCTCCATAAATCAGTCGGTTTGGATGGGCAGCATGTTGAAACAATTATCGAAAACAGTGTTCGTATTTGATGAGCATTTGATGAAAGCACAGCATCTTCGAGGGTGCATTCCCAATGAGCGTCATTCTCCAACAATCGCAAGCGTTGACATGCTTCTCTATACGTGTCACACAATTCACCATTTATAGTTCTCAAATCTTGGAATGATGTTGGGCCACGAACGTTGACTAATAGCAAACGCAAATAGAAACACTCATCGTTTCTTGGATGAACTGTGTAAATACGACCTAATGCGTTGGTGGAAAATAAATTGGGGAAACCTGGAACAGGATTTCCTTGTTTCCGTCGTTGAAATTTCTTTGTCGATTGATTCCAAGTATAATATCTTGGCATTTCGGAGTATAGTAACGTTCGGGCAAATTCATCGTTCCTGCACATTTCAAAAAATCTGGTCAATGTTGTAGGTGGCGGTCGATCAACTCGTTGTAATACATTCTCCTCAGTAAAGTACACTCTTTGACCATTTTCCAAATGTACGGCTAAATGAATAACAGAAGGATGTCTTTCATGAATGCTAAATGAAAAAATGCGCTAAATTGCTTCGTTACTACTAACATAGCGGCCCATTTGAAATTGAGTGACTTCATCGATGGAATTCTCCGCACTAACTCCAATCACAGCCATGTCACTACCTTTGGTCACATATTTGCAGATGTATTTGATGGATTTCACGGAATGGCAAGATTCGACGTTGATATGTGCTTTGAATGTTTTGGAGAGTAGTGGCGAATACGGAACAATCCAACGGTTATCAATTTGAATGTCCTGCTGATTCACTTTCACCATTGTTGATCTTCCATTGTCAGCAATTGAACGGCGACGATACAGTGGGTAACCATCATTTCCGGTAATTGTTTCAGCTACTAATGGCCTTGGATAACGCTTCGAACATTTGCCGTCGACCATACACGGAGAAAGGATATTTAATGATCCACAGGGACCATGAATCATGTTTTTAGTAACAACCTCGTGCAAGCCTGGATCTTCTACTTCATCAGGAATTTCAGCTGATATCACATCATCGATTTCATTCGGTCTTATCTTCTCAATCAACCAAATGAGGATATGCGCGTGTGGTAGTCCGCGTTTTTGCCACTCTACTGAATACATCCAGCAGCGCGTCTCGCCGAACACGCGATACTTCACAATGAAATCCATCAGTGATTTTAATTTTTGTTTGAAGACTCTCGCGGTGACGTCATGGCGATCGATGGGTGATTGGCCAGGGAATAATTCTTGCCGAATTTCTATCCACTGTGGATTGCAAGTGAAAGTTATGAATAAATCTGCTGTACCGTAGTGTCGAACGTAGGTTATAGCATCCTGAGCATATTCATGCATATGGCGAGGACTTCCGACGTACGTTGCTGGGAGAATCGTCATCCGGCCGATATTGTGTGCGTTCCCGTCCACATTTATGGCATCTCGAAGGTGTATGTACTCTTCGGAACGCAGTTTTTTCTGGTTCAATCTAATGAATGTCAATCTTTCTGTTTCTATTTTTACATACATATCGACAGCATATTGGTGGAAAAGACGACGACATTTCAATATGTGATTGTCCTCATTTTCACGAACCATCAGTCGAAATGCATAATAGTTCATTGAACTTACTTTTTTGTTTGTTTCAGCGCCTGTACATTAATTTTCGCGTCAATAAAATTAATTGATCTTATAATAGAAAAAATATAGATTTGATATTCACCTGTAAGCGGATTTATCATTTTGATCGAGAAATGATAACCGTCTTCACCTTGCCAAAATATGATTGGATATTGTAACGCATCATATGATCGGTGAGTTTCGTACACACGCTGCTGCTGATTATTTCGTCGATGTAGAACGATATCACGTGATTCCAAATTTTCACCAACGACGACAATGGCGACATCATCAATTGTTGGTGCATTGAAACGTCTTGCGTGTTCTCCCGTAGGAGTCTTATCGGCTCTGATAACAATTTTGTGATTATCAGAGGGCATGCGGTCTAGTGCGGTTTTGAACAATGCAATCAATTGATTGTGTTGATGGAAAAAAGTTTGCAGTTGCTCAACAATTGGTCTTTTTACCGAACTGTTGTATGCACAACGCTGTTCTACTTCTTGTGGAGCATTGCCCATGAAGTAAATCTGCAGAAATTTATAGTCAGCACCCGGAACTGGCAAAAGCGAACCTGCTCGATGATATATTTGACCTTGAATCTGTAATGTTTAATTTACATAAGAAAACAAAATAAAATGCTGTAAGTGGTGAAATTACCTTGAAAGTAGGCATGAAATTATCCCGAATCACATTTGTTGCGCCAAATGAAGTCATTTGGAAACAATTGTTGTAGTTCTGGATTTGTGTTAGGAAATGCTTGGAATGAGCTCCTGTTCCAGAAACCAATGAGAGCAATGGCTCTGGTGGTGGAATCAACGGTGTCAATTTCACTTTGCCACTTGCGCAACACAATCCAGGAGTTTCATTTTTATATTTCAATGCCTTACAATGTGGGCACACAACGCTCATCGAACCAATAGCAACGGAATGGTCTGCACTGTAATCGACTGTCCTGTTGTAATGAAATGCAGCTCGATGAGTATTTAACGCAACATTTGTTTCTCTTCTTGCACGTACATTTGAATTAATTATCACTCGGTTGGATTCTATAGAACGATTGCGTCTCATTCGATGCATATCTACTTCGTTTGCATATTCTCTTTCTTCTTGTGTACGTGCAGAACGTGTTTGTGATAATCGATTTCGTTCAATTTCATTTCGCTCTTCGAGTTGTTCCGCAGTTTGATTAGATCGAAAATACGCTTGATTTGAAGCATTGCGAGTTCTGCGACCTAAATTGCTCCTTCTTATTGGCGGCATTACAATGCGATAGAATTTATTGACTTTGCTCTTACCTTTTAACCGTTTATAACTTCAAAACCCACAGTCTATAGTAGGTTAATCTATAAATTTGTTTGAGGTAACACGATTTAACTTATTTCAATTAATGAATTGATTGCAATGTACTTACAATGGAATCTTAATTCAAAAAAAAAACTTATCACCGTTAGTTAACTTTTTTAGAAACACTTTAAACTTTTTTTAATTCACAATTAACAATTGCACTTATTTTATTTTTCGTCCACCGATTAATTTGATCAACAATTTGACAATAAGCAGTCAATCAACATTTGCACATTTACCAAAATAAATTGGAATGTAAATAAAAAAGTAACGGTATTTTCGGACAAATCGCGAAACAATACAAAAGTAATAACAAATGAGTTATTTACAACATAAGAATATCCCAGCAAAAACTTTACTTACAAATAAGCCGAAAAATAAGGAGAATTTGACAAATCGGTGCAGCCGTTTTCCGATTTTAGATAAATCGAAAAAAGTGGGCGTAAAAGTGGGCGTGGTAAATTTTTCTTTCAGTAAAAACTTAAATTAGATTACTACGATCATTTAAATAAAAGATTAGCCATATCGGTGCAGCCGTTTTCCGATTTTAGATAAATGAAAAAAGTGGGCGTAAAAGTGGGCGTGGTAAATTTTTCTTTCAGTAAAAACTTAAATTAGATTACTACGATCATTTAAATAAAAGATTAGCCATATCGGTGCAGCCGTTTTCCGATTTTAGATAAATGGAAAAAAGTGGGCGTAAAAGTGGGCGTGGTCAATTTTTCTTTCCGTAAAAACCTAAGTTGGACTATGACGAACATTTCAGTAAAAAAATTTTCCAAATCGGTCTAGCCGTTCTCAACTGATGCAATTACCAACGAACGACAATTGATTTTTATTTATATAGATTTGTCGTTTTTAGCAATCATAAATATTCAACATATATAATACATGTTAACATTATTAATGATTAATATAATTGAAAGAACAGAACACACAAATCAAGTCAAATATTATGATTTAAAGGAAATAACATTTAATTTAACATTTCTCTTGTTGTATTTTTCATTAGTAAGATTGACTTAGACTTCTTGAATTATACGGAATTTAAATACTTTAGGGCCCGATTAATTGTGGTTAGTCATTATGTGTAAGTGATTTATCGGCCGCTATTATTTATAATTTTTGATATAATGTGTAAGACTATGAATATAAATAAAAGAATCATCAAAATATTAAATTTTTGAAACCCAAATTTAGGAAACCGGAAAGAAAACCAGGATCAGCAAGAAACAAGGTCCAACAGATATTGGTAAGACAAAAGAAGTCGAACGACTCTTTCGGAGAGCACCGCACTGATTGTAGCCGTAAAATATAATAAAAACAAGTAAGGGAGCTATATTCGGATGTGCCGAATCTTATATACCCTTAAGGTAAACAAAATTATATTTTTTTTTTTTTTTCAAAATTTAAAAAAGAAATTAATTGTTTTTCAAATTTACAAAAAAAAAATTTTTTTTTTTTAAATCGTTTTCAATTTTTTTTTCAAATTTTTTTTTTTAATTTTCTGAATTTTTTTTTTTTAATTTTCAAAAAAAAATTTTTTTTTAAATTTATTTGTTGGAAAAATTTTTTTGGTAAAAAAAAAATTCGAGTTAACAATTATTTTTCCCGATTTTTACCCATTGTAGGTCCAAATTATTATAGCCTTATATACATCATTGCAATGGACTTTGAAATATATATCATTAGATATCTATATTGTCTATATTAATGACTTAGTAATCCAGATATAGGTCAAAAATAGACCTTAAATCGAGGTTGTCCCGGTTTTTTCCTTATATCTCAGCCAATTGTAAACCGATTTTCTCGATTTTAAGTAGCGACCGAGCCGGAAAAATTTCCGATATATTGATGTATCAATTATGTTATAAGTTATTTGAAAGTTGATTTCAACATACAGTTGGACAGACGGACATGGGTATTTCGACTATGCTATCTATAACGATCCAGAATATATATATTTATGGGGTCGCATATGAAAAATGTAGAAATTACAAACGTAATGACAAACATATATATACCCTTGCCACTGAACTAGATTCGTTCGGTGCTCTTCGCTAACCCAATCGTAGTAAAATAAAAAATGTGAAAGGATTTAAAAAAAAAAAAATAAATGAGTAAAATCTGCGATCAATCATATTTCCCACCAAAAATTTAATTTCATGAAGGAAATTCCAAAATATCTAAAATTGCTTATAATTCGTAAACTAAAGGTCCTAGGACGAAAATAATGGAAATCCGTGATCACTCATATTTCCCACCAAAAATTTAATTTCATGAAGAAAATTTCAAAATATCTAAAATTGCTTTTAATTCGTAAACAAAAGGTCCTGTGATCACGCATATAACGATAATTTCCAAATCTGTGATCACTGTATTTCTCACCAAAACTAGATTTTTTAACGAAAATTCCAAAATAAAGGGCCTGACTATTTTTAGTCAATCTACAATGATAAGAAAGAAATTTATAAAAAGTTTGAAGACTCTAGCTATAACAGTACTTTAGATATTAGAAAATAACTATTTAATTTGTATGAACTGATACCACCCATTTGCAATAGTACCAAAATAACACATGAAAATTACTGAGAATCACACTATTACAGATCTCCAGATAGTCATTAACAACAATACCCCAATTTAAACGAAGTATGAAAACTCTATCCATAGTAGTTCCCAAAATATTCGATAATGAATATTATCTTTGAATGGGAGGGAACATCTCTCTTGTTCAGAACTACGTTGAATATGTACTTTATATGGGAGGGTCCACACCCACTGTTCCGATCCAAACCATTTTTAGCTAAACTCTGTGTAGTGATAAGAAATTAATTCATACAAAGTTTAAATACTTTTATAGTTCTACAGATATTCGAAATTAACTATTTACTTTCTTCAATCCCGGCCGTTTTCAGAAAATGATTCGGAAACATTTTGAAGAATCTTGCAATAAAAGAACTGTCACAATTATAGTTCTGCAGATATTCGAAAATATATACCGTACATTTTCAAGCAAGCAGCGCACAATGGTAACGAAATAAGTTCCGAGAAGTTTTGCTGCATTCACAGTTATAGTTCACCAGATATTCCATAATAACTATTTACTTTGTATGGGAATTGCCATGAAATTTGAAATTTCAAAATAAGGAGCAGCTTATTGTTTCTTCCAAATATAGAGGAATATACAGTAGACATTTCAAAACGATCGGTCTAGTGGTGTAGTCTACTATATTGTACAGACAAATAAACACAAAATTCCTAATTTTACACCCTTGAAGGATGACTTTAGAAAATGTACTTTCTAAATACATATTGTTACGAATGTGCGATGACGATTTGAATTCAACAGTCTGTAACGACTGCCTGCAGCATTCATCATGTTTGAAGGTACGTCCATCAGTAGCATGTGGTTATTGGCATTGTTTATAAGTATGGCAACACTAAATGTTTGGGCTGCTGGCAATGACATCGAAGGCTCTGGAATTCGAATGTACTAGTATGTCCGTTAAGAAGATTCCCGATAGATGGCGCGTGTATAAATAGTGGCAGAGCTGGCAGTCGTGAGTTGAGTTGATCATTGGCGGTGTTAGAGTTAACATCAACTGTCTTGTACGTGTATACTTGTACATTATAAAGTGTGTGTGTGTATTTCTGCGAATTGATATACGTATATAAAGACACTGAGTGACTATTTAATTCTGTTGTTGTTGTACATTCTAAATAAATAATGAGTTGTTACAATTTTAAACTACTAAAACTGCTTTTTATTTGTAATCAAAAGTATCCGGTTTATTTAAGAGAAATAAACCCACGTTTTTAAAAGGTAAAAACGTAACAATATATATTTTTGTGACTATGTCGAGCTAAATTAAAAATGTTTTGCTTTTAAAACAAATATTCAGTGTTTAAAATCTGAAGGTACCAAATTTTCCTGTTTTCCCCCTTCTATCCCTTTATGGTCCAATATATGTAAAAAGATATAGCCTAATGATGCTTCCAAATAAGGATCTATCTATGTACCAAATTTCAATCAACGGTGTTCAGTCTTGATTGTTTTAGAAGTAAAGGTACCAATTTTCTCCCTGTTTACCCTTTTCTGGACCAAATATTGAAAAAAGATATAGCCTTTTGACGCTTCCTAGTAAGGATCTATATACGTTCCTAATTTCAATAAAATCGGTTCTGCCGTTTTGGAGTGATTGTAGAACAAATAAACAAACATACTTATTACTCATTTATATATTTATAATAGTTGATCGCCCCGACTTCGCTCGGTAGCTATTTACTAATGTTCAAGTTCAAGTTTCTCAAACAAATTTATCTTATTAAGAAAAATGAGAAGTAAAAAGGAGGCAATATATTAAAAATTTAAATTTCCTAATTTTTTATTTTTTTCTTTACAAACCATCTCCTGAAAATTTCGAATCGAATAAAAAAAAATCAGTCAAATCGCTCAAGCCTTTCTCACGTGATGTCATTACATAAATGGACTTTTTAATTTTTGTATATATAGATATGGATAGACTTCCCATATTGTAATTCCTAATAATAGTAAGTTAAATATATTATATTTATAATAGACCTTGAAAATAATTAATTAATGACGCCCTTGGGTAGAAAATGCAATCCAAATTGCCAATTGTCTAAAAATGAATTTTCAGTGATATTCTTTGAATTATTACAGATTAATTATAATAAATGAACTTAAGCCTAATTAAAAATTTACTTTCAAATTATATTTTTGAGAATTTTTATGTGTATTTTCTGTCTCACTCTTTAGACTACCGGGGCACCCATTTATAGTAAAATATAAATTAATTGACTTTTAAAACTCACCTGCCAATAAATTTATAAGAACATTTAATATGGCTGGGATATTTGGCTGGAAAGCGAGGAGAATGAAAATATTTCCATATTTCTAAAGCGGGAGGAGGCACCTCAGGATTAGCAAAGAAATAATAATCACAATAGGTGCCGGGTATTAAACGACCATCATTTTTGAAATTGTCTGCAATTAAATTAAAATTAATTAAGATTAACATTTCTCGTTAAAAGTACAAATTTACCCTTTTTTAAAAATCGATATTCCGCACTAACATTCAAATACCAATTATCGATTTTTGGCGGCAGAGGTTTAGCGAAACGCAAGCGTATGGCAAAGATTTTACCAGAACTATAAATAAATTCATGTGGCGGTAAATCATCTATATGCATGATGGTTGTGGTAGTGGCTGTGGATGATATATTGGCATACGAGCCAATATTAGACATGGTAAATGGACTGGATACATTTTTATTATAGATGTTAGTGTTGTTGCTATTTTTGTTGTTGCTGCTACTGCTGCTGCTGCCACTTTGTGGGGACACTATTGTAGATGTGTGTGTTTGATTACAAAATATATATTCTGGTAGTGTGGTATTTTCAACAACTGGTTCACGTAAATATGGAAAAATCTCAATATAATCTAAACAGCTGCAATTGAAAAAGAACAAGAAATTGTTTAAGCAATAAGATGATCAATACTATTTATGTAAAGAAATGTATAAGTATTTGTATATTATATTGTACAGACAGAAAAGCACACAAATACAAACACAAGTACATGAATTGAGTGGAGAACGGATGTTGCATTTATGTTGGAAATAAAACGGAAGAATGAAAATTGAATTTCATAATGATTTAACATCAATAACATGTTTATTAAATTAAATTTTAAATAAATACATAAAAATGATTTCCAAAAGAAATTAACAGAAAAGATATCAGTGTATATTAATAAAATATATGATAAAGACGAATATTGTCACACTTAAATTAAAAAAATATGATTAGTTATAAAATTATTCGGTAGTTTCTTTGCGTTTTCTCACGCCACTTAAAAGACGACAAAAAGCTGGATAATCAATCATGGGAGGATCATCCAAATTTTTCGATTTCACTAAAGGTGCATGTCTCAAAGCTTCCTGAGCTTCAGCCAGAGTCATTTTATCACCAAAATTTGTCAATTCTTCATACATCCTAAGAAAAGTTATAGCTTTTTAATCTCATTGATTAGATCCAAAATAATGAAGTAACTTACTTCTTTTCTTCAATTTTGCCCGTACCATACAAGTCCCATTTACTCCAGGCTTCCATTAAAACATCTTCGGGATCCAATTCAACTGTGCGATGGCTCATTAACTCCACAAAAGCATCCACGTTTAAGGGTTCTTTGGCCTGAAGGGTATTTGAAATTATTATGTATAAGTTTTATATTAAACACTAAAATTGAGTAGCAACCAACCTCCTTTAACATTTCTTCCAGCATTTCTTCGGTGACATCGGATCCTAAAGCCCCAAAAGTAAATCGTAAATCATCTTTCGATATCAAGCCATCGCAATCGGTATCGAATAATAAAAATACCTGTATGAGAAACAAGAAAAATTAAGTTTAAATAATAAATGAATAAGTCAATCAACCATGATTTATATTAAAATGCCTCTTACTTCCTTTAGTTCGGCCAACTTTCGCACATCTATATCTCGCATAGTATCAAAATCATCGGTTGTAAGTTCATCAGGAGGTTTGTAAGGACCTGTGGTCACTGGCAATTTTAAGGTGGGATTGAAAATTTCATTAATTACCCGCATGGCTTCAGATTCTGGTTCCTCTGCCGGTTGTATGGTAGAAGGTTTACGAGCCGCGGCTGCTTTTTGGCGGCGCTTTAAAATTAACACAAATTGCATTAAATTTTTCAAAATAAAAAATTCTAAATATTACCTTTTCCAAATCTTCAAAAGAAATAGCATGTTCACTGGTCATTTTGTTTTGTTTTCAAATATATAGATTTTCTTTTCAAATCCTTGCAATTTTTTAAAATAATTCACTGTATATTTTCCAAACGATGTTTTTTGAACGTTTCGTTTATGTTCCGTTGAGTTTTAAATTGTAACTAAAATCAAATTTGTCTTTACATCTTTAATTTAATGATCGACACTTTGTAAATCAATTTTATTACAAAATTATATGATTTACAATTTTGACACAAATTTTCACATATTTAACATTTGTACAAACTTACATACATACGACTACTTATATGCATCATAATGCACCTATAAGATAGATCTTTAAATATTCATTGAGTTAATTCCGTACATTCAACCTGCCCTTGTCATGCCCCCACTTTTCCTACACAAATAAGTCTTGCCGATTTTGCATTAAGATAAATGTCATTACATTTTAATCGATTTTTGGATTTGTTTTTATGTGATTTTTTTTTTTCTTAATGTTTTTGGTAGATTTCCTTAATATAATTTATGATTATACCGTAAAAGTTTGTTAATTTTAAAAGAAACATGTAGGAGTGTTATATTCGGCTGTGCCGAATCTTGTATACCCACAGATAAGCAGATCTCACAAAAGTTGGTAGAAAGATTTTGGTTCATATAAAACTTGTTTATGTAAAATTTCATTACGATATTAATAATTATAAAACATTTATGAATGTTCAAGTAATTTACTAAGGGGGAGCTTTGTATAGGGACTAGGGAAAAATGTTGCCCGATTTTCGCCATACTTTACAGTATAATTTCAGAGTACATAGAACTAATTTGTGCAAAATTGTAGTCAACATAATTATGACTGCTCAAACAGTATTCCGAGGCGACGTTTGTATGGTGACTAGCTGAAATCATTGACCGATATTACCCATTTTACCAATACCAAACAAACCTTACTAACAGAGAGTATTTGTGGAAAATTTCAGCCAGTTAGCTTCTTTCGTTTGGGTCCTATTATGTTTTCAACAGACAGACAACCAAACAGACGGACGGACATAGCTATATCGAATTAGAATCTTATGTGTGTCTGCGACAAATATTATGATGTGTTACAAAGGGAACGACAAAATACATTGATGCTGGATATAAAAATTAGAAAATACATTTAAATGATGGTATTACACATAGAAATACTTTCATTAAACAAATATCAGCAGGTAAAATTGTAAAGGTTTTAAATTGTGTGAACAATCTGCAATGCACAGTGGGACATTTCGGATTAAGTCGTTCTAAAGTCCATAACTTTATATGAAATATGCATTTTCAATGATATTTTTGTTGTTGTAACAGGTCTGCTTTCGTCGAAAGTTCTTCCAAGAGAAAAAAATTCCGGTTGATACAGCTGTCGCTGAGTTGACAATCTTTGATCGTCTGAGGCTCGGGTCGTTCCGGAGCGAAGATACACTTGTCGTGGGAACGTATTGTTAAGGGGGTGTTATTGATTCATATTATTTGAGCACATAATGTTAACCATGTGACATGCAGATTCAGTATTAAAGAGTACATAAAAACTTTTCAGACGATTCCACAATCAGCCGAATTGTACCACAGATTTACAAGATATGGATAAAGTGACGAATTTGGTCACTTTTCAAAAATCGTGAATAAAATCGCAATAAAGTAACAAAATCTCAAGATCAAAGGTAAATTTTTGGCTGATGTACGGCGGAATGAATGATATAAGGAGTGAGATCGTAAAATTCTTAACACACGTTTCTCATTAAAACTTTTAACCCAAGTATTATTTGATATTTTTTTGATCAAGTTACCTTTGTAAAACATGTCAGTTATTATGTTTAATGTCAATTATATTCATTTGTTGTTAATCTGATTAAAATGAGTGACCAGAAAAAAGTGCGTACTAAAATTATTAAATATTTTCAACAAAATCCAACTTGGTCCTACAAAAAGTTGGCCAAGCATTCAAAGGTCTGCCGTCAAACTATTTCTGGTTCAGGTAGAAGGAATGGTCCACATGATGTTTCTTAAGCCAAAAAAATAGAAAGCATTTTCAAAAGATCTCCCTACACATTAGGTAGGAAAGCAGCCTGGTTAGCTCAGTGCTCGGACTATTTGGTACGAAAAGTTAAAGCTAATGCAGGTTTAAAAACATACAAGGCTCAAAAAATTCCTGACAGGAAGGCTGCTAAAAATTTAGAGGAAATTGAAGTCAAGTTATATAAAAAAATATTCTTGCTGCATAATGGATGACGAAACGTATGTTCTGGCAGATTTGTCGCAAAATCCTGGTCAAAAATTGTATGTTGCTAATGCTCGAGGGAATGTTGAAGAAAAGTTTAGGACACAAAAGCAGATAAAATTTCCCAAAAAGTTCTTGGTATGGCAAGCAATATGCAGTTGCGGCAAAAGAAGCCAATCATTTGTTACAACGGGCTCTACATGTACCGAAATTTACATCAAGGAATGTTTACAAAAAAGGATGTTTCCATTCATAAGACTTCTTAATGTGTCCACTTATTTTTGGCCTGATTTGGCGGTACCGTGAAATAGCTCCCAAATGAAATAACTCCCCACGAAAAAATGAAATAACACACATCAAATTTTTCATACAACTTGGGACTTAGTTCATTATGAAACAACTCCTAACACGTAGGGTGTTATTTCATAATTTTTTGTTGGGAGTTATTTCATTATGAAATAACACCCAATGAAACAACTGCCAATGAAATTTTTGTTGGGTTTTATTTCATTTTACTTTGGGAATTAGGAGTAATTTCACTGTATTGGAAGTTTTTTCATTTTTGTAATTTTTAAAGTGTATTAAAAATCGGCTTCACATACTATAAACTTTTTGCATTGCCGGCCTTCGGCCGGGCGCTAAGGTTTTCTTCTCTGGGGTGTATCAAAAACTGGCTTCGCTCAGAAAATATTATCTTTGCATTGTCGGCCTTTGTCGCAACGATTTCCTACTCTGGTGCGAAATGAAAATCTGCTTTCTGAAATATTATAAAACCTTTCTGCAATGAAAGAAATCTTTTCTGAGCGAAGCCAGATTTTGATACACCCCAGAGGAGAAAACCTTAGCGCCCGGCCGAAGGCCGGCAATGCAAAAAAACTTTTCTGAGCGAAGCCAGTTTTTGATAAACCCCAGAGGAGAAAATCGTAGCGCCCGGCCGAAGGCCGGCAATGCAATACAACAGGAGGAAACCTTTGCCATAGGCCCTCAATGCAAAAAATGTTTGGTGAGCGAAGAATAATACCACCTTTGTAGTTCTGTATTTCATTGGGAGTTAGATTACATAAATAAATTGCTTCGGATTATGAATTATTTCATTTCTATTAGGATTTATTTCATTAGGAGTTATTTCGCTTTTGTTGGGACTAATATTTTTAAAATTATCTAACCTCCGATTATTGGGAGTTATTTCATTTTACCCTTTGGTAGTTCTTTCATTTTTCAAGTTTGGGAATTATTTCATTTTTTATGGGATTTAATTCATTGGGCGTTATTTCATTGGGAGTTATTTCATTTGGGAATTGTTTCACGGTACCTGATTTGGCATCTGTCACTATGGTAAGAAAGGTCTTGAGTGGTAAAAGAACAATAATGTGGTATTTGTACCAAGAGAGGCAAATTCTCCAAACTGCCTGGAGCTAAGGCCAGTGGAGAGATATTGGGCTCTTGTTAAAAGAGAATTGAAGAGCACAAAAAGAGTGTCCAAAAGTGTGGTAGATTTTAAACGTTCGAAATATTTTCATAATTTGTTTACTGCTTATATTCAGATTTTCTGTATAGCCAGCATTTAGCCGGTAGCAGGAACTTTCCACTTGAACACCAGAAATTATTAATAGATTTAGGGTCATTATTACAACTTGCCTTTATGTTCGTAATAGAGGTCTGCATCGAATAACTTTTTTACTGCACGTGTCTCGACTTCGAGTAAAGCCAATACACGTATTCTCTTTTAGAGCGCAAATAGTGAAGAGAAGTGTAAAGTCGTTTGTCGAATAACAACAAATATGTAGACACAATAAACGAGTTCCGATAAAAGTAATTACACGAAAAATAAGTACAATAAATAAAATGTAGTACAATTACTGTGTGCACTTCATGTGGTACCACGAGTATTTGTGATGATTTCCAATATTATTCATATTGAAAAACATTCATATTTAAAATAAATGCTTAACTCTTTAAATGTGATTTGTTTATTAATATTATTTTTTTTGTTGTAAATAAAAGAAAAATATATTCATTTTTAAAGTGAGGTAAAATTTTTTTTTGCTATTTTAAAAAAATACTTTATTATTTTAACATATTTTTTTTATTATAAAGAAATATTTCAGAAACTATGTAAAACATAACATTATTTTATTAATTAGTTAAAAATATTAGATTTCATTTTTACTTATTATTATTTAATATTAGAGAATACCGTGAATTATAAAAATAACTTGTATTTGGCATCCCAAATAAAAAGAATTGAAATTCAGCATAACCGTTATTTTTTCTTTGTGAGACTGAACTGAACGTTGTACATGTGAGTACTTCGTTCAGTTTAGTTGTCGCAACGTACTCTACATGAAAGATCTCTGTACTTTCAAATAAGAAATAAAGTGGTACATGCATTTGCAAGCACCGAACATAGTCGAATAACAACAAATAGTTTCTCGATGATTTTGTTGTACTCAAAAAAAAGTACTCTTTTTTAGCGACACTTCGAATAAGAGTATTTGTTTCGCAAGTGCACGTGTACTACGCACATACAAATAGTGTTGTGCAGACCTCTAGTTCGTAATAGTAAAAGGTAACTTTAAAGCTACCTTTTTCTATTACTTAAAGTTAGCTTTTACTATTACGAACATAAAGGCAAGTTGTAATAATGGCCCTTAAAGTGTATTTGTTCGTTTACAATATTAATAAATTGTTTGGGAATGTCAAAAATCGATATTTGTTGTTATACTAAGCTGGCCGCAACGCATATTCGCACAAAAATTATTCTCTTAACAGCCGGCCTTCGACTGAACGGATGTGTTTTTATCTCCGGTCTATATATATATTCCTTCTAAACCAAACAATAGTTGCACTCAGATAAATACACATACAGCGAAAACTAGAAAAAAACTTAAAACCAATTACTCAAAATAATTACACAAACGGGTATTGTTTTTTTCACATAGTTTTTTTTTTACTAATGCATTCTTACCACTTAGGTTTCTGACAACTGAGTTAGGTCTTTGATCGCAGGTTTTATGAATCTCAAAAAATTTGTATGTTAAAGAAATATATTGGAGGATTCAGGATGGGCTGATAAACCAAATAAAGTAAACTGAAAGTGTTAAGATAATTTAGAAATACGTAATTTTGAAGTATTTTTTTTTCCATATTTGAGTTCAATAGTTCCAATGTCAAACATTTCTTAAAGAAAAACAAGTAAGAAAGTATGACAAGTCAAGCCCGACCATATACTACCCTACACTAAATAAATGATCAAAAAAAAAAAAAAAAAAAAATGATTTAAAATTTCAGTAATTTATTTTCGTGAATGATTTTTGGAAGAGTGCCTTATATGGGAGCTATGACTAATTAAGGACCGATCGCCATGAAATTAGGTAGTGTTATTTATGTCTATATGAAAGTTGTTTGTGTTGAATTTTATGTGTATACCGACATTTTCCAGAGATTTATGCTCGTTAAAGTGATTTTCGGAAGCGGCCCCTATATGGGAGCTATGACTGATTATGGACCGATCATCATAAAATTAGGTGACATGATTGCCGTATATACAAAACTTATTTGGAGGGAAATTTGTGTAGATATCTGTATGAATTAAACATATATGACGGATAAAGTCCAATTTCGTCAGGACATTTGAATGGGGATAGGAGAAATAATTAACCGATTTCAGCCATTTTCAATAGACTTTGTCCTTGGGCCGAAATAATTGTATGTACCAAATTTTATAGAAAAATCTTTAAAATTGCAACCTGTACTTTGCGCACAAGGTTTACATGGACAGACGGACGGACGGACATCGTTTAATCGACTCAGAAAGTGATTCTGAGTCGATCGGTATACTTTAAGGTGGGTGTTAGACTAATATTTTTGGGCGTTATAAACATCAGCACAATCGCATTATACTATGTGTGGTGTAGGATATAATAAATACTTTAATGTATTAAGATTTAGCAACACAGATACAATATTAAATTGAATAAAATCATTTGAAGTAATGTATGAGCGTTCATCATTTCACTTACTTTTTACGGTATTTATTCATGCAACATCATGTAAAAATACCCGTACATGATGTACTATCACAGCTGCATCAATCGAACGACAAAATACCGCCAATAAAACAACACAATTTTATTTTACGATTAGAAAAAAGCAAAACTAAAATCGTAACGCTTTATATCCAAAGATTGATTGATGCAAATGAAGTGCACCAACAAAATACTTTTTAATATGAAATTAAACAAACATTTGCGTTATGAATTATTCCCACAACAACACACACTCAAATAAAATGTATCTCAAATTAAAACCAAATAACAATTTGGAATATTCTGGTCAATGTCTTGATAAATAAATTTTCAACAGATGGATTAAAAGAGATAAATATATGAAAACACATATTTTAAATTAGTTTAAATAAATGAAGATTTCATTGTATAAATTATTATACAAATGTGTGTATGTTTAATAAGGCAAATAAAAATGTACGTAAAATTATGAAATTAAGAAATAATTCAGGAGCCCAATTAATTATGAACAACTATTTTTAAGCTTCAATAAATTTCAAAAACTATTTTCACAGATAATTTTTTAAGAAATTGTATTTTAAGGAAATCATAATTTCCCAGCAAGACAGTCTAAATACATATTCGATTTATAGTGCGTGATTTAGATCAATCCCATAAAGTATATTTATTCGATATGCCCATGTCCGTCTGTATGTTGAAATAAATTTTCAGTAGCCTCCAAATAACTTACATACGTGATTCATACATCAATATATCCGCTATAGTCTAGGTGGAGTTTCGTGTTCGGTTTTAAACGAAACCGCGGGTTTTCAAGCCCTAAAACCGATAATTATTCTTCGGATTTTACATTTAATCTATTTTCAGAAGAAAAGTTCAAAATTTAGGAATGAAAAACAATCTTGGTAATCCAATTTCTCTAAAAACAATTCGATGTAAATATATCTTAAGATTTCTTAAAAACGTTCATAGGCAAAAAGAGAAATTTAATTTGTGTGCATGTCTGCGTAAAAAAATAAAATATTCGCAACACACCTGTTTCGTTGAATGCTGTCAAGCAACTGAATGAAATATTTGAATTTTTACGCTTTTGTTGTGTGTTTTGTTTACAATCGTGTTGTGTATGTGTAAATTCACGAAAATCTTCGTAATCTGAACAATATGAACGCGCATCACTGCTTTAAATTGCTTAAATAATGTATCAGGCTACCTTTCGCAGGCTAAACAATGAATGACACAAACTCGTTTAAAAACAAGTAAGAGAGCTGTACTCGACTGTGCCGAATCTTATATATCCTTCACGAAATTAAACTTTAAAATAAAAATTTTAAATATTTTTTGGTAAACAAAAAAATGATTTTTTTTTTCAAAATTAAATTTTTTTTTTTCAAAATTTAAAAAATTAAAATTTTTTTTCAAAATTGTTTTCAAAAAATGTTTTTTTTTGAAATAGTTTTTTTTTTCATTTTTTAAATTTACTAGTGCAAAAAAATGTATGACAAAAAAATTAGTTTGGTAAAAAAAAAATCGGGTTAAAAAATATTTTTCCTGTATTTGACCCATTGTAGGTCTAAATTGCTATAGCCTTATATAGATCGTTGCAATGGACTTTGAAATATCTATCATTAGATATCCATATTGTCTATATTAATGACATAGGAATCCAGATATAGATCAACAATAGGCCAAAAATCGATGTTGGCCCGGTTTTTTATATCTCAGCCATTTGAGGGCCGATTTTCTCGATTTTAAATAGCGACCGAGACGGAAGAATTCCCGATATATTGATGTATGAATCAAGTTTGTAAGTTATTTGGGGTCTTCAGAAAATTGATTTCAACAGACAGACATACAGACATGGCTTAATAGACCACGGAATACTAGTAAAATAATTTAATATAATAAAAAGTACCATTAGAAGAAAAAGTATAAATTTTCCTCACTTAAACCACCATCAAGAAATTTTAAAGTAATTTCCTGATTCTAGGTTCAATATTATAGAAAATTCAAAAAGTACTATTTAAAGAACGAAAAAGTACTCCTTAGTTTGGTTTTGTTCTCCATTATAGATATCAAAATACCATTGTACACGATATTCTTAATTATTTCTTTATCGAGAAGCATATTAGTCAACTTTAATGTATATGAACAAACTAATTTAATATATTGTTATGATTTTGCAATAGCGATTTGAATTTAACGGTCTGTAACGACTGCCTGCAGCATTCATCATGTTTATAAACACGTCCATCAGTAGAAGTTTCTACTTATCAACAATGTTCATAGCATGCTGTTATTAGCATTGTTTGTAAGTATAGCAACACTAAATGTTTAACCTGCTAACATTGAAATCGAAAGCTCTAGAATTCGAAGATACTAGTTTTGACCGTTAAGAACAATCTAGACTACTCGAATGAAGATGGCAGTGTGTATAAATAGTGACTACGATTGCAGTAGTCAGTGAGTTTATCATAGGCGCTGTTAGAGTTAACATCAACTGTCTTGTACATTGTAAAGTGTGTGTGCATTTCTGCGAATTGATAAACGTGTATAAAGAGACTGAGTGACTATTTGCACTATTGTTATTGTACATTTTTAATAAATAAAGAGTTGTTACAATTTTAAACTAACTAATTTGCAATCAAAAGTATCCGGTTTATTTAAAGGAAATAAACCAACGTTTTAAAAAGGTTAAAACGTAACAATATTAAAAAGGTACATACCATTAAAAGAAAAAGTTTCCAATTTTCTTTTATCCTCTAAACTATACTTTGGTAATGGGTATATAAGATTCGGCACTGCTAAATATATAAATTTATTAATTACAGCACATTTGACTCAAGACCTGTTTCAGATCGATGTTACGCCCTCAGAAGATTTTTGTTGCAAAATATCTGGTCTTAAAGACAAGAAAGGATGGATTTCTAAAGATCTTAGTGTATATCATACTCAAACATTGGGCCTGCCAAAATACACAGAACTACGAAAGCAAAGTAAGTTGATTAATGAATTAAAAATTAAATAGTACATAATCTTAAACAATTTGTTACTCCCTTGGAAATTCGATCCTCCTCATCCGGGCATAAGTTACAATCCCTCTTCAAATTTTAAATGTTTTTCAAAAGCAGTTTTAACAGTTATTTTGTATTTAATTGTATTAGTTTTATTTAATTTATTTAATATAAAGAAATTAAAAAAAATAAATGAAATTAATCCTGCAGTTGACTAATCAACAAGGTTGATTAGTCAACTGTGACCGATATATCCATCAAGTTTTACTAGTCACATTTAACTAATATTTATATCATCGTTGACTATTAAACAATATTAGAGTAAGCAGTTCAGATATATGTTCAATGGACGATTAAATGCATAAATTAGAGAAGGATGCAAAATCACACGTACACTAAAGTTTCCATCACTTTTTTCATATTGGCCTTAAGAAAATGATAGAAACTTCGTTCTACGCGATGATGGATATTTCTATCAACAATGCCAGTCATATGACCGGTAAAATGACCGTCACTGTCCTTGTAGGGTTAGCTTCATCAAGCTTCTCTCAAGGTATAACTTTGAGTCCATATTTTGCGAACAATAATTTCCCATGGGTTTTCAATGGAATTGAGATCTGACGATTGAATAGGTCTCTTAAAAAGCGTATGTGCGAAGGTTATAACCCTATAGGTGTGTTTGGGGTCATTGTTGTTCTGGAATCTATGAAAATTTGACCTTAGTTTAAAATGGATCTGTATCCAATTAAAAGATAACGGTAACGCTTATTATCTCCGTAAAATTATACATATTCATCAAGGTTGGCTACCGATTTGAAATGGTAAAAAGGTAACGGTAACTCTAATTTGTATTATTTCGGTAACAGTTCATTAGTGGTATATGTATTTTGGCTTATTTCGGTAACGGTATTTAAATGATAATTTCGGTCTGACTTAAATTACTAATAAAATTTACAAAACTTAAAAATAATTTAACAACATTTTAAGTTCAGTAGATCTTAATAAACTCAATTGTGGAAAATAAAAAATGGTTATTTTCATAATTTATAATTATTTATAAAATAATGGTATCGAAATTTTAGAGGTAACGGTATTTTTGTTTATTTCAGTAACGGTGGATATGTTTGAGGTAAAAGAAGTTTAGTGTAAAGGGTACTATAGGGGAAACGGTAGTCAAGCTTGATATTTGTTATGTTTATTGGCATTATTACGAACAAAGACTCGTATTTTCTATTATGGATAGATAGATGACTATTTCTCGGTAAACAAATTCATTTTCATATTTATGTTATTTTAAGATTTCATTGCGATAGAGCATTAATTTTTTACTGGGTTATTTTCTAAACTACTGTACTTTGAGAAATTGTTCGTATAAATTAATTTTGTTTATCAAAAATGTTTATGGAAGTATTTTCAAGTGTGGTGAAGTGTTTTTTACACTGTTTTCCAAATAAATAATTTCCAAAAATCTTGCTGGGTTTTATTTAATTTAACTTACTTGGGTCTTAATTGTAAATGTTTAAAGCGCACTGATACGATTTCCTCATTCGAACCGGTAATAAAAATGACGAAACAATCATTTTTAGCATGACGAACCGTTGAGGCATTTAAGGCTACCGTCGAGGGTGACGTTGAGGTACCATTATGATCTTGGGCATGTAAACAGGAACATTCTACAACAAAATTGTGGGTGTTTATTTTCAACAATATTTCAAATAATTTTGTTTGAATTTTTTTTATTTTTTTTTTTTTTTTGCAAAATGTCTTACCCAAAAATAAACTTTTGGTTTTATTGGCCACAACTAATTTGACATCATAAATATGTATGATTATTAGTAAAAATATTACAAGTATTTTGAACATTTCTTTAAATTGTATTTAATTGAAAATATTCATTTATAATTTCACTATATTATTAACAGAATTGATAGAATTTATGAGCACCAGCCATTAAAAACTCCGCGCTTTAACGGTTACTGATTGACTGAAAGTGTTTTTTATCTTCGCCGGCAAATTCATAATATATTTTATATTCTCCTGCTAAATATACTTATGTGTGTGGTCACCGCTGCCTGTGTGTTTTTTTTACTTTTATTTTTATTTTAACTTTAATTTTGTTTTGTTTTTGGTATGCTCCATTTAGACATGTTTTTGTTCCTTGCTTGCTTGCTTTCTTTTCATCTCAGTGGAGGAAACGGAAATAGCATTATATGTTGTCTATTGTCACAGTGTGTGTGTGTAGTAGTAGTAGGTGCTTGTCTGTGTGTGCGGTGTTTATGTTTTCTTTTTTTATAAATAGTGTCTACTAAGTTAGTTTGTTTTTCCCATGCTTTTACTCGTTACACTGTTACTTTGACAGTTAGTCACATTTGCGACCTACATCGTCTTCATCATAATCGCCAACGTCATCATTATTATATACATACAGTATCATCATCATTGCCTTCATCGGCCGTGTCTCTAAGCTTTAAAGTTATACAAAAAATATCATGTGTGCGACTGCAGGCTGTTTATATTATTACCCAGTTAAGAGGCAACAACAAAGTATTAAAACTCTCTATGGAATATAGACTATAACAACAAATAAGTAGCAGCATTATATATTATAAACTAAGTTAACTTTGTTAACACAGACAGGCACAGTGTTTAGAAATGGATAATATTTTGGTAACGATTTAAAAACAGTTTAATATTTTATTTTATACATTAAATCTGGCCTTAGCGGTATTTGTTTCCCTTGGCCCAGTTTGAATAGCCAACACCATGCCAGTCTATAAATGTCTATAGAATAGCAGTATCCATAAAAAATTCACCAAAAATAAAAAATATCCGAAATAAATAAAAATCGATATGGTAAAAGGCCTTATAAAACAAATGTTTTGATAAATTTAAAAATTGATAATGAATATGGGAGAAACAATTTTAACAATTTTATTTCAAGTATACATGTGTTATTACACATCCGGAAAATACATCACTCTCCACCAAAAATATGGGGGGTATATTGATACTGTCATTCTGCTTGTAACACATCGAATTATTGGTCTTAAGATTCGGCGTGAATGTCCCTCTAATTATAATATTGTAAATAAAATCGTAAAATATTATTTGTCTAATACATATCTCAAAAAAAATGTGTGATATTTCTTCAATTTGATAGAATTTGTTTTAATTTTCTGTTGCGCTAAATGTTTTGTGTTTGAAATTTTTTGTATTTGAAAATAGTTTGAAAGTTGTATTTTTTTAACCGATTTAACTAAAATGATACTCATTAAATAAGTTGTATAAAAAACAAACCAATTTTGAATTATTTGATCGGAAAGGTTCAAAATTGTTAATTTGCAATTTACACTAGGAGCGCAAGTGAAAAACTTTTTATCGCTTTTGAACATTTTGGACATGTATTCGATACATATGGATTTCTATGTGTGTGTCAAAATTCATGTTATACATACGATTTACAATTTTCACGTTCACACGTCCATATGTAATAACATGTGACATAACCTCTATTAGTTTATAGAATTGTTGTTTTAACCTATATATTATATATCTATTTAAAAAAATTTTAAATCTCAATAAATATATGTATTTAATTTGATGAAACTTATTTTGTTATGATTTTATGATTTTTTTTATACCCTTCACGAGTGGCAAGGGTATATATAAGTTTGTCATTCCATTTGTAATTTCAACATTTTTCATTTGCGACCCCACAAAGTATATATATTCTGGATCGTTATATATAGCGAAGTCGTTATACGCATGTCCGTCTGTATGTTGAAATCAACTTTCCGTAGCCCTCAAATAACTTACAAACATAATTGATACATCAATATATCGGAATTCTTCCGGCTCGGTCGCTATTTAAAATCGAGAAAATTTACCCACAACTTAATATAGACAATATGGATATCTAATGATATATATTTCAAAGTCCATTGCAACGATTTATTTAAGACCTACAATGGGTCAAAATCGGTAAAATTATTTTTTAACCCGAATATTTTTTTTTTACCACAAACAATTTTTTTTATTTTTTTTTTCACTAATAAATTCAAAAAAAATGTTTAAAAAATTTAAAAAAATTATAAAAAAAAACAATTTCCAAAATTTTTTTTTTTTTTTTAATTTTGAAAAAAAAAAATTTTTAAATTTTGAAAAACAATTTTGAAAAAAAAAGTTAATATTGAAAATTTGTATTTTGAAGTATAATTTGGTGAAGGGTATATAAGATTTGGCACAGCGCAGTGTTGTATTTCAAAATACTCGTTGTTAAACACACGAAAAAAGAACATGCTCTAATTGCCAAAAATGTCATAGGACATACATAAAGTTTCATATGGATCACACGGTATGTACATGTTTGCATGTGGAAAAATATCCCAATACATGTGACAAATCACATGCAATACATACCGTGTGAACCGCCTATTACTTCCTATATTAAATGGATGATAATACACAATGGAAACTTGTCCCAAAATTGTTCATCAGATCATATAATGCCAAGAGAGTTAACATTCCCAAGAATTACTGCCCGTGTGGTTATCAATTACCAAAAAATTAGAAATTAGTTCCCGAACTGTTTACGGCAGGGCAAATGAAGCTGGTCTTGGTTGCTATCGCACCGCGAGATTCTAAATAAACCGTACTAAATGTCTCTAGAATTTTGTTGCATCTTGACCTATTAATGGAATATTTGGATTAGTACCGTGAAATAACTCCCAAATGAAATAACACCCAATGAAATAACTTCCATCAAAAATGAAATAATTCCCAAAGTTGAAAAATGAAATAACTAGCAAATGGTAAAATGAAATAAAAAAAAATATTAGTCCCAGAAAAAGCGAAATAACTCCCAATGAAATAATTCCCAATCCGAAGCAATTTATTTATGTAATCTAACTCCTAATGAAATAAAGAACTACAAAGGTGGAATTATTCTTCGCTCTCCAAACATTTTCTGCATTGCCAGCCTTTGGCCGGGTGCTACGGTTTTCTCCTCTGGGGTGTATCAAAAACAGGCCAAGTTGTATGAAAAATTTGTTGGGTGTCATTTCAGTTTTTCGTGGGGAGTTATTTCACGGTACCATTTGGATTATCTCATTATGTTAGTAAAAAACTTGATAAATGTAATTTTCTACAAAAGGTTATTTTTTATAATAACTAAAATCACTTTGACTTATTCTACTATTTTATAACTATAAATAATCAATTTATATTAATAATTTTTTCGTATACATATTTTAAAAATCCACAGTATATAGCAAGTTTTAAGATGACTATAAGCAGGGCAACCAAAAATATGCAATATCATATATTTTGATGTGCGTCGTAGAATCATACGAGCACCGATTTATTATATCATATTTTTGCATATTTTGCTCTTTAAAGAATATCTTAGCATATTTAGCTTTCTATAGCATATTTTTGCATATTTTACTCAAAGCTGCATATTTTTGTTGAATATTCTCATATTTTTCATTTTTTACTATATGACAAAATTTTCGATACATTAGGATAATTATGGTTGGGCATTGAAAACAGTGAAAGCGCTTTTAAATGTCATTTAATTGTTTGAAATTTTTTTAAATTACCTTTATGTTTTATGAGTTCAGTATTTTATTGTATTTATTTTTTAATAAAACTTTGAAACAAACTATTTTTACCCCCATTGACACGAAATCTGGTTATGTGTTAACTATAAATTATATTGACAGTTTTCATACAAAAATAATTTTAACCGACAATATAATTATTAGTTAACACATAACAAGACTTCGTGTTAATGGGTGTTAAGAGCATATCTTTCGTTTTTAAATGCATTTTTTATGGGCATAAAACATTTTTTTGAGAGCATATTCTTGGTTACTCTGATCATTAGTATTGGTCTCAAAAATGTTCTAAATGCATAAAATACATAATTAATTTCTGTTAAAATCTGCTTGATTAGGAGTAAAAATAATGAATTTATATACACTTTTCGTAACACTGTACTTTAAACATTTGATAACAACTTTATATTAGACAATATCATACTCGTACTACTTGTATGACAAAAAATAAAAAAAACAATGAGTGATTTTTCTATTTATTGTGTCATTTAATATGTCAGAAACACTATAATAAATAAATATAACAATCAACACAACTTTCACTATCTATTTAGGTGATTGTGCTGTAGTCCTCTGTACACAACCCGACAAAGTTCTTATTGTTAAAGCTTTGAGATGTTTTATTTGCTGCTATACATTTTTTATATTTCTCATAGTTTTCATAAAAATTTGGTTTATAAATAAAAAAAAAAAGAAGGATGTTATAAAATTGTATCAGGGAATGACCCAATTAATAACTCACTAGAGTGTAAACAATCAATTTTTAACACAATTATCAATTGATATACCTTTAGCCCACAAGCTAAAGGCAAAATAAAAAGTATATTAAATAAAACCACAATATCAATAACATTAACATTAAAAAGAAACAACAATAAATCTATACTGTTTTATTTATACTTCAAATTCATTCAGGTTTAAATAAATTATGTTATAGAAATATAATAATTACGTTAAATTCTTATAGTTACAGCTAAAAGTATGCTACAGTTAATGTTTTCTTTGGTTTTGTTTAATTCTTATATGTATGTATGTATGTATGTATTGTATTTTGTTTAAATTCGTGTTATCTATCCAATAAGCATTTGTTTTGTAAGTATGATTCTTGTATTTATTTTTGCAATTTTGATTTAAACATTTCAGCCAACATCATAGCGCCATTGCCATTTAAATTCTGTAAAGCATTAATTATTATTTGTCTAATTTTGTTAAATTAATTGTACTCACCTGATAGTCGTAGGGTTCGGCAAATTGTTTACATCGTTGATACCATTGCTTAATGCGAGTATACGGCTGTAAATCAAATTCAAAGGCCTCAATTTGCGATATAGTCACCATTAGCGTTAGATCGGCTATGGTAAATTGTTCAGCCGCTGTAAACTTTCTACCCTTAAGTATGATCTCGAACCATCCTAAGGCTTCACTCAATCTAGCTTTTTTCGTTTCATCGAGTGGAGCTCCCATAAACATAGTCGGAAACTTGGGGAATTTTACAAAACAATTAAGTTCTTTAGAAAAACTGTTTATGGTAACAAATTGTGCAATGAAATTCAAGAAAAAATTACAAATTTAGTAATTTAAATCACACCGAAATTACCGTTATCGTTAAAATGCCGTTACCGCAATAACATCAAAAGTTAAATGAGCGTTTGTGTGTTCAAAAAATAAATTAATGCAGCTAAAGGTGTTTACACACGACAATACTGTGTATTAATACATTTAAAAGTAAAAATATTATTGAAATCTTCGGTGTGCCAAGAAATCCTTTCGAGAAATATATTTAACGCTATATTAAATTTTTTAGCAAACTAACCCTTTTGGATTACAATGACACTGTCGATCAACAACATTACTAGTTATTTTAACATGTACCGCTGCTAATTGACCTCAAATAGTAAGTTAAAACAAGTAAGAAAGTATGGTCGGTCAAGCCCGACCATATAATACCCTACACTAAGTAAATGAGCAAAAACATTTTTCTTTCAAAATTTCAATAATTTTTATTCGTGAACGATTTTCGGAAGTGGGCCTTATATGGGAGCTATGACCAATTATGAACCGATCACCATGAAATTAAGTAGTGTGATTAATGTCTGTATGAAAGTTATTTATGTTGCATTTTATGTGTATAGGCTTGGTCCTTGGTCAGAAAAAATATGTACTAAATTTTATCGAAATATCTTATCCTGTACTCTGCGCACAAGGTTTACATGGACAGCCAGCCAGACGGACGGACGGAAAGACATCGTTTAATCGACTCAGAAAGTGATTCTGAGTCGATCGGTATACTAGACTAATATTTTTGGGCGTTACAAACATCTGCACATATCCAATATACCCTCCCCACTATGGTGGTGTAGGGTATAAAAAAGACATAACTATCATAAACAAACCAATAACCGATTGCTTTTAAGCAAACCATCCTCCGACAACTTTTCAATATAATACTTCTGGTGGGTAGAATAACTACTTTTTAAAGTGCAGTAAAAAATAAACATTTCAAGTGAAAACACTCTAGGTTACATAGGCACACTAAAGTGACAATTGACTTCACGCTAGGTTACATCGGATGTCAGTATATCATATAAAACCCAACACTGAGTAAATACCAAAACATTTTTCTTTTAAAATTTCATTAGTTTATTTTCGTGAGTGATTTTCGGAAGTAGGTCTTATACATATGGGAGCCATGACCAATTATGACCCGATTGTTATAAGTGACATTTATTTTTGTTAAATTATATTTGGATAATAGATTTATGCTCGTTAAAGTAATTTTAGGAAGTGGGCCTATATGGGAGCTATGACCCGTTATGGACCGATAGTCATAAAATTAGGTCGTGTGATTTATGTCTATATGCAACTTATTTCTGTTGAATTCTATTTAGATACCAACATTTTTAAGAGATTTGTATGGGAGCTATGACTAATTATGGACCAATCATCATGATTTGGAGTCAAATTTGGGTAGATACCTCTATAAATTAAATATTTATGACCGATAAAGTCTCATTTCGGGATAATGGACCTATTTTAGACAGTTTCAATTGGCTTCAGGTTTAAAAAATGCAAAATTTGATCGAAATATCTTCAAAATTGCTACCTGTACTTTGCGCACAAGGTTTACATGGACAGCCAGCCAGACGAACGGACACCGCTTAATTGAGAAAGTGATTCTGAGTCGATCGGTAAACTTTAAGGTGGGTGTTAGACTAATATTTTTGGCCCTTCGACTAGAACATTTAACATTTACAAATTCATAAACAGAACGAACCTTTAATATTTCGAATAGATCGGGCGACTAGAAGTTAGTAAAACTTTGATTTAAAAAAAAATCACACAAAAAAATTCACGTGCTAAAATTATGACATCACTCACAAAACAGCTGACAGAACAAAAACTAAAAGTAAGAATGCATTTCGACCTTCGAGGGAAATGTTAACAAATCCGTAACTAAAGTCACTGTTAAATTTAAAAAAAAAAAATTATAATTACTTTTTGAGATAATTGGTGTTTTGTAATGCATGTCTTGAGGCACTCTTGCGGGTTAGAGTGTTAAACCATATATAACGAGAATTAAAGACACTCAATCTTTACTTGTAAAAATATCATAGCTTAGACAAAAACCAAAATTTTTCTACAGATGGTGAGAACAAAATACTATTAAATGGTTGTTTAAAACATAATTATTTTTCGGTGAAACATACTCAAATTTATAATTGCTATGAACATATACACGTTTACGGTAACTAAAATATTGTTGAAATAAAATTAAAATAACAATTATTTGTCTACGACTATAATATATTGTTACAAAGAACACAGTATAGTTGCCGTAACCATGCCGAAACATGTTTTTTCTCTGCGTGCATACAAAGGTCCCAGTAATTAAGACAGTAACCGTCACAAATTTCTTATCACTTGGCTGACTCTAATTTATATATTTTGGTTATTTGACACGTATGTGCTCTTTGTAGTGCAGAGAGAAGACAATTGGTTACTTTATACATCTCAGGTAATCTAGCGTAAAGACAATTGTCACTTAAGTGTCTCTAAGTAATCTGGAGAGTAATCACTTTAAACGTTTTGTGAGTAATTCGTTCAATCTGGTTTTATACAATTTGCGTTGTTATAATTCTCATACAGTTCATTTTTATTTTTGCTTAAGTATACTGATATCCCATGTAACATAGCATGAAGTCAATAGTCACTTTAGTGTCTCTTAGTAACCTATGGTGAAGTCACTTTCAACGTTTATTTTGTACTGCATTTTTGAAAGTAATTATTTTAGCCACCAGAAGCAATCCATTGTAGAGTATCGTTTATTGGACTGCCTATGATATGTCTTTTTAGCTGCCTATTTGAGGTCAATTAGCACCCGTACATGTTAAAATAACTAGTTCTGTAGCTGATCAAGTTACCAGTTAGGTAGCTACTAAGGTAACTGACGCTATTTAACCAGTATGGGAATCCAATGCGTTGACTACTTTGGACCAGCTATTATACAGTCTCATTATAGTCAAAAAGGGTGAATTAGGACATGCACGTGTTAAAATAACTAGTCACGTAGCTATTGAAGTAACTAGTTCTTTCCCTGAATGATGGGTAAAATCACTAGTTCGGGTATGTCTTCAAGGACTGCTGGGGTACCACTAGATCAGTGATCGTCAGTCATAGCCCCCCAGTAACCGATCATAATTAGTTATTTACCTATAAACAACACGAAAGTCAACGAATTTCATAAAAATTTGTTTTTAATTTGGTTTTAACCGACGATTACTGATTTGGCGCGACTTTTGTGTACATTGAGACTTTATTTTACACTTATTCCTTAAACTTAACATACTCTCTACTTAAGCCAACTTACGCAGTTCTGAGCTATTTTTACATGGGAAAAAAATGAAAATATTAAAGAATATTGTAGTAGAAAATGTAGACGCAAACATTTAAGACAAAGACATCAAAAATATCCTTAAAGAAGGTAGAACAACAACAAAAATTTCAAGTTGAAATAGAAGGACATTTAAATATGTATAAAAAGTTTTTTAGTTTTTTTTTTTAAATGCATTTTGCATAAAGTTTATCGTTTCGTAAAAGATGAAGAGTAGAATTTCTCGAGATAAATGGATGTGGCATCTTGGCAAGCAGCGTTACAATTGCAATCAGTTGGTGGACTTTATTCTTTCCATTTTTTTCTTAAAGATCCAACATACTTTATAAATACTGTTATATACTTTTCCCAAACCTGGTTATCGTTTTGATAACTTTCATACTGAGTGCTCATTTCTATATATATATTTTTTTTATATTCTGCAAAAGGTTTGTTTTTTATTTTGGTCTATAAAAAAATTTAGTTTAGTCGATTTCTAGTCAGCACAAACGCGTAATACCTTTCTCACTACGGTGGAGTAGGGTATAAAAACCAATTTGTACGAATAACGTCAAAGTAACGAAATAAAAATTAGTTTTGACTTTATTATACTAATTTTATAATTTCTAAACTAAATTCTTTGAAAATTTGAAATTTTTACATAAAAAGCAATTTTCATACACAAATTTTTATGGGAAACATCAAATAGAAGTATTTTTTGTTATTTTAAAAAACCGGGACCAAAATAAACTAATATTTGTTGGTTATAAAAATCAAATTTGTTACGAATTCATTTGTATAAGACAAATTCATTAATTTTATAAATCGTAGCGTTTGATAATTTATATTTCAATAATATTTGAAAGAAAAAAAAATATAAATTTTTCCAAGCAAAATACATTTTTTTCGATGAAAATGTTTGCTATGTTAGAAAATAAAACTTATTTCTAATATTTAATTCTTTAAAATTACCAAATTTGCTGGTGATACAAATAAAAAAAGTAGTGATAAAAACCACAAAACTTACATAATATTCCATCATTCTTTGATACAATGTACCCAAATCAAACATCAAACGTTGATCTACCAAAGCACGCACACGTACATCTTTTGGATACAAGCTATCATCCTTGCCAAAAGCAGAAACCATATAAGACAATATAGCACGACTACGATTTCAAAAAAAAAATTTAAAAAAACAGCAAAATATTTATTTAAGATCTTTTAAAATTTCATGTTCTTAATTTATAAGTTACCTCTCCCAAAGTATTAAACCGTCATCATTTAAAGTTGGCACACAATGTTGTGGATTCATTTCAAGAAATTCGGGTTTCATTTGTTCGCCCTCCATAATATTGATGACCTTTAAGTCGAGTTCGAGATCTAACATTTTCGCCAAAAGTAAAATGCTGCGACATGGTGGACTTGGTGGTAAATAATACAATGTTGGTGTCATATTACCGCCTCTAATTAAAAGGCAATAGACAAATTCTTTAACAATATTTGTTGTTTCTTCAAACATAATTCAAATGAAAATGACAAATGTCTTTTTGGATGGTTAAAGAAAGTACTTATTTGTTTGTTTGTTTTTTTGACATACAATAATATTAAATTAGTTAGAAGTTTGTACATGAAAGAAAATAGTTTTATACATTTCTTGTATTTATTGTGTATACAAATGTATAAAGAGAACCAATAAAAATATAAAATCGATTTAATTGCTAACACAAAAAAAAACACAGCACACACGGCAATAAGTTAGATTTAAATGTAACGATTGTATATAAAATAAAAGAAAATAATTGAATAACTGAACAAATAAATAAATAAAAATCTACACCTGAAAGGTTAATGGGGTTATTCTTATAATTTTCTCTTACTGCCCAAAAGTATGCTTTTATTTATTGTATTATTAAACAGCAATAAATATTAAAAAAAAACAATACCTATACAAATGATACAGATCTATTGTTTTTTGTTGTCAGTTATTTCTTCAGCTATAATAAATGTGTTATATTTTTTTGTATTTTTTTTTTTTTATATTTTTCTTAAACAATCACTCACTCACTGATCGAGAAGAAGACTACAACTTACTTGAGTTGATGCACAAATTTATGTTGCACCACTTGTACTGTTTCCATACAATTCCCCAGTTTTTTTGCTTTGCACAATCACTCGTCGCTGTTTCAAACTTTCAAAAGTGTCCTTCCTTGTCAGAGGCTTGTGTCTTATAAATTGTTTAAATTTGTTTTGAATGGAAGGATAGTTTCGTAAAAAAATCAAATAAACGTCCTGTAATGGTGTATTTGACTTTGGTCAACTTATAAATACATGTAGGAACTTGTACTGTTGGGTTAAATGTTAACAAAAAAATTTTATAGTTTTTTATTTAGTTGTTCTATTACCGAAAAAAGTAGCTAGGCAACAAAAAATTTCCATTGCTATTAAAAATGTATGGGTGAGTACACGACCAAGGCGTGTGAGTTGGGAGTTAATGGTTTCACTACATGTGGATTAAGTTTGTTGAATGTTTAATATCTCGATCTCAATTAATTTTTAAAAGGTAATTATTTGTTTCAAATTTCAAACTTGCTAAAAGAAAGCAAACATATTTAATTAGCTGAACAAATGACGTTTGTACCTTGAAAAAAACCTGATTGTTTTATCACAGATACATACTTATATATATTTCCTGCCAATCCAATAGTCTAGTTCCGTGGTTCCAATAGGGACTTCGGACATATAGCGGCCATATTGTTGCAGCTACATTTGTCAAATTGACTGTTATTTTTTCAGTTTGCTTTGCCAAATCGCAATGGAGTGACGTGAGGCCTATTTCTAGATTATGTGGACATCACGACAGGACCTTTCTATGTGCCACAGAGATCATGCCACATTGTACATTCTGCAAGAGCGATTTAAGAGCATGCATATCTCACTGGATGTGATGTGGGCACCGAAATCTTTTCTTTTTCTTGTGGGGTTTTATTAAGTCGCAGGTTATCGGTCAAATTCAAAGTCATGGACATTTAAAGATAGCAAGTGTTTGACAATACAATGGCAACTTTTCCATCTATTCTATTAAAGGTCAAAATTATGTTCCCGACAATATTTTTTTGGGAAATTTTAGGCAATTTTTTTTTTATAAGATGACTTCTTAAATTTACAGATTAGCTGTGATTTGTTGCTAATTTTTCATGATTTTATGTAGTGTACTTGTGTTTCAGTCTCTTTCTATTTAGCCGTCTGTTCTTCCATCATTGCATCATGTTCTGTTTTAAGGTTAGATATTTTTACAAATAAATTCGCTGTATAGTTTTATTTTACTTTTCTAAATACTTTGGGAAAAGGTTTCCTAATGATCTGGCGGTCAAAGAAACCACTGAAATGCCCATTTGAACTAGCATATCTCTCAACAATAAATTTCAGTGAATTTATCAATAATATTTAAATTGGGAATTTATTCCCAAATTCTAATTATGTCGCGATCAGCTTAAATGATGTTTTGCAAATTGTATACAAACTGTAAGAAACTGCTGATTTATTAATCCAATATCTATCACAGATAGTGGATTGCTTCAATTCAGTTTTATCCAATTTTACTAAATATTTAAAAAACTTATTGTGCGACAAAGTTATAAAAATAATATTGAAATAACGGTAAAACATGTATACATGTTATAAACTTCTTTAGGAAAAATATCAAGTTTTTGAAAACTGAAATTACGGAATATAGTTTTTAAAAAAGTTTCAATTGACTTACTCGTATCACTCACTGTATGTAAGTTTTGGTTACATTTAAATTAAAATATTAATAAATCTACCAATATATTTAAGTATTTACAATAATATGTACAGACTTTTAAGTACCATTGGTCTAAGTTTGTCTTTTAAATGGGTACAGGATTAGATATTAAGGGCTGAGATTCAAATTTTTAACATACATATATGTTAATAAAAACAAGTAAGAGAGCTATATTCGGCTGTGCCGAATCTTATATACCCTTCATCAAATTATACTTTAAAATAAAATTTAAAAAATTCTTATTTTTTTTCGAAATTTTTTTTTAATTTTTTTTTTAATTTAAAAATTTATCTTTTTTAATTTATTATTGAAAAAAGGGTTTTTTTGTGAAAAAATTCGATTTAAAAAATAATTTTCCCGATTTTGACCCATCGTAAGCCCAACTTACTACAGCCTTATATACATCGTTGCAATGGACTTTGAAATATCTATCATTAGATATCCATATTGTCTATATTAATGACTTAGTAATCGAGATATAGATCAAAACTAGGCAAAAAAATAGAGGTTGTCTCGGTTTTTTGCTCATATCTCCGTTATTTATGGACGGGTTTTGCTGATTTTAAATAAGAAACTTCTCGATAGCATGTCTGACAGAATTATTGAAGATTTGGATCCCGAAGATATCTGGGGTCTTCAGAAAATTGATTTCAACAGACAGACAGACAGACAGAAGGACACTCCTAAATCGACTCCGCTATCTATAAGGATCCAGAATATATATACTTTATAGGGTCGGAAAATTATATTGTGGAAATTACAAACGGAATGACAAATTTATATATACCCTTCTCACGAAGGTGAAGGGTATAATGAAACCACTAAACATATAGTTTTGAATCTTTTTTTATTTTATTGTTAGAATTTACAAAAAAAAAAAATATTTCGGCAAAAAATTAAATATTTTTTTTTGGAAACTGCTTTGCAAAAATACCTTATATTAGAGTGTGTACGATGCACTTTTTTGCTTGTAAGGTGGTACGTTCTCGTGTACATGCATGCATTTAAAGAAGGAGCTATATAAGTTTATAACGATTTAAAATGGAAGTTCCCATATACAATATTTAACTTAATTTCCTATATCAATGACTTAGATAACAATAATGTGCATACAAACATAGAATACAACTGAGCCGCCCAGCAGTTTTACAAGTAGTCATTGTATCCCTTAGGGACAGTAATTGTCTGATCACTAATTAAATAAAATTTATATATTTTGGGTCATTTGACACATATGTGCTCTTTATACTGGTTACCTTATACATCTCTAAGTAATCTAGAGTGTAGTCACTTTAAAAGTTTATTTTGTAGAAAATACTTATTTTTCCCACAACGAGTAATATATTGGAGGGTACTCGCAGGAAGTTTACAATAGTTTACTAGACTGTTTATAAGATGAATTTTTAACTTGAGGTCAATTAGCAACTGTACATGTTAAAATAACTAGTTGTGTAGCTGATCAAGTAGCCAGTTAGGTAGCTAGTAAGGTAACTGACTCTATGAAACCGGTATGTAAATCCAATGCGTTGACTACTTTGGATCAGACAGTCTCATTCTATCTGCTTACGTAGCTAGTTATGTAACTAAATGATAGGTAAAATCACAAGTTCGGGACAGTCACCAAGAACAGCTGGGAAACAATATATAATTTCGTTTGAATACAAATGTGGGGTTTTTCCTGTCACTTCACCAGCAATGACGTGTAAATACTCGATACTGTTTCGTTGTCTGGTCATCATCAGAGTTACTTCAACCAGCATTTCTGTTATTTTTGTTGTCATTGTTTTCAAACCGTTATTGATCTAAAGCTGCAGTTAATTTTCATACATATACAAACACACTTCCACATCCACTACAAAAAAAATGTTTGCCCCACCTTCAACGTTCCGCCCCATAGGAAAAAACTTTTGCTGTGTAATAATATTTATTTTCAAGTATTTGTGTGTTCAAATATTTACACATGTATATATGAATATATGGATAGGTGTAAATGTATTTCGATATAAACGAAATTGTTTAACATTAGGGACTGACGGTTGGTTAGTCCGTCAACTTGCATGTACATTTATGGCTGTAATAAGAATGGGCCAGGTCATTATACTCTAGAGAACACGCATGACTAAATTTACGTTTTACTAACCTACATCGATATTAAATTGAAATGTAGAGTAGACAGGAGCAAGGAGTAGATGCAGATATATGTAATTAAATGTGGAAACTCAAATTGTTTTCTAAAATAGAGTGGTGTGAGGAAATCTATGATTACACAAGTTTACAAAAAATATTTGGTTTGTTCATTGAATGAAATATTTTTGGTACGATAGTACTACTTTTTGTTTCTCAAATATGCATTACAATTATAAGAAAAATAGGGCAACCAACCACTTCATTCTAAATAGTTTTCAACAGATATTGCAACACGTGGCCCAGCGTTGTCATGATGAAATATTACGGTTTCATATCTGGCCGCATATTCTGGGAGACCTTCGGCCAATGATCTGATTCAAACGAATCAGTTGCGTTCGGTACAGGTTCTCTGTGAAAGTCTGGTCAGATTTTAGATTTGGCCGTGCTTCACGTACTGCATGATCTCTTACGCTTCGGGTTATCGTAATGGATTCACTTTTCATCACCAGTAAATGATTATTTTTTATAGCGTTCAAGCATAATTTCATACATACAAAATCGTCTTTCAAGGTCTTTCAGTTACAATTCTTATGGTACCAAATTTCCCTGCTTTCAGTTGAATCCTGCTGATTCCAAACGTTTTGAAATTGCTAATTGAGTAGCTCCCAATGATTTTGCAAGCTCTTGTTGAGTCTGACAACAATCTTCATGCATTAATGCCTCCAATTCTTGGTCTAAAAACTTTTTGTCTAGCCTAGGCGATCTTTGTCTTCCGTGTCACTTCTGAATCGCACCTTTAAACGTATGAAACACATTCACCATAAGCTACGGTGAGCACTTTTTCCCAATTTATGGAATGACGCTTTGTTGGCATAAAATTCGACATTTTCGACGATTTCTTTGTATATCATTTCGCAAGCGTAGTGTCGTAAGTGCGAAAAACGAAAATATTTATAAAAACAGATATTTTTTTTTTTTTTTGTAACCATTTTAATGAATACATATCTAAATAGTTTAAAGCCCTGGATTTTTTTTCAACAATTTCCCCAAGTTTAAATAACAAACCCATATAAGTTTCACATCAAGAACAAAAACCTTGTAAACTTGTGTTATCAATATGTTTAAATAACATGTTCATTTTATACTTTTTAACTTACATTGTAGTTCCAATAAATTATTATTGTAAAAGTCGTTTTATTTTTTGATTACTTGAATATTTGTAAATAGGAACACATGTAAATTAAAAATTAAACAATTTAAGTTCAAGGTTTCGATTTATTGTAGGAGCAAGTGTTAGAATTAGAAACAAGTGGAATACTTAATGTTGTAGGCGAAAAAAGTGTGTAAATTTTAAGCTAATTGCTATTTTTAATTTTTAAAACAATAACGTTACAATTGGCTATTATAGTAAAATAATTATAAGATTGAAAAAAAAGTATGAAACCAAAACAAGTATGTAGGTATTAAAGGTAAATAATTGTTTAAATGAAATAGTTGTTGGAAACATATATATAAAGTCTTGGTCAATCATAGACCAATTCCAATCCCTAGTGTATTAATGAATGTGATTTATATTAATATTAAATGTATTCCAATGTTAAAAAAGGACAAATAGGAACAATTATAAACCGAACCTCACAAAAGTTAGTAGAAAGATTTAGGTTCACATAAATCTTGTTTATGACCTATCTAATCTCATTGATTATGAATGATCAATTTATTTTCTTAGCGGGACCTTGTATGGGGACTAGAGAGAAATGTTGCCCGATTTTCGCCATACTTTACAGTATAATTTCCGAGTATTTTATCAGAATTGCCGCATAATTTATGACTGTTCACATAGTATTCCGGGGGGACATTTTTATGAAGGCTAGGTGAAATCATGAACCGATACTGTTAATTTTTAGTACCTTTCCAGACTGACAGACGCACGAACATATGTAGATAAGAACCTTTGAGTTTTTGTCCCAGCTATTTTAGAGAAAGAAAAAACAAGTAAGAATGTAAGGTCGGTCAAGCTTTTTTTTACTTAAATTTTTTTTAAACAACACCAACTGCAACATTTGATGTCATTGATGCGGAAGAATCCGTAAACTAAAAAGCAAGAACTTCCACGGTTCTGCTGGAGAGCTAAGGACGAATGGAATAAGTAAGGACTGCGATCGAAAAAACCTTAACACACCTTTTTCATTAAAGCTTATTTGATTATTTGATCTACCTACCTTTTTAAAGCATGTCAGTTATTATGTTTAATGTCAATTATGTTCATTTGTTGTTAATCTGTTTAAAATTAGTGAAGAGAAATAAGTGCGTACTAAAATTATTAAATATTTTCAAGAAAACAACTTGGTCCTACAAACAATTGGCCAAGCAATTAAAGGCCTGCCGTCAAACTGATTCCAATGTTATTAAACTGTATCGGTAGAACATGTCCGTTGATATAAAACCTGGTTCATGTAGAAGGAATGCTCCAATAACTAGAAAGCATTTTCAAAAGAGCCCCCAATACATCTGGTATGAAAGCAGCCTGATTAGCTCAGTACTCGGACTATTTGGTACGAAAAGTTAAAGTCAATGCAGGTTTAAAACCAGACAAGGTCAAAAAGTTACTGACAGGAACGCTGCTAAAAATGTAGAGGCCAAAAACAGAGCACGGAAATTGAAGTCAAATTTTATACAAAAAATATACCTGCTGCATAATGGATGCTTGAGGGAATGTTGTAAAAAAATTTAGGACCCAAAAGCGGAAAATTTTTCCAAAAGGTTCTTGGTATGGCAAGCAATATGTAGTTGCGGCAAAATAAGCCAAACATTTGTTAAACAGGGCTCTATAAATACCGAAATTTACATCAACGAATGTTTACAAAAGAGGATGCTTCCATTCATAAGACTTCTTAATGTGTCCACTTATTTTTGGCCTGATTTGTCATCCTGTCACTATGGTAAGAAAGGTCTTGAGTGGTACAAGATCAATAATGTGGTATTTGTACCAAGAGAGCCAAATCCTCCTAACTGCCCGGAGCTAAGGACAGTGGAGAGATATTGGGCTCTTATTAAAAGAGAATTGAAGAGCACAAAAAAGGTGTCCAGAAGTGTGGTAGATTTTAAACGGAGATGGACTACCTGTTCGAGCAAAGTGACAGAAAGCACTATAAAAACGTTACTGGAAGGGTTTTCGAAAGAGGTTTAAAAATTTCGTCACTAGTGAATAGAACTATAAAAATATTTTTTTGAAAATTGTAATAATAATTGTAAGTTTAGTGGTTTCGTTTTTATTAACATATATGTACGTTAAGAATTTTTCGATCTCACTCCTTACACTAAATAGAAACAGAAACTTAGTGGAAAAAGATTGATGTTCGTGATGTAATAAATAAGCAATTAAATAAATTCATTTAAATTATAGGTAAGCAACGACCAAAAAAGTTTCCGGCAGAAAGAATTGTAAATTTGCAACTCCAGAATTTATGTTCAAGCAGATAGTTTGATCAAAGTATTTTTATTTACAAGCACTTTAACGTTAAAAATTCCAAACCGTCAAATACGTTGTAAATATTAGTTAAATCTTGTAGACCATAAAATGGTTAATTTTCAATTATTCTTTTTAAAAGCCCTAAATAATTATTATGCATATTTCGAAATCAGATTCGTTAAAGGCATAATTACAACAACAATTTCATATTATGTCCTCAGGGAATATTCTTTCTTCGTAAATATTCGAAAATTTTACCTACGAATCTGTAAATTAATATATTAGGTTTTGTTTTGTTCGAAATCCATTGGTACTGTTAAATTCTAAGATGTGTTGATCTGATAAGGAGTGAGATAGAAAAATTCTTAACATACATATCTATATAAATATATAAATGTATTTGTAAGTTTGTTTGTTTATTTGTTTGTTTGTTTGAGCATCACGCCTAAACGGCTGAATCGATTTTATTGAAATTTGGAACGTAGATAGATCCTTACTTGGAAGCGTCAATAGGCTATAACTTTTTTCAATACTTGGACCAGAAAGGGGTAAACAGGGGGAAAACCGGTAAAATTGGTACCTTTAGTTCTTAAACAATAAATACTAAACGGCCGAAACGATTTTATTGAAATTTCCAACATAGACTACGACAGGGGTAGCGAAGCGCACCGGGTCAAGCTAGTATGTTAATAAAAATGAAACCACTAAACTTACAGTTTTAAGTTTTTTTATTTGATTGAAATTATTATTGCAATTTACAAAAAAAATATTTTTATAGTTTTAATCACTAGTGATGAAATATTGAAACCTTTTCGGAAACCCTTCCGTTAACGTTTTTATTGTGCTTTCTGTTACTTTGCTCGAACAGGTAGTCCATCTCCGTTTAAAATGTACCACACTTTTGGACACCTTTTTTGAGCTCTTCAATTTTCTTTTAACAAGAGCTCAATATCTCTCCACTGGCCTTAGCTCCGGGCAGTTCGAAGGATTTGCCTCTCTTGGTACAAATACCACATTGTTGTTCTTTTACCACTCAAATCCTTTTTCACCATAATGACAGGGTGCCAAATCAGGCCAAAAATAAGTGAACACATTAAGAAATCTTATGAATGGAAACATCCTTTTTTGTAAACATTCCTTGACGTAAATTTCGGTATTTATAGAGCCCGTTGTAACAAATGATTGGCTTCTTTTGCTTCAACTGTATATTGCTTACCATACTAAGAACTTTTTGGGAAATTTTGTCTGCTTTTAAGTCCTAAACTTTTCTTCAACATTCCCTCGAGCATCTGCAACATAACAATTTTTTTATGCGAAAAATTTTCCATACGTACATTTCGTCATCCTTTATGCAGCAGGTATATTTTTTGTATAAAATTTGACTTCAATTTCCGTGCTCTGTTTTTGGCTTTAACTTTTCGTACCAAATAGTCCAAGTACTGAGCTGACCGGATTGCTTTCCTACCGGATGTGAGTTAAGAATTTTACATATGGTATTTTAAGAAAATCCTAGGAAATAATCGATAAATTTGTGACAACCATTTATATTATGAATTATATTATCATACTATTTTGTTCTCAGATAATGATATCCATAAGCCAAGAGCAACATAATATGATAAGTCGTTCATCATATAAATGGTTGTCACAAACATATACATGTTTACTGTAACCATATATATGGTTGATACAATCATGTGAATCTTAAACTAACCATATTATTGTTACCACAATCATATATATAGTTAGTGTGACTATAATATTGTTAAAAATTTTGAAATGGTTACAGTAAACATGCACAAATGTTGAAATGGTTACAGTAACCATAATAAGGTATGAAAATGGGCAATATTGGTTCATGATTTCACATAGTCCCATTTAAATCTCCCCCAAAATACTGTTGTAGCAGTCATAAATATGTTGATTATGTGGCAATCCTAATAAAATTTTGCACAAATTAGTTCTATGTACTCTGATATCATGATGCAAATTTAACGCCTAATTCGCAATATTGTGAACGGAAATTTCGATCAATGTAAAAAAACAAATTATCTCTTAATAAATGCTGCCCTATTTTATTAATATTGTAGGTTTTAATATAAATTATTAATTATTAAAAATTTTCCTAAATTAAAAAAAACATAATTAAGTTTCTAATAAACCTCCATTTCAAAGCTCATTGGGACAGATACTAAAGAATTAACTCAAAACATTCTTAGTGAAAGGAATGCGCTAAAATTTCTAACTGAAAATCGAATGAAAAGCAAAACAAATAGTTAATGCAGAAAAACAATACCTTTCGCTAAAAACAACTGTTGATTTGATTAGAAAACGCAGGTTGCAGCCAAGAATTCAACAGGAAAAGCCAAAGAAGAACAGAAAAACAAAAGCAGAATTAAAAAAATCTGTATAAACAAATTAAAATGATGCAGCACAACTTTGTACATAGAAAAACTGAGTAGCGCATTTATCAAAGAAATTATGGATGATACTCGCACAATAATTCTGAAACCTTTAACCTGAAAACTTAAGAAATTAAACTGAATTCCAAATGGGCGAACAAAAAATATGTACATGGAAATTGCATTGTGCTAATGATAGTTTTACATCTGTCTCCAATAGATCATTAGTTGTCCAGGCAAAAAAAAAACCGTAGGGCGAGTAAAAGAAAAATTGTGACATTAAGAACCTTGAATAGACAAATCCTCAATACAGCAGTTCAACAGGCGAGGCATGTAAAATAGTTACAGCTTGAGTATAATTAAAACATAAGAGGAAATTTTGCATGTCCAGAACAATTTATGGGTACAATGACTGTTAGCGAAACAACCCACAGCTGAAAGTAGCAACACTACGGGTGATGCTAATATTTTAGTGTTTATTATTAGTAGTCATTCCTTAAGTTCATACTTAGGTTAAAGCGCGCATACCTGCAGTTCAAAGAATTTTTCACAATTGACAAACCATTGTGAAAAAAGGGATTAATTTTTGCTATAAACAAAAGTGTTACAAAAATACCTGGATTTAAAGAAAAATTCCAAATAAAGAGGATATTTAACAAATACTACTTGAGTTACTTAGCAGTACAGGTAGATGAAATTCAATACAAAAAACAACAAAACCAAGTGATATTTTAAATTAACATGTCTCGTCCTTAATGACATGGAAAAGTGAGTAATTTCCAAAAAATTTCCTGGAAAAACTAATAAACAAATTTAGTGATCATGTTTAAAAAAGAACAGCACAGTGAAAAAGTAATTTTACTATAAATAGTTAAGGACATGCTGCAGGACATTATCAGTTGTGATTAGAGCATAAACAAGTGAACAACACGCAAATAAGCAAATAACAAGAAATAAAAAAAATGAAACCATTTCAACCAATATTTTATTTAACTGCCATAGTAGCCTTAGGATCTCGAGTTATGGCCGTGCCCGTTGACTCATTGTCTTTGGAGAATGACGATGATGCTACAAATCGAGAAAATGAACAATCAGAAGATACCAAATCACCGCCCACTTCAAGTCCAGCTTCAGATTCTGATAAAGATTTAGAAACATCCAACTCAAATCAAGAACCAACATATGTGGTAAGTCAAATAAATAAATACATTTTGCCAAAATAGTGAAATATAATTGGTCAATTCACAAGGCCTCTTATCAGTCATATTGTCATAATGTCCTAAAATATCACGACTCGGCGGCTCGGCTTAATAGAAAGTAGTATTATTTTAGGAAATTTTTTTGCTTGAAAAGCCAAAACCATTGTGAAATATTAGGACATTATGACAATATGACATGATAAGAGACCTTGTGAATTGAACAAATATGTCAGGGAAATAAGATTTAGATTAAAAAGCAGTTTTAAAATTCCTAAATATTGAAGAAACTTTTTAATGAATTTAAAAGTCTGCTCTTAAGAAAATCGAAATTATTTATTTCTAATTTCTTGGCAGCTTTTAATAAAGAAAATCTTTTTAAAATATGGGGCTTTCCAAATATATTTGGGGCTATTATTACAACTTGTCCTTATGTTCGCAATAGTAAAAATTAACTTTAAAGCAACATTTTTCTATTACTTAAAGTTACCTTTTACAATACGAACTTAAAGGCAAGTTGTAATAATTGCTCTTATTGTTATACAATTTAGTCCCGATTAATTTCGTTTCAAAACTAACTCATTTAAATAGATAATATTAAACATCGAAACAATAATACTCGATATTTTAAATACAAACATACCATACAGTTTGTATAGGGACGTGCGATTAATCGATTAATCAAACATTCTGATTATGCGATTAATCAAAATTTTTGTTTAACCTAAACTAGCCATCAATTAATTTGAATTTTGATTTTTCAAAAAGAAATTTTGTTTTCGTCTTTATTTATTCACAAACATATTTCTTTGACCATTTGAAATTTTGACACGAAAAACATTTGAAAAAATAAAAATAAAATGTGTAACCGTTTCATTTAGAAATTCGTGAATTTTATAAAAAACAGGCTGTGAATGGGCAAAATCAAAATTATTCTATCAATCATGATTATTGTTCTGCTCACTACCAAGCTACAATATGGATAAATTTACCACGCACTGTGATTCTAATCCAATGGTGTTCATTTCATTGTGCTTTCGCGCTAACTAACAATACACATATTCTTATTCTCTTTTGTTTAGTAGTCACTGAGACAGCGACGAATGCACACGCTAAGCGGATGTATTGCTATTTTTCCATTTTTTTTAATTTATTTTTCATCATCACTGAAAGAAATATTTGGATTGTTTAATATATTTCGAACTTTAAAAAATCATTGAAGTGTTGTCTGCTTTTTTCCCTTAAAAGTAAATTTGTGAACAATTTTTTCATATTTGAAATGATTTAATCAAGACAGCGTAATTAAATAAGCTAAAAAATGGTTTACATATTTTAAATATTTTTAAATTTGTCGAAAATTATTAATATCGAACTCTCAATTAATGAGCTATGGTAATATGTCGCAGACAATTTTATTAAGATTGTTGACTTGATTATTGTTAACAAATAAAGCCTTAAAAATCTTTTATTTATTTCACTAAAATGTTCTTTCAGTGGAGCTCTCTTTCGCTCACCAACACAAATATATTTTTTATAATAGCAAACAACTTGCTCTCAAACAATTCAATTTGTCGCTTGGTTTTCATGATTCTAATAAATGTAGAGACGAGACGTAATTGTCAAAAACCTAAGTCTGTTGTCAAAAACCTAACTCTTGCAACAACAAAATACATGCTAGTCAATGTATTTTGTTGTTGTATCAGACATATGATTTGTTGTATTTTTGTTTGACAATTCGTAGTGTCTCGTCTCTATGTATAATTCTCTATGAATGTATGCTTAACCCTCTAATGCTTAAGCATGTGTCAAGGCACTGATCGGAAAAATGCCAATTAATGCAAATATAATTTTTCATTTCAAAAACTCTTGTAACAGTTTCTAAAAAAACTACTTAAATATTTTAATAAGCCTTGAAAGCTCTTAAAAGCTCTCTTATTTCTCATTTACTACACTTTTTACAAACTAAGTGCATTAACAACCAAACAAATATGGGAAGTCCATGAAGCGTTATCAAACATGTTTTAAGGTTTCTTGATGATATCATATTTTTTTTAAAGTATTTTTATATTTTGTATATTAGAGTCAAGATTTATGTAAAATAAGATAAGCTACTCTTTAGAGACGAGTTTATTGATGAGTGCCTTCAGGCACTCTTGGGCATTGCAGACTAGTTATGCTGCCTCAGTTTTTCCCCTCATATGGCAAAATGTTGTTTTGTTATCTTTGCTTTGATTTGCAATTTTTTACATCAAATTTTAAGAAATGGCTGGTCGAGTGAACAAACTTTTCAAATTATCTGATTTGAGAGATGAACAATTAGAAAAATTGTTTTCAATAAAAATTTACAAACTATACTAACTGAAACCCGACAAGGTTTCAATCACTAAAGCCCCAAGGGTGCCTTAAGGCACTCATTTAGTTTTTCCCACCTAGCAGGTAAACCATTGATTTTACAAACTTATAAATGTTGTTTTTGAAATCAGATGCCCAAATTTGCCATTAAAAAATATTACCAACGGTTTTAGCCATTTTTTCAGAAATTGGCATTAGAGGATTAACAAAATAACTCATAGAAGCTCATACTTAAAATCTTATATAGACATATAAATTAGCTTTAATTAAAGGTATACGTTTCATATGACCAGGACCCCATTAGACACCAATGCAGCATAAAAATAGTATTTGTGAGTAGTATAATAGGAACCGATTGGTATTGTTACGATTTTGCAATAGCGATTTGAATTTAACGGTCTGTAGCGCCTGCAGCATTCATCATGTTTATAAACACGTCCATCAGTAGAAGCTTCTACTTATCAACAAAGTTGATAGCATGCGGTTATTAGCATTGGTTATAAGTATGGCAACACTAAATGTTTAAACTGCTGACATTTACATCGAAAGCTCCAGAAATCGAATGTACTAGTATGTCCGTTAAGATCATTGTAGATGATTAATGAAAGATGGCGTGTGTTTAAATAGTGACAAAGGTTGCAGTCGTGAGTGGAGTTGATCATTGGCGCTGTTAGAGTTAACATTAACTGTCATGTACATTTGACTTTGTACATTATAAAGTGTGTGTGCATTCCAGCGAATTGATAAACGTGTAGAAAGACACTGAGTGACTATTTGAATTGTTGTTGTTGTACATTTTAAATAAAAAAAGAGTTGTTACAATTTTAAACAACCTTTAAATAAACCGGATACTTTTGATTGCAAATAAAAGCCGTTTAGGTTTATTTAAAGGAAATAACCCAACGTTTTAAAAAGGTTAAAACGTAACAGTATTCTGTAACTAAATAAATTAAATTAAAAATGTTTTCTTTATTAAGGCCGATATACTTTAGACTAATTTTTGAAATTCGAATATAAAACTAGCTTGACCCGGTGCGCTTCTCTACCCCTGTCGTAGTAAAAATCGGTTCAACCGTTTTTACCAGTTTTTCCCCCTGTTTATCCCTTTTAAAATAAACAAACAAACTTACAAAGACATTTATATATTTATATGGATTTCTTAATCATACATGTAATTTTTTCAGCCAAAATGTGCTCTTACTTTTACTATTCCAATTATTTTTATGATTTAAAATTTAATTTGAAAATTTGTTTAAATAAATTTTTCTTTTATATTTGCTCTCTTCTAGTTACCCGAACATCATTCATCTGGCACTACCGGTAGCGGCGGTAACTTTGATCCCTCCATATATGCCGGCTACTTGACGCCAGAAGCTTTCCAACAATATCTAGCGCAATTTGCCGGAGCCTTCGGTCCCTATGGCTATCCCGGCTATGGCCCTGCCCCCGTCTATCCTGCTCCCTATGCTGTACAAACCGGTTATGATGGCTTTTTAGTGCCTTCACCATCCACTAGCTTAACGGCTAGTGGCACAGTTTCTTCCTCAAGCGGCAACTTTTTAACCGCTCTTACTAATCTCATACCCGCTCTTATGGACTCTACAATATTCCGGGTTATTGCCACCGTAATAGGAGCTGTACTAATGTTGTTTTTTGGTGGAGCTGTCACCACTGCCATCTGTAATCTAACACCCTTATGCGATATTTCCTTTAAAGCGGTTACTTATCTGCGAGGAAATAATGCCGCCGATATGGGTCGTATGTTGGCCGAAGAAATGACACCGGAAAGAGTAAGACGTGCTTCGGAATTTGTGCGCAGTGCTATACGTAAATATACCGAAATGCAAAAGGTAATGGCCACCGATAAAAATATTAATGAATGAATAAGACTTGAGTAAAACACAAAAAAGCTAGAGTTCAAATTATGACAATAATTTACAGTATCGTAATCTAATAATGTATGTATTTAAAACAAAATTAAAAAAAAACAAAACTACTATAAGTATTAGTTATTAAGTAATGACAATTATTCTTTAAAATAAAAGAACAATTATTATATGAACATATTGTGTGTTTTAATTTACTATTACATATCGCTACCTTAATATATAAAGGCCCTAACTCATTTAGGACCTTTTTTAAGTCGACCATTTATCGAAATAAACTAAAATCTGGGCTTACAAAAAAATCACGAGTTAGGGCCTTTCTATATTAAGGTAACGATATAATAAATATAATTGTAGTAAAGCTTTTAGTCATTTCTGCCCTTTAAAACTTTCCCTATCTCTATTTTTTGTCAATTTGTTTTGCTATTTGCTTTCTTTATAAAAAAAACTTCTAGAAGAATTTTTTTTTATTTATAAAGCTTCATATCAATAAAATTGTTAGTGGTTTTTGCATAAATTTAGAACAGAGAAAAAAAACATGACTTTATGTCAACAACCCGATAAGAATTAAATCATAAATTACTTTTTTTTAACACTTAATATATTGTAGAAAGCTGATGGCATACACTGTTTATCACACGGTTGGAGAAACTTTATTATACAGAGTTGTTTGTTGTTCCCTTTGTTCACTTTTCATTTGAGACCCATTTGCTTTAAATTCAGTTTTGAAGATAAATTCTCAATGTAGTGCAGTTTTCTGTGAGATATGTTTGAATTAGTGGGCGTTTTTCAAACTTTTAATGATTTTAAATTTAGATTCAAATCAGGTATTTGTATTTCACCATAATTCAATGAACGTTGGATTGTTAACAGATTTTATAACTAATATTTTCTTAAACATTTTGCAAACAACACACAATTTAAATAGATTCTTGTGTTTTTAATGAAAAATAAAAAAATAACTTTCAACAAATAAATTTTAGTATAATTTGTATGCAAACTGAAAAAATATACTATTTTTACAAAATCTGCTCTCCCAGAACACGTTTTTGGGACAGATTAATTCCAATATATATGTTTATTATAATCTGTAAACAAATTGAAAAACTTGATGGGATATTTTTCCATGTTTGGCGATTCGATTCACAAAGTTGGTATTTAAAAATTCTGTAGGTTCAAAATCATTTATAGAATATCTATAACGGTATTTATAGGTAACGGTATTTACGATTACATCGGTAACGGTAATTGTTGGTATTTTGGTAACGGTAATTGAGCTGAATTTTAGAGATAACGGCAGCCAACCTTGCTTTTATCTTTTTTAATGATAAACTTACAATTTTTACACTATTTTCAACCATTGCCTGAAGTAGGGTACATCTGTATCTCTATATCGATTCTATTCAAGTATGAACAAATATTACTAGATTTTTACTTTAAGAAATAAGAACTAAAAAAAATGATGCCTCATTTTTTTTAAAAATTTTGGAATTTTTTAAAATTCATTTCAAAGTTAAGACTTTGATTATTTTTCACGACTAGGCAGATTGAGATACATATTGTCAAAAAACTTATTACTTGTTATTAAGGAATTTATTATTATTGTTGGTGTTTTTTTAAGCTTTCATATTTTTACAAATAAAGCTTGAGTGTTAGTAATTCTCATTTACTCTATAGTTTGATTTCTATAATATCTTTAGTTTTTCTAAAACTTTTTGGGAAAAGGTTTCCTGATGATCTGGCTTAAGCAATCAGTGAAATGCGCATAGGAACTAGCTTATCCCCCAACAATAAAATTTCAGTGAATTTATCAATAATTGGGAATTCAGCACACTAATTCTTACCAAAAGAGAATGTTGTTAGAAAAATAATCGGAAGAAAATATTTGCAAAGAACAAATATTCATATAGGTAAACACAAAAATTTTAAAATGTAAACTATAGGGTTTTCCAACAAGAGGTGTTATTTTGGTATTCTAAGAATAATGGAATTTTTTGAGATAAATGATCGGATGTTTATTTCATAATAATAATGAAAAACAACATTAGCCAAATCGCCACAACGACCACGCTTACAGGACCATATCCTTTTCATGAAATTTTCCATAACCAAATCGCAAAGCCCCACGAATTCTATATTTGAGTACTTGAATCGACGCTGGGCTGTTGGCGTAGACCTTATCTTTCACGTGACCCTAAAGGAAGAAGTCGCAAGGTGTTAAATCACAAGATCTCGGTGGCTAATTGTGATCACCTCTTCGAGAGATAACACGGTCCCGACACTTTTCCCGTAAAAGAGCAATGGTATCGTTGCTTATGTGGCACGTAGCGCCGTCTCGTTGAAAGTAAACATTGTCCAGATCATTATCATCCAACTCCGAGCAAAATACGGTGTAATGATGTGGAATGCCCAATTTCAAAGAACGACGAGGAATGGACTAACCTGGGTTTTCTTCAACACTTTGGGCTAGAGCAGCAATATTCTCAGTTGTTCTTGAGCGACATGCACGGGTTTTATTCTTCACATCACTAACTTGTGCCAACAGCTCGAATTTTTCCACCAATTTCTGTATTGCGGTCCGACAAGGTGCTTCACGACGACCCAAAAATTCGTTAGTTTTGTGACCTGTGACCATTGGTGTTAACCGTACGGTAATTACCGTATTGTACGGTAATTTAGACCTCCGAACGGTAGGCAGGTAATTTCTACATTTGTACGGTAATTTGAAAAGTTTCAGTTTTTAAGCATTCGACCCCAAAAGTTATATTTTCATAATATGTTTAAACATAACACTGGTCAACTGCAAAAAAATGCTTGACTACATACAAAAATGGTAAAATTTTTCAATTCTATGGATAGATTGATAGATTTTTTTTAAAAAATGTTTTAGTAAAATTATGAATTTTGTTAGATGTTTCTCCACATAATGAATGATATCGCAAAAAGAGTCAGGCGCAGTCCATTGTTATTAAAATAAACTTAGAAAAGTTGAGATTTACATAACCTTTAATCCTCTTATATATTGCGATTCAATCGCCTCAGTAGTTTCGTAGTTATAATATTTAAGCAATAAATAAATATAATTTTTACGTGAAAATAGCATTTTTTTTGTTTTACAAAAATAATGAAAAATCGAAAACGACAGAAATTTTTTCAGATTTCTGGCTTTATCGCAAAGCCACATGTAATAGGAACTAAATGAGATATTGATCATAAAAATCGAGGGATTCTTTCCGAATTTATTCACAATTAAGTGAATTCGCTCATTTTCACAAAATTTTAGTTTTTTGTTTGCAAAATTGAGTAGTTAATATTCTTCTTTCGATTGATTGAATTTTAATAATTTCAAAGCGTTGTTGAAGCGTGTATCGTTCCATTTTTAGTAGTGGCGTAGTTTTTACTTGTCAAATGTCAAAGAATAAAAGCTTCAAAAGTGACAGCTACCGAAATACCGGGTGATTCAAAATAACACCTCTTGTTGGAAAGCCCTTTATAAGAGATAACATAGGGAAATAAACTGGGAGATTTGTGCGCAAAGTACAGGTCGCAATTTTTAAGGACGAAACCTGTTGAAACTGGTTTTAATCGAACGATTACTTCACCTAGCTCCCATAAAAATGTCCTCCCGAATTTTTTTGTTTCAAAATTTAATTTTTTTTTAATTATTAACAAAAAAATGTTAGGGCAAACAACAACATTTTTTGTATGTTGTTTGCTGAAAAAAGAAATTCGGGGTAAAAAATATTTTTCCCGATTTTGACCAATTGTAGTTCCATCTTACTTTGGCCTTATAGACGCCGTTGCAAAGGTCTTTGAAATATCTATTATTGGATATCTATATTGTCTATATCAAAAATTGGTCCAAAAGAGGGGTCGTCCTGGTTTTTTCCTTATATCCCAGCCATTTGTGGGCCGATTATGTCGATTTTGGTACAAAATCGAGGTTGTCCTGGTTTTTTCTTATATCCCAGCCATTTGTGGGCCGATTGTGTCGATTTTAAATAACAACCGATCCGATATATTGATGCATGAATCATGTATGTAAGATATTTGAGAGCTACGGAAAGTTGATTTCAACATACAGACGTACATGGCTATATCGACTTCGCTATCTACAACGATCCAAAATATATATACTTTGTAGGGTCGCAAATAAAAAATGTAGAAATTACAAACGGAATGACAAACTTATATGCCACTCATGGTGAAGGGTATAATAAATCATATAATTTCTTTACCTTTACGCTTGCTATATTACAAAGTTTCATTGAAATCTGTCCATATTCTTACAAGTTATAAGCTGTACAAAGTTTTCCTAACCATTGGTGGTCGACTATCAAATTCTTAATTGTTAATGAAAAATAATCATTGTAGAGTATTCTAAATTCGTTTTTGTTTTATATAAAAAAAGCTTTTTGAGAGCAAATAATCACAACCCCCAAATGCTTTCTAGACTATTTTTATACCCTACACCACCATAGTGGGGAGGGTATAATGGATTTGTGCAGATGTTTGTAACGCCCAAAAATATTAGTCCAACACCCACCTTAAAGTATACCGATCGACTCAGAATCACTTTCTGAGTCGATTAAACGATGTCCGTCCGTCCGTCCGTCTGGCTGGCTGGTTGGCTGGCTGTCCATGTAAAGCTTGTGCGCAGAGTACAGGTCGCAATTTTAAAGATATTTCGATAAAATTTGGTACATATCATTCTTTCTGCCCAAGGACGATCCCTATTGAAACTGGCTGAAATCGGTCCATTATTTGACCTAGCCCCCATACAAATGTCCTCCCGAAAGTGGATTTTATCCGTCACAAATGTTTAATTTATAAAGGTATCTACACAAGTTTTTGTCTAAATAAGTTTTATATATAGGGAATTCATGTCACCAAATTTCATTATGATCGGTCCATAATTAGTCATAGCTCCCATATAAGGCCTGCATCCGATAATCACTTTAACGAGCATAAATCTCCTACAAATGTTGGTATACACATAAAATTCAACACAAATAACATTCATATAAACATTAATCACGTGACCAAATTTCGTGGCGATCGGTCCATAATTTGTCATAGCTCCCATATAAGACCCACTTCCGAAAATCGCTCACGAACATAAATTATTGAAATTTTGAAAGAAAAATGTTTTTGCTCATTTACTTAGTGTAGGGTATTATCTGGTCGGGCTTGACCGACTATACTTTCTTACTTGTTTTTCTTTTCATTTGTTCATTATTATTCGAAATATTAACGAAATGTAGGTTTAGTTCAAGGTTACAATAACAAAACACCTTAAATAGGTATAATACAAAAAAACCAAAAAGTAATAAATTAAAACAATAAAATAGTAAAATGTTGCTCTTTAATTTTGGACTGTTTCACTTTATGACTCACTTACTCTCAGTGGTTCACAATAGGGGTACGGGTACAATGACTTGTAAAAATGAAATGTTGTGAATTTTGGTTTTGATCAATTAAACTTGGTAGCGGTATTTTGGAAATCCCTTTCTAAACCAGTTTTAGACGTAAACTGCAATAGTGATACAGTCACGTTTAAACTTTAAATAACTGAATTTTCAGTTATTTTTAGTGTTTGGAAAAAACTATACATGTATACTTAACTACAAACTAAAACGTTTACGTTAAAAGGAATAAATTTGAATGGCAATTTGAGTGAATGAATTGAATTTGACTCATAATATGCGACTGAATGGTATAATTTAAATATAAAATTAGATTTAAATGGAAATTGTATATGACTTAAATGGTATTTTATATTATATTGGTTTATTAATGTTAATAGAAATTTATTTCAAATGTTATTTGTTCAGTCATTTCATAATAGACCTGAAACTGCAATATTATGATATATTTTATTTTCCACTAATTCTTTACTAAACCTAAATCCTAAAACCAAATTTTATATATACTCATTGGCTGGATTAATTTTGGTGTATTGAAAGGGTATTCAGAGCCGATATATACACAGAAAGAAAAAAATATTGGTATCCACGTAAAATTCAACACAAATAAGTATAATATAGACGTAAACCACACGACCGAATTTTATTGCGATCGGTCTACAATTAGTCATAACACATATAAGATTGTGGTAAGCATAATATGGTAAAGTTACGATTAACATGATTATAACAATCATATATATGGTTGCAATAAATAAGTATATGTATGTGACAACCATTTTTATAATGAGGGATTTACCATATTATGTTGCACTCGGCTTATGGATAGCATAATCTAAGAACAACATATAACATGGTTACTGCAATCTTACAAAATAGTTAAAACACCTGTAAAAATGTTAAAATGGTTACAGTAAACATGTACAACTATATTTTTTTCTGGGTGTATCATGTTATATAAACATATTTAAGTGTAGGGTGAAATTCTCATTTAAGTCTTGTTTATTTTGGAATTTGAGATGTCTATTTGTTAATGCTTAATATAAGTATTTGTTATAAATATCGTGATAGATATTTGCAATTGCTAACAGCCTCTTAAAAACATCACTATATGTTTATAAAAGAATTACTCTCATTGTTTGCAAAAATATATTTTATTCTATACACTTGCTCAAGCTGGCCGATCCTAATAACCAACATTCATACAGACACAAGTCTATAAATTATTTGGATTGCTGACACTTGCATATGCCCCCAAACGCTCCCCTTTTTTCTAGTTATTTAATTGTTGTTGCCGTTTGAACTGTGGCGTATATCTAATCTCAATTCCAAGCCATTCACTTCAATTGCATTTTTGTTTCTGTTACTAAGTGTTTAAAAACTTGCTATATACGAGTAAAATAACTGCTTAATAGACTGACGAGTACATGCATACACATTAGGTTGGCTCTTATTTTGCACTATTCCTATTTTTGATTCACCATCATCTAACAACCATTTAAACATCACATGCTGAACATTTGTGCAAAATCAGATAACGTGAAAAGAAGGGTTCTATTTTTTCGATTTTTAAAAAGCTAAAAGAGCAAGTGATTCAAAGTGAATGTAATTTTTATGACTTCTTAAGCAATATTATATTAGAATTCATCCTAAATATCATCCATATCCACAACAGTTTTTAAATATGATCACAGAATTCAAATATTTCACTGGCGGAAATCGGTACATTATCTCACCTAGCCCCCATACAAATGTCCTCCCGAACTTTATCGGTCATAACTGTTTAATTTATATAGCTATCTTCTCAAATTTTGATCCAAATAAGTTTTGTATATACGGAAGTCATGTCAAGTAGGATGATCGGTACATAATTAGTCATAGTTAGGATATAAGGCCCGCTTCCGAAAATCAGTTCAACGAGCATAAATCTCTTAACCCGCCAATGGTGACCTATATGTCTATGCTATCGTTCCATAATTAGTCATATCTCTCATATTCATTTCAAAAGAAAACTGTTTATAATAATATACTCAGTGTAGGATATCATATGATCGGGCTTGACCGACTATACTTTCTTTGCTAATGTACATTTTTGTAGGACAGTGTTAACCCTTTTATATCTGGGGTCAAAATAATTTAATTTAATTTTTCAATATATTTATTTTTAATAAAATGTGCAACCTCTAAACGTTATTAAATTTACTGCCTTTGCATTTTAGAGGACGGGGAAACATTTTTTAGACCGTGGGAGCATTGCATAGCTGCAAATTAAAGGCCACCCTAATACACATGTATGTACTTATTTGTTATGGAATTCTATATTTATATATATTGAATAATTTTAATTTGTATTTGCAGTTTAACCAGATGGTCAGTAAAATAATTGTATTAGCTTGGCGACACCTACTTCAGAAATATTTGAATGTCTCACTTATTATATTTAATATCATAATTAGTTTTAATTTGACTGGATCACAATTAATGTTCGGAAGTTGTTCCCAAAAAAATCATTCCTGGAAATATTTTTTGTGAAATTTTGTTTGCGAATTTTGAGGAATTTAATAATCCAACTCTGGAAATATGAGTCAAAATAACCCTTTTATGTACTTGGGGTCAAATCAAGCTCAATGTCGCTGAGATATTATCCGCCTTATAGTCCAGACCGTGTCCCGTCCCCCTACTATTTGTTTCGATCGATGCAGAAAGATCTCTTTGGGATACGCTTCACAGAGTATTTAATATTGGCTTATTCGCTCTCGGCCTCAAAAGATGTGGAGTTCTTTTGGCACGAAATCCATATTTTACCAGAAAGATTGTAAAAGGTCATAGCTTACAATGTCCAATACTTTGAATATATTTATATTGTACAAATATTTCAAAATAAAAGCTAAAAATTCGAAAAAATTCCACCCAATAATTATCTTTCAAATGCATCTTAAATCAATCAAATCTGAATGTAAATTTTCATGGCTTTTAAAGAAATTTAATAAATCGTGAAAGAAAACGCGATTCGAAAGAGTATGTGTTTAAAGAATTTGATCAAAATCGGACTCAAGATGAATTTGCTTGTGATGTCTGAAGGAATTCATGATTTAAGATTTGACACAGCCGAATATATGTTGCACGATGTCGGATCATTTTGGTCCCGAGGCCATAAAGGGTTAATTTGCATCATTTTAGCTTCAAATATTATTTCTAAATATTGTTAAATACTTTTTTTTGGATATTTGTGTAAAAACAAGTAAGAGATCAATATTCGGCTGTGCCGAATCTTATATACCCTTCACCAAATTATACTTTAAAATAAAATTAAAAAAAAAATGTTTTTTTAATTTTTTTTTTCAAAATTGTTTTTTGAAAGGTTTTTTCCCATTTTTAAAAATTTTTATTTTAATTTATTTGAGAAAAAATTTTATGACAAAAGAATGTTTTTTGTGAAAAAAAATTCGGGTTAAAAAATATTTTTCCCGATTTTGACCCATTGTAGGTCCAACTTTGCATAGCCTTATATACATCGTTGCAATGGACTTTGAAATATCTATCATTAGATATCCATATTGTCTATATTTATGACTTAGTAATCGAAATATAGATAAAAATAGGCCAAAAATAAAGGTTGTATCGGATTTTTGCTCATGTCTCCGTTATTTATGGACGAATATTGCTGATTTTAAATAAGAAACTTCTCGAAAGCATGTCTGACAGAAATATTCAAGATTTGGATCCCGAAGATATCTGGGGTCTTCAGAAAATTGATTTCAACAGACAGACGGACAGACAGACAGACATGGCTAAATCGACTCCGCTATCTATAAGGATTCAGAATATATATACTTTATAGGGTTGGAAAATTATATTGTGGAAATTACAAACGGAATGACAAATTTATATATACCCTTCTCACGAAGGTGAAGAGTATAAAAATGTGATATTGTAGAAATTTATATCCCTCGCTTACTGATATGCAGTGAGTGCAAGCGAATGTTTAGTTTGATTCCCGATTTGCTGTCATTTGTTTTTTAAAATTGTTAGTCATGATTTCACTGCATCTAAAATGTATAAGTTTATAATAAATTAATTTAAAATTATGTATTGAATTCTTTTCGAATGTGCCATTCTGTATAGCATTGCGGTTTAATAGTAAAACTAGTGCGTTATCAATTATGGAATATACTAAAAAACCTCAACACTAATATAAGAAAAATCTTGAGGTTTCAATAAACAACAGCGATTTTTTAAAAACTGATCTTGTATTTTAAAAACTAATATGAATCAGCCCGCATTCTTTAGGAATACATTAGCTAAGTATAGTAAAAAATCTGTCTAAAGTATAGTAAAAAATTCCCAATTACACATTTTCGTGTTTGAATCATTTTTGCATGTGATGTTATTATGAAATTCTCTAAAACTATAGTTTTATGGTAATAAATTCTCAGCATGAGTAGTAAGAAATTGAAAACAATCATTTTACTCTATCGGACAGTCGACTCCAATTCATCTCAATGGTGACGTGTTCTTTGAATGCCTTTTATATATTTGTTTTTCGTTATTTTATTAGTGTAACTTTTCGGTATTTCGCCAAGTCATGATGAATGTTGGTGATCGAGTGTTAAGAGAGCGAGTAGCTAATAATATGCGTAAAAAACATTGTAAATAAACAAAAATAAATAAAATAATGATAATTATTCATAAAAAATGTAATTATTATGAATACAAACAAAACAACTTTTTATGGAGTTTCGCAGAATATTAATTGTTTAGTTTGTCTCATGTTTTGTTTGTGTAAATATAATAGTTAAGAAAAAAGTAGGAATATAATTTCGTTAAAAAGAATTTTATACACCCTATAGCCAGAGAGAAGAAGAGTGCACAATTGGAACTACTTATACACAAATATGCCAAAAGATGTAGAATAAAGTAATAGTAGAAAATATGAACCGATTTTTCAAGGTTGGCTTGTGATTCGAAACGGTTGAAATGTAACGGTATGATAATTAGGATTATTTAGGTAATGGCATTTTAATGATAATGGTAATTTCGGTCTGAATAAAATAACAAAATTAACAAAAATTTTAAATATTATAAGATTCCAAAAACTTGAACAAATTTTCCAACATTTTTTGTATATTTTTTGTATAAAATTTGACTTCAATTTCCGTGCTCTTCTATCTTTGGCCTTTAAATTTTTAGCCGAGTTCCTGTTAGGAACTTTTTGAGCCTTGTATGTTTTTAAACGTGTATTGGCTTTAACTTTTCGTACCAAATAGTCTGAGTACTCAGCTAAGCGGGCTGCTTTCCTATAGGATGTGTTGGGAGCTCTTTTGAAATTGTTTTCTATTTATTTGCTTTAAAAACATTCCTTCTACATGAACCAGTTTTTCTATAAACGGACAAGTTCTCCCAAAACTGTTTAATAACATTGGAATCAGTTTGACGGCAGACCTTTGATTGTTTTGCTAACTTTTTGTAGGACCAATTTGGGTTTTGTTGAGAATATTTAATAATTTTAGTACGCACTTTTATCTCGGAACTCATTTTAATCAGATTAACAACAAATGAACATAATTGACATTAAACACAGATCGCAACATTGAATACCCTTTTTTTTGATGCTGCGTATAAAAATTGTTATTAATCCTCTAATGCATAAGCATGCCTCAAGGCACTCATCGAAAAAATGCAAATATAACTGATTTTTCATTTCAAAAACTTTGAAAGCTTTTTAAAATATTTAAGTAGGATTTAAAGCAAACAGCTACAATTTGCATTTATTCAAATTTTTGCGATGAGTGCCTTGGGCATTCTTAAGTATTAGAGGGTTAAATTTGTATTTTTTTATTAGTAACCAACCAACCAACACACATATTAGATAATTTTACTGTATCTTATCTAAAAACAAAATTTATTTAAACATTAATTCAGTTGGAATAAATATAAGTTAAGTATTTCAAACGTATTCGAGGGAATATTAATCAACAGAGAAAACAGATTCGTTGTAGCAACCAAAGTTCTGCCGGTTATAGCAAAAGATTCGATGGGCAACAATTTCGGTTGACAAAACGAAACGAAAGAAATGATTTTCACTCCAAGCAGACTTGCAAGCGTTGGTAATTTGACCCCAAAGACATGGATTTTTAAAGGCTTTTGGGAATATTTAAAAATATGTCGGGGATTTTGTAGGAATAAATCCAAACAAAAATTAACTACTTCCAAACCTTAAAAAGTGAAATAATTTCCAAAGAGTAAAATAAAAGACAATTCTATAATAATAAAAATATTAGTCCCAAAAAATATGAAATAATTTACAAACAAAGAAGCACTGTTTACAAAAACGGTAGAAGATTTCTCCTCTGGTGTGTAAAAAACCGGCTTCGCTCTGTAAAGATTTTTTGTATTGCCAACCTTCAGCCGGTCGCAAAGTTTTTCTCTTCTGGAGTGTTTCAAAACCGACTTCACCCAGTACTGATTGATTTTACTGCAGATATGTTTCGAAATACTTCAGAAAACTCTTTCGCTTGGCAATACAGAAAACTTTAACGATCGCCTTAAGGGCGGCAATCCAAAAAATCGATGCTGAGCGAAACTGCTTTTTGATACCTCCGAGAGGAGAAAATCTTCGAGCTCAGCCGGAGGACGGTAATCTAACAAATTTGTTATTGTGAAGGTTTAGATGAAATAACTAATTTTTAAAATTTTTTTTCGAATTTGTTTTTTAAAAGTGTTTTCCAATTTTTTGTAAAAAAAAATTTTTAATTTAAAAATTCGATATCGAGTAAAAATTATGGTAATTTTCTTACTTGAAATTATGGCATTCGATATCGAGTAGGAAATTTAGTACATTTTCGATATCGAAATCACTTTTCGATACGATAGCCCATTCGATCACGAATGCGGTAATACGGTCCCAGTTTTAATTTTAATTTGTTTTTACTGTTAATAACTTCTTGCATGTATTGGCAGCCTTTGGCCGGATGCATATCTTTAATACTTAAAATTTTCATTGAAATATACACAAGCTTGGTACAATGAATGAAAAATGAAAAACATCTTGCCAATGACACGTAAAATGCATAGGTTTTATTTATTTATTTTTAATAACTTTGATCTTGTACAGGCGGCCTTTGGCCGGGTGCACATACTTACAAGAATTATATGGTAGTTTTTTCTACTTAAAACAACATCCAAATATCGAAATTCTACAGCATCATGTTAATTATATGAAGTACAAGTTGTTCAATGACTCGCAAATGTAAAATTTACTGGTTTTTCATCTACCAGTCAATACAAAATATTAAGTATTTCTAAAATAAAGTATTTGTTTACAATTTGTTTAGCTGATTTTGACATTTGGACGAATTTTTCACAAAAACAAAAAGCATGTTGTTTTTGCCTTGTTGTATTTGTTGCCGTTGCGCTGTCACCTTGTCCAGAATGCACTTCGTGAATAGCATTCGCGATGATGGCATATTACCGAAATAATGTTCAAATGTTATTGCCAGGTATTGATCTTTCGAATGAAAAAATTGTTTCAAGTTCTATTGTGCTAAAACATTCTTTATGAAGTTTAAATTTTCTGAAGAATTATGTTTTTCAAGAAAAATAATATTTGTGGAGTTTTGGGGATATTTTTAATTATGTTAATCCTGACTGGAATTCTGAGAACTAAATAAATTATATGAAAGGTTAGTTGTGTTAATTTAAATAATGTGGTTACAATAGATTTTTAAATATTGTAATAATAAACCAGTAAGGAAGTATAGTCGGTCAAGCCCGTCCATATGATACCCTACACCGAGGAGATGATTATAAACATTTTTCTTTTCAAATTTATATGGGAGCTATGACTAATTATGAACCTACAACTTATATGTATTGAATTTTATTTTAATACCTAAATTTTTTTTGAGATTTATGCTAATTAAAGTAATTTTCGGAAGTGGGCCTTATATGGAAGCTACAACTAATTATGGATCGATCGTTTGTTAATGCGATTTAGGCTTATATGAAACTTATTTGTGCTGAATTTGGTTTTGATATCTACACGCAGAAAAAAACTATAGTTGTGCATGTTTACTGTAACCAAATCAACATTTGTGCATGTTTACCACAATCATATAAATAGTTACTGTGGCTATAATATTGTTAAAAATGTTGAAATGGTTACAGTAAACATGCACAACTATATTTTTTTTTGTGCGTGTATGCAAATAAGGTATGGTGGTGTAGGGTATAAAAACAAATTATTACAAATTCATTAGCTACTGTTAACTAAAATTAATAAATTATTTCTATAATAATAAAGTAATTGAATTTTAGTCTGGCGCGGATCCAGAGGGGGTGAAATAGGATATTTTTCCCCCAAAACAGAAAAGTTTTCATATAAAAACGTAGACAAAAAGGCACCTCACCCTCAAATGATTGACCTGGATCCGCGCCTGATTTTAATAAACCCTATGTTTAGTATAATAATAATAATAATCTAAAAATAATCTCATAATCAACTTTATAATAAAACATGGCAGATATGAAATCTCATATGGTCTAATAATAAATACGTGGTAATCAAAATGTTCCAATACATATTTAGTTCACAAAATTATCTATTTCTCAATACAAACTGATGACTAAAGTCTACAGCAAACAAATGTTTTTCTGGCAATTAATAATGACTTGCTATCATAAACAAAATTAAAGGTGCAATGAAATACCTATAAAACAAATAATTTTTTAAGGTTTCTAAAGCATTTTGTTGCAGAACTTTATAAACAACGGAACTACTTAGTAAGTATTTTTTTTTTTTTAATTTTACGCTATTGCAAATAACTAACATATAATAATTAAATATTTATCTGCTTTAGCTATGGATTTCTATTACATGCCTCCCTCGGCTCCCTGCCGTGCCGTCGAAATGACCGCCAAGGCTGTTGGCGTTGAACTTAATAAGAAAGTCTTAAATTTGCCAGCCGGTGAGCACTTAAAACCAGAATTCTTGAAAATCAATCCCCAACACACCATTCCCACTTTGGTGGATGGTGATTTCACTTTGTGGGAATCTCGTGCCGTTATGGTTTACTTGTGTGAGAAATACGACAAGATCCGCGCTAAGATCAACCAGCGCTTGTATTTCGATATGGGCACTCTTTACAAGAGCTTTGCCGACTACTACTACCCACAAATCATGAAAAAAGCTCCAGCCGATCCTGAGATGTTCAAAAAAGTCGAGGCTGCCTTTGAGTTTTTCAACACATTCTTAGATGGCCAGAAATTTGCTGTCGGCGACAATGTTACTGTGGCCGATATTGCCCTTTTGGCTTCAGTTACCACTTTTGAGGCTGCCAAATTTGATATGAGCAAATATGCCAATGTTGCCAAGTGGTACGAGGAATGCAAGAAAGTTGTACCTGGTTATGCGGAGAATTTGGAGGCTTGTTTAAGTTACAAGAAATTTGTTAAAGAAAATTAATAGTATGTAGTATGTTTTGTAGTTTATTTTTTAATAGTTAAATATTTGTAAATAAAAACGTTTTTATGTGATAATTTATTTAAATAATGTGTTTGAAAATTTAGTTCAAATTAAAAACAATTAAGTATCTTAAAGAAGTCACGACCGTAATTTCAACAAATGGATATGGGCATTTCCAGCGAAAAGTCCACTCAGACCGAAAAATTAAAAGTTAATCAATTCAAATCAAATTTTGCTCCAAATAAGTTTTATATATACGGTAATCATGGCATCTAATTTTATGATGATCGGTCCATAATTAGTTATAGCTCCCATATAACGCCAATTAAAAAATAATGTTTCTCAGTGTAGGGCATTATATGGCCATGCTTGACCGACCATACTTTCTTATTTGCAATTTTATAATGCAAGTCAAACCGCACTTCTTTTTTAGGTAACGGGTTATATGTGGTATAGGGTCAAATATAGACCGATCCTCACACAAATTGGTAGAACGATTTAGGTTCATATAAAACTTATTTATGTCCAATTTCCCCATACAAGTCATTTTATGACTTGCATGTTTACTGTAACCATTTCAACATTTTTAGCAATATTATAGTCACAGTAACTATTTTTATGATTGTGGTAACAATAAGATGATTAATGGTTAATTTACGATTCACATGATTGTATGAACCATATATATGGTTACAGTAAACAAGTATATGTTTGTGACAACCATTTTTATTATATATGGTTGATACAACCATGTGAATCGTAAATTAACCATTAATCATATTATTGTTACCACAATCATATAAATGGTTACTGTGACTATAATATTGTTAAAAAACTTATAAAAATGTTGAAATGGTTACAGTAAACATGCACAACTACATTTTTTTTCTGCGTGTAGGTACTAAAGAACCCAGCATTACCTTTGGTTAAAATTTTAATATAAGTTTAATTCTAGTTTGATGTAAATTTCGGGAATTGAATAAAAAATTTCTTTAATATATAGTTATGCAACAAATAAATATAAAATAGCTCAAATGAAATTCGACTACATAGTTTAATACTTTTAATCTACTTTTTTTGTGACAACTGATAACAATTGAAACAAACTCTCACTATCTGCTTTTAAACTAAAGATTTGTATACATTGCTATTATCGGAACGATAATATTTAAAAACAACCAGAACTTTCTGTTCATAGCATTGAATCAACAATTCTGTTTGTGTTTCCGAATAACACTATTATTAGTTAGAAATTAAACATTTTATAAATATCAATAATAAAGAATTATTAAAGGGAAAATTAACAAAGTGAAGCTAAATCATTCAATATTAAAGAATTGTTGGATTGTTTCTAGTTGTGATAATAATATTATTCAATTATTTTTGAAAAATCTCTATAAAGTGTAGTTTGTTTGTTCATTATGGTCCTTAAATCTTCTAATAGGAAACTACCAACATTATTGAGAAAATGTATCAAAAACTAGAATCAATGTGATAAATAATAGCTTGGACTTAATTTCATTGAACTCGAAAACAGTTCGGCTCCAACTTTGTGAAATTTCGTTATGATATCTCCAATAGTTCCCGAGATACCGAATTATTAAAAAAATTGTTTCTAAACCACTGTGTGATGAGGAAGTATATTTAGAAGTATATACATAAATAGCAATAAAGGACTTGAAAGAAATAAATAGATTAATATCTTAGGAATTAGAGCACACATTTTTTGTGAAATAGGTCCAATTTTCATCCTAATGTCGAAGTTCCGTTATTATACCCTTCACCATGAGTGGCAAGGGTATATATATGTTCGTCATTCCGTTTGTAATTTCAACATTTTTCATTTGCGACCCCACAAAGTATATATATTCTGGATCGTTATATGTATATAGCTAAGTCGAAATAGCCATGTCCGTCTGTATGTTGAAATCAAATTTCCTTGACCCCGAAATAACTTACAAACATAATTGATACATCAATATATTGAGAATTCTTCCGGCTCGGTTGCTATTTAAATTCGAGAAAATCGGCCCACAAATGGCTGAGATGTAAGGAAAAAACCGGGACAACCTCGATTTTTGGCCTATTTTTGATCTATATCTGGATTACTAAGTCATTACTATAGACAATATGGATATCTAATGATAGATATTTCAGAGTTCATTGCAACGATTTATATAAGGCTATAGTCATTTGGACCTACAATGGGTCAAAATCGGGAAAATTATTGTTTAACCCGAAAATTTTTTTTTACCACAAACATTTTTTTTTATAATTTCTTTTTTTCACTAATAAATTGAAAAAAATTTTTTTTAAAATTTTGTAAAACAATTGAAAAAATTTTTTTTTTCTAAAATTTAAAAAAAAAAAATTAATTTTGTTTACCTAAAAATATTAAAAATTTTTATTTTAAAGTATAATTTGGTGAAGGATATATAAGATTCGGCACAGCCGAGTATAGCTCTCTTACTTGTTTTTATTTGAAAAGGCCTTTAAAATACCTATCATGTTATATTGTCCATGAACCGAACTTATTACCGAGATATAATCAAACAAATTTTGCAAAATTTAAATCGATTTATTTTTTCATAACTATAGACTTTATTAGAGGAACAATTTTAATTAATACAAAAATTAATAAAATTTTGCCTATATCTCAGCCATTTTTGGGCCGATATTATACCAAAATTTGATATCACATGTGGGGTCGAGTCTGTGGATTTCCAATACCAAAATTCTCATAACCATATCGGATATGAGAGGCCATCACTAAATCGATTTGGAGGACATCACTAAATCGATTCCGCTATATATAAACATCCGGAATATATATTCGTTATGGGTTCGTAAATGACTATTTGGTGTGAAAAGTGGTACCCCAAAAAAAGTACATGAAAACATATATATAACTTTTCAAAAAAAATCCAATGTGGACTTTAAACAAGTAAGAGATCTATATTCGGCTGTGCCGAATCTTATATACCCTTCACCAAATTATACTTTAAAATACAAATTTTAAATATTTTTAGGTAAACAAAATTAATTTTTTTTTTCAAAATTAAATTTTTTTTTTTTTTTTCAAAATTGTTTTTCAAAATTTAAAAAATAATAATTTTGTTTTCAATTTTTTTTTTTCGAAATATTTTTTTTTTTTTAAATTTATTATTGAAAAAAATTTATGCCAAAAAAAATTTGACCCAAATTACTATAGCTTTATGTAGATCGTTGCAATGGACTTTGAAATATCTATCATTAGATATCCATATTGTCTATATTAATGACTTAGTAATCCAGATAAAAAATTGGCCAAAATTCGAGGTTGGCCCGGTATTTTTCTTCTATCTCACGCATTTGTGGGCCGATTTTCTCGATTTTAAATAGCAAACGAGCCGGAAGAATTCCCGATATATTGATGTATGAATCAAGTTTGTAAGTTATTTGGGGTTTTCAGAAAATTAATTTCAACAGACAGACAGACAGACATGGTTTAATGGACTCCGCTATCTATAAGGATCCAGAATATATATACTTAATAGGGTCGGAAAATTATATTGTGGAAATTACAAACGCAAAGACAAACTTATATGAAGGGTATAAAAAAAATAGCATAAGATCTGAAGGTTTATCGTCACACTGTTTCCAAAGCCATTAAACAGTATAAGGAAGACTTGAACATTAAAAGAATACCTGGATCAGGAAGAAAAAAAGGTCTACCAGATATTGGTAAGGCAAAAGATGTCGAACAACTCTTTCGAAGAGCATCGGACACTTCTATCAGAAAAGCAGCTCGTAAAGTTAAATCCGAAGAGCCAAAGTTAAAGCTGGGTTGAAGCGCATAAAGTTCCATATCGCAGTTCGGTAAAGAACTTAGAAGCAAATGAACAAGCGATAAAAATAAAGGTAAAATTTTGTAAAAAAAATCACCTGCTGTGTGATGGATGCTTAAACTTACGTACTGGTAGATATTTTACAACTTCCGGGTCAAGATTTTTATACAATTTTTCATTTGTAAAATCAGGCACGATGAACACAGAAATATATATTACGGAGTGTCTACAAAAACGGGTTTTAGCTTTCTGAAAACATCACAGAGAGCCTTTTGGGTCGATTATGGATGGCAACCGAACTTCAGTAGCGTTGCCAGAGGGCAACCACAAATTTCTGGTTGCCGATTTGGCAACAGAAATGATAGCTGCCTGTTGCCATCTGTAATACCATTTAGGCAACTGACAACGCAACTGAAGTTCGGTTGCCATCCATAATCGACCCATTTATATTTCTGGCCCGATTTGGCATCATGCCACTATGGAAAAAAGGCCCTTGAGTGTATTAATAAAAATAATGTAAATTTTGTACCACGGGAGGCAAATCCACCCAACTGTGGATAGGCATTGGGCTCATTAAAAAAAAATAATTAAATAACACAGGAAAGTAACCCAGGACATGTCCGATTTTAAGTGTAAGTGGACCACCTCGGCCAAAAAGTTAACGGAAGCAACTATAAAATCTTTAATGGGAGGATTTCCGGAAAAAGTGGATTAATTTATAAATATCGAGTAATATGCCAATATTTTAATGTTTAATGAATTTGTACAATATTTGAATAAATACACGTATTTTTGAGAATTTTATATTGAACGATTTAAGTTCTATTTAACTTAATACAAGTATAAGTTTTTTTTGGCTCACTCTTTATTTTTAGATAACATAAAAAAAATATTATATCATTTTAATTTTTGATAAGATTAAAATCAGATTTTTGTTGACACCCAACTTGTTGGCCAAAATCAATAAAAAACAAACTCGTGCATTAAATTGATAAGAAAAAAAACTTAAAAACCTATTTTAAGGTGTTAAAAATCACTTAAATTTTATTCTGACAGCCAAAGAACCAAACAAACTAATCAATTATTTTCTAAAGACCACTTAAGGGTTAAACGACTTGAATTTGTTACAGTTTGGCAAAAAAAGTTAAAAACAGAAAAATCAAATAAAAGTTTGCATGTAATTTTGGTGAATGTGGTGGGTTGTAATTGAAACTAGTTTTAACTACATTTTTTCACATATTTATTCAATAAAAAAAAGAGAAACTTGAGTTACATTTTATTGCACTTTTCGTGTGTGTTTTTTGTTTGTTACGTTTCGTTTCTTAATATAAGAAAACTATTTTCTTTTCTATTTCTTTAATCTCTATTGTATGGCAGCATCAAATATATTTTTCTTTCTTTTTCTGTTCAAATGTTACTGTTTGGGTTGGAAGTATTTCAAATCTTTGCAGTCCACCACATTTTCAGCATAACCAGGTATAACCTGTTTACAGTTATCATACCATTTGGCCACATTTGGATATTTGCTATAGTCAAAGCCTGCAACTTCGTAATTGGTCATGGTGGCGACTAGGGCTATGTCGGCAATGCTGTAGGTGTCAGTATCGGCAGCATATAATTTGGCGGTTAAGAAGGTTTCCAAATGGTTAAAGGCCTCCTCGACTGGTTTGAACTTTTCAGGGTCGGCGGGTTGATTTCTCATAAAGATGGGTACATAGTAATCCACAAAACTCTTGAAGAACACCCCCATGTCGAAGTAAAGACGTTGATTGATCATGGCCTTTACCTTGGGTACCTTGGGGTAGAGAGAGCCCGATTTATCATATTTCTCAGCCAAATAAATAAGTATGGGTCTAGATTCCCACAAGACAAAATCGCCATCCACTATGGTGGGTATTGTGTGTTGGGGATTGATTTTAGTAAATGCTGGATCCATTTGTTCGCCAGCCGCAACATTGATCAGTTTCTTATTCAAGACAACACCCACTGCCTTGGCGCACATATCAACGGCCCGGCAGGGAGGTGAAGGGGGCAAGTAGTAGAAATCCATGATCTGTAAGTTGTGTGTCTTTTACAATTGTTAGTTTCTTGTACTGAATATGTTTTTTTTTAAGTTTTATTTATATGTTTTACCTTTTGCTGTGCTGCTTTGCTAGTGAGTGGTTAAAATATTTAATTTTCAATATTTTCCATAGACTTATAACAAGTTTCTTGACTTTTCTTATCGCAGAGAGATTAACAATTATTATCTAACCGATATCGTTGATAATATTAAAAAAAAAATAGTACTAGAAATATTGGTAACGTTATAGTTTACCAACCAAATTATGTGTTAATATTGTTTGTTGAATTTTTGTATCACACTATTATTGCTTTTTTTTTAAAAATAAAATCAAGTGTTAAGATAGTAACGATTCATAAATAGGAAATATTTTAAATATTAATATGTAATGTAAAGAGCTTATTGTACACCTTGAATTATTATTAAATGTTCGAAAGAATTATTTCTTAAAACATTTTCAAAATCAAATCAAATTAGATATTTTAATCATTTCACTAAAGCGTTCATTATGAATTTATTCATAGGCCTAATTCCCCAGTACTTAGAACATTCATTCTTTATAAAAGTAATTCCTTATTGAATCATCCCATCCATCACTTAGAATTTGTTTAGTAATGGCTGATATATAATCTGATATATAAGTTGTTGTTTACACAAATTCAGAGTTAATTCATAAAAATATTCCTTCAGCATCTTTCATCCAAATTGGCTTAGCATAAAAACATTTTTTTCCAGGGGCTAATATTTGGGTTCTTGACTAAAAATCTATAATTTTAAAAATGTTGTAATATTCAATTTAAAAGTCATCTATTCTTGAGTTTGTACAAAATATTGATTTTAATTTTTTTGGAATGATCGGAAAGTACTTTTACTAAATGATGGAGTTAATTTTAGGGGAAATCGATCATTTGGTCCGGAGCTGATAAAATACTATTATGAATGATTTGGAATAAGGACTGATCTCAGTCAGTAAAATTCTTAACACACGTTTTTCATTAAAACTTTTAACCCAAGTATTATTTGATTTTTTTTTTTGATCAAGTTACCTTTGTAAAGCATGTCAGTTATTATGTTTAATGTCAATTATGTTCATTTGATGTTAATCTGATTAAAATTAGTGACCAGAAAAAAGTGTGTACTAAAATTATAAAATATATTTAACAAAACCCAACTTGGTCCAACAAAAAGTTGGGCAAACAATCAAAGGTCTGCTATCAAACTGTTTCCAATGTTATTAAACAGTACCGGGAGAACTTGTCCGTTGATATAAAACCTGGTTCAGGTAGAAGGAATGCTCCACATGATGTTTCTAAAGTAAAAAAAACAGAAAGCATTTTCAAAAGAGTTCCCAACACATCCGATAGGAAAGCAGCCCGGTTAGGTCAGTACTCAGACCATTTGGTACGAAAAGTTAAAGCCAATGCAGGTTTAAAAACATACAAGGCTCAAAAAGTTCCTAACAGGAACTCTGCTAAAAATTTAGAGACCAAAGACAGAGCACGGGAATTGAAGTCAAATTGTATATAAAAAATATACCTTCTGCGTAATGGATGACGAAACGTACGTATGGGAAATTTTTCGCAGCTTCTGAGTAAATTTTTTATGTTGCAGATGCTCGATGGAATGTTGAAGAAAAGTTTAGGATCCAAAAGTAGACAAAATTTCCCAAAAAGTTCTTGGTATGGCAAGCATCTGTCACTATGGTAAGAAAGGTCTTGAGTGGTACAAGACTAATAATGTGGTATTTGTACCAAGAGAGGCAATTCCTCTAAACTGCCCGGAGCTGAGTCCAGTGGATAGATATTGGGCTGTTGTTAAAAGAGAATTGAAGAGCGTGTCCAAAAGTATGGTAGATTTTAAATGGAGATGGACAACCTGTTCGAACAAAGTGACATAAAACACTAAAAATCCATAATGGAAGGGTTTTCGAAAAAGGTTTAAAATTTCATCATTAGTGATTAGAACTATAAAAATATATATATTTTTTTTGGAAATTGTAACAATAATTTCAATCAAATAAAAAAAGATTAAAAACTGTAAGTTTAGTGGTTTCATTTTTATTAACATATATGTATGTTAAGAATTTGTCGATCTCAGTCCTTACATCATATTATCTTAAAGACGGAAGAGCCTAAGGAAACCCATATTGGTATATTTTAGGCGATTACTATTCTAAAAAAATCCTTGTGAGATGTCTTTCAAAAATTTTACTTATTTTCTAGGAAGCAAAAGTAATCGCGAAAATTCATATTTTTTTAAATTTAAAATCGATTATTTTTGGAGTCGTAAAATATATTCTTTAAATAACAGGAACCTTTTTAATGAAATCAGTCTCAAATTGTTTCGCGTGTTTATCAATCTTGTTGTAACTGTATTTTCCATAGAAAATCTTTAGTATAACTGTATTTACTATAGAAAATCATCAGTATAGCAGTATTTGTGCGGTACAGAAGTGAAGTGCTGAAATCTGGTCAGACCATTTCCAACTGATTCGTTTGAAGCGAGCATTGGCCGAAAAACGTCCACACATGAAACCGTAATGTTCCTGTTAAAAACTATTTAGAAAAAACTGTTTGGGAAGTTTTGCCTCACCCGCCTTATAGTGCACACCTTGCCCAGTCCGACTTCTATTTGTTTCAAATGACGCACAGTGGCACCTGTAGAACAAGTGAGGTTGCAAAACATCAAACATGTTATGTGTCTCCAAAAAATATCGAACAAACCTATTTTACAGGAAATTGTGCAACGATTTCAAATATGCTTTTATTATTATAATCATATTTTTGGTTAAGAAGATATAGCCCTTCAAAGTTGACTGATTTTCAGTGTTCAAAAAAAAAAAAAAAAAAAAAATTTTATGTAATTTGGTCGGCTTTCAGATACAGTATCTCGAAAACTAGGTATAGATCTATTTATTAAGAAATTAATAAAATAGAATTGTACTGTTTGCTTTGTGTTTGTCCAGGTAAATAGATATTTACAAACTATCCATTTTTCAATATTTCTCAACTTTGATGGAAAATAATAGATATAAAAAACTAAGGGTCCTCATGTAAACGCTTAAATGCCTCGCAAACTGTGCAATCTGTGCATTTTTACGCTCTCGCAAATGAACTGTCAAAAAATGTATGGAAATTCGTTTGCACAACTCCGATAAGTTTGCGCGACAATTTAGACTCGCAAACTTAAATTTATTGTGCATTTGAATATCAGCTGCTTTTGTTTACTTTTATTTATGAAAAATAAAAATCAAATAAAATATAAATATTTTGTGCATGTGAAAATTGTGTAACTTTGGAACAGAATGATTGGATTGAATGGCAATGTGTATGGAAACATTCACCAAGAGCTAGAACATATACAAAATCTTCCAAACTATGTATATCATCGTTTGTTCCAAAGATTTAACTTTCATTCAACATTTTTAGAATTTAAATTTATACAATTTGAAAAACTTATTTTTTACAACTTTTGTTGAATTTATTTTTATTTGACATTTTTAACAAATATAAACTTTCTGTGTAAACTTGCACAAAATTGAAAAGGTGGGTTCATGAAACACGTCGCGCAAATTTGCACATTTGCACAAATGGGAAACTTAAGCGTTTAAATGAGTACCCTTACTATAAATTTCTATATTTCCCATATTTTCAAAGTGAGTTTCCAGCTTGCCCATTTTTTGGTTCCAAAAATGGGTTTCATGCATTTTTGGGCAATTTATGACATATGGGCAATTCCACGAGAATGACTACCACGACTGAAAAACAAAAACCCTCGAAAAATTTTTTCAAGATGATTTGAATAGGAGAAAACACTAAAATGTTACTATATGAAAGTATTTAGAGCTTATTACAACATTTTAAGATCAAAAATAATAGTTTAAACTGACTATATTTAATTTTCTAATTTAATTGGTATATTTTAGGCTAAAATTGTGGCGAAAACTAAGCTCCCACTCTGATTGTTTTTTTGCTATTATCAAATTGTTTATTGAAACCGAATGTATATTTTCTATAATTTTTTTTAGTTTTTGAATACATATATTTACAGAATATATATTGTTTTACTATAGGAGAAAAATCTGTCACGTACGGTATGTCACGTACGATATTAATTTTTATTTACTACAAAATCATTCAAAGATTATTTTTATTTAAATATGACGGATTGTAAAGGGAAAATATTTGGTTTAGTGTAAGAAATTAAAAGAAAGCATAACGCCTCTCACGATTTGCAAATTTTCGCATATTTCTACATGTACCTTAAAATTACTTCAGTTTTTTGTCACGTACGATATACTCTTATCTCGCTCGATATTTTGGACAACAACGTTTCGAAAGAACTTATTATTTTTGAAAATGTAGTACCCTCTGAATGGAACATAAAAACCAAATTATTTTCAGATACTCTTATTTGTGGAAAATTTATTCCACTCTATAGGCGTACAAATGTCACGTACGATGACATGGAATTGCCCATATAACGGTGAAAACCCATTAGATATACCTTCTTTTACAGATTGTGACCAATATTTTACAAACAAATTTTAAAAATAAATACATTTTTTCTGGAATATTTTACAAAAAATTAAAAAAAAAAAATCTTAAATCTGTTCTGGAATAATTTTAAATCATAAAAGCCTTTAAAAAGAAACATAAAACATCAAAAATTTTTTCAAAATTTTTATTTTACTTCCCATAAAATTGATTTTTCCACAAATTTGAACTTTGTTAACCCATAAGTAGGCTCCTTAAAGGCGTAGAACCCTTTTCAAACACTAATTTTATATGATGACCAATTAGCTATCATATGCCTTTTAAATTTTTTGTTTATATAATTTGATTTAAAAGTTATGATTTTTGCAATGAAAAAACTCAAATGGCGCCACTGTGCGACTCTCTCTGTGGGATTTTCTTCACTTCAGAACTGAGTATACGATATTGGCATGATTCGTTGTTGACCTCAAAAGATGAGCAGTTATTTTGTTGTGGATTCCATATGCCAGAAATATGTGAAAAGGTCATAGCTAACAATGGCCAATACTTTGTTTCAAAATAAAATTTTTAAAAAAATCCAGCATTTTGATGCCTAATTAATTTTTTAATTTTTCATCCCTGCTTACATATCTCAGTTTTTAAGCAAATTTAAAATAAAATAAAAAATTCATATTTATTTGTCAATGTAAAATTAACATTTTTAATTCTTTTGTTTATTTTTATTGTTTTGTTTTGAAAACTATTATTTAAGTCGCTATTTGCCCATTGTAGGGTTTTTTTATTTAATGAAAACAAAAGAAACAGCAAAACAATTGGATAAATGCCAAAATAGCAAAAAACCAAAATTATGAATGCAAAAACAAAGTCGCCGGTCGCCAAACACTAAAAACTATACACACTCTTCATCCAACAAATAAATGTTTGCATCCGTACGAAAAAAAATCAAAACAAAATGTTAAAAAAATAAAAAACATTAAAAGAGAAACAGAAATTGTGGAATTTTTTTCTTAATAACAAATTTACTTTTTTTATACCATAATGGAGTATTAATCATAGGTCATTATTAAGAAACCTACTATTTTTATAAGACATTCCACAACATAGACAAATTTTTGTCAATAATTTAAGTGATAAAATAATTAACTTAATTTTTAGGCAAGAATATTAAATAAATATTAAATAATTTTCAAGTTGAGATAAGAATACAAAAGATTTATTTTATTTTTTAAGAAAAAGAAAAAAAAAAACAGAAATGTTGCAAAAAATTTAATTAAAACTAATAGAAAAATAGCAGCGTCATTCTCAAAACGATCTCTCTCTCTCTAAATTGCTCTCAAATGTTTATCGTGATGTTTTTTTTTTGTTGCTGTACATCAATTTATAAATGTATGTATTATTCATATATATATGTATATACGAATACATTGTATGCATATATGTGTACTTAAGTATATACTAACTAACAAAATGCTGTATTTTAAAAACTATACCGAATATCCAAGACCCTAAAACATCAACTTGGATACTTTTTTTCTGAAGCGAATAGATTTCGTTGTTATTTAGTTTTTAGCCATTATTTATTAAGGCAATATATGAACATCTTGGAAAATATTAATCGAAATTTGTTATACAAATCTCTAACAAATTAAGGAATCGGATAAAACTTTCGGAATTCAGAGTTCAGAAAATTTCAAAAATGTTTCTATTTTGCCATATATTGGAATTAAATTTTAGACATAATTTCAAATTATAAGTTAACAACACTGATGATTGGTTTATTTGAACTTGAGTAACGTATTTGCTCAGAGATAAGGATACGCAATTGTGAAAATTAATTGTAAAAGTTTTGTTAGCGAATAGTTTAAATACTTCTAAGTTTCCCAAGTTACAAACAGTAGTGCATTCAATTTTGTAACTATTACAACCAAGATAAACTAAGTTAACTAAAGTAAGTGCAGTAAAAAGTATATTTTGGTAAATTACAAAATAATTTATTTCAGTTTGAAAAACTTTTAGTGTAATATATTTGAAGTGAATAAGTGAAGTGATTTATAAATGAATTTCTAGTTAAAAATCTATAGAAACCAATTGAAATGGAAAAATATTCATAAATAATAACAATATTTAATTAAAATATAGATTTCGAATGAAGTAACCTAAGCATACAAGTTTATGTATTGCATTTATTACCTCATACATCCTATATAAGTGAAAAAGTGCGAGTCAGTATAAATGAATTCTCTTTAAAAATGATACTGAACTCTAAACAAAAGTTTACTTTTTTAAGATTGCCAGTACATACTAAATTAATTTCAAGCTCATGTAACGAACTAACAAAATGTTTGGCTTACAACTATGTAAATGATGTGACCTTTTTCAGCTACAAAACAGTATTCGGGAGTCGTTGATGATGCTTAAAAAGAAATCGAATGGATATTGATTGTTAAATATTAAAATAACATAAAATCGTTTTGATAAGGGAAAAACTTCAATTCAACCACGTTTTGAAACAATGTGTTCAATCAAACTCCAAAAATATTAAGTTGGTAATAAACTTCCAGACAATTAAGTCCCACACAAAGTTTTTATTTTATTTTATCTTTGATGTTGATAAACAAAATTTGGCAATTTTTATAAATAAAATTTAAGCTTACTTCAAGATATTAATATTAAAACAATATTACAATATATGTATGTCAACACAAGAAATAAAGGAAAACGATTTACAATATTTAAAGTTGGTATAAAATATTATTCAATCTCTTACTTATATCCATCAGAGCTGTTAATAAATGATTCAAATTTGATTTTAATTCACAACGAATTAAAAAAATGTAAAACGCACGTTTATCAAATTGTACAATATTGTCAGAAAAATGTTCAGAAAATGTCTAACAACCGTGTGAACTTACAATTTTTATCTAACAACGTTGTCAGAAAAAATATTGTCAGTACATTGTCAGACAATACTATTGTCAGACATCTGACAATCGTGTAAACACCTTACGTTGCCATTGTAAGATCATTGTCAGAAACTTTTTATTGTCATATGTGCGAAGTTTATACATCTGGCAATGACATCATTGTCAGATTAATTATTTCTATTGGCAACACTGTGCATATGTATTTAAAATAAACGAAAGTAAGCAACCGTGTAAACTGACAATTTTTGTTGGCAGATAAATTTATTGTTTGACAATTGTCTGACAATGAAATTGTAAGGTTTTCTTACAATCGTCTAAACTGACAATTTACCTTTAGCTAATAATATTTCATTGGCAGTACATTGCGAGCACATTGCCAGATCTGAAAACATTGTAAAATCTGACAACCGTGTGCACGTAGTTTTAGTTGGGACAAAATTTGAATTGAATTAAAATTTGAATGAATTAAATAAAAATTCTTGAATGCTTTTATTTCATCCATACGGACGAACTGAATTAAACTTTCAATGAATTCATTATGAATTCAATAAAAATTCGCTCAAAATATGAATAGAATTAAAATTTACATGAATTTCTCATGAATTAAAAATTCCTGAAAAAGATTAATAGGAAATGAATTATAATTAGCTTTTTAATTGCATTTGTTAGGATAAAGATGGCAAAAAACAATTCTTTTTTATCGAAAAATTCTTGAAACTCTTGGAACATTTAAAAAGTTGTCCAAAATTCTTTTTTGGAATAACAATGAATGTGAATAATAAAATGAATTCTTTCCATTTTAAATTGAATTCATTTTATTGGATAGAAATGAATTAAAGGATTTTTAATTTATGAATTTATTAAAATTATAATTCAATCCATATGTTTGGATGAATTTAATCGATTCAATAAATTTTACTTCATACTGAATTCGTTAAAAGTTCAATTTATATTTTGGAAAAAATTAATGAATTCAATAAATCGTCTGAATAATTCGAAGATTTTACAGCTCTGATATCTATTTATATTGTATTAATAAAACTTAAGTGTTTGTTTGTAATCTATATACTCAAGAATAGAGTGGTCCAACCGGTTTTCGAATTATTCGAAAAACCGTTTTTCCCCCAATTTTCCGGTTTTTTTTAAACCGGTTTATACAAAAGGCTGGTTTTCGAGTTATTCGACAAATCGGGTCTTTTATCTCGAATTATTCGACAAAATTGAATATTTTTTTTATTTATTATACCCTTCACCTTCGTGAGAAGGGAATATATAAGTTTAACATTCCGTTTGTAATTTCCACAATATAATTTTCCGACCCTATAAAGTATACATATTCTGGATCTGTTGAAATCAATTTTCTGAAGACCCCAAATAACTTAAAAACTAGATTCATACATCAATATATCGGGAATTCTTCCGGCTCGGTTGCAATTTAAAATCGAGAAAATTGGACCACAAATGGCTAAGATATAAGGAAAAAACCGGGGCAATCTCGATTTTTGGCCTATTTTTTATCTATATCTGGATTACCAACTCATTAATATAGACAATATGGATATCTAATGATAGATATTTCCATTGCAACGATCTATATAAGGCTATAGTAACTTGGACCTACAATGGGTCCAAATCGGGAAAAATATTTTAACCCGAATTTTTTTTTTTAATAAAAACATTTTTTTGTCATAAATTTTCTAAATTCACTAGTAAATTAAAAAAAAAAAAAAAATTAAAAAAAATATTTCGAAAAAAAAAATTTTTGAAAGCAATTTTGAAAAAAAATTATTCTTTTAAATTTTGAAAAACCATTTTGAAAAAAAAAAATTTTTTTTAAATTTTGAAAAACAATTTTGAAAAAAAAAAAAAAATAATTTTGTTTCATAAAAATATTTAAAATTTTTATTTTAAAGTATAATTTGGTGAAGGGTATATAAGATTCGGCACAGCCGAATATAGCTCTCTTACTTGTTTTAAACAACACTGTTCTTCTAAATCAAGACCAAAAATTAAAAGCTCTGTTTAACATTAAAATAAGTTCAAAATCCACACAAAAGAACTAATATTGCAACAACTAGCGACTTAAAACAAGATTTTGATAATGTGGAAAAAATTTTAAAACTTCACCTATAAGTGTACGTGTTATTTCTGTTTTTCTTTTTAATCAAAAATAAATTAAGGAATCGTATGTCCTCAAATCATTTAAATTGTATTCTCTTCTTGAAATAGTATTTTAAAAAATACAATTAACTAACTAATATTACATTAATATATATCCTTTCTTTTGATTTAGAATTCTGTGTAATTTGTATGTCAAAAATATTGAATAAATTTAAAGTTATGTTAAATAAATAAATGTTTAAAAGACTGATGCATTAAACACATTGAAGACAGCAGGCTACCAACTGCAATCTGTCAAAAATAAAATACACACGTTTATATGAAGACGATTCTTTTGACGACAGCACAGCTACACGGCCATTCGACTACTTTTGCCGCTGCAGCCGTCAACTTCAAAACAGAATAGTTTTGCTAATATAATAAAAAATGTAAATCAAATTAGAGATTAAAAAAAAAAATATATTTTTTTTTTACTTAATTAAGAGAAGTTTCTGGTAACCATATTGAAATAAATTAATAACAAGTACATAATTAATTATAACCATATATATATTTTTATTTAAAATAATTGTTAAAATCTTAATTACTTTGGAATTATTTTTTATTAAAGTAAAAACAAAAACAATTTAAGTGGCAACAATGAATTATAAATCAGCTGTTTACTTTGTAGCTGTCGTCTTTAAAATAATCCAGTAGCTGCCACACGACTACAACTGTAGCCAGCAGCATTTGTGTTCGTGTAGCCTGCTGTCTTCAATGTGTTTATTGCATGAACGATTTTTTAATTAGTTTTCATAAAACCGAAATCGGTTTTTAAAAATTACGCTTTTTCAAATTATTCGAAAGCCGGTTTTTTGTATATGTCGAATATTTGTTCACTCTACTCAAGAACTATCCACGACAAGCCCATCATTTATTTTCCTGATGCTGGGCTTTTCGTGACAATCTTTTATATCATATAAATTGTATAATGTAATAAATTGTTATATTTAATTGAAAGTTTACTTTCTTCTTTTCAGAACATTTAAATAAAAGATTTTGTTTAAATTGTTTTTTTTTATTATTTTATATTCTTCTTTTTAGAGCTCCTTGAATATTTAGAATTTAAATTCGAATTTTCAAACATATTTTTAAAAGCTTGTATTCTGATACTATATTGAAAATACTTTTCATATTTTTTCGAAAATCCTTAATTTCGAAATTGGAAAATATAAGAAATAAGTCTCAAATAAAGTTTTATTTTTATGTATCTTCATGAATTAAAGATTACTTTAAAATTCAGCAAAATACGGTAATTTTTTCTCTGAAAAAAATGTTTATCATTGTTATATGGGCCACAGTTAATACAGACCTCAACCCAGCAGATGATATACCTCAAAAAGTAGATAGTTGTTCATCAAAAAAACATAAAAAATGATCACAAGAAAAATAAACCAGTGTATTGGTATATCTAATATCGATCAATGGACAGACCAATACCGTGGCTACAAAAATTAGTTCTCATAAGAAGGAAGTGGTCACTCAAATCTTGTTCAACAACTCAATATTCATAAACATTTTTGTAATTGCTATTCACCACAACAGGCTTTGATTATTTCGTTTCAAAAGAATAATTAAATTCGGTTGACATTTACAGACATCCAGAGCCTATTTTATTTTTAATTTTTAACGTTAATATGTACCAAGATTTTTTTAACAATAAAATATTAAATTAATTATTCAAAAATAATTAAAAACACATGTTGCTGGTATAATTATTAGAAAAAACGTGAGAAAATTTTCGACAACCATTTATTGCAAATACTCTGCTGTTATTCTTTTAACAAGTTCAACTAGTGTGAATTTTTAATTGAAATGAAAAATACAATAGATAAAGAAACTCAAAAAAAAAAAAAACATCTGCTGCAAAGCCAAAATTTCTAATTTATGTTTTGTTTTCCTTTCAGTAACCATGGATTTCTACTATTTACCCGGTTCCTCACCCTGCCGTTCAATCATAATGCTTGCCAAAACTCTTGGCATTAAGCTCAATAAGAAATTGTTAAACCTGCAAGCAGGCGAACACTTGAAACCTGAGTTTTTGAAAATAAATCCCCAACACACCATTCCCACTTTGGTTGATGGTGATTTCGTGTTGTGGGAATCTCGTGCCATTTTAGTTTACTTGGTTGAAAAGTATGCTAAGAGCGACTCCTTGTTCCCCAAGTGCCCCAAGAAGCAGGCTGTCATCAATCAACTTATGTATTTCGACATGGGTACTCTCTACAAAGCCTTTGCTGACTACTACTACCCACAAATCTTCACCAAGGCTCTTGCCGATCCCGAGATGTACAAGAAAATGGAAACGGCTTTTGATTTCTTTAACACTTTCTTAAAAGGTCGCCAATATGCTGCTGGTGATTCTTTGAGTGTGGCCGATTTTGCCCTATTGGCTACTGTCAGCACTTTCGATGTTGTGGGTTTTGACTTTAGCAAATATGCCAATGTTGCCAAGTGGTATGCTAATGCTAAAACTGTAGTTCCCGGTTTCGATGAAAATTGGGCGGGTTGTTTGGAATTCAAGAAGTATTTTAACTAAGTTAATCTTTTTTATTTCGTTATGTTTTTTATTCAATAAAGTAAGCAATTAATAAACAAATTACACTATTATTCATCAAAAGAATATTATGGGAAACTAAATTAGTATTTTAGTAAGTTATTGTTATTTACAACGTAAATAGTGTAAGTTGTTATAGGAAAATATCCATAACTTTTAAACCCATGGGAATCCAATATTGTAATTATCAACACAATAATTATAATTCAGTTGTCTATGTGTAACAAAATTATGAAAATAAAAGTATCCGTTTTTGAGATATCCAAGGATAAAGAACATTTTTCGATTTTTGAGGACCTTTCAAAAGACACCAACATTTGTTACAATCGAATGACGCGTTCCAAAGTTATTCAATCCTGGCTAATTTCTCACAAAAGTCTCCGAGATGACTAACTTTAGGGCTTGGTTCATACGCCATAAAATGCGCATTTAATAAAATCAAACCAGTATAAAATTTAAAACTCTATTTTTAGATCGATATATTTTGGAATTACCCTACACGAAAATGTCGGTTTTCCTTTGTTTGCCCAAAAGCCAGTTAATACAGACAAATTATTATGCGAAGCCGGTTTTTGATATACCACGGAGGAGAAAACCCTTCAGCCGTTACTCTTAGGATATATTTAAGATTTTAGTGATTTAGGCATGTAAATGAGTTCCTAGGTATTGGAAAATTACTTTAAAATTGAGATCAATTTCTACCAAGAGTAAAATCAATATTGGCTACCGTTACCCCTAAAGGTAGCCAACATTGATTTTTACTGATAATGTTTATTGTTTCAATGAAAAACTATTGGGTGTATGTCTTAAAAATGCGGGATTTACAATAGATGGCGCATCTTTTGAACGCGGGTTTTCATTTTGAAGGAAACACATCTGTAATTTACAGATTTACTACAAAGTTTTTTTCTGCTTCGAAAATATCGAATTTTGTACCAACAAAGCGTCATATGCGGGAAGTTTTGCTTTACTTCTCTTATTTGAAAAAAAGTGCCGCTGAAGCACACCGATTGCTCACCGAAGCTTAGGGTGATTAGGGTCCAATCGGTTGCAACGTGCGAGAGATGGTTTGTGCGGTTCAGTAGTGGTGACTTTGAAACCCAAGACAAAGATCGCCCGGGCCAGCAAAACAAATTTGAAGACCAAGAATTGGAGGCATTGCTCCATGTAGATAGTTGTAAAACTCAACAAGAGAGCAACTCAATCAGTAATTTCAAAATGTTAGCAAGCAGCAGGATTCATCCAAAAGCAGGGAAATTGGGTACCCATACGAATTGAAGCTGAGAGACCTTGAAAGACAATTTGGTATGTCTGGAATACTGCTTGGACGCTATAAAAGAAAATAATCTATCGTATAAGAAGCCCAGCCAACTAGCCGTTATTATCTGTAATTGGTGGGAGCAAAAGGGTCCTATCTATTATGACATCTGACCAGACGTGACAGGAAACCTGTACCGCACGTTACTGATTCGTTTGAAGCGAGCATTGGCCGAAAACGCCCAGAGTATGCGGCCAGATATATAAATCTATCATGATAACACTCGGCCACATGTTGCAATACCTGTTTAAATGTGTTTAGAATGAAGTTGTTGGGAAGCTTTGCCTCACCGGCTTTATAGTGTAGACCGTGCCACGTCCGACTACTAAGGACTGCGATCGTAAAATTCTTAACACACGTTTTTCATTAAAACTTTTAACTAAAGTATTATTTGATTTTTTTTATCAAGTTATCTTTGTAAAGCATGTCAGTTATTATGTTTGTTCATTTGTTGTTAATCTGATTAAAATGAGTGAACAGAAAAAAGTGTGTACTAAAATTATTAAATATTTTCAATAAATCCCAACTTGGTCCTACAAAAAGTTGGCCAAACAATCAAATGTCTGCCATCAAAATTTGTCCAATGTTATTAAACAGTACCGAGAGAACTTGTCCGTTGATATAAAACCTAGTTCAGGTAGAAGGAATGGTCCACATGATGTTTTTAAAGACAAACAAATAGAAAGCATTTTCAAAAGAGCTCTTAACACATCCGGTAGGAAAGCAGCCCGGTTAGGTCAGTACTCGGACTATTTGGTACGAAAAGTTAAAGACAATGAAGGTTTAAAAGCATACAAGACTCAAAAAGATCCTGACAGGAACTCTGTTAAAAATGTAGAGGCCAAAGACAGAGCACGGAAATTGAAGTGAATACGCAATTGTGGCAAAAAAACCAAACATTTGTTACAAAGGGCTCTATAAATACAGAAATTTACATCAAGGGATGTTTACAAAAAAGGATGTTTCCATTCATAAGACTTCTTTCTTAATGTGTCCACTTTTTTGGCCTGATTTGGCATCTGTCACTATGGTATGAAAGGTCTTGAGTGGTAAAAGACCAATAATGTGGTATTTGCACCAAGAGAGGCAATTCCTCCAAACTGCCTGGAGCTGAGTCCAGTGGAGAGATGTTGGGCTCTTGTTAAAAGAGAATTGAGGAGCACAAAAAAGGTGTCCAAAAGTGTGGTAGATTTTATACGGAGATGGACAACCTGTTCGAACAAAGTGACATAAAGCACTATAAAAGCCATAATGGACGGGTTTTCGAAAATGGTTCAAAATTTCATCATAAAATTTTTTTTTGTAAACAATAATTTCAATAAAATAAAAAAATAATCAAAACTGTAAGTTAAGTGGTTTCATTTTTATTAACATATATGTTTGTTTGCTTCGATCGATGCAGATACGCTTCACTTTCGAATCATACATACAATGTATTTGTCGATATTTCTGATTTAAGTACCTAACATCTCTGTATAATATACAGTGTATATGAACTTTCTTAATACGTGGCCTACAAACGTCACCACAAACTAACTATATCGTCCCCTGTAGATAGCGCACATCAACCTCATATAAAAAACAAGTTTTTTTGTTATTCATTTTTTTTTTTTTTAGCAAACATCAACAACAAATACTTTTTTATAAATTGTATAAAACATACAAAATCTGCAATAATATTTGTTTTTAAATAATTTTGCCGGCTGTGAGTTGTTTTATCTCTTTTTCTTTGCGTCTCTTATTCAGTTTCTGTTTTATTTTACATTTTCTCTGCCAGCTACTCAAATCACTAGCAATAGATTTGTTTGTACGCTTGTTCAGGCAGCGAGTTTTTGTTCAGAGATAAGGGTTTACAATAGTGGATTTCTAAAGAGGGCCATTGGGGTTTCGTCATGGAATTGTTTAAATAGCTCTAACTCTCCAAGCTACAGACAGTCGTACGTTGAATTTTGTAACGTTCACAGCCAAGACAAACTAAAGCACTAAAAGTAAGTGAATCAATAAAAAACGATTTCTTTTTGTTTTCTTATAAAAAAAAACCGGCCATAAGCAAAATAAAAAGTACAGTGTTTTAACTTTTTTTAAAGTGAAAAAAAATAGTTGAATTTAAAAAATGCATTAAATTTTAATTTAAAAAAAAAAATAACAAAGTTTTAAATGTTTTACAAAACTTATTAACAAAAGATATTAAAAAAAACACTTGTTGCTAAAATATTAGCTAAAACAACAACATAAAGTAAACCATGAGAGAATTTTCTAGAAGCAGTTGTTGGAAAAAATCTGTTATTTTTTTTCTTGAAAAGCTCAACTAGTGTGAATTTTTAATTGCCTTAAAAAATTAAAAAAAAAAAAAACAAAACAAAGAAATCATTTAAGCAACATCCGCTGTGAAACTTTAGTTTCTAATTTATGTTTTTTTTTTTTTTTTTGTTCTTAAATTCTAGCAACCATGGATTTCTACTATTTGCCCGGTTCCGCTCCCTGCCGCTCCGTCTTAATGACTGCCAAAGCTCTTGGCATTGAGCTTAACAAGAAATTGTTGAACTTGCAAGCTGGCGAACACTTGAAACCTGAGTTTTTGAAAATCAATCCCCAACACACCATTCCCACTTTGGTCGATGGTGAGTTCGCCTTGTGGGAATCTCGTGCCATCTGTGTTTACTTGGCTGAGAAGTACGGTAAGACCGACTCCTTGTTCCCCAAGTGCCCCAAGAAGCGTGCCGTCATCAACCAACGTTTGTACTTTGACATGGGTACTCTCTACAAGGCCTTTGCTGACTACTACTACCCACAAATCTTCGCCAAGGCACCCGCAGATCCCGAGATGTTCAAGAAAATCGAAGCCGCCTTCGAATTCTTCAACATTTTCTTGGAAGGTCATCAATATGCTGCTGGTGATTCATTGACTGTTGCCGATTTGGCTTTGTTGGCCAGTGTCAGCACCTTCGAAGTTGCTGGTTTCGACTTCAGCAAATACGCCAACGTTGCCAAGTGGTACGCTAATGCTAAGACTGTCGCTCCCGGTTTCGATGAAAACTGGGAAGGTTGCTTGGAATTCAAGAAATTCTTCAACTAAATTTTTAAGTTTATTTTTTTGTTCTTCATTTTTATTTATGTTTTAATTTATTAGAGTTAAACAAAATTGCACAATATTTTTCTAATTTCTTAGAAAATTAAATAATAAAAATCCAAAAAAAAAAAAATCCAAATGTTTAAATGTCTTTTTTCTTTGATTAAAATAATAAGAGAATGAATACGATAACAAATCATGGCCTAGGTCAATATTATTGAATATTATTCAACTTTATGCAATAGAAATTTATAAAAAACAAAATACATAGAGTATAAATTGTAGAACTACATGTACAATATATTGCAATTTAAATTTGATAATAAGTTGATTGAATGATAGATAGTAAACCTTGACCGAACTTAATAGTTACAAAATATCAGTTGAATTCTAGTTACATAAGTATTTCTTAATATTTCAAGGTCACACCTTTTTTTATTGACTGTTACTAGTCCATTTGTCTTTCTTAACATCGTTAATATAAAATCCTGACTATTCAGTACATCTTAGCAGGACAAAAAGCAAGGCTGCCAATAGTTGTACATTTGAAAATTAGAACTTTTAGATGACGATGAAATGTTTAAGCGATGAAAATTTCGATATACCATTAAACAACAAACAATTTAAAATACAAATTTTTAAGTTTTATTTCCCTTCATCTGATATTAAGTTTCATATTATAACAAAAAATGTTTTCAATAATAATTTCTATTATTGTTGAATTGTAAAATTTTCAGTTTTTTATATATGTATGTGTAGAGTGTCCAAAAAACCGGCATTTATTTCATTTATTTCTAACAAATAAATTAATATTTTTAAAAATGTTATCAAAATATTTTTAAGTTATATGTTCAAATAAGCTTTACAAAGTATTTCGTTAAAACCGGTTAACCGTCTTAAAAAAACCGGTTTGTCAAAAAACCGAAAAGTTAAAGAAAACCGAAACCGGTCGGTTTTACAAAGATGAAAAAACCGGTTGACCGGTTTTCGGTTTCGGTTTTGGATACTCTATGTATGTGGCTAAAATTCAAATATCTATATAGGTTTGAGAATGCAGGTTTGGTACACGCAGAGATAAAATATAGTTGTACATATTTTTTGTAACCATTTCAAAATTTTTACAAGCTTTTAACAATATTATGGTCACTGTAATTATGTATGTATGATATGTATAAGTTGCCATTATCATGATTGTAGTAATTAAGCATATGTTTGTGGCATCCATTTTTATAATGAAGAATTTACCATCCTATTTTATTTTCGATTTATAATCTAAGAAAAACATAATATGATATAATGATTAATCATGAACATGATTGCTATAAAGATATACATATTTATTTACTACAATCATAAATATGATTGCGACAATCATGTGAGTCTTAACTTTACCATATTATGGTTACTATAATCATATAAATAATTGCAGTGACTATAATAGTGTTAAAAAACTTGAAAAATGTTGAACTGGTTACAGTAAACAAGCACAACTATAGTTATTATCTGGGTGTATCAAAATAAATGAATAATGTTAACTATTTGACCTTCTGTTAATAGTATTGGGAGTAGATTTTCCAGTTCGGTTTTAACCGAAACCGAAGACGCGGTTTTTCAAATCCTAAAACCGAAACCGACAATTATTCTTCGGTTTTTACTTTTAATCTATTTTCAGTAGAAAAATTCAAAAATTTGAAATGAGAAACAAACTTTTTCATCCAATGATTCATCCAATATCTCTAATAACATATCGGTAAAAATATCTTAAGATTTCTTTAAATTTTTAAAGTGGTATTACAATAATTTCTTCATACATGATGTAGCGGCTATGCAAGAAAACCTGTTAATAAATAATGACACAAACTCATTTAAAAATATTGTTCAACGAGTATTTCAAATATGCAAATGACTCTTTATTTATTTAAAAAATTATATATTTTTGTAACAAAAACTTAGTTATTTTCAAATATCCGAGTATGGAGTACTAGCTGACCCAGTGCGCTTCGCCACCCCCATTGGAAGAAAGAAATAGTACTATTAAGTCTCCCTTTATGAATTAATACTAATTCAGGATAACATGTCTCTAGTTTCATGTTTATTGATTCATTGTAATGTGGATTCTAGCTCATACGAAACGTATTATTAGAATAAAAAAAGTACCATAAAGACCCACATTTTGTATTCGCACTCAGCATCATGATTCTGAGGCCATTTTTACAGAAAATGCTAAAGAAAGTTACCACTAAAGTCACCTGTTGTGAATTCTAACTCATTCAGAAGCATAGTTTTTGTTACCTCAATGTCATATAGATAGCTTAATGACTTTCTTCCTTAACTCAAAAGCATATCAGCCAACTATTGTGTATTCGTATAAGTAAAATAATTTAATATAACAAAAAGTACCATTTGAAGAAAAAGTACCAAATTTCCACACTAGAACCAAAATAATTTCCTGATTCTATGTTCAATATTATAGAAAATACAAAACATTTTAATTTGTATATTTAGCATTTCCTATACATATTATCAACTGATTTTGTTTCTATAACACTTAATATTTAACAATTTATCACAAAACCAACAAAAAAAAAAACCGAATTTTTATAACCGAAACTGCGGTTTTGAAATTCTTCGGGTTTTTGGAAACTTTAATTGGGAGCATGACTTAAAAATGCAGTATTTACAAGATACTCAAACAGAAATATTTATCTAAAAGCAGAGGACATTGAGTACCATACGTATTGAAGACGAGAGACCTTGAAAGACGTTTTTGCATGTCCGAAATGAACGTTATAAAAGAAAATCAGTTTTGTCACCGAATCATTACTTACGATGACATATATGGATCCATTAAGATAACCCGAAGCATGAAAGATTGTATGTGAAGCCCGGCCAACCAGCTAAGGTTGGCCGGTGGAATCAAAACGGTTCTATCTATTATGAGTTGCTGGAACCATTACAGGCAACCTGTACCGAACGCAACTGATTCATTTAAGGCGACCAGACATGAAACCGTAATATTTCACCATGACATTTTTTGGCTATCTAATGCGATTTCTTAACTTAATCATTTTATTTTACAACTTAGTCTCCTTTTAGCTCTATAAACTTGCTATCCCATCAAAAAAATAAGATTTGTCAACAAAATAGGTATTTTTTGTGAGATGATTCCATCGTTTGAGTCAAATCTCTTTCCGCTTTGCCATTTTTTCAAGTTTGGAAACAACAAATAGTTACTCGGGGCTAAATCCGGAGAATAGGGTAATTCGTAGCCTAATTCGTGGACATTATCCATGGAAACTAAACATGTGTGCACCCTTTTGTGTACCAGATTGTGAGCAAAGCAGCAGTCATCATGCGGAAAGCTTTCTTATACCCCAGCGATTATTCAAAATTGAAACCACTGAGCCATATGGCTTCCACAATCTCTCTCACTTTCAATCTCCGATCGGCGAACACCATATCGTGATGTTTTCAATTGTTTTGGGTGTAGAGACCTCAACTGGGCATCCAGAATGTTCGGCATCTTTCGTGGTTGTACGGCCACAACGAAATTCAGTATACCATTTTTATTCCATTGATATTGATGGTCCGGATTAGCCTTGGTTTGAGTGATGGTTTTTTTCCGCAAAAAATATTGCTGAAAAATGAGCAGACGAAATTCACTTTTTTCTATTTCCTCCTAAAGTAACGAGATATTCTGCTATGGCTGTCAAACACAAACTAAATGACGCAGCTTGTTCAAATTTTAATGTAAGCCAACTAACAGATGCAGTGTTGCCCTCTCAAAATTCCAAAAGTCACGGAACTATTGATCCACCATCTTAGCTGAGGTATAAGCGTAAACCATAGTCGATTTTTTTAACAAAAATTACACCTAAAATGCAAAAGAGCCTATCATCACTTTTTAAAATTTTACAGCAGAGAGAAAAAACTTAATAAAATTAAAAGTGTTGTGGTTACAAATATGATTTTCTTGTTTAAATAAATTCGTTATTTTGAAAAATAGAAAGCTTAAAATTTGTGAAGACGTGTGCCTTAATGCGCTGTACCAATATCTATTAAAAACTTAATTTTGAATTTGTTGGTTCTTACGCCCTTTTGCATTTCAGGTGACGTCTGAACTTTTAAAAGCTATTTGGAAACTTATGGATTAGGTAAGCACAGCAATTTGTCAGAAATACTTTAAGAATTATTCGTGTTGAATGAATCATCTAAATCGATATATAAAAAGTGGTGATCTACTTTCGAGTGGGAGGGCTATAAATTTAGAATTTTCGATATATCTAGGATATTAAATTCTGTTCTGAAATTTGGATGGATAATGGACCAAATTTAGGAAAAATTTATTGACTAAAATCTTAAAAAACACATTTAATTTTCGAAGTTATCAGCCGAGTTTTCTACAAAATTCCCAAATAAGGTAAGAAAAGGCATATTCTAAACTACTACTATTAGTACATTCAGAGATGTATTATTTACTACATAATGGAAAAAAACTGGAATGTTTAATAGGTAAAGGTAGTAAGTATCGAGTACCTAGTGGGCAGTTGAAAGTAACCATATTTTACAACTCTACTAAGTAGTTAGTATCAGTATAATTTTAAGTGATTAAAGCAGGACTTTTCTACAGTCATCACAATTTTTAAGAAGATTTTTTAACTAAATTACAAGTAAGCTTTGTTTTTGGGACAACCCTTAATGAAAAATTTTGAAAAACAATTAATAGATATTTTATATAGCTATAAGACAAATTTTAAAAAGCTAGCTGGTTTTGAGTAAAATTTACATCATAAAACTTTTGTCCTCATCTCTTCATCCTCTCTTTTATCAGTTCTTATTTTTATACGATTTAAATTCAAGATCGGTGAGGACATTTTGTACTTTATATGCCATTAATTCTTAAATTTTTAAATAGTTTTATATAAAATATGAAATTTTGTTTAAATTGAATTAATTTTTTGCTATTTTTTTTATCTGATTTAGTGATGTGCTTTTAATTCTTCAATTTTAAAATAATTTTTCAATAAAATGAAAAATTAGTTTTAAGTTGAATTGTTGTTTGTGTTATTATTATCTGATTTAATGCCAAACGCAATTATTTTAATATTAAAAAAAGTTTGTATTTCAATAAGTACATTAAGTAATTACAGTTAATTAAAATTAACCCATATTTGACTAATGTTTCTATTTATGGCTTTCTGGAATATCAATAAATCCATTCTCGAAATATGTTTGGTTATTTTTAAATTTTAGAGAAAATTTTTGAGACGTACAATTTTTGAAAAATCTTAATCTTATCCAATTGAAATTTCTTGTTAAATTAAACAATATGTACATTTTTTGATCAATAATTCCCAAATTTAAGATCTGTGGTTAATGTTTACTAAAGGTTACGGTATTTATTGGTAACTGGAATTAGCGAAATTTTGCGAATGGTTTTTCAGTTTCGATTTGTATTGAATGTCAATTTGTTATTTAATATTTTAAGTCAAAAACATCAGCTGATGTTATGACATAATTTTAAAATATCATATTCGTAAAACGTTTTAAATTTTTTTATTTTGAATTTATTAAATACAAAATTTCAGTTAATTATAGAGAACACACATAATTATTTTGAAATAATTTGTGTCTAAAAATCTAGACACGACAAATTTTAATTTGTGTGACAAAATATTAATAGCTATTAAACTGAATTGGCAATTCATAATTAGGAAATAATAAATGCTTTCAATTTTTTAAATAGATATTTTTGAATTATTATATTTTTGATGCAAATTATTAAGTGTGGCTTTGTTTTAGTAATTCAAGTCACGTTACTTAGATTTGTGATGAAAACAAAATAATTATCACTATTCACCACATGTTCAGTTAATATAGATTTTACCATTTTCAAATCCATTGCTGTGAAATTAAAATTTCAAATTATTCTATACGATAAAACTCAGCAATTCTTCAAATATGTCTCCACAGACATCATTAAGTTTTGTAAGGACAATGTATGGGTAATTTTTTAAAGATCTTTAACATTTTAATAAATCGAGTTATTTTAATTTTGCCATCTGGTAATAATTCTTTATTGTAATGGCCACACAACCTACTTAGTACATCTAGAAACAATCATAACTGCGATGCGATGAAATTTCTTTTTTACATATAACCCGGTTTATGATTTTTAAAGAAAAATTAATTTTTATATCGTTTATTCATGGAACTGATAAAATTTTTTTAATAAACCTAAGTCCAAATATTACCAAATTCTGGTGAGATTAAGTTCAATGTTACTATCTTGCATTGATTTGCTTGAAAATAGAATTACCATAATGATGGTTGCTTCAAAAAATCACAAAACTGCATTGCAATACTGAACTATGCATTCTTGAGAATGGGGATTGAATTTCTAACTAACCGGCCGAGCAGAACTCACAACACATCATAGCATTTTCACCAAAAAAATTTCGAAATGAAAAGTATGAAAAACTACTTAGAGTCATCTATAGGTTATGGTTGAATTACTAGCAGCGCTTGCATTACGAATAGACAGTTATTGAGAGCTCCCATATGATGTTTAAGCTGCTAACATTGACATCGAAAGCTCTAGAAATCGAACATACTAGTTTGTCCGTTAAGAGCATTGTAGAAGATTAATGAAAGATGGCGTGTGTATAAATAGTGGCAAAGGTTGCAGTCGTGAGTGCAGTTGAACATTGGCGTGTTAGAGTTAACATCAACTGTCGTGTACTTTTGAAAGTGTGTACATTATAAAGTGTGTGTGCATTTCTGCGAATTTATAAACGCGTATAAAGACACTGAGTGATTATTTAGCCTGTTGTTGTACATTTTAAATAAATAAAGAGTTGTTACAATTTTAAGCACTAAAACTGCTTTTATTTGCAATCAAAAGTATCCGGTTTATTTAAAGGAAATAAACCAACGTTTTGAAAAGGTTAAAACGTAACAGTTTGGGATCGTTATAGATAGCAAAGTCGATATAGCCATGTCCGTCTGTATGTTGAAATCAACTTTCCGTAGCCCCCAAATAACTTATAAACATAATTGATACATCAATATATCGGAAATTCTTCCGGCTCGGTCGCTATTTAAAATTGAGAAAATCGGCCCAGAAATTACTGAGTTATAAGGAAAAAAACCGGGACAACCTCGATTTTTGGTCTATTTTTGATCTATATCTGGATTACTAAGTTATTAATATAGACAATATGGATATCTAATGATAGATATTTCAAAGTCCATTGCAACGATGTATATAAGGCTATAATAATTTGGACCTACAATGGGTCAAAATCCGGAAAACACGAATTTTTTTTTTACCAAAAAAAATTTTTGTTCACTAATAAATTTAAATCAACATTTTTAAAAAATTTTAAAAAACAGTTTCTAAAAAAAAAAAAATTTTTAAAAAAAAATTAATTTTGTTTACCTATAAATATTTAAAATTTGTATTTCAAAGTAAAAATTGGTGGAGGGTATATAAGATTCGGCACAGCCGAATATAGCTCTCTTACTTGTTTTTAATATCATATTCCAATAATAAAGTTAATAATTGTAATTGCCTATATCTCGGATTCTAAAATATAGCACTTCCTGAAAGAAATTCCCAAGAAATATTGGACAAGTAATGGCTTTCATTTAACATATTTTCTTTGTTTTCCATTATTATCCTTATCTATAAAAAGATGCTTTACTTAATCGTATTTTGGTTTTCAAATCCAAAATTTGTTCTTTTCCATTTTTCTAATAAATGCCGAAGGTACATTCATCACATCAATATAATAATACAGGGTCTTCAAATGGGGACTTCTGAATAGCCAAATCTGTCGAATTGGCTGTCATTAATTCAGTGTGTTTTAGCAAATCAGCATGGACGGATATAGCGTTCAAAACACGTGCAAATTATTTTTTATACAAATGGGTGTTCTGTACCGGCAACGTTCCGCGCGCTTCTCCTATTTAACGTGGGGGGGGGGGGGGGGTTTTGTGCATTTCTGGATGAACAAAATTGTTGAATATGGTACTATCAATCCACATGAGATCCAAGAGCGTTCTATGCTTGCCGAAAAGTCACAGTTTGGTGTGGATTTTGGGCTTGCGGGGTCGTCATCGATTCATATTTCTTTGTGAATGACGTTGGCCAGGCCATCATCATCTACGGCGAGAGCTATTACCAAAGTCGTTTGGCCTGATTTTGATGATATGGACATCAACGACATGTGGTTTCAATGGGACAGTTATACTTGCCATACAGCTCATGTCACATGCCCGTGCAATTTGAGGGCATGGTAGTCTCATGTGGAAGTGAATTGCACTGATCGAGCGATTTGACCCCATTTGACTTGCCATCGGTAAAATTCATGAGTCATGAACAATTGGATGCCACCCAGCAAAGCCGCGGCTGACATCTTTACGATATTATATTCCATACATAATGGCATCGATAGGCCTTTCAAACGAATATAAAATACACACTTTGTTTTATTTAAATGTATAACAAAATAGTCAATGTGAGAAATGATTTACTTTTTTGTTACGCCTCTCAAAACAAAGCGTTTATTGGATATACATCAACAAAAAAAAAAATTAATTAACTTGAGATATAATAAAACAGATAACTATTCAAATGAGCGATTAGTACAAATGATTAGAGCTTTATTGATTTAAACAAGTAATAGAGATATATTCGGCTGGGCCGAATCTTATATACCCTTCACCAAACTATACTTCAAAATAAAAATTTTTAGGTAATTTTAGGTAAACAAATTTTTTTTTAGTTGTTTTTTTTTGGAAAAAAAATATTTTTCGAATTTTTTTTTTAAAGATTTTATGTAAAATTTTTTTTAAATTTTAAATTTCTTTTTTTTAAAATTTAAATTTATTTTTTTTTTTTAATATTTAGCGAAAAAAACTTTTGGTGAAAATAAAAATCTGGTTCAAAATTTTTCCCGATTTTGACCCATTGTAGGTCCAACTTACTATGGTCTTATATACGTCGTTGCAAAGGTCTTTGAAATATCTATCATTTGATATCCATATTGTCTATATTAATGACTTAGTAATCCAGATATAGGTCAAAAAATAGGTAAAAAATCGAGGTTGTCCTGGTTTTTTCATTATATCTCAGCCATTTGTGGACCGATTTTGCTGATTTTAAATAGCAAACTTCTCGAAAGCATGTCTGACAGAATTATTGAAGATTTGGATCCCGAAGATATCTGGGGTCTTCAGAAAATTGATTTCAACAGACAGACGGACAGACGGACATGGCTTAATCGACTCCGCTATCTATAAGGATCCAGAATATATATACTTTATAGGGTCGGAAAATCATATTGTGGAAATTACAAACGGAATGACAAATTTATATATACCCTTCTCACGAAGGTGAAGGGTATAAAAATAAGAAGAATCTAAAGTACCTAACTTGTCCAAAGTACCTAACTGGCTAACTTTCTTCTAATCAAAAACTACTCAATTTCCAATTGTGTTTCAGAAATTTTTAATTGAATTTCAGAGATTTCTATTTATATTTCAGAAATTTCCAATTATACTTCGGAATTTTCAAATTGTATTTCCAAATATTCAATATTTCAGAATTTTCTGTTTGTAGTTAAAAATTTTCCAAATTAATTTCAGAATTTTCCAATTGTATTTCAGAAATTTTCAATTGTATTTAAAAGTGTTCCAACTGTTTTTTAAGAAATTATTAACAGAAATACAATTGGAAATTTCTGAAATACAAATAGAAAATTTTGAATACAAATTGAAATTTCTGAAATACAAAAAGAAATTTTCTAAAATTCAATTAGAAATTTTTTAGATATACAATTAAAATCTTCGGAAATAAAATAGGAAATGGTTTAGATGTAATTATTTCACATTAACCGTTTGACGAAATATGAAATATTGTGAATTATATGGCTCTCTCAGGATAAACATAAAAATAATGATCGAAATAAAACCATAATTTGAAAAAATTCTCAATAAAAATCATCAACACAGTAGTTCGATTGTACAAATATTACATATGCAAGCATTTCTAAAATTTATAAATTAAAATTAAAGTTTTAATTAGTACTTATTTCAAACACAAAAATATTCTTTCGTGACCAAAAACTAAAAACCATATCTTGTCAAATCATCATGAATATTAAATGTATTGTATTAGCATGTTCTAGAAATTATAACTACAACATTATAATGAACAATAAATAGTAGACAGACAGACGGACAGACAAACGGTTAGTAGGAGTATCTTATGCTCATACTCACAATATTAAATGAAATCGTATAGTGAGATAAATAAAAAAACATTAGATATATATAAAAAAGCCACTTAAATAGTCCAAAAACTATTTGCAGCAAAACAGTCGTACTTTGGTTCTCAAATAGTGCACAACTAAAATCATAAGGTAGATTAAATTCAGAGTACAAGATAAAGTGACATCATAGCAAAATTATTTCATTTTAGAAGAAAAAAAATTGAAAAAAGAGAATAATTAAAACAAAGAAAAAATTAAAACATTTCAAGAGTATGTTAAGCTAACTTAAAGAGTAATATAAAAATCTCTTAAAAATAAATGAAATTTTCAATAAAAAAATAATTCAAATTAAGAAGTGTGTTAATAAGCAGGGACCGAAAATAATAATTATTCGTGAAATTTCAAAGGAAAAAAGCCATCACTAGAAAATATCGGAGAGTCAAGTCAAGCATACTATTTTGATCGTTTTCAACTATATTTTCATAAATTAACATGATTTTTAATTTCTTGATTTTTATTTTTTTTTGTCAAAAATAATTGTTATTTTTTGATTTTTATTTTTTTTGTCAGAAATATTTGTCAAACTTTGAGTTTTATTTTTTTGTCAGAAATATTTGTCAAACTTTGAGTTTTATTTTTTTTGTCAGAAATATTTGTCAAAATTTGATTTTTATTTTTTTTGTCAGAAATAATTGTTATTTTTTTGTGATACATATTTGTCACACTATGATTTTTATTTATATAGTCTGACAAATATGTATCACAAAAAAATAACAATTATTTCTGACAAAAAAAATAAAAATCAAAGTTTGACAAATATTTCTGCCAAAAAAAATAAAACTCAAAGTTTGACAAATATTTCTGACAAAAAAAATAAAACTCAAAGTTTGACAAATATTTCTGACAAAAAAAATAAAAATCAAAAAATAACAATTATTTTTGACAAAAAAAAATAAAAATCAAAAAATAACAATTATGTTGTGATTTTTATTATAAATGTCATAATTGTTACGGTCTCTGTTAATAAGTATTATTTCAAAGCTAAAACGACATTAAAACCAACATAATTATCCAGAACTAATGATTTCCTTCAAATTATTCTAAAATCTTAGTTGTTTTTACATAATTTCATTATAATTGCCATAATTTAAAAATTTTGACTAATGATTTGTATCAAGAGAATTTTCCAGTCTTTAATTTATGAATTATATTATTTATATTATATACAACTAGTTATTATTTGTAATTACCCCAATAATAATTTTCAATTTCTTAATGTTATTATCTAATTTTAGTTACCATGGATTTCTATTATTTACCCCTTTCTGCACCCTGTCGCTCTGTCTTAATGACTGCCAAGGCCCTTGGCATTGAGCTGAATAAGAAATATTTGGACTTAATGGCCGGTGAACATTTGAAGCCAGAATTCGTAAAAATTAATCCCCAACACACTATACCCACTTTGGTTGATGGTGACTTTGCCATTTGGGAGTCTCGTGCCATTATGGCCTATTTGGTGGAGAAATATGGCAAGGATGACTCCTTGTATCCCAAGTGCCCCCAGAAAAAAGCTGTGGTCAATCAACGTTTATACTTTGACATGGGCACTATGTACATGTCCTTTGCCAACTATTACTATCCTCAGATCATGAAGAAATTACCAGCCGATCCTGAAATGTTTGCCAAAATTGAGGTGGCTTTTGATTTCTTGAATACATTCTTGGAGGGCAATACATATGTTGCCGGCGATTCTTTGACTATTGCTGATTTTGCTTTGTTGGCCACCGTTAGTACCTTCGATGTGGCTGAATTTGATTTCAGCAAATATGCCAATGTCAAGAGATGGTATGAACATTGCAAGACCGCTGCTCCCGGTTTCGAGGAGAACTGGGAAGGTTGCAAGGATGTGAAGAAATGGATGAATAAGGAATAATTTGTTATTAGTTTTGTAATTCATATACTCAGTATTTATTAAATAAAATTATATGCACCATATTAATGTATTAAATATATGTGTTGCTATAGTTTTTGTTTTGAAACTTAAGAATGATAAATCGGTGGAACTGGGACAATAATAATTGACAACAAGTAAGAGTGTTATATTTGGCTGTGCCTAAACTTGTATATATTTTTCTAATATAGAGGTTAAGTGGAAAAATTCAGCCAGCTACACGCAGAAAAAAAAATATAGTTGTGCATTGTTACTGTAACCATTTCAACATTTGTGCATGTTTACTGTAACCATTTCAAAATGTTTAACAATATTATAGACACAGTAACTATATATATGATTGTGGTAACAATGATATGGTTAATTTACAATTCACATGATTGTATCAACCATATATATGGTTACAGTAAATATGTATATGATTGTGACAACCATTTATGTGAAATATTGATTCGCGATAGGGGTGATTAATTTTTACTTAAAAACTTTCTAATTCTATTTCAAAATTTTCCAATTGTTTTTCAGAAATTTGCATTGGTATTGCAATTAGAATTTTCTGAAATACAAAAGTTTCAGAAACACAATTATACATTTCTGAAATATAAATAGAAAATTCTGAAATATATAAATTCTGGAAAAATTGGAAATTTCTGAAATACAACAAGTAAGAAAGCTATATTCGGCAGTGCCGAATCTTATATACACACCACCAAATTGTACTTCAAAATAAAAATTTTAAATATTTTGTTTTTTTTCATTTTTTTGAAAATTTTTTTGTTCTTTTTAAATTTAAAAAAAAAAAATTTTAAATTTTAATAAGATTTTTTTTGTTTTTCAATTTTTTTTTTTAATATTTAGCGAAAAAAACTTTTCGGGTTAAAATTTTTTTTTCCGATTTTGACCCATTGTAGGTCCAACTTACTATGGAATTATATATGTCGTTGCAAAGGTCTTTGAAATATATATCATTAGATATCCATATTGTCTATATTAATGACTTAGTAATCCAGATATAGGTCAAAAATCGAGGTTGTCCTGGTTTTTTCCTTATATCTCAGCCATTTGGGGCGTTGCATTGCCTTTTTAGAATTTTTTACTCAAATCTAAATTTTTTTTTTTAAAAATTGGCCTAGTTTGCATAGGTCTGGCGGGTGTTGTGTACGCTTAAGTGATTCAAAATTTACTTTATATGCTTTTACATTAAAATCTCTTTCCGGATTATATAAAAATTGTATATAGCCCCAAAGAAACTTTTTTCTACAAAAGAAAAAATATATGGTCCTTTTTGGGAAAAAATTTAAAAAATGAGGCACTTTTTAAATGTTCTAACTTTGAATGCGTTTAACTTTTTATAGGAACAAGATAACTGTTAGCAAGTTGTTTTTATTTTATTTAGAATTTATCACCAATACAGGCGATATTTTAGAAAAAAAATTCGACCGTATTCCGTAGGCCCGCCACATCTAAAAAAACATAAAAAGATCGAGCAAAACTAAAAAAAAATAAATAAATAACCCTAAATATCTCTTCAACTAATACAGATAACCTACATATGTAGTGTATTTTTTGTAGATCTTCTTAAGCATTATTTTTAAATTTTAGCTCATTCGGGTCATAAATGGATTTTTGGCCATTTTTTTTTTAAATTTGAGATTGCAAAATAAACTCGAAAACACCTTAGCCCCAACCACGTGTAATTTCGTAACAATATCTCAAATAGTTCCCGAGATACCGAATTATTTCCAAAAAAAAAAAAAAAAAAACGTTTCTAAACCACTGTGCATAGGCAGATCCATCACATCAGAAAAACCAAAAAAAGTCGGCCAAAAATTAAACAAAAAATTTTCAACATAAAAATGTAACTTCAAGTAGATAAGAACTGAAGATTTGGTGATTTTGTTTAAATTTTGTTGGTCCGATGTGAGCAACGCCCACAAGCCTGTATTCCAGCTATGAACCTAAGAAATTACAAATCATCTCAAAAATACCTCAGCTCAATAACTATGTGAAACTTAATTATGATATCTTCAACGAGCTACCGAATTATTTCCAAAAAAGAGTTTCAAAACCACTGTGTAACTGAAGAGGTAAAATTTTGAATGTGAAATGAAAATTTCACAAGAAATGAAAAACCTTTAAAGCCAGGATTTCACTTCTAATTCGGACATTTAAGAACCGATTTCAATAATTTTTTCAACCCAAGCAATTCAGAAAGTGGGTCCGACAGAATTGAGTTCTGTGAGCTAGCAAAAAAGTATGGGCTGATTTTCAATACCAATCGGAATGACAGACGGACATCATAAAATCAATTCTCTTTCCATAAGGATCCAGAATACAGTTTAGAATATTGGGAATAAATGAAAAGAAAATACAAACGGAATGAAAAATTTTAAACACTTTTTTTTAGAAAATGTAAATTTTTCCATAAAAAAGTAATGTTTGAATAATATTCAGTCATAAAATGTATAAAATAGCAAAAATATACTAATTTTAATGATTACATTCTTGTATTGTTCTTTTCAAGAGAAATCTATTTAAGACATGTAAGAGAACTATATTCGGCTGTGCCGAATCTTATGTACCCTTCACAAAATTATTCTTTAAAATATAAATTTTAAATATTTTTAGGTAAGCAAATTAAAAAAAAAAAATTTCAAATTTAAAAAAAAAATTTTCAATATTTTTTAAATTTTATTATAATTTTATTTTTAAATTTATTAGTGAAAAAAAATTTATGACAAAAAATTTTTATAAAAAAAAGAATTCGGGTTAAAAAATATTTTTTCCGATTTTGACTCATTGTAGGTCCAATTTACTATCGTTGCAATGAACTTTGAAATATCTATCATTAGATATCCATATTGTCTAACTTAATGACTTAGTAATCCAGATATACATAGATCAAAAATAGGCAAAAAATCGAGGTTGTCCCGGTTTTTTTTCTTATATCTCATCCATTTGTTTCAATTAGCAACCAAATTGGAAGTTTTCCCGATATATTAATGTATTAATCATGTTTGTAAGTTATTTAGGGGATTTGGAAAGTTGATTTCAACCGACAGACAGACATGGGTATATCGACACCGATATCTTTAACGATCCATAATATACTTTATGGGGTCGGAAATGAAAACTGAAGAAATTACAAACGGAATGACAAACTTATATATACCCTTGCCACTCATGGTGAAGGGTATACAAACTATTCTCATGCAAAGTATTATAGTGATTTTAATAAGATTTTTAAGAGAAAACTATTAAACAAAATATAATGAATAATTCTCTCACAAACAAACATCAGTGATGATAAACAAGCTACAAATGTACATTAATATATATAATTTTGAAAGCTTATGGATTTAAAAGCTCAAATTTAACGAATTTATATAATATTTTTATTTCATAATTTGTGTTTGTTTTACAACTAATAGTTTAATAAATTACAAATGATTTAATTAACCACGTATATATATTACAAATTAAGCATCTAGCTGTTGGTCTCTATGTAACAGGTACTTTACTCTAACTATAATTACAAAAATTCTTAATACAAAAACTAATTTAACTAAATAAAATAATATTACACAACTAAATGTACATACATTAATTAATTAAACTAATTTTAGACTAAATTTTAAAACTTTAAGGAATTATTTAAATTATTGTTATTATTATTTTTACTACTAGTGCTACCATAATCTGAGGGTCTCTTAAATGACTGTTCCAAATTGTGCAGACGTTCTTCTAAATCATTCATAGAATTGCGTAAAATATGGCCACGGGATCTCAATGATATTCGTGGTGAGCTCTGCATCAAATCATCCTTGACACCCGAAAATGAGTGGCGTACACAGGACTTTTTCTCAAATTGTGAATTTTGATAAAGTTCTTGATGGCGCTGATGCTGCTGCTGCTGCAAATGATGATCGCACAGAGAGCGGCAATTGGTGACCACTAAAGCATCATCATTTTGTAAAGAATCCTCATAGTTATCACTTAAAATAGATATTCAAAAAAAAAAGTAAGTTTTTACGGTTTTCAACAAAGAAAAGTTTATAAATACATACTTACCTAGAATCTGTATTATTAATATCCATTTTACTGGTTGCTGTTAATAAATTCGATTTATTGTGTTTCAGAGTCAAATGCTCTTTGGCATGACGCGGACACAGAGAGCCCTTGCGTTTCTGAGAATCAAATGAATCTGGTGATGTTTCATACAGCTCACGACTGCTAAGAAAATCTACACCCGAATCTTGTCCATTGGAGTGTAAGGAAAACATGGAGGTTTCAAAGGAATGTGGAGAGCTTCAAAAATATTTTGTTGGTGTCATAATTATTTTAATTTGTCTGCATGTAATTTTAAATACTCACAGATTATTTACAGGCAGACAAGCATTGTATTTCAATACAAATGGTGAGGTGTTACTGCCCTCATCTTCCAGGGCGTTGTTGGCATTTCTTAATGCTGCAGATTTCACTACAGACTTGGGTAAAGGAACATCAATGTATTCACGCTGTCTTTGGCTATAACACACACACACACAGATTTGTTTATTTAATTTGTTCTTAGTTTATTAGAATTTTTTTACCAGACACCAAAAAGGATTTAAAATTAAGGAATTAGAATATGTTTACATAAACTCCAAAACCATATAATACTTAGCACCAAAATTATGGAAAATATAAAAAAGATTTAAAGCAAGATTGGCTACATTTAAAGCTAAGCTCCTGTTAGCCCTAAAATATCCTTGCAGATCAATTACCGTTACCGAAATAACTGCAATTACCGTTACCGCTGAAATACCATAACCGATTTAATCGAAAATACCTTTACCTCTAAATAGTGTCACCAATATTCTATAAATAATTTCAATTATAAAAATACATATTTTTAATCTACAAAATGTAAAATATAATAAAATAAAACCTTTTTCGACTTATTTTAAATTTTAGTAAATTGTAGGATGAAATTACAGTTATCATTAAAATATTGTTACCGAAACAACAACAATTAGCTTTATTTTGAAGCATTTTGAATAATTGGACTTATGTAAAAGTTGTTCTTAGCTATGAGGCAGTGTTTAAGTCCCGCAAATTCACCACAGAACTTTCGAAATAGAATTGAGTTATATCGTTATCTTTTTGGAATATATGATATTAAGGCCTGAGATTGTAAAATTCTTAACACACGTTTTTCATTAAAACTTTTAACCCAAGTATTATTTGATTATTTTTTTTATCAAGTTACCTTTGTAAAGCATCTCAGTTATTATGTTTAATGTCAATTATGTTCATTTGTTGTTAATCTGATTAAAATGAGTGACCAGAAAAAAGTGCGTACTAAAATTATTAAATATTTTCAACAAAACCCAACTTGGTCCTGCAAAAAGTTAGCCAAACAATCAAATGTTTCCAATGTTATTAAACAGTACCGGGAGAACTTGTCCGTTGATATAAATTCAAGTTCAGGTAGAAGGAATGGTCCACATGATGTTTCTAAAGCCAATAAAAAGAATGCATTTTCAAAAGAGCTCCCAACACCTCCGGTAGGAAAGCAGCCCGGTTAGGTCAGTACTCGGACTATTTGGTACGAAAAGTTAAAGCCAATGAAGGTCTAAAAGAATGCAAGGCTCAAAAAGTTCCTGACCGGAACTCTGCTAAAAATTTAGAGGCCACAGAAAGAGCACGGAAATTGAAGTCATATTTTATACAAAAAATATACCTGCTGCATAATGGATGACGAAATGTACGTATGGACAATTTTCCGCAGCTTTTGGGTAATTTTTTTTATGTTGCAGATGCTTGAGGGAATGTTGAAGAAAAGTTTAGGACCAAAAAGCAGACAAAATTTCCCAAAAAGTTGTTGGAAAGCAATATGCAGTTGCGGCAAAGGAAGGCAAACATTTGATACAAAGGGCTTTTAAATACCGAAATTTACATCAAGGAATGTTTACGAAGGAGGATGCTTCTATTCATAATATTTCTTAATGTGTCCACTTACTTTTGGCCTGATTTGGCATCCTGTCATTATGGTAAGGAAGGTCTTGAGTGGTATTTGTACCAAGAGAGGCAATTCCTCCAAACTGCCTGGAGCTGAGTCCTGTGGAGAGATATTGGGCTCTTGTTAAAAGAGAATTGTAGAGTACATAAAAGGTGTCCAAAAGTGTGGTAGATTTTAAACGGAGATGGACAACCTGTTCGAACAAAGTGACATAAAGCACTATGAAAACCAAAATGGAAGGGTTTTTGAAAAAGGTTCAAAATTTCATCATTAGTGATTAGAACTATAAAAATATTTTTTTTGTAAATTGTAACACTAATTTGAATCAAATAAAAAAAGATTAAAAACTGTAAGTTTAGTGTTTTCATTTTTATTAACATATATGTATTAGGGTGACAGCCGATTTTTTTTTTTTAGATTTCAAAGAGTGCCGGGTGGAATATTGTGACACTAGGTCTAAAAGATAAGTTCTGAAAATTTGAGCCAAATCGGACAACGATTTCGGGACGCGCATCGAGGTCAAAGGTCAGATATATGTAAAATGTTACTATTTATATGAAATAAATTTGTAAAACTCCTTAACTTTCTGCATTATGTTACAGAAATATGTAGATTTATTTATATTAATGAAAATTACAGTAAAAAAAATATTTTTCAGATTAAACCTATATCTCCTTTGGGTCAAATTGACCCACAAACTGTATTATCGTTAAAATTCGGGAAAAACGCAAATTTTTCAGTTTTTGTAAAAATTTTGCTACTAAATAATTATTTTTGCAATCGAATGCATACGAATCGAAATGTGTACGTAATTGTCGTTCTAATGAGATATAAAAGATAAAAATTGGTTAAAAAATTTTAAAGTTATTAAAAATTCCCCAGACCATTAACGTATCTCAGGCCACTTGAAGAAGAAATGTAGGAACAAAATTAACATATTTTAAGAAATATTAAAATAAAAGCTAATTTTTACTTAAAATATATCCGTATTTACATTCGTATGAGTTTTTGTCTTTGTAGAATACCGTTAACCTATTCCCAGGGATGGCCAAAAAAATTAATTTTTTTTAACGGCAGTTTCAAACCTCCATTTTCAAATTTTTAAAAATTTTCTTAAACAAATTTCAGAATTTTTTGATCATCACATTGGGATTTATTGAGATCATAATGGAGAATAAAAATATGAAAAAATTATGTCAATATCTCTTACAGTTTTTCCGTACCCACGATTTAAATTTTGTGATTTTCGGGAAAAAAAATTTTTTTGGTCATAATTTGGCGAATGAGAGCAATTTCCTTACTGTTACAAATTTTAAGTAAAACCTATATAGAATCTTATAGTTCAGATCATTTTAAATATACTCTGAAAGTTTTACTGAAATCGGACAACTTTAACCCTTAAATGGTGAAGGTCAAATGTAAAATTTAGAAATATTTGGAATTTCTAAATGAAAGATAGCGAAATATTATACATTTTTGAACAAATTTTTAAGGAAACTTGCGAAAAATATACCTTAAGGTCTTAAATATATAATAACAGTGCAAAAATAGAAATTAACCCTTAAAAGCACTTGGGGTCAAAATTACTCTAAATTTGACTGTGGTTTTCGCGTTTTTAAAAGTTTGGACCCCATATTATATTAAGGGTTAATTTAAATTTTTGAACTGTTATTGTATATTATAAAATTTATGTTATATTTTTCTCAAGTTTCATTAAAGTCGGCCCAAAAATATATAACATTTCGGCATCTTCACATTAGAAATTCCAAATATTTCTAAATTTTACATTTGCCCTTCACCATTTAAGGGTTAAAGTTGTCCGATTTCAGTAAAACTATCAGAGTATATTTAAAATGATCTGAACTATAAGATTCTATATAGGTTTTACTTAAAATTTGTAACAGTAAGGAAATTGTTCTCATTCGCCAAATTATGACCAAAAAAAAATTTTTTCCCGAAAATCACAAAATTTCAATCGTGGGTACGGAAAAACTGTAAGAGGTATTGACATAATTTTTTCATATTTTTATTCTCTATTATGATCTCAATAAATCCCAATGTGATGATCAAAAAATTCTGAAATTTGTTTAAGAAAATTTTTAAAAATTTGAAAATGGAGGTTTGAAACTGCCGTTAAAAAAAATTAATTTTTTTGGCCATCCCTGGGAATAGGTTAACGGTATTCTACAAAGACAAAAACTCATACGAATGTAAATACGGATATATTTTAAGTAAAAATTAGCTTTTATTTTAATATTTCTTAAAATATGTTAATTTTGTTCCTACATTTCTTCTTCAAGTGGCCTGAGATACGTTAATGGTCTGGGGAATTTTTAATAACTTTAAAATTTTTTAACCAATTTTTATCTTTTATATCTCATTAGAACGACAATTACGTACACATTTCGATTCGTATGCATTCGATTGCAAAAATAATTATTTAGTAGCAAAATTTTTACAAAAACTGAAAAATTTGCGTTTTTCCCGAATTTTAACGATAATACAGTTTGTGGGTCAATTTGACCCAAAGGAGATATAGGTTTAATCTGAAAAATATTTTTTTTACTGTAATTTTCATTAATATAAATAAATCTACATATTTCTGTAACATAATGCAGAAAGTTAAGGAGTTTTACAAATTTATTTCATATAAATAGTAACATTTTACATATATCTGACCTTTGACCTCGATGCGCGTCCCGAAATCGTTGTCCGATTTGGCTCAAATTTTTAGTACATATCTTTTAGACCTAGTGTCACAATATTCCACCCGGCACTCTTCAAAAATCGAACTCTAATTTTTTTCCATACAACTGATTGTCACTCTAATATGTATGTTAAAAATTTTTCAATCTCAGTCCTTATATAGAATTTCCTAGCAGTTCCTTAATTGATTATAATTTCTAGACATGGGTTTGTTAAAAATATCGAAAAACTTTATTCCTCGTTATTTTTAAATAATTTTTAAATTGCTTAAATATCTTTATTTTATTGTCAAAAAACAAACATTTAAAATAAAAGTGAACCATAAGTGCATGAGACCGGCGCGCAACAGCAATATAATCAGCTCAGATTGCGTGCGATTTAAAAAGGCTCAAATCTGTATCCATCATATCATCATATAACTGCTGCTAAGAAGGATTGTTTGCCACCAGTGGACACTATAAAATCACATCGATTTCGGCAGAGGTACTACTTCAAGATCTACTTAATCATACAGCTCAGCGCTTGCTAGTATCATTTAAAGGAAATGATTTGAAGAAATATGGAAACTGCAAAAGGGGATGTGATTGTTCTTCTGGACAAAAACAATACAAGCAATATGTATGTGAAAATACTTCAGACACAGATATGTTGATGGTGTCGTTCGTACCATTGCGGTTAATAAAAAATTTGAAAGACTCGGAGCCTTCGACCAGTACGATTCATACAAAGGATATTTGGAAAAATCAAACACCATCTTCTACAAAATACTGCAGACCAATTAAATTTGAATTTAAAAAGGAAACTCGTGAAGTCATTAAAAAAGAAGTCAGTGATATTAGAGCCTAAATTGCAACACTACAGCCATTTGAATTTGAGACTGACGACCAGACAATTAAAGTAAGCTACAAATTAGTGCTAACGATGGTAGATCGAAAAGTACGCCAGCCTTTGACTGACACAAAGGCTTCCTCCAGCTGCATTATATGTCAAACCACACCAAGCTACTTAAACCAAGTGCCGGAAAAATCATTAGATAATACTGATGCATATGCATTTGGATTATCACCGCTACATACAAGAATACGATTCATGGAATACATACTTAAAGTCAGTTATGATTTGGATTTTGGACCTACAGGATCAATAAGAAACAACGACACCAATAAGGAGTTAAGAAGTTTAAAAAAGAAACATATTCAGGACGAATTTTTTCAAATATGGGTTAATAATAGATCAACCAAAACATGGATCAGGTAATACAAATGATGGGAACTCAGCAAGAAGGTTCTTTTCAGATCCCGAAAGAGCATCTAAAATAACAGGTGTTGATATAAATCTTATTTCAAGATTTAAAACAATTATCGATGTACTTGTGTGAAAGGAACAAATTAATGCTAGAACATTTACTATTTGGAGGATAAATTCACTATATCCTCCAAATAGTAAATGTTCTAGCATTAATTTGTTCCTTTCACACAATAATATTGAACTGAAAACATAAAATGTTTAAAAAGTACCAGATATGAACGGTGTAAAGAATTTAATGGTCATAACCAGATTACGGAAATTGAAACAAATTTTAACAAAAAATTACTCCTCGAGCACAATGGACGACAAAATGTAGATATTGACTTTCAGTTGAAAGTTTTAATATTGCTGAAGCAAGAGACAATGTCGAAGAAAATAGTTAAGATTATATCAGAAAATGCCGAATAAAGTAATTTATAACTACGGGCTCTATAAACATTGACGGCGAAGGAGACCTTTACAGTTCATAATTCAACATACGTACTTTTGATCTAATTTCACTTCTTGTTACTCTAGTAAGATATCTAATACCATCCACCAAGTATGATTCCTACTCGGATTAGTTTTCCTGGAAAATTTACAGTATTATTTCTGCTCAGAGAAAACCGAAACATCTTGTTGTGATCACAAAAAACTGTTCTGGTAACTATAATCATAACCAAAAAAATTGGCGGCCACAATAGAAAAATTCGATCATTAAGACTAATTCATTCGATTAGCAAGAAATTTAGTTATCAATGTTTCAGAAATATAAACAATTTTATTTAAAGCAGAAAATTTCATTTAATTAGGTGCCTAATATTACAACTTCAAAGGAATCCTAGTTTATAGAAATTAATGACATAGTGGTTCAAGTTGATTAATATACATTTTGATTTCAAAAAATTTCATTTCGAAATGAATTACGTTAGAGTTTCGTGTTCGGTTTTAACTGAAACCGCGGGTTTTCAAGGCCTAAAACCTAAACCAACAATTATTCTTCGGTTTTTACTTTTATTATATTTTCAGTAGAAATATTCAAAATTAAGAAATGAAAAACAAACTTTTTCATCCAATAATTCTTCCAATTTCTTTAAAAACAAATCGATGTAAAAAATCTTAAGATTTCTTTAAATTTTTTTGAAGAATGTTGCAGGCTACCTTTTAAACAATGAATGACATAAACTCATTTAAAAAAAAAAAAAAATATTAATCATTCGAGTATTTCCTGACAATTAAAGCTTCAAATGACTATTTATTTAATTAAGAAAAAAATTAATGCAACATTTTTGTAACAAAGACTTAGTTATTTTCAAATATTCGATAAAAATATGGAGTACTAGCTGACCACCTAAATAGAAGAAATAAATAGTACTATTAAATTTAAAAAAGTACCATTTGAATAACGAAAAAATACTAATAGTTTTTATTAACTCAATATCATTAAGCTCTCTATCCTTGATTCTTTTTTAAGCCTAGTATTCTGTTCATATTTGCGAAAAATAATGGTTTTTTCATGCGAAAAATTGTATATGGGGCATTTCACGTCAAGTGAACCAACTTTTGAAATCGATGTCTTCCGATCGGGATGAAATTTGCACCAATGTTAGTTCTATTGGATAGTAATTCGGACACAATTTTTCAACAAGATCGGCCAAGAACTCTCTGAGTTATAGGAGGTCAAAATTTGACATTTTGGCCAAACAGGTGTTTTTTCTTATCCATATAACTTATTACCTATTGTTCTTAGCAAAATGTGTCCCAAATAGTTTAGATAGCTATTTATGCAATCTTCCGAAAAAAAAAATTAATAAAATATTTTTGACTTTTTTTTAAAAAAATCAAAAACATTTTTGACTTTTTTTTCAAAATGGGCCCTTTTTATTTTTTTTTTTTATTTTTTTTAAGAAAGCTTAGGTCTTTTCCTAAGCGACCTATATGGTCGCTTAGTGGGATGCGAGTGGGATATCTATCAAAAAAAATATTTTGTAACTCAAGATATGAAATTTTTTGACTTTTTTTGCAAAATCAAAAACTTTGTTGACTTTTTTTAAAAAAATGGACCCATTTTTTAATTTTTTTTTTTTGCTCAGAAGAAAGCTTATGTGTTTTTCTTTAACACCTTTTTTGTCGCTTAGTGGGATGCGAGTGGGATATCTATCAAAAAAATGTTTTGTAACTCAAGACATAAAATTTTTTACTTTTTTTTTTGCAAAATCAAAAACTTTTTTGACTTTTTTTCCAAAATGGACCCTTTTTTATTTCTTTATTTTTTTCTCAAAAGAAAGCTTAGGTCTTTTCCTTTAAAATCTTTATGGTCGCTTAGTGGGATGCGAGTGGGATAACTATAAAAATAAATGTTTTGTAACTCAAGACAAAGGTTTTTAAATTGATTTTTTTCATATTTTCATATTTCAAACCTTAAAAAAAAACCACTACAACTGACCGATAATAGCCACTGGAGGGGTGCAATGTGAGGCCGACCGCTATTAATTTTTCGCCCCCAAAATTTGTCTGAGTTTTGCATCTTGCGGCTTTTTTATTCAATCCTATAGGTAGTTTTCAGCGCAATAATTTATATTCGTGAGCGATTTTTGGAAGTGGACCTTATATGGGAGCTATGTCAAATTATGGACCGATCATCATGAAATTAGGTGGTGTTATTAATGTCTAGATGAAAGTTATTTATGTTGCATTTTATGTGTATACCAACATTTTTAGGATATTTATGCTCGTTAAAGTGATTATCGGAAGCAGGCATTATATGGGACCTATGACTAATTATGGACGGATCATAATAAAATTTGGTGACATGAATTCCGTATATATAAAACTTATTTGGAGAAAAACTTGTGTAGATACCTATATAAATTGAACATTTGTGACCGATAAAGTCCACTTTCGGGAGGACATTTGTATGGGGGCTAGGTAAAATAATGGACCGATTTCAGCCAGTTTCAATAGGCTTGGTCCTTGGGCCGAACATATTACATGTACCAAATTTTATCGAAATATCTTCAAAATTGCGACCTGTACTCTGCGCACAAGGTTTACATGGACAACCAGCCAGCCAGACGGACGGACGGACATCGTTTAGTCGACTCAGAAAGCGATTCTGAGTCGATCGGTATACTTTAAGGTTGGCTAGACTAATATTTTTGTGCAAAATCCAATACACCACAAATCCAATATACCCTCGCCACTATGGTGGTGTAGGGTATAAAAAGTGATTTTTATTCCTGAGGTTAACATATTATGGGTATTACAGTATCGAGGCTATGACATTTTAGTTAGGTTGTTACATACCATCGGAAAGGCTAATGTGTCTAGTTTCTCCGCGTAAGTTTAATTTTTAAGGTTTACACACAAATATGAAAAAAATCAAAATAGTGCATATCCTAAAAATTTAAAAACCTTTGTCTTGAGTTACAAAACATTTATTTTTATAGTTATCCCACTCGCATCCCACTAAGCGACCATAAAGGTTTTAAAGGAAAAGACCTAAGCTTTCTTTTGAGAAAAAAATAAAGAAATAAAAAAGGGCCCATTTTGGAAAAAAAGTCAAAAAAGGTTTTTGATTTTGCAAAAAAAAAAGTAAAAAATTTTATGTCTTGAGTAACAAAACATTTTTTTGATAGATATCCCACTCGCATCCCACTAAGCGACAAAAAAGGTGTTAAAGAAAAACACATAAGCTTTCTTCTGAGCAAAAAAAAAAATTAAAAAATGGGTCCATTTTTTTAAAAAAAGTCAACAAAGTTTTTGATTTTGCAAAAAAAGTCAAAAAATTTCATATCTTGAGTTACAAAATATTTTTTTTGATAGATATCCCACTCGCATCCCACTAAGCGACCATATAGGTCGCTTAGGAAAAGACCTAAGCTTTCTTAAAAAAAATAAAAAAAAAAAAATAAAAAGGGCCCATTTTGAAAAAAAAGTCAAAAATGTTTTTGATTTTTTTAAAAAAAAGTCAAAAATATTTTATTAATTTTTTTTTTCGGAAGATTGCATAAATAGCTATCTAAACTATTTGGGACACATTTTGCTAAGAACAATAGGTAATAAGTTATATGGATAAGAAAAAACACCTGTTTGGCCAAAATGTCAAATTTTGACCTCCTATAACTCAGAGAGTTCTTGGCCGATCTTGTTGAAAAATTGTGTCCGAATTACTATCCAATAGAACTAACATTGGTGCAAATTTCATCCCGATCGGAAGACATCGATTTCAAAAGTTGGTTCACTTGACGTGAAATGCCCCATATGCTAGAAATGATCAGCTGTTGGTTTTAATTTCGTGCGAAAGAAGTGCTGCTTATGCTATTTCGTGTGGAAAAATAAGGTTGCCAGATGTATATTACTGTTTTTGCGAAATTATTTCGCATATATTTCATTCCAAATATCTTATATGTAGTTTAACAGCATTTTGCGCGATATTTTGAACAGAGTACTAAGCTTTACTCAGAAGCATATCAGCCAACTATTATGTATTTAAGTAAAATAATTTAATATAATAAAAAGTACCAATTTTCCACACTTGAATCACTGTCAAGTTTGAAATTTCAAAGTATATTCCTTAATCTGGTTCAATATTATAGAAAATTCAAAAAATACTATTTGAAGAACGAAAAAGTACTCCTGAGTTTGGTTTAGTTCTCCATATTAGGTATCATAATACCATTGAGCACCCTATTCTTGATTATTTCTTTACTGAGAAGCATGTTAGCCACCTTTAATGTATATATGCTAATTAATTTAATATAATAAAAAAAAAAAACTATTAAAAAAAATGTTCCTTTATCCTCTTGAACAACAGTTTGAACTTTAAATGTGTATAGCATTTCCTATATTATTAACAAAACCGAAAAAAACTTAAACCGATTGGTTTTCAATTTTTTAAAACCGAAACCTCGGTTTTGAAGATTTAACTTAACAAGATTCAACCTTCAAAATTTTTGAATAAAACAATAGACTTTATTTAATGTTGACCGATTTACATTACGTGTTGGACTACCATTAAAAAACGTTGAATCCACATTGGTTTACCAAATAACTGTATAATTCTTACGCTTAAAACGCTGGCAAATGTCTATGAATACTTATTCGTAAAACTTTACGGGTATTTGGATTTATATAGTATCTAGCGGACCCGGTTCGCTTCGCCACCACAATCGTAAATAAAAATTGTTTAATAACGGACATTTTATTTTGTAATGATATTATTTTACGTTTTCACAACTATACGAACCTAAGTCCAATTTCAATATTTTAGGTTTATTATTATAAAATATTCATTATTATAAAATACCAATAATTATCTCTTTTGAATTCACATTCACTTATGCTTAATTTTATGTTTCTAGGTTCATTATTAAAAAATATTAAAAAAGTCTGTTAGTAGGAAAAGAGTACCTGTACATCCCTTTATTGTAGCTTTTAATTCAATTGGGATCATGTGCGCAAGAAAAGATATTTGTAAAAAAAGTATCAAACTGTTTACTTGGATTTGGCTCAATCTATCAAATCTCGAGTTCCAAATAAAACCATGTTCGTTAATTTTGTTATGACTGTAGGAACAAATGCTTAATCATTTTTAATAAAATGTATTTTCTCCCTAAAGAGTTCGTATTTCCAAAAAGTACACAATTTATATTTAGTGTTTTCTGATAAGTAATTAAGTAAGAGAGCTATATTCGGCTGTGCCAAATCTTATATACCCTTCACCAAATTGTACTTTAAACTAAAATAATTTTTGTAAAATTTTTTTTTTCAATATTGTTTTTCAAAAGTTTTTTCCAATTTTTTTTAAAAATTTTCATTATTAGTTTAAAAATTTATTTTTTTTAATTTATTAGTGAAAAAATTTATGACAAATAAATGTTTTTTTGTGAAAAAATTCGGGTTAAAAAATATTTTTCTTGATTTTGACCCATTGTATGTCCAACTTACTATAGCCTTATATATCGTTGCAATGGACTTTGAAATATCTATCATTAGATATCCATATTGTCAATATTTATGACTTAGCAATTGAGATATAGATCAAAAATAGGCCAAAAATAGAGGTTGTCTCGGATAATAAACTGCTTTCAATTATTTAATAATTGAATCCAATACTCATATGGTCAAACATAAAATGAGAACATACAAAGAAAAACGTGATATCAATTATGAAAATTTGATTTTCAATAATCTTTTCAATTAAAGTTTAACCTAAATAGTAGAAATTCCATATTGACAAATATTCGTATACATATGTTTAAAGCCAGTATAACAACTCAACTGGGAACGTAGTGACTCGACCTAGTTGACTTTATCACCTGTGTAATATGCAAAATTTAACAATCACAGACTTTCGCATAGATTTCCTCAAATATTAACAGGTTCCAAATAATAATTAAATGTCTTAACCCTAGTTTACAGATTCCAAACGAAAAATTCGTTTAGACATTTTGAGTATTTTTCACAAACAATTTATTAATGATTTTTCTGATTGTAATCCATACACAGATCCTTATAGATTTCTATATCGTAATTTGTTTAGTACTATAGAAAAACATTTAATTTTAAATTATCTTCCAATTATAACCGTAAAATTACTATTTGAAAGTATGTATATATTTTGTTGACGTTATTCTGTATTATAAAAGTCACCAAATATTAAATAAACATGTGTTGGTTAAGTTTTTTTTCGACAAATATTTGATTAAATGTATTTTAAAAGTTTTAAGATCGTGCCATAGATTACCCATTGAAATTCATAAAAGTTCACCATATTAATGTAAAAGAAATTGTGCCATTTTATAACCAATCCATAAATTAAATTAAAAAAATTAGATAAAAATCTGTGCAACTCACTCATTATTTAAATGTTGATGATGATGTTGATGCTGATGTTGTATTTGAGGCACATATTGATGCTGTGTGTTTTGCTGTTGAGACTGTGCATTATTATTGTGACTATGATGATGATGGGCATGAGGATGATGATAGTGAGACGAAGAATGTTGTTTCGATAATGTAGAATGTGTCTGACTGAGAGGTTGCGTTGTTTGATGATGCGGTGTTTGCAACTTGGCGGCAGTCCAGTCTTGAGATAGTTTTTGTGTTGCCACCGCTGTCGACTGAGTCTTGCCAGAAGAACACAAAGATTCTAAAGATATAAGGAAAACAATTAATTGCAGAGTTTAAGGAAAAAAAAAACTTTTCAAATTCCAAAAAATAAAGAAAGATAGAACAAACAACAAACGTATAAAAGTAAGTTGGCATATTTACGTTGACTCTGTCTTTGGAGTTGTTGATGATGTGGATCTGGTGTTACTGCTTGTGCTTGATGATGGCGTCTGCGGCATGAATCTAGACCAGCACGTGCTATGGTATATGTTAAACCCGTTTCGGATGATGGAAATTCTTGTTGTGACCATAGACCACTACAGAAAAGATTTAAACAGAAATATTCAATTTAGTGCGTGTGATGATGGTGTTTCAAGCAGAGCAACATGTTCGCTGCTAATTATCTAGGAAAATTGTTAGAATTATTGGCATATTTTTATGGTTTAACAAGAGAAGCTTGGAATTATCTATTGTTGTTTGTAGAACAATGCCTGTATTTTATTGTTTGTTCATTTTGGAAATGAGGTCAAATTGTTACTAATATAGAAAGTACCGTTATTTTTTTATTAACCACAGATTACTGATTATTTCAATTGTATATACCCATAACAATTTCTTAATGAAACAACTAATTAAAACAACTATTCCAAGATTCTCTTTTTTGTTTTTTAATGAACAGTTTTTATTCTGAGTTGTATTATTTTCTTTTAACTTAAAATGTAAGTTGTTTGACTATGTTCTAATAAATGCTTATGTTTAATTAAATGCTCTCATTTTTAGCAATAAGTGGGAAATTGTAAAATCATCAGTCTGTTTTAATATAAAATTAAAATGTTGCTCTTAAAAACTAGAAATTATTGCAAAAATAGTTAAATTTGTTAAAAAAATATTTTACCGTTTTTGTCGCATACACATGAAACACAATGCTGTGAGGGCAGCCCCGATGCCACAAAACGCCACCAAAACAATGGCTACAATCTCTAAACTGCTCCAGAATGTTGCACTATGTGTGGACTTACGGGGCATTTGACCAAATTCAGCCAATTCTATAATGCGTGGCATTGCCTTACTGGAATCCCAGGGTCCATCGGGATTATTTTGCAGCAGCTGCTGTTGTTGATGATGTTGCAGCGTGTCTAGTTGTATGGCAGCAAGTGATCTATAAAATTGGATAATAAGATTTCAATATGATTTTTATAAGGAGATATGAGATTGAAAAGCTTAAACTTACTCTTGTAGCTGTTCCATTTCAACTACAGAATTTGAGCGATAATCGACGGCATAGATGTAAGCATCAGTACTGCAAAATTGAAAAGTAAATAAAAAAGAAAACTAATTTGAGAAATAAGTCAAACTCCTGTATTCTTTCATATTGTTCATATTTTAGTATTTGTTTTTATGCTTAAAATGAACTATATGAACAAGAAATATGAACAATTTAGTCTTCATAAGAATAAAATTAAAGCATAGTGTTGGAACTAGGAAAATAGGAGGGAGGGAAGAGGGAGTAGCGTTTGTGGACATTCGATTTGAACTTTCCTACATTGAAAATGACAGGAAACACTTCAGCGGGAAGTTGGTTCCACATACGTACAGAATGACTAAAGATGAAATTTGTTGTGCAGCCCACAGTGTGTTGTGCGGCCCACAGAGGGATTTTGGTGTAAAGAACCCTATTTTTCGACCATTCAATTTCAAAAATCAAATGATGCAGTTTTGTAGAGAAATGTTGTAATTTTTTAATAAAAAATTTAATTATATTTTCAAGCAATTCAGTGGTTTATATATGTATAATTTTCCTGGTAATACCATTTACCTTTAACATATTAAATAAATAATAAACAAAATATGAGGATATCATATACCGTTAAGATATCATATATAATGTAGCCCCACTTTCCCCCAAGCTGTCTAGTTTCGATTAAAAAAAATTAGTTCTCGGAACAGGATAAAAACTTAAAATTGTTTGTCGAATGATAAACGAAATATCAAAAAATGCTTCTCTATGTATGGGTTTCATGGACGGTGGGCGTGACCGATTTTATAGAAACTCGGCATGCGTTCTTATTTTTTGTTTCAGAAAATGTATGTACCAAATTTCCAGACTTGCTTGGATATGGTAAATCTTATGCAAAAAATCGATTTGTACCAAATTTCTAGACTTTTGCTTGGATATGGAAAATTTTATGGTAAAAAATCGATTTGGATTGCATGGGCAGTGGGGGATGGGGGTGGACGATTTTGATAAAATTTCAGTTTTTTTTTTAAATTTAGTCCATATAATTCTTGGTGCCAAATTTCAATGCTCTACGACCACTTCTTATAATTTTTGCACAAAAATTTATGAAGCCATCCCTCTTTGCGGCCCACTGGTCAATCGGCTACAAAGGGATGTGTTCTTGATTAAAAAAGTGTATTACGTAAAGAGTTCCCTTATTTCAGTAGAACTCATTCTATTATAGTACCGATAGAACAGTGAAACGCAGCCCACGGAGTTCTAACCAATAATCACCTTCGCCCTCTCCTGTACGCGTTCGAGAAGCTCCAAAATAAACTTTGAAGCACCGGCCCATACATGGGAGTTGTACTCAATTTTCGGTCGGTGGTGTAAATAGTGAGGAGATCAGATGGAGTGAAGAACTTCCTACATCGTTTCAGAAATTCGAGACACTTGATTCCTTCTACACTTGAAAAATATGTTTAAACCAGCGGACATTACATTGTATTCTCATGTTCAGAACGTCAAGAGCTTCTGATTCCATAATATTTACACCACCCATAAATACAGATGAAGCGTTTTAGTGTCAACATGCAACACTGAGTCTTGCGAGCGTTTGAAGGTCCCGATTAAGGGAACCATCATGATTCTCCTCATTGCCCCAATCTCCCCAATGGTCTGTAACAGAATGAATATGAATAGCAAATGTTACTGTCATCTGCAAAATAATAGAAAGGATTGGAAGTTTGACGTAGAAGGTCATTTAGAAAAAATAAGAAATAGATTAGGAGAAAGAACGGAGCCTTGCGGTACCCCTGAATGTATCTTGAATTCGTTTGATGCGATCACTGAGGAAGCTCGATATAAATCGAGAGTAGTTAATACTGACACCAAAAGCAATAATGTGTGTTTAATTTCCTGCTTATAGGTTCATTATTATAGAAATTTCAGTAATAGTTTCTGTTACCTCAATATCATTATGCCCTCTATCCTTGATACTTTCTTTACTCAGAAGCATATCATCCAACTATTATGTATACATATAAGTAAAATATATAGAAAACTAGCTTGACCCGGTGCGCTTCGCTACCCCTGTCGTAGTCTATGTTGGAAATTTCAATAAAATCGTTTCGGCCGTATTAGTATTTATTGTTTAAGAACTAAAGGTACCAATTTTACCGGTTTTCCCCCTGTTTACCCCTTTCTGGTCCAAGTATTGAAAAAAATTATAGCCTATTGACGCTTCCAAGTAAGGATCTATCTACGTTCCAAATTTCAATAAAATCGATTCAGCCGTTTAGGCGTGATGCTCAAACAAACAAACAAACAAACAAACTTACAAAGACATTTATATATTTATATAGATAATAGAAAAAGTAACAAATTACTTTGAAATTTCAAATTTGACATGGTTTAAGTGTCAAATTTGAAATTTCAAAGTAATTTCCTGATTCTAGGTTCAATATTATAGAAAATTCAAAGAGTACTATTTGAAGAACGAAAAAAATACTCCTTAGTTTATTTTAGTTCTCCATTTTTGGTATCATAATACAACTGAGCACCCTATTCTTGATTATTTCTTTACTGAGAACCATATCAGCCAACTGTAATGTATATAAGCTAACTAATTAAATATATTAAAAAGGTACCATTAAAAGTACCAATTTTCCTTTATCCTCTTGAACACTCGTCAAGTTTGAACTTTAAATTTGTATAGCATTTCCTATTTTATCAACAGATTTAATAGTTAATAAATTATCACAAAACCGAACCGAAACCGATCGGTTTTCAATTTTTTAAAACCGAAACCGCGGTTTTGAAATTCTTCGGTTTTTTGGAAACTCTAATGTTGCCCGTCGTTAAGTAAATTATTGAACTCCAAACTTCGCTATCTATAATGACCCACAAATTTAATTCCGCTCTTCAGATTTTGTTAATTTTTGGCACAATATACACAACGGAGCCATTTATGTTTTTCCATTTTTATATCTTATGTAATATTTAAATTATATAAATACATAGAAATATAATATTTCAATATAAAAGTGCATTCATAATGCAAATGCAATTTTATGTTTTGACAAATATCTACCCATTTGATAGTTACTATTACACAATATATTAAAATGTGAAATGTTTAGAATGTTGGCAAGATATTAAGGGGCTTCGGAAAGTTGATTTCAACAGACAGACGATATTTATAACGATATAGAATATATATATACTTATGTATTGTAGAAAAATGTTCTGAAAAATACTTGGATGACGTTAGCTGGTAGCGCAAAGGATCTAAAGTTTCATGATGCATTTAAAGAAGGGTAAAACAGAATTTTTGTCTGTTTTTGCCTTCAAGTTTTAAAAAAATGTTCCCAAATATTTTTAGTTTTTCTCTATAGAAATCCCTAGGGCCTGGGGAATTTTTAATAACTTGACAATGGTTTTAACCAGTTGTGTCTCTTATATTGTTTAAACCATTGTCAAGTTATTAAAAATTCCCCAGGCCCTAGGGATTCCTATAGAGAAAAACTAAAAATATTTGGGAACAGTTTTTTCAAAACTTGAGAAAAATATTTTTGAGAGTCCAAGATTTACAATTTCAGTTAAAAGTTTTAATTAGCCCATAAATATACTTGGGGCAAAATTTACACCAAACTTTTAAAGCCAAGAGAAACCCAGTCAATTTATTTATTTTTTTTTCAAACAATAATAAAAAAAATCAATTCAACTCAAAATAGTTTTAAGAAGTTGTGATTCCTACCGCAGTAAAACATTAATTCAATTTCATAATTTTAAAATAATGTTTCTCCTTAGATTCAAGCACTAAAGCCCTAAAAATTCAAGCACTTAACCATTTTGTTGAAAAATATTTGAAAAAATTCAATATTTTTCAAACAAAAAACATGTGGCTTGAATTAATAATTCCTTTTTACTGGAGAATGCTATTGACAGGGTAACATAGAAACGAGACGTAATTGTCAAAAACCCATGTCTGTTGTCAAAAACCTATGTCTTGCAACAACAAAACACATGTTAGTCAATGTTGTTGTGTCAGTCTTATGATTTGTTATAGTTTGGTTTGACAAAACCTCTATGTATTCTCTATGGCTATTGATATAAAATCTAATACAACTATAATTCAATTGCTACACACTGTACTCAAGGCTTGAATTGCACTTGTTTTTAACTTGAATGCCAGTTAAAATACTTATCGGAGTATGTCGGGAAAATTTATAAAAAAATGCTTAAAAACTTATTAATTTGAAATTAGATCCAGTGTGCAAAATACAAATATACAAAATACTAGTTGAAAAAATATATATTAGTAAACTTAAACACTTACGCCGGTTCCAATCCGCCAATGTGAGGCTCCAGCAAACGCACTCGAACTTCCATGCCAATTGCCTCACTTAGACCCTGCATTAAAGCATCGATTTTCTTTTCCACCTCTACCGGTTTACCCGCCACCACAATACGCACTTGTTTCTTTTCATCGATTATGTAGACGAAAACATTCACAATACTACTGCGACCATCATCAGCCCCAGCACGGTCGGTGGCCTTGACATCAAAACCATAAACACGATCATTCGAAGGCTCTATATTCGCAATTAAACGTATTTTGCCCGAAGTTTCATCGATACCAAATAGGCGTGAATGTTCGTTAAGCAAACGATAACGTATTTCAGAATTTAAGCCCATATCAGGATCAATGGCTTCTACACGGGTAATGGGATAGCCAAATGTGGCCGAACGTGGCACTACAGCTATAATGGGCTGACCGCTTTGTTTAAATTTGGGAGCATTATCATTTTCATCCAAAATCTTCAGCACTAAGCGGCATTCGGTGTTTTCCAAGCCCTCCAAACGTTCATCGTTAACTGGATAGGATAAATGAGCATAAGTTCTGGCCTCTCGATTTGGTTTTTCACCTTTAAGGCGCAGCTGATAACGATCGTTTTGTTCACGATCAAATGATTTTAGGGCATAAAGTATTGAAGTCTTGGGCTCAAATTCAAATGAAACCTGGCCCTCTTCTAGGGCGTCTAAGCCCTCCTCCACCCATAAAGACCAGCGCAAAGATTCTGGATTGAATTCCTTAGTAAAGTTGATTTTCAAAAGTTCGGTAGGTGCTTCATTATTTTCCAACAATTGTATTTCATAGTATTGATGTTGAAAGAGTGTAAAATTCTGAAAATTAATAACTTCTTCTGGCTTAGGTGTGGTGGTCTCTATTATAGCCTGTCCTTGCAGGTTTACTAGCACTATGGCCGTGGAGCTTAATGAGGGACTACCCAAGTCAGCTGCTATGACAGTGACATTTAAATGTTCATAATCATTGTAGCCTCTAAAGTTGCTAATGGTGGTTATGGAACCTTCTCTGGAATCTATATGAAAAACAGGCACACCATGCCCTTCCTGATGCAGCAGAGAATACAACACCAAACCATTGCCATTTCCTATGTAGTCTTTGTCTAGGGCGTTAATCTGTTTAACAAACATACCAGGTCTGGTATTACGATCCAAATAGGCCTTGTATAAAGGCACCTTCATAGTTCTATCCGGTACATCGGGTATATAAAGCTCAGCTTTGGTAACATCATCGTAACCAATAAATTCAGGTCTATTGTCATTCAAATCTAAAACATTTACTTCCACCTCTACGGAGGAAGAGAGCCGGTATAAGGGCTCTGCATTGTCTGAGGCTATGACCTGGAAGGTATATTTGTCTCTGATTTCTCTATCCAAAGAAGCTATAATCTTAATAACACCCGATACGGGTTTAATTCTAAATGGCAAATCTGTTTCACTGAGCGAATACGAAACATTAGAGTTTTCACCAAAATCCAAATCTACCGCTACCACTTGACCCAATACCGAATCTTTATAATCTCCCTCCTGGGTATCAAAACTGTACCAAGACTTTTTAAAAACAGGAGCATGATTATTAACATCTATTACCACAAATCTTAAGCAGGTGGAATCTTGCAAATTGTCAATATCGGTGGCAGTGATATTCAGCATTACCTCAATGTTGGCTATTAAGGGGTAGTTAATCATAACCTCTCCCGTTAATTTGTCTATGGCAAAATACTTAATATTATGATGTTTATTAGTCAATTGAACACCCATCAAACGATCCACATGCTCAGCAGCCAACTCATAATGAATTTGGGCATTGCGTCCAAAATCTTCATCTGTGGCAGTTACTTGCAGAATCTTGGTTAAAACTGGCGTATCTTCGTAGACCGCAAACAAAGGACATTTATGTAGAGGCAACATCGCTCTAGTTATCCTAGATCTGGCACGCATTCTTGATCTAGAACGTGGTCTGAGTCCTTGAGTATTATTGAAACCACCTTCTCCTGTATGCAGTCTGGGAGATCCGGGTAAGAAATACGGAGGTATTACTATATTCGAAGACAAAGAGGCCATGGTAGGCATTAGATTGGTAGATGATTCCACAAAATATATCTCCATGTCGGTGGTATATTCCCTAATTTCCACTTTCGAGTCTTTAAACACTGAAATCCTTTCAAACATGGGAGCATTGTCATTAACATCAGCTATTAGAATATTTAAATTGGCATAAGAAGTCAAACCTCCTGTATCAACAGCTAGAATTTTCAGAGAATAAATTTGTTCTTTTTCACGATCTAAAGGCTTAAAGCCGGAATAGGATATTTTGAAAAATGGTTGATTGTTCATTTTCAAGTTGATAGGTTTCAAATCGGTTTGCATTTCCAGATATTTAAAATCCTCTTTCCACTGTTCGGTCAAATTGTAGACATCAAATATTTGCGGAGTTTTTAGGACAGTGGCATTATCATGCTGTACTAGTTCCACCTTGAACATATCACTATAATCACCCTGCAGCATGACTTTAAATTCAGCATTTTTACCCAAATCCTTATCGGAAATGAGAATAGGTTTATTTAAGGCCACCTCTAAGCCCTTTACACTGTTCTCTTTAATCAGACCCATGTAGTTGAGATCACCAAATTCGGGTGGATTATCATTGACATCATCTACCTTAATTTCCACTTGGTAAATACCAGCACCACTAACCAAACCAGTGGTGTATTCCACTATAACCGTTAAGTCGTATTTATCTTTTACTTCACGGTCCAAGCCCGTCAAGGTTAGCAATGTGCCGTCTTCGGTTATGGTAATTTTATTGATAACTTCTTGCTGATTGGCTATAATGTAGCGCAGTTTTATATTATTATCCTGTACCAAACGTCTGGGCAAACGTTTTCTAATCTGTTGTCTTTGATTTCGATTACGAAACCGGGAGTTGAGAGTAACATTGGTTTCAGCCGGTAGACTTCTATAGGATTCTAAATCATTGTTGACAATATTAATGCCATTTTTATACAGCAATTGGCCAATTATGCCGCCCACTATGTTTTCATCTATGTGGAATTTAATAATATTCATGTTGATTTCCCTGGAAAGTAATTAATTTATTAAGGGAATTTTACTTTTTTTAATGGATAAGTAAGTAAAACTTACTCAATGACTGGTCTCAAAGGCACTCTAGCTTCAGGTTTTGTTACCACATGGATGGTAACATTTGTTATTAATACCCCTTCATCGGTTAAATCAGGAGCAGGCACTGTAGTTAATGGTTGCGAGCTGCGCGACATACTCAAAGGTTGTGTGGAGTTGGCAAATAGCTAAAAGTTTGAACGTTTTAAATTATGTATTAAAATTAGTGTGATATTTATTATAACTTACATAATTAGCCACTGCCTCAAAAAAATAGATTTTGCGACTGAATTCCGATAATTCTCTTATTACAGTTATAATACCCGATCTTTCTTCTATGGCAAAGGGTACTCCTTCTGAATAGGTATGCAAAAGATCATACATAATTTCATCTTCTCCATCATAAATGAGTGTGGTACGAACTTGACCCACTGAGGTGCCCAAGGGAGCACTGGCACCCACCCAAAATTCATAAGGTGCTCCTATGAAATCAATAGCCTGATCATCAATGGTGGCATATACTTCAATTGTAATAACGGCCAAGGAGAATCGTCGCTCGGAAGGATTTAGAGGCTGGAAAGTAAAAAAGATGTTACCAATTACCACATTACTTCTGTTGAAGTATTAAATTAAATTGTACTAACCTGATCACTGGCTTCCACAAACACTGCAATTCTCCCCCTCCTCAATGGTCCAGCCACATAGATGGTGCCATTTTTATTATCCAAACGAAATGGTATGTAACCACTTTTCTTTGGCCTCTGCAACTCATATAACAGCATGCCATTGGGTCCTTCATCCGGATCCAAGGCCACAACCTGTCCGATCACATAACCCACTGATGCAGTTATGGGTACTTTAAATTCATACAAGTTTCCATGTTCAAATTTGGGTGTATTATCATTTTGATCGAGCAGCGTTATCTCTACCTTAACCATACTTGGTCCGGGTCTCTTGAGATTAATGTCTTCCATGTAGGAGGGTGTTCGTTCTAATGCCTCTACCTCCAAGTGAACGGCTTTACGCTGTTCACGATCTAGCAAACGATCATCGCGTACGGTAATCCAGCCAGAACGGGAATCTATACGAAAAGCACCATTAGCCTCTGGTTCCTCTTTGAGATTATAGAGAAATTCGGCATTTTCTCCTTGATCACGATCGATAGCATTCACTTGTAGGACACTGAAGCCGGTGGGTAAATTTTCCACTATGGAAATATTGTAAAAGTCAGCTTCAAATTCCGGAATATTGTCGTTTAAATCAAGGATTTCCACTTCGATTCTAGAAGATAAAAACATGAAAGAATTATTGAAAAAGAAAATGAAAAATATGTGAACACCCACCTTGCCAAAGCCTTCTTCAACGGATTGTCTTTTTGCCTCGCTTCTATCTGCAAAACAAAAGTATTCCCCGGCAAACTTTCCTCTTCCAAATCGATTTCCTTTTGCAAATACATGATGCCATTATGAGGATTCACACGAAATAATTTCCGTTCATTGCCCGATATAATGTCATAGATTAAAGTGGCATTTAAAGAATCCTGATCGAAAGCCATTATGGGTGGATCAAAATACAAAGGTACTCTAATAGGCATGCCCTAGTAAAATATAAACATAAGCATTTAACAAAAAACATTCAATTAACAAAACTCACCGTCATGGGATAAAATTCATTAATCTTTGTACGATATACACCCTCGGTGAATTTGGGCGGCAAATCATCAACATCTTTAATATTTATAGTGATGGTGGTATTAACCTGATTTGCGGGAGTACCACGATCCCAGGCAAACAGCGGTAAACTAAATAAACGTATGCCATTATCAAAATCCAATTCCTTTTTCAAAATCAACAAAGGTCTATGAGGACTCTTCAAGGCAAAATATGGACTGCCATCGGCTGACAATTGTTCTGGCACTGTAGACATACTGAAGTGTACCTCTGAATTGGGTGTATTGGGTTTATCACGATCAAATGCCTGTATACCCTCAAACACTATTGTGCCGGGTGGGGTATTCTCATCGATATCCACTATATAGGGAGTATTCAGAAACTCCGGTTTGTTATCATTAACATCTTCTATATACACCGTCACCGAGAGATAACTTCCTTCCTCTAGTTTCTCATTTTTTGCCGCACATACTATGCGAAATTTTAATAGATTTTTTGGCACATCTCTGTCCACAAGATCTTCCAGAGATCTTGTCAGTGTCACAACCACTGTGGTAGTATTTACTTCATGTATGGCAAAATATTTGTGATCTCCTGAATTATCAGCCGATTGCAGAGCGATTTTTGAACGTGGATACGCTTTAAGTATGAGAATTTCTTTACCAGTTTCGGCATCTTCACGCAGGCGAATGAAACGTACTCCTTCACTTTCTGCTGAAACGCCATCGTGAAATGCACAACCGGGATGACCTGAAAGAGGATGGGAAATTGGTTTTATTATGTATATCCTATGAGGAATGTTCAATTTATAGTTGGCTAGCGTCGTTAACATAAAATAAAATGCATTAGGAAATCTTTCTTGAAGTTTTAATAACCTTAGTCGTAAATGGATGCTATATAAATTTGGTGTATTATCAGGAAATACGTTTCCAAAACTTATTATGGTCCTAATGATTGTGAGTAAACCTGGCATCACTTCAATACTGGATGGCTAAATATACAAAAAATATTATATTTACTGACTCCTTGTGAAATACTAAAACGTCCTAGATATGTCCATCTGTTGAAAGCACGATAGGGTCTAGAGCATTGTTGCCCACAATTTTGCTTTCCTATCACGCGAGATAGGACAAGCAAATTCTGCCAACGTTACGTTGACACACATACACTATAAGCTTACTTGTGTGGTTTCTTATAATGATCATGTGTTTGTTGCTTTGTTTTCATCTCAGAGAACAAAATCAAATCAGTCGCTGTTTAGCACTTGTTGAAGCAAGATCTTGTTACGCAACTTTTTTGAATGCTCTTATATTTTTTTGCAAATACACACAGCAAAATGTTTGATGAGAATTGGGAGTATGATTTTTTTTTTTATAGAAAATATGGATGGCGAAGCACAATGTATTGTGTGTTATCGTACTTTATGTCGTAAATCTTTATTTTTTATAAAAAGACATTATGAGATTTGCCATGCATATTTAGGTAATCTTACTTTAAGCTTTTCAGTGTACGACTTAAAATATTGTGATGAATTTTGCTCTCCGCTGCCTAACAAACACAAACGAAACTGTTGTAGTATGTGTGTGGGCAACACTGGTCTAGAGGGAAGGAACTAGGATGTTGTTTTTCTCTATTGATCAGAAGTGTTTGGTATTCAGCATTTTTGGTAATTTTTCATACAATTTTCCAGTGTTTACAACATGTTTAGTTCATTTAACATTCAGTTCTCTCTACGATGGGTAGTCATCTTGACGCGATGTAGAGGCTTAAATTCGATGGGCATTTCCATATTATGATTCCGAATAGGGATTTATGGCAACGCGGACTCTTCCCCCTACTGATGTCATACGGATATACCCTGATGGCTCTAACAGGGGTAATAGAGTTGGTGGAGGTTTCTATATTGAAAACTTTGGGATAAAATCCTACTTTAGGCTACCTAACTTCTGTACTGTTCTTCAGGCGGAAATTACTGCCATTAAACGTGCATCCAACTGGCTGAGGTATTATCGAATATCTGGTGATATATGTATATTTACTGACAGCAAGGCTGCCATAAACAGAATAGCGGGTGTCTTTACGACATCTAGGTTAACCGAGGAATGCCGGATATCCCTGAATGAGATAGCGGGACATTCTAGGGTAACGCTTATATGGTTCCCTGGACACGATGGAGATCAGGGTAATTGTATAGCAGATGATCTGGCCAAAAGGGGTGCGATGATGTTATATGCAAGATGGCTGTTCAGCAGAAACTATATGAGACTGCACAAAACAGGTGGACTAATGAACCTTCCTGTGCTACAGCGAGGTCGACTTGGCCCGTATATGATCCCAGCAGGACGAGTCTACTTATAGATTACAGTCGTGAGCAAATAAGGCTAATTGTCTCCTTTATTACAGGACACTGTTTAATCGGGACACATGCTAGAAGAATGGGCTTACGGTACAATGATTACTGTAGAAGCTGCCATAATGAAGAAGAGGAAGAAACTGTGTATCACCTTTTCTGCCAATGTCCGGCTCTGACAAACCTGAGGGAACGCATAATCGGATTTCCATTCCTATCATGTTTGGACGAGCTATCAAGGATGAATCTGAGACGAATCTATTCCTTCATCCGGGAATCTGGCTGGTTTAATTTGTGATACCCGCTTGGGTATCACAATGGGATCAGATCTGAATGGACCCAAGTGAGCTGCTTGAGGAGCGGCTGCCCATGGAACCTAACCTAACATTCAGTTCAGAAAACAATTTGTTAAATTCTAATGGTAAATGCATAACCTGTGGGAAATTTCCGTCTATGGTTTTAATTTGTCCAATTTTTGAAAAATTTTCCCCTTTTATAGTGTTCCAAGATCCAGTAACATAACTGATTCTGTATCAGTTTCCTTTTACCCCATCATTTTCTTAGCAAATAATATTATGTTTGAATATTATTTATTATTTTTACCAAAACAGAAAAAGAAACCCTTAATTCTTCATAGCTTACATTTAAACAACATCTTACATTGAAAACTACTAATTATTTTGTTAAATTTTTCGCAAAATTTCTCTTGTAACAAATACAAGCAAAAGTTTCACCTACTTTATCAAAATTTATCATGGCTTTTTCAGAAATTTCTTTGAAAAAAAATCTTATAATCAAGGAAAGCACATCCACAATAATCTGACAGATATTCGTACAATAGCATACAAATAATCTCATAAAATATGCAACCATGAAGGAAAATGACACAAAAAAATAAAGTAAATTCATTCGTACTGCAAATTTCTAAATACTCGTGTTACAATAACAAAAAAAAAAAAAAAAAAGATCTTGAGAGTATTACTAATGAGAAAATTACACATCTCAGCTCATTTCTAAACAAAAAAAAAAATCAAAAAAACAGAAATAAAAACAAATAGACTTTGAACAAATGATGGAAAAATAATCGTTGTGGTAATCTGTCAAATTTAAAACTATTCTTAGCAATAGTACTGAGAAAAATTTACTAATTATATCGCACTTCATAAAGTAAAGTACCTAATATCAGAAAAGAGAATGCCAACATGCATATATTTATGTACATTAAGGTGGCACGCATTTGTGGCTAGCGGAAATGAAAATGAAGAATCCATTTGATACTTCAGAAATACTTTCTAAATCCTATATATTTAAGAAATAATTCAAATAGGTATATAAATTGATATAAGCGAAACAAGGACTTTTTAAAAAAACATGATTATTCGGTCATATTGAATTTTTTAAATCATTAAGTCCTTATTAAATCTTCTGACCACCTTAGAAACATATTTTCATGCCTCATGATCTTTATACTAATTGTTATATAAAATCAATTTCAATGGAAACTTTTTTAAAATATTTCAGTTTTCAAAAAACTGACTTTTTATACCATTTACATTTCTTTTATTATCTATCTTTAAATTTAAAGAAAACAAAGTGTGTATGAGATAGCATCGACATTTTTTATTCGATTGAAAGGCCTAGCCATTATGTATGGAATATGACGTGCATCGGAATTGTCAAATTTTCCATGACTTTGAATTTGACCGATGACATGGGTTATGTTGGCTTTGATAGACACTGTGGGAAAACCCCACAAGAAAAAGTCTAACTGGGTCAAATCGCCTGCTCTTGGTGGACAGTTCACATAACCTCAACGTGAGATGACCATGCCCTTAAATTGCTCCTGAAGAATGTCCAATGTGGCATGATGCCGCCGATACATTGGACGCTCTTGGATCCCATGTAGATTGGTATTGTCACAAATTCGACAATTTTGTTTTTTTGGCGTACCCATTCATACAGAAATGGGTCTCATCTAGGGTTTGGGGTTTCTCGGGAAACGGGAATGAAAAATTTAATTTCTCGAAGTGCTTTTTTGGGGACGTATCTTTTAAGATATTTTCATTATTTTTATCGTTTTAACTCAGTTATTTGATTTAAAGTCTCTATTGTCACTAAAGTTGCTATTAAAAGGATTAAAATGATCCAATTTTACTTGAAATTTTATCTATAAACCAATAATTATTGAAAAACAAGTTTGATGCTATTATATATCTTAGAACGTAATTATACTCAACTAGCGGACCTGGCGAAGTACGCCTCGCCCCAATTTAAAGCCTTCGGACAAACTTTAGAGTAAAAATAGATTTTTGATTTTACCAATTTTCCGACTTTTCCAAAATTTTCTTCCGTAAAAACCTTCTCCTCGAAAATACAAACAACCGACAAAAAATTTTACAGTAATCGCCCAGCCGTTCTCATTTTATGAATTACTATACATTTTTTACACTATATAAAGATAGATTCCATTTTCCAATTAAATCATAATTTTCATTCAAAGTAAACGACATAGTAAGTTTCTGCACTTTTAAGCATTAATGTTAAAAAATAAAGCATTGGCAAAACAATGGAAACTTCGTCAAGAAAAAATACTAAAACAAAAAGAATATGTAAGAAAACAGTATAAAATGAATAATGATAATTTCTTTTTGTAATTTTTATCGCACAAAAAGCTTTTATAAATAGTAAAAAACCTCGTCAACATAATTTAATAGCAAGAGAGTTTAATAAATTTCCAAAAATGAGTCCTTAGATGTTATCAATAATCTTAAATTGGAAATTAGTTCAAATGAGGCTGCTATAAAAAAACCTCATATCTCTAAAAAACCGTACAACTCTTATAAAATTTGCCAAAGAACACTTAAACTTGTGAAGACAGAACTGGAATACTGATCTTATTTCGAATGAATCCAAATACAATTTAAAAGGTAGAGATGGGAGAACATTTGTAAGATGACTGAATGAAAATAGACTGGCTCCCAAGTACTCAAATACGACAGTCAAGTTTAGCAGTGGCAATAATATGGTCAGGGCAAGATATGTGTCCAATTAATATCATAAAAGTTACTATAACCGGCATTGTATAAAGATCTATTTCAAACGATGTTATGTATTCATACGCTGAAATAAATATGTCCCCAGTTCAGGCACGAATCCAGTACAAACGAGTGTTTACAGTCCAATGACTACGAGTCCATAGTTTTACCATAATAATAAATACATTTTAGTTTGTTTTCTATTTTCGGAATTTAATGCATTATATTATTTTTGTTGTTGTTAATATAAGTAAATAAAAGTATATATTAATGAAATACTTTGTATTTTGTTCAAATATAGTTTAGGTTAATGTGGTGGCTGCCTTAAGCATAGCTCATTTGAGTCCAACTATAGATTCCGTTGTGATACCGTTTTGTTCCAATTTCTAAAATTTCAAGCCATTTCATTGCCATAATAAATGCGTGGATATTGCCCAATTCGCCGTTAAATAGACACGTATTGTCTATAAGTGTTTGGTGACAAAACTCTTTTTGTATTAGGTTATATTCTTCATCATTAAAGCTGCTACAAAAATCGTTGTAGGGAAGTTTTCCATCTGGCCAATGACCGGTTACAACCGCTATGAGGTTTCTAAGATCGAGTCTAGTTAGGCTTAACGCAAAACGTGTCCAAATCGTTATGGTCTCTGTGCAAGTGGTATCTTTCTCCCATTATTTCCTAGCAATAAGACAGAGCTTTTCCGCAATTAGTTGTTTTCGCTTTGTGAGAGGAACACCAATGTCGCAGTAGACTTCATTTAGATATGAAGAGGTGGGAGCTTTAGCAAGAGCTTCAGATTTTTGGTTGCCATGTAAGGGTTACCGTCGAATGTCTCGCTTTCTTCACAAGAGACATCCGGCATTATTGAACAATTCTTGACGTTGTATACACGTTCTCAATCAGTTCGTAATTTCCACATTTTTAATTTGCGACCCTAAAAATATATTCTGGATTTTTTTACACGTCTGTATGTTTGAATCAACTTTTCGATGATCCCAAATAATTAACATACTTACATGATTAACATATTTAATGTATTCGCTATAAATTTTCACCAACAATTTTTCCCATTTCCCAAATTTATGAAACAAAAAGTCGAATTGAATTTTTTTTTTTTTTTTTTTTAAATAGTCGATTTTTGCTATCGAAAAGTCGACTTTTGATCCTATTCTAATGTAAAAGATATATAGTTGCTAGATTTATTGATGAAAAAAAAAACCATTTATTTTTAAACAAAACAAAAATTTTAAATAAAAACAAGTAAGAGAGCTATATTTGGCTATTCCGAATCTTATATACCCTTCTCCAAATTATACTTCAAAATAACAATTTTAAATATTTAGGTAAACAAAATTTTTTTTTTTCAAAGTAGTTTTTTTCATTTTTTGCAAAATTTTTTTGGAATTGTTTTTTTAATTTTTTTAATTAAAAAAATTTTTTGTTTTTAAATTTAAAAACTATTTTTTTTTCTTTTTTAATTTCTTTTTTTAATATTAAGCGCAAAAAACTTTTGATGAAAAAAAAAATCGGGTTAAAAAATATTTTTTCCGATTTTGACCCATTGTAGGTCCAACTTACTATGATATTATAACCGTCTTTGAAATATCTATCATTAGATATCCATATTGTCTATGACTTAGTAATCCAGATATAGGTCAATCGAAGTTGTCCTGGTTTTTCCTTATATCTCAGTCATTTGTGGACCGATTTTCTTAACAGACAGACAGACATGGCTTAATCGACTCCGCTATCTATAAGAATTCACTTTTCGACTTTTTTTTCAACTAACATCTCAGCACATCCCTACTATTTTTACATACACATACATATTTATAAATTTTGTTAAAATTTTTATTGTATTTATAATTTTTCTTAAAACTACATAAAAATTTGCAATTGGAAACAATTCAATATTTACAAACGGATGCAACTTCTCTAAACAAAAAAAAATATATAAAAACAGACTTTTAAATTAATTATGTCATGAGGGTGGGAAAATTTGTTTAACATACTACAACAATAAACATTCAACAACGAATATAAAGACACATGAATATTTTTATATTTCACAAAACTGCCAGCAGTTTGAAGAAGACATGAAAATGTTGCCATCCCAAAAAAAAAAGAAAAAAAAAACAAAACAAATAAAAACAATGTCTGCATTTAAAATGCAGATCCACTCACTGTTGGTTGCATTGTTTTAAACAAGTGTTGCAATCGTCGTCATACAAATAAGCATCAAGTTTAATGAAGAAGCTGCTTTATAATAATAAAAAAATAAAAAAAATAAAAAATATTAAGATAAAACTGCCGTGCGGGTGTGATTAGTAGCAAAAAATATCTTCATTATCTGTAGTGGGTGTTAGAAAGTTTTTTGTTTAGGAAAAATTTTCTTTTTAGTCTTTTTCCCTAATGCAAAACATCTTTATATTTTCAATGTTTTTCTCTTATTTCAGGCAAGGAAAAAGTTAAAATATTTGCAATAAAAAATTCATTTTTTTTATTTGTTTAAATTGTGCGACGAATGCAATGGTTTTTTTGTTTATTTTTTGTTGCCAGATATTCGCACGATCTTAGAGATTTGCTATTAAAAATTACATTGTTTTCACTTCATTTCAATTGTGTACAATCAAAACAATCCGTCTGAGTTGAGAAACTCTTTCGCTTTTTAAGCGAAATTAATACTTAAAAACCCAATGAAATCATAATAAAACGCATTTTCTGAATTGCATGTTAGGAAGACATACATTCATAAAAAAAATGTTATTATTTAAATTAACATTTATACAGGTTGTTCTTTTGTTCAAAATGCGGAAAAACTGCTGGCATTATGTTTAAAAGTAAAATTTAAATGTATAGAGCACGAAATAATGTAAGCATACAAACATAAAAAGTAACAAGAAACTATTTTATTTATTAAGTTTGAATGTAATAAGTGGATCAAAAGGTTTCATGGAATAAAGCGGAAATTGTTATCCTTAAATGGGAATAATTGTTGATAAATTCAAATGATCAGCACGAAAAAATCTAAGCATACAAAGAATATTAATCAAACTAAAAATAGGAAAGAGTCCGGTTGTAATAGTTTGGTAATTAACCATATCTTCTTTTCAGAGTCTTAAAGAAAATAAAATGAAATAACAAGTCAGTACAGGTTCCCATGGACCAAACAGAATTTGAGCTTGAATCTTTATATTTCAATTTTATTATTGGAATAGAAGAATCTTAGTGTTGATGGATTTGTGCTCTTGATTTGAGGTTGCTGTCACAACGGATGAGAAAGACGCGTTACTGAAGTACTCCTGGATATTAATTTGAATCTTTGGATATCTTTGGTGACCAACTGAGATGGTATCCTGTTCGAATGGAACTTCAGGGAAAAACTATCTAAATAGCCCATATTACTGTGTCACAACTGTCAAAGTGGTATTCATATCAAAGGCCGGTGACATATCTAAACAATGGCAAACTCTTATCTGTTTATCTTGATACCAATGAATAAACTATTGGACAGTTACATTATGCAGCCCTATGAGGATTTACCGATAACACATTCACACTTATTCTATTTGGTGTCATCGACATCGTCATGAATATTGAGTAAAAAAATGGTATATGTTTCGCCGATATCGATAACAATTGGTAACTTTTGACAGCGTTTTGTACATTAAGCCGACTTATAAAAGTATAAAATTCTGTTAATAGTAACTATTTGTTATCGATATCGATAAAACATATACCATTGTTTGACTCAATATTGACAACGACGTCGACGACGCAAAATAAAATAAAGGTGATTATTTGACGCCATTACGGGTCATATGACGCAGTTACGTATGAAATACGTTCCAGATGTTATGCGAAACTGAAAGCATAGGGTTGACATCCAAAGGTTGACCTATGTAGTATAACGAGTATCATATGACCGACCAGAGGCTCTCCACAAGTTGGCATATTATCGCATTTACTGTGGATTCTGATCATCGATAGTTTACTGGAAAAACTTAATGACTTAGGTTTCCGTAAATATAGTTACGCTGATGATCTAATCATATTTGAAATTGAGCGATGAAACGATATTGTAAAGAATGCAGCAGGCTGTTGATATAATCTTCAAATGGTGCGAGGAAAGAGAGCCGGTAATCAACCCACCAAGACAATCCATGTGCCATTTACAAGACGTAGATCTCGGAGAATTACAAAGCTGACTTGAATGGCATGATCTCTGTGGTGAAATACTTTAGAATTATTCTTGACGAAAGCCTTAACTGGACTGGTGGCATGTCCAGTAGTATTAGGAAAATCAAGAGATTTTATGCCTGCCAACGGCAAAAATGCCTATAATCTAGGCATCAGTATAAAACCAATATTTAACTATGCCGCATTGGTCTTCGGTGAGGTTTATCGCTTCATTTGCATCTCAATTATTGGGGGCTACAATAACCTGTCCTACATTTACCATGAACGTCAATTTCACATTCCACCTTTGCACATCCATTCCACAGACGGTTCTAAAGAAGCAAATGTCGAAACTGGGGCATATAATTTCCATGACAAAATAACCCTCAATCTTTGAAACGAATATTTTCGCCATATTCATCAACACTAGAGAATGATTGAGGAGAAGGTTAATGGGTGTGAGAATTCTTTTGATGTCGGATATTCAAATCGGGATTTGTCTTGAATTGTATTCCATATCTGAACTTACAAGAGGGCACAATAAGGACTGAGATCCAAAAATGCTTAACATTTTTCATTAACCCAAGTATTATTTCATTTTTTTATACCCTTTACCTTCGTGAGAAGGGTATATATAAGTTTGTCATTCCGTTTGTAATTTCCAATATAATTTTCCGACCCTATAAAGTATATATATTCTGGATCCTTATAGATAGCGGAGTCGATTAAGCCATGTCCGTCTGTCTGTTGAAATCAATTTTCTGAAGACCCCAGATATCTTCGGGATCCAATTCTTCAATAATTCTGTCAGACATGCTTTCGAGAAGTTTGCTATTTAAAATCAGCAAAATCGGTCAACAAATGGCTGAGATATAAGGAAAAAACCAAGACAACCTCGATTTTATACCTATTTATTACTAAGTCATTAATATAGACAATATGGATATCTAATGATAGATATTTCAAAGACCTTTGCAACGACGTATATAAGACCATAGTAAGTTGGACCTACAATGGGTCAAAATCGGGAAAACAATTTTGACCAGATTTTTTTTCACCAAAAGTTTTTTTCGCTAAATATTGGAAAAAAAAATTTAAAAATTAAAAAAAATTTTTTAAATTTAAAAAAATTAAAAAATATTTTACATAAAAAATTAAAAAAAAAAAAATTTGAAAAAAAATTTTTTCCAAAAAATGAAAAAAAAACAACTGGAAAAAAAATAAATTTTGTTTACCTAAAAATATTTAAAATTTTTATTTTGAAGTATAGTTTGGTGAAGGGTATATAAGATTCGACCCAACCGAATATATTTCTCTTACTTGTTTTTTTTTTATCAAGTTACCTTTGTTTAATGTCAATTATGTTCATTTGTTGTTAATCTGATGCGTACTAGAATTATTAAATATTTTCAACAAAACCCAACTTGGTTCTGCCGTCAAACTGTATCCAATGTTATTCAACAGTACCGGGAGAATTTGTCTGTTGATATAAATCCTGGTTCAGGTAGAAGGAATGCTTCACATGATGTTTATTAAGCCAAACATATAGATAGTATTATCAAAAAAGCTCCCAACACATCCTGTAGGAAAGCAGCCCGGTTAGCTCAGTACTTGGACTATTTGGTACGAAAAGTTAAAGCCAATGCAGGTTCAAAAACATACAAGGCTCAAAAAGTTCTTGACAGGAACGCTGCTAAAAATTTAGAGGCCAAAAACAGAGCACGGAAATTGAAGTCAAATTTTATAAAAAAAATATTCCTGCTGCATAATGGATGACGAAACGTATGTTCTGGCAGAATTTTCACAGCTTCCGGATAAAAATTTTAATGTTGCTGCTACTCCAGGGAATGTTGAAGAAAAGTTTAGGACCAAAAAGAAGACAAAATTTCCCAAAAAGTTTTTGGTATGGCAAGCAATATGCAGTTGGGGCAAAAGAAGCCAAACATTTGTTACAAAGGACTCTATAAATACCGAAATTTACATCAAGGAATGTTTACAAAAAAGGATGCTTCCATTCATAAGACTTCTCAGTGTGTGCACTTATTTTCGGCCTGACTTGGCACCCTGTCACTATGGTAAGAAAGGTGGCTTGAGTGGTAAAAGAACAATAATGTGGTAATTGTACCAAGACATGCAAATTCTCCAAACTGCCTGGAGCTAGGGCCAGTGAAGAGATATTGGGCTCTTGTTAAAAGAGAATTGAAGAGCACAAAAAAGGTGTCCAAAAGTGTGGTAGATTTTAAACGGAGATGGACAACCTGTTCGAACAAAGTGACAAAAAATCACTATAAAAACCATAATGGAAGGGTTTCCGAAAAAGGTTCAAAATTTCATTACTAGTGATTGGAACTATAAAAATATTTTTTTTTTTTTTGTAAATTGTTATCAATCAAATAAAAAAAAAATCAAAACTGTAAGTTTAGTGGTTTCATTTTTATTAACATATATGTATGTTAACAATTTTTCGATCTCAGTCCTTATGATTAATCAATGTATTAGGATTTTAACACATTACTTGGTAATGATAGTTTTTGCTGGGTAATTTATATTTCTGCAAAATAACACAAGAATGCCATTGCATTAATAAAATTTTGCTAATACTTGCTCTTTATTTTGTTTAACAACAAGTGTAATAATAATAAATTTATCATAACGTAAATCATAAATGATTTAAAAATGTATGGATTAATTTTAGAATTTGCATGCCATCTTCAGCCTATTATTCCCGTAACCTCTTTCTTTTCACTCTACTAACATTGATCGAATGAATCGTTTATTGAAAACTAGTGCACAGCAATATTTTATTTAGTTTAAAACAACAATCAAGTTACCTGCCACATTTTTCAAAACGTTACAATATAAAATAATCAATTTATTAATAATAATCTAAATTTCAAAGTGAACAGAAAACAAAAACTAAAATAAAATAAAACCAAACCAGCCACATTACAACGCCAATTGAGGACAAAACTAACAGGAACATTAACTAATAAAGACGCTCTAAATTGAAGTCCATACATCAATAACTGTCACTATGATTTTATAAGGAAATTGTTCTAAATAAAATCATCTTTATACATTTCGATATAAGTCTTAAAATTCCTTTTAGAAAAACTTGTTCATTGACCAAACTAACAGATAATAATTTGCTCACAGGTTTTGAATGCAGTAACAATCTTTTTGTTGACTTAATGTCTGTATTTACTGGCATATTGTTGTAAAATTTCAGGAAGGATTTCTGTAACAGAAATTCCAACTTAAGGCGTTAATTACTCGAAAATTATATACATTTTATAATAAACCACCAAATTATCCATCAGAGACAAGTAAAAGGCCCCAAACATGTTCATTGATTGCTCTGTTCATGTGGAGTGTATGATTTGCAACAAGTTTTGGTCGTTCAGTCGTCAGACACCAAAAGAAAAAAACCATTATTTCAAACATTTATAATTGTATTTTTCTATGATTTAATACATACTAGAAAAACCAGAAGCGGGACATGACAACAATCGCAACATCATCATCATCATCATCCATCCCGATTTAATATCATGGATTTAAAAGCTTGTAAACAGAAAGATAAATAATGATTGAAAAGCACTTTACTTATAGCTCATGTATGCACAGTGCAATGAAGAATAGAAAAATAGGGCAATTTTGTTTTACAAAAAAAAATATTAAATCACGTTTATTATATTATTTAAAATAACATTTTTAGAAGTTTTTATTTTAGAATTTTTACAGTTTTTGAATTGTCATTTCGTAATTAAAAAAGTGTGTTAACAGAACTCAGAAGACAAATTATGCAATATTGTCAAATAAACAAAATTTAGCTGTAAAAATTTCGAATAATTAATAGACTTGAAACCACTATTCAAAATAAGCAACAAAAAATATCTTAAGGGCAATATTTCTATTTTCAAGTTAATTAGTACGTTATTTGTTTTACTTTTTTTTATAAATATTAATCATTATAATTAATGATAAAAAGAGACCCAGTGGAAAAATTATGCTAAACTATTGGGTGTACGACTAAAGGTACGGTCACACACGGCAAATATTTACTCAAAAAAGCGTAACCACTTTTTTTTGTACAAACTTGTTTGACGTTGTTTAATCTTACAAGTGTCTTGTAAGATCAAACAGCATCAAATAAAATAAAACGGAATATTTGCTTTGAATTGTCCTAAATAAAAGGAGTTTTTGACAATAAAAATAAGAATTAAAATATATTCTATTTAGTGGTTACGTATTTTTCGTCATATATAATCCATGTGACCCTAATCTTAAAAATTCGGAATTTTTTCATATTTTTAGCTATTATTTTGAAACATTTGGACAATATAAATTTATTCAATGTATTGTCTATTGTTAGCTATAAACGTTCCCCATCTTTCTGACAACATATGAATTCCGAGGCAAAAGAACTGCTCGAAACAAGTAGTAAGGACTGAGATCAAAAAATTCTTAACACACGTTTTTCCTTAAAACTTTTAACCCAAGTATTATTTTTTTTTTTTTTTTTTGATCGAAAGATCAATAGAAAGCATTTTAAAATAGAAACCTTTTTGAATAGAAAGCATTTTAAAAGAGCTCCCAACACATCCGGTAGGAAAGCAGCCTGGTTAGGCCAGTACTCGGACTATTTGGTACGAAATCTTAAAGCCAATGCAAGTTTAAAAGCATACAAGGCTCAAAAAGATCCTGACAGGAACGCTGCTAAAAATTTAGAGGCCAAAAACAGAGCACGGAAATTAAAGTCAAGTTTTATAAAACAAATATTCTTGCTGCATAATGGATGACGAAACGTATCAGACAAAACGTATCAGACAAAATTTCCCAAAAAGTTCTTGGTATGGCAAGCAATATGCAGTTGCGGCAAAAGAAGCCAAACATTTGTTACAAAGGGCTCTATAAATACCGAAATTTATATCAAGGAATGTTTACAAAAGAGGGTGCTTCTATTCATAAGACTTCTTCCATTCATAAGACTTCTTGAGTGGTACAAGAACAATAATGTGGTATTTGTACCAAGAGAGGCAAATCCTCGAAACTGCCTGGAGCTAAGTTAAAAGAGAATTGAAGAGCACAAAAAAGGTGTACAAAAGCGTGGTAGATTTTAAACGGAGATGGACAACCTGTTCGAACAAAGTGACAGAAATCACTATAAAAACCATAATGGAAAGGTTTTCGAATGAACTATAAAAATTTTTTTTTTTTGTGTAAATTGTAATAATAATTTAAATCAAAAAAAAAATGTTTATTAACATACTAGCTGACCCGACAGACGTTGTCCTGTCCATATATTAGAAAAAATGTTTGTGTTCGATTTGTGAATTTGTGAGAAGCTGTTTGAATTATGAAAAAATAGTAAAAAGAGACAAACAACGTACTTTTAAATGATAATTTTTATTTATGTAGGTTTGAGGTGTGTTTAAATTACATTTGATTTGAAAATATGTACAATATATGGTGTTATATTTACATTTTGATTGAAAGATCGATGTTCAGGAACCAATTAAAATAAAGAAATACTTTTTTCTGTTGCTTTGCAGTGATATCGTAGTTTCCTTCATTGCAATGCTTTATGATACACGACATTTTTAGTTTTGTTGCCTGGCGCGTAAATAAATAATGCTGATGGTGTTCCGACACGGGAACAGGCGACATACAATTGACCATGCGAGAAGCATGGATTTTCAAGGTTAATGCCGCAAACACGCAATGACTGCCCTTGAGATTTATTAATTGTCATAGCGAATGCAAGCCGTACCGGAAACTGCAATCGTTTAAAATCGAATGGCATGTCGGTCAGAGCCATTGGGATCCGTGGTATCAAAACGTCTTCTCCTTTGTACTTTCCTTTAAGTATTGTTGCTTCGATGACGTTGTTCATCAGGTTTTTTACCGCAAGTCGGGTGCCATTACAAAGACGTGGTTGGTTTATGTTTCGTAACATTATGATTACCGATCCGACTTTCAGTTGGAGATTGTGAGGCGGTAATCCGGGTAATTCCAGCGAGTTTAAAAACTCGGTTGGATAGTTGACAACATCATTTTGGGAAGTAACGGAATCCACCGATTTGTACGTCATCAATTCGACAGCAATTTCACCTTGAATCTTAAAATTCAATTCGTCGACATCAATGTTTTTCGCAGCCAATATAGCACGTTCGCTCAACCAATCATGATTTTTGTAATTTTGTGCAATGTTTGGAAATACCTTTCGGATTAGCTCGGATTTTGATTCGGTGAACTGACAGAAACCGGGGGGAAATTGAATGCAACCGGTCGAAATGTCAACCGGGATTTTGCCGTTGCCAATGTCCAGCAATTGTTTGGAAAATGCTTCTCCAGATTGATCGTTCTGCAGCTCGACACGCATGTTCACAGTCAATTTGAGTTTCTTGAAGTGTTTCCACAAAACGTACGACTTCAAACATGCATTAAGTTCATCGGCTGGCGTTGACCGTGGAATCACTGGCAATGTTTGCCGAAAATCCCCTGCCAACAGAATCATTGCACCACCAAAACGGCTTTGATTGTTTCGTAAATCTTGCAAAGTTTTATCTAATGCCTCCAAAGACTTTTTATGCGCCATTGTACACTCATCCCAAACGATTAGTTTGCTTTGCTGCAAAACTTTGGCCATTGCACTGTTCTTGGAAATGTTGCATGTTGGATTTTCATTGATGTGCAACTTCAATGGCAACTTGAGTGCTGAATGGGCAGTACGACCGCCTTCCAACAACGTAGCTGCAATTCCTGATGAAGCAAGTGCAAGTGCAATATCATTCTGCGAGCGTATCGTGGCCAAAATCAACGCAATCAAAAAAGTTTTTCCAGTTCCACCGGGAGCATCCAAAAAAAAAGTTCCTCCAGTTCCATCTTTCACAACTTTCATAAGAGTGTCGTATGCATATTTTTGTTGTCGATTCAACAGTGGAACGTTTGTTCGTACTAATTCCTTCAAGGCATCGCAATCATATTGTATTTCGCGTCGCAACTCTTGATTAAATACGTCGTGCATCGGTCGATTGGTAGCTGCCATGCCTAACTCAGACAATACCTTGTTCGCCATCATCAAGCACATGTCCTCAATTAAAATCAAAGCCTCGTTGTAAATTTCCTCATTCAGTTGCAAATTTGGATTTGATGTTCTAATACGCACCTGATGCAAAATATCATCACACATGGCATCTTTGTATTTGCTCCATAAATCAGTCGGTTTGGATGGGCAGCATGTTGAAACAATTATCGAAAACAGTGTTCGTATTTGATGAGCATTTGATGAAAGCACAGCATCTTCGAGGGTGCATTCCCAATGAGCGTCATTCTCCAACAATCGCAAGCGTTGACATGCTTCTCTATACGTGTCACACAATTCACCATTTATAGTTCTCAAATCTTGGAATGATGTTGGGCCACGAACGTTGACTAATAGCAAACGCAAATAGAAACACTCATCGTTTCTTGGATGAACTGTGTAAATACGACCTAATGCGTTGGTGGAAAATAAATTGGGGAAACCTGGAACAGGATTTCCTTGTTTCCGTCGTTGAAATTTCTTTGTCGATTGATTCCAAGTATAATATCTTGGCATTTCGGAGTATAGTAACGTTCGGGCAAATTCATCGTTCCTGCACATTTCAAAAAATCTGGTCAATGTTGTAGGTGGCGGTCGATCAACTCGTTGTAATACATTCTCCTCAGTAAAGTACACTCTTTGACCATTTTCCAAATGTACGGCTAAATGAATAACAGAAGGATGTCTTTCATGAATGCTAAATGAAAAAATGCGCCAAATTGCTTCGTTACTACTAACATAGCGGCCCATTTGAAATTGAGTGACTTCATCGATGGAATTCTCCGCACTAACTCCAATCACAGCCATGTCACTACCTTTGGTCACATATTTGCAGATGTATTTGATGGATTTCACGGAATGGCAAGATTCGACGTTGATATGTGCTTTGAATGTTTTGGAGAGTAGTGGCGAATACGGAACAATCCAACGGTTATCAATTTGAATGTCCTGCTGATTCACTTTCACCATTGTTGATCTTCCATTGTCAGCAATTGAACGGCGACGATACAGTGGGTAACCATCATTTCCGGTAATTGTTTCAGCTACTAATGGCCTTGGATAACGCTTCGAACATTTGCCGTCGACCATACACGGAGAAAGGATATTTAATGATCCACAGGGACCATGAATCATGTTTTTAGTAACAACCTCGTGCAAGCCTGGATCTTCTACTTCATCAGGAATTTCAGCTGATATCACATCATCGATTTCATTCGGTCTTATCTTCTCAATCAACCAAATGAGGATATGCGCGTGTGGTAGTCCGCGTTTTTGCCACTCTACTGAATACATCCAGCAGCGCGTCTCGCCGAACACGCGATACTTCACAATGAAATCCATCAGTGATTTTAATTTTTGTTTGAAGACTCTCGCGGTGACGTCATGGCGATCGATGGGTGATTGGCCAGGGAATAATTCTTGCCGAATTTCTATCCACTGTGGATTGCAAGTGAAAGTTATGAATAAATCTGCTGTACCGTAGTGTCGAACGTAGGTTATAGCATCCTGAGCATATTCATGCATATGGCGAGGACTTCCGACGTACGTTGCTGGGAGAATCGTCATCCGGCCGATATTGTGTGCGTTCCCGTCCACATTTATGGCATCTCGAAGGTGTATGTACTCTTCGGAATGCAGTTTTTTCTGGTTCAATCTAATGAATGTCAATCTTTCTGTTTCTATTTTTACATACATATCGACAGCATATTGGTGGAAAAGACGACGACATTTCAATATGTGATTGTCCTCATTTTCACGAACCATCAGTCGAAATGCATAATAGTTCATTGAACTTACTTTTTTGTTTGTTTCAGCGCCTGTACATTAATTTTCGCGTCAATAAAATTAATTGATCTTATAATAGAAAAAATATAGATTTGATATTCACCTGTAAGCGGATTTATCATTTTGATCGAGAAATGATAACCGTCTTCACCTTGCCAAAATATGATTGGATATTGTAACGCATCATATGATCGGTGAGTTTCGTACACACGCTGCTGCTGATTATTTCGTCGATGTAGAACGATATCACGTGATTCCAAATTTTCACCAACGACGACAATGGCGACATCATCAATTGTTGGTGCATTGAAACGTCTTGCGTGTTCTCCCGTAGGAGTCTTATCGGCTCTGATAACAATTTTGTGATTATCAGAGGGCATGCGGTCTAGTGCGGTTTTGAACAATGCAATCAATTGATTGTGTTGATGGAAAAAAGTTTGCAGTTGCTCAACAATTGGTCTTTTTACCGAACTGTTGTATGCACAACGCTGTTCTACTTCTTGTGGAGCATTGCCCATGAAGTAAATCTGCAGAAATTTATAGTCAGCACCCGGAACTGGCAAAAGCGAACCTGCTCGATGATATATTTGACCTTGAATCTGTAATGTTTAATTTACATAAGAAAACAAATAAAATGCTGTAAGTGGTGAAATTACCTTGAAAGTAGGCATGAAATTATCCCGAATCACATTTGTTGCGCCAAATGAAGTCATTTGGAAACAATTGTTGTAGTTCTGGATTTGTGCTAGGAAATGCTTGGAATGAGCTCCTGTTCCAGAAACCAATGAGAGCAATGGCTCTGGTGGTGGAATCAACGGTGTCAATTTCACTTTGCCACTTGCGCAACACAATCCAGGAGTTTCATTTTTATATTTCAATGCCTTACAATGTGGGCACACAACGCTCATCGAACCAATAGCAACGGAATGGTCTGCACTGTAATCGACTGTCCTGTTGTAATGAAATGCAGCTCGATGAGTATTTAACGCAACATTTGTTTCTCTTCTTGCACGTACATTTGAATTAATTATCACTCGGTTGGATTCTATAGAACGATTGTGTCTCATTCGATGCATATCTACTTCGTTTGCATATTCTCTTTCTTCTTATGTACGTGCAGAACGTGTTTGTGATAATCGATTTCGTTCAATTTCATTTCGCTCTTCGAGTTGTTCCGCAGTTTGATTAGATCGAAAATACGCTTGATTTGAAGCATTGCGAGTTCTGCGACCTAAATTGCTCCTTCTTATTGGCGGCATTACAATGCGATAGAATTTATTGACTTTGCTCTTACCTTTTAACCGTTTATAACTTCAAAACCCACAGTCTATAGTAGGTTAATCTATAAATTTGTTTGAGGTAACACGATTTAACTTATTTCAATTAATGAATTGATTGCAATGTACTTACAATGGAATCTTAATTCAAAAAAAAACTTATCACCGTTAGTTAACTTTTTTAGAAACACTTTAAACTTTTTTTAATTCACAATTAACAATTGCACTTATTTTATTTTTCGTCCACCGATTAATTTGATCAACAATTTGACAATAAGCAGTCAATCAACATTTGCACAAATAAATTGGAATGTAAATAAAAAAGTAACGGTATTTTCGGACAAATCGCGAAACAATACAAAAGTAATAACAAATGAGTTATTTACAACATAAGAATATCCCAGCAAAAACTTTACTTACAAATAAGCCGAAAAATAAGGAGAATTTGACAAATCGGTGCAGCCGTTTTCCGATTTTAGATAAATGGAAAAAAGTGGGCGTAAAAGTGGGCGTGGTAAATTTTTCTTTCAGTAAAAACTTAAATTAGATTACTACGATCATTTAAATAAAAGATTAGCCATATCGGTGCAGCCGTTTTCCGATTTTAGATAAATGGAAAAAAGTGGGCGTGGTAAATTTTTCTTTCAGTAAAAACTTAAATTAGATTACTACGATCATTTAAATAAAAGATTAGCCATATCGGTGCAGCCGTTTTCCGATTTTAGATAAATGGAAAAAAGTGGGCGTAAAAGTGGGCGTGGTCAATTTTTCTTTCCGTAAAAACCTAAGTTGGACTATGACGAACATTTCAGTAAAAAAATTGTCCATATCGGTCTAGCCGTTCTCAACTGATGCAATTACCAACGAACGACAATTGATTTTTATTTATATAGATATGTATGTTAAGAATTATTCGATCTCAGTCGGTGGACGGGGCACGTTCTGGACTATAAAGCGGTTTAGGCAAAACATTCCAACCATTTAATTCTAAATACTTTCAACAGGTACTGCAACATGTAGCCGAGCGTTTTCATGATGGAATATTACAGTTTCATGTTTGGCAGTATATTCTGGCCGTTTTTCAGCCAATGCTCGCTTCAAAAAAATCAGATGCGTTTGGTACAGGTTTCCTGTGATGGTCTGGGCAGATTTCAGTAGCTCATAATAGATAGGACCCTTTTGGCCTCATCAAATACAGAGCATTACCTTAGCACCATGGATATTTGCATTGGTGGCGATTCGGCTGGTTGGCAGGGCTTCATATACTATCCCTTACGCTTCGGGTTAGCGTAATGGATAGATTTTTATCTCAAGTAATGATTCGGTGCAAAAATTATTTTCTTTTATAACGTTCAAGTATCAGTTAGGACTTGAAAAATTGGTTTTGAAGGTCACTCGGCTTAAATTCGTATAGTACCAAATTTCCCTGCTTTTGGAGGAATCCTGCTGCTCGTAAACATTTTGAAATTGCTGCTGAGTTGTTGAGTTTTACAATAATATTTATGGAGTAATGTCTCCAATTGCTGGTTTTTAAACTTTTTTTTGGCTGGCATTTGCGATCGTTGTCTTCCGTGTCAAAATCACACTTCTTCTGAATCGCACAAACCATCTCTCGCACGTTGAAACCGATAAAATACATTCACCATAAGCTTTGGTGAGCAATTGGTGTTTTTATACCCTTCACCATGAGTGACTTCTGTGGACTTTTGACAAAACAACTTAAGTGTAAATTTAAAAATTTTCAGTAGTGCTCAAAAATGTAGCGATAATTTATTATTTGACCTTAAAGAATTTCGAGAGCTTTGTATAATTCTTAAAGACAAATAATAAAATTCTTCAAGGGCAAATAATAAAATAATTATCGATCAATTCAACGGTTTTTGCGTACTCATGAAAATTTTTAAAATTACACTTAAGTTGTTTTGTCAGAAGTCCTCAGATATATAAGTTTGTCATTCCGTTTCTAATTTCTGCATTTTTCATTTGCGACCCTACAAAGTATAAATATATTCTGGATCGTTATAGATAGCGAAGTGAATATAGCCATGTACGTCTGTCCGTCTGTATGTTGAAATCAACTTTCCGTAGCCCCCAAATAACCTACATACATGTTTCATACATCAATATATCGTGCTCGGTTGCTATTAAAATAGACACAATCGGCCCATAAATGGCTGAGATATAAGGAAAAAACGAGAATAACCTAGATTTTTTACCTATTTTTTATCTATATCTAGATTACTAACTCATAAATATAGCCAATATGGATATCCAATAATAGATATTTCAAAGGCCTTTGCTACGGCGTATATAAGGGCAAAGTAAGTCGGACCGAATTTTTTTCACCAAAAAAATTTTTTTGTAATAACATTTTTTTAAATAAATAAAAAAAAAAAAAATAAAAAAAATTTCGCTAATAAATTAAAAAAATCGGCCCTAAATGACTGAGATATAAAATAAAAAAAATCGGGACAACCTCGATTTTTTTGACTATTTTTGATCTAAATCTGGATTACTATATTAATGACTTATATAGACAATATGAATATCTAATGATAGATATTTCAAAGACCTTTGCAACGGCGTATATAAGGAAAACAATTGGTAAAAATCGGAAAAAATATTTCTAAATTTTTCACAAAAAAAAAATTTTGTTATAACCTTTTTTTCCCAAATAATTTAATTTTTTTAAATTAAAAAAATAAAAAAATTTTTGAAACTATTTTTTTTTTTACCTTAAAATATTTAAAATTTTTTAAAGTATAATTTGGTGAAGGGTATATAAAATTCGGCACAGCCGAATGTAGCTCTGTTACTTGTTTTAATCATTTAATATGTTTTTGATTTGTTTTCAATCATTTACAAAATGAATCGAAAAATATTTTTTTAAAGTTAATTTGTAATAGATTTGAATACTTGGAAGGAAAATTTAATAACTCAATAAAGATTATAAAGCTATTTTGTAATGAAGTTGAATTAAAGAAAACTTGAATGAATTAAAAAGGAATTTATTCTATAAATAATGAATTCTCAACGGAATGAATTCAATACATTTGAAGTACTAAGGAATTGAGCCTATGAATTAATTCGTAGTGAATGCTATAATAAAATTTGTTAAAATAAAAAATTTGATTCTGAATATTGTATTAAAGATCAATTCTTTTGAATCTTTAATATAAAACTCATAATAATATACAGGAACAGAGACAAATTATCAAAATAAATGTTTCGGTTTTTATAATATAATGTATTTGTAGCTAATCTTAGTTGTTGTTATGAGAAAATTGGTCAGAAAACAGAGAATGTACATGATATTTGGTCTTATTTATTTTTAATAATTTTTTCGCTTTTGTTCACTTATTTTTATCACGATTGTACAGGTCTAATATAATCTTTCTATCAACAACAAATTAATAAAAAAAAAAATAATAAAAGTGGCGATACAAAGCTTGAAGCAAAGCTTGATTAACATTTTTCATTTCATTTTGTCGCGTTCTTGTAGCTACATTAGTACACCGCGATCGTTCTAACAAAGTGGCTGAACATTTTAATTGAAGTTAAAAATTAGTGTATTTAATTAACTGTTTCTGTTCATTATGGTTTAATCCGAATGGGAAGGTAAACATTTATATTACACATTACGCTGCCATTTGAAATATCTTAGAATTACATGAACAAATGTAATTTTAAGATATTTCAAATGGCAGCATAATGTGTAGCGTCTTAAAAAATCCTACTATCAACAACAAATTAAAAAAAAAAAAATAATAAAAGTGGCCAAACAATGCTTGATTAATGATAAATGGTTTATTTAATTTTGTCGCGTTCTTGTACCCAGTACTCCGTGATCGGCCTAAGCGGCTGAATATTTTAATTTACATGAACATATGTAATTTTAAGATATTTCAAATGGCAACGTTAGGTGTAAAATAAATTTTTTCCCTCCCATTTGGATTATATTACACACAATATTTATATTCTGGTCCACTTTCAATATCAACAAATAAATTGAGCAATTTTAAAGAATTAAAGAGCGTTAAAGAATTAGAAGCTAAAATTCATTCTACGATAATTTAAAAATCCCAGAAAGTCTTAACTGCACTTAAAACCATTATAAGTTTGTCATTCCGTTTGTAATTTCTACATTATTCATTTGCGACCACACAAAGTATAGATATTCTGGATCGTTATATATAGCAAAGTCGATATAGCCATTTTCGTTCAGTATGTTGAAATTAAATTTCCGTAGCCCCCAAATAACTTACAAACATAATTGATACATGAATATATCGGGAATTCTTCCGGCTCGGTCACTATTTAAAATCGAGAATATCGGCCCACAAATGACTGAGATATAAGAAAAAATCGGAACAACCTTGATTTTTGGCCTATTTTTGATCTATATCTGGATTACTAAGACATTAATACAGACAATATGGATATCTAATGATAGATATTTCAAAGTCCATTGCAACGATTTATATAAGGCTATAGTAATTTGCACCTACAATGGGTCAAAATGGGGAACATTATTTTTTAACCCGAATATTTTTTTCTACCAAAAAATTTTTGTTATAATTTTTTTTTTTTTTTCATTAATAAATTTAAAAAAAAAAATTTTTTAAATTTGAAAAAATTTGGAAAAAAATTAAAAAAAAAATTGGAAAAAAAACAATTTCGAAAAAACAAAATTGAAAACAATTTAATTTTTTTTTTTTAATTTTAAAAAACAATTTGAAAGAAAAATTTTTTTTTTCAAAAAATTTTTAAAATTTTTATTTTTAAGTATAATCTGGTGAAGGGTATATAAGATTCGGGACAGCCGAATATAGTTCTCTTACTTGTTTTACTATTTTATTTGTTATTATCATTTAATAATATGAGTAGGATTTTAAATGAATTTTATTGTCAAAAATTAAAAATTTATAAAATAAATTATATGTTTAAAGAATTTAATTAATAAAAAACGAATATTAATATTTCAATGTGATACATATCAACAGAAAGACGAATGATTCACTTTAAAAAATGTTGATTCAATTCGTTTTCGTTATATTTGTCGCGTTCTTTATCCCATGACAATTAATATATATTTTACAGTTTATCATCTAACACCTTTAAAATTGGTTCATATTTTGTCAAAGTTAAAAAATGCAAACGGTTTTCAATTAATATTTTAAAAGCTTAAGTTCGTATTTACCCCTATTATAAGTTTTGTGTAGATTATACCAATAATTCAGAAATTCTGGGGTGTAACTATGCAGTATTTTCTGATTGAAAGAGGATTATGGTTATGGGAAAGACAGTTGATGGAGTAGTAGCAATGCTAATCCTATGTTGGAAATGGCCACAAATATTTGTTAAAAAAATTTAAAAGAAAGAAAAATAATTTGACTTGAATACATAGAACAAAAAAAGTTTCGTTGTGACAAAGTGAACGAATAGAAAACAAACAGTATGTTTAAGTTCTAGAAATAAAAGTATTCTAGCATTTAGTTCTCCAGATCCCACTGTGAAACAAGTAGAAACACATGTAAGTTTATAAATCGAAAAACGAGGTTACTTAACGGATCATTTTGAACAAACATTCACACACACACAAACAAACAGTCAACACTATACAAAAACAAAAGATTGGAGCGACAAACATGTTTGCAATAAAACAAACAAAAATAATGGATTAAAACACAGTCACATACAATACACGCACGCACACAAAACAGGCAACCAACCCAGGCCAACCATTTAGCCAGACTGGATGGATGGACGGATGGAGTGGATTTGGTGTTATTAAGTATCGTAATGTAAATGTAACTCATCATAGATTTCGTGGAACTAAACTAACAAACGCGGCTTGAACATGAACAAGTCCAGTTTGGTCAATAAAACATTTAAGTGGAATTGAATGATATGAATGAATGCCACGGATGAGGCAATAAGTAGTAACAAAACGGCCATAATATGAACTTTTCAAAAACAAGTAATAAACTTGCAGTATTTAAGTGACTGCAAGTGATACATTAAGAAAAATGAAGTAATTGAACTTGCCTTTTACAATGTTTGGCATTAACAGCCAAATCAATAGACAGCCGAAAAAGCCTAAACACTTTTGAGACTTTAAATCCACAAGCAGGAGATGCAAAAACATTTTCTTTAAATTAAAATTTGCGGCTTAAGTTGCAGATGAAATGTAATGTTGCGTTGCAAATGCAAATGCAACCATTTGGCAAAACACCACAAGTTTATGGTTTTAAGGTCGTTGTGCTGCTGCTGCTGTTAAAGTTGTTTTTGTAGACACAGCGCCAGCAGCAGTTGTAAATCCTTTAAAAGGTAAAGTGGGTTAATAAACTTGACCCACACACATTAAACAAGAAACAACATTTTGTTAGTGGTTATTTCTGTTTTTTTTTTGTTTGTTTGTTTTCAAGGCACTTCAATGACACTTCTTTTGCTATTGATTGAATATTTTGTTAATTTCAATATTTTTTTTTAATTTATTTTTTGTTTAGATATTTTCTTTTTAAACTTTGCCAAATTAACACTGGTTTTTATATTTAAAATACGAGTATTTTTTCTTTTATCTTTTGTAATATTTTGTTTTAAATTTGTTTTGTTTTTTTCCTATTATTTTAACCGCTTAACACTTGCAACACGAACCGCATTCAAACATCTACTGGCGTCTTGTTTTAGTTGCAAAGATGTTTCAAGCGCTACTTTTAGTTTTTCCTCCAAACAACAAACCAGAGAACTTGTTAAGACCATAAAAACTTACACACCTAGTGTAAGAAATATATAAACTAACAGGTCTATCAAATTAGATACCCAGTGGAAATTGTATGAACTGAATTTTTTATTGCATTTTTTAGATGTACTAGACATTAAAAGTATTTTTGATCTTTACGCTCTTAAAATATACCTGGACGGGTCGATAAGTCTCCTTTAAGCTCTATAAACTTTGTCCAACGTTTCTCCAATTTTTGTATCCCTTTTAAAAACTAAGATTTGTCGACATCATGAAACTAGTTATTTAGATTATTGGAGTCAAATCTCTTTCCGACGATCCATTTCTTCAGGTTTGGAAACCAGAAATAGTCACAGCGGGCTAAATTCGGAGTATAGGGCGTATGAGGGAGCAATTAGTGGGCACCCTTGCATTGTCCTGGTGAAAAGGAACTTTTTTCTTGTCCAAATGCGGTCGTTTTTTTGAAATCATTGTTAAATCGACCTAATAAGTGGAATAATATTCGTCATCGATTTTTTTACCCTTTTGAAGGTAGTATTCCAAAAATCTGTTTCTATTACTTTGTTGGCTTTGTTGACTCCGAGAAACCCACTGTTTTAACTGCTGTTTGGTCTCTGTTGTGTTGTGGTGGATCCATGTTTCGTTCACGGTTACGAAATGGCGCAAAAACTCGTCCATATTGCTGTTGAAAAACGCCAAACACTCCTGCGAAGTTATCACCCGATTGAGTTTGTGTCGATTGTGAACAAACGCGGAAAGCTTTCTTAAACCCAAGAGATCATTCAAAATTTAAGCCACTGATCCCTCTTAGATGCCTATGGCTTCCCCAATCTATCGCACTTTCAATCTCCGATCGGCCAACACCATATCGTGAATTTGTTCAATTATTTCGGGTGTCGAGACTTCAACTGGGCTTTCAGAACTCTCGGCATCTTCAGTGCTTGTACGGCCACAACGAAATTCAGTAATCCACTTTTTTTAACAATGAAATTTATGGTGCAGAGTTCCCATAGTATTTATCAAGGTTAGCCTTGGTTTGAGAGCAATTTAGTCTGCTATCAATGGCTGTAAAACACAAACTAAATGACGAAGCTTGTTCAAAATTTTGACAACTGACAGCTGACTGTTGATATGAGCAGCGTTGCTTATTTAGTTAAGAGGCGTGAAATTGAAAAAAAGTCACGGCATTATTGACCCGCCCTCGTATTAGTTTATATCGATTTCAATATGCAGAGCAATACATTTCGAAATCTAAATTTTTGTCCCATACTACAAGATATCGTTTAAAAGTTCATAATTTTGAGTCAGTACTTGGATATTAAAATTTGAAAATGATTTCGGGCATATGGACACTTGACAAAGAGCATTCTGGACCTCCAATTTTTGAAGAACTAAAGTCCGACTAAGCCACCATCCTGAAAACCGACAACAAACAGTGTATTTTTCAGGATGTAATGGAGTTACTGATGTCTGCTGCGGCAATTTTATTTATTAACAAACCCATTAAGTCTCAACGCTGAATTCAGTTCAAAGTAAATTTCGATAATTGTGTAGCGTTGTTCAAGTGTCAATCTATTAATGATGATTTCCCAGAGTAAACTGATCATAAATGCTAAATAGGAGCGCAGTATGACAGTTCGTGTGACAGTGAACACTTTCGTAAGTTCTATCGGGCTTAAAAAAACATACTTTATAAGTTACAATTTTTGAAAGCTGTTCATTTTCCCCATACAATATTTCTCAATCGAAACAACATTTTCCATCCATCAAACACAAAGTCAAGCATTTGAAAAACAAGTAAGGGTCGAATTTTGTACCAACGAATCGTAATATGCGGGTAGTTTTGCCTTACTTCTTTAATTAAAAAAAACTGCCGCTAAAGCACACCGATTGCTCGCCAAAGCTTATGGTCGGTTTCAACGTGCGAAAGATGGTTTATGCGGTTCAGAAGTGGTGATTATGAGACGGAAGTCAAAGATCTTCCAGGCCTGCCAAAAAAGTTTGAAAGCCTGGAATATTTAAAAAAAAAAAAAACTCAACAATAGCGTGCAAAATCATTGGGTGCTACTCAAACAATTTCAAAGCAGGAAAATTGGATACCATACGAATTGAAGCTGAGTGAGCTTGAAAAACGATTTTGCATATCAGAATTAATTATATCCGTCATCTTGAGTGGCAAGGGTATGTATAAGTTTGTCATTCCGTTTGTAATTTCTACATTTTTCATTTGCGACCCCACAAAGTATATATATTCTGGATCGTTATAGATAGCGAAGTCGTCTGTATTGAAATCCGTCTGTATTGAAATCAACTTTCAAAAGCCCCCAAATAACTTACAAACATAATTGATACATCAATATATCGGGAATTCTTCCGGCTCGGCCACTATTTTAAATTGAGAAAATCGGCACCACGAATGGCTGAGATATAAGAAAAAAAACGGGACAACCTCGATTTTTGGCCTATTTTTGATCTGTATCTGGATTACTAAGTCATTAATATAGACAATAAGGATATCCAATAATAGATATTTTAAAGACCTTTGCAACGATTTGGACCTACAATGAGTCAACATCGGGAAAAATATTTGTTAACCCGAAGTTTTTTTTTACCAAAAAAAAAAAAAAATAAAAAAAATATTATTAAAAAATTAAAACAAATTTGGAAAAAAATTTAAAAAAAAAAAATGTTGAAAACAATTTTGAAAAACAATTTTTTAAAAATTATTTTTTTTTATATTTTAAAAACATTTTATTTTGTCACCAAAATCTCTGTCTTTCCCACTGGGTTCTTTAAAAACGTTACCAATTGTTTCCATCGCTCAACATTTTAAACACCATTGAGCGAATGTGTAGAAATATTGTCTAAGAAGACTTGTTTTCTTTTCATTAAAATTATTAAAACAATTTCTAAGACTTTGTGCTGAGAAATTGCATTAATTTTTTTTTTTTTTATTTCTTAAAAAACTTCTGTTGTTCAAATAGAAAAATAAACATACATTGTTATTTAAACAACATGGTACTAAAAAAAAGTAAACATGTCTCATGTCATACGTTGTGTAGACCAACCAAACAAAAAAGTATTTACCACATGAATGATGATAGTAACAATGTTGGGAGTATTGGTTTTTCTTTCTTGTGATAACATAGTTTTTTTTTTTAGAAATTTGCATGATTTCAAGCAGTTGGTTGCTACAGCAGCTGTCATACTTGATGGGTGGCAAGTGAAAATTGAATAGAAAAATTTTGTAAATAAAGTATTTTTAATTTAAAGTTAATCGAAATGGTGAACTGTTGGTTTATAGAAGAGAAAACATTTAGATATTTTTTCAATAATCCCACTTGAAATATAGTTCGAATATTCTTTCTTACATTTAAAAAAGGATATTTAATTCTTTGAACTTCAAAATTTGAAAATTTTCGAATATTCGAAATTAAGTTCTTAAAAACAGCTAACAATTTACTCTACACTAAAAATATAAGTAAAAAACTATAATATTTTGCGAATTATCCATTCAAAACAAGCACATAGGCATTCTTTCCGACAGTTACAATGGATTTTTAAGTTTTAACCGATTTTGAGTAATTTTAATTTTTGTGTTTTATTTAGTTAAAAAACACAAATAATTTAAAACAAATTTTTAACTTTCGATTTTTAAAACTGTTAAAACATTGCGCAATTAGTTCTAAGAGACTAATAACAAATTGCGTGATATTCATATGAAGTAATATACATTAATGTTCATCTGTCTTTTTATTTATTTTTATTTTATTTTACAATTTTGTTAGAACTTTCTCTTCCAAAAAAATTAGTTAATTTTTTATTAAACATTTAACTCTTCTATAGCATGTGTGAAAAAGTCATTTTGTTTAATTTTATTTTCACTTTAATGCACAACAATGTTTCAAATATCAATTTTATATTCCTGGGCTATAAAAATAAATCAAATAGCAACAAAAAAATACAAATATTTTCATTTTATACAAGAAAACTAAAACAAAAACAAAAAAACACATTTAAGTTAAACGCACTGAACTCAACATACAATTTCGTCAGTTTTACACACACGCAATGAGTTTCAATTTCGAAGTTACAAGTGCGTGTAAAAGCATTGAGCTAGTGAGTAGTTAGTTACTTCTTGTTAAGGCGATAATTAAAAACTATTAAACTTAAATCCAAGACGTACATACATACATTTGTTTATGTTTTGTTTTTCGTAATTTATGAAAGAGTAGTAAAAGAAGTAAAGTAAATAGTTAGTTTTTTCTAGTATTTAAAACGAATTTAAAATACCTTTATTGTTTCCAAAGAAAGCAAATTTACTCTTTACTTGTATTCGGAAGTGTTAAACAGATTTGTGTTCGTTTAAGCACTTTTAAACTTTGAATTTTCAAACATTCTTTAAAAAATCTATTTAATTTTTTTTTTAAAGTCATAAATTACAAATTTTTTGGATACATTTCGAAAATTCGAAATTAGTTTCGAACTTTTGAACATTCTTAAAAACATCTAATTTAATCTACACTAAAAATATAAGTATAAAACTATAATACAAGGTGGCGCAAAAGTAATCCTCCTATCAGAAAATGCTATAAATTTTCCGGCTTTGCCGGAAAAATTATATGTACCAAAGTTTATCGAAATATCTTCAAAATTGCGGCCTGTACTTTGCGCACAATGTTTACATGGACAGCCAACCAGACGGACGGACATCGTTTAATCGACGCAGAAAGTGATTATGAGTCGATCGGTATACTTTAAGGTGGGCGTCGTACTATTACAAACATCTGCACAAACGCAATATACCCTCCCCACTATGGTGGTGTAGGGTATAAAAACTAAATAAGTTTAAAATAAATGTATTGGTAAATAAATTTGTTTGTGAAAATTTAATTACAAAAAAATGTATCAACTTTTTTGGATTTTAGTAGCTTTTCATTGCTTATTTTTATATGAAAGCTTATGAAAATGTATACCAATGTATGAAGAAAATTTAGTTCTTAACAAAACCTGGTTTTAATTTTTCAAATCGGATGAAAATTTTAAAAGTTAATCAATTTTTTATTAACACCTTTTTTAGTAAGGGGTGAGATCGTAAAATTCTTAACACACGTTTTTCATTAAAACTTTTAACCCAAGTATTATTTGATTTTTTTTAATCAAGATACCTTTGTAAAGCATGTCAGTTATTATGTTTAATGTCCATTATATTCATTAGTTGTTAATCTGATTAAAATGAGTGACCAGAAAAAAGTGCGTACTAAAATTATTAAATATTTGCAACAAAACCCAACTTGGTCCTACAAAAAGTTGGCCAAGCATTCAAAGGTCTGCCGTCAAACTGTCTCCAATGTTATTAAACAGTACCGGGAGAACTTGTCCGTTGATAGGTAGAAGCAATGGTCCATATGATGTTTCTAAAGCCAAAAAATAGAAAGCATTTTCAAAAGAGCTCCCAACACATCCGGAAGGAAAGCAGCCCGGTTTACTCAGTGCTCGGACTATTTGGTATGAAAAGTTAAAGCTAATGCAGGTTTTAAAACATACAAGTTTAAAAAGGTTCCCGATAGGAACGCTGCTAAAAAATTAGAGGCCATAAAACAGAGCATGGAAAAGCCAATCATTTGTTAAAAAGGGCTCTATAAATACCGAAATTAACATCAAGGAATGTTTACAAAAAAGGATGCTTCCATTCATAAGACTTCTTAGTGTGTCCAATTATTTTTGGCCTGACTTGGCATCCTGTCACTATGGTAAACAAGCCCTTGAGTGGTAAAAATACAATAATGTTGTATTTGTACCAAGAGAGGCAAATCCTCCAAACTTTCCGGAGCTAAGGCCAGTGGAGAGATATTGGGCTATTGTTAAAAGAGAATTGAAGAGCACAAAACGGTGTCCAAAAGTGTGATAGATTTTAAACGGAGATGGACTACCTGTTCGAGCAAAGTGACAAAAGCACTATAAAAACGTTAATGGAAGGGTTTCCGAAAAAGGTTCAAAATTTCATCACTAGTGATTAAAACTATAAAAATACAGTCGAACTTCCCTATAATGAATCTTGACGGGACCAGAAAATCACTTCATTATATAGAAACTTCATTATACAGAAATTATATTTTTGCCCCACTTTTTATTTAAAATAATTAGGCATATTAGTTTGGGTTATACTTTTCCATTTTTCTTCCACATCAAAACCTTGTAATACCAAATAACAAAACCATTATATAAAAATTATATTTTTTCCATTTTTATTTAAAATAATCAGGTATTTTAGTTTGGATTAGACAAAAGTTCGAAGTACATTTATTGATGAAGAAACGTGCTCCAATATAGGTATCGTCTTATTGACGTCAGCCAATTCTTCACCAATCAGCCAATTCTTGACTCTATAAATGTAAAATTAATGGACATCACACATTTATTTGGCATTAGGATTAAAATATGTATGTATGCACAGAAAACTAATAAATAAATATGTATGCACCTGCCATAGCCGAAACTCAACGAGTTTCCAGAACACTAATGAGATTATTCTCATCGGATGGGATGCCCATGGTCTGCACATCAATATCAACATTGACATAATCTTCAAATGATGCATCAACGTTCGTTACTTCCTTAAATGAAGCCTGTAGAGCAGGCAAATCAGCTAACGGAAGAAAGTCTTCCTCATCCCAATGAGTCCGCACGCCATCTTTGGAAAATCCTGCCTTTCTGGAACAATTCGCAATTGTTTCTGATTGTTATTGATCTGGCTTTCTTCTTTTTTTTTTTTTTTGTTCTTATTTTCCTCTTTTGGGAATCCCCTCATTATATGCGGCATCTTTCTCGGTACACAGAGTTGTTAGTATGCGTAATAGAAAATTGTTTGAAAAATTCATTATATGGAGACAAAAACGCATGTGAGTCAAATATTACGGCTGCAAAATTGCTTCATTGTATAGAAAACTTCATTGTATGGAAATTCATTATAAGGAGATCAAAAACAATGAAATTGGAAGGGAAAAAGTTGTGTATTTGAAATCAATTCATAATAGGGAGAGCTTCATTGTATAGAAGTTCACTATAGAGAAGTTCGACTGTATATATATTTTTTTTATATTGTAATAAAATTTCAATCAAATAAAAAAATAATAAAACTGTAAGTTTAGTGGTTTCGTTTTTATTAACACATATGTATGTTAAGAATTTTTCAATCTCACTCCTTAGTAGCATTTTCCATAGAAAATCTTATGTATAATAGTGTTTTATATAGAAAATCTTCACTATAATAGATAGAATTTTCCAAAGAACATCTTCAGTACAACAGTATTTTCTATGAAAATTTTCTGTATAACACTGTTTCCTATAGAAAAGTTTTAGTATTACAGTATTTTCCTTAATATAACAGTATTTTATATAGAAATTTTCAGTATAACACTATTTTCTATAGAAAATCTTCAGTGTTATAGTATTGCAGTGTAACAGTATTTTTATATGCGATTTCAACATAATATTATGGTATTATGAAAATAATAAAATTTGTTTGCGCTGGCCTTTAATTTGATAAATTGCATGTTTAAATATTTTCATACCAATGGTTGCATTAAACATGTATATGTTTGTGACAGTCATTTATATGATGAATAATTTTATCATAATTTGTTGTTCTCAGATTATGATATCCATAAGCCGAGAGCAACATAATATGGTAAGTCCTTCATCATATAAATGGTTGTCACAAACATATACATGTTTACTGTAACCATATATATGGTTGATACAATCATGAGAATCGTAAATTAACTATATTATTGTTACCACAACCCTATAAATAGTTACTGTGACTATAATATTGTTAAAAATGTTGAAATGGTTACAGTAAACATGCACAACTATATTTTGTTTCTGCTGTACATGCCAGTGCCAAAATAAATTTATGGAATTTGCAATTATTTAATTAATTTTTGAAATTAACTACGAATTTAAGAACTTTTTTTTAAACACATTAAACTGATATATGAATAAAAAAATTAAGTTTCGTAAAAAATATAAATTTACACAGCTAAAGTTTGAGACTTTTGAAGTTCCACCATTAATTTTGTTACAAAATTCATTTCTGAACAAATTTGTCCCCCCTTTACAAATTTATAGCTAGACATCTCTGGCAAACTTTACTTCCCATTTTTACTCAGCTACATATGTATCTACATTTATGTAATTGCAAAAAACCTTAGAACATAGATAGTATTTATTTGAAATTAAATTATCTGCCATAGCTTCTGTAATTCTCTGTAATTTCACTTCTACATGATAATTTTCCTAACTAAACAACAACAAAAAGGTGTTAATAATTTCCTTAACTGCCGTCAACGTCATGTGTAAAACTCTTTTACTTTTTTTTTTTTTTGGTTTTGCCACATTTATTAGCATTTTCAATTCTTTTGTTGTTGGCCATACATTCACATTTCCATTCTTTCCGATTAACGGTGAACCATACTTTGGATTGTTACAAAATGCATAATGCAGTTTTCAGCTTAAAAAATGAAACACTAACACTATTGAATTAATTTTATATTAAAAAATAATAAAAAAATTTGTACAAAAGAAAAGAAACCATCACACCTTGAGCAATGAAATTGATCTTCATTGAAATCGACAGCCAGCCAAGAATAATGGTTAGATGATATTCAGACCCCTGCAGCAGGTTGTGGTTTCTTTTTTTTTTTATCTTCTTTCGAAATGTCTTCCAACGAACAATAGCAAAACAAATTTATCATCGAACAATAAAAATCAAAACAAAATGTAAAAAAAAAACACATAACAACAACAAATTCAAAATAGAAAAGTGCTGTTAAAAATAAAAGAAAAAAAAAAATTAAATAATACAAGTATTAAGTAAATAAAAAACAAACTAAAAACATACATAACAATGCATTTTTTGTTTGTATCAATAAGTTTTATGTTAAAAATACAGCTAGAGAGAGAGAGCGAGCGAGTGAGACACCAAAGACTCTGCTTATGCGTACAAAAAGTATTGGAATGGACGCAATAATACGGTTACAAGCCGGGGGTATCGTTAAAAGATACTCTATGGTTAAATGGTCATAAAACATGCAACAACAACAATAAAAATAAAAAAATACTCATTCATTAATTCACTCATCAAATTGTATTGAAATCGTTGAGATACAGATGTTTAATTATTATGACTGCAGCACAGTGGTTAAGAGTTTAAATGCTAGTTAAAGTATTGCACGGTCATTAAGACAAATGCAGTAGGCGAAAGGCGTTAAAGTAGCCATAAAATTAAGGTATAAATAGGATATTGATTAAGATTTATTGTGCTCACTCAATTAACAAGTGAAAATTCAATGTTTAAATTGATTAACAATAGAATTTAAATCTCGGTTTTATTGCTACGAATACAACATTTTACAGCAAATGGACATTTAAAAAAAAAAAAAAATTAAAAGGTATTTTTCAGTTGCAATTTTTTTGCAGTATGTTATAGAACTTCTTACCAAATAGGAAAACTTCCTTTCCCAAAAAAAAAATTTGGTCAAAAAGAATCTTGGTGAACAAATTTTGTTGGTGAAAACAGAAATTGGGTGAACAAAACTTTTTTAAACAAGTAATGGTGTTCCGAATCTTATAAACCCTTCACCAAATTATAATTTAAAATAAAAGTTTTAAATATTTTTATGTAAACAAAATTAATTTTTTTTTTCTAAATTTAAAAAAAAAAAAGTTTTTTTCTAAATTGTTTTTCAAAATTTAAAAAAAAAAAATTTTTTCGAAACTTTTAATTTTTTTTTTTTCGAAATTGTTTTTTAAATTTTTTATTTTTTCTCCAACTTTCTTTTTACAGTTTTAAAATTTTTTTGTTTTAAATTTATTAGTGAAAAAAAATTTTTGTTGGTAAAAAAATTCGAGTTGGGGTTTGTAGGTCCAAATTACTATAGCCTTATATACATCGTTACAATGGACTTTGAAATATCTGTTATTAGATATCCATATTGTCTATGTTAATGACTTAGTAATCCAGATATAGATAAACAAATAAGCAAAAATCGAAGTTGTCCCGGTTTTTTTCTTATACTTCACCTATTTGCGTGCCGAATTTTTCGATTTTAAATAGCGACCGAGCCGGAAGAATTCCCGATATATTGATGTATCAATTATGTTTGTAAGTTATTTGGGGGCTACGGAAAGTTGATTTCAACATACAGACGGACATGGCTATATCGAATTCGCTATCTATAACGATCCAGAATATATATACTTTGTGGGGTCGCAAATGAAAAATGTAGAAATTACAAACCGAATGACAAACTTATATATACCCTTGCCACTCATGGTGAAGGGTATAAAAAGTGTAGCTGCAGGTGAAACAAGCAAGAGTGTTATATTCGGCTGTGTCGTATCTTGTATACCCATATCAATATGTGACAATAGAATATTTTTCTGTTATAGGTTCAATTATGGTAGAAAGATTTAGGATCATATAAATCTTGTTTATGTCCAATTTCATCACGATATTAATTATTATAAAACATTTGAAGTTCAAGTCATTTTGTATGGGGACTAGGGAAAAATGTCGCCCGATTTTCGATTTAACAGTATAATTTCAAAGTACTTAAAGAGTGAGCCAAAAAAAACTTCAATATAAAAATTCTGAAAAATACGCAAATTTATTGAAATAATTGCACTTTAAAATAATGGCATATTACTCGGTATTTATAATTTTTTCCGGTAATCCTCCCATTAATGATTTTTTAGTTGCTTGGATACCTTTCCTTTAATTATTTTTTTACAAGAGCTCAATACCTTTCCACAGGCCAAGAGGTATACCTTTCTGGGCAGTTAGGTGGATTTGCCCCCCGTGGTACAAAATAGACTTTATTGTTCCTTTTTTCCATAGTGGTATAATGCCACAATCGGGTCAGAAATATGAAGGCACTCTATGCTGTTTTAAGAAAGGTAAAAGTCATTCTTGTAGAAACTCCGTAATATATATTTCTGTATTTATAGTGTCTGATGTTACACAAGAAACTTCTTGGGGAATTTTGTTTGTTTTTGTTCGGTATTGTTTTTAAACATTACCTCGTCCATCAGCCACATAAAAGTCTTGACCCGGAAGTTGTGAAAAGTCTGCCAGCATAAAAGTTTCATAATCCATCACTCAAAAAATGAAAAATTGTATTCTTTGGCTAAGTTTTTTACCGCATTGCGATTTGGAACTTTCTGAACTTTATACGACTGCAACCTAGCATTAGATGTGGCTCTGCGCACAAAAGAATCAGAGCATTTAACTTTACGAGGTGCTTGTCCGATAGAATTGTTCGGAGCTCTTCGAAAGAGTTGTTCAACTTCTTTTTCCTTACCAATATCTGTTAGACCTTGTTTTAAACTAATGAACAGCATTAGAGTCTGGCATTAACCTTTATTTCAGAGCCTAACCAAATATTCGGCCTAATTTGAATCTAACCAAAACTGATCGATGGATAGATTTTATGATTTTCAGTATCTAAAAAAATAAAATAGTTCACTAGTGTTTACTCACTTTTGAGGCTGTGTGTATGTGTTAGACCAAATATTTTAACCCACTTCATCTTTACAATCTTTATTTCAAATGAACATCTAGTATGTATTACATTTCAAAATTGTATAATTTCTTGCGCAATTTTCCTTTCACTTCATCCACTGTCCTTCGGAATTTCCCGTTTGGTTTTTTTGAGTAATTATTTGGAAAAATTACTTTGAAAGTAAATGATTTTAATTAAAAAATTAAATAATAAACATGTTTTAAGTATCAGCGACGTAATCGCAAAAATACAAAAAATGTTTGTGTTTAGTTGCAAACAACAAATTAAAAAAATAATTGTATTAAATAAAATATGTAATGTGTGTGATGTATGTGAGTTATAAATCAAATTATGATTATTTTTGCATACTTGGCTGTATGTTGCTGTCACTCATGGGTGACACCGAAAAGGAAACGTTAAATTTTATAGAGTTTTTTTTTTTTTTGGTTTTGCAAGATAATTTATGTAACGTGGGAATGCAAGGATAGGTCCTAAGCTGAGTTGAATTTGAAGAGTTTCTTAAGTTTATGCTACACTATCTGAGTGGAATGTTAAAAAACCTTAGTGTCCAAAAACTTTATTATTCATTCGATTATTCATGACTAGGTTAGGATAATTATAAAAGCCAGCAAATAAAAACAATTTAGTGCCGCGATACCGTTAGTGGTTTTGTATTGGTAACACCAATAATGTTTTTAATTTTTCCTACGTGTAGCTTTGGATCTCCCTTTTCAATATTGGCTGTCATAAGTAAATTTGTGTGCCTGTTTCGTAATCTTATATGTACATTTCTATAAATAAATTGTTTTTAATATTAGTTGTCGTAATGATCGAAATGTGTTTTGTTACATTTGTGGTGAATACATAGTCAATATCTATTTGTAGAAATTACGGGCATTAGGGCCATTATGACAACTTGCCTTTATGTGCCCAATAGAAAAACCTTTTTACTATTACCAACTTAAAGGAAAGTTGTAATAATGGCCCTTAGTGATTAACATTTGTTACAATTACGTTACGATGAAAATCAAGGTCCCGAATGAGGGGAGAGTTCCAAGCATTGTGTGTACCTATGATTTGGACTGAACCGAAAAACCTTACTGATGACTGCTATTTTTGTGTTGAATAAGAGTAAAATGACGTATCATGATTTACGTTTGTAACTGTACTCAAATGACTTACAATCTCCTATGAATCAACATCTAAGGACTGAGATCGAAAAATTCTTAACACCCGTTTTTCATTAAAACTTTTAACCCAAGTATTATTTGATTGATTTTTTTTTTTATCAAGTTACCTTTGTAAAACATGTCAGTTATTATGTTTAATGTCAATTATATTCATTTGTTGTTATCTGATTAAAATGAGTGACCAGAAAAAAGTGCGTACTAAAATTATTAAATATTTTCAACAAAACCCAACTTGGTCCTAAAAACAGTGGGCCAAACAATCAAAGGTCTACCGTCAAACTTATTCAATAATACCGGGAGAACTTGTCCGTTGATAGAAAACCTGGTACAGATAGAAGGAATGGTTCACATGATGTTTATTAAGCCAAAAAATAGAAAGCATTTTCAAAAGAGCTCCCAACACATCCGGTAGGATAGCAGCCCGGTTAGCTCCGTGCTCGGACTATTTGATACGAAAAGTTAAAGCCAATGCAGGTTCAAAAACATACAAGGCTCAAAAATTTACTGACAGGAACGCTGCTAAAAATTTAGAGGCCAAAAACAGAGCACGGAAATTGAAGTCAAATTTTATAAAAAAAAATATTCCTGCTGCATAATGGAAGCGTATGTTCTGGCAGATTTTTCGCAGCTTCCGGGTCAAAATTTTGATGTTGCTGATGCTCGAGTGAATGTTTAAGAAAAGTTGAGGACCCAAAAGCAGACAAAATTTCCCAAAAAGTTCTTGGTACGGCAAGTAATATGCAGTTGCGGCAAAAAAACCAAACACTTGTTACAAAGGGCTCTATAAATACCGAAATTTACATTAAGGAATGTTTACAAAAAAATATGTTTCCATTAATAAGACTTCTTAATGTGTGCACTTATTTTTGGCCTGATTTGGCACCCTGTCACTATGGTAATAAACAATAATGTGGTATTTGTACCAAGAGAGGCAATTCCTCCAAACTGCCTGGGGCTGAGTCCAGTGGATAGATATTGGGCTCTTGTTAAAAAAAATTTGAAGAGCACAAAAAAGGTATCCAAAAGTGTGATAGATTTTAAACGGAGATGGACAACCTGTTCGAACAAAGTGACAGAAAGCACTATAAAAACCATAATGGAAGGGTTTCTGAAAAAGGTTCAAAATTGTATCACTAGTGATTAAAGCTATAAAAATATATATTTTTTTTTTTGCAAATTGTAATAATAATTTCAATCAAATAAAAAAATCAAAACTGTAAGTTTAGTGGTTTCATTTAACATATATGTATGTTAAGAATTTTTGGATCTCAGTCCTTAACAGATTTGATGGACACAGATTTGGTGGAAGCTTTTCGGAATGAACATGAAATCGATTTCGAAGTGTTAACAACACTTTCACTTTTTTCACAAGATGCCTTGCGAAAGAGAGATCTAAGCCAATAGCATCTAGACTAAAAGAAAGAAATCTTTTGAACTCACATTTTTATCTCAGAAAATATAATTTGTCTTTTGTAATGACATTGGTGGACTTTTAATAAGAATGGGACTCTCAAGCTACAAAACTGATGAAAGAAGATTGTTTAAGGACAGCTCAAAGACAAGTTTAAAATGTGTTTTACTAGATATTGATAATAAGCATGCAGCTGTGATTATTTGTTCAATCTATGAAATTAAAAAAAACTTAAGTAATTGGATCACCAATGACCGTCGATTTCAAAAATGGTTAATTTCTCTTGTTAGGTCAACAAAGTGGATAAGGAGTGATATCGAAAAATGCTTAACATCAATTTCCATGCTCTGTTCTTGGCCTCAAAATTTTTAGCAGCGTTTCTGTCAGGAACTTTTTGAGCCTTGTATGTTTTTAAACCTGCATTGGCTTTAACTTTTCGTACCAAATAGTGCGAACACTGCTTTCCTACCGGATGTGTTGGGAGCTCTTTTGAAAATGCTTTAAATTTTGTTGGCTTTAGAAACATCATGTGGACCATTCCTTCTATCAACGGACAAGTTCTGCTGGTACTGTTTAATAACATTGGAAACAGTTTGACGGCAGACCTTTGAATGCTTGGCCAACTTTTTGTAGGACCAGGTTGGGTTTTGTAGAAAATATTTAATAATTTTAGTACGCACTTTTTTCTGGTCACTCATTTTAATCAGATTAACAACAAATGAATATAATTGACATTAAACATAATCAAATAATACTTGGGTTAGATGTTTTAATGAAAAACGGGTGTTAAGAATGTTACGATCTCACTCCTTACTCTAAATTTTTGTGTTTCATCTGTTTATGGAACATGGAAATTTAGTGTATCCTCTTTGTATCATTAGATCAAGAAAGACGGCCTCTGAGAGAAAACATGATGGTTGGAAAACAAGATGTTATAAACTCGCCTTTGGTTTCCAGAGATAAAATCATTTTGGGAAATATATGAAGGCATATGATAAAATTGGTCCACTTCTTTTCAAATCAAAGAAGTAAAGCAAAACTTTTAGCTTGTGACGCTTTTTTGGTTAAAAAAAACTTCTTCGATTTTAGGAAATTTCACTTAAATAACAAGTAAGAGAGCTATATTCGGCTGTGCCGAATCTTATGTACCCTTCACCAAATTATACTTTAAAATAAAACTCAAAGAATTTTTTGTTTTTTAATTTTTTTTTTTTTCAAAATAGTTTTTTAAAAGTTTTTTTTCAATTTTAATTTTTTTTTTTTTAAATTTATTTTGACAAAAGAATGACAAAAGAATTTTTTTTGTTAAAAAAAAATTCGGGTTAAAAAATATTTTTCCCGATTTTGACCCATTGTAGGTCCAACTTTGTATAGCCTTATATACATCGTTGCAATGGACTTTGAAATATCCATCATTAGATATTCATATTGTCTATATTTGTGACTTAGTAATCGAGATATAGATAAAAAAATAGGCTAAAAATAGAGGTTGTCTCGGATTTTTGCTCATATCTCCATAATTTATGAACGGATTATGCTGATTTTAAATAGGAAACTTTTTGAAACCATGTCTGACAAAATTATTGAGGATTTGGATCCCGAAGATATCCGGGGTCTTCAGAAAATTGATTTCAACAGACAGACAGACGGACATGGCTAAATCGACTCCGCTATCTATAAGGATTCTGAATATATATACTTTATAGGGTCGGATTATAATTATATTGTGGAAATTACAAACGGAATGACAAATTTATATATACCCTTCTCACGAAGGTGAAGGGTATAAAAACGTGATTTGTATTAAAGCTTTTGTTAAATATTTCTTAAACAAACGCTAACTGCTGATCGTTTTGCTTATCTACAGATACACCCGGAGTATCTGGTGGGAATCGAACCCGCAACCCTCACATTTATAGTCCAGAGCACTATCGTCTAGTCTATCGGGGCACACACTGACTAAATTTGAAGTAATATGTTCTTCCAGTTGGATCATAGTTTCATTTTCGATAAAGCCTTTGCAATTCTAAAAGTAATATGTACCAAATTTTTCAGAAATTGTTGGCATAAAATGATCTAGCCAAATGATCTTGCAACTACAAAAACTCAGGCACATAACTTAGCAGTTTTAGTTCGTTCCAGTTAGTCGCCGCTAAAACCACTTTTAGCATTTAATGCTTAAACTTAATATTGTAAACATGAAATTTGTAAACATTAAAATGCTGCTACATTTAACCAAAGTCCGTATTAGCGAATTTAATTTCAATTTAAAAATTTCCACAATTTCAAGTTCAAGTGTGTTTTTATGTGCGGTTTGTAAATGTAGTATATTCCTCATTCATTCCTGCTGTAAGTAAATGTGTACGTTTAAAATTTACAACATTTTATTTAAACTGTCAACAGTTGGTGGCTGCAGTTTGCCTTGCAATGCCAATGCCAACCCATGTTTATCTATACAAATGCATGAAATTATTTATTTCAAATGCAACAACATCAATTATTAAATGTTGCTGCTAATGCAGATGTTGAATTACCACAAACAATTCAAATGAATGATACAAACTAACTAATAAGAAGAGTTCATCTTAAAAACTTTCGTTTACGAAAAAGTTTCACCCAAAATAAAATTGAAATTAATAGTGCTCGTACGTACATACGTACGATGACTTAAAACGGTATTAATTTTGTTTTATTTTTTAGGTTTTCATTTTAGTTTTCCTTCAAGTTATAAACATAGTTGTCGTTGAACTCTGTTTAAATGACCCATATTTTATGTACTAAGTAATACATACACTTTAAATATCTTGACCATTCTTAGCTACTTGGTTAAGAAATTTCGTATGAGTTTTTTTTATTTTCTTTAAACATTTATGCCATGTTTTTATTTCTTTAATATATTGTAGGTCTGTTTCTTTGCCTTCCAAAAACATGTGAAACTTTTAATTATTCTTGTTTAGGTTACAAAATACATAAACATTCATCAGCCTTAAAACGAAATGACTGATGATGGCACAAAATGGGCCAACAAGTTGTTAAAGTTTTGTAATTTTGATAGCACTTGTTTTCTACAGGCGACCTCAAGGTGGTTTAATCAGCATGAGTTTTGGGAAATATTGATATTTTCGTGGAAATTGATTTATGTACTAAATGTTTGTGTTAAAGGAATGAAAGTTTTTAATGATTTAATAACAAAAGAAAGAACATTAGCTTCTTATTAATACTTATTTGTTTTAAATAAGAATTTAATAAATAGTTTTATTATCAATGTGAGTTTCCCCACTATGTTTAATTGAAGGTATGTATTTTAAGTATTTGTGAGAAATTATCAGAAAATTTCATTAGAAACAAATACAATGTAATAAACTTAAACTTTATTCAAACCTAGTTACAAGACTACTTACACAAACTGAATCTAGAACAACCCAGGAAGATTGTTGTCAAATTGATAATGATTTGAAAACAAACTACAATGCTGCAATCTAGTTTTAGTCATATTTTTTCGTGAGAAGGGTATATATAAGTTTGTCATTCCGTTTGTAATTTCCACAATATAATTTTCCAACCCTATAGCGGAGTCGATTTAGCCATGTCCGCCTGTCTGTCAGTTGAAATCAATTTTCTGAAGACCCCAGATATCTTAGGGATCCAAGTCTTCAATAATTCGGTCAGACATGCTTTCGAAAAGTTTCCTATTTAAAGTCTGCAAAATCTGTCCATAAATAACGGAGATATGAGCAAAAATCCGAGATAACCTCTATTTTTGGCCTATTTTTGATCAATATCTCGATTACTAAGTCATAAATATAGACAATATGGATATCTAATGATAGATATTTTAAGGCCTATTGTAACGATGTATATAAGGCTATACAAAGTTGGACCTACAATGGGTCAACATTTTTTTCACAAAAAACATTTTTTTTGTCATAAATTATTTTCACTAATAAATAAAATAAAGAAACAATTTTTTAAAAAATTGGAACACACTTTTAAAAAACAATTTCGAAAAAAAAATTTTTTAAATTAAACAAAATTTTTTTTTTAATTTTATTTTAAAGTATAATTTGGTGAAGGGTATATAAGATTCTGCACTACCGAAAATTGTTAAATATGTTTTTAATCCTTAATGGTGATTATGGAAGTGTGGTCTGTCTTACCACAAATACATAAATAGTAAATAAAGATCAGTAAAAGGTATATATGTACTTTATTTGCTTTCATTGACATTATAATGTCACGTTCGTGATGGCGAAACATCATTTATTGTCATTACTCCTGAGGTGCTTAAAAACAAGAAATCAGCAGATTTGGAAAACTCAATTGTATGTATATGATTTCGTTTAAATGCAAGAAAAAAAATCAAAATTTGTGACAAGATGTATCAATAGGACACTATGGGCTGTAAAAAAAAATATAAAAAATGTTTAATAATTCGGTAAATTGTAAAATAAACTGACGATTCTTTAAATTATATTGAATCGCAGAGTTTTAGGTTTTTTGAAAAAAAAAAATACAATAATAAAACTGATTTTTGTCACATTACATCATCTTTTTTAATTTCTTATATTGTAGGACCATTATTCGATTATTTTGTTCTCTTTTACTAAATATAGAGCTACCTAGTAAGTTCTACACAGAAATATAAATAAATTAAACAAATGTTAAGTATTTCCCAATTTGTTGTCTCATTGCAGTGTGCTACTGTCGCGTATGAGATCATATGACTAATTTTAAAATTGAATTTTTAAAAAACTTCGACTTATCTTCAGATTTAATACTAATTGAAGCATAAATTTAATGTTAAACAGAGAAAACTCCATTTCACAAACATTTTTTTTGAATTCAACTAAATTCAGGTTTGAGAATGATTTGAAAATACCGTTTGATAAAAAGTTGCGAAAATGTAATTTCTTGAAAGTTTTTCAACAAATCAAACTCGAATATCTATCTAATGTAAAAAATTTTAGATTGTATTTGCTGGTAAGCCAAAATACCACCCTAATGAATAAGTACATTTGTCCATTAGGGAATTTATTTTGTAACTCGTTTTGAAAGGTAAGTCGTTTGACTTTCTGTTTTAAGCTTTGTCATATTGTCACAATGTCCTAATATTTCACGACTCGGCGGCTCAGCTTAACCGACTCTTAGGCGTTCGCCGCAGGTTTCTGCTGGTTAGTTACAATAACACAATAAACATAGCATATAGAGTAGTATCATTTTAGGAAATTTTTTGCTTGAAAGGCAATAACAACATTTTCAAACCATTGTTAAATATTAGGACATTGTGACAATATGACATGATAGGACGGACACCTTGTGAATTGACCAATTATATTTCGGAAATAGTTTCTTTCGAATCGAATTTAATCATAATACGCCAGTGTTTTTAGGCATAAAACACATGCAAAAAAAATACATAACCAAGTTATTTTCTATAATTTGTGTATCCAAAATTAAAGAAATGAAAAATAACAGGACTACACCACAACTCATTTGTATAAATAAAAATTTAATTATTAAAAACAATACAAAATCTTCAAACTAAACTTTAGTACTTATACTGTTACAAATACAGCATGTTAAAATATGTACATACTGCTATTAAATGATATGCTGTTATGAACTTATTATGTTACTATCACCATAAGCACAGCTGTAAAAGGCATCATTAACAGTTTCTACCAAGAATATTGCTACAACACACTAGATGTCGCTTCAAACACATATCAAGGTTTGTGTATTAACTAAATGGAGTAGCCAACCTTATTAGAAAAGGTTTCATGCCTCGCTAATTTTTTTCTATATTATTTGGTATTTCTTAATACGAGGGTCAGCTTACATCTTTAGTAAACCTTTAAAAAAACATAATTTTCTATACGGTCAGAATTAAAAAAAAAGACGAAACAGAAAATTATGTTGCTAAAATTATCCAATTTCTTGTTACGTCCCACCAAATCATTACATGACGAAGAAGTTCATCACTTGATGATTTCGAAGAATCAAGATGTTTTTGACATTAGTGTATCAATGCAGATCTGGAAGAAGCCGGAAGTTATTTTGGCTTAAATGTGGTACAGAATTATTGACCTGAGAGTTGTTGTTGTAACGGTTAGGTTGATACAGTTGTCGTTAAGCAGACAATCTCAGTAGCGAGTTTCACTCGGCCAAATATCCAATTATGTTGATTTTACATAAATCTCAACTATCAGTTTTTTATCCAAAAAATCTATAACCTTCTGGGTAGAGTTGTCAAATATTCGACATATTCAAAATACCGGTTTTCGTTTTTAGCCCGTTTTTGTCAATTAAAGAATTGAGGTATAAATTAAGCCTTAATTATTTTTTTTATTAAAACATATTATAAAATCGTTCAGTCTTTTAAAAATTAACTAAATTTTTTTACTGAAGTCGTAAAAGGGATTAGCTGTAAAAATTGCATTGTATAAAAGATTCAATTCATTTTGTCCAAATAATTAAATTCCTGTTTTAAGTCGCTAGTTGTTGCAATAATTATTATTTTGTGTGAATTTTGAACTTATTTTCATGTTAAACTGAGCTGAGCTTCTAAATTTTACGACTCACTAAATCAGAGCTTGATGAACTTTCATTTATACCAAAATGTCTATTAAAAAGTTTTTCTCTATACGGTATAACATAGCAAATTTATTACAAGTGACGTTAAAAAGCCAGCTGATTATTTTTCACTCGATATGTTTTCAGACTTCTATCTGTTTAATTTAAGTATAACTTTTTTTAAACTTATTTAAAATTAAAGCAGTGGAATAAAAAATAAGTGATCGTATTAAATGATATATAAATAAAATGCGTTTCACGTCTTTATGATTTTAGCAGTCAGTAGTTTTTTATTGTTTGACTGCTAGGAAATAGTTTTACAAAACAAAATAAATGTTTTTTGTAGAGTCGTATTATTTGTAGAATTGAGACTACCCGTAAATAAATTCGTCTTGATGTATAACTTGTTAATGGCATTCAACATAAAATTATAACACACATTTAGAAGAACAGTGTTGTTTAAAGTAGTCGCTAATTATTAAAAGTAATCGCATAAAATTTTAAAATAAATTTAAAAAATATTCGATTTGGTCGAATTATTCGAGACAAAAAAACCGGTTTGTCGAATAACTCAAAAATCGTGCTTTTTAAAAAACCGGAAAATTGTGAAAAAACCGGTTTTCGAATTATTCGGATTTGACAACTCTACTTCTGGGTCTTGTTTTGATATTTGCGGTTTTTGACACGTTGCGGTTTTTGTGTCTTAAAGTTTTCTTCTGTTAGATTGAGAACATTTCAAAATATTTATTTAAAACTTTTTTGACAGTAGTTCATGTTAGTATTAGCGTTTGATATTTTCCATATATTTTTTAGTTATAAGTCAGTTATAAACATGGCAACTATCTTGATTGATTTTGAAATAAAAAGCTTTGAATTGCTTCCAATTGTTTGCTGGGGTTCTACCAAAAAATAAAAAAATTAAAAAAAATTTCAAGCCCTTATCTTATCGTAGACTAGCTTAAAAATAGCCTTAACCAAAGTAAGTAAGCCATATTCTTGGTTTATTCATTTAACAATATCTCTACTGATATCGAAGTTATCATAAATTTCTATGGCTGTCATATAAAATCCAGATTACACTAATACCAATATTAGTATTAGTGTAATCGGGATTTAGATTTAATCGGTTAATAATCGGTTAATTTTAAATTATTCGATTAACCGAATAATTTATATTTTAATTTTAAATTGAAAATAAAACCACGAATTTTGTGTACTTATTTAAGCATTTCAACAACAATAACATAAATAATAGCAAATAAATATGGTATTTGAGTTCCTTTTGATATGTATATCAAGTTTTTTAAGATTTTGGTGAGATCTTCTGAAATAATTTTTTAAGAAAAGAATATAATTTAAAAGGTTTCCTTTTAAACGATTTTTCTTTAGTTTTAATAAAACTTGACTTGGAAAAAATTTCTCTCACTGATTGTAGATGTTGCAGAAATCGAAAGTAAGGCATGAGAAAGGCTATAAAATTTCTCATTTCTTTGTTATTATATTATATTTTTAAGCATATAAAATCCTTCATTATACCATTGGAGTCCTTTTTGGATTTTGAATACTATCAATAGTTTGGTTAGGTTCTGATAAAAGACTCGTCTCAGTAATGTATTCAGTTTCGTTTATTACCATGTCTTCCTCCAACTCATTAGGACAAAGTTCATCATTGAACATTCTAGAAAAAAGTTAATTTCCAAATTCCTTAGTTTCAGTTTTCGTACTCAAAAAACTATAGCTAGAACTGCATTTTCATAATTAAGAAATAAAATTTGTGTGTTTAAAACTATATTTCTATATAAAGTACAAAAAAATCGGTTTCTTTGTTATTTGAAAATCGGTAATTTTAAATTATTCCAAATTTTAATCGGTTAACCAATTAACGGTTAATCGAACAATTTTTCAAGCTCATTTAAAATTTTTGATTTTGGTTATTTTTCACGACTAGGCGAATTGAGATATTCCAAAAAAAAAAAAAAAAAGTTTAAGTATTATTTCGGAATTTATAAGACTCCTTTCGTATTAGGCATTTAGTTGTGCAAGTCTTTTGCGCAATTTTTGTTTTTGTTGATTCCAGAGATAAGGACGGTTTAAAGAGAAGATCATTTTTCAGATTTGAGTACAGACTTGCTTATACACAGCAAGTTGGTTTGTTCTTTTATTCATATTTTTGAAAATGAAAAACAGACTTGCCCAACTAAATTGCCTAATGTTAAAGGGGTCTTAGAAATAAGAGGATGTTTTTAGAAAAACATCTGGGCATCCATTACCGAAGATACTTGCGAAAAAATAAAGTCTTGGTAAAATATATAAGAGATAACTTAGTGAAATAAACTAGCTTTATTTACCTTCCCAGTTGTTTTATTAAAAAATTTCATTCGTTAAAATCTGTCCATATTAGCACAAGTTACAAGCTGTACAAAGTTTTACTAACCCTAGGTGGTCAACTTGGACATACTGTATCACACCTTGTATTCTAACAGGTGTCACAAATTTGGTTTGCTTAAAGTCTATGTTCTCCTCTACGATTTAATTTCATTCAACACACACTGAATGACAAATCAATATATAAAATTAAATAATTGCCAAACTTATTTTTGTCATTATTCTTAATTTTTGGAAAAACTCCTTTGTTCAACTTATATAACAATACGAAAACAAAATCGCCTTAAAACATGATTTATAAACTTTAAAATTCTGTAGACACTTATAATCCCAAATAACACAAGGATCAGCACGAGCTTTCCTCTTTGCCAAATACTAAACCATTTTGCACGATTGACAAATATTTCAACACAACAACAACTGAAAACAACAACTAAAACAAAAAAATGGGGGGAAATAAAAAAAACTAAATACTCTCGTGCTGACAAAAAAAGGAACAAAGAAATTAAAGACAACTCCACTTTGGTACGTGAACACGACAAAAACAGGAATCAGAAAAAGTATTTTCACATTTCCAAATAGAAAAATATTTAGTATATGAACAAAAATAGAAATAAACCCAGAAAAAAAAAGAACCGGAGTTCAATTTGCTTGAAATGACAACTTGTAGCAACATGTTTTATGTGAGAACTAGAACAACAGCAAAAACAGCTACAACCAAAAAACATAACCAACAAATAGCTTTAAAAAAGTGGATACTAATCCTTTTTTTATAACACAATTGCAGATGCGACATGTATTTCAGTGGCAAATAAAACGTGAAATAAACTAAAAAAAACTGCATAAAAATTAAATATAACAATAACAACAACAAAATATTGTATGTCTGCCACATTTGAGCGCACCAGGATAAAGCAAAAAACTTGTAAAAAATTCAAATAAAAATGGAAAACAACAACAACAACAACAAATAGCAAAATTACTCCCAATGCTCATAAATAATGACTCAATATGAAGCAAGTGTCCATTTAAATACTTTCAATTATTAATCACACATAAAACACAACTCACAAATTCAACACCGCACATACAACAACTAGTGTTGCAAATACAATTCAACCAACAACTACAACCGAAACGACTAGAGCGGCAGAGTCGAAGTAATAATAAAAACAGCTATAAAAGTAACCAAAGTGTGAGTGGCAGGATATAAAAAGGACATACATAAACTTTGCCTCTCTCTCTCTGCTTGTGTATATGTGTTTGTACATGTATATGAGGGAAAAAAATTAAAAAAATAACTACAATACAACAACAACAACACCAATTTGGAATGACAATATTAAAACCGAGAAGTACTAAAAGACGCATTCAAGCAACAACATTCAAAAAAACTACAACACGCGATTAAAAAATAAAATAGAAGAGAAAAAAAAAACAGGAATACACAAAGTTGTGACAAATCTTTGGGAAAATCCTTGGGTAAATAGAGTTTAAAAGATTTTATTCATTTTTGAAGGAAATTCCAAAGAAACGTATAAATTAATATTTATAGAATATATTAAAATTTATCACCAAAATTCTGAGCTTGTGACTTTGATACTACATTTTTTGTTTTGAATCATCCTAAGTAAAATAAGTTTTTGAAATAAAAAAAGAAATTAAAATATTGTTCGAACACGTAGTCCATATTCATTTCAAATCTACCACACTTTTGGACACTCTTTTTGTGCTCTTCAAATCTCTTTTAAGATATTGGGATCATGATCCCAATCTCTCTTAACTGGCTACTACAGGCAGTTTGGAGGATTTGCCTCTCTTGGTACAAATACCACATTATTGTTCTTGTACCACTCAAGACCTTGCTTACCATAGTGACAGGATGCCAAATCAGGCCAAAAATAAGTGGACACATTAAGAACATAACTGACATTAAACATAATAACTGACATGCTTTCCAAAGGTAACTTGATCAAAAAAAAAAAAATAATAATAATACTTGGGTTTAAAGTTTTAATGAAAAATGTGTGTTAAAGTTTTTTCGATCTCAGTCTTTATATGATAATCTGAACATAAATTAGTCTCTTTGACCAGATGAAATACCAGCACTAACCTTGTCAGTGCTGTTCGTTGTCATTAGCTAAACCTTTCAGCCGGCAACCTTCCATGTTGGAAGGTTGCTAAGGGAACAACAATTCATAACAATGCACAGTGTGGTAGATGGCAAATCTAACTGGACAACATTAATAAATCACGTTGGGTTCACTTCTCACTTAAGAATTAAATAAAACATAAGTTCGCTTTTTTTGGCGATGTATTTTGGGAGTTTTTAACCATTCTTCAAACAATTTTCTTTCGGTAAAGAGTGGAGGTCATACTGGAAAAGTGAACAAATTTATGGCGGCCGTAAAAATGCCCAAGATGTTTTTGATTTACCTAAAAGTGAACACTTGAAAGATTAACTCAAATATAGTTATACACCAGAACTATCCGGAATAAACAGCTCTAACTCTACTTGAAAATAGGAAATATTTCATTTTTAGGACTTCTTTCCTTTTGGCGGTCATACTGGAAAAGTGTAATAAATGTATGACAGTTGCAAAAATGAGCAAGATGATTTTGATTTACCTTAAAGTGAACATTTGAAAGATTAACCCGAATATAGTTTTACACCGGAACTATTTGGAATAAACAGCTTTAACTCTACTTGGAAAAAGGAAATATTTAACTTTTAGCACTTTCGGAACTTCTCATAAAAAATGGTTTTTTTTAATACTTACAATGGAAAAATTAAATGAAAATTGTAATATATTTCCTTTAAATAATCCTTAATAATAATAAAAAAAAGTTATGACAATAAAATCACCGTAGCCTTTATGATCATAAAACAAAGTCACAAGAGCTAAAAACAAAAAATAAAAAACATGAATTACAGTATTGAGAAGCTGATTAAATGATCCAAATGAATGTTGCCAGACATTTTTTTTATTTTGTCCAGCTAGATTTGTGATTTACACTGTGCAATGGTTAGCAAATTTTTCTCCACTTTATAAAATTATAGAAATTATGAAAATTTGGAATTCAAGAATTCAATGTTCTGCAGAGTCGTAGCTCTACACATTTCCAAAGCGTTGGAAAGAGTGTGTCATGGTACACTTCTATCACAACTAATTGCTTTTGATGTTGACTTTTGGCCTCTCGATTAAAGGGATGGAATTTATTACAACCCGAAACAAAAATATGTTACTATCGCAATCAATATGAAGATGATCAGTTAATATTTTGTAATAATGATTATGGCGTAATGAATGAATTGAGTGTAGAATACAAAGCAGAAGAGTAGCGTTTGTTTATCAATGGTTCGAAAGTAAGTTTAAACGCTTTTCTTTGCATATCGTAAAGTTTGTAACATGAAAGAGTCTTACAAAAATATTAAATTAATCTTGGATGCAATTCAATACAACGAACATAACTGGAAAGATTATTATCCTAATTTTAGGGTTACAACTAGGGTATACAAAATACTGTTGTTTTCTTTGTGAGTATGACAGCAGAATGCATATTTAAAAAAAAACTTAGTGATTGAGAAAAATCAGTTTGGAAATCCTTAATAATAGCGATTTAAATTTTTTTCGGAAATCACCGATCAGGCGATTATAAAAGTATTGTCGCGGAGCTGTTATCTATTGTAATAATATGTCGTTGAAAATACATTTCCTACATTCACATATAGATTTCTTTCCTCATAATTTTGGAGCCGTCAATGATGAACACGGTCAAAGATTCTGCCAATACGATACTACGACAGAAAAACGATTTCAGGGCCAGTAGGGTATATAAATGCTGGCGGACTACTGTTGGACATTACAAAGAGACTTTCCTTAGCCAAAATACAGAAGAAAATCATAAAGATACGTTCACGTTTATATTTCATTATAACAAAATAACGTAATTTTGTTGATAAAAACTGAGATTTTCTAACATAGAATAAAATTCAATTACGAAAGAACTATTAGTATTTAAAACAATCTAATTATATTTCTGTTATCCTTATCCTTGTTCCAAGCATAACTATACAAAAGTTTTCTTGTTACATGCAAGAAGTGTTTTTTTGTTGACCAGTGTAATTTTCGACAAATTTAAAAATATTTAAAATATGTAAACCATTTACGCTGTTTTGATTAAAATCATTTCAAATATGAAAAAAATTGTTCACAAAAGTAAATTGGGGAAAAAAACCAGACAACACTTCAATGATTTTTTTAAGTTCGAAATTTATTAAACAATCCAAATATTTCTTTCAGTGATCATGAAAAATAAATTTAAAAAAATTAAAAAATAGCAATACATCCGCTTAGCGTGTACATTCGTCGCTGTTTCAGTGACTACTAAACAAAAGAGAATAAGAATATGTGTGTTTTTAATCAGCGCGAAAGCACAATGAACTAAACACCATTGATTTATATCGAGCTTTAGCTGACATCGCACTATACGCCATTTCTTTTTTACTTTTGGTTGATGAGGTTTCTGTCTGGAACCCAGAGGTTCCAGTCCTCACTCATCAACAGCGTACCTTAACTAGAAAACAAAATTTAAGGAACACAGAATAAAAACAGAAACTAAAACTGAACTTCACCACACGCAACAATTCTCAGAGGCAGGTGTTAGTCCCCCTTCTCGTCCTCCCAATATAGACTCGATTCTTTCCCCTGCGTTTTTCATCGACCCAAACTACTCTCCCATTTACCTGTCCAGAGTAAGTCTGGAGATGACAAATTGGGGATCCTATTTTTTTTTACTAAATTAAACCAAAGCCAATAAATTGTTTTTGAATAAATAGTCACCAGCGTTTTAAATGAAATATGAAATAAACATATTTGGTTGTATAATTTTGGGCAGAGACAATAATGCTAAAAAACTAGAGCCGACGGTAATTCAAAAATTACTTCACCATTCTAATCATCCCCTTCTGATGTTGCAAAGGAAATTCTTCGATTAAACCGGAAAGATGTACATAAAAATACTTGATACATTTTCATTTTTTATTTTCATAGTTATCGTAGTTGTTGTTGTTGTTGGATTATTGTTGTTGGATCCAATGATTTGAATACGAATTGGAGATATCTGTGAAAGGAAACTAGATTTTCTTTAAGAGTCATTTAAGTAGTCCATCTTTAATTACTCGAATATGGTAAGCACGTCATAGCATTATCTAGAACTGGGATTGCAAGTTAATAAATTTTTTGGAAAATTAAAAAAACTACGAACTTATATTTCTGCAATAAATTGCACTAATCCATAAAAAACTGTATATACGAAACCCTTTTAAAAAGAGCGATCCTTGTGATAGCACACATCCGAACACTATATTAACGCACTTAAATATCGATACAGAATTAAGAGGAATATGTTCAAATACATGAATCTAGAACAATGTTCCACACCGAGAGAGAAGTGAATATATTGGGGTAACGATGCAGTAAATAGGCCAAAGTGTTCTCTTTAAGCCCATATATATTATTGCTGACCTGTTTGTTGAACACTTTTTTCATTTGAATGAAATTACTCCCAAATTGTTATACCCTTCACCTTCGTGAGAAGGGTATATATAAATTTGTCATTCCGTTTGTAATTTCCACAATATAATTTTCCGACCCTATAAAGTATATATATTCTGGATCCTTATAGATAGCGGAGTCGATTAAACCATGTCCGTCTGTCTGTCTGTCTGTCTGTCTGTCTGTCTGTCTGTCTGTCTGTCTGTCTGTCCCCCCCCCAGATATCTTCGGGATCCAAATAATTCTGTCAGACATGCTTTCGAGAAGTTTGCTATTTAAAATCAGCAAAATCGGTCCACAAATGGCTGAGATATAAGGAAAAAACCAGGACAACCTCGATTTTTTACCTATTTTTTGACCTATGTCTGGATTACTAAGTCATTAATATAGGCAATATGGATATCAAATGATAGATATTTCAAAGACCTTTGCAACGACGTATATAAGACCATAGTAAGTTGGACCTACAATGGGTAAAAATCGGGAAAAATTTTGAACCAGATTTTTTTTTTCACCAAAAGTTTTTTTCGCTAAATATTAAAAAAAAAATAAATTTAAATTTAAAAAAAAAAAAATTTTACATAAAAACTTTAAAAAAAAATTCGAAAAACATTTTTTTTCCAAAAAATGAAAAAAAAACAACTAAAAAAAATTTGTTTACCTAAAATTACCTAAAAATGTTTATTTTGAAGTATAGTTTGGTGAAGGGTATATAAGATTCGGCCCAGCCGAATATATCTCTCTTACTTGTTATTATTTTACCTTGTCATATGACACAAATATAAATACACCAAGCAATATAAGCTGTGATAGGCATCTTTAGTATATTACATAATTATTATTTTATTACCTTTTTTATTATTACTAATTTATTGTGCATATTTTGCCTATTTTTGGTCCTTTTTAGTTTTTATCACTTTTTATTAAAATTATTTATGCTACCTAGGACATAGTATAACGTAATGTATGATAAAAGCCAGCGGTATTCGGATAAAACTAAGTTAAAATTTTAAAATCTTTATAAAAAAAACATGGAGAGCTTCAGCTATAAAGAATTACCCGAAGAGTATTTTAAAAACCAAAAGCGGGTAGATGTTCTAAGTTACGTTCAAAAAAAGCAAACTTATAGCCATGCAGCAACCGAAATAAAATTGGACTTGGAAAATAAAATTACGGATTTCGTCAAAAACTTAACAAAGCGCTACAAAAAAATTGGATGGTGCAAACAAAGATTTTATACCATGTTTGAAAACTGGTTAAAGGGCGAACTTACTGTCCAGGTATGTACAAACCAAAACAATCTTGGCAGACCACCAAAATCAGTCAGCAACTGTAGCAATAGATCTAAAAGGCGGAAACTTAATGAAGAAATCGGATGTGAAAATATACAACAATATCAATTTCGATCACAAAAACAACTCACAAAAGTCGACATCATTCAAAAAGTTTTTATCGCTAGTCCAGTGAGAATAAAAAGGATTCGTTAATCATACAGCTCAGTGCTTGCTACTGTCATTTAAAGGAAATGATTTAAAGAAATATGGAAACTGCAAATGGGGATGTGATGGTTCTTCTGGACAAAAACAATACAAGCAATATGTGTGTGAAAATACTTCAGACACAGATGTGTTTATGGTGACATTCGTACCATTGCGATTGATTTAAATTTGGAAGACTCGGAGCCTTCGATCAGTAGGATCCATACAAGGGATATTTGGAAAAATCAAACATCATCTTCTACATAATACTGCAGACCAATTAAATTTGAATTTAAAAAGGAAACTCATGAAGTCATTAAAAAAGAAGTCAGCCCAAATTGCAACTCTACAGATACATTCGAATTAGAGATTAACGGCCAGACAATTGAAGTAAGCTACAAATTAGTGCTAACGATGATAGATGGAAAAGTAGGCCAGGCTTTGACTGACATAAAGGCTTCCTCCAGCTGCATTTTATGCCAAACCACATCAATACTGATGCATATGCATTTGGATTATCACCGCTACATACAAGAATACGATTCATGGAACACATACTAAAAATCAGTTATGATTTGGATCAACGATACCAATAAGTAGTTAAGAAGTGTAGCAGATTTTGTAAGAAGAAAAATTCATTTTTGCAAACATTTTATTCCAGTACAATATTTTTCCAAGAAACAGTTCGTAACATTAGTAAATATCCATGTATATAAGCATTTTCCTTAAAACTGGTAAAAATTTTAGTTTTATTTATATTTACAATACTATCAAATACAATTATCAAATACAATTAGTAAAAAGAAAAGAAAAGAGACATGTCTTTTTACAAAAAAATCAATTGTGTGACTTATTGTAATTAAGCCCTATGAACAAATATAGGTTCGATAACATGTAACTATCGATCTAGAGATATAGAAGTTACCATAACTAAGTGACGTGTAAGTTTGACCACACGAAAATTTGTTGCCGATCAAGTAACTACTCAGAATACAATTTAAAGTAACACGGAAAGAAATAATTAAAGTTACATAAAAAAAAAATTTTTGTTTGATCACACAATTCTTTAAATAACAAAATAAGAAATAGATTTTTTTTTAAATAAATAAGAACCCAAATTATTGGGTTTTTATATAAGATCTTTAAAATTGAGAAACACAACGTGAAGTACGATTTTTGTATATTACAACCTTAAAAATTGTAATCATTATAAGAGGAAATGAATTAATATACAAAATTACAAAGAAGATAATATACCTTACAAAAAAATAATGAACAAGATCAAAAGTTAAATAATTCCAAAAGTGAGGTTAAAATAAAAATTGAGTTTTTATGACGTGTCACACTGGACACGAGATTATTGCCGAGAAATCACATCTCAATCTTATGACGTCAGCAACATCGGTTGGGAATTTTCCATAGATTTTATATGTTAAAATATAAAACAGTATTAATTAACATCAAGTGAAACAACAAAAAAAAAAAAAAAGTGTGCTGTTAATCTCAATAATGATAATCTCGCCAATGACGTCACCAACTGGAGAATATAATGTTATAAAATAATAAGTACAATGTTAACTAACAATAAAATCAAGCTAGAACTAACCTTATAATGTTACATATTTTAGATTTGTTATACTCTCTTTTAATTTTGTTGGATTTTTTTTATATATCTTTTAACATAATTTACAATGAATACACTTTGTTTAATTATAAAAGGTATTAATAATTAATCTATATAATTATTAAAATTTTTTTTATAAATAATTAAATAAAGTATAAAGTAATTAAAGTTAATAGTAATAAACTAATAATTAAAATATTGATAAATTAGTTTAATCCTAGCAATAAAATAATATTAAAGATTTATTTTTATAAAATATAATTTAACAAAAATTATACATATTGGCATGTTATTATTATTGTGTATTATAATAATTTTTCATTGCATTTAAATTAATTGAATCTTATGAAATTACAGAAACGAAACGTTTGGATGCATTTGAGCTCAGATCATCGATTGACGTGTTATATGGATAGTAAAATTGTAATTAACTACAAAACTGTAAGTCATAATATGCAATATTAATAATATACATGCTTTCGTTAAAAATCTTATTTCAAAATATGAATTTCATTAAATATTCTATATTTATCAGACATATATGAACTATATCAAGATTTGATTTAAATTTTATATTTTGTTATGAACTATTATCGTAGTTTACTTATCTATATATATATACCTACAAGTATTATTTTAGAAACTGTATTTTTTTTTTACTCTTGTAATAAAATATCGATTTGAATTAAAATGAATCACACTGACTAAAGAGTAAAATTTGGGGAATGTTGACTCAAGTAACTTGCTACATGATCTAGTTATTTTACAAGGGGAATACTAAGCATTTGATTATTTTATCACTGTGGTGTTTAGGGAATATATAGGTGGGAATTATTTATAGTGATAATAGTCATACTTACATCAATGACTTATTTTGAAACTAAAACATTGCGATTGGTAAATTTGTTATTTTTTTTTAGTCTTGGAATGATAGACATTTATTTTTGTTTTATGTTGAAGTATGGTGATATGGAATGATCAAGGACCCTCCCATTACCGACGAGCAAAGCCTTCAAGCATTCCAAGCTCGATCAATTCCTCACCAAGAAACATCATTCAAATTTGGCATTGTGCCACATAAACACGCAACAGAAGTTTAAAAAAGAACGAATTTCTCAAATATGAGTTGATAATAGATCAACCAAAACAAGGATCAGGTAATACGATTGATGGGAACACAGCAAGAAGGTTCTTTTCAGATCCCGAAAGAGGATCTAGAATAACAGGTGTTCATAAATCTTATTTCAAGATTTAAAACAATTATCGATGTAGTTGTGTGCAAGGAACAAATTGACGCTAGAAAATTTGGTAATTATGCGAAGGAAACTGCAGGAATATATACCATCAAATATCCATGGAGAAATATGTCTCCAACTGTTCACAAAATCCTTTATCATGGAGAAGATGTCATTAAGCATCATTTAGACCCACTTGGAGATCTATCAGAGGTAGCCCAGGAAAAAAAGGAATAAGGATTACAGATTTTATAGAGAGCAAAATACCAGAAAAACATCACGAAATTATACAAATTAAGATCTATTTAATATATTACTGGCAATGTCAGATCCGTTCATCACAAGCATTCGAAGTCGATGGGAAGTAGAACATCGGAACTTAGATGTAGAAGCAAAAGGTCTGCTAAAGGACAGAAATAATTTAGAACTAAATATGGAATATTTGTAGGCTATTTTCCAACCGAATGAATAATAGTTATAATTTTCTTTTATTGTTACTTAAGTAAAAAAAAAAAAATAAAATAAAAATTAACATAAACATTATTATATAAAATAAAAATGTTCTTATAAATTATAATTTCGTTATAACTAAATAATAATAAAATGATTTCAAACATCAGAGCGGATTTAAGAACGGTTTAATATTGTTAGTATTGTTTATTTCCTTTAAATAAATCGGATTCTTTTAATTGCAAATACAAGCGATCAGTAGTTTAACAATTGTAACAACTATTTATTTAATAGTCACTCTCTTTCAATACACACACTTTAAAAACACACTTTATAATTTACAAGAATACACTGGTAATACAGTTGATTTTAACTCTAACAGCGCCCACGATATACTAACTTACTCACAACACTCTGTTACTATTTATATACACAGCGCCATCTTCCAGAAGTCTCGTGAATTATCAAACTGATGCTTGTATGTTCTATTTCCGCAATGATCACCTAGAGCTTTTAAAGCTGCTTGGCAGTTAATGTTGTCATAGTTATAAACAATGTTGTTGATAAGTAGAAGTTTCAACTCATGGTAATATTTATATACATGATGAATGTTGCAAACAGCCGTTACAGACCATTAAAGTCAAATGGATAATGCAATTTCGTAACAATATTGTACAATTTTAGCAAAACGTTTTATGTTGGAGTATTATATCAATAAGCACATTATGTTCATATTAATTAGAAAATACGTATAGCAAACAAATTTTGTTTTCTGCTTAATTAGTTAATTAAATTTGTACTACTTGCATAACCTGTCAGACGTATTTGTATGCTAATTCCATCCATAAATAAATACAAAACCCAAAATTTCAATACCTGCTGAATTGTTTTCTCTAATAACAAAAAATACGAGAAAAAAAAACCCAAACAATTTTAGTATAAATCCATTGAAATCTCTGTTTTTGACACATGCTACACTTGTGTTTATTTTCTATCTTTTTTTAAATTTTCTTTTTTTCAGAAAAAATAACTAAAACAACAGCAGCTACTAAACACTAATAGTATTAAGGACAACACAATATATACAAATGAACGTACGTTAACACATACTAACTCATACCAACAACAATTGCTCATCGCAGTCATATCATCAACAGCATGTCTAGAAGTTTATGTAACTGTCACTGGTCACGTCAAGTATCAAATATGCGTCATTGTTGGAATAAAATATTTTTTGTGATCATACGTGTAATGGTGGTTATAAATCAAACCATTATAATGGCACCATTTATATACTTTAAAAGCTCCAAGAAGACCAACATCTCTACAATCACGCCGAAAAATTATTATCCTGCAGCTATACAAGTAACTTGGAAATTTCGTACTCATCGTTTGGTTACCGTTATGGCCATATTTCTTTGGATTTTCTATATAGTGGTCTCACCATTTATGGTTAAAATTGCTTCGGATTTATATTCAAATACTCGCCGGCATCAGGATAATTTCTTTATCATTGTAGCCAAATTCACCATGGCCAATGATGTGCTCTGTTCCCTGCTCATAATGGCCAGCCACATTTGGCATCGTGAGAAGATTGTACAAATTTTAAACTTATTCAATGAAATTTTAATAAGAATTGAGCAATTGGACAGAAATTTTGTGGGTTTTCAAATAATGGTGGCCTTAATGTTTAAAACGGCCCTAACAATATATGAAATGTTATTGAGTTTACCATTTCTAGTAGCGGCCTCATCCAAATTATCCACTCAAAGCATAGTGGCTTTTCTGTTTACCCTCTATCTGCAAGAACTGAGTTATATTTTTGCCCTTAACATCTTTACATTCATATTGCTACTGCTAAGCTGTTCACTGCAATTGGAAAAGGAATTGGACTGCAGCCTTAACGTAGGCAATGATTTGAAAATGTCTCAGTTGATACGTTTGCAGGATTCTTTGCAAAAGCTGATTGGACTGTTTCTCAGCACTTTCCAATTCGGCATATTTTTAATTATATTATTGTATTTCGTTACGATTTTAAGCAACATTTATGCCATGTTGGATTATTATGTCACCAATCATCAACTTTTTCGCACCTTTATCACTTATATCTTTAGTGTGGCCGTGGAATTGTGTTGTCTGATCTTTGTATCCTATTTATGTGAACGTAGCCAGCGCAAGGTTAAGGATTTATTTTTGCAACGTGAAGAATTGTATTTCTTGAAGGTATTTCATATTTGAAATGTTAGTTTTAAGTTTATTGAAATTGTAATTGTTTTCTTATATTATGTTTTTTTTTTTCGTTTTCCAGCCTTCAGAAGAGTCTTTGTCAATAGTGGATATGGACCTGTTGTGGCCTGATTTGCATGAATTTCAATTACTAGGATTATATTCATTGAATAATGAATTTGGTTTGTTTCTTTTGGCTTATTCTATCAATTTTATTATGATTATTTTGGAATTTGAAGTCAATAAAGCAGCACTTAAATGAAAACTAAGAAACTGAGAGAAATTTTAATAAGAAGTCTGAGTTTTCAACAAATGTTAGATCTTTTGAAAATCTTGTACACAATAATTCCACATAAAGAGTGAGTCGAAAAAACTTATACGCACTATTCCAGCCAAAACTTATCCTTGGTCCAACAAATTATTATTTTAGCTTTTACGTTAGCTTTTAAAAATATATTTTCTAAATCCTTCATGTTCAACTGATTTTGAGGTCAAAATGCACGCAGAGAAAAAATATAGTTTTGCATGTTTACAGTAACCATTTCAACACTTTTAAAATATGTTTAACTATATTATAGTCACAGTAACTATTTACATGATTGTGGTAACCATAATACGGTTAACTTACGATTCAAATGGTTGTATCAATCATATATATATATATATAATCACTCTTACAACACGAAATAAAACACTTAAGGTTTCAATTTAATTCACTTAATACTATTTACATCATTCAGAAAGATTAAAAACTTTAACATAAAAACTAAATAATTCAAAATACTTCAAACTTGACTTAAACCTCACTGGTAACTGCCACTCTGTCACTAATGTCTTCTGCTCGAAATGTACGTCTTTTATACCCCCGTTCCCATTCGTCCTAAACCCAACCCATTAACCAATCCATTGTCTCTGCCATGTCAACCTAGCCGATCGTCCTGTCTCTTTCCCCTGTCAAACACTGTATTCCGTCCCGTTCCTACATATATGTTTGTGACAACCATTGTTATGATAAATCTGTTGTTCTCAGATTATGATATCAATTAGTCTAGAGCAACATAATATAGTAAAGCCTTAATCATATAAGTGGTTGTTACAAACACATTCTTGTTTACTGTAACCATATATATGATTGATACAATCATGTGAATCGTAAGATAACCATATTATGATTACCACAATCATGTAAATAGTTACTGTGGCTATAATATTGTTAAAAAACGTTTAAAAGTGTTGAAATGGTTACAGTTAACATGCACAACTATATTTTTTCTGTGCGTGTGATAAGCGAAGTGAAAACATATTTAAAACATTTCAAAAAAATCCAGTATGGACTTAAAAAATAGCAAAAGATCTGAAAGTTCATCGTCATACTATTTCCAAAGCCATTAAACAGTATAAGGAAGACTTGAACATTAGATCATGAAAAAAAAGTCTAACAGAAGCCAAAAGAAGTCGAACAACTATTTCGAAGAGCACCGAACACTTCTATCCGAAAAACAGCTGGTAAAGTTAGATGCTCTGATTCTTATGTGCGCACAGCCAAAGCTAATGCTTGGATGAAGTCGTATAAAGTTCAGAAAGTACCAAATCGCAATGAGTTAAAGAACTTCGAAGCAAACGAACTAGCGAAAAAATTAAGGTCAAATTTTATCAAAAATACACCTGATGTGTGATGGATGCTTAAACTTATATGTACTGGCAGACTTTTTACAACTTCTGGATCAAGATTTATATGTGGCTGATGAAGCGGATGTTCAAGAACTATATCGGACAAAAAAACAAACAAAATTCCGCAAGAGTTTTGGCAAAATAAGCAGACAATTTGTGACATCAGACATGACAAACCGAAGTGTCTACAAAAACAACTTTTACCTTTCTGAAAAAAGCACAGAATGCCTTCATATTTCTGGCCTAGTTTGGCATCATGCCGCTATGAAAAAATGCCTTCAAACAATAATATCAATTTTGTAACACGGGAGGCAAATCCACCCAACTGTCCAGAACTTCGGCCTGTGTAAAGTTATTGGACTCTTGTAAAAATAGAATTACAGAACACAGGAAAAGTATCCCAGAACATGTCCGATTTTTAAGCGTAAGTGGACCATTTCGTCCAAAAAGTTAACGGAAGCAACTATAAAATCTTTAACGGGAGGGATTTCGGAATAAGTGGATAAATTTATAAATACTGACTAATATGCCATTATTTGGAGTTTTGACTCTTACAAGTCTCCGGGCCCGGATGGCATAATACCCGCTGATCTACAAAATAATATAGATCTAGTCATTTGGCTGATAAATATTTATCATGCCTGTCTTGTATGGTCGTACATACCAAAACGGTGGACCGAATGTACTGTGACATTCATTCCGAAAGGAGGGAAAGCGTCACACACAAAGGCAAAAGATTTCAGAACTATCATCTATTTTGTCTATCATAATTTTTGCTGAAAACCCTTGAAAGAATCATAGACATCCACATACGAGCGTCTTTGAAACAAGGATCATTATCTCCCTCTCAACACGCCTACATGAAGGGCAAATCTGTTGAGACAGTACTTCACTCCTTAGTGGGATATATTGAGAAATCCCTTGAATTTGGTAATTTCTCATTAGTGGCCTTTCTGGATATAGAAGGAGCCTTCAATAATGTAGAATCTGCAACTATAGTTTCAGCTCTACAAGACCTTGGTCTAGACCAATCAACTGTAGGGTTCATCATGAACCTTCTACGATATAGGATCATCCGCTCCGAAAAGGGAACGGCGGCGATCACTAGAATGACTACTAGGGGTACGCCTCAAGGAGGCGTCTTGTCACCACTCCTGTGGAACCTGGCCATAAATTGTCTGCTCAGAAAATTGGATCTCATGGGTTATAAAACTGTCGCCTACGCGGATGACGTCGCAGTGGTAGTCTCTGGGGTCCATTTGGACACAATATCACAACGTGTGGAATATGCACTCAGTGTACTAAGTCCGTGGAGTACAGACAGTGGATTGAATGTTAACCCAAGCAAAACCGAACTTGTACTGTTCACAAGAAAGTACAAGATTCCTCATTTCTCGCTTCCCCGATTAAATGGTGTTGAGCTAACACTATCAGATAATGCAAAATACTTAGGAGTTATTCTGGATAGTAAACTATCCTGGAAACCCAATATCCTTTCAAGGACGTCGAAAGCCTTGACGGCTATGTATGTCTGTAAGAAAGCGATAGGTACGCAGTTCGTTAACTGGGTTAACTGGATATGTGATACGGTCATTAAACCCACACTATTCTATGGAGTTTCTGTCTGGTGGAAGGCATTGGACAATGGCTCAATTTACATGCTATTCGAGAGGGTTATGAGAAGAATGGCAATCCTGATAACAGGAGCTCTAAGAACGACTGCAACAAAGTCGCTCTTTACAATATTGAACTGGATCCCCGTGGATCTAATGGCAAGATAAATGGCATTTACCTCTGCCTTTAGGCTAAACGCGATTGGGACGTGGATAAATGATCCATTCGGTCACGCCAGCATAATAGATAGCATTCAGACTATTCCGGAAAATATCGATTATTGCATTTCTGGGCCCTTCTTGGCGAGAAACTTCGGTTTCTCAATTCCGTATAATACGGAAGCAATGGACGGACCTTGAAGCAACGGGTCTCTCAGTCTATACAGACAGTTCTATTAAAGGAGATCGAGTTGGCGTAGGTGTCTACATTCGGGAATTCGACATTAGGTTATCTTTTAGAATTCTAAATGAATGTAGCATAATTCAGGCTGAAATATCAGTCATCAAGAAGGCGGCTAACTGGCTCAGTTATAACAAGATATCAGGCAGGGATATTCGTATATATACTGACAGTCAGGCCACAATAAAATCTCTAACAGGTGTATACACAACATCTAATTTGGTCCAGGAATGCCGGGCATCCATAAACTGGATGGCGAGACATTCAACAGTCGTACTAGAGTGGGTACGGGGACACGGAGATACTACAGGTTTGGCGAAGATTTGGCGAAAAAAGGCGCCATGGTACCTGACGGAAACATAGACTTCCTATGTGGAATTCCGCTATCCAAGTGCAAGCTACAAATTAGTAATTTCTACTATGAGCTCGCTCAGACAAGATTGGGTTGTGAACCCACATGCACTATAACCAGAATGATATGGCCCCGACTGAAACGTGGGCGAACAACATATCTTCTTGGCTTGTCACGCTCACAATTGCGTGGCGTAGTGGCGGTCATTACCGGACACTGCACTTTTGGCAACCACGCGAGAAGACTTGGCTTGCCCTACAACGACTTCTGTAAAGGTTGACAAAGCGAGGAGGAGGCTGAAACCATGTTTCATCTTCTTTGTCACTGTCCGGCATTAGGTGATCTACGCTTACGGTTTCTGGGACACCGTTCCATAAATAGTCTTTCTGAGCTCTCGAATATGAGGCTTGAGGGCATCAATGCCTTTATAAGGAGTAGTAATTGGTTAATAGGACCAGATATGGAAACCTCTCGAGGGTAACCTAATAACCGCTATCTTATTGATACGCAACTTTTGTACATCTTCTTCTCTCTTCCTTGAACATCTTCTTCTAAACTACTCAAACTTCCACTTCTCTCTTTTTATTTCTATCTAATTTCAGGTAACACAAAGGGATCATTACTTGGACCTACGTGAGCTGTTCTTCATTACTTTAATGTGTAATGAATTTGTACAATATCTGAATAAATTTACGTATTTTTGAGAATTTGTATATTGAACATTTTAAGTTTTATTTAACTTAATACAAGCATAAGTTTTTTTCGGCACAATCTTTTAGTAATAGAAAATGTGTCTTAAATTTTAGAAAAAAAAACTAGGAAGAAAGTATAGTCGGTCAAGCCCAACCATATGATACCCTACACCGAGAAAATGATTATAAACAGTTTTCTTTTAAAATATATATGGGAGCTATGACTAATTATGGACCAATCGCCATAAAATTAGGTGGCGCATCTTCTGTATATATGAAATTTATTTCTTTTTTTTTTATATTTATGAAATCTATACTCGTTAAAATGATTTTCGGAAGTGGGCCTGATATGGGAGCTATGGCTAATTATGGTACGATTTTGGCTTATATGAAACTTATTTGTGTTGAATTTGGTTTGGATATCTATATAACCAATATATTTATTAGAGTTTAACTAGGAGAAATAATAGACCGATTCTAACCAAATTCAATAGGATTCGTTGGGGCAATAGCGACAAATCTGCGACCTGCAGTTTGATTACAAGGTTTACATGGACGGACATCGCTTAATCGACTCGGAAAGTGAGCCTAAGCACATTGGTATAATTTTAGATGGGTTTTTGGACAATATTTTTGCACGTTACAAAAAAACCAAATATACCTTCCCCATAATGATGATGTAGGGTATAATGAACCGGTCATATGTCAACATTTGTAAATATTATTTTTTTTTTTAAGAACACAGAACATTTTGTATTCCAGCTTTAATTCTTAGATTCTATTTAACTACTTATTCTACACAAAGTCTAAAGCACTTCCTTAAAATAACTAAAGAACATCAAAATTCCCTTACATAAATTACTAAACACTCACTATTTAAAGGAAAAAAATTCCCTTAAATGTAAATAGGAAAAATAAATAAACTTAAACTCTCCTGCCAAATCTTTACATACATTAAAAGAAAAAAAAAACAACCAAAATACATTTTGAAAATTAACGATTAACAAGGAAATGAAAAATGATGTTGTTATTTTCATTTTCTACTTATTTTGTCGATTTTGTTTTTAGACATCAACTACCCCACGCGTTAAAAGATACAGCAACAAAGTAGCTATCTCTCGAGCAGCAAAAACATGCTGATTAGCTGGCTTAAAGGAAGTTAAAATGATTGATAGAAATCTGATTTGATTTAAACAACACAACACAGACATTCAAACAAATCAAAATAAAGGTAAAATCGTTTTACTTGCACTTACATATTTTTAGCAAATAAATTGCCAATGTAGAAAAAACAGGCTAAGGAACGCCTTCTTTAGATGGCAGACAGATTTCAATACAAGTAGCTAATTTAGCACACAAAAAGGGGGAAAGTTCTTTTCAAAGAAAGGCCAAATCATTTTTTGAATTTAACAAACAAAATGATGTCATTCCGTTTGTTTAGTACACTTTTATACATATTTGAATTAAAACGCAATTTTATGAATAATTGCGATTTAACCCATGAGTAAATAAAATCTATAAAGTTTTCTTTTGTAGTAGTATATTTTCTATTTTCTGTTTTTTTGTCAAATATGAATTATAATCAACATCCTTTGAGCGTTTCTAAATGTTTTTGTAGACTAAAGTTGTGTAGGAAAAAAGCGGAAACCGGAAATGGGAACGGATGCTTTTTACAAACATATCAGAGCGCAAAAATCAAATTGGTTGCCATTTAAAAATTACTCTTATGAGTTCACAATAACAAACGACGTAAAATTATATGCAAACCTAAACAGAGATGTAGAAAATACTTACATACATATATTTAACATGTGAATGAATATGTTAAAGGCAAATGTATGTTTGGTAACAGAATCTGTAGAAATGTATTGGTTACCAAATGAAAAACGAAAACAAAAACATTTATGTATGAGGAAACTCAAGAAGCCAATTATTGTGGTAACAGTTTATCTAGTGTTTCGCTTTCTGGCCAAGTTAAAGCAACAATTGTAATGGGAACAGTGTTAACAGCAGCTATAACAAATATATGGGAATGTGACAACAGAAACAGAGAGAGTAATTTATTTAAAGAGAGTTAACGTGTGTGAGAGTACTAAAGAAACGAGTGATAAAACTCGTTGCAGTTATTTTTGTCAATTGAATGGGAAATAAATAGTGCTGCTATTTTGGTGTTTTTTTTTTTTTTTTTTGTTTTTATAAAATAAGTGAAATCATTTTTAATAATAGTGTAGCCTGGTTATAGGTGTAAATGATTTGAAGGGTTATAATTTGCGGGAAAACTAAATAAATAACATAATTTTTAAATATATTTTCTCAAATGTTATAGGGAGGAAATAAAATTGTTCAACAAGGTAAATTTGGAACACAGTCTCTCTGTGGTAATACGAAATTTGAAGTGGTTTGGATTGGAAGAATAGTGTAAAATTGTGGAGTTTCAATTGTGTATAACTTTTTAACAGCTTATCCAATTATTTAATATAATTTCCTAAAACTCATTTTCTTTTGAACACATGATATTGAACCAAAAAGTGTTCTTTGAACAAAGGATATTTCAAGTAAGACATCTTCCAATTTCTAAAGATTCTCCTTAATTATAAAGCCATTACAAAATTCAGAGTGAGGCCATAAGGCGATCTTGAGAAAATAAACATTTAGTGATAATTTCCTAATATTTTGAAGTATACACAGGAAACTTTAAATATATTTTACACATATAATTGTAAATAGTTGTACGATATTTATTTTCTGAGTATATCGCCCAAAACCCCTTTTCCGAAGGAAAAATTATAATAAATGTAAACAATATCATTTAAGCAAGAATAATTTAAAATATGGGCATTTAATGTCAAGTCAACCAACTTTTGAAATCGATGTCTTCCGAAATTTGCACCATAGTTATTACTATTGGATAGTAATTCAGGCACAATTTTTCAACCAGATCGGTCGAGTACTTTCTGAGTTAGAGGGGGTCAACATTTGACATTTTGGCCAAGCATGTGTTTTTTCTGATCCATGTAACTTATTACCTATTGTTCTTAACGCAATGTGTCCCAAATAGTTTAGATAGCTATTTCTTCAATATTTCAGAAAAAAAAAAAAATTAAAAATAAAAAAATTTTGTAATTTTTTTTCCAAAATCAAAAACTTTTTTGACTTTTTTTTCAAAATGGGCTCTTTTTGTTTTTTTTTTATATTTTATTTATTTTGTAACTCAAGACACAATTTTTGTGTTAAAAATTTATGTTGATATACATATATCCCACTAGAATCCCACTAAGAGACCAAAAAGCTCTTAAAGGAATGAACCTAAGCTTTCTTTTGAGCAAAAATTTTTTTAAAAATAGGAAAAAAAGTTCGATATTGCAAAAAAAAAAAAAAAAAAAACTCAAAAATTATATGACTTGGGTTACAAAATATTTATTTTGATAGACCTCTTAAAGCAATGGACCAAAGCTTTCTTTTGAGCACAAAACAAAATTTAAAAAAAGGGGCCTATTTTGGAAAAATATTTAAATTTTGCAAAAAAAAGTCAAAAATTTTATGTCTTGAGTTACAGAATATTTATTTTGCTAGATATCCCACTCGCATCCCACTAAGCGACCAAAAACCTCTTAAAGGAATGAACCTAAGCTTTCTTTTTGGTACAAAAAAATTTTTAAAAAAAGGGCCCATTTTAAAAGAAAAGTCAACAATGTTTTTGATTTTGCAAAAAAAGTCAAAAATTTTATGTTTTGAGTTACAAAACATTTATTTTGATAGATATCCCACTAGCATCCCACTAAGCGACCAAATAGGTCTTCAAGGGTAATATCTAAGCTTTCTTTTGAGAAAAAAATAAAAATAATAAAAAGGGTCCATTTTGAAAAAAAAGTCAAAAAAGTTTTTGATTTTGGAAAAAATTACAAAAATTTTTATTTTTAATTTTAAATTTTTTTTTCTGAAAGATTGAAGAAGACTGACAGACTGATTCATCATCGCGCAGCCCAAACAACTGAAGCTAGAATCATGAAATTTTAACTGTGGCTTCCTTCCTCCGCAAAACGATTCACTAAGAAGGTATTTCTGGAATTTCGAACGTTTAGGGTGTTAAAATGTGTAAACACGAGTAAATTTGGTAACATTATATCTTCAATACTAATAAAGATGCATGTTATTCCATTTAAAAAATAAGCTGACAGGTGTCTGGTACTTTTTCGAAATTCGAACTTTCTAGGGGAGAAGACTAATAAAAACTGTATTTTGGTACTTTTTTGGCACCCTATGTATCTTTTAAACCAATAAACATGGAAACAAGTTATAAATTATATTCATTACATATCAAAAATTAACAAATATAAGTTTGGTACTTTTTGGAAATTCGAACACTTAAGGGATAAAAAGTGTCTTTATTGTTGGTACTTTTTTCATAAAATATGTTTTTCTATAAATTGATATAGATATATGAATATTTGATTATGAGCTTCCACCACGATACAGAAATTTATTTGAGTAAAATTTAACACCGGGGATTAAAAAGGTACCAAGAAAGGGGTAAAAACGGGATAATACATTTTATTTAAAATGTTAAGCCAATTTTGATAATTTTTTAACATTGGTTCCTAGATTCATAAAAAAATTAACTAACTGAGTAATATTTGGAACTCAAGTGACAAGGTCAATATTGGGCCAAATCCGGGTAAACAGTTTGGTACTATTTTTAAAACATATTTTTCTTGAGCGCATTAACTCATATTTTAATCGTTTGAGACATGTCTGTAGCCCAAACATTTTTTGCAAAATGTATTTTTAAATTTCAAATTTTAAGAAGGAAAAGTGAAATTGGTACTTTTCTCCTGATGGTAGTTTTTTAATATTTGAAATTATTTAACTTATCAACATTAAAGTTAGCTGATATGTAACTGAGTGAAGTTAGAGTTGGGAATAGGGGATAATATTTAGGTAGCAACATGTGAGAACTGAACTTGTTGAACTTTTTTTAATAATGGACTTTGAAATATTAATTGATTTGATATATTAATAAGAATCCAAGGAGGAGATTTTTATGGTACTTTTTTATTCTAATGATAATTTTAGAATACATTTATAATAACGAACCTGGAATCATGAAATTATACATATATGATGTTGAATGAGTTAGAATTCGAATAAATATACCCCATTTAGTGGTACTTTTTAAATTTTCTATAATAATGGCCCTAGAAACATAAAATTAAGCATATATGGTTCTAAGTAAGTGCGACTTCAAAGCGGGGACTTTATGGTACTTTTTCTTTATTCGAATGATATTTTTTTTGAATTTTCTATAATAAAGGACCTAGAAAAATGAACAAGGTACTTTTGGTACCTTTTCTTTATTGTAATGGTACTTTTTAAATTTTTATAGCAATGATCTTAAGTGATTCAGATTTCAAAAGGGAAACTTTTGCTACCTTTTCTTTATTCTAATGATAATTTTTGTATTTTCTCACCAATGAACGTAAGAACACGAAATAAAGTTTATATGGACCTGAGCGTGTAGGAATTCACAAGTGGGAGTTATGGTACTTTTTCTTTACTTTAGTGGTACTTTTTGAATTTTTTATAATAACGACGGAGAAAAATTAAATTGGAATCAGATGGTATAGGAGAATTGTATGTACAAACATTATTTGCTAATCAAATTATTATATTTCATGCTCCATAAATAACACATTTTATAATTGATATACTTATATGTTAATATCACAACATACGCTAACAAAATAGCTATTGTAGCTATTATAAAGATAAATATGTCAAAAATATAAATTGATGCCATAAAGTTTTCCTCCAAACTATCGTGTTATTTTGAATGTCTATATAGATTTTTAGTTATGTTCAGTGTATGACTTAAAAATGCGGGATTTACAATATATGGCGTATCTTTCGAACGCGAATTTTGTGACAACAAAGCTTCATATAGGGGAAGTTTTGAATTGCTTCTTTGAAAAAAAGTGCCGCTGAAGCACAAAATTGCTCACCGAAGCTTATGGTGAATGTGTTTCATCGGTTTCCACGTGCGAGAGATGGTTTGTGCGGTTCAGAAGTAGTGATTTTGACACGGAAGACAAAGATCGCCTAGGCTAAAGAAAAAAGTTTTTAGACAAAGAATCTATGAAGATTGTTATCAAACTCAACAAGAGCTTGCAAAATCATGGGGAGCTACTCAAGCAGCAATTACAAAACGTTTGCGAGCAGCAGAATTCACCCAAAAGCAGAAAAATTGGGTACCATACAAATTGAAGCTGAGAGACCTTGAAAGACGATTTTGTATGTCTAAAACAGCGAAAGGCAAACTCACACCACTACAGTTTTTAAATATTGTAGTTGTATGAGAGTAAAAAGTTGAGAAAAAAACAAAAACAATAACTGAAATAAACAAGCATAAAAACGAAAACCGTAAAACAACCTGCTTCTATCAATGCTCATGCGAGACTAACTGGTTTTGATTGTTTTTATACAATGTGTGTGCTTGCGTACATGTGAAAACAAAAACAAGAGAGCTCATTTGAGAGCTCAATGCCTTTCGCTGGTCTAAAACCATGTTCGAACACTATAAAAGTAAATCATTTTTGCACCGAATTACTTGCGATGAAAAATGGATCCATTACGATAAGCCGAAGCGTAAGAGTTCGTATATGAAGCCCAGCCAACCAGCCGAACATCCATGACGTTAAGGTAATGCTCTGTATTTGGGTCTTACCTATTATGAGCTGCTGAAATCTGGCTAGACCATCGCAGGGAACCTGTAAAGTAAGCAACTGATTCGTTTGAAGGGATTATTGGCCGAAAACTCCCAGAATATGCATAATGCCAACGCTAACTAGGCCACATGTTGCAATACCAGTTTAAAACTATTTAGACAGAAGTACTGCCTCACCGGCCTTATATTTCAGCTAGTTCCGACTAATGTTAGTTTCGATCGATGCAGAACGCTCTCTCTGGGATACGCTTCACTTCGGAACAGAGTATCCGAAATTAGCTTGATTCGTTCTTGGCCTCAAAAGATGAGCAGTTCTTTGGCTCAAAATCCATATGTTGCCAGAATGGTGGGAAAAGGTTTTGCTAAGACCAATAACATGAATTTCTAGATATCTTTCTTCAAAGGACCTTAATCATACTAATTATAATTTATCTGATAATTTATTAGAATAAAAAACTTTTAAGAATTCACATGAGTTTATAAAAATTGGACAATTAGTTCGTTTAATCGAATGAAGCATTTACTAAAATGTATGTTATTAATTCGTCTATTGTAAACGAATCGCTTTCAGCATTAAGTGCTTCAGTTTTAAATATTGGTACAAGTATGTAAAAGAAAAATTCGTTATTGATATAAAATAAATTTTGACTCGGTAACTTTATCTGACGTTTATACAAAAATATTTATTAAAAAAAACTTAAAATTTGTTTAATAAGAAATTATAATATTTTCAATTTTATGTTTATATATTGAAAAATAGAAAAAAAAAAAATTCTCCTATAAAATTTGTGATATGTTGCTTGCGATAATTTGTCGCTAAGGTCTCGATATGTTAGTTTAATACGGATGGAATTTGTGTGCACTATTTGCTACGATATATCAACGCAAACCTATTTAAAATTCCTAAGATTATTTCTCGAATATATTTTAATCATAAAAAATACGTCATTTTGTTGACAAAATATGTTAAAACAAGTAAGAGAGCTATATTCAGCTGTGCCGAATCTTATATACCTTTCACCAAATTATACTTTAAAATAAAAATTTTAAATATTTTTAGGTAAACAAAATTATTTTTTTTTTTCAAAATTGTTTTTCAAAATTTAAAAAAAAAAATTTTTTTTCGAAATTGTTTTTCAATATTTAATAATTATATTTTTTTTAAAAAAATATTTTAAATTTACTAGTAAAAAAAAAATTATGACAAAAAAATTTTTTTGGTAAAAATTGTAGGTTCCAATTTCTATAGCCTTATATAGATTGTTGCAATGGACTTTGAAATATATATCATTAGATATCCATATTGTCTATATTAATGACTTAGTAATCCAGATATCCAGATCAAAAAATAGGCGAAAAATCAAGGTTGGCCCGGTTTTTTCCTTATATCTTAGACAGACAGATAGACAGACATGGCTTAATTGACTGCGCTATCTATAAGGATCCAGAAATTTCTTAGAATTTTCCGTAGAATGTGTTTCTGTTATACGATTTTTCGTGAAAAAGTGAAAAGTGTAAGTCGCATTTTTATACCCTTCACCTTCGTGAGAAGGGTATATATAGATTGTCATTTCGTTTGTAACTTCTGCAATATAATCTGTTCGTCTGAAATTAAATGTCAAATTTTTAAAAGTTTTCTTGATATATTTAGGATGCTATACGCTAAAAGTGGGCAATTAATACATCCACAACTAAGGTGAAGGGTATATAAGATTCGGCATAGTCGAATTTAGCACTCTTACTTGTTTTTTAATAGTTTTTTTTATTGGATAAAAGACGAAATAAGCAAGATTGGATTTGATTGTAGACGTATGGATTCTTGAGGACAATTTCTTAAAATTTTCCGTAGAATGCGTTTCTGCTATACGATTTTTTACTCTTTGATCATCCATACAAATCGACCCAGCCTAATATACATATAATATATGTAGAACCATTGCATACTTTTTGGCATAATCACTTCTAAGTTGTGATAAAAAAAACCGCTATATTAACAACACCCAAAACAAACTGGCTGGAAAAACTCAACACACTTTCTTGTCTTTCCCAAAACAAATACAAAATATTTCAGTCTTTACGCGTACGTTGAAGGCATATAACGTGTTTCTTTTACGCATTGTAACGTTTACGTTTTTCTTTGAAAAAAAAAAATAATACACACAATCTGTAGAGAGGTGGTGAATAACTTAAATTTAACAAATACACCACAGAAAACAAGTGAGAGCAAAACAAATCAGAAATAAAGCATCACACTCAACAAACAACTACTAGTTGTTGTTGAAAATACATGTAGAATGTGATGATGTTGTACGTAGCACGGGTTCTAAATTCAGTTGCACGGTGACTTGCAGTAAAAGCGGGTCTTATTGTTTTAACGCATTCTCAAAAATCGTGTATACGCGGTACGAAAATCAACGACGGTCGTTATAAAGTTGAATATTAAAAAAAAAAATATATATATAGAAAATTTTGTTTATGCCACAACAAATAAAAGCGCGTGTGAGTGTTGTGACAAAATAAAAATACCAACAAAAAAAGGAAGCAATAAATTAAAAAAATTTTAAAACAACAAAATTTTAATGGAAATATTGAAAGTTCAAAAAAAAGCTTAACAAAGAAAATTTAAAACAATTTGGATAAAAAAAAAAATATATATTGAAAAAAGGTAAATTGAATTTAAATCTATAAATAATAATAAAAAGAAAAGAGCCTGTTTTAAGTTGTTTTTATATTTTGTTTTGATTTTACAATGGTGTTTTTGCAATAAAATAGAAAGAATTGTGAACTGTGATGAATTTATTGTTGTGTAATGAATGAAACAAGGAAACAAGAATGAAAACAAAAAATATAAAACAAAAAAAAAAAATAATCCTTGTATTTTGGCACAAACCAAACAGGGTGGATTACAACATAACATACAAAAAGAATGGTGGCATATAAATAAAATGAGTAAAAAAGCATAATAAAATAAAAACACAAAAACAAGACAGACACAAGGAAGTTTATTACAATACTTATTTACGTTACTACTACTATACAACAATAAAACTAAAACTACAAAAAAAAAAAAAATCCCTTTAAAAAGTACAAAGTTTGTAGTCCTTAGTAGACAAGCTGATATGGAAGGAAGTTTTCAAAGCAAACAGCTGATTTTGGCAGGAATTGAATTATATTCAATATATATTTAAAAAACCTTTAAAAATTATAAGAATTTCATTGATTTTAAAAATGCTTACTTATGAGCTTGAGCTAGATGGTGCAAATTTATTAAATTTTCACATACTTGAAACTCTTCTTTTTTTGAACTTAAGTTGGAATCATTGTTTTTTAACATCTTTAACAGCCCTGCCGTCAGTCAGTCATTGAGGCAACATCAGCAGCCACTTCAGCACTTGCAACATCAACAGCATTTTTTTATATTTATTTTTTTTTTATTTCATCTTCAATATTTTTTTTTTTTATATTATTTTTGCGAGCATCATAGCACAGTTGCCCAAGTGGCTGACAATGGGTTTTTTGTATGCTGTTTTTTCTCCATTCCCACTCAATGAATTCTGTTTCTTGTTGTTGCTTTTGCTGCACATGGTTTTAGCGGGTGTTATTGAGGCTCAGTTTAGTTGAGATTTTTCAATATTTCGTAATTTTGGAGCGGATGGTGTGGGCGCCATATGTACTTCTACACATATATTTTGGCTGTATTGAAAATTTTTGTGTTAAAAAGTTTGGGTTCTTTTCGTATTATTATTTTGCTTATATTTTTTTTTTCCTTTCATTATTATGGTTACAAGTGTTAAAGCCACTTGATTTTGAAGAAAAAAAAAAAAAAAAAAGTTTTTTGCGAACAAATCTACAAAATTGTAAGTAGTAATATGGTATGTGTGAATAAGTGGTTATTAAAATGTAGGATAAGAGCCAACAAAAAAAGAAACTGAATTTATATATTAAAAACAAAAATTCAGGGGGGGAATTGTAAAAGTTGCTAGGAGATTGTATATGAGAGTGATGATTGAGTGTGTTGAATGTGGCACAATTGATATGAAAAATAAGTCTATTCATAAAAATGTTTTATGAAAATACGCATTTTTATATGTACATACATATTTGCAACAAGTATCACTATATTGAGTTGGGTTTTCATATTGACAGACAGCAGTCAGTCGACCTCAATTTAAAGTGGTTTGTTGAAAATTTTTCCCCATAAGTGTTTCATTGGTTATGAAATAAAGCAAATTTTTGTTTAAAATGTACGCTTTCAAAGTTAATATTTATTAATAATGTCCTAGTTTTAATTTAATTTAACAAATATTACAGCTTAGTAAATAAAAACAATTATTAAAAGTCAAAACGCTTATCTGGGAACCTTCGGGTCTTGAGAATTCCTCTGAATTATATATAGTTTTAGATCACTATTGCTTTAAAGTTGTAAATTAGTTCTGAGTTTTGGGTCAAAGTAGCAATATTTTCCAACAAAATTTTAAAATTAACTGTTGAAAAAATTCAAATTACAAAAGTTTTTGTAATTGTACATGTTTAAATTATAACTTGATACCAAAAAAAATCATAAAATTTCATGCCTATCTCAAATCCAAAATTTTACATTTTACCAAATATTTTTTAAAAGAAATTTTAAAAATGTTTAACATTTTTTTTCGATTCTAATAGATGTTAAATGAGGATTAAAAGTACAAAATTTACAGCTTAGCGTGGGCACCGAATGAAATTGTCGGATTTCGAGGTAATTTCTTTTAAAAATTTATTTTTATAAAATTTGATTTAAGATTGTTTCAATTTACGATTATGAAATTTTAAATATCTCGTCTATTGTTAACCCTTTTATATCTGGGGTCAAGTCTGTCCAAGACAGCAATGTTTGACCTCTTCACTTACTAATGTTAGTTTTAAAAGTTTCTCCAAAAAATTTCACTTATTAAGAAAAATGAGAAGTGAATTTTTGAATTGTTTTTCTTTACCAACCATCTTCTGAAAATTTTAAATCGAATAAAAAAATCAGCCAAATCGCTTCAGCCGTTCTCACGTAATGACATTACATACATGGACCATTTCATTTTTATATACATGTTGGAAAAAATAATAGAAACGAAAGCATTTTTTTCCAATTTTGTAAGTATATTAGTCAAGTTTAGTTTTGTTAAAAAAAATTTATATGCAGTTTTGTTTATCAGACATACAGCATAAGAAAAAATATAATCAATCCTCTTTTCATATATTTATTAATACACTATATGACTATCAATGTAAAGAGTCAATATTTTTACTGGAAAAAATAATAGAAACGCGTAAAAGGATTCAAGTTTTAGAGGCACATCTTTTTATTTTTTGTTAAAAAATTGTTTTATTTTAATATTTAGAGGCTCTACCTTTGTTTTTCACAACTTCATTGCATCTGCGACTCATGGAATCAACCGATTTTTTTGAAAAATTCCTTCTCTATAGAAAACCTGTTTTCTTGGTTTTTTTCCCACAATTCGTCCTTATTTTTCCGACTGATGCCCTCCAGCTTCCTCTGGAGCACTTTCCAAAGGTGTTCTATTGGTTTACGGTCCGGTGGCTGGAAAGGCCATTACATAAGATGTACTTTGTTGACAGCAAACAAATCCTTTGCCAATTTTGAAGAGTGGTTTGGATCACTGTCCTGCTGAAACTCCCATCTCAAGGACATCTCTTCCTCAGCAAATGGAAGAATTATGCTTTGCAATATATTTACGTAGTCCGGGGCACATATTTTGATCTTTATCCAAAATATTGAACAGACACCAGAAGAAGAGAAACACGCCCATATCATGATTGATCCACCGTCGTGTTTTACGGTCTTCTTGGTGTATTTTGGATCATATGGCTTATTGTGTGGGTGCGTAACATAATGTTTCCCATGGGATCCAAACAAATTTATCTATGTTTCATCTGACCACAGCTCAAGAAGACTGTCAAACAGAGCGGTGTATCCATCATGATATGGGCGTGTTTCTCTTCTTCTGGTGTCTGTTCAATATTTTGGATAAAGAACAAAATATGCGCCCCGGACTACGTAAATATATTGCAAAGCACAATCCTTCCATTTGCTGAGGAAGAGATGTCCTTGAGATGGGAGTTTCAGCTGGACAGTGATCCGAACCACTCTTCAAAATTGGCAAAGGATTTGTTTGCTGTCAACAAAGTACATCTTATGTAATGGCCTTTCCAGCCACCGGACCGTAAACCAATAGAACACCTTTGGAAAGTGCTCCAGAGGAAGCTGGAGGGCATCAGTCGGAAAAATAAGGACGAATTGTGGGAAAAAAACCAGGAAAACAGGTTTTCTATAGAGAAGGAATTTTTCAAAAAAATTGGTTGATTCCATGAGTCGCAGATGCAATGAAGTTGTGAAAAACAAAGGTAGAGCCTCTAAATATTAAAATAAAACAATTTTTTAACAAAAAATAAAAAGATGTGCCTCTAAAAATTGAATCCGTTTACGCGTTTCTATTATTTTTTCCAGCAAAAATATTGACTCTTTACATTGTTAGTCATATAGTGTATTAAAATATTAATGAAAAGAGGAATGATTATGTTTTTTCTTATGTTGTATGTCTGATAAACAAAACTGCATATACATTTTTTTTAACAAAACTAAACTTGACTAATATACTTACAAAATTGGAAAAAAATGTTATCGTTTCTATTATTTTTTCCAACGCTGTATAATATAACCCATTACTATTAAAAAAATATTGTAATATACTTTTTTATTTTGAGCAATTTAACTAATAGAAACCAGAAGTTAGATATACCGTTCAAAGCAGTTAAGTAAAGTATTATATGGACATCCCTATCAATCGAATAAAAATTATTCGAATAATCGAGAAAAAAAAATATATTTTTTATTTGAGTGAATAACATTTTCCAATTTAGAATAATTAATAATTATATGATCAATAATTGTCGATTAATCGATTATTCGAATAAACATATTTTCAAGTTAAAATTAAAAAAAAAACAATTAAGAGAGCTTTATTCGGCTGTGCCGAATCTTATATACCCTTCACCAAATTATACTTTAAAATAAAAATGTTAAATATTTTTAGGTAACAAAATTAATTTTTTTTCGAAATAGTTTTTTAATTTTTTTCTTTAAATTTTGAATTTTTTTATTTATTAGTGAAAAAAATGTATGCCAAAAAAAATTAAATTTTTTTAAATTTTGTATTTTTTTTAATTTATTAGTGAAAAAATGTAAGTCAACAAAATTTTTTTGTTAAAAAAAAAATTAGAGTTAAAAAATATTTTTCCCGATTTTGATCCATTGGACTTTGAAATATCTATCATTAGATATCCATATTATTGACTTATTAATCCAGATATAGATCAAAAATAGGCCAAAAATCAAGGTTGTCCCGGTTTTTTCCTTATATCTCAGTCATTTGTGGGCCGATTTTTACGATTTTAAATAGCAATCGAGCCGGAAGAATTCCTGATATACTGATGTATGAATCAAGTATGTAAGTTATTTGGGGGCTACGGAAAGTTGATTTCAACATACAGACGGACATATACTTTCTAGGGTCGGAAATGAAAAATGTAGAAATTACAAACGGTATGGCAAACTTATATATACCCTTGCCACTCATGGCGAAGGGTATAAAAAATAGTTTATATAAACAAAAATTTTGAGAGAAAATCTTAAAGAAACAAGACCATTAGTTTAAAATGTTATTCTAAGTTGGTTATTCATTTTCCAATCAACTATGAATTAACACACTCATATCAACATTGTGAAACTTTGCTTAAAAAGGAAAACCCTACCTTAATACCTGGGTACGGTTAAAGTTTCTGCAATAGAATTATAATGATTTATCAATTAATAATAAACGATTATGCGATTAAATTTAAACTCAAATAATTGCCAATCCTAATTGCTACTTTCACGCAGAACTCGAAACAATGTTAGACCTTCCCAGCAAAAACTTACATTATAAAGTAATGAGTTAAAATGCTAATATTGTATAACTACTCTTCACTAAGTACTTATGCATTGGCAGTTGAGCTTATTATTTTAACATGTTGATGACATGGAGGCAACTACTTACCATAAACGCTTACAATAGGTCATCATCACGTATTAAATCCATCAAAAATTTTCTTTAAAAAATAATTCCTTTTTTATTTTCTAAGAAAAATTTAATACAGAAATATTTCAATACTGATGAATTTATGAACCTTTTCCGGAAACCCTTACATTAAGGTTTTTATTTATTTAAGGTTTTAGTGGTTTTTTGCCACTTTGTTCTACCATCTGAAATCTACCACACTTTTGGACACCTTTTTTGTGTTCTTCTATTCTCTTTTAAAGAGCCCAATATCTCTTCATTGGCCTTAGCTCCAGGCAGTTTGCAGGATTTGCCTCTTTTCGTACAAATACCACATTATTGTTCTTGTACCACTCAAGACCTTGCTTACCATAGTGAATAAATGCCAAATCAGGCCAAAAATGAGTGAACACATTAAGAAGTCTTATGAATGGAATCATCCTTTTTTGTAAACATTCTTTGATGTAAATTTCGGTATTTATAGAGCCATTTGTAACAAATGTTTGGCTTCTTTTGCCGCAACTGCAAATTGCTTGCCATACCATGATCTTTTTGGAAAAATGTTCTGCCATTAACTTTTCTACAACATTCCCTGGAGCATCAGCAACATAACAATATTGTCCCGGAAGCTGCGAAAAATGTCCCTGAACATACGATTCGACATTCATTATGCAGCAGGCATATATATTTTTTTTTCTAAAATTTTACTTCAATTTCCGTGCTCTGTCTTTGGTCTCTAAATTTTTAGCAGCGTTCCTGTCAGGAACTTTTTGAGCCTTGTATGTTTTTAAACCTGCATTGGCTTTAACTTTTCGTACCAAATAGTCCGACCACTGAGCTGCTTTCCTACCGGATGTGTTGGGAGATCTTTTGAAAATGCTTTCTATTTATTGGCTTTAGAAACATCATGTGTACCATTTATTTTACCTGAACCAGGTTCTCCCGATATTGTTTAATAACATTGGAATCAGTTTGATGGCAGACCTTTGACTGTTTGGCAAATTTTTTGTAAGACCAAGTTGGGTTTTGTTGAAAATATTTAATAATTTTGGTACACACTTTTTCCTCGTCACTCATTTTAATCAGATTAACTGACATACTTTTCAAAGGTAACTTGATAAAATTAAATAATACTTGGGTTAAAAATTTTATGGAAAAACGTGAGTTAACATTTTTTCGAACTCACTCCTTAATTCAGAATATCTTAAACTAGTTCTTATATGTATATAAGATCATATGTTAGCCATTAACCAACTACTTCTAAGTAATGCAGATGGTATGAAGCAGTTATTGAAAAGTAAGTTATTACCACGTTTTAGCTGGGTTGGTAGCAAAATTCGAAGAAGTTCAATATAAGGGCCATCCTAACTTGATTGTACTAAAAAAAATTATGTTGTCGATGAAAAATTTAAGTTGGGGTGACATAACTTCGAATTATTTAATCATAATTCTTCTTTCTCAACTGACTTCCTATTGCTAGAACCTAAAAAATCTTTGAATATAATCGAATCATTCGATTGGCTACAAATTTGGTCAATTCAACGAATCAGTTTTCTCTGAGTACTCTTCCATGTTGCGATCAGGGATATAGAAATGTTTTCTATTTTTTTCTCAGAAGATATACAAAAATTTCAAATAACAACATTTCTCAATGTAATTGGTTGCACTTTGGATAATATTTGCCAGGTGACGTTATGTGACAATGTGGGAATTTTATTTTTAATTTTAATTTATTCAACTCGATTTGATTTACTTATTAAACGTGATTTAAATTAAAAGTTTTAAAAATATGCCTCAGAAACGCAGTAGTAAGAGAAAATAAATGATGTTTTGTCGTCACGAACGTGACATTAGAATATCAATAAAAACAAATCAAAAATTTACCGTTTACTGATCTCTATTTACTATTTTTATATATTTTTTGAGTTGATTATTGCTGTAGCAAATATTTTGTGATAAGAGTGCACTTCCATTATCGTTATTGACTCTTTAATTGCATAAAATTTGTATTTATTTTCGAAATGTTTGTACATATTTTGGGAAGCAAATTTTTGGCAACTTATAATTTTTCGGTCTCGATGGATTTTTCTGTGGAAATGCCCACCACATCTGTTCCGGTATTTGAGAAAAATTTAATATTTGAATATTTAAAAATTGCCTACGAAAATGAATCTGACATCATGAATAAGTATCTTTAAAATAAAGATATTAAATTACGAGATTTTGCAATATGCTATTTCTAATTCACTCTAAAATATAAAATCATTTTGACAATGTAATAAATAAATACCTAAAAGAAAATAAACAGAAACAAGGACTAATTTCACAAACATTATTGTCTATATTTAAGTCTATAAGTTTCAAATTTCAAGTAAGCACCTAAGTAAGTAAGTAAGTAAGTAAGTAAATATTTTCTAACACAATTTCATATCTTAATGAACCATCCATCCTTCTTGACTACCGTCAGTCAGGTTTTACTTTTTAACATTTATTACACAAAGTCTGTCATTTGAAAATTTAATTTCTCAAATTACAATCGTTTTCATTTACATTATAATTCTTTAACATAAAATTCTCCTCTCTTTATTTCTGGTATTGTTTTTGTAGTTGTTCTTAATGTTTTTTTTTTTTTTATTATTTTATCAAACACATTTAAATTATTCTCATTTAATTTTGTGTCTGAAATGGTAAAAACTCGTACCGGTACTTGCTTGTACTTACATTACAATCTTAAAAATGTGCACACACATACACTCCAACAGTCAGATTTATAAATAAAATCCAGCTGTGATTTAATTGTCCTCCATAGAAAAATTTTACAAAAAAAAAAAAAGAGAAAAAAAGAAACCTTCACTTGTTTTAATAACACTTGACAAAAAATTATTTTAAATAATTGTCTTATTGTTTTACATTTTCTTCAATGTTCGTTCAGTGTTCCAGATACGTTCGTATGTTCATCGTTCTTATAATATTCCCTACAATTTTATGCCAACCACCTCTGAAATTCTCAAACCCTGCCGCTGTCATGAATTGCAAAAGCCAGCCAAGCCAAGCCAGGCTACGCCAACGACAATGTAAATGATGAAGATGATGCAGCGTTGTGGATGCTGCTACTTTGTTTTTTTTTTCTCTGTATTTTACCTAAAATACTTGTGTAAAATTGTATGTGTAGAGTAGAGTATTCATTCTACTTTGGCAAAAAAATTGTGCTGCTTTAAAAATATCGTGCAAAAATACAAGCAACAAAACATTTTACAAAGTATATGACACAGAGAGAGAGTGAGAGAGGAAAACACAGATTTTTTGACACAGATTGTTGTCTGTCATTTATTACATTCATGTCATGCCATTAAATGTTGGAATAACAACAACAACAACAAAAACTCTATAAAAAATGTAAGGCAGAAATTAAACCAACAGAAAAAAAAATCACTTTTCCTTTTTATAATACTTTAGCACACATACAACTCGTACACTCATTCACTCTCTGTTTAATCGATTCGAATCTACAAGTAAAATTTTGTAATCAGGTGGGCGTGTGATAAGTGATAAGTACAAAATTAAAATTTTCATTTTAGAGATTAGTTTCTATAGAATGCATTTGTAACTCCAGAGATTCTATAGAGTTTTTATGCAGCCAGTTCTGTGACAATAATTTATACTAGTTCTATAGATCGTGTACTCATTCTTTCCCAATTCTTGAACTTATAATAAAAAGACCCAAAACGAGTGTAATTAGAACAACTTCTGTTAGTTTTGGTTTTTTAGCAACCAGTTCTTTGGCACTATCAACTATCAAGCAATATTTCTTAAGCTATTTCTCTAATTGAGCAAATCCTTAACTGTTTTTCTAACTAGTTTCCAGCAATGACAATTCCAAGTAAAAATCTCTAATGACAGATCTAGTTGTAGAGCGATTCCTTAGAAGCTGAGTTTGCTCAGTAAATCTTCTTTACTAATAGTTCAGATGGTGACAATTTCAAAAAAAAAAAATCATTGATTAAAGAATGGGTTCCAGAATCGTTTCAAATAAGGAAAGCTTTTACAGAACTAGTTCTGCAGATTTCAGTTTTATGAGAAACATTCAATTAAGAACATAAAGTTCAAATGTGAAATGCTCCTTAAACAAATTTTTTTTTGAATACTAATTTCTCGAAGATTTATAATTTAAGACAACAATTTGGGGATTTAAGAATTTAACGTGTTTTTTGGGTCTTTTAGTACTAAAATTTAAGTTCTAATCGAAAGTAATTACTCAAATTTAAGCACCAATCGTAAGCTTAAATAAGAGTTCAAGAAGACCTACCATTGAAGATTAAATTAAGGAGTGGGATCGAAAAAATTCTTAACACACGTTTTTCATTCAAACTTTTAACCCAAGTATTATTTGATTTTTTTTATCAAGTTATCTTTGTAAAGCATGTCACTAATTTTGTTTAATGTCAATTATGTTCATTTGTTGTTAATCTGATTAAAATGAGTGACCAGAAAAAAGTGCGTACTAAAATTATTAAATATTTTTAACAAAACCCAACTTGGTCCTACAAAAAGTTGGCCAAACAATCAAAGGTCTTTCGTCAAACTGTTTCCAATGTTATTAAACAGTACCGGGATAGAAAACCTGGTTCATATAGAAGGAATGGTCCACATGATGTTTATTAAGCTAAAGAAATAGAAAGCATTTTCAAAAGAGCTCCCAACACATCCGGTAGGAAAGTAGACAACTTGGTCCTACATAAAGTTGGCCAAGCATTCAAAGGTTTGCCGTCAAACTGTTTCCAGTTTAAACAGTACCGGGAGAACTTGTTCGTTGATAGAAAACCTGGTTCAGGTAGAAGGAATGGTCCACATGATGTATCTAAAGCCAAAAAAATAGAAAGCATTTTCAAAAGAGCCACCAACACATCCAGTAGGAAAGCAGCCCGGTTAGCTCAGTGCTCGGACTATTTGGTACGAAAAGTTAAAGCTAATGCTAGTGCTCAAAAACTTCCTGACAGGAACGCTGCTAAAAATTTAGAGGCCGAAAACAGAGCACGGAAATTGAAGTCAAGTTTTATAAAGAAACGTATGTTCTGGCAGACTTTCCGCAGCTTCCGAGTCAATATTTTTATGTTGCTGATGCTCGAGGGAATGTTGAGGAAAAGTTTAGGACCCAGAAGCAGACAAAATTTCCCAAAAAGTTCTTGGTATGGCAAGCAATATGCAGTTGCGGCAAAAGAAGCCAATCATTTGTTACAATGGGCTCTATAAATACCGAAATTTACATCAAGGAATGTTTACAAAAAAGAATGCTTCCATTCATAAGACTTCTTAATGTGTGCACTTACTTTTGGCCTGATTTGGCATCCTGTAACTATAGTAAAAAAGGTCCTGAGTGATAAAAGAACAATAATGTGTTATTTGTACAAAGGGAGACAAATTCTCCAAACTGCCTGTAGCTAAGGCCAGTGGAGAGATATTGGGCTCTTGTTAAAAGAGAATTGAAGATGACAAAAAAAGGTGTCCAAAAGTGTGGTAGATTTTAAACGGAGATGGACAACCTGTTCGAACAAAGTGACAGAAAACACTATAAAAACCTTAATGAAAGGGTTTCTGAAAGAGGTTCAAAAAGTCCTACGATGGAAGCTTAATTTGTGGTACTAAAATATCTACAATAAAAGTTTAAATAAGAGCAAGATATAGCCACTGCTAAAAAACCTGAAATTGAAGTTTAATTTCGAGTACGAAAACACCTACGATTGAACCCTAAATAGGACCTCAAAAAGTCGTATGATTGAAACTTAAATTGGAGTACTAACGTATGCGGAATAAAATTGTAACAAAAAGTACATGAGCTATTAGTGTTTTAGGATTTATTTTGAATCACGTTATGTTTTGCCTTAATACTTTGAAACCCCATTTGAAAATCTGGCTTTTAGTTATTTTGAAAATGTTAACAAAACAAAACAACCTTGAAAAAACATTTGTAATTTTTTCCATATTTTATCTATTTTCATCGGGAACAATTTATTATATTTTACATCAAGTGGCAGAGAAAGACTTTTTTGGAAGTAAATAAACCTATTATTGATAAGATGTGCAAAGTAGAACATAATCTTTTTTCTAAAAAAATATATATGAATCTTTATCAATCAGATGTAAATTGAAAATTTTGACTTTTTTGGAATCAATTCTAATTAATATATTATGAAATGTGTATACAAAATTAATCATTTCATAATAAGAAACATCAGAGATTATTTTTTTAAAAAGAAATATCTTCTTAACTGTTCCATCATCCATGTATCACGCACAGATGATTATGGTGTTTTACAACACCCTTCAAATTCCAGACTTTCTAAAGTGAAAAAATTTCCCAATTTATTTTAAAATAAAAATAATTTGAGAGTTTTTGGAGCTTTTTAAATAGAAGATTTTTTGTAGATTATTTAAAATAAAAATCGTGAAAATTAAGACCATGAAACTCAAATAAGAGCTCAGAAAAGTGCAAACATAGGTATTTTCAACACCTGTATATAAATTTGTTCATAAATGCCACGAAAGTACATGAATATAATACATTCTTTACTTATATTAATTCAATACAATGCGCTATTTTATAAAGGTTTTATATATTATTTGTCTTAACGTTGGAAACAACTATGGCGTTTTCTGTTTTGTTGCAATTTTATTCCGCATACGTTATTTTAAACCTTCATCGTAGGTTTTCTTGAAATTCAATTTAAGCATCAACTGTATGATTATTTGAACTCCAATTTAAGCTTCAGTTGTAGGTCTTTTAGTTCCCCAATCTCGTAGGTCTTCTTAAACTCCAATTTTAGCTTCAATATCAGGTCTTTTAGTAGCTCAATCTAATATTCTTGACTCCAATTTAAGCTTCAATTGTAAGACTTCTTGCACTCCAATTTAAGCTTCTGTTGTAGGGCTTCTTGAACTGTTATTTGAGCTTCAATTGTAGGTCTTCTTGAACTCCAATTAGAACTTTAATTGCAGGTCGTTTAGTACCCCAATCTAACTTTCAATTGTTGGTTGTTCGGTACCCCAATCTAATTTTCAATCTTGAACTCCAATTTGAGCTTCAATTTTATGTAATTTAATTTCAATTTAAGCTTCAATTGTATATCATTTAGTACTCCAACTTAAGCTAAAAGTATATTTAATCAACGACTTAGAAATTCTTGAAATCTAAATAATTTATCTAAGCACTCTTTTGTTAAAACACATAGACAATGGACATTCTCTGAATGCACAATATTCCAGAGAATTAAGTTTTTACATTTAAAGCTCCTTGGTCTTCTTTCAAGCATAAAAATTCAAGAAGCCTCTGCTACTTGAGTTTTAATGTGATTAACGACCAGGATGACAATGTAAAAAATACGTTTTCATGAAGACACACTTGTCTATAAATAAACATAAAGCTTAAAAAAATATAACGAATTTGTTTGCATGGAAAAATGTTTCAATTGGTACAATCGAATTTGATGCCAATTGAATGACTGGAAGATATCAAATGAAATTTTGCGGAGGTTGCAACAAAAATGTAGTTAAATAAGCGGAAATATGATTAAAGTAAGCAAATATGTTGTACTTAAATGAATATTTTGTATCTAGAACCATACAATTTGGTTGATGTAACTGAATTGTTAGCTTGAAATTAAAAACGAAATTATTTCGCAGATGTATGATTCTGTGTACCAATAGCATAGATTTTTTTAATTCCAGCAACAGAAAGTTAGTTGATAAACATGAAAGTTTTGCAGCTCCTACTGGAAAATTTAACCCCTAAAAGGTTCCATTATATGATCGGGAATAAATGCAATACTCTATAAATTAATTAGACTTAAACTTATAACACAACCTTCGTTTTAATCTCCGTGCCCACGTTTGTTTATCTAGAATTTTAGAATTTTCAAAATAATAAAAAAAAAAACTTTATTAACCATTCACTTTCATGAAACACAATTTTCAGCAAAAGAAAATTTAAAGAAAATTTTGCTGCTGTTGTTTTGTTTCATGTAATTTTGAAGTGAATTTAATTGTTGTTGTTGTTGTTTTAGCAGAAAATGTTATTCCAAAAAGCAGGAAAAACAATAAAATTTTTAATGATTTGCCTAGAAACACATACCATCAAGATACATTGCAAGATTATGAAACAGGAATTAACTGAAAATTTCTGAGAATCTGAAAAATTGTTTTATTTTTCATACAATAAAACGCCATAGAAAGAAGCAACAGCATTTGGCGAAACAACAATAAACACACAACAATAGCAAATAATAATAATTTAAATCAATGATAATTGTTGTTGCTGTTGCTTTTGATGAACTTAAATGGATGAATGATGCTGTTTGTATAAAAGGAGATGTTGTTGATATAAAGAACATGATGATGATGATGATGATTTCAATAAAGTCGACGCTTAGGATGATGATGGCGTTGAAAATCATCACCCACAGTTAATTAATGTTTATGAAAATTAAAATACAAAATAATAAGTGTTAAAACTTTATTTCAAATTGTTTTCATATTATTGTAATTTTTAATTCTTTTTTTCTGCGTTGTTGCTTTCTGCTTGTGTTTATTTTCGTTTGTTGTTTTATTGTTATTTTTCTTTTTGGAAATCGCAAAACAAAAATAAACTTTTTACTTAAATATCTGTAGGGAAATTAAAAAACAATTTATCTGTAGGGAATTTTGCAAATTAGTTGCAAATAAGTAGGAGTATTTTTGTGTAAATGATGAAGAAACTAAGACGGAATTTGGCGGTGTAAGGAAAATAAAATAATGATGAGTTTTGCTTTATAGAAAAGTTTATATGTGGGAATAGAGAAATAAGATATTATGTCTATAGACTTAGTTTTAATCATTTAAATGTTAGACAATTTTTGTTATATGTCTTTAATGAAATAAAAACGAATTCCGCAAAATCTTTATTAGACACAATTTTATAGAGGCATCATTAATATATTGGAAATATGTATGTAAAAGTATATTTTCGAATATTTTGATAGTGAACATAACCAAAATCGATTCACAAATATCTTAGATTTGTAAGAAAATACACCTTGAGAAAATGTTTATTTCAAATTTTTTTTTGCCCAAAGAAAATAGAAAAAACTCTTTTTAAACCAAAACCAAACAATTTCAAGCTTTATCATGCATTTTTTTATACTCTTGACCATGAGTGGCAAGTAATTTCTAAATTTTTCATTTGCGATCCCACAAAGTAGGGTAGAAGGGGGACCATAGGGGCACATCTGCCAACACCGAATAACGTAAGAACCGAATAATCGATTTTGTTACATTATCAATTTATGTTTTCGTTTATCGAATATTTACCATTTCAGAAAGTTGGAAATTTTAATTTTACATATGTTGTGAGGCAGCAGCGATTAATTGTTTTTCAAAAAGCTGTGAAAATATTTCACAGTTTGAATTTGTTGTGCTAACTTCTTTAGTTTTTGTGATACGAAAAAGATATTGGTTGGTGATAGAATGTCAATAATAGTGAACAATAAGTGACAACAGTTTTTTCCATCATTTAATTAGAAGTATGAAAAAAATTTATATAAAACCAAAAAACTCCCCCTGGGGCACATTCGCCAGTTACAAGGAATCCCTGTGATGTAGAGCGAAATGTTGATAAAATATAGAAAAAATCAGTCACAATTTCTTGAATTTTTTTTTGTTAAGTTATGTGAAACAAACCATTAATATCTAGTTTATTATAAATTTTTTTGTGAATTAAGGTATAAAACAGTAAAATACGTTTAAATTATCGGATTTTTTTTGTTTTATTTTACAAATGACATCCTTTTAGCGTATTTACCCAATGTGGGTACGTTAGCCGTTTTTGGTCAGTCTAGAAATGTAAGAAAAATATTTATATTAAGATCAGATAGACAAGATTGAAATTAATAAAACTAAAACTAACATATCTAAGTATCCGAAACAAGAAAAAAATTGAGAATATCTATGGTGGTTGTAATATGAGATCGCGCATGGTCCCCCTTCTACCCTATACATATATTCTGGATCGTTATATATAGCGAATTCGATATAGCCATGTCCGTCTGTCCGTCTGTATGTTGAAATCAACTTTCCGTAGCCCCCAAATAACTTACAAACATAATTGATACATCAATATATCGGGAATTCTTCCGGCTCGGTTGCTATTTAAAATCGAGAAAATCGGCCCAGAAATGGCTGAGATATAAGGAAAAAACCGGGACAACCTCGATTTTTGGCCTATTTTTGATCTATATCTGGATTACTAAGTCATTAATATAGAAAATATGGATATCTAATGATAGATATTTTAAAGTCCATTGGAACGATTTATATCAGGCTATAGTAATTTGGACCTACAATGGGTCAAAATCGGGAAAATTATTTTTTACCACAAAAAAGTTTGTTTTTATAATTTTTTTTTTCAGTAATAAATTTAAAAAAAAAATTGGAAAAAATGTAAAAAAAAAATTTCGAAAAAAAAAAATTGAAAACAATTTGAAAAAAAAAAAATTTTTTAATTTTGAAAAAAAATTCAATTTTGTTTACCTAAAAATATTTAAAAAAATGTAAAAAAAATTAAAAAAAAAATTCGATAAAAAAATTGAAAACAATTTGAAAAAAAAAATTTTTTTTTAATTTTGAAAAAAAATTAAATTTTGTTTACCTAAAAATATTTAAAATTTTTATTTTAAAGTATAAATTGGATAAGGGTATATAAGATTCGGCACAGCCGAATTAGCACTCTTACTTGTTTAAAAATCTCTTTAGAGATTAAAAACATCATAAAAAAAATCATAAAAACTTTTTAAGGACTGATATCGATAAAGTATTATTTGATTTTTTTTTATCAAGTTACCTTTGTAAAGCATGTAAGTTATTATGTTTAATGTCAATTATGTTCATTTGTTGTCAATCTGATTAAAATGAGTGAAGAGAAAAAGGTGCGTACTAAAATTATTAAATTTTTTTCAACAAAAACTTGGCCAAACTATAAAAGGTCTGCCGTCAAACTGATTCTAATATTATTAAACAGTATCCGGAGAACTTGTCCTTTAATAAAAAACCTGGTTTAGGTAGAAGGAATAGACCACGTGATGTTTAAAGCCAAAAAAAAAAAGAAAGCATTTTCAAAAGAGCTCCCAACACATACGGCAGGAAATCAGTCCGGTTAGCTCAGTACTCGGCGTATTTGGTAGGAAAAGTTAAAGCCAAAGCAAGCTTAAAAACATACAAGGCTCAAAAAGTTTCTGAGCAGAGTTCCTGCAAAAAATTTAGATGCCAAAGAGTGAGCACGGAAATTGAAGTCAAATTTTATACAAAAAATATAATGGATGACGAAACGTACGTATGGAAAATTGTTCGCAACTTCTGGGTCAATTTTTTTATGTGGCAGATGCTCAAGGGAATGTTGAAGAAAAGTTTAGTGCACAAAAGTAGAAAATTTTCGCAAAAAAAGTTCTTGGTATGGCAAGCAATATGCAGCTTCGGCAAAAGAAGCCAAACATTTGTTACAAAGGGCTCTATAAATACCTAAATTTACATCAAGGAATATTTACAAAAGAGGATGCTTTCATTCATAACACTTCTTAATGTGTCCACTAATTTTGGGCTGATTTGGCATAGTGTCACTATGGTAAGCAAGGTATTGTATGGTAATGTGTTATTTGTACCAAGAGCGGCAATTATCCAAACTGCCTGGAGCTAAGGCCAGTGAACAGATATTGAGCACTTGTTAAAAGAGAATTGAAGAGCACAAAGAAAGTTGTCCAAAAGTGTGGTAGATTTTAAATGGTGATGACTACAAGCATCAGCACAAACGCATAATAACCACCCCGCTATACTGATGTAAGATTTAATAACTTAAAACACCTTTGATACATAACAATCTTTACTTATACGGTCTCTGATTCCCTGAAGTACATAGCACTTGAAAACTAGCTACTTAAAATGGTAATTAATTTCAAGTCTTATTTAAATGATTATTGATTTGAAATGTAAATTTTATTATAAATATGTTTGTTTTAGTTTAAGTTTCTTTGCTCTTGTCAATAAACTCACAAGCAATAACAGTACCACAGCACAAGAAATTAAAATTCATATAAAATTTTAAGCAAAAGTATGAATGAATGAATGAAAGAAATAAATAGAAGAAAACACTTAAAGTATCAAGATTTATAATGCTTAACCTCCCCTTAAAAACTAAAAAAAAAAATTCTGTTACTCTATAGATGTTTGGATACTTCAGTGCTGCTGCTGCGTCTTGCTCTCTATAAATTTGTTTGTTTGAAGAACCATTAAAAGACCTTAATGAAGTACTTGAGTACGTTTTAGATTTTTTTTTTATTACATCTTATTTTTTTCTATTTTCTATTTTCTGCTTCATAATTTATATTATACGTATGTATGGTTGTATGTTTTTATGGGTCTGTGTGGGTAGTACAGTAGCTAGCAGCAAGCAATGTCTTGCAGGAGCATTCATTACCTTGGGGTCCTCTTATAATGTTTTATTCTTATTATTTTTTTTTTCTGTTTTTTTTTATATTATTTTCTTTGCCAGGGCTCTTTAGAAGTTATCATTACAGTGACTTAATTTCAAAAGTCAATTACGAGATGTAAATTTTCTATATTGTACTTAATAAATATTTTTGTTGTTGCTGCTTCTCCTGTACACAACAACATAATTTTACGTTTTTCATTCATGCAACAGTAGCAGCAAGCAGTATTTACTACTTCTTAAAGAAAAACGAAGAAAACGGAAAAATATAACTTTTTATTTCAATTTCTGTTTTTGTGATCTTTTTTCTTTTTGTAAGAAAATTAAAATATGATGTTTGATAAGCAGTTTACAAAAAACAAAGACTTTGTGTACTCTAAGTAAATGATTTAAGTAGATAAATATTTAAAGAAAGCTGAAAGAAAAAAAAATCACAAACAAAATTGTGCACTTGTTGTTTGATGTTTTGCCTCAATGGCGCAGGGGGTTTTTCTACCTCATCGACCGCATACTGCTGCTGCACAACAAGATGTGGAGCAGAGCGGCGCAGCACATTTGTATTTAAATGATTTCATTTGAAGATTTAAGTCTTTTTTTTAAATGTTTCATCATTTGTTTAAATTGTTGTATCATCATCAACAAGCCTTATAAAACCTTTTAATAGCTAAGATAAGAAATGTCTATATATATTTGTGGCTTTTGTATAATTACTTATGTTTGTATGTTAGGAGTATCTGCTGAATAAATAGCTAAATTAATCCCAATTTCAATATTTATTTATTTAGTTTCTTTGCTTGTGCTGTTTGCCGTTAAGTAAATTGTTTTCGAAAAGAATTTCTTAACCTTTAAGTCAATCAAGAGAAATGGTTAAATAAATAATTACAAGGCTAAGAAAAGTTTTCCTTGAAAGACTGGCTGTCAGTTAGTAGAGCAGAGAAAAAAATAAATAGATAATTTTGTAAATCAAAGTAACAATTAGACGATTGTGGTCTTTGGATTACAATTAAAATGAATAAAAATTTTGCGGAAAAAATGCGTTTTTTTTTGGTGAAAAAAATACAAGCTTATAATGAGGGATGTTCAGGATAGAACCCAGAGCATAAATGGAACAGCCCTTACTTTATTGTTTGGTCCCTGATGATCCAACTTGTGATAGCATCATCAATATGGTGGACACAAGAAAACAGTCATGAAAGATACCAACAAAAATAAAAGTTTTATTCATTCTAAGATACCGTTTCTCAAAATGTTTATTCAGGAATTAGTATTTGCCCGATAAAAAAGGTCCTTTTTCAGCTTTTCATGATTTTTTTTTTCATATTTCTCACAAAGGAAAAATATAAAATATTGGTAGATTAATACATTATAAATCTCATATAGTTTCAACGAAACAGGTATTTCGTTTTTGAAATTTATGCAAGACACTAAATTTCAAACTGAAATATCTATAAAGTAGAAAAACAATATTTTCTATTATAGATAATTTGTCGCATAAAATAAATAAAGACATAAAAAATTATTTTATTTTCTCAACATAGCCTCCTTTGAGCTCTATGTAAAAAGTTTTCCAACAAGATGTGCTATTTTGAATCACCCGGTATTTCGGTAGCTGTCACTTTTGAAGAATTTACTCTTTGACATTTGACAAGTAGAAACTACGCCATTACTAAAAATGGAACGATACACGCTTCAACAACGCATTGAAATTATTAAAATTCACTACAAAAATGGTGAAAATCTTGCAGTCACAGTTTGCAAAACTAAAGCATTTTTGGGTCGTCGTGAAGCACCTTGTCGGACCGCAATACAGAAATTGGTGGAAAAATTCGAGCTGTTGGGACAAGTTAGTTATGTGAAGAATAAAACCCGTGCACGTCGCTCAAGAGCAACTGAGAATATTGCTGCTGTAGCCCAAAGTGTTGAAGAAAACCCAGGTTTGTCCATTACTCGTCGTTCTTTGGAATTGGGCATTCCACAAACGTCATTACACCGTATTTTGCATAAAGACTTGGATGATATTGATCTGGACCGCGTTTACTTTCAACAAGACGGCGCTACGTGCCACACAAGCAACGAAACCATTGCTCTTTTAAGGGAAAAATTTCCGGACCTTGTTATCTCTCGAAGAGGTGATCACAATTGACCACTGAGATCTTGTGATTTACCACCTTGCGACTTCTTCCTTTGGGGCTACGTGAAAGATAAGGCCTACGCCAACAGCCCACCGTCGATTCAAGACCTCAAAGATAGAATTCGTGAGGCTATCGAGGGCATAGGGCAGCCACTTTGCGATTTGGTTATGGACAATTTCATGAAAAGGATATGGTCCTGTAAGCGTGGTCATGGTGGCCATTAGGCTGATGTTGTTTTTTCATTATTAACGGCATACCTTTCTCTTTATTATGAAATAAACATGTCCAACGTTTCTCCAAGGGATACACCCTTCCAACACATAAGATTTGTCGAGGTCATCAAAATAGTTATTTTTTGTTGAGATGATTTCATCGTTGCAGTCAAATCTCATTCCGACGAGACATTTATTCATGTTTGGAAACAAGAAATAGTCACTCGGAACTAAATCGGGGGAGAATAGGGCAGGAGAGGGAGCATTTCGTAGCCTAATTCATGGAAACTGCGCATGAGTGTACCCTTTTGTGCTCTCGTTTGTGAGCAAATGCGCCAGCGTTCTCATACCCAAGTGATCATTCAAAATTGAAACCACTGAGCCATGTATGATGCCAATGGTTTCCACAATCTCTCTCTTTCAATCTTCAATCGGCCATCAATATATCGTGATTTTTATTAATTGTTTCGGGTGAGGAGACCTCAACTGGGCGTCCAGAACTTTCGGCATCTTCCGTGCTTGTACGGCCACAACGAAATTCAGTAAACCACATTTTATATCCTTCACCTTCGTGAGAAGGGTATATATATTTCAACCATATATGTGGTTACAGTAACCATGTATATGTTTGTGACAACCATTTATATGATGAAGGACTTACCATATTATGATGCTCTCATATCATAATCTGAGAACAACATATTATGATAAAATGATTCATCATATAAATGGTTGTCACAAACATATACTTGTTTACTGTAACCATATATAAGGTTGATACAATCATGTGAATCGTAAATTAACCATATTATTGTTACCACAATCATATATATAGTTACTGTGACTATAATATTGTTAAAAATTTTGAAATTGTTACAGTAACCATGCACAAATTTGAAATGGTTACAGTAACAATGTACAACTATATTTTTTTTCTGCGTGTAGCAACAACTGTGAAATTCGGTTACTAAGGTAGAATCATTCGATTGGCAACATATTCGGTTGCTATCACGAATCTGTTTTTTCTGTGCAGGTAGTCTGCTATCAATGGCTGTCAAACACAAACTAAATGATGCAGTTTGTTGACAGGAGTTAACTGACAGATGCCTGTTGACAGTGAGCGGTGTTGACCTTTCAGTTAAGAGCCGGAAAATTTAAAAAGTCGCGGACTTATTGATTATTTTTGCAAGAAATTTTTCTATTAGAAAATATTATATTCCACTGTAGAGCTTATGCATTTACGCTTATTTTGATATCCATATTTGGTCAATTCACAAGGTCTCTTATCAGTCATATTGTCATAATGTCCTAATATATCACGACTCGGCGGCTCAGCTTAACCGACTCTTAGGCATTCGGCGTTGCTCTCTGCTGGTTGGCTACGATAACACAATAGACATAGCATAGAATGTAGTATTATTTTAGGAAATTTGTTTGCTTGAAAAGCTGTAAAAACCAAGACAAGAGACCTTGTGAATTGACCAATAGTGTTTTTCTTGAACATAGTAACTAACATCAGACCAGAGAAAATATATCCCACGAAAAATTAAAATAAAATTCGAACTAGATTGAATTTCGAAAATAGAAAAAAAATTTATTCGAATATTCGATTATTCGTCAATTATTAACCGAATAATTTTTTATTCCAAATTAAAATTGTTTATCATTCGAATTAAAACTATTTTTTTCCTCGATTAATCGAATAATTTTTATTCTTATCGAATGAACTACTTAATTTCAAATATGAATGGGGTTAGTTTTTGCCTGTGTGTAGTTTATTAAATTCATACAAATTTAATTTGTAATTGTTAACGATAGGTAATTATTGTACATGTACTTCAATTTACTATCTTCCAAACTGTAATTTTTTTTATTTTTTTTTTTTTTGTATAAATGTGTTTATATAAATCTCAACAATTCTTTGGAATGTTAAGCTGATAAAAGGTAAACATTTATGTATGTTTACCGTTAAAGAGATTATATCTTAAAAATTTCAATACCTACAAACAAATTTCTAAAATTATAATGAAATTCTGGCTAAAAAAAATGTTACAGCTTCCATCAAACCAAAAAAAAAAAAAAAAAAGAACACAACACTACACAAATTGAAAACAAAACTAGAACAATCACAACCTAATTATGAATTATACAAGCAATCAAATTTTTCAAATATGAAAAGTGGAAAAGTATTCCAAACGATACGATCTTATTACCTAAAATTCAACACAACATAACAATACTAATGTAATCTTCACGTTATTTTAATTTTCAACCTTAAATGGAAAATAGAAAAAAAGAAACAATTTACATTTTGTAAATTTTCAAAAAAAAAAAGTTAATTTTCCATTTAATGCATTAAATGAAAAACCAGAAATAAAAATCTCACATTACTCTCACACACAAACAAACACATACAGTCGCAGACAAGCAGGCCTACAACAACAATAACATCAATATGAGTGAATACTAGATACAATAAAAAAAACAACAACATTGAGAAAATATACGAAATAGGGGTGGTAAAGCAACTAACATTATTCAAACCCTCAACTGAAAAATACTCATACAACAACAATAAGTAACTTTTTTAAAAAAAAAAACAGATGAGATTGTTTTTTAGTCGGTTTTTGTGAATTTTGAAAATGAAAATAAAACTTAACATACAATAATACCACAACAATAGCAACACAGACAAGCAACTTTGGCAGCAATAGCAACAAGATTTAACATCAATAGGAAATAATTGCGTAGAGAAACGCGTTGAGGCGTGTTGAACGAAATGAAAAAACAAAAAAAAAAAAATGCTTCTTTTGGTGATACTCTCCACAAAATAACAACAAACTGAAACATACACACTCAACAATTGACACAATAGACTTAAACCAGACCGAGGGGAAAATACTGAATGAATGAATGAATGAATGAATGAATAAATGAATACAGTTGGACTGGCATGTAAATAACTGTAATGAATAATGAATGGGAGGAAATAGCAGCAGCAACAATAACAACATCAAAACAACAACATAGAACATTAAACAATTTAAGCTAATATGATTAAAGGTTTAACAACAAAAAAAAAAATAAACACATTTTTATAAAACAGAATTAAAACCAGAAAATTAAAACCTTACATATGGATGTATGTATAAAAACAAATTCTAAAAACTCCTTTAATAGGATTCAGACATTTTTATATAAAAAAAAAATCAAGGAATATCTATTCCCAAATAACATTTAAGTACATATATATTTATATATATTTAATGGGTTGTGAGGATCTTTTTTTAAATGAGATAGAAATATTCATAAATTTTATACAATTACAGAAACTAATTTAAGCGAATCAAGAATTAAAATACTTGCAGATAATAATTGAACTTAGATACACTTATATATTTTTTTAACAAAAATATAACAGATCTTTAAGAGAATTCAAACCAGAAAAGTAAGTTTTCTGCCAAAAATCACACAATCATAATATGCTCTATGCTCCATTACATTCATTATAATTTTGTTTACATAAAAACTAGTTTTTATACCCTTCACCATCGTGTCTGTCTGTCTGTTGAAATCAATTTTCTGAAGACCCCATATATCTTCGGGATCCAAATCTTCAATAATTCTGTCAGACATGCTTTCGAGAAGTTCCTATTTAAAATAAGCAAAATCCGTCCATAAATAACGTAGATATGAGCAAAAATCCGAGACAACCTCTGAAAATTTCATAAAAAAAACACAATTTATTGCATGCTTTGACAAAAAAAAAAAATAAAACGTATGTTTGGATGTGTGTTGGTTTCATTGCTTTGCGTAATTTGTTTATGTTTTTTTTTTGTGTTTCGTTTGGCGTTGTTGTTTTTATACTCTTCACCTTCGTGAGAAGGTTATATATAAGATTGTCATTTCTTTTGTAACTTCTACAATATAATCTGTTCGCCAGCAATTAAATGTAAAATTTTTAAAAGTTTTCTTGATATATTTAGGATGCTATACGCTGAAAGTGGGCATATAATGCATCCACAACAAAGGTGAAAGGTATATAAGATTCGGCATAGCCGAATATAGCACTCCACGGTGGGGCAGAATCAAAATTTTTTTAATAAATCTGGCATTTCTAAACGGCTGGTCCGATCGGGATAAAATTTGACATGGACGTAGCCAAGGAGTATTCGAGTTTAAGTTATTAAAATGGACCCGACAAATGCTTCAGGGGCGGCGCTATGGGGGCTCAAAATAGGGTACCATTTTCATTTATCGTTCAGTGCCCTTTTAACATATTGAATGTCTAATTGGTCCTACCATATCAGAAATCGCCATAAATTGGAATAACGCATCGTCATAAAAACCATCCTACATGTGCCTATCATTCCACCACCCCATGTTTCCCTATCGGGCTTTTATCCATACAGTGATTCAGTCACATCTCTATCATTCTAAAATTTCCGGACGATCATTCATTCGGAGTGCAGATCAATTGGCTTAGAATTTTATCAAGCTTATTTTCCCATGTTAATTGTGATTTTCACACGCTGTGGGACAAATTCGGCGACGAATTAAGGATGCAAATGAAAATATGGGTCTTTAAAAACGAGCCAAATGAAGCAAAAGTTGGACGTAAGTGAAGTCTTTTAAAGCTAACGGCTGAAATATGTAAATTTTATTGGAAGACCTCAACATGTTTCCACAATGCCACAACAAATACGTAACGGCATTTGTTATACTGCACAAAGGACTGACTTTTTGAGCCTTCCGGGGCCCTGACATGGTTCACAATTTCTTCCTCTGACACCTCCATAAATAATACTATGGGATAATCTATTTTTGATGCCAGATCAATCGGACAGGAAAATTGTAGTAACCACAATAACAAGAAGGTGTCGAGTTTAAAGTAATCCTCAACTCGCTAAAAAAAAATCTACTTAAACTCTTTTGTCTGAGATATTTCAAGAAATCTAACAATCTTAAAGCAAATAAATATTCAGGTCATTTATAAATCTTCTGATACAGTAAGAAACAGTTAGAAATGGTCAGTGATTTTATGTTTGAAAATAGTGGAAGAATATTTATGTTATTGATTGAGTTTTTCCGATTATTATGAAATTGGAATTTACTAGAAAAGGCAGTAAAACAATTCAATTCAAGTGATTTCTAATATTTAAGACAGTGTGTCCTTTAACATTACAATGCATTTATTTGAAATAAAACACTCCTTTAATTCACTGTTTACACTGACATCAAAACATCCCTAAACATTTAAACACTTGGTGACAAGTTGTAATCATTATAATGCCTTTGAATTAAAACACTCCTTTAATCCACTGTCTTCATCAACAACATTAAATTTATGCTGTTATTATTTGTTATTGCTGCATTCAAAGCCAAAAGGGGTTAATTTTGAAATGTATACAGCTGTGTGTGTATTTAAAGTGATGCCTGATACTCTAAAATAACCCAACTGACCAGGGCATTCCAGAATTGTATCACCATTGAACTTTATGCCAACGTTTCTCTGGCAAACATTCGAGAACAACTATTGCTAACGATTCGAAAAATGTTCGAGAACTATTGATATCGTTAGCAATGTTAACTGAGATTCGACATTTTAAACATTCTCAACAATTTCTCAGCTTTAGTTTTCGAGAATTTATAGAGAATTATTTGGTATAAAAATTCTTGATAATTTTAGCAAGATTTTTGTTCAAGAACTATTGGTTCCGATTGTTTGGTCGGTTGGGTAATGCTATCTCCCTGCAGTGCCTTCTTTGTACAGCTAGAGTGCCAAAAATGTGCCGAACTATCTCTTTATTAGAGGGGAAAAAACTCTAGTAGTGGCAACTGTATAAATGTATAGCTGAAATTTCTTACAAAAATATTGTCGTATGCAAATATATGTATGTATGTATGTGGGGCATTTCACGTCAAGTGAACCAACTTTTGAAATCGATGTCTTCCGATCGGGATGAAATTTGCACCAATGTTAGTTCTATTGGATAGTAATTCGGACACAATTTTTCAACAAGATCGGTCAGGAACTCTCTGAGTTATAGGAGGTCAAATTTTGACATTTTGGCCAAACAGGTGTTTTTTCTTATCCATATAACTTATTACCTATTGTTCTTAGCAAAATATGTCCCAAATAGTTTAGATAGCTATTTATGCAATCTTCCGAAAAAAAAAATTAAAAAAAATTAATAAAATATTTTTGACTTTTTTTTAAAAAAATCAAAAACATTTTTGACTTTTTTTTCAAAATGGGCCCTTTTTATTTTTTTTTTTTTTTTTTTTTTTAAGAAAGCTTAGGTCTTTTCCTAAGCGACCTATATGGTCGCTTAGTGGGATGCGAGTGGGATATCTATCAAAAAAAATATTTTGTAACTCAAGATATAAAATTTTTGACTTTTTTGCAAAATCAAAAACTTTGTTGACTTTTTTTTTAAAAAATGGACCCATTTTTTAATTTTTTTTTTTTGCTCAGAAGAAAGCTTAGGTCTTTTCCTTTAAAACCTTTTTGGTCGCTTAGTGGGATGCGAGTGGGATATCTATCAAAAAAATGTTTTGTAACTCAAGACATAAAATTTTTTACTTTTTTTTTGCAAAATCAAAAACTTTTTTGACTTTTTTTCCAAAATGGACCCTTTTCTTATTTATTTTTTTTTTCTCAAAAAAAAGCTTAGGTCTTTTCCTTTAAAAACTTTTTGGTCGCTTAGTGAGATGCGAGTGGGATATCTATCAAAATAAATATTTTGTAACTCAAGACAAAGGTTTTTAAATTTTTATCATATGCACTATTTTGATTTTTTTCATATTTATGTGTAAACCTTAAAAATTAAACTTACGCGGAGAAACTAGACACATTAGCCTTTCCGATGGTATGTAACATACCTAACTAAAATTTCATAGCATCGATACTGTAATACCCATAATATGTTAACCTCAGGAATAAAAATCACTTATTATACCCTACACCACCATAGTGGCGAGGGTATATTGGATTTGTGCAGATGGTTGTAACGCTCAAAAATATTGGTATAGCACCCACCTTAAAGTATACCGATCGACTCAGAATCACTTTCTGAGTCGATTAAACGATGTCCGTCCGTCCGTTCGTCCGTCTGGCTGGCTGGTTGTCCATGTAAACCTTGTGCGCAGAGTACAGGTCGCAATTTTGAAGATGTTTCGATAAAATTTGGTACATATAATTTGTTCGGCCCAAGGACCAAGCCTATTGAAACTGGCTGAAATCGGTCCATTATTTCACCTAGCCCCCATACAAATGTCCTCCCGAAAGTGGACTTTATCGGTCACAAATGTTTAATTTATATAGGTATCTACACAAGTTTTTCTCCAAATAAGTTTTATATATACGGATTTCATGTCACCAAGTTTTATTATGATCCGTCCATAATTAGTCATAGGTCCCATATAATGCCTGCTTCCGATAATCACTTTAACGAGCATAAATCTCCAAAAAATGTTGGTATACACATAAAATGCAACATAAATAACTTTCATATAGACATTAATGACATGACCAAATTTCATGGTGATCGGTCCATAATTTGACATAGCTCCCATATAAGGCCCACTTCCAAAAATCAATCACGAATATAAATTATTGCGCTGAAAACTACCTATAGGATTAACTAAAAAAGCCGTAAGATACAAAACTCAGACAAATTTTGGGGGTGGAAGATTAATAGCGGTCGGCTTCACATTGCACCCCTCCAGTGGCTATTATCGGTCAGTTGTGGTGGTTTTTATTTTTAAGGTTTTAAAAAAAAATCAATTTAAGAACCTTTGTCTTGAGTTACAAAACATTTATTTTGATAGATATCCCACTTGCATCCCACTAAGCGACCAAAAAGGTTTTAAAGGAAAAGACCTAAGCTTTCTTTTGAGAAAAAAAAAATTAAATAAAAAAAGGGTCCATTTTGGAAAAAAAAGTAAAAAAAATTTTTGATTTTGCAAAAAAAAGTAAAAAATTTTATGTCTTGAGTTACAAAACATTTTTTTGATAGATATCCCACTCGCATCCCACTAAGCGACCAAAAAGGTTTTAAAGGAAAAGACCTAAGCTTTCTTCTGAGCAAAAAAAAAAAAATTAAAAAATGGGTCCATTTTTTTAAAAAAAGTCAACAAAATTTTTGATTTTGCAAAAAAAGTCAAAAATTGTATATCTTGAGTTACAAAATATTTTTTTTGACAGATATCCCACTCGCATCCCACTAAGCGACCATATAGGTAGCTTAGGAAAAGACCTGAGCTTTCTTAAAAAAAATAAAAAAAAAAAAATAAAAAGGGCCCATTTTGAAAAAAAAGTCAAAAATGTTTTTGATTTTTAAAAAAAAAAAATCAAAAATATTTTATTTATTTTTTTTAATTTTTTTTTTCCAAAGATTGCATAAATAGCTATCTAAACTATTTGGGACACATTTTGCTAAGAACAATAGGTAATAAGTTATATGGATAAGAAAAAACACCTGTTTGGCCAAAATGTCAAATTTTGACCTCCTATAACTCAGAGAGTTCTTGACCGATCTTGTTGAAAAATTGTGTCCGAATTACTATCCAATAGAACTAACATTGGTGCAAATTTCATCCCGATCGGAAGACATCGATTTCAAAAGTTGGTTCACTTGACGTGAAATGCCCCATGTATATTCCATTATAAGCTTTGTTTTTTTCTATTTATTTTTGCCTTAGTACTTGTGCCTTATTAAACGAGTACGAGTTATACTAGTCGATTCTATTCATTCCACTATGGCGATAGCAAAAGCTGGAAGGCATTAAAGCATTAAATATAAAAAAACACGCCCGCTTTTGCACAACATTAAACAATGAGATGACGACGATGATGATGTTGGCTGTAGTGGTAGTGCTGCTGCTGCTGCCAGTGACGACAACAAGTAGGACTCCTCTTCCTGTGTAGCTATGTGAGTGGCAATTGCAAAATTTATATTCATAAATATGGTTGAACGAACAAAAGTTACGTTTGAATGACCGAATCTTCTACTGTCCGTTATTGTGGCTGTCTGAAAATTTTTAAGAAATCCACACAAATAATCAACAACTAGTTATAGCAGCCATAAGCATCAGCATCAGCATCACTATCGACATTATCAACTTTAGTATTATGATTATTGTTATTATTATGCGAAATCATAAACATAATAATAATAACAACGAGTATTCGGTACATTTAAATGCCAAACCGACCAAATAATACACAATGAATGTCAGCACTAACAGCAACAAAAGGCGAATGAATAAAAACGATTTAAGTTACGTAGTTTAAGCCACCAAAGGCTATCAGGATGCCAGTTAAAGTATAATAGAGGCAAGCTAGCAATTGTACCACACCACATTGACAGTTAAATGCCAAAAATACAGGAAGAAAACAATATGTGTGTTAGAATGTCTGTCATATTGTTTGTGCAGACGAAATAATTATGTATTAATATGATGGGTTCACACTGGCAATGAAATTTAGAAAGGACATACCAAGGCTCGAAGGATCAAATAAATAATTGTTTATAATTTGGGTTGCCCTTTTTTCAAGAATCTTAGGAAAAACTTTCCAAACTATATTGACCCTGAGGTACGTTCGTGTGCTATCGTATACTCGGACATGGTACGTTCAGAGAGAGCACGATGTGATTCTTCGCCATCGGTGGAGTAAGGAGTGAGATCGAAAAATTCTTAACATATATATATGTTAATAAAAACGAAACCACTAAACTTACAGTTTTAATTTTTTTTGATTTGATTGAAATTATTATTACAATTGACAAAAAAAAAATATTTTTATAGTTGTAATCACTATTGATGAAATTTTAACCTTTTTTCGGAAACCCTTCCATTATGGTTTTTATAGCGCTTTCTGTCACTTTGCTCGAACAGGTAGTCCATATCCGTTTAAAATCTACCACACTTTTGGACACCTTTTTTGTGCTCTTCAATTCTCTTTTAACAAGAGCCCCATATCTCTCCACTGGCCTTACCTCCAGGCAGTTTGGAGAATTTGACTCTCTTGGTACAAATAACACATTATTGCTCTTGTACCACTCAAGGGCTTGTTTACCATAGTGACAGGATGCCAAAAACAAGTGAACACAATATGAACTCTTATGAATGGAAGCAGCCTTTTTTGTAAACATTCCTTGATGTAAATTTCGGTATTTATAGAGCCCGTTGTAACAAATGTTTGGCTTCTTTTGTCGCAACTGCATATTGCTTGCCATACCAAGAACTTTTTGGAAAATTTTGTCTGCTTTTGGGTCCTAAACTTTGACCAGGAAGTTGCGAAAAATCTGCCAGAACATACGTTTCGTCATCTATTATGCAGCAAGAATATTTTTTATAAAACTTAACTTTCGTGCTCTGTTTTTGGCCTCTAAATTTTTAGCAGAGTTCCTGTTAGGAACTCTTTGAGTCTTGTATGTTTTTAAACCTGCATTATTTTTAACTTTTTGTACCAAATAGTCCGAGCACTAAGCTAACCGGGCTACTTTCCTACCGGATGTGTTGGGAGCTCTTTTGAAAATGCTTTCTATTTTTTTGGCTTTAGAAACATCATGTGGACCATTCCTTCTACCTGAACCATCAACGTACAAGTTCTCCTGGTACTGTTTAAGAACATTGAAAACAGTTTGACGGCACACCTTTGAATGCTTGGCCAACTTTTTGTACACCAAGTTGGGTTTTGTTGAAAATATTTAATAATTTTAGTACGCACTTTTTACTGGTCACTTATTTTAATCAGATTAACAACAAATTTACATAATAATTTACATTAAATATAATAACTGACATGTTTTACAAAGGTAACTTGATAAAAAAAAAAAATCAAATAATACTTGAGTTAAAAGTTTTAATGAAAAACGTGTGTTAAGAATTTTACGATCTCACTCCTTAGCCACAATTCAAGTGTGGATTGAGCACTAAACGGCCATGACATTTGGACAAATACTTAAGAAAGTTATACGAGTTCAATGATTAAAAACTAGTGGTTGGGAAAAATTTCCAACTGGGCTATTTATGACAAAGTTTATAAATAAATTATAAGCTTCCTATAAATGAAAAATGACTGCCATTTTATATAACAGACAGAGTGAACATGTTTTCTATATAATTATTCTCAGTTAAGTATCCACTCGTAAACATAATCATACACATAATAATCGTCATCCATCGACTTTATACGATATAACACACTCAATAATCATAATAAAAGTCATCGCATCACAAGCTCTATATAATCGTCAGAATCATCATCATCATCATCAGCAAAACACAGCAATTTAGTACCAGCAGTACATAGAGCAAAATCAAAAAAAACATACGAAACATAATCATAGTAAAATCACAAATACGGAAATAATTTTCGGGAACAAGAGGGTACAGCAAACTAAACATATTAATTCAAAAGTTTGACGATGAGTATGTTATAATGGTTCTATTGCACGAAAGAAAAGAGTTACTAAAAGTTTAGATACACTCACAAAATAACCATAAAGTATTGTATTATAACAGTTGGCCTTCCCTATTTATTTTTTTGTACCACTAAAAAAACCCTTTTGCAATTCAATATTCTTTTGTAATTTTGCTACAAAATGTTTTATTGCTGCCTAGTCTGGCCTGTTGACTGCCATAAACGAAAAATATCTAGACTCTATTAAACATCAACTAAACAGTTTTTATGACCATCATCAGAATCATCATAATCATCATCATCATCATTGTAAGCAGCCAGCCAAGCCAAGCCACCATCAAAATAAAAACAAAAATGTAGGAAAAAGAAAACAATATAAAATTATTAAATTGTTTTTTTTTTTTTTTTTTTGTTATTCTTTAACTCATAATACAGTGGTGGGGTGTCGCTAAATGTGCGAAATATTCATTGAGGCTTGAAAAAAAAATAATAACAAGTAAGAGAGCCATATTCGACTGTGCCGAATCTTATATACCCTTCGCCAAAGATAAAGATTGGAAATATATGTTGGTGAAATTTTATTATAGAAAACAGTATTTTCCCGAGTTTGACCTAATCTACGTCTAAATTACTATTTCATTATATACGATGTTGGAAAAGTCTTTGGAATATCTATCAATATATATCAATATTGTCTATATTAATGACTTAGTAATCCAGATACAGCTCACAAAGTTCAAAAAATCGAGGTGGTCGTAGTTTATTGCTTATATCTCAGTCATTTGTGGGCCGATTTTCTCGAATTAAAATAGGAACCGAACCGGGACTATAGCGGATATATTGATGTATGATGTAAGCATGTAAGTTATTCGTGGGCTACAGAAAGTTGATTTCAACATACAGACAAATGAACGATTCATGACTTAAAAACTAGTAAACACCACAAATTATTTGATTTTTTTTAAGATAATGAAAATCCTAAAAACTATCCAGCGATTACAATTTAAAAGTTTCGGTTTGTTGGAGATTTGGCTGAATAAAAAAATTTGGTTCCGAAAAAAAGATTTTCGTGATCTTAAAAAAATCAAAAAATTCACTGGTGTTTACTCACTTTTGTGGCTGATGGGGTCGCAAATGAAAACTGTTGAAATTACAAACGGAATAACAAACTTAAACATCAATGGTACTCACTCATGGTGCTCAGGGTATACAAAGAAAATCATGAAACTATAAATATTTGAATCACAGGCATTAAGTCGGAATCATATAAATGTCATATTATTATTTCCGCGGCTAAATTATGAATGAATGACTGAACAAACCAGCAAACAAACGATTTTTATGGTGTTGTACAGCAGATTTTTTTTTTTCTTTTTTTTTCAATATTTTTTTCTCATATTGGATTGAAAGTCGTGTCGGCAAATGTTGTATTTATTGTATGTACGTAGTATGGTATGAATGTACTTAAAACGTATAATTTTGTTTGATGCCTGTTAATTTCTGTTAAAATGTGGGGTATCATTCATTCATACATTCTACAATATGCCATGGCATACGATACCGATGCCCGGCGATTCTATGCCTGTAGCGGAAGGTGAAAATTAAGAAATCATACTCGTATTTCATCTGCACAAAACAAAATGCTCTTTAGAAAGTTTCATAATCTGCAGCTTTATGGTTTAAATTATAGTGTTAAATTTAAAATATAATTTTTAAATTGACATTGAGTACAAAATTTTAACACGTAAATGAAGGGGGAGACTTTTAATAAAGACTTTAGTATTAAAACTGTATAGTATTACAGGGGTGAGCAATTGAGGCCCGTGATATGTATATTTGGTTAAGGCGCGTTTGAGAATAAAATATAATTAATAAAAGTTTTCTTTAAAAAAAAAACAAATTTTTCTTTGAAAAAAGGTTAATAAAACAAGTTTTTTTATAATGACAAAACGGAAAACAATATATCGGGTATTCTCCTGGTTCGGTTGCTATTTAAAATCGAGAAAATCGGCCTATAAATGGCTGAGATATAAGGAAAAAACCGGAACAACCTAAATTTTTGGCCTATTTCTGATGTATATCTGGATTACTAAGTCATTAATATAGACAATATGGATATCTAAATGATAGATGTTTAAAAGTCCATTGCAATGATGTATATAAGGATATAGTAAGTTGGACCTACAATGGGTCAAAATCGGGAAAAATAGTTTTTCACCCCGAATTTTTTTTTCACCAAAAACAAATTTTTGGGCACATAATTTTTTTCGCTATTAAAAAAAAATTGGAAAAACTTGAAAAACAATTTCGAAAAAAAATATTTTTTAAAAATTTTGAATTTTTTTTAAATTTCGTTACTTAAAAATATTTAAAATTTGTATTTTAAAGTATAATTTGGCACAGCCGAATATAGCTCTCTAACTTGTTTTTAAATTGTATTAATAATTTTATTCAAATCAAAATCATTAAAATACCGTTACCGAAATAACACTAGTTACCGATAAAATATTGTTAAACGTTGTTTCATGCAATATATGAAAAAACGTAAACATTTTTCAAAGGGGGGCAAGGTTTGTGGAACTTCTGAAAAGTAAATAAAGATTTTTTATATAAGTATTTGATATTGTTGAAAACCTTAGGACTTGAAGATTGATATTTTAGTAAAATTAAATAATTTTATAAATTTTTGGGACCTTATTTACCTTAAAAACTAAAAAAATTATAATATGGAGATTTGTCATGAAGAAAAATTTAAATTAATGTAAAATTTTAACGGTTTAAGATAACATAACAAAATTTGGAACTAGTATAGATCCAAATGTGCTTAAATCAACGGCATTATAATTTTTGACATTTTTTATTTTAAAATACCGAAATTCCTAAACCGGGAAAAATGTGTTCCAAAAACTGAGTTTTTTTTAGAAAAGTGTCTACTATGATGTTATTTACCGTGTGATAGTAAAAAAAACACTTTGTAAGTGTTTAAGTAACATATAGGTTTATACAAATATGAAGCACTTTCGTGAATCGGTGCTTTGCCTTTTTAGAATTTTTTACTTAAACCTGAAATTATTTTTTTTAAATTGCCCAAGTTTGGCTAGGCCTGAAGGGTGTTGTGTTCGCTGTAGTGAGCCAAATTTTACTTTAGACGCTTTAGCATTAAGTTCTCTTTCTGGATCATATAAATTTTGTGTATAGTCCTGAAGAAAAATATTTTTTACAAAAGAAAAAATATAGGGGCTTTTTTGGGAAAAAACTTTAAAAATATGGGCCTTTTTACATGTTCCAACTTTGGATACGTGTAACTTCTTATAGGGACAAGATAACTGTTAGCAAGTTATTCCTATTTTATTTAGAATTTTATTGCCAATATAGCTGTTGTTTTAAATAAATCAATTTCGACAATCCGTTGGCCCGTCATCTCTAAAAAACCATAAAAACATCGAGCAAAATTTAAAAAAATAAATCAATAAAGCTCTTCAACTAATAGAGATAACCTACATATGTAAGTGTATTTTTTGTAGATCTTTTTAAGGACTATTTATATTTTGGATCATAAACGGATTTTTGGCGATTTTTTTTTTTAAATTTGAGACCCGAGGTGATCAAGTTTGAGGGGACACACACTGGCTCCCATAAGCGCTAGGAAACTGAACATATGGAAATCAACTGGAAATCATCTCATCTCCAACCGTATGAAATTTTGTAACAATATCTCCAATAGTTCCCGAGATACCGAATTATTTAAAAAAAAAAAAGTAAGTCGGACCTTCAATTGCGCAGTCTCTGTAGGTTCGGGTCTTAGTCCGGATTTTTTTCCACCAAAAAGAATTTTTTGTCATAAATTTTTTTTTAAATAAATTTAAAAATTTTAAAAAATAAATTAAAAAAAACAAGTATATATACCCTTCACCAAATTATACTTTAAAATACAAATTTTAAATATTTTTAGGTAAACAAAATAATATTTTTTTTTTTTTTCAAAATTTTAAAAAAAAAAATTTTTAGAATTGTTTTTCAAAATTTAAAAAAATCTTTTTTTTCTTCAAAATTGTTTTAAATTTTTTTTCAAATTTTTTTTTTAATTTTTTAAAATTTTATTTTTAAATTTATTACTGAAAAAAAGCTAATGAAAAAAATTTTTTTGGTAAAAAAAAAATTCGGGTTAAAAAATATTTTTTCCGATTTTGACCCATTGTAGGTCCAAATTACTATAGCCTTATATACATCGTTGCAATGGACTTTGAAATATCTATATATTATGACTTAGTAATCCAGATATAGATAAAAAATAGACCAAAAATCGAGGTTTCCTTATATCTCAGCCATTAGTGGGCCGATTTTGTCGATTTTAAATAGCGACCGAGCCGGAAGAATTCCCGACATATTGATGTATAAATTAAGTTTGTACGTTATTTGGGGGCTACGGAAAGTTGATTTCAACATACAGACGGACATGGCTATATCGACTTCGCTATCTATAACGATCCAGAATATATATACTTTGTGGGGTCGCAAATGAAAAATGTAGAAATTACAAACGGAATGTCAAACTTATATACACCCTTGCCACTCATGGTGAAGGATATAAAAATGTTGGCCTAAAATTCTTTTCGCTAATAAATCAAAAAAAAAAAATTTGAAACAAAGTTTATTTTTTTTAAATTTTGTTTATAGGTTTTTTTTAAGTATTATTTGGTGAAGGTTACATAAGATTTGGCACAGCCGTATATAGCTCTGTAACTTGTTTAATATAAAATAATTTTTTGATGAAAAAATAACGTATCGGTAACTGTTTTTTATTTTCATAAAAATACTACTCAAAAAAAAATTTTTCTTAAAAAGCGTTTTATTTAGCAAAAAGGAATTTCTTGGGTTTAGCAAAGTTTTAGTTTTACCGTTTTTACTATTATTAAATATGTATATTTACATATCACACATGCGGTTATAATTTAGAAAATATTGGTTTTTAAGACACAAATTTTGCTTAATTTTGTATTAAAATTATTTTTAAAAAAATGTGAAAATTAGAAAAACATACGAAAAACTCAAGGCTCAAGGCTCTGAAAAGATAAAAAATACAATATTAATCCACTTTATATTATAATATTTAAAATAATGCAAAAACACTCAAATTAATCTATAATGATGTTAAAAACTTTTATAACCTGCACCCATATATACATTTACCATACTCCTGACATTATTTAAATGTGGAAAACTTTTCCTAGTTTTATAATTTAATATTAGCCAGAGTAGATGCAATGCTAAAAATTAAACTTTCTACAACATAGTAGTAGTTGCAAATAAAATAAGCAAAAGTTTAAGAAATTTCCAAATGAATTAAATAATGGCTTTCGGAATTTCTTTTATCACTTGTATTTGTTTGGCATACAAATAACCTTGAAAAGTCAACAACCTGCCAGCAAATACATAAATAGCGTATCAATGGCGTATAAACAGATAACTGGACCGAATCATTCAAATTGTAGCAACAAAATTGTTTGGTCATTTCACTTGATTGCTGTTCAAGCTATTTTGTGCTTTATTTTGCATTAAAAAAAATAAATATATTGGAAAAAAAGAAAGGATTTCATTTAAATTAATTTGAAGAAAAAAACAAGAACGAAATAAAATAAAACGCATTTCACACACACAATTCAATTCAATTGGGACAAATGAAGCCAATAATCAAGGAAAATGAGAAGAACAAAAACACTAAAAATACTTTGGAAAAGCTAAAGCAGCAGCAGCAGCAGAAGCAACAGAAATAACAACAATTGCTGCTATAACAAAAAGAGCGACTAACAATGCAAATAATATATAGTGCACAGCGACAATAACAACAGCAAAAATATCAAATTGAACTTTTGCACTTGAAACTCCTTAATAAAACTAATTGAAAATTGTGAATACACAATTGTAAAGTAAAGCAAGCATTCATTCATTCGTTGACGTTTTGCCATTCTATACTTGTTCATTTTTTTATTATTTTTTCTTTTTTTGTCATTTATTTTTTGGTCTTTTTAGTAAATAGTTTAAGCATTCTGCCCCTGTTTCCCTGAGAACCACCACCAACCAACCACTTTACTTAGAATTTTAATGGAAGTCATTTTTGTAAATTACACAAAAAAAGCTTTTTTTTCAACATTTACATTTACCAATATATATATATAAAAATATATATAAAGTCATCAAGGGTCTTTTGTAAATATGGGGTGGCGGTGGACTTGCAAGCGAGTTTGTTTAAAGAGTTCGATTTTGGGTGGTTGCACTAAAGCACACTGTGTAATTGCAATAAAACAATTGAAGCGCCACATTAAATATACAGAGACATGCAGTCATTCATATTCATTTATATTATATACACAGTTTTAACAATGACAATAATATTATTGATCATATTTTTAATTTAGTAAATGCATATGAGTACAGCGAGATAAATAAATGGCAACCAGAGTTTGCTCTATACATATAATGAAATTCTCTTGTTTAAACTAGTCAAGTGTGCTCGTTCGAGGGACCATCATTAGAGCAAATGATTTTCTGTAAATTTGTTGGAAATTAGAAAGTAATGAGTTAAAATGATAATATAATTACTCTTCTCTACTAATACAAGGTGGCGCAAAAGTAATCCTCCTATCAGAAAATACTATAAATTTTGCCGATTATTGGTCAAATAAATAGTCAGCAATATTCCGCGTTCTGGAGCAGTGTAGCGTAACATTGTTTATTAACCTGTATTTCGCATGTGTTTACTAAACAAATGTCAAAACAGAACTGACATTAGGGGCCAATCGCAAAATTTATAACATTTTCTGATAGGAGAATTACTTTTGCGCCACCTGTTACATTGGCATTTTAACTCATTATTTTAAAACGGAGTTGTATATGGAGGCAATTACTTATTACGTTCGCTTACAAATAGGGACTTAAATAAGTCATTGTTACGTTTTCTATCTTGTGGTTAGTACTTTCTTCCAATGGCATCACCATGTTAAAAAGTATCAGAATATTACCATTTAAGTCATCATTACTGGGTAAAGAAAGTTGCTGGGTTATTTATCATCTGAATTATATTTTAATTGTTGATAAATACTACATTTATATATAAAATACAACAATTGATATTTGATACAGCCCAAAAAAATATATGTAACATGGTTGTTTAGGCACCTATTTTACTCACTGGGCAACATTTGCAGTCTCTTTCTGACTTCATCATTATTTCTACAGTTAGTATTTGGAATTTTTGAACATTATATTGTTACGTTTTTACAATATAATGTTCAAAAATTAACAAACACTGTTATTTTATTTAAGGAGTGAGATCTTTTAACCTAAGTATTATCTGGTTTTTATACCCTTCACCTTCGTCAGAAGGGTATATATATAAAAGTTTGTCATTCCGTTTGTAATTTCCACAATATAGTTTTCCGATCCTATATAGTATATATATTCTGGATCCTTCTAGATAGCGGAGTCGATTAAGCCATGTCCGTCAGTTTGTCTGTCTGTTGAAATCAACTTTCCGAAGCCCCCAAATAACTTACATACATAATTCATACATCAATATCTCCGGAATTCTTCCCGCTCGGTTGCTATTTAAAATAGAGAAAGTCGGTCCACAAATGGCTGAGATATTAGGAAAGAACCGGGGAAACCTCGATTTTTGACCTATATCTGGATTACTAAGTCATTAATATAGACAATATGGATATCTAATGATAGATATTTAAAAGACCTATGCAACGACGTATATAAGACCTACAATGGGTAAAAATCGGAAAAAATATTTTTTAACCCGAATTTTTTTTTTCACCAAAAGTTTTTTTCGCTAAATATTACAAAAAAAATTAAATTTAAAAAAAACAATTTGAAACATTTTTTTTCCAAAAAATCGGAAACAATATTTTTTAACCCGAATTTTTTTTTTCACCAAAAGTTTTTTTTTTTCGCTAAATATTACAAAAACAAAAAAAAATTGAAAAAACAAAAAAAAAAAATTAATTTAAAAAACAATTTGAAAAATTTTTTTTTCAAAAAATTAAAAAAAAACTTTGGAAAAAAAAATGTTTGTTTACCTTTTAAAAACGGGGTTTATTTCTTTTAAATAAAACGGATACTTTTGATTGCAAATAAAAGCAGTTTTAGTAGTTTAAAATTGTAACAACTCTTTATTTATTTAGAATGTACAACAACAACAGTTCAAATAGTCACTCTCTGACTTTATACACGTTTATCAATTTGCAGAAATGCACACAAACTTTATAATGTACAAACACACATGTACACGACAATTGATGTTAACTCTAACACCGACAATGATCAACTCAACTCACGACTGCAGTCTCTGCCACTATTTATACACACGCCATCTCTCGAGAATCTTCTACAATGCTCTTAACGGACAAAACTCGTATGTTCGAATTCCAGAGCCTTCCATATCATTGCCAGCAGCCCAAACATTTAGTGTTGCCATACTTACAAACAATGCCAATGATGGACGTGCCTTCAAACATGAGGAATGCTGCAGGCAGTCGTTACAGACTGTAAAATTCAAATCGTCATTGCACATTCGTAAAAATATTTAAAATTTTTATTTTGAAGTATAATTTGGTGAAGGGTATATAAGATTCGGCACAGCCGAATATAGCTTTCTATCTTGTTTTTTGATCAAGTTACCTTTGTAAAGCATGTCAGTTATATGTTTAATGTCAATAATGTTCATTTGTTGTTAATCTTATTAAAATGATTGACCAGAAAAAAGTGGGTACTAAAATTATTGAATATTTTCAACAAAACCCAACTTGCTCCTACAAAAAGTTGGCCAAGCATTCAAAGGTCTGCCGTCAAACTGTTTCCAATGTTATTAAACAGTACCGGGATAACTTGTCCGTTGATAGTAAACCTGGTTCAGGTAGAAGGAATGGTCCACATGATGTTTATTAAGCCAAAAAAATAGAAAGCATTATCAAAAGAGCTCCCAACACATCCGTTAGGAAAGCAGCCCGGTTAGCTCAGTGCTCGGACTATTTGGTACGAAAAGTTAAAGCTAATGCAGGTTTAAAAACATACAAGGCTCAAAAAGTTCCTGACAGGAACTCTGCTAAAAATTTAGAGGCCAAAAACAGAGCACGGAAATTGAAGTTAAGAGTGTTTCGATCTCACTCCTTACATTGTTAGTTTTTTATTGATTCATAAAGCATACAGTGTAGAGTTATGTATGGGCAAGTATCCTTCATGGCTTTACTGTCGTATCCACACTCATTTGTCTCAATTGTCCAAGACCATTTTCCATAAATGTAGCTGAATTTTGTTAATGAAGGGCTGCATTTTCTCCATCAATGAAAGGAAGGTTGGCATAGACCTTTGCTTTCAAATAAATCTCGAATAATAATCCCAAATTTCGATAATCAAAACGAGGGAGAACACGACCAAGAAATGTCTCATGGAGTAATTGAATAGTTTCATGGGCTGTTTGGCATGTGGCATTGTTTTGTTTTTTGGCAAATTCAAATATTTCTCGATTTTTTTTAAGAACTCTTCCCAGTAGAGTTTTCAAAAGTCCGTCATTCACAAGTTCCAAATAGTTCTCAACTCTTTAATAGTTGATACTGTCATTTCTGTTTTATTTGAAGGTTCAAAGGACCAGTTTAAGTGTGAAGCAACTGTGAATAAAGTAAATATTTAATAACAGAACTGAATTGAATACGGATCGAAGGACCATATTATTTTAACATAAATATTCTTTGAATTAAATACTGATTAACAGATTTAAATACTCAAAAAGTTTCTTATTGAAAGTTAATTGTCATTTCTTACAGTGCAGACCACCATGACATGAAAAACATCCGCCTGCATGCAATATTTCTGAAACCTTCAATCATTTTACATGACAGTTTCTTGTAGCAATATTTTAAAAACAAATTCCTTTTTAAATTAACCCAACAAATTTATTGATTAACTTAAATTACTTGTATTGTGTTGTTGTGTGTTAAAAGAGTTCAAAATTTTACGAAAATCAATTGATTTTCAATTAAAAAAATGACAGTTATTTCTCGTATGACATACGCAATTAAAACTCGTATGTACTCGTATCAGAGACACTTGCATTAAACAAATAAAACAATTATTTAACATTGTTAATATTAAAACATAATGAAACCAAATTTACCATGAGTAGTGTATACATACGAAATAAACTAAAATACAACAATTCATGTAAGAGTATCGTATAAATAAATGTTGGCCAAGTATTGGAAGATGTGGTGGCACATTACAATTGGATAATACCACACAACCCAACTGACTTGTGTGGCATAAGCGAATGCTGATGCTAAGAGTGAGTATAATTTTATGTTGCGTTTGGGGTAGAGAAGTATTTTGCCATTGATGATTGATTGATTAAATTATAGTATTTCAAACTCTGGCGAATGAAGTACTTACGTATAAATATGTATGTATGTACATTACACTCGATGTTTATATACAATTTGTACATAAACATAAATTGTATGTTGTATTTAAGTACTTGAAATGTATGTTAAAAGTCAGTTAAAGGTTAAATGTTAAATGTTGTAGCCGAAAAAAAAAAAAATTGAAAATAAAATATTTTTTTACAATTGAATACCTACTAAAAACCAATATTTATCTAAGGTTGTTTATGGTAAAGTTTAAACGATTGCCAAATGATAGTGTTTGTAAATTTTTATTAGTGAATATATTAGTAAGGCGCCAAAAAAAAATTTCGTTGATATTCTCAGCTGAAATTAACGTTTAGTTTATTTTAATTTAAAAAAATGTTTGTTTTAGTATTACTTTATAAACATTAACATTGTTGAAATAGTTTTTGAAATAAACGTTGTAAGTGCAATAAATGTTACACAATATTGCTACGAATTTGCAATAGCGATTTGAATTTAACGGTATGTACTGCCAGAAGCATTCAACATGTTTATAAACACGTCCATCAGTAGAAGCTTCAACTTATCAACAATGTTGATAGCCTGCGGTTATAAGCATTGTTTATAAGTATGGCATCACTAAATGTTTAAGCTGCTAACATTAACATCGAAAGCTCTAGAATTCAAACATACTTTCGTGAAGCATTGTAGATGATTCACGAAAGATGGCGTGTGTATAAATAGTGGCAGAGGTTGCAGTCGTGAGTGAGTTGATCATAAGCGCTGTTAGAGTTAACATCAACTGTCTTGTACATTTGAGTTTGTACATTATAAAGTATGGGTGCATTTCTGCAAATTGATAAACGTGTATAAAGACACTGAGTGACTATTTGAACTGTTGTTGTTGTACATTTTAAATAAATAAAGAGTTGTTACAATTTTAAACTACTATTTAAAAGAAATAAACCAACGTTTTAAAAAGGTTAAAACGTAACAATTAATAATGACACTCTACTGCGATCTTTTCAAAATTTAAGAAACTTTTTGGCAAAGAAATGTAAAGGAGACACCAGCGGACGAACGCAATAGACTTTTCAGATGTACACAACAATAATGTGACTGAAACTCGTCAAAATTATCAAATAAGAAGTGAAATATAGATTATCTACTTATTAAAAAAACAATTGGAAAATTCGTTTTAAGTAAGTTTGCAACATATTACTCTTTGTTGGCGACCACTGGTATACCATATTGAGCTGCATAAAGGGACTTAATTGTACCCTTCACCGTCAGAGTGGGGCGTTTTTGCTGATGTTTGTAAAATCATATTCGAAGTCGATTTAACGACGTCCATCCTTCCGTCTGTCCCGCTGGCTGTCCATGTAAATTGTGTGCAAAGTACAGGTCGCAATTTAGAAGATATTTCGACAACATTTTATAAAATTTTAACGCATTGCGATCTGGAACTTTCTGAACTTTATACGACTTCAATCCAGCATTAGCTTTGGCTCTGTACACAAAAGTATCAGAGCTGCTTTTCTGATAAAAGTGTTCGGTGCTCTTTAAAATAGTTGTTCGACTTCCTTTGCATTTCCAATACCTCTTAGACCTTTTTTTCTTTTTGATACAGGTTTTCTTTCAAACATTGAAGACCTCTTTATACTGAAAGTTTTGAAAGTCCATATTTGATTTTTTTGAAAAGTTTTAAATCAAATAAAAGTTGAAAATTAATGATTTAGAAAAGCTAACATCTCATAAATTTCTATAAGTTAAGGTGATTAAAGAAATAATAATTTGGATAAGTTTTGGCTAGGATAGTATGTACAGGGTTTTCCAACAAGAGGTGTTATTTTGGTATTCAAAGAAAAATTGTTTTTTTTGAGATAAATGATCGAATGTTTATTACATAATAAAGAGGAAGGTATGCCGTTAATAATTAAAAACAACATCAGCAAAATATCCACCACGACCACGCTTACAGGACCATATCCTTTTCATGAAATTTTCCATAACCAAATCGCATAATGGCTGCCCTATGTCCTCGATAGCCTCAGGAATTCTATCTTTGAGGTTTGGAATCGATGCTGGGTTGTTGGCGTAGACCTTATCTTTCACATGGCCCTAAAGGAAGAAGTCGCAAGGTGTTAAATCACAAGATTTCGGTGGCCAATTTTGATCACCTCTTCGAGAGATAACAAGGCCCGGAAACATTTCCCGTAAACGAGCAATGGTTTCGTTGCTGGTGTGGCACGTAGGGCCGTCTTGTTGAAAGTAAACGTAGTCCAGATCAATATCATCCTACTCCGACCATAAGATACGGTGTAATGACGTTTGTGGATTGCCCAATTCCAAAGAACGATGAGGAATGGACAAACCTGGGTTTTCTTTAACATTTTGTGCTACAGCAGCAATATTCTCAGTTGTTCTTGAGCGATGTGCACGGGTTTTATTCTTCACATCACTATCTTGTCCCAACAGCTAGAATTTTTCCACCAATTTCTGTATTGCGGTCCGACAAGGTGCTTCACGACGACCCAAAAACGCTTTAGTTTACCGAACTGTTACTGCAAGATTTTCACTATTTTTGTAGTGAATTTTAGTAATCTCAATGCGTTGTTGAAGCGTGTATCGTTCCATTTTTAATAATGGCGTAGTTTCTACTTGTCAAATGTCAAAGAATAAAAGCTCAAAAGTGACAGTTACCGAAATACCGGGTGATTCAAAATAACACCTCTTGTTGGAAAACCCTTTATAAGTTTTTTTGACTTTAAGTTTCATATAGAAATCATTCACGTTACCTAATTTTATGGAGAGCGGTCCATAAAACACTCACGAAAATAAATTATTGAAATGTTGTTACTCATTTACTGAATGTAGAGTATCATATGGTCGGGCTTGACTGTTTTTTTTTAATTTTTTTAATTTTCTCATATCTGTACGAAAAGGTCTTATTATATTTTGGTATCATACCAATAATGTTTGAAATTTATAATGTTCCATTCGTCCCTTTTTTGTATAAATTTCCACATGATTATCTAAATGTGAGTCATTTACATTTATACTGCTAATTTTGTGTGTTTGCAAATTAGTTAAAATCCTCAAAAATTATAATTTTCATTCATTGTCATTTTCTAGGACCATTTAAAGTTTAATAAATTTTTCATTATAGTAATAATACATACACATAAGTATTGTACATACATCCATAGGTACTTACTTGGCATAATAATAAAAGTAGTTGAATTAGTTTTGTGGGGTAGTAAAAGTAACTCTACTTTGCAGTTATTAACACAATAAATAACTTAATATATATTCTACTACAATATATAGCTACAGATGTATGTATGTATGTATATGTAAGTACTTTATATGTACTTACTTACAAATGCATATGTATGTATATTAACTATGTAATATAATATTTAATATATCTATGTTAGTATGTATGCATGTGTTTGCTAATGTAGCAAAAACAAAACTACAAACAAAAAAAAAAAAAAAAAAACCAAGCATGTCTGTCACAAATAGTTTAATTTGTTTGCTAATATGGAAAACAATGTGTGCTAATACTAACACAAATTCCACAAACTCATACACAAACACAATGACAATGACGACCTACACAAACACATATGGCTACAACTATTCAAAGGAAATTGGGGGGAAATAGTAACAATTAAGGTGACCATGTTCAGGTTTAATATATTTTAAGTGAAAGGGAAAATTGCTATGACAATTTTATATAAAAGGGAAACAAACTACTACACTAGTTTACAAATTTACAAATACGTCTGCCACTAAAGCCAATGCTACCCAGCAGTTAAGCATGTAGTCAATGTATTCCTTATAGACAGTAATTATCACAAATGTCTTATCACTTGGTTGACTCCAATTTTTATATTTTGGTCATTTGACACGTATGAGCTCTTTGTAGTGCAGAGATAAGACAATTGGTTACTTTATACATCCCAGGTAATCTAGCATGAAAACAATTGTCACTTAAGTGTCTCTAAGTAATCTGGAGTGAAGTCACTTTAAACGTTTTGTGAGTGATACGTTTAAACTGGTTTTATACAAATTGTGTTGATATAATTCTCATACAGTTAATTTTTATTTTTGCTTAAGTATACTGATATCACATGTAACATAGCATGAAGTCAATAGTCACTTTAGTGTAACCTTTTAGTAACCTATAGTGAAGTCACTTTAAACGTTTATTTTGTACTGCACTTTAGAAAGTAGTTATTTTACCCACCAGAAGCAATCCATTGGTGAGTTGTGGAAGAAAGGTTTGTTTACAAGCTATTGTTTACTGGACTGCCTAAGATATGTCTTTTTAACTGACTATTTGAGGTCAAGTTACCAGTTAGCTAGCTAACTAGTAAGGTAACTGACGCTATTTAACCAATATGTGAATCCAATGCGTTGACTACTTTGGACCAGCTATTAAACAGTCTCATTGTAGTCAAAAAGGGTCAACTGCTTAGGACATTTATTGGACTGCCTATGATATGTCTTTTTAGCTAACTATTTGAGGTCAATTAGCACTCGTACATGTTAAAATAACTAGTTATGTAGCTGATCAAGTTACCACTTAGGTAGCTAGTAATGAAACTGACGTTATTTAACCAGTATGTGAATCCATTGCGTTGACTACTTTGGACCAGCTATTAAACAGTCTCATTGTAGTCAAAAAGGGTCAATTGACCCCCTGCTTAGGACATACACTTGTTAAAATAACTAGTCACGTAGCCATTGAAGTATTCAGTTCCCACCCTAAATGATGGGTAAAATCACTAGTTCGGGACAGTGTCCTAGAACTGCTGGGTATTTACAGCAAATGTATATATGTTCGCACATGATTCGAGTCTCACTCGGCCTACGATTGTCAACTCAGTGTCAGCTGTATGAACCGAAAGCTTTTGTTTCAACAGCCCACTAATCTACTGCACTAGTCCTCTGCAGAAAAGACCCCCTATGTTTGGTAAAAAGTTGCAAGAGTGGTGATTTGCTTATAAAACTGACATCAATTGACCAATTTTGTTGAACATAGTTTCTCTAAATAAACACTTTTAGAATCGCAAATGGATGGTAATGAAAATCTTTCACTTTAATGGAAACTTAAAACTCTTGCTTATTTGTTCCCAAGAAAAATGCTCGAACGAGATGTTATTTCATATTGAACGCTTTGAGGAAATCTCACATTTATTTAAAAAAAGTAAGAAATAGTACTTTCTGTTAGCTGGTTTGTCACCGTTTAAACTTGTGTCTCAGTATGAATTATTTTTAGCTAAAACGTTTGGACCCACGATTTTAGATATTTTTTTTTGTAAAATTTGGTCACCTTAGCTGGATACTTTTTAATATAATGTTAGTTTTTCCTGAATGAAATTATTTTTTCTTTCCTATAAATTAAGCAGAAGACAAAAAATTTTGCAACAGCAAACAGCTACAACAAAACAGAATATATATTATAATGGTTTCTCAACAACAGCAACAAAAAGGTACCAACAATGTATCTCATACAACAAAAACATGTTATTAACATTAATGCAAAAAAAAAAAAGGTAGAAAAAAAAACAAGTTAAAAGGCCAAGGCATAGTTGTTGGTACTTTTCTGTTACTGCCTTCTTTATAATATTCAACTAAAGCAAGACACAGAGCCAGGCAAAGAGACAAAAAACAGGCCAAACTGCTGCTGCCACAACACTCTAAGACCTGATACCAGACACATTTGAATGGCCACTGAAATACAGTGCACTCGCGGTAACGTGAACACCGTCTAACGTGAACACCGCCTAACGTGAACAAGCTTTTGTTTACATTGACTACTCTGTAACGTGAACAAACTCAGAAAGCTCTATAACGTGAACAATTTTTTTCACTGCATTTGTTTTCTAATCATGTAGACAACACTGAAATACATACATTAATTTCGATTTTAAAAGTATAGGGAATCCCCTTATATTAAAAATGTGTTTGTATCCTCTAAATTAATATTTTTTGTATGGCAACGAATGAGTAATTTTATGTCGTGATCTAGTTTTGCTTTGTAATGAATTTTAATCAATAATTTTTGTTTTATATTTTAATAATGAAAATAATAATAAGAGAATTTCACGTTCAAGCATGTAAAACACAGGTTTATATTATAAAATTTTATATTTTTTCTATGAAATTCGACAATCGCTAACGTGAACAATTTCACTAACATGAACTCCCTTAGTTTTAATTAGTTCACGTTACCGCGAGTGCACTGTATATGTAAATAAAAAAAATTGTTTACATTGTTGGTTCATACGACATAACAAGGCTTAAAGGAAGCTTAAGTTAAAAGGGACATTATGTTGGAAAAAAACCCTCAATGTGTGTGTGTGAGCATGAATGAATGAATGAGAATGAATGAATATATGCTGGTTTTTAGACAAAAACCAAACATGTAACAGAATTAAATAGGTGGTATTAAATGCTTGAATTAAAGAGACCACAGTACAACTAAAAGACTTTGTTGTTATTACTTATTTTCTGAAATTTAAATAATACTCTACACTTCAAATGTAAATTATGTTAAATACTTGGAAAAATACTTAAATTAGCTGAATAAGGCTGAAAACAATTTGTATTGCTATTAAAGATTCCTGGAAATAATCGAAATTGGTGGTCAAATCAATATTTTTGATTATAATTTTTCCTTCACAAATTATATAGATACATTTTAGGTAGAAGCTTTTCTTCATGAAATTAAGCTTTTTGGTAAATGTCAGTGTTTTTTTTTTTTGAAACTTGCTTCATTCGTATGATTTTGTTAAATCAGCTTTTTTGTTTAATTTTTATTGGAAAATATTTTATTTAAAAGGCTTTTTACTGCAAAAGAAAGAATTTTTTTAATAAAAAAAAAGCTTTTTGAAGGCAGAAAGATTGCTACTTATCTAGTGAAGGAAGTTTTTTTTTGTGAAAAGTCTTATTTTGTTAAAATATTTTATAAGAAAAGATTTAAAAAAAAAAGCTTTTCTATTGCTAGAAATACTATTTAGTGAAGCACGTTTTTGTGTCAAAAATCTTTTTTAGTGAAAAAGCTTTTTTTATGATTTTCATAAAAATTATTATTTTTTTTTTTTTTTTTTTGAAAATACTTTTGTGTTGAAGTTATTTTTTTTTTGTTTGTGAAAAAATTTTTTTTTAATAAAAAAGCTTTTTTATTGCTAGAAATACTATTTAGTGAAGCACGTTTTTGTGCCAAAAATCTATTTTAGTGAAAAAAGTTTTTTTTTAAATTTTCGTAAAAAATTATTATTATTTTTTTTGTGATAATACTTTTGTTGTTGCCGAAGTTATTTTTTTGTGAAAAAGCTTTTTTTTAATTTTTTTTTAGAAAACTACTTTTGTGAATAAAGCTTTTAAATAACAAAGTTTGTTTAGAAAATGGTATAAATGACAAAGCTTTTAAAAAAGCTTTAAATTAAATGTTTTCCTAAAAACTATATGTATGTATTTTTAAAGCTTTTTGTAGCTTCAACCTATTTTTTGTGAAATAGCTCGTTTTTTAAAGACCAACGTTTTTATGTGAAAAAGCTTTTTTTGTATTGTTGAAATTTTTTTTTTTTTTGTGGAAAGTTCTATTTTTTTAGTATTTTTTTTTAGATTTTTTATTTAGAAAAAGAATATTTAATAAAAACACTTTTTGTATAAATTATTTGTTCTAAATAAAGAGTAAACTGTTTTTTGCGAAAAAAGCTTTTGAAATTTTTTGAGAAAATATTTTTTTCAAAAAAATGCATTTTAGAGTATTTTGGTAAAAGTTATTTACTAAATCAAAGTTTTTGGGAAAAAAATAGTTTTAAAAAAGTTTGGTACAAAAGCTTTTTAGAGAAAACTAAAAAAAAATATTTTTGAGAAAAAGTTTTAAAGAAAAAAACTGTTTTTGTTTTGTTTTAGAACTTTTTACAGAAATGATTTTTATCTAGTGAGAATAAATCTTTAAATAAAGTTTTCTTTAATAAAAGTTTGGTAAAAAATGTTTTTCAGATTTTTCGAAAATTACTTATTATATCAAAGTTTTTGGGAAAACAATATTTTTTTTAAAAAAGTGTTGTACAAAAAGCTTTTTATAGAAACCTAAAAAAAATATATTTTTGAGAAAAAATTTTTTTATTGTTTAAAAAAAACAGTTTTTGTTTTAGAACTTTTCAGGAAAAAGGTTTTACTTTTTGAATAAAGCTTTTAAAAATTTTTTTTGGGAAAAAAGCTTTTTTGTTTAGAACTTTTCAGAGAAAATTATTTATTTTGTGAATAAAGCTTTAAAAAAAAAGCTTTTTGTGATAAAAGTCTTTTTAAAAGAAGTTTGGTGCAAAATGTTTTTCAGATAAAATTTAAAAAAAAAAACTTTTTAGACAAGGAACCTTTTAGAGAAAGATTTTTTTAGATAAAGTTTTTTGTGTATAAAGAAGTTTCTTAGATAAAAATGGGAGAGAAAAAAGTGTGTTTAGAAAAAAGCTTTTTAGATTGTAAAAATAAATATTTTAAAATGAACGATTTTTGTAAAAAAGCTTTTTCGAAAAAAACATATTGTAGTTTTGGACTTAACTGATTTCTAATAGTTAAAATTAATACAGATTTTTTTTAACGATTCCATAAATTATATACCTGGCTCCAAAAGTTAATTATTATAAAGAAATGTGGGGTAAACATTTTTGGCATTTCTTAGCCTATTTTGCATGAATATGTTAAAATTTAATTCTTTGTCCCTCTTACCAAATTTTGGCAAATCAACTGCTTTTTCTTTTTTTGCTAAGTGTAAAACGTGTGGCTGACATAAAGATTAAAGACTCTATATGTACATGTGTAGAGGTAGAAAGGTGAGTTGGTGGTAGGAAGTTTTGGCTAAATTAAAACAGACATAAACAAATATAAACACACGCAGTGGGATGTCAAGTTTAACAACAAAAACGAGCCAAACAAAAAAAAAAAAAAAAAGAAAAAAACAATAACAAAAAGGACTATGTTTAGAATATTAACAGACAACAGCAATGAAAATAAAAGAAATAAAGACATAAAAAAAGACCCAAAGACCAGAGGGCAACTGAGAGTTTAACACAAGGTTGTTCGGTTGGGTTTCTGAGTTAATTTTCGTTGAGTGTAGGCAGCCGTGATAGTCATGATGATGTTGTTGTTGCTGTTGTTCTTGTTTAAGCATTTAAGTAATTTGCTCATTTGTCGCTTAGTGTTTTGTTTTTATTATTCTGGTAGTTATAGCGAGTTGGTGTGTTTGTGTGTCTTTTGATCCTGTTGCACCATCATTTACATGCAACCAACCACCATACTACCATAACAACAGCAACATAAGTTTACTTTTTATACATTTTGTATTTTATTTGTTGCCATTTTTTTTGTTTTTTTTTTTGTGTTATAACTTTACCTTTTCCTATTTAAGCTGTTCGTTGTTCAGCTTTATGTTTGTCTTTTGTTAACGTTAACTTAATAGCAATGTATGTAAGTCAGTACACATGATAATGTAGCTGTGTGTGGCTTTTTCGAAAGGAAAAAAAAAAGCAAAGAATATTGTAAACTTTTACCACATTTAGTACCCGAATGAGTACAAGTACTTGGTTGAGTTTTTTTTGTTCTGTTTTTGCTTCTTTTTATTTACCCGGTATGTAAAGCTTGTTTGTATTGCAGTAATTGCTTTGTGGTTATGTTGAATTTTTATGTTCCTGTGCTGCTTCTTGTCTTACTTCCTTTTTTGCATACGAATTTAAACACATACATAGATACCAGAGTTTTACTACTCTTATTGCACTCTTTAGTAACTTTTGTTTCCCTATTTTTTGTAGTAGTTCTCCAGTGTTGTAGTATGTGACAGTATAACAGGCGACACTAATACCTGACAAAATGCCATTTGTATGTAGAGTAAGTGAATAAAACGCCATACTCTCAAGTCAAGTCAAAAGCTTGTAAGACTGGCAGTCATGGCAAGAAAACCAGGCAGACATACATTCATTCATTCACCCAACCAGCCAGCCAGCCATTCGAACAACCGAAGGCAGACAATTTTAAATCTTAGAGCAGTTTATTTTCTTCTTCTTCTAATATGTTTCTTTAATAACTACTGCGTAGTTGGCAGTAAAATACAGGAAGAGAAAAATTTTATTTCAGATTTCAGGGATGTAATACAGGATTATGCAATTTGTTTCTTTGTAAAAGTTATTTCGTATTTTGAAAATGAATAAATTGGTTTTAAACTTAAATTATGATTGCATTTTTTTAATAAGAATTTTCTGCCAAAAATCAACTTAATTCAAATCACCAAATTAACCTTTTATAATATGCTTTATGAAATGATGTGATATTGACAGAAAAAAAACACTTTTTCTCAACTCGACTGTGCCGAATCTTAAAATAAAAATTTTAAACAAAATTAATTTTTTTTTCATTTTTTAAAAAAAAAATTTTTTTGGTCAGAATTTAATAAAAAAATTTTTAGCTAATTGTTTTTTTTCATTTTTTCCAATTTTTTTTTATTTTTTTTTAAATTAATTAGTGAAAAAAAATTTTTTGGTAAAAATAAAATTCGGGTTAAAAAATATTTTTCCTGATTTTGACCCATTGTAGGTCCAAATTACTATAACCTTATATACATCGATGCAATGGAATTTGAAATATCTATCATAAAATATCCATATTATATTAATGAATTTCCATATATACAGTCACACAGATAATAGTACGTACCCCTTAAAAATTCTTTAATTTTCCAAAAATTGGTGATATTTAAAAAAAGTAAATGAATCAGTAATTTTTAAATGAACACAAATATTTATTTCATTATTTAAATTTAAAATTAAAAACTTCAATTTAATAAAAAAAACACAAAAGCCTATTTAATATAACAGATAATTATACGTACTCTAAAAAAGATTAATGTACAAAAAGAATTTCAGGTATATATTATTTCATTAGTATTTTGTTGGACCTCCTTTTGCCTCAATTACTGCTTTCAATCGATTACTCATTGAAAATACCAGTTTTTTTGTTGTCTCAGACGTTATTTTATTCCACTCATATTCCAAGCCATCTTTAAGTTGTTGTTTGTTTCTGTAAGTTTTTTTTCGAATGCGTCGTTCCAATTCATCCCATAAATGCTCTATGGGATTCAGGTCTGGTGATTGGGGAGGCGAATGGAGTTGTTTCGGGACATTGTAGAGAAGCCATTCTTTGACAACATGCGAAGTGTGCTTTGGGTCGTTGTCCTGCTGGAAATACCAGGTGCCACTAAGACCCAAAACACTTGCGGAATCTTTCAAACTGCTTTTCAAAATGTCTAAATAAAGAAATCGGTCCATATTTGTTTCCACAAATCGCAGTTTTCCAACACCATTCGCCGACATGCAGCCCCAAACCATGACCGAACCACCACCGTGCTTAACTGTTGGAATGAGGTTCTTCGGTTGCAGCTCTTCATTAGGTTTGCGCCAAATTTTTTGTTTGCCATCACAACCGAATAAATTGTACTTGCTTTCATCACTAAAAATCACATTCGCCCAGAAATCTGTTGTTTTGTACGCATACTTAAGTGCGAAGTCGAGCCGCTTTTTTCTGTTTATTTCGCTTATTAATGGTTTTTTTCTTGGTACGCGGCTATGGAATCCATTTTTTCGCAAAACACTTCGCACTGTTTCTGAATGAACATTAATATTGTGGTCATTTTCCAAAGTATTTCGAATTTCCAAGGCTGTTGTTTTAGGATTTTTACTAACAGCTCTTTTTATAAATCGCTCAACTCGTGGGGTAATTTTGGGTGGACGTCCAGTTTTTGGCTTGCTTGCTAGGGATTGAGATTCAGAAAAGTTTTTTATTACTGTCTGCACCGTAGACTTGGCACGTTCAACAATTTGAGCAATTGAACTTAAGGAATTCCCATCTTTCCTCAATTTTAAAATATGTTCACGCATTTCGATACAAATGTCCTTTGTTTTCTTACCCATTTTAACAAAAAAGTAAATTTTTTTTCTAAAATTACTGCAGTCTTTAAGAATTGCTTACAAACTAAGCTTTTAACACTTTCCGTATATTATTTTTTTTTTATTAAATCTACTTATTTTTAAAAAGTACCGTTTCTATTTGGCATCGTACGTATAATTATCTGTGCTGCCATATTAAGTTTTATGTCTAAAAGTACAATAAGCGGAAAGTTAACCGGACTTTTTGTAGTTAGTTTTTGACAGTGTTTCGATGCCTTTCAAAAGCAAGCAAAAATATCGATCAGAAATCCAGGGTTATTCTTAAACCGAAATTTTAGAGGGAGTACGTACTTTTATCTGTGTCACTGTAGATAAAAAATAAGCCAAAAATCGAGGTTGTCCCGGTTTTTCCCTTATTTCCATCCATTTGTGGTCCGATTATCGATTTTAAATAGCGACCGAGCCGGAAGAATTCCTGATATATTGATGTAATAATAATGTTTGTAAGATATTTGGGAGCTACGGAAAGTTGATTTCAACAAACAGACGGACATCGCTATCTATAGCGATCCAGAATATATATACTTTGTGGGGTCCCAAATGAAAAATGTAGAAATTACAAACTTATACATACCCTTGCCACTCATGGTGAAGGGTATAATACAAAAAATCATTTTTTTACACATAAAATGTTTTTTTATGTAAAGAAGCTTTTTTCACTTTAATGCTTTTTTTAAGCAAAAGAGCTTTTTGTCACATAAAATGCTTTCTATCCAAAGAAGCACTTTTCACATAAAATGTTTTTATTAATAAGTAGATTTTTCATAAAAGTTTTATCTAGAATTCCGTTTAAGTAAAAAGCTTAGTCACAAAAGAGATATTTCATATAAAAAAAGCTGTTCTTTCAAAAAACTTGAAAAACCAAAAAAAGCTTTTCTTCCTAAAAATATTTTTTCACTTAAAAGCATTTTTTATAAAAAAAACATTTTAAATATAAGAACATTTACTACCAAAAGAGACTTTTCTTAAAAAATATTTTTCATTTCAAAGCTTATTTCACAATTTTTTTTTTTTTTAAAAAGATTTTTTACCTCAGCCCCTAAAATGTGTAAAGTTAAGTGCTGTTTGTAACAATTTGTTAAACATTAGTCTATTATATGAAATTTTATTGAGTAAAGCTTTAAAGAATATTTTACTTAATGAATATTTCTTGCTGTGTAACATTCGTTTTTTTCACAATTTTATGAGTCACTTAAGTCATTTGTATATCTACGTGTTTTACGTTGACTCGTATGTCTTTCAAGAAAAATCCCTCAGTTTAAGTCTTATTTTTTATGTGATGTCGCATGATTTGTGGTAACGCGCGCATTATAAGGATTTTTTTCCTACTTCCACTTTGGCTTCATTTAGTTTCAACTGTCGTTTGTGCAATTTTCTAACACAAAAAAAAAAAAAAAATGAAAATAAACCAAAATAAAACTACAATTCTGCATTTTCTTGTTAATTTCTTTGTTTTTTTTTCCTGTTCTTTTCTACACTTTTGTGCAAAAGCAATTAATTTTTAACTGCAATCTTTTATTTTAAAGGTTGTACCACACTACTCATACACATTAAACTCATTTCAAATGACGCCATAGATTAACATTTATTGTATACCAAACATATATATAGCCAACCAGTCAGGCAGGCAGGCAGGCAGGCAGTCAGGCTGGCAAGTCAAGGAAACCAAAATACGTTTAGAGGAACAGAAACAGTATTTGCACTATAAATTCTAAAAACACGTACAGAGAAACACAGATACACACAGATATACACATACACACACACACTCATGCATTAGCCTTACTGACTCAGCAGCAATCACAATTACGCGCAGCGTTTTCATTATTAAAACATTAACTTGTGTGTGTGTGTGTGTGCAAGTGTATCTATGTATGTGGATTTACAAAAGTGTTGGTACAATGGGTTTAGTGAGTTTTAGTGGTGGCTGGTTATTCAGTCTAAGGCGACAACCTCAATTGTGTGTGTGTGCGTGTGTTTGGGTGTGAGTTGCACTTGGCCGGGGCCAAAGTAATTAAGTTAAGGTGTTAAACCTTTTGGATTTAGTGATATTTTTATGAGTTTAATTTTCAGCCATCTACCAATAACACCAATCACTCGCTGTTAAACTAAACAGCTGTTGTTCATTAGTTAGATTTTGTACGTTTTCATTGAAATACAAGATTTAATATTTACATGTTTTGTCGTTTAAGTTGTTGCTACCTAATTGATATACAGTGATTGACAATACAATGGAAAATTTTCCAAAATACACAAAACAAATCTTAAGAATTTTTTTATTTTTTAGCATTTCTGAAAACTAAAAAGTGTTCAGAAAATTTTGATAAACAATATGTATGTTTAAACTTTTCCATAGTCTCAATTTCAAAGATACAAATATACGGAGTGCCATTACCTCATACCCAGCTTTCACACCTTCCAGTTCAGTCCAGATCCTTGTCTTTCAAGTTATTCTGCGACCTCATATCCCTGTACGTTGCAGTACCCAGCACATACTTACATTGAGAAGACTAATTGGACCTCGTAGAGCTCTCAGACTATCTTGGAGTTTATCACCAAGAGACACCAGCTCCTTCCTTATATCCATCTGTGATTACTGTACAAACTTCAAACAGTCTGAAGGAGCAGAGCCAGTCGTCCCTTCCCAACCACTTCATTCTAAATACTTTTTAACAGGTATTACAACATGTGGTCGAACGTTGTCATGATGGTATATTACTGTTTCATGTCTGGCCGCATATTCTGGGCGTTTTTCGGCCAAAGCTCACTTCAAACGAATCAGTTGCATTCGGTACAGGTTCCCTGTGATGGTCTGGTTAGATTTTTGCAGCTCATAATAGACAGGACCAAACCAAATACAGAGCATTACCTTACCACCATGGATATTTGGCCTTGGTGTCGATTCGGCTGGTTGGCCGGGCTTCACATACGATCTCTTACGCTTCGGGTTATCGTAATGGATCCATTTTTATCGCAAATAATGATTCGGTGAGAAAATGACGGAACACTTTCACCATAAGTTTTGGTGAGCTTGGGTGTGCTACAGTGCCGAATCTTAGATACACTTCACCTTTATTGTGGATGCATTAATTGCCCACTTTCAGCGTATAGCATTCTAAATATACCAAGAAAACTTTTAATAATTTTACATTTAATTGCTGACGAACAGATTATATTGTAGAAGTTACAATCGAAATGACAATCTAATATATAACCTTCTCACGAAGGTGAAGGGTATAAGAACAACAACGCCAAACGAAACACCAAAAACAAAATACGCAAAGCAAAGCAAAGAAACCAACACACATCCAAACATTTTGTCTTTTTCTGATGAAATTTTCAGAGGTTGTCTCGGATTTTTGTTCATATCTCCGTTATTTATGGACGGATTTTGCTGATTTTAAGTAGGAAACTTCTCGAAAGCATGTCTGACAGAATTATTGTAGATTTGGATACCGAAGATATCTGGGGTCTTCAGAAAATTGATTTCAACAGACAGACAGACAGACGGACATGGCTTAATCGACTTCGGTATAATGATCCAGAATATATTTACTTTATAAGGTCGGAAAATTATATTGTGGAAATTACATACGGAATGACAAACTATATATACCCTTCTCACGAAGGTGAAGGGTATAAAAACCAAGTAAATTTTAATTTATCGTTGGAATTTTTTTAAACTGAAATTTAAAAAAAAAAAAAATCCATTGTATTATCACTGACGTTTATATGACGTTCCTTTAAATTTTATTTTAGAACATGTTATAGATAATGCCACATACTCAGCCAGACATCCTTAAAAAAACAATCACAATATTTACTTAAGTAATTATGGAAATGCCCATAGTTAGAAAAGGCGATATGGCAGGCAGACTGCCAGACACACAACCAAACACTTAGGCAATTATTGGTGACCCAGCCACACACAGCTATTCAACATGCCATAATTGAAAGGTTTGAATGGCAACATGAGAAATTCCATTAACAAAGTAATTAAATGTGTGTCAAAAGGATTGTTGCACTTACTAAGTGTTTCAAGGGAATGTGTGGCATGTCCACAAAAAGAAAAAAAACCTAAAACAGGACCTGGTTTCAATAAAATTTAATAGGAATTTTAACTAAATTTAAAAGTAACTAAATTCATGCATGTTCAAATAAATGTCTGTAATGTATTTGACATTATTACTTACTGTTTGTCTGCTGGCGATTTTATTTTATTGTGTTCTACTGCAAATGTGTTGAATGAAATATTGCTGCCAAAATATTTTGAATTATTGCTGACAAACGGTGAAATAAGGAATTGGAAAAAAAACGACAGTCAATAGTCACTCAGACATAACATCGGTGACTGATTTTTTATTTTTCCAACATTCTCTTTTACACAAAAACTCATATGCATTACGAAGATACATCAACAACTTCCATGCAGATATACATATTTTGGCAATAAGTCAATCTTATCATTATTATCTACTGAACATAGTCTTTAATCTTTTTTCTTATTTCTTTTGGTTATTGTTGCTGTTGTTGCTGTTGCGAAGGAATAATGTTCGAAGAGCCAATTGACAATATCAGACAAACTGCAGCACCATTACCAGCTCTCCCTATCAGTGGTAGATAAAGAAAGCACAAACCAACCAGCAAAAGCAGTCATTCTCATGATTATCTGCATGTTACTTTCAACATGTATTTTACGTTTTTGTTTTGTCTTTATATTGTTAGTCGGGGTTTACGTTTAAGTAAAATGCAAATCAATTTCACTTATTGTATGAATGTACGAGTATGTATGAATGATTGTTGTTGGCTGTTATCCCATGTTTGTTGTTGGCTCCTTTGCAAGTCGGTCGGGTCCATATGTGTATTTTAGTTAAGAAGTTTTAAGGTCTGTGTGGTTTTGCAAATTTTTTTTCAAAGAGTATTTATATAACAATTGTGGGTAAAAGTAAAGCGGTTCTTTGTTCTGTGATTTTTGTTTAAATTTTATATTTTTTTTATTAGAAATAAAGGAAAAAGTAAATTTTTTAAGAAAAGCTTTTTTCGTGAAGAAAGTAGTGCAGTTTAGGAATCAAAAGTGAATAGAAGGTTTTTTGTATAAAGGCTTTTGATTAAACTCCCTAACTCACTTAAATTCCTTAATATCTTCAAGAACAATTATACAATGGGCAATCACTTAAAGAGAAAACGAAAAATGCTACAAATTGTATCAACCTAATTTTTTTTAAATAAAAAGCTTTTTTATAAATATTCTTCATGTGAAGAAATCTTTTGTACATTATGATAAAATAGAAATATATGGAGTGCCATTATCTCATACCCAGCTTTCACACCTCCCAGTTCAGTCCAAATTCTTGTATTTCAAGTACTTTTGCGACCTCATATCCCTGTACGTTGTAGTACCCAGTACATACTTACATTGGGAAGACTAATTAGACCTCGTAGAGCTCTCATACTATCTTGGAGTTTATCACCAAGAGACACCAGCTCCTTCCTTATATCCACCTGTGAATACTGCACAAACCTCAACCAGTCTGAGGGAGCAGAGCCAATCGTCCCTTTCAAGGGAAACTACTGGGGGTGAAAATCTGAAATCGAGTACGGATATCCTTTAGTCTGGGAAGGTTTTTTGGTTATAAGCTTTCTATTAAAGGTTTTGTAATGAAATGTGTTTTAGGAAAAAATCTTATTTTTATAAAGTTTTTGAAGTAAAAATGGATTTTTTGGAAAAAAGTTTTTATTTCAAAAAATCTATATTTTATAAAAAATACCTTTCATTGTAAAAAATGTTTTTTAATATTATAAATCATAGTGTAGAAAAAATCAAAAATCTATAAAATTTTTAAGAATATGGGGCATTCATGACAAGTTAACCAACTTTTGAAATCCGTGTCTTCCGATTGGGATGAAAATTGCTCCATGGTTAGTTATATTGGATAGTAATTAAGCCACAATTTTTCAACATGATCAGTCGAGAACTTTCTGAGTCAGAGGGGGTCAAAATTTGACATTTTGGCCAAGCAGGTGTTCTTTTTCATCCATGTAACTTATTACCTATAAAAAGGGGCCCATTTTGAAAAAAAGTCAACAAAGTTTTTGATTTTGCAAAAAAAAGTCAAAAATTCTATATTTTGACTTACACAACATTTATTTTCATAGATATCCAACTCGCATCCCACTAAGGGACCAAATAGGTCTTCAAGGAAAATATCTAAGCTGTCTTCTGAGAGAAAAAGGGCCCATATTGAAAAAAAAAGTCAAAAAGAAAGATTGAAGAAATAAGGACTGAGATCGAAAAATTTGTAACATACATATATGTTAATAAAAGTAAAAACCACTAAACTTACAGTTTTGAATCTTTTTTTATTTGATTGAAATTATTGTTACAATTTACAAAAAAAAAAAAAATATTTTTATAGATCTAATCACTAGTGATGAAATTTTGAACCTTTTCGGAAACCCTTCCATTATGGTTTTTATAGTGATTTCTGTCACTTTGTTCGAACAGGTTGTCCATCTCCGTTTAAAATCTACCACACTTTTGGACACCTTTTTTGTGCTCTTCAATTCTCTTTTGACAAGAGCCCAATATCTCTCCACTACAGACTGTTTGGAGGAATTGTATCTCTTGGTACAAATACCACATTATTGTTCTTGTACCACTCAAGGGCTTGTTTACCATAGTGATAGGATGCCAAATCAGGCCAAAAATATGTGGACACATTAAGAAGTCTTATGAATGGAAGCATTCCTCTTTTGTAAATATTTCTTGATGTAAATTTAGGTATTTATGGGGCTGTATTTCGCTTGCCATGCCAACAACTTTTTGGGAAATTTTTCTGCTTTTGGGTCTTAAACTTTTCTACAACATTAACTCAAGCATCAGCATTATGTAGCAGATATATTTTTTGTATAAAATTTGACTTCAATTTCCGTGCTCTGTCTTTGGCCTCTAAATTTTTAGCAGAGTTCCTGTTAGGAACTTTCTGAGCCTTGTATGTTTTTAAACTTGCATTAGCTTTGACTTTTCGTACCAAATAGTCTGAGCACTGAGCTAACCGGGTTGCTTTCTTACCGGATGTGTTGGGAGTGTTAAACATAATAACTGACATGCTTGACAATGGTAACTTGATCAAAAAAAAAAAAAAAACAATTAATACTTGGGTTAAAAGTTTTAATGAAAAACGTGTGTTAATGTTTTTTCGATCTCAGTCCTTCTAAAATTCATTCTAAAAGCCCAAGCTTTAAAGTTTGACTACTTCTTTTTTTTTTTTGCTATAGTTTCTTCCCTCACTGTTTATTAAATTGGGAATATCAGTGTCTGGTTTTAGTATTTGCGGTAAAAAGTATGATGAGCTGGGAATGAATGAATGACTGGCTGACTGACTGGTTGGTTGGTTGGTTGGAAGGCAGGCAGCCAGGCTTTATCAGGCGGTATTCTTCATCTTAGGGGCGTTATCAATGTGTGGTCGTCATCGTTTCAATCTCATTGTGGTAGTTTTTGTTGCTGATAATGTTGTTGGTGTTGGTCGGGTTAAACTTTGAATCGTTTGACTGTATTGTTATTTGCAAAACGATAAATGAATAAAAGATTGTATGAATGAATTCAACACACTTATACATGAATGTTATTTACATGTAGGTAGATACAGATACATATATACACATATAATGGATATGGATAGATTTAAATAAAGAGGATATCAAATAACACAACAACAACAACAATAAGAGATAAAAAACCACTAACTCTCTCAAACATATTCGTACACTTGTCGTATTAAAAACAATCGTTAGGGAAAAATCAAAAGATAAAGAAGGTGGTGAATAACTTTTGTTATATAGTGTTTACATGTAAGTTTTCTTATATATAAAAAAAAATAAATAAAATAAGAAATCAAGCGTGGTATTATTGTAGAGAAGAAAGTGTGTGTCATGCTAGAATGTGTGTTTTATATGAAATAGAATATTGTAAATATATTGAAAAGGATTATTGGTAGTTATTTATTTGCTAAATTTATTCTTTCCACACAACTGCACTAAATTGCCAACCTCAAACAAAACTCACCCACACACACATATAACAGTTTTATATACATACACACCTAATAGTTTAACATATGTATGTGTAGCTGTGATAACTTTTACATTGTATTTTAGTTAAGTTTTAGTTTTCTTTGTTATCTATTTGTTTTTCTTACAGAAAAACAATTTTCATAAGACTCCTAACTCCCTTCCCTGCCACAACGAGTAGTTTTTCCAAAATAAAGAAAACACTTTTCACAAATAACTTTTGTTGTATATTTTTATAACATATCTGAAATGGTTTTGGATGGTGTTTTTATTCAGCTTGAGACATTGTTTGTTATTAAGAAATAACACTGAAAATGTCTTTTGATTTTTGTACTTCTAGTACTATGTAGACAATATGTTGTTTTCAGATTGTTTTTTCTTTACTTTTTTCAAAGTTTTTTTTTTCTTGATTCGTTTTTTTATTATTTGCTTTTTAGGCATGTGTTAACAACAACATCTTATTGTAGTTGATGTGGCAAAACTTTTGCTAACTGGGGTGCCCGAATTAGAGTAAGAAAATGAGGGGTCCAGTTATTTTCACATGGTCATTAGCTATTACTTATTATTCAAAATTAACATTTTACAGACAATCACTGATGTGGGCAGTAAAAGAAAATAATTATTTTCTAAATATTCTTAAAGGTTGTACTAAGCCATACATAATTTTAGAACAGTTATTTTAATTGATTTATTTTTAATTAGCTGATACCGATCAACTTTTTCTGGTATTAAGTAATTATTTAAAATTTCATTTTTATTTCAAAAAAAAAATATTTATTTTGTGAAAAAACATTTATAGTGAAAATTCACTTGAAACATTTGAACAATAAAAATTAATTCAAAGTATTGGTCATTGTTAGCTATGACCTTTTCACATATTTTGAGATCAAGTACGAATCAAGCCAATATCACTCTGTTCCAAAGTGATGTGTGTCACCACTTCTGAACAACACAAACCATATTTCGCACGTCGAAACCGATGGAACACATTCACCACGGCATTTTTTTTTTTTTTTTGCAAATTGAAGAAGTAAAGCAAAACCTTCGGCATATGACGCTTTGTTGCTACAAAATTCGAAATTTTCGAATCAAAAAAAAGTTTGTTGTTTATGACAGATATGTACGCTTCAAAATGTCATATAAAAGTATTAAAAACAAAAACTGGGTTCAAAAAATTTTTTTAATTAAAAAAAAAATTTTTAATTTATTGTGAAACAATTTTTTGGTTGAAAAAAATCCCGGAAAATTACGAGATTTTTGATATTTTTGAAGCTTTCAGAATACCTAGAAAGCAAAATTTCAGCATACTTATAAAACTTATCAAAAATGGAGTCAGATTTTTTAATTTTAATCAGGAATCAGCAGGTCCCCCTTGCATTGACAGATTTATACACAATATCATTAATAAATTCGTGTTGACTATGAACGATGTTTTTCTTCAGCTTCAATGTATGGAATAATATCAATATATTTAAAGCAAATAAACCATCGTTTTAAAAAGGTTAAAACGTAACAATACAAGGTGGCGCAAAAGTAATCCTCCTTTCAGAAAATGCTATAAATTTTGCGATTGGCCCCTAATGTCAGTTCTGTTTTGACATTTGTGTAGTAAACACATGCGAAATACACGTCAATAAACAATGTTACGCTACACTGCTCTAGAACGCGGAATATTGCTGACTATTTATTTGACCAATAATCGGCAAAATTTATAGTATATTCTGATAGGAGGATTACTTTTGCGCCACCTTGTATTGTTACGTTTTAACCTTTTTAAAACGATGGTTTATTTGCTTTAAATAAACCGGATAATTTTGATTGCAAATAAAAAGCAGTTTTAGTAGTTTAATATTTGTAACAACTCTTTATTTAAAATGTACAACAACAACAGTTCAAATAGTCTCTCAGTGTCTATTTACACGTTTATCAATTCGCAGAAATGCACACACACACTTTATAATGTACAAACTTAAATGTACAAGACAGTTGATGTTAACTCTAACAGCGCCTATGATAAACTCACTCGCGACTACAACCTCTGCCACTATTTATACACACGCCATCTTTCGTGAATCTTTAACAATGCTCTTAACGGACAAACTAGTATGTTCGAATTCTAGAGCTTTCGATGTCAACGATAGCAGCCTGCTATCAACATTGTTGATAAGTAGAAGCTTCTACTGATGGACGTGTTTATAAACATTATGATTGCTGCAGGCTGTCGTTACAGACCGTTAAATTCAAATCCCTATTGCAAATTCGTAACAATATTATAAGAGTGTTAGATTAGGCACATCTGAATGTACGCTTTCCTGAAAATCCTTTTGCTATGAACACAGCATATGTACTCAATATAAAAGTTATACAATTTTCAGTTTTGTTATGGATTTCTCACTATTTAAAAGTTCAGAAAAGGGGGTGTAAATATGAAATATCATATGTTATCTTTTTACTTAAATATATTAAAAAAAAAAATTGTTTTTATTGTTGAATTTAATGTTTTCTGACGTTTAACTAAAATCCCGAAAAATCCTTCGATCCCGGGATTTGTAAAAGTTAGTCCCTTTTGGCATCTCTGCACGCAGAAAAAAAGTAGTTGTGCATGTTTACTGTAACCATTTCAACATTTCTAACAAGATTATAGTCACAGCAACTATTTATATGATTGCGGTAACAATAATATGGTTAACTTACAATTAGTATGATTGTATCAACCATATGTATGATGAAGGACTTACCATATTATGTTTCTCTCGGCTTATGGATATCATTATCTGAGAACAACATAGTATGATAATATAATTCATCATATAAATGGTTGTCACAAACATATATTTGTTTACTGTAAACATATTTATGGTTGACACAATCATGTGAATTGTAAATTAACCATATTATTGTTACCACAATCATATAAATAATTACCGTGACTATAATATTGTTAGAAATGTTGAAATGGTTACAGTAAACATGCACAACTATATTTTTTTTTCTGTGTGTACTATATATTGATGTATGAATTTGGGGGCTACGGAAAGTTGATTTCAACATACATACAGACGGACATGGCTGTATCGACTCCTCTATCTATAACGATCCAAAATATATAAACTTTGTGGGGTCGAAAATGAAAAATGTAGAAATTACTTAAACTTAAATATACCCTTGCCAATCATGGTGAAGGGTAAGGAGATACGTAAGGAGTTATTCTGTGAGGTTTTTTTTGGTTATGTGTAAATTTTCATACAAACAATGAAGAAAGTTTAGTTTTAAAAGAGACATGGAAAGTTATATGCATACAGTAAGATTCATTATGCTCTTTAAGTATATCTGCATTACAAAATTGAAAATTTTAAAAAATTTAATTACTTAAACCAATATAATACTTAAAAATTCAATTGATATTCCTATCCTACCACCAACCAAACAACTACATTAACACCATCAATCAAATTTATACTTCCTTTAATTTTGGTTCTTAATATACATGTCATGCCACACACAAGTTCATTTGCAACTTCTTCAGTAACGCCTGATTGAATTTACAAGTTTTGCTAATACGTAAATTTTAAACATGCACCGGATAATTTATATGCTAAAGTGATGGCGCACTGCAAAAAAAAAAGCCAACTAATATTCTTAATTCATTGCACAAATTAAGTAAAACTTAAATTTTTAGTTAAACCAATTTGTAAATTAAGAAAAACTTCCTCAACTTGCTAAACCAAAGAAAACGAAAGACTTCTAAAAAAGTAGCTAAAAAAAAACGAATCCCTAAACTAAAACAATGTAATAACCCGAGAGTAGACACCAAAAAAAAACTAAGAAAATATTTACGAAATTCATTTAATCAAAATCATGCTTTACACTAGAGAAATCCTTTTTTTCTTCTTCTTCATTCTGCTCAATGCTGTTGTTGTCGTTGTCCTGAGTCTTCTGCATGGTAAAAAAAAATCTTGCACTAAGTTGTAAATCATACAGACACTCTGCTACGAACAGACCATAGTACTTTTGCTGCTAACTAAGTACTATATAGTACTAAATAAGAATATAACACCGCTGTGAAGCTACATACATAGCTAAACACATTCTACTATATATATATTACTATGTATTGCAACTAATAATATGGAATAGTAGCTCATTTTCATGAATATCATCTTGTCTAGTCAAGTCTCGTAAAGTTTACAAGTCTCGACGTCTAGCAGCAGCACATAAAGAAACACAAAAAACATTTTACGAATACATAGCAGAGATGGAAATATTTATAGCATGAAACTTTTTTTAGGGTACAATTCGAATTTGAGAACAACAACTGATTTGGTAATATTTAAAATGATCGTTTTTCGTAACGATATACTTCCAATTAATATAATTTTTGTATGAGAACTGACTTAACAGAAAGTTTGGTGTAACACATTTTGCATACAATATATGAAAAAAAGTACAAATTTTCCGAAGGGGGTAAGGTTTGTGGAACTTCTGAGGAGTAAATAAAGTCTTTTTATATAAGTATTTGATATTGATGAAAACGTTAGGATTTGAAGATTGATATTTTAGTAAAATATGAAGAAAAATATAAAATTTGAATTAATCTAAAATTTTAACGGCTAAAGATAACATAACAAAATTTGGAACCAGTATAGATCCAAATGTCCTTAAATCAACGGTATTAAAATTTTTGACATTTTTTTTTTAAATATCGAAATTCCTAAACCGGGAAAAATGTGTTCCAAAAACTGAGTTTTTTTAGAAAAGTGCCTACTGTGACCTTATTTATTTTGTGATAGTAAAAAAAAACTTTGTAAGTGTTTAAGTAACATACAGGGTTATACAAATATGGAACATCTTTAGGGATCGGTGCTTTGCCTTCTTAGAATTTTTTACTCAAATCTAAAATTATTTTTTAAAACTGGCCAAGTTTGGCTAGGCCTGGAGGGTGTTGTGTCAGCTTTAGTGAGCCAAATTTTACTTTACACGCTTTAGCATTAAGATCTCTTTTTGGATTATATAAAAATTGTGTATAGTCCCGAAGAAAAATTTTTTTCTACAAAAGAAAAAATATAGGGACTTTTATGGGAAAAAATTTAAAAAATACGGCCCTTTTTATATGTTCCAAATTTGGATGCGTGTAACTTTTTATAGGGACATTTTATTTAGAATTTTATCACCAATATAGCTGATATTTTAAAAATAAATTTCGACAATCCGTTGGCCCTTCATCTCTAAAAAACCATAAAAAGATCTAGCAAAATTAAAAAAAATAAATCTATAAAGCTAAATGTCTCTTCATCTAATTGAGATAACCTACCTAAGTGTATTTGTTGTAGATCTTCTTAAGGACTATTTATATTTTAAATTTGAGCTCATTTAGATCATAAATAGATTTTTGGCGATTTTTTAAAAATTTTAGGACCCAAGGTGACTAAATTTGAAGGGCCACACACTGCCTCCCATTAGCGCTAGGAAGCTGAACAAATGCAAATAAACTCAAAATCACCTCAGCTCCAACCATGTGAAATTTCGTAACAATATCTTTAATAGTTCCCGAGATACCTATTTATTCCAAAAAAAAAAAGTTTCTAAGCCACTGTGCGCTGTTAGAAATCTAATAAATCAAGTGTGCAACTGTTGACGTTTTTTCAGGATAATGACATAAATTTATCGCTGACGATTAACTACAGAATATAACTGTCTTCTTGTTTGAAAATAAATTCAACAAATTATAAAATCTTTTATCCTTCTCCTCGCATGCCATAAAATCCACGGTATCAAAACCAGCATCTCCTTTTTTGGAATCTAATCTATTCATCATTTGGGTTATCCTACATGTCATCTGTATATGTTTGGTATGTTTATCAAATTGTTATTCTTTGAGATATTTTTTGAACTCGAAAAGTGCTTTGTAGATCTATGAATTGTATTGTCAATGGAGGAACCCATTCTGTATAGTTCCTTCACCCTTCCGTTTCTCATGATGACATATTAGCATCATATAAACCTTGCCTAGCCCTGTCGCATAATGTTGAGCTGAATTACTCATTATCTGCGTTACTCAAGTCTCTTACAGATATTCTATCGCTACAGTTAATATGCATGTACTTTCTTTACTAAAATTATATCACATCTCTTCGTTGTGACAACGTTTCTTCTTGGTATATTCTATGCATATGAGCAAAAACTTATTCGAACGTGCAAGTTCTTTTATTTATCGGATATCGAATAAAATGTATGGAAATTTATTACGATGGTATTCGACAACTTGCAAGTTTTTACTCATAGACTTAGAAGCATTCGAAATTTATTTCGATTACGAATGCTATAATTAGCCTGTATTCTATTAGTTTGGTAGCTGACAAGCAGTTTCATATTTCAGTCGAATTTCAATCGGGAATGATTTAGTTGAAATCTACCGCAGTACTAGCTTTCTTATCTAACTTGAACAACAAAGTAAACATTCATCAGATGAATATTATAAATTATATGGTTTTTAGACACTTAGATGACTTCAAACTAATTTTTTTTAACATTCAATAATTTAATTAAGTTTGAGGTTTAAATGCTGCTTGATATTCGATCCTATTCAATTAGATCTCGATTGACATAGTATCTAAACAGCTCTGGAACATAGAACCTAAGTTTTTAGTGATTCCTCTCACACTTTTGCATAATCAGTGAAAAATAGGGACCAAAAAGTGGGCAATTTTCGGCACTCATAGCCACCATGGGCGGAACATGATCGATTATTTACCTTTAAACAATACCAATATAAATTAGAGAAAGAAATTGCAAATTATGTATGTTATTATAATCCATGTTTCTTGTTCTCTTTCATTTAATTTCAATTTGAGGTCAAAGAGTTTGTTTTTTGTGATTTTAAAATGAAAACTCTCCGAATGAAAATTCACGAATTTCAAGTCAAGTGAAATGTATAAGCAAAACAATATAATTTACTCCAAAAGCTATATTACTATTCCATATCCATTCCATACAAAAAAGTACTATTTTTCTATAACACTGGTACAATTCTTATTATCGCATGACTGATTCAAAGAATAAGCATGTATATAATGAGAGTTTAAGAGATAAAGAAGAACCTGCAGAGAGGAAACAGTTAGCTAGAATAAAGCTAAACTAAACAACAATGTAAATTTTATTATAGTCTGTTAAACTACATTCAAAATTGATATATTAATTTCTTCATGCAGTTTGAGCAACTAGATTCAAATAAAATAATTTTGAAATTCCTTTGACCTTGATTATTTTCTACTTGTATTGAGTCCTTGTTATAGGCTTTTGAAAATGTTCTTAGTTAGGGGAATTCTCTTGGTAGCAAACAAATATATTCTGTACCCATATAACAATATTTATTAACTGTTGCTTTCCCAAACTCTGTAAGATATTTTAAATTCGTTCTCAGCACCCAGGTCTTGTAGTAAATAGTAACAGTCTACAAGAAAATACTCTACACAGTTATAGTTTATTGCTTTTTATACAAAAAAAAAAAAAAACTCATCTCCATTGAAAAAAATCTTAGCAAGAAAATTGTATAGAATTTTATTTATTTAACGCAAACACAAGCAAAAAAAATTTAAAAGAAAATTAAAAAAATAAATATATGTAGTTTTTTATTTAACCCAACAACAACCCAACAGGACTACACTTAAGAATGTCTAGAATAGGTGTGTGTGTGTATAAATACCAACACATTCTCAGACACACAAAAACACACACACTTTTGCAGCAGACTCTCTATAACCAACACTTCTACACAATACAAATGTATGTACACGCAGAGAAAAAATATAGTTGTGTATGTTTCAACATTTCCAAAAGTTTTTTAACAATATTATAGCCGCAGTAACTATTTACATGATTGTGGTAAGCATAATATGGTTAAGTAACGATTCACATGATTGTATCAATCATATATATTGTTACAGTAAACAAGTACATATATCAATTAGAGATCAACATATCAATATGGTACAACCTTAATCAAACAAGTAAGAGAGCTATATTCGGCTGTGCCGAATCTTATATACCCTTCACCAAATTATACTTCAAAATAAAATTTAAATTTTTTTTATTTTTTTATTTATTTAAAATTTTTGTTTTCGAAATAGTTTTTTCAAATATTTAAAACAATTTTTTTTTAATTTATAACAAAAAAATGTTTTTTGTGAAAAAAATTCGGTTTTAAAAATATTTTTTCCGATTTTGACCCATTGTAGGTCCAACTTACTATAGCCTAATATGCATCGTTGCAATGGACTTTGAAATATCTATCATTAGATATCCATATTGTCTATATTAATGACTTAGTAATCGATATATAGATCAAAAATAGACCAAAAATAGAGGTTGTCTCGGATTTTTGCTCATATCTCCGTTATATGATTAACGGATTTTGCTGATTTTAAATAAGACACTTTTCGAAAGAATGTCAGATAGAATTATTGAAGATTTGGATCCCTAAGATATCTGGGGTCTTCAGAAAATTTATTTCAACATACAGACAGACAGACATGGCTTAATCGACTTAATCGCTATCTATAAAGATCCAGAATATATATACTTTATAGGGTCGATAAATTATATTGTGGAAATTACAAACGGAATGATAAATTTATATATACCCTTCTCACGAAGGTGAAGGGTATAAAAAATCTTTGTCACAAATATATACTTGTTTACTGTAACCATATATATGATTGATACAATCATGTGAATAGTTAGTTAACCATATTATGGTTACCACAATTATGTAAATAGTTACTGTTACTAAAATATAGTTAAAAAACTTTTCAAAATGTTGAAATGGTTACTGTACACATGCACAACTATATATTTTCTCTGCGTGTATATATTGTACAAAGTTAAGAAAAGTATTTGTTGTAAGCATTGTCAGAATATTTTTAAAGAGAGTTAAGCAGGAATCTTATAAAAAAAATTAAATTAAAGGGGAGCTTGAGTATTATAAATGACTAAGGCTAATTTTATAAATTCTTTGTATTAAGTTTTTTAAGGAATTTTAAATGTTTTTTAATTAGGAAGTGAATATGAGGAAATCACAAAACTATAGTAGAAAAATGATTTGCCATACTCAATTAACTAGAAGCTAGATTACGGAATATTGCCTGTGGAGATGTGTAGGCGCTACAGTGTATATAAGTTGAGGTGGTAGTAAAGTAAATAACAGGAATCGAAAATAACAGTTATTTTTAAAGATAAAATCAAGCTCAAGCAAATACGGGAGAACAACGTCAAGCATACCACTTTGATAGTTTTGAACTAGATTTTAATAAAACTAAATGCTTTTAAAATTTTTTGATTTTTTTAAGCAAAAAATAAAACTTAATTTTTTACTTTTATTTTATTAAGCAAGAAGTTATTTTTGCTTTTTATTTTTCGAACAGAAAAAAAAATATTTTCAAAAATCATCAATTACACAGGTCAACATCAAAAAAAAGAGGCGTGACTATTATTAACCCGCCAATGGTGACGTGTGTCTCACGCACTAATAGTTCACCTTTTTTATTTATTTTTATTTATGATCTTTGACAATAAAACTTAGATATTTAATCAATTTAAGCTCTTTTACTTCAATATTAAAATTCATAACACTTTTTAAAAAGACGGACACAACACTTTTTAAAAATAACGGAGAATAAAGTTATTCGATATTTTTAACAGACCCGGTCTCACAGACATATAGGTCACCACTGGCAGGTTAAAATAAACTTAGAAAAGTTGAGATTTACATAACCTTTAATCCGTTTATATATCGAGTTTTAATCGGCTCAGTAGTTTCGGAGTTATAACAACAAATTGAAGCAAGAAATATATTTTTTACGTGAAAATAGCTATTTTTTGTTTTAAAAAAATCATGAAAAATCGAAAACGGCAGAAATTGTTTAGGTTTATTACTTTAACGCAAGGCCACATATAATAGCAACAAAATGAGATATCGGTCATAAAAGTCGATGGTTTATTTTAAAATTTATTCACAATTAAGTGAATTCGCTCATTTTCACAAAATTTTAGTTTTTTATTTGATATACATCAAAATGAGTAGTTAATGTTCTTCTTTCGATTGATTGAATTTTGAAAACATTTTTCCCATGCTATGTACAAATTTTCACATATATATTGGGTTTCAATCGGCTAAGTAGTTTCGAAGTTATAATAACAAATTGAAAGCAAAAAGTAAATTTTTTACGTGAAAATTGCAATGTTTTTTGTTTAAAAAAAATCATGAAAAATCGAAAACGGCAGAAACTGTTCAGATTTATGGCTTTATCGAAAAGCCTCATATAAAAGCAACAAAGTGAGATATCGATCATAAAAATCGATTGATTATTTTTAATTATATTCACAATTAAGTGAACTCGCCCCAAAAAAATCACAACGAATGCATTTAAAAATTCCAGAAGATAAAAATAGAGGAAGGTGTAGTGTGTATAATTAAAGTTTTATACAGTTTATTGTGAACAAAACAATGGCAAGGATCAAGTACTCCTGTGAATTTTAAATTATAATTATTGAAAACTGGAAGAAGTAAAAAATATTCAATTAACAGATCAGTTATTTCCAGGCTCATTTCAAAGTTTATGCAGACAGGTCGCATATCACCGGTGCATTCTGGAGGAAAAGATGCTACAGCATCAGCTAGTCAATTAAGAAAAGTTAAAGATTACAAAGTCATTGTAAAAATTGACATCCAATATTTTAAAGGAATTATTGAATTGTCTAGAATTGTCTAGTCTCGAATGATTAGTTTTTTTCAAAGAAAACTTAATTTCATATTCATACAATAGGGTATGTTGTGTTATTAGCAGTCACTACTGATACCCATGTTCCTCATTTGCTAGAAGTTCCAAAGCGACTTTTTGCATATTAAGAAAATAAGAAAAACAGTGTTTAGAAAAAGTAAGAATAAAAGAAAAGCCATATTCGGCTGTACCGCATCTTATATACCCATCACTTAAGTATATTTTAAGATAAAGATTAAAAACAATTTCTGGAAAAGTTTTTGGATTTAAAAATTTGATAAAAACAAGTAAGAGAGTTATATTCGGCTCTGTCGAATCTTATATAACCTGTAAATATATACTGTAAAATAAAATTTGAAAAAAAAAATTTAATTTTTTTCAAAATTTTTTTTTTCGAAAATTTTTTCTAATTTTTTAAAAAAAAATTTTTTTAATTAACTTTTTTTTAATTAAATTTTTTTTTTTAATTTATTAGTGAAAATAATTTATGACAAAAACATTTTTGTGTGAAAAAAAATTCGGGTTAAAATATATTTTTCCCGATTTTGACCCATTGTAAGTCCAACTTGCTATAGCCTTATATACATCATTCCAATGGACTTTGAAATATCTATCATTAGATATCCATGTGTATATTTATGATTTAGTAATCGAGATATAGATAAAAAAAATAGGCCAAAAATAGAGGTTGTATCGGATTTTTGCTCATATCTCCGTTATTTATGGACGGATTTTGCTGATTTTAAAAAGCATGTCTGACAGAATTATTCAAGATTTAGGTCCGGAAGATATCTGGGGTCTTTAGAAAGTTGATTTCAACAGACAGACGGACATGGCTTAATCGACTCCGCTCGAAAAATGCTATAAACTTTATACGAAAATATGCCCTAAATGTACTGTAAATACAAAAATACGCCCTAAAGGGCAAAATATGCAATAATAATCGGTAATTGCAAGTCATTACAAAGATTTAGCTGAGGAATTCAAACAAATCTCCTAAATATATATAATTAATTACTTTTGTTACAATTATTTATGACCAGTTTTATAGTATCTTATACAAAGTGCCTAAAAGTAATTAATTTACTCTCTCTTAAGGCATTAATATGACATTAAAGTTACAGGTCCCTTTCATCTAAACAGTGAGAACCTACAATCGATTGCTAACACTTTAGAACTAGTAGCATATGTTAGTTACCTTGCCCCTAGGGAATTTACTGTTTTTAATTCCTTTTATTAAGATATAACTCTTAATATAGAACATATAATATTTAGAGAGAATTTAGTTTTATATTCAATGACATTTAGAAATAAACTGTTTAAAACATCTATCAATTCCCCCAGCTCATTATTCATATTCGAGATCAAACACTTGATATTTGCCTCAAAGACATTTATCTTTTTCATAAAACACACACAATCTAACTACAAATACCCTTCCTCTATATGGGTAAATGCCAACACTATTAAAAACTAATTATTACCTTAGGGATACCTTCCTTCAAAGTGTTTTTTTTTCTTCTTACATTTCTCACATGAACTCGTATGTGAGTGAGAGCATGAAAATGAGCTGACTTTAGGGGAACTTCAATGTCTGCCAGAGGAAAGTGTGGGTGTAAAATGTTAGTTAATTGTAATTCCTACTACTTTTTTTTTTAGAAGTTTTCTCTTTAAGTTCATTAAACAACTACCTCTACCTCAGAAAGTATTTATATATGGAAGTGAGTGAGTTTTTCTTTAGTTTTACATGTAGCTTTTTTCAAGTTTCTATACTTCTACACTTTCAGTTTTTTTTTTTTTTTTTGTTGCTGCTGCAAACAATTTGTTAGTTTTGTAAATTTAAGGAAATGAACAGAAAAAAAAACTAACCATAGTGCGTGCTAAAATTCCGGAAATTGCCAAGTATAAATACAAAGAACCGAGAAAATAAAAAGGCATAAAAATGAAAATAAAATACTACAAGAAAAGGTTATTGCTTTTGGCATATAACAAATGCAAGGGTTTTCTAGAATTAGAACTTCAGATGTTTGCTAGATGTAGTTACTTACTATGTGTGTAAGTTTACTTGTAGTTTTTTTTCTTCGTTTTTGGTGAAATTGAAATTCCTACCAAGAACATAAAAAAAAATAATATTAAGTAATTTTCCCTAGATATATGTAGGTACATGCAGAGTTACACACATATTACACATGTACTCAGTTGTTAGAGAGCAAGTGAGTAAGTACATTAAGGTGGCCCCGTTTGTATGAATATTGATGTCCTTATTCCTAACTAAAATGAAAGTTTAGTTTGTTTGAGGATACCATTTCTCAAAATTTGTTTCCTGGAGTCAGTATTTGGTGAGCTGCCATTTTTGACGTTTTTTGTTTTTTTTTTTCTCGCAAAGGAAATATATGAAATATGGATAAATAAAAAAACATAAAAACCTTAAAAAAGAACCTTTTTAGACTTTTATCCAGCTCAACAAATACTGAACCCAGAACAAAAATATTGATAACCGATATCTAAGAATGATTTAAACCTTTATTTTAGTTGAAGCCACCCTAATATTCATCCTTACATGGTTGCTATCATGTAGTAGTTTAGAGAGCAAAAAAAAAAAAAAAACAAAAAGAAATATTGTTATCTATGGGGAATAATCAAAGCAGGAATTGATAAAGAAATGGAGCGAAAATATTTTATTTGTCTTGCAGAGCTGTACAAGACTAGGAGCTTAGTAAATATTTAAAGCTTTTAATGTTTAGAAGTTTTTCTTTAAATCAATGCTTGGCACACATAACCACCAAGGGCCGAAACTGATCGGATATTTACTTATTAACAACATGAATTTCAATGAAGTTCTTAAGAAATATAAAACATTAGAAACAAATGAACAAATTTAGTTTTTTTCATAATTTAAATACTCGCATAAACACATGATCCTCAATGACCTGCTAATGTAAAAATCATGCAAGTTTCACCTAAACCCCTTCACTATCATTTAATCCTCTATATGAATTACTTCCTTGTCATATACATTTTTGCTCGACACTTCCTCTAAAGGAGAAGTTTCAACTTTTTACAGTGAGCACCAGAACTTTCCGAACAATATATCTTTTTCACTTAAATTTAAAACTACAAAAAATTTAAACCTGTTTTGCTCACGCTTTTGGTATTGCCAAATTTTGATATATCCCAATTCAGGCACGGATCCAAGTCAACAATTTGGGAGGAAATAAAGTAAAATTTATTTTAAATTTTTTCCCCTTTTTTATATTAAAATATTTCGGTTTTGAGAAGGGAATTCCCCCCTTGGATCCACACCTGTCCCAATATTTGGAAATTTTTTGTTTCCTTTGAGAAATGTTAGATCTTTAATAGGAAATTTGAATACTTTTATTTTATAAACCAAAATTTTGTTCCATTTACTGTAAACTTTTCATGGCCTGTTTTTGCAAAATGTCCTTAATGATTTTTTCAATTATGAACTATATATAATTTTATATATTTTTGAAAACTAGACACAATTTCCAGATTATTGATATAAAATATGTCTGTCTAACTTATATTTTCCAATTGTAAAAATAATGGCCTTAAAATAAACTACTAGCAGTAATAAGCTTCTCTCGGTTGTTTTCAGGCAAGTTTGGTAATGCCGTGCTCTGTAAGGCAGTGACATGAAATAAGGGGTTTCCCGGTATTGAAGCTTTTATTCATTGACATTTGACAAGTAGAAATTACGCTATTACTAAAAATGAAACGATACACGCTTCAACAACGCATTGATATTATTAAAATTCACTACAAAAATGGTAAAAATCTTACAGTCGCAGTTCGCAAAACTAAAGCATTTTTGGGTCGTTGTGAAGCACCTTGTCGGACCGCAATATAGAAATTGTTGAAAAAATTCGAGCTGTTGGGATAAGTTAGTGCTGTGAAGAATAAACCCCGTGCACGTTGCTCAAGAACAACTGAGAATATTGCTACTGTAGCCCAAAGTGTTGAAGAAAACCCAGGTTTGTCCATTCATCGTCGTTCTTTGGAATTAGGCATTCCACAAACGTCATTACACCGTATCTTATGATCGGAGTTGGATGATATTGATCTGGACAACGATTACTTTTCAACTAGACGGCGCTACGTACCATTGCTTTTTTACGGGAAAAGTTTCCGGACCGTGTTATCTCTCGAAGAGGTGATCAAAATTGGCCACCGATCCTTGCAACTTCTTCCTTAGGGGCCACGTGAAAGATAAGCTCTACGCCAACAGCCCAGCGTCGATTCAAGACCTCAAAGATAGAATTCGTGAGGCTATCGAGGACATAGGGCAGCCACTTTGCGAATTGGTTATGGAAAATTTCATGTTGTCCTGTAAGCGTGGTCGTGGTGGTCATTTGGCTGGTGTTGTTTTTCATTATTAACGGCATACCTTCCTCTTTATTATGAAATAAACATCCGATCATTTATCTCAAAAAATGGAATTTTTCTTGGAATACCAAAATAACACCTTTATATGACAAAACTTTAAGATTCTGCAAATGGGACTATCTGTTTTAAAGTTTATTTCCATTTTTTGTTTTGGAAAATCCCTAAATGTGAATTTTCTTGCCTATGTGTAATTTTTAGAAACTTTAATTTGAGAGCCTTATTTATCTCCTATGAATAATTGAAGAAGGCTCATGCTGGGGGCATGTACAAGTCGAAATAACTTTCGTTTTTTCACTGGCAGTTAAAAAATTCATCTCAATGTAAAAATATATTAATTTATTCGGGATATGATTTGTTATTATTGACGACGAAATTTAACTGTATAACCATTTGCCGTCGGATATTGAAAATTGACTAAATAGTAAACATCAGTCGAAATAACAGCCTGAAACTAAGCATAAGCTGACTGAAAGCGATGTTTGTTTTTAGAGTTCTTTGGAGAGGTTATTAGCCTATGGTTGGTTATTAGCCTGAAACTAAACAAAAGCCGACTATAAGCCATGATTGTAGTATTCTAAATTCTAGACACTTAAGGTTTAGATTGAATGGAGCTTATCTCCACTGTAGTGATCCACGAACTTTTCTATAGGACTCTGTCAATACTTGTCGAAATTATATTTCAAGCAGAAGGAGAGACAATAACCTTTACACAGATATCTTCATGTATAACGATCTCTATTTTTAGACACAGATTTTGGAAACTAGGCTTGATATGGTCGTAACTGACTGGGGTCTAATGTTGTCCTCTCAACTGCCTTATTCCTTTCAGTACGATTACATTTTGAACATTCCTAAAAGTTTTAATCTTTACTTTCATTGGCTTCCAAATTAATTATGGCTTATCAGCCCTTCCTAAGTCCCCCAAATTATTCCTTGGCTTGGTTTGTTGAGTGACGTATAACCTATTAACTAGAAAATTTACTATACAGCATTGTAATTCTAAAGCCGTACCGAAAGTATTAAATGTCCATTTTGATAGTAGAACCATCATTGTGACCCTGAAATTCTAAAACCTGAGGGTGACTAGTTGCTTTAGCAGTTCAACAAAAGGATCAGTACTTTTCAGGTGTTACCTAATTTTGAATACTTTGCCAACTTAAACTTTGACGTAGGATTGAAGACTTTGCAAATATGAGGAATGGTTGATCACAATTATAGCCGCATCAGAAAACTTTGATGAGGAGAAGGCATCTCTATGTCAGTTATACCTTATTATTGCCTCCTTGGGCAACATGCTCATTATTTGGGAGTTGAATACAATCAGATCATTAAGCACTTCTTATGGCACTTTTTCGCTGTGACAAGGAAACGAATGATCACTTTGGAGACTACTTTTTAACAAGCACTGGTTGGATCAATGGTGCGGATTCTGATAGAGCGTGGATGATGCTCAGTGCTTTAGAAACGTTTTTTTGTGGAAATAATTCGGTATCTCGGCAGCCATTAGAGATATTGTTACAAAAAACATTTCAGCACCAACCATGTGAAATTTTGTAACAATATCTCTAATAGTTCCCAAGATACCGAATTATTTCTCAAAAAAAAAAAAAAAAAAAAACATTCTAAACCACTGTGCGATAGTATCACAAGGCCTCGATAGGCATAAGTTGGATTGGTTTTAACTCTAACAAGCACGATTATGTAAACTTTATCTTTGGAGTATATTTTGCAGTAGTAAAATAGCTTAAAAATTAGTTTTGAAGCATTTCATTGCCAAGTAGTGAATTACGCAGCTTAGTAAGGAAATGCTTCAAAATAAATTTTGAGGCATTTTTACTAACCAAAACTGGAGAGTTTAGGTAATTGTGTTTGTTAAGAAGTGTTTAATGTTCTTACAGTGCTACACAATAGCATTTTAACTGATTATTTTAACACGATGATGTCCTTGGATCCAAGTATTTACCATAACCTCTAAAATCATTACTGTGATGTCAATAAAACTAGTGACAAGTAACGATTTCAATAACTCATTGATCGTAACATATCTCAGAAGCCATTATCAGTTCATGTACATGCAAATGACTGGTAAGAAGCAGTTATATTTCAGATATAAATAAGTCATTATTCCACCACTTCTAAGTAATGCAGTAGATATGTAGTTCTCATTGAAAACAATGTTATGCAGTAATTTTACGACATTACCAAGTCTTTGCAGGCTTGACATAAAGCTTTGTTTGTACATATTTTCAAGTTAAGTGGTTTTGATTGCAAAAACAGCTGAGAATTTTTTTATGATTTTTAGCTCTAGTAGAAGTCAAATTTTAGTACTTCATACTCATAATAAGTTATGTCGTGTGATTGGCGTAAAATCAAGTCTAGACTTAATCATGTTTCAATTAAGCCAAAAAAAAAAAAAAACAACTTTATATTAAGAATTATACCACTTAAACCATAAGTTAAGAATCACTTCAACCTAAAGAATTTTGTCATTTTTTTGTGTATAAACTTAAAGATTGATGGGAATTTCTTAAATTTTAACAAAACATTTTTTATTTGCTTCTTTGAAATTCTAAACTTTCTTTGGCAACAACTTAAAACCTTAAAACCGGCTCATATCTAAAAGTGTAATCAAGCAAAAGAAAAGCTGCAGACTTTTGCTGGTAATATTTTTAAAGAATTTTTTTTTTTTTTTTATAATACTCTAACAATTTCTCTCTTTTTTTTATTCCTGCAGCTTAAATTCGTTTCTTGGTAACCAGTATAAAAAATAAATAAAGAAAAAAAAAAAATATTTAAAAATACAAAAGGATGACACTTGAACAGGTCTTAAATTAAACAGAAACAAAAGGCAACAGGAAGGAGAAAAAAAGAAAACATGTATCTAAAAAAAGTAAAATAAATACCAACAAGACGACAACAATTGTAATAAAAAAGTAACAAGAGTAAAAAAAATAATCAGAAAAAAATATAATAGAAAAAGAAATACATGGTGACAAATAAAACATACATGGTGTTACAAAAAAACCAGTGAGATTAAAGTGTAAAAAAGAAATATTTAAAATAAGCAAATAAAAAATCCCACAGCTAAGTTTAACAAGAACATTGCGTAAGAAGAAGGACACATTTTGTAAAACATTTATGTTATTCCTTCAGTGTTTGTTTAATATTTCCTGTCTTATTTATTTAAGAAATTGTGCTGAACACAAAAATAAAATATGATGATAAAATGTTTTTGTTAAATATATAAGAAAATATTTGTTAGACATTATTTCTTTTAAACAAAAATATAAAACATAGAAAGGACTTTCCTGTCAACTCCATTACCAAAACAGTAATTCTCTCTACTGCTGCAACCATTTCCATTTATACTCTATTAGTTTTTTCTGGGTTTTGTTTATTTTCTTAGTTTTTCTTGTGTGTTTCTATTCAGCTTTATGTGATGCCCTTAAGGAGTCTGGAGTTAGAGATAGTTTACATTTAGTTCACTTTTACATGATTTGACAACAAAAAGGACATCATATTGTCACAACAGGATAAAAAACAATTACCTCATAACAGCAGCAGCTTAAACACACAAAAACTACAACTCAAAACCATTGAAAAAAGGAAAATACATACATATATATATATATAGAGAGAATAATAGTTCCAGTTAGACAGTTGCCATCTTTGGTGATTTTGAGACAAGTGACAACAAAGAGTAATGAGAAGAATAGACAAGGGTGCTGCTGAGACACCCTCAACCACAAGGACTTTAGCAAACAATATGCTGGCACAGGACCCAGCTCTCCCACCAGCAAAAGCACAACAGCAGTATCAGCCACAGCAGCAACAACAGTATCTTAGTAGTAGTTGTAGCAATAGTAACAAATTACAAGCATATCAAGAAAATTTTAACAATGAAATGTCCTTGAAAGATTCCACAAAAATGTTGACAACGACAACAGCAACAACAGCAACACCAACACAATTTGCCACAACGAACAATAAACAACAACAACTACAAATGTCAACTGCACAACATACAACAAAAGCTGGAGCTGCAGCAGCAGCAGCAGCAGCAGCACCTGCTGCAGTAGCTACAACACAACAAACTAGTCGCCTTGAAGGACTTAATCATACAAATAAAAGTCCCTCAAACAAAAACACAAAAAACCTTCAACAGCATCATCAACATCAACAGCAGCAACAACTTCATGAGCAGCAGCAGCAGCAGCAACAGCTCAATACTCAAGTGTATAAAAAATGTCCTGTAGTAATAAACAGCAAATCTTCCTCAACAATAGCGTCGGCAGCCACAACAAAACAACCTCCTTCATTCCATATAAAATCTTTAACCAGCTCATCATTCTTTACATCAGCAACATGCCCCTCTTCCTCCTCATCCAGCAACACAGCATCATCCACAACGACAGCAACAACAAAAACTTCAATATCATTATTAAATTTATTTTTTTACATCATGTGCGTCACATCCTTGGGCTTCTCCTTGTACTGCAGCGTCCGACAAACGCATACGGAGCGCACATTACGACATTTAAGGGAATTCGATGAACGTCTAATGGATCTGGAGATGCAATTACAAATGCAACAGCAGCAATTGCATCATGTTAGCCATACACTGACACAAACACAACAGCAACTACAACAGGCAACATACAACAGCAATACAAACAGTCACAACAACCACAATGACGAAGAGGACGATGATGTTGTGGAAAATGATGGCGATGATGACGATGAAATGGATACCACGGATATGGATTATACCTCCCGAGCCCTGGCTGCCGGAGGTAATTTGAATATTTTACATTTGAAAGATGCCAAAGATGTTACACAAGCTGTTCGTTTATTAACACGGCAAGTGGGTGAATTACATCGTCTTCGACGTGATGTCTCCCAACTACAATTGAGTCGTCGCCAACAGCATCGTCGTCAGACGGGTTTGGGTGGCGGCAATGGTTCCAGTTCTCATGAACGTTTAGGCAATGCAGGTGGTTTGGGTGGCAGCGGTAATTTCCAAGAGTGCGGTTGTCAACCAGGTGAGTTTCAAAATAGTTTATTTAGAATATTCTTTATTTTTTGTTTCTACTTTGTTTATGCAAATTACTTTTAATAATTGCTGCCGTATTTTATTTCATTAAATGTTTTGCATTTAAGTGGCTTTGTGCTCAAGACCTTTAAGGGTTGTTGGGCCGTTGTGTTTCGTTGGTTATTGGCCAAAAAAACACCAAAACGAGCAACGTAATTGCCAAGACTTTTATTTGAATTAGTTAGTTAAAGCACAGCTTGATTATGTGGTTTTTGGTTTACTAAAATTTGTAAAAATAAAATGATATTTTAACAGGGTTTTTTATGGCAGGTGGAGAATTTGTGGGTGAAAGGTTGTTTTAAATTGCCAAACATTTTAGGTGGTTAGAAATTTGTATAAACAACAAATAAAATATGTATAAACATTAAGGTTTTTGGTATTCAACTTCAGTACTTTTATGGGCAATTCGGTAGTTAAAATGGATGGTGGAAATGTTTATAAAAATACTATTTGTTAATTAAGTTTTCTTTAATAAATTTTTAGTTGTATATATTATATTGAACTGAATATTAAATATTCTGAATAAAATGGAACTGGTTTCTTATCGAAATCTTGTCATTATGATTATTCAGTCAAAATTGTACTGAATTGTCATATGTTTTTACAATGATTTCCACATCATTTTCATGATATGCATCTGCTTGTTACATTTATAATTATTATAAGACAATTATGAATGTTCAAGTCATTTTCTGAGGGGGACCTTGTATGGAGACTAGGGAGAAATGTTGCCCCATTTTCGCCATACTTAATAGTATAATTTCAGAGTACTTAGAAATAATTAGTGCAAAATTTTATTAGAATTGCCGCATAATCAACATATTTATGACTGTTTAAGCAGTATTCCTGGGGAAAATTTGAATGGGGGCATGGGCCGATATTGCCCATTTCCAATACCAAACATACCTTCTCAACAGAGAGTATTTTGAAAAGCTTTGTTTTTTGAATAATATGGTCATGTCATGGTTTAAAAATCATAGTGTGTTTATGCTTAACCGTAATGTAATTGTGCCATAATATGGTTGTGCTACTATTAAAAAATGATTCATTGAACCATGATATGACTAAGTATATGATGATTACCAATTAACAATTAATTATAACAAGCAGAACCATAACTAACATGGTTTTATACGAATTTGTCAAATTATGCTGTTCGTATTTTCCATCTGGTTATTGTTGCGTTTTAACCTTTTTAAACCGTTGGTTTATTTCCTTTAAATAAACCGAATACTTTTGATTGCAAATAAAAGCAGTTTTAGTAGTTTAAAATTGTAACAACTCTCTATTTATTTAAAATGTACAACAAAAACAGTTGAAATAGTCACTCAGTGTCTTTATACACGTTTATCAATTCGCAGGAATGCACACACGCTTTATAATGTACAAACTCAAATGTAAACAACAGTTGATGTTAACTCTAATAGCGCCTATGATAAACTCACTGACGACTGCAGCCTCTGCCACTATTTATACACACGCCATCTTTCGTGAATCTTCTACAATGATCTTAACGGACAACAGGAACATTCGAATTCTATAGCTTTCGATGTCAATGTTAGCAGCTTAAACATTTAGTGTTGCCATACTTACAAACAATGCTAATAACCGCATGCTATCAACATTGTTGATTAGTAGAAGCTTCTACTAATGGAAGTGTTTATAAACATGATGAATGCTGCAGGCAGTCGTTACAGACCGTTAAATTCAAATCGCATTCAAAATTATTGAAATTTCAATAGAACTTGAGCTAGATTAAATTAATTCAATTAAATGTTTGTTGCACTCAAATGTAAATTTTTTTATACTTTAGATGTAGCCACATAAATATTGAGATCCAGAAGCACTCCGGACAGCCGTTTTTCCAGAGAACTTCAGATTTTCCTTATGCATTGAATCCTTATGGCGTTACATTTAAAATTTAGGACACAAAAATACAAGTTTGATTGTTTGTTTGTTTGAGCAGCACGCCTAAACGGCTAAATCGATTTTACTGAAATTCTTACTTGGAAGCGTCAATAGGCTATAACTTTTTTCAATAATTTTACCAGAAAGGGAAAAACAGGGGGAAAAACTGGTAAAATTGGCACCTTTAGTTTTTAAACAATATTTACTAAACGGCTGAACCGATTTTTACTACGACAGGGGTAGCGAAGCGCACCGGGTCAATCTAGTAATCAATAAATTTAAAGAAATTTATACAAATCAAAATGAAGAATTAGTTTATAACTAAGATGATACTTAACAAAAATCTGCATATAACTGCAATGGTTTCCGGTAATCAAAAATCAAACAAATCCTTTATTTCAAACTATATTGGTTTGATACAACTACGTTCAGTTGCTGTTAATAGTGTTGTCTATTTAAAATTTAGTCTACTTTTAGTCTCATTGAAACATTCAGTTTCTGGGATAAAGATAATCTACATTCTTCGTTTAAACCTAGATTAAACTAAAAATTATGTTTCTCATTGGCGAGTTAAACCTAAGTATAAAATGCCAAAGCTCAAACGGCTGAAAAATAAAATAAATTCTGCACATCAGCTCTTTGTTTTGATTTGCTTTGTTAACATCAATATAATTTTTAATATACATTTTATATACTTTAATGTCACTTTTCCTTTTATGAAATTTAAAGTACTGCCATAATTATATGAAACATTTTGAGGAATGCACATGTGATTTGCCTTAAAAGTATGGCAAAGCTAACAAAATTGACATTTCGTAATCCATTAGTGAGAAAAACAATCATTGGTTAAAGTTCGCATAATGCTACTTTTAACTGAGAAGTAAGAAACTAGCTCTAAGATAAATTAAATTTTCGCTTAATGATTTCATTTGCTTGGAGTAAAAACTACTTATTAATGTGTTCCATCAAAATAAATTGAAGTTGTATCAAACTAGCTTCAAAAATTTATATCAGGATCAAAGTGTTAGAGTTGTGTCGTTCTAAACAACATAGCCATAGATAAAAATCCGTATATGCGAAATTCGTTAAAAATGTTGAAATATATTCGCTTTGAACTTTACTAACTTGGTGTATGAGTCCAGGTCAAACTATTAATATCGATAATCCGACTGCAACAACATTCTAAAAACAAAAAATTCTCTAATTTAAACTATGTTTTGTTTCTATCAAACAATGTTTCGTTACAGTTTGGTAAATATAAATTCTATTCAAACTATTCTAACTTTTTGACAACAAACTGCTTTTAGTCTCATCAAGAAAGCTTCAAACAATAGAAAAAAACTAGTACGGAAAGTTCGAACCAAACACATTGCAACATTTTGAACGAACTTCACATTCATACTGGTGATATACGAAATGTATGCTTTTCTCACTATTACATTGTTAAAGTTAGGTGTTCTTTACAGTTGAGAGTTAGGTTTATAATTCGAACTTGCCTTGTCTGCAGAAACACCCAGAGCCTTTGGTGATAACTGAAACCTGAAGTCGTCGGACTGATAGACCAACACATTATCATCTATTCTACCGGGGCATCATTTATGATATGTTATCAACTATTTAAGGTCAAAAAGAAGGTTCGTAGGGATCATAATGCAACGTTTTGAAGGAGATAAGGACTGAGATCGAAAAATTCTTAACACACGTTTTTCATTAAAACTTTTAACCCAAGTATTATTTGATTTTTTTTTTATCAAGTTACCTTTGTAAAGCATGTCAGTTATTATGTTTAATGTCAATTATGTTCATTTGTTGTTAATCTAATTAAAATGAGCGACCAGAAAAAAGTGCGTACTAAAATTATTAAATATTTTCAACAAAACCAACCTAACTTGGCCCTACAAAAAGTTGACCAAACAATCAAAGGTCTGCTATCAAACTTTTTCCAATGTTATTAAACAGTACCGGGAGAACTTGTCCGTTGATAGAAAACCTGGTTCAGGTAGGAGGAATGGTCCACATGATGTTTCTAAAGCCAAAAAAAAAATAGAAAGCTCTTTCAAAAGAGCTCCCAACAACTCCGGTAGGAAGGCAGCCCGGTTAGGTCAGTACTCGTACTATTTGGTACGAAAAGTTAAAGCCTATGAAGGTTTAAAAGCATACAAGGCTCAGAAAGTTCCCAACAGGAACTCTGCTAAAAATGTACAGGCCATAGACAGAGCACGGAAATTGAAGTCAAATTTTATACAAAAAATATACCTGCTGCATAATGGATGACGAAATGTACGAATGGATTTTTCGCAGCTTCTAGGTCAATTTGTATGTTGCAGATGCTCGAGGGAATGTTGAAGAAAAGTTAAAGGACCCAATGCAGACAAAATTTCCCAAAAAGTTCTTGGTATGTCAAGTAATATGCAGTTGCGGCAAAAAAGCCAAACATTTGTTACAAAGGACTCTTTAAATACCAAAATTTACATCAAGGAATGTTTAGAAAAAAGGATGTTTCCATTCATAAGACTTCTTAATGTGTCCACTTATTTTTGGCTTGATTTGGCATCTTTCACTATGGTAAGAAAGGTCTTGAGTGGTAAAAAGAACAATAATGTGATATTTGTACCAAGAGAGGCAAATTCTCCAAACTGCCTGTGGAGTGATATTGGGCTCTAGTTAAAGGAGAATTAAAGAGCACAAAAAAGGTGTCCAAAAGTGTGGTAGATTTTAAACGGAGATGGACAACCTGTTCGAACAAAGCGACAGAAATCACTATAAAAACCATAATGGAAGGTTTTCCTAAAAAGGTTCAAAATTTCATCATTAGTGATTAGAACTATAAAAATATTTTTTTTTTTTGCAAATTGTAACAATAAAAAGATTCAAAACTGTAAGTTTAGTGGTTTCATTTTTATTAACATATGTGTATGTTAAAAATTTTTCGATCTCAGTCCTTATGTATTGTTACAGTTAGGTTTTTTTGGACAGTTGAGTCAGTTCACTGTCCATGATACTGTAATTTTCAATCGTTAGATTGCAATTTCATCTAATTTATATTTTGAAACATACATTTGACTTTTAAAAAAGCAACTCTATCTAAAAACTATTACATTCTTAGAGTTAAGTTTTTTACAGTTGAGAGTTAGGTTTCTAACACGAACATTCTGCGAAGTCTTTTTTGGCATGTCTGTCAAATCGTTGGCGAGAAACGAACCCACAAGCCATCGGACTGAGAGACCAACACATTATCATTTATTCTATGGTGGTACAATATATGTGATATATTATCAACTATTTAATAATATATCACATAACAAAATAAAACGACTGCAAAACAAGGTTCTAACAAGGAACTTCACAGGTGCTGGTAGTCGAGGTATTACAAAATGTACCTACTTTACAGTTTGGTTTTTTTGATAGTTGTGTCAGGATTTCAATTCTAACCTTCCTGTCTAGTCACTGTCCATCATGATGCTGTCATTTTCAATCGTTATATAGCAGTTTCATTTAATTTCTATTACGAAACAGTCACTTGAACATACATTTGACATTTCAAGGTTCCAAGATATTTCATTAACAATTTACTCTATCATTGGAATTAACAAGGCTCTCATATTTTCTATTAATTGTCTTGATTTGAAGCAAGGCTCGCTTCAACATAAAGAAACATACTTGACTCATCATTCATTTTATATTAATTCAACATCATGTATCCTAAAAACCAAACAATTATCTTTTATAGCCTTTAAACTATTTCTTTATAAGTTTAATGATTGCTCCACAAACTTTTAAAACTAAAATCTTTTCTTTATATTTGAAACCCTTAGCCCCCCACCCCAACATAAATGTTGAAAGATTAATATCAAGATTATAAATAAAAATTCATTTAAGCGATAATATGGCCATTTTACAAAAATCCCTCAAAATGCCAAAATTTTCTGTTCTCTATAGGATTTTAAATAGTAAAGAAAGGAAATACCACAAAAACCATATACTAAGAGTTGGGCACGTAATCGGGGGTAGAAGAACTAACTACAGGGATTGTGAAGATGTGGGGGCGGGCAACAGAGAGACAGAGAGAGTGAGAGTGGTAGGAAATGAGAAATACAAATAACAATTTAACCAACAAATGATGCTAATACATGAACACAGTTAAAATGAACAGTTTTGCAACATGAATATTTTTACAAACTAGCAGACACACTGGGTTGTAAAATGAACACAGATGTTCAGAATAATATTTCAGCTATATTACTTAGAAATATATAAAAGATATACTACATATCTATAGATGTTTATATGTAAGTAGTCATATGGTTGAGAGCATGTTTATATGTTTTTGAAGCAAATGTCCTTTGTAAAGGAATAATGACTACTTATCCCTCCACACACACATACACTCACATCCAAATGTAAGAAAATCTGTTTTTATAGAGTATAAAGTATCTTCTAAATGTTCAAAGTTTTTTGTTTTATGTGTTAAAATTTTCAGCAAGTCTTTCTTTCATTCATTTATATAATCCGCCTAGATTATATTATGAGTCTTTTTTTTGCTTGCTTTCTTTCTTTGTTTGCTTTCAAGTATAATTGTTGTTGTTTTGTGTTACTTTCAATTCATTACATTTGTGTTCATGTTGTTAATTGTTGGCAAATGTCAACACCATTTGCTTGCTAACCGGCCCCCTCCTCAACACACTTAACAATTTTTGTAAGTGGCAAGTAACAGCAGCAAAAATTGTGTTAATATTCTAATACTTAAAGAGAAAAGTTGTTCATTTTCCCTACTTTTACTTTTTTTGTTTTTGTTTTTGGTGTAAATGTGAACATGTTAAGTATTGTTATTATTACTTCTTATACAACAACAACAACAACAACAAGAACAACAATTTATGCATATTTTACACGCAACATGTTGCTAACAATCCTCGTTTAGGAGAGAAGGTTGACCAAGTTGTGGGTATTGAATAAAACCATTGATTCTAGCATAAAATGTAGAACTATATAGAAAAAACAACGAACTTCAAACATACTAGTCATATAAAAACAGAATGTGTTACATTCTAGGAGTTAGGTTTTTCTGAAAGCTGAGCTAGGTTGCAAACTCGAACCTTTCTTACTAGTTAAACAAGATGTAAAACAATATAACTATATATGATGCTTATGATTACGATAACAAAATTTAAGATTTTCTCACTAACATATATTAAGAGTTAGGTTCGAACCTAGCTGCCTAGCTAGTGTCTAGGACTAGAGTTCTAGTTTTAAAAGAATTTATCAAATTGTATTCAAAAACACAATCAATTATTTACTCTGTAACACATTATTCGTTAGCAAATCGAACCTTTTTTTCTAGTTGTTTTATTATATGGAGTAAGCTTTGTATCTGTTCATAAACTTTGAACAAGGCTATTAAAAAGCAAGGTTCGAAGCGAACATATTGCAAAACTTTTGATATACTTCATGTTGGTAGACTGCTTCTTGACAACAGAGTTAGGTGTCCAATGCGAACATTGTTGACTAAAAAACAGTATGATCATGACCTTAGAAAATACAACATGAATGTAAAAACCAAAGATACCCAGCAGTTCTAGGAGACAGTCCCGAACTAGTGATTTTACCCATCATTTAGGGTGGGAATAAGTTACTTCAATAGCTACGTGACTAGTTATTTTAACATGGGCATGTCCTAAGCAGGGGGTCAATTGACCCTTTTGACTTCAATGAGACTGTCTAATAGCTGGTCCAAAGTAGTCAACGCATTGGATTCACATACTGGTTAAATAGCGACAGTTACCTAAGTGGTAACTTGATCAAATACATAACTAGTTATTTTAACATGTACGTGTGCTAATTGATCTCAAATAGTCAGCTAAAAGACATATCATAGTCAGTCCAAAAAACGATAGCTTGTAAAGAAACCTTTCTTCGACAACTCTCCAATGGATTGCTTCTAGTGGGAAAAATAACTACTTTCTAAAGTGCAGTACAAAAAAGAACGTTTAAAGTGACTTCACTTTAGGTTACTAAGAGACACTAAAGTGACTATTGACTGCATGCTATGTTAGATAGGATATCAATATACTTAAGCAAAAATTAAAATTAACTGCATGAGAATTATATCAACACAATTTGTATAAAACCAGTTTGAACGAATTATCACACAACACGTTTGAAGTGACTACACTCCAGATAACTTAGAGACACTTAAGTGACAATTGTCTCTACGCTAGATTACCTGGGACGTATAAAGTAACCAATTGTCTTATCTCTGCGCTACAAAGAGCACATACGTCTCAAATGACCAAAATATATAAATTGGGGTCAGCCAAGTGATAAAACATTTGTGACGGTTACTGTCTATAAGGGATACATTGACTACTTGCTTAGCTGCTGGGTATTTTAACATTTTGAACGAACTTCACACTTATAGGTGATACAATGACAAAATATCTTCTATTTTTACTAACACATTATTATAGTTAGGTTTCCAACTCGAACCTTGTTGTATACTAAGAACACAACATAGTAATTGGTTTGATTCCAACATTATATATAATTTGGCACACAGGAATGAAGTTTGTGTGTTCGAAATTAACAAGAAGGGAGCTTAAAATCCGTTCTAGAAAGGTTCAAACGAAAAAAGTTGTAACATTTTGAACTAACTTCACACGTATTGTATCAACAAAATAGGTGCTATTCGTATGGTTATGTTTCCAACTCGAACATTGTAGTATACTATGCCCATAATGTACCAATTGGTTTGATTAAGAACGAAAGAATCGAACCAAACGTATTGCAACATGTTAAACGAACTTCCAGTCATATATGAGCAAAAATTGGATGTGTTTTAACACTCTCACATTTCCAGAGTTTGTTTTTTTTTTAAAGCTGATTTAGATTTTCAATTCGAACCTCCTGAATCATTACATCCATATTAAACTTACTGACTGCTTTGGTAACATATCTCCTAGTCAAATCAATTTTAATAGATTGACAGTTTTGTTAGCGTATTGGAAAATGTTAAATATTTAATATTATGGTTCTATGTGTTTAAGAAGTTTAAAACAAAGAGACAAGTTTGAAGAAAATTAAAATGGTTGGTAGCAAACAAAACTTGTTTGATGTTAAGCATGATCATGGCATTGTATACAATTAATAAGGAAGGTTAAAGTTGTAATCCTAACTCAGCTATGAAAAAACCTAACTTTAAGAACATGTTAATGCGGAAAGCACATATTTTGTTATTAAGTCACTTTTATGTTTGAAATTCGTTCAAAATTTTGCAAAACCATACGCTGTAGCGGTCTGTTCTATATTTATATTTATTTTAAACTTTATATCTAAACATAAGTCAACCTTCCCTAATATGTTAGCAATAAAATTGTTAACATAAGAGCATAAATTTGCTCTCAAACCCAGTAGCAGCAACTAACTGTATAGTAAGTAGCAGCAGTATGTTGAAAGTCCTAATCTAAAAAGTAATCAAAGTTTTGTGGTTTCGGCACGACAACAAAGAAAGAAACAAACTCCCCCAAAAAAAGAAAAAAAAAAAGAAAAAAACGACAACAAAATTCAAATAAATATACATACACATATCTTTTAGAAGTATGTATAATATCACGTCTTATAACTAAAACAAACATTAGCAAATACTTAGAGCAACACACTTTTTTTCTTTTTCTCTGCCAACCATTTTTGTTTGTCTGAGTTATTTCTGTTTATTTGTTTTTCTTTCTGTCTCATTACTTTAGTGGTCATTTTCATTATGTTCTTGTTGGGGTTTCCCATTCCCCTCATCACTCTTCTAATTTCTAAGCAAATTAATAAAAATCTATAACAGTTTTTCCAATTAATAAAATCTCTAAACAACTATAAATTATTTTCGAATTCAGCCACTAAAACCAAATGTTTTCTATACATATTTTACAGAAGGGAGATTTTAATTTTGGGTTCAATTTACCCTTAAAACAATTAGTTAAACTCTTAAGGTTTTCTACAAATATTAAATTTAAGGGTAGAAATTGTGTGTTTTTGTATGATTTTGTTGTGTTTTTTTAGTTTTTATTGTGACCAAAAATTGTCTCTGGGGACCAGTGACACTTGTCGTGTGGTTATTTACCACTAGATATGAGACATAATGTGTGTCTTTATAAAATAATTTTATACACTTCGTTTTAAATGCACTCACTCACTCGTACATACATATGGTTGGGATAAATTCATTTTTATTGATTTAACACAAAATTGTTCACAAATAGAAATGAAGTTTGTGGTTTGGAAATAATTTGGTATAGTTTCTTTTCCTGCCAAAAGCAGATGAAACAAACAAATTAAATTTCTGTTAAAGCTTTTATATCAAGTTATTTAGGTTAATTGGTTAATTACTTAAAACTATTATCTAGTTTAAACTTACGAATTTGTTAAATTTTTAATGCTGGCATTTGTTTTTTTTATGACTACTAAGGGTTGTTGCTGTATTTAGTGATAAAATTGGTCACTTTAGATCAATATATCTCGTAGCTGTTTGAAGTTGGTTTGATACTACTTCAAAGTAGTTTCATGCAACATATTTCATTTGAAGCGAACATAAGTATGCATTAATTAAGCTTTGAGTTGTAAACCTAACTCAGCTATCAAAAAACCTAACTCTAAGAATGTGTTAGTGTTACAGAAACATATATTTATATTATGTCACCCATATAGGTTAAATTCGTTCAAAATGTTGGAAGCTGTTTGGTTCTAACCATGCGTTCAGTTGATTTGAATGTTTGAAGCTTGTTTGATACGATTTATATCAAGCTCTCCAGATATCGCTGTATACGAATAGATTTAGGTATCTCATCAAACGTGTTCAAAATTAGTTCAATGGTATCGTAAGGCTCCATTCTACTTATTTCTATCTCTATCTCTTACTCTTTTACTTTTATTTTCAATGACCTTTTAAATCATCCTTTTGCACAGGACAGCCAAATTTGCTATTCATATTCATTCAATTATAAGCCATGCCTGGCGGTGAATGGGGCAATGAGGAAAAACATGTATGACTCGTAGTTCAATCCGTCTGATCTTCTTTCTATATACAACACATATGTATATATCTTGTATGGTCTGAATTTCAAAGCTATTTTAAGAGCTCACAATAGAATGCGAAAGTGCTTGTCGCTGATAGTATGCTAATCAACTCCCGATACCAGCAGATTTCAACGCAATACAATTCAAAAAGAATCAATGCAGAGCACCGAGCAACACCCTACAGGTAAAATGCAGTAACTTTCAATGTCGGAAAGCTCAGAACAAGGTCCACAAATACAACTACCTCTTTGCTGTTACCCAGAATATATATAATACCTGTTTGATGCAACACAATATAGTTTGATCGAACCAATATAATGTAACGAATGTGCAATAGCGATTTGAGTTTAACGGTCTGTAACTACTGCCTGCAACATTCATTATGTTTATGAGCACGTCTATTGGTGGAAGCTTCTACTCATCAACGATGTTGATAGCAGGCGGTTACTAGCATTGTTTATAAGAACTTTTCGTAGGCTTCTAATTGTAGTTTGACTTGATTTAAATAATTCTAAGTGAAACAACTATTATTTAGCATTAAATACCAATATTTATTTATAGTTTATAATGTTTCGAAACAACTGAACGTTGTTTGATCTAACCAAATTAGTTTGAAATAGAAAATATTGTTACGAATTTGCAAAAGCGATTTAAATTTAACGGTCTGTAACATTCATCATGTTGATAAACACGTCCATCAGTAGAAGCTTTTTCTTATCAACATTGTTTATAAGTGTGGCAACACTAAATGTTTAATCGAAAGCTCTAGAATTCGAACATACGAGTTTTGACCGTTAAGAACAATCTCGACTATTCGGATGAAGATAGCAGTGTGTATAAATAGTGACTGCGGTTGCAGTAGTCAGTGAGTTGATCATATGCACTGTTAGAGTTAACATCAACTGCCTTGTACATTTAAGTTTCTACATTATAAAGAATGTGTGTATTTCTGCAAATTCATAAAAGTGTATAAAGACACTGAGTGACTATTTTAACTGTTGTTGTTGTACATTTTAAATAAATAAAGAGTTGTTACAAATTTTAAACTACTAAACATCTTTTATTAAGAATCCGGTTTATTTAAAGAAAATAAACCAACGTTTTAAAAAGGTTAAAACGTAACAGTATGTTTTTTAAATGTGAGAAAAAATAGAAAATAGGTAAATAGTTTAATAACAGATGATTGGTGTAAGTGAGAGTATTGAAAGTTAAAACTTTTATTGTAGATTTCTATAATGCAATATCAAATTATTCGGAGACTGGTCAGCAAGAACTGCTTATGGCTATTGTTTAATATCTACAAATTGTTCTTAATTCTGGGGAGTATGGCATTACATTTTTAGTAAGAATGAATTTTGATTAAAGTGTTGCATTCCCATAAGCTTCAATATTTTTTCTCTCTATGAGACTTCCCCATATTTAATCCAATTTAACCAGATTTTTATGAAATTTGTCCTTAAATAATTATAGTTTTCCTGACTGTTGTCAGCTACTGCTGCCGAAAGCAATAAAACATTTTCGAAATTATTTTTACAAACAAACCAAGCAAACAACACACTTCTGTTTTTTTCTGTGTGCATGCTTCACCCAATATAAATTATTTGCCAAAAACAAAACGAAAAAAAAACCCAGGAAAAAGTGAAAATATTTTTGGTATTGTTTATGAATGTTGTGCAGTATCATATCAAATGTAAACGTACCATAATAAATTCATGTTTGTTTATAAAGGAGTTGGTTGGGTGGCGAGAACAGGACACCAAGAGCAGGCAAGGAGAGTGTCACAAATGAAGGTGACAAGCCACAATGGTGTGTTACCCAAAACACAAATTGTACTGCAACTGGGAGAGAACACACATCTGCTATGAAATATAAATGAAATAAAGGAACAACAAATTTATAACATATTTTATAGGGTACAACAAAAAAAAACCAAACAAAACAAAACCAAACAAGCAAACTAACCTACCAAGCCAAATCACACGAGCCAGCCAGCCAGCCAGCCAACACAATTAAGCCACTCCGGCTGTTGTGGAGCAATAAAACCCAACTAATATAGGGACAGTGTCAGGTATAATGAAAGGATGTTTAATGAAATGTCTTAGGTGTCCTTTATTGAGGGCTTTTACTGTTTAGAGCGATTATTTATATATTTCTACATTTATCCAGTTGCAAGTTTAACGTGTGTGTGTGTTTAGAAATATATAGAAAACATAACGGGAAACAATAAATGACACTTTTAACACTTAAAGTTAGACACTACATACACACTAGTAAGGATACACGCACACTCACACACAATATATATCAGAAAAATAACGTAACAATATTCAGAGAAAACATTGGCTGAACATTTTACAATTAATAAAACTTTTCCATGATCTTAATCGTTACATGGGCTATTACCTTAATGCATTACTTAGTAATAGGTGGTCATTACAAGTCATAAGCGAAGCCAAGTCACATGAGCTAGCCAACACAATTAAGCTGTTGTGGAGCACTAAAACCCAACTAATATAGGGGAAGTCTCAGATATAAACAAGGGATTTTAAATGAAATGTGGTCATATTAGCCATTACTTTGTAACACAGAAATCATGAATAAGATCTACAAGCAAATATTTGAATTCTTAATTATATATTCAAAATCATTAAATATTTTCTTTAAGTGTACTTATTTGCTTTATTGCAATATGCTACCAAAATTGTATTTGTGCCAAAAAAAAAAAAAAATAATTCGAAACAATTTTTTCTCTGTTAGTTTTGGTTTAGCTCCTAAAACTAATTTCGGAATTCTTGCACCAAATTGTAGATATTTTTTTCTATTTTTGAATTGTGTGTCCTTTGTACTGAGATTCAAATAAAAATAATCCTGGTTGGTGTCACAAACAACGCACACATTTTATTATTATTTTTTTTGTTTATAGAAAAGATTTATGGGATTTCAAAGTGGTGTCAAGAGAAGGGCTATCAGACTTGAATGCGTTTTATTTTGGGGGTTATAAAAATGAAAAACTACTTACCGCTTATTAAAGGCGAGTACAATGATAATTTTAAATCTGAAAATGAGAGAAAAATATATTTGTTTACTAAAATGTGTGTAACAGATTTTTTAAAAATTATTGTTTCATTATAATGTGAAAAAATTGCAAAGTGAACAAGAAATTATCGACATAAAATGCTAGTTCCAATTGAAAAATATATTATCAATGAAAACTCATTGAATTTAGGAATTTTCTACAGAAAATGTTGCTCACAGATGTGTGAGAGGAATTTCTATAGACAATTTTAATAGTTGAATTTTCTAGAGAATATTTTGCTCTCATTACAAATCAGTAAGCACCGGTAAAGACACGTCCTGAGTCCTAAGTTTCCTGAAGACAGAGGAAAGGAGATTGGAAGGATGTTCCTCTTTTTCTTCCTCTCTCTTCTATAAACTCAAGACTTGCTCAAGTAGACTTGACGTGCACTAAAGTTTCACATTGTTACCAATTTGCAATAGCGATTTGAATTTAAGAGTATGTAACAACTGCCTACAGCATTCATCATGTTTATAATCACGTCCATCAGTAGAAGCTTCTAGTTATCAACAATATTGATAGCATGCGGTTATTAGCATTGTTTATAAGTATGGCAACACTAAATGTTTAAGCAGCTAACATTGATATCGAACGTTCTAGAATTCAAACATACTAGTTTGTCCGTTAAGAGCATTGTAGAAGATTCACGAAAGATGGCGCGTGTATAAATAGTGGCATAGGTTGCAGTCATGAGTTGAGTTGATCATAGGCGCTGTTAGAGTTAACATCAACTGCCTTGTACATTTAAGATTGTACATTATAAAGTGTGTGTACATTTCTGCGAATTAATAAAAGTGTATAAAGACACTGAGAGACAATTTGACCTGTTTTTGTTGTACATTTGAAACAAATAAAGAGTTGTTATAATTTTAAACTACTAAACGGCTTTTATTTGAAATCAAAAGTATCCAGTTTATTTAAAGGAAATAAACCAACGTTTTAAAAAGGTTAAAACGTAACAATATAGATAATTTTTTTCTCATTTAAAATTTGCTCTCATTCAAAATCTGTTGAATTTTTTATAGACAATTTAGCTCTCACTGAAAATGTGTCTAATTTTCTATAGAGAATTTTGTTGTAATTGAATATGTGTCGAATTTTCTATAGAAAATTAAGTTTAAATTGAAAATGAGTTAAAGTTTCTATAGAAAATTAGTTGTCATTTAAAATAAATTTAATTTTCTGTAGAAAATTTTCTTCTCATTAAAAATAAATTGAATATCTCATTGAGAATGTGTCGAATTTTCTATAGATGATCTCGCTGTCGATGAAATTTTATTCAAAGTTGGCTCTGAAGTAAATTTTCTATAAAGAATTTTAATTTCGAATTTTATATAGAAAATGTTGCTGTCATTCAAAATCAGTTGCATTTTTATACCCTTCACATTCCGTTTGTAATATCCACAATATAATTTTCCGACCCTATAAAGCCATGTCTGTCTGTCTGTTGAAATCAATTTTCTGAAGACCTCAAATAACTTACAAACTTGATTCATACATCAGTTAATCGGGTATTCTTCCGGCTCGGTTGTTATTTAAAATCGAGAAAATCGGCCCACAAATGACTTTGATATAGGGAAAAAACCGGAACAACCTCGATTTTTGGCCTGTTTTTGATCGATATCTGGATTACTAAGTTATTAATATAGACAATATGGATATCTAATGATAGATATTTCAAAGTCCATTGCAACGGTCTATATAAGGCTTTAGTAATTTGGACCTACAATGGGTAAAAATCGGGAAAAATATTTTTTAACCCGATTTTTTTTTTTTACCAAAAAAAAATATTTTTGTCATAAATTTTTGCACTTGTAAATTTAAAAAAATTAAAAAATTAAATAAAATGTTGAAAAAAATTTTCAAAAAATATTCGAAAAAAAATTTTGAAAACAATTTTAAAATTAAATTATTACTTCTTAAAATTGTTTTCAAAAATTTTTTTTTTGATATGTTTTTTTGTAAATTTTGAAAAAAAAATTTTTGTTTACCTAAGATTCGGCACAGCCGAATATAGCTCTCTTACTTGTTTTTATAGAAAAGGTAATTTTCTACTGGAAATTTTGCTCTCATAGAAAATCAGTTTAATTTTTTAAAGAAACTTGTAGTCTCAATGAAAATGAGTTGAATTTTCAATAGAAAATTTCCTCTCATTGAAAATGTGTTAAATTTTTGGGTATATGACTTAAAAATGTGGGATTTACAATAGATGGCGTATCTTTTGAATGTGCTTTTTGTTTTTAATAACTTATATGTCATATTGTAGGGTACATATCTGTCATTTATTCTCACTTAATTATTGGACATTATAGTGTAAACAAAAAGTTTTTTTTGCTTCGAAAATGTCGAATTTTGTGTCAAAAAAGCGTCATAAGCAGGAAGTTTTGCTTTACTTCTTGAATTTGAAAAAAGTACCGCTGAAGCACACCGATTGCTTACCAAAGCTTATGGTGAATGTGTTCTATCGGTTTTAACATGCGAGAGATGATTTGTGTGGTTCAGAAGTGGTGATTTTGACACAGAAGACAAACTGAACTAAAGCTATCAAAATCATTGGGAGCAATTCAAGCAGCAATTTCAAAACGTTTGCGAGCAGGAGGATTCATGCAAAACAAGAGAAATTGTGTACAAATTGAAGCCAAGATACCCTGAAAGACAATTTTTGTCCGAAATTATGCATGAACCCCGTAAAAAGAAAAAATTTTTGATTGAAATCATTCGAAAAACGTCCAGCATTTCGCCTGTCTAATTTTCTACTGAAAATGTTGTTTTCATTGAAAACCAGTTCAATTATCTAAAAAAAAATACTTGTACCCTCATTAGTATAATTTTGGAATTTTATGGTCAAAATTTTGATCCATTCAAAAAATCATTAAAACAGATTTTTGTTTTTTTTTGCTACAGAAAAATTTGATCTCATTAAAAATTAGTTGAATTGGACGAATTCCTTAAAACTTTTTTTCAAATAAAACTAAAATTTATTTGAATTTTTATAGGTTTTTTTTGGATAATAAATTTTCATTATTTTAGATATTTATTGAGAAACTTCTAAAGTCTTTTTTTATATAAATTTTATAAGACATCTGCACAATACACTTTTATATATTTAGAATCGGATATACAGATATATGTATTTTTGTCCACATATAAGATATAATTATAAATGACATATTTACGCGTTTGCACACATTTTATAGATTTTTCTTAGTTTTTCATTAAATTGTCTCAATAAAATCACACAATCAAACAATTGAAATGCCATCAGTGTAGCATCAACATGCAACTTATGCCTCGCGTAAGTAAATTGTCTTCGAGAGCAAAGTTTTTTTTATTTTATTTTTTCGGGGAAATAGTATGTGACAGTAAGAATGTTGCACTCCCAGCTTAATGTCTTAACATACCGCACTACAACAAAATTTCCCAATATGCAATAAAATACAATGCATTTGTTGGATGTGCAAGGCAACCACTATTCAGTAAATTCTCAGTCCGCCAGCCAGACATACAGTCACTCATACTCATTCTCAGAATTTGAAAAATCTGCTTGTAAAAATCACAACACAGTTGTGTATGGAACTATAAATAAATTTCGATACATACTCACTCAAACTCACATATATATTTTTTTTTTTGGTAATTTTTTCGGTTTCGCTTGAGCCAAAAATAAAAAAAAAAAGAATATAATCGGAAAGAAAGGAAAATAAATTTGTCATCTACAGGGAGTGGGAGTTAAAAGGGGTTGTGAACGGTGTGATGTCAGGTTAAGGTAATCGAGTGAGTGCGCTTGTGGTGGTTCAGCTGTGTTTGTATTTGTTTATTTTATTAAAAGTTGTTAAAGGCTGAATGGCCTGAATGAAATATTGTTGGTTGGCCATGTACAAATTGAATTATGTTTTGTTGTTTAAAAAACCGGGTCAGATGTGGAAGTATGTTTAGTGCAAACAAGAAAAATATATAATAAATAAAAATTTAACAGATTTCCAAACAAAAAAAAAAAGCAAGTAAGAGAGTTATATTGTGCTATGCCGAATCTTATATAACCTTCATCAAATTATACTTTAAAATAAAAATATTTAATATAATTTAAAAAAATTGTTAAATTTTTTTTAAATTTTAATCTTTTTTTTTTTAAATTTAAAAAAAAAAATAATTTTTTTTCAAAATTTTTAATTTCTTTTTTTTAATTTATTAGTGAAAAAAATTATATAACAAAAATATTTTTTTTGGAGAAAAAAAAATTCGGGTTAAAAAACATTTTTTTTTTAAATTTAAAAAAAAAAAAAATTAATTTTTTTTAAAATTTTTAATTTATTTTTTTTTTAAATTTATTAGTGAACAAAATTTTATAACAACAACAATTTTTTTTGGAAAAAAAAAAATCGGATTAAAAAATATTTTTTCCGATTTCGACCCATTGTAGATAAGACTTACTATGACGTTATATATGTACGTCGTTGCAAAGGTCTTTGGAATATCTATCATTAGATATTCATATTGAATGTTAGATCAAAATACCAGATATAGAGCAAAAATACGTCAAACATGGAGGTTGTCCTGGTATTTTCCTTATATTTCAGCCATTTGTGGGCCGATTATCATGATTTTAAATAGCAGCCAAACCGGGTCTATAGCGGATATGTTGGTGTATGAATCATGTATGTAAGTTATTTGGCGACTACGGAAAGCTGATTTCAACATACAGACGGACAGACCGACATGGCAATATCGACTCTATAAAGATCCAGAATATATATACTTTGTGGAGTCTCCAAACTTATATATGTATACGCTTCTCACTCATGGTGAAGGATACAAAAAATGCCAAACAAACTGAAATGGATACGAAAATCCCATACCATTGATTTACTTGCCATCATTCAAATATGAACAAAACATTGTCAAGAAAAAATTTAACTCATTTGAAAATTATCTAAATATTCTATAGAAAACTCGATTTATAATACATTAGAGTTACTAGAGAGAATCTTTTTTGAATAATTATCAAAACTACGACCCTTAAACATTTCCTCTAATATTAATACTTAAATTTTCAACAAAACTTTACTAAATTTAAATTAGATATTAAACAAATGTATTTAAAAACGAAATCACAATAAATCAATTCAGAGATAAAAATTTAATTAAATGCAAATTCATTTGCATGATTTTCAAATAAAATACAACACAACTCAATAAATAATATTAAAGAGACAAAAGAACAAACAAAAACAACATAAAGAAATAATAAATTATTTATAAATGAATATATGTATATACGTACAACAACAATAAGAATTTAAAATACTTTATGGTGTATTTGACTCTCTGTGTGAAATCTTGAATGCCTGCAGTTTTTGACTTCAATTTTAATTTGTTAAGTCTTCAAAAAGCCAAAATGATAATGATTTTGACCATATAACCATATAACTCTAAATGATATAAAAGACAAATAATGATATTAAATTTACATTCGTTTCATAATAATAATAATAATAATGTAATATTCAAATGCATGAATTATAAACTAATGAGACAATCAAATTTAATATCATATTGCTACAGTAGTATTTGTAATATAGCACAGTTTAAGAATTGTATGTATTTTAACAAAAAAACAAAAAAAAGCTGTTTAAATATATTTTATAAAAATAGAGCAATTGTAACAATTGTAACAATGTCTTATAACATGTTTAGCTTACTGCTAGTTTTGTTTACACAACTGCAAGGTGATTGCTCTTAAAATCTAGAATTTAATATTGTACTTTGGAAATATTATGAACAACATAAATAGAGCATGTAATATTACTCAGTAGGAAATTTAAAGAGTTTTCTCTAATTGAAAATTTGCTGAATTTTCTATAGAAATTATTCAGAATAGAGAAATTATCAAAATGAGTTGAATTTGTTACAAACAATTCTATAGAAAACGATTCTGCCATTGAAAATAAGTAAAATTTTCTTTAGAAACTGTTACTGTCAGTCAATAGACTGAAGGCAATTTGCACTCACTGAAAATGTGTTGAATATTCTTTAGAACAGTGCTACACATTCATATTGTTCAGGTTACGAAGATTTTCGTCAACCCGAATGTAAACAATAGAGCGTAAAAAAATAAATATTTCATTCAGTTCCCTGCAGTCCCGAACTAGTTACTTCAATAGCTACGTGACTAGTTATTTTAACATGTGCATGTCCTAAGCAGTTGACCCCTTTTGACTGCAATGAGACTGTTTAATAGTTGGTCCAAAGTAGTCAACGCATTGGATTCACATACTGGTTAAATAGCGACAGTTACCTTACTAGCTACCTAACTGGTAACTTGATCAGCTACATAACTAGTTATTTTAACATGTACGCGTGCTAATTGACCTCAAGTAGTCAGCTAAAAATACATATCATAGGCAGTCCAATAAACTATAGCTTGTAAACAAACCTTTCTTCGACAGTTCTCCAATGGATTGCTTATGGTGGACAAAATAACGACTTTCTAAAGTGCAGTACAAAATAAACGTTTAAAGTGACTTCACCATAGGTTACTAAGAGACACTAAAGTGACTATTGACTTCATGCTATGTTACATGGGATACTTAAGCAAAAATAAAAATAAACTGTATGAGAATTATATCAACACAATTTGTATAAAACCAGTTTAAATGAATTATCACACAACACGTTTAAAGTAACTACAATACAGATTACTTACAGGCACTTAGGTGACAATTGTCTTCACGCTAGATTACCTGGGATGTATAAAGTAACCAATTGTCTTCTCTCTGCACTACAAAGAGCACATACGTGTCAAATGACTAAAATATACAAATTGGAGTCAGCCAAGTGATAATACATTTCTGACGATTACTATCTATAAGGGATACATTGACTACTTGCTTAACTGCTGGGTTGATTTATATTGTTGCAGAACTCTCATTCATGAGTTGAATTTTTTTGGGCCGGTAAAAAGGAGTATAACTTTATATACATAATTTAGCGCTCTTTCAAACTGAATTTAATTTTATAGAACATTTTCATCTAATTGAAAATGAAATTAATTTTTTTTATAAAAATTAGCTCACATTGATAAATTTTCTTTATAAATATTGGTATCAGACTTCAATTTTTTATAGAAAATCACTATTTAATTTGTGTGATAGGTACCACGCCCACTGATACAATACCGCCCAATTTCAGCCAAACTATGTACAATAATAAGTGAGATATTCGACCATAATTGTTTACACTTCCACAACTATAGTTCTCTGGATATTCGAAAATAACTATTTACTTTGTATGGAAGGGTCCGCAACCCCTGTTCCGATCCATTTCATTTTTGGTTGAACTTCATGGACTAATAAGAAATTAAATATAAAGTTTGAAGACTGTCCCAATTATAGTTCTTCAGATATTACAAAAAATAACTATTTATGGGTATAACTTTGTATAGGTGGCGCCATTTTCATCCCAGAAACGCACAATGGTAGTGAAGTAAATTTTGCGTTTTTCACAACTATAGTTCACCAGATATTCCATAATACTTTTTATGGGAAGTGCCACGCCCACACGAAATTTCAATATTAAAAGTATCCTATTGTTTTTTCCGGATATAGAGGAACAACAGAATACAGTAACAATTTGAAGAGGATCCGTCCAGTGGTTTTGGCTTCTATAAATCACAGACAAACAAACAAATAAATAAACATAAGGAGTGAGATCGAAAAAAGCTTAACACACGTTTTTCTTTAAAACTGTTAATGTTTCCACTTATTTTTGGCCTGATTTAGCATCCTGTCACTATGATAAGCTATGATATGAGTGGTACAAAAACTCTAATGTACAAAGAGAGGCAAATCCTCCAATTTGTGATATGGAGAGATATTGGAATCTTGTTAAAAGAGAATTGAAGATCACAAAAAAGTTGTCCAAAAGTGTGGTAAATTTTAAACGGAGATAGACTACCTGTTCGAACAAATTCACAGAAAGTGTTTCCGTAAAAGGTTCAAAAATTCATCACTATTGATCAGAACTACAAAAATATTATTTTTTGTAAGTTGTATTGAATTGTCAATAAAAAAGATTGCAGCTTTTCAATTATCAATTATTTTGCTCTCATTCGGAATGAACATTCGGACTGAGACTTATTTTCTATAGGAAATATTTCTCTCATTCACAAGGAGACAAATTAACCAAAGAAAAGTTTTTTCTAAAGTAAATTTGAACAGGTCTTTTAAAGATAAAATTTTTTGCTCAAAATAATAAATTTTGCTATTAATAGCCTTGTATTATTTCATATTTATCTCATGAGAAAATTTCCTAGTGTCCTTTTTTTTTGCACAGGCCCAAAACATGTTTAAATAAATCAAATCAAATTTTCTTCGAAACACAAGTTTTGCCCAACTGCCAAACTTAAGATAAATTAAGGACAGGACACCATAATAAATGTGGTTTATAATAAATCTGAGGGTGTACTAGATTTTGTCTATGTCAGTATATTTTCAAAACCACACACACTACCACTCACATACTATATGGATGTGTGTGTGTGTGTGTGTATTTTGTTAAATCTTAAAATTGTGTGGCTCTATACCATATACTTACTACTTTAAAATATCATTATTATTTCTTTTTATTTTGGTATAAAATATTAAATTTCTATCAGAAAAATACTAAGTGCCTATAGAAAAATTCTAAATAAAATCAAATTTCTGAATTGATAAACGATAATGAAGAATAAGTAAAGAAAAAAAAAAAAAAAAAAAAACTCAAACAAACAGAGAAATAGAAATCATGCAGAAATTTCAAACATCCATTACTGCAATACTGGAAAACAATCATAATACAATCAGGGACAACAAACACATGCACAGATACATGCCAAGGATATATATTAATATATGAGTTAAAGCATCCAGCAGTTAAGCATGTAGTCAATGTATCCCTTATAGACAGTAACCGTCACAAATGTTTTATCACTTGGCTGACTCCAATTTATATATTTTGGTCATATGACACGTATGTGCTCTTTGTAGTACAGAGAGAAGACAATTGGTTACTTTATACATCCCAGGTAATCTAGCATAAATACAATTGTCACTTAAGTGTCTCCAAGTAATCTAGAGCGTAGTTACTCGTTCAAACTGGTTTTATACAAATTGTGTTGATATAATTCTCATACAGTTTATTTTTATTTTAGCTTAAGTATACTGATATCCCATGTAGCATAGCATGAAGTCAATAGTCGCTTTAGTCTCTCTTAGTAACCTATAATGAAGTCACTTTAAACGTTTACTTTGTACTGCACTTTCGAAAGTAGTTATTTTACCCCCCAAAAGCAATTGATTGGAGAGTTGTCGAAGAAAGGTTTGTTTACAAGCTATTGTTGGACTGCTATGATATGTCCTTTTAGTTGACTATTGAGCACTCGTACATGTTAAAATAACTTAGTTATGTAGCTGACCAAGTTACCAGTTAGGTAGCTAGTAAGGTAACCGACGTTTTTTAACCAATATATGAATCAAATGCATTGACTACTTTGTTCCAGCTATTATAGAGTCTTATTGTAGTCAAAAAGGGTCAATTGAACCCCTTCTTAGGACATGCACGTGTTAAAATAACTAGTCACGTTGCTATTGAAGTAACTAGTTCCCACCCTAAATGATGGTCAAAATCACTAGTTCGGGACTATCTCCTAGAACTTCTGGGTACTGGTATCCCATGTAACATAGCATGAAGTCAATAGTCACTTTAGTGTCTCTTAGTAACCTATAGTGAAGTCACTTTAAACGTTTACATTGTAATGCACTTTAGAAAGTAGCAAATTATTGGAGAGTTGTCGAAGAAAGGTTTGCCTATGATATGTCTTTTAGCTGACAGCTATGTAGCTGATCAAGTTACCAGTTAGGTAGCTAGTTATGTAACCAGTATGTGAATCCAATGCGTTGACTACTTTGGACCAGCTATTAGACAGTCTCATTGTAGTCAAAAGGGGTCAATTGACCCCCTGCTTAGGACATCCACGTGTTAAAATAACTAGTCACGTAGCTATTGAAGTAACTAGTTCCCATTTTAAATGATGGTTAAAAATCACTAGTTCGAGACTGTCTCCTAGAACTGCTGGGGCAGTGTGTAAGGATGTATCTATGGATATAAGAGTTGGTTGGTATTGGTTTGGTAAATGACGTTGACTATTTGTAATGTCATGGGTGGTTGAAATTATCCGACAGGCATAAATACATTTATGATACAAAATCATGCACACTCATACAATTGTAAAAAAAAGGAGTTCAGTATATATTTAGCCATATGTGTTTGCATAGATTTATCATGTGTGTTCTGTCTGACTGTAGATCCTTGTGTGTGTGTGTGTTTTTGTCTATTGATGATATGTTTGGTCATTGATTCTCTATATGAGTTTGATTAAGAGTTTTAGCTTGTAAATGACATTTTTCATTTTTATATGCTCTTACTGCCATCATTACAAATTCACGAGTATGAGGAATTTAGTAGTTATATGTGTCCATGAGAGATTTCAATTCTATTCGTATAAATAAGTGGTAGGTGGCAATTGCATTTTACTGTACATATGTACTCTTGTATTACTCCCATATGTGCTCTCCTGTATTGGTGTTGTGGACATTTATAAAAGACTGAGTTTAGTTAAACTTTAACATTTATAATTTTTACTTTGTTTCTATCCAATGAACAATTTGCTAAAGAATTGTACTTAGTTTTCATCCGGAAAATTATAAAAAAAACTGTTGTATGACTATTCTCCGTCCTTATTTCCTTCCTTTAGTTTGTATGTGGACAGTTGGAATGGATATAACTAACAACAACAAATTAGATTATGATAAAAACTGGATATTGAAGATTTCCCTTCATTTATCATACTTGATTCTACATGCATAAATTTACTTAGTTAGACTATAAAGCAGTCGAATTTAAATTTGAGAGAAAAAAAAAAAACAAAACACATTTAGTTGAATTTAAATTCAAATTATAGGAAATTCCATTAAAATTTTATGTTTTTATTTTTAAAACAAATGATGATGGACAACATACAATCAGTGATAAAATTTCGTTTGTTTCTTAATTAAAATCATTTAAGCGTAAATGTCACTAACAGATCTAAAAATGATTTGGATTGTTTTTAAAAATAAATCACAAACACGTTGGATATTTAGGTGGAAAAGAGGACAGAATCAATTATTCCAAACCTAAGCATACAAAATAAAAAGGCTATCTTAAAATTTAAAAAAAAAAAACAGGAAATTGTGGACAAAAAGCCAGTAATTCATAAGTTTGGAATGAAAAAATCATAGCATACAAATTATTGGGTAAATGACTAAAAATTGCGGGATTTACAACAGAGGGCGTATCTATCTGAACGCCGTTTTTTTTTTGTAATAACTTATATGTGATTTTGAAGGGTACATACATATATGTCATTTATTATCACTTAGTTATTGAACATTATAGTGTGAACAACAAAGTTAGTTTGCTTCGAAAATGTTGAATTTTGTACCAACAAGGCGTTGTATGCGGGAAGGCTTGCTTTACTTCTTTAATTTGAAAAATAGTGCCACTGAAGCACACCGATTGCTCACCAAAGCTTATGGTGAATGTGTTTCATCGGTTTCCACGTGCGAGAGATGGTTTGTGCGGTACAGAAATGGTGATTTTGACGCGGAAGACAAAGATCGCCCAGGCCCGCCAAATACGTTTGAAGACCAAGAATTGTAGGCACTACTTCATGAAGGTTGTTGTAAAACCCAACAAGACCTTGCAAAATCATTGGGAGCTACTCAAGCAGCAATTTCAAAACGTACGCAAGCAGCAGGATTCATCCAAAAGCAGGGAAATTGGGTAACATACGAATTTAAACCGAGAGACTTTGAAAGACGATTTTGCATGTCCGAAATGATGATTGAAAACTATAAAAGAAAATAATTTTTGCAACGAATCTCTACTTACAATGAAAAATGCATTCATTACGATAACCCGAAGAATAATAGATCGTATGTGAAACCCGGCCAACAAGCCGAAACGACACAAAAGCCAAATATACATGGCGCTAAAGCAATTCTACGTCTGTCGTCTGCATGTTGAACTCATTTTTCCGTAGCCCCTAAATAACTTACAAACATAATTGATACATCAATATATCGGGAATTCTTTCGGCTCGGTCGCTATTTAAAATCGAGAACATCGGCCCACAAATGGCTGAGATATAAGGAAAAAACCGGAACAACCACGATTTTTGGCCTACTTTTGATCTATATCTGGACTACTAAGTCATTAATATAGACAATATGGATATCTAATGATAGATATTTCAAAGTCCATTGCAACGATTTATATAAGGCTATAATAATTTGGACCTACAATGGGTCAAAATCGGGAAAATTATTTTTTAACCCGAAAAATTTTTTTAACACAAACTATTTTTTTTATATATTTTTTTTTTACTAATAAATTTAAAAAAAAAAATTGGAAGAATTTAAAAAAAAATATTGAAAACAATTTTGAAAAAAAAAAAAAAAATTTAAATTTTGAAAAACAATTTGGAAAAAAAATTAGTTTTTTCTTAAATTTTGAAAAACAATTTTGAAAAAAAAATTAAATTTATTTACCTAAAAATATTAAACATTTTTATTTTAAAGTATAATTGCGTATATATTGCACTCTTAATTTTATTTTCGATCCTTCAAAGTCGTTCAAAGTTTTAATAACGTATGTTAGTCCATGAAAGGTTCGGAATACGTTTTCGGAAGACCCCAGATTTTTTACAGAGCTAAAGTCATAAAATCTAAAAGCTATTTCTCCAAACTTAGTAAAACGTTTTTGAAGGAAGAACTGTTTTAGGGAGAAACAGTCTTTAATTTTTAATGAATTTTTTTTTAAAGCTGTAAAACTGTTATTTCACCAATCGGTATAAAACGTTTTTAAGTGAAGAACATTAAAAACGTCTTTGGTTTTAAATCATTAAAAAACGTCTTTTTAGTTTTTTGCACAAAAATCAATAATTCGTTTAAAAATCGACTTTTGGTCAAAAACGTGTAGGGAAAGAACAGTTTTTAATGAAAAAGAAAAAGGTGTTTTAGAAAACCACAAGATTTTGCTTTTCAAAATTGGAGAAAAGCTACCGCCAAAAACCGTTTTTCTAAATAAAAAAACCTCCAAACCCCGAAAATTTCCTTCATCCTTCGATATCTAGAAAAAAAATATTTTTTATTTTTATAATATTTTTACACAAAATAGATAACGGAATTGTAATTATGAGTGAAAAGTTCAAAATGAAATTCCAATGGTTTATAAAGTTATGGTAGTTTTACTATTTTCACAATTTACAATTTTCAATAAAATATTATTTTAAAACACTTATAGTCCAGTCAAATTTAATTAAATTTAATGGGTATAATAAATTTCAAAAACCACACTTGTTTAAATTAAATTAGGCGTTCCAAGGCTATACGATCCTTAACACTGTTCATTTTACACAAAAACCTTCCAGATGTATGACTTTAGAGGGCTAAAAAATATGAGCCATTTACGATATGGGGTTGCTTTGTATTGCATAAAATGCGCATTTAAAACACTAAATTTTAAAGCTTTTTAATTTTTACAAATACTAAATGTCTTAAAGTTAACGGCTGATTACATTTTGTATGCTTTGGTTATTTCTTAGTGTTGTTTCCTTTGAATACTTTAGTTTAGTCTATAACTGGATAAGAAGTTATTGTATTAACAGGAAATAGTTTGCAGAGGAGTCTAATTTAAACACATGAGGGCTACAGTGGGCCCAATTTGGTCAATTGGCAAGTTGGTTGTTACATATTCAGGATTTTCTATAGAAAATCTTGTGCAAATTGTTCAGGATTTTCTATAGAAACTCTTGTGCAAATTGTTCTTATTTTACAAAGAAGATGTACATGAAACTCACATTAGATAGATTTTCAATGAAAACTGTTAACGATTTTGGGCATCTAACAGGAATTGAAGCAAATAATAAACGTTTTTGATGTTTTCATTGCAATATTGGAAGACTTATCACTTCTTAATTTTTTTGCTTTTAAGAATTTTTTTAATATTCATTGATTTATCACTTTTTACATTTTGAAGCAATTGCCTTTTTCTAAAATTACTTTCTTTAATGGAAACACCCACATTGTATTGACACATTAGTAGTCCATATACATTGTCTTGTAATTTGTACAAAAAATAGAAAAAAGTTCGTCACATAAGCATAAAACAGATGAGAGGGTGTTTATAATCTATACACATTTACATAACATGGCTCTAAATGTAAATACACATACATACACACACAAATACACAATTTTCAAATTACTAACATTCATAGTATAACACACCAATACATATGTGTGTATATGAAGACCGGAATATATCCTTTTTTAGAAACTGTGTGAAATTGTCATGTAAAATACTAAACAAACTTTTAACTTTTACAAGGAAGTTGGTATGTAGCAGTATGAATGTGTTGAAGAGTAAAAATATGTCATATTCATGCAACACTAGCACTCATATTTGTTTTGTTGCAAGCATCACTTTACAACAATGTGTGTATATACAAACTATAAACTTTGCTGAACACACACACACATTTATGATCCTGTTGATGCTGACACATACACATACATACAAACTTACACACATAGAGTCATTCCCTGCAAGTATAAATATGGTAAAAGTGATTATTGAGAGTACAAGGCATCAATTATCTACAAACTTGCCAGAGTTGTGTGTACAAATACTCGTATGTAAAGTCACCTATAATAAGGATAACAAAAAGAACCTGATGTTACGGATATTTGACTTGTGTAAATGAAACCATCGAAATTTTCAATTATGGTTAAATGTTCAATATTTTAGGGCAACTCAAATTGCATTTACAAATAACTAAAACCCTCCCCCAACATGACCTCAAAACAAAATAAAAAAAAAGAAAAACAATGACTGAATATACATAATAACATGGAAATTAGTAAATTTCTATTTGAAATTAATTTATGAAATATTTATCGTTGGATTTTCCTAGTAGTATTTTAGTATATTTAGGAAATTTTGTGTGTGTGATTTCTAAAATCAAATTAAGTTCATGTTAATATTATACAACAATTAGGATTTTGTTGTTATTGTTGGCTGTAATGTCCATTGTTTAATTAATTTTGGGTTTATTGAGGTATGCATAAGGGTTTTATAATTTTAAATGGAAATTAATATGTAGATAGAGAAGACTGACATTTTTGAGACATTAATTGAGAGCTACATTATTAGGTGGTTAACAACTTGGTCAATTAAAACCAGTAAGAAAGTATAGTAGGTCAAGCCCGACCATAAATGTGCGCAAGATTTTCAGTAGAAAAGGCAGAACAACTTACACAAGATTTTCTATAGAAAGTCATGATCAACTTGCACCAGATTTGTTATTGGAAATCCTGAACAACGCCACAAGATTTTCTATAGAAAATCCTAAACAACTTGCACAAGATTTCCTATAGAACATTCTGAACAACTTGCACACGATTTTCTATAGAAATCCCTGAACAACTTGCACAAGATTTTCTGTAGAAATTTCTGAACAACTTGCACAAGATTTTTTATAGGAAATCCTGAACAACTTGCACAAGATTTTCTATAGAAAACCTTGACAAAATTGCTCAAGATTTTCTATAAAAATCCCTGAACAACTTGCACAAGGTTTTTTATAGAAAACTGAACAATTTGCACAAGATCCATTTTCTATAGAAAATCCTGAATAAGTTGCACAAGATTTCCAGTAGAAAATCCTTAACAACTTGCATAAGATTTTCTATTGATAATCCTGAACATCTTGGACAGGATTTTTTATAGAAAATCCTGAACAACTTGCACAAGATTTTTAATTGAAAATCCTAAACAACATCCACAAGACCTTCTATAGAAAATCTTGAACAACTTGCACAAGAATTTCTGTAGAAAATCCTGAACAACTTGCACAAGTTTTGCTATAGAAAGTCCTGAACAACTTGCACAAGATTTTCTGTAGAAAATCCTGAACAACTTGCACAAGATTTTCTATAGAAAATCCTAAACAACTTGCACAACATTTTCTATAGAAAATACTGAACAACATGCACAAGATTTTCTATTGAACATCCTGAACAACTTGCACAAGATTTTTTATAGAAAATCCGAAACTACTTACACAAGATGTTTTATAGAAAATCCTGAGCAACTTGCACAAGATTTTCTGTAGAAAGTCCTGAACAACTTGCACAAGATTTTCTGTAGAAAGTCCTGAACAACTTGCACAAGATTTTTTATAGAAAATCCTGATCAACTTGCACAAGAATTTCTGTAGAAAATCCTGAACAACTTTCACAAGATTTGCTATAGAAAAACCTGAAAAATTTGCACAAGATTTTCTACAGAAATCCCTGAACAACTTGCACAAGATATTCTATAGAAATCCCTGATCAACTTGCACAAGATTTTCTGTAGAAAGTCCTGAAGAACTTTCACAAAATTTGCTATAGAAAATCCTAAACAATTTGCACAAGATTGTCTATAGAAAATCCTGAACAATTTGCACAAGATTTTCTATAGAAAATCCTGAACAATTTGCACAAGATTTTCTATAGAAAATCCTGAATAATTCATTATAATCAAACTATAATTATGCAAACCACATGAATATTCAACATCATTCTTAATTTAATTTATTATAATTTGTATGCTTAGCTTATTTCGTTCGGAAAGTTCTTATTAGTTAATTTGTTTTATAAACTAATGCAAGTCCTGTTGATTATAAAACTAAAATAGTTTATGTTCTTTCCACTTTTAATTTTTGTATGCTTAGATTTTTTCTAGCACTATATTAAATATATGCAATAGTGCAAAGTTCAAAGAACGGTAAAATTTGTGTCTTTAATGTGGTTGTATTATTCTTTTATTTTCTTCCTTCTTTTCAACACATCAAACTGTCATTTATTGGCCTCCATCAACATGTTTGTAATCACATGTTGTGGAAAAAAAAAATGCAAAAAGTTACAAAAAGAGAATGAAAAAAAAAAAAAAAACATTGAAAATGTGCAACGAATTGCAATATTCTTTAACAAAACAACAGACCAATAGACAGACTGGCTGTCTATATGACTTTTGGTCTGTATGTCTGTCTGTTTGTCTTTGTTTTGGTATGTGTACGACTACATGTTGGACATGATGTGGTAACGTATAAATGTTGTACTTGTAGTTGTTACCAATTTAAATGTAAGACAACTGAAAAAAAAAAAAACACATACATATAAACACACAATACCATTTACATCTAGAATGCATGCAACACTCTCTAACACACACAGGGACAGAGAGGAATATAGAAAGCACGTTTAAGGCTTGTTTCATACAAAATCCATACTGCATGTATGAGATTTGGTTTTAAAACTGCATTTTGTTAAGGCAGCATAAAAAGAGAAACAAATATTGTTAACTTTAATGCTAATGAAAAGTATGGGTAATTTAAAAAAAAAAAAAAAAAAAAAAAAAAAAAAAAACTTACATATTGTCAAGCTTTGAGGAGTGGTAGGCATGAAATTGAAAAGGAAAAACCATAACAAAAGAGACCCAATTATTGGTAACTAACTACCAAACAAGAATGTACTAGCTACTCTGGGCCATGACTGACTGACTAACTGACAATACAAAACAAAACAACAACCAGAGACAATTGTAGACAATCAGTTATAAAAGTCAAGTCAGTTAGTCAGTCACTCATATGAACATCGTAATATGCAGCCCAGGCTAATACAAAATGTATGACTCTTTAAATGTAAGAGTGAGTAGTCGTAACATGTGTAGTTCAACACATAACTAGACAACTATTTTTTTTATTTTTCCTAAATCACGTCTGCTGGTTAGTTTTTAGATAGACGAAATAAAAAAAAAAATAGTACCTAGTAAAAGAAATGCTGGTCATATTTTATAGTCATTTCTGTTGCCAGGTTGTAAACATGTTTATACATGTCCAATTTTTTTTTTTATTTTTTTTTTTATTCACAACTAACTAAACATACTAGACAAAATATTACTACTACTGCCTTTACTCTATCATTGTCATTGTCAAATTGTGGGCTTGGTTTATTTAACCCTTTGTTGTTTGTCTGCACAAAAGAAAAAAATAGAACGTAATTATAGTCACTGATTTGTTATAGAGTTGATTGGAAAGAAATATATGGCTTAGATTTAGTTAATTTATGTTGCAGTTATTCAATTTTCTATGCTGAACACTCACACTGTGCTGAAATGTAAAAATATTGACTTTTACAAAACGAAGTAAGCTAAGCATACAAAATTTAATTAAGCCTTTATGGTCAAATGGGAACTTGCTTGTAGAATGGTATACTTGTTTAAATTGGGCTCCCAAAACCAAACTCTCATCTCGCCAAATAAATGTACATGCAGTGGCAACATAAGGGCCACGGCTTTGATATGGTTAATGTTCCCATTTTCAGTAAAACTTTTAGTGTATTTTTCCAATGGATTGAATTATAATATTCTGAATTTGTTTCATTGAAATACTGTCATTTAACCAAATTATGTTTAAACATTACATTTATTCCGAAACCCTGGAGTTTGCATCGCAGGTACGACAATGTTAAGAGAGGTGTTAACCTAATTTTTTTTTGGGAATTTTATTCTCTGATAAATTCTTAATAAAATTCATAGCAGCATCTCGTAAATCTGTAGAATTTCTTTAACAACAAATTTAAATAAGTGCTATAAAAATAGCTGATATAAAGGGCCTTACAATAAGGACTTCCGAACTTTGACAGTTGATAGTGGCCATCGGTCAAATTGGCTGCCATTTACGCAGTTTGTTATGCCAAATCAATATGGATGGATATAGCCATAGTGCTATTAAAATAGCTGATATAAAGGGTCTTTCAATAGGGACTTCCGAACATTGAAAGTTGATAGCGGCCATCTGTGAAATTAACTGTCATTTATTCAGTTTGTTTTACCAAATCATCATTGAAGGATATAGCCATAGATAGGGTAACATAGAGACGATACGTAGTTGTCAAAAACCTAACTCTTGCAACAACAAAATACATGCAATTCAATGTATTTTGTTGTTGTATAGACATATGATTTGTTGAATTTTTGTTTGACAAATCGGAATGTCTCGTCTCTATGTATAATTCTCTATGGATATAGCGTTCAACAACACGTGCAAATGATAAAATAGTTTTAACAAAACGTGTGTTGTGTTTGCGCTACGCCCGTTTTATGACGAGGCCTATTTCTGGATGAATGAGTACGTCAGCAAACAAAACGGCGAGCGCTATAGGTCTATGATTAATAACGTATTTTTCCCTAAATTGGATGGTATGGACAGCAACGATATGTGGCTTCAAGAGGACGGCACAGCTCATGCCAAATTAGACATTCTGCACGAGCGATTTGAGGGCGTGGTCATCTTACGTGAAGGTCATGAGAACAGGCCACCGAGATCGTGCGATTTAACCCCGCTAGACTTTTTTTTGTGGTTTTCTAAAGTCACATTCCTTTGGGAATAAGCCACAAGTCGTGCGCCAGAGTCATGGAAAATGGGACATTTGGAATGCGAGCCCCTTACCGAAGCTGGGGCGCACATTTACACGATGTTATATTCCGTATATAATGGCATCGTTAGGCATTTCAAACGAATAAAAAATGTCAATGGTATCTATCTATCTCACACACACTTTGTTATACTTAAATTTAAACATAGGAAGCGCTTAATGACATATGTTGTAAACAATTTTCTATGGAAAATCTTGTGCAAGTTGTTTAAATTTTCTATAGAAAATCTTAAGCATTTTCTATAAAAAATCTTGCACAAATTGTTAGAAATTTTCTAAAAAAAAATCTTTGTGTATGATTTCCCATAGAAAAACTTCGGCCAAGTGCAAATTATTTAGGATTTTCTATAAAAGATCTTGTGCAAGTTGTTCTGGATTTTCTATAGCAAATTTTGTGCAAGTTGTTCAGGATTTTTATACCCTTTACCTTCGTGAGAAGAGTATATATAAGTTTGTCATTTCGTTTGTAATTTCCACAATATAATTTTCCGACCCTATAATATATATATTCTGAATCCTTATAGATAGCGGAGTCGATTTAGCCATGTCCGTCTGTCTGTCTGTCCGTCTGTCTGTTGAAATCAATTTTCTGAAGACACCTTTCGAGAAGACATGCTTTCGAGAAGTTTCCTATTTAAAATCAGTAACATCCGTCCATAAATAACGGAGATATGAGCAAAAATCCGAGACAACCTCTGTTTTTGATCTATATCTCGATTACTAAGTCATAAATATAGACAATATGGATATCTAATGATAGTTATTTCAAAGTCCATTGCAACGATGTATATAAGGCTATAGTAAGTTGGACATACAATGGGTCAAAATCGGAAAAACCCGAATTTTTTTTCACAAAAAACATTTTTTTGTCATAAATTTTTTCACTAATAAATTAAATAAAAATAAATTTTTAAATTAAATTTTTTTTTTTTTTAAAATATTGGAAAAACTTTTAAAAAACAATTTCGAAAAAAAATTAAAGCATGCTATAGAAAATCAAGTCCATGCTAAATTACTTCAAAATATTAGGATTTTTACTATTAACAGTAAAATAAAAAGTGTATGTTTAGTTTATTTCGTTCTGAACACAGTGTTCTGTGTCTAGTGTCGAGTAAAATAAACAAATTAGTTAAATAGCTAAAGAACTTTATATTTTATACTTTACACTTTGTGTGCTTAGATTTCGCTGAAATATTGAATATTTTCAAAGCATTTTATATATAATCCATATAAACATCAATAATGAGTAGATGATTTACTAAATTTAATTGATTATTATTTGTCTCTCCATAAAAATTCGAAATTTTTTATATTCCACATTCATTTATAAATTAATCTACTAGTATTAAGAATTGTGTATTAAAAGAAAATATGTTCTTTCATTTTACCAGCCATCCATTAAACAGGGATAAAACCCATTTTATTTTTGCTGTCTTTCTTTTAATCATTTAATTATTGATTCTTAAGACTCCCAGCCAATACCATAATTTCTGTCAGTTTTCCTTACAATGCTTGCCAAAGACCAAAAAACAAAAGCTGCCGCCATCCATGTACAATACAAATAAAAGAAAATATCTTTACATTGAAAAATAAATAATGATGACAGTTTTCATTATTAATTTCATCACTAATTAATGATAATTTGTTTTCGTGTTTTAACCACAACACAACAAATCTGCTTGCTGCCTCTTACTTACATACATATTTACTACTGCTACGACAACTTGCCACAACTACTGATGACTCGGCTTCTGCTGAGGTTGCTGCGGCTATTGATAGTGATGATGATGATGAAGATGACGATAATGTTGTTTTTGGTGATAAAGAGTGTGTGTGTGAGTTTGTGTGGGGGTAAAAGTGAATGATGAATAGTGTTTATTGGCCAGCTATTAGGAAACATTTAAGACTTAACAGGGCGTAACCCCAGAAAAATAATAAAAACAAAAAAAATATTTAGTTGAAATAACACACACTAAAAGGCGACAAATCGTATTACGGCACGCGATACAATACTCCTTCAACAGAATTTCTTGTAGTTTTGCTCCCCATAAGATAAACAACATGCAACCCAAATTAAGCACTACTACATAAGAATAATACCCCAAATATTAAAAAATATATATATTTATGAACTAAACAAAAATTCTTAAAATAACAAAAAATTAACACGTGCCTTTAATAATTTTCATATAAATTTATTAGTTACATAAACATTTTTAAAAGAATTTGTTTTCCTAAGGGAATGTTGGAACAACAATTATAAAATTTCTTTGAAATTTTTATTAAATGAAAGCAGCATATTGTTGAGAAAAACAATATTAAACGTAGAATTAAATACAAACAAAAATCAATTGATTGTAAATAATATCAATATAAAGGGAAAACTATTAACATAAAGTATTCATATTACTATCATACATAGATAAACAGATAGATACCTACAGATGTGTTAAAGTAAAAATCTGTATGTATAGAAAATTAATTGGGCGCAACGAAACATATGCAGTTCTCAATAATTGTCTATAGAAAATCTGGCGCAAGTTGTTTAGGACTTTCGCAAGTTGCTAACAATTTACTATAGAAAATTTGGCGCAAGTTGTTTAGGATTTTTTTATAGTAAATATTGGGTAAATTGTTAACGTATAGAAAATACTGCTCAAGTTCTGCTCTATAGAAAATCCTATAGAGCAATGCGCAAATTATTCAGGATTTTCTATAAAAAATTTTGCGCAAGTTGTTCACGATTTTCCATAGCAAATCCCTGTCATGTTGTTCAGGATTTCCTCTCGAAAATCTTGCCCAAGTTATTCAGAATTTTCTATAGGAAATCTTGTAAAAATTATTCAGGATTTTCTATGTAAAATCTTGTACAAGTTGTTCAAAATTTTCTATAGAAAAATTGTTGAGGATATCAGGATTTTGTATAGAAAATCTTGAGCAAATTGTTCAAGATTTTCCATAGTAAATCCTGGTCATGTTGTTCAGAATTTCTTATCGAAAATCTTGCGCAAGTAATTCAGAATTTTGTATAGGAAATCTTGTAAAAATTATTCAGGATTTTCTATGTAAAATCTTGTGCAAGTTGTTCAAAATTTTCTATAGAAAAGTTGTTCAGGATATCAGGATTTTTTATAGAAAATCTACAGAAAAACCATTGATAATTTAGTGCAAGTTATTCAGGACTTTCGCAAGTTCCTAACGACTTACTACAGAAAATCTGGCGCAAGTTGTTCAGGATTTTATAGTAAATATTGCGCAATCCTGAACAACTTGAGCTGTTTAAGATTTCCTGAACAACTTGAGCTGTTTAAGATTTCCCATAGATAATAATGTGCAAATTATTCAGGATTTTCTATATAAAATAAAGTTATTCAGGACTTTCGCAAGTTGCTAACGATTTACTATAGAAAGTCTGGAGCAAATTGTTCAGGATTTTTTTATAGTAAATATTGTTAACGTATAGAAACTTCTGCTCTATAGAAAATCCTAAACAACTTGAGCTGTTTAGGATTTCCCATAGATAATAATGTGCAAATTATTCCGGATTTTCTATATAAAATCTTGCGCAAGTTGTTCAGGATTTTCCATAGCAAATCCTGGTCATGTTGTTTAGAATTTCCTATAGAAAATTCTGCGCAAGTAATTCAGGATTTTCTATAGGAAATCTTGTAAAAGTTATTTAGGATTTTCTATGTAAAATTTTTAACAAGTTGTTCAAAATTTTTTATAGAAAAGTTGTTAGGATATCAGGATCTTTTTATAGAAAATCTGGCGCAAGTTGTTCAGATTTCCTTCAGAAAATCTTGCGCAAGTTTTTCAGGATTTTCTATAGAAATGTTGTTCTGGATATCAGGATTTCCTATAAAAAATCTTGCGCAAGTTGATCAAGATTTTCTATTGAAAGTCCTAGCTAAGTTGTTCAGAATTGCCTATAGAGAGTCTTGCGCAACTTGTTCAGGATTTTCTATAGAAAATTTGTTCAGGATTTCCTATAGAAAGTCTTGCGCAACTTGTTCAGGATTTTCTCTAAAATACTTGCGTAAGTTCTTCAGTAAGTTTTCTATAATTGCACATGATTTTCTATAAAAAAATTCTAAATAACTTTCGCAAGATCTGAGCACATTGTCAATGATTTTCAATAGTCAATCTTGCGCAAATTCCTAAGAAATTTCCATAAGAAATTTTGCACTTGGTTCGACTTCTTAGTGGTCATCTGTTCTACTTCCTTGTAAGTTCCTTTTCAGCATTTGTGTGCTAGAACTCATCATTAATATTGCATAAGTATAGAAATATAAAACAAACAGAATTTATGGATGAGTGCAATTCTTTTCGAAAATATATGAATGCGTTCGATTATTGTTGAGTGTGCACATGCTAGATATTTTATAAAAGCTAGTGTTACTATTTTCCATCTAAACCCAGCAGTTCTAGGAGATTGTCCCGAGCTAGTGATTTTTAGGGTGTCAACTAGTTACATAACTAGCTACGTGACTAGTTATTTTAACACGTGCATGTCCTAAACAGAGGATCAATTGACCCTTTTTGATTACAATGAGACTGTCTAATAGCTGGTCCAAAGTAGTCAACTCATTGGATTCACATAATGGTTTCATAGCATCAGTTATCTTAGTTAAAAATGTATGGGTGCAAGCGAAAGCTAATTGACCTCAAATAGTCAGTTAAAAAGATATATCAGAGACAGACCAATAACCGATTGCTGGTAAACAAACCTTTCTAGATTACATGTGGAGGGTTAAATAAATATGTTCTAAACAAAATAAACGTATAAACTCTTGATTACTTAGACACTCTTAAGTGAAAATTGACTTCACGCTTGATTACCTGGGATGTATAAAGTAACCAATTGACTTCTGTCTGCACTACATAGAGCACATACGTGTCAAATGACCAAAATATATAAATTGGAATCAGCGAAGTGATAAGACATTAGTGACAATTACTGTCTATAAGGGATACATTCACTACTTTCTTAACTGCTGGTAATAAACATAAAATTGTTGATTTTCTAACACACACACATGGAAAAAAGCTTTTATTGTCTATTATTGTTAAACTTTGAAAAGAAGAGGGAAACGGAAACTGCTAATTAACACATGTATATGTACATATGTAAGTGAAGTACCTGATAAGCGAAATATGAACATGATAATGATAATAATAGTATTATGTTAGATGTTAGCTACAAACTAATAATCATGATAATGATGATGCTCTGCTGATTATTATGACATTGTGTGGTTTAGGTTGCTTTTTATACAATTTTACATAAATGTTCTTGGAGCTGGCTGGTTCATGTTTCAAGTGCGGTTGCTTTATTTAAATTTTGTGTTTTCTTTATTTTTCTTTTGTGTATTTGTGTAAGGAAATAGCAGGAAATTACTTTCTTCCTTAACAAAAAAAAAAAAAAAAAAAAAAAACATTTATTTTTCTTTTCATTTTTTTCGGCATTTGAAAAATAAACATTTGAAAAATAACAAATAAAATATATGATAAATGCTTTATTTATTTTATGTTGAATTGATTTGCTATTGAAAGTTAATTGAAAGTTATTTCTTTAAAGATTTTTTTTTTTGGTTTATGAATTGAAATAAAAGAATCTGTAATTAAATATTGTTTGATGTAACATGTAAAATCTTTTGATTTGAACTAGACATACAGGAAATGTATGTATTTTTTCTTATATATAGCTAAATTTCCTGTTGATCATGTTTTTAACCTGCAGCACTTGGAACTAGATTTACATTCAGGAATGTAATAGTATGAATAAAACCATCATTGGTTACCTAGCAACCTACTTGTAAGTGAGTTTGTCGATGAAAGGTATTGTAGGGGTATGACTTTACATTAGAAAATTGAGTATAGTTAATTTATAGTAGTTCTGTTCTAATTCACTTCGGTAAATACTACGATACAACATATCCATGATACAACATTTCAGTACTATTGACTATCCACCGATATTGGCCTGCCGAAATTCGGTCTAAAGAAGGGGAAAATCAGGGAGTTTTATAAGGTTTTTATATTGACACAATTAGAATTATAGAAATTGTTTATTCTCACCATCAAAAAATATAGATTTTCTCATTCCCTTTATAACATATCGAAATATTGGTCGTAGAACCTAAAAGTGAGTTAATACTAATGCAGGACAACATGTCTCTAGTTTCATGTTTATTAATTCATTACAAAAAGTACCATTTTAATAAAGAAAAAGTACCAAAAAGTCCCCCCCTAGAATTCTCATTCACTTAGGACCATATATGCTTAATTTCATGTTTCTAAGTCCATTGTTATAGAAAATTCAAAAAGTACCATTAGAACAATATAGTACCTATAGTTCAGTTCTCACATTTGGGTACCTAAATATTATCCCCTATTCCTAACACTAACTTCACTCAGATACATATCAGCTAACTTTAATGTCGATAAGTGAAATAATTTAAAATATTAAAAAAAGTACCATTAGCAGAAAAGTACCAATTTCCCTTTTTCTCCTTGAACACCCCTCAAGTTTGAAATTTAAAAATATTCCATTTTGCCAAAATTGTTTAGGCTACAGACATGTCTCAAACGATTAAAATCTTTGTTAATGTGCCCAAGAAAAAATATGTTTTAATAAAAGTACCAAACTGTTTTCCCGGATTTGGACAAATATACAGCTTGGCAGTCGAGTTCCAAATAACACTCTGTTAGTTATTTTTTGCAGGAACCAATGTTAAAAATTTATCAAAATTCCGTTTTTACCCCCTTTTTGGTACCTTTTTTTTATCCCCATTGCGGTGTTAAAATTTTATTCAAATAAATTTCTGTATTGTGGTGGGAGCGTAAAATAAAATATTTATATGTCTATATTAATTTGTAGAAAAACATAGTTTATGAAAAAAGTACCAAAAATAAACACAATTTTTATCCCTTATGGGTTCGAATTTCCAAAAAGTACCAAACTTATATTTTTTATTTTTTGATAAGTAAAGAATACGACTTAAAATTTGTTTCTATGTTTATTAGCTTAAAAGATACATAGGGTGCCAAAAAAGTACCAAAATAGAGTTTTTACTCGTTTTCTCACTTAAAAGGTTCGAATTTCGAAAAAGTACGAAACACCTGTCAGCTTATTTTTTAAATGGAGTAACATGCAATTTTAAGTTTTTTTGTATCTTTACGAGTTTTGAAGAGATAAGGTTACCGAATTTACCCGTTTTTACCCTTTTTTTACCCTCTAAACTTTCGAATTTCCAAAAATCCTTTCTTATCGGATCGTTTTGGGGAGGGAGGAACCCACAGTTAAAATATCATGATTTTAGCTTCATTCCTTTGGGCTGTGAGATAATGAATCAGTCAGTAACGTTACTCTTTTATATATATAGAAGATATATCCTGGGTTCTCATTAGATTCTATTACTTTGGTGTAATTCTTACATTGATGACAAATATTTGAAAATACATAACTTTGTTTGCTAAAACACCATGAGAACATGAAGAAATATCATGAGTTTGTCCTACAAACATTAAAAGTGGCCGAGTTCCCTTATTATTAGAAGAAACTTGCCAACAGGTACAAGCAGAACTAAATGTGAAAATTGAAAAATAAAACAAAATCCTTATGTCTCATACAATGCAAGCATAAATAATTGCTGTTAAGATTTTAAGTACACACAGGCAGGCGGTAAGACAGGCTGGGGGTTATTTATACTCAAGTTATGGAAGCAGGAAGTATGAAAACAAAAGTAATCCTTGTAAAAATAAATTAACATAAATTTTCGTTTAAGATGTTGTTTAAAGATTATAAAATGTTTACAACAAACATACATACAGCAGCAGCAACAATATGATAAAGTAAATCTTGTTGCTATTTGCAAGTGACGTGGAGGGTGGCACGTGGTGGGGGTTCGAAATAAATAAATATTAATACAAGATTTAACAGATTTTAATAAAGATGAAGCTTTTGCAAATTATAATATAAAAAAGAAAACTTTGTTGCAGTTTATTTAATTTAAAATAAATACTTTAATTTATGGCAGGAAGTAGAGGAAGAACAACAGTTTAATGATCTTAAAATTGAATTTAAAATAGAGTAATCAATTTGATTATTTATATGAGGGTGGGTCAATAAGTCTAAGACTTTTTGAATTTTCTGGCTCTTAAGTGAAATGGCAATACTGCTCCTGTCAACAGGAATCAGTCAGTTGACTACTGTCTAAATTGGAAAAAAGTGAATTTCGTGTGCTCATTAGGCATTATTTTTTGCGTAAAAAAACCATCACTCAAATAAAGCCTAAGCTTGATAAATACTATGGGAACTCTGCACCATCAATTTCAATGGTAAAAAGTGGTTTACTGAGTCTCGTACAAAGACGGACGATTCCGAACGTTCTGAATGCCCAGTTGAGGTCTCTAGACCCGAGACAATTGAAAAAACTCAATATATGGAGTTGGACGATCAGAGATTGAAGGAGCTTCGTACAAAGACGGACGATTCCGAACGTTCTGAATGCTCAGTTGAGGTCTCTACACCCGAGACAATTGAAAAAACTCACTATATGGAGTTGGACGATCAGAGATTGAAGTTGTAAACTCTGCACCATCAATTTCAATGGTAAAAAAGTGGTTTACTGAATTTAGATGTGGCCGTACAAGCACGAAAGATTCCGAACACTCTGGACGCCCAGTTGAGGTCTCTACACCAGAAACAATTGAAAAAAATCACGATATGGAGTTGGACGATCAGAGATTGAAAGTGTGATAAATTGTGGAAGCCATAGGCATCCCACATGGATCAGTGGTATAAATTTTGAATGATGATCACTTGGGTAGGAGAAAGCTTTCACCAATATGGCTGCCGCGTCTGCTCACAATCGGGTGCACACAAGGGCAACAATCTATGATTTAGGCAACGAATGACCATTTATATTTTTCCAAACCTGAAGAAATGTCTCGGCGAAAGAGGTTTGATTCCAACAATGAAATCATCTCACAAAAAATACTTATTTTGAGGAACTCAACAAATCATATATTTTGGAAGGATAACAAAACTGAAGAGACGTTGGACAAAGTGCTGAGAGCTCAAAGGAGACTATATTTGAAAAAAAAATACAAAAAATTATGCAAAAACCTGAGTTTCATTCAAAAACCCACGGAGTTTTTCACCCACCCTCAAATGTAGATGTTAAATTTGGAAGCAAAGATGTGCCCAGCATTTTATTATTATTTCTTTTTTAAATCTGAACCTTTTATTTTAGTCTGCGGATATTGCATAACTCTTTGCGGCATAACATTTACATACTTCATTTTTTAATTTGCTGGTAAATTAACACACAATTAAAATCTCTGCAAAAAGGTTAATTTCCCTGACAGTTGTCTTGTTTTAAAATTTTTTCCATTTGTTTCCACAAAAACTGTCATTTCTCCAGTTAATAAACATGTCCATTTCTTTGATATACTTCTGTGTTTGTGTGTAGGCGCGTAGACTGACATGCATACACTTGTCATAGAATATTTTATTTGCAACAAAGCTTCAGTTCAGTTCAGTTGTTTTTTCCTGCTCACATCTCCTGCAAAGTATTTTTCTTTATTTTGATCACAAACCAGTTGTCACTTAAATATAATGCACTTTACTGTCATCCCAAAACATATGAGTGCAATTACACTCATCAGTATGTAAGAGAGAACGAGGAACAAAGTACTGAATGTGAAGAACAACGAATGGAGCTGCAAAAAAACTGGACAGTAGTTTTCCTTATTTTTTTCCTGTAGTTTTTTTTTTTTTATTTTAGTGGTAATACTTGTCCATATAAACCAGACTATTACATGGATTTTTTTGTCGTCACTATAGGTCGCATGTATGGTATGTAGTTGTGCTCGTCATAGGGAAAGAAGATTATGTAGAGTCCATATACAAGAAGTTCATGTACAGACGGGGAATGTGTAACTAGTTGGTAGACAGAGCAGGAAAAGAATGCAACACATTTTATAACTAACACTTGCACTGCAAGACAGTCAATTAACACCTTCTGAAGTAAAACAAAATCCAAAGTGAATTCATTTTACTTCGTCGAGAAAAACTTCAAGTAAATATTTCATTAGTCTTAATACTATGGCTTACAGAAGTAACTAGTTTAATATTCATTACTTTGCAAGCTACCAATAGTTCCAAGGGAAACTAAGGGAGTTCTATAAATAGCACGCACACTCTGTGAAACTAGGATATGGAGAAAAAACATAGCAGGCCACTTAAAAATCTATTGGACGGTTAGTATAGCCACATTCGTTGTGTGATAGACAGTAGAGAAATATTCAGAGTGTCAAAAGGAAGCATTAAGAAGCAAGTAACCTCACCTGCTATCAAGTAACACCTTCTTTAGGATGACATAAATGAGCTATCAGTCAAGGAACACAGCATTATATTACATTATATCTCCACTTGGGAAGTCAGGGATGAGCTACATAAATATATGCTTACGAGGAGAGCATGCAGAGATACATATGTTCAATGTCCTCTGGCAAGAAGCTCACACTTGACAGCTTTGAATTACATTAATAGAGACGCCATCCATTCTGTTGTCTGATTTTATTATGAACATCATGTTCAGAAGGAAACAACATTTCTAGCAGTCAAGAATATTGTTAAACTTTAACTCTGGAGTAGATATGTCAGATGGAACCCACGTATGTACGATGATATCATACAGAGTTTTGAGCAGGATAATTTTGATGACAAGGTCCTTCTGAGAAGAAGACATATGTTCAGGATCCATTTAATTACAGTTTGTTCTTGACAGCTTTGAATAACATTCATAGACACTCAAAACTCAGCAGTCTACTTTTCACCCGAACACTGCATTTCGCTGTTTTCAAAGTTCTTGGTAGCCTTCCGTTCTTGGACTGATTTCATAACCTTAGTCTAAAACCGATTGTTGTACGATTTTGCCCTAGCAAATAGATACATGGTTGGGTATTAGTTCAATATTTGGCCAAATGGACTTAAGAAATTCTTCAAAATACGTCATGATTTGTCAATAAGACCGTTACAGAAGAGCAGCAACGTTATCGTTCTCTAAAGATCCCAACTCAATATATTTTTCATTTGCTAGAAACCCACCGATGCAACTGGAAATCTGTCTTAATTGATAACCCAGACATGTCGCTACTGAGCATTTATTAATGTGAAACATGTCAGATTTAGGGTGCCCCAATAGACTACACGATACATAGTGTGCTGAGGGTTGCGCGTTCGATTCCCGCCAGACACTCTGGGTGTATCTGCAGACAAGCAAGACGCGTTTGTGTTTGTTTAAAAAATAAACAATTAAAAAAAAATGTTTCTTCACTGTATAGAACCAGTCCTTTCACAAATATGTCGGGTTCTCCCGCACACTGCAGTTAAACCATTTTCTAAAATATTTATTTTTCCTTGGATGTCAGAATTTGTTTTATGATCTGAAAGAACAGTCTCTGACTTTTACTTCTTAAAGAAAATATCATTCAAATGTTGGTCACTTTTTAAAGCATTTCTACTGGTATCTAGCGAATTACGACTTCTGATTTTACTAAGAAAAAACCAATTGATTGGTTCAGAACGCGAAAATAGCTGCTCACAAAATGATTTCTCAATAAAGCATTTCTCACGGCACTCTGAATAATTTGGACACGTTGTTGCGGCGTGAGTCTTTCCATCATGAAATGTTCAACAATTCTGAATAAAAGTAAGATGTTACTGTGATCTGTAGAAAAATCATCCAATATTACAGACATCTTTGGGAAAGCGTTATAAAATTCTGTTGTTCTGAATGTATTTTATACTTTCAACAGCAGCCCATAAAGTCTGTACCCAAGGCGAGCCTATTTTGGGGCGTTGCTTATCCAACGTTGATTCGAGAATAAGTCTACCAGTCGTTGAAAGGAATTCTGTAGAATTCTATGATATGTATGGAACTATTGTGTAATAATTTGATTCAAGAGAAACACCCAGTCGACCTATACATTAATATACAAAGCTGCTCCTATAAACGTTTGATAGTTATGTTTAGGGGCTCCAAGTGAAGCTAAAGCAGGTGAACTAGCGCAAAGGATGATTGAAGCCATTCTTGGCCATAGCCAAGACCCGTGAAGGTAACTCCAACTTAACCTTCAAGACTTTATTCTCCTATAAAAAAATATTGAATATACTGTCAAATGCCCGTCTGGTCTATTTTAGTTCCCATTCCTAGGTGATATTTTGAATTGTTTTGTGTTTCTATAACTAGGCATGAATATAGAATTAAATGTTGAGGAACTAAGTGGAAAAGAATCAACACCAAATCTCGAAGAGCTACGGCATTAGCTCGTTAGTTCCACTTGTCTCAAAGGTTACTCATAATTATTATAAACTAGCTGACCGCCCCCGGCTTCGCTCGGTAGCTATTTACTAATGTTAGTTCTTCAAGTTTCTCCAAAAAATTGTTTTATTAAGAAAAATGAGAAGTGAAAAGGAGGTAATATATTAAAAATTCAAATTTCCGAATTTTTTAACTTTTCTTTACAAACCATCTCCTGAAAATTTTAAATCGAAACATTCATCATGTTTATGAGCACATCCATTAGTAGAAGCTTCTATTCATCAACAATGATGATAGCATGCGGTTACTAGCATTGTTTATAAGTGTGGCAACACTAAATGTTTAAACTGCTGACATTGACATCGAAAGCTCTAGAATTCGAATGTTCTGGTTGTTCGTTACCATCATTGTAGAAGATTCACGATAGATGGCGCGTGTATAAATAGTGGCAGAAGTTGCAGTCGTGAGTTTATCATTGGCTCTGTTATAGTTAACATCAACTGTCGTGTACATTTTGAGTTTGTACATTATAAAGTGTGTGTGTGTATTTCTGCGAATTGATAAACGTGTATAAAGACACTGAGTGACTATTTAATTCAGTTAGTCTTAAGATGCAATGTAAAATATTTTATTGCTGAATAAAACTGAATAATTGTTGCTGTACATTTTAAATAAATAAAGAGTTGTTACAAAATTTAAACTACTAAACTGCTTTTATTTGCAATCAAAAGTATCCGGTTTATTTAAAGGAAATAAACCCCCGTTTTTAAAAGGTTAAAACGTAACAATATGTACGTTCAGATCAAGCTTGGCTAGTGATTTGACACGGTAGCTGTAATTTGGCTTATTTCGGTAACGATATAGGTAATTTTTATCTGACGTAAATTTATAATAATAATGGCTAAAGAAAACATTGTTAAAATGATTTGGAAACTCCTAAAATATGACGTAAATAGTTAGAAATTATGTCTAGTCTTGTATCTTTTGTCTAAATCCTTCATTCTTTTAAAAGTCTGAGAACAAGCAAGTATTTGTGTGTGTAAGTATGTAAAGTAAGTGTTAAGGCCGGTGGATAGTTTTACATGTTGCTATAGATGAGTATGAATATGTATGTAATTCGTGATGTTTTTTTTTTATATATATATTCTTTGGTCAGTCACGTTGCACCACAATGTTCTTTAACACTATTTTACGGTTTTAACAAGTCAACTGCTAAATTAAAAGCCGTATAAGCAGTTGCTTGTTATGATGGCATTTGCATGTGTTTATATGTAAATGGAAAAAAGGACAGATAGGCAGACAGACAGACCGAACAGACACATAAATAGACAAATAGTACCATATTAAAGTTAAAAGACTTGTATGGGTCGTCGTATGTGATCCTACAAGAAAGAGGAGATACACAGAAAAATAAACTCGGTATCAAAAAGGAATGAGGAATACAATGTTTACCATACCAGTTGTGGCATGAATGAATAAGAGTAGAGAATGGTAGAGTAGTAGAGTAGTAGAAGTGTATAAAAGTGTTTGCTTATCAAACATGTAGGTGAAATAAAAGGTGTTCTATTGTACTTTTACCATAGTGTTGTCTGTTATATTTACTAGTTGCTGGTTTGGCTGTTGCTGTTAGTATTTATGAGTGCATGCATAAAGATGTTGTTAATGAGCTCTGATAATATTTCTATACACAATAAACAGACAGACCTTTTTCTTTTCACAAAAAAAAAAAAAAACAAGGTGTAAAGTTTTTTATAAATATTTTTGATGTTGTGCTTGTATAATCAAGTGACCAAAACCAAATCACTTTATGGAACAGAAAAACGTTTTAACCATAACTAAGACTATAGGGAACCATAAGTCTTTTGTGGTTTAAAGATGCATTTAGACCTCAATCGTTTATCTTTTTTTCTTTTCATTCCCCGTTTTGTTGTCTTTCATTACATCTTAAAGAGGCTTTTTTACACTTTCATTGATGCGTATTACAATGCACGTTTATTTAACAGCGATAAATGCATCATTGTTCAAAGAAGAAAATAAATTTTTACTAAGAATTCATTTATAATGAATTTGGAGTACGAGTATTATTGGGTTGGGAAAGAAAGACAACATGTTTGTGGGTGTGAAATATTCTTATTTGTTTTTTTATTTATTTATTGTAAATATATTTGTTTATAGAAATATTTTAACACGTTTTGTTTGTTGTGTGTATTAAATATAAAGCGTTAAATATTTGTTGTTGTTAATAAACAGTTTATCATTTAAATCTGATTAATACCTGTGACCTGAATTAAAACAAGTAAATCATAGTAACATATTCGGCTGTACCGAATTTTGTATACCCTTTACATCAGAAAAATAATTTTGTTTATTGGTTAAAAAAGGATTTATTCATCATCGTTGCCCAAACTCTTTTTTTTGGATTTCCTGATATCTGACTTATTTATAATATATTTATGTCCACTAGACATCGGAAAGTTGATTTTAAGCAATATAAGGTCAACTTGAAATCACACTGTTTCCCACTAGCTTAACAGGGCAGTTTTATTGAAAATACTCCATTTTTAATGAGACAAATATTTGACCTCTAACATGCCGGAACATAACCTTCTTTTTTTAAATATTGACTGACGTTAGTATTATTATAATTCGAATGAAATATTTGGAAAATATTGCAAAATTATTTCTAAAGTGAGTAATTACCTAGCAAAAACTCTACTTATCTAGTAATCCAGCAAGTAATATTGAAGCTAAGTGATAAATATTTATTATTTGACTGAAACACTTGTTGTTTGTGTGGGAATCTTACCGGCATGCTGATTGTTTTTTTGTGTTAGAAAGTCTAGCTGCTTACTCTCTGCTCCATGTACAATATCGTAAATTAACATAAGAATATAAATTAATACAATATGAAGAAAAAAATTAATGGCGTCGACTGGTGTTGAACCACTAACGTCTCCGTCAGTCAAACACTCTAGAAAGCTAAATGCAAAAGTTCATTATCCATCTAAAGAAATAGAAGTAACAACTCTACTAAATAAAATAATGCGTTGGGTAACGACCACTCCTTACAAAATAATGTATGTGGTAACTAGTTGCCATAAAGCGGATACTTTTGATTGCAAATAAAAGCAGTTTTAGCAGTTTAAAACTGTAACTACTCTTTATTTACTTAAAATTACAACAATAACATTTCAAATAGTCACTCAGTGTCTTTATACATGTTTATCAATTCGCAGAAATGCTCACACACTTTATAATGTACAAACTTAAATGTACAAAACAGTTGATGTTAACTCTAACAGAGCCTATGATCAACTCACTCACGACTGCAACTTCTGCCACTATTTATACACACGCCAATCTTCTACAATGATCTTAACGGATAAACTAGTATGTTCGAATTCTAGAGCTTTCGATGTCAATGTTAGCAGCTTAAACATTTAGTGTTGCCATACTTATCAACAACCGCATGCTATCAACATTGTTGATAAGTAGAAGCTTCTACTCATGTTCTTCGAGTTTATCCTCCATCAAATTAATGTTAATTCCTCTATTAAACATTTTTTTTATAAAATCTATTTAATTTTGTTTACAAAAACACAAACACATAAAAACTATGAATAGCAGTCAGCTGATTGAATTTATCTGTACGATAAATAAATAATTGGCAGATAAGGTCGGGTTAGCTTTGCTACAGAATAGAAGCAAATGAGACATTGAGAAAACCAAATTTCTTTAATCAGCAGTTTTTCGTTGGGAAAAAAGATAATCACCCAATGAGAAAACGGCCCTCAATCGACTAACATCAAGTTCAAGGTAAAAATTTACGGAGTCATGATTACTCACTTTTGTGAGCTGAAATTAACGATATAAACTTGTACATTTTAAACTCAGCAGTATTTGGAGCAAAGTCGAAGATCCAAAATAAGGGACCCACTTTAATTTTTTCTACATTCATTTCATTTGATCCATAACACCCTTTATAATAGTTTTAATAGTAATTAATTTTACATAACTGTAAACAAGTGGTAAATTTTAACACTTGGATCTGCGGATGAGTTATTTGCCGTCTCTGCACACAGTCCATCAAATAACTGACTCAGAGCTGTGTTTGCTTGTAGGGTATTGTTAAAGATTGAAACTACAGGGTTTTCCAACAAGAGGTTTTGGTATTCATAGAAAAATTAAATTTTTTGAAATAAATGATGGGATGTTTATTTTATAATAAAGAGGTTAATAATTAAAAACAACATCAGCCAAAAGGCCACCACGACCACGCTTACAGAACCATATATTATTCATGAAATTTTCCATAACCAAAATGGCTGCCCTATGTCCTCGATAGTCTCACGAATTCTATCCTTGAGGTCTTGAATCGACACTGGGGTGTTGGCGTAGACCTTATCTTTCACGTGGCCCCAAAGGAAGTAGCCGCAAAGTGTTAAATCACAAGATCTCGGTGGCCAATTGTGATCACCTCTTCGAGAGATAACATAGTCCGGAAACTTTTCCCGTAAAACAGCAATGGTTTCGTTGCTTGTGTGGTACGTAGCGCCGTCCTGTTGACAGTAAACGTTGTCCAGATCAATATCATCCAACTCCGACCATAAGAAATCATTAATCATCTCTCGATAGCACAATCCATTCACCATAACTGTTCATTCTGTTTTCTTCAACGACAACAGCAATGTTCTCAGTTGTTCTTGAGCGACGTGCATCACTAACTTGTCGAATTTGTCCACCAGTTTCTCTATTGCGGTCAGACAAGGTGCATCACGACGACCCAAACAAAGTATATAGCTTCTGGATTGTTATAGATAGCGAAGTCGATATAGTCATGTCTGTCTGTATGTTGAAATCAACTTTCCGTAGCCCCCAAATAACTTATATACATGATTCATACATCAATATATCGGCAATTCATCCGGCTCGGTTGCTATTTAAAATCGTCACAATCATCTCACAAATGGGAGATATAAGGAAAAAAGCAGGACAACCACTATTCTTTATCTATATCTGGCTTACTAAGTCATTAATATAGACAACATGGATATCTAATAATAGATATCTCAAAGACCTTTGCAACCAAAAAAAAATATTTTTTATAAAATTTTTTCAACATATAAACTTAAAAAAAAAATTAAAATATATTAAAAAAATTTTGAAAAATTTTGAAAAAAAGTTAAAAATTTTTTTTTGCAAAAAATAAAAATATTTAAAATTTTAGTTTTAAAGTATAATTTGGTGAAGGGTATATAAGATTCGGCACTGCCGAATATAGTTCTCTTACTTGTTTTGTTTGTGATTGATATCAAATTGAAATCAATACTTTTCTTAAATGCGAAACGTTTGAGAACGCTTAGCATGTTTGGCCACCGTTACAGCTAAAGTACCGTTATCCCTGAAATACATTTTTAACTCAATTACCTATAAAATAACGTTAACGAAATACCGTTATACTAAAATAGTTTATCATTTATACAATTTAAATTCTAAATTATAAAAATCTACAAACATTTAAATTTAATACCACGACGAACTATGTACGTCTGTCCAAGTTTTTTGCAAATGTTTTTAAAATTTTTTAGAAATTTTAGTCAGATCCGAAATAATTCGAGTTAGCGTTACCGTTAACATTTAACGACTTCGAAATGGTAGCCAACTATTACGTTTTGATAAATAATTGGGAGCCAATATCCTGCTCAATAACAAGGGCCCTTAATGCTCAATTTGAAAATGACCTTAATTTTAAAAGTGTCAGACTTGTCGACATTTCAAATGTTATTTCTAAAACTATAATTTATTTTTGTGTTTGAGAATAACATACTTGATTACAAATTAATAAAATACCCAAATTCAAGATATGAATCTATCAAAATTTAAATATGAAATTCGGACTTAATTTTGTGTTAGAGAAACCTATTGGGAATTATGTTTGATATCAAATGAAAATATGTAATAAATATTCCTAAACGCATGATTTTGTTTTTGTTGTGAACATATTAAAATCGAGGCCTTATGTTCAATAAGGGTTATCTGCTGAAGTTAGAACTTTTTGTATCTATGCCCTTGATATTCAATGAGGACTAATGAAAAGTAATGCTTTAATCAAATGTGTATGTAAACTGTAATGATAATTGTATACTACGTAATTTACTATAATACTATAAGTTTTCAATAACCATTAATAATTCTTCTTTTTTTTCTTTCCAGGTATGTTTCTCAAAACTAAAACTATGTTTATAAATATTTTGTAAGTACCAAAAATGTCAAAAAATAATTTGTTAACTATTTTGTTATTTACTCAAACCTTGTGACCATTATTAATGATACTTGTCACTCAATTACAAATTCAAAACTCAAATGAATCAATCAAAAACAAACTAAAATCCTCAAAAAAAAAAAAAAAAAAAAATTACCAATTAATGAAGCTTGTCCCCAACATAAAAGTAAATAAAAAATGCTACAAGAATTTCAAAAACTAAGACCACAAAACCACTATAAACAATCAAATAAATTTTGCAGTCATTGTGTTTTCCATAAAATTTTGTTTTATAACATTCTATTTTTGTGACAAAAAAAAAAAAAAAAAAAGAAAAATATGTAGCAAACCAAGCAACTACTGCTCATACAAATAAAAAATAATAATAATAATAAAAATTCATAGACCAAATACAATACAGATGTCATGTTTAAATAAAATTAATAGTTTTGTAGTCAGTTGTCCTGATACATGAGCAACAATAAAATACAAGAAACAAAAAAAAAAAATTTAAATTGAAATAATAAAAACAATAAAACAACAACATAAAACTACACTTCAATACATCATTTACATTGAATAACAACTTAATTTTATAAAAGAATTATATCACAACAAAACAAAACAGAACAGAACAAGACATTTTTATTATTATTGTGCTAAAGATAAATTTCTAAAATAAAAAATAAAAAAAATATTTTTTTTTTTTTTTGGTTTTATAAAACTTCATCATACAAAATGATGGAGTGCAAGGAATACAAATAGTACAAGTTTGAACATATAAGCAAAAAAAAAAAAGAAAAAAAGAATACTTTAAGACTACCAGGGACTCAGACATGCCGACGGACACTTGACAATGATCGATGATTGTCTTGGAAATTTAAAGTACGAGTGTTCAAGTAAGGAAAAACAAATACTAACAAGAGACACTCACAGAGATTGTCCCAAGATTTCAGGCAATTAATATGAAACACAAGGTTTTACAAGCTCAACAAATACTACTTACTGCAGCAAAATATAAAGTATAAAAAGAAATAAGTTAAAAAATTTTATTAAAAATTGTAGTATTTTGTATTTTTATTATGAAAACCCAATAAGAGCCGGAGTAACAGAAAATAACTTCATTTAAAATGTAAAATTATATAAAAAAAGAAAAAATAAGTAGAAAACAAATAAAACAAGTAATACCACGAAATTGATAACATCATCGTGGTATATTTTTTCCAGCATTACGCTTCAACAGAACGCAAACTATGTGGACAAAAAAAAACAACAAAAAAATATTGAAATAAAAAGACTGGTTAAAGCAAGAAAATTTCACAGGAACAAGCTATAAAGAATATAATAATTGGCATAGTAATGTACTCTACTGCATGAATGAGAGGGTTACTACCAATTATGTTGTTGATATCAGCATCTTATTTTTACAACTTTTTTCCAGACATCCTATTTCTAATTTTAGGAATTTACTAGAGTTACTACTTCAGATACGGCAAAAGTATTTATACCCTACACCAACATAGTGTTAAAACTGACTCAAATCGGTCCATTATTTCATCTATATCCCATACCAATGTCCTCCCGAAATTGAACTTTATCGGTCATAAATGCTTAATTTATATAAGTTCTATAAAAATTTCGCTACAAATAAATTTTATATATATGGAAAAGTCATGTCACGTACTTTTGTGATGATCGGTATATAATTAGTCATAGCTCCCCTATAAGGATACCTTCCAAATATCACTTTAACGAGCACCAATCTCTTATAAATGTTGGTATCCACTTACAAATCAGCAGAAATAAGTTTCATATAGACATAAATCACTAGACCTAATTTCATGGCGATCGGTATATAATTAATCATACCTTCCATACACGCAAAGAAAAAATATAGTTGTGCATGTTTACAGTAACCATTTCCACATTTTTAAAAGTTTTTTAACAATATTATAGTCACAATAACTATTTATATGATTGTGGTTACCATAATATGGTTAAGTAATGATTCACATGATTGTATCAATCATATATATGGTTACAGTAAACAAGTATATGTTTGTGACAACCATTTTTATGATTATGTTGCTCTCGGTTAATTGATATCATAATTTGATAACACAACATTATAAAAGATTCATCATAAAAATGATTGTCACAAACATAAATAAACTTGTTCACTGTAACCATATATATGATTGATACAATCATGTGAATTGTAAGTTAACCATATTATGGTTACCACAATTATGTAAATAGTTACTGTGACTATAATATTGTTAAAAAACGCTTAAAAATATTGTAATGGTTACTGTAAACATGCAATTCCAACTTCCGCAATAAATTATTGAAATTAAGAAAAAACAAGTAAGAGAGCTATATTCGGCTGTGCCGAATCTTATATACCCTTCACCAAATTATACTTTAAAATAAAATAAAATTTTTTTTTTTATTTTTTAAAAAAAATTTTTTTTTCGAAATTGTTTTTAAAAAAAATTAATTTATTAATGATAAAAATTTGTGACAAACAAATGTTTCTTGTGAAAAGAAAAATTCGGGTTAAAAAATATTTTTCCCGATTTTCACCCATTGTAGGTCCAACTTACTATAGCTTTATATACATCGTTACAATGGACTTTGAAATATCTATCATTAGATATCCATATTGTCCATATATATTATTTAGTATCGAGATATAGATCAAAAATAGGCCAAAAATAGAGGTTGTCTCAGATTTTTGCTCATATCTCCATTATTTATGGACGGATTTTGCTGATTTTAAATAGGAAACTTCTCGAAAGCATGTCTGCCAGAATTATTGAAGATTTTGATCCCGAAGATACCTGGGGTCTTCAGAAAATTGATTTCAACAGACAGAAGGACAGACAGACAGACGGACTGGCTAAAACGACTCCGCTATCTATAAGGAACCAGAATATATATACTAATATAAAATTATATTGTGGAAATTACAAACGGAATGACAAACTTATATATACCCTTCTCACGAAGGTGAAGGGTATAATTAGTTTGCTCCGAACATACATTCTTACTTGTTTTCATTTTGGGACAGGAGAGTTTTTAAATTTTCGACGATTTTATGGGTTTAAAATATTCCGAATAACTTTCTTAATCCTATCTTTACTCGAACAAGATTCTCTGGTTCTCTCAATTTAAAAGCTATATCCAATCGCTCATTTTCCGTAAAATTCGTTTAATACCCTTTACAGTTGTGGTTAAGTGTTTAGAACTAGGGAATTTACCTATTTACATTACCTTATATCTATTTATATACTTATATATTAAGGTCACAACTGTCAACAGAATTCGCTTTTACGTATCCTAGGCGGAAGTCAATTCAACCTACAAGTGACTATAACCTAGATTACTTAGAGACACTTCAGTTCCAATTGACTTCAAACTAGATTACCTGGGATGTATAAAGTAATCAATTGAATGCTATTTGCATTACAAAACACAAAAATATATAAAAAAGACTCAGCCAAGTAATGTATGCCATTAGAACCATTATTGTCACTTATTCCTAATAAATTTCCAAATGGAATACATTGACTTAAGTGGAAGTGGTAATAAATCTTCTAAACTACTGGGCCGATGCCAAAATAATGTATGAACGATTTGTAGAGGAGGACATATGTTTCAAGTAAATGAAATTTGTGTTCACTCTGTTAGAAAACAAGATGAGATACAGGATGTCAAAGTTGACCTCTGGTTAGGACAGACATTCAAAAATAATAAAAGTTGGCACATTTTGAAAATTTCGAATATTGATTAAAGTGTAAACAATATGTAATAAAGCTATACACACTTCAAACCAAAAATAAGTCGTTCAAATGTCACTGAGTGAGTGTTGGTGAAAGTTGAGGAACATTAATTCGGCATCGTGGAATTACAATTTTCAAGAAGCTTTTAATATCTGCGTCTCCAAGCTGATAAAGTTTACTTCAACAAGTGGCTGCTGATTATTCGAGCAAACTCATTCTAAGCGATGTAACAAATTAATGGCTTTGTTAAATCAAATTTGCAACATTTTAGATTCACAGGCATCCACAACCTTTGTATTTGGTTGGTGCGAATTTTTGGCTGGAGGCATCATTGAATCACAATCCTCTGAAAATGAGACTGGTCAAGCATGGACTCTTACTGGTGCTTGATATCGGGAATAGAAAACAGAGTTCTTGTGCAAAAATTGTATGATATTGATGTGGAAACTTGAACCAGTTCGATTACAGCATAAAAACATTTCCTGGTCGTTTATTCTCTCGTTTAGGTGATCAAAATTGGCCCCCTAGATGTTGTGATTTAACACCATTTGATTTCTTTTGATGGTTTTATTTGCAATCGAAGATTCATGCTAATAAGCCCACAACCAACAGTACATTGTATGAGGAAATTCAACGCTGCATCAACGAAATGGTCATGGCCAAATCGTAAAGGCCATACTTGTGGCTTTATGGTTTTATAAAAAATAACAATTTAAAGATAATTGTGATAATAATATCTATGATACTTTCTAACTGGAACTAAAAACATATATATCTATTACAATTGTTTAATCATCGAAACCGGTCAATAAATGGCAAGGGTACAGGACTATCCAACGTAGCTGTATTGACAATAGACCAATTTCGTGGAAATTATATATTAACCTGAATTTTTGAAAAAAATCTGAAACTTGAGACAAATTTCATCATTACTTACTTTCGATATCTGATAGTCTTCTGTAAAATTAGTTCAAACGTTTACACACTTGCTCGGTATTCTTTGACACCATATAGATTGTAAATGTTTACTGTAACCATTTCAAAATGTTTCCAAGTTTTGTTTAAACATAATTATGGTCACTTTAGTTATTTATATGATTGCAGTAACCATTATATATTAAAATTACAATTCACGTGATTTCATCAATCATATATATGATTGTAGTAAATAAGTATATGTTTGTGACAGCAATTTTCATGATGAAGAATTTAGCACATTATTTTGTTCTCTACTTATGGTTATCATAATCTGAGAACAACATATTATGATATAATGATTCATCATGAACATGATTGCCATAAACATATATTTTTTTACTACAACCATATACAATATATGATTGCGACAACCATGTGGGTGTTAACTTTAGCATATTATGGTAGCCGCAAGCATATATATAATTACAGTGACCATAATATTGTTAAAATAACTTGTAAAATTTTTGAAATGGTTACAGTAAACATGTTAAAATGTAGCTCTGGGTGCAGGATTTATTATGCATTTGAAAGTATGTTAATGTTAATTTATTGGATTTTTTTTATTTTATAATTTTTTTTCGTTAAAGTGGTCAGAAAAAGGGTAAAATTTTTACCCAGAAAATAAATCAGAATTAGTATCTTTAGCAAATATTGCTCATTTTTGATCGTTTCCTAGATTTTTTCTCGTAGTGATAAACTATTTATACCTTCTCTTACCCTAAAAGGCAAAAAGCAAAATCCCATAAAAAATAGTCACAAGATTGATTTTAGTTTGTAACAGACTGTGTGTAAGTTGTAATACTTTGTTATTGCTGACAACAAAACCCAAAAAGTAAAAAAGAAAAAGAAAACCTAGAGAAGGAGGAAAAAATAATAATATTTTCTATAGAATCCTGGTATATAAAAAATGCCATTGAAAGTATGCTGAAGATAATGATGATGTTGGCCAATGAAGATAAAAAAAAACCAAGAAACTAGTGGTGATGAGTTAAGGAGACAAGTTAAATAAAAGACTTATCAAGAGTTTTACACAAAAATAAAATGAAAAAAAGAGAATCAAAAGAAATTGGTAAAAGAAAATTAAGATAAAAGACTGTGGAGTGTTATGTGTGGTTTGGGAGTGATAATATGCTCTGAGCTGAGCAGAAGAAAAAAAAAACAATTTATATTATTTGTTGGACATTGGCTTATTACATGCAGATTATGTTACCAAATTGTAATGCATTCAATTTAATACCACATCAGACCAGACCAAGACCAAGACCGTCTGAGACTTAACACCATGCAAACACAAATATGGAAAGCAGTTCAATCTTATTTTTAAAGCAGAAGAGTAGATGTAGACTTGCTGGACAATGAGGCCATCGCCAAGATGTAGTTGAAAGTAAAACAGCCATAAGATTTTTATTTCAATTTTTCTTTTTTTTATTGGCAATGGGTGTGTCAATTCAATTCATTTCGTTTTTTTTTATTAAAACTTTTTTTTTGTACCAAATTATTTCAATTTTTGTCATTCTACTGTTGGCAGAGCGAGCGAGCGAGTGCGTGTGTATGAATGATTTTTATTTAATATTTAAACATGATGTTGAAAAAATAACTGTAGGGGGAAACAGGCGAAATTTATCAAGTGATAAATTTTCATTTAAATATTTTTACACTGGTTTAATTTGCTCTGGCTCTAGCGCGCGCGGCCAGTGTCATTAATTAATTGGGCTTTAAATCATTTAATTTAATAATGAGTGAAGTTAAAAAAAAAGAAAACAAAAAACAAACAGTAAAAAATCATGTTTTATAACTCTTTGGTTTGATGTTTGTTTTTTTTTTTAATTAATTCTTATTTGAACGGCTGCTTGTTGAATTAGGTATTAAGTTTATGATCGTAAATTATTGTATTAAAGATTATTGATATTTGATATTTTATTATCTTATTACCAAAATCGTATTATTATGATTTATGTTTATTAAATTTTAAATTTATTTTGTTATTAATTCATAAATTTTATAACCTTTAAAAGGTCGCTCACATAAGGGCTTAAGTTTCAAACAACTTAAGTTTTGAACAAGTCAGAGTGCTATATTCGGCTATACAAAATATTGTTATACACAAGTTTTTGTATAGAAAAAAACTTTCATACAAAAAAATTTTCTATAGAAATAACTGTTATACAGAGAAGTTTCTATAGAAAAAACTGTTATACAGAAAAGTCTCTATTGAAGAAACTGTCATACAAAAAATTTCCTATAGAACTTTTATACGGAAAAGTTTCTATAGGAAAAACTGTTATACAGAAAATATCCTATAGAAAAAACTGTTATAGAGAAAATTTCCAATTGTAACAACTATTATACACATAATATACAGAAAAAACTGTTGTAAACTAAATTCTTTATAGAAAATACAAACTTGTATACAGAAAAAACTCTTATACAGAAAAAACTGTTATACATCCAATGTTCTGTAGAAAAAATACAAACTTGTCTAAAGACACAAAATTTTAAATAGACAAAATTTGTATATACAAAATGTTCTATACAAAATATTATTCACAAGCTTTTGTGTAGAAAAAACTGTCACACATAAAATTTCCTATAGAAAAAACTGTTATACAAAAATGTTTTCATAGAAACAACTGTTATACAGAAAATTTCTATAGAAAAAACTGTTATACAGACAATTTCCTATTAAAAAAACTATTATGCACACAATTTTATTACAGAAAAAACTGTTGTAAGCAAAATTTTCTATAGAAAAAACTGTTATACAGACAAGTTTCTGTAGAAAAAAACTGTTATACAAACAATTTTCTGCAGAATAAGCTATTATACATGATATTTTCTATAGAATGAAATGTTATACACAAAATTTTAGATTAAAAAAAAAGAAAAACTGTTATACGGAAAATTTTCGATAGATAAAACTTATAAATAGAAAATGTACTAAAGAAAAAACAGGTTTACACAAAATTTATTGTAAAAACACGGTTATACATAAAATATTATATACAAAAAACTGTTATACACAATAATTTCGGTAGAAACAACTGTTGTATATGTAATTCTCTATAAAAAACGTTGACTTTCTTATAATCCAACTACAAAATAAATAGGATTATCACAATACTTAAAAGAAAACGAAATAAAACAAGTAAGGGAGCTATATTCTGCTGTGCCGAATCTTATATACCCTTTACCAATTTATACTATAAAATACAAATTTTAAATATTTTTAGGTAAACAAAATTAAATTTTTTTTTCAAAATTAATTTTTTTTTTTCTAATTTTTTTTTCAAAATTAAAAAAAAAAATTTTTTTTCCAAATTTTTTTTTCTAATTTGTTTTTTAAATTTTTTTTTTTTTTAATTTTCTAAAACTTTTTTTAAATTTATTAGTGAAAAAATTTTTTTTTGGTAAAAAAAATTCGGGTTAACAAATATTTTTCCCGATTTTGACCCATTGTATTTCCAAATTACTATAGTCTTATATACATAGTTGCAATGGACTTTGAGTTATCTATCATTAGATATATATTGTCAAAATTAGCCAAAAATCGAGGTTTTCCCGGTTTTTTCCTTATATCTCAGCCATTTGTGGGCCGATTTTCTCGATTTTAAATAGCGACCGAGCCGGAAGAATTCCGGGTATATTGATCAATTATGTTTGTAAGTTATTTGGGAGCTACGGAAAGTTGATTTCAACATACAGACGGACATGGCTATATCGATTTCGCTATATAACGATTCAGAATAACCATATATAGTTTGTGGGGTAGCAAATGAAAAATGTAGAAATTACAAACGGAATGACAAACTTATATATACCCTTGCCACTCATGGTGAAGGACATAATAAGATTAACACGACCTAAACATACATGATTATATCGGAAAGCAAACCATTCTAAGTCTATAGAAATGTGGAAATTAATATTTTTCAATAAAATACTGAGAATTGTTTAAAAATATCAAATTAGTCGCTGGGGTACTATGGTATCAAAAAAGTACTTTTCCATCCCTGTTACTCATATAGGTTCTTTTTCAGATGGGTTAAAATGGTTTTTTCGAAATTGTCAAATTGTTGATTTTTGTTTTTGGTAATTTTAAGTTAAAGGAAAGGCCTTTGACATACCTTTCATTTGATATGTATATTGTCTAATATGTACAGAACATAGTATCCAAGATATAGACAAAAATATTTGCAAATTTAAAGCCATTCGAAAACTTGCTACACAGATAAATTACAATAATTTAATTTTTAGTACTCACTTCTAATTAACGGTGGAATTTTGAATGGAATATGAAAAATTCCACTTAAAACCAAAATCTCGACCAATTTTGAACTGATTCGAATTTTTCTTTCAATACAGACTATGTAGGCTAGACTTTCCTCTTAGCCTAGCAATAAAAAAGGACTTTGTTTTTTCTTCAACAGACTACATAGAAATATTTTCTAACAAATTGGAGTTTTTAGAGTCCTTACGTTATGTGGGAACTTCCAAAAGTTAATACTTGGGTAAAAATAAAGATAGTAGTAAGTTTTGGCTTATATCTCAGCCATGTATGAGACGATTTTGTTAATTTCCAGTTTAAATTTTCTCCTGACTATATCTAGTGCATTGAAACCACATGCCCATAGGTCAGCTGAGGATTCGTAAAATCTATTTCAACCCACTCCCATACATACGGACATCTTTAAATCAACTCCACCAGCTATAAGGATCCAGAATATGTACTGTTTAGGGTCACAATTGCTGCCATTTTGGCAGATTCTTTTAAACACTTAAACAAAAGAATGAGCAAAATGTATTTCTATCACAATCCAGCTTTCAATTTATTAGCACCTTCTTGCCATGATCTCTTAGTAAAGTGTCAAAATTTACAAATTATGGCTGCTGCTCTCAAGCCCACTTGTTGTAACAGGCAGTTCTTCCATTTAGCTTACCATAGATCACTTCCAGTCTACAAAGGCGTTACTTACTCTCCTCTTTTTGTGTCAAAAAAAAAAAAAAAACAAAAAAAACTCAAACACTCTTACACCATAAACAAAATAACAAATCTTAATCATTCGCCTAGAATTATTTAAAACTAAAAATAAATAAATAGCAGACAAGAAAGTTGACACAAAATGCAAGAAAAAAAAAACACAAAATAAATAAAAATATTTTTGCAAAATCAACAGCAACACATAAAACAATAACAAACCGGACTATTTGTCACCCAAGAATGAAGCCATTTATTATTATACATCATCATCCTCCTCGTCAGCATCATACAGCATACACAGCAGCATCCTCATAAAACGTGTATTTATCTATAAAATGTGAGGCAAAAAATCTGCAGATTCTGGTATAAAATCAACAACAGAACAACAACCATATAAAATATTTATGTTTTTTTATTAAACGAAATACAAAAAAAAAAGAAAAACAGTTGAAGGTTGCCAGAACCGGTGCAATAATAAAAAATTATGTATAAATATGAAATTGAAATATGCCAGGATATACATTTATTTATTTGTTAAAAGGGGGGTAAAGGAAAAAGTATTTTCTTTTAAATTATTGTAGGAATGCAAATTTATTGAACTTTTAGTTAAGGTAATAGGAAAACCTATAAATTTTTTAATCTCAAACCAAATTTTGAACATGACTAAAAACTCTCATATAGGTTGGCGCTTAAATACGTTTTCTTTATTGTAAATTTCAATTCATGTTATCCTAAATATTTATACTAAAAAACTGAGCGGTAACCGCGTTTCCAAAAGTTACACTACGTTGATGCCATTCTGTCGGCCTTTTCTTTATTATCAAACGAATTTTTTAAACTTCTTTACCACAGAAACCTAATTTGATATGATCGTTCGATCGCAACGTACACACGGTTGTCAGATTGTACAATATTGTCAGAAAAATGTTCAGAAGATATCTAACAACCGTGTGAACTTAAAATTTTTGTCTTACAACGTTGTCAGACAAAGTATTGTCAGTACATTGTAAGACAATACTATTGTCAGTACATTGTAAGACAATACTATTGTCAGTACATTGTAAGACAATACTATTGTCAGACATCTGACAACTTTTTATTGTCATATGTGCGAAGTTTATGCATCTGACAATTATTTCTATTGGCAACACTGTGCATATGTATTTAAAATAAACAAAAGTGAAGCAACCGTGTGAACTGACAATTTTTGTTGGCAGATAAATTTATTGTTTGACAAATGTCTGACAATGAAATTGTAAGGTTTTCTTACAATCGTCTAAGCTGACGATTTACCTTTTGCTAATAATATTTCATTGGCAGTACATTGCGAGCACATTGCCAAATCTGACAACATTGTAAAATCTGACCACCGTGTGTACGTAGCTTTAGCCTTACTTTCAATCGCTGTGTATAGACATACTTCGAAGATGTGATAAAGTTTACTTTTAATCCCCGTGTGATGACTTCTGCATAATAAATAGTTCCAAGGTAGCTCCAGGCGTATCGTATAAGTAACAAATCTTCTGCATTTAGTCGCAAGTATTTCACAGAGTTTTAAATGCTGCACTTGCGCTCTCATCCAATCATCTCTACTCAGCTATACCGCAGATGCCATTTAGTATAAGTCTTATATAAAAGAGAGAAATAGTACTCCAACCCAGGAGAGACCAATCTCCTCGTCATGAAACTTTACACCTTCTTTCGTAAGACACAAGTACACTTACTCGGTGTCTTCATGCGAGTGATATCCCATTTCATTCAAAGGCACCTGCTATTACTGAATGTGGTAAACACACGAATTAGGACTTGCTTAATCAGTATAAGTTCGAGTATCCCAGCCAGTTAGTGCTTGACCCAATTCAGTATTGGTGTAATAGCCTATACATCACCAATTGCAGACCATAAAGAAAATCCTCTCCACAAACTCCACAATGTAGAGAACACCACCACCCCTCACCCCCTCTTTGTACCAACCGTAATGCCATAGGTAGACTTTAAGATACCGAATTAGTACGTTAAACGCAGCCTATAGATCAGGGATGTCCAAAGCTAAAACTGTATTTGTGTTGGTGAGAGAAAAAGAGCTCCACTGAAAGAAAATTTTAGTGAAATAAATAAAAGATTTTTAAGGCTTTATTTGTTAACAATAATCAAGTCAACAATCTTAATCAAATTGTCTGCGACATATTACCATAGCTCATTAATTGAGAGTTCGATATTAATAATTTTCGACAAATTTAAAAATATTTAAACCATTTTTTTGCTTATTTAATTACGTTGTCTTGATTAAAATCATTTCAAATATGAAAAAAATTGTTCACAATGATTTTTTAAAGGTCGAAATATATTAAACAATCCAAATATTTCTGTTAGTGATCATGAAAAATAAATTTAAAAAAATGAAAAAATACATCCGCTTAGCGTGTGCATTCGTCGCTGTCTCAGTGACTACTAAACAAACGAGAATAAGAATATGTGTGTTGTTGGGTAGCGCGAAAGCACAATGAAATGGAGACCATTGCTATAGATAAAAGTTAGAGCACATAAGCCAGATAACCGTTAGTAGATCAACAAATTAAGTGTTGGTTTAATAACCAGCCATTAGTGATCGTCAAGGAAATCCCCACTATAAATTCCTCGCTGACAGAGGCAGGGGGTTACTGTGTAATTCGATTCGAAAAGAAAAACATTCGAAGTTTTATACTTGGAAATTCGAAAGTATTTTCATTAAAATCGAATTATACCAGCTTTTGAGAAAGAGATATACTCAAGTGTTGTGAATATAAGGGATGCAACGTTCCGCGATAGCTATATCTCCCAGAAGATTGGCAAAATCATTAGAAATTTTGCATGTCCTTCTCTTCAGAGGTTTCAATCACCTATAATACTAGACCCAACTATAGTGTTAAGAATATGTTATTTAACCAGCATAATAACTTCTTTTAATTTGTTGGCTGCCAAATACCACTTAATTTCAAAGTCTTCTATAATTGACACTGCCATAATTGATAAATATTCTGCTATTGGTTATAATCCAATGGAATGGTAAAGGGTTTTCCAACAAGAGTTGTTTTTTTGAATTACCCGGTATTTCGGTAGATGTCACTTTTAAAGCTTTTATTCTTTGACATTTGGCAAGTAGAAACTACGCCATTACTAAAAATGGAACGATAGACGCTTGAACAACGCATTGAAATGATTAAAATTCACTACAAAAATGGTGAAAATCTTGCAGTCACAGTTCGCAAAACTAAAGCATTTTAGGGTCGTCGTGAAGCAACTTGTCGGAGCGCAATATAGAAATTAGTGGAAAAAAATCGAGCTGTTGGGAAAAGTTAGGATAGGAAGAATAAAACCCTCAAGAACAACTGAGAATATTGCTGCTGTAGCCCAAAGTGTTGAAGAAACCCCAGGTTTGTCCATTCCTCGCCGTTCTATGGAATTGGTCATTCCACAAACGTCATTACACCATATTTTGCATAAAGACTTGTAAGACTGTCTTAAGGCTTATAAGTTCAGTTAACACAAGAATTCAAGCCGGCCGATCATCAACAACGTCATGACTTTGCTGATTGGGTCCTTGTTATTATCTCTAGAAGAGGTGATCACAATTGGCCACCGAGATCTTGTGATTTAACACCTTGCGACTTCTTCCTTTGGGACCAAGTGAAAGATAAAGTCTACACCAACAGCCCAGCGTCGATTTAAGACCTCAAAGATAGAATTCGTGAGGCTATCGAGGAAATAGGGCAGCCTCTTTTGGATTTGGTTATGGAAAATTTCATTAAAAAAAATATGGTCCTATAAGATTGGTCGTGGTGGCCATTTGGCATATCTTCCTCTTTATTACGAAATAAACATTCAATCATTTATCTCAAAAAATGGCATTTTTCTTTGAATACCAAAATGGAAAAACCTGTACAAAATCCATTCAATCGTTTCGCATTGGTTGAAATTCTGGGCAATTTATTTCTGTTGCTGCAAAATCGTTTACGTTTCTTCTAAACTATTCAATTGCACCCCTTACATAATGATCTAAAGCCAGAAAAAATTTTTGGTGAAATCTTAGAAATGGTAAAAGTATATTTTTTTACCCTTCTTCTCTGAAAATTTCTCTCAAATCGGTTGCAAATCAGATACTTTTTGGGAAATCTAGGCTCTATGCTTAATGTAGAGAACACCATCAATTCTCAACCCCTCATTAAGCTGACCGCAGCTTTTGAGAAGGAGACATACTCAAATGTTGTGAAGATAAAGGATCCAACGTTCCTTGAATCCAATAGTCCATAGTCTCCTAGAAGGTTTCCAAAATCTTGTGAAATTCAGCATGTCATTTTCTTCGTTGGTTCTAATCTCCTATAATACTATACCTAGCTACAGTGTTAAGAATCTTTTGTTTAACCATCAAGAATTACTGACATTTTTCGTAATTCGGCCTATTTCTTGGCTGCCAAATTCCACTTAGTTCCAAAATCTTCTATAATTGAGACTGCCATTCCCACCGTCATTAAATTCCTGTAATAATTGATCAATATTCTGCTATTGGCTGCAATCCTGAACAATTAGGATTCTTTTATTTTGGTACAAAATCTATTTCGTTGTTTCTATACCATTCAATCATTTCGCATTGGTTGCAATTCTGGACAATTCCTTTCAGTTGCTGCAAAATCGATTACGATTCATCTATACTATTTAATTGCATAATGACAACCTGATCTCAGGCCAAAAAACTGTTTTAGTGAGATCTTAATAATGGTAAATGGTGTTTTTAACCTTCTTCTCTGGAAATTTCAATATAATTGCACCAGTTGCAACAAAAGGTTTTATTTTTCTATCAATTCAGGTACTTTTGTGAAATCTAAGCTCTATGCTGTGCCTATATAGTTTTCGTAAACAGCTTGTTTCAATGGAATATATCGCTTTCTTAATTTTTTTGTATGCTTAGGTTATTTCCAGGGAATTTTTAAAAACAAAGTCTGTTTGCTTAAACGGATTTTGTAAAGTTTTGTTGTGATCTTTAGGTCTGGCGTCGAAAGTTCTTCACTGGGGTAATAACTTCGGTTGATACAGTTGGCGCTGAATAAATAATATTTGACAGAATGAAACACGGGTCGCTCCAAAGCGAAGATCCAATTGTCGTGGGAATGATCAATGTTTATTCAAAAGATATTCAATCATAGTTATGACCTATAAGGAGCTCTGAAAATGGATACTAAAAGAAAATACTTTTTCCAATAGATTTTCCAGATATTTTAAACAGACAACAAGTCATTTATATATGATGGATAAGAGTAAATAGGAGTATAAGTATAAAAAAAAGATTTCAAAAAACAAAAAAAATATGATAAATCCTGCAGAAAACATCATTTAATTCATATTTATTCCTTAAAAATAGCACACAAATAATAAAAAATAAGGTAGAACATAAAAAAAGGGAGGAGAGTATTAATAAATCTATGCTTGCATGAGTGAAATACAGTGGTTTGTATATGGACTCGTTATGTATGATGTTGATGCTGATGATGAATTTTGTTGATTGTTTTTATAACCGAATGAAAAATTGTACAATTTTGTATATCTTTGTGTAGATCTGCTCCTGGTGCTGGTTGTTAATAATTCTATTCTATTGTTGTTGGGCTTTTACCACCTAGGTTATTTTTTTTTTATTATTTTTCTGTTCATTTCTCAGGAGGCGAAAACTGCGTTACTTGTTTGTAAGGCAAAAGCAACAACAACAAAAACAAGGTACAAAGTCTATAGCATCATAAAATAAAAGCATTGTTATAGCAATAAATCATCATCTTTCACACAGATACCAACCAAATCCATATAGACAAACTGATTCATACAACACACATACGCAGCAAAGCACATACACACAAAAGTGAAAGAAAAAGAGAATTGTTTGTAAAAGATTGGTAGATTTGGTGTTAACATGTTCTATACATTCAAACTTTGGAGCACAAACATATAAGCCTCTTGACGACAGTCTGGTTGGTGTTGGTTTTTTCTTGTCTTTTGCTGTTTGTTGGCGTGTTTCCCTCGTTTGTTTTCTTCAAACTTTTGCAAATGACATTACGATGATAATCAAACTGAAAATGACATAAAATGGCAAATACTTTTTCATACAAAGCAAAAAAAAAAAAAATCAAAAAAGACATCTAAATCTTAAGGACTTTTTTATATGATTTGATGATGATTAGAGGCAAAACAAACAAAGAACTCTAGAACTCAGACAAGATTAGAAATGAGAGATTGACTTTAGTCAAAGAAAGCTGATTTTTAATAAAAATTAAGATTTAAAAAACAAAAATGTTAAAGAATTTTATTTCAAAACTGTTTTTTTTTTCCCAATTTGTGCTATTAGTTCCAAAACTTTTATATTGATGAGCCTGCCATTTCTGTCTTCTTTACAGTTAATTTTATAATTGACCAATATTCTTCTATTGCTTGCAATTCCAGAAAATTAGGTGGATTGTTTTCTTTTGCTACAAAATTGATTTCCGTGTTTCTATGGCGTTCACAATGAAAACTGAATAGTTCAGGTCACAATAATGGTTTTGTGGTGTGAGATTCATTTATTGTAGCGGCTTTAAAGAAAGGTTTTCATTTTCTCCAACAAGAACAAATTGCTTGCCATAGCAGAGTTCTTCATGGACCAATTTGAAAAGATTGTGGCGGGAATAGGAAGACATTTTTACCAAATCTCATCGAATTCTCCTACAAATTGGGAGCTGTAGTATGACTACAAGGCGAGACGGAAGGACGGACATTGTTATATCGATTCGGACTTATTTTAAGGTGTACTTGAAGGTGATGATTGCACAACCGCATTATAATCTAAACATGGTATAGGAAATAAAAAGCAACACACTATGCTTTCCAACAATATAATTACCAATTTAATATTCTGAAAGCTTATTTATAAGCTATTATTATACCCTTCACCTTCGTGAGAAGGATATATATAAGTTTGTCATTCTGTTTGTAATTTCCATTCCGACCCTATAAAGTATATATATTCTGGATCCTGATAGATAGCGGAGTCGATTAAGCCATGTCCGCCTGTCTGTTGAAATCAATTTTCTGAAGACCCAAGATATCTTCGGAATCCAAATCTTCAATAATTCTGTCAGACATGCTTCGAGAAGTTTCCTATTTAAAATCAGCAAAATCCATCCATAAATAACGGAGATATGAGCAAAAATCCGAGACAATCTCTGAACATTTCATCAAAAAAAGACAATTTATAGCATGCTTTGACAAAAAAGCAACAAAACGTATGTTTGGATGTGTGTTGGTTTCATTGCTTTGCGTATTTTGTTTTATACCCTTCACCTTCTTGAGAGGGTATATATAAGTTTGTCATTCCGTTGTAATTTCCACTCCGACCCTATAAAGTATATATGTATATTCTGGATATATATAGCGGAGTCGATTAAGCCATGTCCGTCTGTCTATCCGTCTGTCTTCTGCTGAAATCAATTTTCTGAAGACCCCAGATATCTTCGGTATCCAAATCTTCAATAATTCTGTAAGACATGCTTTCGAGAAGTTTCCTATTTAAAATCAGCAAAATCCACCATAAATAACAAGACAACCTCTATTTTTGACCTATTTTTGATCTATATCTCGATTACTAAATCATAAATATACACAATATGGATATCTAATGACAGATATTTCAAAGTCCATTGCAATGATGTATATAAGGTATATAAGTTGGACCTACAATGGGTCAACATCGGGAAAAATATTTTTTAACCCGAATTTTTTTTCACAAAAAACATTTTTCAGTTTTTTTCACTAATTAAAACAAAAAAAAATTATATTAAAAAAAATTTTAAAATTTTTTTTAAAAATTTCGAAAAAAAAAATCAAAATTTTTTTTTTTTTAATTTTATTTTAAAGTATATTTTGGTGAAGGGTATATAAGATTCGGCAGAGCCGAATATAGCTCTTTTACTTGTTTTTTTTTTGGTGTTTCGTTTCGTTTGGCGTTGTTGTTTTTATACCCTTCACCTTCGTGAGAAGGGTATGTATAAGATTGTCATTTCGTTTGTAACTTCTGCAATATAATCTGTTCGTCAGCAATTCAATGTAAAATTTTTAAAAGTTTCTTTGATATGTTAAGGATGCTATACGCTGAAAGTGGGTACTTAATGTATCCGCAACAAAGGTGAAGGGTATATAAGATTCGGCATAGCCGAATATAGAACTCTTACTTGTTATATTATCTTTTAATTTTTGGAATGTTGTGGGTTACATTCCAAAAATAATACTACAAAATTTCTATTCCTCATTTCCAAATTAAGCTATTAAAATCAGCTCTTACAAACTATCAATAACTATATGTACACGGAAGAATAGATTTCATTCCCTAACAAAAATCTGTTTAGAACAAACAAATCCCTTTAAAAGCGCTTTACAGGTAATAACCTGCTGGTTTTTGTTTCAATGATAATAAATTAAAAGACCTTTAAAGTACTTTATTGTGTCAATATTGAACAGTTTTTAGAAATCATAGACAACAATCCAAAAAAAAAAACCCTCTTTCACACTCTTTTTGTTATTTACTGCAACACACACAAACACTTAAATCACACTGTAGGTATCTGTATCTGTGAACTACAACAATGTGCAATCAAAACAAGGTATAGAGTGACTAGACTAGTGACATTGGGGGGAACAGAATATTGAAACGCAGTGTCAATTAACTGATCACAGCGCGTAAAAACGTTTATAAAAAATAAAAGCGAACAACTATCAATACAATGGGAACTAAAAATCTCTAGAGTGTTAAAGTGTCAATGCAGTTAAAGTAAAAATAAAAACTGCAACAACAACATGGAATCGTGTTAACTAAACTGAACTAAACATTTACATGAGGCTTTGTCTCTGACTAGCGTCTGTCCTAGCGTCTGCAGCTTAAACAACAACGACAACACTATAGAATTTCATGATACGGTTTTAGTTTTTACTAAAATGCTTATGTATATACATACATTGGATGGAAACTGATGGTTGGATGGCTGACTGGCTGGTTAGTTGGATGGTTGATATGCATATTAACACAAAATTATAACACACTCATCTATAGGTATAGATAAGGTTACAAAATGACATATTTTTCTAAACACTTAGAGAAAAAAGTATAAATATAATTAAAATCACTAAAATTTAATTGAAATGTTTTTGAGTTCAATTTAATATCAGTGATGGCTATTTATCCTCAAAGAATATTGGTGACAATCTGTGACTCTCTCATATTCACAAATAAAAGTTATGTATAGCAAAAACCACGCAAGATATGCCGCCATTTGTGTAGTAAAGTGTTGCCAACAAAAAAAAACAGTTTGACAGCTGACAGTTTAGTGTTGGCTAATATTCAGTATTACACGATATAACAACGCACTTTCAGTGTTCAACAAAATGTCAAATATAATGAAAATTTAGCACTTAATATGGTCGGAATATTGATTAAACTTTGTCAACTGTGAAGAGGTTAATTGAGATTAATGAGAGGTGAATAAGAATTGCAAATTTCAAGATGTTCTCAACAGCGTATATTTTCTTTAGAACAGTACGTCCATGATTTTAAAGTTCAATTGACACAAAAACTGAAAACTAATGCACTGCAAAAAGAGAAAGATTGTTGAACAACAACAAATGGATGCTGATTTTTCGAGGAATCTCCTCCTAAACGAAATTGCTCATTTTCACTTTGATGGTTTTGTTAATCGTCAAAATTGCCGCAGTTGGGGTTCAGATAACCCACATGTGATTGTCCATCCTATTTAATTAACGCTGTCAGATCTGGCAATGTACTGACAATGAAAATATGTTAGCAAAAGATAAATTGTCCGTTCTGACAATTCTAAGACAACCTTACAATTTCATTGTCAGACAATAAATTTATCTGCCAACAAAAGTTGCCAGTTCACACGGTTGTCAGATTATTCTATGGCAAAAATTGCCGGTACCGTTGTTAGACATTGTAAGAATTGTCAAATTATATGAAACAAACAATTTACAATTGGATATCAGGCCTGGGCCTGAATTTTTTCAAATTACAATTGGAAGAGGTGCGGAGATTTGCCCATTTTCCTTTGCAATCGTTCAAACTGACCTGGATGGCATATTCGAAATCTTGTCATAAAATATTTTTGGAAAGTTTATACCCAGCATCCCATAAACTTCGTCGTGCCTCGACTTCCTCGATAAGTTTGAAAATATTTTCGTGTGACCACACGGATTCCACCTTCTAGCGGTAGGATATTAGCTTGGGCCTTGATTTTGAATGGCCTTCAGAGCCTATTGGCGACTGGATAAGAAAAGTCAAGTCAATTGGTTCATAGCTGCAACCTATGATGCAGTTTTATTAATTAAAATGTCGCTAACCATATGTTTATTTAATTTGTTTAATACGAACTTTTGTTTGTTTTTGAATGGCCATTGTTAGATGCTGATAATATCTTACAATAATCCGACAATGGAAACGTAATGTGTTCACACGATTGTCAGATGTCTGAAAATATTATTGTCTTACAATATACTGACAATGCTTTTTCTGACAAAGTTGCATTAGACATTTTCTGAAAATGTTTCTGACAAATATTGTAAGAACTGACTACCGTCTACACAAAGCTTTAGGTAGATTGAATTAAATAAATGTGGCCATTGGTATCAACGATACGATATCAAATGCCAAACAGCTCACGAAACAATTCGATTACTGTGATTTAGCACCATTGGATTTCTTATTATGGTGTTATTTGAAGTCATAGGTCTGTGGCAACAAACCAGTGGATCGACGGAAGAAATTCAATGATACATCCATAAAATTTTACCAAATTTATGTGAAATGATCATGGAAAATTTAGCAAAAGAATGCGTGGAAATTATTTGGGCTTTTCACTTGATGTCTCAACTCAAACTTTTAATCAATCTTTAAAAATCAATTGTAAAGAAAGCTTTTTATAATGCTTACATTTAAGAAAGGCTTTATGTTAACTCAAAAAAGCTCGACAACAGATTTAACTTTTAATTTAATGATTCTAAGCCTTGCTACATTTTTTTAATAAAAAAATTAGCTTTTGACATTAATAAATCAATTAATAAATTTTAAGCATGACTTTGTACATCAGTATGAAATAAGAAGTAGCTTAAAAAAGGCGACTTTTCATACATTTTTTAAAGTCGTATATTTCAAAATTTAATAAAAAATCGAAGAAATTTGACTTTTTGTTTCAACTATAGAAGCCTATTATAAACGTTAGACACTTAAGAATAATTTTGTATTAGAATGAGTATCGATTTGAGACAAAGAGTATAAAGAAATATTAAAATGAACATCTTGAGCATACAATGGGAATTAAAAGCCATTAAGCCCGTTGCTGCATTCCAATCTTAGCCAGAACCACTCTTCGCTATAATTGCAGAATATTCATGAAGTTTGGAGCAGAGAGTGGACATCGTCAAAAATAAAAATTTTAGAATTTAACCCTAATTTTCTCCAAGTGTAACTCTTATACCTAAAGCCCCTATTGTTTAGTTTGTGGTCATTAAAAATAGTAAACACATGTAAATCGCCGCCACACAACGTCATACAAATCGTCACAACTAAAACAAGAACAACTGCAACAAAAAGGTACAGGAAAAACAATAACTTTTTTTTATAAAAAAAAAAAAAAAATAAAACAATAACCAAAACAACAGTAAATAAAATAAATAACAAATAGCGCGACATTAGCATCATTGTAGAGCAGAATAGAGTTAAAATATATATAGAATAGATGGGATACTAGATAAACTAAAGTGGACAAATGAATGAATGAATGAATGAGTGAATGTCTGGGCACAGCAGTTACAATTTAAGTAAAAAGTCTGAAAAATAACAATAATAACATAATACTCATAAAAACCATTGAAAATGTTGCTGTTGTTGTTATTTGTATGACTAAATGTTCTATTGTTGCTGACACCTATTTAATTTTAATAGAGACAGTGTTGGAATTTAGATACACATCAATGTTTGAGTAGTATGGTGTATAGAAGTTTTATTGAAGTTGTATCTGTGGTTAGTTTTACATATACTTTAGGGTGGCCCATATTTTGCACTTTTTCAATATACTAAAATTGTTCTCCATCATCTAAATACTAAATGCTGAAAACTTGAGTTTTGGATCAAAGTAGCCATATTTAAAAAAAATTATTATAAATGAAAAAAAAATTCCAATTCAAAATAGTTTTTTGTATTTAAAATACCCATAGATGTTCAAATATAAATAATTTGATACCAAAAAAACATAAAATTTCATCCATTTCATAAATTCCAAATGATAAATTTTTTTAAATGAAATTTCAAAATTTTTGTTTTTTTCAAAATTCAAAAAATTTTTTCTTTTTTTTCAAAATTGTTTTTAAATTTTTTTTTAATTTTATTTTTAAATTTATTAATGAAAAAAAAATATTTTTTGAAAAAAAAATTCGGGTTAAAAATATTTTTCCCGATTTTGACCCATTGTAGGTCCAAAATACTATAGCGTTATCGTTGCAATGGACTTTGAAATATCTATCATTAGATATCTATATTGGCTATATTAATGACTTTGTAATCCAGATATACATCAAAAATAGGCCTAAAATCGAGGTTATCCCGGTTTTTTCCTTATATCTCAGCCATTTGTGGGCCAATTTTCTCGATTTTAAATAGCGACCGATCCGAAAGAATTCCCGATATATTGATTATGTTTGTAAATTATTTGGGGGTTACGGAAAGTTGATTTCAAGATACAGACGGATAGACGGACATGGCTATATCGACTTCGCTATCTATAACGATCCAGAATATATATACTTTATGGGGTCGCAATTGAAAAATGTAGAAATTACAAACGGAATGACAAACTTATATACAACCCTTGCCACTCATGGTGAAGGGTATAAAAAGAGGTTCACTGAATTTCAATGTGGCCGTATAAGCACGAAAGATTCGGAACATTTTGGACGTCCAGTTGAGGTCTCTACATCCGAAACAATTGGAAAAAAATGACGACATGGTGTTGGCCGATCGGAGATTGGAAGTGCTAGAGATTGTGGAAGCCATAGGCATTTTACATTGCTCAGTGGTTTCAATTTTGAATGATCAGTTGGGTATGAGAAAGCTTTCCGCACACATGTTGCAGTTTCCATGGCAAAAATCAATGAATTAGGGTACGAAATGCTCTTTCTTTCGCTCTATTCTTCGAATTTAGGTCCGAGTAACTATTTATTTTTTTAAAACCTGAAGAAACGTCTCGGCGAAAAGAGATTTGACTCCAACGATGAAATCATCGCATAAAAAACCCATTTTGATGATCTAGAACATGTTTAAATCCACTTTGCGTAGCCCCCAAATAATTTTCATACTTGATTCATACATCAATATATCCGCAAAAGTTCCGCTTAGGTTGCTTTTTAAATTCGGGGAAATCGGCCAACGAGTGGCTGAGATATAAGCAAAAATGTCAAAGACCTTTCCAAAGACGTATGTAACATATATATATACCCTTCACCATGAGTGGCAAGGATATATATAAGTTTGTCATTCCATTTGAAATTTCATTTGCGACAACACAAAGTATATATCGGCCCACAAATGGCTGAGATATATGGAAAAAACCGGGACAACCTCAATTTTTGGCCTATTTTTTATCAATATCTGGATTACTAAGTCATTAATATAGACAATTTGGATATCTAATCAAAGTCCATTGCAACGATGTATATAAGGCTATAGTAATTTGGACCTACAATGGGTCAAAATCGGGGAAAATATGTTTTATCCCGATTTATTTTATAAAAAATTTTTTTTTTCACTAATAAATTTAAAAAGTTAAAAATAATAAAAAATAAATTTCGAAAAAACAAAAATTTTTTTTTAAATTTTGAAAAAAAAATTTTAATTTAGTTTACTTAAAAATATTAAAAATGTGTATTTTGAAGTATAATTTGGTGAAGGGTATATAAGATTTCATTAATACAATTTTTTCCAAAAAAAATTTTTCACCACAAAATATTTGCAATCTTTTTGAAAGGTATATAAGATACGTCACAGCCTAATATAGCTATCTCACTTGTTTTCTTAAAATATTGCTCTAAACGTTGCCCAATTTTGCTGCAATTTTTAGCATTTGGTTTTTAGCTGATGGAGAACGAAAAACAATGGAATCTTAGGAGCATCGAAAATCCAAAATTTGTTAAATATGTGTCATCCTAATACATATACATCTACATTATGTTGTATTTCTGTAGCTATTGCAGTTCCACCATGTTGTTGTACATTCTAGTATCAGATTGATTTGATCCGTGGTCATTTTTGTTGTTGTCGTTGTTGTTGCTGTTAAGGGAAATCCACTTAATTCTCATGAGTTTTTAGGTTTTAAAAAAGGAAATATTTGATTATGGTAAACATTAATATAAATAAAAAAAAAAAACTAGAAACAAAAAAAAAACTGCTAAAAGCAAAATGTTACACTGTATATTCCACAACTCGAGACCCAGTCGGCTGTGGTGACAGTGATTATGATAAGTCTCATCATGCCGATGATGCTGGCTGGCTGGCTGGCAATATCAAATTTAGTATTAATAACATTTCCGTGTATAATATAGTACATATACTAACATATATTGTAAAGTCATGTACGATTTACGTTCTGGGGCATTTGAGTATGTCTTTTGTATTATATGTTTATGTACTGGTAACAAATAATGTAGAGAGTCTAGGGCCACCATTAACGATAATGAAATAATGACCATTTCACACCATTTACCGAAGGAGGATGAGGAACTTATTTACACAAAAATACAAACACACACAGATATACTTGGACATACCATAAAATAGACTTGCAACACTGGCATTTTCACATCACATACAACACACTCACACACACACAGAAAAACGGCACAGACACATGACACAAAATAAATGAAAATAAAACGAAACTGACATAAATGATACAATTTTAGTATCAACAACTAAATTAATGTTATTTGTTGTTGTTAAACATGATATTTGTTAAGGGAGTTGATTTTGTTGTTGCTTCTTCTGCTATGGATGAATTGGATGTATGTATGTATCTATGTGTTTGTAAATGTATCTGTAGTTTAACAAGAATATTAAGTAAATGACTGCCACAATGTTTCTTCTTATGGACATTCAAGTTGACATTGATTAAAACAAGTTGATGGACGAAGAGATTTTACAAAAAACCATGGAAGGACAGGGGGATTGCAATGTTTTTGTATATAAATATCTGTAGAGAAGTTGAATTTTGTAATGCCCTGTGGCTGCTATGGGGATTTAAAATGTGGTAACTACACGTACATGGAAAATCTAGTTTCAACTGCCCATTTGGAAATATGTACAAGAAATATTGCAAGTGATTTGTTAGCTATAAGTCATCAGGTATGCAGCTGGCATAAGAATAGTGATATTAATGTCTGCATGCTTATTTGGTCAATTCACAAGATCTCTTATCATGTCATATTGTTATAATGTCCTAGTAGTTCACAATGGTTTTTATTGCTTTTCAAGCAAAAATGTTCCTAAAATAATACTACTTTCTATGCTATGGTTATCGTGTTATCGTAACCAACCAGCAGAGACCAACGCCGAATGTCTAAGAGTCGGTTAAGCCGAGCCGCCGAGTCGTGATATATTAGGACATTATGACAATATGACTGATAAAAGACCTTGTGAATTGACCAATTATGTGTCAGGAAGCCACATCTGCCGAATTGAATTTCATTTATTCTGTTTGTTTTGCCAAATTATAGCGTTCAACAACATGTGCAAATTATAAATTTTTTTTATCAAAATGGGTGGTCTGTTCGGGCAGCGTTCCGCGCACTTCGTCCATTTTACGGTGAGACCAATTTCTGGATGAATTGGAATTTGGGATGATACCAATGTAAACAAATTTAAAAATTACAAACGGAATGACAAACTTATAAATACATACCCTTATCGATCATGGTGTATGGTATAATTATATGCAACATGTAATAAGGAGTGAGATCGTAAAATTCTTAACACACGTTTTTCATTAAAACTTTTAAGTATTATTTGATTTTTTTTTTTTTTTTTTGATCAAGTTACCTTTGTAAAATATGTCAGTTATTATGTTTAATGTCAATTATATTCATTTGTTGTTAATGTGATTAAAATGATTGACCAGAAAAAAGTGCGTACTAAAATTATTAAATATTATCAACAAAACCCAACTTGGTCCTACAAAAATTTGGCCAAGCATTCAAAGGTCTGCCATCAAACTATTTCCAATGTTATTTAACAGTACCTGGAGAACTTGTTCGTTGATAGAAAATCTGGTTCAGGAAGAAGGAATGGTCCACATGATGTTTCTAAAGCCAAAAAAATAGAAAGCATTTTCAAAAGAGCTCTCAACACATCCGGTAGGTAAGCAGCCCGGCTAGCTCAGTGATCGGACTATTTGGTACGAAAAGTTAAAGCTAAACAGGTTTAAAAACATACAAGGCTCAAAAGGTTCCTGACAGGAGTGCTGCTAAACATTAAGAGGCCAAAAATAGAGCTCGGAAATTGAAGTCAAGTTTTTTAAAAAAATATTCTTGCTGCATAATGGATGACGAAACGTATGTTCTGGCAGATTTTTCGCAACCTCCTGGTCAAAAATTTTATGTTGCTGATGATTTTAGGACCCAAAAGCAGACTAAATTTCCCAAAAAGTTCTTGGTATGGCAAGCAATATGCAGTTGCGTCAAAAGAAGCCAATCATTTGTTACAACGGGCTCTATAAATACCGAAATTTACATCAAGGAATGTTTACAAAAATCTATGCTTCCATTCATAAGACTTCATAACGTGTCCACTTATTTTTGGCCTGCCTTGGTATCCTGTCACTATGGTAAACAAGCCCCTGAGTGGTACAAGAACAATAATGTGGTATTTGTACCAAGAGAGCCAAATTCTACAAACTGCCTGGTGCTAAGGCCAGTGGAGAAATATTGGTCTCTTGTTAAAAGAGAATTGAAGAGCACAAAAAAGGTGTCCAAAAGTGTGATAGATTTTATACGGAGATGGACAACCTGTTCGAGCAAAGTGACAGAAAGCACTATAAAAACGTTAATGGAAGGGTTTCCGAAAAAGGTTCAAAATTTTATCACTAGTGATTAAAACTATAAAAATATTAGTTTTCTGTAAATTGTAATAATAATTTCAATCAAATAAAAAAAAAAAAATTAACTGTAAGTTTAGTGGTTTCATTTTTATATGTGTATGTTAAGAATTTTTCGATCTCACTCCTTATTAGTGTTTTAAGACTTATTTTGAATTACGTTATGTTTTGCCTTAATACTTTAAAACCCCATTTGAAAATCTGGCTTTTAGTTATTTCAAAATGTTAACAAAATAAGAACTGCCTTGAAAAAACATTTGCAAGTTTTTCCATATTTTATCTATTTTCATCGGGAACAATTTATTATATTTTACATCAAGTGGCAGAGAAAGGCAGAGAAGTGGACTTTTTTGGAAGTAAATAAACCTATCATTGATAAGATGTGCAAAGTAGAACATAATCTTTATTCTAAAAAAATAAATATGGATCTTAATCAATCATACTTAAATTGAAAGTTTTGACTTTTTTGGAATTTGATTTGACCATCAATTCTAATTAATATATTATGAAATGTGTAAACAAAATTAATCATTTCATAAAAAGAAACATCAGAGATTATTTTTTTTAAAAAGAAAGTTCTTCTTAACTGTTCCATCAACCAACTGTCATGCCCTGATGATTATGGTATTTTCCAATCCCCTTTTTAAATTTTTTTAAATTTCAAAATAATTTGAGAGTTTTTTGGATCTTTTAGAAGAGAGTTTTTGTAGATTATTTAAAATAAAAATCAAGACAAATAAGACCATGAAACTCAAATAGGAGCTCAGAAAAGTGCAAACATCGATATTTTCAACACCTGTATATAAATTTCTTCATAACTGCCACAAAAGTGCATGAATATAATATATTGTTTGCTTACATTAAATCAATACAATGGGCTATTTTATAAAACTTTTATATGTTATTTGTTTTAACGTAGGAAAAACATATAGCGTTTTCTGTTTTGTTGCAATTTCATTCCGCATACGGTAATAGTTTACCTAGAAACATGAAATTTAGTTACACGTTCACCATTTAGTAAGAGCATTGAGTATCTCTCGTCTTGTGGGCTTGTTGGCATAGATCTTTAACTTCAAATAACCTCATGAAAATAATGTAATCACACAAGGGCAGCCTATACTGATCACCGGAATGGTAGAGTACATGACCAGGATGTCTTTTCTGTTATCGAGCTCCTGTAACAGCCACTGCTCCAGTAACCAGCCTGCTTTTTAGAAGAAGTATGGTTCAATGATGGCTTCAGTCAAAAATCCGCACCAAACAGTGACATGTTGTGGATACATTTTTGTTTTTCGACAATCACATGAGGGTTCTCTGAACCTTAAATGCGTTAGTTTTGACGATTAACAAAGCCATCAAGGTGAAAATTAACTTCATCGTTTAAAATGATTTTACTCGAAAAATATTCTGACTCTATTTTATATGAAATATTAGAACTGTGTGGGCCAAACCTTTATATTTTTTGAAATATTGTTCAACAATGAAAAACGCGTTGTCCCTTGTCAGCTGTCAATGAGTTTTTTTACTTATTGTTACGAATTTGCAATAACGATTTGAATTTAACGGTCTGTAACGACTGCCTGCAGCAATCATCATGTTTATAAACACGTTAATCAGTAGAAGCGTCTACTTATCAACAATGTTGATAGCATGCGGTTATTAGCATTGTTTGTAAGTATGGCAGCACTGTATGTTTAAGCTGCTAACATTAACATCGAAAGCTCTAGAATTCGAATATACTTGTTTGTCTGTTAAGAAAGATGGCGAGTGTACAAATAGTGGCAGAGGTTGCAGTAGTGAGTGGAGTTTATCATAGGCGCTGTTAGAGTTAATATCAACTGCATTGCACATTTCAGTTTGTACATTATAAAGTGTGTGTGCATTTCTGCGAATTGATAAAACACTGAGTGACTATTTGAACTGTTGTTATTGTACAATTTAAATAAATAAAGAGTTGTTAGAATTTTAAACTACTAAAACTGCTTTTATTTGCAATCAAAAATATCCGGTTTATTTAAAGGAAATAAACCAACGTTTTAAAAATGTTAAAACGTAACATTATTAACACAGTACAGACTTTAAAACAATTGGTCGCCTCAAACATGTAATCATCTTCTCTAATCTTTAAAATATTATAAAGAATTTCTAACGTATTTAAAGACAAATTGACTCAAATAAGAAAATTTTTTGGAAAAAAAATACAGCTTAGATTGATACAAATGCACCTTGATTAGAGTATTTTGCAAATCAATACAGGTATTCACAATAAGAAATATATATTTGTCTTTAATATCTATGTCTTTTGTATATATAACAAATCATATCAAATTCATACCTTCCCTTTTTCCCAGTGTAATTTAAACACATTTTCTCTATTCAATATTGGCAAACATTTAGAGCCCCTTATTTTTCGTACTTTCAAGTCATTGTATTACAATGAAATTGTTTCTTAGAATTGCTAAAGAAAATAATTCAATACAATAACAATTTTTCCAAACTAAATATATTCCTAAAAACAATTTCAACTGTGTGTGAGCAGGTTTTCTAAGACTCAAATACAACAAGGTGGGTTATTTGTTTTAAAAAACCTAAACAGAGACGACACCTGAGGCTGTGTTTTGTTGTTTCTAAATTTTTGTTTTAGAAAAATACACACTCAAACACATTTATTTACTCATACATAGTCATTGAACCAGATAGACAGATAAATAAATATATGGACTATATTTACTTTAAATCACAGACATACATTTTAGTTACAGATTTCTTGGAAAATTTTCACAAGCCCAAGAAAACCTACACGAATTTTAGTATACAGTTTATTTTTTTTATTTTTTTTTTTTTTTTTGTTTAAGAAAAAATAAACAGTTAAATTGTATTTGTGTTACCATTCTTATAATCTGCTCTGTAGGCGATAGTTAGAGGATGCTATATTATTTTTTGTTTGCTGTATTTTTTTACCTTTTATTAGGAAATTGTATTTGAAATTTAATGGCATATTATATGTATCAAAGCTATTTTCTTTTTTTAGGGGAAATAATAATGTAACATATGATGTGAAAATTAAATGAAAGCATGCCCGGAGCTCAGTACACTAGAAGGAAATGTTAAAATTGCTTGTTTTTATAAATTTACACAGTTAAAAAAAGTTGTCTAATCTTGAAATTTAAACTTTTTAGAAATATGCTAGGCTGAGAGAAGGACCATTTAGTTGCGTAGGACCATAATAAAGTAAACTGGTCCTTCGGTCCCTAAATCAACTAGTTGTATGCACACTTTTGCACACTTTTTCTCTCTTATTATTTATATACACAAAATTCAATCATAACCTAAACTTCTGCAAACATTTTCCCCGCTTTACCAGATCTTTATCATCCATAAGTTTTTGTAATTATCATAAAGTTAAAACAAAAATTTCCATTGAAATGTTAAAGTGTTAAAATTATTTTAATGGCAACAAATAAAATGCTAAACACTGACATAAAGAACAAAAAAGATATCAAATTACAAACAAGTAATTTGCGTAAAATTAAAAAACATTTTTATTATTATATTTTTGTTGCTGTTGTTGTTGTTGTTGTTGTTGCAAGTTAAAAACAGACCACACCAATCCACCCATAAACATTTGAACTTTATTTAAAGTTAAGCAACACCTCGACAAACAAAAACAGAGCAAAAAGAAACTGAAGGAATCCAGTCACAGTTGAGGAGGCATAATCTTATGGGATAAAGATCTGAAACAACAAATAAAAAAATTAAAAAACTACACTTCAAGGCTTAGGCAAAAGGAATTTTTAAGGTAGACAAAGAAAGATACAAAATAAACAAATATTTGCATGACAACGAAAAGTTGCATTAAAGGCATTTTTGTTAAAGAATAAAAAGTAGGGGTGATCAGAGGCTTGCGTAGAAAATGAAACAAGTCCACAAAAACACTAAATTTTCATTAATAAGGAAATAATTTTTACCAAAAAAAATTTGATATTTTAAAAGAAATTTGGTATTTCTTCAGTTTAAGCAAATCTTAAAAAAAAATATTTTTTTTTTACTAAAAAAGATAAAATAAAAAAATTAAATTTTTAGTAGTTTAAAAATACTGCACCAATATAGTAATATTCTTTAATTAATTATCTAAGAGAAAAATGAACTTAAAAACATGATTTTAGTGGCTTTATAAAATAGTATTAGAAAAAGTAGTTTTGAAGTTTTCATAAAAAAAAGTACTTTTTCATAAAAAAAAATAATAATTTTCTAAGTAAAAATTATGGAATAAATCATTTTTAGACTATTTACAAATAGTAGTAAAAAAGTACTATTTTGAGTACTTTAATAAAACTGTACAAAAACACTACTTTTATAAAAAAAAAGATCTTCTAAAGAAAAACATTTATATAAAAAATTATTATGGTTATTTAAAAAAAAGCAGTAGAAAAGTAGTATTTTTTTATTAGTATATAATACTACTAAAAATACTTATTAAATTATTGAAATTTAAAAATGTTTGAACAAATTTTCCAAGCTGAAGAATTTATATAAAAGAACGATTTCAGAGACTTTAAAAAACAGTAGTAGAAAAGTACTATTTTTAAAAGTAAATAATATTGCTCCAAAATACAAAAAATAATGTAAATAAGAAATTAAGCTAAAAAACGGAAGAGGGGGGAAATTGCTAAAGATATAACTAAACTTCTTGTAAACTCCATGAAAAGGCAACTAGAGCCCGCAGTTACAAATAGTAGTAGAAAAGTACTATTTTGAGTACTTTAATAAAACTGTACAAAAACACTACTTTCATAAGAAAAAACTCTTTTAAAGAAAAACATTTATATAAAAAAATATTTTAGAGACTTAAAAAAAAACAGTAGAAAAGTAGTATTTTTTATTAGTAAATAATGCTACTAAAAATACTTATTAAATTGTTGAAATTTAAAAATTGTATTAAACAAATTTTCCAAGCTGAAGAATTTATGTAAAAGATCGATTTCAGAGACCTTAAAAAACAGTAGTAGAAAAGTACTATTTTTTATTGTAAATAATATTGCTCCAACATAAAAAAATAATGTAAATAAGAAATTAAGCTAAAAAACTGAACATCTTGTAAACTCCATGAAAAGGCGACTAGAGCCCGTAATTACAAATACAGTGCACTCGCGGTAACGTGAACACCGTCTAACGTGAACACCGCCTAACGTGAACAAGCTTTTGTTTACATTGAGTACTCTGTAACGTGAACAAACTCAGAAAGCTCTATAACGTGAACAATTTTTTTTCACTGAATTTGTTTTCTAAGCATGTCGACAACACAAATACATATATTAAATTCGATTTTTAAAGTTTAGGGAATCCCCTTATATCAAAAATGTGTTTGTATTCTTTAAATTAATATTTTTTGTATGGCAACGTATGAGGAATTTTATTTGCTATGTAATTTTATTTCAATGTATATTTTCTCGAAATCTCGTTTTGTTTTGTAATGCATTTTAATCAATCATTTTTGTTTTATATTTTAATAATGAAAATAATAATAAAGGAATTTCACGTTCAAGCGTGTAAAACACAGGTTTATATTATAAAATTTTATATTTTTTATATATTATATTTTTTATATAGTGTAATTTTAAAATTACACTACTTAAATGTTTGCTATGAATAAATAGCTTTATAATCAATAAATGTATGTTTTAAGAGTTTTAAAAAATAGTAGTATATAAGTACTTTTTTAAACTACAATTTTCAAAATGGTAGTTTTTTTTAAATATGATAAATATAAATTTTAGCTTAAAAAAATAAACTTTTGAAGCATTTTAAATTGAATTAAAAAGGTATTTTCAAAATTACATAATATAAAAGTAGTATTTATGAAAAAAACAAGTTGTTTAGTATTCAAAAAATTGTAGTAAAAAAGTTGTATTTTTTAGAATTGTAAATTTTATTATTTTTCATAAAAATATTGTAACTGTTTGAATTAATGATTATAAATGCAAAAACAATAATATTAAAAGTTTTAAAAAATAGTATTAAAAAAGTATTTTTTATACTACTATTTACAAAATTATAGTTTTTATCAAAAATATGATTCACAATATAATTTCAAAGAATAATAAAAAGGTAGTATTTTTAGTACCTTTTTTAAAACAATTAATATTGCAAGTTTTTAGTACAAAATCATAGTTATTGCTTTATTTTGTTTAAATTATAAGAATTTGTTAAAAATAGTACACATTTTGCTAGCTACTATTGTGCTAATTTTCTACTACTATTTTTTAATGCCTTTAAAATAATTTTTTTGTTAATATGTAATTTTATTTTGAAATTGTTTTTATAAAGAATATTTTTGTTATTTTTAGCATTTTATCAAAAATATTACTACTATTTTTGGAGTTTAACTTAGAAAAAAAAATTATACTTTTCTACTACTATTTTTTAATCTTAAATATTTATTATTTATGTAGTTATTTGTTACTGAAAACACTTTTATCAAGAAAAATATATTTTTAATGACTACTACTATTTTACACAAAATACTACTTTTCTACTACTATTATGTAATCTTTAATATATACTATTTATATATTAATTTCTTACTGAACCAACTTTGAATAAAAAAAATATATTTTTAATGGTTTTACTACCATTTTACACAAAATACTACTTTTTTACTACTATTTTTTTTATTTGGAGTCTTAAACAAATATTTTTATTGCTATTTTAAGTTTAAAAATAATTGTATTAGTAACAAATTTAAATATTTCATATTATTCAAAATACTTATTTTCTACTACTTTTTTAATTTTTTTAAGTAATTACTTCTTTAAATTGTTTTTATGAATAAATTTTGCAAGAATTCACAGAATATCTTAAGAATTTTGGAATTCCAAATTTTTTTACTTCATTATTATCAACCATTTTCTGCTTAAGTGCAATACCCCCTGCTTATGTATTATTTAAATGAGATTTCTTTTTTTTTTTTTTGTGTTTAGTTCACAAACAATTTTGCCAGCAAAAAGTTCTTTTGTTTGTTGTATAAATGTTACATTTACAGCACGTTAAACTGACATTTTCTTGATCTTTGTTGGTGCAGAGCACTTCAGTTGCAATATGTTTAAGATTTTATTGGCATTTTTTCTATTTATCCGCCTTCTTCTATTTCTACTGCTTTTTTTCTGGTTTCATTAAACCATTGTAATGCTGATTATAGTTTCCACTTTTTTATGTTATTATGTTGCAGTTTTTTGTTTTCAGTTTTATTTTGCATAAATGTTTAACATTTGCTTAAATAGGAAAAACATTTAGTGGGGAAGGAAACCTTATTTCGCTTTGTAATTAGAAATATAAAACCTGATTCGTTTACAAGCCAAGGACCATTTAGTTTCGCAGGACCATTAAAAAATAGTGTTATATTTACAACATTTTGAGAAGTAATTAGAGTGTGACTATTACACAAAACAGATTTTATAAATACTGGCGGTTAGCATTAATTTTTTTGGTTTTAAAAATGGTTCAAAAGACCTTAATTGAGGCTACTTAACAAATGCAAAACAAATTTGTTACGAATATTATTAATTTATTTAATTTTTATGTGTAAACATAAATAATTTTTATTTTTCAACAAATATCTGATTTAATATTTTTTTTTTCTTTACTTGCAGGTATGTGTACTTCAAAAATTCAAAATATTAATCAATAAGTAGTAAGTAATTAAACATGAAAATTATTATTTTATTATGACTTATAATTTATATTATTGGTCAATTCACAAGGTCTCTTATCAGTCATATTGTCTTAATGTCCTAATATATCACGACACTGCTGTTCGGCTTAACCGACTCTTTGGCATTCGGCACAGGTCTCGGCTGGTTGGTTACGATAACACAATAAACATAGCATAGAAAGTAGTATTATTTTAGGAAATTTTTTGCTTAAAAAACAATAAAAACCGTTGTGAAATATTAGGACGTTATGACATGATAAGAGACCTTGTGAATTGACCATATATTGAATTATTCTTCTGATGTTTATTTATTAGTAATAGTTCGAAGATTACATTAAAAATGCAATCAGAAACTCTGAAGACTGCAATACATTTGCTGACCAGCTGCTACTGGCTTCATCAGCAATTCTTGAGCAATAAAATTTAGATGAAATTTTAAAAATCGGAAAAAAATTATTGATCGATTTATGTATAAGACACTAAGAAAAATAAAATGAATTGAAAATTTCTGATTAAAGATAACAATATTTATTATCTTTTTAACAAATTCCTTTAAGTTAAGTGTGATATTGGTTTATGGTCCTTCGAGCCAAATGTTTTAAAAACAAGTAAGAGACTTATATTCGGCTGCGCAGAATCTTATATACCCTTCATGAAATTATACTTTAAAATACAAATTTTAAATATTTTTAGGCAAACAAAATTATTTTTTTTTTTTTTCAAAATTGCTTTTCAAATTTAAAAAAAAAAAAAAAAATTGTAAAAAAAAATTATACTTAAAAATACAAATTTCCAATATTTTTAAGTAAACAAAATTAAAATTTTTTTTTTCCAAAATTGTTTTTCAATTTTAAAAAACTAATTTTTTTTTTTAAAAATTTTTTAAAAATTTTTTTTCCAAATTTTTTTTTTTATTTATTTTTTTTTTTAAATTTAAATTGTTCTGAAAAAAAATTTATGATTAAAAAATTTGTTTAGTAAAAATAAAAAAATTCGGGTTAAAAAATATTTTTCCCGATTCTGACCCAAATTTCAATAGCCTTATCGTTGCAATGGACTTTGAAATATCTATCATTAGATATCCATATTGTCTATATCTTATCTTACTTATGACTTATTAATCCATTTATAGATCAAAAATAGGCAAAAAGTCGAAAAGTAAACGTTTTGTTTTTCAAAATTGCTTTTCAAAACTTTTTTTTTCGAAATTGTTTTCATTTTTTAATTTAAAAAAAATCCGGGTTAAAAAATATTTTTCCCGATTCTGACCCATTGTAGGTCCAAATTACTATAGCCTTATCGTTGCAATGGACTTTGAAATATATATCATTAGATATCTATATTGTCTATATCTTATCTTTCTTATGACTTATTAATCCAGTTATAGAGCCAACAAAAATAGGCAAAAAGTCGAGGTTGTCCCGGTTTTTTCTTTATATCGCAGACATTTGTGGGCTGGTTGTCCCGATATGATTCCGCAGATGACTCTTGGATTGTAAATTTGCACTTAGAAGCAGATTTGTGTGTGTTTTGTTTAAATCAGTGCTTTTGGTTTCTCACTTACAATTGATCACTTACACAACTGCTTCTAAGAAGCGCTTTTTTCTAGTTGCACAAAAAAATGATTTAGGTCCTTCGAAAATTGTTTAGTAGTGGTTAGTTTGCTATCCAGTTTCCGCAGAAGACTTTTGGATTGCAAATATCCATTTAGAACAGCGAAAGGCAGACTCACACCACTACAGTTTTTAGATATTGTAGTTGTATGAGTTGAGTAAAAAGTTGAGAAAAAAACAAAAACAATAACTGAAATAAACAAGCATAAAAAGCGAAAAGCGTAAAACAACCTGCTTCTATCAATGCTCATGCGAGGCTGACTGGTTTTGATTGTTTTTGTACAACGTATGTGCTTGCGTACATGAGAAAACAAAAACAAGAGAGCTCATTTGAGAGCTCAATGCCTTTCGCTGATTTAGAAGCAGGTTTTTGTGTGTTTTCTTTAAATCAGTGTTTCCGATTTCTCACTTGCAATTGATCACTTACACAACTGCTTAGTTGCACAAAAAGTGATTTAGGTCCTTCGGAAATTGTACGCTGGATTTAAGCATGACATTCGATACAAATCTGCAAATGTTTATTCGCTTGTTATGGGTATTATTGACTTATGGTCCTTCGAACCAGCTGTATTAAACATTAAGATTACGACGAAAAGTTACATGACGGAGAAATAGTTTAAGGTGAATCATGGATGATGATTCTTATTGAAGTACATGATATACATATAAGCAAGGGGCTGTTCATTCGGGTGGGCGATTATTTGAATTCGATGAATCGACGTCAGTTTTGAATTTCGGAAATTAAAACGAATTTAAGTTTTCAGATAATATTTATAGAAAACAATAAAAACTACGTTCATTGGATATATGTAAATAATATGTATGTATATCCTTAAATTATTTATAAATATTTGGTTTTGAGTTTTTCAATTTAATGGTTTTCATAAGAAAATTGTTTATTTTTAAAAAATTAACATGAATTTTTTTAAATATTCAGGCCATTTCCAATGTAAAATGTGATAAAACAAATTCCTCGAATTTCCCTTTTTTTCAGATGTTTTTAAAAGTATTATTGTTAATTTTGCATACCATGTAAATATGCATTAAAAGTAACAGTTCAAGGCTTTAACAATAATACTACTTTTATTTAAAATAAGTATTTATATTTTTAAAATAGCCTTATATTATTCTAAGAAGAGTTCAGTAGAGTTTTATTTTTACATTAAAATGTAATAGTGACAATAAACAAATTTATTTTGTATGTGTTTTTAGAATGAAATGTTTTAATTTTTCTGGCTTTAAATAACTTATTTTATTTTTCTTTTACTTAACATTTTATTTTTTTATTATTTAAGGATTTTGGCTTTACTTTTTATTGGCTCTAAGTGGGCGAGAGTATCTGTTTCCAGTTAATATCTTGCTAACCACACTTGGTCCAAAAGGCATTTAACCGCATTGACACAATAGAAAATTCGTTCATATCATTCATCTTAAGTCTCATTTAAGTGTTTCAATCATAAAATGAAACAACCAACAAATTTATTTTTATTTTTTATGTATTTCATTTCATTTTCATCATTTTTATCACATTTTTTGTTTGCTCTATTTATGAAAGAGGTTTTGTTTTGTGGTTTTGGGGTGGAAGTTGTTTCGTATATTGCAGCAGTAAGTAAGTAGTCTTTGTAATTATTTTGCTGTTTTATTTACGAGGATTTTTATACATTTCTTTAACACTCACACTGACTCACTTTTTTTGGTCTGCTTAACTCATCATACACTTAAACAATTAGAGTTTATTGCTTGTGGTTGCTATTTTGTTGCTAGTACACTTGCAAAAAATAAGTAAATAATTTCGTAGCTGTTTCACATAAGAAATAATCATATATACTATCATATGCTTGAAGTTAATAAGAATGTGTTTGTGTAAATCACTCTCACAAGCAAAATCCGTAACCAAAATTAATGAAACTCACCTAGAATGGTTATTATTGTCTTAGGCAATTTGTTATTAAAAATCAGCAAAATTGTTTCCATAGAAAACAAATTATAAGCCAAAATGTGACACAAGCTTGAAAATCGGTTATGTTTTTAATGAAAATAATTGTCTAATTCACAATCGGTGTCCAATTGTTCGATTTGGTTAAATACAATCCCAGAAAATGTTTAACATTGGTTTTAAATCTTTAATAAACAGTTTAGGAGCCATTCAGAGATGTGTGGCGAACAAAATCATACGAAATGGAAATCATTTTTATTCTTCGGTATAAAAGCTAGAATTTTGATTTTATTCACAATTAAGTGTTGGTATCTCATTTTCACACAATATCCGAAAATAATTTATCAAAATTTTATGGTTAAAAGTAACAATTTCATGTTAATAGACGATTACATAATCGGTTATGATCATTTAAACAACAATCACAGTCAATAGCTGGTCATATTACAACAGAGAAAGAAGTGCATTTTATTATAATCCATTTTCCTGGTTCTCTTTATGCCGATCACTGATTTCGATAAAATTTATTGAAATTAAATTGTTTGAATCGACTATAGTTCACATGAAAAAGCATTAAAAAGGGTCTTCCATTAACGCTTCCTATCTTTCAATTTAAATTAAATAAAGTGTGTGTGAGATATCATTCAAATTTGTATGTGTTTGAAAGTCCTATCGATGCAATTATGTATCCAATAAAACATCATGGCCGCGGCTTTGCTGGGCATAAGTAATCAGGCTGAATTTGACCTATGACATGGGTTATATTGGCATTGAGGGCCGCTGTGAAAGAAAAAGTCTAACGGGTACAAATCGCACGATCTCGATGGACAGTTCACATCACCTCCAAGTGCGATGACCATGTCGTGAAATTGCACGTGTAAAATGTGCAATGTGGCATGCGCCGTGTGGCACGTGTTGGTGTCCATATCATTTAATTGAGACCAAATGAACTTGGTAATCATCGACCTATAGCGCTCGCTGTTGACGTTGATGGCCTGGCCAACGTCGTTTTCAAAGAAATATGGACCGATTACGCCGCTACCCCAAAATCCATACCAAACAGTGACTTTTTCGAGATTGGACGCTCTTGGATCTCATGTGGATTGGTATCGTCCCAAATTTTACAATTTTTGTTTGTTGACGTACTCATTCATCCAGTTATGGGCCACAGCTGAAGATGAATTTTGGTGAAAATTAGGGTCAGTTGTTAACTGCTCCAGGGCCCATATTGGTAAAACAATTTTATCATTTAAATGTATTGCTGAACGTATTATCCGTCGATGGTGATTTGACAAAACAAACTGAATATTGGAAGACCATTTATAAAAACCTCAAAAATGTTGCATTGCATATATTAGAATAACTAGAGAACGATTTTTCCGATTTGCTTAAATAAAATACCAGTTCAATAGTTTCGGAGATATACAGAAAAAAATCATACTTAATCGAAAACAAACAAAAACAAGTAAGAGAGCTATATTCGGCTGTGCCGAATCTTATATACCCATCACCAAATTATATTTTAAAATAAAAATTTTAAATATTTTTAGGTAAACAAAATTATTTTTTTTCTTTATCAAAATTTTAAAAAAATTTTTTGGTCAAAATAGTTTTTTCAAAATTTTAAAAATAAATAATTTTTTTCAAAATTGTTTTCAAAAAAAAAAAAAAAAAATTTCGAAATATTTTTTTGTAAAAATTTTTTAATTTTTACTTTATTTTTTAAATTAACTAGTAAAAAAAAATGTATGAAAAAAATTTTTTTGGTAAAAAAAAATTCGGGTTAAAAAAAATATTTTTCCCGATTTTACCCATTGTAGGACCAAATTACTATAGCCTTATATAGATCGTTGCAATGGACTTTGAAATATCTATCATTAGATATCCATATTGTCTATATTAATGACTTAATCCAGATATAGATAAAAAATAGGCCAAAAATCGAGGTTGTCTCGGATTTTTCTTATATCTTAGCCATTTGTGGGCCGATTTTCTCGATTTTAAATAGCAATCGAGCCGGAAGAATTCCCGATATATTGATGTGTGAATCAAGTTTGTAGGTTATTTGGGGTCTTCAGAAAATTGATTTCAACAGACAGACGGACATGGCTTAATCGACTCCGCTTTTGGGGTCGGAAAATTATAATGTGGAAATTACAAACGGAATGACAAACGTATATCTACCCTTCTCACGAAGGTGAAGGAATAAACGGAAACTGCTCCCTATATACTTATGGGTAAAATTCGTTTAACAAAAAAACAACTATATAATTTCTTTATGGAAATATTTCATAAAATAAGTTATTACTAGACTGGTTCTAAGTAATGCAGATGGTATGCAGTAGTCATTCAAAATGTAATTATCCAGCTTTTAAAGATCAATTGTTCCCTAATTTGGATACTATGTTTTCTTGCAGGTTTACAAATTTATTTCATTACAATTTCATACATGAAAAGCCAAACTTTGAGTGTATAAAGGAATAACATACAAATAAATCCTTATACTTTATTAAACATACAAGTACTTGGTATTTCAAGTCATTGAAAAAATAACTGAATTTTCCTGTCTTTATAATTATGAGGAAAAAATGGTTTTTATTACAAAAAACATAACATTTCAACTCAATTTCCAGCACATGAAAATGAAATAAAATTTCTCAGTAAATTAACGAATTTCATTTAAAGAACGAATTCATACCTACCATTGACTCAAACATTTGCACTCAAACAAAAACATAATAAAATAAAAAAAGAAAAAAAAAACACATGACACCAATTTAATGGTTATGAGAGGATTTTCCAAAAGTATCATCTAAAAAAAAAGTGCCCTTTGTGCATTAAGATTCATCATAAAAGAATTTTCTTGAATTTAACAAGGTTTCAAACAATTGTCCGGTAAAAGTCTTTCTTTTTTTTATTATAAAGTCTCGGTGTTGTAATAATTACTTACAAGTTGTCTTCATAAAATACCCCAAGAAGTTGTGAAATATACTACACAAAACCTTTTGTTTGTTTGAATGCCAGAGACAAAAACTACTATAGATTTTCTTCTTTATATTCAAACAACAATAAGAAATCAATTTTATTGACCTATAAATCTATTAGCAAACGTATAACAATAGTGTTGTTCCTCTCTATAAAGGCCTATAAAAAGTAATAAATTATGTCTGTAGAACAAGAACAAAACAAACATACAAAATGTATAAAAATTGCCAGCATTATACAGACTCTTTAAAAGTACTAAATAACAACCAAATAAAAATCTATATAACAAGACAAAATATCTATATATGTATCTAGAAATTGTTAAATAAACTATATAAATCATACAATAAATTTATGACACATTAGTTCAAAATGAACATTAATAAAGAAAGAATTAATATTAATAATGACTGTTTGTTTTTTTTATTATTGAATTTTATATACTATTTGTTGAAAATTATTGATCTGTTAATAACATCACAAGCAATTCAAGTATGTACTCAGACATTAAATTCAATAAACATCATATCATTCATGTCTCTTTAGAATTCTAAAGAAAATAATTGAATGATAATTAATTTTCATTATTTTTTGTATAAAATTTATAAAAAAAATACCCAAAAGTAAAAGGAAAAAAATTAAATTTGACTGACAGCAAGACGTCTAAAGCAGTGAACGGCATTGATAGAAAACAGGCGCCGAATGCGATCGTCTAATTACATCTATACCATACAAATGTAATTAAAACTCATAATAATTACCAATGACTCCCAGCAGTTCTAGAAGACTGTCCAGAACTAGTGATTTTACCCATCATTTGGGGTGACAACTAGTTACACAACTAGCTACATGAACAGTTATTTCATTACTAACATTTCCTAAGCAATTGCGCCTTTTGGATTACAATGAGACTGTCTGATAGCTTGTCCAAAGATGTCAACGCATTGGATTCACATACTGGTTACATAGCGTCAGTTACCTTACTAGCTACCTAACTGGTTACTTGATCAGTTACATAACTAGTTATTCTAAAATGTACAAGTGCTAATTGACCTCAAAAAGTCAGTTAAAAATACATCTCATAGACAGTCCAATAACCATTTGCTTGAAAACAAACCTTCCTCCTACAACTCTCTAATAGATTACTGCTGGTGCAGTAGAAAATAAACGTTTAAAGTGACTTCACTATAGGCTACTAAGAGACACTAAAGTGACAATTGACTTCACGCTAGGTTACATGGAATGTCAGTATACTTAAAAATAAAGAAAATTAACTGTATGATAAGTATATCAACACAATTTATATAAAACCATTTTGTACGAATTACTCATAAAACGCATAAAGTGACTACTGTCTAGATTACTTAGAAGCACTTAAGTGACAACTGTCTTCAAGCTATACATGGGATGTATAAAGTAACCAATTGCCAGTGCTTCACTCTGAAGGGCTTCTAAACGATCTGTTTACACATTCTATAAGATCCGATACTCATTCCACTTTACCTCCTCTCAGAAGATGTTCTAAAGAGCTTTGCTTCTCCTTCTAAAAACTTGTATACACATTCAAAATAGCATTGCAAAATCAGCTGTAACAAACATCTATTTAAAATTCAAATATGCTGGGTTTTTGCAATTACTCCTATATGTTATCTCTCTATAATAAAAGTTATTGCTCTCTTTATTATTAACCAAAAGAAGCAACAAAATCTTCTAAAAAATTTAGTCTTGTGAAATTCGCATGAAGTAGTTTTTTATATACAAAACTACACAAGTAGTACTTTAAAGTCCATTCTTTAGATTGTATGCTTCAGCATACAAGCTCCTTTGTAGACATTGTGTGAGGCATAATGCGGTAGGTCTCCTTGCATGCATTCAACGGAAAACCTTCTAATATGCTTGCTTAAGAAGACCTTCTATCAGAGCTGTAACAGAAGCGAGTATGCAAGGCATTGGCTCCCAATGAAACGACGTGTAAAATTTAAACGATTTTGTAATGCGGCTGGGTGTCCTTGTGTCTGCAATTTAGTTTTTACTTGCATTTCAGATTAAAAAAAATATTCGAATAAATTGAGGATAATTAAAAAATACTTATTCGAATAAAAACCGAATAATCCAAAAAATGCCCTACTATGTATTCTTTTATCAATTTTATGTTGAAAAATCATAATTATATAGATTTTCACAAAAAGTAATCGAATAATTATTCGAATATCAAACCGAATAATCGAAAAAAATTTTAAATATTATATTTTTATTTGTATATTGCAAAATTATAAAAATGAGGATAATTTAAAAATTATTCGAATATTTATTCGAATAAAAACCGAATAATCCAAAATTTTTTTTTAATTTTACATTAAACAATTGGAATTATTTAGATTTTTTAAAAAAATAATCGGATAATTAATCGAATAAAAAACCGAATAATAGATAAAAATATCCTATCCTAACATTTTTTTACATGTACTTTTCAATATTATAAAAATTCAGAATAAACAATACATTCGAATAAAATGCGGATAATTTAAATATTATCCGCATATTTATTCGAACAAAAATCAAACAATCCAAAAAACTTTCTACAATTTACTTTTTCTTTTTAAATTTTATATTAAACAATTGGAATTATTTAGATTTTTTTTTTATATTTTATTGAAAAATCATAATTATATAGATTTTCACAAAAAGTAATCGGATAATTATTCGCATATCAAACCGAATAATAAAAAAAAAATTTTAAATATTATATTTTTATTTGAATATTGCAAAACTATAAAAATAATGATAATCTAAAAATTAATCGGATATTTATTCGAATAAAAACCGAATAATCCAAAAAAACTTTCTACAATTTGTTTTTATTTATATTAAACAATTGGAATTATTTAGATATTTTAAAAAAATAATCGGATAATTAATCGAATAAAAAACCGATTAATAGATAAAAATATCCTAACATCTTTTTTAATTGTACTTTTCTATATTATAAAAATTCAGAATAAAAAATACATCTGAATAAAATGCGGATAATTTAAATATTATCCGCATATTTATTCGAACAAAAATCAAACAATCCAAAAAACTTTCTACAATTTATTTTTTCTTTTTAAATTTTATATTAAACAATTGGAATTATTTAGATTTTTTTTAGATTTTATTTAAAAATCATAATTATATAGATTTTCACAAAAAGTAATCGGATAATTATTCGCATATCAAACCGAATAATAAAAAAAAATTTAAAATATTATATTTTTATTTGAATATTGCAAAACTATAAAAATGATGATAATCTAAAAATTAATCGGATATTTATTCGAATAAAAACCGAATAATCCAAAAAAACTTTCTACAATTTGTTTTTATTTATATTAAACAATTGGAATTATTTAGATTAAAAAAAAATTAATCGGATAATTAATCGAATAAAAAACCGAATAATAGATAAAAATATCCTAACATCTTTTTTAATTGTACTTTTCAATATTATAAAAATTCAGAATAAAAAATACATCTGAATATAATGCGAATAATTTAAAAATTATCCGGATATTTATTCGAATAAAAACCGAATAATCCAAAAAATTTCCTATAATTTATTTTTTTTTTTTAGTTTTATTCTGCAAGATTAAAATTATATAGATTTTCACAAATTAATAGAATAATTATTCGAATATCAAACCGAATAATTGAAAACAAATTTTGAATTTTATATTATTATAGATATATTGCAAAATTATAAATTCTCTGATTTTTATTCTAAAAAATTATTCGAATAAAAACCTAATCAAAAAAATATTCGGATAGCTATTCGATTAAAAACCGAATAATTACAAAAACTTTGCAGAATTTATATTAAAAAATCTGCTTATTATTTAAAAAAAAATTATTCGATTAAAATCCAAATAATCGAAAAAATTTTCTTGAATTTATTTTTTTTTTTATTATTCAAATGAAAACCTAATCAAAAAATATTCGGATAGTTATTCGATTAAAAACCGAATAATTACAAAAGCTTTGCAGAATTTATATTAAAAAATCTAATTATTATTTTTACAAAAAAAATTATTCGATTAAAATCCAAATAATCGAAAAAATTTTCTTGAATTTATTTTTTTTTTTTAATTTTTTTGGTGAAAAATTAAAAAACGTTTCTTTCAAAATATACTCGAATAAAAAACACGATTAATTGAAAAAGTTTGCAGAAATTTGTGTTTTTTTTTTGGTGGAAAGGAAAGAGGATTCTAAGATGTTGTAAATTATAGAGAATACAAAGAATTTCCTTTAATTTTTTTTTAGTTTTATTCTAAAAGAGTATAATTATACAGATTTTTAGAAATTATTATTCGATTATAATTATTCGAATAAATCCTTTGAGATTAATATCATTAAGCCTAATAAGATATATGCTAAAGATTACTCCAAAAAGTCTAAAGTATACCAACAACCTCTTCCTTAAGTTACGAGTTACCTCCTAAAACTCCATTAACTCTTCCTCTTCAGAATTTAAGTCTCTGTCAACAGTTACAATGTCATTAAACCACAATTTATTAACGTCTTATGAGATTTAGTATCTCATAACAGTACAAATTCATTCATAATTAGCGCAGAAAAAAAAAACTCCTGTTTTTCTTAAAAGCTTAAAATTTTACGAGGCTGTCTCTCATTTACTTAGGTTTACAACTATTTTTCTACTAAACCGATTTTACTGATTTTCAATACCAAACATCTTAAGCTGATAGTAAACGTTCTGGCTGAATTTTATTAATTTTTGTTTAGTATTTTAGACGTGAGTGTGATTTACACACACTGACGATAAAAAATTCATTAGGATTTATAATATAAACGGGTAATTTGTTTTTCTGATTTTAGAAGCACAAAAAGGTGTCTTTATATACTTGATAACCTGAGCATTCAGATTATATTATTGATGCTTTTTCTGAACAACAACATGATAGCCTATACATTAATATTAATATTTTCCTTATAAACATAAAAATGTTTGAGGTTGCCTCACATTTAGGTTTATAACTTTTTTGCTAGTTAACCGATTTTACTGATTTTCAATACCAAACAGCTTAGGACAATAATAAATATTCCAGACTAATTTTATATATTTCGGTTTTATATTTTGAACGTAAGTGTGATTTACACAAACAAACTTACATAATTACAATCTCTATGTAGTTATTCTGATAATGGTGACACAAATCTTAGCTATAGATTAGCTATTAGTTAGTATTTAGAGACATGTGTAATTGCTTAAAACTTTATTATTCTACTACAAAAGAGCCTGAAGTTTTATGCAATTTTAAGTCTATATATTAACAGTTGTCTATTGTTTTAGACAAATATACATTTTCCCCGTAAACCTATAATTTTCTCCAGTACTGTTGTGTTACCAAACCCCTTAAACCGTAAGCAATACAGTATTGAGTTGAGTTTTTTTTTGCTGTTGATTTTAAATCCTGGTATTACAATTTGTTTTTATCCGAATAATAATAATTTTTGTATGTATAACCATAATAATTTGAAAAGGGTACAAAATGATTTTGGTTTTTTTTTTTTTTATTTTTAATTCCTTAACTGCAAGAGAAGAAGGTCAAATACATAAAAAATACACTAAATAAACAAAAAAAAAAAATAAAGTACCAAACCGAAAACAAGAGAAAAAAATCAAATAACATCACGACAACATAATCGGATCAACTTTAAATGTGACTGACACACCTTTTCGAAAAAAAAAAGAAAATAAAAATTTTGAAAAAAAAGAACCCGACACAACAGCAACAACAACGACAAATATCGTCTGTTAAACATTTGTTAATGTTAAATTATTGCCGGTGGATGTGGATGGATGGATGGCTAGATGTGGGGAAGCGTAAGACTGACTGAATGAATGAATGGATGGTTGAGGTTAAAGAGGACCCTAGAGATTAACAAAAAAAAAAACATACACACAAAAATACACGACAATAACAATAACAGCAACACCAACAACAATAATATAAAATAATAATGTTTTACAAATAAATAAATAAATAAATAAATAAAGTGTAGTGAAGTGATGTAGAAATAAGACCTTTTAGAATACAGAACAAATAATTTTGACCCTAAAAGGTTAAAAATATTTGTTTAAGAGACTTAGTTTTTTTTTATCAAAATTTTGGGTGTTTTTGTATTGTTGTATAGTGTTAATTACAAATTTATTAAGTTGAAATTCATTGAGTTTTTTTTAAGGCAACCACAAACAAGTGAAATAAAAATAATGATTTTTAAAATAATAAAATTAAATGATGTTGAAGAAAACTGATGATGGTGATGATGTTTGTTTTGTTTTTCAATTTAAATTAAAGAAGCATTTCTAAAAAAAAACCTTATACGTGTATTGAGTATCCAATTCTTTATACATACTTCTAATTTACTTTAGTAAGAATTGAAAAAAAAATAAAAAAAAAAAAAATTGCAGGGAAAAAATTCAATTAAATGTAAAACCAAACGAAACTAACCAAATAATCGTCTTTGGACAAAATCAACTAAACTAGTCAAGCATACCGATGGCCAGCTAATTGACTTTTAAGGTGTCAGCCAATGAGAAATTCTAAGCTGCTGCTTTTTTCTCTTGCTTTTTAAACTAAAAATATACATAAAAAATCCCAAAGAAATTATCACTTTAATGAAAGAAAAACTGAGAAAGAAAAAAACGAATACCACATTGAGAGACAAGTACAAAGTAGTGGCTTACAAGTACAAAGTATTTTTAATGAGTATCAAGTATTTAGAATTTATAATGTAAATGTATTCAAAAGAGAAAACAAAACTTATAAAATTTTATTATTTTTTTATCCTGCAGGGTAAAAAGTCGTTTGTGTGAGTTAATCCTTGAAGTAGCTGTGCAAGGAAAAAAAACCTTAATTAACCTTCATCAATCACTGTGATAAAACGCACACACACACAATTTGTTTTTTCATTTAAATGTCAGTATCAGTCATTGATTACTAAAATAATATAAAGGAACAAATGTTGAATAATGTTTATTTTTTGTTTTTTTTTTTTTTTAAATTAATGAACAGTGTGTCAATGACTTAAAAAAACTAATGATAAAAAGATTTTGTTTCAAGCAAATATTTAGTTTAAAATGAAAGAGCTTTTCTTAATATGGCCTCATTTAATGTTTTACACATTTCAGAACAAAAGAGCTAGTTTCACTAATTTTCACAAAAGTCTAATTAGTTGCTTGTCTCCAATTTCTATATTTTTTTGGCTCATTTGTCACATATGTGCTGTTTACATCCCAGGTAATCTAGCTGGAAGTTCATTGTCACTTTAGTATCTCTAAGTAATCTAAGGTGTAGCCACTTTAAACACAAAACTTAAACATTAGAAAGTATGTAGAAATTTCAACTACCAGAAGTAATCTATAGTAATATATATAGGATCAATTGAATTCGTCCAACGACACGAATGAAAGTTCTAAGGAGTGAGAGCGAAAAAATATTAACACACGTTTTTCCTTAAATCCTTATATTTAATGTCAATTATGTTCATTTGTTGTTAATCTGATTAAAATTAGTGACCAAAAGAAAGTGCGTACTAAAATTATTAAAAATTTTCAACAAATCAAAGGACTGCCGTCAAACAGATTCCAATGTTATTAAACAGTATCGGGAGAACTTGTCCGTTGATAGAGAACCTTGTTCAGGTAGAAGGAATGGTCCACATGATGTTTCTAAAGCCAAAAAATTAGAAAGCATTTTTAAAAGACCTCACAACACATCCTGTAGGAAAGCAGCCCGGTTAGCTCAGTGATCGGACTATTTGGTACGAAAAGTTAAAGCTAATGCAGGTTTAAAAACATACAAGGCTCAAAAAGTTCCTAACAGGAACGCTGGTAAAAATTTAGAGGCCAAAAAGAGAACACGAAAATTGAAGTCAAGTTTAAAAAAATATATATTCTTGCTGCATAATGGATGACGAAACTATGTTCTGGCAGATTTTTCGCAACTTTCTTTCAAAAATTATATGTTACTGATGCTCGAGGGAATGTTGAAGATAAGTTTAGGATCCAATATGCAGTTGCGCCAAAAGAAGCCAAAAATTTGTTATAAAGGGCTCTATAAATACCGAAATTAACTTCAAGAAATCTTTTCAAAAGAGTCAGATTTGGCACCCTGTCACTATGGTATGCAAGGTCTTTTCTTGGACCAGCACTCAGTGGATGACTCATGCAAAGCATTGCGTTGGAACTAGGAAAATAGGTTATGGGAGTGAGGATAGAGGAAGTAGTGTTGTCCACAAAGTGAACGTAACAGGAAAGGCTTCAGCTAAAGAACGAATTTTCAATGTAATGTGTTGTGCGATCCACTGTCCAGTCGACAACGAATTGGTGAGCTCTTGCCGAAGAACGTGTGTTGCGTAAAAAACTACGTGTTTCGGGAACAAGTTCCTTAATTTCAGCACAGCACATACCATTGTATTATCGGTAGAGCAGTGAAACACAACCCACAATGCGACGATATTCCAATGAGTCAATATAGAGCTGGATACCCTACTGTCACCGATATGCACCTTCGACCTCTCCTGTAGGCGGTCGAGTATCTTCAAAATAGACTATGAAGCGCCGGCCCACACATGAGAGTTGTATTTCATTTTCGTTCGGATATAAGTGGTGTAAATAGTAAGGTGATCAGGTGGAGTGAAGTATGTCTTACATCGTTTTAGAAAACCAACGAACTTGAAAGCTTCTTTCGACACTCAAAAAATGTGTTTTGTTCAGCGGACATCGCACTGAATACTCATGCCTAGAACATAAAGAGCTCCTGATTCCTTAATATTTACACCACCCATAAAAACAGATGGAGCAACATGATCTCTTGTGCGTTTGCGTGTTAACATACAACATTGAGTCTTGCGTGCATTGAAATCGACTCTATTCGCACAATCCCATTCAGAGATTGTCACAAGATCTTAGTTAAGCGTATCATTCATGTTTTGCCTCATTGCCCCAATCTCCGACAGGCTTGGTCTATAATTGAATGCATATGAATGGCAAATGTTGCTGTCATCTGCAAAAGAGCAGATAGGGTTGGAAGTTTGACGTAGAAGGTAGTTTATAAAGATAAGAAATAGAGTAGGAGAAAAAACGGAGCCTTGCGGTACCCTTGAATTAATCTTGAACTCGTTTGTTCTGTATATCTATAACAACTCGTCTAGTGTGATCTCTGAGAAAGCTCGATATAAATAGAGAGAAGTTATTACCGACACCAAAAGCAATAAGTTTTGCTAAAAGCGCACCATGCCATACTCTACCAAACGCTTTAGTAATATCTAGAGCCACCACTTTACTTCCACCAAAACGGTGTATGGAACGACACCATTTTTCCGATAGGAAGGCTAGCAAGCGTTCTCTACGAAAGCCATACTGCCGGTCGCTGAGAAAATTGTTGGACTCTAAATATTTCACAAGATGGTAGTTAAGCATACTCCCCATAACTTTGGAAATTGCAGAACACTTTGCTATTGCGCGATAATTTTCAGGGTTGTTAGCCTCTCCCTTTTTAGGAATTGGCGTTACATTACGAACCTTCCAACATACAGGAAATTTGCCGACACGGTATAAAGTGCTGAAAAGGTTAGCTAATGGACGAGCTAACGCCAAAGAACACTGCTTCAAGACCAATGCTGGTATACCATCAGGTCCAGGAGACTTATATATGTTGAGATCCGCGAAAGAATATATTCGTTATAGTAACTGATACTCTTTCGAGCTCGGGTAGTAGTTGATTGCTTTCCGGTAAGTTCGAATTATTTGCAAAAAATTCAGCCAAAAGGTTAGCTTTATCAACCGGGTCAGTGAATGATTGGCAATCCCTTAAAAGAGTAGGAATTTATGAACTAGTATTATCCTTAATTCTTTACAGAGACAGAATTTTATTAGGACTACGTACATTTATTTATATTGAAGGAGTATTTCTATGTGTTACACATGGAACGATTAAATTTACCACATTCACGGCAAGTAGTGGTGGATATAAAAATAATTCTTTTGTAGAAATAATTGAAGATAACCAAATTTCAGTTGGGGTTACATACAATCGGATTATTCAATCATAATTCTTCTTTCTCCGACGACTTTCTCTACTAGAACCAAACAAAATTTTGGCATTTTTGCATCGAGGTAATCTAAAAATTACATCTGACAGATCTTTTTTACATATATGTATACGCAACTTTGGTTAGACAAAGAAGATATTGTGCAATTTCGATCATAACTCAGCCATTTCTAAAACGATTTTGCTGACATTTAATAGTAAAACTCTTGAAAGTTATGTGATATATTGATGCTGGACATACGTCTGTAAGACATTGGTAATGTGATTACCACTAACATACAATTTTCCCCTGTTCAACATATCGCTCATTTGCTGCAGCAACGTCATAACTCAAAATCCGTGTTTTTTGAACTGAGTAATACAAAATATGCGCCGTTCTATAGTGTTTCATATAGTTTTATCAGTTTTCAAAAAAGTCAATTATTTTTTGCGTGAGAGTGTTTTTTGTTATAAACATCAACATCAAAATTCATGTTTTCTCGTATATCTGACAAGAAAAAACTGGGTAAATACAGATTAGAAGGATACTAACGTCTACTACTTAAATCAGGTTTTATTTCTGATATCTCATGATTTGTTGAAAACTTATTTAAGAAATAGTATAATGTAATAAAACATTCAAAGTTGTTTTTCTCGAAACGACTTTTTTTGAATTATGACGTTATTGCAGCAAATGCGATATCTAGAATTAAATAGTTTTTTTTTTAATATGTTTAAATTAATGAAAACCTTTAATTTTTTGTTGACCCTTACAACTCTTTTAACACAATGTCAACTATTTCGACAATTTGCAAAGATAGTAGTTACTATACCCTGTAAAATGGGGTAAAACACAAAGACCAACAAAAAAAAATTAACAACAAATATTAAAGAATACAACGAAACAAAAAATAAAATAACACTACAAACCAAACATGATGTAAAAATTTATATTTTTCTTGTATTTTTTATGGCTGCTGCTGCATCATGCTATGGTTTGTGAAAAAACAGCTCCTCAACTCGAAAGTAAAATATATGTATGTATTAAAAAAAAAAATTGGTTATTTCAACCAAACGAGTGTAAATTGTTAAAAAAAACACTAACACTACTGGTCTTGAAAACACTTCAAGATACAGCGGCAGCAGCAACCAAAACAGCCAAAAACCAACCAACCAATATTGTAGACAATATATACATACAACACCATAACAGTACTATACAAGTACTTGCAGCACTCGTTCGTACTCGTTTGCCGTCATTCAGAATAGTCAGTCGTGAGTTGCTTGTATAGTATGTACTTGCTGTTGTTGTTGTTGTTGTATGTTGGATGACTTTTACAACATTTTGGCAATTAATTAAAAAAAAGTGTTACTTTGTAAAATTCATACAATTTGTTGTAAAATATTGCTACCGAAAAAAAGAAGAGTAGAAACAAACAAAAAATTGTTGCAGATCTTTTGAAAAAAAGAAAAAAAAATGCTACAAAAAAATATAAAAAAAGGAGCACAATTTTATAACATGGCAGCAACTGCAAAATAACTATGTAAACTTTATTTACCATACTGCTAAATAAAGTAGGTCTGGTGATTTATGATTTTAGGAAGGCCTTATTTAAGTTAAATTTAATACTAACACAGATAGAGAGAGTATTGTAATTAAATTAAAAAATCACAGCAACAAAAATTGCTAGCAATAAAAGTTGCTGAGGTTTGGCAATTTTTAGTTCATAGAAAAGTAACAGCTACACAAATTTCTAGAGTTTTATTAACATTTCATTGTAAGCAATAGGTATAAGTTGCTGTTTGAGAAAATGGAGCAAAATTAATACATTATCAAATAGAAAAATCATAGCAACAAAAGTTGTGTGTTGTATAGATAATCTATTCAATAATTTTAAGGATATTTTTTAAAGTTGCTGAAGTTTTATTAATGTTTTAACTATTTTGGTAAGCAATAACAGTAGCTGAAGTGTTATTTAATAGAAAAGTAAGGACTTTGGAAAGTTTTAGGACTTTGTAGGCAATGTAAGTTGCTGTTTGAGAAATTGACAAACAAAATTAAAGCATTATTTAATTGAAAAATCACAGCAACAAAAGTTGCTGGAGTTTTGGAAGCATTTTCACGTAGTTTGAGCTATTTTTTTGCAATAAATGTAGCTGTTTGACATTTTGGGTTTCAAATAACTCCAATTTAAAGCAACATCTTGCAGTTATTGTTAAGAATTATTATTAACACGATATCTTAAAAAAGATTTTTGAGACTGCCAGTATCAAAAATATAAAAAATTCTTTTAAAAAAAATGTTGTTCATACTTGAAACTTAAAACAATTCAAAAAGCAATACAAGTTGCTGACAATTTAAGACAACTTTTACAGATTCAAGTTGTTGTTATGCCTGTAATCAAATAAACTACTTTGAAACACCTTTTTCACACATCACAACAGCATGAAAATCATGTTTGAAATATGAGCAACAAAAGCTGCTTGAACATTTCCATGAATCTCAAGGCAATTTTGGCAAGCAATAAATGTTGCTATTTGAAAATATTCAGAGTAACATTTAAGATTTACCAAGATTTAAACAATCCGGTCTTTAAAAGTAACATTATTCTTTAAAAAGTTTTGTGGTTTAATTTAAAAGAAATTGAGCGAAAGCAACAAAAGTTGCTGGTATTGTTCTCAACTTTATTTGACTTTAAAGAGCTCTGGAATTTCAATAAAGAAAAGTTTTAAAGCATTTATACCACTAAATATAATATTAAACATTAAAAATTAAGATTCAAACTATAACAAAGAATCTTCAAAAGGTCTTGTGGTGAAACTTAAACCAAGTTGAATGAAAGCAACAAATGTTGCAGGTATCGTCTTCAACAACAATATAATCATGTGATTTGCTTTCAATTAGCTCTACTGTATCATACAACGAATTTTTAAAAAGATTATAAATCTAAAAAATTAATACTAAAACTATAACAAAAGTAATAAAGTTGCCAGCAACTCTGAGTCTAAGTATCACAACTCAAAATTAAGACATAAAGCAACAAAAATTTTAAAAGTTACAGGCAACTTCAACATCACAAGCCTTAAAAGATTCTGGTCAATCTTTAGAATTTATGTTGCCTCTAAATAGGATCCTATCTTATCACATTGAATTTAAACTATTTGTAAGATTTATAATTCTAAAAATAAGAAAATGTTTTCAAAACTGTATATTACTTAAGACGAAAGAAGCAATAAATGTTGCCAGCAACTCTGGGCCCTAAACTCAAAGATAATATTAAAGATTGGGCAAAAAAAAAAAACTTAAAATAAATAAAACTTAAAACGTTCAAAATAAAAATTCTCAAAAATACTTGAATTTATTCAAATATTGTAAAAAATTCATTAAACATAAAAATATTGGCATATTAGCTCGGTATTTATAAATTTATCAACTTTTTCCGGAAATCCTCCCATTAAAGATTTGAACGAGGTGGTCCACTTACGCTTAAAATCGGACATGTCCTGGGATACCTTTCCTGTGTTCATTTATTATATTTTTACAAGAGTACAATACCTTTCCACAGGCAACAGTTTTGGACACTTGGATGGATTTGCCTCCCGTGAAACAAAATTGACGATATTGTTTGAATACCACTCAAGGGTCTTTTTTCATTAGTGGCATAATGCCAAATCGGACCATAAATATGAAGACAGTTTTTGCAGACACTCCGTAATATATATTTCTGTGTTTATCGTGCCTGATGTCACAAATAATTGGCTTCTTTTGCCACACAAGAAACTTCTTGAGGAATTTTGTTTTTATTTTTGTCCGATATTGTTCTTGAACATCAACTTCATCTGTTATATAAAAATTTTGACCCGGAGTTGTAAAAAGTCTGCCAGTACATAAGTTTCATCATCCATCACACATCAGGTATATTTTTTATACCCTTCACCATGAGTTGCAAGGGTATATATAAGATTGTCATTCCGTTTGTAATTTCTACATTTTTCATTTGCGACCCCACAAATTTTATATATTTTGGATCGTTATGTATAGCGAATTCGATATAGCCATGTCCGTCTGTATGTTGAAATCAACTTTCCGTAGCCCCCAAATAACTTACAAATATAATTGATTCATCAATATATCGCGAATTCATCCGGCTCTGTCGCTATTTAAAATCGAGACAATCGGCCCACAAATGTCTGAGATATAAGGAAAAAAGGATCTATATCTGGATTACTAAGTTATTAATATAGACAATATGGATATCTAATGATAGATATTTCAAAGTCCATTGCAACGATTTATATAAGGCTATAGTAATTTGGAATGGGTCAAAATCGAGAAAATTATTTTTTAACCCGAATATTTTTTTTAACACAATTTTTTTTTTATAATTTTTTTTTTCACTGGTAAATTTAAAAAATTTTTTAAATTTTTAAAAAAATTTAAAAAAATAAAAAATTCTTTTCAAAATTTCGAAAAAAAAAAAAATATATTCAAAATTTTGAAAAAAAAAAAAAAATAATTTTGTTTACCTAAAACAATATTTAAAACAATTTTGAAAAAATAAAAAATTATTTTAAAAATTTTGAAAAACAATTTTGAAAAAAAAAAAAAAAAATTAATTTTGTTTACCTAATAATATTTAAAATATTTATTTTAAAGTATAATTTGGTGAAGGGTATATAAGATTCGGAATATAGCTCTCTTACTTGTTTTTTAATAAAATTTGAACTTAATTTTTTCGCTCGTTCTTTTGCTTCTAAGTTCTATAACGCATTGCGACTTAGAACTTTATGAACTTTATACGACTTCAACGTACAAAAGAATCAGAGCATTTAACTTTATGAGCTGCTGTTCTGATAGAACTGTTCGGTGTACTTCGTAAAAGTTCTTCGACTTATTTTATCTTACCAATATCTGTTAAAAGTTTTTTTGTCTCACTCTGAAAAAAATTTAACCAAAAAGCTGCTGGAAAGTATTTGCATAGCTATTAAACAAGTTGCCAGCTTTAGGTAGGATTTTTAGGTGTTGGAACACTCAATAAACATATTATTAAGCTTAAAAAGTTGCTGGCAACTTTTAATAATTTGCAATGCCATCAAAACAAGTTGCCCGCTTAACAGCAACTTGCCCATACCTCTTAAGCTGGCAGCTCTCTTTTTATTCTCATTTAATCGTATTTTGTAGTTGTGTATTTTATTGTTGTTTTCTTTATCCCTAAAAGGAATTGCCTGCAACTTGTAATTTTTTTTTTTTATTTGATGTCCTCTATAAAGTTTTGCTATGTAGTTGTTTATCACATTTACAACTTTTTTTTTAATACAAAAATCAATACTTTGTATTGTTTGTAATGAATGTAACACTGAAAATGTGAGTGTGTGTATATTTTAAAACAAATTTTATTTAAGGGTCTCTCCAATGTAGAGTGTGTGAACTTTTCATTTGTCTCTGGGTTTTTAGCTTTTTTTTTTTATATAAATTTCAGTTGTTTAGTAGAAATTTTCAAGCAGAATTTCCGTTTTGTGTAACATTTGTTATCGTTTTGTTTCGTTTTAACTTAATTTACAATTTTCTTTTAAACAATTTTCGTTTGAAAATTGCTATCGCGTTTTACTTCCGTTTTGGCAACAAATTTCTTACATTTGTTTTATGCTTTTCTTTTCATTTCTTTTTTTCACTTTTATTGTATTATACATATAGAAACACAGAGACCGTATTGTTTTGTAAGCCGGTTACACTTAGTTTAATATTTGTTTTAGTTATTAGTTTTGGCAAACTGTCTTTAAATGGTTGTTAAATTTGTCTCTAATGCTTCATTGTTTTCGGGGTTTTGGTTTGGGGGTGTCAGAGACAGAGAGAGAGAGAGCGAGAGACAGAATATACATTTTGTTTTAGTGACCGTATTGTCTTGGTAGCGAAAAGTTTTCTTGTTTGAAAACTAAAGTTAAATATTTGTAAAAGTATTAGGTAAATTCTATATAAAATGTTTTAGTATATACTTTTTCTTTTCTCTGCCATTGCTTTCTCTCTGTTAAATTGACATTAAATATTTAGGTCCAATATGTTTAGAAAATAAAAGAATAGAGTAAAAATAAAATAGAAATGTGTTAGTAATTCATTAAGGTCATTGGTATCATTGTAACTGACATTTTCTACAGGATGGTCCTTCGAAGCACTTTTATTGCAGTTGCCAAGAAAAATAATTATGTTGTATTTAATTTGATGGCATTTGCTTAATGATATTTGTTTTGTTAGGTTGTTAAAGTTGAGTTTTTTTATTTTATACGATTTTAAAGTCATTTAATCTTAATGAACAGTAAATAGTTTTATGTTGTTTCGCTTAATGTTTAGTATCATTTTAATTTAATTAAATTAAAGTTTTTTAGTAACACGAAATAAGTTTTTTTAAAAAAAAAAAAAAAAAACTTGTTACATTTTAATTACAAAAATTAAAATGGTCCTTCGAACTAAATTAATCATTTTAAGTATTTTATAAATAGACCTCGATCTTCAATTTCTTGCAGAATTATTTAATAAGTATTTTTAGTTAAACAACAAACATACATTTATTCAAACAATTGACCTTCCAGCTTAATCGAACACTGTTCTGCCACTCATCAATTAAAGTAGACAAGATATCAAGGGATTTCACGGATTATAGCTTTCATACCAGTGGACTGTACTGTAAAGTCACAATCAAATACTTCTCTAGTATGTTGCATTTCATATGTTTAATGGCATAATATCCATGGACAAGGTATGATAGTGATTATTGATGCAATATACTTTTGAAAGAGCCATCAAATACATGGACATTATGAAACATTTAACTTCATACAATATTGATCATATTAAAGAGGATCTACATGTGGTGTTTTTTTGAATTGCAGATGATCTGCAGTGGATTTTAATTCAAGTGAATTTCTAACTCCGACTTTGCTTAATAAAGTTTTCTCTGGATTAGTTTACTCTTGGACATAATGCCACTATTTGATGTCTTAAAAAGTCATGGATTCTATTTTGATGTATCATTAAACCGCATTATTATACCCTTCACCTACGTGAGACTCCGACCATATGAAGTATATATATTCTGGATCCTTATAGATAGCGGAGTCGATTAAGCGATAGCCGTCTGTCTGTCTGTTGAAATCAACTTTCTGAAGACCCCAGATATCTTCGGGATCCAAATCTTCAATAATTCTGTCAGACATGCTTTTGAGAAGTTTCCTATTTAAAATCAGCAAAATCCGTCCATAAATAACGGAGATATGAGCAAAAATCCGAGACAACCTCTATTTTTGGCCTATTTTTGATCTATATCTCGATTACTAAGTCATAAATATAGACAATATGGATATCTATATGATAGATATTTCAAAGTCCATTGCAACGATGTATATTAGTTGGACCAACAATGGGTCAAAATCGCAAAAAATATGTTTTAAAACGAATTTTTTTTCACAAAAAAAATTCTTTTCTCATAAATTTTTTTTCAATAAATTTAAAATAAAATTTTGAAATTAAAAAAAATTTTTAAAAAATTGTAAAAAACTATTAAAAAACAATATCGAAAAAAAAATTTGAAAAAATTACAATTTTTATTTTTATTTTAAAGTATAATTTGGTGAAGGGTATATAAGATTTGGCACAGCTGAATATATACTTGTTCTTAAGCTAAAAAAGTTTTTCACAAACATACATTTTAAATATTATTTTTCAAATTGATAAATAAGGTTAAACTATTAATTTTTAACAGACCCAATGCTGGAAACCTTATGGAAGAACAAGGTGCAAAATGGTCCTTCGAACTAAAATTATGAAATTGCTCACATGTTCTACTTTGCCAGATCATTGGTCTATATTTTTAATCTAGTGAGGGTTAATAATATGCCGAAAAGTTGACTAAAAATTAACTAAAAGCGCCATCTCTTAGATTTTATAAATATATTTCCAATTGTACTAGTTTGATATAAGGACAAATCAAGAAAGCAAATTTATTAGTTCCTTAACGTTTTAATTCAAAAGTTTTCACTAAAATGATTTTAAAGTCCAATTAAGTGTTTAATTTAAGGAGTTTTACATACGGCTAAAACAGTTTCATTGTGACAAGTATATTTGGTGGAATTTTTTCGCGTCTAGTTCGTAAAGATGAATTACAACCAAATATTTACCATTCCATCTATAATTTATAGGGAACTTTAGTCATGAAGTCTGAATCATTCGATAGGCAATATAAACTTAGTAGTCCTAAAGAAACTGTTCTCTCTGTGCAAGTTATTGACATACACCAATATGGTCCTTCGAACCGATATTAATTTATTTTTAAAACAGGATAAATTTAGCAAGAAATGTAATTCAAAGCTAGTATAAAAATTAAATAATTAGTGTTAGTTAAAACTAAATGCTAGTAGTTACGGATCTATAACATGTATGGTCATTCGGGCTATTTAAATTATATCACGTTTATTTGCTATAACATAAGAATTGACATAAATATAGAAATCGATTGAATATAATATAACATTATTACTTGTTGTATGAATTTGTTTTAGTTATCTTTGAATTATATTTAAGAAAATTTATAAACTTTTGACATTTAAGAAAATGGTCCTTCGAACCAATTAGATTATTATGAGAATTGAATTACTTATATAGTATGGGTCAATGCGACTTCAAAAATTAACTCTATTATTTCAATAACTTTACTTGCTACTACTTCTGGTTCTATGGAAACATACGCAACTTATGGTCTGTTATATGTTACTCATTTATTTATTTTCATGCCATATCAAAGTTTTCCCTACATGTTAATAGTGTTAACAACTTTCTGTTGCACATCTTTAACTACTAAATAATTTGTATATAAGTACTAATATATATTTCATAATGTCCTAATATATCGCTACTAGGCGGCTAAGCTTAACCGACTATTAGGCATTCGGCATTGGTCTCTGCTGGTTCGTTACGATAACATAATAAACATAGCATAGAAAGTAGTATTATTTTAGGAAATTTTTTTGCTTGAAAAGCAATAAAAACCATTGTGAAATATTAGGACATTATGAGAATATGACATGATAAGAGACCTTGTGAATTGACCAACTATATATATACTTTGAACCCATTATTTAATTTCCTTTCAAATAAGCCAATTTTTATTTTAAACATCAGTTAATTCATTTTTAGTACCAAAACTTCATTCGAACCATTTTTAATGACGTTTAATTTAATGTACTAAAATGCTTCGAAACACCCACTATTATCAGAAATAAATTAAATTAAAACAAGTAAGAGAGCTATATTCGGCTGTGCCGAATCTTATATACCCTTGACCAAATTATACTTTAAAATAAAAATTTTAAATATTTTTAGGTAAACAAAATATTTTTTTTTTTCAAAATTGTTTTTCAAAATTTAATTTTTTTTTTTTTTTTCAAATTGTTTTTCAAAATTGTTTTTTTTTTAATTTTTTTAAAATTTTTTTATTAGTGAAAAAAATATGTAAAAAAAAATGTTTGTGATAAAAAAAATATTCGGGTTAAAAAATAATTTTCCCGATTTTGACCCATTGTAGGTCCAAATTACTATATCCTTATATAAATCGTTGCAATGGACTTTGAAATATCTATCATTAGATATCCATATTGTCTATATTAATGACTTAGTAATCCAGATATAGATAAAAAATAGGCCAAAAATCGAGGTTGTCCCAGTTTTTATACCCTTCACCTTCGTGAGAAGGGTATATATAAATTTGTCATTCCGTTTGTAATTTCCACAATATAATTTTCCGACCCTATAAAGTATATATATTCTGGATCCTTATAGATAGCGGAGTCGATTAAGCCATGTCCGTCTGTCTGTCTGTCTGTCTGTCTGTCTGTCTGTCTGTCTGTCTGTCCGTCTGTCTGTTGAAATCAATTTTCTGAAGACCCCAGATATCTTCGGGATCCAAATCTTCAATAATTCTGTCAGACATGCTTTCGAGAAGTTTGCTATTTAAAATCAGCAAAATCGGTCCACAAATGGCTGAGATATAAGGAAAAAACCAGGACAACCTCGATTTTTTACCTATTTTTTGACCTATATCTGGATTACTAAGTCATTAATATAGACAATATGGATATCAAATGATAGATATTTCAAAGACCTTTGCAACGACGTATATAAGACCATAGTAAGTTGGACCTACAATGGGTCAAAATCGGGAAAAATTTTGAACCAGATTTTTTTTTTCACCAAAAGTTTTTTTCGCTAAATATTAAAAAAAAAAATAAAATTAAAAAAAAAAAATTAAAATTTAAAAAAAATTTTACATAAAAACTTAAAAAAAAAAAAATTCGAAAAATATTTTTTTTTCCAAAAAATGAAAAAAAACAACTAAAAAAAATTTGTTTACCTAAAATTACCTAAAAATTTTTATTTTGAAGTATAGTTTGGTGAAGGGTATATAAGATTCGGCCCAGCCGAATATATCTCTCTTACTTGTTTCCTTATATCTCAGAAATTTGTGGGCCGATTTTCTCGATTTAAAATAGCGACAGAGCCGGAAGAATTGCGGAGATATTGATGTATCAATTATGTATGTAAGTTATTTAGGGGCTACGGAAAGTTGATTTCAATTACATTTGTTTTCGTAATATGGAAGTATTTGGCTTAATAGTTTTGTTACAAATATGGTCCTTCGAGTGTGGATATTTAAAAAGAACGTAATATATGTTCAATGATTTAGAGAGCATCTTCCTTAAATTATAAATAGCAATTAATATGGTCCTTCATACAATTTACCTTGAATTTGATTATTCTCGTATTTATGGTCCTTCGAACCAATTTCTATACTCCATTTCAATTAAACTTTTTGTTATTATATTCACAGATTTAAAAAAATTCAATAACTTTATTGTCAACACAATGATTTTATATATTATAATCAATTTTGACAAATTTCTTTCATATTAAATTTCGCCTTTAATATTAAGGCAAATAATAATTTCGAGGGAAAAAATCCAAACAATTCTTTTGTTATATTTTTATGAAACTATACGTATTTATACATAAATGTATGAAAATAATAATAATAAAAAAAATGAACAATTGTTAAACACAACAATTGTTGATTTTCATATGTTGCATATGCAACATACTACGAGCACAATACTCACACACATACACTCACACATACATATTTAATATTATATTGAGCTGAAATATTATGGTACAATGCAAATATTCATAGAATCATTCATTGCTGGTAAGGTTGCTGCAGCAGCAATATCACAGCAACAAAACGACCCTTAAAGACAGACATCATTGTAAAAAAAAATAGGGAGAAAAAAACTCATAAAAACTCTCAGTCAAATGCAGTAAAATGATCAGAAATATATAAAAATGTATATAAATAAATGTGTGTATATAAAAAAATAGTGATTAAACTGTATATTTTTGCATATACTGAATGTAAATAGTATAGTATAGTACACTACAACAAATGTATTAAAAATATATACATATAAATACAAATATTAAATAAAACTCTAAAAAGATTTATACTTTTATATGGATATGTGTATAACAGTCAGAGTATTTTGTATTTTATTTTTTTTATGAAACCTGTATATATCACTTGTCCAATGTTAATAATTGCATGCACCCCAGCAATAAGTGTTGCTGAAATGGAAGCAATTACAAAAAAACTTAATGATGCCTTAAGAACTTCTTTAGATTTATAAGCTTTTAAAAAAAGTAAAAAGAAAATAATGAAAATAATTAAAATTGCTAGTACTTCTTTCTTCACTTATACAAATAATTTATCAACAAATATTTTTGACTTAGAAGCAGTTATAGCTTATTAAACTAATACTTAAGAAATAAAGTTTACACAAAAGCTTTAAAGCAGTAGTTATATAAAATAAACTTTTTGTTTATGATTCTACATATAAAAACTTTAAAGCTTTCTGCTTTTAAAGCTATATACTGATTTCCTATAGCTTCTGTAAAAGTTCTCCTAAAGTTTTAGTGGATTTAATGAATAAAGCTCATACTCCTATCAATAGCTTACAAATCCCCTCTATTTCATGTTGCTGGGTAAAACTGCTGACTTTAGTTAATATATGTATGTGTATTTATCATGTAGTGTAATATAAAATACCAAAAGTTATGAATATTTTATTTGTTTAATATGAACGCAATAATAAAAAAAAAACAAAAAAACTGTAGTAATTTAAAATATATGAGAGAATAAAAATATCTGTATGGAAGGGAAACAATCAAACAAATATTGAACATACAATTTAATGATGAAATGTGATATTTGCCACAACATTACACTGCTTGAATATATGTATGTGAGTGAGAGCTGCAATAAAATATTGGCCCATGGGGAATTGAAATTGATAGTGTATTTGGTATTGGGGCCTCAAAAAACAAAGGCTTTATACAAACAAATGGGGTTAAATTGAAGTATAATTTGTGTTATGTTGTATTAAAACAAATTTAAGTTATAATTTAAGAAGTAAACTGAGATTTTGCAAAGTATAAAGCTGGAAATTCTTTTAATCAGTAGATTTCTGAAGAATAAAACTTTCAAATCATCTTCAATTTGTAAGAATTTTTTTAATATTTTGCAAAGAGTAAGTAGAAAACGTTTATAGAGCTATAGTAGAATAGCAAAATTTTAATTGACAAAAAACTTCATCTGGTATATATGTAGCTTTTGGATTACGGATATGATTATATTTCAAAGATGGTCCTTCGAACCTAACACTGAGTTTTACAAAATGAAAAAATGCTTTATATAATCACTGAATCAAAGCATATTGTTACGAATGTGCAATAGCGATTTGAATTTAACAGTCTGTAATGACTGCCTGCACCATTCATCATGTTTATAAAGTCGTTCATCAGTAGAAAGTTCTACTTATCAACAATGTTAATAGCATGCGGTTATTACCATTGTTTATAAGTATGACAACAATAAATGTTTAAGCTGCTAACATCGACATCGAAAGCTCTAGAGCATTGCAGAAGATTCTCGAAAGATGGCGTGTGTATAAATAATGTCAGAGGTTACAGTCGTGAGTGGAGTTTATCATAGCCGCTGTTAGACTGCCTTGTACATTTAAGTTTGTACATTATAAAGTGTGTGTGCATTTCTGCGAATTGATAATCGTGTATAAAGACACTGAGTGACTATTTTAACTGTTGTTGTTGTACATTTTAAATAAAGAGTTGTTACAATTTTAAACTACTAAAACTGTTTTTTAGTTGCAATCAAAAGTATCCGTTTTATTTAAAGGAAATAAACCAAAGTTTTCAAATTGACTGAATCTGGTCGGATTTGCTGGTGCTAATTATTAATTATATGATGTATTTTTTAATAGAAATGTTCATGTTTTAGATTATAATCTAAGTTATATCTGTCAAAGATTATCAAAAGCATTTTCGTATTTGGTGTAGTATTTTTCGAGTTTGTTGATTACCAACAAATACTGTATCTTAATCTATATAGATTTGTTTAGAATTTTAAATAGCAATCAATATGGTCCTTCGAAACCTGTTCCTTGTTTTTGAAAATACTGTATAATGAATAATGTTTAGTATCTTATAAAAAATACACTGCTGAATCTTCTTGCTTAAACGTGGTACACCTTTCCACATCGCAGTCTTAGTGAAGTATCAAAATACAATAAACAATCACAATGGGTCCTTCGAACCATCTTCTATAGGGTTTTAAAATAATATATTTTAAATGAATCAATGGTGGTCCATAATTATTAAAAACTAAGTGAAACCGGTATTCATCGCAAATCCAAAGCAAACTGTACAATTATTTCACAACGTCAAAAAGTTGAGCATATATAGAAGAAGGAGTTGCAAGTATTTGGGCAGATTAAATAGGGTCGAACAGACTTCTGGTGTATATTGGATTGGGGCCTATCAGTCATCCAAAGTACTGTGGATCATTTCGTTATTCGGCTGTGCCGAATCTTATATAAATTTCACCAAATTTTACTTTAAAAAAATTAAATATTTTTTTCGGTAAACAAAATTTAAAAAAATTTTTTTTTCAAAATTTATAAGCGAAACAAATTTTAGAGCAAAAATTTTTTTTAATTTATTTAAATTTATATGTGAAAAAAATTGTATATAAAAAAAATGTTGGTGAAAAAAATTTTTTTTTCAAAATTTATAAGCGAAAAAATTTTAAAGCAAAAAAATTTTTTTTAATTTATTTAAATTTATATGTGAAAAAAAATTATATATAAAAAAAAATGTTGGTGAAAAAAAAAAAAATTCGTGTAAAATTTTTTTTTTTTCGATTTTGACCCATTGTATGTCCGACTTTGTCATTATATAAGCCGTTGCAAAGGTCTTTGAAATATCTATCATTAGATATCCATATTGTCTATATTAATGACTTAGTAATTCAGATATAGATCAATAATAGGTAAAAAATCGAGTTTGTCCTGGTTTTTTCCTTATATCTCACCCATTTGTGGGCCGATTATGTCGATTTTTAATTCCAAACGAGCCGGACAAATTCCCGATATATTGATGTATGAATCATGTCTGTAAGTTATTGGGGGCCTACTGAAAGTTGATTTCAACATACAGACGGATTGACTTCGCTATCTATAACGATACAGAATATATATAATTTGTAGGGTAGCAAATGAAAAATGTAGAAATTACAAATCGAATGACATACTTATACATATCCTTGACAATCATGGTGAAGGGTATAACAAGGTGTATTGGGTCTCTTATTATGTTTTTGAAACATAATTGTTAAAGCTCCAAATGTATGATATAATATGACTGACATTAATCAATATCAGTTTATGTTACTTTAATCAAACACATTTGTTAAAGTTTTGGTCGGCGAACATGAATATTAAGTCAGATTTTCTAATGATGAATTCAATATGGAAGGATATTCTATCCAAAAATATAATATGAATGTAATATAGCGAAATTGATATGTGAAGTATTATATGGCAGAAACTAATAAAAATATCAGATCTATAAAAAAGCTGAATTTTTGGTTCTATCGGTACTATAATGGAATGTGTTGTGATACACGTAAATTTTTACACGTTTTTCATCAAGAACACATCCCAGTGGACCGCACAACACACTACAGGGAAAATTCGTTCTTTAGCCGTACTGTACGTATGTAGTATGTGGAACAAACTTCCCGCTGAAGTGTTTCCTAACATTTCCAATGGGGGAAAGTACAAATCGAATGTCCGCAAACAATACACCCTCTTTCCTCCCTCTCATAACCTATTTTCCTAGTTCCAAAACAAGTTAAAGGTGATGCGGTTCGAAGGACCATTTTTTTAAAAAAATATTAAATATTACTTTTGGGGCATATTTACAAATATTCTATTGATAATTCTAAACAAATCTAGATAATTAGCTACTTTTTAAGCATTTCTTTTAATTTGATATGATCGATCCAAGATAGTTGAAGGCGGATCGTTTCGAAGGACCGTTTTTTAAACTATTTTAATATTACTTTTGGGGAATTGAATTGATAATTCAGAACAGTAGTAGATATTTAGCTTGTTATTTTACTATAAATAATTAAAAATATGCAACTGAATCAGCTCGAAGGACCATTTTTAAAACGACTAAAAATTACTTTTCGCCTATAGCTAATAACAGTTAATTGGTAATTGAGTATACATAAATCTAAATAGTCAGCTTCTTAGTAACAATTCATGCGAAATTTCCTTTTGGGTACTTTTCAATTTATTTTTAAACATCATTTTTTATTTAAATTCTACCATCATTTAACACAAAAAAACTGTAACACTGAAAATATAAAAAAATTTTGCGGTTTGGCCAAAGAAAAACACAATAAAAATTTGCAGCAACAGCGACATGAACAGCAAAAAAATAACAAACCTCATTTGCTGACTTTAAAAATACATTCATTCTTTTTTTTTTTTGTTATTTTTGTTAATTGCATGGCTCTTGAAAATAAATTACTGTAATCAATTGAACTCTGGTAATGTAAAAATCAATAAAAATGCCATTTTTATCCAGCGACAAAATCAATTAAAAACTTTAAACGGAATGCAAAGTAATTACAATGTGTGGGTGTAAAAGCAGTCAGTGAGTGAGTGAGTGAGAGTAAAGAAGCTTGCAACACACACACAAAACACATAATCAGTTGCAACAAAAACAAACAAACAAACTGGTAGACGGACGCTTTTGCAAAACTACTACAATACAATTATAAAAACCTACTTAAAATGCATGTATGCAATGCAATTCATCTCCGAAACAATTTGTCCATAATTGCACGCACGTATTGAGCTTCTTCAACCATTTACTTAAGAGTGCACACACACACACACATCCACTTATATATAATTATACATAAACATACATTTGTGTCTATGTGTGTGTGTGTGTTCATTTGTATAAAGGAATACGTGTGCTTATGGTCAGGAAGAGATGTAAAGCTAAATACTTACTTCAAAGGCATATCGAACATCAGGCAGCACAGAAAAAAAAAATGGGAAAAAATCATTAATGCCATACCACAGTTGGGTTAAAAAAAAATCAATCCTCATTGCAGTTAAGATGAAGAATGGTGATCAATACCACAAAAAAAGTGCACAGAGAAAAATAAATTTTCTGTGGAATTTGAAGGACCATATAGACGAAATTTTTATACTCTTCACCATCCTGAGAAGAGTATTTATAAGTTTGTCATTCCGTTTGCAATTTCCACAATATCATTTTGCGACCCTATAAAGTATATATATTCTGGATCCTTATAGATAGCGGAGTCGATATAGCCATGTTCGTCTGTCTATCTGTCTGTTGAAATCAATTTTCTGAAGACCCCAGATATCTTCGGGATCCAAATCTTCAATAACTCTGTCAGACATGCTTTCGAGAAGTTTTCTATTTAAAATCAGCAAAATCCGTCCATAAATAACGGAGATATGAGCAAAAATCCGATACAACCTCTATTTTTGGCCTATTTTTGATCTATATCTCGATTACTAAGTCATAAATATAGACAATATGGATATCTAATTATAGATATTTCAAAATCCATTGCACGATGTATATAAAGCTATAGTAAGTTGGACCTACAATGGGTCAAAATCGGGAAAAATATTTTTTAACCCGAATTTTTTTTCACAAAAAAAAATTTTTCTCATACATTTTTTTCACTAATAAATTAAAAAAAAAAAACAAATTTTTAAAAAAATTGGAAAAATCTTTTAAAAAACAATTTCGAAAAAAAAATTAAAAAATTTTTTTTTTTAATTTTATTTTAAAGTATAATTTGCTGAAGGGTATATAAGATTCGGCACAGCTGAATGTAGCTCTCTTACTTGTTTTTTATAAAAAATATATTTTAAGATGATGCTTGATGACCAGTGGATTGAGTTAGAAAATAAATATGTGGGATTCCAAGGTTCGAAGGACCAATGCAGACATATTTTTTTATGAATATAAAAAAAAATATATTTTGTGCCCTATATACACCTCTCAAATTCCTCAAGCATTTTGTCAAATATCAGCAGGACAAAATAAAAGTATTTTCAGGATCAATTCAGACGAAATACCAATTAAGACATAATTTTCTATGAATTTTAACGATATTTTATGTTGTTTACTCTCATTACAACCTGCTTACATCTCCGGAATTCCTCAATAGTCTGCACAGTTTGTAAATTATACTGAAATAATGTTGTACGGAAATGACAATATGCTTATAAATCATACCACAGTTGGAAAAAATCAATCTTCAAAAAATAAAATTTGTGGGATTCCAAGGTTCGAAGGACCAATTCAGACAGAAATTTTTGTGAATAGCAACGTTATTTGAAAGGTTGCTGATCCTAGCTAGGTCTTTGTTGATTTTGCACCAGAGCCCTTATTAAAACCTGCTGATACCCGCGGAATACCTCAAGCTTTTTGCTAATTGCCAGCTGGACAAAATCCACAGTTTGCCGATTATACTGAACTATTCGGGGTTGTCATAGAATCCAATCATTGTTGGAATCGGTTTTGAAAACGACAAAAATGGTACATTTGTTTTATGAAATTCAATGTAATTTTTTGTTTAATCGATAAAGAATTTAATTCTAGATCGAACATAAAACCGATAACTTTCGATTTCACGAGACCAAATTTTTCTGCCGTTTTCAAAATTGATTCCGACAATGATTGGAATCTATGACAACCCCGGTTGTTGTATGGAAATGTAATAGTTTTTTCAGTACTATTGATCACAACATGCTGATTCTGTCATGAATATTTTGGAAGAAAGGTGTTTGGAATTTCGGGGAGTGTAAAATTCAAAATGTGCCTGAAATTTCCAAATGGTTTTCAATGAAATTTTTTTTTTCTTTTTAAAAAATTTCGATTTTTCTATCTCAATGAATTTGACCACATTCTAACGTTTTAACGTTTTTAAAGCGTTGCTTTATTTTTTAAATAAACCGCATACTTTTCATTGCAAATAAAATCCGTCTAGTAGTTTAAAATTTGTAACAACTCTTTATTTATTTAAAATGTACAACAACAACAGTTCAAATAGTCACTCAGTGTTTATTTACACGCTTATCAATTCGCAGAAATGCACACACACTTTATAATGTACAAACTTATATGTACAAGACAGCTGATGTTAACTCTTAGCGCACCTATGATAAACTCCACTCACTACTGCAACCTCTGACACTATTTATACACACACCATCTTTCGTGAATCTTCTGCAATTCTCTAGAGCTTTCGATGGCAATGTTAGCAGCTTAAACATTTAGTGTTGCTATACTTACAAACAATGCTAATAACCGCATGCTATCAACATTTTTGATAAGTAGAAGCTTCTACTAGTGGACGTGTTTATAAACATGATAAATGCTGCAGGCAGTCTTTACAGACCGTTAAATTCAAATCGCTATTGCAATTCGTAACAATATATATTTTTCTCTTTCTGTTTCCTGTTGTGATAAGACTAATTCGTGGTTCGAAGGACCATTTTAAAATTATAGAAAAATGATTTTTTTTAAAAAAACCAAGTTTCTCAAAGTTGTTGAAAAATTTGGGTAATGTAGCCACTGCAATATTCAGTATGTAGCTAAAATTTTCAACAGATTTGAATCAAGACCCTCTAATAGATGATTTTTAATTACCAAGTTTTCGGTTATTTGAATTGAGCATTTATTTGTCTCTGTGTTTCCATTTTGTGGTAAAACCATTTTCATTCTTCGAAGGACCATTTTCAAATTATATAAAAAATATATTTTTTAACAAGCCAGGTTTTGCTGGCAAAAATGTTGGCGATTACAAAAATAAACCTCCAAATTTCTCTCCCTGTAGGTCTACAGAGTTTTTCTCCCCCACTCAACATTATTTAAGTGCCACGAAGTGTATCACATAAAAACAACAATGAAACGTAGCATAAAACATCATCAGTAAAGCAGCAACTGCAAAATAATATAAATAAATAAAAAAAACTTCAACATTGAAGCAAGAAAAACAAATAAATGCCTTCAAATAAATACCAAAACAAAACAAAAAAACTGAATTTTAAACCCCAAAACCAGGGAAGCCAATGTAAATAGTAGCGCAGTAATTCATCAAATACTGCCACTGTTTTTTTTCTACATTTTATTGAACATCATCAACATCCAACCATTCAAACATACGTCCTTCGGTATTAACGTACGTCCGTCCGTCCCTACAACCATTCGTCAATCCATCGATAAGCGGGTGTATATTTTGTTGTCGAGAGTTTGAGTGGGAAAAAGTGTTGAATGAGAAGCTTGTTTTTTCTGTCAGTTTTTTTTTTTTTTGCTGAATTTTTTTTTAGAAAGAGAGCAGACATTAAAATAAACAAACATTACACCGACACTATGTATACACACGATAATTGCGGCTCATTGGATACAAAACAAAAATAAAAAAAAAAAGATATGTTGGCTTTTTTTTCTGTTTCAATTTTATAAAAAGCCATGAAACGCACATACGAGTTCGAATAAAAATAAAAAATTTAAACGAATTGAAAAATTTGCTGTGTTACGCGTGTTCAATTGATTGGAAATGTAGAACAATAAATGTAATCAAATAAAAACGAACATAATACAAGTATTGTTTCACTAAAAACAATAAAAGAAGTTGTTTTCTTTTTTTTTACCATTTTAGTAAAATTTTTTGTTATCGTGAATCATATACATAAATGTTATAGTTATTGATGGGAGAAATAAAAAAACGACAATTTTAAAACATTTCCTATTTGTAACATTTGTTTAATTCAGTAACCCAGTGGGAAATTTCAGATCCGTATTTACTTTTAACCTGCTGAAACTGCTTGACTTTTTAAAACCAGGACAAAATCAGTTGTTCGCCAATAGTACTGAAAAATCTATTTACTTTTCTTTGAGCAACATTTCAGTATTATTCACAACCAACTAATCTAGTCCTGGTGATATTTTGCTAAATATATTTATCGGGTTTTACACAAAAACTCAGATTTTACGCATAAACGTAGCTTCTATATCAAATCGATATTTTTAAACAAAAACCTAGTTTTTACACAAAACGTTGTTTTTACAGATAGCTCACAATTTAACTCACAAGCGTTGTTTCCACTTTGTTTTTTTAGACAAAAACGTTGTTTTTACACCAAAAGTAGTTTCTTTTTTACACAGAATTAAGAAGAAAAAAAAAACAGGTTTTACACAAAAATGTAGTTTTTACATAGAAAAGTAGTTTTACAGAAAAACGTAGCTTTTACACAAAAAACACGTTTTTACTCAAAAAAGTAGTTTTTACAGACAAATTTTGTTTTTACACAAGAACGTTGTTCATACACAAAAACTTGGTTTTTACACCAAAAAATAGTTTTTACACAAAAACTTTGTTTTGACACCAAAAAATAATTTTTACACAAAAAAGGAGTTTTTTAAAAAAAAGTTGTTTTATACAAAAGCATTGTTTTTACACTAAAACGTTATTTTTTACCCAAAATGATAGTTTTTACACAAAAAAGTAATTTTACACAAAAACATAGCTTTAACACATAAAAGTCGTTTTTACGCACAAAAGTAATTTTTACAGAAAACCTACTTTTTACACAAGAACTTAGCTTTTACATATAAACGAAGTTTCTGTGCACACGGAGTTTTTACACAAAATGTAGTTTTGACACAAAACGTACACAGAAACGTAAATTTTACACAAAAAGGTTGGCTTTACACAAAAACGTTTTTTTGACACCAAAACGTTGTTTTTACACAAAAAAGTTTTTACACAAAAACGTTGTTTTTACACAAAAACGTTGTTTTTACACAAAAATGTTGTTTTTACATAAAAACGTAGTTTTTCCACAAAAAAGTAGTTTTTACACAAAAACGTTGTTTTTACACAAAAACGTTGTTTACACAAAAACGTAGTTTTTACACAAAAACGTTGTTTAACACAAAAATCTAGTTTTTACACAATACTTAGTTGTACACAGAAAATTAGTTTAATTGTTTCGGACACTTCTTAGAATAGAGTTAAAATGCCTAACTAAAATATAACGATATATAAATGTTAATAAAGAAATAACTATTAACATTTTGAAATTTTAGATAAAAAATTTCCTTAAATCTAATTAAGTCTCTAAATATTTTCAATTGAATTTCATGCCATTACTCACTCATTTAGCACAAAATACATTTTCATTGTCATACTACAATTTTATCATGAAAATGATTCTGTAATTTCATTAAATTATTATTTATATATATTTCGTGTTCTCTCAATTGACTTAGTAAATTATGACCAAATTTAATTATCACCCTCACCTGTTCGTATTATTTTAGTACAGAAAAAATAAACTCAACAACATTTCATAGCAGGCATAATATTTTAAATAACTTGAATCTATAAAACTTTATTATTTAATAAAATTCAAAAGTGTTTTTCCCTGTTTTGTTTGTTGCTCTAAAGTATTTTATTCCTTTGTCTAACACTTAATTTCCCCTCCCTCTTCCGTCTTCATATTCATCATTTCATTCCTGCTCATTATCAAACTATTGCTGGGTAGAATGGACAAAAAACTAAGTGAATGAATGAGACTGAGGAAAAAAGTTCAAAAGTTTAATTACCATTTTCAGTAAAGGAATTTCATTTCAAAATCTATTGCCATCATTATTTCCATCGCCAGCATCAGCAGCAGCAGCCAGCAACTTTATCAACATGTTTGTGTTGTTGTTTTTGCGAGTGATTTGTATAAGACTCTTTTCATTTCACAAAAATAATATTAAATAACGAATGAATGATGTTGCCGTGTATGATTATGATGCCATTTATAAAGAAAACTGTCTAAAGCAGAGGTGGGTTTGAAATTTAAGTATAAGGGGCCAAGAAACTAAAAAAAAATACTATTACCATTATATGTTTAAATATTTAGAGTTAATACTCCTTTTGTTCTCTCTTCACACATACATGGTGTTTCTTTACGTCCCCTTTTACGACTTTCAATCAGAAAGAATCAAAATTTATTTAAAACAAAGTTGCAGGGAAATAACCCAGCTTGATGACCATATTGAAGCTGATAATGATGATTGGTTTCACCAATAACAACATATTCCTTATGTACAAAAGAAAACTAAAACTATTTTAGTTATTTTATAGTTTTTGTTGTAAAGAAACATTGTTATGCTCAAGAAAAAGGATACTTTTCAAAATTGTTATTCACTTAAACAAATTGATTAGAAAGAGTTGTAAAATTTCTTAATTTCAACCAAATAAAAATGTATAGTCCTTTTTTGTATTAAAAAAGAAAACAATAAAAAGAAACAGTACGAATATTAGGGTGGGTCGATTTTTTACACGAAAAATCGTATAGCAGAAACGCATTCCAGGGAAAATTCTAAATAATTTTTCCCAAGAAACCATAGGTCTAAAATCAAATTCTATCTTGCACATTTCTTATTTCTTCCAATGATATTTCAGTATTATTATTATTTTTTTTAATAGATTTTTTATTGAATAAAAGATGAAATGCGCAAGATAGGATTTCATTTTAGACCTATGGTTTCTTGAGGAAATTTTCTTAGAATTTTCCGTAGAATGCGTTTCTGCTATACGATTTTTTTACTTTTTGATCGTCCATACAAATCGACCCACCCTAATGTATATAGTTACCGAAACTTTTTCTTCTATCCTTTTTAACTTTAAGAACAAAACATTCACTGATTAAGGTCAATTTGACACACTTTATGGACACAAAGTCATTTTAAACATTGTTGTATGCTTTGATTTTTACAAGTTTGCAGCAACTTGCCGTAAAAAGTTTTTGGCTTCATTCTTTCCACAAATTTGCCGCAGTGTAATAATGCAATACATCTTTTTAGCCAGAAAGCTTTTATTGCATGGGTGGCAAAGGCAGTAGAGGATGGGTTATAAAAACCCAAAAAAAGGCGCAAAACAACAAAAGGGTCGTCGTCATGTTTCAAGAGCTAAACAATGAAATAAATTGAATTTATTTAATGTTGTTTGTTGGACTAGTAGTAGTAGTCATTGAAAAGGGTTTAGTGATACGTTCTTTAACACAAAAACTTTAAATAAACAACGGCAGCACGAACCAACAATTGCAAAAATTCAAATCACAAGAATGTTTAGGAGAATGATGGCCAAGTTGGCTGAAATAAATGTTTGCACACAATGTGGAGGCGTTAGAAAGTGTTTTATTTTTACGATGCTACTCAAAACTACAATGAAGTGAATAGCGAATTAAAGTATAACAGATATTCTGCAGGGTAGAATCTTAAGATCACTTCGCATCAAATAAATGTTAAATGAGTAAATTTAAAACACAGACTTTAAGTGAAAAATATTTTTACAAAAAAAAAGTGTTGTTTAAGATTTGAGAATATGTATGGGTAAAATTAATATTGTGGTTTCCGTGTAAAATTACGTTTTTGTGTAAAAACTACGTTTTTGTGTAAAAACTACGTTTTTGTGTTAAAACAACGTTTTTGTGTAAAAACTACGTTTTTGTGTAAAAATTAAATTTTTGTGAAAAACTACGTTTTTGTGTAAAAACTACGTTTTTGTGTAAAAATTAAATTTTTGTGAAAAACTACGTTTTTGTGTAAAAACTACGTTTTTGTGTAAAAACTACGTTTTTGTTTAAAAACTACGTTTTTGTTTAAAAACTACGTTTCTGTGTAAAAACTGCATTTTTGTCTAAAAACTACTTTTTTTTGTAAAAACTACGTTTCTGTATAAAAACTACGTTTTGTGTAAAAAACTATGTTTTTGTGTAAAAATTAAGTTTTTGTGTAAAACTACGTTTTTGTGTAAAAATTCGTTTTTGTGTAAAAATTACGTTTTTGTGTAAAAACTACGTTTTTGTATAAAAACAACGTTTTTGTGTAAAAACAACGTTTTTGTGTAAAAACTACGTTTTTGTGTAAAAACAATGTTTTTGTGTAAATCAATTTTTTTGTGTAAAATCAACGTTTTTGTGTAAAATCAACGTTTTTGTGTAAAAACTACGTTTTTGTGTAAAAACTACGTTTTTGTGTAAAACAACGATTTTGTGTAAAACAATATTTTGTAACAACTACGTTTTTGTGTAAAAACAACGTTTTTGTGTAAAACCAACGTGTTTGTGTAAAAACTACGTTTTTGTGTAAAACTATATTTTGTAACAACTACGTTTTTGTGTAAAAACAACGTTTTTGTGTAAAAACTACGTTTTTGTGTAAAATTTACGTTTCTGTGTACGTCTTGTGTAAAAACTACTTTTTTGTGGAAAATTTATGATTCTGTGTACGTTTTGTGTAAAAACTACGTTTTATGTAAAAATTACGTTTTGTGTAAAAATGAAGTTTTGGTATAAAAACAAGGTTTTTGTGTAAAAACTCAAAATATTATAAACAAATTACGAAATTGAGAAAATCAAATTATACTAATTTACAAACTATAACACTCCTGTTGAAGAAAATGTTAGAAATATTTAAGTATTTAGTAACTCTTTAGAACAGTTTTTTTAAGCTAAACCAACACATAGACTCCAAAAAAACTTTAGCAAATTAGTAAGATGAGAAACAAAAAACCCAGACACAAAGACAGAGTGGGCGTATACCGGCTTTTTTTTTCCAAATCACCCAACTTTTAAATTAATTCTATGCTCGATTTAGATTTTTTTGTTGTTGTTGTTACAGTTTTGTGTGGCGTTTTTGTCTAGTGATTGTTGTTGTTAATCTACGCGAGTTGAAAACATACTCTTGAATTAAATTGAATTGATTAATGGATGCAAATGATTGAAAAAAAAAAAAAAAACCATTGCGTCGTCAAAAGCTTTCAGCAGCATCATCAGGCTTTTAACAATCAGCAATAGCATCATCATCGTCTCCACATACATGATGAGTTGTATCACCAGCACCAGCATCACCGCCATCATCGTCATAGACGTCGCCATGCATATTCAATGGTGTTTTTTTTTTTCTGGACTTTTTGGTTCTTTGGATTTATTTACAATATTGTATGGAAATTGTTTTCCTGTTTTCACAGTGTTGTTATTTGTAGCAATTCATACCCCCAAATAAGAAACAAGTATCGGACTGATTGACCGTCCCACCATACATCCATCCATCCATCCATCCAACCATTCTTGTGTTCATTTGCTTTTGCGTTTTGTTTGTTCTCTATTCCATTCATCAACTTTTTACACGTGATGAGTGAGGTCTATTCACGAACTTACTTTCAAAAATTGTAAGTGTAGGGATGCAGCTGAAAATATCAAGTTATTTCTAGTGATTTTTTTTTTTGTTTGTTTTTGTTGGTATTAATTCTTTGTGCTTTATGGTTAATCAAAAGAGGATTAATGAAGCTGAAGATGAAACTGGCAATAATATAAATGCTTTGAAATGAAATATAATGTTGTAAAGCTTTAATAAATAAATTATAAAGCCAGCAAAAAAAAAAAGAAGAATTTTCAAACAAGCAAACAAAAATATAATTGGTCAATTCACAAGGGGTCTTATCAGTCATATTGTCATAATGTCCTAATATTTCACAATGGTTTTTATTGCTTTTCAAGCAAAAAATGTCCTAAAATAATACTACTTTCTATGCTATGTTTATTGTGTTATCGTAATGAACCAGATAAAGCCGTGCCGCCGAGTCGTGATATATTAGGACATTATGACAATATGACTAATAAGAGACCTTGTGAATTGACCACATATTTGAATTTAACATACACAGATAAAACAGATTCGTAGTAGCAACCGAATTCGTTGCCAATCGAATGATTCGGTTGCAAGCATAGAATGTTATGAACAGAAAGTCAGTTGATAAAGAAGAATTTCGGTTGAAGCTAAACTCAACAACAAATTCGGTTGCTACTACGAATCGGTTTTCTCTGTGTACTATTTATTGTTCTCCATTTTTGATTTTTAAATAGTCCCTCGTATTTATTTCCAAGGAATACTTTCATTGATGAGTAGTAAGAGTACAATCAGATAAAACACATGGTTACGGTAACTATACTATGTTTTACGCCATCATGACAACGCTCGAAAACCTTATAAAATACCTGTTAAAAACCATTTAGAATTAAGTGGTTGAGATGTTTTGCATCGCCCACCTTATAGTCCAGACGTTCTTGGTCTCAAAAGTTGAGCAGTTATTTTGCCAGAAAGATGGGAATTTATACTGTTCAGATGTTTCAATAGTTAAAAATTTTAAAATAAAAACTGCATTTTTAAGTCATACACAAAAACATATTGTTACGTTTTAACCTTTTAAAACCGTGGGTTTATTTTCTTTAAATAAACCGGATACTTTTGTTTGCAATGTACAACAGTTCGAATAGTCACTCAGTGCTTTTATACACGTTTATCAATTCACAGAAATGCACAGACACTTTATAATGTACGAGTATACACTGGCAGTGCAGTTGATGTCTTTACTTAACGATGCTTTAAATTATACTCACTCACAACTGCAGCCTCTGCCACTATTTATACACACGCCATCTTTCGTGAATCTTCTACAATGATCTTAACGGACAAACTAGTACATTAGAATTCTAGAGCTTTAGATGTTAATTAACATTAAGCTTAAACATTCAGTCTTGCCACACCTACAAACGATGCCAATAACCGCATGCTATCAACATTGCTGACAAGTAGAAGCCTCTACTAATGCACGTGCTTATAAACATGATGAGTGTTGCATTCAAATCGCTATTGCACATTAGTAACAATATTGAATTGAAAGCGCTTTCAAATACATTTCACATGAAACTAATACCTCATATGTTTCCTTTGCAAGAAATATTAAACAAATCGTAAAAACCTTAAAAAATAACCTTTTTATCCTTTGATCCAGTTCACCAAATACTGAACCCAGCTCAAAAGTTTTGACAAACAGTGTCTAAGAAAGAATTTAGCTTTAATTTTAGTTAGAAACTTCCATTACTTTTTTATCTGGAGGCCACCCTAATTTATATGTTTCGGTTTTTGCACATTTCATATCTTTTTTAATTTAATTTTATTGTAAACTTTTTATCTTGTATATAATTTTGGTTTTATTGTTGATTTTATCAGGTTTTTGTTTTCATTTTATTTTTAACAAATTTGTTTCCATCTCTGAACCCCCCATTTTTTTTGGTGTTCGCAAATGTTTTTTTGTAATATTTCAATGAATTTTTGATGTGGTTTTTGTGGTGATTTTCAACATGTGTGTGCAATTTTGTTTAAACATTGAATGAACACAAAAATATATACATATGTATAAAAAAAAAGTTGAGAGAAAAAAAATTTTTAGCAAAAATTTGTTTGGTCAAGTATTTGACTTTTTTAGAACAGGTTAAACATTGTTGATTGATTGTATTAATTTCTTGTGTACACAAGAATTAAGTATAACAAATAACAAAGATCAAAATGTTTATGTAGTTTTTGTAAGTTCAAAGAATTTGTTTAACAAGCACAAGTAATTTGTTAGAGACCGAACGAAATCGAGTTTTTAAGGCCGAAACAAACCTAATATTCGGTATAATGGTTGAAATTTTGATAATTCCGAATTAAGATTGTATTAATTCGAAGTTCTGATATGCCATATACTTCTATGTAAGTCCATAGATTATCTGAGGTCTTAACAAAACCTATGAAAAGCAATCCTTACTCCCTTCTTTGTATTTCAAACTTTTAAAAATCCCTCCTCTTTAAATATTTCTTTTAACAAATTTAAACAAATAAAAATAAACTTCTGCTATACATATAAGTATTTGTCTCGTCATTTACGACAAAATACACTCTTGACTTTGAAATAATATTTTCTTATTCCTTATGTTGTCATTCATTGACTCTGCATTAGTGTTTTCCAATATTTATTTTCAATTCCATTACAGCTTGTTTGTTGTATAAAAATTAATAAAAAATAAAAATAAAATAACAGTCTGCTTAGCATTAACTCTTGTCTGATCATCTGATTCATACACAAATTAAATGAAAGAAAAGCAAATGACAAATGTAAAATTTCACTTTTTCCTACACAATTTACTGAAAAGAAAACTCTTGACTTTACTTAAGAAAAAGCACTCAAGAGACAAAAAAAAAAAAAAGAAGAAAATGACTTAATTCCTTTAGGAAAAAAAAAAAACTTTGAAATTTAAGACAACATTCAACAGATTTATTAAACCCACACAAACAGTTATAAATCTTATACGCACTTACCCAGCAGTGTATGTACCCATTTCAGCCTATAAGAATCATTAGTCAGAAGGTTTTAATTAGGACTACTGATCAGAGACCTGCGCCGACTAAATTTCACGGCGTCGGCGGCTGAATCCAAAAAAGGTCGGCGGCGGTTAGACGGCTGTCAGACGACTAAAGAATAACTACTCAAATTCCAAATACATAAATACAAATTAAAAAAGTGAAATTCTGGAAATTTTATGAAATTACTAAGGAACTTTTATCAAAAACCGCCGCTATTTTCAAGACGACTTAAGCCGAAAAAAATTCGGCGTCGGCGGCTTTGAAAATTTATCGGCAGCTCGGATCAGCCGGCTTATAGCCGTTCGGCACAGGTCTCTGACTAGAGATCTTTGTATTTTGCAAGCCAAACTCTAAGCTAAATTTTTGTTTAAGCTGTTCGCTTTTTTGTTTGTCATATTCATCATTTCAATATATTACTAGCAATTTAGTCGGCGAAATGTAGTCAATTAGGTATCAACTTTATTTTATTGTGTTATAAAAGTAAATAATATTATTGATCATAGTGAATTCGCTAATAAATATTATAATTTAGGATATTTAAAAACGAAGACACTACGCATAGTATAGTCAACTAACCCCCTTTAAATGATACCAGTAGACACAAAGGTAACTAGTGTCTTAAATAAATGTTATTCTCAGATTCATTTAAAATACATTATGAATTTTAAACTTCAATAATGTACATTCACAGGGCAATATTTAGAAAAATGCAGTTAAACAAAATACCCCGGTATTCCGGAACTAAATGTAACCGAAGTAGATAAAGGATATGGTTAGTATAGCACAGCTAATTGGGGTCCATAAAAGTTCCCTTTGTGCTACCCGGAAGTATAAGAAAGAAGAGCGAGAGATAGAAAGAAAAATTGATAAAAAGAAATCTAAAGTAGATGTTGGAATAGTTTTAGTAGAAGTAGAAGGTTGCAAAGAAAATAGAAAATAGAGGACAGTGAAATAAAGCTTTATTCGACGAATTCAGGGCTACCCTGAGGTGCGATTCACATATCCGGTCTTAATAGTCATCTGCTCTTCCTAATGTAGGCATCTATGTATCCCAATTCCCTGTCAGATAATTCAGAGAGGCCACTAAAGGAGCGTTTTCCTAAGAATCTAGCACGTAGATATCCTAGTTCCGGAAAATTCTATAAAAATATAAAATTGTCTATTCCTCTTATTCATTTTGACAACTCTGGCAGAAGTCATAGTAAGGCAGTCCAAGTTTTCTAGCTTGAGTGGCAAATGTTATCACAGCCAACATGTCGCTTAGTTGTAGATGTTGCATTCCAAGAAGACATGACGTGCTCTTATCGGCTAGCGCAGGTCATATCATTCTTGTGATTACATAAGCAGATTCATTCACCCTCGTGTCTAAGCAACTTCATAGCAGGCATCATTTATCCATTGTTTGCAAGTGGAAAATGACACATAGGGAGTCTATCTCACCTTCACACATCAAGCCACCAAGTAATCAGCAATACAATTGCCTTCAACATCAGTGTGTTCACGTACACATATGAGTATAATTGTTGAATTTCTCCCCATTCCATTCATGGATGCCCGGCATTCCTGGACTAAACTCGATGTCGTATAAACACCTGAGTCTGAAGGACATTCTAATTCAAAATTCATGTATGTAGACTCTTCCGGAAAATGGATATAGAATATCCAAAAATTTACGTAAGAACACAGTTTCTTCCTTTAGATTGTCATTTTGTTTATTTAGTCATAAAGTACCCTGGATAGGATTATATGTGGGTTAGTACATCGTTCAAATGGCCTTCCCGTCTTGGCTAGCACATACACTCTCTTTTGTTGAAATTTTCAATCAAAATTTTGCACAAATAAGGCTGAATTTCATTAATAAAGCATTGAATTTACTTGATTAATGTACGTTTCGCTTTTGGTTTGTTAGGATATACCTTTAACCCTGTCCGGCTTGTTTTTGGACGACCAGTGAGTTCATTAATTGATCCAATTGCCCTGAATTTTTCAATTACTCTCTACACAGTTGTCGAACTTAAATCAATATTTTCTCCATATTTTAAAAAAAAATCTTCAATTGTGACCGCCAAACATTCAATATTTATGAAATATTATTCAACAATGAAATTTATTGATTCTTAAATAAAGGACAACCAATTGTGTTCGTTCCCTGGTGTCTATAAGTGCCGATTACTTTGCTGCACACTTACGGAGGCAAATACAAATTTTGCATAAATTTAGGGACACTCTTTTTAGTTAGTGGAAAATTGTTCTTCTTTAAAACTACCAGGTCATAGCAGCAGACACCCATTCACTTGTTCTATTTACTCTAAATATGTGGTGGCAATTGTATCAATTACTTTGAAAAATAAACATTTTTTTTTTTAATATTTAAATTTATTTGTTAAATAAAAGCAATATTTCGTAACTTTCCTTGTAAATAAGTAAATAAGATCATAAGTAAAGTGGTGGATGTCATCGACTAATTATTTGTAATTTGAAAGACTGCAGACAGAAAAAAAAAAAAAACAGAAAGATTATAAACTGTCCGTTAAACAGTTGAATAAAATAAAATTTAATTACAAGACAATTTTCTCGGATGTCTTGGAATTTAAAGCTAATTGATATTAAAGAAATTATGTAATTTGCAGGAATGCTTAGAAAAACATGAGTAGAAGCCAGTGCTTTAAATTAATTAGTTCAATTTGAGCTTAGTTCACTAAAATCTCAATTTGGATTTAAAAAATGTGATACATTTATTCATCAAATACATTTCCAAAAGTCATCAAAGTCAGAGTCATCAAACGCTTTTATTTAATTATAATTCATTCATCGTTGATCATAATCAAATTAGTTCATAACAGGGGGATCATTGTGTAACTCGATTTAAAAGAAAACATACCATTCACCTTCGTAAAAAGGGTATACATAAGTTTGTCGTTCCGTTTGTAATTTCCACAATATAGTTTTCCGACTCTATAAAGTATATATGTTCCGGATCCTTATAGATAGCGGAGTCGATTAAGCCATGTCCGTCTATCTGTCTGTTGAAATCAATTTTCTGAAGACCCCAGATATCTTCGGGATCCAAATCTTCAATAATTCTGTCAGACATGCTTTCGAGAAGCTTCCTATTAAAAATCATAAATAACGGAGATATGAGCAAAAATCCGAGACAACCTCTATTTTCGGCCTATTTCTGATCTATATCTCGATTACTAAGTCATAAATACTGACAATATGGATATCTAATGATAGATATTTCAAAGTCCATTGCAACGATGCATATAAAGCTATAGTAAGTTGGACCTACAGTGGGTCAAATTCGGGAAAAATATTTTTTAAGCCGATTTTTTTTTTTTACAAAAAAAATTTTATTGTCATAAATTTGTTTCACTAATAAATTAAAAAAAAATTTAAATTAAAAAAATTTTTTTTAAAAAATTGGAAAAAAAAATTTAACAAACAATTTCGAAAAAAAAAAATTTTAAAAAATTAAAAAAGAAATTATTTTTTTTAATTTTATTTTAAAGTATAATTTGGTGAAGGGTATATAAGATTCGGCACAACCGAATATAGCTCTCTTACTTGTTTGTAAAAATGTAACTTCAATTTCCGTGCTCTGTGTTTGGCCTCTAAATTTTTAGCAGAGTTCCTGTCAGGAACTATTTGAGCTTTGTATGTTTTTAAACCTGCATTGGCTTTAACTTTTCGTAGCAAATAGTCGGAGAACAGAGCTAACCGGACTGCTATCCTACCGGAGGTGTTGGGAACTCTTTCGAAAATGCTTTCTATTTTTTTGGCTTTCGAAATATCATGTGGACCATTCCTTCTACCTGAACCAGGGTTTCTATCAACGGACAAGTTCTCCCGGTACTGTTGAATAATATTGGAAACAGTTTGATGGAAGACCTGATGATTGTTTGGTCAACTTTTTGTAGGACCAAGTTGGGTTTTGTTGAAAATATTTAATAATTTTAGTACGCACTTTTTTCTCCTCGCTCATTTTAATCAGATTAACATCAAATGAACATAACTGGGATTAAACACAATAACTAATAAAGGTGATTTGATAAAAAAAAATCAAATAACACTTGGGTTTAAAGTTTTAAGAAAAAACGTATGTTAAGATTTTTTGGATGGCAGTCCTTAATTCGTGCTGAATACTTTAATAAAATTGTTAACAGAATATGATAAATTTGATTTTGGAAATTGAACCTTTAGGAGAGTCCGCTACTTTTTAAAATTTAAATAAATAATATAAACAGCAACCCTGCTCCTGTAAGCAGGCATCTGTCAGTTGACTCCTGTTAAAATTTGAACAAGCTGCTTCATTTAGTTTGTGTTTGATGGCCATTGATAGCAGGATAACTCGGGAGTTGAGAAGAAAATGGAAAAAACTGAATTTCGTCTGCTCATTAAGCACTATTTTTTGCTCAAATAAAGCTTAAGCTTGATAAATACTATGGGTAGTCTGCACGATTCATTTCAATGATAAAGTGGTTTACTGAATTTCTTAATGGCCGTACAATCACGGAAGATGCCGAACGTTCTGGACGTCCAATTGAGGTCCCTACATCCAAAACAATTCACGCTATGGTGCCGGCTGATCGGAGATTCTTACATGGCTCAGTGGTCTAAATTTACAAAAGCTTTCTCATACACATTGGGTATGAGAAAGCTTTTCAAAAGTTGGCTGTCGCGTTTGCTTACAATCGGGTATACACATGAGCAGTTTCAATGGCAAAAGTCCATGAATTTGGCTACGAAATGCTCCCTCTTCATTCTTATTTACCGGATTTAGCCTTGACTGACTATTTCTTGTTTCCAAACCTGAAGAAATGTCTCGGCGGAAAAAGATTTGACATCAACGATGAAATCATCTCACAAAAAATACATATTTTGATGACCTCGATTAAACTTAATTTTTGGAAGGGAACTCAAAGGAGACTATGTTGAAAAATAAAATAGTTTTGTATTCAAAAACCTGTATTTAAATCAAAAATGCACGCACTTTTTGACCCAACCTTCGGAGATGGCACGTAGTAGAAAGGGGATCAAAAGCCACTGAGGCATATGCCTAACTCAAATAAAGCTGCTAAATTGTAACAATTATTGATAAGAGCATAATACATGCTTAAAGTGTCTAGTTGCTTTTGAATGATGGCATATGAGGCACATTCGCCATACAAAGTATTTAGGTTGTAATAAGTGAATTATTTAAATATTCTATAGGATTACCTTCCATAACCTCTCACCCGTTTAACCCGCACAATCAGAACTTACAACCTTTAACAAATTTTTAAAAATAAAATTAAAAGAAAACCCAAAAATCCCCTTTTCAAAATCTTTGTTCCAAAACGAAAACAAAAATCCAATCAATTTAAAAGCTTTTCAACTTTTCGCACAAATCAAACTTTTTCCCGAAAAGAGCAAAAACAAAAAAAACAACGCAGAAAAATGAGAATATACTTATATAATAAAATGAAATGTAATAAAGGCAACGAAAAAGGGCAGCCAGCAAAACAAGCAACTTGCAATCAAATGAAAAGAAGCGAAACAACAGCCAAATAAATTTGAAAATAGTAAACTACACTTTACAATAAAAACGAAGAACAACAAACAGCAAATATAAACTTAAATAAAGTAACTAAAGTAAACGTATAATAACAACAAAAACCCAGAAGCTAAATAATAAAAAAAAAATAAATAACATAATGTTAACTATAATGAAATTGTAACAAGATACAATTGTAGCAGTAGTTATGATATCAAAATTAAAAATAAAAAAAAGAAAAGCTAAAATGAATAAAAAGAAAACAACACCAGCGAGAAGAGCATTAATAAGAAATTCCGAAAAAAAAGTATAGAAAATAAAGCGAAAAACATAATTTTCAATTACATCAACACAACTTAAAAAGCAGCTTCTCAACTGCAAGGAAAAAGTTTGCACAAAATAATGCAACACGTTGCTTCGTGCAACAACTCCACCAACAACATACTTATACCAGTAATATAAAGTATCAAGTATTTTTTTATTTCTCTTTATTTTATTTTGAGTACAACAAGGCGGAAATTGTAGATGTTAGAGGAGAAAAGGAAGAGAGAGAAAAAAAAACTAGTGAATTATATACATATTTACGCCTTTAAGTCGTAATAATAATAAAATATAGAAAAATTTACACCAGACATCAAATTCATTCTACCACTACTTGGGGCACGTATAATGAATTATAAAATTCCACTAAAGTTTCTTTATTTTTTTTGTTTGTTTTGTTGCTGCACATTTGCAGCATTTGTAGGTGTAAATGTTGTTGGGTATATTTGACTAAGTGTTTGTTAAAGTTTATTTAAGAATCCAACAGCAGCAGCCTCTTGTAGCCATTACTATTGCAAGCGCCACCAACTCCTTCTCTTGGAGAAAAATTAAAAAATAAATAAATATATAAATAACAGCAAATGTTAAATAAATTGAAAATAAAACCTACTGTATAGAAAAACTAGCTTCCTAGCTCTTTAGGGGCCATTTGAAATTACGATTTATATGCAGTCGTTACAAAATGAGGTAATTTTGGGTTATTTTTCAAAACATGTCCCATATGGGCTATTCCATATCATCGTACGTGACATTTGTACGCCTGGAATAGATTTTGCAAAAATAAGAGTATCTAAAAAACAAGTAAGAGAGCTACATCCGAATCTTATATATCCTTCACCAAATTATACTTCAAAATAAAATAATTTTTTTTTTTTTTTTTTAAAATTGTTTTTTAAAAGGTTTTATTCAAATTTTTTTAATTAATTTTTTTTTTTTTTCAAAATTGTTTTTTAAAAGTTTTATTGAAATTTTTTTAATTTAAAAATTTTTTTTTTTTAATTTATTTCTGAAAAAAATTATTGACAAAAAAATGTTTTTTGTGAAAAAAAAATTCGGGTTAAAAAATATTTTTCCCGATTTTGACCCATTGTAGGTCCAAATTACTATAGCCTAATATAAATCATTGCAATGGACTTTGAAATATCTATCATTAAATTAATGACTCAGTAATCCAGATATAGATCAAAAATAGGCAAACAATTGAGGTTGTCCCGGTTTTTTCCCTATATCTCAGCCATTTGTAGGCCGATTTTATCGATTTCAAATAGCAACCGAAATCCACCCTATAAAGTATATATATTCTGGATCCTTATAGATATCGAAGTCGATTAAGCCATGTCCGTCTGTCTGTCTGTTGAAATAAATTTTCTGAAGGTCCCAGATATCTTCGGGATCAAAATCTTCAATAATTCTGTCAGACATGCTTTCGAGAAGCTTCCTATTTAAAATCAGCAAAATCCGTCCATAAATAACGGAGCATCAGCAAAAATCTGAGACAACCTCTGAAAACTACATCGAAAAAAGACAATCTATTGCATGCTTTGACAAAAAAGCAACAAACCGTATGTTTCAATGTATGTTGGTTTCATTGCTTTGAGTTTTTTTTTTTTTGGTGTTTCGTTTGGCGTTGTTGTTTTTTGTTTGTAACTTCTACAATATAATCTGTTCGTCAGCAATTCAATGTAAAATTTTTAAATGTTTTCTTGATATATTTAGCATGCTATAAGCTGAAAGTGGGCAATTAATGCATCCACAACAAAGGTGAAGGGCATATAAGATTTGGCATAGCCGAATATAGCCCTCTTACTTGTTTGGCCAACTTTTAGTAGGACCAGGTTTTGCTTTGAACCTTCAAGCCTTTGGGAGAAGGACTGTTTATTCTCACTTAGTTATTAAACATTATAGTGTTTAATAACCATTATAGTGTTTAATAAACATTAAAAGTGGTGATTTTAACACGAAAGACAGAGATCCCCCAAGCCAGCCGAAAAAAGTTTGAAAACCAAGAATTAAAGGACTTACTCCATGAAGATTTTTCTAAAGCTCAACAGGAGCTCGCAAAATGATTGGAAGCTCCTAAAGCAACAATTTCAAGACGTTTGCGAGCAACAGGATGCATCCCAAAGCAGGGAAATTGGGTGACATTCGAATTGAAGCCGAGAGACCTTGAAATACGATTTTACATATCCGAAATTATGCTCATTACTTCACGATGTGAAGCCCGGAAAACCGGCCGAACCGATACCAAAGCCAAATATTTGGTGGGACCAAAAGGGTCCTATCTATTATGAGCTGCTGAAATCTGGCCAGCTCATCACCGAAAGCAACTGATTCGTTTGAAAAACTCCCAGAATATAAGGCCAGACTGCGTCATAACAACACTCAGCCACATGTTATAATGCCTGTTCAAAAGTAATTAGAAAGACTTGGTTGGGAAGTTTTGCTCAACCCGCTTTATAGTCGATCGATGCAGAACGCTCTTTGGGATATGCTTCACTATTGACTTGATTTGTTCTTGGCCTCAAAAAATGAGCTGTTCTTTTGGCTCCGAATCCATATGTTGCCAGAATAAAGGGAAAATGTGTTTATAAATTAATGAATTATTAGTTTCTTCCAAGATAGCTGAATTTCCAACAAAAACATTAGTCATATTATTGGCAGTAGCTATAGATATACATATTTATTTTTTAGAAGCTTCAGGCTGTGGCTGATAAAATTTTTCACAAATTAATTCTAAGTACTCTGAAATTGTACTGTAAAGTATGGTGAAAATCGGGCATATCCCCATACAAGATTCCCCTCAGAAAAGAACTTGAACATTTATAATTGTCTTATAATAATTAATTAAAAAGTTTTATATAAACCAAATTCTTTCTACCAACTTTTGTGAGGATAGGTCCATAATTGAACCCAATCCCCATATAACCCACATATTGATTTTAACCAGAAAATAAATTTATTCGAGTATTCGATTATTCGACAATTATTGATCGAATATTTTGTTATTATTAACTGAAAAATTGTATCCATTCGAGTTAAACTAATTTTTTTCTTCGATTATTCGAATAATTTTTATTCGAATAACAACCCTAATAAGTACCTTACGTACGTCTATAAAGGACGTACAGAAAAACTTATTTCCATGATTCCGGTTTCCCTGGTCAAAACTATGAGAATAACTATCAGCATAACTATGACTATAACTTTGAATAAATTTTTATTTTTAGTAAATATCTCGTATCTCGAGATATTAAATTTTGTACATAAAATACATAGTTTTCAATATTTTATATTTCTTGTGTTATAAAGTACCTTAAACAAACAATTTTGTAAATTAACACGCCTAGCACAGAATATGGCGCTTAGATGTCTTTCAACACACTTGAACAATTTTGTACTGGCTGAACTGTAAATTGTAGCCTCTTGGAAAACAAAAAAAAACTAAAACATGGGTGGCTGATTATTCTAGAGATTGTTGCTACTTTGTATGTTTTTTTTTTATTATAATTGTTTATTATACGTGTTGTGATTATATTTGTATAAAATTTCATTTAGTTTTTCTAACACTTCATCTCTGGCCACAATTCTAGCACGATTCTGAGAGTTGGGTAAAAACAAAAAAAAAAAAAAAAAACTGAAAATCAACAACTAAATCCTGGGGTTGCTAATAGTGAAATAACAACCAGTAGTATATAAATAAACAGTTTTTATAATTTTTCATTTGATAAACACATTTTGAGCTCTTGCTGTGAGCTGGGCTGATGAGTTTGTAAAATTGTTTCATAATTAAAAAGGCAAACAAAAATAATCCTCATCGTGAGGAAATTCAGCTACAAGTGTAGCTTATTTAAGAGATTTTATTACAATTATTTGCAGATAATTATGAAATAAAAATATAAAGATTTAGTTGATTAAAAAGCAGTGTTATAAAAAATAACTGATCCTACTTTACGCCTTGTTAACTGGCTGAAGTTGATGCTCACGCAAATACTTTTTACTATCAAATTTATGCCAAATGTTATATAAGGAAATGAGATATATTTTTCACCGTTTTAATTGACCTGATAATTTTCTTAAATTTAAAATAAACTAGTTATTAATATCTTTAAAGTTAATCCATAAATTCTAATTTAAAATATATTATTTTTTTGTCTTTGCAGGTATGTTAATTTCTTAGATAATATAATTTAAAAATCTGGAAATAATTCGTGAGTATTTTATATTTTAATTAAAACAGATTCTATAGTAACTGTAATTCAGGTTGTAAAACCATATCTTTAACTTTAACTAAAACATTTCCAAAGAAATACACTGTATTTCTATGGCGGTAAATCTGTTTTTCGAATTTGTCTATCTCAAATAAGTTTTATTATATTTACCAAATGTAAATATGGCTAAATTCAGCCTTAGGAAATAATAAATTATGTAAAATTCTATAAATGAATTTTATTGTTTTAGGACGTTTAAAGCGCATTTCTTTCTTTATTTGTTTATGTTATTGTAATTTAGTTTTTGTTTTTTTATTTAGCTTTTTTACTGCCTTATTTCAGTTCAAATTAAGCCACGGGTAATATTTTTATTTATTTTTTTTTTTGTAAATTTAAACGAAAAAATTTAAACAAAGCAGACAGACACATTCACAGATGTTATGGTACTTTTAATGACTATGCTTGAAATACAATAGAAGCGGCGAACCACAAAAAACTTTACAATTCAATTTGGCTTTGACTATCACTTTGACTATGACTATGACTTTGACTACGACTTTGACTATAACTTTGACTATGACTTTGACTCTGACTATGACTTTGACTATGACTTTGACTATCACTTTGACTATGACTTTGACTATGACTTTGACTATGGCCTTGACTATGACATTGACTCTGACTCCGACTTTGACTATGATTTTGACTATGACTATGACTTTGACTTTGATTATGACTATGACTTTGACTATGACTTTGACTATGACTTTGACTATGACTTTGACTATGACTTTGACTATGACTTTTAAAATGACTTTGACTATGACTTTGACTATGATTTTGACTATGACTATGACTTTGACTCTGACTTTGACTATGGCTATGACTTTGACTATGATTTTGACTTTGACTATGACTATGACTTTGACTATGACTTTGACTATGACTTTGACTATGACTTTGACTATGACTTTGACTATGACTTTGACTATGGCCTTGACTATGGCCTTGACTATGACATTGACTATGACTATAACTTTGACTGTGACTTTGACTATGACTTTGACCATGACTTTGACTATGACTTTGTCTATGACTTTGACTATGACTATGACTTTGACTATGACTATGACTTTGACCATGACTTTGACTATGACTATGACTTTGACTTTGACCATGACTTTGACTATGACTATGAGTTTGACTATGACTATGACTTTGACTATGACTTCGACTATGACTTTGACTATGACTTTGACTATGACTTCGACTATGACTTTGACTATGACTATGACTACGACTTTGACTATGATTGGGCTATGACTATGAATATGATTTTGACTATGACTTTGACTATGACTTTGACTATGACTTTGACTATGACTATGACTTTGACTTTGACTATGACTTTGACTTTGACTATGACTTTTACTATGACTTTGACTATGACTTTGACTTTGACTATGACTTTGACTATGACTTTGACTATGGCTTTGACTATGACTTTGACTATGACTATGACTATGACTTTGACTATGACTTTGGCTTCGACTATGACTTTGACTATGACTTTGACTATGACTTTGACTATGACTTTGACTATGACTTTGACTATGACTTTGACTATGACTTTGACTATGACTATGACTTTGACTATGACTTTGACTATGACTTTGACTATGACTTTGACTACGACTTTGACTATGAGTACGGATGTGACTACGACTACGGATATTCTATGTCTTTGAGTATGACTATGGTTTTGACTTTAACTACGAATATGAATTTAACAATGACTTTGACTATAACAATATCAATATTTTTGACTATGAGTTTTAATATGTTTTTGACATTACTATGATTATGACTTTGACTATAACAATGACATTGTGTATAACTATGACTTTGACTACATTTATGACTATGCCTTAAGTATAACTATAACCTTCAGTAAGACTGACTATGAATTTGTGTACCGCCCTATATATGTAGTTGTAGTCAGTATCTTAATTTAAAAATCTAATCATACTAGTATTTTAAAGTAATAAGTAAACAAATTCTCATATAGAAGACTCATAAAATAAAACAAACAACCGTCTTGGACAGACATCCAACCGAATGTAACAATAGACCCCATCATAATTTATACCCCACGTATATGCAAAACTGTCTAAATGTACTCGTGCAATAAACTCCTGGTGTAAGGCCAAGCACAAGGAATAAAGAAATATTTATACAGTTCAAACATTAGACAGAGTCATAACAAACACCACAGCAGCGTAGAAATAATGAAAATAAGCACACACTAAATCCATACATAGGGAGCAAAATGTAACGAAGAAAAATAGGACAAAAGAAAAAAAAAAAAAAAAACAGAAAAGAATCATAAACCATAAAATACATCCATACTTTTTAATACTCAACAATTAAAATAACAAATGTATCTGCACCAAATGCATCATCGTCATCATAATCCACATTGCATAAAAGGGCTCATGCCACAACTGGTGGTGCTATTGCCAAAGCTCGAATGCTTGTTGCAGCATGTAGAACGACATTAGCAACTTGGAGATATAAAAGGCGCAAATTATTACTGCAACTGTTTGCATTTTGCAGTTGTGTTTATGTGGCACAACAAAAACAACAAAAGAAAAAGATTTATTATTTATTATGACACATGGTATATTTTCTAAATGTCCGTCCAGTTGTCCTTTCATGCCCCAAGTTGCTTAGATGGTTCGTTGGTTGGTCACTTTTTTCTATGTATTATTTATTATTACAGCTCTACATGTTGCAAACGGATGCTTAGAAATTTAAACACACCCTTGTATACAGCTAACACAGCCTTAACCATACAGCTGTGAGAAGAGCAGTGTGTCAGCAGGCAATATGAATATTGCAACATTTTTATAAGCCCTCTTATAAAGTTAAGTGGCTGTTACTCAAAAGTAATTTAGCTGAAGTGGCAATTCATTAATTATACACGACTATGAAGAGTGTTTGTTACACAACTGCAACAACTAGAACAAGCACCAGCAGCAACAGCACTCATCATGCAACAACAGTATTAACAAGCATTTGCAGCAATACTAACTGCAATAGCATCATTATCAAATAACTACTTTCAAGTACTGTAGCACAGGAAGGCAGACAGCCAACAGACCAACATGACATTCGACACACTGTGGTCAGAGTTCATATGATTATTAAGTAAAGTAGCACGTTAAAAGTGCCACATAAAAAAAAGAATGAATGAATGAAACGCCAAAAACGGAAACGAGCAAAAAAAAACAACAAGGATTTTTGCAAATTGTGCATCCTTCGAGGATAATGGTCAATTATATTTATTTTTTCTGTTTCGTTTCGTTTTTTTTTTGCAACATTTGTTTGAATAAGTTGACATTAAAGAAGAAATGAATAAAATCTGCATAATTTTTACAAAAAATTTACTTAATTATGGGAAATATATTAAGTTGGTTAAAGAATTAATGGAAGTCAGAGGCCATAATAAAGACTAGGTATTCTTAAAACTGCAGCAAACACTATGACTTTCTCTAGAAATTTCTCTATGACTAGCTGTATGGATTTGTGTGTGACTGTACCATGACAATAATGATCAATGACTTTGCCTATGACTCTTTCTATGACTTTGTCTATGACTGTGTCTATGACACTATCTAAGACTTTGTATCTAACTTTATGTATGACTTCGTATATCTCCTTGTCTGTGATTTTCTTTATCACATTGCATTTGTCTATAACTATGTCTGTGATTTTGCCTATGGCTTTATCTCTGACTCCATCTAGGACTTTGTCTCTGCCTTTGTATACGAATTTTTTTATGTCTTTGCCTATGACATTGTCTATGTCTTTGTCTATGACTCTGTCTAGGACTTCGTTTATGACTCTGTCTAGGACTTTGTTTATGACTATGTCTGCGACTTTGTCTATGTCTTGACTCAAGTCAAGTCAATGACTTTCTCTATGACTCATTTATCTTTGTCTAGAGCTATGAATTTGTCAATTGTGATCATTTGTGTTCTTTGACTATGTATTTGTCTATGACTTATTCATTGCCTTTGTCTATGACGTGTCTATAACTTTATCTATGACTTTGTCTATGTTTTCGTCTATGACTTTGTATGTGGCTTTGTCTATGTGTCTAACTATGAATTTGTATGTCTTTTCCTATGACATTATCTATGTGTTTGTGTATGACTTGTTACCTTTGCCCTTGGCTATACTTTATGTACGACTTCGTCTATGACTTTGTGAGTGACTTGTCTATGACTATCTATGATTGTATATGTCTTTATCTATGAATTTGTCATTGACATTGTCTATGTCTTAATCTACAACTACCTATGACGTTTAACCCTCAAACCTGCAAACTTTAAAAAGCTAAAAAAAAGTTGCCGAATATTTTTTTTAGGGTAATTATGACCCAATAAACTCAGAGCAGCCATCAGAAACTAATTTGCATGTTAAGTTTAGCAACCAGGTGCAAAAAGGTAAAGAGTGCCTCAGGGCATTGTTGCTGGTTTAGGTATAAAAAACAATAAAATGTAAACATTAATTATAATACGATTTTATTGAAAAACTAATGACAAAGATACGAAAAGTAAGAAAATATTTACTTTCTACGATGATACTCATAAAAACAATTTTTGGCATTTGAGAAGCATAAATGAAGATCGTATTTTGAGCAAACACACTATGTTTCCGACTTTTTGTTTGCACCATTTTGTTTGCCTAACTAGATTGGAAAGTGGTCGATATTGTCATAACGGAAGTCATTACCGAGATGTTTTGTTTTTTCGCCAACTTTTGAACTTCCTGGCTATGGATCTTCTTGTGGAGTACCAAAGGATCATAAGTCAAGGGGGGATAATTTTATACGACTGCGGTCTCTGTCTGCCATTCCAATAATTTTTTTTTTATATAACAAACAAATAAGAGAGCTATATTCGGTTGTGCCCTTCACCAAATATTACTTTAAAATAAAATGTTTAAATATTTTTAGGTAAACAAAATTAAATTTTTTTTTTTTTCAAAATTGTTTTTCAAAATTTAAATAAAATTTATTTTCAAATTGTTTTTTAAAATTTAAATTTTTTTTTTTTTTCAAAATTGATTTAAATTTTTTTCCAAATTTTTTTTATTTTTAAAATATTTTTTTTAAATTTAAAATTTTTTTTTTTTAAATTTAAAAATTTTTTTTTTTTTAAATTTTAAAATTTTTTTTTGGAAAAAAAAATTATAAAAAAAATTTTTTGTGGTAAAAAAATATTCGGGTATGTCCAAATTAATATAGCCTAATATAAATCGTATACCCTTCACCAAATATTACTTTAAAATGTATAAATATTTTTAGGTAAACAAAATTAATTTTTTTTTTTTTCAAAATTTAAATAAAATTTATTTTCAAATTGTTTTTTAAAATTTAAAAAAAAAATTTTTTTTTCAAAATTGATTTAAATTTTTTTTTAAATTTTTTAAATTTTAAAAAAATTTTTATTTTTAAATTTTTTTTTGAAAAAAAAAAAATTATAAAAAAAATTTCTGTGGTAAAAAAATATTCGGGTAGGTCCAAATTACTATAGCCTAATATAAATCGTTGCAATGGACTTTGAAATATCTATCATTAGATATCCATATTGTCTGTATTAATGACTTAGTAATCCAGATATAGATCAAAAATAGGCCAAAAATCGAGGTTGACCCGGTTTTTTCCTTATATCTCAGCCATTTGTGTGCCGATTATCTTAAATAGCGACCGAGCCGGAAGAATTCCCGATATATTATGACGTATCAATTATGTTTGTAAGTTATTTGGGGGCTACGGAAAGTTGCCCCAGACGGACATGGCTATATCGACTTCGCTATATATATAACGATCCAGAATATATATACTTTGTGGGGTCGCAAATGAAAAATGTAGAAATTACAAACGGAATGACAAACTTATATATACCCTTGCAACTCATGGTGAAGGGTATAAATAGTAAAAAAGTATACAACATAACATGCCGATAAATTTAGCCGTAATAGTGCCCTGAGGCACCCCTTAGTTTTTGCGTTCTCAACACACTTTTTGTTAATTGTTTAACTTTTATAAATTCATAGACTGATAGAAGAATATCTTACCTTTAAAAAAACAATATTTCGAATAGATCGGGCGACTTAAAGTTAAGAAAAAAATCACACACAAAATTTAACATGCTTAAAAATGTTAACAATTCTGTAAATAAAGTCGCGGTTAAATTTAAAAAACAAATAATAATTACTTTTTAAGATAATTGGTGTTTTGTAATGCATGCCTTGAGGCACTCTTGCTGGTTAGAGAGTTAACTGTTTATGATTTTGCTTGCGTTATTCTGTTGTCCTTGTCTGACAATGACAATGTCCTTTGACATTTTTTATTTCTATGAATTTCACCTTCATTTTATGTTCCAGCAATTGAAAGTACTTTAGTTTCTTTGATACACCTAAATTTCTGACGCTTTTAAATCAAATGCAATCGAATTACGTTTAATTTTATCCTCAAACGATTTGCAGTGGAAAAGAGAGCAAATATAAAACTTAATTTAAATTGTGCGTAGCTTTAATCCCAACAACTTAGCACACGTTTTCCTTATTCCTTTTTGTGAGTGTGCTTTTGTTATTGGATTTTCATTTTCATTCATTTTACTCGACAACTTCCACAATTTAGTTGTCTCTAAACACATTTGGCTTAGTTTCCATTTAGAAGAGCTTATCATTAAGTTTTCCGGTTTGGGGGTTTTTTTTTTTTGCTTTTTCACTTTTATTCATTGTATATTTCTTGGATTTGTGTATTAAACTCTTACCTCACCAGAGACTCATCAGCTTTTCATGTTTGCTGTTGTTTCTTTGTATTTCGTTGGGATCTGTAAAACACACACAAATCATGTTTAAATGTTTCTAAACAAGTCTGGAGGAAAAGCTATAGCATTTGGAAGTGGCGGTGGAGAAAAAGATGAGTATGACTTGGCTTTTTTATGCCTGTACAGAAAGCCCATCTTGAAGATTATTTTCTAAGAGTAATTTCCTTATACTTCCTGTTGCCTTCTTTAAGTATTCGATGAACCCCATCTCAGCTATTGCCTTTAGGTATATGTACATTATTTATAAGTATTGTTTTTACTTTCTTTTCTTTGGAGTATGAGAACCTTAGGAGTATGATGTGGGTTTTCTTATTCTTTATTTTCTAAACTTTTGCAATTCATTTGTCTTAATGTACTGTTAGAAAAATGTGTGCAAAATTTGTTATAAGAATTTCTCCAAGTGTAGGACAATTTGCATATATTAATGTATTTGTTAGATTAGTTTCTTTATTATATATTAAGTTAAGTTTTTAGTTTCATTTTAATATCATCGGTGTCTAGAGTATTTGTTTGTTAGTTTGTTTCAATCTCTATAGATTTTTATAGTTTTTCCACTTCAACTCTTCTTTCTCCTACTCCATATATAGCAACAATTTCTATCCATAAATTTTCAAGTTTCTTTCAAGTTTTCTTCTTTTGTTCTGTTTGTAGTTTGTTCTGTTGCAATTTCATCTTTATGTTTAGCTTTGCTCGTTTAATGCATCCTCTTGGTATAATTAAGTTCTTAAGCAGGAACGCACAAGAACACACAAGAATCAGCAGAACAAGGAAAATGCCAGGAAAACACAGTACTACAAGCAATAACTTTTCAATATTGGATTTTATTATAAGCAATTTATATTTAGTGCCAAAATAACCCAGCAATCATTGGGCATGTTTTTTAAATCACATTTCTAACTTGATAGCTATGCGAATCGTCTAAAATTGCCGAATTTGGTGTATGGATAGGCCACATATGATTGTTGAAAAACAAATGCATCCAGAACTTATCATAGCCCAAAATCCGCACCAAATGATCTTCGTAATAAGGCTGAACAAGCACTGACTGTGACTAGTGCTCGATATCGCGTTATTAAAACAGAGTTCTTTCTGCCTAAAATGGATGATACTGGATGGACAACATATGGTTCCAATAAGAGAGCCCTTAAACCTAGCTCTGGCACTAATAATTTTCTACAAATCTTGACACTCGGGGTTGTCATAGAATCCAATCATTGTCGGAATCGGTTTTGAAAACGACAAAAAAGGTACATTTGACTTATGAAATCCGATGTAATTTTTTGTTTAATCCAGAAAGAACTTAATTCTAGATCGAATATAACACCGATAACTTTCGATTTCACGAGACCAATGTACTTTTTCTGTCGTTTTCAAAACCGATTCCGACAATGATTGGATTCTATTACAACCCCTACTATTTACATTTGTTAATACGTGTAATTTCTTATACATTCATATGCAGATTATTGTTAGGGATACTCTTTAAACCGTTAGGGATACTGGAGAAGCCGTCAGTAACATCACCACAAAAAAGGCCTAGCCTTTTTATGAAGTGGGTGCTGTGGCTTAATTGGTTAGCGCGTTTGATCACTAAGCATGATATGGTATTTGCGGTCTGGGTTCGATTCCCAGCCGCTGCCAATCAACAACATCAGTTTATAATAATTATTAGTTTACTAATAACTAATATTTATCACAGCGCTCTCCTTCGGTGGTATAACATTAAAACGCCACCGAAGTAAAATAAATAATTAAAGGTTGTTGGCTTGAATTATGCACCATCTCACCACCAGAGGCGCTGCAACCTGTACTAATAACAAGCATAACGCGCAATTGCAGAGTTGTCAATAAAAGCCTTTCTCCTCCTCCTTTCACCACCTTTCCTTCTACAATCTATCCCCTTTCCAAAGAAAGTAACACAATTATATATAGGCATATTAATTGCCTGAGTGTTACTTCTCTTTTAAAAAAAAAAAAACTAGAGTCGAAAGGACCCCGTTTTGAAAAGACCACATCACTCGTCAGATGTAAAGTCATTTACATCGTAATCTATGCTAAAATGTTAAAGTTATTAGACTCAGTAGATTACTAATTCTAGACCCAGATAGCTACTAAGGTTGGTTAATATGTAGTTGCCCAGTAATCTGTGCATTTTGACACTCAAGGCTGGGCAATCGCAGAGAAGGTGGAAAATCGTTTCTTCTTTTTCCCCATCTTTGCAGCTACGACAATGGTCGTTAAAGGGGAGTCCAAGGCGACTTGCATGCTTACCTACCATCCTCAGAGGTATAGTCCAGTATGTGGAATATCTGGATCCGGTAACAGAGTATGGTTCCGGTCCTATAAGTGCTCATGCCATAGCACTTATGACTAAGTAAGCATAGTAATGTCAACAAGTGCCTTTTAGAGATGGAATAGAGTAAATGACGACACTTGAGACCTTATATCAGGAGAAGATAAGTCCCCAGGTGCCCTCTGGCTATCCGAGATCACAATGATCCTCAAAATCCTCAATCTCCCTCCCAAATACTAAACAACCCAAATGAGGCTTGCATATATCTATGCCTAAAACGTCTTTTATTAAATTACGTGGCCGAGGAACGTTCAGGATGGCTCTTAGAGCATAAGTTGGGGCAGTACCTTATGGCTTAGTAATATAAACAATTAAATGAATTATATGAAAAGTAAAGCACACAAAACACAAATATTTACATGTGTAAATAGTGGCAGATAATGAAGAAAAAGTTACAAAAAGGCAAGAAATAACGATGAATATACTATTTTGGGGAAAAATTTGTCACTGACTCCAAGCCATTTCAAATCGGGCTAAAAATAAGTGGACGCATTAAGAAGTCTTGTTAATGCAAGCATCCTCTTTTTTAAACCTTCTTTGATGTAAATTTCGGTATTTATAGAGCCTTTTGTAACAAAAGTTTGGCTCCTTTTGTCGAAACTGCATATTGCTTGCCATGCCAAGAACTTTTTGGGAAAATTTTCTGCTTTTGGGTCCTAAACATTCCTTCGAGCATCTGCAACATCAAAATATTGACCCGGAAGCTGCTATAAATGTTCCATACGTACGTTTCGTCATCCATTATGCAGCAGGTATATTGTTTGTATAAAATATAACTCAATTCCGTGCTCTTTCTTTGACATCTAAAATTATAGCACAGTTCCTGTCAGGAACTTTTTGAGCCTTGTATGTTTTTAATGCAGGTAATTGGCTTTAACTTTTCGTACCAAATAGTCGGAGTACTGAGATAACCAGACTGCTTTCCTACGGGATGTGTTGGGAGATCTTTTGAAAATACTTTATATTTATTGGCTTTGGAAACATCATGTGGATCATTCCTTCTACCTGAACCAGGTTTTCTATCAACGGACAAGTTCTCCCGGTACTGTTTAATAACATTAAAAACAGTTTGATGGCAGACCTTTGATTGTTTGGCCAATTTTTTCGTAGTACCAAGTTGGTTTTTGTTGCAAATATTTAATAATTTTAATACGCACCTTTTTCTCGTCACTCATTTTAATTAGATTAACAACAAATGAACATTATTGACATTAAACATAATAACTGACATATGCTTTACTAAGAAAACTTGATCAAAAAAATCAAATAATACTTTTGATAAAAGTTTTAATGAAACACGTGTGTTTTGGTTTCTTTGATCTCAGTCTGTACAACAACAACAGAATTAAATAGTCGCTCAGTGTCTTTATACACGTTTATTAATTCGCAGAAATACACACACACTTTATAATGTACAAGTATACACTGGCAACGCAGTTGATATATTTACTTAACGTTGCTTCAAATTAGACTCACTGTTGTGGTGTGTTCTCACGGCCAATTTGTATACACTGCATTACCGTCTGATTTCTACAATGATCTTAAAACTAGAATATCCGAATTCTAGAGCTTTCGATGTTAGGCATTAATCATTTAATGTTGCCATACTTGCAAACAATGCTCAACTCAAAGCTTTTATTCAATGTTGTATGTTCTACAGCAATGTTAATAATACCCAAACATTTGTTATGTTTGAGAAGCACTGCTGTTGAGTGGCATTATACAACTTTAAACCAGGCGTTAAAACAGTTATATTTAAATTCAAGTACAATTTCGTAACAATATGTTTACTGGGATTTATTTTATTGTTTTTACACATACAAACTAATAACGCAGTATAAATATTTATCTACTTAAATGTCTGTCTGTTCCAGGCATGGAAAAGTTGTGTACAACACAATTTTCTATAGAAAATTTTGTGTAAAACACAATTTTCTATAGAAAGTTTAGTGTAGAACACAATTTTTTGTTTATAACTTAGAAAATCATAATTTTAAAACTTATAAAAAAATTAGTTTTTCGTCTCTGATCTGTCCATTAAATTCTTTAAAGTCTCATCTCCGAACTTTTTTTGGAACAACAACTATAAAAATGTATGGTCTAATTTTGGCTCTTGCTCTGTTCAACGCTACTTTACTCCTTCTTGCCAGTGTTATTTGTGAGGTTTTTGTTGCTGCTCTTAAGATAATGAACTTCAATTGTTTTTTTTTCTTTCTCCATCTAACATGTACGAGAGTACGTAAAATAATGATGATTATTTCTTTTATTGTTAAGTTTTGGTTTTATTTAAAAAGGTAAGTAACCATGATTGTTATCTTTATGTGTGTGGCAAACATATTTACTTCAACATACTATACACATAATATGTATTTATAAACGTAAAAGTTATTTCGTAAAATTGTTATAAAAATTCAATTATTACAAATCAGATTGGAAACTTGGGAGAAATTACGGTTTTATATTAATTGAAATTGCAACGCAGAGATAAGACAGCAATAGCTAAATTGATTATAAGGGGCAATTACTATTACCGCATAAATATTAAATAGCTAAAGCCATAAATATGTATGTATGTGAGGTGAAAGGGGGCTGGAACTTATATAACATCAAGATTGTTGTTATAGCTCATAGTAGTTTGAACTTAAATTGTATGAAATTAAATAAAAATTTTAGATATGTAAAGCCAAGTATAATTATTTAGAATTGTTTAAAATTTATTTGGGGTTATCAGACATTAGGAAAATGTATTTCAAAGCATCACAAATCTAGCTGGACAAAATTAAAAAAAATGTCTGGCAAAATTCCTTCTGATCATTTAATAAGCTTCTCAATACATTAGGTAACTGTAATTCATATTTTGTTTTTGCAGCGTTCCTGTCAGGGACTTTTTGAGCCTTGTATGTTTTGGAACCTACATTAGCTTAAACTTTTCGTACCAAATAGTCCGAGCACTGAGCTAACCGGGATGCTACCTACCGGATTTATTGGGAGCTCTTTAGAAAATGCTTTCTATACTTTTGGCTTTAGAAACATCATGTGTAACATTCCTTCTACTTGAACCAGGTTTTCTATCAACGGACAAGTTCTCCTGGTATTGTTTAATAACATTGGAAACAGTTTGACGGCAGAGCTTTGAATGCGTGGCCATCTTTTTGCAGGACCAAGTTGGGTTTCGTTGAAAATATTTAATAATTTAAGTACGCACTTTTTTCTGGTCACTCATTTTAATCAGATTAACAACAAATGAACATAATTTTAATGTCAATTATAATAATAACTGACATGTTTTACAAAGGTAACTTGATCAAAAAAACAAAATCAAATAATACTTGGGTTAAAAGTTTTAATGAAAAACGTGTGTTAAGAATTTTTCGATCTCAGTCCTTAATCCATGTTCCACGTTCTGTATATGCCACAGTGATCGGCATATACTGAATCCATTTTTCATAAATCTAAGAAAACTTCCAGAAAGTCATAACTGAGATATAAAAAGCAGCACAAAATCGTCATTATCTCTCTTTGTCTATAAACGAATTAGAGCAGTGGTCGGCATACAGAGAACAAGACATATTGTGCACGTTTCTTTAGACAGGGTACGCAGAACATTATGGAATGTCAGTTGTTTGTTTTGTTCCTCATTTGCAGTTTTCTGTTAACTTGGAGCTGATTGACTTCGGCTCCTAGAACTATACCTGCCGATATGTAGAGTTGGAAACAAAAAAAATGTATCTTAACAAAATTTATGAAAATTCCTATTGCCCAAAAAGGCCAAACAAACGCATTAATAACTTATGATCAAAAACAAAAAAACAACACTCTGTCAATCGATTTTCAATTTCGTAAACCATTTAACGTTCACAAAACTCAAACACACACACACATACCCAGGGATAAACTTACTGCAACATTTACTAAAACATCGATAAAACATATGTCTATAAAATTCTGCTAGAAATCTTTAACAAAAATCCTATTGTTAGTTCATTTAACCTACAAATGCCAAGCCAAAGTCTTAGAAATGTTTATCCTTAAGCTAATATCGTATATTACAAAGAGGTGACAGCATATTTAACTTTGAAAATAACCAAAGAAACAGATAGATATGTAGATATTCAGATAGATAGGCAACATGCATAACATGGAGAGAAGAAAACTAAATTGGTAAATGTTGCCACAACGTTGTAAAAGACATAAGTAAGACAGACAATTTTTAAACTAGAGACAATAGCAGTTTAAAATCACGATAAAGCGATAAAGGACTTAAAAGCAAATATATTTTTAAATATTTTTAAAATGTATAAACATTTTTACAGCAACAAAAAACGTTTGTACTGAAGGCATCAAACTTATGCTCCTTTTTCACTTGAACGGAGTACTTTCCGTTAAAAGTTTTACAAGCTGATTTTCTGGCTACGTATAGAGAAGTTCAAAAAAAAAAAAAAACTATCGTTTGTGCATTTAGGTATTTTGTGGGCATCATCAACGAGACAGCCAGGCAAGGTAAAGTTACACAAATATAAACTTCAAAACCACTAAGAAAACAACATCTACAAGAACAACAATAATCATAAAATCTGGAAAAAAACTGGCAAAAACGGAACACACTTCAGAAAAGACCACCTTAAATGAAAATTGCACGAAATGAAAGAAAAATCAAAACTAAACGAACAACAAAAAAAAAAAACCTTTAACAACTTTACACTTCGATTAGGATTATTGGATGAAGGCGAAGAAGTAGAACATAAAAAGATAGACAAATTTCAAAGGAGAGTAACAAACGGTTAAAGCGATGGTTGAGTACCCTGCACTAAATAAATTTGAATGACAATTTTAAATCATCAATAAATCATTAGTAATGAAATGTTGTAGCAAGTCTACAATAGGTAATGTATATTTTTCCAATTACAATTACCAGTAATTACCATTACAATTACTTGTAATTCATTACAAGTACTGGTAATTACCATTGCTCAATGTAATCATTAACGCATAAGCCTGGCATTGATGAAATCTGACAAAAAGTACAAGCAAATTCAGGGGCTGTAAAGAGGTTCTTTTGTAGGCTGATGCAGCTACGATATTTCCATCATTAAATAAGGAGCAAATCATTAAACATTCCTGAGCATGTCGAAATGTTACCAACGACATGACAATTCTGAATTCTCTCTTGACACTTGTAGTGAAAGTTATAAAACACACTGAAAGAATTGGCAATCACTTTTGGAAAAAACACTTTTTTTTATTTTCCATAGTTTGAGTTTGTTTGTTGGTGTGCTTTTTCGAAAATCATCATCACATTTGGCCATAAATTCTAAGCTGTGGTGATGGTGTGTGCATTGTGCACTTTCCAATGAAGGCATTTTTGTAAGAAAGAAAAATGCGCTTGATTTTCTACACAAACAACCATATACGGAGGCACACGGTGGTGCACAACGGTTATGGACCAGCTAAAATCAATGTGGTATGTGGGTGCTAAACAAGTGTGTTATGTGTTCCTTCCTAGACATTCACACAACAACAAAACAAAACCATGACCAACCAACCAACCGTTTGTTGGCATCCATTTATAGATATTTGCAGATTTCTGCACATTGTGGCTTCAGATGCCAAAAATGGGAGCTTAACGCTTTATTATGGTAACAAGAGTAGTTTTTTTGTTTGTTTTCTAGTTAGAGACCTGACAAGAGAAAAGCAAATCTTTAGGGGGTTAAAGAAATAATGAAACATGACAGAGTATTTGTACTATGATTTCAAAATGATGAGGTAACACATTCATATTTTCCGTTTTGTTAGCAAAACTTTTAGCGAATTATTTTTGAAAACAAGCCTTGAATAGGTTTGAAGAGTAGTTTTTTATTTAAAATTTACTTAGATTACCAACAGATTAGCAGGACAAAAAACATACCGAAATAATCTAAGCATACAAATAATAATAATAAAAATTATGACATAAGAGAGCTATATTCGGCTGTGCCGATTCTTATATACCCTTCACCAAATTATACTTTAAAATAAAAATTTTAAATATTTTTAGGTAAACAAAATTAAATTTTTTTTTAAAAATTTAAAAATTTTTTTTTCAAAATTTAAACAAATTTTTTTTTCCAAATTGTTTTTCAAAATTTAAAATATTTTTTTTTTTTCAAAATTGTTTTTTCGAAATTGTTTTGTTTTAATTCTTTTCCAACTTTTTTTTTTTTAATTTTTTTAAAATTTTTTTTTTTTAATTTTAAATTTTTTTTTTTTTTAAATTTATTAGTGAAAAAAAGCTAATGAAAAAAAAAATTTGTTTGGTAAAAAAAAAAATTCGTGTTAAAAAATATTTTTCCCGATTTTGATTGTAGGTCCAAATTACTATAGCCTTATATACATCGTTGCAATGGATTTGGAAATATCTATCATTAGATATCCATATTGTCTATATTAATGACTTAGTAATCCATATATATATCAAATACAGACCAAACATCGAGGTTGTACCGGTTTTTTCCTTATATCTCAGCCATTTGTAGGCCGATTTTCTCGATTTTAAATAGCGTCCGAGCCGGAAGAATTCCCGACATATTGATGTATAAATTATGTTTGTAGGTTATTTGTGGGCTACGGAAAGTTGATTTCAACATACAGACGGACAGACGGACATATCGACATATCGGCTATATCGACTTCGCTATCTATAACGACCCAGAATATATACACTTTGTGGGGTCGCAAATGAAAAATGTAGAAATTACAAACGGAATGACAAACTTATATATACCCTTGCAACTCATGGTGAAGTGTATAAAAATTATGACATATTTGTTAGTTGTAAATGACGAAATATCAGATATACAAACGTGTTCCATTGTTCTTGTACTTTCTTTTTAAGATTTCTGTAGATTTTGTAAGTTTGTTTATTTGTTCTACAATCACGCCTAAACAGCTAAACCGATTTGATTGGAATTTGGATCGTAGATAGATCCTAACTTGGATCTATCCATATTTGGACCATAAAGGGATAAACAGGGAGAAAACCTGTATAATCGGTACCTCTAGTTCTAAAACAATCAAGACTAAACAGCTTTGATTGAAATTTGGATAGCTCCTTACTTGGAAGCGTCAATAGGCTATATCTTTTTTCATATCTTGAACCACAAATTCTGGTAATCTTTTGTGTTTAAATCTATTTAGTTTTCAATTGTACATGTAACACTTTTTTCCATATCAAATTGTCTATTTTCATATTAAATAAAAATTGAATATAAAACTGGTTAACCGGTTTTTAGAATGACAAAACCGAAAACAGTTTTTTTAGAATGAGAAAACCCAAACCGGTTTTTTATAAAAGACAGTTTTCGGTTAATGAATTATAAGCAATTTTAGATATTTTGGAATTTTCGGTGGGATATATGAATTTTTGGCTCTAGGCCCTTTAGTTTACGAATTATAAGCAATTTTAGTATTATCATGAAACATTTTTGATGGGAAATATGAACGATTACAGATTTCCATTATTTTCACTCTAGGCCTTTTAGTTTACGAATTATAAGAAAATTTTGGCATTTTCTTCGAATTATAACTAAGTGTAGATATTTTGGAATTTTCTTCATGAAAATTTAATTTTGATTTAAAATGTGAGTGATCACAGGTTTCCATCATTTTTGCTCTAAGCCCTTTAGAATACGAATTAAAAACAATTCAAGATATTTTGCAATTTTCGTTATAAAAATATATTTTTGGCGGCAAATATTTGTGATCACAGATTTCCATTATTTTCGCTCTAGGCCCTTTAGTTTACGAACTATAAGCAATTAAAGATATTTTGGAATTTTAGTTAAAATTTTGGAATTTTCTTAATAAAAATCAAATTTGGAGGGAAATATGATCACAGATTTCCATTATTTTCAGTTTACGAATTATAAGCAATTTTAGATATTTTGGAATTTTAGTTAAAATTTTGGAATCTTCTTTATGAAAATCAAATTTTGTAGGGAAATGTGAGTGATCACAAATTTCCATTATTTTCGCTCTAGGCTCTTTAGTTTACGAATTATAAGCAATTTCAGATATTTTGTTTTCTAAAAAGGCGTAGGAAATACTTCACTCCATCTAATGTCCTTATTATTTACACCACTTATATCCTACCTAAAATGGAATGCAACTCTCATGTATGGGCCGGTGCTTCGAAATCTATTTCGGAGTTACTTAACCTTGTAAAGAAGAGGAAGAAGGTGACAGCAGGGTATCTAGCTCTATTGACTCACTGAAACATCGACGTGGGTTGTGTTTTACTATTGGGTGCCCCGATAGACTATACGATAGTGTGCTGGACTATCAATCTGGGGGTTGCGGGTTCGATTCCTGCCAGAGACTCTGGGTGTATCTGCAGACAAGCAAAACGCTTCGCAGTTTGGGTTTGTTTAAAAAAAATAAATGTTCTACCAATACAACAATGGAATGTGCTCCGCAGAAATTAGGCAACTTGTTCCCGAAACCCGTAGTTTTTAAGCGTTCTTTGGCAAGAGCACATCCATTGGACTGGACAGGGAAAATGTGTTCTTTATCCGTACAGTCCGTATATGGAAAAAGCTTTCTGCTGAAGTCTTTCCTGTCACTTTCAATATAGGAAAATTCAAATCAAATGTCCACTATCCCATTTCCAGCACTCTCTTAAATGCTGGTATTTACATCAAAATGATTTAGAATTATAAGATTTTTTTCCATTTCATCTAGAATATGAAATTGATCACTATTGGGCTCTTTTTATCATTTCCCTTACCTCAAGAGAATATTCTGTTTTTTTTTTTCTAGAATTTTAGTTTCTGTTTCAATTATGAAATATTTGTAAGTTCAGTTAATATAATATTAAACTTTAATTCCATGAAAAGATTAGTAGCAGCTAAGATAAATCATCGATCAAATCAAATCCTTGTTTAAGGTTAAAGAAATGAATGGTACTTTAATTGTATTTATGTAAAGTTCAATTACTTTTCATTATGTTATTTAAGCTATTTATTTCATTTTACTGAATTTTTGTTTATAGATCTTATGAATTTACATTTGAAATTAATCAAGATTTTTAATCATTTCTCTTACTTTTTCTTTGCAGGTATGTAAACAAAAATATTAATAATTTGTTTTATTAAAAAAAAAAAAATGGGTGAGTATCTGTGCAACAGCTGATTCAGAAATACTTTTCACAGTATCTATATACATGATTGTGGTAACATGATTGTATCAACCATATATATGGTTACAGTAACCATGTATATGTTTGTGACAACCATTTATATGATGAAGGACTTACCATATTATGTTTCTCTCATATCATAACCTGAGAACAAAATATTATGATAAAGTTATTCATCATATATGTAAATGGTTGTCACAAACATATACATGTTTACTGTAACCATATATATGGTTGATACAATCATGTGAATCATAAATTAACCATATTATTATTACCACAATCATATATATAGTTATTGTGACTATAATATTGTTAAAAATTTTGAAATGGTTACAGTAACCATGCACAAATGTTGAAATGGTTACAGTAACAATGCACAACTATATTTTTTTTCTGCGTGTAGTTAGGACTGCTTAATTTTCTTGCTCAAGTTTATCTGTAAACAGTTATTATTAAAAAATAAATGACATTGCCAGTTCTGCTTTACTAATAACAGTTTCCTGGTGCCAAAAAACCTGCTTTCAATCTAAATTAGCTAATCTCAATTTGCAAAATGTTTAAAAATCTCTAAACTTCGAGTGTAAGAGCACTTTGCTACTCATTCCCCATTAAATTTGAAAAGATACTTCTACACAGGCAAACACAAGAACAAGAACAACAATATTAACAATATCAACTGCAAATAGTTGTTGATGCTGCTGCTGACAATGATGCACAAGATGTTCATCATGACGAGGACAGCGAACAACAAACGATATGAATGAACTAAATTCATTTTGCTGTTTAGCACAAACATTATTAAAAGTTGAAAATCTGTGTGACATTCTTATTGCTGCTTGCTCATGTTGTTGCTCCAACAGTTATCGCAATCATCATCAGCATCATCGTCAGCAACTGAGACATCATTGTCAGCATTATGTTAAACTGCAGGTTGTCGTTTATTTATTTATGTTTTTCTAGTTTTTCCATGGTATCTTTTCCTTTTTTTTTTTGTTGCTAAGAAAATAATAAATAGCTGCTAGTAGCTGCCGTTTGAAATGAAAACATTCAAATAAGAATTTAGTTGTTCCATTGTTAAAGGTGTAGTGGCATAAAGATACATTTCCAGATACAACTTTAGATAAAATTTAAGTGTAGCTACTAACTTTACTATGAAATGCAGAGGGCGGATATAGAGAAGAATTTTAAAAAGGAAATGAAATTTTCTACAGTCATTCTGCAATCATACAGATATAAACTGCAAACTAAATTAAAATAAAATAAAATAAATGAATCAGTTCGTTAGAATTGATGGTGATTTATTGAATTATGCAAAAATGAGGAAGGTAAGAACAAGTAACGTAAGAAAAAATCTTAAGAAGGTAGAAAGAAAAATGGAAATATGTTGGGGTCATATTTTAGCTTAGAGGAAATAAAATATGAGAAATAAAATTATTTATAAATAAAGATATAAATGGAAATTATGATTCTGTATGATCTAAATAAAGCAAATGGATTGATCATTCTATACACTGCACGAAAAAATCAAAGCATACAAATTTAAAGAAAAACCAAGTAGCTTATTGATTGAAACTCAGTAACTACATTTAAAGCTTGAACTTTGTCGATAACAAAGCGGGAGATTTGTCACAATTTCTCAAGCTTTATTCCTCGAGTCGTACTATAAAAAGTTACGAATCTGACAGTTGATAAAAAAAGAACAATCACGTCTCTAATTTGAATGTATTCAAATTTGGCCAGGACCCATATTATAGCAACCAATGTTTTACGGGAACATTAATATTAGATCTAAGTCCTGTCAAAGAGTATATAAATATTGGCCTTGTTCAAAGTCAATATCTTGAACAAGAACAGGTTCCTATCTCCCATGAAATCGTCACGAGAATTTAGAGGAGCTTAAAACGAAATAAGCTAAGCATATAGAACTAGATATTTACGATATTCACTAGATATTGATGCATTTTACTGAAAAATATTGAGGATATACACTGCATGAAAAAATCTAAGCATACAAACAAATTTAAAGAAAAACCAAGTAGCTTAATGATTGAAACTCCGTAACTAGATTTAAAGCTTGAACAGATGCTACTATAGTTTGTTTAAAGTCGATAACAAAGCAGGAGATTTGTCACAATTTCTCAAGCTTTATTCCTTCAGCCGTACTATAAAAGGTTACGAATCTGACAGTTGATAAAAAAAAGGAACCATCACCTCTCTAATTTGAATGCATTCAAATTTGGCCAGGACCCATATTATAGTAATCAATGTTTTACAGGAACATTAATTTTAAATCTAAGTCTTGTCAAAGAGTATCTAAATAGTGGCCTTGTTCAAAGCCAATACCTTGAACAAGAACAGGTTTCTATCTCCCATGAAATAGTCACGAGAATTAAGAGGAGTTTAAAACGAAATAAGCTAAGCATACAGAACTATATATTCACGATATTCACTAGAGGTTGGTACATTTTACTGAAAAATAATGAGGAGAGCCTTGAATATATTAGCAGAGCTATGTTGACAATCGGTTTCTTCAAAATTGTTTCATGTTATGACATGATTTGATATTAGAAAAGCCCTTGAACAATCTTCTGTCTTATGAATTAGTTTGTGATAAAATCTAACGCGGTGGTTGGCTCACGTGGTCTTTCCACAACCCTTCAATATGAATTTTATTATGCTTTTGAAACTAAATTCATCCCAAACCAAACAAAAACTAATTTTGCCTACTAATATCCAAAAATGTTTAAAGACAAATAAGCTTTAAACCTCCCCAGGCCAGAAAACAACAAACTCCGCATAATTTAATTCCCCACATATGCTCTACATTTCAGCGCAAATCGAATGTTATACAAAAAGAGCATGCTATAATATATATATAAAATACAGTATCGGACAAAACATTTGCAACTAACATTCAAAATACAAGTTTTGTTTCGTAAAATTAAAATCTTTCCAGTATTTAAACTTGATTTTGTGAGTTTAAGTTTCTTATTATGTCAGTAATAACTTAATACATTTTTTAGGTTCAGTTATAGCTAAAATTTTTTTTTGCAGTATAGTATGTGAATCAACCTATTATTTTTCATCCGACAAAACAATTGCAACTCTTACAGTTTTTGTTGTTAATGTTTAAAAAACCGTTATTTTTACTTTGTTTTGTTCCAATTTGTAGTTTATTGGTATAAAATCTCACTTTCTTTTAGCTGCAGAAATACTTTATATAAAAGACAAGTTTTACTAATTATCCGTAATTTCGATAAAGATGGCACCTGTTAAGTTCGGTGAAGTTTTACGAAAACGTATTGTTGATGATTTCAATCAAGGAATTTCGCAAAAAGAACTATCGATTAAGTATAAGGTGCATAAATCATCAATTTCTCGAATTTTATCACGTTTTAAAAAAACGTAGTCTGTGGAGGTCATCAGCAAAGGCGGTCGGCCTCGAAAAACTGACAAAAGAACCGATGCGTTAATTGTTAGAGAGATTAAAAAGTTTCCCTTTAAATCGGCTCCAACATTGGTTAAAGAATTTAATATTCCAGTAAGCGCAAGAACTGTTTCTCGACGTCTTATTGATGCTGATTTGTTAGCATATCGGCCAGCTAAAAAGCCTCTCATATCTAAGCGTAATCAACTGAAATGACTACAATTTGCTCAAAAACATATTAGTTGGACAGTAAACCAATGGAAAAACGTTCTTTTCAGTGACGAATCAAAATTCAATATTATCGCTAGTGATGGCATAACTCGTGTTAGAAGACCAAAAGGAAAACGAGTACAACAAGATTTTTTTGTAAAGACCGTCAAACATGGAGGCGGTCATGTCATGGCCTGGGGATGTTTTTCTGCCAATGGTTTGGGCCCACTTCATCGAATTCAGGGAATAATGGAGAAATGGTCTTATAAAAACATACTTGAGCAGATTATGTTGCCATATGCTGAGTGGGAAATGCCTTTACGATGGACGTTTCAGCAAGACAACGATCCGAAGCATACTTCGAAGGTAGTAAAAACTTGGTTTATGCAAAACAGTATTAATGTAATGCAATGGCCACCTCAATAACCGGACCTGAACCCGATAGAAAATCTCTGGTCAATTGTAAAGCAGCGGATTGATCGCAATAACGTCAAAAATGCGAATGAATTTTTCAATCGGATTAAAGATGCGTGGTATGCTATTCCACAGGTTACTATTAATAATTTAATAGAGTCGATGCCACGAAGATACAAAGCCGTAATAGATAGTAAGGGTTTCGCAACGAAATATTAAGCAAAAAAATATTTTACCGTGAAATATTTTTAAGTTGCAATTGTTTTGTCTTACTGAAGTAGTGACTATTTTTATTTTATGTGTTAAAAATGTCTATGTATAGAAGAAATTAAAATAATTTTTATTTAATATCGCTTTTGAGGTTCCTTTTGTTTTATAAGTAATATAAAAATTTTAATTTGATTACCCCGTGTGTTTTATGTGAGCTAATTATAAAATTGCTATGCTAGTTGCAAATGTTTTGTCCGATACTGTATATAAATGTCTTTGTAAGTTTGTTTGTTTATTTGTTTGTTTGTTTGTTTGTTTGTTTGTTTGAGCATCATGCCTAAACGGCTGAACCGATTTTATTGAAATTTGGAACGTAGATAGATCCTTACTTGGAAGCGTCAATAGGCTATAAATTTTTTCAATACTTGGACCAGAAAGGGATAAAAAGGGGGAAAAACGGGTAAAATTGGTACCTTTAGTTTTTAAACAATAATTACTAAACGGCTGAACCGATTTTTACATCGACAGGGGTAGCGAAGCGCACCGGGTCAAGCTAGTATATATATAATACCTAGATGTCTGTGTCTATCCACATAGATTTGTTGCCATTATCCGGCTACAAAATGAGCGTGGTACCTCTATACTATACATGCAATTTATTGTTTGTTGAACAAAGCCAACGGCTAAAACATGTTAAACTTTTTTGTGAACAGGAAAATAAACTTACAAATACAGACACCCATACTGCTCAACATACTCAAACATACACATAAGAGCATAATATATGGAGTGAAAAAAGGAAACACACTAAAATTCAATTTTGTTTTATTTGAATTGAAATTGAAAATGTACGAAGGATGAATGGGTAGAAATTGAACCCACAAATATTTCTCCAATTTGGAGCATCTCTTTTTTTCTCTCTCTTAGAGGTGTTGGGTTTTTGCTTTGGAAGAATGTTTTGCTATGAATTTTGTGCAACAGAGTGTTTTGAGAAGAGGAGCTATGAAAAGTAACATAATTAATTTCATTAAAACGTTTAAAATGAAATAATCTAAGCATACAAATTATTGGTGCTTATAAAATTCTTGCAAATAGCAAGGTGAAATTTGATATTATCTAGTAATAGGGAATAGAAACTGAACCAAATCGGATGAATCATGTAAGTGGTTTTATATAAAATATAACTCCCTTACATGTTATTTATGGACAACACATTTCGATCTAAACTCCCTATCGGTAGTCTGTGTCTTTTAACCTGTTATATAATATCCAAAACAAAATATATTTGTTTGGGTTAGTTCTGTGACCTGCCACAGAGTGTCAAGGTCCTAGACAACCATAAGGATCCAATGACGAGACTTGTTCTATGTCGGTTCGCTTCCCTATAGGATCATATTGTTTGAATTTTAATTTTGTATGCTTTGGTTTTTTCATGCACTGTTTATTTCATGTTCTTTCCGAAATTAACTCTTTTTTCTACACTCTTTAAAATAATATGATTTACATGATTAGTAATAGTTCATTAAAATGAACATTAGAGTTGCATGTTGCAATAAATGAGAACATGAAAGAAACCAAACGAAATAAAAAGAACAGTGGTTCAATAGTAGAAAAATAGAATTAAAATAAAATGCTGGATACCCAGGAACGTTTTCAAAACTAGTTGTAATATAATTAGTTCTAAAGAACTAATAAAACAATTTCAAAATTCTTAATAACAGCATTAGAAATAGTGATGTCGCTATTACTTCAGGAACTAGTTTTGTGGAACTCTATTGTAATTCTGAAGCACTTTTTGGAACAGACTCAAGAACGTTTTTTTTTTTTGTTAAGTAAACACTGAATTCATAATGAATAATAATGTTAAAACATTCGTCAAATTTATTGTATATAAAAACTTCACTGATGAAAGCTGAACTAGTTCTCTAAAGAATGTGTGTTTGTTCCGTAAAGCTGACCTAGTATCGAAGGTGCGAATTTCATACAAAAATATTGAATGATGTGGTTCTGATAGCAGTCATGGAGGTAACAATTTCAAACAAAATTCTGGCTTTATGCATGTATTCTAGAACAAATTGTGAAGGTATTGGGTGTGTGATTTAAATGTACGTGATTTTTATACCCCTGACCTTCGTGAGAAAGGTATATATAAGTTTGTCATTCTGTTTGTAATTTCCACAATATAATTTTCCGACCCAATAAAGTATATATATTCTGGATCCTTATAGATTGCGGAGTCAATTTAGCCATGTCCGTCTGACTGTCTGTCCGTCTGTCTGTCTGTTGAAATAAATTTTCTGAAGACGCCAGATATCTTCGGGATCCAAATCTTAAATAATTCTGTCAGACATGCTTTCGAGAAGTTTCCTATTTAAAATCAGCAAAATCCGTCCATAAATAACGGATATATCAGCAAAAATCCGATACAACCTCTATTTTTGGCCTATTTTTTTATCTATATCTCGATTACTAAGACATAAATATAGACAATATGGATATCTAATGATAGATATTTCAAAGTCCATTGCAACAATGTATATAAGGCTATAGTAAGTTGGATCTACAATGGGTCAAAATCGGGACAAATATTTTTCAAACCGATTTTTTTTTTTTTTCTCAAAAAAAAAACATTATTTTGTAATAAATTTGTTTCACTAACAAATTAAAAACAATATATTTTTAAATAAAATTTTTTTTTTTTTAAATTAAAAAAAAATTTTAATTTTATTTTAAAGTATAATGTGGTATACAAGATTCGGCACAGCCGAATATAGCTCTCTTATTGTTTTTTTTTAAATTTTAGCTATTATTTTGAAAAATGTCTACAATATAAATTTATTCAAAGTAATGGCCAATGTTAGCTATGACCTTTTCCAATCTTTATGGATTCCGAGTCAAAAGAACTGTTCATCTTTTGAGGACAAGAAAGAATCAAGCCAATGTCCGATACTCTGTTCCAAAGTGAAGCGTATCCCAGAGAGAGCGTTCTGCACCGATCGAAAGAAATAGTATTGGGACGTGGCAATGTCTGGACTATAAAGCAAGTGAGGCAAAACTTAAGATCCACTTGAGGTATTGCATAATGTCGAGCGTTTCGGCAAATGCTCACTTCAGAAGAATCAGTTGCATTCGGTACAGGTTTCATGTGATGGTCTGGCCAGATTTCGGCAGCTCATAATAGATAAGACCCTTTTGGTCCCACCAAATACAGAGCACTACCTTAGAGCCATGGTTATTTGGTGTCGATTTGAAATTTCGGCTTCACATACGATCTCTTATGCTTCGGGTTATCGTAGTGAATCCATTTTTCATCGCAAGTTATGATTCGGTACAAAAATTATATTATTTTATAGCGTTCAAGCATCATTTCGTATGGTACGTCTTCAATTCGTTTGGTACCCAATTTCTGCTTGAGTAGCTTCCAATTATTTTGCTAGCTCTTGTTCAGTTTGACAACAATCTTCATGGAGTAATGGCTCCAATTCTTGGCCTTCAAACTTTTTTGGCTGGTCTGTGCGATCTTTGTCTTCACCACTTCTGAAGAGCACAAACCATCTCTCGCTCGTTGAAACCGATGGAACACATTCACCATAAGCTTTGATTAGCAATCGCTGTGCTTCAGTGGCACTTTTCGTCAAATTAAAGAAGTAAAGCAAAACTTCCCGCATAAGAGGCTTTGTGGCACAAAATTCGACATTTTCGAAGCAAAAATAACTTTGTTGTTTGCACTATAATGTTCAATAACTAAGTGAGAATAAATGACAGATATGTACCCTTCAAAGTGGCATATAAGTTATTATAAACATAAACCGCGTTCAAAATACAAGTCAGCTATTGCAAATCCCGCATTTATAAGTCATAAACCCAAGAGGATTTTCCTTTATTACACAATTAAACCATTTGCTGACCACCTCTCCGCTCTACCAGGGACACTTTTTAAGAATCAAATATTCCCTGAAAAGGATACTTGAGCCAGTCAACTACTTAGTCATATTAGGGAATATTAAACTGATAACTTCCCATAGGTTGTTATTTTTTGCCTCAAACTTCATATAAAATTTTGCATTACCAAGAAACAGTTAAGTGAAAAATTATAGCATAATCCATAACTTTTAAAGTTCTCCAGAGAATGACAGTAATCGAAGATCTGCAATTCTGATAAGTTATGGTAGACTATAAAACAAAAATCCTTGATTAAATACGAAAATAATGCAATAAATCTAATTTTTTATGCCTAAAACCTTCAATCTAAGCCCTTTGAAATATATTTAAAAACTTTTATTTTAAAACCTTTAATAATTCACAAAAATGAAATCCTTTATTTAAAGATTTCCTAAACTACAGTTCTTATTACTATTTTCACTAAATTCCAACTACTAACAGTCATTCACATGTAGTGTAAGTCCGTCCGTCCCTGTCTGTCCGACAGCATGTACAACAAATAACGAGTACATGTGAAAAGAGTGTAAGTACAACATGAATAAATGACATGAGGCAGCAGCCAAAGATGTGGATGAAAAATGTGAGCAAGAAAATAAAAATAAATGTTACAAAAAATAATAATAAAATAAAAAAAAAACTGTGAAAAAAGGAAAACAAACAGCCTAAAGCATTTTGATTCATGAGATGTATTTTGTTGTTGCTCTTTTATTTTGCTTTTTGTTATTGTAGCATGCACTTGCTCATGGTTGGACAGATGTCGCAGACATACTGCAAGCGATATAGTGTTGCAAGCAACACGAACAGAAAGCAGACAGGCAAAAAAAAAAAAAAAAACATATAAAAATTATAGTAAAATAGAGAATAATGTAAAATTACATTTACGCACACAGACAGAGTGAAAACACACACACGCATACAGAATAATTTTTGCATATACGAATGAAAAAGTGCAAACCGTATAATGGCAATAGTTAAACAGGAATAAGTACAACAGCAACAACAACGTAATAATAATGGTAACACAACAACTTATCACACAAGTAGGTATGTGTGATATCAGAGAGTGTATAATGTTGTTCAACAACAAAATTGAAGCAGCAACAAAAGCATTTACAGCTGCTGATGTTGTTGTTGGCTGCTTGCTGCTGCCACAGACTCGACAGCAAATAAGCTTAAGGGCATTAAAAGGAGACATACAACAAATTTGTTTGTTGAATCCAACGACAACAGAAAATAAAAAAAAAACACACACACACAACCAAATAAATAATGTATATGAGTTAAAACATATTTTAAATGCCTTCAATCTGTCTGTGTATAAAATATACAACTCAAGGAAAATCTTTATAAAATTAATTTTTGTTAAAAGAAAAAAAATATATATTTGTCATCATATTGTTCAGTTGCACTGAACATATGCTCTTCTCGCATTATATGAAAATATTTTTGTTGTGGAAAACTTTCAATTATTTAAATTAAATCGTAAACTGTAGCAGTGTGGTTGCTATCAGTGGTATATACATATGAGTTTACTCAAGTCAAATTATTAGGGGCGACTAGGTAATATACTTATTTACTTATTACACACAATTTTTAAAATAATACTTTAACTGAATACTGTCTGCATTACCAAGAAACAGTGAAGTGTCGACCTCTCTATAGATAACTTAGAATCAGTGTAATTGCTTTATCATTATGGGTCAGTTAAGTGTCAAATGACTCTTCAATAAATTATTTTCTATTTTTAGGTAGGTATTCTTTTAAATAAGGATAAAGGATGAAGACTAAAGTTTAAGAAGTATAAACCACTTGTATATATTCAGATCAGGGCGGATTCATGAGGTGAAAAAACGAAATCCCCCCAAAACCGAAAACTTTTATAACAACTTATATAAAACAGTGTGTAAAATAAATTTTACTTTATTTCCCCTGGATTCGTGCCTGATTCAGATAGTGATTGAATTGACTACTGTTTACATTACCAAGAGACATGGAAGGATCGATTGTTCACACGTTAGATAATTGGGAGTCATTGAAGTAGTTTACATGCATTGCCAAGGGATAGTAAATCGTTACAAGAAATTTATCTTGTAGCTAAACACTTTCTACACTACCGAGGTATTGTTAAGTATCAAATGATCTCATAATAGATGATTTGGCATAATTCAATTAACTAATATTGTTCCTCCAACACAAGGTCCATTAAAGGGTCCAATGATTTTACGATAAATCATTTAGGAAAAATAAAAAAACACAAGTACATTACCAAGGTTTTGTGAAGGCTTAGAGTCAGTGTAATAGGTGACCATAGTCTGCACTGAGACCACGAAAGATAAGTTGGAATCTATCAAGTAGGTGACCAGTTTTTTACACCACCCGCTAAGAGTTAAGTGTCAAATAAAGAGTTTTCCAACAAGATATGTTATTTCGAATCACCCGGTATATCGGTAGCTGTCACTTTTAAAGCTTTTATTCTTTGACATTTGACAAGTAGAATCTACGCCATTACTAAGAATGGAACGACACACGCTTCAACAACGCATTGAAATTATTAAAATTCACTACAAAAATGCTGAAAATCTTGCAGTCACAGTTCGCAAAACTAAAGCATTTTTGGGTGGTCGTGAAGCACCTTGTCGGACCGCAATACAGAAATTGGTGGAAAAATTCGAGCTGTCGGGACAAGTTAGTTATGTGAAGAATAAAACCCGTGCACGTCGCTCGAGAACAACTAAGAATATTGCTGCTGTAGCCCAAAGTGTTGAAGAAAACCCAGGTTTGTCCATTCCTCGTCGTTCTTAGGAATTGGGCATTCCACAAACGTCATTACACCGTATCTTATGGTCGGAGTTGGATGATATTGATCTGGACAACGTTTACTTTCAACAAGACGGCGCTACGTGCCACACAAGCAACGAAACCATTGATCTTTTACGGGAAAAGTTTCCGGACAGTGTTATCTCCCGCATTGAGACCGAGATCTTGTGATGTAACACCTTGCAATTTCTTGCTTTGGGGCCAAGTGAACGATAAGGTCTACGCCAACAGCCCAGCGTCGATTCAAGACCTCAAAGATAGAATACGTGAGGCTATCGAGGACATAGGGCAGCCACTTTGCGATTTGGTTATGGAAAATTTCATTAAAAGGATATCCTGTCCTGTAAACGTGGTCGTGGTGTCCATTTGGCTGATGTTGTCTTTCATTACTAAGGGCATACCTTCCTCTTTATTATCAAATAAACATCCGATCATTTGTCTCAAAAAATGCAACTTTTCTTTGAATACCAAAATAACACCTCATGTTGGAAAACCCTCTAGTACCACAATATAATATTAGGGACAGACATGTGGGAAGAGGAAATAGCCATCGACAGAAAATCTTAGGATCCATCTCCCTCTGTTATAAAAACGAACATTAAACAAACCAATGATTCAGAAAAATAATTTAGGACCAATATTGCACTGACCACTCTCTGCTCTAGCATATGAGCTTTTAGTACAAAATTAACCCCACGATAGATAACTTCGGTTCAGGAAAGTAGCTTGTCGTTGAACTGGTCACTCCAATCAACTGAACCCAGGTAACATAAATTGGGCTCGGTCAAGTAGCCAGTCATGTGAACTGGACAGATATTCTGTTATATCAAGATAAAGTATCATATAAATATTTGGAAGTTCAATCATGTAACCAGTTATGTGAACTTTTTGCACTATCTAGGTATATTAAAGTGTTGTCTTCTACTGTTTATTACCAAGGAACAGTTAATCGTCAATTGGATCCATTAAGGACAATCAGCTAACCACTCACTGCACTACCAGGAGACAGCTAAATGTCATATGACTATTTATTACTTAGGGTCATTTAATTATTCATTTAAACTGACCACTCTATACCTTACAAAGAGACAGTCGAGTAACCATTCGTGCGAATTAACAACTTTGAGCACTATCAAGGTAGAGCAAAGTCTATAAGTAGGATTTTGGTGTACATTGATGCCTACATCTTCAGCTTTATCTTAAAGGAAAATTCGAGTTGATGGCCACTCTTTGTACTACTACGGACATTAAAATATCAAATATTTCCACAGTAGACAATTTTACTATATAAAGAGTAGGGTATTCAATCGAATAACCGTTAATCGGTTAACCGATTAATTTTGGTCGGTTAACTGTTCGAATAATTCAAAATTGTCGATTTTCAAATAACAAATAAACCGATTAATTTATTTCGATTAACTGAAATTTCTTTTTTTGTACTTTATATAGAAATATGCTTTTAAACTCACAATAGCTTTTTGAAGTATAGCTCAAAAACTGAGAGGAATTTGTAAATGTCCTTTTTTCTAGAATGTTCCATGATGAACTTTATCCTAATGAGTCGGAGGAAGACATGAAGACTGAAGATATAACTGAAACGAGTGTTTTATCAGGACTCCAATGGTATAATGGAGGATTTTATATGCTTAAAAAAACAGAATAAAGAACAGAGAAATTTGATAGTCTTTCTCATGCCTTACTTTCGATTTCTCCAACATCTACAATCAATGAGAGAGTTTTTTCCAAATCCAGTTTTAATAAAACTAAAACAAATCGTTTAAAAGGAAACCTTTTAAATTGTATTCTTTTCTCAAAAGATATTTCAGAACATCTCACTAAAGTCCTAAAAAAAAACTCACATGTGTATTTAAAAAGGACCCAAATATCATATTTTTTTGCAATTATTTACTTGTTTTTGTTGAAATGCTCATAAAAGTACACAAAATTCATGGTTTATTTTCAATTTAAAATTAATATAGAAATTATTCGGTTAATCGAATATTTTAAAATTAACCGATTAAATCTAAACTCCGATTAATTATTTGCTCGACTAACCGATTAAACAAGAAACCCGATTAATTGAATACACTAATAAAGAGACAATGACGAGTCAACTAGAGACACGACTAAATGTAGGGTCACACATGGCAAATATTTGACGAAAAAGACGTAACCACTAAATAAAATATAATTCAATTCTTTTATTTATTTCCAAAACTCCGTTTACTTAGAACAATTCTAAACAAATGTTTAGTTTTATTTTAGTTGATGCTGTTTGATCTTATAAAACACTTGTAAGAGTATACAAAGTCAAACAAATGTGTGCTAAATAAAGTGGTTACGTCTTTTTCGTCAAATATTTGCCATGTGTGACCCTACCTTAAGACAGAGTTAAGTCGGTTTTTTCTTTTTTCAAGTTACATGCAGATAAAAAATAAACATGTTTATAACACTTTTACAAGTTTATTAACAATATTATGGTCATTATAGTTATGTATATAATCAGGATAACCATAATATGTTTATGTTGCCATTCACATGGTTGTAGCTATCATTTATATTATTGTGGTAAATAAATATATGTATGTGGCAATAATTTTTATGATGTAATAAGTACTTCACCATATTGTGTTGTTCTCGGATTATGGTTACCATACTCTGAGAACAATATATTATGATATAATGATACATCATGAACATTATTGTCATAAACATATATTTATTTACTATAAACATATATATGATTGCTACAATCATGTGAATGGTAACTTAAACATATTATGGCTACCGCAAACATATAAATAATTACAGAGACCATAATATTGTCAAACTACTTGTAAAAATATTGAAATGGTAAACATGTCCAACTATATTTTTTCTCTGCATGTGGTGACCTTTACCATTTGCACTACCAAGGCACAGTAGAGTGACAATAGCTAGTTAATTTGCTCTTTATATAGACCTCTTTGAAGAAATGTGTATAATCCGTGAAATAAAACCTGAAATACTGAATTTAAAATATCGATAAATAAGCACCCTTCTATTAATTACGCACACATAAAAGGGTAATTAAAGCAAATATTATTTCTTTTTTAAACATAATTTTATACATTTAATTACATTTCCACCTCGTTTGTTTATTATTATCATTAATTTGAATATTTAAAGCGAAAAAAAAAACGAAGAAAAAAATCACCAAAATATATTTAAAAAAAAAAACACTTTTTTAATTGTGACGAGTGAAAGAAGAAAAAATATGTTGACACACGAACACCTTGTCATGACAAATTGGCATTATTTATATATTCGTTAAGGAATTTTCTTAAAATAATAAAAATAATAAAAAAAAAAAACAAAAAAGAAACACAGAAAAAACAAATGAGCGGTTTCATTTATGGTTAAAATATATATATATATATATTTTTCTCTCGCAAAAAGCAGCAAAGTTTTTCTTTTATGTCTTTTTTGGTGAACACATGTCACTCATTCTTCATATTCATATATACTATAGACTGAACAGAGCATATATCTGTAAGAGCGAGTGTTTTATTAAACATTATAATTCATTTATTTTAACCCCATTGGAGAAATAAAGTCATCATTTAAAAAATGAGAAAAAAAATCTTTATATTTTTTCACTTTTTGCTTTCTTTTTTGCCTCACTGCTCTAGACGAGCGAAAATAGTGAGAGACTGAATGAATGAGTGATGATGTGACAAGCGAAAAATGACAGTACCGCAACTCATTTTGTCATAATATTAATGTCATTTCCTACAACTATGGCTGGATACGAGGTGTGTCTGTAGCTTTATAGGGGGAGCACGACAAAAAAAAAAAAAAAAACAAAATATTTAAGATATTTTTGTGTAAACCAAATTAAAGGGGTTATAAAAATAGATTTTTAAATTAAATTTTTTGTTGTGCTAATAAAAACTTGTCAACGATGTATTTACTATTAGGAAATTATTATAAACACATGTGTTATAATATCAGAATATATTATGTGTGAGGAAATAATTTGAGTATAAACAAATGAAACTTACCTGGGGGTGGTTTGTATTAAATAATAGATTTCATAGGTCAACTGTAAATAGAAGAAAGAGAATAACAAAATAAATATAAAAAATTCACCAAATTATACTTTAAAATAAAAATTTTAAATATTTTTAAGTAAACAAAATTTAATTTGTTTTTCAAAATTTAAACAAATTTTTTTTTTTCAAAATTTAAAAAAAAAATTTAAAAAAATATTTTTTTTTTTTTCAAAATTGTTTTAAATTTTTTTACATTTTTTTTAAATTTATTAATGAAAAAAAAAAATTTTTTTCTAGTAAAAAAATATTTGGATTAAAAAATAATTTTCCCGATTTTGACCCATTGTAGGTCCAAATTACTATAGCTCTATATAAATCGTTGCAATGAACTTTGAAATATCTATCATTAAATATCCATATTGTCTATATTAATGACTTAGTAATCTAGATATAGATCAAAAATAGGCCAAAAGTCGATGTTGTCCCGGTGTTTTTTGTGGGCCGATTTTCTCGATTTTAAATAGGGACCGAGCCGGAAGAATTCCCGATATATTGATGTATCAATTATGTTTGCAAGTTATTTGGGGGCTACGGAAAGTTGATTTCAACATACATAGACACCGCTATCTATAACGATCTCAAATGAAAAATGTAGAAATTACAAACGGAATGACAAACTTATATATACCATTGCTTCTCATGGTGAAGGGTATAAAAATAATCAATAAATGTTCAATAAATATTTTTCAGAGAAATTGCCTTTACTAATCTCTTTAGCAAACAATTAGTCCATTGAAAGCTAAATTTCTATAGAAACTTTACTCTTAGCAGGAGAAATTTTCTATAGAAAACTCTACTCTTTGCAAAAGAAATTTTCTACAGAAAACTCTACTCTTTGCAAAAGAAATTTTCTATAGAAAATTCTACTCTTTGTAAGAGAAATTTTATATTGAAAACTGTTCTCTTTTCAAAAGAAATTTTCTATAGAAAACTCTACTCTTTGCAAGAGAAATTTTTTATAGAAAATTCTACTCTTTGCAAGAGAAATTTTCTATAGAAAACTCTACTCTTTATCAGAGAAAGTGTTTACATTTAGCAACAACAACATTCTATTTCACTGTACACAAGATAAATTTTCTATAGAAACCTGGGCTCTTTACAATATAAATTTGCACTTTTCAGTTGCTCAGTTTTTTTTAACGATTTATATTACCAAACCCATACAATTATTTGATACAAGCCCATGAAAAACAAATTTCGTTAATCTGTCAAAATATTACAATTTCAATTAGTTGAAAAGCCTAAATAAAATACATTGTCAAATAGTTTTGTTTGTGGAACAATATTTAAAATTGTTTTATATAAGAATTAATGACATCGAATGAAAACATATTTGTAAAAAAAAATAAAAAATATTAATACAGAAATAATCTCCCTTTGTCTGGGTATAATCTAATGAAAAGTAAATGTTGTATTTATTATTTTATTATTATAATAACAAAAAACGAAACACAAAATAATAAATGTTAAATGAACAATGACAAAGAGAATAAACCCTAAAAAAAAAGTGATTCGTGTAAAGAAAAAAATTGGATCAACACAAAATATACTAAAAAAAATTCAATACAATACAATTGGAAGAAGAAAAAAAAAAAAAACTACAGGCAACAATAACCCAAATGAAAATACAGCTTACATAAACATATTTTATCCATAGATTGAAATTCAGTTTATTTTTCTATATTTTTTTAATCTCTCCTCTACATGTGTGTTTGAGCAGGGAAAAATGCTATAAATGAAACTGAAAATGACTTTATATAAAAATCATATCGAGATGGGAGAGAGCAGCAACAACAATAAAAAAAGAAAAATAGTTAAACAAAATTCAAATTGGGTTGAATGAAAGTATGTTGCAAGCAGCAAAAGTGTTAGGAAAGAGCAGAGGAAGCTGAAAAAAAGTGACAGTATTGTGATTTGATCTGAATATAAAAAGTAGTTCAAACAAACAATGACAAAATAGAAATTACCATATTCTAGTTTTTTTTAACTCAAAAACAAAAAAAAAAAAAAAGCAAAAAGAAATCCGTAACGTGAAATCTAACAAAAAAAAAAAAAACAAGAATACAGAAATTTTCGTTTATCTACAGATTTTTTTCTTTTAACTTTTCTATAAACTGCGGAGTTGTTTCTTTTTTTTTTTTTTTTTTTTTTTTTTTTTTTGAAGCAAAATATCAATAAACGCTAAAATCATTTCCAAGCAATTGCACCAAAAGCGATAAGAAAGTAAAAAAAAAAAAAAACTAAACACATGGAATAAATGTGAAAATTGCATTGAATGGAAATTGAATCTGAAAAGGAATATTGGTAAATTTTATATCTCTACAAATCTTGTTATAACAAAAACAACTAAGAGAGCTATATTTGGCTATGCCGAAATATGCAGTGTAATACTGACAACTATAGCTGTGATTTTTCCAGATGTGGGCCTTATATAAGAGCTACATATAATTAAGGATCCATATTCACATGTGCATTTAGGTGTTTTACTGAAGTGATCCTTATATGGGAGCTATTACCAATTATGGACCGATCTTCATAATATTCGGTACCAATTGCACCGATTTAAAACAAAATTTTGTTTTGTGATTTGTTTTTATATGGAACATATTTTTGCTAAATTTTGTATGAATACTACTATTCTATAGGCATTTATGTACCATGACCATATTCCGGGAAGAAATTTGTATGGGGGCTGTGAAATAACATGGACCGATTCTTACCATTTTCAACAAAGCTTGCCTTTTTATACAACATTTTATGATATTATTTGCAATATGTTTTAAAAAACTAGCAATACATTTTCGAAAAGTAGCATTTTGGTCCATAACTCTGGTTTTACTTGACCGCTTGTGCCCATTTGCAATACCAAATGTTTCTGATAATTTGGGAAAAATTTCAACAGATGGACAGACCAGGACCCAGAATGTATATAACTTTTGGGTCTACGACCAATACTTTGATGTGTTACAAAGGAAAGATGGTCATTCCATTACCATCTTTTTGGTGATGGGTATAAAAATTAAGGATTTCACAAAACCAAAGTGTCAAAGTTGTAAAAATAGCTATAGCATTCCTTTGAAAATAAATGAACTTGATTCATACATCAATATATCGGAAATTCTTCCTGCTCGGTTGCTATTTAAAAACAAGAAAATCGGCCCACAAATGTCTGAGATATAAGGAAAAAACCGGACCAACCTCGACTTTTGGCCTATTTTTGATCTATATCTGGATTACTAAGTCATTAATATAGACAATATGGATATCTAATGATAGATATTTCAAAGTCCATTGCAATGATCTATATAAGCCTATAGGAATTGGGACCTACAATGGGTCAAAATCGGGAAAATTTTTTTTAACCCGAATTTTTTTTTTTGTAATTTTTTTGACATACATTTTTTTTCACTAGTAAATTAAAAGAAAATTTTTGAAAAAGATTAAAAAAGAAGTATTTTGAAAAAAAAATATTTTGAAAAAAATTAATATTTTTTTAATTTTGAAAAAAAATGTTGAATAATTTTTTTTTAAATTTTGAAAAAAAAATATTTTTGTTTACCTAAATATATTTTAAAATTTTATTTTAAAGTATAATTTCGTCGAATATAGCTCTCTTACTTGTTTTCTATAAGAAATGTCTTTAATAAAGAGTGTAATTTTCTATAGAAAATTTCTCTTGTAATGAGTTTAATTTTCTATAGAAAATGTCTCTTGTAAAGAGTGTAATTTTCTATAGAAAATGTCTCTTGTAAAGAGTGTAATTTTCTATAGAAAATGTCTCTTGTAAAGAGTGTAATTTTCTATAGAAAATGTCTCTTGTAAAGAGTGTAATTTTCTATAGAAAATTTCTCATGCAAAGTGTAGAGTTTTCTATAGAAAACTTCTCTTGTAAAGAGCAAAGAGTGTAATTTTCTATAGAAAATTTCTCTTGTAAAGAGTGTAATTTTCTATAGAAAATTTCTCTTGTAAAGAGTGTAATTTTCTATAGAAAATTTCTCTTGTAAAGAGTGTAATTTTCTATAGAAAATTTCTCTTGTAAAGAGTGTAATTTTCTATAGAAACTATCTCTTGTAAAGAGTGAAATTTTCTATAGAAACTATCTCTTGTAAAGAGTGAAATTTTCTATAGAAAATTTCTCTTGTAAACAGTATAGAAAACTTCTCTTGTAGAGAGTAGTGTTTTCTGTTGAAAATTTGTCTTTCAAATATAAAGAGTGTAGGTATCTAATGAAATTAAACATTTTGAAGTATTGAATTTGCTTAATTAACTGTGTCGTAATAAATTCTTCCACAGCAATTATTAATTAATTATTTTACTTATGCTGACTTCATTTGATTTTTGGCTTGTTTTCGCTTGTCGTTTAAACATGACGTGTAATGTTGTGTAAAGAATTGTCTATAAATGTCAGCTTTACCGCATACCAGAAACCTCAAATATTGTCACAACAATTGCTGTTGATGCCGCAGTTGTTGGTTTGGTTTTTTATTTTTATTTTTTACTTTTATGTTTATTCAAGTGCAGTGCTACAAGTAGAAGTGGCATAGATTATGAGAATGTAGAAGTTTTCTCTGATTTGTTGTTGCCATATTTTTATTTGCATAAATATCCTTTTTTTTTAAATATGTATATTCAAACGCGTGTGCAATAGTGTGTATTTAGTATGAGTGAGTGCGAGAGTGTGGGAGGGCAAACAAATTAATCCTTTACAATGACAAAAACTACAACACAGTCATATAGGAAGAGGGTTATGCAGTGACAGTAACAGCGGTGTAAACAAGACAATACAAATAATGGGAACATTTTATGTACACACTAGCAAATTACTTACACACAAACACAATGTGACATAAAATATATCAACTGAAATGACAACAATATACAGGAGATGACAACCGTGCACTCAGAAAAAAATACGAGTTGAAATTAAATTGGAAAATAAGTTAAAGAAAGAACATGATGATTTTGTATTGTCTTAAAATGGTGCTTCAGATTTTGTATGAAGATTTTTAAAAATGTTTGAAGATTTATATTATCTTGAGAGAACTTGAATAACAGCTTTCAAATTTGTATAATTGAAGTTTTAAAATGGTCCTTCGAAACCTTAAAAAAGCTTAGAAGACCTAGAGTAAATGGTCCTTAAGTTCTACTGAACTGCTGCGGAGAGGAAAACTTTGGCGAGAGTTTGCTGATTTCTTTGAGTGTATTTAATCATACACATATAAATAACAACAGCAGTAACAGCAACAACAAAATTTGTAATATTGTTTATATCATTTGTCTTGTTACAACAATGTGATATTTGGTTTTGTATAAATTGAATGAATCAGAGACTCACAGAGACTGTATGTGAGTGAGTGGATGAGTGAATGCATAAAGCATGAATATGATCTGTGATAACAACGTATGTATGATACCTTAAAATACAATATAATAATAATAGCAACAGCAAAATCTACAACAACAATGACATAACAGATATCAACAACATCATCATTATCATCATATGTTTATACATGTAGGGTAGCTGTCACAGCACCCAGTCCCTTTACCCCTCCAACATTACCACTCATTTAACACTTTTACAACAATTTGGTGGGAGTAACATATAAATCACAACATCAGATTGAAATGTACGTGACGGTATGTCTGCATGAGAGAGGGAGGAGGTACATAGGGATGGAGCAAGGTACACATGGGTGTAACCAGTGATATATGTTGCATTGTCCAATTATTCGCACCAGCAAAAGAAGAAAAAAAAAACACACACAAATAAATAAATAAATAAATATTCCAAACCAGAGTCACAAAATGTACGAGAGTAATGTAAATATGAAAAGCCATCAAGTTTATATTTATTCATTTATTTATGCAAAAATTACTTTCACAAAACGCTTGGCAGATGAAACAAAAAAATGAAAAACGCAAAACCATGGAAAATATTTGATTGAATGTCGGTATTGAAATAAATTCAATAAATTACAAGTAAATAACTGTCTTAAATGTGAAATATGAGACAATTTTACTTTTTTGTTTCATTTAATAAAGCAAATATTCATATGAACAAGTGTAGTATGTAAAGCATATAATAAATACATAATTTATTATTAATTCATTGGTTTATTTTATCATTTATAGGGTAAATATAAACCTATAGAATGTTTTCTTAATCATAAATAAGATTTAAGTTATAAAACAATAACTACATTTCATATGTGCTTAAATTTGGCACAAACTTTTGTCTGGTCTCTTTTACTAAGACCTACAAATATTAACCTTCAAAGAACTAAAAAATTATATCAATATCGCAATACCAGTTATAGGCTATATTCGATAGAGTTTAATTGACAATAACAAATAAGAGAGCAATATTCGGCTCCGCCGAATCTTATATACCCTTCACCAAATTATACTTTAAAATAAAATTTAAACAATTTTTTTTTTTCATTTTTTTAAAGTTTTTTTTGCGAAATGGTTTTTAAAAAGTTTTTTTAATTTAATTTTTTTTAATTATTAGTGAAAAAATTGTATGAACATACAACGTTTTTTGTGAAAAAAAATTCGGGTTAAAAAATATTTTTCCCGATTTTTACCCATTGTAGGAACAACTTATTATAGTGACAGAATTTTTGAAGATTTGGATCCCGAAGATATCTGGGGTCTTCAGAAAGTTGATTTCAACAGACATACAGACGGACATCGTTATCTATAAGGATTCAGAATATATATACTTTATAGGGTCGGAACATTATATTGTGGAAATTACAAAGGGAATGACAATCTTATATATACCCTTCTCACGAAGGTGAAGGGTATAATAATATACATGATCCATAGTGATACCTTAAAGGATTAATCGATTTTACTACCTCATATTGTTGAGTAATTCCATTTTATTTCAATCCAGGTTGAATTTGTATCACATGCGATTTTATGAGGAGGGCGGGTCAATAACTCCGTGATACAGGTTTTTGGATAAAAAATCATTTAATTTCTCCTTTGAGCTCTATAAACTTTGCCCAAAGTTTCTCCACTTTGTTTATCTCTCTAAAAATATAAGATTTGTGGAGATCGAAACCCACAGACTGCTGTTTGCTCTGTAGTGTATTGTGGTGGATCCACGTTTCCTACACGCTTATGAAACGTCCCAAAATCTAGTCCATATTGAGGCTGATAAACTCCTGAGAAGTTGTCATACGATTGCACAAACGCAAACGATTGTGAGCAAACGCCGCACACATTTTGCGGAAAGCTTTCTCATACCCACGTGATCACGCAACATTTAAATCACTGAGATTTGACTAAGGCTTCCACAATCTCTCGCAATTTCAATCTCCGATCAACCAACACCGTATCGTGATTTTTTTATTTGTTTCCGGTGTAGAGACCTCAACTGGGTGTCCAGAACGAAATTCAAAAAATAACAGACTAATTGACCCACCCTCTTTTTTCAAAAATAATTATAGTTTGCTACCATTCAAATTATGGTCGGAATATGTAGTTAACTTCGTGGACTGTGAAGAACGTAATTGAAAAATTCTATTGATAGATTCTCTCTCTGAATATCTGAACTAAAGTGCAAGCACTAAAGCTAAGGACCAGGCACAGCGAAGCGAGTTCGTTGATTGAGCTATTAAACATCCATTCTAAACAATGAAGCACATTTTTAACTGACAGCCTTGTTAATTGTCAAAATTGGCATATTTGGGGTTCACAACAAATTCATCCGTAAAATATTTATAAGAAAATGAGACTGTTCAAGCATATCTAATTTGGATGATATTTATGTTAACGATATATGGTGTAAAAAAGACAATGTCACTTGCTGCTACTATTGCATCAGTTGTGTGATCTTGGTTGTGTAATGTCTCGTTTCGATTATCAGAATTGACCCTCTTGGATCGTGTAATTTAACAATTATTTGATTCCATTTTATAGAGTTATTTGAAGACAAAGGTATATGCTAAGGACTGACATCGAAAAATTCTTAAAATACATATATGTTAAAAAAAATGAAACCACTAAACTTACAGTTTTAATTTTTTTTTTAATAGATTGAAATTATTATTACAATTTACAAAAAAAAAAATATTTTTATAGTTTTCATCACTAGTGATGAAATTTTGAACCTATTTCGGAAACCCTTCCATTAACGTTTTTATAGTGCTTTCTGTCACTTTGCTCGAACAGGTAGTCCATCTCCGTTTAAAATCTACCACACTTTTGGACACTTTCAATTCTCTTTTCACAAGAGCCCAATATCTCTCCACTGGCCTTGGTACAAATACCACATTATTGTTCTTTTACCACTCAAGGCCTTGCTTACCATAGTGACAGGATGCCAAGCCAGGCCAAAAGTAAGTGGACACATTAAGAAGTCTTATGAATGGAAGCAGCCTTTTTTGTAAACATTCCTTGATGTAAATTTCGGTATTTACAGAGCCCGTTGTGACAAATGTTTGGCTTCTTTTGCCGCAACTGCATATTGCTTGCCATACCAAGAACTTTTTGGCAAATTTTGTCTGCTTTTGGGTGCTTAACTTTTCTTCAATATTCCCTCGAGTATAGCAACATAAACTATTTGACCAGGAAGTTGCGAAAAATCTGCCAGAACATACGTTTCGTCATCTATTATGCAGCAAGAATATTTTTTTATAAAACTTGACTTCAATTTCCGTGCTCTGTTTTGCTTCTAAATTTTTAGCAGCGTTCCTGTCAGGAACTTTTAGAGCCTTGTATGTTTTAAAACCTGCATTAGCTTTAACTTTTCGTACCAAATAGTCCGAGCACTGAGCTAACCGGGCTGCTTTCCTACCGGATGTGTTGGGAGCTCTTATGAAAATGCTTTCTATTTTTTTGGCTTTAGAAACATCATGTGGACCATTCCTTCTACCTGAACCAGGTTTTCTATCAACGGACAAGTTCTCTCTGTACTGTTCAATAGTATTGGAAATAGTTTGACGGCAGACCTTTGAATGCTTGGTCAACTTTTTGTAGGACCAATTTGGGTTTTCTTGAAAATATTTAATAATTTTAGTACGCACGGATAATCCATTCTAAAGCACACTTTTCAATTTACTGCTGCACATTGTATGGTTTAAAAGTTATATGCAGTTATGTATCTACAATTTTTAAATCGGAGATGAAAAATTCGACTGCCGTCCATTTTGGAATATATGTATCTTCCCTTATGTAAAATACTCTCACGTCCAAATTCCACATCCAAAAATCTTAATAAGTATTCTAAACACTTCGGTACAATAATAAAATACTTAGAGACCAAACTGTGAGAAACCTCTAAAAAATTTATGTAAAGCAATTAACTTGTTATTATCATCGATTTCCGTACGTCCTTCAGATCAATGATTGCAGTCCTTGCATGTAGTTAAAGAGTTAAATTGCCAATGTATAAAGAGTTTTATATTGATATTTTAAGTCATTGCTTGATTATGAATATTTTTGACAAAATGTTCCTTAAATATTTAGTAGTAATAATATAATATAATTAATATTGATTCAGTATTGCATTTCTCTTTTATAACTTGTGCAGACATGTTCCTTTTCAAACTAAAAGCAAAATGCTTTGAAAATTTCTATATATAAATATGAATGTGTGCTAAATTTGTGAGCATAAATAAATAATGGAAAGCAATTTCATTTTCTGTTTTCTGTTCTTTGGAAATCACAAAAACAAAAAGTAAGTCAAATAAATAAGAGTGCCTGCCAGGTGTATAAGCGGCTGCAGCGAAACATTTTTAACCTATATTACAGAAAAAATTAAAACATTAGAATCTATATTGGCCCCATAATGAATGAATTGTTAAGTAAAACCTTTATCGAATGTTTACAAGTTCACATTAAGCAAACGAAACCTAAGTATACAAAATTAAAAGTTTTTTTAAGTTACAGTAAGCTTAGACATTTTATAATAAAACATATGTTTTTGATATCTATTTGTTATTGGGTGTATACTTAAAAATGGGGGATTATTTCAAATGTTAAGCTTTCAAAGTATTCTCCATTGTTATCCATAACATTTTCCCATATTTCTGGCAACATATGGACTCCGAGCCTAATGAACAGCTCATATTTTGAGGACAAGAACGAATCCAGCTAATTTCAGATACTCTGTTCCAAAGGAAATAGTATCCCAGAGAGGGACCTCTGCATCGATCGAAACAAAGACAAGCCGGACGGGGGAAGGTTGGACTATAAGGTGGGTGTTGCAAAATTTCACAAATACTTCTTTGTAAATAACAGGTAGTGCAACATGTGGTCGAGCGTTATCATGAAATATTACGGTTTCATATCTGGCCGCATATTCAGGAAATATTTCGGCCAATGTTCGCTTCAACTGAATCAGTCGCGTTCGGTATAGGTTCTCTGTGATGGTCTGGCCATACTTCAGCAGCTCATATTTGATAGGACGCTTTTGATTCCACTAACTACTGAGAATTACCTTAGCGCCATGGATATTTGTCTTTGGTGTCGATTCGGCTGGTTTGCCGGGCTTCACATACGATCTCTTATGCTTCGGGTTATCGTAATGGAAAAATATTTTTCTTGTGTTCAGACATACAAAATCGTCTTTTCAGGTCCGTCAGCTTCAATTCATATGGTTTCCAAATTCCCTGCTTGAATTATGCTGCTTGCAAACGTTTTGAAGTTGAATATTCTAATTTGTATGCTTAGTTTATTTCGTTCGCAACACCTGACACAAAGAACATAGTAGAGCGCTGAGTACAGCAATTCCGCCTAACTCATTCAATAAAATAAACTAATAACTCCTTTTCCCATCAAGTAGAGTATTTTAAAATATTTTTTAAGAAAAACTAGTTGTGATATAAAAAGTGTCATGTAGAAACATGCACGAAAAAAGAAAAAACAGCAACACAAACACTAAAGTTTTTATTTAAAATGAGAACAAGTGTAAAGGATATAAATGAATGCAAGAGTATGAGTGTGTGTATGAAAAGGAATAAGTATGAGTACGTGTTTGTGCATATTTGTGAATACATGCATGTGTGAGAATGTTCATTAGAGTTTGTATTATACATGCGTGCATATGTTTGTTGAACTCCAACTAGAAAGAAGATGAGAGAGGAAAAAAATGAAACTGCATGTGTTGCAAAAGTATTCCATTCATTTGTATGATGATGCTGCTGCTACACATATTCACTCGTATTGTGCAGGCACTTCTGTTACTTTTGCTCGTTGTAGCAATGACACTGCATTTATGCATGTGCTAGTATGTTTGGAAATGTATGCGTAAAGGATACAAAAACTCTAAAACTCGAAAAAAATTTAAAAACCATTCTCCCTCCCTCAAAAAAAAAAAAAAAAGAAAGAACTTTACTTTTGAGAATATAAAACGTGTGTTGCAAATACATATTTTTGTTTTATTTTCTTCGATATTTTTGCAACGAAAATATCGGCATTTAGGTTGGTTAGTAGTGAGCCAGATAGTCAGATAGTCAGTATTAGCATCAGCTCTTTACCAAACCAAAAAAAAAAAAACTGCACGTCTAACATGACAAGGAAATATAATGCTGACTACTAGTACAACTCGTAGGTTTTGCGTACGTACGAGTACGTTCAATATCGTGCCATATTTCTACTGCAACATAACGTAGCAGCAGTCTCAGATGTTTATGTTGCCAGTAACTTTTACTCAAGTAACTTTTTAAGTTTCTTTTTTTTTTTTTTATAATTTCTGAATGCATATTGCTGCTGTATTTCGTAGTGCAGTACTTGTATGAATGCGTATGAGTGCTTTATTTTCGTTGTGCCACAGAGAGAATATTTTCATTTTATTTTTTATTTTATGCTGATGTGGCTCATGTGTTTGGGTAATAGTGGAACTGTAGAAGTTTGTTGCTACTACATGAAATTAAATACTTTAGGACACAAGGACGTTCATTTGCCTTTACAATAACTGCACAAACTATGGAAACATAAAAACAGCAACAATACTAGCAATAGTATCAATAGAATGCTATCGAAATGTTATAAATAACTACAACCAAGACGAATTTTAGTTACTGTAGTATCATTTTAAAATTACCAAATTTTTTTCAAAAAGTCACGCTTTAAATTTGAAGTAAAGTGTTGCTAACCAAAACAAAATAGATTGACAGCTAACAGTTTAGGGTTAGCAAAAATGGAGCATTATACGAGAGAACAATGTGTTTATATTGTTAAACAATTGGTCAATTCACAAGGTCTCTTATCAGTCATATTGTCATAATGTCCTAATATATCACGACTCGGCGGCTCGGCTCGGCTTAACCGACTCTTAGGCATTCGGCGTTGGTCTCTGCTGGCTGGTTACGATAACACAATAAACAGCCTACAGAGTAGTATTATTTTAGGATATTGTTTGCTTGAAAAGCAACAAAAACCATTGTGAAATACTAGGACATTATGACAATATGACATGATAAGAGACCTTGTGAATTGACCAATTATTTCAAAAACAATAAGAAATTATCAGTTACAATTCGAAACTTTTGTACAAAATATTGTGGGAATATTCATACAATTTTGTCAACTGTAAAGAGAATTATTGCAAAATTCCTGGAGATTTGATCAATTGATAATTCTAAACACAGTATTCGCTCCCAAAACAAGCAGTCCGTGTAAATATCGCAATAAATAAAGCAATACCTGGAGTGTTGATTAAAGTCCAGAAGCATCAATTCGGCATCATGGATAAGAACTTTCAAGAACCTCTTTACAGCGTATACTCACTAAAGATGTAAATATTTACAAAGTTCAAATGACACAAGATTTAATACCATTGGATTTATTTATTTTTTTTTTTTTTGTTGATTTTTTGAAGTCAAAGGTCAATGCCAACAATCCCATAGTAACTCGTGCAGTATCAACAAAAATTCTGCCATATTTATGGAAAATTTCTATAGATTTGTGAAATAAGATCTTACAAGTAGAATCTCACCTTAAAAAAGAATATGTTAAATTTCAACAGGCACCTGTCAAAATTTGAACAAGCTGGATCATTTAGTTTGTATTTGGCAGCCATTGATATCAGACTACCTCGTGATTTGAAGATAAATTGCAAAAAAAAAAATAATTTCGTCTGCTTATCTAGCACTATTTTGTACTGAAAAAGCCAGCACTCAAATAAATACTATGGGAACTCTGTACCATCAATTTCAAAGGTAAAAAAGTGGTTTACTGAATTTCGTTGTGGCCCTAAAAGCACGGAAGATGCTGAACATTCTGGACGCCCAGTTGAGGTCTCCACACCCGAATCGATTGAAAAACAAGAAAGAGAGCTATATTCAGCTGTGCCGAATCTTATATACTCTTCACCAAATTATACTTCAAAATAAAAATTTTAAATATTTTTAGGTAAACAAAAAAAAAATTTTTTTTTTCAAAATTTAAAAAAAATTTTTTTTTTCAAAATTTAAAAAAACATTTTTTTTTTCAAATTTTTTTTTCAAAATTTAAAAAAAAATTTTAAATTTTTTTAAATTTGTTTCCAAATTTTTTTTTTAAATTAAAAAAAAAAAATTTTAAATTTATTAGTTAAAAATAAAAAATTAAAAAAAATGATTGTGGAAAAAAAATATTCGGGTTAATAATTTTCCCGATTTTGACCCATTGTAGGTCCAAATTACTATAGCCTTATATAAATCGTTGCAATGGACTTTGAAATATCTATCATTAGATATCCATATTGTCTATATTAATGACTTAGTAATCCAGATATAGATAAAAAAATAGGCCAAAAATCTAGGTTGTCCCGATTTTTTCCTTATATCTCAGCCATTTGTGGGCCGATTTTCTCGATTTTAAATAGCGCAGAGCCGGAAGAATTTCCGATATATTGATATATAAATTATGTTTGTAAGTTATTTGGGGGGTACGGAAAGTTGATTTCAACATACAGACGAACAGACGGACATGGCTATATCGACTTCGCTATATATAACGATCCAGAATATATATACTTTGTGGGGTCGCAAATGAAAAATGTAGCAATTACAAACTTATATATGTATACCCTTGCCACTTATGATGAAGGGTATAAAAATCACGAGCCATAGACATCTCACATTGCTCAGTGGTTTAAATTTTGAATGATCAATTGTGTATGAGAAAGCTTGCCGCAAGATGGCTGCCGCGTTTGCTTATAATCGGGTGCGCAAAAGGGAACATACATGTGCAGTTTCCATGATAAAAATCCATGAATTAGGTTACGAAATGCTCTCTCTTCGGCCTTAGCCCCGAGTGAAATAGTCACTTGTTTCAAAACCTGAAGAAATGTCTCGGCGGAAAGAGATTTCACTCCAACGATGAAATCATCTCAGAAAAAATACTTATTTTGATGACCTCAACAAAAAAAATTGGAGAAACGTTGGACAAAGTGCATAGAACTCAAAGGAAACTATGTTGAAAAATAAATTTTTTTTCCAAAAAACCTGTGTTTCATTCAAAAAGTCACGGACTTTTTGACACACCCTCGTAGCTTACCAAAAATATATATTAAGGGAACATAAAGGGAATATGTTTCTAGATAACAATATTTGTACAACTAGTAGTGGATAAATTATTTGTTACTTATTTTAGTTTTAGAGCTTTTTAAACATAATTTTTGGATTCACAAACCCCAAATTCAGATTTGAATATGAAACCACAGTGGATTCCAAGTTCGACTAGGAAAGTGTTGATAGATGATGAGAACCTACTTATTTGTGTGTATTTGGAAACATTAAATCTTAAGTAATAATTATGTCTTACAACAAAACTTTGCACGCCCAATTACAATGTGTATGCTTAGATTATTTCTTCTTAAACATAAGAATTTATTATATTTTGTTCCTATTTGCACACAACCTCTAAATGTAATAAATATTGTTTTGAACTCCATTGTTTTCTTCCCTATCTTTATTTTGTATGCTTAGATTTTTTCGTATACTTTTTATAATTTTTTTTGAATTGTAATGTAAAATTTATAACTTTTTTTATATGTAAGTACTTCTTTTTATTACTGACTGTAGAAGCACAATTCTGCAGAATTCTTCTCCTTTTAGAAAATATTTCAAAACTGTTACAATCGTATGAAAAGTTTCCTATTACCTTTTAACAAAAGTAGCAGAATTTCAACAGAAAAACACATTCTACTTGAAATGGTATAAGTAAGCATACGTAAAGGATATAAATATGAATATGTATGCGAGGAGTTTTTCTATATGTATGAGTGTTCACACATGTATGTATGTGTGGCTTTTATGCTGGGGCAACATCATTGCCAGTAAAGAAAAAAGTTTAAACAAAAAAGAGCAAAGTAAGTGTTTATAATGGATAGTTGGGTTGCATATAATAATGCATACACAAATGCATACAACAACAAATGTACTTTTGTGCTCCGGCTCATTCTCTCAGTAACTTGTTACAAAACTTTCAAATAAACATACATACATACTAACATACAACAATATAAAATAAAAATATGTTTTTGTATGTGTTTGTAGAAGAGAGTACAGGTATTACACCATATTCACATGCATGTATATGCATGATACATAATGCATACAATCCTTTTTTAACTGTGCCACTGTATGCATGTCTGAGTGAGTTTATTTTACAACTAGTAATTCTAGGATAATGCCAAAGAAAAGCTTACATTACACTACACTTTTCTGTCTGTGAGTTTTAAAAAAGTTTTTCTCTTTTTTTTTTTTTCTTTTTAATTCATACTTTGTAATCATTGTCATGTGATACTTTTTTCACATTAACGTACCTAAAGAAAAACGGAAGTAAAACTTTGTACATTCCAACAAATAAGTGTAAGTGAGTCTGAGTGTGTGTTAAGTATGTATATGTGTGTAAAGATGATTATGAAAATGTTGTTTAGTTTTGTTGTTTAATGTTAATGTCATGTTTTATTGTTGCCAATGTTTTTTATATATATTTTTTTTTTAGTTTCAGCTTTTATTACAGCAGTGGTGTTTTTACTCCAATTGTTTTTCTATCATCTAGGTATTGTTTTGCAAAAACAGAAGGATAATTAGCTTACTTAGGGGAGGTATTATTTTCATAGTCATTGAGTAGGTATTATTTATAACAACATAATTATGTGGAATGTATTAAATTTATTGGGATATTAATAAGTACTATTAAAGGAATATAATGTGGAAATAAGTAATTGGCCATAAAGCAGCACAAAAATATGAATTTAAATAGATTTTCGCTGAAGTGAATTGAAGCGTCCTAAGAAGCGCTTAAATTTGTATATTTTTTTCACTCATGTCAAAGGGTTGTGCAAAATCTTGTGCAAGCACCATCAATATTTGACAATAAATCATTTTGCTGATACAGGAGTTATATGGGGGGAGGTGTAATTTATGGACCGCTCCTCACAAAAGTTGGTAGAAAGATTTAGGTTCATGTAAAACTTGTTTATGTCCAACATCATGATATAAGACAATTATGAATGTTCAAGTAATTTTCTGAGAGGAGCCTTGTATAGGGACTATAAACAAATGTTGTCCGATTTTCGCCATACTATTCCTTATAATTTCGCAGTACTTAGAACAAATTTGTGCACATTTTTTTAATCAACATATTTATAACTTTTCAAACAGTTTTGCGAGGGAACATTTGCATGGGGGCTAGGTGAAATCATGGACTAATATTGCCCATTTTCAATACCAAACAAATCCAATCAACAGAGAGTATTTGTAGACAATTTCAGCCAGTTAGCTGCTTTCATTTGGGCCCTATCATGTTTTCAAGAGACATACAGAGGGACAGACGGAAGGACTGTGGTGCATATTTCGATGTTACAAACGGAATGACAGAATCAACATCTTTATTGATGTCTTATAATTAATATTGATATAAAGCAGCTAAGACGCCGTGAAGAGCTATTGCTATTGGCAAAACCAAATATTGTAGGATGCTGAAAAATTTGCCCGATAGAAAGACGAATTATGTTAAAGAAAAATGTAAATGTATGCCTTATACTAGCAAGTATAAAGTGGTAAAAGCAATAAAGTACCAGTAGGCTTGTTTAATGATATTTTAAATCATTACCGTACAAGAAATTCCAATAGTGAAATTGTAGTGATTTACCAGTAACATTGTCAGTAGTACTACTAACCAGAGGTACCCCAGCCAATGTAATCATCTATTGACATTTAACATTACCTTGTCATTAAAAATCCACCAGCAGACTGTAGCACTACTGACTAAGTAGTTATTTTGAGACCATATGGTCTCAAAATAACTACTACATATGGTCTCAAAATAACTACTTAGTAATTCTAGTGTATACTTTTGGTACTTTTCTGAAGTAGATTTTGATAATGAAACTGCATATTTCGTTAATATTTGACGTTTTATTTAAAAACAAAATTAAAAGACAAAAAAGGTACAAATTCATAAAAAATACTCGATTAATAAAAACGATATTAATCAGCTGCCGCTGCTCAAATTTTTTTTCTTTGTCCCAAGGTTTCCTTCAGGGTATATAAAAATCATGTCTAGCCAATAAATAAAAGGTAAATACGAAGCTTTTGTTGGAATTATATTTAAATCTGATAATTATCAAAAGAAACCAAGAACCTAGTGCTACTAAATGCTATATAAGAAATAAAAATTTAAGATTTTTGTTTTTTGTCGCGTTCTTGACCATGGAAAAGCGAATATTACACACATTCCTTACTTATTTTAGATCTTTAGAAAGTTGGTTTGATATTATTTAAACTACTTCGATATCTGTAAGCATGTAGTATAAGTATATACTTTAAAAGCCAGCTGATTATTGTATGCAGTAGTCGTTTTGAGTTAAACCCAATAGTTAAACTAAAATATATTTTTAGGTAAATTTTTTTTTTTTTTAAACTTTTCAAATTTTTGTTTATATATTTTTAATTTATATTTAAATTTTTTTAAAAATTTTTTTGGTGGAAAAAAATTCGGGGTAAAAAATATATATATTTTTTTTTTTTTTGATTTTGACCAATTGTAGGTCCGACTTACTTTGGCTTTACATACGCCGTTCGAAAGGTAATTTCTATTATTGGATATCCATATTGTCAATAATAATGACTTAGTAATCCAAATATAGATAAAAATAGGTAAAAAATCGAGGTTTTCCTGGTTTTTTCCTTATATCTTAGCCATTTGTCGATTTTAAATAGCAGAATTCCCGATATATTGATGTATGAATCATGTATATAAGTTATTTGGTGGCTTTGAGTTCAACATAAAGACGGACATGGCTATATCGACTTCGCTATCTATAACGACCCAGAATATATATACTTTGTGGGGCAAATGAAGAATGTATGAATTACAAACAGAATAACAAACTTATATACCCTTGCCACTCATGGTGAAGGGTATAAAAACACGACAGTGTTTGGCAGAAGAAATGGCTAAGAAAAAATTTGAGTACTGATAACAAATGTCGATTTGGGTACAAGAACGCGACAGTAGAACAGGAATCTCCCGGTGAAATATATGATATCCTTTCTACACACGCACTGCTTAATTACATTTTTAATAGAAGATCCCTCTAACAGTGACATATGGGCAATTCCATGTCATCGTACGTGACATTTATAGGCCTATAGAGTGGAATAGATTTTACACAAATAAGAGTATCTGAAAAATAATTTGGTCTTTATGTTCCATTCAGAGGGTACTATATTTTAATTTTGCGGTACATATAGATATATGCGATAGTTTGCAAATCGTGAGAGGCGTTATGCTTTATTTTAATTTCTTACACTATACGAAATATTTTTTCTTTACAATCCGTCATATTTAAATAAAAACAAATCTTTGGATGATTTTATAATAAATAAAATTTAATATCGAACGTGACATACCGTACTTGACAGATTTTTCTCTCATAATAAAACACTATATATTAGTTACATATATGCATACAAAAACTAAAAAAATAAACTAAAAATATTCATTAGGTTTCAATAAACAATTTGATAATAGCAAACAAACAATCAGAGTCAAATTCATATCATACTACATGCTAATTGGGTGCCTAGTTTTGTACTTAAAAGGTTGTAATAAGCTCTAAATACTTTTCTATTCAAATCATCTTGAAAAAACGTTTCAAGGGTTTTTGTTTTTCCGTCGTGGTTGTCATTCTCGTGGAATTGCCCATATGTGATAATTGGAAGTTTTTTTTCCAAAAGATTGTTTGCCGCCATGAGCTGAATATAGTGGAGAAATATCGAGACTTCTACCCTACATACTTCAACTAAATTCTGTGTGCTTACTAGCAAGGGTGCCGCAAAATTTACGCAAGATTCCCAAGTGCCCCAAAATTACGCATTCTTTTCTTGAGATTGTTATTTTCTTATTGAAGCATAAAGTACACGGAAACTGAATTTCATTGATTCCACCTTCAAGATATGGATGGTTGTGGGCTTGTTGACTTTGTCTTCCAATAACCTCATAAAAATAAATTCAATAGTGTTAAATTATACTATCTAGGGGGCCAATTCATATCACTGTAACAAGGCAGTACACCACCAGCAAATGTACCTTGATGTACTTGAATTGCCACATGCCATACATACCATGAATGATGGATGATTTTGCCAGAAAAGTGGTCGTCAAACTTTTATTATTTTTTAAAATATTATTCAACAATGAAAATGCTTTATACTCTCGTGTGATGCTTCATTGTTACTAACCCTGAGCAGTTAGCTGTCAAACTGTATTTTATTTTGTAAGCAACATTTCACAATTTAACGACACCCTTTAGAATAATACCTTTGGTGAGTACATATTTAGATTTGTCACAATCATCTGGCCCCTCCAAGGTAATTTCAGTCACTAAACATAAAATGAAAAATCATGCATATAAGTAAAAGTTTAAGATTGACAGGGCATTTTCCATAATTTATGATCGGGCACAATTTAACTATTACTTTGAAGTATTTGAAAGTTTTGTATGCTTTGGTTATTTCATTTTGAATTTCCAGTTTAAGGTCAACAATCATTGTTGAACAATGTCCTTTTTCTACATTATTTATTTGTTTTACTTTTTATTATGTATGCTTAGGTACTTTTAATATACAAACGATTTCACTTATTATCTTAATATTCTATATTTTATTTTAGCTGTTTTGTAAAGATCTTCGGGTTTTAATTAACATTTCTAAAGAATCCCGTTCGTCATATCCATTAAACATTAATTTGTAAAATGAAGTACATATTTGTTATTAAATTTAATAAACATCTTATCATTTAGTTTAAATTATAAATTTTCCTTGAAAGCTTAAAGTACATTTCGATGAATATTTTGACTGCAAGGTAGATATTAAATGTTTAAATTATTTGCACACAAACGATACGAGTTCAAACAATTTATATATGAACATTTCTACGAAATGAACTTAAATATAAAGAGATTTATTGTGATTGCAGTAGTATTTAAATTTAATACCCTGCTTGTAAATAGACACACATAAATACATACTTATATACATATATATATATACATGTTTATATATGTATTCATATAAAACTATGTAAATATTAATGAATATATCACTTCCATTTACATGAATGCTATTATGTAAGTACATACATACATATATATGTATTTATATATACATTAATACTGATTACATGCATATTTTCTCTAATTTAAGTACAGTGACATACATACATCAGCATGAATACACATGTATACACAGAGTGTGTGTCCCTTTATATTTGTTAATTTGAATATCCTTTATGAACAGCACTGAATAAAATTCATACTTAAAACAAAAACAAATAATGATAATAAACAATAATTAAGCATTTAATACTCATACACAAATAAAAACATGTATAGACACATCCGCTTACACAAACACTCTCACACACACACACAGAGACATTTGTGACATAATTATTTAATCAGCTGACTAATGAACGTCAATAATGGCTAATTAGAAATGTTATTAAATTGAGTATTTCTCTGGGTATTTTTTCTACTAACGAAATAAATATATAAAGCCCAATGGGAAATTTAAGGTTTCATAATCCTTAAAAATTATAATCTCAACAATTGTACTTTAACTTTTATTAACTGATGCCACCAAAAGTTTTTTGATGTATTGTTTACTTTCGAAGATTTTTACAAATATTTAAATTTTGTCCACCTTAACGTATGATTAATATTAATTATGACTCTTTAGCTAATTAAGGCTATAAGTCTTACAATTTTGAGGCGATTTTAAGCATTTCAAAACCATATGAATTTAAACAATTCAAATGTTATAACCATGAACTTATTTTCAAATGATTTATTTAAATAACATAAGAAAACTACCAACATTTGCAAATATCTTCAAAAGTGTTTTTAAAAAACAGACTAAATATTCTCAGAATTTAATTCTATCAGCCAAATTATGAATAATAATTCCCCGGGATTTTTTTCTTTCTCCCTTTTCCCATTTTTCCTATTCAAATTCAATGGGGAAAAATTCCCGGGAAATTTTTTATTCATAATTGGGCTGTTTCTATAAATTTCAAGTACGTTTTGACTTTTGCTTCTACTTCTAGAATAAAACCTGCTGACGTCCTGTGAATTGCTCACATTTTTTCGTCAAATGTCAGCAGGATCAAATTAACAGTATTTTTCATACCACATCATTTAAGCACTAGTGACATTCTGATGATTTTTTCATGCTGACATTTTACAAAAATTATAACATATTCAGGGTGTGTTCTTGGGTTTTATTATGTAATCAAGTATGGACATAGGTGGAAAAGTCAACACAAACTTGAAATTTTGCAGCTGGATTCTAACAGCTATATTTCCTTTCATTTCAATTTTGTAATTTCCCATTTGGTTTATTTCTTTTTTTTTCCAAAAACCAACACAATTATTTCACTATTTAAATATTTATAGCCAATTTTTTTCTGTTCATGTTTTTGAACCAAAAATTATGTAAATTTTTTAAAATAACAAAATAAAATTAAAATGAGTACAACTAGGAAACAAAACATGAAACGTTTACATTTATTTAGGCAATTAAAATAAATTATTTACACATAAATGCAATCAAACATTAAAATGTTATGTAAATTATATAAATGTTTAAAATACAAATTAAAACAATTTATTATTATAATCATTTTGGAATTCGGAAATGTATTTTGGTTGGTGGGCGTTTCTTTTATTCCTTTTGTTTTTGGTTGTAGTTGGTTTAAATTGACTAATTTTGTAAAACTGACCAATAACAATAGTTGTTAATTATAGCAAATAATAGAAAAATTTTCAACAAAAAAAACTGGTATTTTGGCATAATAGAGGTTTTCAGGCATGTGGTTAAAATGTGGTAGTGTTGGCAAAATGTTTCTAATTAAAACATAAGGAGTGAGTTCATACAAATATTAACACATATTTATCAGCATTTAAAATCGATTGATTGGTAAATGATAGAAAAAGGACAAAATCTTATATCGATAATGTATCACTGTGTGATGAAATATTCTCGGTGAAGAACGCGACATTAAATGTCACAGCAAATGGCTGGTATTATTTTATTGCTTTCACTGCAATAGCAATGAATATGGAATTAAGAACGCGACAAAAAATAAAGCTTGTTGTCGGCAGCATTTAAAAAAATCGAAAAATATGCAAATTGGTCATCATTTTTTAAGCTAAAGTATTGTAGAATAATGCTGCATTCTTTCGATAGTTGTTATATTGAACAAATTACCTTTAGTACGATATAGCACGTGAAGTATTTTCCCGCCACGTAAGGCCATATGCCTTCTTTGATAGTTTTCCCAATGTTTTTAGCATGAGTAATTCAAGCTTCTCATTTCCTTTAGAATTATTTTTCTTTCTATTAACTTTTTCAGCCTTATATGATGTTGTTCCTTATGCTGTTGTTTCCTTTTTTCGCATCTTCAAATAATATAAGTATGAATATGTGAAAATAACAAAAACATTTGTTTTTGAAAAATTATAGCGAACGTGACATACTTTGAAGAGCAAAATAAAGTGTTTAGTGTGATTATTAGCTTTGAATTAAAATGTTCAGCCAACGAATAATAACGAGTACTGATAACCAACAATGATTTAGACACAAGAATGCGACATTAGAACTTGAACGAAATCAAATGAACAAATTTCAGTTAATCGAACTTTGTTTTGACAATTTTAAATTTTTAGATTAATTTGATGTTGATTGAAGGATTACATAAGAACAAAAAACTCAGGGCAATGTTCCATGCTTATCTGTAAATAGAAATATCGAGAAAGTTCTCTGAAAAGTATCGCTGATTAATGACAATTTTACCAAAACCACTGGTTAATACAAATGTTCTTCTTATGCGTGAAGTTTTTTTATACTTCTTTAATTTAAAAAAAGGGCCGCTCAAACACACCGATTGCTCACTAAAGCTTAGGGTGAATGTGTTCCATAGGTTTTAACGTGCAAGAGATGGTATGTGCTGGCCAGAAGTGGTGATTTTGACACGGAAGACAAAGGTCGCACAGGCCAGACAAAAATACCGAGAATTGAACGCATAATTTCATGAAGATTGTTGTAAAACTCAACAAGAGCTAGCAAAATCATTGGATGCAACACAAGCAGCAATTTCAAAACGTTTGCGAGCACCAGGGAAATTGGGTACCATACGAATTTAAACCAGGATATCTTGAAAGACGATTTTGCATGTCTAAAATGCTGCTTGAATGTTATACAAGAAAATCATTTTTACACCGAATCAGTACTTGCGATGAAAAATGAATTCATTACAATAAACCGAAGCGTGAGAGAACGCATGTGGAGCCCGGCCGAATTGACACCAATCTGTAATTGGTGGAAGCAAAAGTGTCCTATATATTGCAGGGAACCTGCAGCAGACTGTGCTCCTTCCTAATATAATTTGTTTCTATCGATACAGAACGCTCTCTCTGATACGCTTCACTTTGAAACAGAGTATCCGATATTGGCTTGGGCCTTAAACAAATTAGCAGTTCGTTTGGCTCGGAATCCATATGTTGCCAGAAAGATGGGAAAAGGTGATATCTAACAATGGCCAAATGTTTCAAAGTAAAAGCTAAAAATTATATAAAAATTCCCGCGTTTTTATTTTTTGTACTTTTTTTGTACTTATACGCATTCATATTTATTACAACGTTGTAGAGACTCATATCCACTCGTAAAGTTTGAAGTAATCATCATACTCATACTTAACAATATTTATGACGTTGTTGATTTCGACTCTACTTAACTCAATTTGTATAGACGATACAAAATAAGTATGATTTGAATACGAACATTAAAATGTTCCTTTTGAGGTTCCGTGTTTCAGTGTTGCCGAATTCTGTATAATTACACAAACATACATAAGTCGAATGAGTTGAATCAATAGTAAGTGTAATGAGTATTTCCCTATTATATAAGTCAGGCTGAGGTTATTTATGAATCAAACAGATTTGAGTTCGTATGAGTATGAGTCGACGTTGGATTCATACCCAGCAATTCTAGGAGACAGTCCCGAACAAGTGATTTTACCCATCATTTAAGGTGGGAACTAGTTACTTCATTAGCTACGTGACTAGTTATTTTAACTCGAGCATGTCCTAAGCAGGGGGTCAATTGACAATCAGACTGTCTAATAGCTGGTCCAAAGTAGTCAACGCATTGGATTCACATACTGGTTAAATAGCGCCAGTTACCTTTCCAGCTACCTAACTGGTAACCTGATTAGCTACATAACTAGTTATTTTAATGTGGACGGGTGCTAATTGGCCTCAAATAGTAAAAAAGACATATCATAGGCAGTCCAATAAACGATAGCTTGTAAACAAACCATTCTTCGACAATTCTCCAATGGATGGATTCTGGTGGGTAAAATATCTACTTCTAAAGTTCAGTACAAAATAAAAATTTTAAAGTGACTTCACTATAGGTTACTAAGAGACACTAAAGCGACCTTACGCTATGTTATATGGGATATTAGTATACTTAAGCAAAAATAAAAATTAACTGTATGAGAATTATATCAACACAATTTGTATAAAACCAGTTTGAACGAATTACTCACAAAACCTATAGTGAGTACACTCCAGATTACTTAGAGACACTTAAGTGACAATTGTCTTCATGCTAGATTACCTGGAATGTATAAAGTAGCCATTTGTCCTCTCTCTGCACAACAAAGAGCTCATACGTGTCAAATGACCAAAATATATAAATTGGAGTCAGCCAAGTGATAAGACATTTGTGACGATTACTGTTCATCAATAGATGACTACTTGCTTAACTGCTGGGATACTTATTGCTACGCATACTTATAAATCAATGTCATCGTGAGTATGAGTATGTCAGAGTAGTTTAATACCAATGATGGCTACACACTTATACTTATAATTTCATAAGTGAGTATGAATAGCAAACAAGTTATTCATTGCTGATCTCTGATGTCTATATAGAAAATAAATAACTTACTCAGACATTTTTTAAATTGAATGGCAAATTTTTAGTGATAGAAAATACATGGCTAAATAATCAGTTTTCTTTAGAAAATATAACACAGTGTGATGCTTATTTTATATATCTATATATTACTGAGTAATGACAATTTTCTTATAGAAAACATATCACTAAGTAATGATCATTTGCTATAGAGATAATATATCACAGTATGACTACATTTTAGAAAATGTATCACTGGGTGATGAATATTTTTTTCAAGTAAGAAAATATATCACTCTGTGATGAAAAATTTCTCTGGATAAAAAATGTATCACTGCTAGATAAAAATGTTCCCCATATATAAAATATAACACCGAATGAAAATCTTCTAAATAAAAATGTATCACTGGGTGATGGACCTTTTTTCCAGATAGAAAATATATCACTGTGTGATATGAATTTTCTCTAGATAGAAAATGTATCAGTTTGTGATGAAAGTGTTCTATATAGAATGTGTCAGTGAGTGATGAATGTTTTCTATATAGAAAATGTATCACTGTGTGATATTTTTCTCTATTGAAAAAATATCACTATATGAATATTTTTGTATATGCCTAAAACTCCTTAAAGTAACCTGTTGATTTATCTACTTGAATTTAAAATACATTAAGTTGTGCACAAACATGATTGTATATTTTTAATGGAAAATCTTGATACTAAACTAATTCCATACAAACATACTTCATACATACTTCACCTTTATACACCAACAAATATAAACAATAAAATTGTTGATGGTGGTTATCAGTATCTGAACGTGCAAAGTTATGTTATTACATAGATGTGTTGTTATATTAATAATAAAGCTGCTGATACCTGAATACCAAGAACAAAGGTTACATACAAATCAACTACACTAATTCGCACATAACTATATGGATCAACATAATTACAGGATATGTGTTTTGTTTATATTTTGGGTTTGTTTTAGCTGTTTAATAGTATAGAATTCTCCCTTGTGTTTATTGATTCCAATTAAAATTTTGAAATACATACTGTATATATCCTAACACACATACTGTGTAATGTCTATCATATCCCAGCAGTTAAGTATGTAATCAATGTATCCCTTATAGACAGTAATCGTCACAAATGTCTTATCACTTGGCTGACTCCAATTTATATATTTTGGTCATTTGACACGTATGTGCTCTTTGTAGTGCAGAGATTAGACAATTGGTTACTTTATACATCCCAGGTAATCTAGCATGAAGACAATTGTCACTTAAGTATCCTTAAGTAATCTAGAGCGTAGTTACTTTAAACGTGTTGTGTGATAATTCGTTCAAACTGGTTTTATACAAAATTGTGTTGATATAATTCTCATACAGTTAATTTTTATTTTAGCTTAAGTATACTGATATCCCATGTAACATAGCATGAAGTCAATAGTCACTTTAGTGTTTCTTAGTAACCTATAGTGAAGTCACTTTAATCGTTTATTTTGTACTGCACTTTAGACAGTAGTTATTTTACCTACCAGAAGCAATCGATTGGAGAGTTGTAGTAGAAAGGTTTATTTGTCTTTTAGCTAACTATTTGAGGTCAATTAGCACTCATACATGTTAAAATAACTAGTTATGTAGCTGATCAAGTTACCACTTAGGTAGCTAGTAATGAAACTGACGTTATTTAACCAGTATGTGAATCCATTGCGTTGACTACTTTGGACCAGCTATTAAACAGTCTCATTGCAGTCAATAAAGGTCAATTGACCCCCTGCTTAGGACATTGACGTGTTAAAATAACTAGTCACGTAGCTATTGAAGTAACTAGTTCCCACCCTAAATGATAGGTAAAATCACTTGTTCGGGACTGTCTCCTAGAACTGCTGGGATTTATGTAAGTTGATCCTGCTATGTGTAGGTATGTGTTGAATTTTAGCATAAGTATGGGTTTTATTTGTTTCTATAATTGTCCTTTGTCTTTTCACTTCTAATCATCATTTATACATTTATTTATTATAGGTTTTATTTTTCCAAAATGTGTATATTTATATAAGTATTTGTGTGCTTATTTTATAAAATTTATAGTTTGTCATTTAATTAGCTGCATAAAGTTAAGCTTTTCATCTACATATTTATCTATTGTTTATTGTTGCTGCTGCTAATGTATGATATTATATCAGAGTCAGCGTCAGGGCAACGATACTAATTCTATGTTGATGGCAATAAATTTGTGTGTCAAAAGCCAGCTACAAATAAATAAGTCCATGATGACAGCTAACAAATGTACATATCAGAGAATAATTGGGAATAGAAAAGGATTAAGTTGGTAATCAGAAAATAATAAAATAAATAATCCCACTGCGGGTAAGAATAGCTAGATTGTGTATTTGCAGATTTTTACGATAATAACAATAAAATGTTTCTGTTTAAATAAATATTGTTTTATGCTGTGTATTTGTATTGATTAGTAATTGTTGTTTTATCTTTCTTTGCAGGTATGTTTATCAACAAATTAACTTTGTCTTAAGACAAAAGAAAATCATGTTGGCGTAAGTTTAAATAATGACAGTAATTATGTATTTAGAAATAAATTAAATTAATTTGCAGATAAAACATTGAATTAGCTTAAATACTAACAATATTAAAGATAAATGATGGTTAATTAGAAAAATCTATTACCTTTTTGTTTGTATCACAACAAAATTTTGTTTAAACAATCATAATATATTAGGACAATATGACTTAATAGCGAACCGTGTGCATCCCCCAAATATTCATCACACAGTGATTCATTTTCTATATAAATTTAATGTAGTTATAAATATTTTTTAAATTACAATAATGTCTAAATAACTTTACAAACCTACTTTAAAACTTATAAAACAAATTCACCTAAAACCTTTGTAAATACAACGATAATTTCTGCCATTACAATTCTCTACTGCTCATTAAATTCCCGTAAAATTTTTAAGCCAAAAAAAAATCCAAATAAGAAAAAACAAAACGCAAATGATTATTATCTCACATTTCATTTATGAAATTATTTATTAAATCAGTGAATGAGAAGATGAAAAAGTTCGTAAAAATGCGTTAATGTCTCAATTAAGTATGTTGTTGATGCTACAGCTACAGATACTATAACTACAACACAGACATGACAACCCCGACTAGAGTAAAGAGCAGGAAAAGTTACAAAAGTATGTGGTTAGAGAGGGAAGTAGAAACGTAGTAGAAAATATAAATAAGTATATATGTATTAATTTTATGATGACGATTATGATTATGATGTAATTAGATTAAAAGTCATCATATCTGAAGCTGTACAAGATAACAGCGAGAGTGTAGGAGAGTATGAAAGTGAGTGTGTGTGTGTGTGTGCGTTTCAATAACCACCCAGCAGTTAAGCAAGTAGTCAATGTATCCCTTATAGACAGTAATTGTCACAAATGTCTTACCACTTGTCTGACTCCAATTTATATATTTTGCTCAATTGACACATATATGCTGTTTAAAGTGCAGAGTTAAGACAATTGGTTACTTTATACATCCCAGGTAATCTAGCGTGAAGACAATTGTCACTTAAGTGTCTCTAAGTAATCTAGAGTGTAGTTACTCGTTCAAACTGATTTTATACAAAAGGTGTTGATATAATTCTCATACAGTTAATTTTTGCTTAAGTATACTGATATCCCATGTAACATAGCATGAAGTCAATGGTCACTTTAGTGTCTCTTAGTAACCTATAGCGAAGTCACTTTAAACGTTTATTTTGTACTGCTCTTTAGAAAGTAGTTATTTTACCCCACCAAAAGCAATCCATTAGAGAGTTGTCGAGGAATGGTTTGTTTACAAGCTATCGTTTATTGGAATTCCTATGATATGTTTTTTAGCTGACTATTTGAGGTCAATTAGTTACCAGTTAGGTAGATAGTAAGGTAAATGACGCATTCTAACCAGTATGTGAATCCAATGCGTTGACTACTTTGGACCAGCTATTATACAGTCTCATTGTAGTAAAAAAGGGTCAAATAAATAACTAGTCACGTAGACATTGAAGTAAATAGTTCCCACCCTAAATGTTGGTTAAAATCACTAGTTCGGGAGTGTCTCCCAGAACTGCTGGGCAGCAGTTTTACAAGTAGTCAATGTATTCCTTATAGACAGTAATTGTCACTAATGTATGATTACTTGGCTGACTCAAATTTAAATTTTTTGTGGGTCATTTGGGAGACTTATGTGCTCTTTATAGTGCAGAGAGAAATCAACTGGTTACCTTATACATCCCAGGTAATCTAGTGTAAAGTCAATTGTCACTTAAGTGTCTCTGAGTAATATTTTGTACTGAACTTTAGAAAGATGCTATTTAACCCATCAAAAGTAATCTTTTACAGTTTAGTCTGTATGTTTACAAGCAAGCGCTTATTGGAGTCACTTTTAACTGACTATTTGAGGTCAATGAGTGTTTGCTTACACCCGTACATATTAAAATAACTAGTTATGTAGCTGATCAAGTAACCAGTTCGCTAGCTAGGAAGTTAAATGACTCTATGTAACCGGTATGTGAATCCAAAGCGTTGACTACTTCGGACCAGATATTAGACAGTCTATTTGTAATATATATTTAGGGTCATGAAGGGGCTCAGCTTAGGGCATGCATATGCTAAAATAACTAGTAACTTTTTTATTTATATAACTAGTACTTTTAGAACTTTCTAAAATACAATTGAAAATGGGGTAGTGATTTCACATATGTATCATTTACGGTTACTAAGTACTAGTTTTATAAATAGCTACGTTACAAGTTATTTTAACATATGCATGTCCTAAGCTAACTCCTGCTTGAACCTACATAAATTACAAAGAGACTGTCTAATAGATGGTCCGAAGTAGTCAACGTATTGGATTCACATACCGGTTTGTATTGTATTACGAATATTCAGAAATTTTCATATGTATTTCAGAATTTTCTATTTGTAATTCAGAAATTTCAATTAGTATTGCAATAAACATTTTCTGGGATACAAATGGGAATTTCTGAAATACAATTGAAAACTTCTTAAATACATATAATTGGAATATTCTGAAATTGAATTGGAAGTTTCTAAAAATACAATTAGAAATGCTGTAGTTCGGTACAGTCACCCAGAACTGCTGGCTACAGACATGCATTGATGTTGAATAGCTACTTAAATAATTTTCCAACATTTATTGTATGACAATGAGATGAAATGAGATTGTATTGTTTTTGCTTGTGGCATGATTATGGTTTCCTATACATACAAACACATTCATATAAAATTATGGAAAAAAACGCAAGAGATTTCATTCAACAACAACTCTACAGCAAAAATGTTAATAAGCTTATGAGGCCTGGTGGATGAGAAGGGAATCCCATGAAGAGATGAAATTGCACAGCTTTAAATATTATAAAAACAAATAACAGTATGTTGTAAGTATATACATACATATGTGTGTGTGTGGATGGATGTATATGTGAGAAGGTGTATGTGTGTGTGTGTATATGTTTAAGTTTTCGTGGTATAGTCTTATTTGTTGGATGTTAGTTACGCCTAATTGGTACTGATACCTTGTATTTTTAAAATAATGGTTTGGATACGTATGAGTATCATACAATAGATATGTTGCACTTGGTACTAAAAAAAAGTACTTTTTTTCAAGTCGCTTTCATTTAATACTTATTGCTTTACTATATATTAGTATCCCATATAAAGCTACAAAAAGGGGAAAAGAGGAGCAAAAGAGAATAAAACTATGTGTAGGTTCGGAACTCAAAATAATTGGGAACTCAAAATGACTTAAAAATGCCGGATTGACAATAGCTGGCGTATCTTTTGAACGCGGTTTTTGTTTTTATAACTTACATGTCATATTAATTATTCTCACTTAGTAATTCGAAAATGTCGAATTTTGTACCAGCAAAGCGTAATAGGCCGGAGGTTTTGCTTTACTTTTTTAATTTGAAAAAAAGTGCCGCTGAAACACACCGATTGCTCACCAAAGTTTATGGTGATTGTGTTCCATCGATTTCAACGTGGAGGCATTACTCCATGAAGATTGTTGTGTAACTCCACAAAAACTACTCAAGCTGCAATTTCAAATCGTTTGCGATCAGCAGGATTCATTCAAAAGCAGAGAAATTGGGTACCAAACGAATTGAAGCCGAGAGATCTTGAAAGACGATTTTACATGTCCGAAATGATGCTTGAACGCTATAAAAATAAACCATTTTTGCACAAATTCTTTACTTGCGGTGAAAAATGGATCCATCACGATAACCCGAAGTATAAGATATCGTATGTCGTATATTTTGAGTAATTATGTTTAAAAAGTATGAGTATTGAAATAGTATTGGAGATTGGATAGATTCTGCCTCTATAGTTTTCTTATGGTCTTCGTTTTTTTGCTTTGTAGCTTCAGTTAGAATATAATTTGACAAATAAGTATAAAAAAGTACTTATTTCTTAAAAATAAAAAAAGTACTTTTCTAAGAATATTTCTTTCATATAACAAAAATTAACGCATATCTAATCTGCATGTGTGTTTTGTACTACGTTCAGTACTCTCATACCACCATATACTTGCTTTTGTTCAAGTGCATGAAACTGAGTGTGATGATGTAGGGGAGAGCTTAAAACACCGTATTCGAGTGGCATTTTGTATGTGTTAAATGTTGCATGTTGTACCTTTATATTTTATACTCCATTGTTTTGTTAAGTGAGTCGTTTAACTATAAATTTGTTTCATTCCTCTTTTTTTTGTTTTGCTGTTTCTAAATCTTTTTTCCGTTTTATTTTAATTTTTTTTAATTCATTTATGCACTTTATTTCGCCGTTGAACTTTAGGTATATTTTTTGTTAAATATTTATTTTTTTTAGAAAGTTCTCTGTGTATGCATGTTTTAGAAGAGGGTGTGAAAATAAAAATTGTTGATTTGTAGCCACTTGTAATGTTGCACAGTTAGGTTCTCCTGTATGAGCATTTTGTAAATTATTCATTTGTTTTATTTCATTTTTTAATTAAATATTTCCTACCGGGATAACTAAATACAAATTGTGAGCGGGAAACAAAGTAAAAAGTGTGGGAATATTTTTTTTGTTTATTTTCATTTATTTATTTTTTTGAAGGGGATGTGGGAATAATGTGACCGACTAGTTTTTTAGATGATTCGTTATATTTTATTTTGAAACATTTGTTCAATATAATTTCATTCAAAGTATTGGCCATGGTTCTGTGCCAAATGAACTGCTCATATTTTGAGGTCAATAACGAATCAAGCCAATTTCGGATACTCTGTTCTGAAGTGAAGCTTATTCCAGAGAGAGCGTTCTGCATCGAAACAAATAGTAGTCGATCTGGGCACGATCTGGGCTATAAAGTTGGTGTAGCAAAACTTCCCAACCACTTCATTGTAAACAGTTTTTGCAACTATGGCCGACCGTTGTCATGATGGAATATTACGGTTTCAGTCTGGTCGCTTATACTTGTATTATGTTAAATAAAACTTAAGCCGTTCAATAAAAAAATTCTTAAAAATACTTAAATTTATTCAAATACTGTACAAATTAATTAAACATTAAAATATTGTAACGTTTTAACCTTTTTAAAACGTTGGTTTATTTCTTTTTCCGGATACTTTTGATCGCAAATAAAAAACAGTTTTAGTAGTTTAAATATTGTAACAACTCTTTATTTATTCAAATGTACAACAACAACAGTTCAAATGGTCACTCAGTGTCGATTTATACGTTTTATCAATTCGCAGAAATGCACACACACTTTATAATGTACAAACTTAAATGTGCAAGACAGTTGATGTTAACTCTAACAGCGCCTATGATCAAATCAACTCACGACTGCAACGTCTGCCACTATTTATACACACGCCATCTTTCGGGAATCTTCTACAATGCTCTTAACGGACAAACTAGCGTGTTCGAATTCTAGAGCTTTCGATGTCAATGTCAGCAGTTTAAACATTTAGAAATGCCACACTTATAAACAATGCTAATATCCGCATGCTATCAGCATTGTTGATAGCTGATGGACGTGTTTATAAAAATGATGAATGCTGCAGGCAGTCGTTACAGACCGTTAAATTCTAATCGCTATTGCAAAATCGTAAAAATATTGACATATTACAAGATGTTTATAATTTTATCCACTTTTTCTGGAAATCCTCCCATTAAATACTTTATAGTTGCTTCCGTTACCTTTTTGGACGAGGTGGTCTACTTACGCTTAAAATCGGACATGCCCTGGGATACCTTTCCTGTGTTCTTTAATTCTTTTTTTACAAGAGCCCAATACCTTTCCTCAGGCCGAAGTTTTGGACAGTTGGGTGGTTTTGCCTCCCGTAGTACATAATGGACATTATTGTTTGACCACTCAAGGGCCTTTTTTGCATTGTCACATGATGCCAAATCGAGCCATAAATATGAAGGCACTCTGTTTTGATTTAAGAAAGGTAAAAGCCGTAATATATTTTTTTTTTGTTTATCGTGCCTGATGTCATATATGATTGGCTTGATTTGCCGCAACTGCAAAGAAACTTTTTGGAAATTTTGTTTGTTTTTTTTTTTTGTCCGATATTGTTCTCGCACATTACCCATACAAATCTTGACCGGAAAGTAGTGAAAAGTCTGCCAGTTTATAATTTTACCTACATTTTTTTGCTCGTTCTTTTGCTTCTAAGTTTTTTAACGCATTGCAATCTGGAACTTTTTGGTGCTTTTCGACTTCTTTTGCCTTACCAATATCTGTTAGACCTGTTTTTCTTCCCGTTCCAGGTTTTCTTTCAATATTCAAGTCTTCCTTATTGGCTTTGAAATAGTGTGACAATGAACCTTCAAATATTTTTATATATATTTTTTTTTTTAAGTCGATATTGGATGTAATTTTTTCAGTGACCATTTTGACCGAAATAACAGTTCCAAATGAATGATTTAGAAAAGATCATGAACTGACATATTTTTAAAAGCTAACGTGATTAAAAAAACAATATTTTGTTGGACCAAGGATAAGTTATGGCTGGAATAGTGAGTATACGTTTTTTTGACTAACTCATATTTTCTTGGAGTTTTTTGGTCAATGCTTGCTTCAAAGGAATCAATTGCATTCGGCACAGGTTCCCTGTGATCTTCTGGTCAGACATCAGCAGCTCATAATAAATAGGACCCTTTTGCTATCACCAAATACAAAGCATTACCGTAGCACCATGGATATTTGGCTTTGGTGTCGATTCGGCTGGTGGTTTATGGTAATGCATCCATTTTTCATCCCAAGAAAAGATTCGATGCAAAAATGATTTTCTTTTATAGCGTTCATGCATAATTTCTGACATTCAAAATCGTCTTTCAAGGTCTGTCGTCGGCTTCAATTCGTATGGTATCAAATTTCCATGCTTTTGTATGAATCCTCTTACTCGCATACATTTTGAAATTGCTGCTTTTGTTGAGTTTTACAATAATCTTCATGGAGTAATGGCCTCCAATTCTTGGTCATCAAACTTGTTAGGCTGGCTTGGGTGATCTTTGTCTTCTGTATCAAAATCACCGAACAAACCATCTCTATCACACTGAAACCGACTTAACACATTCACAATTAGCTTCAGTGAGCAATCGGTGTGCTTCAGCGGGACTTTTTTCAAATTAACTAAAGGAAAAAAACGATGTTGTTTACACTAAGATATGATATGTACCCTTCAAAATGACATACAAGTTAGTGAAGACACAAACCGCGTTCAAAAGATACGTCATATTGTAAATATTTGGTAATTCGCTTGTAATATCCAAAATGTTCAACACGAACAAAAATAATAAGGTCCGGCCTATAAATTTTGATAGAGGAGACAAAAAAAGACACGTGTATTGGCGTTTTGAAAGTTTACATCTGAAATTCAGACTTATTGATATTGTCGTTTTGGTGTATTTAGGGACTTATAGTAAAACTTCAAGGATAATATATTTGCGGAACATTTTAAATCCCTGTTCTAAAGGTGTTTTTTTGCTCTTTTTTAAAAGAAGGACAAAAAAGACCCATACCTTGAGGAGTTAGAGGGTTAACATATTCTACAAAAATGTTCTCCGTAACATTTTACGTACATTTTGTCAACACATTTTATACCTAAAATGTAAGGGTCACATGGTTTCTTACGTCGATTAACAAGAAGAATGTACCAGAGCTGGAAAACTTTAACGCCCCCTCAAATGAAATTCAGATTTAAACTTTCAAAACGCTGATACACGTGTCTTTTTTTATTGTCTCCTCTATCAAAATTTATAGGCCGGTTTTGTTGTACAGTGTTATACATAATCTTGATTCTAGATTGATATGTAGATTAAATCTTGTCCATTTGTTAGTTGAAATCGTTTTTGCTTAGACGCAAAATAACGTTCAGACCTACATATATGGTGGGTTAGTATCAGGCGTGAATCCTGGTCAACTATTTGGTGGGGGGATAAAAATCAAAATTTGTTCAACATTTTTCTTCTTTTTTATATGAAAACTTTTCAGCTTTGGGGAAGGGAATTCCTATTTCACTCCCTCTGGATCTGCGCCTGATTAATATAAATATAAGCTTCCTAGAATTTTGCTAATATAAGTTAGAAATATCGAGTCGTAACTGGACGAAAAATTGTATGTTTTTTTTCAAATCAAATTCTAAAATCTGTTCACTGTCTATCAATTGCACAAATCTTTTAGAAATATGTTCTACATTGTTTTCATCCTGGCGAAGCGGCAGGTTTTACAAATTGGTTCATGTTTAAAATATTGAGACCTACATGCTCTCTTCATGATCGTGCATCTTGGTCCCATTTAACATAATTTTTTCTCCATTTAAATTTAAATAAACAAAAAAAGACCTCAGCTGAGGTTGTAAAGCGTAAAAAGCAAATAATTTTAGCACATCTTTTTAAAGGCAACTTGTGTGTACATTAAGGTTAACATTAAAGAGATAATACGAGCTGTGTAAGGTGTTTTTGGCTTACGTGTTGGCTTGTTCCCTTTGCGAGGTGTGTTGAAGAAATAAATTGTATTTCCTGTTCGTGCTTTGTTCGCGCATACAAGCAGACTTTTTTTTGCCCAAACAGCAAAATTACTTAATTATAACAATTATACTGGCCACGTTAAAGAATTCAACTGCTTAAAGGTGTATTCACAGTATTCAAATATCTGCGCAAATAAACGTTAATGCTATTTTCAGCAAATGTTTATTTGATCCTGTTTATTTGATATCATCCTCTACAGTGATACTTTTGCTACTTTCAAATAAATATTTTGCACATTTTGCTTATTTCAAAAAATATTTGAACAATGTGCTCCTTGATACCTTAAGTTGTGTCGTATAACACCACGCTCACTATTCATCCAGACAGTTACTTGACTCCAAAAAATTATTTTCCCCCCTTTTCTTTGTAACAAACAGCAAGAAGAAGGTATAATAAGTAGTTATTTGTTGGAAAGTTATTTGATTATTCATTACTGTGTTAATAGTCCTAGTCATCAGCGTGTTTGTTGTTTTAGTCCTTAGGCCGGTTTTTTTTATTTATTTTTTTTTTTTTCTCGTAATTTGTTGTCAGTATTTGGGTTGGTTCTTTAAATCCTGCCAACAAGTTTGTTGTATGTGCATGGGCTTGCAAATATCTTTATGTTGTTGGAGTATTTCTGTAATATATATTTTTTTTTTTTCGTTGTAATTTAATTAAATATTTTAACACCCCCTCATTAACATTTAAATTGAAAATAATTTTTCAATTTCTGGGTTTTTCTTTTCTTTTCTGTTTTTTTTTTTTTTTTTGTTGGCACAAGTATTTGTTGAAAGAAAATTATATAAATTATTTATATAATGAAAAGCAATTTAAAGTTATTAAAAGAAAATTAAAGGGATGATTTTCTGTAAGAATAAAATTAATAGAAATAATTTACTGTTGTTAAATGAAAATACTCTGATATCCTGCACAAATTTAAATTTTAATATTCAGTAATTTAAAAAAGTTTTGAAATCTATAATGCATTCCCTAATATCAATTATATAATAAGTTCTAGATTAATCCAGTTTTGTGGCTTGGCTAAGACAGATTAAATACAAACGTAAAGTAGAAAACTAAATGTAAGTTTAAGGATCATCTGAGCCAGTAATTTTTCCAGTTATGTTGTTTTTTAACACAATACCAGTAGTGAGTAAATATCTAAGCAAGTGATCGACATCCACAGTTACCAGGGGCCGAACGCCTTTGGTTATTTATATGTACACAATACGAAGGTCATACAAAGCTTTCTAGCTATAAAAACGCTCAATTACATTAACAAATATGATACGTTCTCTTTGTGGTGAACACTGGTATTGACTCTCACCTCAGCTCCACAACGTAGTTAAATTTAGCCACATATGGTCAAATTCTTACCAAAGAATTGTTAAAATTAAGGTCAATACATAATGCCAACTGCTGGTTAAGTTTTTGTTGTTAATGAGAGTAAATGTATCAAGCTAAATCTGGTTCAGGAATGCAAAATTTTGACCTCGAAATTTGTGTTTGATTTGTAGAAATAACAAGTAAGAGTTCTATATATGCCGAATCTTATATACCCTTCACCTTTGTTGTGGATGCATTAATTGCTCACTTTCAGCGTATAGCATCCTAAATATATCAAGAAAACTTTTAAAAATTTTAAATTTAATTGCTGACGAACAGATTATATTGTAGAAGTTACAAACGAAATGACAATCTTATATATAGCCTTCTCACAAAGGTGAAGGGTATAAAAACAACAATGCCAAACGATACACCAAAAAACAAAATACGCAAAGCAATGAAACCAACACACATCCAAACATACGTTTTGTTGCTTTCTTGTCAAAACATGCAATAAATTGTCTTTTTTTATGAAATTTTCAGAGGTTGTCTCAGATTTTTGCTTATATCTCCGGACGGATTTTGCTGATTTTAAATAGGAAACTTCTCGAAAGCATGTCTGACAGAGTTATTGAAGATTTGTATCCCGAAGATATCTGGTGTCTTGAGAAAAATGATTTCAACAGACAGACAGACAGACAGACATTGCTTAATCGACGCCGCTATCTATAAGGATCCAGAATATATATATTATATAGGGTCGGAAAATTATATTGTGGAAACTACAAACGGAATGACAAACTTATATATAACTTTCTCACGAAGGTGACGGGTATAAAAATAAGTCAATGGATACCAAAATCAAGGCTGAAAATGCTGTGTATAACTGTTTTTTCTATAGAAAATATATATGTGTTCCGCAGAATATATTGTACAGCAATTTTCTCTATAGAAAATATTGTGTATAACAGTTTTTTCGTCAAAACATTTTGTGAATAACAGTTTTTTTTCTATAGACAATTTTGTGTATAACACTTTTTTATTGGGTTAGTGCTGATGTTTGTAACGTGCAAAAATATTGTCCCAACACTCACCTTAAAGTATACCAATCTGCTCAAGATCGCTTTCCTTGTAATCAAACTACAGCTCGTAATTTCAAAGATAATTCGACAACATTTGGTACAAGCTTTTTTATGGATGAAGCATATTGAATTTGGTTAGAATCGGTGCATTATTTCTCCTCGTCCCCATATGATTGCCCTATCTGACAACAGTTAATCTCTCATTAATATCTTAGTTATATCGATATCCAAACCAAATTCAGCACAATTAAGTTTTTTTTTTTTAAAAAAATCACTTTAACTACACGCAGAGAAAAAATATAGTTGTGCGTGTTTACAGTAACCATTTCCACATTTTTCAAAGTTTTTTAACAATATTATAGTCTCAGTAACTACTTACACGATTGTGGTAACTACTTACCATAATTGGTTAACTTACGATTCACATGATTACATCAATCATATATATGGTTACAGTAAGCAAGTATATGTTTGTGACAACTATTTATATGGTGAATAACTTACCATATAATGTTGCTCTTGGCTAATTGATATCATAATATGAGAACAACATATTATAATATACAGATTCATCATAACAATGGTTGTCACAAATATATACTTGTTTACTGTAACCATATATGTATATGATTGATACAATCATGTGAATCGTAAGGTAATTATATTATGGTTACCACAATCATATAAATAGTTACTGTCACTATAATATTGTTAAAAAAACATGCACAACTATATTTTTTCTCTGCGTGTAGCTTAAATTTTTTAAGGATCGGTCCATAACTAGTCATATCTCCGATATAAGGACCACTTCCAAAAATCTTTTTTACGAGTATAGATTTATTAAAAATGTTGGTACACATAAGTTTCATATATACAGAAGACATGGAACCAAATTTAATGGTGATTGGTCCATAATTTGTCATAGCTCCCATATACATTTCAAAAGAAAACTGTTAATAATCATCTTCTCGATGTAGGGTATCATATGGTCGGGCTTGACCGAGTATACTTTCTTACTTGTTTTTATTAAAAGCTCAAGCGAGGCTGAATGGATTTGTTAGCAAGTCCTCACTCACTCTGGCTTATATTCACTTGAAGTTATAGTAATTACGATAGCTCGATTTAATGTGATGGATGGACAATGATCTGGGCTTTATTTCTCCAAAAACTTTTGGTATTAAAAATATAATGCACCATTTTCGACTTGATCAATATGCGTTTCTGTAATGGCAAGGAGACGATTTCTACACTTCTACAGATTCAAGAGGTGAACGTTTGCTTAGATGAGCTCGAGTTCTAAAAGACTCTTACAGATAATTACTTGGGGTATTCACGCGGTGTGCTATCAGATCATATTGTCATAAAGTACTAAAGTTTTACAATAGTTTTAAAAAAATTTAGTTGTGCTTCTAAGAAAAAGTCGTAAAATAAGAAGACCTTTTATGCTGTGTTTATTATTTTGTCATAACTAAGCAGAGTAAATCTAAGTCGTAAGGGAGAGTCCTTGCAACGACGGGAAAATTATTTTTTAACCCGAATTTTTTTTTTCACCAAAAAAAAAAAATGTTCACTAAAAATTAAAAAATTTAATTTAAAAATTAAAAAAAATGAATTTACAAAAAAATGTTAGCATATTTTTTTTCACTGAAAAATTTAAAAAAATAATCTTTTTTTATAAAAAATATTTTTCTTTTTTAATAATTTTGAAGGAAATTTAAAAAAAAAAAATTATGAATTTTTTTTTTTTCAACTGCCTAAAATTTTAAATAGTACTCTTACTTATGAAGTTTGCTCACAGCAGTCATTTTGGTGTATTTCGTGTTATTATTTTATGACTACCGTGTGAATACCCTAACTGTTTATTTTTGCAATCACTTTTTGTCGTTGCTGTCGAAATTTTGTTAAACATTTTTTAGAATAATAATTTAGATGTATTATGAAAGCCAAATTATCACGAGTTATTGAATGTATGAGAGTGGAAATAAAGCCCGAACATAGGTACCTCAATTTCACGATAGGACAGATGAACATCTAGCAATACCAATTCCTGCACGGAATCGAATTTACATGGCATAATAAACCATTTTAAACAAACATTATCATCAGACTTCGACCTGTAAACTAATGTTTGACATAAAGAATATATGGAAAAATAATTAATTCATTCCCAGTTGTAATCCGGTCAACTAGTTAATGTGAATTTGGTTAATTTTTATGAACTTCGAGCCAATGTGCAATGGTTACAGTTAAGTAACCGTCCCCTGATGTCAATGAGTGCCGACCACTGCTAAAACCCAATATTTCTCTAAACACCAACTTATTTTCTAAAAAAATCTAATTTTAATTTTAATAATAAGCTTCTACTACATTACACTTACACTTTCCCAAAAAACTTCATCTCTAGGTACATAAAATATGATTTTCGAAATATGTATGTACATAAATTCCACAGGAATCTTCTCTTTTTTGGGCACTTAATCATTCTGATACAGAATTCAAGTCATGTTTAAGTCTAAATCGTTTTAAATTCTCTACTAGATTGAGTTGTAGAATTTTTATTTTATGAATTATTAAAATTACTTGCCATTAATCGGACTGAGTATTGTTGTAAGTCTGCCTTGTTGTTTGTCGGTTTGTCTGTCTTTTTATCCGTCTGTACAATTTATAACTACTTGTTATAGCAAGCAATTTATATCCTTAGAAACGTTTGTCTAGTTGTTAAGGTATGTATGTATGTAAGTTTCTGTGTCGAGTTATAATGTGCCATATTTTAGTCTGAATGTCTTATTTTCTGCAGCCATAATTTGTGCATGTATACGATGAGTACACACATGAACAAGTTATAAAATATACCCAGCAGTTCGGGGAGACTGTCCCGAATTAGTGATTTTAACCAGCATTTAGGCTGAGAAAAGTTTGCTTACAAGCAATCGGTTATTGGACTGTCTATTAGATGTCTTTTTAACTGACTATTTGAGGTCAATTAGCACTAGTACATGTTAAAACAACTATGTTATGTAGCTAATTAAGTAACCAGTTAGTGTGAAACCAATACGTTGACTACACTGGACCAGCTATAAGGCAGTCTCATTGAAATCCAAAAGTGTCAATATAACTAGGCACATAACTAGTTATGTAACTAATTTCGAACCTAAATGATAGGTAAAATTACTACATCGGGACAGTCTCCTACAACTGCTGGGTACTTGCTTAACTGCTGGGTATAAAGAGATTATATTCAGCCATTCAAACAAATATATACATATACGCATATAACTCATACAGCCCCACACGCATACAAATACCTACAAACATCTGTATAAATGCGGCTATAAGCAGATGAATCTTTTGTACATGACTTTAAGACAACAATTGTTTGGTGTACTGGCTATTAGAGATGCCAAACTGGACATGGTTTTACAAATCTCTGGATTTGTGATTTTATAAATGTAAATCCAGGGATCCCGGGTTTTTTCGGGAATTCGTGATGTTTCGGTACTTTTGCATTTTTGTTTCACATCAAAAAACATCAAATTTAACAATGAAAACTATTGATTCTGAATACGGGGTTTATATAAATATGTTTGATGACGTTCTTTGATTGAAATTAAAAATCTTTCTTCTTTAGGATTTGAAGCGAGACTAATGTTATAACTATAATGAAATTTAGCTTTCTAGGTATTTTGGGAGCTTCAAAAATCTTCCAAAATCCCGTTATGCTCGGCATTGGCAACCCTACTGGCTATACACTACAAAAAATAATATGTTAAATTGATAATAAAAAAAAGAACAGGACTAAGAACACCAAATTTCATATTTAGACAAAAATAAAGCTGTTTGAAATAGTTAAACATGTTGCTAAAAGCAGTCAACTATATAAACAAAATATTCCTTTATTTTGTTCAGTGTTTGCCTGTGTATTTCACACTATAAGCAGGTATAATCTTTCATTATAAGTTCCCAGCAGTTTTATGAGTAGTCAATGTAAGACTTTCACTAATGTCTAATTACTTGACTCACTCCAATTTATATATTTTTTGGGTCATTGGAATATTGTGATATGAGTAATATAAATATAAGTCAATTGTGTCTCCAAATAATCTACGATTTAAACTTTTAATGTACAAAACTCCACCAGAAGTAAAATAGTGTAGAACCAATTGTCACTAAGAGTCCTTTTGTAATACGAAGTCAATTGACTTTTGCCAAAGACGCGTTCATTACTATGGACACATACATGGTAATGTTGATTTCTGCATCGCAAAACCTTTTTTCGATAGACATTTCCATATTATGATCCCGAATAGGGATTTATGGCAGCGAGGACTCTTCCCCTCTGATGATGCCATACGGATATACACTGATGGATCTAAAAGGGGAAATAGGATCGGTGGAGGTTTTTATATTGAAAACTTTGAGATAAAATCCTACTTTAGGCTACCTAACTTCTCTACTGCTCTTGTGCATCCAACTGGCAGAAGTATTATCGAATATCTGGTGATATATGTATATTTACTGATAACAAGACTGCCGTTAACGGAATAACGACATCTAGATTAACTAAGGAATGCCGGGTATCTTTAAATGAGATAGCGAGACATTCCAGGATAACGCCTATATGGGTCCCTGGGCACGATGGAGATCAGGGTAATTGTATAGCAGATGAATTGGCCAAAAGGGGTGCAATGTTGTATGAGGAGGCGATCGACCCCTTTTTCTGGTATTTCCCTTGTTAAATGCAAGATGGCTGTTTAGAAGAAACTATGAGACTGCACAAAACAGGTTGACTAATGAACCTTCCTGTGCTACAGCGCGGTCGACTTGGCCCGTATATGATGCCAGCAGGACGTATCTACTTATAGATTGCTGTCGTGAGCAAATAAGGCTAATTGTCTCCTTTAATTGGGGCACATGCTAGAAGAATGGGCCTACGGTACAATGATTACTGTAGAAGCTGCCATAATGGAGAAGAGGAAAAGACTGTGTATCACCTTTTCTGCCAATGCCCGGCTCTATCATGCTTAGATGAGCTACCAAGGATGAATCTTAGACGAATCCTCTCCTTTATCCGGGAATCTGGCTGGTTTAACTTGGAGGTAACGGAAGTATTGTAAATACCCTGCTGTCTGCTCCTTGGGTATCACAATGGTATCAGGCCCATGTAACCTTACCTAAGACACGTACATGTAAAATATATATATAATTCAGTAACCAGTTTCATAAAAGTAAAATCACTAGTTCAAGCTAGTCACCCAGACCTGCTGGGTTTTAGTCAGGAGTATAAGAGTGTGGATATATAAGTATAGGTGTGCTTGTTAGAGTAAGTGTATGTAGTTAATAATGAACAAAACGTTCAATTACCATCATTATCCAGTGCCATCAGTAATAGAAAACACAAACAACTACAACCGTACACAAGGACAAGGACATGCCATGGAATTCGACATTTAAAGCAAACAAACTTCTTCAGCGTCGGCTTCATCAGCTTTATCATTAGAAGATACAGAATAAACAAAATCACACAGTTGGTTATTGCAGCTTCATAAACACAGACAATAATAATAGTGTTCTACTCGCATAAATGAAAAAAAAACAGAACAGAACAACCAACAAAAACTTTGACTTTAACAAGTCGTGGTACTGTTTTTATTAAAACTTTTTGTTTTAGCATATTCCATGATTGCCATATATCAGCATGACTTTGAAAGTTTTGTATGAAATGTGTAGGTGTAGGTACTATTTTTATGTTAAACATTCTTTTGCAATTTTTACAGCATTGTTTGGGGAAAAAGTAACAAACATGACTTAATTTATTAAAACAGTATTTCCACAAATACTTAATGCTAGTCAGAAGTATGGATATTAAAGATAGCTTTCTCTTTAATATCCATACTTTCAGGACCAAAGGTTTTTTAAGTTAATAACGAAAAACAACATCAGCCAAATGGCCACCACGACCACGCTTACAGGACCATAACCTTTTCATGCAATTTTCCATAACCAAATTGCAAAGTGGCTGCCCTATGTCCTCGACAGCCTCACGAATTCTATCTTTGAGGTCTTTAATCGACACTGGGTTGTTGGCGTAGACCTTATCTTTCACGTGGCCTCAAAGAAAGAAGTCGCAAGGTGTTAAATCACAAGATCTCGGTGTCCAATTGTGATCACCTTTTCGAGAGATAACACAGTCCGGAAACTTTTCCCGTAAAAGAGCAATGGGTTCGTTGCTTGTGTGGCATGTAGCGAGGTTTTGTTTAAAGTAAACGTCGTCCAGATCAATATCATCCAAATCCGACAGTAAGATACGGTGTAATGACGTCTTTGGAATGCCCAACTCCAAAGAACGAAGAGGAATGGACAAACCTGGGTTTTCCTCAACACTTTGGGCTACAGCAGCAATATTCTCAGTTGTTCTTAAGCGTCGTGGGTTTTATTCTTCACATCACTAACTTCTCCCAACAGCTCGAATTTGTCCACCAATTTCTGTATTGCGGTCCCACAAGGTGCTTCACGACGACCCAAAAATGCTTTAGTTTTGCAAGATTTTCACCATGTTTGTAGTGAATTTTAATAATTTCAATACGTTTTTGAAGCGTGTATCGTTCCATTTTTAGTAATGGCGTAGTTTGTACTTGTCTAATGTCAAAGAATAAAAGCTTCAAAAGTGATAGCTACCGAAATACCGGGCAATTAAAAATAACACATCCTTTTGGAAAACCATTTATATAACTTTTTTTCTAAAAAAAATATTCTGTATACAAGTTTTCTTCGATAGAAAATATTGTATATAACAATTTTTTTGGGAAAAATAATTTCGTATAACAGTTTTTATGTAGAAATTCTGTATAACAGTTTTTCTATAGAAAATATTTTCTACGGAAAATTTTGTGTATAACCATTTTTTGATAGAAAATATTGTATATAAAAGATTTTTCTAAAGAAAGTATTCCGTGTATGAGTTTTTTTTTCTATAGAAAATATTGTTCATGACAGTTTTTTCTGAGGAAAATATTTCTGTATAAAAGTTTTTATATAGACAAATTCTGTATAAGTTTTCCTGTAAAGAATATTGTGTATAACAGTTTTTATGTAGAAATTCTGTATAACAGATTTTCCATAAAAAATATTGTGTATAACAGTTTTCTCTAAGACATTATTGCGTATAACAATTTATAGAAAATATTGTATACTAACTTTTTATTTCTTATTACCTTAATTAACATTTTAGCAATAAAAACTTTCAATTCACTTTGAGATTCTCAATCAATTGATTGGCTGGCTACACTAGAAATGTACTTCGTTTATGAATCCTTATAAAAAAAAAACAGATTTCAAATTAAATTCCTTAACAATTCTCCAAATACCTATAGCTTTCAATTTCAAAACTAACAACTCCAAAAACTTTACATAAAAATCCAGCCAAAAAGTGGTAGCCAACAAAAGTTAGAAAACTTTGCAACTAAAAACATAAACATCTGTTAGAAGGAAAAACTTTTTCATTTCCACTTTTACTATATGATTTTCTTAAGAAATAGCAGCAATAACAAAAAGTAAATAAAAAAAAAAACTAGAAATCTTACTTTTACTGTCAAAAAAAAAATAGAACTAAAATAAACCCAAGGTTCAATTGCCATTGTAGCACGTTCTAAAAACGTGTTGATGCGTAACCAAAGAACTGAAGCTATTTATGGTTGCCACCAAAGCGCGCACAAATACAAACACACACACACACACTTAAACCCGACATCCTGTTTAAAAGTATAAAAGTTAAATAAATATACAAGGACTAAAAACGATCAAGAGAGTAACTAGAGGTTGAAGTAGTTACAAGCACACAATTGAATACAGGAACATGACGTGTAGTGAAGTTAAGTTGAGGAAGCAAAACATGGTGAATTATGGAAACCAAACGAAAAAAAAAAGAAAAAAACAAACTTGGAAAACCAACACCAGCGCACGACAAACGCCATCAAACAACCATCAGCTCTTAAAGGACTTGACATAATTTTTGTGTGTTTCAACAACAACTAGAAATTATGGATGAAAATGTCGAAACAAACGGAAGGAAATAAAACTTTTCTTTTTTCCGTTTCTTTTTTTTTTTTTGGGAAAAAATCACAGCGAATGACTGAGCTGAGGTTGAATTATTCACTCATTCAGTCAAATTATGATAGCGATATTTGTCACTTTTTTGTTTACAAAGCAAAACTTTGACAAACACAAATCTTCAAGTTTAAATAAGCAATTTTTTTTAAAGGGATTCTTTAATAAAGACCCTTGAATTAAGGCATTAAATGAAATACTTGATTTCGGAATTGAGATAAGTTGTTTTAATAATAAAAGAAAAAGTTTTGTTTAATATTTAAACAAGTTTTTAATTGATCCTTAAAAGTTTTTATGAAACTTGTAATTGACATACTTTTTCTGTTAAACGCAAATACGGTATATGATTATAGTTTCAGTAGAAGACGGAATTCAGAGTATAAAATAGTAGTTTGAGTATGAGGCTTTAGACTACTCAGTATAAGACAATAGTGAGAGTATAAGACAGTAGTCTGAAGTCTGAGTATAAGAGAGTAGTCTCAGTATAAGAGAGTAGTCTGAGAATAAGACAGTAGTCTAAGTATAAGACAGTAGTCTGAGTATAAGACAGTAGTCTGAGTATAAGACAGTAGTCTGAGTATAAGACAGTAGTCTGAGTATAAGACAGTAGTCTGAGTATAAGACAGTAGTCTGAGTATAAGACAGTAGTCTGAGTATAAGACAGTAGTCTGAGTATAAGACAGTAGTCTGAGTATAAGACAGTAGTCTGAGTATAAGCCAGTAGTCTGAGTATAAGACAGTAGTCTGAGTATTAGACAGTAGTCTGAGTATAAGACAGTAGTCTGAGTATAAGACAGTAGTCTGAGTATAAGATAGTAGTCTGAGTAGAAGACAGTAGTCTGAGTATAAGACAGAGGTCTGAGTATAAGACAGTAGTCTGATTATAAGACAGTAGTCTGAGTATAAGATAGTAGTCTGAGTATAAGACAGTAGTCTGAGTATAAGACAGTATTCTGAGTATAAGACAGTAATCTGAGTATAAGATAGTAGTCTGAGTATAAGACAGTAGTTTGAGTAGAAGACATTAGTCTGAGTATAAGACAGTAGTCGGAGTGTAAGACAGTAGTCTTAGTATAAGACAGTAGTCTGAGTAGAAGACATTAGTCTGAGTATAAGACAGTAGTCGGAGTGTAAGACAGTAGTCTTAGTATAAGACAGTAGTCTGAGTATAAGAAAGTATTCTGAGTATAAGACAGTAATCTGAGTATAAGATAATAGTCTGAGTATAAGACAGTAGTCTGAGTAGAAGACATTAGTCTGAGTATAAGACAGTAGTCTGAGTATAAGACAGAAGTCTGAGTATAAGACAGTCGTCAGAATATAAGATAGTAGTCTGAGTATAAGACAGAAGTCTGAGTATAAGAGAATAGTCTGAGTATAAGACAGTAGTCTGAGTATAAGACAGTAGTCTGAGTATAAGACAGTACTCTGTGTATAAGACAGTAGTCTATGTATAAGACATTATACTAAGACAGTAGTCAAAGTATAAAACACTTGACAGTTATCTGAGTTCAATACAGTTGTATGAGTATAAGACTGTTGTCTGAGTATAAGAAAGTTATCTTAGTATACGACATTAGTCTGATTATAAGACAATAGTCTGAATATAAAACAATTGCCTGACTATAAGACAGTTGTCTGACTATAAGTTTGTTGTCTGACTACAAGACAGTTGTCTGACTAAAGGACAGTTGCCTGAGTACAACTCAGTTGTCTAATTATAAGATAGTTGTCTGATTATAAAATAGTATTCCGTGTATAAGAGAGCTGACTATAGGCCAGTTCTTTGATTGTATGTATAAAACAATAGTTTGAAAATAATACTGGCAGCCGGTGAATATATAAATCTAAGTAAAATATTATGGCATAATTAAGAATATTGAATAATTAAAATCGGAACTTCTATCAATCAAATGTTGTTATATTTAAGTAAATTAAATTCTCATTTCCAAACTAAAACTTAAACAAAAACTCTTGTCTACTTTTAGGTCCACCGGGTCCACCTGGACCACCAGGCAAACGGGGGAAACGTGGTAAAAAGGGAGATCAAGGCGATAGAGGAGATCCAGTAAGTAAAACAATTACATTAACACTAAAATCTAAATCTAAAATAATTATTAAAAAACAGGGAAATAATGGTATAAATGGCGAGAAAGGTGCTCCCGGACGGCCCGGTGATAAGGGTTCCAAGGGTGATGTAGGACATCCAGGCATTGATGTTTTCCAAACAGTTAAGGTAATTTCATTTATAAATAAATAACAACAAACCTAATAACACTACGTATATATATTGTAATAATAATGTGAAATTAATCATTAAACAAAAAACCATAATTCATAATTTCCCTTTTTCATGTTTAGGGTCTTAAAAGATCGGTAACGACTTTACATGGCGGTACCTTAGGTTATGCTGAAATAGTAGCTGTTAAGGTATTTCCAACAGTCATTTCTATGAAATCATTTGTGTTTGTAGTTCGTGTTATAATTAGATTGGTTTATTTGGTTAATTTTCTTGCTGTGTTAAAAAGTAAAATGTAGTTATTTGTTTATGTATTTTAAGTAATTAAAGGTCAAGGTAAGATTTATTTCATGTTAAAGTTTATTGGCTTTTTGTTTATTAATTTGCTAAATTTTTCCAATTTTCATTTCCGTTTTCTTTTATGCTGACTGTTCATATTATAATTTTAAAAAGAAGCTGAGTTTTGCTTGCTTTTATTTAATGAATATTTAATGTGATTTTTCTCTACAACTTTTCAAAAACTTTTAAGTATTTTACTTTATTGTTTTGTTAAAAAGTCTGTAAATTATTAAGTGGACTAAAACACTGCCAGGTAATTGAATAGGGAAAGCCAGGAGATGTGTTAAATATATGTATAAGAGTTTTAATCGTACTAACTGTAGTGTTTATAGCAACACATTTCCGTTTTGGTTTTTTGTCAAGTTTTTCTTTTGTTTCGTAGGTCTGTTGCGGTCCTATTTAAAATAAACAAGAAACTTTGGTAATTTTGATTTTTTATTCTTCTTTTTTTTTTTATAACATGCAGCAAGTTTTTTCATAATTTTCTTTTTTTTATGTTTCAATACAACGTGCTAAAGAAAACATTAACTTGCCGACCGAGACAACACAATGTGTAAACAAAGCTATTTTGTGGTCAAAAAAAAAAAAAAAAAACAGAAACTTTTTGTTTTAGTCACAAAATTAAAAATATTCCAAAAGAATTTCATTATTTATTGGCTTTTAGAAAATTATGAGAAAACTAATAAAACAAACAAGATTTTGGTTCAGGGTCTTAGGGAGGCAAGGTCTAAGTCGTTTTTATTTACTCCTAAAATACAGTTATTCATACAATATGGCCTTTAATTTTGATATTTTTTAAATTCTTCTATTTTCAATATTTTAGAAACTTTGTTTTATATTAATATTTAGTGTTGGAATCTTATTTTCTTTATTAATAATTCTAATTTCATATCTTTGAATCTAATTTAATTTCTTTTAATTTTTTTAATTTTCTCTTATATTTTTATATTGTATCTTAATTTGAAAATAATGGTGGCTTTTTTAAATAAAATATTAACAATATCGTTTAACACAAAATATAATTAACAAAAATCAAAAGGGTTTACAAGAAGCCGGTGTTAATATTTCAACGGCGACTGTAATACAGTTGAAGGTAAGTGGGTAGTTCTTGGTGTTAAAACTATACTGCATGTTAAAGTTAAATGTTAAAAAACTATTTATTATTACTTAAAAAATTAATAAAGCGATTAATTGTGGATGTATTATAAAATTGTCATTAGTACAAGGATTGAGTATAAACATGACAGTAATTTAAGTATAAGACAGTTGTCTGGCTATAAGCTTCAATATTATACTCAGAGTATTAGACTGTTATCTGAGCATAGGACTGTTATCTAATTATAAGTCAGTAGTATGATTATAAAATAGTAGCCTGAGTACAAGATAAGTAGTGTGAGTATAAGAGGGTCGTCTGACTATATGACAGTCTGCTGATTAGAAGACAGGTGTCTGGGTAGAAGAAAATTGTCTGACTATAAGAAAATTGTCTTAGTGCAAGACAAACCTAAGTATAAGACAGTTGTCTGAGTATAAGAGAGTAGCCTAAGTATAAGTAACTGAATGTGTATCTTTTATTAAACAAGTTTTCTAAGTATAAGATAGTTGTGTGATTACAGAACAGTAGTATGAGTATAATTCAGTTATCTAAATAAAAGACATTAGTCTTAGTATAAAACAATTGTCTGAGTATAAGACAACTCTCTGAGTAGAAGACAGTAGTCTGAGTATAAGACAATTCTCTGAGTATAAGACAGTAGTCTGAGTATAAGACAGTTGTCTGAGTATAAGACAGTAGTATGAGTATAAGACAGTAGTCTGAGTATAAGACAAAAGTCTGAGTATAAGACGGAAGTCTGAGTATAAGACAGTAGTCTGAGTATAAGACAGTAGTCTGTGTATAAGACAGTTGTCTGAGTATAAGACAGTAGTCTGAGTATAAGACAGAAGTCTGAGTATAAGACAGTAGTCTGAGTATAAGACAGTAGTCTGAGTATAAGACAGCAGTCTGAGTATGAGACAGTAGTCTGAGTACAAGACAGTAGTCTGAGTATAAGACAATAGTCTGAGTATAAGACAGAAGTCTGAGAATAAGACAGTAGTCTGAGTATAAGACATTAGTCGGAGTATAAGACAGTTGTCAGAGTATAAGACAGTAGTCTGAATATAAGACAGTAGTCTGAGTATAAGACAGTAGTCTGAGTATAAGACATTAGTCTTAGTATAAGACAATTCTCTGAGTATAAGACAGTAGTCTGAGTATAAGACATTAGTCTTAGTATAAGACAATTCTCTGAGTATAAGACAGTAGTCTGAGTATAAGACAGTAGTCTGTGTATAAGACAGTTGTCTGAGTATAAGACAGTAGTATGAGTATAAGACAGTAGTCTGAGTATAAGACAGCAGTCTGAGTATGAGACAGTAGTCTGAGTATAAGACAGTAGTCTGAGTATAAGACAATAGTCTGAGTATAAGACAGAAGTCTGAGTATAAGACAGTAGTCTGAGTATAAGACATTAGTCGGAGTATAAGACAGTTGTCAGAGTATAAGACAGTAGTCTGCATATAAGACAGTAGTCTGAGTATAAGACAGTAGTCTGAGTATAAGACAAAAGTCTGAGTATAAGACAGTGGTCTGAGTATAAGACTGAAGTCTGAGTATAAGACTGAAGTCTGAGTATAAGACAGCAGTCTGAGTATGAGATAGTAGTCTGAGTATAAGACAGTAGTCTGAGTATAAGACAATAGTCTGAGTATAAGACAGAAGTCTGAGTATAAGACAGTTGTCTGAGTATAAGACAGTAGTCTGAGTATATGACAGTTCTCTGAGTATAAGACAGTTGTCTGAGTATAAGACAGTGGTCTGAGTATAAGACCGAAGTCAGAGTATAAGACAGTAGTCTGAGTATAAGACAGTAGTCTGAGTGTAAGACAGTAGTCTGAGTATAAGACAGCAGTCTGAGTATAAGACAGAAGTCTGAGTATAAGAGAGCAGTATGAGTATAAGACAGTTGTCTGAGTATAAGACAGTTGTCTGAGTATAAGACAGTGGTCTGAGTATAAGACAGTGGTCTGAGTATAAGACAGTAGTCTGAGTATAAGATAGTAGTCTGAGTGTAAGACAGTATCCTGAGTATAAGACAGTATCCTGAGTATAAGACAGTAGTCTGAGTATAAGATAGTAGTGTGAGTATAAGACAGTACATTGAGTATAAGACATTGATCTGAGTATAAGAGAGTAGTCTGAGTATAAGACAATAGTCTGAGTATAAGACAGTAGTTTAAGTATAAGCCAGTTGTCTGAGTATAAGACAGTAGTCTGAGTATAAGACAGTATCCTGAGTATAAGAGAGCAGTATGAGTATAAGACTGTAGTCTGAGTAAAATACAATAGTTGAAGTATAAGACAGTTATCTAATTAAAAGACATTTGTCTGAGTATGAGACAATAGTCTTAGAATAATAAGATTATAAGGCAGTAGTCTGAGTATAAGACAGTTGTCTGCGTATAATAGAGATGTCTGATTATAAGACAGTAAGTAGTCTGAGTATGAGAGAAAAATCCGGATATTTGACAGTACTCTCAGTATAAGAGTATATTTTATAAAAAAAAAAGTTGTATAATATTAAACTAGTTGTCTGAGTATGAGACTTTGTCTGAGTATATGGCAGTTGTCTAATTAAAGGACAGTTACCTAAGGATCAGGAAGTAGTCAGAGTATAAGGTTGACAGAGTTTAAGATGGTATTTAGAGTTAGACAGGGTATTCAAAGTATAAGTCCTTAGTGCAAGTGTTGGAGGAATTCTGAGGATATTTAGTAGTCATACGATAAGTACAATAGCTTTGTTCTATAGATCAATCGCTTTATTATTTTATTTTTAAATTTGTGTTTCTAAAAGTAGTTAAATTTTGTATAATTATTTTTTTTTACAAACTGAATATTAATATTTTCCTTTTATATTAATTAGGGAGAACCCGGCGAGCCCGGTCCCCCAGGACCACCAGGTCCTCCTGGTGAGATGGGTGTAGCAGGAACAAATGGCGAAAGAGGACCACCCGGCGAAACAGGACCACCTGGACCGGCGGGTCCAACAGGAGAACCGGGTCCAATAGGACCAGCTGGACCACCAGGAACCGCAGGATTAAAGGTATTTAATGAAAACAGAAACAACAAGTTAATACGAAAATCACTAAAAACAAAGAAAAGGACATTTCTTTTCTTTAAAAACAAAAGAAGGGAAAAAACAAAGGAAATGGGAGAAAAAAGAATAGCATAATGTAGTCACTCTATATTATGACAACTTTGTTGGGAAAAGGAGACAAGAAAATAAACAACAGCAACAAGCAAATAACTATAAATTCCTGAGAATACTAGATGGAAAACAAGCAGAAGGCAAAACAATATTCAGTGTCCTTTGTTTGGTTGAAATCTTAAATAAACATTATGTCAAACTATTGTTTTGGCCTTAAAAAGGACAGTCCTTTTTTTGGTTTTGTTTTGTTCTTTGTAACAACAAAAGGAAATCCTTGAATGCCTTTCAATGTCCTTTTTCATAATTAAGTATTTATTTACACTCACATGGATGTGTACGCGTGTGTGAGAGTAGAATTTATATATACTGAATTGTGTTTTATGTTTTCATTTTCTTTTTTTCTTCAATTTTCAAGGGTGACAAAGGCGACCGCGGTGATCGTGGCCTTACCACAACCATCAAAGGTGACGAATTTCCAACCGGCATTATTGAAGGTCCACCCGGACCTCCAGGACCACCAGGTAAGTCATAATATAAATATTTTGTAGCGAACACTAATCAAAATAAATAAATAAACTAACAAAAACAACAACAAATCATTAACATTGAGTATGAAGAGTATTAAGTATATTGTAGCATTTTCAATACATTGTAGGGACCTTGTTTGTGAGAGTATCCTGTTTCATACATTCTTTTTTCTCTATAACCATTAATTGTGTGTTTGTCTGTGTGAGTTGTTAGTGTCGAAAATATTGACAATGCTGGTATTTTGGTTAATTTACAGCCTTTTTTCAGGTCCTTTATTTGTAATTTTTTTTTTGGTTTGTCAGAACAACATTGTTGTTTGGTTATCGGTTGTTGTTGCAAGCGTGAAGCTATGGTGTTGTCACACTTTCTGTTTATTTATAGTTTTAACATGGTTTCAGCTTGCCACCACTACACTTAGAACTGGTAAAACGCACAGAATTGAAAGAAATAATTAGTTTCAATACTCTGAGTATATGACAGAGTTATTCATTAATATGAGATATTATCTATAAAAGGTTAAGAAGTTTGACTATAAAAAATAATCAAAATGCAAATCAGAGTAATCTGAGTTCAAGAAATGAAAGCATTTCAACTTGATTACAAGTTATTTAACAATATTATGGTCTCTGTAATTATATTTGATGTAATGATTCATCATGGATATGATTCTTATAAACATAGACTGATTGCTACAACTGAATCATAACTGTAACATTTTATGGTTGCCGCAACCATATTTGTAAACAATTACAAAGATCATAATATTGTGATTCATGTAAAAGTCTGGGTAAAAATCCCTACTCTTGCCGTTCATTAAGGCTCTAGTGTGAATTTTCCAGATTATTTATTGCTTTTAATGATGTTCGTGCTCTGTCGCTGTTGTTGTGGGTTTTTTGGTAATATATTTAGTAGTAGTAGTTGATGTTGTTATTGTATTATTATCCCGCTGTGTCCTTTGTAGTTTGTTGTTGTAAATGTTACTGCTTTTTGAGCGTTAATGAAGTCACTTGAGTGTGGTATTTATTGTTACTTGAGTAAATTTAATGATGCTACTGCCGGAATATTTTTAATGTCTATGAATACAATGGATAATAATCTTTGGGAATTATGATTAAATTTTGTAAAAGTTAAAGATTAATTAAGTTTATATAGGGGAGAAGTTATATTTTGTATAAAAGATGTACAGAATATATTAAACAGTAATCAAAAAAATAATATTTAAATGAACTCTATTAAAAAGTAAAAGGACAATATAAAAAAATGACTTTTAAGAAAATGAGAAGAAGGGAAATCTAGAAAAGTGTAGCTTGTATTGCCAATGGACTATAAATAGGATATTTAAATAAGAATTTTATTAACATATTAAAGAAAATGTTTAGAATTTATAATGTATACATGAAGTTGTAATAAGAGATCCCCCAATTGCAGTTTCAAATTTCTCATTTACACTTTAATATTTCATTTATATCATATCAATTGCTTAAATTAAAAAATTAAATTTATTCCAACTGCATCGTATTAATTATTAATTATTTTGTTATACTAAATGCAATTAGTTAGTTCGCCAAATAATGTATAAATTTAATCAGTTTAATGTGTTTGTTTTTTTGCTGTGAGTAATATTGAATATATGTATATTTATAAATAATATATTTAAATTAATAAACAATGTACTTGTATACATATGTCAATATCTATCTAATAGAATAATGTTAACAAAAACCATTTCATAGATTATGACACTGCAGTCCACACTTCAACAGCTTTTAAAATTAAAACTACAAAAAAAAAATATATAAATTATAATTAACCGGGTAAATATGTTGCATGATCTATAATTTTAATAGAATAACAGGTACCAAAAAAATGTATATATTCATTTAAGTTTCATAGTTTTCTTAGTATAAAACTGTAGGCTGATTTTAAGATGTTTGTCTGGGTATAAATTTGTTGTCAGAGTATCAGCCCAGCAGTTAAGCAAGTCAATGTATCCTATATAGACAGTAAATGTCACTAATCTCATATCACTTGGCTAACTCCAATTTATATATATCGGATCATTTGACACGTATGTGCTCTTTGTAGTGCAGAGAGAAGACAATTTGTTACTTTATATATCCCAGGTAATCAAGCGTAAAGACAATTGTCACTTAAGTGTCTCCAAGTAATCTAGAGCGTAGTTACTTTAAATGTGTTTTGTGATAATTCGTTCAAAGTGGTTTTATACAAATTGTGTTGATATAATTCTCATACAGTTCATTTTAATGTTTGCTTAAGTATACTGATATCCCATATAACATAGCGTGAGGTCAATAATCGCTTTAGTGTCTCTTAGTAACCTAAAGTGAAGTCATTTTAAACGTTTCTTTTGTGCTGCACTTTACAAGTTAGTTATTTTACCCACCAGAAGCAATCTTTTGAAGAGTTGTCGGATGAAAGTTTGTTTACATACAATTGGTTATTAGACGGTCTATGATATGTCGTTTTAACCGACCAGTTGAGGTCAATTACCACCCATACATGTTAAAATAACTAGTTATGTAGCTGACGCTATGTAACCAGTATGTATAATGTTATCAAAAAGGGTCAAAAAGGGTTATGACATGTACGTGTTAAAATAACTAGTCACGTAGCTAGTTATGTAACTAGTTGTCACTCTAAATGATGGGTAAAATCACTAGTTCGGGACTGTCTCCTAGAACTACTGCGAGAATGTTGTCTGATTATAATAAAGTTGTCTGAGTGAAATTCAGTTATCTAACAAGATAGAGAGCTATATTCATCCCTGCCGAATCTTATATACCCTTCACCAAATTATACTTTAAAATAAAATTTAAAAAAAAAAAAAAATTTTTAAATTTTTTTTAGAAATTGTTTTTAAAAAGTTTTTTCCAATTTTTTTTAAATTTTTTTTTAATTTAAAAATTTTTTTTTTTAATTTATTAGTGAAAAAAAATCATGACAAAAAACTGTTTTTTGTAAAAAAAAAATTCGGGTTAAAAACTATTTTTCCCATTTTGACCCATTGTAGGTCCAACTTACTATAGCCTTATATCATTGCAATGGACTTTAAAATATCTATCATTAGATACCCATAATGTGCATATTTATAATTTAGTAATCGAGATATAGATTAAAAATAGGCCAAATATAAAGGTTGTCTTGGAGTTTTGCACATATCTCCGTTATTTATGGACGAATTTTGCTGATTTTAAATAGGAAACTTCTCGAAAGCATGTCTGACAGAATTATTGTAGATTTGAATCCCGAAGATATCTGGGGAGTTCAGAAATTTGATTTCAACAAACAGACGAACAGACAGACAGACGGACATAGCTTAATCGACTCCTGTATCTATAAGGATCCAGAATATATATACTTTATAGGGTCGGAAAATTATATTGTGGAAATTACAAACGGAATGACAAAGGGTATAATTCTCACGAAGGTGAAGGGTATAATTATAATACAGTTTAATATAAGAAAGTGAGACAGTTGTCCGATTATGATTGTCTTATCCTCAGACAGCTGTCTTGTCTGAGTCTACATATGTGGCATAAAACAATTATCTGAGGTCTGAGTATAATACAATGCCTGAGTATACGATATTTGTCTGAATATAAAACCGTTGTCCAACATAAGACAATTGTCTGAATATAAGACAGTTATCAGAGTATAATAAAGTTGTCTGAGTATATGACAGTTGTCTGATCATAATACTGCTGCCTGATTACACGATAATTGTCTGATGTTTTGATTATACTACATTTTTCAGAGTATTAGACATCTGTCTGATTATAAGACAGTTAACTGACTATAATACAGTTGTCTGAATATAAGATGTGTGAGTGTAAAACGGTTGCCTTACTATCTGATTATAAGATAGTTGTCTATAATTATAATATAGTTGTCTGAATATAAGAAAGTTGTATGAGTACAGTCATAATCAGACAACTGTCTTATGTCTGATTATGACTGTCTTATCTTCAGATAGCTTTCTTGTATAGACAGTTGTCTGATCATAATACTGCTGCCTGATTACACGATAATTGTCTGAATATAAGACAGCTGTCTAGGTATAACGCAGTTGCCTGATTGTAATACAATTGCCTAATCATAAGACAATTGTCTGATTATAGTTGTCTAAGTCTATGACAGTTGGCTGAGTTCCTTGTCTGAATATTAGACAACTGTCTGATTGTAAGACAGTTGTATGAATAAAAGACAGTTGTATGTTTATAAGACAGTTGCTAACTATAATACAGTTGTCTGACTGTAAGGCAGTTGTCCGATTATGAATGTCTGAGCATAGACAGTTGCCTGAATATAAAACTGTTGTCTGAATACACGATAGTTGTCTGACTTATTATAGTCAAGTTCAACGCAGTTGTCTGATTATAAAACAATTATCAGAGTATAAGACAGTTGTATGATTATAAGTGTGAGTATAATATATTACAATTGTCTGAGTATATGACAGTTGTCTGAGTGCAATACAGTTATTTAATTATAAGACATTTGTCTGAATATTAGGCAATTGTCTGAATATAATACAGTTGTATGAATATAAGATAGTTGTTTAAATATAAGTTAGTGGTCTAGGTTGTCTGAAACAATTGTCTGATGATGAGAGCCTAGCAAGAGATTACAAATACTGTTTGAGTATAAGACAATAATTGGGACATAAAAAATAGTTGATTAAGTTTAAGCAAAACTTTGAATTTTTACCCTGGTTAAACGACAAATACATGAATTTCATTTATGCTAACTGGTCTTAATCGATAAAACAAATCACGTTTCGTTGTTGTTTCATTTCAAACTAAAAATAAATATTAATACCAATAAAAACGGTCATTTACACACATAAATGAATATTTTCTGTAGAGTAAGTGATTTTGTTTTTTTTTTTTTTGTTCACAATTGTTGGTCTACAGTTAAAATAATGTCGCACTTTACTTTAAATTGATATCAAAATTAAAAAAAAAAAAAAATAAAAATAAATAAAATATACGTGTTTTATCATTTATTAATATTAATTTATGTGGAATATTTATTCATTAAATATGCCAGACACAAATTGAAATTAATCATAAATATAAAATCAATAAATGACAAAAATACAAATAATAAATAAAAAAGCATCAATTTTAATACACATAAAATTAGTACGAAAATAGCAGTTTTTTTTTTTGGATTGTGACAGTGAACATAAAGAAAAACAATAACAAAAATTGATTTTAAACAAATTATAAGTCGTCTGTATTGTTTTTTTTTAGTTATAAACACATATATTACAGAAAAATTTTGTTGTTAAACAAATGACATGTAATTTATTATGGTAAAAATGTTTTTTTTTTTAAATAAATACGAGAATAAGAGATGTGGGCTAAATGAAATGATGATGAGCAGACATATTTAAATGGGAGGCTGAATAAAAAACACAGTTTATTTTCCCCTCAATTGCATGTACCATTTAATTGGTACAATTTATTATTCCGGGAATTTTTTATTGGGAGGCCGCACAAAAATAGCTTTAAAGAGGCCGAAACTAAACAACTGCCTATTATCCACGAAGATCCAAATTAAACTAGCCGTATCAATTGATCGCTCAATTATTTGGAAAACATCTTACATATTGCCATCGTGTCTTTGGATTTGTTTATCAGAAGTTTTTGTAGAAATAAGGAAAAGTAAACTCCCAAAAACATATGACATATTTGTATTTAGGGACATCCAAAATAATTTTAGAATTCATCGTTTTCTGGAAGCCAGCAGACGAAAATTAAGGTCTTTGTGGTTAAAATTGTTAAACATTTTTCCAAAAGTGTGGAAATATGTTTTAATGTTCATGTTTCTTCTTAGCTTCTTTATTTTGAGGAATTTTTTTTTTTTCAAATTAAGATTGATTTAATGTTTTACTTATTTTTATGTTTATGCAACAAATTAAGATTGATGTTGTTATTTTACCAAAAATTCTCACTCAATTTCCAATGGTTTAATAAAAATCCATCATTATTTAAATATAAATAAATCACTTTATCACAAATCATAAAATTTTCTTCAATGACACATCAACTCTATAGCACAAATGCTGGCTGGGATGCTGGTATCCAAATGGGAAAACATAAAATTATTGCTTTGAACATTTTCTAGCTTCATAAAGCAACAACTTAAGATTTAATTAAGTGTTAAAACGCAAACCATAAAATAAAACTAAATTTAAAAGAAAAACAAAACAAAACACCCAATTAGAAAAGAAAAACAATAAACAAAAAAATTATAAACTTCTTAAAACATAAAATACAAAAATACTAAACAATTTGACACTTTTACAAAAACAATTAAAATGCTATTTTTCATATAACACATATACTCTCTCTTTCTCTATATGAAAAAGTTTAAGAAATTCCTTTAAAATAAATTTTAAAAAATTCTAAACAGAAGAAACAAAATTAAAGTGTTATTTTGTTTAGGTACAATTCAAACAAAATTTTGGTAGTTGATTGATATTTTTGAAGAGGTGTAGGCAGAGGGACATCCACCCCTTATACTAACAAAACTAAATAAAATCCAAATTCTTAAAGATATATAAATTTCCTTTAAAAAAATCTAACATAAAAAAATAAATAAATAAACAAAAACCAATACAAATACAATGTGGGCAAATAAAAACAAACAAAACATGAGGGAAAAAAATAAAACTCGCGTGTATCATTATTTTTTTAAATTTTTTTTTGTAGAGTGTATTTGTTTTATAAATTTTGTATTTTTGTATGCAAAACATGCATTTTAAACCAAAATAAACAAATCAACATTTATACACACACACACTCACTAACATATACATATATGTACATACAAACACACACTAAAAAGTAAACAGAGAAGAAAAAAAAAACAATACACATCCCTGGAGAGAGAGAAAGTAAAGAAAGCCTGGGTTTGGTTCTCATAATAAACGGTATTTTACCATTTTTTTAGGAATGTATGTATTAGGGTGGTATATTTTAGATTTTTTTCCAATTTCTAGGAAATGAAGTCGGATTATTGTGACACTTGATTATACTACTTCTTAGTTCAACTTTAAAAATTTGATTCCAATCGGTTAACATGTACGACATCTGCTTAGAAGTTTTGAACTGCGTTTGCAAGGAAACAAATTGAAGATTTTCATTTTTCGTCCAAGAATTCTAAGGACTGAGATCGAAAAATTCTTAAGACACGTTTTTCATTAAAACTTTAAACCCAAGAATTATTTGATTTTTTTTTTTATCAAGTTACCTTTGTCAGTTATTATATTTAATGTCAATTATGTGCATTTGTTGTTAATCTGATTAAAATGAGTGACCAGAAAAAAGTGCGTACTAAAATTATTAAATATTTTCAACAAAACCAAACTTGGTCCTACAAAAAGTTGGCCAAACAATCAAAGGTCTGCCGTCAAACTGTTTCCAATGTTATTCAACAGTACCAGGAGAACTTGTCTGTTGATAGAAAACCTGGTTTAGGTAGAAGGAATGGTTCACATGATATTTATTAATCCAAAAAAATAGAAAGCAATTTCAAAACAGCTCCTAACACATCCGGTAGGAGAACAGCCCGGTTAGCTCAGTGCTATTTGGTACGTATAGTTAAAGCCAATGCAGGTTCAAAAACATACAAGGCTCAATAAGTTCCTGACAGGAACGCTGCTAAAAATTTAGAGGCCAAAAACAGAGCACGGAAATTAAAGTCAAATTTTATAAAAAATATTCCTGCTGCATATTGGATGACGAAACGTATGTTCTGGCAGATTTTTCGCAGCTTCTGGGTCAAAATTTTGATGTTGCTGATGCTCGAATGTTAAAGAAAAGTTTAGGCCCCGAAAGCAGAAAAAAATTTCCAAAAAGTTCTTGGTGTAGCAAGCAATATGCAGTTGCGGCAAAAGAGCCAAACATTTGTTACAAAGGGCTCTATAATTACGATATTTACATCAAGGAATGTTTACAAAAAAGGATGCTTCCATTCATAAGACTTCATAATGTGTCCACTTATTTTTGGCCTGATTTGGCACCCTGTCACTATGGTAAGAAAGGTCTTGAGTGGTAAAAGAAAAATAATGTGGTATTTGTACCAAGAGAGGCAAATTCTCCAAACTGCCTGGAGGTAAGGCCAGTGGAGAGATATTGGGCTCTTGTTAAAAGAGAATTGAAGAGCACAAAAAATGTGGTAGATTTTAAACGGAGATGGTCTACCTGTTCGAACAAAGTGACAGAAATCACTATAAAAGCCATAATGTAAGGGTTTCCGAAAAAGGTTCAAAATTACATTAATTAGAAGTAGTTAAATAATGACGTATTTATGTATGACTTAAAAATGCGGGATTTACAATATATGGTGTACCTTTTGAACGCGGTTTTTGTTCTTAATAAATTATATGTCATTTTGAAGGGTACAAATCTGTCATTTAAAAACAAAGTTTTTTTTTTCACTTCGAAAATGTCGAATTTTGTTCCAATAAAGTGTCACATGCGGGACGTTTTCCTTTACTTCTTTAATTTGAAAAAAAAGTGCAGCTGAAGCCCACCGATTGCTCACCAAAACTTATGGTGAATGTGTCCCATCAGCTTCAATGTGCGGGAGTTGGCATCTGCGGTTCAGAAGTGTTGATTTTGACTCGGAAGGCAAAGATCGCCCAGGCCAGCCAAACAAGTTTGAAGACCAAGAATTGAAGGCATAACTCCATGAAGATTGTTGTAAAACTCAACAACAGCTTGCAAAATCATTGAGAGCTACTCAATCTCAATCCAAAAACACGGAAATTGGGTATCATACGAATTGAAGACGAGAGACCTTGAATGACGATTTTGCATGTCCGAAATAGTGTTTCCACGCTGTAAAAGAAAAATCATTTTTGCACCGAATCAAAAATGGAGCCATTACAATAACCTGAAGCGTAAGGCCAACCACTTGAGTTGACAACAAAGCTAAGGTAATTCTCTGTATTTGGTGGGAGCAAACGGGTCCTATCTATTATAAACTACTGAGATCTGACCAGACCATTACAGGGAACTTGTACCGCATGCAACTGATTCGTTTGAAGCGAGCATTGGCCGGAATACGCCCAGAATATGCGGCCAGACATGAAACCGTAATATTCTATCATGACAACGCTCGTGGTTCGGAAATTTTGGCTCTCACGCTTTATAGTCCGAACGAGCCCCGTCTGACTACTACTTCTATCGGTCGATGCAGAACGCTCTCTCTGGGATACGTTTCACTTTGGAACAGAGTATCCGATAGTGGCTTGATTCGTTCTTAGCCTCAAAAGATGAGCAATTCTTTTGGCTCGGAATCCATATGTTGACAGAAAGATGGGTAAAGGTCAAAGCTAACAATGGCCAATACTTTGACTGGGTAACCATCACTGAATAATGTATGTGGTAACAAGTTGTCATTGCCAAAATTCGCAAAATTTTTGCTGAGATAGTTAAAATAAATCTAATTTGAATTACTTTTACACACAAAATATCGAAGTTAAAAAACAGAATATTGAAGATAAACAATTAGTTCTTTGTTTTATCAGTAACAGAAAATACAAGGTGGCGCAAAAGTAATCCTCCTATCAGAAAATGCTATAAATTTTGCGATTGGCCCCTAATGTCAGTTCTGTTTTGACATTTGTATAGTAAACACATGCGAAATACACGTTAATAAACAATGTTACGCTACACTGCTCCAGAACGCGGAATATTGCTGACTATTTTTCTGATAGGAGGATTACTTTTGCGCCACCTGTTATAAGTCTCACATGTATCTCCTTGAAATATTCTTAAATTCTGTGATAGATTTACTAAAATTTCTCTCTTCATAGGAAAGATAGTTGTTCCATAATCTTGTAACTCGGACCAGAAAAGACCTAGTCATATACAGAGATGAGTGATTTAGGCACATAAGAGTGTTTGTCGTAGATGACGTGTTAATTTCTTAGGCTTACCATAGTTAATAATTTTATTAAATTGCATTGTTAATCGTAACTTGCTAAAAATTTCAAAATACGAGCCCATATCCTGAAAAAATTGCCAGAAACATGTTCCCTAAATGTTTGAAATATACCTAGCAACCGAAATTGTTGCCAATCGAATGATTCTACCTTATTAACCGAATTTTACAGTTGTGGCTGCAAAATTTTAGAAGGGGTAACAAAAGTTTGGTTGCTTTAACCGAAATTCTTCTTTATCAACTGACTTTCTGTTGATAGTACCGAAAAATTCTATGTGTACAACAGACTCATTCGATTAGCAACAAATTCGGTTACTATCACGAATCTGTTTTCTCTGTGTAGTCTCAACTTGGCTTAATTCTGCTGAGATATGCCCGCAAATATCTCAAGGCCGTATAGAAATAATGGACGGCATAAAGCTAATGCCACTCTCTTTCTAACACTCATGGGAAGGTATATCCCAATTATAAAGTTACTGTGAAAATTAAATTTGCATGAGCACATTCTGTTTTTACTGAAAATGGTTTTTGCAAGTTCTTACCATAAATGTAATTAACCCTCTAACACGCAAGAGTGCCTCAAGGCATGCATTACAAAACACCAATTATCTCAAAAAGAAATTATATATATTTTTTTTTAAATTTACGGTGACTTCAGTTACAGATTTGTTAACTGCATTCTGACTTTTAGTTTATGTTTTGTCAGCTGTTTAGTGAGTGATGTCATAGTTTTAGCACGTGAAATTTTGTGTGTAATTTTTTTTTAAATCAAAGTTTTACTAACTTTTAGTCACCCGATCTATTCGAAATATATATTTTTTTAAAGGTATGATTTTCTTCTTTCAGTCTATGAATTTGTAAATGTTTAAAAATTAACAAAAAGTGTGTTGAGAACGCAAAAACTAAGGGGTGCCTCAGGGCACTGTTGCTGGTTGCGGCTAAATTTATCGGCGTGTTATATTGTATAGTTTTTTACTTCTTTGTTATATATTTTGTTTATATAAATGATAGGCTGGCAGCTAGAGACCGCAGACGGATTAAATTATTCGCCTTGACTCATGATCAGTTGGTACTCCACAAGAAGATCCACAGCCAGGAAGTTCAAAAGTTGGCGAAAAATCAAAACATCTAGTTAATGACGTCCGTTATGACAATATCGACCACTTTTCAATCTAGTTAGGCAAAAAAGATGGTGCAAACTATGCAAAAAGTCGGAAACACAGTTTGCTCAAAATGCGATCTTCATTTATGCTTCTCAAATGCTAAAAATTGTTTTTATGAGTATCATCGTAGAAAGTAAAACATATTTTCTTACTTTTTGTATCTTTTTTATTAGTTTTTCAATAAAATCGTATGATAATTAATGTTTACATCTTATTGGTTTTTACACCTAAACCGGCAACAATGCCCTGAGGCACTCTTCACCTTTATGCATCTGGTTCCTAAACTTAATTTGTATATTTGTTTCAGATGGCTGTTCTGAGTTTACTGGATCATAATTACTCTAAAAAAATTATACGCCAATTATTGTTGCTTTATAAAGTTTGCGGGTTAGAGGGTTAATCAAGAACTTGGGCTCAAAATAAGAACAATAGCTTAAAACGCTAAAAAAACTTAAATTTTCAACTTCTTTTTTAAATTTTGGTTTGGACCTACAGCTCTTAAAATGGTTAATTTTCAAATTTTGTGTCTCTAACATCACCTTTTTATAAAGATAATTCTGTATAGACTACAGAATAATAACAATCAGTTTTTTTTATAGCTAAACTATTTGGATTTTTCTCTGTTAAGTTTGGTAAACTTATAAATTTATTTTATTATGTTTATTATTTAATTTGGCACAAAATTCCGAAAATAAAATTTCATTAAAAAAAGCACCCTAATGTATGTAACTATGTTGATGATTTTTCTGTTTATTTTATATTCTATACATGTTTGATTGATTGAATGAGCCACTTGTAAGGCTTTTATTGGCTCAATTTACAAAAAAAAAAATATATCTTAAAAAGAGCCTTTAAAATAAACACAGTTTAAAATAAAATTTCACTTTAAATGAAAGTAGAATATTTAGCTACCTATTGTGAGTTATTTAAAATAAATTGTAGCAATATTGATTTATTTCACACAAATTGTAAAACTTTAACAAAATTTTTGTATAGATAATTTATATTAAATTGCCTACAATTTTTAAACAATTTATATTTCCTTTTTTTTTTATTTTCACCATTTATATGCTCAAGTATGCACTTTTTTCCAACTTTTAACTAAATAATTTATGCAGTTTGTTTGTTTGTTGTTTATTTATAAACAGATTTGTTTCCATTTAGTATTTTCAGACAAAACAAAATAAACATTAAAACCAATAATCTACAGCAAGTGTCATAAATTTATATTCAATAGAGCTTAAGAGCAACAAAATCCAGATACGAGAATACTACACACTTGCCATACATATCCGTATCAACATACAGCTGCCGAGAGAGTTGTGCTAGAAATTAAAATTTATTTTCTGTTTTATTTCCTTTTTTACACAATTTTGATAAATTGATTTTTGATTTTTTTTTTGTTTTTTCTCTCCACTAAACTTTTACGAAAGAGGGAGTAGATGTATGAAATGAACATTTGTTGTTTATAAATGGAATATTAATGCATTTTTTAACACATATTGTTTGTTGCAAGCAAGAATGTCAAACAAAACAATAGGAAAATAAATTTACACTGCTGGAAAAAATCGAAGCATACAAAATGAAAAGTACGAAAAAGAATACACTGTTTAATTGTGTAATAAAAAATAGTATGTTTATGGTGAATATAGAAACAGAATTTATTTAATTTATAAGTTTAGAAGGAAATAGCCTAAGCATACAAAACTAAAAGAAGAAAAATCAAATTAGTTCAGTAATAAAAAATTAAATATTATTGTCAATACGTAATCTACATAGAATTATCTTTCTAAAACGATATAATGTTATTTAAGTTTGTCATTCCGTTTGTAATTTCCACAATATAATTTTTGGACCCTATAAAGTATATATATTCTGGATCCTTATAGATAGCGGAATCGATTAAGCCTGTCTGTTTGTTGAAATCAATTTCTGAAGACCCCAGATATCTTCGAGATCCAAATCTTCAACAATTCTGTCAGACATGCTTTCGAGAAGTTTCCTATTTAAAATCAGCAAAATCCGTCCATATATAACAGAGATATGAGCAAAAATCCGAGGCAACCTCTGAAAATTTCATCAACAAATAAGTAAGAGAGCTTTAAAATACAAATTTTAAATATTTTTAGGTAAACAAAATTAAATTTTTTTTTTCAAAATTTAAAAAAACTTTTTTTTCAAATTGTTTTCAGAATTTTAAAAAAATTTTGAAAATTGTTTTAAAATTTTTCGAAATTGTTTTTTTAATAATTTCCAATTTTTTTTTTAAATTTTTTTTCAAAATTTTTTTTTTTAATTTATTATTGAAAATTTTGTGGTAAATTTTGTGCAATGGACTTTGAAATATCTATCATTAGATATCCATATTGTCTATATTAATGAGTTAGTAATCCAGATATAGATCAAAAATAGGCAAAAAATCGAGGTTGTCCCGGTATTTTCCCTATATCTCAACCATTTGTGGGCCGATTTTCTCGATTCTAAATAGCGACCGAGCCGGAAGAGTTCCCGATATATTGATGTATCAATTATGTTTGTAAGTAATTTGGGGGCTACAGAAAATTGATTTCAACATACAGACGGACATGACTATATCGATTTTACTATATATAACGATCCAGAATATATATAGTTTGTGGGGTCGCAATTGAAAAATGTAGAAATCACAAACGGAATGACAAACTTATATATACCCTTGCCACTCATGGTGAAGTGTATAACAAAGACAATTTATTGCATACTTTGAGCAAGGGCAACAAAACGTATGTTTGGATATGTGTTGGTTTCATTGCTTTGCGTTTTTTTTTTTTTTGTTGGTGTTTGGTTTTGTTTCGTTTGGCGTTGTTGTTTTTATACCCTTCACCTTCGTGAGAAAGGGTATATAATATTGTCATTTCGTTTGTAACTTCTGTTCGTCAGCAGTTAAATGTACAATTTTTAAAAGTTTTCTTGATATATTTAGGATGCTATACGCTGAAAGTGGGCAATTAGTACATCCACAACGAAGGTGAAGGGTATATAAGATTCGTCATAGCCCATGTGTGACCCTACCTTTAGCAGTTTTATCAAAAACAATTCCATAGATTTCTATGCTAAAATACAAGTATTGTAAAATTTGACCTTTGACGCCGATGGTGAAAGGATTTCTTTCAGTAAAATCTTTAATATATATTTCATATGAATTAAGCAATAATATTCTGAATTGGTTTTATTAAAAATGAGCAATAGTAGAATATAATTGAATAGTGACCAAACTCATGCAAAACATTTTTTTTCGAAATCCTTAAGATTGAAACCCAAAATTACGGCAACATTATAAGAAATGTTGACCTATAATTATGTTGGCATTTCATTCTCGTATTATCCTTTATAAAATTCCAAAGAGCAATTCTTAAATTTTTAGAATTTGTTTAAGAAAATGAGAGTTGTGAAATTGCTGTAAAATAAGTTTTTTTTGCAGATGAGAATGGTTAAATGTTATCTTAGTTTGCCTTTCATAAGCAAACACTTGTTTTCAACTGAAAAAGTAATTTATACCCTTTGTAAACAAAAGAATTTCCAAACTTTAGAGCCGTACTTTCCCACAAGAAAAATTTTTCCTATTTTTTGGTTTGTATGCTTAGATTTTTTCTTGCAGTGTATAATTCATTTTAGACAGACATCTTTAATATTTAATGTTTTTTTGGAATAGATTGTTGTAAAAACAACATTATTTATGTAAGAGACAAAGACTACTTTTAGTTTTTATTATTTCTCCATTAAGATTTATGAATGATTTTAGAGAGAAATTAGGAATAAAATATTAAAGATATTAACACCTAAAATGTTTCTTACACATTGTCTAAAAAACTCTTAAGATTTTTGATTTTATTTGTAATTGTCAATTTAATTTTATACTAAATATAATACAGATAAGTTTGAAACAAAAACTATATTGCTGGAAATGTAATTTTGCCTCTGACTATTTTAAGCGCTATGCTTTACAAAAAGCTTATGATTAACCCCACTCCTAAGTTTTTGTAGTGATTCTGCTCTTCAGTACTAATACAAATATTTTTCATAAATCCCTAACTAAACATTTAAAAATTAGAAATGTATTGCCTTACGAAAGCCTTGAAGCATAACCAAATTTTTTATTTACCAACATTTATTTTTGCAAATAAATATAAAATATTCGATAAAAAATAAAAAATTTAAATAAAAAATATATTTAAAACTCTTCTCAAAAATTGTTTTTTGTACCTGCAAGGTGTAAAATTAGTTTTATTTATTTTCTTTGGAATAAATAAAAGACCTCAAGAGCTTAATTGAAGTTCTTATAAATCATAAGTAAGATAGTTTTAAAATGCTTGAGTTTGAAACTGTATGCATGCATTTAAACTACACTAAAAGATAAAATAAAAGAATAAATTTTCTACTAAACTAAACCAAATAGAGAAAGAGGAAAATATACATAAATACTAGAGTTAGAACAGGGTTAGTGTTTTTTTTTATTGAAAACAAACAAAAAAAAAAAAACTTTTTTTAAAACATTAGTCTAAAGACCACAAGAAAAACCTCTCTATAAATGTTATTAAAATTTATATGCCAATAAAAATGTACTAATATTTAGGAGAAGTAGTAGCAGTAGAAACTGCTAGGTTTCGTTAGCAATGAAAATATTTGCAGCTCATATAGTAACTGCACACATATATGTATTTAGTTATTGGTTCTCTTAAATGTGCAGGTATTTGAAAAAAAGTAAGATAAATATGTAAGGCGTGCACAGTACACAGATGCATTTTAAATAATAAAAAAATATATAAAATATTGCTAAATAATTGTGGGGTTAGAGATAAAAAAACATGGATGGTTAAGCAGTATAGCATAGCAATACAGTGCAGTCTAGCTATAATGGGCTAAACACAATACAAATTAAGCTGTTATGACAGATATACTACTTTTAGGGACTGTAACAGTTTGTGATGATATTAGTCTATATATAATAACCAGTACTTATAGCCACCAGTGGCCGAACGCCCCGAATAAGAGCGAAACTTATAAAAACAAATCTAACATTGTTCATCAATAACAGAATCAATAAATTATGTAGTTTCATGAAACAATACATACAATTAATTAATTAAATTAAATACAATTAATTAATTATAGGTTAATTCACTAAAATCTTAACTCGGAATTAAAAAAAATTCTTCCTTTAAATGATAAAATTTTTGTTATTACGTGTATGACTTAAAATGCGGGATTTACAATAGATGGCGTCATTTGTCATTTTTAAGGCTACATATCTGTCATCTATTCTCACTTAGTTACAGAACATTATAGTGTAAACAACAGTTATACCCTTCACCTTCGTGAGAAGGGTATATATAAGTTTGTCATTCCGTTTGTAATTTCCACAATATAATTTTCCGAACCTATAAGGTATATATATATTCTGGATCCTTATAGATAGCGGAGTCGATTTAGCCATGTCCTTCTGTCTGTCTGTCTGTTGAAATCAATTTTCTGAAGACCCCAGATATCTTCGGGATCCAAATCTTCAATAATTCTGTCCGACATGCTTTCGAGAAGTTTCCTATTTAAAATCAGCAAAATTCGTCCATAAATACCGGAGATATGAGCAAAAATCCGAGACAACCTCTATTTTTAGCCTATTTTTTATCTATATCTCGATTACTAAGTCATAAATATAGACAATATGGATATCTAATGATAGATATTTTAAAGTCCATAGTAACGATATATATGAAGCTATAGTAAGTTGGACCCACAATGGTTCAAAATCGGGAAAAATATTTTTTAACCTGAATTTTTTTCACTAATAAATTTAAAAAAAAATTAATTTTTAATCAATTTTTTTTTTTAACTTGCAAAAAACTTTTGAAAAATTTCGAAAAAAAAAAAATAAAATTTTTTTTTTTAAATTTTATTTTAAAGTATAATTTGGTGAAGGGTATATTAGATTCGTCACAGCCGAATATAGCTTGTTTTATTTTGAGAATGTCGAATTTTGTGCCGCAATGCGTCTTATGCGGAAAGTTTTGCTTTACTTCTTTATTTTGAAAAAAAAGTGCCGCTGAAGCACACCGCTTGCTCACCCAAGCTTATGATTAATGTGTTCCATCGGTTTCAATCTGCGAGAGATTGTTTGTATGGCTGAGAAGTGGTGTTTTTGAAATGGAAGACAAAGATCGCCTAGGCCAGCCAAACGACCAAGAATTGGAGGCATTACTCCGTTAAGATTGTTGTCAAACTCAACAAGAGCTTGCAAAATCATTGGAAACTACTCAAGCAACAATTTCAAAACGTTTGCGAGCAGTAGGATTTATACAAAAGCAGGGAAATTGGGTACCATACGAATTGAAGACGAGAGACCTTTTTGCATGTCCAAAATGATATTTGAACGTTATAAAAGAAAATTATTTTTGCACCGAAATATTACTTGCGATGAAAAATGTATCCTTTACGATAAACCGAAGCGTAAGAGATCTTAGGTGAAGCCCGGCCAACCAGCCGAATCGATACCAAACCCAAATATCCATGGCGCTTAGGTAATGCTCTCTATTTGGTGGAACCAAAAGAGGGAATCTGGCCAGACCATCGCAGGGAACCTGTACCGAACCCACCTGAAAAATATATCCATTACGATAACCCGAAGTGTAAGAGATCGTATGTGAATACCGGCCAACCAGCCGAATCGACACCAAAGCCAAATATCCATGGCGATATGGTGCTGCTAAAATCTAGCCAGACCATCACAGGGAACCTGTACTGAAAGCAACTGATTCGTTTGAAGCGAGTATTGGCCGAAAAACACGTAGAATATGCGCCAGACATGGAACTGTAATATACCATCATGATAACGCTCGGACACATGTTGAAATACCTGTTAAAAACTATTTAGAAAGAAGTGGCTGGGAAGTTTTTGCTCAACCGCTTTATAGTCCAAACCCTGCCCTGGGATACGCTTCATTTAGAACAGAGTATCCGAAATTAGCTTGATTCGTTCTTGGCCTCAAAAGATGAACAGTTCTTTGGGCTCGGAATCCATATGAAGCCAGAAAGTTGGGAAAATGTCATAGCTAACAATGGCCAATACTTCGAATAACTTTATATTGTACAAATGTTTCACTCCGTAATATAGATTTCTGTGTTTATCGTGCCTGATGTCACAAATGATTGTCTTCTTTTGCCACAACTGAAACTTCTTGGGGAATTTTGTTTGTTTTTTTGTCCGGTATTGTTCGTCCATCAGCCACATGCAAATCTTGACCCGGAAGGTGTGAAAAGTCAGCCAATACATAAGTTTCATCATCCATCTCATTACAGGTGTATTTTTTTTTTTATAAAATTTTACCTAAATTTCTTCGATCGTTCTTTTACTTCAAAGTTCTTTATCACATTGCGATCTGGAACTTTCTGAACTTTATACGACTTCAATCCAGCATTAGCTTACGCTATGGGTACAAAAGAATCAGAGCATTTAACTTTACGAGCTACTTTTCTGATAGAATGGTTCTGTGCACTTCGACTTCTTGTGCCTTACCAATATCTGTTACACTTGTTTCTCTTCCTGATCCAGGTTTTCTTTCAATGTTTAAGTCTTTGTTATACTTTTTAATGGCTTTTGGAACAGTGTGACGATTATACTTTTTTGTATAACCAACACCAAGGCAAAAAGTTTTCATATAAAAAAGTAGAAAAAAAAAATAAAAATTTAGAACAAATTTTGATTCCTCCCCCAAATGGTTGACCTAGATCCGCGCCTGCACTAAGGGGATACCTCTGCATTGTGTTGATGTTAGGAAATAAAATTATAAGATGGAGGAAAGAGGGAGTAGTGTTTGTGTACGTTTGACTTGATTTGATAAATATTCCACTGGGAATACGTTCCACAAACGTATGGTTCTACCAAAAAAAGAATTTTCCCTATAATGTGTCGATACTCAAATTTATAGCAAATGGATGCGATCTGCGATCATGTGCTCCGAATGAAAATGCACGTATTAGGTATGAGATTACTTATGTATGCTGAACAGCACCTGTGATAATGTCTGTAAAATAAAGATAAGCTACCCACATTCCGACGATGTTCTGTATCAAGGAAATAGTGTGTATAAGTTTATTTTGACTATCTCTTTATGCCTAGAAAATAGTAAAATATGTTTCAAAGGGAAAATGGTACTTTTTCACATTGAAAGTACTTTTTGATTTCGCTATATTAATAAACCATAAAATCAAGAAATTTGATATTTTCTAAAAGGCATATGCAAAATAATCGTGTTTGATTTTTGGTACTTTTGGGTTATTTTTTAAATTAACATATCTATTCAAATAAAAATGAGTAAGTTTCTGGATATATTACATTCCTATGATGCTGGTTTTATAATTCATCTAATATTTAGACGTTTTAGAGAGTATCCACTGTGATACTTGCAAAAATATTTGCGGTAAAAATGCAATATAAATCGAACAGAAAGTGTGCTAACATATGAAGTATAAACAATAAAATAAATATTCGTTTAGGTCGAAACATTTTCACCCTTATAAGAGAAAATTAGGCAAAAACACAACTATATGTAAAACAAACAACTCAGAGAGAGACACTTCTATATCTCAGACATTAAGGAACCAAATTAGCATAGTTTCAATATCATTATTATCATCTCCAGAGAGAGTCTACACAAAAAATAATAATTGCTTAAACAATCCTGTTGCTTAAACATAATTGATTTTAATCCTTACGAATTATCTTTGTACGAATAATAATTAAGAAACAATACAAATTAAATTTGTTTTTTTATTATAAGGTGTTTCTGATTCTTTTTAACCTAATACTTTTATTTCCCTTGTTGTTTTTTCTATACAATAAACTTAAATAAATATATTGCAGCCATAAAATGTATATTTCTTTACTAGATTTTTAAAACCAATTTAGTATTAAAGCAGTTGATAAATACACAGAACGAAATAACCTAAGCATACAAAAAATAAAGCTGTTTACATCTTCGTTTAAACTAGTTACCTCAAAGGGAATACCATATTCTTATAGCTAATGTACTTTACTTTTTAGTTTGTTATTGTGTATGCTTAGATTATTTCGTGCAATGTAGGAAAATACAGATGTTGTAGCAACAACAAACAGTTACTATAAGTACTCGTACAAAATAAAGATATTGTACTATTATTCACTCAAGTTTTTAATGATACCCCAGACAATAATACTAATATTTGATAAAAAAAAAAATATGACAATGACAATAAAACATAAATTTAAACTAGACACAACAAAGAAAAATCCAAAAATTTAATAAATCCTATTAAAATTTTCAGGATCACCTGGTACACCTGGAGAAAAGGGCGATACAGGACCAGCAGGTCCACCAGGACCGCCAGGCGAAAAGGGACCCCGAGGCAAGAGAGGCAAAAGGGTGAGTTTTTGTTTTATTTTATTTAATATTGTATAATTTAAACTAAATCAAATACATACTCTTGTATATACCAGTTTAAACCATATAAAAGCTCTCATTTCAAACTGTAAATATTTGTAAAAAGTATGCATTGAGTAAGTAGGATTTAAAAATTTGTAAATGTGTAAATACTTACACTACTGGCTTGCTGATTGTCTGTCTTGTGTTTGCTGAAATAACAGTTTTATGACAATTGTATTTCTTAAGCTGGAAATTTGATATGATAAAAATTACAAAATATTTTACTCCACTCCCTCCTCTACTATTTAACCCAAATGCATGTTTAAATATGATTACTTTTCATATTTATTCTGCCTGTCTATCAGTATTGAATGTATTTAGTTACTGGTAAGTGCTCGTTTCTATATGATAACTTCAAAACGTATGTATGTTTTCTGTATATGCTCGTAGTTTTATAAACTTTAGAGAATTTGTCAAACTGTAAAACTATTGTTTGTCTTTAACTCTAAATCGACAAGGAGTGACAGCAGCAACTGCTATAAAAACAGTTTAACACTGTACAGCTCTTGAAGATGTTGGAAACATTTAACATTGTAAGTAATTAAATAGGGAATTAATAGAGTTAATTGTTTGTTAAAGGAAATCTGTAATATAGCTGCTATATACGATTTTAATCAGACAATTCTGTGTTATATAAATTTGCGACTAAATAACAAACTTTTGATAATTCAAGCCAGATGATGTACAAAACGGGAAATTGGTACCTTTTCATGGATTAAATGGTTGCAGATTTGTATATGATTCCTTAGTGTGGGAACAATTTACAAAGGGGAAATGAAAGGTACTTTTTGAATTTTCTACATTAATGAATCTAGAAGCATTTAATTAGGTACATATTGTGTAATAAGAACCCACAAAAGGGAATCGTATCATATTTCTTCTGTTTATTATTTATCTTCCTCAGTGTTATAAAACTTCAAAAAGGGGAAATATAATGTACGTTTTCTTCTAGTGGCGCTTTTTTGAATCTACTTAAATTATAGACAAACCACGTTTTTCTTCTAACGGTAGGTTTATTTAAGTATTTTACTTAGAAATATAAACATATCTGCCTCTATGTTGTATGAATTCACAAAGGTTAAGTAAAAGGTACTTTTTCCTTTTTCTAATGGTACTTTTTGAATATTTTTAATCAACAAACATAGAAACATGAAACTATGGAAAAAATCATTTCCGGGTGAAGTAAGAACTTAGAAAGGGGGACTTAATGGTGCTATTTTTTCCCAATAGTACTTTTTGAAACATGAATTTCAGCTCAAATCTTACTCTTCCTTTAACTTTTAACTAAATTAATTGATCTAGAAACATGATATTATGCTCATATTTCCCTGCTTATAATAATAATCCAGCGGGAAAAAGATGCCGTAAAAAGGCCTTATTTTGCAGATTCAAGGACACCCAGTCGCATTGCAAAGTCTTCTACCAAGTGCAACTACACAAATTTAAATAATAGTACCCTTACATCAAGAAAGTACCTTGAACTAACTAACGTAGACATTTAAAATACTGATAATAGTTAGAATACAGAAAGGGTAATTATTGGTACTTTATTCACTGAGAGTACTTTTATAAGTTTAAAATTAAACACATAGCTTACTTAGTGTGTTATGAATCCACAAAACGGAATTGAAAGGTACTTTTTCTTATCTGATGGAACTTTTTGAATCTTCTTAATCGATGCCAAGCCGAAATATATGCTACTTTTAAGATACTTATAAAGTTCTGCTTATCATAAAAACCAACAAATTGAGAAATTAATGGTACCTTTTTGGTTTCTTCTATTGTTACTTTTTGAATCTACCTACCTAATGAATGAACATAGAAACGTGACATTTATATTACCGAGAGAAGTAAGAACACAAAAAGGGGGGACTAAATGGTACTTTTTCTTTTGATTGTGCTTCTATAAGACTCTTATATAATTATAATTATTATAATTTAACCTTGAAATATGAAATTAAACACCTTTATTCATTGGTGTGTTAAGAATCCACAAAGGGTAAGTGAAAGATACTTTTTATTTTTAAAAATTGTGTTTATGTATTCTATGGTGTTATATATGTCGTCTGAAAAGCTGTTTATTTAATATCTATATTATATATATGTGATCGAAATATGGAGCATTAGTGGGCCGATTTTCTCCATTTTAAATAGCAACCGAACCAGGACTGTACCGGATATATTGAGGTATCTATTATGATTTCAAGTTATTTGGGGGCTTCGAAAAGTTGATTTCAACATACAAACGAATAGGGTTAGAATCAGACAAATGGTATCTTTTTTACTACTAATGGAACTATTACAATTTTCGATATATAAATAAAACTAAAAACACTTTCTATTGAAGCAATATTCTTAATCAATTGACATAGGAAAACAAAAGTATATTACACCAAAAAGGAGGACTAATTGGTACTTTTTTCTACTGATGGTACTTTTTGATTCCCCTATATCAATGAACCCAGCGTTAGTGAAACATTTTTTTAAAATCTTTAATAATTTCATATGTCTCAGGTGACATTTTGGCTACAACTTTTATGCAAATCTTAATCTTAAAACTAATTTAATATGAAACGGTTTTTCTAAAAACTAATTACTCTTCTTACAAAATTACTATTCGTACAAGGAAATATAAAAGAAGTCGTTGTCTTAAATACATTTTAATTATTTAAATATTCCAATTAACTTTAACAAGGCATATCACACTGTTTTTTGTCTATCATTTATTTTTAGTAATAAAGTAATAAAGTTATCATTATCACTACTCGTACAAAACTTAATCTATCCAAATATATACAGACACTCACTCACCCATTCATACTCTTCTAGGTACCTATTTACCCGTACTCCACTTAAAGTGTTAAAAATTTAACAAAATATTTCTATCTGTTTGTTTTCGTTCTAACTGGGTGCGTGCATTTCTTTTGAAGGGTTTGTGTGAGAGAATTTTATTTATATAGTTTAAGGTATCCATCCAAACATTTACTCCATGAGGTCTTTATTAACTAGCGCCATTTATTTGGGATTTCCACTGTGACACACCAGAATATTTGGAAACTTTTAGACATCAAGATTTACAAACAAACATTTACACATTTATGGTGTGAGCGATAGATAGATAGATAGACTTACTTAGACAAACATTAAATTTATACACAACAAACCCTTTTACGTATAATTTTAATTATTTGGTAAATTTTATGATGTGGGCTGTGAGTATCTCAAGTTTTGAAGTGCTTTAAAAGAGTATATTCATAAAAATTTTCATAATACTAGATATACAACTTACGTTTCTTTAACTTTAGGGGGTCAAAAATAGTACCAAAATGGGTAAATACAAAAAATTATATTTATTTTAAATTAATGAGACAAAAAAAAAAAATCAAATCAACTGACAGACTGAATTATAAGGTAAATTCGTGTAAACTACTTGGTACTTTTTTTAACTTGATTTAACTTGAAAATTAAAATAATTCGTACTGTTACAGATTGACATAAATATTCAACAAAATTACTTTAAAAGGGATCTATAAACCAACAGGGTACTTTTTTGTTACTATAAATGGGTAGAAAAGGGAAAATTTGTGTCAACTCTTTGGTACTTTATTAACTTGGTCATAAATGTGATGGATAAATATTCGACTAAATGGTCTTTAAACATTATTACTAACAGGATACTATTTGAAATTTGTTTTAACTTGTTTTTTTAACACTTAACAAAGATGATTCGAATAGTTTGTGAATGACAATTGAAAACTATATACACAAAGAAAACAAATTCGTGATAGCAACCGAATTTTTTTCCCAATCGAATGATTCGGTTGCACACATAGAATTTTTCTATCAACAGAAAGGCAAACTTTTGTTACCTCTTCTAAAATTTTTGTAGCCACAATTGTAAAAGTCGATTATGGTTAATTTACGATTCACATGACAGTATCAACCATATATATGGTTACAGTATACAAGTATATGTTTGTGACAACCATTTTTATGATGAATAATTTTATCATAACATGTTGTTCTCAGATTGTGATATCTATAAGCCAAAAGCAACATAACATAGTAAGTCCTTCATCATATGGTTGTCACAGACATATACTTGTTAACTGTAACCATATATATTGTTGATACGGTCATGCGAATCGTAAATAAATCATATTATTGTTACCACAATCATATAAATAGTTACTGTGACTATAATATTGTTAAAAAACTTGTAACAATTTTGAAATGGTTACAGTAATCATGTTCAACTATACCGGACCAACCTCGATTTTTTGCCCATTTTTGATCTATATCTGGATTACTAAGTCATTAATATAGACAATATGGATATCTAATGATAGGTATTTTAAAGTTCATTGCAACGATATATAAAGGCTATAGTAATTTGGACCTACAATGAGTCAAAATCGGGAAAAATACTTTTAAACTGATTTTTTTTTACCAACAAAATTTTTTGGCGTAAAAAAATCACTAGTAAATTTAAAAAAAAAAATTTTGAAAATTTTTTTTTTTTAAATTTTGAAAAAAAAAAATTAATTTTGAAAAACAATTTATAAAAAATTAAATAAAAACTTTCGAACAAAAAAATTTTTTTGAAAAGAATTTTGAGAAAAAATTATTATTTTTAAATTTTCTTGAAACTTGGAATTTATCCAAAAAATTGGAAAATTTCTCAAATAATAATGATACCGAAACCGGGTAAAGATTTAACCCTGCCATCTTCTTATAGACCTATTAGCCTACTCCCTTGTTTGTCGAAGCTGTTCGAGAAAATATTCCAGGAAAAGATCATACCTTTTTTGAATGATGGAAATATTATCCCAGTACACCAATTTGGTTTCCGTGAACATCATGGCACCATTGAACAAGTCAATCGTTTAACTGGAGAGATTAGAAAATCTTTTGAATTAAAGAAATATTGTTCTGCCGTCTTTTTAGATGTTGCCCAAGTTTTTGACAAGGTATGGCATAAAGGTCTAGTACATAAAATCAAATGTTTACTACCACTATGTACTCATAAATTGCTGGAGTCTTATCTATCGAATAGACTTTTCAGAGTTAAGTTCAATGATTATGTGACGAGAGAATACAAGATTAGAGCTGGCGTTCCACAGGGAAGTGTAACATGAAAAGTAAACATGTTACGTTCGCTCTAAGGAGAGGAAATTGCCCACCTGTCACACTCAACAACGTTAATATACCGCAGTCTGATTATGTCACCTACCTTGGTATTCATCTTGATAGACGGCTTACTTGGCGCCGTCACATAGAAACCAAGAGACTTCACATGAAGCTAAAAGCCTCCAGCTTTCATTGGTTAATCAGTGATCAATCAAAATTAAGCCTTGAATATAAAATCATCCTGTATAAGACCGTTTTAAAACCAATTTGGACGTATGGAATTCAATTATGGGGAATGACTAGCAACACCAGTATTGATCTTATACAGAGTTCCCAATCAAAAATTCTTAGGACCATGACGGGAGCACCATGGTATATAAGCAATGAAAACATCCACAGGGACTTAGATGTGACATTGGTAAAGGAAGAGTTCAAGAAAGTCCGTGAGAAATATATTTTTAAGCTGCAAAATCATCCCAATACGCTTGCAAGACAACTTGTGCAGATCCAACCCCGATCCAGGCTCCGTAGAGCTGATCTACCACCCCGCTAAGATGAGTGCCAGTTAACCATGAAGGCTCTCTTGTTGGAGAGCAACTATTTTTAATTTTAGTTATAAGTTTTAAATACTTATTGTTAGGCCTATAAAAGGCAGATTCAATAAACTAATAAAAGCGTATAAAAAAGAAAAAAAAATTTTAAAAATAATTTTGAGGAAAAATTATAATTTTGAAAAACAATTTTGAAAAAAAAAAAAATAATTTTTTTTTAAAGTATAATGTAGTGAATGATATTTTTTTGTTAGTTTTTCTAAATTGGAGAATTTTATTAGTTATGGATGTTCCCGAGTATACTAAGAAAATAACACTCAAAGGGAATGGTACTTTTTGATTTTTCAACATGAATGGCTAAAGATAATTAGACCATTAAATTCCTAAGCGTGTTTAAAATCCACAAAAGCGGGAATAATGGCTCCTATTGAATTTATTAGTTATTAATGGATTAATTAAAACCAGGAAAAGGGTAATAATGGTACATATTCTTCTTGTGTGGTACTTTTTTATTATTTTAATCAATCAAAAGGTACTTTTTCTTACTGCTAATGGTACCTTGTAAAATTAGAAACATAGATCTCAAATGATAAATAACAACAGGAAAGGGAAATCAACGGTACTTATATCATCTGATGGTACATTTTTATTATTCTCTGGTACTTTTCTAATCTACTCAATCAATGAACATAGAAACAGGAATTATAAGAACCCATGAATAATAAATTTGAAAAGTATAAAACAGTATTACAGCACCAATTACTTGGAAGTAGTTATAGAATTCCAACAAGTAAAGCTGGTGGTAGCGAGTAAAGTAATGTATACAGTAGTCCATTATACAATTTTAGTTATTGTTTCTCATTAAAACCTTGACCGATTAAGCTTGCTGATTATGGTTTCATTTCAGTTCATTTTTTGAGATTTCTCGATTTTACTCGCAACTGTGCAAGCACAATTACTGAGATTCTTACTAAATGTGTTAATTACCTTTTTCACCACTTTTGAGGTTCCTTTGACATTCTCATCACCACTTCCATGATATCTTTTACTTGAAAAATTTTCAATAACTTTTCATTTACGTCATTAAGAAAAGTCATTAAAAACGTTATTATAGATTTTTCAATGGAAAGGAAGCATTTTTGCTATCAAATATATGAAAACACTTTTAATGATATTCGTGCGAAAAACGTTTTCATTGTTAAAGCTTTGAAGCCATTTTTGATAAGGCTACATATAATATTACAAATCTATTTATTGACATCATTCTCATAATCATAAATCATAATTTTGTAATAATGTAATAACCCAAGTAGTTAAATAATTTTGACATTTATTTTCGCATAAGAGAAATAATAAATAGTTGAGATTCGAACCTGTGTAAATCTGTAATCCAATTATAAGTAGTCTTAAGTTTTTCTCACTACTCAAGCCCATTTAAACTAAGTATAAAACAGGATTACTTTACCAATTACTTGGAAGTAGTTATAGAATTCAAACTAAAAGGTATTATGAATTGCATCTTTGTAATATAAAGAAAAATATAAAATAACACTATGTAATACATATAACATTACACTGTGTCTAATATATGTTATATATATTACAATAAAACGGAACCAATAATGATTACACTATACTTACATCCTAAATTACATGATGTAACAACTCCTACAATGTGTTAGAACCCAAAACCAAAACCAACAACAAGAACAGCAAACATTAAGATTAACAACAAAACTAATACCATTATTATTATTAACAACATGTTCGCGCATCAGCAACATAAGTAGTACTCAGACGTTGTGTAAGTGTTTATACGAGGGAAAAAAAAACACATCATCTTTAGGTGAAATTCACACATAAGAAAGACAACGATTTGAAAGATGTGAAATCATTCATTCACTCGATTTCAACTCATACAGTTGAATATTATGCCATTCATGCATATAACTTACAGCATGTGTTTGAGTGTTTCCATCGATTTGCTGTTTTTTTTTATTTTTTTTTTTTTTTTTCATTTGCGAAAAACGTCTGTAGATAGAAAGCAGAAAACTCTTTAGACAAACGACTTCAATTTAATGTCACACTCTCTAAACGTATGACAGCAACAACAACTCAAGAACAACAATAACAACAACACAAACTTATAAAGTACATTAAAAGAAAGATGTCTTTTCTTGCGGATAAATAGATGAAGTAGAAGAAATTGCTAAAAATAAATGATAAAAAACATGGGAAAATAAATCGTTGCTTCAGTATTTTGCCACCTTTAACCATGTTGTAAACAAGCCCACACAAAACACACACATTCATATGTAAATTAGGGTGGCACCTTATTTGGAACTTTACAAATCTATACATTTTCAAAATTCTCTTAAAACTAAATTTGAAAAACAAACAATTTTTAAAAAAAAATTACAATAAAAGCCACATGTGGATTAAAAACGTAAATCTGAACAGTTCTGCAATACATACGAGTACCTATTATGAGTTAAGCTACGTATACACGGTTGTCACATTCTTACAATGTTGTCAGAAAATGTTCAATAAATGGTTAACAATCATATATTTCAACATAAGTTCTCATGGTTGTGTTAACCATTTTCTGAGCATGTTTCTGACAATCTGACAACCGTGTATGCGTAGCTTTAGCGTGGAACTGATTTGAATTTGGCAAATTTGAAGGAAATTTAGTTTTTAGTCACAAATTTGTTAAAATTATTTCTGAAAAATATATTTTGAAGCCCATTTTCTAAGAAGTATTGGGTATATACCTTAAAAATGCGGAATTTTTTAAATTTTTAGCTTTTATTTTAAAATATTTGTACAATATAAATTTATTCAAAGTATTGGCCTTGTTAGCTATGACCTTTTCCCATCTTTCTGGCAATATATGGGTTCCGTGCTAAAAGAACAGCACATCGTTGGAGGCCAAGAATGAATCAAGTCAATTTCGAATAATCTGTTTTGAAGTGAAGCTTATTCCAGAGAGAGCGTTCTACAGCGAAGCAAAACTTGCCAACCACTTCTTCCTAAATAGTTTTTAACAGGTATTGCAACATGTGGTCTAGCGTTGTCACGATGAAATATTTTTGTATCATGTCTGGTCCCATATTCTGGGCATTTTTCAAACGAATCAGTTGCGTTCGGTACAGGTTCCCCATGATGGTCTGTCCATATTACAGCAGCTCATAATAGATAGGATCCTTTTCACATACGGCCTCTTTTCTTTTATAGCGTTCAAACAGCATTTCAGACGTACAAAATCGTCTTTCAAGGACTCTCAACTTCAATTAGTATGGTACCCAATTTCCCTGCTTTTGAATGAATCCTGCTGCTTGCAAACGTTTTGAAATTGCTGCTTGAGTAGCTCCCAATGATTTTGCAAGCTCTTGTTGAGTTTGACAACAATCGTCATGGAGTAGTGCCTCCAATTCGTGATTAAAATGTGTTTTTGAAAGTTTTCAAAAAAAAAAAAAAAAAACAAGAGAGAAATAAATTTTTTTAGGAAAAAAAATTAAATTTTTTTTTTTCAAATTGTTTTTCAAAATTTAAAAACAATTTTTTTTCAACATTTTTTTTCAATTTTTTTTTTTAAATTTTTTTTTAAATTTTTTCCAATTTTTATTTTCAATTTTTGAAATTTTTTTTTAATTTATTAGTGAAAAAAATTTTTTTGGTAAGAAAAAAATTCGGGTTAAAAAATATTTTTCCCGATTTTGACTCATTGTAGGTACAAATCACTTATCTAGTACATCGTTTGAATGGACTTAAAATATCCATCATTAGATATCCATATTGTCTATATTAATGACTTAGTAATCCAGATGTAGATCAATAATAGGCCAAAAATCGAGGTTGTCCCGGTCTTTTTCTCATATCTCAGCCATTTGTGGTCCGATTTTCTCGATTTTAAATAGCGACCGAACCGGAAAAATTCCCGATGTATTGATGTATTAATTAAGTTTGAAAGTTATTTGTGGGCATCGGAAAGTTGATTTCAACATACGCTTTATATAACGATCCAGATCCGCTATATATAACGATCCAGAATATATATACTTTGTGGGGTCGCAAATGAAAAATGTAGAAATTACAAACGGAATGACAAACTTATAAATACCCTTGCCACTTATGGTGAAGGGTATACCAATTGGATTGGATTTTACTTGAGTTGCTGTCCCTCCCAAATGTCGTATATAAAGTCTTATCGTCTAATAACTGCTTAAGCTGCCTTTACACAATAATATTTTACGACACACATTTTTTGTGTGTTTTCGCAGCTTTAACATAACAAGAGATTTATTCGAAAGAGATTTATTCGAAAACATCATTGGTTTTTAAAATTGTAAATCTTGGGAGCATTGAAAATCCGAAAATTTGCAAAATAAGTCCCACCCTAATTGTACATGGATACATTCACACACTACAACAAAAGCCAAATTTGATCAATACAATCAGCTTCCAGATAAACGTATAAATGTAAAAAAAAAGGATATTTGCGAGGAGAAAGCTCAGCAGAGAGGAAGAGAAAAGTTATTTTATATAAATAGGAAATTGTAATGGGAAATTACAACATGTTTTGATGTTAGTATATTGACAATGTCATTGTTGTTACATTCTTGTTGTTATGGCTGTCATTCTCGTTGCTGTTATTGCTGTTGTTAACTTGGTTATATTGTTGCTCGATGTTGTGTTTAAATTGAAATGATGTTTTAGTTACTGCCACCTGATGCTTAAATTTCAAAATAAATAGATTTTTCAAATTATATTGTTGTCCTTGTAACAATAATATAATTAATGTTAGTATGTCTATATATATATATCGGTTTTATAAACAAGCAGGGGAATTTTGTAATCACAATTTACTTAAAATTTAACAACTATAACAACATTTCGGGATATTTTGAACAAATCCTAAATTATTTTGAAACAACTTAGAAAGGAGTTAGTATGAATATTTTTAAATACTATTCCCATATTTTTTAATGCTAATGGCAAAAAAAGCTTGACAGTATGTTTGATTTTCGTTTTTGTTTAATTAAAATCAATCATTTGAATTCATATCTTCTGTCAAATCATTGGCCCCATTATGTAGCACTGACAAACATATAGAGAGTGCATGGATTAAAATATGTGTATCTTTTAAATACATGAATTTATAATGTTATTTCATTTTAACATACATGAGAAAATAATAAATTTTCAAAAAAAATATAAAGACTTCTCAAATAATTAAGATTCACATAATAAATGGTTAGAAAATGCTTTCAATAATACTTAAAGCAACTACTGAAGAGTTACTGCCTACTTTTTTTTAATATAATAAAGCTTTTTTAAATTTAAAATTTAACTGTAACACAAATGTCTTCCTAAAGTTCACTGAACTTATGATCTTTACATTTTTAACATTTGAAAATATATGCAGGCATTTAAAATCAAGAAAAAATAAATAAATAAAATATTAACAGCTACTGGCCTAAAGACATCACGTTTGTTGAATGTATTGCAAGTTACAAAAATACAAACTTTTCTGTTTTACATTTTTCTTCTTTTTTTTTGTTGTTGAAAGTAACGCCTCCTACTTTCAACAATTGTGGCAAATCTACATTTAAACATTTCAAATAATGTTAAAATGATACAAAATGGTAAAAAAAAAGAGAAAAATTTCTTGAATAACAATTTCTGAAAATTAAGAGTTTTTATTGTTTTCAAAATATACAGAGAGAAATCAAGATTGACACACTTACATTTTAATGAATAATTTACCCAAATGTGGAATTGTATTTTGATTCAGACTTGCAAATATATAATTTAGGTGCTTCACTTACACACTTGGCAGGTTTGGGTATTAAATTATCAGCATAATGTGGAATTCGAGAACAACACTGGTTACCCTATAACCTACTTACAAGGCATTTAACAGCCAGGTGTAAGAGAGGGTGGTTATTTGACACTTTACTCAAAGCTATTTACTGGTGAAACTACTAGTGAATAATTTGATAACAAAAATATCATAAAATTGCATTCTACAATTGAATTTTTTTTAAATGAAATAAAGAAATAGTTTGGATTTTTAATTTTACTTTAGGTTATCATGGGTTAATGAAATCCAGGAAAAAATTTTTAATAGTTACGATCCAATAGAATACAGAAATGATTCTTAACAAAAAGATATCATGCATTTTATATATTTATAAGTAATTTTTAGTGTATAGGTTTGACTTTGCTGTCTTGGTAAATTTTTAATGGTCTAGAAATATAAAAAGAAAAAAAGGCGCTCTAGGACAATATTGACCCCATATAACAAAAATTGCCAATGACCTACCCAAGGAAACAATTTGAAATTAAATATACGAAATGTATTTTTATACCCTTCACCATGAGTGGCATTTGAATTTAACGGTCTGTAACGACTGCCTGCAGCATTCATCATGTTTATAAACACGTCCATCAGTAGAAGCTTCTACTTATCAACAATGTTTATAACATGCGGTTATTAGCATTGTTTGTAAGTATGGCAACACTAAATGTTTAAGCTGCTAACATTAACATCGAAAGCTCTAGAATTCGAACATACTAGTTTGTCCGTTAAGAGCATTGTAGAAGATTCCCGAAGGATGGCGTGTGTATAAATAGTGGCAGAGGTTGCAGTCGCGAGTGAGTGAGTTTATCATAGGCGCTGTTAGACTTAACATCAACTGTCATGTACATTTAAGCTTGTACTTTATAAAGACACTGAGTGAATACTTCAACTATTGTTGTTGTACATTTTAAATAAATAAAGAGTTGTTAAAATTTTAAACTACTAAAACTGCTTTTATTTGCAATCAAAAGTATCCGGTTTATTTAAAGGAAATAAACCAACGTTTTAAAAAGGTTAAAACGTAACAATATGTTTGTCATTCCGTTTGTAATTTCTACATTTTTCATTTGCGACCCCACAAAGAATATATATTCTGGATCGATATAGATAACGGTGTCGATATAGCCATGTACGTCTGTATGTTGAAATCATACATGATTTATATATCCATATTACCGCTATAACCCCGGTTTTTGTTTTTAATAACTTATATGTCAGTTTGAAGGGTACATATCTGTCATTTATTCCCTCTTAGTTATTGAACATTATAGTGAAACAACAAAGTTTATTAGTTTTTTATTTATGACCAATGATGTTGACAATTTTTGCTTCGAAAATGTAATATTTTATACCAACGAATCGTCATATGCGGGAAGTTTTGCTTTACTTCTTTAATTTGAAAAAAGTGCAGCTGAAGCACACCTGTTCTTCACCGTAGCTTATGGGTAATGTCTTTTATCGGTTTCAACGTGCGAGAGATGGTTTGTGCGTTGATTTGTACAGGGAAGTCAAAGATCATCCAGGCCAGCCAAACAAGTTTGAAGACCAAGAATTGGAGGCATTACTACAAAAAGGTTGTTGTAAAACTCAACTAGAGCTTGCAAAATCAGTGGAAACTACTCAAGCAGCAATTTCAAAATGTTTGCGAGCAGTAGGATTCATTAAAAAGCAGGAAATTGAGTACCATACAAATTGAAGCCGAGAGACTCTGAAAGATGATTTTGTAGGTCCGAAATTATGCTCGAACGCTATAAAACAAAATCATTTTTGCACCGAATCATTACTTAGGATGAAAAATGAATCCATTAAAATAACCCAAAGCGTAAGAGATCGTATGTGAAGCCCGGCCAACCAGCCGAATCGACACCATAGCCAAATATCCATGGCGCTAAGGTAATGCTCTGTAGGGCGATAAAGGGTCATGAGCTGCTGAAATCTGACCAGACCATCACAGGGGACCAATACCGAACGCAACTGATTCGTTTAAAGTGAGCATTGGCCGAAAAATACCAAGAATATGTGGCCAGACGTGAAACCGTAATATTTCATCATGACAACGCTCGGCCACATGTTGCAATACCTGTTAAATAAAGGGGTTAAGAAGTTTTGCTTCACCCACTGTATAGTCCAGACCGTGCCCAGTCCGACTATTTTTAGTTTTGATCGATGCTGAACGCTCTCTCTGGGAAACGCTACACTTTTTAACAAAGTATACGATTGATTTGATTTGTTCTTGGCCTCAAAAGTGTAGCAGTTCTTATGTCTCGGAATCCATATGTTGCCAGAAAAATGGGAAAAGTTCATAGCTATAATGACCAATACTTTGAATAAATTTATCTTGTACAAGTGTTTCAAAGTAAAAGCTAAAAATTTTAGGAAAAAAAACAGCATTTTCAAGTCATTAATTGAAGATGATTTAATTTACAACACAATAGGTCAGATAACCTAGAATATTGCAGGTGTTACTTTGGTATTCAAAGAAAAATGGCATTTTTTGAGGTAAATGATCGGATGCTTATTTCATAATAAAGAGGAAGGTATGCCGTTAATAATGAAAAACTTCAGCCAAATGGCCACCACGACCACGCTTACAGGACCGTATCCTTTTCATGAAATCTTCCATAACCAAATCGCAAAGTGGCTGCCCTATGTCCTCGATAGCCTCATGAATTCAAATGTCAAAGAATAAAAGCTTCAAAAGTGACAGATACCGAAATACCGGGTGATTCAAAATAACACCTCTTGTTGGAAAATCCTTTATTATAAATATATTTTATATACAATATAAACTAGATGACGGAGAACAATTTCAGACCCTGGGTGCACCGAAAATTCAAAAAGTGCAAAATGTGGGCCACTTTAATTAACAAGCATGTAGTTATTGGCCATTACTACCTTCAAATCTGCTGGGTTATTACACTCAGTAGCTTTATAATAAAGGGTTAAAGGTTTTTCATAAATAAGTGGCTTCGTCTACCAGAAATTTAAATTCATTTCTCTTTATCTCTTCTTACTAAAGTATTAGTCCACAAATATCCATGTATCCCTTTTTAAGTATTTAAGATTTTCCTACATAGCAACTATATGTAAAATTTTAAAACACTTGTAATGCATATTATAGTGTGTATAGATCTGAATTATTTATGAGATTTAAATTATTGTTTTTATTTGATTTTTGTGATGTCTTAAGAAAGAAATAAAATCAAAAAAACGTAGAGAGTGAGGAGTTTGTTTGTTTTTATATTTTATGTTTAATATTTAAAAGGAATTATAAAACAAGTGACAATAAAAAGTCTATAATACCTTAAAAAAACAAAATAAAAATCATGGGAAAATTTTTCAAAATACTTAAGAGCAAATGAATACGGAAAGAATCTTAAATAAAAAGTTTCTTTAATAATTTCACTAATATTCTGCTACCCAATCGGCGAAAATGAGCAGTGTTTGTCCCTATTCAAATTCTTCACAGTATTGAGCATATAATCCTTAGCTCGTTATGTATTTCTAGCTTTTTTTATTGTTGCTTGATACATGCTACTACTGCTACTACTGCCACTACCCCAAAACTCTGCTACATCATCTAACGTACTCTGTGGCTGTACAACCATATCCTGACATCACGTTTTTGTATTAGAATCATAATTCTTTTAAATCAAGTCAATACCGCACACATTACAACAGAGACAAAAGCGTACGAGAGTGTGAGAAAGTTAACGAAAAAAAAAAAAAAAAACAAATCTGAGCCTTATTGTATGAAAAATAATATAAAGCGTTGATTGCTTTTTTCCCGCCATTCTCTTGCGTTATGCTGTGCAGTGTATAATAATACTCGGTTTGCTAGGTTTTCGTAATATATAAGATGTTTTTTTTATGAAAAACGAAATAAATAAATTCTATATAAGAAGTTTAAAAAATGATTTGATGGAATTTTATTTTATTTTATTTCATTTTTTTTTTTTTTTTTTTGGAATTGCAAACATTTCTCACGGAAAATCCTTATAGCAAGACAAGTGCATATTATTGGATTTATAAAGTCGAAAAATAAAAAATAATATAACAACAATAATATCAACGTAAAATTAGCGGGGTAAACTGAAAAGTTTTTTAAATAAGTTTGTAAAATGAATCAAGTCAATGTTAAAATTTAATTTCCAAATCGGTCCAACTCCAAGAGTTGAAGATCAGTTGAGTTTTCTTATAAAGGAGAATGCTTCAGATATGTTTAATATTATTTGTTACATTGTTCTAAATAAAAGTAAAAAAAACGAACGTTAGAAAAATATGTTACCAGAAAACCCATTGTTTTTTCGTCAATAAGTGAAGATCATTTGAATCTCTTACTGATGTGTTCTAATAAAATTTTGAATTCAATAACTTTTTGAAATGACCTTAAAAACGTAGTCGCCCAAAAAATCCTTTATCAGTTTTCATCAACAAGTGAAGATTATTTGAGATCGCACACTCAATTCAATAACTTTTCGAAACGACATCAAAAACGAAGTCGCCCAATAAATCCTTTGTCAGTTTCAATAAACAAGTGAAGATCATTTGAGGTCGCACACTGAGATGATTTAAAGAAATATTGAATTCATAAACTTGTTCGAAACGAGATCATCGCCCAATAAATCTAAAGTGTTTTTGTTATCCAATAGGATCCTAACTGGGATCGGGGATCTACTAAAGCATATACCTGAACATGTATCTGGATATATTTATTTAATTATATTCGGCTGTGCCGAATCTTATATATCCTTCACCAAATTATACATTAAAATAAATATTTTTAGGTAAACAAAATGAATTTTTTTTTTTCAAAATTGAAAAAAAAAAATTTTAAATTGTTTTTCAAAATTTAAAAAATAATAATTTTTTTCAAAATTGGTTTCAAAAAAATTTTTTTTTCTTAATAGATTTTTGAAATTTTTTTTTCAAAAATTTTCAAAACTATTTTCAAAATTTTTTTTTTAAATTTACTAGTGAAAAAAAATGTATGACAAAAAAATTTTTTTGGAAAAAAAAAATTCGGGTTCAAAAATATTTTTCCCGATTGTGACCTATTGGAGGACCAAATTACTGCAGCGTTATATAGATCGTTGCAATGGACTTTGAAATATCTATCATTAGATATCCATATTGTCTATATTAATGACTTAAATCGAGGTTGGCCCGGGTTTTCCTTATATATCAGCCATTTCTCTATTTTAAATAGTAACCGAGCCGGGAGAATTCGCAATATATTGACGTATGAATCAAGTTTGTAAGTTATTTGAGGTTTTTAGAAAATTGATTTTGTGGAAATTACAAACGGAATAAAAAACTTATATATACCCTTTTCACGAAGGTGAAAGTATAATAAATAACTTGGACACATTAATGCAAAATTAATGCAATTTTATCATTATAATTTAGAAAATCAAAACATAGATTTACGGTAATATTAATTTCACTACTTCTTATCTGAAGTTTAGTAATTATTTTCTTCAATACCCACTGACCCATTCTTCATCATTATAATAATGCGAAAGAACTTTTAAGCTTAACCTCCTACTATGCAAGTAATGGGAAAACTCTAGGTGGTCGTGGTGTTGGAAAAGTTCTAGTAAGGAGGGGAGGGTAAAGCAAGGAAAAATGAAAAATACATTTTTCGATATGAAAAATACTGACATGTGTGAAAAGTTATTGAGGAAACACGCCAAAAATATAAAACATGCGAAATGCAAGGGAAAGGGAAGAATATCAGCATAAAAAAGTAAGGAGTAAGAGAATGGTACTACTTAAATACCATAAACATACTTGTGGTATGAAATGTTAAGAAAACTTTAGGTGTGAGAGTATAGAAAGAAAGAAAGGATGGCTGGCTGGATGGATGGATGGATATCCTGGCTGTGGTGTTTGTTGACGATGATGAAAGTATGAATGAATAAAAAGTGTATTAGGAAAAACGTGATGAAGCTTATAGCAATACAAGCAAACACATAAAAAGTTAAAAAAATAAAATAAAATGCCATTAGATGGCTGGCTGGTAGATGAACAAGTTGTGTGTGTCTGTGTGTTTTGCTGTATTTGAAGTATTACAAGTGTAACTTGACATACAATAATAAGCGCAAAGTAGTTGTACACAGTAAGTACTAGTAGTGGAAGAAAAAGCACAAGAAAGTTCTTTTGTATACAAGTCCTCCTCATCTTTATCAAAATGCTGAAGCAGCCACCAACCAACCAATATCACTAGTGCTGTTGCGGCATTATCATCAGCTTCTTCAGCATGCCAGTGTACTACATACAACCAGCACAAGTACTTTTCATCATTTCGTTATGCATTTTTCATAACATGAACATTTTTCCAAAGCTGTTTATAATGTATGTATGTGTGTCAAACATGACGTTTTCTTTTTTCGCCAAATAGACATAGAAAAATTGTCGTAAATACTTACATGTAATTTTAGGAAAAACAGAAAAAAAAGTAAAAAAGACGTGTTGTGTTGAATTATGAAAACGTAACGAGCAACAACATGCTTGTCATAAACTATAGAAAAAAGCGTTTGTTTTGAAATATAAAGTTTTGTAAGAAGCAGGGTAGGGAAAACTATTATAGATATTTAGGTTTTCTAACAACATACCATTACATAATCATTAATTGGTATGAAAATAAAGGCTCTGGAATTGAGCTACATCTAAAACTAACTTATTGTAATATATAGCAGACATTATAGAATCGATATAATGATAATAAAGCATATATGATGAAATTGCTTTTGAACTTGTTATCAAAGTCTGTGTTCGTTGCTACACTAAGGACTGTCAATAAAAACGCAAACATGTGAATATATTAGTAAAGGTAAAGCTATTAATTATTGGATTTTGTAAAGATGTTTCTGTTATTTATTGCCTTATATATAAATAAATAATTTATTGTAGGGAATTGTACAACGTTTTCCGCGTATTTTCTAGTACCAGCTGTCCATGTGTAGTTCATATTTTTAGTGGTAGTATTAGGCACTGTTGTAGTCTTCTTTATCTACAGAATTTCCATTTCTCTGTGTATTTACTGGAGTAGCATAATTAAGAATTTGGCTAGGTAAATGGTGATACAGGGCCCTGTCTTAGGAATGAATGTAACTTATTTTGAAGACAAACTTTTGTAAGACTAAAAGTTTGTGTTTTTGGATCACAACGCACAAGTATATTTAAGCATATGTTGATCGTGTTTCTGAAACAGTTAAGGAATACTTCCCATGCTAATTTTTCGTGGACCCAAGATCCACCGTTCACTACACAACATGGGTCGTTTCATACTGAATCTTAAACCTCAATGGTGGGTTTATTTATTTTGAATATTAACCCCAATCATGAGTAGTTTTCTACTGAATCTTAAGACTCCATCGTGTATCCTTTTCTACTGAATTCTACTTCTCAATTGTGGGAAATTTCATACAGAATCATAAGCTTTAATCGTGGAACTTTTATACATAACCTTAAATCTCAATCGTTGGTCATTTAATACGGAATTTTATATCTAAATATTGGGTCTTATCACAATGAATGTTAACCTTAATCGTGGGTCATTTCATATTGAATCCCAAATCTCGATCAAGGGTCTTTTCGCACTGAATGTTCATATAGAATATCAAATCTCAATGAATGATAAACCTCAAACCTGGCAATGTTTATACTGAATATTCGACAATAAATTTGGACCCTTTTATAATCAATGTTAAACCTGAATCATAGGACTTTTTATGCTATACCCCACCTCAAATGCTTAAACTAAGTAGTCGTTCATTTTATGCTGAATATTTAACCTTAATACATTTAGGTTAAATATTCATATTTGTCTAACTATTAACTCTCAAGATCCGATCCTTTTATACTGATTTTCATCACACGAATTTTGAACCTAGAGTTGACATTTTTGTACTCAATAGTCGGTCTTTTTATAAGGCACCTTAATAGTAGATCTTTTTATGCTGAATCTCATACTGAACCTCAATAGTCGAATTTTGTATACTGATATTTTTATACGGAACCACCAATAGTCGATCTCTTCATACTGATCCTTAATAGTCGATCCATTTATAAGGAATCTTAATAGTCGATATTTTCATACTGAACCTGAATAGTCGATAATTTCATGTTGAATCTCAATAGTCGATATTTTTATCTTTTTATACTGAACCTCAATAGTCCATCTTTTCATTTTCAATAGTCAGTATTTTTAATTCCTTTTTTAACGTTCTACTTAGCGTTCATATCTGTAACATTTTAAAATTTGTAGATTATATGACCAACATTAGCTTTATTTCGAGGTAAATAGGTTTTAAAACATTTTCTACACAGTCCCATTACCTTCACAGAAGTTTTTGATTCTTTTATCAAAAACTGCTTAAACTTCTTTGATTTAAAATCATCCCTAAACTTATTGTTTTTATCATCAGATCTTTATTTAACTTTCTAACACCTCTGGAAACATGGACAAACCTGGTCATGGACATGTAACTCCATTGAAATTTGTATATATGTTTAATTCGTAAAATTTTAGTTGGATCTTTTTATACCCTTCACCTTCGTGAGGGGTAATTTTCCGATCCTATAAAGTAGGCATATTCTGGATCCTAATAGATAGCGAAGTCGATTAAGCCATGTCCGTCTGTTGAAATCAAGACCCCAAATAACTTACAAACTTTATTCATACATCAATATATCGGGAATTCTTCCGGCTCGGTTGCTATTCAAAATCGAGAAAATCAGCCCACAAATGGCTGAGATATAAGGAAAAAACGGGCCATCTTCGATTTTTGGCCTATTTTTGATCTATATCTGGATTACTATGTCATTAATGTAGACAATATGGATATCTAATGATAGATATTTCAAAGTACATTGCAACGATCTATATAAGGCTATGTAATTTGGACCTACAATATGTCAAAATCGGGAAAAATATTTTTTAACCCGAATTTTATTTTTTCTACCAAAAAATTTTTTTGCAATAATTTCTTTCACTAGTAAATTAAAAAAAAAATGTAAATATTAAAAAAAAAAAGTTTAAAAAAAAATATTTTTTTTAAAAAATTTAAAAAAAAAACTATTTCGAAAAAAAAAAAATTTGGAAAAAAAATTTTTTTTCTAAATTTTGAAAAACAATTTTGAAAAAAAAAAAATTTTTAAATTTTGAAAAAAAAATTTATTTTGTTTACCAAAAAATATTTAAAATTTTTATTTAAAGTATAATTTGGTGAAGGGTATATAAGATTTGGCACAGCCGAATATAGCTCTTTTACTTGTTTATTGTTCAGTTGTCCTTTTCTCTGCTATGAAAAGAAAAAACTAAGCGATTTTAAAAGTTATTATATCTCAAATATATGTATGTTGACCCAGATAATTACATATGTTGTGATATTGGAAAAATAATTAACAAAACGAGTGTTGCACTCTTATAGTTTACTTTATAATTGAAAATAATGTTTCAATCCATTCAAAAATATTAACAAATACTTTAAAAGAGTAATATTTTTTAATATATTGGAAACCACTTGAAATAATCTTAGACTTCTCAAGTGCTATAACCTTAAAACAAATGATTTCAACCTGTTCTAAAAGGACATAGAGATAATGTACAAATAAATGTCATAATTTTGTAATACGAAACAGGGATTGGTTCTTCCTGTCTGATTTACATATAAATACTTGAACATAAGCGCATTGAAAGGGAAATAACCACCCAAGAGCCATTGAGGAAAAATCCTTTTTCTATCATCAAACACTAAAACATGCTAAAAAACAAACGAAAACAACAGCTGTTTTAAACAAATACTTATACAAAAGACAATAACTAGGACTGTTGTGCTAATGTGTGTATGTGTGAGAGAACTAATACATAAAAAAAAAAAACAAAACAATAGCTTACAAGCAACAACAACTGCTAGGTTTTTTATTTTTTTTTTTTTTTTGTTTTTTATACTGCAAATGATGGCAATTGATGATGATGTCGATACCATTACACAGTGATTGTGACTGCGACTTACGACTACTAATACGAATACAATCGATGTTAGGACTGCTGTTGTTGCTGCTACTGCTGCTTTTGCTTCCTGTAATGCGGCAGCTTAATATGAAAACTGAGATTTTCAAGCTGAAAATTGTTTATAACTCAAGTGCCAATAAAAATGTTAAGTGGCTTTGAAGACAGAAAAAAAAAACAACAACAAAATATAAACGACGACATTCCTATAATCTCTCTTCCCCCACACACATCGCACTCACCCTACAATTAAAGAACAGAAAATATGAAAAAAGTAGAGATCATAGGATTTATTTTGCTTTCAACGATTTTCAACACTTGAAGGCAAGACACAATAATATGTAATATCTATCTATGTATGTAGTATGTATGAACTTGCCGATAAATAAGAAAATGAATAATAAAAGAAATGTGTTATAAAAATATATATTGTATTATAAAAAAAATAATATAAATGAAAGATACAAACAGATACATCCAGATACATAGGATGTATGTATGTACATATGGATGTAATAACTGCACTAAGTTAGTAGTAGTAGTAGTAGTAGTATTAGTATTATTTATTTATTTCTGTTGTTTTGTTGTTCACTTTATACTTGTTTCATGTTTTTAAGATGACAGTAAATGACAAATAAAAGTGTCAGCTTGACAACAACAACAATAATAACAATAATTTACAACAATATTATCAGCAATGAAAACTACTTGTAACAGCAGCAATAATAAATTGTCAAAATCAAATAATAGAAGATAATAAAGATGAAGAAAAACTAATAAAAAATAAAAAAAATACAACGGAAATACAAGTTTGGGAAAATTAGAAAAACTCCCACAGCTATTAAAATTTACTAATCTTTGTTTAATGCTTTTTAAATCTTAAAGATTTTTAAGCTGATGTAAAGAAATTTTTCACTTTTCAAGAGAACAGCTTAAAGTCACTTGAATGTTGTTCACATGTTTTCACAATTTCTTAAATTTTTCTTTAATGGGGGAGAGAGAAGTTTTTGTTTAATTGTTGACTCTGTTTTAATATGACTGCAATAAATTACTTACGAAAACTTGTTCATGAGTCTATAAGTTCTATACGATAGTATAATGTCTGCTTTAAAATGTTATAACAAATCTGTATTTTAAAGAGTCCATCAATAAAGTTTTCTTAAAAATGTCGGTTTAAACAAATGGGTTCAGCGATCTATTCAAAGCAAAAACGAACTTCAATAGTGGATTTTTTTTAATTTAACTTCAATAGTTGATATTTTTATACGAAAAATAACTTATCCTCATTTTTTTAATTGAACTTCAGTAGTCGATATTTTTATATTGAACCTCAATATATAAAATTTTCAAACGTAACCTCAAAATGTAGTAGATATTTTTTACGGAGCGTTACTTAACTTTCGATTGTTTTTATGTTGTTTGTTTATACGAAACCTTAATCTTTTCAAAGTCGATTTTTTTATACCGAAAATTTTTTAAATTGATCTTTAGAGTCAATACTTTAATGATCGACCTTTTTATACTGAAAATTAATAATCGATATTTTTAAATGTAAATTCAATGGTGGATCATTTTATACCAAACCTCAATAGTCGATCTTTTTTGTGGAAGCTCAATACGTAGCAGATCTTTTTTACTCAGCCTTAATTGTTGATCTTTTTATTGTGAACCTAAATCGTCGATCATTTTTTACTGAACTTCAATAGTCGATATATTTATACGGAACATTATTAATATATATTTTCAAATAGAACTTCAATAGTCGATGATTTTATACTGAACCACACTATTCTATATTTTTAAACGGAACATAAATTGTCGATCTTATGCAAAGATCGTTAATAGTGAATCTGTTTCAAGTTGATCTTTTTATACATACAGAACATTAATAATCGCCATTTCTAAATATAATTTCAATAGTCGATCTTCTTATACTGAACCTTAATAGTCGAATTTCTTATATGGTACTTTTTAAATGGAACCTTAATTTTTTATCTTTTTAATCCGTTTTGGAGCATTTTTCTTAGAGTTTATATACAAATTTGCTAATAAAATGTTCTATCTCATGGATGCAGTTAATTTCTTTTGATGATTTTCAAGCAAAGACTTTTTGTAGCAAAGACATTTAATGAAATATTGATCATGTTCTGCTCCTGAATATTAGCTCGAACATACGCTATAGAAATACTTCAAAGTTTAATCGTCAATTATACAAAATTGTAAATTGTTAAAAACAATTTGTTTTGTGGTGATTTGTCCCTTTTTATACCCTTCACCATGACTGGCAATGGTATATATACATTTGTAATTCCGTTTGTAATTTCTACATTTTTCATTTGCGACCCCACAAAGTATATATATTCTAGATCGTTATATATAGCCATGTCCGTCTGTATGTTGAAATCAACTTTCCGTAGCCCCAAATAACTTACAAACATAATTGATACATCAATATATCGGGAACTCTTCCGGCTCGGTTACTATTTAAAATCAAAAAAATCGGCCCACAAATAGCTGAGGTATAAGGAACCGGAACAACCTCGATTTTTTGCCTATTTTTGATCTATATCTGGATTACTAAGTCATTAATACAGACAATATGGATATCTAATGATAGATATTTCAAAGTTCATTGCAACGATTTATATAAGGCTATAGTAATTTGGACCTACAATGGGTCAAAATAGGGAAAATTATTTTTTAACCCGAATATTTTTTTTTACCACAAAAAATTTTTATAATTTTTTTTTCACTAATAAATTAAAAAAAAAAATTTTAAAAAATTAAAAAAAAAAATTTGGAAAAATTAAAAAAAAAAAAAATTCGAAAACAAAAATTTAAAACAATTTTGAAAAAAATTTTTTTTTTTAAATTTTAAAAAATAGTTTTGAAAAATAAAATTATTTTGTTTACCTAAAAATATTTCAAATTTTTATTTTAGAGTATAATTTGGGGAAGGGTATATAAGATTCGGCACAGCCGAATATAGCTCCATTACTTGTTTATCTTAACGTGCGTTAATATCTGTAACTTTTTAGACATTGAATGTTATGTGCCCAATATTAGTCTAAAATCGATGTATATAGATTTCAAAACATTTATAGTGTAACATGGCTGACTTTGTTGTGGGTTCGGTTCTAAACAAGGAAGAGGGTTTCTTTATCCAACAGTGCCTTTAAACCTCCACAAATTTGGAATACAAATGGACAGCTGGTACTAGAAAAGAACCCGATAACTTTGCAAAATTTATATCTAAGACATTTGATCGCGAAAGAGCCTCTGATATTTTTCCTCATTGTTGGACAACTTCCAATCAATTCTCAATAAAGGCAACCTAGTTAATTACCGCCTAGTTACAATTTGTTTTGAGCTCTCTAAAGTTATGGAGAGTATATTGGACTATTACCTTGTCAACTACGCAGTGATCGTTCTACTGTAGTCCTAATGGTATTTCAGCTTTTAGTAGATCACATGGGGTAGAGTAAGATTAAATCACTAGTTTAGTAAAATCTACTTTTCGCAATATAAATACAATAAAAGCATACAAATTCCAATGGATTAAGTTTGGAAACGAATTACAAAATAATTCCCCAGAGATTATACTCTTAAAAATACTGGCTTACTCCTTGACCTCTCAACAATATCCAAATGAGGCCAATTGTACCTGGTTAATTTAAAGGTATTTAAAACTCTGTGTTGCATACTTGCACATAAACGATTCAAGAGTTAACTACTGCACTGTCTTTGTTTGGGTAGCGAAGTTGTTAGGCTTCAGATAACCTTTTGATTCTATGATCGTTGGAATCTTTAACATTTTAAAAGAAACATTACGTTTATTGGGTTTATTGACACGTTATCACACATACTTCTTCGCATTCTATCAACTTTGTATATACACTACCTAAATTCCTCCAAATATGGAATATAGCTCCCATATATGAGTTGTTGGAAATGGCTCAAAGGAGAGGGTGGATGTTACAGGCGACGATCTGGTGATACTCTGAAACATCGTTGGAATGCAGCTGGCTTATCTTTATTTTATACGTATTATCATGGGGGTTCTTCTCGGTTATTATCGTCAATCAAAATTGAGATAAAACTTTGAAATATTAATCAAGTTCTCAAATCAATATTTAATATTAAAGTTTTGTTTCTATTTCTTCCAAATGTAAATAAAATAGCTTTTATACTCCTGAATTCCCCTAAAAAAGACATGCTTGTCTCTCTGCCACTTGATGAAATCTTCTTATTTTCTTTATGATTTTTTTTTTTTTTTTTTGTTTTGGTTTTTATTAAACTACTAAATATTTATAGTTTCACTACTATTTTATAGTTTATTGTAGTTGTGTCTGCATTCTAACATTTTTATTAAATTTTGTACAAAAATATTATAAATTTGTTAAACTAATTTTGCACAAATGCTGCTTTATATTTAACTATAACAAACTATAGTATAAGAAGAAAGGAAGGAAGGGCCCTGGTAAATATATGAGGTCATAATTTTTTACAACTTTTGAACGTGATAACTTGAGGGTTTTATGCAGATATTTTACATTTTTTTTAATATTGGAATATTTGCAAAAGTTTACTAGCAAACACAGGGTAATAAAAAAATATAATAATAATAAATAGAAATAGTTTCAAGTTGTACAACATTTATGTTTGTAATATTAACAAAAAAATACACAATAAAAATAAAACAACTTTTAAGAGAAAACTGTTTTAAATGATTTCTATTAATGCTATTAAAATTAAGCAAAATCTGGGAACATAGTTTAGTAAAATATAAATTAGCATAGACCTTTTATAGGAATTATAAAACATATAGTTTAAAATTCCGTGGTTATCGTTATTTGAGTTGTTAAATGTCAATCAATGATTGCAATGGTTGATACAATCATGTAAATCGTATATTAACCATATTATAGTAACCACAATCATATAAATAGTTACTGTGACTAAAATATTTTTAAAAAAACTTGTAAAAATATTGAAATGGTTACAGTAAACATTCACAACATTATTTTATTTCTGCGTGCAGGCCAGCCAAAGTTTTGCAGGCATTACTTTATAAATATTGTTGTCAAACTCAACAAGAGCTTGCAAAATCATTGGGAGCAACTTAAGCAGTACTTTCGAAACGTTTGCGAGCAGCACGATTCATAAAAAGCTGGCAAATTGGGTATCATACGAATTGAAACCGAGAGACCTTGAAAGACGATTTTGTATATCCGAAATAACGTTTAAAAGCTATAGAAGAAAATCATTTTATCATCGAATCATTTCTTGCGATGAACAATGGATCCATTACAATAACCCGAAGCGTAAGAGATCGTATGTGAAGCCCGGCCAACCAGCCAAATTGACACCAAAGCCAAATATCTATGGCGCTTAGGTAGTGCTCTGTATTTGGTGGGACCTAAAGGGTCCCATCTATTATGAGCTGCTGGAATCTTAACAGACGATAACATGGAACCTATACCGAAAGCAAATGATTCGTTTTAAGCGAGCATTGGCCGAAAAACACCCAAAATACGCGAACAGACATGAAACGATAATATTCCATCATGACAAAGTTCGGCTACTATTTGCTTCGATCGATGCAGAACTCTCTCTCTCTCTGGGATAAGTTACCTTGGAACACAGTAGCCGATATTGATTCGTCCTTGGCCTCAAAAAATAAGCAGTTCTTTTGGCTCTGAAACCATATGTTTCCAGAAAGATGGGAAAAGGTCATAGCTAACAATAGCCTCCAATAGTTTTTCCACTTTTATTTCTGTACGCTTAGGTTTTTTCATACACTGAACATTCAGACAACAATTCAAATTAAAAACAAGTAAGAGAGCTATATTCGGCTGTGCCGAATCTTATATACCCTTCACCAAATTATACTTTAAAATAAAAATTTTAAATATTTTTAAGTAAAGAAAATTAATTTTTTTTTCAAAATTTAAAAAAAAAAATTTTCTTTAAAATTATTTTTTTTTAAATTTTTTTCAGTTTTTTTTTAATTTTTTAAATATTTTTTTTTTTTAATTTATTAATGAAAAAATTTATGACAAAAAATTTTTTGTTAAAAAAAATCGGATTCAAAATATTTTTCCCTATTTTGACCCATTATAGGCCCAAATTACTATAGCCTTATATACATCGTTGCAATGGACTTTGAAATATCTATCATTAAATATCTATATTGTCTATGTATATTAATGACTTAGTAATCCAGATATAGATAAAAAAAATAGGCCAAAAATCGAGGTTGTCCCGGTTTTTTCCCTATATCTCAACCATTTGTGGGCCGATTTTCTCGATTTTAAATAGCGACCGAGCCGGAAGAATTCTCGATATATTGATGTATTAATTATGTTTGTAAGTTATTTGGGGGCTACGGAAAGTTGATTTCAACATACAGACGGACACGGCTATATCGACTTCACTATCTATATAACGATTCAGAATATATGTACTTTGTGGGGTCGCAAATGAAAAATGTAGAAATTACAAACGGTATGACAAACTTATATATACCCTTGCCACTCATGGTGAAGGGTATAAAAATCAAATATGTATGATTCAATTTTTACAAGTTGGCGCTACAATAAGGAAAGGAACTGATGTACTACTACATATTTAGTTAGTCTTTATAAGTCATTTTTAACAGCATAAACATAAACATTATTTCCAGGAAATAGAGAAACAAAATATTTCTTACTAAATTGCTGTAAATCTTAAACACAATTTAAAGCATTTAATAACTAATAAAATGTATAACCTCTTAGTTAATTTACTAAATACTTTTGTATTAATTGACATCATTAAAAATGTTTTGACATCCGTTTACAGAAATTACAAAAAGAGGAAAATAATTTGCATATTTCTTTTAATTAAATTACAAGTAGTTATTAACTGTTCTAATACAATTAACTAATAGTAATATTAAATAAATTGTATAATTATTTCTTGTTAAAAATTAACATTTGACCGCCTGCTTGTTTAAATTTTCGGCCCTACAATTAAGTGAGAATAAGTTGTCACAAAGCAAACAGAAAAAAAAAAACTTAATAAAGAGATTATTAGACAAGATGTCATGAGAAATGTGTGTCAAAAAGTTTTATTTAAACCAATAAACTAAATGAGGGACAAAAAAAAAAAACCAACAAACTAAAAGTAGCAACAACAAAAAAGAAAAAACTAAATTATTTAAAACAAACTTTTTAGTTGCGCTCGGGCATACAAATATTTATTAAATTATACTGTGTGGAGTTTTATTTTAATTAATTCATTAAAAACTCATCATCATCAACAGCATGGAAAATAAAATTAAATAAAGTTAAGTTAAAAAAAAAATATCATGAGCCATTTTGGGGGCTAAAAAATATTCACTCAAATATTTTTTTTAGATTGTTACTGTCCGTATAGGGGACGTTTTTCACATTTTAGTTTAAATTTCTTTTTGATTTTTTTCTATAACAAACTTTTTCTTTTTTTAATATATATAAACACTATTTCTATACAAAATTTATGTTCATATGATATGTTTTTTTCTGTTTCTTTTAGTTTTCAGTTTGAAATCAAACTAAATAACAAACAAACTATGTATATTTTCCAGTTTTAATAAACAAACATATTAAAAAAGACACAAAATTTATTTCCATTATTATAAATTATTTTTTTCTTTTATTTTTAAAGTTAAACACAACAAACTACACTCTTTCACATATGAATATATGTACATACAACATAGTTTGTTTAAATTAAATTATTATGATCATAACCGAGTATTAAAACAACATGCAAATCTGCCAGACACATAAAAATATAGAATAGAATTTATACCGGCGAACTTGGGTGTCATAAAAAAATTTCATAAATTTTTAAAGAATATTTTTTAGAGGGAAAATTAATAAAAAATTTAAACAAAAATTTTTGCTAAAATTGACATTGAGCAGCACAGTGGGCAAAAGTGAGTTTAAATTTTAAGGCGATAAATTTTTTGTGAACGTTTTTTTGTCACTTTTGACTTCTTTTTAACATGGGCTCTCGAAGCTTATGGAGAGCATATGGAACTACAAGGGAGGGAGTCAAAAAGTCCATGTCTTTTTGAGTGAAACACAGATTTTTTGATAAAAAATTATTTTGTGTTTCCACATAGTCTCCTTTGAGCTCTATACAACTTTATCCAATGTTTCTCCAATTTTTTAACCCTTCCAAAAAATAAGATTTGTCGATGTCATCAAAATACATAATTATTGTGAGGTGATTTCATCGTTGAAGTTAAATCTCTTTTCGTCTAGAAATTTCTTCAGGTTTGGAAACAAAAAATTCTCATTCGGGCCTAAATCCGGAGAATATGCCGGCTGGGGTAGTATTTCGTAGCCTGATTCATTTTTGCCATGGAAACTGCACATTTGTGTAGCCGATTGTGAGCAATTGCCACAGCCATCTTGTGGAAAGCTTTCTCATAACCAAGTGATCATTAAAAATTGAAACCACTGAGCCATGTGAGATGCCTATGTCTTCTACAATCTTGCACAGATTTTTTCAATTGTTTCGGATGTAGAGATCTCAACTGGGCGTCCAGCACGTATCTTCCGTTCATTAAACCACTTTTTTTTTACCATAGTGTATAAAATTAATGCTTAATGAGCAGACGAAATATATTTTTTTCAAATTTCTCCTCATGTCACTACACGCAGAAAAAAAATATAGCTGTGCATGTTTACAGTAACCATTTCAACATTTTTAACAATATTATGGTCACAGTAACTATTTATGATTGTGGTAAAAATAATATGGTTAATTTACGATTCACATGATTGCATAAACCATATATTTAGTTACAGTAAACAAGTATATGTTTGTGACAACCATTTTTATGATGAAATCATAATATGTTGTTCTCAGATTATGATATCCATAAGCCGAGAGTCCTTCATCATAAAAATGGTTGTCACAAACATATACTTGTTTACTGTAACCATATACATATATGGTTGATACAATCATGTGAATCGTAAATTAACCATATTATTGTTACTACAATCATATAAATAGTTACTGTGACTATAATATTGTTAAAAATTTTGAAAAGGTTACAGTAAACATGCACAAATGTTGAAATGGTTAGAGTAAACATGCACAACCATATTTATTTTCTGCGTGTAGGTAGTCTGCTATCACTGGCTGTCAAACACAAAATAAATGACACAGCTTGTTGAAATTTTGACAGGTATCAACTAACAGATGCCTGTTGACAGGAGCAGTGTTGTCCATTCAGTTAAGAGCTGGGAATTTCAAAAAGTCGCGGACTTCATGACCCACCCTCACCTTGTCAATTATTTAGAATTGAATTGTGTTTTAAGCGGTTTTACAATATGGCTTCCGCAGTGGTGCTTAAACAGGAGACCTAATGGCTTTTTTTCTGAACTGTGGTGTCGATCAATACGCCGATTAGGGAGTGGGACTGCACACTGGATATTTCCAAAGCATTTGACATGAGGGACTAGAATTTTCTCATTTTATTTCATGTTTTCTTTGTGGACGTTTTTTTATATTGTGATCGGGGACACAATATCCCTTCTTTTGAATTTTTATAAATGATTTACTAACAATTATTTCAAATTCAATGTATTCTTTCGTAGATAACAGTACTCTTTATGAGATTAACCTCTCAAATATGAATACGGATGACTCGATAAATAGAGACCTTGTTACAACAATCACCAGTTGGGATGAATTGAATCGGGTTCATTTTCACACACTTAAAACTCAGTGTTGCCTATTGACAATCAAACAACTAGAGAGTTCATCACAATCATGTCTTCGTATGGGTATTTGATTCTAGGTACGAGATAGAGACCTTACAACAATCACCAGTTGGGATGAATTGAATCGGGTTCATTTTCACGCCCTTTAAACTCAGTGTTGCCTATTGACAATCAAATGACTAGAGAGTTCACCACAATCATGTCTTCGTATGGTAACGAACCATTTGATTCTAGGTACGAGAATACAGTGTGACATCCCTTGGTACTATCATATATTTGATGTGGTGAAGGAAACCTTTAGAAGTTTGGGTTTCGTAAGTCGTTTTGGGACATATTTCTTCTTTTCCGACCTACTTAGGAAAAGTAGGAATATAGTTCCCATGCATGGACCGGTGCTCCTAAGGCTAGTCTAGAGTTGTTGGGTCTGCTTCAAAGAAGGGAGGTGGATCTTAAGGGGACGATACTGTTACCCATTTTATTGATACTTTGGATCATCGTCGGGACGTGGGTTTATCCTTATTTTATAGATATTATCATGTGTGTTGTTCAGCAGAGATCAGAATAACAGCCATAGAATACACGATTAGCCAGTAAGTCTAGGTAAATTTCTTATGCATAAAGCCATTGTTTTGGACCTACAACGAAGTAGGAGAGATATTCCAAAACCACTAGGGAAGCAGGATGGGAATTCCTGTTTTGAACCAAATATTATTTGTGCTATCACAATTAAATTTGTTGATTATCACTAAACACAAAACTCGTTTCCACTCTTCATGGGTTCAACATTCATGACATTTTGCGAAGAATATTTGTTTATACCCTTCATCTTCGTGAGAAGGGTATTGTTTGTCATGCCGTTTGTAATTTCCACAATGTAATTTTCCGACCCTATAAACTATATATATTCTGGGTCCTTATAGATAGCGGAGTCGATTAATTCATGTCCGTCTGTATGTCTGTTGAAATCAATTTTCTGCAGACCCCAGATATCGTCGGGATCCAAATCTTCAATAATTCTGTCAGACATGCTTTCGAGAAGTTTCCTATTTAAAATCAGCAAAATCTGTCCATAAATAACGGAGATATGAGCAAAAATCCGAGACAACCTCTGAAAATTTCATCATGCTTTGACAAAAAAGCAACAAAACGTATGTTTGGATGTGTGTTGGTTTCATTGCTTTGCGTATTTTGTTTTTTGGTGTTTCGTTTCGTTTGGCGTTGTTGTTTTTATACACTTCACCTTCGTCAGAAGGGGTATATAAGATTGTCATTTCGTTTGTAACTTCTACAATATAATCTGTTCGTCAGCAATTAAATGTAAAATTTGTAAAAGTTTTCTTGATATATTTAGGATGCTATACGCTGAAAGTGGGCAATTACTGCATCCACAACAAAGGTGAAGGGTATATAAGAATATAGCACTCTTACTTGTTTTTCTTTAAGACATCTCCGCAATGTTCTTCAAGACATTGATTTTAATATATTCTTTTATGGACTTTGCTGTCCCAACATTAGAAATGTCTCAGTTTATCGAGCATCTCTGTAGGTTAATATTCTTTGTCGGTAATTTTTTGAAAAACTTAAAATAAATTTAAATTTTAAAATGGTGCTAAACTAAAAACTTTAATCTTTTTAAAATGGCTATTTTTTCAGCAACTAAAGAAACATACTAAAAGTTAATATTTAAATAATCGAAATCAAGCCCTAATAAGTAAGTCATACTCCTTTGATTTAATTGTTGATAAGCCTTTAAGAAGGTACAGCTTAAAAAGTTCAAAAGTATTAAAATAAAACTGTAAAGCTTTAATAGCCAAAGTGGACTATCAACTCTCCAGCTAGCACAATTTAAAGCTGAATAAAAAGTTTGCCATAACATTTTAAGTTATTCCTTAATGGTCAATTATCAGCCAGACATGTTTGTTTTGATTTCAAAAATCCTCTACCCCTCCCCACATATGCCCCAGACACCCCATTGTGATTCATACATATGCAAGTTAGCAAAAAAAAAAGTAACGTGTTTATACATGTCAATTCCTTTATCTCCTTAGCCTATCCTTTCTCCATTCATTCCCTTCAAATAACCTGAGGGGAGGTTAGTTTCGGTTTTTTTTTTCTGCATAATTTTTAATAAAGTTAGCAAAAAAAAACAAAAAAAGTAAAACAGAAAAACATATCTTACACTCAATGAAACATTTATGTCAAATTTATGTTAATATATTATGAAAAAGGAATAAAAGTAAATGTATAAAAATGTTTGCATACATCAAGGCATTACACTCCCCTCTCATATTAACAGCAGCATTCAAGGCGTTTAAACAGAAGGAAAAAAAAACAAAAAAGCAAAAAATGAACATCGAAATTCCCTAAAGAATAAAAACTACACATCTTATCAATATTTTACATATTTCTTGTATTTATTCTAAACAAAAACATAAAAAATACTTAAGGGTTTAAATATAAGACGGCAAGGTTGCAAGTGTGAGCTGCCGGAAAACGAAATAGAGTCATAAAAATTGCCACAAATTGTTGAAAGCAAAAGGAAATGATGTGAAATAATGGCAAAGAAGGTAAAGAACGAAATTTAACCCCTGCGTTTAACACACACACACACACACAAAGAAATCTAAAAGAAGGAAGTGAGCTTATGAAAACTATGAGCTCAACAAAAATAAAAGAGTGAAATGTTGGGAGGTGTTTAAGTGGCAGATACATGCTTCCATTTTGGTGGTTGTTTGCTATTTTCTATGGTCATAGATTAAGGATACAACTCGTAAATTGTTTAACAATTTAAAAGGCTTCTGCTTATTTAAGTAAATCCTTTGTGTGCTTTAAACTCTTTAAATGCTGATTTAATAGGATCAAATCAATTGAGCGTTATTTATGGTAATTTGAAATTAAGACTTTTTTTTAGTTAAAATATTAATAATATTGATTTTAATTTGAGGCCATCAATGAGGAATACAACGGTGTATATATATTTGTGTTGAAATGTACTTTCTAAAGACAAAATAAACTAAAAGATTTGCTTTCAAGACTTGCTATTACCTTAAAGGTTCTTTAAGATTTGGAAAACGTGACTATTTGTAAAGTTGCACTTCGGCGTAGGAATATCAGATGGGTCATCAGTAATGATGGCAGGACCTTATTATTTCTGATGTCTAGGAGGCATATATCTTTTATGGTACCTTAGAGGTTGTTTCAGATTAGGAATGCGTGACTATTTGTAAGGTTAGACTTTGGCGTAGGAATATTAGATGGGTCATCAGTAGTGATTGGAGGATAGTCAGTCATCTTTGACAAATCTGAATATAGGATGCACAATCTTATCTAGGTTGCACATATCTCTTCTGGTATCTTTGTTAAGTAAATGCTGTCTCATTGGGAGAGATGTGCAACGCCTGAGTGTTATACACAAAGATTTCTGTCAGATCTGCAGCTTCATGGAAGCGGCGGTATTCGTTGAACAGTTTGACTTATCGAACATTGAATTGTTCCGTATTACGAGCTTTACAATGAGTTATATTTAGTTTTATGGTTTCTTAGCTGAGCAGAGTGCTGTAGTATGTAATGTCATATCTTTATATATTAGATTGAACTCTGAGAACCACCCTTAGCCAACCTAACCTGAACTTTGTCTAATTTTCAGTAACAATCTGTTTAAGATTATAAAGAATATTCATTTATGCCAAGAGCATATAATAAACTTTGTGTACAAAAGCTTTTTTTGTTAAAATACATTTTTGTGAAAACTAGCTTTTAAGACAAAGATTTTTTGTTAAAAACTTTTTGGGTAAAAGCTTTTTATGATAAAAAGCGATTGATTTTAATGGAACCGGCGGTATTTGATGAACAATCTGACTTGTCGGGTTGGTCCATAGTATGAGAAATGGAAATCGGCTTGAGCTGGGTGCCGTAATACGGAGTGAGATTGAAAAATTCTTAACACACGTTTTTCATTAAAACTTTTAACCTAAGTATTATTTGATTTTTTTTTTTTTTTTTTTTTTGATCAAGTTACCTTTGTAAAACAAGTCAGTTATTATGTTTAATGTTAATTATATTCATTTGTTGTTAATCTGATTAAAATGAGTGACCAGAAAAAAGTGCGTACTAAAATTATTAAATATTTTCAACAAAACCCATCTTGGTCTACATAAAGTTGGCCAAACAATCAAAGATCTGCCGTCAAACTATTTCCAATACTATTAAACAGTACCGCAAGAACTTGTCCGTTGATAGAAAACTTGGTTCAGGTAGAAGAAATGGTCCACATGATGTTTCTAAAGCCAACCAAATAGAAAGCATTTTCAAAAGAGCTCCCAACATATCCGGTAGTAAAGCAGACCGGTTAGCTCAGTGCTCGGACTATTTGGTACGAAAAGTTAAAGCTAATGCCGGTTTAGATACATACAAGGCTCAAAAAGTTCCTGACAGGAACGCAGCTAAAAATTTATATACCAAAAACAGAGCACGGAAATTGAAGTCAAGTTTTATAAAAAAAAAAAATATTCTTGCTGCATAATGGATGACGAAACGTATGTTCTGGCAGATTTTTCGCAAGTTCCTGGTCAAAAATTTTATGTTGCTGATGCTCGAGGGAATGTTGTAGAAAAGTTTGGGATCCAAAAGCAGACAAAATTTCCCAAAAAGTTCTTGGTATGGCAAGCAATATGCAGTTGCGGCAAAAGAAGCCAATCATTTGTTACAACGGGCTCTATAAATACCGAAATTTACATCAAGGAATGTTTACAAAAAAGGCTGCATCCATTCATAAGTCTTCATTATGTGTCCACTTGTTTTTGGCCTGACTTGGCATCCTGTCACTATGGTAAACAAGCGCTTGAGTGGTACAAGAACAATAATGTAGTAGAGAGGCAAATCCTCCAAACTGCCCGGAGCTAAGGCCAGTTGAGAGATATTGGGCTCTTGTTAAAAGAGAATTGAAGAGCACAAAAAAGGTGTCCAAAAGTGTGGTAGATTTTAAAAGGAGATGGATTACCTGTTCGAGCAAAGTGACAAAAAGCTCTATAAAAACGTTAATGGAAGGGTTTCCGAAAAAGGTTCAAAATTTCATCATTAGTGATTAAAAATATAAAAATATTTTTGTTTTGTAGATTTTAATAATAATTTCAATCAAATAAAAAAAATATTAAAACTAAGTTTAGTGGTTTCGTTTTTATTAACATATATGTATGTTAAGAATTTTTGGATCTCACTCCTTATCATAACTATTTTTATAAAGAATCTCTTTTTAACATTAGCTGCAATGGGTATTTGATGGTGTGGGCTGTACGTCAGCTGCAGCATCTGGCAATCTTGTATTCATTGTAAGTACAATGACCAGCTGAGACTACTAAGAAATTTTAAAGGACAATTTGAAAGTAATTGTAGAAAATTTAAGTCTTGTAACTTCATAGGTCTTTCAGCAAGACAATGACCCCAAGCATATCAATGGAATTGTTAAGGAATGGCTATTGTATAACGTATCAATGCATTTAAATTCACCTCTGCAATCTCCAGACCTTAACCCAATAGAGCACCTGTGGGAAATTTTAGACCGGAGTATTGGAAAAGGAAGCATTTCATCTAAGTATGAACCCCTAACCCTCTTTAACGAAAGGGGTTAGGAAACGGCGACTAGAGGCCGTAATGAACCTAAATGGAGGACCAACAAAATGTTTTTTTTATTTGCGGATTTTGGAAAGTTGTGTGTAGTACTTGACAGTTCTATTTAGGTACTTGTTCATTTTTCCCATATAATTTTAAGTTTATTCAAACTTATATATTTCTTTCCCTAATTAAAATATTAAGCTTCATGGAACAAATCAAGATCCCTGTAACAGTTTATATTTTCAAAATTTTTTTTCTGTTAAAATTCACATTTTCTGCATTGCCGGCCTTCGGCCGGGCGAAAGGACTTTAAACTCTGGGGTGTATCGAACTCCGGCTTCGCTAAAATCACTTTTTCTGTATACCAAAATTTTCTGAAGTACTGTCATATATTTTTAAAAAAGAATTTTTGGTTCACAATGTTAATGAACAGTACCATATTTTATATCATATTAAAGGTATTTTGAAGCACTATTCAATGATATCCATAATGATCAGATTATTTTCTAAATATATGAGAAATTTACTATTATGTATATTGATTTAAATTTCCTATAACTCCTAAACTAAGAGAGAGCAGGCAAAAATTTTAACGTTTTTGTGCTTAGTTATAAGAGAGCTATCAATACCAAAAAAATTATTAAAATGCAAGCTGGTTCGCCGATCTTGATTTATACCAGCTTCATAAATGAACATGCGTATTGTATACTAAATTTTGACTCTGACTGTATAGGAATTCGAACAGCTTTTAAAGACCGGTTTCAGCTTATACTTGAACTCGTTATTATTCTGATAATTTTGAAAATATGTAGGAAAATATCCCTAGAAAATTGAAATCAATTTCAGTGAAATAAGCTTTTATATTTCAACTAACATGTGCTTAGCAATAGCAATATCTCTGCTGTAATAAAACAATGGAAAATATCTTTTTCATTGCTTTTATTTTACCATTGAAGTTAGTTCGTCAGCAGAGTATGTCAATGATTTTGATGACTTTTTTTTTTTTTTTGGTTTTTATTTTGAAGGACAAAATTGAAAAACAGGGGGTAAATCTCAACAATTTTCAAATACTGATGACATTTTCATCTTTTATTAAGACAGTGAAATGTAAACGTAAAGGACTGTTAAAATGTAAACATACAAAAATAATGCTTTAAATTCGCATCATAAATTTATTAAACCCCTGTATTATTTCTAATAACTTCTCTTCAATATTGCAAGAAACTTGGAGTAAAACATCTTCTTGAAACCATAATTCTCTTTTATTGCCAGATTTCAATGTATTTCATTCCCTGTGATGTGGGTTCAAAAGGTTTATATCCCATAGAGTTTAAATTGTTAGATGTTAGAACATCTCTTAGTTTAACGAATAACTATGTAGCAGGGGAACGAAAAAAGGTTTAAAGAAAACATAAAATGATTACATGACGCATAACGAACGATTCTTTGTGATAACGATAGCAAAAGAAAAAACAAAAAAATCAGCATGTTTTCAAATCAACTGGAAGTAGGTTTTTTTAGGCAAACCTTGGTAGTTTTATTATGAAGCAAAAGAAAAAGTCATAAAAAATGATGGACAGTGACAAACGGATTTGAATAATAAAGGAAAAATGTTAAAATACTAAAAAGAGTTGGAGGCTATAAATTTTAAAAGAAATTTATTTTTCCACTTACCCTGACCTTTTTTAGAAAACTGTGAAAAAGAAAGAAAAAAGGAAAATAATTAGTATGTAAATACAAAAAAGAAAATGGAGTTAATGAAGTGAAAGAAATGGCAACAATAATATATGCAGGAAATAATAAAACATTAAGAATGTTTTAGTATAAAACCATGAATTTATGCAACTCATTTCTTTCATCTCTAAAATAAAATATCCAACATAAAACTCATTATTTAGAAATTATCCAAAAATGAAAAAAAAAAAAAAAAAAACTTTGCCTCAACAATTTTAAAATTGTTTTTAAATAATAATGAAATGGTGAAAAAATGAATTGCAAACCCACTATCAATCTTTGCAATAATCATTCAAAAACCATTTACGAAATATTGAACAATAAAAACAAAAATAACACCTAAATGATTTTTCAATTTAATGGCTCTCTGCTGAGCCCAGTGATAGTAGCAGCAAAAATTGGACATCTGTTGTTTTGGCTCTAAATACAACCAACAAATTGAGATGGTTTTTGTTTAAGCGAGAGCCATACCATCACTCGTTTTCAATAAATACTATAGAGACAGCAGCTCCCCATACATTCATTTACCAAACACTAAAATTTTGTGACGCGTCATGCACATTTCAATTTAAATGGAAATTTTTGTTTCCTCTTCCTCTTAAGTTGTAGTTGAAAATAAATAAATAAGTACGTGTGTGTGTGTGTGTGTGTGTGTGTGAGTAGTTTGCATTATACCATACAAATTAATGTATTTTGCACAATTTTAAATTGTTTTATAAAAGTTAAATACAAAAACAGCAAAACCAACGCACATACACACATTTTACTTTCAACATTTGTGGCATGCAATTTTATGCCAGCTCAGACACTAAATGAGAAACAAATATTTCAACTGTCATTACTACAAATAAAAGTAAACCCAATAGACATTTAGGCTGTATAAAAATTGATGAAACATTAGATTCTTATCACTACTTTCAAGCCCGACATATCTAGTAGAGTATTCTTTATTGAATATTATGAAAGTGTTTAAGTACATTGGTTTTGCCGGTAACCACTTTAAAAGCACTTTCATTCAGTTATATGTATTATATATAAAGGAAAGTGGACTGATTTCTGGGTGATAGAAACTATTTGCAATTATCTCAGATTTTCCGCAGGTATATAAATAAGTGTAGAGATAAAATCCGATATCGGATCCTTCTGCATCTACAACTATATCAACTTTGAGAACTATTATTTCCCACAGTATTGAACTTTCAATTAAATAAATAGCACGATTTTATTTAGAAAAAGAAAGACTTAGATATGTTGACTTACTTTACTCAAATGAAAAGATATTTTAGGATTGCTAATGTTGATATGGTTCACGAAAAACCTAAGCATAAAAAATGTAATGTAGAATAACCAAAGTAAAAGTCTTATAAACATAATTTCAGAATGAAATAATCTAAGCATACAAACTTAAATTAACTGAGCTCTTATTTATGAAAAATTTTAATTTTTTGACATATAAATATATGATCAGTTTTATCAGGATTAATACTTTAAACAACAATATGTTTTCAGGTCCATTCGTTAAATCGAAAAATTCGTTATATCGAAATTTATTTTTTGAATAAGTTTTAAGCGGTGTGACAAAATTGTTCCATATTGTGTGGTTTTTATTAATTGTTCTTCGATAGGTTGACTTGAGGCATTACCAAGGATTAATAAAGCCTTCACTGAAAGGGATTTCAGTTCTAAAAGTGATTCACCATTAAAAATATTCATTATTTCAATGAAGTTAATTTACAAAAACACTTTGTTACGAAACGTGAGGCGTTTCTTTGCCTTTCAAAGAAGAAAAGATTTAATCTTCTTTGTTCCACATTCATTAGCGCAAACCAAAATAACTTTCTTCCTGGAGCACTAGTTTCTTTAGCGTGAACAAACTTTTTTTATCTCGTATCATTTTCCAGTATATATCAGTTTTATTCGCATTGAGAATAACATCAGGAGTAAGATTGTGCTCAACTATAATTGTATGCTGATTCTTTAAGATGTCTTACACCGTATTTTTTAATACAGATATCACTTGCATGAAAACCACCATTATAAATCCATTTTGTTTTTAATGGCTCTCGATTTTAAAGCAATTCTATTAACTGGAATGTGTTTTTTTACCTCTGGTCGTATTAAAATCCTTTTCCACAAGGGGATACACATCATTCTTTAGTGATCGATGATTATTTGAGCCATTCTTGATAGATTGATATAATTTTCAGTGTTAAAAAATGTTATCGTTCGTTTGATTTTGTTTTATTTTTCTCAACAATCGTTAAATCGAGTACAAAATTGTTGAAACGATCGTTATATAATGTAGTTAATGTTAAAAATGTGGTTGTACGTTTTATCGGATTTTCGTTAAAGTGAAATTCGTTATACTGGGATTTTCCTGTATAAGTAATAGCTTGCGTTGGAAGAAAACCCCATTATTATCGTAATTCGAATTGAGTTTTGTTATATAGTATAACATAAATGGATGAGCTCTTGTGGAAGAAGGGGTACATTGCAGCAATGCAGCGATAAATAATTTTCGAAATCTTCTGTGGACTAAATACAAGGTGGCTCAAAATATAGCGCTATATGGGACAAATTTGCGGCAATTGACAAGTACGTTTCGATATTTGCGGGGATTGGTTGGAACGTTATATTGCATGAAAACGCGAAATACTTAAAAAAAATTTATCTTGAATGTGGTTACTGTGACTGATGAGCGATATGACATTTTGAAGGCAGCGTTTCCTGATCGACTATGTCTTGTTATGGTGATTTGCAGTAGCTGGAAAAATCACACAATTTGAGCGATCCTTAATGGTTTTCTTCAGTCGCGGCCCCTTTAATAACAATCCATTGAAGCTCTCGAGAAATGGTCAAATGGTCGTTAACAATAATGGCGTTCTACCACACTTAAAAACTCTTTTTTGTACTCTTCAATTCTCTTTTAACAAGAGCCCAATATCTCTCCATTGGCCTTAGCTCCAGGCAGTTTGGAGGATTAGACTCTCTTGGTACAAATACAATTTTCCAGGTATATTTTTTGCATAAAATTTGACTTAAATTTCCATGCTCTGTTTTTGCCTCTAAATTTTTAGCAGAAATCCTATCAGGAACTTTTTGAGCCTTATATGTTTTTAAACCTGAATTGGCTTTAACTTTTTGTACTAAATAGTCCGAGTACTGAGCTTACCGGACTGCTTTCCTACCGGATGTGTTGGGAGATCTTTTGAAAATGCTTTCTATTTATTGGTTTTAGAAATATCTACATGTACCAGGTTTTCTATCACCGGAAAATTGTTTTCCAAAAAAATTTGTTTTTCAAACATTTTTAAAATATTTTTTTTTTTAAATAAAAAAAAATTATGACAAAAAAATTCGGGTTAAAAAATATTTTTCCCGATTTTGACTCATTGTTGGACCAAATTACTATAGCCTTATATACATCGTTGCAATGGACTTTGAAATATCCATCATTAGATATCCATATGTCTATATTAATGACTTAGTAATCCAGATATAGATCCAAAATAGGCCAACAATCGAGGTTCCGTTTTTTCCTTATATCTCAGCCATTTGTGGACCGATTTTCTCGATTTTGAATAGCAACCGAGCCGGGAGAATTCCCGATATATTGATGATATTGATGAATGAAGATTGTAAGTTATTTGGGGTATTCAGAAAATTGATTTCAACAGACAGATGGACATGGCTTAATGGACTCCGATATCGATAAGGATCCAGAATATATATATACTTTATAGGGTCGGAAAATTATATTGTGGAAATTACAAACTTATATATACCCTTCTCACGAATTTGAAGGGTATAAAAATCAAATAATACTTGGGTTAAAAGTTTTAAAGAAAAACATGTGTTAAGGTTTTTTTTTTCGATCTCATTCGTTAATTGCATAGTACACTAAATATTTAGTTATAAATGGAATAAATCTAAGTAATCACTCAATTGTCATAGTTTTTCTGCTTTAAAATGTTGTATGCTTAGATTTGTTCGTGCACTGTGTCATTAAATGAATTTTATTTCAATAATGTCACGTTTAATATTATCGAAAATCCTAATTAATATGTTTTAGTTTTTAACGTTCAATACCAAAATAATAAAAAATACTGATTAGTACTGAATGAATTTAATTAATCAGAAGAAATTGGAATACACTTGTCATTTAATATTTACTGGGTTCACATTATCATAACAAACATACAAACGAAATCCTCAGTACCTTGGAATACAACAAAAACCAGAGATTGTTAAATGTTCGTTGTAAATAATATACAAAAATAAATTTATAAAAAAAAAATACCATTGAAATTGTATTTAAAAACTATGCAGACTATTACACACAAAAAGAGGCAGAATGAATAAAATCACACTAGCAATGGTTTAAAAAAAAAAATAATAAAATTTAAATGTGTTGCGTGGAATTCAATGCCGCGTTGTGTTAAATAAATGACAATTAATTTGCCATAAATTTAAACACTCTTGCACACTCGTTTATAGCTCTTAATGGTATCCTGCACCAACACCCACTGTATGAAGTTGTACGGCAATAAATTTTAAAAAATATTGCAGAAAAAAATACAAAAAATCGATGGAAAGAAATGTGAGTATGTGTTTTATTAGCCAAAATAGCCATGTTTTACAAATTGACATTTCACCCCCCCCACCTACAGCCGCCTTAGTATTGATTAATTTCCTTTGCAGTTGTATTTTGTATGTAGTATGTACTTATTTTCGTTTAAATATTTATTTATTTAAAAAAATAAACAGACGAGACATAAAACAAACTTATTGGCTTTTGTGGGATCAGGGAAAACTTGAATGTATGGAATCGTAAAGAAAAGGAAAGTGTTTGCTTTTTTAATAATGAAAAGTAGATACTTTCATTTAAAAGAAACGTATTCAATAAGGCAGTTTTAAAAGGGAGTGTCAGTTTTAGATTATTTTTGTTTTTATTATTGTTAAATAAACACCTAAACCTATTTGCTTACTGTTTAACCTTGATGGTTTGTTGTCCCTTTTCAATCTTTAAAATATTATTTTCAATATGTATTGATAATTTTTGTTTAAAAAACCCTTTTTCTACTAATAAATTTCCTGTGTAACAAAATATAAAACGAAAATAAATTCTGAAACGTGTCCCTTGTTTTCCTGTTGTTTTACAATACAACAAAATATTTTTATTCTCTTTTATCTTTTTCAATCGTAATCAAAGCTCTGGGTCTAGTCTTCCAGCAGCCAAAATTAGCTTAAAAATATTGTTCTAATTTTTATTGACCCAAAGGTGCATAGGGGTGAGCTATCTATCCCTTTTGGCCAATGTCAAAAAGTAAATAAACACTTGAAACAAGGGTTTTCTTCTGTCATTTCATGTTCTTTTCTATTTATTTTTTATTATTTATTTGGTTGATGTGTCGCTTTATGTTGTTGCTGTTTTTATACGATTTTAGTCTTTATGTTTCAATAAGTCTCATTTTTATAGGTTCCTTTGTTTGATTTGTCAAAGGAACGTGTTGGCCTTCTTTGTCTAAGAAAGTTTTTAAATTGAATTAAGAAAAATCAATAAAATTCTAGGAATTTAATAATAAAAAAAAAATTGTGTAAAAATTTAGTGTTTGAATAATTTTCTTTAGTAAATTGTTCTCTCTCAAAATTTTAGACACATTTTCCAAGTTTACTTAAAATAACGTTTTTTTTAAGAGAGACCCATTTTCTATAGAAAATGTTACTTTTCATTAAACACATTCAAAACAGCAGGCTACCGACTACAATCTGTCAAAAAAAAAAAAAAAAAAATACGACAGCACAGCTACACGGCCACACGACTCATGCCGCTGTAGCCGAATTAGGCTAATTTATATTTTAGTCAATTACAAAACAGAAATAGTGTTGCTAAATATTGTTTTCCTTAGCCAAATCGCAAAGTGGCTGCCCTATGTCCTCGATAGCCTCACGAATTCTATCTTTGAGGTTTTGAATCCACGCTGGGCTGTTGTCGTAGACCTTGTCATTCACGTGGGCCCAAAGGAAGAAGTCGCAAGGTGTTAAATGACAAGATCTCGGTGGCCAATTGTGATCACCTCTACGAGAGATAACACGGTCCATGTTTGTGTGGCACGTAGCGCCTTCTTATTGAAAGTAAACGTTGTCCAGATCGATATAATCCAACTCCGACCATAAGAAATCATTAATCATCTCTCGATAGCGTATAGGACGAGGATTGGACAAACCTGGGTTTTCTTCAACACTTTGGGCTACAGCAGCAATATTCTCAGTTGTTCTTGAGCGACGTGCATGGGTTTTATTCTTCACATCACTAACTTGTCCCAACAGCTCTAATTTTTACACCAATTACTGTATTGCGGTCCGATAAGGTGCTTGACGACCACCCAAAAATGCTTTAGTTTTGCGAACTGGGACTGCAAGATTTTCACCATTTTTGTAGTGAATTTTAATCATTTCAATGCGTTGTTGAAGCGTGTATCGTTCCATTTTTAGTAATGGCATAGTTTCTACTTGTCAAATGTCAAAGAATAAAAGCTTCAAAAGTGATAGCTACCGAAATACCGGATGATTCAAAATAACACCTCTTGTTGGAAAACCCTTTATAATAAAAAATGTTTAAATATTTTCTATAGAAAAATCAATTCTTAAGAGGGACATTTAATTTATTTTTAAAAGTAACAAATTTCCTTTAGTATGTCAGAGAATAAGAGATACTTTCTATGGAAAATTATTCTCTCAGAGAAAAAATCTTAACAAATAATTCTTCCCTTCAATTTAAATTAAATTTTCCAATATTTCAATTTCAATTCTTCTTTTTCAATGCCTTAAATTTACGACAAAAAACCAAAAAAAAAAAAAATAAAGACATTTACTAGCAATTTCAAAAGATTTCCATAAATTTGCCTTAAATCTGTTTGCCCTTAAAAATAAACTACATACCTAAAAGAATACCAAGTATTTGTGGTTTATTTAGCCATGCAGTTTGTTACAGAGAAACTCCTATAAAATTTAAATGAAAACCAAAGTAGGTCTGTTTAGGAAATATATATTTTTAGGGAATAAAGGAAAATAGATTTTTAAATTACAATGAGAACTATATATAAAGGCCTACATGTAAATTGGTTTCCTGTTGTGCCAAAACATGTAAGTTAGTACGAGTAAATGTTTTATTTGAATACCTGATGGAATAAAAATAGAAGCAGTAATTTGCAAAAAAAAAAGAAAACTCAAATGAATAAATCGTACATATAAACACATACATGAATATATGGTTTCTTTATATATACTTCGGAGGTAATTTAAAAGAGATTTCACAGATTTCTTTTCTGTTTCTAAAACATAACTTTCCTCTTAGGAAAGCTTAAGTTAAATAGCAATTTTACTTAAAAACAACCCAACGCCCACCACTTAACTACTTTGAAAACAGTTCTTTTCACATTTTACTAACATTTGAATTTAATAAACATTTATTTACGCACATTATGTTAATGCACACACACACATATACACTTTTATGTGTGTACGTTTACCGCCTCAAACCCTCATAAGTGGAAACAAACACCCAAGCAGGCAAACAACACACCAATACCAACCATTGAGTACATAGAGTATGTGATACATAGACTTTCACTACCCAGCAGTTCTAGGTAACTGTGCCGAACTAAATCAGGCGCGGAACCTGGGTTGTTTGCCAAACAGGCAAACGACACACCAAGAGAAAGTGATACATAGACTTTCACTACCCAGCTGTTCTAGGTAACAATGCCGATCTAAATCAGGCGCGGATCCTGAGGTATTGAAGAAAATTTCAATTGTCACTTAAGTGCCTGCAAGTAATTTAAATGTTTTGTGAGCAACTCGTACAAATTGGTTTTATACAAATTGTGTTGATATAATTCTCATACAGTTTATTTTCTTTTTGATTAAATATACTGACATCCCATGTAACCTAGCGTGAAGTCAATTATCCCTTAAGTATCTCTAAGTAAACTAGAGTGTAGTCACTTGAAACGTTTACGTTGTACTGCACTTTAGAAAGTAGATATTTTATTTTTGTAATGTATTGGAGAGTTTTTGGAGGAAGGTTTGTTTACAAGTAATCGATTATTGGACTATCTGTGAGATGTGTTTTTAAATGGCTATTTGAGGTCAATTCGCACTAGTACATGTTAAATTAACTAGTTATGTAGCTGATCAAGTATCCAGTTAGGTAGCTAGTAAGGTAACTGACGTTATTTAACCAGTATGTGAATCAAATGCGTTGACTACTTTGGACCAGCTATCAGACACAGAGAGTCTCCTAGAGTCTCAAGAGCGTCTCCTAGAACTGCTGGTAACTTACATATTCTCACACACGTTTTGCAGCAAAGTGTGTGCGTTTGAGAGCTTTTTTATAGCAAGTACACATACACATGCACATTAAATTTTATTTCATGTAATTCACATTTAATGTGTCATATGAGTATTACAGGCACACAATAGCAAATCAACAACAACTGAACACCATGTGATTGTGATTTTCTAAGTTTATGTGCCTCTTTAGGCGGACAGTTTGAAAAGTGATTTTATGTGAACATATGGAAAGAAGGAAATGTCTCTGAGAATATTTATAAAATGTACTGCCTAATAGAGTTCATTATTGTTTTAAAGATTACGCCTGTTGATCAACTTCCTAGTTAGAGTACCATTTAAATGTATACTGTTTTTATACCCTTCACTTTCGTGGGAAGGGTATATATAAGTTTGTCATTCCGTTTTTAATTTCCACAATATAATTTTCCGACCCTATAAAGTTTATATAGTCTGAATCCTTATAGATAGCGGAGTCGATTTTGCCATGTCCGTCTGTCTGTCTGTCTGTTGAAATCAATTTTCTGAAGACTCCAGATATCTTTGGGATCCAAATCTTCAATAATTCTGTCAGACATGCTTTCGAGAAGTTTCCTATTTAAAATCAGCAAAATCCGTCCATAAATAACGGAGATATGAGCAAAAATCCGAGACAACCTCTATTTTTGGCCTATTTTTGATCTATATCTCGATTACTAAGTCATAAATATAGACAATATGGATATCTAATGATAGATATTTGAAAGTCCATTGCAACGATGTATATAAGGCTATAGTAAGTTGGACCTACAATGGGTCAAAATCGGGAAAAATATTTTTTAACAAAAAACATTTTTTTGTCATAAATTTGTTTCACTAATAAATTAAAAAAAAATGTTAATTAAAAAATTCTTTTTCAAAAAATTGGAAAAAACCTAAAAAAAATTTAAAAAAAATTATTTTTATTTTAAAGTATAATTTGGTGAAGGGTATATAAGATTCGGCACAGCCGAATATAGCTCTCTTACTTGTTAATGTTCCTTTATTTCTGATGAATTCTCTATTTCAATTTAAATTGAATTGAATCTAATCTAATCATCACCTTCTTATTTTAGATTTTAAAAAAACTTTAAAGATTGGCATCTAGTTTTGCTTATACATTTATGTATGTATGTGCCTTTACGCTCATTGCATGTACAACAGAATATTCTATATTTTTTGTCATAAATGACAAAAGAAAAGACATGAAAATTAAAATACAGTAAAATATTAAATACAGCAGACTTACATTACACTATTTCTATGCATATATGTATTGCAGATGGTAACATACTTTTTAAATTGTTTTAATTTGTTTAAAGAAATTATGAAAATATTGTAGTTGAACAATATTTGCATTAAAAGAAGAAATTTATATAGAAAACTTCACTATGAAAGAGAAATGTACTAAAATTAAAATTGTAAAGAAAATAAGAAATTTTACTCATTTTAGATACAATATTTATAAACTATTCCTCAAAAGAAGAATTTACTTATAAAAAAATATATTAATTTCCTAAGAGTAAATATTACTCATTAATTAAGATTTATGGATAATGTTACTTATGTTTAGTGGTCACTTTACTAACCACCTATTCTATAGTCTTTAAAACATAGTTTACTGACGGCAAAACTTTGCCATCAAGGTTCAATTAGTCGTGACTTACCATATCGCCATAGCCGTAACCATAGCCATATCACAATCATTTTACTGTTATGCCTATGGCGTTATGGAATGTCACCAATAACCAAATACACTGTTGCCCATAAGCTTGGTTCGAACCGCTGTTTTATATGGTAACGGTTATGACACGTCTAATTAAACCTTCAGGGTGCTCTGGTTAGATTAATATATTAATTTGAAAATATTGTAAACAGGAGTTTTTTTAAGAGACTTTCACGCATCCATAAAAAAATATATAGAGTGTTTATTGTTCATCGAATTCAGTGTTGCTTTGCTTTTTCGTTTTTCTGGTAAGAAAATTGAATCAAAATTATTAGATTTATACATTACGAAATTTTGTATCATAATTATTTTGAATGCCAACCGCCAAGGTGGTTAATAAACTAACCACCCCATTCCACAAAAATTCTTGGGGTGGTTTTTTATGTTTTTATTTTTTCTTATTTTTTATAATAAACTAACATTGATAAAGGTAAAAATGCTATTGCTTTGATCTTAAACTTATACACATAAAAGCGTGGCTGAAAGAGTTAAGAGTTGCACATTTTATTGAGACAATTTAGCTTTTCCTGATAGAAAATTTCATTGAAGAAAAACATGTTCATTCCTAAGAGATAAATTTTCTCAAGAAAAAACTTTAAGCTTTTCGCTCACTGTACTCAGAGTAATTATCAATAGATAACATTAGTTATTCTGTAAGAGCATGATATTCCGGAGAGAAAAAAAAATTAAGGCATTTTCTATATAATATTTTTCTAGTATTTTAAGATGGACTAATGCTTAGGTCATACGAGTTTAACAAAAAGTTTTTAAGACAGTAATTTCTATAGACAATTTTGTTTATTTCTCTAAAAGAAATTTAAGAAAAAAAATTTCACAAATTAATATTTTGCTAAATATTAATTGATTTTCGTTTTTAGACCTACAATTCCATTAAAATTTAAAATCATTTTGAGTTCAATACACAAAAGAAAAACTTAAATGATCATTTTGCAGTTATGCCAGTTGCAACCTTTGGCAAAAACAACAATAAAATAATTGGCTATTTCTATGCTCCTAAAAAGGAAAAAATATCCTTTTGTGACAGTCAATCAGTAGACTTTTTTTTCAAATTTTTAAAATAGTACTGTTAAAGTTTGTCTAAAGCAAAAAGTTTGTTAAAGCAATTTTTTCGCCTTAAAAACAGTTTGCAACATTTTTCCTCTTGCATATATGTAGTTTTAAAAACGCTTAATTTCTTTTTTTTACACAAAATGGGTTTTTTTTTGTGCGACACCCTGGTGACAGAGCATTTGAAATGACTTTAGTTTAAACAAGAGATGAGACAAACAATAAATAATGCATATACATATAAAAGTTTTTTGATTTTTTGCGGTTGAGATTAGGATGAAGGACCATTTTTTTTAAAGCACAAGAAAGAAACTTTTAATTAAGTGACAATGTATTCTTGTGCATAAAGAAGTTTGAAATGTCAGCAGGACAAAGACAAGAGTTTAGAAACTGAAAAAATTTACTAATAATTTAGAGAATAACAGTCAAAAATAACACCCACAAGAAAAAATAATTCCATGTATTACTCATACGTCTAGATAGCCAATATTGTTACAAATTTATTGTTGCTTAATCTTAAAAATATTCTTAAGTTTATTTTTTGCTATACAATTAAGATTTTATGATTCCTACATATTTCATTTCCCTAGTACTCATATCTTGTAAATTGAATTTATTTTATTGTCTTGCTTTCATTTTATTTTTTATTGTCCTTCTAATCTTTAATCTCATAATACAATAATAAGACGCCAAACAAGAACTTGTTAATATTATCCGGACATTTATCTTATGAAAAAAACATAAATTTTGCTCATTTAAGGGAAAAAAGCAGTCCCTTCTTATGTTTAGTGTATACAATTTGACAAAACCATTAAACAATAATAAATAACAATTGTCTAATCTTAATTTCTTAAGGAAACCATTAGGGAGCAAATAAAATTGTGGTTAATAAAAAAAAAGAAACCAAAACCAAAATAAAAATGAAAACTAATTTAGTAAAAACATTTAAACATTTAAAAACAAATTTTTTGCCATTTTGTTAAGAAAATTTTGTATTTCAGAAATTTCTCTAGAATTAAATTCATAAAGAAACCTTTTAGAAAATTATTTTAAACATTTTAAATTCTCAACCTCTAACAAGCCGTTTTTTGTGGCACAGCAATATAAAAAGTTTGTTTGGAAAAAGTGAAATTAAAGCAAACAGTTTTTGCTTTATTTTTTTTTTTCTTTTTTTTTGTATAAAAAAGTGCGGAAAACAAAACATTTTATCGAGATAATTGTAAACAAAGAATTCCCTTTAGACTATGCTGGTTAAGTTGAAACAAACGCTGAAATCTACTCGTAGCACAATAAACAAATGAAACTTCATTTTATGGACTGACTGGGAAAAAAAATATGGAAAATCCTTTGGGCTTTTTTGTATTTGTAGTAAAAATAAATATGTACGTGTATAAAATATAGCTACTCCAAAGATTTAAGTTTGCTAAACAATTACACCATTTAAAAATTGAACTTTAAATTTGAAGAGAAACATGTTGTATAAGATGTGAGAAAACATTACAGAACATTTATGTGATTTCTTAAGAGAAACATTCTATCAATAGAAAATTTTTCTCATTTCTCAAGAGAGACTTTTTATACCCTTCACCTTCGTGAGAAGGGTATTTATAAGTTTGTCATTCCGTTTGTAATTTCCACAATATAATTTTCCGACCCTATAAAGTATATATATTCTGGATCCTGGAGCCATGTCCGTCTGTCTGTTGAAATCAATAATAATAACTTACAAACTTGATTCATACATCAATATATCGGGAATTCTTCGCAAATGGCTGAGATATAAGGAAAAAACCGGGCCAACCTCGATATTTGGCCTATTTTTTATCTATATCTGGATTACTAAGTCATTAATATTGACAATATGAATATCTAATGATAGATATTTCAAAGTCCATTGCAACGATCTATATAACGCTATAGTAATTTGGACCTACAATGGGTCAAAATCGGGAAAAATATTTTTTAGTTGGATTTTTTTTTTTTCCAAAAAAATTTTTTGTCATAGATTTTTTTCACTAGTAAATTTAAAGAAAAAATTAAAAAAAAATAATTTTGAAATCAATTTAAAAAAAAATATTTTTTAAATTTTGAAAAATAACATTTTTTTATTTTGAAAAACAATTTTGAAAAAATAAATAAATTTTGTTTACCTAAAAATACTCATTTCTTGAGAGTTAAAAATGTTTTTTCTATAGAAAATGTTTCTAATTTCAGCAGATAATCATTTTATAAATACAATTTTACTTATTTCCAGAGAGAGAGAAATGGTCTATAGAAAATGTTTCCACTTTTCTGAGAGAAATGTTCTACACAAAAATTGTATTAACTTCTTCAGAGAGTGTAATTTGTATTAATTTAGTCATTTCTCTTTCAAGAGACATTTTCTATTGCAATTTTTTCTCGTTTCTAAGAGATACATTTCTATAGAAAATTTGTTTTATTTCTCTATAGAGAAATTTTTTATAAAAATTTTGTATCATTTCTCAATTCTAAAGAGATAATTTCTACACGAAATTTGTCTTATTTCTCTGGAGAGATTTTTTTATACAAATTTTGTATCATTTCTCTAGACAAACATTTTCTAAAGAAATGTTTTCTCATTTGTATGGAGAGACATTTCTATATAAAATGTCTATATTCTAATAATAAAATATATATGTTCAGACACTATAGAAAAGTTTACTCATTTATTAAGAGGGAAAAAATGTTACCTATTCTTAAGAGAGTGAAATTTTCTATAGAAAATTTAACTTATTTTCTCATTTAGAAATAAATTTTTTAAAGACCATAGAGAAACATATAGCAGAAACTAGAAAAAAACTCAAAAAAAAAAAAATACTCAAATTTTTAGAGTTTTTTTTTGCTTTTACATAGTTTTTTCCATAGAGACGAAATTAGAAAAAAAACTCAAACAAAGAAATTACTCAAAATAAGCACACATACGAGTGTTGTTTTTGTTTTCACATAGTTTTTTCTACTAATACATTCTAACCACTTAGGTTTCTGACAACTGAGTTAGGTCGCTGACAGGAGAGTTTCCGCCCTATGTCTATTCTCTATGGAATTTTCTTGTATTACATTCTCACCACTTAGGTTTTTAACAACTGAGTTAGGTCTTTGACAGGAGAGTTTCCGCTCTATGTCTATGCTCTTTCTTTATAAAATGTTTCTCTTTTCTCGAAATTAAAAGAAAAGTTTTTTCAATTCTCAAGAAAGAGAAATTCTATAGAAAAGATTTCTTCATATAATTTTTTAACATTTCTAGTTTCTCAAGTGAGTCCTTCCATATAGAAAGATTTTTTCATTTTTAAATAGCTTATTTCAAATAATACTAATTTCTTAAGACAGACATTTTCTATAGAATATATTATAAATTTTGTTAAAAAATATTAAACTTTGTTTAATAAAGGAGTAAAATAATCTACGCTTTATTTGCAAATGGTGTTTAATAGAGTCTACATTAACTTTCAAGCTAACTTTCATCTCATTTCTAAAGAGATACATTTCTATAGAAAATTTGTCTTATTTTTGTAGAGAGAAATTTGTTATACAAATTTTGTATCATTTCTAATTTCTAAAGAGATAATTTCTACACGAAATTTGTCTTATTTCTATGGAGAGATTTTTTTTATACAAATTTTGTATCATTTCTCTAGACAAACATTTTCTAAAGAAATGTTTTCTCATTTGTATGAAGAGACATTTCTATATAAAATTTCCATATTCTAATGATAAAATACATATGTTCAGAAACTATAGAAAAGTTTACTCATTTATTAAGAGGGAAAAAATGTTACCTATTCTTAAGAGAGTGAAATTTTCTATAGAAAATTTAACTTATTTTCTCATTTAGAAATAAATTTTTTAAAGACCATAGAGAAACATATAGCAGAAACTAGAAAAAAACTCAAAAAAAAAAAAATACTCAAATTTTTAGAGTTTTTTTTTTTGCTTTTACATAGTTTTTTCCATAGAGACGAAATTAGAAAAAAAACTCAAACAAAGAAATTACTCAAAATAAGCACACATACGAGTGTTGTTTTTGTTTTCACATAGTTTTTTCTACTAATAAATTCTAACCACTTAGGTTTCTGACAACTGAGTTAGGTCGCTGACAGGAGAGTTTCCGCCCTATGTCTATTCTCTATGGAATTTTCTTGTATTACATTCTCACCACTTAGGTTTTTAACAACTGAGTTAGGTCTTTGACAGGAGAGTTTCCGCTCTATGTCTATGCTCTTTCTTTATAAAATGTTTCTCTTTTCTCGAAATTAAAAGAAAAGTTTTTTCAATTCTCAAGAAAGAGAAATTCTATAGAAAAGATTTCTTCATATAATTTTTTAACATTTCTAGTTTCTCAAGTGAGTCCTTCCATATAGAAAGATTTTTTCATTTTTAAATAGCTTATTTCAAATAATACTAATTTCTTAAGACAGACATTTTCTATAGAATATATTATAAATTTTGTTAAAAAATATTAAACTTTGTTTAATAAAGGAGTAAAATAATCTAAGCTTTATTTGCAAATGGTGTTTAATAGAGTCTACATTTACTTTCAAGCTAACTTTCATCTAAACATTGTCTGTCTTTTTTTATTTATTTAAAGACTACCACATGGATTCCACGAGGGTTACTCAAAAATTCTTAAAAATAATTTAATTTTAATTTTTTGTTTTAGACTAAGGACTACTTTACTAATATTTAGTGCCATTTAAACAAGAAATTAGTGATTGTGAAAGGTATGCATAGCCTTATACTGAATTTAAAGAAGGAAAATACATTTTTTTCTTAATTTAAGAAATAAATTTTTTTTCTTTAATATTGCAAAAGATTTTTGGCCAAACCCTAGCAGTTAAAACTCAAAAAAGATGAGAGAAACCAAATGTTGTTTTTTTGTTGTATTATGTTTAACTACATATTTGTTGTATAAAGAACATTTATGTTTATATTAATGTTCTACATCGCTGGTTATTTTCTTTTATTTTTTTATTTTTCTTATTTTGACTTTTGTTGCTTTTCATTTTTTTATTTTTTGCTTCTTCAGCGAGCCATAACAAATATGCATTTCAGCACACTAATACATACAAGGATATGAAAACAAACACATACACTCATACATCCTTAGTTATAACTAATGGTTTTAAAACAAGTAGCAAGAGGAGTCCTTAAAATACAATACAACAGTGTGTGAGTAGAAATACAAAGGATTTTTGTATGTGTATTAGGGTGGCACTTTTTCGCTGCTCCAAAATTATTCTCCGTCATTTAAAAACCAAATATTTTCACATTTTCTAAAAAAAAATGATATATAAAATGTTGAAATTTCAGCTAGGGTTAGAGGTTTAAATGTAAATTATAAAAAATTCCGACCTCAAAAAAAAAATCAAAAAATTTTTTTAACAAAATTTCCAAAAAATTTTTAAATATGATTTTTGATTCTAATAAACGCTAAACGAGGATTAAAAACAGAAATTTATGGTTTAGCGTAGGGACCGATTTGAAATTGGCGGATTTCGAGTAAATTTAGTTTTTGTTCACAATTTACTTAAAATTTTTGTTTTTAAAACATGTCTTGGCCTATTTTCTAATATTTAATTTCAGTTTGTTTCTTTGGGTTGCTTATTTAATATTTTGTAATTTCAATTTTCTAGAACATCATTAACCCTTTTATATCTGTGGTCAAAATTGTCAAAGAGAGCAAAGTAAGACTTTTTACTTGGACTTCATTAACCCATAATTCAAAATCAATCTGATATAACTTAAATATGATGCAGCGATGAGCTATTTGTTTTTTATAACATCTGACTTCTCCCGATAAGTATTGAACTAACTTTTTGCTCACTCAAAGCTGATGCAGAGCTAACTCAGAATCAAGATGAGTTATTGCTAACTCCATAGAGAAAACTACATAGATAATCACACATACGAATGCTGTTTTTGTTTCCACATAGATTTTTTTACTAATGTATTCTCACCATTTAAGTTTTTGACAACTGAGTTAGGTCTTTAATAGGAGAGTTTTCGCTGTATATATATTGCTCTATGGGTAACTCATTTACAACTGACTTCAAAGTAATTAAAAAATTATGCAGAGATGAGCTATCTGACTTATCTATATGTATTGAAATAACTTATTCCTAACTCATACAGAGAGAGAGAAAATCAAAGAACATGCTAACTAATAATGAGCTTAATTGTGGTTAGTTGAAGGTATTGCAGAGTGAGTGAGTACTGGCTTAATCTGAGGACATTACATTGAGAACAATTTTAGCATCGAAAATTTAAAGATTACTAAATAAGCGCCACCCTTATGTATATGGATATGTGATTGGGTGTATGAGAAACGTATTTATATAAAACAATATGATATGATACTTTGCATGACACACATACTCTCATAAATGAAAATGCGTTTATTTCCAAGAATTTTAATGTATTTTTTGATACACATGCAGTTATGTTATGTGGGTATGTGAACACATCAGCACAACTTTTAAGTTTCCTTGCTTTATATTTGGTCCTTTTTTTTGTTGCTGCTCTTGTTCACATCTTCCAAGCCACAGGAAATTGCTTATGTTTTGTTGTTGCTGTTGTTTTTTTGTATTATTCATATTTTAGCTTTTATATCTTATTGTGTCCTTGTGGTATAAAATACCATACTTGTGCTAGTGTGCTTATACATACATATGTATGTGTGAGTGTGTCTGTGCAACATACATAAACCCTGACAGCATTTGAAAGAGACTTTGAGTCAAATGCGACTACTATATAACTTCCAGAAGTTAAAGAGAAACTAAGAGGAAGCTTTTAGTGACTTCTAGAAGTAACGAATACAATTATTATGGAAGTGTCGAAGGAGTTTCTTGTTAAAGTACGAGGGTGAGTCAAAAAGTCCGTGACTTTTAGAATGAAATACAGGTTTTTGGACAAAAAAATTATTGTTTTTTTCAACATAGTCTCCTTATGAGCTCTATGCACTTTGTCCAACGTTTCTCCAAGTTTTGTATTCCTTACAAGAAATAAGATTTGTTAGTGGTCATCAAAATATGTATTTTTTGTGAGATGATTTCATCGTTGGAGTCAGATATCTTTCCGCCGAGACATTTCTTTAGGTTTGCAAACCAGAAATAGTCACTCGGGGCTATATCTGGAGAATAGGGCGAAGAGGGAGCATTTCGTAGCTTGCAACCGAGCAAAAGCGGCAGCCATATTGCGCAAAGCTTTCTCATACCCAAGTGATCATTCAAAATTGAAAACACTGAGCCTTGTGAGATGCCTATGGCTTCCATAATCTCTCGCACTTTCAATCTCCGATCGGCCAAATCCTTATCGTGATTTTTTCAATTGTTTCGGGTGTTGAGACCTCAACTGGGCATCCAGAACGTACGGCCACAACGAAATTCTGTAAACCACTGTATTACCATTGAATTTTTACCATTTGATGGTGCAGAGTTCCCATAGTATTTATCAAACTTAGCCTTTATTTGAGTGATGTTTTTTTTATAAATAATAATGCTTAAAGAGTAGACGAAATTCACTTTTACCAATTTCTCCTCAAGTCACGAGGTAGCTATCAATGACTGTCAAACACATACTAAATAAGGCAGCTTGTTCAACTGACAGATGCAGTGTTGCCAGTAAAGAGTTGGGAAATTCAAAAAGTCGGGAACTTATAGGCACTAAAAGTACTTATAGGCACTAGATGTATGACTGTAGTTGCACACTTCCTCTATTAGAATACGATTTCATCCGGAACGAAATATGACGTTACGAGAAAGAATCTTCTACAATAGAAAATGCTGGCAGGGGTTATTCTAGCAATTTCAGGTAGTCATGAAGAAGTAACAACCGGAAGATTAATGGACCATGCGTCATCGACTTTCTTGACTCTTCGTATTCGTTACTTCTTAAAGTCACTAAAAAGCTACCCCTTAGATGTATGACTGTAGTTGCACACTTCCTCCCGACTGGTGTTACTACATCGATCAGAATACGATTTCATCCGCAACGAATAATGACGTTACAAAGATATAATCTTTTACTGGCAGGAGTTATTCTAGCAATTTCTGGAGTCATGAAGCAGTAACAACCGGAAGATTAATGGACCATGCTAATGTATTTTGTTGTTGCAAAATTTTAGAAGAAACGTCTTCGACTTTCTTGACACTTCCACAAGAGTCGTATTCGTTACTTCTAAAAGTCACTAAAATGCTTCCCCTTAGGTGTATGATTGTAGTTGAACACATCTTCACGACTGGTGTCGCTACCTCAATCAGAATACGATTTCATCCGCTACGAATTATGACGTTACGAGGCAAAAACTTCTGAGATAGATAATGCTGGCAGGGAAATACCATATTGTATTTGTATTTTATACAAAAATACTTTTTAGTAGATTTCCTTATTTTGCTTGCATTTTTTTTTTCGTTATTCTCTTATTTGTTTCTTGAGTGTTGTCTTATTTTAATAATTTTAACAGCAAATTTGTTTGACTCAAAAGATGATGAGCAAAGCAACAACAAAAAAAAAAAAAACCCCCTGGAAAAACTAAAAGAAAGAAAAACTTTTTTCCTTGTTGCTGTCAGCATGCATTCGTTTCTTTGTTGTATATTTCTTATTATTCAAAATCAAATGAGAGTAAGAGTCCTTTTTTGTATGATATTATAGCTGGCTGTTGTTTCTCTTGTGCTTATTTTTTAGTATTATTATATTTAGTCATTTTCTTAATAGTCTTTCAAATTTACACACACACAAAAAAAAAAAGAAAGAATGAAAACCCCAAGCATATTTAGGTGTCTGTGTGTGAGTTTGTTGTTCAACACTTTATGGTTATTCAAAAAGTTTTTTCAAAACATTTTTTTTTTCATACTACTCATACTCTTCGTTTACTACTACTACTCTTACTACTATTGGTTGGTTGTTCTTTATTCAATGTTATTTATTTAGAGCAATATCTAGACATTTAAAATTCATACAATATGTTTAAACTATTTTTTTATATTTTTTTTTCTTTCTACCAATTTCATTTCTATACAGTTTTACTTTGTCGAAATTTAACAGCATGAAAGTGTCCAAAAAAGTTTTTTAAGACATGAACAAGACATTGTTGAAAAGTTTTAAAGTTCAGTTTTAGTTGTTGTGTTCTTATTGTCAGAGTGAGGGGAATAGAATAAGAAAATCTTGGGATTATTGTATACCTTCTTGTTAAAGGTTAAACGTTTCAGGATGCTTGTTAAGCACTCTGTATGACACCCATAAAGAGGAGAGAGGTTTGCATTTTAAATACATCCATATAATTGGCATACTTTTTGGGACTTTAAATATACTTTAACATTTCTGCAAGTGTCATGTGTATAAGAAGTTTTTATGCTGATGACCTGTTAAAGTGATGCCTTGTTTGACGCTCTGCATAATTTCAGTAGAAACCCTAATCGCATTAGAAATATAAAATATTTTCTTAAAGAATGTTTTCAAGAATTAGATGATTGTCGTTAATAACAAAAAATGTTGAACATTTCCCTGCTGAAATTTTTACAAAAAGTGTGAGAATATCAGATGCTGACAGCTGGTTTTTTATATGGACTATGCGTCCCAAAAGTCGGCACGGATCAGAGATTTCCAGCTGAGTAATAAATATACCTAGAATGGAAGGTGAGGCCGATATACAAAGAAAACAACTTTGCGATTCAATTGGTTAGTTCAAGCTATACATTTTGTTAAAATATCTGATAATAACAAAACCATTTTCTATGTTTTATGTACAAAGTTTCAAGCTGAAATACATAACTTCAAAGCTTCTAATGAAGCATTCTTAATGACATCTGTTTTGGCTAAACTTGAACTTTGAGATGATAAATCCTACTAATATCCGCGTTGAGATGACTCCTCCTTATACCTGTCCATATCCGCACCCAGATTGAAAGTAAATGCAAAATTTGTTAATATATACTCATGAAAATCGATGATGTTAAATTCAACTGCTGCTTGGCCATGCCAAAGCCGATTACTGTTATTAGTTTCAACTTTCTAGGTCTTTTCGAAACTTTGGAAAACTATGTAAACAAGCAAACTCCCAAAAATGCATATACAGTGGGACCTCGATTATTCGTAATGGTCGGGACCGGGAGCATTCTGGATAATCAATTACCCGGTTAATTGAGTAACAATTTTTAGTAGTTTTTTAATAATGACAGTTTTTCGGTAATGACATTTCAAGCTCCATATTTCTCACTGATCTATCGGTTGGATCAAAGTCGTTCAATGTGGTGGAAAAAATTTCACAACAACGTTTTCAGCATTGAAATCCTGCACGTCTGGATGTTGTCCAATGGCAGAATGATTTTACTATCATCTTTTAGATCGATTTTCTTAAAATTCTCTCTCACTTCTGGTACTAAGTTTTTGGTAAACTATTATCATGGACATTTTTTAAAGCTATTTCCAATAACTAATGCTTTGCACTTGTGTGTATCAGCAGCATTAACGGAAACTAATGAGGTTAGTTTCTCCTTTGAGACCTTGTGTCATTCTTTGAAATTTTCGTTATGGCAAGCCAAACTACTCTCAAGTAAACACTTTCCATTCTCCATTATCTCATTGGTGAGTTTTTTTCATTGATTTGAATTCATTTAATTTTTCCACAAAAATTGTGGCTGCTTATCAGCTGAATATTTTTCTCCTGCAGTTTGTGAATACCATGTCGTTTTTTTCTTAAATTTTCATTGTTAATCCAGAAATTAGAGTTCCATTAAATCGTTCCTTCCGGAACCATTCATAAACTGCAAAATCTTCATTTGGTTCTTCAGCAGTTTTTAAAGTTTTTCGGTTTCCAAAGCCAATAACAGAATCACTTTGTTTTTTATAATGTCTAACACTCCTCATGCCAAAAGCTATCGAATCGAAGGCACAATATCAAAAAAAGTTGGCCTTACAAATCGATCGAGGGAATTCCCCTTTTTCGTTTTATTCACATTGTGTTAGATTGTTCAAAAATAATCGAAAAAAATTATAATCCCGGATAATAGAGGTAATTACGGTTAATCAATGCAAAAAAATTTAAATCGATCCAAAAGCATTTTCTTTTTCTTTCCCGGATAATTTATGTTGCCGTTTATCGAATCACGGATAATCGAGGCCTCACCCGCCATGAAAAACCTTGCTATTTGCAAGGTTTAATTCCTTTGATGGAACCGATGATAACACGTAGGACTACAGTCCGCATGGGACAATTGGACTGTGGGCCGTTATTACATATTTGGTTTCGGCAAGCCTGATTGGTGGTTTCTAACTACCTAATTCCACTTAGATCTGAACTTGTTTATAATTGATACCGCCATACCTGCCTTCTATAAAGTTCTTTTAATAATTAATCAATGTTCTTCTATTGGTGTCAGTTCTGGACAATTAGCTGAAGAGTTTTTTTTGGCACAACATCGTACCCTAACTAAACGACGGTTTTTATCTGCGAAATCTTACAAATTGTAAGCATTCATCGCTATAAAATTCATAACGGAAAGTCTTAATTGTCCCTAGTTTACAATGATCTGGGGCAACACCACAACTATATGATGTGCAAAAGTCTTGTATCACTCAGTTAATCTTTACAACATCTAAGTTCATTATGCTATTTGACATTTTGAACAAAGCTCTTGGAATCGATTTAATTTTGCATATATCAACCTATACACTTCTATAAACAATATTCTTTCCTCCACAAAACAATTTTGAACATATTTGCTCTAACCTATACAATTATCATCACATCATTAATATTTGCCTGCGGCTGCCAAAGGATTAAGCCATACAGTTTAGTTATTGCTCTAGTTGGACTATTATCCGACCTTAAATAATATCAATTTAAATTAAGCTACTTAGTAAAACTGGTATTCAAAAACAGTATATGAAATATAATATCAAATATCTATTTAAGCAAAATAACAAACAAACAAACAGCACTTGAATGTTGGAAAAGAAGATAAACAAAAAAATAAGTAAATCTTTGTAATTTTAATAAAGTTTAATTAACTATCTAATATTTGAGGTATGTCGACACAACACCTCACCTTAATAACCTTTATCATAAATGAAAACACTCTCATACGCTCACATGCACACACAACCAAAAACAAACAATGTAAAATATTTACAAGAACGAGAAAAAAGGGCAGAAAAAACATTATGTATGGAGCAGGGAGGGATACAAGATAATCGGTACAATTCAACATTTTTGGGTACAATTGCATACTAAAAAGCACCATGAACAAGTTTATTTAAAAAAACTTATAGCCGGTTTAAAGTTCTTTAGAACTTAAGCCAAGGGTTTACGATGCGATAGCTGTATACATGCATTTGATTTGTTTTAAAGCCGAAAAGTACTTTTAGCACATAAAAACCGTTCCTGAAAAAGTACAAACTTTCAATTTGTACCTACGGATTTGCTACAGATTTTCATTTCGCAACCCTGATGATGAAAAGTAACAAATTAATGTGTAAAACTGCTATAACAAGCAGTGATAACAGCAGCCAAAGTGAGAGGACGAGTAACACAAACCACAATTACCAACACTTAAACTATGCAACACAACAAACCCACAGAAATGGGCAAATGAATGACATAACGTTTGGAAACTACAGGGAAGGAGACTAAAACTAAAAGTTGTATGAGTGTGTAAAGCTTTTCTTCATTTTTTGTTTTTGAGGTTTGTTACACTTTGTAGTAGTAAAATAAAATACATACATAGCATATTTACCAGCACACTAACTCACCCAACTATTTACTAGTGGTACAAGGATAAAAGCACTTTTATGTTTTAAACACCTACTCATACGCTCAACAAAAGGTTGAACGCAAAAAAATAAAAACTTCTGCAACAGACAAACACTTTCACCAGCCTTAACATCAACACAAATGCAAAATAATGCACAGCAATGCTCGTATTTAAATGAAAAATGTTCGCCCTTAGGGCAAAACATGCTACAAAATGCAATATTTACAGAAAGAAGGGGATAAATAGAGAGTATAAGAGAAATTTTAATAATAATTAATAATAACTAATTATTTTTTATTTTAAATCTAAACTATGTGCCCGGTATAGATATTTGGACCAGGCGGTGCTAAAGATGAAGATTATGATGATCCTCCGGTAACATTGTTAAGAGGACCACCAGGTCCACCCGGAAACCCCGGCAAGGATGGTCGCGATGGCAGAGACGGTTCGAAGGGTGATGCTGGGGAGCCAGGTGAGCCTGGCTCATTAGGTCCCCGCGGTTTAGATGGTTTACCAGGCGAGCCTGGCATAGAAGGACCTCCTGGTTTGCCCGGCTATCAAGGACCACCCGGTGAAAAAGGTGATAGAGGAGATATTGGTCCTCCTGGTCTTATGGGTCCTCCAGGTTTACCCGGACCCCCAGGATATCCAGGTGTTAAGGGTGACAAGGGAGATCGTGGTGACTCAGTGAGTATTTAATTGAATTTTGGTATTGCGTGAAGAAAGTTTTTTGATTAGTCCTTTCACTAGAAGTACAGAAAAATGCGTAGACGTCAGGATCAAGATGGTATGTCAGATGCTCCACATATGCCCACTATTGAATATGTAAGTAAATTGAACGTGCAGACACTGTGGGAAAGTGGTTTTAAAATGTATTTTATATTTCAGCTATACGGTCCACCTGGACCTCCTGGTCCCATGGGTCCTCCTGGCCATCCTGGTCAGACAGGCGAAAGAGGATTAGATGGTCGTAAGGGAGATCCTGGCGAGAAGGGACTAAAGGGTGATCAAGGACCAATGGGTTTACCGGTGAGATTTAAATACATATTTTACAAACAGCTTGTAATGTTTAGAATTATATTTGACGTAAAATTTGGTTGAAAAGCTCTTTCTAAAGCGTTTCGAAATATCGAATAAAAAAGTATTGCAAGTATTAGATTTAAATCAGCTCAGTAACTGAACATTACGTGAAAATGGCATACTTTTGATGTTGATTATTTGGAATCCTTATTAGCTATCGCCTCTGTTCTGTAAATCGAAAGATTGTAAAACGTGCGATAAATAGTTGCCAAATTAGCGATCTACAAATCGCACGATTTTGTTCATTATAACAGGTTTGTTTACTCAAAAGAAAAACAAGTAAATTCGAATAACAGAACACTAACATATTTGAATACGTTTAAAAACGAAAGCTGTACTCAAATTCGATTTACAGAACACAGGGTATATATTTGCAGTGATCTCTTCAAATTATGTTTTCAAGCAATTTGCCATGATATCTAATACTATTATCTATTTCCTTAGGGTCCTATGGGTATGCGCGGTGATTCTGGACCTATGGGTCCTTCCGGCAAAGCTGGTTTACCGGTAAGTAGATAAAACTACAAAATTATCTTTAATAGACATAAACTCGGCTTTGGCAATATTAATCAAAACAAATAACTTTCTAAATTTTTTGTATCTAACTTTAAACAAGCTAATAGTTAATTAAATTGTGACTAATATCGTAAAATATTTTTGTTATTTTTTTTTCTCTGTCTTTTCTAACAGGTGTGGGGCAACTACTAATCCTAATAAAAACTTAAATTAAAAATAAACTTATAACAAAGCAAAGCAAACAAATTAACCCTTTAAATACAAAACAAACACACAAATATCTTAAAAAGAAAACACACTAGCACTTAACGCTACAAACGCAAAAGGAAACACTTTGAAAAGCAAAGAGTTTGCAAAAAAAAAAAAAAAAAACAAAACATTTAACAAACCAAACAAATTTTAAATTACAAAAATAATTCAAAACGAAATCAAAATTCTCTCATAAATTTCATAAAAAAAAAAAAAAAAAAAATACAAACAAACAAAAACCAGCAACTTCATAATTAAAACAAATTTATACATAAAACCTACTTAAATGCATCTATATATATAAATATAAACACATAAATAACATTTTCTTCTTTCATTAATTGAATCAAAAAACAAACAAATTAAACAAACATTTAACATTATTTTGAAAATATGCCAGAAATTGTATTTAACATGTAAAACAAACACAAACCCACTAGCAAAAACTATGTTTAATTTATTTGTAATTTATAAATGAACAAATTACTACAAAAATACTTAATCAAACAGCTTTGAATGTATGTTATAACCTCCCTACTTAATACATATAATTATCATTAAAATAAAACGACGAAAGTTTAAAGTTCAAATTTCAAACCCAATCATATCAATTAATTAAAAGAAACCAAAAAAGGATTTAAAATCAAACGTTTACCCAACACCCTCTCCCCCCCACCCCACTTTCCCTTTAAAACCACACAACCAAACAAAAAAAAAGACAGATAAATTTGTAATTAAAAGTAGTATGAAGAAGTTAGTAGTATGTTGTGTCTTGAAATTTAATGATTCTAAGTATCGAATTCGTAGTAAATAGTATGATAAGTCTTTAAATGAATTGATTATAAATACAGGTTTCCTAATCTTCTCGGAACCTATTCGAAAAGCTTCAAAATACACTTGAAAGATTCTGCTCATACAGGATAGTTGTATTAAAGTTTCCATTCGTTTTTAAAAAATATTTTTAAAAAAATTATTTATATAGCAGACCTCTCCCAGATAATCAAGAGATTCTAAATTCCTTATCTCCAACAAATATGGATAACAGAACATCATACATCCCGTATTTATAATATAAATAATTCGATAATCTTCAAAAGAATATTTAATATTAAATAACTGATTAAAAATCCTTGTGGTATCGTCTAAACCCTATAGCTTTTGGACACCTGCCATGTTCAGCCTGGGTCATAGAGTACATGGGGTTCCCTGCAGTCCCCTCTGCTTGTACATAATTGATCAGTCTAGTAAAGGATCTTCTTCACTAGTATTCTCTTAAATTGACTGTAGTTTCACTATCAGAAGTTGATGGGTATGAACAAATTATACTTTCATTAGTGTTTGCTAGATACTTTCAACAAATTTTTTAGATGTCAAATGCCACTTAATTCTGAACTATGACTTAAAATTGCAATAGATGGCGTATCTTTTAAACGCGGATTTTGTTTTCAATAACGTATATGTCATTATGAAGGTTGCATATCTGTCATTTATTCTCACTTAGTTATTGACAAAAACAAAGTTTTTGTTTGCTTCAAAAATGTCTAATTTTGAGCCAACAAAGCGTCATTTGCGGGAAGATTTGCTTTACTTCTTCAATTTGAAAAAAAAGTGCCGTGCAATTTAAAATCGTTTTCAAGCAGCAGGATTCACCCAAAAGCAGACAAAAAAGTTTGACGACCAAGAATTGGAGAAATTACTTCATGAAGGTTGTTGTCAAACTCAACAAGGCCTTTTAAAATCATTGGGAGCTATCCAAGCAGGCAAATTGAAGCCGAAAGACCTTGAAAGTCCGAAATTCTGCTTGAACGCTATAAAAGAGAATCATAAGAAATAAGAAGCGTAAGAAACAGCCGAATTGACAGCAAAGACAAATATCCATGGCCCTAGGGTATTGCTCTGCATTTAGTGGGACCCAAAGGATCCTATCTATTAAGAGCATCTGCAATCTGGCCAGACCATCATAGGGAACCTGTACCTAACGCTTAAAGCGAAAAATGCCCAGAATATGTGGTCAGACATGAACCGTAATATTCCTAATGACAAAGCTCGGCCACATATTGCAATACCTGTTAAAAGCTATTTAGATAAAGAAGGATGGGAACGTTTTCTTTGGGAAACAGAGTATCCGAAATTGGCTTGATTCGTTCTTGTCCTCATAGATAGGCAGTTCTTATGTAGCTGGATCCATATGTTCCCAGGAACATGGGAAAATGTCATAGCTAACAATGGCCAATACTTTGAATAAATTTATTTTGTACAAGTGTTTCAAAATAAAAGCTACAAATTTTAAAAAATCCCACATTTTGAAGTCATACACCCAATAGTTAACATTGTCATTCCTGACCTCTTTAAAGTTCCTTTTATATTTGAGCTATTATACTATATTGGTCGCAATTCTGGATACGGCTAGTTAGGTCAGACCAAAACCATGGTATTGAGGTGCAATATCTTTCAAATTGGAAGCATTGTTCTCTTTGAAATCGTTTAATAAAATCATCAACTAGTATTTCTATATGGAATCGGAAGAAATCAAAAAACATTTTGAATTGCAATGGATCAATGATTAAATAAACCTAATAGGAAATTAATTTTCCACAAGATCATTAAAAAATTCAAAGCATTCAGAAAAGTATTCTTACTCAAATAGTAATGAATTTGGTGATTTGTTCGATAATTTCCTAATCATTACATAAAAAATCCTGCCAGAGAGAACATGTGCCACAGGATCATTGAAAATAGCAATGAATTCGGGTGCTGTTTAAGTTATTATTCATAAAGAATGATCATTTAGAATTTTGTTATCACTTATTTTCAAAAGAAATAGTTTTTTTGAATATTGGAAGATGCAGTTTCCAAATAATATCGACAGGCATTTTCAGGCAATTTTGAACACACAAAATACTACTTTTTCATAAAAAATACTTTTTTAACTAAGCTTTCTATGGCTGCTTGGCAAATGGAAAGATTTTGTTCAAATGAAATATTTAATTATTGATAAAAAAAGAAGAAAGAAAAAAAAAAACACAAAATTTAGGTACCGTCCATGGGCTTTGACTTAAATATTATAAATCAACAAAAGGAAAAAATGACAAAGCTTCAAAATAATGAAACAACATAAAAAACATTCAAAGAAACCAATAAAAAAAATAACAAAAAAAGCTAATAATGTACAATAATATATAAACATATGAATATAATAAAATAACACATAAAAAACAGTGGTGAAGAACATTTAATAAAATTAATAATTAAATATTAAAAAAGGCAAACAAAAAAAATTGGTTTTTACATAAAATATTTTACCACTGCTGATTAAATAAACAAATAAATACATAATTAGTTAGATAGGTGTATGATAACATTGAGAAAATAACTAAATTTTAATTTTATGAATTAAAATAACAATAAATAATAATAAAATTAATATAATTAAAGTAAATAAAAAAACAAAAACCTATTTTAAAAACCAAATATTGAATGTGTGTAACAACATACTACAAATAAACCAAAATTATGGGTTTCACAATTAACAAAAACTAAAATATAAATTAAATAAAATAAAAGCTAATTTAAAACATTAAATAAACATAGTTATGAAACGGAAATAATTAAAGCAAACGCTATATTTAAAAAACAACAGCAAATGTTTATTTATATAAAATTTATGAAGAAAAATTATTAACTATATTAAAATTTAAAAAAAAAATATATATAAAAATTAAAAAGAAATATATGCAACTGTAAATTTGTAACAAATATAAATAATTGAATATATAAAAAAGTTTCCTTCCATTTTTCCCTCTATTTCTTAAACACCTTACAAATACATATTTACCTAACTAACTACTATATATATATAATACATACAAACCTAAATTCTATATAAATATGAACAAACTAAATAAGTTCTTATATTAAATGTCAATTTTGTTCAATTAAAATATTTATATATATACAAATGAAGAGAAAAAAACAATAATGAATTTAAACTCATATTTAACTTTAACAAACATTTTGAACAGCATGTCAATTTCATTTATGTAAATAGTTATTAAATTCATACCAAATTGTATTTATTTTAATTTCCAACTAAACTTTAACTTTACTTAATTGACTTAAACTATGTATTTCAATTTAATAAATTTTATATGCTATACATGAACTCTATGAATTTCCCCTAACACTTACAACTACATATATTTATGCTTTTATAAGTAACTTTTACTAAACGATTATGACGAAATTATATTTTAAACTATTGACTCTCTGTCTTTCTCTCTCCCTCTCTCTCTCTCTCTCTCTCTTTATAAATACTTTAAGTATTTCATAAGATAGTTAAATAATAAACAAATATTAAATAATACTAATAAGAAAATAATGAATAAGCTAAAATTGCAGAATACTTATATAATTATACTAGTCAATTGACAAGGATATTTTCAGAGAATTTTAAAGTATTTAAAAAGAAACTGATGAGTTATTATAAAACGACACTCTATGGTTTAGAATATCAAATAGTTGCTGGAGAAAACCAGTACAACTTATTTTAAAAATATTGTAAATTTTAATTCTTTAACAAATTTCACTGGGGCAATAATGATTTTCAACTTGTCGTTATGACTCTACTTGCTAATAAAACTTGAAATTTAAATATGTCGCCAAATCAAGTCTTTCTTCAGAAATCTATGTTATTGGGTATATGACTTAAAAATGCGGGATTTACAATAGATGGATTTATAAAATATGTAATTTTGAAGGTTACATATCTTTCATTAATTCTCACTTAGTTATTGCTTCGAAAATGTCGAATTTTGTGCCAAAAAGCATCATATGCAGGAAGTTTTGCCTCTGAAGCACACCGATTGTTTACCAAAGCTTATGGTGAATGTAGACAAAGATGGCCCAGGCCAGCCAAAAAAGTTTGAAGACCAAGAATTGGAGGCTACTCCTTGAAGATTGTTGTCAAACTCATCAAGAGCTTGCAGAATTCGTCAAAAAGCTGGGTTTATAAAAAACCAGGGTTGATCAAAAATAAGGGATACGAATTCAAGACGAGGGACCTGGAAAGACGATACCGAAACGGCAATATTCCATTATGACAATATCTCTTAAAAACTATTTAGAAAGAAGAGGTTTGAAAGTTTTGCTTCACCCGCCTTATAGTCCAGACTTGCTATGCCCGACTGCTATTTTTTTTGATCGATGCAGAACGCTCTCTCTGTTATAGGATTCACTTTAGAACAGAGTATCCGAAATTGGTCTGATTCGTTTTTGGCCTCAAAAGATGAGCAGTTCTTTTGGCGCAAATCCATTTGTTGGCAATTAAATGGGAAAAGGCCATAGCTAACAATGGCCAATACTTTGAATTAATTTATATTGTACAAATGTTTCAAAATAAAATCCAAAAATTTAAAAAAAAAGCCGCATTTTTAGGTCATACACCCAATAAGTTAAGCAAACTTATTAAAACTTTACGTGCACCTAGTATGTAGGTTTACATTTTGGAAAATGTTCCCAGAAATTCTAATATTCTCTACACATCTGGCTAGTGTAATTATTACTGTTATCTGCCAAGTAATATTAATTTTAAAATAAAATCTATGTACATTGTATTTATAATTGTTAATATTTGATAAAACAAAAAAAAAAAACTCTAAAATTTTCAACTTTAAAAATAAATTCTCCCTCCTTTCTATCCTCTATATATAAACAAAATATTTCGAGATTTACATATATATAAAACTATATACTATATAATTATAAATGTACTTTATCATGATTTTTTGAAATTTTCATTTAAATATCATTTTTTGCAACAAGAAAAAAATAGTAATTACAACTATTCAAAAGTTATTATGGTAAAAAATAAAAAAACGAGAATGATTATTTTAATTTAAAAAACGTGCTCTGCAAAGCATATTTACAAAATATTTAATAAATAAATGCATATATTACATACAAGTAAAAGAAAAATCTCATGGAATGTAATTTGTAATTGTATGAATGGAATTGCTAAGTAAGGGAGTAGTAAATATAAAATATTAACTATAAAGTATTACAACTTTAATGTGTATTTAAATAAAGAATGAACAGATGTCAAATAACACAAAACAAACGTGAACAGTTATATAAAAGAAAAAATATTATTGTGAATATGTTTCTTCTTTTTTTAGTATTAAATGTAAAACATTTCATATATTATTTTATAATAAGGATTTAGTATGTTTTTTCATCCTTAGTTAAAGAAATGATATATAAAAACAGAAACAAAATAATAATAAAAAAAGAGTTACTTTTATGTATGCATTATTCAATAAAGTGATGAGTTTTTTACAGAAAGATTAAAAAATATAAAAACAAGTGTTTTTTTATAAAGTAAATTGGTTTGTGCTCTATATGAATCTGGGGGAATTGTTTTAAATAAACTTTTATTATTATTTCGCTCTGGACTTATGATTAACTAACTTTATATTCATTGCCTGATTTTTGGTGTATTTTTTCATTTTTAAATAATTACTTTGCTTGCTTAATTTATTTTAATATACATATTTGCTTATTTTTATATAATTTCTTAATTAATTTATTATTTTGAAATTTGTGTTTATAATTTTTTTCTTTTTATTTCTGTTTACCCCCCTTTAGGGACCACCTGGTTTGGATGGCATGAAGGTATGTTATAGCTGAAATGTGTAAATTTCAATGTTCAAATTATATTACATTATTATATTAATTACAGGGAGCTCAGGGAGAAACTGGATTAAAGGGTGAAAGAGGAGATCCTGGTCTGCCGGTAAGTAGCTTGAAGCCAAAATTTTCAAAATAAAGAAACATATTAGTATTACTTAAGTAATTTATTAAACAATACTGCATGTTAATGGTTTTTTATTTCTTTCTCACTCTTTCTTATTTCTTTAATTTGTTTTTCTATTTGACAACACCTTATTCTACTATTACAAACAACAATTATTAAAAAAAAAAAAACTTATATTGATACATACTAACTGAATATGTAAATGTTATATAACTGTGTGTATGTGAAATTAAAACCAAAGGGTACTGATGGTATACCCGGTCAAGAAGGTCCTAGAGGTGAAAAAGGTTCTAGAGGTGATCCAGGACCACCGGGCAAGAGAGGACGTAAAGGTGATCGTGGTGATAAAGGTGAACAGGGAGTGCCGGGATTAGATGCTCCCTGTCCCTTGGGATCCGATGGTTTACCATTACCAGGCTGTGGTTGGCGGCCACCAAAGGTTAGCATGTTTTAAAAAACAATAACAAAATTGGTTTATTTAAACAAAAATTGTCTTAATTGGTTTTGGTTAAAAATTAAGCATGCTTTTCCAAAAAACAAACAAAAAATAATAATAATTAACGCTTTTAAACTAGTACTAACAGTAGATTTTTCTAACGATTTTTATAATATTTAGGAACCGGTTATTTCAACTCCGGTCCATAAAGATTATTTACCCGATGTTACGGGTCCCGAAAGTAACAATGCCAGCGACTATGAACAAGAAGACGAAGATGAAGAACAAAATGAAAACGAAGATGAATACGATGAATATCAAGATAATTTACACAATGATTAAGGCTACCTAAACACATATTTAACAAACAAAATGCAACGAGAGAAAGAAAAACTAAAACGTGCTAAAAGCCTTTCAAAAAAACCTTTTAATAATAACAAACAGAAACAAATTTAATGCACTATACAAACACTTTCGACAGAACAACGCTCGATTGCCTTGTAACTATGGCTATTAAACCATTAGCACCTGCCAATTTTACATACTTACACCTTTTACTTAGGAAGGTGACATTTGTAATTAACAACATATGTAACTTTGTTTAAAATTGAAAAGTGTTTACTTTCACTCTAATGGATTTCAAAAGAAGCTGACAGCAAGCAATTATGATGTAATTTACACAATGTAGTCTAACACTAAATGTACACACACAAACACACACTCAACTTTAAAGTAGTTTTACTAATGTTTAAATTAAATATTAAATAATGTTATTGTAACACTAAACAATTAAAAGCACCAGAGCACCTACAAAGACGCTTTTTTGCAACAAAATTTTATTGGTGGCGGCTGTTATCATGCTTAATACTGCTAATTTGTTTATTTTGGAGGCAGTAAATGTTCTAATTCTAACAGTAAAGTATTTATTAATCATTTTTGTATTTAGCTTTATGAAGAAGGGTAACAAGGAAATAATTGGAACAATTATCGAAAATATGACCAATCATTAGGATATATTTTTATGTTGGGGTGACATAAATTTATAAAGGAGTGAAGAGGACTGCATTAAACTATGCTATTTTAGTTTTTTAATAAATGGTGGGACCTCCTTTTAACTTTAGAATCTGCTTTAGTCTATTAGGCATCGAGTAGGGTATTTTATTTTCATAAAGTACTATTTAAACACTTTCGAGAGAAGAGAGATATTTATAAAAATCAATTAAGAGAGCTATATTCGACTGTGCCGAATCTTATATACCCTTCACCAAATTATACTTTAAAATAAAATTTTAAATTTTTTTTTATTTCTTTTAAATTTTTTTTTTTTTTAGAAATTGATTTTTAAAAGTTTTTTCCAATTTTTTAAACAAAATTTTTTTAATTTAAAATGTTTATTTTTTTCTAATTTATTAGTGAAAAGAATTGATGACAAAAAAATGTTTGATGAAAAAAAATTCGGATTAAAAAATATTTTTCCCGATTTTGACCCATTGTAGGTCCAACTATATACTATAGCCTTATATACAACGTTGCAATGGACTTTGAAATATATACCATTAGATTTACATATTGTCTATATTTATGACTTAGTAATCGAGATATAGATCAAAAATAGGCCAAAAATAGAGGTTGTCTCGGACTTTTGCTCTTATTTCCGTTATTTATGGACGGATTTAGCTGATTTTAAATAGACAACTTCTCGAAAGCATGTCTGACAGAATTATTGAAGAATTGGATCTCGAAGATATCCGGGGTCTTCAGAAAATTGATTTCAACAGACAGATTTTTAATTTATTAGCGAAACAAATTTAATGACAAAAAATTTTTTTTTGGTGAAAAAAAAATTCTGGTTAAAAAATATTTTACCCGATTTTTAAACATTGTGGGTCAGACTTACTATTGTTTTATATACGCTGTTGCAAAGGTCTTTGAAATATCTATCATTAGATATCCATATCATTTATATTAATGATATAGTAATATAACCAGACTTCGCGTTAAGAAGAAATAATAAAATATTTAAAATTATTTTCGATAGAAAATTTTAAACAATTTAAATTACAATAGAAAAATAAACAATATCAAGCAGAACATTGCCCCGCAGGAGATATATTTTCCGTTACCCTTCACTTTTCTAAAAATCTATATGTGCTTTCCAAATTGAAAAATTAAAAAAAAAAAAAATTAATTTGTGTTAATTAACAAATAATTCTTTTACAGGATAATTGGCAAGAATGGCTTAGGAATGAAATTAAAGTAGTAGTCAAAACTATGCCAAAAAATGGTCGCCGGTAGATGATGTTGTTGTCTTATAGCCCATCCCCCCGATATACAAAACTCCCTTAAAGCTTTTCTTATATAGCTTATGGTAGTAGTTAATTATGAAATTTTTTAAATGCAGCTTTAAAAAGCCCTCAATATAATTAATAAATCTTGCAATATTTTCTAATGATTTACATACTATATTATACTCTAATATTTTAACTAATACACAACATATATATATAATTTCTACCATTTAGAAAAATTAACCTTAAAACGAATTATAGCATATTAAGTTAAACGCGAGAAACGAAACGAAAGTATTGTTATTTGTATAAAATTAAAGAATATTAAAATTAAACAATAAATAGATACATATTGTTACATATTGTTTACTTTTCTGCGTTTTTAGTAGTAAAAGTTTTTAATTATAATAATTTACAAATACTAGAAATAATAAAAAAAATATACATAATTTATATTTTTCCATGTCATATGCAATTAATATTTTATGCCAAAATATTTATACACAAACAAACAAAATAACCAATTTTTTTTATTATTAATTAAGTATTTTTACTATGAATAATGTTTTATCATTATTTAAATACTGAAATATGAATATGTATGTAAACGTATGATGAATTGAAAATATATGTTACTTTTCACTGATATTTTATTTGTATAGTAGTAGTTCTTTATTTTCTTTTTTTTTTTTTGTAACGGTATTAAAATTATAAATAATCTATGCAACTTTTTATTTTATTAACTATAAAAAACATTTTGTGTCATAGCTTTCGTTTATTCTTTTTTTATTGTTGTTTATTGATATAAACAAATCTCTTTTTATGTTTCCTAGAATTTTAAGTATTATATTGTAGTTAGTTTTTAATACGGATTTTTATGATGACGATGATGATAATTATTGAATATTAAAATCATACTGCTTATATATAATAAAATTATAACTAACTAATCGATAATTTTGTGTTTTATTGAAAATGGAAAATGAAAGGTAAAAACAATGCTGATGCAACATAGTAATAAAAATAACACTATTTGTGGTAACTCATACATTTGAACAAAAATTTTTCCTTTATTCTACTTTAATTATGAAAAACGGAAATAATCAAAAATCCAAAATAAAATGTTCAAAACGTGTTTATTTATCAAAGGCGCTCCAATCTGTGATCTCCAGGTCAACCAAATCGTATTTCTTGCTGTGCGACGTATAAACATACAAGTTAGTTATTTATCAGCTGGATAACTACACTTTAGTTTATTTGGACATTTCAGCAATTTTGGTGCTCATAATAATAGATACATTTTAAGTAAAAACAAACTAATCAAAAGGTCTTTGTCTTTAAAAATATGAAAACATATTGTTAAAAACGGAGTTTATTTCATTTAAATAAACCGGATACTTTTGATTGCAAATAAAAAGCAGTTTAGTAGTTTAAAATTGTAACAGCTCGTTATTTATTTTAATGTACAACAACAACAGTCTAAATAGTCACTCAGTGTCTATTTACACGTTTTATCAATTCGCAGAAATGCACACACACTTAAATGTACTCAACTCACGACTGCAACTTCAGCCATTATTTATACACGCGTATAAATAATGGCTGAATCTTCTACAATGCTCTTAACGGACAATCTAGTACATTCGAATTCTAGAGCTTTCGATGTTAATGTTAGCAGCGTAAGCATTTAGTGTTGCCATACTTATAAACAATACTAATAACCGCATTCTATCAACATTGTTGATAATTAGAAGCTTCTACTGATGGACGTGTTTATAAAACCGATGACTGCTGCAGGCAGTCGTTACAGACAGTTAAATTCAAATCACGATTGCACATTCGTAACAATATTAAACTAAGAATAATATCCAGTACTTCCACCTTTGTTTTGCACAACTTTCTCCACTATTCTAGGCATACTAGATAAGGAGTGAGATCGAAAAATTCTTAACATACGTATATGTTATTAAAAACGAAACCACTAACTTACAGTTTTTAATTTTTTTTTATTTGATCGAAGTTATTATTACAATTTACAAAAAAAAAAAAAATATTTTTATATTTTCAATCACTAGGGATGAAATTTTGAACCTTTTTCGGAAACTCTTCCATTAACGTTTTTATAGCGCTTTCTGTCACTTTGCTCGAACAGATAGTCCATGTCCATTTAAAATCTACCACACTTTTGGACACCTTTTTTGTACTCTTCAATTCTCTTTTAACAAGAGCTTAATATCTTTCCACTGGCCTTAGCTCCGGGAGGATTTGCCTCTCTTGGTACAAATACCACATTATTGTTCTTGTCCCACTCAAGACCTTTCTTATGAAAGTGACAGGATGCCAAATCAGGCCAAAAATAAGTGGACACATTATGAAGTCTTATGAATGGAAGCAGCCTTTTTTGTAAATATTCGTTGATGTAAATTTCGGTATTTATAGAGCCCGTTGCAACAAATGATTGGCTCCTTTTGCCGGAAATGCATATTGATTGCCATACCAAGAACTTTTTGAGAAATTTTGTCTGCTTTTGGGTCCTAAATTTTTCTTGAACATTCCCTCGAGCATCAGCAACATAATATTTTTGACCAGGAAGTTTTGAAAAATCTGCCAGAACATATGTTTCGTCATCCATTATGCAGCAAGAATATTTTTTTTTTTATAAAACTTGACTTCAATTTCCGTACTCTGTTTTTGGCCTATAAATTATTAGCAGCGTTCCTGTAAGGAACTTTCTGAGCCTTGTATGTGTTTAAACCTGCATTAGCTTTAACTTTTCGTACCAAATAGTCGGAGCACTGAGCTAACGGGGCTGCTTTCCTACCGGATGTGTTGGAAGCTCTTTTGAAAATGCTTTCTATTTTTTAGGCTTTAGAAAAATCATGTGGACAATTCCTTCCACCTGAACCAGGTTTTCTATCAACGGACAAGTCCTCCCGGTACTGTTTAATTACATTGGAAACAGTTTGACGGCAGACCTTTGATTGTTTGGCCAACTTTTTGTGGGACCAAGTTGGGTTTTGTTGAATATATTTAATAATTTTATTACGCACTTTTTTCTGGTCACTCATTTTAATCAGATTAACAACAAATGAATATAATTGACATTAAACATAATAACTGACAAGTTTTACAAAGCAATCTTGATAAAAAAAAAAATCAAATAATACTTGGGTTAAAAGTTTTAATGAAGAACGAGTTAAGAATTTCACGATCTCACTCCTTATCAACTTTTTACAAGTCTGCAAGGGGATTTCGAACCATATTTTTTGCGTTCTCTCCCATAAATCATCTCTATTTTTGAAAACCTGCTGCGATAGTCTTTTCTTTAATTCACTCCGTAAGTTTAAATCAGGAGACTGGCTTGGTCAGCTAAAAACACGAACATTATTCTCCGAGAACCAGTTTTTTTACTATTCTCGAACTGAGTTTGGGGTCATTATCTTGCTGGAATGTTCACAATAATGACATATTTCCCCTAGCATACGGAAGCATAACATTTTCCAATATGTCTCTGTACCCATCTGCTTTCATTATATTTTCAATTCTATATATCGGACAAATACCATCCCATGAAAAGCACCCCCAAACCATTATGTTTTCTCTACCACGTTTAATGTAAGCTTTACATGGAATTCTTTACTTTTAGAACGGTCCACTGCGGCGGACATTTCTTTGGCAGTCGTTTCCAAACAAATTTATTTTTGTCTCATAGCTTCATAATATATTTCGCAATTTTTTAAATCCGGACCAAAGTAAGTGTTCTTTAGCAAATTCCAATCTCATCTTTATATTTTGTATGTGCATTAGTGGAAATTCTACCGTGCAGTTTGTGAACTGACCTCATTACCAATCTCAGCATAAATAGCTTTTGAAGATTTAAAATTGTCTTTTTTGCCATTACATAGTGTTGGCTTTATGTAGTCTATATGTTTCTAGGCTGGTTTTTTTTGGTCTACCACTAGTTTTTTTTTTTTTTTTGGTTTGTTTTTCATACAATGCATTTTGGACAAAGTGTAAAGATCTTCCAAAGTTCTTCGCTAGTTCACGCAATGACTTTCCATGATTCATAATGGTTTCTACAATTTTTCTCTACTCTTCGGTACAATGATTGTTTCGTCCCATTTTCCTCTAAAGAGCTCAAATTGTGTATTCAAATTCTTATACAATTAAAATTATTCTTCCCGTTACACGTGAAAACAAACAAAAAACGAAACCAGAATTGATTTTATTTTAGTGTATCTAATATTATGATCAATAATTTTTTATGTTTTAAATAATTTCTGTTATTTAATACCGTTTCATTTAAGTAACGTTTCCGGATTGTACTTTTAATTTTAAAAGTTAAAATCACTTTAATATTATCCGCTGAGGTGTATCTATTATTTTGAGCAGATGTGTATGCAAATCATATTTTCTGCTATGCTTCGTAGAAACATATCAGTTAGTTATTTATCCGTTTGAGACAGTTTTAAGAATTTTGGCATCGATTTCTTAGTACATGTTTTTGCATATTTTGCTTTTTATAGCATTTTATTACACAAATGATTTTTTTTATTTTTTTTTTTATAACTTTTTGTTGTTGACAATTTTTAAATAGAATAAATAGTTAAACTCATAGAGAATTATACATAGAGACGAGACATTCCGATTTGTCAAACAAAAATACAACAAATCATAAGTCTGATACAACAACAAAATACATTGACTAGCATGTATTTTGTTGTTGCATGAGTTAGGTTTTTGACAACAGACTTAGGTTTTTGACAATTACGTCTCGTCTCTATATTACCCTATGGTTAAACTATTACAAAGCATTTTGATAGTTCTATTAAAATCTATAACAGCCATTGCGTTTTTTTACCAAAAAAAATATACACTCTCTTAATCGATATTGTGAAACTATTAGGGATAACATAATTTCAATGTACAACAAATTTTAGAAATTTATCCGGAATATCTTCTCCCTCCTTATTCTATAACCAAACATTTTTTAGTAATTGCGCCCCAATTACTAAAAAATTTTTGTATAAGAGTGTCAAAGAAACTCTACAAAAATCTAAAATAAAAACTGATTTAATTTCTGTAGAAGTTTAAAAAGTTTTAAACTTTCCTATTTGACAAATATGAATTCAACAAAAAAAGAAAACATAGATATAAATTTAAAATCTAAAAAATTATAATGAATGTTGTATCTTTGTAGCAAACGATGATAAACATAGTGTGGAAGATTTAGCTTATGTTCAATCTATACACAATGACATTTACTCCAATCATTCTGTTACAAAGTTACTCAATTTTCACATGTACAACGTATTTATATTTTATTTGATTTTATCAGGGTCGAGCAAACGAATTTCCATACATTATTTGCACAGTGAGGACCCTTAGTAATTTATACCAATAATAATTGGTCAATTTATAAGGTCTCTTATCATGTCATATTGTCAGAATGTCCCAATAGTTCAGAATAGTTTTTATTGCTTTTTAAGCAATAAAAACTATTCTCAAAATGCGAACGAACATTTTCTTTCTTATTTTATATTGAAAACAATAACAAAAATTCAAATTTATTTGTTGTTTTCAATATAAAATAAGAAAGAAAATGTTCGTTCGCATTTAGTGAGCCAGGCCCTTATAAAACAGAATTTCCATACAAAATTTGTTTTATAAACCTTTGATAAATCAAAAAAATTGATTATGAATAAGGCCTTTAGACAACAGTATAGAGTAAACAAAAGTTTTTTTTTTTTTTTTTGCTTCGAAAATGTCAAATTTTGTACCAAAAAACGTGATATGCGAGAAGTTTCGCTTTACTTCTTTAATTAGAAAAAAGCGCCGCTTATGGCGATGGTTTGTGGGGTTAAGAAGTGGTGATTTTGACATGGAAGACAAAGATTGCCCAGGCCAGCCAAAAAAGTTTGGATAAATTACTCCATGAAGATTGTTTTAACACTCAACAAGAGCTTGCAAAATCATCAAGCAGCAATTTCAAAACGTTTTCGAGCAGCAGGATTCATCCTTGGATACTTTACGAATTAAAACCGAGAGATGATTTTGCATGCTCGAAATTATGCTTGAACTATATAAAAGAAATTTTTGTGCCGAAACATTACTTGCGATGAAAATTGTATTCGTTACAATAACCCGAAGCTTAAGAAATCGTCCCGGCCAACCATCCCGGACACCTAAGCCAAATATACATGGAGCTTTAGGTAATTATCTATGTATGGTGGGAGCAAATGGTTCATATTTATTATGAGCTTCTGCAATCCGACCAAACCATCACAGGGAACATGTACCGAATGCAACTGATTGTCCGAAAAACGCCCAGAATATGCGACCAGACATGAAACCGTAATATTCCAACATGACAACGCTCTGCCATATGTTGCAATACCTGTTAAAAAGTATTTAGAATGAAATGGTTGGGAAATTTTGCTTCACCCGCTTTATATTCTAGACCCTGCCTTGTCCCACTACTATTTATTGTGATCGATGCAAAACGCTGTATCTGGTATACGCTTCACTTTGGAACATAGTATCCGTTATTGGGTTGATTCCTTCTTGGTCTCAAAAGATGAGCAATACTTTTCGCTCGGATTCCATATGTTGCCAGAAAGTTGGAAAAAGTCCATAGCTAACAATGACCAATACTTTGAATAAATTTATATTGTACAAATGTTTCAAAATAAAAGCTAAACATTTTAAAAAACTCCGCATTTTTAAGTCATACACCCAATATTATGGACAACTCTTAAGTATGTATATGACAAAATATTCGAAATATGTATTTTCAAAAAATATATAAAATATATAAATGGGTTTGTAAGTTTGTTTGAGCATCACGCCTAATCGGCTAAATCGATTTTATTGAAATTTGGAACGTATATAGATCCTTACTTGGAAGCGTCAATAGGCTATAACTGGTAAAATTGGTACTTTTATTTCTTAAACAACAATTACTAAACGGCTGAACCGATTTTTACTACGACAGGGGTAGCGAAGCGCACCGGCTCAAGCTAGTATATAAATATAATATTCAAAATATAAAGATCTATCTAAATTGCTACGTTCACAGCTCGTCGACTGATTTACAAAAATTGTATCGAAGATATTAAGAAATCACTAACAAAACTAAAAAAAGTTATATTCGTCTGTGTCGAATCTTGTATACCCACCATCAGGTACTCTTTATGGTTGTCCCCAACCAAAATTAAAACAAGTAAGAAAGTATGGTCGGTCAAGCCCGACCAGATAATACCCTACACTAAGTAAATGAGCAAAAACATTTTTCTTTTAAAATTTCAATAATTTATGTTCGTGAGCGATTTTCGGAAGTGGGCCTTATATGGGAGCTATGAAAAATTATGGAAAGTTATTTATGTTGAATTTTATGTGTATACCAACATTTGTAGGAGATTTATGCTCGTTAAAGTGATTATCGGAAGCAGGCCTTATATGGGAGCTATGACTAATTATGGACCGATCATAATAAAATTTGGTGACATGAATTCCCTATATATAAAACTTATTTGGACAAAAACTTGTGTAGATACCTATATAAATTAAACATTTGTGACGGATAAAATCCACTTTCGGGAGTACATTTGTATGGGGGCTAGGTCAAATAATGGACCGATTTCAGCCAGTTTCAATAGGGATCGTTCTTGGGCAGAAAAAATGATATGTACCAAATTTTATCGAAATATCTTTAAAATTGCGACCTGTACTCTGCGCACAAGCTTTACATGGACAGCCAGCCAACCAGCCAGCCAGCCAGCCAGACGGACGGACGGACGGATATCGTTTAATCGACTCAGAAAGTGATTCTGAGTCGATCGGTATACTTTAAGGTGGGTGTTAGACTAATATTTTTGGGCGTTACAAACATCTGCACAAATCCATTATACCCTCCCCACTATGGTGGTGTAGGGTATAAATATCCCCAAAAATCCCAAATAATGTTTTTCTTGAAATTTTCACAAAAAATAAACTTCATATTAAGTTAATTGGCCAAAACCCGATCAAATTAGTTGTTATAATATTAAGAAGGTTCCTTGCTTCTTGGTCAAAGTTTCTTTTGAAAATATTCATTTGTTTTCACTGCATCGTTTCAAATCTTGTATAAAATTATCAGTGGTGTTTTTTTTAACCAAAGATTTAACTATAAACCGTGTTGAGAATAACAAATTGTAAATGGAAAATTTGTTATGATCTGCACATAAAATTAGACATTTAGAAAATTTTTTGGAGATACTGATTTGGACTTAAAGATTGTATCATTTTATATGTTATGATATGTACATTTAATACCATTAAATATCTCCATTTTCTACTCAAGAACATGAAATATAGTTCACCTATTGGTAACTTTTTGCTATTACCGATAATAAAAGCAAACCTATCCTAAAAATTGTATCCCTATAAAATCCCCGAAATATTTTAGAATATCCCCAATAAAATACCCAGTCCCCAAACGAAATTTTCTGTCCCCAAAAACCTTACAAAATGCCCATCTTTGGGGAGAAATCCCCAAGACTGGCAAGACTGCCCACCATTATGGACCGATCCTTACAAAAATTGGTAAAAAGTCTTAGGTTCGTATAAGACTTGTTTACGTTCAATTTCATCTCCATATTTTCTGCATGAGGACTAAGGACAATTTTTGCCCGATTTTCACCATACTTTACAATATAATTTCAGAGTACTTAGAACTAATATTTGCACAATTTTATCAGGATTGCCCCATAATCAACAGACGGACGAACATAGCTAGATCATCTTAGAATATGTCAATATGTCGAACGGAACGACATATTCAATATATCCCCCAATTTTTTTCACAAAAATCGTTTATTTATGCCAAACCCAAAAAATACTAAATTAAATTACTAAAGTCCATTGAAACTGGCTGAAATCCGTACATTATTTCACCTAGCCCCCACACAAATATTCTCCCGAAATAGGACTTAGGTGCCTATTATGAACTAAGGTGCCTATTATGAACTAAATTCGATTTTCGACTGTAGTCGAAATAGCTGATCGAACGAATTGTTATTTGGTATTATGGCGCACATTCGTTGAAGAAAAGCACTAATGTGAATTTTACTGATTTGGTTTATTCACAGTAGTACAATTCTTTCAGCTGACACTACAAATAAAAAATTTTTGTTTACAAAATAAAAAAAAAAATATTAAATTAAACATGACCACGACGTTGAAAAATTCGATGCACAACGACATTTTCGACAGCGATGCCAACTTATAATACGAATTTTACATTCGATAGTCGATATTCGATAGTCAACGAATATCGTTTGTCGAATGCAACTCATAATAGGGGCCTTAATCAGTCATAAATATTTAATAAATATTCAAATAAATTTTATGCATTACGAAGTCATGTCACCTTATATGATGATATTAACATAATTAGTCATAGCTCTTATTAGAAAATCACTCACGAATATAAATAATTTAAATTTTAAAAGAAAAAAGTTTATTGCTCATTTACTCAGTGTAGGGTATTATATGGTGGGCATTGACCAACCATACTTTCTTACTTGTTTATTATGAAAAACTCAATGAATTAAAATTAAGATAATTGTTATATCATAAAAAACTTTGCTAATACGCGTTTATTTGGCAAAGGCACCAATCTGCGATTACAAATATCAAAAATCAATTTTTTAAAAAGCTTAACCATAAAACGTTATTGCGGGAAGAGATCCAATTATGAAGTGGAGCTATTACCAATTATTGACTGTTCGCCTTTGAATTTTAATAAGATTTGCATAACATGAAACCTATTAATGATAAAATTTATCTTTTACGAATATCATCTATTAATGTCATATTACTACATTGCAAGGAAATATGTGCCAGGTAGTAATATGATTTAAATTTACGTAGTTAGGAATACTATTAAGTGATATCGGGCAATATGTTCAGTTAAAGTTGAGTATTAATTAGTTCAAGTACAATGATCTCCTTTTTGGTTTTTTCGACACATAAATCAAAATAAGCAACTAAATCTGCAAATACTTCTATAACAATTATCAGTTTACGAATATATGGATATCATTCTAAAGGGCGTAGGTAAGTATAGTTTATTGTCGGCAATGCAAAATTTAAATCAGAAATCTGTATTATTAAACAGCCGAACGATTTGGTTCTTTCGAATAATTGCTTTTATTACGTTCATTCAAGTAATTTTATTTGATCAAATATTGTGTTGATCTAATATCTAAGTATATATAATGTAAACCATATCAATTGTATTTTTATTCATGGTCTTTGTTGAAACATGCTTTTATTCATATATTTAACATAAATGCATTCAGTTAAGAAATACGGAAATTGTAATCAAGTATTTAGTAAATTATTCCTTTAATTATGTACGACATTGAAATATTCATTCCCAAATTAACTAGTTAGTCAAAAATCACAAAATCTTTATAAATATAATTCAGCTAAATCATCTACGGTCTATCTACATACAATCACAAACATAAAACAAATAATAAAAAATTGACTTACATGACTCATCTATTTTCTTGAAATATATTGTATCTTGAAATATCTTGAGTCTTGAATTATCTTGAGTCTTGAAATATCTTGAGTCTTGAAATATCTTGAGTCTTGAATTATCTTGAGTCTTGAATTATCTTGAGCCTTCAAATATCCTGATTCTTGAAATATATTTTGCCTTGAGTTTTGAAATATTAGCTGCTACATAGTATGATTATATGTACTAAATCTTGCTTATTAGTTCATATATTTAAATCATATTTTACATTTTGCGAAAATTAAATTCTGGAAAAGTCTAATTTGTAACCGAAAAAACGACACTCGCGAATATTTCACTAATAACACTATATAAAAACACTAACGAACGCGCACTTTTGTAACAAAATCCTACTAAATTAATATTTCAGGTCCACGGCCTACACTTTTTTGATTATTCTTTTAATAATTTAAAATTTTTAACGTATTTATGGACATCTTCCTTAACATAAGGCTTAATGGCAATGCATGTGGGTATATTCTCAGGTTGTTCTATCCACAATTTGTGATGAATCTCATTTTCTTTCAGTTTGTTGGCCAATTTTGTAAGAGCAGCTTCATCTTTGGCCTAGAATTGAAAAATTAAAGAATATAATAATAAAAGACTTTAACTTATAACAAAAATATCTTACTTCCAACACAACTTTGTGCATATTATCTAAATCCGCCAAATATGATTTTGTGGCGTCATCTTGTGCATGCAGGTGCATGACGGCAGTGGCAGCATGGCAACATTGAGCAATAACGGCGCCCAGAGGCCAATTTAGAGCAGATTTTAAATCACTGCGTACAATAATGTATTGCACGATATTTGACATTATTTTCAATTTAATAATTACAAATAAAAAATTGTTTTGTTTCTATAAAAACTTTGCAATACAAAATTTTTTTCCGCCCTTTTTTCCAATAAGAATTTTTAAGTTTATTACCAGTAAATTATGCCCAAATGTGTAATTATTCCTATCTTCACAATAGTCAAATATAGTTGTCTTTTTATATTTAAACCATTTCTTAATGAACAATTCTATTTATTTCACTTTTCTGCTGTTTGGTCTTGCAACAACCACCGCATTTGTTAACAAATTTATTTCTTTTGGCGGATTTCTCGGCTGCATAATTACTATATTTTTCAATACATTATTTTGCAAACATGTTTCGTCAGCTGTAGCACAGAGTTGTATGTTTGTTTAGTATATTGGTGCTATAAAATACTGGTTTTGTGGTATTCACAATGAAGTGACTTTATTGTGAATTTACTTAGCAAAGACCACAACCCAGATGCAAGACCGTTAAACTTAAATTAGTGGAAAATTTAGGTTCTTAATTATATAACGAAACATTTTGAAAGATAATGAAATTTGAACAGTACCCAACATTTTTTTTTACAATTTAAATTGTTTACAAACGTGTATGGCTTTGTGATGACATAGATGAAAGTCCCGGTCTTTTTGATGAAGTTTTTAGGAGGTCTGTACAAAATATTATTTTATTTTCATAATATTAAACATTGTACAACGAAGATACCAAAATCGAATTTTTGATTGATAATGAAAAGGGACCGTTACAATTATGACATTTATAATAAAAATCAGAACATAATTATCGGCATTCACAATGTAGAGTACTTGGCCTGGTAATGTAGTAAATGAGCACAATATCAAAAAACTAAAACCAAAATACATTAGAAATTGAAATGTTTATCAATAAATAGCTTCTCTGCTTTTTTACTAGGCCAAGTACTCTACATTGTGAATACCGCTATTGTTATTTTCTGATTTTTATTTTTTTGTCATAAATAATTGTTATTTTTTTTTTTATATTTGTCAGACTTTGATTTTTATTTTTTTGTTTGTCATCTTCGGGATCCAATTCTTCAATAATTCAGACATGCTTTCGAGAAGTTTCCTATTTAAAAATCAGCAAAATCCGTCCATAAATAACGGAGATATGAGCAAAAATCCGAGACAACCTGTATTGTTAATCTATATCTCGAATACTAAGTCATAAATATAGACAATATGGATATCTAATGATAGATATTTCGAAGTCCATTGCAACGATATATATTAGGCTTTAGTAAGGACCTACAATGGGTCAAAATCGGGAAAAATATTTTTTAACCCGAATTTTTTTTCACAAAAAACATTTTTTTGTCATACATTAAAAAATTTTTTTTAAAAAAATTGGAAAAAACTTTTAGAAAAACAATTTCGAAAAAAAAAATTTTTTTTAATTTTATTTTAAAGTATAATTTGGTGAAGGGTATATAAGATTCGTCACAGCCGAATATAGCTCTCTTACTTGTTTTTCTTCAGTTTCACGACCTATTTAAATATTGTTAAATAAATTCTAAAATAATATATAAGAATATATATCTAAACAAATTAATAAATAAAGTTTCTTATAAGCACTATAAAACATACGAAACGGTAAACTGTCAATCGAACTGTCAACTGGCATAAATATCCAATTTTATTGATTCATCGTCGGTCGCAGGAATTCGACAATCCGGACACATATAGTATTAGACTCGTTGAATTATCGAGTGTCAGGACTGTTGAAATAATCTTTGTTAAATAAAAAATGAATTTACTCATTCGTTGCAGATATATTTATTCAAAAACAAAACTTATATTATACTTAATTGCAAATACCATGTGTAAAGCGCTTCCTCTAATTCTGTATTTTCTGCTTTTTTTTATAAATTTTCTATATTTAAATTATAAAAATTGTTTAATACATTATCCGGGTCCATTATAGGTATTCGAAATAAATTGTTTTATCTTCTCCTATTTTTTTTTTTAATAATAAATCGGTCATTTGGAAACATTTCGACTTTGTAATATATCGCACTTTTCCTTTAAAGTTAGAGTTTATTATTTAAAAACATTGCACTTGGTACGAAATTAGACAAACATACTTACAAGGGAAAGAAGCGAAACTGAAGTAATAACAGTGCAAAATACGAATAAAAGTGTGAATAACAAAACATTCGAGGTAAAAACGGCATTTCATTTTTGTTCTTGCATACAAAAAATTTGTCCGTATTGTAGAGGTAAAAATTTTTAATTGTCCAAAATGTAGAAGCATCCTAATTATTGGAGTGACCGGACTGGCATATGTCCGGACTATCGAAGTTGTACTGTAATTGTATTGTTTCTATTATCTATACTGTACTGACATATCGTGGCATAGTAAACGATAGTTTTCGATCTAACAAATTGTGGCCCATGGCGGATTTATACAAGGTGGTGTCAGTCAAACAGCTGATAACTTTTTTTTCGCTTTTTGGTTCTAACAGATGTCAAAGCTTGTTTTTATATATATTATATTTAAATATCTACATATTCTAAGCTTATTAACAAAATATTTATTTTTTACATAAATAAGTAAATCCCTCACTATTTAATTATCTACACTATATTAGGTTTTAATACATATTTGTTTAATTTTTCATTTTTGTTTTTTGACAATTGATCTTAATTGTTGTTTTTGTAGAACTGCTACCACATTGTATGAATTCGCCTTGTTGTGGCCCATAGCTTGATTAACAATTTTAAATTATGGGCGAAGAATCATTCAGAAAGTAATTCCGAGTTGACTGGAGAAAAGAATAATCACGGTTATTTATTAGCCCAGACATTAAGGGGGCATTTACATTATAACTTTAAGTTATGACTTAATATTGTTACGTTTTTACCTTTTAAAAACTGGGTTTATTTCCTTTAAATAAACCGGATACTTTTGATTGCAAATAAAAAGCAGTTTTAGTAGTTTTAAATTGTAACAACTCTTTTTTTATTTAAAATGTTTATTTAAAATGTACAACAACATAATTAAATAGTCACTCAGTGTCTTTATACACGTTTATCAATTCGCAGAAATGTACACAAACTTTATAATGTACAAACACACATGTACACGACAATTGATGCCACTATTTATATACGCGCCATCTATCGGGAATCTTCTACAATGCTCTTAACGGACATACTAGTACATTCGAATTCCAGAGCCGTCGATGTCATTGCCAGCAGCCCAAATATTTAGTGTTGCCATACTTACAAACGATGCCAATAACCGCATGCTACTGAAGGACGTGCCTTCAAACATGATGAATGCTGCAGGCAGTCGTTACAGACCTTTAACCCATTTTTCGCCGCACCAAGTTCCCGTTGACCGATTTTCCTAAAATTTTATATTGAACCTATTTTTATGCTAATTAAGAAAATTCCAAACTTTGGAGTCAGTGGGTTTTCTAGTTTTTTAGAAAATTGGTGGTAATTATAGTCACCATCGGCGGAATATGTATGCAAGGATGGTATTTCTTAAAGGTACCAAAAAAACATTTTTTTTAATGATATAAATTACTTATGGCAAACTTTAAAACATTTTGTATGTAAGTGCACGTACCACTTCTTACACAATAAATAGAGTGTGGCTTTGGCATTGCTTGCATCATATTCTTTAAACCTTATTCATGCTTTAGAATGGTGTGTTGCATGTCTTTTGTGAGGTCTTTTCTTGGCCACTCTGCTTTCATTTCCTGAACGTCTGTATTATCGCAAAGAAGAACTCTAGCAATTTCTGACCGAAATTCCAGTTGCATTTTCCCTGTAGCTTTTGCAATTCTGCACAAAAGACTGTGCAACTTCCAGACATTTACAACAGCTGAGTCTACAGCATTAGAAAAATAGTCCACCAAAAAATATTTTGCCTATAACACTTATACAGTAGTTTGATATTACATTGTCAAAATACTCAAATTTTTGGCTGCTGCACATTTTTTTAGCAAACTCAAGACCACGTGAGCTCCGTGAGTTCAATTTCTATGCTGTACAGTTCCTGAGAACTAGGATAAGGCATACAGCAAATCATATTTCCATCTGATGAAGCCACCCACGAATTGAAGCCGAAACAAATGGGCTTATTGCTTATATATATTTTGCTCGAATGCCTTCCAAAAAATAGCACCGTTCTTCAATTGTCATGGCTTTTACACAATTGGAACACTTTGGCTCCAATAGTTTTCATATTGTGGAATAGATAGCCATTCAATATCCAAAATCCAATCAAACGCCGTGGCGCGCCTCATCGATCGAACTGTGCATATATTGTCCAAACCGTTATTTTATCTCGGTTGCTTCTGTTTTTGATGACAAAACATATGTAAAGTTTACACTGTAAACGCATGTTCATAAACCACATTAAAGACATACGTTTTTCGCCAATGGTTACTATAATCACCACAATATTCATCATGCAGTTTTAGATGATACGTGTACATTAAATATCGTGAATAGGGTTCAAAACAGAAAAGTAAAGATTTAATTTTATAAATATAAACATAGTTGTTAGATTTTATAGGATCTTGGTTAAATTATTTCTATATATTTGACGACCTTTATTTACTAATTTCTAAAAGCCGCAATATAAATAGTTTATGCTACGTAAGGAAATAAAATGAGTATATAATAAATAAATAAGACCCTAAATAATTGATAAATAAAATTATATTGAATAAAAAACTTTTTCTTTGTCAGTTATGAATAATAAAAGTGCTGGTAATTAAAATCACCGGTCGGCGAAAAATGGGTTAAATTCAAATCGTCATTGCACATACGTAACAATATCGAGGGCCTTTTTTTGTACAAGCAAATTGTGACGTCGAAACAAAAGGCAAATTTTCTGTTTTTCATGACTTTTTTTGATATTCTGCTTTGAGCTCTTTTCTGATTGGTTGTTGATACTAATAATTTGTAGTACAAAAAAAAACATAGCTTTAAGTCATGACTTAAAGTCATAGGCCCATAATCATAGTCAAACAATAAAGTCGGTTCTTTTTAAAAACAACTTTAAAATATTTTTTTAACTATAGTCAAAATTAAATTGAACCGACTTTAACTGGGTGTCACCTCTAATGTAGAAAATGTTTTGATACAATATACAACAAAATATAGGCAAGTGGCATCGCTGAACAGCTGACTTAGAAATTTAAAAACAAAAAGTGACAAACAATAAATGTAACCGTGGTCGAAAAATAGAAAAGGAAAGATTAATATCAAATGTATTCTATTTTGGTACTAATTTTATTGATTCAATATTCAATAATTGCAAAATCTCTGCCAATATCTTGCAACTTAAACATTTTTGACTTTTTGTCGAACTTTTTTACATGGAGAAGATCAGCTGTTGTTAAATGAGTTAAAAATAACTTCAGCTAGTTTTATATTTACAGTCGACTTTAACGTCAGAAGTATACTTTAACTTGTCTATGGTAGACCTAAAGTCCTCTCTTAAGTAAAGACGACTTTATTTCTCTTAAAATATACTTTATTTTTGTAAATGCCATAATGTAAATGCCCGAAATTAACTTGAAACTACAATGAGCATCTCTGTCTTAATGTAAATACTCCATATTTTTTGCATCCATGCACAAAACAACAATAAATACAAAATTATGCACCGATCGCCATGAGATTAAGCCATGTCATATATTTCTATGTTAAACGTATTTTTGTTAAATTATATTTGGATTCCAACATTTTTAAGAAATTTATACTCGTTAAAGTGATTTTAGGAAGTGATCCTTATAAGGGAGCTATGACCAATTATGGACCGTTCGAAATGATATTAGGTTGTATGATTTATGTCTATATGAAACTTATTTGTGTTGAATTCCATGTACCATGATTATCGGAAGTGGGAATTATATGGGAGCTATAGACCGATCATCATAAAATTAGGTTACATGAATTTCTATATATATTTTCATGTAACCATTTTTTATCCAACCATTTCATACTTTCTACACATGTTAAAGTTACTCGCCTCAAAAGCTTTATATGTAATAGTTTTATTTCATTTTAGTTTAGAGTGGCACAATTCTACTAACCAATATTTAATAAAATAAATTCTGTATTAATTAAAATGGCCAATAAACGTATGATTAATATATTCCCCCTCAAAAATCAATAATAAGAATACGCCCCCCAACATACTTATTAAATATTCATAGAGATTTTATCATGAACTATGGTTAAATCTTCATTATGAATTACTTGTTGTTATGTATTAATTATTTTGGTAACAACAATTATCTTATCTTATTATGTACAATAAATTTTCCAACAACAAACTCAAACACATGACTCTTTAACCACAACAAACACAAGAACAAATAAACATTTAATAATCAAATCCTCTTAATTAAACCAAAAAATTGTCTTTGGTTATTTGTATAATTTCAAGTTGTGTTTTCATAATTTTGGTTTGTACTTAGTTTTTTTTTTTTTTTGTTTTCTAATTTATTATTAAAATCTTTACAATTAATACAAACAAAAACAAAACTTGTGCTAAGCTGAAATCAAGAGACAAAACCCAAATGCTCTATTCATAAACAAATGAAAGAGACAGACTGGGAAATGAGAAGAGACTGTTGAAAAAGTGCCCAAAGCCATGAAACATGAACAAAAAGCACTTAGGAGAAGCCAACCTCGAGAAGTGGACGAGTAAATGCAACAACAGCAACAACTAGAACAACCAACATTAAAATTAACAAGAGCATTTTAGAGCATTCAGTATTTGCATTGTAGACAACTGTTAGCAGCATTTGTTGTATAAATTAAGACAGGCATGCATTCAAGCATACTTACACAAACATACATTTACACTCCTGCATACATACTTGCTTATGAATGTATTAAAACAAACATTAAATGATCTGGGCCTGTGTTTGTTTGTTTATTTAGCAAACAAAACAACAACAAAAAAACTGGAACTGTATCCAACCATACCATTCATTCATTCATCCATCCATTCCCCCTCCTTGTTGCATTTAACATAAACCACCTTTGGTTAAAATAAAAATGCTCAGCCAAGCATTTCAAATCTACTTGAACTGTACGATGTAGATGCAAACAGCCAAACAATACAATGACACACTCAACACACACACACAAACACACATTCAAACAACCACATAACAAATTAACCAAAAGGACATCAGCATGTAAAATACGTTTTGATTAAGTGGGTGATGGTTAAAACAAAAGACCAAAGATAGTGTATGTGTAAGTGTGTTTATACATACAATATAAACAAGGATATGTTTGAGTGTGTGCATAACTGTGCAACTGTATGTTTGCGCTGATGTGTGTGTGTATGTGTGTATAAGTGTTCAGTTGTATGTTTTTAGCTGTTTGAATGGTTGCCAGCGAGTGTGCGTTCGAGTGAGTGTGTTCAATGTCTTTATCCACACATTTAAATTTGTATGTTTATTCACAAGCTATTATCTTGCAAGTGGGCCTATTCATAAGGGTTTTTAGAACTTAATTTTAAAAACAATATGCATATTAATAGCTTTAATTTAAAATATATATTAAAAATCGATTTGTGGTATTTTCGAATTTATAACGATTTAAGATATTAGAGTTTTTTTTATTTTAAAAATCAATTTTTGGTATAAAATATGAGTGATCACAGATTGAGCTTTTTATCCCTAAAATCGCAGTATATACAAAGTTATTTACGCTTAAAGAAATTTTAGTTTTTTTTATATTAAAAATCGATTTTTGGTATAAAATATGAGTGATAGACTGATATTATTTTCCCTAAAATAGCAGTAGATATCTACAAAGTTTTTAACGATTTAAGAAATTTGACTTTTTTTTATTAAAAATCGATTTTTGGTATAAAATATGAGTGATCACAAATTAAGCTTATTTTCCCAAAAATAGCAGTATATACAAAGTTATTTACGATTAAAGAAATTTTATGATTTGTATTAAAAACCCAATTTTGGTATAAAATGTTAGTGATCATAGATTGATCTTATTTTCCCTAAAATTGCAGTATTAACGAAAAAAGATATTTGAGTTTTTTTTATATTAAAAATCGATTTTTGGTATAAAATATGAGTTATCACAGATTCAGCTTTTTACGAAGTTCTCAGCGATTGAAGATATTTGAGTTTTTTATACTAAAAACCGATTTTTGGTGTAAAACATCAGTGATCACAGATTAATCTTACTTTCCCTAATATCGCAGTATTTACAAAGTTATTAATGATTTAAGAAATTTGAGTTTGTTTATTAGTTTTATATTAGTTTTATTATTGAGCTTATTTACCCTAAAATCGCAGTATTTACGAAGTTATCAGCCTTTCGAGATATTTGAGTTTTTTTTTTTTAAATTTGAATTGATTTTTGGTAAAAAAATTCGCAGTATTTATAAAGTTATTAACGATGTAAGATATTTGAGTTTTTAATACCCTTCACCATGAGTGGCAAGGGTATATATAAGTTTGTCATTCCGTTTGTAATTTCTACATTTTTCATTTGCGACCTCACAAAGTATATATATTCTGGATCGATATAGAGAGCGATGTCGATATAGTCATGTCCGTCTGTCCATCTGTATGTTGAAATCAACTTTCCGTAGCACGCAAATAACTTACAGACATAATTGATACATTAATATATCGGGAATTCTTCCGGCTAGGTCGCTGTTTAAAATCGGCCCACAAATGGCTGAGATATAAGGAAAAAACCGGGACAACATCGATTTTTGCCCTATTTTTGATCTATATCTAGATTGATAAGTCATTAATATAGACAATATGGATATCTAATGATAGATATTTCAAAGTCCATTGCAACGATTTATATAAGACTATAGTAATTCGGAACTACAATGGGTCAAAATCGGGAAACATTTTTTTAACCCGAATGTTTTTTTTTACAAAAAAATTTTTTTTTATAAATTTTTTTTCACCAAAAAAAAATTGGAAAAAATTTAAAAAAAAAAGGAAAAAATTAAAAAAAACTATTTTGAAAAAAAAAAATTTAAAACAATTTTGAAAAAATTTTTTTTTTCAAAATTTAAAAAAAAAAAATTAATTTTGTTTACCTAAAAATATTTAAAATTTTTATTTTAAAGTATAACTTGGTGAAGGGTATATAAGATTCGGCAAATATAGCCCGAATATAGCTCCTTACTTGTTTTATTAAAAATCGATTTTTGGTATAAAATTTGTGTGATCTCAGATTTAGCTTATTTCCTCTAAAATCTCAGTATTTATAAAGTTATCAGCTTTTGAATATATTTGAGTTTTTTTATATTAAAAATTGATTTATAGCATAAAATATGAGTGATCGCAGTTTGAGCTTATTTTCCCTAATGTAGCTTTATTTAGCATAGTAGTAATCACAGATTGATTTGGATTGAATTTATCTACACTTTTACACTCGAGTTCCAAATATCTCCCTGTTAGTTAAGGTATTTATAGACAGCAATACTGAGTATTAACACTTTTCAATTTTAAAATATTATTGTTTCAAGAAATCGTTTCAAAAAAACATTTATTGTTTATACCATGACACAACAATATAAGGCACACTCGTTGGATAATAAATTCTCAATTATACAATTCTTGTAACTTCAAACAAAAGAAAATATGAAAAGTAATTCTACCTTCTACAATTATTGTATAATGGTTTACATGATAGTATTACGAATATTTTATTTCTTTAAAAATCTAACATAAATTTTGTTTAGACGATTAAATTGTGTTATGATACTAGAGTTTTGACAAATATTAATACTCAGTATTGCCATCTATAAATACCTTTAATGTTTATATGACTGCAGTATCCTATGTTGCTCCTTTTTTGTCCCATTGAAGTTATACAAATTTTATTTGAATAAATTTCAGTATCGTAGTGAAACGTCATAATAAAATGTTCATATGTCTTTGTCAATTTATAAAAAAAAACATTATTTTATGAAAAAGCCACAAAAAATAAATAAATTAAACCCTTAATTGTTTGGATTCCAAAAAGTACCAAACCTATATTTGTTTTTGTCTAATAAGTAAAGAATACGATTTGAAATTTATTTCTATGTTTATTGGTTTAGAAGATACATGGGGTAGCAACAGATTTTTCCCATTTTCTGCCCTAAAAGGTTTGAATTTCAAAAAAGTACCGACCACCTGTCAGCTAATTTTTGAAGTAAATAAAGATGCACTTTAAATTTTGTTTGTATCTATGTCTATTAGTTTAGAAGATATAAGGTTACCGAATTTTTCCGTTTTTCACTTATAGTGTATGTACATAGGAAGAGGGGAACGTATAGTCCAAATTTCATGTCTCTGGGCCTGATACAGAAGCACGAAAAAAAATCTATAGCATGGTGATTTAACTATAGCTAAAATCACTTCTGTTTTTGTACCGTGCAAATGCCTTAGTTTTTTGCAATTTTCTCGGCGCTCACGTTCGACATAATGGAATTACCCATATGTATAAATTTTAATGATCTTAATCCATCCATATACATATGTATTACTGCCTATAAGAAATTGGAAAATTATTTCATAAAAATTACAAATACTTAACAATTAACCCAACCATGTATGTATTTTGACTTAAGGCACCAAATTAAGATGAACGTTCTTATAACCCTTGACTTGTTACCATTTGCTGTTGCATTGTTGTTGCCATTACTCTGCTCTTGTTGTAGTAGTAGTAGTAGTTGTTACTTTTGCTGCGTCGTTATTATTATTATTGTTGTTGTTATTGTTATTATTCTTATTATTACTGCTATTGTTGGTTGCAATTGCTGTCGTTCGTTGTTGTTAAACTTGTATAGCACTTAAAATATGAGTAAAACAAACACAATCACGATTAAGAAACTTTATGCAATTTATGCAAATATTTGCAATTTTAGATAAAACGGTGATTTCAAAATTCTACACTTTTAATTCAGAGCAAAAAGCAATGACAACGAAAGCAGCAACAGCAATAACTATTCAACTAAAATTTTTAATAACAAACCAAAATACCTACTACACACATACATACATACATACAAATGAGCACAAGGATGGATATTTTATATAATTTTCATTTTTATTTTCACATTCTTTTTTTTCAAACATGAATGAATTGAATTGATTGTTGGTCGTTTGGTTTTGCTGGTTTCTGGGTTGTTCATGGATTTTTATCAATTTGTGGTTCAGCTGCTTGTGTTGCTATTGCTATTGCTCTTGCTGTTGTTTTTGCATTCTGTTTTATAATTATTTTTATTATTTTTAATGTTAAGGGCGAGGACAGTCATAAATTGAGCACTAAGATAAACATGATTCCATTTAGTTTTTGTTGCTCTACTCGGGCACATGTTACAGAAATTAAAAAGGAAAGAAAAAAAAATCACTTTGATTATTTTATACAACATTTTGTTTTACATATAGAAAGGATCTTGATTGCAGCTTGGATTTTTGTCATATATTGACATTGAACGTTAAAACATGAAAGGGAAATTGTTGAAAATTATATGTAAAATGTTGGCAGGACATTTTTTATAATTGCTCTTTAATTGTTTCAGTGCAGGAGTATATGATGATTTTTAATATGGTATGCAAATTAATTCAAGTATTTGTAATAGTTCAGGCAAGTTTTAAATTTGACGCTATTTGAGTTGTCAGTTTGGGTTATGTAACATGGACTCATTAATGCCCGATAGAATAACACAATATTATTGTTAAACAATACTTCAAAAATGAAGTCATATATCGAGCAAAATTATCATCGTAAGCACTTTGATAGCTTTGTTATTTGTTACAGTTTCCGAATTTTAATTTCGGAAAACTCATGTGTCAAAGTGTCACTGTTTGGTGCGAAATTTAAGAGCATCATTGGATTTCTTCGAAAATGAGGCTGGTCAAGCAGTGACAGCAATACATCAAACATAAAACTGTCAAATGACTTCTCTATTATGGGAAATGCAGGAATTTGAGAACACAAAGGATAATTTAATTTTTATATTTTTGTTTATCTTCTACTCTTTTAGTTCATAGAATTCCAGTAATCCAGTTTCAACTCAAAAATCTACACGCAGAGAAAAAACATGGTTGTGGTAAACATAATCTAATAGCAACATATTATGATAAAATTTATCTTTGTAATCCAAACATATTATGATCATTATAAGTACCATAAAATATCATAATATGTTCTGTAAGAAACATATTATGATATAGATCAATCATAATATGTTCTGAAGTAATCATATTATAAAGTAAATCAATAATAATATGACCCAAATTAATCATATTTATGACCCAATTAAGTCATATTATGATCCAAAGTAAGCATATTGTTATTAAAATTTATATTTTGAAATACAACATTTTACTTTAATGGCTTTTAGTTTTAAGGTACTAACTAAATTCCCAATTAAAATATTATTGATAAATTCACTGCAATTTATTGTTACTGGATTTAGGAAAGTTAAAGATAATATACAAATAAAACTATATTTTGTTTGCATCTTAAACATATTATGACTACACGTATAGAAACTTAACATTTAATGGTTGTACATAATAATTATATGTGTACCTATTTATCATTATTTAGTTGTCACAAAAATAATTATGATTCGGTGAACAATATTTATATTTATAATTGCGATGAAAATATAAACGTTTACAGTAACTATAATATTGTTGAAATTAAATTAAAACAACAATTATATGTTTACGACAATAATAAGTTGTTAAGTATAGTTGTCGTAACCATGTCGAACCATGTTTTTTCTCTGCGTGTACCTAGAAAACTGAAGCTGAAATACAAAAAACTTTGAAACGGTGTAGTAAGGAAAAAATGTGCGTTCAAACTCTAACAGATTCAAATCATTAATTGCTCATATTTTTAGACGTCATTCCTGGCTATAGTGTAGGGTCTAAATATTTAAATATTTTGGTTTAATACAAGTGTTTCACACTAATTTTGGGTTCTTTCAGTATAGACGGTTCGTTAACAGAAGAATACCGCAAGGAGGTATCAACTTATCGCTCTTATGAAACATGGAATTAAATTTAGTGCCGATATTTTTGGAGCTTAATGACTGCTAAGATGCCGCAAGGGCAAATTTATTTTCAGTATAAGTTAAATTTGTTAAGTTGTCTGGTAAATCTGGGAAGTGTTGATTGTTTACAAGAATGTTCAAAACATTGAAATTAATGTTAACGGCTGGGCCAAATATCCATATATTAATAATTTCAGCCTGAATGTGGATAATCTCAAATGTCCAACTGTAACACAGTAGCTCTTTACATCTATAAGAGGATCATAGTTTGTCCGATTGTATTGATGAACTGTTATGGAAAACCAAGCATCTAGAAGACAAAATTGTTCTTCCCTATCAAAATAATATTGAAATAGTTTTCACAAGCATAGATCAGTGATGCATAAAAAAAATCCTGTTGTAAATTAAATTATATTGTCATTTGATAGTTATTGCGTCTTTGCAATACTCAAATTGTAATCAGTGTTATAAATAATATCAATCCATCTCTGCTTAAAAACCCATAAAAATTCTTGCCTAAATATGCAAACATCTTTATTCTACACGATTTGCTATGAGATACGGCGTTTTCAGCATCACTGCAGCGTTTTCGGGAAGGGAGTATAATTGAACGTTTTGTTTTAACAACTGCTATGAATATCCATTTGAATAATGCAAACATAGTTGTGGTCTTTGGCGAGAACAAAAATGTCTCTTGAGATCCAGATCATATAAACGCCAGCATCATTTCCGTATCAGAGTAAATAAATATTAGGGCTAATCTTATCTGGCATAATATTCTCCCGTATGTTCCTATGCTAGAATTGACAGACATACGCCTAATATCTCTTGCAAATAGAAACTTTGAAGCAAGAGAACACACAGCCTTAACCATAGAGAATTATACATAGAGACGAGACACTCCGATTTGTCAAACAAAAACACAACAAATCATATGTCTGATACAACAACAAAATACATTGACTAGCATGTATTTTGTTGTTGCAAGAGTTAGGTTATTGACAACAGACTCAAGTTTTTGACAATTATGTCTCGATTCTATGTTACCCTATGGCCTTAACTATAGAGAAAATATACATAGAGCGGAAACTCTCTTGTCAAAGACCTAACTCAGTTGTCAAAAACCTAAGTGGTGAGAATGTGTCAGTACAAAAAACTATGTGAAAACAAAAACAACACTCGTATGTGTAACTTTTTTGAGTAATTTTTTTGTTTGAGTTTTTTTCTAGTTTCCGCTCAATGTCTATTTTCTCTATGGCCTTAACCATAGAGAAACAACTAGAGCGGAAGCTAGAAAAAAACTCAAACAAAAATTTTACTCAAAAAAGTTACACATACGAGTGTTGTTTTTGTTTTCACATAGTTTTTTTTACTAATACATTCTCAGCACTTAGGTTTTTGACAACTGAGTTAGGTCTTTGACAGGAGAGTTTCCGCTCTATGTATATTTCTCTATGGCCTTAACTATTAGAAATAATTATAGGATAATCATACAACGTATATAAAAAAAATATATTTTTTTTAATTACTATTTGTGTGTAAGAAATCGGAAATTAAAAAAAAAAAACTATTGGATGTTTGACTTAAAAATGTGGGATTTTTTTAATTTTTAGCTTTTATTTTGAAACATTTGTACAATATAAATTTATTCAAAGTATTGGTCATTGTTAGCTATGACCTTTTCCCATCTTTCTGGCAACATATAGATTCCGAGCCAAAGGACTGCTCATCTTTTGAGGCCAAGAACGAATTAAGCCAGTATCGGATACTCTGCTCCAAAGTAAATCGTATCCCAGAAAGAGCGTTCTGAATCGTTTGAAAAAAATATTAGTCGGACGGGTTAAGGTCTGAACTATAAAGCGCAAAACTTTTCAACCACTTCATTTTAAATACTTTTTAACAGGTATTGCAAAATGTGGCCGAGCGTTGTCATAATGTTATTTTACGGTTTCATGTCTAGCCTCATATTTTGAGCGTTTTTCAGCCAATGCTCGCAGGTTTCTCGTGATGGTCTGGTCAGATTTCAGCAGCTCATAATATATAGTACACTTTTGCTTCCACGAAATACATAGCAATACCTTAGCGCCGGGCTTCACATACGTTCCTTATTATAGTAATGGATCAATTTGTCATAGCAAGTAATGATTCGGAGTAAAAAATATTTTCTTTTATAGCGTTCAAGCATCATTTCGGACATGCAAAATCGTCTTTCAAGATTTTTTCATGGCTTCAATTCGTATGGTACCCAATTTCCCAGCTTTCTGATGAATCCTGCTGCTTGAAAACGTTTTGAAATTGCTGCTTGAGTAGGTCCCAATGATTTTACAAGATCTAGTTGAATTTTACAATAATCTTCATGGAGTAATGCCACCAATTCTTGGACTTCAACCTGGCCTGCGCAATCTTTGTGTCAAAATCACCATTTCCGAATCCCACAAACCATCTCTCGCACGTTGTATCCGATGGAACAGAAATCCGTGTGCTTCAACATTTTTGAAGAAAAAAAAAACTGTTTTTCACACTATAGCGTTCAATAACTAAGTGAGAATAAATGACAGATATGTACCACTCAAAATGATATATAAATTATTATAATCCAAAACCGCGTACAAAAGATGAGCCATCTATTGTAAATCCCGCAATATTAAGTCATACACCCAATAGTATAATTTTTAATGACAGTCAGGTTTTGAACAGTTTTATATGTTTAAAACTGTATTCCCTGAAATGTCATTTATAGGAGCTGGAGTAAATTATAACCCAACCTGCATAATGTTTAATAAGTAAGTACATATTTTTATATTCACCATCAAAAAAGATGGGGGTATATTGATTTTTCAGACACAAAAAATGTATATACATATTTTGAGTCCCCTAATTCGGGAGAATAATTGCATGGAAGTTATTATTCGTTTATTAATTTTCCGGATTTCAACCGTCTATATATGATTTTTTTTTTTTTGAGTATTCAAGTGTTTTCGGGTCATATCATATATGGATATTAAATTCAAGTATTTTCGCTTTAAAATAGTTAAAACTGTCATTTGGAGATTCCTAATTTTGAGCATCACATCCTGTGTTTTTATAACTTTTACAAATCGTAGCTGTTAGTCTATTTACGAGCCAGAGGAATGAGTGGTTTGGGCACAATGAGAGGTACTAATTTTCATATTTCTTGTCGATCATGATTTGCTTTTGTGTAAGCTGCGAAATGAACAAAGAGCAGTGATGATTTTGCGTAGAATACATGACCTCAAACCATGGAGTCGACGTGAATACTGTTTTATGGAAGGACAACAAAAATGTCCGCCCGTCATCGACATATGTAGGTATTGAACGTTTCAGAAGAACCAATCCTGGTGAACAACAATAAAAGGTTCCCCGGTATTGTAGTGAATGGTTTACGCAAACATTATTTTCTTTTGGTTTAATATGCCATAACATCTAACATGAACAATAACAAGGAATATAACAACCCTGATTTTCTTACGAATGAAATTTTAATCTGGCAACGACATCTTTTAAGCTCGTTTTCCTTTAATTCGTTTTCTTAAATCCTAACGGGAAATTATCCTCGTCTACTTTTATTAGGAAAAGAACAATATCCAATTTTTTGTTAAAAGTTTGATCGGTGTTCCTTGCTGTTGCCACGGGGGAACTTGTGTTAAATCACGTGATTGGTAATCAAAGGAAAATTCCAATTTAAAACTTGTGTTTGTTTAGATGAGGACCGAACCCCCCCATGTCCGAATGTTAGCTAATGGCTTCCGCAGTCCTCATTTTTACATTTGTCACAGACTACATATATAATTTTTATAGTCAGAAAATTTGTACTAAAACAATTTTTTTTGTACGTGTTCATAACAGTATGATAGAAAGCAGAAGAAATTCATAGAAATCAACTGCTCTCAAATTATTCGAGAATACAATGATCGCATGGGTGGAGCAGATCTCATGGATAGTCTCCAGGGTCGATACCATATTTGAGCTAAATTCGCAATATTATGATTAGGTTGTTCTACTATTTTGTGGACATGCTCTTTATAAATGCATTCATTTTATACAAACGCCTGCACGCCGATGAGGCCAATGCTTCCAACAATGTGTCCGGTTAAAGAACTGATTTTACAGCTTCCAGATTTGCATGAGTAAATAGCTGCTGGACTTGTTTACTTCCTTCTGTAGAACGACCATATGTTCCAAAACTCGTTGGGGCTTTATCACTATAACCTGGCGTATCAGGTGTTGGGAAAGGAGCTGTTCATCAAGTTTCTGATGTTCGGTTCGATGCTGACGATCATTTTCTTGTTTGGTTGGAGAGAAACGGCAAAAAAGTTGTAAACATTGCAAAAAATGAGACACCCAAGTCGTTTGTTCTAAATACGTCCTGGCTTTATGCGGTCAATTCGATCAAAATTGTTTCTGGAACTACCACCATCGAAAGTAATGTGTATTTTAACTTTGTTTGTTTCCTTTTCTCAATAAAATTTGTTTATATATAAAAATTTACCTGTGGTCTTCACACTTTTTTATCTGGTGTTCGTTCAGAATGTTTTTTTCGCCTGAAAATTAAAACTATTGACTAAATCATCGGATAATTTTTACGATCTTGCCAGTTAGAGGGTTAATAAAGGGCCATTTTTTAACCGTTTTGTTTCAATGTGTGCCGTTTGAAATCAACTTAAATTTCACTATTTTTATCATCAATAATTGCCTTGCTATTTTAAAACACTTTAGAAAAATATTAAAAACTTTTCACACGAAGTACAGTTTAATTTTACATAAAGTTTTTGACTTCTTATGGCAGTAACTTCAACAAATAGATATCTACGGTAAATAAATTTACCTAAAAGGTAACTTGACATTTATTTCAAATCAATATTTACTGGTAAAAATTATCAAATATTTTTACTCCATAAGTAACAAAGGTGCAGTGGGGCAGAATCAATATTTTTTGGAAATAAATCTTTTATTCTAAACGGCTGGTCCGATCGGGATAAAATTACGTAGGCGTAGACAAGGAGTATTCGAGTTTAAGCTATTAAAATGCGTCCTACAAATGTTCCAGGGGCGGCGCTATCGAGGCTCAAAGTAGGGTACCTTCGACATGTAAAATTTTTAAACACGTGGCATTTTTTTTGTTTCCCATCGGATTTTAAAGATTTTTATATTTTTGGAAAGCGATAGTTAGACATCTAAATTACCAATAACATACTAATAATTTCAGAGTAATATCGATTATGGATCCAAAAATAAACGATTTTGAATTTAAAAATTCAGAAATTAGTAGATTTTAGCAGTTTTTTGGGCTAAAGGGGGACTTAACTCTTTTTTTATTAAAAACATTAAGAACATATAACAATTTTATGTTTTTCTGTAAGGTATCTTTACGTAGAACATTCTGGTATAACAAGCATGTCCTATTTTTTGAATACGTCGCCCCTACGCCCTTCGGAATTGGACATATTTTTTTATAAAAATGTCAACTTTGGTTCACATGTTCTACAATCCCAAAGCTGGGATCGGAAAACGGAAAGCAGCTTTGGAAACCTTGATGTGTTCCCTATTTATCCCCAAAGTATTTTCCCAGCCCCAAAGGAAATACCATTTTTGGGATTTTTGCTCCAATTTTTAGGAGTTGCGGGATTCCATTTGTCCTTTTGTTAATAAATAAAGATTTTATTACATATTTATTGCGTTTCTAAAACTAAAATTTGTATCAAAATTTGAATAGGATTGCAAATATTAGGAACAATTTGATCCATATTTATTCCGAACTAATTTTTTTGTTTAGACAAGTTAATTTTTGGTCTTACAAAAAAATTTCAAGTCAATATATCAATTAGATTCAAAAATATGCCACTTTAAAACTGCGTCCTTCAAAAATATTGAATTTTTTTATATTTTAATGTGACTAAATCAAAACCATTGACTTGTTGTTGAGTAAAATATCAACAAAATTTATAAAATTTTTTTAGTTTGAAAAAGTGCAATATTTTTGAAGGAAAAAAGTATCAAATCTTTGAAATTGGATGGGAAATAAAAAATGCCACGTGTTTAAAATGTTATACGAATACTCCTTGCCTACGTCCACGTCAAATCAGGCCAGTCGTTTAGAAATGCCAGATTTATTTCCAAAAAATTTTGATTCTGCCCCATTGTGCACTGGTAAATATCTATTTGTTGAAATTTCGGGCAATAATGTAATTAAACATTATTATATATGTACTTAATTGACTGCAAAAAATAGTATTAATATTTTTAAAACCCATCCACAATTTAACATTAATTTGATAAATTTTTTATTTAAAATATTCTGTTTTAAATTAAAGACTGCAACGAACAGGAACAAGTGAATAAAATATTGTTTGTTTTAACTACACATGACCAACATGATATGATGTTAAGGATTTTTACAATTAATAGGTAATTGCCAGGAATAATAGTGATATCCAAATTAAATAGCATGAGCTGACAAATTTCAAATATGGCTCATAATGAAAATAAATCTAACTTATGATCATATTATGAAACCATGAAATCTGAAGCATTTAAAAAGTAATATTTTAAACTGAATGCTTATAGGTATATGCATTCTTTGCTCAGGAACAGCTGGTCACATTACTCCAACCATCTGGTACACTCGTGGTCTGCCACATTAAATATTTAAACTTACCACAGCAAAAGTATAAAAAAGTTAAAAAAAAAATATTAATGGTAGTAATTTTTACGTGACACCTGTAGTTAAAATGCAATTTCAATTAGTTTTTGTTAAAACAATTTTTATTTATTTATTTAATTTTTCTTTTAGCTCTTTAGTTTGAGTTACATTTAAAATTTTAAAATTGACATCACATATCTACACACATTTAACATTTAATTATATATCATGTATTTAGTTATAAATATTTCGTTTTGTTTATTTAATTTGTTTTTTTTTTTTCATAGTTGTTGTTGTTTTTGTTTGTAATTTGTTAATAATTTAATTAAAAATAAATTGGTTTACAAGCATTGTTTTCAAAATACACAAAAAAGAATTAATTGGTTGGAATGTTGTATAATAGTTTGATTCAACATTTAAATAAATAAAATTTTTGGTATAAAAATCGAATAAAAATGGTTCAGATACTGAAATTTTATTTAAATATTAAGAAAATGTACGAGTACCAGTATTTTTCATACAAACCTCTAGGGTTTTGTTTTTCAAATTATAAAAATATAGAGACATATGATACTTTTTTAATACTTTTGCACTTACGAAATAGTACTTTTTCCATCAGGTACAAATGTAATAATTTAGGTTAAATTAAATAGTCATATGGCTGCCTCTCTACATTATTTGGTAGCAGAGAGGTTGCGGATTGGTTTCGCAGAGTACTTGACTCTGTTTAACAGTAACAAACTATAAACGCGATTTTCGAATAAAGATTAATTCGGATATTCTTTTGTAGAATGAAACTAATTAATATTTATGTTTCAGTTTGACATTTCATTATTAACGAAATATTTCTACTTAAATATTCTCGATTTTTATCAAATTCTAAGACAATTTTTTGGTGTAAAGAACTGTAGGGCCTAAAGAAAAGGATGTAGAAAGTCGAAATTTTGTTTATTCCGTACAAATTTATCAATTGGCTAGAAAATTATCCTTACCTAGCTCAGTGTAGTGAATAAAAATATAATAGATATTACACGTAGCAAAATCTTCATAAATCTCTTTCAGATACACATACATAAACAAATTAAATAAATATATTGTTAAATCAGCTTTTTAAAGAGTAAGGTGCGAAAGTTGCGAAGTGATCTTTTGCGATCGTTCATTTTTTTGTTGCTTGGACCAGCACTCTGAGGATGGCCCCTACTCATGCAATGCATAGTGTTGGAACTAGGAAAAAAATAGGTTATGGGAAGGAGAATAGAGGGAGTAGTGTTTGTGGACATTTGATTTGAATTCATACGTTGAAAGGGACTGGAAATACTTACGGCTAAAGTACGAATTTTCTCTGTAGTGTGTTTTGCGATCCACTGACCAATCGACCACGAATGGATGAGCTCCTGCTGATGAACGCGTATTCCTAAGAAACTACGGGTATCGGGAACTAGTGTCCTAATTTCATCAGAACACGTTCCATTGTATTATCGATAGAACAGTGAAACACAACCCACATTGCGACGATGCTCCAGAGAATCAATAAAGCTGGATTTAGCATATAATCAGCCTTATCGTGTAAGGCGTTATCGTTCTACGCCATCTACGGTTTCGTACTAGATTAAGGATAAAATGTAACCTGTTTCTTTTAACTAATACGAAACTGTCGATAGTGTAAAACGACAACGCCTTACATGATAAGGCTGATTATAAGCTAAATTTTCGTCGCCATAAAACGACGAATATTTGAAATTTTATTTCCGATTCATAATCAGCGATACCCAAAACTCAATATTTTTGACCGCGGATTAGAAACCACAGCATTTTAAATTAAAATATGTGTTGGACTTTAGCGAATATATTGCTGTATCGATAATATGTATATGTTAGTTATTTGGTGGGTTCGGAAAGTTTTTTTCAACATACAGATAGACCGACGGACATGGCTATATCGAGACCGCTATCTGTAACGTTCCAGAATATATAACTTTATGGCATCGGAAATTATATGAAAATATTACTTACTCAACAATTAAAAATTGTTGTTGTTTTGATAATTTAAAATCGTTGGCGCCATAGTGCCATTCAAAAAATAATTGTACCAAATACGGCGAAATTGTACCATTGCGTAGATTATTTAATGATCGCTCACAAACTATATATCTTTGAACAGCTAACAATAATACATAATACATTAAAAGATGACCGGCTGTGTTCTCGAATCTTATTTGTCTACTCATGAACGTATTGAAAACGAAATAAAAAGCAAAATAAAAGTTATTAGTAAATGAACAGAGTTTGAAACCGTTATAGTTGAAATAATACTTTTATGCTGAGACCGAAAATAAGGGTTCCACTTATTTATAAATTAATTTTAATTCTAATTTATTGTTATTTATTTGGTATATCTGACCTCAAGCTCTTTAAATTAGAATTAAAATTAATAATAAAAGAAAACTTTGTGCAAAGTTTGTATAGTTTATTTAAAATAACTTATATTTTTACTATTGAATATAAATATTTACTTGTATCAGTTGGATTTGTGAACGAGTTAATTTCGTTCTCTGCTTTCAACCTTTCGAAACATAAATTATCATTTATTTTCTTTTAATTCACACATATTTCTAGATCAAAAAACTAAGACAGGAAATCAATAGATGCAAAAGAAGTAAATTAAAAGAAACAAGTGTTTGTTTCAACTTTAGAAAGTTTGAGTGAAACTAAAAGGCTTAATAATTAACACATTACAGCCAGTTCAATTTGTGTTGGCTATTTGAAAATCATCTCAAAGCAAATAAACTCACCGATATTATAATGTTGTATCAAACCAAATAATCGCCTATTTAATACCATTGAGGTGATTTAGTATTTTCGATAACACTATGCTTCACCAAACTATGCACGGGTTCGCATATAGTAAATAGTGATATTCTAAAAGTAATAAATTTAAAAAATCAGATGTATAATTTTTACCTTTCCAATGGATGAGAATTTTTGAAAATCGGTTGGAAAATGACTGAGTTACAGCCGTTTATGTTTCCAAAAACACACCTTTTTAAGCAAACTTTAAGTTTCTTAACGCTCTAAGTTGAACTTGATGCAGTAAACTATTTTTTTTTCTTATTTTAGTGAAAAAGCTAAAGTAAATTTACGGAACTAGTACTAGCTACTTTTTGTGATAACACGTTTTTCGACATTTTCAGTTTTTTTCATACGAGGGCGGGTCAATTAGTCCGTGACTTTTTGAATTTCCCGCCTTTTAACTGAAATGGCAACACTGCTCCTATCAACAGGCAAAACAGTCAGTTGACTCCTGGCACAATTTGAACTAGCTACGACATTTAGTTTGTGTTTGACAGCCATTGATAGCAGACTACCACGTAACTTGAGGAGAAATTGAAAAAAAGAGGATTTCGTCTGCTCATTAAAGGTATTTATAGACGGTAATACTGAGTATTAACACTTTTCAAATTTAAAATATTTTTGAAAGCATTTGGTATTTCAAGAAATCGTTTCGAAAAAACTTTTATTGTTTACACGATAGTATTACAAATTTACTCAATTAAAGGCTAAGCTTGATAAATACTTTGGCAACTCTGCGCCATTAATTTCAAAAAAGTGGTTTACTGAATTTCCTTGTGGACGTGCAAGCACGGAAGATACCGAACGTTCTGGATACCCAGTTAAGGTCTCTAAACCCGAGAGATTGCGAGAGATTGTGGAAGCCATAGGCATCTCACATGGGTCAGTGGTTTCAATTTTGAATGATCACTTGGGTATAAGAAAGCATTCCGAAAGATGGCTGCGGCATTTGCTCACAATCGGGTGCCTAAAAGGGTACACACATGTGCAGTTTCTATGGCAAAAATCCATGAATTTGGTTACGAAATGATCCCTCTTCCTCCCCATTCTCCGGATTTAGCACCGAGTGACTATTTCTTGTTTGCCAACTTGAAGAAATGTCTCGGCGGAAAGATATATGACTCCAACTCTATCTCACAATAAATACCTATATTGATGAACTCGATAAATCTTATTTTTGGACAAAGTGTATAGAGCTCAAAAGAGACTATGTTGAAAAATAAAATGATTTTTTTTTATCCAAAAACCTATGTTTTATTTAAAAAGTCACGGACTTAATGACTTCCCCTCGTAGAAATGCGTTTTAAAAAAACATAGTTGACAGTATTTTCATTTAGTGGGGGAGCTTACGGTATGCTCCCCGGTCAACCATTTTCCAACCGATTTTTACAAATCTTTTTTGTCTGTTTTAAATGCAAAATATCATTAATATCTTTCAAACAAAATATTAATGATGTTTTGAAGTTGTAATTTTAACTCTTTCACTTTACTAACCACCTTTTGTATAGCCTTTAAAATATTGTTTAATGGCATATACTGTTATTTTGCTAAACAATTACATTTTTCGAAGTCATCGTTTATGTTTTATAGCTAAACTTTTCAGTCAGGATGCTCTGGTTAGATAAATATATTAATTCGAAAAAAAGGTACACCGACGTTTTTTTTAAGAAAGTCTCACGCATTCATTTAAAAAAGCTCAGAGTGTTTATTAGTCATCGAATTCAGTGTTGCTTTGCTATTTCGTTTGGTCAGATAATTTAGTCAAAAATATTAGATTTTAAAAAAAATTTATACGCTGCAAAAATGTGTATCATAATTATTTTTAATACCAACAGCCACGGTGGTTACTAAACTAACCACCACACTCCACAAAAAACCTTGGAATGACGTGTTTTTTTAGATTTTGATTTATTTTTTCTTACTTTTATAATAAACTAACCTTGATTAAAGTAAAAATGCAATTGTTTTGATTCTAAACGTATACGCATAAAGCCGTGGCTGAAAGGATTAATACCGTTACTTCACTAAAACCAAGTGATCGAGAAAAATTAAAAGTATTTCTACATGAGAACCCTTGCTTATTTTTTTGTTCACTTTTGTATCACTGTGTTATTATAATCTGGCATTTGCATTTGTTTTTCTTTGTTTTAACCAATTTATTCTTTAAGTGTATTTTCAACCAATTTAATTTAGAGTTTTAACATTTTCAAATTGACCATGATATCTGAGAGAGAGAGAGAGAGAGAGAGATAGAACATTAGAACACTAATCTGGTTGATGCATAAAATATTTAATCGATTTTTATTTATTAAATTCATTATAATCATTTATTTATTTTTCAATTATCAAATACATTAAACAACATTTATTTCAAAGTAATATTTCAATTAAATAAAGTAAAAAAAGACGGAACTCTTTTTTGTTTTGGAGTTAATTTACTATATCTAAAATATGTTGTTTGGCCAATTATTTAGCTTTAAAACACTCCCTCAAGCCTCGAAAGCTTTGTATATGTCACCTCTGTTAAAAAAATTTATAGTTTTTTTACTCTCTTCTTTTGTTTTGGTAAACCTCTATTTAAATAATAAATATTTCTCTTTGTTTTTAACATTATTTATAGTATATAATTTGCTCTGTTAGTAATTCTTGGAGTTTTTCTTGATTTGTTGCTAAATCCATTTAAATTTGTTGTTGTTGTTTTATTAGTTATAAATATTTATTTAATTTATATTTATAACAATTATTATATTTTGTATTAAAAAAATAATGAAAACATATTTAGTTAGTTTTTTTGGTTTTAAAATTCTTTAATTGATTTTCATAATTTGTTTTGTTGTTTGGTTTTAGTTAAATATTTATAATTTTAATATAATATATACTTTGTTTAATTAAATTTACTAAGGAATTGAGTTTGTTCCAGTGTGTTTTAGATCTTGTGTTTTTTTTTTTTTTTTGTTTGTTTTGATTTTTTTTTTATAAAGTCAAGTTTGATTTTTGTTTAATTTTTTAACAAGTTACAAGTAACATCATTTTTCCATTTAAAGTTGTTAAAATGAGGTTTTGCCGAAAATGTAATTACCGGGAGCTGAGGGATCTTCAGAGGAGAAATATTCTTCCCACAAGGCAGCGAATTGTTCACGTGTTACTTCCTCATTACCCTGGGCCATTTTTTTAAAGGCCTCTTCGCATTCTTTCTTCTCCAAGCCATAGCTGGAGCAGACTAAAGCAAATTCGGAAACATCAATGCTGCCATCGGTGGAAGCATCTTCCAGATCGAACATAAAGTTCATGTACTTATTTTGCCAGTCCATAACAGTGCTGGGATCTTTGGCATAAGCGTCCCACATGTTGCACCACTCATCGACGGAAACCTGTAACGAACAAAAAATATAGGTAATTTTAAAGTATTAGTTTTCTTTAATGTGTTGAAAACAAACAACTTAAATAATCTTTGTAATTGTTAAACACTGTAAAGTATGCTTTATAGGAATATTAGTTAAAACCCCTTAAACTATGCAACCATTGTAAAACATTACAAAAACTAAGCAAGTACTTTTAGAGAAATTTATTTTCATTTTTCTTGCAACTAAATAAATAAACACAAAGCCCATAAAAACAAACAAAACTAAAAATAAGTTACAGTGTTTTATTGAGCAGTACCGATTCTAATATACGCTTCAAATTTGTAAATAATAATATTTTTTGTTATTGGAGGTACGACTTAAAAATGAGGGATTTACAATAGATAACGATCTTCTGAATGTTTTTTTCATTTTGAAGGACACACATCAGTCATTTATTCTTAGTTAGTTATTGAACATTATAGTGAAAACAACAAAATTTTTCATATGCTGGAAGTTTTGCTTTACTTCTTTAATTGGAAATAAAAGTGCCGCTGAAACACACCGATTGCTTATCAAAGCTTACGGTGAATGTTTTCCATCGGTTTCAACCTGCGAGAGATGGTTTGTTCGGTTCATAATTGGTGATTTTAACACGGAAGACAATGATCACCCAGGCCAGCCAAAAATGATTGAAGACCAAGAATTGAAGGCATTACAACATGCAGATTGCTGTCAAACTAAACAAAAGTTTGCAAAACGATTAGGAGCTAATCAAGCAGCAATTTCAAAACGTTTGTGAGATGCAGGATTCATACAAAAGCAGGGAAATTGGGTACCATACTAATTGAAGCGAGAGACTTTGAAAGACGAGTCCCAAATTATGCTTGAATGCATCGAATCGTTACTTACGTTGACAAATATATCCATTACGATAACCCTATGCATAAGAGATCTATGTGAAGCACGGCCGAATCGACGCCAAATCGAAATAGCCATGGCTCTAAGGTAATGCTCTGTATTTGGTGGAAGCAAAAGTATCCTATATATCATGAGCTGCTGAAATTTGGCCAGACTATCACAAGGAACCTGTGTATAATGCAAATGACTCAATTGAAGCAAGCATTAGTCAGAATATGAGGCCAGATATGAAACCGTAATATTCCATCATGATAACGCTCGGCCACATGTTGCAATACCTGTTAAAAACTATTTAGAATGAAGTGGTTGCGAAGTTTTGCCTCACTCGCTTTATAGTACAGACTACTATTTATTATGCTCGATGCAGAACACTCCCTCTGGAATACGCTTCACTTTGGAACACAGTATCCGATAATGGCCTGATTCGTTCTTGGCCTCAAAAGATGAACAGTTCTTTTGGTTCTGAATCCATATGTTGAAAGAAAGATGGGAAAACGTCATAGCTAACAATGAACAGTGGGGCAGAATCAAAATTTTATGGAAATAAATCTGGCATTTCTAAACGGACGGCCCGATCGGGATAAAATTTGACGTAGGGGTAACCAAGGACCACTTGAGTTCAAGTTATTAAAATGGACAAATGCTCCAGACGCGGCGCTATGGGGGCTCAAAATAGGGTACCTTCGACATGTAAAATTTTTCGGTTCAACAGTACGCCCTATATTTTAAAAAAACTGGCCAAGGTATGGCAAAATTTGAAAATGTAAATTTTAAAATGCTTATAACTCGGAAATTATAAGAGATAAATAGCACACGCAAGCATTGCCGAGCGCTTCCCAAAAATTTAAAAATCTTTGAAATCGGATGGGAAACAGAAATATACATGACGTTTTTTTTATCAAGTTACCTTTGTAAAACATGTCAGTTATTATGTTTAACGTCAATTACACGCATTTGTTGTTAATCTGATTAAAATGAGTGACCAGAAAAAAGTTCGTATAAAATCTTAAATATTTTCAACAAAACCCAACTTGGTTCTATAAAAAGTTGGCCAAGCATTCAAAGGTCTGCCGTCTAACTGTTTCCAATGTTATTAAACAGTACCAGGAGAACTTGTACGTTGATGGTTCAGATAGAAGGAATGGTCCACATGATGTTTCTAAAGCCAAACAAATAGAAAGCATTTTCAAAAGAGCTCCCAACACATCCGGTAGGAAACCAGCCCGGTTAGCTTAGTGCTAGGACTATTTGGTACGAAAAGTTAAAGCTAATACAGGTTTAAAAACATACAAGACTCAAAAAGTTCCTGACAGGAACGCTGCTAAAAATTTACAGGCCAAAAACAGAGCACGGAAATTGAAGTCAAGTTTTATAAAAAAAAATATTGTTGCTGCATAATGGATGACGAAACGTATGTTCTGGCAGATTTTTCGCAACTTCCTGGTCAAAAACTTTACGTTGCTAATGCTCGAGGGAATGTTGAAGAAAAGTTTAGGACCCAAGAGTAGAAAAACTATCCTAAAAAGTTCTTGGTATGGCAAGCAATATGCAGTTGCGGCAAAAGAAGCCAATCATTTGTTACAACAGGCTATATAAATACCGAAATTTACATCAAGGAATGTTTACAAAAAAGGCTGCTTCCATTCATAAGACTTCATAATGTGTCCACTTATTTTTGGCCTGACTTGGCATCCTAACACTATGGTGAACAAGCCTTTGAGTGGTACAAGAAGAATAATGTGGTATTTTTACCAAGAGAGGCAAATTCTCCAAACTGTCCGGAGCTAAGGCCAGTGGAGAGATATTGGGCTCTTGTTAAAAAAGCACAAAAAAGGTGTCCAAAAGTGTGGAAGATTTTATACGGAGATGAACTACCTGTTCGAGCAAAGTGACAGAAAGCTCTATAAAAACGTTAATGGAAGGGTTTCCGAAAAATGTTCAAAATTTCATGCCTAGTGATTAAAACTATAAAAATATTTTTTATTTTTTTTTTTTTTGTAAAATGTAATAATAATTTCAATAAAATAAAACAAAAATAAAAACTGTAAGTTTAGTGGTTTCGGTTTTATTAACATTTATGTATGTTAAGAATTTTTCGATCTCACTGCTTATTCTGAAAATTACAAGCAGATTAACAAACTAATATTCCTATACTTTTAAAATTATATTGAAGGGTATAATAAACTAAAAGTAGGCTTTAGTTTTGGAAACTAAATAGTTGTGAATTTAACTACAGCATGAGCAAGCAATTGTCAATTTCAGAAAAACTTGAGAACTTTGTCTACAATGTTTGTGAGATAAACTTTTAAACAAGTATTTACACAAAATAAAAGAAAAATATTATTGTTTTTGGAAAAGATTTCTAAATAGAAAAGATAAATATAAAGATATTATAAAAAGAACAAAACTAAAAAACAAGTTACAAAAGAAAAACCCAAAAAACAAGGCTACACAAGAAAATATATTTAAAATAATAAAATATCATGAAAGGCTTAGCCTTTGCTATGAACCCCTATTGAATAGTGATGCTAACAAAAATATTTATATTTATATTTTGCACTTTTTATCAAGTTTAACCTCCTTTTACATAAATTTGAATTTATTAATATTTGTCTGCTGTTTGTTGTTTTATTTCTTGCAAAAAAAAAAAAGAAATATTTAAATAAAATTTATTGTTTTGTAACTGTAAAGTACTCTTAAGGGTCAGTAGATTTTTGGCCAGGGTTCTATAGTTTTTTTTTTTTTATTTGTTTGTTTTAATACTCAACTGCTGTATGGCTGTTTGGATGATGTGTGCTGCTGCTGCTGCTGTTTGGTATGTTATTGAATTCAATATATGTATGTACAACAAGGTCATTATAAACATGCCATTTATTTACTCTTCTCTGGTTTTTAAACCCAACTGTTTTACAGGCTTTCAACGTTCAACCAGTGTACTCAGCCATTAATGTCTACTGCGTTTACTCTAGTCTTGTTTTAGTTGTACAATCCCACCCCCGATTAAGAGTAATTGGTTTAAGCCAAACCACAATATAAACATTAGATGCATGTTTTTTTGAATGGCCTCATTTGTTACACATTCATATGTATGTACATATATGGTCAACACAACTACATACTCTCAACACTTTTATTATTAAACATTATGTTTTTGCTTCCCCCGTGCCCAACTCCAAGAATTTTATCATGACCAGGCAAACATTAGCAGCAACAAAGACCATTTGTTCCAAAAAAACATACACAAACTTACATACATACATGAATTGATATATTTTTGTATAAAACTCTTCGACATAAACAATTACAATTCATATGAAATTTTTGTATAATAAATCCGAAACCATTAACACTCTCTTTTCCGCCTGCCTTTGGCAGAAGTGCCATTTTCTGAAAAGGTGTAATAAAATTTATAAATTCCAAACAAAAAAAAAAAACACAAGAATTATGGCCTACTTTTAGGCTGTTATAGATGTGTTTTATTTCATTTCAGGTTTGAACAATCTATATAAATATATAAATGTCTTTGTAAGTTTGTTTGTTTATTTGTTTGTTTGTTTGTTTGTTTGTTTGTTTGAGCATCACGCCTAAACGGCTGAACCGATTTTATTGAAATTTGGAACGTAGATAGATACTTACTTGGAAGCGTCAATAGGCTATAAATTTTTTCAATACTTGGACCAGAAAGGGATAAAAATGGGGAAAAACTGGTAAAATTGGTACCTTTAGTTTTTAAACAATAATTACTAAACGGCTGAACCGATTTTTACATCGACAGGGGTAGCGAAGCGCACCGGGTCAAGCTAGTTACAAATGATTTTGTATAAATTTGGCTAAAGTCAGCCCTTAATACTTGTAGATATTGTATGTACCTTTGAAAGATCCTTATTACTTTTTATGGTACGCTTCATTAAATAATATGTTAGTTAGGGTTTTTTTGATGCTTTAGTAACTTATAGCACAATTTTACTTGAGACATTTTTGTTATGTTTTAATTATTACAAAAACTATAAATCTTGTTGGATTAAGTGGACAGGAAAACTGACCAGTTAAAGTTCTAATTAATTTGCTTTTGTCTAATTACTTTCTACATGCTGCATTTTATTGAGTCTAGAAATATATATAAACAAAAAAAAAAAAAAAAAAATAATTAAGACTGAGTGCGAAAGAAAAGTGATGGTTCATTTACACTAAAATAAAACCAAGTTGGTTTTTGAAAAACCAACTTGTTTCCACATAAACTTTGTGATGTAGTTTTTGTTTCCATCTGGGGTTATGCTTAGTCTGTCCAGATTCTTCAAAGGTCTGCTTCCTTTGAAATTTTCTTTACCACAGAGCTGTCTTGTATCTTTAGAATATGTTTGTTATAGTGTTTACACACAACATGAAAATTATGAAAACATTATCAGCTGTTTTCATAATTTTCATGTTGGTATATCTGAATTTAGTACATCGAAAACAAGGTTCTATTTCATAAAACCTACTTTAAACCAATTCAAAAAAGGTTTTAAGATGGTTTTAACATATTAATTTTGTATGGTAAAACCAGGTTTCAATAATGGTTTTAACGACAAAACAAATATAAAAACCGTTAACAAAGTGTAAAAATTAAAAAATTTATATAATGAACGCAGCAGAAACAATAAAACTTATAGTGTGAACGCAAAATCAGCTGAAAACCAGGATTTAACTTTAGGTGTGAAAACACTATTAATTGGCGAAGCAACTAATAGAGGATTAGTCGAGATAAACACTTCGGCTCTCGGTTGGCTATCGACTTATTAATATGTTCAGCTCTCATCGTCTAACTACAACTTATTGGCTATGACTAGCTAATGAGTACAATCCGACGAGATATGTGCTTTGGCTCTGGGTCGGCTAACGACTAAATATTGGTAAATACAGCTTATGGATGCAATCCGAGGTCCTCTCATCGGCTAACTACAACTTATTGGCTATGACTAGTAATGAGTACAATCCGAGATAAATGCTTCGGCTCTCGGTGGCCTAACGAATAACTATTGGTAAATATAGTTACGGATGCATTCCGAGGAGATACATTCGTCAGCTATCGTCGGATAACTACAACAGAATGACTATGACTAGCTAATGACTATGAACCGACGAGATAAAAACTTCGCTCACAGAGATTTTGACTCGGACGTTTGAAAACCTTACTTTCTTCTTCAGTAGTTTGGACATCATTACAGCCTTCTTACGTATATAACTGCGTTCCAGATTTCACCTGCAGAATCATTTTGTAATATTTTCTTCAGTGCATTCTTTAGGTAAATTAGAAATATAAATGGCTGTTTTCTTATTAAGGACTGAGATCGCAAAATTCTTAACACACGTTTTTCATTAAAACTTTTAACCCAAGTATTATTTGATATTTTATTTTTTTTATCAAGTTACCTCTGTAAAGCATGTCAGTTATTATGTTTAATGTCAATTATGTTCATTTGTTGTTAATCTGATTAAAATGAGTGACCAGAGAAAAGTGCGTACTAAAATTATTAAATATTTTCAACAAAACCCAACTTGGTTCTACAAAAAGTTGGCCAAACAATCAAAGGTCTGCTATCACGCTGTCTCCAATGTTATTAAACAGTATCGTGAGAACTTGTCCGTTGCTAGAAAACCTGGTTCAGGTAGAAGGAATGATCCACATGATGTTTCTAAAGCCAAAAAAATAGAAAGCATTTTCAAAGGAGCTCCCAATACATCCGGTAGGAAAGCAGCCCGGTTAGCTCAGTGCTCGGACTATTTGGTATGAAAAGTTAAAGCTAAGGCAGGTTTAAAAACATACAAGGCTCAAAAAGTTCCTGACAGGAACGCTGCTAAAAATTTACAGGCCAAAAATAGAGCACGGAAATTGAAGTCAAGTTTTATAAAAAAATATTCTTGCTGAATAATGGAAAAATTGCAGATTTTTTGCAACTTCCTGGTCAAAAATTTTATGTTGCTGATGGTCGAGGGAATGTTGAAGAAAAGCAGACAAAATTTTGCAAAATGCAGTTGCGGAAAAAGAAGCCAATTATTTGTTACAACTGGCTCTATAAGTACCGAAATTTACATCAAAGAATGTTTACAAAAAAGGCTGCTTCCATTCATAAGACTTCATAATGTGTCCACTTATTTTTGGCCTGACTTGGCATCCTGTCACTATGGTAAACAAGCCCTAGAGTGGTACAAGAACAATAATGTGGTATTTGTACCAAGAGAGGAAAATCCTCCAAACTGCATGCAGCTAAGGCCAGTGGAGAGATATTGGGCTCTTATTAAAAGAGAATCGAAGAGCACAAAAAAGGTGTCCAAAAGTCTGGTAGATTTTAAACGGAGATGGACTACTTGTTCGAGCAAAGTGACAGAAAGCACTATAAAACGTTAATGAAAGGGTTTCCGGAAAAGGTTCAGAATTTCATTACTAGCGAATAAAACTATAAAAATATATTTTTTTTTTTTTTTTTTGAAAATTGTGATAATAATTTCAATCAAATAAAAAAAAAATTAAAACTAAGTTTAGTGGTTTCATTTTTATTAACATATATGTATGTTAAGAATTTTTCGATCTCACTCCTTAGTAAGAATTTAGGCCTCGTCTAATTATGCTTTGTTACCCAAGAGCAAAGTATAAGTAAATCGGGAATTCGATTTTTGCATTATGCTAGACTCGATCTCATGATCTGCACTACCCGAAGGTAACATTTACCAAAGTCATAGAGATTTTGGCTCTGACGTTTGAAAACCTTATTTTAGTAATTCTTCAGTAGTTTGGACATCATTTCAGCCTTCTTGCGTATACAATTGTGTTCGAGATTTCACCTGGAGAAACATTTTGTGAAATTTTCTTCAGTGCACTCTTTAGGTAAATTAGAAATATAAATGGCTGTTTTCTTATTAAATACATTGTATAGCTCCGATTCCAATTCAATTTGTTTGCTTTTTTTGGCTTAGTTTTGTAACAAGAACATTTATATTTGCTGCTACAGTTGAGGGGATTTCTACAATTTTTACTATAGACCATATGTAAATTCATCTTCGCCAGCTTCATCATCGTCGTTGTCTTCTCCTTCTACCTCTTGATCTTTCTTCTTGAGACTGATAATAAACAGAATTTTAAATAATTCAATTTATTAACTTCTATTCGTCTATTGAAAACACGATAGGACCAAAAAAAAAAGAGCTAACTGGCTGAAATCAATCCACCAATACTCTCTGTTGATAAGGTTTGTTTGGTATCGAAATGTCCCCACGGAATACTGTTTGAGCAGTCATAAATATGTTGATTATGCAGCAATTCTGATGAAATTTTGCTCAAATTATTTCTAAGTACATATTCTGATATTATATTGTAAAGTATGACGAAAATCGGGCAACAATTGTCCTAGCCCCCATACAAGGTCTCCCTCAGAAAATGACTTAAACATTAAAAATTGTCTTATAATAATTAATATCATGATGAAATTAGACATAAGCAATTTCTATATGAACCTTAATATTTCTACCAACTTTTGTGAGTATCCGTCCAAATTTTTATAACGAATAAGAGCTTCATAAACTCCTTTGTAACTGAAGAGAAAAATATTTCACTAAACATAACATGAAACATAGAGTAAATCATTAACCATTACACCTTTAAAAAATTATTTTCACAACCTTTTTTCCTATTGTCTACAGCTACAGAAAAATGATGGTCTCATATGAGTTTACGTTATTTACAGCAAAAACAATTTTAAAAACATTTTGGCCTTAAACTATAACTCAGGTCATTGCATACTACATAGAATCTTTCAAGAAACGAATAAATAAATGAAAAACTAAAAAAAATATTGTTGTTAAGTGAATTTGATTTTTTCACCTACATTTTTGCTTAAATCATGACTACCAGTTTTTAACACAAAGACAACCTTTAATTTTCAATTTCTGTATCGTATTTTTTTTTGCTCTTGCTTTTCTTTTGTTGTTCTTTTATTACAGTTTTTGTTTGTTGTTCTGTGTGTCTTTTTCCTTTGGCTGTATAAAATATTTGAGTGGCCCATAGTACTCTAGTACTATGAGCAATAAGGTGGCCCTTATTTTGCACACCAATTGCTCACTAAAGCTTATAATGAATGTGTTACATCTGTTTCAACGTTTATGCGGTTCAGAAGTGGTGATGTTGGCACGGAAGACAAAGATCACGCAAAAAAAGTTGAAAGACCAAGAATTGGAGGCATTACAACATCCAGATTGTTGTCAAACTAAACCAGAGCTTGCAAAATCATTGGGAGCTTTTCCAGCAGCAATTCTAAAACGTTTGCAAACAGTAGGATTCATCCAAAATAAGAAAAATTGTGTACCATACGAATTAAATTCGATAGACCTTGAAAGACGATTTTAAATGTCCCAAATGATGCTTCAACGCTATAAAAGAAAATCATTTTTGCACCGAATTATGACTTGTGATGACAAATGAATACATTACGATAACCCCATGCGTAAGATGCCCGGCCAATCTGCCGAATCGACACCAAATCAAAATAAAACAAGTAAAAGAGCTATATTCGGTTGTGCCTAATCTTATATACCCTTCACCAAATTATACTTTAAAATAAAAAATTTTTAATATTTTTAGGTAAACAAAATTAAATTCTTTTTTTCAAAATTAAAAAAAAAAAAATTTTTTTCAAATTGTTTTTCAAAATTTAAAAAAAAAATTTTTTTTTCAAAATTGTTTTCAATTTTTTTCTAATTTTTTTTTTAAATTTTAAAAAAAAATTTTTTTAAATAGTGAGAAGAAAATTATAAAAAAAATTTTTTGCGGTAAAAAAAATATTCGGCTTAAAAAAAAATTTCCCGATTATGACCCATTGTAGGTCCAAATTACTATATAGTAGGGTATTCAAACGATTAACCGGCAATCGGTTAACCGATTAATTTTGGTCGGTTAACTGTTCGAATAATTTAAAATTGGCGATTTTCAAATAATAAATAAACTGATTAATTTGTGTCGATTAACCGATTAACCGAAATTTCTTTTTTTTTTTGCACTTTATATAGAAATATAGTTTTAAGCACACTAATTTTATGTATTAACTCATGAACATTAACTTCTAGCAATAGTTTTTGAGAAGTATAGCACAAAAATTGAAACTAAGGAATTTGGAAATGAACTTTTTTCTAGAATGTACTATGATTATCTTTGTCCTAATGAGTCGGAGGACGACTTGATAATAGATGAATCTAAAGACATAACTGAAACGAGTCTTTTATCAGAAACTATTAAAGGTATTCATAATCTAAAAAAATACGAAAAGGACTCCAAATATATATATCATGCCTTACTTTTGTTTTCTTCAACATCTAATCAGTGAGAGATTTCTTTCCAAGTCAAGTTTTATTAAAACTAATGAAAAAAAATCGTTTAAAAGGAAAACATTTCAATTATATTCTTTTTTAAAAAGCTTATTTCAGAAGATCTCCCTAAAATCCCAAAAAAACTCACATGTGCATAAAAAAGGTCTCAGATACCATATTCTTCTTTTGCTATTACTTATTTGGTTTTGTTGAATTGTTATGTTTTATTTGTTTTTTATGTTTTTGTTCTTTTTATTAATAAGATTCTTAAATAGGTACACAAAATTCGTTGTTTTATTCTCAATTTAAAATTAAAATAGAAATTACTCGGTTAATCGAATAATTCCAAGTTAACCGATTAATAACCGATTAAATCTAAACCTCGATTAATTATTTGCTCGATTAACCGATTAAATCAGAAACCCGATTAATTGAATACCCTACTATATAGCCTTATATAAATCGTTGCAATGGACTTTAAAAAATATATCATTATATTATTATGTCTAAATTTATGACATAGTAATCCAGATATAGATAAAAAATAGTCCAAACATCGAGTTTGTTCCGGTTTTTCCCTTATATCTCAGCCATTTGTGGGTCGATTTTCTCGATTTTAAATAGCGACCGAGCCGGAAGAATTCCCGATATATTGATGTATCAATTATGTTTGTAAGTTATTGCAAGTTATATTATAACATACAGACGGACATGGCAATATCGACTTTGCTATATATAACAATCCAGAATATATATACTTTGTGGGGTCGCAAATGAAAAATGTAGAAATAACAAACGGAATGACAAACTTATATATACACTTGCCACTTATGGTGAAGGGTATAAGGGTATATATATTTTTCATAGGATTTTTGTTCGATATTTAATTTTTTAATAAGTATAAACTCGAAAACGTGATCCGATTTTGCTCAAATTTTCACCATTTGATTTTTAAATGAGGACGAACAATTTCAGCACCGAAAATCGCAAAAGTTCAAAATAAGGCCACCCTAATGGGCACTCATACATGTACCAGAAGGATCCAGCTTGGGGTGTGAGTGAGTCAATATGTAGAGGTATTTCATTTCACATTTTCATTGTATTTGAAGCCTAGTTTTGTGCAGTTGTTATACTTATTTTTGACACTATTTTGGCCTTATGCCAGTAGGTGTTGACATAATGTTTTACGAGTGTATGGGTATGTGTATGAATGTTTGTTTGTATGCTGTTGGTTGTATTGAAATGTTTAAATTGAATAGTTCAGCAGAATAAAAACCAAACCGTAATAAAACTGGGTCCAGGCGAAATGCAACACAAATTATTTTACATTTTCACATCATTTTCTTTATAATTTTTTTTGTTGCATGTGTGTATGTATGTGTTTGAGTATGTGGATAAAAGTTGTTGTTGCAGTAGCTTTGGGTATTTTTAATGTTAAACACAACATCATTACCAGACTGGCAATAAAGCAAAAAAACGTACAAAAAAGGACAATAAAAATATAGTAAAAATTTTGTTCAGCGACCACAGCGTTTTATTGCAACATCAAGAAACAAAAAAAAAAATAAATAAATTTAAAAGAAAGAGACAAGTTTCACAGGGAAAGCAGGAAAGCATAATGGATTGAAAATTAATGGGAAGTAAGCGACCATAATTAAATTTGATGTAAAGAATATGAGTCCAGTAATAATTGGGGATTAAAGTATGTCTTTTATGAGGTAAGAAAAGTATACTTTATGCTTTTGTAATGCATTTCTTATATGGTTAAACATTTAATGCATGTCCTCTTGGCAGAGGTTTAAGTTGTTTTGTACAAGAGAGCAGATGCTTGTTAAAAATTTATAACAAGCAACTTTTTTACAGCACAAACTGAAGATGTGTATTAAACGTAGCCATACTGTAGTTAAGGGTTAACTTAAGCCATTGGTTGTGAAAACCTTTATTATTACTAACAATTACCATTAACATTTTCAAAATCACTACCTACATTTTTCTTATTTCCACTTTATCTTGGTTTTCATATAAAGACTTATTGACTTGTCTAACCAATATTTCTAAACAAAAAATCTTCTTAAATTTATTACTTCTTTTTCCATTGTTAATATCCTTTGATCACTTTCATTATTCAAAGTAAAATGTAATTTTGTAGGGGGGTTACATCCCCCTATGAGATTTTACAGTGTGACATTTCAATTTATTCATGTATATGAAAATACATTCATACTGAATGCTATGAAAGTATATGCAGGATAATCATTATAATGATATATGATTGAACAAATGTACAATACACACATACACGGAGTAAAAGAGAAACCAATACACGAATTCTTTACTATTTACATCAACACATATACACACACTCAAACATGTTTCTCATTTTTTGAATTAGGGTTCCAAATTTCCCAAACTTTTTGCATTCAACATTCCGAAACCCTCAAATTAGTTATATACATGATATCACAATATCCGATATAGTCCTAAAGGATTGGCAACAAATTCGGTTGCTACTATGAGTCTGTTTTCTCTGTGTATGTAAAAGAAAGAGAAAGAAATCCATTTAAAGAAAAATCCATTCACTAATCACTCAAAAAATAACAAAATATAAATCACAATTTGAGTATTTGACAGAGTTTTTTTAGGTCTCTGGTATTAAGTCGACCTTCATTTCTCTGTTTTTGTCACAAAGAAAAAATTGTTTTGGTTTGTGGTAACCGAATTTATTGTTAATGAAATGATTCAATATAAATGATTTAAGTTGGGATGACAAAAATTAGATTACTTATACCGACATTTTTCTATGTTAACAGATTTTCTGTTCTAGCATCAAGGGCTATAAGGAGTGAGATCAAAAAATTCTTAACATACATATACTTACAGTTTTCATTTTTATAATTTAAAAAAAAAAAAAAAAAATATTTTTATAGTTTTGATCACTAGTGATGAAATTTTGAACTTTTTTCGAAAACCCTTCCATTAACGTTTTTATAGAGCTTTCTGTCACTTTGCTCGAACAGGTAGTCTATCTCCGTTTAAAATCTACCACACTTTTGGATACCTTTTTTTGTGCTTTTCAATTCTATTTTAATATCTCTCCACTGGCCTTAGCTTCGGACAGTTTGGAGAATTTGCCTCTCTTGGTACAAATACCACATTATTGTTCTTTTAACACTCAAGGGCTTGTTTACCATAGCAACAGGATGGCAAGTCAGGCCAAAAATAAGTGGATACATTATGAAGTCTTATGAATGGAAGCAGCCTTTTTTGTAAACAATCCTTGATCTGAATTTCGATATTTATAGAGCCCGTTGTAACAAATGTTTGGCTTCTTTTGCCGTAATTGCATATTGCTTACTTGTCTGCTTTTGGGTCCTAAACTTTTCTTCAACATTCCCTCGAGCATCAGCAACATAAAATGTTTGACCAGGAAGTTGCGAAAAATCTGCCAGAGCATATGTTTCGCAGCAAGAATATTTTTTAATAAAACTTGACTTTAATTTCCGTGCTCTGTTTTTGGCCTCTAAATTTTTAGTAGCGTTCCTGTCAGGAACTTTTTGAGCCTTGTATGTTTTTAAACCTGCATTGGCTTCAACTTTTCGTACCAAATAGTCCGAGCACTGAGCTAACCGGACTGCTTTCCTACCGGATGTGTTGGGAGCTCTTTTGAAAATGCTTTCTATTTTTTTGGCTTTAGAAACATCATGTGGACCATTCCTTCTACCTGAACCAGGTTTTCTATCGACGGAAAAGTTCTCCCTGTACCGTTGAATAATATTGGAAACAGTTTGATGGCAGACCTTTGATTGTTTGGGCAACTTTTTGTAGCACCAAGTTGGGTTTTGTTGAAATTATTTAATAATTTTAGTACGCACTTTTTTCTGGTCAGTCATTTTAATTAGATTAACAACAAGTGAATATAATTGACATTAAACATAATAACTGACATGTTTTACAAAGGTAACTTGATCAAAAAAATCAAATAATAATCAAATAATACTTGGGTTAAAAGTTTTAATGAAAAACGTGTGTTAAGAATTCTACGATCTCACTCCTTAGATACAATTGAATTCCTCGATTGGCAGCAAATCACAACGAATGTGTTTTATCTGTGCCGAAGTTATACTGTCACCTTCAGATGATAACTTATAAGGAAATTTCCAACATTTTCCCGGAATTCCCAGGAAAATTTTCCCGATTAGTAACCCTTTATTGAATTCAAATAAAACATGCAGTTAACATGTTTTCATATAAAAACAAGTGTAAATAAATTCATACACATTTATGTATGAGAGTGTGTGTGTTTGTCTTTAAAAACCAAACAGTACGAATCTTTATTTATATGTAAGTTTATATGCAACTTCATTTAAGGCCATGATTTCAATTTTCAGTTTTAAATTTATATTTTACATTTTTGAATGAAGATTTTTTAATGTTTTAATATTAATGTCTACACGGTTGTATATACCCAGCAGTTAGGCAAGTAGTCAATGTATCCCTTATAAACAAGAACTGTCAATTATGTCTGATCACTTGGCTGACTCAAATTTATAAATATTTGGTCATTTGACATGGATGTGATCGTTGTAGTGCATAGAGAAGTGAATTGGTTACTTTTTACATCCCGTGAAGAAAATTGTCACTTAAATGTCTTTAAGTAATCTATAGTGTAGTCACTTTAAATATTTATTTTGTACTGCATATTAGAAGTACTTATTTTCCCACCAGAAGTAAACTATTGAAGAGTTGTCCTAGGAAGTTTTGTTTAGAAGCAATTGGTTATTGGACAGTTTATGAGATGTCCTTTTAACCCGTATATGTTAAAAAAAAACTAGTTATGTAGCTGATCAAGTAACCAGTTAGGTAGCTAGTAAGGTATGTAATCAGTATGTAAATACAATGCTTTGATTACTTTGGACCAGCTATCAGACAGTCTCATTGTAATCGAAAAAGGTCAATTGACTGCCTGCTAAAGATAGTCACGTAGCAAGTTATGTAACTAGTTGTCACCTTAAATGATAAATACAATAACTGGTTTGGGAAAATCCCCTAGAACTGCTGGAGACATATATATGTATGGTTTTGTGTATGTGTTTGTAAATATCCATGTATGTATTGTAATTGATTTGTAATTTATCACTGTGGAAAAAGTTGTTAATATTTATTGTATTTGTTGTCATTTAAATATTTTTATTTATTGTCACATTAATGCACTCATTGTAGCGTAACATATAAATAAACTATAAATATTTAATTAATTTTCGTGTTACATAGTACTTCAACCATAATTTAAGGTAGTTTTAAGTGGTCATGGGTTTTGTTATAACAATATGGATTGAATGATTAAATGTGTATATTTGTATACCATAACACATAATATGGTTTATGCTGAGATGACAGCAGCTAAAGATGTGATTTTTAGAAATATTCTTAACACACTTATAATCTCTTATTATTTCCAAATATGTATCTATTAAAATTTGAAGAAATTGTACAACAAGAAATTTCAACGTGGAATGAAAGTCGATGAGATGACAATTCATATCTTTAGTGTTATAATTCAATATAAAAAGTGAACTTTGAAGCAACTTTGCAACTTCATATCAAGTTGGAATCATTGAGCATGAAGAAGATGACCCGAAATTTGTCGCACAACGTAATTAAGCATTCTTAACTTTAGTAAATCTTTATAATTATTCAAATAAATCTATTTAAATGTTAGTTATATGGGAAATCATAGTGAATATCTAAACACAAAATCTAATAGAATAATTGATTTCTTTTGAATTTCGAAATTTGGTACTGGTGGCTGGTGACTACAAGAGACTTCTTCACTACATCAAATGAATTAAAATCAATGAATTGGATTTTTTTTAAATGAAGTAATTGTTCATGTCTGAAACAGAAGGTATTGATTTGCCCATCTCTGTCCTGTTGAGGGATGATGTTGCCATCAACAAAACGAAGAAAGTCTTACTTTAACTTTATAATAGTTTTGCGAGCCAATCGTTTCCTGGGCTCAGTAAAGTGAAGTTAATTTCTTAAACCTTTTTGATTTGTATCGAGCCCTATTTTAATTGGAATTTAAATAAAACATCAATTTTGTACAACAAACAAATAAGAAAATAAAAAAGGAAAGTAGTTTTGATTTTAAATAAAACAACACTTTTTTATTTAACTAAACCAAGTTGTTTCGATACTTGGTGGACAAATTTACAGGTCCCACAAAACTCGTTAGGAATACAATATGGTCACGATCAGAAAATGGAAAAGACAAGATAAATAAGTAACTCTTTAGAAGATTTCTAAGCTCTTTGTAGGAAATGGGACTTGAATTACTAAATACCCAGCGAAAAAAAAGAAGCAATAGTACATTGTAATTCATTCTAAATATGTCAATAACGAAGCACTTAAAAATATTATCCATGAACAGTTTTTAAAGACAATCTGGAGCTGAATTAAAATTTTTCACATTTATTTAAAATTATTTATTTTTAGATTTAATATAGAAATAAATATGAAATTAAAGTATCTTTAAAGTGTCTTCCGCAATGTATACAACAATAACTGTGTATCACCAATGAAAAAACGTAGTCAATTCATCGAACTTGCATTTGTTCTATGCAATAATTCAAATGAAGAGCCATAGATTTACATACTCGCATAAATACATGATCTACAATATCAGGGATGTTTTATCTAAATCGAACTACTTCCAAATCATTTGAACCCCTGACTAAACAACTTCCGTGACATGTAATTTTTTGCTGGGTAGCTAAAGGATATAAAGAACTGAAATTGTATAAAGTTCCACAAGCTACAGCATGATGAACGATGAACTTTTATTCCAGGGAAATTTTCAAGTTCTGGATGAAGATTTTAATGATGATGATTCGTAATCAAATGCTTCAGTTTGCAGTTGGAAGTGAGCAATTGTAGGTTAAGTGTCTACCGAAAAGGTAGTTGTCTTCCTTCAGAGGTTAACGAAATCCTCGCGTTAATGTTTTTCCCAATTATCAATTACTACCCAATTATTGATGTATCAATCATGATTGCATATTATTTGGTGAATTTTAAAAAAGTTGATTTCAACAGACAGACAACATCGCTATATCTATTCCGCTATCGATGAGGTTATGCTTTATTTTGTAGTTGAGTTAATTTTCAATGTTTTTCAAATAATTTTTTTAGTTGTTCCATTTAGTCACCGCAGTTAAGTATTAAATTGGATTTCTATATTAATTAAGAGAAAGTTCTTATAGAATCAATACAAGGTAGCAGAAAGCTATTGCAGCCTTAAAAAATACTTTAAAGTTAAAACGACCATGAAGTATGTAGTTTCGTATTTAATCAACACGATTTGATTTTGAAACATTTGTACAATATTAATTTATTCAAAGCTTTGGCCATTGTTAGCTGTGACATTTTCCCATCTTTCTTTCAAAACATGGATTCCGAGCAAAAAGAACTGTTCGTCTTTTGAGGTCAAGAACGGTAGTTCTGTTCCAAAGTGAAGCGTATCCCAGTGAGAGCCTTCTGTATCGATCGAAACAAACAGTAGTCGGACAGGGCAATGTCTGACAATTTATATATTGTACCTCTGCTGTCAAAGACCTAACTCAGTTGTCAAAAACCTAAGTGGTGAGAATGTATTAGTAAAAAACTATGTGAAAATAAAAACAAAACTCGTATTTGTAAATTTTTTGAGTAATTTTTTTGTTTGAGTTTTTTTCTAGTTTTTGCTCTATGTATATTTTCTCTATGATTAAAATGTAATCATTGTTGAGTCAAAACTGAGAAATATTGCAATCAGAATTCATTTTTTATGTAGACATTATTATTAAATGAAGTCATAATTCTTAAGTTTCCAAATAGTTCCTTAATATTTTGCACACAGTTATAATCTCAATGAATGGCATTTAAAATTCGGTTAAACTTAAACTAAAAAATTAGTTTATTTAAATTTTTAAATAAAAGTATACAAAAATATTGTGCATTTCATATTGAAGATTTAATTGAAAATATTAATTTTAATATGTGACAAATAAAATTTTATACCTGTAAACATTTTATCATTTAACTTGCGAAACTAAGGTTAAAGTTTACCATTGCCATTGGAAAATAATTATTTTATATACGTACATTTAAGCTAAAATAATTATTTTTCATTATTGCTGTAATATTTGTTAAATATATCTTGCAGTATTAATTATTTAATATTAAGGTTTTAAAGTAATTCAGGATATGATAAGCAATTGATTTCAGTAGCATTGTAAAATAAAATTGCATATGTAATTATTAATGGGGATAAAGGGAAATTTACATAACATATATGACAGAAGAAATGCAGTAAATCAAAATGTTAAATTAAATTTAAGAGTAAATTCTATCAAAGAAAATGTTGAAAAATTATTTAAGATATTTATACGCAGAAAAAAAATATAGTTGTAATCATTTCAAAATGTTTAAAAGCCTTTCTTATCAATATTATGGTCACTATAATTATTTATATGATTGCGGCAGCCATAATATGTTATAGTTACTATTCACATGATTATAGCAATTATATGATAAAATCTGATTATGATAATTTGACTTATGGGGAACATGATTGCCAGAAACATACTGCAATCATATATATGATTGTAACAATCATGTAAATCGTAACCTTAATATATTATCATATAAGTAATTACAGTTACCCTGCAGAAAATATCCTAAGAATATCAAGCAGCTCCTCCAGTATAAGTGAGATTAAGGAGGCCATTGGGAAGGTTAGAAATAACAATGCAGCAGGCGAATATGGAATACCAGTTGACATCGAAACCACAGCTGAACTTCTATGACCACACATCACATCAGTCTGGGAGGATGAAAGGCTACCTACAACTTGGAAGAATGTCATCATCGTAAAGTTACCGAAAAGTGGCGACTTGAAAGATTGCAACAACTGGAGAGGAATTACTCTGCTTAGCACCATATACAAGATACTAGCAGTCATAATATAGGGAAGGCTTCAAGTTAAAATAGAGAACATTCTACGAGATGAACAGGCAGGTTTCCGGCCAAACAGGAGCTGCGAAGACCAGGCCAACAATCTACGCATTATAATAGAACAATCTCTAAAATGGCATACTCCCCTGTACCTACTGTTAGTAGATTTCAAGAAAACCTTTGATACCATCAGAAGGACTGCCATTAGGAAAGCGTTGAGAAGAAAAGGAGTACCCCAGAAAATAACTCGAATCATCAGAACTATGTACGAGGATGCAGAAATATCAGTTCTTAACAACGGGAATATAAGTCAACCATTTCACACAAACGCTGGAGTAAAACGAGGATGTCCCCTATCACTTATACTATTCACTATAGTGCTGGATGACATCATGAGCGAAGTCTGTACAAAGAGAAGAGGAGTAACATGGAGCCTCTCCCGCCATTTTGAGGATTTGGATTATGCGAATGATATTTGTCTACTCTCGCATAAGATCTCCAACATGGAAGTAAAGATAGATGATCTGGAAAGACTAGCACGCAATGTTGGACTTGAGATAACTATCAATAAAACCAAAGCTATGAGAATTAACAACATTAGCACTGATAACATCATGCTACAAGGCCAACCAGTTGAATACGTAGAAAGCCTCTGCTATCTAGGCAGTACAGTATCAACAAAGCCAACCAGATGAATACGTAGAAAGCTTCTGATATCTAGGCAGTACAGTATCAACAAATGGCGGTGCTGAAACAGACGTAAATAACAAGCTCAATAAAGCGAGAGCGGCATTAGGAAGACTACAACCAGTATGAAGAAACTCACAAATATCCAGACGAACCAAACTTAGAATATTCAACGCATATATAAAGACTACTCTGTTGTATGGAAGTGAAACTTGGTTAGTATCAAACACCATCACGCAAAAACTACAGATATTCATTAACAAGTGCCTCAGAATCATATGCAGAATATTCTGGCCTAACAACATCAGCAATACAGATCTCTGGAAACTCACCAACGAGAAACCCATATTAACGAAAATAAAACGTAGGAAAAGGAGGTGGATCGGCCATACCATCAGAAAGAATCCCGATAGTATAACAAGGATGGCGCTAGAGTGGAACCCTCAAGGTTCAAGAAGCCGTGGTCGATCAAAGAATACATGGAGATGCACGATACTCCAAGATCTAGGACAGTGCAATCTTATATGGGAAGACAACTGATACAAATCGTGTAAGATGGATATGCTTTGTGAAAGCCATATGCTTCCAAGAGGGGTAATGGAGAAAAAATAATTACAGTGACCATAAATAAGTCTAAAAAATTGTAAACACGTTTAAATGATTACGTTAATATATATTTATATCCTACACTTCTATAGTAGAAAGGGGATAATGCATTTCTGTTGATGTTTTTAACACCCACAAATATTAGGCCAACACACAGTGATCCAAATGCTCAATCTAGCCAAAAAAAGTCATTTTTTTAAATGTTTCAGAAGCAACTTTTTCAGAAAATATATTTCGTTTAGGAAAAAAATGTTTTAAATGTGAAATTTTTGTTCAATGTCTAAATTCTATTAGAATTTCAAATGGTAATTTAACAGAGTTAAGCTTTAGTTTCTATGTTGTCGTCAACTATATAGATGTGGCTTTCTAATGTTTCAAAAATTAGATGCCACTTTTTGCCTCTTCGATTTTTATTTTATTTAGAGTTTAACATGTCCATTACAAGAAAGGAGCTGTATTTTTATTTTTAAGGTTGCCGTGGCATTTCACCCAATTAAAATTTTTTTCCACACATACAGAAAGACGATGTTAAAATTTCAGGAAAATCGGTCCGTTTCGCCGTCTATAGGATTCAAACCCACAAAGAAAAAATTTACATACAAAAACACACATTCATGCAAAAAAAAAAAAAAAAAAATTTTTTTTCCTCAGATTGTTTATATTGATGAAATCTATAAACGTACCAAGTTTCATGTCGGCACGGCTTTTCAAAAGCAAGTTATGACTTTTTTTCCGGCTAGATTAAGCATTTGGACCACTGTGCAATATCTTCCTCAATCTAAACAGGTCAGAATTACTTTCTGAGTTGATTTAACGACCTCCATCCGTCAGTCTGTCCTTCTGTCCATTAAAACTTTTGCGTAAACAGGTCGTACTTTTGAAGATATTTCTATAAAATTGGCACGTGTATTAGTTTAGTCTTAAGGACATAGCTTATTAAAAGTGGTAACAACCGATCCATTATTTCACTTAGCCCCCATACAAATGTACTCCCGAAAAAAGTCATAAATGCTTAATTTGTATAGATATTCACACAAATTTTCCCACAAATAAATTTTATTTACAAATAAATCACAGCTACAAATTGTATGCGGATCGATTCATAATTGACCATAGCTCCCATACAAGGCCCACTTCCGAAAATCACTTTAACGAGCATAAATTTTATAAAAATGTTGGTATCCACATACAATTTTACAGAAAGAATTTTTATATGCAAATAATTCACGTGATCTAATTTCATAGCGAAGGATCCATAATTGGTCATAGCACCAATACAAGGCCCACTTCCGAAATCAAGCATTACATTTAACAGATAGAGGTTTCATAAATAAGAAATAAATCACACGACCTAATTTATTAACTATCGGTCCCATAAAAGGACCACTTCCGAAATTCACTCACTAAAATAAATTATTGAAATTTTAAAACAAAAATGATTTTCTCATAAACTCAGTGTAGGGTTTAATATGGTAGGGCTTGCCCAACATCTTCTCCCCTGCTATAGGCGGAAATCTTCAGTTGTCTAATAACTCTGTAAACAAAAACTATTTAACTCACCTTTGTTAAATAATTGATTTGAATTTGTTGAGCGACAGATTCTTATTAGGTGTCTAAATTACTTTCTCAATGTCTTCTTTGAATTATTTCACATAAATAACGTTGAGTCTTTCTAATAGAACTTACTTCATAATTAAATTATAAGTACAAACATTATAAATTTACAATACATATTTGTTTCATCTCAAAATATAAGATTAAGTGTTAACATTATTTTTAATCCATTATGAATTCTATGAAAGTTTTTGGCAATGTTCCCTGGCCAATGCGTATGAGTATTATTGTTGGCAAATAAATATCAATCATACGCTGTGTAAACCAACATATCTGTCAGTATGAAAATCAAATAAATAAATAAATATTTTACAATTATTTAACACACTCAATGGTTTCAAAGGTTTTGTTTAATAATTTTTTTCTTACCCAACAAATTGTTCAAGTGATACGAAATCCATATTTCATTTTTCCATTAAAAAAACCTTCAAAATTTCGTGCCACCACAAATCATAGAAAAATGACCATGCAACGTTAAAAAATAAAAACTATAAAATATTATTTTAATTTTAAATTATTTTAAATTTTTTTCTTTAATATAAATTGCCAACTATAGCGAAATACAATTGAACAACTAAATGAAAATGTTTAGTTTTGTTATGAGCCAATTTTTTAGTCATAGCAATGCAAAAAAGCATTGTTGCAGTCACTGAATGAATGCACACGAAATATTTATTATACAATTTACGTTATTTTCTAAAATAAAGAAAACACAACACAAAACCAGCAACACAACACAACAATGTAAAGTACAACATATATAAAATATTTGAAAAAAAAAAAAAAATACAATTTTATATGAAATGGATTTTATGTGTGCTTTTTGTTAAACATGGGTTAAAAAAGAATGAATTCAAAATTTTAATGCTAATGTTATAATTTAAAGCTGTGTACAGATTTAAATAAAAAGGTCATTGGATAATTATGTTAACAAGGCAAGAATTACTTTACAATTCTCCTAATTAGCCTATGATTTGGCTAATGAATGCCCTGTTTGCCAACTCTGCTAAAAAATAAACTATTAAAAAGATACTTCTTTTTTTGAAACTTTCCATAAAAGAAAAAAAAATTGTAATAGAAACGTGTACAATTGAACAATAAAATAGAAAAGCAAGGAAAATAATAAACCTCAATTGTGCAAAAACTGGCAAAAAATAATAGAGAAAGATAAATAAACTGAACACTAAAGGACAATGATGCAAAACACAAAGTATTTTGCATAATAAAATAAAGGAAACATATTTCTTATATTATGTTTGCAAAGATCTAAGAACAATCCCCCAAAAAAATATTAATGTGAGTTATTTTAAGCCCTATAGAACTTGCATTTGAAAATGATTTCAGGCATATGCCCAGTGGGGCTGTTCTTGACGAAGCACATTCTGGACGTCTAATTTTGGGCCACTTTTTCGAGCATTTCTGCTGGTTTATCAGCATAAACCAATAACTTCACTTGGCCCCACAGGAAATAATCGTGGTGTTATATCGCACGACCTTGGATTCCAATTAACAGCCCAATTTATTGAAATCAAATGATCGTCAAATTTTGATTTCAATAAATCCATGGTTGCGTTTGCCGTATGAAATGTAGCGCTATACTATTGAAACCACATCTCATCCGGATCAATGTCATCCATATTTTCAAACAAAAAATCATTAATCATGGTATGATAACGATCTCCATTGATCGTAAGGCCAGCACCAGCTTAATTTTTCAAGTAATAAGGTGCTATTAAGCCAACAGCGTGTAAACTGCACCAAATGGTGCATTTTTAAGAATGTAATGGAGTTTGTAGGGTCTGTTGCGGCAATTTTGTTTATTAACAAACCTGTTAAGCCAAAAAAGAGCCTGAACGCTGAACATAATTTTGCGATAAAGCAGTCGTCTATAAGTTGCGCTTAATGATGACTTATTTTCAAACTAAATTTTGATAATTTTGTAGCGATGGTCAAGCCATAGATAAATACACATAGATCGGAAACTCTGCTGTCACAGACCTAACTCAGTTGTCAAAAACCTAAGTGGTAAGAATGTATTAGTAAAAAAAACTATGTGAAAACAAAAAAACACTCGTATGTGTGATTATTTTGAGTGATTTTTCTGTTTGAATTTTTTCTAGTTTCCACTCTATGTATATTTTCTCTATGGTTCAAGCGTCCATCTACTGATCATAAATGACAGTTCGTTTGATAGTTAACCATTTCATAAGTTCTGTCGGGCTTAAAAAAAACACCCTATAGTAAAGAAATACAACTAACTATAAATTTAATACATTTTCCACAAATCACGTACATATATGTTGGAATGCATGAATTGATTATTTCTTAGCAAAACTATGCAATTGACAAGAGACATTTCTATTGATAGAAAAATACTATTTTCATTTCTCAATTTTCGTATATATGTAGGTAACGGAAATGATTTGTTTTCTTAAGTTTTGATTTTTCCAGTAACAACAGCTTTAAAAATGTTGTCATTTCAACTCGCTCATACAAAATCCCCACTCCCCTATTCTCAGTGATATTTGGCATTCTTGGCTACATTGTTCATCACAAAAACTCAGAGTTTATGTTTGTTATACAAAGCCCAAAAAAAAACAAAAAAAAAAACAAAAAAAAAAAAAAAACGAAAATTTGCATGAAAATTTGAATTTACATACCTGACCATCATTGTCCTTGTCAGCTTTTGAACGTAAGCCTTCCCAAATTTCCAACATGACAGTATGGGTTTCCTTATTCTTTGGTGTATCCTTAGCCCAGCCACGTAATGTGCAGACACGCTGTGAAATTTAGAAAAATGAAAAAAAAACAAACACAATAGCAATCAACTATGAGATATTTATTGTAAGCGGGGAAAGAAAAAATTCTGTAAATATGCATAAATCTATATCATACAACGTCCAAGAGAAAAAAAGACAACGAAAGAGCTTGAGAGGAAATAATTTACATGTGACAAATAAATATATGAGTACTTAAACCTGTATAGTACTTGGTATATGTAAGTAACTAGAAAGTGCAACCGTTTTTCTTGTGGGAATATTCGGCATAGATATTATAAATGCTTATGGTTTAGTTTGGAAAACCGACTACAAAATGTTTGTAAACTCATATACTCATTACAACAATAAACAAAGTAGCAATATCTTAAATATTGTTACGTTTTTACCTTTTAAAAACGGGGGTTTACTCAACTGACGAGTGCCACCTCTGCCACTATTTATACACGCGCCATCTATCGTGAATCTTCTACAATGATCTTAATGGACAAACTAGTACATTCGAATTCTAGAGCTTTCGATGTCAATGTCACAGTTTAAACATTTAGTGTTGCCATACTTATAAGCAATGCTAATAAGTGCATGCTATCAACATTGTTGATAAGTAGAAGCTTCTACTGATGGACGTGTTAATAAACATGATGAATGCTGCAGGCAGTCGTTACAGACCGTTAAATTCAAATCGCTATTGCAAAATCGTAACAATATGTTGAATATTAAGGGTCTTCATATAGGGACTTCCGAACTTGGGCAGTTGTTAGCGGCCATGATGTTGAAGCTACATCTATCGAATTGGCTGTTATTTGTTCAGTATATTTTCCAAAATTTCCTTTGATGGATATAGCGTTAATCAACTAGCCTAAATAATAAAATTGTTTTATCATTTCTAAATAAATGAATTTTGGACGATACCAATGCACATGAGATTCAATGCTGTCCAATGCATCCGAAAAAAGTCATGGTTCGGTGTAGATTTTGAGCTATTGTAGATTTTGAAAACGACGTTGGCCATCCCATCACCACACGCAGAGAAATAGTATTGCTGTACATGTTTCTGTACATTATCTATTTCAACATTTAAAATTTTTTTAAACTATATTATAGTCACTGTAATTATGTATATGATTGCGGCAAACATAATATGTTAAAGTTCTCATTCACATAATTATCGCTACAATCTTGTGAATGAGAACTTTAACATATGAACTCTTACATATGATTGTAGTAATTAAGTATATGTTTGAGAACAACATATTTTATATAATGATTCATCATGAACATGATTGCCATAAACATATATCTATTTACTACAATCATATATTGTATATGATTATCACAATAATGTTTATGGTATCTTAAACATATTATGGTTATCGCAATCATATACATAATTACAGTGACCACTGTTAAAAAACTTGTAAAAATGTAGAAATGGTATATCAACGGAATGCGCTACAGCTCGATGATTACGAAGAGTTGAGTTGCACTGACCACCGAAATCATGAGATTTGACCCCGTCAGGTATACACAGATTATTATAAGGACTGAGATCGTAAAATTCTTAACACACATTTTTCATTAACACTTTTAACCCAAGTATTATTTGATTTTTTTTTATCAAGTTACCTTTGTAAAGCATGTTAGTTATTATGTTTAATGTCAATTATGTTCATTTGTTGTTAATCTGATTAAAATGAGTGACCAGAAAAATGAGCGTACTAAAATTATTAAATATTTTCAACAAAACCCAACTTGGTCCTACAAAAAGTTGACCAAACAATCAAAGGTCTGCCGTCAAAGTGATTCCAATGTTATTAAACAGTATCGGGAGAACTTGTCCGTTTATAGACAACCTGGTTCAGGTAGAAGAATGGTCCACATGATGTTTCTAAAGCCAAAAAAAAAATAGAAAGCATTTTTAAAAAAGCTTCCAACACATCCGGTAGGAATGCAGCCCGGTTAGCTGAGTGCTCGGACTATTTGGTACGAAAAGTTAAAGCTAATGCAGGTTTAAAAACATACAAGGCTCAAAAAGTTCCTAACAGGAACGCTGCTAAAAATTTAGAGGCTAAAAACAGAGCACGGAAATTGAAGTCAAGTTTTATAAAAAAATATTCTTGCTGCATAATGCATGACGAAACGTATATTCTGGCAGATTTTTCGCAACTTCCTAGTCAAAAATTTTATGTTGCTGATGCTCGAGGGAATGTTGAAGAAAAGTTTAGGACCCAAAAGCAGACAAAATTTCCCGCAACTGCATATTGCTTGGTATGGCAAGCAATATGCAGTTGCGGCAAAAAAGCCAAACATTTGTTACAAAGGGCTCTATAAATACCGAAAGGAAGGAATGTTTACAAAAAAGGATGTTTCCATTCATAAGACGTTTTAATGTGTCCAATTATTATTGGCCTGATTTGGCATCTGTCTCTAGGTAAGAAAGTGTTCTTGAGTGGTACAAGAACAATAATGTGGTATTTGTACCAAGAGAGGCAATTCCTCCAAACTGGCTGGAGCTGAGTGCAGTGGATAGATATTGAGCTCTTGTTAAAAGAGAATTGAAGAGCACAAAAAAGATGTCCAAAAGTGTGGTAGATTTTAAACGGAGATGGACAACCTGTTCGAGCAAAGTGACAGAAAGCACTATAAGAACGTTAACGGAAGGGTTTCCGAAAAAGTTTCAAAATGTCATCATTAGTGATTAGAACTATAAAAAAATATTTTTTTTTTTTGTAAATTGTAACAATAATTTCAATCAAATAAAAAAAGATTCAAAACTGTAAGTTTAGTGGTTTAATTTTTATTAACATATATGTATGTTAAAAATTTTAAGATCTCAGTCCTTATTCCATACATAATGTCATCGGTAGGGCTTTCACACGAATAAAAAATGTCGGCTATATCTCATATACACTTTGTTTTATTTAAATATAAAGATAGAAAGCGCTTAATGAAATACACTTTGTAATATAAAAAAACATCGGCCAATTTTTTTTATAAATTTTTTTTCATATTCAAGTATATTTTTTGTATATATTTTCAAGTACTAAAGGCCTTATTCATAAACAATTTTTAAATTTAAACAACGTTTTAATATCAAATTTTGTATGGAAATTTTGCTTTAAAACATTGTTTAAATTTAAAATTTGTTTATGAATATGGGTATAAGTATCTAAATATTAAATAAGAACTGAATATTTAGAGATGTTTTTTAAAATTGTTTAGGGTCGAGTTGAACAACTTCGGGGGGCCGTCCACTAACCCGTATTACAATCTCTAATAGTTCATGAGCTACCGAATTATTTCGAAATTTAAAAGTTATTAAACTGATATCTGCTTCATAAGGTACGATTATTTGAAGCCCAACGAAATTTTCTTGGTTTAAAAAAAAATTTAAATCATGAATAAAATCGAGATTTTTTTTCGAAATTTAAAAGAATAAAACAGACAATATTTACTGAATGTGGTCAAATACAACAAATTTGTATTTTTTCTGTATTCAAAAAAAAAATACAAATTTGTTGTATTTGACCACATTCAGTAAATATTATCTGTTTTATTCTTTTAAATTTCAAAAAAAAATCTCGATTTTATTCATGATTTAAATTTTTTTTTAAACCAAGAAAATTCGAAATATTTATTGTTTTAAACACTGCTCTATTTTAAACCAAAAGAAGGACATACATTTTTAACAAAAACGGTTGGACACTTCTGCAACGTATACTTAATACGATTTAAATCAATATTACTTATACGACCCGGATTGAAATTTTAAATTAATTGTTTGTTTTACATTTCAAATGAATTTCAAAAGAAAATAAAACAAGTTTAACTTTGGCTTCTACTCTATAAAATATGTCAGTAATAATTTGCTTTCTTTTTAACGAATCTAATAATCAGAAATAGTTTATAATTTGTTAATATCTTGCTCAACCGAATTTCATGTCTATGTTGTTTCCAGTTACGGTTTCTACATATTCGGTTGTCTTAGAATAGTGTATGTATGACATTGTATGTATAACAAAACAAGCATATTTGTCAGTTAAATGTTCCTATAAGCTTATTTAGTTTTCAATTCTAATTCTTTTTTGTGTTGCAATTTTCATGTAGTAACCAACTTACCTCAATGGCCAATTCAAAATCCTTAATGTCAATTTCACCACTTTGGTTCACATCTGTTGTATACAGGGTCAAATAGGAAATAGAAATGCAAATACATACAAACACACATACACACACACACACACAATTGTATACACATATACAATTAACCGTAAAACAAACAGAATATATACAAATAAATATTAGTAAACGATATTTTGTTATTTTTATGGTGTTTTTGTTGACATTCAAATGCACATGCATGCACACACACAATTGTCAGCAATAGTTGTTGTGTATAAAAGTCGTGGTAGTGGTAGTAAGTTTTACATTCGTTGAAATTTTATGGCAGCAGCAACAGCAGCAATAACATACAATATTTGTATGTTTATATGTTTGTAGATGTGTATGTAGGTGGTGTTTAAAACAGTTGCCAAAATAACCATATAAAACACCCATATTTTTGTTGATGTTTTCCAATTGAGAGCGAAGTATGTGTTGAAAATAGAGTCGTAAAGCCACGGTGGAAAACAGGTTCATGATAAACATTTGGGAATCCATACACAGTAGTGAACAGCATCAGCGGAGGAAGAGAAAAAGCAAGTAAACAGTTTTAAATCAGTAAAAAGAAATGTTGATACAAAATAAATTTACTTATACACATACGTATAGAAGTATAGTTATGTATGGGTGCATGGAAATCTATGAATTTTAACTGTAAATATAAAAGTGTATGAGTGAGTTTGTGTGCTGAGTGTGAATGAATGTTGGCATGCAAATATTTTGTTTAACAGTGAATTTTAAATAAGAGTGCGTGTGTTGTTTGAAATATGTGTGTGTGTGTGTATGCGAGAGTATCTGAATTTTAAATGGCTTGTTTATTTAGTGAATGAATATAATTTTTGTGAATATTTTTTTTTTTTTGCATTCGTTCGTTTGACTACAGCTGTCATAGTATATCCGGTTCGCTGTTTCCAAACAAGCGGAAGTGACTTGTTTTAAGTGTCAGTTAGTTTATGGCATGAAAGTTTTTCATTTATTTTTTCTGACACTGAAAACTGAGTGAGATTCGCTGCTGTATCTCGTATTAACAAAACTGAATATTGGGAAATTTAGTTTTCATTTGAATTAGTTTTTGTGTGTTTAAACATATTTAGTTAAGTTTTAAAACGTTTTGCTCTGCTTGTTATTAAAACACAATTTTTTTTCACATGATAAATCTTGTGTAAGAAATATAATGGTTTAAATAGAGGAGTGTTAGGTTTTAAGATCAGAAATAAGATAGTTCATTGAAGATTTTCAAATTGGCTGGGGAATTAATAGTTTATAATTTCACATTTCTAGACACAGTATTTGAAAACAGTCGGAAAAAGATATTAAAAATCCATTACTTCTCACTGAATGTGTTCCTAATAAGGAACTAAGTTAACATAGTTCAAATAGAAATGTCTCCCATTTCTAAAAAAATATTTTCACAATTGAGATGGCAAACTTAGACAACCTGTATTTTATGTCGTATTTAAACATACTAGTTACATATGTTAGTTTTAGAAAGATTGGGTTCTTCTTTATAATTCTTTGAAAAATAATTTGTCAATCAATCCATTAATTTAGATGTTATATGCATTGCCATTTATAAGGTTGGGCAACGTATACTTAATATTACACTAATGTTGCTTATACGTCGAGGATAAAAATATGGACTTTAAATCGTTTTCTTCAGAGTTTTATTAAAAACGATGTTATTTAGCAAACTACTGGATAAATTAACTAAATAATTTAAAACTAAGGACTGAGATCAAAAAACTCTCAACACACATTTTTCACTAAAACTTTTAACCCAAGTATTATTTGATTTTTTTTTTGATCAAGTTACCTTTGTAAAGCATGTTAGTTATTATGTTTAATGTCAATTATGTTCATTTGTTGTTAATCTGATTAAAATGAGTGAAAAGAAAAAAGTGCGAACTAAAATTATTAAATATTTTCAACAAAACCCAACTTGGTCCTACAAAAAGTTAGCCAAACAATCAAAGGTTTGCCGTCAAACTGTTTCCAATGTTATTCAACAGTACCGGGAGAACTTGTCTGTTGATAGAAAACCTGGTTCAGGTAGAAGGAATGGTTCACATGATGTTTATAAAGCCAAAAAATAGAAAGCATTTTCAAAAGAGCACCCAACACATCCGGTAGGAAAGCAGCCCGGTTAGCTCAGTGCTCGGACTATTTGGTAAGAAAAGTTAAAGCCAAAGCAGGTACAAAAATACACAAGGCTCAAAATGTCCCTGACAGGAACGCTGCTAAAAATTAAGAGGCAACAAACAGAGCACGGAAATTGAAGTCAAATTTTATAAAAAAAATATTCCTGCTGCTTAATGGATGACGAAACGTATGTTCTGGCAGATTTTTCGCAGCTTCCCTGTCAAAATTTTGGTGTTGTTGATACTCGAAGGAATATTGAAGAAAAGTCTAGGAACCAAAAGCTGACAAAATTTCCTAAAAAGTTCTTGGTATGGCAAGCAATATGCAGTTGCGGCAAAAAAAGCCAAACATTTGTTACAAAGGGCTCTATTAATACCGAAATTTACATCAAGGAATGTTTACAAAAGAGAATGCTTCCATTCATAAGTCTTCTTAATGTGTCCACTTATTTTTGGCCAGATTTGGCATCTGTCACTATGGTAAGAAAGGTTTTGAGTGGTAAAACAACAATGATGTGGTATTTGTACCAAGAGAGGCAAATTCTCCAAACTGCCTGGAGCTAAGGCCAGTGGAGAGATATTGGGCTCTTGTTAAAAGAGAATTGAAGAGCACAAAAAAGGTGTCCAAAAGTGTGGTAGATTTTAAACGGAGATGGACTACCTGTTCGAGGAAAGTGACAGAAAGCACTATAAAAACGTTAACGCAAATGAGCGATATATGTATGTTAAGAATTTTTCGATCTCAGTCCTTAGATCTAGCATAAAGTGCCTATTAAAATGATATAAATAGAGGAGATTTGCGTTGAGATTAGATATTCATTCATAAGTTACTTTTTAAAGGCTTTGAACACAACCTAGAAATTTATTGTTTTCAACTTCGTGTTTCTAGGCTCATTATTTAAAACGAACCAATAATTTATTAAAGTTCCTTAAAAGTTTCACTAATCTCATTAAAGGAATGATATGAGTTAACTCAGTTATTTTAAAGTTTTACATTAAATATAAAAATTTGTTTACAAATATTGTAAAAAAAATTAAAAATCTCGAGGTGTGCAACAGCCTGTACAACGTTCCCTTTTCAAACAGGCTAGATAGAGGGACCATTTATTTAAAGCTTTAAATTCTTCTTATGATAACCTTTTTGATTGATTTTGTTCTTCAATTTTGTCAGTTTATTCGAGTCATTTGCTATTATGTAAATATATATTTTAATATGGGAGAAGTTCAACATATTGTAAAACCAAAGATTTTTCAAAAATTTTAGATTTTAAAAAAATTTAAAAGTGGAGATTCCAAAAATTCAATTTCCGAGAATTACAAGTTACATACGTCTTGGTTTTATCGCATTATAAACCAAGAAAATTCAATAAAAAAGTTCATACGTACAACAAAAAGTGGACATGGCAAAAGAAAGCTAAGTACCCAAGAAAAAAATTCGCCAATATCAGCAGCGATTTTACGAACTAAAGACAGTCATTTGTTTTCAAAAATGTATCAAACCAATTCAGGTTTAAATGTCAGTGAAGGATGGTTGAAGAAATTTAAGCGACGACATGGAATTTGATTTTTAAAAATTACGGGAGGAAATTGTCTTCGAAATCTCAACTTATTGTTCCATTTGTGAAAGAGTTTAAGAATTGTGTTGATGAGCATGGGTTGACTCTTCACCAAATCTACAATGGCGACGGATTTGGTTTATATTATAGGATGCTGCCAAATCACACTATTGTCACATGTAATGAGAAAACAGCCCCCGAATGAAAAACATGTAAAGAACGAATCACTTTGTTGCCCTGTTCAAATGCAAATGGCACAGACACACTGAAATTGTTGGTTGTTGGAAAATCGAAAAACCCTCAATAATCCTGTAATATACAACTCCAGTAATAACGCCTGGATGATATCATTTATATTCAAGGACTGGTTCCATCAAGAAACGAAAAGTCCGAGAATTTTTCGCTTGCTTTTAGATAACGCGTCACCCAGTTGAGAAACTAAAAAGTGAGGACGGTTTAATTATAGCAATGAATCTACCACTCAATTGCACTGCGCTTATTCAACAGTTAGATCAAAACGTTATCAACTTGGTCAAATTAATTTATAAAAAACAACTGCTCACCCACTTGCTTGATCAGAAAAGAACAAATTTGAAGCTCAAACTAAAAAATTTCAATATAAAAAATGCAGTTAAGATTCTAGCTACATCCTGGGATAAAATATCAATGTACAATATCTGAAAATCCTGGAACGCCTTGCTCGAATTCGGTACTCAATGGAGTGAAGAGTTTAACATGCCCTTAAATTTTTTACAAAATATAATTCAGAAAGAAAAAGAAGATTTTTTTCTACTATAGGTACACTTGTAGCTCAAATTATACGAGTGGACGATTGTTTAACATCGATAAACATATGCATATAATGGGCTTTGGAAAATGATAAGCCGACAACAGCACTATATGAACTACGTGATTCGGCTGTTGTTTTAAAAAATAATTTGCCAAAAAAGCAACTCAAAATCTCTAATTTCTTTAAAAATGTTTAATAAAAAGGATTCTAATATAAAAAATTACATACATTTTTTCAATCAAATTTTGGGTTCTGTTTTCGCGAAAATTTAGTTATTCGTGAATAGCGAGCTTGCACTGTATAATTTTTCAATCGATCAATAATTTAGTTACTATATTCACAATACTTTTTTGGATAATTTACGTATACTTAATATTGATTAAAACAATATTACTCACACGCTCTAGATTATAACATGCAATTAAAATCTTATACAGACTAGCAACAAGTACTCTTCTTCAAAAGTCCAGATTCTTCTGCAAACATTTGTTGCAAACAAATTTTTTTAATTGCCTCAATAACTGTGATGTTATATTAATTCAGTTTTTTTTTTTATACGCCCTTTATTAAAATATGAAATGAATAATGATGTTGTTGAGTTTTATGTGTGTAATAAATTTCTCATAAACTACAATTGCAGGCAAACAAAATAAATCTTTACTTACCAAAGAAAACATTGAACAAGAACAATAACTTCTTTTTGCGGAAATCAGAGATAGACATGGTTGGTTGGTAGTTTTTTTTTTTTAATTGAATTTCAAAAGGAAATGAAATAAGGAAAACTGCAAAGACAAAAAAAAAGAAACATAAAACATTATAAAACCTACATTTATACTTAGAAATTTATACAAATAAGTAATGTTCATAAATAAGATTTAAAATTTCTTCAAATTCCCTTAAACTTAAGAAAATCTTATAATATAAAGGCATTTTATTAAATTAAAGAAAAACCCCAAAGCTAGCAAGAAAATTCCTGCAAATATTTACATTTTCTATAGAAATTTTTGATGTTTTGCTTGCTTAAATCTTAAATAAAATATACAAAGACATTTTTATATGTTGCTTTTGTTTTATAATGCACATGTGTGTGCTGGCAATTGTGTGTTTAAATAATAAAATTTATTTCAATTTAATTTTTAGTTCTTCCCCATACTTATTTTAAGAGATTTTTTTTTTCTTTTTTGTTTAATTTTATTTTCCAGTTGTGGCCACCAAGGAAAAACAAAATTGAATGAAACTATAAAATGGTGTAGAAAGAAAGAAAATACATAAAAATTGGTAAAATATGTTGGAGTTAATAAATTTTAAAATAATAAGGACCACAATGCAGTTGTAAAAATAAAAGCTGAGATTTCTTATTTACTTTTCCTTGGCTTAAATATAGGGGTGGCTTTTATATAAAATTTATGTTTGTTTTAAATTAAGGTATAAAAAAATCTAAGGAAATTAAAGATTATTTTAAGTGTAATCACTAGCAGTGTGTGTTTTAGTTAATTTAAAAAAATAGGGTACAAACCCTTAAACAATCAGCAATGTAACTGTCAAGAGACGCAGATTGCTCACAATCTGGGTCTAGAACTAATGATCTATTGAAATATCACACGGCTATAGCCTGAAGAGTGGTGTGTTTCTGACAAAACGGGGCTATTTCAACTCTACTGTACCACGATAATCAACAAACCATCAGCACTTTAAAATTTTTACTCCCAGCGGTGAAGAGAAGGATTGAATATGCATTCTAAAAGGCTGTATTTAGCAAGCCTTCATTGCGGACAAGGATTTCCGAGGTATAAACGGCTACAGGCTGACGAGTGGTGTGATTTTGACAAAACCGGGCCATTTCAACTCTACTGTACCACGATATCCAACAAACCATCACCGTTTATAAAAGACGTTACATATAACACGTTATGTATGTAACACTTTGAAATTTTAACTCCCAACGGTGAAAAGAATGACTGGCTATGCATTTCGGACTAGGATTACCCCAATTTTGTACAGGGCTTTTAGAAGCTGTTCATATGCGTGTGTAAAACATGGTCACGACTAAAATACAAAACTGAAATGAATAAGATCTGCTTATAATATTTATCATTGTCCTACTCAGTTCGTTATAGAAAATCAAACGAATCGGTTTTCTAAACAAAAAATTATGAACCAAAATGTGAGACAACCTTTAAAAAATAATAAAGTAATTTAAAAATCATTGAGTCAAAACTAGTCCTATGAATACTGAAACCAGAAAATATCCAATTCTGCCGTAAAGTACACAATTTGTCTATAAATATACCTATATTGGGCTGTACGTGTGTATAAAACACTCTCTCTTCTATAATTCGAAACTGAAGTTAATAAGATTATCGTAAAATATTTATCATTATCCTACACAGTTTGTTATTTAAAATCTATAAAATCGGTCACAATAGAAAAAAAGTTATGCAGTAAAATGTGATACAACCTTTAAATAAGTTATTAGTTTAAAATAGTTTAAAAATAAGTCTAAACTCCATTTTCTCAATCTCTGGTTTTCGTAACGATATACTTCCAATTAATATAATTTTAGTAAGAAAACTGTCAGTACATCGTCACGATTAATCAACAGATATTGAGAAAATGTTGTCATTATTCACACTCCAAATAATACTAAGAATTTGTGCTTAATTTAAATTTTCCTTCATAGAATTCCCTTTATCTAAACTGTTAAAGTTTTCTAATTTATTTGGTTTGGCAAACCAAAACAATGTAAACAATTTTCATAATAATTTGTTTATTTACGCACTTGCAACCACCAATACCGCTGGTTTCAGCAGCTGCAACACCTTAACATTCCTTTCTTAATTTCCTTATAACTTTTGCCTTTGCCTTGAGTTTTAATGCCAGTGTGTCTTTGGTTTTGTGTCAAGAGCTTACTAACCTTACATAAGATGACTTCCTAGACAAACCTCTAAGACAAAACTTTTAAGCAGCCATTCGCACACACATACACTCACTTACGCTCACTCACATCCACACCAATACAATATCACAGTTTGCCACTTTAAGTGGCTTGTTGTTTAAAAGGTGAAAATCTTTTGTAGTCTCTGTTTGCTTTTTTGTTTGTGCCTTTAACAGCTTATTTTTTTGCTTTTATGCTAAATGTTTCGTTTATTTGTGTGTGTGCACTTGGATTTAGTCTTTTCTATGTATGCATGTCCTTTGTATAGTTTAAGTATGTAAAAAACTAAAAAAAAAAATAATAAATTTATGCCATATAATGTAAGTAGAATTTAACTACTCATTCTTCATTCATAATAGTTATGGCAAGAACATTGTTCAACAGCTAATGTTCATATAAACATAAGTAAGATGAGCACATAGATACAAACATGCCGTTTAAAACCAAAAGCTAAATACTGTTACACACACACACACAAACTTACAACAACAAAATAAATACATATACATATGTATATTTACATAAAATGCTGAGAGAAAATCTGGTAAAATGCATGTTAAACATCAACATAAAAATTCAACAACAATATTTTGCTACTTTTCATAAAAATCATCGTTTAAGCCATGTTGCATCTGTTAAACAGCGGAGGTAATAAATAGAGCAAGCTTTTGATATTAAGTAATTTCTGAGATTCAATAAATTTCTTAACATATCGCTCATTTGCTGCAACAATGTCATAATTCAAAAAGAGTCGTTTCGAGAAAAACGACTTTGAATGTATTGTGACATTTTACTACTTCTAAAACAAATTTTTAACAAATCAAGGGAGCAATTATATAAAACATTTGGTCTAATGTAAAATCTAAACTGCTGATTAAAGGGTATTTCATTCCTAATGCTTCCTATCTTTAAATTTAAATAAAACGAGGTATATGTGCAGGCACGGATGCAGGTCAAACTTTTGGGGGGGGGGGGGGGGAGAAATAATGTAAAATTAATTTTACATTTTTCTTATTTTTTCCTTTTTCCTTTTTTTGATAGTAAAACTTTTTTCCACATATATTTGTGTGTGAAATTATTTATTCGTTTAAAAGACCTATCGATGCCACTATGTATGAAATATAACATTGAGTTAATGTCCTCCGCGGCTTTGCTATGTCGAAATGTCCAATTTTCCATGACTCTGACGCATTAATCAGGCTGAATTTAACCGACGGCATGGATTATGTTGGCTTTGTGGGTAAAAAACCCCACAAGAAAGAGTCAAATCGCAAGATCTCGGTGGTCAGATCACATCACCTCTACGTAAGATGACCATGCCCTCAAATTGCTCGTGCATAATACCAAATGTGACATGAGCAGTGTTGCACGTAGCGCCGTCCAGTTGAAACCTCATATTGTTGGTATCCATATAATGAAATTCAAGCCAAAATAACTTGGTAATCATCGACCTATAGCGCTCATAGAAATATAGACCGATGACAAGTTTTTTTTAAATATTTTGATCTAAGAGTTTAGTTTACCAGTGCATCCAATTTTTTTAGTTTTAGTTACATAAGTTAGCATTTAAGAATTACCGTGTTTTAATTGCTTTTATCTGTTTACGCATTTTTTAAATGTGAAATAAAATTTGGGGAAGTTTTATCTCCCTTGGTTTTTCCCTCTAGGTCCTACCATTCCTTCAACAGACAGACGGACAGACGTAGCAAGATCGTCTTGGAATTTTATAAGGGCCCAAAATTAATATAATTTTGTGGGTTTGCGGTTAATATTTCGATGTACACAAATACCCCGGTTTGCGTCGTTTCGGAGTTGCGTCTTTTTAAAATTTCAGTGATTTCGAAGTTGCGTCGTTTTTGTTTTAGTTTGCGTCGCATGGCTTCGAAGTTGCGTCGTTAGTACTTCCATTTGTATCATTTTTGATTCAGTATGCGTCGCATGGCTTCGAAGATGCGTCAGTATGCGTCGCATGGCTTCGAAGTTGTGTCGTTAGTGCTTCCATTTGTATCGTTTTTGTTTCAGTTTGCGTCGCATGGTTTGCATCGTTTTGTTTCAGTGTGCGTCGCATAGCTCAGTGCTTCGATTTGCGTGGTATTTTTTTTATTGAAAAATCTATTTTTTCAGCTAAAATTATAAATCTTGGAACCAATTAAATGAAAATCAATACAAATGTATGGAAAATCGTGTTTCGGTTTGCGTCACGTTTCTCCAGGCCCAATTAGCGATTTAAACCGGGGTATTAGTGGATACAAACGGAATGACAAAATCATCTTTTTAAAAATTAAATTGTTAAATATTTCTCCTGTTCGAACTGAGTTTTTAATATAAACTTTTGACTAAGAAATAGCTTGACTCAAATTATGCGAATCTGCAAATTAATGCAGATTCGCATAATTAAAACAATTAAATTTTAAATAAAGTACCAAAATGTCTACTCGATTTTGCTCTTTTTATCATGCTACAGATCCAACCCTTATTAATGCAGTTCTTTGTGACTCGTGAAACGTATATTACAAATTTTATGTTTTTTTCCGTTGCAGGAAATGCGTTTGAAATGCTTTTGAGGTTCTTGACCAGTGGTGCGCATTGTGCATTTGCATTATAAATTTATGCAATGGTGTATTTCTGTACTTTCTGGAGGAATCAATAGCGGATGTACTTGTTTATTAAAAAATTACTTTATACAAAAGGAAAATGTGTATTTTATTTAAAATACACTTTATTGAAAAAGTACTTTTATAAAAATGAACTTACAAAAATGTTCTCAAAAAACTTATTAAAAAATATATTTTTTCAAAAAAGTACTTCTGAAAAGAAAAATTTTAAGAAAGTACTTTTGTTAAAAAGGTACTTTTCCTAAAAAGTAGCTTAACAAAATACTAAAAAATAAGTTTAAAAATAAACATAAATAAACTCATTTTTAATTGTACTTTAGATTGGTACTTTTCTGAGAAAAAAAATACTATTTATAAATGGTAATTTCGTGAATAAAGTACTTGATAAATAAAGAAACCTTTGTAATAAAATAGTTTTTACAAAAAGTACTTTTATGATAAAATATTGTACTTTATTAAAAATGCACCTTTGTGATAAAATAAGTTTTTATAAAAAAATACGGTTTGTGACAAAAAAGCTTTTTTCAAAAAGTACATTTATTAAGAGGTACTTTTGTGAAATAGTCATTTTTAAAAAGAAACTTAAAAAAAATACTTTTTTATAAAAGTTTGTTTGTTGAATAAACTTAAAAAACACATTTCTAAAATAGTATGTAATTTGAATCGGTACTTTTCTTAAAAAAAAATACTATTTTTAAAAGGTACTTTCTAGAATAAAGTACTTGATTAATAAAGGAACTTTTTATAATAAAATACTTAAAAAAAACAATTTTTATGATAAAAAGTACTTTTGTAAGGAAATACTCTTTGTGAAAAAATTACTTTTTTTGTGACAAAAATACTTTTTTTAAAATGTACTGCTTTTTAAAAGAAAAAAAGTAATTTTTTTAAAAGTACTTTCTTCTATTTTTGTTAATAAATCCTGCTTTATAAAATACCCTATTAAAAACAACACAATTTCACTTGAAAATGTTTAATAGTACTGTGTCAACTTTAAAGTAAGTAGATAATTCGACATGGAATTACATTTAGATCCAAGGGTTTGGGGTACACGATATCACATAGCCTCCATACAAATATCTTTATGGAAGAAGTATTTCCAAAAATATATATAATTACCAGAGGCAGATAACTAAATGAATCACAAGCCCCATAATGGAAGGACAATAACCCAGAATAAGTTGTACTTGATTCAATTATTTTGGTTCTTATTTCTTCTAGAATCTTAAGGAATTGATGGGTGAAATTGAAAATTGTCAAAATTACAAATTAATGCAAAAACTTATGGGATGACTACACAAAAGTACTACGACATTGCGAAATATATCCAGCCCCTGATGCTACTGTAACAATATATTGGTCTTGTGATCTCACACAGTTAATGCTGAAAATTGGATACAAATTCTGTAGAAGATGCTCTTTTGAAGATCAAATTGTATTATGATTTAGCTAATTTCAATACTTGCTCCACTCTTTCTATCCACCCCACTGTTGTTGCTACATAGTAGTTTAACTTAATGTGGATAAATATAAAAAAAATATTGTATAAAAATATCAAAGTCATATTATATTTTCTACTTATATGAATGAGTATGCCATTATAATTTTAATGCCTTAAAATAATATGCAAGTTCTGCTTAAAATCCTAAAAATAAAGAGTTTTTGTTAAAATGGGAAAACAATTTTACGCTTTTTTTTTCTTGCCATATTTGAGTATTTTTTTTAAAGAAATTGTTTTAACCTTTTACAACCAACAAACATGCTTTCAAAAGAACATTTAAGTTTTTCTTATTGCAATGTTTGTCGAATTAACAATGAAATTTTGCCAAACGATATTTTATGACTGAAAGCCATTAAGTTTAATTTGAATTTAAAAAAGCACAGATTAATTCTCTATATATTTAAGTATTTTGTACTCATATAAAGAGTATAAATACTTTCGTTTTTTTTATACTCATTATATACTCATATAATGAGTTAAAAATACTTAAATATATAGACAAGCAATGAGAATTCTCATAAAAATGGTTTAAGTAAAAAAAAAACCTTTAAAATGTTAACTACTTAAAACCGTATTTAAGACTCAATTTCCATTTAAGTGCAGGAATAATTTCGTAAAGTTTAATATTGTTTTATTCTACTGAAGGAAAATAATGTATTTTTAAATTTGCTCAAATTTTTTTTTATGAGCTAAAACTTAATTTTGTATAGCCTTACCTTTAATATCACATGTTTTAACTTGAAGTTATACTGTTAGTTTTTATACCAAAATTATTCTAACAGACAGTATAACGATAAGTTAATTTACAGTATAACCATACGCAGAGAAAAAATATAGCTGTGCATTTTACAGAAACCATTTCAACATTTTTAAAACTATTTTAACAATACTATAGTCACAGTAACTATTTAAATGATTGTGGTAACCATAATATGGTTAACTTACGATTCACATGATTGTATCATTCATATATATGGTTACAGTAAACAAGTATATCTGACAACCATTGTTATGATAAATTTTTATATCATAATATTGTTACGAATGTGCAATGACGATTTGAATTAAACGGTCTGTAACGACTGCCTGCACCATTCATCATGTTTGAAGGCACGTCCATCATTGATATTGTTTGTAAGTATGGCAACACTAAATGTTTGGGCTGCTGGCAATGACATCGAAAGCTCTAGAAATCGAACATACTAGTTGACCGTTAAGAACAATCTCGACTACTCGGATGAAGATGGCAGTGCGTGTATAAATAGTGGCAGAGGCTGCAGTTTTGAGTTGAGTTGATCATTGTCGCTGTTAGAGTTAGCATCAACTGTCTTGTACGTGTATACTGGTACATTATAAAGTGTTTGTGTGCATTTCTGCGAATTGATAAACGTGTATAAAGACACTGATTGACTATTTAATTCTGTTGTTGTTGTACATTCTAAATAAATAAAGAGTTGTTACAATTTTAAACTACTAAAACTGCTTTTATTTGCAATCAAAAATATCCGGTTTATTTAAAGGAAATAAACCCACGTTTTTAAAAGGTAGAAACGTAACAATATGTTGTTCTCAGATTATGATATCAATTAACCAAGAGCAATATAATATGGTAAAACCTTAATCATGAAAATGGTTGTCACAAACATATACATATAAAGAGTTTTCCAATAAGAGGTGTTCATTTGAATTACCCCATAGTTTGGTAGTTGTCAATTTTGAAGCTTTTATTCTTTGACATTTGGCAAGTAAAACTATGCCATTACTAAAAATGGAACGATGCACGCTTCAACAACGCATTGAAATTATTAAAATTCACTACAAAAATTGAGAAAATCTTGCAGTCACAGTTCGTAAAACTAAAGCATTTTTGGGTTGTCGTTAAGCACCTTGTCGGACAGCAATACAGAAATTGGTGGAAAACTTCGAGCTGTTGGGACAAGTTAGTGATGTGAAGAATAAAACCCCTGCACGTCGCGCAAGAACAACTGAGAATATTGCTGCTGTAGCCCAAAGTGTTGAAGAGAACCCAGGTTTGGGCATTCCACAAAAGTCATTACTCCGTATTTTATATAAATACTTGGGTCTTAAGGCTTATAAAGTTAAGTTAACACAAGAACTCAAGCCCAACTCAAGGTCTTTGTTTTTATCTCTCGAAGAGGTGATCACAATTGGCCACCGAGATCTTGTGCTTTAACACCTTGCGACTTTTTCCGTTGGGGCTCGTGAGGCTATCGAGGACATAGGGAAGGAAGCCACTTTGCGATTTGGTTATGGAAAATTTCATGAAAAGGATATGGTCCAGTAAGCGTGGTCGTGGTGGCTATTTGACTGATGTTGTTTTTCATTATTAACGTCATACCTTCCTATTTATTATGAAATAAACATCCGATAATTTATCTCAAAAAATTCCATTTTTCTTTGAATACCAAAATAACACCTCTTGTTGGAAAACCCATTACTTTTAGACAAAAATTAACATCATTGCTGAATAAAATTTTACCACAAAACAGTCGTCTATAAGTTGCATGAATCGATGGCTAATTTTCAAAATAAATTTGGATAATTTGGTAGCATTTTTCAAGCGTCCATATATTCATGATGATTCGCCAGAGTATACTGATCATAAATTTCAAAAAGTGAGCGAACTATGACAGCTAACCCTTTCATAAGTTCCTTGGGGCTTAAAGAAACACCCTTTATAAACAATATGTACTCGTATACATACAAATATTAATAAGTGAAATAAATTTATTATATTTTACAATTTTTAAAATATTGTTCGTTTTGTAATTGAGTTTGATAGATTTATTTGCAAAAGTCCTAAGGGCTTTTCTCACAAAAATGTAAATTAGTTACAAATTTAGTTTATTTTTTAAATAAATTAAACCAATTCGGTTTTTATTGAAATTAATGTTTAATCATATAATTTTGCAGCTCTGCTGCAATTTGTTTTATTAGAAACATTTTTTTTTTTTTTTTGCTGTTTTTAATTTTTATTTCTATTTTGTTTTTAAAGCACAATAAACTAATAAAATATTTATGCAGCTAATACGTATACATATGTATATGCTTATGTATGTATATACATATGTTTGGTTATAGCAGTATAAGTGAAAGCAGTAAAAATTTCATATCAACACTGAGAGTCATTGGAGTGCAGTAGCTACAAATTGCTAAATAAAAAATGTTTTTAATTAAAAATATGAAAGTAAAAGGATTTTTATGTACAAAATTCTTATAGGGGAAATTAAGCATCTCTTCAAAATCCCTGTCATTACTCTAAGCAGCTTAAAAAACAGTCTCATATGTTTGTTTTTTTTTTTTAAACAGCTAATTGATATAGATATTTCCTTATTCAGGAATGACAAAGTATTTGCAACTGAGGAAAAAAACGAAACATTATTTCAAATACCATTTCTCTATTCTCCCAACCACATTTGTTAAACCAAATACAACAGCAAAAAAAAAAAAAAGAGTGGAAAAACAGTCATTGTTTTATGAAATTTTGTGCAATTTGCTTAATTACACATCATAATTTTTAAATTACACTCACACTTTTTATCACACAAATGCAGGCGCACACTCTAACACACACATATGTATATGGTTTTACAAGCAGATATATGTATGTATATGTGTTTACTTTACACCCATACGTCTACAAATAGGGCATGTGGTGAAAGTGGTGTAATTGAAAAAGTGTTAAAATAAAATTTAAATGTTAATTTAAGTTAAATTTTGCAGCGTTTTATAATTTAAAATAGATTCAAGATTGAGTTTTATAAAATCCTTACATATTATTGCTACTTATGAGATTCTAAGTAAAATTTGTTTGTGTAAATCATGCTCACCTCCAAATTACATAAAGAAAATCAATGAAATTTACTTAATAAATTTACCATGGCTCTAAGAAATTTGGTATTGAAAATCAGCTAAATCCGTTTGCTAGAAAAGAAGTTATGAATAAAACTGTGTGACAGCCTCAAAAAAAATTTAAAATGTTAAACCAATACAAATTTCAACACATTTTAATATTATTAAATAGCTTGTTGTTGTAATGTGTATAAGAATTTAATGTACATTACATAAACTATCATGTTGTTGTATTTTTGGTTTTTCAATGCAAGAATAACATAAACTGTAAGCTTTTGTGTGAGTGTATATGGGCATCAATGTTGACACAAGTGTAATTTGGGTAAAGGTAAAATGTATTTTATATTCGAAAAGCCATCATATAACATTATATAATATGTTTCATTACTATATTACTTTAAATTTGAAATAATGCATTTGAAAGCATTGTTATTTATATATATATATATATCATTATAATTTTATCAACTTAACAATTTCACTATATTTCTATGCATAAAAGCAACTTAAAACTAAATTCTAATGTAAATACTCGTTGTCTGTATGAATACATTGCCACTTAGTAATTCTCTTTCATGTATTTTTACACAAGTGTTTGAAGAGGAGAATGAAAAAAAAGAAACGGACAGTGGTTGTAAATACATAAGCTCATAGAGGAAATTCATTTTTTATGATGTAGATAGAATCATAAACTATTAGAAAGGAAGCTTTAAAGAAATGTGATATGTATTTGAAAGAATTAAATTAAACAAATTTTTTGTGAAAGAAACTTATTTCGGGACTTTAAGAACTTGTAAAATTTTAAATAGTTAAGGCAATTTAATCTGGTTCAAGTTTAATTGTAATAATTTTAGAGGAATATATTTGAAAAGTGTCAACAAATGGGAACAAGTAACAATAATAGCTTTTGAGAAATATTTATCAACAAAAAAAGTTTTCACACGTCAAGACGATACTGATGACTTTTCTTTTCTGGCATAAATGATGCCTTTATTCAGCCTTTTACCCTTCTTTGTATTCTTTTCTGAAAGAATGTATTTTGGTAAGCGTATAACGTGATCTTTTCAAATAATGTTGCCCTAAAACCCCGAAAACATGCTACATGTTTCACCCTCAATTATAAAGAGTTTTTGTTGTTATTGTTTTTCAAATTCGTTTGTATTAATCCAATGGTTTTTGTATTTTTTGATTGAATGTGTTAAAATGGAAGCAAAAAGTATAGTTTTAGCATATTTAGAAGCTACATTAAAGAAAATGGCATAAACGGTAATGGTTTTTGTTCTATCATGATAGTTAAAAATTTAACATATTATGAGGGTATTGGTGAGCTGTAATTTTAATAAAGGGTACAAATCTTTTAAATGAATTATTATTATTGTAGAGTTATTCTAGAATCAGAATCACTTGTTAGTCGATATAAATATGTACATTCATGTGGTTGTAAAGAAACTCTTAATGAGACTTAAAGACCGTTCCTCCTTGTCAGTAAAATGCGTGTGTATGTAATCCAAATCAATAGGCCGGAGTACAAATTTATCAAGAAATGACGGGTGACTCGAATTGAACATTGCTAAAAGGTCTTTCAATAGGGACTTCCGAACACTGTTGAAGCCACTTCTGTATAATTGGCTGTAATTTATTTAGTTTGTTTTGCCAAATCACCATATACTGGTATAACGTTCAACAACACTTGAAAAATATGAAATTGTTTTATCAAAATGGGTGTTCTGTTCGGGCAACAAACAAAGTGTCATTTATATTACTGATTTATATTACTTTGAAAACGAGATTGGCCATGCCATCACCGTCAACGGCGAGCGCTATAGGTCGACGATTAACAAGATTTCGTTTGCCCTGAATTGGATGATATGGACACCAAGGACATGTTATTTCAACAGGACGGTGCTACGTGTACATTGTACATTCTGCACGACCGATTTGATGTGATGTGAAGTGGTCACTTAGATCGTGCGATTGGGCCCCGTTAGACTTTTTCCTGTGTTTCTTAAGTCCCAGGTCCATGCGAATAAGGCACAAACAACAGTAAATATAACCCATGCCATCGCTCAAATTCACCCTGATTTGTGTGGTAGGGTCTTTGAAAATTGGACATTTCAGATGCTAAAAATTATATTCCATACATAATGGCATAGGTAGGCCATTGAAACACCATTTAGGTTTGGGTTGCTTGTACGATGACTTGGAACACCCTACAAAGATTTTTGAAGAAGTTGTCTCAATGTTCGACTCCGCCTCTAGAGATTAAACGTTCAGTTTCGATTGCCTAAATGTGTTCATTGATTTGATATATTGCTTTAAAATGAAAAAATTATGGGTGAAGTAATAGTGTGCGATCTATTTATGTAACTGAAGTATGCCTTTTGTGACAAATATATTTCTTCTTTGATCTCATGTGCCTTTCACATCGCAATGCGATGGTATTGCAATGTCATGTTAACATTACAATGCGTAAAACCATATCTGAACAAAGCATAACATATGAGTACAGGATGTTGTGTTGTGGTTTATTATAAAGGTTTTCCAGTTTTTATTAATATCTTATCCGGTGGCTTTAAATAAAATTCGGGTCATCTAGTCAAGTAGTGCCCAATCTGATTCATATTGCTTCTGGGTTTAAAAACATACAACCAAAATCAATCATTCACCAATATCAAAAACACTTTTCATAGTCGATATAGTTATTTCTAGCAATTTTGTACTTTCCATCTTGGAAAAGTACTATTTTGCGATCAATTTTGGTACCATTTCAAAGCCTCTATATTACAAGCCTGATACAAATGCATATAGTTGTAATTTTTGTATACGAATTGCATGTTTGTAAAGGTTTTCCTTATATGTATTGGTGTTCTATCTTCTAACATTCTCTTTAAAATATTAAAACCAAATGAAATTGAATCGGTAGGGTCTAATGTTAATTGGAGATTGACTATTCATTGGTGGTGATCGGTGCATGAACAGGTGTAAATATTGTTGCAAATGTGCAATGGCGATTTAAATTTAACGGTCTGTAGCGACTGCCTCCAACATTCATCATGTTTATAAACACGTCCATCAGTACTACTACTACTTATCAACAATGTTGATAGCATGCGGTTATTAGCATTGTTTATAAGTGTGGCAAGACTAAATGTTTAAGTTGCTAACATTAACATCGAAAGTTCTAGAATTCGAATGTTCTAGTTGTCCGTTAATATCATTGTAGAATATTCACAATAGATATAAATAGTGGCAGAGGTTGCGGTGTGCCACTATTTATTGTTGTTGTAAATTTTAAATAAATAAAGAGTTGTTACAAATTTTAAACTACTAAAACTGCTTTTTATTTGCAATCAAAAGTATCCGGTTTATTTAAAGGAAATTAACCAACGTTTTAAAAATGTTAAAACGTAACAATATATTCATATAACATAATGGGTGTGTATCTAAATTACTACTGGCCCGATTTATTCGAAATTTTCAATAGTAAGAGAGCAGGAGATAATCATTCAGAATATTGTGGTAAAAATTTGCCAAATCGTGCATTGAAAGTAAGTAAACAAGAACCAATTTCAAAGAATTTTGCATTTTTGACATGTGCTAAAAAAAGGACCAGTAAAAGTTCCATATTTTATGATCCGTGCAATTGTTAATATATATATTAAATTAAACAAGCTTGAATATGAAAAACTTCACAGTGGAATTTCATTACTATATTGTTTGAGGTTTAAGTTGTATAATATTAGAAAAACATGCTGAAGTGAGGAAACCACATAACTTTTAGTTTTACATAAACTGGGGATACTCTTTCATTTCAATTACAAAATATGCTTATGTATATTATACAATATTCGAACCACTTGTTAAAGTACCTTGAATTATTTCCATTTTGTCTTTCCTTAAATAATAAATTGACATTGCTTTCTTTCTTTTATAGTTTTTCTTTTCTTTTACTTATAATTAAGTATTAATGTTTATCAGTTTGTGTTTTTTGTTTGTTCTGTAGAGGTTAATATATAGTTTTAATAAGCTTATATTTTAGCTGGTAATGTTCAACTAAATGCTTATAAAATATTTTGCTAATGCAAGTCGTTTTAATGAGGAAATTTTGCCATTTTATGTCAATTATACAAACAAAAAAAAAATACAGATAAGCTTAGAATGACATCAAGTTTGCACCCTTGCAATGTGAGGCCAGCAAGAAAATCAATAAGAATTTGTGGAATTTTTTAATTCTATGGCAAATTATGTGGTAAGTAGTAAAAGCAAATATAAAAATTGTGGTGTTTTCATGTAACTTGTAACATGTGTGATTTGAGCTTAAACAAATTAATATAAATTTATTTAATTAAACAAAAAAAATTAAACAATATTGAAGAATCAACAGATTTTTTAGGCTACTATTACACCATGAAAATTTTCATCTGAAATGGATTCCAGCGTAAAAGTGAATTTGATAAATTATGTACACATATGTCTCCAAATTTATTTTTTAATTTTCACCAACAAAGTGAAAAATTAAACAAAATTGTTGAACTACGTTAATTTAAATCCTTTAGTAGCCTTAAGACCACAGGATTACAATTTAATCTCTATATAAGTATTACAAAATCCTAAAATTAATCCTTACACAACAAAACCACTGTAGTTCAAACAAAAAAACTAACAATTTTAAAATGTAAATAGAATTTACATTTACAGGTGTATGTGTATGTGAATGTATATGTGTTAGTATGTTCGTGTAAGTATGCATAAATTAGTACATATTGTATTTGAATTGTTTTTAAAATTATTAAATATCTACTAAATGTACTGTTGTTTAACTTACTGCACACATATGTATATGATTTAAAAAAAAAAGAAAACAAAACATATTTACTCACATAGTGTTTATGTATAAAAAAACAACACATATTTATTGCCCTTATATATTTAGTAAAGTTATGTATGTGTGAGTTCATTAATAATGCAGCATGTTTAATTAAATAACCGGGCACATACACTTGCATAAACTGTACCAATACAATAATAGCAAGCAACACCTTTTAGCACAATAAGGTGCTCATTATTTTGCAGTTTTTGTATTTACGTTGCTCCCAAGCTCTAAGATTTTTCCATGTCAACTAAAAACTAAATGCTAAAAAATTTCAGCATAATGGGATAACGTTTAGAGGTAGCATATTTTATTAAAAGTTTCGAGTCTAGGCTTAAAGTTGCAATATTGTTACGAAATTGCATTAGCGATTCGAATTTAACGGTCTGTAACGACTGCCTGCAACATTCATTATGTTTATAAACATGTCCATCAGTAGAAGCTTCTACTTATCAACAATGTTGATAGCATGCAGTTATTAGCACTGTTTGTAAGTGTGGCAACATTAACCCCCATATGCATAAACAATTTTTAAATTTATCAAAGGTTTATAAAACAAATTTTGTATGGAAATTTTGATTGATAAACCTTTGATAAATTTATAAAATGTTTATGCATATGGGGGTTAATGTTTAAGCTGCTAACATTAACATCGAAAGCTCTAGAATTCAAATGACCGTTAAGAAAAATCTAGGCTACTCGAATGAATATGGCAGTGTGTATAAATACCCATCGGTTCTAGGAGACAGTCCGGAGCTAGTGATTTTACCCATCATTTAGGGTGGCTTTTTTTGACTATAATGAGACTGTCTAATAGATGGTCCAAAGTAGTCAACACATTGGATTCACATACTGGTTACATAGCGACAGTTACCTTACTAGCTACCTAACTGGTAACTTGATCAGCTGCATAACTACACAGAGAAAATAGATTCGGGATAACAACCGAATTTGTTGCCAATCGAATGATTCGGTTGAAAACATAGAATTTTTCAGTTCTATCTACAGATAGTCAGTTGTCAAAGAAGAATTTCGGTCAAAGAAACCATAATTTTGTTACCTCTATTAAAATTTTGTAGCCACAACTGTAAAATTCGGTCACTAAGGTAGAATCATTCGATTGGCAACAAATGCTATCACGAATCTGTGTTTTCTGTGTAGTAATTTTAACATGTACGGGTGGTAACTGACGTCATACAGTCAGCTAAAAGGACATATCATAGACAGTCCAATAAACGATAGCTTGTAAACAAACCTTTCTTCGACAACTCTTCAATGTATTGCTTCTGGTGGGTAAAATAACTACTTTATAAAGTGCAGTACAAAGTAAACGTTTTAAGTGAACCTATAGTGAGGTTACTAAGAGACAATAAAGTGACTATTGATTTTATACATGGGATATCAGTATACATAAGCAAAAATAAAAATTAATTGTATGAGAATTATATCAACACTCACAAACCGTTTAAAGTGACTACACTTCAGATTACTTAGAGACACTTAAGTGATAATTGTCTTCATACTAAATAACCAATTGTCTTCTCTCTGCACAACAATGTCAAATAACCCTAAATATATAAATTGGAGTCAGCCAAGTGTTAAGACATTTGTGACGATTACTGTATACATTGACTACTTGCTTAACTGCTGGGTAGTTAGTGAGTTTATCATAGGCGCTTTTAGAGTTAACATCAACTGTCTTGCACATTATAAAGTGTTATTTAAGTGTGTGTATTATAGACAAGTGATGTTGTTTTACATTTGAATAAACAAAGAGTTGTTACAATTTTTAAACTACCAAATGACTTTTATTTGCAATCAAAAAGTATGCGGTTTAGTTAAAGGAAACAAACCATCGTTTTTAAAAGGTAAAAACGTAACAATATTTAAAAAAATATATATTTAAGGGTCCTCTTGTAAACTAAATGCCATGCACACTGTGCAATCTGTGCATTTATGGAAATTCATTTGCACAATTCTGATAAGTTTGCAAGATAATTTGAATGTGCTGTTTTTTATTTACTTTTATTTATAAGAAATAAAAATCAGTACATGTAAATCTTGTGTAAATGTATGACATTGGAAAAGAACCATGAACAAATAGAACTATGTATCGATAGGTTATCCAACAGCAAGAACATAGGTAAAATCTTCCAGGCTAGGTTTGTTCCAAAGATTTCGCTTACATTATAAATTGAGAGTTGTCTTGTTGAAATGTTTGTTTTGATATTTGTTTCACAATCTTAATTATGATTTGTTACGTGACATTTGTAACACGACATATTTTTCCATTAAATTTATAATACTGATTAGTCAAAGAGGTGTTATTTTGGTATTCAAAGAAAAATTAAATTTTTTGAGATAAATGATCGGATGTTTATTCATAATAAAGAGGAAGGTATGCCGTTAATAATATCCTTTTCATGAAATTGTCCATAACCAAATCGCAAAGTGGCTGCCCTATGTCCTCGATAGCCTCACGAATTCTATCTTTGAGGTCTTGAATTGACGCTGGACTGTTTGCGTAGACCTTATCTTTCACGTGGCCCAAAAGTAAGAAGTCGCAAGGTGTTAAAAAACAAGATCTCGGTGCCCAATTGTGATCACTTCTTCGAGAGATATCATGGTCCAGAAACGTTTCCCGTAAAAGAGCAATGGTTTCGTTGCTTGTGTGGCACGTAGCGCCGTCTTCTTGAACCTGGGTTTTCTTCAACACTTTGTTCTTGAGCGACGTGCACGGGTTTTAGTCTTCACATTACTAACTTGTCCCAACAGCTCGAATTTGTCCACCAATTTCTGTATGGCGGTCCAACAAGGTGCTTCACGATAACCCAAAAATGCTTAAGTTTTGCGAACTGTGACTGCAAGATTTTCACCATTTTTGTAGTGAATTTTAATAATTTCAATGTGTTGTTGAAGCGTGTATCGTTCCATTTTTAGTAATTGGCGTAGTTTCTACCTATCAAATGTCAAAGAATAAAAGCTTCAAAAGCTACCGAAATACCGGGTGATTCAAAATAACACCTCTTGTTGGAAAATCCTTTATAAATATTCTGAATATCAAACATAGTTAGCAATAATTTACTTCTAAACAAATTTACAAAAACCTTGCCACGCCCACAATTACCAACATTTTTATATAATGCTTTGGCTACCTTAGTTCCCATATATTTACTCTTGAATGACATTAAAATTTTGAAAAATGGTGTTACCAAAAAATTGGCCGATAAAATTAAGTTCTGAGTCATGTCTGTCTGCATGGTGAAACACGATAGGGACCAAACCAAAAAACCAAACCAAAGGAGTTAGTTTTCTACAATTTTCAACAAATACTCTCTGTTGATAAGGTTTGGTATTGAAAATGCATATAGTCTCCATACAAATGTCCCACCAGCATAATGTTTGACCAGTCATAAATATCTTGATTATGCGGCAATCCTAAACAAATTTTGCACAAATTGTCTCATAATAATTAATATTGTAATGAAATTGGACATAATCAAATTTAGTATGAACCCAAATCTTTCTAGCAACTTTTGACCCAAACCCCCATATAACCCCAATATTAGAAAAATATGTATTAATGGGTATACTCTCACGTTTTTTTTTTTTTTTATTTTAGCCAAAACTCGAAACATCAAATATAAACGTTATTTGTTTTTGCAAAAATTTTCAGCATTTGGTTTTTAGGCGACGGAAGCATCGAAAGTCTCAAAAATGCCTAATAAGGGCCTGTCTACTTAACATTTACATTTATTTATTTATTTTCACTCTACCTTTCTCACACATTCCAGCAAGCTACAATTAAGTTTAATTCCTTTGATGTAAAAAAATATATATAACAGACCGTGTAATATTAAATGCATATGAATGTGTGACACACACTCATTAAGTTAAATTTACAAATAAAATTAAATACAAGAGAATTCATAAAAAAACATTATAAAGTCAATACAAAAAAAAAACTTGTTTTTAAATAAACAAAATATTTAAATTCATGTTTGTATGTATGCATTTATATTTATATCAGGTGCGCATTAAATTTAACTTTTATGCTAAATTAACAGATTAAATCAATAATTATTATAAAATTTAATTTAAAATTTTCAGCAAACAAACAAAAAATTTAAACGTTTTAATAAACTGCAGGTATGTGTTTGGTGAACTGGTAAATGCACTGCATTAAACCATTAATGTTAAAAATATTCACAGAGGTTTACAAGTTTTAATTGTTTTTCTTTTAATTGCAATTTTGTGTCATAAAAAAGAAAAGTTTAAAGTGACTACACTCTAGATTACTTATGGACACTAAAGTGACAATTGACTTTCAGTTAGATTACCAAGGATATTTCTAGTAACCAAATGTCTTTATTTTGCATTACAAAGAACAGATATGAATACACAAGGATCGGAACGGAGTCTGTGACAGCTTCTTTATAAAGTAAACAGTTATTTCTTAATATCTGGAGATCCATTTTATATTTTACATAATTTGGTTTAAAGTGAATGCTATTGAATTAGTGGGCGTGGCACCTCACATACAATGTAAATTTGTTAATTTCGAATATCTCAAGAACTATAATTGTAAAAGTATTTAAACTTTTTACGAATCAATTTCTTATTATTGTACGGTGTTAACGTGAAAATAGGCGGAATTGGATTAGTGGACGTGGCACCTCCCATACAATAAAATAGAAATTTCGAATATCTGGAGAACTATAATTGTATCATATATTTATACCCTTCACCATGAGTGGCAAGGGTATATATAAGTTTGTCATTCCGTTTGTAATTTCAAAAAATTTTCATTTGCGACCCCACAAAGTTTATACATTCTGAATCGTTATATATAGCGAAGTCGATATAGCCAGTCTGTCCGTCTGTATGTTGGAATCAACTTTCCGTACAAACATAATTGATACATCAATATATCGGGAATTCTTCCGGCTCGGCCGCTATTTAAGAAAATCGGCTCACAAAAGGCTGAGATATAAGGAAAAAACCGGGACAACCTCGATTTTTGCCCTATTTTTGATCTAAATCTAAATTACTAAATCCTCAATATAGACAATATGGATATCTAATGATAGATATTTCAAAGTCCATTGCAACGATTTATATTAGGCTATAGTAATTTGGACCTACAATGTGTCAAAATCGGGAATATTATTTTTTAACCCGAATATTTTTTTTATCACAAAAAAAAATGTTTTCAATAAAAAATTAAAAAAAAAAATTTTTAAACATTTAAAAAAAAAATTGAAAAAAATTTGAAAAACATTTAAAAAAAATTTTGAAAAACATTTAAAAAAAATTAAAAAAAAAACAATTTCGAAAAAAAAAAATTGAAAACAATTTTGAAAAAAAAAAATTTTTTTCAATTTTGAAAAACAATTTGAAGAAAAAAATTTTTTTTTTTAAATTTTTAAAAAAAACATTAATTTTGTTTAACTAAAAATATTTAAAATTTTCATTTTAAAGTATTATTTGGTGAAGGGTATATACGATTCGGCACAGCCGAATATAGCTCTCTTACTTGTTTTATTTTACCACGATAGGGGTAGCGAAGCGCACTGGATTAAGCTAGTAATTTAAATAAATTATAGATGAATCTAAGAGTTTAACAATGGGTCTCCAAGTATTCTCGGTAATTGCGAGATGGATATCTAACCTTGTTGATCTGTGTATAAAAATCACACTCATATTCAAAATGTAAAATGATTTTCAACCAAAATCTTTGTATAACTTTTAAGCTTTTTTTGGTATAGAAAATCAGCCAAATGGGTTCAGAATAAAAAAAAAAAAAAAACTGTAACCAATTGACTTCTCTTTGCATTACAAAGACCTCATACGATAAGTTATACATGTATTTGTGTAAACTAAGTTGTATAAATTGTAGATGAATCTAAGGGTACCACAACTAGTCTATACGCTAATTGCAAGTGACCTTACAGATCGAAATTTGTGTACTTGTGTGTAGAAATCACGCTCACATTAAAAATGTAAAACCGAAACTAATGATTTCCAAGCAGAGGGTTAGTTTTTTGACTTACAAAGTTTGGTATTGAAAATCATCTAAATTGGTCTAGTATAAAATAAGTTGTAAGACAAAATACAATTCCTCCTTCCCCTTAAAAGTATGCTATAAACAAAATCATCAATATTTTCCTTTACAACCAGTTTAATGATATAACAACTAAGTATTACTTTTATTCAATTCACACAGCATTCGTTTTTGCCCCCAAAAATGTATGTTAACAACCCCCTAAACTAAAATAAACCGCAACATTTAATTGTGGGAGTGATCGGTTATGCAGCACAGTAATTTATGTGTAAAACTTATTTATATACATGTGTATGGAAGGATGTTTGTATCTTTGCCAATTTACAGCAAATATGAAGAGCACTCTGCCAATATAAAGCATAACAAAAAGATATTACTTATAAATAAATTTATAGCTACTGTTTTCATTTTAACATCGTTAATAAAGATTTATTAAGATGCCATTGATGTCTTTATGAGTATTATTCTTTTTTTATTTTTTAGCTTTTTCCATAATTTTCATAAAAATTATGACTCTATTAGATGAAATATTTTTGCATTATACCGTAAATAAAACAAGCAAAAAACGTATGGCCAAGTTATTATTATACCTGTAGTAAATTTGGTATATATTTTCTTAACATCTTTCCAAATGTTGGTTCATTTAGTGTCAAAAACTTTGCTAAATAAATTTTAAGTGTTAATTACGAATTATTATAGTCTGTATACGCTGTCTCTGTTGTATTGTAGTATTTTTTTTATCAATAAAACTCATCATAAAAGTAAAGCATGAAATACTTTTAAGTTCTTATTTTTCAAACTTTGTTCTGTTCTTTTATGGCTTTTAAACAAAACATTTTGTAGTTGAATGCTTAAGTTGGGTGTTAAAGACTTTTTGAGAGCAAAAAAGAAGAAAAAAAAGAAGAATACACTATGAAGGAAGGAAACAATGTTGTTGTTTATTTTGGTCCATCTTTAGGTGTCATTTTTCTTCATTTTATGGCCTAAAGAAAAAATTGGATATTTCGTTGGTCGATTTGATGGTTTTAGCATACACAAAAGTAGTAATAGAGTGTTTTATGTTGGTTTTTGCTTGTGATAATCATTGTAAAGGGTGAAGTTTTTCAGTTATTATCTTAATATGTCTTTGAAAGGGGACAGTTTATTTTTTTCTGGTATTTTTGTTTTGTTTTGGCTTTTATCTATATGTTGTCAAATGAATTGAAAGAAATTTAAATGTTTTTTTTTTTTGCTGGTCTTCAAAAACACCTGATTAAAGTCAACAGCTAATAGATAAGAATTGTAATTTTTTAGATTTTTAATGCAACTTTAATTAATTAAATCAACTGTTTAAATATGATAAGTATATTATTTTAATGTTGGAAGAAAATAAAGCTTATGTTTGGGTAAATTTCTGTCTGGCTTATTAATCAAGATAAAAAAGAAAAATTTAGATATTTTTTACTTCATTGTAAATTAAAAACATACACACAAATTTAATTTTGGGAATAAAGCACGCTTGAAAACTAATACTTTTTTCAAGCGAAAGTTTTCTAAAGTAAAATATTTGTATAAAGAATGGTGAGAAGAGGTTTGAAACTTGAATATTCCCATAAACATTTGTTAAAAGTTGTCGTTTCGTTCAAGAAATGAGACTCCTAAAACTAAATTCTTTACTTTCTTAGATAACTTAAGATACAATTTATTTAATACAGCAGGTTTATACAAATATTTGCAGAAAAAACCCTAAAAGTATGGTAAATTTTACACAAAATTTAACAATTATGTTGCTTGCAACATATTGCCAGCAACATATTGCTTGTATATTTTTTGTAGATATGTTGCAGGGTTAATATTTAAAACATCTCTGGTAAAATTTTATTGTAATTCAAAAAAAAAAAAACAGCAATATTTAATTTAAAATCGTTGTAACATGTTGCAAATTCCAACCTTATTCTAAAAGTAACATGTTTATTTAATATTTTCTGAAGATATGTTGCTGTGTTCATTAATTTCAAAACTCATTTTATGTTTAAATAATTGCCAGCAACATGTTGCTGGAATATTTTTTTAGAAATGTTGCGGTGTTAATATTTAAAACATGTCAGGTAAAATTTTGTTGTAATTCCAAGAAAATAGAAAATCAGCAGAAAATAATACTTTGTTTTATTAAAAATTTCACCCTTATTCTTAGATCTTAATTTATGTTTGTTTTTTAGAAAATTATGGCAATTATGTTGCCAGTAAAAATTCTATTTAAGATTTTCTGCAATGTGCATTATTTTTGAAACTAATTTTAAGTTTTTTAAATTGCCAGCAACATGTTGCTAGAGTATTTTTTGTAGATATGTTGCAGTGTTATAATTTGGAACATCTCAGGTAAAATTTTATTGTAATTCCAAGAAAAAAATTTAGCAACATTTAATTAAAAATAATACTTAGCTTTATTACGAAATTTCCACCTTATTCTTCTTAATTTATTTTTGGTTTTTTAGAAAATCCAGCAATATGTTGCAGTGTTCATCATTTTCAAAACTCATTTTAAGTTTTTATTAAAATTTTATAAAAAAAAAATACATATAAACAAAAAGTGTTTTCTAATTTTGCAGTTACATTGCTAGCAACATGTTGCTCTAAAAAAGTACAAAAGTTATGTTGCAGAGCTTAACATTTTAATTAAAAAGTTTTTATTGAAATTCAATAACAATATTAATTTATTTCTGTAAATTGGAGAGTTAAATAGACCCAACATACCATATAGTAATCAAACTACAATACAACATGAGAATAAGCTTATATAAATAGTGGGTTTTAAGCTTTTCTTAATTTCATTTAAAATAATGGTTATAAAATTTGAATTCACAAGCAGTTTTTAACAATGCTTTAGAAACTCTTATTATACACAACTGTTTCTAAATTATTGAAAAGCAAATATTGAAAAAAGACTTAAGGCTGGGTTAGACGACTGTTGATGGAATGTAACCGTAATGTTGACTTAACGTACACTTTAGTGCGATTATAGAACATTACAAATATGTAACACGAATTTGACATAAAAGTGCAAAAAAATAATATTTTAGCGGTTGATTTTATATAAAATAATAACATAAAACAATATTGTGTGCTATTTTTTCAAAAATTAAGTATTTTTTAATATAATTCCTTTTGAACATCAACCCTATTAGCAGATGTCAAGTAGAAACGTAATGAAATTTTATTTTTAACAGGTTCATACGTTACCGTTATGTTACATTTTATCACTAAAACTGCTTCAACTACTTCACATACAACAGAAACGATCAGCTAATCCGTTCCGTTAAGGATACATTACATTACGGTCGGCTAACCCAGCCTTTATCTTTTTCAATAAATTCTCAAGTCTTGTTGTACCATTACATTTTTTTTAAGTAAAATTGTTGACAGCGTTTTGCATGTAAATTTCATAGCGAGTGGACGTGAAAAATAATTGGTAATAATATAATATATGTAAATAAATTGCTAATAAAAATTTATAATATATATAAAAAAATTTTAGAAGACAAACTAAAGAAGTAATTGAACCTCTTTTAAATAATAAAAACACCAAATAATTTTTTATTTGTGAAGTTTATTCTACAATTATATAAAAAAAACTTATACACATATTGAGACGAATAAGCTTTTCTATACAAAAGTTAATATAATATGATTTTCGTAAGCTTAAACTACAATTGCATGAACAAGCTTATAGTAATCATGCATATATAATATTTTCACGAGGGTTCCGTTTTGATTTTTCTACAATTGTTACGATAGCCTTTTTCAAGCTTAAGGCTTGTGTTGGTAAGCTTATTATAATATTTTTCTCAAGTCATTTGGTTTGTTGGGGATGATGTTTGCGAGTGACACTAACATCGACACAAAAGACTACTGAGGAGAGGGAGGTGGCTAACCCCAAAATGGATTCCATTTTGTCCTGTGTCTATATATAACCTTAAAAATTATGAAAATTTAATAAAACTAATGAACTCAATTCTGAATAATTTACTAATATAATATTCAATTATAAAATGTTCAACAAAATAACCACCAATATTAGAGAATTTTTTATTATAAAAATTAATTAGGAAGAATGTATCAATTCTGCAACATGTTGCAGACAACATAAATGGTTTGTTTAAATTAGGAAATAAACTAAAAATATCCACAAATATTTAGCTTAAATCATGTTGTTTTGTAGAAAGAAAGTTTACTTTTTAAAATTTATGTTGCTAGCAACATGTTGCTAAAATATTTTCTGGATACAAATTGGATTTTGAAAGTTTATTTAAAATTTAATTAGGACATTTTTCATAATAAAAAATTAATAGAGCAATAATTATCTCTGCAACATGTTGCAGACCATAATATAAAAATTTACCAAAAATATTTATCTTAAAGTTTTTTAGAAAATTTATTATTTTAGAGTAATGTTTCTAGCAATAGATTATACCATAATAGGTAGAAAACAGATCTTTGCAACATGTTGCAGTTAAGAATATTTTGTTTTATATAGAAAATGAACCAAAAATATTCAGTTATGTTTCTAGCATAATGTTATTTTGTAAAAATCTAGTTTTACACATATTTCGCTAGCAACATGTTGCTTTAACATATACTTAATATTTTTAAAATGTATTTATTCATGTTTAATGAAACTAAATTAACATTTTGAAGCTCTGCAACATGTTGTTTTATTTAAAAATATATCCACAAATCTTTAGCTTAAAATATATATGTGTTTTGCAGAAAATTTCTGTTGTCAGCAACATATTGCACAAACTCTGATGGATACCATCTTTTTAAAATTTTTTTTACATTTTCATTTAACTTTTATTATAAAAAATTAATGAAAAATTGGTTTGTAATAAAAAGAATTTGTAAGAAAAATAGAAATATTTCTGCAACATGTTGCAGACAATAAGGACTGAGATCGAAAAATTCTTAACATACAATTTCCATGCTCTGTCTTTGGCCTCTAAATTTTTAGAAGAGTTCCTGTCAGGAACTTTTTGAGCCGTGTATGTTTTTAAACCTGTATTGCCTTTAACTTTTTGTACCAAATAGTCTGAGCACTGAGCTAACTGGGCTGCTTTCCTACCGGATGTGTTGGGGCTCTTTTGAAAATGCTTTCTATTTTTTGGCTTTAGAAACATCTTGTGGATCATTCCTTCTACCTGAACCAGGTTTTCTATCAACGAACAAGTTCTCCCGGTACTGTTTAATAACATTGGAAACAGTTTGACGACAGACCTTTGATTGTTTGGCCAACTTTTTGTAGGATCACGTTGGATTTTGTTGAAAATATTTTATAATTTTAGTATGCACTTGTTTCTCATTACTCATTTTAATCAGATTAACAACAAATGAACATAATTGACATTAAACATAATAACTGACATGCTTTACAAATTTAACTTGATCAAAACAAAAAATAAAATAATACTTGGGTTAAAAGTTTTGATGAAAAACGTGTATTAAGAATTTTTCGATCTCATCCTTAATATATTGTTTTACATACGAAAAGTTACCCCCAAAATCTATGGTTAAAGTCATAAACTTGGCATCATATTGTTTTGTAGAAAATGTATTTTTATCATTTATGTTGCTAGCCACATGTTGCTAGAATATTTACTGAAGGCATTTTGCAGAGAGCAAGATTTAAAAAAAATAGTTTTAAGCTAAATTTAATAAAAAACTGCTTTTGATAATCTGTATATGATATTATTTGCAACATGCTGCGAACACAATTGCATCATGAGCTAGCAACAAATCATTTTTTTATTTTTCGAAAATTTTGAATATTTACTTTGACATGTTGCTGGTATATATTGAAATTGTAGTTGTTGAACTTAATAATACATTAAACAAAAATTTGCTTAGAAAATAAACAGAATACCCTAAATATCATTCCTTCCAAAAAAACAAAAAGAGAAGCAAAACTAACAACTCCTTTGATTTGCTTTATTGTTTAAGTAATGTAATATTTATAATCACATATAATATTTACACACTCTCATAAATATTAGGATTTAATATATCAAACACAAACATTTCCATAAAATTTATGGATTTATTGAAATGTCACAACTGATTGTCAAAGCCACAAAAGAAGAAATATTTCACATAGCATAAAATTTCTTAAGCATTTTTATACCAAATAGTAAATAAATATTTTTCATGCATTAGACAACATGAAAAGTGTACTAAATAAAATATATTAAAAGTCCTTTTATAAATAATAACAACTAAAAAATATTTATAACAACCACAAAGCAGCTCATACTTTATCAATATTATTATTAATAATAATAAACAAAAGGCCACAACAAAATAATAAATTGTCACTGTAAAAACAAAAATACTTAAATAAATAGAAAAGAAAAACTGAATTATTACAAATATTTAATATAAAAGGTGATTGATAGGGTGGCTGGCCAAAAGCAAGCCACACTAATACCCACATAATAATGATATAAATAAACTCTTTATGTGTAGTATATGTGAGGCTAGCCTTAAATAAGAAAATTAAGTTGTATTTCTACTAGTAAGTTTTTTTTTTTTTTTTTTGAAAATAATTTTATTTATATGAAACGATTAATGCCAACAAAAATTATTAATTGTTAAACATTAGCCACACTTCATTTGGTATGAAACCAAAATTGGGGTAAAGCCACACAACAGACAGTCTTAACCAAAAGTTATAGTTAAAACCTTAAATATCCTTGAATCTTTTAAATGAACCTTTAATTTAGTTTAAGGACAATAGCCAAACACAGTCACAGATTATAGAAAGGATTCTCTTTAATTTTATAAACAAAAGTTGCTGCTGCAATACAATTGTATTCGTCGTTGTCTTCAAAGACAAATGTTTATAATTTATAAAAACACTTGGATTTATTTAGGGTTGTAACGTTAGGACGTTACTTACAACACAAACAAAAAGGATAAACCCCTATTTCAAATTATAATTCGTTTTGTTTTCTAAACACTCTCTGCTAGTTTAACATTTATGTTTTACAATAAAAACCTTTTGATATTTTATTTAGTAAGAAAAATCTTTAGTTGATAAAACTTATATATACATATGTATATTTCAGAAATGATTTTGTTTGAAGGCAGATTTTGAAAGAATTAATACAATTTTTAACCCAAGCACAAACATTAACTAATATATGTCTGCAACAAGTTGAATAAAATATTATATTGTTTTGTAAAGGAAATACATAAATTAAGCAAAAATTATTAACAACAATTACTATTTTCTAACAGTAATGTTGCTGGCAACATGTTGCTAGAATATTTACTTGATACAAGTTGCAAATAATAACTTTTGGGACACTTACTTTAAGTATTCATTCAATTAATGAAAAAAATAGAAAAATATAGATTTTTCCTAATAAGAAGTTAATATGATAACAAGAAATATCTTTGCAACATGTTGCAGAAAATAATATATTGTTTTATATAGAACATGCAGCCACATTACTTACAAATATTTTACATAAATCATGTTGTTTTGTATTGGTAGAATATAAATGTATCCAAAGTATTGGCCATTGTTAGCCATGACATTTTCCCATCTTTCTGGAAACATATGGATTCCGAGCCAAAAGAACTGTTCATCTTTTAAGTCCAAGAACGAATCAAGCCAATATCGGATACTCTGTTCCAGAATGAAGCGTATCCCAGAGATAACGTTTTGCATCTATCGAAAGTAGTCGGCCGGTTTACGGTCTGGACTAACAAGCGAGTGAGGCAAAACTACCCAACCACATTATTCTCAATACTTTTTAACATGTAATGCAACATGTGGCTGAGTGTTGTCATAGTGGAATATTACACAATTTCAGTTTTCATGTCTGGCCGCATATTCTGTATTTTTTTTGGCCAATGCTGGCTTCAAACGTATCAGTTGCATGAGGTATTTCAGCAGCTTATAATAGATAGGACCCTTTTGGTCCCACCAAATAAAGAGAATTACCTTAACGGCATGAATATTTGGCTTTTGTGACGATTCGGCTGGATGGGCAGGCTTCACATACGATCTCTTACGCTTCGGGTTATCATAATATATCCATTTTTCATCACAAGTAATGATTCGGTTCAAAAATTATTTTCTTTTATAGCGTTCATGTTGCTTGAAGATGCAAAATCGTCTTTCAAGTTCTCTCGGTTTTAATTCGTATGGTATCAAATTTCCCTGCTTTTGGATGAATCCTGCTGCTCACAAACGTTTTTAAATTTCTACTTGAGTAGCTCCTAATGATTTTGCAAGCTTTTGTTGAGTTTTACAACAATCTTCATGGAGTAATGCGTACAATTCTAGGTCTTCAAACTTTTTTGGCTGGCCGGTGTGATCTTTTTCTTCCGTATCAAAATCACCACTTCTGAACATCACAACCATCAATCGTACGTTGAAACCGATGGCACACATTCACCAAAAGCTTTGTTGAGCAATCGGTGTGCTTCAGCGGCAGTTTTTTTCAAATCAAAGAAGTAAAGCAAAACAAACCCGCTTGTGATGATTCGTTGGCACAAAGTTCGACATTTTCGAAGCAAACAAAACTTTGTTGTTTTCACTATAATGTTCAATAACTAAGTGAGAATAAATGACAGATATGTATCCTTCAAAATGACATATAAGTTATTAAAAACAAAAACCGCGTTCAAAAGATACGCTATAAATATTGTAAGTCCCTCATTATTTAAGTCACATACCCAATAAAACAAAATAACCCACCTTTAAATCATGCTATTTTATAGAAAATGAATGTTTTAACAATTGTGTTTACTAGCAACATGTTGCTGGAATATTTTCTTTATACATATTATAGAGTCCAATACTTTGGAAACTAATTTATTTTAATTTTCTATTTAAATGTTATAAAAACTTCAATTACATCTGCTGTTTATAATTATTTTTAATTATGAAGAAATTAATATCTCTGCAACATGTTGCAAACAATAATAATTTGCATTATTTTGAAAAATTACCCAAATATCTTAACTGAAAGTCATGTAGCTAGTATTAAGAAGTTTCTTTTCAGCAAACTTGTTTTTTCTTTTGTTTTGCAATTATGTTGCCATCAACATGTTGGTAACATTTTTCTTGGAGAAATGTTGCAGTGACATCATTCTATATGAACAATATTCTAAAACTCAACTCTATTACTTTTATTGTTCTATCCTTTATAGAGAACTCATCCGATTTATTTCGTTATGATTTAGTAATTTACATTTACTGTTCTTTCTATTTAATAATAAATTCATTAAAATTTCTGTTTGTTTATTTCTATAAATATATGTATAAACATTTACGTTCATTTTATAGTATTTTATTATAATTTCTTTATTATTTTCATTTTACTTCTGTATCAACATTTCTGTGTGTGATTATCTAACATAATTGTGTTCACATTTGTTGGTTCGTAGACAAAAAGCTGGATAAACTAAAGAAAAAAAATAAAAAAAAAAACACAACACATAAAATTTGTTAAAAATTCATTCATGTTTTGTTGCCATTGGTAAAAGTGGACACCAGTGGTACGAGGATTGAATAATTTCTTTACTGTTTTTATGTATGTATTGTTATTGTTTTATACAGTAAAGTGCTACGGGACTTGAAAATGAATAAAATTTGAAATTTAAATAGTTATAATATTACGTACTCTACTTTGGTAAATTAAGTAATATTAGTTAGTTAAATATTATTAATATTTAGCCTTTCTCTGCTCTTATATTTATTCAACACTTTTAGTTTATCTTTATAAAGAAAAATTTCTCTTTATTTCTTTAATTCTTGGACACTAAATATGTCTTCACTTTTCCTAATACTTTTTACACTTTAAAGTTTTTAAACAATTTAAGACCTAAAACTATCCTTTTTCATTGTTTGCCTGTCGAAGCAACAAAAAAATTCCATCAGTTTAACTACTTTAAGTTTATGAACGTAATCTACTGGAAATTTAACAACTTTATTTATGAAAACAATCAACTTTTATCTATAATACAGACCGGAAAGCAAGAAAACTTAGAACAACTAATATATTTTTATGAAGAAGTTTCATTTAGATGATAAATAAAACCAAAGAAATTTTGTATTTTGAATAGCAAAGGAAAGTAAGTGTGTTTTAAAGCCTACAGTTGAAATGAAAATTGAAATTTGCAAAACTATGTTAAAAAAACATTTTTATTTACAATTATGGTGCTACCAACATGTTACTAGAATATTAACTGGCTACATTTTGTCAACTAACATTTTGGACATATATTTTAAGGTTTTATTTAAATTTAATAATAAATTTTTAAAAATTGTGGTTTTTCTAGGAAACAAGAAACATCTTAGCAACATGTTGCTAACAATAATAATTTGTTTTTTATATGAAATTATCTGCAAATCATTTGCCTAAAATGTGCTGTTTTATAGAAAATTTATTGTTTAAAAATTATGTTGCTAGCAGCATGTTGATGGAAGTATTTACTGGATACATGTTGCAGATACCAACATTTTGAAAATTTATTTTAAATTTTTATATAAATTTAATTTCATAATTATGCAAATTATGGGTTTTCCATAATGAGAATTTAATATAAAAATATCTCTGCAACATGTTGCAGACAAAACTGTTTTGTTATAAAAGAAACTATCAACATTTCTTATACATTCTCTCTTGCCTTTTTTTTTGTAGACAATTAATAAATTTAACAATTGTTTTGCTAGCAACATGTTGCTAAAATATTTAATGGTAAATATATGACTTTTATATATTTCTGACAATAATATTCTGTTTTATATAGGAAAGGAACCGAAATTTCCTACAAATACGTAAGGCCTTATTCATAAATAATTTATAAATTGATCAAATGTTTGTAAGGATTTTTTTTTTTTAAAAAACTTTGATCAATTTAAAAATGTTTATCAGCCCAATTATGAATAAAACTTCCGCGGGAGTATTTTTCCTTTTCCCATTTTTCCCATTCTCAAATTCAATGTTAAAAATAAGAAATGGGAAAAAACTTCTGGGAAATTTTTATGAATATAAGGGTTGGATTAAATCATGTTGTTTTTAGAAAATAATTTGTTATACAGATATGTTGCTAAAAACATGTTGCATACACAAATATTTTGGATAATTATTTCAAAATTTTTATTCAAATTCAATTAAAACAATTAGGAAAATATCAGTGTTCCATAATGAAGTAACAAGGAAACAATAAATGTCTTTGCAACATGTTGCAGAAACTAAAATACATTATTTTATATAGGAAATGAACCAAAGTTTCCAAAATAGCTTTAGCTTAAAGCATGTTGTTTTGTAGAAATTTATTTTTAAATATGTTACTAGAAATATGTTTAGATACATGTTGCAGAGACCAACATTTTGGTGATTCAATTTAATTTTTTTATTTAAATTTAATTAAAAAAACTAGAAAAATATATTTGTTTTCAACATGAGAACAAGAAATATCTTTGCAACATGTTGCAGAAAATAATATTTTGTTATATAGGAAATTAACCTTAAATCTTAAGCTCAAATTATGATGAATTATAAGAAATTAATTTTTAAACAATTATATTTTAATAGCAACATGTTGCTTGATACAAGTTGCAGAGTCCAATATTTTGAAAAAACTTATTTGTATAGCTAAATATTAATTTTATTTAATATTCCAAAGACATACAAGCACAACAAATATTTATAGTGTGTACCCAATTCATTCTACTCCCATTTCTAGTTAATTTGCTTGTCATACAGAATTTTTATTGTTCAAATGCACTTTCAAACAACCTTATAGAAGAAAAAATAAATAAAAAAAAACTGAACTTTTATATTCAATTAAAGAAAATTTGCATCTATTTAAGATGATCAAAGAAATCAGAGAACAATTTTGTTTTTATTGTACTTAAAAACAACTTAGAAGGTAAGGGAGGAATACTTGAACAGTTTGAAAAACCCAACTATAATTAGGTCTGTTGTAAAAATTGATTACAAAAGATAAAGCAAAAAATGACTAATAACAAGAAGAAACAATCAAGTGAAAAAATATTAGTCATATGGACATATGTACGTACATATGGTGATTATATTGTAGGGCATTTAAAAGTTAAATACAAAACATTTGTTCTACTGCATGTTTTTATGCTGTTTTTACCAGTTGGTTTTTTTTTGTTTTTTTGTATTTTAAACTGTTGAATTTTTTATGCTATATGTTTTTTCCCATTGTTGTTTTCTGTTTTATGTGTTAAAACTCGACCATGATAAATCACTACAATTCATTACACTTGAAAAAGCCTTAAAATACGTTTTTTGTTTTTGCAGTGACAGTTGTATAAAAACAAATTTTAATTTTTTTTTTATTTTTTTTGTTCTCCTTTCGAGTGAAAACTATACTAATGGTGGAATTTTTAAATATGGTAATTTTTATTTTTTTAGGAGCTCAACATAAAAAAAAATAAGACAAAAACGCATAATTTAAGTTATAACAGTGATACTTAGAAACAGACTGGTTGAATATAATAGAAAGTGTTTAGAAAATTCTGCGTTAAATAAGATGATTTTAATATATAAGCTTTGTGGGGAGGATTCATATATTCTTAGGTCATTTAACACTTAATTTACAATAGTAAATTTAAGCTTAATTTAACCCGCAAGTTATTTGAACAGAGTTAAGAATAATTTTTATTATAAACAATAAAAAAGTAGTTCTTAAAAGGTTAATTCTTAAAACATTAAAATTAAGCACAATAATTAAGCAAATAATGTATCAAAGAATAACCTCCCATTACCAAGTAATATAAAAAGTAATAGTTGCTGAATTGTCTACAAAAAAAAAAAAAAAAAAAAAAAAAAAACTAAATATTCTAGCAGTTATTTTTGTTAATAAATCAGCCATTAAGATATCTTATTAACTGGTTTTCAATAACAAATTTTTTGAAATACAGTGCACTCGCGGTAACGTGAACACCGTCTAACGTGAACACCGCCTAACGTGAACAAGCTTTTTTTTACATTGACTACTCTGTAACGTGAACAAACTCAGAAAGCGCTATAACGTGAACAATTTTGTTTCACTGTATTTGTTTTCTATGCACTGAAATACATACATTTAATTTGCTTTTTAAAGATTAATGAATACCCTTATAGTAATAATGGGTTTGTATTCTCAAAATTAATGTTTTTAATGGCAACGAATGAGTAATTTTATTAGCTACGTAATTTTATTTCAATGTATATTTTCTCGTGATCTCGTTTTGTTTTGTAATGCTTTTTAATCAATAATTTTTGTTTTATATATCAATAATGAAAATAATAATAAAAGAATTACACGTTCACGCGTGTAAAACACAGGTTTATATTATAAAATTTTATATTTATTCCATGAAATTCGACAATCGCTAACGTGAACAATTTCACTAACATGAACTCCCTTGGTTTTAATTAGTTCACGTTACCGCGAGTGCACTGTATGTGTGATAGTTATATGTATCATCTGGCCATGTAAACTAAAAACTAATTTTTGGTTAAAAAAAAAAACTCGACTTTTCCTTATTTTTCCCGATTTTTAATAACCAATTTCTCATAACAAAATCTAATATATTGATAATACCACTAGTAGGTCAATAAGTTATCTGGAGCCTTCACTAAACTTATTTTAAACAACATAATAAATATTTCCATGGTCAAGAACGCGACTTTCGTACCACTTTGAAGAGAAAAATATAAATTAAAAATTTGTTTCTTGATCATTTTTCGATAGTGCTTTAATAGCACTATGTTTAGTGCAAAATGAAGGTTTTCTTGTTTTTTTGCTTACAATATATTAGCAATAAACATGGGCTCAAAAACGCTAGATAAATTAGAACTTTTACATCTTGGAAAATAAAAAATCTGTCCAAATACCTCATTGTTGTGTCTCTTCTACTTATATTTAATAAGCATTTAAAATAATAAAAACATTTGTTTTTGAAAAAAAAAAATAAACTTAGATGATAGCGAACGAGACACACTTTGAAAATCTGAATAAAATGTTTATATACAGACATTTTCTAAATTTTGATTTGCATTCAAATGTTCTTCCACTTGAAGAACGGTCACTGAGTATTTACAACAAACGATGATTTAGGTACAAGAACGCGACATTACAACATGAGCAGAATGAAATGAAAAATGTTAATCAAACATTGTTTGGTATGTTTTCATTTTTTGTATTAAATTTTTGATACAAAGATTAACATTTTAATGTTCGATGTCGGTGGAAATACACGTAATTTTTTTCAGGATTGCAATTGAAAATTTTAAAAGCAAAGCCATATATTGCTCAAAGAAGAATGTTAATGAAACACAATATAAGTTAATGCGCCATTGGATTTAATATAAGAAGAAAAATTATAAGTTTTCGACCATATTTTACGTAATTTAGATGAAAGTAAACGAAGTCAAACAAGTTTATCCAAGCTTAACTTTCGTTCTAAATAGTGAAGGTAGAGTAAAAAATATGAATTTTAAATTGGTGCAATGCTCATCAGAATGTTCAACAATTAAGCTTCATCGGGAAAAGAGGCTTGGCAGAATATCCAATTACACTTTTGAGCCTGCATGATTTTTCGCAACTTGTGAAGCTGGACAACCAAATACTTTCAAGTGCAAACATACAAAATTTACTTAAAAGTATAACAAAAAAATAATTAAGAGAGCAATATTCGACTGTGTTCTTATATACCCTTCACCAAATGCACGCAGAGAAAAAATATAGTTGTGCATGTTTACAGTAACCATTTCAACATTTTTAAAAGTTTTTTAACAATATTATAGTCACAGTAACTATTTACATGATTGCGGTAACCATAATATGGTTAACTAACGAATCACATGATTGTATCAATCATATATATGATTACAGTAAACAGGTATAATATTTTGTTCTCAGATTATGATATCAATTAGCCGAGAGCAACATAATATGGTTAAACCCTAATGATAAAAATGGTTGTCACAAACATATACTTGTTTACATGATTGATGCAATCATGTGAATTGTAAGTTATAATTCATCCTTTTTGATCCTTCCCATACAGTTTCTTTTTCATTTATCGCAATTCGTTCTAAAACAAATATAGGAATTTCCACAGAAAATTCAACCGTGACCGAAAATAAAAGTCTTCATTAACAAATGATTTTTTCTAAAATTATATTAAAAATATTTATAATGTAATGTAATGTACTTTTAGGTAATTCTAGTTTTTGTCATGAGAAAATTGGAGTGAAAACTGAAAATATTTTTTTTTTTTGCTTTCAGCTACTTTTAATTACATTTTCTCTTTAGTACTTATTATTTACATATTTATATTATGATTCCAGTCATAATAGAGTTTCTTTCTATCAATAATAAGTTATTAAAAAAATTTAAAGAGGCAGTACAAAGCCCGATTAACGGCAAGTGTTTCATTTGAATTCTAATGTCGCGTTCTAAATCATAGTTTGTTGTCAGTACTCAGCGAATGTTCTTATAAAGTGGCTGACAAATTTTAATTAATTTGGTGGCTTCAACAAAAAAAAGTTACTAATCTTACTAAACATTTTATCTTGATATTCAAAGAATGTCTCGTTCGCAATCGTAAGTGTATCTGACATAAATCAAGATCATGACAACAGCTTGTTCAGGTTTTAATACTTTTATTTTTCTGTTAACATCTCCCTTAATTATAATCAGAAAAACGTTAAAATTGTTCTCAGCTCTCTATAAGTATAGGAGCTACATGACTTTGAAGTCATTATATATAATATAATAGAAAATATCTCCTATATTAATAAATATATATAATAAATACAAAGTTTTGTAGTTTATGAAATTTTAAGTTCAATTTACTTGACTAATCGGTATTACAAACCTGATGGAAAAATATGTCGCGTTACAAATATCGCGAAACAAAACATAATAATGTTGTAAAACAACAACAAATGCAAGCATTTCAACAAGGCAACTCTTTTTTTAATTTTTGTTAGAGACTAATGACAACGACTTCCGTTTTATGTCTCGTTCGGGATACCATATTTATTTCTAATATATTGGCAACAACTATTCGTTAAAACTATATTTGGCACTAAACATAGTGCTAAAAATATGATATCGAAAAATTGAAATAAGTAAACAAGATGTCAGACTTCATTATTTCGTTTATACTTTAAAGTCATACGAATGTCGCGTTCGGGACTGTGGATATGCTAATATGTATATTTTCTCAAGTTTAAACCTAAAATGTATGCCCGTAATTTCTACAAATAGATATCTATCAGTGCTTAGTTTCTTATGGAGTAAAAATATTTGGTAACTTTTACCCGTGAAATTAATGTCAAGTTACCTTTTAGGTAAATTTATAAGCTGTGTATTTTACACTGTAGATATTTAATTGCTGAAATTACATGCATTAATACAACATAGTATACAATCATTCAATATCATTTTGTAGTACTTATTCCTTTTTTTTCATTTAATTTTTCAACTTTATTTATTTATTTTTTTTTTTCAAAAAAAAAAACACAAAAAATTTTAATTGAATTTTCCCGTAGCAGTTAAAACTAACAATTTTCCATTTTATTTTTCACTTTAGCCAAAACAGCACAAATACCCACAGGATATTAATGCTCATACTAAGGTTGCATTATTATTTTTTGTTTTTCATTATTGTGTTGTTTTTCAATTTGTTGAAAGTAAAATAATAAATAACTAAACCGTAATTAAACACGTATTGTTTAGAAATTGTAGTTGGTTTTGTCGGTGAGCAGCAACGCAAACAATTTGTACTGTTAAATAATTTTAAACTTTTAATTTCAAATTTTCATTTAAATTGTTTTATTAAAAAGAAAAAAACCTTTAAATACACTCACCAACTGTTTGTTTAGTTTAACACACACTCACACACAAACAATAATTTTGAAATCACGTTTGTTTTCAGTTATTTTATTTTTTTTCTATTTACGAGAATTGCACGTAAATATTCTTTTAAATTCAATTTTCTGTTTTATATTGGTTTTGAGAGAGAACAAATTCCGTTAGTTGGCTGACCAGTGTTGTTTGGCGCGTTCGAAATAAAAGTGATGTTCTTTAGAACGCATCACAGGCCTTTTATACGTTTAGTTGGTATCAACATCATCATCACAGTACAGCACAGTACAACACAATCATCATTAAAGTCGATATCATCATCAGAACGTCATTATCATTATTGTAGTGTTCGTAGTCGTATAAAGATGGTTGGTTGTTTGTTGGTAACAGTTATTCTGCTTATGCTGCTGCGCATGAAACACACACAACATTCAACCCAACACCATACAAATCTGCAAACGACAGCAGCTCTGCCAACGACTCACATGTAACGAACGACACTGCAAAAGTTCTTTTCTTATCGTATTCTATTGCTCTACCTTCGTACACACAAGTGCAGCTTCGTTTAGAATAGAGTACATACATGAGTTATCTATGTGTGTAGTCACGAGTAGTTTTGCAGTCGTTGCTATCGTTGCTGCACTTGTCTGCGTCATTGTACTCGTAATCGTAATAGCAGTAGTTTTCGGAGAGGAAAAACATAGAGATGATACTGTTAGCATAAAATGACGTTGTTGTGATAACAAAAAATAAATAAAAAAGAAACAAAAACAAAAACACATTTGTTTCGTTCTGCTGTTGTTGTAGTTGTTGTGATTTCTACTCGGCATGTGTGTTTGAGAAATTCTCGTTCATCCTTGCAGTATAAATATGTTGTCGTGCATACTTGTGTCCATGTGAGCTGGCAAGTGTATGTTTGAGTATTTCAACAGCTTTGTTGTTGCCATGTTCTTGCTGTTGAGGGTGCTGGTGTGCAATTTTTATTTATTTTTATTATTGTTGTTGCTGCTGTTGGCTTATGCATGCATGTATTTGTGCATATTAATGTAGTTGTGTTATCTCTTTGTAAATGTTCAAGTTATTTTTTGTGTCGTTGTGTGTTTGTTTGTTTGTATGTATGAGTGTATGCACAACTTGGTCAAATAACCACGTGCATTTTCGGCTTTGCGGCATTTAACACTGTTTTGGGATTTTAATTCCAATAAAATACACTGAGGTAATATTTAAAAAAAAAATATATACATATATATGTACGAGTATAAATAGATAACAAATTTACTAGCTTTATCTGCAAATTATTCATACTGGTATAATTTTAAATAAAAAATAATTGTCAACAGTTAGATTTTATATGGTTACAATGTTGTTGCACAGATATTGAGTTGGATTTTTTTTGGTTAATACTTAAAAAGGGTTATGTAAATCAAATCATATTAATAAAAGAATTTGCGAAAATGTTGTTGTGATTTTTAAATTGAGTTTTTGCGGTACTTGAATGTTTGAATAAAACTCTCGAAAACATACGTTTAAAACTACAGGAATTTAAATTACAAATTAAACCAAATTTTGTTTTAGTATTTTTAAATTTAACCATTTAAAGTTTCTTAATGATACAGTAGTAAATGCTTCAGCCTAATGCTTCAGTTATCTAGTGGACTCTTTATATCATAGTTTTATATACAAATACATATATCGTTGCAAGAGACAGAACAAGATTTCTAAAACCCTAAACAATATTGAAATCAGTTGATATAGTATCTTCACAAAATAAATATCAACAAAAAATAAAACGAAAGAATTGTAAACTTTTCTTTTTAAGCAAAAATTGTATTTTTGTTATACCCTTCACCATGAGGGTAAGTTTGTCATTCCGTTTGTAATTTCTACATTTTTCATTTGCGACCCCACAAAGTATATATATTCTGGATCGTTATAGAGATCGAAGTCGATATTGCCATGTCCGTCTGTCCGTCTGTATGTTGCAATCAACTTTTCGTAGCCCCCAAATAACTTACAGACATAATTGATACATCAATATATCGGGAACTCTTCCGGCTCGGTTGCTATTTAAAAGGAAAAAACCGGGACAACCTCGATTTTAGGCCTATTTTTGATCTATATCTGAATTACTAAGTCATTAATATAGACAATATGGATATCTAATGATAGATATTTCAAAGTCCATTGCAACGATCTATATAAGGCTATAGTAATTTGGACCTACAATGGGACAAAATCAGGAAAAAGATATTTTTTAACCCGATTTTTTTTTACCAAAAAATTTTTTTTCACTAGTAAATTTAAAAAAAAAAAATTGGATAAAACACAATTTCGAATAAATTTTTTTTTTTTAATTTTGAAAAACAATTTGGAAAAAATTTTTTTTTTTTAAATTTTGAAAAATAAATTAATATTTTCCTTCAAATTTAAAAAAAAAAAAAAAAATATTTTTGTTTACCTAAAAATATTTAAAATTTTTATTTTAAAGTATAATTTGGTGAAGGGTATATAAGATTCGGTTGTATGACTTAAAAATGCGGGATTTTTTCAAATTTTTACCTTTTATTGTGAAACATTTATACAAAGTATTGGTCATCGTTAGCTCTGACCTTATGCTCTCTTTCTGGCAATATATGGATTTCAAGCCAAAAGAACTGCTTATCTTTTGAGGTCAAGAACGAATCAAGCCATTTTCGGATACTCTGATCTGTAGTGAAGTGTATCCCAGAGAGAGTGTTCTGCATCGGCCGAAACAAATAGTAGTAGGACGGGGAAAGGCATAGAGAATTATACATAGAGACGATACACTCCGATTTGTCAAACAAAAATATAACAAATCATATGTCTGTTACAACAATATAATACATAGACTAGCATGTATTTTGTTGTTGCAAGAGTTAGGTTTTTGACAATTACGTCTCGTCTGAAATAACAAGCGGTGACGCAAAACTTCCCAACCACTTCTTTGTAATTAGTTTTTAACAGGAATTGCAATATGTGGCCTAGCGTTGTCATGATGGAATATTACGATTTCTGGCCGTTTTCCGGCCAATGATTGCTTCAAACGAATCTGTTGCATTTGGTACAGGTTGGCTCTAATGGTCTGGTCAAATTTCACCAGCTCCATGGATATTTAGATATTTATTTTTGGTGTCGATTCGGCATACGATTTCTTACGCTTCCGGTTATCGTAATGGATCCATTTTTCATCGCAAGCAACGATGCGATGCAATTTCTTTTATAGTGTCAAGCAGCATTTTGGACATGCAAAATCGTCTTTGAAGGTCTCCCAGCTTTGTATGGTACCCAATTTCCCTGCTTTTGGATAAATACTGCTGCTTTCAAATGTTTCGAAATTGCTGCTTGAGCAGCTCCCAATTAGTTGTTCTTCAAATTTTGTCTGGCTAGCCTGGGCGACTTTTGTCTTCCGTTTCAAAATCATCACAAACAACCTCTCCCATATTGAAACCGATGAAACACTTTCACCATAAGTTTTGGTGAACAATCGGTGTGATTCAGCGACACTTTTTTTCCGTATATCACGCTTTATTGGCAGAAAATTAGACATTTTCGAAATATACCAAAAAAAAAAAAAAAAACGTTACCTTTAAAATACCGTTATCGAAATAAGTCAAATTATCGTTTAACTGTTTCGAATATTGATTTTAATTGCTATTATCAAAGTATGATTAATATATAATAATAGTTCAAATAATATCACTCATACGTTCACGTTACATACTGCAAAGAATTTACAGTATATCGAAATTTGTATTATTTGAAAAAAGTGCTTATAAACTATTTATAAATTAAATTGTTTTAAAATATGAAGAGTGAGATCGAAAAATTGTTAACATACATATATGTTAATAAAAAAGAAACCACTAAAATTACATTTTTATTTTTTTTCTTTTGATTGAGATTATTATTACAATTTACAAAAAAAAAATATTTTTATAGTTTTAAACACTAGCGATGAAATTTTGAACCTTTTTCGAAAACCCTTCCATTAACGTTTTTATAGTGCTTTCTGCCACTTTGCTCGAACAGGTAGTCCATCTCCGTTTAAAATCTACCACACTTTTGGACACCTTTTGTGTCCTCTTCAATTCTCTTTTAACAAGAGCCCAATATCTCTCCACTTGCCTTAGCTCCGGAGAGTTTGGAGGATTTGCCTCTCTTGGTACAAATATCACATTTTGTTCTTGTACCACTCAAGGGCTTGTTTACCATAGTGACAGGATGAAAGTCAGGCCAAAAATAAGTGGACACATTATGAAGTCTTATGAATGAAAGCAGCCTTTTTTGTAAACATTCCTTGATATAAATTTTGGTATTTATAGAGCCCGTTGTAACAAATGATTGGCTTCTTTTGCCCCAACTGCATATTGCTTGTCATACCAAGAACTTTTAAGGAAATTTTGTTTGCTTTTGGGTCCTAAACTTTTCTACAACATTCCCTCGAGCATCAGCAACATAAAATGTTTGACCAGGAAGTTGCGAAAAATCTGCCAGAACATACGTTTCGTCATCCATTATGCAGCAAGAACATCTTATTTATAAAACTTGACTTCAATTTCCGTGCTCTGTTTTTGGCTTCTAAATTTTTAGCAGCGTTCCTGTCAGGAACTTTTTGAGTCTTGTATGTTTTTAAATCTTCATTGGCTTTAACTTTTCGTAGCAAATAGTCCGAGCTTTAGAAATATCATGTGGACCATACCTTCTACCTGAACAAGGTTTTCTATTAACGGACAAGTTCTTCTGGTACTGCTTAATAACAATGGAAACAGTTTGACGGCAGACCTTTGAATGTTTGGCTAACATTTTGTAGGACGAAGTTGTGTTTGTTGAAAATATTGAATAATTTTAGTACGCGCTTTTTTTTGTCACTCATTTTAATCAGATTAACAACAAATGAATATAATTGACGTTAAACATAATAACTGACGTGTTTTACAAAGGTAACTTGATCAAAAATATAATACTTGGGTTAAAAGTTTTAATGAAAAACGTGTATTAAGAATTTTACGATCTCACTCCTTACAAATATCTACAAACATTGAAAGTCAAAGTACCAAAGACTTCTCGGACTATTAATATTTTTCATTAAACTTGGCCTCTAAAATAAATAATCAGATAAAAAATAATAAAACTAAATTAGCATGATATTTAAAAAAAACTACTTTAAATTACTCATTTGAAGTATATCAAAGGCATCATTTCCTTTGAATTGTTTAATAAAATACATAAAACATGAATAACAAAAACGTAGCAAGCACTTTTATTTAAGAGGAATTCTTTGAATATTTTATTATAACATAATTTTATTCTAATAAACCTGTGATAAAAAGAAAAACTTAAAAACTAAACAGCAAAAAAAAAATAAAAAAAAAATAGCTGAGTTGTTATATATATAAGACTGAGTACGGGTAAATGATGCCATTAGAATTTTAAGTAGTTGTTTGCCTCTCCTTGCAATTTTGTGCCAGTCACTTTTGTAAGCTCTTTTTTTATTTCTTTTGTACTTTTTGTGTATTTCTCTCAGTGCAATTAAATACAACAAAAAAAAAAAAAGAACGAACCCTCTTTGAAATTGCAGGAGACAGCAAATCATCGACAGTTGTTGAAATATACCAACACTTATGGTTGTGTGTGTGTCTATGTTTATGTGAGTGTATAAATCTGTGTGTGTGTGCTTGACTATACAAGTGTAGATGAGTGTATATTGACCTTGCCTACAATATTAATGTTGTTTGTTGCAACATAAACATAAAATTCAATGTTAAAGCTTTTAATTTTATTTGTTAAATTGCATTAAGAAGCTGTAACCTAAAATAGCAATACAAATGAAAGCTTTAAAATTTACTTACTTATTTGGTGTCTTTTATACATTGAGTTGAGTGTAAAACATAAATTACGAATGGTTTTTATCACGTTGAGCATGAGGGAAGTTGTTAAATTTAATTAAGAACAAAATTGTGAAAACATAAAATAAGTTCGTTACAAAGAATGACCATTTAAAATTTAAAGAAGGCACATAAATTTTACCATACATGTGTTGTATGTTAAAGAAATTTATCTATGTGTGTGTTATTAAGTGTAAAGGTGGGTAACTTGAAAATTTATTGGAACGGAAGAAGTGAGATATATTAAGTCAGGGTTTAATTATTTTTAGGGTTACAAAGAAGCTTTTTTAGAAAAATATTTGTTAAAGATAAAACTCTTTTCCAAAAAATCTTTTTAACAAGTTAGTCAAAACAGCTTTATAAAAAAGGTTATCCAAAAAGATTGTTTTAAAAAATGTTTCTACACATGATAAAGCTTTTTCCAAAAAAAAATTTTTTTTAACAAAAATGATTTTTCGCATTAAAAAGCTTTTTTTAAATATTTTTCTGAGATACACTTTTTTACAAGAAAAAATAGTTTTCAGAATTTTTCACATAAAATCATTTTTTTCATACTTAAATTAATTTAGTTAGGGCTTTTACTACTTAGATACAAATTTTCTTCTGAAAAAAGATTTTTCACAAGAAAAAGCTTTTCCCAAAGGGACATATCTGCCTTAGTTATTATAACATTATAGTGTATACAACAAAGTTTTTTTTTATTTATTTTATTTTAATTTAATTTGAAAAAAAAAGTAACGCTGAAGCACCAAAGATTATGGTGAATGTGTTTCATCGGTTTCAACGTGCGAGTGATGGCTTGTGTAGTTCAGAAGTGGTGATTTTTAATGGAGGCATTACTCCTTGAAGATTGTTGTCAAACTCAACAAAAGCTTGCTAAATCATTATGAGCGAATAGCAGGTTTCATCCAAAAGCATTGGATACCATACGAATTGCAAAACGATTTGACATGTCCGAAATTATACTTGAACGCTATAATAGAAAATCATTTTTGCACCGAATCATTACTTGCGATGAAAAATGGATTCACTACGATAACCCGAATCGTAAGAGATCGTAAATGAAGCTCGACCAACCAGCCGAATCGACACCTAAGCAGAGTATCCATGGAGCAAAGGCAATTCTATGCATTTGGTGTGAGAAAAAGGGTCATATCTATTATGAGCCAATGAAATCTGAGCAGACCGTCATAGGAAACCTGTGCCGAACACAACAGATTTGAAGCGATCATTAGCCAAAAAAATACCTGTTAAAAAGTATTTATAATGAAGTGGTTGGGAGGTTATGCTGCACCTGTCCAACTACTATTTGTTTCTATTGATACTCAAAATATGGTAAAAGGTCATTGGTAGCAATGGCCAATATTGTTTGAATAAATTTATATTGTACAAATGATTCAATGTGCTATATTTAGAAATAAAACTTCGGTCCACGTTTTACTACTACTGCTACCATCATATTTTAGTAGCAGAAGTTGTAGTAGTAGCAATAAAAGACAAATTTAAAAGTAGCAGAGTGATTTTTTTTGTATTGCTTTATTCAAAAAGAAAATATTTTAAAGAAGCAGAGTCATTTGTTTTCTGTTGCTTCTATTGTATGTTGTTGTGAATGTATACTTGTGTAAGATGTTCGTGTTGTAAACAAAAGTTTAGCATTTTTTGTTTAGTATGGTTACTATATGCAGTTACTTAATTTTTAGTTAAAGCCACAAAACTAGATTATAACAATCGCGGAGTACTGGCAGCAAATTATGATTTAAGTACAAGAACGCGACATTAGAACAAGATCAAAATCAACTGAAACATTTGCTGTTAAACGAGCTTTGTTTGGTCTATTTAATTGTTTATATTAATAATTTGTTGTTGATGGAAAGATTTCATAAAAATCATTATAAAAAAGTTTAAACATTATTGTTTACTAATAGAGAAAATGTTATTAAAAGTAGCTAAGAGCTGCAAAAAAATATATTATAAGTTTTAAGGCAAATTTTCTCATGATAACAACAAAAACAGAGAGCTGTACCGTATCTTATATACCCTTCACCAAATTATACTTTAAAATAAAACTTTTAAATATTTTGAGGAAAACAAAATTAAAATTTTTTTTCCGAATTTTTTTTTTTAATTTCTTTCCAATTTTTTTTAATTTTTAAAAATGTTTTTTTTTAAATTATTAGTGAAAAAACAAATTATAAAAAAATGTTTGTGGTAAAAAAAAATATTCGGGTTAAAAAATAATTTTCCCGATTTTAACCCATTGTAGGTCCAAATTACTATAGCCTTATATAGATCGTTGCAATGGACTTTGAAATATCTATCATTAGATAGCCATATTGTCTATATTAATGACTTAGTAATCCAGATATATGTAGATCAAAAATAGTCCAAAAATATTTAGCCATTTGTGGGCCGATTTTCTCGATTTTAAATAGCGACCGAGCCGGAAGAATTCCCGATATATTGATGAATCAATTGTTTGTAAGATATTTGGGGGCTACGGAAAGTTGATTTCAACATACAGACGGACATGGCTATATCGACTTCGCCATATATAACGATCCGGAATACATATACTTTGTAGAAATTACAAACGGAATGACAAACTTATATATACCCTTGCCACTCATGGCGAAGGGTATAAAAAAATTTGCAAAAACATTATAAAAATATAGACATTTTTTAATATAATATTAAAAAAAAGTTTGTTTATTACCATTTTAAGTATCGGTCCGGGGGACTTTCTGTGAAAATGCCAATATTTAGTTTTGGGTCTAATACGTTTAAAGTACAAAATAGAAATTAATGAAATTTTTTTAGAATGTATATCATAGTTTTAAGAATATGTGTAATGAAAATTAGCTGAATCAGTTCAATTGAAAACAAGTTATGAAACCAAATATAAGACAACCTCAAAAACGAAAATTATTTTCAACATTGATATTGCTGATTAGGTCGTATGTATAATGAGTATATGAGTTTAATGTACTCTAAAGATACGGTCACACATGCCAAATATTTACTCAAAAAAGCGCAACAACTTTTTTTTACGTGTTTACTGTTACAAATAATTTGTAAGATCAAACAGCAGCAAATAAAATAAAACTAAATTGTTTGTTTGGAATGATGATTAAGATGTTAAGTAAAATAAGTTTTTGAAATTAATACAAGAATTCAAATATATTTTATTTAGTGATTACGTCTTTTTCGTCAAAAATTTGTAACGTGTGATCCTACCTAAAGAGCCACAATATTGTGCAACAATCACATACTTCGAATGCATGTAATGTATGTGTACGAATGTTCATCAAAGTTGAAACGAGTGTAATTTATGTAATTAAGTATAATTCTAGATTTGTCACATCCGTATACAGACTATATTAGTAAACAAATTGAAAAATGGCTTGACATGAAGTTTAGCTTTTATTATTATTGTTTCTCTGATTAAATGTTGCAACTATAAAATTTATTACAAATTTAAGTATTTATCAATCCAGCCCACCTAATACCCAACTGTGTCCTCCCTGGGACGACTATATCTACTTATACTCTAAATATATATATGTATTTTTTTAATAAAGCTCTATGCTCAAGTAAATGTTTCATTTTCCATTTTATACCAAAACTGAAATTTTCCAAAAACCAAAAATAAAGCAGAAAGAAGAAAAAAAAAAACATAAACACATGTTATAACACTGCAGTAGCATGACAACGACGCCGATGCTACAATGATGATGTTGAGGATAATGAAGCTGCTGCAGATTATGTTGATTATGATGATGATGATGTTCTTGTAGTTGTAAATGATTTTTGCTGTTAGTATCAGTCACATGATGGTAATAAATGCTGGCTGGCATAGATATTAAAAATGCATGGCAACATGAAACTGCTAACAGCTCTGCTTAGCTCAACTCTGCATAAGTTCTTGTTGCGGATGACCATTTTACCATTGTTTCGTTCCGCTTTAAGCATTTCACAGAGGCTGACAGGCAGGAGGAGGCTGTTTGTTCATTTGAATATTTACGACTACTACAAAAGTATTTTTGTTTGTTTGTTGTAGTAAGTGTTTTGTTAACAATTCAACAGAAATTTATTTGTTGAAAAACAAAAAAAAAAAATTTAAAAAAAAATAATGCAGATGTCTGTAAGTATGGGCCAAAAAATAAGAGATGCTCATAATGATATGTTTGGATGTATGAGCCAAAGCTTAGTATCTGTGTTAGTAAATGTACTTTCATACATACATTCATATACATATAAGTATATTTTTAATATTTTTAATCGTTATAATGTCAGCCTAAAATCTCATACAAACATAAAACTCAAGTAAGTATTTGTCTAGGAAAAGGTTGGTGGTTCTTTGTGTTGAATATAGTGATGAGGCTTCTACTGCTGCTGCTGATGATGATGATATATTGTGCAAGGTAATAGTGAGTGAGTGGCAATTGTTGTAGAATTTATTATTTTAAAAACACTCTCAGCTGGATATTGCTACTACTGCTGATGATGCTGTTCATTTTGTTTTGTTTTTACTTTTGTTATTATTAAGTATGGATAATTTTATGTAGCAGTTACCTGCTACACCCATTTATATATACATACATTTCTACCAATGAGCACTGTGGCTCATTTTGTGTGGAGGTGGTGCAAAATCATGTTTCTTTCAATTTTTTGTGCCTAATCTGAAGTAATGTCACGAGCCCAGTTTAACACTCGTCTCTACTTGGAAGTCCATTCACATACATACATTCCTTGTATATTATTGCTGCATAACAACAATCAAAACTACAACATCATAGCTGCTAATATGCAATACACTCATACAAACATTACAAAAGCAAGATAACTTCCAGCAGCTCATTTGCATCCATTCTAAAGTTGATCCCTTTGAAAATTGAGTAAACCAGATTTTCTGATAAAGGAATGGATAAGTCTCAGCTTCATCCTTGATAGCTCTTCTAGACATGAGAGGAAAGGGGTTATCGCAAATAGTTTTTCTTTAGAGTGTACATATTTATGAGATTGTCGTGCATTTTTGTTCATAAGTTGTTTTCTATTGAATTGATTTAGCTCATTTTCAATACCCAAATTCTTAGAACTATGATAAACACTCTAAGAGTATTTCATTTGTTTCTATTTGGTATTTTAAACGTAATAGTGTTTTACACAAACATACTGAGCTAGAATTTCATAAGAATTAAAAGTAAATATTGCCATTACCACAGAAAGACAATTAAAATATCCATAAATAAATTATTTTCTCTAACATTATATTAAAATAGGTAAGAAAGTATAGTCTAACAAGCCCAACCAGATTTCAACAGATTTCTCTTGAATCACTTTGGCGAATGTGCAAAAAAGCTATATAAATTTTAAGTATCGGTTAATATCATTATTTCAGAAACAATGAAGGCTTTAAGTATGCTTCAGCAATTTGACATTTATGGTGTTTTTGCTCATATATATTATAAAACAAGTAAAGAGCTAAATTCGGCTGTGCCGAATCTTATATACCCTTCACCTAGGTATACATATTTACGTACATTGCCTTTACCCATGCAAAACTCTTCATATAGCAATAACAACAAGAACAAAACATAATATTATATCAGATGCAATTGCAAAACATCCGATAATCATATTCACACGTTGAGTGCTCACTGATAACTAACCAAATAAACACAACAATTATTTTGCACAATTGTATGTTGAAAAAATAAGAACAACAAAAATTAAAATAAACGAAAGGCACTCAAATACATACAAATTATGCATGCGTGTGTTTGATTTATAATTCTTATTCATTTCATCTCATTCCACATTGTAGAACAGAGGTGCGCAAAAGTAAATTCTCTCACCAACATATTCAATTCTTTATTTTGTTCAGTGCACCTACAAACAAACAAATACAAAAAACTGAAAAAGCCATATACCCGTGCTCATGCGCTTTTGTAGTTGTCTCGTTGAGTGGACAACGACTACTAAATTGTAGGAGCATAAGAATACGTGTGATTTGATTTTGCATAATTGTGCTATGGGCTGCGCACCATTGTTGTAGAATGTTGTTGTTGGGTGTATGTGGTGTTTTCGTATGATAGAGTTGCTCGTATGATAGAGTTGCTCATATGAAAACTCATTATAAACAGGCATAAAAATAAAGGATTTTTGTTAATGAAGTCTTCTAGACTCTTAGCCATTTAATAAAGCTAGAAAACATATGAGGAGCCGCAGAACAATAGGTACTTTTTCGGATTTTTTGGCAAATTGGTTTTTTGGTAGTTTTATAATATTTGTGTTGAAATCTTCTAGAATCAATCAAGTTAAGTAAATTTTTTTAATATTTTTACTAAGTTAATGAGTTCAAACAAAATTTGTGCTTAACAAATTTGTGCTTAACAGCACTTGAATAAAACGACAAAAATAATGTATTTACTTTCAATGTGTAATTTGTTTAGATGTTAGATTAGGTTTAAAAACATTCAGGTAAAATATTATCGTTTAAAAAAAGTACTTTTAACAAAAGGTTCTTTTTCCGCTATAAATATAGTTTTTTATCAAACATTCTTAACATTTAATGTGGTGACTTATTTCAGTTAGATGTATCTATTGATAAGTTAGAAACTTGTTTTCATTTCCGGCATCATACAGTTTTTTAAGGGGGCGAAATAAATAAAACTCAATTTCCCAAAAATTTTTAATTTTGTTCTGCGGCTCCTCATATAACTTAGCGAAATCTATCTACATATTCAAAAGTTTGGACTTGTAGCATGGTGATCTCTGTGTTAACACTGTTTATTACGATGGTTTTGGTTTTTGATATTTATTTCAAGCCCAACATTACGCACCAATCTTTCCAGATCTTCTAGTTTCGCTTGCATGTGCGAGAGTAGACTAATATCATCCTTATAATCCAAATCCTCTAGTTGGCGTGGAATATTTCATGTAATTTCTCCTCTCTTTGAACAGACTTCGCTTATGATATGAATAATATCATCCCCATACTCCGAATCCTCTAGTTGCCTTGGAATACTTCATTTAATTCCTCCTCTCTTTGAACAGACTTCACTCATAATATCATCCAGCTCAATAGTGAATTGTTGAGGTGATAAAGGGCATCTCTGTTTATTACAAAATGGTTGGCTGATACTCCCGTTGTAAAGAACTGAGAGTACATATCTCTGATGATCAGAATTATTTTCCTACACAAAGTTTTCCATATGACATTGAAGGTTTTCTTGAAGTCTATGCACAGTAGATATAGGATAGTACGCTATTCTATAAATTGCTCTATTTTAATGCGTTGAGTATGGGTATCGTCTAACAGGCGCGGAGAACAAAACCGAAAAATTTTAATATAAAAAAGGAAAAAAAGAAAAATGTAAAATAAATTTTACTTTATTTCCCCACTGGTTGACCTGTTTCCATGCCTGGATTTAAGCCGCTTCTATTTGGTTGGAAATCGGCCTTTTCATCTCGCAGATTGTTCTCTATGTTATTTTGAAGCATTCCCTGTACTTGTATAAGGCGTAAAGCAAAGTTATTGTTGCAATCTTTCAAATCATTACTTTTCGCCAACTTTACAATGATGCCTTTTTTTCAAGTTTTAGGCAGCCTTTCTTCCTCCCAGACTAATGATGTGAGGCTGTAGAAGTTCAGCTGTGGTTTCGATGTCAGCCCAAAGAGTTTAAGCTGGAATTCTATCTTCGCCTTCTGCCTTATTACTTCTTAATTTTCCAATGGCCTCTTTTATCTCATTGAAACTGGAAGGTTTGCTGTTTTTCATTTCGTTGTTTGCAGTAGCTTCATCTATAACGACGTTACTACTTCTTCAAAATGTTCTCTCCATCTTCGCGTTTGTGCATCACTGTTTATTAGTAGCGCACCACCGCGCAGTTGGTACTGCTGCCTAGTAGTATTATTGTTATTCAGCTTAAATTCCCTTCTTTGAGGAATTAGGTTCCAAGTGTCATCTGCTATCCAGGATTTTCTTTGTGATTGCCCAATATCCAGAATTTCGCCTGCGACTTGATATGTTGCCACGATATCTTTCCATGTGTGGGGTTGATTTGATGGTAACTTTTCGCGAATTGAAACTTCTAATGCGTTCTTAGGGACCCTCTTCTGAAGTTGTTGTAGGTAAAGTCGTTTTCGTCTTTAGTGCCTGATAGTTTTTTGCCATTTCAATTTGATCTTGATTTCGCCGGTGATGAGCTCGTGATCACTACCGATGTCTTCATTTTAAAAATTCGAAAAACCATGATGACGTTTTTAAGTTTCTCCGGGATTTGAACCTGGGATGCTCAACCATTACCGAAATGCTTGTACATTAGAAGTATTTTGCAATATGTTATGAAAGATTGTATTTTTGGTGTACAAATAACAAATTAGATCCAAATCATTTGATACTACTTATAAATGTGAAAAATACCTACTGTAGAATATTTTAATCATAAATGACAAACTTGATTAGAAAAGTACTTCCTTTATTTACTAAAAACTCAGGTCATTTTCTATAAGTTGCCAAAACAATAATTTTCAATGGTAGCAGTTTTTCATATGAAATAATTTTAGTAAAATTTTATTAACAATCCTCCCCACTGTGCAACGGTGTAAATTATTGTATAGTTACACGTAAAATACTACCGACATTGACATACATTTCTATCTACTGTATGAATCTGTTCAGTTCTGTCTGCTCTTGTTTTTGCTATTGTTTAATTTTGATTGTTATAATTGTTGTTGGTTTTGCTTTCATCTTCTGCATTTAAGCGGGCGTTGTCAGCTCCTTAAACTCATGAAATTCACTTTATATTTTCTGCTAAATTTGTTCATTTCACAGCTAGCGAGTAGTAGAGGGTGCATTCTTTCACCCCCCCCCCCCCCCAAACAACAATTACTTATATTAACCCAGTTTTTTTTATTTTTTTTTTTTTGTTTTTCGTAAATTTTTTGGTAGTTTGCAATATAAATTACATGCTGGTCTCTTGCATTTTACTAAGAATCTGTAGGGGGTAAAAAAAAAGAAGAAACACAAGACACAGCAAATGAGTGACATTAACTCGTTAACATCATGGTACATTGCATGCCTGATTCGTGTTTAAATGATTTTTTCTCTTTTTATTTGAGTGTCTGTATTAAGAAAATTTGTTAAAATGAATAGTATTCGTAGCTAGAGTATGAATTTTCTTTATATATAGATTATTTTGTGTTGTGCTGTATTGTGCTGGCTTGTTTTCTGTGTGCAGCTTGGAGTTTTTCATTAAGCGTCGTAACTTGTACAAAACCTCACAAATTTGGACAATTTTTCGTTTGAATTATTTTTATAATCTTGTTGAGGTTTAATGAAATGAAAGACCATAATTTATTTTTGGCTTCCTAATCTGTATGTATAAAAAAGGAATGTGCGAAACATGATGAATAAAAACTAAATATTTATTAAAGACTTTTCAAGTTGTTTATACTGAGAGTTTCATTATTTTAAGAGTTTAGGCAGTTTTTATTTAAATTTTTAAATAATTATAATTCAAGGCTGAAATAATTAAATAAAACTTTTCACTAAACATACTTAACAGTTTTTCTAATATCCATTATCCATTCAGTTGTATAAGTAATATAACTAATGTATTCAATACAGTTTGTACTCCAAACGTATGTGTACTACATATAATTATTTATTAAGTATACGCAACAATTAATGATCAAAAATAAGGAGTTCGCTTGTTTAAAAGTGAACTTTTTTTTGGAAAATCTCACAGAAAATGCAAAAGAAAAATAAACAAGTAAACATAAATTTGTAAAGAACATAAACCGAAATAATCTTATGAAAGTATTTATTTTTTATACTTGAAAACCAATGAACTAGGTATATACTAGGTATATTACACCCAGACAAAAATATAGTTACATTATAGTAGAAATATTTACTGTTACTATTTCAAAATTGTTACAAGTTTTTAACAATAATATAGTCACAGTAATTATTTATTTGATTGTGGTAACCATAATATGGTAAATTTAAGATTCACATTGTCGTAACCATATATATGATCTTAGTAAATAAATATAAGTTTATGGTAATCATGTTCATGATGAATCATTATATAATAATATGTTGTTCTCAGATTGTGATATCAATAAGCCCATTTCCAATTTTTGCGGCAAAAATTCAAAGGTTCAACTTTCGCATTTTGAAAAAAAAAATTACGGTTCAATTCCTAACACCTCAGCGACATAAATGCAAAAAATTTATGCCAGTCGACAAGTTTGGCAACTTTTTTAAAATGCTTATTTTTGCAATAGAGCTTTTCGACACATAGTGCAATGGTTGTCACAAACATATACAGTGCAAGCTTGGTATTCGTGACGACCCGTTTATCGCGACGGCTTATTTTTTAACATTGCAGGTTCTATCTTTTGGTATATTAACCTTTTTGGTTGATTTTGATCTTCAATTTTGTCAGTTTATTCGTGTCATTTGTTGTGTAAATACATCTTTTAATATGGGAAAAGTTCTACATATTGTAAAACCAACGATTTCTCAAAAATTAGAGATTTTAAAAAAATGTAAAAGTGAATTTGAGTGAATTACAAGTTACCTCGCGCCTTTAAAGGCTTTTTCAATAATCCTGTAATATACAACTCCAATAATAACGCCTGGATGATATCATTTATATTCAAGAACTGGTTCCATCACGAGTTTGCTACCCACGTAAGTTAATTTTCACCAATTAGTAAAAGTTAGTTGTTCATAAGTAAACATTTTTTAGGTCCGAGAATTTTTGGCTTCAAAAGGTCTGCCGCAAAAAGCAGTTTAGCTTTTGGATAACGCGACGTGTCAGCCAGTTGAGGAACTAAAAAGTGATGACGGTTTAATTATAGCAATGAATCTACCATCCAATTCCACTGCGCTTATTCAACCGTTAGATCAAAACGTTATCAACTTGGTCAAATTAAATTATAAAAAAACAACTGCTCACCTACTTGCTTGATCAGAAGGGAACAAATTTGGAGCTCAAACTAAAAAACTTCAATCTCAAAAATCCAGTTCAGATTCTAGCTACGTCCTGGGATAAAATATTAGTGTCCAATATCCGAAAATCCTGGAACGCCTTGCTCGAATCCGGTACTGAATGGAGTGAAATTTTTTACAACATTTAATTCAGAAAGAAAACGATGATCCTTCTACTATTGGTACACTTATACCTCAAATTGATACGGAACATCTTTTCAAGAATGCTGACATGAACAACTGGATTCAAGAAGAATTACATGTGGAAAGTAATGAGGAGCAAATGGAATTATCAGATACGGAATCATAGGATTTATACGATAGTGGTCATGAAGAAAACATAATTAAGGTGGACAATTGTTTAACATCGATAAACATGTGCATACAATGGCAATATGAACTACGTGATTCAGCTCTTGTTTTATAATAATAAAATAATTTGTTAAAAAAGCAACTCAAAATCTCCAGATTCTTTAAAATTATTTAATATGTAATATGTATATCAATAAAAAGGATTCTAGTTTAAAAAATTACAAAAATTTTTTCAATAAAATGTTGGGTTCTGTTTTCGCGAAAATTCCCAAACAAGAAGAATACACAAGAAAATTTCCGAAATATCCCAAAAAAAAAATTAAAAAGAAAATTTATTTTAAAAGCAAGTGATTTTAAAATTTTAAATCACAATGGTTTACTCTGAAGCGAATGATTTGAATGATGATGTCCAATATATACCAAATTTTCATATCGTTCGGTAAAACAAGGAGGCCGGTTTTATTTAAATAAAATTTGTTTGCATTTAGTCTTTGACTGCATTTGATTTGCTTTGCGTTATATGTTGAGCAGTTAAAAAGCTATAACTAAAAGCAAATTAGTAAATAACAAGGGTTTTTGAATTTTTTTTAAAGAATAAAATTGATTTACAAATTTGTTTGGAGTAAAAATTTACAAAAATGCCACCAAACGTGAATGCCAACGCGAATCACGTCTTCATAGACTGAAAGTGAATTACGTATTGAGAAAACTCGAATCAACGTCTAGAGCCGCAGAAACGGAAAGTGAACGCGAATTAAGGCATTAAGAAATGCATGGCAGTGCATCTTCATCGAAAGCTGCAGAGTCTCCCCAAAAGCATATCGAAAGATTAAAAGCCAATCGCTAGCGAATGGCACGATCAAGAGAAAGAATCTATTTAAAGTAGGCGGCACTTCATTATAATAAGGATGATGACTATAGTAATCACAAGGACGTACTGATTGGCGTAATGAACAAACTTGTTCCAAGCTCTTCTTTCAATTGCTCCCGTCAATAAGCTGAATTAGCAAATTCAATAGAAACTGCCTGGCAAAACAATGAAATACAAATCGATTGACACAGTAATGAACGAATTGTCCTACTGAATTTTTGAATTCATTGGAACCAGCCGGAATGCACCAGATGTAATAACATAGAATGTTGGATTACCGATAATGCTTCTCCGCAACTTAAACGCGTTAATTGAGGAAACAATCATCGCTTGCAACGACTTTGACCATTTGAATTCAAGCGGCTCCAGTTCCCATTCGCCCAAAAGCACAAAGCCAATCGCTGACTTTTGCTGGCTTACATTTCATATTTTTACTCCAAATAAAAAAACGAAAAAGATTGTATATCCTCTGGCCTTAAGATGAATTCATAGACATAATATCCCATTTGCCTTAAATATATTATTTTCTTTTTTTAAGGGCACACTATAGATATCTGCTACAACTTTGATTTCAACAAACAGAGAGACAGAAGGATATCCTTAAATCAACCATATAAGGACATTTCCACGATGAAGAACGCGACATTTAAAGATAAAACAAGTAACAGAGCTAAATTCGGCTGTGCCGAATCTTATAAACCCTTCACCTAAGTATACATATTTACATACATTGCCTTTACCCATGCAAAACTCTTCATATAGAAACAACAACAAGAAAAAATCATAATATTATATTAGATGCAATTGCAAAACATCCGATATTCATATTCACACATTGAGTGCTCACTGATAACTAACCAAATATACACACAACTCTATATTGAAAAAATAACAACAAAAATTAAAATAAACGAAATTATGCATGCGTGTGTTTGATTTATAATACTTATTCATTCCACATTGTAGAACAGAGGTGTGCAAAAGTAAATTATCTCACCAACACATTCAATTCTTTATTTTGTTCAGTGCACCTACAAACAAACAAATACAAAAACTGAAAAAATAAAGAAAAAGTCATACACCCGTGCTCATGCGCTTTTGTAGTTGTCTCGTTGAGTGGACAACGACTACTAAATTGTAAGAGAATAAGAATACGTGTTATTTGATTTTGCACAATTGTACTATGGGCTGCGCACCATTGTTGTAGAATGTTGTTGTTGGGTGTGTGTGGTGTTTTCGTATGATAGAGTTGCTCATATGAAACTCATTTTAAACAACTCTCTCTTTATATATACCCTTGCCTCTCATGGTGAAGGGTATAAAGACAAAAACAAAATACGCAACCAACGCACATGATTTTTTGTCAAAGCATGCAATAAATTGTGTTTTTTTATGAAATTTTCAGAGGTTGTCTCGGATTTTTGCTTATATCTCCGTTATTTATGGACGGATATTGCTGATTTTAAATAGCAAACTTCTCGAAAGCATGTCTGACAGAATTATTGAAGATTTGGATCCCGAAGATAACTGGGGTCTTCAGAACATTGATTTCAACAGACAGACAGGCGGAGAGACAGACAGACGGACATGGCTTAATCGACTCCGCTATATATAAGGATCCAGAATATATATACTTTATAGGGTCGGAAAATTATATTATGGAAATTACAAACGAAATGACAAATTTATATATACCCTTCTCACGAAGGTGAAGGGTATAAAAACTAAGAAACCTTAAATGTTTTTCTTGCATTTTAGTAGCACTATGTTTAATGCAAAATATAGGTTTTGATTCTTTTATTGTTTCCAATACATATTAGCAATAAACTTGATAATAAGAACGCGACAAAAAATGTAGCTTGCTTTCAACTACATTTAAAAAAATGGAAAAATCTGAGAATGTATAATATTATTATCGACTTTAAAGATAATTTTTTAAAATTAAAGTAGAATAAAGGAAATTCTTCTGTTTATTGAGGTCACATACAATATAAGCGTTCGTTAACTTTTAATAATCTTTAATAGGATTTAGAACGCGACATTTATTATATTAATAAGGGTTAGTTCAAGTAATTTCCAGAAATGCTTCGTATTTTTATTTATTGGTTTGACATACTTTTTACATACTGCTTCAGTAACTTCAACTTTAATTACGCGCATCTGGTAATGCATTTTCTGACAATTTTTGCTTTTAGGTATAAGACTTAAACAGGCTTCGCCCAGTAAAGATTTATTTTACTGCAGATATGTTGCGAAATACTATAAAAATATCGTGGAGTATTGATAACAACGTAACAACGAGTATTGAAAGAACGCGACATTAGAACATATGAAGAAAATCAAATTAAAAATTTACCATTAATCCACCTTTGTTTGACCGCTTTTCACTTGTTTTATAATGATTGGTTTTCTGATAGAAAAATTGCATAAAATATGTACAATCAGAGAAAATGCCATCATGCTAATAGCAAGATAAAAATAAATTGAAAGTTTGTAGGCCAATTTTCTCATGATACCAATTCAAAATTAGCTGTAGATATATTTAAAAATTTGTTCGTCCCAGCAAATTAACTGGAGCTTTGGAAAGTGGATTACAATAGTGGGATGGACAAACGAATATTAATTTGTTAATTACCTTACTTTTCCCTTTTGTACCCTTGACCAGAGTTTCAAATTTCTAGAAAATTTGTTTGTTATTCATTTCAAAAGAAATAAATTTGTTAAAGACACCTGAGTTATCAACACAGTGATATTTTTCAGGTTTTTTTGAAATTCTTTCATAACACTTATAAAAAAAAACGCATTTTCCATTATTTTTTCGTATTTGTAACACATTGTTGTACACCTTAAAATATTACTTATGTATGTATTTCCCAAGACTCTTATAGAAAACAACAAAGCAGTTCAGGACTTATTTTACAGCTGTAAGCCTCCCACTGTCCCCTCCCATTGGAACAACATTGTGTGTGTGGGAGTAGTTTGCTGTTTTTAATTTTCCGTTTGTCTTTAATATAAAACAAGTAAGAAAGTATGGTCGGTCAAGCCCGACCAGATAATACCCTACACTAAGTAAATGAGCAAAAACATTTTTCTTTCAAAATTTCAATAATTTATGTTCGTGAGCGATTTTCGGAAGTGGGCCTTATATGGGAGCTATGACAAATTATGAACCGATCACCACGAAATTTGGTCACGTGATTAATGTTTATATGAAAGTTATTTATGTTGAATTTTATGTGTATACCAACATTTGTAGGAGATTTATGCTCGTTAAAGTGATTATCGGAAGCAGGCCTTATATGGGAGCTATGACTAATTATGGACCGATCATAACAAAATTTGGTGACATGAATTCCCTATATATAAAACTTATTTGGACAAAAACTTGTGTAGATACCTATATAAATTAAACATTTGTGACGGATAAAATCCACTTTCGGGAGGACATTTGTATGGGGGCTAGGTCAAATAATGAACCGATTTCAGCCAGTTTCAATAGGGATCGTCCTTGGGCAGAAAAAATGATATGTACCAAATTTTATCGAAATATCTTTAAAATTGCGGCCTGTACTCTGCGCACAAGCTTTACATGGACAGCCAGCCAACCAGCCAGCCAGCCAGCCAGACGGACGGACGGACGGACGGACGGACGGACGGACATCGTTTAATCGACTCAGAAAGTGATTCTAAGTCGATCGGTATACTTTAAGGTGGGTGTTAGACTAATATTTTTGGGCGTTACAAACATCTGCACAAATCCATTATACCCTCCCCACTATGGTGGTGTAGGGTATAAAAACACAAAAAACGCGGTCATTGAAATGAGTTTTGTATTCTTTTGCTTTTTTCTGCCTTTTGTTTCTTAATTACACTGCTTGGTTACTTCTATTGTTGCAGCCAAAGAAAAGACATGTTTAAGGTACTTGCAACGCACACAAAAGCTTAAACACATACAAACATATACGATCTCTCACCTACAGGGAGAAACAGTTTTTAACAAAATAGGCATTGTGTATTTCTTAACATTTCCTGTGGATACAACAAATAAAAATATAAAAAACTTTACAGCAACAACGAGACAACACAAAAAACAATGTTGTTTCGTAAAACATTGTCATATGAAATGAAATAAACTAAAAATGACGCATGCTACAGCAACAACAACTTTTAACAAACAAACAAAAAAAAAAAGGATTAAATCATTTTAACATTCGTTGCTGCGCTCATACATTCCTCATTGCCTACAGACGCTGTAGCAACATGATGAGGTGGCCCACAACAATTTTGTAAATGAAAAAGGAAGAAAATTCAAATGGAAAATGAAAATGAACGCACGTGTGTCACGATTTGTAACGCAATATAATTCATTGCGAAAATTTTATTTCTTTCTTTTATATAGTTTTTTTTTTTGTTAACATTTCTGTTTTTTATTGTTGTAGACGCTTTTAAAGCTGCAGATTATTTTTGTTCTATTGTTTTTCTTTTGTTTTTGTTCGTTCATACCTCTTTTACACGTTGGCTTCTGAGGTTGTCAGCAGTGAAGCTGTAGTGAAAGAATTGAGTGATTTAAAAAAAAATACAAAAAACTTTTTTTATTTTTCAACTTTTAAGTTCTTTTTTAACTTTTTTCAGCATGTTTTTATTTTGCTGAAAAATGCATACCATTTGTTTGTGCTGAAGATTATCAACAATTCTAGGTAAATCTCTACTTAAGACAATTGATGGCTATTTGAAGTTTTTCCGTTTCTCTGTTTGTTTCAGGTTAAGGATAGAATTTATGAATAATACATGAGTATATGAGGTGATATGTTCAATTGAAATGAATTGAGATAGAAAGAAACTCAATTTTATTGTAGGCTTTAGGCTACTTTACAAAAATGTTATAGATTTAAGCTTAGAATTTTATGTGCATTTTTAATTTTCATATAGATTTTAATAATTCTTTTGAAATAAGTATTTCTAAAGTAATTGGAGCCAAGGTTACTCAAACCAGAGTCCAGAATCTGCAATTTAAGTTTTAACTGAAAGAAAAATTGACCACGCCCACTTTTCTTCGATATATCTAAAACCGCAGAACACCTGGACCGATTTGGCAAACTTTTTTTAAATGTTCGAAATAGTCCACAAAAGTTTCTTTTTATTAAATCGTTGGGTAATTTTATCCGTTGGATTCCGTTTTCACCACTACTCTCCAAAACATTAAGAGAATGTGTTACAACGAGTTGATAGACCACCATCTACAAAATCAACCATTTTTTTTTTTAATGTGCCGGAATGATGAATTTGCCCGAAAGATATTATACTTGGAATCAATAGTCAAAGAAATATCACAGCGGAAACAAGGAAATCCAGTTCCAGGTTTCCCCCATTTATTTTCCACCGATTCATTAGTTCGCATTTACACAGTTCATCCAATAAACGATGAGTGTTTGTATTTGCGTCTGCTATTAGGCGAATTGTGTAACAAGTACAGAGAATCGTGTCAACGCTTGCGTTTGTTAGAGAATTACACTCAGTGGGAATACACACGAAGATGCTTTGCTTTCGTCAAATACTCATCAAATACGAGCATTGTTTTCGATAATTATCTTAGCATGATTCCCATCCAAACCGACTGATTGGTGGAGCAAATGCAAAGATGCCATGTGTGATGCTATTTAGCATCAGAAGCGTATTAGAACATTAATTCCAAAATTGAAACTGAGAGAGGAAATTTACGGAGCTTTGATATTAATTGAGGACATCTGCTTGGTGATGTCGAACAAGGTATTATCTGAATTAGGCTTGGCAGCTACCAATCGTCCGATGCACGACGCATTTAATCAAGAGTTGCGACGAAAGGGGTGGATTGCGATGCCTTGAGGGAATCAGTTCGAACAAACGTTCCACTGTTGAATCGACAACAGAATTTTACTACACTTGCACTTGCTTCATTAGGAATTGCAGCTACGTTGTTGGAAGGCGGTAGAACTGCTCATTCAACACTTAAGTTGCCATTGAATATGAAAATCCAACATGCTACATTTACAAGAACAGTGCGATGGACAAAGTTTTGCCGCAAAGCAAACTGATCGTTTGAAATGAGTGTACAATGGCACATAAAAAGTCTTTTGAGATTTGAGAAACAATCAATGTCGGTTTGGTAGTACGATGATTCTGTTGGCAGGTGATTTTCGGCAAACATTGCCAGTAATTCCAGGGTCAACGCCAGCCGATGAACTTAAAGCATGCTCGAAGTCATCCGTTTTGTGAAAACACATTAAGAAAATCAAATTGACAGTGAACATGCGAGTCGAGCTGCAGAACGATCAATACGGAGAAGTATGTTCCAAACAATTGCTTGACATTGGGAACAGAAAAATCCTAGTTAACATTTCGACCGGCTGCATTCAATTTCCTGTCGCATTCTGCCAGTTCACCGAATCAAAAACCGAACTCATCCGAAAGGTATTACCAAACATTGCGCAAAATTACAATTGGTTGAGCGAACCTTTATGCGAAAAACATTGATGTCGACGAATTGAATTTTAAGATTCAAAGTGAAATCACTGTCAAATTGATTACGTGCAAATCGGTGGATTCCGTTACTTCCCAAGATGAGAGAGTTTAAACTCTTTGGAATTATCCGTAATACCACCTCACATTCTCCAACTGAAAGTCGAATCGGTAATAATAATGTTACGAAACATAAACCAACCACGTCTATGTAATGGTACCCGACAATACTTAAAAGAAAGTACAAAGGATAAGACGTTTTGATACCACGGTTCCCAATGACTGCGACTGATGCAGTTTCCGGTACGGCTTAAATAACAAATCTTAAGAGCAGTCATTGCGTGATTGCGGCATTAACCTTCCATGCTTCTCGAATGGTCAATTGTATGTCGCCTGTTCCAGTGTCACAACATCATCAGCATTATTTGTTTACGCGCCAGACAACAAAACTCAAAATGTCGTGTAGAGCACTGCAATGAACGAAATTAAGTATGATATCACAGCAAAGCAATTGAAAAAAAGTATTTCTTTATTTTAATTGGTTAATTGAACATCGATATTTCAATCAAAATGTAAATAGAACAGCATAAAATTCATTGTTCATATTTTATATCAAACATACCCAAAACCATCGAGAAAATATAGAGAGGAAACTAGAAAAAAAAATAAAACAAAAAAATTACACAAAAAAGTTACACACACGAGTGTTATTTTTGCTTTCAGATAGTTTTGTTTACTAATACATTCTCATCACCTAGGTTTTTGACAACTGAGTTGATCTTTGACAGAAGAGTTTCCGCTCCATGTATATTTTCTCTATGCCCAAAACCTATATGAATGAAAATAATAGTTCAAAAATATGTTTTTTTTTTTTCTCTTAAAAGCTTCTCGAACACAAACATTTGTTCTAATTTGAACAGAACAACGTCTGTCGGGTCAGATAGTAAATAAAAATATGAGAATTTTTGCGATTTTGGAAAAAAAAAAATTACTTATTTGGCCATATTTTAGCGAATGAGCTCAATATCCTTACAGTTATGAATTTTAAGTAAAACCTATTTAGACTATTATAGTCCAGATAATTTTAAATATAGTCTGAAAGTTTTACTAAAATTGGAAAACGCCAATCCTTAAATCGTGAAGATCAAAAGTAAAATATTTCAATATTTGGAATATCTCATATCTGGGCCGATTTTGATGAAACTTAAGAAAAATGTAATATGAAGTCTAGTATTTATAATAACAGTACAAAAATGGAAATTAACTCTTAATAGGACTTGGGGTTAAAATTACACTCAACTTTTAACATCAAGAAAAACGCAGTTAATGTGATGCTAATTTTAATGATTTTTATAATTAAACAAATTCAAGTTATTTTTTAAAAATTTCAAATTAACTAACACCCACCTTAAAGTATATCGTTCGACTCAGAATCACTTTCTGAGTCGATTAAACGATGTCCGTCAGTCCGTCCGTCCGTCTGGTTGGTTGTCCATGTAAACCTTGTGCGCAGGGTACAGGTCGCAATTTTTAAGATATTTCGATAAAATTTAGTACTATCATTTTTTCTGCCCAGGGACCAAGAAATTGGCTGAAATCGGTCCATTATTTCACATAGCCCCCATACAAATGTCCTCCCGAAATTGGGCTTTATCGGTCATAAATGTTTAATTTATATAGGTATCTACACACATTTTTCTCCAAATAAGTTTTATATATACCAAATTTATGTCACCAAATTTTGTTGTGATCGGTCCATAATTAGTCATAGCTCCCATAGAAGGCCTGCTTCCGATAATCACTTTAAGGAGCATAAATCTCCTTAAAATGTTGGTATACACATAAAATGCAACATAAATAACTTTCATATAGACATTAATCAGATGACCAAATTTCATGGTGATCGGTCTATAATTTTTCATAGCTCCCATATAAGGCCCACTTCCGAAAAACACTCACGAATTTTGCTCATTTACTTAGTGTAGGGTATTATAAGGTCGGGCTTGACCGACCATACTTTCTTACTTGTTTTAACTAAAATTCACAAAACTCAATGTATCAATCGAAACAATACTACCAATTAATACGATTTGCATTTATGGATAAACAGAACGAAAAGTATGTGACCTTATAAGGAGTGAGATCGAAAAATTCTTAACATACATATATGTTAATAAAAACATAACCACTAAACTTATAGTTTTAATTTCTTTTTTAGTTGATTGAAATTATTATTACAATTTACAAAAAAAAAAAAAAAAATATTTTTATAGTTTTAATCACTAGTGATGAAATTTTGAACCTTTTTCGGAAACCCTTCCATTATGGTTTTTATAGTGCTTTCTGTCACTTTGTTCGAACACTTTGTCCATCTCCGTTCTACCACACTTTTGGACACGTTTTTTGTGCTCTTCAATTCTCTTTTAACAAGAGCTCAATATCTCTCCACTGCCCTTAGCTCCAGGCAGTTTGGAGGATTTGCCTCTATTGGAACAAATACCACATTATTGTTCTTGTACCACTTAATACCTTGCTTGAATAGTGACAGGATGCCAATTTAGGCCAATAACAAGTGGCCACATTAAGAAGTCTTATGAATGGAAGCAGTCTCTTTTGTAAGCATTCCTTGATGTAAATTTCGGTATTTTGTAACAAATGTTTGGCTTCTTTGCCGTAACTGCATATTGCTTGCCATACCAAGAACTTTTTGCCAAATTTAGTCTCCTTTTGGGTCCTAAACTTTTCTACAACATACCCTCGAGCATCAGCAACATAAAAATATTCACCCGGAAGCTGCGAAAAATTTTCCATACGTACGTTTCGTCATCCATTATGCAGCAGGTATATTTTTGCATAAAATTTCACTTCAATTTCCGTGCTCTGTCTTTGGCCTCTAAATTTTTAGCAGCGTTCCTGTAAGGAACCTTTTGAGCCTTGTATGTTCTTAAACCTGCATTAGCTTTAACTTTTCGTAGCAAATAGTACGAGCACTGAGCTAACCGGTCTGCTTTCCTACCGGATGTGTTGGGAGCTCTTTTGAAAATGATTTTTATTTGTTTGACTTTAGAAACATCATGTGGACCATTCCTTCTACCTGAACCAGGCTTTCTATCAACGGACAAGTTCTCTCGGTACTGTTTAATAACATTGGAAACAGTTTGACGGCAGACCATTGAATGCTTGGCCAACTTTTTGTAGGACCAAGTTGGATTTTGTTGAAAATATTTAATAATTTTAGTATGCACTTTTATCTTTTCACTCATTTTAATCAGATTAACAACAAATGAACATAATTGATATTAAACATAATAACTGACATGTTTTACAAAGGTAACTTGATAAAAAAAAAAATCAAATAATACTTGGGTTAAAAGTTTTAATAAAAAACTTGTGTTAAGAATTTTACGATTTCACTCCTTAATTTGACGGACACCATATTTTTACAAAAATCATTTCAGAATTTCGACCAACCTTCTTACCCAACATGCATTGTTAGTAATTTTTACTTTATTTAATAGTTGTATTTCATATAAGTTGTATATTTGAATTGTTTATAACTTTTAAACCGTAATTTTATTGAAAACTTTTTATTTGTGGTCATAGGCAGTTTATTTAAACATATCATAAATTCCCTTGCAGTAGGTAATTCAATGTATGAATGCTATAACTAAGTATATATACAAAGGTTTTTTGAAAGTGTGGGAGTAACCTGAATTGCATTTCAAAAAATAAAATACCATAAACTTTTTAGGCCATCAATAAATAGTTTTCTTACACACATGCAAACACATACAACACAGATACAAGCAAATATATAAAATATGGAAACCTTCTTTAAGAAACAGGAAATTGAAATTTATTTATTATCGCTTTATGAAAATCCGAGTTAAGTACATACAGATATATATGTATATAATATTTCAATTCGACAGCTGTGGGTGCAAAAACACAAAAAAGAGGAGGAAGTCATAAGTAACCTTGGCCGTGTTTTATCACAACACATCCTTGGAAAACAATGATTGTTTTTTGGCGTTTTGTTTCAAAATCTTTTTTTTTATAATTTTTGGAATGAATATATTAAGTAGTAGTGGTATGAAGGTAGTAGTAAATGTATTTTACACAAACATTCATAAATATGTACAAAGTAGCATATAAAGTACAGTGTGCCAAATTAGAAATGAAAAAAATTTTTATTTTTTTTATTTTTCATATTTCAGACCAAAAAAAAAATTATCACAACAAAGAAATATTCTTTTAAATGCTCTACAACTGACAGAGCAAAAATAATAAATGGTCTAAACAACAGCAACAACTGTTTAAACTTATACATACTTGCATGAACATGCATGCATACATAGATGTATATATGTGCATGAATTCATAGAAACATGCATAAATTCATAGTTGTACATTCACTCAGACAAAAGAATAAGAATAAAACAGTATGACTAGGTTCAGTTGTATTACTTAATAATACCAAAAGTAAGTTAACGAGTTGAGGAGACTTTCGAGGTACCCTAAATTATACATACACACATTTACACGCATTTCCGACAACGGAACACACATGAAACAAAATAATTACATCGAGTTGTTTGTTTAGAGGCAATTAATATTTCACCAAGGAATAATACTTTAACGCAAGTAACACAATTCAAGTAAATTGTAGCATATTTTTAGCAAGAGCATATCATACGCAAAAACAAATAATTTTTATAACAAGTAAGAGTGTTATAATTTGGCAGTGCCGGGTCTTATATACCCATCATAAATAAGAGCTAGTTTTTGGGATAAAGATAATCTACATTCTATATTTAAACCTAGGTTAAACTAAAAATTGTGTTTCTCATTTATTGTTTATTTAGTATATAATCTAGGCTTAACTGAGCATCAATGGCGAGTTTAATTAACAATTCAGCACAACAGTTCTTACTCATACTCACAACACATCGACATAATACTCATACGAACTCAAAACTGTTTGATTCATAAGTTACTATTGATTCAATTCATTCGACTCATGCATTGTAAGCAATTTTAGGTATTTTGAATTTTCTTCATGAAAATAAATTTTTGGTGGGAAATATCATTGATCACAGATTTTCATTAATTTCGCTCTAGGGCCTGCAATTTAAGCAATTTTATATATTTTGATATTTTCGTTATAAAAATCAATTTTTGGTGGAAAATATGTGTGATCACAGATTTCCATTAATTTCGCTCTAGGGCCTTTAGTTTATGAATTATAAGCAATTTTAGATATTTTGGAATTTTCTTCATGTAAATCAATTTTTGGTGGGAAATATGAATGATCACAGATTTTCATTAATTTTGCTCTAGGTCCTTTAGTTTACTAATTATAAGCAATTTTAGATATTTTGGAATTTTCGTTATAAAAATCAATTTTTGGTGGGAAATATGAGTGATCACAGATTTCCATTATTTTCGCTCTAGGGCCTTTAGTTTACTAATTATAAGCAATTTTAGATATTTTGGAATTTTCTTCATGAAAAACAATTTTTGGTGGAAAATATGAGTGATCTCAGATTTCGATTATATTCGCTCTAGGCCCTTTAGTTTATGAATTACAAGCAATTTTAGATATTTTGGAATTTTCGTTATACAAATCAATTTTTGGTGGGAAATATAAATGATCACATCTTTCCATTAATTTCGCTCTAGGGCCTGTAGTTTACTAATTATAAGCAATTTTAGATATTTTGGAATTTTCTTCATGAAAAATAATTTTTGGTGGGAAATATGAGTGATCACAGATTTCCATTAATTTTGCTCTAGGGGCCTTAGTTTATGAATTATAAGCAATTTTAGATATTTTGGAATTTTCTTATAAAAATAAATTTTTGGTAAGATATATGAGTGATCACAGATTTGCATTATTATCGCTCTAGGCCCTTTAGTTTACTAACTACAAGCAATTTTTGATATTTTGAAATTTTCGTGATAAAAATCAATTTTTGGTAAGATTATGACTGATCACAGATTTCCATTAACTTCGTTCTAGGGCCTTTAGTTTATGAATTATAAGCAATTTTAGATATTTTAGAATTTTCGTTATAAAAATCAAATTTTGGTGGGAAATATGAGTGATCACAGATTTCCATTAATTTCGCTCTAGGTCATGTAGTTTATGTATTATAAGCAATTTTAGATATTTTGGAATTTTCGTGATAAAAATCAATTTTTGGTGGGATATATGAGTGATCACAGATTTTCATTAATTTCGCTCTAGGGCCTTTAGTTTACTAATTATAAGCAATTTTAGGTATTTTGGAATTTTCGTTTTAAAAATTAATTTTTGGTGGGAAATATGAGTGATCTCAGATTTCCATTAATTTCGCTCTAGGACCTTTAGTTTATGAATTATAAGCAATTTTATATATTTTGGAATTTTCGTGATAAAAATCAATTTTTGGTAAGATATATGAGTGATCACAGATTTCCATTAATTTCGCTCTAGGGCCTTTAGTTTACTAAATATAAGCAATTTTAGATATTTTGGAATTTTCGTGATAAAAATCAATTTTTGGTAAGATATATGAGTGATCACAGATTTTCATTAATTTCGCTCTAGGGCCTTTAGTTTATGAATTAAAAGCAATTTTAGATATTTTGGAATTTTCTTCATAAAAAATAATTTTTGGTGGGAAAAATGAATGATCACAGATTTCCATTAATTTAGCTCTAGGTCCTTTAGTTTACTAATTATAAGCAATTTTAGATATTTTGGAATTTTCTTCATGGAAAATCAATTTTTGGTGGAAAATATGAGTGATCACAGATTTTCATTAATTTCGCTCTAGGACCTTTAGTTTATGAATTATAAGCAATTTTATATATTTTGGAATTTTCTTCACGCAAAACAATTTTTGGTGGGAAATATGAGTGATCACAGATTTGCATTATTTTCGCTCTAGGGCCTTTAGTTTACTAATTATAAGCAATTTTAGATATTTTAGAATTTTCGCGATAAAAATCAATTTTTGGTAAGATATATGAGTGATCACAGATTTCCATTATTTTCGCTCTATGGCCTTTAGTTTACTAATTATAAGCAATTTTAGATATTTTGGAATTTTCTTCATGAAAAACAATTTTTGGTGGAAAATATGAATGATCACAGATTTCCATTAATTTTGCTCTAGGGGCTTTAGTTTATGAATTATAAGCAATTTTAGATATTTTGGAATTTTCGTGATAAAAATCAATTTTTGGTGGGAAATATAATGATCACAGATCTCCATTAATTTCACTCTAGGTCCTTTAGTTTACTAATTATAAGCAATTTTAGATATTTTGGAATTTTCATTATAAAAATCAATTTTTTATGGGAAATATGAGTGATCACAGATTTCCATTAATTTCGCTCTAGGCCCTTTAGTTTACTAATTATAAGCAATTTAAGATATTTTGGAATTTTCTTCAAGAAAAACAATTTTTGGTGGGAAATATGAGTGATCACAGATTTCCATTAATTTCGCTCTAGGTCCTTTAGTTTACTAATTATAAGCAATTTTAGATATTTTGGAATTTTCGCGATAAAAATCAATTTTTGGTGGGAAATATGAGTGATCACAGATTTTCATTAATTTCGCTCTAGGGCCTTTAGTTTATGAATTATAAGCAATTTTAGATATTTTGTAATTTTTTTTATGAAAAACAATATTTGGTGGGAAATATGAATGATCTCAGATTTCCATTATTTTCGCTCTAGGTCCTTCAGTTTACTAATTATAAGCAATTTTAGATATTTTGGAATTTTCGCGATAAAAATCAATTTTTGGTGGGAAATATGAGTGATCACAGATATTCATCAATTTCGCTCTTGGGGCCTTAGTTAATGAATTATAAGCAATTTAAATATTTTGGAATTTTGTTCATGAAAATCAATTTTGGTGGGAAATATGAGTGATCACAGATTTCCATTAATTTCATTCTAGGCCCTTTAGTTTACGAATTATAAGCAATTTCAGATATTTTGGAATTTTCTTCATGGAAAATCAATTTTTGGTGGGAAATATGAGTGATCTCAGATTTCCATTATTTTCGCTCTAGGGCCTTTAGTTTATGAATTATAAGCAATTTTAGATATTTTGGAATTTTCGTGATAAAAATCAATGTTTGGTAAGATATATGAGTGATCACAGATTTTCATTAATTTCGCTCTAGGGCCTTTAGTTTACTAATTATAAACAATTTAAGATATTTTGGAATTTTCTTCACAAAAACAATTTTTGGTGGAAAATATGAGTGTTCTCAGATTTCCATTATTTTCGCTCTAGGGCCTTTAGTTTATGAATTATAAGCAATTTTAGATATTTTGGAATTTTCGTGATAAAAATCAATTTTTGGTAAGATATATGAGTGATCACAGATTTTCATTAATTTCGCTCTAGGGCCTTTAGTTTATGAATTAAAAGCAATTTTAGATATTCTGGAATTTTCTTCATAAAAAATAATTCTTGGTGGGAAATATGAATGATCACAGATTTCCATTAATTTCGCTCTAGGCCACTTAGTTTACTAATTATAAGCAATTTTAGATATTTTGGAATTTTCTTCATGGAAAATCAATTTTTGGTGGGAAATATGAGTGATCACAGATTTCCATTAATTTCGCTCTAGGCCACTTAGTTTACTAATTATAAGCAATTTTAGATATTTTGGAATTTTCTTCATTAAAATGGTTTTGGTGGGAAATATGTGTGATCACAGATTTCAATTACTTTTGCTCTAGGCCCTTTAGTTTACTAATTATAAGCAATTTTAGATATTTTCGAATTTTCGTTATAAAAATCAATTTTTGTGGGAAATATAAGTGATCACAGATTTCCATTAATTTCGCTCTAGGTCCTTTAGTTTACTAATTATAAGCAATTATAGATATTTTGGAATTTTCGTTATAAAAATAAATTTTTGGTGGGAAATATGAGTGATCACAGATTTCCATTAATTTCGCTCTAGGTCCTTTAGTTTACTAATTATAAGCAATTTTAGATATTTTGGAATTTTCTTTATGAAAAATCAATTTTTGGTGGGAAATATGAGTGATTACAGATTTCTATTAATTATGCTCTAGGCCCCTTAGTTTATGAATTATAAGTAATTTTAGAATTTTCGTTATCAAATTCAATTTTTGGTGGGAAATATGAGTGATTACAGATTTCCATTAATTTCGCTCTAGGTCCTTTAGCTTACTAATTATAAGCAATTTTAGATATTTTGGAATTTTCGTTATAAAAATCAATTTTTGGTGGAAAATATGAGTGATCACAGATTTCCATTAATTTCGCTCTAGGCCACTTAGTTTACTAATTATAAGCAATTTTAGATATTTTGGAATTTTCTTCACGAAAAACAATTTTTGGTGGGAAATATGAGTGATCTCAGATTTCCATTATTATCGCTCTGGGGCCTTTAGTTTATGAATTATAAGCAATTTTAGATATTTTGGAATTTTCGTGATAAAAATCAATTTTTGGTGGGAAATATGAGTGATCACAGATTTCCATTATTTTCGCTCTAGGACCTTTAGTTTACTAATTATAAGCAATTTTAGAAATTTTCGTGATAAAAATCAATTTTTGGTGGGAAATATGAGTGATCACAGATTTTCATTAATTTCGCTCTAGGGCCTTTAGTTTATGAATTATAAGCAATATTAGATACTTTGTAATTTTTCTTATGAAAAACAATATTTGGTGGGAAATATGAATGATCTCAGATTTCCATTATTTTCGCTCTAGGACTTTTAGTTTATGAATAATAAGCAATTTTAGATATTTTGGAATTTTCGTGATAATAATCAATTTTTGGTGGGAAATATGAGTGATCACAGATTTCCATTAATTTCGCTCTAGGTCCTTTAGTTTACTAATTATAAGCAATTTTAGATATTTTGGAATTTTCTTTATGAAAAATCAATTTTTGGTGGGAAATATGAGTGATTACAGATTTCTATTAATTATGCTCTAGGCCCCTTAGTTTATGAATTATAAGTAATTTTAGAATTTTCGTTATCAAATTCAATTTTTGGTGGGAAATATGAGTGATCACAGATTTCCATTAATTTCGCTCTAGGTCCTTTAGTTTACTAATTATAAGCAATTTTAGATATTTTGGAATTTTCTTCATGAAAATCAATTTTTGGTGGAAAATATGAGTGATCACAGATTTCCATTAATTTCGCTCTAGGGCCTTTAGTTTACTAATTATAAGCAATTTTAGAAATTTTCGTGATAAAAATCAATTTTTGGTGGGAAATATGAGTGATCACAGATTTTCATTAATTTCGCTCTAGGGCCTTTAGTTTATGAATTATAAGCAATTTTAGATATTTTGTAATTTTTTTATGAAAAACAATATTTGGTGGGAAATATGAATGATCACAGATTTCCATTAATTTCGCTCTAGGTCCTTTAGTTTACTAATTATAAGCAATTTTAGATATTTTGGAATTTTCTTCATGAAAAACTATTTTTGGTGGAAAATATGAATGATCACAGATTTCCATTAATTTTGCTCTAGGGGCTTTAGTTTATGAATTATAAGCAATTTTAGATATTTTGGAATTTTCGTGATAAAAATCAATTTTTGGTGGGAAATATAATGATCACAGATCTCCATTAATTTCGCTCTAGGTCCTTTAGTTTACTAACCATAAGCAATTTTAGATATTTTGGAATTTTCATTATAAAAATCAATTTTTTATGGGAAATATGAGTGATCACAGATTTCCATTAATTTCGCTCTAGGCCCTTTAGTTTACTAATTATAAGCAATTTCAGATATTTTGGAATTTTCTTCATGAAAATAAATTTTTGGTGGGAAATATGAGTGATCACAGATTTCCATTATTTTCGCTCTATGGCCTTTAGTTTATGATTTAAAAGCAATTTTAGATATTTTGGAATTTTCTTCATGAAAAATAATTTTTGGTGGAAAATATGAGTGATCACATATTTCCATTATTTTCGCTCTAGGGCATTTAGTTAATGAATTATGAGTTAGTTAATGAATTTTCGTTATAAAAATCAATTTTTGGCACGGGTACATTAATATTTGATATCCTCCTGCTCAATATATAGTATTTGTCAAGTTTTACAACAAAATTTGAAAAACCAGAACTTTTATGCCACAATACAAACAAAATCCCACAATACCTTGACAACACCGTAGGGCATAGCGTCTAAAAAATATATATATATAACGAGTAGCTATAAAGAAACTTGACACGGCCTAAATACTATCGATTTTGGCAATTGGCACCAAATAGAACTACAAAAATTCCAAAATACATGAAAGAAAAAAAAAACAACAAGAAACAGGAGGTGGACTTTTTTCAACTAAAATTGGAACCTTATTATAAATAGAAGCAACGCCAAAAATCTTATAGAACAACTTTTTAAAATACACAAAAAGTGCTGCTGTTGCTAATTTATCTTATTCTACAAGAGGTAACCAGAGTCCAAGCAGCTTCAGCTAAAAGAAATTATGATAAAAGAGACGTTAAAGTCAGCAGCAATTTGCTGCTGCTATGCACTCCGAGTCGGAAAGCAGAGCCAAGTTAGCTGGCTGCATATTTGTACCGCATTGATATCTATCTATGTACTTATGAGTAAGGTCGTTGTATGTTGTCTCAAAAAAAAATAAATAAAATTGAATTCTAATGCGGCATTTTACTTTAACTAATTCTTGAATAATTTCTTTTTAGTTGATAAGAAAACAAATAAATGACTCTCACCAAATATAATTTAAGATTTTATTTAACAGATAACAAGACAATGTTGTTGGTTGGTACACATGTTTAAAAAGGGTATGTATCTAATTCAATATTTATTTTGCATTCAACAGAAATTTGTACGAGTATGTGCAATTTAATCTGAAAAGATAAAATTGTCATCAACAGATGAATAAACACACTATTAATAAATAGAAGTAAATACAAACAAACTTAATGCCAGAATGTAAAGAATGAATTCATGATATAAATTTTTAAGAAAATTAAAATATGTATTTTCTAAACAAAATATATGCACACATATGCTATATAGCAACTGAGAGCAAAAGTTTTCTGAAGAAAATATATGCAAACTTTTTTTTTAAATAAAATATATGCTCACAATTGCTATAACTATAGCAAATTGAAAATATATACCTACACTAGAGTAGCCCTATTCGCGTTGCTGGACAAGACAATACGGGGTTGGGTCAAAAATTCCGTACCTTTTTGAATGGGCTCTATGCACTTTCTTCAACGTTTCTCAAATTTTTTTATCCATTCCAAAAACTAAGATTTGTTGAGATTTCATTGGAGTCATATCGCTTTCCGCCCAGAGATTTCTTCAGGTTTGGAAACAAAAAATAGTCACTCCGGGCTAAATCCGGAAAATAGGGCGGAAGAGGGAGAATTTCGTAACCTAATTCATGGAATTTTGTGACTAAACGCGGCAGCTATCATGCGGAAAGCTTTATCGTACCCAAGTGATCATTCAAAATTGAAACCACTGAGCCATGTGAGATGCCTATGGCTTCCACAATCTATCGCACTTTCAATCTCCGATCGGCCAACACCATTTTGTAATTTTTACACTTTATTCGGGTGTAGAGACATCAACTGAGCAAGCACAACGTTCTACATCTTCCGTGCATGTACGACTACAATGAAGTTACCATTGCATTTATGGTGCAAAGTTCCTCTAGTCGAGTTTTGTGCCAACGAATCGTCATATGCGGGAATATTTGCTTTACTTCATTAAACAAAGTTCCGCTGAAGCACACTAAAGCTTATGGTGAATGTGTTCCATCTATTTCAATATGAGAAAGATGGTTTGTGTGGTTCAGAAATGGTCATTTTGACACGGAATAAAAAATATCGCTCATGCCAGCCAAAAAAGTTTGAAGACCGAGAGTTGAAGTCATTATTCCACGATAATTGTGAAGCTCAACAAGAGCTTCAAAAATTAATGGGAGCTACTCAGGCAGAAATTTCAAAATGTTAGCGAGCAGCAGGATTCATCCAAAAGTAGAGAAATTGGGTTCCATACGAATTGAAGCCGAGAGACCTGGAAAGACAATACGATATCATGCTTTAACGATATAAAAGAAAATCATTTTTGCACCGAATCATTATTTGCGATGAAAAATAACCCGAAGTGTAAGAGATCGTATGTGAAGCCTGGCCAATCGGCCAAATCGGCACCAAATCCAAAGCGCTAAGGTAATTCTCTGTATATGGTGGGAGTAAAATGGTTTTATCTATTATGAGCTGCTGCAATCTGACCAGACCAACATAGGGAACTCTTACTGAACGTAACTAAATCGTTTGAAGCGAGCATTGGCCGTATTTAAAACCTGCTTTTTGGTCCAGACTCTGCCCCGTCCGACTACTAAGTATTTGTTTCGATCGATCTAGATCGCTCTTTCTGGAATACGCTTCACTTTGGAACAGATTATCCGATATTGGCTTGATTCGTTCTTGGCCTCAAAAGATGAGCAGTGTTTTGGCTCGGAATCCATATGTTTGCCATAAAGATGGAAAAAGTTCATAACTAACAATGGCCAATAATTTGAATAAATTTACAATGTACAAATGTTCAATAAATGTTGTGTGTTGCCCTTTCACGTTCACGTTCACGCGTTTGCATTAAAAATGAAATCTTCTACAAAGTATTGACATTTTCCTAAAAAATAGTGAAAAAACATAAATTTTTTAAAGTTAGAACGTCCAAAAAGAAAAAAATGTTGCAGCACCCAGTTTCCCGCGTGAAAATGAAGGAAATATAAAATTTTCGCCTCAAACTTGCAACGGCTGACCTTGAGCTTTTTTAATAGTTATGGCAAAAGACAAACGAACGGGAAACTGCAATCGTTTAAATTGAAATGGCATATCAGTTGAAATAATTGAGATGCGGTTATTAAAACTTCTTCGCCATTGAATTTCCCACTTAAAATTCTTTGATTTAATAACTCCATTATTAATTAAGAACCTACCAAATGTGTCAATAATTGTGCTTTCTATATTGTTTAATGCGATCTTGAAACTTGGAATTTATTCAAAAAATTGGAAAATTTCTCAAATAATAATGATACCGAAAGCGGGTAAAGATTTAACCCTGCCATCTTCTTATAGATCTATTAGCCTACTCCCTTATTTGTCGAAGCTGTTCGAGAAAATATTCCAGGAAAAGTTCATACCATTTTTGAATTATGAAAATATTATCCCAGTACACCAATTTGATTTCCGTGAACATCATGGCACCATTGAACAAGTCAATCGTTTAACTAGAGAGATTAGAGTATCTTTTGAATTAAAGAAATATTGTTCTGCCGTCTTTTTAGATGTTGCTCAAGCTTTTGACAAGGTATGGCATAAAGGTCTAGTACATAAAATCAAATGTTTACTAATACTATGTACTCATAAATTGCTGGAGTCTTATCTATCGAATAGACTTTTCAGAGTTAAGTTCAATGATTATGTGACAAGACAATACAATATTAGAGCTGGCGTTCCACAGGGAATTGTACTAGGACCTACGTTATATTTGATTTACACCTCTGACTTGCCTACGTGCGATAAATTAACAATTTCTACATTTGCGGATGATACCGCCATTATTAGTTCACACGATAACCCACTCATAGCATCTAGTCAACTACAAAATTATCTCTTACGTGTGGAGACATGGTTGATAAACTGGATCAGACTGCGGTTAATATACCGCAGTCTGATTATGTCACCTACCTTGGTATTCATCTTGATAGACGGCTTACTTGGCGCCGTCACATAGAAACCAAGAGACTTCACATGAAGCTAAAAGCCTCTGGCTTTCATTGGATAATCAGTGATCAATCAAAATAAAGCCTTAAATATGAAGTCATCCTGTATAAGAGCATTTTAAAACCAATTTGGACATATTGAATTCAATTATGGGGAATGGCTAGCAACACCAGTATTGATCTTATACAGTGGGCCCAATCTCAAATTCTTAGGAAGCACTATATAAGAAATGAAAACATCCACATGGACTTAGAAGTGACATTGGTAAAGGAAGAGTTCAAGAAAGTCCGTGAGAAATATATTGTTAAGCTGCAAAACCATCCCAATACGCTTGCAAAACAACTTGTGCAGATCCAAACCCGATCCAGGCTTCGTAGAGCAGATCTACTACCCCGCTAAGATGAGTGCCAGTTAACCATTAAGGCTCTCTTGTTGGAGAGCAACTAGTTTTAATTTTAGTTATAAGATTTAAATACTTATTGTTAGGCCTATAAAGGCAGAATCAATAAATTAATAAAGAATTTAAAACAAAAAAATCTTGCTTCAATTACATATAATTCCTTTATTTTTTGACCGCAAATCTTGTTTTTATATATATAGACAAACTTTACCAGTTGTTCTTCGCTACCCCTATCGTTATAAGATAAAAAAATGTGAAAAGAATTATAAAAAATAGTTTGAATAATAGTTATAGTTCTTATGATATTTAGAAATACATATTTTCTTTATATGTTAGGTGACTCACCCCCTGTTCCGATTCCTCCAATTTTTGGTTTAAACTCATGCAGCGATAAGAAATTAAATCGTGTAAAGTTTGTAGACTTTCACAATTATAGTACTCCAGATATTGGAAAATAGCCTATTCCCATTAGTCCAATTTATGGCTAGACTTCATGCACTGATAAGAAATTGGTTCATAAAAAGTTTGAAGACTATCACAATTATGGTTCTGCAGATATTCGAAAATAACTATTTTCTTTGTATCATGTCTATTTTTAGCCAAGATTCGCACAATGGTACCGAAGTAAATCCTGCAAAGTTTTTCGGCTTTCACAATTAGTTCACCAGATATTCTATAATAAGTATTGATTTTGTATGGAAGGTGCCACGCCCACTTAAAAATTCAAAAAGCCTATTGTTCCTTACAGATATATAGGAACATACAGTAAAAATTTCAAAACGATCGTTCTAGTGGTTTAGGCTCGTATAACATTTTTTGATGTTTTTTCTTGTAAACCATCAGTGAAAGTAAACCTTTCCAACGCAGGTATTGTTTTGTAAATCGGTTAAGTGGTTTTCGAGTTATAAAATTACGAATATATTTATATAAAGATTTGCTATAGCAAATGAGAGCAAAATTTATCTACAGAAAATATATACACACATTTGCTATAACTATAGCAAAAGAGAATAACAATTTTTTAAAGAAAACATATTCATACATTTGCTATAGCATTGAATGAGATTTTATTCCTGTTTAAATCAATTTTCATATAAGAAAAATTCATACATTAACAGATCTGGATAAAAACGATAGTAAAATGTATAATGAGGGCGTTTTGCGAAAAGCATCTAAGAAATTTAAATTTATGACCGTCATATACTAAAAATTAAAGATATTCGTGCTTTAATTATCAAATTAAATCAAGGCAAAATTTGAGTGTGCGGCTGCCTTAAACCAAGTGCATTTTTATTATTTGACTAACTGTTCGACGTGTTTATCTTTGTATCTGGCTGTCTGTCTATCAGTCTGTGCATAAGTTTAAGTTTTATAACAAAACTACGAGTACATATCATGTAAATAAATGTATGTATGTATGTAGAGGAGTGTATCTCTGAGTTTGCCGTTTAAACTGCCGGAGCAATTATAATGCAATTAGTAATCGTCAATTATTATTTTCTTATTATTGCAGTTGTTGTGTAATTTTAAATACTTATACCATCTTCATGCTAAAAACACAACACTCTCATTACTAAACTAGTGTAATGTAATGCATGAAATCATTATCATGCTTTAGTTTAGTCTACTTAAGTTTTCTCTGTTCTGCTGCTGTACTGTGCTGCTACATTTTGTTTTCATATAAATTGTATTTAGTTTTGTATCTGTGCATCTATAAAATACAGATTTGTGTGGTTTTGTTTTGTTTTGATTTTGTCATTATTTGTCTTGTTTAAACTTGAAAAATCTGTGGTGTGTGCATGCATACATTCAGTAATGTTTACTTTTTAGTTTAGTTTAAGTATTTATTTTTGTTGAGATACCGAGATACCGAGTTGATAGTTATTTATTTACTTTATGAGACATTATTGTACAAATTAAATAATGAAAGACATAATGTTTAAGTTAAAATAAACACATTTAATTGTTATTGTAAATTTAAGCTTATTTTTATAGATACCAGTACCTATATATAAATTGTGGTTTTTTTATATTACTGCATATAATGTTTTATTTAAAAAAAAAAAAAAAACAAAACATATCGATTGTTTAGGTATTTAAATATTAAGTCAAGGATATTAAACGGCATTCACAATATTCACAACAATTTAAAACAATTTAATTAAAAAGTCATTGTAGAGCAAAAAAACTGTGCCCTCTCCAAAAACAAAGTTTCTGATCAAGATGAATGGAGTCTACAAAGTAAAGAGAGTAAATGAGTTGAAAAAACACTCTAAATAAGAAATGTAATCGCTAAAACGATATCCATTTGTCGGTGTAAGTAGGCACTACCATTGCTGATGACCATTTTGGGCTGTTTTGAACGTAATTTAAATCGTTCTGGCAAGTTCACGCAGTTTTCATGGATATTCTCTTTAAGAGCACGCCAGATTTTTTGACTTGTTCTAATAGATCCTTGAATTCAAAGAAAGAAATTTGGAGCAGTCAAGTCGGGCTACCTTGATCGCCAAAATTAGACATCAAGAGCCTAGGAAACTCATACTTATAATTGTACATTACATTGTAACTGTTACAAGTACTGTTAGAACTACGGAGTTCACCAAAAAAATAATGCCAGTTTTCATCTTCAACATAAATGAAGCATAATGTAGTGTCTTTGGATTATATGTAATGACGGACACTAATGGTTCTGTTAAGAACTTAGGTAGGTAAGTTCTTATACTCTTCTCCGATATTTTCTTTGAGGGATTTCAGAGTTATGTAAAATTTAGCTACCTTAACGGCCACTGCTATCGCCAAAATGAGACAACTAGAGCCTCGGAAACTCATTCATCGAATTTTTATTTTCCGTCGAAAATGTCTCTCTGACTTTTAGTAGATGTAATGACTCTCTGTAATTGATATATAGATTATCAAATGCCCCAGAAGTGCAACTTTGACTGTAAATAGTATTGTCTCTTGCCTTGACTACAGTACTGCTTGTCTACAGTCGTGCCTAAATGATCTTAAATGTATTTGGTATAGTCTACAGTCTTACTTATAATCTTCTCTAGTCTTATCCAAGCGTGGATCCAGGTCAACCATTTGGGGGGGTTTAAATTGAAATTTTTAATTTTTTTTTTTTCCTTTTTTTATGAAAACTTTTCGGTTTTGGGATCCACCCCTGGTATTGTCTATCGTCTTGACTGTAAGCAGTCTTGACAATAGTACTATCTATAGTCTTGTCAATTCTCTTGACTATAGTATTGTCAATAGACAAGTGTTTTCTATAGTCACGTCAATGGCTATAGTCTTGTCAATATTACTGACTGTAGTCTTGATTATAGTTTCGACTGTAAATAGTCTCGTCTACAGTCTTGTCAATTATCTTGACAATAGTCCTGTCAATTGTCTTAACTATAGGCATTGGCTATAGTCTTGTCTACAGTCTTGTCAATTGAGGTGATTATAGTATTTTCAGTGGTATTGATTATAGTCTTGTCAATTGTACTAACTATACTTTATATTGTCTTGACTATAGACAAGTCAATGGGTATAGACTTGTCAATAGAATAGACTGTTAAAAAGGCAATGACTATAGTCTTATCAATAATATTGACTGTGAATAGTATTGTCAATTGTATTAATTATAGCCTTGACAATTGTCTTGACTATAGTCTTGTAAATTGTCTTCAATATAGGAGCGTCAATATTCTTGAATATTGACAAGTCAATGATTATCGTCTTCTCAATAGCTTCGAATAAAGACAAGTTAATGACTATAGTCTTGCTAATAGTATTGACAGTAGTCTTGACTATAAATTGTCTTGTCTATAATCCTGTCAATAGTGTTGACTACAGTATTGTCAACAGCCTTGAATATAGACAAGTATTATTAATAGTTTTGACTGCAATTTGTCTTGTATATAATCCTGTCTTGACAAAAGTCGTGTCAATTATCATAAATATAGTCAAGTTAGTGACTATAGTCTTGTCGATAGTCTTGACTATAGACAATTCGATAGTTTTCACTATAGACAATTCAATAGTCTTGTCTATGTTACAAGGCAACAGCATTAGTCTTGGATATAGTCTTGACTGTAAATAGTCTTCTCTATAGTCTTGTCAATTGTATTAATTATAGTATTGTCAATTGTCTTGACTATAGTCTTGTAAATTGTCTTGAATATAGGCAAGTAAATGACTATAGTCTTGCCAATATTCTTGACTATAGACAAGTCAATGACTATCGTCTTTTCAATAGCTTTGAATAAAGAGAAGTTAATGACTATAGTCTTGCTAATAGTATTGACAGTAGTCTTGACTATAAATTGTCTTGTCTATAATCCTGTCAATAGTGTTGACTACAGTATTGTCAATAGCCTTGAATATAGACAAGTATTATTAATAGTTTTGACTGTAAATTGTCTTGTATATAATCCTGTCAATAGTTTTGACAAAAGTAGTGTCAATTATCATAAATATAGTCAAGTTAATGACTATAGTCTTGTCGATAGTCTTGAATATAGTCATTTCCATAGTCTTGTCTATGTTGCAAGGCAACAGCATTGACTGTAGTCTTGTCTGTAAATAGTCTTCTTTATAGTCTTATCAATTGTATTAATTATAGTATTGTCAATTGTCTTGACTATAGTTTTGTAAATTGTCTTGAATATAGGCAAGTAAATGTCTATAGTCTTGTCAATATTCTTGACTATAGACAATTCAATAGTCTAGACTACAGACAAGTCAATGACTACCGTCTTCTCAATAGCTTTGAATATAAACAAGTTAATGACTAAAGTCTTGAAAATAGTATTGACAGTAGTCTTGACTGTAAATTGTCTTGTCTATAATCCTGTCAGTAGTCGAGTCGTGTCAATTGTCATAAAGTCAAGTCAATGACTATAGTCTTGTCGATAGTCTTGACTATAGACAAGTCAATTGTCTTGACTATAGATAAATCAATAGCCATGACTATAGACAAGTCAATTACTATAGTCTTAATGTAAATTGTCTTGTCTATAACCCTGTCAATTGCCTTGACTACAGGTAAGTCAATAACTAAAGTCTTGTCAACAGTCTTGACTATAGACAAGTCAATAGTCTTGACTATAGACAAGTCTTATAGTCTTTTCTATAGTTTTGACTGTAAATAGTCTTGTCTAAAGTTTTGTCAATTGTCTTAACTATAGTCTTGTCAATAGTATAGAATATGGTAATTAATCTTGTCTATAGTCTTGTCAATTGTCTTGGTTTTAGTATTGTCAATTGTATTGACTATAGTCTTGCTAATTGCCTCGACTATAGACAAATTTTGTTGCCAATAGTCTTGACTAAAAAAAAAATCAATGACTATAGTCTTGTCCATAATATTGACTGTCGTCTTGACTTAAATAGTCTTATCTATAGTCTTGTCAATTGTCTTGACTATAGACAAGTCAATGATTATCGTCTTGTCAATAGTCTTACCTGTAGTATTTTTTGTAGTCTGCAATTATAAGGATTGCTTTTCTGTAAGGTTTTAAAAATTTTTTGGAGTTATTGAAAAGTCATAATTTCCCGTTTTATATGTTGTTATGGTATACAATATCTGAAATGTAAATAAATGTTCAGTTTATTATATTTTTTACCAAGTTAGCAAAGCAAAACATCTTTGACAATTATGATTTTTTAAAACTCTTCTATTACAAACCTCCCTCCAACAAAACCCCTTAAACTATTATAAACAACAACTCATAGAAATCGCCTGCACTGATGAGACTTTTAAACCCATTCAAACCCCCATTGAAATTAATGAAATTGTTAAAAACAAGAAAGATTTACGTCCATTTGAACATCTTAGAAATGCAAATGAATGTTAAATTCAAATAAAAATCTAAACAAACGACGCATTTGCATTTTCTTTAAATTATTGTGAGAAAAACATTTAATCAAAGAAATAAAGTTCACACAAGTTCAAGTCACAAGTTCAACTTAATGAAAATGGTAATTAATAACAACAACAACAATAAAAAAAAGTAAATGTATAAAAAGATAAACTAACAAATAATTTCTTTAAATTTATAATTTAAATGTACAATGTACAAAGCTAAACTTCCTCTCAAAATTAACAGGCAATTATTGTCTTTAAAGCGAAATAACCAGCAAGATAAAAATACAATAACCATATACAACACAACACAATACAATATAAGTATGTAACATATTTATTTTCCGTTTTTAATTCAATAAAATTTATATTTATTTATTTTTTTTTAATAAAATAAATAGTTAAGCGGCGCCAAAATCAAATTAAAGAAAAATGTGCAATCACATACAAACAAACAAACTAACTAAATAATACTTGTTTAGCAGTTTTGTTTAATTTACTAAATACTCACTGGCATTCGCACAGAGGAAAGAAAATATTAACTGACTGAAGAGGAAAAACTATACAGAGTTATTTAAACTTGCCTTATACACATACACTGATTTAGAAACATATGAATGTATATGTGTGTTCATATGTGTATGTGTGTGTGGCTGTATAATAATATAATATATAAAATTTTAATTATAGGTTCGAATAAAAAAAACTAATTTTAACAACAATCAAGCAATAAAATACTGTGGCACGAAAAAAACCAAACGTGCATACTTTACATGTTGCAACATTTGCACACACACACACACCAACACACATACATTAAAAGTATGGAAGTGTCGAACTAGAGATGTTTAAGGAAATTTATTGAAACCGTAATGGTACTAAATATGAAAATGGTACCTTTTTTACATACTTATGTTAATACACATACATATGTATGGTAGTCTAGTAACTAGTTGACAGTATCCAACGTATGGCCAAGTACTTACTGGCTTCAGCGACACAGACCATCACTCCCTAACTGGTCTGATTCAGAAACACGAAAGGAATACAATTTTAAAATTTTTGTATGAAAAACATTCGAAAATTATTAATAAACTGAGTGATTTTCACACAGAAATTTGAAAGTTGTTTTCCTTTCGTGTTTCTGAATCAGGCCTTTATTATTTAACTACACTGAGAAATGGGATTCGATATGACAGCACATTGACTAATTCGATTGTGTCTATTGATAATTTCGTTTATGGCAACAGAAAGTCACATAGTAAAGATTAATAACAATTAAAACAACCAACTATTTGTCACCTCGTCTAAAATTATTCAGCAACAACTGGAAAATTTATTTATGAACAATGAACAATTCTATTGCAATAAGTTCGGTTGTCACATCGAAACAGTTTTCTCTGTGTAGTTAATAAAATATGCCAGCAGTTAAGCAAGTAGTAAGTAATCGTCACAAATATCCTATCATTTGGCTGACTCCAATTTATATATTTTGCTCATTTGACACGTATGAGCTCTTTGTAGTGCAGATAGAAGACAAATGGTTATTTTATACATCCCAGGTAATCTAGCGTGAAGACAATTGTCACTTAAGTAACTCTAAGTAATCTGTAGTGTAGTCACTTCAAACGAGTTGTGTGAGTAATTCGTTCAAACTGGTTTTATACAAATTGTGTTGATATAATTCTCATACAGTTAATTTTTATTTTTTCTTAAGTATACTGATATCCCATGTAACATAGCATGAAGCCAATAGTCCCTTTAGTGACTCTTAGTAACCTATAATGAAGTCACTTTAAACGTTTACTTTGTACTACACTTTAGAAAGTAGTTATTTTACCGACTAGAGAGTTGTCGAAGAAAGGTTTATTTATAAGCTATCGTTCATTGGACTGCCTATGATATGTCTTTTCAGTTGACTATTTGAAGACAATTAGCACCCATACATGTTAAAATAACTAGTTATGTAGCTGATCAAGTTACCAGTTAGGTAGCTAGTAAGGTAACTGACGTTATTTAACCAGTATGTGAATCCAATGCGTTGACTACTTTGGACGAGATATTAGACAGTCTCATTGTAGTCAAAAAGGGTCAATTGACTCCTTGCTTAGGACATGTACGTGTTTAAGTACCTAGTCACGTAGCTATTGAAGTAACTACTTCCCACCACAAATGATGGGTAAAATCACTAGTTCGGGACTGTCTCCTAGAACTGCCGGGATGTACCTGTTCTAAGTGGGAGCTATTGACCCTAATAGCCTGAATAAGAGACAGTTTATAGATACCAAGAGAAAGTGTACGAAAAATCAATTATTGCCGTTAATTCTTAAATGAATTTCTAAATATTTCAACAATATTCGTATAATCTATCCGCCTATTCTACTAAATATGTAATATAAAACACCTGCGATTACAAAGGGAGATATATATTAATGCTGATTCACACACGTCAAGTTTACTTGCACAAGTCTTGAGTTTGTAGAAGATAGAGGAGAGGAGATTGGAACGATTTTTCTCATTTTCTTCTTCTCTTTTCTATATACTCAAGACTTGCTCAAGTAAACTTGATGTATGTGAATGAGCACTTACTTCTGGGAAGTAAATAACTACCTTCTCAACCGAAATGTAAACATTATTAAACTGACTACACTTTAGATTACTAAAGGACACTAAAATGACTAATACATCTACGTCAAATTACCTGGGTCTACTTAGTAGCCAATTGACTTCATTTTAGCGTTTAAAATTAGCCAAAAATATAAAACGTGCAGCCAATTATCTGGACATTAGTGAAGAATAATGTCTAAAAGGGATATATTGTCACCTTCAAAACTAAAGGGTTACTGCTGGAAAGTTCCCTAATTTCAGTTTAACATCTAACTTTATTTCAAAACTATATGACCAATGTGATTCCACATAATTTTTGGCAACATTATGAATAAAGCCTCCAGTAGTGAGAGTGCATTTCGTGGGGATCTGTCAACATTCTCGCAACTACAACTTAATGCGAACAATGTAGAAAGAAGCAGAAAAATCTGTTATGAAGATCAATATAACTGATGAAGAGTTAGAAGATGTTTCCGAATTCAGCTATTTGGGCAACAGGTGGTTCTAGTAATGATGTACGGAATCGCATTAACTCTAGCATATGACGGTCTCCTCAAGAATAATGTGAATTAACATTTTCTACTCTTGCACTAAATATGAACTTATCTATGGATGCAAGTCTGTATCATACCCCGAGCAGCCGCTTGAGATATCAACTCTTTGTAAGTTTTTATAAACAAACTCCCATAAATAAAGAAATTCTTTGAATAAATTGGTGCTTGATTGGCAATGTCTTGCCAAAATGAAATAGAACTGCCAGGTAGAACAAAACCTAGAACGAAATTAAAGCACTACCGTTGGGCAGAATCGGATGGAACATATATGTTTTTGTCCTATGCTCCTTTGGAGACGTCATATTGAAACAGAAGCTGTCAGGGAGAACCAGAGCAGGAATGAGAATACCAGCTATTTTTCGCTGAAGCTTTCATTTATTGAGTATATAGTCATATTGGTTTTATAACCAAGATGGAACCATGTGGTCAATGTCTAGAGCTAATGCCTAATTGCTCAGTTTTCAATTGTATTCCAGATTCCTTAAATTCAACATGCTGGTCTCGTGATAAATACTTTTTAAAACCGTATCCTTTATTATTCGTTTTTGCTGTCATTACTCCAACTCAAATGCGTTATTGTTTGGGAACGTGTAAGTCAATGAACTAATGGGGCATATCAGGCCCAACAAAATATCAACTTATCGGAAGATGCTGATATTTGTGAAATAAACAGATATAAAATACACTTCAACTGATCCTCAACAACGAGGGAAATTTTCAAATAAACAAGTAAGAGAAATATATTCGGTTGTGCCGAATCTTATATACCCTTCACCAAATTTTACTTTAAAATAAAAATTTTAAATATTTTTAGGTAAACAAAATAAAATTTTTTTTGTTTTTAAAATTTAAAAAAAAAAAAAATTTCAAATTGTTTTTCAAAATTTAAAAAAATTTTTTTTTCAAAATTGTTTTTTTTAAATTTATTAATGAAAAAAAAATTACAAAAAAAATTGTTTGTGGTAAAAAAAGATATTCGGTTTAAAAAATAATTTTCCCGATTTTGACCCATTTTAGGTCCAATTATAAATCGTTGCAATGAACTTTGAAATATCTATCATTAGATGTCTATATTGACTGTATTAAGGCATCCAGATATAGATAAAAAATAGGCCAAAAATCGAGGTTGTCCCGGTTTTTTCCTTATATCTCAGCCATTTGGGCCGATTTTATCGATTTTAAATAGCGACCGAACCGGAAGAATTCCCGATATATTGATGTATCAATTATGTTTGTAAGTTATTTGCAGGCTACGGAAAGTTGATTTCAACATACAGACGGACATGGCTATATCGACTTCGCTATATATAACGATCCAGAATATATATACTTTGTGGGGTCGCAAATGAAAAATGTAGAAATTACAAACGGAATGACAAACTTATATATACCCTTGCCACTCATGGTGAAGGGTATAAAAAATCGCACATCTAAGGAATTTGAAAATCATCACGAAGAGCCATCACACCATGTGAATGGCACCCCATTTATGACGGATGGGCATTAATTTGTGGAGAACGCCATAAGAACCATGGAGGATATATTCAATTGTGCACACAACTATACACATTTTACTAACTAATGTCTTGTTTTGCTGATTTGCAGTGGCTGCAGGATGTCTGGATTTTATCATCCCTGACTACATTCCTAAGGGGTTTTATGAAAAATCATGGACAATGTACGAATATCCGAAAAGGTTTCATGACTTAATAATTTTGGTGACCACTTGATCTATATCATCTTCAAAAATTAATGGGAAAACAATAAACGTACAATTTCATAACAAAATTTAGGAAATTATATGGAAAAATAACATCCGGTCGTATCTTTGGTGCAGTTGTTACAAAGGAGTGGCTCTAGAAGAAATACATCCAAGTATATAAGTACATAAACTATGTATATTCAAATTCCTTACCAATAAATCCTATCAGGAAGTTTATATGCACAATGGTACTATTTTAAAAATTAATCCCCAATCTGGCTAAAACAACAACTACATACAACCAAGCAACAATAACTTTAAAATCCCAAAACAATAAACTAATGAACAAACGTGCAGCAATGAACAAATTTAACAAACAAACAGACATTATTTAGCTAAATCCACAAATAAAACGATTTTTTCTCATTATGGTTGCAAAACCAATAAAATAAGAGTTGTTGCCTGCTACTGCCGCATATTTAGTTATGTTGTAGTCATCATACACTTACGATTTATAAACTTGTACTCATACATTATACAATAAAGTCGTAATACGTTTAATACTGAAACAAGTAAATACAGGAAACGAACTCATACATACAACACTAGATAAAAAATCCAACAGCTTGAAATTCACCCAAGAAGCCAACCAACCAACAAACCGACAGACCAACAATAAAGCCTTAACAGCTAAACATTTTGTGGCATACAACCATGCACAAATACGAGTAAGTATGTAGTACTTCATTTGTGTTTGTACTTCTACATACTCGTACATACATAAATATGTACAACCAACGCTGCTTGCACTTTCGTTTTCATTCAGGCGTCACGTGCCAGCGTCTAAAGCCACAGCGAAAGTAAAACTACACAATGTAAGGTGTTCGTTCACATACTTACGACGAATAAATGTACGAATAAATACCTACAATGATTTTTTTATTTTTTTTTCTTGTATTTAAGCATCCACTAAAGATCTGTCTGTATGTTGCAAGATATTTACAGTTTGCTTGTTTGACTGTTGTTTGCTGCTGCTTTGGCTGATGACGATAGCGGTGGTGGTGTTGGTGCTGGTGATGATGGTGTAATTCAAGATATCGATCAGCTGTTGTTGGATCTTCTCTTTTTATGTTGATTTTTTCCTCTTGGTTTTATAATGTTGTGGCATCATCATTAGTTGGTGTTTTTTTTTTGGAATATAAAGGAATAAAATCTTTGAACGTGGGTCTCCTTTGTTTAGTGATTGTGAATTATAAAGATTCCCAATTCTATTAAAATCAAATATAAAGAAGATCTTCTCCCTAGTCCCGGGCCACACTGTGAAACATTTGCTGCAAAACATTTTTAAATTCTCTTTTGAAACAGCATTCGAGTACACACAGTGAAGTTTTTGATTCTCAGTTCTTGATATTTCTTTACTGAACGAATAAATGTGGATGACATACTCAACAAAAACTTCATGTACATGAAACAGAGTACCCTTTCCATTCCTCTTTCCCCTTTCATCGACAAACTCATATGTTTCGCAGCAAATGTTTCACAGTTTGGATGGGGACCTACGGATTGTTGTACTTGTATAATTGTCATTAAGAAACTAAGTACAGAGTTTGGATATGCTGGCATAATATCAAGTGAAACCTGAAACTTCATACCGAACACCTATGAATGTTTCACCGTAATCGTGTTCTATTACTCCTACTTATATGATGGATTCGTTGGGAATGAGCAGAGAGAAATCCAGCAGTGATATAAAGCCTTTTGTATACAACAATCATCCCAAACGTCTTCTTGAACTTAGTGTAGTCATGATTCGGCAGTAATTTGTATCCTTAATCGAATATCAGTAGAGCAATCTATACTACAATTATCCATTATGGACAACTCCTAATTATCCTATGCCATTTTGAAGATTTCAAGACTTTAAATCTCTGTACACCCCATCATCATTATCGTCCAAGTGATCATTATATGTTAAACTTCTTCGTACTTTATGCTATTTTGTTAGATATTTTATTTTATGTCATGGTTGTTAGTAACTAAACATTAGAGTTTTTCGAACTCTGTGGATAAAAATTTAACTACATGTCCGCCCGTCCTTCACTCATAAATTCAAACATGTAAGACAATGCCAATGTTAAAGATAATCATCATTAACAGACAGACATATGTAAGTGAACATACATATATTTAAACATACTTAAACGGCAATCGTTAGAGTCAGTGGTAAATGGCAATGTGGGCGACAGGCGTTACATGGGAAATACAAACTCACTCAAACAATTTAAAATGGAATGTGGAAAATAATGCAGGAAATTCATACTTCTATCATGTTATTAATTAACATCTATATCTAAATGTTAATTTGGCGAAAGTTTTCTTCGAAAGAGAATTAACAAAAATATAAAGATTATAATTGAAAGTCTTAAAATTTGTGCTATTAATGAAAAGTAATTGAGGCCATCAGCGCAAAAGTGATGTAACCCACAAACTTTTTTCATTGCTAATCTGGTGTTACATACAGACCTTACATTACTATCAATACAAAAGTGGGGTAAGCTACCTTTTGGTATTCAAAAGCAGATGGAGCCAATATAACAAAGTAGTGCAGCAAAAGTGGTGTAAGTTGAATATACCACTAAGTAATTAGTTTGGGGTTACACTACTTTTACGCTGATAGCCTCAGTTATAAAGAGTCTTCCAATAGGAACTTTCGGCAATTGATAGCTGCCATATTGTTGATTCTACATCTGAATTGGGTGTCATTTATTCAGTTTGTTTTGCCAAATCACCATGAATAGATATATCTTTCATCAAAACGTTTTATCAACAAAATTTTCGAATTTGGGACGATACCAATCCACATGAGATCCAAAAGCGTCCAATGCATCCCGGCGATGACGCCATATTTTGAGAACGACGTTGCCCAGAGCATCACCATCAATGGCAAGCGCTATAGGTCGATGATTACTGACTTATTTTTGCCTGAGTTGGATTATATGGATCCCAACGACATGTGGTCCGTCCATAGAGACTTCCGAACTTTGACAGTTGATAGTAGCCATATTGCTGAAGAAACATCTGCCGAATAGGTTGTTATTTATTCACTTTGTTTTACCAAATCACCATGAATGGATATAGCATTCAACAACACGTGTAAATCATAAAATTGTTTTACCAAAATGAGTGTTCTGTTCGGGCAACGTTCTGCCCGCTTTGCTCATTTTACATTGAGGCCTATTTCAGGATGAATGGGTACGTCATCAAAATAAATTATCGGATTTGAGATGATACCAATGTCATCGGTTCATCACCACCAAAGGTAAACGCAATAGGTTGATGATATTTTGGCTTCAATTGGATGATATGAACACCAATGACATGTGGTTTCAACAGAACGTGCCACACTGCTCATGATAAATCGGACATTCTGCACGAGGGATTTGAGGGCATGGCATTTCACGTGGAGGTGGTCTGAACTAGCCAACGAGATCGTGCGATTTAACACCGTTAAACTCTTACTTGTAAGGTTTTCTTAAGCTGCAGGTCTATGCAAATAAGTCACAAACCATTGCGGCCCTCAAAGATAACATAACCTATGTCATCGGTCAAATTCAGGCTGATTTAAGCGCCAGAGTCATGTAAAATTGATAATTTATAATACGCGCCATCCAGAAAAATCGCTGCGGACCTTTTCACGATGTTATATTTCAAATATAATGGCAGCGATAGGCCTTTCAAACGAATAATAAATGTCGATAATATCTCACACCCACTTTGCTTTATTTAAATTAAAAGATAAGAAGCGTATTTCATTGAGCGAATTTTTAAAAACGAATCATATGACTCTTCCCAACTGTTTAATCGAACAGTTAACGATAATTAAAAATAACCGTAATCCATAAAAGCAAAGATAATTTAGAGCTGTTCTGGAACTTATCTGATCATTTTTAAAATCAGGTATTTGGTGACGCTGACTCTCTTCTGCATCTTTTCGCCAGTCGCTGACATTGTGCTTTAGCCAGCATTAATAGAGATTTTCATTTTAAAATTACTGAGTTGCAATTCATTGAGATCGTCTGACATAAGATGTTGTATTATTGTAGTAATAACAAATGTATGGTTGTTGCATTTCTCTCTCGTTAAGTTATATTGCACATTTTATTGATTTTATGATACAATTGTTGTTGATGCGATATTAAATAACTTAAATAAATGAACAGACAGACAAACAACTAAAAAAAGTGTTTCTTTGGCATTATCATATTAATAAGATCAGATAAAAGTGAAGTGAAAATATTTATTTTTATTATGTACTTGTCTTCCTCCTTTCAAAAATAAACGAAATAAATACCTTTTCTCCATTTACAGCAATGTTGCCCACAATTTTGCTTTCCTATCACGCGAGATAGGACAAGCAAATTCTGCCAACGTTACGTTGACACACATACACTATAAGCTTACTTGTGTGGTTTCTTATAATGATCATGTGTTTGTTGCTTTGTTTTCATCTCAGAGAACAAAATCAAATCAGTCGCTGTTTAGCACTTGTTGAAGCAAGATCTTGTTACGCAACTTTTTTGAATGCTCTTATATTTTTTTGCAAATACACACAGCAAAATGTTTGATGAGAATTGGGAGTATGATTTTTTTTTTATAGAAAATATGGATGGCGAAGCACAATGTATTGTGTGTTATCGTACTTTATGTCGTAAATCAAACAAAAACATTTTTCATTTTACTTTAAGCTTTTCAGTGTACGACTTAAAATATTGTGATGAATTTTGCTCTCCGCTGCCTAACAAACACAAACGAAACTGTTGTAGTATGTGTGTGGGCAACACTGATTTACAGTCATGATCTGATCTCTAAGAGGAAAAACAATTATTGCTGTTTGTAAATTTTTTTTTTTCTCATAATTTCAATAATTGTCCGCCTTAAATGGTTTTATTGATATTTTTCATGAAAAGACATGAAAAGATTTTCTTAATCACTCTCCAGCAATGTTTGTTGTTTTTATATTTTTAGCCGCCATACCGTTGCAAGAAGTCAAGGTCTTTTTCTTTATGTTTCTGTTGTTGTTTTTGCAGAAGTGCTGGTACTCGTACTCTGTGATGTTGCTGTTGTGTTTTTTGGCTGCCATGGTTGACGACAAATCGATTTCTCTGTGTGTTGGTAAAATATTGTTAAAAAAAAAAAATGGTCTTTGTTGGAAAATTTCTTTATAATTTTTTGTTGGTTAACTGCCTGCCGTTTATTTATGTTTTATTTCTTATTATTTATTTCCATTGATTTTGTTGCAATCCATTGTTGCAGCGAGCAGCATGATTTTAACCATATTGGGTTAAAATTATTTATTGTTTATGTTTGTTTCTCCTCCACCTTCAATTAGTAAATGACCCAATCACTTCCGTTTGACTTTTTTATGGCCGGTTAATTGCATTTATTTATTTACTTATTTATTTATTTATTATTTGAAGGTTAATTGTGTAAACTGATGACAATAGTGAAGATGATGATAAACAAGATGACAGTGTGTTTTTTTTTTTTTTTTTTGACGTTGTGAGAGTTGAGGAGAAAACTATTTTTATGAACTATGAAGTGCTGGTATGAACTTAAATTGTGTTTACTTAGGAAATATAATTATATAATTATTAAGAAATATAGATCTTTAAATATACACAACAAAAATGGATTTTTTGTTTTAAAAAAATATCGAATGTATGTTTAAAAGACAAGGACTTTCAAAAAACATTGGAAATATATCTCCCATATCGTAATGCCAATTCGAAGGTTAGAAAGAGAATAATGGTAAGATGGGCCACACTATCCAACTTTATAAGTTCTTGTGAGTGGTTTCAACTAGAAGAAACCAAAGATAAGGACTTTCAAAAACATTGGAAATATATCTCCTCTCCATTATGTAATTTTTAATTTACAGGTTAGAGGTGGAATAATTCTGAGTCAAACGTTCGTGTTTAGGCAAGACATAGTTATTAGTATTAGACGTAGTCTTGTAGTATAAGAGATAGTCTTGTAGTATAAGACGAAGTCTTGTAGAATAAGACGTACTCCTTATTATAAGACGTAGTCATTAGTATAAATTGTAGTCTCTGTCATAAGACGTAGTGTTTGGTATAGGAAGTAGTATTTGGTATAAGACGTAGTCATTAGTATAAGACGTAGTCTTTTGTATAAGACGTAGTCTTTGGTGTAAGACGTAGTCTTTGGTACAAGACGTAGTCTTTGGTATAAGACGTAGTCTTTATTATAAGACGTAGTCTTTGGTATAAAACGTAGTCTTTGGTATTAGACGTAGTCTTTGGTACAAGACGTAGTCTTTGGTACAAGACGTAGTCTTTGGTACAAGACGTAGTCTTTGGTATAAGACGTAGTCTTTGGTATAAGATGTAGTGTTTGGTATAAGACGTAGTATTTGCTATAAGACGTAGTCTTCGGTATAAGACGTAGTCTTTGTTATAAGACGTAGTCTTTGGTATAAGACGTAGTATTTGGTATAAGATGTAGTCTTTGGTATAAGACGTAGTCTTTTGTATAAGACGTTGTCTTTTGTATAAGACGTAGTCTTTGGTATAAGACGTAGTATTTGGTATAAGACGTAGTCTTTGGTATAAGACGTAGACTTTGGTACAAGACGTAGTCTTTGGTATAAGACGTAGTCTTTATTATAAGACGTAGTCTTTGGTATAAAACGTAGTCTTTGGTATAAGACGTAGTCTTTGGTATAAGACGTAGTCTTTGGTACAAGACGTAGTCTTTGGTATAAGACGTAGTCTTTGGTATAAGACGTAGTCTTTGGTATAAGACTTAGTCTTTGGTATAAGACGTAGTCTTTGGTATAACATGTAGCCTTTGGTATAAGACGTAGTCTTTTGTATAAGACGTAGTCTTTGGTATAAGACGTAGTCTTTGGTACAAGAGGTAGTCTTTGGTATAAGACGTAGTCTTTATTATAACACGTAGTCTTTGGTATAAAACGTAGTCTTTGGTATAAGACGTAGTCTTTGGTATAAGAAGTAGTCTTTGGTACAAGACGTAGTCTTTGGTATAATACGTAGTCTTTGGTATAAGACGTAGTCTTTGGTATAAGACGTTGTCTTTTGTATAAGACGTAGTATTTGGTATAAGACGTAGTCTTTGGTATAGGACGTAGTCTTTGGTATAAGACGTAGTATTTGGTATAAGACGTAGTCTTTGGTATAGGACGTAGTCTTTGGTATTAGACGTAGTCTTTGGTATAAGACGTAGTCATTGGTATAAGACGTAGTCTTTGGTATAAGGCGAAGTCTTTGGTATAATATGTAGTCTTTGGTATAAGACTTAGTCTTTTTTGTAAGATGTAGTCTTTGATAAGTGTTATTTATACCTAATTTACACATTAATTTTGACTTGTTTTATTTAAAAACATGGAATGAAGAAATATTCAAAACCGCTGTGTATTTTTGGAGACAAGTGACTTTTAAATCTTGGTGCCCTAGGGGTTGCACGTAATTTTGTATACAGTGCCGTTAAATTGTTTGATGAGGCTCTTGAAATGGTTGACCGTCCCACCGATTTTATCATAACGTAGCGTGCGGACTCCTAAAGCTATTAAAGTTGTGGAGAACCGATTTCGAAGAAATTCACTCTGAAAGTAGAAAATAATGTCGCGGGAAATAAATACATAGAGGGTATTACGTAAAAAGACATACAAGACATACAGACGGCACTAAAGCAGAAACTCAAGCAAAAATCAAAAGCACCTTTCGCCAGTACGCAGGTTCCATTCCGTTTACAAATGAGACAATTTTCAAAAAACAAGAACAGAGCCTATGCTAGGTCATATCGAAAATCATTGGAAGTGGTTCCAAGAGTATTTCAGAAAAAATCGAAAATACATCAGTAATTGAATAACTTTGTGAATCCACTAAAAATTTAACCATGGACTTTTTAACTGGACTCTGCCAATTTTATTTCTACACCTATAGAAAAAACATCTTAAAATCTATAAAAACCAATAAGAAAAATTAACGAAAGTCTAGTACTTAGTGTTGAAATCTTGTATTTTAATAAGGAAAAATAATAATTTAAAGTTGAAACTTATTGATTTATCGTATTTCAATATAACTTCTCTATTATAATGAATATTATTGAATTAATATGACGTGTTTTTATTTTTAAATTGCAGTTTTCCCTTAGTGTACTTATAATTGGCGAGGTAGTCCAGATCTGAATCATTTTGAAAATAAATTAAGGTCTGTTTTACAGAGCATGGTCTTCACTTCTCGTCATCCACATTTGTAATCCCTAAAGCCTGCCCTTATCCAGGCAGTGAACAATTTTCCTATGGATTTTGGTGCGTACTGCGATAGACTTCGGAGGTGCTGCAAGTCAAACGGCAACCGCTTTGAATAACTTTACATTTCTTATATTCTTAAATATACATTAAACAAACTATTAAAAGAAACAGTTGTCTTTAGGATTTTCTCTCAAAAAAACCATGTACCAGAACCATTGAAAGTACTACACAGAGAAAACAGATTCGTGATAGCAACCGAATTTGTTGTCAATCGAATGATTCGCTTGCAAACATAGAATTTTTTGAGTCCATCAACAGAGAATAAGTTGATAAAGAAAAATTTCGGTTGAAGCAACCAAAATGTTGTTACACTTTCCAAAATTTTGTAGCCACAACTATAAAATTTGTTCATTAAGGTAGAATCATTCGATTGGCAATGTAGGTGATTACATAGAGGTTTTGGAATATGCAGGCAGACATGGTTTTTGTTTATCTTTTCAAAAACAAACCTGAAAGAATCAACAAAACTGTTAACTTTATATACAGATCCAATTATGTTTCATAAATCTTGTTTCAGCAATTGATAGACCGACTTTCCTGATTTTCAATACCAATATTTTCGAACGCATATTTGTAAATATAGTTTGGCTTTAGATTGTTACATCTGGGCTCTACAACTTTGCTGACTCGTTATCGCGCGTTTGTCGAACTTTGCCATGACCCTAAATTTCGTTGATGTTGATTTCCACCTCCTATGCATGGGTATTGTGGGCATGTTTGTATAGACTTTTGACTTTAAATAACCACATAGATCATACAATTGGGGAATAATACTGATGGCCGACACGAGAAAGTACACGAACAGGCAATGTATCATGCAGTAACTGAATGGTTTCATGGGCTGTATGTAGATTGTTTTTTGAACAACCACATTTTTGTTTCCTTAACACCAAATACTGTAATACTTGTGGATTAACAAAGTCAACAAGGTGAAAATGTGCTTCAACGCTTAGAATATATAAATATCTTCGATTTCATCACGCATATTGCAAATAAATCAAAAGATCAAAGTTTTTTTATAGATTTAAAGAACTTGAAGCTAATAGTAATGAACCTGGTTCCAAGAGGAAAATTGTTTGAAACTAACAAAAAAGTAATAAGTATTTTAAAATCATTTATGCAATTTACTCAAAATACCCTTCTCCCACTACTAATTACCAACAAATTTAAATAATGTATCTTTTTTAAGCAAATTAAGAAATCAAGTCATCTTAACGTAAAAACCATACAACCACAGATAAATAAACAAGCTCAGTTTGAAATTTCAATATCAAATTTAAAAGTTATTTATTCGAATTTCTTATTAATTTCCTTAAAGTATTTCCCACTGTGGTAACAAGCAGATTGTTGCATTCTCATGTTTGAACCTTATTGCTATCGTTTGTTATTTATATGTTTCCCTACCAAATGAAATCAAAAGTAAAACAAATGCATTAACATTAAGATACTGCAACAGCAACAGCAACAACCAACCATATTAATTTCTCTACACCTACAAAACACGATAGGATTTGATATTTGAAAAAAAAAAAAAATAAATAAAAACAATACAAAAACTACAACATCGTCTACATAGTACATCCGCATGAAATCATAAACTAAACAAGATTTACAACCAAATAAAACTAATAAAAACAACAGTAACAGCAATTGCAACCAACAAATAGCAACAATGATGATGCATTAAACACCCAAACAAAACATGATATATTGCAGCATACTTCCATCATCAACTTCCCTATTTATATCTTATTATTTACAATTGTTGTTGTTGTAGTTATTGTTATTGTTGCAGCCAGCAGTTTTATAATATCTGAGCAGCAACAAACCTGCTGCTGCTGCTGCAACAGATGCTGGTATTAAAATCAACGTCATCATCAACATCATTATGATCATAATATTACATAGAAGTGGTTTTAAATCGTCATTAGCCATAAAACAAACAAGACTCATTCATTCATTCATCCATTCCACACAAGCAAATATGTACGAGTAGCAAGTATGTTTGTTTATGTCTGTTAGTGCTCCAAGAAGCTTACAAATAGTGTTGTTGCAACACACAGCAACCAACCATTTGATTTTTCTCTGGCCTTTTTTTTTTTTTTCTTCAGCTGCTGCTGCTTCTTGTGCTTCTTCGTATGATACTAGAGTGCTCTTGGTGGCATTTGGAATTTTCTTTAAGCGGTTTTCCTAACCACCAATGAAAACGAAAGTAATCGTATGGTTTTTCTGTTTGGCTTTTTTACGCTGCTAGTATCTACAAGTATATACATATCTATATGTAATTATATTTGAGCGCTTTGTATTGTTGTGTACGAGTACTTACACACACAGTTTGTTTTTGTGATCTTCAACGTTATGCACTCTCGAACACCTTCTCTTTCATAGAAAGACAACAAAAAAAATAAATGCGGCACGTACCACGCTACAAAAACACACCAAAAGCCGAAACAATATGAAATGGATAGATGGATGAATGAATCGATGAATGTTGAATTTTCATATTAAGCTGGCGCTATAGGTTGATTTGAGGCATGTTGGATAGGAGGCAACGTCTTGTGTTCTTGCATATTCGTTAAGCTTCTGAAATGTCACCTAAAAATAAAAAGCATCCGATCACTTTTAGTGACTGCAATGGAGTATTTTGAAACACATATGGGTTTATTGCTGTCTAATAATGCAATCAGTCAAATGTTTGCGCTTTTAGAGCTGCAACTACTTATATAAGTTAAATAATTTGCAAACGTTCCAGCTTCACCATGATAAAAATGTAAACCTTGACTTACGCTCTCTCACTACCTGATTAGCTTTAGAAATTGCTATTAATTATCATATCCAGAATGATGAAAAATTCAAACCATCTCATCTTTACAATGGTCTCATACCAATTCATTCTCTTCCTAGCTGTGACAACTTTTTCTGAAGTAAGTGTGACACTTCCTTGTTATGACAACTTCAGAAGTAATCATTATCGTAAAGATTCAATTACATTCACTCCTAACACACAGTGATTCATTATCACCGCTAACAATTTGTCAGCTTCGTTAGTTAACCTTAAAACAAACTACAAAGTGGTGCAAAAGTAATCCTCCTATCAGAAAATGCTATAAATTTTGCGATTGGCCCCTAATGTCAGTTCTGTTTTGACATTTGTGTAGTAAACACATGCGAAATACACGTTAATAAACAATGTTACGCTATACTGCTCCAGAACGCTGAATATTGCTGACTATTTATTTGACCAATAATCGGTCGGTGACTTTGGCACAACGTGAATTTCGTCACAGATTTCCTGGCCGTCCAATGCCTACTGGTGAAACACTGCGACGTTTAGCTGCTCGCCTCGAAGCGCCGTCTACATCGACATTTGAAGATCTTTCCGTAGAAAGTCCAGACGGTGCCAATCGCGTTTAACATACGCTGAAGCCATCCTTAATCACCACCAAGAGGAAGATGATTTTTCATCAAAAATAATCATGAGTGATGAGGCCCATTTCCATCTTAGCGGGTACGTAAATAAGCTAAATTTACGCTTCTGAGGCACTGAAAATCCGCGTGTAACCCACGAAGAGCCATTACAACCGCTCAATGTCACTGTATGGTGTGCAGTTTTCGCTGGAGGAGTCATCGGACCTTTTTTCTTCGAAGACGACGCGGGCCAAACGGTTACTGTGAATGGTGAGCGCTACAGAGCAATGATCAACGAGTTCTTTTTGTCGCAACTTGATGAATTGGGATTGGAAAACATGTGGTTCCAACAGGACGGTGCAACGGCACACACTGCACGTGCCACAACCGATATGCTGAAGGATGCATTTCCCGAGCGCCTAATCTCCCTTTTTGGCGATTTGCACTGGCTAGCAAGATCGCCTGATTTGACCGCTCCAGACTTCTTTTTGTGTGGCTTTTTGAAGTCGCGGGTTTATGTTAACAAGCCTCAGACTCTTGTAGCTCTTCAAGGCAATATCCGTCAAGAATGTGAGGACCTATCGCCGGAAGTTTTGGCCAAAGTGATGGAAAATGCCATAAAAAGGGCTCAAATGACAATCAACTGTGGCGGCGGCCATTTACATGACATCATATTCTCGACTTGATGTAAAAAAAATAATCCACAAGAAGAATCAAAGTTTTTAATTTTTTTCTTAATTAGAGCCAAAAAACATCGGAAGTTTACTTTTGCGCCACCTTGTAGTTCGTCGCACTAATGAAATCTCAAAATCATCTTACCTATATCTCCAATTGATCCAAACAACTCTTCCACAATAATGACAAGAAGCTATGTCATTACAACATTACCAGAAATCATTGATTTTTTGTTTGCTCTCTTCCTCGTTGCATCAATTTCCACAGAATTCATTAGGTTAAATACACACTTTATAATGACAAGCCCAAATGTACACGACAGTTGATGTCAACTCTAACAGCGCCAATGATCAACTCCACTGACTACTGCAACCGCAATCACTATTTATACACACTTCCATCTTCATACGAGTAGTCTAGATTGTTCTTAACGGTCAAAACTCGTATGTTCGAATTCTAGAGCCTTCGATGTCAATGTTAGCAGCCCAAACACTCAGCGTTGCCACACTTACAAACAATGCTAATAACCGCATGCTACTGATTGTTTATAAACATGATGGATCCTGCAGGCTGTCGTTACAGACCGTTAAGTTCAAATCGGTATTGCACATTCGTAACAATACAATGAGGAACGCCGTATACAACTCTTGAATAGGAACCGTTAGGATATTTCGAGGTCAATAGCAGTAATAAGTTGTTACGATCGGTAGGCATGCATGCATGCAAACTCGGACTTTCCTTCAACAGTTACTGCTGCTGCTGCCTAGATCGCAGGAATGAGGAAACAGGTTTTCACCTAATTCGCAAATACCCGGCTTTTCATTTATTGAGACATAGATATGAACATACATATTCTGAATGATCTATCTGAGATATCCAGAACTAGATAGTGTGATATAATTGGATACCTGAATGCGACGCCTGGATCTATTATGCTTTCTACTAGTTTTTTACCCATATCATGAGTGGTTTGGTCTTATCAAAACATATTCATATAGATTATACTTGATTGCTATCAATATCCATCCACGCCTGACGTTTACTTATCTCACATAGATATCCAGAAGTTTTATACCATCAACTTCCTTCCTCGTTGTGATGCATTTTTCAGACGTTATTAGTATAACGATTACTCGCCTTTTATTCACTAACAACACACAATCGCTACTACCAAAATCGGCAACCGATCGACCAAAATATCTTCAGAGCCACCTTGACTATTATTTAGATCGCAAATCCCTCGCCATCGATCATTTAGTCACTGGGGAGAATTTTTATTACACATATTTGTCAAGATTCTAATGAGTTGTCTACTTCCTAATGAGGTGAAACCCTCCCAGCCAATGTATCCGCAATACAATAACGAAAAACACCATGGTTACTAATTAAGAAACAAATTTGGACGTCTTATAGACACCAATTCAAGATATAAGGACAATCCACAATATAATTAACTGAGTTTTCTACATCTAATGCGTTTTCTACATCCTAATAAGGTGAAAGAAATAAATTTGGACATCTTATAGACACCAATTCAAGATATAAGGACCATCCACAATACAATTACCTGGTACACCATGCAGATCTGGCACCCAGAAGAGTCTTACAACAGAATGTCTTGTCATTGGACTTATTACAAACACCAATTAGAGAGATTACTTATTATATCCATATATTCGATAGAATCTAGCCGATAAGTATTTGTTGACCGTAAATTATACGTCTTAAGTCCCCAAATGCCGGACAGTAACAGTTGTCTCCTCTTCTTCCTCGTCATTGCAGTTTCTACAAAAATCTATGTAATTGACTTCCAATTTTGAGCGTGTGCACCAAGAGATAATATAAATTAATGACTGCTATGAGGTTTCTTAACTGGAATATTGACAGATTTTATGGTCTCCTTTAAAGTGGGTTGTCTTTCCCGTCTTAACTTGGCAATGAGATGAAGTTTGTGTAAAATACGTTATTTGTTGAACTCGTTCGAACAAAGGTTGGTACTTGTTATAGTTTCCCCGTGTCCAAGAGTACAAAAAAGTTATGTATGTCTCGCTATTTCCCCTAGAGACAAACGACATTCTTGAATAATTTTCGATATGATGTAAACTCTGTTGGGTTCTTATGACCTGTTTGATATCCGTTGATACTAAAATTGTTCCGCCATTATTTCGGCTAATTGACAGACTCAGATTCAATAAATACAAGATATCGGAACTTTTTATGTGATCTTGATCCGTCAGTGCATATAGGGATGACATACTCCAAGAGATTAAGGCTATTGTCATAGTCAGATTTACCCAGTATATTCGTCATAAAACCTACATCGAAAATGGATTTATGTATTGTGTAGTCAGCAGGAGTATCTATACTGAGCTCACTTACAATTTTGAACATGACATTTAGGCTCATTGCTGTGTTCGCTAACATAGGGCTCTGAAAAAGTCGTTCTTTATCCAAAGAAAATGTTCATTACCACCACATTTTTTTGTTCAACGAAGCTGGGAGTTGAGTATGATATTTATTACGCTAAAAACATTACGTTATGAGTATGAGGTTTTTCAGCAGTTGTTTTGTTTTGTGTCGCGTAATATCTGCTTATTATTTTCCTTCTTTTGTTTCTTTTATTTTTTTTTTTAGTTTTTTTGGAAGAGGCATGCAACACTTTGCTCAGTTTTGCTGTAAATTTGTTTTTATATTTGCTGTTAGTTTTTTTTTTCCCCCCCATTTGAGTTTTCATAATATCAGTAGTAGTAGCAGCGGCAACTGCGGTGATGAAAAATTCACAAACCAAAAAAAAAAAAAAAAAAAAAAAAAATAATAAGAAAAAAATCATTGTAGTTCAAATTTGTAATCGTATCCCAGAGTTTGTTACAGTTGCTTACCATCTGTTGTCGCGTAAACAACGGTTAATTCCAAAATCGAGAAAAATTTATTAAAAAAAAAAAAAAACAAACGTTTATACATATTTAATAAAAGATTTAAATGCAAAGATCCTAATGGCTTAAAAAAGAAAAACTGTATATTGATTATTTCCAAAGAAAAATAACTAAACTAAAGGTTTTTAATGCAAACTAGTACTCAGATTGAAAGAAAGTGAAGGTGTTTAAAATTGTTGCTTTAGAGCAAACCAAACAAAACAGAAAAGCAAAACAAAACTAGACCTTTAAGCCAAAGTAAAATGTGAACTTGAAAATTTATACCAAATAATAGCAATTGTTATGAATTATTAGTTTTATATTAAGGACTGTCATCAGTTAAACTGGAACAAGAAATTACTAATGAATAATACAAATTGTGGCCGATTTAAATTGAGTGAAAATTAAGAAATTGTATCGAGCTGTAATAAAGACTATTCCTTTTTATACGGCAAATAGATCTGATCCTTCATCTGATCCTTGATCTCATCAAAAAACTAAGTGACCATCACTATTTCTTTAAGAATTTCTAGTGCTTGATGTTAACATAAAATGAGTAACAGTAAAACAGCTTTTTGAAAAAGTTCTTTGTCTGAAATAAGCTTAATTTTGTTCAAAAAACCTTTTGTGAAAGAAAAGTTTGAAACAGTGTTTTATGTAAAAGAGCTTTTTGAAAAACAGTTCCTCTAACGAAATATCCATGAAAAAAGCTTTATAGGCTTTTGTAAAATCTTTTTTGGGTGTTAAGGTTATTCTTGGTTTCTTGATGATATCTCAGCCATTTAAGGACCAATTCTGCTAGATTATAGCAAATATTCTTGACTATTCAGAAATCAAACCCATTAAAAATTCTCGTCAAGTGATTTAAAAAGATATATAAGTTAAGTTAAGATTATCGCCTGGCATTACAGTCTGACTGTATTTAGAAACTGAAACGTTTGGGATGTGGGGTTAAATATTCGGGAAATTTTAAGAAAAAAGCTTTATTGGCTTTTGTAAAAGCTTTTTTGGGTATAAAGAGAAGTTTCTGGGTCCTATCTCAGCCCATTTAGTACCAATTTTGCTAGATTGTAGCAAATATTCTTGACTATCCAGAAATCAAACCCTTTTAAAAGCAGTGAAACGTTTGGGATCTCAAAAAATCAACAAAACTTTACAGCTTTTATTCAAAAAAGTATCCAAACTAATTCTTAGTTCCTTTTAACAAAATTTCATTTAGAAGTCACACGGTTTTAGTACTTCACTAGATTCACCGATCTCAGTCTCAGATCTCAGATTAAATATTCGGAAAATTTTATGAAAAAAGCTTAATGGGCTTTTGTGAAAGCTTTTTTGGGTGTAAAGAGAGGTTTCAGCCTTTTAGTAACAATTTTGCTAGATTGTAGCAAATATTCTTGACTATCCAGAAATCAAATCCTTTCAAAAGCGAAGTTAATATTATCACTACAGTCTTACTGTTTATTTAGAAACATTTGGGATCTCAAAACATCAACAAAACTTTACAGCTTTTATTCAAAAATATATCCAAACTAATTCTTAATTCCTATTTATTTAGAAGCCCTACGATTTTATTACTTCACTAGTTTAACTCATCTCAGTCCATAATATCAGCAACAAACAAGTGCTTTTTATTGCCATCAATATAATTGTAATTATTCTTCTTGTTGGCAGTTAGTGGTGGCATTATTGGTGTTGAATTTTTGCTAAATAACAAAAACAATAAATAACAACAAAAAAAAAAACTAATAGCCAATTATGTAATTTAAAGTTAACAACAGGCTTAACTAAACAACTGACTGAATGCTCACACAGTGAAAAACCGACACACGCACTGCACTGCACTCATTCACTCAGTGGCTCACAAAAATCACAACAAATGATTAATGGCTTAAGTTACACCCGAAAAAACTATAACAAAACAAAACACAACACAACTGTAAACAAAAGAAATAAAAATATTTTATAACAAATTGTCTATAATTAGAGTAGAAATAGTTAACAGAAAAAAACACTAAACAAAACAAAACAATAAACAACACTATAATTTATATTAAAAAACAAAAAATGTAAACAAAAACACCAAGTTTCAAATTCAAATTTGCAGTAAAAACCAAAAAAATAGACGTTACATTTGCATATCTATCTACCTTAATAATTGACGTTGTGTTCTGTTTAACAAAACAATAAAAAAAATATATAAATAAATTTGCAAAGAAATAAAAACTAAAAGTGAAAATATAATTTTACTTATTTCACTTTTAATTTCATTGCGACAGTGTGCAAACATTATAAAACAGTTCAAGGTGGAAATTATTTTATAGAGTTTTTTTTTTGTGTTTGTTTGTTAATTAAATCAATTGAAATTCAATTCATTGTAAAAAATCATGTGTGATTTGTGTGACCAACAAACTGTTCGCCCTTTGTGAATTATGTTTAAAGATGTGTTTCAAGTTTCATTTGTTGCTGTTATTGGGGATTATTGTAACTGAACGGATAACAACAGCATCAGCATCACCATCGATTGTGTCGCAGTATTATAAAACAAATCAATTTGCAACTGGTAAATATATTTATTTCTTAACTTAGTTTTGAAAAAGGCTTAAAAAGGTGTTAAATATGAAAAATGTGTGTACAAATACGAAATTTATAGGCACATATATTTGATTTTGACTTTGTTAGATTCAGAAAAAGTTTAGTCTAACTGAAAAATTATTAATCATTAATTTTTCATAACCACACGAACATACGAATTACTTAAATTGTGAATTTCAATCATACTGCCTTCAGTTGTACCTCTAGTTCTACTCAATGTTAAAATTCTCAATTTCATTTTGAATTTTAACGGTTTTTAGGGCCTCATTTTATAAAAAGAAACGTTTGGAAGACCAAGGAATTTGTAAAAAGAATACTGGGAAAAGGGTTCAGAACTAGAATATTTTCCATATAGAGCCTCATTTTATAAAACGAAACGTTTGGAAGGGTTTGAAACTTGAATATTTTCCACACAATTTTATTTTAACGTTCAATAAAATTTCTCAAATTAATGGCCTCATTTTATAAAACGAAGCGTTCAGAAACGTTAGCAAGTTGTATGAAGATTACTGGAAAAAGGTTTGAAACTTGAATATTTTCCATACAAAATTTGTATAAAATGAGGCCCATAATTTACAGTGTTCTCGGTTTCAATTAAAAATGGTGTAGATAAATTCCTGTATTATCATGATACAACCAGGTAGAATCAGTAGGGAGAGTTTAAAATTGTATGCCTTGTTATGTCAAATATGAGAAAATGAGAAAAAAAAATATATGAATAAAAATAAAGAAAATTTAAAACTCAATGACGCAAGCTGTACTCCATTTTTTGTTCAGGACATTTTAAAAATTTTATATCCTTTTGTTCAAATGAACATTTACACACAGCACATTTCACACTCATATTTCTTGTTATATGGCTTAATGTTAAATTGATTTCTTCACAAAAATTCTTAAAAACTTTTTTTATTTTTTATTTTTTAATATTTTATTTTTTATTTTTTATTTTGTATATGTATTTGTCTGACAATTCAAGGCATGAAAAATTGAGAACTTACTTTTCTACTGATTCTACCTTGTAATAGTTATATTATGCTGTATTATAATAAAAAAATTAATATTATACAAAACTATATTGAAATCTTGAAAACAAAGAGCAATTAACATTTTACCACTGAGTTCGAAGATCAAACTTATTGGCGATTTTTTATACAAAATTTACATTTACGCATTTTGATGGCAATTTTTTTCTAAAGCAAATACAGGTTTCTTTTAAAATTCCAAGTTAGCCTTATATGGGAGCTATGATATATTATGAACCGATTGTCATGAAATCAGGTCTCGTGATTACTTTCTGAATTTTTTTGGTTAATGTTAAAGTGATTCTCGGATGTGGATCTTATATGGCAGCTTTATTCAGTTATGAATCGATCCGCACAAAATTTTTAATTGCAATTTCTTTCATATAAAGCCCACTTTCGAAAACCATTCACGAGAATAAATTTTATAAAATGTAAAAAAAAAAAAGTTTTTGCTCATATACTGATTATAGGGTAATATATTGTTACGAATGTGCAATAGCGATTTGAATATAACGGTCTGTAACAACTGCCTGCACCATTCATCATGTTTATAAATACGTCCATCAATAGAAGCATCTACTTATCAACAATGTTGATAGCATGCAGTTATTAGCACTAAATGTTTAAGCTGCTAACATTGACATCGAAAGCTCTAGAATTCGAATGTTCTAGTTTGTCCGTTAAGATCATTGCAGAAGATTAACGAAAGATGGCGTGTGTATAAATAGTGGCAGAGATTGCAGGCGTGAGTTGAGTTTATCATAGGCGCTGTAAGAGTTAACATCAACTGTCTTGTACATTTAAGTTTGTACATTATAAAGTGTGTGTGCATTTCTGCAAATTGATAAACGTATATAAAGACTCTGAGTGACTATTTGAACTGTTGTTGTTGTACATTTTAAATAAATAAAGAGTTGTTACAATTTTAAACTATTAAAACTGATTTTATTTGTAATCAAAAGTATCCGGTTTATTTAAAGGAAATAAACCAACGTTTTAAAAAGGTTACAAATTAACAATATGATCGGTCTTGACCGACTATACTTTCTTTAAATGTCAACTGAAAACTGTGTGAAATTTCATTAAAATCCTCCCTTAAATATAGAATTAGTCAGTTCACAAGGTCTCTTATCAGTCATATTGTCATAATGTCCTAATATATATATGTATTATTTTAGGACATTTTTTGCTTGAAAAACAATAAAAACCATTGTGAAGTATTAGGACATTATGACAATATGACATGATAAGAAACCTTGAGAATTGACCAAATGTTTCATATATTTTTATAAATCATAAAAAATGTATGCATATATTTTTAACAATAATTAATTTTTAGTTTAATGAATACAAATAAAGGATGGCAAATTATATATTTTACTTCCAAATCGTTGCTTATCAATTGTTATTTTTTACAAAATAAATAAACGACAATATGAGAGATGACAGAGAGAGCGTTATGTATCGATCGAAAAAAATAGTAGTCGGAGAGGGCATGGACGGCGCGTGAGTCAAAACTTTCTAACCACTTCATTCTAAATATTTTTTAACAGGTATTGCAACATGTAGCAAAACGCTGTCATGACGGAATTTTAAGGTTTTGGGTCTGATTTGAGCATTTCGGCCAATGCTCGCTTCAAACGAATAAGTTGCATTCGGTACAGCAGCTCATAATAGATAGGACCCTTTTGCTCCCACCAAATACAGAGAATTACAATAGCGCCATGGATATTCGGCTGGTTGCCCGGGCTTCACATACGATATCTTACGCTTCGGGTTATTGTAATGCACACGAAAATGATTTTCTTTTATAGCGTTCAAGTATCAATTCGGACATGCGAGATCGTCTTTTAAGGTCTCTCTGCTTCAATTCATATAGTACCCAATTTCCTTACTTTTGGATGAATCCTGCTGCTCGCAAACGTTTTAAAATTGGTGCTTGAGTAGCTCTTGCTGAGTTTTACAACAATCTTCATGCCTCCTATTCTTGGTCTTCAAACTTTTTTGGCTGGCCTGTCTGTGTCAACATCACGTAGCAACCGATTGGCACAAAATTCGACATTTTCGAAGCAAAAAAAAAAAACGTTGTTGTTTACACTTTAATGCTCAATAACTAAGTAAGAATAATATGACATCTAAAGTGACAACTTATTTAGCGCCTAAAACAGTAGTCTTAAAAAAAGACAAGTAAATCTTGATAAAAAGGACATATTTTCATCAAAGATTTTGACAAATAAACAATAAAAAAAAATTTCCAGAGTTTTTGAAGTATTTTCCTTAAAATATAATAAAAAATCTTAATATATAATACAAAATTAAGAATGCAATATCTCTTTATTTTGGCCTGGTCTTTTAAAACGTAGTATGTATACCATTGGATACGACTCAAAGTTATGTATGAGTGCATCAACGTTTTGCTGTTATTATTACAACATTTAAAATTTTACTGTGCAGTGGAAAAATTAAAATCTGTATTACAAACTTCAATGCGTCCCACAGTGGTCGTAAAACATTAAAATTTGGCACAGAGAATTATATGAACTAAATTAAGAAAAAACTTAAATTTTATCAATATCATCCACGCCCAACGCCCACTGCCCATACAATCCAAATCGATTTTGTCGCATAAAATTTTTCCTATCCAAGCAAAAGTCTAGAAATTTGGTACATACATTTTCTGAAGCAAAGAAAGAACGCATGCTAAGTTTTATTAAAAAAGCATACCGCAATACAAATCAATTTTTTTGCATACAATTTTTCCTACCCATTCAAAAAAAAAAAAAAATGTTAAGTTTTCATCCTGTTTCTAAAACTTCCCAGAACTAAATTTCTTTTAATCGAAACAAGACATCCATCCCATCTTTCATTTTATTAACTCTTTCAGCTACGCTTTTTTGTGTATAAGTCTAAAATCAAAACAATTGCATTTTTACTTTAATCAAGGTTAGTTTATTATAAAAAGTAAGAAAAAATAAATCAAAACATGAAAAAACCACTCCATTCCAGGGTTTTTTGTGGAGTGATGTGGTTAGTTTACTAACCACCGTGGCGGTTGGCATTAAAACTAACTATGATAAAAATATTTGTTTCGTATAAATTTTTTGGAAATCGAATATTTTTGACTAAATTTTCTAACCAAACAACCGAAATATCAAGTAACACTGAATTCGATGAACAATAAATACTCTGTGCTTTTTTATTGAATGCGTGAAAGTCTCTTAAAAAAACTGATTTATACAATATTTTCAAATTAATATAAGTATTTATCTAACCAGAGCGCCGATGACTTCAAAAAATATAATTGTTTAGCAAAATGCTATGTTTTAACCCTTTCACGCACAAAACAAAACCGCTGAGGTTTTTATGGATATGAATGAACTACACACTGTATTTAGGGGTATTTTAAATATATTGAATAAGAAAAAATTAAAAAAATTAGTAAATTATTTGAAATAGCTTCGGACAAATAGTTGGAACCCATTTGTCTGAAAAAAATCAAGGAATCTCGTATTATAGTCACTTATAATTATTAATTACTATAAATTACATTAATATTGCTACATACCATTTTTATAAATTCTATAAAATTTTTTTTTTTTGAAAACTACAAAAATAAATTTGATCATCACTAAAAAAAGAGGAGTGTACACAGTTTCAAAATTATATAAAGATTTACTAAAATTTTAAAGCATGACACCGGTGTCCCATATGCGTCAAAGGGTTAAAGACTATAAAAAATGTGGTTAGTAAAGTAAACACCCAACCGCAAAGAGTTAAAACAACAGCTTGTGGAAAGTGGGGCTACATTATTTTTTTTTTCCATGGAAAATCAAAAATATGGAGTAATGCTATATTTTTCAAATATGTAAATGTAAAAGGTGATATAGGGAAAATTATACATATATAAATCATTGAATTGTGTGAAAATATAAGTAAATTTTTGCTCAATACCCTTGAGTAGTCGAAAAATAGGCGTTTTGACACCAAAATCCCTATGTGCGTTCTGCGGGTGAACTTTTTTAACAAATGTGCAACAAATATACATTTTCAATATTTGGGATATTTTCACATTTACAAAATAATAAAAAAAAGTTAGGGCTAATAAATAATAAATACATACATATGTATACTAAGCTATTCTTACCTTTACAAAAGCTGCTTTCAATTTGTTTGAAACTCCTGAGAATATATTTTCTCGTAAAACTTCTTTTAAAATGCAACTCGTTATATTTGTACCATTTTATGCAGGAAATCCAAAAGGTACCAAAATTAAGTACTACAATGTCAACACCAACAGCATCTACTCAAGAAACCAATTTAATAACACCACTTCCTTTTGATTTTCTTTCTAAATATTTCCACATACAAATATACACTTAATATTGCATAGTAAAACAACAACAATAACACTCAACTTTATTTGGAATGTAACAACAAAAGTAAAACAAAGCAAACAGCCGATTATTATTCCACTAAATTGAATTGCATGATGGAATTTTGTTGTTATTTTCTTCAAATAACTTTAATTATGAATTAAAAACTTAATTAATTGATTAATAAACAATTATATTATATTTCTTGCACAATTTTCAAACAATTTAATAATTATTTCAATAAATTTATTAAATTAAATACGTCACTAATTGATTCGACACGCACTTCTTGTTAAAACGCTTACTAAACTAAAGAGTAAATGTAAAAACTAAGCAACTCTTAAGAAAATAAGAAAACAAAGAGAAGCAAAAGATGCGATTGAATTGTTAGTGAACATTTAGTGCTTTAGTTATAAAATTAGGCGATTTTTTAGATAGTTTTAAGGTTTTTGGATAAAATTTATAGTTTTGGTGTTTTAAAACTTAAAACTATTAAATCATTTAAAAAAAAGTATGGTCAGACATACCAGACCATTTAATAACCTACACTGAGTATATGAGCAAAAACATTTTTCTTTTAAAATTTCATTAATTAATTTGCTTGAGTGATTTTCGTATGTGGGCCTCTATGGGAGCTGTGAGCAATTTTAAAACGATCGCCATAAGATTAGGCAGTGTGATTTATTTATTATTTTTGTTGAATTAAAAATTTGTAAGAAAAGTAATTATGCTCGTTAAAGTGATTTAGAAAACCGATCGAAATTAAATTAGGTCGTGTGATTTATGTCTATATGAAACTTATTTATGTGAATTATATGTGCATTCCAAAATTGTTAAGAGTTTTATGGTCGTTAAAGTGATTATCGGATGTGGGCTTTATATGGGAGCTATGACAATTTTAAAATTCATTATAAAATTAGGTGATATGACTTCGGTATAGATAAAACTTATTTAAAGCGAAATTTTATGACCGATAAAAGTCCTATTTCGGCAGGACATTTGTATGAGGGCTAGGTGAAATAATGGAATGATTTCATCCAGTTTTAATAGGCGTACTTGGGCTGACAAATATATATTTATGTGCCAAATTTGATATAAATGTCATCAGATGTGCGACATGTACTTTGTGCTCAAGGTTTACATAGCCAGCCAGGTGGACGGACGGACGGTCATCGTTTAATCGACTCAGAAAGTGAAACAGAGTCGATCGGTAAACTTTAAGTTGGGAGATAGACTAATATTTTTGAGCGTTACAAACATCAGCATAAACGCACAATTAGAATTAGAAGGAAGATGTTGAATTATTAAAATAAATTAATAGCGGTATTCACAATGTATTCACAAACATTTCAATTTCTAATGTATTTTGTTTTTAGTTTTTTGATATTGTGCTCTTTTACTACATTACCAGGCCAAGTACTCTACATTGTGAATACCGCTAATAATTATTTTCCATAGTTCGAAATACTTTTTAGTTACTGATCAAAACAATAAATAGGATGCGGTTATACTTCTAAGCATTTTCAAAACAATGGAAACCTTTAAACTCTTCTACAAGAAAGAAGACAAAACAAACAGAATATGTAAGAGAATGATGACCGTCATGTTTTACCGTTGTTTCAATATTTATTTTATTTTGTATTTTTTTTTCGCACAATAAGTTTTTTAAATAGCTAGACAAAAACTGCTTGAGTCAAGATTTGCCAAAATTTAAAAAAAAAATTTTGAAGCAAAAGCTATCTGTGAAAAATATTCAATTAATAAATCATCTGAAATGTTTCGTGAAATGTTTCGTGAGACAGATAGAGTAAAAACTCAACATTTCGTAAAAAGCTCTCTTAAAACTACTAAAAGACAAGATAATTTAATAGCAAGAGTTTAAGAAATTCCCAAAAATCACTCCCCAGGTCTTGGTTGCTATCGCCCCGTGAGCCTGGACCCCAAGTACACAAATAAGACAATTTTGCTGTGAAATTTCCATGGTTTTGTATTTTCTTAAATACTTTTAAGAATTTTATGAATTATGTTCTTATTGTTTGTTAATATATGTAAATAAAAGTATACGTTTATTAATAAATAAAAATTTCATAAATTTTTTTTTTTTTGATTTTTAAAAGTTTCCATTGTATTTTCAATCGCCACTAAATTTAGTTAAAATAATGTCTGTTTAACCAATAATGCGTCCGTAATTAAAGGGGGGCGGGCTCACGGCATGTATTCCATATGTATTGGGACATGTATTCAATACATATGGAATTCCATGAATATGTCAAAATTCACGTTTTACATTTTTCATTTGCGACCCCACAAAGTATATATATCGTTATATATAGCGAAGTCGATATAGCCATGTCCGTCTGTACGCTGAAATAAACTTTCCGTAGCCCCCAAATAACTTACGAACATAACTGATACATCAATATATCGGAAATTCCTTCGGCTCGGTCTCCATTTAAAATCGAGAAAATCGGCCCACAAATGGCTGAGATATAAGGAAAAAAAACGTGACAACCTCGATTTTTTGCCTATTTTTGATCTATATTTGGATTACTAAGTCATTAATATAGACGATATGGATATCTAATGATAGATATTTCAAAGTCCATTGCAACGATTTATATAAGGCTATAGTAATTGGACCTACAATGGGTCAAAACCGGGAAAATTATTTGTTAACCCGAATATTTTTTTTTTTTACCACAAACAAATTTATTTTCACTAATAATTTTCAAAAAAAATTAAAAACAAAATTGAAAAAAATTAGGAAAAAAAACAATTTCGAAAAAAAAAAAATTGAAAACTATTTTGAAAAAAAAAAAATTAATTGTGTTTACCTCAAAATATTTAAAATTTTTATTTAAAGTATAATTTGATAAAGGGTATATAAGATTCGGCACAGCTCTCTTACTTGTTTGTTTTGTGTTTTTTATTTGGCACTAACAAAGTTTTGTATTTCAAAATACACTCCTTGTCAATTCACAAGGTCTTTTATCATGTCATATTGTCATAATGTCCTAATATTTCAGAATGGTTTTTATTGCTTTTCAAGCAAAAAATGTCTTAAAATAATACTACTTACTGTGTATGCTGTTTATTGTGTTACCGTAACCCACCAGCAGAGACCTGCGTCGAATGCCTAAGAGTTGGTTAAGCCGAGCCGCGAGTCGTAATATATTAGGACAATATGACAATATGACTAACAAGAGACCTTGTGAATTGACCAACTGTTAAACACACGAAAATTGAACATGCTCGAATTGCCAAAAATGTCATAAAGCATACACATGAATTTTACATACACAAAGTTTCATGTGGATCACACTGTATGTACAATACATGTCACAAAACACAAGCAATACATACCGTGTGACCCCCCTATTAATAAATTTCTGAAAAAATAAGAGGCATATGGAATTTTGTCGGCACTATAAAAACTAATAGTCACAAATTGATCAAATACCTGACCAGAGTTTTACAATTTATTTAAATGTTATAAAGTATTATTGATAATATTACCTATTTTACTTTATTCTAGACTGTGGTATACGACCGCCCAGACGAGAACCGAGATCACAGCCATCAACCGAAGTTACCAACAGCTCGCGTACAGCCAAAATTATAGCAGGAACTTACACCAAAGAAGGACAATTTCCCTGGCAAGCGTCACTAGAACTATTACACCCTTCATTGGGTTTCCTGGGGCACTGGTGTGGTGCTGTACTCATACATCAATATTGGATACTCTCAGCTGCCCATTGTGTTCACAATGATCTCTTCAATTTACCGGTGCCACCTCTGTGGACTGTGGTTCTAGGGGAATATAATCGTGCTATAGAATCTGGTTATGAACAGAGAATACCAATCGATAAAATAGTCCTGCATAAAAGCTATCAGAATTTTTTGCACGACTTGGTTCTCATGAAACTCTCAATGCCGGCAGATCTTTCGAAAAAATCCAATATCCGAAGAATCTGTTTACCGTTTCTCTTCAACGATCCCAACAACGATGACGAAGATGAGGACGAAGATTTACAGGAGGATGTGGAAGATCCGTTGGCTTGGGGTCTGGCCGAAGTGCCCGATAAAATGGAGAATTTCTTGAGAAGTGTACAAACCATGCGACGTTATCGTAACGTTACCATACCTACCATGAGAGAATTGATGGATTTGAAAATATTAAATCGTTTGAAACGCCAACAGAATGCAGCGAAAGAGCGGGTTGGTAGAAATTTTAAATTTTCTCGTAGAAGAAATGATAAGATCATGAAAATATTTCAATATTCAAATGAGTACGAGGGCATTAGTCAGGAGAAACACTATCATCATAGATTTGTGGATAATAATCGTGATTTGCCGTATATTGATTGTGTGGCCACGGGTTGGGGTAAAGCCAATCTAACAGGTGATTTAACGGATTTACTATTAAAGACAACAGTGCCGTTGCATAATAATAGAAGGTAATCAAGTTTACAATTTTTAATTAAAGATTTTACTAATAATGTGTGTCAAAATTACAGATGCAGAGAGGCTTATGGCAGTTTTGTTAAAATTCATCGTGGACATTTATGTGCGGGAAAACTCAATGGCAAAGGTGGCACTTGTGTGGTAATTAACAACATTATTATACAAAATTTGCATTATTCTTAATATTTCCAACTTATCCTTTCTCCAGGGCGATTCGGGTGGTCCTTTACAATGTCGTCTGACTAAAAATGGTCCCTGGATATTGGCGGGTATAACTTCATTTGGTTCTGGCTGTGCTATAGAAGGTTATCCAGATGTTTACACCAGAACATCTCACTACATGAAATGGATACAAGATACAATAGCTTTTGAGTAGCTCTAACTCTTTTAACTTTTATTAAACACCTAAAGTACAACCATGATTTGTTTAAATTTATTTATTTTATTGTTTTTTTGTTTAGTTTTTATAAAAAAAATTGTTAAGTATTAACTTAATGTATATACTTAATTTAATTATTTAATTGTTATATAAAAATAAAATGTTGTCTTTATTTGTTAAATACTTTACTAAAACCCCCCAGCTACTTAAATTACTATCGTAGAATAGAAAAATATATATATTTTTTTTAAAGAAAAAATAGAATACAATCCATAAAAAATACACAATTCGTAGAATGATGTTCTTAAATTTATTATCACAGCCATAAATACTTTTTAAAGCACTAATAAAATAATAAAAATAAAAAATAGCATAGAAAGGACAAAGAGTGGCTACTACATCTACCGCTAACTACGAGTAACTATCACAAAAACTACTGCTACTTATATACTACTTCCTCTACTTCCACTTCCACTAGACAAATATAAGAAGATCTACCCCAAGAAAAATACTTCTTTATTATGTTGTCATGGACTCATTTTGTAGAAAAGGCAGCAATGTGTTGTCCTTTTTGCTAAATTTATTCTTTAACTGCTGCAGCTTTGACTTGCTCTTCCGCTGGTCCACTTGCGGTGGCATCAGCAACATCATCGTAGACTTCTCCTCACCCTTGCCCTTTGCTGCCAGTTGTTCCAGTGGCACTGCAGTGGCTGGCTTTGGTGAAGTTGGTGCCAGTAATGGTACTATACAAACATTTGTCTTATTCATTTTATTTGAGTTCGCCGACGACTCCGTTAATAGAACATTGCATTTTTTTGTCTGCCTTTGCTTGTGCAACGCGGATGAAGAGCATGAGGTTGACAACCAGAAGCATGAGAGCAGGGCGCTACCAACAAGTGACAGACCAGCCACAATTAAGGCAATAATTAGGCCACATTGTACATAAGGACAAATTTTGAAGAGCAGTTTCAAAAGCATTTTTATGCCTGGCGTAAGCTCTTCGACACCCTGAAATGAACATAAAAAAAGAAGGAAAGAATATAAAATAAATGAACAAAAAAAAATGTTTAAACAAATAACGTAAAATGTAATGGAGAGAATTTGTAGGAAGTTTTATTACATACTTTCAATTGGAACAAGTTAAGCTGTAATATTTGTCAGTGGTAGGTTGGCTAAATAATAAATTTCAAACGTGACATGGTCGAAAAATTAATTATTGGAAAGTAATAAAGTTTTCTATGTATTTTTCATTTCTTTTAGTCATTTTCAAAGTCAATTACAATAGAATTATATAAATTAATATGTGTGTTGAGGATGGAGCAACAATGTTGCTTTAAAAATGGAGGGTCATTATATGTTGTACACCTGTTTGCACTGAATTTTTTGACTAGGCTTAAATTTTCCATAAATTTAGATTCTTTTTTTAATACAGATTTCTTAGCTGTTGTGTCTTGTGTTATTAAAACCCTGTTTTAATTAATTTTAATAAATGAATGCGGCCAGATACGAGATATTTTTAAAATATTTGGTCAATTCACAATGTTTCTTATCATGGCATATTGTCATAATGTCCTAATATTTCACAATGGTTTTTATTGCTTTTCAAGCAAATGAACCAGCAGAGACTAACGCCGAATGCCTAAGAGTCGGTTAAGCCGAGCCGCCGAGTCATGATACATTAGGACATTATGACAAAATGACTGATAAGAGACCTTGTGAATTGAGTGTGTAATAGCTGTATTTAGAAAATCATTGAACTTAACGTTCAAACATTTACACATAGATTTTTAAATTGTTCTAATTTTATCAATGCTGACTACCGATTAGTATATAACTGCAATGTTAATTTGAGTTATTTAAAAGATAACGGAACTTTAGATGGGACTGTAGTAGCTGAGCTTTAAATCTAGAGAAAGTACCAAAATTCCCTCAGTAAAGCAAATATTAACTAAGTAACTGGATTTGGTTATGGATACAAACCTGACTGGCGTAGTAAAGAGCTAATGCTCATAATTAAAAAAACAGATATCTAACAGTGCATATTAGTCAAAGTATTTAGTAATTTTAACCCGTAAAAATATATTTTAAACTAATTTATGAGGAAAGTTATTCAGAAACAAACAGAAATTTGACAAATCAACATGAACATGAGCGGAGTTCACAATCTTGTGCAAATGGTCTTGCATCATTGTATATGTACCCAGCAGTTCTAGGAGTCAGTCCCAAACTAGTGATTTTACCTATCATTTAGGGTGGGAATTAGTTACTTCAATAGCTACGTGACTAGGTATTTAAACACGTGCATGTCCTAAGCAGAGGGTCAATTGATCCTTTTTGACTAAACAGAGACTGTCTAATAGCTGGTACAAAGTAGTCAACGCATTGGATTCACATGCTGGTTAAATAACGTCAGTTACGTTACTAGCTTCCTAACAGGTAACTTGATCAGCTACATAACTAGTTATTTTAACATGTACGGGTGCTAATTGTCTTCAAATAGTCAGCTAAAAAGACATATCATAGGCAGTCCAATGAACGATAGCTTGTAAATAAACCTTTCTTCGACAACTCTCCAATGGATTGCGTTTGGTGGGTAAAATAACTACAATCTAAAGTGCTGTACAAAAAAATCGTTTAAAGTGACTTCACTATAGGTTACTAAGAGACGCTAAAGTGGCTATTGACTTCATGCTATGTGTTCATGTCTGAATGGATGGTACTGGTTTTCCCATCTCTGTTCTGTTGGATGATGATGTTGCCATCAAAAATGAGAAGAAACTGCCAACTATAGAGCGCTGCTTTTATATATTTATTAAGTTAGTTGTTTCGTTAAATCTTTTTTAATTTTTTTTGTATTAGTTTTTGCGAGCCAATCGTTGCTTGGCCTTTAAAAAGTAAAGTCGATTTAATAATTCTTTTTTTTATATCGAGCCCTTTACATTTTGAAAATCTAATAAAACAACATTTTGTACAACACCAAAAATTATAAAAAGGAAAGTGGTTTTAATTATAAATAAAACAAAAAGTTTTCGGTGCCTAAAAACAACCCTTTTTTTATTTAACAAACCAAGTTGATTGGAAACTTGGTTGAAGAAATTACAGGTCCCACATACCTTGAGAACCTTACCACACTTGGTGGCTTAACACTATGTTACATGGGATATCAGTATACTTCAGCAAAAATAAATATTAACTGTATGACAATTATATCAACACAATTTGTACAAAACCAGTTTGAACGAATTCTCACACAACACGCTTAAAGTGACTACACTCCAGATTACTTAGAGACACTTAAGTGACAATTGTCTTCACGCTAGATTACCTGGGATGTATAAAATAACCAATTGTCTTATCTCTGTACTACAAAGAGCATATACATGTCAAATTACCAAAATATATAAATTGGACTCAGCCAAGTGATATGACATTTGCGAGGATTACTGTCATTAAGGGATACATTGACTACATGCTTAACTGCTGGGTATTGCATTTTCACTTTACACTAACAAAATATACAGAAATACACCATTACATAAATTTACAATACAAATGTACAAAATTGAGAATACCGTTATAGTTATTTTAGAGGTCATTGCTATTATTTAGTTAATCTAATAGGATCGAACCTAAATATGAGTTAAATTTTATATATAAGTGATTTCAAATAATAATTAAATCAGATTTGTTTATTCTTTACTTGAATATCAGCAATTTTCAATTATTTCAAAAGAAACAAGTAAAGATGTTATAATGTGCTGTGCCAAATTTTATAACCCACCACAAATATAATATTGACGCCGATTTTTGTAAATTTTTTTTAATCAGATTTTGCCTATTTCAATAAAAAATTTTGTAAGGATACACTATTCTATAGACATTTATGTATCATAGAGCCATATTCCGGGAAGATATTTGTATGGGTGCTAGGATAAATCCTGGGGCGATATTAAAATTTACAACACAGATTTTTCTTTTATAATACGAATAACTTGTACAAAATTGAACTGTATTATCTGCTATATATTTAAAGAAAATTGCAAAAAAAAATTTAAAAAATATCAATGTTTTGTTCCATAGCTCTGGTTATATTTGACGATTTTGACCATTTTCAATGGCAAAATTTCATAACCCTAAGTCCTTCCCTGTAGGCCCTATCAACAGACGGACATAGCTAGATCATTTATAATGACCCAGAATATATACTTTTGTGGGTCTGCGATGAATATTTCTATGAAAACGGAATGACAAAATCAATATACCACCCATTTTTTTTAAATAAAGGGCAATAATTTTGCCCTTCGACTCGAATCTGACATTAGGAAGGGTGGAATGAAGTGAAATTAAAAATATAATACCAATATTTAATTATGGAAAAAATCGTTGAAATCCTTTTTTATTTTGTTTGAAAACTTAGTAGGTACCTATTATTTTTTGTAATTTTTATAGCATCTTTAGCATTTTTTAGATTTTCCCTAAATCCTTTTTAGCAGTATAATTTCTTCAGATCTGGTCACAAGATATTTTAATAATCTCCTAAATAGGTATGTGTAAATCAATCAATATTTTAAAACATGATGGGTTTTAATTTTAATACATTATATTATAAATTATGAAATAAAACCGTTCTTTGAACTTATGTTTTATAAAAGAAAATCGCCAAGTTGACCTAATTTACACGTAAACACAAACAAAAACAACAATTCTAATATTATTGAATTCACTATAGGTATATTTAATATGTATGTGTGACATTTCTTTATACTTATTGCCTAAAATAATACCCCTCCAACCAAAACCCCCCACCATTGCCAATAACAAAAATTTACATGTTATTAAACTCAAACAACAACAACACTACATGCATTTAATGCTCTTCTCTGTGTCTTTCTCCTTTCTGTTTACTATTTAATCCTCTCATTAAATATGTACCTACTTTGTATTTGTTGTTTTCCAAAATCTGTGCATTTGTCATTCATTCACTTTCTTCTTTAACCTTCATCAGTTTAGTTTTCGGTCATCTATTTACGCGTGTGCATTCGGTTCGTCTTAATAATGTCGTAATAAAATTAATATAAATTTGTTTAATTGTTTAAATAATAAAAAAATGTGTATTAAATAGAAATAGTGTGAATTGTTTTAATAAAAAAGTTATAAAAGTGTTAACATGTAAAATAAAATGCAGTTAAAAGAAGCTTCAATAGATTTGCAAAGTCATTCATTGTCAATGTTGTTTTTGTTGTTCTTTTTATTTGCCGACAAAGTTTGTTATAGTTGTTGTTGTTTGAGTTATTTTATGTTTGTTGAGTGTGGAAAAGAAGAAGCAGAAGCAATTGTTATGCTTTTGTTGTTTTTTAAAGAATGAAAATAAAAAAAAAATTAAAGAAGGAAATAAAAAAGGAAAGAAAATATAAAATGAAATGCAATTGTAAGCAAATTAAAGAAATATATGGCCTGTTTATTGTTGTAATTAAATGCGTATTAAAGTGTATTCATTAACAAGTGTTTAAAGAAAGATTGCTTTAAATAAAATAAAGAAGGGATAAATTTGTCAATTTAAAGAAAATATTAATTGATTGTCAGTTATAAAGGTAAGTCAAGTACATTTGAATATATATAAATTACATGTATTTAATTAGTATTGTATTAAACATTGTTTAAATATGAAGAATCTAGTGTTTATCTAATTGTTTTAAAGGAAATTAAATTAATATTTAAACTATGGGAAACAAAAAATTGTTGTAAAAGCATCAACTAAATGAAACTCTAATGCCACAATATTTTACCAAAGTCAATTACTACATTCAACTAACTGATTAGATGATGACTAATCTCTGTTGGTAAAATAGGGAGTTTTGCAGTAACGTTAGGTATTTTCAAGGTCATTATTGTAAAAAATGGTTTACAGATCAATGTGCTGTTTTTATAATACAAGCGATTACTTTGAGTGGAAATTTTGCATGTGTTTTGTTATTGTAACAAAATACATATAAAATTTCCTCTCAAAGTACTTGCTTGTATTATAAAAACAGCACATAAGTTTCTAGTATTTCATATATTTGTATTTCCACCGAAAGGTCCACCGTAACAGGAAAATTAAAAGTTTTTGAAAACACTTTGTTTATCATATTTTCATAGGAAAAATAATGTAATGAAATTTTACATTTACCCATTTCGAGGTATTCGAATACAAATCACTCAAGGGCAAATTTTCTAATTAGAATATTTATAATGCACGTTTTGTTTTGATACGACAAGTTATTACAGAGAGAAATTATGCATTGACTTTTGATATCTAAAAACTTCCTGAGGGTACAAAGAGTCAAAAACGAATGCATAATATGGGTGTCCCACGGCATGTATTGCATGTGTTTTGTGACATGTATTGGAACATTTTTCTACATGTAAACATGTACATACCGTGTGATCCATATGAGACATTGTGTATGTAAAATACATGTGTATGTTTGTGACATTTTTGGCAGTTAGAGCATGTTCTATTTTCGTGTGATTATCAATGTGTTTTTTAAAATACAACACTGTATGAGTACAAAATAAATAACACAAAACAAAAAAGAGTATATAAAAATCATAACAAAATAAGTTTCATCAAATTAAATATATTTATTGTGATTTAAAAATGTTTAAAATAGATATGTAATTAAAAACAAAATTATATAAACTAGTACACACGCAATTACATATGTACGTGTGCAATTACATATGTACATGCAATTACGTATGTACGTGTGAACGTGGAAATTATGAATCGTATGTATAACGTGAATTTTGATATACACATGGAATTCCATATGTATCGAATTCATGTCCCAATACATACATACGGAATACATGCCGTGTGACACCTTTTAAAGGGGGGTTTATATATTTGTTGTTTAATATAAATATATTTAATGCAATGTAACTTATTTTGTTGTGATTTTTCTCTACTCTTTTTTGTTTTGTGTTCTTTATTTTGCACTTACACAGCGTTGTATTTCAAAATACACACTGTTAAACACACGAAAATTGAGCATGCTCTAATTGCCAAAAATATCATAAGGCATACACATGTATTTTACATATACATAGTTTCATATGGATCACATGGTATGTACATGTTTACATGTCGAAAAATGTCCCATGGGACGTCGTAAGTGGGAAATGTTAAAATTTGTTTTCTTACATAAAAAAATGAATCATATAAATATTCACAACACCACATAAATGGGGTAAAAATATAGCTTATGCCATCTGATCAGATTGAAAAGCATTCCTTGTTATATAATTGAGACAAAAAATGGAAAGAAGTAAAAAGCATTCCAGGTATAGGCCAGTTGGACATTTTTTGTTGTAATGGTCAAGAAGTAAAAGTAGATAGGACTGCGTATTCATGAAAAAACTGTGTTTGGTATTCCTGATACTATTTGCATTTAAATTTATATTTTATTGTTCACCAATACCCCGGTTTGCGTCGCTTCGAAGTTGCGTCTTCTTAAAATTTCTGTGATTTGTTTCAGTTAGCGTCGCGTGACTTCGAAGTTGCGTCGTTAATACTTCGATTTGCGTTGTTTTTGTTTCAGTTTGCGTCGCATGTCTGCGAAGTTGTGTGGTTAGTACTTCGATTTGTATCGTTAATATGAAAATGTTTGTATCGAAAAATCTATTTTTTCAGCTAAAATTATGAATCTCAGAACGAATTAAATGAAATTCAATACAAATGTATAGAAAATCGTTCTTCGGTTTGGGTCGTCTTGGTTTGGGTCTTGGTCGCGTTTCTCCGGTCCCAATTAGCGAAGTAAACCTGACTATTAGTGTATTTACTGCTACTACATAATACTTTACCCTATGTCTATACTTGATAAAGTTTTGTCTTGATAAACATCAAACATCAAAATGGTTGCCAAGATAAAATATTATCAGATATAGTCCCCATTTATTAGTATTATTGCTTCGTTATAAAAAAAATTTTAATGTTTTTTCTCAGACAACTTTGTCTTAACACAAACGTTATTTATTGTTATGATAAATATTTGTCAAGTATAGACAGGGGCTTATTAATACTAAATATTTTTGTTAAGTTTTTAGTTTATTTATATTAAGGGTACTCATTTAAACGCTTAAGTTTCCTATTTGTGCAAATGTGCAAATTTGCGCAACGTGTTTCATGAACCAACCTTTTAAATTTTGTGCAATTTTATACAGAAAATGTATATTTGATAAAAATGTCAAACAAAAATTAATTCAACAAAAGCTTAAAAAAAAGTTTTAAAAATTATATAAATTTAAATTCTAAAAATTTCTAATGAAAGTAATATCTTTGGAACAAACAATGGTAAACATAGTTTGGAAGATTTTGCTTATGTTCTAGCTGTTGGTTAATATTTCCATATACAATGCCATTCAATCCAATCATTCTGTGTAAATCATTCAGAGTGTAAAAACGCACAGATTGTACAGTTTGCGAGGCATTTAAGCGTTTATATGAGGACCCTTATTATTATAAAGCAACAGAAACTACATAAATATCATTATGGGAAAAAATGTCCCGTGCGACAACTTGCCTTTATGTTCGTAAAAGTAAAAGTCAACTTTAAAGCTACCTTTTTCTATTACTTAATGTTACCTTTTACTATTACGGACATAAAGGCAAGTTGTAATAATAGCCCTACATTCCAACCAGAATATTTTTTTTTCTCGATTACTCAAATAATTTTTATGACACCCCTAACAAGATATAGATTTTCAAACGCTGATAAAGAACTTAAGAGTCTTCAGTTTGCCAGAACTTCAGTTGCTTTTTCTGAAACTATTAAATGTTATACTCATACACAAAAATCTTACTTCTAAAGAATTTTAAAGAAACATAGAATTTTTTTATCCGAAACTTTATTAAAAACTTCAAATGCTAAAAGAATCATAAAAATTCTAAAAAGTATTTAGCACAATTTTCTACAAAAAAGTTCAGTAGTAGTAGTGCTAAAATTATACTTAAAATGCCATTACGGCAACACAGCTAAACCTTCTTCAATATTTTCATTTATTTTAACAAAAATTCCCATTAGAAATTTAATTATAAATAAGTGCAGGCTTTTAAATTCGACCTGATTTGTGCTACCGGAGAAGACTACATAATTAGTTTCTAATTGTTAGAAAAGTGATCAATTACAGTTCATATAATCCTATATTAAGACAAAATCGGATGGCAAATCTCTTTCACTACTTATGGGAAATGTTTGAATGAAATCTTCAATTTTCACAAAAATTGTTTTATAACAAAGCATAGTTTTTGAACAAAAAATTACGTACAATAGCTTTCAGTTAATGTACGAAATTTGATACATTATTCCAAATATTATTAGATACCTAAATCCACATTTTCTAATTCGTATTAAAATCAAAGTATTGTAAAATTAAAACTTGTTAAAACTAACACAGCAAAAACTTACTGAACATAACACACTTTTCAATGTCTACTACATACAGACTGCATAACTCAGAAGTATAATGACTTATTTTTTATCTTTTTTTTTGAACAAATTTTCTTTTTACTAATTAAGGGCATCTGTAAAAACTAACTATCAATGAGTTATTAAATGCCAGCATTTTAACTCATTTTACTTGGTAATGATAATTTTAGCTGAGCAGTTTTCAAAATTTGTACAATACTCCAATTAATTACTATTCTTAATAAGTCTATCTTAAATACTGAATTAAATAAAAAAATAAAGAAAAACTTACAATTTCCAGCCAAAATATGGGCAAAACTTTATTACGAAATCTGGTCATTTCTCGATTATATTTGACCTCATCCATTAACAAGTTTATTTGAAAACGGGAATGCACTTTCATAGGAATGCCTAATTGCTGTAATTACAAAAACATATTTTAATAAATTTTATTAGCAACAAATAAATGAAACCTACTGGTTGTATCACAATTTCCGAGCCATGTTTTGCTTCATCAGGATTCAAGCCTTCAATTGCTTCCAACAATGAAGGATCAGCATTAAAGAAGTGAGGAAAGGATATAGCCAAAGGTATATCTAATATAAACAAATAAAATCATTAGTTTTTAACTCTCTGTTTAATAAATCTTAAACACTTACTGTAATAACATGGGGTAATATTGCCTAAACCCTTTTTCAAGCACTTTTTATTGGCACAAAAACAAGAGGAATCTGGATCATTGAAATCGCTATCGAAAGCTTTCTCATGCAATTTAAAATAATAAGCCTCAATGCCATCAATCTTGCCAGGATGGGAAAATACTATAGGTAAAGTGCGACAAAAGGCCTTGCGGTAAATGCGAAAAGTTTCACCTTTGGTAATGTTGCGAGGAAACAAAGTAGCATCATAGGTGCCTTTAATGCTATTGCAATTGGTAATACTAACGAAATAAAGGAAAATATTTATTATATTTATAATTATGATGAAAATTATTTAAATTTATACTCACTTGCTGTTAGCAGTACCACTCCAATACTTAATACTTTTACGACCATTCCAAGTATCTATGGCATAGTCTCTAGACTTTTCCGAGTCCTTTTTTGCCTCCTTAGAGGGCAATTGCATGGTCACTATATTCTCACCCTCATCAAACATACGCTCCATTAAACCAAATCTTTGGAAATTTATTACATTGGGTATAATCTTAGAAGCCAAATACACCAGATTATCTTCATAGCCCCACAAGTATTCGTGCACAGACATTTCCAGCATAGGCTTTGAATTGAGTTTACGCGTCAATGCACTTATGGCCAATGCGGCAAATGTAGAAAAACCCGAAGCAGCTGACGTAACACCCATGTATGGTATATTTGGTGCAATAATCCTATCCATCTTGGGATCTCCCACTGATTTTTCACGTATAAACTTCACAATACGTCTGGGTGTGTAGGTTACTGTGTTATTTGCATTGAAGGTCACATTATGATTCTCTAGTATTTCCTGATACACATAAGGACCCACTTCGGTGAGTTTCAACTTGGCATCAAGGCCGCGTGTAAATGCATCTAAATTTGTAACATTAAACATATACACAGTGATGTAGACACTTAAAGGTGGCTTCAGCCATAAATTATATAACAAGGAACCAGTTTTTAAAGCCAATTGCTAGATCATAGAATAAATGATAACAGCAGCAGCAGAACCAGCAACAACAACAAGAAAAAAATACAAGTGAATACAAAACAAAAACTTCAGGTTAAAAAAAAACTAACAACGAGTTGTAATATTTTATAGTTTGGACAACGTGCCAAAACTCACGTAATACTTACAGAATCAACAATCTTTGCTACAGGATCACTGACCAAAATTACAGCCGCCAATATGGTTAAAGTCATGCCCAAGGAGGCCAATTTAAGAACATCTGAAAAGAAGAGAGAAGAGTTAATAAAATCATTAATATAAATGCTACGTTTCGACAAATTGGTACAGTTTATGTAAGTATGTGTATCTTGTGGTATTTTTTTTAACAATGTTAATAACAAATTAAACATTCTGAAAATCATGTTTAATTTAAACGAATACTAAATGTTCTAGGGGGAATTCCCATATACATAAACCATAAGTAAACATGTTTTGTTTATTTTGCTGTTAAGATGTTGACAAAAATGGGAAGTGATTATGAAAATAATTATTACAGTCGGCGCACAATGGGTTCAAATGTTTTAAGTTTTTTTTTTCACAATTGTTTGTATTGGATAAAACAAGATTATAATTTTATTTATTTCACTGTGTGAAATTTCAACCATATCACTTTACACTGTGTTTTCATATAAAGTGATGAACTTGAAATTTATCTTTGTTGTTTACACTAATAGCTAAGTGAGAATAAATGACAGATATGTACCCGAGAGCAACTTAATATGGTAAGACCTTCATCATATAAATGGTTGTCACAAACATATACTTGTTTACTGTAACCATATACAATATACTTGTTTACTGTAACCATATACAATATACTTGTTTACTGTAACCATATACAATCATGTGAATCGTAAATTAACCATATTATTGTTACCACAATCATATAAATAGTTACTGTGACTATAATATTGTTAAAAAACTTATAAAAATGTTGAAATGGTTACAGTAAACATGCACAACTATATTTTTTTTCTGCGTGGACTAATAATATGAATCCAAATTGGGGTGATATTATTCTGTTAATTGAAATTAACAATGACCCTAGAGTCCTTTGTAAAATTGCTGACTTTTGACCCTCTCATTGCACCAAACACATAACAATATATGATTCCCAATTTATCCTTTCTTATGAGATGTTCTCTATTTAAAATCAGCTATATCGGGTCTCAAGCGGATCTTAGCCACGTTGTGCAAATAAGTATTGTACAATTGCCAAATATTTTTCAAAATTATTTGTTCATGCTAAAAACAAACCTCCAAAACACTTGTTCACAATTTTTTTTTTTAACAAAAACAAATTTAACTTTTCCTCTGATTTGTTTAAACTTCAACCAAATTGAATGTTCCCCACTGTGAACAATTTATCAAAACAATACTCCTTCTGACTTTAACATGCAACCCAGAAAAAAAAACACACATACACTCTCTCAATGTCACAAAAAGTTCAATATCAAGGTGAAAATAAGTTTACAAGAAATAAAACAAAACTTAAACCCTTCAATTTCAGGGTTTCTTCACCATACAACAAAGATCAAAAACAATCCCACGTATTATATTTCAAAAAACAAAAAAACCATCCACTAGTTCCCCAAATGATCTTACACAAAAAGCACAACAATGAAGCTGTCTTATCAGTATTTAAACAAACACAAATATTTAATTAACATAAAACCATTTTAAGAAAACTACAAACAAGATAAATTCTGCACTTTTTTCTCACACAAAATATTGTAAAAAAAAACCGATTTTGAGCCACGTTCCTCTTTAAATATAAATAACATTTACACATTTTTATGTAAATGAATTAATTGTCATAGGTCTGTAACAACAATAAAATCAAAGAATACATCATAACTTAATATAAATATAAACAAACAGGGTTTAAAAAGGCTGCATTCTTTTACTACCAGCTTGTGATGTATATAAATCATTGATACTTAAGTGTTTAATTTTATGGCGATTATAAAATTTTTTTATAAGTTTTAATGTAAACTTTAACACTTTGTTTACATTACATTTATTGTGTAAATTAATTTATAAGATTGTGGCGAAAACTGATTACACAATTAAATTAAGTTTTATTGATATTGTGCCATAAACTGATGTTTTATGATTATGTGATACAATATTACAACTGTTTGTTAGGCATACTGAGATTTTTATGATTTAAAGCTCATTAAATATTGGGTTAATGTATACAAATTTTTAAATCAATAATGTATATTTATACAAGTTAATAAAATTTAAATAAACTCAAGCTCATTTAAATTTCCAATACTAATAACTTATATTCAAAATTTATTTATATAGATAAGTCATAAAATTATTGAACGAATTTTAATTTTCAGTTTAGCAAAAACAAACTAATTACCCTTTACAGTGATATTTAATTTAAAACAAGTAAGAGAGCTATATTCGGCTGTGCCGAATCTTATATACCCTTCATCAAATTATACTTTAAAATAAAAATTTTAAATATTTTTAGGTAAATAAATTAATTTTTTTTTTTAAAAAATAGTTTTAAAATTTTTTTTTTTTAATTTTTTTCAAAATTTTTAAAAAAATTATGAAAAATAAATTTTGGTAAAAAAAAATTCGGGTTAAAAAATATTTTTCCTGATTTTGACCAATTTTAGGTCCAAATTACTACATCCTTATATAGATCGTTGCAATGGACTTTGAAATATCTATCTCAGATATCCATATTGTCTGTATGAAGTCACCCAGATATAGATACAAAATACGCCAAAAATAGAGTTTGGCCCGGTTTCTTTCCTTATATATCAGCCATTTGTGGGCCGATTTTCTCGATTTTTAATAGAAACTGAGCCGGAAGAATTCCCGATATATTGATGTATGAATCAAGTTTGTAAGTTATTTGGAGTCTTCAGAAAATTGATTTCAACAGACAGACGAAGATGGCTTACTCGACTCCGCTATCTATAAGGATCCAGAATATATATACATTATAGGGTCTGAAAATTATATTGTGGAAATTACAAACGGAATGACAAACTTATATATACCCTTCTCACGAAGGTGAAGGGTAAAAAAATCATACAAAAATATCAAGAACTTGAGTTCGAAAACTTTTTGCAACTTCCAGAATATTATGAATCTGTAAAAAATGTATTGATTTTCTAAGGTTTTCGAATATTTTTGAATTTCAAACATTTTCAACGAAACTGAAACTTATTAAAATTTTGTAATGAAAATGAAAAACTTGAAAATAATTTTAGGTATTTTAAAATAAGTATAAAGAATGGAATATCATGTTAGAAAATTCAAACTAAATTTTTTCTTAGTTTTTAGTGAAATTATGAATATTTAAATATTTGATTGAAAAGTCTGTTTTAACACGTAAAAAAAAATATAGTTTTGCATGTTTACAGTAACCATTTCAACATTTTTAAACAATATTATAGTCACAGTAACTATTTACATGATTGTGGTAGCTATAATATGGTTAACTTACGATTCACATGATTGTATAAATCATATATATGGTTACAATAAACAAGTATATGTTTGTGACAACATATACCGCCAACATATGTGCCAACCGCCACGGTGGTTAGTAAACTAACCACCACACTCCACAAAAAAAACTTGGAATTGGGTGTTTTGATTTATTTTTTCTTACTTTTTATAATAAACTAACCTGTCTTAAAGAATAAAATGCAATTGTTTTGATTTTAAACATAAAGAGTTAAGTGTCTAACAGTTTAGATCTGTAACACGATATGCACCCTCTGTCTATACTTGACAAATATTTATCACTAGCTTGACCCGGTGCGCTTCGCTACCCCTGCCGTAGTAAAAAAAATATGTAAGGATTTTATAAAAAAAAATCTTTTTCCCCCTGTTTATCCCTTTCTGGTCCAAGTATTGAAAAAATTTATAGCCTATTGACGCTTTCAAGTAAGGATCTATCTACGTTCCAAATTTCAATAAAATCGGTTCAGCCGTTTAGGCGTGATGCTCAAACAAGCAAACTTACAAAGACATTTATATATTTATATAGATAACAACTAATGATGTTTGTTGTCAAGACAAAGTTGTCTGAGCAAAAGCACTAACATTTTTGTCATAACTAACATTATACTATTAAAAGTAAATTTAATACGTAGAATTTGTTCGAAGGACCATTCTTTTGCTTAAGTGTTTACAAATGATATAAAATAGCTAATAGCTGTGCCGAATCTTATATATCCTTCACCAAATTAAATATACAAAATTAATTTTTTTTCAACTTTTAAACATTTTTTTTTTTCAAAATTTAAAAAAAAAAATTTTTTAATTTTTTCTAATTTTTTTTTAAATTTTTTTTCCAATTTTTTTTTTTAATTTTTTTCCAAATTTTTAAAAAATTTTTTTTTTTAAATTTATTAGTGAAATAAAATGAAAAAAAAATTTTTGTGCTAAAAAAATATTCGGGTTAAAAAATAATTTTCCCGATTTCTATTTACTATAGGCTTATATAAATCGTTGCAATGGACTTTGAAATATCTATCATTAGATATCCATATGGTCTATATTAATGACTTAGTAATCCAGATATAGATAAAAAATAGGCAAAAAATAGAGGTTGTCCAGGTTTTTTCCTTATATCTCAGCCATTTGTGGGCCGATTTTATCGATTTTAAATAGCGACCGAGCCGGAATAATTCCCGATATATTGATGTATCAATTATGTTTGTAAGTTATTTGGGGGCTTCGGAAAGTTGATTTCAACATACAGACGGATAGACGGACATGGCTATATCGACTTCGCTATATATAACGATCCAGAATATATGTATATACTTTTTGGGGTCGCAAATGAAAAATGTAGAAATTACAAACTTGCCACTCATGGTGAAGGGTATAATAAAATAATTCTATAAATGAAAGCATAAAATAAGGCCAGTTCTTCAATTGCAAATAACGAATTATTATTTATCATTTAATAGACAAAATATTTTATACCTTCGAATTAGTCAACAATCATTTAACTATTTTAATTGAATGATATTTCTTATATAATTTCTTTAAGAACTTGTAAGATATTACTACATTTTTGACCTTTCAACCAAATTCATTCGAAAAATATGTTTTTTACACAATTCTTTTCTCAACAAAATCGACTTAAAACAAAAATTGTGCTATTTATAAAACAAACTAATTAATTATGTAAAAATAAAATTAAATTAAATGTTAACAAATATTCAAATGTTTCAAGAATAATTTATTTTAAAAAATCTTACCAAAATTCTTAACCTATTAGTTTTTAGATTTAAAGAATTCCAGTAAACTGGTATAAATGCTTTATGAATACATTAACATTTTGATGAGAAATTCTCTCAAAAAAAATTATTAGGAAATGTATTCTAAATTTATTTAAAATTGTTGCATTTAATAATATAGACAAAATATTCAAGGAATTTAGTATTTAAAGATCTGTTAGATACAAGTACTACGCTCGATTGTTGTACATGCTGTATTACAACTGATAAATGACCGCAAAATTTATTTAAATACAAAGGAAAAAAACATATTTATCAGATTGAAATGAGAGAGAGAAAAAAAAATGTATTAAAAACCATAACCTTACCAAATAACAGGTAAATTTCATAGCCAGCATATTAACCCAAAAGGTGGGACAGACAGCAAGTCACTTGAACAAATGAACGAAGCAACAAGTGGACAGGCAGACATACAGACGGACGGACGGATACATCAATAAATAAAACGTCACAGCTTCATTTAACAAAATAAACCAAGCGACCGACCAACAAAACAACCAACCAACCAACAGATCAATGAACTGACTTGTTGTATGCTTTTTTTACGAATATTTTATGTGAGTGTGTCGTTTGATTTCGATTTAAATTTTTGTATGCTGTCGTTGTATCTTGTACTATCATATCAAAACATTAATACATATTTCTGTATTATTTTATTATTATTTTTTTTTTTTTAATAAAAAAAATGATATAAAATAAAAAACCGATTGAATGAATGAATGGTTGGCTACAATCATCATTGTCATCATCATCATTATGATGATCAACCAGCAGACATAAATAGTTAGTAAATGAGCGGTAAAGTACGACCGACCACTATCAATCTGTTCAAAAGCCAAACAAAACAATATAAACTCAGCTCAAGAAATCATACTACGACTTTAACGTTTTCGACTTTTATTTCTTGCGTTTAGCTGATACGTTTTTTTATTATTATTTTACAATTAAATGCAAATAATAATAAAATAAAAATACGTAATTCATCAATGGAAATGTTTTATTATTATTATTATTTTAATACATACTTGGATATTTTTTGAAGTTTTGGGCAACAATTTAATGTAGCTGGTAACAGGAGTGGAGTTTGTGGTCAATTGCATACATCTGAACATTCACTCACTTTTGCCAGATAGCCGGACAGACAGACAGACGAACTGCCAGTCTGTCAATTTTATTTTTGATACTATTTGATACCATTTGCTATTTTATTTAAAACCTTCCTTGACTATTGCAGTGACTGACATAATGATGCATCTGTCAGTCAGTGTAATTGAGTTTTATGTTTTAACATAATAATTTGGCAATATTGTTAACAATTACCACTTGCCGTATACATTTCAAGGTAGAGTTCCACCCAGGGCTTTTTAGACATGTTTACTTTATAAGTTAATTAAAATTAATGGACTTTAATAAACAATCATAAGTAGAAAATTCTGCGAATTTATTTGAAATCAATACGAAGTGGTACATTTTTGAATTAATTAAATTCCACTTTTTTAAATAACAATTACATACTGCAATTTAATTATGATCGACAAAAAAAAAAAACAGTTTCATATCAGCTGCAAAATTTAATTTTATTGCAGCATAAATTTTGTAAGAATAATTGAAATAGTTATTTTGAGACACTTACCCCCATTAACACGAAGTCTGGTTATGTGTTAACTAATAGTTAAACTACTACTTAATAGTTTCATACAAAAATTTTAACCGACAGTATAACTATTAGTTAACACATAACTAGACTTCGTTAATGAGGGTTAAAGAATGAAAAATTAATGTTTAACTATTGGGTATATGACTTAAAAATGCTAGATTTTTTCAAATGTTTAGCTTTATTTTGAAACAATTGTACAATATCATCTTTTGAGTCCAATAACGAATCAAGCCAATATCGGATACTCTGTTCTAAAGTGAAGCGTATGCCAAAGATAGCGTTCTGCATCGATTGAAACATATAGTAGTCGGACGGGGTTCGGTCTGGACTATAAAGCGGCAAAACTTCCCAACCACTTGATTCTAAATACATTGTAACAGGTCAAGTATTGCAACACGTGGCCGAGCGTTGTCATGATGGAATATTAGTATTATGTCTGTCCGCATATTCTGGTCGTTTTTCGGCCAATGCTCCCTTCAAACGAATCAGTTGCATTCGGTACAGGTTCCCTGTGATGGTCTGGTCAGATTTCAGCAGCTTATAATAGATACATAGAATTTGGTCCCACCGGCTGGTTGGGCGAGCTTCACATACGATCTTTTACGCTTCGGGTTATCGTAATGGATCCATTTTTCATCGCATGTAATGATTCGGTACAATAATAAGCGTTCAAATATCAATTCGTATGGTACCCTGCTGCTTGCAAACCTTTTGAAATTGCTGCTTGAGTAGCTCCCAATAATTTTGCAAGCTCTTATTGAGTTTGACAACAATCTTCATGAAGTTATGTCTCAAATTCTTGGTCTTCAAACTTGGCGATCTTTGTCTTCCGTGTCTTTGTCTAAACCGCTTTAGTAAGCAATCGGTGTGCTAAGGCGTAACTTTTTTTAAAATTAAAGTTATATAAAGCAAAACTTCCCGCATATGACCAATTGTTTGTACAAAATTCGACATTTTCGAAGCGGAAAAACGTTTTTCAATAATTTTCTATAACTAAGTGAGAATAAACAAATAAGAAAAAAATTTTTTTTAATTTTTTTAAATTTTTTTTTTCGAAGTTGTTTTCAAAAAGATTTTTCCAATTTTTTTTAGTGAAAAAAATTTATGACAAAAAAAGTTTTTTGTGAAAAAAAAAAAAAAATTCGGTTTAAACAATATTGCAATGGACTTTGAAATATCTATCATTAGATATCCATATTGTGTATATTTATGATTTAGTAATCGAGATATAGATCAAAAATAGGCCAAAAATAGACATTGTCTCAGATTTTTGCTCATATCTCCGTTACTTATGGATAGATTTTGCTGATTTTAAATAGGAAATTTCTCGAAAGCATACCAGGCAGAATTTTTGAAGATTTTGATCCCGAAGATATCTGTGGTGTTCAGAAAGTTGATTTCAACAGACAGATGGACAGACAGACAGATGGACAGACAGACGGACATGGCTTAATCGACTCCGCTATCTATAAGGATCCAGAATATATACTTTATATGGTCGGAATATTGAAAATCTAGCATTTTTAAGTCATACACCGAATACAAAATAAAGGCAATCCAAGCAAAAATAACAAAGAAGTAGTTTAGGCAGGGGTTCAATTGATGACAAAGTGTTTCGATTTAGTTGAAACATGCATGATTTTTACATTACTATGTCATTGGAGATCATGTGTTTAGGTGAGTCTTTAAATACAAGCCTCTTAATGCGAGTGGATATAAAAAAGTTCAATCTCAAATAATTTAATACAAAAGTGAAATATCTTTGAAACCTGTTCTTGGATGATATTTGTAAGTGCTTCATTATCAATGAAGTTTTTCAAATTTAAGAAGGCATTTAGAATGAATTGTAATGAATGGTCTTGTGCTTAAGAGGTCGTGATAATTACATTCACTTTAAAATACTTAGATCATGCCTTTTAAAATCGAATCAGTAAGGAATTAAATACTGCTTCGCATTGTGCTTTCATTATCCATGATTTATATTAAAAAGGAGCTTCTTAAAAGTAATAAGCATTGCATTCAAAAATAAACTCACAAGTGTCCCCTTTACATTACTGTTTATATTCTACATTTCTGTAAGCTTTCACTTTTATATGGCAGTCAGCATAATATCACAACACTAAATTATATACAAGGTACTGATTCTACATCAACGACCCCTTTATATCGTCGCAAAATACATCTCTGCCAAGTTAATCATAAGACTCAGAAAACCAATATCCAATTTTAATAATTTAATATGGTTAATTTACCATTCACATGCTTGTATCAACCATATATATGGTTACAGTAAACATGTATATGTTTGTGACAACCATTTTTATGATTAAGGTTTTACCATATTATGTTTCTCTCGTCTAATTGATATCATAATCTGCGAACAACATATTATGATATAAAGATTCATCATAACAATGGTTGTCATAAACATATACTTGTTTACTGTAACCATATATATGGTTGATACAATCATGTGAATCGTAAACTAACCATATTATAGTTACCACAATCATACAAATAGTTACTGTGACTATAATATTGTTAAAAAACTTGTAAAAATTTTGAAATGATTACAGTAAACATGCACAACTATAATTTTTCCTACGCGCAGGTTCAGGCAATTTTCTCTGATGGTACATTGGGCGTTTGATATTTCTTAGAATACCCAATACCAGCATATAAGGTGAGGTTGAGTTACAGTTTTACTCAGGATCAGCTTATACACAATATGGGTATATTGGGTTGATTAGTTGGCATAAATTATATCATCAGCAGACCATCAGACCAGGTACTAGTCACATGCGTGTTCGGTTTCTGTTTAGATGAACTGTAGAACAGAGCTGCCTTAATCATTTGGGATCAAATTAATTAGTTTAAAAATCTTGGATGTAATATGAGCATAAAGTACACTATCTGCACAATCATTTAGACAATTTTCCTGAAAATCTTGGATCGTATAGCAAAGAACAATGTAGCTGCGATGATCATATGATGGAAGATATGTATTGAACTATCACTCTGGAGTGTCCTAACATGTTAAATAATTTAGAGTTTCCAAAAAACTGAAGAATTTCAAATTCGCGGTTTCGATTTTAAAAAAATTTAAAACCGATCGGTTTCGGTTCGGTTTTGTGATAATTTATCAACTATTAAATCAGTTGATAATATAGCAACTGCTAAACAAATTTAAAGTTCAATTTTGACGAGTATTTTCGAGGATAAAGGAAAATTGGTACTTTTTCTTAATGGTACCTTTCTAATATATTAAATAAGTTAAAGTTGGCTAATATGCTTCTCAGTAAAGAAATAATCAAGAATAGGGTGCTCAATTGTATTATGATACCAAAAATGGAGAACTAAACCAAACTAACGAGTACTTTTTCTTTCTTCAAAATTAATTTTCTATAATATTGAACCTAGAATCAGGAAATTACTTTGAAATTTCAAACTTGACAGTGGTTTAAGTGTGGAAAATTTTTACTTTTTCTTCTAATGGTACCTTTTATTATAATAAATTATTTTACTTATTGTATATACGTAATAGTTACTGATATGCTTCTGAGTAAAGAAAGAATCAACGATAGAAGGCATAATGATATTGAGGTAACAAAAACTATTATTGAAATTTGTATAATAATGAACCTATAAGCAGGATATTAAACACACATGATCCTGACTGAGTTTAAATGTAAAAAAGGGAATTGCAGGTACTTTTTCAAAGTAGTAGTACTTTTTGGATATTTTATAATGATGGACCTAGAAACGCGAATTCAAAACGTATAATTAATGTTACTATTTCTTTATTGTAAAGGTACTTTTTGAATATTTTATAATAAACCTTAAAATTAGGCACAAATGATTCTGAATGAGTTAGAATTCACTAAAGGTGATTATAGTCTTACCTTTCTTTTGTATTTTCTATAATAATGGACACAGAAATATGAAATTAAACATTCATGATGCTGAGTAGGAATACATTTAGTATTAGTATTAATTTACAAAAGGAGACTTAATAGTACTATTTCTTTATTCCAATTGAGGTGGCGAAGCGCACCGGTCAGCTAGTACTCCATACTTTTATCGGATATTTGAAAATAACTAAGACTTTGTTACAAAAATTTTGCATTATTTAGCCTGCGAAAGGTAGCCTGCTACATCATCTGAAGCAATTTTTGTAATACAATTTAAAAAAATGTAAACAAACCTTAAGATATTTTTACCGATCTGTATTTAGAGATATTGGATGAATAATTGAATGGTTTCGGTTTTAGGCCCTGAAAACTCGCGGTTTCGGTTAAAACCGAATTGGAAACTCTAAAATAATTCATTAAATTGTTGTGAATTCGTTTTTTTACCTCTGCATTTTCTCGAAAACTACATGTAGCATGGAAGAAATAAGTACATATACTGTAACCATTTTATACCTGTATAATCGTTTCTTTAAATTACTGGGCACTGTATGATTGGACTCACGTCGGAATGCAAAGGTTTCCACGAAATAACAGGATAGAAAAATGAATTTATTCTATTATTGTTTTTAATACTCTGTTTTCAAATACTTAAGTATAAATATTAAAATCGTTTTCATTATCTAACAACAAGCATTCAAATATTTTATTGTTATAATCTTAACTCTGCATTATCTGGAGCAGGGTCCAACATCTGAAATAACATTCAGAATTTTATTTTATCTAGAGCATGGCCTAACTAAAACTTAATTATTGTTAAATTTTGTTCAAGAACTTTTCAAAACCATCATTGCATCGTATAAAATCGAATGATGATTGTGTGACCTTTAGATTATGAACTTGTTTAGTCACACAAAAATACGTCATTCTTTTTCCGGTATCTTTTGTTTTAAGAAAAAAAGAATTTCGAAATAGCTATTTGCTTAAGTGTTTAACAATTCATTTAAATATTTCGAGATGTTTCACATGTGTTTCTTTTTTTAAATATTAAATTAGATATAAATTAATAGAAAAACGTTTATTTTATTAATATTAATGTGTTTTATGAAGCAATATGCATGCAGTTTTTATAATTTGTCAGTTTATTTACTAAAGCCATAAAGACATGCGAATTTATGCAAAATTTTTATGTTAAAACTATAAACATTAGCATAAAATGTTTTCCAGCTAAAAAAAATTTTAGGTATTTTTAAAAAATATTTTAAAATGTAAATAAGTTTTTATATAAAAAAATTAAATAGCTTTAATATTTAATGTTTTCTGTTCTGTTGTCTGTCTTTAAGATATTTAGTAACAAAATTATGCAGTTTTTGTTTAAAATCAATTTATGTTTTTCTTTTTTTTTAAACCTAGCTAATGTTTATGTATTTTGTTGAGTGTAAATAAATCTTATTTAATGATGTTTTGACATCTCTAGTTTTTTTTTTTTTTTCTTTGTACATTTCTTGATAAATTATTGAAGTTCAAGTTCATTTAAAACCACTTTGAAGGTGTAAACAAATAATCTCATTATTGTACACCTTTACTGCTTGTTGGTACATTAAATGCCGGTATTTTTTTTTTTTTTTTTTCAATTTAAAATTTTTATCCAAAAATACATTTTATGTTTTTTTAGTTTTTTTTTTTTCTCATAAATTACTATGAATAAAATCCACTATGTAATAAATTATTTAAAACTTAAAAAACCTTAAATAAACACAATTTAATTTAAAGAAAAACTACATGACTAATATATTGAGCAAAAAAAAAAAAAAAAACAAGTTAAGATTTCCATAGGAATATATTAAATTGTTCAATGCATTTTATGGATGTGTTATTCAATTTTGTATAATTCAGTTAAACAATGTATATATTTTTTGTATGATTGTAAAACATTTTTGTCATACAGCAAAATTAGTTGTTTTTAATTGCTTCCATTCATTTATTTTTATTAATAATTACATTGATACTTACACACTCGTTAAATTGAGGCAATGTGTGACCTACAGGGGACGGTTTCGAAATAATTGGTATTAAATACTCAAAAACAAATTATGTGGTTTAACTAAGCAATTCATATATTACATTCAAAAAACAAAACTGCTATAAAAGCACAGTTAATATCTGTTTTATTCCGATTTACTTTCATTAGTTTTAACGATCAACCGAAGAGAAAAAACTATCTCAAACGATCATTTAATTGCAGTAGAATTTTTGGAAAATTTTAATCCCTATTGAAAGGACTATTTTTGATTTTCTCTAAAAAAGAGAGGAGATAGAGGGTTAAGATCTTCCTCAAAAAAAAATCGACAATATAACTCTGACAATAAGAATTCTCTCAGACATTAACTTACAACATTTTATTCAGTTAGTATTATAATGCTCCCTTCGATCAAAAAATTAAAACTTTGACCCACTGTAAAACAAATTCAGACCAGCTGGACTATAAGTTTATTCTACCAAAATGATCTACTTAACATGGCCTTTCAGAATTATAGGGTCGCAATTCTGTTCCAAAAATGCTGTTGGACAGTGTTATTAAATTATATTGGAATCTTAACAGATATTTTAAGTCTTTACTAGGCCTATACTTCTAGGCTATTAAGATTAATACAGTTATTTGGCTGCAACTCTAGGACGAAAATTGAACACGACACGAATTCTTTAGTACGGTTCTTGGTCGGCAAACTTTTCACATTAATTAATGGAATTAAAAAAAGTCCACTATGTAAAAGGTTTGAAAAAAATTACTTAAATATTAGGGATTTACAATAAATGACGTATCTTTAGAACGTGGTTTTTGTTTGTAATAACTTATATAACATTTTTAGGGGTACATATTCGGCATTTATTCCCTCTTAGTTGTTGGACATTACAGTGTTAAACAACAAAGTTTTTTTTGCTTCGAAAATATCGAATTTTACACCAACAAAGCGTCATATGTGGGAAGTTTTGCTTTACTTCTTTCATTTGAAAAAGTGTTGAAGCTTATGGTGAATGTGTTCCATCGGTTTCAATGTGCAATACTTAGATGGTTTGTTCAGTTCAGAAGTGGTGATTTTGACACGGAAGAAAAATATCGCTTGGGTCAGCCAAAAAAGTTTGAAGACCAAGAATTGAAGATTATTGTAAAACTAAACAAGAGCATGCAAAATCATTGGGAGCTACTCAAGCAGCAATTTTAAAATGTTTGGGAGCTGCACGATTCATCCAAAAGGAGGAAAATAGGGTAAATAAGAATTGAAGCCGAGAGACCCTTGAAAGACGATTTTGTATGTCAGAAATTATGTTTGAAAGCTATAAAGAAAAATAATTTTTGCACCAACATGGATTCATTACGATAATCCAAAGCTTAAGAGATGGTATATGAGGCCCTGACAACCAGCCGAATCGACACCAAGCCTATATTTGGTGGGACCAAAAAGGTACTATCTATTATGAGCTGCTGAAATCTGGTCAGACTATCACTTGGAACCTGTACCGAACGCAACTGATTCGTTTGAAGCGAGCATTTTCCGAAAAACGTCCAGAATATTCGGTCAGACATGAAACCCTAATATTCCAGCATGACAACGCTCGGCCTCATTATGGAATACCTGTTAAAAACTATTTAGTATGAAGTAGCTGGGATGTTTTGCCTGACCCGCCTTATAGTCCAGACCGTAACCTGTACGACTAATATTTGTTTCTATCGACGCAGAACGCTCTCTCTGGGATACGCTTCACTTTGAAACAGAGTATCCGATATTGATTCATTCTTGGCCTTAAAAATGAGCAGTTGTTTTGGCTCGGAATCCATATGTTGCCAGAGAGATGGGAAAATTAGATTGTACAAATATTTCAAAATAAAATCTAAACATAAAAAGCTAATATCCCAATAAAATTTTGTACTTTTTGTGATAACGATAACGTACTTTTTGTGAATGAATGGATTATTGTTTGACTTTTTTCTGAACAAAAAGTCGATTCAGCTTTTATTAACCCTCTAATGCTTAAACATGCCTCAAGGCACTCATCGCAAAAATGCAAATATTACTGATTTTTCATTTCAAAAACTCTTGTAACAGTTTCTAAAAAACGTACTTAAATATTTTTGAAAGCTCTTAAAAGCTTTCTTCTTTATTATTTACTGCACTTTTTACAAACTAAGTACATTAACAACCAAAAAATATGGGAAGTCCATGTTGTGTTATCAAACGTGTTTTAAAGTTTCTTAATTGCAATCATATTTTTTTTTCTTAAAAAGTATACTTATGTTAAGAGACGTGATTTATTGAGGAGTGCCTTCAGGCACTCTTGGGCATTGCAGACTAGCTTAGCTGCCCCAGTATAGCAAAATGTGGTTTTGTTTTCTTTGTTTTGCAAATTTTTACATAAAATTTTAAGAAATGGCTGGTCGAGTGAACAAACTTTTCAAATTATCTGATTTGAGTGATGAACAATTAGAAAAGTTGTTTTCAATAAAAATTTACAAATTATTCTCACTAAAATCCGACTATGTTTTAATCTCTAAAGCCCCAAGGGTGCCTTAAGGCACTCATTTATTTTTTCCAACCTAACAGGTAAACCATTGATTGTACAAACTTTTAAATGCTGTTTTTGAAATCAGATGCCCAAATGTACCATAAAAAAAGTTATTACCAACGTTTTTAGCAATTAACGTTTTTAGCAATTAGTAATTAACACGTCATTATCTTCAAAATGTCTCTCTGAGTATCATCAAGTTTTTCTCTCAACCTTAAAAAAATCCTATTGCCGTGATATATTTTCAAGTATTTGATGATAAGTAGCATCTAAATATTCCACTTTTAATGTTCCCGAGTGCGTATGCAAGCCGAGTGTTTAAATTAAATGGATGGTAGGTTCGACTACTCTTTCTGGTGGACGGCAAACATTCAAACATTGAAAGATATAACTTCTGTAATTTATACATGGTGACATTAAACATTTGATTTGATATTCATGACATATTTTGTCAAAACCGAAAAATGTTCATATAAAAATAAAAAAATAAAAAATATGGAACAAATTTTAACTTAAAACCCGCTCACCCCAAATGGTTGACCTGGATACGCGCCTACTTGAGTGACATGTAATAATATGTCCGAAAATATGTCTACATCACTCCATTTAGCCGATTAACTTGTTCAATGGCTACGTGTTGTTCACGAAAACCAAAATAATGAACTGAAATGATTTTCTCCCATTTTATTGTATAATTTTCCTTTAGAATCATTTTTCAATTGACTTTGACCGGTCGGTAAGTAAGCTAGTTGGTAAGTCATAAAGTCATTTTCTTTTGATTTAAATAATCCAACAAAGCCACCAACTTCCACCTACATTATTTAACATAGTACACAACAGTGTACTAAATATGTTAAATAATTTCAAAATCTATGTATACTCTTAGAAAAATTCATTTCTCAATTCTTCTTCATACTGCTTTAATTATTTCTCTAAGTGTAGCTCACCGATTGACCTACTTTCAGTTAAGCTTTGACGTAGTAACACGTCAGGTACATGATATTTAATCATTGCAAAAATTAAAAACAAACACACTCAAAAATAAATTTATTTATACCGATATAATACTACTTTAATTGTTAACTCATGAAATTTAAAAATAAAACAGAAACTAATATACCACAATAACACAGCCATAAATTAAATAGATTTAAACAAAAACAAGCATAGACTAGTCTAAGCTAAACAATCAAATCGGCTAATAAATTATACAAGAGTCATTGATCCAGCAAATACCAGCTACCAGTTAAACAAAAAAAAAGAAGTATTCTAATACAATATGAACAAGTGCTAAACACCTTCATCAACATAAAAATAAAACCACAATCAAATTAAAACAGAATCTAAAAGAGTTTTGAAAATAAACGGGTCTTTAATACTTCCGATTTAAAGTGTCATTCAACACAAAACAAAAACAATTATATAACAAACCAAACTTGATCACAAGAAAAAATAAATATAAGAAACAAACTGAAACTGAAACAAGTTCGTTTTCAGAAATTGTTTTAGAAAAAAAAAAACAATCTAATAAAAGAGACTTAAAGTAATACTGATCCAAACAAGCCACGCGTACTTGTTCTGTGTATATGACTGGCGTGAGTATATTTATGATTTACTTCGTACTATTACTTTATAGGTGATGGTATGTTGCTGTCAACATTGTACCGAGCACAATGTCGAAATCATTGTTAGTTGCTCAGTTAGTTGGTTTTACTAAATAACCATTCATTTAATAGCCATTAATTGATTCAACCCAAAACAAACAAAAATTGAAAATAAAACAAAACAAAAAAAATATAAATAAACTACAGTTATTTGAGTATCTTGTGAGTTTCAATCACGTTTTTTTCCACATATACACGATCTCTTAACAACAAACAAAATATAAATAAATAGATAGATAAATAAATACATAAATGTTTAATAGTATTTCATGTTATTCTTTTATAGTTTGTTTGGTATCACATTTGATTACTAAAATTTAAGATTTTGAAAGCTAACAAAAAAAAACAAGTATATTCGGCTGTGTCGAATCTTATATACCCACCAACAAGAGTTTTACGGTTGATATATTTATTTTTGGAAGTGGATCCTATGTGGGAGCTATGACCTATAAAAGACTGATCTCCACTAAATCCAGTAGTATGATACATACTTCTGATCTGTGCGAAATGCTGGTTCGATATCAATTTGTATAAGAGATTTATGTTGGTAAATGTGTTTTTCGGAAATGATCCTTATAAGTATGGGAGCTAGGCCAATTATGAGCCGATCTTTATAAAATTTTGTGTACATGTTTATTGTTGTCGAATTTAAAACTGATTGCAATATTTATAAGAGCTTTATGCTCATTTAAGTGATTTTCGGAAGTGGACCTAATATAGGGACTATGATTAAATACGGACCGATATTCACAAAATCCAGATGTTTGATTTTTGCATTAATATTACTTATATGTGTAAAAATTTAGTTCGAAATCGATATTTATAAGATATTTGTGTAAGTTAATATGTTTTTCGAAAGTGATCCTTATATGGGAGCTATGACCAATTATGGACCGATCTTTATACAATTGGGTCAGCGATTTGTATATAATTTGAATTATTTATATCGAATTCCAACCTGATAACGATTTTTATTACAATACTAACTGAACCCGGTCCGCATTGATGGCCCTTAGAAAACATCTGTTTTATATTGCAGCTCGATTTTAACATACAATGTCGGTGATCCAACCTTCAATGTTTATACATGTGGTGGCAGTCTGGCTGGTTTCAATGAATTCAAGAATTCAGTAGGATAATCGACGGCTTGTTTTTTGTTCGTTACTGTGTCAATCGATTTGTATTTTATTGTTTCGCCAGGCAGTTTCAATTGTATTTGCTCATTGAGCTTGTTAGTATCTTAATTTGTTGGTGCCAAAATTGCACGTTCCCACAGCCAATCCGAATTTTTGTAGTTGGTTGTAAGACTTGGGAATACCTTGTCGACAACGGCTTGAATATTCATTTGCATTTGGCAGAAGTTCGGGAACGAAATCTCATTTGTGGCGGGATCAATTGGAGTTTTTCCATTTCCGATGTCCAACAATTGTTTTGAGAATGTTTCGGCAGAAGGGTATTGCAGCAAATGCACACGCATACAGAAGCATTCGGGTTCTGTAGCTTCATTTTCAGTGTAATAAATTTGAAGGAACTTCGAATCATCATTAGGAAACGGTAGCAATGATCCAATTCTGTGGTACATACAAGGTGGGCATGAAGCCGATGTCATTTGAAAGCATTAGGTTTGGAAATAGGATTGACGCCGGAAATTTAACATAGGCTCAATAACTGGTGGCAGAATAACTTTACCGTTCGAATAGCACATTCCCGGGGATTCCTTAGGGAACTTCAAAACGCTGCAATGTAAGCAATGTTTGTTCATTTGGGCAATCAGTATGTACTTATTGTAATAACATGCCGGCAACTTTAGATTCTTTCTCTTGATCGAGCCATTCGGAAGCGATTGGCTTCTAGTCTTTCGATATGCTGTTGAGGTGTATCTGCAGCACTCGATGAAGATGCACTGCTACGCATTTGCTGAAGCCGTGATTCTCGTTCTCTTCCCGTTTCTACGTCTCTAGATGTCATTAGCGGTATAGTGTAAAAATTTGATTTTGCCACGCCCTTCCGTCCACAGTCCTAACATCAAAAATCTGATTACAGTGTTAACCGTTGGGCTATTCTGAAGATTCCCTGAAAAATTTTGTCAAAATCGGTCCAGCCGTTTTTGAGTTCATTCGGGACATACATACACACATATGTATCAATTTATATATATATAAATTTTAATGTATTTAAGTGTTTTTCAGAAGTGGACTTTATATGGGGGGCAAATATGGACATATCCAAACAGTATTTCGTTTTGTGATTTCTTTTTCATAGAACTTATATTTGTTGAATTTTATATGAATTCTGCTGTTATATAAGCATTATGTACCGGGAATATAATCATATTACGGGAAGCAATTTGTATGGGGGCTAGGAGAATTCATGGACAGATTCTTACCATTTGCTACAATGCTTATGCAAAATTTCATGTTAATATCTGCAATATATTTAAAGAAAATAGCAAAATATTTTTGTAGGATGTCTCACTTTTTAGTCCATAACCTTGTTTCTACTTAAACGATTTTGGCCAGTTTCAATACCAAACATGTGTGATCAACAAAGATAACTTGAAGAAAGTTTCAGGTCCTATCGTGCCTTCAATAGACAGACGACGGTCAGACGGACGGAAAAATCTAGATCGTTTTAGAATTTTATAAGGACCCTGAATACTTGTATACTTTTTGATTCTGCAACCTATATCTTGGTATGTTACAAACGGAATGACAAAATCCATATACCCCCCATCTTTTTGATGGTGGCTATAAAATTAATTTTAAAATGTTTGTACACTATCTTGGAAATATTTACTTAATTTTCACAATTGAACCTGTTTTCTGCTGAATTATGCGGCCTATTGCAAACTGATCATTTTAGTTGTCATTAATTTATAATGTTGCAATTTAAATACACTTAAAAAACGTCCATTGAAACATGTAATGTTTTTCACTTGTTGCTTTATTTGCGTCACTTTTGTTGTTGGGATTTTCCCCCAACAATTTTTGGTAAAACCAAGTTTAGAGCAAACATATATTTTTATTCTTGGCCATATTTGTGTTACAAACTTGCTTTTGTTTTACTTTTAGCTAATACATAGGAATTACAACAGACGAACATGTGTAAATTTCCTTAAACTCACAAGTAAATAATAAAAATAGTTATAAGTATTCGTCGATATTTGTTTAGATGTGCTTGCTACAAATGGATTTTAATAAAAAATTAGTTTGTGATTTTGTTTGTAAATTATAAAGAAATACAATATTTTCTATTTTGAATTAAACGCGTATGTAGTTTAATTCAAAATATTTTGCTTTTAAGACGCTTTACCTGCATTAATATTGGGTTGAGTTTATAACTTAATAAGAGCTGTGTTTAAATAAAGCAATTTTGTTTTATAAAGACTGACTTTACCTTCAAAGCTATATTATTTAACAGCGAATGATTGAAAGGGCACGCTAATTTACTGTAAGACCGTCACAACTCAAAATGTTTTATAAAATTGTATTGTAAATTACAAGACTGTAATTGAACGCATAAATAATATAAAACTTGTTTATGTACAATTTCATCACGATATAAATTATTATAGGACAATTATGAATGTTCAAGTCTTTTTCTGAGATGGACCTTGTATGGGGACTAGGGACAAATGTTACTCGATTTTTGCACTCTTTACAGTATTATTTTAGAGTAGTTAGAACTAACATTTTGTCAGGATTGCCGGATAATCAACATAATTGTGACTGCTCAAACAGTATTCCGAGTAGACATTTGTATCAGCGCTATGTGAAATCATGGACCGATATTGCCCATTTTCAATACTAAACAAACTTTATCAACAGAGATTATTTGTGGCAAATGTCAGTCAGCTAATTTTTTTCGTTTGGACTCTATCGTGTTTTCAACAGATGGACGGACATAGCTTGATCGTCTTATAATTTTATAAAATATTTTGATCTGATCTGATGGTGGGATAAAAATAAAAATTAACAATTTTAATTCTATTTTTATAGATATTTTCATTTATCTCCCTCATAACACTCCACACCCACAGAAAAAATGAATACATCCGTGTATAATTTGACACCATTCGGTGTCAATATTGTATCAAACCCGTATGTGCACAAATCGTACACGAATGGTGTCAATTTGACAACGAAGAAATTACACCATACCGTTGCAGATTTGAAACCATCCGTTGTCGATTTGTCACCAAGCTGTTGTCGATTTGATACCACCCTTTTTTGATTTGGAATCGTGAAATCCCTTCCCTCTCCAAATTCACCATAATGGCGATAAAATAGAACAAAGGGTGCATTATGACGTTAAGTCATGACTTCAAATCATGAGCTTTTTTTGTACAAGCAAATTGTGATGTCTAAACAAAAGGAAAGTTTTCTGTTTTTCATGAGTTTTTTTGATATTCTGCTTTAAGCTTATTTCTGATTGGTTGTTAATACGATTATATGCCAAAAAAGGAAAGCATGGTTGAAAAAAAGGCTTCGTATAAATGCAAGGAAATTTTCGTAGGGGTTTTAAGAGAGAAACCAAAAAAAGACATGACTTTATATCAAAGTGTAAATGTCGACATAAAATACCTTATTGATCATTAATTTGATGATACTATTCTGGACAACGTTTACTTTCAACAAAACGGCGCTACGTGCCACACAAGCAACGAAACCATTGCTCTTTTACAGGAAAAGTTCCCAGATCGTGTTATCTCTCGAAGAGGTGATCACAATTGGCCACCGAGATCTTGTGATTTAACGCCTTGCTACTTCTTTCTTTGGGGCCACGTGAATGATAAGGTATACGCCAACAGCCCAGCGTCGATTCAAGACCTCAAAGATAGAATTCGTGAGGCTATCGTGGACATAGGGAAAATTTCAAGAAAAGGATACGGTTCTGTAAGCGTTGTCGAGGTGGCCACGGCATTCCTTCCTCTTTATTATGAAACAAACATCCGATAATTTATCTCAAAAAGTGCCATTTTTTCTTTGAATACCAAAATAACACCTCTTGTTGGAAAACCCTATATAAGTCAATCCGTTTGTAATTTCTACATTTTTCATTTGCGATTCCACAAAATATATATATTCTGGATTGTTATAGATAGCGGATAGCGATATAGCCTCCAAATAACTACCATACATGATTCATACATCAATATATCCGCTATAGACCGGGAACGATTGCTATTTAAAAGCGAGAAAATCGGCCATGAAGTGGCTGAGATACATATATGGAAAAAACCAGGACAACCTCGATTTTTAATCTATATCTGGATTACTGAGTCATTAATATAGACAATATGGATATCTAATGATATGTATTTCAAAGACCTTTGAACGACGTATATAACGCGAAAGTAGTCGGACGTACAATGGGAAAAGTATTTTTTAGCCCGAATTTTTTTTTCACCAAACAAATTTAAAAAATTGGTGCCAAAAATTTAGTTTCACTAATTAACTAAAACAAAAAGAAAATTAATTTAAATAAGTTTCATTCGCTGAACAAAACAATACATTTGTGTAATCATTTACCATATAAAATTTATTTCTTTTAAAATTCAAAAAATTAGAACAAAATTTGCAAGCTTTGCAAAAAAACTTTTTGACATTTTTACTTTAAAATTTATTTTTTTATTATGTGACATAGTTTTGAGGCTGTGACGTATCTAAACTTAGGGAGCGTTATACGTTTTATAACAGCTTAACTCAGGCGCAGCATAGCAACTTAATAGATTTACTGATCTCGACTTAAGACGATTATTAGCATTTCAAACATGTCGCATTTGCCAAATTAAATGAAATACTTTCTATTTTGTTTATTTGCTAATCGATTGGTATGGTTTATATTTTTAAAAAGTTTTTTAAAGGTATTTGAACTTTGAAATAAATACACATTTAATGAGATTTTGAATACACCTTTATTTATATTTGCAAAATAATACACAATTGTTATATTTACAAAAATGTTGTCAAGAACAACTGAACTTGTCCCAGCAATTCTGGAGACTGTAGCCAATTAAATAAATTTTATTTATTTATAAAATTTAAACAAAACGGCAGCACTGAAAATAAGTGTGATTATTTTAAGTACACTAAAATGATAACTGACGCTTTGATTCATTACACGGGATGTGTAAAGTAACCAATTGATTTCTAAGTTTTAAATGACAAACATTGCAGTCTACCAAATAACTAGACATTGTCTTAACTAACAACCATGTTTTCTTAGCTAACAATTTCTTTTCCGCACATGAATTTATCTCGTGTGGACAATGCATTGTAGTCATGTTAGTTAATGTATTTTATTAATGTATCAGTCATATGATTTGTGTTACTTTTGTTTGACAAAACGGAGTGTCTCGTCTCTATGTAAATAATACTCAAGTTTTTTATTGGTTTAATTGTATATATGTATGTATAATTCTTTTGTTTATATTATTAATATAAATAAAATCTAAATCATTTCTTTAATTTAAATAAGTATAAAACGTTTAGTTTTATTTTAGGAAGGAAGTTTTTATTTCATAAATACTAGATGCAAACAAATTATGCATAAATGATATCAATTAAAGATTAGACAAATTAAAAAAATAAAAAATTAATATATATCAATAACCTCTATCTGATTGAGAAGCATCTAGAAATCTTTAAATTTACATAATTCTTGCAGACGTTCTCTAAACAAAAGATACCGGAAAAAGTTCGATTAAATAAAACAGCATAAAGTAGAAAGAACTTTATAAAAAGTTATTATGATTTCAAATGGCATACATATTAATATAATGCACAGAATTTCAGATTAGTTTTTATCTAAAATGAAATAAAAAATATCATAATAATGATGACAACCAGATCAACGTTTTTCAATGTGTTTGAATAATGTTTAAATATTATGTTTTATGATTTTTATATTTTATTTACCCCCATTTTCACAATGTCTAGTTATTTTTTCACCTAAATTTATACTGAGAGTTTTCAAATAAAAGCTATTTTAACAGACAATATAGCTCAGGGTCTCAATAAGCACTTCCTATCTTTAAATATAAATAAAACAAAGTGTGTGTGAGATTTAATCGAAATTATTTATTTGTTTGAATGGCCTATCGATGACATTATGTAAGGAATGTCTGCCGCTGGGTAGATGCATCCGAAATGTTTAATTTTTCATGACTCTGGCGAATAAATCATGCTATGTTGGCTTATTCGCATAGACCTGAAACTTAAGAAAACCCTACAAGAAATAGCCAAACGTGAGATGACCATGCCCTCAAATCGCTCTTGTAGAATTTCCAATGTGGCATAAGATGTGTGGCATATAACGCCATCTTGTCATATCATCCATTTCATGAGAAAAAAAAGTTGGTAATCATCGACCTATAGCGATCGCCGTTGACTTTGATGACCTGGTCAACACTATTTTAAAAGATATGTATATGGACCCATGACGCCGACAGCCCAAATTTCGGGAGGCATTGGCCGCTCTTCGATCTACTGGGGATTGGTATCATCTCAAATTCCACAATTCTGTTTGTTGTCGTACCCATTCATACAAAATATGTGAACGTGTAAAACGTTGCCCGAACAGAACACCCATTTTGATTATACAATTTTATCAAATGCACGTGTTGAACAAGCTATATCCGTCCATGGCGACTTGGCAAAACAAACTGAATAAACGACAGCCAATTCAACAGAAAATATTTCATTGTCACATATATTTTTTTCTTGGACCAGCAGACTCATGCAAAGTATTGTGTTGGATTTGCTACGAATTTGCAATGTTTATAAACACGTCCATCAGTAGAAACTTCTGCTTATTAACAATGTTGATAGCATGCGGTTATTAGCATTGTTTATAAGTATGGCAACACTAAATGTTTACGCTGCTTACATTGACATCGAAAGCTCTAGAATGCGAACATACTAAGTAGTTTGTCCGTTAAGACCATTGTAGAAGATTCACGAAAGATAGCGTGTCTATAAATAGTGGCAGAGGTTGCAGTCGTGAGTTGAGTTGATCATAGGCGCTGTTAGAGTTAACTTCAACTGTCTTGTACATTTAAGTTTGTACATTATAGAGTGTGTGTGCATTTCTGCGAATTGATAAACGTGTATAAAGACACTGAGTGACTGCATTAACTGTTGTTGTTGTACATTTTAAATAAATAAAGAGTTGTTTATTTGCAATCAAAAGTATCCGGTTTATTTAAAGAAAATAAACCAACGTTTTAAAAAGGTTGAAACGTAACAATAGTTTATTGGAGTAAGGATAGAGGGAGTAGTGTTTGTGGGCATTTGATTTAAATTTTCCTATATTGACAGTGACAGAAAAGACTTCAGAATTAAGCTTATTCTTATTCTTATTGATGAGCCCTTACGGGGGAACGTGTGCTGCGTAAAGAACTACGGTTTTCGGGAACATGTTCTCTAATTTCAGCAGAGCACATACAATTGTAGTATCGGTAAAACAGTGAAACACAACTCATATTGCGACGATGTTCCAGTGAGTCAATTGATCTAAATACCCCACTGTCACCGATAAGCACCTTCAAACTCTCCTGTACGCGGTCGAGTAATTCCAAAATAGACTTCGAACTGCCCGCCCACATATGAGAGTTGTATTCCATTTTAGGTCGGATATAAGTGGTGTAAATAGTAAGGAGATCAGATGGTGTGAAGTATTTCCTACACCGTCTCAGAAAACCAAGGCACATGAATGCTTCTTTCGACACTTAAAAAATGTGTTTTGTTAAACGGACGTTGCACTGAATACTCATGCCAAGAACATCATGCGCTTCTGATTCCCATTCGGAGATTGTCACATGATATTGGTTAAGGGTATTAACCAATATCTTGTTAAGGGTATTAACCAACATCTTGTGACAATCTCCGAATGGGAATCAGAAACGCTTGATGTTCTTGGCATGAGTATTCAGTGCAATGTCCGTTTAACAAAACATACCCTTCATGTTTTTCCTCATGGCCCCAATCTCCGACAGGCATTGTCTATAATTGAATGCATATGAACGGCAAATGTTGCTGTCATCTGCAAAAGAGTAGATAGGGTGGGAAGTTTAACGAAGAAGGTTGTTTAAAAAGACAAGAAATGGAGTAGAAAAAAGGACGGAGCCTTGCGGTACCTCTGAATTGATATTGAACTCGTTTGATGATATTCCAACTATAACAACTTGTAAAGTGCGATTCTGAGAAAGCTTAATATAAACTAAGATAAGGTATTACCGACACCAAAAGCAATAAGTTTTGCTAAAGGGGCACCATGATACCCTCTATCAAACGCCTTAGAAATATCTAGAGCCACCTCTTCACTTTTGCCAAAACGGTGTAGTTATGAAACGACACCATTTCTCTGATAGAAAGGTTATCAAGTCTTCCGTAGAGCGTCCTCTACCATACTGCCGGTCGCTGAGTAAATTGTAGGACTGTATATATTTCACAAGATGGTAGTTAACCATACTCTACATAACTTTAGAATTGGCGTTACATTAGAAACCTTGCAATATACAGGAAATTTGACGGCACGGTATAAAGTGCTGAAAAGGTTATCTAATGTACGAGCTAGCGTCGAAGAACACAGCTTCAAGACCAGTCCTGGTATACCATCAGGCCCAGGAGACTTGTTTATGTTGAGTTCCGCTAAGAGAAAAGCAATAATTATTTTTGAAATCTAAAACAGCTAGTGACAGAATATGAAAATGGTGTCATACAAATATATCAAGGGAAAACTAAGAATGATTCCGGTAGTTCCTTTGTTTTTGACTTCATTAAAATGACACAAAACCCCTATATCCCCCATAACTATTTGAGCGTTTGATAAGAAATTTGTCCAAACATGTCAAGGTGCCAACTTGATTTATTAAACTTCCAGTCCCCCTCCTTTCAAAATTAGGAGGATTTTAAAAATAAAAAATTGAATTGAATTTTTGTATAAAATTTTTTTGTTTAAATTATTTTTAAACAAACTACAAAGAATTTTAATGACAAAATTTATTATACAAAATTGTATTTCATTCGGTTGTTTCGCAACAAAATAAAAATTGAAATTCATTGCTAATGATATTTAACCCCCCAAACCATTAACAGTGGGTTAAAAGTTACAAAAACACAATTATTTGTTTCTATTTCTTTGCAATTGCAAAAATCAAAATCCAGTTTCTTTTTTATGCAAACAACAAATTTATTTTAATTTTAAAATACATAGCTCAAACACGCGATTTTTTTCAATAAAATTTGCATACATTTTTTTAGTCGGACAGTTGGTTAAAATATAAAAATAAGTGGTTTGGGCAACATTTTTTTTATTATTATTTAATTTTTTTTTTTTTGGTTTAATTTAACGGCTTTTAAATTTTTTGATCCACAGTGACTAAAACAGCTGTTGCAGATCAATAAAAAAAACAAATGATTTTATATTTATACAGCTGTATAAATTTAAAATAAATATATTAAATTTGTTTTATTTGTTAATGATACAATTTGTATAGAAACATCAACCATCAAAAAGTATAAGATTTAGAGAGAACACAATAATAAGTTGTCGTCTTTGATTTTTTGTTTGTTTACAAATATTTTAAGCATGTATTTATGTTTAATTTAATTCCATAAATTAATAAAAGTTATTGTCCATTCTTTAAATTTATAATAATATTATTAGCATATTGAGCTTAAGCTGAAGATTAGCTAACATTTTAAATAGTTATTTAAACTGATTATACTTTCTTATTTTGATTCTATCTACTGTATGTACATAAGTATGTATGAGATTTTTTTATAAATTATCCAGCTCTGTTTTCTAATGTTTAACAATTATTCTTCGTCTTTTAAATAAAATAAAAATATTTAGTTCAAGCATAAAACTCCCAACCAGACATGTTTATACAAAAAAATTCCCATAAATGAATGTTATTTGTTTGTGATAAAAATTAACAATATTGTTATTTTTTGCAAAAAATAAAAAGAAGTAGAAAAAAATAAAGCTGTAGATCAGACCACAACTGTTATAAATTAACAACACTAAGCCAAAAATAGAGAGAAGATTAGACAATAAACAGTCTAATCTTTCTCTATTTAGAGTTCTTATTTTAATAATAATCCAAAACTGTAGACTAGTGTCATCTGTTGTTGTTAACAAGAAATAAAAAATTGTTTAATTTAATATTTTCGGGTACTTTTTTTTTGGGAGTAAATTTAAACTTTTTATTATTTACCTATGAACGCGTAATCTTCTAAAATCTATTTAGTTGATGTTGAAAAATGAGTAATTTTTATCTCGTAATTTTATAAAGTAACACTTTGTTCCGTTTTTTTATTTATTTTTTATTTATTTTTTTTTTTTTGTGGGATTTTTTTTCTTTGTAACCAGAAAACAAAGAATACAAAGAATATTTAACTTAAGGTCATCTTTTAAAATGTAAACCAAGATTAATTTACATGTGTAAACATTAAGAACAAGTTTATTTTATCTTTATTAATCTATTTAACAAATATATTATTAAAAAACGGAAATGATTTGAAAGTCATATAGAAATAAATCTAAAAAGTTCTAGTAAACTGGCTTTTTAAACAAGACCTTTAATCTTGAAGGCATTACTAAGTAATGTCATATACTTCTCAATTAAGCTACTTTGAAATATAAAGTAATGTATAGTGTTGTGATTTTAATCTTTTCATCGGGAAATACAAATGATTTGTGAGTTTTATAAATTTTCTTCAATTACTATGAATGTGAAATAGCTATGTTTAAAATAGTTTTATTGAAGCATGTAGAGAGAAATTTCAATAAAAAAAATTAAACAAAATTACTCTCTATTCACACACAATACAAAATAAATGACAATTGGTCAATTCACAAGGTCTCTTATCAGTCACTTTGTCATAATGGTCTAATATATCACGACTCGGCTTAACTGGCTCTTAGGCATTCGACGTTGGTTCGTTACGATAACACAATAAACATAGCATAGAAAGTAATATTATTTTAGGAAATTTATTGCTTGAAAAGCAGTAAAAACCAATGTGAAATATTAGGACATTATGACATGATTAGACACCTTATGAATTGACCAAAAATATTTTCATGAATTAAGTTTTTGACTTAGCCCAGCAATTCTAGGAGGCTGTCCTGAACAAGTGATTTTACCTATCATTTTGGGTGACAACTTGTTACTTGTAGTTAACACATTGAATTCATATGCTGGTTACATAGCGTCAGTTACCTTACTAGCTGCTAACTACTTAGTTACTTGATCAGCTACATAACTAGTAATTGTAACATGTACGGGTGCTAATTGACCTCAAACAGTCAGTTAAAAATACATATTATAGACAGTCCAATTAACCATTTGTTTGTAAACAAACCTTCCTTAGACAATTCTCGAATAGATTGCCCCTATGAGTAAAATAACTACTTTTTAAAGTGCAGCACAAAATAAACGTTTCATGTGACTACTTACCCTCTATATTACTTAGATAAACTTAAGTGGTAATTGTCTTCACGCTAGATTACATGGGCTGTATAAAGTAACCAACTGACTTCTCTGTGTACTACAAAGAGCACATACGTGTCAAATAACCAAAATATATAAATATAAAAGTGATCAGAAGTTAATGACAATTACTGTCTATAAGGGATACATTGACTACTTGCTTAACTGGCCATCAGTTATGGGAGACTATCCCGATCCAAAGTAGCCAACGCATTACCGGTTACATAAAGTCAGTTACATTACCAGCTACATAACTAGTTCTTTGAACATTTACGGTTGCTAATTTTTATTGACAGTTCAAAAGACATCTCATAGACAGTCCAATAACTGATTGTTTGTAAACAAACCTTTCTCCGACAACTCCCCAATAGATTACTTCTGGTGGCTAAAATAACTACTTTTTAAAGTAAAGTACAAAATAAATATTTAAATTGATTACACTATAGGTTACTTAGAGACCCTAAAGTGACAATTGTCTTCACGCTAGATTACCCGGGATGTATAAAGTAACTAATTGTCTTCTCTCTCTGCACAACAAAGAGCTCATACGTGTCAAATGACAAAATTTACAAATTGGAGTCATCTAGAAAAACTTTCTCTTAGACGTGATATTTTTATAACATTATAGGAATTTTTTAAAAGTTGAACTAGAGTGTCAAAAAATCCGGTAAATTCAAAAAATCTTGTACTAAATCCTCAGAAATTTCACATTTTTCAATTCTTAAGGCTCTTTCTTTATGAAAAATCTACATTGAACATAACATGAACTATTTTCATGTTATAATGCGAATATTTGGATTTTTAATTTGGACTATTACTTGGTGGTCTATTATCGCTATAAAAGGCGATCAAAAATATACATGGCCAGATATTTTTTTGATCGCCTTTTATAGCTATAACAGCTAGTAATTTTAAGACGAATATTACAATAAAAGTTTGAACTCCAAATATTCACACTATAATGTTACAGGCTAATGCAGGCGCGGTCAACCATTTGGGTGTTGGGAAATCAAAATTTGTTCTACATTTTTTCCTTCTTTTTTATACGAAAACTTTTCGGTTTTGGTGGGGTGGAATTCCTATTTCACCCCCTCTGGATCCGCGCCTGGGCTAATGTTACAGAATGTTGTTTTAATATTGTCGTTACTGGAGAAATAAGAAATCAGCAGTGGCCAAAATTTAGTCATAAGAATGACAACTGGTTCTTTAGTCATGATAGGCAGATATGAAGCCTACTGGTGGACATGTCGCTGTGGTAGACATACTAACGGCATGTGTATAGCGAAAACAGTCACTGAATCCATTAGCCATTGGCTAATGTTAAATGATGTCATGTAAAGATGTGTTCAACACAAATATACGAAATCAAATGCAACAATGAAGGCGTAGAACGATTTATACATGGGCAAACACGTTGAGTTGGAGATATGCGAAAAAAGAAACTTGATATTTGGAGGTACTCTATTCCTTTATGAGCTGTCACACAAAGTTATATGGAAAGTAATTGTGAACTCCAAATGGCAATCCTCATTAATAGATAAAAGGGGAGATATTGGCTGCGATCATTACTTTATCGTGTGGTGTGTAACGTGCTTCTCATAACCGTCAAAAACATATTGTGGTTGATTATCTTTGCTCCGTTAAAAAATGGTCTAGATGCGCCAATGATCAAACAGCTGATCACAAGTGCGTGGCTTAGTTATAACAATTGTATATAAGGTAGTTATCCGTTTCAGAACTTTTTAAGAATTTTGCCATCGATTTGTTTGTGCATATTTTTGCATATTTGGCATATTTTTGAAGCATATTTTGGAATTTATTAGATTTTACTGCATATTTATAGTATATTTTTACTTTTTAGAGTATATTTCTCTTTTTTGGACTTATTTTGCCATTTGGTATATATTTTGATTTTGGATTTTGCTACTTTTATATTTATTTCTTTTAAATTTTTTTTTTTCATTAAACAAATATTTTCACCAACAATTTCAGTAGTAAATATCAGTAGCGACTCCCAATAATATGATAAATAGTATTGTTTGAGTTTGAAAATCAGCTGTCTTGAAATAGACGATGTCCATTTTAACAATAACTTTGTATTGCTTTGGATAATGTACTGGTAAAACTCTAAGTTACTAATGATTAAGTGCAAGTACTTACATACTTTAACCAAAGAACAATACAAATTTGAAAATTTAGAAAAAAAAATCATTTCATATCTTGAAAAATTGAAATGTTTTTCTTATTTTCAATATGCAATTTTTTTTTATTAAAGAAATTGTAATAATTTTTTATAAAAAAATGTTTGGGTTTTAAAAATTATATAGATTTTGTTTTCTTTAGATAATATTACCGGTTTCTCTGGTAATAACTTTTATTTAATTTATTTTTAAAACATTTTGTACAAGTATATTTAAACAAATGCATTTAAATTCCGAATTTATATCTTATAGGAAATTTGCAATATCTAACTATCAAGTAAGAATACCAACACATAAGGTATTAATGTAATAAGTAAAACTAAAAAAACCACGAACAATTTGTTAATATTTTTAAGTATTCCACTACAATGCAGTTGTATACAATTGCATCATTGTTTGTTAGCAAAGGAACTTGGTAAAATATTAAAACCAAAATGTATAATTAATAGTGCGACATTAATGAACAACATACCAATAAATGCTATTGAACTTGAAAATAGGGACCAGCTAGAGTAATATTTATGACACAGCTTAAAAGTATGGCTATGTTGCAATGACATAACCTGACTGCTGTGTCACAACACAGCAAAGGTAAAAATATTTGAAAATGTCCACCTATTTCAGATTATGTTGACAAAATAACAATTTGTTTTTAAACTTGAAAAAATCACCAAAGAAATGGACCATAAATAACAAAGATATGTATGATTAAATGAAAATATTTGTTTGATTAAAATTCTTTTATGTTTTTAATACATATCAAATTTAGCTTCTCCATTCAAACAACCTATCGCTCCAGGCTTTTATATTTATCCACACTTATATTAGCATACGCCACGCGCCCTTGTTTCACTGTCATAAACTAAACACAATTAAAATCATTTAATTTATTTAAATTAATTCTTGTTAATTAAAGAATCGTGAAATTTATTAAGAATATTTAAACTATAAAAACCAAAAAAAAGAACCTTTTTAATCGAAACTTTACGGTTGAGAGATAAAATCAGGCGATTTTCGAAGAATTAAAAGAGAAGAAACTCTTTTGAAAAAAAGAGGAGTAAGGAGAATGTATTAGTTAAAAGTAGACTAAAGAAGGTAAATAAATCTATTTAGATTTTTGAAGGTTTCTGGTCACAATTTATTGCATGCTTTGACAAAAAAGCAACAAAACGAATGTTTGGATGTGTGTTGGTTTCATTGCTTTGCGTATTTTGTTTTTTTAGTTTTGGTGTTTCGTGTAATCTATAATCTATTCGTCAGCAATTAAATGTAAAATTTTTAAAAGTTTTCTTGATATATTTAGGATGCTATACGCTGAAAATGGGCAATTAATGCATCCACAACAAAGGTGAAGGGTATATATGATTCGACATAGCCGAATATAGCACTCTTATCTGTTATATCTAAGATCAAAGAAGATGGGGGCTATATTGATTTTGTCATTCCGTTTGAAACACATTCATCGCATACCCGCAAAAGTAAATATATTCTGGGTCCTTATGAAATTCTAAGACTATCTAGCTTTGTCCGTCCGTCTGTCTATCTGTTGAAAACACGATAGGGCACGAACTAAAAGAGATATCTAGCTGGAATTTTCCAAAAATACTCTCTGTTGATACGATTTTATTGTTATTGAAAATGGGCAATATCGAACCATGATTTCACCTTTTCTCCATGAAAATGTCGCCACGAATATTGTTTGAACAGTCATAACTATATTGATTATACGGCAACATAATTTTGATAAAATTCTATACAAATTATTTCTAAGTAATCTGAAATTATACTGTAAAGTATGGCAAACATCGGGCTACATTTGTCCCTAGTCCCCATACAGAAAATTAATTGAACATTCATTGGACATAAACAAGTTTTATATGAATCCAAATCTTCCATAATTGATCCCACTTCCGATATAAACTGTACATCAGAAATATATTTTATTGTCACATATTAATGACTCTCTTACTTGTTTTTTTTTTTTTCTTTCAAATAAACCACGTTCTAATTTCAACATCAACTTCATTTAATTTTAAGTTTTTTGTTAGTTTTTTTTTTTTAAAACTGCATTCTCAATCAAACCATTTAAGTTCTAAACAAGAATATTATTTAAATTTGTTAATAATCTTTAACATATTACCGGTAATTAATAGAAACATTTTACGAAAAACTTATTAATAAATTCTGTATATTAATTAGAAATGCTTGATAAAATTAATTGTATTGAACACAAAAAACAAGTTACTCATTAAGTAGGGCCCAGTTTAAGTTGCCCTCCGCCATTTTAAAGAATGGAAATTTAAATAAAATGTTCATGGACTATCAAGTCAATATCTTAAAATAGATTTTAATAAACGTTTGCTATTTTATTCCTATACAAAATACATAACAACTTAGTTTTAAGCAAGTTATAGATTGAACGTCTAGAAATTGTAATCCTCAATTTAAATAGTTAAGTTTAATTATTAATGTTAATTTTCTGCAGCCATATTAAGATTGGGAAGCCCGTAATTTGTTTTAATTTAGTCTTTAAATTTAATGTTCAAATATGTATTTGTTAATGTAATATGCAATTTTATTCTTTGTAAAACCCATTTCACTTTGATGTTTACTCCCAAATCAAAGTGATCAAAATACTAATGTATGGCCAAAAATAAGAATATGAAAGTTCAAGTGGGTGAGTTAGCTACGGAAGTTAGCTCCGATTTTTAACATTACCTATGTTAATGTATAAACTAACATACCTCTTACTCAAAGACTGTTAAGTTAACAGAGCTGCTTTATTTTGCACTCAGTAAACATTTTATGATTAAAAACCAACAAAAAAAAATTCAGCTTTAATAAATAATAAATTTTATTTTTTTAATTTAAAAAATAAAAAAAAAAAATTAAATTTATTTATGAACAATCGTTGATGCCTTTGCATGTAGATTATTATCACCTCTTGATAATTTTCAAAATTATGAAATTGTGAATTTTGTCATATAAGGAATTTTGGAGATCCGAAAAATTGGCCAAAAATGGAAAGGTGCTCCTTATCTAACTAATGGGGTCGAAAGCCATGTATTCATAGATTTCAGAACTGTATAGCATATATTCAGAATCAGTATAGCATTTTCAAAATTATGAAATTGTGAATTTTGTCATATAAGGAATTTTGGATATCCGAAAAATTGGCCAAAAATGGAAAGGTGCTCCTCATCTAACTAATGGGGTCGAAAGCTATGTATTCATAGATTTCAGAACTGTATAGCATATATTCAGACAAAATTCACAATTTCATAATTTTGAAAATGCTATTGCAAAAATGCTATACTGATTCTGAATATATGCTATACAGTTCTGAAATCTATGAATACATGGCTTTCGACCCCATTAGTTAGTTAAGGAGCACCTTTCCATTTTTGGCCAATTTTTCGGATCTCCAAAATTCCTTATATGACAAAATTCACAATTTCATTATTTTGAAAATTATCAAGAGGAGATAATAATCTACAAGCAAAGGCATCAACGATTGTTCATAAATAAATTTAATTTTTTTTTTTTTTTTTTTAAATTAAAAAAATAAAATTTATTATTTATTAAAGCTGAATCTTTTTTGTTGGTTTTTAATCATAAAATGTTTACTGAGTGCAAAATAAAGCAGCTCTGTTAACTTAACAGTCTTTGAGTAAGAGGTATGTTAGTTTATACATTAACATAGGTAATGTTAAAAAACGGAGCTAACTTCCGTAGCTAACTTCACCCACTTTGAAAGTTCACTTTACTGTGTTTTTCTTTCATATTTCGAAGTCACTTTTGTAATTCGTGAGATGAGAACTGTGTTATTGAGCAGTTATGGATTACTCAGGCCTACAATAATAGTTGTGTCGCCCAAACTAAAACTGATTCTAAGTATATTCGATACCCTGATTCTAACTGTATACTTATTTTTTCAAAGCTACGTGAGTTTCCGACAAATTGTAGGGGTAAATAAACGATTTTACAGGTAATAAGCTTCTTCTTTCGATACTCTACGATTGAGGCGTGATACACCACCAATAATTTGCCGGCATATGTTCATCCCAGCGATCTTGGTATCTATCTTCCATCACATTTAAATCTTGAAGGAAACGTTCTCTTTGTTCTTCACTATACGATCCAAAATTTTCAGGAAACTTGTCTAAATTAATGTCAAGATAGTATTGTACAGTTATGTACATACTACGTGCAAAATTTTTAAAGCAACAAAAGATTTGCAAGCCCTTGCTTTTAAATCATTCATTGAATGTATGAAATCGTTGCCATTCATTAAAAGTTTTTTTTGTGAACCATGAAAAATACCAGCTTTTAGTTTTTCTGTACTCAAACCTAGAAGCTGTCTTGAAAGAAAAGGTGTAATGGAGACAAAATTTTCTTATCTCTGGAAACCAAAGGCGGGTTTATAACTTTTTCTTTTTCAACGCTCATGTTTTCTCTCAGAAGCCAGTCTTTCTTGATCCAATGGTCAGGTCAGTATTGCTTTGATATCCGATGTGATTTAACAACACAAAAATAGCAGTCATCAAGATGGGTTTTCAGTTCTGACCAAATCATAGGAATAGCTAACTTAAAATGACTACGTTTACCGCTTTTCCACTGTCTTAACTATACACTTTACACACAATGTTTGGAATCCACGGCTTATTCAAGGTCTTAATCTCCATATTTAAGTAATTGAAATACGTGTTTCTCACAAAGTACCCAGCAGTTCTAGGAGACACTCCCGAACTAGTGATTTTACCCATCATTTAGGGTGGGAACTAGTTTTTTAACACGTGCATGTCCTACGCAGGGGGTCAATTGACCCTTATTGACTACAATGAGACTGTCTAATAGCTGGTCCAAAGTAGTCAACACATTGGATTCACATGCTGGTTAAATAGAGTCAATTACCTTACTAGCTACCCAACTGGTAACTTGAGCAGCTACATAACTAGTTATTTTAACATGTACGAGTGCTAATTGACCTCAAATAGTCAGCTAAAATACATATCATAGGCAGTTCAATAAACGATAGCTTTTAAACAAAACTTTCTTTGACAACTCTCCAATGGATTGCTACTTTCTAAACTGCAGTACAAAATAAACGTTTAAAGTGACTTCACTATAGGTTACTAAGAGACACTAAAGTGACTATAGACTTCATGCTATCCCAGCAGTTTTAGGAGTAAGTCCCGAACTAGTGATTTTACCCTTCATTTAGGGTGGGAACTAGTTACTTTAATAGCTACGTGAGTAGTTATTTTAACACGTGTGCGTCCTAAGCAGGGGGTCAATTGACCCTTATTGACTATAATGAGACTGTCTAATAGCTGTTCCAAAGTAGTCAACGCATTGGATTCACATACTTGTTAAATAGCGTCAATTACCTTACTAGCTACCTAACTGGTAAATTGATCAGCTACATAGCTATCAGCTAAAAGACATATCATAGGCAAACCTTTCTTCGACAACTCTCCAATGATTTGCTACTTTCTAAAGTGCAGTAAGTAAACGTTTAAAGTGACTTCACTATAGGTTACTAGGAGACACTAAAGAGACTATTGACTTCATGCTATGTTACATGGGGTATCACTACCCAGAAGTTCTAGGAGACAGCGCCGAACTAGTAATTTTAACCATCATTTAGGGTTGGAACTAGTTACTTCAATAGCTAAGTGACTAGTTATTTTAACACGTGGATGTCCTAAGCAGGGGGTCAATTGACGCTTATTGACTACAATGAGACTGTCTAATAGCTGGTACAAAGTAGTCAACGCATTGGATTCACATACTGGTTAAATAGAGTCAGTTACCCATAGCTACATAACTGGTAATTTGAGCAGCTACATAACTAGTTACATTAACATGTACGAGTGCTAATTGACCTCAAATAGTCAGCTAAAAGACATATCATAGGCAGTCCAATAAACGATAGTTTGTAAATAAACCTTTCTTCGACAACTCTCCAATGGATTGCTTCTGGTGGGTTAAATAACTAATTTCTAAAGTGAAGTACAAAATAAACGTTTAAAGTGACTTCAATATAGGTCACTAAGAGACACTAAAGTGACTATTGACTTCATGTTATGTTACATGGGATATCAGTATACTTAAGCAAAAATAAAAATTAACTGTATGAGAATTATATCAACACAATTGGTATAAAACCAGTTTGAACGAATTATCACACAATAGGTTTAAAGTGACTACACTCCAGATTACTTAGAGACACTTAAGTGACAATTGTCTTCACGCTAGATTACCTGGGATGTATAAAGTAACCAATTGTCTTCTCTCTGTACTACAAAGACCACATACGTGTCAAATAATCCTAAATATATAAATTGGAGTCAGCCAAGGATCGCGGTCAATACATATTGAAAGTGTAGCAGTGCCCTAATGGAAATTAGTATACATATATTACATTACGACTTCTAAATTTCTATCTTAAAATAGTTAGCAAAATGTATCGCTTAGTTTAAATAATTAACATGTTTACGTATTTAAAGAATTTTGTGAACAAATTCCTAGAATATTTACTCAAACTTTTTAAAAACCTGTAAAATTTTCCTTAATATTTATTTAACCGTAAACAATTCTTTCAATTATATCAACATGTTTTTTTAAATTTTTACCACCAACAAATAATTTGTTCAAAAAAAAATACCAACATATCTACTCGAGTTTAAATAAACAAAATGTTTTATATTTTATTTACATACTGTTTATATCGTTTTTTATTTTATAAAATTCCTCAAATACTTTTTATGCATTTTGATTAGCTCTTTATTTTTTTTTTTTTTTTTGTTTACAAAAATATGGGAATATTTTTTAAAAAAAAAGGTACATATGTATTTATAAAAGTTAAAAGATTGTTTTCTACAAATATTAGACAAGTAGCCAAGTATAGCTGATGATGAGGTCCTGTTTCAAATGACGATATTCTTTAGACGTTCTACACACCCTGGCTATACAATTCAATAGCCTCATTTGTTTTATAAATCATTTATATAAATATTTTATATACAAACAAAATATAAACACATACATAAAATTAATTTAAACAATATTTTTATTTATTTTTTTTTTTTTTTTGCGACAACATTGACATTGTCATCGGTTGCAATTTACTAAGAATTTTTGTTGTATTTTTTATATTTTATTTTCGCTTTTTGTATTAGAGAGAAGACCTTCAGTGTTTAGAGATTTGTTTCTTTGATAATTTTGTTAACAAAAATCTACAGCTATTAAGTAAATTTGCTTACATTTTAAACTTTTGTTTTAAACTTCTATTTACGGGTTTAATAGCACTGAAATGAAGGATAAAATTTATGAGTTTTTAAAGACTTTTGATTGAAGTTTTAATAAAATTTTTGTATTTTTTTGTACGTTATTATTTAGATTGATTTCAATGGTAAATTACTGAAGTTCTTTCATACAAAATGTTTTTTATAACCTTTGATAAAATAAAAATTGCATTCTGAATAAGGAGGTAGGAAATTAAGAATTTATTTATTTTGAAATTCACAGGTGCCCAATTCTTTATACCCTTCAACGCAAAATCTTATAAATGAAATATTTGATTAAAGTTTTCTGTGAAAACTAGAAACTCAAAATGTTTCTTGGTGAAATAGCTTTAAGATATTTAACTTACTAACCAGAGTCCGACCGAGAATTCGGTTTCGGGTTAGGCGAATCGGCAGAAAATTTATGAGGAAAAAAACATAGGATATCTTATTTTAAAGGAGAAACAAGTTTTTAATATATGACCCTATAATGACTTCTAATTTATTGAAAACTGTCTGAGAAAACTAATAGAAATTTAAAAATCATACAGAAAAAAGTTTCCCTAGAAACACTTTTTTTATTCAAAATTATGATACAAAATGAATAGATTCCACAATGTACGAGGGCGGGTCAATAAGTCAGTTTCTTGTTTCCAAACCTGAAGAAATGGCTCGGTGGAAACATGAAATCATTTCACAAACCCAAATACCTATTTTGTTGACCTCGGCAAATCTTATTTTTTGGAAGGGATAAAAAAAATTTGAAAAAAGTTGGACAAAGTGTATGAGCTCAAAGGTGACTATGTTGAAAAATGTGTTTCATTGAAAAACTCTCGGTCTTCTTTAATGGTTTAAAAGATACATGGGATAGGAAAAAAGTACCAAAATACAATTTTTACCCGTTTTCACGACTAAAAAATTCGAATTTCAAAAAAGTACCAGACACAAGTCTGCTAATTTTTTCAGTAAATAGATAAAGATGCATTTTAAAATAAGTTTTTATCTACATGAATTTTACCTTAACGTATTTACCCGTTTAGGGAGTAATAAACCTTTGAATGTACAACATTTCTTTCTTATTGGATCAACATATGGAGAGGCGAACATATTGTCCACATTTCACGTCTGCACCTTTGGAGCAAAAAAGTACCAAAATACAGTTTTTACCCGTTTTCATCCCTAAAAAGATCGAATTTCCAAAAATTAACATACGCCAGCCTTTACCATGAGAGGCAAGGATATATATAAGTTTGTCATTTCGTTTGTAATTTCTACATTTTTCATTTGCTACCCCATAAAGTATATATATTCTGGATCATTATAGATAGCAAAGTCGATATAGCCATGTCCGTCTGTATGTTGAAATCAACTTTCCGTAGCCCCCAAATAACTTACAAACATAATTGATACATCAATATATCGGGAATTCTCCCGGCTCGGTCGCTATTTAAAATCGAGAAAATCAGCCCATAAATGGCTGAGATATAAGGAAAAAACCGGGACAATCTCGATTTTTGGACTAAGGCTTTAATAATTTGGACCTACAATGGGTCAAAATCGGGAAAAATATTTATTAACCCGATTTTTTTTTTTTAACAAAAAAATTTTTTTTCACATATAAATTTGAAATTTTTAGAAAATTAAGAAAAAAATTATCGAAAAAAAAATTTGAAAAAAATTTTTTTTTTTTTAAATTTTGAAAAAAAAAAATTTTTTTGTTTACCTAAAAATATTTAAAATTTGTATTTTAAAGTATAAATTGGTGAAGGGTATATAAGATTTGGCACAGCCGTATATAGCTCCCTTACTTGTTTAAGTATAAAAATATGCATTTTATACTTTGTTTGTATCTATATGAGTTTGGAAGTTATAAAGTTAGCGTAATTACCCGCTTTTAACCTCTAAACCTTTAAATTTCCAAAAATCTCTTCTTTGTAGATCAATCTGTTGGAATTTGGGCTGAGCGATATTTAATCAGTTAAATTTTATATCGGTTTCCGCCTCTACTCTAAATACTGGTGATAAAATTTAATTTTTTTACCAAAATTATTCAATTAACTTCATTGATAAATTGTCCACTTTTTGCCACAATCGCACAAGTGATGTGATCATCACTGTCCTTTTTTCACATATCACGGAACTAGTTTAATTTAAACAATTGATACGAATTTCTCGCAAGATATTTACTAGTGAAAAGTTTGTATTGTTTCAAAATTTTTATTAAAAACATAAGACCATAAAGGATATAAATTTCTCAACATTTTAAAGTGGCCTGTTTTGAAAATAATATAAAACAAGTCAATCCCTTCTTTCCTTTAAAATTTTATTAATAAAAATATATTGCTATTTATTTATTATTGGTTTCTTCTTTATTTAATTACAATAATTTCTTTAAACTTCTGCCACTTAATCACTGACCTTTATCAATATTATTGTTATTGTTATTATAAAGAACTCAGAATGAACAAAAAAACAAAATCCGCTTGTCATTATAAAAACATTTCTGGTTTAAGATTTCAACAGAAATTTACAAATTAATTTAATAAATTTATAAACAACTTACTTGCAGTTTTTGGAGAATTTGTTGTAAATAGTTTCATTTTGAAAAAATATTTAAAATATTTTCTTTGAAAATACAGGAAGATAATAATTTGTTAAAAAGTAAATAAATAAATAAAATTTATTTTATTTTGTTTTTTATTTTATAACCGGTATTTGTTATTTATAACACTTTTCTTAACATTCAAACTTTTTCACTTTTTTTTAATATTTGTGCAAATATTTTCACACTTTTTTTCCAATTTTCTATAATTTTTTTTTCTTAGTATTTGTTTAATAATTTTTGCGGCTTTAGTTAGGCTTTTTTTAAATATTTATTTTGTTTATTTTATTTATTTTTTATTTTTTTGTTGATTTTCTTTTATTCTTTAAATCGAAATTTTTGTTTATTTTAAGTTTTTTTTTTTTTGTTGTTTTTATGGTTGATTGTGTTTATTGGTCAACTTCTAAACCGTCTGAAACAGTTGAAATCAATGTTCATCTCATAACTGCTGCATAACCCTTTTATATAGACTTTTTTCTTAAAACCCCAAAACAGAAAAAACAGTGTCTTGCTAGTCAATGTAGTGTTTATTAACCGGTCTGTCTATTTTAGCGTAGATTTTATTTCATTTCTGTGTTCAGTTTATTATATTTTCATGATTTCGGCAAAAAGCCACAGACGGCAACAGTCAAAAATCAAAAGCAGCAGCGGCCCAAACAGCTCAATAATTCTTGGTGCGTTTGCTGTTCATATAAAAAAAAAACTTACTTAGTTTAGAGTTTTGCTACTACACAAGTGGTTGTTGGTACTCATAGCCAAGCAAATACAATCTAAAACTCAAAAGCAAAACACAAACGCAAACAAATACAATTTCAAAAACACAAACAGAGAAAAGCTCATTCTTGACCAGTTCCCAGCCAAATAGATACAAAAAACAAACAAAAAACAACAAAATCAAACTAAATAAAATAAACAAATAAATGTACGTGTTTGTATAATTATGAGACTTCAAGCAATTTAAGCTTTTTTGCTTTTAAGCCAAGCTCTATTTTTATTGGCCTGTGTCGGTCTAACACTCAAATACTGCCTCACACTGTGCGTCTCTAAGTCTGGTTGTGTGATGTAAAAGTTTAAGGGTTGCTAGACAAACACGAGCCGCTGTGTCATAAAACCATTGTGGTTTATGTTTTTTTTTTGTTGTTATTTGTACCTTAAACTTATAAATCTCAAATATTCTTCTGTAAAAAACCCACAGCAGAACTTACAAATTCGAAATAAAATAAATTAATAAACTACGTTTGTTTTAAAATAGACCCAGTGCGAAATGTTGCTTGCTTAGATGTTTTCCTGCTTTGAATACTAATGATCAGGGAAAGTTTTTCAAGCAAAAGACTTGAAAATTAAGCTTTTACAAGTTTTTAGCTTTTACATTGTTTTCTGAACCTTCTATAATTTCTTTAAAGAAAATATTTCTTTTGAGTTTTCGAATATTGGTTGTTGACAACCTTAGAGTGGGTAAAATTGTAGGGGACCGAAAAATGTACAAAGGCGCATCGTGATTCTTGTTCTATAGGTCATTCAAAGAAACTTTGGGGAAGAAACCATAGCGAAAAAAGATTTTATTGAATATTTCCAGGCCCCGAAATATTCAACAAAATCTTTGATCGTACTACTTTTTATACAAAATGTAAAGGTGGAAACAAATATACCATTCCCAAAAAAAAACAAACAAAAATATCAATTTTCTCATACTTGAAATTTCGCCCATAAATTACACATGAGATCTGGGGTTGGTAAAAGAATAATACGACCGATTTGGAATACATCATAGCATCTAACATTTTTGCCCATTTTGGAATCCCAGATTTTGGATTTTAGAACATTTAGCCTAAATTAAAAATATCGATAAAAAAAACCTTCAGAAACCCCTATTAACAGGTTTTATGTATTTTCTATTTTAGAGCTATGTTTGTTGAGATACCTTCCAATAAAATATAAATGCTTTTTTACTTACCTAAGAAACTTGTTTTCTTCTCAATTTTCAAATTCAAAATCGGTTATTTTTAGACTCGTGAAAGATATGACCTTGAAACTTTATTCATATCGCTGTTTAATTTATTGCTTAACCAACAGAAACCATTCTAATGAAATCGGTTATATTGAGCCCTAACCGCAAAAATAACGTAAGCGACATTTTTTCGAAATTGACTTTTTAATAAAAATCGATAGAAAAGCGTCGTGCGCATCAACACCCGAAATAATAAAATTTAAGTGTTTATATATACAGAGATAACGCAAATTCAATTACATATATCGTAAGCGACACTAATCTTTTTGCTTTACCGCAAAAATAACGTAAGCGACATAAAAGCAAAAAGGGGCAGTAAATGAAACTAAGAGTAGCCGAAGAACTAGAGAAAAAATCAAAAGAAATTGAAATACGATTAACGGGGAAAAAATATAAATTTAAGTCCCATTTATTAAACAAAGATCAAATTTAGTATATTTTTTTTAAGGAACAAAAACAAAGGACTGAACATTATTTGTTTTTATGTGCTAGTTCAAAAAGTAATGTTTTATTTATTCAAAGAATATGTGTATTGTAGGAATGGATTCCGTTTTTTATGGGGTCAAAAAGTACAATTGAATCATTTACTCGAAACCGATCTGTATGGGCTCCTAGTGAGTGGCCTACAGTTATTCGAAGTGCATGAACATACCCTTACGGTTATGAGTGTATATTGTTAAAGCACTCTGATTTTCTAAACTGGAAAATATTTTCTGATCTGCTTCTTGCAAAGAAAATAAAATTAAAATTATGCACGATGCGGTCTGCAATTTTTGCTACACCTATGATTACAATTAAATACGGTTATTTTGATAATAGCGAGGAAAAGACTATTAACATTGATTTAAATACTTCTGCGGTCCGTGGACCTCCTCCACAGAGTATACAGAGGTGTCACGAGACAGAAAATAATCTCGTTTTCTATTCGTCTCTTTCTTTATAAACTGCCTTTTTCATTGTTTTGTTTTGGTTATTTGTTTGTTTTGATTACATTACTTTGTCTACCATATTCGCGTTGTATATAGCGTTTTGCTTTAACACATAACTGATATTGTAGTACAAAATATTTGCTATCCTTTTTTAAGAGAACTGCCCTTTCATCTGATTTTGAGTTTTTGAAACGTCAAATTTGACACCTCTGTATACTTTGTGCCTCCTCCGCTATACCACACAGAATTAAAAATGTCCTCAAATAAATTCAATGAATCAAAAGCTCTTTGCAATAAAAATAGTATTCCTCATAGTTTTCATAACGAATATATTGTCCTAAAACATTCCCAAAATATTAAAGACGCCTTAAACGAAACAGACGAAGAAGATGTGTCTTAATTTCCTAAGCACCTACTATATTAGGTTAAATAAAACACTACATTAACATTTTATTTTTGGTGCTTACGTTATTTTCGCGGTTAGGGCTCGATATATTGTGTCTCAATAACTATAAGTGATCAAACGCAACAAGGGCTTTAAAAATATATTAAACTCTTCAATTTTAGATAAACCGCATAACATTCGAAAGCGTATAAAAAATGTGCATGTCTAAAGTGCTCTAATTTGAGAATGCACAACGCCGCTTCTGATGGGCTTTTGGAAAGTTAACTCCAATGCTGCTCAACTGCTCTTATGTGAAATTTCATGCCAATCGAATTAGCTAGTTAGGAATGGCAGATTTATTTCCAATATATTTATATTCTAATCAATACCGTTACCATCTGTAGCCAACCTTACCCTTTCCTCTTGAACTGATTTCTTATATTAAGAGCAAATTTATGCATATCTACGGAAAATTCACTTAACATGAACAATTCAGGCAAAAATTAGGCCGAAAATTAATTATAATTAGTGGGCGGATTTATATGCAAATGAATGTTTTTTCTAGAACTTCCAAACACAATGTAGACTAATTATCTATCAGAATCGCACATGTTGCTATAAAATGGCATCGTTTTGTTAGAGCATTTTTTTGCATATTTTATTAAAAATTCATATTTTGTTATATTAAACTTCAAAATGCATATTTATAATCATAATATCCAAGTTTTTAATATTTTTTGTCGACAATGGGCAACATATTGTCTGGACAAAAAGAATTTGTTATAGAAATAGCATTAAATGTTATCGACGTACTTCTTTCGACTTCGAGAAACTGGCATTAAGTCTTCTGCATTTCTCTATTAGCAATTAAAAATTATCATTTCGAAAAAGTTAAGAGTTTCATTTATGTATCAAAAATTCATTAAATGTATCGAAAACAAACAAATTTATCTTCACACACACAGTTACCGCTACTCACAGTTCTTTCCCAGCAGTTCTAGGAGACTGTCCCGAACTAGTGATTCAACTTATCATTTGGGGTGAGAACTAGTTACATAACTAGCTACCCTTTTGGATTTCTTAGAGACAATTGCAATCATCCTAAGCTAACGCCATATTAAAGTGACCGTTCCCATTCATATAAAGTCTTAGAACTGAAGGCGATCCCTGCCCGCTATTAACCACACCTGGGCAAAGATATATAACGGTTTCTTTGGCACTAGAGTTATTATAGATATCCTGCGGGAAATTTGTGTCAATTGTTTTAAACAATCGAACTAGTCAGTTGTACAATTCTGATAAGATATAAAATCAGTTAATTTGAATCATATTTTATGACCTGTATAAAAAATATCCACAGAGTGCCTTAAATAAATCGATTTAGCAACCCCTCCTACACCCAGCGAAATAATTAAAACATCCGTATACGATTTGACACCATTTGGAGTCAATAGTACACGAACGGTGTCAATTTGACAACGAAGAAATGACACCCAACGGTATGGTATAATCACTGTAGTTCCCCACCATATAAAGTATTGTAACTATAAACCCCTGTAGGGCATTATATTAGAAAAGTTTTGAAACGTAATGAATTTGGATTTCGTTACATCACACATGCTTTCTTAAATAAAATATGAGAACTCCTTCTGATTTCTCATACATTTAATAAAATACTAGCATGGCATTGCGGTAGACGGTCATTAACATGACATTTCAGTACTACTGACTATCTGTTTATTCTACCCCGCCGGCATTTGAACAAATATCCAACAAAACGAAGTATCAAGCATTTTAAAATTAAACCTAAACCAGATTTTAAAGTTTGCTTATTATTCACAAACGTTTATTAATTCTTTCACAAGCATTTAATACAATATTTGGGAAAGATTTGTTATTCAAATCATTAAAAATAGAAACAAAATATATTTGCGCCATAACTTTTTATTAATTTTAATATAATTTGTTTAAGTCTTTATTGCTTTTTCATATTAACTTATATTGGGGACTTTTTCTAAATTGACGCAAATTTGGGGTTGAAAGGGTTAATGCATATGAAATTTAGTTTATCATATTGACGTCTGTATTAGAACATAGTATAATTGAAAGTACAGGAGAAGTATTAAAAAATAAAAATAAACAATTTATTACAAACACACTTGCAATAAAAATAAAATTGTAAATGCTTATGTCACTTATTAAAATTTTTTTTTCTTATGTCATTGCTTCACTAATCCATTCAAAGAACCCATGTTTATGTCCATAATCAGTCCGGCTTCAGTACTTGAGTTGTGACGTGTCATATTGTCCATGGACGTATCTTTTAAGGTATCAGTAGAACTGAACTGTTGAAAGAAGTTCGCATCATCTGTGACAAGAAAAAAAACTGCCAGAATAGCCTTGTGCAATGACTATTTGGTGTGAAAAGTTATAGTTCAGGACAGTTTAAGGTCAAAAATATTCTTGATAGGAAAACCACAAAGAGTTTTAAGACTAAAAGTGTATAATGAAATCAGGATTTATAAAATAATACTTCTGCTGCAAAATGAACAATAAAATATATGAATTTTAAAAGCCCCCAATAAAATGTTGAAGAAAATATTGTTTAAATACAGATATTTATATTAAGAAATGTTCACAAATCTGATTTTAAACGTTCAGAAGTCAACACAATGTGTCCACCTACTCACTGGACTGACTTGAAATTTCGATATAATAGCAATTCTTTGGTGTTATAAGAACAAAAACATGATTTTTTTTTAAAGAATTCAAAACTGCTCAGAACTCAGATCAAAATGAAATGAACGAAAATGTTAAAGGAGCTTTAATCGAAATAATTTGGAAAAAAGTATTGTTACAATAGCAATCATCATGTTTATAAACACGTCCATCAGTAGAAGATTCTACTTATCAACAATGTTGATAGCCAAGTATGGATTAAAAATCAATATAAAAAAGACGAAATACATGGTTATTAGTAAATCAAATTCCCATCTCAACGCAACGTTGAATATACAAAATACAGAAATCGAGCGAGTACGGAGTTTTAAATATCTGGGAGTCCTAATAAATGACCAGTAGTCGAGGTCTGAAAATACCAAGGACTGCCAAAGTCTCCAATGATGAAGTATTAAGAAGGATGAATGTCAACCGACAACTAATATCAACAATAAAAAAACGGAAAAGTTCATACTTAGGACACATATTGAGAAACAATAAATACAACATTTTACAACGAATCCTTAAAGGAAATATTGAAGGAAGACGTGGTAGAGGCAGAAGAGAAACATCATGGCTGAAACACATCCAGGACTGGACAGGTTAGCGATGTAAATACCCTCCTACACGCCGATAAGAACCGAGAACCATTTTATCATAACATCAAAATATAAAGTTTATACATATATTTATAAACATTAAATTGTACGATCACTAATATCCGAATAACGGATGAGTAACTAAAGAAGAAGACTGACATCGAAAGCTCTAGAATTGGAACATGCTAGTTTGTCCGTTAAGAGTATTGTAGAAGATTCACGAAAGATGGCGCATGTATAAATAGTAACTGTGGTTGCAGTCGCGAGTTGAGTTGATCGTAGGCGCTGTTAGAGTTAACATCAATTGCCACATTACATTACAGTACATTATAAAGTGTGTGTGCATTTCTGCAAATTGATAAACGTGTATAAAAATACTGAGTGACTATTTGAACTGTTGTACATTTTATATATATAAATAGTTGTTACAATTTTAAATTACTAAACAGCTTTTATTTGCAATCAAAAGTATCCGGTTTATTTAAAGGAAATAAACCAACGTTTTAAAAAGGTTAAAACGTAACAGTATGTTAATTTTAATAGACGAAACGCTTACACGCAGAGAAAAGATATCGTTATGACATGTTTACGCAAACTATGCTATGTTGTAATAGGTTTAAAAATAATCAGAACCATAATATGATTGTGCTACAACATAGTTATATATATTTCTATTATTATTTTAATAATATTATGATCGCTCAACTATAATATCATTAACAAGGGATGGTACTATGGTTAAGAAGGATCATATTATGATATTTCATAATGGTACGAATTAGTAATATTATGATCATATTTATAATATGACGCCGTTCGATTACGCTTGCCACAAGCATCTTTTTTCTATGCATATACGATCGTTTTATTGTATGAGAAGGACTGAATGATTTAAGCATAGGTTTTAGCTAATAACATTTCTACAAGCAGAATTATTTAGTGCCAAATTCAAAATAGCTGGTTTCATGGAGCTTAGACAGTGAATTTTTAATTTTCCTTATAAATAATCGTTCAATTAAGTTATGATTTTAAACATAGTTCTGTCGAACCCGATATATAAAAACGAAATACCCAAAAATCCAATATTTTCTCTGTTTTTCAACAAAAATAATAATGTTATTGATATTTTCTAAATTTTAAACCTTTTATGCCCAAAGAGGGCAGAAAAACATAAACAATTTCCTGATAAAAGAAAATTATATAAGATATCTCACTATAGCTTGTTGTCATAGACTTAATTTTACTTTAATATGAGTATATTGCGTTGATGTATGTAACATGAAAAAATATTGTCCCAGCACCCACCTTAAATTATACCAAACTACTCAGTATCACTTTCGGAATCGATCTCCGTCCGACAATTTAAAAAATAATTTTGTTTATTATCCCAAGGACGAAGCCTACTGAATTTGGTTAGAATCGGTCCCATATTTCTAGTAGCCCCCATACAACTGCCTTATCTGAAAATGGTTAAGCTCTCATTAATATCTAGGTTATATAGATATATCCAAACCAAATTTAGCACAAATAAGTTTTATATAAACCGAACTTGCACTATCAAATTTTGTGACGATCAGTCGATTAGTCATACATCCCAATTAAAGCTCACTTCCGAAAATCACTTTAACTAGCATAAATCTCTTAGAAATGTTGGTAGTCAAATTAAATTCAACACAAATAAGTTTCATATATACAGAAGACATGCCACCTAATTTTATAACGATCGGTCTATAATAAGTATAGCTCCCATATAAATTTCAAAAGAAAACTGTTTATAACCATCTTCTCAAAGTAGGTTATCATATAGTCGGTCTTGACCTAGGGTATGTGTATGTTTGTCTTTCCGTTTGCAATTTCTGCAGTTTTCATTTGCGACCCCACAAAGTATATATATTCTGGATCGTTTTAGAGATCGAAGGCGATATTGCCATGTCCGTCTGTATGTTGAAATCAACTTTCCGTAGCCCCCAAATAACTTACAAACATGATTCTTCCGGCTCGGTTGCTATTTAAAATCGAGAAAATCGGCACGATATGGATCTATATATGGATTATTAAGTCATTAATATAGACAACATGTATATCTAATGAGAGATATTTAAAAATCCATACTAGTGAGTCTCTGGTTTCAATGTCTACATATGGTCCCAAAAGAAGATCCTAGTCAATAGTACCATCGTCAGTAGTAGACTTCCATACGCACATGCTAAATATCTGTAGTAAATAGCATTGTCTGGGGTATAATAAGTCACTAGTACTGGTAACTGTGTCAATAGTAAATCAGTACAGTTTCACTATTGACATTTACTGCAGAGATTTTAATATTATGAACCTCAACAATTTTTTTTTTTTCTAAATTGTTTTTCAAAATTTAAAAAAAAATTTTTTTTCCAAAATTGTTTTAAATTTTTTTATACCCTTCACCATGAGTGGCAAGGATATATATAAATTTGCCATTCCGTTTGTAATTTCTACATTTTTCATTTGCGACCCCACAAAGTATATATATTCTGGATCATTATGTATAGCGAAGACGATATAGCCATGTCCGTCTGTATGTTGAAATCAACTTTCCGTAGCCCCCAAATAACTAATAATTAATTCTTCAGGCTCGGTCGCTATTTAAAATCGAGAAAATCACCCCACAAATGGCTGAGATATGAGGAAAAAACCGGGACAACCTCGATTTTTGGCCTATTTTTTATCTATATCTGGACTACTAAGTCATTAATATAGACAATATGGATATCTAATGATAGATATTTCAAAGTCCATTGCAACAATTTATATATGGCTATAGTAATTTGAACCTACAATGGGTCAAAATCGTGAAAATTATTTTTTAACCCGAATATTTATTTTACCACAAAAAAAATTTTTTATAATTTTTTTTTCACTAATACAACTAAAAAAAAAAAAATTCTAAAAATAATTTTAAAAAATTTTGGAAAAACATAAAAAAAAAAAATCTAAATTGTTTTTTCAATAGATTTAAATAGCGACCGAGCCGGAAGAATTACCTATATATTGATGTATCAATTATGTTTGTAAGTTATTTTGGAGGTTACGGAAAGTTGATTTCAACATACAGACTTCGCTATCTATAATGATCCAGAATATATATACTTTGTGGGGTCGCAAATGAAAAATGTGAATTTCATTGACTTCATGGTGAAGTGTATAAAAACAATAAAAAAAAAAATTAAATTTCGAAAAACAATTTGGAAAAAAAAGTATTTTAATGAGATTCTCTCTTACTTGTTTTATTTATAAATCTTTAGGTTTATTCGAATGTATTTTAAATAGATAAACAATTGTAAATCCATAAATCGAATATGCTCAACCCATATCAGATATATGGAACATTTTTAAAATTACTAAAATATTTTTAAACTAAAAATATATTTTCTTTAATTTCAGATTTCTTCGTGTTCTTCCAAACTACGAACTCCAAAAATGGTAAGTATATTTGTTTTTATTAAAATTTCTTGAATTGAATACTGTTACTGTCTGGAAATTTTGTACTTTAAACTTTAAATAATTAAAAAATCCCCAAATAACGGCTTTTATTTCATGTTGAAAGTAATAAAAATCACTACAAATATAACTATTTTTATGGTTTCTTTCTATTTTTATGGTTTCTATCAGACTCGAAATTACATTCTTAGGACAAAAAATAACTATTTCATAGAATTTACAGTCATTTTTAATTATTTTGCATAAAATAAATTAAGCATAAAAGATATTTTTAATTGCAATATAGGTAATTAGAAAAAAAAGAAATATATTTTTCAAAATCAGCAAATTTTGGAGAAAGTACAATAACTTTAAGCAAACTGAATAAAACGATTTAAACAAATCTCTAAATTTATTTATAAATATTTTTTTGTTCTTTTAATTACAATCTCCAATTACTTAGGTCGGTGATATTTTAAACACACTAACACTTCTTTTGCAAGGCTGTAATCTTAAAATCTATTTTTAGCTTTACTTTCTGAGAACAAGGGCAATAAATGAACTTTTGAATTGGCCAAACATAAAGGGGGTTTTTGCACTTTATTATATTTTTTTTTTTTATTTCTATTTCTGAGGTTTTGAAAACTTTTTATTCTTAATTTAGTTTTAAAGTAATTATACTAATAAATTTGCAATTATTTCTTAAAATTTGCCAAGACACATGACTTTTGTTATACTCTTCTTTGTATTCTAACCTGTCATACAGAAGGCAATTATCACACATAAAAACAACAAAAAACAACATTTAAAAGACTGAGTCTAGTCTACAAATATTTCATTTTTAATCTTTTGACATAAATAAACAACACAAAACAAAAAAAAAATAAAATTAAAAAAAAAACAATAATTTTTGTAATAATTTGTTGTACATACTCGTAAAAAATATAATAATTAAAATTATTCTTTTATTAAGACACATGCACGTACTCATAACAATTGATACTAATAGTTAAAGCTCGTTTAAGTAACTGTTTCTAAGCAGTTTCAAATAATTTGTCAACAACATAAACTTTAAATTGAAGTTCAGTTCTATTTTGAGACTGTTCATTTTGGCAACAATATTATTTAATATCAAATTCCATATACTAAAACTACAAATAAAAATTAGTATTTAATGTTTGAAAGTTTTGAATTTTTTTGAATAAATTTTTATTCTTAACTAGAAAGGAAATTTCCAGTTCCAGTTAATTGTTGTTATTTTTAACCTTTTTAAGTTTTGTGCTAAAAATGTTTACTATAATTTTTTGGTTGTTTAAATTACCACCTTTTAACCTCAAAGTTAAAATTTCAAGTTTATAATACGTAGTGTTTTTTCTAATGAAGACATTGACTTACTATTGTTTTAAATCTTAAAATTAAATTAATGTTTCGAATGTCTAGAATTCTAGAAAGGTGGCTCAGATCAAACAATTGCTGAAAACCTAATATACTTCAGTATATAATTTTTTTAGCAACTGTAAAATGGTTCGAAAGTTACTCACAGAAGAAAAGTTCTATTGGAAATCAGTTATTAACTTTCCTGAAGGAAAGCTGGGGACAAGTTTCTCCAAGTCACCAGTGTTGTCGACTATTTTGGTGACTTTTTGGCGACATTGTCTACGAAGCGTCTACATTTTTATATTTGTCCTTTATGAGAAAAACATAAATTTGAAGACGACTCTTCAAAATGTTGTGAATTCGTATCTTTTTGTTTTTAAATTTTTTAATACCACCTCAAATGTTAACAAAATATGCAGTTTAATTATCAATATCTATTTCGGAAAAGTACCAAAAGTGTGAACTAGAATTACTAAAATGTACTAGTGAGTCTCTGGTTCCAATGTCTACATATGGTCCAAAAAGAAGTACCTAGTCAATAGTACCATCGTCAGTAGTAGACTTCCAATGACATCCACATGTTAAATGTCTATAGTAAATAGAATTGTCTGGGGTATAATAAGTCACTAGTACTGGTGACTGTGTCAATAGTAAGTCAGTGCAGTTTCACTATTGACATTTCCTGCAGGGATTTTAATATTATGAACCGAAATTATGCTTACATTTATTATAAAAAAAACTATAAACTTAAGTAGTATATTATATTACGAATTGAATCGAATGAATTTCAATCGAATTAAAGTTCTAACAGGTTCTATAGATAGTGAAATTAACCGATATGTCGTAACTAGGTTTTGTGGTTTCCCGGATAATTGTATTTCACGGGAAACGGGAACGAAAAATTTAGTTTGTTCGATATGTTAGAAACGGAATGATAAAATCAACATCTGTTTTGATGGTGGATATAAAAATACTCACCACAAACGTCTTTATAAAAAACATCACATTTGCGAAAACGATTTGTTGTATTTCTGACATTTGACAATAACATGTTGCTAATATAATAAACAACAAGTATAATATCATAGTGGTGATGGTATTTTATATTTAAAATCAAATTAATCGAAAGCTATAACAAATTTACCTTCGATTATTTTCGTTAACGGTATCTATGTACAACAATTGTTAATCACATTCTAAGTAAAGACTAGTCTCTTAAACGCTTTTTAACAAAACATCCGGCAACTTAATGTTAAAGCTTTCATAAAACATAATATGCAAAAGCTATAAATTATTAAAGCTTAATATTAATAAACATACAGACATGTAAACTTGTTACAGTTCAATTTATAACGACAAAACTTTGCTGTTATTTTAACAGAAATCTGTTATAAAAGCTTGTTTGTTTTATTATTTAACTTTTATATGCACAAATAACGATTTATAGAACTTAAAACAAAAATCGTTGCAATCAAATTTTTAATATGAGTTAACCCATTTTTCGCCGACCGGTGATTTAAATTACCAGCACTTTTATTATACATAACTGACAAATAAAAATTTTTTTATTCAATATAATTTTATTTATCAAATATTTAGGGTCTTATTTATTTATTATATACTCATTTTATTTCCTTACGTAGTATAAACTATTTATATAGCGGCTTTTAGAAATTAGTAAATAAAGGTCATCAAATATATAGAAATAATTTAACCAAAATCCTATAAAATCTAACAACTATGTTTATATTTATAAAATTAAATCTTTACTTTTCTGTTTTGAGCCCTATTCACGATATTTAATGTACACGTATCATCTAAAATTGCATGATGAATATTGTGGTGATTATAGTAACCATTGGCGAAAAACGTATGTCTTTAATGTGGTTTATGAACATGCGTTTACAATGTAAACTTTACATATGTTTTGTCATCAAAAACAGAAGCAACCGAGACAAAATAACGGTTTGGACAATATATACACAGTTCGATCGATGAGGCGCGCCGCGGCGTTTGATTGGATTTTGGATATTGAATGGCTATCTATTCCACAATATGAAAACTATTGGAGCCAAAGTGTTCCAATTGTGTAAAAGCCATGACAATTGAAGAACGGTGCCATTTTTTGGAAGGCATTCGAGCAAAATATATATAAGCAATAAGCCCATTTGTTTCGGCTTCAATTCGTGGGTGGCTTCATCAGATGGAAATATGATTTGCTGTATGCCTTATCCTAGTTCTCAGGAACTGTATAGCATAGAAATTGAACTCACGGAGCTCACGTGGTCTTGAGTTTGCTAAAAAAATTTGCAGCAGCCAAAAATTTGAGTATTTTGACAATGTAATATCAAACTACCGTATAAGTGTTATGGGCAAAATATTTTGTAAATGTTGGAAGTTGTAAATGTCTGGAAGTTGCACAGTCTTTTGTGCTACAGGAAAAATGCAACTGGAATTTCGGTCAGAAATTGTTAGAGTTCTTCTTTGCGAGAATACAGACGTGCAGGAAATGAAAGCAGAGTGGCAAAGAAAAAACCTCACAAAAGACATGCAACACACCATTCTAAAGCATGAATAAGGTTTAAAGAATATGATGCAAGCAATGCCAAAGCCACACTCTATTTATTGTGTAAGAAGTGGTACGTGCACTTACATACAAACTGTTTTAAAGTTTGCCATAAGTAATTTATATCATTAAGAAAAATGTTTTTTAGGTACCTTTAAGAAATACCATCCTTGCATACATATTCCGCCGAAGGTGACTATAATTACCACCAATTTTCTAAAAAACTAGAAAACCCACTGACTCCAAAGTTTGGAATTTTCTTAATTAGCATAAAAATAGTTTCAATATAAAGTTTTAGAAAAATCGGTCAACGGGAACTTGGTGCGGCGAAAAATGGGTTAACGAAGTCTAAGTTAAAAAGTACATTATTAATTATATTCTTCAACTTGAGTTGTTTGTCATTTCATTTGTACCATCGAGAAATACACATAAAGCGGTTTTTTCTAATAACGTGTTTTCCAACAAGAGGTGTTATTTTGGTATTCAAAGAAAAATTACGTTTTTTGAGATAAACGATCGGATGTTTATTTCATAATAAAGAATAAGGTATGCCGTTAATAATGAAAAACAACATCAGCCAAATGGCCACCACGACCACGCTTACGGGACCATATTCTTTTCATGAAATTTTCCATAACCAAATCGCAAATTGGCTGCCCTATGTCCTCGATAGCCTCACGAATTCTATCTTGAGGTCTTGAATCGATGCTGGGCTGTTGGCGTAGACCTTATCTTTCACGTGTCTCCAGAGGAAGAAGTCGCAAGGTGTTACATCCCAAGATCTCGGTGGCCAATTGTGATCACCTCTTCGAGAGATAACAAGGTCCAGAAACTTTTCCCGTAAAAGAGCAATGGTTTCGTTGCTTGTGTGGCAGTGAACTTTGTCCAGATCAATAGCATCCAAAATGCGGTGTAATGACGTTTGTGGAATGCCCAATTCCCAAGAACGACGAGGAATTAACAAACCTGGGTTTTCTTCAACACTTTGGACTACAGCAGCAATATTCTCAGTTGTTCTTGAGCGGGTTTTGTTCTTCACGTCACTAACTTGTCCCAACAGCTCTAATTTGTCCACAAATTTCTGTATTGCGGTCCGACAAGGTGCTTCAAGACTACCCAAAAATGCTTTAGTTTTGCGAACTGTGACTGCAAGACTTTCACCATTTTTGTAGTGAATTGTAATAATTTCAATGCGTTGTTGAAGTGTGTATCGTTCCATTTTTAATGGCGTAGTTTCTACTTGTCAAATGTCAAAGAATAAAGGCTTCAAAAGTGACAGCTACCTGGTGATTCAAAATAACACCTCTTGTTGGAAAACCCTTTACATTCAGATATAGAATTTTAACAATAACATAACGGAAGACAAATATCGTCCAGGCAAGCCAAAAAAGTTTGATGGCCAAGAATTGTAGGCATTACTCCATGAAAATTGCTGTCAAACTCAACAAGAGCTTGCAAAATCATTGGAAGCTACTCAATCAACAATTTCAAAACGTTTACAAGCAGAAGGATTCATCCAAAAGCAGGGAAATTGTGTACCATACGAATTAAAGCTGAGAGACTTTGAAAAACGATTTTGTATGTCCGAAATGATGCTTGAACTTTATAAAAGAAAATCATTTTTGGACAGAATTATAACTTGTGATGAAAAATTTATCCATTACAATAACCCGAAGCGTAAGAGATCGTATGTGAAGGTCGGCCAACCAGCCGAATCGACACCATATATACGGAATTCGTTTCACCAAATTTTATTATGATCGGTCCAAAATTAGTCATAGCTCCCATATAAAACCCGCTTCCGAAAATCATTTTAATATACACAAATCTCCTACAAATGTTGGTATACACATAAAATTCAACATAAATAACTTTCATATTGACATAAACCACACGACCTAATTTCAGGGTGATCGGTTCATAATTAGTCATAGCTCCCATATAAGGCCCACTTCATAAAATCACTCACGAATATAAGTTATTGAAATTTTAAAAGAAACATGTTTTTGCTTATTTACTTAGTGTAGGGTATTATATGTTTTTTGTATTATCTTTCCTAATAAATATCTCAAAAGATTGAAAAATTTAGAACCTTGGCTCTTTTAAACGAAAATAATATAGAAATACATTTCGGGACACGAATCATATTTCTTTACGTTATGACTGAGACATTTCTATTTAAAAATTGATTTTAAAGTTTATATATGTAAGTATATTCTACTAATATCAATAAAGTTCCTCTATAGATCTTTGAGGATAGAGAATGTGCTATGTTCCATTAGATGCCATCAACATTTATTTTCACCCTTGTATACATCAGTGGTTGGCACTCGTAGCGGCTATAACAGTTTACATATATCGGTAAATATATATCGCACTGGTTCCTCTAAAGAGATTCAACTGAAGATTTAAAAATGTTCAGTAGAGGAAAGAAACTAAATAAAAAGAACTGCATTAAGATATTTAAAAACAATTTAAAACACTGTACACTGTTTAAAAAGATACTTAGAACCTTTTGCATTCTAAGCTACAGTTATTAACCCTTTCTCGACCATAAGACTATTGGAATAAAAGTAATCATTTTGTCTATTTAACGTAAATCAGCGCCATAAAACATATTTTGAAATTAAAACAAGTAAGAAACATATATTCGGCTGTGCCGAATCTTCTATACCCTTCACCAAATTATACAGGCAAATCCCGGTATAACGAACGATATGTTGTCAGGTTCATTCGTTAAATCGAAAAATTCGTTATATCGAGATTAATTTTTTTAATAAGTTTTAAGCGGTGTGACATTAGGAGACATGACTATCACCCAAAATTTTTCCATATTTTGTAGTTTCTATTAATTGTTCTTCGGTAGGTTGACTTGAAGCATTATCAGGGATTAATAAAGCCTTCGGATTTCGGTTCTAAAAATGATAATTTACAACAACACTTTGTTACGACACGAGAGGCGTTTCTTTTCCTTTCAAAGAAGAAACGATTTAATCTGGTATAATTTTCCAGTAGATATCAGTTTTATTCGCATTGAGAATAACATCAGGAGTTAGATTGTGCTCAACTATAATTGTATGGCGATTCTTTAAGAAGTCTTACACCGTATTTTTTTAATACAGATATCACTTGCATGAAATCCACCATTATAAATCCTTTTTGAATTTCTATGACTCTAGATATTAAAGCAATTATATTAACTGGAATGTGGTTTTACCTCTGGTCGAGTAATCATGTGAGTGAAGATAAATATGCCGAGTTAAATATGTTTTGACGTAACGACTTAGAAAAAACATATTTACGTATAAAGTTAAATATGTTATGACGTAACGACATACATATTTAAATAAAACATATTTATCACTGAAAAAACATATTTAAGTAAACAAATATATATTTTTAATTTATTTTAGAAATTTTAATGGTTATTAATAGTAATATAATATTTTAAAATTACATGCAATTTTGGAGTTCTTAGAAGGATTTTGGTCAAAGTCTCAAGTTCTTATAGGGTTTCTGGCCAAAAAAAGCAGAGGCATGCATTACCACTATATAGGAAATGTAGGCAATAGTGATGGCTATCAGATGCTGTTTATGGAATTCCAGAATTGAATTTGTGATATTTTTAAAATTTTTTTGAAAATTCACATTGAGAATTTTGGAGTTCTATGGGGGATTTTGGCCAATGTGGCCAAATAAGGCAGAGGCATGCATAACCACTATTATAGGAAATGCAGGTAATAGTGATGGCTAGCACATGCTGTTTATGGAATTCCAGAATTGAATTTGTGAAATTTTTAAAAAATGTTTGAAAATTCACATTGAGAATTTTGGAGTTCTATGGAGGATTTTGGCCAATTTGGACAAATAAGGCAGAGGCATGCATAACCACTATATAGGAAATATAGGTAATAGTGATGGCTATCAGATGTTGTTTATGGAATTCCAGAATTGAATTTGTGAGATTTTTAAAAAAAAAAATTAAAATTCACAATGCGAATTTTTGAGTTCTAAGAGGGATTTTTCCCAATGTGGCCAAATAAGGCAGAGGCATGCGCAACCACTATATAGGAAATGTAGGTAATATTAATGGCTAGCACATGCTGTTTATGGAATTCCAGAATTGAATTTGTGAAATTTTTAAAAATTTTTTGAAAATTCACATTGAGAATTTTGGAGTTCTATGGAGGATTTTGGCCAATTTGGCCAAATAAGGCAGAGGCATGCATAACCACTATATAGGACATGTAGGTAATGATGATGGCTATCACATGCTATTTATGGAATTGCAGAATTGAATTTGTGAAATTTTTAAAAAATTTTTGAAAATTCACATTGAGAATTCTGGAGTTCTATGGAGGATTTTGGCCAATGTGACCAAATAAGGCAGAGGCATGCATAACCACTATATAGGAAATGCAGGTAATAGTGATGGCTATCAGATGCTGTTTATGGAATTCCAGAATTGAATTTGTGAAATTTTTAAAAAATGTTTGAAAATTCACATTGAGAATTTTGGAGTTCTATGGAGGATTTTGGCCAATTTGGACAAATAAGGCAGAGGCATGCAGAACCACTATATAGAAAATATTGGTAATAGTGATGGCTATCAGATGCTGTTTTTGGAATTCCAGAATTGAATTTGTGAAATTTTTAAAAAATTTTTGAAAATTCATATTGGGAATTTTGGAATTCTATGAGGGATTTTGGCCAATGTGGCCAAATAAGGCAGAGGCATGCATAACCACTATATAGAAAATGTTGGTAATAGTGATGGCTATCAAATGCTGTTTATGGAATTCCAGAATTGAATTTGTGATATTTTAAAATTTTTTTGAAAATTCACATTGAGAATTTTGGAGTTCTATGGGGGATTTTGGCCGATGTGGCCAAATAAGGCAGAGGCATGCTGAACCACTATATAGGAAATGCAGGTAATACTGATGGCTATCAGATGCTGTTTTTGGAATTCCAGAATTGAATTTGTGAAATTTTTAAAAAATTTTGAAAATTCATATTGGGAATTTTGGAATTCTATGAGGGATTTTGGCCAATGTGACCAAATAAGGCAGAGGCATGCATAACCACTATATAGGAAATATAGGTAATAGTGATTCCTATCAGATGCTGTTTATGGAATTCCAGAATTGAATTTGTGAAATTTTTAAAAATTTTTTGAAAATTCACATTGAGAATTTTGGAGTTCTATGGAGGATTTTGGCCAATTTGGCCAAATAAGGCAGAGGCATGCATAACCACTATATAGGACATGTAGGTAATGATGATGGCTATCACATGCTGTTTATGGAATTGCAGAATTGAATTTGTGAAATTTTTAAAAAATTTTTGAAAATTCATATTGGGAATTTTGGAATTCTATGAGGGATTTTGGCCAATGTGACCAAATAAGGCAGAGGCATGCATAACCACTATATAGAAAATGTTGGTAATAGTGATGGCTATCAAATGCTGTTTATGGAATTCCAGAATTGAATTTGTGGTATTTTTAAATTTTTTTTGAAAATTCACATTGAGAATTTTGGAGTTCTATGGAGGATTTTGGCCAATGTGGCCAAATAAGGCAGAGGCATGCATTACCACTATACAGGAACTGCAGGTAATATTGATGGCTATCAGACGCTGTTTTTGGAATTCCAGAATTGAATTTGTGAAATTTTTAAAAAATTTTTGAAAATTCATATTGGGAATTTTGGAATTCTATGAGGGATTTTGGCCAATGTGACCAAATAAGACAGAGGCATGCATAACCACTATATAGAAAATGTTGGTAATAGTGATGGCTATCAAATGCTGTTTATGGAATTCCAGAATTGAATTTGTGAGATTTTTAAAAAAAAAATTTAAAATTCACAATGCGAATTTTTGAGTTCTATGAGGGATTTTTCCCAATGTGGCCAAATAAGGCAGAGGCATGCGCAACCACTATATAGGAAATGTAGGTAATGATGATTGCTATCACATGCTGTTTATGGAATTGCAGAATTGAATTTGTGAAATTTTTAAAAAATTTTTGAAAATTCACATTGAGAATTCTGGAGTTCTATGGGGGATTGCGAAAATGGAAAATTGCCCTCTGTTGTTAAGTGCATCAAATGTACAAGAGGTGTCGATAAAGGCTGTTTGCAATATTTGAATGAAATTGTAGAAATTAACATTTATCAACCATTCATATGTTATATTTGCCAAAAGTAATTATTTTTCTTTCTCACATTTATTCATTTATATACTATCTAATAAATTCGCAAATAGCTTTCTCTAATTTGTAGAATTTATTTATCAACAAGTTATTTATAAAAATTATATTCCTAAATGTTTTAACAAGAATGGGTAAACGCTATCATATTTACCCCCATTAACATGAAGTCTGGTTAGGTATGTTAACTATTGGTTATACTGACATTTTGCATATAAAGATACGTTTAACCGACAGTATAACTATTAGTTAACACATAACCAGACTTCATGTTAATGGGGATAAGAGAAAAATTAATATCAGAGCCTTTAAGAACCTTAGAAAGTTAAAAATGTTATTGCCTTGAAAAATACCTGAAATGTCTGAAAACAAGTACAAAACTACAATATAAGCTATTATAAGTACAAAAATGTAAAAATAAGTACAAATATTTATTTACACAGGTCAACAGCAAAAAAAAACTTTAATAGCCACTATATAGATTTGATGCACAATGGCTACCTAACTACAGAAATGGTTAAATTTTTTCAATTCTATGAAGATTATGTAATAGAAACAAAATGAAATATCGATCATAAAAATCGATTGATTCTTTTCGAATTTATTCACAATTAAGAGAATTTGATCAATAGAAATCAATTTTATGTATATCAAACAAAAAACAAAAATTTTGTGAAAATGAGCGAATTCACTTAATTGTGAATAATTTCGAAAAGAATCAATCGATTTTTATGATCGATATCTCATTTTGTTCCTAACTATTACATGTGGCTTTGCGATAAAGTAACAAATCTGAAAATTTCGGTCGTTTTCGGTTTTTTAAGATTTTTTTAAAACAACAAAATTTGCTATTTTCCGATTAAAATGCAATATATAAACGGATTAAAGGCTATGTAAATCTCAACTTTTCTTAGTTTATTTTAATAACATATGACGAACCATTTTTGAGTTAACGTCTGGAGAAACGTCGAAAAAATTTATAATTTTACGTAAAAATTAGAAAAAAGCCTCTTCATAGAATTTAAAATTGAAACCATATTTGGTACAACTGGAGCCATCAAAATTGAGTAGTGGTTTAAAAAGCCCTTAAAATTTTTCGATTTTGTTGACTTGTGTTATTTATAAAATATAATAAATATATTTTTATAAAAAAACAGCAACTGAAATGTCTGAAAACAAGTACAAAACTACAATATAAGCTATTATAAGTACAAAAATGTAAAAATAACTACAAATATTTAATTATTTATAAAAAATCATAAATATATTGTTACGTTTTTACCTTCTAAAAACGTGGTTTATTTCCTTTAAATAAACCGGATACTATTGATTGCAAATCGCTACTGCAAATTTGCTTTTTATAAAAAAAGCAACTTACCAAAAAACTATTAATTTTTATATATATTTATGTTAAAACTATTAAAATCGTGAGTATATAAAAAATATAATACATACATAAAATATGGTTATATGCGTTTTATTTCTGTTTCACCCATGTTAATTTAGCTGATTTGGATTTGAACTAAAATGACCGAAATAAAATTGTATTCCCTAAATTAACAAATTTCACAAATTCAATTCTGGAATTCCATAAATAGCATGTGATAGCCATCGCTATTACCTGCATTTCCTATATAGTGGTTATGCATGCCTCTGCCTTATTTGGTCACATTGGCCAAAATCCCTCATAGAATTCCAAAATTCCCAATATGAATTTTCAAAATTTTTTTAAAAATTTCACAAATTCAATTCTGGAATTCCAAAAACAGCATCTGATAGCCATCACTATTACCTGCATTTCCTATATAGTGGTTATGCATGCCTCTGCCTTATTTGGTCACATTGGCCAAAATCCCCCATAGAACTCCAGAATTCTCAATGTGAATTTTCAAAAATTTTTTAAAAATTTCACAAATTCAATTCTGGAATTCCAAAAACAGCATCTGATAGCCATCACTATTACCAATATTTTCTATATAGTGGTTCTGCATGCCTCTGCCTTATTTGTCCAAATTGGCCAAAATCCTCCATAGAACTCCAAAATTCTCAATGTGAATTTTCAAACATTTTTTAAAAATTTCACAAATTCAATTCTGGAATTCCATAAACAGCATCTGATAGCCATCACTATTACCTGCATTTCCTATATAGTGGTTATGCATGCCTCTGCCTTATTTGGTCACATTGGCCAAAATCCTCCATAGAACTCCAGAATTCTCAATGTGAATTTTCAAAAATTTTTTAAAAATTTCACAAATTCAATTCTGCAATTCCATAAATAGCATGTGATAGCCATCATCATTACCTACATGTCCTATATAGTGGTTATGCATGCCTCTGCCTTATTTGGCCAAATTGGCCAAAATCCTCCATAGAACTCCAAAATTCTCAATGTGAATTTTCAAAAAATTTTTAAAAATTTCACAAATTCAATTCTGGAATTCCATAAACAGCATGTGCTAGCCATTAATATTACCTACATTTCCTATATAGTGGTTGCGCATGCCTCTGCCTTATTTGGCCACATTGGGAAAAATCCCTCTTAGAACTCAAAAATTCGCATTGTGAATTTTAATTTTTTTTTTTAAAAATCTCACAAATTCAATTCTGGAATTCCATAAACAACATCTGATAGCCATCACTATTACCTATATTTCCTATATAGTGGTTATGCATGCCTCTGCCTTATTTGTCCAAATTGGCCAAAATCCTCCATAGAACTCCAAAATTCTCAATGTGAATTTTCAAACATTTTTTAAAAATTTCACAAATTCAATTCTGGAATTCCATAAACAGCATGTGCTAGCCATCACTATTACCTGCATTTCCTATAATAGTGGTTATGCATGCCTCTGCCTTATTTGGCCACATTGGCCAAAATCCCCCATAGAACTCCAAAATTCTCAATGTGAATTTTCAAAAAAATTTTAAAAATATCACAAATTCAATTCTGGAATTCCATAAACAGCATCTGATAGCCATCACTATTGCCTACATTTCCTATATAGTGGTAATGCATGCCTCTGCTTTTTTTGGCCAGAAACCCTATAAGAACTTGAGACTTTGACCAAAATCCTTCTAAGAACTCCAAAATTGCATGTAATTTTAAAATATTATATTACTATTAATAACCATTAAAATTTCTAAAATAAATTAAAAATATATATTTGTTTACTTAAATATGTTTTTTCAGTGATAAATATGTTTTATTTAAATATGTATGTCGTTACGTCATAACATATTTAACTTTATACGTAAATATGTTTTTTCTAAGTCGTTACGTCAAAACATATTTAACTCGGCATATTTATCTTCACTCACATGAGTAATCAACAATTAAAATCCTTTTCCACAAGAGAATACACATTATTCTTTAGAAATCGATGATTATTTGAGCCATTTTTGATAGACTGATATAATTTTCAAGGTTAAAAATTTTATTGTTCGTTTGATTTTTGTTCTATTTTTCTCAACATTCGTTAAATCGAGTACAAAATTGTTGAAACGTTCGTTATATAAGGTAGTTAATGTTAAAAATGTGGTTGTACGTTATATCGGATTTTCGTTAAAGTGAGATTCGTTATACCGGGATTTGCCTGTACATAATTTTTAAAATTTTAAAAAAATTTTTTTTTTTCGAAATTGTTTTTTAAAATTTTTTTTAATATAAAATTTTTTTTTTTAATTTATTAGTGAAAAAAATGTATTACAAAAGAAAGTTTTTTGTGAAAAAAAATTCGGGTTAAAAAATATTTTCCCGATTTTGACTCATTGTAGGTCCAACATTCTATATTGTCTATATTTATGACTTAGTAATCGAGATATAGATCAAAAATAGGCCAAAATAGAGGTTGTTTCGGATTTTTGCTCATATTTTTGCTTATTTTAAATAGGAAACTTCTGGAAAGCATGTCTGACAGAATAATTCAAGATTTGGATCCCGAAGATATCTGGGGTCTTCAGAAAATTGATTTCAACAGACAGACAAAGGTTCAGACAGACGGACATGGCTAAATCGAATCCGCTATCTATAAGGATCCAGAATATATATACTTTTTAGGGTCGGAAAATGATATTGTGGAAATTACAAACGGAATGACAAACTTATATATACCCATCACAATAAAAATTTTAACGGATTTACTGGCATTTTTTATAGTCGTAAAGTTCAAATTTTCGTTACACATACTCATGTTTATTTCTTTATTGCAAATGAATAATGAAAGGCCTAAGTTTTACACATAAAAACATTTCTGCACAATTCTTGAACACAGTACCAATAAAACCTGTAATTTTTTTAAAGACAATAACAAATAAATTCTGTAACCGAACTTGTTTTAATCTCAACACATTAATAACAGAACCGTTTACGAACTAATTAAAATGGCACCCATTCTTTTTTTCGTTATTTAGTTATTCAATATTTTTTTGTTGGGACACCGATGTTACCGTGGTCGTCAAAGGGTTAAATGATATTACATATATCAGTAGAATTTATTAGGTGATGTATTTTAAATCAAATTTTACGATTTTGAAATTCGTGCAGTATTTTGATTAGGAAATAATCAGTTCCTTTTAATAACTTACCTTTGACTTATTTCAAATTCTTGTATTTCAGAAATCCAGATATAACTTTACACAGTAGTTTATACAATAGGGTAATAAATTCGTTTAATTATATAAATTAAGAAAAAGAACTCAACGCCCTTTTTTATTTGCTAAAAATAAACGATTTTAATACCATCCAAGCACAATGAATTACTGACTCAACTCACAAAACAACACACAGGCAAACAAAAAAACAATAAACAAAAATTGCGTTAAATAGATTTATGCGAATAATCGTCGTCATACTTGTAGATAAAAAATATTCATTAAATTGTATCAATACTCTCCTCCTACTCGTATAAATGGGAGTAATTATCGTAATAATAATAAAATGTTAATACATGCCAACACTTAATTTTGAAGCAAATAGAAAATCAAAACTACTGTTACGGTTATGGGGATTTTTTGATAACAATACTCTAATAAATAATAGAGTAATAATTACACAGATATTTAAAAGAATGACAATATTATAGACAATTTATAAACAAATACTATACATTCAATATGTAGCCGAACATTTCTTACAAAAAGATATCCGATAAATGCACAATGTAATTTTTGTAGATTATCACTATTGGTCAATTCACAAGGTCTCTTATCAGTCACCTTGGGTATCACATTTTTTTTATATCGCCAAAATTCCATTTATGATCCGAATGAGATATCATAACGAAATTCGGAACTAATATAGACCCAAATGTTATTAGATCAATGGCATTATAATTTTAGACATTTTATATTTTCAAATGCCTAAATTCGGTTACAATCAAAAGGTCTCAATTTGTTGGAGAGTGAAATTAATAGAAAACTTAAAATTTTTGTGAGAACATGTTTATCTTTTAATAAAAACATGAAAATACATATAGAACGGAAACTACAATAGACTACAAAACTCAAACAAAAAATTACTCAAAATCATCACACATACGAGTGATGATTAACTTTCAATTTTTTTTTACACATTCTCACCAATTATGTTTTTGACAACTGAGTTAGGTTTTTGACAGCAGAGTTTCCGATCTATGTGTATTTATCATATGTATTTTCATCCTAGTGATTTGAACTATAAAAATATTATTATTTTTTTTTTTTTTGTAAATTGTAATAATAATTTCAATCAAATAAAAAAAAAATCAAAACTGTAAGCTTAGTGGTTTAATTTTTATTAGCATACTAGCTTGACCCGGTGCGCTTCGCTACCCCTGTCGATGTAAAAATCGGTTCAGCCGTTTAGTAATTATTGTTTAAAACTAAGTATTGAAAAAATTTATAGCCTATTGACGCTTCCAAGTAAGGATCTATCTACGTTCCAAATTTCAATAAAATCGGTTCAGCCGTTTAGGCGTGATGCTCAAACAAACAATCAAACAAACAAATAAACAAACAAACTTACAAAGACATTTATATATTTATATAGATGTATATCTATATTAAGAATTTTTCGATCTCAGTCCTTATTTCCCTACTATATGGACTCCAACAAAGCAGAATTGCTACATGAGAACTCCTGTATATTTTTGTTTGATCACTTTTGTAGCACTGTAATATTATTGTATATTTACCTATATAACTGATTGATTTATCAATATAAAAAACTTTATATTAATTTTTTTATTTTACCAGTTTATTATATCGATATTTCTACGTGGTTCAATCGATAAGACAAACTACTGTCCGGCGTAAAATTTTTCTTAGAGCCAAATTACAGATAATCGTTTATTGATTAAATACAAACACTTATTCTTAAGCAGTCATGTTATCTTCTTTTGTTTCAAAGAATTTAAACACAATATGTTTGATTCCACATAAATTCGTTTAAAGTTGTTATAACAAATAGATAAATTAACTCTTTAACAGCTTTATCGAAAGGTAAAACAATATATTTTATAGTTATTTATTTCCCTTTAATTAATGATAACAAAAAAATAATAAACATTTTTTTCCAGCTACTGTTTTTGCTAACAATCGTCATTGGCATTTATTTGTGTATTTAAGCTCATTTAGGCCAGGTGAGCTCTATCAAAATTCAATTTATTTTGCATTTGATTTAATCCTTTAAGACTAACCAAAAAATCTATAATACTACACAGAAATGTGGTTGTTATGTTTGCAAATAAAAAAAAAAGTATTTAACGAAAAAGAGACAAACATTTAAACAAAAAAGAGACAAAAGAAAAAATGTATAGAGGTTTCTGTGTCATTTAAATATTTCAGCATGCAAAACTGAAAACCTACAAATGTTAAATTCTGTATTCGTATTTTTACAATAAAATTAAAAAAGTTTTTAATTAAAAAAAAAGAAGAAGGGAATATGGAACAAATGTCATGGTTTATTAATGTTAATATACTGAGGCAAATAAATGCATTATTATCCATATTGGAGTATACAACTGAACATATGCGAGGTTAGTCAGAAATGTTCTTTTGATAATTAAAAGGTTTTAAGGATATTTATTCAAAAAAAAATTGCTGCAATATTAGTGTAATATATGTAATTCAGAAACACGGAAATCAATATCACAATATTCTGATTGTACTCTAACTGTAAAAATACAATTTTCTAAAGAAATGTTTTGAAACATGTAATATCATCAGAGACACAGATCAGAGAATTAAAGGAATAGAGAAATATTTATTTCATAATATAATTGGGGGATTCACACGGTCTGCTATTAGGTATATTGTCATAATGTCCTAAAATATAATGATAGTTTAAATAAATTGTTGTGGTGTTTTTAAACAAAAAAAATTGTTATTTAATAAAAAAACAATAAACATATGGTCAATTCACAAGGTCTCTTATTATGTCATATTGTCTTAATGTCCTAATATTTCAGCTTTTCATATTTGTAGCTTTTCAAGCAAAAAATGTCCTAAAATAATACTACTCTGTATGTTATGTTTATTGTGTTATCGTAACCAACCAGCAGAGACCTGCGCCGAATGCCTAATGCCCAGTTTTTGACTTCGTATTTAAATACGTATTTAGTTAATTTTTACTTAAATTTAAATGGTATTTAAATACAGTTTGAGTTTTTCAGTGCTATATAATATTTCTTATTTAAATAAGATAAAAGTGTGGTAGCACTACTAAATATCCAAAAATTATCGATAGTTTTGTATAAAACAGCTGTTCAAGCAAAACCAAAATTGATACATTTTCCCAAATAATAAAAAAAAGAAGGATATTAAACAATAAAATATTTGTAGGAAAATGCACAAAAGATGCCCCAATTTCACCGCATCGGAAGTGTAGTTTTTGTTAGATGCCGTAAAAAAATACAGCGCTACAATAGAGTGAAAAAAAACAGACAACAAAAGACAGCTGTTGAAAACATATGGTAGTTTATGAAACTAAAATAGAATTTTTTTTTTTTTTTTTTTTTTTTTTTTTTTTTTTATATATATATATATATATAAATTTTATTTATTTTCAATTAATCCATTACAATAGGTTGCCTCAGCGCCAAAAGGCATTATTGAGGCGAGTTGGCAAAATATTAATACTAAAATTTACAATTAGTTAATATAAAAAAATGTTCCTTATAAAAAAATATTACAAATTGAGATCATTTATATCAAAAGTTCATTTATATGTTGCAAAATGTGTTTTATTAATAATTTTTTAAAAACTGAAATTCTATTTTCATCTTTTAAATTTTGTGGCAAGTTATTGTACTCACGGCTACCCATAAATTCTACACGCTGTTTAGTTTTTTCCAACCTGCACCAGGCTATTTGTAACTGTCCATTACTTCTTGTATTTATTGCATGATAATTTCTCGTAAATTTTATAGTGTGATATCCGATATTATGTAAGCATTTGAAAACATACAATAACAGCTGCATTTTATAAAGCCCATGTACAGGTAAGATAGTTTGGCATTTATCGACATATAATGAAATTGATGGATATGATATTGGAAGATTATACACCACTTTGAGAGCTTTATTTTGCATTCGTTGAAGCGATTTTAAGTCATTACTTTTCTTATAACCATATAAAATGGCTAAGTAATTCAGATGGCTTTGAATTAAAGCATTGTAAATCATAAGTTTAGTTTCTTTATTAAACTTGTTTTTAAATTTGTATAAAATGCCGACAGCTTGAGCAGTTTTTATTCTGAGATATTGTAAATGTTGGTCCCAAACAAGATTGTTCTGTATATTTATACCCAGGTATTTTACAGAGCTAACTTCAACAATTTCTCTACCATCAATAATTATTGAAAATTGATTGTTATACAAACTTGGCTTGAATCTTATCAATTTGGTTTTATTGGAATTTAATACTAGTCTATTTGATTGAGCAAACATAGATATTAAGGCAGCATCACGTTCCATGTATGCCTTTACTACCGTTTCATGCTTGTATGGGTAAAATAAGCAAATGTCGTCAGCGTACATGTATATTTTCCCAGTAAGATCAAGGTTATGTAAATCATTAATAAAAATTGTAAATAACAGTGGCCCTAGCACACTGCCCTGAGGAACTCCATGCAAAACAGGACGTAATGAGCTTTTACAATCACCAATCTGAACAAACTGTTCCCGTTTGGCTAGATAGCTTTTTAGTAAAAGCAGATCCCCTCTATAAATGCCATAAAATGTTAGCTTTTGCAGCAAAATATCATGATCTATGAGATCAAATGCTTTGCTAAAATCATAAAAAATTCCAGCTACACCACTCTGCCCTTCATCCAAGCTTTTACAAATGAAATTTATAACATTTAAAACAGCTTCCTCAGTTCCACATCCTTTCCGGAATCCATATTGAAAATCGCTGAGTAAGTTGTTACCATACATATACGTTGAAATTTGGTTATATAAGATTCTTTCAAAAATATTATCAATTGTGGATAATACAGCTATTGGCCTATACATATCTGTTGATGACGCATTCTTTTCTTTGGGAATTGGAACTACTTTATGAATTTTCAATATATTCGGATAAATACTTTTATTTATCATATTATTAAAAATGTTTACCAAATAGGGTGTTAATTCATCTACACACTTTAATAGAACCTTTGGTGATATATTGTCATGACCACAACTTTTGTTCGGAGTTAACTTTAATATAGTGTTCCTCATTTCATCTTGTGTTGTGTAATCAAAATTAAATCTAGTTCGGCATCGCACTAATGTTCTTAACGAATTTAAAGAATCCGTTGGCGAATATTGAATTCGTGATCTTAAAGTTGATATTGATTGAACGAAAAAGTTGTTCAAAACTTCAGCTTTTTGCAAATCATCAGAAATTTGGTTGTCATTGGCATCTTTTATGTGAATACATTGTTTTGAGGTTCTACCCAATGTTTCATTTATGAATTTCCAACTCTTTCTTGGATCTTGTTTCAAATCTTCTAAATTGTTTTTGTAAAAATTGTTCATAGACTCTCTACATGCTTTTTTTATTACACAACTAACCCGTTTTAATATTTTCTTAATGTCTGCGTTATCCGATTTTATTTTTCTCAGCCTTAATAATTTCTTTTTATACATAATTAATTTTTTCAAATTTCCGTTGATCCAAGGCGTTATTTCATGTTTATAAGTCCTTTTTATTATTTTTTCAGTTGTAGAATTTCTAACAACATTATCTAAGCAGGAAATTAATGTAGATGTATCTATGGATGGGTCACCCGTTTCATGCAGCAGTGGTAATTCAGCTTGGATATAGGTTTTGACACGTTCAAAATCACAATAAAGACGAGTTTCTTCCCTGAAAAGTTGGTTTTGTGTTTCTATTCCAATCCGACAAAAAATAATATTATGATCAGATAATTTGCATTCAACTGATTCTACATACGTATCACTATAAATGTTGCTATAAACGTGGTCAATCGATTTTCCACTTACAGGACGTGTTATCATATTATGGCAATTTATAAAATCGTAATTTGTAAGCAAATTAACGAGTTCTTCTGATCGCTGAAGATCCAAAACATCAATGTTGCAATCACCAACAAACACACATGGATTACGGCCATAGCAACGAAGCATATTTTCCAAAAATAACAAAAATCGATTGTTTTCACATTTAGGAGATTTGTAAAGACTTAAAAATTTAAGAGCCTTACCGTTGAACTTTACATTGTCTAATGATAAAACAATAGTATCCACAAAATGTTGACTTTCACAAACTTCAATTTTAAATTTGTAACTATTTTGGATAAAAACAGAGGTTCCTCCATAGCCATCAGGTCTGCAGCAATGTACTACATTATAGCCAGCAATATTGTACAATTGAATTAAATCCTTTTCCAACCATGTTTCTTGAACTGCAACAATACTGGGTAGTCGCGGTAATTTTACAATTAAGCTTTTAAATTTATTAAATTTCTCAATTGAGGAAATACTGCGGATATTAATAGACGCAACATAAAAAAATGAACATGAAATACTGTTAAAATAGTTTTCAAAAGTTTTTAAATTATAAAAATACTGGTTTTTAATCATAATAAAAAATAATAATTAGTATAAAATTGCAATTACTGATAAATACTTCATTATGGGGATACATAGACATCATCATCAACATCAACTAAAGCAGTTTGCGATTTTCGGCCTCTCGGGTTATTTGTTGTAGCTTCTAGTAAAAAATTATCCACATCTTCTTCACTTCTAATAATTTTTGGCTTAGACAATTCACTTCGCTTGCAAAAAATTCTTCCACCAGTAGCATAAACAGCTCGATATCCAACATTCTTCAGGGTTTTAGCATAGTTTAACAAACTCAACGACTCTCTACTCAGAAAATCACTCACATAAACTGAAGATTCTTTCTCCTTCAAACGGGGTTTAACTGACATCAACTTATCCTTTGCATTTTTTGAATTAAATTTAACGACAACAACTTTCTTTTCATCTCTTTTGCCAGTTGATTCAGTTCTCTTCTTTAAAAAATATGCATCTTCAATGCTACTTGGCTGCAACTCAACACCAGCTTCTCTTGAAAGCTTCAAAATAGTTTCAACTGCAGATTGTTCATTTGGCACAACTACACCACTTATTATACAATCATTTTTTACCCTCTGGTCATTTAAAAATTTGATAGATGTTTTCAGAGTTTGAACTTCAGATTTTAACATTTTGTTTTCTTTTACAACAACATCTAATTTCTTTTTGTTCTCAGCAACACCTTTCATTATTTCATCAAATTGCTTTGACATAAAGCTTAATGATTCTGTTAACTCAGTCAGCTGATCGAGCTTTTTTAACTCTGTTTTTATTTCGTTTAGCTCTTGTTTGATGGTACCACTATTGTTGTTGTTATGAGTATCACATTGATGACAAACAAATTCTTCTCTCTCATGCTTCAACAAGTATTCATATTTTGGTTTGTCTAATTGTGTACAAATTACATGGAAGTTTTTTTTACATCTATCGCATTGAATAAATTCTTCCTCTTCTTCCACATTTATGTTACATTGTCCACAAAGAACTTGATTAATTTTAAGACTACGACGACCTTTTCCAGCCATTCTTCATAAATTTAGTACTTCACATAAACTTTTGATAATAATGCACAAAATATATTTTTTATTTAACTTTTATTTATAATTTAATTATAATTTTATTAAAAATCGTAGCAAGGAGTTCAAAAAATGACGTTTACGCGGTAGGGTTGCCAAATTTAAATGGCCAACGTTGGCCATTTAAGTATCATTTAAAAAAGCACTGAGAAACTCATTTTCCTATTTAAATAGAACTTAAATATAATTAATATTTAAATACGAAGTCAAAAACTGGCTCTAAGAGTCGGTTAAGCCGAGCCGCCGATTCGTGATATATTAGGACATTATGACAATATGACTGATAAGAGACCTTGTGAATTGACCAATAGTTCAAAAAGTCTTATTAGTTTAGATCTTTTTTGTTTGATACACAACAAGAATTTGTTTAAACTATCATAATATATTAGGACATTATGACAATATTGCAGACCGTATGAATCCCCCAAATATGTATGTATGACTGGCAGAAAATAACATACTAATGAAATGGTCAACAATTTAATTTCATAGCATTCCTAATGAACATTGTGTAAGTCTTTAATCAAATCATTACGTTACCACGGACAATGATATTAAGCCTTCGGACATTCATTTTCGATACACCCACCAGTTCGTGTAATCCATCACCAGGTATTTAGATCCATTGAACGACGACATTGTATTCAGGTCATATTGTCCTTGACATAAGTTGTCTCCAAAGGTCATCTTGTCTGTGCGCAATCGTAGAATTTTCCCTGACTAAAGGTAGGATCACACATGGCAAATATTTGACCAAAAAGACGTAACCACTAAATAAAATATATTTTATTGTAATTATTTTATTTCATAAACTTTTTTTACTTAGGACAATTCAAAAGAAATAATTAGTTTTATTTTATTTGATGCTGTTTGATCTTACGTATCACTTGTAAAAGCAAACAACGTCAAACAAAGTTGTGCTAAAAAAAGTGGTTACGCTTTTTTGAGTAAATATTTGTCATGTGTGACCATACCTTAATACGTGTACACGATGAAAGCAGTAGTCTGACAAATCGGGTAATCTCAAACTAAAAGAGAAAAATTCCCACTTCGTAAATTCGGTAAAATTTTAGTAGATTCGTTGACCTCCTTATGGCTGCTCTGGTATAGAATTCTGAAAGTAATGCAGATTTCAAATGCACACATCTACTTAGATTGTCCTTTCTCAGTTAGTCCAGTCATGATCGGCACCGAGAATGTTGTTTTAAAGAAAAATCTGGCTGAGCAATAGTTAATATTTTCTGAGAAGTCATCCAGGCCAATAATGTTGGCTACCGATTCGAAATGTATTCGGTAACTGTACTTTAGTGGTAATGGTAATAGATGAGCTGAAATTGTATTTATTTGCTCAAGGCAATTACTTTCCCGACTCGCGCCTCATGTACCAAATCTAATAGTAGAATTGAGATCAACTCCTTTAGACTTAAAATCAACAAGTAATCAGTTTATCATAGCGTAGTCCGCTACTGTGATATTACTTTAAGTTAACGATATATTTTTTATTCATTCGACTTCGGACCAAAACAATAGCCTAATGAAGATGTTAAATATTTCGGCGGATATTCTATATAAATTTGTCCGCTACTATGGGTAACTACCTTTCCGTTGACCTTATGGTCATGTCCCGCTGACGTGAGACTTGATACTAGGCGCGTATGGAACCTGAAGAACTTTTTGTTACCATTTCTGTTGTCTCGATGGACTCTCCGACAACATTGACTATTCCACACCCAGACTTTTTTTCGACAGAGAACTTAATGTGGCGGTGACAGAAGAGCCAAATGAAGGAATGGGATTTTAAAATTACATAGACTGGAACGCGTCTGCCTTTTAGAGTAAAGGTACAGTGCTTTGCAGTGTAGTGTTACTTAGGTCTACATGACATCGAATCTAGTACTGAAATGACTGGCATCTCTGAACAAGATGCCGAGAACTTCTACATTCCAAAGTGTCCTTGGAAACTGTTTTGGAAATTCACTGGTAACGCTCTTGGACGATGCTGTTGAACGATTGATTGGAATACCGCTATGAAACCATGCACACAATGGATCCAGGAGGTACTCTATGATTTCGAAACGATAAGGGCCATATGCCTTAAGCATGATTGTCGTCTATCTACTATGTAGTTTTGTAGCAGAGATCACGGCTCAATTACTGTTAGATGTGCATGCTAATTGATTGAATCTCCCATATAAACTTCTGTTCAAATTGTCATGGCATCTCCTTTTCTCCTTGCATTCCTTGACGGATCTCTCAGAGACAGAAGGTTGGACATTTTCACAATAGCAACGGAATGATTTGGTTGTTGGCTTGATGATTGGTCGTATGAGAGAATTGTCTTCCTATTCTGGACCCTATATTATTCGGGTATCAGTACGGGACTCATAAATGATTGGAGTATAGTGAAAGTCTTTTTAACGTTACTTTTGTATAATGAACAGAAAAAAAATGTAAAGAAAGATTTGCGGGAAATTCTTGTCAATAAAAATGTCTTTGTGCTAAAAAAAATTAATTAAACCACCAAAATTTAAAATGTTTTAAAATTGTTTGATGGTTTTAAATCACCCATTTATAGACCGGTTTTCCCAATTTTCAATAGCAATATTCACGAGACCATACATGATATGTTGAGGTAACATTCATGTTCATAAGATGTAAATAGACTAAACTATCTATACAGTAGTCCATAACTTAATTATTTCATTGGTATATGTTCTACACGCAGAAAAAAATATAGTTCTGCATGTTTACTGTAACCATTTCAAAATTTTTACAAGTTTTTTAACAATATTATAGTCACAGTAACTATTTACATGATTATGGTAACAATAATATGGTTAATTTCCGATTCACATAATTGTATACACTATATATATGGTTACAGTAAACAAGTATATTTTTGTGACAACCATTTATATGATGAAGGACTTACCATATTATGTTGCTCTCGGCTTATGGATATCATAATCTGAGAATAACATCTGATAAAATTATTCATCATTAGAATGGTTGTCACAAACATATACTTGTTTACTGTAACCATATATATGATTGATACAATTATGTGAATCGGAAATTAACCATATTATTGTTACCACAATCATATAAATAGTTACTGTGACTATAATATTGTTAAAAATGTTGAAATGGTTACAGTAACAATGCACAACTATATTTTTTTTCTGAGTGTACGTACAAATTTCGTTTTAGACAAATTTAAAAAATAAATTTTTACTAAATATTATAACAGAAATCGTGATTTTTAAATTTTAAAAATTTTTTAATAACTTAATTGCCAATAAGAAAAAATTAAATGTTGAAAACTAACCATAAAATGAAGCCAAAATAACATGCTCTTCTATTCCATAAAAATAACTTCTCAGCCTGACCTCGTTCTCATTTCAAATACGAAATGTAATTTTAAAAACAAAAGAAATATCATGCCTTAATAAGACTTCTTTATTCATAATTTTATCATAATTCATGCAAAAGTAGTCCTTTAGCATATGGATGTGTAAATGTGTGAGCGTATGTTTGTAAATGTTGATGACTAAAATAGCACACTGTCTGACTGCATTCATTCATAAACCAAGAAATCTAAACATAATTTTGTTTATGATTAAAATTTCTGGTTATTTCCTCCCTTTTTCACACTTATTATCATTTTATCATTTAATTTCAAATAATATCTATCAGTTAATATACATTATTCATTTAGCAGCAACAACAAAGTTTTGTAATTCTATTTCTATTTTTATACCCACCACCAAAAATATGGGGGTATATTGATTTTGTCATTTTGTTTGTAATATATCGAATAGGTCGAAGAATTATAAAGTGTATATAGTATTCTGGGTTCTTAAAATTATAAGATGATCTAGGTAGAGAAGGAAGTATTAAAATGAAATTTGCAACAAATATTTTGTATTGAAAATGTGCAAAATCCGTCAAGTACAACCAAAGTTATGAACCAAAATATGGACAATCTCCAAAAAAGAGTATATTTTTCAAAAACAGGTTTTGCTATTTTCTTTCAACCTTCTATAATAAAAATGGTTGCCACAAACATATACTCAATTGCTACACTTACATATATGATTGCTAAAATCATGTTAATGATAACCTAAACATATTATGGTTACCGTATTCATATACATAATAACAGTGACCATAATATTGTTAAAAAACTTGTAAAAAATTTTCTCTGATTGTAGTTTTTGCTAATAGTATCTGAAAATACTTTGAATCAATATTGCAAACACCTTCTATAATAAAAATGGTTGCCATAAACATATACTCAATTGCTACAATTATATATATGATTGCTAGAATCATGTTAATGATAACCTAAACATTCTATGGTTACCGCAATCATATACATAATTACAATGACCATAATATTGTTAAAAAAAACTTGTAAAAAATTGTATCTGAATCTGAAAATACTTTGAATCGATAAAAAATTTGGGCTAAAAATATATGAAAAACTTTGTTCGGACTACTATTTTAATCTCAATAACATTTAAATGCAGGATTCTAGCAAGGTAAAATTTGCCACTGATATTTTCTAGGTAGTAATGAAAAATATAAATTCAGCAGAACTAGATAAATGTTTTTAAACAAACTGCACAACAATGGGTGCCCGTATTATATTGATGGTGGGTATATAAGATTCGACACAGCCGAATATAACGCTCTTGCTTGTTGTCTATGATTTTGTTTAATTTAACTGTGAACCAGGATGTTTTACCTGTTGATGTGTGTGGTTTGCGTTTAAGTTTGTTTGCGTATGAAAATGGTTTCCATATTTCTGGTATTGTTGTTGTATGTTATCATCACAAATCTATGTCATTTGTCAATTTTGTTTGTATAAAAGGATGTTGCGATTGTGGTTTAGAATCACATTTGTTTTAAAGTTCATTGTGAGTGCAACAACATAACAAAACGCTCCTCTTAGCAAGCTAAACGCGTTAAATATTAATAAAAAATAAATAAAAAAAACTCAGATACTCAATAAATTATTAACTAACGACTTTTCGTTTTTCTCTGTGTGTGTAAATTTTTACTAAAAACCAAAAAAAAAGGTAAATTGTGTTAAAATTAAATAAAAATTTCTTAAAACGAAAAATTTATAAATGTTCCAACATTAAATTTCAAAGCAAAACAAATATCGGATAAATGTTTTATTAATAAAGTTATTTGAATTTTAAAAACAGCAAAAATGGTCTCCACCTGGCGTCAAGTACTCATTCTCGTTACCATCGTTGCTCTACTCGCCAGCAATGCATCGGCCAATAACTCCCGGCCCCCAAGAAATAATGATATCAGTAACATGGCTGATGCCTTGAAATATTTACAAGATTTGGATACTTATTATGGTGATAGGGCTAGAGTAAGGTATGAATAATAAAAAATCAAATAATTTAAATATAAACTTAATTCAAAAAACAAAAACTTAATATAGATTCGGCAAACGTGCTTCCTTGATACAATTATTGAGAAATCATTTAAACAATGAAGCTGAAATGGTAAGTTTTATATTTTTAACAGTCCTATTTAAATATTAAGAAAATCAAAATTTTATAACAGAACCATCCCGCTGAATTGGCTGCCGCTGAAGAGCCCTTCTAAATTCTTGACGACTTCTTGGGGAATATCAACAAACCAGCCAATTACCAATAATTTCACTTACATATCTCTCTATAACCTGAATGAAAAAATCTCTGTAATATAAAGCTAAATATGAAGAAAAAATACCCAAAAAAAAAAAAATGTATTTAAATATTTAATTTTTTTATATATTTATTATTTTTTGGAGCAACCAAGTTATTGTAATGTGTATAGAAATACTTAATAAATATGTACAATTATTATTGTGAATAAAATTAAAAACAATTTTATTTAATTTTTGTAATTGTAAATCTATGTATAATAAAAAAAACACAACAAAAATGTAACAAAATAAGTTTAAAATGTTAAAAATATGTTTATTTTACTTCACCGGACTTTAAGGGTTACAACTTAGACTAAATATTAGTAACAGGGAATTAATAAAATGTTAAAACTTAAAAGCTAAAATGAACACTGTAGGAAATAATAATAAAATGACACTACAAAAGTAGCAAAATTTTAACAATTAATAACACTATTAATAACACTGTGCTCGAATTTGATACCTTTTTTCTGTTAAGCGGGTCACCCGGCGCACAGTGTGGCAAATTTAAAAATAGCGGACAAAAGTCGATAACTTTTGATTTTTTTTTGTGTGATAAGTGACTTTTTACCCTTATTTTGGTACATTAGTTTGTGGCGGAATATAGTTATGATGTCTAGAAAATTGATAGTTGAAAAACAATTATACTATTTGCAAGACAATTACAGGACGCGAGATTTGTCTTCTAAAATATGAAGTTTATAGCATAAAAATGGAGTATTTATAGTATTGTATAACATAAAAGGCTTTTGTTTCGAATAATTGAATTCGAATTTTTTTAGAAAAGTTTATTTTGGAAATATTTTATTTTCCAATAAAATTTAATAAATAATGGTAAAAGTAGTAAAGAATTATAATAATAACAAGTAAGACAGTATGGTCGGTTAAGCCCGATCATATAATACCCTACACTAAACAAATTAGTAAAATTATTTTTCTTTAAAATTTCAATAACTTATTTTCGTGAATGATTTTCGGAAGAGGACCATATATGGGAGCTATGACTAATTATGAACCGATTGCCATGAAATTAGGTCGTGTTATTTATGTCTATATTAAAGTAATTTTTGTTAAATTTTTTCTTTATACCAAAATTGTTAAGAGATTTATGCTCGTTAAAGTGATTTTCGGAAGCGGGTCTTATATGGAAGCTATGACTAATTACACGCAGAAAAAAAATATAGTTGTACATTGTTACTGTAACCATTTCAAATTTGTGCATGGTTACTGTAACAATTTCAAAATTTTTAACAATATTATAGTCACAGTAACTATATATATGATTGTGGTAACAATAATATGGTTAATTTTCGATTCACATGAATATTTCAACTATATATATGGTTACAGTAACCATGTATATGTTTGTGACAACCATTTATATGATGAAGGACTTACCATATTATGATGCTCTCATATCATAATCTGAGAACAACATATTATGATAAAATTATTCATCATATATATGGTTGTCACAAACATATACATGGTTACTGTAACCATATATATGGTTGAAATATTGATGTGAATCGTAAATTAACCATATTATTGTTACCACAATCATATATATAGTTACTGTGACTATAATATTGTTAAAAATTTTGAAATTGTTACAGTAACCATGCACAAATTTGAAATGGTTACAGTAACAATGTACAACTATATTTTTTTTCTGCGTGTATGAACCGATCGTCATAAAATAAGGTGACATGACTTTTGTATACATAAAACTTATTTGGAAAGGAATTTTGTATAGATACCTTAATTAAGCATTTATGATGGATAAAGTTCAATTTTGGGAGGACATTTGTATGGGGGCTAGGTGAAATAATGGACCGATTTCAGCCTGTTTCAATAGGCTTCATCCTTGGGCTGAAAAATTTTATGTACCAAATTTTATCGAAATATCTTCAAAATTGCGACCTGTACTTTGTTTACAAGAATGCATTTATACTATACACACATTTATGGTCAGACTTGAGTCTAAAAAATGTATCAAGCTCAAAAGGAGCAAAAAAAGCGCAAAACGAAATGGGTATGTAAATAAAGGAGAGAGTACGTACTTTAAAATGGTACTAGGTTTTTTACGAAATATTAGGAATTATCTAAGATTCTATTCCATCAAACTTTAAATTTATATAAAATTTAATACATTTTTAAAAATAATATGAAAGCGATTTCAAAACTGGTGGAAACATATATCTACATTGAAATGAAAGCTATGAAACCATTTTAACGAAAAGCTATTGAGTTTTCAAAATTTATTACGAAATCCTACTTTTCAGTTGGATAATAAAAAGGTGCATATTGAATCACCCTGTTTATAGGGAAATTGTTTACATAGAGACCTGAATTTTTGGCTTCTGAGGTTCTCAGGTATTAACTTTAATATGAGTATTTAAAATTAAAAATTGGCGGCAAAAAAAAGACGTTTGCCGCTATTTCAAATTTAGCAACCCTGTGCAGCTGAATCCAGTCGTGCTAACGGTTTTTTTAAGGTTATCTCTTGTTTTCAAGATATACCGTTATTTCGAAAATGGAGGAGATTGCATAACATATATTCTCATAACTCAAAAACGGTTTAGCTTACTGAATAAACTAAAATAAACCGATATTCCGCAATAAAATTATCTTTAAGTAAGGCATACAAAAATGGAAAATACAGCTAAGCAGCACTCATAAAAACAACTTTTGATTTTGATTCCATCGTGCTGGACAGTCTTATATTTCTTGTTGCAATTTTATTCCGCATTAAGTTGTTGCGGGTTTTTGACTTGAAGATTGTTTTTGGGTCGTCGAATATTTTGTTTTATTTCCTAGTTTAAGAGTCTAATATTGGCGGGTAAAAAAGGATGATTTAAGAGACTTGTAAATATATTATTCCAATAAGTTTTTTGTTTTAATTTGATTTTTAGGATTTTTTCAATTTATATTCTCAACACACACAGCCAGCTACAATTTTCTTCATCTTATTCATAAATTGATAACAAAATGTGACATTTTCTGACGATGTATTTAGCCATAATACGAAGTTAAAACTAGAACTAAAAAACATCATAGTGGATTAACGTTAGATTAGATTTATTTTTAGATTAACTAATGGTAATTAAAGGATTAAATGTATAATATAATCTGATTATTAATTGGCATTTGGTCTTCAAATAAAAAACCCGTCCTAAGTTGATTATTTAATTTTTAAATTTTATTTCCAGAAAACTCATTTCCTGTGCGGAATTTGAATTAAAACCTTTTTTACGACCAGCTCTAATTTTGAGAATACATAGTTTATAATGCAAATATGCTAAGTATCTTTTAATAAATTCTTAACATTTTAAAATCATAAAAATTTCTATATGAGCATTTGTTTTACAAATTTTGGGACTTTACTCAATCGAAAATAGCTCGAAAACTGAACTTTTATTTAAGCAATGAATATAATGAGACCTATGAAATCAGCATGCTTGAATTGGGTTTACCCTTTATATGTTAATCCTTATATTTAAGAACGATTTGACTGAAACGACAAATTTTCAATTCATTACTTGAGAAGGTAGTGTTTTAAAGAGAATAAAACCACAATATTACAGGCTAGTTTTACTATGTTTGCTCTAATGTTATGTATTAAAAATTAAATTTTCTTAATAAATCGACTTAGCAACTTTCCAGTCTAAGCTAAAAATATTTTTTGATCATATAACTAGCAGACTACATCTGCGATCTTATTCCTTGTTACCTTTTTAGAATTAATGAATATTTTTAGAATATTTCTGTTTACAATTAAACAAATATAATTAAATAAAAGAAGAAAAAAATAGGCTTTTAACTAACTAAATGTATACACTTAAAAATTGCTCCATTAAAACTAATTACATTCAATGTTTTATGATTAGTTTATGTTCTTTTGCAACCTTCCATTAAAGAAAAACTTAATTAATCTAAGATTTTATTTAACACGTGTATTTTTAAAAAAATAAAGCTTTTTATGCAGGTACATTAAACAATAAATTTGTTGTAGCTTAACATAATTCTTATTAAATAATTTTGATTCTTACAATGCTTATAACCAACAATAAACTTTTGGGCCAAGACAATACAGATACGATCACATTAATCACTATTAAATATAAGCCAAACTAATTTATTAAGCAAAATATTTATTACAACAAACTAGACTTTTCAGAAACATTATGGTAAACAATCTTCGTGGTAAAATAACCTTGGAAACCTATCAAACGTAGCAAGTTTTGAAAATAAGCAACATTTACAAGACCACAATAACAAACTATAGGGATCTGTGATTTGCTACACTTAAAGAAATATACAAGACTTAAAATCATTGCAAGTATTCTGGACCAAAACAGCTTCTTACTATTAAAGTATAATTCATTTAGCTTTGAAGTAAAAAAATAAAGCATATTTGCTACTCTTGTACGAAGAGTAATTACTGCTATTGTAGGATGATGCAATCTTGAGACTTGTAGTGGCATTTTTCGTTAAATATTATTTAACATGTTCATAGTTTTAGTATTAAAACTAAATTTATTAATATTTTGTACCCAGTAGAATTATTTGAAATGTTACTCAAACTTAATAAAATCTTACACTAATGAGATTTTTGTCCAAATATCATAAACATATTGAAGCAAATTACCTGCTTACTAAATAGGCAGCAAATATGTTAAAACAGAACACACTAAAAATAAACAAAGACATAAATGCATTTAATTAAAGGAATTATATTAAAAACAATTAAATTCTAAACTACCATCACTTACCCAATATTAAACCATAGAAAACACCAAATGTTATGCTACAATATGATTCCAATAAACCGCCAATAATATTACTGCCTATAACACTACCCGAACGACCCAACATTAAGCAAATACAAACAGCTTTGCCCCTAAAGATACATATTTTTAAATTTAAATAAAATACTAACATTTTTACATTTATGATACCAACCTTAAATTAGTGGGCACCAAGTCCACCACCGCTCCACTTAAGGTTGATATACATAGGCCGGGCAACATTAAAAACAGTATAAAGCATACCACAATTGCTATAGGTTCCAAAAGCCATTGTAACACAATACCACAAATGGCTGAAATAATTAAAAGACTCATTATGGTCAATTTACGACCCAGCGGATTAATTATCAGTCCCAATATGATGTAGCCCACGGTGTAAGATAAACCAAAAGTTATTGAGTCTATATAACTTTTAGTGTTTATAGTATCGTTACAGATCTGTAAAACAGGCAAGTAGAAATTACAGCATTTTATTTTTTTCTTTATAAGCTTACCTTTTCTGTTTCATTTTGATTTTGCTGATCCATAAAAGCATCAATTACTTGACATATAGTCATTTGATTTTCATCGGAATTGCTGCCTAAACGATTTTGTATTTCTGGATACCACAGACCCATGCCAGAGTTGCTGCAAAATTATAACAATATACATATGTATCAGAAATTTCAGAAAGACATGGGGTATTTAAAATATAATTCAAAAGTTAAACATTACATGTACACAGAACAAAACTAAAATTCAAATTCAATTACCAAATTCATAAAGTCAACTAAATAATTTAATGGAATGGGACCTATCACAAAAATCACAAAATCCAACTCTACAATTTGTAAATATTTTATTGAAAAACAAATTTTTTTTCTTATTAAAATATTATTACTATTAATGAAACATATAATAGGTCTGTTCATTTACTTTCCCAGTAAATACTTGCAACGAGAGAATAAAATCAAAATATACAAAATTACTCTTTTAAATTCTCAAAAATAGTAAAAAGTAAATGAACGCTTTTCCAGTAACAAAAAATTTATACACACAATTTTCATATTTTTTCCTTTTAAAATGTATAAATATTCACATTTTCTTCAATTTTATTTTTTTCACCACAAAAATAAAATTGTAAATAAATAAACAATAACACAAAACATATGAAATATAAGCTGCTAACTATTAAGAGTTCAAAATAGAACTTGTAATAGTTTGCAACGAGAGAACACTCTCTAAAATTTATACGCTCTTGATTTTTCTCTACTTGCTAGTTTTTTGAGTTAATGAACGCTTTTCCAGTAACAATTGTTACTGACTAGTAACAACTTTTAGTTATTGAACAGAGCTAATAATTTGTTGGTTTTGAAAATATATTCAAACAATAAAGAAATTTAAAGCAATACAATTTTAAATTAAAATTCAAAAAATATTTTAATTCAATATAAGAAATAGAATACGCCATAAACAATATTTTCTACAGAAGATACTGTTATACACAATATTTTCTATAGAAAATACTGTTATACACAATATTGTCTATGGAAAATACTGTTATACACAATATTGTGTCTGGAAAATACTGTTATACACAATATTTTCTATGGAAAATACAGTTATATTCAATCTTTTCTATAAAAAATACTCTTATATGCAAACTGTTATACTCAATATTTTCTATAGAAAATACTGTTATGCTCATTCTTTTCTATAGAAAATACTGTTATACACAACATTTTCAATAGAAAATACTATTATACAGAATATTTTTTTATGGAAAGTACTGTTATACTCAATATTTTTAATAGAAAATACTGTTATACACAATATTGTTTATGGAAAATATTGTTATACACAATATTTTCTATGGAAAATACTGTTATATTCAATAATTTCTATAGAAAATACAGTTATACTCAATAATGTCTATGGAAAATACTGTTATACACAATATCGTCTATGGAAAATACAGATATACTCAATCTTTTCTATAGAAAATACTGTTATACGCAATATTTTCTATGGAAAATTCTGTTATATTCAATATTTTCTATAGAAAATACTGTTATACTCAATGTTTTCTATAGAAAATACTGTTATACACAATATTGTCTATGGAAAATATTGTTATACACAATGTTTTCTATGGAAAATACTGTTATATTCAATCTTTTCTATAGAAAATACTGTTATACTCAATGTTTTCTATAGGAAATACTGTAATACAATATTGTCTATGGAAAATACTCAATATTTTCTATAGAAAATACTGTTATACTCATTCTTTTCTATAGAAAATACTGTTATACACAATATACTCAATCTTTTATATAGAAAATACTTTTATAATTCTCTTCTACATAATATTTTCTATTGAAGTTACAGCTAAGAAATTTCGGATATATAATATCATTGTTGACTACCGTTACCTCTAAGCTACCGTTACCAGTAACATACCCATTCAGCTGTACTAGAAACGCTAAGCTACCGTTACCGAAATAACAACAGTTCGCGTTACCGATATAATAGAAAATGCCATTATTTCAATTGGGGAATTCATATTGTTATAATGTCCTAATATATTATGATAGTTTAAACATATTTTTGTTGTGTTTCAAACATAAATGTTCTAAACTAATAAGACTTTTTGAACTGTAGCTAATAATACACGGTTGTCAGATCTTACAATGTTGTCAGAAAAATGTTCAGAAAACTTATGGTTGTTAACCATTTACTGAACATTTCTCTGACAACCGTGTATATATAGCTTATGTTTATTGTTATGTCATAAAATAACACTTTTTTGTTTGAAGCACAACAACAATTTGCTTAAACTATTATAATATGTTAGAATATTATGACAATATGCCTTAATAGCAGACCGTTTGAATCTCCTAAATATGTCAGCTTTTTTTTAATTTTTGTAAATATTATTAATCATTTAAATCACACCACAATTACCGTTACCGCTAAGCTATCGTTACCAATATAACTGAAATAGTTCGAAGTACTCAGAAATTATACTGTAAAGTATGGAAATCGGGCAAGATTTGTCCCTTGTCCACATAACTGCCTTATAATAACCAATATCTTGATGAAATTCGACATAAACACGTTTTATATGAACCTAAATCTTTCTACTAACTTATGTGAAGATTGGTCCATAATTAACCCATATAACCCCTAATTAGAAAAATATTTTATTGTCAATAAATAAAAAATACCCACATATTGATGATAGGACTACATGATTCGGCACAACCGAATATAACACTACATATTACTTGTTATACCCTTCACCATGAGTGGCAAGGGTATATATAAAGGGTATATATAAAAAGTTCCGTTTGTAATTTCTACATTTTTCATTTGCGACCCCACAAAGTATATATATATTCTGGATCGTTATATATAGCTGATACGATATAGCCATGTCCATCTGTATGTTGAAATCAACTTTCCGTAGCTTCCAAATTACTTACAAACATGATTAATACATCAATATATCAGGAATTCTTCCGGGACAACCTCGATTTCTGCCCTATTTTTATTTATCAATATCTGGATTACCAAGTCGTTAACATAGACAATATGGATATCTAATAATAGATATTTCAATGTCCATTGCAATGATGAATATAATACTATAGTCAGTTGGATCTACAATGGGTCAAAATCGGGAAAAATATTTTTTAACCCGAATTTTTTTTTCATACATTTTTTTTCTAATAAATTAGAAAAAATTAAAAAAAAAAATTTGAAAAAATTAAAAAAAAAAATTGACAAAAATTTAAAAAAAATACAAAATTATTTCGAAAAAAAGTAAATTTTTTTAAAAATTTTAAAAAACAATTTTGAAAACATTTTAAATTTTGTTTACTAAAAATATTTAAAGTTAGTATTTTAAAGTATAATTTGGTAATGGGTACATAAGATTCGGCACAACCGAATATAGTTCTCTTATTTGTTTTTATTTTGAATTGTTCTTAAAAAAATATTATAATTGAAAGATCTGGAGTTTAATTTTTACTCATTTCGAAAATATTTAATTTTGACTAAAATTTTTAAAAAATAACTTACCAGAAAAACAGGCCACACATGATGGTACAACTTATTATAAAATTCATAACGTGAGGTCTCTTAAACAGGGGAATCGTCTCATGCCACATTTGTTGTAAAACTTTAGAACTAAAACAAAAGAAAAACATCAATAAATAGTTTTTGCCATAGAAAATTTTACTTAAATAAACTTACGCCGATTTCGAGGTATGTAATATCTTATCACCGCCCGGAAGCGATTCATCCAACAACTTGAAAACCTTAAAATCTTGTAAACATCTACCCGTATTATTTTTTGCAATCCAATTAACCGCCTCATAAGCCTCATCGTATTTATGCATAGACATTAAAATCTTAGGGCTATCGGGTAGTGTTATCATTATTAGAACGGCTATAAAACCAGGCAATATGTTAAAGATGGTCAATAAACGCCAAGGGCGAAAAACGAATGATTCAGTTATCTCGAAAGACCAATCCATGGATAAAACCAGCCAGGCCACAGCAGGAACATATGTCATGGACACACCCACAAACATGCTGGCGTAATTAATTACCACTGGTCTATGGCGGTCAATGTAAAATTCCCCTAAATAGGCATAGCTAGTAGAGGAGGCACCGGCTATACTGTAAATTAAACAAATTGTTATGATAATGATATTTTGTATCATAATGATATCTTTCAATCTACTTACAATACTCCCACCACAAATCTGAGAAATACAAACAACCAAAAGTTGGCTATAAATATCGATATGAACGACACTATATTGCCCAGTAGTGTAGTGTACATTAATATGGGTTTCCGGCCATAGGTATCGCATAGATAACCCCAAAAGTATGAAGAGCATAAAATACCTGCGTGTGAAATAAAATAAAATAGCACATATAAATCAAATTGTTTACAACATTAATGAGCGTAATTAAAAACTTAAGTCAACGTACTTCAACCAGCCAGATCACACACGTGCTATTAAACTACTAGGTATTTATGTAGAAGATAGTATGAATGAATATACATATTGAGATAAACATACAAGTAAATACATACTTATAAGTTTGTTTCTACGTTAATAATTATTAGTTAAATTTTAGTTGAAGTACTTGTTTTCTTTTATATAGACTTATTTAACAAGCTTCAGTGGATGTATTAATTTTCTATACCAAAGATCAATATTTGTTTATAAATAACATATCTAGTATTTCTAGTTCATTACAATATTTAGGAGATTCATTTTAAACTGAAAATTAAATATATTTAATTATAAAGAACTGTTGCTTTTACTGTTTAAACACATTCAGAAAAAAAATTATGTCAATCAGAAGTTGGTTAATGTTTTTACAAGGAAATACATTTTCAATTTCAATAAGTAAGAGTGTTATATTCGGCTGTGCCGAATTTTGTATACCCACCATCAATATGTGAGAATAAAATATTTTTTTGATATAGGGGTAATATGAAGAGTAGGATCAAAAGTTGATGGAAAGATTTTGGTTCATATAAAACTTATTTATATCTAATTTCATCAAGATATTGTTACGAATTTGCAAAAACGATTTGAATTTAACGGTCTGTAACTACTGCCTGCAAACATTCATCATGTTTATAAACACGTCCATCAGTAGAAGCTTCTACTTATCAACAATGTTGATAGCATGCGGTTATTAGCATTGTTTATAAGTATGGCAACACTAAATGTTTAAGCTGATAACATTGACATCGAAAGCTCTAGAATTCGAATGTACTAGTATGTCCGTTAAGAGCATTGTAGAAGATTCCCGAGAGATGGCAGTGCGTGTATAAATAGTGGCAGAGGCTGCAGTCGTGAGTTGAGTTGATCATTGTCGCTGTTAGAGTTAACATCAACTATCGTGTACATTTGAGCTTGTACGTTGTAAAGTGTGTGTGCATTTCTGCGAATTAATTGACGTGTATAAAGACACTGAGGCACTTTTTAATTCTGTTGTTGTTATACATTCTAAATAAATAAAGAGTTGTTACAATTTTAAACTACTAAAACTGCTTTTATTTGCAATCAAAAGTATCCGGTTTATTTAAAGGAAATAAACCCCGTTTTTAAAAGGTAAAAACGTAACAATATTAATTATTATAAGACAATTATGAATATTCAACTCATTTTCTGAGGGGGGGATCTTGTATGGGAACTAGTGAAAATGTGGCCCGATTTACGCCATCATTTGTGCAAAATGTTATCAAAATTATATTGCCACTTAATCAACATATTTATGACTGCTCAAACAGTATTCCGGGGGGACATTTGTATGGATGCTAGGTAAAATCATTAATAATGCCCATTTTCAATACCAAACAAACAGAGAGTATTCGTGGAAAATTTTAGCCAGCAGACAGACGGACGGACAGAGCTAGATCGTCTTAGAATCTTATAAGCACCCAGAATTTATATACTAATATATATACATACTAATATTTCTAGTAATACAGAACATTTACTGTAATACAAAACATTTACTATCGAAAATACTGTTATACAGAAAATTTTCTATAGACAAAATTATTATACAGAAAACTCTCTAAGAAAAAACTGATATGCACAAAATTTTCCATAAAAAACACTGTAATGTATTGTAATAAGGGCACCGATTGTTGTGCGTTTGTAGAAAAACATATATCTGGTTCACCCGATTTGGTTTGTTTTATTATATCTTATTCTAGAAAATATCTGCCGTAAATTTCACATTGCTGGAGGGTAATGTATTTTCCGGATGTGGGCTTTATATGGAAGCTATAAAATATTAAGGGACGATTGTCATTAAATTTTGTGCGCGATGTAGTATGTTGTTTTTGTATGGGAACTATGGCAAATTATGGACTGATCGACACAAAAACCAATGGTATGATTTTTAAATACAACTGATCTGTGTAAAATATTGTTGGATATTTATAAGTTTTTTTTATTTTGGTTAATGTGTTTTTCGAAAGTGGACCAATTATGGGTCGATTTTCATAAAATTATGTGCGACGATTCTTGTGTACATGAGGATTATTGATGACGAATTAAAAACTGTTTATCATATTTATAAGAGACAGGCAGATTTAAGTGATTTATGGAAGTGGACCTATGATCAAATATGAACCGATATACACAAAATCCAGCTTCTACTTACACAAATATTGTTACTGCGATATCCATGTATATGAGGATTATTTATGTCAATTTGTGACGTGATAACGATATTTATATAAGAGATATATGTATGCGTAATTAAGTGATTTTAGAGAGTGGACTATAAAGGTTTTTCCAACAGGAGGTGTTATTTTGGTATTTAAAGAAAAATGGCATTTTTTGAGATAAATGATCGGTTGTTTATTACATAATAAAGAGGAAGGTATGCCGTTAATAATGAAAAACAACATCAGCCAAATGCCCACCACGACCACGCTTACAGGACCATATCCTTTTCATGAAATTTTCCATAACCAAATCGCAAAGTGGCTTCCTTCCCTATGTCCTCGATAGCCTCACTAATTCTATCTTTGAGATCTTGAATCGACGCTGGGCTGTTGGCGTAGACCTTCTCTTTCACTTGAGAACTCAAGCCGGCCGATTATCAACAACGTCGTGTCTTTGTTGATTGGGTCCTTCTTATTATATCTTGAATAGGTGATCACAATTGGCCACCGAGATCTTGTGATTTAACACCTTGCGACTTCTTCCTTTGGGGCCACGTGAAAGAGAAGGTCTACGCCAACAGCCCAGCGTCGATTCAAGATCTCAAAGATAGAATTCGTGAGGCTATCGAGGACATAGGGCAGCCATTTTGCAATTTGGTTGTGGACAATTTAACTGAACTTTATAAGCCTTAAGACCCAAGTCTTTATGCAAAATACGGTGTAATGACGTTTGTGGAATGCTCAATTCCAAAGAACGACGAAGAATGGACAAACCTGGGTTTTCTTCAACACTTTGGGCTACAGCAGCAATATTCTTAATTGTTCTTGAGCGACGTGCACGGGTTTTATTCTTCTTTTTCCACCAATTTCTGTATTGCGGTCCGACAACCCAGAAATGCTTTAGTTTTGCGAACTGTGACTTCAAGATTTTCTCTATTTTGTAGTGAATTTTAATAATTTCAATGCGTTGTCGAAGCGTGTATCGTTCCATTTTTAGTAATGGCGTAGTTTCTATTTGTCAAATATCAAATAATAAAAGCTTTAAAAGTGACAGCTTCCGAAATACCGGGTGATTCAAAATAACACCTCTTGTTGGAAAACCCTTTATATAGGGCTATGATCAAATATGGATCGTTTCGTGATCGCTTTTTACGTTGAAGGTTTTTTGCTGAATTTTATATGGATACTGCTTTCTATAGGCATATGTACCATAGAGCCATATTCCGGGAAGATATATGCATGGGGGCCTGGGAGAAATCTTGAACCGATTCGTACCATTTTTAACATAACTTGTTCTTTTATCATAGGAATAATGTGTATAAAATTTCAAGGTATTATCTGCCAAATAACAAAATATTTTTAGAAAAATATCAACTTTTTTTATTATGGTCCATTTTGGTTCTAAATGGTCTTCCAATAGGGACTTCCGAACTTTTACAGTTGATAGCGGCCGTATTGTTTAAGCTACATCTGTTAAATTGGTTTTCATTTATTCAGTTTGTTTTGCCAAATCATCATGGCCGGATATAGCGTTCAACAACAAGTGAGCTTCACCCATTTTACGGTGAGGAACTTTTCTGTATGAATGGGTACTTAAACAAATAAAATTGTCTAATTTTGGACATTAGCAATACATATGAGATCCAAGAGCGTCCAATACATCCCAAAAAAGGCACTATTTTATGTGGATTTCGAGGTAGCGGCGTCATCATATTACTTTGAGAGCGTCATTGACCAGGCCATTTCGTGAAAAAAGGTTTTTTGGTGCTTAACTGGTTTTATGTCGGTCTGCTTTGGAAAGGCCTTAAACATACCATTTATTTGGTAAACACATTGTCTTCATATCTCTGTCACTTATGGACCGATTTTCAATACCAAAATTCTCGAACTTATATCTTATTGCTACTTCGAAAAGCTTATTTCAACGTAGGGCCATCGAAATGTAAGGATCTACAATATATAGATTATAAGTCATGGCAGTGTTTTTTACAATTTTAAAATATTACATTTATTTGGACAAACAGAAAGGTTCAAAAGAATTAATTCATAATTCAATTTTCAAAATCAATTTAAATATATTATTCAGCACGAATTAATTAGTTGTATTAATTCCTTAGTACGCCAAATACATTGAATTCATTCCTTTAAGAATTAATTCTTTCTAGAATTAATACTTTAAATCATTCAAGTTTTCTTTGATTCATTTTGTTATTGATTTAAAACAAAAAAAATATTAAATTTCAATTAACAAAAATTTAATCATTCAAATGTTAAATGAATTCTGTTATGCACTATCCATTGATCTATCATAATTATACATCAACCTTATCTTTCCCTCATGTCAAATTGAAAAATTGACGAAAATTAATAAAGAAAACAAAACTTTGGATAAAACTAATAAACACAAAGCATTATTAACATTACCAACACCTTTTATGACAAAATAATTCTGATATTTGCTTACTTTAAGAAAGCTCACGTGACATGATAAATCAAAGCCTCAAAGTTATTCACCAAAAAAAAAAACTACACATTTGTGTTCTGTGTCTCTTGATATAATATAAACCCTTAAAAAAAGTAATTATTTTCGGAGCTCTGCGTCTTATTATATTGTAAAAAATTTTGAATGAAAATAAACGAGTTATTTAAAAACTTTACAAATTAAAAAAAAAAAAATAGAACATCATTACTTACTTATCAGTAAATGTCAATGTCAAGGAGAACAAGTCTTGACATCTTTAAACTTGTTCTGTTCTAATTTAATATTTTAAAAAGCACACTTTTCAATGTAAATATATACTGCAATATTGGCCTAGAAATCAATTTACAAAATACTGATAAAATTGTTATGAGGTTTTTATCTGCTGCTCTCAATACATGTATCAATCAATGTAATTTTATTATAAGCGGTTTTTTATCATATGGAAAAATAAATATTGTATGTAATTAATTTTCGGTACTTTTTGGTGATTGTTTTAAATAAATTTACATGCGCAAAATATACTTGATTGACAAAAATTTACATTTCACATAAATAAAAAGTACTTTTTAGTGACCTAGATTTTATGTAAATGGCAGACAGTTAGTATCTAACAAAGCATAACAAGTGGTACGAATCTTTGCCAACAGTGCCTAATTCTATATATACGGTAGTAAAAAGTACCTAACTCTAAATCTGGTATTTCCTATAGTTTAAATTCTACAATAACAAAAAATACATATCAGAAATTGTAACAAGTAAGAAAGTGTGGTCGGTCAAGCCCGACCATATAATACCCTACACTAAGTAAATGAGCAAAAACATTTTTCTTTCAAAATTTCTATAATTTATATTCGTGAGCGATTTTCGGAAGTGGGCCTTATATGGGAGCTATGACCAATTATGGACCGATCACCATGAAATTAGGTGGTGTGATTAATGTCTATATGAAAGTTATTTAAGTTGCATTCTATGTGTATACCTACATTTTTAGGAGATTTATGATCGTTAAAGTGATTATCGGAAGCAGGCCTTATATAGGAGCTATGACTAATTATGAACCGATCATCATAAAATTTGGTGACATGAATTCTGTATATATAAAACTTATTTGGAGAAAACTTGTGTAGATACATAAATAAATTCAACATTTATGACCGATAAAGTCCAATTTCGGGAGGACACTTGTATGGGGGCTAGGTGAAATAATGAACCGATTTCAGCCAGTTTCAATAGCTTGGTCCTTGAGCAGAAAAAAATGATATGTACCAAATTTGCGACCTCTACTCTGCGCACAAGGTTTACATGGACAACCAGCCAGCCAGCCAGACGGACGGACGGACATCGTTTAATCAGAAAGTGATTCTAAGTCGATACTTTATACTTTATACTTTAAGGTGGGTGTTAGACTAATATTTTTGGGCGTTACAAACATCTGCACAAATCCATTATACCCTCCCCACTATGGTGGTGTAGGGTATAAAAATGTGTTTCTTGATTTGTTCAAAATATAAACTTTTTAACAATGAATGTGTGCTACATTCGCTCTGGGTGGAGAAAGAACTCGTGCGTCCTTTTTTCGCTGCCTTCGAGAGTGGTTGTCGTCGTCTAAAGGCTGAGTTAGCCGACCGTAATGTAATGTATCCTTAACGGATCGGAATAGCTGATCGTTTTTTGTTTAGTGTGAAGTAGTTAGAGCAGTTATAGTGATAAAATGTAACGTAACTGTAACGTCTGAACCGGTTAAAAACAGAATTTTATAACGTTTTTACCTGACATTTTTTGAAAAATAGCACACAATATTGATTTTATATTTTATTATTTTATATAGAATCAACCTTAATCCTCTAAAAATTATTTGATTGGATTTTTTTTATGTGAAATTCGTACTACAATTTTTAACTTCAATAGCAAAAAAAAAATCTTCCGAAATAATCTTTTAAGAAAAGAATTTAATTTGAAAGGTTTCCTTTTAAACGAGTTTTCTTTAGTTTTAATAAAACTTGACTTGGAAAAACTCTCTCACTGATAGCACATGTTGGAAAAATCGAAAGTAAGGCATGAGAAAGACTATCCAATAGCTCAGATCTTTGTTCAGTATTTTGAATACTTTCAATAGTTTGGTTAAGGTCTGATAAAAGACTCGTTACAGTAATGTCCTCAGTTTCGTCTAATATCATGTCTTCCTCCGACTCATTAGGACAAGTTCATCATGGAACACTCTAGAAAAAAGTTAATTTCCAAATTCCTAAGTTTCATGTACCTCAAAAAAATAGAATTTGGGTGTTTAAAACTATATTTCTATATAAAGTACAAAAAAAAAAATCGTTTAATCGACACAAATTAATCGGTTTATTTGTTATTTTAAAATCGGCAATTTTAAATTATTCGAACAGTTAACCGACCAAAATTAATCGGTTAACCGATTATTCGATTGAATAACCTAGGGGATATACAAGATTCGACATAGTCGTATATAACACTCTTATTTGTTTTGTATTCACATGTATTTTAATACTATAAGACAAATTTCAACGAAAACCGAAAAATACACTTCGTGAGAAGCGTATATATAAGTTTGTCATTCCGTTTGTAATATCCACAATATAATTTTCCGACCTTATAAAATATATATATTCTGGATCCTTATAGATAGCGATTTAGCCATGTCCGTCTGTCTGTCAGTTAATTGAAATCAATTTTCTGAAGACCCCAGATATCTTCGGGATCCAAATATACAATGCTTTCGAGAAGTTTCCTATTTAAAATCAGCAAAATCCGTCCATAAATAACGGAGATATGAGCAAAAATCCGAGACAACCTCGATTTTTGGACTATTTTTGATCTATATCTCGATAACTAAGACATAAATATAGACAATATGGATATCTAATGATAGATATTTCAAAGTCCATTGCAACGATGTATATAAGGCTATAGTAAGTTGGACCTACAATGGGTCAAAATAGGGAAACATTTTTTTTAACCCGAATTTTTTTTCCAAAAAAAAAACATTCATACATTTTTTTCACTAATAAATTAAAAAAATTACATTTTTAAATTAAAAAAATTTAAACAAAAAAAATTGAAAAAAACTTTAAAAAATTATTTCGAAAAAAAAAATTAATTTTATTTTCACTTTTATCTCGGTTTTGTACGATTTTCAACACAGTTTTCATTTCAAAGTTAATTTTTGCGTAAAATACAATCTTACGGTATGAGTTTCCACAGATGTAATATAATGCTTAATAAATGAAAAATTTTGAAAATCAGTGTGAAATTAGTGAAATTGAATGTTTAAATTACAATTGAAAGTAATCTGAGTGACATCAAAACTGTAATTTATCAGATTTTGCATAATTTTACATCTTTAGAAGAACATTTCTAAATGAGGTCATGAACAGATGTTCGCACTCATGTCTCAGTTGTTCAACTCAGATAGTTACAGTTGGCTTTAACTTACTGCTTCTTTCCAGCGTTTTATTAAATATAGTTAGGACAATACAAATGATTTTACTAATGCTCACACAGAAAAAAGAAATTCATAATTGGAATGAATTTTGTAATAAATATTATTAATCGAACATGACTTTTTTTCCCAAACTTTTTTCATTCAGAATAAGAACATGTTCATAAATATTATAAAATTGTACATAACGAAAATTTTTGCTATTTTTACGTAAATTTAACAATATTTTATAATAAATTGCATTATAATTGTATTATCTAATGAATTATTTCAAAATTGTTTGCATAATAGCCATATATTGGCCAATATTTTAAGAAGAATTAACAATATCTGAAAGTTAAAAATGATCATTAATCATAACAAAACATAGACAAACATTAAGGCATTTCATCCTCTTAATAAAATTGAGTCAATTTCGCGCATATTTTCCCTTTTTGTAGCTGAAAATCATAAAAAAATAAAAAAAATTACAAGAAAAATTTCAAAAATTTTTTAACAACATAAAAATATAAATGAAATTGTTATAATATTTTCCAAGCATTCTAGATTTTATTTGAAAACATAAAATATGAAAAAAATCATACTATTTAAGAAATTATTTATAAATGTTATGAATTGAAATCAATGAAATCAAATCATAATATTTAAGTTGATACTTTTTTCTGTGCAATTTTAAAACATTTTTTATATTATTTCATGAAAATAAAAACTATTAGAAGATTTGACCGCGAGTTTTTTGATAGGTCCACCATCTTGAATACAAAGCCAAAGCAATGATTGCAAAATAAAATATAACTTTCCAATTTTAATAAAATTAGGTTACATATTTGACCTAGCCTTTTTTGGTTATTTTTAGAAAACAGTATGTTGCCTTCAGAAAAAAGTTCAGTATTTTTGCCAGTCTGTGATATGTTTATACTGGGATGAATTTGTACTAATAGTTTCCAAACGATATTTGCTTTGATTGTAGTTAAATGAAAAAAATTATAACACAAATTTGCTAAGCCCCACTGTACAAGTTTAATCGACTGGTGAGATTATCGTGCAATTTTGTACTTTTGATTATTTGTACTTTTTATAAGACTTTGCTGTTGTAAATGATATAATATTTAAACAATTGTTTAATACTATGTCAATATGAATATCAAATACGTTAGAGGGCTTTAATCGTCGAATCTTTTATACCAAAAGTATGTACACGCAGATAAAAAAAATATAGTTGTGCATGCTTACTGTAACCATTTCAACATTTTTACAAGTTTTTTTTTACAATATTTAGTCACAGTAACTATTTATATGATTGTGGTAACTATAATATGGTTAATTTACGATTCACATGATTGTATCAATCATATATATGGTTATATTAATCAATTATATGTTTGTGACAACCATTTTTATGATGAATAATTTTATCATAATATGTGGTACTCAAATTATGATATTTATAAGCCGAGAGCAACATAATATAGTAAGTCCTTCATCATATAATTGGTTGTCACAAACATATACATTTACTGTATCCATATACATGGTTGATACAAACATATAAATAGTTACTGTGACTATAATATTGTTAAAAAACTTACATACATATTTTTCTGTGTGTAGATCAACATATAACATGAAACTAAGTTATCCATTCGGAAGTAGTGAAAAATATATCAGTAATAAATTGTCCTAGGATGAATGTTCTTCTTTTTTATTCCTATTCCTTGATTCGGTTGTAGTGTTTTTAATATAATGAAATAATGACTTCATTGATGTGGCTTTTCTTATTATTTATTCATTTTTGTTTTAATTAAATTACTTGCGAAGTCTTTGAAGTTGTGTAAGGTGGTTTTCTTAGAACTATGTCTCTTTTTTTTAAATGGAAATACATTTATATTGACTTTTTATAAAGTATGTTTGTAGTTAAAAATAACTTTATAAAAAACAGAATAATGTTTGTGTCAATTGTTTTGAACGCATTAGTCTCTTGTAAGGTTCTAATTTCCCTGACTTTTTCCTTTCCTGGAAAATATTAAAAAATCTGTTCATTCCCGGAAATTCTTTAATACTAAATTAAGCCAAAAACCAGTAAAATTTTTTCAAATTAAATTAAATCTTTTTTTAAAATTTAAATATTGTTAAAAGTTCCGACTAAATAAGTTAAATCTAGAAAAATTTTACCTTTAAAGACGTTTTTTCGTTTCGAAAAATAGCTTTTTCAAATCAGAATGCATAGTGTGCCACGATAAACTAGACCCTACTGTGCTAAACTACCAATCAGAGGGTTGCGGGTTCGATTCCCGCCAGCGACTCTGGGTGTATTAGCAGACAAGTAAAACGCGTTCCAGAATTATACATAGAGACGAGATACTCCATTTTGTCAAACAAAAATACAAGAAATCATATGTGTGTTACAACAACCCGTATTTTGTTGTTGCAAGAGTTAGGTTTTTGACTACAGACATAGGTGACAAAACTTCGGTTGCTAAAATTCAATTTCGTCTGTATTAATTGTTCTTTTGTTGGTAGTATCTACAAAATGTATGGATATAATCGAATTATTCAATTGGAAGCAAATCACAATGAAATTTTTTGACAAAAATTTCACGAAAATTTCTAAAAAAAATATTCCCGATTAGGTCTCCTAATCCCATAAATAGTGAAAAGAGAAAACATCACTTTATATCACTCGTATTGAACAGATTATTACAGATCTGCAACAATTGACAGTTGTGAAGAAAGTAATATAGAACCGTATGGTTATTTTTCAATGGTTGTGGTTTGCAAAGCGAAAGAGAGAGAGAAAGTGATTTAATTAGCAGCTATTTTCTATTGAAACTTTTTATCTCACTACCTTAAAAATTCAATTTACTTACCTATAAACGCCGCTGCACTCATTATCGCCTTATCCATTGAAGAAGAGTCGAAATCACATTGTGAGGCGATCGTTATAATACTCATACCCATGGTCTCGTTAATGACCATCATCAACAGAAGACCACAAGTTAACAGCATAATCCATTGCGTTTTACCGAAACCAATTAGCTCTAAGACATCTTCATAAACAAATTTTTTATCAGATTCCAAACACACATTGCCATTACTTTCAGTGGAAAGACGTGGTGACACTACTATTGATTTGGGCACATTTTCTTGTTTGTTAGGGGGCACTTGAGATTCGTTAGCACTAAGATCTTTATTGATATAGGACATTTTTAAGAATTGTTATTTTTTTTTATTCTATTTATTAAAAAATAACTGATCTAGGTTAATACATATGTATGTATTAAATTATTTTCATTTGCAAATTATTAATTTTTATTTTAAGATTTATTTGATACGTTTTGTGTGTTTAAACCAACTTTGCCAACTTGCGACACATTTCAAACTGATCAAGCGTTTGATTTTAAAGTTAAATGAAAGCATCTATATTTACTGCTGCCTACAACAGTTTCAGTGCGTCAACAACTTCTTTAATCGTTATAACGATTATCATTTTCATTGCAAACTTTCAAGTGTTTGTGTCGCTTGTTGTAGCAGCACACTGTGTGTTTTACCAATTTTATCAACCACTACTCGAGTTATAAAGATAAAAATGAAATGAAAATATTTTCTTTTAATCATCAACTTGCAACTGTCATTTAAAATAAATAACATTTGAAATATTTTAGAATATTTTCATTTTTATCGGGGGTTTGTTAAATTGTTTAATATGTAGATGATAAAAGTAAATATGGAATTGGGAACAAAATTAAAAATTATTTATTGAGGAAGATGTTGATTTAAATGAAATGTAGCTGCTTCAGTTTTTATTATATTTATTTGCATGCGTAATTGCAAATATTATTAAATAGTTTAGATATTATTATGTATTTGTCCGAAGTTTTAATGTGTTATTTTGATCATAAACAATAATTATTTACTTGTTTTAGTTGCATTATAATTAACGGGCAATAAAGTTACAGTTGAGTGCTATGAAAAAGCATGGCATTACTTAATATTTTCATGTTCTAACACTTTATATGAAATGAATCTGTCACTATTATATGGTGTTGGTCTAACAGGTGGTAAATTGTCACTAAATAACTTACAAACAGAATTGATACATCAATATATCGGGAATTCTTCCGGCTCGGTCGCTATTTAAAACCGAGAAAATCGCCCCACAAATGGCTGAGATATAAGGAAAAAACCGGAACAACCTCGATTTTTGGCCTACTAAGGATTACTAAGTCATTAATATAGACAATATGGATATCTAATGATAGATATTTCAAAGTTCATTGCAACGATTTATATAAGGCTATAGTAATATGGAACTACAACGGGTCAAAATCGGGAAAATTATTTTTTAACACTAATATTTTTTTTACCACAAAACATTTTCTTTTCACTAATAAATTTAAAAAAAAAAGATTTAAAAAATTTAAAAAAAAAAAAAATTTGGAAAAATATTTAAAAAAAAAATTTGAAAAAATTTCGAAAAAAAAAATTTAAAACAATTTTGAAAATATGTTTGAAAAACAATTTGAACAAATTTTTTTTTTAAATTTTGAAAAAAAAAAAAATTTATTTTGTTTACCAAAAAATATTTAAAATTTTTATTTTAAAGTATAATTTAATGATGGGTATATAAGATTCGGCACAGCCGAATATGGCTCTCTTACTTGTTTTCACTAATAAATTTTAAAAAAAATGTTTAAAAATTTTGAAAATTTTTTTTTAAATTTTGAATTTTTTTTTTTAATTTTGCGTATTTAAAGTATGATTTTGTGAAGGGTATATAAGATTCGGCACAGCCGAATATAGCTTTCTTACTTCTTCATAATTGAATCAATTAAAGATTCATTCGTCTCCTTCGAGGTATAATAGGTTTTCTATGGGATTGAGATCTGGGGTGATTGCGGTGCTGGAATCATAACATCGATTTAAATAGATTTGTATCCGATTCCAGTCATAGTAGTATCTTTTATGACATGAATTGGACCATAACGGTGAATCATGATGCTTTTTACATAATTTTCTTGAATATCCATTTTGTTTCATTCTATTTTCTTGTAGAAGTTAAAAAGTGGTCATAGTTTAACAATTATAAGAACTTCTATAAATGTATTTTAGTTAAACTTGAATACTTAACAACTCTGAAATCTACAATATTTTCAAAGAAATCCTAAGTTCATAATTTATACTGCTGACATTTGACAAAATGTATTAGAAATTCAAGAGAATTCAGCAGGACTTCGTGAAACGTCTGCCTCCAATTTGGAGGCTATCTTTTAATCCTATTAAAGACAAAAAACTTTTCAAACGCATGTGCTAAATTTCTCTTCACCTCTGTTCAAAGTAACTTCCATGCATCTTACTTAATTGTCACTTTGTTGTCATGATGCCTCCTCTTGTAACCTACTTTTGCAAATGTCAATATCATAACGGATGTTTTTGTTAGTGTGTTCATAAAAATCGTTATTTAAATTTTCATAAATGTTATTTACGGCTGTAAGAGTACGGCGGAGTAAGAGTATTTGTGCCGTTTTAAGATCACTAATTACCCTGTGTTACAAAATATTTTTAAAACAGGTAAGTTTTGCTATATACGGCTGTGCCGAAGAATATTGTATACCCACCAACAATATGTGGATATACATACATATTATTCTGATATAGGGGTTATATTGTGGGTTGGGTCAATTATGGACAATTAGATTTTGGTCCATATAAAACATGCTTATTAATTACATGGTGTTACAAAAAAAAGTTTTTGCAATAACTTGGCGAATAACCTAGTGATGGTTTTAGGTATAGCTGAGTGTATTACAAAACTGGATTTAAAATATCCAATGCACCCTCAAATTTCCGAGATAGGAAAAAGTTTTTGGACTCGCAAATTTAAACATTCTTAACTCAGTCATTATTTAACCGATTTTAAATTTTTAAACGACATTAAAAAGGTACAAATGAGGTATACCTTTGTATACTTGTACATTATAAAGTCTGTTTGTGTACATTAAAAGAAAGTGACTGTTTAAATTTTTGTGTAAATTTGAACATATAAAGAGTTGTTACAATTTGTAAACTTCTAAACAGCTTTTATTTACAATCTAAACAGCTTTTATTACAATTTAAAAGGTGAAAACATAACAATATGATCAAAAATTAATGACTTTAGCTCAATTAAATTAAAGAAAGTGACTATTTGAATTTTTGTATAAATTTGAACAAATAAAGAGTTGTTATAATTTTTTTATTCCGGTTTATTTAACGGAAATAAACCACCGTTTTTAAAAGGTAAAAACGTAACAATATGAAAAATTAATGACTTTAGCTAAAAACCATTATTAACCCCATATAAGCGATAGCTGATTTGTAATCTCTAAATTCTGAGGATAAACAAGTTAATATTTTTGCCTACATCACGGTTATTAAGTTCTTTACATAGGATACATATCAATGAAGGATATTTCTAAAGCCTACCAATGAAGTAAATACAACGCATCTTTCTATATAGAAGAAAACCCGTAAATACCTAGATAATGGTATATTCAAGACAGTAAGATTTAATTTTAAGTCAAACACGACTCAAATTCTGAAGTTATTAATCAATTTTCATACAAAACCAGGCTGTCTGGTTTGCACATATAATCGGGATAAAAAACTAACGGTTTACTTAACAAATATTTGTTTACAAATCAGCAGATCTGAGATCATGTTTTAAGTCTACACTATGTAGTGTTTCCAGCTCGTTTTTAACCGAAACCGAAACCGCGCTTTTTCATGGCCTAAAAACCGAAACCGTAACCGACAATTATTCTTCGGTTTTTACTTTTAATCTATTTTCAGTAGAAAAATTCAAAAATTAGATATGAGAAACAAACTTTTTCATCCAATATCTCTAAAAACAGATCGGTAAAAATATCTTAAGATTTCTTTAAATGTTTTTAATTGTATAACAATAATTGTCTCAGATGATGTAGCAGGCTACATTTCAAGGAAACCTGTTAATAAGGAATGACACAAACTCATTTAAAAATATTGTTCATACGAGTATTTCCTGACAATTAAACTTCAAATTCTTCAAACTTCAAAATAATAATGCAACATTTTTGTAAGAAAGTCTTAGTTATATTTAAATATCCGATAAACGTATGGGGTACTAGCTGACCTGGGTCCATTATTATAGATTCTGGGTCCATTATTATACAAAATGCTAAAGAAAGGTACCACTAAATTCACATTTTGTGAATTCTAACTCATTCAGAATCATGTGTGCCTAATTTTTAATTTTTAGGTTTATTATTATAAAATAGTCACAAAGTATTTTTAGTTGGAAAAAAGTACCTGTGAGTTCCTTTTTAGATTCTAACTCGGTCAGGATCATATGTGTTTAATATAATTAAAAGTATCATCAGAGGAAAAAGTACTAATTTTCCACACTTGAAACACCGTCAAGTTTTAAATCAAAGTAATTTCCTTATTCTAGGTTCAATATTATATTGAAAAATTCAAAAAGTACTATTTGGAGAACGAAAAAATACTCCTTACTTTGGTTTAGTTCTGCATTTTTGGTATCATAATACAATTGAGCACTCAATTCTTGATTATTTCTTTACTGATAAGCATATTAGCCAACTTTAATGTATATATACTGTTACGAATGTTCAATGACAATTTGAATTCAACGGTCTGTAACGACTGCCTGCAGCATTCATCATGTTTGATGGCACGTCCATCATTGACATTGTTTGTAAGTATGGCAACACTAAATGTTTGGGCTGCTGGCAATGACATCGAAAAGCTCTAGAAATCGAATGTACTAGTATGTCCGTTAAGAACATTGTAGATGATTCCCGATAGATGGCGCGTGTATAAATAGTGGCAGAGCTGGCAGTCATGAGTTGAGTTTATGATTGGCGCTGTTAGAGTTAACATCAACTGTCTTGTGCATTTAAGGTTGTACGTAATAGAGTGTGTGTGCATTTCTGCGAATTGATATACGTGTATAAAGACATTGAGTGACTATTTAATTCTGTTGTTGTTGTACATTCTAAATAAATAAAGAGTTGTTACAATTCTAAACTACTAAAACTGCTTTTATTTGCAATCAAAAGTATCCGGTTTATTTAAAGGAAATAAACCCACATTTTTAAAAGGTAAAAACGTAACAATACTCTTGAACACCCGTCAAGTTTGTATAGCATTTCCTATATTATCAACTGATTTTGTTTTTATAACACTTAGGCCATAATTTTGTAAATCACGTCACCAAAATGATATTTATATGGAGCGCAAAAACAAAATTTCAAAAATTTGTTTTTGTTTTATATACAAAATTTTTTAAATTATGAAAAGCAACTCAATGCCTGAATTTTGGTGCGTTTGTTCCATAGAGAAAATATACATAGAGCGGAAACTAAAAAAAAACTGAAACAAAAAAATTACTCAAAAATGTTACACATACGAGTGTTGTTTTTGTTTTCACATATTTTTTTGTACTAATACATTCTCACCACTTAGGTTTTTGACAACTGAGTTAGGTCTTTGACAGGAGAGTTTCCCATCAATGTGTATTTATCTATGGTTTGTTCTGTTCAGAAAATGTATATAAAAAAAAAACAAATTATAACAAACATAAATAAAAATCAAATTGTTGACGTGATTTACAAAATTAGGGCCTTAATATTTATTTCAAATTTTTTAAAACCGAAACCGATCGGTTTTGAAATTCTTCGGTTTTTTGGCAACTCTAACACTATGTGACTCGATGAGGTTTTGTATTTCCCTGTAGCACAGTGTTACTAATGCAAGCAATACAAAATTAACTTTTGCATGCTTATTTAAATTTTAATAAAACTAAGAAAAACGGAAAGTTTCATTTGTTTACCTTTACAACAACTAAATTATCTGTATAATAAAAAAAATTTAAAAATAAATATTCATATTACAAAACAAATAAACAGCGCTGTTATTTCTTCTTTCTTTATTACACATAAAATAAAATCCCATTGTTAAAACAAATGAAAAAATAAAATCAATTGAAATTATATACGATTTTAATTATAAATGTATATTGTTGCGTATTTAATTTTAAATCAAATTATGATAATTTAAAAATTAACATAAATAACCGTAAAAAGAAATCACTTCGCATGAAATTTCTATATTAATTCCAACTTAAAGTGATCTAAATGAACATGATCACTGTTTAGAGGTTATCATGCAGGGTTAGATCTGATTTAACTTTCACCATATTCTCATATTTTGGGAGGTGTAAATACAATATTATGTATTATGAACATTTTCTAAAAAATCAACTTAGAGTTCTATAGATATATCCTACCCTTTACTTGAAAATGTACTAAAATAATGAAAAATCGATTTTTTGTAAGGATCTCTTTAGAAAAATGATTTTCGATAATCTGGGATGACGGACGGACGTATAAATCAATTAAACTTTCAAACAATTAAAAAAATTTCATATAATTCCCTTAGAAATAGGTAAAAAAAAATAGCACGAAATGAAAAATTGATTAAAATAACAAAATTTGAATTCAGTAACAATGATTATTGTTTGTAACGATCTTAACACGTTATTACTAAAAGTATTGAGTGTATGACTTATAAATGCATTTATTTTGAAACATTTGTACAATATAAATTTATTCAAAGTATTGGCCATTGTTAGCTATGACCCTTTTCCATTTTCTAGTATCATATGGATTCCGAGCTAAAAGATCTGCTCATCTTTTGAGGTCAAAGAACGAATCAAGAAAATTTGGGATACCAAAGTGAAGCGTATCCCAGAGAGAGCGTTCTGCTCTCTCTGGGATACGAGCGTATTTTCAAAAATACCGTTACAATTGATTGAAATTTGAATTGGCCTAGACAGAAATGCAATACTGTTCTATTTGTGGATGAACCCATACACAATTTAAGAGCCATGGGATAACATATATGAAACTTCCGATTTGAAATTATTGTGATCAAAAAATACAAACTTAAAGTTATACCAAGGAAGCTTTATCAGATGCGGTTGTAAGAGAATAGCAAAATATTTAATTACAATTAAACCATGGTTCAATACATCGTCGCTGTAAAGCTATTATAAAAAAAAAAAACATGTGATATCCCGCAAAATTCTTATAACTACTTACTTCTTATTTTCTTTAAAAAACCGCTGAAGTTCTCAATTTATTAACAACTTCAGTTTTTCATTCATTATTTTTTTTATTTTGACAAGATTCCATTATTATCAACAAAAAAGCAACTTAAATAAGTTTAATATTCTCCACTTCCTTGATTAAATCCATGTGTTTAAATTCATCAGGCTTTTTGGTGAATGTTTCCAAAAGTTTTAGTTTGTCTTCATCGTGTATGCAATAAAACATCTGTAATTCATTCACCAAACATTGAGCCTCTTGGGCGGTCAATACTTTAGTGTCATATTCGCCACGCATTAGTACTATGCCTTTATCACGCATTTCAGTGTAATGGACTATGGTCAAACATTCAGGAGCATTTTCGGCATGCACCTAAAACACATTTTACTTTACAATTGTTTAAAATTTAATAATTGTTTCAATCACATACCTGATATGCCAGTAAAGGTGTAAAGTGTACTGTATTGCTGGCGAATTGCAGCAGAATGAACTCAAAACCTTCACTTCGTGGTAAAGGCAGCAAGAAAATGGGATGTTCCTTGGCTTTTTCCATTAAATTATTAAACTGTTCTACAGTCAAAGTGGCCGCCAAAACGTCTTTGGTCTTGTGGTATTCAACCCATATTTTGGAGATTTCTTCGGCTGTTTTGTCTTTAATCAATTCTATTTTCATAATATCACTCAACTTCTTGTAGGGAATTTCAGCTTCAACTTGTTCCTTAGGTGCCTTGGGGTTCAACAATTCGGAGTAGGACCTGTTTAAGGCAATTTATTATTAATAAAAGCAATTGTGTATAATTAAATATATGTAAGTAACTTACCTAGCTTGTGACTTGCCTTCCTTTATAGGATTTGCTACCTTATCTACCCTTTCGAGAAATTCTTCAGGTGATGTCTGTTGTAATTTAGCAATTTTATCGGCATACTTATCAAAGTAGGGATTTTTCTCCTTTATCTTGTCCAAAGCTTCTTGAGCACGTCTTTGAGCCGACATTGTTATGTTTCTGATAATTGTTTTATTTACGCTCAATAATCTTAGCGAATTTCTAGCACAAGCCATTCCCTCACAGAAAATAAAAACGGTCGAAGTTCCGTCCAAGAAGTTGTATTTTTTTGGTTCGTTTTATGTAAATGTCAAATTACACAACACATGCAATTCTGATTGGATTGTCACAATGATCAGCTGTCTAATGTTTACTGTGACAAAATATGGTCGAGACTACACCACTTAAACAGTGGTATGACAGCATAAAAATATTAAAAAATAATTGATAGTGTTGATTATCAAATCGTTTTCGTTTTTTAGTCTTCGACAATTTTCTATCTAGCACGTGTGCGATTAAAGGCTTCATATAACTCATTCTCTTCGTCGTTTACATTAACCTCGAGTCTTTTAATTTGGACAAACCCTGGTGGATACCATATTATTGGTGGAGTACCATATATAAATATTGATTTTAATAACAAGGTTTAAGCTTTTCAAGTTCCTGTCTTTCTTTAGAAAGACAGAACCAAAGAATTAAAGTGTTGTGTGTATAACGAAAGCAAAAAAATAACCAAGGGCTAAAGATACAACGATTATTTTAAAATATTTGGTATTTATCCAATGTTAAAAGTAATTTTTAAGTATAAATATTTCAATAAAGTAATATTTTCATAGATTTTTGATAGGTTTTTAACCAGTTTTACCAATAATAAAGGTTTGTTTCAAGTATTTGCAATCATCTCAAAATATTAGTTTTTATGGAAATAAGAAACTGAAAATTACAGTTATTTTATTACGGAACCAATATGTATATACAAATAAATAATGATTCTAATAAATGTGTCTAATTTTGTTACAATAGAATAATTTTAAAAATAAATTCATTAGTAATATAATAGAACAAGTCGATTTTAGTGACCTAGTTTAAAAATAAAATGGCTTATAGAGATGATAAATGCAATATACATTTTTTGTCGGCCACGCCTATTTTCTAGTGGGCGGGTATACAAAGTAAGATATAAAATACCTTTCTAACGATAACTATTGTCCAAATCTGGCAAAACCGATTGTTTGACCGGAATTTTTTAAAACCTATCATCAAATAATAATTATAGATGTAAAATAAAAATATATATATATATATATATATATTTCTATTAAAATTCATATCTACTGGCTCTGCTTAGTAAAGTTTCCTGTATTGCTGGGCTTTGGCAGTGCTCAAGGATTTTCTCTATTGTATATCAAACACCGGCTTCGCTTAGTAAAGATTTACTGTATTTACGGACTTCGGCTGTACGCAAGGATTTTGTACTCTATATCGGAAACAGGTTTAGTAAAGATTTCCAGCATAACACGCCTTTGCTTAGCATACATACCTTTCTCTTATATCTAGGGATCTATACCACCTACATATTCATATTATAACTAAAATTAATACATAATCGTTAGTCTTTTTTTTTAGTTTTTAACAAAATATCGGATCAAAAATTTATTTTTCCCGGGATTTGGTCAATAGTCGGTCGGTTCATGTTAATATATCATGGACTTTTAAATTCCTTTCATATGATAAAGAAAAAATACAGTTTCCAATATATAGGCTAAAATGTTTGTCATATTTAGAGCGCCGCTCACTTGAAAATAGGCTCGACCGACAAACACAACGCAAAGCTCCACTTATGATACAATTTTGGAAATGATTTGAAACTAAATCAACTTAAACCGATTGATTTAATAATTTCAGTTATTCTTTTAATTTAATATATTCAACTAATTGCAAAGTTATTTATATTAATTTAATAATAATTACTTTTTTCTGCATTATGGGCGTTGTATAATTTAACTTTAATTTGTCTGCCCACTGTAGTTAAAATACAACCCTACAGTGTTGTTTGTCCCAAAAACGGCTGTCAATACTTGAAGGCATTGCCAACATAAACGATTTTCCGGCAATAAGTCATCATTATTTCTTCTTTTATGGTCACACACGAGATCTCTAATATTTAAGTGATTTTTTGGAAAAAACATTTGTTACAATTTTCGCAAATTTCATTAAAAGTAGTGTATTAATTAACAAATAAACAATGTCATCCGGTGAAGGAACCAATAAACCAGAACAAATCAATTTAGCCAACTTAAGTTTGGAGCAATTGGTACAAATTAAACAAGAATTTGAGCAGGTAAGTTGATGCAAAAAAAAATAAATTTTTGATAAATGAATAAAAAAAAGTGATGAATTAAAATTTGTATGAATTTTATAGGAAATCAGTGGTATACAAGAGTCTTTACAAACTTTGTATAATTGTAAAGCCAAATATGCCAGTTCCAAGGAAGCTTTAGAATCATTCCAACCCGATTGGGATAATCGTCAAATTCTTGTTCCCTTAACCAGCAGTATGTATGTGCCCGGCCGCATTAAGGATTTGGACAATTTCGTAATTGATGTTGGTACTGGCTACTATGTGGAGAAGGTAATAAATCGATATATATAAATTTTTCATTATATCTGATAGGTTCCGGATCGGAGGTATAGTAATTTAAAAAATTTCTTCGAGTATATTAATATTTACCGCAAAATGATTTAAAATAAAATTTTAAAATCGTATATATTAAAAATAGATTTTGTAATATTATACCAGCAAAATTTGCTTTTTTAAAAAAGTGTTTCTATAGACAAATTTCATTTAATAAAACATATTTTGATTTGACAGATTATCAAAAATCTTTCCTATAGAATAGTTTTCAGATACAATGTTCTCTATGATTTTCTATAGGATTTTTTGTTTGATCTCAAAAATGAATTTTATACCTATATTTTTTTCAATTCTGGTGCTCAACAAAATTTTCTATAAACAATATATAGATTTTAAACAATATTTTTCTATACACAATGAAGTTGGAAAATGCTGTAAATAAAAACAAATTCTGACCCCAAGCTCAATAATTATAATAAAATGTTGACCTTTTGCAATTCTTCAGTAATTAAATTATATTTATTACCTATCTAGAAAAGTTATAATATTTGTTTAATAAATTTTACATTTAATTTCACTTTTAGAATCTCGAAGCATCGAAAGATTATTTCAAACGTCGTGTTGAATACGTCCAAGAACAAATTGAAAAAATCGAAAAGATTCAAATTCAAAAGAGTCGTTTTTTGAATGCTGTGATAGGAGTGACTGAAATGAAACAAATGGCCGCCGTTAAACAAATGCAACAGCAACAACAAACAGCTTAAATGTAATACACAGAAAACAAAAAAACAAAAACACTGGACTCTCTTTTTCATTCATCTAACAAAACAACATGTTCAATACACTTTTAAAGAGTTTTTGTCGAAAAATATAATACAAAATAAAACACTTGAAAAAAAAACCTAAAATTAATCGAGTTTATTAATTATAAATTTATTCGTTTCATTTTCTACTAACAACAATTAACCACAACAAATTATTTAAACTTAAATTTGATTTTAATTTATTTTTTACTTGCTAACGATGTTTATTAATCTTTAAGTTTCTCTATTGTGGCATTTAAAACTTTAATCTTTTGTTCGTAGATTTCTTTCAATTCTCTATGAATTTTCGTTTGTAAATCATGTTCTACTTTTAGTTTGTCATACACACTCTTCGATATGGCCAATTTCTTTTCGGTGATGGTACACTTATCCTTTTCCGCCTTGATCCACAGATGAGATTTGTCCAATCTGGTTTGCATGTGTTCACATTCGGCAGTTTTTAAATTCAACATGTCTTTGGTTACTTGTACAACATCTTTCATGGCCTCAACTTGTTCCTTTAGTGTAGCAATTTGTTGTTCTTGTTGTTTATTGACTTTAGTCTTTTCGAAGAGTAAAGTTTTGGCTTTCAACAATAATTCCTCTTGATCTTGTTTAGTTTTGGGAGCATCTACACCACCCAACATAACCGACTGTTTTAGCGATTGCTCCAGCTGATTAACTTTCTTTTTAAGTTTTTCATTTTCACCCAAAGATTCCTGGAATATTACAGCACTTTACTTTTGGAACTTTTTATATTTATAAAAATAAAATAAAAAACTAACCTCCAAATCTTTACGCAAAGCACCTATACGTTTACGCGATTCTTCTACCAATTGTTGTTTCTCACTTTCCAATGTGAATACCATATCTAATAATTCATTATTATTAGTTTGATTTCCCGATGGATTTTCCACAATTTCTTGTGCCTCATTATTGTTAATGTCTCCCACAATTTCACCGTTATTTTCAGCCATATTTTAACAAGATTTTTAACGTTTTTTCAACAATTTATGTTACAGAAATGTGCTTTTTTACTACTAAATTATATTTTAGTAATCCGTTTCTTTCGATTTTCTTTTTCTAAAATCGTGTGTATTGAATGAAGAATTTTTCCTTTTGACTTTCTTCACGTAGTTTCGGTTGCATGTTCTATTTTTAGGCGCATTTTATGTGTATATTTTGTGAAAATTCATTTTCATTCGTACTTCTTTATGTGTTTTCATCACAATATTTTTGGGTTTCATGTGAAGGGGAGGGTGGGGCTATAAATTTTATTAAAACAATTTATAAACATAAATGTTTTCGAATTTTGTTTTGATTGGTATTTTTATTTTGGAGAAAAGCATATTCATGAAAGAGCAGAGAGAAGATGCAATTAGAAAAAAATTCAAAATTATTTATATTTACATACATACTTTTGAAAATATTATGAACTAAAATGAGATATAACGATATTTTTGTGTAAATTTAAATATTTTTCTTCTAATTTGCGTTGTTGTATTTTTTTATATATTACATTTGTTTTAATAAAACCTATATGGAACTACGAATAAACGTTATATGATTTAATTAAATTCAATTCCAAGTTTCATCAAATGATTTTCACAATAACTACCCATAATTTGATTACAAGGTTTACAGAAACGACCATAGTACTATTGACTGGACAGTAACTTTTATATATCTTTAAATAATGTGCAACACAATCAGAATTATAATCGGACTTATACTACCCAATATATGCTGATGAGTATAAAGTAACTTGTAAATACGAAAGCTACTTGGGAAACGTGAAATGTATCATATATCTTTCATTCGAAGAATTTTGTCTGTATTATAGAAAAGCTTTTAAAATACATACTACTGTATTGTATAAGGTTCGTCCGATCTTGTTGTGCTTAATGCTTTAGTCTAAATTCAAAATAATGGAGAAAATTCAGATGAACAAAAAAACTATTTAATCGAAATATTAAATACTTTCTTCTACTATAGGTATATTTTTAACACCGCTACTAAATTTTACATACATATCGCTCATTTGCTGCAACATTGTCATAACTCAAAAAATTAAATTTTTCAGGAGACGCAATTTTAGTTTTTAAACCGATATATTTTTTATATTTTAAGGAAATTCATAAACACATAAACACATAGGTTATGAAATTAGGACAAAATGCTTCTATGGCGACGAAGACGTTGTCAGTTTTTAAAACCACTTATTTATTATGCAATGGTGCTATTAACACGAAATTTTGTTTTTTTGAATGATGACGTTGTTGCAGCAAATGAGCGATATGTGCATATATGTAATTTATTTAAAAAATTTTGCATTATTGACAATTTGTTTAAAGATAGGGTTTTTTATACAAAAATTTATTTTTAACAGAAATAGAAAATAATGATTATTCTTGAAATTTCAAACAAAAAATTCATATTAGGTCTGTTCATTTACTTTCCCAAAATCAAAATATACAAAATTACTCTCTTAAATTCTCAAAAATAGTAAAAAGTAAATGAACGCTTTTCCAGTAACAAAAAATTTATACACACAATTTTCATATTTTTTCCTTTTAAAATGTATAAATAATCACATTTTCTTCAATTTTATTTTTTTCACCACAAAAATAAAATTGTAAATAAATAAACAATAACACAAAACATATGAAATATAAGCTGCTAACTATTACGAGTTCAAAATAGAACTTGTAATAGTTTGCAACGAGAGAATACTCTCTAAAATTTATACGCTCTTGATTTTTTCTCTACTTGCAAGTTTTTTGAGTTAATGAACGCTTTTCCAGTAACAATTGTTACTAACTAGTAACAACTTTTAGCTATTGAACAGAGCTGTTGTTACGTTTTCAACTTTTTAAAACGTTGGTTTATTTCCTTTAAATAAACCGGATACTTTTGATTGCAAATAAAAGCCGTTTAGTAGTTTAAAATTGTAGCAACTCTTTATATATTTAAAATGTACAACAACAAGAGTTCAAATAGTCACTCAGTGTCTTTATACACGTTTATCAATTCGCAAAAATGCACACACACTTTATAATGTACAAATTCAAATGTACACGAGAGTTGATGTTAACTCTAACAACGCCAATGAGGAACTCACTCACGACTACAACCTCTGCCACTATTTATACACACGCCATCTTTCGTTAATCTTCTACAATGATCTTAACGGACAAACTAGAACATTCGAATTCTAGAGCTTTCGATGTTACTGTTAGCAGCTAAAACATTTAGTGTTACCATAGTTACAAACAATGCTAATAACCGCATGCTATCAACATTGTTGATAAGTAGAAGCTTCTACGGAAGGACGTGTTTATAATAGGGTTCTATAAGTCGATTGTTCGATTGTTCGAACAATCGACTTTTTGCTGAAAAAAGTCGAAAAGTCTAAGTCGACTTTTTGGTCACAAAAAAGTCGAACTTTCGATTAGTTATCACAAAAGTCGAATAGTCGATAAAAGTCGAAAAAAGTCGATAAAAGTCGAATAGTCGATAAAAGTCGACTTTTAAGATTGTTAAAATAATTTTTAATTGCAACATTATACTAAAACAAAATATGCACAGAATAACATAATAATTTTATGTTATTGCAATTTGGTACACTTACATTTTTTCTAGTGTATGCAAAAATAAATAATAAGTAAATGTTCATACAAAAATGCTCTTTCTACATATTATATATTATCGCCTTAATACATTTAATTTTTATTGCTAAAATTAACACAAGGCGCATCAATAAATGCAGAAACCATGTATTTTTTACAAAAAATGGTAAAAAGTCGAAAATAGTCGGAAAGTCGAAAATAGTCGAAAAAAGTCGAAAAGTCGAAAAAAGTCGATTTAACTAAAAAGTCGAAAGTTCGAAAAGTCGACTTTTCATAAATTACCAAAAGTCGAAAGTTCGAAAAGTCGACTTTTTAAAAATCGAAAAAAGTCGAAAGTTCGAAAAGTCGACTTTTTGTTTCAACTATAGAACCCTAGTTTATAAACATGATGAATGTTGCAGGCAGTCGTTACAGACCGTTAAATTCAAATCGCTAAATTCGTAACAATATTATACAAGGAACAAAAAAAGAATTGACTTCTTCAATGTCATTCTCTGAAGATGTACTATCATTAATTTTTATTTACAGTCGATAGTGAGTCTGGGTTGATTAACAACTCGCGCATCATTATTTCTTAAGAGCAATCTACAATATTACGTCTCGTTCTGGCGCGTGTGTGATGTAATGCTTTGTATAACGGTTCCTGTTCTACGTCGTTTTCACCAACGGCGTGTCTTTTAATTCGAATAAACTCTGAAGGAAAACATAAAAACTTATCGATACTGGTCTCCAAAATTCAAATCATTAATTGCCAGAGTTCCATTCGACTAGAGACTTACTTGAATCGAATCGACGTGGAATAACCTTGTAATTTGTCGTTATACTCCGCTATCAAGGTTGAAATACAAAAAAAAAAAAAAAAAAATATTATTTGAAAAACTTTAGACCAGAAACTCTCCTGTCAAAGACCTAACTCAGTTGTCAAAAACCTAAGTGGTGGGAACATAGAGAATAGACATAGAGCGGAAACTCTTCTGTCAAAAAGCTAACTCATTTGTCAGAAACCTAGGAGGTAAAAATGCATTAGTAGAAAAAAACTATGTGAAAACAAAAACAACACTCGTATGTGTGATTATTTTGAGTAAAATTTTTGTTTGAGTTTTTTTCTAGTTTCCGCTCTATGTGTATTTCTCTATGACCAGACCATAGAGACAAATTGCATCTATATGTATTTATCTATGGATATAATAGAATCATTCTCTTGGCAAGAAATCACAGCGAATCTGTTTTATACTATGTGCAGAAATAATACTGTATATAACAAAAAAAACGTTAAAAAAAAGCTCAGGGAATTCAATTTGAGTTAAATTCACTAAAATCTTAATTCGGAATTAAAAAGAAGTCAAATGTTTTTATTTGAACTGAATTAATTTTACTTACCCCCATTAAAAGGATTTTGGTTAGGTGTTGTTAACTAGTAGTTATACTGTCGGTAAAATTATTTTTGGATGAAAAGTGTCAGTATAACTATTAGTTAACACATAACCAGGGGGATTACTCACTAATTCGATTCGAAAGGAAATCGTTTTTCGAACATTTCCGTTTTCGGATTGAGTTACGCGCTAAGCCCCCAGACTTTTGTTAAAGTGAATTAGGGAAATAAAACCATATTTTGTATGTTTTAAAAAAGCGTGTTTTATTTTAAGTTGTTCTTTTATTTATCAAAAGTCCTTATTATCAACTTGTAGCTTGTAAACACAAGGAAGGATTTTTCATGTATTTTTTTTTTATTATTTAAAAGGATGTGAGTAATACAATTTGTAGAGATTTATAATTAAATTAAACAAGAAAATAAGAAATTTGAATAAAACCAACATGACTTTTTTGTGAAATTAAAAATGGGATTTGTGTTTTTAAACAATTAAATTGTTAATAATAAAGTGTATTTTTGTTTGTTTGTTGTTTAGGTGTTTAATGATTTAAATGCTTAAAGGAAAAAGAAAAATAAGACAATTAAACGAAGATGATGTTTAACTAAACTTAATAAGAAAAATGTTAAATTATGAAATTTAAAGTTCGCCTGCAGCGCAAGCATCGCCATAAGATTTGCCTTGTTTCTCTTCGGGATTCAATTTGATCATGTCATCAATACGCAATATGGTAATGGCGGCTTCTGTAGCGAATTTCAAAGATTTGATTTTAGACATGGCTGGTTCCAAAACACCAGCTTTTTTGTTGTCACGCACAACACCCTCGATCAAATCCAAACCGGTCCACTTCAATAGAGCGTGTTCGGCTTTAGTTTGGCTGGAATTGTGGTAGGCACGCAATTTAGCTACCAAATCGGTGGCATCTTTAGCTGCATTAACAGCCAATGTCTTGGGGATAACCAACAAGGATTTGGCAAATTCAGCAATAGCCAATTGTTCGCGGGAGCTCTATAAATTTCAAAAAATAAAATCATGGTTATTGTTTGTTAAAGTTTTGTCGGAAAATATAGAACTTACCAAAGAAGTAGCAAAGTTTTCTAAGTAGATGGATAAAGCAGCCTCAACACAGCCACCACCAGCAACAACTTTCTTGCTTTCCAAAACACGCTTAACAACACACAAAGAGTCATGAATAGATCTTTCCATTTCATCACAGTAAAAATCATTGGGACCACGCAAGATGATGGATGCGGCAGCTCTATAAATTACAAATATGGTCGAAAATATTTAATAAACAATTTACAAGATTGAAAAACATTTTTGATAAAAAATATTTTGCTTGCTTTACTAAAGGGTATACAAATGTCTTGAGAAATTTTGATGAAACAATATTACAAGTTTGACTTGTTTAAAATATTTTTAAGTCAAATCTTAATATTTAAAAATCACTTCAATATTACCTGGCTTTAGTACCCTTGATCAGGATCAATTCATCATCACAGATACGCTCTTGGGCAACTTCAGCAGCTTCACCGACCATGGAGGCATCGAAACTTTCTTCACCATCCATATTAGTCAACGATGTAAGGAAAGCAGCACCAGTAGCCTTAGCAATGATTTTCAAATCGTTCTTCTTAACACGTCTAACAGCCATGGCGCCAGCTTCAACAAAGTATTTCATGCACAAATCATCAACACCACCGGAGCACAAGACAACATTAACACCAGTAGACAAAATCTTGTTGATGCGTTCCTTGGTAATGTCCAATTCACGGGCACGGATACCTTCCAACTTATCGGGATCGTTGATTAAAACCTGAACACCCATTTTCATTTTGGTCTTTTGCAAAGAGAAGTCCAAACAGGCGACTTTAGCATTAACAATCTTTTTCGGCATTTGTTGGGAAGCAATGGTGCAATTCAAGGCATAACCAGGGATCAAAACAGATTCGCGGGCAGATTTGCCATGAGCCTTCAAAACATTGACGGCTTTAATGGAATAGGCGGCATTTCCCTTGGGGTCAGTAATCTGCAACAAAAATTTTCAAATGTTAACATTCATTCATTTGTTATACTTTAAAAAAAAAAAACAAAGCAACTTACTTTGACAGCATGTGCAGCATCAACAACCATGGCTGAGAAGAAATCAGCATCAGCACCAATAATTTTGGAGCTCATGGAGGTTTTGGCAATATTAATCAAAGTATCGTGACCTAGTTCATCAACTGGGGCAGTCAAATGCTCTGAGATATATTTGCAAGCTTCCTTGCAAGCCAAACGGTAGCCAGAAATGATAGAAGTGGGATGAATTTTTTGTTTAACCAACTCATCGGCATTCTAAATGTAAACATCAAAAATATTAATAACTATTAGAGTATAAAACAATTCAATAATAAATTTACCTTAAGTAATTCTGCAGCCAAAATGACAACAGAAGTGGTACCATCACCAACTTCATCATCCTGTAATTGAGCCAACTCAACTAAGACCCTGTAATAAATTCAATATTAAATTAAAAATTTGCCAATTGACAGTTAATTATTTGTAATTACTTAGCAGCAGGATGTTCAACTTCCAATAATCTCAAAATGGTGGCACCATCATTGGTCACTGTAACATCACCAATATCATCGACCAACATTTTGTCCAAACCTACAGGGCCCAATGAACTCTTTACAATGTTGGCAATGGAACTGGCAGCCATAACTACAATTAGAAAATAATCATCAACAATATACATATTCCAAAATGACGTCACTCTATAAACAAGCACAAGTCAGACAAACTCCCACCTAGGAAGCCAAAAAAGAATTTTGCAAACATAACCTCAATCGAATTCGCATTAAACAAACTTTTAAAAGCATTTTGTTTAATTAAAATCTTAACTTCAATTAGCAAATTTTTTTTAAAATTAAATTATCTTGGTCTATCAGACATATTTTTACACATGTGTTTCTTTAGAAAAGAACATCTTTTAGGCCATGCCGGCTGCACCTTTAACAGTTGCCTGTGCGTTTATAAAAGAAGCATCTGTTCATTCTGTGGTTAATAACTCACCATTTTGTGTACGCACGGGTTGACCCGATTGACGGTTACCGGCTATGGATAAAGCACTTGCAATTGTAGACATATTTTGATGATTTATTTAAATGTTTTCTATGTTAAACTTATTAAAAACGAGTTAATTGAAAATTTTCTTCAGCAGCAAAAGACCAAACCGCCTGACTCACAATCGTTAATACTTTTCTGGAATAAATGTGTTGAGGAGTAGTTGTAAGAAAAACGTAGTAGTAAATTGTTTATTTAGATAAAAACTTGGTAGCACTAACATTGTTTACTGTTCGTGTAGGTAATGCCGTTATTTTTGAAGAACTGTTGTATCAACATTTTTTATTTTTTTTAATTTTGAATGAAAAATAATCATAGGCATAAACCATCATCAAACAGCAACTAGCTAATATAAAAACCATCACTGTCACACTAGTGATGCTAGGCTGACAACCAACAACATATTACTGAATTCAATAACCAACAAATGCACTGCTGCCAGATTTTAAGTGGTTGACAATACATATAATGAAAACCTTAATGTATACCAATCGATCAAACGATATCCATCCGTCTGGTGTACAAAGTACAGGTCGCCATTTTAAAGATATGTATATTGATCAAATTTGGCAGATGCATTTTTTTCGGCCCAAATAGGGCTTATAGTTCTCATAAAAGCCCACTTCTGAAAATCATTTTATCGAGCATAAATCTCTTAAAAATTTTGGTATCCACATAGTATTCAACAGGAATAAGTTTCATATAGACATAAATCACACAACCTAAATTCATGGCGTTCGGTGTTTAATTGGCCATAGCTTCATATCTAAAATCACTTTAACAAACACAAATCTCTTGGAATCCATATATAATTTAACAAAAATATGTTTCATATAGCCATTATTGTGGCGATCGGTCTATAATTGCTCATAGTTCCCATATAAGGCCCAGTTCCGAAAATCACTCACGAAAATAAATTATTGAAATTTTAAAAGAAATTTGAATGAATTTTTTTCCCATTTACTCAGTGTAGGCTATTTGTTTAGTTTTTTGACCAGTGTATGTGAACCCCTACGCACAGCCAAGTGTTAAAAATTGATATATGTAATTATGCTCCGTTTTATGTTATTTTCGTACTGGAATCTCCAAACTAGGGTCATATATTCCTAAGCGTATGGATACATAACATCGTTTAAAATGGATATGTATCCGATTGCAGTCATGTTAATGATATCTTGCCCTATAAAACCAGCCTTACACTATAATATTGTCTTATTTGTGTACTTGGGGTCCAGTCTTTTTCTATTCGGTAGTCTTACAAATGTTGTAGCCTTATTTGCCCTGCTGCTAACAGTTTGAAAACTAATTCCCAATTTGACATTAATGATAACCTCCCGGAGAGTCATTCATGGGAATATCTTTAACTCTATCTCCCAAATTTTAAGTTTTTAGAGTAATTATCTGTTACTTTATAATTTTAGAAAATCCTGATTTATAAAATTAATATTTACAAAAACTTATTGTTGAATATTAAAAATAAATATTGAAATACTTAATACATGATACTTTTTATATCCTTTCTTTAATATTATTTTTGTTTTAGTCTTCTTTCTTTCAGAAGTTTAAAAGTTTCCATCGGTTTGTCAATGCTAAGAAGTATAACGACATTCTATAAAAATCTAGAAAATTTTAATTTATCTCAGAGATATTCATTTTGGTAAAAGGTCATGTTTTTGAAAACTGAATTTACGTAATATATTGTTAAGTTTTTACCTTTTAAAAACGGTGGTTTATTTCCTTTAAATAAACCGTATTCTGTATAAAAATGCACTGGTAATGCAGTTGATGTTAATTCTAATAGAGCATATGATAAATTTTCTGCCATCTTAAAGTAGTTTCATGAATTATAATTCATTAATTATCTATCTGAAGGAATAAACTAGAATGTTCTATTTCTAAAGCTTTTAGCAGCTATGTTAATGTTAGCAGCTTTAACAGTTAATGTTGTTACACTTACAAACAATATTAATAAAATATGTTATCAACATTGTTTTTGCTTATAAACATGATGAATGTTGCAAGCAGTCATTACAGATCGTTAAATTCAAATCGTTAATGCAACATCGTAACAATATATTTCAAATAAAGTTTTCATTACACTATTGAAAAGTCGTTTATAATCCCATATTTTCTAAGCTTTGATATTTTTACAAATAAAGCTTGAGTGTCTGTAATTCTCATAAAAATTGCTAATTTCAGCAAAAAATAACTTAATCTAAAAATACAATTTCTTAAAAAATAATATAAAATCTGAAATAATTGCAAAAGAAAAAATTTACGAAAATTATATTTAATATCAAAAAATCACCAAAACTCAGACTATCTCGTGCTCTGAGTGTACTTTGTATAAGTACACTCAGCAAGTAATGATGACACCTAAACTTTTTCAATGTTGGTCTCATACTTTTGTACATATTTCCTTGGCAAATCCTTACAGCAAAAACACTTTACCAAAAGAAAAAAAAAAAAAAAATGAACAGACAGAATACTGAAAACATAAAAATAACCTTTACCTTACTCTTTGCATTTTTCAATTGTTCAGGGTAAATGATTTGTATCTTGAAATTAACTTGTAAGCATCACATTTCACTAATTCGTAACATTTTCACAACATTTAAGCACAATGAAAAACGCCAACAACATCAATAACACCAAACAACAAATACATAATGAACTTTTAAATTTCTAAAGAGCTTTTCTCTTTTGTACATAAATATAAATGTATTAAAGGTGGGTTGACTTAAAACTCTTCCTCCAAGGGTGTTTTTATGTATAAACAAAGTGTAAACATGATTAGATTGTTGTTGCATGCAACACAAATAATTTTAAAAGTCAATTTCACTTTCAATTGTGTCTGAGGCTGTTTTTTTTTTTTAATTTTGTTTGTTGTGGGGAGTAGTAGAAGCATTTTTATGAACTAAGAGTAATTTCATATGTAATGAAAGTGAAAAAAGAGCTTTTGTATTTGTTCACTTGTTGGTCTTTCGCACAATGGCTCATATTAATATGCAATTTTAAATAATTGATTATACATGTTTATTAGGTTAGTGTCCAAAATAATTTTGATCAAAAATTTAGTTAGTTAATTGCTTGGAATCTTAGCTAGTTCAATAAAGTAACTAAAAGAAAAACTATTTTACACGACTACATTTGAGCGTGTATTAATATGTCGATAAAATTGTGTCCATAATACACATAATTTTGATGAAAATCTACATTGTTGGTACTTCTTCTTTTAATATGTATATCGGGATTGTCAAAAATGCTAAAAAATATATATATATCCTACACCATGAGAAGTATATAAGTTTGTCAACGCGTTTGTAATTTCCACATTTTTCATTTGTGATCCTATAAAGTACATAACGCTCATTTGCTGCAACATCGTCATAATTCAAAAAAAGTCGTTTCGAGAAAAACGGCTTTGAATGTTTTATGACATTTTACTATTTCTTAAATAAATTTTCAACAAATCATGCAATTTCATACCATAGGGTAACAAGAGACGAGACGTAATTGTCAAAAACCTAAGTCTGTTGTCAAAAACCTAACACTTGCAACAACAAAATACATGCTAGTCAATATATTTTGTTGTTGTATCAGACATATTATTTGTTGTATTTTTGTTTGACAAATCGAAGTGTCTCGTCTCTATGTATAATTCTCTATGGCTAAAACTATATGAAAGACTATAGAACGGCGCAAATTTTGTATTACTTAGTTCAAAAAACACGGATTTTGAGTTATGTCGTTGTTGCAGCAAATGAGCAATATGTAAATATATCGTTAGAGATAGCGGAGTCGATATAGCAATGTCCGTCATGCCGTCGGTTGAAATCAACTTTCCGAAGCCCCCACCCAAATAACTTACATCAATATATCAGATACATGTCCGTAATTTCAGAAAATGGAATTCAAGTTGAAAGCAAGTGTATTTCAAGCATTGAATAATAGCCATGCAATTGAATTACAGTTGTATTACACTTTATTTCAAAAGGATTCTCCAGTAAAAAGGAGACATAAATTCAAGTCATATATTTTTTGTTTGAAAATCATTTTAATTTTTTCAAATACTCAAGTCAATTCCAACAAAATGTTCAAGTGCTATCAGTGCTTAATTACTAATGGAGTAAAAATATTTGGTAATTTGTATACCCTACACCACCATAGTGGGGAGGGTATATTGGATTTGTGCAGATGTTTGTAACGCCCAAAAATATTAGTCTAACACCCACCTTAAAGTATACCAATCGACTTAGAATCACTTTCTGAGTCGAATAAACGATGTCCGTCCGTCCGTCTGGCTGCCTGGTTGTCCATGTAAACCTTGTGCGCAGAGTACAGGTCGCAATCTTGAAGATATTTCGATAAACTTTGGTAAATATCATTTTTTCTGCCCAAGGACCAAGCCTATTGAAACTGGCTAAAATCGGTTCATTATTTCACCTAGCCCCCATACAAATGTCCTTCCGAAATTGGACTTTATCGGTCATAAATGTTTAATTTATTTAGGTATCTACACAAGTTTTTCTCCAAATAAGTTTTATATATACGAAATTCATGTCACCAAATTTTATTATGATCGGACTATAATTAGTCATAGCTCACATATAAGGCCTGCTTCCGATAATCACTTTAACGAGCATAAATCTCTTAAAAATGTTGGTATACACATAAAATGCAACATAAACAACTTTCATACCACTTTATTTCATGGTGATCGGTGCATAATTGGTCATAGCTCCCATATAAATCCTGCTTCCGATAATCACTTTAACAAGCATAAATCTCTTTAAAATGTTGGTATACACATAAAATGCAACATAAATAACTTAAATACAAACATTGTTAGGTCACCGTATAATATTTACTAATATTATTTATTGTAATTATTCATTTCATTAATTTGTTTAATTTTCCATTTTTGATTGTATTAAATTTGTTCATATTTTTAACTCACTGTTGTCACAGTAATTTGTTAGCATTTTTGTTCATACTAACCACTGTAACTTATTTTGGTAATGACCCGTTAGTTTTTATTATTTGTTTCTCACTTCAATTCTTGTAACAAGTGTGTTGTTGTTGTTCTTAAAAATGCAATTTATTTATTTTGGAGACTTATTGTATGTATGTTGTTTTTGCATACTTTAATGTAAAAACAAGTTCAATAGTACATTGGAAGTGAGAAACAAATAATAATACAACAACAACAGTGTAGCCCTTATTTACATGATCAATTGTTAGGCTTAAGAACATTAATTTTAAATAAAGAAAACATTGTCGTAATTGAATTCAAATAAGAATCATCGCCCGTTTCATTTTGTCGGTACCATAATCGCAATTTCTTTTAGTTTCGGTTTATAATCACTGCCCAACAACCTTTCAGCAACATATAGATAACAATTCGACATATACAGAATTGCTCTATATCGTTGCCGGTGAAGAAAAAGCTCTTCATCGTACAAACATTAATCACACTACTTAATTTCATGGTGATCGGTCCATAATTGGTCATAGCTCCCATATAAGGCCCACTTCCGAAAATCGTTCACGAATACAAATTATTGTAATTTTGAAAGAAAAATGTTTTTGCTCATTTACTTAGTGTAGGGTATTATATGGTCGGGCTTGACCGACCATACTTTCTTACTTGTTATCCGTAGAGTTGTTTCGAATGTAAAATCTATATATAAAAAATTAATGAATTCGCTCGTATTCGCCTGAATTCGCCACCGACACCATCTGGCAAATTCAGGCAAATACGAACTTGATTTTTTCCTTTTGCTGCACAACGAAGTACCGAAATAGTGAAATAAAAACATTTTTTATACCCTTCACCTTCGTGAGAAGGGTATATACAGTGGTGGCCATGAGGTTAGCACACTTCATACTTGCTGTTTTCTAAAGCAAATTATTTAATTTCATTGCAATTATAAACTAAAGTTTTTGGTAATTAGTGTTGTTTATGGTGTGATCAATAAGTCCCGTTACTTTTTTTTTGCATTCTATCGCTATTCTCTTTCAAATTTGCATTTTAGTGCAGTAATATGTAAAATAAGCTGGACACAATTTTAGCACATATAAGTATAATTAAATTTTTTAAAAGTTTTTTGAGGGTATAAATATTAATTGGTAAGTTTAGGTATTATTTAATCAATGAGGAAGACAAACTGACTTAATAAACATTATTTAGATATGGCTAAAAAAAAATGGTGTACAGAGGAACAACGAAAGATTATTCAACAAATGAACTCGAGAGGAACAAGTATAAGTGAGATTGCTTATACTTTGGAATGCTCCAGGAAGATGGTTTATAATGCATTAAGACATATTCAGAAATATAAAACATCTAAAAATGTTACACAGGCTCCTCGGCCCAGAAAAACTTCACGTAAAGAGGACTCTTTAATATACATAGCCTCTGTCGAAGATCCTTTTAAGAGCTCCACCGTAATCCAGAGAGAAATTTCAGGAAAATATGGTATCAACGTGTCCAGCAAAACGATAAGAAGAAGACTTAAGGAAAAAAAATTACGTGGATGCATTTCTCAGCATAAGCCACATGTTTCAAAAAAGAACATACAAGCTCGGTTGTCCTTTGCTCGTGAGCATTTGGAAAAGCCGTTAATTTTTTGGAAAAATGTCCTTTGGAGTGATGAATCTAAATTTTGTAGATTCGGATCGGATGGTAAGAGGTATGTATGGCATCCTCCGAACATGCAACATAATCCAAAGTACACCAGTAAAACAATAAAACACGGTGGGGGTAATGTGATGGTGTGGGCAGCATTTTCTGGGTATGGTGTTGGTCCTATAAAAAAGATTGATACTCGTATGGACCAGTATGTATACCAGAATATACTTCTAAATACAATGATACCTTATGCAGAGGACAACATGCCACTTAGGTGGCGATTTATGCAAGATAATGATCCAAAACACACCTCACGCTTAGTGAGGTGTTGCTTGGAATCGAACAATATCGACGTGTTAAAATGGCCAGCCCAATCTCCGGATCTCAATCCTATTGAGAACCTTTGGAATGATGTGGAGCAGCATGTAATAAGAGAAAAGCCTAAAAATTTGGCCGATTTATGGAAAGAAGTAGAAAAAGCTTGGAATGATATTTCAGTGGATCGCTGTATGGCCCTTGTAGAAAGTATGCCAAGGAGACTAGCAGCTGTGATCAAAAATAAAGGGTATCCAACTAAGTACTAAGTTTTTAGTGAAATAAGTTTTTTTTGTTTTGTTACTTTTTTAATATGAATAAACTTTTTTATTTTGTGCTAAAATACTGTCCAGTGTTTTTTTGAGGTTATTCTATTCTGGATAGAAAAACGCAAAATATATATAAAGGAATAATGCTGGACATGATGGGACGTGATCTTAGAAGGACAAGTAACACACATGCAAAAGATATCATAAAAAAATTAAGAAATATAGGAAATATTTGCGTTTAAAAATAGCAAGTAGCTAGTGTGCTAACCTCATGGCCACCACTGTATATGTGTGTCATTCCGTTTGTAATTTCCACAATATAATTTTCCGACCCTATTAAGTATATATATTCTGGATCCTTATAGATAGCGGAGTCGATTTAGCCATGTCCGTCTGTCTGTTGAAATCAATTTTCTGATGATCTTCTGGATCCAAATCTTCAATAATTCTGTAGGACATGCTTTCGAGAAGTTTCCTATTTAAAATTTGCAAAATCCGTCCATAAATAACGGAGATATGAGCAAAAATCGGAGACAACCTCTATTGTTGGCCTATTTTTGATCTATATCTCGATTACTAAGTCATAAATATAGACAATATGGATATCTAATGATAGATATTTCAAAGTCCATTGTAACTATGTATATAAGACTATGGTAAGTTGGACCTAAAATGGGTTAAAATCGGACCTACAAAAAACATGTTTTTCATTTCATTTATTACTTATCTATTTAATACCATTTCTTTTGTACAAACATTAACAAGTGGTTTAAATTCTCTAAAATAAGATTTCATTTGACCCACTGTAACAAGTACATCCAACAAGTGACTGTTGAAAAAGCTTTTGTTTTTAATCAAAACATTGTAACCAAAAAAAAAAAACAAAAAATAAGAGACAAATTCAAAACAATACTCTTAAACAAAAACACAACAACAAACGAATCCTTCAACTACCCTCATCACACCAACAAGTACTCAAAAACACAAAACAAAAATTGCGAATGATAATAACAACAATTTAAGATTCCAAGAAAAGTGTTCTGTAATAAAATATTACTCACTCACTAGCACAATGACACAACGTTACTCGTATGTAGCTTCAAAAGAGGGAAAAACATAAAAACAGAAGAATTCCCCAAGAAAAATCCAAACAAACAAAAGTAAATTTTAATAAAAGAAAATATCAGGAGAGTTTTAAATAATACAGATGAAATACTCACTAAGGACATTCAAATTAATTTAACATAAATAAAACCTTTAAAAAGAGCTGATACAATTGCTGCCTATAAATCGCACAGTGAGAGGTTAAGAGAGAGAGCAAAGATGCAATTTTTAAGAGTATGAGTAGTAAAATGATAATACCTTGTTTTTTGTTAGAATGAAAATAAAATTGAATGAGATTCAGTAATTTTATTTTTAAAAGAAACATCCCATAAAGTAAATAAACCTCAAGAGAAAATAAAAAGCTGGAGTTTATAAAAACTCCTTAGATATGGTGGTTACACTTTTTAAAGAGGTGTTATTCATACAATTTAGAAACCCTAGAAGCCATAGTGACACACGACTTAAAGAATCGTAAAAATTAAAAAAATTAAAATAAAAAAAATACCATAGACATAATAACACTGCTTTGTTAGGTACTAAATACAATAATATGTTTGTATGCATGAGTATTAGTGTATGTACTTAAGTATGTATGTATGTATAAATGTAGGTGGATACTACTAAACCAAAGACACGCATTCTAGCACCAACTCACATATCACACAAAATATACACACTGTTAACAATTGTATACAACCGGAAAGGCAGACATATTGTCATTCTCAAAGCTTATACATTAGGGTAGCCCTTATTATTTATTATTATTAATATTATTTACGATTTTGTAATTTTAAATTTCTAGGACATTTTAACCTTTTTATTTGTAGGTGCATCGTGAATCACAAAAGTTGCAAAATAAGAGCCACCCTATTATACATGTATTTTTGTATTATAATCATGCTGTGTGTAAGTACCACACTCGTTTTATCACTCACACACGCACACGTTCACACGTACATACACAGTAAGGTAAATGTGTAGTACTCTTATTTATGTAGGCTTAAATACACTCAAAAACAGATGAATGATCACACAATTTACTTTCGATTAACATACGTTGATTTCTAAACTTAATCTGTTTAAATATTTTTATTTAATTATACGTTGTTAGTTTGTTTTTAATATGTTTATGTTCAAAGTTCATATTTATACCAAACACCCTAGTGGGGAGGGTGGAGGATTATGCGTTTGTGCTGATGTTTGCTAACCCCCAACCATAACGTATACCGATTGACTTAGCATCACTTTCTGAGTCGATTTAAATCGGACTATTAGTTCACCTAGCCCAAATACAAATGTCCTCCCAAAACAGGACTTTATCGGCCATAAATTCTTGATTTATATAGATATCCACACAGAAATAAGTTTCATATACAAATAAAGCACACCTACAAATTTTAAGCGGATCGATTCATAATTGACCATAGCTCCCATATACTTCAACAAGCATAAAACTCTTAAAATTTTGATATTCAGAAAAAATATAACACAAATTAGTTTAATATAGTGTTACGTTTTTACCTTTTAAAAACGGTAATTTATTTCCTTCAAATAAATCGGATACTTTTGATTGCAAATAAAAGCAGTTTTAGTAGTTTAAAATTGTAACAACTCTTTATTTATTCAAATGTACAACAACAACAGTCTACATAGTCACTATGTGTTTTTAATACACATACAAGTTTATAATGCACAAACTTAAATGTACAAGACAGTTGATGTTAACTCTACCAGCGTCTATGATAAACTCACTGACTACTGCGACCGCAGTCACTATTTATACACACTGTCATCTTCATCCGAGTAGCCTAGATTGTTCTTAACGGTCAAAACTCGTATGTTCGAATGCTAGAGCTTTCGATGTTAATGTTAGCAGCTTAAACACTTAGTGTTGCCATACTTACAAATAATGCTAATAACCGCATGCTATCAACATTGTTGATAAGTAGAAACTTCTACTGATGTACATGTTTATAAACATGATGAATGTTGCAGGCAGTCCTTATAGACCGTTAAATTCAAATGGCTATTGCAAATTCGTAACAATAGAAATAAATCATGTGACCAAATTTCATGGCTATCGGTTCATAATTAGTCATAGCTCCCAAACAAGGCCCATTTCCGACAATCACTTTAACGAGCATACATCGCATACAAATTACCAACATTTGTATGAAATAAAATTTAACAGAAAGAAGTTTGATATGGAAATAAGTCACCTAATCATAAGATCGGGCATGACCGACTATACTTTCTTACTTGTTTTTAATAGATGAGTGCAAAATATCTAAAATAAAACTATAAAATAAAACTATAAAACTAACTTTAGCACTGTTGGTCAGATTTTATCACTTTTCATTTCATATTAGTCGTTTCTTAGAAAATCGTCCTTCCTCAGATGTTAAGTACTGCAATAGTCGGCAATACAGTGCACAAAAATATATTACAAAACGGTAAGATTCTGTAAATTTTCAGTTTGTTGTCGATTTTAAATCCATACATTTGACTAGTGGAAAAGACAAGATATATATTATATATCAACGACACAATTGTGTCTTCTTTTCAAGAATCTATACAATTTTTAAGAATTAAAAAAATTATAGAAGACTTTTTGCTAAAATATGGAAAAATTTGTTTTATCGTTTGTTTATAAAATCAAACGTTGTACACTGAGTGAAAAACGACGTTGCAAAATCGACAACGGTTGGTCTCATTTTGACACCATACGGTGTCACTTTTTTTCGACACCGTACGTTTACAATTTGTAAACAAACGGGTATGAATCGACAACACAATGTTGTCAAATTATGCGACGTCTCATCTCACCGTGAATAACAAGCCAGTTGCTTTTTATTGCGACGAACGTATTGGTATTTATCACTAAGATTTTGTTATTTAGAACGCAAAAGTACAAATTATTAAACAAGAGCTAAATAAATTAGGTTTTGTGAACAAAAAGTGAACAAAATAAATGCAGTTATACTAATAAGATCATTGAGGAGATAGCTGAATAAAGGGACCATATGGAAGTACAACAGTACCTGGAAACAATAGCCATTGACAATTTTTTACCTACGAGTATTCTAACATGTTTTTATAAATGTGTTTATGTTAAATAAATATAAAATTAATGAAAAATAAGGTATTTTATGTTTTATTTGAATCGCCATAAATATAATGGTAAATTTGGAAAGGGAAGGGATTACACGATTCCAAATCAAAAAAAGTGTGGTCTTAAATCAACAACGGACGGTATCAAAACGACAACGGTATGGTGTCAAACTGACAACGGAAACTATTTTATAGCGTCCAGTATTCCAACTGGACGCTATTACCTCGCGTGTTAATTACAAGATAAATTTTCTAAGAGCTTATGATCTCCTTTATAAGTTGTATATACTGTTTGTCATCGTTAATAATAGAAATACTTATATGTTTAACTTAAAATGTTTCCTGAGTGTATACTTTAGTGACGACACTAAAGCATGTGGTCTTACACTAGCATACTAGTTAGTACCTAAAGAAGCGGTCCTTTTAATAAATAAAATATGTTTATATTATCCTAGTGGTTTTCACTTGATGTCATACATACAAACGACGAAATGAAATAGTTTTACATGAATAATAATGCCAGCACACAAAAGTAGGGGGAAAAAACATTTCGTCATATAGTTCATATAAAACAGAAAAAAAAATATTCCTTCATACCTTTAACTCTACAGATGCTAAGAAAAAAAAAACTAGCCGTAGTTGAAATAATACTATAGAACAATCCGTTTGTATGTCTTTGTTGTTTTAGTTGTATGTAGTTTTTTATTCTCATTTGTTATAAACATACTTGACACATTCCTATAAATATGTACATACAGTGAGTGTGAATACAATGGAAAGGTTTTTCCTTAATTTCAGTTTTTAAAAAACTTGACCTTGTAACATATTTTTTTCTGAAAAATTGTGGAATACTATATTAAAATTATTACATTTTTCTTTTTTCCTTTTTTTATATGAAAAATGTTCGGTTTTGGGGGAGAGGGTATTCCTATTTCGCCCGCTCTGGATCCGTGCCTGATTTAGGGTGATAACTAGTTACATAACTAGCTACGTGACTGGTTATTTTAAAACGTACATGTCCTAAACCCTGTTGACTCTTTTGGATTTCCTTACTACCTACGTAACTGGTTACTTGATCAGTTACATAACTTGTTATTTGTACCGGTACTAATTGACCTCAAATATTCGGTTAAAATGACATCTCATAGACACTAGAATTACCGATTAGCTTGTAAACAAACATTCCTCCCTGAACTCTCCAATAGATTATTACTGGTGGGTAAAATAACAACTTTATAAAGTGCAGTACAAAGTAAACGTTTAGTTTACCTAGAGACACTAAAGTGACAATTAACTTCACGCTAGGTTACATTAGATGTCAGTATACTTAAGCAAAAAAGAAATTAAACTGTATGAGAATTATATCAACACAATTTGTATAAAACCAGTTTATACGAACTACTCACAAAAAAGTGCAGTACAAACCCAGCAGTTACGGAAGTAGTCAATTTACCCCTTATAGACAGTAATTGTCACTTATGTCTTATCACTTGATTGATTAAGAAATTGTTTGAGTCGATCGGTATACTTTAAGGTGGGTATTACCCTCCGCAAAGTGGTTTTTAAAGCTTCATGTGGAAATTTTTATTGAAAAATTGCATTGAAATTTTTATTGAAAAATTTTAATGGTATTTTTTATTCTCTTTCTCATAAATATCCAGTTTTGTCCAATATGTTTAGTCGCTTGCTTATTACATTCTATTTATTGTTTTATTCATTTCCTTTATTAAAATGCAATTTTGTTTTCCCTATAGAAATAGCTTAGAAACTATTTTTGGTCAATAGATTTTGACAGACACTGTATGCACGATATAGATCGACTAGTTGTAGTGGTTGTGTTTATTGTTTTGGTATTGGGTGTTCACATGCATGTCTAACAAATAATGTAATTGAACACAAATATTCCTTGATATCAAATGGACCTTCCATAACATTGTTGTACATGTGTATTACTTCACACACACACAAACATACACGTATATATATATGTATATATGCATGTATGAATGCGTGTGTGTGTATGTACTTGTAAATGTGTGTTTAGACATTGTTTATAATTTTGTTTTTTATTGTGGGCGTATTGTAAACATGCAATGTGCTGGTTGTACACAAGAAATAGTATAATTGTAATAGTATTTAAAGGAAAGACATTGTTTAGTAATTTTATTTTTCAATTATAGGTTTTATTCAATGATTTTAATGGAAACATTATTGATTTATGAATAAAATCAATTCTTGAAAGGATTTTTAATGAAATCTGATTTAATTATTAATACACAAGTGAGTGTTAAACAAAACAAAAGAAAATAAAACATTTCTAAACAGCTAACAGTTTAGCATTAAAGTGGTTAGCCGTTTTAAAGGAGCAAAAACATTTCCCATTTTATATAAGATTTTAAAAATGTTTATTGTTACTTATAAAAATTATATCTTTTAATTTATCAATTGAAAATTAATTTTTTATTAATAAATAATGAAAAAGCATGATTGATCATTAATTTTTAATAAAATTAACATTTTACAATTTAGATTTTCTACGATGTAGATGCTTAGAACACTCCAGCGTGATAATTCAACAGTAATATGCCATTAAATGTTCATTCCAGCAACCTTGGTGGTGGAAACGTTCTCCTTGTTTTTCGCTATACGATCCAAGATTTTCAGGAAACTTATCTAAATGATTGTGCCGATAGTGTACTTTTATGCTCATATAACATCTAAGATTTTTAAAGCTAATTAAAATTAATTCTTCGTAATTTTTAGCCTTTTGATTTCCTAAGAAAGTATTCCTAGCCGCAGCTTCTAAATGTAGGAAATCGTTGTCATTCATTAAAAGTTTTACTTGTGAGCCATCAAAAATACCAGCTTTTAGTTTTTCTGTACTCAAATCTGGAAACTTTCTTGAAGAAAAGGTAAAACATGGAGTTTTTTCATCTAATGCCTTCTCAAACTGCTTCATAAGTCTGAAAAAACTTTCACGATATCTGTGTCAGATATATGTTAATTCGTAGGAGATAGTACGTCGTCTTCGTACAGCAGTGGTCTTGTAGCAGTCGGTAAATCAGGATATGCCATTTTCCTTTTGTTCATACCATGTAATTTAACAACACAAAAATAGCATTCATCAATGTGTTTTTTCGGTTCTGTCCTAATCATAGGTACTCCTATACCAAACTTTCCCACTGTCTTAAATGTTCACTACACACTGTTTGAAACTTAAAGTAATTGAAATAAATGTTTCTCACTAACCTCCATTTTCTCAATCTCTGGTTATTTTTTATCGTGACAATATACTGACAGTTCTCATACAAAAATTATCTTAATCGTTACGAAAAACGATAACCAGAGGTTGAGAAAATGGGGGTAACTCTGTTACAGGTTTTCTGTACTTTTGGACTGTGTATTCACCACAAATGCAATAAAACACATTTCGGTAATTGCGACAACTTTTTCGCTATGAAATGTACATATACGATTTCGAAATGGGCACACGAATTATCTTATGATAGTCAATATTGATAAATGAAGGTAGATCCAAAACTACACGTATGAAAAAATAAAAACAAACCATTAACGTTATCTTGACACCTACGTATTTTCTTTATTTGTTGACGGGGAGTTACTTTTGAGAATTGGAGTATGTTGAGATTTTATTGTACCTGTTTAACGATTTTTTAATAATTTTTGAAAATACTGATTTGTTAATTGAATATTTATCACAGTTAGTTTTCTGATTCAATTAAGCGTTAAAATCGTTTATTAGTTTTGTTTTTTAACTTTTCCCAAATCTCGACTTATTGTGCAAAAAAATTCCAAAAAAAAAAATTTAAAACAAAATTATTATTGAAATAACGGTAAAACACGATATTTTTTTCTTAAATATTATTTTCATTTTAGTCTTATTTCTGGCATAAGTTTAAAAGTTTCCATTGTTTCGCCATTACTAAGGAGTATAATCACATTGTTTAAATGTAGTTTTATTAAACTTTAATGCTTAAAAGCACTAAAATTTACTATGCGCCGTGCGCAGTTATGAAAATATTTTTTTTTGCCGAATGAGGGGAAACCGTTTTAAATTGTTCGTTATAACTTTGGCATTTACAGTCGTATCTTAAAGTATGATATATCAATGTTTCTGTCTCGAGAGGACCAACATATAACGAAAAATTTAAAAAGGCAAAAATAATGTTTTTTTGTTTTCGAAACTGCCTTCCAAAAATACTTTATGTTAAACTGTGTAATTTTTTGAGTCATGGAAATATAACCATATACGGACACCACTACGTGATAAAAAAACAAAAAAAAAAAAAAAAATAATCGCGTCACCCAGTTTTTTCCAAAGTCATGCACTTTTTTTATGGGCTCCCAAAGATTTGGGCCCTAGGTGTAATTTTTGCAAAAAAGTGATAATTTTCTCAGCCTTATATCTTGCAAACTGTTCGGAATTTTGATTTACTCTCTTAGGCAAAGTTGTAGCTCTTGTCATAAAAAACAAAAATTATTTACATATAAAATAAAAACTTCATCTTCAAGATCAAAATCGCAAAGAACTTTAAAAAAAAAAATCAGATTTTTTAACCTTTATTCCCCTGTTCAGGTCCACAGGTAGCAAACGGTTCAAAATTCAAGGAAATAATCAACTACAAAAATGTATCTAAGATCTCAATAAACAACTTTCAAGAACATATAAACTTCCTAGGAATGATTTTTAAAGCCATTAGGTAGCGCTTCATCTTCAAGATCATAATCGCAAAAAACTTTAAAAAATCGTTTTTTACCTTTTTTCACCTGTTCAGGTCCACCGTTCATGAAGATGAAGTTTTTTATTTTATATGTTCACAATTTTTTCTTTATGACAAGAGCTATAACTTTGCCTCAAAAATTCCGAACGGTTTGCAAGATATGAGCCTTAGAAAATTATCACTCTTTTGCAAAAATGACACCGGGGGTCCTTAAAAAAGTGCATGACTTTGGGCAAAACTTTGCACTGCGTTACACTGTGTTATATATTTGGTTAAAAGTAATGTTTTTGAAAACTGAAATTATTTGCCACTCACTGTATGTACCAGTTACTCAAGAATCCTGTATGTAATTATATTTATGATAAAAAACAAGTTGAAAAACTTTTCAACCATTTGTAGACCACTTTTCTACATTAGAATTATTGTAAAAAAAATTTAACTTATTTCCCAAAAGTTCTAAAACATTCAACGACCTTTTTTATCTAATTGAAAATACATTTCATTCCAATCTAACTTTTGATCAGTTTTGTAATATACAAAACTATTTCTATTAAACATACACACCAAAAAGTATTCATAAATTCTTATATTTATTTCAGAGAAACATGATGGCTGTGGCTTTATCATACATATTCTCAAATTATCATAAAGGTAAGCAAGTCTATTATTTTCTATAACCAGAAGAGTATTAATGTAAACATTTATTCATAAATACATACATATACACAAAAACTTTTATCTTTAAAACATTATAATCACAAAAAAAAAACAAGCAAAATTTAACTAAACCAATTTAAAGATAAAATCAAATGTCTGAAACACACTTACGCATCCGCACATTTATGCACGAACCCAATCAAATATTAACTCTTGTACGATTTTTATAAGTTTGTGTGTATTTTGTGCTACAAATTAATTTTATATAAATTTTGTTAACTTTACTAACAACACGACAGCGTGTAACGCCAACCGCACCCCCCGCCCCTAGACAACCAAACATCATCATGTTTAATTCCAGCTAAATATTTCGCATAACATTATCAAAAGGTCTCACGTACTTGACAATCACACATGCAACATAATGATTCGATACTGACACCAACACTTTCATCTTCTATAGCAAATATGTAAACACAAATCCATGCATACATACATATTTACATTTGTATATACATATATACATATACTTATAAGAAACAACAACAATGATAAGTAAATAAATATAAAAAATAACAGCAACGACAAAACAATCATATAAACAATAACAAAAAAGGCAACAGTAGCTAAATAATAAAAAAAAAAGTCTAAAAGAAAATATTTGCGAAAAACCCAAACAAAACAAAAAAGACAAAAATTAAGTGAAGCAAGTATGAAGTGCGTAAATTCCAGGCTAAAAACTTCAAAAACATTACAATCTTTCACCCACACACATCCACTCATATAAACACACTTATATTCTGCACATACACACATTCACATTCACACATACTCTCTCACCCAGAGGAAAAAACTTTAGTGTGACAATGAAAGTAGCAAAAAAAAAAAACAAAAAAAAAAGTTCATAATGTTAAGAACAAATGCTACTTACTTATGTATATTACTCTGAATTTTTCACAGATGGTAGATTTCTCTAACACCTACAGTGGAACAAATCGAATATTTTTTATAACCTTCACCATATGTGGTAAGAGTTGCTATTTAAAATCGAGTAAATCGGTTCACAAATTTCGGAGACTTGAAAAAATTTTTTTTAACAATTTTTAAACTATATGTGGATTTCTAAATCATTAATATAGAAAATATGGATATGATAGATATTTCAAAGATCTTTCTAACGACGTATATAACACCAAAGTAATTTGGATCTACAATGGGTCAAAATCGGGAAAAATATATTTTACCTGAGTTTTTTTCCCCCCCGGAATACTTGTTGAGCAGTCATAAATATGTATGTTGACTGTACTCTGAAATTATACTGTAAAGTATGTCGAAAATCGAGCAACATTTGGCCCTAGTCCCCATACAAGGTCCCCCTCAGAAAATAACTTGAACATTCATAATTGTCTTATAATAATCAATATTGTGCTGAAATTGGGCATAAACATGTTTTATATGAACCAAAATCTTTGTACCAACTTTTGTGAGGGTCGCACAGTGGTGGGAAAAATCACCAATCTAGCTTGTAAAAAATCGTATGTTAAGTTTAGCTCTGGCATCGTATCTTAAGTTTAACTATTGATCTGTGGCGTATGAAATGTATGAAGTGATTGTAGCTAATAGAGTGACCTTTAAATATGTTGTATTTGTAGGCACCCTGTTTCGTTACAGGGTGCACCAAAAGGAAGGTTTTAGTGGAAATTAAAATTTTTCATTGAAATTTAGTAGCTCTATAGAATTTGTATTGAAATTTTTCAAAGGTTTTGTCCTATGTTGCATTTATATAATTTGATAGATTTAATCATTTAGAGATAAGGGCGCTATTGATATATGTAGTAATATTTCAAATAAGATTTAGCTCCGAAGAGCTTGATATTAAAATAAATCAGAATTTTTTGTTAAACAAAACTCAACAAAATTTTATATGTTCATTAAATCATAGAAATAGGTTGTTGCAATAAAATACATCAATATGTGAAATTACTGTCATCACTTATGAAGTTGAGTTAAACTTAAAGAAATGAACTTTTCGTATTTTAAAAATAAACAATTTTATTACATTTATTTATTCGTAACCAAAGTATAACAAGTAGTGCGACTCTTTGACAGCAGTACCTTACTCTATAGATGTGTTAGTGAAAAAGTACCTAAGTCTAAATATGTGTTTGTAACTAAAATGTATACGTGTTGGTGCCTTTTTAATTTTCACCAAACACACAGAGTTTTATAAAAATTTTTAAATTTTATTTGTTTAAATTTTGTTCTATTTTCAATACCATAAATTGAAACTCTGTTCTATATTTTAATATCTACTACAAATAAAATAAAATGTCAACATTGATAAAAAAAAAAAAAATAGCTTGTGCGAAATGGACGTGCTTCGGAAAAGAAAAAGGTCTAAATGTGTTGAAAATATTATAAAATAATGTGTATTAGTGAATTTACGTGTATAAAACTTTATTTATTCGACAATTTGTAGTCAAAATTTCGAGACTTTTGATGTGTTTAATTGTCTCACAAGAGTGTTGAATTAACACGGAACCCGTATATGTGAGAGAGTAATTTAAAAAATAGAGAGTCGGACTACTTGGTATACTTTGGTTTACATTATGAATGAAACAAATTAGATTCAATCCATTTATTATTATTTTTATTTATATTTATTTAAAGATCAATAACAAAATTAGCTAATATAATCTAAATATAAATACATATTAAGAAAAGAAAATTACCGGTAATTACAGAAATCTTTATTTCTGGATTCCATTGCTTCTTCTGAGAGCATTCCTATTGGCAAACAAGCGTATTTGATAATATCAATCCATGTATAAAAATTTTATGGACGCTACCAGGGGTATAAATCCATGTACAATTTTGATGTCCTTTCAGTAGTTTCCTTAAAGGAATCGGTATTAATTGCGTAACCACAAGCCACAATCCTAATGGTTCATAGTAGAGTTTCCAAAAAACCGAAGAATTTCAAAACCGCGGTTTCGGTTTTAAAAAGTTGAAAACCGATCAGTTTCGGTTCGGTTTTGTGATAATTTATTAACTATTAAATCAGTTGATAATATAGGAACTGCTAAACAAATTTAAAGTTCAAATTTGACGATAAAGGAAAATTGGTACTTTTTCTTTTAATGGTACCTTTTTAATATATTAAATTAGTTAAAGTTGGTTAATATGCTTCTCAGTAAAGAAATAATCAATTGTATTATGATACCAAAAATGGAGAACTAAACCAAACTAAGGAGTACTTTTTCGTTCTTCAAAATTAATTTTCTATAATATTGAACCTAGAATCAGGAAATTACTTTGAAATTTTAAAATTGACAGTGTGGAAAATTTTTACTTTTTTTTCTAATGGTACTTTTTATCAACATAAATTATTTTACTTATTGTATATACATAATAGTTGGCTGATATGCTTCTGAATAAAGAAAGAATCAAGGATAGAAGGCATAATGATATTTAGGTAACAAAAACTATTATTGAAATTTCTATAATAATGAATCTATAAGCGGAAATTAAACACACATGAGTTAGAATATAAAAAAAGGACTTGCAGGTACTTTTTTCAACTAATAGTACTTTTTGAATATTTTAAAACGATGGACCTAGAAACACGAAAAGGGATAACTAATGTTACTATTTCTTTATTTGTAAACTTCTTGAATATTTTATAATAATAAACTTTAAAATTGAAAATAAGCCACAAATGATTTTGAATGAGCTAGAATTCACAAAACGTGATTATAGTGGTACCTTTCTTTTGTGTTTTCTATAATAAGGGACACAGAAATATGAAATTAGACATTCATGATGCTCAGTAGGAAAACAAAATGTGGGTCTTTATGGTACTGTTTTTATTCTAATAATAAGCTTCGAATGAGCTAGAATCCACAGTACAATGAATCAATAAACATGGAACTAGAGACATGTTTTCCTGAATTAGTATTAATTTACAAAGGGAGACTTAATAGTACTATTTATTTATTCCAATTGAGGTGGCGAAGCGCACCGGTCAGCTAGTACTCCATACTTTTATATTTGAAAATAACTAAGACTTTGTTACAAAAATTTTGCATTATCTAGCCTGCGAAAGGTAGCCTACTACATCATCTGAAGCAATTATTGTAATACAATTTAAAAAATTTAAACAAATCTTAAAAAATTTGTTTCTCATTTATAAATTCTGAATTTTTCTAGTGAAAGTAGATTAAAAGTGAAAACCGAAGAATAATTATCGGTTTCGGTTTTAGGCCTTGAAAACCGCGGTTTCGGTTAAAACCGAATTGGAAACTCTAGTTCATAGAGTATCCCTAACAATATGATTATATATGAAATTAAACGTATTATACGAGAAATTAAACGTATTTACAAATGTAAATAGTTCCAGTATTCGTAGAAAAATATTGGTGCCAGAGCTAGGGTTAAACAATTGCATAAAATTCTACTTTGTGGCGCTTTGTGGTAGCCAATTTTTTGTACAGGCTTACTTAATTAGTTCCAGTTTCAAATTCAAAAATTAGTTTGGGGGTACCTAGCGGTACCTTCTTCTAATTCCTTTACACATTAAGAAATTTTGACAAAAATATACCTTTATGTACTTAATTGCAAGGGGTATTACTAAAACCAGTTTCATTATAATAAATCATGTCCTTGTAAACCTTAGGACTTGATTTATCAAAAAATAAAATGTAGGTTCAATGTAGGTTTCATAATTAACATATCAATCGAAAAATCATAGAATTATTGTTAGATTGGTCATTTTTCCCACAGTGGATCGGTCCAATATACCCAATATAACCCCTATATCAGACAAATATTTTATTGTCACATGTATATCGATTAATCAAACGATCATTATTCGAATGGATAACCTACATCGACGACGTTAAATGACATCGACGTGTTAAAATAAAGAGTTAAAATTCTGTTGTGTAAGTGCCAGAATCCAGAAGTTTAATTACATTACTTGGCAATGCTACCTTTTGCTGGATTATTTTTATGCAGATGAAAGTGTGCAATACTTTCAATTGAAAGTCCTTAAAATATTAAAAAACCAACAGGATTTTGTTATCAAGCTAAATAAAATCGTAAATCAGCAAACCAAAGAAACAATCTTTAAATAGGTAAAACTGTTACAATTTGCATTTTTAATCCTCATTTAGTGTTTATTAGAATCGAAAACAATTTTTTTTAAAGCTTTTGCAATTTAAGATTCGCATGGTACAATTATAATGGGGTATCAGTAACTTAAAATGTTTTTAATTTTTAATTGAAAATATATATAAATCATTTTTAATTGGTATTATTTCAGCATTTAAGTTTGTAATATTTTTTTTTTTTTTTTAAACTAGAAACTTGAAATTTACATCATAAAAACGGAAAGAAATTAAAAGGTTGTCAGATATAAGTCAGGGGTTTTCATCAAACCAATTTATAAGCACAAATAAACAATTTAGTAAATACGTAAAATTTAAAACATTAATTTTTATGTCAATGACAACGAATTATTTTGATTTAGAAAAATCTATTTTATTAATCATGTAAATCCCTTAAACAGATAACAAATAAAACTACTGCCTACATACTTATTTATTACAACATTCTCTTTACTACAATCCCACCGTTATATTTCGTTTACGTAAAGAGCAACAAAAATAATATGAAAAAGCCCAACACAAAAACAACTGTAGATTCAGGAAAAAGTACAAACTAAAGACAACAACAAAACGACATACAACGACAAAAACTTTATTCTAATTCTAAATAACAACAAAAAATATAATAACAAACAAAAACTCAACAGTGCTGTTAAGTGCTGGAAACTCTTAAAAGAAACATTTGTTGTTATTTACCGTACTCTTCTTGCTAAAATCTACACACATACATGTAGAATTGCTCCATTGCACTCACACACACAACGTAAAAGAGAAAGGAAAGAGAGTACAAAACACCAACAAAAAGTCTTTCGTTTATCTTCGGCACACACAATGCCATTTTACAACAGAAAGGAAAAAAAGAACGACAGGTTTTCAACAACGAAACAACTAGAACAAGTGGCGCCTCGATTATACCCCGACATTGTAATGTTTTAACTTAGACAGACATTCGCCAGCTTACAAAGCTGTCTAACGGTCACATTTCTCGCATTACAACAAACAACAGTTTTCAATATTTTTGCTCCAACAGAAACACACACCTCAAAGACACGTGAAGTATGCGTAAAACTGTTTTTTAAATTAAATGTCGTGAATGAAAGTCTGTGCGTGAGTGTTTTTGACTTACGAGTGAGTACGTGTATGAGTGTTGAATTTAATAAAAAGTAAAAGTGAAAATTATAATGCAAGAATAAAAGTTTGTTTTGTTAGACCTAAAATATTAATAATAAAACACCAGTAAAAGAAAAAAAGACCTTAAAGAGAAAACCTACGCGAATAAAAAAGAGTGTTGCATATTTAAAGGCTTTATAAATATTATAAACAACAATGTTATAGTGTTGTGTTTTTTTTTTTTTCAAATAAAAATTGTGCAAGATTCTGTGGGTAGAAATTAGAAACAAGTAAAACAACTGGTGAATAATTAAAATGCAAATTAACAAAAAGTGTTACATACTTTTTAAGTTCATATTTGACAAATAAAATGCTAAATACTTTTAGGCTGAATGTGAAATATTTACAAAAAGAGCTTACAAAATATACAAATACTACAATTATTCAAATTAATATTAAGGATGATGGATTATTAATTAAAAAAACAAAGTAAGAGCAACACACTTTGGAATTCAATTTTAAATAAGGTAAAGTTTACAATTTTAATTAAATTAACATTATGTATATTGTTTTGTAGGCTTATAAATAGCCTACAAAACAATATATAAATGGGTTATTTCATATGAAAAAAAATGACACACATTGGGTTTGATTTTAAAGTAAATGGAAAATACAATGTATATATTCTCTAAACCAAAAGTCCGATTGAAATCTTTTGTGAGTGAAAATTATTGAGTTAAACTGTTAAAATATTAATTTTTTTTTTAAATTATTGATGAGAAAATCTAAATTTATATTGAAAAATATTAAATTTCTATTAGATTAAAAAAAAAACTGAAATTTTTAATCCATGCATGTTTGTAAATAATAAAAAATATTTATTTTCTTAATACACTTTTCATTTTCTAAATATTTATTTCCATTTCTCAATTTCTATTGGTCTTTTCTTAATATTATTTTGTTTTCAAATTTTGAATTAAAATTTGCCACATCTCAATATTAATTTGTATTTCTTAGTTTCAGTTTGTATTTTCTAAATATTATGTTGCTTTTCTGTATTCCAATTGGTATTTTCTCAATAGTAAATTGGATTTCTCAATTTCATTTTGTTTTTTCAATATTTATTTGCTTTTCTGAATTAAAATTTCTTATTTCTAAATATAATTTTGGATTTATTGATTTCAATTTTTATTTCCTCATTATTCATTTGATTTTCTTGGTGGTGTAGACAATACAGTTAAAAGTAAATATTGCTTACTCTTCTATTTTCCCAATATCAATAGGGATTTCCCAATTTCAATTTGTATTTTCCCATTATTAAGTTTGATTTCTTAGTTTTCATTTTTACATACCTAATAATAACATTAAAACTGTTAGTCAGATTTTATAATTTCTGATGTCTTTTAAAGCCAATGAATCGCAGATTTTAAAGTTTGTTTTCTAGAAATCTGTTAATAAGATATATGCAAATCGCCGTTGAACAAAGGATGTTTCAAAAAATGTATTTTCCATTTTTTATTTACCATTTTCCATAATTTTTTCTTAAATATGAGCCACGATTAAAAATATATATTCTTGTGATAATTAAAATTTGGGTATATATATGAAACAAGTAAGAAAGTATAATACCCTACACTGAGTAAATGATCAAAAACACTTTTTTTTAGAAATTTCTATAATTTATTTACTTGAGTGATTTTCGGAAGTGGGGCTTAACTGAGCAATTATGGACTGCTCGCCATGAGGTTAGGCCGTGTGATTTATTTCTATATGAGACTTATTTTTGTTAAATTATATTTGGATACCAACATTTTTAAGAGATTTATGGTCGTTAAAGTAATTTTCGGAAGTGGCCCTTATATGTGAGCTATGACTAATTATGGACTGATCATCATAAAATTATGTAACTTGACTTCCGTATATATAAAACTGATTTGGAGATGAGTTTGTATAATTGCCTATATAAAATAAACATCTTTTTATGGGATCTAGTTGAAATAATGGACCGAAACCAGCCAATTGTCGAAATTATTTATGTTTGGGGATGTATTTGAAAAAATTTGTTTAAATATTGGCGATTCACAAGGTATTCTATCATGTCATATTGTCATAATGTTTTAATATTTCACAACTCGGCGGCTAGGCTTAACCGACTCTTAGGCGTTCAGCCTAGGTATCTGCTGCCAACCAACGATAACATAATAAACATAGCATACAGAGAACATTTTTTGCTTGAAAGGCAATTACAACATTTTCAAACCATTGTTAAATATTAGAACATTGCACTATAGGTAATTTTACGCATTTTGAGGCAAAAAGTAATTTTTTGCACTTTCAGGAATGCATTTTTTGCTGTTGGTATTTGATAAAAATAAACGGCGACTGCATATCAAGTGGTCAAGATCTTTTTTTGTGAGCAAAGTGTTGAAAGCATTATATACAATTAGGTCGAATTTTTAAGTTTATTTAAAAAGTTAAAAAACAAACATAAATTTAAATTAAATATCGAAAACAAAAGTGAAAGTAAGTGCTTAACAGTTTAAGAGAAAGATTTTGTAACAAAAAAATTGGATTTGGCGAAAAAATTAATACTTCTGACATAACCTTTAATTTTATAATTTTTGTTTTTGAAAAATGATTTTTGGATAAGCTTTTAAAAAGTTGGCCGAATTTGGCCGGGTTTAAACAATCAGAAACGTGTTAAATGAAGAATTTTGAGTTTAATTTGTCAATTTCTTGTTGCGCTTTTTAGCGTTTTTAGAGAAATAAAATTTTTCGTGGCAGCCTCCGCTTGCAAAATAACAAACTCGCAGAAGTGCAAGGAGAAGAATGCTGCTGTTTACAGTTTTATTGTTGGTAAAGTTGAATGCGGCAATGTTTTGAATGAGAAATCGGATTATGTGAAGAATAAAGTACGATTTTTTTCGTAAGAATATCTCAATTAGATGGGAGAGTTCTCGCCATATTGGATCCACCATTTTGAATTTGAAAAATTTTACCTCAGATTTGAAATCAGCAATCTTGAATACCTATTTTCGTGTCAGAAGACATTTTAACATTTACGGCGCCACATTGGATTCGCCATTTTGAATTTGAAACATTTTAACTATGATTCGAAATCAGCTACCTTGAAAACCCCAGTATGCCGATTTTCATCCTGAAATTACCTATAGTGCATTGTGACAATATGAAATGTCAATCGACCAATAGTTTATCATATTGTTACGTTTTCACCATTTGAAAACGTTGGTTTATTTCCTTTCAATAAACCGGATACTTTTGATTGCAAATAAAGCCGTTTAGTAGTTTAAAATTGTAACAACTCTTTATTTATTCAAATGTACAACAACAACAGTCTAAATAGTCACTATGTTTTTTTAATACACACACACACGTTTATAATGCATAAACTTATATGTACAAGACAGCTGATGTTAACTCTAACAGCGCCTATGATAAACTCGCTGACTACTGCAACTGCAGTCACTATTTATACACACTGCCATTTTCATCCGAGTAGTCTAGATTGTTCTTAACGGTAAAAACTCGTATGTTCGAATTCTAAAGCTTTCGATGTTAATGCTAGCAGCTTAAACACTTAGTGTTGCCATACTTATAAACAATGCTAATAACCGCATTGTTGATAAGTGGAAGCTTCTACTGATGGACGTGTTTATAAACATGATGAATGTCCAGGCAGTCGTTACAGATCGTTAAATTCGAATCGCCATTGCAAATTCGTAACAATACTTTAATACTTATAACACTTTCTCTAAATTATATATAATATTAGAAACTAATCTTATATCAGAACAAACATGAAAATATTAATTTTAAAAATGTTGTATTATTAACATAAAAGTTACTGAATAATATGCGTACTATCTGCATAATGAGAAAAACAGAGAAAAATTGCTTTTAATTTTTAGCTAAGAGATAAGGCCGTGTATCCTTGCTTAAAGGATATTGTTTAAATTTATCATTCTTTCTACTTCGGTAAAGGGTTGTTGGTCATATACTTAGAAAATTGATTTATATAAAACTAAGTGTATATAAATCAGACAACAAATTGCAAAATATATACCTATGGTTAATCTTCGAAATATTATGAACTCTGAAGTTGTTAACCATATAATGGCTTATATTTGAGAAAAAACTTAAGTACAAGCTCATTTTGTTTGTTCACTATATTTTGGAGTTTATGCAATTATTACTATGAGATAATTGCAAAAATTGGATAATTGCAAAAATTTCGAGCAACTTAATTTTTATGAACATAAAAACTGTAACAAGTTTTTACAAAATTGTAACGGGTACTATCCGATGACTTGTTGAACATTTTTGTTTCCTGTATTAAGTATTTTAGATCTACAATCATTATAGTTTTGTTTTTGTTAAACATTTTTCATATGCATTTTTAATATATATTTTGGTTCATAACTTTGAAACTAAATGAGTGTTCAACTTGAAGTTTTGCGAGAGTATAGAGAAGAGTTTGAGGTTTCTAGCTCAAGAAATAATCTTTGATCTTTTGAAGTAAATTAAGGACTGAGATTGTAAAATTCTTAACACACATTTTTCTTTTAAACTTTTAAACCAAGTATTATTTGATTTTTTTTTGATAAAATTACCTTTGTAAAGCTTGTCAGTTATTATGTTTAATTTCAATTATGTTCATTTGTTGTTAATCTGATTAAAATGAGTAACGAGAAAAAAGTGCGTACTAAAATTATTAAATATTTTCAACAAAACCCAACTTGGTCCTACAAAAAGTTGGCCAAACAATCAAAGGTCTGCTATCAAACTTTTTCCAATGTTATTAAACAGTACCGGGAGAACTTGTCCGTTGATATAAAACCTGGTTCAGGTAGAAGAAATGGTCCACATGATGTTTGTAAAGCCAAAAAATAGAAAGCATTTTCAAAAGAGCTCCCAACACCTCCGGTAGGAAAGCAGCCCGGTTAGGTCAGTACTCTGACTATTTGGTACGAAAAGTTAAACCCAATGAAGGTTTAAAAACATACAAAGCTCAAAAAGTTCCTGGCAGGAACTCTGCTAAAAATTTAGAGGCCAAAGACAGAGCACGGAAATTGAAGTCAAATTTTATACAAAAAATATACCTGCTGTATAATGGATGACGAAATGTACGTATGGACATTTTTTCGCAGCTTCTGGGTCAATTTTTTTTATTAATTTTAATTTTTTACAAGACCAATAGTGTGGTATTTGTACCAAGAGAGGCAATTCCTCCAAATTGCCTGGAGCTGAGTCCAATGGAGAGATATTGGGCTCTTGGTGTCCAAAAGTGTGGTAGATTTTAAACGGATATGGACAACCTGTTCGAACAAAGTGACAGAAATCACTATAAAAACCATAATGGAAGGGTTTTCATAAAATGTTCAAAATTTCATCATTAGTGATGAAATTGTTACAATAATTTCAATCAATTAAAAAATAATTCAAAACTGTAAGTTTAGTGGTTTCCACCATAGTGGGGAGGGTATAATGGATTTGTGCAGATGATTGTAACGCCTAAAAATATTAGTCTAACACCCACCTTAAAGTATACCGATCGACTCAGAATCACTTTCTGAGTCTATTAAACGTTGTCCGTCCGTCCGTCTGGCTGGTTGTGCATGTAAACCTTGTGCGCAGAGTACAGGTCGCAATTTTGAAGATATTTCGATAAAATTTAGTGCATATCTTTTTTTCTGCCCAAGGACCAAGCCTATTGAAATTGGCTGAAATCGGTCCATTATTTCACCAAGCCCCCATACAAATGTCCTCCCGAAATTGTACTTTATCGGTCATAAATGTTTAATTTATATAGGTATCTACACAAGTTTTTCTCCAAATAAATTTTATATATACCGAATTTATGTCACCAAATTTTGTTATGATCGGTCCATAATTAGTCATAGCTCCCATATAAGACCTGCTTCCGATAATCACTTTAACGAGCATAAATCTTCTTAAAATGTTGGTATACACATAAAATGCAACATAAATAACTTTCATATAGACATTAATCACATGACCAAATTTCATGGTGATCGGTCCATAATTTTTCATAGCTCCCATATAAGGCCCACTTCCGAAAATCACGAATATAAATTATTGAAATTTTGAAAGAATAATGATTGTGCTCATTTATTTAGTGTAGGATATTATAAGGTCGGGCTTGACCGACCATACTTTCTTACTTGTTTTTATTAACATATATGTATGTTAAACATTTTTCGATCTTAGTCTTTATATGTATTCATACTCTATTTAAAAAAATGTCTATATATTTAAAACGAAATCAAAGTTAAAGTTGTGCATTATATAGTTTAAAAGTTATGAACACTTTTGTGAAATTTTTAGATTGTTTTGGATTAGAATGTTTCAGTAGTCAAAATATTAATATCATTGAATCGGAGATATCGCTGTCTACTTTCAGATATATCAACCCAATTGTTCAATTTTATTTAAAAATATATATTTTTCATAAATGGATCCAATAAAATAATGAATAGTTATGTGATTACATTCTAATCTTCAATGAAATGAAAGACTAGAAATAAGCCAACAAAATTCGAACAGACTTTACAAAATACCCGCTAAAAACATTTATTTTGCTTCCTCCTTACAGCTTCTCAGAATATTATGCTTCCAAAAATGGTAAAAAATGCAGTAATGTAAGGCAGTGAACTGGCTACTGCTATCTGAAAGCACTAAGCATCTAGGCATGGAATCATGCAGAAAAATAAGTTTATATTTCAGTAGTATCTGAAGCACTTACCAATTTGTAGGCAGTTGCCTTACTTTACTGCATTTTTCAGCAATTTTGAAAGCTAAATATTATGAGAAGCTATATGGAAGCAAACACGATGCTGCACCAACTCCAACGGCTTCCAAATCAATAACGTTTTTTTCTAGGATGCTGCAAGAGTTTGGCTTGTTCACGTTGAAATTATTGAGGCTGAAGAAGATGACCCCAAATATGTCGCACATTATGACATAACAGCCTTATTGCTTTTGTCTCTAGATATAATCTTTTAAACATGTTAAGTCAATTTAGAAATTATGTATTATAAAATTCTACTTTACTACATAATGTGTATTGATTGTCAAAAATTATTAAACATTTAAGTCCGCCTGCCCCTAATGTACACATTAAATTCTTATTAGATTTGCAAAAAAACTTTTCTTAAGCACACAAATTAATTAATTTAATCCTTAATCCAACCACAAAGCCTTTAAAACCAAAGTCCATGCAACAATATTACTTTTAACTTTCTTGGTAAATTTAAATTGAAAATAAAAGCCAAAAGAATAATTTGTTTGCTAAATTATAATGAGTTATGTGCCTGGAAGGTTTCACTTTATTAATGACTAAATACATATTAGAAATACATTTTTTGGCATGCAAGAATCTTAAGGAAATTTTAATTTGAAAGAAAGCGAGAAGGTTTCTTTAATTTGGGATTTTGCTTAATTGGTTTTCTAAATAAGTAGTTATTGAATTTGTTAAAAATATGTTGTTATGGTAAGATAGAATATTTAATTGACATTGTTTAGTAGGAAATTGTTGGCTCTTAAGTAATGTTCAAGGAGCTCCAACTTGGAAAGCGGCCATATTGTTGAAGTTACATCTGTAGAATTGGCTGTCATTTATTCAGATTGTTTTGCCAAATCATTGTGAATGGAAAACCTTCAAATAATAAAATTATTTTATCAAAATTAAAATGGTCGAATTTGGGACGATATCAATCCACATGAGATCCAAGAGCGTAAAATGCATACCGTAAAAGTTACTGTATAGTGTGGATTTTGCACTAGCGGCGTCGTCGGTCCATAGGTGTTTGAGAACGGATGGTGCTACGCACGACAATACTCATGCCGCATTGGACAAAAAAGAATTTCGGTTGACGCAAACAAACTCTTGTTACAACTTCTTAAATTGTGTTGCCACAACTGTAAAATGCGGTCTGTAAGGCAGCTTATTCCGTTGCTATTACGAATCTCTTTTCTCTGTGTAATTTTTTAATTAAAGTAACCAAAAAATATTTTTATAATAAAATATTATGAAAGGGACTAAGTAAATGCCTGTTGTATGCAAACATGTATAAAATAGAACCTACAACTTCCTCACTGAAAGCCTTGTAAATCTACTAATAGGTCTTTAGGGATCCCTTGACTGATATGTATAGTAAATCATATTTAATCATCTACGAACCAGGTTTTACAGTATTAAACATATTGTTATATAGATAACGTTTACTCAATGTTTAGTTTAGTTTTAAACACGCAAAGTTTTAGTGCTTTTCAGACAGATTAGTAAAGTAGGCTAGAACTATTTACATACATGTGTTATACCAAATAGTTACTTATTTCAGTACTAAAGCTGTTTATTTGGCTATAATTTTTTGTATTATATGATAATCTAAATCGGTCTCACAGGACTGTTTTGTCAAATAAAATGTATGTTAAAAGTAATGTTATGACCATAACGTTGTTTTTTCTTTTCACAGAAACCTAAAAAATATTTCTATTGATTTTTCTTTAGGCAGTACTTGCAATGTACTTTTATTATTCATATAAACATTTTTTTAGAAAATAAAATAATTCACTTACTTCAATAGAGAAGAGTATTATTTAAGAATTTTAATGTCTTTAGAAAATGTCATATTTTTTACTTCTGCTTATTATTTTGATTGGTTGGTGGGTACAAAAGTAAATTATGTACATATTTACCTTAGGATGACCTCCATTTGTATGGAGGAAAATAATGTTTCCCAACTATAAAAGTTTCATTTATTTTAAGATACCGTTTATTAAAATGTTTGTATTGGGTTAATCGCAAAAAAGTGGTAATAAATCTGAATCTTCTAAATCACTAGTCCAATTGTATAGGCTTCAAGAAAGTAATTGATAGAATACAAGAGAAGATACAGGTTGTCAAAGTCGAGCACCTCTTGTTGGGAGAACTTTGTATAGCTTGTGACTTGCACAAATATGGACAGATTTCAATAAATTATATTGAATTGGGTTTCCAACAAGAGGTGTTATTTTAAATCACCCAGTATTTCGGTAGCTGTCACTATTGAAGCTTTTATTTTTTGACATTTGACAAGTAGAAACAACGCCATTACTAAAAATGGAACGATACACGCTTCAACAACGCTTTGAAATTATTAAAATTCACTACAAAAATGGTGAAAATCTAGCAGTCACAGTTCGCAAAACTAAAGCATTTTTGGGTCGTCGTGAAGCACCAGAAATTGGTGGAAAAATTCGAGCTGTTGGGACATGGTAGTGATGTGAAGAATAAAACCCGTGCACGTCGTTCAAGAACAACTCAGAATATTGCTGCTGTAGCCCAAAGTGTTGAAGAAAACCCAAGTTTGTCCATTCCTCGTCATACTTTGGAATTGGCCATTGCACAAACGTCATTACACCGTATCGTATGGTCGGAGTTGGATGATATTGATCTGGATAACGTTTACTTTCAACAAAACGGCGCTACGTGCCACACAAGCAACGAAACCATTGCTCTTTTACGGGAAAAGTTTCCGGACCGTGTTATCTTTCGAAGAGATGATCACAATTGGCCACCGAGATCTTGTGATTTAACACCTTGCTACTTATTCCTTTGGGGCCACGTGAAAGATAAGGTCTACGCCAACAGCCCAGCGTCGATTCAGAGATAGAATTCGTGAGGCTGGAGGATGTTTAAAACAAACATCCGATCATTTATCTCAAAAAATGCAATTTTTCTTTGGATACCAAAATAAAACCCCTTGTTGGAAAACCCTGTAAAAAATTGGTTTTTGGTCGCCAAAAGAAGGGATCTTAGATAGAACTCTTTTTCCCGATTAAACGCTTAGACAGAAATATGAGCTACACAGATCGATCTCCTATTCTCATTAACCCGGCAAGACCGGCAAGACCGTACGTACAATTTATCCGATGAAGCCAATGTTTTTTTCGCCTGAAAATTAAAACTTAAATATTTGACGAAAAAGACGTAACCGCTACATATTTTATGTAGCGGTTACGTCTTTTTATTTTAATTCTTTTATTTATTGTCAAAAACTCCGTTTACTTAGAACAATTCTAAACAAATATTTAGTTTATTTTATTTGATGATGTTGGATCTTACAAAACACTTGTGAGAGTAAACAACGTCAAACAAATTTGTGCTAAAAAAAAGTGGTTACGCTTTTTTGAGTAAATATTTGTAAACATTCTGAACGAGCGCCAGGTAAAAAACTGGAAAGACCGCCTGTAGACGTTTGAATCACAAAGCACGAATTTGATCCACCTTTTATGCGTCTTATTGGGCATGTATTTTCGGTGATGGTGTTTCGTCTTTGGAACATTAGTGGAATCAGCAACACTGTCAGCGCTATTATATACTTTAATATGTGCTGTCTACAGAACTCTACAGAATCGATGAACTCGTGAAATTATTCATAAAACATTTGCTTTAAATTTATATTTTTCTGCAAATAATAGAACCATTAGCACACAATAGTGTTTTATGAATAAAAGTTAAAATCAACACACAAACCGGCAAGACCGTCTAATTCGTTTCTAAAACACACTTTTTATTTTTTTTCACTCATAAGACTCATATACAAAATGTTATCTACTTACCGTAAAATTTTCAAGTTCATCATTTTATTCTGAATGTTGTTTTTTAATTCTTAAATTTGCGAAATAATTTTCGATTGCAATTTGTTGACTTTTTGCACTCGATTGCTCATAGCGGACAAATGGCTTGTCAGAATATGTTGGGAATAATAAGAAATTTAAAAAAGTGTTCTCTAAAGTTTTCACCATTTTAAAGCGAAAAACACAGGGGCCAAAAAATCGAAGACCGTCTTGAGCCGGTCTTACCGGTTAGAGGGTTAAACACTCATTTATAAATTTAAAGAAAAATCTATTATTGATCAGAAATATGAGTGATAACAGATCAAATTCATTTTCTCGATTTAATTGTTAATGAAATATTTCTGAGCTTTTATACAAAATTCTATTTTTGTGATATTTAGTGTTCATATGCTAAATTCCCAATTTTATTGATAAATTCACTGAAATTTATTGTTTTTACATTTATAAAAATTCAGTAATTTTATTTGAATTTTTGGAAACCTATTTTCTTCCCGATCTGATCTTAGCTGATCGACACCTTATTTTTCCACCATACAAACGGGGTCAACCTAATATACATATATAAAATATATTTTTAAACAAATAGTATTGCCTAGTTGTAGGGGTTATAATGTTGAATAATTTATTGTTAAAATGAAAAATTCTGGTTTTATTTTAACATTTCTTAAATACCGACTAAATCCTTATTTTGCAAAAAAAAAAAAAAAAAACATTATATATTGTCATAATGTCCTAATATATCACGACTTGACGGCTCGGCTTAACCGACTCTTAAGCATTCGGCTTTGGTCTCTGCTGATTCGTTACGATAACACAATAAACATAGCATAGAAAGTAGTATTGTTTTAGGACATTTTTTACTTAAAAAGTAATAAAAACCATTGTGAAATATTAGGACATTATGACAATATGACATGATAAGAGACCTTGTGAATTTACCAATAGTTAGTTTATACAAATATTTATGATAATAACATACATATTTATTTAAATACCATTGCCTAGTTTTAGGAATATGTAGAAAATTCATTTCAGTCAAATTTGTTTACCTTAGTTTTGCTTTAAACTATATTCCTTAAGCAGTAAGTCTATTGAACAATATTTCATTAATTTTAATGCAAACTTTATACTTGGAAAAAGTAAATAAACGTTTTCATTTCCAAAAATATGTAAGAAATCGCAACTTTTTTTGGGCAAACTGAAATGAAATTGTCATTAAAACTTTTGCGAATTTTGTGTAACGACAATTTTGATTAAATTTTGTTGTTCAATTACTAAAATGAAAAAAAAAAAACTTAAAAATTGTAGCACATGTAGTTAATTAATCTATTTCTTTTATGTCTCATGTATGTATGCGTCATCCGCAAAACATCAACAGCAACAACAAATCGCCAAGTAACACATTTTGTGTTTTTTTTTTCGTTTTAATACCAGTTGTCTTTATTAAAAAAGTTTTCAAAGTTAACAAAAAGTTGGAGAAAACAGTGGTCTTTTTGAAAAATGTCTTATTGTCAGACTAAACTATTGCAAAGGAGGGTATTAAAAATAACAAAAATGTATTGCCTACATTAGGGAGTTTTTTTTTTTTAAACATTTAATAAAACAAGTTTTATATTTTCATTGTAAAGGGGATTTAGGCTTTAAATACAAAAAAAATCCTTTAAATTAAGTTTTACTAAAATAATTATAAACTTATAACAACTATTTCAAATTAAGTTCACTAAATCTAAAGAAAAACTTACTTATAAATCAAACTGAAAAACTTTTTAAAACCAGAAAAAATCTAATAAATAAAAATAAAAATCAAACCTATCCTAGTTTTCAATTCTCAAAAAAGGTTCTAACTATATTTAAAACTAAATTGTTTAAAAAAGGTTATTTACCTTTATTTCTCTTAAGAAGAAAACCAATAAAGTTTAAAAGCCGTTTTTATAGTGTCAACTCTATCTAAACTACATCAACTCTATTGCTGGGTGTTAAATTACCAATTTTTTATTTTTATGTTTGTCGATGGCTCTATGCCATTAAACACGCTAATAAATGTTGGGATTATTGAATTTCTGTTACCTGTCGAACAATAAAAATTAAGTAGCAACAAATGTGTGTTTCCTTTTCCACCTCCCTCTTCCCATAATTTCCTTTCACTTTTTTTTTTACTATTTTCTATTTTCTATAAAATTTTTTTGTCAGTTTACGACCCAACTTTTATGTGTTTTTGATAATACATGTGTTTTATTTCAAATTAATCATACTGACCATAAAAATACATGTTCATATCTATACTCTCACCAACATCGAGATATATGAACATAATGAACCTTATGTATACTGGGATGGTTTCATTTGTATGGAGTTAATGGGTGTAGAGCGAAAAATAAAAAAATAATATTTTTCTGATTTTTGTTTTATAGGAAAAATAATACAGTTTTATTAAAAATAAACTTATATTTTGTTTTGAATGTAGTTGATAATGTTGAATTTTTTTCAAAAGGTTTGTAATAGACATTGGTTTTTGTTCGTATATGTACATAATATTTGACATTTGTTTAATGTTCAATACAGTATTAAACTCTACACGTAAAATCCTTTAGTAAGAGAAATATGTATCTTTACACAATTTCATATAATCGATTCATTTTATGCAAATCATTCGATATTAATGACATATAAAATAATTGAGATGAATTGGGATAAAACAATGTCTATAAAAAATAATCATTGAATTCGATAATAATTTTCATGGCCATACAAAATTTAACGTTCATTAGAATATCGCAATTCGCTTTAGCTTGGTTTTTATTTAGCTTCAAAGTTCATATCTTCAATAGATGCTTGGAAAATACCAAAAGTAAAACTGTAAAGAGCTGTTAGTGAGATTTTATAATTCTTCATCTCATATTAAAGTTAATGCATCGTAGATTTGTGAGTTTTTCTAGAAAGCAATTTCTCATCAAAACAGGATATAAAATAAAAAATCATGCTTATTGAAAGGATATCTCAAAAGAAGCATCTTCCATTTTCTAAAGATTTTACTTTTATTTTTTTTTATTTTGTTTTAATATCCACATATTCCGTCTTTCTATCATGTATATACTTAAAACAAAGACTACGTCTTATACTAAAGATTACGTCTTATACCAAAGACTACTTCTTAAACAAAGACTACTTCTCATACCAAAGACTACGTCTTATGCTAAAGACTACGTCTTATACTAAAGACTACGTCTTATACCAAAGACTACGTTTTATACCAAAGACTACGTTTTATACCAAAGACTACGTTTTATACCAAAGACTACGTCTTATACCAAAGACAACGTCTTATATTAAAGACTACGTCTTATACCAAAGACTACATCTTATACTAAAGACTACGTCTTATACCAAATACTACGTCTTATACCAAAGACTACTTCTTACACTAAAGACTACTTCTTATACTAAAGACTTCATATTATACCAAAGACTAGGTCTTATACCAAAGACCTAGGTCTTATACCAATGACCTAGGTATTATACTAAAGACTACGTCTTATACTAAGGATGACGTCTTATATTAAAGACTACGTCTAATACTAAAGACTACGTCTTATACTAAAGACTACGTCTTATACTAAAGACTACGTCTTATACTAAAGACTACGTCTTATACTAAAGACTACGTCTTATACTAAAGAATACGTATTATACTAACGACTACGTCTTATATCAAAGACTAGGTCTTATACTAAAGACTACGTCTTATTCTAAGGATGACGTCTTATATTAAAGACTACGTCTTATATTAAAGACTACGTCTTATATTAAAGACTACGTCTTATATTAAAGACTACGTCTTATATTAAAGACTACGTCTTATATTAAAGACTACGTCTTATACTAAAGACTACGTCTTATACTAAAGACTACGTCTTATACTAAAGATTACGTCTTATACTAAAGACTACGTCTTATACTAAAGACTACGTCTTATACTAAAGATTACGTCTTATACTAAAGACTACGTCTTATACTAAAGACTACGTCTTATACTAAAGACTACGTCTTATACTAAAGACTACGTCTTATACCAAAGACTACTTCTTATACTAAAGACTACTTCTTATACTAAAGACTTCATCTTATACTAAAGACTTCATCTTATACCAAAGACTACGTCTTATACCAAAGACTACGTCTTATACCAAAGACTACGTCTTATACCAAAGAATACGTCTTATACCAAAGACTACGTCTTATACCAAAGACTACGTCTTATACTAAAGACTACGTCTCATACTAAAGACTACGTTTTATACTAAAGACTACGTCTTATACTAAAGACTAGGTCTTATACCAAAGAATATGTCTTATACCAAAGACTACGTCTTATACTAAAGACTACGTCTCATACTAAGACTACGTCTTATACCAAAGACTACGTCTTATACTAAAGACTACGTATGATACTAAAGACTACGTCTTTTACTAACGACTAGGTCTTATACTAAAGACTACGCCTTATACTAAAGACTACGTCTTATAGTAAAGACTACGTCTTATAGTAAAGACTACGTCTTATACTAAAGACTACGTATTAAACTAAAAACTACGCCTTATACCAAAGACTACGCCTTATACCAAAGACTACGTCTTATACTAAAGACTACGTATTATACTAAAGACTACGTCTTATACTAACGACTGGGGTTATACTAAATACTACGTCTTATACTAAAGACTACGCCTTATACCAAAGACTACGTCTTATACTAACGACTACGTATGATACTAAAGACTACGTCTTATACTAACGACTAGGTCTTATACTAAAGACTACGCCTTATGCTAAAGACTACGTCTTATAGTAAAGACTACGTCTTATAGTAAAGACTACGTCTTATACTAAAGACTACGTATTAAACTAAAGACTACGCCTTATACCAAAGACTACGCCTTATACCAAAGACTACGTCTTATACTAAAGACTACGTATTATACTAAAGACTACGTTTTATACTAACGACTAGGGTTATACTAAATACTACGTCTTATACTAAAGACTACGCCTTATACCAAAGACTACGCTTTATACTAAAGACTACGTCTTATACTAAATACTACGTCTTATACTAAAGACTACATCTTATACTAAAGACTACGTCTTATTAAAGACTACGTATTATACTAAAGACTACGTCTTGTACTAAAGACTACGTCTTATACCAAAGTCTATGTCTTATAGCAAAGACTACGGCTTATACTAAAGACTACGTCTTATACTAAAGACGATGTCTTATACTAAAGACTACGTCTTATACTAAAGATTACCGTCTCATATGATACAATACTGACCTGTGTTCAGTATTGCCTTTGTATGACATGAGTAGATAACAAGTAAGAGAGCTACCTTCACCAAATTATACTTTAAAAAAAAAATTTTAAATATTTTTAGGTAAACAAAATTAATTTTTTTTTCAAAATTGTTTTTCAAAATTAAAAATTTTTTTTTTCAAAATTTAAAAAATTTTTTCTTTTTTTTTTCAAAATTGTTTTCAATTTTTTTTTTTTTTAATTTACTAGTGAACAAAAATTTATGACAAAAACATTTTCGAGTTAAAAAACATTTTTCCTGATTTTGACCCATTGTAGGTCCAAATTACTATAGCCTTATATACATCGTTGCAATGGACTTTCTATCATTAGATACCCTTATTGTCTATATTAATGTTATCCAGATATAGATCAAAAATAGTCCAAAAATCGAGGTTGGTCCGATTTTTTCCTTATATCTCAGCCATTTGTGGGCCGATTTTCTTGATTTTTAATAGCAAACGAGCCGGAAGAATTCCCGATATATTAATGTATGAATCAAGTTTGTAAGTTATTTGGGGTCTTCAGAAAACTGATTTCAACAGACAGACAGACGGACATGGCTTTATCGACTTCTCTATCTATAAGGATCCAGAATAAATATACTTTATAGGGTCGGAAATTATATTGTGGAAAATACAAACGGAATGACAAACTTATATATACCTTTCTCACGAAGGTAAAGGGTATAAAAGATTGGAATAGTACCTGCCACCACTATCACTTATTCATTAATTCAATGCTAGAAGATATATGTGTTTATATAGATTCTAAAAACAGATTCGATTTTAATTCTATGCCGAAATATGTACATCTTTTATATAAATCATCCACTTGAAAGTTTATATAAATAAACCAACAGACAGTATTAATAAAGTGATCAAATTACACTGTCCAACAAATTGGTTTTTACATGTTTTAATTTTGAATGCGTGTAACTTTTTATAGGTACGAGACAACTATCAGCAAGTTGTTTTTATTTTATACAAAATTTTACCACAAATATAGCTAAATCCTTAAAAAAAAATGTCGACACTCCGTATGCCCACTATATTTAAAAAACGAAAAAAAAAAAAACAGATAATTGAACCTAAATATCTTTTGATCTAAAAGACATAACTTACATAGCAATGCATATTTTAATCCTTAAATGTCCTTTTTTTTACTTTTTTTGATTTTCTCGAAAAAGAGGTCAAATAGACCACTAAAGAGTAGTGCTAGATAAAATAATCCCCCTTAAATTCCACAATACATATTACTCTGACAATAAGAATTCTCTCAGACATTAACATACAACATTTTTTTTATTTAGTAAAAATTAAAACTTTATAACCCACTGTATAAAAAAACTCAGACCAGCTGGACTATAAGTTTATTCTACAAAAATGATCTACTCAACATTTCAGAATTATAGGGTTGCTATTCTGTTCGAAAACTGTGTTGTACAGTATTAACAATAAAAATTTAAATTAAAATTATTAAATTTAGTTTTTCTAAAGCCGTTGGGAAAAGGTTTCCTGATGATCTGGCATAAGCAACCAGTAAAATGCGCATAGGAACTAGCTTATCTCCCAACAATACATTTCAGTAAATTTATCAATAAAATTTGAAATTTAGCATATGAAAACTATCTTACTAAAAAATTATCTCAATTTGTTTATGGGATTACAAAAGTTGTTTGAATAAGTTTTACAAATAAAAAAAAAAATTGTATTGTTGAGGGGATGAGCTAGTTCCGATTTTGCTGGTTACTAAGGCCAGCTAATCATATTTCCCAAAACAATAAGAAATATTTATGTTTTTAGTAAAAAAAATGATTTTTAAGTAAAAGTTATTACTAGAGGGCGGATTTATATGCAAATGCATGTTTTTTCTCGAACGTCCAAAAACAATGTGGACTAATTATCTATCCGAATAGCACATTTTGCTGTAAAATGGCATCGATTTGTTAGTGCATATATTTACATATTTTATTGATAATGCATATTTTGTTATATTTTACTTCAAAATGATATTTATATGCATATTATTCAAGTTTTTAATAAAAATATAATTTTTAGTCGTCAAAGCGCAACATATCGTCTGGACAAAAAATTTTATTTGTCGAATTTGTTATAGAAATTGCATTAAATGTTATCGACTAACTTCTTTCGACGTCGTGAGACTGGTATTAAGTTTTTCATTTCTCTAAGTAACAGCAATTGAAAATTATCATTTCAGAACATCATACATTCATATTTGATTTCTCTGCATTTTTGATTTATAAGAGATTTCGTTATCGAAAGATTTTGTAACTTCACATACACAGTTACCACTCCTGACAGTCATTTCCCAGCAGTGTTATGAGACTGTCCTGAACTAGTGATAACTAGCTACGTAACTGGTTATATTAACACGTGCATGTCCTAAACAGAGGGTCAATTGAATATTTTGGATAACTTAGAGACAAATGCATTACACAATTAAATTTTAAAGTGACTACCCTATAGATTACTTAGAACCACTTAAGTGACAATTGTCTTTACGCTAGATAACATGGGATGTATAACGTAACCAATTGACTTATCTCTCCGTTACGCACACGTGTCAGAAGACCCAAAATATATAAATTGGAGTCAGCTAAGTGATCCGACATTTGTGACATTTGCTGTCTATAAAGGATACATTTACTACTTGCTTATCTGATAGATTATTACGAGATGAAAATTAAAATTGGATGTTACTTTACATCACGATCAAAATATTGATTATTTTAAAAGGCAAGTCGCAAAATAGAAGTTATAAATATTCATACCAAGATATTACAATTTATATATTAATCGTTTTCTCAGAAGAACAATTATAATTTTTAATTCCTGGTATAATTTAAAGAGTCTTAACTGCTGGGAACATTGTTGTGCATTTTTTGGACATTGCGCGATACATAGTTAATTATTTTATGTTTCTGCACAAAAATATAAGTGCATACTTTTAAAATTTTTAGGTCATATTTTGATTTGTTTTAAGCATATTTTAGGTGCATATTTTCCAATAATAAATGCATGAAAATCCGCCCCCTAGTTATTACTTAAACAATTGTTATGTATAAATAAATTATGTATGTATTGCAGTTTTACTGATTTTCTAGTTTATAAAACATACTCATTTTTTACAATTAATTCCGTTTAAAATTCTTTTGTTTTATTAATCAATTCTAAGAGATTTAAAAGTAGTGTTAGGTGTTAAGGAAGTATTAAATCAAACAATTTCAGAAAGCGTATAACTTTAAGTATTCATGTATTTTTAAGCCAATAGTTTAGGAGGTAGGAGTTGTCATAAATATATATTTACAATGTCTCAAGACGCCAAATAAACACACAAAAAGGAAAATAATATAATAAAGGAAACATTATATTTAGTGATTAAATATGTAGTTTACTAAATGAAATAGACTAAAGAATACATTTTAATAATAGGAACTATCATTAAACTATTGGTTTTTATTGTGGTTTCATGTTACACAATTGTAATTGAAAATCTATAGGTATTATTGTAATATAATAAAAAAATAATATAAATAAATAAAACAACCAAACGCCATCCTACACAAATTCTGTAAAAAATTCTTCTCTCATAAATATTTGTCATCAAAAAGTTTCAATTCAGTTGTGTTGTTTATTTCCATTTGTATGCATAAAGTTTAAGTTATTTATTTAAAAACTCATGCATGAGTATGTGGAATTTTTCAACTGTCCAATATTTTTCGGTTGTTATTTTATTTATAGGCTGTTTTTTTTCCTTTAACGTTTCTTTGTGTCTTTAAATTGTTTGGTATTTTGTTTTATTTTATTTTATTTATATGTTGGGTGTTTTTTTTAGGAAATGTCTTATTTAATCTTATGAATGTTTGTGTGGGTAAGTCTTTTATGAGTTTAACAACTTAGTTACATGTTATTATTTAACTTTAAAACGAGTAAATAAAAAAAGAAAATTTGTAGAAAAGATAAAAAAATTCAAGGAAATAAAGTTTAATTGTAAACCATTTAGACAATAAAAATATTTTGAAAAAATTAAATATTATAATGTACGTATACTTAATATTTATCTAAAGGTATTAGTTAAATATTAAGTATACGTTATAGTGACTACTAGCAACTTTCTCTAAGAAAATCCCGGGGCACTGTGGATATAATTCGGTATCTCGGGAACTATTGGCGATTCATCCGCCCATCTTCTCCCATTTCCAAGAAATTTAGTTTTTCCTCCCAAGAAATTTAAATTTCCGAAAAAAATGTCTATCAAAATTCGCACTGTTATGGTCATTGGTTATGTTAGAAAAACACCTTGGTTATAAATTCCAGCAAGTTTCATTCGCTCATCTTCTCTAGTTTTCCAGGAATTTAGATTCATTCATCAATTATAAGTAAATTTAAAAGAAAGGTGTTTGACATTTATGAGTTTACTTAGTTTTTGGAAAAATTAGAAGATTAGTTCCCGTTGCCATCATTAGTGGTTCATTTGGTCCAACCGTGTGGTTATTATACTTTCCTTGATTTACATTGTTTAACCGTGCTATGTAAACTTTTAAACAGAACTCTGTTAACTCAACTGGTTTGTGTCTAGAGTTATAAATTTTGATATTTAACTTCACACACATCAATATAAATTTATTAGAAGTAATTGCGATTGTTAATTATGATATTTTTGTATCTTTCTGGCTACATGTGGATTCCGGGATAAAATAACTACTCATATTGTTTCGAATGTGCAATAGCGATTTGAATTTAACGGTCTGTAACGACTGACTAAAACATTCATCATGTTTATAAACACGTCCATTAGTAGAAGCTTCTACTAATCAACAATGTTGATAGCATGCGGTTACTAGCATTGTTTATAAGTGTGGCAACACTAAATATTTAAGCTGCTAACATTAACATCGAAAGCTCTAGAATTTGAATGTTCTAGTTGTCCGTTAAGATCATTGTAGAACATTCAGAATAGATGGCGCATGTATAAATAGTGGCAGAAGTTGCAGTCGTGAGTTGAGTTGGCACTGTTAGAGTTAACATCAACTGTCGTGTACATTTGAGCTTGTACGTTGTAAACTGTGTGAGTGCATTTCTGCGAATTGATAAACGAGTATAAAGACACTGAGTGACTTTTTAATTCTGTTGTTTTGTACATTTTAAATAAAGAGTTGTTACAATTTTAAACTACTGAAACTGCTTTTTATTTGCAATCAAAAGTATCCGGATTATTTAAAGGAAATAAACCAACGTTTTAAAAAGGTTAAAACGTAACAATATTTTTAGGCCAAGAACGAATCAAGACAGTTTCGGATACTCTGTTCCAAAGTGAAGCGAATCTCAGAGAGAGCGTTCAGCATTGATCGAAAAAAATAGTAGTCGGAGGGGGCACAGTCTGGACTATAATGCGATTGAGGAAAAACTTCCCAACCACTTCATTCTAAATACCTTTTACTAGGTATTGCAACATGTGTCCAATGGAATACTACGGTTTCATGTCTGGCCGCATATTCTGTGAATTTTTCAGAAAATTCTCGCCTAAAATAAATCAGTTGCATTCGGTACAAGTTCCCTGTGATGGTGTGGTCAGATTTCAGCAACCCATAATAGGTAGGACCCTTTTACTCCCACCAAATACTGAGCATTACCTTAGCGCCATGGATATTTGATTTTGGTGTCGATTCGGCTGGTTGGCCGAACGTCACGGACGATCTCTTATGCTTCGGGTTATCGTAATGGATACACAATTTGTGTATGATCGGGAAGTAGAGTTTATGCAAAAGCTTGTGAAGCAAAATTTGAATCACTTAAGAGGACATAGTCAAAGCAAAACTTGAACAATTTTTTTAAAAAAAATTTAGTTTTTAATATAATATAAAGCAGTGGTATTCGAAAAGGCTCCATATTTATATAGCCTTATATGTTACTGAAATGCGTACAAAGTTGTTTTACTATCAGAATAACTTCACAGTGGGCAATTTTATAAAAAAAGTGAAACACATTTCTGCGTTTTAGGAATTTCGGTATTTGGAAATCAAATAATGCAAAAATTGTAATGACATTAATTTAAGAACATTTGGATATATATTAGTTCAAATTGTTGTTTTGATATCTTTAACCGTTAAAATTTTACATTAATTTATTATTAAAATTTTATATTTTCATTGAATCACGTCCGAAAAATTTATACAATTATTTAATTTTTACTAAAATATCAATCTTCAAGTCCAAAGGTTTTTACCATTATCAAATACCCATACAAAAATTATATATTTACTCTTCAGAAGGTCCACAATACTTGCCCTCTTTCAAAGGGTTTTTTCATATATTGCATGTATGAACATTCCATTATTCTGAAAAGCCAAAGCAAGGCTTGCAAATTTTGGTGTAAATTTAATTTTTTAATTGTTTTCAATGTAAACTATCACTTGATTTATATTTTATTAATAACATTTGTCAAATATACCTGTAATCCATAATCATAGAATAGACACATAGAACGGAAGGACAGCGAAATATCAATGGAAAAAATTACTCTCTTTTCACACATACGGGTGATACAAAAACCTAATACATTCTCATGAATTAGATTTTTGACAATAGACTTAAATTCTTGGCTCTCAGTTACCTATCTAGTTGTCATCTATGTACATAATCCTCTTTTAAGTGTCATTATTATAACATTTCCTTGGAAATTTTTATTATTGTATATTTTTGGTAGACATTTATAATTCTCTTCAAAATAATTTACAGTTGTCGACCTGGTTACAAAGACGTACATACATTTTTATGGAGTATAAACACTTTAAGTTTATACTTTGCCGCAATATTTGTTGTCTACTTAGATTATCTTTTAAACGAAAAAGGTGGTTCGTCAAAACTGTTGACTCTTAGCTAAATTTAAATAATGAAAAGCATTTCATGTCATGTTTATTTAAAATTACAGCTTAAAGTTATTACTTGTTTAAATTTATTTTTCTAGGATTTTATTAATGTTGTCGGTGTATTAGGGTGTAACATAGACTACAACTTTATGAACGAATGAAAACGTAACGAACGAATGTAAAAACTGTGTACATGCAGAGAAAAAATATAGTTGTGCATGTTTACAGTAACCTTTTTAATATTTTTAAAAGTTTTTTAACAATGTTATAGTTACAGTAACTATTTAACTGATTGTGGTAACCATAATATGGTTAACTTAAGATTCACATGATTTTATCAATCATATATATGGTTACAGTAAACATATTTATGTTTGTGACAATCATTTTTATGATTAAGGTTTTACCATATTTGTTGCTCTCGGCTAATTGATATCATAATCTGAGAACAACATATTTTGATATAAGGATTAATCATTACAATGGTTGTCACAAATATATACTTGTTTACTGTAACCATATATATGATTGATACAATCATGTGAATCGTAAGTTAACCATATTATGGTTACCACAATCATTTAAATAGTTACTGCGACTATAATATTGTAAAAAAACAAGTTTTGTGATGATCGGTCCATAATTGACCGTACCCACATATAACCTCTAGATCAAAACAATTTTTTATTATCACATATTGATGTTGGGTATAAAAGATTCGTCACAACCGAATATAACACTCTTACTTGTTATTACAAATGTTGTCGATTAACTTCTTGCGACATTTAGAAACTGTCATTAAATCTTCTTAATTTCTCAAATAAAAGCAGTGTAGTAGTTTAAAATTTGTAACAACTCTTTAAAAACAGACTTTATAATGTACAAGAATACACTGGTAATGCAGTTGATGTTTACTCTAACAGCGTCTATGATAAACTCAACTAACGACTGCAACATCTGACACTGTTTATACACACGCCATCTTTCGTAAACCTTCTACAATGATCTTAACGGAAAACTAGTATATTCGAATTCTAGAGCTTTCGATGTTAATGTTGGCAGCTTAAACATTCAGTATTGCCATACTTTCAAACAATGATCAACTCAAAGCTTTTTTTCAATGTTGTAGTTTCCACAGCTATGTTAATAATATGTTAAAGGTTGAGATGCTCTGATGTTTGAACCTGCCGTTAAAACCGATGTACTTGAATTCAAGTACAGTTTCGTAACAATATATATATTTAATTTTGATAGGTACACGCAGAGAAAAAACATGGTTCGACATGGTTACGACAACTATACTATGTTCTTTGTAACAATATATCGTAAACATATAATTGTTGTTTTACTTTAATTTCAACAATATTATAGTTACTGTAAACGTTTATATTTTCATCGCCATTATAAATATAAATATTGTTCACCGAATCATACTTATTTTTGGGACAACTAAATAATGATAAATAGGTAAACATATAATTATTATGTACAACCATTAAATGTTAAGTTTCTATGAGTGTTTGTGTTTGTCTAAACTATGTTATTTTTACAAGTAAATTTTAAGTGTCTATAATTCCTATTCGCTCTATAATTTTATTTGTATATTATCTTTAACTTTTCTAAAGCGAATAACAATTAATTTCAGTGAATTTATCAATAATAGTTTAATTGGGAATTTAGTTAGTGCTTTAAAAATAAAAACCCATTAAAATAAAATTTTGTATTTCAAAAAATAAATTTTAATAATATGATTACTTTGGATCATAATATGATTTAATTGGGTCATAAATATTAGAGTTTCCAAAAAACCGAAGGATTTCAAAACCGCGGTTTCGGCTTTAAAAAATTGAAACCCGATCGGTTTCGGTTCGGTTTTGTGATAATTTATTAATTATTAAATCAGTTGATAATATAGGAAATGCTATACAAATTTAAAGTTCAAAATGAAAATTGGTACTTTTTCTTTTAATGGTACCTTTTTAATACATTAAATAGTTAGCTTATCTTTTTAATACATTAAATAGTTAGCTATTATAATCAAGAATAGTGTGCTCAATTGTATTATGATACCAAAAATGGAGAACTAAAATAAACTAAGGAATATTTTCTCGTACTTCAATTAGTACTTTTTGAATTATCTATAATTTTGAACCTAGAATCAGGAAATTACTTCGAAATTTCAAAATTGATAGTGGAAAGTATGGAAAATTGTTACTTTTTCTTCTAATGGTACTTTTTATTATATTAAAATATTATCTGAGTAAAGAAAGAATCAAGGATAAAGGGGATAATGATATTGAGGTAACAGAAACTATTATTGAAAATTCTATAATAAAGAACCTATAAGCAGAAAAATAAACACACATAATCCTGACTGAGTTAGAATATAAAAAAGGGATTTGGAGGTCCTTTTTTTTAGCAAATAGTACTTTTTGAATATTTTATAACGATGGACCTTGAATTTTTCTACTGAAAATAGATTAAAAATCAAAACCGAAGAATAATTGTCGGTTTCGGTTTTAGGCCTTGAAACCGAACTGGAAACTCTAATAAATATGATTACTTTGGGTCATATTATGATAATATTATATCATAATATGATTATTTCAGAACATATTATGATTGATTTGTATCATAATATGTTTCTTTCAGAACATATTATGATATTTTATGGTACTTAAAATGATCATAATATGTTTGGATTACAAACAGAAATCTTATCATAATATGTTGCTCTTAGATTATGTTTACCACAACCATGTTTTTTCTGTGCGTGTATCATTTATTTATTTATTGTAGCATATTCATATTTTTTTCATAGTAAATATTTTGTAACTTCACTTACACAGTTACCAATCTTCGCAGCCATCATCGTTGGATTCTACTTGAGATAGATATTTTGATAATTTTTAAAATCTAAGTTAAATGAGTATTAATTCTTAAAAATCCAACGTTTTCTCAGAAATAAGAATTATAATTTTAAAAATTAACTGTGTTCTTGGTAGTATAGTTTAACGACTACAAACTGTGAAAAACTTATAGTTTCTGTTGTGTAATTTTTGGGCATTGAGCAATCAATTGTTAATTTTTTTATGTTTTCTTTTCACAAAAATATAAATGCATATTTTTAGGAGTATGAGTATTTTCCAGTAATAAATGCATGAAAATGCGTCCCCTATTGATGAATTTGTAATGTAATATCAATCAATTTCAATCAATGCAATGAATTATTGAATCATGCTTTACAAGGCCATACAAAATTTAAATTTCTCCAAAATTTCGAAATTTCATATTTTCTAACAATTGCGTACAAAATACGTAGAGTAAAACTCTTGATAACTTTAGAATTGTTAGTCAGATTTTATAGTTTTTGATCTCATATTAAAGCTAATGAATCATAGATTTAAAAGTTTATTATTAGTAATATGCGTCTCATAGAAACATGATATGGAATAGAAAATCGTCCTTGATCAATAGGGAATCTTCCGTTTTTCAAAGATTTTCCTTAAATATGAGACATTGTAGAATTCTGAATAGGACCATGGCTGGTTCTCTAGAAAAATTTTAATTAGAAGTTATATGTAATTGAAAAATAAAAATAATCTGAAGCACTTCTGAACATATTCCCGGTCATCTTCAATATCTATTAGACACAAACTTCATAATTTTCCCATAAATACATTTTTTCCTTAACACACTCAGTTCTAACACCCTAATATTACTGTATAATAACGTTGATAATTACAATAATTCCATGCCATAAACAGCAGCCCGTCTTTTGTTCATCTTTTTTGTGTGAGAGAGTGTCGGTGTGCGTATACTTAACATTTAATTAAACTTTTTAAGTTAATATTAAGTATACGCGCTCGCTCGGCACATGCCAGAATGGGAGGCAAAATCTTCAGCAACATTTTAATTGCTTAAGAATTTATCAAATAAAATTTGTATAAATATTATCATAATACAGACAGGCAGATTGAAATGATTGTTTAAAGTGATAAAGAAAACACCTTCTAGCTAATGATAGCAGCACAAAATGCCATTAAAAAACAATCTATTTAGATAAATCTATTTTAAATCGATTGTTACATTTAACAAGCGAAATTATGTTGAGAAGATGTTTTGTTGTCTGCCTAAAGCTAAACGTATTAATAGGTATTTACATAGACGGCTGGGATTTTTTTTATTTTATTTTTTTTTTGGTAATTAAATGATGTTGTGTTGCCTTGAAGTGTGGCAAAGAAATTTAAATGTTTTAATTATAAAACATAATTTTAAGCTGAAATATTAAGCTGAAATATTTTTGGTAATTTTTATTAGAGTTAAAAAAAAAAACTAAACTCTTTCTGAAACTTTAAAAAATGTTTTATAAATCATTGATAAAATTAAAATGTCATTATGTATTGTATATTAAAGAACTTAAAATGGAGCAAACTATTTTGGTTGTCCTGGGCGATCTTTTCTTCAGCGTCAAAATCACCACTTCTGATTCACACAAATCATCTTTCGCACGTTGAAACCGCACGCAGAGAAAAAATATAGTTGTGCATGTTTTTAAAAGTTGTTTAACAATATTATAGTCACAGTAACTATTTACATGATTGTGGTAACCATAATATGGTTAACTTACGGTTCACATGATTGTATCAATCATATATATGGTTACAGTAAACAATTATGTATATGTTTGTATCCTGTTGTGATTAAAAACGGTTTTCTAGAAAAGAACTCAGATTAAAAATGAAAAAATCTAACAGTTCTAAAGTTATTAGCAGTTTCACTTCAGGTATTTTGCACGCATCTATTACAAAATATAAACTTTGAACCTACAAACTAAAGCGAATTTCGAAATTCTGGAGAACCTTCAATTTTAAGTTGTCCAGTATGGTCATGAAAACTATTTATGTATGTATTGTTATGTTATTTTTAAATGTTCATTAATTTTGTTTAAATTATGAAAAAAATGTGCTAAAACACATTGCAGCTAAAGCGTAGGTTTTTTTCCCTAGTAAATTATACAAACAAATGTTGTTAAACTAAAGTTTTACTTTGTACAACTAATATATTCATTTGTCTAATCTTTTTTTTACAAGGTGAGATTTACATACATTCTGGTTAGGAAAAAAACTTGTTAGTTTTTTTGCTTTCTTCAAATTCATTTGCATAAAATTTATATTCACCACAGAGAAAACAATGAAGCAGAGTATTACTGCATAAAACTTTTTGCCAAGTATGCTAAACTGTGCTATACTGTATTTTTAATGGTAAAATGCAAAAAAAAAAAAAAGGTTAAACCCTTTTTTTTACAGATTTTATTATCACTTAGCATTTTCTGTTATGTAGACACATACACATACATATACTCATATTAATATTAATAATAATTTTTTATGTTGTCGTCTTAAATTTATGATGTTTTTGGTTTGAATTTATACTATATTATGGCATATTATTGTTGGGTGACCATTTAAGAAAATTTATTTTTATTTATATTTATAAATAAATTGCTTATATATATGTAAGGACTTGGAGCAGTTTGAAAAGTGACAACTGGAAACCTTACACCAGCTATATTACTTACTACTTGTACAACACACTAGTTCGCTATGGCTGCTAAGGTGGTAGTTAAATGGTTGTATTTGTATTACATTTCAGCAGAGTATTCAGCAATGTCGATTACTGTATCGCAAAACCATTTTTTTGTACATGCATTTCCATATTATAATACCGAACGGGAATATATGGCTGCTCGGACTCTACCCCCTGACGATATCATAAGGGTATATACTGACGGCTCTAAAAGCGGTAATGGAGGAATTATGGGACAAAATCCTACTTCAGTCTAACACACTTCTCCTCTGCTCTTCTGCTATAAAACGAGCATCCAGTTGACTGAAGTGTTATCGAATATCTTGAGATATCTGTATATTTACTGATAGCAAGGCTGCCGTTAAAGGAATAGCGGGTATCTTAATGACATCTAGGTTAACCGCGGAAAGCCGGGTATCCCTTAATGAGATAACGAGACATTCTAGGACAACCCTTATGAAAATTAGGGTAATTGTATAGCAGAAAAATTGGCCAAAGGGAGTGCGATGATGGATATGAGGCGTTCGATATCTTTTCTGGTATCTCCCTTACAGCTGAGACTATATGAGACTGCACATAACAGGTAGACTAATAAACACACTTAAGTTATCGCTAGCTCGACTTGGCCCATATACAATGCCGGCGGGACGAATCTACTTATGGAATTCAAATCTACTTATGGAAAGCAAATGCGGCTTGTTGTTTCCTTTATTACAGGACACTGTATTATTGCAACACATGCTAAAAGACTGGGCCTAAGGTATAACGATTACTGTAGATGCGGTCGAAACGAAGAAGAGGAGTAGACACCTATTCAGCTAATGCCCGGCTCTCACAAACTTGAGGGAACGTATCATATAAGCTGTCAAGGATGAATCTAGGACGCATCCACTCCTTCATCAGAGAATCTGGTTGGGTTACCTTGGAAACAACGCCCGTATTATAAATATTCTGCTGTTTATTTCTTGAGTGACACAATGGGATCAGTTGTGAATGGAGCCAAGTGGACTGCTTGATGAGTTGCTGCTCATGGAACCTAACCTAACCTTCAGTAACAAGCAAAAGTCAGATATTGGTCTTAAGTTTTTTAAAATAAATTCATCTAAAATAAAATCTTCTAAGCTATACCACTTCAATGGCCATAGGTAATGTGCGTGAGTATTTTGGTACTCACTGATGATGCAGGAAATGCAAAAATTGGGAGTAGACTTACATGCAGTTCTTACTAGTGGCTTAGTGATTAGTGCATTTGACTATAAAACGAGAGGTTATTTTACTTCAAAAGCTGGAGTATTAGTACATACTGTTGAATTTAATAGTGAAGTGTTATGCAGAGAGTGCCAATCGGCCACCTGAAATGACATCGCCATGTTAAATTTAGCAGTCAATAACATTGCTCGTGGGTTGAAAATCCACTAATAGTAGTTCACAGTGACTAACTAATTCGACGTGGCGGAACTTGTTCAATGAACTGCAGAGTTACTACTCAAAAATATACATTTTGAAAATGCTGATTAAATTATTTAATACTTATTCTTAATTCTTTAGTCTATTTTAAATTATATCCATAGTTAAAGATCTGTTTTAGTACCTTATTTTGTTTAAACTCAGTCCTTAATATTATTTGACACGCTTATTCATACAGACAAGTGCAAACAAAATATAATCCTTAATAGGTTTTTGTTTCCGGTTTTATATATATTTTTTTTTTTTGTATTTAACATTACATTATGTAGAACATGATTTAATATAATAAATATACTTATATGATTACATACAAATTTACTATGAATATTACAATTTAATTATGACACAATTTCAATTTTAATGCTTATCATTTTTATATTACTTCGAAACGATATAATAACAAATATTTCGAAAAGAGATAATAGATAAACGATTTGTTGTGTGACAAAATATATTTTCAAGTATACCCACATGTATAAATACATACAAATGTATATTCTAACAGTAGACTGACTGGATTATATCTGTATGGAAGTGTAAATCCAGTTCTTTATTATACTTAGTCTCTCTTGTAAGTACATATGTATAAAGTTAGATACAAACAAAACATGTGTTGTTTGTTTGCATGCTGGCAAACACATTACAGAAATGGTAATCGGTTTTCATACATATTCATAAGTAAATTAGGGTGGCACTTATATTCGAATTTTTTAGATTTTTGATGCTCCCAAGATCTCAAATTAGTCTGCGATATCTGAAAACCAACTACAGAACATTTTAGCAAAATTCGATTACGTTTAGAGGTTGCACAATTTATTTGAAGTTTCCAGTTTTGGGTCAATGCATTGGGGTTCCAAATTCAAATCTAGATATACAAGATTACTTGGTGACCTTGTTATTTGCATTTCGGGTCTCCGAATCCTGAAATTATTTTTAAAAAGCTCTGTATTTGGAATACTTTATTGAAATTAAGGGTTTATCAAAACCTAGTCAGTAAAATTCATTTAAAAGAATAAATTTATCGAACATTTTCTAAAAAATAGTTTGCGCTAAAATTGATAATAAAACAAGTATGAAGCCGTCACCAAATTATCTTTAAAATACAAATTTTAAATATTTTTAGGTAAACAAAATTAAAAAAAAAATTTTTTTGTAAGTTGTTTTTCAAAATTTAAAAAACAAAATTTTTGTTTTTCAAATAGTTTTTTTTTTCCAATTTTTTTTTTTTTTAATTTTTTTTCAAATTTTTTTTTAAATATTTTAAAAAATTGTTTTTGCAATTTATTACTATAAAAATCTATGAAAAATTATTTAAAAAATGTTTTAAAAATGTTTTCCATATTTTGAGTAGGTCCAAATCGTTGCAGTGGACTTCGAAATATCTATCATTAGATATCCATATTGTCTTAATATCCATAATGTCTTAGTAATCCAGATATAGATAAAAAATATGCAAAAAATCGAGCTTGTCCCTGTTTTTTCCTTATATCTCAGCCATTTGTGGGCCGATTTTCTCGATTTCAATTGGAAGAATTCCCGATATATTGATGCATAAATCATGTTTTTAAGTTATTTAGTGGATATGGAAAGTTGATTTCAAACGACAGACGGACATGGCTATATCGACTCCGCTATCTATAATGATCCAGAATATATATACCCCATAATGTATATATATTCTGCCGTCGCAAATGAAAAATGTAGAAATTACAAACGGAATGACAAACTTATATATACCCTTGCCACTCATGGTGAAGGGTAAAAAAATGGACGAGGTGAGGTGAGATGTTTTTTAGAGATACATTCCTTATAAGTTATTTTAAGAGATTTAGTCATTAGAAGGGCTTCGGTGGTCTTTTTTTTTTCCCCGCTATATAATATTGTTATGAAATTGCACTATCCAATTGAATTTAGCGGTTTATAACGACTGCTTGCAACATTCATCATGTTTATTAACAATACCAGTATCCGAAACAGTATCCGAAACATTAATTGTTAAAGCAGCTAACAATAACATTAAAGCTGCTAAAAGCTCTAGAAATAGAACATTCTAGTTTTGTCCGTTAGATAATTCATGAAACAACTAGATGGCGCTGTGTATATAAATAGTAACAGCAAATTCTTAATCCTTGTATTGTAGGGCTGTTAGACTTAACATAAACTGTATTAAAAAAAGTGACTATGTATTTAAATTGTTGTGCAAAATTTTATTAAATAAAGAATTGTTACAATTTTTTAACTACTGATCGCTTCTTACATCTTATATCTTACATTTTATATCTTATATCTTATGTCTTATATCTTATATCTTATATCTTATATCTTATATCTTATATCTTATATCTTATATCTTATATCTTATATCTTATATCTTATATCTTATATCTTATATCTTATATCTTATATCTTATATCTTATATCTTATATCTTATATCTTATATCTTATATCTTATATCTTATATCTTATATCTTATATCTTATATCTTATATCTTATATCTTATATCTTATATCTTATATCTTATATCTTATATCTTATATCTTATATCTTATATCTTATATCTTATATCTTATATCTTATATCTTATATCTTATATCTTATATCTTATATCTTATATCTTATATCTTATATCTTATATCTTATATCTTATATCTTATATCTTATATCTTATATCTTATATCTTATATCTTATATCTTATATCTTATATCTTATATCTTATATCTTATATCTTATATCTTATATCTTATATCTTATATCTTATATCTTATATCTTATATCTTATATCTTATATCTTATATCTTATATCTTATATCTTATATCTTATATCTTATATCTTATATCTTATATCTTATATCTTATATCTTATATCTTATATCTTATATCTTATATCTTATATCTTATATCTTATATCTTATATCTTATATCTTATATCTTATATCTTATATCTTATATCTTATATCTTATATCTTATATCTTATATCTTATATCTTATATCTTATATCTTATATCTTATATCTTATATCTTATATCTTATATCTTATATCTTATATCTTATATCTTATATCTTATATCTTATATCTTATATCTTATATCTTATATCTTATATCTTATATCTTATATCTTATATCTTATATCTTATATCTTATATCTTATATCTTATATCTTATATCTTATATCTTATATCTTATATCTTATATCTTATATCTTATATCTTATATCTTATATCTTATATCTTATATCTTATATCTTATATCTTATATCTTATATCTTATATCTTATATCTTATATCTTATATCTTATATCTTATATCTTATATCTTATATCTTATATCTTATATCTTATATCTTATATCTTATATCTTATATCTTATATCTTATATCTTATATCTTATATCTTATATCTTATATCTTATATCTTATATCTTATATCTTATATCTTATATCTTATATCTTATATCTTATATCTTATATCTTATATCTTATATCTTATATCTTATATCTTATATCTTATATCTTATATCTTATATCTTATATCTTATATCTTATATCTTATATCTTATATCTTATATCTTATATCTTATATCTTATATCTTATATCTTATATCTTATATCTTATATCTTATATCTTATATCTTATATCTTATATCTTATATCTTATATCTTATATCTTATATCTTATATCTTATATCTTATATCTTATATCTTATATCTTATATCTTATATCTTATATCTTATATCTTATATCTTATATCTTATATCTTATATCTTATATCTTATATCTTATATCTTATATCTTATATCTTATATCTTATATCTTATATCTTATATCTTATATCTTATATCTTATATCTTATATCTTATATCTTATATCTTATATCTTATATCTTATATCTTATATCTTATATCTTATATCTTATATCTTATATCTTATATCTTATATCTTATATCTTATATCTTATATCTTATATCTTATATCTTATATCTTATATCTTATATCTTATATCTTATATCTTATATCTTATATCTTATATCTTATATCTTATATCTTATATCTTATATCTTATATCTTATATCTTATATCTTATATCTTATATCTTATATCTTATATCTTATATCTTATATCTTATATCTTATATCTTATATCTTATATCTTATATCTTATATCTTATATCTTATATCTTATATCTTATATCTTATATCTTATATCTTATATCTTATATCTTATATCTTATATCTTATATCTTATATCTTATATCTTGTATCTTGTATCTTGTATCTTATATCTTAAAATTTAAAAAAGTTAAAAATTTATTTGGGTTTTAGATGTCAGAGTGCAATTTTAGACAATAGGAGCACCAAAAATCAAAAAAGTCAAATATATAGGTTACCCTAGTACATATACGTATACATACTGCTTATATCGTTTATGACAACAGTTGTTACAGTTAATCAATGGTTGTTGGTTTCATATTGTATCGTTTTTGTTTGTCAGTCAGTCTATATGTTTGTTTATGTGCTAGTTTTTATGTGTGTCTGTCTACGAAATGAATATTAAAAATCTATGCATTCATTACAAATGTTGTGTCTATGTTTGTTGTTACTGTATTTTCATATTGTTTTTGTATGTCTGTCACTTTGTTGTTTTGTCATTACATCATCGCATAATCAGAGTTGGTTTTTTCAATGTTGCACAGTGGGATTAAAGAATAATATACTCAATATTCGATTACTGAAGAATTAAGCAGTAAATGTACAATTTTTACAATATCTGATAAAAAATTTAAATAGTCCAGTATCATGAGTATTAAAATCATTCACCAGACTAAATGTCTGTCAACTCATTATATATTTATTTTTAAAACTACTGCGCAGATTAAAAAAGAGTTTCAGTCTTACTTAAAGGAATTTCGGGTTTTTGTGTTTATTCACTAAGTTACTCTAATATATGTCGTGCAACCTCCTCCATTTTCGAAATAACGGTATATCTCGAAAACAAGAGCGTACTCATTTAGTTCTCGACCGCTTGACAGTTTTTTCAAGTAGCACAGTGTTATTTTCAGTATTTTTTTTTGGTTTGAGTTTTCTTTTAGTTCCCGCTCTATGTATATTTCTCTATAGTTAAGGTTATATGAATAAGAATTTAACTTAATTTTTAATTTGGGTTTTTGCAATAGTGGTTTATGAAAGAGATATAGACTTTTTAAAATTATACACTTTTTGAAATATCGGGAATAAAATCGAAAATTTTCCATATTAAATAATAAAAGTATCTAAATGGCTCCGTCAAGTTTGTTGAGTATATGAAAAAAGGTACAGTCAAGCAAAATTTTGTTGTAGAATAAATGGTTGAAGGTTAGTGTAGTAGTGGCCATTTTTTGTACCTTTCAACAAACTGAAATTTTTCTCTGAAAACCACTGTAAAAAGTACCACACACACATGCAAGTATCCTTAGTTATATTTATGTATAAGTTATGCAAGTTTGTATGTTTACTTTAGCTGTGCGAGTTGTGTGTGTGCTTCTTGGTTGACAATAATAGAACTTTGATTTGATTGTTGTCAAATTGCAAATGTCTTGTCAATCAAAAACTCATTTCGAGCGTCATGTGTGTTTGACTATAAATTTTGTTTTCTTTAGCTTTTTTATGAATAAGTTTTTCTTTCTTCAATTTTATATATTTATTTTTGATATCCATACATTGTTGTGGTATATATTTGTTTTTTATATAAAGTCATAGCTATCACAACTTGAAGTGTATTAAAATAAATAAAAAAAGAGAAAATATCTAATACTTTATATTAAATTCAACTAAATAAAATGATTTATTTTATTCTATTATGATTTTAATATTTGTTCATTTATTTTGTTTGTTGTTTTTTATTCATTTTTTTTATATAAAAAATACCAGTAGATTTGTAAGCTACCAGTTAGAATATTTAATCTAGCAAATGTCTGTCGTCTCTTAGTTTTCTTTATGGGTTTTGGTTGCATAGACATATAATAGAAAAAGTAAGAAACTGTTTCTTATTTATGTTGGTATTATGAAGAAGGTATAATGACATTTGATTTCTTTTTAAATATTTATTACATAGAGAAACAACAAGAAACTAGAAAAAAACTCAAACAGTGTTGTGTTTGTTTACACATAGTTGTTTTTTACTAATACATTCTCAGCTCTTAGGTTTTTGACAATTGAGTTAGGTCTTTGACAGCAGAGTTTCCGCTCTATGTATATTTCTCTATGTATTTATTATTTAATTTTTTGTTTGTTTATTTATTATTGTATTTTCTGTGCGTCGTCTGTTTTGCTGAACAATGAAAAATGACATTCAATCAATGCCAGACGAATCATATAAATCTCAAAAGCATAAATGAAAAAAAGCAACGGATTTAAAGTGGATAATGATGATTTAACATAAATATATGAAACAAATAAAACAAAAGTAGATTAAATTTATTTGCAAATTTTTCTTATTGATTGCAATTTTATGTGTTTGAGAGAAAATATTAAAGAAAATTGGAATGTATTGGTTGGAAAATTTATTGCGTTTGAAAAAATAGAAGAATTTATTTGGTTTAGAATGTTGGTATATAAATTTATCAGTACAGTAATTGCTCCTAATGATTCACAGTGGGACGGGTTGTAAATAAATGGTAATATATAATATTTATTTCAGCGATCAAAGTAGATACTTGAGAATACTGTTACAATTAAAATGTATAATTTAAAGAGATACATCTTTTAAAAATAATTTTTTTTAAAGTGCCTGTTCAAAAAGTATATTTTTAGAAAGTATTGGAATTACGACATAATTCGGCCCAAAAATGGCTGAGATATAAGGAAAAAACCGGGACAACATCGATTTTTGGCCTATTTTTGATCTATATCTGGATTACTAAGTCATTAATATAGACAATATGAATATCTAAGATAGATATTTTAAAGTCCATTGCAACGATGTATGGCTATAGTAATTTGGACCTACAATGGATCAAAATCAGAAAAATAATTTTTTAACCAGAATTTTTTTTTTTACAACTAAATTTTTTTTTCACTAATAAATTTAAAAAAATTATAAAAAAACAATTTCGAAAAAAAAAAAAATTTAAAACTATTTTGAAAAAAAAAAATTTTTTTAAAATTTTGAAAACAATTTTGAAAAAAAATTTATTTTTTTTAAATTTTGAAAAACAATTTTGAGAAAAAAATACTTTAATTTTGTTTACCTAAAAATATTGAAAATTTTTATTTTAAAGTATAATTTGGTGAAGTGTATATAAGATTCGGCACAGCCGAATATAGCTCTTTTACTTGTTTATTCTCACTTAGTTATGATCATGCTTCGAATATGAGCATTTCCACCGAAAGTTTCATCCAAAATTAATTAAATAAGAGTTCAAGGCTTTCCTTAGTTGCAATGGCGAGAAACCGAGTTAGAAAGTTTAAGTTCTCGTTTTGGTCAGTTGTGTTATTACAATTTATATTTCTAGGAATAAGTAATTGTGCAATTGCAACAACAGCTAACCGTAAAATAAATGCAAAATAGCAAACAAATAACAATTAACGGTAATTGCTTTTAATGATATTTTTAAATAAGGTCACGCCAGGCAAACAAACATTTATTCTCATTATCTCTACGCTGACGATCGTAAGTGGTTAATAAAATAAACTAACAACAGAAAAAAATTGGTTATTAAACAAATATTTAATTTTATATTAATTTTCAAAAGAATTTACTCACTACACATTGTGAGTAATTTCCTGTTTATTTTAAATTTGCATTGCATTATGGTTTTGGAATCTTCAATTGAAAGTAAAAATTACTCTAAGCACTAATGGCTAATACAAATAAAAGAAGCTGTACCTGCATTTTCACATTAAACTATTGTATTTTTATAATTTTCTTCCATTTACATATATGTATTCTTCGAATTTTATTTCGAATTTTCGAATATAATATCGCATTGTCATCAGGTGTATGCGTGAATGGCAAATTTCCGCCTATTTGAGCTGCAAGAACTTATTCAAAATCCAGTTAAAAAAACAAACCAACAATGCAAGTTAAATAAAAGCCTTTTAAAAAAATATTTTATAAAAATTATAGTTTTAAAAAGTTCCTTTGTACAATTTAACTTTAGAAGTTAAATTTTCTATAGTAATCATAAAAACCTCTTGGGAAATAGAAAAACATATTTATGTCCCTTTTTAGTTTTGCTTACTAATCCACTGCCCTAAAGCTATAAATTCCACACCAAAGTTTTACGCTTAATCTTAATTAAAGTTTAGCTATTTTTCAAAAAGAAGTATTAAAAATTAATAAATTTATCTTTAGAAACTTAACCTCTAACCACACGTCATTAACTTGTCTAAGGCATCTGCTCTTGTGCAAAAAAAGACAACCAACCAATCTTTCCAAATGCTGTCACAGTGTGAAATTATAAATAGACCATAATTAAGACACGCATGAACACGTTTAAGTCATATTGTTGAGGCAACTAAATGAATTTATACTTATCACGTATACGTTTCACAACATTTAATAACAAAAATAAAATAATAATAATCATAATAATGTGTCCAAAAAGCAAAAAAAGAAAAATATAAGAAAAAAACTAAATATAAATTGCCTAAGAATAGAGAAGAAAACTTTGGAAGCTCAGGAAAATTGCAAAACTTTTTGCCGCAAGTTAAGAAATTAATCACTAAAATATAATGATATCAAATAAAGAAAATGACAACAAAGTAAGAGGTTTTCGAAATTCCAGGGGTTAAATTATAAACTACTATATTGTATTTGAAAAGAATAGCATATAGTAAAAATCAGGGATCGAAAATAATGATTATTTTTCAAAATTCAACTTAAAAAAATCAAAAACATCCAATAGGAGTACACAAAAATGATTCTTGTTTCATGGACTACAGTCAACTACAGTAATTTTTATTTGCTTAACCCCTATTTGTATGAAAACTGTCTGTATAACTATTAGTTAACGCATAACCAGGCTTCGTGTTATATTAAAACAAACTTAACTATACAAATTTTGTGAGTTTTATTTTTTGCTTACATATTTTATGAGTTTTGTCTGATTTGTAGGTGTAAGTTAAATCTTTCATTAAAATTTTTGCAAACTTGAGTCTAGAAATCTAGAAACTTTTAAAATTTTTTTGCTATAAATCTTTATTCCCACATAAAGCTCTGCTTTAGAGAAATTTACACATTTTTATAATAATTAACAATATTTCTTATCTGCAACATGTTGTTTAAAGCGATGACAATAGCACTTAATTATAAAAATTAAAATACATAAAAAAATGTTTCGGAAAATCTGACAAGTTTCTTTACAAACAACATTTAAACAACATGTCTACTATATATCCCAATTTCTTTAAGTGTATTACAAACTTTCTGTGTATAACAATTTGAATAAAGTTACTTAATTAACAATATTTCTCACCATAAAATAAATGTAAATAAATTCCCAACAAAAAATCAGACAATATTAATCATAAGTTTGTCATATATATATATTTTTTATTTTTATTTTATATACAACGACTTTACAAATATTAATACAATTCATAATTGTACAAGTAAGTACAAGTACGAGACAGAGAAAGAGAGTGTGAGTATGAATAAAGACTAAAATTATATTTTCGCACAAATAATAAAATACAACAACAGGTTCCTTAACACAAAGAAAGCCTTGAAATAAAAAATGAAAAAGCTGAAAAAGAATAACCACCAAAACAAACGTAATTTCTTGATTGCTAAAGTTTAATGTTTTTGTAGCTTTCTCTTCCTCTTCGTCTTTTTCTTTTATTTTTTTGGAGGGAGGAGGTACGTTGGAGGTTTGCTTTGTTTTGGCGCTCAGTTGTTTGTTACTCATGTGCGAGTAAGAATATTTACAATTAACTGCAAAGTAAACAAAAACATTTAAGGAATTTCTTTACAAAATAAGAGAGGCGAGGAGAGAGAGAAGGAAAGGAAAAGTTTTAAGAAGAAGCAACAACTACATAAAGAAAATAAGAAGATAAGTAACAAAAATTAACACAAATATAAACATAATAGTAACACATACACACATGTACATAGTAACCCTGCCATCAATTGGAAGCTACTCTGCCAGCATTTTGAAGAGTCTTTGACACAAATGTGACTACTGTGTCCCTTCTAGAAGCTAAAAAGATGATTCTGTTAAACAAACTACATTAACATCGTACATTGATCTTCAGTTTGTTACTTCTTCATTACTAACACAGGCGATACAGTTATTCAAAAGCAAAAATCACACATACAGAATATAGTTTTCTTTTAAAGGTAACCTTTTCGATACTACCATACTTATTTGGGCATTTCCAGCGAAAAGTCCATCCAGACCGAAAAATTAAAAGTTAATCAATTCAAATCAAATTTCTCTCCAAATAAGTTTTATATATACGGTAATCATGGCACCTTATTTTATGATGATCGGTCCATAATTAGTCATAGCTCCCCTATAAAGGCCCGCTTCCTAATAATAATTTTAATGAGCATAAATCTCTTAAAAATGTTGGTATCCACATAAAATTCGACAGAAATACGTTTCATATCGACATAAGTCACACGACCTTATTTCATGGCGATTGGTCCATAATTGTTCATAGCTGCCACATAAAACCAACTTCCGAATATAATTTACGAAAATAAATTATTGAAATTAAAAATAAATGTTTCTCAGAGTATTATATGGTCATGCTTGACCGACCATATTTTATTGTTTAATTACTTTTTCTTATTTCTTAAACAAAAAATATAACAAATGGAAATTTAAAGAAGAGAGCTAATTTTTTTTTTTTTTTCAAATTGTTTTTAAAAAGTTTTTTCCAATTTTTTAAAATTTTTTTTTTTTTTTTTAATTTATTATTGAAAGAATTAATGACAAAAAAATGTTTTTTGTGAAAAAAAAATTCGGGTTAAAAAATATTTTTCCCGATTTTTATGCATTGTAGGTTAGACTTACTATAGCCTTATATACATCATTGCAATGGACTTTTAAATATCTATCATTTGATATCCATGTTGTGTATATTTAAGACTTAGAGGTATGACGTTTGCTCATATCTCCGTTATTTATGAACGGATTTTGCTGATTTTAAATAGGAAACTTCTCGAAAGCATGTCTGACAGAATTATTAAAGATTTGGATCCCGAAGATATCTGGGGTCTTCAGAAAGTTGATTTCAACAGACAGACAGACTGACATGGCTTAATCGACTTTATAGGGTCGGAAAATTATATTGTGGAAATTACAAACGGAAAGACAAACTTATATATACCCTTCTCACGAAGGTGAAGGGTATAATAACGTAACGTCAGCTACTAAGGCTAACAAATAAAAAACGAGCAAAGATTTTTATACTTTTTAATTTGGAAAATAATTTTATATTATTCCAAATCCTACTACAAAAGGTTTTATCTAAATAGGTTTGCCCAATTCGCACAGATATGCAATTTTGTAATGCAAGTCGCACTTCTGTTTTTGGTAACGTCACGTTAACGCATATTTTTCTTAATATCTTCAACTCCTTAAGGTCAATTGTTGCAATATATTTTCTGAATAAAGTGGTACTTAATTACTTTTACTTTTTCATTATTTTTTTTTTTTAAATTTTGTCGTACAAATATCATGCCGCGCCATAATAGAAATGCCCATATATAGTTGTTAGTAACATATGACAAAATTTCTCACCATATAACCAGTTGAAGTATTACTTTTTAAGATTTATTGAAATGAGTTTTTTTAAAGAAAAACCTAGCAAAATTATGCTGCTCCTGTCAGCAGGAATCTGCCAGATGACTCCTGTCAAAATTTGAACAAGCTGCTTCATTTAGTTTGTGATTGACAGCCATTGATAGCAGACTACCTCATGACTTGAAGAGAAATTGGAAAATAGTGAATTTTGTCTGCTCATTAAGCATTAGTTTTTGCGAAAAAAAAAACATCAGTCAAATAAAGGCTGAGCTTGACAAATACTATGGGAAGTCTGCACCATCAATTTCAATGGTAAAAAAGTGGTTCACTGAATTTTGATGTGGCGGTACAAGCATGGAAAAATTTGTATGAAAATTACTCAGTTTCCAAATAATTTTTGAGTGCTTTTTATACAAAAATTCGAAAATTGTTTTCCGTTCGTGTTTCTGAATTAGGGAATTCAAGGAAATCACGATATGGTGTTGGCCGATCGGAGATTGAAAGTGCGAGAGATTATTGAAGACATAGGCATCTTAGTGGTTTCAATTTTGAATGATTACTTGGGTATGAGAAAGCTTTCCGCAAGACGGCTGTCGCGTTTGCTCACAATCGGGTGAATTAAGCTATGAAATCCTCCCTAATCCCACCTATTCTCCGGATTTATCCCCGAGAGCACTATTTCTTGTTTCCAAAACTAAAGAAATGACTCGCCGGAAAGAGATTTGACTACAACAACGAAATCATCTCACAAAAATACCTATTTTGATGACCTCGACAAATCTTATGTTTTGAAAGCGATAGAAAATTTGGAGAAACGTTAGAAAAAGTGAAAACAGAGTTCAAAGGAGACTATTTTGAAAAATAAAATAATTTTTTATCCCTAAACCTGTGTTTCATTCTAAAAGGCACGAACTTTTTGACCAACCCTCGTATAATAGAAGAAGTTGTTCATTTATTCAGTAAATTTAGTGTTTTTTTATTTTGTAGTTAAGTGATTTTTGCCCAATTTATCGGTAAGTTATAAAAAATATAATTTGAAAGAACTAATTTTCTATAATTCCAGAACTTTTAGAAGAAACCTTTTGGAGACTTCCAGAAGTGAAGTAATTGACACGTATAAACTTTCTTGATACATCCGTAAGAGTCTCATTCGTTTCTTCCAGAAGTCACTGAAAAGTTTCCCCTTGTGTGTACGATTGTAGTTGCACACTTCTTCCCGGCTGGTGTCATAATTTCTAAATATTTATTAAATTTTATTAGATATATTTGGTCGATTCACAAGGTCTCTTATCAGTCATATTGCTATAATGTCCTATTATATCACGACTCGGCGGCTCGGCTTAACCGACTCTTAGGCATTCGGCGTTGGTCTCTGCTGGTTCGTTACGATAACACAATAAACATAGCATAGAAAGTAGTATATAAAAACCATTGTGAAATATTAGGACATTATGACAATATGACATGATAAGACCCCTAGTGAATTGACCAATTGTTTTTTTTACAAAAATATAGAATTACTCCCACTACCACAGTGTATAGTTATGTTTTAACCTGAAGTTATACTAACAGTTTTCATACAAAAATTATTTTAACCATAAGTTAACATATAACCGGACATCGTGTTAATGGGGGTTAGTGAAATTTTCGATAATGAGTGAAACTTATTTTATGGAATTTTTTATATTCGCATTTTTATTATGTTTGTATTTGTATTTTATGTAAGTAATTTAGTGTCTGCATAACTGGAATTCAACACAATATTTCCTTTTTAATGCAAGAAGCAGAATAAGAAACATGTTCCTCTTTCCAGACACATGTTAGATACAAATGTGATACTCCTATAAATAATAATTCAACACTATATAATGCACTACCAAATTGGATTTAACAATAAGATCTGTTGTCATCTTATACTCAGATTTAATTTAACATTATTGCTGCAATTAAACTACAGTGGGTAGCAATATTTCAATTTATATATGAGGCAAGGTAGTTTAACGTTTTTTCTCGATACTATATCGATAAGTCAGCGTTATCGTATTCGATGAGTTTCAACTTTAAGATGATACGTTTGGGAGACATTTTCGATGGAAATTGTTGGCAGGGTAATATGTATCCTTACTTATACTCACACAAATTAGTAATTAGCAATAAAATCTGTTGAGTATAAAAATCAGCTTTAATTTAACATTATTGTTACAACAAACTACAGTGGGTAGCAATATTAAAATTTATATATGACGAAAATTAAAAAAATTGCGAAATCGTAGAAACTGAATTCAGATAGAATGAAAAAGTTAGTGATACATATCGGTAGACCATACCAAAAACTCAGTGATATCTTTACATTACACAGTTTTAAACTTACAGATTCTATCTTAAATATTTCTAAGACAATTCCTTGCTATTTAAAATCTAGGAAATGGGCCCACAAATGGCTGAGATATAAGGAAAAAACCAGGACAACCTAGGACAACCCAGTCATTAATATAGACAATATGGATATCTAATGATAGATATTTCAAATTCCTTTGTGAAAATTTAAAAAAATTAAAAAAAAAAAATTAAATTTTGTTTACCTAAAAATATTTAAAATTTTTATTTTAAAGTATAATTTGGTGAAGGGTATATAAGATTCGGCACAGATGAATGAATCAATCCTACTTGTTTTGTTTAATAAAAACAAATTAAAAAAAATTTCAATAAAATGAAATATGATAAATCCGACTGCTGACTTTTTAATCCAGATTTTAAGGATTTTCAAATGTTTGAAATTTGAGAGCTCTTTCAGTACCAAATCATCCCTAATAAAAACATGTTTCCCAATTGTCTAACATTGCATATGAATCATTAAAAAATTAATTATATTTTTTTAAGTTAAAAGAATTTTAATTGATGTTTGGCAATTTTAAAAATATATTAAAAAATAAATTTGTGTAGATAAATAAATACATATGCACATATTTACATGCAAATATTTGTTGTTAAAAATTCCTAACATTTTTCGTTAAAAACAAATTAAAATTCAATAAAATCATATAATAACAATTTAATACAAATTACACAATAGTTCAAACAAATATTTGGCAATTTTACATTTGATTTGTTTATGAAATTTTAATTTTGTTAAACTTTTTACAATCGAAATTTTTTTAATTTATTGCAATAACAGATAATAACGTAAGGTTAACGTAGTTTAAATAATTGAAGAAATAATCGTGACGTCACCATAAATGAAACTTGTGCTAATTTAAATTGAAAAAGGCATATGTTTTTCATTCTATAAATGTAGGAAATTAAATTATGTTTCTGAACAAATTTTGTAATAACTCCTTAACTTATAGGATGCAAAATGAAAGAGAAATAATTATTGAAAAGCATTTTCAACAATTAAACCATCAAATTAATTTAATTTAATTATTTATACAATGATACTTTTTTCTAAGTTTAAACAAACAATTTATTCTTGAAAATAGTCAAAATTGTTTAACCCTCTAATGCTTAAGCATGCCTCGAGGCACTCATCGAGAAATGCCAATAAATGCAAATATAACTGATTTTTCATTTCAAAAACTTTGAAAGCATTTAAAAATATTTAAGTACGTTTTTTAGCAACTGTTACAAGAGTTTTTGAAACGAATAGTCAGTCAAATGAAATCCTTATAGAATATGTACTTCATTCTAGTAATTGTTGGGTGTATGACTTAAAAACTGGGGATTTACATATATATCTGTCATTTGTTCTCATTTACTTAGTTATTGAACATTATATTTTAAACAATAAAGTTTTTCTTGCTTCGAAAATGTCGAATTTTGTAACAACAAATCGTCATATGCGGGAAGTTTTGCTTTACTTCTTTAATTGTATTCCATCCGTTTCAATATGCAAGAGATGTTTTGTGCGGTTCTAAAGTAGTAATTTTGACACGGAAGATCGCCCATGCCAGCCAAAAAAGTTTGAAGACCAAGAACTGGAGGCATTACTCAATGAATATTTTGAAAAAACTCAACAAGAACGTGCAAAATCATTGGGAGCTACTCAAGCAGTAATTTCAAAACGTTTGAGAGCAGCAGGATTCATCCAAAAGCATGGAAATTGGTACCACACGAATTGAAGCCGAGAGATCGGGAAAGACGACTTGTATATCAGCAATGATGCTTGAACGCTATTAAAGAAAATCATTTTTGCGATAATGAAGAATGAATCCATTACTATAACCAGAAGCTTAAGAGATCGTATGTGATATCAGGCCAACCAACCGAGTCGACACCAAATCCAAATATCCTAGGCGCTAAGGTAATACCCTAAATTTGATGGGAGCAAAAGGGAGATAGATAGGAAGCTATTATGAGTTTTTGAATTCTGAACAGACCATCATAGAGAACCTTAATGCAGCTTATTCGTTTGAAGTGAGCATTGGCCGAAAAAACCCAGAGTATGCGGCCAGACATAAAACCGTAATATTTCATCATGACAACTCTCAGCCACATTTTGCAATACCTGTTAAAAGTATTTAGAATCAAGTAGTTGGGATTTTTTGCTTCACTCGCCTTAGAGTCCAGACCGTTTGTTTCGATCGATGCAGGACGCACTCTCTGGTATACTCATCACCATATGCTGCCAGAAAGATGTGAAAAGGTCTTAGCTTACAATGTCCAATACTGTAACTAAATTTATACTCTACAAGTGTTTTAAAATAAAAGCTAAAAATTTGAAAATTTGAATAATAAAAAAATACACCTGAAAGTTGGCTATATTTTTGAAATTTCATTATAGTTATGGTTAATTTAACTATATATTATTATATTTATTTAGTTTATATAAATTACAAAGTTTTTTGAAAAATCTTTCTTCAATTGTATTACAAAAGAAAATCTTATACATAAAATTCAACAGAAATAACTTTAGTATTGACATAAATCACACGATCTTATTTCATGGCAATCGGTAAGACCCTCTTCCGAAAATCTTTCACGAAAATAAATTATTGAAATTTTAAAAGAAAAATGCTTGACCGATCATACGTTCTTACTTGTTTTTCATTAAGTTTAATGAAATTGTTACTTACAAAAGTAGGCAACAGTCTCTAAAGCTCTTTAATATTATACCATAACACATAAAATCAAGTTAATTGTTAAAGACAGTTCAAATTTATTTTGAATATGATTTTTCAAAATAAAAAAAGTTTTTTACAAAAAGTAGGCAACATTTTTTGTAATTCTTTTATTCAATTAAAAATTTTAATTTGATCAATTAATCAATCAAATTAATTAAATTCTATAATTTACATTAATATTTAATCTAATTTAAAAAATGTTTACCTTTAAAAGTAGGTAATGTTTTTTGAAATTCTGCATAAGAAAGTTTAGATAGCAGAAATTTAAATTTATTTGATTTCAATAAGAAAGTAAAAATATGAAACCTTAAAATAGATAACATTTTTAAAAAATCCTATAAAATGTTAAAAAGTATGCATTTATTCTTTTTAAAACAAATTTTACTCCAAAAAGTAGGCAACGTTTGATGAAATAATTTAAAATTACTCAAACGGAATCTTTAGGTCATACAATGTTTTAAATATATTAAATAAAAATGTATTATTAGGTTTTTTAGTAGATTTTTATAAAATAATAATAATTTTTATAAAAATTTAAATGTAAAAGAAGGAAATATTTTTTTCAAAGCACCTTATTCAGAAAATCAATGAGAAATTTCTACTAATTTCCCTGACCACAACTAGCAATAATCACAATTGCTAAGAGTATTACCCTAATAAGTACCAGATCAATTAATATTTATTTAATTTCCTGTTCTTTTTTCTATTATTCATAATTAAATAAAAATAAACCTTAATATCCGAGATTATATTTCTAAACCGTAGAGGAAAAGACAAATTAAAGGTTGTGTGAGAGTTCTATGTATTTATAAATGAAGGATAATTCCACATAATATTCATACGGCACATACAAACATATGTTATATTTTCTAAAGAAATACTTAGGAATAAATATGTGTGTTTATGTAAGTATTAGGGTGCCGTTAGAAAGTTGTAATCCCACTACTTATGGACAAGGAGTTCTTTCATGTTGTTGGCTTCATGTCAACCAAATTCTCCAAAACATTCTTGAAAGTTTCTTTCTGTGTCTCTGGAATGACTCGGATGAAGGAGAATATTGTTATTAATCAACATTAAAAAATCCAACGGGATCAAAACGCTTATCCGAGTCGATTTAACTAATATCACCAAGGCCACTCGTAGCAAGATTGCAATCATAGATCGATTTCTAGATTGAAAATACATGATTGTGCAGTCAGCACAATATGTATCATTATAATTGTCTTACAGCCATGATATAATCATATCATCTTTAATATTTTTACATATCCATCTTATGAATAGGCTATATCATACTCTAATAGTGATATAACCATGGTCATGTTATCTAATAGGTTTAAAAATAATTATATTATGATTGAGCTGGAATAATAATATAGTTGTGCTCAACCATAATATAATATGTTATTATATTGTGCACAGCCATCTTATGGTTAAGGTGAATTCAAAATATGGTTGAGCTCAACCGTATTATGATTGTGCTACAGCCATAATTTTATCATATCCACTATCATGTTTTTATATTACCATATTATGGTTCCGGTAGAATCATAATCATAGTATGTTTGTGCTCTACAGAGCTTCGATTTAATTAATTCAGAATTAAAAAATCTCAGCCATTCATGTCAAAATTCATTTCCAGCATCTAGTTTTTTAGCTTCATTCAAAGAATTTTAAGTAAATTGAATTCATTCATCGTTGAATTAATTCATAATTGAATTAATTCTAATATAAATTGAAGTAAAACATTTACAAAATGAATTGAACAAATTTTACTTAATAATGTTTTTGGCTTTGAATTCATGAAAATTTGAACGAAGTAATTTTATAAAGAATCAATTCTCAAAGAAATTAATAATACATTTGAAGTACAAAGGAATTAAGACTATGAAAAAATTCATAATGAATTCATTAGCGGAATGGTTAAGAGATAAGATATATTTTGATGTGGAAAATGTTATTAAGAATTAATTATACCCTTCACATTGATTGACAAGGGTATATATAAGTTTGTTATTCCGTTTGTAATTACTATATTTTTCATTTGCGACCCCACAAAGTATATATATTCTGGATCGTTTTAGATAGAGAAGTCGATATAGCCATGTCCGTCTGTTCGTCTGTATGTTGAAATCAACTTTCCGTAGCCCCCAAACATGATTGATATATCAATATATCGGGAATTCATACGGCTCGATCGCTATTTCAAATCGAAGAAATCGGCCTACAAATGGCTGTGATATAAGGAAAAAACCAGGACAACCTCGATTTTTGGGCTATTTTTGATCTATATCTGGATTACTAAGTTATTAATATAGACAATATTGATATCTAATGATAGATATTTCAAAGTCCATTGCCACGATGTATATAAGACTATATTCAATGGGTCAAAATCGGGAAAATTTTTTAACCAGAATTTTTTTTCTAAAACATTTTTTTTGTCATAAATTTTTGTTCACTAATAAATTTAAATAAGTTTTTTTTTTTTTTAAATTAAAAAAATTTGGAAAAAATTAAAAAAAATTTTTTCGAAAAAAAATTGTTTGTTCACTAATAAATTTGAACAATTTTTTTTTTGAAATTAAAAAAATTTGGAAAAAATTAAAAAAAAAAATTCGAAAAAAAAATTTTTTTTAATTTTTTTTTTAAATTTTAAAAAAAAAAAAATTATTTTTTTACTTAAAAGTATTTAAAATTTTAAAGTATAATTTGTGGAGGGGTATATAAGATTCGGCACTGCCGAATATAGCTCTCTTACTTGTTTTTTTTTAACCTTTGCGCTAATTTTATAATATGATGGTAGAATCATAATATGATTAACCATGTATTCAATTATGGTTCAGTTGGATCAAATTATGATATTTTAGAATGCTACATGGTCATATTCGAACTATAATAAAATTTGACAGCAACAATACTCCAACCATAATATTACAAAAATTTGTTTCGAAAAATTAGATTTTTTATATGATTTTATGCCAATAGGAGCAGATAAGTCCATATTCCAACTCTAATATTTATAATTTTTATGAAAAATATGTAATTTTCGTATGAAGACTTTATTTATTTTAGTTTAACCCCTGGTGCGTATGATTAATATTAATTCAGTACTTATTTCGAAAATTATACTAAATTTCGATGAAAAAAAAATTAAGAATTTTTAATAAAACAAAGTAAAATGCAAGCTAAACTATCAGGCTATATGTAAATTTAACTAGAAATTTATAACCGGTTATGGCCAATAGGCTAGGTTGTTGAAAATAAATATAAAAATAAAAAATATCAAAATTCTACTCTTCTCGAGAAATGCTAACTTAAATTGTTTACTTAAATATACTATTTTCAAAAATATCTTAACAAAAATGATTTTCCTAAGGTGAATATTCGACACAGCCGAGTACACCATTTTAACTTGTTGGATTTAAATATGATGGCTTACATGGTTACATCATTCTAAATGAATTCATTATTTTTATGAACAATTTGGATATGCTGGAATATTTTAGTGTATGCTATATTCAATCACATTTTAAAATCCCATCATATGTGTTTAAAGTCTTCTATTCCTTTGAAGCAAACAGAAAAATGAGAAAATATCAGAAAAAACTGAAAAATAACTTATTGCCCTGCATGGCATAATTTAAAATTAAACCATTTACAATAAGTTCCATAAACATTTTATTACCTTGCTGCAAACATACACATCTATGGTTGTTAAGTAATTAACATGTTCCTCATGTGTGTCGGTACGGATTTCAATGAGTATGTAGCTCCTTACTCATGTCCTTCAGCTTATACGTTTAGTATATATTTAGTCCTAACCATTGACTGTAAGACCATTAACGTTCACAGTTTTATTTGTCCTAGAAACATATTTATACATATACATATATGTAAACAGGATTATAAACATTTAGGTTTTTATTACCTAGAAAAGAGAGAATCAATGAATAAAGTATTCATTTACTATTTAAGTCGTTTTGTAGGGAATATAATTTTGTTGTTCTACTTTCTAATTCAAAGGTTTCACATGTCGCAGACCAAAGTTTTGCCACAAAAATCATTTCCTTTTAAGACTTAAATAAAGTATTAAAAATTGAACACAATAAAGCCGTATGTGTTACTTTTGATTTCCTTTTCAATATGTTACAAACTTATGTAAAAACTTACAATGCTTTCCCGGTTTTAGTGAAGATCGTTAAAGGTATAGTAAAATAATAACATAAAATTAATTTTATTTCAGACTCGTTAGAGCCTGTAAGAAGCAAATCAACATTTTCGCTAAAAGGTCTTAACCACAAACCAACTCATACAGAGACACACACATGCTGGCATGCTCCTGGTTACAGTGTGTGTTATTTCACATGTTTAAGTGTTCGAACACATGTTTGTACTTGTACCTACTTTTTTTGTTGTTGTTGTTAATGTCGCTGTAGTCCTTTGTGCATTATGTGTGTAGTACGCGTACAAAAATATGAATGATGATGACTTTTCAGTTGTAGGGTTAGATTATGTAGGCATGTTGTATTACGTTACGTTATGGTATTATGATTTTATTTGCTTTTTGCGAGCGCTCTTTAATCCGTTACATTTGCAAAAAAATACAAAAAAAAAAAGCAAGAAACTTTTAATAAAACCTGAAATCTTAATGACAAATGTAACAGTTGTAATTTGACATAGAATATGATATACACAATTTTAATAAAAACGAGTACAGGTTGAAAATTTATTTCAAACAAATAAGAGTGTTATGCCGAATCTTATATACTCAACACCAATATAATATAATACGGCCACCTATTGTTGAGCTATGGTTTCATCCGCAAAGTTTTTTGGAATGACCCATAGAACAAGAAACCCAATGAGCCTTATTCGCCAAAAATTCTGCCCATCATAATATAGATAGAGAGATGAAATACAAAACAATTTTTAATTGGATTAAATATTAACTACATAGGTACATGCACATTCAGTTATGCTAAATGTGTGTTCAGCGATGGAACGTTCAGGTCGCTAGTAGAAAGGATTGGGTTTTAATATGTTGCGTTCATTTACGAGCTAAACGTCGCGTAGTAAACAACAAAATAAGCGTTCAGATCTTGGATATTTGAATGCAACTTTAAAGGGGCGTAGTAAATGCGCTAGTAGCATTCAGTTTGACTATTTCTAAATATTACGTTCAGATAAATTAGTTTTTTCTGAGTAGAAATTAGATATTATTGAGATATGAGCAATATCATGAATAAATAATGTTTTGAATTTTTTTTACTGTATCTCGGATACTATTGTTGCGAATGTGCAATAACGATTTGAATTTAACGGTCTGTAACGACTGCCTGCAACATTCATCATGTTTAGAAACATGTCCATCAGTAGAAGCTTCTACTTATCAACAATGTTGACAGCATGCGCTTGTTAGCATTGTTTATAAGTATGGCAACACTACATGTTTAAGCTGCTAACATTAACATCGAAAGCTTTAGAATTCGAATTTACTAGTTTGTCCGTTAAGATCATTGTAGAAGATTCACCAAAGATGGCGTGTGTATAAATAGTGGCACAGGTTGCAGTCGTGAGTGAGTTTATCATAGGCGCTGTTAGAGTCAACATCAATTGTCTTGTACATTTAAGTTTGTACATTATACAGTGTGTGTGCATTTCTGCGAATTGACACACGTGCATAAAAACACTAAGTGATTATTTGAATTGTTGTTGTTGTACATTTCAAATAAATTAAGAGTTGTTACAAATTTTAAATTACTAAACGACTTTTATTTGCAATCAAAATTATCCGGATTATTTAAAGGAAATAAACCAATGTTTTAAAAAGGTTAAAACGTAACACCATGTTATGTATTTACACAATTGGTCAATTCACAAGGTTAGTTACCTCTATCTTGAAAGGTCTGACAATAGACTTCTGTTTAATATTAGAAATAATCAAGTAAGTACTGAGATCGAAAACTTTGTAACATACATATATGTTAATCAAAATGAAACCACTAAACTTACAGTTTTGAATCTTTTTTTATTTGATTGAAATTATTATTAAAATTTACCAAAAAAATATTTGTATAGTTTAAATCACTAATGATGAAATTTTGCACCTTTTTCGAAAACCCTTCCATTATGGTTTTATAATGCTTTATGTCACTTTGTTCGAACCGTTTTAAATCATTTAAAATCGACCACACTTTTGGACACCTTTTTTTGGGCTCTTCAATTCTCTGTTAATAACAGCCCAATATCTCTTCACTGAACTCAGCTTCAGGCAGTTTGGAGGAGTTGCCTTTCTTGGTACAATTACCACATTATTGTTCTTGTACGGCTCAAGACCTTTCTTACCAAAGTGCCAGGACGCCAAATCAGGCCAAAAATAAGTGGACACATTAAGAAGTCTTATGAATGGAAACATCCTTTTTTGTAAACATTCCTTGATGTAAATTTCGGTATTTATAGAGCCCTTAGTAATAAATGTTTGGCTTTTGCCGCAGCTGCATATTGCTTGCCATACCAAGAACTTTTTGGGAAATTTTGTCTGCTTTTGGGTTCTAAACTTTTCTTCAGCATTTCCTCGAGCATCTGCAACATAAAAAAGTTGACCCAGAAGCTGCAAAAAATGTTCCATACGTACATTTCGTCATCCATTACGCAGCAGGTATATTTTTTGTATACAATTTGACTTCAATTTCCATGCTCTTTCTTTGGCCTCTAAATTTTTAGCAGAGTTCCAGTAAGGAACATTTTGAGCCTTGTATGTTTTTGAACCTGTATTGGATTTAACTTTTCGTACCAAATAGTTCGAGTACTGACCTAACCGGGGTGCTTTCCTACCGGATGTGTTGGGAGCTCTTTTGAAAATGCTTTCTATTTTTTGGCTTTAGAAACATCATATGGACCATTGCTTCTACCTGAACCAGGTTTTATATCAACGGATAAGTTCTCCCGGTACTGTTTAATAACATTGGTAAAAGTGTGTTAGGTCAACTTTATGTAGGACCAAATTGGGTTTTGTTGATAATATTTATTAATTTTAGTACGCACTTTTTTCTGGTCACTCATTTTAATCAGATTAACAACAAATGAATATAATTGACATTAAACATAATAACTGACATTCTTTACAGGTAACTTGATCAAACAAAAAATCAAATAATACTTGGGTTAAAAGTTTTAATGAAAAACGTGTGTTAAGAATTTTACGATCTCAGTCCTTAAGAGTGCATGATCTTATATACCGAAAACCTTTTTAAACTAGATCTTACATCAAATACATATTTGGTCGATTCACAAGGTATCCTATCATGTATTATTGTCATAATGTCCTACTATTTCACAATGGTTTGAACATGTTGTTATTGCCTTTGAACAAAAAAATTTCCTAAAATAATACTACTCTGTATGCAGTTTTTATTTTGTTATCGTAAACAACCTGCATAGACCTTTGCCAAACGCCTAAGAGTCGGTTAAGCCGAGGCGCCGACTCGTGAAATATTAGGAAATTATGACAATAAGACTGATAGGAGACCTTGTGAATTGACTAAATATGTATTTGACGTGAGAGGTAGTTTAAAGAGCTTTTCGATATACAAGATTAAAAACTCTTGTTTGATTATTTCTTCTATTAAACAGAAGTCTTTTGTCAGACGTTTCAAGATAGAGGCAACTAGGTTATAAGCGAGTTATAACTTTTTTTTTTAAACGTTTATTATAATATTGTACCTGCCTTTAATGTCTAGGCTTTACAATAAGTAATTAAATCTTATAACTAAACAATTATTGTTCTCTTAGTGGAGAATCATATTTGGTATATTAGATAAGTGGTAAATCAGCTCTACGCAGCCTTAATCTGTCTTGAGTTACTGTAAGTAGCCTTGCGAGCGGGGTCGGACGATGATGTAAGAAATAAGCTTCACGAGTTTTTCTAAATTCGTCCTTGACCAATGGCACATCTAAGTCTCTGTGGATGTTCTTAATTCTTATGTACCATGGAGCTCCCGTCATGGTTCTAAGAATTTTAGATTGTGCCCTCTGTATAAGATCTATACTGGTATTGCTCGCTGTTCCCCATAGTTGGATTCCGTATGTCCAAATTGGTTTTAAGACTGTCTTATACAGGATGAATTTGCAGTTAAGGCTTAATTTCGTTGGATGGTGGATTAGCCAGTGTAAGTTAGAAGCTTTTAGTTTCATGTGGAGCCGCTTGGCTTCTATGTGCCGACGCCAAGTAAGACGTCTATCTTAATGAATGCCAAGGTATGTAACGTGATCAGACTGTGGGATGTTCACACTGTTTAGTGCCACTGGTGGATAACTTCCTCTCCTAAGTGAAAACGTTATGTGCTTGCTCTTGATTTGATTTACTTGTATTTTCCAATTTCTTAACCACGTCTCTGCATGCCTGAGATAATTATCAAGGTTTCTAGATGCTACACGCAGAAAAAAAAAATATAGTTGTGCATGTTTACTGTAACCATTTCAACATTTGTGCATGTTTACTGTAACCATTTCAACATTTTTAACAATATTATAGTCACAGTAACTATATATATGATTGTGGTAACAATAATATGGTTAATTTACGATTCACATGATTGTATCAACCATATATATGGTTACAGTAAACATGTATATGTTTGTGACAACCATTTATATGATGAATAATTTTATCATAATATGTTGTTCTCAGATTATGATATGAGAGCAACATAATATGGTAAGTCCTTCATCATATAAATGGTTGTCACAAACATATACATGTTTACTGTAACCATATATATGGTTGATACAATCATGTGAATCGTAAATTAACCATATTATTATTACCACAATCAAAAGCCTGGACAACATCTAGAAATATTGCCGAATAGTACTTTTTTAGTTCGAAAGACTTTCGTATCTCCCCGTTAGGCGGTTAACTTGCTCAATTGTTCCGTGTTGCTTATGGAATCCGAATTGAAGATCTGGGATAATGTGTTGGCTATTTAAGAATGTTAGAATTTTCCCATGGATTATTCTCTCTAATAGTTTAGACAAAGAAGGCAATAAGCTAATAGCTCTGTAGGCTGATGCCAATGTCAAATCCTTTCCTGGCTTGGGTATCATAATAATTTGGGAGATTTTCCAATCATTCGGAAAAACTCCTAGAGACTTAAATTTTGAAAATACATTTTCAGATTACCTTCGTACAAAATAGATGTTTCTTTCTGTATAAATATAATTTCTCTATGATTCTTCTCTCTCTTTCTCTCTCTTCCTTAAATTGCCATGAACCGTTAAGCTGATTTTTATTGTGCCATTTTGCTAAGTTGTTAATTTTTTCTTCTATTCTTAGTCAACATTTTTTCAGTTAAATATAATTTTTTATATTGTCTACCTTATATTTACGACAATTTCCAGGGATAAGTTATTTAAATTTATTGTAGTATTTATATCAGTTTCTCACAGCAATTTTTCTAGGAATTAAACTTGTTTGTCGTTATTATTTTCATTGTTAAAGTGAAATGCGATTTTTATTTTATTTCGTTTCAATTGTAAATATGTAGTATATACATATAATTATTTATATCAAATGTCATTTAATTCATATGATTGTTATAGGTATTGCAAATATACATGTAAATATATGTTTATATGGCTCTCTATAAATGTCACAAATATTATATTTTTGACATTTACGAACAGTATTTTCCAAGAAAAATACATATTTAAATTACATACTTGTTGAGAAATAAAGATGGTTAAGGGATTTTCATTGGAAGGCTATTTATATTATGATATTTTTTTCCGGTGCGTATGATTAATATTAATTCCGTGGTTATTTAAAGAAGTGTTTTATATTTCAAAAACAATTAAGAATTTTTCAAAAGTTCAATTCAAGCAAATGATAGCTATACTAATAAGCTATATATAAATAAAGAATATTTTTTCGGCAAAAAAGATTTGTAGACTTATGGGAAGTTTAAAATTAAATTTTCGCAAAAATTTTTTTTTTACCAAATTGCAGATTTGCCGATTCACTATATAGTGAATATATTACATATTTTTGTTTAAATAATTATCATTATAACTTGAAACTATGTTTCAGTGCTGTTTTTTCTTTTTAAATTTGTTTTGCAATAACATTTTAAAGTATCATGGTATAAGTAATAGAAACTAGACCTTTAAAAACAATGTCTACCTACAAATGTACTAGATTTTCTTGAGCTTGTATTTACTTGTAATATATATATTGCATGTTCTAATGCCGTGAAGTACCTTTTTAACTCGAGTTATTAATTTTGTTTCGTATTATTTATTTTTTCCTGTTCAGTGAACATCAACATTTAAAAAGGCAAACAAAAAAGTAGGGAAAGATACAGGACAACCATACAGCTACAACTACATTTACATGCATATTAAGTTGTTTAAGAAAACGGATATAAAAGACAACTAACAACAAACAACTGTCATCAGCTGGCGCAGGTTGTAAAAAAAAAAAGAATACAAACACAAAATGACTGCAAAAAATACTTAATATAAGAACCACGTCAATAAAAAGAATATTAAGATAGTGTTCTATGAAGAACACAACTGCTAAACCAAGTATTTGCAAATGTATATGTAGCAGATAATAACTGTGGAATAGCAGTCACAGTGGAATTATGTATTTAAATATTCATTTCTTTATAGTATACATCAGCCATTTAGGCAGTCAATTTTATAAATAACTAAACCATAACCTTGCTCACTTGATGGTCTGTCAACTTTTTTTTTTTTTTATAAATTTTATTTTTACTTTTTTGTTTGCCTGTTTTATCTTTCTATTACATTTTTAGTTTGTTTTATACTTTACTATTATTATATTTGTTCTGTTCATTGTCTTTGTTTGTTTGTCATCGTTGTTGAAATTGAACGTTGATTGAATATAAATAAATCACTATTTGAAATATTTTCGAGTATTGTACCAAAGCTAAGTATGTACTGAGTATTGTAATGATATGTACATTGAGAAATATTGAACTAAATTTTTTTGAACTGCTTATACAAAATTTTTTAACATTGTACTCTTTTCAGTATTTTTTGACATTCAAATATACATTTTTTGAAGTATGTAAAACAAATTATTCTGGATTTTTAAAATTCTCTCTTTACACTATCCGTAAGTTTACAAATCTAGCTTGCGCATACAAATTTTAACATTTACATATAGCTTAGTAGTTTAGTTTTCATTTGCCTTTATTTTGCTTAAATATTCTTAATTGCTTTTCTAAATATATAACTGTTTTCGAAATTACCACAGAATTAATATTAATCATACGCACCAGGGGGGGGGATATTATTAATATAAATAGTCTTCTTCCTTAACAAAGTCCAACGAAAATCCTTAAACCATCTGTATTTTTCAAGAATCTAAGTCAAAACAGTATAAAATAATATCAGTATTTAGCCAGTAAAACCAATAATAACCTCGCATGGAAAATTTAATTTTCAATACTGTACTAACCCTCTAACCGGTAAGACCAGCTCAAGACGGTCTTCGATTTTTGGGCCCCAGTGCTGTATTAAACATTTTTTCGCTTCAAAATAGTGAAAACTGTCTGTAGACATAGGAACTAGCTTATCCCCCAACAATAAATTTCAGTGAATTTATCAATAAAAATTGGGAATTTAGCATAAGAAGCTCTTACTAAAATATTAATTTTGTATTCCCGAATAACCTTTTAATGATAAATTTTCAGGTGCCCGTGCATCAAGACTAAACTGGCAGCTCGCTTTATATTGATTTTCTTGCGAAAACAATAAAGCAAGTTGTTGTATTTTTTCTTTACTCACTTACACACTACAGTTTGTGTCGGCAAGAAACCAACCAATTGTAGTAGAGAATGTAAGAAAAGATAAAATCACTGTTTATTGTTGGTGTTTTGTTTAAGCTTTGATATTTTTACAAATAAAGCTTGAGTGTCTGTAATTCTCATTCACTCTATAGTTTTATTTGTATAATATCTTTAGTTTTTCTAAAGCCTTTTGGGAAAAGGTTTCCTGATGATCTGGCCTAAGCAACCAGTGAAATGCGCATAGGAACTAGCTTATCCCCCAACAATAATTTTCAGTGAATTTATCAATAAAAATTGGGAATTTAGCATAAGAAGCTCTTACTAAAACACTTTTTTACATTTTCTTTATACCTTCCAATATATTCAGACAACTCGTTTGTCAGCTATGATCAATCAAGTGCAAAAATACATCAAATTACCATCGAAAATTATTTCGCAAATTTAACTATTAAAAAACAACATTTAGAATAAAATGATCGACATTAACATTTTACGATAAGTAGATATCATTTTATATTTAAGTTTTAAAACGTATTTGAAGTGAAAAAAATAAAAAGTTTGGTTTTAAAACGAAATAGACGGTCTTGCCGGTTTGCATGTACAAAAATGTCCTCCTCTCTTACATTGTAGTTTTCACCTTTTGTTCATAAAACTATATTGTTTGCTTATTTTTCCTTTTATTTGACTATTGTGTTAAAGATGGATATTACTAAATGCCCTTATACGAAAAATATCAATTTAGAGCAAATATCTGATGAACAATTACTCGAGTTCATCGATTCTGAAGAGTTCTGTAGACAGCACAGATGAAAGTGTTGATAGCGATGACAGTGTTGCTGATTCTACTTACATATGTTCCAAAGACGAAACACCATTTTCGAAAATACATGCCCAATAAGCTGCATAAAAGAGAGATCAAATTGTTCGTGCTTTGTGATTTAAACGGTTTTGCCTACCGGTTTTAAATCTACAATGGGTCCGAAGATAATATAAATTTACATTGGAGCTACCTAAAATATTTGGAGATTCCTAATTTCATGCATCACATCCTGTATTTTGATAAGTTTACAAATTGAAGCCGCTGTTAATCTATTTACGAGCCAGAGGATTTTATGGTTTGAGCACAATGAGAGGTACTAATATTGTTTTGTCATATTTCTTGTTGATCATGATTTGCTTTTGTGTAAACTGTGAAATGAACCAAGAGAAGAGATGATTTTGAGTAGAATGCATGACCTCAATACATATACTCGATGTGAATACTGTATTATGGAAGGATAACAAATAAGTCTTCCCGATTCAGAAGATCCAATCCTGGTGAAGAACAATCAAAAGGTTCCTCGGTATGATAGAAAGCAGAAGAAATTCATCGAAATCAACTGCCCTCAATTTATTCGAGAATACAATGATCGCATGGGTGGAGTAGATCTCATGGATGGTCTCCAGGGTCGATACCATATTTGAACTAAGACTCGCAATATTATAGTTAGGTTGTTTTACTATTTTGTGGGCATGGTCTTTACAAATGCATTCATTTTATACAAATCTCTTCAGGCCGATGAGGCCAATGCTTCCAACAATGTGTCCGATTAAAAAACTGATTTTACTGCTTCCAGATTTGCGGGAGAAAATAGCTGCTGGACTTGTTTCCTTCAAATTTATATCGTCTATAGGATGACCATCTGTTCAAAATCTCGGTGAGCCTTTGTCACTATAGCCTGACATATCAGGTGTTGAGAAAAGAGCTGCTCATCAAGTAGCTGATGTTCAATTCGATGCTGACGATCCTTTTCTTGATTGGAGGAAAAAGCCAAAAAAAAGGTGCAACATTGCAAAAAATGTGACACCCAAGTCGTTTGTTCCAAAAGAGACTTGTCTTTATGCGGTCAATTTGATAAGAAATTGTTTCTGGAACTACCACCATACAAAATAATGCGTATTTTAACTTTGTTTGTTCCCTTCTCTCAATAAAATTTGTTTATATACAGTGGTGGCCATGAGGTTAGCACACTACCTACTTGCTATTTTTAAACGCAAATATATCCTATATTTCTTAATTTTTTTATTATATCTTTTGCATGCGTGTTACTTGTCCTTCTAAGATCACGTCCCATCATGTCCAGCATTATTCCTTTATATATATATTGCGTTTTTCTGTCCAGAATCGAATAACCTCAAAAAAACACTGGACAGTATTTTAGCACAAAATAAAAAAGTTTATTCATATTAAAAAAAGTAACAAAACAAAAAAACTTATTTCACAAAAAACTTAGTACTTAGTTGGATACCCTTTATTTTTGATCACAGCTTCTAGTCTCCTTGGGATACTTTCTACAAGGGCCATACAGCGATCCACTGAAATACCATTCCAAGCTTTTTCTACTTCTTTTCATAAATCGGCCAAATTTTTCGGCTTTTCTCTCATTACATTCTGCTCCACATCATTCCAAAGGTTCTCAATAGGATTGAGATCCGGAGATTGGGCTGGCCATTTTAACACGTCGATATTGTTCGATTCCAAGCAACACCTCACTAAGCGTGAGGTGTGTTTTGGATCATTATCTTGCATAAAACGCAACCTAAGTGGCATGTTGTCCTCTACATAAGGTACCATTGTATTTAGAAGTATATTCTGGTATACATACTGGTCCATACGAGTATCAATCTTTTTTATAGGACCAACACCATACCCAGAAAATGCTGCCCACACCATCACATTACCCCCACCGTGTTTTATTGTTTTACTGGTGTACTTTGGATTATGTTGCATGTTCGGAGGACGCCATACATACCTCTTACCATCCGATCCGAATCTACAAAATTTAGATTCATCACTCCAAAGGACATTTTTCCAAAAAATTAACGGCTTTTCCAAATGCTCACGAGCAAAGCACAACCGAGCTTGTATGTTCATTTTTTAAACATGTGGCTTATGCTGAGAAATGCATCCACGTAAATTTTTTTCATTAAGTCTTCTTCTTATCGTTCTGCTGGACACGTTGATACCATATTTTCCTGAAATTTCTCTCTGGATTACGGTGGAGCTCTTAAAAGGATCTTCGACAGAGGCTCTATATATTAAAGAGTCCTCTTTACGTGAAGTTTTTCTGGGCCGAGGAGCCTGTGTAACATTTTTAGATGTTTTATACTTCTGAATATGTCTTAGTGCATTATAAACCATCTACCTGGAGCATTCCAAAGTATAAGCAATCTCACTTATACTTGTTCCTCTCGAGTTCATTTGTTGAATAATCTTTCGTTGTTCCTCTGTACACCACTTTTTTTAGCCATATCTAAATAATGTTTATTAATTCAATTTGTCTTCCCCATTGATTATATAATAACTAAACTTACCAATTAATATTTATACCCTCAAAAAACTTTTAAAACATTTAATTATACTTATATGTGCTAAAATTGTGTCCAGCTTATTATACATATTACTGCACTAAACTGCAAATTTGAAAGAGAATAGCGATAGAATGCAAAAAAAAGTAACGGGATTTATTGATCACATTATAAACAACACTAATTACCAAAAATTTTAGTTTATAATTGCAATGAAATGAAATAATTTGCTTTAGAAAACAGCAAGTATGAAGTGTGCTAACCTCATGGCCACCACTGTATAAAATTTACCTTTGGTGTCATATTGCACGTAAACTGGCAAGACCGCTTACAGGCGGCCTTCACAATTTTTTACCTCAGAACAATTTTTTCTCCTGAAAATTAAAACTTAGGGTTCTATTGACTACATCTGCTTGAACAAATTTATTGGCTTCATCGGATAACTTTTACGGTCTTGCCAGTTAGAGGGTTAATTTAGTAAAAAGTGATTTTTAACAAAAATCGTTTAAAATGAAAATCTATTAATAAATGGTTCAATATGTTTGTATTGCTTTAAAAAAAACTGTGATGATTTAAAAGTTAAAAAAATTTGAAAATGCTTTAAAACAAGACTTTCCAACCGATTTTTAATGGTTAAAAAGTAACGGTTACGATAATTTGGATTATTTCGGTAACGGTGTTTTATTGATAACGGTAATTGCATTTATTTAGATAATGGTAGTTATAAGTTGACAAACGTGGTATTTTATTATATATAAAATTTGGCAGATTTCATTAAACTCAGTTATTGAAATTAACAGTTTATATTTTTATAATTTAAATTAAAATGTTTGTAAGTTAATGTCTGAGAGAATTCTTATTTTCAGAGTTACTTATATTGTGGAATTTTATGAGGATCATTTTTGTGAAAGATCTTAACCTTTTACCTTCTCTCTTTATGGGTCTATTAGACCTTTCTTTTCTAGATCAGAAAGGCATTTCAATAAGTAAACAAATTCCGAACTGCATGTTGGATTTGTTGTATCTATTTGTTGAGGGCAAAGTAAATTATTAATAATATGTTACACGAAATGTAACAACTGAATACAGTTTTATATTAATGATAACTACTCTAAGGAATTGGAGAGTACTAACTTTATTTTGGTGCACTGAAGTAGAGAAACAAAAGGAAAATTTGTTTAAGGGCCCCAGTTTATCTAGGGCCGAAGCAATTTGTCGCACCAGTCCTTTGGCATTTGGAGTCGCGTTGGCGTCGTAGAGGCTGACGTTGTTGTTGGTGACGGTACCGTGAAATTACTCCCAAATGAAATAACTCTCATTGAAATAAATCCCATCAAAAATGAAATAATTACCAAACTTGAAGATTTTCTCCTCTGGGGTACATTAAAATCTGGCTTCGCTCAGAAAAGATTTCTTTCATTGCAGAAAGGTTTTATAATATATCAGAAAGCCGATTTTCATTTCGCACCAGAGTAAGAAATCGTTGCGACCTGACAAAGGCCGACAATGTCAATAATCTTTTCTGAGCGATGCCGGTTTTTGATACACCCCAGAGGCGAAAACCTTAGCGCCCGGCCGAAGGCCGTCGATGCATAACAACTTTTGTGAGCGAAGCCAAAAGGTTTCCTCCCCAGAGAAGGAAACCTTTGCGCTACGCCAAAAGTTTATAGTATGCTAAGCCGGTTTGTAATACACTTCAAAGGAGAACACCTTTGCAAACAAATTTTAGTAAGCGAAGAAATAACTCAAAGTAGAACCCAACAAAAAATTAAATAACTCCCAATACAGTGAAATTACTCCAAAATCCCAAAATAAAATGAAATAAAACCCAACAAAAATTTCATTGGGAGTTGTTTCGTTGGGAATTATTTCATTATGAAATAACACCCTACGCGTTAGGAGTTGTTTCAGAATGAAATAAGTCCCAAGTTGTGTGAACAATTTGTTGGTTGTTATTTAATTTTTTCTTTATTTGATTTTTACGCAGTTGGCGCAGATGTTGTTGTTGTTGGGATTGTTGTAGTTGCGGTTGAGACAGCCTGTCTCGTACATTCTCCGGATGTAACATGGTATGAAGCAAGTCGCAGGTAGTTCTGGAGCGAATAACAATGGAGCTCCTCTTAGAAAGTATCCTGGAGTTAGGGCTTGAAGATCTTCGGGGTCCTCAGACATTAGGGATATTGGCCTGAAGTCAAAAACTCTTCAAAATTTAACTTTTGAGCTCCGGTTACTTTTCTGAAGTGTAACATAAAACTCTTTACTCCGGTCTCCCAAAGACCTCCCATGTGCGGTGCGCTGGGAGGAATGCACTTCCACTCGAATCCCAAAATAGCATGTTTCTCGGTATTAGATTTAGATAATCTTTTAAGAAATAAAGAATACTCCTTCCGGAAGGATCGACTTGCACCGATGAAATTTGTACCATAATCGGAAATATGACATTTCGGAAGATCTCGTATAGCTATGAACCTGGCGAACGCTACAAGAAATGCGTCAGGGGATAAACTAGGGCATGCTTCGAGATGATTGACCTTTGTTGAAAAGCAAACAAACACGCAGCCATATCCTTTTACGTAAGGAGAATTTCGAACATTTCCTGAATTTATTTGGAATGGGCCAGCGAAATCGAGCCCTGTATATGTAAAATGTTGCGCAACCATAAATTGCTATATGCCAAATTAAGGTTGACATCGCAACTTTAATTCTTAAGAATTTTTTCCTTGGTTTTAATTTATTAAGAAATTAAAAAAAATTGAAATCTAAGTTTTTAAATTAGTTTGATTACAAAACAATTACTATATAGAGTTTTGGATGATTTAACAATAACATGGAGGGTGAGTTACTTTAGAGTTTAAAAGAGAAATGAATTGGAAAGAAAAACAAATTTAAAAACAAATATGTATTGACAGATTCTTACACACATACTCTCACTTGTTCTCACAAATATTTCATGTTTACAAAAGCATGAAGAACTTTATGTCGCAAAACACTTTTCATTGAACAAAAAATTAAAAAAGAAAACTTCAAAAAATTTTTTGCTATTTATTTGAAAAACAGAACAAAAAAAAAAAAAAAAGCAGTTGATAATCCACATATTTTTTGTGTAACAATTTTGTAGTTTTATTCTGTCATTTAACTCATGTTCGATAAGGTTTATTTCGATACTCATGTGTGTATCATATACAATAGGGTGGCCTCCAAAAAATTTTGTGGTTATTCAAAAACTAAAATATAAGGTCCATTGAATCGTTTATTTCAAAAACCAGTCAAGCAACAAATTTTTCATTTTCAGTAAATCAAAGAAATGGTATATTTACAAAATTTGTACTTTTTTTATATAAAAGTTATCCATTTGGGTAACTTTTTGTTTAACATACAACTTTTTTATCTATCTATATTAACATATATCTAAAATATAAAGTTTCCTCTTGATTGGTTTCTGAAACAAACAACCATCACTACTGTAAATTTCATAAGAAATATTCTAATTTTGTTAGGAAATTCAAAAGTAAAATGACAAATTAACTTTTTAATGAGTTTAACATCATATTCTATATATACATGTTGGTTCTGAAATAACTAGTCGTCATCATTCAGTGTATTCTGTAGGGTTTAAAAGCTTGTAAATCTTTTATTTTTTAACATTTATTAAAAAAAATATACAAGAGCCTTGTATTACAGACTTGACTTCTTTCTGCACTAAACACGGATTTTTCGGCTTTGCTACACCATAAGGTTTTTTGATTTTGTTCATGTTTCTCGCAAAGGAAACATGTGAAAAATCTTTGAAAAGCGCATATCTGAATAAATAAAAATCCAAAATTTAGCAATTTGTTAATATAATTAATTGAAATAATCAGTTTTAATTAATACGTTTTCTCCGAAATTCAATCTAATTCGAATTTTATTTGAATTTTTCGAAACTCATTTTCTTTCCGATCTGATGTTAACTATAATATATTTTTAAGACTCTAAATTTCTACCTTAGATATCTATAAAAATCACTTTTATGTAATAGCCTCATTTTTTTAATTATCTCATAAAATAAACTAAAACTTTGAAAAAGTTTATCACAAATAAATAAAATTTATTGTGTAGTTTATTTTAAATAAAATGTTTGCCTTATAACCCAATAAAATTATAAAGAACTAGCTTGACCCGGTGCGCTTCGCTACCCCTGTCGTAGTCTTTGTTGGAAATTTCAATAAAATCGTTTCGGCCGTTTAGTATTTATTGTTTAAGAACTAAAGGTACCAATTTTACCGGTTTTCCCCCTGTTTACCACTTTCTGGTCCAAGTATTGAAAAAGGATCTATCTACGTTCCAAATTTCAATAAAATCGATTCAGCCGTTTAGGCGTGATGCTCAAACAAACAAACAAACTTACAAAGACATTTATATATTTATATAGATTATATACCAATGGAAATCTTATTACGCTTCTCTTGATATCCATATTAACATCAGATCGAGAAGAAAATAAGTTTCGAAAAATTAAAAAAAACTGGATTGAATTTTGAAAAATCGGAAAAACCGTATTAACTAAAATCGTTTATTTCAATTAATTATATTAACAAATTGGTAAATTTTAGGTGTTTTCCATTGAATTTCGAAAAACGGTGAAATTATTTGAGATATTTATAATAGCATCTCTAAATTGAAGAAACTTTAAATGTTTGGTAATATTTACAAAATAAGTATTTTTGAATTAACACGATAAATATGAAAAAAAAAAAAAATTAAAAAAACGTTCAAAAAGGATTATTTTATCCTTTGATCAAGCTTACCAAATATTCAATCCAGAACAAAAATGTTGAGAAATGGTCTCCTCAAATAAAATAAACTTTCATTTTATTTGGGAACATCGACCCTAAAGACCTGCAAAAGACAAAATTTTTAGGAAAAATGCCTTACTTACTTCAAAATTTTATGCTTTGTTATATTGTGACAATATGTTAGGACATAAATCAAAAATGAAAAATCAGATAGGGCTTTTGGAGGTGATAAGAGCAATATAAAATTTGTTTGTTGGTTTATTTTCGAGTAGGCCGGACTTCAATGTGCAACATATTTGACATTAAGAATTCAGCTTGTGCAGGCCTAAAACTCTTTCCGGTTTAGTGGTCACTTTTCTAACCATCTTTTCTAGAGTCTTTAAATAATTTTCAGTCATATCTATTGGCATTTTGCTAAACAATTATATTTTTTAAGTCATCATTTAAGTTTTTTCGCAAAACTTTGCCGTCGGGTTGCTATGGTTAGATTAATACATTAATTTGAAAATATTGTAAACCGCAGTTTTTCTAAGGGGTTTTCTTGCATTCAAATTCATCAAATTCAGTATTACTTTGTTATTTAGTGTTTGTTTGGTTGGCTCTTTGATAAATAACGTAAGTAATAGAGTGGTTAGATTACTAACCACTGTGAATGAAATAGGTTTTATATAATGTGTTTCTCTACATAATATTATGTTATTTTGTAAGGATGCCACTGAATGAACATAAAATTGAAGCTATTTTGTTCGAAGGGAATGTAACTGCAGTCTTGAACCCGACGAAGAAGATAATTATTAGGAGCAAGTCGTTCTGATGATGGTGCTCGTTAACATACCTTAGGGGCTCCAGTTAAAATATGATGTCATAATATGATAAAATTTGGCTAATAGTGACTTATAGCCGGTTGATTACGCAGAAGGTAAGGGTATGCCAAATGCCATGGTGGTTAATAAACTAACCACCTTAACCCATAAAAACCTTTAGCTGTATTTTTCTTATTTATACCCTTCACCTTCGTTAGAAGGGTATATATAAGTTTGTCATTCCATTTCTAATTTCCACAATATAATTTTCCGGCCCTATAAATCATATATATATTCTGGATCCTTATAGATGGCGGAGTTGATTAAGCTATGTCCGTTCGTCTGTCTGTTGAAATCAATTTTCTGAAGACTCAAAATAACTTACAATCTTGATTCATACATCAATATATCGGAAATTCTTCCGGCTCAGTTGCTATGTAAAGTCGAGAAAATCGGCTCACAAATGGCTGAGATATATGGAAAAACCGTGCCAACCTAGATTTTTGGCCTATTTTTGATTTATATCTGGATTACTAAGTCATTAATATAGACAATATGGATATCTAATGATAGATATTTCAAAGTTCATTGCAACGATCTATATAAGGCAATAGTAATTTGGACCTACAATGGGTCAAAATCGGGAAAAATATTTTTTAATCCAAATTTTTTTTTACCACTAATAAATTAAAAAAAAAATTATTTTTAAATTTAAAAAAATTTTTGAAAAAAATAAAATCTATTTCGAAAAACAAAAAATTTTTTGAAAAAAAATTATTATTTTTTAAATTTTGAAAAACAATTTTGAAAAAAAAAATTTATTTTCTTTACCTAAAAATATTTAAAATTTTTATTTCAAAGTATAATTTGGTGAAGGTTTTTTTCATAATATATGAACCTTAATAAAGTAAAAATGCAATTGTTTTGATTATAAACTTATACATAAAATTGTGGCTGAAAGAGTTAATCGATACATTATGCTTCCTCCATGCAAACGGGGTCACCCTAATATATATATAAACATATATAGAGTGTTAAAAGTTTGAGCAGGGAGTGTCAAGGGAATTATTTATGTACACACACAGTTAGATGTTGTTTCTACAGTAATCTACTCTATCAATTTAATCCAATCATTTTAGTTTCCTACTTTTTTTTTAGTTTGTTTGTTTGAAAAATATTTCAATTTTTTGTAAATTATTTTCTATTGTCCATTCTCTTGAAGTATACAGTTGATATTGTCCACAAAGACATTCATTCATAACAATATTTTCATCTTTTTTTGCTGCTCTTCTTCAAAAGTTTTTGATAACCCATCAATGTGTGTGATTATTATTATATTTTATCGCAAAAATTTATAGAAAATATAATTTTTTAGCATTATTTTTCCATTTCCTTTTCTTTCTGAATTTTTTTTTTTTTTTTTGCAACATAAACTTTTTCTTCATACTTTGAAGGGGAAACAAACTTTTACTTGTGTAAGTAAAAATCATTTATATATTCTCTTCTACGTCGATATAAAATAATAATAATAATAATAATGTTATTTTGTAAGTGTCCAATTTGTTTGGTAAGAAATGCTTGCAATTGAAAAATCTTAATACAGCTGCTTAATATTACAGTTGGTGACATGAAAAATGATTTAAGAAAACTGTGTTCTTTACATTTTCTTGTGTAGATTGAAAGCAGTGAAAAACTTTAAGAAGCGTGTTTTATAAAGTTTTAGTTTTTTGAAGAAAAAGCATGAAATATATGAGAAAAATTAAATATTTCGGATATTTCTAAGACAATTTTGCATTTGTGTGATGCTTGCCTTTCAATACATTTTAAACTTAAAATATTGCATTTGAATTGTTTATTTTGTTTCCAGTTTCGACTTTAAACGGAAACTTCATTTCAACCCTTTTCAGAAAGGAAAAATTCTTTGTTTAATCACAATAAAATGTCAAATGTATCCTTTTTAATCAGGGTGTAAACATTTCAATTATTCTTTTTCTTTAGTTACTTCTATCATTCATAATTTTTTTAAATGATTTTCAACAGCTCCTTATTTAATAATTTTGATACTAAATCATTTATTTTATTGCCAATTCTAACAAAAAAAAAAAAAAAACAATGAATTTTCAGTTTTATTTTGACATTTTAAAAACATAAAGATGAAAAAAACTGTGTGTTCTAATAAATATAATTTAGCAATATTTGTTTTTTATTCAAGGTTAAATTAATAATTTTAACTAAGTGCCCAGCAGTTAAGCAAGTAGTCAATGTATCCCTTATAGACCGTAATCGTCACAAATGTCTTATCACTTGGCTGATTCCAATTTATATATTTTGGATAATTTGACATGTATGAACTCTTTATAGTACAGAGAGAAGACAATTGGTTACTTTATACATCCCAGGTAATCTAGCATGAAGACAATTGTCACTTAAGTGTCTCTAAGTAATCTGGAGTGTAGTCACTTTAAACGTGTTGTGTGATAATTCGTTTAAACTGTTTTTTTTTACTAATTGTGTTGATATAATTCTCATATAGTTAATTTTTATTTTAGCTTAAGTATACTGATATTCCATGTAACATAGCATGATAGTCACTTCAGTGTCTCTTAGTAATCTATAGTGAAGTCACTTTAAACTTTAATTTGTACTGCACTTTAGAAAGTAGTTATTTTACCCACCAGAAGCAATCCATTGGAGAGTTGTCGAAGAAAGGTTTGTTTACAAGCTATCGTTTATTGGACTGCCTATGATATGTCTATGACATGTTAAAAAAACCGGTTATGTAGCTGATCAAGTTACCAGTTAGGTAGCTAGTTAGGTAATTGACGCTATTTAACCAGTATGTGAATCCAATGCGATGACTACTTTGTACCAGCTATTAGACAGTTTGTTTGTAGTCCAGCTATTAGACAGTCTATTTGTAGTCAAAAAAGGGTCAATTGACCCCCTGCTTAGGGTAAAATCACTAGTTCGGGACTACCTCCTAGAACTGCTGGGTGTTTACACAAACTAACACAAATATAGATTTTTGGTTTTGATAAGGGTCTTTAATTTCAGCGAGTGTGTTTAAGTGACCAGATACAAACATAAATAAATTTTGTGTTGACCGAAAATTTACAAATCAATACTTTCTCAGTGCTACTATTATTTGTTATACCCACCATCAAAAATGATAACATTGATTTTGTCATACCGTTTGAAACACATCGAAATATTTGTTGCAGACTCACATAACTAAATATATTCTGGGTCCTCAAAAGATTTTAAGACGATCTAGCTGTGTCCGTCCGTCTATCTGTTGAAAACACAATAGGGCCCAAATGAAAGGAGCTAGCTTGCTGAAATTTTCCACAAATACTCTTTGTTGATATGGATTCTTTGGCATCGGTCCATGAGCTTACCTAGCTCCCATACAAATCACCCCGGAATAATGTTTGAGCAGTCATAAATATGTTGATTATGCGGCAATCCTTATAAAATTTGTAAAGTATGTCGAGGTCCCCCTCAGAAAATGACTTGAACATTCATAATTGTCTTATTATAATTACTATCGTGCTGAAATTGGATATAATCATGTTTTATATGAACCTAAATCGTTCTACCAACTTTTGTTAGGACCAGTCTATTATTGATTCTACCCTCCATACAACCCCAGACAAATATTCTATTGTCACATATTGATTTGGTGGGCACACAAGATTCGACACAGCCGAATATTACACTCTTACTTGTTTAAAACTTAATATTCCTTTTAAGGTTAGTTACAATATATTATGCTAATATTGGCTGGGAACAAATAAATAAGTTTCCATTTGTTTTATTGCATAAAATTTTATTTAAAACAAGTTTTCTTGAATATTTTACAGATGGTTAAATGAACGCCAAATAGTTTATATTTGTGTGTGTTCCTCTTTAGAGTAATGTAAACATTTGAAAAACGGTTTTAATTTAAACGTCAAAAACAAATTGTTTAGTTGCATGTAAATTTATGAGTTGGAAATACGTTTCTAAGTTATACCGAAAGAAATGATGTGAACATGGTTTGGCAGCAATCCAATACTTTGTCTGTTAAATGAAATTGATAAATATAAGAATTGTATACTTGATTATATATTATATATATATTTGTTTTTCCGTTTGAACATTATAAGGACTGAGATCGAAAAAACCTTAACACATTTTATAGAAAACTTGGTTCATGTAGAAGAAATGGTCCACATGATGTTTCTAAAGCCAAACAAATAGAAAGCATTTTCAAAAGAGCTCCCAACACATCCGGTAGGAAAGCAGCCCGGTTAGTCAGTACTCCGACTATTTGCTACGAAAAGTTAAAGCCAATGCAGGTTTAAAAACATACAAGGCTCAAAAAGTTCCTGACAGGAACGCTGCTACAAATTTAGAGCACGGAAATTGAAGTCAAATTTTATACAAAAAATACACCAGCTGCATAATGGATGAAGAAAACGTACGTATGGAAAATTTTTCGCACCTTCCGGGTGAATATTTTTATCGTTGTAGAAAAGTTTAGGAACCAAAAGCAGAAAATTTTCTCAAAAAGTTGCGGCAAAAGAAGCCAAACATTTGTTACAAAGGGCTCTTTAAATACCGAAACTTACATCAAGGAATGTTTACAAAGGAGGATGCTTCCATTCATAAGACTTCTTAATGAGTCCACTTACTTTTGGCCTGATTTGGCATCCTGTCATTATGGAAGCAAGGTATTGAGTGGTACAAGAACAATAATGTGGTATTAGTACCAAGAGAGGCAAATCCTCCAAACTTCCCTGAGCTAAGGCCATTGGAGAGATATTGGGCTCTTGTTAAAAGAGAATTCAAAAAAGGTGTCCAAGTTCGGGACTATATAAAAATATATTTTTTTGTAAATTGTGATAATATTTTCAATCAAAAAAAAAAAAAAAATTTAAAACTCTAAGTTTAGTGGTTTAATATTTATTAACACACAAATTTAAATATACTTAATACACTCTTTGTGATTTTTACAGTTTTGTTATTAATTCTTATCTCTAATTTATTGATCCACATTGCAAATTTTATGCTTCTTTATTGAGACAAATTTGATGCAGCTCCGTGAGCTATCGGATGACAAGTGCCCTACTACTCCTGCTCACTAGTTCCTACTCTTATATGTAATCCTAGAATCTATTCTTGTCAGAGTATTATTTCTAAGAAAAATATATTTCAGTCTTACCCTGAGCCAGTGCCTTATTCTCCTCATTCAACGAATGTAAATCTGTCTTGGGTAAGGTAATTACAACTCTAGCACTGCTCTGTATCTTGTTTGTTTTTATATTTTTATTCTTACCGACTTTCACACGTTTTACTCGTTCACTTTCACAACACAAAAAGGAATGACTGCTCTGTTATACTAGCTTATATCCTATTGTTTAATACAACTATCGTAGCTACTGCATTAAGGCTGGGTTAGCCGACCGTTGATGTAATGTAACCGTAATGTTGACTTAACGTAAGACTTTAGTGCGATTATAGAACATTAAAAACGTGTCATATGTTTTTGACATAAACAAACAAAACAAAATATAACCGGAACTATATTTGTTGTATGTACCAATAAAATCAATTGTTCGTCGTTCATTTTAATAAAGATAAATTTAATAAGTTTTGTTTAATTTTAAGTTTTTCTTTAATATTTCGCGCATGTCGCTGATTGAAATTTTCAACATTTAAACAGCTGAAGGTGTTATCAACACAATTGTTTTAAATACTGTTCAAGCGATCTTATAATTTTTTTCTGCGATTTTAAAAAAGATTATTAAACTTTTTTTGGTAATAGTACTTACATATAAACCGTATTTATTTACACATAATGTATTCATCATCATTGTTCATTAGAAGACAATTATAAATATTATTTTTTACCTTGTCATACAGACTTTATTTATTTAAGTTCCGATAACTTAAAAATTAATTAATATTGTATTGTACTTATACTAAGGGCCATTATTATAACTTGCCTTTATGTTCGTAATAGTAAAAGTTGACTTTAAGGGTACCTTTTTATATAGCTTAAAGTTAACTTTTACTATTTCGAACATAAAGGCAAGTATGGCCCTAAGTATAGTTAATTTGTGTATACAAAATATTAATTTAATATTTTGAAACTTAAATACTTTCGCCGATTATAAGTATACAGTTACGTTACATTTTTTCACTATAACTGCTTTAACCATTTTACACACAATAGAAACGATCAGCTGTTCCGTTCCGTTAAGGTTACATTACGGTCGGCTAATCCACCCTTTATAAAATGTTCGAACCCACAGCGATTGTTGTTAAAATCATCTTCGCTACGGCTGAATGTCATCACTCGTGACTCTCTCTGTTGACTCCACTCTGCTGATCTCTGTTCTTAACTCCACTGCTAACACTCTCTGTGTTGGCTTCTCTCTGTCTGATACTTTGCTGCAGGGTTCCCAGATTTTTTTTGTGTCTTATCCCCAAAAAATTATTTTTTATCCCCAAAAATCCCCAAAACACAGTTTTTCTTATCCCCAAAAATCCCCAGTAAAAAATATTAAAAATATGAAATTAAACTATAAATATAAATAGAACGAAATGAAATAAACATCTGCTGCAGTAAGTAGGGCAAGCTTGAAAAATAAGCTTTTGCTTATTTTATACATTTAAGAAGTGATTTTTTGCTGATCCTTGCATAAATGTGCATAATACTCACTTCGACTATAACTTGTTAAAGAAAATATTACTTTTGAGTTGTTTACCAATCGAATATTGGTTTTAGACCTCATAATTTAGATACTTTAGGTCCTTATAAAACTTAAATACGATGTAGCTACTTTGGTTCGTTTGTCTGCCTGATGAAATCCAAAATATTTTTTGTCATCAGATATTATTTATACAATTTTTAAATTTAGTTTACAAAATATTATTTTTTAAATAAAATAATTTGATTGTACTTTTTAACAAATTTGTTATTACAATAAAATAAATCGTAAACTTTAATTTTGATTCTAAAATGCATATTTATGCTTTTGTCTGAATATTTTCCAGTTTTCTTTAGCTTTATTGCTAGCATTTTTAAACTTGCCCGGATAATGAGACTTCGACCATTTCATAAAAAAAGAAAGTCATTTGACAAATCTAATTACTTGTGGTGTAATGTAAACATACCTTAAGCAAATTTGTTAATTTATCTAAATAATACATATTTTTGAGATCAGTATTTTGTCTTCATATTTCATAATTCAGTAAAAACATTCGCTGCTTTACTTATGAAACTAAAATTCATTTCTATATTCTCTATTAATTGCTTTAATTTATAAAATAAAATAGCAAATAAAAGAAAAAATTTTATTTTTGAAATTCCCCTAAAAATCCCCGAAATGTAGTTAACATCTCCATCAAATCCCCATATCCCCAAAGCCAAATTTTCATCCCCAACTTCAAGAAAAAATCCCCAATTTGGGGAGAAATTCCCTAATCTGACAACACTGCTTTGCTGTAGACCAGGGATGTCCAAAGCTAAATCTGTATTTGTGTTGGTTAGCGAAAGAGAGCTCCACTGAAAGAAAATATTAGTGAAATAAATAAAAGATTTTTAAGGCTTTATTTGTTAACAATAATCAAGTCAACAATCTTAATTAAATTGTCTGCGACATATTACCATAGCTCATTAATTGAGAGTTCGATATTAATAATTTTCGACAAATTTAAAAATATTTAAAATATGTAAATAATTTTTTTTGCATATTTAACTACGCTGTCTTGATTAAAATCATTTCAAATCTGAAAAAAAATTGTTCACAAAAGTAAATTGAGGGAAAAAACCACACTTCAATGATTTTTTAAAATTCGAAATATATTAAAAAATCCAAATAGTTCTTTCAGTGATCATAAAAAATAAATTAAAAAATAGCAATACATCCGCTTAGCGTGTGCATTCGTCGCTGTCTCAGTGACTACTAAACAAAAGAAAATAAGAATATGTATGTGTGTTGTTAGTCAGCGCGAAAGCACAGTGAAATGGACACCATTGCTGTAGACCTGCGAAAGGCAGACTCACACCACTACAGTTTTTAGATATTGTAGTTGTATGAGTTGAGTAAAAAGTTGAGAAAAAACAATAACTGAAATAAACAAGCATAAAAGCGAAAAACGTAAAACAACCTGCTTCTATCAATCCACAAACAAATTTTGGGAGTATTTTGTGTAGTTAGGTATTTCGGGAGACCATTTGTATGTGGTCTAGGTGAAATGGCTTTGTTTTTGGGGCGAAAAAATATGTGACAAATTTGCGCATAAGGTTTACAAGGACAGCCAGCCACCCTCGCTAGCCTAAAATATAATAATAAAACGCTACTTAAAACCGCTATAACTTTAGTAAATTTAATTTAAAATTTAAAAAATAATTTTTAAATTTTCGAGTTCGAGTCATAAGGACATTTTGTTAACAATATTTTTAGACAAATTCTCCAACATTTTTGATTTTCCTTAAAAATTCTTCATGTTGTCACAAATGAATATTGTGGAAATTAACAACGGAATATACAATCACGGTAAAGGGTATAAAATTATTCAAGAATTTATTCTATTTTTATAAAACTTTAAATACTTAAATCCTTGACATTCTAAGTTTAAGGTCTTCGTAATTCTATATATTCTCTGCATGTAAGTATTAAGAAAAACAACATTCAATTTCACTATTCCTTTTTTTCCATTTAGTCATGAACATTAAAAAGCATATTTATTACATGCATACATATTTATTCCCTAATACATATGCAAACAGAAAAACGTGTATTTTCAAGGAATAATGATGAAAAGAAAATTCATAAAAAGCATCAAGATGAAATAAACTCTACTACAAATACATTTAAACTCAAACTACATGCACACATAAATGAATACCCATTCGTCCAAACAATCGAGTATTTAGGAATAATTCTCAAACAAAATATTTGAAAAAGTATCGAGAATATTTTTAAATAACAACACAGAATAATTCTCGATAACTTTTGAAAAACTAATTGTATAGAATTTTTAAAGTAACCGATTTTTTTAAAAGTAAACAAATATCGCTCCATATTGATAATGATTCCGTAAAAAGAAAGGTGAACATTTATCTAATTCTAAAATACAGTCGTTCTCGAATATTTGTAAGAGATATGTTTGTATAGATCTTAATTCTGATAAAATGTTTGAATGATTTAGTCTGGTGGGATATTTGCTTCGGTGGCTCTATTTATGGTTACAAAACCTTATCAATAGTGAATATATTGTCGAATGTTATTGTATTAAGAAATTATTAAGAATGATTGCTATGGCAAGCTTCATATATTTGAAAATTATCCAAAATTTCTCTAACATTTGATAAAATATCGAGAATTTTTCTGTATTTCAAACTTTCAGAAAATAAAACATATAAAATACACTTTCGCATAAGCGAATAATCTTAAATTCTCAAACATTTGGTTAAACGGGTATGTATTTTATGTACACAAATATCCTTAAACCTCTTATAAATGAATATGTATTAATATACACATAAACATTTCCTAGTTTCCTCAAATACCGCTTAGCTCCCAAATATTTGTTCGTTCATCTGTATATACGTACAATACATATGTATGTTTGTACATAAGTATATGAGAGTATATAAATTGTATTTATGTATATAAGATAGGGAAAGTGAACTGATCACCTGAATTGTGGGTGTAGTAATGAAGTCAGAGTACAGGAATTAACTTAACATTGAGGAAGAAGTTAAAGTTACAGGACGAAGTAAAACAGACAGGAAAGCAAAAACTATGTTGAACTTTAAGTTTATATTTAAAATGAAATAAAATAATACTAAAGGTGAAAGTTGCTGCGGAAACTTTATACTTTTACACCGTTTGCTTTGCACTTAATGTATTTTGTTTTTATAAACAGGTTTCTATATAAGAGGGTTTTATATGGAACGTATGGTTTTCATGAAAAATAAAAGGCATTGTGTTTTTAAATATATGTATGTACTTAAAATTACAAAAATAATTAAACAGTAATCATCTTACCTTACCAATGTACAGTGGTAGTGATTGTTAAATAAGTATAAATATATATAAATGGTATTAAATATTGAACTTGTGAACTACTGGTTTTATCTGTTCCTTGATACTGTGTAAGAAAAGTGTTAAATTTCTTATACAATTTCTTGCATCAATGTAAATTTTCATGGCCGTAGCTTTGTTAACTTTATAAATTATCCATATATGTTTGAGTTCATATGCATAAATCATTTGGGATACATGTAAGTATATAATGAAGTTTTTTTGAGGGATTGTCCAATTGTGTGTTAAATTCACAAGTCAAACTGTACATTGTTTACTATTGCTTATTTTTCTTGCAGATGCCATACATTTGAAACTGATGTCTTGAAATTCGTTAGTTTTACCAGAATATATAAAAAACAGGTCAACAAATAAAGATCTACCTTCATTTTTCAATATTGGCTCTCATAAGTAAATTTGTGTGCCCATTTAGTAATCTTATAGATAAGTTGATTTGAAAACAAATAAGGGAACTATATTCGGCTGTGCCGAATCTTATATACCCTTCACCAAATTATTCTTTAAAATAAAAATTTTAAATATTTTTAGGTGAACAAAATTATTTTTTTTTTCAAAATTTAAAAAAAAAAATGGAAATTTTTTAAAATTTTTTTTTTTTTTAATTTTTTTTTTTAATTTATTATTGAAAAAAAAATCTAAGAAAAAAATTTTGTTGGTTAAAAAAAAAAATTTGGGTTACAAAATATTTTTCCTGATTTTTACCCATTGTAGGTCCAAATTACTATAGCCTTATATACATTGTTGCAATGGACTTTGTAATATCTATCACTAGATATCCATATTGTCTATATTAATGACTTAGTAATCCAGATATAGATTAAAAATAGGCCAAAAATCGAGGTTGTCCAGACTTTTGTTACCACATCTAAAATACTGTAGCCACAACTGTAAAATTCGGTCACTAAGGTTGAATCATTCGATTGGCAACAAATTCGGTTGCTATCACGAATCTGTTTTCCCTGTGTACCTTTAATATTGTAGTTTCGTTAAGTTCTGAAAAAAGACTCGTTTTAATAATGTCTCCAGTTATAATGTCGATCTCCGACAAAAACATGTAAATTAAATATGTCAAGAAATATTTCTTGGATGATCGAAAAAATATGTAATTTTAATTTGGCATTGCTATTGGAAATAAAACGGAAAAATAAATACAAAAAATATGTTAAAGTGCAAAAAAGAAGAAATTTCGGTTAATCGACACAAATTAATCGGTTTATTTGTTATATGAAAATTGGCAATTTTAATTAACTGATTAAAAGTTAATCGATTGAATACCCTAATATATACCAAACAATGACTTATTGGCTGTTGACATACCATTCATCCAGAACTCGCTAAAAATATTTTTTTAAAGAAAATAAGCTGATGATATGATAATGATACAATTATATCATTTCCAGGTGTTGATGAACGCAATATCCATTCATAGTGATTTGGGAAAACAATATAAATAAATGGCATCGGATAGGACTGATGTAGCTTCAACAATATGTTCGCTATCAATTGTAAAAGTTCTGAAAACTTTATTAGACCTTGCCATTCAATATGAAGGTTATAAAAACTAATATTACCCGTATGTATATGAAAAAGTATTGGTCACAAAATTATTTGTCGAAAATCGAACTTTCTAAACAACAACCGAAAACAGTGTAAAAAAAAGAGTGGAAGTAATTTAAATAGTGTACTATTCAATATCAACCAACCAACGATGTCAGTCTCTCCATATATACAGCTATACATACTAACATAATCACACTAACACAAGAATAAATTTCAGTATAAATTCCTGTACGTATGTATGTACATTGGGGTGGTGCTTATATTTCACTTTTTATGATTTTTAGTGATACCAAGGTCTATTTAATTTGAAGATTCTAGTTTTGCCCAATGTGGCAATATTTAAAATAAGTAATTGTTGGAAAATATGTCACTTCAAAATTGGTTTTGAATTTCAGTTACCCATAGATATTTAAATATAAACTAAGTATAAAAAATTTCTGACAACAATAATCCATTATAATTTGATACCAAATCAAGTAAGACAAAATTTTATTAGAGAAAAATAATTTTATGGTTAAAATATGTTTGTGAAAAAAACTCGAGTAAAAAAATATTTTTCCTGATTGTGACCCATTGTTATTACAATGGCGTTATATAAGTCGCGTTATTCGAAATTTCTTTGAAATGTCTACAGTAATTTGATATCCATATTGTTCATATTAATAACTTAGTAATACAGATATGGTTCAAAAATAGATAAAAACAAGTAAGCTTTATTCGGCTGTGCCGAATCTTATATAATAGGTAAACAAAATAAATTTTGTTATTTTTTAAAATTGTTTGTCAAAATTTAAATTTTTTTTTTTTTTTTTTCAAAATTATTAAAATTTTTTTTCCGAAATTGTAATGTTTGAAAAAAATTAAAAAAAAACTATTTAAAAAAAAATATTTTTTTTCAACATTTTTTTTTTCGAAATAATTTTTTTTTATTTTTTTCAAACATTATTTTTAATTTTTGAAAAAATTTTTTTTTAAATTTTCAAAAACAATTTTGAAAAAAAAAAAATTTGTTTACCTAAAAATATTAAAAATTTTTATTTTAAAGTATAATTTGGTGAAGGGTATATAAGATTCGGCACAGACGAATATAGCTCTCTTAGTTGTTTTTAAGTTAGTTTTAAACACACACATTTTATTTCTTAACTCATGTGCATTCCCTTCTAGCAATAGTTTATTGAAACGAATATTTTATCAGAACTTGACGAAACTCTTAAAAGTATTAAAAGTCTAAAAAATCCAAAAAGGACTCCAATGGTATAAAGCAGGATTTTGTATGGATTTTGCCTTACTCTCGATTTCTCCAACATCTACAAACAGTGAGAGAGTTTTTTCCAAATCAAGTTTTATTAAAACTGAAGAAAAATAGTTTAAAAGGATATTTTAAACGATAATCTTAATCTTTTCTTAAAAGATTATTTCAGAAAATTTCAGAAATTCCATATTTTATGCTACTATTTATTTTCTTGTTGAAATGTTAAATAAGTACACAAAATTCGTGGTTTTATTTTTAATTTAAAATTATAATAGAAATAATTCGGTTAATCGAATAATTTAAAATTCAATCTAAACCCCGATTAATTATTCGCTCGATTAACCGATTAAATCAGAAACCTGATTAATTGATTACCCTAGATAATATGCATTTTGAAGTAAAATATTACAAAATATGCATTATAAATAAAAAATGCAAAAATGTGTGATTGGTGCAAAATGTGTTATTTTTTAGTGCAGAAATCTAACATTGATGGAAATTAAAAATTACAAAATCGTTAAGTAGCAAACCAAGGAAATTAAATATTAGAATATATCCAACTAAATGAATTTTTAAGAAATAAGTTTAACAAATTTGTGCCAAGAACTAATTTACCTAGAAATCCATAAATTTCCAATCGATACCCATATTAAGCCATCAAAGGTACATGTGTTACTATTTCAGTTTTTAATTCTCATTTAGCGACGATTTTTTTAAAAAATCGTTTAAGAATAATTTTTTTTAATTCAGAATTTAGGATGAGAAATATTTTGGTATTATGTTATGGTAGGTAATCAGTGAAAATTTGTATATTTAAACATCTATGGGTAAATGAAATACAAAAACTTTTTTTAATTGGATTTTTTTCAACATTTACTTTGACCTAAAATTTGAAACTTCAACGTCTAAACGTTCTACGATTTTTCCCATATGTCAGTATTTGATTTTTAGAGGACATATACAAGCAAAATAAGGGCCACCCAAATATATATACATATGTATATATAAATATATGTGTATAAACGTGTTTCTATGTCTACATTTTTGTGAAGGAATTCCAAAAGGAAGGAACATATTGTACATACAAACTAAACGACTAAATACATTCGTTCATACCATTTATACTAAATAGTTGTACATAGTTTGAGTATTTGCCTTGATATTGAATTTTCATACATGAAACGATTTTATTCTTTACTTATATCGTTTCTAGTCCTTTTTCTACTATATTTATTGTTTATTTATATTTTTTTTTCTGTCTTTCTTTCTATTTCGGTTAAATATTTATGCTATTAAAATACCAATAATATTTCTATTTATTCCCCTTATGCCACTAAATGCCCTTAACTATGACAAGGTTTTTATTGTTGTTACGGGAAAGTAAAAAGAAAATCTAATCGAAAACAGTTTGAAAATTGAGGAAGGAAGATTGTGATGGTGATGATGATGGTTATGGCTGTAGGTGAGTGTATGTCTGACTGTATGGCGGCTGGCTTTTGGCAAAAAATATGAAGAAACGTGATTTCATGTTAATTGTGCAATAAAAATGAAATAAACAATATTTTTTATTGCCCTAAAAGGTGAAAAATGAAATAAAACATTTGGTCTTATTGATATTAAGCGAAAATATTATGAAAAAAAATCTAAATAAAACAAAATAAATACATGTGAATGAGGATAAAAGTTTATTGGAAGCCAAAAATGAAATAAAACATAACAGAATATTACAATGTCAAGGTGTTGTTTCTAAGAAGATTAAGTAGATGGCCAACAATTATGCGATATAATATGAAATTATATTTATTTTTATTTCTAGGCTGATGTTTGAGTAAGAAAATAAAATATTTAGTTGACATTAATTGGAAATTTATTTTTCTTAATTGCAATTTCTTTTTATAACTTTGAGTTTATCTCATTCCTTGATAAAAAATGAAACCTGTAAAAATATGTATAACTATTAAAACCATTATCTGTACAACATATTTTTCTGAATATAATTAATGTCATAATTATTGTCAAACTAGTATTATTTCATTAGCTATTTAGTCTAATTAGTAATTCTTATATTGGGAAACATGTTTCAACATAATTAACCTAAAAACAATTTTTCAATATTGATTTTTGTTTTATTTATTTTTCTTTTTGTGTCTTCATGTTTAATTTTTCAAAAATGTTCATTTATCTTTTATTCATACACAACAATTGAACCCCTTTCCTTGTTTACTTGCATTCATTTCCCCGTTTAATTATTATTAGGGTGGTCCTTATATTGTTTTTTTGTAGTTTGATTTTCGATGCTCCCATGTTGTAAAATTGTTTTCTGTCATCTAAATGCTGAGTAGATTTGGCTAATTTTTATAGGCTGCTTATTTTATAATTTCAATTAAAAATATTTTTTGTATTTCATTTCCCCATCAATTTTTAAATATATGTAAACATTTTCTGACATCGATAACCCAATAATTTGTTACCAAAACAGTACATATTTGAAATCTCAAATTTTGAATTTTTAAAATTTTTTTTAAACGAATTTTTTAAAAATAAAAAATATATTTTCTATTCTAATATACACTAAATGAGTATTAATAATTTAAGAGTTTTATACCCAACACCAATATGTGACAATAAAATGTTTTTCTGATATAGGGTTATATGGGGGTTATTGTCAATTATGGACCGACCCTCATAAAAGCTGGTAGAAAGATTTAGCTTCATATAGAATAATTATAAGACAATTATGAATGTTGAAGTCATTTTGTGATGGGAACCTTGTATAGGGACTAGGGACAAATGTTGCCCGCATTTCGCCATACTTTACAGTACTTAGAACTATTTTGTGCAAAATTTTATCAGGGTGCCTCATAATCAACATATTTATGACCCCTCAAAAAGTAATCTGGGAGGACATTTGTATGGGGCTAAATGAAATCATGCACCGACATTGCCCAGCCGGACATAGCTTGATCGTCTTTGAATTTAATAAGGACCCAGAATATATATACAATTTTGTGGGTCTGCGAAAAGTATTTCGATGTGTTACAAACGAATCAATATTTCACATGAAATATGTTACCTTTTACCATTTATCGTTCATCAACTTTGTTCATGTGAAAATATTCCATATGTTGTGAAATTTTTAGATGGAATTTTGTAGTAATTTAGTAATTTAGTTTTTGGCACAAATTTTAAAAAATTATTTCTTAAAAATTTATTTAGTAGGATATATTCTAATATTTAATTTCTTCGGTTTGCTAATTACATGTTTTTTCATGTACACTATAGATAACACTGCGTTACGAATGAAAAAAAAAAAATTGAGTACCCGAATATGCCGAATTATATTAAAAATTAAAAGGCCAAAATATTTTTTAAGCAAATCTAATAAAAACAAGTAAGTGAGCTATATTTGGCTATGCCCTTCACCAATTTATACTTTAAAATAAAAATTTTAATTACTTTTGGGTAAACAAAATTAATTTTTTTTTTCAAAATTTAAAAAAAAAAAATTTTTTTTAAAAATTGTTGAAAATTTTTTTTTCCAATTTTTTTTTAATTTTCAAAAATTTTTGTTTTTTAAATTTATTAGTGAAAAAAAATTTTTTTTGGTAAAAAAAATTCGGGTTAACAAATATTTTTGCTGATTTTGACCCATTGTAGGTCCAAATTATTTTAGCCTTATATATATCGTTGAAATGGACTTTGAAATATCTATCATTAGATATCCATATTGTCTATATTAATGACTTAGTAAAGCACATATAGATAAAAAATAGACAAAAAAATCGGGGTTATCCCGGTTTTTTCCTTATATCTCAGCCATTTGTGGGCGGATTTTCTCGATTTTTCCGATATATTGATATATTAATTATGTTTGTAAGTTATTTTGGGGCTACAGAAAGTGGAGTTTAACATACAGACGGACAAACGGACATCGGACATGGCTACATCGACTTTGCTATCTATAACGATCCAGAATATATATACTTTATGGGGTCGCAAATGAAAAATGTAGAAATTACTAACGGAATAACAAACTTATATATACCCTTTCCACTCATGGTGAAGGGTATAACAACCAGAATTTTTTACATTAATCAAGTTAAATTTTATCATTTAGGTATAAAAAACTTAAAAAATATCATCTTATAAAATTTTAACACAAAATATCGGGAAACCTTAACTTTTTCTTTTGTGCTTTGAATGATCGTCTCGTTTTAACCCCCAACAGTAATTACCTAGCATAGTTGTGTCCCCATGGCCTTGAAATCGTTTTTCAAGTTTCTTTATACCCTATTGGAACCTCTCACCCTGCTCATCACTGACCGCACCCAGATTAGATGGAGAAAAATATGAAAAATGAGAATGATGAAAGGGAATTTTCAATGATATTCTGCAAGCTAACTATTTGAAAGCTTTAAACATGTCGTCAACTAGCTGTTCTACATTTTCGGCTCTGTTGTTCCCTAAAAACCCTTTTATAACTGCTTGCAGTGATAACAAGGCATCAAGTTCCGTGTTAGTAAGCTTTTCATCAATGTGCGTATTTGTGGTCCCAAAAATATTCCTTCTTTGAGTTTATCATCACTTAACTTGGAAAATACTATCTTTAAATATAAAAACCATCTCCCTCCTCATAGCCTTGACAATAAATTTAATCACACCCAGTTTTAAGTGCAGTGGTGGTAAAAATTATATTTATGATCTATCAATGGTACATGTTTCATATTGGATATTTAAATAAATATGTACAAAGTAGGGTTCTATAAGTCGATTGTTCGAACAATCGACTTTTTGCTGAAAAAAGTCGAAAAGTCTAAGTCGACTTTTTGGTCAGAAAAAAGTCGAATATTCGATTAGTTTTCACAAAAGTCGAATAGTCGATAAAAGTCAATAAAAGTCAAAAAAAGTCGACTTTTAAGATTGTTAATAAAATTTTGAATTGCAACATTATACTAAAACAAAATATGCACAGAATAATATAATAATTTTATGTTATTGCAATTTGATACACTTACATTTTTTCTAGTGTATGCAAAAATAAATAATAAGTAAATGTTCATAAAAAATGCTCTTTCTACACAAAATATTTATATAAAAACTAAAAGTTCTTAGACATATGGTATATACTCAAATTACAGAAACTTTTAGGAAACTTTTAATAATAAACATGTCAAATTAGTAATGTAAATTTGTTTACTATTTTATAAATTTAAATCTAAGTGATAATATTATTTTATATATTGCATTTAATTTTTACTGCAAGGCGCATCAATAAATGCAGAAACCATGTATTTTTTAAAAAAATGGTAAAAAGGAAAAAAGTTGAAAATAGTCGAAAAAAGTCGATTTAACTAAAAAGTCGAAAGTTCGGAAAGTCGACTTTTCATAAATTACCAAATGTCGCAAAGTCGACTTTTTAAAAATCGAAAAAAGTCGAAAGTTCGAAAAGTCGACTTTTTGTTTCAACTATAGAACCCTAGTACAAAGATGTCTACGTTATCGAATAGGAACGATTACTAAACTAAACATAATAACAAAAAAGTACAATACATCGAAAAATGTAACTATTTCTTTTAAATCTAAAGCCTGTTGCTCTGTTCATATCTGCGAAAAATTATGGTTTTTTTTATATGCAATAAGAACAGAGTACTGTTTTTGCGAAATTATTTCGCATATATTTCATTCCAAATATTTTATATGTTGTTTGACAGCATTTCGCAAGAAATTTTGAACAGAGTACTATGCTTAAAGTGAGGGTAATAAAAATAATAATTGACATGTACCCCGGAAACTAGACGTGATGGATAGCTCACACGTTTGGAACATTTAATCTATGACTCATTACCTATTCACTCCAGGTAACATTTAAGAGAGTAACGCGGTGTAATTAGCATAACATTTTGCTGTAAAATGACAACGATTTTTTAGGGGATATTTTTGCATATTTTACATTAAAATTAATATTATTATCCCAATTTTTTATAAAAATATTATTGTCTCGAAGTAAAGTTTTTTTGTCGAATTTAATATATAGAAATAACATCAAATGTTGCCGCTCTTTACAGTAATTTATTACGAGATGAAAATAAGATTGAATACTACTTTACAGCACGATCAATATTTTAATGATTTTAAAATGTAAGTCACATTTCAAAATGTACAAAATAAGTGCCACCCTTTTGTTCCTACATTGATTCTATACTTTCCCACAAAATTTTCTACTTGGCTTGTGCTGTTGTGCAACGATTTTCTGCTAATTCTTGTAAACATCTTGTAACCACTACCTAGTGGTTCTGGGTTGGCAGAGTGCGGTAAATGTGTTTTTGTTCTTGTTATTATCTACTGCTTACCATTGTCTACATAGTTTTTGGTCTTAATGTCACAACAGTGTCCTTTAGAAATTGTATTAAAATTAAACTATTGAAAGCGTAGTAGAACATTTAGCCCGAAACTGTTTAATTAATTAACACTAATGAGTTTTTCTAATTTTATGTAAAAGTTTTTAAATATTTTTTAGTTGGTTGTTGGAAAAAAAAACCATGTGGATTGTTAAAATAAATCAAACAATTCATGCTAGATTTTGATCTTTAAAGTTTAAATATTTAAGAGCAGGTTCAATGGTTTTATTGTTTAGCCCTTGAGAAAAAGTCTAGGAAAATATTTTATGAATTCCTTAGTTAATATTAAGGAAATTAAATTATATTATATAAAAAATAAACATTTGCTGGGCTTTTGTCCAATATAATTTCCAAGAAATTTATTATTTTTTTTTTACTGTTTACTCTTATATATTTCTATAAAGTCATATAAATTCTTATATATAGATAAAGTTAAATTTCTTTCCGTTTGGCTACAGTGATAAAATCAACTACCTAGTTTATTTTATTAAATATTTTATTATCACAGCTTGGGATAATTTTATGTCAATTTCAATAAACCAATAAGATTTAATTACCACTAGTGTTATAACAATTAATCGAATTTTTGACTTTTTTACTAAGCGATAGAAATATGTAAATCATGAGTTCCAAAATATACTAAAGTTGTTAACGTTGGGTCTTCCGATTTTGGCCATATTTAGTTAAACAAGGTTGGCAACCATTTTCAATGCTCATATTTTTAGGCCAAGAACGAATCAAGCCAATTTCGGATACTCTGTTCTGAAGCGAAACGAATCCCAGAGAGAGCGTCCTGCATCGATCGAAACAAATAGTATTCGGACAGGGCAAGGTCTGAACTATAAGCAAAACTTCCCAACCACTTGTTTCCAAATAGTTTTGACAGATATTGCAACATGTGGCCTAGCGTTGTCATGATGGAATATTACGGTTTCATGTCATGTCGCATTGTCTGTCCACAAAATACACAGCATTACCTTAGCGCCATGGAAAATTGGCTTTGGTGTTGATTCGGCTGCTTGGTCGGGCTTCACATATGATCTCTTACGCTTCGGGTTATTGTAATGTATAAATTTTTCATCGCAAATAATGATTCGCACAAATTAACTGTCGCACTTTGAAACCGATGGAACACATTCAACATAAGCTTCGGTGAGCAATCGGTGTGCTTCAGCGGCACTTTTTTTCAAATTAAAGACGATTAGATGGTAAGAGAAACTTTGTTGTTTACACTATAATGTTCAATAACTAAGTGAGAATATATAACAGATATATACCCTTCAAAATGATATATCAGTTATTAAAAACAAAAATTGCGTTCAAAAGATACGCCATTTATTGTAAATCTCGCAGTTTTAAATCATATTCCCAATATTTATAACACAGATTATTAGAGATATGACCCAAATGACAGTTATCAAAAAATTCTAATTTAATCGTATGGTTATTTTGATGTTCTATAACCGCTTTTCAATGGTTGTGGGTTGGAGAGCGAGAGAAAAAATACAATTTCAATAGGCAACGAAGACCGAACTGCTTTATTACACTTGTACACAATGTTTGGCAAATTTTTTTAATACTTTGCAGGACAATTTTATTTCCGAAACACGTTAATTTTGCTCAAAAGAAAAAATTTTGAATTTTAAGTTTAAGTTTTTGGTATTGAAAGTAGAAGAAAATTTGAATAAATTAAAACGTAAACATTTTTATAGAACTCTGTGTGCCTGGTGAAAATTGAAAACGCACCAATACAACCTCAAAACTATATACTAATACATTCTCACGACTTAGGTTTTTGACAACAGACTTAGGTTTTTTCCCTCTCAGTAACTCTTCTATGGATATATTATTCTATGCTTTTTAATATAATTTGAAAATAATTTAGAAAATCTAATCAAAACTAACTCTGTTAGATATTATGGTCATTGATTATCATAGAGGGACAGCTTATCTATAAATTCCATGTGTTTATAATACACTTACTCTGATTTACAATGTTTAACAGTGCAATGTTAGCTTTTACAAAGAACACTGTTAATTCTTTTTATTGGATTATTTAAAAAGTGATATCAAAAACGTTAGTTAGAAACGTCATAAATAGACTTTAAATCAAATAACTTAAATGTGCAAAGTCCAATAAAACATACAAAGGAAAAAATTACTAAGTAAAAGAAAGTGTTGCATGTCTCAAAAAGAGGACTTATAAGTTTCCAACACACTTCTTTTAAACTGTGATTATGTATCATTATAAATCATACCAAATAAGTACTAAAATTGCATTAACAGATGTCATAAATATTTAAAACAAATTACATAAGAACATTTTTGGCGTATTCTGTCTACATTTGGACACTAAGCTAACAATCAATAATAACAAGAAAGATAAGCTCTCATTTGTTCTACAACAACAAGTACTGAATTAAACACACTTGAGAGAGAGAGAGAGTTAACTTCAAAACATTTTCTTGAAAATTGCATTCAAATTTCAGTTCTAACATTCTCTTTCGCAAACACATAATTGGTCAATTCAAAAGGTCTCTTATCATGTCATACTATCATAATGTCCTAATATATCACGACTCGGCAGCTCGGCTTAACCGACTCTTAGACATTCGGCGTTGGTCTCTGCTGGTTGGTTACGATAACACAATAAACATAACATAGAAAGTAGTATTATTTTAGGACATTTTTTGCTTGAAAAACAATAAAAATCATAGTGAAATATTAGGACATTATGACAATATGACATGATAAGAGACCTTGTGAATTGACCAAATATTATTTTATTTTTTTCCACACATTTAAACCATTAAATTAACCGACACATGTAGGCATATTTTGCTCAAACGAATAATATAATTTTTTTGACATTAAATTTTTGTGGGTTGAATTTAAAACTAAAAAAACACATTTGTAAAATTTTACAGTGAAAATGATTAAAAAATTTAAATAAAATTAAATTATGCAGAAGTTATGGAATAAAATGCTGAAAAATCTATTTATAAAATCTTTCCATGTAAAATATACATTAAATAATTTGAGAATTGTTTAAATTTAAAGGACGTTTTTTTGCAACTAAGTAGTATGTGTATTTGAGGAGTGTGGTGAAAGTGGTTTGAACACCAATACATATAAACAAAATGTTACCATTATATTATTAGAGTTAGGTTTGTTATGACGGTGTTTCACTTCTTTTTAGTCTTTGTTCTAAACTGTGATTATGTATTATTACAAATCATATCAAATAAATAATAAAATTACATTAACAGATTTCAAAAAAATTAAAACAAATTTTAGAACATCGAAATTTCGAAATCATCAACAAAAATGTTTTCATCAAAAAACCATCATCTTCTGCAGAGGGAGGGGACTGCTTCTAGTTTATATGATAAGAGGGAGAAATTTAAGAACTTTTAGACATTCTGTGACAGGTCACGGAACAATATTCGACCCAGCCAAATATATCAATGTAACTTATACTTATTTTACAGTAAAACAAACATTAATATCAATAATTGCTGTATTTAATATATTGACATATCGCACTGGTTCCTCTAAAGAGAGTCAACTCAAAATTTAAAAATTTTCAGTAGCGGCAAAATACTGTTTTTTTAGTACATTGAAAGTTTTATGTAAGATTTTTGCAGTGGTTAGATATGATCCCTGTACATCGATTTCTTGCAAAAAGTGAAAATTTAAAAATTTTGAGTTGATTCTCTTTAGAGGAACCAGCGCGGAACCAGTCAAAATATTTTAGAAATTGAATGTATTGTGATTAGAATTAATCATAAGCTAAAAGTCAAGATTTGTGTGTTCTCTTATCCATGGTAAAGTAATCTTAGATGTTTGGAATTGCCACTATAAAGAACAAGTAAAAAATAGTAGTCGTTCAAGCCCGACCATATGATACCCTCCAGGGAGAAGATGATTATAAATACAGTGCACTCGCGGTAACGTGAACTAATTAACTCCAAGGAAGTTCATGTTAGTCGAATTTCATGGAAAAAATATAAAATTTTATAATATAAACCTCTGTTTTACACGCTTAAACGTGAAATTATTATTGATTAAAATTCATTACAAAACGAGATCACGAGAAAATATACATTGAAATAAAATTACATAGCAAATAAAATTATTCATTCGTTGCCAAACAAAAACTATTAATTTAGAGGATACAAACACATTTTTAATACAAAAGGATTCCTTAAACTTTAAAAATCGAATTTAATGTATGTATTTCAGTGCTGTCTACATGCTTAGAAAACAAATGCAGTGAAAAAAATTGTTCATGTTATAGAGTATTCTGAGTTTGTTCACGTTACAGAGTAGTCAATGTAAACAAAAGCTTGTTCACGTTAGGCGGTGTTCACGTTAGACGGTATTCACGTTACCGCGAGTGCACTGTAGTTTTCTTTTAATATATATATGGGAGCTATGACTAATAGTGGAACGATCATCATTAAATTGGGTTGATTTAGTCTTATATGAAACTTATTTCTGCTGAATTTGGTGTGGATATCTATATAACTAAGATATTTATGAGAGTTTAACTATTTTAAAATAGGCTTCGTCCTTGAGGAAATTCTAAAGCTTGTACACAGTTTTGTCGAATTATCTTTGAAATTGCTACCTTTAGTTTTATTAAAAGTTTTACATGGACGGACAGCCGGACATTGTTTAATCTCAGTTATACTGAGAAGATTGGTATAATTTAAGGTGTGTGTTGGGACAATATTTTTGCACGTTATAAACATCAGCACTAACCCAATATATCCTCCCCACTATGGTGGTGTAGGGTATAATCACAGTCCTATGAAGAATATTCAGTGTACTTAGTGGAAGTAAACTTTTAACGAAGTTCCCAGATAACGTAGAATCATATTTGTGTCTCACATTTGCCAGAAATACCAACTAACTGTTTGGCTAACAAAACCATCAATATTACATGATGAATCTGAGCCAATTGAACAAGCAGTATAATTAGTATGTATTATGTGTCACAATATAGCCAGTTTCTAAAATTTGTGTACGAATTAATGATTTTTTGGAAAGTACTACCTGGTTTATGTAGTTAATAAGTATCATCGCGTACAAACCTCAAAACTACGCACGAACAATTAGTTGAAAAATTTTTTTCTTTTAAAAGTTATCAAAATTCTTGGAAACTCTATTTATACACATTTATGAAGTTACAAAAATTACTTTATACATGCAGAGAAAAAACATGGTTGCGATAAACATAATTTAAGAGCAACATAATATGATTGTAGTCCAAAGATATTATGATCATTATTGGTATTATAAAATATCATATTATGATCAAATATAGTCGTAATATCATTGTCATACATAATCATAATATGCTCTGAAGTAATCATATTATGATCCAAAGCAATCATAATATGTTGAAATGTAATAATATTTATGAACTAATGAAATCATATTATCAATCAATATAATCATATATATGATCTAATGTAAACATATTATTATTAAAATTAATGTTTGGGAATGCAAACCTATTAAAATTAGGTTTTATTTTTATCGTTAATATATTACTGTTAAATTCGCTGAAATTTATTGTTATTGTTATATATTATACAAATACAACTTTAGAGCTATTGAGACTAAAAACGATAGAGCTATTGAAATTACAGACACTCAAAATTACTTGTAAAAATATCATAGTTTAGACAAACACCAATAACAAACAGTAATGCAAAAGCATTCTACAAATGGTGAGATTAAATTACTATTAAAAGTAAACATATTATGGGTTGTACATATAATGGTCCATAATCATAGTCAAAAATAAATTATATTTTAAGAGAAATAAAGTCGTCTTTACTTAAGAGTGGACTTTAGGTCTACCATAGACAAGTTAAAGTATACTTTTGACGTTAAAGTCGACTGTAAATATAAAACTAGCTGAAGTTGTTTTTAACTCATTTAACAACAGCATCAGCTGTTCTTCGTCATGTAAAAAAGTTCGACAAAAAGTCAAAAATGTTTAAGTTGCAAGACATTGGCAGAGATTTTGCAATTATTGAATATTGAATCAATAAAATTAGTACCAAAATAGAAATACATTTGATATTAATATTTCCTTTTCTATTTTCCACCACAAACTGTTTTTTTCTTTAGCTTCCCGGTTACATTTATTGTTTGTCACTTTTTGTTTATTTTTTAAATTTCCAAGTCAGCTGTTCAGTGATGCCACTGTCTATATTTTGTTGTATATTGTATGAAAACATTTTCAACATTAGAGGTGACACCCAGTTAAAGTCGGTTCAATTTAAAACATACTTTAATTTTGACTATAGTTGGGAAATAATAAAAAGCTGGTTTTTATTTTAAAGTTGTTTTTAAAAAGAACCGACTTTTTTGTTTGACTATGATTATGGGCCAATATGTTTACCTATTTATCATTATTTAGTTGTTCGAAAAATAATTTTGTTTCGGTGTTTGATATTTATAATTGCGATGACAAGACCACACCACTCGTGAGATGTAATGTCCTTTACATCGTAATGTATGTAGAATGTGTACAAAAAAAGTCTAGTATTCTTAGACACAACCTGTAGCTGTGAGATATCTCAGTAGGTCATTGAGTTTAGACCCGGCTATCTCACCAAGGTTGGTCAATATATAGTTGCACAGGAATTTATGTATCTTGACACTCAGGGCTGGGCATTCGCAGAGAAGGTGGAAAATTGTTTCCTCTTTTTCCCTATCCTTACAGCTACGACAATGGTCGTTAAAAGTTGCATAGTTCGTTTCTCATTAAAGATTGGCTATCCTACATGTGTCTTAATTAAGCCATCTATTCTCGGCCTTTGTAAGAAAGTGTTTGAAGATAATACCTTTAATAATCCCCGGTGGAATTGCTACTGAGACCGCATTGAAGATATCTAAGGCAGATCCCATTCTGTCTAGTTCGTCTGCCTTTCCATTACCGTAGTGGTCTCTGTGCGCAGGAACCCAAACCAAAGTAATGTCAGATAGACCACCTAGCCTTGACACAGAATTCTTACATTGCCTGACTAGTGAAGATGAAGAAGAGTAGGCCTTCAGTGAAAGAAGTGCCGCCTGGCTGTAGACCTATATTATACCTATATTGCTGAGCGTATTATGATCATGTAGTGTATTACAAGCTACCATGATTGCAAAAATTTCCGCCTGGAAAACACTACACTCATTCCAAAGACGATATGAGATATCTACCCCAAGTTGGTCACAGAAGACGCCAGAACCAACACCACAGCTCATTTTAGAAGCATCAGTATATATCCTGGTGTTATATTCGTATACGAGATTATCCCTACCCCACTCACTCCTGGAGGGAATTAAGACCTTGAACACCCTATCAAAATCTGTGTATGGGATTATATAGTCAGAAGGTTGGAGAACGATCGAAGGCAGTAGGCCTAGAATTCCCGCGTGGCCATATGTTCTCGATCTCCAACTTCCAGATGCATGAAGCCTCGCTGCTCTACAGGCAGAGGTGGCCACTATGTGAAGGTCCATTGGCACAAGGTGCAGTATAGTGTTCAATGCCTCTGAGAGACTAGTTCTTAGTACGCCGGTTATACCAATGCAGGCTGATCTCAGGACTTTGTATAGTTGGTCTACGACATAACTCCTTCTAGTTGCAGTCCACCATACAAGAGATCCATACGTAAGAATTGGACTTACTATAGCCGTATATATCCATTTAACTATGCTGGGACTAAGTCCCCATTTTTTACCAAACATTTTACGACAGGTATAGTAGGCCACCGTTGGCTTCTTAACTCTATGTTGAGTATTCAGTTTCCATGATAATTTAGAGTCCAGTATAACACCTAGATATTTTGCATTATTTGAAAGGGGGCTTTCACAGCTTTTCAGCCGTGGAAGTTTAAATTAATTTAAAATAACAATTATATGTGTGCGACATCAATATATTGTTACAATGAACATAGTATAGTTGTCGTAACCATGACGAACGATGTTTTTTCTTTGCTTGTACACACTTAGTGGATTGTGAGATATTAGAACATTATGACATGACAGGATACCTTGTGAATCCACTAACAATATTACTTGTCATATTTGTATGTTGTATTATGTAGAATTCCACAAATAGTTTTCTTTTTTTCCCCTAAATTCTTTGGAAGTGTTTTAAAATTAAGTCTAAAAATATTTTCGTCCTTGCTGCCTAGAAAAATTTTAATAATAATTTTCCATAAATGGTCCCCACCATAAAGATCACTGTACATTTTTTCATTCATTCATTCATTCATATACACACATACACACAAAAACTGTGACATACAAATACATACATATAATATGATGCATATATACGTTAGGGTGACCCATATTTTAAGGCTTTTCAATTTTCGAAGAACTGAAGGTCTAAAATTTAATAAGTTTAGAAAATTTAAGGAAACTTGGATAATTTTAAACAATTATCAATATTTTCCAAAAGTTTTTAATTACAAAAAGTTAATAATTAAGTGAGGATAAATGACAGATATATACTCTTCAAAATGACCATGAAATTAGGTCATCTGGGCCTTTTGTGGCCAGAAGTGGGCCTTATGTGGGAAAATGGCCTCATTATGGACCAATCATCACAAAATTAGGTGACATGACTTCCGTATATATGAAACTTAGTTGCAGTGAAGTTTGTGTAGATACCTATATAAATTAATCATTTATGACCGATAAAGTCCTATTTCGGGAAGACATTTGTATGGGAGGTAGATGAAATAGTGGACCTATTTCAGCCAATTTCAATATCTTGCATCCTTAGTAATATATGTGCCAAATTTGATTGAAATATCTTAAAAATTACGACCTGTACGGCCAGCCAGCTAGACGAATGGCCGGACATCGTTTAATCGACTCTGAAAGTGATTTTGAGTCGATTGGCACACTTTAAGGTCATTAGACTAATTAGACTAATATTTTTGGGCGTTACAAACATCAGCACAAACACATATGGTCAATTCATAAGGTCTCTTATCAATGATATTGTCATATTGTCCTAATATATCACGACTCGGCGGCTCGGTTAAACCGACTCTTAGGCATTCGTCGTTTGTCTCTGCTGGTTCGTTACGATAACACAATAAACATAGCATAGAAAGTAGCATTATTTTAGGACATTTTTAGCTTGAAAAGCAATAAAAACCATTGTGAAATTTTAGGACATTATGACAATATGACATAATAAGAGACCTTGTGAATTGACCAATAATGCTTTCCCCACTATGGTGGCGTATAAACGTTATCGGATTATGTTAAAATTAGTTGGATTTAGAGAGCAACGAAACTCCATAAAGTGCAAAATAAGTTCCTCCCTAATGTATACATATACATATAGAAATATGGATACAAAAACACAACCACTAACAAACAAAACAAAAACATGGATGGCATACAAAAGTATTATTAGGGTTGACAGTTTTTATGCACAGTTGCTTTTTTGAATGAAATTTTGTTGCATCCTTTTTTGTTTGTTTGTTTGTGAGTGTGTTTAAATGTGTGTTTTTAGTATATAAATGCTTGCATATCCTTTATTCATGTTATTCATGTTGCCAACAAAAAAAAAAAACTATGGAAAAAATGGAAAAACCGTTTACTTCTTGATACTTTTGTTTTTAAATTGTCCTTGATAAGGATGTTACTCTTACTCACTCTTCATGTATTATACATACATATATAGTTGTGTAGTATATAATTTTTTCCTTGTACTTGGTTGCTTGCCGTTGTGTTGTATTTTTTTTGTGTTGGCTCAGTTCTGCTGCATTTTCATGTGGCTGTTGTTGAATAACAGATTTTCTTGCTGTTGATGTTGTTGTTGTAGTTTTTACTGTTATATTTTATTTTTATCCACTTAAATAGTTGTAAGTTGTAGTTTTTTGTTGCTTTTAGCAGCTTTAATTTTAGTTTAGTTTTAACTACTTTTTTATATTTTTATAGTTTATATTGTAGTTGTTTTATTATTTCTCATTTTCATTTAACAAAACTTTAATTTATATACGTATTTTAAGCAGCACGAGTTCTACTTTTAAATGTTTTAGTTTTCAATTTAACATTGTTTTTTAATTTTATTTTACAATGTGAAAATTGAATTTCATTCATCTTGCATTTGTCATATTGCACTTAAGAAAAACTTTCTCTTTCGTTTTTAGATTTAAGTGCTTTTGCTGGAAATTACAGTATGTATAGGTTGATTGGTTCAGTTTGGTGTAGTGTGTGATGAATAATGATTAAAAATTATATATTTATAACAAAAGTTTTGATTAATTTGATAAAACTACAACGAAAAATACAAAATATTTTTTGTTTTATAATCTAGCATACAATACAAATTTTTTATATACATACATTTTCTTTATTGATTTTTTGCTTAATTTAAGCTTCTTTTTTATATTTACAGATTACTGTTACCTCAAAAAACTGAAGAAATTTTTTTATAATTTCTCATTTGTCATTAAATGATGAAAACATTCTACTCATATCTCAGGTAATTTTTAAATTATAATAATTTTATATTTTTGGAAAATAAAATATTTTAGACAATAATTTAAGCTATATATTCTTGATGAAATTGAGAGACCGAAAATAACCGGACCACTTTCATTTCAATGGTAAATTCACCGTTTTAACCATTTAAAAATCACTGACAGTGATTTATAAGATGAGATTTTAGGTTAGTGGTTGTGAGCAACAGAAAATAAAGACAAACAAGTAATTAAAATAGGTTTTCAATTTGCGAAATTGAAAAATAAAACGCAAAAATTCTTTTAATGCAAATATCAACTCTTAATTATTTGAAATGAATAAATCATTGAATGTAAAATTTTCAATTTCACAAAATATCGACAATTTAAAAAAAAAAATTGTTTAAATTATAAATTTTTGAAAAAAACAGAAATTTTTTAAAAATTAAGCAATTTTACAAAAAATTTAAAAATCTTAAATAAAATCAAAAAATTTTCAATTTCATTTTGAAAAAATCATGTTTTGCTAAAAACGAAAAATTAAAAAAAAAAAAAAAAAAATCACAAATTTTTAAAAAAGTCAGCAATTTTAAAAATTTATGAGTGAAATTTTCCAAAATTCAGCAATTGTACAAAAAATTTTAAATTTTTAAAAAATTGAAATTTAAAGATAATTTTGAAAAAGTTTATTTGTATGTTTTGATAAATACACCCAGAAAAAAATATAGTTGTGCATGTTAACAGTAACCATTACAAAATTTTTAACAATATTATAGTCACAGTAACTATTTATATGATTGTGGTAACAATAATATGGTTAATTTACGATTAACATTATTGTATCAACCATATATATGGTTACAGTAAACAAGTACATATATGTTTGTGACAACCATTAATAAAATGAAGGACTTACCATATTATGTTGCTCTCTGCTTATGGATATCATAATCTGATAAAAATGGTTGTCACAAACATATATGAACTTGTTTACTGTAACCATATATGTGGTTGATACAATCATGTGAATCGTAAATTAACCATATTATTGTTACCACAATCATATAAATAGTCACTGTGACTATAATATTGTTAAAAATGTTGAAATGGTTACAGTAAACATGCACTAATGTTGAAATGGTTACTGTAAACATGCACAACTATATTTTTTTTCTGCGTGTAATTGTCGAATTTTTGAAAACTAATTCTGATGTATTTTATCAGAAAAATTTGTTTATACTGTTGGTAAAGCTTACTATTGCCAACTACATAGTCTACTTTCCAAAAATTGTTGACTTAAGAATTATATTTTGATTCAATATATAAAATATATAATATGTTTCGATCTAGTATAATAAAAATACGCATAATTTATTATATTCTAAAACTATTTGTATCATTCAATATCGTTTTATATCAATTTATATAGTGTATTTCATGTCAAGTGAACCAACATACAAACATTTTTTATTTTTAATTTTTTTTCCGAAAGATTGAAGAAATAGCTATCTAAACTATTTGGGACACATTTTGCTAAGAACAATAGGTAATAAGAAAAAACACCTGCTTGGCCAAAATGTTGACCGATCTTGTTGAAAAATTGTGTCTGAATTACTATTCAATAGAACTAACTATGGTGCAAATTTCATCCCAATCGGAAGACATCGATTCAAAAGTTGGTTCACTTGACATGAAATGCCCCATACATAAAAACATGAAAATATGTATTAATTTTAAAAATGTCTTATATACTTATGTAGTATGTATGCTTTGCTTTTAATTTTGAGATAAAAATTCGCTTTAGTGAAACGACAGATAAGCCAAAGGATTACTTCCATTTTCATAGAAAATTTCATTTAAAACCTAAATATTATGGGCCTATATTCAAAACACTCTATCTTTGATTTTCACGAAAATTACTTTTTGATGGTAAAATGTTCAGTAAAACAGCCCAATTTTACAAAATAGCGAATGCCGATTCTGAACTTAATTATCGTGAACAAATTTTACCTTTTTGCTTTTGAAAAATATAATGTCCATGTCATAAAAATAAATGGTTAATGTTGAAGTTTCCTTAAACAATGTCATCTATTATTTTACGATAATTTACACCAATCAAACTCCAAAAAAAAAAAATTAAAATAGCAAAAAAAAAAAAAAAATATTTTTTCTATAACTATTGTTTTTTGTTAATTTTTTTATCTTATGTTGTATTATTAGCTGTTATCTTAAATAAGTCACGTTATAAACTGACAGATGACATACATTAAATTAAAATAATTTAATTTTATTAAAATGCAAAATCGTCTATCTTATCATTTTCATACATACACATTGAATAGTTTTGAGAAGAAAAACCTTCTATCTACCATAAAGTCCCCAATAATGCAAAAGTTTAAAAACCAATTATGTGTGAGATTAAAAAAAAAAAATATTGTAGAATACCGAATTTTATTTACCCTAGTAATACACGAAAAAAACAGTTTTTTTGGCTCAATATAGACCCTCGATCAGAGTCCTGCGCCGACTAAATTTCACAGCGGCGGCGGCTGATTCCAAAAAATGTCGGCGGTAGCTCAAAGCCGGCTGTCAGCCGACAAAAGAATAATTACTCAAATTGTAAAAAAGGAAAAATTTAAAAACTGAAATTCCGAAAAATTTGTGAAATTATAAGCAACTTTAATCAAAAACGGCAGCTAATTTCAAGCCAATTTAAGCCGCAGACAATTTCGACGGCGGTGGTTTTAAAAATTTATCGGCGGCTCGGCTCAGCCGGCTTACAGCCGTTCGGCCCAGGTCTCTGCGATATATAGACATTCAAGCTAATACCTACATAAGAAACATTTTATGATATCAATTTATTTATAATCAATTTATTTTGATATATTTATCTTTACATTATGGTCTATTTAAATTTGAAAGTAAATTTTTAATAAGGCTTAAGTTCATTTATTATAATTAATCTGTTATAATTTAAAGAAAATTAATATTTAGACAATTGGCAAATTGGAATGCATTTTCTAACCTGCCAATTATCTAAATATTAATTATCAGTGATATTCTTTGAATTACTACAGATTAATTAAAAATTTACTTTCAAATTAAAATAAAAATAAAAAGTTAAAATTATTACCACAAAAATCTATAAATTATGGTCTATTATTAAAATAATAATGTACAGAATTTAAGCGTATGTATTTGAAGATATTAAAGGATATTGTTTAAATTAATTATCTTTTTTCCTTCGGAAAAGTGTTTTTGGCGATATACTCTGAAGTCCCTAAGATTTACATAAGACTAAGTTTATATAAATCGGACATTTAATTACATCGATATGCTTAAAACTATATTTGAAGTTGTTAAGTATGGTGCAAATCGCGCAAAATTTGTCCCTAGTCTACATACAAGTTCCCGCTCAGAAAATGATTTGAACATTCATGATTGTCTTATAATAATTAATATCGTGATGAAATTGGACATAAACAAGTTTTATATGAACCTAGATCATTATTTTGGATTATTCTTAGATCATCTCAAGATTCCCTCAAGGTCGCACTCTAAATTTGTTATGTGCTATAGACAATACAATGGTTTATAATTAAGGACTTTTGGAAATTGAGGTATCTTTTCTTAGATATCTTTTCCTCAAGGAGAATTGTGGAGACAAATCATGGTTCCCTTTAACAGTAATTATATGAACTAATTAATTGACGATTTCTTTAGCATTAAATTGAAAATGATTTCAATAATTTTTTTACATTACCATTGCTTTCCGCAATTATAATTAATTATTCAAAAATTTTGATTCATTCACCTTTAATTTATTTAAACCAAAGAATAACAAGAAGGCAAGGCTCTTAATTATTCTACAAAAACAACTTCTCTCTCTTCTCACATAGAAGTACATACTATGTGAATTCAACACACTTATTTTTTTCTTGAAAATTACAATAGAATTGCAATTTATATCACATTTGTATGTGTGTTTGAGAGTGTGGTGAGAGTATTTTAAACACCAATACATATAAAGAAAATGTAACTAATACATTCTTGTAGTTATGTTTTTTATGACAATAGAGTTAGGTTTTTTTGACAGCGTTTCAGTTCTTGTTATTCTTTGATATAAGTAAAGATAGGCTGACTTCATAAACGCAGTATGTAAAGCAACACTGCAATGCATAGTGTTCATAAACTCAATAAATTTTGTTAGGCAATGTGGCAAGTTCATTATTGCATGACAATGCTTTTCAATGCGCAACATTTGTCAAATTTGAGCATTGTTTTTATTTATGATTCTTTAATAATTTGTTTTATTTCTTTTTACAATTATTTAGGAGGCAAAAATATATATTTTGGTAGAAATAGCGGATTTATGTTAAGTTGAATTTTTGTTTGTAAAATATGTAATTTTACGTAAATTTACAAAGAAACATTTATGCGTTCATAAATGTACTAAAATGTCATTGCATATTTTGACAAAGCAGTAATGTCATAAAGTATTGCTTTGCCTTGTAAACGAATTTCTTTGCAGTGTTGCTTTGCAAACTGCGTTTATTAACTCAGCCTTAATTTTATTTTTATTTTGAGGTTTTTTCCTGTCGACATAAATACTAAAACCATAGGGTAACATAGAGACGAGACGGAATTGTCAAAAACCTAAGTCTGTTGTCAAAAACCTATCTCTTGCAACAACAAAATACATGTTAGTCAATGTATTTTGTTGCTGTATCAGACATATAATTTGTTGTTTTTTTGTTTGACAATACGGAGTGTCTCGTCTCTATGTATAATTCTCTATGACTAAAACCGTAGGAAATATGTTTTTGACAAATTTTAAAAAATAACTTAAACAAAACGTTTTTTTAACAATTAGAATTAGTATTATAAGTTACAATTGAAAAAAAATTATCAGCATTAAATTGTAGTTGAATTTTTCTACATTGGCATTGTTTCCAACTAATGCCAATGAAATTTCTATGCCATTAAAAAAATCCCATGTATGACTTAAATATGGTTAAATGACATGATATACAGTATCGTAAAATATATATGATATTAACTTTAGCTTGCGCAGTGACACAAAAAATCAGTAATCGATGCATATTCAAATACATATAATATTATAGATAGAGCCATTATAATAAACTCTGTCGTATAAATTTGTTGTTTAGTAGAGCTTAGTAAAAGCATACAACATACAATATTTTTCAGAGACATTTTTCTGCAATTTTTGCAAGAATTAATATATGGTGGATTTTATGTGATTAACTACTCTCTGAATAAGACTAAATTTGCAGCAACATTTTTTTGTCTAGCACGTTCGCCTCTCTGTCTATTAATAGAACTCAAATTTTTTCTTTCGGTGCTCGATTTTTGATTATTTAACTATACAATAGTTAAGTGTGTTCATTTAATATTAAAAGCGAAATAATTTTAAAATCATCCAAAAGGTATGCTACACTTTTATTAAAACGAAGTAATGATCTATGCGTAGGCGTATGCTTATTACACTTCATATAATTTATAATGCTCATACGCATAGTAACACCGAAGCAGATAAAAATGTTTATTTTAATTTTTGTTTGTATTTTAAGGGTTGATTTTACTATTCTTTGTATAATTTTGCAATCATTATTTTATATTAAAATACCAAATGTTACTCATTTAATAGCTTACTAGCCGTAGATTTCAAAATCATAAACAGTTTTTAACAATTTCTGTCAAATTAAAGATTCTGCAGCTTAAGCTGCTAAAAAAAAACAAAGTTTTTAGTACAATACCTTAAAGTAGAAATATATATGTATACTGCATATTTCAATTTGAAACATACATAAGCAAAAAATCAGTAACATTTTGTGTTAGTTATAAAAGTCATGGGTTCCAGCTAATTTTTTATTGTTTCTTCTATGTTCATTTAAAAATAAAAATTTACTTCGTATTTCCATATAATTTCAATTTAACTTTATAAATCAATAAATCACATTTAAAAAAAAAAACACTCTTCAATTATACTGCAAGCAACTTTAAAAGGTCAAGAGCTGAAATAATAGCCAGACACACACGTTTACACACAAGAGAATTTTATTCTACCAAAAGTTTTGTCTGTTCTCAACAGAAAAAAAAAAAAAAAAGAAGAAGAAGAAAACAAATTGAATTCAATTATTTTAAGAGGTGAAAGATAATTGGTCATTTGGTGTGAAATTAATTTTGTTTCTCATCAAAATGTCACCTTTTACTCATATCGCAGCAGCATGGCCACAGCCACAAACAAGCCAAGCATACACAGCCAAGTGGTCAATACCAATACCAATGGCAAACTGTAAACTCAAAACTACTTATGCAAATAGACGCTCTCGTGCCAGACTAAGTTTGGCCATCAAAAAAAAAAAAAAAAAATTAAAAAACTTTTAAACCATAAAATTACATCATGTAACCCAATAGTTGTTGTTTGTATAGATGGTTGCATATTTTATATTTTGTTTTCTGATACACCCCCTTTTAACGTTTTTATAGGAGGGACACAAATTTTGTGAAAATATTTCATAAGCAATATTTTATGCAATTTAAAATGCAAATTGATGCACAGTGGCTGAAAGTGAAACCAAAAAACTAAATAAACTAAATAAAAATATTACACACTTTCAAAATACTAAAAGATGTACGACTCATACAAAAAACCAACAAATTGTTCTTGTAGTTGAAAACAATTTTTCACAATCTGATTGTGATTATTTCAGTTTTTTTTTGTCGGTGGCTGTTTTGTGGTTTCTACAAAAAAAAAAAAAAAAAAAAATAAAGAAAGAGAAAACCATATCAAATGTAAGTTCTATTCTTTATGCAGTACCAGAAACAATTGCAATTCACAGTTTGAGTTGTATGTTTCCAAAGAAAACAATATGAAGAGCGGTATAATGTTAGTGTATTGGTATATTTATGAACATATAAGGACAGAAATAAAAGTTCTTTTAAAACACTACTTTGAAGTAGTCGCAAGATGACATTTAAAGTTGATTTTTGGTTTCGGAATATAATAGGTTACACAAAATCATGCAGCACTGTGTAATTTGTCATCAGTGTAGTGACGAGAGTACAAGTACGTACTATCACTACTCTTTTTTTGCTACTATCTAGTTACTTGCCTGATTTCATATATTTTTGATTCTTGAAACTTTTAATGCCAACATAAGTCAATTTGCTACTTTATATATCCCAAGTAACTCAATGCATAGTCAATTGTCACTTTAAAATTAGTAAGTAATCAGGATGTTGTCAGTTAAATCTGTAAATTTTAATATAAATATGGAGTGGAAACAAACAATACATCGAACCCTACTCATTCCAACTTAATTTTGGTTTGCCATTTATCGTTCAAAGTTGAAAGTTTATATAAGTACAAAAAAATTGCCCAATTTCAATTATATGTATAATTTTAACCGCTTATTAAATATCTTATAATCTTAGACTCATAGTAATTCTTATATATTCTAGTTTCAATATACTTTCCTGAACATGGGATATTGAATCAAAATATTGCCCTTGATCAAAGGATATATCTTCCATTTTCTAAATATTTTGCTCAATTAACAACACAAAAAATTCAGAGTGTGAACATGAGGAGATCTCGAGGCAATGAACAAAATTAACAAAATGTTGTAACAAGAAATGTACTTACCAATTTTGAATTACCTACCTATCATCATTCGAACACCGTATTTATTCTGATTTGATCTGGTCTAGTTTTTGTGTTACAGCCAGTGCTGCAATATGTGATGATTTTAATTCTCCTTCATGTAAAAGCAGAAAGAAAATAATATAACAAGAGTAAAACCTGCTCTATACTCCGATCGGTCAGCTATGCCAAAAGCAATCGAAAACGATTCATTAGACTCTGACTTTCAAGAAAATTTCTCATCTAATGAGTCAATTGTGCTATTTCAAAAATATCTCAATGATTTAATACGTGACTTAAATTTATCCAAACAACAGGCAGAACTTTTGGCCTCTCGATTAAAGGGATGGAATTTATTACAACCCGAAACAATAATATGTTAAGATCGCAATCAAGATGAAGAGCTAAAAGGTCTTTTTATACCCTTCACCTTCGTGAGAAGGGTATATATAAATTTGTCATTCCGTCTGTAATTTCCACAATATAATTTTTCGACCCTATAAAGTATATATATTCTGGATCCTTATAGATAGCGGAGTCGATTAAGCCATGTCCGTCTGTCTGTCTGTTGAAATCAATTTTCTGAAGACCCCAGATATCTTCGGGATCCAAATCTTCAATAATTCTGTCAGACATGCTTTTGAGAAGTTTGCTATTAAAAATTAGCAAAATCGGTCCACAAATAGCTGAGATATAAGGAAAAAACCAGGACAACCTCGATTTTTTACCTATTTTTTTACCTATATCTGGATTACTAAGTCAATGTTATAGACAATATGGATATCTAATGATAGATATATCAAAGACCTTTGCAACGACGTATATAAGACCACAGTAAGTTGGACCTACAATGGGTCAAAATCGGGAAAAAATTTTTAACCCGAATTTTTTTTTCACCAAAAGTTTTTTTGGCTAAATATTAAAAAAAAAATTTTTTAAATTTAAAAAAAAAGTTTTTTTAAAAAAAAAAATTTAAAAAAAATAAAAGTCTTAAAAAAATATTAAATTTATCTTACAAACACAACTGGTAAGATTATTGTCCTAATTTTAGGATTACAACTAGGGTATATAAAATACTGTTATTTTCTTTGTTATGTTCAGAAAACAAGGAAATCTCTTACAATTGGACATAAGACTACGATAGAAAAACGATATCAGGGCTCAGATATCAGCGGGGAACATGAATCCTGGCGGACTACTATTGGACATTACAAAGAGACAGTCTTTAAGCAAAATACAGAAGAAAATCATAACACGTTATTTTGTTGATAAAAACTGAGATTTTCTAACAAAGAATAAAATCAAATTACAAAAGAACTATTCCTATTAAAACATTCTAATTATATTTCAGCTATCCTTATTCTTGTTGCAAGCATAACTATACAAAAGTTTTCTTGTTGCACGCAAAAAGTGTATTTTTGTTGACCAGTGTAAACAAAAAACTTCAAATATATTTGTAAGCATATCATTGTAATTAGTTGTCCGATTTTTAAAAACTTAGTCTTATATAAATCGTAGTGACAACAATTTTCTGAGTACATCACTAAAAATCGTTTTTCGAATTAAAAAGGATAATAAATTCAATTAATATCCTTTAAGCAAGGGTATTTTGAAATACATATTCCTGAATTCTGTACATTATTATTTGAAAATATCAATTTATGCTAAAATGTTGCTTAAAAATATCTTAATTACTTATCAAAAATAGAATTATCTTTTGGCTTAACTGTCAGTTCACTCAAGCGAATTTTTAACATAAAAGTAAAAGCATTATGAAGAAAGTATTATTCATCCTTAACTTTAAAGTTAAACAAATAAAATAATAATAATGAATGACACAAATAATATTAAAATATGATAAATTATATGTATCGGTTTATAATAGATCAAAAGATATAAAATATATTATACATATACATATATTGAAAGGCAATATCCTTCTTATGTAAAAATGTATTAGAAAATATGCTATGTAGGTTGCAAAAGTAACCTTTAGAATCCTATTACCAATTTGTGACATGTTTTTTTTTTTTTCCAACAGTATAAAATTACAAAATTAAGGCTGCGCATATAAAATTAGCTACACATGTGTAATTTTTCCAAAAAAAATATTTATTCCATAACTGAAAGACGTTTCGTATATCTCAGTATGTGTAATTCATATAAAAAAAATAAAAAGACTTAAACTTATGTCTGTTTATTTACTTAAATCGTTTATGTTATTTATTTCGTGTGGATTAACAATGATTTTTTCACGTTATAGTCAAATCTGTCTTAAATTGAATGCCGCTTCAAAATATGATATCATTTTGCAATAAGATTAAAAGCCACGATTTTGTACATTATTTATGCATGTTGCAGTCATAGATATGATTGTAGTAAATATGTATGTGTTTGTGGCAACCATGTTTATGATATAATACTTCAACATATTTTGTTATAGTTATCAAACACTGATGCCCGTAATTACAACAAATAGATATCTATCAGTGCTTAGTTATGGAGTAAAATTATTTGGTAATTTTCACCCGTATATATTGATTTGAAATTAATGTCAAGTTACCTTTTTGGTAAATTTATCTGCTGGGTATTTTACACAGTAGATATCTATTTGTTGAAGTTACCTGAATCAGAACAACATATTATGGTATAATGATTCATCATGAACATGATTGTCATAAACATATATTTATTTACTACAATCATATATATGATAGCGATAATCATGTGGGTGGTAGCTTTACCATTTTATGGTTACTGCAAGGGGCAAAGCTCTGTATTTGGTGTAACCAATAGTATCATATCTATTATATGATGTTGAAATCTGGTCATACCATCACATTGAACATGTACCGAACACAACTGATTCGCTTGAAGCGAGCAGTGCACAGTGGTTTAGAAACGTATTTTTTTGGGAAATAATTCGGTATATCGGGAACTATTGGAGATATTGTTACGAAATTTCACACGGTTGGAGCTGAGGTGTTTTTGAGTTAATCTGCATTTGTTCATTTTCGAGGATCGGTGCTTTGCCTTTTTAGAATTTGTTACTCAAACCTAAAATTATTTTTTTAAATTGGCCAAGTTTGGATAGGCCTGGGGGGTGTTGTGTCCGCTTTAGCGAGAAAAATTTTACTTTACACGCTTTGACATTAAGTTTTCTTTCCGAATCATATAAAACTTGTGTATAGTCCCGTAGAAAAATTTTTTCTACAAAAGAAAAAATATATGGACTTTTTTGGAAAAATTCGTAAAAATACGGCCCTTTTTATATGTTCCAACTTTGGAAGCGTGTAACTTTTTATAGGGATAAGATAACTGTTAGCAAGTGATTCCTATTTTATTTAGAATTTGATCACCAATCTAGCTGATATTTTAAAAATAATTTTCAACAATCCGTTGGCCCGTCATCTCTAAAAAACCATAAAAAGATCGAGCTCCAACCGTGTGAATAACAATATCTCTAACAGTTCCCGAGATACCGAATTATTTCCAAAAAAAAAAGTTTATAAACCAAAAAAAAAAAAGTTTATAAACGCCCAGAATATGCGACCAGACATGAAATCATAATATTCCACCATGAAAACGCTCGGCCATATGTTGCAATACCTGTTACAAAGTATTTAGAATGAAGTTCGAAAAACATGGGAAAAGGTCATAGCTAATGGCCAATATTTTGAATAAATTCAAAATTAGAAAAAATCCAGCATTTTGAAGTCATACACCTAATAAGAAATAATCCTTTCATCTTTTTTGTTAAAAGAATTGGTATTCTAACTTATTTTCTGTCTAATTTCGTCAGTTTTAAATACTCGGGATTCCCGACAAAAAAATCCCGGGAATTGGGTAGTGAAAAATTGGTAAAATTTCCGGAAAATTTGTCTAGAGAATTCCCAGGATAAAAACACTGCTCTAAACTAAAGATATCTAATAGGTATTTTAGACTGTAGATCTCAATTTTTTGATTTTGATTGGTGACTTTTCAACGCAATACCAGTACCACATTAGTCTAAAGTAGATGAAAATGAGATCTTATTTGATACAAATTTAGTGGGATTAAACCCCTAATTAAGTAAATCAGTGGTAAACATGTTCACATTAATGAAATTTCTGTTCGACATTAGGATGGGCCAGAAATAGATTTTGACATGAAAGGTGTAATAATTGGTTAGCGTAAGCTCACAATATTGGCATCGCTTTATTTTGTGGAACAAACTTTTTAATGATATATAAAATTTACTTAAATAAACACAATTTTTCTCTCCTGAAAAGTTTTTAAGAAGATCAGAAACAAAAACTTTCAAGGATTACTATAAGACTAAATTTATAAATAGATAAATTAGTTAAATTTCAATTATCTCAAAAAACCCCATGGTCCCATTTTGAATTTGATATATGTTTTTAACTGAGAAATTCAGAAAATCGTTGGAAAATTAAAGATAATTTCTTTGAGGTATCGTATGTTCAAGGACGATTTTCTATGATATATTCTGAATTTGATATTAACATTAATATTAGGTCAAAAATCATCACATCTGACTGATAGTTTTAATATTATTATTAGCTTTACTCACGCATCTATTAAAACATATTAACAGAAAAACCAAACTGTACAGAATTTTGAAATTCTGGAGTACTTAACATTTTGTATGGCCATGGAAAACATGTATACCAATTACTATCGAATTCAGAAGAGTAATATTTAGAAGATCTAAATATTAGGTAAATCTAATAAATCGGGGACAGTAACCAGTAATTCCTAGGCACTTTACAGATCACCCTCGTGCATAAAGAATTATGAATGAGTAGCTGAATGAGCAATGAACTACAAGGACTGAATGAATGACTGACTGACTGACTGGCTGACTGAATAAAAGATGATTGTGATTTCGTAACAATGAATGGAATGGAACGAAAGAAAAAAAAAAACATTAGAACGAACAATAGTAAAGTAGTATTGTGGTGTGTGCTTTATTAGGATTTGTTTTCTTTGAAAACTGAACAAGGTCAGTATGAAATTTGTATGTATTTCGTGTACAGCTCTTGACTTTTATACAACCTGCAGGTTTATTAATAGGAATACCTGGCTTCAATCTAAAACCATTATCGCCCACTTGCATAAAGGAAAGTAAGTACTTCAGTATTACTGTCAATGATTTGGATGTGGAAGAAGACAGGTTAGGAGAAATGAAGTGAAATATTAAGTGCTCTACAAAACCATTTAGTTGGATTTTTGCAAGAACTATGTTTTCTTTTTTTTATGTTTGTTAAATTTTAATTTATGCAATTGGAGTAGAGTTTGTTTTGAAATTTTTGAAACTTTTATCATAGACGTATGATGTTTAGAATGATTTTCACAAACTTACAAAGCGGAAAAACACCGAATTTTGTTGGTTAATTAAAAGTGTTGATTTTCGGTTAATGCAGTTTTCTAATACTTAAAATTAACAGTTTAATGTTTTGGTCGATTCTTTTATTTATGTATATTTATTGACACACACATTTTTTTTTTTAAATTAAACTGCTGATTTCAAAGACGCCCGATATAAAAATTGGCTATAAGTAGATAAATAATGGTCCAAATGGAAGAAATACGATAATCTGTAATCAATTGTATTTTCAAAATCAACCATAAAAACTATTTTTCATATGAAAACTAACTGAAACATAAACTTGACCATAAGTCCGTAAATAGTGGTCCAAATTGAAAAAGGACGATAAAAAAAAGGACATTTTTGTTTAACGAGAAATTGATTTTTTATATGAAATACTAATTAAGGATTTTCCAACAAGAGGTGTTATTTTGAATCACCCTGTATTTCGGTAGCCAACACTTTTGAAGCTTTTATTCTTTGACATTTGACAATCAAAAACAAAAGCTTTTATTCTTTGACATTTGACAATCAAAAACTACGCCATTACTAAAAACGGAACGATACACGCTTCAACAACGCATTGAAATTATTAAAATTCACTACAAAAATGGTGAAAATCTTGCAGTCACAGTTCGGAAAACTAAATCATTTTTGGGTCGTCGTGTCGAACCGCAATACAGAAATTGGTAGAAAAATTCGAGCTGTTGGGACTAGTTAGTGATGTGAAGAATAAAACCCGTGCACGTAGCTCAAGAACAACTGAGAATATTGCTGCTGTAGCCCAAAGTGTTGAAGAAAACCCAGGTTTGTCCATTCCTCGTCGTTCTTTGGAATTGAGCATTCCGAAACGTCTTTGCACCGTATTTTGTTCGGAGTTGGATGATATTGATCTGGACAACGTTTACTTTAAACAAGATGGCGCTACCTGCCACACAAGCAACGAAACCATTGCTCTTTTACGGGAAAAGTTTCCGGACCGTGTTATTTCTCGAAGAGGTGATCACAATTGGCCACCGAGATCTTGTGATTTAACACCTAGCGACTTCTTCCTTTGGGGCCATGTGAAAGATAAGGTCTACGCCAACAGGCCAGCGTCGATTCAAGACCTCAAAGATAGAATTCGTGAAGCTATCGAGGACATAAGGCAGCCACTTTGCGATTTGGTTATGAAAATTTCGTGAAAAGGATATGGTCCTGTAAGCGTGGTTGTGGTGGCCATTTGGCTGCTGTTGTTTTTCATTATTAACAGCATGAAATAAACATCCGATCATTTATCTCAAAAAATTCCATTTTTCTTTGAATACCAAAATAACACCTCTTTTTGGAAAACCCTTTACTATGGACGTCAAAAGTGAGTAAACAGCAGTGAATTATGTTATTTTAACCTAAATCTTTTTTCGGAACCTAAATAAATATACAGCATAATCTTCAACAAACCAAAAATTTTAAATTTCAATCGATGGATAGATTTTATGATTATAATTATCTTAAAAACAATAAATAACTCACTGGTGTTTATTCACATTTGAGGCTCATAGTATTTTAAGTTTCATGTTTCTAGCTTAAAATCATTATAGAAAATTCAAAAAGTAGTATTAGCAGAACGAAAAAGTACCATTCGTTTTGGTGCCTTTTTGGTACTTTAATACCATTAAGCCTCCTATCCTTGATTCTTTCCTCTCTCAGAAGCATATCGTTTAACACCCGTTTAGTTGGAAATTTCAAAATAATTAACTTTACTGAATTTGTATACATAAGTTTGTCATTCCGTTTGTAACTTCATAATTTTTCGTTTGAGACTCCACAAAGTATATATATTCTGGATTGTTATGGATAGCGAAGTCAATATAGCCATGGCCGTCTGTCCGTCTGTATGTTGAAATCAACTTTCCGTACCCCCCAAATAACTTACATACATGAATCATACATTAATATATCCGCTATAGACCCGGTTCAGGTGCTATTTAAAATCGAGAAAATCGGCCTACAAATGGCTGAAATATAAGGAAAAAACCAGAACAACCTCGGTTTTTGGGTTATTTTTGCTCTATATCTGGATTACTAAGTCATTAATTAGTATATGGATATCTATTGATAGATATTTCAAATTTTATTTCTACAACGGACTATAGTAAAGTGGACTTACAATGGGTCAAAATCGGAAAAATATTGTTAAGTTTTAACCTTTTTAAAACGTTGTTTTATTTCCTTTAAATAAACCGGATACTTTTAATTGCAAATAAAAGTTTAGTAGTTTAAAATTGTAACAACTCTTTATTTTTTTAAAATGTACAACAACAACAGAATTAAATTGGCACTCACTGTCTTTATACACGTTTATCAATTCGCAGAAAAGCACACACACTTTATAATGTACAAGTATACACTGGCAATGCAGTTGATGTTTTTACTTAACGATGCTATAAATTAGACTCACTCACAACTGCAACCTCTGCCACTATTTATACACACGCCATCTTTCGTGAATCTTCTACAATGTTCTTAACGGACAAACTAGTACATTCGAATTCTAGAGCTTTCGATGTTAATGTTAGCAGCTTAAACTTTCAGAGTTGCAATACTTTCAAATAATGATTAACTCAAAGCTTTTATTCAATGTTGTATGTTTCACAGCTATGTTAATAATATCCACAGATATGTGAGCTGTTGAGGAACATTATGAAACTTTAAACAGGCTGTTAAAATCGTTATATTTTAATTCAAGTACAATTTCGTAACAATATATTTTAACCCGATTTTTTTTTCACAAAGAAAAAATTTTTCTTTTCAATTTGTTTCACTAATAAATTAAAAAAATAATTAAAAACATTTAAAAAAAAAAAAAAAAAATCTTAAAAAACAATTAAAAAAAATTAAATTTTATTTTCCTAAAAATATTTAAAATTTTTATTTTAAAGTATAATTTGTTTTTGTTACATTTATGTGTCTCACATTACTGAAATCCATGTTTTTGTGCTCAAGAGAAAAATATGTTTTAAAAAAGCACCAAATTGTTTACCCGGATTTGGGCCAATCTATATTTTGCCACTCGAGTTCAAAATAACACCCTGTTAGTTAATGTTTTCATGACTGGAGGAACCAATTTTTAATATTTTATCAAAGTTGGGTTAGAAATATTGAATAAAATGAATTCTCCCATTTTTACCCCTTTTAAGAACTATTTTTCCCCCTCTAAATTGTATTCAAATAAATTTCAGGATTGCAGTGGAAACTCATAATGAAATATTCAAATGTCTATAACAATTTATAGAAAAACATATTTTATGAATAAAGTACTAAAAAAAATACAAGTTTTATCCCTTAAGTATTCTTATATTCAAAAAATACCAAATTTGTATTTGGTTTTTTTTCTTCTGATAAGTAAAGAATATGAATTAAAATTTCCAAAAAGCCCTTTTTAGGGGATCTGTAAGGGAAGAGGAGAACCACTGTTCAAATTGTGTATCTATACCGTCGGATTAACGTACTCTTTTATATAAATAGATAGAGTGGGTAGGTATTTTAAATATCCTTAATTTAGTACCCAATTAATCTGTAACTAAAATATTATAGTACTAAAAGAATGATTGCCTAGATTACCTAGAGTTTCCCAGAAAATAAAACTGCATAAATATTTAGTTAGTGATTTAATTTATTTTGTCTATTATTTTATCAATCTGAATATACCTTAAGCTACATTTTCAATATTTTCACATTACAAAAAACACCATCTGCGTAAAATATAAAATACTGTTTCCAATTCACTTACAAATCCTAATAATATTTTTAAAAAATATACCACCTTCATTCAATTATAAAGATTAGACGAAAACAGCAAAATTATAATAATTTTATTTTATTTTTATGTATAACCACTTATCCAAACGTTCGCTAAAAGAAAACTTTCCTTTAAATATTTTATAATTTGCCAACATTTAACAAGCTAAAGCTACAAACAATGAAAAAAAATCGTGAAATTGGTTTGTTATTTAGTTAAATATCTTTTTTTTTTTCCTCTTTATATACATATTTTAGCATATTCTTTGAGGTTTTCCCAACTGCCTTTCAAATTCAGTTTTACAAGTTAAACAAGGAGAAAAATGAAAGAACTAAATCCATAAATACAAGTAAAGTACAAACTTGAAAATATGTAAAAAGAACACAAAATAAATAAATTTCACAACAATTTGCATTTTAAATTTGTGTTTTTATATTTTCCGTTATTGAATTGAGTGGGCAAGATTTAATACTTGAAAGTTGTGTTTTTCTTCGGTTTTTTTTTCTCGATATTTCTGTTAAAGAAAAAAAGTAAAAAATTTATTTGTTTTTTTTTATATTTTTTGATTTATGCAATTTGTGTTGTTGGCTGTTGGTAATGAACCTGAATTTACATTTAACAGGAAAATGCATATTACAACAGCCAATCAAGTATTATTACACTTAAGTTATAACTACTGTTGTGCCTTCTATACTGTAAATACTGTACAGTAGAACTTTGATTGTACAAGAGGTTGAAAAATGTTTGAGATGTAAGTGTACTTTTCGAAAAAAAAAAGTTTTTATATAAAAACTTTGAAAGCATTTATACCCTACACCATCATAGAGGGGAGGGTATTTTGTATTTTTACCGATGTTTGTTACTTCCAAAAAAAAAAAAAAAATTGGTATCTAATTAAGATTGAACACAAATAAGTTATACATACATTTTTCTCAATACATTTTTAAAAGTTAAATTTAACATTTAAAAATTTCTATTTCAAAAACAGAGTTGCACTTTTTCGCTGGCATATATTGAAGTTTTTCCCTTATTGTACAGAAAACTACAACTCCAAATGTATTAAGCAGGGACCGAAAATAATAATTATTCTTGAAATTTCAAAGGAAAAAAACCATCACTAGAAAATATCGGAGAGTCAAGTCAAGCATACCATTTTGATCGTTTTCAACTATATTTTCATAAATTAACATGATTTTTAATTTCTTGATTTTTATTTTTTTTTTGTCAAAAATAATTGTTATTTTTTGATTTTTATTTTTTTTGTCAGAAATATTTGTCAAACTTTGATTTTTATTTTTTTTTGTCAGAAATATTTGTCAAATTTTGATTTTTATTTTTTTTGTCAGGAATATTTGTCAGACTTTGATTTTTATTTTTTTGTCAGAAATAATTGTTATTTTTTTGTGATACATATTTGTCACACTATGATTTTTATTTATATAGTCTGACAAATATGTATCACAAAAAAATAAGAATTATTTCTGACAAAAAAAATAAATATCAAAGTCTGACAAATATTCCTGACAAAAAAAATAAAAATCAAAAAATATCAATTATGTTGTGATTTTTGTTATAAATGTCATAATTGTTACGGTCCCTGGTATTAAGTTCTTACTTTTTGGTGTTGACTACTGGTAGAAATAGACAGTATTGAGTACCTGAGTACCCAAATACTCATTACATTAACACCACTAATTTTATATTTATCTGTGGTTAAATGAAATACAAAAACTATTAATAATATTTGGATTTTTTTCAACATTTCATTTTCTAAATTGGACCTTGGAAGCTTCAAAATCCGAATAATGCAAAATAAAGGCCATCCTACTGTGTATATTTGATGTAACCTTATAGGTCTTCTTTTATACTTTCTTCTTTTTCCCCACAATTTAGGTTCTGAATAATAAAACAATTTGTTTTTTTTTCCCCCAACTTTTTGTTAAACACTTTTAATTTAAAAGTATTAGCAAGCAAGTTACGGGTAAATAATGCTACATTGAAGTAAATAAATAAATACATAAATAAATATAACAAAAAGACTTAACAAGGGATTATATTCGAAACCCTCTATCTTAGAAAAGAAAAAACAAAACTTTTTATTTCTCTAATTAATAACGAATATTAAATTATTTCGTCTACAATATATTTTTAAGGAAATGTGTGAAGTTAGCTGCGACAGTTAACTCCGTTTTTTCACATTGCCTATGTTAATGACAAAGACTGTTAAGTTAACAGAGCTGCATTATTTTCAGCTCTATGATTTCCGTTAACTATGATTAAAAACCAAAGAAAAATAAAAAAGGGTATTACCGATCATACAGATTAAATATACAGAGTTTTCCAACAAGAGGTGTTATTTTGGTATTCAAAGAAAAATTGAATTTTTTGAGATAAATGTTCGGATGTTTATTTCATAATAAAGAGGAAGGTATGCCGTTAATAATGAAAAACAACATCAGCCAAATGGCCACCATGACCACGCTTACAGGACCATATCATTTTCATGAAATTTTCCATAACCAAATCGCAAAGTGGCTGCCCTATGTCCTCTATAGCCTCACGAATTCTATCTTTAAGGTCTTGAATCGACGCTGGGCTGTTGGCGTAGACCCTTTATTTCACGTGGCCCCAAATGAAGAAGTCGCAAGGTGTTAAATCACAAGATCTCGGTGGCCAATTGTGATCACCTCTTCGAGAGATAACACGGTCTAGAAACTTTTCCCTTAAAAGAGCAATGGTTTCGTTGCTTGTGTGGCACGTAGCGCCGCATATTTGTTGAGGTTCATAGAACGAGCGGCTAAAAATAGAAGAAGTAGTCGAAGGACAATGAAACTTGGCACATAGGTATTTTTTATTTGAGTTAAGAAAAAAATGGAAAAATCAAAATGGTCCGCCCACTTTTACGCCCACCTCCTATACAAAGTGAACATTAAATTTTGACCTACGGCATTGTTTTTTGGTACATATCATTTTTGAACACTCAGAATAATTTGTGTGAAATTTTAAAAATATCCGCCCACTTCCCATACAACTTGTATTGAAAAAGTGGCATAACTCCCTTGATTTTTAATGCATCAACTCAATTTTTACAAAAAATAAATTTTATAATTGTAGAATGGGCTTCTGAAAATATATAACTGATCCTCCCACTTTTACGCCCATCTCCCATAGAAAAAACATGAATCAGTAATTTAAGCATAGCATTTTAATAATTTTTTAACATCATTATCGTACTCCAATTTTTTTGATTTGCAGTTTTGAGCGAAATCTATTTATAAATGGGTCTGAAGACAATAAAAGATTATGCATTACGTCTTCATTAGTGGCTACACGTCCAATTATTCGTGAATAATGTAGTCTATAGGCTCTATAGTATTTATTCCTCGCTTCCTGAGCTTCCTCGGACAGCACCTGATACAAATAATCAATTAAAATGTAAAAAATAAAAATGAAATCATTGAATAAGGGCCTTTAGATAGAGACATACTATTGGCAGAATAGCTTCTTGACTAGTATGTATATTACATTATGTAATAATTTTAAACAGTAAAGATGGCAACAACACCATGCATGAACGAAAATTCATGTTTTGTTACTTTATCACTTTATAGATTTTACTGTTTTTTTTTTTTTTTTTGGAAAGGAGCAGCTGATTTTTTTTTTTAGTTTTTTGCTGAGAGTTCAAGCTGTAATTTGACATCTTTCGTTATACAGCGCTGCACAGCGCTAAAAAGATGCAGTCCACTGAAGTTGATGAACATTGAAGTTTTGATGTTGTTTATATATTGTTCTACGAAATTTTTTATATGACACTTTTTCCAACTTTTTTTAATGCAGATCTCATCTATGACAGTTGTCATTTACGAAAGTATACAACAAAGTCAAATGATAAGTTTACGCTGATTGTACCAAAAGATTGAATATACAATAAATGTGCATGCCATTTTAAACAAGCCAACATATATGAACTTCGAGCGTGTCTGTCCAAATGAATAATAAGTATATCAGCCTAATATTACGGAATCATAATATTCAGATATCTGACAATAAAATACAAAAAAATTATCCAAATCGGCGAACATGAAAAAAATGAATTTCGGCCACTCTTGTTGAAAGTAAACGTTGTCCAGATCAATATCATCCAAAGTACGGTGTAATGACGTTTGTTGATTACGCTATTCAAAAGAACTGAGAGGAATGGACAAACCTGGGTTTTCTTTAACATTTTGGGCTATAGCAGCAATATTCTCAGTTGTTCTTAAGCGACGTGCACGGGTTTTATTTGTCACATCACTAACTTGTTCCAACAGCTCGAATTTTTCCACCAATTTCTGTATCACGGTCCGACAAGGTGCTTCACGACGACCCAAAAATGTTTTAGTTTTGCGAACTGTGACTGCAAGATTTTCACCATTTTTGTAGTGAATTTTAATAATTTTAATGCGTTGTTGATGCGTGTATCGTTCAATTTTTAGTAATGGCGTGGTTTCTACTTGTCAAATCTCAAAGAATAAAAACTTCAAAACAGACAGCTTCCGAAATACCGAGTGATTCAAAATAACACCTCTTGTTGGAAAACCCTTTATAATAATATGTAAATTTTTTAAAAATTAAATAAAAAAAAAAATAGTTAAATATTTATTAATGAACAATCGATGATGCCTTTGCTTGTAGCGTATTATATCCTGCAAAATTTTAACTAACGACTGGAGATTTCGATCATACTTTTAGTTCATGCTCTTTCGAATTTTTTTGACCAGATAACTGGAATGTGTCTCCATACAAGTAAGAGAGCTATATACGGCCGTACCGAATCTTATATACCCTTCACTAAATTATACTTTAAAATTAAATTGAAAAAAAAAATTTTTTAAGTTTTTTGCAAATTTCTTTTTCTATTTATTTTTAATTTAAAAAAAAAAATGTTTTTTTTATTTTATTAGTGAAAAAAAATGATGACAAAAAATTTTTTGGTGGAAAAAAATTGGGGTAAAAACCCCATTGTAGCTCCAACTTACTATAGCCTTATATACATCGTTGCAATGGACTTTGTAATATCTATCATTAGATATCCATATTGTCTATGTTAATGACTTAGTAATACAGATATAGATCAAAAATTGACAAAAAAATCGAGGATGTCCTGGTTTTTTTTTTTTATATCTCAGCTGATTATCTCGATTTTAAATAGAAACCGAGCCGGTTATATTGATGTATGAATCATGTATGTAAGTTGGGGGCTACGGAAAGTTGATTTCAGCATACATACGGACATGGCTATATTGACTTCTCTATCTATAATGATCCAGAATATATATACTTAATGGGGTCGCAAATGAAAAATGTAGAAATTACAAACGGAATGACAATCTAATATATGCCCTTGCCACTCATGGCAACTAAATACATCATCAACATCTCCAAATTAGTGTAAAAGAAGAATTTCAATCAAATTTCTTTGAAATTGTATGCCAAAAATATTGCCATCAAAAACTAATTTTCATGAAAATCTAAGATAGCGGATATTGAATATAGTCCTTTGATATATTTTGTATTTTTTTTTTTCCTTTTTCAGTTCATTAAGAAATTTACGACATTTTGTTTGTTCTTATTTTTGATTGTTTATTATACAATGAACAATCAAAAAGGGTAAGAATTTTCTGCATGCTGAATTATATAACCAATTTAACAAATACTGTAACTCTTTTTAGCAAACATTAAATAGCACTGAATTCTTAAATAAAATAAAATCTTTTAAATAAAAAAGGTTTAAAATAAGCCAATACATATAATTAAATAATATTTGCTTTTAGATACTTATACTTATCTAGATTCTATTTCACAAAGCGTTCCTTATTATTTTTGACTTCAAAGTTATCCCTTAACTTAATCCACTTTCTACTTGCACTTGATTAACTTGAATATAATCATTTGTGTATTCTTGTATTCTTAAGCCACTTTAAAGTTTAGCATGACCCTGACCCAAATCAACTAAAGGACAAAAACTTCAACTTTTCTTTACAAGATTATTTTGATTTTGTATTAAGTATTTGGGTTGGTTAGATTCGTGTAAGTAACATATTGAGTTTTACCAAAGAAATCACTGAAATTGATACCTCTTTTTATAATATTCTCTAAGCTATCAATTTGTATGCAATATTATATACAAGTTTAGCAACGTAAAAATGGTTTTCACAATGTGTCATGTAGAAATTCGAAAAAAACGTTTCATATATTGTATTTTTTTTTTTTTTCATACACGTATAAGGGGGTATTGTTGAGTTTGCTCTATTTATCAAATATAATAAATGCGCTGGTAAATAGAAATTCGTTCTACTAGAATTTGTCAATTGTATGATTTTTTTTCTTCATTTTTTTTTTTTCGTGGAAAACTCAAATTGCACTTTGTGGTGTAAATAATCTTGTTGCAGAAAAATAGAAAAAAAAATAAAATACATCTTGAATGCTTCTAAGTAAAGTAAAATAATATAATACTACTTCAGATCGCAAAAATACTTGAAATTTTAAGGTATTGTTAAGTAAACGCGCAAGAGAAATTACTTAGACTAAAGCTGAAATGTTATAAAAAAAATCATGGAAACATAAATTCTTATTAAAGTTGGATTATGTTTCATAAACGTAACAAACATGTATGTATGGTTTTACTTATTACAAAGTAAAACGTTTTCTTTCTTGAAGCTATGGCAATAAGTGTACGTGTCATATAATTATGTACGCACACAAAAAAGTATGCTTTATTTAAAGAACAATATATTCTTTAATGTTAAACAAAGGTATAGGTACATTGTGTAGGAAAATATCAAATATTTTGAAAAATTCCAAAATTTAAAGATGGTGCTTCTTTAGATATTTCTCTAAACTTAACTTGAAATTAAGTAAATAACCTCTAGCTCAAACAAAATTTTAAATACAGCCCAGGAAATGCAATAAAGAAGCAAACATATATTGGGTGTATAACTTTCACAACAGATGACGTATCTTTTGAACGCGGTTTTTGTATTGTAAGGGAATCCCGCAATTCCTAAAAATTGGAGCGAAAATCCCAAAAATTTAATTTTTTACAATTTTACTTATAGGGTCCACATTTCCTTCAGGGCTGGAAAAATACTTTGGGAGTAAGTAGTGAACTCATCTGAGTTTGCAAAGCTGTTACATTTTTACATAATAAAATATTATACCGATATTCGATATATTTATGGAAATATTAATTAAGTTAATTTTATCGTATGTGAAATTTAAAATCTACTATATTTTTAATTTTTAAATTGAAAATCGTTTATTTTTGAATCCGTAATTGATATTGCTCTGAAATCTTTGGCATATTATTGGTAATTTAGTTGTCTAGCAAACGAAAAAAGTACGCCGTATGTTTTTGAAAAAGCAGACCAATGTTTGTATGTGTGAGAAATCAGCGTACTTTCAATATAACGGGAATTTCAAAATAAACGGGAATGACACCAGATATTCTTAACCTAGGAGAAAATAGAGAAAATGTATTATTAACTGTCTTTGTTAACATACACGCGGAAAAAAATATAGTTGTGCATGGTTACTGTAACCATTTCAAACTTTTTTTTTCTTGGACCAGCACTCAGTGGATGACCTCTACTCATGCAAAGCACTGGGAGTAGTGAATTTTCCTACATTGAAAGTGACAGGAAAGACTTCAGGAGGAAGCTTATTCCACATATGGACAGTACGGCTAAAGAACGAATTTTCCCTGTAATGTGTTATGCGATCCACTGTCCAGTCGACAACGTGTGCTGCGTAAAAAACTACGGGTTTCGGGAACAAGTTCCCAAATTTCAGCAGAGCACATACCATTGTAGTATAGGTAGAACAGTGAAACACAACCTACATTGCGACGATGTTCCAGTGAGTCAATAGAGCTGTATACCCTAATGTAACCGATAAGCACCTTCGCTCTCTCCTGTACGCGGTCGAGTAACTCCGACATAGAATTTGAAGCACCGGCCCACACATGAGAGTTGTATTCCATTTTCGGTCGGATATAAGTGGTGTAAATAGTAAGGAGATCAGATGGAGTGAACCATATAAATGGTTACAGTAAACATGTATATGTTTGTGACAACCATTCATATGATGAAGGACTTACCATATTATGTTGCTCTCGGCTTATGGATATCGTAATCTGAGATCAACATATTATGATAGAATTATTCATTGTCACAAACATATAATTGTTTACTGTAACCATTTATATGGTTGATACAATCATGTGAATCGTAAATTATCCATATTATTGTTACCACAATCATATTGTTATTAATTTTGAAATGGAAAGGGTAACCATGCACAACTATATTTTTTTTCTGCATGTACTTGTTTTAATTTAATTGATAATCAAGAGTACTGTAACGTGGTTTTGTCTTCGGCTAAGGCAGCTCGGTCGTGTCCAGGGTCGACTTACGGATCCACAAACCTTAAATGATAACTCTTGTATTAACACTTTTTGGGCGTTAACTTTAATAAATCTTTTTATTGAATTTTATTCTTGGTTTAAAATACAATTATAAAAAGATACTACGAAAATATCTACGATAAGATACGTCGTTCAGTTCGGCAACCAGGATCTCGTTGTCAGGTTCTGGATTCGGTTTTTTGGTGATTCGTGTTTTGGCTCTCGGCTAAATTTTATTTCGGCTGGTTCGGGTTTTAGTCCTCGGCTAATCGGGTTTCGGCAATAGCAGAATCGGATTTACGACGACGTAAAAATAATATAATACAGATATTTACATGGGTTCTTACCAACTGCAATCTGTCAAAAATAAAATACACACGTTTATATGAAGACAATTCTTTTGACGACAGCACAGCTACTACTTTGTCGCTGCAGCTGAATTAAGCTAATTTCTATTTTTGTCAACCACAAAACATAAATAGTGCTGCTAATATAATAAAAGAAGTAAATTAAATAAGTGCTTAAAAATACAATTTTTATTTTACTTTATTAAGAGAAGTTTCTGATAACCATATTTTAATAAATAATAACAGATACATAAATTATTACCACATATATATTTTTACTCAAACTAATTGTTTAAATCTTAATTTTTTTGGAATTTTGTACTGTTATTTTTTATTAAAGTAAAAACCATAGAATAATATATCCATAGAAGCGTTATTGAGAGGGAAAAAACCTATGTCTGTTGTCAAAAACCTAAGTCGTGAGAATGTTATAGGACATAGTTTTAAGGTAGTATTGGTGCCTTTTTAATTTTCACCTGACACACAGAGTTCTATAAAAATCTTTAAATTTTAATTTATTAAAATTTTCTTCTATTTTCAATACCAAGAATTTAAACTCTGTTCTATTAATAAAATTCGGAAATAAAAGTGTCCTGCTAAGTATTAAAAAAATTTTCCAAAAAATGGGTAGAAGTGTAATAAAGTTGTTCGGTCTATATTTAGTCGGAAAATCAAAGTTAAAATTTCAAGTATATTTAATTGTACCCATAGAGAAAATATACTTTTAGCGGACACTAGAAAAAACGCAATCCAAAAAAATTACTTAAAAAAGTTGCACATACGAGTGTTGTTTTTGTTTTAATACATCGTTTTTTTACTAATACATTCTCATCACTTAGGTTTTTGACAACTGAGTTAGGTCTTTGACAGGAGAGTTTCCGCTCTATGTATATTTTCTCTATGGTTATACCTTATGGTAAAAACCAACAAAAATATAGTGACACCACTGAATTATAAATAATTCAGTAGCTGCTACACGACTAAGCATTTGTGTTCGTGTAGTCTGCTGTCTTCAATGTGTTCAATGCATAATACTCAACTCTAGGCCGAGTATTACCTTAAAAAAACATTTAATTTCACGAAAGTTCAGTTATATTTTTATAATTTCCGAGACTTGAGGTGCAGATTCTCATCTTGTGTGAACCGCCATGAATGTTACAAAACCTTCTCTACTTATACTTATTTCCAAAAAAAAACTAAATGGGAATTATATGACTGCTTATTGTCTTAATAAGTATTATAAACAATAGGGGTTTTCAGACAGGATATAAAAAAGGAAATTAATATAAAATATATTATACTTTATGTTTTATACATATAAAAATATGAATAAAAAGAAATAAATAAGTAATATAAAATAAAGGAATAAATATAAATTTATTTTTCCAACTGTCAAACAAAAAAAACTATGCATTCATTTATACAAAATGTTTGATTCTATTAAAATGTTTGTTAAAATCAAATAAAATATTTGTAAAACAAATATTTTTTGTGTAGAAGTGTTGCACAATATAAAAACCTACTGATTTGTAGTACATTAAATAAAGAAAATTGAAGAACAAATATTCGTTTTTGATTATTTCAAAAGTTGTCAGCATTATTTTAAATCAATATTTAAAATCAATAAATATATTAATAAAACCAAATAAAATATTTCAATATAAATAATATTTCATACATCATTTTTTCAGTATAAATATTAATTGAAATTCTCATGTAAAATACATAAGTAGCTATTATCAAACGCTTCCTTAATCCATATGTAATTACTGTTAAGCTTTATTGTTATTCTTTTATCGTTTTATTCTGTAATATGAATATTTAGAAAATTAATTAATTCGAAATTAATATAAATTAATAAGAATTAAAAATATGAGTAGATGAGATTGCTCTCTATGTGCGTATATACGTATAAGTATATATATCTATAAGTATCTGTGTATGTTTGTATAGATATTAATAAATAAAATATGTTAATTGCCAACAACGATAAACGATTATGGATTGTAAGTGAATAGCAGCAACAACCATAAAGTACACTTGCTCTGCGTGTTTGAGTGTAAGTATGTAAAAATTAATATTTTAAAATTTAATTAATTGTTTATTATAATCCTTAATCTGCATTTCATCATATGATTACAACATATACATACGGACATACATACATATGTATGTTGTAATGTATAATAAGTGTACATGAAAGTTTGTAGGAGCGTGTGTTTGTCAGACACTTATGGTTTACCATAAAGTATTATACATAATACATATTTGTGTGTGCAAATACGCATACTAGGAAAAAAAACAAAGGAGAAAAATGCGAGAGAAAGGGAAAATAAGTTGTGAATTATTAAAAAGGTATAAAGCATACAAATAGGCTTTAAGTACTCATACAACACATACATATATACACAATAGGGTGGCACTTAATTTGCAGTTCTTAAATTTATCCAAGAAAAATATTAGAAAAAATGCAACGGAATTTATTTCTAAGAACTAATTTCAACAAATTTTTGTCCAAAATCGTAATTTCTAAGAAATCTGTTAATTTGTAATTAACGTATGTGGAATGAAATTGCAAGAAAAATTTGACACTGGCTAAAGAAAAAGTACATGAGCTATTAGTGTTTTAGGACTTATTTTGAGTTACGTTATATTTTGCCTTAATTCTTTAAAACCCCATTTGAAAATCACTTTATATATTTTTATCGGGACCTTTTTGAAAGCAAATAAACCTATTATTGATAAGATGTACAAAGTAGAGATTAGCAGATATTATTTTTTTAAAAATAAATTACTTATTAACGGTTCCAACATCCAACTATCACGCCCTGATGATTATGGTGTTCTTCAACATCTTTCAAATTCCAGACTTTCTAAAGTGAAAAAATTTCGCAATTTTTTTTTAAATTAAAAATAATTTGAGAATTTTTGGACCTTTTTAAATGGAAGAGTTTTTGTAGATTATTCAAAATAAAAATCGAAAAGAATAAGAGCATGAAACTCAAATAGGAGGTCAAGAAAGTGTAAAAATCGGTATTTTCAACACCTGTATATACATTTTGCATGAATATAATAAATTTGTTGCTTATATTAAATCAATACAATGGGCTATTTTATAAAGGTTTTATATGTTATTTGTTTTAACGTTGGAAACAAATATAGCGTTTTCTGTTTTGTTGCAATTTCATTCCGCATACGTTAGTCCATACGCTAATGTATAATACATATGGAGGTACAACTCTTGAAATTAGCATTTTCTATCCTCATCAAAAGTATGTATGTATGTACAGTGGAAAGCAAAACTGTCCAGATGTTTTGCATTAAGAATGTCAGGTAATGAAAGTAATACATATATAGGTTTATTATTAAATGTATGTATTTTTTTCTATTTTATTGAACATTATTCTAAATTATAAAGAACAAAAACTTATATAAATTTCTTAAAAAAAAAAATTTTAAAATGCAAAAAACAAAAAATTCACTATTTGCACACTTTTGCACTGTTTGCGGGGTTTGTTGAAAATCATTTATCGTTTCCAATTTAATATTTCGTCCAAAGAACTTTATTTTGAATTAGGCTTTTAATACGTTTTGGCACACTCTCCACCAACTTTTGGATGATATCACGGTCAAGAGCTCGCCATTCATGTTGTATTCTCTCCCAAAGCTTGTCAACATTTTTTTGTGGGTTCTCATATCAGCTTTCTTTTAACAATAGCCCATAAATTTTCTATTGGATTCAGGTCTGGGCTTTGTGCAGGCTAGTCCATTGTCCCAAAAGTTTGTTTTTGTAGCCAGCTTTTTTTTTTAGATGTTAGCATTACACTCCTGAAAAAGCGACTCAATTCACAAATGTTTGTTGCGCATTGTACGATTTAAGCAAACACTTTAAAACACAATTTAATGAAGAATTTAATTTTTCATTAAACAGAGAAGAAAGCGGAGAACCTACAGTAACAAACTTTGAAGAGTCCGCACAACAAATTATTATTATTATTTAATGCTTGCAATGTTAAATGAATAAACATTTTTTTAACTTATTTATTGCTTTAATTCACTTAACCTTAAAAAATAATATAAAAAAAGAAAAATTTAAAAACTTATTCATATTTTTGCATTTTAACATTTTTAAAACGTTGGTTTATTTCCTTTAAATAAACCGGATAGTTTTGTTTGCAAATAAAAAGCAGTTTTAGTAATTTAAAATTGTAACAACTCTTTATTTATTTAAAATCTACAACTGCAACAGTTCAAATAGTCACTCAGTGTCTTTATACACGTTTATCAATTCGCAGAAATGCACAAACGCTTTATAATGTACAAGGCAGTTGATGTTAACTCTAACAGCAACAATGATCAACTCACTCACGACTGCAACCTCTGCCGCTATTTATACACGCGCCATCTATCGTAAATCTTCTACAATGCTCTAGAGCTTTCGATGTCAATGTCAGCAGCTTAAACATTTAGTGTTGCCATACTTATAAACAATGCTAATAACCGCATGCTATCAAAATTGTTGATAAGTTGAAGCTTCTACTAAGTGATGGACGTGTTTATAAACATGATGAATGGTGAAGGCAGTCGTTATAAACTGTTAACTTCAAATCGCTATTGCAAATTCGTAACAATATGTAAAAAAAACGGTTTCTTAAAACGAAAACTGATAAATTTACCACAACTCCTGAATTCTTTTATTTGTTAATTGAAGTTTGGCTACTATTAATTTCATTTGTAAGTCAGGCTTCTTCTTTTTAATTCATAAATGTTATTTCCGCCCCATCGGAATCTTCTTCATTTTGCAAACCCATTGCAGATTAACTTGGGTTTGCATTGAAATAACTTCCACAGTGCTCTGTTCTAATGACCTCAAACTAATTTCTGTGGACGGATCACCACCAGTAGCTTAAAAGTTTCTTTTATTTGCAGCCAATTTTCTTTTAAAATTTGCCTTATAGCGAGTCCATACCTATGATAAAATACAAATTAGTTTTAAGTAATATCTGGCCAATTCACAAGGTCTCTTATCATGTCATATTGTCATAATGTCCTAATATTTCACAATGGTTTTTATGGGTGCCCCGATAGACTACACGATAGTGTGCTAAACTATCAATCTGGGGGTTGCGAGTTGGATTCCCGCCAGAGACTCTGGGTGTATATGCAGACAAGCAAAACGCTTCGCAGTTTGTGTTTGTTTAAAAAAAAAAAAATGCTTTTCAAGCAAAAAATATCCTAAAATAATACTACTTTCTATGCTATGTTTTTATTGTGTTATCGTAACGAACCAGCAGAGACCAACACCGAATGCCTAATAGTCGGTTAAGCCGACAATATGACTGATAAGAGACCTTGTGAATTGAGCAATAATATAAATTAGATAGTACATATACTACTAACTCTTTGCCATTCTTTGGTGTTTTTAATCGGCGGTCCCAAGATATTTAATTGCCCTGTAAAAGTATTCCATGTGGCCTTAAGTTGCATTTTGCTAAATCCAAATCGTAGCTTTCCTCGGCCAATACCTGGATGAATTTCCATTATTTGGCATTTGTTTTTTATTTGTAATTTTACTAAGAAATATTTATAATTTAGTATTTTTTACAGTTATTTATGTTTAGAAAAGAAAATTTTATATGAATACTTACAAATTTGTCTCCATTTTCGTTTCTCAACTTGTAACGTTCATAAAACAACACCAAAAAAGCAGTTGTCAGTTTTTGACAGTGCTGACAACACAAGCATAAGTAAAGCATAAGTCTGCTTTTACACACACCAAGTTTACTTGATGCAAGTCTCTTCGATTCCCTTTTAAACTTGCTCGTCTGTTTACAGACAGCAAGTCTGTGTTCAATTTTGTATGTCAAAACGTAATAGACGCCATAGTGAAAATGAAAAAACAAAAGAGAATTAACGAGATTTGCCAGTACAAGCAAGTATGTACCCCTCTTCTTTCTTCTTGCCTCTCTCTCCTATAAACTCAGACTTGTGGCAAGAAAACTTGCCCTGTGTAAAAGCAGACTAATCGATGTTACAGAACACAAACAACTCTAAGTACAACAGTCCCGACAACAGTTGTAACTCACGATCGCATTTTAAAAAATACAACACTAAAATAACAACTGTTGTAAACGCTAATCGGGGTTTTCATTTTTTTAAAATTCGTTTAAAAAAATGTTGAAGAAATTAGAATAAGTTATCGATGTAAAACAATTTTTATATATTAAAATTAAACAGCTATGGATAATTCAAATACAAGAACTATTTTTAATTGGAATTTTTTTCCAACATAAACTTTGACACAAAACCCAAAACGTTAGCCGATTTAGCGGTAGCATCCTACTACACAACCATATATTTATTCTAACATACTCGCACAAACCCAGATACATTTATATTACATATTTCTTTTTTATTTATACAAGTATAAAAAGAAGAAAAAAAAAAAAACATTTTTTGTTTTATTTTTGTTTATGTTAAATTAAAGTAAATGAAGATGGAAACATAACGAGCACACATACAAATAATAGCAAACATTTGAAATATTCAAGTGAGTAGATATGAAAATGTATGAAACAAGAAATACTAGTGCATATATCTGTCAGTTTATCTAAATAAAACTGGCATAATTTTTGTTTATCTCAGTTTTTTTTTTTTTTTTTTTTTTTTATTATAATTTTTGGTATATTTGAATTTGTAATGAAAGTTCTTTATTCGCTTGTTTGTTTGTTTATTTTCCTAAATAATCATTAAACATACATATGATGATAGTTGTAGTAGTAGCATTAAATATTTACCAACATTTGCATAATACAATACAAATATAAATAAATAGATTTATTGTGCAAAAAGTAGATAGATTTGTTTAAGCTACACGTATAGAAATTAAATAAACAACATTTCATAGAAAGTTTTTAATTTATACAATAAAATAGATAATAAATTAAAGTTTAAAAGTAAATTTTTTTTATAAAATCTATACAAATGAGTTCAAAATATCTTAATATACAATATTTATATTCTACTTACATAAATACATTCTCATTTATTCTCTAATATACCTAGTATTTATTTATAACAAATATTTAATAATATTAATTCGAGCGTAAATGCTCTTTAATCCTTAGAACCTCCTCCATATGTTCCTTAACTATATCCCGTGAAAGCTTCCTCAGGAAACGTTTTGATTAAAAACCAACAGCAACAACAACAACATTAACCTTTGTTTGTATACAAACATAATTTTAAGAATGTGGAATGAAAAAGTTTTATTCGAATATAAAAACTCGCAATCATAATAAATTCAAAACACGTTTCACTCAAATTTGATTAACTTTAATCTTATAAGCACCTTAAAAACAGAAACCATATTTACTACAACTAATTCATCATATACCACATACATTCTTATATTCATATATGAATATTTCAACAATCATGCACATGCTAACATGTGTTTGAACGTTTTGAATTGAGCTTTTATTAATATTAAGAATAATATGTGGAATTTAACTTAAAATATATTAACATTTCATTGCATATCACACAACCTCAAACCAACCTGATATTTAATATTTTTACGGGCATATTTTATTAAAGAATACTCGGGTTAAGAAATATACACATGTTGAACAAATCAAATAAAATCTTCTGAGGTTCATTAACAATTAAAACTTAACATAAAGTAAGCGCTAACTATAGCTATTAATATTGCAAATTTTTACTACAATATGTCATAATGTCCTAATACATCAGGACTAGGCGGCTCGGCTTAACCGACTCTTAGGTATTCGGCGTTGGTCTCTGCTGGTTCGTTACGATAACACAATAATCATAGCATAGAAAGTAGCATTATTTTAGGACATTTTTTGCTTGAAAAGCAATAAAAACCATTGTGAGATATTAGGACATTATGACAATATGACTGATAAGAGGCCTTGTGAATTGACCAATAGAATTTTTGAAATTATGACCTATAGTTTACGCTAACTTTAAGTTAAGTTTTCATTGAATATTTGTGAAGCTGACCGGTTGTTTTGAACCTCAAAAGGTGTTTCTTAAAAAACGATTATGTTTAGTAAACTAGTACACATATTTCAAGTTTTCACGAACTCCATTTCCATTGATAGCTTTTATTTGCTGTACAGAACAAATGTTAGAGTTTTAAAATATCGTTTTGCATAGTCGTATAATTAATATTATTTTTGATTCAATGGTACGTATGATAAATATATAATTAGAAGATTGTCTCAAGTCATGCCCTTGTTATGTCCAAAAATTTTATTAAAATTAACCAGACGTTGAGCAAATGGGACTATATATAAAATTTAAACATTGTCAGACATCGATACAGCCCAATGCTCCTTGCAGGAGTAAAAGGAACTAATATATAAGCCTTTATAATTTGATACATAAAAAAAATCATAAAATTTCATGAATATTCAAAACCCAAATTTTTTTTTTAAACGAAATTTTAAAAATTTAATTCGATTCCAAATCCCCGTCCATACTGTGAAACATTTCCTGCAAAACATTTGAGTTTGTTGATGAATGGGGAAAGAGGAATGGAAAAGGGAACTTTGTTTCACATACATGCAGTTTTTGTTGAGTATGTCATCTATATTATTCGTTTCGTACAAAAATGTCGAAAACTAAAAAGCAAAAACTTCACAGTGTGGACACTAATGCAGTTTCAAAAGAGAATTTGCAGCAAATATTTCACAGTGTGGACCGCGACTAATAAATGGGCTTTTACTCTGGATAAGCCCCACGATTCTTCATAATCTAAGACAATATTGATCTCCAAATATAAAAGGATCAACAATGTCCTAGAAATGGCCATACCAACACCATCAACAGTCAGCACTATAGTTAGATGATTTCAAACTTCTATTGGCCTTCTAGTGGTTCCAAAAAAACAGCACAACGTGCCACACAGCTCATGCCACATTGGACATTCTTCATGAGCGATTTGAGGGCATGTTCATCGCATGTGGAGTAGACCGTCTCACTTTACTTTTTTTTCGAAATTTCTTAATCTACTCTAAAATCCAAGAATTTTTGTGTATAACACTTAAATATTGATGAACGGGAAGTGGTCTCTCAAATCGTTTTTTCATTTCTTTCTAATCTTGCTTTAGTAATTTACCTCTAACTCAAGCCGTTCTTAACGAATTTGAACCTAATTACATGCATTAGAAAGCTAATTAAATTTCCTAAATGTTTCTTAAAGCAACATTGCCATTTGGTTCAATGGTTTTTGATTCATAGCATTACAAATTCAGATTTTCAAATACGAACTTATAATTTTTTTTAAATTTTTGCTTACCTTTTTTTATATAAAAATTGCACGAGCCAAAATTTTTATATTTTGTAAATGCAGTATGGTAGGAAATTTTAAAATAAAGATTTTTAATGTAAATAGCAGTAGCATTCTGTTAAGAAAAACTGCAGATTTAGTTGAAATGATGAAATGACTAAATTTATTTGTAAATTTTCTTCGATTTCATAAATAGATTAATATTATGAAGTTATTGATGTTGGTTTCTTATTTTTTAAAATTTGTGAAAATTGTTCTTTTGTTGCAGTTGGATGCGTTTTGTGAAAATGCTCCATGACTTGAACCAAATCATTTTGCTCACTGTTTTCCATCACTACACAGTGGGGCAGAATCAAAAGTTTTTGGAAATTAATCTGGCTTTCTACACGGCTGGTCTGAGCCAAGGAATATTCGAGTTTAAGTTTTTTGTAAAAATTGCACTAGGCATTTTTAAAAATATAGATCGTACTTTTAGACCCAATGGTTTCCATTTTTATTTGTTAGTTACACAACTAAATTACCAAAAAACATACAAAAGATCTCAGAGCAATATCAATTATGGATTGAAAAGTAAACAATTTTCAATTTAAAAATTAAAAAAATAGTAGATTTTAGGGCGAAAATGTTTTTGGGCGAAAATGTGATTTAACTCTTTCTTTGTTAAAAAAAAAACTTTCTTAAAGAACATATAACAATTTTATTTCTTTCTGTAAGGTATCTTTACGGAGAACATTTTGATATATAAAACTTGTCCTATTTTTCAACTATGCCGCCCTTAGGAATTTGATCTATTTTTTATCAAAATTTCAACTTTGGGCCACATGTTCTAAAATCGCAAAGCTTGGATCAGAAAACGATAGATAAGTTAATTTATGGTCTGACAAAAAAAATCTACATCTCAATTAGATTCAGAAATATCCCACTTTAAACTCCGTCCCTTATAAATATTGCACTTTTAAAGCGGATGCCATTTCGTCCAACAAAAGTACAATTTTAGGAAATTTGAAAAAATAAAATACCAATATCAATCTCTTCTTACTTTCCTACTAAACTGCATTTACAGAATATAAACATTTTGCCTCGTTCAATTTTTATATAAGAAACGGTTAGCAAAAATTAAAAAAAAAATGATAAGTTCGTATTTGAAAATCTGAATTTGTAATGCTATAAATAAAAAAACATTGAACAAAATGCCAATGTTGCTTTAGGAAACATTTAGGAAATTTAATTAGCTTTCCAATGCATATAATGAGGTTTAAATCCGTTAAGAACTGCTTGAGTTAGAGGTAAATTACTAAAGCAAGATTTTTTAATTTTTTGGAAAAAAGGCATTTTGCCTAAAAAAATAAAAAAACGACTTGAGAGACCATTTCCCGTTCATCAATATTTAAGTGTTATCGATATTCATGAAGGAATTTCGAAAAAAGTGTAAAAACTGAGACGGTCTAATGTGGAAGTGATGTTAACTAGCCACCGATATCGTTCGATTTGAATGCGTTATTTTTTTTTTTAAGTCGCAGGTCTATGTGAATAAGCCACAAACCACAGCGGCCCTCAAAGCTAACATAACTCATACCATCGGTCAAATTCAGCCTGATTTCTGGCGTATAAAATGGAAAATTGGACAGTTCGGATGCGCGCCATCCAACAAAGTCGCGGCGGACGTCTGTACGCCAATACAAATAGCATCGAGCAAAAAATGTCGATGCTATCTCACACACTTTTATTAATTTAAAGCTAAAGGTAGGAAGCGCATAAAGAAAGACCCTTTATTTTTTAGAAGTCAAATTAAACTTTGTGTCTAAAAATTAAATTTCTTCGAAATAGTATCCCACGTTATCCCTTAGTAGATGCAACTGTTAAATTTTATACTCATTTACCCCTAATAACCCGATGCCAGGTTATGCTTTAACTAATAGTTATACTGTCGGTTAAAATTATTTTTGTATGACAACTGTCAGTATAACTATTAGTTAACACTTAACTAGACTTCGAAAACAATCTTGTAAGTTTCTATAAACTTCGGTATAAAAATTTGGAAAATATAAAATTAGGGATTTGAGATTTAAGGATTTTTTTGGTATAAAATATTTTTGTATTTTATACTTAAACAACTATGGTTACATGAAATACAAAATTGGAAATTTTGTTCAACATTTATTTTTCTGAAAATATTGCCACTTTGACCCAAATGAAGGAGGTACTCTTTTGTCGACATTATTCATGACCAGTAATATGGTCCAACTATTCATCCAGTCCAAAATCCGCTACAAACAGTGAATTTTTCGCCAGAAACTTGTGGGTTCTTTGAGCCCCGAATGAGGTAATCTTGACTAACTATTAACAAAGCCCTTAAGCATTTTATTAAAACGAAAAATGATTCATTATATAAGCTATACTGCTCGAATTTGTGCCCGTCAAACTTTCATTATTTTTCAAATATTGTTCAATAAATAAAACACGTTGTTATACCATTTACTAATCCTAAACTGTCAGTTGACAAACTGTTTGTTTCACTGTCAGGTTCATAAATTTTAATTAATCAAAAATCAGGAAAACACAGAATTCATTTTTAACAAAAAAGCATCATAATTATTTTTAAACAAGTAAGAAAGTATGGTCGGTCAAGCCCGACCATATAATACCCTACACTAAGTAAATGAACAAAAACATTTTCTTTCAAAATTTCAATAATTTATATTCGTGAGTGATTATCGGAAGTGGGGCTTATATGGGAGCTATGACAAATTACTGACCGATCACCATGAAATTAGGTGGTGTGATTAATGTCTATATGAAAGTTATTTATGTCGCATTTTATGTGTATACCAACATTTTGAGGAGATTTATGCTCGTTAAAGTGATTATCGGAAGTAGGCCTTATATGGGAGCTATGACTAATTATGGACCGATCATAATAAAATTTGATGAAATGAATTAGTATATATAAAACTATATAAATTAAACATTTATGACCGATAAAGTCCAATTTCGGGAGGACATTTGTATGGGGGCTAGGTGAAATAATGGACCGATTACAGCCAGTTTCAATAGGCTTCGTCCTTGGACCAAACAAATTATATGTACCGAAAATTATCGATTGCCAGCCAGCCAGCCAGCCAGCCAGCCAGCCAGCCAGACGGACGGACGGACGGACATCGTTTAATCGACTCAGAAAGTGATTCTGAGTCGATCGGTATACTTTAAGGTGGGTGTTAGACCAATATTTTTGGGCGTTACAAACATCTGCACAAATCCAATATACCCTCCCCACTATGGTGGTGTAGGGTATAAAAATGTTCCTCTTAAAAGTTAAATTTTACTACCATCGCTGTTATTGAAATAGGTACAAGAGTAGCAGTTGTTCCCGTTTTCATATCCTAAACAATACAGTATCTAAAAATATATTCTTTATGGATCTATTTGGGCTGGGCGATTATAAATCAGTTATTTAGTAGCGTTACTCTTTCATAAACTTGTATAGATGTTTTTTCTTTTAAATATCCTATTTTGTTACACAAACATGTAAGAGTGCTATATTTGGCAATGCCAAATCTTATATACCCTTCACCTTTGTTGTGGATGCATTAATTGCCCACTTTCAGCGTATACCATCCTAAATATATCAAGAAAACTTTTACAAATTTTACATTTAATTGCTGACGAACATATTATATTGTAGAAGTTACAAACGAAATGACAATACCCTTCTCACGAACGCGAAACGAAACACCAAAAAAAAAAAAATACGCAAACAATGAAACCAACACACATACAAACATACGTTTTATTGCTTTTTTGTCAAAACATGTAATAAATTATCTTTTTTTGATGAAACTTTCAAAGGTTGTCTCGGATTTTTGCTCATATCTCCGTTATTTATGAACGGATTTTGCTAATTCTAAATAAGAAACTTCTCGAAAGCATGTCTGATAGAATTATTGAAGATATGGATCCCGAAGATATCTGGGGTCTTCAGAAAATTGATTTCAACAGCCAGACAGATGGACATGGCTTAATCGACTTCGCTAGCTATAAGGATCCAGAATATATATAGTTTATAGGGTCGGAAATTATATTGTGGAAATTACAAACGGAATGACATACTTATATATAGCCTTCTAACGAAGGTAAAGGGTATAAAAATAGGAAAACCTATATAAAATGAAGAAAAACATTAAATTAACATCAAACTAAATTACAAATTTGCCTATAGAGATGAAATAAGTTTGCCAAAACAAATGAAAACATTTTCATTTAAATTAAAATGAAATAAAAAATCTAACAAAATATTTAAATTTTTACTTCCATGTTGACTAAAAACATCAATTTGTGTAAGTTCTAAAGTAAATATGACCTTTAATTTATGTTATTTCTAACAAACCAGTTGGTTAACAAAAATAAAACTTTCCTGTACTTACTGCTCACTCCAGGTTTTTATTAAAACGAAAACTTAAACATTCTTTTATTTGCACAAAATAATAAAGCACAAATAAAACTCCTTAAATGATAATATCTTGTGTTGAGTAGTTTTTTATTCCTTAGCACAGATTTGTTTTGGCTTTTGAAATAAAATTAAAAAAAGGAAATTTGTGTGCACACAATGACTTCCATTCAAAATGTTATTGAGCTTCTATTATTCATTATTCTTCTATTTTATTTCATACCTTCAGGTCCAGGTGATGAGACCACAAATCAATATTTACATTTGAAACCACAAGTATTATTAGAGATTGAATGGAATAAAAACACACCAGAAGTAACAAAAGGGAAATGAAAACAAAATGTTGTTTTGTATAGAACGAACAAAAAAAAAAACAAAAAAAGGAAGTAAAGTAAATACATAGATACAAAAAATTTAAAAATTTTTACCTTTTTAAAAGAGATTTGTTTAAATTTCTCTTAACACAATAATAACAAACAGGCAAACAACAACAATCTGAAATTTAATGATTGGAAAATATATTTAAAAGAAATACTTAAGACAATTGTACACTCGAAAAATATTTAAAGCTAAAGAATTATATAGGTAAATAAAAGTGAAAATTTAAAAAATTTGTAAGACATGTCCTAACATGCATATTAAATATAGGAAGCATAGAATAAAGCGTTATTGAGAGACAAAAAAACCTAAGTCTTGCAAGAGAGAGTAAATATAGAGAGTAAATATTTTTTGAATATATTTTACTCCATATGCTAACAACTGTAGGGTACTTTCTAAAAGTAATTATCTTCATTTGTCTGTGCATTGTTAGCCACATGTGGGCCAATGTATGTGTGTAATTATAATCCTGGATTATTTTTTCCGAGTGTATTTACAAAATTTATCTTTTTAAGTAAGTGTGTTTATGTATTTATGTATGCAAGTTTTTTTTTTTTTGTTTCTGTGAAGAAACCTTTTCAACAATGAAAACCTTTTTAACAAATCCCACAACGACACTTTTACAAGAAAATCACTTCAAGCGTTGCCATTGTGTCACTGTGGTTTAAGGCAAAACAAAAAACAAAAACAAAAAAACCATGGATTCATTTTCTGTTTTATATATTTTTTGTATTATTGATGCTACTAAACAAGCAACAACTAAAAGTATTCAACAAAAGAACCAACTAACACACCAAACAAATAATCACTACTTAATACGAGAGTAAACCTAAAAATCGTATGCAAAGTCAGTACAGGTAACTCGGAAATGTTTCTGTTTACCTTATCGCGATTTGTGTAGGCGTGTTAAGCCATCGACAGTTTTGTACTAGATTAAAGAAACAGGTTGCATTTTATCTTTCATCTAGTAAGAAACTGTCGATAGAGTGCCTACGCCAACCACGATAGGGATCTTGATTTGTTTGAAATGGAAAAATAAATTATTTCGTTAGCTAATGCACAAACGTGCTAAGTCCAAATTTTTGAAAAATTTTTACAAATTTTACAGGAGGCATGAAAAATGATCTATAATCATTGGTTCTCAATATTGTTGAAGTCTGTGAATGCAATATTTTTTCACTTATTTGGTATGATTTAAAATGATAAAATAATCACAATTTAAGGGATTGGTAACCATTTTCTTTTACTTTGTTTTTTTTTTCATTAGTGGATATTTTTTAATTTTTATTTGGGTAACTCTTTTATTGAATTTAATTTGAGCAAACATACAGATGGCCATAGCTAGATCGTCTTAGAATTTCATAAGGATCCAGAATATATTTACTTTTGTGGGTCTGCGATATGTTACAAATATGAAATGACAAAATCAATATACCCCCATATATTTTAGGGTTTTGTATTACTTAAAATCGATTGGCGTTATCTTTGCTGGCATAAATGATGCCTTTATTCTGCCTTTTACCCTTTTTTGTGTTCTTTTCTGAAAAGATTTAGTTTGGTAAGCGTATACGTGCTCTTTTCAAATAAGGTTGCCCTAAACCCCCGAAGATATGCTACACGTTTCACCCTCAACTTTATCAAAGGGTTAGAAATGCAGCACTTTTTAAACAGCTGTTCTTGTTATTGTTTTTGAAGTTTGTTTGTGTAAATGAAATAGTTTTTGGATTTTTTGATTAAAAGTGTTAAAATGGAAGCAAAATGTATAATTTTACAATATTTAGATGCAACATGAAAGAAAAGTGCATAAATGGTAATTGTTTTGGTTCTATTGTGATCGTTAAAAATGTAACACATGAGTTTATGGGTAACCTTTAATAAATGCTACAAAATATGTTGGCAACATTTTGTGTCAGAAAAGAAAACGCCATAAATTTTCATAAAAGACTTGCTTTTTATCTATTAAAAAATGAAATTTAATTACAGTGAGGCCTCGATTATCCGCGATTCGATTAACCGGCAACATCAATTATCCGGGAAAGAAATAGAAAATCTTTTTGGATCGATTTAAATTTTTTTGCATCGATTAACCGTAATTACCTCTATTATCCGGGATTATAACTTTTTTTCGGTTATTTTAGAACAATCTAACACAATGTGAATAAAACGAAAAAGGGGAATTCCCACGATCGATTTGTAAAGCCAAAATTTGTTAATATTGTGCCATCGATTTTTCGATTCTGTTATTGGCTTTGGAAACCGAAAAACTTTAAAAACTGCTGAAGAACCAAAAGTAGATTTTGCAGTTTATTCTGGATTAACAGTGAAGGAAAGTCTAAAATATTCCACTAAAAATTTAGAAAACACATGGTATTCACCGGAGAAAATTATTCAGCTGATTAGCTGCCAAAATTTAATGAATTTAAATCAATGAAAAAACTGTTTACTTGATAGAAGTTTGGCTTACCATAATGAAAATTTCATAGAATGACACAAGGTCTCAAAGGAGAGACGAACCTCATTAGTTTGCTTTAATGCTGCTGGTACACACAAGTGCAAAGCATTAGTTATTGGAAAGAGCTTTAAAAATGGTTTAACAATAACTTAGTACTAGAAGTGAGAGAGAATTTTAAGAAAATCGGTCTAAAAATGATAGTAAAATCATTCTGCCATTGGACAACATCCAGACGTGCAGGATTTCAAAGCTGTAAACGTTATTGTGAAATTTTTTTTTACCAAATTGGACGACTTTGATGCAACCGATGGATCAGTGTGCAATATGGAGCTTTAAATGCCATTATCGACAAACTGTCACTATTAAAAAACTACTAAAAATGTGTACTCATTTAACCGGGAATATTGATTATCCAGAATACTCCCGGTCCCGACCATTACGGATAATCGAGGTCTCACTGTATTTTATATTTTGTATGTCAGTATACGACAATCTTGCATTTGTTTTACAGATCAAAATAAAACAAATGCCGTTTACGTTTAGGACGTGCTATTCGATTAAACATTTAGTTTGTTTCTTAGCCTGCTATTTATAGTAGATTCACAAGGTATCCCATTGTGTCATAAAAAACAAATTCCTAAAATAATACTACTATGTACTTATGCTATTTTTATTGTGTTTTTGTAACCAACCAGCAGAGACATGCGCGAAGGCCTAAGAGCCGTATAAGCCTTTGTGAAATGGAAAGAAAGCAAATCAACCGACCAATTGTTTTCTGAAGTTATTTTCTTAACAGTACATGTCATAGACTATTAGCGTCAGTATGACCTTAGTCGAATAAACTCAAAGATAAGATTTGTAAAATTGCTGCGCTCCAAAACATGCGCCTTAATAAATTACATGAAAAATGTTTTTGGTAGTACTTAGATATTTTGTACAATTTTATACCCTTCCGTTCGTACTCATAATATTCTAAGGCTATCTAGATTTGCCCTTCTATTTGTCCGACTGTCTGACTGTTGAAAACATGATAGGGCCCAAACGAAATGAGCTAGCTAGCTGACATTTTACACAAATACTCTTTGTTGATAAGTATTGTTTCATATTGAAAATGGGCAAAATCGGTCCATGTTTTCACCTAGCCCCCATTCAAATCTCGCCCCAGAATAATGTTTGAGCAGTCATAAATATGATCCTGATAAAATATTGCACAAATTTCTTATAAGTACTCTGAAATTATACTGAAAAGTATGGCGAAAATTGGGTAAAATTTGTCCCTAGTCCCCATAAAGATCCCCCACAGAAAATTACTTGAACTTTCATAATTGTCTTATAAAAATTAATATCGTGATGAAAGTTTTATATGAAACAAAATTTTACCACCAACTTTTCTGAGGATCGGTCCGTAATTTACCCTACCCCCAATATAACCTCTATATCAGACAAATATATTATTGGTGGGTATATATTGATTGGGCACAGCCGAATATAACATTCTAATTTGTATTTTGTATATTCTTCACCATGAGTGGCAAGGGTATAAGTATATAAGTTTGTCATTTCGCTTGTATTTTCTACATGCGATCCCACAAAATACATATCGCTCATTTGCTGCAACAACGTCATAATTCAAAAAAAGTCGTTTCGAGGAAAACGCTTTGTATGTTTTATGGCATTTTACTATTTTTTAAATAAATGTTCAACAAATCATGAGATTTTAGAAATAAAACCTGATTTAAATAGTAGATGTTAATATTCTTCTAATCTGTATTTAACTCAAATTTTTCTTGTCAAAAATACGAGAAAACATGAATTTTGATTTTGATGTTTACAAGAAAAAAACACTCTCACGCAAAAAATTATTGACTTTTTTTAAAACTGATAAAACTATATGAAAGACTATAGAACGACGCATATTTACTGAGTTCAAAAACACGGATTTTGAGTTATGACGTTGTTGCAGCAAATGAGCGATATGTTCTGAATCGTTATAGATAGCGAAGTCGATATAGCTATGTCCGTCTGTATGTTGAATTTAACTTTCCGAAGCCCCCAAATAACTTACAAACATACATCAATATATCGGGAATTATTCCGGCTCGGTCGCTATTTAAAATCGAGAAAGCCCACAAATGGCTGTGATATAAGGAAAAAAAACGGGACAACCTCGATTTTTGGCCTATTTTTGATCTGTATCTGAATTACTCAGTCATTAAAATAAAACCGAATTTTTTTTACCAAAAAAATTGGAACAAATTAAAGAAAAACAATTTCGAAAAAAAATTATGAAAACAATTTAAAAAAAATATATTAATTATGAGAAACAATTTTGAAAAAAAATTTTTTTTTTAAATTTTGAAAAAAAAAAAATTAATTTTGTTTACCTAAAAATATTTAAAATTTGTATATTAAAGTATAATTTGGTGAAGGGTATATAAGATTCGGCACAGCCGAATATAGCTCTATTACTTGTTTAATACTCTAATGCTGAAAATTTTTGTCAAATTGGGGCCTAATTAATGGGCTCTGAATTTAAATAATCTATTAATAATGGTGCCGCGATCATAAGGACTTTTCAGAACATCTTCATATTTGCATGAGTATAGTAGAATTATATTGTTTAACTATTTTTTTATATATACATATGAGTAAACTAAAAAGACTAGACCTGCCCTTGCTTGTAGTGAAAGTTTTCAAAATATTTTTTTTTTTTTTTTTAATCCAATAATGACCATCATTTTTGTATAATAACAATCAAATAGTAGAAAATTTATAATAAATTAAAAATATGAAAAAAATTTTAACAAATTTTATCCCAAAAAAGTTGACTAACAAAAAAAGATGAATAGTCGAAAAAAGTCTACTTTTCATAAACAATAAAAGTCGTCTGCTTGTTTCAACTATAGAACCCTAGTTCGTATTACCTGATTGCCTCGAATTTTGCTTCAATTTGTTTTAGATACTAAAAATCAATATTAGACCGATCAAAGATAAAATTATTTCAGGGGCATATCTAATAGACATACTAAGTATTTATCATACTCTTTATACATGATACATGGATTATATTAGTATTTACTAATTTATCAATGTATGTATGTGCTTTTGTTTTGTATAAATGTAAGTACAGTCACACACAGTTATAATGAACTGGAAGGGACAGACAACTTTAGTTTGATATAAAGTTAATTGGTTATATCTGTATTTCAAATTATTATACAATATTATATTTATACTTTTATTGAAGACATCAAAATATTATTTACAAAATATTGGAAACATAATTTATTAAAAACTTTTTGTTAACTTGCTATGTTTGTTTGTTAGTTTAGGTCAACATTTTAAAATGAATTTTGAATTAGTTCCCGTGGCCCAATAGACTGAAATACATACAGCTGATGATAATGCAATATTATGTTCGAAAATTCGAAATCAAGTTCGAAAATTCGAAGTTATGTTCGAAATTTTTTTAAAATAATCTTAGTATTGTAAGCATGATACAGCTGATGACAATGCAATATTATGTTTGAAATTTCGAACTTATGTTAAAATAATCTATAAACCAGAAGGATTCTTAAAAAAAATTTAATTTTAAAATATTTTCAATAGAGTATCAGTATTAAAACTTTTTAAAATATGTTCGAAAATTCGAAACATTCAAGGAGCTCTAAAAAAGGACAAAAATTTAATCTATCGAATTTAAATTGGAATTTTCGAACATATTTTAAAGATGTAATTGTATTTAGGGAACCATGATGATGTGTTCGTTTTAACTGCCTTCAGCTGTATATGAAATTCATGTTCACATGTGTATACATGTCTGTAAGAATAGTAAAATAGTTGTTATTATTTACCACATCACAGTGACATGAATTTTGCAAGTTTGTTTTGTTGTCTTCTTTTTTTCTATTTCCTTTCCAAGTGGCATTACGTGTTATCCTTCCTGTAATTGAGAAACCTTGAAATTAGTTTACACTTTTTTAAAATGAGAATTTTTTAAAAGTAGTTCTGTTTATTTCATTCAAAGGACTTATAGTGGATTTGTGAAATTTTTTAATATTTTTTATAATTTATATTACAAAATGTTTGGATTTCCAAACAAAATTTAGGTGAATCAGGGATAAATATGCCAGTCTGTGGTTTATGGTCAAAAGTTAATACTAACTGGCCTGTATGAACCGGTGAGATGCTTAGATATATAACTTATGCCAAAGTGATCAGGCGTGAAATGGGTTACTTCAAATGAACGAATAGTTAAATTATAGAAGTTATTTGACCAGTAATCTATTTTTTCAATTTTTCAAAATAATTTTTCAATTTGAATCCTTAAACATCAAGAGCTAAGTGATACACACTGCTTCTTTAAAATAACGTTTGCTTAGAAAATCTTATTATTTTATTAAATCTGTATCTGCGATTTTTATAAACATTTTCTGATGATTTTTTTAATTTAACCTATTGTGTATTAAACTCATAGTGTATCAAATATAGGTAGTAACTATATGTATCAATATCAATTTAAACATTAAAACCAAACAAAAAATTCTAAAAATACATTTAGTTTTAACAATAGTTCTTGATACATATTGGCTTATATTCTAAATTGATTAAAAAATCTAAAGGTCAAATCTTTTTTATTTTTTTGATTTTTCAATAATTTATGAGTTTTATATTTAATATGTATCATTTTCAAAATTAAATATACATATTTGTTTGATTGTTTGTCTTTAGTTTCTCTATTTTACCTAGTTTAAAAATATCTAACATTCATTTACCTTACTCACCTACAATAGAAAAGGTGTACAAACAAAAAAAAAAAATAAATATTTTTTGAAGGCGTCTTTAAATTTGTTAAAACTAATTTCGTAATGTCAGCACTTCATTTCAGGGGATGTTTAAAAAGGCGTCACCAACACGATTGTTGAAAATTTTTGGGAAACAATTTTGCGATATAAAAGTTTTGTGAAATATTTGTGTCATAAAGTCTTTAAGTGAATTGAATTGTGTAGTTAGTTAGTCAGTTATATAACGCAACAAAACATACCATAAAAAACACATTTACATATATGTACAAGAACATTTGCCAAAACTGCCCTGCTGTTCATGTAACCAGTTGCCTGTTGCTATATTTGGGAACTACAAACAAACTACTCTTTAGCATTCCAGTGATCTTAGACTGGGATCATAGATTTGAAAGCAGAATGTCTTACCTTTACAAAGCAATTTTAAATTTGTATAATCGATTAGAAAAAAATGATCATGAAACATTAATATATGAACTCACAGAAAAACCGTTACTTTAGAACAACTAAAATGGTTCTGAATTTTAAGGATTAGAAAAGTTACCACACGCAGAAAAAATATATAGTTGTGCATTGTTACTTTAACCATTTCAAAATTTGTAACAATATTATAGTCACAGTAACTATTTATATAATTGCGGTAACAATAATATGCTTAATTTACGATTCACATGTATATGGTTACAGTAAACATGCATATGTTTGTGACAACCATTTATATGATGAAGGACTTACCATATTATATTGCTCTCGGCTTATGTTTATCATAATACAATAATGTGAATCGTAAATTAACCATATTATTGTTACCACAATCATATAAACAGTTACTGTGACTATAATATTGTTAAAAATTTAGAAATGGTTACAGAAAACATGCACAAATGTTGAAATGGTTACAGTAACAATGCACAACTATATTTTTTTTTCTGTGTGCAGTTACAACTTTAATAGTAAGTTTCACAACTAAATGATTAAAGACCTGTGTTAGCAGTAATATAGTCAATGCAAAGTGGACAATTAGTACCTTTAAAATTGTTGGGTATAAAGCTGTTTACATAGACATACGTGTATATTAGGGTGGCCCTTACTTTGTCTTTTCGATGCTCCCAATGTCTTATATTATTCGCCGTCATCTAAAAACCAAATGCTTATTTTATTTGGGTCAAAGTAGCAATATTTTATAAAAAATTTTGAAATTAAATGTTCAAAAAAATCGCGACGGTCTCATGTCTGAAACTATAATGAAATCACCATCTTTATATAGTCTAATTTATATCTAATTTATATGCATTCGAAATAGCTTTGACTTTGGGTTAATATGGGTTACAAATTTCCAAGTATATTATTTTTGTAATTGTCATGATTGTATAGAATACAAAAAGGTCTTCGGGTCAAATTTGACCCATTTTGAAATTAAAATTTAATTTGTTCTAAAAGTGAGTGGTTGATATTTTATAAATTTTATTCAACATGCGTTAGGTTTTTAGAAAAAAAAAAAATCACCAAAAAATATCAATTTAAAGGTCTTTGGTCATATTTGACCCGGAGAAAAAATCTTAAATTTTTGTTACGCACAATTAGGTTAAGTTGTTCAGAGCTTTGTTAGCACTAATATATATCTGTCTCTTTTCATTATACTTGAATGAAAACTGGAATTCCCCGAGCAAATACCAAAGCTATTTTTTCTTATCCTTCATAAGGTCATCGGGTCAATTTTGACCCATTTTGAAATAAATTTTTTTACAAAAGTGAGTGGTTGATATTTTTGATATTTTATGACCTTTATTTAAATGTCAACACTACGTTAGGTTTTTTTATTTATTTAATTTCTTATATGCGTAGTTTAAACCCTATTATGTTCAATTACATAATAAATAAGATTGACGTCAAACGTGATGTTGAATTTAAAGATTTGGGAGTTATTTTTGATGTTAAAATGTCATGTGTGAATCAGCTTGATTACATTACTTCCAGAGCATATTGTATGTTAGATATTTTAAGAAGAAATTCAAGGGAGTTTAAAAATCCTTTTACTCTCAAGTACTTGTATATGTCTCTTGTTCGTAGTTTATTGGAATATTGCTCAATTATTTGGAGTAAATTTTATAAAAAGGAATCTGACCGTATTGAACGTATCCCTAAAAAAATTTTAAATTAAGCTTTTACATTATTATGTTGGCCTAATGATCCTTCTTATGCATCTAAAATTAAGTTGTTTGGTCTTCAAGCATTGCATGATCGCAGATCTTTTTGTTGTGTCATGTTTGCTTATAAAGTTTTGTCTGGGATATGAGGAGTAACTACATTTTTGAGGACAATTTGCATAGGACAAATAATGCTTTAAATAAACCAATTACAAGATGCGTGAAATTATGTAATAGTATTTCTTCTAAGGACGCCATCGGGAAGTTAAGAAATAACAAGGCAGCAGGCGAAGATGGAATACCAGCTGAAATTCTTCGGATTGACATCGAAACCACAGCTGAACTTCCACGACCACACATCACATCAGTCTGCGAGGATGAAAGCCTACCTCCAACTTGGAAGAATGGCATCATCGTAAAGTTACCGAAAAGTGGCGACTTGAAAGATTGCAACAACTGGAGAGAATTACTCAGATTAACACAATATACAAGATACTAGCAGTCATAATACCGGGAAGGCTTCAAACTAAAATGGAGAACATTCTACGAGATAAACAGGCAGGTTTGCCAACACTCTACGCATTATAATAGAACCATGTCTAGAATGGCGTACTCCCCTGTACCTACTGTTGGTAGATTTCAAGAAAGCCTTTGACACCATCAGAAGGACTGCCATATGGACAGCATGGAGAAGAAAAGAAGTAGCCCAGAAAGTAACGCGATTCATCAGAGCGATGTACGGGGATGCAGAACTATGAGTTCTTCACAACGGTAATATAAGTCAACCATTTCACAAAAACGCTGGAGTAAAACAAGAATGGCCCCTATCACCTCTGCTATTCACTATAGTGCTGGATGACATCATGAGCGAAGTCTGTACAGAGACAAGAGGAATAACATGGAGCCTCTGACGCCAACTCGAGGATTTGAATTATGCGGATGATATCTGTCTACTCTGGCGTAAGATCTCCAAAATGCAAGCAAAGATAGATGATATGGAAAGACAAGCACGCAATGTTGGACTTGAGATAAATATCAAGAAATTAAAGCTATGAGAATCAACAACGTTAGTACCAATAACATCATGCTACAAGGCCAACCAGTTGAATACGTAGAAAGCTTCTGATATCTAGGCAGCAGAGTATCAACAAATGGCGGCGCTGAAACAGACGTAAATAACATGCTCAATAAAGCGAGAGCGGCATTAGGAAAACTACAACCAGTATGGAGAAACTCACAAATATCCAGACGAACCAAGCATAGAATATTCAACACATGTGTAAAGTCTACTCTGTTGTACGGAAGTGAAACTTGGTTAGTATCGAACACCATCACGCAAAAACTACAGGTATTTATTAACAAGTACCTCAGAATCATATGCAGAATATTCTGGCCTAACAACATCAGCAATACAGATCTCTGGAACCTCACCAATAAGGAACCCATACTAACGCAAATAAAACATACGAAATGGAGGTGGATCCGGCCATACTATCAGAAAGAATCCTGACAGTATAACAAGGATGGCTCTAGAGTGGAAACCTCAAGGTTCAAGAAGCCGTGGTCAACCAAAGCACACATGGAGATGCACGATACTCCAAGATCTAGGACAGAGCAATTTTACATGGGAAGACGCGAAAATAACTGCTACAAATCGTGTAAGATGGAGATGCTTTGGGGAAGCCATATGCTCTCAAGAGAGGTAATGGAGAAAAAAAGTCTTCTATATTAAATTTTTTAATGTCACTTGAATAGATTTAAATTAAACTTAAACTTGTAAAATGAATTAATTAAATGTAAATCTGCAGTTGAAATAAATAAAAAAGTTCATATATTTTAAAATTTTAGTAATTGTTTTCTATATTGAACAGTATTTACCCCATATATAATATTCTAGAAATGAACCTAATGAAAAAATTTTAAGTAAAGTATTATAAAATGGGCTACGAAATATGTTTTCCTAAATCTCAAATCCGTCTTTACGCTAACCCATAATAAATGTTTACTAAATGTTTGTTCGTTCGATTTGCTTCAAAGTTCTTTATCGATGTCAGAAAATTGTTATATTTAATATTTTAAAATCTATGTGTAAATGAAATACAAAACCTTATTTTTAATAGAAGTATTTAATTTTGAATTTTTTTAAAATATTGCGAGAATTTTCAGCAATTGGTTTTAAGATGAGAGATAATAACAATTTTAAACCTTGAGAGCATCGAACATCAAAAAAGTGCAAAATAAGAGACACCCTAACATATGTGTTATACTTATGAGTATTTAAGTGTGTATATCCGCCTGTACGTGGGTGTTTTTATATGCCATTTGCATCATTAGAATTCAAATATTTTTGGCAAACATTATCAAATTTAAAAAAAAAAAAAAAACAATCACACACATACATGTACAAATACTATATAGTATCTATGAGTAGAAAACTCAAGAGCACACATAAACACAAGGGCAATCAATGAATGGAAATGTCTGATTATGTGCACAGAAAGGAGACACAATCATATAAATATAGCAGATTGTAAAATATATTCATATTTACAAAGTGAAATATTCATCTGTGTTTGTATGCATATTATGCAATATTTGTCGACTTACATTTATACATACATAGATATTAGTATTTACATTTCATATTTATTCGTTGATCTATCAATGAATCTATAATTTATAATAAGTTTATGAATAAATTTGAAAATTATTGCAAAAGTATAAACGTAGATTATACAATAAATGTTACAATATAATGTGACATATTTAAGATGATGTGAGTACCTACTTTTCAACTTAAATTCAAATTTCTTCAATTTAGTATATACAATTAGAAACTTTGAATTTTTATATTAAACAGTTTGCTGTAAAACAGGTATAAAACAGGGAAGGAATGTAATTATTTTTTGATAGGGGCTTTTTTGGAAATTAGGTCTAGATATTGTGAGAAAAGATTGATATTTATAAACATTCACATTCAAAAAAGATTTCGATAAATAAATTCCACTCTCTAGACAATTATGCACGACAAAATCCATTGTGATGTGGTGATGTGGTAACGGAAAAACAATATTGCTTACAAGTAATAATTTACCTATGGGCTACTCCACGGTGAAGAACGCGACATTCGTTAAGAAATCTTAAATTTGTTTTTCTTGTTTCCTTTTATTGATAGTATGTATTTAAATAGCTCCTAACATAGTGGCAAAATGTAGGTTTTTTTAGTTTCCAATACGACCATTTTCATACTCCCGTTTGTACTTCGGCAACATTGTCATGACATAGCACAAACGACGAGTATTTAAGGAGTGTTATCGAAAAATTCTTAACATACATATATTTTAATAAAAATGAAACCAGTAAATTCACAGTTATGATTTTTTTTATTTGATTGAAATTATTATAACAATTTACAAAAAATATATATTTTTATAGTTGTATCAATAGTAATGAAATTTTGAACCTTTTTTGGAAACCCATTAAGGTTTTTACAATGCTTTCTGTCACTTTGTTCGAACAGGTAGTCCATCTCCGTTTAAAATTTACCACACTTTTGGACACCTTTTTTATGCTCTTCAATTCTCTTTTAACAAGATCCCAATATCTCTCCACTGGACTTAGCTCGAGGCAGTTTAGAGGATTTGACTCTCTTGGTACAAATAACACATTATTATTCTTGTACCACTCAAGGGCTTGTTTACCATAGTGACAGGACGCCAAATCAGGCTAAAAATAAGTGGACACATAAAGAAGTCTTATGAATGGAAGCATCCTATTTTGTAAACATTCCTTGATGTTAATTTCGATATTTATAGAGCCCATTGTAACAAATGTTTGGCTTCTTTTGCCATGCCAAGAACGTTTTGGGAAAATTTTCTGCTTTTGGGTCTTAAACTTTTCTACAAGATTCCCTCGTGCATCAGCAACATAAAAATATTGACCCGGAAGCTGTGAAAAATGTTTATATGTACGTTTCGTCACCCATTATGCAGCAAGTATATTTTTTGTATAAAATTTGACTTAAATTTTTGTGCTCTGTCATTGGCCTCTAAATTTTTAGCAGAGTTCTTGTCAGGAACTTTTTGAGCCTTGTATTTTTTTTTTTAAGCCTGCATTGGCTTTAAATTTTCGTACCAAATAGTTCGAGTACTGAGCTAACTGGACTGCTTTCCTACCGGATGTGTTGAGAGCTCTTTTGAAAATGCTTTCTATTTACTGGCTATAGAAACATCATGTGGACCATTCCTTCTACATGAACCAGGTTTTCTATCAACGGACAAGTTCTCCCGATACTGTTTAATAATATTGAAATCAGTTTGACGCAGACCTTTGATTGTTGGGCCAACTTTTTGTAGGACCATGTTGGGTTTTGTTGAAAATATTTAATAATTTTAGTAAGCACTTTTTTCTCGTAACTCATTTTAATCAGATTAACATCAAATGAATATAATTGACATTAAACATATTAACTGATATGCTTTACAAAGGTAATTTGATCAAAGAAAGTATCAAATAATACTTGGGTTAAAAGATCACAGTCCTTACGTCATTTATGATTGTGTATACATATATACTTTGTAATCGCAATTCCATTTGCTGTCCAAAATTGTGCTTAAATTTGAATTTTTTAAACAATAAGTTTCACGACTTTATCACTAAATAACTCTTTGCTGATACTTTTCTTAGGGGAACTGAACAAACTTTTAGAAGACACTGTTATTGTAAAGAATGTCAAGTTTTTAGATTGTTTCTACTAATTTTTTTAGAAAGTAAACTTTGACTGGTCATAACTTTTTAATGCAATTAGTTTCAATCCAACGATTTTTCGAATCTTAGTTATCAAATATAAATTTATAATAAAAACATGAGCTGAAAAGATACACTTATGATAGCGAACACGATACACTTTGAAAATCAAAATAAAATGGTTATTGTAATTATTAAATACAGTCACTTTTTTTAGTTATAAAGGAACTAAATTTTGATTTTAATTAAAATGTTCAGTCACTTGATTAGAACAATGGCGAAGTATTGCATTTGGTACCAGAACGCGACATTGAAGCATAAACAAAATCAAATGGAACATTTTACGTTAATCTAGCTTTGTTCGGTCTCCTTTAATTTTGTTTTAATAATTAGTTCTTGATAGTAAGATTTCATAAGATTAATTGTAAAGAGACAGTGTAATTAAAAGTAGCTAAGAGCAAGAAGGAATATATTTTCAGGCCAATTTGTTTGTACCTTATAGAAGACTAAACCACTATACCGATCCTCTTTTAATTTTTACTGTATGTTCCTATATATCTGGATAGAATAATAGGCAACTTTTTATTTTGATATTTCAAGTGGGCGTGGCACCTCCCTCTAAATAGTTATTATGGCATATCTGCTGAACTATAATTGTGAAAGCCTTCGCGGGCTTTACTTCGGTACCATTGTGCATGATTAGATAAATTGGCACAAAAGTGAACAGTTAATTTCGAATAACTGCAGAACTATAATTGTGACTATAATTGTCTTCAAACTTATCACTGACAAAAATGGGGTGGATCGAAATAGGGGGTGTGGCACCTCCCATAAAAGTTAAGAGTTATTTCAAAATATCTTGTACGAATTAATTAGCTAACAAGAAATTCCTATTGTAATTATATTCATTTTATTTTGCATGAAATTCTCTCAAATTTTTTCTATGTTATGCCTCAAATAATCATTAGCAAAATCCACAATAGTATAATTTATAGAAAAAAGCGAATATAAATTCCTTTAAATAAAAATATATTCCTTTATATAATTCTATATACATATATTTCAAATACTTATATCTATTAATAACGAACAACTGCTGAGTACAGAAATCATTATAATTTGGAGCAATTCTGTTGATTCATTCATTGACTGAATAAAACACAGACACAAATGTAAATTCAATACAATGCAAAACAAATGAGATGCTCCAGCACAGACTGCGGCACAACTGAGAATACAATTACAAAAATAAAGAAATAAGTAAAAACATTTATTTAAAAAAAAATAAATTGCTAATGTTGACAATTTATACTCTGCAAGTAATACCTCTTCGCATTGCAATACATGAAACATGACAATTGTGTGTTGAATTTATTTGATTTTTTTTATAAAATTTTGTATCTCTTGTAATCATTAAGTTGGATGTGTGTGTGTGTGTGCGTGTGTTCAAAATGATTTTAATATGTCTCGTTTATAATTTAAAAAAGTTTTCTTTAAATACTTGTTTATCTTCTTGCTTTTACAGCCATGTGGCGGCAATCAATGAAAAGATATCAACAACAGCGACATCAACAGCAACAACATCATCATTGGAGCAATTACCACCACACGAGAGACTGCTGTAATAATCATCATCATCAACAACAGTATTGTCATTATTATCGTTTAAAGCTTAACTACTTAAAATCATTACAACCACAAAAACAGCAAAAGCAACAATTACAATACCAACAACTACAACAACAAAAGCAGCAGCAGATACAACTACTTAAGCTAAGACACATTGGCCACAAATCCCTTATGTATAGCAACAACTGTTTTGGTTACACTACTGCTCCATTTGCTACTACTACTACTACTGCTACGAATTTGTCTTTAGCTTTTGGTTGTTCTCATAATCATTGTAAGTACAGTCGTACTTACATATATTTAAATGCAAACATACATATAAATTCCTGTAACACAGATTCATTAGTACGGCCTCAATTGCAAAGAGCAATCTGAAAATGTTCTATATTCTCAACTAAAATGAAATTTTTGTACCGTTTTAAAAAAATGTTTATTTTAGCTTAATGAAGTGGGTAAAATAACAGTTTTCATGTTTTAGCTTTATCATATTTCCTGCAATGAAACTATATGAATTTTTATTATCATATGAAAGTTCTTTAGCGGTCATAAAATAAACTTCTGAATTATTTGAAAATTAACTCCATCAAAAGGTGAGAAAACATCACACTCTATGACTAAATTAGGACTTTTTCTTTCCTGTTGAGAACTCTGGAAAGGATCATTGATGTACAGTGGCGAGCAAAAGTGTATTCATGTTGCTGAATTCCTTACTTTAACCCCCATAAAATCTTTTTTGAAAGAGAACGCAGTATGAATGTTTCAGGGTTGTTTACTTATATATTTTATTACATTTTTAACATAAAAAAATAAAAAATTAATACTATACTTCATAAATATAAATAAAACTAAAAACTATTTAATTCGAACACTTTTGCACGTATATTGAAAAACGAAAATATTAATATTTTGTCCACAATCCTTTGTTCTTTTTTACATTTTTAATCCGCTTTGGCATACTCTCTACCAAATTTTTTAAAATTTCATCCGGAATTTTGTTCCATTCCTCTTGAACTCTTTGCCACTGTTCATCCATGTTCTTTGGAGCTCTATCATATACGGCCAATCTTCTCTTTAAATGAGCCCACAAATTTTCAATAGGATTAAGATCCGGACTTTGCGCTGGCCATTTAATTAGATGAAATTTTTGGTTTGACAACCAATTGGTAACAATTTTGGAGGTGTGTTTCGGATCTCCATCTTGTTGAAACAGTAACTCCTCCTCGGGATATGCACTTTTTTCCACATATTCGGGCAAATTGGTTTGAAGAATATTAAGATAATCTTCCTTCTTCATTATACCTTCTATCTTAACCAATGGACCAACGTTTCACCATGAAAAACACCCCCACACCATCAAACTTCCACCGCCATGTTTTACAGTTTGCTTCACCTGATGACGCTGAAGATTTTCATGTGGACGGTGCCAGTAATATACTTTGCCGTCTGATTGGAAACGGTTAATTTTAGTTTCATCAGACCAAATCACACGTTTCCAATCTTCTACTGTCCATTTTTCGTATTCTCTACAAAAGTTCATACGCGCCTTAACGTTTTTGGCTGAAAGCGTTGGTTTCTTTTTCTTAACTGCTGATACTAGACCAATTCTACGTAGTGATCTACGAACAGTCCAATCACTAACGTTTTTATTTATTGCCTTGGCAGCTAATTTTGGTGTTCTAGTATCTCTATTTCTCATTAATCTTTCAATATGGCGAGCATCTGCGTCTGTTAATAACCTTGGACGACCAGATATAATACATTTGGATGATATATTTCGTCTTTTACGGACACTTTGCACAGTACTATGGGCAATATTTAAAGATTTTGATATTTGTCTGCATGATTGTCCATTTTCCGTCAGAATTACTATTCGGTCTTCCATTTCCACGCTTATTTTTTTCATTTTTAAGTTAGAAATGAATTATCAATGTTTATTTTACTAAAATTACCAGGTACTATTATAAAACCCGCACTTAATATTTTTAAATAAAAATAAAGTCGATATCAAACCATAACTCGATAAAAAATAACGTTAAATTATGAATTGACACTTGTAAAGTGACATAAACTAGCACGTGCAAAAGTGTTCGAGTTGCCACATATTTTGCGATCGTGCAATATTACCAGAGTTGTAATTGTTTTGTATTAAATTTTTTCACTATAATTTAATCTACCAAATAAAGAAATATTGACATTTTCGTAGAAAATTTATTAACATAAAAACACTTTTGCACACCACTGTATATGTTACAGAGCATAAAACTCGAGCCTGAAACTACACTACACTCACTAGTGAGCAACATAGAAAGATCTCTGAACAACAGGGAATACATTCAAATTAAAAAACAGAAGAAGAGAAACACCCCCATATCATGATGTATCCACCGCTGTGTTTGACGGTCTTCTTGAGCTGTGGTCAGACGAAACATAGATAAATTTGTTTGGATCCCATGGGAAACATTATGTTAGGCACCCACACAATAAGTCATATGATCCAAAATACACCAAGAAGACCGTAAAATACGACGGTGGATCAATCATGATATGGGCGTGTTTCTCTTCTTCTAGTGTCTGTTCAATATTTTGAATAAAGATCAAAATATGCGCCCCGGACTACGTAAATATATTGCAAGGCATAATCCTTGCTGAGGAAGAGATGTCCTTGAGATGGGAGTTTCAGCTGGACAGTGATCCGAACCACTCTTCAAAATTGGCAAAGGATTGGTTTGCTGTCAACAAAGTACATCTTATGTAATGGTCTTCCCAGACATCGGACCTTAAACCAATAGAACACCTTTGGGGAGTGCTCAAGAGGAAGCTGGAGGGCATCAGTCGGAAAAATAAGGACTAATTGTGGGATATAAAATATTGACTCTTTACATTGTTAGTCATATAGTGTATTAAAATCTTAATGAAAAGAGGAATGATTATGTTTTTTCTTATGTTGTATGTCTGATAAACAAAGCTGCATATAAATTTTGTTTAACAAAACTTGACTAATATACTTACAAAATTAGAAAAAAAAAATTTTTTCGTTTCTATTATTTTTTCCAACACTGTATATCTATGTAATCGTTTTTGGCAATGAAAGCTTTTTGATTATTAATGAATAAATAAATAATTCTATGTCAAAATTTAGGAAATTTTAAAATTTCTTCGAGAAATTATAAATCTTACAACGTTTTTGGACTAAATCGTCTTCCAAATACCTTTCACATGATACCAATGTTTAATATGTTTCCTTTGCGAGAAATATGAAAAAAAGTCACAAAAACCGCACAAAATTACCTTTTTATCCTTATTTTTCCTCTATACAAACGGGGCCACCATAATATACATCCTGCAATACATGGCTTAATCATGATAAATATATTCAATGTGTTCATTCATTCAATCGGATTATAAAGTATATATACGTATGAGTGGCTACAATTGATTTTTGGAAAATATTTGTAGCTAACAATTTATACAAAAAACTACCTATTAAACTAATAAAATTTAACATCAATTATCAATTAATCTATTTTAAGGTCTGACCACAAGCCAACATAACAGCAACAGAACGAAGTTAACAACAACAAGTGTAACATTAGCAATGGAACTATTTAATAAAACGTTTAGCAATAATTTGGTGTAAATGATACCAGAAAATAGAAAACAAACAAAACAAATAAGCAGACATAAAGACAAAAGAACACCAAATATAAAAAAGGAAGGAAAACAAACAAACAAAAGAGAAAGCTAAACGTATAAAGGAAACATATACACTATTAAGACTGTGTAACAATTGCTCAGTTAAAACATACTTTGTTTGCTGGTTACTTATGCTCTATTTGCTGTCATCAATGGTGTTTACAATGACACCCCTGATAACAAGCGTCACAACAACTACAACAACTACTATACTACCACCTGTACTGTCTACAAATACAGTCACAACCACCTTGTTAATGTCTTTAATAAACATGACAAATATTAGTTCCTCTTTAACAAATTCCACCTCTGCACTCCCGCTGCAACCACATCATACACAACAGCAACAACAACAACATCATCAGCAACCATTACATCAACAACACCAGCAGCAACATCATCATAATCTGATACACATTGATCAAGATGCCAATACGAAATATTTAAATTTTGTTGCCAATGGCCTACTGGACACAAGTGGGGTCGTTGGCGGCGGAGGTGGCGGTGGCAATGACGAAGCCTTTAGTATAAGTGGTTTTGGCAGTATGGGTGCTAGTGGCAATGGTGGTGTTGGCAGTGGTGAAAGTGTTACAAGTGCCGCGGATGCGAGTGTCGGAGTGGATGGCAGTGGTGGTGGCAGCATTTCAGTTCCTATTGATGCCCTAAGCGAGTCACATTTAACATTTGTCATCGTCAAATGCTTCATTATCATTTTCATCATACTCGCTGCCATACTGGGTAACATGCTGGTGATTGTATCCGTCATGCGACACAGGAAATTGCGGTAAGTTGGCATGATGTGTGAATAATAATAATAAAATAAACTTATACAAAGTGTTGTCTAGATGAAGAAGAGATTATCTGCAAAAATTCTTTCTGATTTTTATTTTCTCTATCTCAGAAATAGGTATCCGAAATTCTGTGTATTTTAAAATTCCCCTAAACATTTAACATTTTTTACTAAACTCTTGAGAAGACAACAAAATTAACACAAAGAATAAGATATATTGATTAAGATTGCTTTATGATCAAAAATAATACAGAGATGTCACGAGACAGAATATAAACAGGTTTTATATTTCTCTCTTTTTTTCAGAACAGCTTTTTGTTTAGATTGTTGCTGCATGTAACATACGGGGATTTACTTTTACATACAATAAATTCGGTATCAAAGTTATTGTATCTGTCCTATTACTTTGATTTTGGCTTTTTTGAAACGTCAAAATTGTTACCTTTGTGTGGTCATGATTGACAATAGCTATTCCATATTTCTAGAATCAATTATGGTGCTGAAGTAATTCTTATTGCCTGCTTAGTTTGCCGACATATTTCATTGGATCTGCACGCAGAAAAAAAATATAGTTGTGCATAGTTACTGTAACCATTCAACATTTTAGCAATATTATCGTCACAGTAAATATATAAATGATTGTGGTAACAATAATATGATTAATTTGCTATTCACATGATTGTATCAACCATATATACGGTTACAGTAAACAAGTATATGTTTGTGACAACCATTTACATGGTGAAGAAGGACTTACCATATTATGTTGCTCTCGGCTTATGGATATCATAATCTGAGAACAACATATTATGATAAATTTATTCGTCATTACAATGGTTGTCACAAACATATACTTGTTTACTGTAACCGTATATATGGTTGATACAATCATGTGAATCGTAAATTAACCATATTATTGTTACCATAATCATATACATATATAGTTACTGTGACTATAATATTGTTAAAAATTTTGAAATGGTTACAGTAACCATGCACAACTATTTTTTTTTTCTGCGTGTGGTTCAGCGTATAATATATTTCTTACTCTTCTCTGTTTTCTGATACGTTAATCTTGGAATATCTTTTAAAAAGCACCAAATTTAATAGGATCTTCAAAAAATTCGAAAAACTATCTAAATAGGATTTGGACCATTCTCATAAAAACCAAAATATATTAATTTTTTAGTTAATATATTTTGCAAATAAACCAAAAAGTTGTATGTATTTTTATTCCAACTTTTTGTTTCCCTTTGTATTATTGTATTTTCATTTTAATAATGCTAAAATACTTACTTATAGACATACCTATACTTACGTACATATTAGAGTGCCCCTTATTTAGCACTTTTTAGATTTTACGATGAACATTTTTTCAAAATCAGATATTGCTTAGAGGTTGTACATTTTAAATACTTGAAGTTTCGAGTTTTGAGTCAAAGTAAAAAAGGTTTTTTACAACTGAGTTAGGTCTATGTCTGCAGGGTTTTAGACCTTTTGTGTATTTATCTATGACCATTTACATATAAAATATAACAAGTAAGAGAGCTATATTCGGCTGTGCCGAATCTTATATACCCTTCACCAAATTATAATTTGAAATAAAATTTTAAAATATTTTTAGGTAAACAAATTAATTTTTTTTTTTAAATTTAAAAAAAACTAAATTTTTTTTCAAATTGATTTTCAAAAATTTTTTTTTTCAAAATTGTTTTAAATTTTTTCCAAATTTTTTTTAAATTTATTAGTGAAAAAAAAAATTATAAAAAAATGTTTGTGGTAAAAAAAATATTCGGGTTAAAAATAATTTTCCCGATTTTGACCCATTGTAGGTCCAAATTACTATAGCCTTATATAAATCGTTGCAATGGACTTTGAAATATCTATCATTAGATATCCATATTGTCTATATTAATGACTTAGTAATCCATATATAGATCAAAAATAGGCCAAAAATCGAGATTCTTCCGGTTTTTTCCTTATATCTCAGCCATTGTGGGCCGATTTTCTCGATTTTAAATAGAAACCGAGCCGGAAGAATTCCCGATATATTGATGAATAAATTATGTTTGTAAGTGTTTTGGGGGGCTACTTAAAGTTGATTTCAACATACAGACGGACATACGGACGTGACTATATCGACTTCGCTATATAAAACGATCCAGAATATATATACTTACATGATAAATGCAGAAATTACAAACGGTGAAGGGTATAAAAATTGTATGACATCTATTGATAACTTGAAACACCAGATATAAAAGAGTTACCAATCTCCTAGAAATGAATCGTAATTTAACAAATTTGTGACCAAATACATGAAATCTTCTAATTTCCCATGCTAATAAGTACAAACTTAAAAATTTGTTTTTATACCCACCATGCAAAAATATGGGTGTATATTGAAATTGTAATCCCGTATGTAACAAATCAAAATATTAGAATATACATTCAGGTTCCTCATAAGATTCTAAGATGATCTAGCTATGTCCATCCATCTGTCTGTTGCAAACACGATAGGGCCCAAACGAAAATATTTCCACAATACTCTCTGTTGATAAGGTTTGCTTGGTATTGAAAATGGGCAACATCGGTCCATAATTTTACCTCGTCCACATGCAAATATCCCCACGGAATACTGTTTGAGCAGTGATAAATATGTTGTTGATTATGCAAAAATCCTGAAAAAAATTTGCACAAATTAGTTCTAAGTACTCTGAAAATATACTGTAAAGAATGACGAAAATCGGGCAACATTTGTCTCTAGTCCTCATACAAGGTCAAACTCAAAAAATTACTTGATCATTCATAATTGTCTTATAATAACAAATATCATGATCAAATTGGACATAAACATATTTTATAGGAACCTAAATCTTTCTACCAAATTTTATGAGGATGCTTCACAATTGACCTAGGGAGCATCGAAAGTTAAAAAAGTGCAAAATAAGGGCCACTCTAATACACATTAAAAAAAACATTCATTCGATTTGTATGGCATGCCTTGGTGTGTGTAAAGAATGTAATTTTTATGGGTAAATAATGTGACATGTGTAATTTAATGGGTATCATGTGTGAAAACAATAAACCCAGTTAACTCCAGTTGCTCAAACCAAATAAACTATACTCATGAAAATGCAACTTTAAGTAGAAAATGTGTTGAATCTGGAGTTTTCTTTTAAACCAAACAAAAGTAGGAATTCTGTGTAAAGTTCAAGGATATTTGCAATGTTAGGTATTTTTTTTACACAGGATGTAATGGTATTCATTTGTAATCCTATAAAATAATTCATTATTTTCAATATGCATTCGAGACTAAATGTTAAACAGGATATGTTTTTTATGATTATGAAGATTACACCAGTTTATTTATGACTGCTCACACAGTATTCCGGGGGTTATTTGTATGGAGGCTTGGAGAAATTATGGACCTATATTGCTCATTTTATACCTAGCGAACCTTATTAACGGTGAGTATTTGTGGAAAATTTCAGCCAGCTAGCTCCTTTCGTGTGTGTCCCATTGGGTTTACAACAGACAGACTGATGGACTTAGCCAGATCGTCTTAAAATCTTATGAGGACCCAGGATAGAAATACTTTTTCTAGATATACTTTTTCTATCCTGGGTCCTCATAAGATTTTAAGATGATCTGGCTAAGTCCGTCCGTCTGTCTGTTGAAACCCCAATGGTGCACAAACGAAAGGAGCTTGCTGGCTGAAATCTTTCACAAATAATCTCTGTTAATAAAATTTGTTCTACAGCCAATATTTCGATATGTTACAAACAAAATTACGAAATCAAGATACCCCCTATCTTTTTTACTGGTGGGTTTCCGTTTTCAGTTCTTGAATACTGTAGTAATTTCGAAACGGAAGCATACAGCAGTGGCATACAAAGTCTGTGGATTAAAAAATATATGAAAAACATAAACAAATTTGGAGAATCGTTGAAAATGAATTCAGGTTGCTTGTTTTCCTTCTGTGTTTCGAAATAGACAAAATTTTATTTTTGCTTTGATGTAGATTCCAAAGAATCAATGAAAATGTTTAATCAGTACTGTTACGATTTTGCGATAGCGATTTAAATTTAACGGCCTGTAACGACTGCCTGCAGCATTCATCATGTTTATAAACACGTCCATCAGTAGAAGCTTCTACTTATCAACAATGTTGATAGCATGCGGTTATTAGCATTGTTTGTAAATGTAGCAACAGTAAATGTTTAAGCTGCTAACATTAACATCGAAAGCTCTAGAATTCGAACATACGAGTTTTGACCGTTAAGAACAATCTCGACTACTCGGGTGAAGATGGCGTGTGTATAAATAGTGGCGAAGGTTGCAGTCATGAGTGAGTTTATCATTGGCGCTGTTAGAGTTAACATCAACTGTCTTGTACGTGTGTACACTTGTACATTATAAAGTGTGTGTGCATTTCTGCGAATTGATAAACGTGTATAAAGACACTGAGTGGCTATTTTAACTGTTGTTGTTGTAGATTTTAAATGAATAGGGAGTTGTTACAAATTTTAAATGGCTTTTATTTGCAATCAAAAGTATCCGGTTTATTTACAGGAAATAAACCAACGTTTTAAAAAGGTTAAAACGTAACAGTACATTTTCCAACGCAAAAATACTAAAGTTATTGTTAAAATTTGCATCCAATATTTTTAAAGAACTAACAAATTGTCTAGAAATTTTCAAATGATTAGTTTCTACCAAGCTGGTTTCCAAAGTCAAAAAATTAAATTTTTCAAATTCTTAACAGTCGCGACAACATTTTTAAAATATTTCACATTCTACTACATTCACACTACTTACTGAAACACTCTGTGTCTGCATTAAAATAATGTCACATCATGACATGATAATAAATTTCAGTGACACAATAAATCTTTTTGTACGTCAACAGTATTACAGGCAGACAAAATAAAAAATATAACAAAAAAGAAAAAACAATATTAAATTTCAACAATTTATATGGATTGGTTGGTCATTGAACTACAGATGACAATCGAAACTTCAAATAATGGATTTATATGAATATTGTGTGTTATACAGTCATATCCTGTGGAAGGTATATACCAGTGTTGTGTCTGTATAACTTTATCGGTAGGAAAATTAGATACAATTAATAATTGGCAGTTAAACTATAAATAACTAAACGCCCCCATGAAAAATAAAATGAACATACAAATGATAAATACTTCTTTGAATGTTTATTTGTATAAAAAAATAGAAAATACCATTAATTATTTTGTTTTTAAGAAACAAAAACAAACGCTGTACTTTTTTTTATCCATTTATATACAATTTCCTTAAACCTTTGAAATTTCCTTTTTATGAAGGCTTTACCAAAAAGACTAACAGCAAAAACTCAAAACATTTCAAATCTAAATTTGTGCTCATTTCCTTTAAATTGTATTAAAGTAAAATTTATATTTATTTGAGCCTGGCCAAAATACTTTACTTACTCACTCGCTCACTTTAGCTTTCATTGTTGTTGGTGGATGACAGTCGAGTTGGTCTTTATTCTTTTGTTGGTGCGATTTGTATCTTGATAAAGTAAAATAGTGTGAACATTTTACAAATGGTTTTTGTTTCAGACACCCACTCACTCACTCACAGACATATATTGTGTATTTGGCCAAACAAATTTTATGGTTTGTTTTATAGACATCTCGAAATATGTAGAAAGTTAGGTGTAAACTAAGTTTGTTAAGGTGTTTGCAACATTTTAAATATATTTATTTAAAATTCGGAACATCTAATAAAGGAATTTTTTCACAAAAAGTGCTTTAAAATATTTCTTTGGGCTTGTATAAATTTTGTATCTGTTTCTGCAGGAAACTTAACATAAATGCGTGTAAAGTTAAAATTGGCTCATTCTAGAGAATATGACCTCTTTAAACTTGTTCAGTTTTGAAATTTTGTGATTGGCCCCTAATGTCAGTTCTGTTTTGACATTTGTGTAGTAAACACATGCGAATTACACGTTAATAAATAATGTTACGCTACACTGCTCCAGAACGCGGAATATTGCTGACTATTTATTTGACCAATAACCGGCAAAATTTATAGCATTTCTGATAGGAGGATTACTTTTGCGCCACCTGTTAGATAGCGGAGTCTGTCTGTTGAAATCAATTTTCTGAAGACCCCAAATAACTTACAAAGTTGATTCATACATCAATATATCGGGAATTCTACCGGATCGGTTGCTATTTACAAAATCGGCCCACAAATGGCTGAGATATAAGGAAAAACACGGGTCGACCTCGATTTTTGGCCTATTTCTGATCTATATCTGAATTACTAAGTCATTAATATATGTATATAGACAATATGGATATTTAATGATAGATATTTCAAAGTCCATTGCAACGATCTATATAAAGCTATAGTAATTTGGACCTCCAATGGGTCAAAATCGGAACAAATATTTTTTAACCCGAATTTTTTTTACCAAAAAACTTTTTTGTCATACATTTTTTTTCACTAGTAAATTTAAAAAAAAACTAATTCAAAAAAAAAATTTTGAATACAATTTTGAAAAAAAAAAATTTTAATTTTGAAAAACAACTTAAAAAAAAAATTAATTTTGTTTACCTAAAAATATTTAAAATTTGTATTTTAAAGTGAAGGGTATATAAGATTCAGCACAGCCGAATATAGCTCTCTTACTTGTTAACAGTTTTCTTTTATAATTTATATGGGAGCTATGAATAATTATGGTGGGATATCTTCCAAAACTTATTTGTATTGAAATTTTATTAGATACCAAGAGTTTTAAGAAATCTTTACTCGTTATTTTTGGAATTCGGCCTTATACGGGAGCTATGACTAATTATGAACCGATCGTTATAAAATTTGGTGATATGACTTTTGTATACATATATATAACTTAATTGAATTGAAGTTTATTTGAATACCAAAATGTTTAAGAGATTTTCGAAAGTCACCGAACGTCACAAAATTTGGTGACATGATTTGCGTATATATGAAACTTATTTGAGTTGAACTAACATGTTTCAGAGAATTATGCTCAATAATGAAAGTTGCGAGAGTGGTTCTTATATGGGAGCTATTATGAACCGATCGGTACTAAATTTCGTAATCCAAGTTCAGCTTATATAAAATTTATTTGTGTTGCATTTGATATGGGTATGTTTATAACTAAGATATTTATGAGAACTTAACCATTCTCAGACAGTGTAGTTGTATGGGGGCTAGGAGAAATAATGGACCGATTCAAACAAAATTCAATAGACTTAGTCCTTGGGCCAAATCTTCTCGGATTATCTTTAAAATTGCGACCTGAGTTTGATTACAAGATTTACACGGACGGATGGACGGACATCGCTTAATCGACTCAGAAAGTTATACTGAGCAGATTGGTATACTTTAAGTGGTTAGTACTATAAGCATCAGCACTAACCACTATGGTGATGGAATTTCGCCATTTAAGTGAATACAATGGCAAAAGTTACCAACCCATTGTTTAAATAACTTTCGATCTATAAAAATATAAATTTGATTTTACGATATCTTAATTAGTTTGAATTTTGCAAAAATTCAAATTTAAAATTGTAGAAGATTCACGAAAGATGGCGTGTGTATAAATAGTGGCAGAGGTTGCAGTCGTTAGTTGAGTTGATCATAGGTGCTGTTAGAGTTAACATCAACTGTCTTGTACATTTAAGTTTGTGCATTATAAAGACACTGAGTGACTATTTGAACTGTTGTTGTTGTACATTTTAAAAAAATAAAGAGTTGTTACAATTTTAAACTACTAAATGGCTTTTATTTGCAAAAATATTTAAAAAAAATAAACCAACGTTTTCAAAAGGTGAAAACATAACAATATAATACAAAAACCATTTTAATAAATTTTTTTTTCAATATTTCATTTTTTGGATTCTTTTGCTTCTTTGACCAAAAACTCAAAACTTCAAATTAAATATGCAACCTCTACACAATATCTGATTTTGCTTAAATTTGCAGCACTTGGGTTTAAGATGACGGAAAACAATTGTAGACCTTGGGAGTATTGAAAATACTAAGTGGCAACCTAAGAACATTATTATTATTCAATATTAATTAGGGAAAATAATGTTTATTTTTTAATTTACTTGTAAATGTTGCTCTTGATATTCCGATTCGATTGAATTTGTCGCCATTTAATAACAAATATTTAGGGTATATGAAAATCGTTTTTGCCTATTCTTCTGTTTGATATATAAACTTCTTAATAATATTTTATATATACCTGTAATATAACGTGCCAAAATACATTTGTGTTTAACTTTTAATGGCAAACAATTTATATAAATTGTACAAACAAACAAAACATCCTACGACTTTTTATACAAAAATTTATCATTGTGTTGGCAAAATGTTTAGTCAATATTATTTTACAAAACTAACAACATTTTTTTAACTGATACCTAAAAATTCAGATTTTATTTATGATAAATTAAATTAGAGAAATAATAAGACATGCATTCAGGTTAAGAATTATTTTATAACAAATTAAACATTTTTGTGACTTTCTGTCCTTAAATTATATGATGAGTTAGAAACTACTAAACATGGATTTCTTTAAGTCGTTACAAAATTTTATGTTCTGTTGCTAGTCTTTAAGTAGATGTATCGTTAGCTTAGAATGCAAAGGTCATAGATGACAAAAATCTTAGTCTGTTGTATCACCCGTATGTGTGAAAAGAGAGTAATTTTTCCCATTTTATTGCTCTCTCCTTCCGTTCTATGCGTTTATTCTATGGCAAATTATGTATTTTTAGTTATTCTATCATTGTACTTATATATTAAAATATAATTTTCTTTAAAAATCCACATAGTTCATTTACACTCTAAGCTTATCTTATATGAAATAATGAAATATTAAATTCTAGAATGACACTTTCTTTTATATTTTTTGCTTATTTATAAATAATAAAAGGAAAAAAAAAAAGAAGCAAAGTAATGCCATCAAAATACCTGGAGGAGATATATTGTTTTATTAAATATGTCACATTCTTTTTCATGTTCATTTCTTTGAACATTGCGTGAGTATCATTTGAATATAATACACAGTCTGACATGTTATATGTGATACAAAATATATATTTTCTTACAACTAACAATAAAGTAAACTTTAATTATACACGCAGAGAAAAAATATAGTTGTGCTTGTTTACAGTAATCATTTCAACACTTTTAAACGTTTTTTTATCAATATTATAGTCACTGTAACTATTTTCATGATTGTGGTAACCATAATATGGTTAATATGTGACAACCATTGTTATGATGAATCTTTATATCATAATATGTTGTTCTCAGATTATGATATTAATTAGCCGAAAGCAACATAATATGGTAAGTCCTTCATCATACAAATAAAGAATACCTATAAATTTTGAGCGCATCGATTCATTATTGACCATAGCTCCCATGTAAGGTCCACTTCTGAAAATTCAACGTGCATAAAACTCTAAATATTGTTGATTCCGAAAATCACTTCAACGAGCATAAATCTCTTAAGAATGTCTTTATGCAAATAAAATTTAACAGAAATAAGTTTCATATAAATATAAATCACGCTACCTAATTTGCTGACGATCTATACATAACTACGCATAGCTTCCATATAAGGCCAATTTCCGAAAATCACACACGAAAATAAATTTTTGAAATTTTAAGAGAAAAAAGATTTTGCTTATTAACTCAGTGTACCATATTATATGATCGGGCTTGACCGACTAAACTTTTTTACTTCTTTTAAATTGAATTAACCTTGTAAAAGTAGGGTTCCAATTCATACCCAGCAAAAACTTGGTAATAACTTACAATTACTCATTAACATACTTTTCAATGACTACAACATACCGTCAGCATTACTTAGAAGTTGTCGTATAATGAATTATTTGTTATCATTAATATAACTGCTTATTTTCTAGTCATTTGCAAAAGCATATTCAGATAACGGATTCTGAGAAACCTAACTATGCATGAGTTACTGAAGTCATTACATGTAACTAGTTTTAGTGATAACAATTTAATGACTTATTTATCTGCTATTGTGGTAAGAACATGCCTCCGCTTTTGTTAAGTGTTAAAATAATGAGTTAAACTGTCATCGTGTAAGTAGAGAAGTGCCAGATTTAAATATTTTAACTCATTACTTGGCAGTTAAAGTTTTTGCTGGGTACCTCAAGTTTCATAATGAAACAGGTTAATGTACAAGATTTATATCACTTTTTTTTTGTATTGCAGGGTAGCCGTAGACATTTATATTTATAGAATGTTACGCTTACACACATCTATGCATTTAAATGGAAAAAGTTTTTATACAACAATTATTTTAATGTCATTAACGTTTATTAGTAGAAACAAGAATTTTTACTTACTGCTGGCCTTGTTTATTATTCATATATGCATAAATATTAAAAATGGCTATTTAATATATATAAATAGACAAACAGTGAGGAAGAAAATTGTAATGCCAATTTACCAGGCAAGTGTAGAATTTTTCATTCCGTATGTAGTTTCAACAATATTTATTTGTAAAGTATAATGTACATCACAGGTGGCGAAAAAGTAATCCTCCTATCAGAAAATGCTATAAATTTTGCCGATTATTGGTCAAATAAATATCCAGTAATATTCCAAAATATCTTAAATTGCTTATAATTCGTAAACTAAAGGGCCTAGAGCAAAAATAAAGAAAATCTGTGATCACTCATATTTTCCATCAAAAATTGATTTTCATTAAAAAAAATATATTAAATTGCTTATAATTCGTAAACTAAAGGGCCTAGAGCAAAAATAAAGAAAATCTGTGATCACTCATATTTCCCACCACAAATTGGTTTTCATTAAAAAAATTTAAAACGATCTAAATTGCTTTTAAGTTGAGATTTTTATAACGAAAATTCCAAAATATCTTAAATTGCTTATAATTCGTAAACTAAAGGGCCTAGAGCGAAAATAAAGAAAATCTGTGATCTCTTAAATTGTTTATAATTCGTAAACTAAAGGGCCTAGAGCGAAAATAAAGAAAATCTGTGATCACTCATATTTCCCATCAAAAATTGATTTTCATTAAGAAAATTCCAAAATCTCTTACATTGCTTATAATTCGTAAACTAAAGGGCCTAGAGCGAAAATAAAGAAAATCTGTGATCACTCATATTGCCCATCAAAAATTGATTTTCATGAAGAAAATTCCAAAATATCTTAAATTGCATATTTCCCACCTAAAAATGATTTTCATGAAAAAAATTCCAAAACATCTTAAATTGCTTATAATTCGTAAACTAAAGGGCCTAGAGCGAAAATAAAGAAAATCTGTGATCACTCATATTTCCCATCAAAAATTGATTTTCATTAAGAAAATTCCTAAATATCTTAAATTGCTTATAATTCGTAAACTAAAAGGCCTAGAGCGAAAATAAAGAAAATCTATGATCACTCATGTTTCCCATCAAAAATTGATTTTCATGAAAAAAAATCCAAACTATCTTAAATTGCTTATAATTCGTTAACTAAAGGGCCTAGAGCGAAAATAAAGAAAATCTGTGATCACTCATATTTCCCAACAAAAATTATATTTCATGAAGAAAATTCCAAAATATCTTAAATTGCTTATAAATCGTAAACTAAAGGGCCTAGAGCGAAAATAAAGAAAATCTGTGATCACTCATATTTCCCAACAAAAATTATATTTCATGAAGAAAATTCCAAAATATCTTAAATTGCTTATAAAACGATAACTAAAGGGCCTAGAGCAAAAATAAAGAAAATATGTGATCACTCATATGCCCTTCAAAAATTGATTTTCATGAAGAAAATTCCAAAATATCTTAAATTGCTTATAATTCGTAAACTAAAGGGCCTAGAGCGAAAATAAAGAAAATCTGTGATCACTCATATTGCCCTTCAAAAATTGATTTTCATGAAGAAAATTCCAAAATATCTTAAATTGCTTATAATTCGTAAACTAAAGGGCCTAGAGCGAAAATAAAGAAAATCTGTGATCACTCATATTTCCCATCAAAAATTGATTTTCATGAAGAAAATTCCAAAATCTCTTAAATTGCTTATAATTCGTAAACTAAAGGGCCTAGAGCGAAAATAAAGAAAATCTGTGATCACTCATATTTCCCACCAAAAATTGACTTTTATATCGAAAATTCCAAAATCTCTTAAATTGCTTATAATTCATTAACTGAGGGGCCTAGATCGAAAATAAAGAAAATCTGTGATCACTCATATTTCCCATCAAAAATTGATTTTCATGAAGAAAATTCCAAAATCTCTTAAATTGCTTATAATTCGTAAACTAAAGGGCCTAGAGCGAAAATAAAGAAAATCTGTGATCACTCATATTGCCCTTCAAAAATTGATTTTCATGAAGAAAATTCCAAAATATCTTAAATTGCTTATAATTCGTAAACTAAAGGGCCTAGAGCGAAAATAAAGAAAATCTGTGATCACTCATATTTCCCATCAAAAATTGATTTTCATGAAGAAAATTCCAAAATTTCTTAAATTGCTTATAATTAAGAAAACTAAGGGGCCTAGAACGAAAATAAAGAAAATCTGTGATCACTCATATTTCCCACCTAAAAATGATTTTCAGAAAAAAATTATATCTTAAATTGCTTATAATTCGTAAACCAAAGGGCCTAGAGTGAAAATAAAGAAAATCTGTGATCACTCATATTTCCCATGAAAAATTGATTTTTATGAAGAAAATTCCAAAATATCTTAAATTGCTTATAATTTGTAAACTAAAGGGCCTAGAGCGAAAATAAAGAAAATCTGTGATCACTCATATTTCCCACCAAAAATTTATTTTTATAACGAAAATTCCAAAATATCTTAAATTGCTTATAAAACGAAAACTAAAGGGCCTAGAGCAAAAATAAAGAAAATCTGTGATCACTCATATTTCCCATCAAAAAATGATTATCATGAAAAAAATTCCAAAATCTCTTAAATTGCTTATAATTCGTAAACTAAAGGGCCTAGAGCGAAAATAAAGAAAATCTGTGATCACTCATATTTCCCACCAAAAATTGATTTTCATGAAGAAAATTCCAAAATATCTTAAATTGCTTATAATTCGCAAACTAAATCACTCATATTTCCCACCACAAATTGATTTTTATAACGAAAATTCCAAAATATCTTAAATTGCTTATAATTCGTAAACTAAAAGGCCTAGAGCGAAAATAAAGAAAATCTGTGATCCTCATATTTCCCACCAAAAATTGACTTTTATATCGAAAATTCCAAAATCTCTTAAATTGCTTATAATTCATTAACTGAGGGGCCTAGATCGAAAATAAAGAAAATCTGTGATCACTCATATTTCCCATCAAAAAATGATTTTCATGAAAAAAATTCCAAAATATCTTAAATTGCTTATAATTCGTAAACTAAATGGCCTAGAGCGAAAATAAAGTAAATCTGTTATCACTCATATTTCCCACCTAAAAATGATTTTCATGAAAAAAATTCCAAAATCTCTTAAATTGCGTATAATTCATTAACTAAGGGGCCTAGATGGAAAATAAAGAAAATCTGTGATCACTCATATTTCCCACCACAAATTGATTTTTATAACGAAAATTCCAAAATATCTTAAATTGCTTATAATTCGTAAACTAAATGGCCTAGAGCGAAAATAAAGTAAATCTGTGATCACAATATTTCCCATCAAAAATTGATTTTCATGAAAAAAATTCCAAAATAATTAAAATTGCTTATAATTCGTAAACTAAAGGGCCTAGAGCGAAAATAAAGAAAATCTATTATCACTCATATTTCCCATCAAAAATTAACTTTCAATATAAAAATTCCAAAATATCTTAAATTGCTTATAATTCGTAAACTAAAGGGCCTAGAACGAAAATAAAGAAAATCTGTGATCCTCATGTTTTCCACCAAAAATTGATTTTCATAACGAAAATTCCAAAATCTCATATTTCCCATAAAAATTGATTTTTATAACGAAAATTCCAAAATATCTTAAATTGCTTATAATTCGTAAACTAAAGGGCCTAGAACGAAAATAAAGAAAATCTGTTATCACTCATATTTCCCATCAAAAATTGATTTTCATGAAGAAAATTCCAAAATATCTTAAATTGCTTATAATTCGTAAACTAAACGGCCTAGAGCGAAAATAACGAAAATCTGTGATCCTCTATTTCCCACCACAAATTGATTTTTATGAAAAAAATTCCAAAATCTCTTAAATTGCTTATAATTCGTAAACTAAACGGCCTAGAGCGCAAATAAAGAAAATCTGTGATCACTCATATTTCTCATCAAAAATTTATTTTCATGAAAAAATTCCTAAATATCTAAAATTGCTTATAAATCGTAAACTAAAGGGTCTAGAGCGAAAATAAAGAAAATCTGTGATCACTCATATTTCCCATCAAAAATTGATTTTCATCAAAAAAGTTTCAAAATATCTTAAATTGCTTATAATTCGTAAACTAAAGGGCCTAGAGCAAAAATAAAGAAAATCTGTGATCATTTATATTTCCCACCAAAAATTTATTTTTATAACGAAAATTCCAAAATATCTTAAAGTTGAATAAATGCTATAGGAACTCTGCACCAACAATATTCAAAATGTGGTTTATTGAATATTGTTATTGCTGTACAAGCACGAAAGTTACCGAACGTTCTGGAGCCCCAGTTGAGGTCTCTACACCTGGAACAATTGAAAAATTCAGAAATAGAAAGTGCGAGAGATTGTGTGATTGTTTCAATTTTGAATGATCACTTGGATAATGTCAAAAATCCAAGAATTGTTCCCCCTTCTGCCCTATTCTCTGGATTTAGCTCTGAGTGACTATTTCCTATTTCCAAACCTGAAGATGAAATCATCCCACAAACAAATACCAATTTTGATGACCTCGATAAATCTTACTTTTTGGAAGGGTTAAATAAATTGGAGAAACGTTGAACAAAGTATGTAGAGGTCAAAGTCACACACTTATTGACCCGCCCTCGTGTCTTCAGATAGAGAACTTTAAAAACGAACACAATTAATTAGCAGGTTTTCCCTCACGACTTTATATCGACATTTTCTAAAATCCCAAAGCTGGGATTGCCAAACTGACAACAGTGTTTCGAATCAAATGTTAAATTTATGGACAAAACTTAAAAAATCATATTTCTGGGATTTTAATATATTTTTTGGGAATTGCAGGATTTTCATTTTGAAGAAATAGTATTTTGCTAATTGTAGATCAACATGTATATCACAAAAAAGAAACAGCACATTAAAAAATAATTCGAAGCATAAATATCTCTTGAACTAAAAGAGATAATCCACACATGTAGGCGTATTTTTTGTGACCCTATTTGAGTAAATTTAGAGCCGCCCATTAAAGTTTATAAATCACTGTGCGTATCAAAAATTATGAAATATGGTTGAAAATTATTATGTTTTTTAATCTTGAACAACAAATTATGCAGTTTTGCAGTTTCGAAAAATCTTATTTTTTTATTTATTTACACAGGTTTTAATAAATTTTAAATATATATGTAACAATTTTCTTTTTGCTGATACAAAATACTAATAAAATACTATTTATTTCCACTTTTATTTTTATAAATTTTCACTAAATAGCGAATCTTTATATAAGTTTGTAATATCCAATATTTATTTATAATATTTTTTTTTTACAAATCCTTCACAAATATTTTGTATCCCTTATTTGTCAGCAAAAATGTCATAAAACTTAAGTTCTGTTTACTTTAAAATCCTATCACAAATAATTGGCTAAATAAAGTGTGTCATTTGTACATTTTCGTGAAAAGTAAAATTGGGTCTTACGTAGATTACAATGTCTTTTTTTTCAGTTTACCTTAAAAGCTTTAAAAATCTCAAACACCTGTTACACATTTTCCTCAACACTGTATAAAGCAAAATATATATTGTATGGTATAACAGTTTGCTTTAAATAACAAATTTTTGTATGTATGAGCTTGTTTATGTCTGTCAGTCCGTCTGCTAGCTTGTGATGTGGGCCTGTGTTTGTAAAACATTTGCTTGTTACACAGAAAAAGGTTCAAATGCCAAAAATCTTTAATTACTTGTTTAGGTCATTAGCAAAAACAAAAAGTTTACATCTCATTTTTCCCAACTTTCACCCTTTTCAAAGCTTTTGCAAAACAACCTAGCAGTTTTATAAGTAGTCAATGTATCCCTAAATCCAATTTATATATGATTTGGTTATTTGACATGTATACTTACTTTATACATCCCAGGTAATCTAGCGTGAATAAATTTTCATATTATTTTATTTAACAACAAGTCAATGGCTCTGACTTAGTCGCATTAAAATATGAAAACTTGCAATATTTTTGAAGGACGGAGTTTTAAAGTGGCATATTTTTTAATCTTATTGAGATATTGGCTTGATTCTTGATTAAATTCTCTAAACAAAATGAATAGATCGGAAAAATGTGGATCAAATTGTTCCTAATATTTGCAATCCTATCAAAATTTTGATACAAATTTTAGTTTTAGAAGCTCAATAAATATGTAATAAAATCTTTATTTATTAACAAAACTCAATGAAACTCTCAACGTTTTTTAAATTTTTCATTCTGAATAACACCGTGTAAAAAAATTGTCAAAAGGAATCCCGCAATTCCTAAAAATTGTAGCGAAAATCTCAAAAACGATATTTTTTACTATTGTGCCCATAGGGTCCATATTTTCTTCGGTGCTGGGAAAATACTTTGGGAATAAATAAGGATCACATCAAGGTTTTCAAAACTGCTTTTCATTTTCAGATCCCAGCTTTGGGATTTTAGAACATGTGTCCCAAATTTGAAATTTTGATAAAAACTAGGTCAAATTCCAAAGGGCCAAAGGGCGTAGTGACGACAAATTCAAAAACTATGGCAGGTTTTTTATACCAAAATGTTTTTCGTAAAGATATCATCCAGAAAAACATAATATTGTAATATGTCCTTGAAGAAAGTTGTTTTAAATAAAAAAAGAGTTAAGTCACCTTTTCGTTCAAAAAACAGCACAAATCTACTATTTTTAAATTGAAAATCGTTTATTTTTGAATCCGTAACTAATATTGCTCTGAAATCTTTTGCATGTTATTGGTAATTGAGTTGTCTAACTAACAAAAATTTAGTTCATTCGGTTCAAAAGTAGGCCCTATATGTTAAAAAAAAGCTGATCAAGGTATGGCAACTCGGAAATTATAAGAGATAAATAGCACACGCAAGCATGTTTTTTCAAGTTCTAGTTGAGCGCTTTCCAAAAATATGAAAACTTTGAAATCGGGTGGGGAACAAAAAAAATGGCACGTTTTTAAAAATGTAAATTTCCGTACCCTACTTTGAGCCTCCATAGCGCTGTGCCTGTAGCATTTGTAGTGTCCATTTTAATAACTTACACTCGAATATTCCTTGGCTACTCCAATTTTATCCTGATCGGACCAGCCGTTTAGAAATGCCAGATTTATTTCCAAAAAATTTTGATTCTGCCCCACTGTGCAAAGTTTTATAAAATTTTTTTAAATTTTAACTTTGCAAAACGCGTATCGGGATTTATTTTGTCTGAAATATTGAGCAATTTGATGTATTTACATAACTCCTATATGTGAGAGAGTAATTTTAAAAAAATTAGAGTCGGACTACTTGTTATACTTTGGTACCTACCATGTAATAAATAAATCAAACTTAAAGGAGAGAGAAATATCAATGAACAAAATTAAACAAAATTATTATTTTTTCACACATATGGATGATATAATAAACAATACATACTCACGAATAAGGTTTTTGATAATCGACCGGCTCTCAGTTACATATCTTGTTGTAAAAATATTTCCTAGCTATCAAGTAACTAAAAAACAGCTGACTGCAAAAAACGTGGCTGAAAAAAAAATAAAGACGTAAATAATTAACTTTTCCACTGTTTTAATTTTTCCTTAAAAGAAACTTTGACATATTATAGTCAGCTGGCTTTTTAATGTCACTTGTAATGAATTCGTCTTGGTACCTATCTTACAATGGTAATATAGTTTATAAGCAGGCTTGCCAGTCTTGGGGATTTGTCCCCAAAGATGGGGATGTTGTAAGGTTTTTGGGCACAGAAAATTTCATTTGGGGACTGGGGATTTTATTGGGGATATTTGAAAATATTTCCGGGATTTTATGGGAATAAAGTAATTAGGTTAAGGTTGTTTTATTATCGATAATAGCAATAAATTACCAATAAGTGAACATTATTTCATGTTCTGTGAATAGAAAATAGATGCTTAATGCTATTGAATGTACAAGGTGGGCAAAAGTAATCACCCATTGTTCTTTTGCTGTATATTTTTTTCAATAAAAAACTTTGGTTCTGCTTGTGAAAAAAGTTTTTAATAAAAAATAACAGCAAAAGAACATTGGGTGTTTATTTTTTACCCACCTTGTAGTATCATAACATATAATATGATATAATCTTTAAATCCAAAGCAGTATTTTCAAAAAGTTTTCTAATTGTCGGATTTTATGTGCAGATCAATATAAATTTTGATGATAAAGTTTAATACAAAGTGTAATTCTCTAACTTCAAACTGAATTTAGAACTGATTATTTTAAAATGTGTGTATGCTAATTGTTTGGTTAAAAAAGATACCATTACCAATTTAATATAAGATTTGAAACGATGTGTTACGACATACAGTGGAAAAAAATTGTCAACCAATTGGTATGAATCTTTTCAAAAGAAACTTTGACAAATTCATAAGAATTTTGGTTTTAAGGAACCTTCTTAATGTTATAACAATTAATTCAAGCAGCTATTAGACGATTTTTTTAATATGTAGTTTAGTTTTTGTGAAAATTTCAACAAAAACTATATTTGCGGATTTTTGTTTATATAACACATTGTTATAAACATTGTTACGGAGCATGTTTATTATAGAAGTGTCTTTGCTAGGGCATGCTGGAAATCGTCAAAAGATACCACTGGTGTGTAAAAATGATGACAGCATGGTGCTGAACCAGTGTATTATCAGCTACTTTTTTAAAATTTGTGTATAAAGAGAGTGTGATTATTTAAACGGTTGTTGTGTAAATTTTAATAAATAAATAATCCTTATAATCTGTAAACTATTTATACAATATTAACAATTCGTAGACTATTTGATAGGGGTTAAAACGTAAATTTGGCACCGGCCATAGAACTAGTACATGAGGTATTAATGTCTTAGGACTTATTTTGAATTACGTTGTATTTTGCCTTAATACCTTAAATCCCCATTTGAAAATCTGGCTTTTAGTTATTTCAAAATGTTAACAAAATAAGAACTACCTTGAAAAAATATTTTCAAGTTTTTCCATATTTTATGTATTTTTATCAGGAACAGAGAAGTTAAAGGCAGAGAAGTGGACTTTTTTGAAAGTAAATAAACCTGTTATTGATAAGATGTGCAAAATAGAACATAATCTTTTTTCTACAAAAATATATATGGATATTAATCAATCAGATGTATATTGCAATTCTGGCTTTTTTGGAATTTAATTTGACCATCAATTCTTATTAATATATTATGAAATGTGTACACAAAAGTAATCACTTCATAAAAAGAAACATCAGAGATTAGATTTTTAAAAAGAAAGTTCTTCTTAACTATTCCATCATCCAACTGTTATTCCAACACCCTTCAAATTCCAGACTTTCTAAATTGAAAAAATGTCTTAATGTTTTTAAATTAAAACTAATTTGAGAGGTTTTGTACTTTTTTAAATAGAAGAGTTTTTGTAGATTATTTAAAATAAAAAGCGAGAAAAAAATATCATGAAACTCAAATAGGAGCTCAGAAAAGTGCAAACATCGATATTTTTAACACCTACAGTACACCTACAGTACATGAATATGATCAATGTTTTGCTTACATTAAATTAATACACTGGACTATTATATAAAGGTTTTATGTATTATTTGGTTTAACGTTAGTAACAAATATAGCGTTTTCCGTTTTGTTGGAATTTTATTCCGCATACGTTATGACCGTTCTATTGTAGATGGAAAATTGACCGCGTTGTAGTAAGTATATGGTAGTCGGAGGATGGTTTGTTTACAGGAAATCAGTTATTGGACCGTCTGTTTGTAACTAGTAGTTGAGTTCCCCAAGAATGAGTAAACAACTAAGGGTCAAATTCTGAAACACCAAAGGAAAACAATTTTCAAATTTGTGTATGAAAAACACTCAAAAATTATTTGGGGCCTGGCTCACTAAATGCGATCGAACATTTTCTTTCTTATTTTATATTGAAAACAATAAAAAAATTCAAAATTATTTGTTGTTTTCAATATAAAATAAGAAAGAAAATGTTCGTTTGCATTTAGTGAGTCAGGCCCTTAAAAACTGAAAAAAAATTTTAAAATTGTTATCCATTCGTGTTTCTGAATCAGGCCCTAAGAACAGACTATTAGGCTGCCTCTCTATACACGCAGAAAAAAAATTTAGTTGTGCATGTTTACTGTAACCATTTCAACATTTTTAACAATTCTGCGTGTAGCAAGTATCTGGCTGGGTTGAGTATTGTCTTTTAAGTGAGTTATGTCTTTTAAACTGAATACTTGGGGACAATTTGATTCCGCCTGAAACACGTATATTCGATTTTCGATGCTCTCAAAGTCCAAAATTGTTCTATAATAAGCGCCAAATAAGGACCACCCAAACGTATACGTTATATATAACGTATACGCTACCAGTTAGGTAGCTAGTAATTTAACTGACTCTATGTAACCGGTATATGAATCCCATGCGTGGACTACTTTGAATCAGCTATCAGAAAGTATTTCAATTGACTTCAACCAGGACATGCACTTGTTAACGATAGATAAAATCAATAGTAACCCAGAACTGCTGGGAAGTGTTTGTGTATGAGTAAGCTTAGTTGTGTTACCCACGTAGAAATTAGTGGTTGCTTAGAGGTTTCTTCTTTAGTGTAAAGTGTATAGGTATACTTATTAAGTTTTCTACAGTATATTAAAATTTGGCCTGTTTTCTGGTCTCTGCGGGTTCATGGTGGCAGCATTACAACGTGGTACGTGTATGTCATAATGAATGTGGTTTTAATAGACTTGATGGAATTTTTGTTATTTTCTTTACTTTTTGTTTTGGTTTAAATTTGTTCCTTCTCTTTCATTTTTGTTTTTACACCCACCATCAAAAAAGATGGGGGACATATATTGATTTTGTCATTCCGTTTGTAACACATTCTAAGATTGTCCATCCTTCCGTCCGTCTGTCTGTTGAAAACACGATGGGGCCCAAAGGAAAACAGCTAACTGGCTGATATTTTCCTCAAATACTCTTTGTTGATAAGGTGTGTTTAGTATTGAAAATGGACAATATTATTTCACCTAGTCCCCATAGAAATGTCCCCAGAATACTGTTTGAGCAGTCATAAATATGTTAATTATGCGGTAATCCTGATAAAATTAGTTCTAAGTACTCTGAAATTAAACCATAAAGTATGGCGAAAATTGGGCATCAATTGTACCTAGTCCCCATACAAGGACCCCTCAGAAAATTACTTGAACATTCATAATTGTCTTATAATAAAAAATACCATGATGAAATTGGACCTAATCTAGTTATATATGAACCTAAATATTTGTATCAACTTTTGCGAGGATTGTTCCCTAATTAACCCCATATAAACTCCATATCAGAAAAATATTTTATTTTCACATATTGATGGTGGGTACACAAGATTCGTCACAGCCGAATATAACACTCTTACTTGTTTGTATTAGCATTAATATAATATTGCGGTTAATTTTGATTTATGTACATTTTATGATAATGTACAATTCTGTTGATTTTATTATTATATTTTTATGTGGCATTTAGTTATTCTTTTATGTTTCGTTTTTCATAATTTTTCAAATGATATTTTTATTTTATGAGATTGAAAATTTTTCAAATTTTCTTTGTACTTAAAGTTTTGCCAAGTTTGTTTAATTTTATATGCTGATTTTAATGGTCACGCTTTTATAGGAGTGTTAGTAGGTGTGTATTTGTTATAAAAATGTGTAGCAGTTTAAATAAATTATTATTAATTTATATAATTTAATCATTTTAAATTTACATAATTTAGTAATAATGACAGATTTTAGCTAATCCAAAGAATGTAGGAAATTTTGTGGTAATATTTTAAATAAGTAAAATAAAATTAAATGTTGGTAGAAGCTTCTACCTATCAGCAATGTTGATAGCATGCGGTTATTAGCATTGTTTATAAGTGTGGCAACACTAAATGTTTAAGCTGCTAACATTTACATCGAAAGCTCTAGAATTCGAATGTTCTAGTTGTCCGTTAAAATCATTGTAAAATATTAATGAAAAATGGCGTGTGTATAAATAGTGGCAGAGGTGGCAGTCGTGAGTTGAGTTGATCATATGCGCTTTTAGAGTTAACATCGACTGCATTCCCAGTGTATACTTGTACATTATAAAGTGTGTGTGTTTATTTCTGTGAATTGATAAACGTGTATAAAGACACTGAGTGACTATTTGAACTGTTGTTGTTGTACATCATAAATAAATAAAGAGTTGTTACAATTTTAAACTACTAAAACTGCTTTTTATTTGCAATGAAAAGTATCCGGTTTATTTAAATGAAATAAACCCCGTTTTTAAAAGGTAAAAACGTAACAATATATAAAAATGCTGCAAGAATGTATAGTAATTCATAAAATGAGATCGGGTGGGCCGATTTCTGTAAAATTGCTTGTCAGTTGTTTGTATTTTCGATGAGAAGGTTTTTACGGAAGAAAATTTTGGAAAATCCCTCCGGAAATCTAGAAAAATCGAAAATCGAGTTTTATTATAAAGTTTGTCTTAAGGCTTAAAATGTCTGAAAATGGCTTAAAATAAACAAATTTAATGTATGCAGTCATAGTTTCGTAACTACTTGCAGACCATGTAATATTGTACTTAAACAATGTTTTTATAAATTGTTTCTCTTCTGGAGGCACTAGTATTCCTTAACAATATATGTTTTTAATAAGTATACCCTGAAAAAAGTCAATAATAAAACTACCACTTAATAAATTAAAACAATCTGAAATCTTTATTCTAAAGTTTGTCTTAAGGCTTAAAATGTCTGAAAATGGCTTAAAATAAACAAATTTATTGTATGCAGTCGTAGTTCCGTAACTACTTGCAGACCATGCAATACTATACTTAAACAATGTCTTTTTAAATTGTTGTTCTTCTGGAGTCACTACTATGCACAAATATAGTAGAAGTATACCCTGAAAAAAGTCAATAATAAAACTACCACTTAATAAATTATAGCAATCTGAAACTAAATAATGGGTTAAATATAATTGTTTTATAAATTCGTTAGTGAACTAATTCACTAACGAACTTAATTATAAAGTAAAATTTATTTAGAAACTTGCATTCGACACGCAATATATCGTTTGTAAAAATTTAATTTGTTTAAACAAATCACACACGAAATCTTAACAATGACCTACAATGTCAAACAATTGTACAATAAATAAATAATTTTTTTTTTTTTGGTTTTTGAAAAGAACATTTAGTTTTTGTAATTAATGAAATATTTAAAGCTTATGAATTAAATAATGAAAGCTTATTAATAAAACAATTTGTAATACATTTTTTAGCTCATTAAAAAAAGCATTTTAAATATTTAATTACTATTAATATTTAAAAAAAGAAATAATGTGGAAAATGATTCATTAGGATTGCACCTATAATGGACTTTTTCGGTTCTAGCTAGGACTCAAATTATTCTCTGTCATCTAATAATCAAGTGCAATCGGGGTTGGCATATTTTATTTGAATTTTCAAGATTTGGGTCTATTCAACAGCTTTTTTGGAACAGAGTAGCTTCCCTATAATTCTGAATGAGCATGTTGAATAATTAGATAATTTGTGTAAATTTTTTGTTCGAAGGGAGCATTATACTAAATTTAACAAATGTTGTAGTTAAGATATGAGAGAATTCTTGTGACTAAAAGAATTATAGGGTTGCTATTATGATCCAATCAAAAAATCTTAGTTTTTTTTAATTTGGACACTGTTATTAAAAAATATTTAATTTACCCAAAAAATTTTAAAAATAAAAACAAAAAAATTTGAAAATGTAAAATTTTGAATTTTGAATTTGAGAAATGCAAGAAATTTTATGATTATTATATTTTTTGGTAACAAGTTATAATAGGTAAACGATGTCATCAAATCACCGTTTACATATTATAACTGTTACCAAAACAAAAATTATAAAATTCCTTGCATTTCTCAAATTCAAAATTTTACATTTTCAAATTTTGTTTAACGATTCCAAAAACTAAAAATCGCTTCTAATAACTAAATACTAAATGACGATTGAAAATTCAAATTTTAACGATTGTACTGATTATGGGTTATCGATTTGAAAAAATGTTTATTTAAAAGACATTTCGTAGCCTATTTTCTATACAAAAATGTCAACAAAAATGTTACAAAAAAATTAGTTTTTTTCTTTGCGATTTATACCACAAATGTGGTTTTTACCATCAAAAACTCATTTTCATGGAATTTTAAGATAGAGGGTATTGAATATAGTCCCTCGGTATGTTATATGCATAATAAATTTTAGTGTAGAGGTGGCTAGCTGACTTATCCAAAATTTACCTAAAATACAGACAATTACTACAAAATCGTAAATTAGATACCCAGAGAAACAGTCTGATATGAAATATTAGAAAATAAAATAAAATTATACTTTAAAATAAAAGCTTTAAATGTTTTTAGGTAAACAAAATTAAATTTTTTTTCAAAATTTAAAAAAAAATGTTTTTATAAATTGTTTTTCAAAATTTAAAAAAAAATTTTCGAAATAGTTTTTTCTTAATTTTTGTCCAAATTTTTTTTTAATTTTTTCCAATTTTTAAAATTTTATTATTAAAAAAAATGTTTTTGTAAAAAAATATTCGGGTTGAAAAATATTTTCCCGATTTTGACCCATTGTAGATCCAAATTACTATATCCTTATATAGTACATCGTTGCAATGGACTTTGAAATATCTATCATTAGATATCCATATTGTCTATATTAATCTATAGTAATCCAGATATAGATCAAAAATAGGTCAAAAATCGAGGTTCTTCCGTTTTTTTCCTTATATCTCAGCCATTTGCGGGCCGATTTTCTCGATTTTAAATAGCGACCGAGCCGGAAGAATTCCCGATATATTAATGTATCAGTTATGTTTGTAAGTTATTTGGGGGCTACGGAAAGTTGATTTCAACATACAGACGGACTGACGGAAATGGCTATATCGACTTCGTTATCTATAGCGATCCAGAATATATATACTTTGTGGGGTCGCAAATGAAAAATGTAGAAATTACAAACTTATATATACCCTTGCCACTCATGGTGAAGTGTATAAAAATGTAAGGCCAAAAAAAAAATTTCCTTGAAATCCCTCAATTTCAAATCGGTCCCAAAATACGCTTGTACCGTTAAAATTTTAATTTTTAATTCTCATTTAGAATTTATTAAAATCTGAAACCATTTTACTTAGTATTTAAAGTTTTGTTAAAAAAATTTTGGAAAATGTAAAATTTAAGATTTATGTCAGAAAATGTTTATATTTCATATTCAAACATCAATGGGTAAATTACCAATTAAAAACTATTTTTAATTGAATTTTTTTCAACATATATATTTTTTTAATTTTTCTTAAAATCTTGCTACTTTGATCAAAAACTCGAAACTTTAACTAAAATGTGCAGCCTCTAAACCTTATCCGAGAGCACTGCCGATCACAAAACGTCTAATATAAGGGCCACCCTATTATACATACAATAAATGTATTTTACATTTTAATGAAACCCCACAGTACGTATGCTTGATATTCAATTTGAAATAAATAAATAAATATATTAAGTATACGCCTAATACTTACTACATGTTTATACATTATTGGTTCATTTGGTTGTACATATTTAGATTGGCTTTCCAATATCAATATCTGGCATAATTTACCCTATAATAATAATAACAATCGCATGTTATTATATGACAATCTCTACATGTAACTTTTCAATAATCTAAAAATATCTGCTCATACGATTTATTTGGCTCATTTATCGATTTATTTAGCAAGCAATTACAAACATTACAGAAATATTATGAAGATGATGACCCTGAAACGGCAAATATCCCGTAGAGTTTTTGTTTTCGGAACAATAAAGTGCTTGAGTATATGTGCATGAAATTAAAAGTAAAATATCGGTAACATCATCATCATCATCTTTAACATCCACTGGCAAATAATTACGAAAATATGGAATAAAATTCATGGGAAAGCATTCAATTATGTGAAATAAAACAATAAGTACAATTCCATGAAATCTGTATAGATGAATATTTAAAGCACTGAATATGTTCTCACTTTATAGGTCAGGGCATAAACGGAATCATCAGATTGACATCCCAGTGAACAATATTTGCCAAATTCAGTGGTCAGAATTCTTACCGACAGTCTGCACAAGTTGCCAAAGTCTGTACGACATTGTGCCGAAATTGTTGTCTTGGGAAATTCGTAAATTGTTTGAGACTTGGCGGGCAGCATTTAACACATATCTGATTGATATCGAACAAATGTCTAACCAAAACATTAGCAATTTGTTACAAAATTCTGACCATTATTTGATTTTTGCAAAAATGGAAAATTCTGGTTTTAATTTTTGACCTAGTTTTAATTTATATATAGATTACTAAGTCATTAATATAGACAGTATGGATATCCAATAATAGATATTTCAAAGACCTTTGCAATAGCGTATATAAGGCCAAAATAAATCGGACCTAAAACTGGTCATAATCGGGAAAAATATTTTCTACCTCAAATTTATTTTATAATGTTTACTGTGATTATATTTTATTTACCACACATTTCCATAATCTTTAAGGCAGATTATGAAAACTCATTAATTTATTCTAATACATTAAATTTCGTTAATTTTTGAGTATTCTTTTAAGCACAATATGTGAATTTTATAAAATTTTCAGTATTTTCTGTTTTTCATTTTCCGTATTAATGTTTTCTTTTGTATTTATGTATATTTCTTGTTTTTTGTTTTTGCAGCATTATCACCAATTATTTTGTGGTCTCACTGGCAGTGGCGGATATGTTGGTGGCTCTGTGTGCCATGACCTTTAATGCTTCCGTTGAAATATCCGGTAAATGGATGTTTGGTTCAATAATGTGTGATATGTGGAATAGTTTTGATGTATATTTTTCAACAGCCAGTATTATGCATTTATGCTGTATCTCAGTGGATAGGTGAGTAAATTGTTTGCATGAACATATCCCCCAACCCACATGTATGTATTCAAATAGAAAACAAATAAACTATTAACCCTAAAAAGGCTAAGAAATAAGTTAACAAAAGACATTTTTACATTTTTACCGTAATTATACTTAAAAAAACACACTCTTTAAGTGGAAATTGTAGGCCAAACGGAAGATTTCGTAAATTCTTTTGGAAATTTTTAAAAGTCCCCCAAACGACTTGTATCCACAACTCATTTGATGAGTTAACCATAACAATTTTAACATTTTTACAAGTTTTTTAAGTCACTGTATATTATGTATATGATTACGGTACCCATAATATGTTTAAGTTACTATTCACATGATTGCAGCAATCATATATATATATATATATGATTGTAGTACATGTTATACTTCAGCATATTGTGTTGTTCTCGGATTATGTTTATCGTACTCTGAGTACAACATATTATTATAATAAGGATTCATCATGAATATGATTGCCATAAGCATATATTTATTTACTACAATCATATTGCTACAATGACATGAATTGAAAAATATTATGGTTACCGCAATCATATACATAAATACAGTAACCATAATATTGTTAAAAAACTTTGAAATGGTTATGGTAAACATATAGCCCTTTCTTGCCTTTTTAGGGTTAATTATCAAAATATTCACCATTTGCCAAAAATGTAACTGGTTTCTATTTTTGTTTGGTTTTTCATGTCATATTATTTACAGATATTATGCCATTGTCCAGCCATTGGATTATCCCTTAATTATGACACACAGGCGTGTGTTTATTATGCTGATTATTGTTTGGCTGGCGCCCGCTCTTCTATCATTTTTACCCATATGTTCCGGTTGGTATACGACCGGCGATAATTGGAGTTACTTAAAATCAAATCCGCACGTAAGTTTTTGCAAATAAATTTGTATATTGTTTTCAGTTTTTTTTTTTCCTTCTTTTTTTTTTGTAATTAATTTGTAACAGAAATGAAAATTGTGTACAAGCCTATAATTAAAGTAATTTTTATGGCATTCATGAATATAATTTATACGGTACTACATTTAAATAAATGAATATGTATTATAATTAAACATACATATGTATATGTATATTAGGGTGGTCTCGTTTGTATGGAGAAAATATACGGTGTCGATTATCCCAACTAAAATGAAATATTCGTTTATTTGAAGAGATCATTTCTCAAAATGTTTGTCTGCGAGCATCAGAATTCATCCAAAAGCAGAGATATTGGGAACCATAAGAATTGAAACCGAGAGACCTTCATTTTGCATGTCCGAAATGATTACACCGAATAATTACTTGAGATGAAAAATGGATCCATTACGAAAACCCGAAGTGTATCTGAAAACCAGCCGAATCGACACCAAAGCCAAATATCCATGGCGCTAAGGTGATTATCTGTTTTTGGTGGGAGCAAAATGATCCTAGCTATTACGATCATCACAGGGAACCTGTACCGAACGCAACTGATTCGTTTAAAGCGAGCAGAAAGCGTAATATTCCATCAGAAAGCGTAATATTCCATCATAACAAAGCTCGGCCTGATGTTGGGACGTTTCGCCTCACCCGCTTTATAGTCCAGACCGTGTCTCGTTCGACTACTATTTCTTTTGATCGATGCAGAAAGCTATGTTTGGAATACGCTTCACTTTGGAACAGAGTATACGAAATTGGTGTGATTCGTTCTTGACCTCAAAATATGAGGAGTTCTTTTGGCTCGGAATCCATATGTTGCCAGAAAGATGCGAAAAAGTCATAGCTAACAAGGAACAATACCTTGAATAAATTTATATTCTACAAACGTTTCAAAATAAAAGCAATAAATTTAAAAAAATCCCACATTTTTAAGTCATACACCCAATATTTTTTGACTTACACAATAACTTCATGTGCAGCATTGAAAGCGCCTTTCAAAGACCTTTTATATTATACCAATATTTACTTAATATGTTTCTTTTGCGAGTAATATGAGAAAAATCACAAAAAACCTTTGTCCATCTCACCAAATACTGACTCTAGGACAAAATTTTGAAGAAGGGTATCTTAGAATGAATTAAACTTTTATTTTAGTTGGCGAAATTCACAACTTTTTTTGTGGAGAGCCACCCTAATGTATACGGTATATAAATTTACACTTACTACAAAACTAATACCAACAGGACATAAAGTACTTTTAAAAGGATTGTAATTGATGTTGTAACATCATGATTTCTACACAATGAAAAACAATCTTAATTACAGTACAAACATGGAGTGAATTTGAATTATATTATAATTAACTCAAAGATACTTAAACTAAGGAAAATATATTCTTGGTCAGAAATACGAGTGATTACAGATTGGGGGACATTTTTTCGTTTATATAGGTTCGGCAATTTATTTACGATTTAGAAATTTTTGTGTTTTTCATTTAAAAAAATAAGTTAAAATGCATTTTATCTTAAGTTAAAAATTGGTGTTGGGAATTATTCGATTTTTATTCTAATCGAATAAAAGTTCACCATGTGTGGCAAGGATATATATAAGCGACCCCACAAAGTATATACAGTTAGGGACAAAATTGTTCACATAACAAATATAAATATAAATAAATAATTTTTTCTTCTTCACGGTTTTTATTGAAATTTTTTAAATTGGTTTTAATCTTTACATTATGCTTTAATAAAAAAAAGATAAAACTAACAAAAAATATTAAATTCACTTTTTAAATTTAAAAAGGTTTCACATGTTATAGGGCCCATACACAACACCATCATGGATGTTCAATCAAGTGATTGTGCAATTAAGCTCGAAGCACACACTACACCAGCATGCTGGTACAAAATTCATTTTTTACCAAAAATTGTGTGGAAAAGCTGATAATGAATAACGATAAAATATGTGCTGCACTTATTATTGCTATTATCCTAAAACTAAAACAAAAAAGGAGTAAAAGAAAATGTGTTTGGATGAAGAAATGGATAAAAAACGAAGGAGAACTAGGTTTTATTTAACTTTTATGAGTTAATTTTTCAACACACGATTCAATCTTGCTGGTACAATCATAAAAATATCAATCTATTTTTGATAAAGCACCAGCAGCTGGTACAATCACACCACAAGCTCATACACGGTCAATTAGCTGGCACAATCACTTGATTGAACCTTCATGATGGTGTTGTGTATGGGCCCTATTAGCTGTGAACAATTATGACCCATGACGAAAATCCTTACGTTATTGGCTATTAGTATTTCGTGCGCCCCCCTCTTACAGTTTTAACAGCTTTTATTCGTTTTGGCATACTATTTACAAGATTTATTAGCACCTGTGGGTTAATATTTACCCACGCCTCGATAGAACGCTCTTAAAGTTCATTGATGGTTTTCGCTGGGTCTTTTTTAGCCAATATTTTCCTTTTGAATATTGACCAAAGGTGTTCAATCGGATTTAAATCCGGAGACTGGGGTGGCCAATCTAAAAGTTTAATCCCATTTTCTTCTAACCGCTTTTTAGTAATTCCGGCAGTGTACTTCGGGTCGTTGTCTTGTATGAAGATGTCATCCTGACCCGGCTCTAAACCAAATATATCCAAACTTGGTATGTATCTTCAAGGATTATAATGTAATCTTTGGCACACATTCTGCCAGTTATTCGGCGTAGTACACCCAACTGTTTTCCACGAAAACAGCCCCAAGCCATCAAAGATCCACCTCCAAATTTCATTGTGCTTGTAATATTTCGCTCTTGGACTCCAATTCTTTTATCAACCCATGTCCATTGGCGCCCATCAGACCCAATACGGTTGATTTTTGTCTCATCTGACCAAGTTACCTTCATCCAGTCGTCTGTCGTAAAATGCTCGTACTTTTTTGCAAAAGCCAACCGCTTTTTTCGATTTTGTTCGCTTAAATAAGGTTTTTTAAGTTTTGTTCTTGTCGCTAGGCCGTTGGATTTAAACATCTTCGAATGGTTTTGGAACTTGTGTTTAAACTATACTCTTGGTTGAGTATTTGTGTGACCTCAACAGCTGTATTAGCCTCACCAGACACAATCAATCGACGAGCTTCTCGAGCATCGGCAAGCGAAAGTTTTTTTGGACGACCATATTTATTTCCCGTGGAGTTTAAACTATTCTAATTCTTTATTTTATTCACTAACCCTATTGATATATAATATTTTTAAGCGATTTCGCGATATGGGACACCTTCCATTATGTCTTTTGCCACATTTCGTTGCAATAGGGGAGTCTTAGCTTTTCCCATTATAAAAGGCTAAATAAATTATTTAAAAGAGTAGTATTTTATTTAAATAACTTTAAATAATGTCCTTTGCTTACGTTATTAAAATTTTTTTTTTATATTTTTTAAAAATTAAGAAAAAGATCTGAGGGTCAAAAATGTTCACACACGTGGATATAGTTGTTTAATTTATTTTTAGTAAAAAAGTAACGGTACTCCAAAAAATGTTGCCATACAATAAACAACATTGTGCCAGACTACATAACACAAAATGGGTTGCCAGACCTAAGTTTATAAAAAAAAATTTTGTCTAGATATATCTTTAATCATACTTTTTGTGAACGATTTTGTCGCTTACTGTACATAGTATATTCTGGAACGTTGTAGATAGTAGAGTCGATATGGCCATGTCCGCCTGTATGTTGAAATCAAATAATTTTCATACGCTATTCATTCATCGGGTTCGGTTGCTATTTAAAATCGAGAAAATCGACCTAAAAATTACTAGATTTTGTACCTATTTTTTATCTATTTCTGGATTCCTAAGTCATAAGCATAGATAATATGGATATCTAATGATAGATATTTCAAAGACCTCTCTAACGGCATACAATGGGTAAAAATCGGAGAAATTTATTGAGTTTTTCATACTTAAAATTATTATTTTTTCCAGAAATATGAGTTAGACTCTTTTGTTGCTTAAAGGCATTTAAACAAAAATTGATTTTTGGTCAGAAATATGAATGATAAATGCGTTTTAACAAAGTTATTATGCAAATTCTAAAATAAATACTAAAAATGTATTTCTGTTTTCGTTTTTCTGTTGGGCCTTCCTGTTGTCTTCCTCTTAATAAGTTTAAAAACCTATTGGTTATTCCTGCATACATCTTCAAGATGTACATGAACTAGCATGTAAAATTGCGCTTGTACTCGTTTCCCTCCTCAATTTTTTGGTCGGTTGGGCTGATACTTATTTCCATAAAAAAATCTTGTCGGCGTTGATATTAACGACAACTGTCTTAAAAGGAAATTCTAATTTAGTTGTGCTTTTTTTTTATTTATAATTCAGTTTTTCTCCCATTCCGTTCACAATATCTACATATTACTGCAAGTAAATACATATACATACATACTCTCCCTTAAGCAAAGAACAACCTGCCTCACTTTAAGAATTCTTAGTTTGTTTCACATACATTTGCCTGGTATATGTAAGTATTATGTTGTGCCGCCTTGAATGTTGTATAGCTTGTATATTTTTCTTCATCATAGTCGTCTTCTTCAGTGTTTATGCTTCAAGTTAATATTTTATTTTTTTGTATTCAGATCTTTTTTGTGTCTGTTCATGAGTGAGTAAATGTAGAACTATTAAACTACCTTGACATATTTGTTGTTATTAAATTGTGCCACATCGGGGAACGTCTACGAGTTTTAAATTATTTCTTAATGAAGATTGAAATAACACAAACATGTGTGTAACAAGCAAGAAAGTATGGTCGGTCAAGCCCGACCATATAATACCCTACACAAAGTAAATGAGCAAAAACATTTTTCTTTCAAAATTTCAATAATTTATATTCCTGAAGGATTTTCGAAAGTGGGCCTTATATGGGAGCTATGACCAATTATGGACCGATCACCATGAAATTAAGTGGTATGATTAATGTCTGTGTGAAAGTTATTTACGTTGCATTTTATGTGTATACCAACATTTTTAAGAGATTTATGCTCGTTCAAGTGATTATCGGAAGCAGGTCTTATATGGGAGCTATGACCAATTATGGACCGATCACCATGAAATTAAGTGGTGTAATTAATGTATGTATGAAAGTTGTTTATGTTGCATTCTATGTGTATAGCAACATTTTTAAGAGATTTATGCTCGTTAAAGTGATTATCGGAAACAGGTCTTATATGGGAGCTATGGCTAATTATAGACCTATCATAATAAAATTTGGTGACATGAATTTTCTGTATATAAAACTTATTTGGAGAAAAACTTGTGTAGATACCTATATAAATTAAACATTTACGACCGATAAAGTCCAATTTCGGGAGGACATTTGTATGGGGGCTAGGTGAAATAATGGACCGATTTCAGCCAGTTTCAATAGGCTAGGTCCTTGGGCAGAAAAAATGATATGTACCAAATTTTATCGAAATATCTTCAAGATTGCGACCTGTACTCTGCGCACAAGGTTTACATGGACAACCAGCCAGCCAGACGGACGGACGGACGGACGGACATCGTCTAATCGACTCAGAAAGTGATTCTGAGTCGATCGGTATACTTTAAGGTGGGTGTTAGACTAATATTTTTGGGCGTTACAAACATCTGCACAAATCCAATATACCCTCCCCACTATGGTGGTGTAGGGTATAAAAAGACTTTATTTGACTGTGTCAATTTCTTGCCTATTCGATATGGGAATTTCATGTACTATTTGTATTTTTCATTACAGTAACATATTTGACATTGATACGTATTAAAGACTGACATTTAAGAGTCTATTTTTGGAATACAGATGCCAGAGATAAAATAAAATTTGAATTTTAAATAAACACCTTTAAATAAAAAAAATAACAAGTTTTTCTTTGATATTTTTAATTCTTTAAAAAATCTTAATAGATATTTATATTCAGTAAGTTATAGAGATTTTCAGATTTTTATTTATTTCTTTCCTTTATTTATTTAACTTTCCCAATTTTCCGTACATCTTCCATCATTTCTGGGAATCCTTAAGTCTGTTGTTCCCTGTATAACACTTAAATATATTCACCTTAGTTCCCACAAAGTACATATTTGTAGTATTAATTTTTATAAAATTATAGTTAAATATATCCGTGTGTTTGTGTAAAACACGCTCACGTACAAAATACCAGAGAAAAATTAATACAATTCGCACTGAATGTTTTACTTTGTCCTAGGCAGCTGGGTATTAAAAATCAGCTTAATCGGTTGTATATAAAAAAAGTTATGAACCAAAATATTTGACAACCTAGAAATTAATATAATTTTCCTTAGATTGTTGTTTAATATGCATATGAGTTTGGTGAGTTGTATTTTAATTGTTGTTGTTGTATTTTTTACACTATTGGTCAATTCACAAGGTCTCTTATCATGTCATGTCCTAATATTTCACATTTTATTTATTGATTTTCAAGCAAAAAGTGTCCTATAATAATACTATTTTCTATGCTATGTTTATTGTGTTATCGTAACGAACCAGCAGAGACCAACGCCGAATGCCTAAAAGTCGCCGAGTCGTGATATATATATATGACAATACGATTGATAAGAGACCTTGTGAATTGACCATATGTGTGTTTGAATGGGCCTCTATGTTGAAGTGAGTATAGTTGTTATTATTCTAAGTAGTTGTAGATGGAGATATTCAAACCGAATATATTAATCTTACTTGTTTAGTTACTGATTTATTGTCCAATTTATTTAATTATTAAATAAGCGGCAAGAATTTTATTCAAATCATCAATTAGCCCTAATTTAATAAAAATTCTGTTAAAAAAATTCTACTTATGAAACCAGAGCCATTAAATTTATACAATAAATTCATTGTGATAAATTTCGTACAACCAAAGGCTCTTAGAAAATATTAGACACGTGTTTAAACACTCCTACTTTCTATTTATACATATTCCTGTATGTAAAACTAAAATTCTATTCCATTTTTAATATAAAATGTCTACAAACTTTGAAGGTCATCGACACGCTTTTAATAAAAGTCAATACAAAAATACATACAAAAGCCAACAAAACATAATAGAACACTTCCCTTATTACTGTTCTGTTCTTCTAATAATATACCAGTAAGGGGAACATTTATTCAACTGTATTTAAAACATTACTTTACTAATACATACTCATAGTCTGTACCAATATAAGTATATGTATATTAGAATGGTCCTTATTTTGAATTATTTGACTTTTCGATGTTCTCCAAGTCTAAAATTGTTCTCACTCATTCAAAAAACAAAATGCAGAAAATTTGGAGCATAATCGGATAACGTTTATAGGTTGGACATTTTATTTGAAGTTTCGGGTCAAAAGTGAATGTAAATGTTACTATTTTGCTTGCAATATATGAAAAACCCTGAAAATATTTAGAAGGGGGCAAGGTTTGTGGAGCTTTCAAATAGTAACTTTAAGATTTTGACATAAGTCTTTGGTATTGATGAAAATCTTAGGACTTGTAAATTAATATTGTAGTAAAATTATATAATTTTATAAATTTTTCGGACATCATTTGCATTAAAAGCTCCAAAAATAAGAGTGACAACTCTTTCGAATATCGGTGCTTTTCGTTTTTAAAAATTGTTACTTAATCTTTATTTTCTGGGTCTGGGAGGTCTATGTCCGCTTAAATGATGCAAATTTTAATTTACATATAAATCTAAAATTTAGGGACTTTTGCGGAAAAGAACTTAAAAAATACGGCCCTTTTTACATGTTCCAACTATGGAGCTTGTATCTTTTTATATGAACAAGATAACTGATATCAGGTTTATTTGTTTTATTCATTTTATCGCAAATGTATTCAAAAAAGCAACCATGTCTAAAAAACCAAAAAGAGATCGAGCCAAATTAAAAAAAGAAGTAAATAAACCTAAATATCTCTTGAACTGAAAAGATTTAAGCATACTTTTTGTAGACCTTCTCAAGGACTATTTATATTTTATTTTTGCTCATTCGGATCATGAATGGATTTTTAGCGATTTTTTTTTTTAAATGGGAGACCCGATTGCACCGACTGGCCCCCATTACACCTAGGAAGTTAAACAACTGCAAATCAGCTTGAAAATACCTCAGCATATCAGCTTGAAAATACCTCAGCAAATCAGTTAATCTGCAAAAATAATATATTTTCAGCGAATTTTTTTTTTTTTTATATATATGTTAGTTTATTGATATGTTTTTATTGAATATCGTGACAAAATTTTGAACCCTTTTACCATAGGTCAATTTCAACGTCCATGCAAGACCAATATATCCTGGAATTTATATAAACAAAATTTATGTCAACGAGAAGATAATTTTGTGTAGAATACCAGTGAAAGAATATTTTTTTTATTTTAGTCTCCATTTATGTAATATTCAACCAATAAGAGAAAAAATACAGAATAACCAAAAAAAGAGCTGCCCAAAAAAACTAAAGATAGTTTTGAAAATGAAATGACCCATATATGTTTTATCAAAAACATTTTTCGCTGCACCAAACCAAAATGTCAATTTAATTTCACTGTGTAATTGATTATTGTGTAACTTTTTTTATTTTATGTTTTTTTCTATATAATCTTTTTGAGCAAAGATAATAAAATTTGAAAGATCAAAATTCAAATTAATTGAATCATCTTAGCTTCAGTTATTCAGAAATGTTGATTAATACATTAAGTAAATATAAATTCAGTTTTCAAAAATCGTGAATTAACTCGCGAGTTTTTAAAAATTAGAAAAATTTAAAATAGCAATGGCTAAACGGCAACATAGAGTATATCCACAGTTGCAGTTTTGATTTTGCTTTTAATTGATTGAAATTGTTATTACAACTGATAAAAATATTTTTTTTATAGTTCTAATCAATAGTTATGAATTTATGAACCTTTTCCGGAAACCCTTCCATTAACGTTTTTTTTTTTTTTTGTGCTCTTCAATTCTCTTTTAACAAGATACCAATATCTCTCCACTGGTCTAAGCTTCAGGCAGTTTGAAGGATTTGCCTCTGTTGGTACAAATAACACATTAGCGGTATTCAGTGTCTTGTGCGTTTTAGGTTGCAATTGTTTGCTATTGCAATAATTTTGCCATTGACAGTGAGCGGTATTTTAATCAACATTGCAATGCTAGATGCAAATTAGGTAACAGCTGATAGACAGAATTATTGGTCGAGAAAATGTATAAAAAGTGTTTGAGTATTTTGAGAAATTGTTTTAAAATGCCGCGAAATAATCCAGAACAATTTTTATTTCATCTAGCGTCCACTTTTTGTTGAGTTTTTCTCTTTTTAATTTTTATTTAGATGGTCGGCTCCATTGCTTAAATTTTGTGTGACGATATTAAATAATTGTTTACAAATATCAGCTGTTTTTTTGCTACGCAATACACGCAGCATAAAAAGCTATACAGTTTTAGTATTGCCCAAAAGCAATTTGCACTTTCGCAAGACCATATGCATCAAACACTGAACTCCGCTATTATTCTTCTTGTACCACTCAAGACCTTACCTACCATAGTGACAGGATGCCAAATCAGGCCAAACATAAGTGGACACATTAAGGAGTCTTATGAATGCAATCATCCTCTTTTGCAAACATTCCTTAATGTACATTTCTGTATTTATAGAGTCTTTGTAACAAATGTTTGACTTCTTATGCTGCAACTGCATATTGCTTGCCATGCCAAGAACTTTTTGGGACAATTTTCTGCTTTTGGGTCCTAAAATTTTCTACAATATTCCCTAGAGCATCAGAAACATAAAAATATTGAGCCGGAAACTGCGAGAAATTTTCCATATATACGCTTCGTCATATATTATGCCGCAGGTATATTTTTGTATGACTTCATTTTCTGTCAGGAACTTTTTAAGACTTGTATGCTTTAACTTTTCGTACCAAATAGTCAGAGTACTGAGCTACCCGGGCTCCTTTCCTACCGGATGTGTTGGGAGCTCTTTTGAAAATGCTTTCTATTTATTGGCTTTAGAAATATCATGTGGACCATTCCTTCAACATGAACCAGATTTTCTATCAACTGACAAGTTCTTCCGATACCGTTTAATAACATTGGAATCTGTTTGACGGCAGATCTTTGATTTATAATTTTCAGAGTATATTTAAAATTATCTGAACTATAAGATTATGTATAGGTTTTACTTAAAATTCGTAACAGTAAGGAAAGCTCTCATTCGCCAAATTATGGCCAAAAAAATATTTTTTCCCGAAAATCACAAAATTTAAAACGTAGTTACGAAAAAACTGTAAGAGGTATTGACATAATTTTTTCATATTTTTATTCTCTATTATTATCTCAATAAATCCCAATGTGATGATCAAGAAATTCGGAAATTTGTTTAACAAAATGTTTAAAAATTTGAAACTGCCGTTAAAAAAATAATTTTTTTTGGCCATCCCTGCGAATAGGTTAACGGTATTCTACAAAGACAAAAACTCATACGAATGTAAATACGGATATATTTTAAGTAAAAATTAGCTTTTATTTTAATATTTCTTAAAATATGTTAATTTTGTTAATTTTTTCTTCTTCAAGTGGCCTGAGACACGTTAATGGTCTGGGGAATTTTTAATAACTTTAAAATTTTTTAACCAATTTTTATCTTTTATATCTCATTAGAACGATATTTACGTACACATTTTGATTCTTATGTATTCGATTGCAAAAATAATTATTTAGTAGCAACATTTTTACAAAAACTGAAAAATTTGCATTTTTTCGGAATTTTAACGATAATACAGTTTGTGGGTCAATTTGACCCAAAGGAGATATAGGTTTAATCTGAAAAATATTTTTTTGACTGTAATTTTCATTAATATAAATAAATCTACATATTTATGTAACATAATGCAGAAAGTTAAGGAGTTTTACAAATTTATTTCATATAAATAGTAAAATTTTGCATATATCTGACCTTTGACCTCGATGCGCGTCCCAAAATAGTTGTTCGATTTGTCTCAAATTTTCAGTACTTATCTTTTAGACCTAGTGTCACAATATTCCACTCGGCACTCTTTGAAAACTTAAAACAAAAAAAATCGGCTGTCACCCTAATACTTATATGGGTAAATTAAATACTAAAACAATTTTTTATTTTTTTGGAAAATATTCCTTCTTTTTCCCAAAACTCGAAACTTCAAATAAAATGTGCAACCTCTAAACCACAAATTATACAGATATGAATCAGCTGGTTTCAGTATCATGGCAATAGAAAACAAGCAAAAGAAAATGTCAAAATAGTAGTTGCGTTGTTGCCTATTGAAAATTGTTGTTGTTGCCATTGAAAAGTGGTTAAAGAACGTCAAAATAAACATACGGGTCAATAATTATTACTTTTTTGACAACAATCATTTGTTGCATATCTATAATAAACTGAGCTCTAAACTTTATCCGATTTTGATAAAATTTCGGTTTTTAGATAACGATGTACTATTCTAGAGCTTGAGAGCTATAATAAAAAATAAAAGTGCTAAATAAGGGCCACCCTACTCTGTAAATTACACCCAGCAGGAAAAATTGTAGGACTTCACTTTGTAGGGCTATTATAGACCTTGAAAGCTATAATAAACAATAAAAGCGCAAAATAAGGGGCACCCTACTGTGTAAATTACACCCAGCAAGAAAAATTGTAGAACTTCACTTTGTAGGGCTTCTAAATGAATATGCTATATGCTTTCCACTCTACCTTCTCACAGCATACGTTCTAGAAGGAATTTGCTTCTCCTTCTAAAAAATTTCATATACATTTGAAATTGCATTGCAAAATAAGGTCTAACAAACCAATATTTAAAATTCACCCGATTGGTTTTGGAATTATTCATATCTCTTGTCTCTCTGTAATCAAATTTATTTTGCTCTATAAAAGTTCGCGAGAAGTATTTTGTTATATCTAAAACTACATACATATGTGCTTCATTAAGGTCTATTTTTTCGGTTTTATACTGAATTTATTAACAAAATTTTCACACTTTTAATAGATGTTTCTATGTAGATATTCTATGAGGGATTACGCGGAAGGTCTCCTTACGGGACCTCAACGGAATACCTTCTAACATGCCTTCTTAAGTTGGCCTTATATAAGCCATCTAACAGGAGCGAGTATCCAAGAGATTGTCTCTCAATTACACGCCGAGTAAAATTTTAACGATTTTGCAATTCGGCTGGGCGTCATTGGATCTGCAAAATAAGGCCTTTAGGAAGGCCTATTTACTGCATATTTTTCCTGCTGAGCACCTGTAGGCAAACATCACATTTTTTCCAACCAATTCATTTCGACAGTTTTCCTTTTTTTACTCTATGAGTATCTAATGCATTTGTTTATATACACTAAGTTAAAGGTAAAAATGCCTCAAGATGAGTTGGATGAAATGAGTCTATACAACATTTACTTTGTTGTTGTAGTTGTTTTTGCTTTGTATGTGGAAATTGATTTATCTGAGATGAAATGCGTTTAGTTCTTAAACATTAAATGTAATATTGAGCTTGTATGTGTTGAGTGCTTTCTGAAAATAGTGGTAGTATTGGTTATAGTATGCTTAGCTGTGTTTTTCCATTATTATATTTAGATTTTATTATTTGCTCTTACTTACTTTTAGTTTTAAAACAAAAATCTTAAAGTAGGAGTTAAGTGAGTCTTAAAAGTATGTAAAAATTTAGTAATTCAACATGTGTTAAAAGGAATTTCATAATTATGGGAATCAAACAGGAAAGTTGTCATTGTTTTTATAACAAATGAAAGTTTTTTTTATTATATAGTTCAATTTCTAAAAAACATTAGTAAAACATTAGCGGTTGACAAGCCAAAACATTAATGAACTTTCAGGTTCTACTAATGTTTCCTGTGTTTATTTAACACAAGATATCAAATCGGTATTCTCATGTTGACATAATACCTCTTTTTATAACACCCTCTTTTATATCAATCTATACGTGTTGGGACTTTCATAAATTCACTCTTTTCAATTCTATTACTGTGCTATTTGCTCGACAGAAACAAAAGACATTAAGTAAATGTTAATGCAAAAACATAATTACTTTATGGTTTTTAGAACACAAACAACATTTTAACAACTTAGCAGACGATAACCTAATAAATATCAAGACACAAGTAATAAAAGTTGGGGCCAAATGTTAAGAAAAAGAAAAACTAGATAACATAATCAAAAGTAATTTGTGAATTCTTTAAGCAGAAAGTAAAATCGATTAAATTATTAAATTTTGGTTAAATGACACTTATGCCAATATACATATCATTTAAAGATATTATAATTTTATATAGTATGTATAACTCCCCCTAGAAAAATGTTAGCTTTTGTATGATTTACATATGTCGTTGTCTAGGTTATCTTAACATTATCAAGTCTCCTGGTTTTTTCAGCATTTTAACAATTCAATAAGTGCCCAAACAGTATGGCATACATAGAGAACGCTCTACTAGGAAAATACAGTCGACTCGGTGTTGTTACCTTCACCGTTTTGTCGTTAGTAAAGTGAAGGCTCTAGATCAGTGATGATCATGCCATACAACAATTGTTTGAAAAATTTACACACATTTGTTATGCTCTTTTAAAAACTTTTATTCATTCATCGTTGAGCAAGCGATGAAAACACATGCGGCGGACTATCGTCATTTTTTTTAGAAATCATTAAGCATTGTTGTTGGTTGTTTTTGGACGAAGCATAGCAAACACATGCTTTTCAATTACAATTGAAGACAATAAAACAAAGTCAGATATAAATAAAAAATTTAAGAGAATTTCGGCTGTATAATGTATATTTTTTCTTTTCCTTAACATTTAAATTACATTCATTTAATAATTTGGCTAAATCTGATAAAAAATCTATATCTAAACTTTTTTTATTTTTTTCTTATTTTAAGTTTTTGACATTATGTTTGCTGGGTAGCTCTCTCACCAATACATCTTCATTTTTATTTTTGAACACCACTGCTCTAGATCAGTGGTGCCAAAACACATACCATCAAAGCTTTGGTTGTGTTGGTAAAACAGCGGAGAATAAAAATCAGCTCAACATATGAATGTCGTACACTGAGAAACTGAATTTGTTCTCTGAGATGACCACAAAGCAACAAACACATGATAATTATAAGAAAACACACAAGTAAGCTTATAGTGTATGTGTATCAAAGTAACGTCAGCAAAATTTTCTTGCCCTATTACGCGTGCTAGGGAATTGTGATCTTGGGTGACACTGCTCTAGATATCTCCAGGGCATTTGAGTAGCTTATCAGAACCAACTATGTTTGGCGTCGGTAATAAACTATCTGAATTTATATCATCGATCGCACTATAAGAAGAACCTCAACAAAAGAGTTCAAGAACTGCTGCGGAATAGAGAAGTTCTCCGATATGTCTCCTATTATAATTATTATTATGTATCAAGTGACTAATGCCACGAATTGACACATTTTGATCATCATGAATACTACGCTGCACACCATCAATCGCTTGTTCTGTGCTTACTGTACGGCGTCGTTAGGTATGCGTATTATCGTTAAGAGTAAAAGTATTGCGAAAACGATCTACAGTTTTTCGAAATCATAGCTCTGATGGACGATTATGAGCAACACAAAATGCATGTAATGCCCGATGAGTTTGTCGAATTGAACTATGGTTTTCAAAATAAATTTTTTATAATAAATTGCCAAACGAAACTAACCTGTCCAATCAGCTATCACAGAAAACTGTGGTGCCAATTTTAAGTCACTATTTTGCTATAAATTGGAGGTGATTTCAATTAAATATATTTGATATTTTTTTTACCAATTTAACCCTCAGAGGCACAACCAGGTCTGTGCAGGCTTTTTGCATATAAAAGTGTGTATAATTTTATTGTTTTTCGTGTTAGAGACTAATCCATTCACAATGAGCCTAAAATCAAACTGATTGTGGATCCGGGTTCGGCTTAATTAGGATTTTCAAATATTTTGGTTCAAACGTCATAAGGAGGTCTATGCAGACCTATGAATAATTGGACTCCGCGAACGTGGACGAAACATGTGACGGAAAACAAAATATATGCCTATTGGCCTTACTTTGTTTGTCGGAATATTTAAGTCAATCCATCAGACTCCTCCTGAGTTGTGGGACATTAATGGAAACCCTATCTTCTAGACGACGATGTCTGCTATCCGATGTAAACAGATTCTCATTGCATAGCAGTACATGATTCGCTTCTAGTAGTAAGTAAATCGGCCGGCATCGACGATGTTTGGAACATGCTCATAAACAGCATGGAGCGTCGATATGTCCCGGATATCCAGATAACAGATGTTGAGCAATTGTTTTCATATCTAGGCCGTACTCTATTCGCCCAATATATTCCATCAAAACCAGCCAAATTCGGCATACAAATCTGGTGGGTCTCCAATTACCCCCTGAAAGGAATAATTTATATTGAAAAACAAGAAAACTAAGCACGTGCGACAAACCGATGACCGTTAGCCCTGTTTTTCAATATGTTGGACGTTGCGGGATTGGCTGCATTTGTCATTCGATAAAATGACGAAACGATAGAAGAAGTGGCTTCCTTATGGATCTGGCAGAACAACTGGTGATCTCTCACGTCGAACAAAGGCCAAAAAAATTTCGATACAAATCACTTATTTGTTTATAAAGCAAAACGTTGTTTTGCCTTTAACTTTTTTGTTTTGTCACCTGTTGGGGGTATAGTGCTTCTATACACTAAAAATAATGAAAAGTCCTATAATTTCTTTTATATGAAAATTTCAAGAATTTGTTTTATTTTTGATGTCTTATTTTAATTCCTTATGTAATACATTTGGATACACAACATTTTTGGTTTTTCTATCTGGAGCATGAATAAACAATGTATTTTGAATGCCAACTCTTGAACAGGCCACGTATAGCTGCCCATGAGAGAAGCACGGCGTATGTCTTTGCGCCTTGTTGATGGACATGGCAAATGATAGACTCACTGTGAATTCCAAGCGCTTGAATTCAATTGACATGTCTGTTGGTTTCAGTGGAATACTCGGCATATGCACAATTACGGTTTTCGCTTTGCCAGTCAATATTGTGGCTTCAATCAAATTTGGCATAAATTTTTTAGTGCAAGTCTTGTGCCATTATACAGTTTAGCCGCATTTAAATTCGCAATAAAATAAGTAGTATTTAGATGAGCTGACCTTTGAATGCAAACAATGCAGTGGCATACCAGACGGTTCCAATGAATTCAAAAATTCAACTGGATAATTGACTGCGTCATCTTGATTCATTGCGGTATCAACAGATTTGTATGATAACACTGGACATGGTAACTGTGCAACTGAGCACGCATGTTTATGTACGATGTCAATTTTTGTACATGTCGCCACAGAAAAAAAAGATTTCAAGCTTGCATTGATCTCATCCGCTAGTGTCGATCGTGAAATCACGGGCAATGTTTGACAAAAATCACCAGACAATAATATCAATGCACCACCAAAAATTTATTGATTACGACGTAGGTCTTGCATTGTACGATGTAATGCTTCCAATGATTTGTTATGGGTCATTGTACATTCATCCAATATAATAATTGAAGTAAAAAAGAGTGTGGCCAGCTTAACGTTCCAATAGGAGAGACCGAATGTCATTAGTAAATCAAAAATTTAATCATTTCCATAAAAGTACACTTCTAACAGCAACAATAACACATATCTATAATACAATGCAGGTGTATAGGAAGAGAAAAATCGAATGGTCAGCGCACAAATAAAATGGCAATCGTAATAATGACTGAAAAGATTCAGCTCAACATCCCAATTAGAAAGACCGAATCTCATTGTTTGATAACTTTTCAAGTGACAATAAAAAATCATGATATGGAAAATGGAGGGCATTTTGTTGATATTTTTATGAGAATACTTATATAGGTTAATCTAAATGCCACATCTCCGGAACCACTGAGCCGATTTCCTGCTAACTTCACATAAACCATCTACAGACTATCCCTAAATTACCCTGTATATTTATTTTCATTTTTATACCCTTCACCATTAGTGGCAAGGGTATATATAAGTTTGTCATTCCGTTTGTAATTTCTACATTTTTCATTTGCGATCCCACAAAGTATATATATTCTGGATCGTTATATATAGCGAAGTCGATATAGCTATGTCCGTCTGTCCGTCTGTCCGTCTGAATGTTGAAATCAACTTTCCGTAGCCCCCAAATAACTTACAAACATAATTGATATATCAATATATTGGGAATTCTTCCGGCTCGGTCTCTATTTAAAATCAAGAAAATCGGCCCATAAATGGCTGAGATATAAGGAAAAAACCGGGACAACCTGGATTTTTGGCCTATTTCTGATCTATATCTGGATTACTAAGTCATTAATACAGACAATATGGATATCTAATGATAGATATTTCAATGTCCATTGCAACGATTTATATAAGGCTATAGTAATTGGGACCTACAACGGGTAAACATAGGGATAATTATTTTTTAACTCGAATATTTCTTTTAACACAAACATTTTTTTCACTAATAAATTAAAAATAATTAAAAAAAAAAATGGAAAAAATTAAAAAAAAACAATTTCGAAAAAAAAATTTAATTAAAAATTTTAATAAAAATTAAAATTTTTTTAAATTTTGAAAAACAATTTGAAAAAAAAATATTTATTTTTGATAAACTATTTAGAAAAAAAAAAAATTAATTTTATATAATTTGGTGAAGGGTATATAAGATTCGGCACAGCTGAATATAGTTCTCTTACTTGTTTATATATAGATTTTCATTAAACTTTACATGTGCTAATAATAATTTACTTATTCATATACATATTAGTACTTTAATTTGAATTTTCCAAAAAAAAAAAAATTAATTATCTTTACTATAAACGTATATTATTATTTTTGACAAATATTCATTTACTTGTGTGTAAACAAATTTGTAGAAAACATGTCTATAGATGTGAATTAGGATGATCCTAAAATTAATAAACTTTCCTTAGAAGTTTGTACTGTTTTGCGGAATAAAAAGACAATTGAAAATATAATGAAAATCATTGAACGATATTTACAAGACTCAGTGTTTTTTTTTTCAAAATTTTGTGCAACTTATTATAAAATCAAAGCTAAATATGGTTATAGTTTATAGTGCGACTTCTTATATTATGATTTTCACTCTAAATGGAATATGGAGGATTAATACAATTTTGGATTACTCTAATGTGCATACCTATCATTTGTTATCATACATATGTATAAAATTAATTACCTTTCAGACAAAGCGACAACATCAGTTTGATTTAATTAACTTAATTAATATTCAAACATTCTTATGTTCAAAACTCACGACCTAGATTTTGTATATTTATGCCATAAACATGTAAAGAATGTTTGTTCATTAACATAATCAGCATTTAATTTATGTGTTAAAAACAGAAGTGAAATTTCGTATAAACGAAACATATATACATTTTTTTTTTTTTTTTTTTTTGCAAATAAATCTTAATGTTAATTTTCAATTACGGGTTTTTTTAAGGTTGTTTGTGGCATAACACATAGAAGGAGGTGGAGTAATAAGTATTTAAGGATTTATTACAAAAAAGTGGGTGTTTTAAATTATATGTACGTACTTACTTAAGAGATAAATATTTGAATTTTATTTAAAATTAAGTGTAAACCATAAATCTTTGCTGGTACTGCTTATTTTGCATAACACTTCTTAAAGATATTTATGATGATATTTATGAAAAAATGCTAATTTTCCAGAATGAAAAATTAATAAACTCCTTCATATTAATGTATAATATAATATTGAGCTCTAAAAACTTTTTTAATTATTTTGCAGAATAATCAATTTAATCCAACTCATTGGCATTTATTTAATTGAATTTTTATGTCAATTATCAAAGTGCGTACTTAAAAAAAAAACTGATTGCCATCCATAAAAATCCCATAGAATTCAAAATTAAAACAATTGTCTTTCTTAATGGTTGACCAGTTCATTAAAATACAAACAGTTTGTATAAATTTATTCTAATTCTTAAGATTTTTTTCCATCAGCTAAAATTGTTTCAAAAGTATTTTCCCAACCCCTTTGGGCTGCAGTCTAAACTTAAAGTACCTCCAACATCGTGTGTTAAATGAATAGAAATAAACTTCAAAAGAACTTATGAAACTTTATTTATTTCTAATAGAATATAAAGTAAATTTGAGGTAAAAGCGTATAAAATTTTATGTTATACTCGCATTACATTTACATTAAAATAAATATTTTGTGCTAAATAAATATGTGCATAACTACGTGTGGAAATATATATTTAGTTACATTTGTATGTAATGTGTTGTATCTACACTTATTAGAAATTCTATAAGGATAAATATACATCTATGTATCCTTGAATTATAAATAATAATAAATAATTGATGCTTATACTTGACACTCTTATATTCTGTTGTTATCCTTGTGTGTACCGTTGAGTATTTATGTGCAGATAAGTATTTATAAACAATCACAAATAAACACTCAAATATACATACATACTTATATGCATGTATTTGTTTATATACATTAGGAGAGCCCTCAAAAAATGACTTGTTACCAACTTCCCAACATTAATTTTTTTGGTTCTTTTCGCTGCTGGAGACGGCCAGAGCATTTATTGGAAGTATGTCTTAAAAATAGTTTAAAATTTTTCAATAAACATAATGACCATATTGCAAGTAGGTCTAACGATGTGTGTTACTGATTTTTATACCCTTCACCATGAGTGGCAAGGGTATATATAAGTTTGTCATTCCGTTTGTAATTTCTAAATTTTTCATTTGCGACCCCACAAAGTATATATATTCTGGATCGTTATATATAGCGAAGTCGTTATAGCCATGTCCGTCTGCCCGTCTGTATGTTGAAATCAACTTTCCGTAGCCCCCAAATAACTTACAAATATAACTGATACATCAATATATCGGGAATTCTTCCGGCTCGGTCGCTACTTAAAATCGAGAAAATCGGCCCACAAATGGCTGAGATATAAGGAAAAAACCGGAACAACCTCGATTTTTTGCTAATTTTTTATCTATATCTGGATTATTAAGTCATTAATATAGACAATATGGATATCTAATGATAGATATTTCAAAGTTCATTACAACGATTTATATAAGGCTATAGTAATTTGGACCTGGGTCAAAATCGGGAAAATTATTTTTTAACCCAAATATTTTTTCTTACCACAAAAAATTTTTTATAACTTTTTTTTTAGTAATAAATTTAAAAAAAAAATTAAAAAAAAAAATTAAAAAAAAAAAATTGGAAAAAAATTTTAAAAATATTTGGAAAAAAATGTAAAAAAAAAGAATTTAAAAAAAAATTAAAATAAAGCAATTTCGAAAAAAAATTGAAAACAATTTTGAAAAAATTTCTTTGAAATTCAAAACTTTAAACTAGACTTATTTTGGACTCGTGTGATTTAAAATAGCATATTCAAAACAAAAGAGTTAATTTTAGTATCTCCGATATTACAAAAATACTGGATATTTAGACAAAAATTGTGAGATTAGAGAAATCATAAATTCACATATAATATTCAATAAGAGACTTGTTCATTAACATTTCGCAACGAAATTTGTATGCCGGTACAACTTTTGACACCAAATGTTAAAGTGGAAACAATTATATGATGCAGGAAAGCAAATCCTGCAATTCCCAAAAAAAAAAAATCCCAATATTCGCTTTTTTAAAATTACCCCCATAAAGACCACATTTGGTCCAGCTGGTAATATAATATGAATGATTTGGTTTACATCATAGTATCTAAAACTGTTAACCTTTTTAGAAATCCCAGCCATAGAGGAAATATTCATAGAAGGGGAACTCTTCTGTCAAAGACCTAACTCTGTTGTTAAAAACCTAAGTGGTGAGAATGTATTAGTTAAAAAAACTATGTGAAAACAAAAACAATGCTCGTATGTGTTACTTTTTTGAGTAATTTTTCTATTTGAGTTTTTTTTCTAGTTTCCGCTCTATGTATATTTTCTCTATGATCCCAGCTTTGAGATTTTAGAATATTTAGTCAAAATTCGATCGAACAATAATGTACGAAATTTGGCTCTGGTACAATTTTTCATTGGTATATTCTATGATTAGCAATTCACATCCCTGATGCATGTTTACTTACTACGTGTCTCTCTCTGACCAGTATTAAATATTTAATTTTGCATTCAATGCTGTTATGTACTAATTCGAGTATGTACCCAGTAGTTCTAGTGTCCCAAACTAGTGATTTTATCCATTATAGGGGTCACCACAGAGTAAGTTGTGTGACTAGTAATTTAAACATGATGTCCAACATAAACTACAAAGAGTAAACTCCGCATAAAAAATAGACACTTAATGGCAACAGACTCTCCAATAAACTTTAAAGTGACTACACTCTAGATTACTTAGAGACACTAAAGTGACGACTGACATCACGCCAGCATACCTGGAATGTATAAAGCAACCAATAGTGGCCCAAATATATGTATATATATATATAAATTGGAGTCGGCATTAGACAAAAGGAATACACTGACTTTTTTTTATTCAATCCAGCACTGTTGGGTAACTTGCAAACATGAGTTTGTGAGCTTGAGCTTCATGTTTATAAACATGGCATCAATAACAAATTATATATTTATGTATTAAATTAAATAGTTAAATGATTAACAAATTTAAAGAAGGAGCATGTGTTTAATTGAATTAAGTACATATTTTGTTATGAATTATAAATTAATTTCAAAATGAAATCTCATTACATAAAATGTGTTACTAGCATTGTCAAAGGCTGTGTTGTGAGTATTTAAATACAAATACACATTTATTAAATTATTGCTGATTGATTGATGAATGTTTAATCAATGGGTATGTGCTCGTACATAAATTTATAAATTGTGTTATAAATGTCATTATGTTTGATGTACATACTTTAATTTTGAAATGTAAATAGTTATGAAATGTTTAAATATGTCCGGCCAATGGCTAGATATAAGAGACATATGTTGTTTGTCAGCAGTGAAAAAATTAATAATAGGATTGAAAATTCCATCCAGAAGGTCATTGTGAAAAATGTGTAATTGAATATGATCTAATAGAACTTAGCTTCGAAAATAGCTTCTAAAAAATATTGATTCTGTTTAATGAAATCCATTCCTAATGAAAATAATGGCAAACCATATAATATTAATAAATTTGTATACCCTACACCACCATTTATTTATTATTTAAATCAATGGATTAAATCCTTATAGACTTCTATGAAAGTAAATAAACATATACCCAATAAGCAACAAAGTCCCAAAAATTCAAGCACTTGAACATTTTGTTGGAATTTGACTTGAAAGCAAATGTAATTATATTTTAAACTTGAAAAATTTGAAAAATTAAATATTTTTCAAACCAGAAACATATGGCTTGAATTCATGTTTCCTTTTTACTGGAGAATGCTATTGATGTAAAGTGTAATACAACTGTAATTCAATTGCTTGACTATAATTCAAGGCTTACATTACAGTTGCATTCAACTTTTCAATTCCAGTAAAAATGCTTATTGGGTATAATCAAAAAGACATTACAAAAAGTACAAAAATATTAATCATTTGAAAAACTTATTATGTTATGTTTAATTACATTCGTTTTAAAAGACAAATAAATAGTTTGATACATATTGTTATATTCGCAGTAAAATCTCCTTGATCCATCGTTCTGACATTTTTGACATACATGGTCGATTCAAAAGGTATCCTATCATGTTATATTGTCATAATGTTCTTATATGTTACAATGCACAATGTCAGATTTGTGTAATCTAGAGGTACTAAAGTCTGAATTTTCAAAACGGGTAAAGATAATTCAATGATTATAGAAACACAGTTTTCCTATGGTAAGATACATTTTTGGAGAAAAAATTGAGGTGGTCGTGGCAATATTTCGCCTACCTCCCATACAAATGTTAAAATCAAAATTTTAATATTTATACCCTACACCACCATAGTGAGGAGGGTATAGTTGGTTGGTTATGTTTGCTGATGTTTATAATGTGCAAAAATATTGTTCCTACACCCACCTTAAAGTATACCAATCTGCTCACTTTCTGAGTCGATTAAGCGATGTCCGTCTGTCCGTCCATGTAAACTTTGTAATCAAACTACAGATCGTAATTTCAAAGATAATTGGACAAAATTAGGTACAAGCTTTTCCATTGCCCCAAGGTCGATGCCTATTGAATTTGGTTAGAATCTGTCCATTATTTCTCCTAGCCCCCATACGATTGTTTTCTTCCACTCCACGTTTGTTTCATAACAAAACTTTTTTTCAAAATTGCTTAACATGGAAAAGTCTACAATTTTGTCGATTCAAGTACTAATATTTCCACTAATATTTCCACATATTTCATTTTGCTTTGTTGAAAGCCAAATTTCGAAAATTTCACTACGAAATATTTGTTTGGCCATGATGCTTTTATAGGTCAAAAAATTTCGGGGGTCAATTGTTGTGGATTTTCGTTTTTGTTTCTATAAATAGGAAGGTTATTAAACGGTATAGTAAAAAAATTTCACAGAACTCAACTGAACTCAACTAAACTCCGTAACTCTTTTTCTATTGAAAATTTTAAAATTAAGAAAAAATCTTACCTAAAATGGATGTATTGAATATCACTCATAAACAAATTTAGCAGGCCTTGTTTTGAAATGTAATGATATGATGACATAATAGAAGATGCACAGTGGTTTAGAAACGTTTTTTTTTTTTTTGAAATAATTGGTTCAGCTTCCTAGCGCCCTCATTGGCTTGTATAGGTCTGGGGGTTGTTATGTCCGCTTAAGTGAGCCAAATTTTACTTTACACGATTTTGCATTAAGATATCTTTCCGTATCATATAAAAATTGTATTTAGTCCCAAAGAAAATTGTTTTCTGCAGATGGAATAATACATAAGCTTTTTTGGGAAAAAACGTAAAAAATACGGCCGTTTTTACATGTCCCAACTTTGGATGCTTATAACTTTTTATAGGGACGAGACAACTGTTAAAAAGCTGTTTTTATTTTATTTAGAATTTTATCGCCAATATAGCTGATATCTTAAAAATAAATTTCAACCCTTCGTAGGACAGCCATATCTAAAAAACCATAAAAAGATTAAACAAAATTAAAAAAAAAATAAATCAATAAACCTGAATATCTCTTCAACTAATAGAGATAACCTAACATATATTTTTTTGTAGATCTTCTCAAAGACTATTTCTTAGCAATACCTCTGTTATTGAAGATATCAGATTTATTACCAGATTTAAATAATTTTTGGTAAAATAGACATATTTAATGGAGGTGTTGAACAAAATAATTAATGGTTTTACCAACGATTGAGCACAATAATATAAAATGCTGCTTGAAACGCCAACAGGACCATAAGTCTATGAAATATTTAGTTTCCAATAAATAGTTGGGAGTCATACCCAAAGTATTATACTAACACCCATGTAACAGTATACCTATTGAACTAGACTCATTTTCTAAATCAACTGAACGATTTCCTTCCAGCCAGCTGAAATCGGTCCATAATTTGAACCCAGCCCTCACACAAATGACCTCCCCAAAATAGGACTATTTTCTCATCATTGTCTGATTTATACAGGTATCCACACAAATTCCTCCACAAATAAATTATATACAATACAATCAATTCATAATTTATCATAGCTCCCATATAATCTTATAAACATTTTGGAATCCAAATACAATTTTACAAAAACAAGTTTCATTTAGAATAAATCACACGACCTAATTTCAGGACGATCGGTATATTTTTGGTCATAGTTCCCATATAAGACCTACTTCTGTAAATCTCTTTAACGAGCATAAATCTTTTAAAAATATTGGTATCCACATAAATTTCAACAGAAATAAGTTTCATAATGATCGAAATCACGTGTCCTAATTTCAGAACGATCTGTCAATAATTGGTTGCTCCTATATAAAGAAATCACTCACGAAAATAAAATTATTGAAATTTCATAATGATTTACTCACATACTCAGTGTAGGGTATTATATGGTGGGACTTGACCAAGCGCGGATGCAGGTCAACCATTTGGGAGGGAAATCAGATTTTGTTCTACATTTTTATTTTTTTCTTCTTTTTTATATGAAAACTTTTCTGTTTTGTTCCCTCTGGATCGGCGCCTAAGCTTGACCAACTATACTTGCTTACTAGTTATAATATACATATATTATTTATAGAATATCGGTAACGGTATTTGTAGCACTTACGGTTATTGCAGTTATTATGGTAACGGTAGCTTAGCGGTAATGGTAGCCAATATTGGTTTAAATTATACCAATTTAAATATACATTAATATTATAAATATGTACTTTTAATGTTGCATTCAATTGGATTCTAATTGTCAGACGTTTTACCAAATAATTATTGCCACTCCAATTAAAGTAACAAAATTTCCACCTTCTTATTTTAATCATCACCATGGTTGTTGAATTCACACAAGTTCTGTTTATTTTTAGCAAATCATTGTTAAACACATTTCTTAATGTATTTAACACTAACACAAATTAATTTACTGTTAACTTAAATGAATTAATTGGTTTTAAAAATACAATTAAAAGATTTTTTCTTTACCCTTAATACAAAACACTTATATGTAATTAAATCATCATTAGTTAAAGACTAGAAGAGAAAGAAACATTTAAATTTTCATTACGCATGATGAACATTTAATTGCTAATTTGGTGCAAGAAAAATAATACTCATACGCCAGGTGTTGAGTAAAAAGAAAAAGGGAAACGGATACGTTACGTTGAAATCAAAACGAAATTAAAAGGTAACCAACAAAACAATGCGACAGCATTTTACATATACAAACGACAATGAAAACGTCAACAGCAATTACAACACAACTGACTGTACAGAGAAAATCAAATCAAGTCATTTCATTTCTGTTGAAATCGTAAATTTTTGCTTTCTTTTCAAACAAAACAAAAACTAAAAAAAAAAGATTTTGCCAATCATTTACCTTGCTTTCATTTCCAGATCTGTGAATTTAAAGTCAATAAAGCATATGCCATTGTCAGTTCATCTGTAAGTTTCTGGATACCTGGTATTGTCATGCTTTCAATGTACTATCGCATTTATCAAGAGGCCGACAGACAGGAACGTCTTGTTTACCGGTAAGTTTATTTTTTATTTTCACTTTTTTTTTTTAATCTCTATACAGATGAAAGAAAATACTTAAAAACAACAAAGTCATACAAACTCAGCATTTTCTAACTTTTATACATTTAAACATGTACCTACCAACAACATCTAAACAAATGTTGGTAGTTAATTTAAAATAAGAAACAGTGAAATATAAAAAAAAAAAAAATAAACTGTCCACTTTCCTTCTGAGCTAATAAATTTTCACACTTTTTCATCGTCCATGTGTAACATTCATTCCATTTGTGCAAAACAAAAAAAAAAACAAAAAAAGGTCGAAAGTCGCTGCTTTATTACTGGAGAAACATCTGCAGATAAGTCAAATACCTAAACCTCGTCCCAGCATACAGGTGGAGCAGTCAACCATAACGACGATGCGACGGGAACGCAAAGCAGCACGCACTCTGGGCATTATAATGAGTGCCTTTTTGCTGTGCTGGCTGCCCTTCTTCCTCTGGTATGTGTGTCATCGTGTTAAATGAATCATTCTTGTATTATTTTTCCACAGTCAACACCTCCCCCTCCCCGTATTATTACAGTAAAAACTTTTTATTTTTCTTCGCTTCCTTTTTGAGTTATTTTTCTGCAGTATTTTTCAGTTCAAAGTTAAAGGCTTAGTTTAATAACATCATTTTGCCTTTTTGGCTAATAACGTATTTATTGTAAAAATCAAACTGCATATAAATTTATGTTTTAATTTATACTGATTTTATTCAGAATAAATCAGAATTTCAGAATATGCCTTCAAAGAAAGTTAAATTTAAACAAAATTTTGTAAATTAAATGCCGATTAATTTTTTAAGGGTTAGAAACAATTTTTTTAATTTTTTTAATTTGTTAGCAAATCATGTCAACGCAATTTGAAGATGTGGCAAGTCTGACAACAGCATCATTTGTTATGCGAACTTTCCAAATTCTAATCTAGATTTACAAAATTATTTTATAAATCTAGCTCTGTGTCATGAATTTTTCAAGTTGCACTAGAAAAAATATTATTATCTACGCTAAAATTAATTTTAATAGAAATTTTATCGTAAATTAGCTATAAAATCTTTTATAAATTCGAACCCTTATAGCTTATAGCCCTGACAGACAAAGGATTTGTATGCTATACTAGCGTAGTATACGACATGTGTATCAACCTGTACTACAATTAAACCATCAAACAAAGTGGTCCGTATACTATGAAAATGTACGTGACATAAATTTAGTATTACACTAAATTTAATATTACAATAAACACAGTTCCGTTCAAGAAGAACTGGGAAACCCGACTTATAAAGGTAGCTGGAAATATTTTAATTAACATAACGATTTATATTTTTATTTAAAAAAAGTAGATGGTTCAACCTGATTGTAAGTTTGTTTAGTCATTTTTTCCTATTCAAATTCATTATCACAATTGGGAAAAGGGAAAAAACTCCCGAGAAATTTTTATTCATTATTGGGCTGATTATAACCTTACTTGGAAGCGTCAATAGGCTATATGTTTTATCTATGCTTGGACCATAAAGGGATAAGATGGGGAAAATTCAAAGTAAATAGTATTTTCGCATAACTGCAGAACTATAATTGTGACAGTCTTCAAACTTTATACGAATCAATTCATTATCACTGCATGAAATTTAGTAATTGAAAGTCTTCAAACTTTAACCGAATGGCACCCTTATCATGTTACATGGTTTGGCTGAAAATGAGCGATATTGAATTAGTGGGCTTGGCACCTACCATACAATGTAAATGGGCTATTTCGATTATCTGAAAAACTATAATTGCAAAACTATTTAACACTCTAACCCGCAAGAGTGCCTCAAGGCATGCATTACAAAACACCAATTATCTCAAAAAGTAATTATAATTTCTTTTTTAAATTTAACGGTGACTTTGATTTGTTAACATTTCCCTCGAAGATCGAAATGCATTCTGACTTTTAGTTTTTGTTGGCGTAATAGCAAAACATCCAGTTAATGATGCCCATTATGACAATATCGACCACTTTCAAATCTGGTTAGGCAAAAAAGATGGTGCAAACTATGAAAAAATTCGGACACACAATGTGTTTGCTCAAAATGCAATCTTCATTAATGCTTCTCAAATGCCAAAAATTTTTTTTATGAGTATCATCGTAGAAAGTAAAACATATTTTCTTACTTTTTGTACCTTTTTCAATAAAATCGTATCATAATTAATGTTTACATCTTATTGTTTTTTACACCTAAACCGGCAACAATGCCCTGAGGCACTCTTCACCTTTTTACACCTGGTTGCTAAACTTAATTTGCAAATTAGTTTCTGATAGTTGTTCTGAGTTTATAGGGTCATAATTACCCTAAAAAAAATTAATCGACAACTTTTTTTAACTTTTTAAAGTTTGCAGGTAGAGGGTTACACTTTGGAAGCATTAATTTCTTATCACTATATAGAGTTTGGCTGAAAATGGGCGGTATTGTATTAGTGGATATGGCACCAATCATACACAAAAATATCTTGAGAAGTATAATTGTGAAAGTCTGCAAACATTACTTAATTCAGGAAATCAGTGCATGAAGTTTAACCAAACATGGGAGGGATAGGAAAAGGGGGTGATTAATTTCGAATATCTAGAGAACTATAATTGTAAAAATATTTAAACTTTTTACGAATCAATTTCTTATTTGTTGAAAATATGCGGAATTAGATTAGTTTCGAATATCTCAATAACTATAATTATGAAAGTCTATATACTCTTATCAGAGGTGTGTGTCACCTACCAAACAAAGGAAATAGTTATTTTTAAACATCATAAGAACTATAATATCAAGTAAATATATCAGAGAATATTTAAACTGTGTGTAAATAACGTTGATGTTAGCGTCCTGTCTTGCTAAAAAGGTAGGAGAAAGGGACATGCCTCCTCTCACACAAAGTAAATATGTATTATCGAATATTTTGAGAACTACTTATAATCAGGGACCGTAACAATTATGACATTTATAATAAAAATCACAACATAATTGTTATTTTCTGATATTTATTTTTTTTTTTTGTCAGAAATATTTTTCAGACTTTGATTTTTATTTATTTTGGTCAGGAATATTTGTCAGACTTTAATTTTATATTTTTTTTTGTCAGATACAAAAATTAATTATTGAGTTTTATTTACATATTTGTCAGACTCTTACATAGAACTCTTATATAAAAATTAAAGTCTGACAAATATTCCTGACAAAAAAAAATAACAATTATTTTTGACGAAAAAAAATAAAACTCAAGAATTTAAAAATCATGTTAATTTATGAAAATATAGTTGAAAACGATCAAAATGGTATGCTTGACTTGACTCTCCGATATTTTCTTGTGATGGCTTTTTTCCTTTGAAATTTCAAGAATAATTATTATTTTTGGTCCCTGCTTATAATAGTGAGATTCTCAAAACTTTTCGTGTGTTATTTTGTTGCCATTGTACGTAGTTAAGAACAACAACAACTAATCGTAGTTCTGAACAAGAGAGATATTCCCTCACATTCAAAGATAATATTCATTATGAAATGTTTTGGGAACTACCATAGATAGAGTTTTCTTTCATACTTCGTTTAAATTTTGTTGTTGCCAGTACCCTTTGTTTGTTTTAAAGTAATGATTTGTAATAGTGTGATATTCTGAATCGATATAAAGGGCTTTCCAACAAGAGTTGTTATTTTGAATCACCCGGTATTTCGGAAGCTGTCACTTTTGAAGCTTTTATTCTTTGACATTTGTCAAGTAGAAACTACGCCATTATTAAAAATGGAACAATACTTTTCTAAAATTTCACTACAAAAATGGTGAAAATCTTACAGTCACAGTTCGCTAAACTAAAGCATTTTTGGGTCGTCGTGAAGCACCTTGTCGGACAGCAATACAGAAATTGGTGGAAAAATTCGAGTTGTTGGGACAAGTTAGTGATGTGAAGAATAAAACCCGTGCACGTCACTCAAGAACAACTGAGAATTTTCTGCTGTAGCCCAAAGTGTTGAAGAAAACCCAGGTTTGTCCATTCCTCGTCTTTCTATTGGGCATTCCACAAACGTCATTAACCGTATTTTGGATGATATTGATCTCGGCAACGTTTACTTTCAACAAGATGGCGCTACGTGCCACACAAACAACGTAACCATTGCTCTTTTACGGGAAAAGTTTCTGGACCGTGTTATCTCTTGAAAAGGTGAACACAATTGGCCACCGATATCTTGTGATTTAACACTTTGCGACTTCTTCCTTTGGGGCCACGTGAAAGATAAGGTCTACGCCAACAGCCCAGCATCGATTCAAGACCTCAAAGATAGAATTCGTGAGGCTATCGAGAACATAGGACAGCCATTTTGCGATTTGGTTATGGAAAATTTCAAGAAAAGGATATGTATATGAACATATCGTGGTAATGGTGGCCATTTGGCTGATTTCATTATTAACGGCATACTTTCCTCTTTATTATGAAATAAAAATCCGATCATTTCTATAAAAAAATTTAATTTTTCTTTGATTACCAAAATAACACCTCTTGTTGGAAAACCCTGTAGATAGCGAAGTCGATATTTCCATGTCCGTCTGTATGTTGAAATCACTATTCCGTAGCCCCCAAAAAACTTAATAACATAATTGATACATTAATATATCGGAAACTCTTCCGGCTCTGTCGCTATTTAAAATCGAGAAAATCGGCCCACAAATGGCTGAGATATGAAGAAAAACCCGGGACAACCTCGATTTTTGATCTATATTTGGATTACTAAGTCATTAACATAGACAATATGGATATCTAATGATAAATATTTCAAAGTCCATTGCAACGATGTATATAAGGCTATAGTAATTTGGACCTACAATGGGTCAAAATCGGGAAAAATATTTTTTAACCCGAATTTTTTTTTACAAAAAAATTTTTGGTCATAAATTTTATTCACTAATAAATTAAAAAAAAAAAATTGAAAAAAAACCTGGAAAAAAATTTAAAAAAAAATTGTTTTAGTTTACCTAAAAATATTTAAAATTTTTATTTCAAAGTATAAGTTGGTGAAGGGTATATAAGATTCGGCACAGCCGAATATAGCTCTCTCACTTATTTAACAATATCCTTTTTTTGCTACGAATCGCTATCGTAGCAATCAGGGGTAATTGAACTAACCAGCTCGAATTTAAAGTGTACGATTTCATTAAACACTAAAGCATTTTCTACACAAAATTCTTGACCTTTTATTGAAGCTTTTACTGTATTAAGTCATGCAAATATTAATTTATTTTTATGTTTACCACCTTTTTTATTATTACACATTCCCACCAGTTTATTCATATACATTTTAATGATAATAATTTCACGATTTCTGGGTTTTTTATCTTATTCTATCTCTTCCTTTTTCCACTTGTCTTCTTCTTTTATTTTCTTTAAATATGTATTACCATTTGTTAACTGTTGTTGTTGGCAAACAACCAAACAAACGAACAAAATGTCTGCATTACTTACGCTGTTTCTGCTGTGTGCGTTCACTTACTGGTACGTGTGTGTGAGTGTGTGTTATTTTCATTTCCGTTTCCAGGTATATAACGTCGTCGTTGTGCGACAGCTGTACAACACCTCGCATCGTAGTGGGCATATTATTTTGGATTGGTTATTTTAATTCAGCCTTGAATCCCATCATTTATGCGTATTTCAATAGAGACTTTCGAGCCGCATTTAAAAAGACTTTAAAGGTGAGTTTAACAAATAATGCTTATTATGTCATTTCGTTGATGTTCTTTAAATATTTTTTTTTTCGTTAATGCTTTTTTCATTGAAAAGAAATTGTATATTAAAAAGTTTACATCTTCTACTACTATGTACTTTTTCTTTTTCTTCACAATTTTCATATTATTTTTTTTTTTTTTTTTATTTGGGTTGTTATTTTATTGAGTTTAATGTTGCCACGGAAGTCAGCAGTGACAAATTTCATGTACAATATGAATATAACAAAAAAAAAATATATATATATTAATGAAATTCTTTTATCGTTGACTGGCTTCTTATTTTTATTTACCATTTTTATTTTGCTGTTCGTCAATATGAATTAAAGCAGAGGTTACTTAAGAACTTTATAATGAATATTAAAGACAATTGTAACAAAAATACAACATACCCATTAATGGAGAGTACATTAACAAATATTTGATCTTTTAAATATAAAATTCTTTAAATGTTTGAATGAAATTTAATGTAAATAATGTAAATTTAAAATTAATAGGTCTTTAAATAATATATTATGTAAATACTCAATTTAAGAAAAAAATATTGGCCCATATTTTTCACTTTATAGATTTCCAATGCCTCCAATGTCAGCGGATTATGTGTGGCGGTTACACATTTTATTTAAAGTTTCGAGTTTTCCGTCAAAGTAAGAATATTTTCAAATATGTTATTAAAAAACTTAAATGTGTGTATTGGGTGTATGAGTTAAAAAGGCAGGATTTTTAAATTTTTTTAGCTTTTATTTTGAAACATTTGTACAACATAAATCTATTCAAAGTATTGGCTATTGTTGGCTCTGCCTTTTCACATCTTTCTGGCAACATATGGATTCCGTGCCAAAAGAACTGCTCATCTTTTGAGGTCCAGAACGAATCTGAAGCGTATCCCATAGAGCTTTCTGCATCGATCGAAACAAATAGTAGACGGACGGAGCAAGGTTTGGACTATAAGGCGGGTGAAGCAAAACTTCTCAATCACTTCTTTCTAAATAGTTTTTAACAGTTATTGCAACATGTGGCCGAGTGTTGTCATGAAGGAATATTACGGTTTGTTGTTGTGAGCGTTTTTCGGCCAATGCTCGTTTCATACGAATTAGTTGCATTCGGTACAGGTTCCCTGTGATTATCTGGTCAGATTTTAGCAGCTCATAATAGGTAGGTTGCTCCCACCAAATACAGAGAATTACTTTGTCGCCATGAATATTTGGCGTTGGTGTCGATTCTGCTGGTCGGGCTTAATATACGATCTCTTACGCATCGAGTTATCGTAATGGATCCATTTTGCATGGCAAGTAATGATTCGGTACAAAAATTATTTTCTTTTATAGCGTTCAAGCATCTCGGCTTCAATTCGTATGGTACCCAATTTCCCTGCTTTTGGATGCATCCTGCTGCTCACACACGTTTGCTGCTTGAGTAGCTTCCAATGAGTTTGAAAGCTCATGTTGAGTTTGACAACAGTCTTCATGGAGTAATGCCTCAAACTTGTTTGGCTAGCCTGGGCGATCTTTGTCATCCGTGTCGAAATCACCACTTCGAAACCGCACAAACCATCTCTCGCACGTTGATACCAATGGAACACATTCACCAAAAGCTTTGGTGGGCAAAACTTCCCGTATATGACGTTTTGTTGGCACAAATTAAATTTTATGATTAGAATGGGTTATCGATGTCAGAATATTATAGTTTTTATTTAAATACCTATGGGTAAATACAAAAACTATTTTTAATTGGATTTTTTAACATTTAATTTTAAAAAATTTATTTTGGAAAATCTTAACACGAAACTTCAAATAAAATGTGCAACCTCTTAGAGTTTTACGATTTTGCATTAGGATATCACTTTAACACCTTTGTAAATGTGTAATTCATTACGATGTCGCAACATTAAACTCATTTAAATATTTAACAAACAAAAAAATCTTTTATTTTCAAAGCTTTTCTAAATCTTAACTAAAAATCTATTTAAAATTCATAAAAAAAAACTAATCTTAAACATTAATTCACTATTTCCTGATTGACTGAATAAAACAACGTTTTTCTTTCCAAATCTTTTCATCATTTTCATTTTATGTAGATGGCGTTTTCATATCTGATACGGTGTCTAACACCAACCACTTGTTAAAACATGAAAATAGTCTTTCAAACTAAAAAAAAAAAAAATATAAAACTAAATAACGAATCTTAACAAAAAAACAATACAATTTATAGAAAATTCTAAAAATAACTAAATGAAAGCAATACTATTGGTATGCAAATTGAAATTTTGTTGTCTTGAAAATGAATGTTGAAATATACAAAATGTAATGTGTTTTTTTAGTTTGTTTGTGTTAAACATGAAAATACCACACTAAACCACTCTATACACTCCCACACACCCACCGCCACTTACAAATCCAACCATCCATCCATGTAACCATTAAATGTATTCAAATTCTCACTCTTATATATAAACAGGCAAACAGACAGACACAGCCAACAATACTTTAACATTTTCAACAAATAAAACATCCAAAAATTTCAAATACATTTTGTAGATATATACTTAGTAGTGTATATTAGTGTTCAGTAGAGTATTTTTTTAGAAAATGTAAAATAAAATATATATATTTGTTTATGTTAAAAAGTCATTTATTCTTTCATTTTCATGAACATGATAAACACCTTTACAGTTTTAGTTGTTTATTTTAATCAAAATACACACTATTTATCAAAATAGATAAACAATATCAGTAGTGTTGGCAGTAGTATCCGTAAAGGTTTTGAGTTTTCTTTTTTTTATAAAAAATATACAAACAAAAATACAAACAGAAAAGAAAATTTATTATGTATTTTAAAAATGATTTCATTACAAAAATCACATCAATTTAAACACATAAAAACACTTTGGTAAAACTTCACTGCATACAAATAAAATCAATGAAAAACGTAAATCAATTGCACAGTGAAAAACTGGTACATACATATAGTCGTTTATGTACATAGGTACCCAGCAGTTAAGCATGTAGTCAATGTATCCCTTATAGACAGTAATTGTCGCAAATGTCTTATCACTTGGCTGACTCCAATTTATATATTTTGGTCATTTGACACATATGTGCTCTTTGTAGTGCAGAGATAAGACAATTGGTTACTTTATACATCCCAGGTAATCTAGCGTGAAGACAATTGTTACTTAAGTGTCTCTAAGTAATCTGAAGTGTAGTCACTTTAAACGTATTGTGTGATAATTCGTTCAAACTGGTTTTATACAAATTGTGTTGATATAATTCTCATACAGTTCATTTTTATTTTTGCTTAAGTATACTGATATCCTATGTAACATAGCATGAAGTCAATAGCCAGTTTAGTGTCTCTTAGTAACCTATAGTGATGTCACTTTAAACGTTTATTTTGTACTGCACTTTAGAAGCAATCCATTGGAGAGTTGTCGAAGAATAGTTTGTTTACAAGCTATCGTTTATTGGATTGGCTATGATGTCTTTTAGCTGACTATTTGAGGTCAATTAGCAATCGTACATGTTCAAGTTACCACTTAGGTAGCTAGTAAGGTAACTGACGTTTTTTAACCAGTATGTGAATCCAATGCGTTGACTACTTTGGACCAGCTATTAGACAGTCTCATTGTAGTCAATAAGGGTCAATTGACCCCCTGGTTAGGACAAGCACGTGTTAAAATAACTAGTCACGTAGCTATTGAAGTAACTAGTTCCCACCCTAAATGGTGGGTAAAATCACTAGTTCGGGACTGTCTCCTAGAACTGCTGGGTATGTATGTACAGTGGGGAGCAGAGGTGAGTATATGTTTGTTATTCATCTATTACTTGGTGCATAAAAATAGTAATAATGAAGCGCTTTTGAAATTTCTTTTTTTTGTGTTCTTTATTATTTTATTCTTAACTAAACTGCTATTAAAACATGTTTAAAAATAGTAAGCAATTAGAAAAATATGAATAACAAGAGAATAACTCGAATGTACTCAGTTTTGCTCATACTTGTTCTCAACTAAATTAGTAGACAAATTTCAAATTTTCCTTTATTTTAAATTTGTTTTTCAATTTGGTTAAACAATCTTGAGTTTTGTTAATATACACTTTAGTTTTAAATTGTACTTGAATAAATTAGTATACCAAAACGAACCGATTTTTTAATACAATACTAAATCTTGCTATTTTTTTAAAACAATGAAGAAAATTCGATTGTAAATATGACAAAAAATGGCTCTACATCACGTACGAAAGAATTTAATATAAGCCAATAAGTGGTTATAAGAGTGCTAAAACGGCAAAATGTAGCTCCGCAAGGGCAGGACATAGGTCGCCGAATACTATTAATTGATGGGGACACAATTAATAGTGATAAGAAAGATGAGACATGTATTTAACCCGAAAGGAAGCTTCCCTAGCAATATCAGCCGATATCAGTCTAATGGAGTTGCTGAAGTTGTGTTTCAACAGGATGGAGACCCGAAACATACCTCAAAAATCGTTTAGAATGGTTGACTGGACAAACTTTTCAATTGATGCAGTGGCCTCCCCAAATTCGCGACCTCAATTCAATTGAAATTTTATGGTCAATTGTGAAACCTAAATCTACATTGTCACATAAAAATGTTTCGGGACGGCTAAAATGATAACTGGAAGCGCGTAATATGGTGAGATGAATCCAAATGTAACCGATATCAGTCTGATGGAGTTGTGGAAGTTGTGTTTCAACAGGATGGATACCCGAAACACCTCAAAAATCGTTAAGGAAAGACCATAAAACACGGCGGTGTATCCATCATGATATGAGAGTATTTCTCTTCTTCTGGTGCCGGTCCAAGATATTGGATAAAGATCAAAATATGCGCCCCGGACTACGTAAATATATTGCAAAGCTTGAGATGAGAGTTTCAGCAGAACAATGATCTGAAGCACTCCTCAAAATTGGCAAAGGACTGGTTTGCTGTTAACACAGTACCTCTTATGGAATGGCTTTCGCAGTCACCGGACCTTAACTCAATAGAACATCTATGGGGAGTGCTCAAGAGGAAGCTGGAGGGTTTCAGTCCGACGGATAAGGACGAATTGTGGGAAAAAATCCAGGAAGAGTGGTTTTCCATTGACAAGGACGTTTGCAAAAAAATTGGTTGATTCCATGAGTAGCAGATGCAATAAAGTTGTGAAAAACAAAGGTAGAGCAACAAAATATTAAAAAAAAAAAATAATTTTTTTACAAAAAATATAAAAATTGAATCCTTTATGCGTTTCCATTGGTCATATAATTAAAATATAAATGAAAAGAGGAATGATTATGTTTTTTCTTATGCTGTATGTCTGATAAAAAAAACTGCATATACATTTTTTTTACAAAACTAAACTTGACTAATATACTTACAAAATTTGAAAAAAAGCTCTCGTTTCTATTATTTTTTCCAACACTGTATTTTAATTTTATTTAGTATTTTCTTTGAATATGTTACCATCGGAATAATAAATAAAATAAAATATTAAATCGCTTCATTATTAATACTTTTATGCGCCTGCAAATGCAGAAAATTCAAACAAAACTCACCTTTGCTCCCCACTGTATGTATATAAATGTATCCCTATTGCTGGAATGTGTAAAACATATTTTGATAACATTTTCTCTACGAAATACTATTTTAATAAAAAAAAGAGAGGAAAAAGCCTAAAATTACGAAATGTTTTAGACTTCTAAATAGTTCATTGATAAAAATTGATTTTTTTTTATTTTTGCACATGACATATTCAAAACATCTTACAGTATATAAAACTGTCTTCCATTTGAGAATCCCAGCTTTGGCATTTTAGAACAAATAAATTTATTTCTAACTACATCGGTAATAAGTTGTGTCCGTTGTTTGAAAATTGAATGCGTATAACTCGACAAATATATGAAGTAAAGAAATATATTTGTATACCCTTCACCATGAGTGGCAAGGGTATATATAAGTTTGTCATTCTGTTTGTAATTTCTACATTTTTCATTTGCGACCCCACAAAGTACATATATTCTGGAACGTTATATATAGCGGAGTCGATATAGCCATGTCCATCTGTCTGTCCGTCTGTATGTTAAAATCAGCTTTTCGTAGACACCAAATAACTTACATACATGATTTATACATCAATATATCCGTTATAGACCCGGCTCAGCCGCAACTTAAAATCGTGACAATCGGCTCTCAAATATAAAAACCAGGATAACCTCGATTTTTTACATATTTTTGATCTACAACTGGATTAGTAAGTCATTAATATACACAATATAGATGTCCAATAATAGATATTTCAAAGACCCTTGCAACTGCGTATATAAAAAATATCAAATAAAAAAAAAAAAATTGAAAATAGAAAATTAAAAACGAAATTAAAAATATGTTTTGCCATAAAATTTTTTTCGCTAAAAAAATAAAAAAATTGTTTGAAAAAAATTTTAAATTTTGTTATCATAAAAATATTGAAAATTTGTATTTTAAAGTATAATTTGGTGATGGGTATATAATTTGATGAACCTACATTGAGACCCCATATCGCCGTCCTGATGGGTCCTTCATCAAAAATTAAACTCGTATACTCCTCTTCTACGCCTATGTGAAATTTAATGTGAATCGGATCATCCAGTTAGAAATGACAGCGTATGTAGCGAAATGTGAATAACAAAAAGAGTGATTTTTTAGTATTTTTCTATTAATAATGGAAATTTTTTCATAAATTAATAATAGTTTTCGAAATTACACAATCCCGCATTCGTAAAAATCGATCCTGATTGACATTGGCATAAGTACCACATTATTCTAGAGTATACTTATTATGATTGATCAAAATTACTCATACGCTACATTGGTTCATTAGAAAAATACAACTGAGAAAAATGCATTTGTTAAATAAACTTTTTTTTAATTTTTGTAACAGTTATTTTTTATTCTTTATAAATATAGTTGAAGAAACCCAAAAACATTTTAATTATTTTTAACCATTTCGAATCATCAACAGCAATTTACATTGCAAAATGTAAATAATTATATAATTATATGTATCATATAATTTTATACTCACCCACTGTGCAATTGAATTTTCAAAATTTCCATAATATTGCTAAAATAAGTGTAAATAAATGTAAATATAATATCTTATATTAAGTAGCCGTGTATTAAGTATATTATTCGGTAGATATATATAAACAAGTATCTGTTTTGCTAGTAGTAATGTAGTTCCTTGTCGTAGTACAATTTCTTCTATCTATATGTAGTACTATACTTATATATTCTTATACATTCGTTTCATTTTCTTTTCATTCTTTACAAAAAAAAAAAAAAAAATCTAAAATAAACCAACTCATTTTCTTCGTTTATCGTTTAAATATAATTTTTTTCAATCAATATTTGATTTGATTTTCGTTTAGTAATAAATACTTTTTATATCTGTGATATTTATATTGTTTGCTCTGATGATGGTTTTCTATAATTCAATTGTTTACATTACATTTACAGTCCTGTTGTCCCTACAAACTTATAAATTGTCGTGTAAGTGCTGGCGGCGAAATACCACCATTTGTTAATTCCACCGCTTCATCCGAAATACACATGAATATCATACGTGCCCGCCAATATGCCACCTCAACATCATCCAATCAATTGCAAACATTATATCAAAACTAACTGAACAACAACAACCACTTACAACAGCTAAATGAAGGGGGAAAATACAAAACAATTCTACTAAAATAACAAATGTTTAAATGGTATAAGGTAAAAACTCAACTTTCTTTCAATTTGATATTCAGGTGTTTTTTCTTGTGTAAAGTAAAACAACAACAACAACAAAAGCTACTAAACAATTGTACTACGAAATACATACCTAATATTACTAATACACATATAAAATGTCATTACTTATGTATGTATTTGTATTTAGTTACTAACAAATTTGTAGGTAATAAATGTGTGTATTTATATTTGTACTAAAACTCGTGCTACTAAAACAATTGACTAAAACTTAATAAATATTATTTATGGTAGAATCATAATTTTATTTTTTTGTTTTTAATCTTTTAACACTCAGTGAAATTCAAATAAAGGCATTTGTTTTTTATTATATTTATTTAATATTAATCAATTTACTTATTAAGTTTGCTTTCAATTAAGTGTGGCAAAATAAATAATTAAAGACTGAGCTAAGTATACTTCACGAACATCAGTGAAAATGTTACGATATTGATTTAATAATATATACATATAAAAATATAAGACCTGACTCACTTACTCCATGACTCATCAACACCCAGACCAAATGGCTTATGCAAGAGACTTGAAATTCGATGCACAGATACCTCTTTCTATGAGCAGACCCACTAAGAAGGGATTTTTTTAAATTCGATCGCTAAAAGGGTAAAAACTACTAAAATCTATAACGTAATATCTCCAAAATTAATACAATTAAGTACGAAGGCTCTTTTCTCGAACTAGTATTGTCCTATTCTAGCGAAATTTTTCGCGCTAATATATAAAATAAATAGCTATGTCTCATTCCTGGAAATATTCGTTTTCCGTATTTGTTTGCGCATTTCTACAAAATAAATATTTTTTTGACATCGAGGAACTCGCAGTAAATTGCAATATTTCGTGGTACTTTTTACACAATTTTAAAACTTTTCAATTTAATATCTATATATATATAAATACAAGGCCTGACTCACGCACTGGCTCATCAACGCCCAGTACAAACAGGAATTGATCTAAGAGGGAATAAAATAAAAAAAAAAATATTAAAAAATCTGCTCTCTAGGCATTTTAATCAACAAACTGATAAAAAGTTTATACAGTTAGGTATTTCCATAGGAGGGTTTTCTGTGCGAACAAAGCCGCGAGCAAAAACTTGTTTAAATACATATAGCAGGTTTGGTATTTATAAAATCTTTATCATATCGAAATATTGTTCTGTACCCTGCAGAAAATCGGTGTTAAACCAGTTACTTCCAGAGAGTAAGCAGAAAGTATAATAATTACTTAGGTTTTTTGTCTCTCAGTAACGCTTCTATATATATTTTATTCTATGGTACAAAGCAAGGTATATTAATTTATAAGGTAGTGTCATCGGCGAATTCAGAATACCGAGCGAATTGGTTATATTTTTTTTATATGTAGTTTGACATTGTGCCTGCATTTGAAGGCGAATTGGCTATCAGGGAAAAATATCAAAAACAGCTGACAAATAAATCAAAGCGAATTTTTGTTAAACAAAAAATGATTATAAATTTGAATCTGTTTGTAATTTAATTTATGTTTTTAAAAATAAAACTAATTTCGTGTATTATTATTATTATTGGTTTTAAAACATAAACGAATTTAACAGCAAAACAAAGTTAGACATTTACAAAATGTAAACAAAGTTTGACATTTATACTGCACCACGGCAAAAAATGAACATAGTAGCAAAAAACGATCAGCTGGTCTGATAACACTACCTTATAATTTTATAATTAATATACCTTGGGTACAAAGCAAGGCGAATTTATATACGGTGGTGTCGGTGGCGAATTCAGGCAAATACGAGCGAATTCATTAATTTTTTTATATATGGAGTTTGACATTCGAAACAATGAGAGAGTTGTTTCAAATGTCAAGCTCCATATATAAAAAATTTATGAATTCGCTCGTATTTTCCTGAATTCGCCACTGACACCACCTTGTATATAAATTCGCCTTGGTACAAAGTATCGTTGTTTGTTTGCAAAATAAACAGCAAGCATTGTTGTCTTGTCGGTGAGAAAGCACAAAAGCTCTTTTGTAAAAGCTCGCACATTGTGCATATGAGCTGGTTTAAACGCACTAGTCATATAGCATATGAAATGAGGACATATCACTTAACGTTTTCAATTATGTCATACAGTTTATAATACTCGTATGTCTATGAATTTTAAAGAAATTGATTAAACAAATTTAATACATTTTAACGAAATTTATATCCACAATAGAAGAATTGAATTTGTGATTAGCTCCATGACCTGTCACAAATTGTCTTCAAGGTGTCAATTTACTTGCGATGGCAAATTATAATACTACTCAATACTTTTCATTTGGGTACTCAATAATGTAGAAATAACTTAAACTTCTTAAATAGGTCTCATTACTTTGAAATCAAAGAAATAGAAGACATCCCTCGAAAAACTGCAGTAATTCCACAATGATTTATGTTTGAAATTGCCACCCTCAGAACTAGTTCTACGGAAGTACTAAATAACTTCTTTGCTTTAATCTGACACACCGTTCGATTAGAGAAATTTGTTTGTTTCCTTTTTCATTATATTACAGGAAAAGGATTAACGACTAACTAGTTCTTATACAATTCTTTAAAATAAATCCAGAATCGTAATAACATTCCACAGAACGGATTCCAGATGTATTTGCGATATCACTATTTCTATGGATTATATACTCGTTCTAGAACTAGGGATTTTGGAACAAGTTCCCGGGATATCAATTCATTTTATTAATTGTAAGGCATAGTTAGACATTCTATAGGATTCTTGATTTTGATTTACCATTTCTGAATTATACTACTATTTATTGTTGGCAATGAGTATCCAGAAAATTATGTAAATTCCCTATACCCATTAGTGAATATATAATTTTCCAGTATTACTGCTAAGCCAAAAACAGATAATAAATCTGAATTCCTAAACAGATAGTCCGATATTACCATGGCTATAGAGGACGTGTACTGAATAGCGTCATATTATGATAGGATTTAATGGTTCGTATTAAATGTTACACATTATGCTTAATATTATAAAATATCATAATATGATCCTACATAACCATAGTTGAATTTTTTGTTATAATTATTTGTTTATTGTTAATCTTAACGATCATATTATTATAGTACCACATTATGATTGTGTCCAAACACATTATGATTCTACTTTAACCACAATCTTATGATTTTTGAAACTATTATATGACATGACTATATTATGGAGTATTTATCATGTTATGATGATAAATAAACAAGTTTTTTTCATAGTTATCATGATTTAGTTGTAATTATAAAATAAGTACAAAAAATCATTACTGGTGAAACCAAGTTATTATTAAAAAAATGTTTTTAACAATATTCCATATCGTAACCATGTATTTGTCACTTTTCAAGTGACAATGTGTGAAACGAAACAATTAGCTTTTCACTCATCTGCATTATTTAATTTACCGTTACAATCATACATTTGAGTATAAAACAAATAGATAAACGTATTTCTCTATATTAAGTATAATGAGAAATCAATTACAGAACGTTTGTTAAATGTTTTTTCCTAGAATGTTTCAATATTGTTCGTACTCTTTTCTTTTCTAGCTGAGTACGAGCAAAAACAATACAAAACAAAACAAAATGGTACAATCTTTCTCATTGTTTATGTTTTGTTTTTGTTTTTACAAACGTTTCGTTTTGTTTGTTTTCGTACTCTGGTCACAATTTCGTTTAATCTGTGTAAATAAACTAAATCATAGTCACAAGGTATGTGTAAAGCATTCACAAATTTGTATTAAGTAGTAATAGCGTAGACTCCAAATTATTTGGAGTTCTAAGTCGGTTTAGTTATGTGTGTACCATCTATCTATCTATTAAAGACACAATAGGAACTAAAATGCAACAAAGTGTATATGACGGCCCCTTAAATGAGAAAATTGTCACAAATATTTTTTTTCAGTCAGTTTAATATCAGGAACTCCATAAGACATCCCAAACAAATTATTGATCCCAAGGTCTTCCTATTTTGATAATATTCGGAAAATTTCGGTATACTATTTAGAGTCAGTTGGACATTTCTATTTAATTTTTTTATAATTTTAAAAAACTCCCGATTTCGTTCGCGATTTTTATTTTTGAAAAAAAATAATATAAGTACCTTAAAGCTGATGTCGATTATGGTCAAAATCGGAAGACCCAATGTCAAAATCATGTATTTTTCTGTGCTCTTTAGTGGAATTTAGACTAGTTTAGTTTGTTGCCTATCACTATTGTGGTTGCTGTTGTAAACAATTTTACAATATTTAATCAGGGGGCTCTGCATATAGTTCAAGTCCACGGAATTGTGCTACTTCTACTGGATGGGTCCATAAATCCACTGGAAGTAGTGAAAGAGGGTTGTCTGGAGAGTTGAATATGTGGTGGGTGTCATGAGGACCCTGTCCACATGCTGGACATAAGTTGAGGACGCACGGTCTATGCGGGACCAGAAGGCATTAAGCCTGTTGCTCCATCCTGATCTTAGTTGAGCCAGAATGACTCTTGTTTTGCGCGGCAGAATCTTCTCGGCGTCTGCTATCGGTGGTGGGCGACCTCCAAGTACGAAATTCATATGGTATTCTGCTACCACGGAATTGATGGCGTATCTGTGAATGTCGTTCAAAGTTGTCATATACGAGCTGCGATTAAATTGATCCTGCACATACCTCTGTATGCTCTCCATTCTAAGGTCCTGTCTGACATGCCTAGGGGGATACTTCAACAGTGCAATGTTGAAGTTTGGATGACTCCTCCGGTGACATCCCAGAAGGAACTGTTGCGTCATCATGACATTATATTCCCTGACCGGTAGAACCTTAGATTCCTCGTGAAGGTGGTGTTCGGAGGTAATTTGGAGGCAGTTTCTGACGGTTCTTAAGTCTGCATTTTGAGAGCTTTGAATATTTCTCCACTAAGTTTCACTTAACTATTGTGGTAATATTGCACAGTTTTACTGATGATATTTTTTTTTTATTTTATAAAAACCATTAAAGTTAAATTGTCTTCCGTTTTTAGAAATTAATTTATAAAAAAAATAATCTTAATTATACAAATGTTACCTAAAATATTCATCATGCCTTTAATTGAATTTCACTGGGTGCATTATTGTTCGAATATTTCAACTTATTCGAACAAACACTATACAAAAAAAACCAAAGAGCTCTGAAAGATAAACAATAACATAAAACCTACTCCCAGTAGAAATAAATAAGTTCAAAAAATAAATATTGTATAAACTAAAATAAAATAAAATAACTAACTATAAGATAAATGAGAATAAGTTTCATAAGCAAATACAAAGAAAAACACGACCGAACAAAACAAAAAAACAAATAGTAAATAATAAATAATAAAAACAAAAAAAATAGTTAAAAAATGTAAATGTATATTGGAAATAAAAAAAAAATCTAGTAAACTAAAATAATATGTAAATAATAAAAAAAAATAATACATAAATAAATAAATGAAATACTATAGGAAACTTCATCCTACGACAATCCCACAGATTAAAAGCCTTTAGCATTTTAGAGTAGCAACAAGATAAACAATAACAAAAGAAAATTAAATTAAATAAATTCACCAAGAAATAAATATTTCATAAAATTAGGCCATGAAAACTTTAACTTAAAGTTAAAATAAAATAAATAAATTAACAATAACAACAAAACACAAATACTAAGTATATTCAAACACAAACACAAATATTAAACGAAAACTTAACCTCAAATTTGTGGTTTTCAAAACAAAGGAAAAATAAAAACCAAATAATGTTTGTTGTTCATATATACATATAAAATTCACATAAACATTTATAAACAGACAAACAAATAAATAAATTTGAAATATTTGAGGTATTCATAATAAAATTATACTCACTCGTACAATGTAATTTATTCAAATCGTTTAAAATTCCAATTTATATAATTAAAACATCATCATCATTATGGTTGTCATTATTTTAAGTAATTATGTATATGAAAATCATATTTTTAACATTTCAACATTAGTTTAAACCATATGAATATTTATTATAATGGTTTTGTTTTATTTTTGAGGTTTGCCAATTCTAAATTACAGTTTTTAAATTAAGACAGACAAGAAATTTTAATTAACAGGATCTAAGGTTAGGTTACATGGGTCGCTCACAATTACCAAGATTTATTATACATGAGAAACAAAATGCAAGCGAATTTTTTTTTTTCTTGGACCAGCATGCAAAGGATTGTGTTGGAACTAGGAATATAAGTATGTAGGTTATGGGAGGGAGGAAAGAGGGAGTAGTGTTTGTGGTCATTCGATTTGAACTTTCCTACATTGAAAATTACAGGAAATACTTTAGCGCTAAGTTTGTTCTACATATCTACAGTCCGGCTAAAGAACGAATTTTCCCTGAAGTCTATTTTGCGGTCCACTGGCCAATTGAACACAGATGTATTCTTGATGAAAAACTTCACTGTGCATGATTTACACAGTTGTTTTTGGTTGTTTCCCGTAACAACCAAACGATACTTTTGGAAAAATTTAATATATTCGTTAGTGACACGTCTTACAGTGATATCTGTAACCATAGATGGCAACTATATATATAATAAAGAGCCTAATAGCTAAGTCTTTTGTCAAAAACCTTATTCATGAGAATATATTGCCATGTTTTGTTAATGTATCACACATATTTATATGTGAAAAGAGAGTAATTTTCTTTGATTTTATTTATTGGGATATCTCTCTTTTTCTAATGGAATTTCTACCAAGAGTTGGAACATTTTTGTGCCGGAGAGAGCCAGAGCATTTTGGATACTACCCGAATTGCATCTCTTTCAACATCCATTATATTTGATACCGCAAACAAGGGGATATCTTTGTGCCAGGGCGATCCTTTTGTTATACATTCGTCGAACACTCACAAAGTTTTTGACATAATCATATCTTGTCGGTATTAAAAAAAAGGTCCTGCCAAAGTCCCAAGATTGGATTGTTCTCTTTTTATTAAGGACTGAGATCGAAAAATTTGTACATACATATATGTTAATAGAAATGAAGCCACTAAACTTACAGTTTTGAATCTTTTTTTATTTGATTGAAATTATTGATACAATTTACAAAAAATAAATAAAAAATATTTTTGTAGTTCTAATCACTAATGATGAAATTTTGAACCTTTTTCGAAAATCCTTCCATTATGGTTTTTTTAGTGCTTTATGTCACTATGTTCGAACAGGTTGTTCATCTCCGTTTAAAATCTACCACACTTTTGGACACCTTTTTTGTGCTCTTCAATTCTCTTTTAACAAGAGCCCAATATCTCTCCACTGGACTCAGCTCCAGTCAGTTTGGAGGAATTGCCTCTCTTGGAACAAATATTACATTATTGTTCTTATACCACTCAAGACCTTTCTTACCATAGTGACAGGGTGCCAAATTAGGCCAAAAATAAGTGGACACACTAAGAAGTCTTATGAATGGAAGCATCCTTTTTTGTAAACATTCCTTGATGTAAATTTCGGTATTTATAGAGCCCTTTGTTACAAATGTTTGGCTTTTCTGCTGCAACTGCATATTGCTTGCCATACCAGGAACTTTTTGGGAAATTTTGTACTGTCAGGAACTTTTTGTACCTGTATTGGCTTTAACTTTTCGTACCAAATAGCCCGAGCACTGTGCTAACCCGGTTGCTTTCCTATCGGATGTGTTGGGAGCTCTTTTGAAAATACTTTCTATTTTTTTGGCTTAATAAACATCATGTGAACCATTCTTTCTACCTCAACCAGGTTTACTATCAACGGACAAGTTCTCCCGGTACTGTTGAATAACATTGGAAACAGTTTGACGGCCGACCTTTGATTGGTTGGCCAACTTTTTGTAGGACCAAGTTGGGTTTGGTTGAAAATATTTAATAATTTAAGTACGCACTTTCTTCTGGTCACTCATTTTAATCAGATTAACAACAAATGAACATAATTGACATTAAACATAATAATTGACATGTTTTACAAAGGTAACTTGATCAAAAAAAAAATCAAATAATACTTGGGTTTAAAGTTTTAATGACAAACGTGTGTTAAAAATTTTACGATCTCAGTCCTTAGATGTTTATTGAAACCGAATATATATTTTCTATTACTTTTTTTTAGTTTTTGTATACATATATTTACAGAATATATATTGTTTTACTATAGGAGCAAAATCTGTCACGTACGATATTAAATTTTATTTATTATAAGATCATCCAAAGATTATATTTATTTAAATATGGCGGATTGTAAAGGAAGGATATTTGGTTTGGTGTAAGAAATTAAGAGAAAACATAACTCCTCTCACGATTCGCAAATTTTCGCATATTTCTACATGTACCTCTAAATTACTTCCGTTTTACATCACGTACGATATACTCTTATTTTGCTCGATATTTTGAACAAAGATGTTTCGAAATAACTTATTATTTTTTAAAATATAGTACCCTCTGAATGGAACATAAAGACCAAATTATTTTTCAGATACTCTTATTTTTGGAAAATCTATTCCACTCTATAGGCGTGCAAATGTCACGTACGATGATATGGAATTGCCCATATGCGACTACACGAAGAGAAAAAATATAGTTGCGCATGTTTCAGGAACCATTTCCACACTTTGAAACGTTTTTTAACAATATTATGGTTACAGTAATTATTTACATGATTGTGGTAACCAAAATATGGTTAACTTACGATTCACATGATTGTATCAATCATATATATTTATTGCTATATTATGGAGTCATATTATGGAGCCATATTATGGAGTATTTGTGATCATATCTTGATTATAAATATAACAATATTTACCATACTTCGTAATATAGTTGAAGTTAGAATTTACACTAACACAAAATCGTTTAAAATTAATCATATTGCCAACTAGCGTTTTCATACGTTTTTTATTATTGATTGATTTTTAATATTTCGAACAAGAAAAAAATATTATTATAAATTGATGTAGAATTTATAACGTAAGTTTCATGAGAAAGTTTTATTAAAGTGTTTGTTTATATAAAATATTTTGTTTCAAATTGAAATTTGTTATTCATTCGAATAAAAAATGTATTTGTTTTTCATTATGGCAGCAATACAGCGACAAACGTGTTATTATTGGAATAAAATATATTTATTGTTAAATTTATTATTACTACAACATAGTATATTTGCCGCAACCATATCGACATCGCAACCACCATTAAGACATCGCTTAGTTTTTAAATCAATTTTGAATGTCTTAAATTTTTTGAATTGTTTTCCATTCGTGGTTCAGAATTAGGGGGTTAGTTTAGTTTTGCGTAAACGTTTTGGTCAGTGAGTTGGTTCGACGCCTTTTTCAAGAGGTGGTTTAATATTTAACATATTTAGAAAAATTCTTTGGACTAAATACGAGTTATTGCTGCAAAATGTATAAATACGATTTTATTTTAACAATCTAATATTTCAAAAGTTATTTACTTGCACTCTAACATGTAAGTAAGAGCTAACTAAAAAATAACAAATTGTATTCATGTGTAACTAAATTTTAAAAATAAAAAACATAACAATGTTTTGTTTCTACTTGGAATATTTATATCTCAAGAACCACAAAAACAATTTTTCTCATATAAACAGACATACGCATATGTATTCATTGAGGTAGTCACAGATCAAGTCAAAACCTAACATTTATTTCTAAAAGTTAGGTATTTATTTTGAACAAAGATTTAGATTTGATTGCATACAATCAACCTAAAAGTTTTTAACATAACTAATGATTATAATAAATACAAACACAAATAACATCAAAAGGTGCTAAATGATTTAAATGCTTTCTCAGCAATATTTTTCAATATTATAGCAACAATTTAAATAACTAATAATATTACAAAACATACCTACATACACCTAATTTAATTTTTTCTCTTATTTGCTTTTCTCCAAAAGTTGTCATTTGTCGACAAAAAAAACTGTCTAGCCCATGTACTTTTAATAGACATTTTTCTTATTAAATAATTTGTTAAAATAAATTAATATGAATCTTGTCTAGTCAGAATATAATAAAAAATAAATTATTACGATAAAATAGTAATAGTAGTAACATTTATGTGACTTTCAGAAACATTTTTATCGAAAAACTTGTGGCAAAAGTCATAAATTTCCAATTCACAAAACAATAAAATAATGTGTAACATTTTGCTTTTCAATTGCATTCATTATGAATGACTTCATAAGCATTTATTTATTGTAGATTTTGTTTAAAATTTAAAACATCATTTAATTTTTAACATTTGATAAGTTGTTTTTAATATTTCATAACAAATAAATGGTTTCAGTTTGAGAGACTGAGAATATCATTGCAATAGATGCATAAATATAATTTTCAACAAATATCTTCGTTGTAAACATATAGAGCACACATAAATACTGTTATATAGAAAATAATAGGAATACCCAAAAAAAAAAAAAAATTTACAAAATCGCTTAGTTTGAGAAAAAATTTTAGAGAATAGAATTTTTCCTACCTCAACCTTTGTCGAGTTAGACTACAATTACTTTTCTTTACAATGTCCTTTTCAAAGACAAAATTATTCGACATGAATAAAGCTGTTGTGATAATTTGTCTATCCATTATTTTTATTATACCTTTATTGGAAGAATCATTTTCTGGTCTGTGGCAATTTCCAATTAATTATCTTTCATTGGGCATTAAACTACTTAAGGTAAGGTCAGACTACGCAAATTATTTGACACAAAATGTTTCATGTGTTTGATCAAAACTACATCAAATAATCCATGGCTTGATTTTGTGGTCACACTGTACACATTTATTTGCCATATTTGTTTCATCTAACTACACCGAAATACTATGAAACACACGAAGGGGAAAATATATTTGTCTTGTGGTCACATTTATGGTAATATTTTTTCTAAATAATTATTAAATAAAGCTGTAAAAAAACTTTCATTTCTTTCTTCAATACAAAATACATATCTAGAAAGTAAAATACTACTAGATTTTGCTTTATATTTGAAAGAATTGTGAAATTTCAGTACTTTTATTTAAACGTCAAATATTTTATGTTCCTAGTTTGAACAGAAAATATTTTTGCACGGCAAACAAGAAAACAGCTGAATTTGGTCAAACAAATTTATTTGCCAATAAGAAAACTTTCTTGTAATGTGACCAATGTGTGACCACTAAACAGCAAATATTTTCCTCAATTTTTTATTTGATCTTGCAATTCATTTGCAAGATCAAACAGCGTCAAATAACAGCTGTTGCATCATGTGTTATCGCAAAAGTAGTGTTGCTATATCTTAAACTAAAAATCGCTAAATAATGAAAACAAATCGCGAAAAGAACACAAGCTTGAACAATTTAATAATATAATTATTAAAAGTTTATTTATTAAATTATATTACTATCAACGTATTAAAATTTGTAGGTATAATTGTACTTAAAATCTACCAAATATCCCTAATATAATTAACAATTTTGGAATTTTATTGTATTTGTTTTAGCTTTGTTTGGATTTTGAACTAAAAATCGCATTATTCAAACAAAACGAATATTACTATGATGAACTTAACAATAATCAAATAAGCGAACCGTTAAAAAGAAAAAGTATATTAAAATGTTGAAACCAAAGTACATACAAGTAGTAAAACTTTTTGACAGCAGTACCTAACTATATATTGGACGCAAAACGAAATGAAAATGTGCTAGAAATGTAAATAAAATTATAATTGACGAGAATTGAACTATATTTAATCGACAATTTTTTCTTAAAATATCGAGACATTTGATGTGTACATTTATCACAAGGGAGTTGAATTCACACGGTACTCATTTATGTGAGAGAGTAATATTGAAAAATAGAGTCGGACTACTTGTTATACTTTGGTTGAAACTATACTTATATGTAGAAGGAAAAATTAAATTCATAATTGAAATTATTTTTTTTTAATAAAAATTATTAATCGAACAGGACTTTCACCAAACTTTTTTCATTCTGAATTTTCACAAATATTATATTCGCATTAAAAAAAATTAAACAGATCATACTGTTTAAGAATAAATTTTTAATTGCAATCCAATCATAATATTTATGTATGTCTAAACTATTTTCTTTGATTTTAAATTCAATAAATATTCCATACATTTGAGCAATTTTAAATTTTGTAAATAGAAAAACTCCATGTATAAAAACAATCAAACATCAGACTATGTTATACGTATACAAATATAATCGCATACAAATGCAAAAAATCGCAACATAGACTTCATGTCTTCAATTATATTTTTTCCCAGAATGTCATTCCAGGCGGAATGACTTTTATGTGAAGAAGAAGACTTCATTTATTGATGCCATTTTTTTAGTGAAAATAATTTAAATAAGAAATTTACAAGAAATATTGATATGTATTATAGTTAAAGAATAAAAATAGTGCAATTTTGTTTTTAATTTAGTACCAAAAATATTTAAATATTCTCCTTTTTAATCCGCCGTGTTGAGCAAATAATTTTCTTTGTTTGCTCTATTTGATCAAACAATTATTTCATGAAAGTATTTGATATAGTGTGACCACACGGCAAATATATTTAGTGATTCTTTTTCGCAGCAGTTTGGTCAAACAAAAAGTGAAAAATTAAATTCATTATATGATAACAAAATTCAATAAAACTTTAATAAAATAATTGTTTTACAATTCGAAATAAGTGCGTTAATCTTAAAAAGATTTGTACGATCAAATTATATATTTTTTATGTATTTATATAGCTAGTGGTCACACTTCGTTCACATTAAGAAAATATTTTGTTTGCCGACAAATAAATTTGTTTGACTAAAATCATCTGTTTTGTTGTTTGCTCTAAATTTTATTTGTGGTCAGATTCAGACAATGAAATATTTGACGATAATCGTCAAATATTAGCTGTGTCTGACCGTACCTTTAGTTTGAAATATCAACAACATAGAAATTGTGCCACCCTATTTTATACATCGTATTATACTTTCTATATATTTTAAACTATTGCAACATATCGTTACCTTAATATAGAAATGCCTTAACTCGTGTTTTTTTAAGTCGAGATTTTTTTGTTAAATATGATATATGAACGGACCATTTATCGAAATAAACGAAAATCTGGGCTTAAAAAAAACTCGAGTTAGGGCCTTTCTATATTAAGGTAACGATATGTACAATATCATACACATTTTGTACAAAGGACGAGTATTATTTATACATTTACAACTGAAAATATATTTCAACTATAATAAAACCAACAAAAATAAAACAATTACCATTATGTTCATAGATATTAGACAAAAAAAACAAAAAAGTACCAAATTTATATGCATAAGTATGTGTGTATAATTACGTAGAGTTTCGTGTTCGGTTTTAACCGAAACCGCGGTTTTTCAAAGCCTAAAACCTAAACCGAAAACCGACAATTATTCTTCGGTTTTTACTTTTAAACTATTTTCCGTTTCAAACAAACTTTTTCATACAATGATTCATCCAATTTCTCTAAAACCAAATCGATGTAAAAATATCTTTAGATTTCTTTAAAATGTTTAAATTGTATTACAATAATTGCATCAAATGATGTAGCAGGCTGCCTTTTGCATGCTAGGCAAGGAAACCTTTTAATAAGAATGACACAAACTCATTTAAAAATATTGATCTACGAGTATTCCCTGACAATTAAAATTCAAAATTTTTAAAATCCCACTAAAAAGCTCTTAAAGGAATATACCTAAGCTTTCTTTTAAGCAAAAAAAAATAAAAAAGGGCCCATTTTGGAAAAAAGTTCGATTTTGCAAAACATCTCAAAAATTGTATGACTTGAGTTACAAAATATTTATTTTGATAGATATCCCACTCGCATCCCACTAAGCGACCAGAAACCTCTTAAAAGAATGGACCTAAGCTTTCTTTTGAGCAAAAAAATAAAAATAAAAAAAGGGATAATTTTGAAAAAAAAGTCAACAAAGTTATTAATTTTGCTCGCATCTCACTAAGCGACCAAATAGGTCTTCAATGAAAATATTTAAGCTTTCTTTGGAGGAAAAAATGGCCCATTTTGAAAAAAAAAAAATTAAAAAAGTTTTTAATATCGAAAAAAAAATTCAAACTTTTTTTTTAATTTTTTTTCCGAAAGATTGAAGAAATAGCTATCTAAACTATTTGGATCGCATTTTGCTAAAAACAATAGGTAATAAATTACATGGATAAGAAAAAACACCTGCTTGGCCAAAATGTCAAATTTTGACCCCCTCTAACTCAGAAGTTATCGACCGATCTTGTTGAAAAATTGTGTCTGATTACTGATTACTATCCAATAGAACTAACTATGGTACAAATTTCATCCCAATCGGAAGACATCGATTTCAAAAGTTGGTTCTAGGTTCAATATTATAGAATATTCAAAAAGTACCATTTGAAGAACGAAAAAGTACTCTTTAGTTTAGTCTTCCTTTTTTGGTATCCTGATACCATTAACAAGTCTGTCCAATTGTCGCTTTAGCAGAAATGTTCGGTATTGCAAATGAATAAAATCTGCCCAGCCAAAAACAATTTAGAACATAATGTCCATTCGTCTGACTTTTAAAAACAAATAAAACACTTTAGGCCATAAACGAGAAGACCTAGAAAAGCGAACAGAATAGGTTGAACCGGTAAAAAGTTTTGGATCAAAATATGTATATGAAAAAATGTATTCGGACTTAGCACTATACGTATTGTTACGAATGTGCAATGACGATTTGAATACAATGGTCTGTAACGACTGCCTGCAGCATTCATCATGTTTGAAGGCACGTCCATCAGTAGCATGCGTTTATTGCCATTGTTTGTAAGTATGGCAACACTAAATGTTTGGGCTGCTGGCAATGACATCGAAGGCTCTGGAATTCGAATATACTAGTATGTCCGTTAAGAGCATTGTAGAAGATTCCCGATAGACGTGTATAAATAGTGGCAGAGCTGGCAGTCGTGTACATTGTGTGTGTGTGTTTCTGCGAATTGATAGACGTGTATAAAGACTCTGAGTGAATATTTGAACTGTTATTGGTGTACATTTAAATAAATAAAGAGTTGTTACAAATTTTAAACTATTTAGAGGAAATAAACTCACGTTTTTAAAAGGTAAAAACGTAATATTATTTTATTCACAATAAATTTACCACTGATATTTTCTAGTAATAGAAAATATAAATTTAACCAAATCTGGTGAACCAGGTGTCCGTATTATATTGGTGGTGGGTATATAAGATTTGGCATATCTGAATATAATACTCATACATATTAAAATTTAAAATCAGTTAAGGTTTTATTAAAAGTGTGAAGTCTCAAAACAAATATGTGTTGGCATTAACTCATATTTATACCCTACACCACCATAGTGTGGAGGGTATAATGGATTTGTGCAGATGTTTGTAACGCCCACCTTAAAGTATACCGATCGACTTAGAATCACTTTCTGAGTCGATGCGCAGAGTACAGGTCGCAATTTTGAAGATATTTCGATAAAATTTACTACATATCATTTTTTCTGCCCAAGGACCATCCCTATTGAAATTGGCTGAAATCGGTGCATTATTTCACCTAGCTCCCATACAAATGTCCTCCCGAAATTGGACTTTATCGGTCATAAATGTTTAATTTATATAGGTATCTACACAGGTATCTCCAAATAAATTCTATATATACCGAATTTATGTCACCAAATTTTGTTATGATCGGTCCATAATTAGTCATAGCTCCCATATAAGACCTGTTTCCTTAAAATGTTGGTATACACATAAAATGCAACATAAATAACTTTCGTATAGACATTAATCACATGACCAAATTTCATGGTGATCGGTCCATAATTTTTCATAGCTCCCATATAAGGCCCACTTCCGAAAATCACTCACGAATATAAATTTTTGAAATTTGGAAAGAAAATTGTTTTTGCTCATTTACTTAGTGTAATACCCTAAGGTCGGGCTTGACCGACCATACTTTCTTACTTGTTTTTGATGTATTTTCCAAAATGTTCTGATGAAGTACTCAACCATAATAACAACCTACGCTAACGCACTTGGCGAGTATATACATTTAAATTTATTTTTTAGCATAGTTTTATGCTTACATTGACAAATTAGTATACATACTAGGGTTGTCAAGTATTCGAAGTTTATTGTAATCGATTAAAATTTCATAATTTTATTATTTAAATTATTCAAATATTTTAATAAAACATATCTAAAACTCGTAAATTTTTAATAATTTGTTTGTTAACAATGAATAAAAATGCATATAAATTAGACTAAAATTATACTGTATGGCAGAATCAGGCACCATTTTTGTCCCTAGTCTCCCTCAGAAAATGAATTGAATAATATCGTGATGAAATTAGACATATACAATTTCTATATGAACCTAAATCTTTCTACCAACTTTATTGAGGATCGGTTCATAATTGATGCTACTCCCCATATAACCCCAAATAATCATAAAAATATGTTATTGTCACATATACAAGATTGGGTATACAAGATTCTGCACAGCCGAATATAACACACTTACTTGTTAATTTTTAAAATAAATTTATTCCATTAATCGACAATTATTAACAGTCGAATAGTTTTTAATGCTAAATTGAAAATTGTTATTCATTCGAATAAAAAATATACTTTGTCTTTGATTATTCGAATAATTTGTATTCGAGTGACAACCCTAACACATATATGCATGCATTAGATGGGCCAAAAACCAGCAATAAAATATAACAATAATGTAAAATTTCTTTTAGTATTTATATATTTACTAAAGAAGAAATGTAAGCATACTTGTATATAAACTATTAAGACCTCGTATTTAACAAAGAAAACAAGACAAGAAATGAAAAGAAAATAAAATTTATTGATACTAAGTATTAATATCAAAACAGTCATAGTCATTGAAATAAAACTAAAAGCCAAAACTAGCAAATAAGCATAAGATACTATATGAGTAAATTAAAGAAAAATGCTAAAGCTATCTAACACTAGGAGACCAAAATATTTTGCTCAGACATTAAGAAGATTAATAATCATTTTGTGGCTAAAGAACCGTGACAAGAGTTTCTCTACTAATTTTGGCAGACAGACAGACAAACAAACAAGCAAATAAACATAGAATTTCAAGCATGTTATAATAGCTGCTGTTACTCAACCCAGATAATTGTAATGGAATAAACCAAAGACAAGTGCTTTTCAAATAACTTAATTCAAATAGACAGCTTATATTACATTGAATATTGAACACACATAGTATATCTTTGGAGTTTTTTTTTTTTTTTTTCTTTATAGATGAAAAAATATTAATATTAATAGAATAAACGATTATGTTACTCCTACCGAACATTTTCCCTCAGTGTTATATATTTATAATTATGTTGCCGTTTGTTGTTTAATAGTCAAAATTAATAGATTAGCAAGCCATTGATTGCTAAAGTTCGTATTTTTATATCCACCACCAAAAATATGGGAGTATATTGAATTTGTCATTCCGTTTGTAACACAAAAGTATATGTATATATTCTAGCTTTGTATGCGAGTGGGATTAGTGGGATGCGAGTGGGATATATATCAAAATAAATGTTTTAACTCAAAAATTGCATGTCTTAAGTTACAACACATTTTTTTTTCGAAAGATTGAAACTATTTGTGACAAATTTTGCTAAGAACAATAGGTAATTAGTTACATGGATGAGAAAACACCTGTTTGGCGAAAATGTCAAATTTTGACCGCCTCTAACCAGAGAATCGGAAGTCATCGGTTTCAAAAGTTGGTTCACTTGACATGAATGACTGTTTAATTCAACATCGCCCAGACCAAACCTAAAAAGGTAGAAACATGGAATTTTGATTATAGGTTCCCCTCTCCCTATGTAGATCCAGTAAAAAGGTATTTTTAGAAATTCCATTACTTAAGGGGTAGAAACGGGTAAATTTGATAACTTTATATTTTCAAAATAAATACAGATACAAAAATACTAATATTAAAATGCATATTCATCTACATAATAAAGAAAGAGGACAGGTGTTTGGTACTTTTTTGAAACTAGAATATAGATAGAATATAGAATAAACGAGTAAAAACTATATATTGGTACTTTTTTGAACCCATAGGTATTTTTTGCACCAATAAAGATAGAAATAAATTTCAAATCGTATTCTTTACATCTCAAAAACTACCAAATAAAATAGGTTTTCTCTAAACTAACATATGACTACTTTATGAGTTCCCACTACGAACCTAAAACTTATTTGAATACAATTTTTATGCTCTCAATGTTGACAAAAAAAAAGTACCAAAAAAATGGTAAAAACCGGAACAATAAATTTTATCCGAAATTATTAAGCCAATTTTCATAAAAATTGTAAATATTGGTTCTTCCAGTCATACAAAAATTAACTAACAGGTTGTTAATTGTTACTTGAGTGCGATATGTTAGATTTGGTCAAATCCGGTTTGGTACTTTTTTAAAACATATGTTTTTCTTGAGAAAATTAATAGAGATTTGAATAGTTTGAGACATATCTGTGATATCTAAATTCGCCAAAATGGAGTATTTTGATATTTCAAAACTTGACGTTTGAGGGAAAAATGTTACTTTTTTAATATATTCAATTATTTAACATATCGACATAAAAGTTAGCGGATATGCTTCTGAATGAAATATGAATTATGGGTAGGGTGATTAAAGGTATTATAATACAAACAAGAGAGAACTAATAGTACTTTTTCGTTCCTCGAATGGTATTTTCTAAATTTTCGATAATAATTGACCTAGAAATATGAATATATTACATATCGTTACCTTAATATAGAAAGGCTCTAACTCGTGTTTTTTTTTAAGTCGAGAATTTTTGGCTAAATGAGTGGACTATTTATCGAAATAAACGTGGACTATTTATCGAAATAAACGAAAATCTGGGCTTACAAAAAAACACGAGTTAGAGCCTTTCTATATTAAGGTAACGTTAAACTGAATGAGTTAGAATCATTGGGACCTTTATGGTACTTTTTTTTATTCCAATGGTAATTTTTGAATACATACTTTATAATAAAGATACTAGAATCAGGAAATTAGATACACATGATCTTAAATAAGCTAGAATACACAAAAATTGGACTCTTTTGCTAATAAAATTTATTTTTAAATATTTTATAATAGTGGTCCTAGAAACATGAAATTAATTAATACTTTTTCTTTATTCGAATGATACTATCTTAATAATTTATGAAATTAGACACACCTGAAATGATTTTGCATCCATAAAGTGGAACTTAATGGTACTTTTATATTTTTTTATTACAACGAACCTATTAACATGAAATTAAGAACATGATTAATGAGAATTCACAAAGGGAGACTTAATAGTACTTTGAATATTAAATAAAGCTTCTAGGAACATAAACTTAATGTGGACTAAATGCTACATTTTATATTTATCACTGGTACCTTTGGAATTTTCTATTATGAAGAACCGGGCAATTTGTCTTGTTTTTAATGGCTGTTGAATATTCTATATTTATGGAACGTGAAATTGGGTTCATATTAAAATAAGTAAAATTGGAACTAATGATTGATAGTTAGTCTCACGTTTTCTTTATTATAATAGTATTTTTTTTAGTTCTATATATTAACAAACTTGTTATTTTTCCATTTGCATCACTATTTAGCGATTTATACCAAATTTTATGTTTCAGTTAATTTTCATTTGAAAAATGGATTTTTTCCCTTTCAGTTCATTTTCATATGCAAAATAAATGTTTGGTTATTGTAGTTTTTCCATTTGGACCACTATTTATCGACTTGTAGCAATTAATTTTCATACAAAAAATTGATTTTGGGTGGAAAAAAACACTTCGCGCCTAGTCGTAGTAAAATGTAAATTAAATTTAAGGGAGGGTATAAGTAGGTAAATAGTGGTCCAAAATGGAAAAATTATGATAAACTGTGATCACTTTATTTCCACCCAAAATCGTTTTTGTTGGTATTTTTCCTTTAAAACTCAATTTTAATTTATTACTTTGCATAGATAATGAAATAAATGTTCAAATACTTTAAAGAATAAACTAAAATAAGTGACACTTAAGTAATTTTCAATTAACTTTTTAACATGATTCTCTTTATTAACTTAAATTTATGTAATCATTTTCTATGTAGTTTAATTTATTGTAATATTTTGTATATAAATAGTTTGTAACTACTTAACTAATGGAGTATATCTATACAAAACTAAACAAATCCTTCAAAATAATTTAGGCCATTAACTAGGGCGTTTTATAAAGAGTAACAGTATGAATGTTCATATGTCTGCTATGTATCTGTGTAAATAAACTAAGTAGAGTATAAATAGTTTTTAAAGTAGAATTTAGTATCTGTATCTTAATATGTCTCGTATGTATGTGTATTTATAGCTGTAACTTAGAATTTATGTTTAAGGTCCTAACAAAATATTTAATTTTTCTTATTTAAATGGCTTAAGCTAGACAATCTCTTTAAATATTAAAAAAAAAATAATATAAGAAATCGAATGTAAAACATGCAAAATTATCTTCTAAAGATTACAAAAGAAAAAAAACTGATAACGCTTTTTCAGTCTATAAGCAGACTATAATTGACAGACAGATTTTTAATTTTAAACTGAAGTAGAAATAAACGAACATGATTATTTAAGATTACACTTTATTTTATTTTATTTTACTTGATGTGGTTTTATATTGTACTGACTGAGACTACAAACATGCAGCTAGCTGTAACAACCATTAGTTAATTACTTATTTATACTTGAACTTTTTCTGTCAGTAGAATTTGTATCTTTATTATTTGTTTTCTCTTCTATTTTTATGTTACTAAAGCAAGCATCTCTCGGAAGAAAACATTAATTTTTTTTTTTAATTTAAAATGCTTTTAACTATTTTTAGTTGTACATATTTTGTATTTATTTTTAACCTGTTGGTTTCCGATTATTACTTTAATAAAATTTTACAAAATAGTTTGAATCAAAGTATACCAAGTAGTCCGACTCTCTATTTTTTAAATTACTCTCTCACATATACGGGTTCCGTGTGAATTCAACACCCTTGTGAGAGAATTAAACACATCAAAAGTCTCGAAATTTTGACCAGAAATCGTAGATTAAATATAGTTCAATACACATTAAATCATTAACACACATTATTTCCTAATTTTTTTCAGCACATTTGGCACTTTTTCGTTCCCGAAACACGTCCATTTTCCACAAACTAAAAATATATTTTTTTTTATTCATTTTTGACTTTTTATTTTGTTTGTGGTGTAATTTAAACTACAGAACAGAGAAATTTTTGGTACTGAAAATAGAAGAAAATTTAAATAAATTAAAATTTAAATATTTTTATAGAACTTTGTGTGTCTGGTGAAAATTAAAAAGGCACCAACACATACACATTTCAGTTACTAACACATACTTAGACTTAGGTACTTTTTCACTAACACATGTTTAGAGTTAGACTGCTGTCAAAGAGTCGGACTACTTGTTATACTTTGGTTTGAATATTTAAACAATTTCGAAATTCTGAGTTGGAAATCCCACATTCCTTAAATGTTTATAACCACCACCGAAATATTGGTCGCTGACCCACAAAAGTATATGTAACTGTAATTATACAATTCTAAGACGATCTAGTTATGTCCGTCCGTCAATTTGTCAAAAAATCGTGGGGGAGATGCAATTTTCCCCAAATATTCTCTGTCTGAATACAACCAACAAAAATTAGAAAATAATTGCCTTCGATAGGGCCTAAACAAAATGTACAGTGGTTGACAATACAATGGAAACTTTTCCAATATTCAATTAATAGATCACAATCCAATAAATTCTTAAGAAATTTTTATATTTTTAGCAATACAAGATACTTAACAAATATTTATCATAACAAATAATGACGTTTGATGCCAAGATAAAGATGTCTGAGCAAAAGCACTAACAAAGCAATAATACTATTAAATGAGGACTATACCTAAAAATTTTTTATCTTTACAACCATTTTAACGTTTATCCTGACACAAATTTATCAGGTATAGATAGGATAAGAACATTATAAAACAAAATCTGAAAGTAGAAAACAAACTACAAAACAGTATTATGATAGATACAACATTGAATTTATAAAAAATTGTCTGGCCCTTTTAGTGACTCAGTATTTTATTGGATAGCACTTGTTTTTTTATTACTGCGTCACAGTGACGAGGCATTGAACAATTAAAGAATCAGTCGTCTACATTGAAATATTTTGCCATTCCCTTATAACCCAATATGATAATGCTTCCTTCGAGGTATAATTGGCAATTGGACAAGCCACATCAAACACGTTCCTTCTTGGAATGTAACCACTCAGTTATAATGGTAGAGTTGTATTTATAGTCATTGTTGTGCTGCAGTATACTTTCCTCATCGTATGGATACATAACATCTGTTAAAATGGATCTGTATTCAATTCCAATCATTTTTATAATATTACCACCGCAAAACTTAACTGTATTATTTGTGTCCAGTCTCTTTCCATCTTACAAATGATCTCCCACAAAGTGCCGCTTAATTTTTATTTAGATTCATTCGAACCAGTTCAAATGTTCGTTGGCAAATTGTATACTTGTTTCGCAATAGCAACCAAGACCAGACTCATTTGCCCTGGGGCTAACAGTTCGAGAACTAATTTCAAATTTTTGATTATTGATAATTTATCGGGAAGATTAAATGATCATGTCTTGGAGTTGTTTTACGAGGTCTTCCTCCCTTATGTTGAGCTTTTACAATACAGTTTTCATGAAGTTTTTAATCATTTTAGAAACTCGTGATTTGATTGAATATTTGTTACAAAAAGATTTTTGCAAAGTTTCCTCTAGATTTTTTTTCAACTACTTAAAAAACGTATTGTGCGAAAAAAATCAAAATAAAATATGAGCCTTTTGTCATTGTTTTCTTATTATTTTCCTTGTAGACGTTTAAAAGTTTCCATTGTTTTGCCAATGTTAAGAATTATGTATAACCGTATACTATAAATCTAATTTTGTTAATATTTATTGATTAAAACGCTGAAATTTATTATATTTTAATAGAAAACCTATAAAATTTGAATTTATCTTAGTATATACATATATTTTGTAAAAGGTCATGTTTTTTTTCATGTTTTTGAAAACTGAAAAAGTTTTCATTGTATTGTCACTCATTGTATCTTAAAATCACAGACAAAAAGAAAACAGTTGTTTTTGAATTAAATTTTTGTTAAAACCATAGAGAAAATATGCATAGAGTGGAAACTCTGCTATCAAAGATCTAACTTCGTTGTCAAAACTGCTTTTAAAATGTTTGATGATTATTTTTTTGAGCAGAAATAAAAGTTATTTTTTCAATTTTTGCGATCAACTTGCATTTATTTACTTTTTTTTCAGAAATAAAAGTTATTATTTTAAAAAAATACTTAATCATTTCCAATTTTTTAAGATAAGGGACAAATGTTCAAAATGAGGTTGTTGTGTTTTTTTTTTTTTTGTTAATAGACTTAAAGCCAAGGCGAATTTATATTCAAGGTGGTGTCGGTGGCGAATTCTGGCAAATACGAGCGAATTCATTAATTTTTTATGTATGGAATGTCAAACTCCATATATAAAAAATTAATGAATTCGCTCGTATTTTCCTGAATTCGCCACCGACACCACCTTGAATATAAATTCGCCTTGCTTAAAGCTAATAAACAAATTTTTAATTCTTATTTTCTGATGTTTATGAAAAACTTCATAACTGTTACAGTCCCCGCGTTGACACCGGTAAATATCTTATGGCTATCAACATTTCCTAAATTCCAACACTTTCTTTTATATTCATACTATTAGCCTATTCATAGTTACGTACAAAAACAAAACACATTTTATCTATGTACAAATTTAATATTCAAATAAATCATTTCATTAAATTTATCAAAAATAATTTATTTGTAAACAAATCATTAAACAGCCAAATAAATGTACTGAATAGATAAGAATTCAATTTGGAGAAGCGTGGAGAATTTTATTGGAAAAAACACAATTCGCTCAAATTGAATGAAAACAAAATTATTAACAGTCTCTTTTATACAATACGAGTCATAACAACAACAAAAAAAACAACATAACTGTCATACACAATGGAAGAGAGAAAACTGGTCATGCCCAGGACTCTTTAACAAATTTAATTACAGCAATGAAATTGTTATCGTTATTACGAATGAAGACCAAAAAAATAAAACAATAAAAACATTAACAACTTTTTGGTTGTTGTTATTTTTTGCGTTAATTAGTAAATAAACAATATGATGGCGATTACGTTACAAAACCGCCACAAAATACACACAAAACTATAATAAAAAAAAAAACAATAATAACAATAATTAAAATGTAACAGTAAATAAAAAAATAAATGTGCTTGTTCGTATCAATTGTACAACTAAATAATAACAAATTTGAAACAAAAAACTAAATAAAACAAATTGTGACACAAAAACAGCAAAATAATACTCACACACAAAAGTTTTAAATGACTGATTAACCAAAAACTAAATAAAAAGGAAAAACAAATTTATATAAAAAAAAAACTTATGTTAAAACATATTTTATAATTATAAAAAACACATAGATATTTTTAAACAAAAACCAAATTCAAACAGAATACAAAGTAATATGTAATATTATACATACATATAATAATTGTTAAGTAAAAATGTTAATTGTAAAAGTCCATAGTTACTAAAATTATAAAGAATTTACATACCTACATTACACATTTTTGAACACACACAACATTGAGTTAATAAATGTTCTAAAAACTAAATGTAAATCATTTAACTATTAAGTGGTAGACAAATTAAGAGTTTTTTGTTTGTTAATTACTTGTTATTTTAATTACACTATTTCAATAAAACAAAAAACACAATCATTGAAAAAATAAAAAAAGATAAATACATTTTAGAAATTTAAAATATTGCAGAATTTATATTTAAAGAAGGGCAAGGTAATATTATTATTTAAAAACATTTAATAGAAGTACGACATATTTGAGCGTAAACGTGTTATTTAAAATATTTACAGATTACTAGTTTTAACCCCGAAAACTGAGGGTAAAACGACATTGTAAATTCGACAACGGTTGGTGTCATTTTGACACCATACGGTGTCACTTTTTTTTCGACACCGTACGTTTACAATTTGTAAACAAACGGGTACGTATCGACAACACAATGTTGTTAAATTATTCGCTGACGCATCTCAACGTGAGTAGATTTTTATAAGTGAGTTTTAATTTTATATTAAACATAATGGATAAACGTATAAATATAAAAGAAACCGTAATTGTGTTTGATGGCTAATTTGTGTTGATGCAGATGAAGATCCAGGCAGTGCAAGAAATTAGAAGAGCACCGAATCCAGTGATGACATACAACTCCAAAAATTCCTGGAAACAGTATACATGCCTTCAGTTTTTGTTCCATAGAGAAATTCATATAGAGTGGAAACTAGAAAAAAACTCAAACAAAAAAATTATTCAAAATAATCACACATATAACTATTGTTTTTGTTTTTACATAGTTTTTTAGAAATTTAAAAGATTGCAGAATTTACATTTAAAGAAGGGCAAGGTAATATTATTATTTAAAAAAACATTTAATAGAAGTACGAGAAGTATTTAAAATATTTACAGATTACTAGTTTTATCCCCGTAAACTGAGGGCAAAACGACTTTGCAAAATCGACAACGGTTGGTGTCATTTTGACACCATACGGTATCACTTTTTTCGACACCGTACGTTTGCAATTTGTAAACAAACGGGTACGTATCGACAACAGAATGTTGTTAAATTATTCGCCGACGCATCTTAACGTGAGTAGATTTTTATAAGTGTGTTTTAATTTTATTTACATATGTGCATAATAAATATAATGGATAAAAGTTTAAATAGTTTAAACACCAAAATATAAAAGAAACCGTAATTGTGTTTGATGGCTAATTTGTGTTGATGCAGATGATGATCCAGGCAATGCAAGCAATGAGAAGATCACCGAATCTAGTGACGACATACAACTCCAAAAATTCCTGGAAACAGTAAACATGCCTTCAGTTTTTGTACCATAGAGAAATTCATATAGAGTGGAAACTAGAAAAAACTCAAACAAAAAAATTACTCAAAATAATCACTATTGTTTTTGTTTTTACATTGGTTTTTACTAATACATTCGCACCACTTAGGTTTTTGACAACTGAGTTAGGTCTTTGACAGAAGAGTTTCCGAGCTATGTATATTTATCTGTGTTTTGTACATTTAAAAGGAAAGTTTTGTTTTATTTTTTAGAAATAGCAGTGCAGGGATTCTATTAAAAATACTAACGCATTTGAAATGTATCATACAGGAACTCCGACAATTGACACTAATGTTTTGGCACATTTAAATATGGAATATTTTATATTTAAGTATTTATATGTATTATATTTCATCATTGCATCACATTGACAACGGTCTGGTGTCAAATCGTACACGAACGGTGTCAAATTGTCAATGGTCTGTTATAAAATCTTACACGAACGGTGTCAAATCGCAACGGATGTGTCAATTTGGCAACGTAATGGTGTCATTTTTTTCGTTATCAAACTGACACCGTTCATGTACGATTTGACACCAGACAGTTGTCAATGTGTACAATTTGTACACATACGGGGTTGATACACTATTAACACCGAATGGTATCAAATCGTACACGCACGTGTTAATTTATTTTGCTGGATGTATTCTGAATTTTATGACAATGACAAAATTATAACAAAACTTAAATTCTTACAACTTTTGTATGGAAATTGTGATTAAAAATATTTGTATTATAACTTTGTTATTGTCATAAAATTGTCAGAATACGGGGGTTAATGTTTGAGCCATAGAGAAAGTATACATAGAGCGGAAACTCTCCTGTCAAAGACCTATATCAGTTGTAAAAAGTGATGAGAATGTATTAGTATAAAACTATGTGAAAACTAAAACAACACTCGTATGTGTAACTTTTTTAAGATCGGAAACTAGAAAAAAAAAATCCAACTGTTTTCACTAAGTTATGTCTTTGGCAGGAGAGTTTCCTATGGTTGAGCATTATTCATACACTTAGTCATTAACATAGGTAATTCCAAACATAAAACAGTGCTGTAATTGTAACATATTTTTCAACGTTGGCTACCGATTTAAAATGATTAAAATATAACGGTAACTCTAATTTGGATTATATTATAACGGCAAAGTTAACTTAGCGGTAATTGTAATAACCAAGATATTTTTGTTGTATATTTGAAAAAATAAATAGTAACCACTAAAAATACAACACTTATCCTATCATCTACATATTGCTCATATGGTACCACTACACTTAGAAAATATGGCAGCCTAATTTTTTTGTAGGTGGAATATGGTAACTCGTGACTGCTCGTGATGACTGTTCGGAGTTGTCATCTATGGTTCGGATAATCTTATTTTATGAAAATAAAAACGTTATACATTATTTTTTTACGTAGTTAAACATTTGTGAAAGAAATGTAAATAATTTAATTTGAATATCTGTCATATATTATGCGAAAATTATATTTTCATTGGTATTATATGCGAGTGAAAGTTTCAATGAGCATATTTTTTTATTATACGGGATGAACAAATTACATATAAAAGTGTTTTCAATTTATAAACGTAGAATCGTTGAAGTAAACTTGAATATAACTTATAAAAAACATCTTTAAAACGTTTAACTTGTAAACAACAATAGTACGGCAAAGTAATAGTTTCTTAACTAAGTAAAAATTACTATTAAAAAATGTTGCATGAATTTAGATGAAGTTACTTACTGCTGATTTTATCAAAGATATAGGCAAACAATTCACTCAGCAAAGGCCGACATATTTTACAAACTAAAATTGCCATTACATTCACACATCATATGCACCGAAATGACACTCGCCCATGGGCTCTCAACTTAACAACCGCTGCTGCTACAATAATCTACTGAAAATGGAAAAACGATGAATATAATTGTGTCAGCCCACTAGTATTTTTTTTTCCGAGTTAATCAGGAATTTATCTAAATTTGTACGAATAGTTTCTGGTTTGTTGTGAAAAAGCTTGGAAAACATGAATTGGATGAAAAGTTTACTACCTATATTGTCGCCTTATTTCAATGGAAACAGCACAACGATTAATATAATGGGTTAATTATGGATGGCAACCGAACTTCAGTTGCGTTGTCAGTTGTCTAATGGGTCGATTATGGATAACAACCGAACTTCAGTTGCGATGGTATTACAGCGGGCAACTGGCAGCTATCATTTCTGTTGCCAAACTGACAACCAGAAATTTGTGGTTGCCCTCTGGGAACGCAACTTAAGTTCGGTTGCCATTCATAATCGTCCCATAAATAATTTCTACAATTTCTTTTCCAAATTAATCTTGCACGTAAGTACAAAATCTTTAAACATTTTCAAAACATATGTACCTCATAATTTGTTACAAATAATACTTACAGGATTGTTGCGAAAAACCATGGAAAACAGTAACTGGATGAAGAGTACTATATCGGATTAGGGTATGAAAACATATATATTTGATTTAACATACAAGTAGTGATAATATATGATCTTAAACTGTTCAGATTATTTAATTTTTGATTGTTTTAAATTTGTGATATAGGTGTCAATTGAAAGATAGCAACTTATGCCCGTAACTTCAACAAATATATATCTACAGTGTAAATACCCAGCAGATAAATGTATCTAAAAGGTAACTTGGCATTAACTTCAAATCAATATCTACGGGTAAATAATACCAAATATTTGTAGTCCATAAGTAACTAATTGTTGAAATTACGGGCATAGGGGTGGAAGACTTGTAAGATTTTATGTTGTATAAAGTTATAAATCTGATTATTATTAAATTAAGAAGCCATTAGACATTCTAATTTATCTGACAACATGATTGACGACCAAGAATAGCTTTGAATAATATCCTCAGCTGTAATTGAAGACTTCTGAATTGATATTGTATTACCTGAGTTTAAATTTCCTTCATTTTTTTTTTTTTTTTTTTTTTTTGGCCAATTTATTAAAAAGTTGGTAAATATTTGATTCAAAATTATAATTTATGATTGTAATAATAAAAATAGCTGTAACGATATTTAGAGGTAACGATAATATCGACAACGGCATATTAGCGGTATCGGTAATTGTTGTAATATCGGTAACGATAGCATAGTAGTAACGGTAGTCGAGTTGAAAGGGTATTTTAGTGATAACGGTAGATGAGCCAATCTTTGTTATCTTTAAATCTCAATTTTTATAAAATGTCGACTTAACATGTTTCCGCACTCAGTTAACGACATCCAGATATCGAAATTAATGAATTAATTTTAAAAATAAATTGACAAGAAATGTTATAAAAATTAAAAAAAATTGACTCGAAATGTGATACAAATTTAATGGACAAAACGGTAATAATAAAAACATAACCTAATTATTCGTTTTTGAAAAAGATTTCAACAATAACTGATAATAAATTTATATAATTTCAGAGTTGGAATTTAACTTTAAATAGACAAGTGAAGTTTTGATACAACCGAAGATATGTAAGAGTTTGTAAGTTTTTTATAAATAAGAGTTTTATTTCAATATGTATTGTAATAATAATAAATAAAGTAACATTCGTTTGTTAAAAACAATACCGATAGTATTTTTATTTGCCAGTATAGAGTGGTTTATGTATTAGATATATAGTACAGAATAATATTCATAGATGGCGCTGTAATTACACTAAAATAGCGCCATCTATTGTTTAAGGGTTTCCTGCACGCAAAAGTGAAAAAATTATTTTTCCAGGTGGCAGCTCTGATAGTCAAATATTGATCCCGCTAACGAAATCAGTCTGGCAGCATTATGAAAATTTTACAAAAATACCGGTGTTGCCATATCATTTTCATTAGTGGCATACATTTTTTGCGACCTGAGTTGCCACCCGAAAAAACACATTTTTTCATTTATTTTTTTTACCAACCTACTTTCAATAGATGGCGCTATTTGTATGCAAATACAGCGCCATCTGACGGCAATAAACAGAGTTAAGTTTTAACACAGTCAATTACCCTCTTTTTGTAAATAAAAACATTTTTATTTTGTTAATAGTTTGTATTTATTTAAATAGAATATTTATATACATAATATGTTGATCTTAAGAATGTAAATAAACAATCCATGCTTGCTTCTTTAAGATTAACTTTAAACGTCACTTTTCAGGTTTTAGACATCGTTACAGAGAATTCAATTGCGGGGTGTCGTTATCTAAAAAAAAATAAAATAAAAAAAATGTACATATTAATCAACACAAAAGTAAAACTAGTTTTCTTAATTTTTTTAAACAAAATTAATAAAGTATGACTTAAAGGCTCTAGGCGCTAATTTATGCCCGGCACTTAAAATTGCATCTAAATTGAACTTTCTCATCTCACAATACCATGTTATTAATTGTGGAAACAACTGTCGGGCATGAGTCTTTTTATTGACAAATTATTCCTGCGAATTAAATTTTTTGGTGTAAAAACATAAATTTCTAACATAATAGAACTTAAAAAAAAACAATTTTTTCAAATAATGTTCATACGATCCTGATGGGATAATATTTAAGAATTTAAGATAGAAAGCTTATTTGTTTTAAAATAACAACCTTTTAGGCTTTCATTTTTATAACTTTTTTGAACAAATCATCACTTTTGTTAATATTCACATTTTTTGTATTGCCGGCCTTCGGCATCTGTTAAAATAATTTCTCGGCACTTAGATTCAAAATGTAGTTTTTTGTTCGTATTGTTAATATATTGTATCATGTTATATATCAGAGGAGAGGTATTTTGAACCACTATTCATTGATAATTCAGATTATAATTTACAGGAGATATTAACTATATATGTATATATCAACTAAAATTCCTAAACTTCTAAACTAAGAGAGCTATCACACAAACAAATTATTAATATACTAGATTTTATCATGATCCTGATTTATGACCACTTTTCTTGTATTTGGTAGGATTTAGTAATAGAACATGGAGCCTATAATTTCAGGATTGTAAATGAACACCGATAAATGTTTTGTATATTGGTTTAGAGCTAATAACAAAAAAACTTTTAGAGCCGAAGTTTTAAATTAAACCTCGACCACATTTAAATTTTAATTACGAAGTTTATAATTTTGTTTAGTATAAAATTTGTTGCCACCATTATTTCTACTCACATTTCTTACATATATTTAAAAATATAAATAATTTATAATGAATTTATTTGTTGAATTCACGCGTTTGCAATAATTTTTAATATTTTATTCACAATATATAAAACAAACAACTATTTTTTTTACTACGCAAATGTTATTAAACCAGCCAGAGTAAAGTAAAGGTAGCCATATTATAATGTTGCCAGTATGATTTTTTTTTAAAGTTACCACCCTCCACAAACATAGCGAAAAACAGCAGTGTTGCATTTGAGCTTGCTTATTTATGTTTCACCGTTAAATATACAAGTACTTAAAAAATTAATTATAATCTACTATCCACATAAAAAATCGTAACTACTTACCTGCATGTGTATTTATACATATATGGTATGGTTTACACTGTTCACAAAATGTCCTAGAGTTATTTTTGCTTTGAATCTTTTATTATTTAAGAAAAAATATGTTTTTTTTAAGTGAGTTTTATAATTAAATTATATATAGTATGAAGATGAATTGATAGATGAATGAATGTATGGGTAATACTTTACAAAAACAATTTACTGTTACAAAAAAAAAAAAAAAAATAGTATAAAAATGTAAGTTTAATATAAATAAGTACTCAAAGGTAGAAATACAATATACTCAACGTTAACTAAAACTATGTATGTAATGTTATGTATAAATGTTTATTATACGAATAAATTTATATATAATAAAAATTTGGAAATAAAAAATTGACACATACATTGTAAATTATAAAAATAATCACTTTTTATTATCATTTGCATTTATTTCGTTCAGTTGAAGGAATAAATATAATTGTATCTTTGTTTATCAGTTGTTTTGTTTGTTTATCCTAAATTAATATAGGACATTAAAATTAAGTCCTGGTTTTATTATCTAAAGTACGTAAGGATTATTGTGAACTATTATGGTAAGTATCTCGAAAACGTTTTTGTATCAGTTGATATGCATTATAAACTCTGAAATAAAGAAAAAAATTAAAGAATTGAAATGTTAGTGTTAATTAGAAAAAAAAAAACAAAATTATAATAGTTAGATATTGTTAGCAAAGAGTGCAAAAATCTCTTTTTACAAATTTAACAAGCAGCGTTCTAAAATATTTTGTTTTTAATGTTTATTAAATTTATTAATACAGTTTTTTTTCCAGAAACGGTCTAACAAGTAAGTTCCTTAGCACATTGTATATCATGAATTCCACTAAAGAACACTGAAAAAAAACTGTTTTTTTCTTTGGGTCTTCGGTTTTTAATCATATTTGATAAACCCATACCCATTGCATTTGCATAATGAATGCATTTTTTGAAAATAAATATTGTTTTTAGCTATGTAGTCCAAAGAGAACATAAATCTTAAGTCAATAAATTCCAACATCAGTTTCACATGATACCAGTATTTGAAAATACACACAATTTCCAATATTTTTTAATTTTTTCAAAAATGGAAATGTCGAAATGACTCGAGTATATGTTTACCGAATATGATTAAAATAAAAAACCAATGCCAATTTGTTTGTGATGTCTAATGGAATTCATGTTATTATTTATTTTTTATTGTTTAATAATAGAGATACCAATCAATTAAATGCCGATATAGCAAAGTATCAGTAGAATATATGGAAACATTAAAATTATCCTATTTTTTTTTTACAAAAATTACATTAATAAATTTATGAAAATTCTAAAGTTGCTACCTGCTTAAATAAGTTTACAAGTAGTGCACAATTGTTCATTGAATTGATGTGAAATAAACCATATTGAATTTATTTTTCAGTTCGTTATAATATTTCTAAACTTACTTTTCTTTTGCAGCTTTAAATGACTTTTTGCGGGTCTTTTTGCAGGTAATGTCTTGTCCATCAGAGGGTAGAGGTAAATCGTTGGGAGAAATCATTGTCAAATTATCTGCAAAGTGAAAATTAAAGCAATCATAAAAAAAATTGAACACACAATACTCGCATATCCTCAACTTACCAGGATGACAAAAGAAAGCTATAGAATGGCGACCTCTAGTACGTATGTGTTCTTGTTCGGGTACTACTACACGATGTTGCTAAAATTTACATACAAATACATTTATTAATCTTAATGTTTAATGTTTTTAATTACAAATTTTAACTTACCAATGCAGGATAACGACCCTGGGTCCATATCGATAATATTTCACCACAATTTATTAAAATGGCTCCGGGTAAGTGACCAACTCTTTGCCATTTCTCACTACCCGGTATTTTAACTTCTAGACCACCTTCAGAATCCTGTGCCAATAATGTGAATGTACCATAGTCTGTGTGAGCACCGCAACGTATTACAGCGCCATTTGGTAATTGACGTTCTGTACAGTTTAAGCTGTCATTCAGACCGTTTGAATCTTCACCATCCACCTCATTGTATTCATCGCGTGGATTATATTCTGGACGAAAGTCTGGCTGATCCGATAAACAACGCTGGTAGCTGTATTTGCAACGACCTTTCAAAAATTCGTTTTTACTAACTTCATCATCTTCTATGACAGGTGGATAGTACAGCAAACGTAATGTGGTCTCATTATCATTGTCACCGGACAACATGTGTGAGTGTTTTTCCAGGAAAAATGTCTGTGGTATGTCGAGTGATAGAGCTAAAGCTTGTAGCAAAAAACGCGACAGTGCTTTGAAATCTTCGGCCAGCACCGATATATGATCCGCAAAACCGGGCAATGGTTCTTCTGGCAGATTTTTGGCATTCAGTGTGCAGATATTAAAAGCATGACGTAACTCTGGAGTTTTGCCATCAAAACGTTCTAGGCCGGGACTAACATAACCATGATTATCATCACCTGAACGTATATAAAGTTCTTTAACGTCTGTGGGTAAATCGACAAAATCATCTAAATGATCCCAAGCAGTTTTCAACTATATTAAAAAAGGAATATTTTTAGGATAATTTGAGAAAACTTAATTGCATCAGACTGTTACTAACTAACCTTTTCATCACAGATGCCATGATTGACTAAGAGAGCCATACCCTTTTCGGAAAGAGCTTTGTGTAGTTGAGAGCCCACACGATTGACGACAGATCTTACGGGACATTCTTCGGTACCTAAAATGAAAAGAAGATAAATAAATATTATTTTTTTAGATGTAGTTATTAATATTAGTTCTTTACATTTACATTATTATTATATAAGTAGCATACAGAACTTCGAATTAATTAATAAATTCAAATTGAGCTTAATTCACTAAAATCTTAATTTGGAATTAAAAAATATCAACCATTCATTCCATAAAACCAAATTCCCAACATCTAGTGCTTTAGCTTCATTCAAAGGCATTTATTTAATTAATTCATAACGTTGGAACGATTAAATTTTTGTTAATTCAGATCAAATTTAATAAAAATATTTTTTCTTCATTCAGTTTTGTTTTTGTTTTGCTTTTAATCATTTACAAAATGAATTGAAAACAAATTAACTTAAGCCTTTTTATAATAGATTTGAACTGAAGAAAAATTAATTTAATCAATACATTTTTAAGCTAATTTGTAATGGATTTGAATTAAATTATGAATGACTCAATAAGGAATTAATTCTATAAATAATGAATTCTCAAAGAAATTAATTTAATACAATTGAAGTACAAAGGAATTAAGCCTATTCATTTATTCACTATGAATTCATTGACGGAATGGTTAAAATACAAAATTGATTTTGATTTTGAAATTGGAATTAAGAATTCAATTCATGCATTAATAGGATACATAAAGTGAGTAAAAGTTAAACATATTTAATATGTTCAAAAGATAGAATGAGATCATTTAGTTAACCCTTTTTCACATATTTTTGTTCAAGAATCAGATATGTATATGATATTTATTTTGTCAATTAGAACAGCATTATTCCCTTACTTTCTATATTCAAATATAAATTTAACAATATTTTGTCTTATTTTAAGGATTTTATATTGCACTTTTAGTAGATAAAACATTACAAAATTAAATTGAAGTCATAAAGAATTTGCATAAAATACAAAGAAATCTTATCTAAGCTTTATAAATAGAGAAATTCCATTGCCATTTTAAATGGAGATCAATAAGAATAAAATTATTTAAATAAAGTCGTTGTGAAGAATGTCGACTGTACTTTATTCAAATTATTATTAAAGTGAAATCTCATTTATTTCGCTATAAAATTAGGAAAATCTTTATTAGTAATTATTGGCAATCAAAAAACCTAATTATTTTATAAAAACCTGGTTTTATTTCTTACTAACACTTACAAAATGTGGTTGCAATTGAATTAACTATTTGTCGCGGTTATTAATTTATGCATTCATTCATAAAAATGTGACTGTAAAATCCCCTACTCAAAACACGTTACAAATGTGTGATGGATAAATGTGGTTACTTGCATACAAATATGTTTACAAACAGTAATAAAATAATTAATTTCACCAATAAAAATAATCAAAGTAGATAATTTGATAGAAAACAACAATAATAGTGAAAAATATTACTATAAATATGAACAAGTAATTATAAGTTACTAATATTATTCAATAATAAATTTTCACTAGAATTCACAATACTAGGGTTCCTAATCAGGAAAATTTTCCGGCTAACATTAGTTTATAAATTACCGGTGAATTTTAAAAATTTCTTTATACGTTTTCTTCATAAAGTTACAGTATTATTTCTGCAAATATAAAACATTACCAATCGAATCCATAGACTTTAATAAAATAACAATTTTTTTTTACCCCAACTCAATAGAAACAGTTCGTCATTTAGACTGAATCATTTTAATTAGCTATAAATTCGGTTATCACATACAAAACTATTTTCTCTGTGTGGCGAAAACAGAAAAATGTTTATTTAAACCAGGAAAATTAATTAATTTTTAATTAGGTCTTAAAGGAATTATTAAAATACTTAACAATAAAACTTTTAAGAATATTCATATTTAGCGAGAATAATGACAATAATATTTACATATGATTTCTATATAAAAATTTATTAATTTCTTGCTCGATATCAAATCAGCATCAGGCCCCTGGTTTATATTTGTTTATATGCATTCTAGGTCTGGATTACCACATTCGACATCTAAAAATTTTTATATTTTAGATTTTATTATAATTTCGATTCCGGAATTATTTTTCGATAACGAATGCGGTAATTTGGGCCATGGTTTAAAAAAGTTCTCTGTCAAACTTGGGTTTAATTTTTACCAAAAAATGTCTGGCCCCTTTAGAGCTAGTTTCTGGGATAAATATAATCTAAATTCTTCGTTTAAACCTAGATTAAACTAAAAATTGTGTTTCTCACTTATTGTTTCTTTAGTATATAATCTAGGTTTTACTGAGTATCATTGGCGAGTTAAACTTAAGTATAAAATGCCAAAGCACAAAAAACTGAAAAATAAAATAAACAATTCACTACTGCAGCTCTTTGTTTGATTTGCTTTATTAACATCAATATAATTTTTAATATACATTTTATATACTTTAATGTAACTTTTTCTTTTACAAAGTTTTTTTTACAAAGCAAAAAAAAAAGTTATGTACGCTGTTGCTTTTTCTTATAAAATTTAAAGTATTGCCATATTTTTATGATAAATTTGGAGCAATGCACAATGTGATTTGACTGAAAAGTATGGCAATGCTAACAAAATTGACAGACGGTAATCTAGTAGTGAGGAACACAATCATTGGTTAAATCCCCGCTAAATATATTTCAGGTTTAATATAACAGCGTGTTAAGCTGAGTTTAACTGACAAGTAAGAAACTAGCTCTTAGTGATTGTTGAATAGTCCTCTTTTTTATTTCCGCATCACTGCACCAATTTGAAATTGTTTGTCATTCCCTTATAAACCCATCTTATAAAGCTTCTTTCGTGGTATAATTTTAAGTCCATACTTTGCGATTTGCAATTTCCCATAGGTTTTCTATGGGATTAATATCTGGCGATTGGGCAGGTCACTTGGTTTTTTAATTGTAACCACTCGGTTGCAATCCTAGAGTTGTGTTTATGGTCATTGTCGTGCAGAAATCTCCAAACAAGGGACATATTTTCCTCAGGATATGGAAACATAACATCGGTCAAAATGGATCCGATCCCAGTCATAGTATCTTTTATAATATTGTACTTATTTGTGTACGTAGGGTCTAGTCTCTTTCTTGTCTTACAAATGTTCTCCTATCCCTGCCTTTTAAATTGTATTTGGATTCATCAGAAAAAGAGTATTCCATTTCTGTCTCAACCAGTTTATATATTCTTTAATTAATTGTATACGAGCAGTATGGTTTTTTTAGAAGTAAGAGGTTTTTCGAGGGGCGATAGCAACCAAGACCAGCCTCATTTGACCTGCGGCTAACAGTTTGAGAACTAATTTTAAATTTTAGATTATTGATAATCTCCCGGGGAGCAATTTTATTTTATTGCTTTCATATGTTGAGTCATTACAGTACCTTTCTCACGATTTATTTCATAATTTTTGAAACTGCTGATTTAGTAATTGAATATTTATTACACACAGTTTTTTGCTTCAATCCAGCATTAAAAATCGTGTATTATTTAAAAACTTATTGTGCCAAAAAATTACAAAAATAAATTATCAAAATAAAACAAGTAAAAGATATATATACGGCTGTGCCGAATCTTATATACCCTTCACCAAAATATACTTTAAGAAATAAAAATTTAAATATTGTTACGTTTTAACCTTTTTAAAACGTTGGTTTATTTCCTTTAAATAAACCGGATACTTTTGATTGCAAAAAAAAAACAGTTTTAGTAGTTTAAAATTTTAACAACTCTTTATTTATTTAAAATGTACAACAACAGTTAAAATAGTCACTCAGTGTCTATTTACACGTTTATCAATTCGTAGAAATGCACACACACTTTATAATGTACATACTTAAATGCACAAGACAGTTGATGTTAACTCTAACAGCGCCTATGATAAAATCAACTCACGACTGCAACCTCTGCCACTATTTATACACACGCCATCTTTCGTGAATCTTCTACAATGCTATTAACGGACAAACTAGTATGATCGAATTCTAGAGCTTTCGATGTCAATGTTAGCAGCTTTAACATTTAGTGTTGCCATACTTATAAACAGTGCTAATAACCGCATGCTATCAACATCGTTGATAAGTAGAAGCTTCTACTGGTGGATGTGTTTATAAACATGATGAATGCAGTCGTTACAGTCGTTAATTCAAATCGCTATTGCAAATTCGTAACAAAATTTTTTGATGAAAAAAAAACTCGGGTTAAAATTTGTTTTCCCGATTTTGATCCATTGTCGGTCAGAAGTAATATAACGTTATATACATCGTAGGAAAGATTTTCAAAATGTGTATCATTAGATATTCATATTGTATATATTAATGAATTCGTAATCCGGATCAAAATTCCTTGGTTGTGGTTTTTGCTATATTAATAATGATTTTTTCTTTTAATTAATGAATTTCAATTTTAGTTTATATTCATATTATAAATAAGTAATAAACCTTTGTAAAAAACCAAACATTTTTTTATTGTTAATAGTATTAACGATATTGTAGTAAAAGAAAGAACTTTTGGAAAAATATGCTATTTATATGTCCATAGCTGTATGTCAGCCATTTGTAGGTCGATTTTTCTGAATTTAAATAGCAACTGAACCGAGACTATAGAGGATATATTGATGTATGAATCATGTACGTAAGTTATTTGGGCTTCGGAAAATTGATTTCAACATACAGATGGACAGAGGGACATGGCTATATCGACTCTGGAACCAGTATATATACACTTTTGGGTCGCAATACAAAAATTGTAGAAATTACAAATGGTGAAGGGTATAATAAATATTGAAATAATGGTAAAACATGATGATTTTTACATCGTGTTCTTACATAATCATTTTGTTATAGTCTTCTCTCTAGTAGAAGTTTAAAAGTTTCCATTGTTTTGCTAATGCTTAGAAGTATAACCACATTCTATACATGTATTTTTGTTAAAATTTAATGCAGAAATCTACTACATCTCTTTGAAAACTGAAATTATGGAATATAGTTTTCAAAAAAATTTTCATTGTATTGTTATAAATTATTGGATTTTTTAACGATTATTTGAACATATTTACTGGTTTTTTGGTTAATTTAATGTTAAAAAATTGTCATGAATGAAGAGATTTTTTTAAATTTTTTCTTGGGAAAAAGCCCGTGAAATTAGAAACCCTACTTCTAACAAAAATTTTATTTTTTAGTTTTTCCCCTTTACTATGTAAAAATCTATTTATAACGAATAGCTATTGTTTGTTTAAAATTAAAAATAAACTATGTTTTACACTTTAAATTGTGTTATGCAGTGAATGAGTAAATTAAATTAGTATAGAATGCGAAATAAAAACAAAGGAAACAAAATAAACCTTCTGTAATTAAATAAATAATAAGGCAAGCGATAGATATGAGCGAGTGAGTTAAAAACTATAAAGCACTTTTTGAGTGATAGTAAAACTAACCAAAGAATAATTTAATAAAACAATTTAAATAAATTTTAATGAAAATATCGTATTTTAGTCAAATTAGATTTCAAATAATTTCAGTTTCTAATCAATTTTATAGATTTGCTAACTATTGCTACTAAATTTAAATTATTCTAATAAATTTGCTATATACATAAGAGCAAAACTCTAGATCACAAATAAAACGCATTTTCCCAGGTGAATACTGTGTTTAATACCAAACATAATTTCTGTCACGCAATCATCATTGGATTATCGAAGAACGTCATTCATTAGAAGCGAAAAAAAAATAAAAAGAACAAGTTAAGCACCGACACTGACACAATAATGCCACCCAATATTTAATGTTCAAGTGCTACGTACATTATTACTAGACAATGCTCATATTCTCACTCATATTTACTAGCAAATAATGGAAAGAAAGAAAAAAAAATATAAAATAAAACAATTCCAAGGAATATACCTCCACACACTTAGATAACAATTGCTGATGTTGGCTATTGATAGTCTGAAAGAAAATTATCTTGCCATTATTTTTCTGCTTGTGACAAAAAAAAAATAAAAAAATAAAAAAATACTAAAATATTTACTCAAGATTAGATTGCGACTATTATGATTACGGATGCACGAAGTATTGAAAAAAAGTTTGAGATGAAGACAAGAAATAAAAAAGTGTATAGCTCATGAATAAATGTTTCATAGTTGTGGGTTGATTTTAATCACTTGTTGCGATTACCAAGAATCTTACAAACCTACGTAATATTGCTACAAAATAAATACTCAATTCAGAGAAAAAATCCTGTTAATTGTTATGGAATATTAAGTGGCTGACATACAGATTACATTAAACCATAATAATTGTTAATTGTTGCTATGAAATCAAAGGGGTTTATTGCTAACACTTAAATAAGATTTATCGTATTTAACAGTGGTGGTGAAAAATAAGCAAATTTCCTCATTTTTCTAGATAATGAAAATGATTTTAAATTTTCAGTAATTTTCCTCCATAATATGTTGCAATTACACATTCCAAAATACGAACATGTAGTTATCTCTTAATCATTCCATTACCACCCGTTTAAATATGTTGGCAATAAAGCAATAAAGCGGCGCGCCGGCAGAATGACGGACTAATATTGCTTATTGCTTTATTTATGTCAAGCATATGGGAAAACGTGTTTATGTTAACACACAATTTAAAAGACGCAAAAGATGATTTACTTTATTTTATCTTTTTATAAAATTTTCTTTTGAGGTTTTAATGGCGCGTCTTTTTTTTATTTTCTTTGTAACGTCAAACAAAAATTGACAACCAACTTTGACATTTTATGTTTGCAGTAATTATCAATGAATGCGTCTTCACTGGAGAAAACATAATTTTGACATTTGCTGTAATATATGTTAATGAATTTATTGTCAGTCTAGACGGAGGAGTTAATGAATTCATTACGAATTTATTCATTAGTATTTGAAACATATTGAATTTATTACATTGATAATTCATTCTTTTCCGAATTAGTTCCTTATTGAATCATTAACATTTTCTTTAATTCTAATCCATTACAAAATAGCTTAATCAAATGTATGTACGTGTATTGAATGATTAAATTTGTCTGCAATTTAAATCGAAGAAAATTGTAGGCTTTAGACACTTCACCTTCGTGTCTGTCTGTCTGTCTGTCTGTCTGTCTGTCTGTCTGTCTGTCTGTCTGTCTGTCTGTCTGTCTGTCTGTCTGTCTGTCTGTCTGTCTGTCTGTCTGTCTGTCTGTCTGTCTGTCTGTCTGTCTGTCTGTCTGTCTGTCTGTCTGTCTGTCTGTCTGTCTGTCTGTCTATCTGTCTATCTGTCTATCTGTCTGTCTGTCCGTCTGTCTGTTGAAATCAATCTTCTGAAAACCCCTGAAATCTTCAATAATTCTGTCAGACATGCTTTCGAGAAGTTTCCTATTTAAAATCAGCAAAATCCGTCTATAAATAACGGTACGATATGAGCAAAAATCCAAGACAACATCTATTTTTGGCCTATTTTTGATCTATATCTTGATTACTAAATTATAAAAATACACAATATGGATATCTAATGATAGATATTTCAAAGTCCATTGCAATGATGTATATAATGCTATAGTAAGTTGGACCTACAATGGGTCAAAATCGGGAAACCCGAATTTTTTTCACAAGAAACATTTTTTGTCATAAATTTTTTTCACTAATAAATTAAAAAAAAAATTTTTAAATTAAAAAAATTTTTTTTAAAAATGGAAAAAACTTTTATAAAAAAAAAATTTCGAAAAAAAATTTTGTTAAAAATTAAAATTTTTTTTTTATTAATTTTATTTTAAAGTAGAATTTGGTGAAGGTTATAAAAGATTCGGCAGAGCCGAATATAGCTCTTTTACTTCTTTCAATTGATTTTGTAAATGATTAGAAACAAAATGTTTTCATTAAATTTGGATTGAATTGACCAAAATGTAAGCCATTTAGAATTATATATAGAGATGAGACACTCTGTTTTCTCAAACAAAAATAACACAAATCATATGTCTGATACAACAACAAAATGCATTGACTAACATGTATTTTGTTGTTGCAAGAGTTAGGTTTTTGACAACAGTCTTAGGTGATGTATGCTCTTAAAGAAAGAAAGAATGAATTGTATTTAAATTAATTACATTATGAATTTATTCAACAATGAATACACAGAAAAAAGTTTCAACATAAATAGTATGATTTGATTTCATTGATTTCAATTCATAACATTTATAAATAATTTCTTAAATTGTATAATTTTTTTCATATTTTATGTTTTCCAATTAAATCTAGAATGATTCGAAAATATTATTACCCCCTGTCTATACCTGATAAATTTTTATCATGACAAACGTCAAAATGGTTATCAAGATAAAAAATTATCAGGTATAGTCTCCATTTATTAGTATTATTGCTTCGTTATGACAAAATTGTTAGTGCTTTTGCTTAGACAACTTTGTCTTGAGAATAAACGTCATTAATTGCTATGATAAATATTTGTCAAGTATAGACAGGGGGTTACAATTTCATTTATATTTTTATGTTGTTCAAAAATGTTTGAAATTTTCCTTGGAAAATTTTGATTTTTTTATGATTTTCAGCTAAAAAAATGATAAAATATGCGCGAAATTGACTGTATTTTCTGAAGCAGATGAAATGCTTTAATGTTAATGCATGTTTAATTATGTTTAATGATATTTTTTAAGTTTCAGATTTTGTTGATTCCTCTTGAATGATTGGTCAATATAGGGATATTATACAAAAATACTTTAACTAGATAATTACATAATGCAATTTTAATGCAATTTATCATAAAATATCAACAAATTTATGTAAAAGAGCAAAAATTTCCGTCATGTACACTTTCTTAATACTTATGAACATGTTCTTATTCTGAATGAAATAAGTTTGGGAAAAAAAGTCATGTTCGATTAATAATATTTATTAAAAAATTCATTCCAATTATGATTTTTTTTTCTGTGTGTAGTTTTGTGAATGGTTTCATGGAATGAATTGCTAAAGTTTTCTAATTCTGAATTAAGATTTTAGTAAATTCAGGTTTCACTTATTAATATTTTACTGGTAGACTGTATTTAAGACTGAGTTGTATAAAACTGCTGTTTAATCTGGTAAACAATTAGCTACTAGTTTAATAAAATTCAAAGCTTAATCAATTAACTATTAATAATAAGACCTAAGATTCTGTCAGATTATTTATTATGTATTAAAAGTTATTTTATCTGTGTATTTTAATCTGATCATTTATACATACACTGCCCCTCACTCCACATTTTTCCAATATTCAATTATTAGTTGTTGTCAAAAGTTCTTTCAGTTGTCAAAAACCTAAGTGGTGAGAATGTATTAGTAAAAAAAATAATGTGAAAACAAAAACAAACACTTGTATATGAGATTATTTTGATTAATTTTTTTGTTTGAGTTTTTTTTTTCGAGTTTCCGCTCTATGTATATTTCTCTATGATTCTTAAGTTCATTTGAAATTTTCTCAATTTCAAATTAAAATTCTAAATCATAGATAAATACACATAGATCGGAAACTCTCCTTCCCAAGACCTAACTCAGTTGTCAAAAACCTAATTGGTGAATGTATTAATAAAAAAAAAAACTATGTGAAAACAAAAACAACACTCGTATGTGTGATTATTTTGAGTAATTTTTTGTATAACTTCTCTAAATTCCATTTGGAATTCACTCAATTGCAAATTGAAATTCAATTTTTTTTTTTTTTTTAATTTTCTCCATTTTGTATGGAATGGAATTTTTTCCAATATAAAATTGTAATTCTCAATTAATTAGGAATTTTCACAATTTATAAATGATATTCTAAATTTCATTTGGAATTCTACCAATTTATTTGGAATTTTCTCAAAACAATAATTATTTATAAAATATTTTAAGAATGTTATTTATTAGTTAATATTTCAATAATAATTTATGCATATTTTATTGTTTTCTTAAACTATTAAACATGACAGAGGCGTTCATATACAAGCAAGTATTTTTATTTATTACTTATTGAAGTGCTTTAGTCACCAAATTTAGTAGTCTGTATAAATGCAAACACATTTGGTAATTAAATCGAAAAAAATACACAAAATATTATTTTGCGCTTGATATAATTAAATTGTTTAATTAATTTAATTACAAAATACAAACAAGTTGCAGTCAACAACTTCAAAATGCAATATAAGCACTAGTAAAAGACTTTAAATACCCTATATGAAAGTAAACAGGGAAAATAAATTTTAATACGATATTTATACAGATTAAATTATTAGTTGCAAGTTCTTGGTAAATAACTGCAAACAAATGAAAATCATTTGAAGGATCAATTGAAATTACATTTGGTCTAGTTAAGTATTAGTCATATTAACAAGCATAGAATAAATAAATAGAACGGAAGAAGAGAAATGTCAATGTAAAAGTATAAACAAAATTGCTCTTTTGTCATATATGTGAGATACAAAAAAAAAATACATGACCATAAAGAAATATACATAGAGCGGAAACTAGAAAAAAACTCAAACAAAAAAATTACTCATAATAATCACAAATACGAGTGTTGTTTTTTTACAAATACATTCTCAGCACAAAGGTTTTTGACAACTGAGTTAAGTCTTTTACAGAAGAGTTTCCGATCTATGTGTATTTATCTATGTTTTCGACAACAGATTTAGGTATTTTGGCACTCAGTTGTCATCTACAATATGTTTACATGTTTTGTCACAAATCAACGAAATATATTAACATTTTGAATACGGTAACGATTTTCTGTAAAACCTGAAAATCCGGCAAGTATTTTAACAAAACTGTTGTTTAATTGTAAAAATATAGCAGTTGGGGAAGTATGTTTACAAATAATTTGTTTGACTTTTTCGTTAAAGGGATTTCGATTTAATTTATTTAATAAATATTTGGTCAATTCACAAATTCTCTTATCATGTCATATTGTCCTAATATTTCACAATGGTTTCTATTGCTTCTCACGCAAAAATGTCCTAAAATAATATTACTTTCTATGCTATGTTTATTGTATTATCGTAACCAACCAGCAGAGACCAACGCCGAATGCCTAAGAGTCGCTTAAGCCGAGCCTCAGAGTCATGATATATTAGGACATTATGACAATATGACTGATAAGAGACCTTGTGAAATGACCAATTGTTTGTGTAAATTTTACTACAAACTTTTAAATATTTTAGCATAGCAGAAAAAAATTCACAATAAGTAAATTAATATTTTCACTGTTTAAATTATTACCTGAGTTGCAGGTTAAAAAAATATGTGAGTTCGTAACAGAGTGGAAATTTGTTCTATTTTTATTTGAATCCCTCCCTTTAAACTTCAGTTGAGAGACTCGCTGTGAATCGACGAAAATAGTACTTATTTATATGATTGAAAATATACAGAGATCAATTGATTAAATGTTACCAACGACATTACAAACTTAATATTTCCAATTAACAAATACATATGTATATAGTATTTATATTTTCTTAATTAAGATCTATGACATTTCGAACATTTATACATACTTTACTACCAAGCACAGTTGTTAAATTGACTGCATGAACATATGTTCATACCAGATACTCGTATTCCAGTCAAACTAGCTAATTTAAATACCAAATTAGATATATAAAAACAATTGAAGCTTGAATATGAAATTTGTAGTGTTGGTCCAAAGTCGATTAGAATAGAAAAAAGATACGAGTTAAAATGACATACATTTTGTTAATAATAATAAATTCAATTATAAAATGACTTAAAATATGTATGTGTCTGATAAAATGACCAACTTATTATGTTAGTTGGTTAAAAAAAAAAAATGAGTTAGAAACAAGTCAAGTCTCATAATTTTGTTCCTTTACCAATGAATATACAGTAAAACCTTGATAATCCGGACTTCGTTAATCCGGATTATTCGGTAATCCGGACATCAGTTTTGATTACATTGTGTACTCTATAATCCGGATTGATTGCATCTTAATAGCTTTTTAATCTGGATTTCATACAAACAAAATATGTTAATACTTTTTTATAAAATGTACCAGAAATGTGCATGAATACCATTCAAATGACATATTTTTTATTTTGCATAAATAAATACTGAGTTATCACTATACATAAACCAAACGAAAACTGTCATTGCATGCTTCATCATAGCAAGTGTTTTGTTACAAAATGCATGTAATTGCTTGCATATTCTGTAAACTCTTACCATTCACAAAAGCAGCGAATCAATATGAGTGTTATGAATATAACAAGAGCATTTTGAGTTAATATACACTTTTCTGTATGAGTATGTTTGAATTAATTTAAGACTGTATTTAGAAGAATTTTTCTTGCTTATTTCTATTTTTAATATTACGAAAAACACCGTTTAAAAATATTTTTTATTATTTCGGAGTTTATTGTATCAAAATGAAACGAAATTTAGTTCTTGAACCACGCGCGAAATGTTATTTAAAACAAATTAATGCACTGATTTTGTACTATGCATCATCGAGCTTTTGTGAATTATTTGAATACTTTCCATACAAATCAAAACAGAGTTATCATTTTTGAGTTGTTATTGCTAGCGGCATTTAAAAAATGATTGAGAAAATGACAATCAATTGTGAGACCGCAAGCACTGCAAGCAATATAATTAGCACATGTTGATGATTGAAAACACAACAAATGCAGTGATTTCATTCATATAGAAAAAAAGCGAATCAACTCATGTAGATCTCTGATACATACTATAAATGTTCTTTTAAAATGTAAAAATTTATTTAAATGATACATAAATATAATTGGTCAATTCACAAGGTCTCTTATCATATCATATTGTCATAATGTCCTAGTATTTTACAATGGTTTGAAAATGTTGTTATTGCCTTTCAAGCAAAAAATTTTCCAAAATTATACTACTCTGTATGACCACCAGCAACCAGCAGAGATCTGCGCCGAACTCCTAAGAGTCGGTTAAGCCGAGCCGCCGAGTCGTGAAATATTAGGACATTATGACAATATGACATAAGAGACCTTGTGTTTTAAAAGCATTTTTAATACAAGAACAATAGTTATTTGGTGTCCAATAATCCGGATTATCAAATTTCTTGTGTGAAAAGTAGTTACAGCATTTATAGTGAAGAAATTACTTTTCTAAAATCCGTTATATTAACAAAGCCATTAAAACGCCCCTTTTGGTATGCAATAGGTATTCAATCAGGCCTGCAAACTGCTCAAAATAACTTGGTAAGGACTGAGATCGAAAAATTTGTAACATAACCCATAAACATACAGTTTTGAATCTTTTTTTATTTGATTGAAATTATTGTTACAATTTCCAAAAAAAAATATTTTTATAGTTCTAATCACTAATGATGAAATTTTGAACCTTTCGAAAACCGTTCCATTATGGTTTTTATAATTCTTTATGTCACTTTGTTCGAACAGGTTGTCCATCTCCGTTTAAAATCTACCACACTTTTGGACACCTTTTCTGTGCTCTTCAATTCTCTTTTAACAAGAGCCCAATATCTCTCCACTGGACTCAGCTCCAGGCAGTTTGTCTCTTGGAACAAATACCACATTATTGTTCTTGTACCACTCAAGGGCTTGTTACCATAGTGACAGGGCCAAATCAGGCCAAAAATAAGTGGACATTAAGAAGTCTTATGAATGGAAGCAGCCATTTTTGTAAACATTTCCTTGATGTACGTTTCGTCATCCATTATGCAGCAGGTGTATTTTTTGTATAAAAATTAACTTCAATTTCCGTGCTCAGTCTCAGGCTTCTAAATTTTTAGCAAAGTTCCTGTCAGGAACTTTTTGAGTCTTCTATGCTTTTAAACCTTCATTGGCTTTAACATTTCGTACCAAATAGTCCGAGTAATGACCTAACCGGGCTGCTTTCCTACCGAAGGTGTTGGGAGATCTTTTGAAAATACTTTCTATTTTTTTGGCTTTAGAAACATCATTTCCATTCCCTCTACCCGAACCAGGTTTTCTATCAACGGACAAGTTCTCCCGGTACTGTTTAATAACATTGGAGACCTTTGAATGCTTGGCCAACTTTTTGTAGGACCAAGTTGGATTTTGTTGAAAATATTTAATAATTTCAGTACGCACTTTTTTCTGGTGACTGATTTTAATCAGATTAACAACAAATGAACTTAATTGACATTAAACGTAATAACTGACATGTTTTACAAAGGCAACTTAATCAAAAAAAAAAAAAGTCAAATAATACTTGGGTTAAAAGTTTTAATGAAAAACGTGTGTTAAGAATTTTACAATCTCAGTCCTTATTACAGGGTTTTTCAACAAGAACTTTGTTTTTTCAATTGTGGCAACAACAACATGATAGTTTTGATATTTTTTTTACGTATTCGTAGTAGATGCATTGCCTATTGTTGAATTCGATTTCGCTCGAAAATCGCATTAAAATAATTAAAATCCACTATGAAAATTTGCGTAGATTCGCTCAATTCATTCAGGACAACTCGATGGTTTTTCTGAAAAAATCATTTTATCAGACGAAGCCCATTTTCAATTGTCAGGGTATGTCAACAAGCTAAATTGCCGCATATATGCTTCTGAAAATCCTAGAGCGTTTATTGAGAAGCCTTTGCATGCTCAACAGGTCCGTGATGTGATTAACGAAATAGACCCACCATTTTGAAAAAAAAAAAAATAAAATAAAAAAAATGATGAAAGAATCGACATCTGTGAGCGTGGTTGTGGTGGACATTTGCCAGTTATCATTTTTCGTTCATAATTGCCGAACTTTCCTCATCGTAATACAATAAAAATTTGAATCATCTTCATCTAAATTGTTTGTTTTAGAAAACAAAGTTCTTGTTGAAAAACCCTTTACATGCAATTTATTTTATTATTTAGAGCACAGAATAAATAAGTTTTAAACTTGTTTTCAATTTCTTTAGATCTCTTCCGTAAACAATAATAACTGATGTTACGAATTTCCTTTGGCATGGAATTTTTTCCTAACCTTGTTAAGTTATTTGGTAATCGACTAATCGATTGCTCATTTGTCAAACAATATTTAAACGAAGTATATATGTGTGTATATTCATTTATATTTATGTATACAAGTGAGTACGTTGTATATTTGATTTATAGATAATATGTCATGCAAAAGTTAAGTAAATTGGCATATTCAATTATTTATTGATAGAATAAAAAGAAACACAAAAATTAGCAATCATTAGCGGAATCAACTGAATGAAAAATGGTTGACAAATTTTTATTTATTTACTATTTACTTTTTTGGTGTATAATTGAAAATTTCGAGAATTGCTAATTTCCTATACAAAATGTAAACAACAACAACGTTAATAATAATAATAAGAGCAACAATAATAATTGTAGCAGCAATAATAAAATTACGTGTTGAAAACGACTTATTTTTTCATTGTGGCCTCCCGGGCATCAATGGCAGCAGTTGGCATGGATTGTTGCTGCTTGCTTGCTAGCTATACGCAAAATTAAATTGTGCGAATACATTTCAATTTATAATAATTAACAAATTGTATTTGTACGCATTTACTCCTCTATTATAAATCTATCAACATTGTGTTCGACAAAATTAATATAAAACAGAAATAGAGCTACATCATGCTGTAGGTTCGGAGAAAATGTTTGAGATTGGCTGACATTTAATTATTTTAATAAATCTCCAAAAATTGTTTCATAACAATTTGTCAATGAATATTTATATGTATGTTTAATTTGGTGAAATTTGTTGCAAATAATATTAATTATCAATAAAAAATATTCATATACATATGTATGTATATGTATGTATAAATAAATTTGACTGAAAATTTATAAGCAAAAATAAACCAGTTAATTTAAAAATATTTAATCAGTCAAAATTGCAAATAATATCCGCCGCCTTTTCATACATTTGGTGAATTAAAGGGAGCGTAAAATCAGCATGAACGTACATATACAGTGCCGGTAAAAAAAATAGCACTTCTATCGAGTATATGCTTTCTCTTCATATAAAACTTTTACTATACATTTCACTTTGTTTTTAGTTTTACTGTAATATACAGTGATATGAATACTATCTTTCTAAAAGAGATCGACTCTCTTAACTTCTACGTTTTTTTTGTATTAAAGAATTTTAAGAATGCAATGTAAAATCTAACGGTAAAAAAAATAGCACTGATCTTTGTTTTGCTTTGTAAGCTGCTTCTTTAGTATAAATTTTTTATTTTGATGCGTGTTCTGTAATTAGGCAATTTATTTTAAAAATATATAATAATTTTCGTGATAAAATTATTAAAGATTTACCAATAATGGGCCGCGGAAAGCATTGTATGGAAGAAAAAAGATAAATAATTAAAAATGTACTCAGAAGGCAAAACATATGCCGAAATAGGACAAATACTCAACTGTTCAAATAAAATGATTCGGAACGCTCTTGTAAACACAAAAAAAATCGAAACCCGTGGAAGAAAACCAGCCATGTCCAACCTATTTGTAAAAAGATTGGTCCGCGAAAGCAAAAAATATCCGTTTAAGCCAGCTACAGCGCTAAAAATGGAGATTCAGATAGAAGCATGTGTTGAAATAGTTCGTAATCGATTGAGAGAAAATAATCTTAAAGCTTGTAGTCCACGAAAAGTTCCACTGTTGTCATCAAAACATGTGCGGAATCGTTTGGAATTTGCAAAACAGCACCTTGACTGGCCAGTTAGTAAATGGAGAAATATTTTGTGGACGGATGAGAGCAAAATTTAGCTGTATGGTGGAAAAGGATCTCGTTCGTATGTAAGACGATCACCTAAGGTAGAATATAACTCAAGATTCACTTCTAAGACCATAAAGCACGGAGGTTCAAGTGTAATGGTTTGGGCATGTTTTTCATACTAAGGAGTGGGGCCAATATATTGGATAAAAACCATAATGGATCAACATGTTTACGTTGATATATCGGAAAACGTGATGTTGGCTTATGCTGAAGAGGAAATGCCTTTGTTATGGGTCTTCCAACAAGACAACGAACCCAAACATACCAGCCGAAAGGCTCGTCAATGATTTTTAGACCATTCCATTAATATCATGAAGTGACCTGCTCAGTCGCCAGACCTGAACCCCATTGAAAATCTTTGGGCTGACGATAAAAAAAGTGTGTCAGAAGCAAAACCTACTAACAACGAGCAGCAATGGAAAGTAATTAAGGAGTCGTGGGAAAAAATTCCGAAAAAAGATGTGAAGACTTAGTCAATTCAATACCAAATCGATATTCTGCGGTTATTGCCAACAAAGGCCATGCAACAAAATATTAAAACCTTCCATTAATTTAGTTTTATGATTTATATTATATTTTCTTAATTTTTTTCTTTTTTTTTATTGTATTATTTTGTTTTTGTATAAGCTAATATTCATAGTGCTATTTTTTTTACCGGCCAATTGTTTTTTTGTTAATAATATTTTTCGAACTAAATAAATATAACAAATATTGTTGTTTTCTTAATGCAATTAAATATCTCATGTCACAAACGTGTTTCAAGCTCAATTCAAATAGAATATACAAGTTGAAATCAAGTACAAAGTCTAACAATGGCTATAGTGCTATTATTTTTCCCGGCACTGTATAGGACGAACCTTCACGAGGTTAACCAGATGGCTATGCGTTCACAAGAAATGTTACTGTTTGATGCGGATTTTGGTCCGTAGGACAACTCCTTAAATGCCAAGCGCTACTATTCAATGGTAATCAATTTCTTTTGATCCGTATTACACGATTTGATTAAAACAATAATAATTTATAATTTTCTACTATTAGCCGTTTGGAAAATATTGATCGTCACAAAATATTTCAAGTCAGATAGATGCATTGTAATATTTAGATGGCAATAATGCTGATTTCCGTTTTTTTATAATCATTTGTCCAGTAAACCTTTAAAATTGAATAACGTAATAAATTGTTAAACAAAAAATAATCACATTTACTATATAAATATTTTATAAATTTTGAATTAATGCGTTCTTTTTTATTTCAAATATCTTATCATCAATACAAATTTTAATTTCGAAATATGATTTAAACAAATAAATACAAATTTGTATTGTGTTTATCAGTGGGAATTCCAAATTGTTTTATCTGATTATAAATGTTTACATCTGCGCTGATAATCTTTAATCGAACAAAAAGTAATAAAAATGCAATTTATTAAATCAAGCGAATAATATCATTATATTTATAAGGAAATTGATACTTCAATTACTAATGCAATTGAAACATAATCTTATAAAAGAAATATGTACCAACATTTATTTTAGCTTCAAATAAAATATGTTGTGTTTAGCAGTTTTACGTTTTGATTGTATTCAATTCCGGTTTCAAGCTTCTTTAGATTCCTTTTGATTTTGTTAATTCCCCAAAGATTTAATAATTCCATTTTTCTGATTTAATAATTCCATTTGGCTTCCCTAATATTAAGACAAAAGTCAAGTTTTTGGTAAGGAAATTATTTAAAAATTTCAGAAAAACAAACAATTCTACTTAGAAAACTGAAAGATTTAGTTTTACCAAAGAAGCAAAATACGGAATTAAGGACTGAGATCGAAAAATTCTTAACATACGTTTTTCATTAAAACTTTTAACCCAAGTATTATTTGATTTTTTTTTATCAAGTTACCTTTGTAAAGCATGTCAGTTATTATGTTTAATGTATATTATATTCATTTGTTGTTAATCTGATTAAAATGTGTGACCAGAAAAAAGTGCGTACAAAAATTATTAAATATTTTCAACAAAACCCAACTTAGTCCTACACAAAGATGGCCAAACAATCAATAGTCTCCCGTCAAACTGTTTCCAATGTTATTCAACAGTACGTTGATAGAAACCCTGGTTCAGGTAGAAGGAATGGTTCACATGATGTTTATTAAGCCAAAAAAATAGAAAGCATTTTCAAAAGAGATCCCAACACATCCGGTAGGAAAGCAGTCCGGTTAGCTCAGTGCTCGGACTATTTGGTACGAAAAGTTAAAGCCAATGCAGGTTCAAAAACATTCAAGGCTCAAAAAGTTCCTGACAGGACTGCTGCTAAAAATTTAGAGGCCAAAAACAGAGCAAGGAAATTTAAGTCAAATTTCATTAAAAAAAATGTTCTTGCTGCATAATGGATGACGAAACGTATGTTCTGGCAGATTTTTCGCAGCTTCCGGGTCAAAATTTTGATGTTGCTGATGCACGAGGGAATGTTGAAGAAAAGTTAAGGACCCAAAAGCAGACAAAATTTTCCAAAAAGTTCTTGGTATGGCAAGCAATATGCAGTTGCGGCAAAAAAGCCAAACATTTGTTACAAAGGGCTATATAAATACCGAAATGTTTACACAAAAGGCTGCTTCCATTCATAAGATTTCTTAGTGTGTCCACTTATTTTTCGCCTGACTTGGCATCCTATCACTATGGTAAACAAGCCTTTGAGTGGTACAAGAACAATAATGTGGTATTTGTACCCCAAGAGAGCCAAATTCTCCAAACTGCCTACAGCTAAGGCCAGTGGAGAGATGTTGGGCTCTTGTTAAAAGAGAATTGAAGAGCACAAAAAAGGTGTCCAAAAGTGTGGTAGATTTTAAACGGAGATGGACTACCTGTTCGTACAAAGTGACAGAAATCACTATAAAAAAACTATAAAAATATTTTCTTTTTTTGCAAAAAAAAAAATTAAAACTGTATGTCAAGAATTTTTCGATGTCAATCCTTAATTCCACTTTCGATCGGAATAAAATTCTGTGACCGGGGCGATAGTGACTTTAATTGTTCGTGTTAAATTAATAGTTTTAATTTATAACTGAATACTAAATAAAAACATATATAAATAATAATAACTTAATGTCAACTGATAAACTTTAATCGAACAAAAAGTGATAAAAATGAAATTTATTAAATCTAATGAAAAACATCATCGTTTTTATAAGGAAATTTATACTTAAGTTAATAATGCAATTGAAAGATAATTTAATAAAATAAATAACAAAATGTCTAGGTTATTTTTAAATTCATTTAATTTGTAATCTAATAAAGTGTTGTTGTGGCTTGCCGTTTTACGTTTTGATTGTAATTGTTCATTGTTACAATTTGGAAAATAGTATTTTTCATTATTCATGTTAAATTAAATAGTATTTTGTTTGTTTATTTATAAACTATGACGTTTATGAATACTATCTATGGATAACATTCTTTAAAAAAAAAAAGTTATGAATTGATTTATTTCAATTTAATCGTTTATTAATTCCCACTTGAAAGCAGGCATTTAAAGCAGTGTATTCATTTATAAATACAAATATTTAAACAAAACGTTTTAGATGTATTACACAAATTATTAGTAATTTATCAAAAGTTTGTTATACATATTAAAAATTACTCTACGATTAAAATGTTTTCATTAAAATAATTATTTTGAAATTAATTACAGTGTGCAAAATTGTGTAATAATGAACAAGTAAGAGTATTATGAATATTCGGCTGTGCCGAATCTTGATAACCACTATCAATATGTGACAATAAAATATTTGTCTGATATAGGTGTCATATGGGGTGCAGGATCAATTAGGGACCGATCCTCACAAAAGTTGGTAGAAAGATTTAGGTTGATATAAAACTTGTTTATGTTTATAATAATTACATCACGATATTACTTATTATAAGACAATTTAGAATGTTCAAGTTATTTTTTAAAGGGAACCTTGTAAGAGGACTAGGGATAAATGTTGTCCGATTTTCGCCATACTTATCAATAAAGTTTCAGAGCACTTAAAAATAGTTTGTGCAAAATTTTGTCGCATAATCAACATATTTATGACTGCTCAAACAGCATTCCGTGGGACATTTGTATGGAAGCTAGGTGAAATCATGAACCGATATTGCCCATTTTCAATACCAAACAAGCCTTGTGTTTTCAACATACAGACGGGCGGATATAGCTAGATTGTCTTAGAATTTCATAAGGACCCAGAATATATATACTTTTGTGGGTCTGCGATGAATATTTCGATGTATAACATGATATTGAACCAAACTAATTGAATATCATTAATATATATAAAATTAATTCTTTCAATTTCTGCTTCAACTAAGATACGAGTAGATACATTAATTGTTTATAGAATTTTTGTTTGCTTTTTTTGTTTATAAAGCTTAAATTTATTTAGAATTTCATATGAACTGCTCATTTTTTGTTGCTGAGTAAGACTATTCTTTTCAGAATTAATAATGTGTCGTCGTCAGTGATGATGGGTGGTGTTGGATTTTAATTGTTTGACTTTTTATCAATGCTTGTCAGCCAGTCATTTACTTATTTTTAAAAATATTTAACAACGAACTTTTTATAAATAAAACAAAATAAATATAATTTCAATTTAATGTTTGATAAGAGTTCAGTAGTAGTCCTGCTCTCAAATGCTTCAAACAACACACTTAAATAGAATCTTCAAATGGTTCAAATTGTAACAATTTAATTGAAATTAGAACATTCATTCACTGAAACTGAAATTGTTTAGTTCTCTAACAGATGACTAATAATTTATTGATAATTGCGAGTACATGATTTTTTTGTTTTTGCCATGCTAAAAATGTGTGAATGTACTAGGGGTTGTGCAAGCAACAAGTGCTGTTTTTTACAATACAAAAATGTCTGTGAAGTACACCTTAGTTCCGACTTGACTACAGATGAGTGTATGTGTTTGCACACTTGCTAAATTTATTTGAAATAAAATTCGTCATTTGTAATGCAAACACTGTGTGTTATCGTCATAGTTTTTGCATGATCGCTTGGTAACACTTGTAAATGTGCTTCGAATTCTTGTATAATTGATTAGCATCTCTAAATTAAGCAAACTCACGATTTATAATTATAATATAAGTGTACACATTCCTATCTACTACATTTATTTCTTGATCTATGTATGTTAATGTTTCACTTGACTTGAAATGTTAAACAAAATATATATATAAATGGCTCCGAACTATGGGGGGTTACTCGACACTTTGATTTTAAAGGAAAAACTTTTTAAATTAGCATATAAATTTGTAAAAAATACTTATTCTACAGCATTTGCAATTGTGATTTAGATATTTCTAATAATTTTTTTTTTTTTTTTTAAATTTTCAATATGAATTTTCGATTCACTCGATAGATAGTCTGAAATCGTATACAAGGTCTTGTTAAATTTGGTTGACACAATTCGCTTCAGGGAAGTCAGGGCATTACTGTCATAATATATCTAAGAAATTGTTTGGCCTGTGGCCATATCTATCATACAAATTTGTTTTTCCGGAATTTTCTATACGTACTGCTATTCTATAGGCATTTATATAACATATTCTGGGAAGAAACTTTTATGGGGGCTGAGAGAAATCATTTACCAATTCTTACCATTTTCTTTCTAACACAAAAACTATGTAAGGAGTGAGATCGTAAAATTCTTAACACACGTTTCTCATTAAAACTTTTAACCCAAGTATTATTTGATTTTTTTTGATCAAGTTACCTTTGTAAAACATGTCCGTTATTATGTTTAATGTGAATTATGTTCATTTGTTGTTAATCTGATTAAAATGAGTGACCAGAAAAAAGTGCGTACTAAAATTATTAAATATTATCAACAAAACCCAACTTGGTCCTACAAAAAGTTGGCGATGCATTCAAAGGTCTGCCGTCAAACTGTTTCCAACAGTACCGGAAGAACTTGTCCGTTGATATAAAACCTGGTTCAGGTAGAAGGAATGGTCCACATGATGTTTCTAAAGCCAAAAAAATAGAAAGCATTTTCAAAAGAGCTCTCAACACATCCGGTAGGAAAGCAACCCGGTTAGCTCAGTGCTCGGACTATTTGGTACGAAAAGTTAAAGCTAATGCAGGTTTAAAAACATACACGGCTCAAAAAGTTCTTGACAGGAACGCTGCTAAAAATTTAGAGGCCAAACCAGAGCACAGAAATTGAAAACAAGCCCTTGAGTGGTACAAGAACAATAATGTGGTATTTGTACCAAGAGAGGTAAATCCTCCAAACTGCCCGCAGCTAAGGCCAGTGGAGATATTGGGCTCTTGTTAAAACAGAATTAAAGAGCACAAAAAAGGTGTCCAAAAGTGTGGTAGATTTTAAACGGAGATGGACTACCTGTTCAAGCAAAGTGACAGAAAGCACTATAAAAACTTAATAGAAGGGTTTCCGAAAAAGGTTCAAAATTTCATCACTAGTGATTAAAACTATAAAATTTTTTTTTTTTTTTGTAAATTATAATAATAATTTCAATCATATAAAAAAAATTGAGACTGTAAGTTTAGTGGTTACATTTTTATTAACATATATGTATGTTAAGAATTTTTCTATCACACTCCTTATATACCATATTCTGGGAAGAAACTGAGAGAAATTTCATTTCTTTGTATTATCTACAATATATTTAAAGAAAATATCAAAACATTTTTAAAGATAATCAACTTTTTTTGAGGTTGCCTAACACTGTCCATAGTTCTGGTTTACTGGACCATTTTCAATACCAAATATTTCTGATAAACAAGATAGAGGTCCTAACGTGTCCTAAACAGATAGAGGATTATAAGAATCCAGAATATCTATACTTCTTGATTCCACGACCAATATTTCGATATTTTACAAATGATTGAAAATTATATTTTCCATTTGAAAATGAGAAAATAATAAATGAAATTGAGAAAAAATAAAAATTTAATCAAAAACATATACTGGATAGTAGAATTGGTACCAACATCAAGAAGTCCCAGAATGTACATACAACTTTGTAAGCAGGATAGTTCGGTAGTATCTCTCAGATTTCAAAAATTTTGCTTGCTACGGGTGAGTTACCATGAAGAGATTTTTGGTTCTGCATATTTAGAAGAATTGTTTACAATGAAATTTAATCCTGCAAATATACTCGGCACATCACAGTTTAATATATATAATTTGCTACTGTGGTAAATTTTTCTAAACTTATTACGTATGCATGGACTGTTTACTATGAAGAGTGATTAGCCTCCCCCTCCAAGCAACAGATAACAGAATTTAGATGAATCATTATGTGAACATTAGCGTGAAATTAGAGATCATGAGTTTATACGAATACACAACCATTCGTTTAAATCATTCAAATGAGTATTTAAAACCAATGTATGAATGTTCGATGATTCGACAAAGTTTCTGCTTTTTGTAAAAATAAAACATTTATTTTAATATGATATTTTAAATGATTTTCAAAAAATTGTTTTGAAAAACTTTTATTTAATTCCACATTTATATATTTTTAATTATATATGAAATTTTTAATAGAAATACAATTCCAAAATCGCAGTTAACAACAATTTACGATGTTATTATTGTTAACAAGTTATGATTAATTTAACTACTTCAACTTTATAATTTTCTTTTATAGAAACAATTTCCATAAAAAGTGAATATTTGTTCAAAATACCCTTAAGATACGTTCACATAAATCAAATATTTGACGAAATAAACATAAACACTATTTTTAGCAAATGTTAATTTGATCTTATATGATTTTTATATTTTATATTTTTATATAATTATCTTATATTGTGATATGGACTTTTTAGTGGTCACGTTTTTTTTTCTTTTCTTCAAATATTTCAACATTGTGAACGTACCTTAAGTTGCTCATCTACTTAATATTCTTTGAATCAAGCAATATTGTAGTAAAAATGTATAAGTCCCCTTCGTTGTACTTGCCATAGAAAGATCAATTGACCTACACTAAATGAAGTTCAGTTTTGAGAGTTGAAGGTCAAATATGTTTTTAAATATTTTTTTAATAAAAAAAAAGAAACCTTGAATTTGTATAGAAAAGTTTCAACTTAAATGCAACAGTATAAACAATATTTATTATTTAAAACAATAATAAGCAAGTAAATAATAAAAACAAAAGCATTGACGCAGTTATATGCAAAACAAAACAGATGATGCTTAAAAAATAAAAACAGTTAATCTTAAATTTTCAACAAAAATTAAATAACGAAAAATTATTATTCACAGCATAAAAGGGAAATATTCAAAACAAATAACTTAAAAAAATTACTAGTATAAACAAGTTTAAAGCAAAAACTTTTTTTTTGTTTTCAAATAAAAGGGAAGCACCTGAAAACGTAGGTAAACAACGTTATGTATAGAATTTGTTTGAATAATTATATTAATTAAAAATAATTAGTTACACTATAATGACTAACTAACTTATACTATAGTGATAATATTTAATGGTGTTGTTGGTTATATAATTAGCTAATACATTTGTATTTAATTCAAACATAAATTTGTTTACCCTTCACCATGTGTGATAAGGTTACATATTGTAAAAGTTTGTCATTCCGTTTGTAATTTCTGTATTTTTTTTTTAAGTGCGAATCCATAATGTATCATTGTAGATAGCGGAGTATATATACAGTGGCGAGCAGAAGTGAGTGCATGTTCACGACACTGACTTTCGTCATCCATAAAAACAAAACCATACAAGCAAATCAAAAATATTTTTTAGTTTTAATTTTATTATTTTATTCGTAACAAATAGGAGTAAAAAAACAATAATAAATGATATGATTTCAAAGAGTTTGGAAGAAAAACCGAAAATAACCCGCATAAACTCAATTTTGCACGTTTTATGAATTGCACCTATTTTCGATCTTTCACTTCCCTTATCAGCAGAAATCATGCAGATTTACCTTTATGTTTGTTGTTATCTTATTCTCCTTGCTCGTAGAGCAGTTTAAAATTGGTTTCTTGCGAATTAATACCGATTTTGTCAATTACTATCATATTTAAAATAAATTATTGATTTTTTGTATAAAAATTACAAAAATATCTGAAGAAATTTAAAATAGTGTTGTGTGCCTGACCGAGAAAGGATATTCTTCACGTCCCATTTCCGAGATACTTGGTATTAGTCAATCGGCGGTGATCGCAGCTCAAAAGAGACGAAATGTGACTTCGAAATCGCAAGTCAAAGGTCGCAAAATATTACTAACGGACTCAGATGCTCGAATAATGAGGTCCGAAATGAGAAAAGAACACAAGCTGCTAACACCAAAGGATGCTTCTTTAGCAATTAACATAAATGAAATCGAATGGACTGCTAGAAGAGCGCTCCATGATATCGGATATGCCTCAACTGTTAAAATCAAACCTGCGTTGTCCGATAAGAATGTTAAAGCGTGCTTGAAATTAGCAAGGGAGCATAGAAATTGGCCCATTGGTCATTGGAAACGTATTATCTGGTCTGATGAGTCCAAATTTAATCGTTTTCAGTCAGATGGAAAGCAATACTGCTGGCGTAAATCCGGGGAACGTGTTCAAAGACGCCATGTGAAGCAAACTGTTAAAGTAGTTAAACTCTTCTAGCAGTCCAATCGCTTACTTTTTTGTTAATTGCCAGAGAAATACCCTTTGGTGTTAGCAGCTTGCGTTTTTTTCTCATTTCGGACCTCATTATTCGAGCATCTGAGTCCGTTAGTAATATTTTTCAACCTTTGACTTGCGATTTCGAATCACATTTCGTCTCTTTCGAGCTGCAATCACCGCCGATTGACTAATACCAAATATTTCGGAAATAGTACGTGAAGAACAGCCTTTCTCGGTCAGGCACACAACACTATTTAAAATTTCTTCAGATATTTTTGTAATTTTTATACAAAAAATCAATAATTTATTTTAAATATGATAGTAATTGACAAAATCGGCATTAGTTCGCAAAAAACACATTTTAAACTGCTCTACGAACAAGGAGAATAAGATAACAACAAACATAAAGGTAAATCTGCATGGTTTCTGCTGATAAGAGAAGTGAAAGTTCGAAAATATGTGCAATTCATAAAACGTGCAAAATTGAGTTTATGCGGGTTATTTTCGTTTTTTCTTCCAAACTCTTTGAAATCATCTCATCTATTATTATTTCTTTACTCCTATTTGTTACGAATAAAATAATAAAAATAAAACTAAAAAATATTTTTGATTTGCTTGTATGGTTTTGTTGTTATGGATGACGAAAGTCAGTGTCGTGAACATGCACTCACTTCTGCTCGCCACTGTAGCTATGTCCGTCTGTATGTTGAAATTAACTTTCCGTAGCCCCCAAGTAACTTACATACCCTACAAAGTATATATATTCTGGATCGATATAGATAGCGAAGTCGATATAGCCTTGTCCGTCTGCCCATCTGTATGTTGAAATCAACTTTCCGTAGCCCCAAATAACTTACATACATGATTCATACATTAACATATCGGGAATTCTTCCGGCCCACAAATGGCTGAGATATAAGAAAAAACCAGGACAACCTCGATTTTTACCTATTTTTGATCTATATCAGGATTGCTAACTCATTAATATAGACAAAATGGACATCTAGTGATAGATATTTCAAGGCCAAAGTTAGTCGGACCTACAATTGGTCAAAATCGGGAAAAATATTTTTTAACCCGAATTTTTTTTTCACCAAACAAACATTTTTTTGTTATAAAATTTTTCACAAATAAATTGAAAATTTTTTTTTTAAATTAAAAAAAAATTTTGAAAAAATAAATTTAAAAAAATTCATTAATTTTCTAGGTATTAATATCAAACATTAAGGCCCTAATTTTGTAAATCACATCATCAAAGTAATATTTATGTGGAAATCAAAAATAAAATTTTAAAAATGTTAAAAATTTGTTTTTGTTTTATATACAAATTCTGATCAGAACAAACGCACAAAAATTCAGGCATTGATTTGCCTTTCATAATTTGAAAATTTTTGTATATAAAACAAAAATAAATTTTTAAAATTTTGTTTTTGCTTTCCACATAAATATCACTTTGGTGACGTGATTTACAAAATTAGGTCCTAATATTATGCTGATTACATCCATGTCAAATTGATTTAAAACATACCTATAGTTTAGGAGATCTACGCTTACGGTTTCTGGGACACCGTTCCATAAATAATCTTTCTGAGCTCTCGAATATGAGGCTTGAGGGCATTATTGTCTTTATAAGGAGTACTAATTGATTAAAAAGACCAGACATGGGAATCTCTCTAGAGTAACCTAATAACCGCTATCTTATTAATACGTAATTTTTGTAAATCTCCTTCTCTTTTTCTTGAACATCTTCTTCTTAACTATTCAATCTTCCACTTCTCTCTTTTCATTTCTATCTGCCCCACTTTCTTTCTAACTTTCTACTTTCAGGTAACACAAAGTGACCATTGTTTGGACCCACGAGAGCTGTTCTTCTATTCTTCAATTTCGTGGCTGCCTGGAAACCTAACCTTCTTTTAGTTAATTTCTGAAATTTTAGCACACATTTTTGAATTTGAGAAATTATAGAATAATTTTCTTAAGCTTATTTGTAATAGAATATAATTGAAGAAAATTTAAATTTTACTAAACAAATCTTTTATGATTCATATGATAAGGGACCAAATTTAATATGATTTTACAAACATACTTAATTCCAAAGTATTATTACTTTAATTGGTACAATATAAGAAATTAAAAATATAATAATAATAATAACAAATGAATCATCATCGTGCATTAAGGTTTAAAGGAAAACATTATTAAAATTTATTATATACCTAATAAATAAAATATAGCATTTAATTTTACATTAGAGAGTATAAATAATTAAAAATAAATATAAAACTTACCACAGTGAGCAAGATCAATGATTGGTACCACACTTTTGGCCAACAGTGTATCAACTTTATCATCATTTGTTTTGGTTTTCAACATTTTTATATTTTTTTTATAATTTGTTTGTTTATTTTTAAATTGGTATGTGTTTTAATTTTCTCTGTTGTGACTGTTAATAACAGTTGATTTTTTTGCCTAAAAAAAAAGTAATGACAAATTTTAAGGTTAATTGATTTTTAATTGTTGGTTTGTAAATGTTTTAAAATCTTATTTTAATTATTATCACGTTTTTATTTTAAAAAATTAAATGTTAAAAAATATATATATAATTGGAATTGCTATTAACCAAATTGTTTATTTAAAATATAATGCTTGTAAAATATATATCTTAACTTTCAAATTTCTTCTTAAAATATTAAGAAATTTATGATATTCAGAAAAAGTATTTAAAATTTGAAAGCAAAAATATGTTTTTTAACAAACTAGAGTTGAAACATAAATAAGAGATGCATAAACGAATTTTTAGTTTGATGAAAAAATTAGCATAAATTCATTGTATGTTTAAAGAAAAAACTGTGTTTTTAACCCCGAATTAATGAGGGGATGTTTAGTAATTTTCAAGGTTTGCTACCAATTCGATTTGGATTATTTCGGTAACAATATTTTGTTTTATTCATTTACCGTAACGGTATTTTAATGACTACGGTAATTTCGGTTTGACTTACAGTTATAACGGTATCTTAATGGTTTCATTAAATGTTATACATTTTAAGAAAAGACAAGGTTTGTGAGACTCCTAAAGGGTATAATATATAAGCACTATGTACAAATGTTTGGTATTATTATCTTAGAACTAGAGAATTAACATTTTAAAGAAAAAATGTATCCTATACATTTTCAGAATAACATTTACCACAAAAAACCTGAAATTTCATGAGTTATTGATTTTTCGCGAAAAAAAATTGAAATTCGAATTAATGTAAAATTCAAAAGGATTAAGATGTCGTAAAGAATTTTGGAATTTATATAGATTGAAACATATTTTAATCAATGGGTTGATAACTTTAACAAATTGTGTTTATTTAAATACCGAAATTCTTAAAACAGGAAAATATGTTCCAACAATTTTTAATAAAAGAAGTCGCTGCCGTTATTTACCGTTTTAAGTGTATTTAAAATATACGACTCGGGGCTCGGCTTAACTGACTCTTAGGCGTTCGGCGCAGGTCTATGCTGGTTGTTTACGATAACACAATAAACATAGCATGCAGAGTAGTATTATTTTAGGACATTTTTTTCTGAAAGGCAATAACAACATTTTCAAACCATTATGAAATATTAGGACATTGTGACAATATGACATGATAGGAGGACCTTAATTATATTTTTTTTATCCAGTTTTGGATAAACTTTAGGTTTTCTTTTATGTACGAGCCGGTAGAAATTTTGCACATAATGTTTATTATTCTGTTCAAAATTTCTTGCGAAATGCTGTCAAACTACATATAAAATATTTGGAATGAAATATATGCGAAATAATTTCACAAACATATGTAACATAAATCTGGCAACCTTAATTTTCCACTCGAAATAACATAAGCAACACTTCATTATCTGATCATTTGTTGCATATGGGCAATTCCACGAGAATGACTACCACGATTGAAAACCCAAAAACCCTTGAAACTTTTTTTCAAGATGATTTGAATAGGAGAAAACACTAAAATATTACTATGTGTAAGTATTTAGAGCTTATTACAACATTTTATTGGCAAAAATAATAGTTTAAACTGACTATATTTAATTTTTTAATTTAATTGGCGTTTTTTAGGCTGAAATTCCGGTCAAAATGAAGCTGCCAATTAGCATATAGTGTGAAATGAATTTGTCTCTGATTGTTTATTTGCTATTATGAAATTGTTTATTGAAACCGAATGTATATTTTCTATTCATTTTTTTAGTTTTTGTATACAGAATATATATTGTTGTATTATAAGAGAAAAATCTGTCACGTACGGTATGTCACGTACGATATTAAATTTTATTTATTATAAAATCATCCAAAGATTGTTTTTATTTAAATATGGCGGATTGTAAAGGAAAAATATTTCGTTTAGTGTAAGAAATTAAAAGAAAACATAACGCTTCTCACGATTCGAAAATTTTCGCATATCTTTACATATATGTACCTCAAAATAACTTCCGTTTTATGTCACGTACGATATACCCTTATTTCGCTCGATATTTTGGACAACAATGTTTCGAAAGAACTTATTATTTTTTTTAAATCTAGCACCCTCTAAATGGAACATAAAGACCAAATTATTTTTTAGATACTGTTATTTTTGCAATATCTATTCCACTCTATAGGCGTATAAATGTCACGTACGATGATATGGAATTGCCCATATATTAACAGAGTACTAGGCTTAATATGTTAGAAATTTTGATGTATGTAACTTGATTTGTGGAACAATTTTCTATTTTATTTAAAATTTCCGTTACATTAAATATTCCAACAAAAAATTTGTCAATATAAATATCTCTTGAACTATAAGAGACAACCCGTATATGTAAGCGTATTATTTTTATAGATATTAGCATTCGGATAAGAACTGAATTTTTGGGGATTTCTTTATTAATTTTGTAGGCCAGACATAAGCTAATTTGGGGGACCGCCCACTAGCCCCCATTCCAACTATGAACTCATGTAAATATATTCGATCTCATATAAAAACCTCAGCACTGATTATGTGAACTTTCATTAAGATATCTCAAATCGTTCACGAATTATTTTCAAAATAAAAAGTTTATAAATCACTGTGTCTGTGCTGCCATAATATAACGTATTGTTTGTATGATTATTTACTTTTTAACGATTCAATTTCTAAAACACTAGGCACGTTTTTATACCCTTCACCTTCGTGAGAAGGGTATAATAAGTTTGTCATTCCGTTTGTAATTTCCACAATATAATTTCCCGACCATATAAAGTATATGTATTCTGGATCTTTCATGTCCGTCTGTTGAAATCAATTTTCTGAAGACCCCAGATATCTTCGGGATCCAAATCTTCAATAATTCTGTCAGACATGCTTTCTAGAAGTTTCCTATTTAAAATCAGCGAAATCCGTCCATAAATAACGGAGATATGATAAAAAATCCGAGACAACCTCTATTTTTATTATTACTAAGTCATAAAAATAGGCAATATGGATATCTAATGATATATATATTTCAATTCTACATTGCAACGATGTATATAAGGCTAAGTTGGACCTACAATGGGTCAAAATCGGGAAAAATATTTTTTAACTCGAATTTTTTTTTACAAAAAACATTTTTTTGTCATAAATTTTTTTCACTAATAACTTAAAAAAAATGAATTTTTAAATTAAAAAAAATTTTAAAAAATTGGAAAAAACTTTTAAAAAACAATTTCGAAAAAAAAATTTTTTTAATTTTATTTTAAAGAATAATTTGGTATATAAGATTAGGCACAGCCGAATATAGCTCTCTTAGTTGTTCTAACTTAAATTAGACTTTTAATGATTCAAAACATTAAATTGGATTATATGGATTATTTCGGTAACGATGTAAACGGGTTAACGGTTAAACAAAAATTTCGACTAAATACATGCTTAACAAAAAATAAATCCCCGAAAAAATGTACGTATTAAATTTTTCTTGGAAATTTAACGTATTTTCCAAGTGTGTCATTTGAAATAAGAAAGAAGCTAACACAAGAAAACTTTTTTTTTTCTTTGAAAAGTATTTTATAAAGTACAGTGCACTCGCGGTAACGTGAACTAATTAAAACCAAGGGAGTTCATGTTAGTGAAATTGTTTACGTTAGCGATTGCTGAATTTCATGGAAAAAATATAAAATTTTATAATATAAGCCTGTGTTTTAGAAGCTTGAACGTGAAATTATTTTATTATTATTTTCATTAATAAAATATAGAACAAAAATTATTGATTAAAATGCATTACAAAACAAAACGAGATCATTGAAATAAAATTACTCATTCGTTATCATACAAAAATATGAATTTAGAGGATAAAACACATCTTTAATATAAGGAGATTCCCTAAACTTTCAAAATCGAATTTAATGTATGTATTTCAGTGTTGTGTACATGCTTAGAAAACAAATGCAGTGAAAAAAATTGTTCACGTTATAGAGCTGTCTGAGTTTGTTCACGTTAGAGAGTAGTCAATGTAAACAAAAGCTTGTTCACGTTAGGCGGTGTTCACATTAGACGGTGTTCACGTTACCGCGAGTGCACTGTATATTTACACAGAAATTTATTAATTTAAAATCAATTCGAAACACCAATATTTATAAGCAATTAAACACATAAAACTGGTTTATTAAAACAAAACAAAATTAAAGAGAATTTCAAGAATTCCAACACAAAGTTTTGTATTTAAAAACACAATTTTTTTTAATTAATCAAATGATAAAAAAAGTAAAATAAAAACAAAAATATTTTAATTAATTTGACGCACTTGCACTTGTTTTCTTTTTCTTTTCTTGTATATGTTGCCGAAAATTAAAAAAAAATAAACTGCACTTCTTTATTCTTTTGTTTTAGCGTATTTTTTTTTTTATTAAAAAAAAATATTTATTTCACAAAATACACCATAAAAATAAACTTTTTTACGTTAACAGTTTAAAAAATAAAAAGAGTATTTTTTTGATTAAATTAAAAAAATAATAAAATAAACGTTCTATAACGTTCAATGTTCTTGTGATAACTAACCAGTATAAAAACAAATTACGTACGTCTACCACATAGAAACTGAAATGAAATCTTTGCTCCCCAATGTTTGTTTTTGTTGTTTATAAGCCTACCCCCTACCCCCCACACCCCAAAACCCCACCTTTATATTTTAGTATTTCAGTAGTAGAAATTTAAACTGAAAACAATAATAAGAAGCCGCAGCAGCAGCAAAATGTAAATAAAGCAAATTACAATGATCTATTTGCTTATCGTTCGATCACTCTCAAATTGATTAGATTATCATTTATTCATGGCTTAATGAGAGTACACCACACTCATTCACAAATAAAGTAAAGTAAAGGGTACCTCATAGGTGAGAATTGTATTGTTTCCTTAAAGCAAAAGAGCCAAAAAAAGTTTGTTTTTGTATTTATCATTGAAAAAAACCCAAAATTTTTTAATCTACGACAAAATATTTTGCTTATCTTTAAAATTTTTATTGTTTTTTGTTAAATTATTATTATTATTGTTTGACTCACTCAGTTTTACTACTTTAAATAACTGTTTTCTTTTTTAAAAAAAACTTATGGTGAGTATTTTTTATCACCTTCAGTTTTTACACAAACGTTTTCTTTATTTATGAATTAATTGTAGTTATTTTTTTTTAGCAATAATACACCATTTTACCAGCTCATACATACATACGTACCTACATACATACATATTTATGTTTTAGTTTAAAAAAAAATATATAAATATTTTATTGCTATATTTCCATTTTTCTAGTTTAATTGTATTAAGATTTCAAGCAATACACGCGCTCTCTACACAATTAGTTACAGGTTTAATCGAAAAATTGTGATAAGCAAATTAGCACTTGTTGAAGTGCTTGTCAAAGAAAATGAATAAAGTTCAAATTACACAGCAAAATTTGCTGAGAAGGGGTGTTATCAGTGTTGCCAATTGGTTTTTGATTACGAAAGTAGGGTTCTATAGTTGAAACAAAAAGTCGACTTTTCGAACTTTCGACTTTTTTCAATTTTTAAAAAGTCGACTTTTCGAACTTTCGACTTTTGGTAATTTATGAAAAGTCGACTTTTCGAACTTTCGACTTTTTAGTTAAATCGACTTTTTTCGACTTTTCGACTTTTTTCGACTATTTTCGACTTTCCGACTATTTTCGACTTTTTTCTACTTTTTACCATTTTTTGTAAAAAATACATGGTTTCTGCATTTAGTGATGCGCCTTGTGTTAATTTTAGCAATAAAAATTAAATGTATTAAGGCGATAATATATAATATGTAAAAAGAGCATTTTTTATGAACATTTACTTATTGTTTATTTTTGCATACACTAGAAAAAATGTAAGTGTACCAAATTGCAATAACATAAAATTATTATGTTATTCTGTGCATATTTTGTTTTAGTATAATGTTGCAATTAAAAATTTTTTTAACAATCTTAAAAGTCGACTTTTTTCGGCTTTTATCGCCTTTTTTCGACTATTCGACTTTTATCGACTTTTGTGATAACTAATCGAATGTTCGACTTTTTTGTGACCAAAAAGTCGACTTAGACTTTTTGACTTTTTTCAGCAAAAAGTCGATTGTTCGAACAATCGAACAATCGACTTATAGAACCCTATACGAAAGGAGTTTGAGAAATTGAACTTTTCGATACTTGGTTTGTTAGTTATTATTGATATGAAATTTGAGCGTAAATAAAAAATAAAAAATTTAGCTAAAATTGTTTTGAAAAATGTTATTTGCTTAGGCAAAATTAACTCCAAAAAAGGGAATGAAAAGAACTAATTTACGTCGAATCAAAAATTGTATATAAAAAGTTTTCAAAAATGTACAAATAAATAATGTAAATATTTTTTTTAAAAAACGTATACCTTGCTTGAATTTATCTCTTATAAAGTTACTACTGGTTTGTATATTTTTTTTATTGAATTCAAATTAGGAATGTGCGATTAATCAAATAATCAAACATTCTGATTAATCAGCATACTGATTAACCAAAACCAAATGATTAATCAATTAATTTGAATTCTGATTTTTCGAATTTAAATAAAACAAGTAAGAGAAATATATTCGGCTGTGCCGAATCTTATATACCCTTCACCATATTATACTTTAAAATAAAAAATTTAAATATTTTTAGGTAAAAAATTTTTTTTTTTTCAAAACTAAAAAAAAAAAAATTTTTTTCTAAATTATTTTTCAAAATTAAAAAAAAAAATGTTTTCGAAATAGTTTTTTCCAATTTTTTCTAATTTATTAGTGAAAAATATTTTTCCCGATTTTGACCCATTGTAGGTCAAAATTACTATATATAGATCGTTGCAATGGACTTTGAAATATCTATCATTAGATATCCATATTGTCTATATTAATGACTTAGTAATCCAGATATAGATTAAAAATAGGCCAAAAATCGAGGTTGTCCCGGTTTTTTCCTTATATCTCAGCATTTGTAGACCGATTTTCTCGATTTTAAATAGCGACCGAGCCGGAAGAATTCCCGATATATTGTTATTTTGGGGATACGGAAAGTTGATTTCAACATACAGACGGATATGGCTATATCGACTTCGCAATCTATAACGATCCAGAATATATATACTTTATGGGGTCGCAAATGAAAAATGTGGAAATTACAAACGGAATCACAAACTTATATATACCCTTGCCACTAATAGTGAAGGGTATAATAACAAATAGAAAAACAAAAGTTACACGAAATTCAAATAATTTAATTGAAATTTTTGGCATACCACCCACCATGTGATGGCCAATGTTGTATAAGTTATGAAAATAATATTTTTAGGTTATTTGGAATCAAAAACTTTACGCACCAACGCCAATTTCTAAAATAAGCCAAATTTTTTTTCTCTGAAAAATTATATTAATAATTTCATTTTTTTTTTTTGCAAGTGTGAGGGATACTTCCCGCATTTAAAAATTATCATTTGAAGTATGTCCGCAGTTATTATTAAAATAAAATATATTGTATTTCAAAATAATTGAAAATATTTAATGAAAAACTTTATTGCGTTTGGTGTGTGAATTTTTTTAACAACCGCGAAAAAATAATAGCGTGGTTTTTAATATTCTTTAATGCTATATTCGGTACCGTGAAATAGCTCCCAAATGAAATAACTCCCCACAAAAAAATGAAATAACACCCAACAAATTTTTCATACAACTTGGGACTTATTTCATTATGAAACAACTCCTAACGCGTAGGGTGTTATTTCATAATTTTTTGTTGGGAGTTATTTCATAATGAAATAACACCCTATGAAACAACTCCCAATGAAATTTTTGTTGGGTTTTATTTCATTTAACTTTGGGAATTAGGAGTAATTTCACTGTATTGGGAGTTATTTCAATTTTGTCATTTTTAAAGTGTATTAAAAACCGGCTTCGCATACTATAAACTTTTTGCGTTGCCGGCCTTCGGCCGGGCGCTAAGGTTTTCTCCTCTGGGGTGTATCAAAAACCGGCTTCGCTCAGAAAATATTATCTTTGCATTGTCGGCCTTTGTCAGGTCCCAACGATTTCTTACTCTGGTGTGAAATGAAAATCTGCTCTCTGAAATATAAAACCTTTCTGCAATGAAAGAAATCTTTTCTGAGCGAAGCCAGATTTTGATACACCCCAGAGGATAAAACCTTAGCGCCCGGCCGTAGGCCGGCAATGCAAAAAACTTTTCTGAGCGAAGCCAGTTTTTGATACACCCCAGAGGAGGAAACCTTTGCGCTACGCCATAGGCCCTCAATGCAAAAAATGTTTGGTGAGCGAAGAATAATACCATCTTTGTAGTTCAGTATTTCGTTGGGAGTTAGATTACGTAAGTAAATTGATTCGGATTGGGAATTATTTCATTTCTATTAGGATTTATTTCATTGGGAGTTATTTCGCTTTTTTTGGAAATAATATTTTTAAAATTATGAAACCGCCGATTGTTGGGAGTTATTTCATTTTACCTTTTGGTAGTTCTTTCATTTTTCAAGTTTGGGAATTATTTCATTTTTGATGGGACTTAATTCATTGGGAGTTATTTCATTGGCAGTTATTTCATTTGGGAGTTATTTCACGATACCGCTATATTCGACTATGATACGCCAATTTGCATATTTGCAAAAAATGTCAATAGTTATATCCCTAATGTACATATGTATTTAAATTTCTAATCATTGATAAATAATACACATACACAGATTATTACAGATACACAACAAATGACAGTTGTCAAAAAAGTAGTTCGATACCACCTTTTATTTTGACGTTCGACAGCCACTTTTCATTGGTTGTGGTTTGCAGAGAGGGAGCAAAAAATTAAATTTTCAATAGGCAACGAGTGTGAAATATATTTGTCAATCGTTCCAAACTACAACCATTTTTAAATATTCTTTTGTTTGTTCTATCTTGCCATATTACTGAAACCAGCTGATTCATATCTGTATAATTTGTGTACATTTATGAAAAACTCTTCTGTCAAAGACCTAACTCAGTTGTCAAAAACCTAAGTGGTGAGAATGTATTAGTAAAAAAAAAACTGTGTTAAAAACAACACTCGTATGTATCTAACCATAAAGAACGAGAAACTCCGATTTGTCAAACAAAAATCAAATGTCTGATACAACAATAAAATACATTGACTAGTCTGTATTTTGTTTTTGCAGTTTTTTGACAACACACTTAGGTTTTTGACAATTACGTCTCGTCTTTATGTTAGTCTAAGGACTGAGATCGAAAAATTCTTAACATACAATTTCCGTGCTCTGTCTTTGGCCTCAAAATTTTTAGCAGAGGAACTTTTTGAGCCGTGTATGTTTTTAAACCTGCATTGGCTTTAACAAAGAATAATAACAAGAAGTGAAACGCTGTCAAAAAAACCTAAGTCGGTTGTCAAAAAAAAACCTAACTTTAATAATGTATTGGTAATATTTTGTTTATATGTATTGGTATTCAAACCACTTTCACCACACTCTTCAAACACACACAGTTGTAAAAAAGCGACCTTAAAAATCATAACAAAATTTGATTATAATTAAATTTAAAAATACGAACAATTCTTAAATTATTTAATGTATATTTGACCTGGAAAGATTTTATAAATAGTTGTTACTGCTTTTTATTCCATAATTTCTGCAAAAATTAAATTTATTTGAATTTTTTATACATTTTTAATACCAAATTTTACAAATGTGTTTTTTTCAGTTTTAATTTCAACCCTAAAAAATTAAATGTCAGAAAAATTAAAAAAATATATTTTTCGTTTGTCCAAAATATGCATGTTTCGGCTACCTTAATGATATAAATATGTGGAAAAAAATATAAAAATATAATGTGTTTGTGAAAAAGTGTGTTAGAATTGCAATTTTATTCCAATTTTCAAGAAAAAGTTTTGAAGTTAAATTTCTCTCTCAAGTGTGTTGAATTCACATACAACCTGTATGTGAGAAGAGAGAGAAGTTGTTGTTGTAGAAAAAGAGAGAGCCGTCCCTTCTTGTTATTCTTTGGGCTTTAACTTTTCGTATCAAATAGTCTGATCGCTGATCTAACCGGGATGCTTTCCTACCGGATATGTTGGGATCTCTTTTGAAAATGTTTCCAACTAATCAATAAATATTTGCTTTGAACAATTAAAATTATTCAAATAATTCTGAATATGAATAACCAAAATGTTTGATTTATTAAGAAATTTTTAATCAGAAATTTTAGATTAAAAAATTAAATTTCTGTAAACTAAATTATAGAAAACAACAATTTTTATTATCATAATTAAAAGTTATTTATTGAATATAAAGCTACTTTAGAGCTAAAGTTATCTTCGATTATTTATGTAAGAGTATTTTAGCGATAACCGTTTTTTATTTTTCTTTTGCCTTCCCATAAAGTCTGGATCGTTGAAATCAACTTTCCGATTGATACATCAACATATCTGCTATAGTTCCTGGATGGAGATATAAGCAAAAAATCACGACTATATGGATTGTTGACCTACTTTTTTACGTATTTTTAATGTACATATATTTGGATTACTAAGTCATTAACATAGATAATATGGATATTTAATGATCGATTTTTTAAACACCTTTCCAATGGGTTACAATCGGGAACAATATTTTTTAATTCAATTTTTTCACCAAAAATTTCTTTGCAACATTTTTTTCAACAAAATTTAACACACGATTGGAATTAATCGAGGAGACCTATATAATATTTTATTTGAGTTAAAGGGCTTTTCAATTTAGTAAAAAAAAGGATGTGTACTTGTTTATTTTGCCATAAAAACTTTTCAAATTATTTTGTAAAATTGGGAATCATATTTCAAAGGCATTAAACTTGCCAACAAGCACAAAAATAATAGTTTTATAAAAACAGAATCTTTTGATTTCAAAATAACATACAAGTAAAAATAGCTTAGGAAAATTTATATTGCTCCATCACTAGTTTTAAAATTAAATACAATGATTTTGTTTTAAATTGCCTCCTTCGGATCTTGTTCTACAAAAGCAAAGAAAACACTACTTCTTTAGCATTCTATTACTAAGTATTACTAAGTATTAGTATTAATTATTCAATAACTTTAGATTGAATTTGTTCGAAAGTGAAAATATTCGCATTTTTAAATTTTATTTCATTTACATATTTTTTACATCGACTTTTTTGAAAATCACACGGTTCTGAAAACGCTGGATTTACAGACCAGGAGTGGTAATACACAACCCATTTTATAGAACATGTCCCCAAATTACTTTTTAGAAGCAATATAGAATTGAAAAACAGTTGTTAAAGAATTTGAAGTGGTTTTAATTATACTAGTTATAGACGCTCTACAATTTTCCTTGAAAACTTTATATAAATGCATCATTTGTATATGTATTAATTTGAATCAATTATATTGTGGAATTATGTCCAAATTTATTTCTTTAAACAAATGTTCAATATAACATAGCAAAGAAGTTATTATAAATTTATACCAAGATTACGCTTTGCGGCTTTGCATTTTTGAACACGATATGTACATATGTACATATTTTTATAATCCACTTTAACAGGTAGTTGATATAGTGAACTCACGCATTTTATTACTCCTCGTACATTCTTACAACCGTGACAATATTTGCAGACAACAATGTGTGCCAACGATTTACGGACATCGTTTTGGGTGTCTGATAAAAACATTCTGGTTTATTGCACAGAAATGTCCGTGTCCGTCTGGCTGTGTGTACACATCTTCCGAAGAAACAACAAAGCAGAGCAACAACCTCTATGATTAAAATAAATGTATGTATAATGAAATAAGAAAGCAGGTGGTGTTGCATTGTTATTATATTTTTCAATATACATACTTGTACTCACTGACATGAATACATACTTGCAGTAAGGTAAATGCTTCGAAGCATCCATTTAATCGATCACATACATAGGTACAAACATTCTGCATATGGTAGTGAGACATTTAGAAACTGATCAATGATTATTTTTCTTGTACAATGAACTTATAAAGAGATCTTAAGTAGCTGAAATTAAAGGTATTTTACAGAAAAATACAGTAGGTACTATGTGTAAAGGATAAGGGAAATATTTATCTTAAGAAGAAATCTTACATGATTATTGAAAGATATTAAATCAAAATTCATTAAAACTACCTTTCAAGCAAAGTTTGAGTTAAAAAATTTGTATAAAAAAATGCTCTACTTTTTTAATATGATCTTGCTCGATCACAATATTAGATGGATCAGAACTAAACTTGTTTTCCGCGGCAGAGTCTTATCGATATTTCCTTCAAATACGACATTTATACAGTAACAGTATACAGCAACCGCAAAAGTTGATGGCGAATCAATAAATGACGCTTAAAGCTGCCAAGTACGAACTAGATCAAATGGATTATACTAAAATTATTTATAGTATAGCTGTAACGGTATTTACGATTATTTAACGGTATTTTGGCGGTAACGACAGTGCGAAATATCATCAGCAAGGAAACCGAAATAGGCTCTAAAAAAAGTATTTTATGTGCATAAAATATGCAGTGAAAACTGAAAAAGATGCTTTTACAAAATTTTATGTATCTATATAATTTTTGGAGCCAAGAAATGCTTTTTATTAAAAAATCAATACAATTTCTTTAATAAGAACATTTTCATATTAAAAAAATAGGAAATACCTACATTGCAATTTGTCCAGAAATAGGAACGTTTTTAAAAATGTTTGCTTTGATGTAGGTAGATTCCAAATTTTTATTGATCTTTTCTTAAAGTACTGCGAGAGTTTGGCAAGAACTTTATCCAAAGAAATAAACATACATAATTGTTAAAATAGGCATCCATTATTTTCAAAGAAATGTGGAATTGTCTATTAACTTTCAAACGATTAGTTTGAAATACACTAAGAAAAACAAAAAAGTATGAAAAAGGCAATATTCTCTTATATACCCACAACCTAAGTGTATTTTAAGATTAAGGTTAAAAATTATTTTTTGATGACAACAAGTTTTAATACCTATTAAAAAAAAAAGACAAAAAATATACACAAAGTCAACATATGCTCTAAAAATCCAAAAATGCTATAAGAAGTCAAAATGCACATGCTATAAAAACTAATAAATACAAAAATATGTTCTTAACCCGCCAATGGTGACCTATATGTTAGTGAGACCGGATAATTTTATTATTTCGAATAATTTTATCGAATAATTTTATTCTTTGTTATTGTTTTAAAAAATTTTTGTGAATTTTAATATTGAAGTTAAAGTGCTTAAATTGATAAAATATCTTTGTTTCATTGTCAAAGGACTGAGATCGAAAAATTCTTGAACCTTTTTCGGAAACCCTTCCATTATGGTTTTTATAGTGATTTCTGTCACTTTGTTCGAACAGGTTGTCCATCTCCCTTTAAAATCTACTACACTTTTGGACACCTTTTTTGTGCTCTTCAATTCTCTTTTAACATGAGCCCAATATCTCTCCACTGGCCTTAGCTCCAGGCAGTTTGGAGAATTTGCCTCTCTTGGTACAAAAACCACATAATTGTTCTGTTACCACTCAAGACCTTTCTTACCATAGTGACAGGGTGCCAAATCAGGCCAGAAATAAGTGGACACACTAAGAAGTCTTATGAATGGAAGCATTCTTTTTTGTAAACATTCCTTGATGTAAATTTCGGTATTTATATAGCAACATCAAAATTTTGATCGGGAAGCTGCGAAAAATCTGCGAGAACATACGTTTCGTCATCCATTATGCAGCAGAAATATTTGTTTTAATAAAATTTGACTTCAATTTCCGTGCTCTGTTTTTGGCCACTAAATTTTGAACCTGCATTGGCTTTAACTTTTCGTACCAAATAGTCCGAACACTGAGCTAACCGGGCTGCTTTCCTACCGGATGTGTTGGGAGCTCTTTTGAAAATGCTTTTTATGTTTTTGGCTTAATAAACTTCATGTGAACCATTCCTTCTACCTGAACCAGGTTTCTATCAACGGACAAGTTCTCCCGGTACTGTTGAATAACATTGAAAATAGTTTGACGGCAGACCTTTGATTGTTTGGCCAACTTTTTGTAGGACCAAGTTGGGTTTTGTTGAAAATATTTAATAATTTTAGTACGCACTTTTTTCTGGTCACTCATTTAATCAGATTTACAATAAATGAACATAATTAACATTAAACATCAAAAAAATCAAATAATACTTGGGTTAAAAGTTTTAGTGAATAACGTGTGTTTAGAATTTTTCGATCTCAGTCCTTATTTGTGCGTGAGACCGACGTCACTATTGATCAATGTCAGATTTGCGTCACCATTGGCGGGTTTAGGGCAAAATATGCAAATATATAGACTAACAAATCGTTGCCAAAATTCTTAAAATGTTCTGAAAAGTACAAATACGGTAACTCCAATAATTCGGACGCTTTTACATTTCGGATAATTTTTACCTCGAATGTTTTGTTATTCACACTATGATTCACTTTTTGCACTGTCATTACTACCAAATGCCGTGTTTTTAAATAATAAACCAAACATAAAACACTAACTTTAACAATAATTCAACATAGCCTAAAACTATATGCGTCCGGATTGTCGAAGCTGCACTGTAACTTGTATCGCACAGTTCCATTTGTATCGTTTCCCTGTTTATATCTGGATTAGGGCTTATTGATGCCATTAACATCAGCTGAAACACATTGTGGAACAAAGGCAATTTTTAGATCTAATTTTGCTATAAAAATCTAAAAAAAAAAAAAATAATCGGAATTGCTTAAAATATATTTGTACAAAACTCAAGATACATAAGAAGTGTGATCTGATAAAATTTGCAAATCTATATCGAAACTATTTAAAGTTTAGGGTATAATTTGTATAAAACATTAAACGTTGGAAAAAAAAAATCATTAAAGCTTCATCTCAAAGTATTTTACAAAATAAGATGGTAAAATTTCCAAAAAAAAAAAATGCTCAGTATTCTTTGAAAACGTTTCGTTTTATAAAAACAGGGTATAAAAATCATTAAAATCTCCAAAAACTTTCAAGTTTACAAAAATCCATTGATATGGCAACATTGAGGCTTAAAAGTACATTGTCTTCAAAGAGCACAAAAACAAACAAAAAAACAAAAAAAAAACAGAGAGCAAGAGAACATAACAAGAATAAATTACAATTTGAAGTTATTTTAATTTTGCAGATACAAGATACAAGAGAGACATAACAAAACAAAACAGAACCAGTACTACAAATTTGTACATACTGCCAAACCAACCAACCAAACAAAAGAATTTCAATAACAAAACACAAACAATAAAATATACATACATGTTTGTACAACTAAATACTATTAAAACAATGAAAAAAAAAAAAATACTACTGTACTAGTATCTACAAAAAAAAAAAAAAAACAATAAATAAAAACATTTAGATTTTAATTAGAGCATTAAGCCACAAAATACACTGCATTAACTTATTTTAGCACATACTCGTTTATAAACACATAGGTATATTCAGACTAGATACAAAAAAGTATTCAGTACTAAATAAATTCAAACATTTGTATTTGTATATATGACTAAATAACGTGTCGAATACAATTTTTGCTAAATACCACGCTTAAAATTCAGACGGACGGACATAGAAACAGAGAAATTCAACTCGAAAATATTGTTATTGTGCAAAATATACTAAAAGGGTCCAACACTCAATATGTATCTGCCTCTGCATTTATTATTTTGTACTAAATTCAAGTATTTCTTACTCGACACTCTACTCTACCAAAAAAGGTTAGCAACAGTCTGCAGTTTTTTTTTTTTTTTTCTTGTTTTTTTTTTTCAATTTTATTTCACCGACTTCAAGTTTCAGTTAAATTTTAACACTTTTATTTTGTTTTGTAGACGAATACGTGGCGTTCAAAATTCATTTCCATTACACCTTTTTTGCATTTATTTTTATGGTATATTTTGGAAGCAATTTTATTAATCATTTCTTGTTGGTTTATTACTTTTTTATTTTTTGTTAACTTTATATGATTGCAATAAAAACTAAATGAAAATGTTTAAAAACTTTCTATTAGCTTACAATTTTTTAATTATTTCGTCTGTCTTTCCAAGCACACTTCACAACAGCAAAACAAACAACAGTGACTTTAGTAATTTATTAATTGCAAAAAAAAAAAAAAGAAGCAAAATATTAAAACAGCCACACAACAACTGGTATCAGTGGTTAGAAAATAACGATTAACACCGTCGTCACACCAAATAGTTTTACGTACGTCCACCTTCTATACTTCACAACATTTTCCACAACACTAAATGAAGACAGATCGATGAATTCGATCGTAAAAGTTTTTTTTTAGAGTCCAAAGAGTTGTGGTGAATTCATTTTTAAACAGCTGTGTTGATTTCTCTTGCGCTCTTTAATGTTTCTCCCATTCTCTCAATGTTTCACTATACCCTACAAGAAATAGATGACCGAAACTAATACACACAAAAGATGTTTACTAACACATTTGCACACATTTTATATTTGACCGAACATATGACTGTCATTATTGATGGAAATATCCATCATCGTTGACTAATGTATGTTGCAGAGTTGCATTTTTTACATTTTTGACGCTAAAAAGTAAATCCCCAATAAGTTTTCATTTATTTTTATTTATTTGTGTGAAGAGTGTGAAGTTAAAGATTAGTTATTGTAAATACAAAAAAAAGTGCAAAAAATTAATATTTTCGAAAGAAGTGGAATTGGGTAAGTGAACCAAATAGTTTACAACAATAGACACACAAATATAACTTTATTTTTTTATTAATTATAGCACATTTGATGATAAAGCCGATCAAGAATTGTTTCAAGTCGATGTACGGCCTCAGAAGCCAATGAAAAGAAACTTTTAACAGAAAAGCCCATGAAATGTTTCTTCTCAAAAGCAGTTTTAATAAATAGTTTTTTTTATTTAATATTATTAGTTTTATTTAATATAAAGAAATTAAATAAATCGTGAAATAAATCGTGTTTTATTTCAACTATATGTCCGTCAACAGTGACGAATATATCCATCAAGTTTGATCAGTCAACTGTGATCGGTATATTTATCAACTTTTACTGGTCAACTGTGACTACTATTTATATCATCATTGACTAGTAAATAACATTAGAGTAAGCAGCTCAGATATATGTTTAGTGGAAGACAAAATGCATAAATTAGAGAAGGATGCAAAATCACACGTACACAAAAGTTTACATCACTTTTTTCATATTGGCTTTAAGAAAATGATAGAAACTTTGTTCTACGCGATGATGGATATTTCTATCAACAATGCCAGTCATATGACCAGTAAAATGACCGTCACTGTTCTTGTAGGGTAGTGAAAGAACAAGAACAGTAACGGTCATTTTACCGGTCATATGACTGGCATTGTTGATAGAAATATCAATCATCGCTTAGAACAAACTTTCTATCATTTTCTTAAGGCCAATATGAAAAAAGTGATGGAAACTTTTGTGTACGTGTGATTTTGCATCCTTCTCTAATTTAAGCATTTTGTCGTCCACTGAACATATATCTGAACTGCTTACTCTAATGTTGTTTACTAGTCAACGATGATATAAATATTAGTCACAGTTGACCAGTAAAAGTTGATGGATATACCGATCACAGTTGACTAATCAAACTTGATGGATATAGTCGTCACTGTTGACGTACATATAGTTGAAATAAAACACGATTTATTTCAATTAATTTCTTTATATTAAATAAAACTAATAATATTAAATTAAAAAAACTACTTATTAAAACTGCTTTCGAAAAGAAAGATTTCATGGGCTTTTCTGTTAAAAGTTTTTTTATTGGCTTCTGAGGGCGTACATCGACTTGAAATAGTTCTTGATCGGCTTTATCATCAAATGTGCTGTAATTAATAAAAAAATAAAGTTATATGTGTGTGTCTATTGTTGTAAACTATTTTGACCACTTACCCAATCCCTCTTCTTTTGAAAATATTTATTTTTTGCACTTTTTTTGTGTTTACAATAACTAATCTTTAACTTTTTAACACTCTTCACATAAATAAATAATAATAAATGAAAAAAATGCAACTCTGCAATATACATTGGTCAACGATGATGGATATTTCCATCAACAATGACAGTCATATGTTCGGTTAAATATAAAATGTGTGCAAATGTGTTAGTAAACATCTTTTGTGTGTATTAGTTTCGGTCATCTATTTCTTGTAGGGTAATGATTAATGTAGTTGCTAATTAGTGTTTTTATGTTGGGGTTTGTTTCTTGGCTAAGAGATTTACAGTGATATATCGTTATTACGACATCGTAATTTTTTTAATTATACAGGCAAATCCCGGTATATCGAATCTCACAACATTTTTAACATTAACTACCTTATATAACGAACGTTTTAACAATTTTGAACTCGATTTAACGAATGATGAGAAAAATAAAACAATATTAAACGAACAATCAAATATTGAACAGTAACAATTATATGAATCTATCAAGAATGGCTCAAATAATCATCTATCTCTTTTCCCCATGTGGGAAAAGAGTTTAATTGTTGATTAATCGATCAGAGGTAAAACACATTCCAGTTAATAGAATTGCTTTTATATCTAGAGCAGCGAAAGGCAGACTCACACCACTACAGTTTTTAGATATTGTAGTTGTATGAGTTAAGTAAAAACTTGAGAAAAAAACAATAACAATAACTGAAATAAACAAGCATAAAAGCGAAAAGCGTAAAACAACCTGCTTCTGGCAATGCTCATGCGAGACTGACTGGTTTTGATTGTTTTTATACAATGTGTGTGCTTGCGTACATGTGAAAACAAAAACAAGAGAGCTCATTTGAGAGCTCAATGCCTTTCGCTGATCTAGAGCCATAAAAATACAAAAAGGCTTTATAATGGTGATTTCATGCATGTGATATCTGTTATTCTCAATGCGTATAAAACTGATATCCATTTGAAAATTATATGAGATAAAACGTTTGTTCACGCTAGAGATACCAGTGCTCCTGGATGAAAGTTATCGAAGGATAGACTAACAATTTTGGTATGCTGTTATGAATATGGAACAAAGCATCTTTGAAAGGTAAAGAAACGCCACTTGTTTCATAACAAAGTGTTGTTGTAAATTATCTTCATTGAAATAATAGCTATTTTTGAATCATGGTAGAATCATTTTTAGAAACGAAATCCGTTTCAGTGAAGGCTTTATTAATCCTTGGTAATGCCTCAAGCCAACCTACCGAAGAAGAATGAATAAAAACTACAAAATATGAAAAATTGTTAGACAATAGTCAGGTCTCCTAATGTAACACCGCTTAAAAGTTATTAAAAAAATAAATCTCGATATAACGAATTTTTCGATTTAACGACTGGACCTGACAACATATAGTTCGTTATACGGGGATTTGCCTGTACATATTAATTTCCAATCAGAGCTTCGAATTAATTAATTAATTAAATTTGAGCTTAATACACTAATATCTTAATTCCGAATTAAAAAATGTCACCCATTCACTCAATAAATCCATTCCCAACATTTAATTCTTTGGCTTCATCCAAAAGCTGTTATTTATATAGAATTTATTCATAGTTGAATTAATTCATACAATAATTCATTCAACAATTAGATGATTAAATTTTTGTTAATTCAATAAAAATTTAATGAAAAATTTTAAAAATTTTCAATTCATTTTTAAAGCTTTTTTTTTTTTTTGTAATGGATTTGAATTTAAGAAAATTTTAATGATTCAATAAGGAACTAATTATATAAAGAATAAATTCCCAAATTAATGAATTCAATATATTTAGAGTACAAAGGAATTAAGCCTGTGAATTACTTCAAAATGAATTCATTAACGAAATGGTTTAATTTAATTTCGAAAATGGAATTAAGAATTAATTCTTTCGAAGCTTTGCTACCAATTCTATGAATAGTAAAAAACATAATACATAATATATATTGAAGGAATTTGAGTCTGGTTTTTCCGCTCTTTCAAATAGAAAGTATATATACATATAGATTTTCTTAAGAAGTTGCTTATTTTACTTACATAGTCTATGTAAACAATTAGATTTGAAAGCAACAATTTTATGCTGAAAGATATAACTACAAAACATCATTTAATATAATTTTGGGAGGCTGAATACAAATCAGTCCAAAGTTTTAAAATCGTTCGGTCAATTTTCTGATATTTTCTCTTAAAGCTTTTACGAAAAATCATATTTTTGAGCATATTTATCTCAAAAACGTAGGTTTTGAACTTGATGATCAATTAATAATCAGATTAGTTAATCTAATAATTAATCTAATCTAACGTTAATTTACTTTATGTTTTTTGGGTTCTAGTTTAAACTTCGTTGCAATGGAATACCAAACGTCAGAAAATGTCACATTTTGTTATCAAAATAGTGAGTAATTTATAGATAAGATGAAGAAAATTTTAGCTGGCTGTAGGTATGTGTTAGAAAATAAATTGGAATATTTCGAAAATTCAAATTAAAACAAAAAATCCATTCAAATAATATATTTTCTAGAGTCTTATATCTTCCTTAGCTCTGGAAGGATACATTTGTTTATATTTATCAATACAAATATTTTTTCATCTGCTTCCGGAGAACAAAACAAAATAATCGACGACCCAATAACCACATTCTTAAATTAAAATTAACTTAAACTTCAATCTTCAACTCAAAAACATTTCAATGCCAGCTGTTTTTATTGCAGCTAATATAATAACGTTTTTATGAGTACTACGAAACTAGACAATTTTGCGGTTAATATTTTGCATTAAAGTTGGTACAACATTAAATATTTCTTAGAATATTTAAAAAATAACTTTAATTTTGGATACAAAATTCTAACATTTCTTATGTTAAAATAATTTTTAAACTTTAAATAAATATAGGTATTAATGTTGTTGGTCCCTATTTACAAATTAAAATACAATAATTATAAAGCGAATATTTATTAATTTAATTAATATTTATGGTTTAGTATTGATCCTTCGCTGCACGAATATGAATTTTATTCTATTATTTTAAGAAATATTTAATGGGTTTCCAACTTTAATGCAAAATATTAATCGCTAGACAGTCTAGTTTCTGTAGTATTCAAAATACTTAAATGCATTAGCTGTGTTAAAAACTACTGGCATTAAACTGAAAAATAAGAATTTTGCAATTAATAGCAAAATCCTGCAAACATCCTTACATATAAAATAAACAAATGTTTATTAAAAAAATAAATTTAAAAAAAAAAACAATATTTTGGTGAAAATTATTTTTATATTCGAAAACAAACTTTTTTTATATTTTTCTTATAACTTTTTTTTAAATTAAAAAATAAAAATACAAATGAACAAATTTTTATTAAGAAAAATATTAAAATAAAGGTTCGAACGTATTAATTTCTAATTTAATTTTCGAAATCAAAATATATTTTATCTCTTAATCATTCCATTAATAAATTCATTATGAATTAATTCATAGGCTTAATTCCTTTGTACTTCAAATGTATGGAATTAAAATTTTCTTGAATTCAAATCCATTACAAAATAGCAAAATTGGGATGAATAAGCCCAATAAGCATTTTTACTGGAATTCAAGTTAAAAATAAGTGTAATTCAAGCCTTGAATTATATTCAAGCAATTGAATTATAGTTGTATTACACTTTATATCAATAGCCATAGGGTAACATAGAGACGATACGTAATTGTCAAAAACCTAAGTCTGTTGTCAAAAACCTAACTCTTGCAACAACAAAATACATGCTAGTCAATGTATTTTGTTTTTGTATCAAACATATGATTTGTTGTATTTTTGTTTGACAAATCGGAGTGTCTCGTCTCAATGTATAATTCTCTGTCAATAGCATTCTCCGGAAAAAAGGAAACATAAATTCAAGCCATATGTTTTTTGATTCAAAAATATTTAATTTGTTCAAATATTTTTCAAGTTTAAAACATAATTCCAACAAAATGTTCAAATGCTTAAATTTTTGGGGCTTTGGTGCTTATTGAGAAAGTTACACAAAAATACAAAAAAGTATCTAAACCATTTATTATAAACCGATTTGGATGACCTTATATAACAAAAGTTTTAAACGAATATTGAGCTTATCGAGAATCAATCATACACCTTTTAATTTGACCAAGAGTTTTCAGATATTCTTCATATTCGGTAGACACTAACCCCCAAATTCATACAAAAATTTAAATTTAAACAATGTTTTAAAGCAAAATCTATATAAATATATAGTGTTAGAAAAAATAATAGAAACGAAAGCATATTTTTCCAATTTTGTAAGTATATTTATTTGTCAAGTTTAGTTTTGTTAAAAAAAAATTATATGCAGTTTTGTTTATCAGACATACAACATAAGAAAAAACATAATCAATCCTCTTTTTATTAATATTTTAATACACTATATGACTAACAAAGTGTCAATATTTTTGTTGGAAAAAATAATAGAAACGCGTAAATGGATTCAATTTTTAGTGGCACATCTTTTTATTTTTTGTTAAAAAATTGTTTTATTTTAATATTTAGAGGCTCTACCTTTATTTTTCACAACTTCATTGCATCTGCGACACATGGAATCAGCCAATTTTTTTGATAAATTCCTTGTCAATGGAAAACCACTCTTCCTGGTTTTTTTTTCCCACAATTCGTCCTTATTTTTCGGACGGATGCCCTCCATCTTCCTCTTGAGCACTCCCCAAAGGCGTTATATTGGTTTAAGGTCCGATGACTGTGAAGGCCATTCCATAAGAGGTACTTTGTTGACAGGAAACCAATCCTTTGCCAATTTTGAAGAGTGGTTCGGATCACTGTCCAGCGGAAACTTACTTGGAAGCGTCAATTGGCTATAACTTTGTTTAATACTTGGACCAGAAAGGGGTAAACAGGGGGAAAACCGGTACCTTTAGTTCTTAAACAATAAATACTAAACGGCCGAAACGATTTTATTGAAATTTCCAACATAGACTACGACAGGGGTAGCGAAGCGCACCGGGTCAAGCTAGTTTCCATATAAAATATGATTTTAAAGCGTTGTTTAAATTTAAAACTTGTTTATGAATAAGGCCTTAACTCTATGGAGCTATTTAGATACTGTAATTTCTACAATTTTAATTTGCGAACTTATAAAACATGTATATACTGGATCCGAACAGGTAGCGGAGTCGACTTGGAGATTTTCGTCCAGATGCTTGAAAGAACAAAATTATCTTGCAAACATGGAGGTATTTCAAAAAAATGTAAACTACAACTTCGTATGAATTGATAAAAACATAAATAGTTAGATATATTACTAGGAGAGCCTTACATTTTTATTTAAAAGAACCGAAAAAGTTTTAAAACTAAATGTTAAAATTAGTTTTATTGTTAAAAGTTGATTAGTACTTTGTACTAAAATCATTAATATTAATAACAACATCAAATAATTTTTGACATCGTACTTTTTAGACATTACTTCTTGAATTCTTATCCAAAGTAGGTATATGAGAATTATTGAAATTACTTTGATAAAATTCATTCATAAAATTCAGGGTTCCTATGGAATTAAACTCTAAACGTTGGGCTCCCCACTTTAGAATTCTAATATTGTTTTTTAAAAATAACGCCTTCAAAATGTTTGCCAAATATTTTGGACCATTATCATGCTTATATATCGGCATATTTTCAATGAGATTTCAAATAACAATACACTTTATTCCACTACTTAACAGATTTCAATATACATATGTACGTACATACTTCAACAGTAAATTTTTTATATGAGACCAACGGAAGATGACAAAATTGTTTATATGTTATGGAATCTTATGATACTGGTGTAGAGTATAAATAAACAAGATATTTATGTTTGTACTCACATGCTGGGCTTCGTCCTTCAACACAATCTGTCTTCATGAGAATCATTTTGATAAAACTCCTCTAAATAATACATTTGAAATCTGAAAAATTATACATGAATAACTATATATATTTATGTAGGTATTATAATTTAATTAATACGTTCGGGCATTTTATATAGAAATTTAATTGAAAGAATTAAACAGAATCTTGTGTTTCATAATTTATTATTTAATTCTATTGACCAAAAAACAAGTTTAGAAAACACGCAAATTGCTCCTAAACTTGGATTATCAGAAGAAACATTTTCTTTAATTTAATGTGAAATAAGATATAATTTAAATAAAATACATAAAGCAAGAATAATTACAGTGTTTGATTTTTTTCTCTTATTATTATATTATATTAATAAGAAGATTTATTTGTAAATGATTAATTTTTTATTACCACCAATCTCAGTTTTTGGAACACTAACTGCACAAAATACAGCCCTGTAGATATACAGTACTGGCGAATATTGTGTATTTATTTGTGGACACATTTATATTAAGCTATTTTAGCCAGAAAAAACATAGATTATCAATAAACAAGCAAACAAAATTTAAATGTTTGCTTTTACATTTGTTATTATTTCTTTGTTTTTGTATTAAATTTACAAAATGAAAATAAAATTATAAAATTAAATAAAACAGCCGCTGTAGAAAATCAACCGCTGTTTGTTTTTTACCAATTTGACATTTCTAATGTCAAACTAATTCCACAAATTGTGGAATACATTGATCACATGACAGCACGTGAGATGTCACTGTGAATTTTACTAGTTCAGAGTGAATTTTTCTTCGTACTCCATCAACGTCGCAACGCAGCTGACTGGACTCCCCTCGGCATTGAAAGAAAAGAAAAAAAAAACATACAAAATCATCAAGAAAAATTGTGTGTATTTAGCAAGAAAAAATTTATTTATTTGAACCAATATCTAAAGTGTGTTTCTTTTGTTTTTATTCCATATCAAATAATTTGTAGAAATATTTTTCTAATCAGAGTGTGAGGAAATTCCAATTGGAACGAAGAAAAACAAGTGTAAGAAAACCAACTAAAAATGGCACTTTCTGCATCCCAAGCTCACAAGGAGCATATCCTAGCTGTATCTCGTGATTTCATTTCCCAACCCAGATTGAGTAAGTAAATCAATAATTAACAAAACGTAAAAGGGAAAATGTTTAAAAAAAATTTGTATAGTAAAAATTTAATTTTTGAAAAAGTGCAATCACACAGTGGTCGCCATATTAGATTTAATTTTATCAAAACTTTTTTTTACGTCGTCACAAGATGTGAGAGAGAGAACGTACGAAAAAATGTGTAAAAGAAAAATCAATAAAAGTTTGCCAATTTTATTTTTATGCACTTTTTTCTGTATCCAAAGGAATCTTTGCTACAGAAAATGTATACATTAGATAGAAAATGATATAAACCCTTTACAATATGATAATTTCGGTTAATTAATTGCTAAGAAAAGTGAATTTATTTCTACATTATAGTTGAAGTTATAGAGTTAATGAACATTAATAGATAGTTAACATTTTACGTCATGTGACTTGTTTTCATTTGACTTTTTTTTTTTGGTTACAGAGATGCCACGAATTGTTTAGTAATTATTTGCTTAAGTTACTTTTAATTGTGTTTAGCACCTGACTTGTGTGCATTATGAATTTAAAACTTATGATTTTAAAATGATTAATGTGAGTCTCGTTTTTGCATTTTATGCAATATTCTTTTGGATATTATAGCAAACATATTCAAAGTTTAAAAATATGTAGATTTTTTCTTCAAATTTGTAAGATTTAAACAAATGTCACTTTTTTAATCAGTAAAGAGTAGAAATCAATTCTACTTCAGTATTCCAATTTTAAAATACATGAATTGGAAATACAGTTACATAGTAGAATTTTTATTTTACTGACTAATACAAGTTATAGGTATACAACCAAAAAACTTCACAAAATTTGAGATTTAAAATTATATATTTGCTATTACATACGAAACGAAATATCTTCGATGCACCTATATGTGTTTTTCAACAACTGTTCAGGGGTGTTATAAACAGTTGGTAAAGTCAAGCTAAAATGGTCGGCTAAGAGCCTTTGTTTTCAATATAATTTAACTATTTGTACATTTTTTTGTACATATAATTTTTATTAAATTTTTTATATTTGAAAGAAACAATATTGTTTGATTAACGCCAAAAATAAACGGGGATATTTTGAAAAGTTTAGAGTTTTGTTCAGGTTTCCAAAGTGAAAAAATTTTATTTCGTATCAGTAAAATACATTTCAAATTTGACACCTTTTTCTCACATAATTCCACAAGATTATTGGAAATAAATTTAAATATTTTGTATTTTATTTTAAAGGAAATTATAAATATGTAGTCGAAGGCCACCTACTGAGAAAAACAATTTCAAGAAAAATACATCTATCGTAATTGACTATTTAAGCCCTATAATTAAATCAAAACATTTGAGATAGAATAATCAGTTTAAGAGATATTTAAGGTGTTTAGGGATATAAATGAGTTTAAAATTTATGTCTAAATATTGTAATTGCGTTTACGCCTAATCAAAAACTAAATTTCAAAAACCACTTGTTTGATAAATAAATACCTATACATTCACATATTTTTAATTGATTATCACAAACTTCAAATAAATTTGCATAAAAATAATATTGTTTTACAAATATTATTTGTTTATATTTGGGAAATATTTGGAATTAAATTTTTACATTTACAAGCTCAATATTATGAAAAGACAGTATTGCATGTCATGTTTTAGTGGTTTTTATTGAGTTTTCATCAAAATCCAATAAAGAATAGTTTTTGATTTGAACAGAAAAAATAAAGAAAATTTAGTAGATAGTTTGAGTTAATAGAGTTAATATTTTAAACTAGACATAGGGTAACATAGAGACGAGACGAAATTGTCAAAAACCTAAGTCTGTTGTCAAAAACCTAACTCTTGCAACAACAAAATAGATGCTAGTCAATGTATTTTGTTATATCAAATATATATGTAATTTGTTGTTTTTTTGTTTGACAAATCGTAGTGTCTCGTCTCTATGTATAATTCTCTATGAAACTAGATTTCAAACTATTTATATCGTAAAAAAATTGTGCTTTTAAGACATGTTTTTAAAATTCTTAAGCTTATTTAATAACATTTCACAATTGCCTTTGTTACCCATTTTAAAATTATCAATACCTTGATTAATGATAAATTTTTAGTACATGGAAAAGCTATTTAATTACTCAAGCAATTTTAAAGAAAATTATTTTTTTTTTCTTAATTTTATTTACAAATACATACAGTAATTAATTTAAAGAACTGTGTGCATATAAATTACACAAACAAACCAACAAAATATATATAAAAACTTGGCAACCCTATTAATTAAATATGGGTTATTTAAAACTCTCCCTCTCTCCCACTTAACTCTCTTTCTCCAATTGCATTACGTTTTTACTAGTTTTCTTTTGGTCGTTTATTCGCCTATTCTTCAATGGATAATTTTCAAAGTCAGCTGACTTTATCTTGTTTCTTTTCCTTTCTATTTTGTTAAGTTACTTTTTTTTTTTTTTATAATTTAATAACGCTTCTTATCTTAAATTTTTTTTAAACAAAAATTATCAAGATATTTTGTAAGTAAAGAATACTTACTCACATGTCAAGTCAAGTGGTTTTAAAAATTACATTTTTGTTTTGATTTTATAAACTGTTGTTGAAAAATTAATTTATTTTTTAAAATTTTATTTTAGCCTACAAAACCGTGTCTGGTGTAAACGGTCCTTTGGTAATTTTGGATGAAGTGAAATTCCCCAAGTTCGCTGAAATTGTACAGTTGCGTTTGGCCGATGGTACTGTACGTTCTGGTCAAGTATTGGAAGTCAGTGGCTCCAAGGCTGTCGTCCAAGTCTTCGAAGGTACCTCAGGTATTGATGCCAAGAACACATTATGTGAATTTACCGGTGACATTTTGCGTACCCCCGTATCTGAGGATATGTTGGGTCGTGTCTTCAACGGCTCCGGCAAACCCATCGACAAGGGTCCCCCAATTTTGGCTGAAGATTTCTTGGATATCCAAGGTCAACCCATTAACCCCTGGTCTCGTATCTACCCCGAGGAAATGATCCAAACTGGTATCTCTGCCATCGATGTGATGAACTCCATTGCTCGTGGTCAAAAGATTCCCATTTTCTCTGCTGCTGGTTTGCCCCACAATGAAATTGCTGCCCAAATTTGTCGTCAAGCTGGTTTGGTTAAGGTGAGCATTTTAGATAAAATTGAATTTGAAAGTAAAATATTTATTAAATATTTACTCTTAATCTATTTAGGTTCCCGGCAAATCTGTTTTGGATGATCACGAAGATAACTTTGCCATTGTATTCGCTGCTATGGGTGTCAACATGGAAACTGCCCGTTTCTTCAAACAAGATTTCGAAGAGAATGGTTCTATGGAAAATGTGTGCTTGTTCTTGAATTTGGCCAACGATCCCACTATTGAACGTATCATTACACCACGTTTGGCTTTGACTGCTGCCGAATTCTTGGCCTACCAATGCGAGAAACACGTTTTGGTCATCTTAACCGACATGTCCTCATACGCTGAAGCTTTGCGTGAAGTATCCGCCGCCCGTGAAGAAGTACCCGGTCGTCGTGGTTTCCCCGGTTACATGTACACCGATTTGGCCACCATTTACGAACGTGCCGGTCGTGTTGAAGGTCGCAACGGTTCGATTACACAAATTCCCATTCTTACTATGCCTAACGATGATATTACCCATCCAATTCCCGATTTGACTGGTTACATTACTGAGGGCCAAATTTACGTTGATCGTCAATTGCACAACAGACAAATCTATCCTCCAGTCAATGTGTTGCCCTCTTTGTCACGTTTGATGAAATCTGCCATCGGTGAGGGTATGACCCGCAAGGATCACTCCGATGTCTCCAATCAGTTGTACGCCTGTTATGCCATCGGTAAGGATGTACAAGCCATGAAGGCTGTCGTCGGTGAAGAAGCTTTGACTCCTGATGATTTGTTGTACTTGGAATTCTTGACCAAGTTCGAAAAGAACTTCATCTCACAGGTAAATACAAGTGATTTCGTTTTATTTATTTAGCTATGAAAAGGATTTTTTTTTAAATAATTTTGAATTAAAGTTTGATAATGAGCAAAGTGATTAGACACTATTTAAATATTGAAATAATTAATTTCATTTACGTAAGTGTGTTCAAAACTTTAAGTTAAAATTTAAAGTAAGAAAATGGCACTCAATTTTAGTTTTTTTAACATGAGTGGCTTAACTTTACACACAGCAAGTTTACTTGAAGCAAGTCTCTTTGATTCTCTTTTAAACTTGCTCGTCTGTTTACATACAGCAAGTCTGTGTTCAATTTTGTATGTCAAAACCTAATAGGCGCCATAGTGAAAATGAAAAAACAAAAGAGAATTGAAGATACTTGCCAGTACAAGCAAGTGTGTAAACCTCTTCTTTCTTCTTGCATCTCTCTCCTATAAATTCAGACTTGCGGCAAGAAAACTTGCCCTGTGTAAAAGCAGACTTTGTATGTTTGTTTAAGTAAAATTTTTAACTGAATTTTGAACCAGTTCTCAAGTCCGAATAGTTATGTTCGAAATTTGATATATTCAAAGTGTTGTAAAAATAAGAAAATTAACTTTAAATTAAATCAAACCCATCAATTTATTACAAGCTGGTCGCGACATGCCCACATTAAGCTGTTCTTGATATTTCCGTTTTGGATTCAGTAGATAATCCAAAATAAAGCAGAAATAAATTTTCCCTGCAAACAAAATACAAATTTTCAGCCTCCATTTTGTTTGAGTAGATTACAAAAATTTGTTTTCTTATTGGTTAATGTTGGTATCAAATATTTTTTAAAAATTTAAACAATTTGCAATCTTTTTTTATTTTTATTATTGTATTTTTACTTATTAATTAATTAATCCTGTTCTTCTTTTCTTACAGGGTAACTACGAAAACCGTACTGTATTCGAATCTTTGGATATTGGTTGGCAATTGTTGCGTATCTTCCCCAAGGAAATGTTGAAACGTATTCCAGCTTCTATTTTGGCTGAATTCTATCCCAGAGATTCACGTCATTAAACTTGTTTTTACATTATTAATATTTTTTCGTCATTATCTGTTTATTTTATTTGTTTATTAAATTTTTAGTCTTAAAGGCTTTTGAAATATCTGTTCTTTTCAATTGCAATAATTATACAACAACAACAACAAAAGCGCATTAAGCAAAACACTGTTAAATTTAAATTAAAGTTAAAGTAAAGATAAAGATAAAGTAAAACTTTGATGTCAACGAAAATTTAGAACAATTTTTAATTTTCAGCCATCAAGCCAAAACTATAAACAACAACAAATTATATAATACTAATTGTATATAAACAAAATATATATAGTGAAAAAAAAAAATAGAAAGAAATGGAACACAATGTAAAAACAAATTCTATTTTAAAGCAATATTTACTTACATACAGAAAAAGTCGCCGCCCGCCATAAAATCTTGTTTTAAAAATGATATTTGTTTTTTATTTGAACGTGTTGAGGGTTTACTACTAAAATAATATCATACCAACAACAACAACACCAACACCATGTAAAAATGCAATAGCAAATTATTTTTATTTTAGTAGAAAAGAAAAATCATCTGCGTTTTGTTAAAAATTATTTAAAAAAAGAAAAGAAAAATACAACTATTTGTTTCTTTGTTAGTTTTTAAGTTTTAAAACACATGTATTAATTAAAATGTCTGTTTAGTGTTTTTCTTCTTTTCATTTTACAAACAAAAAAAATCTATTTTATTTTGCTGTTATAAACAAAATTATCTATCATATTGTACACCTCTCTCTTGTTCAACAAAGTGGAAAAAAAATGAAAATTCTTTATATTATTACACAGCATTCCAAAAAAATAAAAACATACATTATTACATTTTAAATATAGTTTTTGTTTTCTTTTGTTATTATTATTTCTTTAAGTTTTTGCTTTTATGTTTTTTTTTTTTCAAATCCTCATTTAGTATTATCCTTAATAAACTTTCTCCATACTCATATGAAATTGGCCAGTTTTTTTTTTGTTTAAAGTTTTGTTATTTGTGATTTTTTTTGAAACTAACTTTGGGAATATTTTTTATTAATAAATCTTAATGTCCGTGTGTGTTTATTAAATAAATAATTGATTAAAAATTGTTGTAAATTTTGAAATCTACTTGAAAACAATAATAAACTCTAATAAAAAAAGTAAAATATATGCCTATTAAATAAATACTACTACTATATGAGTATTCGATATAAATAAATAAATGAAATCTATATTTAAATAAATACTAAATTTCATATGTATTATATAAAAAAAAGATTAATGAGTGTTTAAAGGAAAATAACAACTTAAAAATTATATAAATATTACAATAAAAAAAGACATAAAAACTGTTAATGAAAAAAAGGTAAAAATACTGTGCTTTTGATTTACTTTTTTCAATTAATGTCGTAGTAGATCAGAAAATAGATTTTCAGGGCGATTACTGTGTAACTCAATCCGAAAACGAAAATGTGTGCTAAATACATTGTAATTTTAAAAGATTTCCTTTTGATATTAATATTATTTTAGTAATTTTTTTTGAAATTCTTTGAGGTTAATCCGTCCCAATCTTAAATAGATTTAATATTTTCCATAGTTTAGACATATTTTGAAACATTTTGTTAAACATTCCCTCTTTTCTGTACATCGAGTGATTTCAAAAACGAATATTCAAAAAAATTATGTTATGAAACAGGTTTGTTTACTCGAAAATAAAACGAGTACATCATGTGGATTCGATTTACAGAACACCAAAATATGCGAATTCGTTTAAAAACGAAATCGTTACTCGGTTTCGATTTACGAAATACTTGTTGACCCAGTGCGCTTCGCCACCCCAATTGGAAGAAAGAAATAGTACTATTAAGTCTCCCATTCTGGAAAACATGTCTCTAGTTTCATGTTTATTGATTCTTTGTGATATGGATTCTAGCTCATTCGAAACGTATTATTAGAATAAAAACAATACCATAAAGACCCACATTTTGTATTCCTACTCAGCATCATGAATGTCTAATTTCATATTTCTGTGTGCATTTTTTTAGAAAATATAGAAGAAAGGTACCACTATAATCACCTTTTGTGAATTCTATTCATTCAGAATCATTAAAAAAAAAAATTCAAAAAGTTACTTTACAATAAAGAAATAGTAACATTAATTAGCCCTTTTGAATTCGCATTCACTAAACCATGAACGCTTAATATCGTGTTCCTAGGTCCATCGTTATAAAATATTAGTTGGAACAAGTAAAAAAAAATATATATTCGGCTGTGCCGAATCTTATATACCCTTCACCAAATTATACCTTAAAATAAATTTAAAAACTATTTTTTAAAATTTTTTTTTTTTAAATAGTTTTTTAAAAGTTTTTTCCAATGTTTTTAAAAAAAATTTTTTTAACTAATTAGTGAAAAAAATTTATGACAAAAGAAAGTTTTTTGTGAAAAAAATTCGGGTTAAAAAATATTTCTCCCGATTTTCACCCATTGTAGGTCCAACTTTGTATAGCCTTATATACATCGTTGCAATGGACTTTGAAATATCTATCATTGGATATCCATATTGTCTATATTTATGAGTATAGATAAAAAATAGGCCAAAATAGAGGTTGTCTCGGATTTTTGCTCATATCTCCGTTATTTATGGATGGATTTTGCTGATTTTAAATAGGAAACTTTTCGAAAGCATGTCTGACAGAATTATTGAGGATTTGGATCCCGAAGATATCTGGGGTCTTCAGAAAATTGATTTCAACAGACAGACGGACGGACTTTATAGGGTCGGAAAATTATAATGTGGAAATTACAAATGGAATGACAAATTTATATATACCCTTCTCACGAAGGTGAAGGGTATAAAAAGTACCTGCAAGTCCCTTTTTTGTATTCTAACTCAGTCAGGATCATATGTGCTTAATTTCCGGGAGGCTTAATTCCTTAGTAATTCAAAAATATTGAATCATTCAAGTTTTCTTTAATTCGAATCCACTACAAAATAGCTTAATTACATGTTTTGAATGATTAAATTATTCTTCAATTTAAATATATTACAAATACGCTTTAGACAATTATTTTCCTATTCATTATTTTGAACTAGAGTTTAGTTGATAAAAATTAATCAATACAAGGTGTAGAATTTTACTATGAATTAATTCATCAATTAATAAATTCTATTCAAACCTTTGAATGAAACTAAAGAATTTATATTTTTGGGAATGGTTTTATGGAATGAATTGATGACATTTTTAATTTTGAACTAAGGTTTTAGTAAATTAAGCTTAAATTGAATTAATTTCAATAATTCGAAGTTCTGTTTCTTACTAATCCAGTAAATCTTATTCATTAAAATGTGGGTACAATTATGCTTAAAAAAGTACTTATTGCATCGTCCTGGTACCTATTAATAATTCTTATTTAAAGACCTGTTTTAGAACATAAAATGTTTATGTTTTGGGCTACAATTTAAATAGATACCGTTAATTTTACTTGTTGTAATAAATATATTTGTGTTTAGTCTAAATTTGTCAAGCCAGTGAGTCTCAGTTGTAATTAAAAATAAAATTTTTTTTGTCATAATTTAAAGAAAAAAAAAAGATGAAATTTCTTAATCAAGCAACCAACGATAGTTCGGAAGATGAAGATGAGGAATTGGAAGAAGGTAAATATGTATGTGTATATAAAGTACTAGAAATGATAAAGAATTTAACATATTTTTTCAGAAGAACAATCACAAGATGAAGGCAATGATAATGAAGCTGTAGCTGATGGCGAAGAAGATGAAGAGGGTGAAGAGGACGAAGAAGAAGGCGATGAGGAAGATGAGGGCGACGAAGTAGACGATAATGAAGATTTTGTTGATGATAAGGAAAATATAGCTAATAATGCGGCTAAAGTGGCCACACCACGACAATCGTTGGGTGGTGGCAATAAGAAAATTGTGTTGAAAAAGACGGGCTCAAATAAATTGAAAAAGCCCACTACCGAGAAATTGATGTACGAAGCCATAAAAGAACTTAATGAAAGGGGCGGTTCATCGGCTGAAGCTATTAGGAAATATATAATGAACAAAAAACCCGACGCCGATGAGAAACGCTTGAAGAACCAAATCAAACGTCAAATCAAAATTTGTTTGACGGACGGTACATTGGTGCAAATAAAACGCTCATTTAAATTGACCAATAAACTTGAGATGAAGCAAAAGCAAATGGAAAAGGAAAAACTAAAAGCTATGAAGGAAAAAGAAAAGGAAAAGAAAAAACTGGCTAAAGAAAAGGTAAGTGTAAAATAATTAGGATTTAATAAAAAATAAATTATTATTTTTAATGAAAATTTTATTTTATTAAAGAAACCGCCAAAAACCGAAAAATCCAAAGAGGAAAAAGCCGCCACTAAAGAAAAATCCAGCGAAAAGGCCAAAAACAAAACTAAAACAGTCAAAAGATCAAAAGAGGAAACTACTGATGCTAAAGCTAAGCCTAAAGCTAAAAAACCAAAATTAGAGAAGGATGGCAAAAGCGCTGCCACGGCTGAGACAAAGACGAGCAGGGAGAAAACTAAACCGAAAAATAAACTATCGCGGAAATCGATAAATTTGGTGGTGAGGCCAACACCACCACGTCCTAAAACCATGAAAAAGTCTAAAACAACTGCTACAGCATCTAAGAAGAAAATTGATTTTCCAGCTACAGATAGTGCACCGGCTCCGACAACTACCACTGCAGTTAGGGCCACTGGTCGGGGGAAAAATAAGTAATTTAGCTCAATGTTACTTTTATGTTATAATTCTGAATGCATTTTATTTACTTATTTTTATATTTATATTGTTCTTATTTATGTGTGTTCTTTTAAATTATTAATAAAATTATATTTTTGTTTGTTATTTACTGTTCCATTATTTAGTTATTCATAATATTACCTTAACATTAATTAAAGGTAAATAAGACATTCAGGGAAAAAACACAGCTTTGAATAAAAAATTCCAGCATGTAATTCATTCCATTTAGCCATTCCCAACAAAAATTCTTTAACTACATTCAAATCTTTTATTGCAATATAATTCAGTCATTGTTGAAATAATTCAAAATAAAATTTATTCAATATTTGAGTTCATTCTAATCCAAACTGAATGAAAACAAGTAAAAGAGCTATATTCGCCTGTGCCTAATCTTATCGTACCATTCACAAAGGTATACTTTAAGATAAAGAAATAGAGAAAAAATTTTTATTGAAAAAAAAAAATGATTGAGTAAAAAAATTAAAAAAAAAAAATTATTAGTAAACAAATATTTTACCGTAAAAAATGGTTTGGTGAACAAAAAAACTCGGGTTAAAAAAATTTTTCCCGAATTGAATAGGTTATTAATGACTTAGTAATCCAGATATAGATGAAAAATAGGTAAACAATCGAGGAAGTCGTGGGTTTTTGCTTATATCTTAGCCATTTGTAGGCCGATTTTCCCGGGACTATAGCGGATATATTATAGATCTATGTATTATGTATGTAAGTTATTTTGGAGCTTTGGAAAGTTGATCTCAAGATACAGATGCACAGATGGACATTGTTATATCGACTTCGCTATGTATAACGATCCAGAATATATATACATTATGGAAATGGAAAATGTAGAAATTACAAACGGAATGACAAATTTATTTAAACCCTTATCCCTCATGGTGAAGGGTATAATATTTGTTAATGCTTATTTGTAATAGATTTGAATTGAAGAACAAATTAATTAATCTATAAATTTTATAAAGGTATTTTTTTTATTAATTAATTTGAATTAAATAAAATGTTTATGATTCAATAATGAATTAATTCTATACAGAATAAATTAATTCAACTAAGGATATAAACTTATGATTTTTTCTTTCTTTTGGACCAGGGATGACCCCTACTCATGCAAAGCATTGTGTTGGAACTAGGAAACTAGGTTGTGGGAGCGACGAAAGAGGGATTAGTGTTTGTGGACATTTGATTTGAGTTTTACTACATCGAAAGTGGCAGGAAACACTTCAGCGGGAAGTTTATTCCACATACGTACATTACGGCTAAAGAACGAATTTTTCCTGTAGTGTTTTGTGCGTTCCACTGGCCAATCCACCACAAAGGGAAGTGTTCTTGATGAAAAACTTGTATTACTTAAAAATCTGCGGATATCAGGAACAAGTTCCCTAATTTCATCAGAACACATTGCATTGTAGTACTGATAGAACAGTGAAGCGCAGCCCACATTGCGACTGTGCTCCAGCGAATCTATAGAGTTGGACACCCTACTCTCACCAATAATCAGTAATTCGAAAAGTCTAAGTCGACTTTTTGGTCACAAAAAAGTCGAACATTCGATTATTATCACAAAAGTCGATAAAAGTCGAAAAAAGTCGATAAAAGTCGAAAAAAGTCGAATAGTCGATAAAAGTCGAAAAAAAGTCGACTTTTAAGATTGTTAAAAAAATTTTTAATTGCAACATTATACTAAAACAAAATATGCACAGAATAACATAATAATTTTATGTTATTGCAATTTGGTACACTTACATTTTTTCTAGTGTATGCAAAAATAAATAATAAGTAAATGTTCATACAAAAATGCTCTTTCTACATATTATATATTATCGCCTTAATACATTTAATTTTTATTGCTAAAATTAACACAAGGCGCATCAATAAATGCAGAAACCTTGTATTTTTTACAAAAAATGGTAAAAAGTGGAAAAAAGTCGAAAATAGTCGGAAAGTCGAAAAAAGTCGATTTAACTAAAAAGTCGAAAGTTCGAAAAGTCGACTTTTCATAAATTACCAAAAGTCGAAAGTTCGAAAAGTCGACTTTTTAAAAATCGAAAAAAGTCGAAAGTTCGAAAAGTCGACTTTTTGTTTCAACTATAGAACCCTAGCATGCGGTTATTAGCTTTGTTTGTAAGTATGGTAACACTAAATGTTTAAGCTGCTAACATTAACATCGAAAGCTCTAGAATTCGAATGTACTAGTTTGTCCGTTGAGATCATTGTAGAAGATTAACGAAAGATGGCGTGTGTAAATAGTGGCAGATTTTGCAGTCGTGAGTGAGTTTATCATAGGCGCTGTTAGAGTTAACATCAACTGTCTTGTACATTTAAGTTTGTACATTATAATGTGTGTGTGCATTTCTGCGAATTGATAAATACGTATAAACCAAGTGAGTGACTATTTGATTCTGTTGTTGTTGTACATTTTAAATAAATAAAGAGTTGTTACAATTTTAAACTACTAAAACTGCTTTTTATTTGCAATCAAAAGTATCCGGGTTATTTAAAGGAAATAAACCCCCGTTTTTAAAAGGTAAAAACGCAACAATATTAACTGAAGTCTTAGAGCAACATTTTAATAAATATTAAAGTCTTTATGTATTTGAAGTAACCATGTATGTATATCAATTTTTAATCATTACTAAACAAAGCCGATTAAAGCTAATATAAATAATGGTCCAATTTATGAAGAATTTTCAATATTTAGGTAACTTTTCATAATGTCGAATTCATTCATTAGATCTAATGAATAATATTTAGAAATTATTGATGGTATTAACTTTATTATATTTACTTTTATTCTCTTACGTATCCTTAATAAGGTCGTAAAAAGCTATTTTCAAATTTTAAGAATTTTTTGAAACAAAATTTTAATTGGAGTTGCGAAAATGCTATAAAATGAATATTCAAATATTTCTTAACAAGGTAAAAATAGTCTTAAATTATAATATTTTTATATTGAAGTAACATTTTTAAAATAAAATATACCATCATTCCTAAGTCGATTTAAATGAGTGCGTCTACCTAACCATGCAAACATTGAAATCAACATTTTTGAAAATGGTTAATAGGTCCATAATTCTACCTAGTGCCCATAGAAATGTTCTCTCGGAATTACGCATAAATGGTCATGAATACCATGTAATCGTGACTAAAATCAGCACAATCCCACCACAACATTTGGTGAGGATCGGTTCTTAATTGATACTAGCCCCCATATAAAACCTACTTTCAGATATGCAGTTTAATAATTACAGATGTTGTATTAATGTTGGTATCGGGATATATTCCGTCATAAGTTTTATTAAAACATACATCTTTAATAAATTCAGCTTTAAAACACTTGTAATTATACCCTTCGTGAGAAGGGTGTATATAAATTTGTCATTCCATTTGTAATTTTCACAATATAATTTTCCGACCCTATAAAGTATATATATTCTGGATTCTTATAGATAGCGGAGTCGATTTAGCCATGTGCGCCTGTCTGTCTGTCCGTCTGTCTGTTGAAATCAATTTTCTGAAGACCCCAGATATCTTCGGGATCCAAATCTTTAATAATTCTGTCAGACATGCTTTCGAGAAGTTTCCTATTTAAAATCAGCAAAATCCGTCCATAAATAACGGAGATATGAGCAAAAATGCGAGACAACCTCTATTTTTGGCCTATTTTTGATCTACATCCATTGCAACGATATATATAAGGCTATAGTAAGTTGAACCTACAATGGGTCAAAATAGGGAAAAATATTTTTTAACCCTATTTTTTTTTTTCAAAAAACATTTTTTTGTCTTACATTTTTTCACTAATAAATTAAAAAAAATATATTTTTAAAATAAATTTTTTTTTTAAAAAATTGGAAAAAACTTAAACAATTTCGAAAAAAAAAAATTAATTTTATTTTAAAGTATAATTTGGTGAAGGCACGGCCGAATATAGCTCTCTTACTTGTTGGTATTTCGTTTCGTTTGGCGTTGTTGTTTTTATACCCTTCAACATCGTGAGAAGGGTATATATAAGATTGTCATTTCGTTTGTAGCTTCTACAATATAATCTGTTCGTCAGCAATTAAATGTAAAATTTTTAAAAGTTTTCGTGATATATTTAGGATGCTACACGCTGAAAGTGGACAATTAATGCATTAACAACAAAAATGAAGGGTATATAAGATTCGGTATAGCCGTATATAGCACTCTTACTTGTTTTTATATAAATACATACATCTTCTATTTAATCTATAAAATTTCATGGAGTTGGGAGTTAGTAGTTGACCCTAGACTTCTTATTAATTTTCCTCCTGAAATCTCTTCAGTAATCATTAGTTTTTTTTATAAATCTTGGTATCATACAAAAAATTGCTAACAAATTCTGTGAGTAACGGTCCATTATTGACCTTAGTTCCTCTATTGGTCTTCTTCCCGAAAATCACTTTGTAATCAAATATTATTTTGGTCTTGCCCAACTTTTTTTCATACGTTAAAAATTTCAAGAGACAGCAAGGTTTGCGAGTCTCCTAAAGGGAGCATTATTTACATATATTTATGTCTGTAAGTCATATTTATGACTGTAAGTCATGTTTATGTCTGTTAGACATATTTATGTCTGTTAGACATATTTGTGGCAGTAAGACATAATTATGTCTGTAAGAAATATGTATGTCTGTAAGACATATTTATATCTGTAAGATATTTTTATGTCTTTAAAACATAATTATGTCTATAAGACATGTTTATGTGTATAATACATATTTATGTCTGTAAGTCATATTTATGTCTGTTAGACATATTTATGTCAGTAAAACATAATTATGTCTGTAAGATATATTTATGTCTTTAAGACATATTTATGTCTATATGACATGTTTATGTCTATAAGACGTATTTATATCTATATAACAAGTTTATGTCTATATGACATGTTTATGTCTATAAGACAAGTTTATGTCGTCAATATTTTCTTTGACTCAATATTGACGACGCCAAATAGAATAAGGGTGATTGAAAACATTAGAACTTGAGGATTAATATTAAAAAAAAAGATAAAAAAAATTCTTCAATGTCTGTATTTCTCATTCGCTCCATAGTATTATTTGAGAAAATATTTCCTAATGATCTAGCCTAAGTAACCACAGTAATATGCATATGAACTAGCTTATCCCCCAACAATAAATTCCAGTGAATTTAGCAATAATTAAATTGGGAATTTAAAACAATAAAACATTATTCCCCAAATAAAAAACGTTGGATTAAAATAACAATTTAGAACAAGAATATCGGATAGAATACAACTAGTTTCAAATAAATAACACAATTAAGTATTTTAAAAATGATTTAAATATTTATTTAGTTTCTATGTATTTACACATGCAATTTTTTTTTACAACATAATGGTTTTCTTAAAAATATTTATTTACACGAACAAAAACAACCATCATAAAGTTTAATCCCATTAAAGATTTAATGCCATCACTACCAGAACCTTTAATACAATCACTATCGTTGTATGAATAAAAACCCTTCTTACAATTGCATTCACCATAAATACAATCCATTGATTGTTCCGTTTCGTTCAATTGACGTTGATAGCAATCCTCATCAAGACGACAATAATGACCACGTTCAACAACTGCAGTGCACACTGTTTCCATGAGGTGCTCTTCGGTTTTCTTTTCTTCGACAAAGTATTTCTCCGCACATTGACAGACATTTTCCGTACACTTACCACCTAAACCCATAGTGCCCATACATTGCATGTTCTCGATACAATCTTCCAAATATTTAGATGTTCTTAAACAGCGTGAATTATCGACTGAGGAGAAATGTTCGGCTGCACAGATACAGTGTTGGGTGATATTGTTGCATTTTGAATTGGCACCATATTGTTCATGGCACTGGACATCGCTAGAGCAAAATGACTTAATGCCTGTTGAGAGAAGATTTCAATTAGACATCATTGCAAGAAATTAGAAAGTATTTCAGAATTACTACATATATAGAGTTAAAAGTTGGCTTCGGTCTATTGTGGATCTGAGCACAAGCACTTGTGGATACTTTTCCAATAATCATCATTTAGTTTGAAATAATATTAACTCGTACTTAAACCATCACAAATGATGGGGAGTATATTGAGTTTGTCATTACGGTATTAGTCGTAGAACCAATCCTGGGCCCTCATAAGATTCTAACACGATCTAGCTATGTTCGTAAGTTATTAGTGTCTGTTGAAAACACACTAGGGTCCAAATGAAAGGAACTCGCTGGCTGAAACAAATACTCTCTGTTGAAAAGATTTGTTTGGTATTGAAAATGTGCCATATCGGTCCATGATTTCAGCTAACCCTAAACAAATATCTCCCCGGAATACAAATATCTCTGCGGAATACATTCTGATAAAATTTTGCACACATTAGTTCTAAGTACTCTGAAATTATACTGTAAATCCCTAGTCCCCTATACAAGGTCCACCTCAGAAAATTATAAAAATATAATTATATAACAATTAATATCATTATGAAATTGGACATAAACATGTTTTATATGAATCTAAATCTTTTTAACAACTTTTGTGAGGATCGATTCACTGACCCTACCCTACATATAACCCCTATTCGGCAGAGCTAAATATAATACTCTTACTTGTTCATGATGATATTTTACACTCACCAACTGTAGAAGTACATTTGCCTTCATCATGAACAAAGTGATCCATGCAGATACACTGCTTCGATTCATGGCAAATGGCATTAAAATCTGTTTTTTGACACTGTGAATCCAGCTCACATTTCTCACCCAATGCAACCATTTCTATAAAAAGAAAAATATATAAAAAAAAAAATCAAGCGTAAAATAAATGCAAATAATAATGAAATAAATGACATGAGTAAGACATTTAATTAATTGCATTTAATTAATTATATTTGTGTAATGTTATTTGTAAACCTTTCAGGCAGTTATTTATTCAACCATTCTTACTGACTCATCATTCATTCTGCCATTCAATAATTTTGCATTGATTTACTTACTCAGTATGCATCGCCTCTTATCACTGCTGGGCATATAATCGCTGGCACAATAGCAGACATCCTGTTGCTCGTCACACTCAGCATTTGGTTGTTGGCAGGGACATGGTCCACCAATAATATTGTTCACTTTATGGTTCTTGAAATACGCAAAAAAAAAAAAAAAATATATAAAAAAAACCAATGAAATTTAAGTGCAGTAATTAAAACTCCTTCTTACCAGTGGTTGGCATTTAACACTATCTCCATTGCTGGTGGTGCATTGACATTGTTCTTCAATGCACGAGGATTTAATGCCAGAATGTTGAAATTGTTTACATTGCGTTTCATTAAAACAGTTCAGCTCAAGTAGTTCTTAAAAAGATAATTTTTTTTTTGTTGGTTAAATTTGCATTTAATTTAAATATGAAGTTTTATTTTTTCTTTATTAAATTATAGTTTTTTTTTTTTTTAATTACCATCACTTTGTATTAAATTTACACAATTTAAAATTGCAGTTAAAATGATTAAAAAGCTGTGATTTCTCATTTTTTCTTTTATTTATTTGAAGTGTTTGTTTTCTCTTGCCAAACGAAGCTAAATGTGAAACTCAAATAGCGGTGTTTGAAATATAAAAGGCCACTGACCCTAAAGTAAATGCAATGGTAATAAAGAGTATGTAGTATGTAGTTATTTACTATACATAAGTACTTACTTAGACCCAGTTGGCCAAATATTTAGTTATGCTTTTTCTTATGCGACAAAGTTTTTAAATTGCTGTCAGTTCTCGTTGAAAATTTCAAAATATCGGGACAATAACCAATACCATAGAGAATTATACATAAACGAGACACTCCATATTTTCAAACAAAAAAACAACAAATTATATGTCTGATACTACAACAAAATACATTGACTAACATGTATTTTGTTGTTGCAAGAGATAGGTTTTTGACAACATACTTAGGTTTTTGACAATTCCGTCCCGTCTCTATGTTACCCTATGACCACTACGGTGGCGCTTATTTTGAATTTTTCAGATGCTTCCAAGGTCTACAGTTATTCTTCGTCATCATAAATATCAAATACTGAAAATTTGAGCAAAATCGGTTAACGTTAACAGGTTGCATATTTTATTTAAAGGTTTGGGTTAAAGTTGAAATATTAAAAAAAAAATTTTCAATTAAATGTTGAAAAAAATCCAATTAAAATATAGATGTACACCAGGAAGGGAAAGAGGATTTCCTTAATGTTCATCAATGCCAAAATTAAAGTAATTCAACGGAAATTGCACGGAAATCAAATATTTTTTAAACTGAGTGATTCGACTCACTGAAAGTTAATTTTACAAAATATCGCTTAAGTGTTAACTAAAGCAATTTTTTTTATATTTCTAGGTCGTAGGTAGTAGAGTTTATAAAAACCGACATTTTAGAAAACCGGGTTGTCGGTTAACCGAAAAAAGGCCTTTTTAGAAAACCGGTTTTCCGATTAATCATGTTCGATAATACCAGTTTAACCGGTTATACCAAAACACGTTCTCTACGTAACTATAGTATTTGTCGTTTTTAGTGCTCAGGAAGTATCAAACATATTTAATATGTAGGGGAGAGGGGGGCACCTTTGAACAATGTTAATTAAATCTTAGTTAAACATTTTTTCCGACCCTTAACCGATTTTTTCACATGGAAACCTTGTTTTCTAGCAACGTCAACAACTTTCGCTGGTTTTTTCAGTCGTCGACCGAATGTAGTTGGGTGATCATGTTTTTGCAAATAAATCGATTGCGCTTAAATATTATTACCGAAACAAATTAAAATACGGTTACCTATAAAATACCGTTAAAGTTATAATAATATAAAGTCACGAAAATACAAATTTTTGTTTTAATAAGTTCAGGAATGTAATATTTATTTGGTCAATTCACAAGGTCTCTTATCAGTTATATTGTCATACATAATGTCCTAATATATCACGACTCGTCGGCTCGGCTTAACCGACTCTTAAGGCTGGGTTAGACGACCGTTGGAATGTATCCTTAACGGAACGGAACAGCTGATCGTTTCTGTTGTATGTGAAGTAGTTAGAGCAGTTATAGTGATAAAATGTAACGTCTGAAATACACACACACACTTTATAATGTACATGTATACACGTGCAAGACAGTTGATGTTAACTCTAACAGCGCCTGTGATCAACTCACTGCCTACTGCAACCACAATCACTATTTATACACACTGCCATCTTCATTCGAGTAGTCTTAACCAAGGCGAATTTATACAAGGTGGAGTCAGTCAATCAGCTGATAACTATTTTTTTCGCTTTTTGGTTCTAACAGTTGTCAAAGCTTTTGTTTATATTTAAATATCTACGTATTCTAAGCTTATTAACAAAATATTTATTTTTTACATTAATAAGTAAAGCCCTCACTATTCAATTATCTACACTTTATTAAGTTTTAATACATATTTGTTTAATTTTTAATTTTTGTTTTTTGACATTTGTTAAGACCAATTGTTGTTTTTGTAGAACTGCCACCACCTTGTATGAATTCGCCTTGGTCTTAACGGTCAAAACTAGTATGTTCGAATTCTAGAGCCTTCGAAACACTCAGCGTTGCCACACTTACAAACAAATTATAAACATGATGGATGCTGCAGGCAGTCGTTACAGACCGTCAAATTCAAATCGGAAATATGGAAATACTATAATACTCTATAAAGACAATTTTATGGCTATATAAGAATCTAGCTAATCGATTAAAGAAAATTTAACTTACATCGGAAATTTGCATCAAAAATAGGTCTAATTCTGGTCTTCGAAGTAAAAACAATATATATTTATTTTTAAATTTTCTCTATAGCTAAAAAATAATTTTTAGTCCATGGCGAAAAATCTAGTTTTTTAATTTTAAAATTTGACTCAGGATCGATTTTTAAACAATTCTTTTTTTAAAAAAAACCTTATAATTTTGTTGTTAATCCAAAATGCCCGGCTAGGGTAAATACCTTATATAGTACAATCTTTTGTATCGGTTAAAAAGAAAAAAAGTTTTTAATATTGCATATGCTTACCAGATGCGATCCACTTTGGGGCCTTCTGATCCCAACCCCGACTTTCAATAAGATCCAAATTAAGACTGTACCTTCTCTATAGCCATGGATCGGACTATTCGTTTACAATTTACAAATTTACTTATCACAGACCAAAGAAAATTTCAAATCGATATAGTTTTGATAGCACTACAAGACATGACCAACTGGGTATGTTAGACGCTATCTAGTAAACAAGTAAGAGAGTGCAGAAAACATATAATAAAGTTGCAAGTGTTTGCGTTTTTGATATGATACCCTACACAATGTACAAGTATGTTGTAATTATTTATTGAAATAGTTTTCGGGAACCTAAACTTGAATATAATTATTATTAAATTGAAGTTCATTAGTTCCGCCACGTCGAATTAGTTAGAAGTGAATTTTCAAGTCACGTGCAACGTTATTGACTGGTGAATTTTACATGGGAATGTAAATAAAGAAAAATTTATTTAAATTTCCTTTTTTCGCTTTTTATATTAAAACTTTTCGGTTTTGGTAAGGAAATTTCATTTTTCCTCTCCTGGATCCGCTGCACTATAGCACTCTTCGTAAATAATTTTTTATTTCACAACCAACATTTTTGGATGGACTTCAAAAGTTCAATAATCTTTTGGGTTAAATGAATTTATAATTCATAATAATTTGGTGTAGCGTACTTCTTAGTTCTAGCTTAACACATTATTTTTATTTATGTATTTTAAAAATGAACAGTTATTTCGATATATTTTTGCATCTTTCTATCCATCATTATTTGTTTATATTTTTTTTTTTTGTTAAATACAAAAAGTTCACAAATAAGGTCAAGGTGAATTTATAGAAGGTAACCTCAGAAGAACAGCTGATTATTTTTTGCTTTACTTGTTTAGATAGTTGAACTGTCAATACACTTGTGTTTGTTGTGGTGAAAAATACAGTAAACCCATAAGGAAAAACAATAACAGGCAGCTTTGACAGTTGAATTGTCTTTTAATAAAAACAAAGTACCTGTTGTTTTTGTTCATATTGTGGTTCTGTCGTCGCCTTGATCAGGGTACTCAGGATTTTATGTACATACATCGGAAAGAAAAAGAGAGAACCAAACATTAGCATAAATCTTCACATAAGGCGAATTTATTACAGGTGACGTAAAAAGCCAACTGACTATTTTTTGCACGATATGTTTTTCACTTCTATCTGTCAAAGTTTGTTTACATTTCTTTTTTAATTTAAATATAACATTTTAAAATATAAAATAGTAGAAAAGTGAATAAGTTTAAAACAATCAACATATAAACAAATATAAATTAAATGAGTTGCTGTACTTTGTTAAAGTAAATTTCACGTCTTTATTTTTAGCCCTTTATTTGATTTTTGCAGTCTGCTGTTGTTTAGCTGTTTGACAGTTAGGAAATAGTTTTACAAAAACAATATACATGTTGTTTTTGTAAAGTTGTATTCGTTGTGAATTGGGACTACCTGTAAATAAATTTGTCTTGCCTTCACACAAATCAAAGCTTTTCATATCATGTTCAAATCTCGTAACCACGGTTGTCAGATCTGACGATTTATCGTTATTTGACGATTTTAAGGGTCCAAAATTACCCAATTGACGATTTTTTGCTCAAATTTGACAATTTCTTTATATGAATATATATTCTGTACTCATTTTAGAGTAAAATACAATGCATATATTAAAAATTTTACACTCTCTTAAATTTTATGGTTGACACAACAACAAAATACATTAATTTATAATGTAAATTTTTCATATACATATTACGCCTTTGGTCGATTAAGCCATGCCCGTCTGTATGTCTGCTGAAATCTGAAGATCCCAGATATCTTCGGGATCCAAATCTTCAATAATTCTGTCAGACATGATTTCGTGAAGTTTCCTATTTAAAATGAGCAAAATCCGTCCACAAATAACGGAGATATGAGCAAAACTTACTAAATCATAAATATAGACAATATGGATATCTAATGATAGATATTTCAAACTCCATTGCAATAATGTATATAAAGCTATAGTAAGTTGGACCCACAATGGGTCAAAATCGGGAAAAATATTTTTTAACCCGAATTTTTTTTCACAAAAAATCTTTTTTTTTTCATAAAAAAAAATTTCAATTAAAAAAATTTTTTTGAAAAAATTGTAAAAAACTTTTTAAAACAATTTCGAAAAAAAATTTTAAATTTTATTTTAAAGTATAATTTGGTGAACGGTATGTATATAAGACTCGGCAGAGCCGAATATAGCTCTCTTACTTGTTTATTAGTAACTTATGCCAATTTTGATTTATGACATGTTCCTAATCCCTCAAACTCAATGTCGATTAAAATTGGATTCATAGAAGTGGGATTAATAATCCCTTAGAAACTGTAGTTGATAAACTCTCTTAACAGGTACTATCTCTATATATTTTTGGAAGCATTTAATTACACTGTGTGTAATTTTTTGAGTCATGGAAAAATAACCATATACGGACACAACTACGTAATAAAAGACCAGAAAAAAAAGACCCGTGTCTCCCAATTTTTCCCAAAGACATGTACTTTTTCTGGGGCCTTGGTGTCATTTTTGCTCAAAAAAAGTGATAATTTTCTCAGACTCATATCTTGCAAACAGTTGGGAATTTTTATTTACTCTCTGAGGCAGAGTTGTAGCCCTTGTCATAAAGAACAAAAATTGTTAACATATAAAATCAAAAAAACCGCATCTTCTAGATCAAAATCGCAAAAAACTTAAAAAAATTCGAAATAAATTTAGAAATTTTTTTAAAGCTGCCTAAAAGTATGCTTTAGTTTATAATAATTTAATAGTTTATGGCCCAGAACACTTAATTCCTTTAGTTTTTATTACTAACTTATATTTACCTACCTAAACGGTGTTAAGAATCATTCCTAGAAAGTTCATATGTTCTAGAAAGTTGTTTATTGAGATCATAGGTACATTTTTGTAGTTGATTGATTCCTTGAATTTTGAACGGTTTGCTACCTATGGACCTGAGCAGGGGAAAAAAGGTAAAAAATTTAATTTTTTAAAGTTTTTTGCGATTTTGATCTTGAAGATGATTTTTTTTTTATTTTATATGTTCATAATTTTTGTACTTTATGACAAGGGCTACAACTTTGCCTTAGAGTAAATCTAAATTCCGAACTGTTTGCACTGTCTTATCTTTGAAAAAATTATTTTTAGATGTCCATATGATACCAACCATATACCTATCTTGTTAATTTTTCTATTTAAACAAAACTATACTAAACTACATATTTTAAATAGACCATTTCTACAAAGAACTTAGAAACATTCAAATTGTTATTAGCAGAAAAGAGCGAAAAAAGATTCAATAAAATAACATTTTAACAACAATTCCAACAAATGTTCACGCTGAGAATCATTTCATTATTTTTATGACATTCCTTGTGACCTAAATGAAACGGCTAAAAACCTTTAAGTCGAATATCATAAAAACCAACTGGTTACTGTATTACTTTTTTTTTCGTTAAAAAACAATATTCAATTATGTGAAAAAAATTCGTATTTACAAAACTAAACTGACCTTGCTAAAGACGGCTATGTGCGAGTATGCAAATTAAAATTAAGCTTTTTATGTGGAAACCCAAAAATGGAAAAGGGATTTAATGGTTTAAAAAGGTGTTAGACTGACTGTGCGCCTTAACAATTGACCGACCTTTAATTTTTGGGGATTTGTTTTTCTTTTTAAAAATTTTATTTACTTACAACATGCAAGATTATTAACAAATCTTGTAAAGCTACATAAGTATTAAGAACCGTTCGCTTGTTTTTTAACTTGTAAATTTGAATTTAAATTGAAAGAAAAATAATATTAACACAATTTGTTCATGTTTATCATGCAATGACTTATTTAATATTAAAAAAAATGTTGTTAAATTGTTAACAACAAGTAAACACACGTGCATAAATACTTTGGGAATACTAAAGGAATTATTTCTTCATAGTTATAGCCATCACCAAAATGATGTGGGTATATTTCTGACACAAAATGTTGCCTATATATTTTGTACCACCTCATAATGTGTTGCATTTTTAACGATCACAATAGAACAAAAATCATTACCATTTATGCAATTTTCTTTTATGTAGCTTCCATTTTAACACTTTTAATAAAAAAATACAAAAGCTTTTTCATTAACACAAACGATCTTCGAAAACAATAACAAAAAAAAAGCTATTTAAAAAGTGGTGCATTTCTAACCCTTTGATAAAATTGACGGTCAAACATGTAGCATATGGGCAATTCCACGAGAATGCCTACCACGACTGAAAAAACAAAAACCCTTGAAACTTTTTTCAAGATGATTTGAATAGAAGAAAGCACTAAAATGTTACTTTGTGAAAGTATTTAGAGCTTATTACAACATTTTAAGTGCAAAAATAATTGTTACTTTATTTAATTTTTTAATTTAATTGGTATGTTTTAGGCTAAAATTGCGGCGAAAACTAAGCTTCCATTTAGCATGTAGTATGAAATGAATTTGGCTCTGATTGTTTTTTTGCTATTATGAAATTGTTTATTAGAACCGAATATATATTTTCTATTTATTTTTTTAGTTTTTGTATACATATATTTACAGAATATACATTGTTTTACTATAAGAGAAAAATCTATCACGTACGGTATGTCACGTACGATATTAAATTGTATTTATTATAAAATCATCCAAAGATTGTTTTTATTTAAATATGATGGATTGAAAAGGAAAAATATTTGGTTTAGTGTAACAAATTAAAAGAAATCCTAACGCCTCTCACGATTCGCAAATTTTCGCATATTTCTACATGTACCTCAAAATGACTTCCGTTTTATGTCACGTACGATATACCCTTACTTCGCTCGATATTTTGGACAACAATGTTTCGAATGAACTTATTATTTTTTAAAAATATAGTACCCTCTGAATGGAACATAAGGACCAAATTATTTTTCAGATACTCTTATTTTTGCAAAATCTATTCCACTCTATAGGCGTACAAATGTCACGTACGATGACATGGAATTGCCCATATGTACATTCAGGGTTTTAGGGCTACATTATTTGAAAATAAATTTTTTCCAGAAAAGAACACAAATATGGTAAAAGGCAGAATAAAGGCATAATTTATGCCAGAAAAGAAAACACCATAAGTTTGTCATATATTCTGGGTCCTTATAAAATTAAAGGCGATCCAACTATGTCCGTCCCTCTGCCTCGAAGAAAGGACGTACGGAGATGAAATTTTATTTCATATTTCTATATCATGTATAGATCTTACAATAGTCCCATAAACTTCGCTATGCCTCAACCTTCTCGATTAGTCTGATAATATTTTCGTGTGATCTCACGGATTCCACCTATAAGCGGTAGGATTTTTGTTTGGGCTTTGATTTTTACCGCCTTCAGAGCTTGTTGGCGACTGAATAAGAAAAGTCAAGTGAATTGGCTCATAGCTGCAATTTTTGACGCAGATTTCATTAATTTAAATGTCGCTACCATTTTGTATTTAATTTGTGTTCCAATTTTGTCTCACTGATGTTTTATAATATTAGGAATTTGCATTAGCGATTTGAATTTAACGGTCTGTAAGGACTGCCTGCAACATTCCTCATGTTTATAAACATATCCTTTAGTAGAAGCTTCTACTATTCAACAATGTTGATATCATGCAGTTATTAGCATTGTTTGTAAGTATGGCAACACTAAATGTTTAAGCTGCTAACATTTACGTCGAAGCTGCTAAAAGCTCTAGAATTCGAATAATCTAGTCTTGTCCGTTAAGATCATTCATAAAGCTACTAGAAGAAAGATGTCGCTTTATATATAGTGTCAGCGGTTGCAATCGTTAGTCTGTTTATCATACGCACTGTTAAGGTTTAATTAGACGTGCCATAACCGTAACCATTTAAAACAGCTGTTCGAACCAAGCTTATGGACAACAATGTATTTGATTATTGGTGATATGCATTAACAGTAAAATGCTTATGATATGGCTATGGTTACGGCTATGGCGATATGGTGAAGCACGACTAATTGAACCTTTAGAGTTAACATCAACTGTCTTGTACATTATAAAGTGTAATTTAAGTGCGTGTGTTATTGTGAATTATAAACATGTATTTGTGTTAAAACACATTGTGATTATTTAAACTGTTGTTGTGTAAATTTGAATAAATAAAAAGTTGTTACAAATTTTAAACTACTAAACTGCTTTTATTTGCATTTAAAAGTATCCAATTTATTTAAAGGAAATAAACCAACGTTTTTAAAAGGTAAAAACGTAACAATATTATTAACACGAACTTTTGCTTGTTTTTAAATGATCTGACAATTGTGCTTTTGTCGAATCATCTTTTAATCTATTTGGAAATATTCTTGATATAAAAACATTTTTGAAAAAGCAAAAATAATTACTCTTGTAAACTACTGAGGTATTAAGTTGTAAAAATACCATCAACATTTATCAATTTACTCTTTTACGACACTTTCGCAGAGTACCGTCATAATGTTGCAAAATAAAAACAATATTTTTTTTTTGTTCGATTTTTAGAAGTTTAACGAGGATAAAACCCAAGAAATTTCTAATAAAACAACAACTTTTTTGCTCTTAGTGTTTTGGTACATGTTTTCAAATGAAAAATAAAAATGGTTTGTAGATTCCTTCATATTTAGGCTGGGGAAAAAAAGTACGAACAAGTATTTAGTAAAAACAACCAGTAAATGCAGTCCCAGCAGTTTTAAGAAAGTAATTTTCACTAATATGTAATTACTTGTTACTTTATATATCTCAAGTAATATAGCGTGAAGTCAATTGTCACATTAGTGTCTCTTAGTAATATAGAGTGTAGTAACTTGTTTGTACTTTAGAAAGTAGTTATTTTACCTGCTAGAAGTAATCTATTAGAGATGCTATTGTCAATTAGTGTAGCTTTGGAATCTGAAGTGTAATTTCCACAATATAATTTTCCGACCCTATTCTCGATTCTTATAGATAGCGGAGTCGATTTAGCCATGTCCGTCTGTATGTATGTATGTATGTATGTCTGTTGAAATCAATTTTCTGAAGACCCCAGATATACTCGGGATCCAAATCTTCAATAATTCTGTCAGACATGCTTTCGAGAAGTTTCCTATTTAAAATCAGCAAAATCCGTCCTTGAATAACGGAGATATGAGCAAAAATCCGAGACAACCTCTATTTTTGGCCAATTTTTGATCTACATCTCGATTACTAAGTCATAAATATAGACAATATGGATATCTAATGATAGATATTTCTAAGTCCATTGCAACGATTTATATAAGGCTATATTAAGTTGGACATACAATGGGTCAAAATCAGGAAAAATATTTTTTAATCCGAATTTTTTTCACAAATAACATTTTGTTGTCATAATTTTTTTTTACTAATAAAAATAAAAAAATTAATTTTTAAATTAATTTTTTTTTTTTAAATTTGAAAAAACTTAAAAAACAATTTCGAAAAAAAAAAATTTAAAAAAAAATGTTTGTATATTTTAATGTTTTCTTTTCATATCAATTTAGGGATAAGGCATTTTACTCACTACAAAGTATGTATTGCTGGATGTATCATAATTTTAATTTTAATAGTTAGTTTAGAGACATGACCGATTGTCTTTAAATAAACCTTCCTCCGACTGCTTTATGCTTATTACAATAGGACCAATTTTCAATATGCCAGCAACAATAGAACTGTCAAAAAACCGGTATCTACTACTAACAAAAATCTTTTTTTTTATTATTCGAGTTAATTAGAATTATTATTCAAATAATTTAATAATATATAAACTGTAATAATAACAAAACTTGTCAGTTATTTGATTTAAGTGTAAATCAAATACGATTGACCGACTCTAGATTACTTGGCAAAAGTAAAGTAACTAGTATCTAAAGTATAATATAAGTTACTTTTAATATTAGTGATAAGTTTAATAAATGACTACACTTTGTAATGAGCAATATATTCTTTGTAATGCGTAAAATAGTGTTACGATTTTGCTATAGCGATATGAAGTTAACGGTCTGAAACGACTGCCTGCAGCATTCATCATGTTTATAAACACGTCCATCAGTAGAAGCTTCAAGAATGTTGATAGCATGAGGTTATTAGCAACACTAAATGTTTAAGCTGCTAACATTGACATCGAAAGCTCTAGAATTCGAACATGCTAGTTTGTCCGTTAAGAGCATTAAGATGACGTCTGTATAAATAGTGGCAGAGGTTGCAGTCGTGAGTTTATTATAGACGCTGTTAGAGTTAACATGAACTGTCTTGTATATTTAAGCTTGTACATTATAAAGTGTGTGTGCATTTCTGCGAATTGATAAACATGTATAAAGATACTGAGTGACTATGTTGTAAATTTTAAATAAAAAGTATCCGGTTTATATAAAGGAAATAAACCAACGTTTTAAAAAGGTTAAAACGTAACAATAGCTTATCTCTAAATTGAAATGAAAATAAAACTTATCACCAGACTACACTTCAAATTACAAAAGAACACACCAAAAAATTTCTTCTAGTTTTTCAATTAACTATTTTCTAAAGTGTAGTGCTCAAGAAATAATAACTTGACTACATTCTAGATTACTTAGAGACACTAAAGTGCCAATTGGCTTCACACTAGATTACCAGGGATGTATAAAGTAAGCATTGACTTTTCTCTGCACTACAAAGAGCACATACGTGTCAAATTAATAAAAAATATATAAAAAAAGGAAATTATTGCCTATAAGGGATACATTGACTACTTGTAAAACTGTTGGGTTATGTTAGTGTGTGGGTGTTAATAATTTTTGACTTAGACGGCGCGGCGGCACATGTGTTGGTTGTAAATATTTGTTTTTGTTGTTTTTATATTTTAAACAATTTAACGTAAATTGACAACAATTTTAATTTTTTTATGAAATAAGTTTTTAAACAAGATGGGAAACTGTGCAACAACAGTAATTACAATATTGTCTATTGCATATTATTAGGGAGTTTGAAAGTACTTTTGTTAGATATTACATTCGAAAGCAGTTGGTGTCGCTAAAATAACAGCTTATTTCGTGTTTAATACGATGTTTGAACAAACATCTTGTTGCTTAACGCTTTATTTCCTGCGAGTTGTTACTGTTGCAGACAGTGTGGCGATGGGAGACAAGGATTAAAACATACAATTTATGACTTATTCAAAATTTTAATAATTTATTTTTAATTCTTAAAAACTTAGATTTGGAAGATTCAGCAGGATAAATAAGAAATGTTTTGAAAGTACTGCAATACCTTTAAGTTTTTCTAAAAAACATGATACAATACTTTGTGTAATTTGGAAGTCTATTTTAATCCTCTATTTTTAATTATCGATATTCCTTAGAATAACCTAAAGCTAATATTTTCTTCGAAGAAAATCCCATTCTGTACCACTGTTAGTTTTTTTTATTATTTGTTTAAACAAATTTTCTGCTCGCCTGGAGTTGCCTTTATAAAAAATTAAAAAAAAATGTTTTGAAATGTTTGCAAAAAACAAAAAACTTTTTCTGTTGTTTTCCCGCCATTCACAATAATGACTACGATGATGATAATAATCCGAACAAGTACAACTTAAATAAAAATAACAAGTAAAACATTTGTTAAAGAACACTTTCATACATCTCATCCAAGTGTTCCATTCATTCATTCATACATACGTTCACAGACGTTCTTATTCATTCATGGACTCATGCAATCGAGATACAACATGTAAACATTTGAAACAGTAAAGAAAATGTTTAACGACTTTAACAAGGATGCGACAAAAAGATAATTTAAAAGTTTTGTATTATCAAATAATGATGTTCGATAACGAAATATGTATTTAGAAGGAAATGTGTCATAAAGTTTGTTTAAAATTGTTGAAACTTTATTAATCTGTAGCAGCAAAATAATGAAACAAATAACAAATTAATTGTACTTCTACTTCAAAAAAAAAAAAAAAAAAAAAAAAAAAGTGCTGAGAGCAATAAGGAAATTTTGAATTGATTTAGGGAATAATAGAAAATTGCATATACAAGTACGTGCTAAAGAAATTATTATTTTAAATTTAATATGTTATAAAAAAGAACATAACATGTTGTTCAAAATCTCAGCAAAAACTTGGAAATGAATTGTAATTACTGAACAACTTACTTCTCAATTACTACTTTATACCATCTGCATTTCCAAGAAGTAGTTGGGTAATAACAATAAAGAATAAATTGAAAAATTACATTTTTGTAAATTTAAATCTAAGCGACGCACAGTGCTTTGTCCCCATATAACGAATGGACAAAAGTAGAAGGAGCTTTCGTATAGATATAGAATTTGGTACACAAGTACCCTTTTGCATTGTTAAGGATAATACAAATTTCTATCAAAATCGGATGAAGGACTTGCCTACCTGCCATATATCCTGAATATTAAAAATGACATTTTAGTTAAAATATTGATTAAAATGTTTAAAACATTTTCAGTTATCTCTAGAATTAAGGTCTTTAATTGTGTGCCAAATTTAATTTTAAGGACAAGAACTCCTTTTGCTTCCATATAAGCCTAATTTATGTAAAATTCGTTTGAAGATTTTATACAAATATAAATACCATTTTAATATTCTTTCGAAAATTCACTTCATTTATCCAATTTTCTATTGGGGAATAAATGTTAGTAATTATAAAACTTCTTATTTATTGGAAATATATATTTTTTAAATAATTACATTAAATTAAATAATGTACATGAGTAACCGTTTTAGTCACAAACTTGCTCAAATTTAAATTACGTAATATAATTCTTAAAATGGTAAATTAAAAATTCATATTCAGTGATTTTTATTTCTTAATTTATAATTAAATGTTTTAAAACAAGTAAGAGAGTATGATCGGTCAAGCTCGACCATATAATACCCTACACTAAGTAAATGAGCAAAAACATTTTTCTTTTAAAATTTCAATAATTTATATTCGTGAGTGATTTTCGGAAGTGGGCCTTATATGGGAGCTATAACTAATTATGGACCGATCAGCATGAAATTAGGTAGTGTGATTTATGTCTATATGAAATTTATTTATGTTGGATTTTATGTGTATACCAACATTTTTAAGAGATTTAGGCACGTTAAAGTGATTTTCGGATGCGGGTCTTATATGGGAGCTATGTTTCAATTGTATTGGTGCTTGGGCCGAAGAAATTATAAGTACCAAATTTTATTGAAATATCTTAAAAATTGCGACCTGTGCTTTGCGCACAATATTTACATGGACAGCCAGACGGACGGACATTGTTTAATCGATGAACCAATTATTGAAAATAACAAAAAAAGCGCAATTTTTTATGAAAATTTATTCAAAATTGGAAATACATAAATTGTACAATTGGTATTATAATTTAAATGATTGAATTTAATTTTCAATGTGGGAAATTATTAACATTTTATACTAAAATGAACAATAATAATAATTTTCTAAAAATAATTTTTTTCAAAATTGCGGCAAAAATTCCGTTAATTTTATTTTTATTTTAAATAAAGAATTTTTCTGTATCTTGACTGTATACATAGTTATTTAAAATATTAAACCAAAAAACTTTTTTCCAAAAACCTAAATTTTTATAATATTTCTTGTAAATCTATCTTCAAAAGCACTTTCCTTTCCCTGAAAAATTTTCTGAATTTAGAGCATTCTTTCAGTAACAAATATAGTCATATCAATATAATTTTTGGATGTGTATATAAGATGTCTTCTTATCTTTCAAACTACATATTGTGCTGTGTTGAGAAATCTTCAAAATTATTTTTTTTTTGGTTTAACCTTTCTTTATTTTTTTTGTATAAACTTATTTATAAACTCCTAACGGTTTAGTTGATTTATATTTCCATGATTCAAGTAACCATTTATTTAAAACAGAATTCCGAACCCTGTAGTAAGGTGTAAACTCGCCTTGAAAAAATTCATTCAGAACCATCCCTATTTCATTGATAAATTTTTAATACATAAGTATCACATGTGCCATTGGTCAGTTTTTTTTTGGTTATTTCCGGCAGTCTGAAAAGAAGCTTTGATCTTGACAACCATTACTGGCTATCTCCTAAAATTTTGAAAATAAAATAAAATTAAATAATTTTTTTTGCATATACATACTATATCGTGATCAATATAAATAATATTTAAATCCGATACTGATATTTACGTACTACAAAAAAACAACCCTATAATTCTAATTGTGCCCATTGATGACCACTTGGAATCACGTTTGGCTTCTCCAGGAAAAGGCTGTATTCCATCTGTTCTTCCCACAGATTAAAGTGGCCTCCTGATTGTTGGAGTTGTTAATTTAATTGATAAGTATAAACATATAGTAATTGATAAGTATAGTTATTTTGATAAATACAATTTTTTTTTGCTGCACTATTGATAATAGGTCAATTAGCTTAATCATTGATGATTAAATATTATTTACAATAAATCCCTAAGGTTATTTAAAAGAAAATATTTAAAAATATATTAGTGTTCAATTTTTGTTTGTGTGTCCTGAAAGAGCTTATTGTTAATTTAAGATAATATTTAAACTTTAATCACATAGACTAGTTCTATATTTTTATAAGTTAAAAAAATAAGATAGTTTACATGTAATAAAAGTCCCATCTCTGATTTACAATTCCTTCATTGAAATTTATTTGCTTTAGTTAAATTATTCATTAGTATTTTGCTTTTTTTTATTAAATCCAAGAAAACAAATAAAAAAATAATGTAAACAAAGAACAGAAAAAAGCGTTGAACAAAAATATATATACTAAGAGAAAGCAAAAAAAATATTTTTTTCAATACCTACAACAATTAATAACTAATAATCATTGTCTCTTAAGCAATTCATCTACGGAGCAGAAGGCCTTCAATCCAACGACGAATATAAAAAGAGCATCGATCAGAGGAATATGATATAAGAGAGTATGTAAGTTTGTTTTGTTTATTTTTATTCTTTGTAGTTCTTTATTTGGTTTTCTTATAATTGATTTAGTTTAATCTCTTGTTTTAATTATTTAAATTTATCACTATTTGATAAATCACATTGTTATTTATTTGTATATATTATATCAATTATTCTTAGCTTATAGTTTTATATATATATATACTTTGTTTATTTGCATTGAAACTTTTTGTTTCTTATTTTTGTTTTGATTACCAATAATCTTAATTTAAGAAATTCTCAATGAACTCTTTTTACTACTATGTGTAGTACACTTACCTCCCTTTTAACGACCTATTGTTAATATTTCTTGCAAAATAATAATTATAAGTAAAAATTATGTTTATATATTTATATATAAAATTCTAATCGAATCAAAGTATTAGCAATGAATTTGTAAATAAATTTAAGTTTGGTTGAAACTATTTGAAAAGTTGTTCTGATTTGTTTGGGTCTTGTTATAACAGCTTACAAGACATGGTTAGGGTAGGGTCCAGAGCAGACATAAAATTGGTATTGCTAACTAATTTCTAAACCCCCCCTCAAAATCTATCTATTTCCTTAGCATTGAATTAAATCTTTATTCTAGTGTGCACTTAAATTTTTTTTTGTTATATCTGGTTTAGGATTGACTGACTGTAAATAAACGAACCCTCGTCTGACTGACACAGCCGGTAGCCAACTAGGTGCACACAGTTACAGAACGTCACTTTTCCATCTAATCCACCACATCAACAAAGGCCAGTTTCATAACAAAATGGCGCCCAACGTGGGGCCCGTCGGATTCGTGGGTCCTAAATTTTAGACATTTAGAGTATATAAGATTGATTTCAGTGCTATATCTTTTTAAATTTTTCTATGGGTATAAATAACTTTTGGAATGCAGTGAGTTCGCTATACGCTAGATTTGCTGACCCAGTTATAACACTACCTATTTTTGTCTGTAATATGTCCGTCTGATTGATCAAGATTTGGAGATTTATTTACAAGATTATCGTAAAGTCTTAAATACACCAAATTCTGATAGAGAATAAAGAAAATATTTCACAGATTTTTTTATATTTCCTATAGTATTTAATACTTTAGATTTAGTGTAGATCAGTATTATACTCCAATGGTAATATTTATGAATTAATCTCAATAAATATTTTGGGGGATAGATTTTAGTATTAATTTCAGAACAACAAATTTTCAAATAGGAGTAAAACCAATGTTATTAACTGATTGTCTATAAAAATTATAAATAATTTAGTGATTCAAATTAAATTGCTATTAATTTATTCTAAATTAAATACTATTATATATACAATATGTCACTTCGTCATAGTACCGAAGACCTATGCGTCTGTACGATTTGTAGGGAAAACATTAATTCTGACTGTAACGCTTTGAGAACAGCTTGTAGTCACAAATTTCATAAAAATTGTTTGATAACATGGCTTAAGAGGAATTCAACATGTCCTCAATGTAGAGCTCACTGTAGTGGTAGGGAATTTGGGATAACGCAAACACCTAGTAGGGGAGCTCGAACTAGATCTCGAGCAAATACATCTGCCAATAACATTACAATTCAGCCAGCATCTGGTAACAATCATACTCAAAGCCAAATTGCAGGCGAAACTGCAACCCAAGCTCCAGCTCTAACTCTGCCTACTTCCCTTAATAATTCCAATGCGGCAACTGTGCCCGAGTCGAATGAGTTGGAAGGTGCCGTTGGAGGAGACGATACTAGAATTAGACACATTATATCAGCAGTTATATCTGCTCGACAAGCTTCAATTTTTAACGATATTGAAGAACGTGTAACTCGAACAATTGAAGAGCGTATTGAGTCTGTTCTAACAAATTCTTTAAATAGGCTAAACCTGAATGTTCCAAATCAAACTTCCACAGATAATAATGCTTCGACTAATCATCATTCCAATTATGAGTGGCCTCAGGATGTGCCTAGGCTATCGAATTCTCACCAAAGAAGATCTTCTCAGAATCATTCTGAAATACGAATAAATGACCCATTAAATATAACCAATGCAGGAAAAATCTCTAGCTTAATCAATAATTGGGATATAAAGTTTGATGGTTCGCCAAGACTGTCGGTTGAGAACTTTATATACAGAATTGAATCTCTAGTTTTAGATACTTTAGGTGGTAATTTCAATATTTTATGTGACAATGCTCAATGCTTATTTGTAAAAGAAGCTAAGGATTGGTATTGGAGTTTTCGACGGTCTGTGGAGAGAATAACCTGGCCTACACTTTGTGAAGCACTTCGAACCAATTTTGAAGAATATCGATCTGACACCGAAATTAAAGAGGACATCCGTAACCGGAAACAAGGTCCTAATGAATCATTCAGCGATTATAAAAACGTAATTTTTAAAATGGCAGAAAGTTTGCATATACCGTTAAGAGAAGAAGAAATGGTAGAAATTCTTCAACGCGGTCTTAGATCAAAAATTAGACAACAGTTGTTGTACGTTCCCATTAATTCTGTGGCTCAACTGCGTAAATTGTGTCTTAAGGGTGAAAGTTTACTTAATGAGGTATCAAAAATGTCTACTCCCATACAAAACTATAATAGAAATGTTGGCCAACGCAGAATCATTAGTGAGTTGCAAGATGACTCACAGGTTGATAATAACAGTGAATTCACGGCCGAAGTAAAGGTCGAGGAATTAACAAAACGTAGTAATGATAGACTCACTTGTTGGAACTGTCGCCAAGATGGTCATCGTTACATAGACTGTATGGAAATTAGGTCCACGTTTTGCTATGGCTGTGGTGCCATTGGAGTCTATAAGCCCACATGTAAAAATTGTAATTCGGGAAACTTGAAGAAGAGCGAAGGCATCACATCAAACCTTCGCAAGGACCCGAAGATAAAAGACCAATAAAATCACAGAATAAACATTCATCTTATATTCCAAAACTGAAGGAAATCATACCATATGAGTTGCGTCTAAAACTATATAATGAGAAAAGAAATGAAATATTTAAAAACTTCAGTAAAAGCAACCGTTCTTCTATTAGACAAAAAGAATATTGGAATAGGGTGAAATCAAGCAAAAAGACAATAAGCTCACTGATATGTTCAATAACCAACCGAACCAATGACTTAAGACCGTATGCGCAATTAAAAATGTTAGGTAGAAACTTTTTAGGGTTATTAGATAGTGGGGCACAAGTTTCATGTATAGGGGGATCTCTTGCTAAAGAAATTTGTGGAATGAAAGATTTTAAAAATTATAAGACTTGCATAAAAACAGCTGATGCTCGACAACATATTGTTTATGGACATTTTAATAGTTATGTTTCATTCAGAGATAAAAATGAGCAGATTAATTTTTATGTTGTTCCCTCATTAGCTCAAGATATCATCTTGGGAATAGATTTTTGGAAAGTTTTTCAAATAGCACCAAATATAATTTCTGAAATTGAAATAAACATATCACCAAAGGTTGACTATGAAATGGTTTATTTGTCCAACTTGCAGGAGTCTCAATTAAATAAAGTAAAAACACTTTTCCCCTCATATGAGAAAGAAGGTTTAGGCAGAACTTCGCTGATGGAGCACGTCATACAGTTAGAACCTAACGTCCGTCCGATTAAGCAGAGGTATTTTCCCATTTCACCCGCAATAGAAAAATTAGTCCATTCAGAAATAGATGAGATGTTAAGACTTCGAGTAATCGAAGAAGCTCCCAATAGTCCGTGGTCCAGTCCGGTTGTCTTAGTCAGAAAACCTAACAAAGTCCGTCTGTGTTTGGATTCAAGAAAAGTTAATAGTGTTACAATCAAAGATGCATACCCCTTGCCCCATATAGAAGGTATTCTAAGCAGATTGCCCAATGCTCAATACATTAGTTCATTAGATCTTCGTAGAGCATTTTGGCAAATTCCATTATCAGAAAATTCTAGAGATTTAACTTGTTTTACTGTTCCCAACCGTCCGCTTTATAGATATTGCGTAATGCCATTCGGTTTATGTAATGCTCCTCAAGCTCTCTGTCGTTTGATGGATCGAGTGATTCCTCCAAATTTAAAAGATCAAGTTTTCGTCTATTTGGATGATTTATTAATCATTTCAGAAAGTTTTGATAAACATATGTCTGTATTATTCAAGGTGGCTTTTGCATTGAGGAATGCAGGTCTTACGATTAACGTTCAAAAAAGTAAATTTTGCATAAAAGAGGTGAAGTACTTGGGTTATATTGTCGGTAATGGTACCCTTCAAACTGACCCCGAAAAGGTTTCGGCAGTAACCGACTACCCGTCGCCTACATCAGTGAAACAGCTAAGAAGATTCCTAGGTATGGCTGGGTGGTACCGCCGATTTGTGGAAAACTTTGCGTTGATAACCGTGCCCCTCACTAATTTACTCAAAAAGAATAAAGGCTTCCATTGGACAGATGAAGCAGAATCCGCGTTTAAACTTCTGAAACAAAAATTATCTTCCGCCCCTATTTTGACCAGCCCAAATTATTCAAAACCTTTTGTACTGCAATGTGATGCGAGCAAATTTGGAGTTGGGGCAGTGCTTACTCAAGTCAGTGACGATAATCAAGAAATGCCTGTGGCATATTTTTCAAAAAAGTTAAATAAGGCTCAGTCCAATTACAGCGTTACTGAGTTAGAATGCTTGGCGGTAATTATGGCCCTTAAAAAATTCAGATCATACGTGGAAGGTCAAGACTTTACGGTTGTTACTGACCACGCAAGTCTTCAATGGCTGATGAGACAGTCTGACCTCTCGGGTCGTCTTGCGCGTTGGTCATTAAAACTGCAAGGATACCGGTTTCAAGTAGAACATCGTCGAGGTTGCCAAAATATTGTTCCCGATTGTTTATCAAGACAAAATTTTGAGGAAATTTCCGAAATAGAGATTGAACCTATTATTAATTTAGAGTCCCCAGAATTTGAATCAACGGAGTATGCGGAAATGCGCAGACATATAGATGAAAACACAACAAAATTACCTGATTTACGTATTCTGGGAAATAAAATTTATAAAAGATGTGAATTTTCAAATGGGAACGAAGATGATGAAATGTTTGTATGGAAGTTGTGGGTGCCGAAAATGTTAGTTAATTCGCTAATCGATACCGCCCATTCACCACCAAACAAGTGTCACGGAGGTATTAGTAAAACCTTAGAGCGATTGCGAAGGAATTTTTATTGGCCACATATGGCTCATGATGTCAAAGATTTTATTTCCAACTGCGATATTTGCTATCAAACAAAATCCCCAAATGTTTCGCTGAGACCTCCCATGTCCGGTAGTTTTCCAGTTAGCCGCCCATTTCAAAATATATATATAGATTTCATAGGCCCTTATCCCAGGTCCAAAAGAGGACACATTGGTGCAATAGTTTTATTAGATAGCTTTACAAAATTCCCTTTTATTAAACCTGTTAGAAAATTCTGTTCGTCATGTGTTATTGACTTCTTAAAAGACGAAATATTTCCAGTTTTCGGGACCCCTGAGAGCATTTTGAGCGACAACGGAAAACAATTTAAAAGTAAACAATTTGCTAGTTTTCTAAAGGATCGTGGTATACGTCGCATATTAACGGCCTTATACAGCCCTCAGGCCAATGCGAGCGAGAGAGTTAACCGCTCAATTATCGCTGGTATAAGATCGTATATAACCAAGGATCACTCAACTTGGGATATACATTTGCAATCAATAGCTGAAGCAATACGCAGTTCATTTCACCAGACCACCGGCTATAGTCCTTATTATGCTTTATTTGGACAGCATATGATATGCCATGCAAAAGACTATGAGCTCTTGAAAAATTTACACTCGTTTGACTGTGAGATTTTGGACAGAAATGATAGGTTGAAATTGGTCAGGGACAATATTTTACGAAATATTAACTTTGCATTTAGGAATGCATCTAGAAGGTATAACTTGCGAAGTGGTACTAAAAACTTTGATATTGGTGATACGGTGTTCCGGAGAAATTTTGTAGCCAGTAATGCTGGAAAGAAATTTTGTTCTAAATTTGCACCAAAGTTCGTACCATCTATTGTTGTTGGCACAAAGGGTAATAATATATATCAACTAAAAGACAAAGAAACTGGAAAAACCGAGTTCTACCACGGTAAAGACATTCGTAGCAAAATTTCATGACTCAACACTTTTCATGTTTAGACGTTATAGCCGCAAAACATGTTTTGTGCTGTGTTGAGAAATCTTCAAAATTATTTTTTTTTTGGTTTAACCTTTCTTTATTTTTTTTGTATAAACTTATTTATAAACTCCTAACGGTTTAGTTGATTTATATTTCCATGATTCAAGTAACCATTTATTTAAAACAGAATTCCGAACCCTGTAGTAAGGTGTAAACTCGCCTTGAAAAAATTCATTCAGAACCATCCCTATTTCATTGATAAATTTTTAATACATAAGTATCACATGTGCCATTGGTCAGTTTTTTTTTGGTTATTTCCGGCAGTCTGAAAAGAAGCTTTGATCTTGACAACCATTACTGGCTATCTCCTAAAATTTTGAAAATAAAATAAAATTAAATAATTTTTTTTGCATATACATACTATATCGTGATCAATATAAATAATATTTAAATCCGATACTGATATTTACGTACTACAAAAAAACAACCCTATAATTCTAATTGTGCCCATTGATGACCACTTGGAATCACGTTTGGCTTCTCCAGGAAAAGGCTGTATTCCATCTGTTCTTCCCACAGATTAAAGTGGCCTCCTGATTGTTGGAGTTGTTAATTTAATTGATAAGTATAAACATATAGTAATTGATAAGTATAGTTATTTTGATAAATACAATTTTTTTTTGCTGCACTATTGATAATAGGTCAATTAGCTTAATCATTGATGATTAAATATTATTTACAATAAATCCCTAAGGTTATTTAAAAGAAAATATTTAAAAATATATTAGTGTTCAATTTTTGTTTGTGTGTCCTGAAAGAGCTTATTGTTAATTTAAGATAATATTTAAACTTTAATCACATAGACTAGTTCTATATTTTTATAAGTTAAAAAAATAAGATAGTTTACATGTAATAAAAGTCCCATCTCTGATTTACAATTCCTTCATTGAAATTTATTTGCTTTAGTTAAATTATTCATTAGTATTTTGCTTTTTTTTATTAAATCCAAGAAAACAAATAAAAAAATAATGTAAACAAAGAACAGAAAAAAGCGTTGAACAAAAATATATATACTAAGAGAAAGCAAAAAAAATATTTTTTTCAATACCTACAACAATTAATAACTAATAATCATTGTCTCTTAAGCAATTCATCTACGGAGCAGAAGGCCTTCAATCCAACGACGAATATAAAAAGAGCATCGATCAGAGGAATATGATATAAGAGAGTATGTAAGTTTGTTTTGTTTATTTTTATTCTTTGTAGTTCTTTATTTGGTTTTCTTATAATTGATTTAGTTTAATCTCTTGTTTTAATTATTTAAATTTATCACTATTTGATAAATCACATTGTTATTTATTTGTATATATTATATCAATTATTCTTAGCTTATAGTTTTATATATATATATACTTTGTTTATTTGCATTGAAACTTTTTGTTTCTTATTTTTGTTTTGATTACCAATAATCTTAATTTAAGAAATTCTCAATGAACTCTTTTTACTACTATGTGTAGTACACTTACCTCCCTTTTAACGACCTATTGTTAATATTTCTTGCAAAATAATAATTATAAGTAAAAATTATGTTTATATATTTATATATAAAATTCTAATCGAATCAAAGTATTAGCAATGAATTTGTAAATAAATTTAAGTTTGGTTGAAACTATTTGAAAAGTTGTTCTGATTTGTTTGGGTCTTGTTATAACAGCTTACAAGACATGGTTAGGGTAGGGTCCAGAGCAGACATAAAATTGGTATTGCTAACTAATTTCTAAACCCCCCCTCAAAATCTATCTATTTCCTTAGCATTGAATTAAATCTTTATTCTAGTGTGCACTTAAATTTTTTTTTGTTATATCTGGTTTAGGATTGACTGACTGTAAATAAACGAACCCTCGTCTGACTGACACAGCCGGTAGCCAACTAGGTGCACACAGTTACAGAACGTCACTTTTCCATCTAATCCACCACATCAACAAAGGCCAGTTTCATAACAATATCTTTTATTAAAATTTGGAAGAAAAATTTATTTTCGACTTTTGTCTATGAAACAGAGTACTGTGCGACGTATCGCGACTTTGGTAATGACTTACTTCCTGTTTATATCCAATGTCATTACCGTATAATGAGTTAAATATTATGTTGCTCTCGTCTAATTGATATCATAATCTGAGAACAACATATTATGATATAAAAAGATTCATCAAACCAATGGTTGTCACAAACATATACTTGTTTACTGTAACCATATATATGATTGATACAATCATGTGAATCGTTAAAATGTATAGTCTGATTTGAAAATTCCCCATGGCTATAGAAGAGTTGTAATTATGCATAAGTTTTGAATTTAAATTTTAAAGACTAAGGGAAGGGAGCCCAGTTGTATGGGCCCAAAGTGGAGTATCTTTGTTATATGGAATATTTAAAATGATGCCAAATGTTTGTTCTTGATCCGATTTAATATACATATATCTATATGAAAGGTTTATATAAGTTTGTCATTCCGAGTGTAATTTCAACATTTTTCATTAGTGACCCCATAATATACCGGGTTTTCCAACAAGAGGTGTTATATTGGTATTAAAAAAATTGCATTTTTTTAAATAAATGATCAGATGTTTATTTCATAATAAAGAGGAAGGAATGCCGTTAAAAATGAAAAACAACGTCAGCCAAATGGCCACCACCACCACTCTTACAGGACCATATCCTTTTCATGAAATTTTCCATAACCAAATCGCAAAGTGGCTGCCCTATGTCCTCGATAGCCTCACGAATTCTATCTTTGAGGTCCATGAAGACTCCATGAAGATTGTTGGCGTAGACCTTATCTTTCACGTGGCCCCAAAGGAAGAAGTCGCAAGGTGTTAAATCACAAGATTTCGGTGCCCAATTGTGATCACCTCTTCGAGAGATAACACGGTCCGGAAACTTTTCCCGTAAAAGAGCATTGGTTTCGTTGCTTGTGTGGTACGTAACGCCGTCTTGTTGAAAGTAAACGTTGTTTAGAACAATATCATCCAACTCCGACCATAAGAAATCATTAATCATCTCTCGATAGCGCAATCCATTCACCATTCACTGTTGATCTAACCTCATTTTCGAAAAAGTAAGGTCCAATGACCCCGCCGGATCATAAACCGCACCAACCAGTCACGTCGCTGTGCACGGGTTTTATTCTTCACATCACTAACTTGTCCCAACAGCTCGAATTTTTCCACCAATTTCTGTATTGCGGTCCGACAAGGTGCTTCACGACGATCCAAAAATGCTTTAGTTTTGCGAACTGTGACTGCAAGATTTTCACCATTTTTGTAGTGAATTTTAATAATTTCAATGCGTTGTTGAAGGGTGTATCGTTCCATTTTTAGTAATATACATATGTATATATAATACATATATATTCTGGATCATTCTAGATGGCGGAGTCGATATAACCATGTCTGTCTGTATGTTGAAATCAACTTTCCGTAGCCTCAAAATAACTTACATATCGTCGTCGAAAATCCAAAAGTACGTATCATCAAAAAAATCAAAATCGTGTTTTTGATTGATTCTGATTCATAAGGTAAAACTACATGCCTCTACAAATTTTTAGACTTCTGTGTCCAAAAATAACGATTTTATATCCATAATTCAAAACTACGTATCAACATGTGCATGATTTTCATAAATCATAAGTACGTATCATCACACTTGAAAACAAAATATTTGGCATTAAGAAAAATAAATTTTTTTTTTTGCTTCCAAAATGCGAATTTGTGTCAACAAAGCGATTGCTAACCAAAGCTTATGGTGAATGTGCGGGAGATAGTTTGTTCGGTTCAGAAGTGGGGACTTTGATACGGAAGTCAAAAGTCGCCCAGGCCAGCCAAAAAAGTTTGAAGACCAAGAATTGGAGGTATTACTCCATGAAGATTGTTGTCAAGCTCAGCAAGAGCTTGCAAAATCATTGGTATCACTCAATCATTTATTTCAAAACTTTTGCAAGCAGCAGGATTCATCCAAAAGTGAAAATTAGGTACCATATGCATTGAAGCAGAGAGACATTTAAATACGATTTTGTATGTCTGAAATGCTGCTTGAACGATATAAAAAAATCATTTTTGCACCGAATCATTACTTGCGGTGAAAAATGGATACATTACGATAACCCGAAGCGTAAAAGATCGTATGTGAAGCCCGGTCAACCAGCCGAATCGACACCAAAGCCATATAATACTGACGCTAAGGAAATGCTCTGTATTTGGTTGGACCAAATGGGTCCTATCTATTATGAGCTGCTGAAATCTGGCCAGACCATCGCAAGGGACCTGTACTGAACGCAACATATTCATTTGATGCGAGCATTGGCCGAACAACGCGAAGAATATGCGGCCAGACATGAAACCATAATATTCCATCATGTCAACGCTAGTCCACATGATGCAATACCTGTTGAAAACTACGTATTTTTAGTCCAGAACCTACCCGTCCGACTACTATTTGATTCGATCGATACAGAACGCTGTATCTGATATACGCTACCCTTCAGATCAGAATATCCGATATTGGCTTGATTCTTTCTGGGCCTCAAAAGATGAGCAGTTCTTTTGGCTCGGAATTCGTATGTTGCCGGAAAGATGAGAAAAGGTCATATCTAACAATAGCCAATACTATGAATAAATTTATATTCAAAATAATATTGAAAAAATCTCACATTTTTAAGTCATACATCCAATATTTAATGTTTTTTGTTAAAAAAAAAAAATATGATGATGCGTCCTTTTGTTTCAGAAAACACAAATCCAAAATAACGTAACACATATAACTTCAAAAATATTTGGTAAAATATATATTTTTCTTCTGAAATAGTTTTATTGTTGTTTTAAAAGACCATATTCGATAATTTGTTTTTATATCTCAAATATTTTACATTTTATGACGTTTTTTGCTTCTCCTGTAAAATTATAAAAAGTGATGTTACGTACTTTTGGATTTTCGACGACGATATATGTTTCATTAATCAATATATCCGCTTAGTCCCGGTTCCGTTGCTATTTAAAATCGGCCCAAAAATGGCTGTTATATAAGCAAAAAAACCACGACTACCTCGCAAAAATATAGTCCCAACACTCACCTTAAAGCATATTTGCTCAGAAGCAATGTCCGTCCGACCATGTAAACCTTGTAATCAAACTACAGTTCGCAATTTCAAAGATAATTCGACAAAGAACGAAGCCTATTGAATTTGATTGGAATCAGTTCATTATTTCTCCTAGCCTCCATACGATTGCCCTTTCTGAAAATAGTTAATCTCATAATCTTTGAATTTCTAATGATTCGGCAAAGTCTCTCAAGTGGATTATTTGGTGTGAATATAACCTCAAAATTCCAAAAAATACAATAAAAATTTCAAAAATCTAAAATTTGTTTCTTAAAATTTGTACACAGCTCTCCAGCGCGTAATAGCAGAACAAAAAATTTTGAAAAATTATTTAAACTTTTAGTTAAGTTCTCGTTTAGAAGGGCCAACCTAATCTTTACAAATATAGTTTAAGGCTCTCATTTTATTCAACAATGACCTTGTTGTTTGACATCGTCAAGCCTTGATTTTTATTTTCTGTCTGTCTGTCTTTCTTTTATTTATTCTTTTCTAACAAACATTTATCACACGCTAAATTTTTACAGTTTTGTTTGTTTTGTTGTTTGTTGCTTTTTCATATTTAGTAACCACGAACAATTTAATTGCAATGTTAAGTTATTTAACAGCAGCCAGCTAGCTACATATAGTACTAGCTGTTCTTTAACATAATGTAAACAGTGCAACAGAATGTTAAATATTTTGTTATGTTAAATGAGCTTTCTGTTAAGATGCTGTAGTTAGTACAGAGTGTAGAAAAAATTGTGAAACAATTTCAAAATGTTTTAAATGACTGACATGCAAACTGGGAAGACATGAGGAAAATCAAAAATTTTGGAAGATGGTTGAAATTCAATTCAGATAGCTTGTATTTAATTTGTAAAGTAAACACGTATAGTCAGTCAAGCACGATCTTATAATAACCTTTTTAACCGTTTTTCTTATAAAATGGCAATAATTTAGTTTCGTGAGTAATTTTTGGAAGTTGTCCTTATATGGGAGCTATGAGCAATTATAGACCGATCACCACGAAATTAGGTCCCGTGATTTATGTCTATATGAAATTTATTTGTGTTGAATTTTTTTTTCTGGATACTAACATTTGTAAGAGTTTTATGTTTGTTAAAATAATTGTAGGAATCGATGGGTGCAACTTTTTTAGTTGTGATTTATTTTTATATAAAACTTATTTGTGGACAAATTTGTGTGGATATTGTTACGAATTTGCAATAGCGATTTGAATTTAACGGTCTGTAACGATTGCCTGCAGCATTCATCATGTTTATAAACATGTCGATAAGTAGAAGCTTCTACTTATCAACAATGTTCATAGCATGCGGTTATTAGCATTATTTATAAGTTTGGCAACACTAAATATTTAAGCTGCTAACATTGACATCGAAAGCTCTAGAATTCAAACATACTAGTTTGACCGTTAAGAGCATTGTAGAAGATTCCCGTGATGGCATGTGCATAAATAGTGGCAGAGGTTGCAGTCGTGAGTGAGTTTATCATAGGCGCAGTTAGAGTTAACATCAACTGTCTTGTACATTTAAGTTTGTACATTATAAAGTGTGTGTGCATTTCTGCGAATTGATAAACGTGTATAAAGACACTGAGTGACTATTTGAAATGTAGTTGTTGAACATTTCAAATAAATATAGAGTTGTTACAATTTTAAACTACTAAACGGTTTTTATTTGCAATCAAAAGTATCCGGTTTATTTAAAGGAAATAAACCAACGTTTTTAAAAGGTTAAAACGTAACAATATCTATATAAATCAAGCACTTGTGATCGATAACCATCTATTTCGGAAGGACATTTGTATGGGGGCTAGGTGAAATAAGGTACCAAATTTGATTGTAACATCTTCAGAATTGGACAGATAGTCAGACGTACTGACATCGTTAAATATATATAGAAAGTGATTTTGTGTCTTAAAATCAGTTGATGTTCAACTAAGTTACTGGCTTATAAGTGCATAAAGACCGATTTTACTCGTAACTCACGATTTTGGAGGTGACAAATTTCAAAAAAGATTTTTGCATTTTTTGCCGCACAGTGTAATATTCGTATCTTGAAAATCCACCCAGCAAAAACTCTGTAATGACTTGCAATTACTGAACAACTTTTCAATGACTACTTCATAGCATATGCATTACTTGGAAGTAGTTTAGTAATGACTATATACTATAACCTACATTAATTAACTTGTTGAATATATTAATTGACTATTACGTAGCCTAGTGTAATGAAATAAATTATAAAATTGTCAGAACCTATTAAAATATTAACATTAAAAGTTATTAGCTTCTGTACCACCGTATCACTAACATTTTCTAAATATTTCCGCTTATTTTAACAGTAACACACATTTCAAAAGCTTTTGAGAGCAAGCAAATATAAATCAAAAGAGCACAGACAAATTATTGAGAGAGAAAGTTCTAAGTTTAACCCACTTTTTTTAAAAGTGTTACAAACTGTTAACCGTTTAGCATAATTTTAACAGTATGAATGAAATTTCAGTTCTCTGTTAAAAATGAACAGATATTTTTTTTCGTCGTTATAATAAAATTGCAATAAAAACAACAATTTAAAAATGTAAGTTTACATATTTGTGTGTGTAGATTTGTATGAATTCTATTTACTTACCCCTGATAATGAATATGAAAAAAAATCGCGTGCTTTGTTTAGAATTGCGATGATAAAGAAATACAAATGTTACAAAAAATCCAAGCCCTTGAATTTGTTCTATACAATACAACCTGTAATTAAAAATGCAATAAAAATTAAAAATAATTAAGAGTGAAAATTGAAACTAGTTGTTTAGAAATTATAAATATGCAAAGAATATAACGTGAATAACTATAGCGGGTATAATAATTATGAAATAAATTTTGTATAGAAATATGTTAGACTGTCTCACTGGTCAAACTAATTAACTGAATATTTAGATTTTTTAACTTTATATTAAGTATAGATTCGAAACAGTTTATATACAAAAAAATAAAACAAAAGTTTTTGTTTTTCATTTCTGCCAAATGTCTAAAAAGGTACTTAGCACGTTCATCTACTAAACTAACAATATTAGGCAGTTACTTAAAGAAAACTTAATTTATAGCTGCACATTGTTTAATAAGAGTAAACAAATTTAAAAGAGAGTCGATTTTCTGATTATTAAGTAACCATAGTTTTATAGACAGGGATTGTTGGCTTAAAAATCCATCTGATAGGGTCAAATATTTATTTAGAACCGTTTAAATGTATAATACGGATATACATCCAAGAGTGAGCCAAAAAACCTACATAAAAACCTAAATAAAACTTCAACTGTTTAATATAAAAATTCTCAAAAAATATGTAAATTTATTTTAATATTGTACAAATTCATTAAACATTAAAATATTTTTATATTACTCGGTATTTATAAATTTATCAACTTTTTCCGGAAATCCTTCCATTAAAGATTGTATAGATGCTTCCGTTACCTTTTTGGACGGACATGGTATCTGAGATACCTTTCGTGTGTTCTTTAATTCTTTTTTTTTACAAGAGCACAATACCTTTCCACAGGCCGAAGTTGTGGACAGTTGGGTGAATTTGCTTCCCGTGGTAAGAAATTTACATTATTGTTTGAATACGACTCAAGGGCCTTGTTTTCATAAAGGCATGATGTCAAATCGGGCCAGAAATATGAAGGCACTCTGTGCTGTTTTAAGAAATGTAAAAGCTGTTTTTGTAGACAATCCGTAATATATTGTTACGTTTTAACCTTTTTAAAACGTTGGTTTATTTCCTTTAAATAAAACGGATACTTTTGATTTTAAATAAATCCAGTTTTAGTAGTTTAAAATTGTAACAACTTTTTATTTATTTAAAATGTACAACAACAACAATTCAAATAGTCACACAGTGTCTTTATACACTTTTAGCAATTCGCAGAAATGCACATACACTTTATAATGTACAAAGCAGTTGATGTTAACTCTAACAGCGCCTATGATCAACTCACTCACTACTGCAACCTCTGACACTATTTATACACGGGCCATCTACCGTGAACCTTTTGCAATGCTCTAGAGCTTTCGATGTCAATGTTAGCAGCCTAAACATTTAGTGTTGCCATAGTTATAAACAATGCTAATAACCACATGCTATCAACTTTGTTGATAAGTAGAAGCTTCTACTGATGGACGTGTTTATAAGCATGATATATATATATTTCTGTGTTTATCGTGATTGATGTCGCAAATGATTGGCTTCTTTTGTCACAACTGCATATGGCTTGCCACACAAGAAACTTTTTGGAGAATTTTTAATTTTTTTTTCCAGTATTGTTCTTGAACATTACCTCATTCATCAGCTTCTAATTTCTTACCTCATTGCGATCAGGAACTTAATGATCTTTATACGATTGCAACCTAGTATTAACTTTAGCTCTACGCATAAAAGAATCAGATCATTTAACATTATGAGCTGCTTTTCTGTAAGAAGTGTTTGGTGCTCTTCGAAAGAGTTGTTCGACTTCTTTTGCCTTACCAATATCTGTTAGAACTTTTTTTTCTTCCTGATTAATGTTTCCTTTTAATGTTCAAGTCTTCCTTATAATTAGTTGTTATCATGAGAAAATTGGCTAGAAAACCAAGGTTGGCTAAAACGCCGTTACCGAAATAATCGTAAATACCGTTACCTCTAAATACGGTTACCGCCGTTAAATAATTTTAAAATATGAAATTACAATTTATTGATTTCAATAATTGATTTTATTGAAATATATATATAGAGAATTTAAAATGTTAACATCTATGTCACCTTCTTTTTAATTTGTGTGAACTTTATTAAACATTTAAGTCAGATCGAAATTAGCGTAAACGCTAAGCTACCGATGTAATACAAATTTGCGTTACCTTGATGATAACTGAACACAGAAAAAACTATATTTCAATTCAAATATTTATCACTAAGATTAAGGGTAAACTTTTCATTTGATTTTGTTTAAGTTCCAATGTCACGTTCTGGTACTTTGCGATTGTTCTAATAAGTGTTTAAAATAAAGTTACTACTGCCTATAATAATTACACTGAACATTTTATTTTGATTTTCAAAGTGTGTCTCGTTCGCTATCTAAAGTGTATTATTTTTTAAAAAACTAATGATTTTATTATTTTAACATTCATACTTTGTTTCTTTCTGCACATGTTTTACCCATCTAAAACATGTGCAGAAAGAAACAAACTAAGCAACTAAGAGAGCTATATAGGGCTGTACCGAATCTTATATACCCTTCACCAAATTATACTTTAAAATAAAAATTTTAAACATTTTTAGGTAAAAAAATAATTTTTTTTTTTATTTTTTTTTAAATTGTTTTTCAAAATTTAAAAATTTTTTTTCATGTTGTTTTTCAAAATTTAAAAAAATTTTTTTTTTCCAAATTTTTTAAAATTTTTTTTTTAAATTTTTAAAAAAAAATTTTTTAAATTTATTAGTGAAAAAATGAAAAAATGTTTTGTTGTAAAAAAAAATATATTCGGGTTAAAAAATAATTTTCCCGATTTTGACCCATTGTATCTCCAAATGACTATAGCCTTATATAAATCGTTGCAATGGACTTTGAAATATCTATCATTAGATATCCATATTGTCTTTATTAATGACTTAGTAATCCAGATATAGATCAAAAATAGGCCAACAATTGAGGTTGTCCCGGTTTTTTCCTTATATCTCAGCCATTTGTGGGCCGACTTTCTCGATTTTAAATAGCGACCGAGTCGGAAGAATTCCCGATATATTGATGTATCAATTATGTTTGTAAGTTATTTGGGGGCTACGGAAAGTTGATTTCAACATACAGACGGACAGACAGACATGGCTATATCGACTTCGCTATATATAACGATCCATAATATATATACTTTGTAGAAATTACAAACGGAATGACAAACTGATGGTGAAGGGTATAAAAAGATCGACTAAAGTATATTTCGATAAAGAACCCTTACTTTTATGGCTATTACATACTGTCTGCATTAGTTAGAAGTAGTCAAATAATATCTTATTTATTATTTTATATAACTGCTTGCTTGCTTTCTAGTCATTTACATGAGCAAATTCTGTTTTTATTTGTTGCGTTATAAATGTCGCGTGCTCAATCCAACGAAAGGTGTTAAAACAAAACCAATGCAAATGCATACTTCAGCATGACAACTAAAAAAATTACTTTAAAATTTATATTCCAATGTCACGTTCTAAATCAAACTAAAGGTGTTAAAATAAAACGAATGCAAATAATTCACACATACAAGGTGGCGCAAAAGTAATCCTCCTATCAGAAAATGCTATAAATTTTGCCGATTATTGGTCAAATAAATAGTCAGCAATATTCCGCATTCTGGAGCAGTGTAGCGTAACATTGTTTATTAACGTGTATTTCGCATGTGTTTACTACACAAATGTCAAAACAGAACTGACATTAGGGGCCAATCGCAAAATTTATAGCATTTTCTGATAGGAGGATTACTTTTGCGCCACCTTGTATTATTCCACTATAGTTTAAAACAAATCGCTTATAAATGATTATGTTACAATTTGCAGACATCTTAATTTTTCATTTTGTCGCGTTCTGCATTTCACGTTTATTATTAATATATTGAAAACTGCTACCATGCTATCTAAATAGGAAATAGGAAACAATACTTTAAAAAATATCTTTACTTATTTCGCTTCAAAAGCGTAGAAATGTCGCGTTCTGGACCGTGCAAATGGCCATATATAAAATAAGTATTTCGAAATTCTTAAACTCAAATATTGATACCTCGTGAACATTTTTTGGCACATATGAGACATTAAATGTCAAAATCTGAATGAAAATATTATTAATAGTAATAACCGAGGTTAATCGATAACCTAGGAACGATTAACTAAAAATTAAATCCCCCCTATATTTTAAATCAATAGTTTCTATGTTTTTTTTTTGGTTCAATAACGAAAAGCTCAAATTTCTTTATGTAATTGTAATCTATAATAAATTTCACCGCTTAAATTTCGAGGAAAACCAAACATTTTATCTACATCTTATGTTTAAGAGAATTTTATATCTAGCCGAATTAATCATCAGTTTGTGTAAATTGCACCAGCACTAGATTAAATCATGAGTGCAATTACTGACACTGTCTAAAATTTTCAATTTTGATTCTACTAATTTCATGTTTTACAGGAATTATAAGATGAAAACAGTATTATTAGACAGAACATTATCATTATCCCCTACTGTTTTAAATCTTATATTAACAATAAAATATCTTACCACAATTTGAGCGACAAAGCAAAAAAGATCCAAAACTTTTTATTGTTTCAACCGATTTTGTTAATTTTAAGACTCTCCTTGTTTTGGCCCTATCGTGTGTTAATTACTCTATGCTATTCAAAAAATATGTAGGTGTTCTCATATAAAAATGCTGTTGTATTGGAGTTCATAGAGTTCGGAAATACTTTTTGGTTTTCTCGATCACTTCGTTTAGTTAATTTTTGTTTAATTGGCAACAAATTCGGTTGCTATTACGAATCTGTTTTCTCTGTGTAGTATTCAGTGATGTTGTTGTAACTGCACCCTGTATAAAAACACTTCCATTTGACACAGTTATCGCCGAGTTGACAATCCTTGGGAATGATGGCCATCGTTACTTTATATGCTAAGTTAGTTGAGAATATAAATTGTAAATGCCGTCCGTCGCTTTAAGTTACAATTCTAAAAGCAGCCGGACGACAACCATAAACTATAAATGTATGAAATGGACAAGAGTAAATTAATAAATGGCATTTGTTCACTTGAAAAACACTATACACACACACACACAAAAACACTTACATATGTATGTTTGTTACCCAGCAGTTCTAGCTAAGTGATTTTACTCATCATTACAAAATTTACAAGTGACATACCAGGTATTCTAGCGTGAAGTCAGTCGTGACTTTAGGGTCGCTAAGTAATCTAGGGAGTAGCCACTTTATAGTCGATTGGAGAGTCAATTATTACCAAGTTTTGTTTTGTAATGCAGAGTTTACTCTTTGCTATTTATGTAGGTCAATTGACTTCCGTCTAACACATGCTCATGTTATAATAGCTACTATACTGTAACTAGTGATGACCCAAATGATGGGTAAAATCACTAGATCGCAACTCTTAGCTAGAACTGCTGGGATATGTATACAACTCTTGCTGCTGCTGCCTCTACGACTACTAGAATCTGTCAAAGACTAAGCGTTTGCAATCAGTTTTATCAAAATCACTAGTGTAAACTACATCTGGGAAATGTTTAAGCATGACTGACATTTTAAGCAAAAAAAAAAAAAAACAGGAGAAAAAATGAAAATAATTTTTTAAAAAATTGAAAAAACACACCAACACTGGCAAAAAAAAACAAAGAAAACATGAAATTACGTTTCTAACGATTTAAAGGAGTAACATTTGAAGGAGCAAAAAAAATATACATAAAGAACTAAAGATTTCCCTTTATTATTTGCACAAAACAAGGAAATTGCTTGTTACAAAAACTAAAGGAAAAAAACATTTACAGTTAAAATGCCATCGATGTCATGTAGACAAAAAAAAAAAAAAAAAAAACGAAGGAATTTAGTTTCAATTGTTTCAAAAGGAAATACTACATAGAACATTGCAAAAATCTATATCCTTTTTGTAACATATAAATAAAGGTATATGCAGTTAACTGCTAGTTGGAAACTGATCACATTATTTTCATGTTTTTGTCAACCTTTAATGTTTTCACATTTTGCAGATGAATGCATTGTCAGTTTACAAGTACAATTGTTTTAGTTACTTATTTTTTATGAAGTCCAGGATGTAATGTAATATTTTTATTATATATTTCGTTAAGTAGCTAAAGTTTTTAAATTAACGGAAATAAATAGTGAGTGGTTAATAAAACTTACTATTGTATGTTTTTATAATCTTCACCTCGAGTGGTAAATATCTCCATTTGTCCGCATGTGTGTTGAAATCAACATTACGAAGGTCCCTGATATCTGAAGCACTGAAATCTTGTATCAATATTACAGATATATGTAAGCAATTATGTATTTTCAGCTAATTTTAGTTTTTATGGGTTGAAAACTGCAAATATATACATATATTTTCTTACTCTTAGCTACTTTTTATGACATTTTCTCTTTCTAATGTCGCGTTCTGGTACCTACATTGAAATTGAAATACAAAACTTTTTTTGTTTCGATTTTCAAAGTGTGTCTCGTTCACCATAGTAAATGCAGCATTTTTTAAAAACAAATGTTTTAATTATTTTAATGTTTGCCAAATGAAAGCTATACTTGGTAAAATTAAAAGTGATCCACTAAAGTAGGAAATATATTTCCATAAAGCAGTCAAGAAGACGCCGTGAAGTGCAGTCGTAAAATAAATAACAATCTGCTGATAATAAAAAGTTACAAATATTATATAAGGCATAAATAGTTGTGCAATAGAAACAAAAAATTATGCTAAAGGAAAAGAGCTGTTTGAGCCATATACCATTACAAGCAAACATTGGGAAAATCAGTAAAGAAGTCAGAAAAAATGCATTACCAGTGGGCTTTGTTAAAGAGTTAACCCTTTGTCGACCGACGGTACTTATAAGTACCAAAACAATAATAACTTTGAAGTACACTATCATCTTTGGAATAATATATTTTTTTGCTTACTGGCAACCTCGCTTACCCAGAATAACGGTGAAGTATCTCATGGTCTCATTGTGGTGTTTATTAATGTTGTAATGATAAAAAATACTGTTTCGTAAAGTACCATGGAATAGACTTGAAAATGTTATAAAAGTTACAAAACTAATCAATCTATATATATAAAACACAAAAAATGTTTCTACCTATGTCCGTTATAGACTCTGAAACCATCCAGCCGATGAGCTCCAAACCGGTCTCATTAGAATGACAATTTTGTGAAGATGGTTTTAGACACCTTAAACAATGCATTAGATCCATTCGTGAACCGGAATTTCGAATTTGCCCATACTCAAATTTTTCCCAAACCTCTCTCGATGCGTAGATCCACTAATGGAATAAAATTGGGTAATCTCGGTATCTCTATAACTCCGGAACTAACAAAGCTAGCACCAAAAATCCAACTTAATCTAAATTTATGCAAGAAATAAGTGGACAGGTGTACGTTTTGTACTTTTAAGGAGATAAAATGGGCGAAACTCGAGTTTTAATACTTTTTTGTATCCTATATCCCAGAAATTAAATTTAAATGGAATTGCATTCCTTCTTAAAAAATTTCAAATGGACTCTGGCACTTTTTTGAAATTTTAACGTACTTCTTTTTGGTAAAAAAATTAATATGGTAAAAAAATTTGTATTATAAAAGCCTTCCATTATTAGCGTAGTAGCACACGCCGGGTATCCGATAGTATATTAATAAAATTTAAACAAAAATCGATGAGCTTTTTTATCTTTTGGCTGATGATGAACCAACGGTACTTTAAAGAACCAGGTTCCTTTCGAATACTTGCATGAACCTTTCTGTTCCTTGCAGGTCCCTCACAAAATTAAAATTTTGTAAATAACTTCCTGAAGTCCTTATTTTCAATATTTCATAAAAAAATAAAACCTTTTCAACGATTTAAAGCCTTGGTCCACAAGGGGTTAAAGTAGAAGTTATGGAAGCACTATTTAAAAAGTATGTTGAACCAATAACAAATACAAAAGAAGCATTTGTTAAAAATACTTAAAATAATCTTTATAATAAAAATATGGAAAAAAAATATGTCGCGTGCTAAATCATACGAAAGATATTTCATCATTACAGGAAATTTTTTTTAGATATGAAGAAATATAAAGGTATTCCTTTTACACTTAGTATAGTGCAACTGAAATTCTATCAAAACTGAAAAGTTTTAAGATTTTTGGAAAAATCTTGAATTCAAAAAAAAAAAAAAAAATATATATTTTTTTTTGGAGAAAAAATTTTGTAAAAAAAATTAGTTTGGCATTGCAAAGGTCTTTGAAATACCTATCATTAGATATCCATATTGTCTTTATTAATGACTATTGAGGTTTCCGTGGTGTGTTGTTTATATCTCAAGCATTTGTGGGCCGATTTTCTCGATTTTAAATAGCAACCGATCCGGGACTATAGCATATATATTGAAGTATGAATCATGTATGTAAGCTATTTGGGGGCTACAAAAAGTTGACTTCAACATACAGACGGACATGGCTATATCGACTGCGCTATCTAAAACGATCCAGAATATATAATCTTTACAAATGGAATGACAAACTTAAATATACCCTCACTCATGGTTAAGCGTATAATAACTGCGGAACAGTTTGTTAAGTGCACGAAGTCTTGGTTGACTTCGCTTTTTTGAGTATTTGTATACAGAAAGATTCAATATCAAAAATGTATAGCTACACGATTTTTAATATAAGAAACAAATTCCAGAAATTAACACTAAACTTAAGTTGAGCTAATAAAATATTACATAACAAAATATAGGAGTCTTTATAACTCCATTTTAAATTACATTTTTGAGGTTATACCGCACAAATATCTTTAATGCATGAACTTTCTTCTAATGTCGTTCAGGAAGATTTAAATCTCCAAGAATATTTCTGAGGACTTCAATTAAAAGAGTGTTACATTCGGCTGTACCGAATCTTATATACACGAAGAAAAAAAATATAGTTGTGCATGTTTCAAAATTTTTACAAGTTTTTTAACAATATTATAGTCACAGTAACTATTTATATGATTGTGGTAACTATAATATGGTTAACTTACGATTCACATGATTGTATAAACCATATATATGGTTACAGTAATCAAGTACATATATGTTTGTGACATTCTATCGCTAGAAAATATCTGTAGTATACTTCACATTGCTAGAGGACAACATATTTTCCGGATGTGGGTCTTATATAGGAGCTATATGTAAATATGGATCGATAGACACAAAACTCATTTTTATTTAGGTTAATGTGTTTTTCGGAGGTGAAACTTACATGGCAGCTATGATTAATTGTGGTGATTTCTATATCTATTAGAATTATTAATGTTGAAATTCAACCAGATAATGATATTTATAAGATATTTATGTGCATTCAAGTGATTTTTGGAAGTGAAATTTAAATGGGGGCTATCGTCATCCATACAAAATTTCGCTTTGTGGTTTTATTTTACATACAAATTTATTTTTGCTGAAGTTTATATGGATACTGCTATTCTATAGGCATGTAACATATGCTGAATAAAATTGCAACAAAACACAAAATTTCGTTAAAACAAATAATTATAAAATAGCCCAATATATTGATTTAATGCGAGTAAAAAATTTTTTATATTCATGTACTTTGTGGCAGTTATGAAGAAATTTATATACAGGTGTTGAAAATACCGAAATTTTTCCACTTTAGAAAGTCTGGAATTTGAAGGGTGTTGGAAAACACAACAATAATCTGGGTGTGACAGTTGGATGATGGAACAGTTAAGAAGAACTTTCTTTTTAAAAAAATAATCTCTGATGTTTTTTTTATGAAATGATTAATTTTGTATACACATTTCATAATATATTAATCAGAATTGATGGTCAAATCAAATTCCAAAAAAGTCAATATTTGCAATTTACATCTATTCATATATATTTTTTTAGAAAAAAGATTATGTTCTACTTTGCAATATGAGGTTTATTTACTTCCAAAGAAGTCCACTTCTCTGCCTTTCTCTGCCACTCCACAGTGGTTTAGAAACTTTTTTTTTGGAAATAATTCGGTATCTCGGGAACTATTAGAGATATTGTTTCATACGGTTAGAGCTGTGGTGATTTTGAGTAGATTTGCATATGTTCTGCTTCCTAGCGCTTATGGGGGCCAGTGTGTGGCCGCTCAAAATTGGTTACCATATATGCAATATATGAAAAAACTTACAAATTGTTCAAAGGGGGCAAGGTTTGTGGAACTTCTGAAGAGTAAATAAAGACTTTTTATATAAGTATTTTATATTGTTGAAAACCTTAGGACATGAAGATTGATATTTTAGTAAAATTAATTTAAAAACTTAAAAAATTATAATATGGTGACTTTCCATGAATAAAAATATAAAATTTCAATTAATGTAAAATTTTAACAGTTAAAGGTAACATAACAAAATTTGGACTTAATACAGATCCAAATGTCCTTAAATCAACGGTATTATAAATTTTGACAGTTTTTATTTTAAAATACCGAAATTCCGAAACCGAAAAAAATGTGTTCCAAAAACTGAGTGTTTTTAGAAAAGTGCCTACTGTGGCGTTATTTACCGTGTGATAGTAAAAAAGCTTCGTAAGTGTTTAAGTAATATATAGGATTATACAAATATGGAACATCTTCGAGGATTTTAGAATTTTTTACTCAAACCTAAAATTATTTTTTAAAATTGGCCAACTTTGAATAGTCCTGGGGGGTATATACAGTCCCATAGAAAAATTTGTTCTACAAAAGAAAAAATATAGGGACTTTTTTGGGAAAAAACGTCAAAAATACGGCCCATTTTATATGTTCCAAATTTGGATGCGTGTAACTTTTTATAGGAACAAGATAACTTTTAGCAAGTTATTCCTATTTTATTTAGAATTATATCACCAATATAGCTGAACAATCCGTTGGCCCGTCATATCTTAAAAACCATAAAAAGATCGAGCAAAATTAAAACTAATAGCTCATGTACTCTTTCTTTGGCCAGTGTAAAATTTTTATTGCAATTTCATTCCGCATACGTTATGTACCATATAGCCATATTCCCGGTAGCAATTTATGTGGGAGCTGGGATAAATCATCGAACGATTTTTATAGTCGTCTACAGACAACTATCATAGGAATCTGGAATATATTTAAGGAAATCTGCAAAAAATTTGTGAAAACTATCAACTTTTTTGAATGTTGTCTCACAGTTTGATCCCTAATTCTGGTTCTACTTGACCAATTTTGCACATTTTCAATACCAAACAACAAAGAATATTTGGAATAATATATATTTTCATCCGCGTAAGACCTTTCCTCGAGACAATATCGTATAAAGAACTAACTTTTTATACCCACCACCAAAAATATGGGGGAATATTAAGTTTGTCATTCCGTTTGTGACATATTTATATTCGATGTCGATCTAGCTATGTCCGCCCGTTTTTTGATTGCACGATATGACCTCGTATAAAGAACTTATGGAGATGAAATTTTCCAAAAATAATTCTTATTGGTCAATTAGAACAAGGGTTATGGACAAAAAGGTTAGAAAACCTTAAAAATAGTTGACAGTTTTCAAAAATGTTTTACATTTATTTTTTAAATTTCTTGCAGACAATACCATGAAATTGTTCCTATGATAAATTCGTTAACATTCTGCTGAAAATGGTAAGAATAATACCAAATTTTCTTCCAGCCACCATGCAAATTTAACCGTATTAAATTGGTGGTATAAGATAAATATAACACTCTTATTTGTTTACTTGTTTATTCTATTAAACCCGTTAACAATTGGATTTATTAATAAATATTTCCCCCTTTTTTTTAACCATAAAAAGTTTTACTTGTAAATAAATAATTTTCCCCTATATTTAGTTTTCCAAATAAATGTTTATATTTTCTGTTATTAAATTTTTCCTCTTTCAGCAGTTGTTACAATCCGTAACATAGCAGTTGTTGTTGTTATTACTGATAATACCAATACATTACTTACCGAGTTACTATTTTCTTTTTTTTTTTTAAACACAAAAACATATAAAAGTAAATAAATACTATACTGCAGATACTTTTTTAAAGTTACTTTCAATAAAAATATGATGTATTGAATTTGTGTGCAAGTAAAACTTTGGTATATAATTTCACCAATAAATAAAATTGTATTCGCGTATTTTCACATTTATTATTATTTCTTACTTTTTTTTAACTTTTCAAATTTTCATTTTACTATCTCTACCAACTGCAATGCAATTTAATCTAATATCAAAATGTTGTCAATATTTTTTTTTTTGTAGCTGCTGATGCCGTTGTTCAGACATATTTTGCGAGGGAGAATGATGGCAAAAGAAAAATGTTGCTGTCATGTTGTTGATGTTGATGGTGTTGCAAAAAAAAAAAAAAAAAAAAAAAAAAGAGAAAAAGTTGAAATTTATTGAGAAAAAATAATAAGGGATTTAAACGGTATTTTTTTCTTTCTATTCTGCAGCTGTAATACAATTTGTTAAAATGTATTTAAAAAAATTTATACAACAAAATGAATGAAAAATATATAAATACTGCTATTCTAGCAAAAAGGATGCAAATAAATTGATTGAAAATAATGTAAATAAAAGGTAAAAGCCAAAATCATTTTTGCAAGGATATATTATTCCAATGCAAAGTATCCGGTTTTCTGTCAAAGCAGCAGCAACTAAATGATGCAAATTTGTCAAAGAAATTATTTTAAACAAAAAGAATTATAATCTCTTTATAGTTAAAGAAGATTGTTAAATTGAAAGTTTTAATACAAAGAAATATTGGGAGAAATATATTTGTATAAGCATCTTTAGTAAAAATAAAACAAAATATGTTACTAGAATTTATAGTAAAAGAAAATATTAAAAGCGGAATTATGGACAAATCTTATTAACCCATTTTTCGCCGACCGGTGATTTTAATTACCAGCACTTTTATTATTCATAACTGACAAATAAAAAGTTTTTTATTCAATATAATTTTATTTATCAATTATTTAAGGTCTTATTTATTTATTATATACTCATTTTATTTCCTTACGTAGCATAAACTATTTATATTGCGGCTTTTAGAAATTGGTAAATAAAGGTCATCAAATATATTGAAATTATTTAACCAAGATCCTATAAAATCTAACAACTATGTTTATATTTATAAAATTAAATCTTTCCTTTTCTGTTTTGAGCCCTATTCACGATATTTAATGTACACGTATCATCTAAAATTGCATGATGAATATTGTGGTGATTATAGTAACCATTGGCGAAAAACGTATGTCTTTAATGTGGTTTATGAACATGCGTTTACAATGTAAACTTTACATATGTTTTGTCATCAAAAACAGAAGCAACCGAGACAAAATAACGGTTTGGACAATATATGCACAGTTCGATCGATGAGGCGCGCCGCGGCGTTTGATTGGATTTTGGATATTGAATGGCTATCTATTCTACAATATGAAAACTATTGGAGCCAAAGTGTTCCAATTGTGTAAAAGCCATGACAATTGAAGAACGGTGCCATTTTTTGGAAGGCATTCGAGCAAAATATATATAAGCAATAAGCCCATTTGTTTCGGCTTCAATTCGTGAGTGGCTTCATCAGATGGAAATATGATTTGCTGTATGCCTTATCCTAATTCTCAGGAACTGTATAGCATAGAAATTGAACTCACGGAGCTCACGTGGTCTTCAGTTTGCTAAAAAAATGTGTAGCAGCCAAAAATTTTAGTATTTTGACAATGTAATATCAAACTACCGTATAAGTGTTATAGGCAAAATATTTTTTGGTGGACTATTTTTCTAATGCTGTAGACTCAGCTGTTGTAAATGTCTGAAAGTTGCACAGTTTTTTGTGCAGAATTGCAAAAGCTACAGGAAAAATGCAACTGGAAATTCGGTCAGAAATTGCTAGAGTTCTTCTTTACGAGAATACAGACGTGCAGGAAATGAAAGCAGAGTGGCCAAGAAAAAACCTTACAAAAGACATGCAACACACCATTCTAAAGCATGAATAAGGTTTAAAGAATATGATGCAAGCAATGTCAAAGCCACACTCTATTTATTGTGTAAGAAGTGGTACGTGCACTTACATACAAAATGTTTTAAAGTTTGCCATAAGTAATTTATATCATTAAAAAAATGTTTTTTAGGTACCTTTAAGAAATACCATCCTTGCATACATATTCCGCCGATGGTGACTATAATTACCACCAATTTTCTAAAAAACTAGAAAATCCACTGACTCCAAAGTTTGGAATTTTCTTAATTAGCATAAAAATAGGTTCAATATAAAATTTTAGGAAAATCGGTCAACGGGAACTTGGTGCGGCGAAAAATGGGTTAAGTTCAATATTTTGTATAACAAAATTTGTAGTGATTATGGAAAAAATTTTCTTTCTTAAGGAAGTATATTTTCTATTGAACATAATAAGGAGTGAGATCGTACAATTCTTAATTTCTCTTTTATCAAGTTACCTTTGTAAAACATGTCAGTTATTATGTTTAATGTCAATTATATTAATTTTTTGTTAATCTGATTAAAATGAGTGACCAGAAAAAAGTGCGTACTAAAATTATTAAATATTTTTAACAAAACCCAACTTGGTCCTACAAAAAGTTGGCCAAGCATTCAAAGGTCTGCCGTCAAACTGTTTCCAATGTTATTAAACAGTACCGGGAGAACTTGTCCGTTGATAGAAAACCTGGATCAGGTAGAAGGAATGGTCCACATGATGTTTCTAAAGCCAAAAAAAAAATAGAAAGCATTTTCAAAAGAGCTCACAACACATCCGGTAGGAAAGCAGCCCGGTTAGGTCAGTGCTCGGACTATTTGGTACGAAAAGTTAAAGCTAATGCAGGTTTAAAAACATACAAGGCTCAAAAAGTTGCTGACAGGAACTCGGCTAAAAATTTAGAGGCCAAAAACAGAGCACAGAAATTGAAGTCAAGTTTTATAAAAAAATATTCTTGCTGCATAATGGATGACGAAACGTATGTACTGGCAGATTTTTCGCAACTTCCTGGTCAAAAATTGTATGTTGCTGATGCTCTAGGGAATGTTGAAGAAAAGTTTAGGACCCAAAAGCAGACAAAATTTTCCAAATTGTGGGAATAGAAGCCAAGCATTTGTTACAACGGTCTCTATAAATACCGAAATATACATCAAGGAATGTTTATAAAAAAGGCTGCTTCCATTCATGAGACTTCATAATGTGTCCACTTATTTTTGGCCTGACTTGGCATCCTTACACTATGGTAAACAAGCCCTTGAGTGGTACAAGAACAATAATGTGGTATTTGTACCAAGAGAGGCAAATCCTCCAAACTGCCCGGAGCTAAGTCCAGTGGAGAGATATTGGGCTCCTAATAAAAGAGAATTGAAGAGCACAAAAAAGGTGTCCAAAAATGTGGTAGATTTTAAACGGAGATGGACTACCTGTTCGAGCAAAGTGACAGAAAACGTTAATGGAAGGGTTTCCGAAAAAGGTTGAAAATCTTTTCACTCTTATGGATAAAAATTCGCTATTGAAATCTGTCAGCTTTTAGAAATGTAAATTTTATTTTAAAAATTACTTTCTCTTATGAATATAAATTATCAGTAGACAAATGTTTTCTCTAATGGATGTATTGTTCTCTCAGTGGAGAATCATATTTGGCAAATTAGTCTCAAATTAGATGAGTGGTAAGTGGGTTCGGATGATGATGTCATTTTGACCAATAAGCTCCACGAGATCTTCTCAATTCGTCCTTGACTAAAGGCTCATCTAAGTCTCTGTGCATGTTCTCATTTTGTATGTACCATGGAGCTCCTGTCATGGTTCAAGAATTTTGAATGGTGTCCTCTGTGTGAGATCTATACTGCTATTGCTAGCTGTTCCCCATTACTGTATAATAACACAGTGCGACAATTGGTAGGGGTCAGTGATCGGCGGGCGTTCTGTCAGATTCGGGAAAAGTTATATCGTTAAAAAAAAATTATATAGTTCCGGCGTTTCGATTGGTCAGATCTGGGAATCGAGACATATCGATTTGAAGTTAGTAAGTATCATATAGGGAAAATTGTAATTTTTTGTGCATTTTTCATGCATTTTGACCATTTAAATATCCGAATATCGCAAAGTGATGTTCGGCAAAGTTGTTAAGCGGAATTTGAAATCATCATCAATTTAAATCATTATCAAAGTGTTCAATTAAATGTACCTGAGCCCATTCGTTTATTTGCTCTCTTTACTTTCTTGCGTGATGGTGCGCCTTCTTCTACGGAGTCTTATTCAGATGAGGATCTGACTTTATCTGGGAAAAATCAATTGTTTTTAATTAGTCAGTTAACTTTTGTGACATATATACTATCGGAGGAAACTCCCATTGTATCTTCTTCTTCATCATTCATTTCATCCACCAGGAAGTCTAGCCTTTTGCCCTTATGTAGCGTTTCCATGGGCATGGCCACTTGATGGAAGCGCTCGCCATGTTCATCCGACTCTGAGGCCAGCTGCTTGCTGAAGTATTAATGATGTTGATGCAAAAAGTGAATTTTGAGAGACAGTTTTATGGAAGTACTGCAACATCTTGGTCACAAGAGCGGGTATCGCTTATTTTTTTTTGCAGTTTTTTGCTCCGAAACTAAAAATAGGCAAAACCTATTTTTACTTTTTAAAGTATTGTTTAATAATTAATGTATCAAAATCTTTAGACACCTTGAATTTTAATATTGTATTTATTATTAATTACTTCTTTTTGGTACAGGCGTCTTTTGGGCGGACTCACATCTTGAATAAAAGAATTATAGCAATTTTTTTCTACTAAAAAATAATATCTAATTACCGAAATTTTACAATATCAGAAACGTGGATGATATGAAGTAAAACGTTGAAATGAAAATTATAATGTAAGCTTCATTGGTTTCTCAAATTTGAACTATTCCAGGTCATCTATATGTGGTGTTTTTATACCTTTTACCATGAGCGCCAAGGGTATATATATAAGCTTGTCATTCCGTTTGTAAATTCTACATTTTTCATTTGCGATCCCACAAAGTACATATATATTCTGTATCGTTATAGATAGCGAAGTCGATATTGTCATGTCCGTCTGTATGTTGAAATTCACTTTCCGTAGCTACATCAATATATCGGGAATTCTTCCGGCTCGGTTGCTATTTGAAATCGAGAAAATCGGCCAACTAATGGGTGAGATATAAGGAAAAAACCTGGGCAACGCACAGTGGAAAATTTTGGTAATTTTCGGGTCAAAAATCTGTAACTTTTGAATGGATGAGGATTTTTGTAAGATTTTTTTTTGTTGAATAGGTGGGACTTTAAGCTTTAATCTGTTTTTTTAATCATAAAAATCGAATCATAATAAAAAAAGTACTGAGCGGTTAAAAATACATTTTTGATTTATTTTAGATTTTGTATAAAAGTAAAACAAGTAAAAGAGGGGTTTCTATGTACTTTTTCATTAGTTTTAATAGTATTAACAACTGACATTTGGTAGCAGCATTTTAGTTTAGATTTTCTTAGAAAAGACGTAGACTTTAGTACCTCTATTCACACATTTTTAGACCGATTTAAAAATTTTAAACAATAATGGAGAGTCTAGGAATTAATTTTTCATAAAATGAATATTTCATGAAATTATTTAAGTTTTTATAAAAGTTCTAGGTTTTTTTTTTAATAGTTTAAATCCTAGTCAAAGTTGCGTAGGTAAGCCAAAAAACATACTTATATTTTAAGTGAATAAATTTCAAATCTGCTAACAACATATGCAAAGCTCATATTGAAAATAGAATCTGGACAGATACCCTTTCCAACAAGGTAAAATAATCCTAAAACCAATAATTATAAATATTCAAAATATGCCCTTGAATATGATATAATTTTAACTCTCCAAATAGTGTCCTCTGTCGCCATTTTCGAATATTTCTGTTGACATAATAACTATAATTTCTGCAAATAATTATTGCTGGACATCTTAGCTTGACGATAGAACTTGTTTTATGGTTAATTTCAAACGTTTGCAAAAATCAATTATGAGATGCATACACCTTATATTATCCACTGTGCAACGTCGATTTTTGGCCTTATTTTGATCTATATCTGGATTACTAAGTCATTAAAAAAGACAATATGGATACCTAATGATAGATATTTCAAAGTCTATTGCAACAATGTATATAGCAATTTGGACCTACAATAGGTCAAAAACGGGAAAAATATTTTTTAACCCGAATTTTTTTTATCCAAAAAAATTTTTTGTTTTAAATTATTTTTCACTAATGAATTTTTAAAAAATTAAAACAAAAAATTTGAAAAAATTAAAAAAAATGAATTTAAAAAAATAATTAAAAAATTTTTTTTTTAACAAAATTTTTATTTTAATTACCCAAAAATATTTAAAATTTGTATTTTAAAGTGTTACTTGTTGAAGGGGATATAAGCTTCGGCACAGCAGAATATACTTAGCTCTCTTACTTGTTTCAACTTATTCATAATTGTGTTTTAATAATTAATATCGTGATGAAATTCGACATAAACAAGTTTTATATGAACCTAAATCTTTCTACCAACTTTTATGAGATCGATCCATAATTGACCATATCAGAAAAATATAATTTACATAAAACGATATTAACATAAATTGGACATAAGTTATTTAAAGTTTTAAGAAAATAAACACTCTATCAAATTCTGTACACTTCGGACTTTAATTGATTTAAGTCCTCATAGAAGGCCAAAACTACGTATTGATGGTGGGTATACATGATTCAGCACAGACGAATATGACACTCTTACTTTTGTTTTTTTTTTAATTTTTTCACTAAAAACAAGCAATTCCAAATTCGGAAAATGGTGATAAAAGAAATATATATTTGTTGTAGAAATAGTATCACTTCTCAGGTAATGTTTTTGTTGCACAGTATTGTTTATAGTGAATGTTGAACCTGTTTTTAAAGTTTTGTTTGCATTGCGATCAGCATTTGCTCCCTACATATACTATTTATGTTAATTTTTTTTTGTCTCATGATTTATATTAAACAATTGAAATCAAGTGGCTATAAAAAATCTTTTAATTCATGTACTCAAATCCATTTGGTTAGACATTATGAAAACCACTTAGTAAATTGAAAATAACAAAAGTATATATGATCTGTTAGTATGATTAAGTTGTCTAACCCGTATCAAATGCACAAGACTTTAGCACTTTTAATCCGTGTACAAATATTTCAGCTTCTGTTTGTTGATTTTTTCTTCTTCTTGTCTTGTCTATTATATTCTTTTCTTTTTAATTTTCTATATTTTCACATACTTTTATTGGAACATAAAATGACTGAAATTCTGCTCATACATGTCTTATAATTTACTTCAATGGTAAAAGAAACCACAAGTATGTAAACTTGTTAGACGTTTCGGTTCGTTGTGTTTCACTTCAGTTTGTTTGAGTTTGGTTCTTATGCTTTATTATTGAATATTTTCACACATTCTGGTGTAAGCGCCTGTCTAACTTACATTTGGCCGCAAAAATCTACGAAACTGTCATATGCACACACATACTAATGCATAAGAACATAGCGGGAAAAATATGCAATATAGAGGTCTTCCTAAAGGCCTTAATTTACAGACACAAGGACTTCCAGCCGCATTGAAAACTCGTTTAAATTTTACAAGGCGTGTCATACTCGCTTCTGTTATAGGGCTGATAGAAGGTCTACTTAAGAAGGCATATTATTAGAATGTCTTCCGTTGAAGGCCTGTAATTACCTAGCAGTTCTAGGAGACAGTGCCGAACTAGTGATTTTACCCATCATTTAGGGTGGGAACTAGTTACTTCAATAGCTACGTGACTTGTTATTTTAACACGTCCATGTCCTAATCAGGGGGTCAATTGACCCTTATTGACTACAATGAGACTGTCTAATAGCTGGTCCAAAGTAGTCAACGCATTGGATTTACATACTGGTTAAATAGCGACAGTTACCTAAGTGGTAACTTGATCAGCTACATAACTAGTTATTTTAACATGTACGGGTGATAATTGACCTCAAATAGTCAGCTAAAAAGACATATCATAGGCAGTCCAATAGACGATTGCTTGTAAACAAACCTTTCCAAGGCAACTCTACAATGGATTGCTTCTGGTGGGTAAAATAACTACTTCCTAAGGTGCAGTACACAATAAACGTGACTATTGACTTCATGTTATGTTACATGGGATATCAGTATACTTAAGCAAATTAACTGTATGAGAATTATATCAACATAATTTGTATAAAACCAGTTTGAACAAGTTACTCACAAAACGTTGAATGTGACTACACTCCAGATTACTTAGAGACATTTAAGTGACAATTGTCTTCACGCTAGATTACCTGGGATGTATAAAGTAACCAATTGACTTCTCTCTGCACTAAAAAGAGCACATACATGTCAAATGACCAAAATATATAAATTGGAGTCAGCCAAGTGATAAGACATTTGTGACGATTACTGTCTATAAGGGATACATTGACTACTTGCTTAACTGCTGGGTATTCAATAGTGCTAATACTCCAGCATTTGAGAAAAATCAGAGAGCGGGCTTGAACTCATAACCTTTTATTTGCAATACAATATTGAATGTGTATGAACTTTTTCAGAAGGAGAAGCAAAGTCCTTGTAGAACATTTTCTGTGTTCTTTTAGAAGGCCTACAAAGTGAAGCCCCAGCCATTTTTCCCGCTGGGAAGATGTGGTAATTGTGTGAGTGTGTGGAGAATGTGTACATGTAAACAAAGTCTGGGGCAGATTATAGTCTGACATACATAAATATTTATTGCCTCCCCTACAGCGTGTGTGGAAATTCATAAGTATAAACGTAGAAGAATGAAAAAAAAAACGAACATGTTCATACTAAAAACGAAAAAAAAAAACACACACACAAAAGAGACAATTTAAAGACTCCAAGAAGATGTCAACGATAGAATAAAATAAGATAAGTCGCTTCTCAAACGATTTCCTATTTACTTTTATGTACAAACGTACTTGCTTGTATGTATGTACTCTCTAAACCACAAACAACAGCTAAATTTACTAACACTGAATAAAGACAGCAGCTAAACAGCTAAAAAACCGAGAGAGTTAAACTAAATTTGTGCAAAAATAATATATGGATATTACTTCATTCTTACATACTGACATACATACAAAGAAAGAAAGATACATTAGACCTGACCTTAAAAAATAGATTCGTTTTGAATGGGATTTATTTTGTTTTTTTGAAAACTTTGGGTAACTAGAACCCGTGCCGGAAATCAATAGAAATAATGCACAGTTAATCCATAAATTTGACTAGTCGAAAAGATAAGATATACATTTTATACATATATCAAATGCATAATATATAAGAACATATTGGGATATACAAAAAAAGTTTAAAGTTATTGAAAGCAGCTTTGCGATTAGAGAAAGTTTAGCCTAAATATGAAATTTTATGATGTCTCTAAAGCCAAAAAATTGAAAGCATTTTCAAAAGAGTTCCCAACACATCCGGTAGGAAAGCAGTTCGGTTAGGTCAGTAGTCGGACTATTTGGTACGAAAAGTTAAAGCCAATGCAGGTTTAAAAGCATACAAGGCTCAAAAAGTTCCTAACAGGAACTCTGCTAAAAATGTAGAGGCCGAAGACAGAGCACGGAAATTGAATTCAAATTTTATACAAAAAATATACCTGCTGCATAATGGATGACGAAATGTACGTATGGAAAATTTTTCGCAGCTTCTGGGTCAATTTTTTTATGTTGCAGATGCTCGAGGGAATGTTGAAGAAAAGTTTAGTACCCAAAAGCAGACAAAATTTCCCAAAAAGTTCTTGGTATGACAAGCAGTATGCAGTTGCGGCAAAAAAGCCAAACATTTGTTATAAAGGGCTCTATAAATACCGAAATTTACATCAAGGAACGTTTACAAAAAAGGATGTTTCCATTCATAAGACTTTTTAATGTGTCCACTTATTTTTGGGCTGATTTGGCATCTGTCACTATGGTAAGAAAGGTATTGAGTGGTACAAGAACAATAATGTGGTATTTGTACCAAGAGAGGCAATTCCTCCAAACTGCCTGGAGCTGAGTCCAGTGGAAATTTTGTCTGCTTTTGGGTCCTAAACTTTTTTTCAACATTCCCTCGAGCATCAGCAACATCTACGTTTTGACCAGGAAGCTGCGAAAAATCTGCCAGAACATTCGTCATCCATTATGCAGCAGAAATATTATTTTTATAAAATTTGTCTTCAATTTCCGTGCTCTGTTTTTGGCCACTAAATTTTTAGCAGCGTTACTGTCAGGAACTTTTTGAGCCTTGTATGTTTTTGTACCTGCATTGGCTTTAACTTTTCGTACCAAATAGCCCGAGCACTGCGCTAACCGGGCTGCTTTCCTAACGGAGGTGTTGGGAACTCTTTTGAAAAAGCTTTCTATTTTTTTGGCTTTATAAACATCATGTGGACCATTCCTTCCACCTGAACCAGGTTTTATATCAAAGGAGAAGTTCTCCCGGTACTGTTTAATAACATTGGAAACAGTTTGATAGCAGATCTTTGATTGTTTGGCCAACTTTTTGTAGGACCAAGTTGGGTTTTGTTGAAAATATTTAATAATTTTAGTACGCTCTTTTTCTGGTCTCTCATTTTAATCAGATTAACAACAAATGAATATAATTGAAATTAAACATAATAACTGACATGTTCTACGAAGGTAACTTGATCAAAAAAATAAAATCAAATAATACTTGGGTTAAAAGTTTTAATGAAAAACTTGTGTTAAGAATTTTTCGATCTCAGTCCTTATACGCTAGGTACTCTACTTTGGGGCCTTGAGACTCCGCCCCTATTGGTGTTTAAAGTCTAATTTAAAAGACTTTAAAGTCGGACTATCTGTTTAGAAATTACAGCTTTATTAGTAGCTTTGACTTAATATGTGTTCAGTTAAAATGCGTATAACTTTGATATTTTTCAATCAAAATTAATGTTTTACATCTTGTTAGACAGATAATTTTCTCTAATGTAATAGATTGAAAAGGTTGGTTAAATTGCAAACTTTTTAAAAAAAATTGGAAAAAGTATCTATGTTTACACAATTTGCAATAGATTTTCGGCACGGGTTCTCATTATTCGACTGATCTTAATATCCATCCAAAGCAAATATATTTTTTAAGGGCCGCTTTAATGCACATGCATACATACTTATATTTAATCAGTTTGTAGTTGTAGGGATGTAGATAATGTACTTATGTATACTACTGTATACTACAAATACACAAGTTTATATACACTTGTAATATTGAGATTACATGGATTTAAAAGAGCTAATTCAAAAGCTCCATTATATTTTCTACTGATTGTTTTGTAAGTACTGCTATGTTAATGTTTAAAAATTTACATAATTTGCTAAATTTAAATTTGTCAAAATTTCAAAATGAATTGAATTCGTTTGTTAAGTAGGTATGTAGGAATTTTTAATAATATAATGACAAATTTCAGCTTTAGACGAAAAGCCTTTAAAAATCTTTAATATTGTTACGTTTTTACCTTTTCAAAAAAACGTTGGTTTATTTCTATTACATAAACCGGATACTTTTGAAGGCAAATGAAAGCCGTTTAGTAGCTTAAAATTTGTAACAACTCTTTATTTACTTAAAATGTACAACAACAACAGTTTAAATAGTCACTCAATGTTTTTATACTCGTTTAAATAAACACACACACTTTATAATGTACAAGTATAGACTGGTAATGCAGTTGATGTCTTTACTTAACGATGATTCAAATCAAACTCACTCTTTTGGTGTTCTCACGGCCAATTTATATACACTGCGTTACCATCTAGAAAGCTATATTTCTATAACGATCTTAAAACTAGAATATTCGAATTCTAGAGCTTTCAATGTTAGTCATTAATCATTTATTGTTTCCATACTTACATACAATGCTCAACTCAAAGCTTTTATTCAATGTTGTATGTTTCACATACAGCAATGGTAATAATACCCACAGATTTGTTAAAGTTTGAGAAGCGTTAAAACAGTTATATTTAAATTCAAGTACAATTTCGTAACAGAATACATGGGCAATTCTGATTATTATATTGGACATCTGGAGTAATTGCCCGTGGCTTCTATAGTTTTAGCATATAATGTTTTATTAAGGTATAGAGAATTTCTATTTAATACTATTCGATTGGATTTGCATAATATCTTTTCATTAAAAGTTGTTTAAAACCACGTTGAGTTTATCTGCTCAAATTGATATCAACAGATAGTCACTATAGACAATATTGTATAAGAATTTAAATTTATTTCCTAAAATTCAAATAACAAACAACCGAAACGATGCAGACTTGCCGATTCGTTTGTATGTCTGACGAGGTCCATTTTGATATAAACGGCAATGTCAATAAACAAAATTTTCTAATATGGAGTGACTTCAACCCACAGATACTCCATGAGACGGAAATGCATCCAGCTCGAGTAACAGTGTGGTGTGCAGTTTGATCAAGTTGCATTGTTCCGGTCGTACTGTTGCGGACATCGCACCGCACGAATCTTCTAAACTTCTGGCCTAATTACAAAATGATGTATAAATGAGGGTTGAGGAGGACATTGGCTTTAAGAAAATATAATTATGATCACAGCGTTAGAATACAAGGTGAGATACAGGGTATCAAAGTCTATTACCTGTGGTTGGGAAAACTGTACATCTTGTAATTTGCTCTTATTTTTATTAAATTTAAAAATAACATCTAAAAGGTTGTTTGGCAATAAGAGTTAAATGAGATTGTAAAATCCCTAGCTTAATTGTTTTTAATATTTTTCAAAGAATTTTTTAAACATTTGTAATATTTTACATACACGCAGAGAAAAAATATAGTTGTGCATGTTTACAGTTTCCACATTTTTAAAAGTTTTTTTTTTTTTAACAATATTATAGTCACAGTAACTATTTACATGATTGTGGTAACCATAATATGGTTATCTTTAAAATTCACATGATTGTATAAATCATATATATGGTTACAGTAAACAAGCTTATGTTTGTGACATCCATTTTTATACCTTTCACCTTCGTGAGAATTTCCACAATATAATTTTCCGACCCTATAAAGTATATATATTCTGAATCTTTATAGATAGCGGAGTCGATTTAGCCATGTCCGTCTGTCTGTCTGTTGAAATCAATTTTCTGAAGACCCCAGATATCTTCGGGACCCAAATCCTTAATAATTCTATCAGACATGCTTTCAAAAAGTTTCCTATTTAAAATCAGCAAAATCCGTCCATTAATAACGGAGATATGAGCAAAAATCGGAGACAACCTCTATGGCCTATTTTTTTATCTATATCTCGATTACAAAGTCATAAATATAGACAATATGGATATCTAATGATAGATATTTCAAAGTCCATCGCAACGATGTATATAAGGCTACACAAAGTTGGACCTACAATGGGTCAAAATCGGGAAAAATATTTTTTAACCCGAATTTTTTTTTACAGAAAACATTCTTTTGTCACAAATTTTTTTCACTAATAAATTGAGAAAAAAAAAAATTTAAAACTTGGAAAAAACTTTTAAAAAACAATTTTAAAAAAATTTTTTTAAATTTTATTTTTTAAGTATAATTTGGTGAAGGGTATATAAGATTCGCCGAATATAGCTCTCTTACTTGTTATGATTAAGGTTTTCCTATATTATGTTGCTTTCGGCTAATTGATATCATAATCTGAGAACAACATTTTATGATATTAAGATTCATCATAACAATGGTTGTCACAAACATATACTTGTTAACTGTAACCATATATATGATATATGAATCTTAAGTTTACCATATTATGGTCACCACAATCATGTAAATAGTTACTCTGACTATAATATTGGTAAAAACTTTTATAAATGTTGAAATTGTTACTATAAACATACACAACTATATTTTTTCTCTGCGTGTAGTTGATAAAAATATCACTAATAAGATATTTTTTAATCGATATATGGTTGAAAAGCTTGTCATGTCTTGAAAATGTTTGGTGTGACACCTGTCGCCATGTTAATCATGTCCACATTATTTGTATTATATCAACACATTTGTTTCCTTTAAATCGTTTATATTTCTAAATCATTGAAATTGTGATAATTATGCTTCTAATACTATATCAGAAATCATTTCCATGTTTCATTCCATTGCTGTAGTCATTTGATTGGTGCCCCGATAGACTAGATGATAGTGTACTGTGCTATCAGTCTGAGGGTTGCGGGTTCGATTACCACCAGACGATACAAAAGTCTTCGCAGATTGTGTTTGTTAAAAAAATCTCATTAAAAAAAGTTTAGTCTGTTTTTTTACTTTTTTATAAGTTTTAGGAGTATCTTTGCAGAGCTGATGAACCTCTTTATATCCCTCACACCAAACCTGTTTCAAAACATTTCACTTTAATTGAAAAGAATTAACTCCTTTCGATGATGACATGACATACGATATCAAAAATGGCTATGAAGTATATGAACGTATACAACCTTTATAATAAAATGTCGTAATTCAAGTTAACAATAGCAGCATATTTGGGTGAAATACTTGAAATATTTATTTCAACTAATACGATGATACACACAACACACAGATACAAAATTACCAATGGAGACATACAGACACAAACGCACTAAGAATTACATACACATAATCATTGTAATCGTATATAGTATGTATGAGTTGGATATACAAATACATACAAGTATTTATTTATCTCTTGACTTACCTTACTCAAGCAGAAAACCCACAAATACTTACAGACAGACGTAATCAAAGATATTCTTACATATGTATATTAGGGTGGCCCCGTTTCTATTTATGAAAAATAAGGCGTCGATGATGCCGACTAAAATTAAAGTTTAGTTTGTTTGAGAAAACCTTTTCTCAACATTTTTGAGAAAGTCGCTCTCAATGCCACCCTAATGTATGTATAGAATACATCCCAGCAGTTCTACTAGTAGAAAATGTATCTTTTATAAAAAGTACTTTTCACTAATATGTGATCGCTTGACTAACCGCAATTTATATATTTTTGGGTCATTTGACACGTATGTGCTCTTTGTAGCGCAGAGGGAAGTCATTAGTTACTTTATACATCCCCGGTTATCTAGAGTGAAGTCAATTGTCACTTTAGTGTCTCTAAGTAATCTAGAGTGTAGTCACTTTTAACATTTATTTTTAATTGTACTTTGGAAAGTATATATTTTACTCACCTCACCTTTACAATGTATTGGAGAGTAGTCGGAGGAAGGTGTGTTTACAAGCAATCATTTATTGGACTATCTAGCTTCCGCATAGTACCCGTACATGTTGAAATAACTAGTTATGTAGCTAATCAAGTAACCAATTAGGTTGCTAGTAAGGTATCTAACTCTTTGTAACAGGTATGTGAATCCTATGCGTTGACTACTTTGGACCAACTATTAGACAGTCTATTTGTAATCTATGTAGGGTCAATTGACTTATTGCTTAGCACGCGCACATGTTCAAAAGACTAGTCACGTTAAAATAACAAATATCACTAGCTCGGAACAATCATTCAGAACTGCTGGGATGTTGGTATTATATATGTATTGCTCACATACATACATTTTCATTTACAATAACATTTCTTTTTTAATTTTTGTAGTAGTATTTGATGTATTTTGTTTGTTTTTTTATTTCTGTCAGCTCTTCGTTTACGTATTTGTTGTATATCATCTGTGCTGAATATACCTGGCAAAGTAAGATTCCACAGATGTTAAAAAGTTCAAAAGATATATAAAATAAATGAATGAAGAAGAGTAAGCCAATTCAAACCAGCCATTAGATGCACTATAATTTGTAAATATATGTGCATGTCAGAGACAAATTTATTCTTTACGATCAGAGTAATATCTGGGTGTTAGACCATTGTTTTTTAAGGCGTAACGGGAGCCAATTCAAAAGCGTTATATGCAGCTCATGGTAAAACCACTTGACAACATTTAATAATGAAATAGTTTTCGAATATTTCTAAAACAAAGCAATTGAGAATGGATATCGAAGGATATCGATCACTTTGTAGCGTCATATATTTTGACTTCTAAAGTTTCTTTAGCAAAAGGATTCGTATAACGAAATCGAAAAATATTTATTTGCCAATAATTGAGTTCAGTTTCGTTATTGCTTAAGATTCGCTGTTATTGAGTGTTTGAATTCATTCCTATTCAGCAATAATGTTGTAGGGTATAAAATAAAAACGGAACTATAGAGATAAAAGTCAAAAGTGTATTTTGCGGGTAATACGAACCAATGAAGTTATTGTACTTCAGATCCATACATACAGACAAACACACATATACTCCTACAGTCTCTCGCACTCGACACACATGCACATGAATCTGTGTTTATAAACATAGTGGTTGGTTGTTGTATGCATCTTTTTTCTTTTTACGTTTTTTACTTTTTACTTATATTCACTTATAAAACATCATAAATTAGATGAGCTCATGAAAATTGTTGTTCATTATTTAAAACAATTTCGGATACTTTTGTTTTAGGACTAACCAATTTGTTGAAATGTCTAATCAAATTCATATTACATTCTTTAATGTAACATGAATTTGCCTATAGTTTCTTTGGTACAAATATGACAGACTCTTTGAAAAGGTATTTTTTTATACATAAACTATATAACCAACAGCTAGTGATAGACCAATTTGAGAAATTATATCAAAAACAGATGTAAACTTTCATTTTACTTGACATATACACATACTACTTTTTATGAAGCTACCCTAATGCTTTTACTATACAAAGTATAGCTATAATTTGAGAAAAGACTGACACAACTCTAAAAATCTACTTTGAAATAAAATAATTTATATTTTTTAATCATTGTATATTGAAGAATTTGTTCCAAAACTGCTCAAGTTATTATCTAATTTAAGAGCGAATTCGATGTTAAGTTATTGTTTCGAATTTTAGTTCATATTGATTCCATATATGGCCATTTCCATGGTCAAGAACGTGACATTCGTTCACCTTTGAAGTGATAAAAAAGAATTCTTAACACATTATTTTTATTATTTTTTTTTCTATTTTTTGATAGGATTTTGTAGCACTATGTTTAGTGCGCAATAAGAATGGAATATATCAAATAGAACTCGTTTTCGACTGTACGTAGAAAATTGCAAAAATCTACTGATTATTTTTTAGTTTACAATCGTTAGTATGATTTAACACGCGACATAATTTCCCGTCACATTTGTAATAAGGATTTTTTCAAGTAATTTCAATAAAAGCTTCGTATTTATTGCTTTTTCCAATGTTTGCAAGTAATGCTCAAATTTATCTGTTTATTTTGCATAGTTTTTCCTCCTATCGCAGAACTTTTACTATCTTCTACCATATTTTCCCATTTTTATACCCTTCACCATGAGTGGCAAGGGTATATATAAGTTTGTCATTCCGTTTGTAATTACTACATTTTTCATTTGCGTTATATATATATAGGAAGACGATATAACCATGTCCGTCTGTATGTTGAAATCAACTTTCCGTAGCCCCCAAATAACTTAGAAAAACATAATTGATACATCAATATATGGGGAATTCTTCCGGCTCGGTCGCTAATTAAATTCGAGAAAATCGGCCCACAAATGGCTGAGATATAGGGAAAAAACCGGGACAACCTCGACTTTTGTCCTTTTTTTTTTATCTATATCTGGATTCCTATGTCATTAATATGGATATCTAATGATAGATATTTCAAAGTCCATTGCAACGATTTATATAAGGCTATAGTAGTTTGGACCTGCAATGGGTCAAAATCGGGAAAATTATTTTTTAACCCGAAAATTTTGTTTTACCATAAACATTTTTTTTTTTAACTAATAAATTTAAAAAACAATTTGGAAAAAAATTTAAAAAAAAATTGTTTTTTTTTTTTTAAATTTTGAAAAACGATTTTGAAAAAAATGTTTAATTTTTTTTACCTAAAAATATTTAAAATTTTTATTTTAAAGTATAATTTGGTGAAGATTCGGCACAGCCGAATATAGCTCTCTTATTTGTTCTTTCATCATCTTGCTTTTGTTTTTCGATTGCCCTTCACGTCGTCTCAGCTTGTGTTTCGAAATATTGTTTATACTTACTTGTATTTATTTCATTTTTTCCAAATATCGCATTGTTTCCTACCTCCATCTTTCGATATACGTTTTATGAATCTTAATTGAGTTTACTGGAATTATTATATTCAGCAACTTTTCTTAGTTAAAGCCTTGTATTTTGTTTTTAATTTAAATTTCCAGTTACTTGATTGTAGCGATCGCAGAGTACTGATAACATATGATGATTTGGTACCAGAACGTGACATTAGAACTTGCACAAAATCAAATGTTAACTGGTTCACCCAATTTGGTTAGTTTTATATTTTCTATTACTAGAAAATATCAGTTCCAATAAAGTTTTTCTTTTATTTTGCTCCAAAACTTTTTACCTCTTTAACCTGCTTTAAGTTAGCTATCAGCAGTATCTATTTGTGCCACATTTCAATTTTCTATGTCTCCTCTTTGTTTTTGAATATCGGACATATATTTTTTTCAAAAATTATGGGACGGTAGTCATAAAATCCCGTCGTAAGATTTATGCTTACTTGAAACAAATTTGTGTTAAAGTTTTTACCGATATTTATGTGCGTTAATGGATTTTTCTGACGTGGGCCTTATATGGTACCTACAAGAAACGACCGTCATAAAATATTATGCGTTGATATGTACGTATGCATTTGATTCTTACTTTGGTTCAATTTCGGCTCAATAACAATATTTACAAGAGTTTTGTGGTTGTTATATTTAATCTCGGAAGTTGACCTAGTAGGGGAGCTATGACCAATTGTGAACTGATCGTCATAAAATCCAACATACAACTGATATGTGTAACATTTTTTAAGATATTTATGGAGGTTAATTTGTTTTTCGAAGGTGGTACTCATATGAGAGCTATGACCAATTATATGGGTGTTATGTCCTAATATGGGCTGATCTTCAGAAAATTATGTGCGACGATTTTTGTGTACATGAATACAATTGCTATCGAATTTCAAACTGATAACGATATTTATAAGAGATCTATGTGTATTTAAATATTTTTTAGAAGTGAACCTATTTCCAAATATGAAGATACATGCAGAAATTACATTTTTGCAAATATACAACTGATCTGTGTAAAAGTTTGCACCGATCTTCATAAAATTTAGTACGACGATTTGTATATAAATGAGGATTATTGGCTTCGAATTTAAACTTGATATAAAACTTGTTCATAAAAGATTTAGGCGGATTTAAGTGATGTTCGGAAGTGGTATATTGGTTATATTGGAACAATTACCAATTCTGGACCGATTTTCATAAAATTTAGAACGCCAATTGATTTATATATGTATAAGAATTAATTGTGTCGAATTTTAACCTGATAGTAATATTTATAAGAGATTTATGGCATTTAAAGTGATTTTTGGAAGTGAACTTTATATGGTGGCAATGGTCAAATATGGGCCGCGCACGGTGGCTCAGAACTTAACTTCATCGGACAAAAGTCCATTTTTAGATTTCCAAAATTTTAATGCCATTCAATAATAAACATATTAAACCTAAGGTAGGCAAAAAATTAATATTGGTAATTGTGGACGTGTCATGCTGTTAAAGGCAAATATTACTCGTAAACTATTATCGATAATTGGCTGATTTTTTTTATTATGCTGGTAGGATAACAGTGTTTAAGAACTGGTATGATGTTTCACTGTACCGTTTATACCAGCAAATTTTAATTTAAATGGAATAGTACTCCTTAGGGTCAAAAGGGGTTAAACAAATGTTACTGCCAGAAGTAAGCCCAAAGTGTCCTCTTTAATCCCATATATACTTCTTGATTCGATTGTAGAGCACTTGTTTAATTTAAATGAAATTACTCCCAACATTTTTTCTATTTTTATTTTAGACTGAATTTTGAAGATCTTTCGATTACATTTACTCGACTTAGCACACCTAAAAATGTTCTCCCAAAATAGGACTTTATCGGTTGTAAATGGTTAATTTATATAGGTATCTACACAAATTTCGAAAGTTACAGAGTTTTTGCCAATAAAATACGATCCTGAGCCACTGTGGGCCGATCCGAACAAAATGTTCCGGGAAGAAAATTGAATGGGGTCTAGGAGAAAACAAGGACCGAGTCATTTTCAACAAAGCTTGTTTTTTTATCATAGGAACAATGTGCGCAAAATTTCATGGTGGTATTTGCAATATATTGATAGAAAATAACAAAACTTGTTTTAAAAACATCTCAATTTTTGGACGTTGCCTCACATTAACTCCTTAACTCTGGTTCTACTTGAGCGATTTGCTTATTTGCAATAAAGAATATTTAGGGAAAATATTATACCCCTAAGTCCTACCCTCGTGGCCCTATCGTGCCTTCAACATATTTTTTTAATACATAACACATTTTGTAATATATATATTGTTAGAAAAAATAATTTGTTTATTAACGTTTTCATTTTCATCTTCGTTTCCGGTGGAAATTTCTGTGGAAATGCTTATATGAAAATATTTTTCTAAATACAATGGGTCAATTCACAAGGGTCTTATCATGTCATATTGTCATAATGTCCTAATATTTCACAATGGTTTTTATTGCTTTTCAAGCAAAAAATGTCCTAAAATAATACTACTTTCTATTATTATTGTGTTATCTATGTTTATTGTGTTATCGTAACGAACCAGCAGAAACCAACGCCGAATGCCTAAGAGTCGGTTAAGCCGAGCCGCCGAGTCGTGATATATTAGGACGTTATGACAATATGACTGATAAGAGACCTTGTGAATTGACCAAATATTATAACTGAAAAGTCTATTAAAAAACAATTTGGAGCTATTTATTTTAAAAAAGTACTATTTAGTGCGATTTTGGTACTATTTCAAAAACTTTGTTTTTCATTTCTCAAATAAACTGAAACATCTGTAAGAATTAAGTATAACAATATATCCTGACAAAAAAAAAAAACCAAATTTTGAGTTATGACGATCTCTTTTATCATTTTGCAAATGAGCGACATATGTGTGTGTATGTGTGTTATAAGATGATTTAATATTTTTATTTCAATGTATTTGTAGTTTTCTTGAAATGTTTACGAGTGTGGGTATAAATAAGCACATACATATCTATCTTTTTACCTTTTACACATTCATATGGAAAAATGAATGTGATTGTAATTCGTATAAATTTGTGGTAATTGAATTTATTGAAGTGTATTTACATGTATGTGTATGTAGTATGTATCTGTGTATATTAAACTATGTATTTGTGTTTATCTGCTTAATGAAATATATATACATATATGTAAGTATGTACAAGTGTAAATGTGGTGTGGTTTGCTTTAGTATTTGTGAGTGTTACACCACCAAGTTGTTTTTTTTTTTTTTTTGATGAGCAAATTGTTATATAACAACAATACCAACAATAAAGTTTATTTAAATTTAAAGTACAAATAAGTATATCAGCTCATTTTTATGAATATCAAATGAAAATGGTAAATGCTAAAATGAGTGTGTCAATAGCATTTTCTAATTAAATGTTTTATATTTATCTTATTAATAATGTAGAAGATGATGAAGATGTTAACAGAACAAAACATGATTTAAATATTAATCAACAAGTTGTGAAATGTAAATGAGATAAAGGAGAAGAATTTGTATAAAAAGACGTAAATGTAAAATTTAATCACATTAAAAATATTTAAAATTTTATGTATGGGTGGAATTTTTCAACAGATCTTTGTTAAAAATCAGACTTTCTTTTTAATCTATTGTAGTAAAATGTTAGCAGATGTTTAACTGGCTTGAATTTTATCGATGGATATATGTTAACACTTACTTACTGACAATTTTTATACCCACCATCAAAAAAGATAAACGGAATGACAAAATCAATATACTCATTCTGTTTATAACAAATCGAAATATTCATCGCAGATCCATTCTGGATCCTTATGAAATTCTAAGTGTATATAGCTATGTCCGTCCGTCTGTCTGTATGTATGTTGAAAACACGATAGGGCACAAACACAAGGATCTACCTAGCTAAAACTTTCAAAAAATACTCTTTGTAAGATTTGTGTGGTATTGCAAAAGATTTCACATAGCCCCACTTTTATACTATATTCAGACATGTACCTTAATTGCGCAATTAAGGTCTTAATTGAGCTCAATTTATTATACAAGAGCTCAATTAATAAATTGCGCAATTAATAATTAATTGTATCACGTAAAATTCGAAATACAACCCTTGTCTCAAGTATGTTTACTGAGAAGTATGTTCAGTGAGAAGAAAAAATGATGTACAATGGCAAGCCGAATGTCAAAAAAGTAAACAAACAAATGAAAAAGTAAAAAAAATGTCCGGCAAAGTTTTTTTAGGTTTATTTAATTTTCTCAACAAATTTAATAATTAATAAATTGTTAAATAAAGTCAATTATATATTTCTCAAATTAAACAGGAGGAAGAGACTGGCGTTGAGTGAGACCAGTAAAGAATTGAGTAAATTAAATTTAGTACCTATGTTTGAACACTAAATTTAATTGAGACAATTGAGAATGCATGTCTGAACATAGTATTTCTTGAGATATTGAATTTTTATAATTTGTTGCAAATTGTTCTAGTTTAAATTTTAAACTTTTCTTTTTCTGTAATTTAATTAGGATTAAAATTTTGCTTTAGAAAATCTATTTTATGCTTACACTGAGGACTGAGATCGAAAAATTCTTAACATACAATTTCCGTGCTCTGTCTTTGGCCTCTAAATTTTTATTAGCGTTCCTGTCAGGAACTTTTTGAGCCGTGTATGTTTTTAAACCTGCATTGGCTTTAACTTTTCGTATCAAATAGTAAAAGCACTGAGCTAACCGTGCTGCTTTCCTACCTGATGTGTTGAGAGCTCTTTTGAAAATGCTTCCTATTGTTTTGGCTTTAGAAACATCTTGTGGACCATTCCTTCTACCTGAACCAGATTTTCTATCAACGGACAAGTTCTCCCGGTACTGTTTAATTACATTGGAAACAGTTTGACGGCAGACCTTTGATTGTTTGACCAACTTTTTGTAGGACCAAGTTGGGTTTTGTTGAAAATCTATATAAATATATAAATGTCTTTGTAAGTTTGTTTGTTTAGGCGTGATGCTCAAGCCTAAACGGCTGAATCGATTTTATTGAAATTTGTAACGTAGATAAATCCCTACTTGGAAGCGTCAATAGGCTATAACTTTTTTTCAATACTTGGACCAGAAAAGGATAACAGGGGGAAAACCGTTTTTTTTTTAAATGAAATCCTTACATATTTTTCTTACTACGACAGGAGTAGCGAAGCGCACTGGGTCAAGCTAGTATTTAATAATTTTAGTACGCACTTAATCAGATTAACAACAAATGAACATAATTGACATTAAACATAATAACTGACATGTTTTACAAAGGTAACTTCATCAAAAAAAAAAAAAAAATCAAATAATACTTGGGTTAAAAGTTTTGATGAAAAACGTGTGTTAAGAATTTCTCGATCTCAGTCCTTACTTATATATGTAAACAAAATGTAAATTAAACATTTTAATTCAATTTTAAAATATTTCAATTTTCACAAAAATTTTCCAATACAATATGTTCTTTTAATAAACTTAAAATTCCAAAAAATAAAATAAAATAAAATAAATAAATTAGTTATTTCCATTAAATGGAATCAATTTAATGCTTAAATAAACACAGCGTATAAATTAAATATTTTCCAAATACAAACATACTCTTTTTTCCTTGTATTAAATGTTAAAATGTAAATTAAAAATATATTTTGTGTTCATTATATTAAAATCCTAATTAAAATATATAATTGGTCAATTAACAAGGTCTCTTATCATGTCATATTGTCATAATGTCCTAAGAGAATATGCTTTTGACTTCTTGGGTTGTACTTTTGAGGACTTCATTAATGTCAGGTTACTTACAGTTTTCTATAAAACAATTAGTCTTAATAATCCATCATATATAGTCTCTAGATTCAATTTTTCGAATTCTTCTCGAACTTGTTCCGTAATATGTCCCAGGTTTAATACAATTGTTATGCAAAAATCCTTCGTTGTGCGTGTAATACGTTTATGGAATAGCTTAATACCATACAGTGATGGGAATTTTTCAAAATCTATCGGAGTTTTTGTAAAAATTATTATTGATCTCATGAACTGATTTTTAATTTGTCGTTGTTGATAATCAATTTTGTTAAAAAGCTTATTTTTTCATAAATTTGTTGCTCCATATTCGTGCTTAGTTATAATTAATATTAGTTTAGTATTTAATATTTTAAATTTCTCATAAAAACTTTTGTGTTAAAATTGTGTTTTAAATATGTAATCACACTTTGGCCTATGTTGGCTTTTTGATTACAATTAATAAATGAAAATGAAAAAAAAAAAAAAAAAAAAAAAATGAAATGAAAAAAAAATTTTCAAGATTCGGCGGCTCGGCTTAACCGACTCTTAAGCGTTCGGCGCAGGTCTCTGCTGGTTGGTTACGATAACACAATAAAGCATACAGAGCATACAGAGTTGTATTATTTTAGAAAATTTTTTGCTTGAAAGGCAATAACAACATTTTTAAACCATTGTGAAATATTACGACATTATGACATGATAGCAGACCTTGTGAATTGACCAAATAAGTAATGAAAACAAGTAAGAGTGATTTTTCTTCAACTGTCTCGATTTGTATATACTCTTTACTTTATTGTGGCTAAAGTTAAAAATTGTTTTGGTAGAAAAAAATAGCTTTTTTAAGAAAAAATGTCGATAAAATAAATACATTTTTTAACCTTTACTCTTCTGAATTTGATGAAATTTGGAGTACATGTTTTCCACGGACATACACTCCAGAATTTTGAAATTCGTTTTAGTTAAAATTCTTAAAGTCACATTGTTAATAACTGTAGAATTGCTGGTCTGATTTTATGTATATTATTTTTGATCTCATATTTTTTGTTTTTTTTCTCCATCTCCATCTTACTCGGTTTTCTGCTGTTGTTTTCGAGCCTTCCCACGTAGGATTGCATTGTCTTAGTTCTTGGAGTATCGTGCATTTCCAGATATTCTTGGGTTGACCACGGTTTCTTGAGGCTTGATGATTCCACTCTAGTGCCATCCTTGTGTTACTATGGGCATCGTCCTAATAGTATGGCCGATTGACCTCCATTTTCTGCGTTTGATTTGTTTCTCATTGAAACCTCATTGTTCCAAAATATCCTGAATATGATTTTGAGGCACTTATTGATGAATACCTGTAATTTTTGCATTGAATATTCTGAGCTTGGTTCGTCTGGATATTTGCAAGTTTCTCCATACCGAATGAAGTCGACCGAATGCCTGTGGCTTGCGTCTGTTTCTGCTCTGCCATTTGTTATTACAATACTGTTTAGATAGAAGAAGTTGTTGGTCTTGTAGCATGATCTTTTCTGTACTACCATTGTTAATTCTTACGGCTTTGGTTTTCTTGATATTTATCTCAAGTCCAACATTACCCGCTAATCTTTACAGATCTTGTAGTTTCCTTTACATGTTGAAGTTTTTTGTGCGAGTGTAGACAAATATCCGCATAATCCATAATCCTGTTCTCTCTAAACAGACTTCGCTCATTATATCATAAGCACTGCCTTCACAGTGATCGCTGTCATCAAAGGCATCCTTAAGTACTACCTTATTATCATATTCCTTGACCTCATCACCATCTTTGTCATATTTTCTTTCAAAGCATTTCTTTCCTTATGTGATCAATACGATCCTTTAGCTGCTTAAGTTCGGGTCGGAAAATGCCTTTGGTAATACGCTTTTCGAAATTTAAAATTTCCAATTCATCATTGTGTCTCTCACGTTCCTCTTCTTCCAACAGCACCAAAAAAATTGTCAATTTTCAAAGACTGTAAAAAATGAAAGCTAACCGAACTTGTTTTAATCTAAACACATTAATAACATACACGTTTACGATCTTATTTAAATTAAAATGGAACCCATTCCGTTTTTCTTTATTTACTTATTCAATATTTTTGAGTTGGGACACCGGTGTCCCCGTGGTCGTCAAAGGGTTAAAAAATCATCTCGCTTCTCTATGTCGTATGGATCTTGTGAGATTTCAACACACAAAAAGCTTTCTGGGAATTCATCATTAATAGCAGTTAACAGGATCAGAATGTAAAGTTCGGTCTGCATGATCGCAATGTAATGTTTAAAGTGTAGTGTTTAGAAGTGTTTGCTTTGTCAGCAGAGTTTGCTTTTGAGTACGCTAAGCATTTGCCGTACCTTACCTTGGTAAGGACAAACAAAACTGAGTGCCTTGTTTTCAATTTTGAGAAAGTCTCCTTTTGGAAAGTCTCCTTTTGGGGACTTTCTCAAAATTGAAAACAAGGCAGTTATTGCTTGTTTGTAGTCAATATTAATAATATGTTTTATTTTGGACAGTTAGCCAAAAGCCTTTTTATATTTAAATAAGCTTAATTCTAGTTTACATTAAAACACTTGTTTTGTGGAGCGGAGTGTTAGTTTACATTTATTGTGGGAATCAACACATTTCCCAGCAGTTCTAGGAGACAGTCCTGAACTAGTTATTTTACCCATCATTTAGGGTGGGAACTAGTTACTTCAATAGCTACATGACTAGTTACTTTGACTACAATGAGACTGTCTAATAGCTGGTCCAAAGTAGTCAACGCATTGGATTCACATACTGGTTAAATAGCATCAGTTACCTTACCAGCTACCTCACAGGTAACTTGATCAGCTACATAACTACTTTTTTTTTAACATGTCATAGACATATCATAGGCAGTCCAATAAACGACAGCATGTAAACAAACCTTTCTTCGACAATTCTCCAATGGATTGCTTCTGGTGTGTAAAATAACTACTTTCTAAAGTGCAGTACAAAATAAACGTTTAAAGTGACTTCACTATAGGTTACTAAGAAACACTAAAATGACTATTGACTTCACGCTATGTTACATGTGATATCAGTACACTTAAGCAAAAATAAAAATTAACTGTATGAGAATTATATCAACATAGTTTGTATAAAACCAGTTTGAACGAATTTCTCACAAAACTTTTAAAATGACTACACTCCAGATTACTTAGAGACACTTAAGTGACAATTGTCTTCACGCTAGATTACCTTGGATGTATAAAGTAACCAATTGACTTCTCTCTGCACTACAAAGAGCACATAAATGTCAAATGACCAAAATATATAAATTGGAGTCAGCCAAGTGATAAGACATTTGTGGCGATTACTTACTGTATATAAGGGATACATTGACTACTTGCTTAACTGCTGGGTTGCTGTACCTGTGGATAGTTGTACTTATTAGGGTATACAAGATTTGATGATGTGTATTATTAGGGTTCACCAAAATATGTAAATGCACCTCAATATTTTGCTGTAAAATGGCATTGATTTGTTAGAGAGCGATTCTTATTTCATTTTCAATAATAAATGCATGAAAAAATAAATGTATGACAATTCGTTTGACAGTTAACTTTTTCGTAATTTCTTGTTAAAAAACCACCATTTAGTTATGACTTAGCTGCAATATTACTTGCTGGCTTATTAGGTAAATAAAGTTTTTCTGGGTGTTTAGCTATGCTTGTCTGTATGTGTAAAACAAGCTTTCGTTCAAAATATACAACCAAAATTAATGAGATTCATAGGAATAGTGTTATATTGTCCTAAGTAGTTTGGAATTGAAAATCAGCAAAATCGCTTCAGTAGAGTAAATGTTATAGACAAATTGTGAGACGACCTAGAAAATATTTGATATATTTTTCCAATATTCTTTAATTTTTTTATTACTTTTGTCAGTTGTAATCTAAGCTATCCTTATATGTGTAATACCCCTAATAAATGTAAACAGTAGTAGATTTAAGCTCATAATAAATGTGCATATTTATTAAGTAGAAAATATTAAATTATAATGAATTGAAACAAAGCGAACCTTTAGTTTTAATATATTTTCATTTTAAATGTTAATAATGACCTACCTACACCATCCTTGCTGCAACAAAAACAAATCCCTTTTTAACATTATTAATAATTCTATGTTAAATATTATTATTATTCACATTTTTATACAACATCTCTTTTTTCGCGCAAGCATTTAAAACGTTCAAAATAACAGTATAAAAAATAAAAAAAAATATGTAAATTCTTAACGTTCGCATAATAAAATCTCTTTGTACATATTGGTTTGACTTGTTTTAATACCCAGGTTTTTTTAAACTATTTTTTTGAAAACTTTTTTCCTATCCAACACCAGGCAGGGTTGAACTTGCAAAGACTTGTTAAATATGAAGCGAACAAAAAATAAAACTTCGAAAGTTAATTAATGCCAAGATAATACTGAAAGTTTTTCTACTACAGCTACTACTAATGCTGATGCCGATGCTGCTGCTTCTGTTAATGCTCATGCTACAAGTTTGAGATTGAGCATTAGTATAGAAACACAAGCTTGAGAACCGGTATGAAGATTTTTTTTGTATACCTATCATCTAAAATGATGGGGTATATATTGATTTTATCATTCCGTTTGTAACATATAGAAATATTGGCCATAGAACAAAAACCTATAAATGCTAATAAGATTTAAAATGATCTATGTCCATTTGTTCATACAAAACAAATAAGAGTTTTATATTCAGCTGTGCCGAATCTATTATACCCACCATCAATATGTGACAATAAGAGATTTTTCTGATATTAACCTACCAATTATGGACTGATCCTTACAAAAGTTGGTAGAAAGATTTAGGTTCATATAGAACTTGTTTATGTCCGATTTCATATGTCCGATTTCATAATGTCCGATGGGTGTATGACTTAAAAATGCAGGATTTTTTAAAATTTTTAGCTTTTATTTTGAAACATTTGTACGATATAAATTTATTGAAAGTATTGTCCACATGCAAAATCGTCTTTCAAGCTCTCTCTATGGTACCCAAGTTCTATGCAAATGTTTTAAAATTGCTGCTTGAGTAGCTCCCAATTCAGTTTTCATAGAGTAATGGCTCCAATTCTTGGTCTTCCAACCTTTTTGGCTGGCCTGGGCGATCTTTGTATTCCAAATAGCACAAAATAAATATGCTTGTGCAGCCTTTTAATGAATAGTGAAAGAAATATGGGGATACTAAAAAACCGCTCAGTATGATCAACTAGGTTATTATCATTAGGTCACTTGTAAGATATTAAGGACTGAGATCGAAAAATTCTTAACATACATATATGTTAATAAAAATGAAACCACTAAACTTACAGTTAATATTTTTTTATTTGATTGAAATTATTATTACAATTTATCAAAAAAAAAAATATTTATATATATTTTTAAAGTTCTAATCACGAGTGATGAAATTTTCAACTTTTTTCGGAAACCCTTCCATTATGGTTTTTATAGTGCTTTCAGTCACTTTGTTCGAACAGGTTGTCCATCTTCGTTTAAAATCGACCACACTTTTGGACACCTTTTTTGTGTTCTTCAATTCTCTTTTAACAAGAGCTCAATGTCTCTCCACAGGACTCAGCTCCAGACAGTTTGGAGGAATTGCCTCTCTTGGTATAAATACCACATTATTGTTCTTGTACCACTCAAGGCCTTTCTTACCATAGTGACAGATGCCAAATCTGGCCAAAAATAAGTGGACACATTTAGAAGTCTTATGAATGGAAGCATCCTCCTTTGTAAACATTCTTTGATGTAAATTTCGGTATTTATAGAGCCCTTTGTAACAAATGTTTGGCTTCTTTTGACGCAACTGCATATTGCTTGCTATACTAAGAACTTTTTTGGGAAATTTTGTCAGGAACTTTTTGTGTCTTGTATGTTTTTGAACCTGCATTGTCTTTAACTTTTCGTACCAAATAGTCCGAGCACTGAGCTAACCGGGCTGCTTTCCTACCGGCTATGTTGGGAGCACTTTTGAAAATGCTTTCTATTTTTTTGGCTTAATAAACATAATGTGAACCATTCCTTCTACCTGATCCAAGTTTTCTATCAACGGACAAGTTCTCCTGGTACTGTTTAATAACATTGCAAACAGTTTGACGGCAGACCTTTGATTGTTTGGACAACTTTTTGTAGGACCAAGTTGGGTTTTGTTGAAAATATTTAATAATTTTAGTACGCACTTTTTTCTGGTCACTCATTTTAATCTGACTAACCACAAATGAATATAATTGACATTAAACATAATAACTGACATGCTTTACAAACGTAACTTAATCAAATAATACTTGGGTTAAAAGTTTTAATGAAAAACGTGTGTTAAGAATTTTTCGATCTCAGTCCTTAAAAACAAAAACCGCATTTAAAAGATGCGCCATGTATTGTAAATCCCCCATTTTTAAGTCAGACACACAATAATCATTATTAAACAATTATGAGCCTGTATGGGGACTAGGGCCAAATGTTGCCCGATTTTTGCCATACTTTACAGTATAATTTCACAGTACTTAGAACTAATTTGTCCAAAATTTTATCAGGATTGTGGTATAATCAACATATTTATGACTGCTCAAACAGTATTACGGGGGGATATTTGTATGGGGGCTAGGTTTTCAATACCAAACAAACCTTATCAACAGAGAGTATTTGTAGAAAATTTCAGCCATCTAGCTCGTTTTGTTTCCTATCGTGTTTTCAACAGACAGTCGAACGAACGGACATAAGTAGATCGTCTTAGAATTTTATTCTTTTTTGGATGTTCTACGAATATTTCAATGTGTTAAATACGGAATGACAAAATCAATATACTATCATCCTTTTGGATGGTGGGTATAAAAACGCAGACGAAATCCGCACTAAATTAAAATCAATCAACTCTCTTGCAGTTAGATTGGTCATGCTTTTCTTACATTTTACGAACTAATATCGTTGTTCTCACATATGTTTTCGAATGGAAAGGGAGAAGAAGAGAAAACAACTTTATAAAACACAAATAACAATAAAATTCTCACCTCTTCACTCAATTTGTAGTTAACTAGTAGGTAAATTATGAGCGATTAAAATCGAACGCGAAATAAAGGGTTTTTCAACAAGAGGTGTTATTTTGAATCACCCCGTATTTCGATAGCTGTCACTTTTGAAGCTTTTATTCTTTGACATTTGACAAGTAAAAACTACGCCATTACTAAAAATGGAGCGATATACGCTTCAACAATGCATTTAAGTTATTAAAAGCATTTTTGGGTCATCGTGGAGTACCTTGTCGGACAGCAATATAGAAAAATTGTCGCATCTGCGGCTCGGAAAACCCAAGAGTTATTGTTGAGAAGTCTCTCCATCCTCAACGTGTGACTGTTTGGTGCGGTTTATGGTCCGTCGGGGTCAGTGGACCTTACTTTTTCGAAAATGAGGTTGGATCAACAGTTACGGTGAATGGATTTCGCTATCGAGAGATGATTAATGATTTCTTATGGTCGGAGTTGGATGATATTGATCTGGACAACGTTTACTTTAAACAAGACGGCGCTACGTGCCACACAAGCAACGAAACCATTGCTCTTTTACGGGAAAAGTTTCCGAACCGTGTTATCTGTAGAAGAGGTGATCACAATTGGTCACCGAGATCTTGTGATTTAACAACTTGCGGGCCACGTGAAAGATAAGGTCTACGCCAACAGCCCAGCGTCGATTCAAAACCTCAAAGATACGATTTGTGAGGCTATCGAGGACATAGGGCAGCCATTTTGCGATTTGGTTATGGAAAATTTCATGAAAAGAATATGGTTCTGTAAGCGTGGTCGTGGTGGCGATGTTGTTTTAATTATTAACGGCACCTTCCTCTATATTATGAAATAAACATCCGATGATTTATCTCAAAAAATTTCATTTTTCTTTGAATACCAAAATAACACCTCTTGTTGGAAAACCCTGTATATAACAACATCATCATCTATCTATCAATAGGTATTAGATAAATTTTAAAGCAATACTGACAATAAGCAGATTCTTTGCCGATACGAGTACACGTTTGTGAATGTTTACTGTTACCATTTCAACATTTTTAACAATATTTTAGTCACAGTTACTATTTATATGATTGTGGTAACAATAATATGGTTAATTTACGATTCACATGATTGTATCAACCATATATGTATATGGTTACAGTAATCACGTATATGTTTGTGACAACAATTTATATGTGAAGGACTTACCATATTATATTGCTCTCGGCTTATGGATATCATAATCTGAGAACAACATATTATGATAAAATAAGTCATCATAAAAATGGTTGTCACAAACATATATTTGTTTACTGTAACCATATATATATGGTTGATACAATCATGTGAATCGTAAATTAACCATATTAATGTTACCACAATCTATTTGTATGATTACTGGACAATAATATTGTTAAAAATTTTGAAATGGTTTCAGTAAACATATTTTTTTCTGCGTGTATTTGACTAAATACATAAAAAAACCTAGAGGTGTCATTATGATAGAAGTGACATTTCCAAACAATACACTATAAATTCCATCTCGAGTAATCAATTCTACATAACAGTTAGTTTCGTGTAGAGTATAATAAAAACGATTTAAAACAAATAAAGAAAATCTAAGAAAAAAAAAAGCTTGTGATTATAATTATAGAGATATACGAGTGTGCAAGTTAAGACCTTAGAAAATGTGAAGTAAAACAAAAATTTTAAAAGAAAAAAAATCTGAATTTGTAAGAAAAATATTTTAAGTTTTTTTTTATTTTTAAATAAGAAAATAAATTCAACAACTTTAATTACTCACTATTTTGCCCCGTAGATTGAAAAGCAAATAATTAAAATTCTACTTACTTGAGTTGATAAAGAGAATGGCAAGAAAAAATACACAAAAAGGACATGGAAGGTATTTTTAAGATGTTCTATACATGTTTGGGTAGGCAGTAAGAGTGTGTGTAGTATATTTTCAACGTATTCAGACGCCTTAAAAGCCTGACATCTCATTGCCAAAAAATTAATGGCAAATAAGTTAAAATGCGAACTTTTTTTCTTTTGACTTATAGGTATGCAAATCATTAAGATGAAAATGACGAGTTTTAAATTGGTAATGTAAAAAAGACAAATACTGCAATGCAAATACAAAAAGATTTTTTAATTTGCCGCTAGTGTCTACATAATATGAGGATTGTTTTAAGTGCATTTAATCTACTTAAATATGAGGATTTCTTAAAGTTGAGATTCAGCACTAATTAATATACATTGTAAGACAATACAATGGAAACATTTTTTTAATAACTGTTTTTAAGCTGTTGTGCTAGATGGCAAATTTAGTTTTGTTTATCTTTATATATGTATAAAAATTTGTGTATGTCTTTTTTTTTATTTGTTTGTTTGTATGTTCCTATATATCTGGAATGAACAATAGGCTACTTTCTATTTTGAAATTGTATGTGGGCATGGCACCTCCCTCACAAAGTAAATAATTATTATGGAATATCTGGTGAACTTTCTTTGTGAAAGGAGCAAAACTTAGCGGGATTTACTTCGGTACAATTGCTCGCAGCTTTGCTGAAAATGGGACGGATAGGAACAGGGGGTGTGGTGGAAGTCTCAAATTTTGACCGAATATCACCCTTATTATTCTATATAGTTTGAGTGAAAATGGGCGGTATTATATTAGTGGGCGTGGCACATTCCATACAATGTAAATTGTTAATTTCGAATATCTAAAGAACTATAATCGTAAAATTATTTAAACTTTGTTTTAGTCAATTGCTATCACTGCTATCACGCAGTTTGAATGAAAACAAAGTAAATAGTTATTTTCGAATATCTGGAGTACTAATTGTGAATGTCTTCAAACTTTATATCAACCAATTTCATATCACAGCATGAAGTTTAAACAAAAATGCGAAGAATCAAAACTGGGGGTGAGTCACCTTTCATACATAGTAAATAGTTAAGGAGTGAGATCGTAAAATTCTTAACACACGTTTTTCATTAAAACTTTTAACCCAAGTATTATTTGATTTTTTTTTTTGATCAAGTTACCTTTGTAAAACATGTCAGTTTTTATATATAATGTCAATTATATTCATTTGTTGTTAATCTGATTAAAATGAGTGACCAGAAAAAAGTGCGTACTAAAATTATTAAATATTTTCAACAAAACCCAACTTGTTCCTACAAAAAGTTGGCCAAGCATTCAAAGGTCTGCCGTCAAACTGTTTCCAATGTTATTAAACAGTACCGGGAGAACTTGTCCGTTGATAGAAAACCTGGTTCAGGTAGAAGGAATGGTCCACATGATGTTTCTAAAGCCAAAAAATAGAAAGCATTTTCAAAAGAGCTCCCAACACATCCGGTAGGAAAGCAGCCCGGTTAGCTCAGTGCTCGGACTATTTGGTACGAAAAGTTAAAATGCAGGTTCGAAAACATACAAGGCTCAAAAAGTTCCTAACAGGAACTCTGCTAAAAATTTAGAGGCCAAAGACAGATCACGGAAATTGAAGTCAAATTTTATACAAAAAATACACCTGCTGCATAATGGATGACCAATTATGCAGGAAAATTTTTCGCAGCTTCCGGGTGAATATTTGTATGTTGCTGATGCCCGAGGGAATGTTGAAGAAAAGTTTAGGACCCAAAAACAGAAAAAAGCAGTTGGGGCAAAAGAAGCCAAACATTTGTTATAAAGGGCACTTTAAATACCAAAATTTACATCAAGGAAATTTGTCGTAGCTTTCGGGTGAATATTTGTATGTTGCTGATGCTCGAGGGAATGTTGTAGAAAAGTTTTGGACCCAACAGCAGACAATTTTCCCAAAAAGTTCTTGGCATGGAAAGCAATATGCAGTTGCGGCAAAAGAAACCAAACATTTGTTACAAAGGGCACTTTAAATACCGAAATTTACATCAAGGAATGTTTACAAAGGAGGATGCTTCCATTCATAAGACTTCTTGAAGAGATGCAAATCCTCCAAACTGACTGGAGCTAAGGCCAGTGGAGAGATATTGGTCTCTTGTTAAAAGAGAATTGAAGAGCACAAGAAAGGCGTCCAAAAGTGTGGTAGATTTTAAACGGAGATAGACTACCTGTTCGAGCAAAGTGACGGAAAGCACTATAAAAACGTTAATGGGAGGGTTTCCGAAAAAGGTTCAAAATTTCATCACTAGTGATTAAAACTATAAAAATATTTTGTGGTTTCATTTTTATTAACATATATGTATGTTAAGTATTCCCAAATACATGGGCGATCTTTTACATCTTTAATTAAATCATTTATGCCACTGTAGTTTCAAGATGAAGTTACACTGGGCGTTTTCTTTTTTTTTTTTGTGATCGCTGAGAGAGGAAGCAGTAAACATATTGTTCATCAGTCATCCAACTCCATATTAAAACTGCAAGTAAATTATAATTATAACGTATACAAGAGTTAAAAATCAAAAACATATTCGAATTAAAAACAAGTAAGAGAGCTATATTCGGCTGTGCCGAATCTTATATACTCTTCACCAAATTATACTTTAAAATAAAAATTTTAAATATTTTTAGGTAAACAAAATTAAATTTTTTTTTCAATATTTAAAAAATTTTTTTTTTTCAAAATTTAAAATTTTTTTTTCGAAATTGTTTTTTTTTAATTTTTTTAAAATTTTTCTTTTTAATTTTTAAAATTTTTTTTTAAAATTTTTTAGTGAAAAAATATTAATGAAAAAAAATTTTTTTCGGTAAAAAAAAAATTCGGCTTAACAAATATTTTTCCCGATTTTGACCCATTGTAGGTCCAAATTACTATAGCCTTTTATACATCGTTGCAATGGACTTTGAAATATCTATCATTAGATATCCATATTGTCTATATTAATGACTTAGTAATCCAGATATAGATAAAAAATAGGTCAAAAATCGAGGTTGTCCCGGTTTTTTCCTTATATCTCAGCCATTTGGGGACCGATTTTCTCGATTTTAAATAGCGACCGAGCCGGAAGAATTCCCGACATATTGATGTATAAATTATGTTTGTAACTTATTTGGGGGCTACGGAAAGTTGATTTCAACATACAGACGGACAGACGGACATGGCTATATCGACTTCGCTATCTATAACGATCCAGAATATATATACTTTGTGGGGTCGCAAATGAAAAATGTAGAAATTACAAACGGAATGACAAACTTATATATACCCTAACCACTCATGGTGAAGGGTATAAAAAAGAAATATTGGCAGGAATTGCCTTCTTCAATTGCCGCACTCGAACACATTAAATATTGGTATATTTTTAACGTTTATATTGGTGCATGGTTGCCTATCAAGCTTCCACATGCATTTGATTGGCCTAAATAAGCACAATATTGTTGTGATTTGACGTATGAGCCAATAAATTGTGATCTATAAAATAGATCATCGTGTGATCCTACCTTTAGTGTAAAGTTTATTTCTTAATAAAATGTATTTCTCATGATTATCACTAAAATTAATTCATGTCTATAAATAATTAAATAAAAAATCATAAACTATCAAACTAATAAATAATTCATAAGCAATTAATTAAAACAAATATTTTTTTTTTTTTTAAATTTCAAACTTTTTTAAATATCTGCAGCATGTGTAAATGTAACTGTCATTCACACTTGCACATGCCATAGTGTTGCATGAATATTTTTTTATCATTTAAATTGTACAAATGTTAACACGTCATAAATTTGTTTAATTATAAATATTTGCAATAAAAAACAGAATACAATCTGTTTTTTCTCCAATAATTTTTCTACTCGTAGTTTTAAAACAAAAAAACTTATATACAAATTTAATTAAATCAAAAATGTATGATAGAAATTCATAGAGTGGCAGTAATAAATGTCAGAAATTGTTATTTCATTATTAACTGTTAAAACTTATTAAGTGCAATTCAATAAACCAATTAGCTAATGTAAATATGTGTAAAAAAAATATAAGTACAGTGGTGCTTAAAATGAAAACAAATAAAAACTTAAAACTTTTATAATTTCTATACCATAAAGGATTTTTTCTTTGGCTTTCGGCAAAATTTTAAATTTGTGGCTGATTTAGAGGTATTCATAATCATTTTTTAAACTTACCAAAGGCTTTTTAAAACTAATTTTCAATACAAAATTTGTTTTATAAACCTTTGATAAATTTTAAAACTGATTATGAATAAGGCTTATAAAATATAACATTTAACTTTTTACACAATTTAACATTTGTTTTTTAGGACAGTTCTATAGCCTACTTATAATTGTATCCCCTAATCCATTTGCTCTTTTTGTATTGCCACTAAAGCAAACAAATAAATTCAATTCACAAAACTTTTTTACAATTCCATAGATTAAAACTACACAACAATAAAACAACATACAATTTATATAAAAAAACCATTATTTTTAACAAGTTTTAGCTTTTATTTAGCAAATTGCAAGCAAAAAACGAATTTAATTTACTCAACCTAAAACATGTTAATTAAAAGTACAAAAATAAACAAAATACAAAAACAAAAAAACTCTACACTAATGAAAATTGGTCGAACTAAAAAACATAGAAGTTAATCATACGAGTTCAAATAATAGAAGAAAAAAAAAAAAAATAGCAAAAATAATAGGAAAATGGAAAATAGCAGCAGGTTTTGTGCAAGAATGGAATAACTATGTACTTGTAGCAGTCATCCACCAACCAAAATGCAATAAACTTGATATTGCTTAAAACTGTTGCATTCTTCTAGGTAAACGTTGTAGTATTTAAAGTGTAGCATACTTTTTTTTTTGTATTGAGTAATTTAAGCTGAAACCTAAGACCAAAACACCTGGTATTCAAAGTAAGACAACTTGAACTATACACTTGAAGAAATAACTATTACCATTCGGTTTACCTTGCTTAACTCGACAAATCACATATAAAGTTCTATTGCTGTTATTTTATAATTTCTTAAAGTCTAGTGGTGCATTTTTTTCACATGGTTTTAAAATCTGTCATTTTGGCTATAGAAAATCTTGTATATATCTGTATTTTCTATAGAATATTTTGAGTTTAGCAGAATATTGTATTTTCTATGGAAAACTCGTTAGATGTAATGTCGTTTAACATCGTAATGTATAGAGCCAACCTGTGGCTGTGAGATATCTCAGTTGGTCATTGAGTTTAGACCCGGCTACCTCACCAACGTTAGTCAGTATATAGTTGCCCATGAATTTATGTCTCATGACACTCAGGGCTGGGCATTCGCAGAGAAGATGGAAAATCGTTTTCATTTTTTCTCTATCCTTACAACTGCGACAATGATCGATAATAGGAAGTCCCAGGCGATTTGCATGCTTGCCTTACGTCCAGTGTCCCGTTAATACTGCCAGCAACCTTGATATATCCCTTCTATTCCGGGTTATCAATTGCATAGTACGTTTTTCGTCAAAAGATGGCCACATCAACTTGACTACCCTACATGTGTCTAAATTACGCCATCTATTCTCAGCCTTTACAAAAAAGTGTCTGAAGATAATCCCTTTGATAGTCCCCAGTGGAATTGCTACTGAGACCGCATTGGAGGTGTTTAAGGCAGATCCCATTCTGGCTAGAAAATCTTGTGTATAACGACATCTAAAGAAAATCTTGTGTATATCTGTATTATCTATAGAAAATTTTGTGTTTTTGTAGAATATATTGTATTTTTGATAGAAAATCTTGTGTATATCTGTATTTTCTATAGAAATCGAAGCTAGAAACATCAAATTTTTATTAAAATTTAAAGTTGTACTATTATATATTGGGTGTATGTCTTAAAAATATATATGACGTTTTTTTTTAACGCGGTTTTTGTTTCAGTTAACTTTTATGTCTTTTTGAGGGGTACATATCTGTCATTTATTCTCACTTGGTTATTCAACATTATAGTGTAAACAACAAAGTGTTTTGCTTCAAAAATGTTTAATTATGTGTCAACAAAGCATTATATGCGGGAAGTATGGCTTTACTTCTTTAATTTGAACAAAAGTACCGCTGGAGCACACCAATTGCTCACCAAAGCTTATGGTGAATGTGTTTCATCGGTTCCAAAGTGCGAGAGATGGTTTGTTCGATTTAGAAGTGGTAATTTTTATACGGAAGACAAAGTCGCCCAGGCCAGCCAAAAAAGTTTGAAGACCAAGAATTGGAGGCATTACTCCATGAAGATTGTTGTAAAATTCAACAAGGGTTTGCAAAACCATTGGGACCTACTCTAGCAGCAATTTAAAACGTTTGCGAGCAGCAGAACTTATCCAAAAGCAGGGAAATTGTGTACAATACAAGTGGAAGCTGAGAGACCTTGGAAGACGATTATGCATGTCCGAAGCGATGCTTGAAAGCTAAAAAGAAAATAATTTTTGCACCTAAACATTACTTGCGATGAAAAAAAGATCCATTACGATAACCCAAAGCGTAAGAGTTCGTATGTAATGCCCGGCAGAATCGACACCAAAGCAAAATATCTATATATAAGGAAATTCTCTGTATTTTGTGGGAGTAAAAGGTCATATCTATTATGAAATGCTGAAATCTAACCAAACCATCACAGGGAACCGGTACCGAACTCAACTGATTCGTTTAAAGTGAGCATTGGCCGAAAACGCAAAGAATATGCGGCCAAACATGAAACCGTAGTATTCCATCATGACAACGCTCGTCCACTTTATGCAATACCTGCTCAAACCAATGTAGAAAGAAGTGGTTGGGAAGTTGTGCCTCAACCGCTTTATAGACCAGACATTGCGACGTCTGATTACTATTTGTTTCGATCGGTGAAGAACGCTCTCTCTGGGATGCGCTTCACTTTGGAACAGTGTAGCAGAAATTGGTTTAATTCTTGGCCTCAAAAGATGAGCAGTTTTTTTGGCGCGGAATCCATATATTGCCAGAAAGATGGAAAAAGGGGATTAATTGACTTTACATAGATTACAAAGAGATAGCTGGTATAAAGTAGTCAGCGCATAGGTATTTTTATAATGTATAAATAGAGTCAATTAATTAGTAACCACTCAGTTACTTGATTAGCTACACACAGCAAAGAAATTGTTTAGAAATTGGTTACAATTATCGTGGTAATTCATTGCTCGCAAATATTCAATTAGAAAATTACCCCGTTGTTATACCCTTCACCTTCGTGAGAAGGGTATATATAAGTTTGTCATTCCGTTTGTAATTTCCACAATATAATTTTCCGACCCTATAAAGTATATATATTCTGGATCCTTATAGATAGCGGAGTCGATTTAGCCATGTCTGTCTGTCTATTGAAATCAATTTTCTGAAGACCACAGATATCTTCGGGATTCAAATCTTCAATAATTCTGTCAGACATGTTTTCGAGAAGTTTCCTATTTAAAATCAGCAAAATCCGTCCATAAATAACGGAGATATGAGCAAAAATCCGAGACAACCTCTATTTTTGGCCTATTTTGATCTATATCTCGTTTACTAAGTCATAAATATAGACAATATGGATATCTAATGATCAGTGTTGCCAGGAGCTGGCAAAAAAAGAAGCTATACTGACTTCAAAAAAAGGCCAGAAAAAGCCAGAAACTGCTTTAAAAAAAAGTCAAAAAAAAAGTTAAAATATTATAAATTAAGAATTTAGTTTTATATTTATTTTTAAATAAAAAAATTTAAAATCTATATAAATATATAAATGTCTTTGTAAGTTTGTTTGTTTGTTTATTTGTTTGTTTGTTTGTTTGTTTGAGCATCACGCCTAAACGGCTGAACCGATTTTATTGAAATTTGGAACGTAGATAGATCCTTACTTGGAAGCGTCAATAGGCTATAAATTTTTTCAATACTTGGACCAGAAAGGGATAAAAAGGGGGAAAAACGGGTAAATTTGGTACCTTTAGTTTTTAAAAAATAACTACTACACGGCTGAACCGATTTTTACATCGACAGGGGTAGCGAAGCGCACCGGGTCAAGCTAGTATGTTCATAAAATTCATAAAAATAAATAAAATTATAAAGGTACACTTCAGCAGCAAACAAAAAATAATATTAATCATTAATAATAAATATACACACATACATAAGCGACCAAAGATTTAGTCATTAAGCATGGCACGCGAATAGACGTATTTTGTTTTGCTCGTAAAAAAAACATTTTTTCTAAGAACAAAATCTAATTTAAATAGTAATTTTTACTTAATTAAATCAAAAAATCATAAAGGAAAAAACTGAAATGAACATATTATTTAAATAATGCCTATTTAGTGAAAAAAATATTAAATATATATTGAAAGTGAAAATTTATAAAACTGTCTGAAATTTATTCAACACTACGAACTTATGTAAAACACAGTGTAAATTTACTTGCAGTGAATTATAATCTGAAATGTATTTCTTCAAAACAGTATATTATATTAAATAAATGATTTGATTTTGTAAAAAATAAGAAATCAAAAAAAAAAAAAAAAAATTTAATTAAAAAAAAGAAACGAAAACGTGATGAAAAGAGAATTTTTATTAAACCGCTCTCTTTAACTAAAACTCTTCTCAATAAGAACTTATCTAAATTAACAGATTCACTGATTTGTCAAAAATTATTTTTTGACATTTCTTTTTAAACACTAAATACTAATTAAACACAGCTTCAAATTTATTAATACAAAGTGAAAAGACAAAAAGGAATTAGTAATAAAAGAAGAAAGAATTTATAAAACTTTAAAATGGATTGCTCTTTGTGTGGACAAAGTTGTACTCGTGGTTTTGTTCAATGTGCTGTATGTGGAAACAAATTTCATACAAAATGTGCAGCAGATAGTGTCCCTAAAACAACAGTTTCATTGACTGATTCTATTAAGAAGAGTAATGGTCACCTAATCTATAGATGTGCTCAGTGTATTAAATTACCAGCTGGGGATAATCATAATGGTAATCAATCCATTGCTAATCAACCCAATGTACAGGAATTTAACACAAAACTAGATAACTTGGAAGCGAAATTACTAGAAATAACAAATATTCTTTCAAATAATGTTATGTCAGAATTAACCTCTATCAAATCTGATCTTAAAAACTGTATGATCCGAGTAGAGCACTTTGAAGAAACAACTAATTTGAAAATAGAAAAGCTCCAGATAGAAAATAACTTTCTCCACAAACAGATGAATCGTGGAAATATTACGATTAGAGGACTCCCAGAGAAACTGACAAATGATGATTTATATTCAACTACTGAAAAGATAGCTGATGTTCTAGGTGTAAATTTGCAGCCGTATGATATAAATTTCTGCACTTGGACACGGAACAAGAAGATGGCACTGGTTAAGTTTAACTCTATCAGGAAACGCGATGAACTTACAAAAAAATATTTTGAAAAACAAAATCTTACCTTAAACCAAATCGTTGATGATTTCCAAGATACTGAGTCAAGAATATTTATTAATGACCATTTGACACCGATGGCCGCAAGTCTACAATTTATATGCCGAAAACTAAAGTATGAGAAGAAAATAACCAAATTTCAAATAAAAAATAGGATTGTTCCATTGGTGAAGCTGTTCTTTCCCGACGGCGCAGAAAAGATAGTCAATCGTGAAGAACTTCAGAAAATTAAATTTTAGTTTTACAATATTAAAAATGTTTTATTTTTCCAATCACAAACTATTATGTTTTTTTTTTTTTTTTTAAATATACATATATGTATCTTTCCTTATCCAATAATCCAAGTATATTGTTCTTATCTTTTACTTTATTTTTCTACGAGGTAAACTTTAAATAAAAAATTGTGTCTCTTTATTCACTTTACATTAAATTTCGTCACTTTATTTGTACCTAACAGAGATGGAAATACCAGCACAACCATAACTATTTTGAGTTATACTGAAATTAAAACCTAATAACTAATTCAGGTAACGTAAAAAAAATATACTTTATTAATGAAAATTTATAGATTTTATACATTTATATATATATATTAAAAATTTAATATATATATATATTAAACATAAAATTCAGTTTCTAATTGACTTGAAATTTAAGTGCACTCTACTTTTTCTAGAATTTTTAAGAATTGACTGAACATTTTTTTTTATTTTTTGTTAAAGAAATTAGAAACTGAATAAAGTCTCTAAAAATAAAAAGTCTCCTTAAACACTGATGTTTCCATCTCTGCACATATTTACTAGGTTCACTTAATGTACTGGAAAAATGAATATAAAAGCTATAAACAAAAAGAGTGTAAATTATCTAAATTATACAAATCATAAGTGTAACTCTTATACCCTCATATAAATATGTATGTATATAAGAGTACAATGAATTAATGTTTTTTTACATGACACAACAATATAAGGTATACTCATTAGAAAGTAAATTCTCAATTATACAATTCTTGTAATGTCAAACAAAAGAAAATATGAAACAATCAAAATCAAAGTTTGACGTTATAGGGGTAAATATTGAAAACTTTCCTTAGTGATTCTACCTTCTACAATTATTGTATCATGTTTTTTTTATAGAAATTAATTTTACTACTATTTTTTCATTCATGTTATGTTAGTCAGAATTGTATTAAAATTGTTGACTTTGGATTCTTCTTTTTATATAATATTATATTAATATATAATAATTAAAATAATACTAATTCAAAATGATGTTATAGGAATGCTGTTTTCTATTCTAATCTTATTTCTTTGATTCAAGAATAAATAGTTATGAAATAGGAGATTTATTTGTACTTAAATGCTTTTTATTCTCTTATATATGTGAAAATTTTATATTAAGTAAATTTGCAAAAATAAAAATGAATACAATAGTACTTGTTTTTAGAAATGGTTTTATCGAGCAACTTCAAGAACACTATGTTAGCTTGCTTACTTTTAAATTTTTATTACTTTAAGTTTTATAATATTAGAAAATTTTATCTTTTAATTATGTCATGGATTTGGATAGTTTCTCTATACATCAATTATGAATAATAATATTGGACCCATCATCACCAATAATGAGATTCAGAATTTAAATTTAAACCGCCATAGTCTTAATATTGTACATTTTAATGCACAAAGTATTTCACCAAGGGAAAATGCCACTAAGTTGGATGAAATCAGGAGCGTTTTCAGTAATAGAATTTTTGATTTGATTGGAGTTTCGGAGTCTTGGCTAACAAGTCATATATCTGATAACTCAGTGTCTTTGGACGGATATCGCATATTTAGGAGTGACAGATCGTTCCGAAGAGGAGGTGGTACTTGTATATATGTTAATACGAAGTTGAAGTCCAGATTAGTGACTAAGGTAATGGATGAGGGAGTGGCTGAGGGTATCTTTATAGAGATAGAATTGGAGGGAGGTGAGAAAATCATGGTTGGAGTAATTTATTTGCCATATGGTATTATCTCTAGCTGTGAGGAACTGATTGCCGATTATACTGCACGATATGATAAGGTTATTTTAATGGGAGACTATAATATAGACTTATTTGATGATAGTTTAAGGATGAGAAATTTATGTGGGGGAATGGGTTTAAATATTGCACACAATAATCTGCCCACACATTTTACTATGGGCTCTAGTAGAACTAAACTACTTGATTATTTCCTAATTTCGGATTATAACTTAATAGCTAGTAGTGGTCAATTCGATTTCCCTGCACTAAATTCACGTCATGCTGTAATATATTTATCAATAGAGGTAAATTCTGTAACGGTATCAGAAGTGACGATGGTGAGAAATTACAGTAAATTTGATTACAGGGCTTTTGAGGCAGATATTAATAGTATGGATTTGAGTACAATATATAATAATGTTGATATAAATGGACAAGCTGAATTTTTGAGTCGGACTATATCACAATTGTATGAGAAACATATTCCGTTGGAGGCTGTTAGGACGCGTAGAAATATTGATTGGATGAAGTCTTCGGTTATAATTCAGGCTAGAGAGCGCAGAGATCTAGCATATAGGGCTTATTTGGAACTAAGATCTGATGAGAGATGGCGAATATACTGCAAGTATAGAAATAGGACTAAAGCAATCATTAGAAAACGGAGAGACCACTACTTTCAGAAAATGCTTCTAAAATGTTCTCAAAAGCAGATGTGGGGGGAAATCAGACAAATTGGCATTATAGGAGATAATAATAGCTCGCCTGATGAAATTAATGTGGATGGATTGAATGATTATTTTATAATGCCAACTATTGATAATGCCCCATCACTATTGTACCGAACCCAGCCACTTAGAGACAATTTAGAAAGATTTTCTTTTCGTACCGTAGATGAACTTGATATATGGAATGCGATGCAGAGGATACGATCCGGCGCTATTGGTCCAGATGGGGTATCTTTAAAATTCTTGAAGTTAATTTTTCCTTTAGTCTCTAGATTTTTAGTACATATTTACAATAACATTATAACGTCATCGAGCTATCCAGATTGTTGGAAGATAGCAAGAGTGGTTCCGATACCAAAGGTTAAGAATGCAAAACATCTTTCAGATTTTAGACCTATCAGTATCTTGTCAGTTTGCTCAAAGATATTAGAAATTTTAGTCAGTGAACAAATCACAGAAAGTCTGAATTTTGGATCTCGTATTTCTGATTTTCAATCTGGATTTAGGAAACATCACAATACTACGACTCTGGTAACAAATTTGGTGGATGAAATTCGATCCAAGATTGACAATTCGAATATTTCGGTTTTAGTTAGCTTGGATCTAAGTAGAGCTTTTGAGTCGATCTGCCATGAAGTTTTACTTAATAAACTATTTTCGTTATTTTCATTTTCTCGGACAGCTTGCTTATTAATTGAATCGTTTTTATTAGGGCGCACACAATTTGTTCAACATAAGGGGCGTATTTCTATAACCAAAGACGTAATTCGGGGTGTCCCACAGGGATCAATATTAGGACCATTGTTTTTTATAATATACATCAATGACATTTTTGATAATTTATCTAATATTGTCAGACACCTGTATGCAGATGACCTTCAATTGCTATTCTCAACTAGGGAAAATAATCTTAATTTATTAATGTCTAATATTGGGAGTAATTTGCAACGAATTGAGGAATGGTGTAATGCTAATTTTATTGTCCTTAATTTGAAAAAATCAAGAGCTATTGCTTTCAATGCTGAGGGAATTAATATGCCACGAATCTATGTTAACAATGAGGAAATGGTATATGTACACTACTTGAAAACTCTCGGAATTTATATTGATCACAAACTTAGTTTTGATTATCATTTGAACTATGTATTTTCGAGATTATCATTTGCATTACGTAAACTATACAGTATTAATTGTTCACTACCATTACATGTTCGCAAACTAGTGGCGCATGCTACACTAATGCCAATACTACTGTATGGTCTAGAAATATATTCTGGAACTACGGACAATAACTTATGCAGGCTGAAAAAATATTTTAATAGAATTATAAGATATGTGTATAGGCTTCGGTCAAGGGATCACGTATCCTCTCATGTAATAGACTTTTTAGGTTGCACATTTAAGGACTTTTTGAAGGTAAAATTAATGATGTTATTCTATAAGGTTTTTAAAAACGATACACCAAATTATATTTTATCACGTTTTGAATTTGGAAATTCTTCCAGATCACGAACTTTAATTTGTCCTCGTTTTTCCTCATTGATAATGCAACGTTCGTTTGTAGTAAGGGTTTGTCGAATCTGGAATTCTATTTTACCATACAGTGACAGACACTTCGGTCACACTATTTCCGAATTTAAAAGTAAGATTAAGTCAATTCTTTAATATCTTGAATCTTTTTGGTGAAGGTGGTGATATTATTTATAATTCTTTGATTTTTATGATTTTTTTTAGAGAAAGCTGTTCACATCCTTGACATTTTTATTTAGATTTAAGTTAAGAATATATTATATATAAATTATTTAATAATACATTTATATAAATAATAATGTAAAATATAAGTGCCATATATAATCACATTGTAATCAATTTGGCCATTTTTGGCTTACAGATTATGAATAAAAATAAATTGAAATTGAAATTGAAAACCTCTTAAAGCAATGGAAATAAGCTTTGAGCAAAAAAAAATTTAAAAAAGGGGCCATTTTGGATAAAAATTTAGATTTTGCAAAAAAAATTCAAAAATTGTATGTCTTGAGTTACAAAATATTTATTTTGATAGATGTTCCACTCGAATCCCACTAAGCAATCAAAAACCTCTTAAAGGAATGGATCTAAGCTTTCTCTTCAGCAAAAAAAATTAAAAAAAGGTCCCATTTTGAAAAAAAATTTCAACAGTTTTAGATTTTGCAAAAAAAGTAAAAAAAAATGTTTTTTTCCGAAAGATTGAAGAAACAGCTATGTAAACTATTTGGGACACATTTTGCTAAGAACAATAGGTAATAAGTTACCTGGATGAGAAAAAATACCTGCTTGGCCAAAATGTCAAATTCTGATCCCCTCTAAAGCTAAGTACTCTGTTCAAAATTTCGTGCGAACTGCTGTCAAACTACATATAAAATGTTTAAAACGAAATACATGCGAAATAATTTCGCAAAAGCAGTACTCTGTTCTTATTGTGGAAAACATGTGAAATACATCTGGCAACCTTATTTTTCCACACGAAATAACATAAGCAGCACTTATTTCGCACGAAATTAAAATCAACAGCTGATGATTTTTTGCATATAACATTTTTCGCATGAAAAAACTAACATTTTTCGCAAACTCAGAAAGTTTTTGACCGATCTTGTTGAAAAATTGTGTCCGAATTACTATCTAATAGAACTAACTATCGGAAGACATCGATTTCAAAAGATGGTTCACTTGACATTAAATGCCCCATATATATTTTTATACAGACAAAACTTAAATTTAGTTTTTTTTTAATTTAAGTACTAAGCATTTACTATTTTTCACATACATAATATATTTTTTTGGTTTTACGAGTACTATTTTAAGTGTATTATTAACGGATCAAAAATCGATTTAGCGAAAAGTTTTCATATGAAAATCTTTGTCGCAATTGCTCAATTAGTTTAATTTGCCGTATTATTTTTTTCAGAATCGTCACTAATTAAACCGTTCGTTATTTTATCTATAACACTGCTAATGATAGATATTTCAAAGTCCATTGCATCGATGTATATTAGGCTATAGTAAGTTGGACCTACAATGGGTCAAAATCGGGAAAAATATTTTTTAACCCGAATTTTTTTCACAAAAAAAAATTTTAATTAAAAATTTTTTTTTTAAATAATTGGAAAAAACGTTTAAAAAACAATTTAAAAAAAAAAAATTTATTAAAAAATTGTTTAAATAAATTAAAAATTTTTTTTTTTTTAATATTATTTTAAAGTATAATTTGGTGAAGGGTGTTATATTTCAAGTAAACATTAGTGTCTCTAATTAATCTAGGGTGAAGTCACTTTAAACTCTTATTTTGTACTGTACTTTAGAATGTAGCTATTTTACCAACTATTTGACTGTGCTATTGTAGCTGGTATATGGAAGATTGTTTAAATTGTAGTAAATATAAGTATTGTAGTGGAAGGATAGTTTGTTTACAAGAAACTGGATTGAAGTGCTTTTTTGTAAATTATACGTGATTTCCCTGAGAATGAGTCAACTATTAGGAGTAGGTTATTAAACTTCCTCTTTGTAGCTAATATCTGCTTAAGTTGAGTACTAGGAGATGATTTTTAGACTTACTAATTGACGTCAATTAGATTCACCCTAAAACACGTACATGTTAAAATTACAAGTTATGTAGCTATTCAAGTAACCAGTTAGGAAGATTGTAACGAAACTGTCTCTATATAACCATGAATCCAATGCGTTGACTAATTTGGAGCAGCAATCAGACAGTATCATTGTAATTTATTAAGTTTCACATAATAACTAGTCATGTTAGATCAAATCACTAGTCCGGGACAGTCACCCAGAAGTGCTGGATTTATTAGTTTTTAATGCTATATTATATCATTCTAACTTACTAATTGATAATTTACTAAATATATATTAAATTACATTTCTCGTTTCCCCCAACAGCTAATTTTTAAGAGTGTAAATATTGTAAATTGAACTACATTGAGTTGGTTTACGTACGTAGATAGTATTGCTTTACAAGTGCAGTGAGTGTAATTTATGGGTGTATTTGTGTGTAATGAATACGAGTGGGTATGTAGGTGCGTCTAACCAATAAATAGTAGTCCTTGCAAGCATTCAAGAGTGCAATGTAAGAGTGTGCTACACTAATTGCCTCTGCCAACGTTATATTTTTAAAATTTTTTTATAAATGTCGCAAACTGTTTAACAATATACTCAATGCATTTTTTCTTACCTTTTTTCAAGGAAAAAAGTGGAATGTTGTCGTTATTATAACTATTGTTGTTTTCGTATGTGTTGGTTGCATTTGTGTACACCGTCTGTGAGAGTGTAATACTAGATGTTTGGTTAACACAATTATGTCGTCCTAAATGTAGTTTTGTGCACTAGGGTGGCACTTATTATGTAATTTTGGGATTTTCAATGCTTCCAAGGTCTAAAATTGTTCTCCGCCATCTAAAAGTCAATTGCTGAAAATTTGGACAACATCAAATTACGTTTGCACATAGCACGACATTTGGGTCATAGTAGCAATATTTTAATAAAATATTAAAAAAATGCAATTTAAAATAGTTGTTGTATTTCATTTAACCAATATTGAATAAAAATATCCATCTTAAGTAATAATTTATTAGAAATTTGCAAAAATAACTTTAATTTTAATACAGATACATTTCCAATTTTTGACATGTTTTTTTCCAAAAGTATAAACAAATTTTTATGAAAACAAAATCAAAAGATTTCATATTGTCTCGAGTATACCTCATGGTCTAATTCTGAATTTTATATATTGTTACGAATGTGCAATAGCATTTTGTAACGACTGCCTGCAACATTCATCATGTTTATAAACACGTTCATCAATAGCATGTGGTTATTAGCAGCTTAAAAAGAAAATTCAAGAAATAAACCAACGTTTTAAAAAGGTTAAAACGTTACAATATGTTTTTTAGCGTGCAATGGCTCTTATTTAAAGAAAATCTTTGGTAAATTGAAGATACCTTTTTATACCCTTCTCCATGAGTGGCAAGGTATATACATACATATAATCTGAATCGTTATAGATAGTGGAGTCGATGTAACCATATCCGTCTGTATGTTGAAATCGACTTTCCGAAGCCCCCAAATAACTTACATACATGACTCATACATCAGTATATAGGGAATTCTTCCGGCTCGAATGGTATTTAAACTCGAGACAATCAGCTCACAAATTGTTGAGATATGAGGAAAAAACCAGGACAACCTCGTTTTTTTTTTACCTATTTTGTATCTATATCTGGACTACTAAGTCATTAAATTAAAAAAAATCTTTTCGCTAATAAATGAAAAAAAATTTTATTTTTTTTTAAATTTTTTTTTACCTAAAAATATTTAAAATTTTTATTTTAAAGTATAATTTGGTGAAGGTATATAAGATTCGTCATAGCCGAATATAGCTCTCTTACTTGCTTAAATATACTTTGTTCAAAGACGATTTTCTATGCTATATCCTGTTTTGATAAGACACGGATTTATAAAAAAAAGATTTAAAATCTATAATATGAGATAAAAAATTATAAAATCTGAGCTACAGTTCTAAGGTTATTGCTTTTGGTATTTTGCTCTCATCTTTTAAAACATATGAAATTTTAACCTACATATAAAATCCAAACTAAATAGAATTTCGAAATTTTGTGTATTGGAAAATCGAAAAGGTGCCAACCTATTATGTACACGTACTATTTAGTACAAATATACATGTACGTGCATTTACGGGAATGTTCATTAGGATGGCAACTATTGTTGAACAGAACATTATTCGTAAATTGAAAAACTGGAGCTACTTAAAACAAGTTTCAATAAATTTGAATGTATGACTTTAATCTAATACCTTTAAATAAATGAGACTAAAACTATTTTCTTAATAACAAAAAATTGGAGTATAGCTGGACTTGCTCAAAAATTCCTTTAATATCATTTGATGGTCCTTTCAAAGATATTTCATATGATACTCTAGCATTTAGTCACTTTAGAGTAATTGGGAGTAAAATCAGGTGAATCTAACAAAATGAACTTTCAGATTAGTTTCTTTGATAAAATTTCCTTCGTTCCATAGATTTGAAGCTATCCTAATATAGTACTTACACGTGTTTGTACTTGTGGTAGCAAAAGTAGTATTTGTGTTGTAAATATGGACTGGTAATAAAATTGTTTAGTTGCTTATTCTTTTTGTTAACCAAAATACATTTTCAGACATACACACATACATACAGGCAAACACTCATACATGTTAGAATAGAAAATACAAATAAATGAATTTTGTTGTTTTGTGTATGTGTGGCCTGTCCCAGCAGTTCTAGGAGACAGTCCCGAACTAGTGATGTTACCTATCATTTAGGGTGACAACTAGTTAAGTAACTAGCTATGTGGCTACACGCAGAAAAAAAAAATATAGTTGTGCATGTTTACTGTAAACATTTCAACATTTTTAACAATATTATAGTCACAGTAACTATTTATAGGATTGTGGTAACAATAATATTATTAATTTACGATTTACATGATTTTATAAATCATATATATGGTTACAGTAAACATGTATATATTTGTGACAACCATTTATATGATATCGACTTATGGATATCATAATCTAAAAACAACATATTATGATAAAATAATTCATCATATAAATGGTTGTCACAAACATATACATGTTTACCGCTGAAGTACACCGATTGCTCACTAAAGCTTATGGTGAATATGTTCCATCGGTTTCAACTTTCAAGAGATGGTTTGTTCGGTTCAGAAGTGAAGATTTTTAAACGGAAGACAAAGTCGCCCATGCCAGCCCAAAAAGTTTGAAGACCAAGAATTGGAGGCATTACTCCATGAAGATTGTTGTAAAATTCAACAAGAGCTTGCAAAATCATTGGGAGCTAATGAAGCAGCAATTTCAAAATGTTTACAAGCAGCTGGTACCATACGAATTGAAGACGAGAGACCTTGAAATTTAGTTTTGCATGTCCGAAATGATGCTTGAACGATATAAAAGGAAATACGTTTTGCACCGTATCATTACTTTCGATGAAAAATGGATCCATTGTGATAACCCGAAGTGAAGGAGATCGGCCAACCAACCGAATCGACACCAAAGCCAAATATCCATTGCGCTAAGGTAATTATCTGTAGTTGGTGGGACCAAATGGCCAGACAATCTAAAGATTTTCATGATTGCCAGACATGAAACCCTTATGACAACGATCGGCCACACATGTTGGAATACCTGTTAAAAATGATTAAGAATGAAATGGTTGGAAAGTGGTTAGAATTAAGTGGTTGAGGCAAAACTTCACAGGTCCTAAAGATGAGCAGTTCTGTTAGCTCGAAATCCATATGTTGCCAGAAAGATACGAAAATGTCACAGCTAACAGTTTCAAAATTATAGCTAAAATTTTAAAAACGCATTTTTTTATAAAACCCGTTTGTAAGTATTACTCACAAACAAGTGCGATACAAAATAAACCTTTAAAGCAACAACACTATAGATTACTTAGAGATTCTAAAGTGGCAATTCCCTTCACGCTAGATTACCTAGATGTGTAAAGTAACCAATTGACTTATTTCTGCTCTACAAAGAGCACATACATGCCAAATGACCAAAATATTTCAATTGGAGTTAGCCAAGTGATCAGATATTACATTGACAATTACTGTCTATACATTGGGGATACATTGACTACTTGCTTAACTGCTGGGGTATATCAAATAGTTGTGTAAACATGTATAAATGTTAAACAAATACAAATAAATATAAATTTAACAAAATTTACTTTAACCAAATTTGTATGTTCTGCTACATCCGTTGATTTTATTAAATTATTGAATGTATTTACAATAACAATTTGAATTATTAGGTCTTGCATTCACTGTCGTAAAATTAAATACTATTATTGTTTTTTGTTTATTTAGATTTAAATGTTTGTTTTTAAATAAATTAGTTATTGATAAATTTGCAATGATTTATATTGCTTCGGGCTTTAATATTTAAATGTAATTATAAATGAAAAATGTGTAATCGTTTGAGAGATCTACAAACACTCAGCTGAAATAAAAAATGAATAATAAATCTGCTGTATTAAATTCAATAATATTTATATTATTGTTAATTGGACATTTTCCAGTAATTTGAATAAATAAAAAAAAAAAACTAGAATAAATGTAGGAGATAAATAAAGGGAAGGAGATAAATATTTGAAAAATCTCTCTTTTCACACTTATGTATACAAAATACATAGCAATACATTCTCATAAATTAGGTTTTTGGCTCACAGTTACCTATCTAGTTGTAATCTATGTTTCATACAATAAAATCTACATTTGCATTTGTCATTTAAATTTATTTAATTTGAAAGGTGTGTTTGTGGCAATCAGGGCAATCAGTGTATAGATATATAACATCGTCTGGGCGGTCCTTTGGCCATCTTTCAAATACTTATTCTACCATCACTGCCTCTCCAATTGTATTTGGATTTATCTAAAAATATAACAGTATTTCATTTCTACCTTGATCAGTTTAAATGTTGTTTGGCAAATTGTATGCGAGCCGTACGGTTTTTTAGAAGGCCAGCCTAATTTGCCCTGGGGCTAACAATTTGATAACTAATTTGCAATGTTTGATTATTGATTACCTACCGGGGAGTAATTTTTGGGATTTTCTTCAACACTATTGCTATTAGATTATCATACATACATTCTTGAAATTGTATCCAAATATTCTTTGTTGATCAGAAATTTTTGGTATTGAAAATAAGTTAAATAGAACCAGAGTTGTAGACCAAAATATGAGACAACTTCCAAGATAGTTGATATTTTTCGGAAATATTTTGCTATTGGCTTTAAATATATAAAATAAGTTCCACTTTTTAAAATCACATAAATACGCATAAATCTCTTACAAATACCGATAACGTATATAGAAATCGTCATACCGACTTTTATGGAGATCAGTTAAAAACTTTTTAGAATAAAGCGGTTGGGAAGATTTGCCTCACCCGTACTATAGTCCAGGCGGCACATAGGTTGAAGAGTATCCGAAATTATTTTTTTTTCATGTTCGCCGATTTAGATAATTTTTTCGTATTTTGTTGTCAGATATCTGAATATTATGATTCCGTTATATTAGGCAGATATATTTATTATTTGTTGGACAGACACGCTCGAAGTTCATATATATTCGCTTGTTTAAAATGGCATGTAAATTTACTGCATATTCAATCTTTTTTATAAAATCACAGTAAATTTATCATTTGACTTTGTTGTATATTTTCGTAAATGACAATTGTCATAGATGAGATTTGCATTAAAAAAAGTTGGAAAAAGTGCCATATAAAAAAATTTGGTAGAACAAAATATAAACACTATCAAATATACCCTTCACCAAATTATACTTTAAAATATCAATTTTAAATAGGTATTTTTAGGTAAACAAAATTAATTTTTTTTTTTTCAAAATTTAAAATTTTTTTTTTTTAAATTGTTTTTCAAAATTTATTTTTTTTTTTTCAAAATTGTTTTAAATTTAAAATTTTTTTTTTTTTTAAATTTATTAGTAAAAAAAAAAATTATAAAAAAAATGTTTGTGGTAAAAAAAAATATTCGGGTTAAAAATAATTTTCCCGATTTTGGCCTATTGTAGGTCCAAATTACTATAGCCTTATATAAATCGTTTCAATGAACTTTGAAATATCTATCATTAGATATCCATATTGTCTAAATTAATGACTTAGTAATGATATACATAGATCAAAATTAGGTCAAAAATAGAGGTTGTCCCGGTTTTTTCCTTATATCTCAGCCATTTGTGGGCCGATTTTCTCGATGGAGTCGGAAGAATTCCCGATTTATTGATGTATCAATTATGTTTGTAAGTTATTTGGGGGCTACGGAAAGTTGATTTCAACATACAGACTGACAGACGGACATGGCTATATCGACTTCGCTATATATAACGATCCAGAATATATATACTTAGTGGGGTCGCAAATGAAAAATGTAGAAATTATAAATGGAATGACAAACTTATATATACCCTTGCCACTCATGGTGAAGGGTATAAAAACAGTAAAAACTATAAAGTGATAAAATAACAAAACATGAATTTTCGTTCATGTATATTGTTTTGCCATATGTGCATTTTGCACATTTCTTACCTTCTGAGATTCAAAAAATGGAGAACAGATAGTTACACAAAAATTGAAATGGCGGCAAATAAAGCGGAAATTCAGAAGATATTAAAGTTGACACTGGGCATAAATGTGGACGCAGTGAAGCAAGGTTTTTCAAAAATCCAGCCAAAACTGCAGACGTAATTGGCATAAAAGAAGAATTAATACATAGATTTTAAATTATTTTGGCCGCAATAAATTGTAATGCAGCGATCGACACTAACAAATTTCATATATATTGCATGGATACTGCCAAGTTGTTTGTTGATCTCTATGGCTGGTACTACATGTATGTAACTGTGCATAAAATTCTGGTGCATGGTAGCAAAATTATAGCAGAAGCTATATAAGCAATAGGTATGTATCTATCTAAAGGCCCTTATTCAATGATTCAATGATTTAATTTTTATTTTTTTACATTTTAATTGATTATTTGTATCAGGAAGCTCATGAAGCGAGGAATAATGACTATTGAGCCTATAGTTGACATCATTCGCGAAGAATTAGACGTGTAGCCACTAATGAAGACGTATTGCATAATCTTTTATTGTCTTCAGACCCATTTATGAATAGATTTCTGCAAATCAAAAAATTGGAGTACGATAATGATGTTAAAAAATTATTAAAAGGCTATGCTTAAATTACTTATTTATGTTTTTTCTATGGGAGATGGGCGTAAATGTGGGCAGATCAGGTATATATTTTCAGGAGCCCATTCTACAATTATAATATTGTTACGAATTTGCAATAGCGATTTTAAATTTAACAGTCTGAAACGACTGCCTGCAGCATTCATCATGTTTATAAGCACGTCCATCAGTAGAAGCTTCTACTTATCAACAATGTTGATAGCATGCGGTTTTTTGCACTGTTTATAAGTATGGCAACACCAAATGTTAAAGCTGCTAACACTGACATCGAAAGCTCTAGAATTCTAATTTGTCCGTTAAGAGCATTGTAGAAAATTCCCGAAAGATGCCGTGTGTATAAATAGTAGAAGAGGCTGCAGTAGTGAGTGTTTATCACAGGCGCTGTTATAGTTAACATCAACTGTCTTGTACGTTTAAGTTTTTATATTATAAAGTGTGTGTGTATTTTTGCGAATTGATAAAAGTGTGATAATTTCGAACAAAGATCTGTGATGGAAGTAAGCGTGTTTGTTATTTAGCTCTTCTGTTGAACTAGAATATATCATTGATTAGAGAACTGGTTCTAGAAAGATGGCAATGAATGGGTACTTTCTCCGTACAACATGTTCCAAAGACAGGCACAAACTAGAACGAGTACTGACTAAAGATAAGTTTTTACTGGCAACATATTCTTTTATTTTTGTAAATTTTATAACAGTTTTGATAATTTAAAATATTTATTTTTATTGTTTACTCATGCTACACACTTGTCAAGTGCCACTCTCCACTTGTATGAAAGTGTATCAAAAAATCAAAATTTTTATTTGCACACTACTCGTATATCGAATGCGGCTCTGAATAAATGTATTAACCATAGAGAAATACATATAGAGTGGAAACTAGAAAAAACAACTCTAACAAAAAAATTACTCAAACTAATCACACATACTAGTGTTGTTTTTGTGTTCATGTAGTTTTTTTTACTAATACATTTTCAACACTTAGATTTTGGACAATTTAGTTAGAGGTCTGTGACATGAGAGTTTCCGATCTATGTGTATTTATCTATGGTATTAACAAAATACAAACATATAAATAGCTTTTAAATACGCATATTGTATTGGCAATCAGTCAGTGTCATGTCGTTTTCAAAAATCTAATAAATTGCAAACATATGGTTTTTAATAAATAATGCTGTTCATACAAGTACTACTTACTTGTGTAAAAGCAAAAAAAAAAAAAAAAAATATTGAACGAAAATAAACAAAATAAAATTATATAAAATCAAAATTTAATGTTTGTTATATTGTAGTAAAGTGCAACATATGGTGAATTTCATAATATTATTTGTAAAATACTTAAATAACAAATTTGCATTTTAATAGTGTTACTTAGGAGAGGGAAATGTATATGTTAAATGGGTTAGACAAGATAGTTTTTATGATATATTGTACTATTTTGGCAGTGACTCCTTCAAAAGCTCCTAAGGTAATTTAAAAATTAAATAGAGCACTAGATTCCTCGTCTAGAAGCTCTGGCTTAGGCTTCCGATAAACAGTACGTACTAAAAATTGTCATTAATAAAAACAATGTTCCTGAGTAGTTATTATGTTAGAAAGGGTTGGTTGGAAATCTATGATTCATTTGCTTCAGTTATAAGAAATTAATTGCTTCTAAATGTAGATTTTCGACATAAAATTTTGGGTTAATAAAGACTGATATTGCCGAGTTTTAATTTCCATTAATATAAGAAAGCTATTTACAAAAAACAAAGGAACATAATTAAATCCCTTTCCAATAATAATCCACATTATGCACATAAAAACTATGTTAGTGATTTATTAATATTGTGGGAATTCCAAACGATATTAAAAATTTACATCTACATTTCCATATTACCACATTGAAGGGTTTAAATATTTTAAATCTTAATCTCTTACCAAATAACAACCGACTGAATGTTTACCGAGAAAAATAAAATTAAAAACAGCATAAATTATGAAAATTATTTTGGTTTCAGTTCAAACGCTCCACACAACATTTGCCAAACAATTTAAATGGGAAAACTAAATAAATATGTTGATATTGAAATTGAAACGCATTCTGAGTGTCAAAAGGGGAAATACATGGCAACATAGATTCAGGGACAGACAGATAGACAGATACAGCAGAACATTTAGCTAGAATTTAGTATAAATTGTGAACAAGTTAAAAGTGAATAAATAATAAATGATAAATACCAGCACTAAATAGTAAATGTAAGTACATAAATTATTTTAAACAAGCACATTAATAAATATGAGTACGTATCGTTAGTAGATATGGAAAAAGGTGAATGAGCTACATAAAATATCGGAATGATAAAATATTTTATTAGAAGTTTCTGTTTAAATACATATTGTTATGTTTAAACTTTTTAAAACGTTGGTTTATTTCCTTTAAATAAACCGGATACTTTTGACTGCAAATAAAAGCAGTTTAGTAGTTTAAAATTGTAACAACTCCTTATTTACTAAAAAAATGTACAACAACAACAGTTCAAATAGTCACTCAGTGTCTTTATACACGTTTATCAATTCGCAATGTACACACACTTTATAAGGCACAAACTTAAATGTACAAGACAGCTGATGTTAACTCTAACAGCGCCTATGATAAATTCACTCACGACTGCAACCTCTGCCACTATTTATATACACGCCATCTTTCGGGAATCTTCTACAATGCTCTTAACGGACAAACTAGTATGTTCGAATTCTATAGCTTTTGATGTCAATGTCAGCAGTTTAAACATTTAGTATTGCCATACTTATAAACAATGCTAATAACCGCATGATATCAACATTCTTGATAAGTAGAAGCTTCTACTGATGGACGTGTTTATAAAAATGATAAATGCAGTAGGCAGTCATTACAGACTGTTCAATTCAAATCGCTACAGCAAATTCGTAACAATATTGTCGATGCGCCAACATTTCTTGACCATGCACTCTCTCGTTTCGGTGTTCAGAAATGAGTCTCTAGATCGCGTGATCGTGTTAACACCACTGAATCTAATTTTATTTTATCATCCTCAAGCCAGTCTTACGACAATGTTAGACATAACTTCCCTCGTTATCTAAGGAGTGAGATCGAAAAATTCTTAACTTCAATTTCCATGCTCTGTTTTTGGTCTCTAAATTTTTAGCAGCGTTCCTGTCAGGAACTTTTTGAGTCTTGTATGTTTCACAACCTGCATTAGCTTTAACTTTTCGTACAAAATAGTCCGAGCATTGAGCTAACCGGGCTGCTTTCCTACCGGATGTGTTGGGAGCTCTTTTGAAAATGTTTTCTATTTTTTTGGATTTAGAAATATCATGTGGATTATTCCTTCTACCTGAACCAGGTTTTCTATCAACGGACAAGTTCTCCCGGTACTGTTTAATAACATTGGAAACAGTTTGACGGCAGACCTTTGAATGCTTGGACAACTTTTTGTAGGACCAAGTTAGGATTTGTTGAAAATATTTAATAAATTTATTACACACTTATTTCTCGTCACTCATTTTAATCAGATTAACAACAAATGAATATAATTGACATTAAACATAATAACTGACATGCTTTACAAAGGTAACTTGATAAAAAAAAAATCAAATAATACTTGGGTTAAAAGTTTTAATGAAAAACTCCTTATATCAAATGCATTTCTGATAAGTCAGCTCTATTCAGGCGGAATTAAACATTACCGTATTTGACACTGAACCTTCTGAATCTCAGAATACCTGGCATCTGCAACATTTTTCAGGTAGATTTCCATGCCATCTGTATAGCTGCGAGATGAATATTTAAGTGGACAGTCTGGCGTAAATCAAAGGTCTTATTCTAATGTAATTGTTCGACATATCTTCTCGACTGTATTCATTTAACTTAGGCAGGTCAGATGCCATCTGTAGCAATAAAATCGCTGATGTATGTGCTAAAAACGGGTCGCCATTGGACGTAACTCTTACAGAAAGGAATATTCATACTCCCTTGGTGGCGATATCGAATTTGATAAATGAATGGCCGTTGAAATAGATGGAACTCAGGTGCTCTGTCTCTCTCATACCCCGGATGGAAACAATCCGGTGTATGCTTCTGCATCACACTCAATTATTAGTTAGCTCCTTCCCTTTGCATTTCAGCTGACAATATTATACTCGTTTGTGTCTATGTATAAAATATTACGCTTGTAATGTAAATTGATGTTTATCATTTAATGCATGTCAGTCATGTATGTGGTTGGCTGGCTGGCTGCGTGAATGTATTTCAACATAATTTTCATTTTAACCTCAATTTAATATTTATGTTGTGGCTTTATTAAAAACTATTTTTAAGCACATTTAATACAAAATATCTCTATAAATGATACATCATTACATTATGTAAATTTTAAACTGTTTACATATTAAAATTTTTTGCGCAGCTGAAACGTTTACAAAATTGTTTTTTCCATGTGTCAACTTTTTCTCAGTATCAGTGAGTACTCAATAGAGAATTGTGATTTGAAATTAAATTTTTTGTTTAGTTTATTCAAGTTTATCTTTAATCTAAAATTTGTGTTACCTAATTATGTTTACATACTTAAATAACGTGGATATGTTTCAACGGGGGTTGCGAGAGAAATAAACGGGAATTTGACGTCAAAACTATATACATAGTTGCATTACAATGACAGAACATGACAATGACTTTGAGTTATCTTAGCAATATCAAAATCTGTCTACTGCTATGTTAATTTGGCGTTACTTTCTGTATCGTGCAGGACTTTAATATGTTATTAATAACAGAGTAACATTAGCAAGTGACTGTTTCAAATAGATTTTAGGAAATTTAAAAATTTGGAGGGTAAAAATGGTAAAATTTAAAACAAATCATTATTTTATTCAAAATAGAGCATACAGATATTTTGTTACTTTTAAGAAATTTTAATTTTAAGGGAATTTTGGTAACTTTTGGTGCTCTGAGAAACATTTTATAAACATACAATAGAAGTAAAATTTTAACAATAGTAATGAGCTGCACAGTTTTTCCTAAAAAGTCTTTATATTATTTATTAATGAATAAACAATTTTTCGTCCGGCACTGGCTGGACTAATTAAATTATAATTATTAGATATAAGATTTGAAATACTTGTTGTTAGTTCATTAAACATTGAAGATAGAATAAATAAAAAAATAAAATTGGAAAAAAAAATATTATTTCTTTTATAAAAAACTAAATTTTTTGGGCTCGTATATATTTGATATATGTTTCTGAAGGAAATCTTAACGTAAATGCGTGTAAAGTAAAAATGGACTTATTTAAGGAAACCCTCAGCCATATCCAAAGTTGGCCAATTTTGAAGAAAAATTTCTGTCTTAAATTGAAAAGCCTGGATTGAAAAAAAACTATCACTTTTGGATCATATCTTTCGGTTAATAACGGCAAAACGGTGTCTTTTATGGAATATATTTTCCCCATTTTAGGAATTTCGGTATTTAAATAAAGACAAATTTTGTAAAAGATCCTTCGATCTATATACAGTAGTGGACAATTCAATGAAAACTTTCCCAAATATTGAATTAAATTTTTATATTTTTTAGTATTTTATTAATATATAATTTAAATTCTGAAAATAGAAAACCAATTAAATAGTACTGATTGTTATGTTGTTGTCAAAACAATGGGAACTTAGGTTTAATTTTTACAAAAAATGTCAGGCCTTTTTGTTGGATATCCATTGTTTTTTATTACTGTTTCACAGCGACCAATTAAAAATTTTGCCGTTTCCTTATAACCGTATCTATTTAAGCTTCCTTCGTGGTATAATTTTGATCCGAAATTTTGCGAAATACAGATTTTCTATGGGATTGAGGGATATGGCTATTGGGCAGGACATGTAATCAACCGGTTCAGTCCTAGAGGTGTGTTTGGAGTCATTGTCGTGCTGCTTATTTTCCTCAGCTTATAGATAACATAACATAATTTAAAATGGATCTGTATTCAATTCTAGTCATATTACTGAAAAACCGCAACACACCATAATATTGCTACCGCCAATCTTGACAGTCTTGTTTGTGTACTTGTGGTCCGGTCTCTTTCCTTTCGGCAATTTTGCAAATGTTCTCCCATCGCTATTAAATTGTGTTTGGATTTCTCTCTCGACCAGTTTAAATGTTCTTTGGCAAATTGGTTATGATCAGTAATGCAATCGCGGGGAGATAGCAATAAAGACTAGTCTCATTTGATCTGCTGCTAACAGTTCGAGAAAATAATTTTCTTAGTTTAGATCAGCGAAAGGCAGACTCACACCACTACAGTTTTTAGATATTGTAGTTGTATGAGTTGAGTAAAAAGTTGAGAAAAAAACAAAAACAATAACTGAAATAAACAAGCATAAAAAGCGAAAAGCGTAAAACAACCTGCTTCTATCAATGTTCATGCGAGACTGCCTGGTTTTGATTGTTTTTATACAATGTATGTGCTTGCGTACATGTGAAAACAAAAACAAGAGAGCTCATTTGAGAGCTCAATGCCTTTCGCTGGTTTAGATTATTAATAACCTCCCGAGAATTCATTGCTAACAGTTCGAGAAAATAATTTCCAATATTAGATTTTTGATAACCTTCCCGGGAGTAATATTTTGGAATTACTTAAACTGTCTTGCTATTAAATTATCTTGTCTTGGTGTGTTGTTGAGTTTTTACGCTACATGTCACACGGCATGTATTCCATATGTATTGGGACAAGTATTTGATTCACGTTATACATACGATTCATGTTTTGCAGTCATACAATCTTGTATTTCAAAATACACATTGATAAACACACGAAAATAGAACATGCTCTAATTGACAAAAATGTCACAAGACATACACATGTATTTTACATACACAAAGTTTTATATGGATCAGACGGTATGTACATGTTTACATGTGGAAAAACGTTCCAATACATGTCACAAAACACATGCAATACATTCCGTGTGACCTTACTATTAAGGAATTAGTTTACAATTATTAAAACTGCTGATTTATTAATTTAATGTTTTTATCTCAGATAGTTAATTGCTTCAATCAATCACTAAAAAAGTTTATTAATTTAGTTTTTAAATTTTCGGAAATCTTTACTCAAGTCATTTTTACTAACTATTTAAAAAACATACTGTGCGGAAAACAAGTAAGAGTGCTAAATTCGGCTATGCCGAATCTTATATACCCTTCACCTTTGTTCTACATATATCAAGAAAACTTTTAAAAATTTTACATTTAATTGCTGAACAGATTATATTGTAGAAGTTACAAATGAAATGACAATCTTATATATTCCCTTCTCACGAAGGTGATGGATATAAAAACAACAACGCCAAACGAAACGAAAAAAAAAAAAAAAAAATACGCACAGCAATGAAACCAAGACACATCCAAACATACGTTTTGTTGTTTTTTTTTGTCAAAGAATGCAATAAATTGTCCTTTTTTGATGAAATTTCCAGAGGTTGTCTCGGATACCTCCGTTATTTATGGAACGATTTTGCTGATTTTAAATAGGAAACTTTTCGAAAGCATGTCTGACAGAATTATTGAAGATTTGGATCCCGAAGATATCTGGGGTCTTCAGAAAATTGATTTCAACAGACAGACGCACATGGCTTAATTGACTCCGCTATCTATAAGGATCCAGAATATATATAATTTATAGGGTCGAAAAATTATATTGTGGAAATTACAAACGGAATGACAAACATATATTCTCACGAAGGTGAAGGGTATAAAAATAAAAAAACAAGTATGAAAGCAGTCGGTCAAGATCGACCAAATGCTACACTGAATAAATGAGCAAAAACTTTTTTCTTTTAAAATTTCATTAATTTATTTTCGGGAGTAATTTTCGGAAGTGGGCCTTATATGGGAGCTATGACCAATTGTGTACCGATCGGCATCAAATTTCTGTTAAATTTTATTTGTATTTCCACATTTTTAAGAGATTTATGCTCGTTAACGTGATTTTCGGAAATGGACCTTGTATGGGAGCTATGACCAATTATGGGCCAATTATGTGCAGTTTGGTTCGTGAATCAATTAATCACATACAAAGGCGAAGTTAATGGTACGTTTATACCTTCAAGTGTTACTTTTTGAGACATGTAAACTAAGGACTGGTGAAGGTCTTGTGATACTTTTTTTTAGATCTGAAGTTACGTTTTGATTATTTTTTGAATAAATTAACCCAGAATTATGAAATTATACACAAATATTCCTCATAACGCGTCTTAGTGGTACTTTTTTCCTAATAATGCCCAGAAGTTTATCAACCAACCCTAGTAGCAATTACAGCCACCCACATATTAAACATACTAAGAAGTCATGTTATCAGCAAGAAGTTGTTTCTCTCTCAAAAAAGAAAACTTTTCTTTTAGAAGCAATTAGGACAAAATCGAACTTTTTTATATTTATTTTTCTTTGCTTGTAACACAAATGAAAAAAACAACTTATTTTTTAAATTATTTTTATTTCCTTTTTGATTAAATACTATTTGCACGGCATTTGTATTCATACGTAGTTTGGTTTGAAGTGTAGTTAGTACCAATTACTTGTGCTTGTAGTAGTACAAGTCATTTGATAAGTTTCACTCAAATTTAATGATTATATTAATTATTTATTACGTTTGTCATTTGTAACGTGACATTAATTTTAATAGTTTAATAAAAGTTTTCTTTCAGAGAGAAGAAAACACTCAAACTTTATTTTTATGGCAAATGGAGGCATTTAAGTGTGAAATGAGAAGGAAATGCCATTAATTAGTGGTATTTGAAAGCTGAGTTTCTCATGCTTAAGACTGTTTTATAAAGATTTATGAAAAGTTGGATTTATTGTATGTAGTAAGTATATGATTGAAAGAAATAAACTAGTGTAATTTATTAGTTTTTTTTTTTATGGTCTCAGTTTGACGTTTGATTTAATAATGCAGGAAAGAGAAAAACCTGAGATTAAAATTTGTGAGTCTCCAGGAGATGTAAGCATTATGTACTAGTATTTGGTATTATTGAAAACCTTATGAATTGAAAATTTATATCAAGAAAAGTTTCCAAGCATTACAAAATAACATTTACCATAGAAACTTTAAATTTCATGATGTAGTATCATTTTTTTGCGGATCATTTTTTATAGGAACCAGATAACTGTATGAAACTAAATTTTATTTGATATTTTATCAGAAACAAAACTGATAGTTTTATAAATATTCCCGACCTTAGGTAGGTTTGTTGCATCAAAAATAAAAAAATGCGGGATTTTTTCGAAACATTTAAGGAGTGAGATCGTTAAATCAGTTATTATGTTTAATGTCAATTATGTTCATTTGTTGTTAATTTGATTAAAATGAGTGACCAGAAATAAGTGCGTACTAAAATGATTAAATATTTTCAACAAAATCCAACTTCCTACAAAAAGTTGTTCAAGCATTCAAAGGTCTGCCGTCAAACTGTTTCCAATGTTATTAAACAGTACCGGGAGAACTTGTCAGTTGATAGAAAACTAGGTTCAGGAAGAAGGAATGGTTCACATGATGTTTATTAAACCAAAAAAATAGAAATCATTTTTAAAAGAGTTCCCAACACATCCGGCAGGAAAGCAGCCCGGTTAGCTCAGTGCTCGGACTATTTGGTACGAAAAGTTAAAGCCAATGCAGGTTTAAAAACATACAAGGCTCAAAAAGTTCCTGACAGGAACTCGGCTAAAAATTTAGAGGCCAAAAACAGAGCACGGAAATTGAAGTCAAGTTTTACAAAAAAAATATTCCTGTTGCATAATGGATGACGAAACGTATGTTCTGGCAGATTTTTCGCAACTTCCTGGTCAAAAATTTTATGTTGCTGATGCTCGAGGGAATGTTGAAGAAAAGTTTAGGACCCAAAAGCAGACAAAATTTCCCAAAAAGTTCTTGGTATGGCAAGTAATATGCAGTTGCGGCAAAAGAAGCCAATCATTTGTTACAACGGACTCTATAAATACCGAAATTTACATCAAGGAATGTTTATAAAAAAGGCTGCTTCCATGCATAAGACTTCATAATGTGTCCACTTATTGAGTGGAGCAAGAACAATAATATGGTATTTGTACCAAGAGAGGCAAATCCTCTAAACTGCCCGGAGCTAAGGCCAGTGGAGAGATATTGGGCTCTTGTTAAAAGATAATTGGAGTCCAAAAGTGTGGTAGATTTTAAACGGAGATGGACTACCAGTTCGAGCAAAGTGACAGAAAGCACTATAAAAACGTTAATGGAAGGGTTTCCGAAAAATGTTCAAAATTTCATCACTAGTGATTAAAACTAAAAAATATTTTTTTTTTTGGAAATTGTAATAATAATTTCAATCAAATGAAAAACATATTAAAACTGTAAGTTTAGTGGTTTCGTTTTTATTAACATATATCTCACTCCTTATATGTATATATAAAATATACAATATGAATTTATTCAAAGTATTGGCTATTGTAAGTTATGACCTTTTCCCATATTTCTGGCAACATATTGATTCCTCGCAAAGAACGAATCAAGCCAATATTGGGTACTCTGTTCTAAAGTGAAGCGTATCCCAGAGAGAGCTTTCTGCATCGATCGAAACATATAAGGCGGGTGAGGCAAAACTTCCCAACCTCTTCATTACAAATATTTTTTAAGAGGTATTGCAACATGTGGCCAAGTGTTGTCATTATGGAATATTACGGATTCATGTCTGCTTTAAACGAATCAGTTGCGCTCAGTACAGGTATCATGTGATGGTCTGACCAGATTTCAGCAGATCATAATATATAGGACCCTTTGCTCCCATCAAATACAGCTGGTTTTCCAGGCTTCGCATACGATTTCTTATGCTTAATGTTATCTTAATGGATCCATGAAAAACATCGCAAGTAATGATTCAGTGCAAAAATGATTTTCTTTTGTAGCGTTCAAGCACCATTTCAGACATGCATAATCGTCCTTCATGGTGTTTAGTTTATTTAGTTTATTTAAATTGCTTGTTTTTAAATAGTTTTTAAAGTATTTAAAGAAGTTGTCTAAAAATAGTTTGTTTCAAAAAAAAAAAAAAAAAAGATATATGGAGGGCTATAATAAAATAAAGAAATATTTGAAAAATATTTATATATTTAAATCACCATAAATTTTAACGTCTTTTGTATTAAAAATATTTTAGACAAATAGTACACAAACTAAAAATTTTTAATGAAAATTTTAAAAAATAATATATTTTGGCAAAATAATTTATATAAATTGCTTGATTTTTAAATGGTTTTAAAAATATATAACAATTATAACAATTTATTAATAAAACGTTTGTGTCAATAAAAGGATATATGGAGGGGTGTAACAAAATAAAGAAATATTTGAAAAATGTTTAAATATTTTAAGACATCATCAAATTTAACGTCCTTTGTATTAGAAATGATTTTTAAAAATTTTATAAAAACTAGAAATTATAAATGACAATTTAAAAAAATTAAATATTTTGGCAAAATAATTTATTTTTATTATTTGATTTTTAATTAGCTTTAAAAATATGTATATGAAAATTTTTCTAAAAATCATTAGTTTCAAAAAAAAAATAAAGGATATATGGAGGAGTGTAACAAAATAAAAAAATATTTGAAAAATGTTTACATATTTAAAAACATCATAAAATTTAACGTCCTTTGTATTAAAAATGTTTTTGAAATATGTTATAAAAACTAAAAATTTTCAATGGTAATTTAAAAAAATCAAATTTATACAAAATAATTTTTTAATTTTTAATTTTATTATTTTTAATTAGCTTTAAAAATATATCATATATCTAAAAATCATTAGTTTCAAAAAAAAAAAAAAAACAGGATATATGGAGAGCCATAATAAAATAAAGAAATGTTTAGAAAATGTTTATATATTTAAAAATATCATAAAATTTAACGTCCTTTGTATAAAAATATTTTTAAAAAATTGTATTAAAACCAAAAATTATCTATGACAATTTAAAAAAATTTAAACAATTGATTTAAATTGCTTGATTTTTAATTAGTTTTAAAAATATATAACAATTTATACAAAAATCGTGCAATTTGTATGATACCCATTTTCCCTGCTTTTGAATGAATCCTGCTGCTCACAAACACTTTTGAAACTGCTGCTTGGGTAGCTCCCATTAACTTTGCAAGCTCTTGTTACGTTTGACTACAATCTTCATGGAGTAATGCCTGCAATTCATGTTCTTCATATTTTTTTTGTCTGATCTGGGTGATTTTTGACTTTCGTGTTAAAATCACCACTTCTAAACTGCAAAAACCATCTCTCGCACATTGAAACGGATGGAACACATTCACTATTAGATTTGGTGAGCAATCGGTGTGCTTCAGCTGCATTTATTTTCAAATTAAAGACCTAAAGCAAAACTTCCCGCATATGACGATTCGTTGCTACAAAATTCCAAATTTTCCAAGAAAGAAAAAACTTTGTTGTTTACACTATGATGTTCAATAGCTAAGTGAGAATAAATAACAGATATGTACCTTTCAAAATGACATATAAGTTATTAAAAACAAAAACCGAGTTCATAAGTTACGCCATTTATTGTAAATCCCGCATTTTTAAATCATACACCCAATATGTACACAACATTTTCAAGTACTACACGCAGCAAAATATATAGTTGTGCATGTTTACTGTAACCATTTCAACATTTTTAACTATATTATAGTCACAGTAACTATGTATGATTGTGGTAACAATAATATGGTTACAGTAAACAAGTATATATTTTTGTGACAACTATAGATATCGTAATCTGAGAATAACATATTATGATAAAATTATTCATCATAAAAATGGTTGTCACTTGTTTACTGTAACCATATATATGGTTAATACAATTATGTGAATCGTAAATTAACCATATTATTGATCCACAATCATATAAATAGTTACTGTGACTATAATATTGTTAAAAATGTTGAAATGTTGTTTGAAATGTTGAGTAAACATGCACTTCTATATATTTTTTCTGCGTGTATCTAAATACATATGTTCCATGCTTTCACGTAAAAACATGTGAAATCAAAATTTTGCAAAATGTCATCATGATAAAATCAGCAGTTTGTTTAACTTTTTATGTTACCACATTTTTGTATAGTTTACAAACTACCCTGGTAGTATTTGATATAAAGTATGATAAATTCTGAGGATATCAGCAGCTTTTAGCTGATGTAAAAGCCTTAAAGAATTTGAAGCATCCCATAAGAGACTTAACACCTCTTTAATTATATATTTGTTGCAAATAATTTATTTTATTGCTTTGTCAACAGCAAGCACACAGCCCCAGCAAAAATAATAATAAGTAGCTGTATGACAAATTTCTTACACCTTTATTGCTAATAAATAATAATAATTTTATCGCTTGGCTTAATTCAATATATTACACCGGTTTTTCTTACCAAAATTCTTGGGGCGATTTTTGAAACAATAAAACACCTTTTAAGTAAATGTAATTTAGGATCACTTGAAACTTTTTTTACTTTTATTAGGGGTGAGAGGGTGTGAAGATGCAAAGCAAAGCAAACCGTTTGCTTTAGCTTTTGTTTAAAGAAAAAGTTATAAAGCTTTTAATAAAATTTATTAACATGTTTACAACAAACCACAACAATATCAAAAGAAGCCAAGAAGAAAAAAAGTCAAAAGGAATAAAGGAATAAAGTATAACTTTTAAGTGGTAAACTTGGGGAGGGGGCAGCAGGCAGCAAGAAGCGTAGGCATTGAGCCAATGTTGTTGTTGTTGTTTTTACAGCAAGCTTAAGGTCATGATTTATACGTGACTGAACTACAAAAATTCTCTTGTACCAAAAAACCGACAAAATGTCTCATTATCGTTGTCATCAGTGTGGGGGTGGAAAAAAACTAAACTAAAATAAAACGAAACGAAATAAAATAAATAAAAAAGATACTTAAACTTGAGAAATTCTTTATAAATTACTTTGTTTGTTTAAATTATCTCTTGCTGGAAAATAAATTCACAGAAAAGAGCCCAAAAAAAAAAAAAAAAAATGAACAAAGTTTTACAGCAAAACTTTATTTAAAAAATAAACAGCACAATTTAATAAAAGCACTGCAAATCCTTACAGCGGTCAAAAAGAGTAAAGAATTTTGATTGAACAATTTACTGTGTTATATTTGGATGTGCCAAATCTTATATACCCATCACCAATACAAGAATGACAACGAATTTTGACAGTCTGGTCCATAACTCTAATTTAATTTGTCCGATTTGGCCGATTTTCAACACCAAACATTTCTCATTTCTCATAAAGAATGTTTGAGAACAGTTTTATTCTCCAGACAGAAAGACATAGCTAGATCATCTTAGAATTTTTGGGGATCCGTGTTACAAACGGAATGACAAAATCAGTATACCCCCCATCTCTTTGGTGGTGTTTATAGCCAATGACACAAATAAAAATTTAACAAGCAAAAATCCTAAATTCCTAACAAATGAAACAAACTGAAGTTAAACTTTAAATTTATTTCGAGGTTTTTAATTTCCGCAATAAACCTGTATTTCCTAGCAACACTGCACCACATACTTATACTCATACTCTTGCTTATTTTCTCCTTTTTATACCCACCATCAAAAAAGATGGGGGTATATTGATTTTATCATTACGTTTGTAACACATCAACATTGTTGCCGCAGACCTCACAAAAGTATATATTCTGGGTTCTCATAAGATTCTAAGACGATCTAGCTATGTCCGTCCATCAGTGTGTCTGTAGAAAACACAAAATTTTCCAAATAAAAGGAGCTAGCTGATTGAGGTTATCCACAAATACTCTCTTTCGACAAGGTTTGTTTGTTAAATGGCAAATATGGGTTTATAATTTCACCTAGCTCCCATACAAATGTCCCAATACTATTAAAGCAGTCATAAATATGTTGATTATGCGGCAATCCTGATAAAATTTTGCAGAAATTAGTTCTAAGTACTCTGAAGTTATACTACAAAGTAAGGCATGCACCAATTGTCCCTTATCCCCATACAAGTTCCCCCTCAGTAAATGACTTGAACATTCATGTCTTATAATAATTAATATCGTGATGAAATTGGGCATGAACAAGTAATTTATTGGGTGTATGACTAAAAAATACGTCATTTTTGAAACATGTGTAAAGGGTTTTCCAACAAGAGGTGTTATTTGGAATCACCCGGGATTTCGGTAGCTGTCACTTTTGAAGCTTTTATTCTTTGACATTTGACAAGTAGAAACTACGCCATTACTAAAAATGGAACGATACATGCTTCAACAACGCATTGCAATTATTAAAATTCACTACAAAAATGGTGAAAATCTTGCAGTCATCGTGAAGCACCTTGTCCGACCACAATACAGAAATTGGTGGAAAAATTCGAGCTGTTGTGACAAGTTAGTGATGTGAAAAATAAAACCCGTGCACGTCGCTCAAGAACAGCTGAGAATATTGATGCTGTAGCCCAAAGTGTTGAATAAAACCCAGGTTTGTCCAATCCTGGACAACGTTTATTTCCGAGACGGCCCTACGTGCCACACAAGCAACGAAAGCATTGCTCTTTTCCGGACCGTGTTATCTCTCGAAGAAGTGATCACAATTGGCCACCGAGATCTTGTGATTTAACACGCTGCGACTTCACGTGAAAGATAAGGTCTACGCCAACAACCCAGCATCGATTCAAGACCTCAAAGATAGAATTCGTGAGGCTATCGAGGATATTGGAGGGCAGCCACTTTGCGATTTGGTTATGGACAATTTCCTGAAAAGGATATGGTCCTGTAAGAGTGGTCGTGGTGGCCATTTGGCTGATGTTGTTTTTCATTATTAACGGCATGCCTTCCTCTTTATTATGAAAAAAACATCCGATCATTTATCTAAAAAAATGCAATTTTTCTTTGAATTCCAAAAAACCACCTCTTGTTGTAAAACCCTATACAATATAAATTTATTCAGAGCTTGGCCATTGTTAACTATGACCTCTTCTCATCTTTCTGGCAACATATGGATTCCGAGTCAAAAGAATTGCTCATCTTTTGAGGCCAAGAACGAATCAAGCCAATACTCTGTTCCAAATTGATTCGTATCCCAGAGACAGCGTTCTGCTTCGGTCGACACAAATATTAGTCAGACGGGGCACGGTCTGGACTACAGAGCAGGTGAGGCAAAACTTCCCAACCACTTCATTCTAAATACTTATTAACAGGTATAGAAACATATAGCCGAGCGTTGCCATGATGGAATATTACGGTTTCATGTCTGGGCGTTTTTCGGCCAATGCTTGCTTTAAACGAAGAAGTTGCGTTCGGTACAGCTTCCTTCTGATGGCCTGGTCAGATTTCAGCACCTCATTACAGATAGGACCCTTTCGGCTAGTTTGTCGGGCTTCACATACGATCTCTTAAGCTTCGGGTTATCGTAATGAATAATTTTCTCATCGAAAGTAATGATCTCTCGTCTTCAAGTAGTAAGATACCCAATTTCCCTGCTTTTGGATGAATCCTGCTGCTCGCAAACGTTTCGACATTACTGCTTGAGTAGCCCCCAATGATTCTGCAAGCCCTTGTTGAGTTTTATACTTAAGCAATCGATGTGCTTCAGCAGAACTTTTTTTTAAAGAATTAAGGAAGTAAAGCAAAACTTCCTGCATATAACGATTCGTTGGTACATTTTCGAAGTAAAAAAACTTTGTTGTTAACACTATAATGTTCAATAATTAAGTAAGAATAAATGACAGATATGTAGCCTTCAAAATGGCATATAATTTATTAAAAACTAAAACCGCATGAGGATCGATCCATAATTAAAACCCCTATATCAGGAAATTATGTATGTTTACCGACATATTGATGGTGGGTATACAAGATACGGCACAACTAAATATAACACTCTTGTTTGTTTTTTGTGCATTCACATTTGAACTGGAAATGAAAATGAAAATGTAGGCTACAAAATTGTTGTAGCACATAAATATCGTTTGTTTGATTACTGTTGTTGTTCTAGTTGGTTTTTGTTTAAAAACAAATAACATTTAAAAAAAAAAAAACATGCAAAAGTTTTTATTAAAAGTTTTTCTTTTTTTTTTTGGGGGGGAAATTTGGTATTTAGTTTTGTATTTTTATTTGCCATTTTAATATTTCAAAGTTGTCTATAAAATACCAAAAAAACATAAAAAAATCCTTTTTTTCGTTATTATTTGTTTTATGTGTAGTTTGCCAAAGTAGTCCAAGGCAATATAAATTTATAAAAAAAAAACTACAGGAAAAAGACAAAAAATAAAATAACACACAGTACAACTAAAATATCTAAATTGTGTCGCAAATATATTGTTTATACATTTATTTTTTTAGTCATTGCCAAAATTTGTTAACCTTTTCCTTTTTTCCTTCCTTAAATTCCAAATGTAAACAGTCAACCAAAATACATATATAAAGTGGCCAGACTTTTAAATGTAAATTGATAAATTTACTTTGGTTAGCACACTCAGGATTCACAGGATTGATTATACTCTAATTAAAGCGATTTATGAAAGATAATAACAACAATAAAATCCAAGCCGCTTGTAGAATGTTTTTTTTTGAAAACTTTCACTAAATATCAAGGTTGTATTCTGATTCATAACGGTTACGCCAATTTGGATTTTGTCTTATTTCGGCAATGGTAATTTCACCCTGAATTATATTATTAAAAAAATTTACAAAAAAAAAAAAAAAAAATTAACAATGTTGGTATTTTATTATATTTAAAATTCTGTAGATTTCAATAAACTCAGTTGTTAAAATCAGATTTTTGTTTTTTTAAATCTGTGGACTTTTGACAAAACAACTTAAGTGTAATTTAAAAACTGTAGAATTGATCGATAATTATTTTATTATTTGTCCTTTAAGAACTTTATTATTTGTCTCAAAGAAGTATGCAAAGGTCTCGAAATACTTTAAGGTCAAATAATAATTATCGATCAGTTCAACAGTTTTTGCGCACTCCTTAAAATTTTTAATATTACACATAAGTTGTTTTGTCAAAAGTCCACAGGAGTTATTTATAGAATGACGTAATTTTAGAGCTAAGGGTAATTGCAGTAGTTTCAGTAACGGCAGCTTAGCGGTAACGTTAGCTGAGCTGAAAGGATATTTGAAGGTTAATGGTAGCTTGAAAAATATAAGCCAACCGTAACTCATAGAATATCATGTAATTAACACACTTTAATAAATGACTATCCAAATAGTGCACAGTGTAAGATTTTGCTAATTTAGCTTGACAAAAGTCATTTTTTTGAGTTTTAATTTGAGTAAATATGTTTTTCAAATATGAAAGAGCACTTGTTATAAAATAAGAAAGTGCTTAATTTGTCAACTATAACAGTATAACGGTACTTAAAACTTGAATATTTTTGAGTGAATTAAAAACAGCAAAAACACATACTACATGAAATTGCACATTTTTAAAAGCGTGAGAGTTTTTATTGGAATGACATTTTTTAATGATTCCTTTTTTGTTTTGAAGCTCATCTTATTCGCTTTTAATACCATGAGAATTTATTTTTAGAACCTGGAAAATTCTATTAGTGCTATTTCATTTAAATAATTACTCTTTTCGTTAAAAAACTAAATTCTATAATCGATAAATTCTTTTCTTCATAACACCAAATTAGCCACTTCAGATATAAATTTGTGCAGTTGTATGGGAGGTGGGCATGGCACTGGTCCTATTTCGCCCATTTTTTGACAATAGTACATATTGGCCTAATAACACCTTGTACCAAAATTCATAAGTCTAGCTTAATTTTTTTTCCAAGATATTTAATTTTGTCTCACTAGAGTAGCTAAATCTTACACTGTGCAGTGTGTCGTAAAATGTGATTGTCTAAAATGGCTTTTAATGATATTTATGGGTCACAAATTTTCAGCAGATTTAAGAATTCTTTATAATGACAAACAATTTTAATAATATGAAAGTAACAAAATAAGATTTTCTGAGTACTGAATTTGTCATTACAATTCTCTGAGACTTGAGACTACAAACCTATTTCAGTTAACGTGATCTGCTGACTTTAGCAGTTCCGATCTCAAAATAAACTGCAGTAAAATTATAACTTCTAAACTGGTTAGATTTTTAGAAACTTAATACATAATAGAGACATTCCTATTATTATCTGTAGATTATAAAATTTTTAACAAAATATACGCCGCACCTAGCCAAAGTTGACCACGCTAATTGCAATAAGTGAGAGTGTTATATTCAACTATGGCGAAACTTATATATCCACCACCAATATAATACGAGCACTGATTGTATTGTATTTTGTACAAATTATTAATCTGGTTCACCTGATTTGATTAGTTTTATATTTTCTATTATTAGAAAATATTATTGGTAATTCCATTGAATGTTATTGGAATCGAAATATGTATAGTTGTCCGAACAAAGTTTTTCTTATATTTTGAACCAAATCATTTTAAGGGTTCAACCTATTTTTAGTTTCATGAGTTACCTATTAGCAATAACTATTTGTGGCAAATATCGGTTTTCTAGGTCTTTTGGTTAACGTGATTTTCGAAAGTGATCCTCATATGAAAGCTATGACCACGAGTAGACCATTGATGTCGAATTTTGGTCTAATTACGATATGTATAAGAAATTTATGCGTTATCAAGCGATTTTTTAAAGTGGATCCGATATTTACAAAATCCGGCAGTTTGATTTTTGCATACATTTTGTATATCTGTGCAAAATTTGTTTAGAAATCGAGATTTATAAGATATTTATGTATAGTTTTGTTGTTTTCGAAAGAGAACGGGAGCTATGATCAATTATGGGTCTATATTTTAAGATATTTATGCGTATTTAAGTGAGTTTATTAAGTGGAAGTTATTCGTTACTGTGATTATTATATACTGTTACGAATGTACAATAGCGATTTGAATTTAACGGTCTGTAACGACTGCCTGAAACATTCATCATGTTTATAAACACGTCCATTAGTATCAACAATGTTGATAGCATGCGGTTGTTTAAGCTACTAACATTGACATCAAAAGCTCTAGAATTCGAACATACTGGTTTGCCCGTTAAGAGCATTGTAGAAGATTAACGAAAGATGGCGTGTATATAAATAGTGGCAAAGGTTGCAGCCGTAAGTGAATTGATCGTAGGTGCTGTTGTTTTTACATGGAACTATTCTATTGGCATTTATGTATCATAGAGCCGTACACCATGATGAAATATGTATGAGGGCTGAGTTTGTCTTTTTATCATCTGAAAAATGAGTGCAAAATTCCATGGATTTATCTGCAATATATTTAAAGAAAATAACTAAACATTTTAGAAAAATATTAGTTTTTTTGAATGTTGCCTCATATTTTGATATATAACTCTGGTTCTACTTGACTGATCTTGCCTATTTTCAATACCAAATATTTCTGATCAATAATGAATAATTATCTCGCGTGATCTGTAAAAAAAACTCTAAACGAATTATCCTTTAGTCATGAGAATTCAAGTGTTAAAATTGCCAAATCGGCCCAGAATTGGCTGAGATATATGCATAAACCCACATCTACCTCGACTTTTTATCCAATATTAATACATACATAATTACCAAGATATCTCAATTTTTTGACTCTAGTAAAATTGTTCATTACTCCGCAAATTGTTCCCTCAGAAATCGTCTACCATTTTTCTACACTACAAGGACTCTATTTCCCACTGTTGTCTATGTACCAAACTTAATATCTGAGAAAAAATATTTTCAAATTCAAAGCCACACCAAACTCCCAAGGAATTTGAAAATATTTTTGCTCGGTTATTAAGTGGGAGATATAGACCTTGTAGAGTAGAAATATACTGGAAAATAGACTAACTTCAAGAGGACATAGAATTTTAATTTGTCCAGTTAGATTTGAATTTGGCCACTGTGGTTCCAGTCGGATGTTTTTGAAACGTTTGTGTACGTTTAATAAGGAGTGAGTCAAAAAAACTTATACACACTATTTCAGGCAAAACTTATCCTTGGTCCCACCAAATTATATTTTTTTTAATCACGTTAGCCTTTAGAAATATGTCATATATTTTTTTTTTTTCTTAATCATTAATATTCAACTGTTATTTCGGTGAAAATGGTCTCCGAAAAAATGTACGCGAAAAAATATTTTAAACTTTTCAAAAAACTCCAATATGGACTTTCAAAAAAATAGCAAAACATCTGAAGGTTCATCGTCATACGGTTTCCAAAGCAATTAAACTGTATATGAAGACTTGATTATTGAAAGGTAACCTCTCGCATCGAGAAATTTCTCGCATGAAACAGTGAAATTGAATAAAAAACAACATGAATTGAAACACGATTTCATATCTCACATGTAAGTGTTTCTGTAATTTCATTTTGTGAGAACTATCCGTCATTTAAGTTTTTTGACGTAACTTATTGGAAATTTGTGAGTCATAGTGTTTCTGTAAGAAAATTTTGTGAAAAGTTTCTCACATGAACTGTCAAAACAACTCACATTTAAAAACGGTGCGAAAACTAATTTTTTCAAAAAATATAATATGAATACAAAAAATAAAGAAAAGGTAAGATTTTATTTTTAATTAAAACTTAAATTAATGTTAATTATTTTCCTAGAGGTCTTTAAAACGTTGCTCCGGAATAGTAAATGGATCAGTTGTATTCCTTAATTTTTGGCGATAAATTCGTAACATATTTCTACGATCATGTTGCTCTGCCTCTATTAATAAATTAGTATACATTTCTGATCACTATTAAATTATTAATTTTTTAAAAAAATTATAATTATAATTTTACTTTTTAATTTTTTTTTTAAATATAAATTGATTTGTTTATTTTTATTTTCTGCTTTATGTTTTTGACAGCTTGATTGGAAATTTCCAATAAAAACGTAAATAGTGCTGGCTCTTCTCACTTTAAGTTACAGAAACACTTTTTTCTCCCAAATCGAGAAACGATGGAATACTTTGTTTCACACTTCTCGATGTGAGAACTTCTCACAAATAGTTACAGAAACGGGGTACTGGATCAAGAAAAAAGAAAGGTCTAACAGATATTGGTAAGGTAAAACAAGTCGAACAACTCTTTCTAAAAGCAGCGAACACTTCTATCAGAAAGCAGCTCGTAAAGTTAAATGCACTGATTCTTTTGTGCGCTGAGCCAAAGCTAATGCTGGGTTGAAGTTGTATAAAGTTCAGAAAGTTCCAGATAGCAATTCGGCAAAAGAACGAGCGAACAAATTTAGGTAAAATTTTATAAAAAAACTACACATGTTGTGTGATGGATGATGAAACTTATGTACTGGAAGACTGTTCTCAACTTCCGGAATAAGATTTTTATGTGGTTGATGGATTATGTAATGTTCAAGAACAATACCGGACAAATAAATAAAAAAAATTTCCCAAGAAGTTTCTTGTTGTGGCAAAAGAAGCCAATCATTTGTATCATCAGGCACGATAAACACAGACATATATATAGTACGGAGTGTCTACAAAAACGGCTTATACATTTCTTAATACAGCATAGAGTGCCTTCATATTTCTGGCCTGATTTGGCATCATAGCACTATGGAAAAAACGCCCTTGAGTGGTAAGTCTGAAAAGGTAACTATAAAACATTTAATGGAAGGATTTCGGATTACGAGTATAAGTTTTTTCTGCTCACTCTTTAAGTGTAAGTTGCAAAACATGTTACTGTAAATGTAATGTTTATCATAAAATTATAAAATGTACTCATACTTGTGAAGATGGAATAAATATTTACTACAAACATTTATGAATCATGACCGCTGAAATATACAACTTATATAAGATTTTATATATTTTTTTTTTTTGTGAGAAGTTCCATTCATAAAGTGTTGGAATAAAAATCATAATAAGTTTTGTCAGTTGCCTCTTCTCTAGATTGTGAAACATTTTGTATACAGAAACATTTGCAAATGCGGCTACTGTTTTTTTTAAGTTGATATAAATATATGCATAATTTCCTTCTCAATTGCAAAATTTCCCAAAAACTCTGTACATTTATTTCTAACATATAGGGCACAATGAATATATATCTTCACAAAAACTAAATTCTTCTAGTGTTTGCCATTTTTAAATAGACACCAATTTCTTCTTTAGACACCACTGGCATCTATATGCACACCAGGGTTTTGCTTTCCTAAAGTACATAAAAACACACTCGTGCACAGCCATTAAATTGTTGTTTTAGTTTAAAAAAAAAACAAGTTTCCGGTTTTTGAAAGAGTACGAACTTTATTTTTCTATTTGTGTTTGTATTGGTACGAGAGTATTTGCACTTGTGCTTGATTTTTTATTTTTTTTTTGTATATTTTGCTTAGTTGCATATTCATTCATTCCCCTTTTTAATTTAGTTAAGTTGGTTTCATATTTATACAAATATTTGTAGGCACTTTTACACTCGAGAGTATGAGTGTAAAAGAGTAAGTGTACTTTTGCGAAAGGAAGTAACTCTATAAAAGTATTCAAATAATCGTTGCAAGTTTATATTTATAACTATGTATGGAAATTAGGCCATCCTCAAAAAAAAAGTGCAGATGTTCCCAAATAAAATAAAAGTTTAATTTATTTTAAGATACAGTCTCTAAAATTTTTTGTCTGGCGTTGTGGATGTCTATAACAGTCTAAGGACTGAGATCGAAAAATGTTGAACAAACATATATGTTAATAAAAATCAAACCACTAAACTTGAATCTCTTTTTATTTGATTGTTCGAACAGGTTGTCCATCTCCGTTTAAAATCTACCACACTTTTGGATAAAAAATCAAATAATACTTGGGTTAAAAAACGTGTGTTAAGAATTTTACGATCTCAGTCCTTATAACGATATTTTGGGATATACGAATAAATTTAACTAACTTTATTCACAAATACTCTCTGTTAATGAGGTTTGTTTGGTACTGGCAATATCGGTCCATGATTTCACCCAGCCCCCTAACAAATGTCCCCCGGGATACTGTTTGAGCAGTCATAAATATATTGCTTATGCGGCAATCCTGATAAAATTTTGACAAATTAGTTCTATGTGCTCTGAAATTATACATTAAAGTATGGCGAAAATCCGGCAATATTTTTTTCTAGTCCCCGTAGAAAACTATTTGAACATTCATAATTGCTTTATAATAATTAATATTCTGATGAAATTTGACGTAAACAAGTTTTATATAAACCTAAATCTTGCTATCAACTTTTGTAAGGATCGGCCCATAATTGACCCTACCCACCATATAACCTCGAAAAAAATCAATAAGAAAAAAAAACTAAAAATGCTATATCTGAAATTCTACATTTCTACATTTTTCATTTGCGACCCCACTTCTGGATCGTTATATAGCGAAGTCGATATAGCCATGTCCGTCTGTATGTTGAAATCAACTTTCCGTAGCCCCCAAGTAACTTACAAACATAATTGATACATCAATATATCGGGAATTCTTCCGACCCCGGTCGCTATTTAAAATCGAGAAAATCTGCCCACAAATGGCTGAGATATAAGGAAAAAACCGGGACAACCTCGATTTTTGGCCTATTTTTGATCTATATCTGGATTACTAAGTCATTAATATAGAAAATATGGATATCTAATGATAGATATTTCAAAGTCCATTGCAACGATGTATATAAGGCTATACAAAGTTAGACCTACAATGTGTCAAAATCGTGAAAATTATTTTTTAACCCGAATATGTTATTATAAAAATTTTTTTTAAAAAATTTTAAAATATTTGGAAAAAAATTAAAAAAAAAAATTGGAAAAAATTAAACGATTTCGAAAAAAATTTAAAAAAAAAAATTTTTTTTTTAAATTTGATAAACAATTTGAAAATATTTTTTTTTTTAAATTTTGAAAAAAAAAATAATTTTGTTTACCTAAAAATATTTAAAATTTGTATTTTAAAGTATAATTTGGTGAAGGGTATATAAGATTCGGCACAGCCGAATATAGCTCTCTTACTTGTTTTTTAATAATATCACCAAATTTATTTCAATATTTCGAAACTTATTTTCTCTCCGATCTGATGTTAGCTACATTTTCAAGATCTTTATTCATTTATAGCATAAGACTAATAAAAACTTTCAAAATGTGAATCACAAAGAAAGCTTGAGAAATAAATACAATTTTTCTGCGTGAAATGTAGCAAGAGTTTTAGTTAAACAAAATTGTTTGTTTTATAAGCCAATAAATTATTAAGTCTTATATACCAATGGAAAGCTTTGAAAATGCGCTTATTTTGAATGCCGTATTGTGGTAGTCTTGAACATGTACACCTAGTTGTTCATGTTTACAATAACCATTTAAACATTTTTAACGTTTTTAGCAATATTGTGGTCACTGTAATTATTTATATGATTGCTGTAATCATAATATGCTTAAGTTACTATTCACATCATTGTATATATAATTGCGGTAAGTAAATATTTGCTAATGGCAATCATGTTCATGAGGAATCATAATATGTTGGTATCAGAGAGTATGATAACTATAATCCTAGAACAACACAATATGGTGAAGTATTGACTACATCATAAACATGGTTCCCACAAACATATACATAATTACTACAATCATATATATGATTGCTACAATGATGTGAATGTTAACTTAAACATATTATGGTTACCGCAATCATATAAATAATTATAGTTACCATAATATTATTAAAAAACTTGTAAACATAATGAAATGGTTATGGTAAACATGTACAACTATATTTTTTCTCTGCGTGTAGCTAATATCAGATCGGTAAGTAAAAATTAAAAAAAAAAATGTATACTGGATTGAATATTGAAAAATGTAAAAAATTTTTTCGGTTTTATAAGGTTTTACCATAGGAAATTATGGTAAACATGTACAACTATATTTTTTCTCTGCGTGTAGCTAATATCAGATCGGTAAGTAAAAATTAAAAAAAAAAATGTATACTGGATTGAATATTGAAAAACGTAAAAAATTTGTTCGGTTTTATAAGGTTTTACCATAGGACATAGAATAAACGCATAAAACGGAAGGAGAGAGAAATATCAATGGAAAAAATTCCTCTCTTTTCACACATACGGATGATACAATAACAAAATAGATGCAATACATTCTCATGAATTAGGTTTTTGACAACAGACATAGGTTTTTGGCTCTCAGTTACCTATCTAGTTGTCATCTATGCCATAGGGTACAACTAGAGGCGCAACTGAGAGTAAGCTTGTGATATGTGAATTCAACATACTTGTGAGAGAATTAAACACATCAAAATCATTGAAATTTTAACTTTGATTTTCCGACTTAATACAGATCGAACCACTTTATTATGCTTTCACGCAATATTTGATGAATTTTTTGAACACTCATTTTGTTTCTAAAACACGTTAATTTTGCACAAATGAAACAAATATTTTTAATTAATTTTTGACACTAAATTTTATTTGTGGTAGAATTTAATTTATAAACAGAGTTTAAATTTTTGGCATTGAAAATAGAAGAAAATTTAAATAAATTAAACCTTAAACATTTTAGAACTCTGTCTAGTGAAAATTGAAAAGGCACCAATACAGCCTCAAAACTGTGTACTAATACATTCTCACGACTTTGACAATAGACTTAGGTTTTTTCCCTCTCAGTAACGCTTCTATGGATATATTATTCTATGGTTTATACCATATTAATTTAAAATATTTACTTTAAATAATACCTTGTAAAAATTAATAAAACTTAAAATTTTTGCTTATAGTAACAAAAGTTAAAGCATTGAAAGTGCCTTTTACATACCTCTCTCACGATACCAATACTTAATATACTTCCTTTGAGAGAATTATGAAACGGGCCATAAAATCTTAAAAAAGTTCCTTTTTATCCTATAATCCATCTCACCAAATTTTGACGCCAGGACAAACATTTTAGGAAATGGTCTACTCAAACAAACTAAACATTCATTTAGTCCTTACAAACGGTGCCACCCTAATGGATATGTGTCTAAGTATAAATTAGAAAGACTTAGTTTCTTTATTTAATATTATTTAAGAATGTAATGTAATGTATGAATGTATGTTGGTGTGCATTTGTTTTGGTATAATTTTGATTGTGTCTGGTTGTGCTTGGTTCCGCTCCAAGAATTTGTTTTCCATAAACTTGCTCTTTTCTATGTGGTCATCCTTTTGGCAATATATGCATTTTTTTTTGACTTTTTTTTTTAGTTTTTTTTTTTAGTTTTTATAGGTTACGACGAAGAAAGCAATGCAAATATTTTTAGTTTTAAATAAGAGTAAACAAAAAATGTTAAGGGTCAGGAATAGTTTTAAACTTGATTAATTATGTAAAAGAATGTGGAAATGTGTTTTGTTTAATGTGTTCTTTACTAGCTAAAACTAACAGCTCTGTAAAATCTGAGGCAATCGAATAACTATAACCCGTGCCGAAAATCGATTGAATTTTGTGAAATTGGGTAAATATTTTCTTAAAATATGTTTCGATTTAAATAATAAATTTTATAAATTTTTAAATAAATCGAATCTTTCAGTGAGATTATTATTTTTATACCCTTCACCATGAGTGGCAAGGGTATATATAAGTTTGTCATTCCGTTTGTAATTTCCACAATATAATTGTCTGACCCTATAAAGTATATATATTCTGGATCCTTATAGATAGCGGAGTCGACTAAGCCATATCCGTCTGTATGTTGAAATCAACTTTCCGTAGCCCCCAAATAACTTACAAACATAATTGATAGATCAATATATCGGGAATTCTCCGGCTCGGTCGCTATTTAAAGTCAAGAAAATCGGACCATAAATGGCTGAGATATAAGGAAAAAACCGGGACAACCCCGATTTTAGGCCTATTTTTGATATATATCTGGTTTACTAAGTCATTAATATAGACAATATGGATATCTAATGATAGATATTTCAAAGTGCATGTACTATATAAGGCTATAGTAATTTGGACCTACAATGGGTCAAAATCGGGAAAAATATTTTTTAACACGATTTTTTTTTTCCCAAAAAAATTTTTTGTCATACATCTTTTTTCCCTAATAATTAAAATTTTTATTTTTTTTTAAAAAAACAATTTCGAAAAAATTTTTTTTTTTCAATTTTGAAAAACAATTTTGAAAAAAATTTTTTTTAAAATATTTAAAATTTTTATTTTAAAGTATAATTTGGTGAAGGGTATATAAGATCCGGCACAGCCGAATATAGCTCTTTTACTTGTTTTATTATGAAAATAGAGACATTTTTAAATAAATGAAAAAAGTACAATTGTTTTCCTACCTTTCCTTTTTGGGTATATAATGTATGTACACATAGAAAACAGATTCGTGATAGCAACCGAATTTGTTGCTAATCGAATGATTCTACTTTAGTACCGAATTTTACAGTTGTGGCTAAAAAATTTTAGAAGGGGTAACAAAAGTTTGGTTGCTTCAAACGAAATTCTTCTTTATCAACTGACATTCTGTTGATAGAACCGAAAAATTCTATGTGTGCAACCGAATCTTATTTCTCTGTGTATGTATATGAATCGAAATTCCTATCTAAATGAAATCCATGTTCTTCTGAGATAATTACAATTACTTCAAAAAGAACATAGTCGATTTTCTTGTACTTTATTGAATTTCTTCTTCTGCCAATACACAAACAGTTTTGAAATGTTTTGCAATCATTGTGACATACATGTCATTTTTAAATTGTTTTTGGTAATAAAGGTAAATATTTGTTTTCTGATTTACTTAGAATTCCATACACACAGCATCAGGTATGAGTAAATATTAGGTGGGTAACAATATTAATGAATAACGCATGAATGAAATCCGTCCCTTAGTGATTTTGTTTACAAAGTTATTAAAGACTTTTTGATTAGAAATAAGTTTTTCTCGATTAAACTTTTATTTACAAAGCCACTAACGATCTAAGATTTGTTAATTTTTCATTAGTTTTTAGTATAAAGTAGAATTAAGAAATTTAGATTTTTCATTATGAAAATTGATTTTTGTTATGAAATTGATTTTTGGTATTCAGCGACAAATAAACTTATCTTCCCTAATATTTGACATGTGAAGACAAAAAAAAAAAAAATAAATCTTAATAAAAGTCATATAAATTCATACAGCTGAGATGTTTTTATTAAAATTTGTGGTTGAATTGCACAATAAATGTTTAAACCAAAAAAAAAACTTTAAGGTTCCAGGGCATAATTTTGTTAAATTAAATACAAATGTATGTAAACTGTAGACACACATTTATATTAATATTTAAGCCAATTTATACATACAGCATACGTACATACATACATATGTATACAGTGGTGGCCATGAGGTTAGCACACTTCATACTTGCTGTTTTCTAAAGTAAATTATTTCATTTCATTGCAATTATAAACTAAAGTTTTTGGTAATTATTGTTGTTTATGGTGTGATCAATAAGTCCCGTTACTTTTTTTTGCATTCCATCGCTATTCTCTTTCAAATTTGGATTTTAGTGCAGTAATATGTAAAATAAGCTGGACACAATTTTAGCACATATAAGTATAATTAAATTTTTTAAAAGTTTTTTGAGGGTATAAATATTAATTGGTAAGTTTAGGTATTATTTAATCAATGAGGAAGACAAACTGACTTAATAAACATTATTTAGATATGGCTAAAAAAAGTGGTGTACAGAGGAACAACGAAAGATTATTCAACAAATGAACTCGAGAGGAACAAGTATAAGTGAGATTGCTTATACTTTGGAATGCTCCAGGAAGATGGTTTATAATGCATTAAGACATATTCAGAAATATAAAACATCTAAAAATGTTACACAGGCTCCTCGGCCCAGAAAAACTTCACGTAAAGAGGACTCTTTAATATACAGAGCCTCTGTCGAAGATCCTTTTAAGAGCTCCACCGTAATCCAGAGAGAAATTTCAGGAAAATATGGTATCAACGTGTCCAGCAGAACGATAAGAAGGAGACTTAATGAAAAAAAATTTACGTGGATGCATTTCTCAGCATAAGCCACATGTTTCAAAAAAGAACATACAAGCTCGGTTGTCCTTTGCTCGTGAGCATTTGGAAAAGCCGTTAATTTTTTGGAAAAATGTCCTTTGGAGTGATGAATCTAAATTTTGTAGATTCGGATCGGATGGTAAGAGGTATGTATGGCATCCTCCGAACATGCAACATAATCCAAAGTACACCAGTAAAACAATAAAACACGGTGGGGGTAATGTGATGGTGTGGGCAGCATTTTCTGGGTATGGTGTAGGTCCTATAAAAAAGATTGATACTCGTATGGACCAGTATGTATACCAGAATATACTTCTAAATACAATGATACCTTATGCAGAGGACAACATGCCACTTAGGTGGCGATTTATGCAAGATAATGATCCAAAACACACCTCACGCTTAGTGAGGTGTTGCTTGGAATCGAACAATATCGACATATTAAAATGGCCAGCCCAATCTCCGGATCTCAATCCTATTGAGAACCTTTGGAATGATGTGGAGCAGCATGTAATGAGAGAAAAGCCTAAAAATTTGGCCGATTTATGGAAAGAAGTAGCAAAAGCTTGGAATGATATTTCAGTGGATCGCTGTATGGGCCTTGTAGAAAGTATGCCAAGGAGACTAGCAGCTGTGATCAAAAATAAAGGGTATCCAACTAAGTACTAAGTTTTTAGTGAAATAAGTTTTTTTGTTTTGTTACTTTTTTAATATGAATAAAATTTTTTATTTTGTGCTAAAATACTGTCCAGTGTTTTTTTGAGGTTATTATATTCTGGATAGAAAAACACAAAATATATATAAAGGAATAATGCTGGACATGATGGGACGTGATCTTAGAAGGACAAGTAACACGCATGCAAAAGATATCATAAAAAAATTAAGAAATATAGGAAATATTTGCGTTTAAAAATAGCAAGTAGCTAGTGTGCTAACCTCATGGCCACCACTGTATATTTGGTTATTTTCCAAGTGCTGAGATGTATATTTAGTTCATTTTCAGACTTTTAGAATGTATGTCTGTGTTTATGTGGCATACATAGATTCTGTTTTAAAAATATTAACTCATTTTGCAACACAACATACATATTTATATTTAAATCAGAACAGTATGGTACCAGAAACCGAAAATCACTTGCCCACAAATCCATCGGTTAGAAATTACCACTTATTTTTAGTTGTAAAAAAACAAAATCATTGTTATAAAATTATTATTTTATGTAATTTTTAATTACGTTTGAATTTTCTTGTATAGTTGTTTTGTTTGATGATATATTTCCAATTTATTTATTATTTCTCTAAAATAAAACACAAATACTGAAGCTAATAAATAATCTCTTGAGAATGAATTTACCGATGGTTGATCGGTAAGTAAATGGAAATATATAAATAACTAGCTTGACCCGGTGCGCTTCGCTACCCCTGTCGTAGTAAAAAGAATATGTAAGGATTTTATAAAAAATTCCCCCAGTTTATCCCTTTCTGGTCCAAGTATTGAAAAACGTTATAGCCTATTGACGCTTTCAAGTAAGGATCTATCTTCGTTCCAAATTTCAATAAAATCGGTACAGCCGTTTAGGCGTGATGCTCAAACAAACAAACAAACAAATAAACAAACAAACTTACAAAGACATTTATATATTTATATATAGATTGTATAACTTCCAAGAAGCAGTTAACCTAGCAGGTGACTTAATACTGGCTCATAGTTGCGGCGATCTTATAAATCAAAATACTGAACAAGTGATAATTATCGACAGCAAAAATCCGGTATCCGGTTTAACCAAAAATGTGTATTTATACCCCACACTACCATAGTGTGAAGGGTGTTCTGCATTTGTGCAGATGTTTGTACCCAATAAGCACTTGATTTCGATAGCATTCTCCATTGAAAAGGAAACTTGAATTCAAGTCGATCATTACAGTGTTAATACAGTGAAAATCAAGCCTTAACTTATAGTTTAAATCAAGTTAAAAAATTGATCTAATTCAAGCTTTAAAATACATTGTTATTCAAGCAATGATTTTTTGTGTACTTCAAGTCTACAATATAAACGAATTAAAATTAAAATTTTCTATAATTTTTATTTAAATTTTAAGTGATTAAAGAAAAATTAGATTCAATAGATTTAATATACAAATCTAAAATATTTCTACTGATCTTGCACTTTAAACGCATCGATGTCATGTCTGCATAAAGTATTGTAGTATGTTTTATTGTTGTCCGCAAAACTTTGATCAAAAATATGTACCTGTAAGAGGCATTAGGATTAATTAACCCACTAATGCTTAAGCATGCCTCAAGGCACTCATCGCAAAAATTCCAATAAATGGAAATATAACTGATTTTTCATTTCAAAACTCTTGTAACAGTTTCTAAAAAACGTACCTCAATCATTTAATAAGCCTCGAAAGCTTCTTCTTTCTTATTTAATAGACTTTTTACAAACTAAGCGCATTAAAAAAAATATATGGTAACTCCATGTTGTGTTATCAAACGTTGCTTAAAGTGTTTTAAAGTTTCCCGATTGTAATCATATTTTATATATTGGATTCAAGATTTATGTAAAAAAGGTAAGCTACTTATTTATTGATGAGTGCCTTCAGGCACTCTTGGGCAATGCAGACTAGTTTTACTGCCTCAGTTTTTCCAATATCAAAATGTTTTTTTGTTTTCTTTGCTTTGATTTGCAATTTTTCAAATTTTAAGAAATGTAAATCGAGAGAACAAACGTTTGAAATTATCTGATTTGAGTGATGAACAATTAGGAAAATTATTTTCAGTAAAAATTGACAAAGTAAACTAACTAAAACCCGACTATGTTTCAATCTTTAAACCCCAAGGGTGCCATAAGGCACTCATTTAGTTTTTCCCACCTGGCAGGTAAACCATTGATTGTACAAACTTTTAAATGTTGTTTTTGAAATCAGATGCCCAAATTTACTATAAAAAATTATTACCAACGTTTTTAGCCATTTTTTGTAGAAATTGGCATTAGAAGGTTAATCCCTATTTCTGTTAGGAATGATATTCAAATAAAATTTAACAGAATGAAGTTTCATATAGAAATAAATCACGATCTGATTTGATGATGATCGGTATATAATTGGTCATAGCTCTCATTCCGAAAATCATTCATGAAAAAAAATTATTGACATTTAAAGTACTTACAAAGTTATTAAAGATTTTTTAATTTTTTATAATAAAACTTAATTTGGTAAATGTTAGACAATATTCTAAAAGCGTAACCTTCTGCTGCTAACGTTGAAAGTTTCAAACAGAAGCTTTATTATATTTATTACTAGTTTTGTTTCGAATAACCCCACTGTGCACTATAGTACATTTCTGATATTTCTATGTTTGTATAAACTGACTCTATATATAAGAGCTTATGTATGTATAACTATTTACTATATGCATTTATGTATTGTACATTTAATTTTGTTTTGTTTTTTCGTTGTTCTTGCTGTTAAGCTGTAAACTAATTTTGTGGCAATGTCCATTTAAATAATTGTTAAAGCTTTTAATTTATTGTCATGTGTATATAAATCTGTGCGTATGTAGATACAAATATGTACAAGTGCATGCATGTCATGTGCTTGCCACAATGACTGTATGTGTGCTTATCTGCCATTTCTATTTTTAGACACAACCATGCTTGCATATACAAGGTGTCACAAAAGTATTCAATAAATTTTCTAAAACTAAAATCGGGGAAAAATCTCATACCAAAAGTTGATTTTTTGTATAAAATATCTAAAACCTTAAATCGATAATAACTGATTTTTATTCGGAAATACTGAGTTTTTCTGAATCATCAGGAAAACGGAAAATATGCTTGAAAAAATAGAATCTTTACTAAAAGTATGTTTTAATAAAATTTCAATTTCTTTAAAAATATTGCAATTTTTCAAGACATGAAGTCGATTTTTTTAAACAACGATTTTTTTTAATTTTTGCTTTGCAAATATTCAAAAATTTATTTATTCAGTACAAAGGTCTTTTCAATATTTGCATTCAATATTTTAACGATATGTTTTTTTCCAAGATGGATTTAAAATTCAAACCATAATATTCGTCATATTATTGACCGTAGCACTAATATCCATATTCTTATTTTCCTAGAAGTTTCCATAGATATTTTTACATATTAAAATATGTACTTTGAAAAACTGTGTTTAAGCAGATTCAATAAAAGAAGTAAGAAAACCTCACACCCATCACTTAAAATAAAAAAAATTAAATGAAAAAAAAATCGTGAAAAAACTTTGTTATAGAAATAAATTTAATAAAAAACAAGTAAGAGATCTATATTTGGCTGTGCAGAATCTAATATACCCATCACCAAATTATACTTTCTTTTTATTTATTTCTTTTTATTTATTTGTGAAACAATTTTTATGACAAAAAACTATTTTTAAAATTTATTTTAATTAAAAATTTTTTTTTGATTTTTTAAAAACATTTTGTTTAAAATTAATTTTATGACAAACAATTTTTTTTTTTTTTTTTTTGGTTAAAAAAAATTTGGATTAAAAAAAATGTTTTCACGATTTTGACCCATGGTAGTCCGACGTAATATGGCTTTTATACGACGTTGAAATATCTACCATTAGATGTCCATATTTTCTATATTAGTCCAGATATAGATCCAAAATAGGTAAAAAATCGAGGTTGTCCTGGTTTTTTCCTTATATCTCAGACATTTATGTGCCGATTTTCTCGATTTTATGTATGAATCATCGACCAACTTACATAAGTCGATTTCAACATACAGACGGACATATGGAAATGTCTATATTCACTCCGCTATCTATAACGATCGATAGTATATATACATTGTGGGGTCGCAAATGAAAAATGTAGAAATTACAAACGGAATTTCAAGGCCTAAAACCGAAACCGACAATTATTCTTCGGTTTTCACTTTTAATCTATTTTCACTAGAAAAATTCAAAATTTAGAAATGAGAAACAAACTTTTTCATCCAATTATTCATCCAATATCTCTAAAAACAAATCGGTAAAAATATCTTAAGATTTGTTTAATTTTTTTATATTGTATTACAATAATTGCTTCAGATGATGTAGGAGGCTATCTTTCGCAGGCTAAATAATGCAAAATTTATGTAACAAAGTCTTAGTCTTAGCTGACCCGGTGCACTTCGCCACTATAATCACCTTTTGTGTATTCTAACTCATTCAGAATCATTTGTGCATAATTTTTAATGTTGAGGTTTATTATTATAAAATATTCAAAAAGTACCTTATAATAAAGAACAAGTAACATTAATTTTCCTTTTTGAATGAGCGTTTCTAGTTCCATCGTTATAAAATATTCAAAAAGTACTACTAGTTCGAAAAAGTACATGCAATTCCCTTTTTTATATTTTAACTCAGTCAGGATCATGTGTGTTTAATATCCTGCTTATAGGTTCATTATTATAGAAATTTCAATAATAGTTTCTGTTACCTCTATATCATTATGCCCTCTATCCATGATTCTTTCTTTACTCAGAAGCATATCAGCCAACTATTATGTATATACAATAAGTAAAATAATTTATTATAATAAAAAGTACCATTAGAAGAAAAAGTAAACATTTTCCACACTTAAACCACTGTCAAGTTTAAAATTTCAAAGTAATTTCCTGATTCTAGGTTCAATATTATAGAAAATTCATTTTGAAGAACGAAAAAGTACTCCATAGTTTGGTTTAGTTCTACATTTTTGGTATCATTATACAATTGAGCACCCTATTCTTGATTATTTCTTTACTGAGAAGCATATTAGCCAACTTTAACTAATATAATATATTAAAAAGGTACCATTAAAAGAAAAAGTACCAATTTTCCTTTATCCTCGTAAACACAATCAAATTTGAACTTTAAATTTGTTTAGCAGTTCCTATATTACCAACTGATTTAAAACTTAATAAATTATCACAAAACCGAACCGAAACCGATCAGTTTTCAATTTTTTAAAACCGAAACCGCGGTTTTGAAATACTTCGGTTTTTTGGAAACTCTATAATAAACATATATTTTAAAAAATTATAGATATGCTCTTAAAAATCTAAATATGCCATAAATATGATCTAAAAACAAATAAATGCTAAAATATATTATTAAGAACTAAATGTGCGCTAACAAATCTATGCCAACATTTTAAAAATTTTCTGAAAGGAATAGATACCTTATGTACGCTTCCATATTACGTGCAGGAAAAAACATGCATTTGCATGATTCCGGTTTCCCTGATGATCACTCATATTTCATACCAAAAACCAAGTTAAAGTATGAAAATCGTTAATAACTTTGTAAATACTTTTTGAATAATTCTTAAATCATTAATAACTTTGTAAATACTAAGGTTGGCTACAGAGTAAAAACGGTAGAAGGTAACAGTAACGCTAATCCAATTATAGTAGGAGAAAAGTTTCTATAAATGGAGTAAATTTACAAAGAATTTTATTGGAGCGTATGTATTTTTGGACTTTAGTTTCGTAACTTTTCTTTCCTGCACCTAAATAAAGTACAAAAAGTAGTGCACATTTTTAGTACTTTAAATGCATATCATGCCACGGATGTTTCTATTAAACATTTCACATTTCTGCCATTTCATACACCTAGTGGCCTTAAAATCAAGCTAGAAGTTAGAAATATTTAATTGAGAACATGATGAGAAATATCGAGGTATATTTTTGTTTAAACTCCAAAAGGTTATATAAATATCAAAATACCAACATTTCTTTTATTTAAACAAACATAAAATTAAGTCTAGCAGTAACAAGATAGCTTTAATTTAAATCAAGTGTACACGGATCTCTAGAGTAACACACAGCTTTAAAGGAATATTTTCGCTTAGAAATGTTTAAAACCTATACTAATGTCACGGAGAATTGATTGTTTAAACGACGCACAGTGGCGCTATTTTATTTTTTTTGTTGCAAAAATCTTAACTTTTGAATGAGATAATCGAAAAATTAAAAAGGCATATGGGCAATTCCACGAGAACGACTACCACGACTGAAAAAACAAAAACCCTTGAAACTTTTTTTCAAGATGATTTGAATAGAAGAAAACACTAAAATGTTACTATGTAAAAGTATTTACAGCTTATTACAACATTTTAAGTGCAAAAATAATAGTTTAAACTGACATTATTTCATTTTTTAACTTAATTGGTATGTTTTAGGCTAAAATTGGGGCGAAAACTAAGCTCCCAAATAGCATGAAGTATGAAATGAATTTGACTCTGATTGTTTTTTTTGCTATTATGAAATTGTTTATTAGAACCGAATATATATTTTCTGTTTATTTTTTTAGTTTTTGTATACATATATTTACAGAATGTATATTGTTTTATTATAAGAGACAAATCTGTCACGTACGGTATGTCACGTACGATATGATTATTATATAATCATCCAAAGATTATTTTTATTTAAGTTTGACGGATTGTAAAGGAAAAATATTTGGTTTAGTGTAAGAAATTAAAAGAGAACCTAACGCCTCTCTCGATTCGCAAATTTTCGCATATTTCTACATGTACCTCAAAATGACTTCCGTTTTATGTCACGTACGATATACACTTATTTCGCTCTATATTTTGGACAAAAATGTTTCGAAAGAACTTATTATTTTTTTTAAATATAGTACCCTCTGAATGGAACATAAAGACCAAAGTATTTTTCAGATACTCTTATTTTTGCAAAATCTATTCCACTCTAAGGCGTACAAATGTCACGTACGATGACATGGAATTGCCCATATGATAGATAATCAACTTATGAAATGAGTGTTTGAAAAGGGTTCTACGCCTTTTAGGTGCAAAGTTGATATTTGTGGAAAAATCTATTTTATAAAATATTTTTTTTTTTTTGTAATTTTTTATGATTTAAAATTATTCCAGAAAAGACTAAAAATTTTTTTTTTGTAAAAAACTAAATTTTTTGTAAAATTTTATAGGAAAGATTTTTATTTTGTTTGTATTTATTTTTAATTTTTTGTAAAATATTGCCCAAAATCCGTAAAAAAGGTATATCTAATGGGTTTTCATGGTTATATGTCACGGTTATGGTCAATTCACATGGTCTCTTATCAGTCATATTGTCATAATGTTCTAAAATATCACGACTCGGCGGCTCGGCTTAACCGACTCTTGGGCATTCGGCGTTGGTCTCTGCTGGTTCGTTACGATAACACAATTAAAATAGCATAGAAAGTAGTATCAATTTAACACATTTTTAGCTTGAAAAGCAATAAAAACTATTGCAAAATATTAGGACATTGATAAGAGACCTTGTGAATTGACCAAATGTATCTAGGAGATTTAGCTCAATTGTGAATAAATCGAATAAGAACGATATAGTGATTTATTAAATCAAATTCCTAATTTAAATAATAGTATGCAAGCTTTACATAAAGAATGTCGTGAGCACTCACTCCTCTACCATGAATTCTTGATTTAAGTACAGACGAATACCGGTATTAAGTATACAATCTAAAGAATGTTGTGTAGAGAATTGTCGCATTCGTGATCGAATGAGCTATCGTATCGAAAAAAGATTTATATATGGAAATTTTAATAAAATTTACTATATTTCTTGCTCGATATCGAATGCCATAATCTCGAATAAGAAAATTACGATCAGCTTTACTCGATATCGAATGTGGTAATTCGGACTCTGATTATAGTAACATGTTGAATACGGACAAAAATATTTATTTGGGAAGAATTCGTAAATGTAACTTTTTATGAAAAATGTAAGTTTTAATGAGAAAAGTTGTAACCTTAGCCAAGCAAGCCCTGGCAACACTGTCATACATATGTCTATATGCTTGGAGAACAACATAGAGCGGAAATTAGAAAAAAAACTCAAACCAAAATTTTACTCAAAATAATCACACATACGAGTGTTGTTTTTTTTCACATAGTTTTATTTACTAATACATTCTCAGCACTTAGGTTTTTGACAACTGAGTTTGGTCTTTGACAGGATAGTTTCCGTTCTATGTGTATTTCTCTATATCTATATCTATATGTATGTATATGATATTTTATTTGAGTTTAATGTACAAGTTTATTTTTTGTCATGTTTTTTTTTTTTCTATTTTTATTTAGAGAGAGTGTATGTTTAAATGTGACATTTTTTAAACAAAATACAATTTATTAGTAAAATTTGTAAAGCTTAAAAGCATAAATTAGTTTTGTTGCATATTTAATTTATTCATACGTTCACATGTATGTAGTAAGTGTTAGAGAATTTGAAAACAATTTTAGTGTGGGTGGTGGTTTTTAATATTTACTTAACACAACATTTTATATGTGACATTGGCTACAAGTGTAACAAAATATTTAATTAGCAGATGAAAACAAAAATAGCTTGAATGCAAAGTATTTGTATTAAAAGAGGATTCATAATTTGAAAGAAAATTTCCTATTTATATAAAATCTTTGCTTATAATCATAAAAGCCTTAAAAAGTAGTAAACTCATGGTAGTTTTTATACTTCTTGAACATTTTTACACTGACCTTCGTGTCTAACTTTAGTTTTTTACTTTTAGTTTTACTCTGCACTTCTCTGTTTTACTCTGATCCTATTTTAACTTTATATTTAGAATTGTGTAAACAAATTTAATATTCTTTAGACATTTTAAAAATTTTGTTGTGCTAAATCCTTAAAGATTTTACAAAAGTTAACTTAAAACGTATCCACTTTAATTAACAAAATGAAATACTGGTTTTTATCATATTTCTAAATAAAAATCATGCATAATAAAGACATTAAATTTGAGCATATTTTGACACCTTTATGTTCTATTTACATAATATTCGCTTAATAAAGAGAAAAATCCTTGCCTCATTTGTGGTAAATGTTGAGTTTAAAGTACCGTTTACGACAAACAGAGACAGAGCACTTTCATTTTGTGTTTATTTCTTTTTTTTTTTTTAATAAATTATAGTTTGTTTCCTTTTTCACTGTGAGGTGAAGACAAGAAAACCGAAAAAAAAAACTCTCACAGGATGTCTGTGGCGTTGATGGTGGCTGATGGGTGCTGGTGGTTGGTGTATTTACATATTTTATAGACACATGTTTATGGTTTCTGTGTTTTTGTGGAAAACCGAAAAAAAAAATGTTAAAATTATTTTTCATCACTGCCTGCCAGCCAGCCAGCCAACAACAGTAGTCGTCAGTAACATTATTATTTAGAGCATACTCTTAAAACCTATTAACCTTGTATACGTTTCATAAATTTTAACATGTTATTGCATTAGACCTGAGCTTGATTTGCTTTAGATGGGTCTTATCTTGCTACAACAGACTGCTGCAAAATTTGTTTGCAATTGGATAACTAGAAAGTTATTGGGTAAACAGTATTAATTTTTTTGATGTTTCTAGAGAAAATTTTCTTTCTAAATAGGTATAAAACATGAATATCGGGTGAAAATTAATCAAGTTATTAGAATTTTTGCCGGCCATATATTCATCAAAAACACATTTTTATTTCTTTATTCACAAGTTTGCAAGCAAAGGTTGTGTAAACAACCATTTTCTACAAAGAATTTCTGGTAAAATATGTATAATATCGAAATGTTAGCTGTTAGATGGGTATAAAATTAGCCACTAAAGAACAGACATATCCAAAGCAAATATATTTTATAAGGGCAGGTCTTATGTTCATATAAGTACATACATTTATGCAGAAATATATAATACTTATGTGCAAACAAAAATTCACTTAAATAGTCATATCAAAAGTAAGAGTAAGAGTTTTATTTTGAACCATGTGTGAGTGTGTAAACACTAGACTGCTCCAGAAAAATCTAAAAGCTAAGAAAGTTAATAGCATTGAATTTTCAATTCTCCAATAAAATAAAACAAAAACAAGTAAGAGAGCTATATTCGGCTGTGCCGAATTTTATATACCCTTCGCCATATTATACTTTAAAATAAAAATTTTAAGGTAAACAAAATTAATTTTTTTTTTTCAAAATTTAAAAAAAAGATTTTTTTTTTCAATTGTTTTTCAAAATTATTTTTTTTTTTTTCAAAATTTTTTTCAATTTTTTTCAAAACGTTTTAAATTTTTTTCCAAATTTTAAATTTTTTTTTTTTTTTTTAAATTTTTTAGTGAAAAAAAAATATAAAAAATATTCGGGTTAAAAAATAATTTTCTCGATTTTGACCCATTGTAGGTCCAAATTACTCTAGCCTTATCGTTTCAATGGACTTTGAAATATCTATCATTAGATATCCATATTGTCTATATTAATGACTTGGTAATCCAGATATAGATCGAAAATAGGCCAAAAATCAAGGTTGTCCCGATTATATCTCAGTCATTTGTGGACCGATTTTCTCGATTTTAAATAGCGACCGAGTCGGAAGAATTCCAGATATATTGATGTATCAATTAGGTTTGTAAGTTATTTGGGGGCTACGGAAAGTTGATTTCAACATACAGACGGACATTGTATCGACTTAGCTATATATAACGATCTAGAATATATATACTTTGAGGGGTCGCAAATCAAAAAATGTAGAAATTACAAACGGAATGAAAAACTTATAAATACCCTTGCCACTCATGGTGAAGGGTATAATAAATCCAATGGTGTTAAATTACACGATCTCTGATCGAATATTCGATTTGGCAAAGTCTCATGCAGTAATTATATTCTTGTAGGAGCTGTATGGCATTTGTCCCTGTTTTTGTTGAACCCAAAACCAAAAAAGAACTATGTTTTCATGTCGCGATATCAACGATCAGCAACAGTCACTGTTTGACCAGCTTCAATGATGCATCCAATCCAAAATCCTCACCAAATAGTGGATGGACGTGTTTGTTCTCTGAATCTCAATTGTAGAAATTTTGACGATTAACAAAGACATCAAGGTGAAAATGTGCTTCATCAGTATGATGTTGTAAAATTACACATAAATGTAGTCAATAACATATGAACAAATGCATAGATGTAGGTAAATGTTGTATTTGTAGTGATCAATTTTTGGTTTTGCCACTCACGTAAACACAACTCATCAACTCAGGAATTTCTGCTCTCTGTAAAATTTCAGTACGATCGTAATAACCAATCGTTCATTAGCTACCGATTTTTTTCTAAAATAAAATCGTTCTACTTCATTGCGGAGCAGACTAATGGTGGCGTATGAGTATTATATAATAATTTGTTCGCATATCTCGTATACGCACTCGTATCTATGTGTAAATCATGTAAATGAGTAAATATGAATGAAATTTTTCTTTGTTTATATTCGTAAGATTAAGAGCAAACATATCAAAAGTATGAATTTATAAAAATTCATACACATTTTTATATGTTCGCCATAACTCAAAAATAAAAACACAGTCACATTCAGAGACGTTTGGAAATACCAGTGTATGTACAGTGGCTGGCAAAAAAAGGGGTAACAAATGAAAATGAGTATTTTGAAAATCTGATTCAACGGTTCAATTTTAATTTAACAATAAATTATTTTCTGAAGGCTCAAGTTTGATTTACAATATCTTCTTATTTACATTAATAATTTGACAGTACCATGATTCTATTCTAGATATCTAGCAAAATAATTTACTTCGAAATCTTTTTTTTATTTATGTCTTTTGATGTAAGTAGTTAATATATTACAAAAATAAATAACTGAAATGAAATGTAACAGCTATATTCTGAATGTTGTTGTCAACACAAAATGGTATTTTCGTAGTCGTTATCGATAATGTTTGGTAACTATTTGCAATTTGCAAAAGCGCGTTAAAGTTGACATTGACTTAAAATGCGTCTTTTCTGTCGACATGATATTTGATAACGACTCATACACAAAGTAAAAATAGTTGCGATTAGAGAAATGAAAAAAATTAAAATCAACAATGAGAAAACCGTAATTTAATTACTTAGATGTGAAATTTTATTAAATTTTAAACATGGTTTCAAATTGGCTTAAGTCGGTTCTAGTGACACTTTTTCAAATAACTTAAAAATAATGCCATTAGCGGAGTTATGGAATGAAATTTACACCCAGGTTAGTTCTATTGTATAGTAAGAGCTTTTTGGTCTCTGATGCTACTGGGATATATATCAAAATAAATGTTTTAATACAAAATTGTAAGTCTTAAGTTACAAAACATTTTTTTTTGATTTCGGAAAAAAAATTTCAAAAATTTTTTATTATTTTTTTTCCTAGGATTTTCCTGATTGACCAAACTGTCAATTTTGAAAAATTTTGTCTGAAATACAAATTTGCAAATTTCGTCCCAATCGGGAGACATTTCAAAAGTTGGTTCACTTGACATGAAATCTCCCATATATTTAAGTTTAGCATTCTTCTTAAAACAATCACTTTTTTAAATTGCGAACTTAATTTGCCCACACTGTCTAATCATTCCTCAAATCTTATATATATTTATATATAAAAATATCTGTGTGTTTTCATGAGTGTATGTTGTTTTGATGGTATTTATACAAGTATAAGCTCATACAATAGGTCAAATCATAAATTCCACCATAAAATGCCAGTAATTTTTGGCAATATGAAAAATATGTTAATAAACCCCAAACAATTTGCATACATTTTGCAAATTTACTAAGAATTTCCAAAATACATTTAATATTTTGCTTTAATTTTGTGTAAATGAAAGGTTTATGGATTTATTTATTTCACCGAAAGGTTAATAGTTTGATTTTAATAATTTTTAGTTATAGGCAGAGTGCTGTTACTTTGTAATGAGCTTAGTAACAATTTCTTTAATAAGAGATATAATTCTATTTGTATGCCCTTCACCAAGTATAATAAAAACGAACGTATGCCGTTAATAATGAAAAACAACATCAGCCAAATGGCCTCGATAGCCTCACGAATTCTATCTTTGAGGTCTTGAATCGACGCTAGGCTGTTGGCGTAGACCTTATCTTTCACGTGGCCCCAAAGGAAGAAGTCGCAAGGTGTTAAATCACAAGATCTCGGTGGCCAATTGTGATCACCTCCTCGAGAGATAACACGGTCCGGAAACTTTTCCCATAAAAGAGCAATGGTTTCGTTGCTTGTGTGGCACGTAGCTCCGTCTTGTTGAAAGTAAACGTTGTCCAGAACAATATCATCCAATTCCGACCAAAATACGGTGCAATGACGTTTGTGGAATGCCCAATTCCAAAGAACGACGAGAAATGGACAAACCTGTGTTTTCTTCAACACTTTGGGCTACAGCAGCAATATTATCAGTTGTTCTTGAGCGACGTGCACGGGTTTTATAGTTCACATCACGAACTTGTCCCAACAGCTCGAATTTTTCCACCAATTTCTGCATTGCCGTCCGACAAGGTTCTTCACGACAACCCAAAAATGCTTTAGTTTGCGAACTGTGACTCCAAGATTTTCACCATTTTTGTAGTGAATTTTAATAATTCAAATGTGAAAGAATAAATGCTTCAAAAGTAACAGCTACCGAAATACAGGGTGATTCAAAATGACACCTCTATTTGGAAAACCCTTTATATACTTTATGGCGTCGAAAAAGAAAAATGTCGAATTTACAAACGGAATGACAAACTTATATATTCCCTTACCACTCATGTTGAAGGGTATAAAAATAGGTCATACAAAAAATTGATTGAAAGAAAAGTGGCATTTTTAAAAAAAAATTTTACAGATTTTTCAAAACTAGTGAACCTAGAAACATGATATCACTCAAATGTTTCTTATTGAGCACTAACAGCGGGTTAAATATTAGTGGTATATAAAATGTTTTTTTCTGTTTTGATTTTGCTTATACTTTATATCCCCAGTTAGTAATTTATACAAAAGGAATAAATATTTATGTATGCATAAATATATTTAAGAACTTGTGTTATATTTTATGAATTTCTATAGCATGTAGTTTTATGATGGTAATAAACTAACCAAACAATATATTTAAGTAAAAAGTCTTTAAAAATTTCTGGTTAAAATTCATAAAACTATATTGGAAATAAAAAATATAAAACAGGAATGGTCAAAGTATAAAAATTATATTAATAATAACTAAAATTGGTTTAAAATTGAATATCGTTATGTTAAATATCAGTTACTATATTTTAAAATCCAAAAATTATATAATTTCAACTATTTCATTGTTATATGTACCAATACTAATTGAAATTTGTATATCATCTGAAAAATGAATAAAATTTAATTTAATCTGTTGATTTTATTTACTCCTCATACTCATACTTTTAAAACAAAAACTTCAACTTTCTTATTAGTATTCACTAAAGTCTGCATAACATGTTAACCATGACTAAAATATTGAAAGAAATGAAATAAATTTTAAAGAAAATTTCCGTTACGGAAATGCATGTTTTGAGAAGCTAATATTTGGTATGAGATGAGAGTAAAACAAAAATAAAAAAAAAACAAAGTGAATATTTAAAATGGAAATACGTTTTTTTTTAGTTGTACGAAGAGCGCAAATAAAAACACTTGAATTGAAAAGTAGTGGCAACTTATTTCCCGAACAAATACACATTTTAGTGATAAAGAGAAAAAATAATTTCGAGTTTTATAAATATTTTTCCTATCTAAACTTTTAACCATAGGGTAACATAGGGACGAGACGTAATTGTCAAAAATCAAAGTCTGTTGTCAAATACTAACTCTTGCAACAACATAATACATGTTAGTCAATGTATTTTGTTGTTGTATCAGACATATGATTTATTGAATTTTTGTTTGACAATACAGAGTGTCTCGTCTGTATGTATAATTCTCTATGCTTTTTATCTTCATCTTACTCATGTGTGGGAAACCACACAAAACGATTCTCTTTTATACAAATAAAAACAATATTAAGCTATTTTAGTAAGATTTTCTTATGCTAAATTCCCAATTTTATTGATAAATTCACTGAAATTTATTGTTGGGGGATAAGCTAGTTCCTATGCGCATTTCACTGGTTGCTTAGGCCAGATCATCAGCAAACCTTTTCCCAAAAGGCTTTAGAAAAACTAAAGATATTATACAAATAAAACTATAGAGTGAATGCGAATTACAGACACTCAAGATTTATTTATAAAAATATCAAAGCTTAAACATAACACCAACAAAAAACAGTGATTTTATCTTACATTCTCTACTACAATTGATTGGTTTATGCATTTGCTTGGCATTTTCTGCCTTATCTATATATCACAGAAAATGCATTAATTGATTTTAAAATATCGATATATTTAAAAAGAGTCGTTGCCTGGTGTGTGGTTTTCCATGTAAACTAAAAAAAAAGTAGTAAAAAAAAATTTTAGAGAAAAAGAAAGTAAATAATTTCGATCTTGTCTACACGCATAGAAAAAATATAGTTGTACATGTTTACAGTAACCATTTCAAAATTTTTTAAAGTTTCTTAACAATATTATGGTCACTTTAAATGTTTACATGATTGTGGTAACCATAATATGGTTCACTTACGATTCACATGATTGCATCAATCATATATATGGTTACAGTAAACAAGTATATGTTTGTGACAACCATTGTTATGATGAATCTTTATATCATAATATGTTGTTCTCAGATTATGGTATCAATTAGCAGAAAGCAACACAGTATGGTAAAACCTTAATCATAAAAATGGTTGTCACAAACATATACTTGTTTACTGTAACCATATATATTGTTAGGTTTTAACCTTTTTAAAACGATGGTTTATTTGCTTTAAATAAACAGGATAGTTTTGATTGCAAATAAAAGCAGTTTTAGTAGTTTAAAATTGTAACAACTCTTTATTTATTTAAAATGTGCAACAACAACTGTTCAAATAGTCACTCAGTGTCTTTATACACGTTTATCAATTCGCAAAAATACACACACACTTTATAATGTACAAAATCAAATGTACAAGACTCACTTACGACTGCAACCTGTGCCACTATTTATACACACGCCATCTTTCGGGAATCTTCTACAATGCTCTTAACGCACAAACTAGTGTGTTCGAATTCTAGAGCTTAAACATTTAGTGTTGCCATACTTATAAAAAATTCTAATAACCGCATGCTGATGGACGTGTTTATAAATGAATGAATGCTGCAGGTAGTCGTTACAGATCGTTAAATTCAAATCGCTATTGCAAATTCGTAACAATATGGTTGATACAATCATGTGAATCGTAAGTTAACCATATTATGGTTACCACAATCATGTAAATAGTTACTGCGACTATAAATATTTAAAAATGTTGAAATGGTTACTGTAAACATTCACAACTATATTTTTTATTTCTGCGTGTAGTACTTTAATTTTGATTTTGTCTAGTACTTTGGACACTTTTTACAGTTTAATTTAAAAATTTTGTTTATCTTTACTTCCGATCTGTACTATAAACTATTCTTTCTAATCACTAATCACACTACTTGAACCCTCGAACACAAACCAATTTAACTTTGTAATCTTGCGGCTTAGTCACTGCACCACGACTTAAGTATTTTGTTATGCGTTAGTAAATTATTTTCACTCACAAATAAAAATCAACATAATTTACATTTATTTAAATTATACATTTTGTTTGCGGGCTAGGTGAAATCATGGACCGATATGGCCCATTTTCAATATCAAACATACCTTATCAACAGAGACTATTTGTGAAATTTGTAGCCAGATAGCTGTTTTTATTTGGGCCCTGTTGTGTATTCAACAGACAGGCGGGCAGACGGACGGACATAGCTAGATCGTCTTAGAATCTTATAAAGACCCAGAATATATACATACTTCTGTTGGTCTGCGATGAATATTTTGATGTGTTAGGCCGAGGCCACGCAATGAGCGGCTAAGCGTCAGAGCGGTGAGCGTCCAAAAAATTAAAACATATGAAATACTACTACTGAAGTGATCACGCAATGAGCGGCATGTGATCGTCATTTCTGAGCGGCTAAGCGTCATGAATAAAACTTGTTCTAATTTTTATTTGTTTTCTGAGCGTTAAAGAGTAAAGATGGCAAAAGTGAATGGTGTTAACTTTTTGCAACAGCAAATCAAAGGATTTCACAGACATAGCCAAAATCTGTTTGGAAATTTTGCGAAGATTTAAATATAAATGTTTAAATTCGCCGTAATGTCGCCTTGCTTGATTTATAATATGAACACCAAATCTTCTTTTATTTCTTAAACGCATTAAATTCATATAAATATGAATACGATTTTTGCATTTTAACAACTAACCGCTCAGAAATGACACTTAGTAATTAACCACTTGCCGCTCAAACGCGCCGCGCATTGCGTGGCCTCGGCGTTACAATCTTTTTGATGGTGGGTATAAAAACAAACAAAAAATTCTGAACCAGGATTTTGATTTGTCTTGATGATGATGGCTGCAAAATAATGCCTTAAGAAAGTAGATACATTTAAAATTTTAATTATAGATTTTGCTGGTTATATAACAGATATTAACTTAAAACATATTTATAGAATAATAAAATCTCTTTGAGTCTTAATGAAATATTCGATTGACTGAATTTGTTTGAAGAACACCTTGAATGTTTTGGAAATTTGTATTGTTACTAAATGAACCCTTGAAGTTTGTTTAAAAAGTTTTGTTTAAAGATGGCACAAATGAATTCTGTTGTTAAAATGACAGGCATATTTTGTATAGTTTTTATAAAATTAATTATAAAATATGATTTGCAAAAACTATTTAATTTAAAAATTTATAATGAAGGCATTTTTGTATATTAAAGCCTAGAGCTCAAAACTTTAGAATTCCAAAAATTTCATGTATATATAAATCATTATTAGAGAATTAGGAAATGGAAAATATATTAATTGCAAAGTTACATGACTGGTTTTTATTGCACCATATACCAATCACAAAACGTATATTTTTGCTCCAAACCAATATTATAAACAAAAAACTTTCGTTGAAGAAATTGTTAGTCAAATAATAGAAAATGTGGTGATGTTCTTCAAAAAAAAAAAAAAAAAAAATTTTAAGTTTTTGTAGAGAAAAAAACTCTCAAAATATTTTCTATGCTAGAAAAAGAAAATTAAAGTGCTTTTGAGAAAATTTTTTTATGTGCATACGAATATTTGAGATTCATTCTTTTTGGTTTACTATTTTTAAATATTTTCTCAAATGCATATAATAATAATAAAGAGACAACTGTAATTCAAACATAAATCAAAATTTAAATGAAGTGTTAAATGGTTACAGAATGTGCTGGTTTTTTCCCAAGACTAGTTTCTTTTACCAGCTTGCTATTTGTTTTTACCAATTTCGATAGCTCTTGCTGGTTTATTGCAATATTCTTTACACTTTCAACATTGTTGTTCCATGTCCTCTTTTGGAACAAACAAATATGCATGTTAAAAAAAATAACAAACTTACGATAGTGAACGTGACACAGTTTGAAACTGGAAAACAGTTTGCTGTGATTATTATATGCAGTAAAATTTATATTTAAAAACTCAATATTTTTATTAAAACTAAAATTGTTAAGCACATGATTAGAACGATATCGAGGTACTAATAACAAATAAAGATTTATGTAGAACAACGCGACATTAGAACCATAAACAAAATCAAAGTAAACTATTTTTTTCTCGTGACAACAACTAAGATAAGCTGGAAATACATTGTATTTTAAAAATTTAAAATTTTTTTTAGTATAATATTAGAAAAAATTAATTGTAGCACTTTAATTTTCGGTGCCGGAGGATCTTTCTAATTCAAAAAAAGTAAGAGAGCTATATTTGGCTGTGCCGAATCTTATATACCCTTCACCAAGATATACTTTAAAATAAAAATTTTAAATATTTTTAGGTAAAACAAATAAAACAAAATTAATTTTTTTTTTCAAAATTGTTTTTCAAAATTTAAAAAATAATAATTTTTTTTCAATATCGTTTTCAACAATTTTTTTTTCGAAATAGTTTTTTTTTAATTTTAAATTTATTAGTTAAAAAAAAAATCATAACAAAAAAAATTTTTTTGATAAAAAAAAAATTCGGGTTAAAAAATATTTTTCTCGATTTTGAACCATTTTAGGTCCATATTACTATAGCCTTATGGACTTTGAAATAAATATCATATTGTCTATATTAATGACTTAGTAATCCAGATATAGATAAAAAATATGCCAACAATCGAGGTTGGCCCGGATTTTTCCTTATATCTCAGCCATTTGTGGGCCGATTTTCTCGATTTTAAATAGCAATCGAGCCGGAAGAATTCCCGATATATTGATGTATCAATAGTGTTTGTAAGTTGTTTAGGGTCTTCAGAAAATTGATTTCAACAGACAGACAGACGGACATGGCTTAATCGACTCACCTATCAATAAGGATCCAGAATATATATACTTTATAGGGTAGGAAAATTATATTGTGGAAATTACAAAAGGAATGACAAACTTATATATACCCTTCTCACGAAGGTATAATGATAATTAATCTTCTCGCTTTTTCAGAATTCCAAAATAATCATTTTTGATCCTTTGGACCCAAAGCGCCTGTGCACGGGGACTACTACAGCACTGCGCAGGCATACGAGATCACCAGATAAGGATCCAGTATCTATCGCAATATCGCTTGAGACCGTTGAAAGTGAAATCTGTTGATGCGAAATCATTCAGAAAGTGCAAACTACAATGAGAAATGAAAAATAAAACTCTTGAATAAGAACCGTAAGATTCACTGTCATAACCATGAATGTGCGGCTCTTCATTTATTGAGATACAGATTTCTGAACATGCGTATCGAGTACCAGACTGCGTGTGATCCAATTGGATGAATAGTACAGATTGGATCAAGTACTCCTTTCACAAACATCTGGACTTGATCTACTTTTTCACCGATCTCATGAGTGTTATCAACACGTAATTATATAGATTATATTTTAGTGCTTGTGTTTAGCGAGCCATAACGTAAACCAATCTGGAGCCTTTGGATTTCCCTTTCTATATATTCAGTATCGTGCGCAAGTCCATAATGATCAGTAATCTTCTTCTAAAAATGCCTTATACTTTTAAATCAACATGAAGACGAGATCTACAGTTTTAAGTCCAGCTGTGGTGTGTTTCTTTCCATATTATTTCCAATATTATAAAATATGTTAAGAAATGATTACATTATATACTACAAGTCACCATAAAAGAGTTGTTGGCCGTAATTCCCTTAAACTCAGTATTATTAAAAAAAATCTGCAGCTTTAATTTCAAATTAACCCTTGGAAAAGTGTTAAGTTGTTACCACTAAAACATTAATTTCACTCAATACCATTCATTATGTTTTTAACAATCATTGTATCCCTTTTATTTCTTATTTATTTTTTTTTTTCTTATACAAATATATTATTTGCACAAGAACAATCTCTGACCTCTTGCTGTAGCTCTCCGGTTGCTGTCTGTAGTCTTTGGTTTAGTGGAAGTCACGATTCTTATGCTAACTATATTATCCTTTACCTGTGGTGCATGATAATGATTGTTGTTGTCGTTTCGGTTGCTGATGCTGGCGCTGTGGTTGATGCTGTTATTCATGATTAAGTGTTTCTGTAGTGTGTTTAAAGTGGCATTGAATGTAAGTATGTATATTAGGGTGGTTCCGTTTGTATGCACTGTTTTCCAAAACTAAAATTGAGGGTACCATTTGTTTGAGGGTACCATTTCTGAAAATTTTTTCCCTGAATAAAAAGGTCCTTTTTTAGGGTTTTTATATATATTCTTTTTATTATTTCTCCTAAGGAAACCATGTAAAATATTGGTATCATGTGAATGGCCTTAAAAAGGGACTTTCAATGCTGTATCGGAAATTGAACTTTTGTAATTTTTGGCAAAAATTTTAAGATTTTTTTTTAATTTTGCCAGCATATTTTTAAGTAATTAGTTCAAAGTATTGGATGTATAACTTAAAAATGCGGCACTTTAGAAGTGATGATTTTGACGCGGAAGACAAAGATCGCATAGGCCAGCCAAAAAAGTTGCAAGACCAAGAAGGCATTACTTCATGAAGATTGTGCTAAAGCTCAACAAGAGCTTGCAAAATCATTGGGAGCAATTTCAAAATTTTTACGAGCAGCATTATTCATCCAAAAGCAGGGAAATTGGCAAGCATACGAATTGAGGACGAGATACCTTGAAAGACGATTTTACATGTTACGAAATGAAAACCAATTTTGCACCAAATCATTACTTGCGATGAAAAATGGATCCATTACAATAACCCGAATCTACACCAAAACCAAATATCCATGGCGCTAAGGTAATTCTCTGTATTTGGTGGAACCAAAACAGTCCTACCTGTTATGAGCTGCTGAAATCTGGCCAGACCATCACGAGGAACCTGTACCGAACGCAGCATATTCGTTTGAAGCGAGCATTGGCCGAGAAACGACCAGAATATGCGGCCAAACATGAAACCGTAATATTCCATCATGTCAACGTTAACCTATATGTTGCAATAAATGTAAAAAACTATTTAGAAAGAAGTGATAGGCACGTTTTGCCACACCCGACTTATAATCCATACCTTGACCCGTCCGACTACTATTTGTTTCGATCGATGCAGAACCCTCTCTCTAGGATACGCTTATCTTCTTTTTGACGTTCTTGACGTCAGAATATGAGAAGTTCTTTCGGCTCGGAATCCATATGTTGCCAGAAAGATGGGAACATGTCATAGCTAATGACGGCTAATACTTTAAATAAATTAATATTCTAAAAATGTTTCAAAATGAGAGCTAAAAATTTAAAAAAATCTCGCATTTTTAAGTCATACATCCAATAATATAGCAGTAACTTTTGAAGCTTTTATTCTTTGACATTTGATAAGTAGAAACTACGCCATTACTAAAAATGGAACGATACACGCTTCAACAACGCATTGAAATTATTAAAATTCACTACAAAAATGATGAAAATCTTGTAGTCACAGTTGGCAAAACTAAAGCATTTTTAGGTCGTCGTACAGCATCTTGTCGGTAAGCAATACAGAAATTGGTGGAAAAATTCAAGCTGTTGGGACAAGTTAGTGATGTGAAGAATAAAACTCGTGCACGTCACTCAAAAACAACTGATAATATTGCTGCTGTAGCGCAAAGTGTTGAAGAAAACCCAGGTTTGTCCATTCCTCGTCGTTCTTTGGAATTGTGCATTCTACAAAGGTCATTACATCGTATCTTATGGTCAGAGTTGGATGATATTGATCTGAACAACGTTTACTTTAAACAAGACGGCGCTACGTGCCACACAAGCAACAAAACCATTGCTCTTTTACGGGAAAAGTTTCCGGACCCTGTTATCTCTCGAAGAGTTAATCACAATTGGCCACCGAGATCTTGTGATTTAAAACCTTGCGACTTCTTCCTTTGGGGCCACGTGAAAGATTCAAGACCTCAAAGATAGAATTCGTGAAGCTATCGAGGTCATAGGGCAGCCATTTTGCGATTTGGTTATGGAAAATTTGATGAAAAGGATGTGGTCCTGTAAGCGTGGTCGTGGTGGACATTTGGTTCATGTTGTTTTTCATTATTGACGGCATACCTTCCTCTTTATTATGAAATAAACAACCGATCATTTATCTCAAAAAATTTCATTTTTCTTTGAATAACAAAATAACACCTCTTGTTTGAAAATCCTGTATTACAAACCTCATATAAATTCATCGAAACTTTTTTTCCATTTTTCCAAATTCTCGCTGATCTCTGTGTGAGCTATATAATAATCGCAATTTCATAAGCTTTATATTGGTACATAACAGTTTATAATATGTTGGGTTTCAAAACAAACATGTTGGTTTAACTTAAAATTTTATGTAGAAACATTTGATTTATTTCTCAAGCTTTCTTTGTGTTTAACATTTTTAATATTTTTGTTTATTTTATGCGATAAATGAAAAATTGTGGCTTTTACATAATATATAGTTTATTACTTTACGACATTGTAGATATATTGGGTAAACATATTTGGTCAATTCACAAGGACTCTTATCTGTCATATTGTCATAATATCCTAATATATCATGACTTGGCGGCTCGGCTTAACCGACTCTTAGGCATTCGGCGTTGGTCTCTGCTGGTTCGTTACAATAACACAATAAGCATACCATAGAAAGTAGTAATATTTTAGGACATTTTTTGCTTGAAAAGAAATAAAAACCATTGTGAAATATTAGGACATTATGACAATATGACATGATAAGAGACCTTATGAATTGACCAATTGTATCTTGAGCATATATATCTATATCATCAGATAGGACTATTTTCAAATAAAATTCGAAAGAGATTATATGAGGTTTATAACGTATTCATTTAAACAAATTAAAAAAACTTAAAAGTTTCGCAGAATAATAAAAAAAATAGAATATTTTTGTGCTTATATGATATAAAACAATCATAAAAATCTTAAAAAAGGACTTCTTCATCCTTTGATCCAGCTCACCAACCCAGGATGAATATTTTCAAAAGCGGTATCTTATATTAAATTAAACTTTTATTTTAGTTGTTAGGAACAATAACTTTTTTTTTGGGCCTCCCTATATATATGTAAGTAAGTGTGTGTGTTTGTATGTGAATGTACAGATATACATATTTATTGTGTTTTGTACAAACCAGCTCTTTACCAGCAAACCATCATTAACAGTAACCAACCAGCCAAGCAGGCAGCCAGCCAGCCAAGCAGCCATCTAGCCAGCCATTCAACCAACCAGCTAAACAACAAAAATCCACTAACCACCAACCAAGCAACAACCATCATACATCCATATAAAACACCATCAACCTACTCTAACCTTTGGTTGGTTTCCTTCCGTTTCCCATGTATCTACTACTTTACCCTGATGCTATTTAGCTAAACAAGATTAAATTAAGATTGATGAACAACATTTTTAGAAACAAAAGGAAACAAGCAAAACATACTCGCCCACACACACTCTCACATTATTACAGTACTTTGAATTTTTTGCTGCTTAATATGTAAGGAAATTAGGTTTTAAGAAATAAATGTCCTTTTTTTTTTTTTTGTGTTTTGATGCTGCTGCTGTTGTTTTAAAGTGACAACTCAAGGCCGGCATCTATTTAGTCTAAGGGTATTTCTTCTTTGTGCGTTTCTTCAAAAAAAAAAAAAAATTATCATTTATCAAAATATTTTCAAACTGGTGCGAAAAAGAAAGTAATAATGAACTTAAGACATTTTTTTTGTCTGTTTGCTGGTGCAGCAAAGCTGTTTAAATATATTTTTTTACATTTTATATTCTTGTTACGCATAAAATCATTTAAAAGTCATAAAACTGACAATTTACTTCACTCTCAGCGTTTTCATTATTAGGCCATAATGCTACTTTGCCATTTACTGTAAGACTTATAATGATTTTTCGCAAATTGACATTAATAGATTTTATGAGTTTTTAATTTTTGCTTAATTTACATTAAGGTTGAAGGGTTAAAAGGCAGTCAGTCAAATGAGGGATATAGACATTTTGCAATTCCAAGCAAAATAATTATTTATGAATAATTGCATATTCATTTCATTTAAACAGAAGTTATGAAAGTAAATAAAGATTTTGATCTTTATATATGAGATAGTTATCGGAAATATTAAGGAAATAACAACAAATGATATATGAATCTTATGGTATGAACTGAAGTTCGATGTTGTGGAAAATCTTTTATTGGAACTGTATGATTTTAAGATTATGATGGAAAATAAATTTATTTGAATTATATAGAACATTGCCCTTCTTTATTATAACGACCATGTGTGAAAATCTCGATTTTATAAAATACTTTTTTCCCGTTGATATAAAGTATGTCTACCGTTACCTTTTCGCGTCATTCTTTTTATTTTATTAATTAAAAACCATATACTACACACAACTTTTTTCAGTGTATATACATATTTTTATGTTGTTTAAAAATGTTTGAATTTTTCCTTGGATTTTTTTTTTTATTTATTTTGATTTTTAGCTACAAAATGAGAAAATATGCGTAAAGTTGACTGCATTTTTTAAGCTTTAATGGTAATGAATGTTTAATGATCTTTTTTACGTTTCTGATTTTGTTGATTCGTCTTGAATGATAGGTAAATATAAGGATATTATGCAAACATATTTGAACTAAATCATTACGTAATGCAATCTATATATATGAAAAGAAGTATATACTTTGATGTCACTACTAAATGTGAAAACTGCTCCACCGATTTCAACCAAAATTACAGGGTACATTGGGGACGGTCAAGCCCGACCATACTTTCTTACTTGTTTTAAAACATTTAATTATAAATTATGAAATAAAAATTACTGAATATGAATTTTTAATTTACCATTTTTAGAATTAAATTACGTAAGATAAATTTTAGCAAGTTTGATACTAAAACGGTTACTCATCTGCATTATTTAATTTAATGTAATTATTTAAAAAATATATATTTCCAATAAATAAGAAGTTTTATAATTACTTACATTTATTCTCCAATAGAAAATTGGATAAATGAAGTGAATTTTCGAATGAATATTAAAATGGTATTTATATTTGTATAAAATCGTCAAACGAATTATACATAAATTAGGCTTATATGGAAGCAAAAGGAGTCCTTGTCCTTTAAATTAAATTTGGCACACAATTAAAGACCTTAATTCTAGAGATAACTGAAAATGTGTTAGACATTTTAATCAATATTTTAGCTAAAATGTCATTTTAAATATTCAGGATGTATGGCAGGTAGGCAAGTCCTTCATCCGATTTTGATGAAAATTTGTATTTTCTTTAACAATGCAAAAAGTGTACCAAATTCTATATCTCTACGAAAGCTCCTTCTACTTTTGTCCATTCACTTTTCATGACTGTAGAGCGGAACAGTCACATAGAAGGTGTTTGTTGAACCGATTACTTCTTTTATTTGTGCAATCAACATCTGTAACAAATATCAAATCCAATCCACCTGTAAGAAGCCTAATAGAATCAAGAACCAAGAGAGTCCGGGTCAAGAGATGGCCACAGCACTTTAGATATTGTACAAGTGGTTTTACTAAACCAACTTCATACTTTCTCTTCCATTTTCGCTTTTTCGTCTATGAAATTTGATAACGCAACCAAGGGTATGTGAATACCCATTTGCAAGATACCATCCAGGACGATCCGTTCGTTGAACAGTCATCATGTACTAGAACTCGACAATTTGGCTAAGTGAATTAAGGACTGAGATCGAAAAATGATTAACACTTACAGTTTTGAATCATTTTTTATTTGATTGAAATTATTGTTACAATTTCCAAAAAAAAATTATTTTTATAGTTTTAATCACTAGTGATGAAACTTTGAACCTTTTTCGAAAACCCTTCCATTATAGTTGTTATAGTGCTTTATATCACTTTGTTCGAACAGGTTGTCCATCTCCGTTTAAAATCCATAGTGACAGATGCCAAATCAGGCCAAAAATAAGTTTTTTGTAAACATTCCTTGATGTAAATTTCGGTATTTATGGAGCCCTTTGCAACAAATGTTCGGCTTTTTTGCCGCAACTGCATATTGCTTGCCATACCAAGAACTTTTTGAAAAATTTTGTCTGCTTTTGGGTCCAAAACTTTTCTTCAACATTACCTCGAGCATCTGCAACATAAAAAAATCGACCCCGAAGCTGCGAAAAATTTTCCATACGTACGTTTCGTCATCCATTATGCAGGAGGAATATTTTTTGTATAAAATTTTACTTCAATTTATGTGATATGTCTTTGGCCTCTAAATTTTTAGCAGAGTTCCTGTCAGGAACTTTTTGAGCCTTGTATGCTTTTAAACCTTCATTGGCGTTAACTTTTCATACCAAATAGACCGGGCTGCTCTCCTACTGGAGATGTTGGGAGCTCTTTTGAAAATTCTTTATATTTTTTTTGGCTTAAGAAACGTCATGTGGACCATTCCTTCTAGCTGAACCAGGTTTTATATCAAAGGACAAGTTCTCCCGGTACTGTTTGATAGCAGACCTTAGATTGTTTGGCCAACTTTTTGTACGACCAAGTTGGGTTTTGTTGAAAATATTTAATAATTTTACGCACTTTTTTCTGGTCACTCATTTTAATCAGATTAACAACAAATGAGCATAATTGACATGCTTTACAAAGGAAACTTGATCAAAAAAAGTGTTAATGAAAAACGTGTGTTAAGAATTTTACGATCTCAGTCCTTAGTCAAACCGAGTAGACATTTCAACCTTATTACGTTGCAGTTATAGTCTGGATTGATTAATTTCAAGTATTTTATATTTTTAAATAGTTTACCTTTGTTGTCTTGTAAAATTGTAAATTATATATTGAAAAATACGCTACTAAATATATATTTTTAACAAATTTGAGACTAATAACAAAGTTTCTTTGAAATCCATACCCACACTAGCCCATTGTACGTACAACTGTTAAAATTTGCGTTTTTAAAACTAATTTAGTTTTTATTAGAATCGAAAGCCATTTTAAATAAAAAAAATCATCACAAAATTATGCTTTATTGTGGTTTCAACAGACATACAGAAGGACAGACGGACGGAGAGAACTACATCGTCTTAGAATCTTATAAGAACCCATAATATATATACTATTTAGTTCTTAGACTAATATTTCCCATCATTTTTGATGATGGTTAAACAAATGTTAAAGTTATTGAGCTAATTAATAAAATTAAAGTTACACGTGTAATTTTAAAATAGAAATATCAAACAAAAACACCACAAATATTTTAATAAAATTAATTTATATCCACATTCATTCTTACATACTAACAAGTTTTCGAAATTTAATAACGAGGAAAAACAAAATATTTTCATCATACACATGAATTGAAAAAAAATAAAATTGTGGCAACTAACATATTTATTACGCTTAAGGTTCTAAATTCTGTTAAAGGTTTCGTTCATTTGTACAAACATATAAAAATTTCCATTTACATGTTTATTCATACAAATTCATCTCATACCATATCATACATACATACAGTCGTCATATAATATTTCCGTAGTTTCCGCCAGCTATAGAGATTTAGAAAAAAAATATCTAAAAAAACAAACAACTTTACAGGCTTAAACTAACTATATGAGGTTAAATATATTTTTTTTCACATTTCTCCCAAAAGTTTAAGTGTTGGTTGGATGTTTAAAGTTGATATTTTTTTTTTCGATTTAAATATTTGCTACTTTTCAATTCTATTTATATGCAAGTAGTCCTACTATGCATATATACTTATATATGTATCAGATAATCCCTAGAACCAAAAGGACAAATATATGTATATATTTACGAGAATTAAAATAGAAAAAAAAAGATTTGCATTGAATTGAAGCTTATTCTTTCTAGGCATTATTTAAAATGAAGAAGAGCAAAATCCTTATGTATTCAATTCAATATGTGGTTTGAAATAGTATTAATTTACGAGGTTTTATACATTTTCGTCCCTTTTTTTCTCTTTAACTTTTTTTAGTATTTCTTTTAAGGTTTCAGGGTCAATGATGTTAAAAAGGTTTCAATATTGAATTAGTTTTTTTTTTTTTTTCTTAAATTTTGTATTTATTTTTAAGTAATTTAAATTGAAAGGTAAAATAAACTGAAAATTTATGATATTTTTAAATTGTTAAGTAATTGTATGTACTTGCCTATGGTATTATTGTTTACAGCTGGATCGGATATTGTAGTGTACTAATAAGTGAACATGCAAAAGCATTATGGTTGTCAAAGAAAGCTAAGTTTTGTTATTCTGTTATAATTTAAGCAGAGAATTTCACAAAGTAAATATATATTATTGCGCTAGTTTATACCCTACACACAGGATAATCGAATTTCTTGCTAATGGAATGATTCAGTCTTAGTGACAATTTGTAGTCATGAAGTTGTTTATTTCAACTGTTATACCCTACACCACCATAGTGGGGAGGGACGTGTTTCCACACAATGTGAGTACAGCTTGCAGTAGAGTTTGCTTTTTTTACGAATGACGGTATAAAAATGTCTTGTGGCAAAATAAAATTGGCAGCTGCCATTCGCTGCATATTGAATTATAAAGAAACAACAAATAAATAAAAAGAAACAAAAATAAGTGTTTGGGTGAGAAATTGGGTTCTGCGGCACGTAGATTTTAGTTTTCAATATACATTACTTGAAGTATGGCAGAGCGAAGATTCAATGCTGCTGAAAAATTTCCTGAAAATGTCTAATGATGATTTTGAATACATTTTATCTTTAATAAAATGGGATTGGCTATAGCTCAGACCACAGACCGGGTTTTAGTTACTCTTCGATGTCATTCTCACTACTCCAAACGAATTTATTTTTGTTTATTTTTATAAATTTGGAAAATATCTCAAAAAAAAAAATAACGAACTGAAAACAGAATAGAATACCATAAACTGTATACCCGATGTATATCCGACTTCTTCTGCAAGTCTTCAAAATACTTGCAGTTCACAGCAAGTCGTTCAAGTTACTTCCAGCAAGCAATAAACACGTGTTTCCACATAATTGCTGCAAGTAACTTCTGCAAGTTGTGACTTCTGGAAGTCGACTTCTAATACGTGCTTACACGGCAAAAACTTCTGGAAGCAACTTCCGCAAGAAAACTTGGTAGTAGACACACGGCTAAACGTCAAAAAATATTAGTCTTTTACTTTCTGAGTTGACTAGACGATGACTGTCTGTCCGTCTGGATGGCTGGCCCAACGACGAAGTCTATTGGAACTGGCTAAAATCGGTGCATTATTTCACCTAGCCTCTATACAAATGTCCTCTGGAAATTAGACTTTATCGGTCATAATTGTTTAATTTATATAGGTATCTACACAAATTTCCCTCCAAATAAGTTCTATATATATGAAATTCATGTCACCTAATAGCTCCCATATAAGGACTGCTTCCAAAAATCACTTTAAAAATTAACAAGTAAGAGAGCTATATTTGGCTGTGCCGAATCTTATATACCCTTCACCAAATTATACTTTAAAATAAAAATTTTAAAGACTTTTTGTTAAACAAAATTTATTTTATTTTTTCAAAATTGTTTTCAAAATTTAAATTTTTTTTTTTTTCAAAATTTTAAATAATTTTAAAAAAAAATTTTTTTTTTCGAAATACATATTTTTTTAAATTTTTTTCAAACATTTTTTTTTAAATTTACTAGTGAAAGAAAATGTATCGCAAAACATTTTTTTTTTAAAAAAAAAATTTGTGTTAAAAAATATTTTTCCCGATTTTGACCTATTGTAGGTTCAAATTACTATAGCCTTATATAGATCGTTGCAATGGAGTTTGAAATATCTATCATTAGATATCCATATTGTCTATATTAATGACATAGTAATCCAGATATAGATAAAAATAGGCCAAAAATCGAGGTTGGCCCGGGTTTTTGCTTATATCTCAGCCATTTGTGACCTGATTTTTTCGATTTTAAATAGCAACCGAGGCGGAAGAATTCTCGACATATTAAAGTATGAATCAAGTTTGTAAGTCATTTTGGGTCTTCAGATAATTGATTTCAACAGACAGACGGACATGGCTTAATCGACTCTGCTATCTATAAGGATCCAGAAAATTATATTGTGGAAATTACAAACGGAATTGCAAACTTATAATATTTTTTCTCATTTACTTAGTGTAGGGTATTATGTGGCGGGCTTGACCGACCATACTTTCTTACTTATTTAAATTTGGAAAATTAAAAAATTAGGATTTAGATCAGCCTACCAATACCAATATAGTGGAGAGGGCGTAATGCGTTTGTGCTGATGTTTGTAACATACAAAAATATTAGTTTAACACCCACCTTAAAGTATTCATGCTTTAATCGACTCAAGAATCACGTTTTGAGTCGATTAAACCATGTCTGACCATCTGGCTGGACATGTAAACCCATCTTTAATGAAATAAAACGGCTCAAGGAGTTCTTATAAATACTCATACTATAATTTGCCATAACCCTTTGTGTGGGTACAGTTTGTGTGTGCTGTAAATTTTTTGTTATTCCCAAGAATCCAAAAAAACATTAAGGAATTTTTTGCTAAAAAATTCAGCGTGAATGCACGCTACCGCAAACGTCAAAATGAAACGAATTTCGATGTGAAAATTTGTACATAGCATGAGGAAAATATCTTCAATAATAAATCAATCGAAAGAAGAACATTAACTAATCAATTTTATTTATATCAAAGAAAAAACTAAAATTTTGTGAAAATGAGCGTATTCACTTAATTGTGAATAAATTCGAATAGAATCCATTGATTTTTATGGCCGATATATCATTTTGTTCCTATAACATGTGGCTTTGAGATAAAACAATAAACCTGAACAACTTTTGCCGTTTTCGATTTTTTAATTTGCTATTTCACGTAAAAATAGCAACTTATTATTATAACTCCGAACCAACTAAGCCGATTGAAACGCAATACATAAACGGTTTTAAGGCTATGTAAATCTTAATTTTTCTAAGTTCATTTTTAATAATGTCGGACAACACCTTTTGGAGTTATCGTTAATTATGTGGAGAAACGCCTAAAAATTTAAAAAAAAAAAATCAAAATTTGGACCATATTTTTACTACTGGAACCACCTACACATCAAAATTGTATGGTGGTTTAAAAAGCCTTTAACAGTTTTTCGATTTTGTTGCCTTGTGTAACGTAAAAAAGCATTGAGGAAAAAAAAATTATTTATTTTGTAAAATAAATCCTTTTTGTATGCTTTTAAATAGAAAGAAATGCTGAAAATAGTTGAACTTCCTGTCACATACTAATTTTAATTTGGTTGTTTAGCCAATTTATCAATTTTAAAGATAATTTTAACAAATTTAAAATCTTAGGTGGAAAAATTGTCCAAAAGAACTTCTATCAGTTTCTAAAAAAAATACTAAAAACGTTGGTAATATATTTTTTTATGGTAAATTTGGGCATCTGATTTCATATAAACATTTAAAAGTTTGTAAGTACAATCAACGGTTTAACTTCCAGGTGGGGAAACTAAATGAGTGCCTTAAGGCACCCTTGGGACTTTAGAGATTGAAACATAGTCAGGTTTTAGTTGGTATAGTTTGTATATTTTTATTGAAAACAACTTTGCTAATTGTTCATCACTCAAATCAGATAATTTCTTAAAATTTTATATAAAAAATTGCAAATCAAGGCAAAGAAAATAAAAAAAGCAAAACAAAAACTAGTCTGCAATGCCCAAGAGTGCCTGAAGACACTCATCAATAAATCACGCCTCTAAGGAGTAGCTTAGCTTTTTTAAATAAATCTTGACTCCAATATATAAAATATAAGTATACTTTTTAAGAAAAAAACATTGTGAAACTTTAAAACACTTTAATCAGCGTTTGATAACAGAACATGGACTTCCCATATTATTTGGTTGTTAATGTACTAAGTTTGTATAAAGTGCATTAAATAAGAAAGAATAGAGCTTTTTAAAGCTTTCAAGGCTTATTAAAATATATAAGTACGTTTTTTAGAAACTGTTACAAGATTTACGAGAGTTTCAAGAGCCTTGAGGCATGCTTTAGCAGTAGAGGGTAAATAATGCATTTTTGGAAAACAATTTTTTTTTTTAATTATTAATAAAGAGGACCATAAGTATTTTTCAATAAAAATCAATAAAATCTAACATCTGTTTCATATGTAAAAGTAAACAGTAGATATATTTTTCATTTTACCAAAAATACAAATCGTGAGGTAGGGTTACATATGGCAAATATTTACTCAAAATACCGTAACCACTATTTTAGCACAAATTTTTTAAATATATGAAAGAATTAAAATATATTTAATATATTTTACGTCTTTTTCTCTGAAGAGTACGTGTTTACAAAGTATGTTCAAAATCGGAAGACCTAATGCCAATTTATTTGTGATGTCTTTTGAAATTCATGACGTATTCAACCAAAACCGCATATTATGCATTATTTACTCATTTTGAACATGCAAAGTATATAAATTTTATCCCAAAGATACGATTTAATAAAAGTTGTTAAAATATATTATTAAAATAGCCAAATTTTTTTAAGAAACAAAAAAAAAAAATACCCTTCAATCGATCACCGATACGGCACTTATTTCAAACGTTTACCCTTTTTTTGTCCTTAATAAGTTATTGTTTACAACTCAATGTACTTATACTTCAAATTTCATAGTTAATTAAAGTTCTATAAACATGATTATGTTTCATTTCATACAATTTCCGATCGTTTTCATTTGCCAATAAATAACATACAATACGTTCATTATTACAATCCCTAACAGTATTATGAAAATAAAGATTTTACATTTTCTTTTTTATTTAAGAGGATTGTTGTTGTTGCTGTTGCTGCTTTTCTGTGTGAAACTAAACCACAATTGTTAAAGAAAACTTAACGACTGATTGTCTTATACTCGCACTCAAACTAAAACTAAAACTCAAACTCACAAACTTTTACAATGCAAAAAACACTAGTTTACAAGGTTTTTGTTCATGATATGAAACATAGTACTTATATGGGTTTGGTTTTGCTTCCATTTTGAAAAATGTTTACAATATAAATATATTCAAAGTATTGGACATTGTTAGCTATGTACTTTTACCCTCTTTTTCGGGTAACATATGGATTTCGAGCCAAAACTGCTTATATTTTCACGCCAAGAACTAATCAATCCAATTTCGGCTACTCTGCTCCAAAGCGATGCGCATTCCAGAGAGAGTGTTCTGCAGCGATCGAAACAAATATCAGTTGGATGGGGCACGATCTGGACTATAATATGGTTGAGCCGAAACAACTTCATTCTAAACACTTTTTAACAGGTACTGTGGCCGATCGTTGTCATTATGGAATATAACGGTTTTATGTCTGGGTGTTTTTAGGCCAATGCTCGCTTCAAACGAATCAGTTGCATTCGGTACAGGTTACATATAATGTCCGCTCAGATTTCAGCACCACATAATAGCTAGGACCCTTTTGCTCCCACCAAATTCAGAGCATTACCTTATCGTCGTTGATATTTGGTGTCTATTCGGCTGGTTGGCCGGGCTTCATACACAATCTCTTACGTTTCGGGTTATTGTAATGGATATTATTTTTCATCGTAAGTAATGACTCGGTGCAATTCTGACATGCAAAATCGTTTTTTAAAGGTCTATCGTCTTTAGTTCGTATGGATGAATCCTGCTGCTCGAAAATGTTTAGAAATTGCTGCTTGAGTAGCTCCCAATGATTTTTAAAGCCTTTGTTGAGTTTTACAACAATCTTCATGGAGTAATGCCTCCAATTCTTGGTCTTCAAACTTTTTTGGCTGGCTTGTGCGATCTATGTCTTCCGTGTCGAAATCTGCACTTCTGAACCGCACAAATCATCTCTCGCACATAGAAACCGATGGAACACATTCACCATAAGCTTCGGTGAGCAATCGGTGTGCTTCAGCACAAATTAAAGAAGTAAAGAAAATCCTCTCGCATATGACGATTCGTTGGTACAAAATTCCACATTTTCAAAGCAAAATCAAACTTTGTTATTTATACTATAATGTTCAATGGATAAGTGAGAATAAATAACAGATATGTACCCTTAAAACGACTTATAAGTTATTTAAATCAAAAACAGTGTTCAGAAGATACGCCATATATTGTAAATCCCGCATTTTTAAGTCATACACCCAATATAAGAATTTGGTATCATCACAGTTACAACTCTTCTCAGTCATTTATTATATTATGAACAATTATTATTTAGAATTTACGAGGTAATTGTTTGTTAATTATTGGACTCTTTTAATTAACAAACAATGACCTCGTAAATCCTAAATAATAATCTGAGAAAGACTAATAGCTAGGAACTCAGTTGTATAATTTAGGGCATTGCGCGATCTATAGTTAATTCTTTTATTTTGTAGATGAGCATAATGAATCCATATTTTCGATTTTTATTCGAAGTTAGATAGTGCGTACTCTACACGTTGGTATATGTTTTATTAAATGAACACAAAAAATATTTTTTGTGTAAACTTGTGTAATTTTCCTTTCAGAATTCGACAGGATTTTAACGAATACAGGCAAAAAGAGAGACAGACTGACTGATATACGGACAATTTTCAATTCAGTATAATATGTACAAGCAGAGAAAAAATATAGTTGTGCATTGTTTACAGTAACCATTTCAAAATTTTTAAATTTTTTTTAAACAATATTATAGTCACGGTAACTATTTACATGATTTTGGTAACCATAATATGATAAACATACGATTCACATGATTGTATTAATCATACATGTGGTTACAGCAAACAAGTTTATGTTTGTGACAACCATTGTTATGATGAATCTTTATATTATAATATGTTGTTCTCAGATTATGATATCAATAAGCCGACAGCAACATAATATGTTAAAACTTTAATCATAAATATGGTTGTCACAAACATATATTTGTTTGCTGTAGCCATATATATGATTGATACAATCATTTGAATCATAAGCTAACCATATTATGGTTACCACAATCATGTAAATAGTTACTGTGACTATAATATTGTTAAAAAACTTTTAAAAAAGTGGAAATGGTTACTATATTTTTTCTCTGCGTGTAGCTGTCGGTGTATGGGTATTTGAGTGGGAGGATGATGATTGTTGGCTTGATTGGTACAAGTAAATGTACGAATAATGGCATGAAAATATGACCTCTTTTCAACAATAAAAATGAGATGTACATGATGCACATCTCATTTTGCACCATCATGCAATGAATGGTTGTTAACCTTATCAAAAACTTTTGGAAATGGAAATTTGCTCTAGCTGAATGACTTGTTATATCTGAACTTTGATGTCATAGTTAAACTGAGTCACCAAGTTATTAATTCAAAATTCAAGATTTAATATTATTTTAAAGAATATTGAAGCGATACAACATCAAAGATGGAAACTTAGCTGTTTGGACACAAAATATCCTATATATTTTTAGTCGAAGTTTAACTTAAAGATCTTTTAAACGCGTTCAAGGAAAAATACTACAATATGTTTTCTCTGATTTGTAACAAATGCTTTAAAAATATGCTCATACCTTCAATTCTTCGGATAGAGTGCATAAATGGGAAAAGATAATATTTAGTATAGTCTCATACTACTATAGAATTACAGACATCGTTTGAAATATGCGTTCGCATCTCAACAACAGCAAACATTATGCAAGTAAAGTATAAAGAGAAATATATAAAAAAAACATGCGATTGCATTGTTAACCCATATTTAACAGGAAACAAGTTAAGAAATTTGTTCATCAGTGAAAAATTAACACAGTATTTAAATGAATATTGAATGAAGTAAATGTTTAAACTTGTAGACAGTTTAAAAATCGTATTGCACTAAATTAAAAAAAAAAAACCGTGAATTTGGTGTTTAGTGCAATATTGTTAATAAATTAAAAATATATCTTAATAAATACATAAATTTAAAAAGGTTTAACAAGGGAAATAAACAAAATGAGGCAAGTAAGAGAGCTATATTCGGCTGTGCCGAATCTTATATACTGTAACGTGCAGTTACAAAAATCAATCCACTAACTTAACATAATTAATACTAATACAATACATACTATTAGTATATTGTTGTTAATAATTCATAAATGGTTTATGTGAATTCTAATATAAGACATCTAAGATAAACATGAAAAGGCAAGCTAGAATCGAAGTCCCGGTCTACTTTTGCTTTCTTACTTCGTATTAATACCGTAGTTAGCCGCCCGAGAGCCGAAGCATTTATCTCGACGGATTGTACTCATTAGCTAGTCATAGCCAACAAGTTGTAGTTAGCCGATGAGAGCTGAAAAATTTTTCTCTTCGGATTGCATCCATAAGCAGTAGTTATGAATAATTAGTCGTTAGCCGATCTCGTCGGATTATACTAATTAGCTAGTCATAGACAATTAGTTGTAGTTAGCCGATGAGAGCAGACGAATTTATCTCTTCAGATTGCATCCATAAGCTGTATTTGCGAATAAATAGTCTTTAGCCGAATCATTTATCTCTTCAAATCCTCTATTAGAAGCTTCGCACAGTAACAAACATATTTCAAAGATCCAAGACAGCTCTGTGGTAAAGATTTCAAAGGAAGCAGACCTTTGCAGAACCGGGGCAGACTAAGCATACCCCGGATGGAAACCAAAACTGCATCACAATACCCTTCACCAAACTATACTTTAAAATAAACATTTCAAATATATTTAGGTAAACAAAATTAAATTTGTTTTTTCAAAATTAAATTTTTTTTTTTCAAAATTGTTTTTCAAAATTTTTTTTTTTTGGAATTTTTTTTTTAATTTGTTTCTAAATTTTCTTTAAATTTATTAGTGAAAAAAAATGTATGATAAAAAATATTTTTTGGTACAAAAAAATTCGGGTTAAAAAATATTTTTCCCGGTTTTGACCCATTGTAGGTCCTTTGAAATATCTATCATTAGATATCCATATTGTGTATATTAATGACTTAGTAATCCAGATATAGATCAAAAATAGACCAAAAATCGAGGTTATCTTATATCTCAGCCAGTTGTGGGTCGATTTTCTCGATTTTAAATAGCGATGGGGTCTACGAAAAATTGATTTTGACGTACAGACGGACAGACAGACATGGCTTTATCGACTTTGCTATCTATAACGATTAAAAATGTAGAAATTACAAATGGAATGACACTCATGGTGAAGGGTATAAAGAGCATTACACCTGAGAAAAATGCATTTCCATTGTTGATCTACTTATATCAATAATGCAATATGATCAGAATATTGAGTAGTTGAATTATTCAGGGAGATTATATAAAATAGTAATGCTAAACGCACTGGTCCTTCAAATGCATGCTGTTCAAATGTCAATATCGAAACACTACGTGAAAGTATTGGTGAAAGTCCACAACAACATTTGCAAATTTCAAAAAGATCTCTACAGCGTATGCTTACTGAAAATCTAAGTCTCTATGCCATCAAAGAATGGTTGACTATCAGCTCAACCGAAGTAACTGCAATTGCCGTTACCGATAAAATCATAAATACCGTAACCTCTACCGATATTCTATAAATAATTTGAAATTACAAAAAATACAATACAATACAAATGCGAAATCGGTTCTTTATTAATTATGAAGCATATCAGCAACATCCATGTCCCCTTCAATTTTTACTGTCATATACAAAATTACACATTTTATAATCGAAACCCGAAAGTACGTAACTACAAGTGCCTGTAGTATATAAATCAGAAGCACGTAACTACATACTTGTTGCTTGGAAATAGTCACTAACGCACACTTATTTCCATTGAATAATAATTCATTCTTATAGGTTTTTGAATTTTTATATTGAATTTATTATCATTCAGCTTTGTAAACAACTTCACCATTCCTCTTTTAAGCTTGTTGATACTATACTATTGGAAATATTTTCTTTGTTAATTGTAATAAATTTTGATCTAGTTTAAACCTTTGAAGTTAAATTTAAAAAGAATAAATATTTCAAGCGAGAAATGGCAACATCTTTAGGACCTTAAACCATTTCTTCCACCTGATTGTCATTCTGTTTACAACGAACTTCCATTTGAGATGTAGTTTAATATTTTTTCTTTCATCTGAATAATTATTAATGTTATGAATTATCGTATGTTTTTATAGAGCTTTTTTTAATATAAAACTTAATATAAAAACTTTCTTAATTATTCTACATTTTACGAAAGCAAAACAAATTCTGACTAAAATGAAAATTGTTTAAGATTTAATTAATCAATTTTCATTGTAGTTACGTGTTTTTGTTGAAGAAAATTTGAGTTCAAAATTATGTAACTAATGTAACTCTGTCAAACGTCAATAAATTTTAATTTTTATTTCAAAAGTGAATAATTCGTTCAATACTTGGTAACCAAAATTAAATTATTTAAAAATATTTAACATCTTCGTAAAATAGTAAAAATGTTAGTTACGTGGTTTAGTATTTCAGCTAACGATTAAATAAATAACCAACTTTGACCACTTTTTTTTTTTTGATTTTTGTAAAATTTTATTAATAATTTAATTCGTTACCGAAATAACAGCAAATACACTAACCGAAATAATCCAAATTAGCGCTACCGTTTTGAATCAGTTGCCAACTGAAGCTTAATGGCATTGAACATCAAAAAGTGGATGTTGAGTTTTTAAGCAAAATCATGTGAAGACATGAGGTACATTTTTACTTAATGGCTTTGTTTGTTTTTGGGAAACCCTTTAAATTGGCTGAATTGATAAAAGTTTCTTAATTTTACGATAAATATCATGAATGTAAAGTCTAGTTAGAACCAGTTCATTTAGGGATCTTAAACATCTTCAGTCTATGTATAAAAAAATTAAAAATTATAACAAATTATTTGATTTTTTATAATAAATAAAAATCCCGAATTCTACCCATGGATTAAAATTTAAAAGTTTCGGTTCGTTGGAGATTGGGCTGAATAACAGATTCGGTTCTGAAAAAAAAAGATTTAAGTCGAACTAGTTATAATGATTTTTATGATCTTAAGAAAATCAAAAATTCAGTAGTGTTTACTCACTTGTGTAAAATCTATTTACAATTTTTGGATTTCATAATTTCTACGGATCCTGTGTCAATACTATTTGATAGCTCAAAATAACAAAATTCAATTCCCCAAATAAACCTGTCAATTCTATACAGTCCTGTGGATGTGTCTCGATCCCGCTAATTCTTTCAGCTTTTAAGGCAGAGTACGGAAACAAACAAAACTTTCGTTTTGTTCTTTGCAGTGAGTAAAATAAAAACCAAACATAAACAATGAGAATGATTGTGCCATTATGTTTTGTATTGTTTTTCCTCATGAGTGAAAAATTGACATTAATATAAACCCGCGAAAGGCATTGAGCTCTCAAATGAGCTCTCTTCTCTTTGTTTTCACACGTACGCAAGCACACACATTGTATAAAAAGTTAAAACCAATCAGTCTCGTATGAGCTTTGATGCAGGTTGGTCGTGTACGCTTTTATGCTTGTTTTTTTCAGCAATTGTTGTTGTTTTTATTTTGTAAAATACAAATCAAACTAGTCAGTCTCGTATGAGCTTTGATACAGGTAGGTTGTGTTGCGGGATTTTGCTTGTTTTTTCAGCTATTGTTTTTGTTTTTCTCTCGGCTACAGTGAAAGAAAATAAATAAATAACTTCACGTACACTTTTTATTCAACAAATACCACTTCAAACTTTTACATCCATTTCGCTCAGTGCATAGAGAGTAGCAGAGCGCAATAAATAACTCACACAATGACAAATTTACAAAGTTTGGTAGTATTAAAATGCCTATCGCTGATATAAACGTACGCAGCTATAAAATAAATGAGTAAGAGTAGTTTTGAAACATTCTGAGAAAAAACTTTTAACAAACGTTTGTTTTGCTACTCTGTTCTCATTATAAAAGAGAACAGAGTAGCAAAACAAACAAAACGAAAAAAAAAATACGTACGATTGTAACGGTAAATTAAGTAATGCAGATGAGTGAAAAACAAATTGTTTCCTTTCTCTCTTTGTCACTTGTTTTATTTGTTTTCATACTCTGTTTTAAAGCTATCATACTCTGCTGTTATTAGGAGCACAGCAGTATTACATTTTTCTACTTTAGGAAACAATAAATACCATTAGTGGGGGTTTTGGAGATTTGAAATTTTTTAAGATAGTTAAACGCAAAAGCAACTGTTTAGAATTTATATAATAATGCCTTAATTCATTTTTTCTAACTGCTGTGATCCATATAACATTATTCTACTAGAAAATGTACTTATACTTGTCCTGCAAGCGGAGTTGAACTTATAACCTTTTGTTTTATAGTCTAATCACTTAGCCACAGAGTTCTTATTTGTATTTCTGTCTATTTGTTATTAAGTTTCCACTCTCAATTTTTAATTATCAGCATCATCAGTGAGAACGAAAATATGAACGGCCACATTCCGCATTACATGGATGTAATGCGGAATGTGAGAAGAATATCTGACTAGTGTTTATTAGTGAATATGCTAGCAAATGATAACCATTTGCCTACCACTTTAACAGCCACTAGTGAACTAGTTTTTTTGTACTTTACAAAAAAATTAAAATTAAAAAAAGTTGTCCCAGCCGTGAGTTGAACTTGCGACCTCATGTTTGATTTATATGAGACTCGATGAAGTTACATTTAAAATTGTAAGTGAAGATTTTGCTGGGAAATAAAGGTGAAGTCATGTAGTATCATTGAAACAATATTATGGACTGAGATCGAACAATTTTTAACATACATAAATGTTAATAAAAGTGAAACTACTAAAATTGAAATTATTGTTACAATTACAAAAAAAAAAAAAAATTTTATAGTTCTGATCACTAATGATGAAATTTTTAACTTTTTTCGAAAACCCTTAAAACAGGTTGACCATCTCCATTTAAAATCTACCACACTTTTAACAAGAGCCCAATATCTCTCCACAGGACTCAGCTCCAGGCAGTTTAGAGGAATTGCCTCTCTTGGTACAAATACTACATTATTGTTCTCGTACCACTCAAGACCTTTCTTACCATAGTGACAGGGTACCAAATCAGGCCAAAAATAAGTGGACACATTAAGAAGTCTTATGAATGGAAACATCCTTTTTTATAAACATGCCTTGATGTAAATTTCAGTATTATTAGAGTCCTTTGTAACAAATGTTTGGCTTTTTTAACGCAACTGCATGTTGCTTGCCATACCAAGAACGTTTTGGGAAATTTTGTTTGCTTTTGGGTCCTAAACTTTTCTTCAAAATTCACTCAAGCATCCGCAATATAAAAAAATTGACCCAGAAGCTGCGAAAAATTTTCCATACGTACATTTCGTCATCCATTATTCGGCAGTAATATTTTTTGTATAAAATTTGACTTTAATTTCCGTGTTCTGTCTTTGCCCTCTTAATTTTTAACAGAGTTCCTGTCAAGAACTTTTTGAGACTTGTATGCTTTTAGACCTTCATTGTCTTTAACTTTTCGTACCAAATAGTCCGAGCACTGAGCTAACCGGGCTGCTTTTCTACCGGATGTGTTGGGAGCTCTTTTGAAAATGCTTTATATTTTTTTGGCTTTAGAAATATCATGTGGGCCATTACTTGTACCTAAACCAGGTTTTCTATCAACGGACAAGTTCTCCCGATACTGTTTAATAACATTGGAAACAGTTTGACGGCAGACCTTTGATTGTTTGGCCAACTTTTTGTAGGACCAAGTTTGGTTTTGTTGAAAATATTTAATAATTTAAGTACGCACTTTTATCTAGTCACTCATTTTAATCAGATTAACAACAAATGAAAAAATTAACATTAAACATTATAACCGACATGCTTTACAAAGGTAACTTGATAAAAAATAAAAAAAAATAAAATAATACTTGGGTTAAAAGTTTTAATTAAAAACGTGTGTTAAGAATTTTACGATCTCAGTCCTTATTAGCTATTTTGTCAAAATCATAAACACTTAAGAAGTTATGAACAATTAAGTTTCATAGATCTTAAAAGAAAAGCGTTTTTGTCCATTTCTCTAGAATTTTTTGATAATAATTAGTGGAAGCTTTAGAAAGTATCTACATTAACTCTTTCACGATTTTTTATGTATAAGTTTAAAATCAAAACACTTGCATTTTTACTTTAATCAAGGTTAGTAATTATAAAGAGTAGAAAAAAATAAATCAAAACATTTAAAGACCCCCCTATTCCAAGGTTTTTTGTGAAGTGGTTAGTTTACTAACCACCGCGGCGGTTGGTATTAAAATTAACTATGATAAAAATATTTATTTCGTATAAATTTTTTTGAAATCGAATATTTTTGACTAAATTTTCTGACCAAACAACCGAAATATCAAAATAACACTAAATTCCATGGACAATAAAAACTCTGTGATTTTTTTTATTGAATGTGTGAAAGTATCTTAAAAAAACTGATTTTTACAATATTTTCAAATTAATATATTTAGCTAACCAGAGCACCCTGACGGCAAATTTTGCAAAAAATATAATTGCTAAGCAAAATGACAATAGATGCCAATTAACTACTTTTTAAAGACTATAGAAAATGTGGTTAGTAAAGTAACCACCCAACCGTAAAGAGTAAACTCCATATGCATAAACAATTTTTAAATTTATCAAAGGTTTATGAAACAGATTTTGTATGGAAATTTTGTTTTATAAACCTTTTATAAATTTAAAAATTGTTTACGCATGTGGGGGTTAGTCTGGAACTTTCAAATTAGTTATAAAACTTGATTTTAGGAGTAAAAAATTATCAAAATTGATTCAATAGAAAAGTTTTGAAAGCAAACGTAAAATCGGATTAATAATTCATAAACATTCTCTCATTTCCAAAAGCCCCAAGTTAACTAATATTGTCACGAATTAAACAAATCAATTTATATATGAAAAGGCATTTTTTTGAACAAAATTCCTTCACTACCCCATGGGTTAATCATGGGTAACTTTAATGCCATAGATTTGCCAGCAGCAACACAACTGCTTTAAGAAGTTTGAATGTCATGTTAATCTTCTTTTCTATAGAAATAAGGAAAGAACTACGGTTGAAACCAATCTATCAAGCAGATCGGAAAATCAACTTAAGACGATGACTTTTAAGTCAATTGATTTTTTGTTATTTAATGTAAAAAATTTTTGGAATTTCTTTTTGGATAATTATAAAGCACTTTACATGAGAATACCAAATGCAAATCAAAATATGCTAAAGAATATTTGATAATAAGGTACTTATTTGGGTTGATGTTACTCCTAAAAACGAAATCATTCGATTGTGTAAAGTGCAATAAAGTGGAGAGGCGAAAAATTGTAACCAATAAGATTTACATAAATCTATTTTGATTTTATTAAAGTTGAACTTGTGTAACGTAAAAAAATATATAAAAAAGATGGATGTTTTAAAATAGTATAGAGACATTTTATTCGTGTGTACCATTGTTGGAAATCCTTGAACTTATTTATTGGCAAACAATATTTATTTGATTTAAAAAATGAAGAGGGATACTGAAATGACTTGAATTGAATTGTATTTTCGTTTTTATTTTATTTTATTTCATTTTATATTATTTATTTTTTATTACACAATGTAGAAAATATTGGTGTAAAGTTTTTCTTCTTTAAAACGAAAAGTCGTATGCGTAGGAAGAACAGTGGTATAAAAGAAATAAAGTGCAGGAAACAAATTACAATTACATTTATGTTACAGCTTTACTTTCGAAAGTTATAAGAAAATATACTAAGGAATCATAATGATTCGTCGTAATGTTTTCCTTCAAATTTGTTTTTATATATGTATATACTTTCATTCGAGCTTCTGACCACAGTGTACAGCATTGTGTAAAATACAGCCAAATGCGATTTGCATAAAATGTAAACCAACCAAACCAAACAAAACCATTCGGTCCTTTATTCATTCTCTCACTTATTCGTTCATTCTTTTATTTTTTATTTTTTTCATTAGTATAGTGTGTTCAACTTAAATATACAAAGATAATGCGTTACTTTTCAGCTGAATAAAAAAATATACAAATCACAGAACATTTCATTTCTTTTTGCATTTTTATTTTGTTTTATCATCATTTCTTTTTTTTATTTTGGTCTTCATTTATTGCAGGAAATTACATTGAAGCGTGTTAGTGAAGTTTACATACCCAGCAGTTTGAAAAGTGTCGATTGGAAACCTTACATCAGATATATTACAACTTGTACAACAAACTAGTTCGCTGTAGCTGCTAAAGTGGTAGTTAAATGGTTATCATTGGCACTACATTTCGCCAGCATATTCACTAATAAATAATAACCAGATATTCGTCTTAAGTTTTTGAAAATATATTCGAGTATGACAACATGTAATGCTGAATGTGGCTGTTTACAATTTCGTTCTCTATGTTGATGCAGATTATTCAAAAATTGAGAGTGACTCACATGCAATTCTTAATAACAAAACAAATAAGAACTGTAGCTTAGTGTTTAGAATATTTTACTAAGAAACGAGAGGTTATAAGTCCAGCCCCGCTCTCTGATACATTCATATTTTTTATTCAAATTCAGGAGTATTAGAACTATTGAATTAGTCATGTGTTATACAGAATGTGTCAATTGGTCACCTGCGATGACATACCCATGTAAAATTCACCAGTCGTTCGTATTCACTGATGATGCAGATAGTTAAAAAATTGAGAGTGGATACACATGCAATTCTTAATAGAGAACGCTACAAATTAGAGCTTTGTGGCGTATTTGAATATAAAACGAGAGGTTATGAGTTCAATCCCGCTCTCAGAAAAATAATGTTTTTCTCCCACGTTGCGAGTGGGTTCAAAATTCACTAGTAGTATTTCTCACTAGCTAACTAATTCAACGTGGCGGAATTAGTTCAATGAACTGCAGGGTATTTACACCTAAACACATACATAGAGAAATTTTTAAGCAAATATACACACAAACACACTTTTATGTTTAAAGTAGTATTTGCACATACCAAAAAGCGTGAAATCGCTCAAGCTTAAAAAAAGGTCAGCTTTATATTGGGGGAGATTTACATGTTTTTATGTTAAACTTCATTTGGCATCTTTAAGTAGATTCTTTTTTTTTCATTTTTTTATTTCTTAAAATTGTTTATTTAGCAACACAAGATAAAAAAAAAAATCTGTTAAAGAAGACAATTTTCCAAATAAATATGTATTTTTTTAAATAAAATGAGAATGTTGATAAAAGAAATTTACTAAAATGACATTAGTTTAAAGAAATACCAAATACTTACAATAAGAAACAAATCAATACATGAGATGTGTTAAAATTGTTAATAATTTTGCTTCTGTTTAGGATTCGTTTTCAATAAATGTCTGTTATATATTGTTTGAGATAAGGACCAGGACAAGGACCATCGAGATTCTATAAGAAATTCGAATTGTTTATGCCTTATTAGGGTCCTACCTACACAAAGAAAGAGCAATTTTTCATGAATGTGTGCTGTTGATTTTACACCTGGAAAATAATATTCAACACAGTTCAGAATTGATGGCCAATATTATGTACGTCTTCCTTACCAAAAATTGTTTTGGAAGAAATAAATTTCAGTGAATTTATCAATAAAATTGGGAATTTAGCATAAGAAAATCTTACTAAAAAATCGAATTATCGTTATTGTTGAAATATTCTTACAGTAATAACAGTACAGATATATTACCAAGCCCTATATTTTTAATTATAGTCATACTCTTTTACTGGCCAATATTTGGTACGTCTGCATTTTACAAAACTGTTCAGGTCGTTACCTCTAAGCTACCGTTATTTCTGAGATACCCTTTTAACTAGAGTTTACAATTCGGTTTTAACCGAAACCGTGGTTTTTCAAGGCCTAAAACCGAAACCGAAAATTATTTTTCGGTTTTCACTTTTAATCTATTTTTACTAGAAAAAATCAAAATTTAGAAATGAGAAAAAAACTTTATCATCCAATTATTCATCCAATATCTCTAAACGCAGATCGGTAAAAATATCTTAAGATTTGTTTAAATTTTTTAAATTGTATTACAATAATTGCTTCAGATGATGTAGCAGGCTACCTTTCGCAGGCTAAATAATGCAAAATTTTTGTAAGAAAGTCTTAGTTATTTTCAAATATCCGATAAAAGTATCGAGTACTAGCTGATCGGTGCGCTTCGCTACCTCAATTGGAATAAAGAAATAGTACTATTAAGTCTCCCTTTGTGAATTAATACTAATTCATATCAGCTCTATTCGAATTACTTTTTAAAGCTTTCATATTGAGTTTGTTCAGAGGAATCGAATAGTGCTCGAATCATATTAAAGAAATATTAAATTACCCTTTAAAGAAGTACTATTTTATAAAAGCACCAATTGATATACAAATACAATTTCTTAAAATATCAAATTTTGTACCATCGAATCGTTATATGCGGGTTGTTTTTTTTTACTTCTATAATTTGAAAAAAAAAGTGCCGCTGAAGCACACTGGTTACTCACTAAAGCTTATGGTAAATGTGTAACATCGGTTTCAACATGCGAGAGATGGTTTGTACGGTTCAAAAGTGGTTATTTTGATACGAAAGACAAAGTTTGCCTAGGCCAGCCAAAGTTTGAAGACCAGGAATTTGAGTCTTTCTTCGTGAAGATTGTTGTCAAACTCAACAAAAGCTTGTAAAATCATTAGGTGCTACTCAAGCAGCAATTTCTAAAAGCAGGGAAATCGGGTACCATACGAATTAAAGCCGACAGACTTTGAAATACGACTTTGTATGTCTGAAATGCTGCTTGAATGCTAAAAAAGAAAATAATTTTTGCACCTAATCATTACTTGCGATAAGAAATGGATCCACTACGAAAACACAAAGTGAAAGAGGTCATATGTAAAGCCCGGCCAACCCGCCGAATCGACACCAATGCCAAATATCCATGACGCTAAGGTTATGATCTGTATTTGGTGGGACAAAAAGGGTCCTAACTATTATGAGCTTCTGAAATCTGGCCAGACCATCACAGGGAACCTGTACTGAACGCAAATGTTGCGTTTGAAGCAAGCTTGGCTGAAAAATGCCCAGAATATGCGGCCAGACATGAAACCGTAATATTTCATCATAACAAACTTGGCCACATGCTGCAATACCTGTTAAAAAGCATTTAAGCACTGATCGTAAAATTCTTAACACACGTTTTTCTTTAAAACTTTTAAGCCAAGTATTGTTTGATTTTTAATTTTTTGATCAAGTTACCTTTGTAAAACATGTCAGTTATTATGTTTAATGTCAATTATGTTCATTTGTTGTTAATCTGATTAAAATGAGTGACCAGAAAAAAGTGCGTACTAAAATTATTAAATATTATCAACAAAACCCAACTTTGTCCTACAAAAAGTTAACCAAACCATCAAAGGTCTGCTATCAAACTGTTTCCAATGTTTGTCCGTTGATATAAAACCTGGTTCAGGTAGAAGGAATGGCCCACATGATGTTTCTAAAGCCAAAAAAGTTCAAAGCATTTTCAAAAGAGTTCCCAACACATCCGGTAGGAAAGCAGCCCGGTTAGCTCAGTACTCGGACTATTTGTTACGAAAAGTTAAAGCCAATGCAGGTTTAAAAGCATACAAGGCTCAAAAAGTTCCCAACAAGAACTCTGCTAAAAATTTAGAGGCCAAAGACAGAGCACGAAAATTGAAGTCATATTGTATACAAAAAATGTACCAGCTGCATAATGGATGACGAAATTTTTCGCAGCTTCTGGGTCAATTTTTTAATATTGCAGATGCTCGAGGGAATGTTGAAGAAAAGTTTAGAACCCAAAAGCAGAAAAAATTTCCCAAAAAGTTCTTGGTATGGCAAGCAACATGCAATTGCGGCAAAAAAGCCAAACATTTGTTACAAAGGGCTCTATAAATACCGAAATTTACATCAAGGAATGTTTACGAAAAAGACTGCTTCCATTTATAAGACTTCATAATGTGTCCACTTATTTTTGGCCTGATGTGGCATCTGTCACTATGGTAAGAAAGGTCTTGAGTTGTACAAGACCAATAATGTAGTATTTGTATCAAGAGAGGCCTGGAGCTTAGTCCAGTAGATAGATATTGGGCTCTTGTTAAAAGAGAATTGAAGATTTTAAACGGAGATGGACTACCTGTTCGAGCAAAGTGACAGAAAGCACTATAAAAACGTTAATGGAAGGGTTTCCGAAAAAGGTTAAAAATTTCATGATTAGAGATTAAAACTATAAAAATAATTTTTTTTTTGTATAATGTAACAATAATTTCAATAAAACAAAAAAAAAATCAAAACTGTAAGTCATTTTTATTAACATATATGTATGTGAAACATTTTTCGTTCTCAGTCCTTAGGATGACGTGGTTGAGAAGTTTTGCCTCACCCACTTTATAGTCCAGAGCGTGCCTCGTATGAATACTATTTGTTTCGGCTGTGCCGAATCTTATATAACCTTCACCAAATTATACTTTAAAATAAAAATAAATTTTAATTTTGTATATTTAAAAAAAAAAAATTTTTTGAAATTGTTTTGTAAAAGTTTTTTTTTACAATTTTTTCAATTTAAAATTTTTTTTTTTTTAATTTGTTAGTAAAAAAAATTTATGACAAAAAAATGTTGGCCAAAAATATTTATGAACGGATTTTGCTGCTTTTAGATAGGAAACTTCTCGAAGGCATGTCTGACAGAATTATTGAAGATTTGGATCCCGAAGATATCTGGGGTCTTCAGAAAATTGATTTCAACAGACAGGCGGACAAATATCTTTAAAAAGTGGTTTTAAAATCCAATGGGATCCTAATAAGCACTTTTGCTAGAATTCAAGTAGGAAACAAGTGTAATTCAAGCATTTAGACCAGTGTCAAGCAATTGAGTTATAATTGTATTGCACTTTATAACCAATAAGAAGGAAATATAAATAAAAATATTTTATTTCTTAAATATTTTTCAAGCTTAAGTCGTTATTATATTTACATTTAAGTCAAATTCCAACAAAATGTTCAAGTGCTTCAAATTTTAGGACAGAATTTTATTCATAATTAACACCTGTAATCTAAGTAAAAAAATTAACATCACATTCTAAATTTGTTTCTTATTTGAATTGACTTTTACTGGACAGTATATATTTTTTGTTAAAACATTTAAAGGTAAATGTAATTTTGTAAATTAAGACAGTATTTTGTACCGTTTTCAAAATAACACAAACATAATTTAATTAGGGTTTAATTATATGTAATTTGTATAAATTACAAGTTGACGTAGAGAATTTATATACACAATACAATTTCATAAACTTAGTTAATTTCTTTTTATATATAACAATAAAAATACTTAATAATTTTTGTGATTCAAAATCACCTTTCTCCACCACTCCTGCTGTGCACAGTGGAAACTTTACAATTTCCTTAGATTTTCATTAAAACAAAAAGTGATTCTTTTTTAAAGTTGAACTTGTGCAAAGGGCATCTCCTAAATATTCATTTAAAATGACTTTCTAGCACAAAATGTTGTCAAAAACTTTCTAAACACATTTTCCAAAAAATTTCATAAATTTTTACACACATCCATACTAAACTCCAAAATTGCTCGTTCATCGTTTAAATACTTAAAGTATGCAGTTGCTTAATAATTTATATAGATGGCAAGTTTTCGCTGCAAGTACCAAAGTTCGTTTTTATTTTGTTTTTGCTAAACTTACAGTTTTGTTGAATAAAAAAAAAAAACTTAATGAAATAAGGAGAGCCTTACATTTAGTATTCATAAACCTTTAACACCTTTGCAAAATGTGTTCACATCTAACAAGTGTGATTTACTTTACAGCTGCATGTGTTAAAGTTTCCCATAAGCAAAAAAAGAAAAAAATGTGGAAACTTTATCTTTTGTTTTATCACTTCTGTTTTGTTTTTGCAGTTTCATTTCGTGTGTGGAAGTTTTGAAGTTCAGTTTTTTCTTTAACAGGAAATTAGCATAATTAATTGAAATTGTTGTAAGTTTCCTGTAAGCTGCTGCTGCTGCTAACCGTGTTGGTTGGCTTCCATTTTTTATTTGGGTTTTTGGGTTTTCCTCGTATTTTTGCTTTTTATAAAAAATGGCTAATTCCATTACTGCATAATCTCTGAAACAAAATTTATACAATTTTTTGTTTTTTTATATTACTGCACAAAATTAAAATTATTTTAGTTTTTTAATTCTTCGGTTTGGTGGGTATTTATGATGCCTTGCATTTTTATTAATATTGAATAAGGTTTCATCATTGATATTGGCTATAGTACAAGGAAAATGTTTGAGTTTTATTTTTAATTCATGTGATGCTGTGTGTAATTTTAACTTTTGAAAATTTAATTAACTAAATGGAAAACAAATCATACGAGTACATGGTATGCCTGTCTGTTTGTGAGTCGACTACATGATGACAACTTTTAGCAAAAATTTAAATTTATAGAAATATTTCTGCCACTGCCAAGAATATTTTTTATTTATCAAGTTTTTTTAAGCAACAAAAAATTAAAAGTTTTGACACAATTGTTGTTTTGCTAATATGATTATTATTTTTTAATTTGAAATATTTTTAATCCATTTACGTTAAAAGTGTAACGTCTTCAGAAGTAAGCTAAGAAACGGTTTAAATTAAATTAGTTTTTTAAAAGCTTAAACTTAATTTCAATTTTAAACTGTAAATTTTAATTAATTTATTTTTATTTATACCTCTTTTAAATCCCTAATACGGTATGTATGAGTAATATTTAATATATTTAATATTAATCATACGCATCAGTGGTTTTAATAACTGAAAATATTTAGTTAGGCCTAAAGTTATGTGTGGAGTTAATTAGTAAATATTTGTATATTTCAAAAACAACAGAAATTAGTCAGCATTAACGAATTTATAGAACAAATAAAAATGATTCATAAATTGTTGTTTCTAACTAACAAATATTATTTTGTATGCTTTCAAAATTTCTATTTAAATTTATTTTTTTTTTTTAAATTCTAAAAATTTAAGCTCACTTTAATAGAATAACAATAATTTGCGAAATAGGAAAAATAGTGTGCGAATTATTCAGCGAAAAGAAAAACGAAGTACAAAACTACAGAAGGAATGATAGTAAAATAATGATTTATATATTCTTTGTCTTGATGTTCTAAATAAGGTGCAAAGAGTCCTATGATTGAATTGGACTGTTTGTATCAAGTAACATTAAATTATATTCATAATTAAAGCATGTAATTATATTGGGTTCACAACAGATGTCTTCTTTTTGAACGCGGTTTTTGGTCTTCAGTATCTTATATTAATGACATATTTGTCATTTATTCTCACATATTGAACATTAGTAAACAACAAAGTTTGCTCATCGAAGCTTATGGTGAATGGACACATTGATTTCAACGTACCAGAGATAGTATGTTCGGTTCAGAAGTGGTGATTTTGACACACAAGACAAAGATCGCCCAGGTCAGCCAAAAAAGTTTGAAGACTAAGAATTGGAGGCATTCCTCCATGAAGATTGTTGTAAAACTCAACAAGAGCTTCTAATTTAATTTTTTCAAAATTTGTTTAAAGTTTTTGTTTTTATTTTATTAGTGAATAAAAATGTTAAGTTTTCACAAATTAATTTGCCACGCAAAAAAACATAAGGCGGACATGTTATATATCAATAGATAGGGAATTTTATCTACTTTTCAAAAATATATCTAACTTTTAACAATTAAAAAATTCATGGAATACCTTTTTGAAAAATATGACACAAAATGCTTTTAATTGTATTTGCAAAGATACATATTTTAAAATTGAAATAAAATTTTTATTTGTGAATATTTTTTAATGAAATTTTTCAGTTATATAGATTTTTCTATTGAAAATGGAAAAATAAAAACAAATTTTAAAATTTGTAACCAGGAATCCCACAATTACCAAAAAAGTGTTGAAAAATCCCAAAAATGTGCTGTTTTAGTTTTTCGGCTATTATATCCATACCAGAGGCGGGATTATCAGAACTCTTTACAAGATAATTAAGAACGAATTTGGCCATCTAAAATAAATTACTGTATTTTGATATCGACAATGCTATTTGAGAATTTTTGCCCTAAATTTGAATTTTACATAAAAAATAGGCGTTATTTGGATGGATGTGGTTCCCTCGGTATCAAAAATTTTATTATTTTTTTTTTTCATTTAGAATATTTGATGTAAAGCTAGCTTTGCAAAAAGTATAAATTCTTTATACATCTTCTTAAATTTTTTTGCGATAACTTAAAAAGAAAAAAGTACTTTTTTCCCAAAAATTTTGCAAAAAATTTGCTTCGACCAGCACTCAGGGGATGACCCCTACTCATGCAATGCATTGTGTTGGAACTAGGAAAATAGGTTATGGGCAGGAGGATAGAGGGAGTAGTGTTTGTGGATATTTGATTTTTCTCTATAGTGTGTTGAGCGATCCACTGACCAATCGGCCACGAATGGATGAGCCCCCGCTGATGAACGCGTATTTCGTAAGAAACTACGGGTATCGGGAAGAAGTTCCCTAATTTCGTCAGAACACATTGCATTGTAGTATCTATAGAACAGTGAAACACAGCCCACATTGCGACAATGCTCCAGAGAATCAATAGAGCTGGATACCCTGCTGTCACTGATAAGCACCTTCGCCCTCTCCAAAATAGATTTCGAAGCACCGGCTCATACGTGAGAGTTGTATTCTATTTTGGGTCGGATATAAGTGGTGTAAATAGTAAGGAGATCAGATGAAGTGAAGTATTTCTTACACCGTCTTAGAAAACCGAGGCACTTGAATGCTTCCTTCGACACTTTATGGTATCTCATCAAATGAGTTCTAGATTAATTCAGGTGTACCGCAAGACTCCGTTCTTTCTTCTACTCTATTTCTTATTTTTCTAAATGAATTCTAAGTCCAACTTTCAACGCAATATATTATTTTGCAGATGACAGCTACATTTGCCATTCATATTAATTTAACTATTAGCGAAGCCTTTCGAAGATTGGGGCAATGAAGTAAAACATGAATGATACACTTAATCAAGATCTTGTGACAATCTCTGAATGGGATTATGGGAACAGAGTCGATTTTAATGCACTTAAGACTCAATGTTGTATGTTAACATATAAACGCACGGCAGAACATGTTGCTTCATCTCTTTCTATGGGTGGTGTAAATATTAAGGAATCAGAAGCTCTCGGTGTTCTAGGCATGAGAATTCAGTGTGATGTTCTCTGAACAAAACTCATATAAATCGAGAGAAGTCATTACCGACACCCAAAGCAATAAGTTTTGATAAGGGCGCACCATGCCACACTCTATCAAACGCCTTAGAAATATCTAGAGCCACCATTTTACTTTCGCCAAAATGGTGCATGCAACGGCACCATTTTTCCGATAGGAAGGCAAGCAAGTCCCCCGTAGAGCGTCCTCTGTGAAAGTCGTACTGCCAGTCAGTAAGTAAATTGTTCGACTCTAGATATTTCACAAGATGGTGGTTGACTATAATTTCCATAACTTTGGAAAGTGCAGAACAAATTGTTATAGGGCGATAATTTTCAGGGTTGTTAGCCTCTCCTTTTTTTGGAATTGGCATTACATTAGCAACCTTCCAACATATAGGAAATTCTCCGGCACGGTATAATATGCTGAAAAGGTTTGCTAACGGACGGGCTAGCGTCGAAGAACACTGCTTCAAGACCAGTGCTGGTATAACATCCGGCCCAGGAGAGTTGTTTGTATTGAGATCCGCAAAACCCTATGCGAGCGAGAAAGAATATATTCGGCATAGTTACTGATACTCTTTCAAGCACAAACGAAGAAATAGGATAGTTTTAAAAATGTAACATACCCGAGGTGTACTACTTTGGGGACACCTGGCCGCGCCTCTGGTGGGTCCACGATGTCCAAATTTATAACTTGAACTCTATAACACTTCCTCTTAGAAGTTACAAATTTATTTCCCTCTATTTTTTTTTCTATACCACTGTGCGTCGTTGTAAAGGTATTTGAAATATATATTATTTGATATCCATATTGTCTATATTAACCTTTAGGATCCAGGTGCAAAAAGGTGAAGAGTGCCTCAGGGCATTATTGCCGGTTTAGGTGTAAAAAACATTAAGATGTAAATATTAATTATGATACGATTTTATTGAAAAACTAATGAAAAAGATACAAAAATTAAGAAAATATGTTTTACTTTCTACGATGATACTCATAAAAACAATTATTGGCATTTGAGAAGCATAAATGGATATCTCATTTTGAGTAAACACACTGTGTTTCAAACTTTTTGCATAGTTTGGAAAATGTTTTTTGCCTAACCAGATTGGAAAGTGGTCGATATTAACATAACGGACGTCATTATTGGATGTCTTGCTTTTTCGACAACTTTTGAACTTTCTGGCTGTGGATCTTCTTGTGAAGTACCAACTGGTCATGAGTCGAGGAGGATAATTTAATCCGTCTGCCATTCCTGTCATTTTATTTTATACATAAAAAAAGTAAAAAACTTACAACATAACACGCAGATAAATTTAGGCGCAACAATGCCCTGAGGCACACCTTAGGTTTTGAGTTCTCAACATATGTTTTGTTAATTGTTTAACATTTACAAATTCATAGAATGAAAGAAGACTATCTTACTTTAAGAAAAAAAAAATATTTCGAATAGATCGGGCGACTAAAAGTTAGTAAACTTTGATTTAAACAAAAAGAACAAAACATAAAATTTCACGTGACATCACTAAAAATAAGTCAGAATGCATTCCGACCTTCGCGGAAAATGTTAACAAATCTGTAAGTTAAGACACCGTTAAATTAAAAAAAAAAAAAAATATAATTACCTTTTGAGACAATTGGTATTAATGACTTAGTAATCCAGATATATATCAAAAATAAGTAAAAAATCTAGGTTGTCCTGGGTTATTCTTTATATCTCAGCCATTTGTGGGCCAATTCTGTCGATTTTAAATAATAACCGAGAATTCCCGATATATTGATGTAGGAAACATGTATGTAAGTTATTTGGGGTCTACTGAAAGTTGATTTCAACATACAGATGGATATGGCTATATCGACTTCACTATCTAATACGATTCAGAATAAATATACTTTGTAGGGTTGCAAATGAAAAATTTAGAAATTACAAACGGAACGACAAACTTATATATACCCTTGCCACTCATGGTTAAGAGTATAAAAAGAGCTACAGTTAGAGTACATATCGTTGGTCTCATGTAAAAAGGCCCTAACTAGAATTTTTTCAAAATTGAGTTTAAAAAATTTAATGCATTAGTATCAGATAGAACAGTTTTACAAGCAATTGTTTTAAGGCCTTTCTACTTTAGATCAACGATATGTATGTAGTTCCTTTTAGATAAATGACATTTTAAAAATATGTATGTATTCATAAACTTTATTGGCAACATTATGACGTATGAGTAATATTAATTAAATTTTATTTAAATTTAATATTAATCATACGCTTAAGTGGTTTTTTAATAATGTAATACATAATAATAATGACAATTAGTATAATAATAATCAAACAAGCACAAGTAAACTTATTTATTTAATATTCATATATACAATTTATTAATGTGTATATAAGTGATTAATATGTATGTATATTATTTTATACAAACAATAAACAATAACATGCTTATTTATATATAAACATGTGTATTTATTTATATTAGGGAGGGCACTTATTTTGTAATACTGCGATATTCGATGCTCCCAGGGCCTAGAATTGTTCTTTGTCATATAAAAAACATATATGATGAAATTTTGAGCAAAATCTGTTAACGTTTAGAGGTTGCACATTTTGGTTTAAGTATCTTGTGTTATAAGCTGTGAAGACAAATTTCAACATTTTAGGCCTTTGGAGCATCGAAAATAGCAAAAGTGCAAAATAAGGTACATCCTAATGTACTCACACATATATAAAATTATATACTTGTATTAAAAATAACATTTTAATAGAAGTATTATTTATGGATGTTTTATTGAAAATTTAATTATTTTTAATCCCATTTTATGAACAATGATTTAATACTTGTAGGTATTCATATTTATAATTATAAATACAAAATATTATTTACCAAATATTATCGAAATCAGAAGAGTAAAGGTTCAAAATTTCATTTTTTTTTTATCGAAATTTTTCAATCTCGTCCCACCACTATTCTTGCAATACATGTATGTATATGTACAAATGTATGTATAAACTCTTAAAATGCCATGAAGATTTCAAAATTTTAAACATGAAAATCGTTTAAAATTAAACATTTTGCGTGTGTATGTGGATATGTACATACTTATATGTGTGTGCTCCTTTGTTATGTGAATCGTAACCAAGACTGCCGCCATTAGTACTTCAGACATTTATGTATGAGTTTTCGTAAGAAATATTTCTGTCATTTAAATAACAATAGAAATTACTCAATTACAAAGTGAATGTGAATAAACCTTTTTAGAAATTAATTTTTATTAAAAGATTTCAGTAAACTTGGCAATTTAAAAATAATTTGAATTTCTTTCACATTGATTCGACATTTATTTAAAAGTACGGTAGTTTATTGACACAACAGAAATTAGAAGGAAAATTAAATACATTTGGTCAATTCACAAGGTCTCTTATCAGTTATATTGTTATAATGTCCTAATATAACACTACTCGGCGACTCGGCTTAACTGACTATTAGGCATTCGGCGTTGGTCTCTGCTGGTTGGTTACGATAACACACTAAACATGGCATAGAAAGTAGTATTAGTTTAGGACATTTTTTGCTTGAAAAGCAATAAAAACCATGGTGAAATATTAGGACATTATGACAATATGACATGATAAGAGACTTTGTAAATTGACCAATAGTATATTACTTATAAAATGGTACAAAATAATCGAATATGTAAACAGCTTTTAGAAAATAAATTTTCCAATATTCATATTAACAAAGCTTAACATGTGTGAAGCTTTGTTTTCATTCCATAAAATACGACAATGTCAATTGTTCTTATTTATGCATCTGTATAAAATGAGAAATTTGGGTCAGTTCCTCTCAAGTATTTCAGAATTATTTATCACAAGTTGACCTTAAATTGTTCGACAAAATTGTCTCTAATTTAATTACAATGCAAACCAACAAATTTTAATCGTATTGATGACCACAATACATGATTGTGTGTATAGTTGAGTTATCAAATTTTAACACTGCCGCTCACCTGAATACTACTGAATCGCTCATTTGCTGCAACAAAGCCGTAATTTTAAATGTCATATTTCGAGTTAATAGCACCATTGCAAGTAATCAAGACAGCTATATTCGGCTGTGCAGAATCTTTTATACCCTTCACCAAATTATACTTTAAAATAAAAATTTTAAATATTTTTAGGTAAACAAAATTATTTTTTTTTTTTTTCGAAATCGTTTTTCAAATTTTTTTCAAACATTTTTTTTGGAATTTTTTTTCCATTTTTTTTTTTTTTTAATTTAAAAAAAATTTTTAAATTATTTGTGAAAAAAAATGTAAGACAAAAAAATTTTTTTTAGAAAAAAAAAATCGGGTTAAAAATATTTTTCCCGATTTTGACCCATTGTAGGTCCAAATAACTATAGCCTTATATACATCGTTGCAATGGACTTTGAAATATCTATCATTAGATATCCATTCTGTCTATACTCATGATTTAGTTATCCAGATATAGATATAAAATAGGCCAAAAATCGAAGTTGTCAAGGTTTTTCCAATTATGGGCCGAATTTCTCGATTTTAAATAGCTATCGAGCCGGAAGAATTCCCAATAATTTGATGTATCAATTATGTTTTTAAGTTATTTGGGAGCTATGGAAAGTTGATTTAAACATACAGACGGACAGACGAACATAGCTATATCGACTTCGCTATCTATAACGATCCAGAATATATATACTTTGTGGGGTCGCAAATGAAAAATGTAGAAATTACAAATGGAATGACAAACTTATATATACCCTTGCCACTCATGTTGAAGGGTATAATAACTAGCCATAGAAGCATTTTGTTCTAATTTCAGAACATATTTTCTATTACTTGCAATAACGTATTATTTGAGTTGTGCGTTACCTTTGTATGTTCATATTAATGTTTTAATCAAATGTTATCTGACCAAATATTTCCCTTAAAAAAAATATATCGGTTTAATAAATAAAAAAGGTTCTTCTGGAAAATTATATTTTTTGAGTTATGACGACGTTGCAGCAAATGAGCGATCTATTACGTAATTAGAATTAAGCTTGTTGCTTCATTCCAACCTCAGTTGTGTCACAACTACTCCTTTACGCAACCGGTTCTTCCGATTATTTGCTATGGACGGTGTACAATAGTGTGTCCCAAAAATCATTTGATTGGCAACAAATTCGGTTGCTACTACTGTTACTATCTGTTTTCTCTAGAGAATTTTAATTAGTGTGCATGAATGGGTAAACAAATAAAATATCCGCAACATACCTGCTTCGCTGAATGCTGTCATGCAACTGAATGAAATATTTGAATTTTTTAGGCTCTTGTTTTGTGTTTTGTATACAATCAGTGTTGTCAGATTAGGGGATTTTTCCCCAAATTGGGGATTTTATTTTGTAAATGGGGATAAATAATTGGGTTTGGGGATATGGGGGAGCAGTTGGGGCAATATTGTATGTTTTGGAGATTTTTTGAATATTTTTGGGGATTTTTATTTTACTTTTTATTTTTTTGTTTTAGTTTAAATTGAAAGAAAACATTGGAATAAAAATTTAAGTCTGGTAAGTCTACAAATTGCAACAATATGCTATTTGACATTTTATATTGGCAATCCTTGTTATTATGTATTATCAATAGATAATATTTTATTCCTATAAAAGTGATTTGATAAGGGGTTTTAATTTTTAAAAATTACAATATAAAATTCTTACCCCCATTAACACGAATCCTGGTTAGGCGTTAACTAATAGTTATACTGACGGTTAAAATTATTTTTGTATGAAAACTGTCAGTATAAATATTAGTTAACAGACTTCGTGTTATTGGGGGTTAAAGTATTTTCTCTTCTAAAAAACTAACAAACTCTAGAATTAAAAAAACTTAGTAAATATAAAATTGTATTTCTTATAGAATAAAATCAGAAATTTTAATTTATAAGTTTTATTTTTTTAATTATTTTACATACGTACATAAATAAAATAATTGTAGTGCAAATAATGTATGTATGAATTAAGATTAGACCATTATTTTTACTGGGGATTTTCGGGGATAGCACAAACTGTTTTTTGGGGAATTTTGGGGATGAAAAATTTAAATTTGGGGAAAAGTCTCGAAAAAAATCTGGGAACCCTGTATACAATCGTGTTGTGTACGTGTAAATTGACGAACATCTTCGTAAGCTGAACAATGAAGGCGCATCACTGATTTAAATTCGAATTTCCCAACGTATTTTGAAAAGCTTATATTCTGATACTATATTGAAAATACTTTAAAATTCATAAACATTTAAATTTTCTTTTCAAAATTTTTAAGTTCGAAATTAACATCAAAATAACATCATGTTCAAATATAAGTTCAAGTTTTCGAACGTAAATTCGAATTTTTTAACATAATATTGCAGGTTTGTGCATGATATAGGTATTATTTTTACAGTTTTAAACAGGTTTTCGAATTTGATTTTGCATTTTCGATTTGGATTGTCAAGCCTATTCAGGCTACGAGAACTTGTTCAAAATTCAGTTACAAATTTTGATTTAAACTAAGATACAAACAAACTAACAAACACAAAGCAAGTTTAACTTTTAAATAAAAAAACTTTTTTATAACTTTTTTAATTTAAAATTTTTTAATACTTTTTAATTGCGTGGTCAAGAGTGATGGATGACGTAGCAGTAATTCAATAATTTCTTTAATTTATTCCAATTGTTTGCGACATCCTCCAATATCGTCATAACCAACAGTATTTAGTGATTCATTGAAATAATATTATATATATGCAGTTAGATATCATCGGAATTACCACAATCTCAAAATGTCCCTTTAAAACTATCAAAATTCTGCAGTAAAATCATGGAAAACCGTTTATAAAGCTATCTAATATTAAATCATTGAACATTAAAAACAAACCACATCTTAACACATCCAAAAAATAAACTAAACTACTTTTCAGTTTTGAATCAAACATTAGCACAAAGTAGATGTTTTCTAATAAAAAAGTTAAATTTACAAGGACCATCATCACGAAACATCATCATAGTTGAACTGGAGCTGTGATATTTTGTACAACAGTTTCATACTATGAAACATGAATCGTATTCAAGTGATCGGCAGTGTATGTTATTGTTGTTGCTTACACACGAATCCTAACACTTGCTTGTGTCCATGTGTAGAAAAGACAATAGTGTAAGTGTATGAATTTACGTGATATTTCTCTATGTCATGCTCAATTAGTTTTGCACTTTAATATTATTTAGTATTCATTCGTCACAGGTTTACGATTATTAGGATGGTCCCTATTTGATAAAATGTTTATTTAGCCAATATATTATGGATGTCGTCCCCTACTATTATTTATGGTATGCTGAAATGTAACACAATAACATTGAATTTTAAATTAAAAATTAGTTTTTTAAAATAAAGATCGAAGTTTTTTGATGATATCACTCATCAAATGGAACTTTGAAGTGTTTGAAAAAAGATTGATTAAAATACGCATTGATTTTAGAATTTTCTTTACATACAGTGCACTCGCGGTAACGTGAACACCGCCTTACGTGAACAAGGTTTTGTTTACATTGACTACTCTGTAACGTGAACAAACTCAGAAAACTCTATAACGTGAACAATTTTTTTTACTGTATTTGTTTTCTAAGCACTGAAATACTTACATTTAATTCGATTTTCGATCGAATGTGTTCGTATCCTCTAAATTAATTTTTTAATGGCAACGAATGAGTAATTTTATTAGCTACGTAATTTTATTTCAATGTATATTTTCTCGTGATCTCGTTTTGTTTTGTAATACATTTTAATCAATAATTTTTGTTTTATATTTCAATAATGAAAATAATAATAAAAGAATTTCACGTTCAAGCGTATAAAACACATTTTTATATTATAAAATTTTATATTTTTTCCATGAAATTCGACAATCGATAACGTGAACAATTTCAATAACATGAACTCCCTTGATTTTAATTAGTTCACGTTACCGCGAGTGCACTGTATTAAAAATTTTGTTAGCAAAACACATTTGTATATTTTTAATTACTTATTTAGTTTTTCAGTGGATTTAGCATATTTTCTGTATTTTTATTGTTTTAATTCTGATATTTGATTTTTACTTTGTAGAAATAGCGCCATCCTAATGTTTATATATACTTTATACCTTTACCATACAATTAAACAAAATACCTTTACTTAAAGAATGACCCAAAAAAGTGAAAACCAATAAACGTTGGTCGTACACAAGAAAATGCAACAAAAGGACTAATGTGTTGATGTATGAGTAGACGTTACTTAAACATAAATATGTATAATCCCAGCAATTTCAAAAGTAACCAATTTATCAATTGTTATACATTTTAACACCATAAATGTTGAACAAGGATATTCTGAATCTTTTAACTGGTCACCCAGAACTGTTGGGTTTTATATTTATATGCATGTGTGTGTTTAAGGTTTTCTATCTGAAAGATTCTTGAAAAAAGAAAAGTCAGTATGTCAGTTTATTATGTATAAACATATGTAAACATACAGCTTTAAGATCGAGGGTTGTAAAATAAATTTTATGAGCTAGTAATTAATTCGTTTTACACAATTTGCAGAATTTTAGCATTGCTTTATTAGCGAAATTTTTGCATATTTTGTTCTTTACTGCATTTATAAATATATTTTGATGTTTATATCATATTATTGCATATTTTACACATAACTGCGCAATCTTGTTGCTTATTTTATTTTTTCTTAATACTTATAATTGTTATTTTTGATTGAAAAAATTCCGTGAATTCCGAATTTTTGACTTATGTGTTTGCCGAATTTTAATTATCACTCTAACTTGGACTATATCGGATATATTGATGTATCAATCATGTAAGTAAGTTATTTTGTGGTTTCGAAAAGTTTATTTCAGAATACAGGCGGGCACGCGGCTATATATTCTTTATGGCATCGAAAATGAAAAATGTGGAAATTATTTTCATTTTTTTATTTGCAAACTGAATTTTTTATTTAAGGACTGATATCGTAAAATTCTTAACACATGTTTCTCATTAAAAGATTTACACCAAGTATTATTTGATCTTTTTTTGATCAAGTTACCTTTGTAAAGCATGTCAGTTATTATGTTTAATGTCAATTATGTTCATTTGTTGTTAATCTGATTAAAATGAGTGACCAGCAAAAAATGCGTACTAAAACTATTAAATATTTTCAACAAAACCCAACTTGGTCCTACAAAAAGTTGGCCAAACAATCAAAGGTCTGCTATCAAACTTTTTTCAATGTTATTAAACAGTACTGGGAGAACTTTTCCGTTGATATAAAACCTGGTTTAGGTAGAAGGAATGGTCCACATGATGTTTCTAAAGCCAAAAAAATAAAAAAGCATTTTCAAAAGAGTTCCCAACATCACCGGTAGGAAAGCAGCCCGGTAAGGTCGGTAATCGGACTAATTGGTACGAAAAGTTAAAGCCAATGAAGGTTTAATGGCATACAAGGCTCAAAAAAATCCTGACAGGAACTCTGCTAAAAATTTAGAGGCCAAAGACAGAGCACGGACATTGAAGTCAAATTTTACACAAAAAATATACCTGCCGATTAATGGATGACGAAATGTACGTATGGAACATTTTTCGCAGCTTCTGGGTCAATATTTTGTGTTGCAGATGCTGGAGGGAGTGTTGAAGAAAAGTTTAGGACCCAAAAGCAGACAAAATTTCCCAAAAAGTTCTTGGTATGGCAAGCAATATGCAGTTGCGGCAAAAAAGCCAAACATTTGTTACAAAGGGCTCTATAAATACCGAAATTTACATCATGGAATGTTTACAAAAAGATATGTTTTTATTCGTAAGACCTCTTAATGTGTCCACTTATTTTTGGACTGATTTGGCATCTGTTACAATGGTAAGGAAGGTCTTGAGTGGTACAAGACCAATAATGTGGTATTTGTACCAAGAGAGGCAAATTCTCCAAACTGCCTGCAGCTAAGTCCAGTGGATAGATATTGGGCTCTTGTTAAAAGATAATTGAAGAGCACGAAAAAGGTGTCCAAAAGTGTGGTAGACTTTAAACGGAGATGGACAGCCTGTTCGAATAAAGTGACATAAAGCACTATAAAAACCATAATGGAAGGGTTTTCGAAAAGGTTCAAAATTTCATAATTAGTGATTACAACTATAAAGATAATTTTTTTTTTCTTAATTGCAACAATAATTTCAATAAAATAAAAAAAGATTCAAAACTGTAAGTTTAGTTATTTAATGTTTATTAACATATATGTATATGTTAAAAATTGTTCGATCTCAGTCCATATAATTGTTATTGTATTTTTCTTTTTTTTTGGAAATTCATTTTATTTGAAAATTAACTGCTTTCTTTAACTCCCTCGTATGTAAATGAAGTGAACACACTAATACCTGTCTACATGTCTTAAAAGTTGTGTTGTTGCTGTCGTTTGCTGTTGTCGACAACAGTGGCATTGACCAATGTTCAAGTCATTGAAAGGCAGATAGATGTGTGATATTTAATTATGAAGGCGATGATTTTTCTATCGTCTTCATTGGAAACAAATAAATACACAAATAAAATGAGGCGAAAGGAAAGAAATTACAGAGGTGAAAATAACCATAAATTAAATACGCAGTAAGAGGATTTATATATGTATGTTTATAAACGTATATACTTATAAGAAGAAGAATTGAGAATGTGCGTAAGTAATTGAAAGTGTAAAGTAAATACGCACATACAGATGTTAGATGAATCAGTACCCATCAGTTCTAGGGTTCTGTCCTGAACTAGTGGCTTTAACTATTATTTAGGGTGACAACTAGTTACATAACTAGCTACGTGATTAGTTATTTTAATATGTACATGTCCTAAGTAGGGGGTCAATGGACCCTTTTGGTTTCAAATGAGACTGTCTTATAATTGATCCAAAGTAGTCAACACATTGAATTCACATACCGGTAACATAGAGTCAATTACCTAAAAGGCTACTTGATCAGCTATATAACTCGTTATTAACATTTACGTTTCCTAAATGACATTAAATAGTCAGTTAAAAAGACATCTCATAGACAGTCCAATAACCAATTGCTTGTAAACAAACCTTACTCCGACTACTCTTCAATAGATTTATTCTGGTGGCTAAAATAACTAATTTCTATAGGTTATTTAAGGTAGGGTCACACAGGCAAATATTTACTCAAAAAATCGTAACCACTTTTTTTTTAGCACAAATTTGTTTGACGTTGTTTACTCTTACAAGTGTTTTGTAAGATCAAACAGCATTAAATAAAATAAAACTAAATATTTGTTTTGAATTGTCCTAAATAAAATGGAGTTTTTGAAATAAATTAAAGAATTAAAATACATTTTATTTAGTGGTTACGTCATTTTCGTCAAAGATTTGCCATGTGTGACCTTTAGAGTCACTAAACTGATAATTGACTTCACGCTACGTTTCATGGGAAGTCAAAAAGAAAATGAACTGTATGAGAATTATATCAACACAATTTGTATTAAACCAGTTTGTACTAATTTCTCACAAACGTTTAAAGTGGCAACGCTCTAGATTGCATAGAGACGCTTAAGTGACAATTGATTTCTTGCACGTGGCTTGAAAATACACTAGTAGTAGTTCTCATTGGCCAAATAATTCGACATGACAGAACTAGTTCAATGAACTGCAGGGTACATACATGTGTGTGTGTGTGTGAGAATACTTAAGTGTATTCGTGCATTTATACTTATACATGTGTGTACGTCTGGGGTATTTATAATCAAAAATAATCACCGCTATGATTTATTGTGTATTATTAATGTCCTACAGAAAACAAAGCAAAACACGCTGATATTTTTATACAGGCATACAATACAAGTTCACATATTTAATAAATAAAAGACGGATTAATTTATATTTTTCCCAAAATGAAAGCAGTAAAAGAGAAATGAAATTAAATACGGCTCAACTGAATTCCAATGAAAATAATAAAAATAAAAAAGTAAAACATTTAAAAATACCCCATAATAATATACACCTGAGTATGTTGTAATTATTTATAGTGACCCTAACGTGTTTTACATACATTTATATATTTATTTTTCCTATTATTTTACTCTCCATTACCATGATACTCTGAGCTTTAAGATTAAATACCTAAAAGGGAAATTAATATTAAAGTATTAAAATAAAACTGTGTAATGAAATTCATGAATTCTTGTTAATATAATTTCATTAATGCTCATTTTTCGTTTTAAGTCGTATACTAAATTGTACATACATAAATACGCATATTAGGATGGCTCGTTTGATATCAATATTTCTAATTATAATTAAAGTTAATTAAAATTTATAATGTAATTTTTCAAAATTTTTGTTTTTTATTAGTTGTTGATTTCTTATATTTGTCCAAAATAAATATATACCATAGGATGGCCTTCATACTGATCTTATTCGAGTTGTTTTACTCCCAAAGTTTAATATTATTCTGTGTCATCTAAAAACCAAGTGAAGGAAATTTTACAAATTCGGATCACGTTAAATGATTGCTCATTGCACGAGTTTTTGGTCAAAGTTGGAGTATCTTACAAAAAGTCCATTTAAAAATACTTAGTTTTAGGGCCATTATTACAACTTGCCTTTATGTTCGCAATACTAAAAGCTAACTAAAAAGATTTTCTATTACTTAAAGTTAACTTTTACTATTACGAATTAAAAGGCAAGTTGTAATAATGGCCCTTTTGCACATATATGTTTAAATCTAAACATTTTCTAAAATTGTTTAGCAAGTTTTTACTTGATACTAAAAAATCATAAAATTAAATTCCACTTTTTAAATTTTCTAAATTTCTTTAAAACGAAATTTCTGAAAATGAAAAGAACGGGGATTAAAAATGCATGGAGACCGATTTTAAATTGGCGAATTTTGAGGAAATTTGATATTTTTTAATTATTTTATTTAGATTATGTCTTTGGGCCGCTAATTTACGATTGTGTAATATTACATTTGAATGACATTGCTAACTCTTTTATATCAGGGGTCAAAATTGTTCAATACAGCATAGTAAGACATTTGTTTTTAGTTAGAGAAGTTGAAAAATATTTTTCCCATACTAAGAACCATTTATAATATTTTATTAGAATTTAACCCTTTCTAGACCAAAACAAATGTCGTGCAGTAAAGGGTTAAGTTTTGCAAAATGCAATATACAGTGTTGGAAAATATAATAAAAACGAAAACATTTTTTTCCAATTTTGTAACTATATTAGTCAAGATTAGTTTTGTTAAAAAAAAAAATTATATGCAGTTTTGTTTATCAGACATACAACATAAGAAAAAATTTAATCATTCCCCTTTTCATTTATATTTTAATACATTACTAACAATGTAAAGAATCAATATATTTACTGGAACATTTTTTTTTTATTTTTTGTTAAAATTTTTATTTTATTTTGATATTTTGTTGCTCTACCATTGTTTTTTACAACTTCATTGCATATGCGACTCATGGAATCAACAAATTTTTTTTTAAAACGTCCTTGTCAATGGAAAACCACTCTTCCTGGATTTTTTCTATAATTCGTCCTTATTTGATGGACTGAAACCCTCCAGCTTCCTCTTGAGCACTCCCAGGTGTTATATTGGGTTAAGATCCGGTGACTGCGAAAGCCATTCCATAAGAGGTAATTTGTTGACAACAAACCAGTCCTTTGCCAATTTTGATATGTGCTTCAGATCATTGTCCTGCTGAAACTCCCATCTCAAGGGCATGAAGAAATAGCTATCAAAACTGCATGGGACACATTTGGCTAAGAACAATAGGTAATAAGTTACATGGATGAGAAAAAAACACCTGCTTGACCAAAATGTCAAATTGTGACCCCCTCTAACTCAGAAAGTTCTCGACGGATCTTGTTGAAAAATTGTGTCTGAATTACTGGGATGGTGCAAATTTCATCCCAATCGAAAGACATCGATTTCAAAAGTTGGTGAATTTTTGCAAAATTCAATATCAGAAAAGCGACTACAAAATTACCAAAAACTAAATTTCCTATAAATCCGTCAATTTCATATCAGTCTGCATGAGAAAGATTTTTTCAAGATGGCTGTTGCGTTTGCTTACAATAGGGTACACACATGAGCAGTTTCCATGGCAGAAATCCATAAATTTGGCTACGAAATGTTCCTTCTTCTGTTCAATCACTAAATCCAGTGTGACTATTTTTCGTTTTCAAACATGAAGAAATGTCTCGGCGGAAAGAGATTTGACTCCAACGATGAAATCATTTCATCCTGATCCGAGTTCAATAATTTTCTTACATATTTACAACGTGTATTCCCATTACAAAATTGACATTAACACTATCGTCTTAAAAGTGATTCTGTGACGAAATTCATTATAAAATGTTAAGAAATGTTCATTACTACAGGTTGAGAAAAAATAATAAAACATGCTTTATTAATACTAAGAATGTATCCATTCGAGTAGCGATCGTTTGATTAATCGAAAAATATCTTAAGAATAATTATTCGAAAATTTTAAAAATTGCCATTTTCCAATTACTAATAATACGAACAATATTATGAAGAATAATTCATTGGAACGATTTAAAATAATTATTTTAATTTATCATTTCTTTTTTAATTTTTCATAGTTCTGAATTTAAATAAGTAATAACATCGTCTGCTATAACTCGTTATTATCATAAAGGCTGGATTTGATACAAATCATGGTTAGCCTTCATGTTTTCCCATACAATTTGTAGTAGAACCAAAACTAAGTTTTTATTAGAGATACTTACAAATAAATGGTTTTGTGTCATCTTGGATTTTATTTAGAATGGTAAATTGTAGGGTCCAGATACGACGACGCAACGAAAATATAATCGTAAGTAAGTACGCTAAGTATACGTTAGTGATTCAAATTTTTCAGGAGAGCGTAAAAACTGTTGAATGGATCGATTATAATTTTATTATTTGTCCCAAAGAACTATACAAAGCTTTCGAAATTATTTAAGGACAAATACTTAATAAAATAATTATCGATCAATTCAACAGTTTTACCGCTCTCTTTAAAAAAATGTATAATTCCAATTAAGTTGTTTTGTCAAAAGTTCAAAAATATGGTTGACAATATTTTTGGAGCGCCCTATAATTATACCCTTCTCCATGAGAGTATATATAAGCTTGTCACTCCATTTTAAATTTCTAGATTTTTCATTTGCGATAGCGAAGTCGGTATAGCAATGTCCGTCTGTATATTGAAATCACCTTTCTCTAGCCACAAATAACCTACATACACACAGAGAAAACAGATTCGTGTTCACAACCGAATTTGTCGCCAATCGAATTTTGTCGGTTCCACGTACTATCTCAAAATTCGATTGGGATGACTGAATATATGGTAGCTGTGTTATTCTATTGCTGAATTAATGGTAGACTCAACTGTTTAAAATAAAGTAATTTGGTAGTAAGGACAGAATCTGTTAGTAGTGGTAATTATGATTTTTTCTTGCACATGAAATATATTAAGGACTTTTTTAAAATTTTTTTTTCAACTTATTGATAAAAATAGAATGTGTTTATTCTTAAAACATATACAAAATCTTAATATACAAAGGTAAGTTCTTATGTATTATTATATATCGTCAACTTATGTGCAAAAGTGCGTAATAACATTTCGCGTGGTAAACATGTACATATATGAAATCCAAAACCTATGTGTTATCATATTTTCTTGTTTAGATTGAGGCTGGAATAGAACTTGAATAATCTTGACCTTTTTGCAACCTTAAATAAAATGGTTGAAATAATACATTCAGTAAGACAATATGAGAACGAAAGATTAACATACATACATACATTTTAAAATGCATATCGACAGTCATAGGCTAACTCCTCGCAACTAACTTCCAAGATAAGATATAGGCTAAACGATTACTTATCATACAGATGTGATTGTTGTTATGAAACCTAAAAAATATTTGAAGTCGTCTTTACTGAATAGTTTAAGATAAATCCAATAAACTCACCCTTTCATGTCCATCTCTTAATGCTAAATTGTTTAGTTAAAAATCAGTAGATCTTATTTGTTTAAATGTGTTAATTGAAAAATATTTTAAATAAAATAGATTATTTTTGAATTTAAATTTATTTTATACAAATTATGTACATGTTTTGTCAAAAATTTCTACTGATAGAAATTTTTCCTTCGGTTGAGAACACCGAATTTGAATTTTTCATATCGTAATCGAATTTTTCGATTACAACCACTATTATTTGGGGATTGAACGAACATTGCTGAATTTAATTTAGTCATAGTAGACGAATTAATAACTTAAATTTTAGAAGACGTTAAGTTGGTTCAGATAACTAACTTTAGTATTGTCAGAACCATAATTCGATTGAAATTATGTTTTTACAATCCCTATCATGGAAAATCTATAGAAATTATAGTTTTTTAATTGTGATACCTTAATTTCAGTTCAACTTATTAAATATTGAAAATTGGAACTGATTTCCAATCGAACTCTTTTCTGTGTGCATGATTCTTACATCAACATATCCGATATAGACCCGGTTCGGTTGTTATTTAAAATCGACAATATCGGCCATCAAATATATACGGAAAAAACCAGGACAACTCGGCTTTTTTGTATCTATATCTGTTTTTTTTTTCACTAATAAATTTAAAAAAAGAAAATTTTTTAACGAAATTGTTTTCCTAAAAATATTTTCAATTTTTATTTTAATGTAAAAATTTTGTGAAAGGTATTTTATTGCGAATATCGGTCTCTTACTTTTTTTATATTTACATATATTGTGTTAAAAACATCTGTGTTTGACTACACGATAAAATTGTATACCATTTAATTAAATATCTGCATGTTAATATCACTGTAATTCTCTTTGTTAACTTAAATTAAAATTTCTTGTGAATTTCAACCGGATCAAAATGCATTATACAAAAGCATATTCCTTTAAAACTAAAAGCACTACAAAGGAATGTGCATTTAATTGGGAACTGTAACAACTCTGGCTTAATATATTATGCTTTCGTTTAGCATGATAACTATAAATTGTATATTTTTTTTTCAGGTAAAAAGCTGGCGTATTTTAATGTAGATTCCGCATCTCATAGAAAATACATATTACATAAAGCAATGCAGATTGTATGGTCATTTGTACTAATATTGTAGGTTTGTATTTGAAGATGTAATTTTGTCATCTTCTCTCTTTCCATTCACAAACAAATGTGAGAATTACGGTTTTTGTTCGTATATTATACGAAAAGCATGGCCACTATAACTGAGAAAAGGAGTGATATGTGAGAGTTATAGAGAAATCGTAATGAAAATATAATAGATTTGAATTTAGAGCGGATTTCGTCTACGTTTTTTGTTGTCAAAACTTTAGAAATTAAAAAAAACTTCATACCTGTCCGCTAGCTTGTGTTTCTACACTAAATGAAAAGTACAAAAATATATGATATTCTTGCCAAATATTTACAGTTATTGTATGAAAACCAAGGATGGCTGAGATACTTTTTCAGCTCTAGTGCCGTTACCGCTACCGATATAATTGTAAATACTTTTACCGCTATTCTGTAAATAATTTTAAATTATGAAAATACAAATTTTTGATTTCAATAATAGAGTTTTTTTTTTGAAAATCTTCAGAATTTAAAATGTAATACAGTTCTAATTCTTTGGTAAATTTTGTTACAAATATAAGTCAGACCGAAATTAACGTTATCAATAAAATACCAAAATAATCCAAATTAACGTTAGCTTTTAACATTTTCCAATCGATAGCCAAAAAAACAAGAGATGCTACATGGAAAAATCTGAGAAATCTTGTCTTCTTCTAGCAAAACAGTGTCATTAATCACTAAAATTAGCTTGGTAAACAGGAGTACTGGAGAATATGTCATTTTATGTATTCAAAAGTAGCATACAATATAAGCTGTGCTTTGAAAACGAAGTATCGTTATTCTGATTAATTTTGTGCAAAATCATTTTTATCTAGGTTAATCTCTTTTTAAGTATCATTAATGTCCATGACTTTTTACCTACAGAATTAATAAAATAATTTGTCATTTTAAATCAAATGTATTTATGAATATTCTTTAAGAAAGAGATATATTTTGTAAATATGCTACAGTTTTCTTTAACTTAGTTAAGTGCAAAACACTTCCAAACGGTATCAGTTCCAACCAGCAACCACCAATCTCGAATTCAGTTTTTTTGAATTATCTGTTGTGTTGACATACAACTCAAAAGATGTATAACTTTTCATGCTCCTTAGATTTGTTAATCAAATAATTTTTTTCTGAATACAAATTGCATTTCCATGCACACAGAGAAAAATATAGTTGTGCATGTTTACAGTAACCATTTCAACATTTTTTAAAAGTTTTTTAACAATATTATAGTCACAGTAACTATTTACATGATTGTGGTAACCATAATATGGTTAACTTACGATTAACATAATTGTATCAATTAGTGTACAGTACAGTTAACTGGTATATGTTTGTGACAACCATAGTAAATAGTTACTGTGACTATAATATTGTTAAAAAAATCTTTCAAAAATGTGGAAATGGCTACTGTAAACATGCACAACTTAATTTTTTCTCTGCGTGTATGATACACGTTTTTCAAATAACATATTTTATATTGTCATTAAAATTTGCCGAAATTCAGTAAAATTCGCAAAATCGAATCAGTCTCAAACAACCTTTCGAAAATTATCCGGGAATTTTCAAAATTTTGATCGATATTGCTATTAATTCTTTGTTGATATCGTTCTGGAATAGGTGAATATTTTTCAACTCATTTGCGATAATTGTTTTTGATTTGTTTTATGATCTGGTGGGGTAACTTAGTAGTAGTAACTAAGTAATTTCAGTGGTACTGACAATTGCACTTTAAAATTATAGAATTTTAATAAGAAACTGTAAAAATTTTGCAAGTACATACCTTGATGACTAGAGCAACCTCCATGAAGCAGATCTGAAAAATAAAATAAAAAAATTATTCTCTTAATCTATAATCAGTATCACAATATTTCAAAATCTAATTTTTGATCGATATGATATCGAGTTCTAAAGGCATCTAGTGAAACTATCTAATTTTATTTTCGCTCGGTAGCAATTTACTAATGTCAGTTCTTCAAGTTTCTCCAAAAAATTTATCTTATTAAGAAAAATGAGAAGTGAAAAGGACGCAAATATTAAACATTTTAATTTCAGATATTAGGACATTAGGACAATATGATAAGAGAACTTGTGAATTGACCATATATAAATCTGTACGTCGTATAAGAAACTCATAATAAGATATTCATATAGCAGATACAATATTACACTCTACTACTGCAATTTCCATAAAAGTACCAATTGTCCGGTACTTGTTGATTTTAAGAGAAAATAATTAAAATTTTATTTCTAGTGGTGGCCATAAATGATACGTAAAATTGCTAGTTCTGGATTACTGTCCATACTAGGATTTTCTGAATATTTGTATGTCTGCGTGTGAGAATGGTAATCAATGTTGAAACGAGTGTAAATTAAGTGAGGGAATTAATGATTCGGTACAGCTGAATAAATCAAGCAAGTAAGTCAAGCCCAGACTTATTTTTTAGTTGGATGCTCTAGCCAACTGTTAATATGTGTGTAAATCCTGATTATTGTGTAAATTACGCGTAAACTGTTATAGAAATACTACAAGGTAATACTAATTTAATGGGTTAACGTTTCGAAGTAATGCAAGAAGGAGGATGTTGCAATTAAAACTAGGTAAAACCACTTATGTGATGTTTAAGTAATTCTTTAAAGATTTCTTCATTTGTATAAAATAATTAACATTAATTATTTTGCACCACAAAATCCTTTGTCTATATATTTCTACATATATAGTTACCACAACTACTTTTACAACTATTTATTATACAAATAATTGTATTTATATGTCTGTTGCTGATATAATTAAATCAAAATCATTTTCTATAATCAGTTTTATAACAGTTATTTAATTAATGAATTCAAACCATTATAAATAAATGCAAAGTATAAAGTTCACCCTAAAGCCTGTATTCGTAAGTATAATGAAAACTAAATAGATTTAATATAAATCATTATTTTAAAGCGAATGATGAAATTAACTTTACTCGCATGTTTCATATGAATACATTTCAATTTAAATCAAGGTGAATAATAAAGAAAATTTCTGTTTATAAATAAATATAATTATGCATTGCTATAGGTAATTTATTATTTGTAATTCAATTATAAAGTTATTGGAACAAAACGAAAAATTTCGATTAAAAAAACTGAATTCTTTATTCAATAAATAAAATATATTTTAATCTTCTGATTGTATATACGATAGCTATAATTTATCATATTGACATATTATTGGCATCATTTCTTATCACTTTATATCTTTTTTTCTAAATTATATCTAAAATAAGAAAAAACAAGAAAAAATTAATATTAAAAATTTCGTATTATTAACTTTTATGCTAATCATAATACAAGTTAAAGATGAATAATATTGTCGAGAAAACTGATAAAAATTGCATTTAATTTTATGTTTAAAATTCGTTTGAGTGAAATTATAGTTAAGCTAAAGGATATTTCCATTTTGATAGAGAATATAAATAAAAATCAAAATAATGCGAAATTCCTAAGAACATTTTATGGTATTTTTAAGGATATTGTTTAAATTTATTATCCTTTTTCCTCTGGAAAAGAGTTTTTGGTGATATACTCAGAAAATGGAGGCCCCTATGATTTATTTAAGACTAAGTTTAAAATATAGGCCAACTAATTACTAAGATATCTCTACAAATATATATGACATTTTTTTAATATTCTTCGAAATATTAAGAAATTTTTACTAAATGTTTTTTTTATCTCAAAATCCCCTCTGAATTTATTGGGGGAATTGAAATTGGGTTTCAAAAACATTACAATGCGACCTAAGTATATTGTAAAACTAATATGTATAAGTGCTTAAAAAGTTAAAAGAAATTTTTCACAACGGCAACAAAAGATTTCCAAGTCGCAGCTTTTGAATCATTTGTTGGATGTACACAAAGAAAACTGATTCGTTGTCACAACCGAATTTGTCGCCAATCGAATTCTGTCGGTTGCATGTACTAACTATCACATAGTTCAGTCGTAGTTACTGAATATTATTAGGATTTTTAAATAAAATACAATCGTTTTGTTTTACAATCAATTTTTGAATAATCCATATTTTATTTTTTCTATTTGAGTATACATAAAGTGTTTTTCTGATTATTTTCAAAATTATTTAAGCAAAGTGCTTACAACTCGGCCACGCACCTTTACTCACGTCCCCGTGAAGCATCTGTAATTAAATGTTATTAGTAACACGTTAATTCAATAATTTTGTATTATTTTCTTGAAGCTGAGTTACAACTAAATGTATTGTATAATTTAAGTTTATCAGATGATGTTATTCCTTCATAGGGTTTTCGTGATCTATTTGATCCTGGCATATCCCTTATAACATATCTATCATTACCTAAATATTTTACAATTTGATATGGACCATTATATCGTGGAAGAAGTTTCCGATTTCCCTCAATTAAATTAGTTTTCCTTACTAACACTAATTGCCCAATCTTATATATTTGACCTGCTCTTCTCCTTTGATCATATGAATGTTTCTGATACTGTTGCATCTTATCTATAGATGACTTAGCCTCGTTTCTACTACAAGAAACATCATTAGTATTGATTTCATGTACTTCATTACCTAAGTAAGAATCATATTTTCCCCTTGGCGAAAATCCAAATAAAAGTTCATTTGGAATTTTTCCAGTGGATTTATTAACAGTAGAATTTAAACCCCACTGAATATCATTAACATATACATCCCACATGTTCTCATTATCAACAGATGAACTTAAGGCCGACAAAATTGTTCTGTTATATCTCTCAGCTTGTCCATTAGCGCGTGGAGTTGCAGTGGCATTATGAACGATTTTAATTCCATGATCTTGCGCAAATTTTTGAAATTTATGACAAGTAAAAGTACTTGCTCTGTCACAAACTAATCTTCTAGGTACTCCAAATATTCTAATGAATTCTTCCAAAAATTTTATAAAAGGTTCTACCTTTGGTACTTTGTACAGCTTTTAATAAAACATATTTTGTAAAACCATCAACTAAAATGATTAAATACATATTCCTGTGAATACTTTTTGTAAATGGACCAATGTGATCAACATGCACAGTATCAAATGGTACGTTACATTTATCAATCGGGTGTAAAAATCCTACTTGTTTGCCAGAAGGGACCTTATTATAGGAACAAGGTAAACAACATGCAATGTAGCGTTTAATATAATTCTTCATATCAGGAAACCAATACTTTTCCTTTATAGAGGAAATAGTTTTATCTAAAGAAAAATGTCCAATTTTATCATGATGATTAAATACAATTTCCCTTCTCGAAGATTTTGGTACAACCCACTTACTTCGCTTTTCTGTTTTTCTATATAATCTACCTTTTTTTAACTCATACTCATCATGGAATACTCTGTAGTGTCTCAATTAAATTTACATCTATCATCATTCAATTGCATTGCCAAAATCCAATCCATTTCAGAAATATCTATCTGCAAAACATCTACAGGGTTCCTACTTAGTGCGTCAGCATGAGCCATTTGAATTCCTTGTCTATATTCCACAACAAAATTAAATTCCTGAATAGTTAACCACCATCTTCCAATTCTAGGAACAAGATCCCGTTTTGAAAAAGCAGTTCTTAAAGATGAACAATCAGTTACTATTTTAAACTCGATTCCAAGTAAATATACCCTAAATCGTTTTAATGCATAAATAATAGCCAATGTTTCCAATTCATAAGAATGGTATCGTTGTTCTTCCCTTGTAGTTGAATGGCTAAAGTATGCAACCGGTTTTAAAGTTCCGTCATCCTGTTTCTGTAATAAGACAGCACCAACACCCCATTTACATGCATCTGTGTGCAACTCAGTGTGTGCTTTTCTATTGTATAAAACTAGTAACGGGCAATTAGTTAATTTGCCTTTCAATTCATTGAAAGCTCTGTTTTGTTCTTCCCCCCATTTAAAAGGAATATCTTTCTTTAATAAATCTTGAATCGGTCTGGCTATTAATGAATATTGATTTATAAATTTCCTGAAATAATTAGTCAATCCTAAAAACTGACGAACCTCGTGAATATTCTTAGGAACAGGAAAATTAATAACCGCACTAATTTTTTCTTTACCTGGTTTTACACCATTGCCATCGATTTCAAAGCCTAAATATTGTATTGAATTTTGTAAGAAAAAACATTTTTTTAATTTTAATGTTGCACCATTTTCCATTAACCTTTTTAAAACTAGTTCTAAATTCTCAAATCCTTTATCAATGGTATCAGAAGGAATCAAAATGTCATCCATATAAACTAAAGCAGTTGTAAATCTTAAATTTCCTAGAATTTTATTAATAGTCCTTTGGAAAACAGCCGGAGCATTTACTAATCCAAATGGCATTCTTAAAAATTCATAATGCCCATCTGGAGTTATAAAAGCAGACTTTTGAGAGGAATCTTTATCAAGTGCAATTTGATAATAACCACTAGCACAATCTAGACTAGTGAAATAGCTGCTACCTCTTAATCTATCAATTTCATCATCCATTCTTGGCATTGGAAAAACTTCTTTAACTGTTTTCCTATTCAGAACTCTGAAATCAATGCACATCCTGTATTCCCCTGTTTTCTTTTTAACTAAAAGAATAGGGCTAGAATAAGGAGATGATGAATCTTGAATGAGGTCAGCTTTCTTCAAATCATCCACCATTTCGCGAACTATTTCCCTCTCAGACCAAGACATCCGGTATGGTTTGTAAGAAACTGGAATTTCGTCAGTTAATGATATTTTCATTTGTGCGTCCTTTATTTTCCCTAATTCTGACATGTCCTGTGCAAAACAGTTTCTGTACTTATTAATGTAATTAATGTAATGTCAGTAATCGTTCTATGTTAACATCATCTAAATGTTTCGCTTGGGAAATAACTTCACTTTTCAAAAAATTTCTTAACTCCCTACAATCTGTCATATAATTAGAATACTCTAATTGTCCATCCATTTCGCAGGCAGAAACTCTTCCTATACAAGCGCCCTTTTTGAAAAGAAGATCATTAGATGACTCATTTCCTATTAAAATCAATCCTTGTTTCTCAATTACACATCTTGAAACTCTATATTCCCCATTTGGTTTGTTTACATACAATTCCTCTAAATAAAAACTTGAATTATGTGATTGATCAGTAAAAACTTCAACAAAACCAGCATGTTCCTTAGGAATAGTTACTGTTTTATCAATCCAAAGTGAAGCCTTTTCCTTGGATAAACAATCAAAGTCTGAAAAATTTTCACTTTCCTTTGATAAAAATCGAATCTTTGACTACCATTATCACATTATCATTATTAATAAATGGTTGACCAATAAGAATATCAATTTCCTGAGCATAATCAGGAACAATAAATAATGGAACAATTGCTGAAACTGAATCTATCTCCAAATTTGCAAATATTTTGGATGTCACTGATAAAACCGAACCCCCATATCCTACAACTTGTATATTACAATGTTGGATAGGCTTTTTTATAATTTTAGCACTAGATTGCTTTATTAACACCACTGAACAACCAGTATCAACAAAAGCTTTCATCAATATTTCATTTACTTTGCAATTCACAAAGTAGCAATTTTTTTGAACTTCCGAAATTTTCTTATCACCGATAAAAAATATTGAAGACTCACCTTTTTTCTTCATACAATCTCTAGTAAGATGTCCCCATTTCTTACAGTTTTCGCATTTCTTAACATAATCTTGACATTTAGAAGCATAATGTCCTGTTTTTTTACAGTTAAAACATATAATTTTCTTCATCTTATCCTCATTATTCTCTGTTACTGTAATGGTGCGGCCTTCAATACGCCTATTTTTTGATTGAGATTCCATTACATCGGGAAATGTAGACAAAAAATGACCAAATAAATCTTCTGGAGTTTGAAATCTCCCAGCTCTTGCACTAACTTGTACACTTCCTCCAGGTAAACCATCTATAATGCATGATACAGCATCCTTACCAGTTATTTTGCAAACATCAGCTAGCATTTTCTTCTCAAAATAATAATTAGTCATGGACTCTAATGGAAGTTTTACACGACTTAGAAATCGCTTTAGATTTTCCGCAAAATCCTGATGATCCGGAAAAGATTGGATCAGTAAGGTCTTCCATTCTTCCCAGGATGATACATAATTGTTTAATCGTTCAAACCAAATTTTAGCTAAACCCCTTAATCTATTCTGCATAGCAAATATTTTGTATCGGTCGTCCCAATTATGCAATTCTCCTATTTGATCAATTTTATGTAACCACATCGATACAGGTAAATTAAGTATTCCAGGTTCAAATTCTGGAATACAATCAATTTTAAAATTGATGTTGTTTCCGGAAGCCCCATGTTGCTTGTCACTCAAAGACTTTACCAAGCTTTCTAAAGCATTAATACGTATGGTCATCTCGTTATCTCCCATAGCTTCTTGTTGAGTAACATCAATATTCAAGGACTGTGTACGGTTTTGTGAGACTTCTCTTATCTCTGAGTGTTCTCTTAATGTTCTCTGCATTCTGGTATACATGTAACGCTTTCTGCTTCCTCTTGGCATAGGAATTATGAATGTATCAAATTTTTAGTATCCCACCGCTGCTTTATTAGGATTTTTAAATAAAATACAATCGTTTTGTTTTACAATCAATTTTTGAATAATCCATATTTTATTTTTTCTATTTGAGTATACATAAAATGTTTTTCTGATTATTTTCAAAATTATTTAAGCAAAGTGCTTACAATATATTGATAGTCACAACTGCTACAAAAAAACTTATTCGGTTGGAATACATACAAATGTAACATATATTTATTAGGCTAGTCCAATTAAAAAAATATTCTTTTTTAAAGTTATACATGTTTTATTAACGTTTAACAGGGAAACAATTGCAAATAAATGTACATTCCTATACATATGAACACATAAAATCTATTAAGAAAATCACTAAAGCCGCTTTTATCTTAATTTAAAAATTTGGCAGCCAAATATGGATTTTATGGCAGCTTTATGTACATCGGCGCACAACTAACTCAAAACTTAGTTGACTCGATACATAGATATATTCGATCGCAAAATAAGGTTAACGACTAATGTATGTAGAATATTCACGTGGTATTCCTGACGAGAAAAATAAAGACAATTAATATTTTTTAAAGCATATCCCACAAATCATAAGTTATGTTACCATCATCTCGGAACTTCATGATCAGCAATTAAGTCAAACTATATAAGGTATTATAATTACAGCCTGGCTAGAGTTTTTTGATCTAAGCAAATGAGACAATGATATAATATGTTCAATATGTTCAATAAGTGCATAAATGCACTTTTCTCTTAACAATATAACCGTTACCCATTTATAACACAGACAAGAATGGAGCGCGATATTTTTAAAGGCAGATTTATTTATGTACTACGGTACAAATGCATATGTAACCACTTAACGATGTAGGTTTTCAAAACGATACTCACGTGGCACAAAATTTATAGAATTCCTCGTGAGAATTTACAAAACAGTTAATGTAATGATTTTAAAGGAATATGTTAAAATTGACCATTATTTAATACATTCCTCATCAGGGAGTAAATCACTCCATTCTCTCTGTTTCATTAAGATCATCATCCTTTGTCACCAATCTACTACATATTACTACTACATAATCCTGTAATCTATAATTACATACATAAATGCACAATTATCCTTTATAATTCCAAACAAGACCTTCCGCTTTCTTGATCTAATTCACATTAATTTCTTTTTTAAATCATTTTAATTTTTAGAGTACAAAATTGCCGATTTAAAGTTATTTCCAACAAATTTACATTATTGGGTTTACGTAATCTTTTGTCGGTTGGGAACATAGAATTCAAGAATTTACAATTTACTACAACTGAAAATATAGTTAAAGCAAAAATTATTTGAATTCCAACAAATTTATGATTGCAACAACCAACATTTAGTACTAAGACGTGAATTTAATTGGTTGTGTCTGCCGATTTCGTTGAATTTATTTTAACCAAATACAATTGATTGATAACTAATGTTGCTATTGTAGTGACCATAATTCCATTATAGCTATGTTTTTGAAGGTATAAGTACAGAAAAACTGTTGAATTGTGAATATTTAGTAATGGTAATAATATGTTGGTTACTTTTATGAAATTTTCCAACCTATTTGTTTTCTGTGAGTATGAAATCATTATCTTTTATTTGTAGGCAATCAAAAATACCAGCTCTTAGTTTTTCTGTACTCTAATCTGGAAACTTTCTTCAAAGAAAGCAAATTCATGTACCAGTTTCATTCAACGGCTTTACGCACTGCTTCATAAGTCCCAATTGATGAATAATGGAGGCAAAATTATATTTTCTCTGGAAACCAAGGCCGAGTTTACAACATTTTATTATCCAACCGTCATGTTTTCTCTCAGAGGACAATATTTCCTTATGGTCATGTAATTTAACAACAAAAAAATAGCATGGTTTTTCGGTTCTGTCCAAATCATAGGTAATCGTACACCAAACTTCAAGTTACTACGTTTACCGCTTTTCCACTGTCTTTAATGTTCACTACACACTCTAAACACAGTGCTTGGAACTCACGGCTTATTCGTGGCCTTAATCTCCATTCTAAAGTAATTGATGTGCGTATTTCTCACTAAATCTGTTATGGGTTTTCTAAACTTTTTGACTGTGTATAAAACATATTTTGGACAATGCGAAAACTTTTTCACGATGAAAACGTAATCATAAAATTTGTTTATCGGTGTGAGTTCTGCTTACCGGGAAAAGCGTTTCGCTGGGTCAGATCTAGGTATCGAGATATATCGATTTGAAGTTAGTAAGTATTGTATACGAGAAATTAAGTTTATTTTGCTTTGTTCATGCATTTTCACCATCTAAATGTCAGAATACCGCAAAGTGATGTTCAGCAAAGTTGTTAAGCTCAGTGCCGGCTACAACATAGTCAATAAGGGAAAAGGTGGATTTTTGTTTTTCCTTGATCAATTTTTTATAATTTTTTTTATTGCAAGTTATCTAACAAAACTCTGTTATATTCCTCTACTTAATATTACACTCAGACTTGACAAAAAACTAGTAGATTTTGGCTATTTTTAAAAAAAAACTACAAAATAAAGCGAGCACACAATTACCCGCTGTTGTGACCAAGATGTTGCAATACTTCCAGAAAATTGAAGTGAACATGTCTCTCAAAATTCACTTCCTGCATCGGATAAACAGGCGAGCGTTTCCATGGCCATGCCCATAGAAACGCGATATAAAGGCAAAAGGATGATCTCGCTGGTGGCTGAAATTTGCTGGATTCCGACAATGAAGATGAAGAAGATACAATGGGAGACTCCGAACAGGAAGGTGCACGCATCAAGCAAGAAAGTAAAGACAGCAAAGAAAATAATGGGGTTAGGTACTTTTAATTGAACACTTTGATGATGATTTCAATTGAGTTTTGTTAGATAACTTATGAAAAATACATGTAAGAGAACTATATTCGGCTGTGCCGAATCTTATATACCCTTCACCAAATTATACTTTAAAATAAAAATTTGAAATATCTTTAGGAAAACAAAATAATGTTTTTTTTTTTCAAAATTTAATTTTTTATTTTTTTTATTTTTTACTATTTTTTTTAATTTTTTTTTTTAATATTTTTTAATTTTTTTTAAATTTATCAGTGAAAAAAAAAATTATAAAAAAAAATTTTTGTTTTTAAAAAAAATATTCGGGTTAAAAAATAATTTTTCCCGATTTTGACCCATTGTAGGTCCAAATTACTATAGCCTTATATAAATTGTTGCAATGGACTTTGAAAGATCTATCATTGGATATCCATATTGTCTATATTAATGACTTAGTAATCCAGATATAGATCAAAAATAGGCCAAAAATCGAGTTTGTTCCGGTTTTTTCCTTATATCTCAGCCATTTGTGGACCGATTTTCTAGATTTTAAATAGCGACCGAGCCGGAAGAATTCCCGATATATTGATGTATCAATAATGTTTGTAAGTTATTTGGGGGATACGGAAAGTTGATTTCAACATACAGACGGACATGGCTATATCGACTTCGCTATCTACAACGATCTAGAATATATATACTATGTGTGGTCGCAAATGAAAAATGTGGAAATTACAAACGGAATGACAAACTTATATATACCCTTGCCACTCATGGTGAAGGGTATAATTATGACATTGGAAAGACGGCACTGATATTGCAAATTTTCAATTTCAAAAAAACCTTATCAACAGATAGTATTTGTTGAAAATTTCTACCAGCTAGCTTTCCTTTGGGACAGAAGGAAGGACATAGCTAGATCATCTTAGAATTTCAGAAGGATCCAGAATATATATACTTTTGTAGGTGTGGGTGTGCTATGAATACTTCCATGTGACAAAATCAATATACCTCCCTAACTTGCTTATTTAACGAAGAGGTTTACAATAAACTAATTCATAAATTACCCTCAAATATATACATATATTTCTGGTCTATTCATTCTCACTTGTCTCAATTCTTCGAAAATCTATCTTTAAATCTTTAGCTGTAGCAAATGAAAATTGCGTTACTAAACTTTAATACTTATAAATACATGTATATATCCAAAATACTGGTATCCTTTTAATGATGCTTACTGTATACATTCATACAAATACATTAATACCCACCCACACATACTGTTGCTTTCAAACATACCAATTTTGTTTGTCTGTATATGTGTGTAGACATCAAACATTTGTTGATTACTTCCCCGGGGGGTTTGTTTTTCATATAAGATTTTAATAGCAATTCAAACATGCAGATCTCTGAGACATTTACTTAACAATATTTATAGAGGAGGATATATTGGGTGTGTGCTGCTGTTGTAACGCCCAAAAATATTAGTCTAGCACCCACCAATAAAAGGAAATTATTTAATACATCAATCCATAATTGACCATATCTTCCAATATATGGCCTACTTCCGAAAGTAACTGTCGAAAAAAAATTATTAAAATTTTAATATAAAAATTATTGGTTAATATACTCAGTATTGGGTATTATATGAGCTTGAACGATTATACCTTCCAACTTGATTTCATTTATTGTAAATTTAAGAAAAATTTTTTTTATTCAGCCTCTTTTATAATTATGATTATTTTTTGTATTTACGAGTACTTTATTAAGTACCTATTTATAAAAATTAATTTCTTTTTTCTATTTTTATTTACTATTGAGTTCAATGTTGTGTTATAGACAATTTAAGAAGTAAGAATAAAAAATGCCATGTGAAGTTTTGAAAATATTTAATCAAAAGCCTTCATTACATTTGTATTGAATTTACACTCACATACATTTACATAAATATTTATACTTACACATGAATGACATTTAACATCACCATACATACATACATTGTAAACATAAAATAAATTTAAATATGAAAAAAGTTTTATTGATAAAAGTTCAAACAAATGTGTATTTAATTAGCAAATATATTGATTTTTTTTAAATCCAAATCATAGAGCATTTTTTTAACAAGTATAGTTATGTGTCATAGGATAAGACGAATATTATGCACATTATTATTCGTATTATTTGAAATCCTATATAAATTAGTTAAAAACTTATATTTGCCGAAGCTGTACAATACACCTCTTTAAACTACTAGTATAACTAAAATGTCTTTTTTTTAAACAAACACAAACTGCGAAGCCTTGTGCTTATCTGCAAAATGACCAGTGTCTCTGGAGCGATTCGAACCCGCAACCCATGGATTAATAATCCAGCACAGTATCGTCTAGATTATCGAGGCATTAGGTTATGTATGCAGACAAAAGCAAAACATGGATCACATACATGAACTTTTGTGTCAGTTTTGAAGGATTTTATTTACAGGTATTTAAAATACTGATGTTTGCACTTTTTTTAGTTTGATGAGTTTGGAATAATCTAGAAACTCTCTTCTATTCTATGAAATTCTATTTTCTTATCAATAATATGTTTATTTGTTTTATTTACACATCCACTCATAGTGCAAAAAATATGACAAAACATAATTTTCGATAAAAATAAATTGTCACAAAAACTATATTTACTTGAAAGTCCATTTGAATTCATATTTTTTCTTCAAATTTAGCAAAAATAATAAATAATTATTTGAATAACGAGGGAGGGTCAATAAATCTGCCACTTTTTGAATTTCCTGGCTCTTAACTGAAAGTCAACAGGTATCTCTCAGTTGCTACTGTAAAATTTTGAATAAGCTGCTTCATTTAGTTTGTATTTGAGAACCATTGATACTAGACTACCTCGCGACTTGAGGAGAAATTGGAAAAAACTGAACTTCGTCTGATCATTAAGCATTATTTTTTGCGAACCAAAAAACTAAGATTGATAAATACCATAAATTTCAATGGTTAGAAAGTGATTTTCTGAATCTCGTTGTGACCGTATAAGCATTCTAAGGTTAAGGTTTATACACCCGAAACAATTGAAAAAAATCACGATATTATCGGAGATTGAAAGTGCGAGAGATTGTGGAAGCCATATGCATCTTACATGACTCAGTGGTTTCAATTTTGAATGATCAAGCAAGCTTTCCGCAAGATGACTGTCGCGTCTGCTCACAATCGGGTGCACAAAAGGGTACACACATGTGCAGTTTCCATGGCAAAAATCCATGAGTTAGGTTACAAATGACTATTTCTTGTTTCCAAATCTGAAGAAATGTCTCGGCGAAAGAGATTTGACTCCAACGATAAAATCATCTCACAAACAAATACCTATTTTGATGACCTCGACAAATCTTATTTTTAGGAAGGGATAAATAAACAAATTGGAGAAACGTTGGACAAAGTGCATAGAGCTTAAAGGAACTATGTGGAAAAATAAAATAATTTTTTATCCAAAAAACCTGTGTTTCATTCAAAGGTCAAGGACATTTTACCCACCCTCTTATATTCTGAAAGAATGGTAACATAATGAAATTGAATGAACGATTATTAATAAAATAACAACATTTCGGTACAATTACGATACAAAAGGTAAATTTGTTTATTTAATTAAGTACAATATGCTAAATCTACGTAAGTCATTATAATTGCAACAATTGGAGTTTAGAAAATCTGTGCGATATCATCTATGCAGTATAAGAGCTGTAAAATATTTTGATATTAGGTGACGCAGAGTATGTCAATTGAATTACTGTTAATTTGACTTAAAAAAAGAAAATATTAACAAAAATAATATAATTTCCAGTTTTTTAAAAGTATAATTCAAAACTAAAACAATAACGAAGACCGCAAAACATCGTATTCATATATCTTCAACTTAAATACCTACGATTGAAATTAATGTTGGGCTACATAAAGCGCTTACAGTGAATTAAAATTGGATTACTCACGCTGAGAAAAAAAATAGTTGCACATGTTTAATGTAAACATTTCAACATTTATACAAGTTTTTTTTTAACAATATTATGATCACTGCAATTATCTATATGATTGTGGGAACCATTATATGGTAAAGTTACGATTCACATGATTATATCAATATACAGTGTTGGAAAAAATAATAGAAACGAAAGCATTTTTTTTCAATTTTGTAAGTATAGTAGTCAATTTTAGTTTTGTTAAAAAAAATTTATATGCAGTTTTGTTTATCAGACATACAGCATAAGAAAAAACATAATCAATCCTCTTTTCATTAAGATTTTAATACACTATATGACTAACAATGTAAAGAATCAATATTTTTGCTGGAAAAAATAATAGAAACGCGTAAAAGGATTCAATTTTTAAGGCATATCTTTTAATTTTTTGTTAAAAAATTGTTTTATTTTAATATTTAAAGGCTCTACCTTTGTTTTTCATAACTTCATTGCATCTGCGAGTCATGGAATCAACCAATTTTTTTTGAAAAAGTCCTTGTCAATGAAAAACCACTTTTCCTGTTCTTTTCCCCACAATTGATACCAGATACCAGAAGAAGAGAAACACCCCCATATCATGATTGATCCACCGTCGTCTTTTACGGTCTTCTTGGTGTATTTTGGATCATATGCCTTATTGTGTGGGTGCTAACATAATGTTTCCTATGGGATCCAAACAAATTTATCTATGTTTCGTCTGACCACAGCTCAAGAAGACCGTCAAACACAGCGGTGGATCCATCATGATATGGGGGTGTTTCTCTTCTTCTGGTATTTGTTCAATATTTTGAATAAAGAACAAAATATGCTCCCCGGACTACGTAAATATATTGCAAAGCACAATCCTTCCATTTGCTGAGGAAGAGATGTCCTTGAGATGGGAGTTTCAGCTGGACAGTGATCCGAACCAATCTTCAAAATTGGCAAAGGATTGGTTTGCTGTCAAAAAAGTACCTCTTATGGAATGGTCTTCACAGTCACCGGACCTTAAATCAATAGAACACCTTTGGGGAGTGCTCCAGAGGAAGCTGGAGGGCATCAGTCGGAAAAATAAGGACGAATTGTGGAAAAAAAAAACAGAAAGAGTGGTTTTCAATTGACAAGGACGTTTGCAAATAAAATTAGTTGATTCCATGAGTCGCAGATGCAATGAAGTTGTGAAAAACAAAACTAGTGCCTATAAATATTAAAATAAAACAATTTTTTAACAAAAAATAAAAAGATGTGCCTCTAAAAATTGAATCCCTTTACGCGTTTCTATTATTTTTTCCAGAAAAAATATTGACTCTTTACATTAATAGTCATATAGTGTATTAAAATATTAATTAAAAGAGGAATGATTATGTTTCTTCTTATGTTGTATGTCTGATAAACAAAACTGCATATAATTTTTTTTTAACAAAACTAAACTTGACAAATATACTTACAAAATTGGAAAAAATGCTTTCGTTTCTATTATTTTTTCCAACACTGTATATGAGTGCAGTAAATAAGTACATGGGGCATTTCATGTCAAGTGAACCAACTTTTGAAATCGATGTCTTCCGATTGGGCACCATAGTTAGTTCCATTCGATAGTAATTCAGACACATTTATTTTGATAGATATTCCACTCACATCCCACTAAGCGACCAAATTGGTAATCAAGGAAAATATCTAAGCTTTCTTTTGAGAAAAAAAGGGCCCATTTTGAAAAAAAAGTAAAAAAAGTTTTTGATTTTGAAAAAAAAATTACAAAAATATTTTATTTTTTTTTTTAATTTATTTTCCGAAAGATTGAAGAAATAGCTATCCAAACTATTAGGGACACATTTTGCTAAGAACAATAGGTAATAAGTTAAATTGATGAGAAAAAACACCTGCTTGTCCAAAATGTCAAATTTTGACCCCCTCTGCCTCGGAAAGTTCTCGACATGTGGCGAATTTTACGAAATGTAACTTTAACAGAACCACCATTTTCATAGTGGATTTTAATTATTTTAATGCTATTTTTGAACGAATACGTAAAACAACTAAATGTTTAAATGTTGTTGGTGTTGCCACAATTAAAAAACAAAGTTCAGGTTGAAAAACCCTGTACTTGCAAAGATAATATTCTAAAGACCAATTGCATTAGAAATGTAGAACAGTTATTTAGATATTACATCTGAAATAGTTATATTCGCTATTTCCTATATATTTTCTCATCACGTTTGTAGGATAAGTTTAAGCTATTTTTCACACGTTTTACACATCTTTTATTAAAATAATAAAAATTTTTGTTTTCGAAAAATGATAGAGAACGCGACACACTTTGAAAATCAAAATAAAGGATTAAATTTGAATTACATTTTTCAGCCACTTCAGAACATGATCGTAAGAACAGACAAAAAACGATGATTTATATACAAATATCAAATGAAAAATGTATCGTTAATCGAGCTTTGTTTGGCCTCTTTTCTTATTTTTATATTATGTATTAATTTGTTGTTGATAGAAATATTTCGTAAGATGAAAGCAATCATTATAATTATGTAAACAATTAATGCAATTTCTACAACTACCATTATCTTATACATATATAGACACTTTATTAATATAGAGACAAAAAAAGATTAGTTTACTAACATTTTAATTCCCGGTCCAGGTGGACGTATCTATGGAAATACCTATATATATTACTATTTATTCTGTAATCGGCACCATTTCTGGTTCATAACTCTTTTTCAACACTTAACCGAATTTGAGCTTTTTAATAAATAATAAAACAATGCCAAACTTTATAATGTTAATCAAAATGAAACCACTAAACTTACAGTTTTGAATATTTTTTATTTGATTGAAATTATTGTTAAAATTTGCAAAAAAAAAAAATTATAGTTCTTACACTAATTATGAAATTTTTAACCTTTTTCGAAAACCCTTCCGTTATGGTTTTATAGTGCTTTATGTCACTTTGTTTGAACAGGTTGCCCATCTCCGTTTAAAATCTACCACACTTTTGGACACCTTTTTTGTGCTCTTCAATTCTCTTTTAATAAGAGCCTAATATCTCTCCGGACAGTTTGGAGGAATTCTCTCTCTTGGTACAAATACCACATTATTGTTCTTGTACCACTCAAGGCCTTTTTTACCATTAAGAAGTCTTATGAATGGAAACATCCTTTTTTGTAAACATTCCTTGATGTAAATTTCGGTATTTATAGAGCCCTTTGTAACCAATGTTTGGCTTTTTTGCCGCAACTGCATGTTGCTTGCCAACTTGAAACTTTGTCTGCTTTTGGGTCCTAACCTTTTCTTCAACATTCTCTCGAGCATCTGCAACATAAAAACATTATGTTGCGAAAAATTTTCTATACGTACATTTCGTCATCCATTATGTAGCCGGTATATTTTTTCTATACAATTTGACAGTTTCCGTGCTCTGTCTTTGGCCTTTTAATTTTTAGCAGAGTTCCTGTTAGGAACTTTTTGAGCCTTGTATGATTTTAACCTGCATTGGCTTAAACTTTTCGTACCAAATAGTCCGAGTACTAACCTAACCGGGCTGCTTTCCTACCGGATCTGTTGGGAACTCTTTTGAAAATGCTTTCTACTTTTTGGCTTTACAAACATCATGGAGACCATTCCTTCTACCTGAACCAGGTTTTATATCAATGGACAAGTTCTCCCGGTACTGTTTAATAACATTGGAAACAGTTTGATAGCAGACCTTTGATTGTTCGGCCAACTTTTTTTAGGACCAAGTTGGGTTTTGTTGAAAATATTTAATAAATTTAGTACGCACTTTTTTCTGGTCACTCATTTTAATCAGATTAACAGCAAATGAACATAGTTGACATTTAACATAATAACTGACATGCTTTACAAAGGTAACTTGATAAAAAAAATCAAATAATACTTGGGTTAAAAGTTTTAATGAAAAACGTGTGTTAAGAATTTTACGATCTCAGTCCTTAGTAGTCATGTTGAAATATTTCCATTCGTTTTTTCCTATATATTTCCTCATCACGTTTGTAGGATAAGTTCAAGCTATTTTTCACACGTTTTACACATCTTTTATTTAAATAATACAAATTATTGTTTCATAAGAATGATGGAGAATGCGACACACGTTGAAAATCAAATAAAGACTTAAGTGTGAATATCATTTGAATTTAGAAGTGTGAATATCATTTGAAAAAAGAACTGACAACACACGATGATTTATATACAAGAACGCGACATTATAATGTGAAAAATATCAAATGAAAAATTCATCTTCATCGAGCTTTGTTTGGCCTCTTTTCTTATTTTCATATTTTTGTATTAATTTTCTGTTGATAGAAATATTTCATAACATGAAAGCAATCATTATAATTATGTAAACAATAAATGCAATATCTGCAAATTAATATAGAGACAAACAAATTTTAGTTTACTAACACTTTAATTACCGGTCCAGGTTGACGTATCTGTGAAAATACCTATATTTATCAGAGTATGAAAACAAACAAAACATTTTGCAAACGTTTGCAAAATGTACAATACAAATCAAGTTTTTTAAATTGTATTTTACATGAGCAAAAACAAAACATTTCAAGTGACAAAGAGAGAAAACGAAACAATTGTCTTTATCTGCATTATTTAATTTACCATTGCAATCATACATTTCAGTACAAAACAGATAGAGGAACGTATTTCTTTTTCGTTTTGTTTGTTTTGCTACTCCGTTCTCTTTTATAATGTGTAAATCAATTACCAAACGTTTGTCAAACGTTTTTTCTCAGAATGTTTCAATATTGTTCTTATTATTTTCCTCTCTAGCTGCGTACGTTTATAATAATGTACATTTTGCACTCACGAGCAAAAACAATACAAAACAAAATGGCACAATCATTTTTATTGTTTATGTTTGGATTTTGTTTTACTCTCTGCAAAGAACAAAACAAAACGACAGCAAACGTTTCGTTTTGTTTGTTTCCGTACTCTGATATTTATTACTATTTATTCAGCAATCTGCACCATTTTTGGTTCATAACTTTTTCAATACTTAACCGATTTCAAAGCTTTTTAATAATAAATCGCTTACAACAATGTCGAACTTTATATGTTAATTTTATTAATGTCTGATTTGGCTTTAAGACTTGACTGCATTTTACACAAACAACAACTATAATTAGGAATTTTATAATAATGGGGAATAAATGATAAATTTAAAATATTAAGGAGATTTTCAAGAAGAATATTTTAAAATTTTTTAAAAGAAAAATCTTTTTAATTATTCTGTAAAAAATATTTTTAAATTATAATAGTTTTTGTTTAGCAAAATTAATTCTAAAATATTGTTACAGTTTATATTTTGTTAAATGATTGAAAAAGTATGAAAAAATAAATATTATTTTTTAATAAAATCTCCATCATATTTTATATACGTATTGTCGTGCCTGTGTTGGTGTGTGTGCAATTCATTTCCAATGTAAAAGTTAAGCTGCTTATTTTCACTTTTCTTTTCTAAGTTTTTATTACTGTAAAAAATAGAATATATGAAAATAAAAACCTTTATATTCTATGCACTATTTTCTAGATATTATTATTTTTTTGTATATTTTTTGACCACAACTAACACATGGGGATTGGTTTATACAACATCATCAACACAACTATAGATAAAAATATGTGTATGTAAAAAAAAATAATGAATTTTCTATTCTAACTAAATAAATCCTTAAACATTTTGTAGCAATAATGGTTTTACATAAATTCTGCATTAGTATATGAGGATAATCAAAAATTTTGGAGAATTTGTCTGAAAACTAACGCCATTGCTGATTAAGCATGATAAAACCTTTCGCCTTAATAATTTTTGTCATTGCGCGCATAGTTTAAAATTGAAAAAATTCTTGAACATAATAACGCTTCTGCATTTGGATTAGTAACCTAAGATTTCTTATTCTCCGGTTCTTTTCTATGGTCTACCGATATTCGTCTCTGATTTTTTTTCATTTCGAAACCCAAAGAGAAATACAAAACAATTGAATTCAGTTTCATCGTTTCTCAAACATTTTTGATTGCCTTCATATGTATGTATGAATGTTTGTATATGCATATTAGTTTTATAATTAAACTATCTGAAAAGAATTATTATAAATTTTTAATATTTTAGGATTAAGTCTAAACATATCTGTACAATTATTTTACATAAATACCAATTCACATGAAATAATTTTAGTTTTAGAATTTATAACAATTTGTGGTAGAAAACTGTATTTATATAAGTTTAAACAATAATTGTATGTATTTAACATTACATTAATATAATAAAATTAAGCCTTTCAAACCTTTAACAAATAAACCTAAAACTTTTGAATTAATTTTGTTTCTTTTCCAATTTCAAATGTAAATATTTACAAAAGTTTACTTAATCTTTAGTAATCTAAGAATATACAAAATGAATGCTAAACAAAAAGTCATCATTAAGTGTTAGTATTGATTTCAAGTCTATTAGAAGTAGATTAAATTGCTTTAATTTTAATCTGCTATCACCTTTTAGCAGTGACTGACAAATTTCAGTTTCAGTGACAATAATAATGATTATTTGCAAACATAAACATTTATTTACAATGTCATCAAGTACTTAGAAATACTTGTACAAGTATCAAATCAAATACTACTTATTCATCCATCCATTCATTCACTCGTTCTGTATATGCACGCAGAGAAAAAACATCTTAGAGCAACATATTATGTTTGTAGTTCATACATATTATGATGATTATTAGTAGCATAATACAAATATCATATTATGATCATATATAGTCGTGATATTATTTTCTGAATCAATCATATTAAGATCCAAATTAATAATGTTATGATTAAAATTAATCATATTGCCAACCAATGAATCATATTGAAATTATACTAATCCAAAGTTTTATTTATCACTAAAACTTATTTTTTGCAATTTATTATTGTTTGCTTTAGCAGAATTAAAGTTATTATGCAAATAAAACTTATAGCTAATGGGAATTACAGACACTCAAACTTTACTTGAAAAAATATCATAGATTAGACAAACACCAACAATGAATTATTAAAAGTAAACATATTAAGTTTGCATCTTAAATATAATTGGTCAAATCGCAAGGTCTGTTATCATGTCATATTGCCTAATGTCCTAATATTTCACAATGGTTTTTATTGCTTTTCAAGCAAAAAATGTCCTAAAATAATACTAATTTCCATGCTATGTTTATTGTGTTATCATAACTTAGAGTCGGTTAAGCCGATCCGCAGAGTCGTGATATATTAGGACATTATGACAATATGACTGATATGAGACCTTGTGAATTGACCAAATATGAGTACACATATAGAAACATAACATTTAATGGTTCTTTATAAGTTTAAATGGTTGTACATAAGGAGTGAGATCGAAAAATTCATAACATACATATGTGTTAATAAAAATGAAACCACTAAACTTACAGTTTTGATATTAAAAAATATGTTTATAGTTCTAATCACTAGTGATGAAATTTTGAACCTTTTTCGGAAATCCTTCCATTATAGTTTTTATAGAGATTTCTGTCACTTTGTTTGAGCAGGTTGTCCATCTACGTTTAAAATCTACCACACTTTTCGACACCATTTTTGTGCTCTTCAGTTCTCTTTTAACAAGAGCCCAATATCTCTCCACTGGCCTTAGCTCCAGGCAGTTTGGAGGAATTGCCTCTCTTGGTACAAATACCACATTATTGTTCTTGTACCACTCAAGGCCTTGTTTACCATAGTGACAGGGTGCCAAGTCAGGCCAAAAATAAGTGGACACATTATGAAGTCTTATGAATGGAACCAGCCTTTTTTGTAAACATTCCTTGATGTATATTTAAAGAGTCCTTTGTAACAAATGATTGGCTTCTTTTGCCGCAACTGCATATTGCTTGCCATACCAAGAACTCTTCTTCAACATTCCCTAGATCATCAGCAACATAAAAATTTTTACCAGGAAGTTGGGAAAAATCAAGCAAAAATATTTTTTTATAAAACTTGACTTCAATTTCCGTGCTCTGTTTTTTGGCCTCTAAATTTTTAGCAGAGTTCTTGTTAGGAAATCTTTGAGCCTTGTATGTTTTTGAGCCCGCATTAGCTTTAACTTTTCGTACTAAAAAGTCCGAGCACTGAGCTAACCGGGCTGCTTTCCTACCGGATATGTTAGGAGCTCTTTTTAAGATGCTTTCAATTTGTTTGGCTTAATAAACATCATGTGAACCATTCCTTCTACCTGAACCAGGTTTTCTATAAACGGGCGGCAGACCTTTGATTGTTTGGCCAACTTTTTGTAGGACCAAGTTGGGTTTTGTTGAAAATATTTCATAATTTTAGTACGCATTTTTTCTGGTCACACATTTTAATCAGATTAACAACAAATGAATATTATTGACATTAAGCATAATAACTGACATGTTTTACAAATAATCAAATAATACTTGGGTTAAAAGTTGTAATGAAAAACGTGTGTTAAGAAGTTTACTCCTTAATATAATATGTTTAGCTATTTATCATTCTTTAGTTGCTTGAAAAATAATTATGTTTCGGTGAACCATACTCAAATTTATAATTGCGATAAACATAAAACTGTTTACAGTAACTATAATATTGCTGAAATTAAATTCAAATAACAATTATGTGTGTACGACAACAATATATTGTTACAAAGAATAGTTGTCGTCACCATGCCGAACCATAATTTTTCTCTGCGTGTTATATATCTTTATAGATGAACAATGTATATCTATCTGTATGTCTATATTAACATTTCATTTTGTTGTCATTCATAAAGATATAAAAGGAAAATTTAGTAGTAAAGATTATTTACAAAATATATGTACTTGTAGTTAAATATACTAAATAAAAATAATATTTTTCTTACATATTTTATGTACGAGACGCATGAATAGGAACTTGTTAGTAGAATGTCTTCCCATTTGATTCTATTAAATGTATCAACACATATGTACATAAATATTTTATTTATATTTTTTATTTATAAACTCATTTAGCTGTAAAGTTGAGCTTTTTCTTTTTTATTATATTTTATCAGAAAATCAGTGTCATTTTTCTGTGAACATGCTTAAATGTTTATGTGAATGCAAGTTTTTGTGTGACTTGTTGTTACAATTACCAATATCATTTTTATACCCTTCACCATGAGTGATATGGTCGACACTGGGTTGGCAATGAGATGTATGATAAATATTTTTTTATTCCAATTTGAACGATATTTGGGCGGATTGTTGTTGTACTTATGATAGGGTCACACATGGAAAATATTTACTCCAAAAAGCGTAAAAACAAGTTTTTAGCAGAAATTTGTTTGACCTTGTTTACTCTTACTAGTATTTTGTAAGATCAAACAGCAACAAATGAAATAAATCTTTACATCTTCTTCTTCTATCCACTTAACTAGCTGTGAAACATAGGGCCTCTACATATTGGATGTACTTTTACTTCATTCCAGCTTCTTCCGCTGTTTTCGATGTCTTTAAGCAAGCTTCTTTCCACGTGGTCTTCGGCCGACCTCTTCTTCTATTGCCTTGTGCACTGTTTGTTTTACCAATCCTATGTTATATACTGATGAAACCATGCTTCCTGGGTAGCAGACTTTGTCAGAAAACTATTTCGTAACATATTTACCATGGTTGACTATATCTTTGGTCTAAAGCTATGCTAAAAATTTGAGCAAAATCGGAATTCGGGAAAAATGCAGAATCTTGAGCTTTAATTGTACATAATAATCAAATTTGATCAAAGCATTCTGACTTATTGTGTGTATAACGTAAAAATGCGGGAGTTACGATAGATGATGTATCTTTTGTAAACAACAATGCCAACAAATTTGAAAGAAAAGTGCCGCTGAAAGACACCGAAGCTTATGAAGAATTTTTTTCAACGTGCGAGAAATGGTTTCAGCGGTTCAGAAGTGGTAATATTGACACGGAAGACAAATATCCCCGGACAGCAAAAACAGTTTGAAGCTCAGGAATTGGAGGCATTACTCCATGAAGATTGTTGTCCTACTCAACAAGAGATTCTTAAATCATTGGGAGCTACTCAATCAGCAATTTTTAAACTTTTAAAAGCAACATGATTCTTCCAAAAGCAGGGAAATAGGGTACCATACGAATCTGAGAGATCTTAAAATACGATTTTGTATGTTTTAGATGCTACTTGAACGCTAAAAAGAAAATAATTTTTGTACCGAATCATTACTTGCGATGAAAAATGGATCCATTACAATAAACCGAAGCGTAAGAGAAAGTACGTGAAGCTAAGCTAGTGCTCTGTATGTAGTGCAACCAAAAGGGCTGCTATGAGCTGCTGAAATCTGTCCAGACCATCACAGGGAACCTGTACCGAAGGCAACTCCATTCCATTATAACAGTGCGCGACCACATATTATTGCCATACCTGTTTAAGAAGTTCAACAAAATATTTAACACATTAACGCCTAACCCCGATTCCGTTGTCTGATTTTTACTAAATTTCATTTAAACCTACCACATACAAACCTACATGCAGAGCTAAAAACATAGTTCGGCTTGGTTACGATAACTATACTGTGTTCTTTGTAACCATATATTGTTGTTGTACACTTAAAATTGTTATTTTAATTTAATTTCAACAATATATTGCTACTGTAAACATTTTTATGTTCATTGCAATTATAAATTTGAGTATGATTCACCAAAACATAATTATTTTCCTAACAACTCAAGAATGATAAATAGGTAAACATATTGTTTTATGTACAACCATTTTAACTTACAAATCACCATTAAATGTAAAGTTTCTATATGCGTTCTCATAGTATGTTTAAGAATGTTTTAGCATCAGTGTTTATTGTTGGTGTTTGTCTAAGATATTATATTTTTACAAGTAAGATTTGAGTGACTGTAATTCTCATTCGCTCTTTAGTTTAATTTGTGTAATAAATTTAGCTTTTCTAACTTTCATTAACACAAAGTCTGGTTATGTGTTAACTAACAGTTATACTGTAGGTTAAAATAATGTTTGTATGAAAGCTGTCAGTTTAACTATTAGTTAACACATAACCAGACTTCTTAATAGGAGTAAAGCGAACATAAAAAATTTAAATTATCAATAACATTTAATTTGTGAATTTAGTACATTAAGGCCCGTTTTCTCAATGTATCGACAAACTGTCTGTTACTAAATGTCGACATAAATTTATTAGGCCGATAAACTGTCCGTTAACAATTTTGGCTTTCTCAATACACCGACAAAAAACATTATTTTCTGTTGGCAATACCTCTCAAAATAGATGTGAAAGTTGGGAACCCTGCCTTCAAGTGACAACATGTTTACATAAATCAGCTGTTTAATGTGGCTGTTTAATGTGACAGCCGGAATCTTTTGAAAAATGCATTATCCTGCATGTCTGCCAAGTAGTTAGGGCTGGCATGATAAACTCTTTCAGCATTCACTTGGAACTCATGTTATTTGTTTGTTTGTCCTCCATCAAATTAATGTTATTAAACTTTTTTTTTATAAAATCTATATAATTTCGTTTACAAAAACACAAACACATAAAAACTATGAACAGCAATCAGCTGTTATTTATTTATCTGTACAATAAATAAATAATTGGCAGATGAGGTCGGGTTAGCTTTGCGATAGAATAGAAGCAAATGAGACATTGAGAAAACCAAATTTCTTTAATCTGCAGTTTTTCGTTGGGAAAAAAGATAATCACCTAATGAGAAAACGGCCCTAAAACTAAAACCTATTAAAATTAAATTTTGTTTTCCCAAAAATAACTTTTAATGATAACATAATTACTTTCGTTCATAATATGACCTCTACACGAAATTGGATTTGAGATACCTCTTACTTGGCCTTAGTTAGAATTTGTATAAAACAGCTCTATTTTTGAGTATTTTTTTACCCATCTGGTGATAATGGGTTAAAGTGCACTTATGCCTGTGATTTCAACAAATATATATCTATCAGTGGTAGAGTTTTTTAAGGCCTACTACCGAAACCGACAATTATTCTTCGGTTTTTACTTTAAGTCGATTTTTATTGGAACAAATCAAAATTTTGAAATGAAAAACAAGCTTTTTCATGCAATGATTCATCCAATTTGTCTCAAAACAAATCGATCTAAAATATCTTAAGATTTCTTTAAATTTGTTTAAAGAATGTAGCAGGCTACCTTTCATTCGCAGGATAATCAAGGAAAACAGTTAACAAACAATGAAACAAACTTATTTAAAAACAATATTTTTAAGTAAACAAAATTAATTTATTTTTTTCAAAATTAAAAAAATTTTTTTTTTCAAAATTTAAAAATAATAATTTTTTATAAAATTTTTTTTTTTCGAAATAATTTTGTTTTTATCTTTTTTAATTTTTAATTTTTTTTTTTTAAATTTACTATTGAAAAAAATTTATGACAATAAAATTTTTTGGTAAAAGAAAATCGGGTTGAAAAATATTTTTCCCGATTTTAATCCATTGTGGGTCCATATTACCTTATATAGATCGTTGCAATGTACTTTGAAATATCTATCATTAGATATCCATATTGTGACATAGTAATCTAGATATAGATCAAAAATAGTCAAAAAATCGAGGTTGGCCCGGTTTTTTCCTTACATCTAAGCTATTTCTGAGCCGATTATCTCGATTTTAAACAGCAACCAAGCCGGAAGAATCCCCGATATATTGATGTATGAGTAAAGTTTGTAAGTTATTTGGGGTCTTCAGAAAATTGATTTCAACATGTAGACAGACGGACGGACATGGCTTAATCGACTCCGCTATCTATAAGGATCCAGAATATATACTTTATATAATTATATTGTGGAAATTGCAAACGGAATGACAAACTTATATAATAGTATTGATCATTTCCTGACAATTAAACTTCTAATGAGTAATTATTTATTTAATTTTAAAAAAATGTAAGGTGTGTATTCTACCGCGTTCGAAACGTATTATTAGAACATAAAAGTACAATAAAGACCCACATTTTGTATTCCCACTGAGCTCATGAATGCCTAATTTCATATTTCTGGGTTCATTGTGATAGAAAATGCATAATTTCTAATTTTTAGGTTTATTATTATAAAATATTCGAAAAGTACTATTAGTTGGAAAAAAGTACCTGTCAGTTTCTTTTTCATATTCTAACTCAGTCAGGATCATGTTTGTTTAACTTGCTGCTATTAAGTAGGAACGAACAAAAAACAAACAGTTTTTAATACCTCAATATCATTAAGCTCTCTATCCTGGATTCTTTTCTCACTCAGAAGCATATCAGCCAACTATTATGTATATGCGTACAATAAATAAAATATTTTAATATAATAAAAAGTACCATTAGAAGAAAAAGTACCAATTTTACACACTTGAACCCCCATCAAATTTAAAATTTCAAAGTAATTTCCTGATTTTATGTTGAATATTATAGAAAATTCAAAAAGTACTATTTGAAGAACGAAAAAGTACTCCTTAGTTAGGTTTAGTTCTCCATTTTTGCTATCATAATACTATTGAGGACCCTACTGTTTTAATTCCTTACTGAGAAGCATATTATCTAACTTTAATGTATATAAGCTAACTAATTTAATATATTTAAAAAGTACCATTTAAAGAAAAAGTACCAATTTTCCTTCATTCACTTGAACTGAACTTGAAATTTGTATAGCATTTCCTATATTATCAACTGATTTTGTTTCTATAACACTTAACCGAAACTGATCCAGTTTTTAAAAACCGAAACCGAGAAACTCTAATCAGTGGTAAGTTGCTTATGGATTAATGTCAAGTTACCCTTTAATGTCAAGTTACCTTTTAGGTAAATTTATCTGTTGAATATTTTACAACGCAGTTATGTATTTGTTGATATTATGGGCATTATTCAAATTCCTTCCAGTGTAGAGGTATGTTCATGTTGTTGTTGTCTTTTTGTTTTTCTGAAGTACATATTTTAAGTATTTTCTCCTTTAGTTGTGTATTTATTCAAGGATTTCTTTTTATCATTCATACAAAACAGACATATGTGTACGTATATGTAATCACACACACTCCTACGTTGCATATTCATACATATATATATAATTCCGCGTTTCGATGATGATATCTCCATGTATTTGTTTTTACAATTTGTTTTTCTGTTTTGTTTTTATTTCCAGAATTTTTTGTTTTATTTTCTTTTCATTATGAAAACTCAATGAAATGCACCATCAAATTTTATTTTTATGACGATTCAATTTAACTAAAATAAAATAAAATGAAATGAATTTATGACAAATCGTATGCAATGTTTATCTTGAATGTTACTTTTAGCATTGAAATTTTCTTTTATTAATACATGATTTGTAGCATCATAAAATAAAATTACTTTTATTTCCTTTCTAACAACTAACTCTGCTGTCGACCATCAAATAAATCAAAGTTTTAATGATTTAAATTCCTTTTGAAAATGTTGCGTTGAATAAACTCGTTTAAAGAAATTGTTGGGTTGGTTTGGTTGGGTCATAGAATTCTTAAATTTAGTCTTAGAATTTTATAGTTTTTGTTATTTTTTTATTTGTTACCGCATGTAATAAAGAATATATTATGTGGATTCTCAAGGCCATTAAAACTGCTTAATATTTGTTCTTTGTTTTTCAAAACTTTTTCCTTGCTTTTATTTATGTGTGCGATTGTGTTTTTGTATATGTATGTTTGTATGTACTTATGTATGTATGTATGTATGTATGTAGTACATCATGTTCTATACAAATATCCTTAAACTATAAAATTCGTTATTGAATACAAAAACTTTAACAAATTGTGTGGTTTTTAACTTTTACGAAGGGTTGTGTATACTGAGAAAAATATATACTAACACATCATGATAGAATTTTTAAAGAAATTTTCTTTGGCAAAATAAATACTTTTTCTAGTCAACAAGAGTTTCATGAAAAATGTCTTAACAGCCCTAAACATTCGATGGATGGGGCGATAAAATCTTGAAAGGAAATGAATGATAGAAAACCAAAAGTTGTCACAAATCTGAATAACAACAAGTAAGAGAGCTGTATTCGGCTGAACCGCTTCATACATACCCTCCACCAAAACATACTTAAAGATAAATATTGAAAACAAACAAAATTTTGTAAATATTCCATCTTATAGCGACCCAAGTTGGAAAATAGCGGATATATTGATGTATCAATCATGTATGCATGACAGACTGAGATGGTTATATCGATTCCGCTATCAATAACGATCCATAAGATATATTCTTTGTTGGTCGTAAATGAAATATCTGGAAATTACAAACTGAATGACAAACTTATATGTATTTACCCTTGTCACTCATGATGAAGGGTAAAAAATATCACAAAATTCGCAATTTCAGAGAATTTCGTTGTCCTTTCATGATAATCATATTAATTAAAAATTTTCTTTTAGTGCATTTACTCTTTTAAATTTCTTAACAGAAAAGAAACAACCAACTAAAGTATTAATTTAGGGTTACTTAAGGGTTTCTTTCAACTTAAAGATTTAGATTTATTTGTTTTTCTTTGCAAACAGCAACATTTATTAACACATTCACACCCAACGCCCACTAACCAAATATACTTGTTTACTTTAGAAAATTAATAATTCTTAACTTGACTGACTCTCTACTTACATAAATATCTGGTTTAGAACCAAATACATGTTATTTGCTTGAAAACCATCTTGTTTAATTTTCTGATGCTCCTGTTTTATACTTCATTTAAGTTTTATATTAGGGTGGCCCAATTTTTCGTGTTTTAAGACCTTCACAATTATAGTACTCGAGATATTCGAAAATACCGGTTTACTTTGTATGATATGTGCCACGTCCACCAATCCATCCACGACTATTATATCTTTAGATATTCGAAATTAACATTTACATTGTATGGGAGGTGCCACGCCCACTAATATAATACCGCCAATTTTCATCCAAACTATGTAGAATAATTAGGGTGATATTCGGGCCAAATTTTAAGACATCCACAATTATAGTTCTCCAGATACTGGAAAATAAAATTTTGGTAAAAGCAATTAGTTCTGCAGATATTCGAAAATAACTATTTACTTTGCATGGGTGATGCCACTCCCATTTGTCCAACTCAGCCCATTTTCAGACAAGATGCGCACAATGGTATTGAAGTAAATCCCGCGAAGTTTTGTGGTAACCATAATATGGTTCACTTACGATTTACATGATTATATCAATCATATATATGGTTACAGTAAACAAGAATATGTTTGTGACAACCATTTTTATGATTAAGGTTTTACCATATTATGTTGCTCTCGGCTAATTGATATCATAATCAAAGAACAACATATTATGAAATAAAGATACATCATAACAATGGTTGTCAAAAAGATATACTTGTTTACTGTAACCATATATATGATTGATACAACCATGTGAATCGTAAGTTAACCAAAATAAGGGCCACCCTATTGAATATGTAGTTTTAGTATTTACAATTTCTTAATACATACATATCCCATAATCCTTTCTAATGGAAATAATTTCAACTTTTCTAATGCTTAAATTAGAATAAAAGTAGTTGTTGTTAGATTTTTTTTTTTTTTTTTGTTAGATAAATCATATTAATGGTCTTTTGTTGTTAATTATTAAAATTTAAAGCAATAAATTTTCATTTTCCAACCATTCACTTGTTTTGTGAACAAAATCTTCTATCTAAGGAGGTATAATTATGAGTGGGCTGCTCAGTTTCTATTTAAACATTATATTTGGTTGTTTGAATCTAGAATACTTTTTGTGACTCGTTCTTTTTCTAGTGTGCTGCCTCTTTTGCTGGCATGTCAAGTGGTTTTCAAACTAATTAAAATTTATGTACTTTTTATGTGCAGAAGAGTTTAATTGGAGAGGAGCTGTGCTGTGCTGTATTAAATAAAAGAAAATATAGTTACCAAAATAGAAAGCAAAATATGTATGGTTATGGAAAAGATGTGGTTAGAAAATTAATTAGTAAATGATGTAATAAATTATTTAATGGAATATTTCACACTTTTACTTTTAGTTACATATGTATGTAAGTATACATATACCTACATCGTTACTCATGTAAATGTTGTGATAAATTAAAATTGCTGTAAGCTATCTTTCTAGAACACATACATTCATACATATTTTAAAAAACTATTTATAAAACCTTGTCGATATTGTGTTTAAATATGAAAAATGAAGTTGTTAGTAAAATAATGTGTTATAAAACTTGAGTTTTAGAATATTTATTACAAAACGCTTTAAACATTATTGTAATTAAACAATTACTTAGGAAAGTATAACGTTTGTTTAGTATGCAAACATGTCGCTTCTCACAAATTCTACAAAAATCATAAATATTTTTGAAATCTGTTAATGTAGTTTTGTTTGCTTATTTGCTATGATTTATAATTGGCGACTTATAATTTCTATTTTGGAACATAGCAAATTGTACATAACTGGTTGAGTATTTTTATACGCTACATCACCATAGTGCGGAGTGTGGTATTTGTAACAATGTCCATCTGTCCGGGCGTCTGGATAACCCTTAAAAATTCCTTTCGGTATCCACATAGAATTCAATAAAAATAAGTTTCGGAGAGACATAAATTAGTCGACACAATTTCACGGCGATCGGTCCATAATTGCTCGTATCTCCCATATAAGGCCCACTTGTAAAAATCACTGACGAAAATAAATTATTGAAAATTTAAAAGAAAAAAGTTTTCAGTGTAGTTTATTGATCGACTATACTTTCTTATTTGTTTTTAGTGGGCTTGTCACATTTGCTTTTGTGCTAATGTTTGTAACGCCCAAAAATATTGTTCTAACACCCACCTTAAACTATACAGGACTACTCAGAATCATTTTCTAAGCCGATTAAACGATACCCGTCCCTCCGTCTAGCTGGCTGGCAGTCCATGTAAACTTGTGCACCAAGTGCAGGTCGCAGTTTCGAAGATACTTTGATAAAATTTGGCACATGTATTATCGAAGCCTATTGAAATTTTTAGAGATAAAGGTTCTTGTTCATTTACTAGGGTATTCAATAAATCGGGTTTCTGATTTACTCGGTTAATTGAGCGAATTATTAAACGGGGTTTAGATTTAATCGGTTAGTAAACGAATAATTTTAAATTATTCGATTAACCGAATAATTTCTGTTTTCATTTAAAATTGAAAATAAAATCACGAATTTATTTGAGATCCCTTTTATATACACAAGTGAGTGTTTTTTAGGATTTTAGTCAGATTGAAGATATTGGAGAAATCGAAAGTAAGGCATGAGCAAGACTATCCAATTTCTTAGTTCCTTGTTCAGTTTTTTTTTATAAAATCCTCCATTATACCTTGGAGTTCTTTTTGAATTAATTAATATTTGAAATATTTTTAATAAGGACTGAGATCAAAAATTTCTTAATACACGTTTTGCATTAAAACTTTTAAACAATCAACTTACCTTTGTAAAGCATGTCATTTATTATGTTTAATGTCAATTATGTTCATTTGTTGTTAATCTGATTAAAATGAGTGACCAGTAAAAAGTTCGTACTAAAATTATTAAATATTTTCAACAAAACCCAACATGGTCCTACAAAAATTTCAAAGATCAAAGGTCTGCCGTCAAACTGTTTTCGATGTTATTCAACAGTACCGGGAGAACTTGTTCGTCGATAGAAATCCTGGTTCTGGTAGAATGAATGGTCCACATGATGTTTCTAAAGCCAAAAAAATAAGAAGCATTTTCAAAAGGGGTCCCAACACAACCGGTAGGAAAACAGCCCGGTTAGCTCAATGCTCGGACTATTTGGTACGAAAAGTTAAATCCAATGCAGGTTCTAAAACATTCAAGGCTCAAAAAGTTCCTGACAGGCCAAAAACAGAGCAAGGAAATTTAAGTCAAATTTCATAAAAAAGATATTCTTGCTGCATAATGGATGACGAAACGTATGTTCTGGCAGATTTTTCGCAGCTTCCGGGTCAAAATTTTGATGTTGCTGATGCACGAGGGAATGTCGAAGAAAAGTTTAGGACCCAAAAGCAGACAAAATTTCCCAAAAAGTTCTTGGTATGGCAAGCAATATGCAGTTGTGGCGAAAAAGCCAAACATTTGTTACAAATTCTCCAAACTGCCTGGAGATAAGGCCAGTGGAGAGATATTAGGCTCTTGTTAAAAGAGAATTGAAGTGCACAAAAAAAAGGTGTCCAAAAGTGTGGTAGATTTTAAACGGAGATGGACAACCTGTTCGAACAAAGTGACATAAAGCACTATAAAAACCATAATGGAAGGGTTTCCGAAAAAGGTTCAAAATTTCTTCACTAGTGATTAGAACTATAAAAATAATTTTTTCTGTAAATTGTAACAATAATTTCAATCAAATAAAATAAGACTCAAAATTGTAAGTTTAGTGGGTTCGTATTTATTAACAGATATGTATGTTAAAAATTTTTCGATCTCAGTCCTTATCTGATACTCTGTTCCAAAGTGAAGCGTTTCCCAGAGAGAGCGGTCTGCTTCGATCGAAACAAATTGTAGTCGGACTATAATGCGGGTGAGGCAAAACTTCCTAACCAGTTCATTATAATATTTTTTAACAGGTATTGCAACATGTGGCCGAGCGTTTTCATGATGGAATATTAGGGTTTCAGGTCTGGTTTCATATACTCGCTTCATACGAATCAGTTGCATTCGGTATAGGTTCCATGTGATGGTCTTGCGAAATTTCAGTAACTCATAATATATACTACCGTTTTGCTCACACCAAATGCAGATAATTACCCTACAGCTATTGATATTTGGCTTTGGTGTCGATTCGGCTGGTAGGCCGGGTTTCACACATGATAACTTACGATTCGGGTTATCGTAATGGTTCCATTTCTCAACGCAAGTAATGATTCGGTGCAAAAATGATTTTCTTTTTTTAGCCTTCAAACATCATTTCGGACATGCAAAAATCATATTTTAAGGTCTATCGGCTTCAATTCGTATGGTACCCAATTTCCCGGCTACTCGCAAACATTATGCAATTGCTGCTTGAGTAGCTCCTAATGATTTTGCAAGCTCTTGTTGAGTTTTACAACAATCTCTTCCAATTCTTGGTATTCAAACTTTTTTGGCTGGACTGGGCGACCTTTGTCTTTCGTGTCAAAATCGCTAGTTGTGAAGCGAAAAAACAATCTCCCGCACGATGGAACACATACACCATAATCTTTGGTGAGCAATCAGTGTGCTTCGAAGTCACTTTTTTAGGTAAAGCAAAACTACCTGCATATGACGCTTTGTTGGCACAAAATTTGACATTTTATGTACCCTTTAAAATTACATTTAAGTTATTAAAAACCGCGTTCAAAAGATGCGCCATCTATTGTAAATATATTTAATAAGGTAGTTATACTCAATTCACATTGGCTGAGATAATAAATTGGAAATTTTGAAAAATTACGTGGACTTAGCACTTTTCCATACGACAAATAGACTTAGCAGTTTTGCATACCAGCAAGAAAAGTACGAAATAATGTTAAATATCTTTCAAGCGATCAAGGTATTTTAACTTATTCTAACGTTCTGTATTCACGTTTGCACACTACGCTAATTCGTTGTGGCAACCGTATTAGTTGCCTAGTTCGAACAAAGATATTGTGATTTTCATATAATTAATCCTTTATATCTGGTTTTTCCAAAAGACAACATTTATATTTTTGAAAAAAAAAAAAAACGGAAAATTGGGCAAATGTTTAAAACTAGAACCATAGCTAGTTATCCAGTTTCAGCTCACTCCAGTTTCAGCTTTTAGCAAATGTTAAACACACAAAAGTAATGCAGTCATTAAAGGGTTAATGGACTCTTTACCGCTTATACATTTAGTCAAGCAGTAAATCATTTAATGGAAAATTTAATTTTGTTGCTGAGCATTTTACTTGTTGTATTTAGACTTCATTATGAAATGATAGAATGTCAATAATTGCGATTGATTTTGCAAATAGCATTTTACCTCTGGTCGTAACTATTCCCAAGCCTAAAGTGTTGTTTCAAATGAGTGTTTGCCAGAATTATTCATCGCACATCCAAACATGCGGGTATTGTTGAGTCAAGAACATGATCACACAAAAACACACACATTCTGGCTCATTTATCATTCATCATTGATTTGCGTACAGCATCATCACCAGCTGCAGCTGCAGCAATCTCATCATAGGTTAATGAAATATTAACAAATGACATTAGATTATGGAGACGATTTGACATAAAACCGTAAAATTAGTGATAGTTTAGTAAAAGAAGAATAATAATTATTTATGAGATGAAAAGAAATTTAAAATTGTCTTATGCAAAGTTGTGTGCCACTTGTTTACTACCTTTTAAAACCTGTATTCAAGGACTTCCATTTAGCACAAATTGTTGAAATCTAACCAAATAAATATTTTAACATTGAAGTGGGACACTTTCCTTTGGGAGTGTACACATTTAAAGTTTTGTGAAATTGGGTTAATGTTAAATGGACACATGTTGATGATAATGACAATATCACACATAGACACACATACTAGAGTGGTTAAAATACACACTTGTGAATAAATTGTTAAATGTCAAACATTTTTGAACATTTAAGAAGACATTTTGTGGTATTTAAGTCCCATTAAAATTTTTGTGATTTTGAGTGTTGAAATTACCTAACTAAAGCTGAAATGGTAAATAACTTATGCTTTAGCTTAGTAATTGAAAATTAAGGATTCGTATTTTTGAATGTAATTCATTCGTTTTTTAATTTATTTTTTTTTAATTCTCAATTTCTTATTGTTAGCTTGGAATATTTAAATTTTCTGTTAGTTAAAACGCAAACTTAAAATTATTTTAAAGACTTAAATGTTTTTGCAATAGTAAACATTTATTGCTATTCTTATTTCCATTTTTATTTTTAGATATTTTTGTTCGTACTTTCGCCAATATAACCGCCGGAAATACTGTAAGTTTTAAATAAAAGTTGTATGCAAATTCACACATGAATTTAGTTACACATACAGTAGAGAGAAATTTCATACAAATATTTTGCTTAGCTGATACCCAGTAAACATTTTGAAAATATTTTAAAGTTCTCTGATAAGTATTACAAAAGAATATTTATTAAGGATTGAGATCGAAAAAATCTTAATATAAACTGATAGTTTTGATTTTGTTTACTTGCTGAAAATTATAATTCCAATTCCATTAAGGCTTTTATAGTGCTTTCTGTCATTTTGTTCCAACACGTAGTCAATCTCCGTTAAAAATCTATCACACTTTTGGACACCTTTTTTGTACTCTTCAATTCTCTTTTAACAAGAGCCCAATATCTCTCCACTGGCCTTAGCTCCAGGCAGTTTGGAGGATTTGCCTCTCTTGGTACAAATATCACATTATTCAAAAATAAGTGGACATATTAATGGAAGCATCCTCTTTTGTAAACATTCCTTGATGTAAATTTCGGTATTTATATTCTTGGCTTGCCATGCCAATAACATTTTGGGAAACTTTTCTACTTTTTTACGACAATCCCTCGAGCATCAGCAACATCAAAGTATTGACCCGGAAGCTGCTAACAAATTTTCATAAGTACGTTTCGTCATCCATTATACAGCAGCTGTATTTTTTGCATAAAATTTGACTTCAATTTCCGTGCTCAGTCTTTTGCCTCTAAATTCTTAACAGCGTTCCTGTTAGGAACTTTTTGAGGTACGGTGAAATAACTCCCAAATGAAATAACTCCCCACGAACAAATGAAATAACACCCAACAAATTTTTCATACAACTTGGGACTTATTTCATTATGAAACTACTCCTAACGCGTAGGGTGTTATTTCATAATTTTTTGTTGGGAGTTATTTCATAATGAATTAACTCCCAATGAAACAACTCCGAATAAAATTTTTGTAAGGTTTTATTTAATTTTACTTAGGGAATTGGGAGTAATTTCACTGTATTGGAAGTTATTTCATTTTTGTCATTTTACTTCGCATACTATAAACTTTTTGCATTGCCTATGGTTTTCTCCTCTGGGGTGTTTCAAAAACCGGCTTCGCTCAGAAAATATTATTTTTGCATTGTCAGGTCGCAACGATTTCATACTCTGGTGCGAAATGAAAATCTGCTTTCTGAAATATTATAAAACATTTCTGCTATGAAAGAAATCTTTTCTGAGCGAAGCCAGATATTGATACACCCCAGAGGAGAAAACCTTAGCGCTCGGCCGAAGGCCGGCAATGCAAAAAACTTTTCTGAGCGAAGCCAGTTTTTGATAAACACCAGAGGAGGAAACCTTTGCGCTACGCCATAGGGAATTTGGGAATTATTTAATTTTTGATGAGATTTATTTCATTGGGAGTTATTTCATTGGGACTTATTTCATTTGGGAGTTATTTCACGGTACCACTTTTTGAACCATGTGTGTTTTTAAACCTGCATTAGCTTTAACTTTTCTTACCAAATAGTCCGAGCACTGGGCTAACCGGGCTGCTTTCCTGCCGGATGTGTTGAGAACTCTTTTTAAAATGCTTTCTATTTATTGGCTTTAGAAACAGAATGAGTAAGAATTCACAAAGGGAGACGTAATATTACTTTTTCTTATCTATAATTGGGTTGCACAGTGGGGCAGAATAAAATTTTTTTGGAAATAAATCTGGCATTTCTAAACGGCTAATGCGATCAGGATAAAATTTGAAGTTGGCGTAGACGAGTTTAAGTTATTAAAGTTATATAAAGCTATGGGCTCAAAATAGGTAAAATAGACATGTAAAATATTTAAGCACGTGCAATTTTATTTTCCAATCCGACTTCAAAGATTTTTGTATTTTTAGAAAGCCCTCGACCAGGTATTGCGAAGACAATTATTATTCGGTTTTACTTTTAATCTATTTTCAGTAGAAAAATTCCAAATTTAGAAATGAGACACAAACTTTTTCTTCAAATATCTCTAAAAACAGATCAGTACAAATATCTTAAAATTTTTTTAAAATTTTTAAATTGTATTGTGGCAGGCTACCTTTTGCAGGCTAGACAAGGAAACCTGTTAATAAAGAATGACACAAACTCATTTAAAAATTTTGATCTACGAGTATTTCCTGACGATTAAACTTCAAATGACTGTTTTTTATTTAATTAAAAAAAAAAAATAATGTAAAACATTATTATTTTCAAATATCCGATAAAAGTATGGAGTACTAGCTGAACCGGTGCGCTTACGCACCCCAATTTGAAGAAAGAAATATGAATATTAAGTCTCCCTTTGTGAATTAATACTAATTCAGGATAACATGTCTAGCTCATTCGAATCGTATTATTAGAATAAAAAAGTACCATAAAGACCCACATTTTGTATTTCCACTCAGCATCATGATTCTGGCTCCATTATTGTAGAAAATGCTAAAGAAAGGTACCAAAATACAATTCGAAGAGCGAAAAAATACTAATCGTTTAAACCATGCGCAGCACATACCTTTTTTGGGCACAAGGACATAGCCTATTGGAAGTGGTTGAAATCGGTCCATCATTTTACGTAGCCCCATACAAATGTTCTCGCGAAATAGTAATTTTTGTGTCAGATTTCTACACAAATTTCTCCAGAAATATGTTTTATATAAAAGAAAATAACATTTATAAAACATAAAAATATTGGTACTAATTAAACACAATTAAGTATGTATATATAGAAATAAATTACGCGACCTAATTTTATGACAATCAGTCCATTATTGGTCATAGTTACCATACAACACCCACTTCGTAAAATCAGTTGAACGCGAATAAATATCTTAAAAATATCGGTATCCACATAAAATGCAAAGGAATTAAGTTTCATATAGAAAGAAATCAAGCGACCTAATTTCATGGCTATGAGTCCATAATTGACCATAGCTCCCATATAAGGCCCACTTCCGAAAATCACTCACAAAAAAAAAAAAAATTATGATATTTTGAAAGAAAAATAATTAGCTAGATGCAACTTTCAATGTCTTAAAGTACCACAAAATCTTAAAGCGAAAACAGAATGCTATACTTCCCTTCTTGTTCTTTATAGAGTTGTTCACTATACAATTTGTGGCCATTTCAATTTGAGCATTCTGTGTCCGCTTTAAGATTTTGTGGTATTTTAACACATTGAAAGTTGTATTTACCGACATAAATAATACATAAATACTAGCCACGCATTTACAAACACAATCACATAACTCAAATACTGACAGGTACCTTTCGTTAGTACTCGTGGTTGATTATTCAATTTGAATTTGTTGTTTAATTAATTTCCTGGTACAACTTTTCATCATACACAGCACAGAGCACAGCGTATTTAAATTACTCATTCATACTTTAGTGTTTGCACTTGTACTTGTACGGAAACAGATATGAGGAGATTTTAGAGAATGTTATTGTGGTTTCTGTGTTTTAAGGTTCGTTAGAAGTGAATTGGAAATTCAAATTTCTGGAATTGTTTCGAAATTACATAATCCTTAATAACATCATTATTGTTTTAAATTAACATTTTGTTATAGTAAAATTTATTTACTTAAGTAGTTAAACTTAAAAATATTATATTCAGAAATTTAACAAAATTAAACCTCGTTACAGGTCAACCCCGACACAATGAGCCATAATACACTGAGTAACTACATCACGGAATAATAAGATGTTTTTGTAAGGACTGAGATCGAAAAAACCTTAACACACGTTTTCCATTAAAACTTCTAACCCAAGTATTATTTGATTTTTTTTATTAAGTTTCCTTTGTAAAGCGTGCAGTTTTTATGTTTAATGTGAATTATGTTCATTTGTTGTTAATCTGATTAAAATGAGTGACCAGAAAAAAGTGCGTACTAAAATTATTAAATATTTTCAACAAAGCCCAACTTGGTCCTACAAAAAGTTGCTCAAACAATCAAAGGTCTGCCTTCAAACTGATTACAATGTTATTAAACAGTACCAGGAGAACTTGTTCGTTGATAGAAACCCTGGTTCAGGTAGAAGGAATGGTCCACATGATGTTTCTAAAGCCAAAAAATAGAAAGCATTTTCAAAACAGTTCCCAACACATCCGGTAGGAAAGCAGCCCGGTTAGATCAGTACTCGGACTATTTGCTACGAAAAGTTAAAGTCAATGCAGCTTTAAAAACATACAAGGCTCAAAAAGTTCCTGACAGGAACGCTGCTAAAAATTTAGAGGCCGAAAACAGAGCACGGAAATTGAAGTCAAGTTTTATAAAAAAAAAAAAATATTCCTGCTGCATAATGGGTGACGAAACGTATGTTCTGGCAGATTTTTCCCAGCTTCCGGGTCAAAATTTTGATGTTGCTGATGCTCGATGGAATGTTGAAGAAAAGTTTAGGACCCAAAAGCAGACAAAGCTTCCCAAAAAGTTCTTGGCATGGCAAGCAGTATGCAGTTGCGGCAAAAGAAGCCAAAAATTTGTTACAAAGTGCTCTATAAATACCGAAATATACATCAAGGAATGTTTACAAAAGGAGTGTTTCATTCATAAGACTTCTTAATGTGTCACCTTATTTTTGGTGTGATTTGGCATCATGTCACTACGGTAAGCAAGGTCTTAGGTGGTAAAAGAACAATAATGTGGTATTTGTGCCAAGAGAGGAAAATACTCCAACTGCCTGGAGCTAAGGCGAGTGGAGAAATATTAGGATATTGTTAAAAGAGAATTGAAGAGCTAATAAAAACATAAGCACAAACTTATAATACCCTCCCCACTATAGTGGTGTAGCGTTTCGGTTTTTGAATACTCCAATAACATCCAATCAAAGTCATTGTATGCTCGGTTATCGGTTTAAATTTTTTGTGGATGCATTTTGTTTCTGAAGAAGTCACAGACTCTGGAAGCACTCAAATATGATAAGACGTTATGAAAATATTTAGCCCAAAGTCCTCTCCAGATATAATGATAATAAGAAAAAGCTGCTAAAGAGCATAAATTACTATTACAAATATTGATTATTTTACAAATATTTGGTTATATAAAATTTCAGCACAAGTAGAAAGGTTCAACAATTCTTGTATTAGTTTTAGATTATTGTTGCTTTGTAACTTTAAGTTTTTCTTTTAATAAAAACTAACTTCAACTTTTCCATTCACAAACAAAAAACTTTCAACATTTTCAATAAGAAAACTCTTAATAGATTCCCTTTTTGTTGGAAATTGCTGGCCACCAGCTAACTGGGCCGAACATTTATAATTTTTTTTGCATGCAAAAGTCATAAAGATTACAAAGTTGTTTATTGTCTCAGCTTTTCTAAGACAACAAAAAGATAACACTAAACACCTGCCATACAAAAATAACAACAAAGAAAGAAAGTATCAACCAGCAATATAAATAAAATTCAAGTAGGTGGGGACATTGACAAAAAAACTGATATAAAATTTCTTATAAGATTTTTTAATTACAGTTATTATGTATTAAGGTTTGCCTTTAATCATGAATGAACCGAGAAACGTACTGCAACAAAAAAAAAATAAATAATAAAAAAAGGACATTGATTAAAGAGGGCAACTAACGAACAAGTCGAAAAAAATATTAAAGAAACAAACCTTTAGTTAACTTTATAGAGTAAATGAACCCATAACAAAAAGTCAACAAGAGCCATAATAATGATGATGATGATAAAGATTATAACGTCGATGCCGCTGTCGGTCTGCCTGTGCAGAAGAATACTAAAGATTGTGAATGTAGATATTTTTGTTGCTATTGCTGGTTGTTCTTCGTTCGTTTGTTGAATTCATAAATTAACATAAATTCCTCAACAGCATCGACATCGACATCAACGTCGACATTACAATTGAAAAAGCATGACTTTATAGTAGAAGGAAAAAAAAAAATAGAAACAGAGATGATAACAAAAGATACCGAAATGAGCAGAGGGGAAATAAACGACAAATTGTATTGATTCTTTGTGACATTTAATGTCTCTTGTTATCTTTAGTACTTTCAGTTTATTTTTATTCACCCCCTTTCTATATCTCTTTGGTGGATTTTTATAGCCTACACTGTATAACAAGATAGTGGGTAGTGCAAGTTATTGTTGAGGTTTGTATTATTCATAGTTTAGTTTACAACAATTCATTCCTAAACTACTTACTCGGAAGTAGTTATTCGGAAGTAGATATTTACTTATGTTAGCATTTCATCTCAAACAATCTTTTGTGCAGCAGTACACTCACCATAAAAGGTTGAGATCAGAAATAAAGCTTAAAATCTTATGTGGTGAGAGATTACAAACATCCCTTGCAGCCAATGTGGGCACAGTCACAGAATTCTATCAAGAGAATGTTCAGTAACCAACTAAACAGGAAACATTATCCAGAGCATACTCCAATAATTATGCAAGGGTGGAACTTATCAAGCAATGGCTGCTTCTGGGATTCACTCCTGAACATCGAGATAAATCACTTAACTTGGCTGAACCCATATACAGCTCCACTTCATTCCAGATATTCCATTAGAGATAAAAAATTTGGGCTAAGGCCACACATACTTCGTACTTCGAGAGAGAAATTCCAAAGGATAAAGTCCAATTTCGGGAGGACATTTGTATGGGGGCTAGGTGAAATAGTAGACCGATTTTAGACAAATCTGATCGAAACTTCTTCTTTGTGCACAAGGTTCATCCAGTCCGCAAGACGGGCGGACAAACGCATAATACTCTCTGCACTATGGCGATGTAAGGTATACAAATATATACTCTTATATACATATACAGATGCATATTGTATAAATAGGCACCTTTAAGCCAGATATCCCCTGTTCTGAAAATAGCTCATATACAAACTTCATCCTTTACCAAAGCATATGTAGGACAAGTTTTCACAGCCCCAGCGATGAATAAGCAAATTGTGCGATACTTCTTAGCTAACGAAGTTCTAACAGTGACCATTTCCGGTTTAGGTCATTAGATAGTTTTGGGTTTTAGTCTTCATGTTATACCCAAGAGTCAGAAAAGCAGTTTAGGGATTTTGTTCAAATTATTTAACCTGCTCAGAAAATGCAACATTCCAGCCTTCTAAGTTCAACTTGTGATCTGCGTCTTATAAATGGCACTCTGGCCTTGCACCATTTGAAGACTATTTTCTGAGCCTGATGCATCTGTTAAGATATCGTTACTACGTCAAACTCGGTCACAGTTATAACCCAAGTCGTTAAATATTCCAAGCAGTCTATAGTAGAGGCGAGGTCACCCATATATCAAACGTAATGACTTTGGATGTCAGCATTTCGTCCAGTTTCTGTTACAACCAGAAAGAGTTTCACTAACAATTCCAGATTAATTAGGTCATAAGGACTGAGATTGAAAAATTTTTAATATACATATACGTTAATAAAAATGAAATCACTTACAGTTTTGAATCTTATTTTATTTGATTGAAGTTATTGTTACAATTAAAAAAAAAAAAAAAAATAAATTTTTATAGTTCTAATCACTAATGATGAAATTTTGAACCTTTTTCGAAAACCCTTCCATTATGGTTTCTATAGTGCTTTCTGTCACTTTGTTCGAACAGGTTCTCCATCTCCGTTTAAAATCTATCACACTCTCGGACACCTTTTATGTGCTCTTCAATTCTCTTTTAACAAAAGCCCAATATCTATTCACTGGACTCAGCTTCATGCAGTTTGGAGGAATTGCCTCTCTTGATACAAATACCACATTATTAGTCTTGTATCACTCAAGACCTTCCTTACCATAGTAACAGATGCCAAATCAGGCCAAAAATAAGTGAACACATTAAGAATTATGAATGGAAACATATATTTTTGTAAACATTCCTTGATGTAAATTTCGGTACTTGCCACAACTGCATATTGCTTGCCATACCAAGAACTTTGTGGGAAATTTTGTCTGCTTTTGGCTCCTAAACTTTTCTTCACATTCCCTCGAGCATCAGCAACATAAAACAAGTAAGAAAGTATGGTCGGTCAAGCCCGACCAGATAATACCCTACACTAAGTAAATGAGCAAAAACATTTTTCTTTCAAAATTTCAATAATTTATGTTCGTGAGCGATTTTCGGAAGTGGGCCTTATATGGGAGCTATGACAAATTATGGACCGATCACCACGAAATTTAGTCACGTGATTAATGTTTATATGAAAGTTATTTATGTTGAATTTTATGTGTATACCAACATTTGTAGGAGATTTATGCTCGTTAAAGTGATTATCGGAAGCAGGCCTTATATGGGAGCTATGACTAATTATGAACCGATCATCATAAAATTTGGTGACATGAATTCCCTGTATATAAAACTTATTTGGACAAAAACTTGTGTAGATACCTATATAAATTAAACATTTGTGACGGATAAAATCCACTTTCGGGAGGACATTTGTATGGGGGCTAGGTCAAATAATGGACCGATTTCAGCCAGTTTCAATAGGGATCGTCCTTGGGCAGAAAAAATGATATGTACCAAATTTTATCGAAATATATTCAAAATTGCGACCTGTACTCTGCGCACAAGCTTTACATGTACAGCCAACCAGCCAGACGGACGGAGGGACGGACGAACATCGTTTAATCGACTCAGGAAGTGATTCTGAGTCGATCGGTATACTTTAAGGTGGGTGTTAGACTAATATTTTTGGGCGTTACAAACATCTGCACAAATCCATTATACCCTCCCCACTATGGTGGTGTAGGGTATAAATATTGACCCAGAAGCTGCGAAAAATTGTTCATACGTACATTTCGTCATCCATTATGCAGCAGGGATATTTTTTGCATAAAATTTGACTTCAATTTCCATGCTCTGTCTTTGGCCTCTAAATTTTTATCAGCGTTCCTGTCAGGAACTTTTTGAGCATTGTATTCTTTTAAGCTTTCATTAGCTTTAACTTTTCGTACCAAATAGTCCGAGTACTGACCTAATCGGGCTGCTTTCCTAACGGAGGTCTTTTGAAAATGCTTTCTTTTTTTTTGACTTTAGAAACATCATGTGACCATTCCTTCTACCAGAAGCAGGTTTTGTATCAACGGAAAAATTCTCGCGGTACTGTTTAGTAACATTGGAAATAGTTTGACGCAGACTTTTGATTGTTTGGCCAACTTTTTGTAGGACCAAGTTGGGTTTTGTTGAAAATATTATTAATTTTAGTACGCACTTTTTTCTGGTCACTTATTTTAATCAGATTAACAACAAATGAACATAATTGACATTAAACATAATAACTGACATGCTTTACAAAGGTAACTTGATAAAAAAAATCAAATAATACTTGGGTTAAAAGTTTTAAAGAAAAACGTGTGTTAAGAATTTTACGATCTCAGTCCTTATTACGAATTTGCGATAGCTCTTGGTTTGTCAGTAAATGTACATAGGTCTATTGGATTTGAGTCTCAATATTTTTCAATTACAATAGCAGCATGATTTTCCATGTTGGTGGGCAAAAAAATAAGTAAATAAATGAATTAATGTATTATTTTAATTAAATTGTTAAAACTATACCAAATGGGAAAATAATAGAAAGTATATTCTAATACTAACTTTTTCCTCGTGATAAGTATTAAAATTCAAACGGTTTGGAACTAGTTCATTCATAAATAATAATAAACATAGTTTCTTAGCATCCTTGAAAGCATTTCAAGAAGAGAAATTCATACTGAATATGTTGGGATAGTTCATTCATGAATAATACAATAATAGTTTCTTAGCATCCTTAACAGCATTTCAAGTGCAAAAAAACCATACTGAAAATGTAGGGTATAACTTTCGTATATGAAAAACAAACAACAGCAACAACTATTCTATTCAAATAAATTCTCCTTCTCTTGCTGTTTTCTTTTCATATACCTGGCAATACTTTTTATACCCAGGCATGTATAAAAATGTTCTTTTTTCATGCGTAAAATTCGAAGTTGAGCCTTTTTATTTCAAAATGTGATGTTCTGCTTACAAAACGTTTACATTTCTTAAAATAAACGTAGACGTTTACAAGCATAAGTATATAAAAGTCTGTATGTAAGTATGAGTATTAGACAGAGTATTCAGTAAAGAAATCATATATATCTATATCTACTAGTTCTTATGTATCTGAGTCAGTGTGTTTGCTTTAAAAAAAGCAAAAAGGCTGTAACACAACAGTCATTGATTTCCTTTTGAATTTTTATATGACGCCCCATATTTCCCTTTTTTCTAACCCAGCAGTTCCTTACTCCAACAGCCAGCCCAAGAGGCATTCGTTTTGTTTTATAGTTAGTGTCCTTGTCAAAAAATACGTGCCATTGAGCACATTAGTTGTACATATACACTAGGGTGGTACTCACTTTGTACTTTTTCGATTTTTTATGCTCCCAAGAGTAAAATGTTTTTTCTTATTTAAAAGCCAAATGCTGAAAGTTTAAGCAATATCGGATAACCTGATATATTTTTTTGACCAAATTGTTAAAATTATTTGGACTCATTTTCAACATTTAATTTTTTTAAATTCTGTTGAAAATATTGTTACTTTGTTAAAAAAACTTGAAACTTTTAATAAAATATTCAACCTCTAAAAGTAAACTGATTCTTCTCAAATTTTCAGCATTTGTTTTTTATGACGAAGAAGCATTTTAGACCATTGGACCATTGAAAATCCAAAAAGTGCAAAATAAGGGCCACCCTAATATACGTTCATACACACAAAAACTCACATACAATCATAAAAGTGCAGATTTTACACATAAAAAATACATAAATTGTTCACATTCCTTAGACAGTATCTGGAAGAATTTAAGAAATTCCGTGTTTTTAAGTTTGCAAAAAGTTCTCTGCTTAGAAAATGAATTTATATCTTAATATTGAAAATATTTATCTATGACAAAGTTGAACGAAATTAAATTTTTTTTTTATTTTTTCAATGAAGTATGTTTTGATATCTATATTGTATTTATATTACTTTTTTATGTACAATTTATAATTTGAAATCACGTTTTATTTACCAGTTTATTCCCAGAAACATTTATACTGCAATATTATTTATTATTGGCATTTTGTATAGAATTTTAATGTCTGGCATTAAGTTAGTAAGTGAAACCGTGACAGCTCGCTGCAGCGAAAATGAAGAAAACAGCGGGTGTGTTGCTTCTCTTTTTACATACATCTGATTTATTTTATAGCTGAATATTTAATCTATTCATAAATTCAAGTTTTTTTTTTTTTTTTCATTTTTGTAATTTACAAAAGTAAATATTTTATTCACTTGTAGATAGATGGCTTAATGCGACATGTGTGTGTATTATGTCGTGGCAGTTGTAAGCAGATATTTTTAAAATAAACTTTAAATTTCCATATAGAAACTAGTTATCGCGTGGATGATGTACTTATGACAAAGCTGACAAGATTGTCATGTGTATTTATATACGATTTCTGAGAATGAAAAATTTATTAAATTTGTAAAATTGAAAGCTAAATTGCCAAATAGATTAAGTGTCAAAAACACGCTGTAGATAAATATGGTAAAAAGGTAAACATTTACACAATTTACAAAATTTTGTATTTGACGAACAGAATTTTCAAGGTGGGTTACCAATTCGAAACGGTTAAAAGGTAACGGCAACACTAATTTGGATTATTTTGCTAACTCTATTTTAGCGGTAACGGTAATTTAAGTTATTTTGGTAACAATATTTTAATGATCACGGTAATTTCATCCTGAACTAAAGTATTGTACATATTAATAAAATTTACAAAAAAAAAAAAAAAAATATATATATTTTAATTTTTTTGTATTTCAATAAACTCAACTATTGAAAAAAAAAAAAAATTTAAACCCTAATATTGGGAGGGTATTATGCATTTGTGCTGATCTTTGAATATATTTAAGAGATTTTCGGAATTGGGCCTTATATGGTAGCGATGAGAAATTATGGACGGATCGTCACAAAATTTAGTAGTGCAAGTTAGGCTTATATAAAACTTATTTGTGCTGAATTTGATATGGATATCTATATAGCTAATATATTTATGAGAGCTTAACTTTTTTCAGATAGGGCAGTTAAATGGGGAAAATAATAGACCGATTCTTACCAAATACAATAGGTTTTGTGCTTGGGGTACTACAAAAGTTTACGCATAATTTAGTTGAACTACCTTTGAAATTCCGACCTGTAGTTTGATTACAATGTTTACATGGATTGTCCCTCCATCCATGTAAACATTGTAATCAAACTACAGGTCGGAATTTCAAAGGTAGTTCAACTAAATTATGCGTAAACTTTTGTACAGTGGTTTAGAAACTTTTTTTTTTTTTTTTTTGGAAATAATTCGGTATCTCGCGAACTATTACAGCTATTGTCACAAAATTTTACATGCTTGGTTTGAGGTATTTTCGAGTTGATTTACGTTTGTTCAGCTTCCTAGCGGTAATGAGGGCTCTCAATTTAAAAAATTTCGTCAGAAATCCATTTAAGGTCGGAATGAATGTTAAAATATAAATTGTCCTTGAGAAGATCTACAAAAAATACGTTTGCATGTGTTATCTCTTTTAGTTCAAGAGATATTTAGGTTTATTTATTTATTTATTTTTTTTTTTTAATTTTGCTCGATTTTTGTTTTGGTTTTTTAGATATGGCGAACCTACGGATGAGATAACTGTTATTCGACTTGCTAACAGTTATGTCAACCCATAAAAAATATTACACGCATCCAAAGTCGGAACATGTAAAAATGTCCGTATTTTAAACGTGGACAATATAAAAAAAAAATTTTGGGTATGAGTAAAAAATTCTAAAAGCAGCTAAGCAAAATAAGGGCAAAAACAGCTCCATATTGTAAATGTTACTTAAATACACACAAAGCTTTTTAACTATTACATGGTAAATAACTCACAGTGGGCACTTTTTTAAAAATACTCAGTTATTAGAACACATTTCCCGTTTTACGGTGGTAAATTCCGGCCAAAAATTATTTTTTTTTTTAATTTGTGTAAAATTTTGATAATAAATTTTTCTTAACATTCCAAAATATATAGTATCATTGTTATTTTGGCTATAAAGTAACTACAGAGTTATTTATAGTGCTGTAAACATAGATGACAACTAGATAGGTAACTGAGAGCCAAAAACCAAAGTCGTTATAAAAGTATAGAAAAATGTATGTAATTTATGTAAATGAATTTAATTAGGTTTATAATTAAAAGTAACATAAATGATCCATTGAAATAACTTCGATATACAAATACATGGTTTGACCAAATATGCGTGGACGTAAATAACTCTCAAACTTACATCATATTTGAAACTGACCAAAAAAATGTGTAAAAGATGATGGCACTGAAATCGTTCTGGTTATTGGAATTGCACGTAATTGCAGCTGAAATTTATAGAACTTACTTTTGATACTTTACAGTAAAAGATGCAATTTACACTTAATCTTCAATAGCATCTTTTAATTTTTTATGCCTTTCCATACTTTTTTATAATTTAGTTTCTATAGATATAAAATTACTTCCCAATCACTTCACTTTTTTAAAAAAATAATTGATATTACTCTGAAATTTTGTTTGTTTATTATACTAGAATAACCCGGTGCGCTTCGCTATCCCTATCCTAGTAAAATAAAAAAAAATATGAATGGATTTTTGATACAACCTAACTACGTACAATGGTATGAAAATAACACATGCCAAATATTGAGAATCTCTCAATTACATTTCACTTGATATTCGAAAATAACTACATAGACAAAACTGATTCGTGATAGCAACCGAATTTGTTGCCAATTGAACAATTGCATATATTGTACATAAAATAAAAAACAGCAAACAAAATACAAAAAAAACACGTTCCAAATATTTTTCCAAGTGACTACAAATTATTAAACTCTTTCAATTATTATTTGTTTTCTTTAACAACTCTCACTTAAAACTGAGCAAAATTAATGCTGTTTAATTGTTTCTCATATTTATTTACAACAACAAATTGAACAAACATACATGGCTTTGGTTACTTTTCAGCTTGAAGGTCACGTTTTTTGCATATGTGTTAGTAACATCTTTAAACGCTTATAACTCCTAAAAAACTGAACCGATTTCAATAAAATCTGCACTTCTGTGAATAAATCCCTTAAAATGGTCTATTTTTTGTCCAAATTGAATGGATAATGTGAGCCTAAAAGTGATCTAAAGAAATCGACTTGCCTATTAATATTATGATTTTGTTCTCTAACTAACAAAAACAATTCGAGTCTACTCTGTCCAAAAGTACGACCTATATTTTTGAAAAGCGGACCAAGGAATGGCAAAATTTTAAAATTAAAATTTTGAAATGCCCATAACTCGGAAATTTTAAAATAACACACGCAAGCATCGGATCGGATCCAAAAAAGTGGCACGTGTTCAAACATTTTACATGTTACTTTGAGTCCCCACTTACTAACTTAAACTCGAGTGCTCCTTGAGTACTCGTCAATTTTTATACCGATCGCACCAGCCATTTAGAAATGACAGATTTAATTCCAAAAAATTTTAATTCTGTCCCACTGTGTGGTGGTGTAGTGTTTAAATATTTAGTGTGATTATTATATGTGGTAATTTCGTTTACCAAGATTTGTTTGCAAGTACATTATATTCAAAGGTTAAGGCTATTAATTTTCAATATACATACATATATTTATTAGATATGTATTTTAAAAAATCTAATAAAATTCTCAAAATATATGTGTATGTATACATATATAAGTAATAAATGTTGCTATTACTTTCACTAAGTATAAAGTAATTTAAATTTCAATTCCCTTTGAGTGAGTGGCAAATAAAAACACAGAAATAATATGACTTTGTTGCTTAAAGCTGTTTTGCAGAAAAACAAACAAACAAAATCCCTTTAAATGCAATAGAAATGTTTTCGTAACCTTATAGATAAACTTTATTGTATACTCGTAGTATTTAAAAAAAAATACATATTCTATATAATATAAATCTGCATGTATGAATACAAATGTACGTAGTTAGTAGTACTACAACATGTACTTGTATGAATGTGGAAAGGGGTTTTAAAATTGTGTAACATTTTTTTATGCGACCTAGGCCTACATAACCATAGTTATGCTTCTTTCTCTTTCTATGAAATTGTACTTGTAGCAATTCAAATGGTAATTCAGGGTAACCAAAAAATTTTTAAAAAATAGTCTAGAGAATATTTAAATCATGTAGATTTTAAGTGAAATGATCTAGTAAATATACTAAAACTACAACTGCTATTGTTTTGTAACTGCAATAATATCATTTATGTTTCAAGTCAGTGCTCGCCATAAAGAGAACATAAAATATTTATTTTTTCTGTTTTAATCTGACCAGCTATTTTTTGTGGTTATTGTTTTTATACCCTTCACCTTCGTGAGAATGGTATATATAAGTTTGTCATTCCGTTTGTAATTTCCACAATATGATTTTTCTGAGCCTAGAAAGTATATATATTCTGGATCCTTATAAATAGCGGAGTCGATTTAGCCATGTCCGTCTGTCTGCTGAAATCAATTTTCTGAAGACCCCAGATATCTTCGGGATCCAAATCTTCAATAATACTGTCAGACATGCTTTCAAGAAGTTTCCTATTTAAAATCAGCAAAATCCATCCATAAATAACGGAGATATGAGCAATAACCTGAGACAACCTCTATTTTTGGCCTATTTCTGATCTATATCTCGATTACTAAGTCATAAATATAGACAATATGGATATCTAATGATATATATTTCAAAGTCCAATGCAACGATGTATAGGCTATAGTAAGTTGAACCCACAATGGGTCAAAATCGGGAAAAATATGTTTTAACCCACATTTTTTTTCACAAAAAAATCTTTTTTTTTATAAATTTTTTTCACTAATAAATTAAAAAAAGAAATTAAAATTAAAATTGAAAAACAATTTCGAAAAAATTTTTTTTTTTTAAATTAAAAAAAAATTATGACTTCTGTTTTTAATTTTAGATTTACTTTCGTGGTAAAAATCATCGATATTTTTGGCAAAATTTCAACACGTGCTTTTAAATTATGTTCATTCAAATTTAAAGCGCTTAATAAACGAACTTTTTACTGCAATATTACTAATACTGTCTTTTACTAAAAATTAAAACTACATCAGAATTATATCGGTTTCCCCGATTGTACTCGTAATAAAATAAAAAGTTTTGTGTTTATTTTTGTTCTGTAAGTTTTTTTTTTTTTTTTTAATTTTACTCTCTGCATGCTTGCACGCACAAATACAAACAAGCAAGTAAGCATCCTGTTTTTACTCACTCTCTGGGAATGGGAGTATGTATGAGTGTGCATTTATGTAGTATGTATGTTTGTATATTTGAGTGTAGAATCAGCAAAATAGTAGTTATAATTTAAGCGTTAAAATGCCTCAAGCGTTAAATTTTGTTATTTTTTCATCATAATCCTGTGTAATACATACGAGTACATGTACTAGTGTAAACGAGAGTCTACAAATATAATATGAGAGCATTTTTCAAGAAAAATATTCCAAAATAAAAAAAATAGAATCTAATACAAAAAATAAAAAAAAATAAAAACATTTGGGTTGTCATTTTGCCACAGGGAGTAAATATAAAACAGAGTAGAATGTAAATTATACACCCTTACGCGTTTTAATATACATACATTAATATGTATGTATGTACATATGTAAGAGAATTAGACTGCTCCAACTTTATATGAAACAAAAAAGAAAAATCAAACAAATTTCGGGCTGCAACTCTTCCTATTGTGGTTGTTGTCAAAAGGCAGTTAGGATGACCAATGCATTTTATTTACTAATCGAAATATTGGTCCCAGACCCTGAAAAGTATATAAGGACTGAGATCGAAAAATTCTTAACACACGTTTTTCATTATAACTTTTAACCCAAGTATTATTTGATTTCTTGATCAAGTTACCTTTGTAAAGCATGTCAGTTATTATGTTTAATGTCAATTATGTTCATTTGTTGTTAATCTGATTAAAATGAGTGACCAGAAAAAAGTGCGAACTAAAATTATTAAATATTTTCAAGAAAACCCAAATTGGTCCTACAAAGTTGGCCAAACAATCAAAGATCTGCCGTCAAACTGTTTCCAATGTTATTCAACAGTACCGGGAGAACTTGTTGTTGATAGAAATTATGCTTCACATGATGTTTATTCAGCCAAAAAAATAGAAAGCATTTTCAAAAGAGCTCCCAACACATCCGGAAGGAAAGCAGACCGGTTAAATCCGCGCTCGAACTATTTGGTACTAAAAGTTAAAGCCAATACAGGTTCAAAAACATACAAGGCTCAAAAAGTTCCTGACAGGAACGCTGCTAAAAATTTAGAGGCCAAAGACAGAGCTCGGAAATTAAAGTCAAATTTTATACAAAAAATATTCCTGCTGCATAATGGGTGACGAAATGTATGTTCTGGCAGATTTTTCGCAGCTTCCGGGTCAAAATTTTAATGTTGCTGATGCTCGAGGGAATGTTGAAGAACAGTTTAGGACCCAAAAGCAGACAAAACTTCCTAACAAGTTCTTGGTATGGCAAGCAATATGCAGTTGCGCCAAAAAAGCCAAACATTTGTTACAAAGGGCTCTATAAATACCGAAATTTACATCAAGGAATGTTTACAAAAAAGGATGCTTCCATTCATAAAACTTCTTAGTGTTTCCACTTATCTTTGGCCTGATTTGGAACTATGGTAAGAAAGGTCTTGAGTAGTAAAAGAACAAAACTGTAGTATTTGTATTAAGAGAGGCAAATTCTCCAAACTGCTGAGTCTAGTGGATAGATATTAGGCTTTTGTCAAAAGAGAATTGAAGAACACAAAAAAGGTGTCCAAAAGTGTGGTAGATTTTAAACGGAGATGGACAACCTGTTCGAACAAAGTGACAGAAATCACTATAAAAGCCATAATGGAAGGATTTCGGAAAAAGGTTCAAAATTTCATCACTAGTGATTAAAACTATAAAAATATTTTTGTGTTGTAAATTTTAATAATAATTTCAATCAAATAAAAAAAAATCAAGACTGTAAGTTTAGTGGTTACATTTTTATTAACATATTTGTATGTTAAAAATTGTTCGATCTCAGTCCTTATTCTGATTTTTTATACAATTCTAAGTCGATTGAAAGCTCGATATATCCTAAAGGGATGACTGGATACACAATTATTTATCTTTTGATCAGAAATGCTTGGAATTGAAATTGGACAAAATTGGTTCAACATAAATAAATGTGGGACAGCATGTTCGTCATGGTGAGATAGAAAAAACGAGGCCATAAGTTAGTGAAATATGTTAAACCGGTAAAATGTTTTGAATGAAAATGTACAAATATAACATTGAGCATGAACACACAATTTATTGGAATGAATGGAATACAGATTCACTTTTTTGCAGCAGCTTACTTTGAATTTTTAACATTTCTCTTCGCTTAAAATTAAATTATATAAAAAACAAGTTAGAGAGCTATATTCGGCTGTGGCGAATCTTATATACCCTTTACTAAATTATACTATAAAATAAAAATTCAAAATATTTTTTTTTTTTTTTAATTTTTTAGTGAAACAAATTTAATGACAACAACATTATTTTTGGTGAAACAAAAATTCGGGTTAAAAAATATTTTTCCCGATTTTGACCTATTGTAGGTCCGACTTATTGTGGCGTTATATACTCGTTGCAAAGGTCTTTGAAATATTTACCATTAAATATACATATTCACCCCTATCGGCAATAACATGTGAAATTTTGTTCCCATGAAATATCCATTCCCCTCGAAGGGAAAATTGCTATCGTGATATTCCCATGAACTGTTCATTCACAATAGTTAATTTTGTTCGTAACAGCTGTTTATTGTTTACAAAATTCCATCTTAAAATTACACAACATGGGGAATTTTTTCACGTGAACAAAGTTGATGAACGAGAAATGGGAAAAGGGAACATATTTCATGTGAAATATTGATTCGCGATAGGGGTGATAGTCTTGGTTTTTTTCATATATCTCAGCCATCTGTGGACCGATTTTCTCGATTTTAAATAGCGGGTCTATAGCGGATATAGTGCTGTTTGAATCATGTTGATTTTAACATACGAACGGACATACAAATCCAGAATATATATAATATGTGGGATCGCAAATGAAAAATGTAGAAATTACAAACGGAATGATAAACTTATTTGCCCTTGGCACTCATGGTGAAGGGTATAAAAACACACACAAATAAAATAAAAAACAAAACGCGTGAAAATAAAAATGTATAAATATCAAAACCATATACTAAGCTGAGCGTATTAAGAATTATTTTTGAAAGACAAGCAGCAGTCAGTTCAAGTACAAGTGTATTTTATTCGGTTTTGAGTAAATTTGATATGCCCTTCATCATGATTGCCTGGCTTGCTGACATTTTGCTTAACAGCAAAAAATTAAAGGTTGAAAATAATATTTTGTTGTTTCATTGTTGTTGTTATTTTTATTTATGGGGAGCACATGAATCACTAAACTGTGAAATTTAATTTATAGCTCATATTCAACTCTCAGCTAAAATGCGTAGATTGAAAAAGTGGGATAAATTGAAATCTAAATGTCACTGGAAACTGGAATACTACTGGTCTGAAGACGTATGAACTGAGAGGTCTGTGAGTTAACATCTATAATATATAAATCCAAATGTATGCCAGCAATATTCAACGATTGCTCTTGTGCTTTGTTAATGGTTATAGCAAGGTAAAAAGCAAGACGAAACGGGAACTGCACCCGCTTGTATTAAAATGCTAAGTCATTAGAAATCATCGGTATGCGTGGAATCATTACAACTTCGTCTTTGAATCTCTCACCGATGATTGTTGCCTCAATTAAATTTGGTGAACATTTTTAGATGGTCAATCTTGTTTCGTTGCATAATTTTGTAGGATTTAAGTTGTGGAGAAGCATTAACGGTGATGCAACCTTCAATGTTAATACATGTTCTGGCATTCCGGCTGGTTCCAATGAACTCAAAAATTCAGTAAGATAATTGACGGCTTGTGCTTCTTTCATTAAAGTGTCAATCGATTTGTATTTCATTGATTCATTGTTTCATTGGTGCCAAAATTGCACGTTCCCACAGCCTATCCGTAGTTTTTTGTAAGACTTGGGAATACCTTGTCGACAATGGCTTGAATATTCATTTGCATTTGGTAGAAGTTCGACGGGATCGAAATCTCATTTTGTGACGGGATCAATTGGAATTTTTCCATTTCCGATGTCGGCAGAAGGGTCTTGCAAAAGGGACTCATATTCGTCGATAGCGTTCGGCTTCTGTAGCTACATTTCCAGTGACATAAATTTGAAGGAACTTCGCAACATCATTGGGAAACGCGAGCAATGATCCAATTCTGTGGTACATTTGGCATTGAATTTTAAAGAAGAGCATGAAGGCGACGTTGAGCACGATATTTGTTGCCATGAAGGAAGTCAGTGGAAAGCATGAGTTGTACTTTCGGATATTTTAAAGGAACTGCTTGGGAATCGGAGTGACGCCGGAAATGTAACTTAGAAGCGGCTCAATCTGAGTTATTCAAAATATTTTTTTTAAATAGATTTCACATGGAAATAGGAAATGCTCTCATTATATAGCCAAATGTGTTCATCACTAAGTCACAGAGCTCTTATTTGTACTGTGATCTATTTGTTATTAGGAACTGCATGCGAGTTCACTCCCATTTTCATTTTGGAAACATATTGTAAATAATGCTTATTTACTGCATTTTGTTTAATATTCCTGTTCACTCGAAACATACCTTGAAACATACTCGTATAAATTGTGTCTCAAAACTCGTACATTGTTTGCATTTGCCGCCGTTCGAGCAGAAATGGTGCTCGATAATACAAGTAAATTGTATGACAAGTGGTTTCAACAAGAATCAATTCAATTACACCATGAGACATTTTCTGGCCGTGTACTCTTCGTTTCGTTGATCAGAATTGATTTTTTGAAAAGATTAATCACTAATATTTGCCGCTTAAACTAGCAAATAAAACAAAATATTCGAAACACAAAAATAACATTCCAGGGTTAATTTTTATTTAATCGCTGATCTTCAGATCAAAACCCCGACCTAAGATCATTACTGAATATATATATATATATACTTAAAGTAAATGATATTTGTGCAATTTTAGTTTTAGGTGTATAGAGTATTTTAAATCCGACCCAGCCAGATATCTTCTCTAAGTTATGTTTTCTTACATTATATACACTAATGAAAAAAATAACTTTTATAGTTATTTTTTGTTAAATTACCTGAATACATAATGTTATATTTTGTTTGTACTTGTTTTCTTTTTCTTAATTCTTGTTAAATAAAATGTTTACAAGCTAGTGATAAATTAAAAAAAAAAAAAAAAAAATAACTAAAAGGAAAACTTATCTTTTGTTAAGCGCAAATTTAACAAAATGTTGTACATGCAATTTCATTAGCTTTTTTATACTGAAATTATAAACGAAAAAAAGGAAAAAAAACGCATTCCATTAAAACATATTTCGTTGAAGAGTCAAGTGTTTTTGTTGTAGTAATTATGAGCTCAGTGAAGAGTAGTAACTAAGACCTATTTCGTTAACTATTTAATTAACAATATAATTTTAAGTTCAACTGTAAGAAGGGTGAAACGGTGTTAATTGTCCAACAATAAGAAAAAATATTTTTCGCTCTTTATTTTGGAAATACCACTCATCCTGAAGGCATTAAAAAATATGATTATTCGACATATTTTTTTTATAAATACAAGAAGACTTTCGATGCTATGAAAGGTAATTCGAATCCTGGCAAACACGACACACAGTGCTTTGTTTTCATATAGGCAATGGACTAAATTGGAAGCAGTTATTGCAGACGAATAAAAATTAGTAGAATATTACCCTTTGATAAGAACAAGAAAAAAATATAATTTTTGAAAAAATTCGTACAAGGACACGGGTACCTCCCATATATCCTGAACATATAATATTGAATAAAATTTACAGTTAAACTCCTAACATTTTAAAATTTGCTTATAATCATTTTAATAAAGTTGATATTGTTTGTGAACATTTTTATTAGAATCGCAGCAATGATTCGGGTGGCAGCCATACATCCTTTTTCTTAAAAACCCTATAAATCTGAATAAAATCATTAATTTTTATAAATTCTTGTTCTCTCGTAATATAAGATGCAAAATGGTGGAAATGTCATCGGAAGGATATTCATAATTCCAATACATCAAGATTTCATAACATCTAATTTTTTTATTTCAAATTCGCAAAAATAGTTTTTTATTTTGAAACCAAGCATTAAGGGTGCTGTGGCTTAATTGGTTAGCGCGTTTGATCATTAAGCATGATATGGTATTTGGGTTCGATTCCCAGCCGCTGCCAATCAACAACATCAGTTTATAGTAATTATTAGTTTACTTACAACTAATATTCATCACAGCGCCCTCCTTCGGTGGTATAACATTAAAACGCCACCGAAGTAAAATAAATAATTAAAGGTTGTTGGCTTGAATTATGCACCATCTCACCACCAGAGACGCTGCAACCTGCATTAATAACAAGCATAACGCGCAATTGCAGAGTTGTCAACAAAAAGCCTTTCTCCTCCTTTCACCACCTTTACTTCTACAATCTATCCCCTTCCAAAGAAAGTAACAGAATTATATGTAGGCATATTAATTACCTGAGTGTTACTTCTCTTTTAAAAAAAATATTTGTTATTAACTTTTCAATTCTAGCAAGGATTTACATAGCTGTAATATATCCTTTTTTCAAAAAATTTATAAATGCTTTTAAAATCATCTAATTGGTTCAAAATTTGTACCAAGTTAAACAAATCAACATCATTCTCTACAAACTTGTATAAATAAGTAAACAATTTATTTAAAATTAGGCTATTGAAATATGCTCCCGTGTTCATTTGAAATAAAGAAGCTTAGTTAAAACACAATTAAGATTTTTATTACAACTTTTTTTTTCGAATTTTACGCAAAACTCGCTGTAATTAGGATTAAAAGTAGGAAGTAATAGAGGAAAATCTAGTCCAATGCTGTTCTGTTTGAATATAAATTTGCCTTGTATATCACAAAATTAAATACCGTTTTGATTTTATATTATTAAAAACTTCATTATGAGTCTTATACTTATAATATAATAGTGAAATATTGTACCTATTTTCGAAATTCGGAAGGACGGACATTTTGAAATGTTCATAGACTGATGGTTCAGCTGTGATATTAGAAACTGGATGTTACTAATGTCAGCAGAACCTCATATTACTATCCCAACCTAATGTTATATACAATTATTGAGTATCTTACATTTGCGGTAAAAATGTATTATTTATGTGTGCCATCAAAAACTAATTTTTTTTAAACTTAAAGTCAAAGCGGACAAATAATGATTTCAGATTATAACAAATAGGAGATAGCGATTAGATAAAATTGAAGAAAAATTAAAATCTATTAACATATATTTTTGAAAAATTAAATCAAACTTTGGATTTCAGCAAACAAAACATACAACATCAAGAACCAAATAAAGAACTACTAATAAACTTTATGTCACAAAACTAATTTTATTAAATAACGCAATATTTCTTAGTTATTTAAAAGAAAAAACGGTATTAGTTTATAAAAACCCAAAAATCTGGAGCTGTTTCCCCAAACCATCAAATTGAAAATTTTCGAAATGTGATTTTATACAATTAAACAAAAACAAAATTTTAATAGTTTCCATACGAAAGGACAACTAATGATTACATTTTCTTAAATGTAATACATAAGGCTATTCTACAGTAAAACATAATCAAAATCGATTAACATATATTTTACTAATATTTCAACAAAGTTTTAAAATTTCAGGCTTATAATAAAAAAAAGTTAATTATTAAAAATTGCGCATATTAAACAGTTAAACTTTTTTGGACAAAAACAGTAATCTCTCATAATTTCACATTCATATTCTTTCATTTGCAGCTAATCGCAAGCTTATATCTTTTAAAACGAACTTTTAACAATTAATTTAGTTAACCATAAAAAAAAATATATATATTTTTCTCAATAAAATTTATGTTGAAAATGTACTAACTTTAGCGACCTCTAGTGACGACAAAAATATATATTTATAAAAAATATCTTTACCACACAAATGAGTTATTTAGTTGTCTATTCAAAAATATAAATTTCATTAACATCAATGACATGATCTTATTTTTGATTTTTCTCCATTGAACAAAGCAATGTGCGACAGTCCCAATCGAAAGGAACTAGCTGGCTGAAAATTTCCACAAATACTCTCTTTTAATAAGGTTTGTTTGGTATTGAAAACGTGCACTATCGGTCCATGATTTCACATAGCCCCCATACAAATGTCCCACCGGAATTGTTTGAGCAGTCATAAATATGTTGATTATGCGGCAATCCTGAGAAAATTGTACACAAACTAGTTCTATGTACTCTAAAATTATACCGCAAAGTATGGCGAAAATCTGGCAAAATTTTTAAAAGCCACTCTACTTCCTATCCTGAAATCATTTCCGGTGATCTATCATCTATTCGCAAACTCTTTACATCTTCGCCAAAGTATCTGTTACAACTGGTAACTTATTTGACTTGGCACTTTCCTATGTTCTTGATCTCTGCCACTAATATGATCCTTATCATAACCCTCTAATGCAATTTTCTAAAAAAAATTGCTAAAAACGTTGGTAATAATTTTTTTATGGTAAATTTGGGCATCTGATTTCAAAAACAACATTTAGAAGTTTGTACAATCAATGGTTTACCTGCCAGATGGGAAAAACTAAATAAGTGCCTTAAGGCACCCTTGGGACTTTAGAGATTGAAACATAGTCGGGTTTTAGTTAGTATAATTTGTAAGTTTTTATTGAAAACAACTTTTCTAATTGTTCATCACTCAAATCAGATAATTTGAAACGTTTGTTCACTCGGTAAAAAATTGCAAATCAAAGCAACGTAAACCAAATAACATTTTGCTATATGTGGAAGCAAAACTAGTCTACAATGCCCAAGAGTGCCTGAAGGCACTTATCTATAAATCACGTCTCTAAAGAGAAGCTTACATTTTTTATATAAATCTTGACTCCAATATATAAAATATAAATATATTTTTTTAGAAAAAAAAAAAAATGATTGCAATTGGGAAACTTTAAAACACTTTAATCAACGTTTGATAACACAACATGTTACTTTTTTGATTCTTAATGCACTTAGTTTGTAAAAAGTGCAGTAAATAAGACAGAAGAACCTTTTAATAGCTTTCAAGGCATATTAAAATATTTAAGTACGTTTTTTAGAAACTGTTACAAAAGTTTTTGAAATGAAAAATCAGCAATATTTGCATTTATTGGCATTTTTGCGATGAGTGCCTTGAGGCATGCTTAAGCATTAGAAGGTTAAAAGATTTGGTACTGATTTAGTCATTAAAAACTACCTAGAATATTTGAAATTTATTCCTTAAGACACACAAAAATCCTTTAAATATTTAAACGCCCCTTAAAATTGTCCTTATTTATCTTTAAATAAAACTCTATTTTTGTTAAACACCGCTGAAAACAAAACATAATGAAGCACATATTCAAATAGAAAAACTTAAACTTTCATGTCGTCTGTTAATGACAAATATTTATGCAATTAAAATACTTTCGTTATAAATATTTATGTGTGTGGATTTTGCGTTTGAAATTTATTCACTCAAACTGACAAACTCAAAGACCTGCCTTACATTTGCTATAAGGTTTCCTTAAAACTGTCAGTCTGTCCTTTAAAGCAACTTTTAAAAATTGTCGTATGTCTGCTGGTTTCTATGAATATTTCTGGCTCTATGTGTTGCAACTTAAAAATGTGTGTCCTTGTTGCTGTAAGTATTTCTGTTCTTGTTATTGTAGTTGTTCCTCGTTATAAAATGTTATAAATTTTAATTAATATTAAACGTGTGTGTTTTTGTTAAGAATTTAGTATGTTTTAGACAGTTTAGACACACAACATTGTTGTAAAGTTTGTTGTTGATTTTTATTTCTTTTTTGTAACTTCGTTTTTATTTTGCTGTATATTTTGTTTGCTGTTTTTAGGCAAACAATTTACTGTCATTAAAGCCATTTAAATGATTAACATTGTGACTAGATAGAAAATTAAGTTTCTCCCCTTTTTTTTTTTGTTTTTGCCATGTGCAGCTTGGAATGTTTATTACAGTCGTTCGTACCTTTAGGATACTTGTACAAATTATGCAGTAGTATTAAGTAGTAGCAGCAAGTCTTGACACACACACACCCAGCAGTTAAGCAAGTAGTCAATGTATCTCTTATAGACAGTAATCGTTACAAATGCCTTATCACATTGCTGACTCCTATATATATATGTTGGTCATTTGACACGTATGTGCTCTTTGTAGTGCAGAGATAAGACAACTGGTTACTTTATACATCCCAGGTAATCTAGCGTGAAGACAATAGTCACTTAAGTGGCTCTAAGTAATCTGAAGTGTAGTCCAGATTTCTTAGAGATTACTCGTTCAAACTGGTTTAATACTGCAAAATTACAAGTTCGGGACAGTCTCCTAGAACTGCTGGGAAATTAAAAGGTATACATATTCATACATATGTTGTACAATATGTGTGTATTTATTATATTATGAAAGTAGACTATGTGATGAAGTATCATACAAACTGTCCAAATATAATTATATAAAATGTATGTAGTGAAGGTGCTACATAATTAAGAGTTTAATAACCGTAAGTATTCATGGGCACTTAGTCTTATTAAGAATATATCTAAAAATGTTTAATTGGATTTAAAATTAATTCGATATATTCGATATTGTGAAACAGGATATAAACCTTGTATTTTGAGTTTCAAATTATGTCACGTCAGATCTGCAGTAAAGAAGTCAGAGATAACATTATCAGTGGTCTCAGTTAAATAGTTTAAGTTATTGAAAATCTATATAAAAACTAGAGTTTCGTGTTCGTTTTTAACCGAAATCAAACTGTGATTTTTTAAGGCCTAAAACCGAAACCCGATAACTATTCTTCGTTTTTTAAATTTTTAAGTATCTATTTTCAGTAGAAAAATTTAATATTTAAAAATGAAAAACAAGGTTTTCCAAAAAACAATATATGGTAAAAAAACAGCCTTAGTAGTGAATAAGTGGATTTTGATCCGGATTGTCTAAAGTTCATTCGATTTCCTTAAATATTTTTAATTGTATTACAATTATTATTTCAGATGAAGTGCCTTTCGTAGGCTAGACAAGCAACATTTCCAATCTAATTTTGGAAAACTTCTAATAAAGAATGATGTTAATTGATTTAAAACAATTAAGCGTGCTATATTCGGCTGTGCCGAATCTTATGTACCCTTCACCAAATTATACTTTAATATACAAATTTATATATTTTTAAATTTTTTTTTTTTTAATTTATTAGTGAAACTTTGTAAAAATTGTATGGCAAAAAAGATTTTTAAAATTAATTTTGAATTTTTTTTTGAAAAATTTTTTTTTGGGAAATTTATTAGTGAAAAAAATCCGGATTAAAAATTCCGTTACTTTGGCCTTATGTTTGTCGTTGCAAAGGTCTTTGAAATATCTATCATCAGATATCCATATTGTCTATGATAATGACTTTGTAATCCAGATATAAAACAAAAATAGGTCAAAAATCGAGGTTGTTCCGGTATTTTTTTTTTTTGATCGATTTGAAATAGCAACCGAACCGGGTCTACAACAGATATATTGATGTGTGAATTATGTGTGTAAGTTAGTTAAAGGCTCCGGAAAGTTGATTTCAACATACAAACGGACAGACGGACATGGTTATATAGACTCCGCTATCTATGTATAACGATCCAGAATATATGAGTGACAAACTTATATATACCCTTGCCACTCATGGTGAAGGGTATAATAGTATAAATCCTGATAATTAATTGAAACTTGAAAGGAAATATAATGAAAAATATCCTTAATATTGATGAAAACGCATAGTAATATTTATTTGTATTTTATAGAATTTTTTCAATACTATCAACTTTCTATATAATCTTTATATTTAAACCTTACAACCGACCCCTTCCCGTTTGCAATAACTTAAAACTGAAACCGATGTTTCAATATTCTTCTGTTATTTGGAAACTCTAACAAAAAGTATTCGCAACCAATAAAAAAATAACCATTAAGAAGCTTTTTTTAAAATTACTTCAACTAATCCTTATTCCGAACGTGACGAGAAAATATATCGAATAATAAATGTCACGTGCAAAATCAGAAAAAAGCTTGTAAAAAGAAACGTTCCAAATGTTTCCATATGAAATTCACATTATTATACTTTTGTTTTAAAAAAATGCTTTAAATTATTATGTCCCAATTCGCAGAATTTTGTTTATTGCTTATATATTGAAGACACAAAATGACCAAACCAAATTTATGCACTAACCGTAGTGATAAATACTAATGCTACAGAGAATAGACATGGTTGTGGTAAAAACAATCTAAGAGCAACAATATATTATAATAAGGTTTATGATTGTAGTCCAAACATATTATGATCATTATTAATGTCATAAAATATCATATTATGATAACTTTGTGTCATGTTATGCCTACTTCAGAACATATTATGATCATGCATATTTATTTTATGATCATATTGGGTTATAATGTGATGTTATAAGATCACATTATGATTAATAGGAAAATACTAGAACAAATTATTGCGACTATCATCATATTATAATTCAAAGTAATCATATTGTCATTAATAGTAATTTTTGGAAATACCAAATTTAGTTTTAATGTGCTAAATTCCCAATACACATGTTCTATTTTTCACATTAGTAACACATGAGGCCTGGCCAGACTCCATATTTATATCGGTATAAACACATAAAAATTATGCTTAATGAAACTATTTGTGAATGCATTGAACCAAAATTCTGAAGCTTTCGAATATTTAAAAGGATTATTTCCTAAATTATCAGGAGCGAAGATGAAATCAGGAATCTTAGTAGGACCACAAATAAAAAAATACAGTGATGAATTCACAATATTACTCAATACCATAGAAAAACAAGCCTGTAACAGTTTTAAAGATGTAGTTAATGGTTTTCTTGGATACAACAGAACAGATAATTATAAAGATTTAAGTCAATCAAAAAATAAATTTTTTTTAGGATTTTAGTGAGATCTTCTGAAATAATCTTTAAAAATAAGAATATAATTTAAATGTTTTCCTTTTAAACCATTTTTTCTTTAGATTTAATAAAACTTGATTTGTAAAAAAACTCTCGCTGATTTTGGATGTTAGAGAAATCGAAAGTATGGCATGATAAAGAATATCCAATATCTCATGCATAGGAAATACCTATGCATATATATAAAAAATATGTAATTTTACTTTGACATTTGTATTTGAATTAAAACGGAAAACTAAATACAAACAAATATGTAAAAGTGCAAAAAAGAAGAAATTTCGGTTAATCGACTCAAATTAATCTGTTTATTTGTTATTTGAAAATCGGCAATTTTAAATTATTTGGACAGTTAACCGACCAAAATTAATCGGTTAATCGATTGAATACCCTAATGCCTACTCAGAAGAGTGTTTTCACTAAGATGTGATGGACTTTGAAGGGCAGTATAACGAAAATATGATGGGAGACTAAATTTGGGGTTTAATACGAGAAAGTTTATACAAACATAAGAAAATTACAAAAAATTTAAATTTCTGAACTTTATTTTATTTTAGTTTCTATCTCTAAGCTATTATTTATAAATATTCTGGAATTAAAAATACTATAAAGTTCAGCAAAAAAATGTTCTTTGTAATGAATAATAAAATTTTGAGAAAATCAGTTATTATTCTTAGATATAGAAAAGTTTGTCTTGTTTCCACAAAAACAAACTTTGAAAAAAAAAAAAATTATTTTTCCGATTATTTGCAACATAAAATAAACTAAAAAATTACATTTAGAAGTCAGACCCAAAGTCGTGTCGACCGGTGTTATTATAAAGAAAATTGTATTTGTCGCAACCATGCCGAACTATGTTTATACATTGCACCACCATAGTGGGGAGGGTGGTATTATGCGTTTGTGCAGATGTTTGTAACGCCCAAAAATATTAGTCTAACAATCAACTTAAAGTATAACGATCGACTCAGAATCACTTCCTGAGTAGATTAAACGTTGTCCCTTCGTCTGGCTGGTTGGTTGGCTGGATGTCCATGTAAACCTTGTGCGCAAAGTACGGATCGCAATTTTAAAGATATTTCGATAAAATTTGGTACAAACAATTATTTCGGCCCAAGGACGAAGCCTATTGAAACTGCCTGAAATCGGTTCATTATTTCACCCAGCCCTAATACAAATGTCCTGCTGAAATTGGACATTATCCGTCATGAATGTTTAATTCATATAGGTATCTACAAAAATTTCACTCCAAATAAGTTTTATATATACGGAAATCATGTCACCTAATTTTATGATTTATAATCAGTCATAGCTCCCATATAAGAGCCGTTTCCGAAAATCACTTTACTGAGCATAAATCTCTTCAAAATGTTGCTGTACACATAAAATTCAACACAAATAACTCTCATATAAACATAAACAACATGACAAAATTACATGGCGATCGGCCCATAATTAGTCATAGCTTCCATATACTCATTATCATTACGAAAATAAATGATTGACATTTTAAAAGCAAAATGATTTTGCTCATTTACTTATATGGTTGGCTTGACCGATCATACTTTTTTACTTGTTTTTCTCTGCTTGTAGCGAAATATGGAAAGAAACAAATTTTTAAGATTTTTTTTACATTTTACACCTCAAAGGTGTTTTGGTTCGTGAACGCGACATTCGTTGTGGGCCTTAAAAATTACCATAGCTGTATTTTTTCCTGCAAATAAAAATAATGACTCTCATATTACAAAAAATTCACTAATTTTTGTTTGCACAATTTAATTCCAATACCATATTTTAATATACATTTAAATCTCGATATGACTAGAGGGTTTTTTTGATAAAAATCCATTTTTCTTTTAAATTTATTCATAGATTATTGATGTTTTTTTTTTCTTATTTTTCTATTTCTTCTCTACAACCTATGGCTACAACAACTGAATATACATACATATATCCAAGAAGAAAAAGAATTAGAGCAAAAAAAGAAATATATATATTTAAAAAATATATAATACAATTATTTCCCCAAAGTATTTGCAATCTAACAAACAGATTGTTTGAATATAAAATTTATTCTCAAATGCACACAAGATGCTCAGCATGTTCAAGGGAAAAAACACCAGACACTAACACACAGTACAACTCTCTAGCCCACACAAGCAGAACAATAAGACAATTTTACTTTTAAAATGAAGAAAATAGAAGAGGAAACGAAACAATACGTTTGCGTAGAGGAAAATGAAGGAAAGGTGTAACACTTGAGAAGAAATGCACGTACTATATTTACGTGAATATTACATACATATTTACATTCATAGATTTCATTGCAGTGTGTGCATTTGTAAGCACTTTTATATTCAAGAAAAACTCTGAATTGAAGAATGGGAATGCATCATTATTTCCTGTAAAACCGGAAGAAATATAATTGAAGTGAACAAGAGAATACGTCAATATTAATAAAAATAATAATAATAATGCTAAAAAAAAGAGAATATATAGCATTTAAACATTTAACAAGGAACATAGAATGCTATATTTAAATCACAAAAAGGGATAGAAATTTAATATTAAAAATGGTTTTCATAAGGTTTTCATAAAAAACACATTAATTACATAAAATGCTAATTAAAGTAACTGCATAATTTAAATCGTAATTAAAATATATTCATTTCAACAGGGATTAATAAAACATTTGGATGTATATAACTAGTTGAAATATTTGTTATTTTACTTAGTTGTTTGTCAGCAGTAGTCCATTTTAATTTTATTTATTTTTCTGTGTAAAAACAAAATATACAGTTAAATGCATTTAAATCCATTAGTACGTAAAAGTTAACCAACTATCTTGATTTGGTATTATGTATAGATACTGTCACTGCTACTTTTACTGTTGCTTCGTCAGGGACCATTAAAGTTTTCTATTTTTGTGGCAAAACTCGAGTAACGCATTTCAAATACTCTCAAAATACAGCTTTTCGACAAAAAAACAAAAACTAAATAAAATTGTATTTATATGTATAAAACAATTCATATATTTAGAGGGTGACAATAATTGTTGAAGCTCCTAAATCTCCTCCAGATGATCTTTATGTTATCTACTCTATATGAGCGTTAGAAAGTTAATTTAAAGACGTTGTTCTGTATGTTAAAATCAGCTTTCCAAAGATTTCATATATGGGAATTTTCATGGTCAAGATGATGTAAGAAAAATAAAGAAATCTTAAAAATTCCTTTTCTTGCTTCCATTTTAGTAGCACTATGATTAGTGCAAAAGGTATGTTTGGTCAAATTATTGTTTCCAATATATCAGCAATAAACATGAGTTGTGGAATGCTAAAAAGGTATATCTCGTTATTGACTGCATTTAGAATAAGGAGTGAGATCGAAAAAATCTTAACATACATATGTGTTAATAAAAATGAAACCACTAAACGTACAGTTTTAATTTTTTTTATTTGATTGAAATTATTATTACAATTTAAAAAAAATTATTTTTATAGTTTTAAACAATAGTGATGGATTCATGAACCTTTTCCGGAAACACTTCCATTAAGCTTTTAATAGTGCTTCCTGTCACTTTGTTTGAACAGGTAGATCTTCGCCGTTTAAAATCTACCACACTTTTGGACACCTTTTTTGTGCTCTTCAATTCTCTTTCAACTAGAGCCCATTATCCTTAGCTCCAGGCAGTTTGGAGGATTTGCCTCTTTTGATACAGATACCACATTATTGTTCTTGCGTATCATAGTGATAGGATGCCACATCAGGCGAAAAATAAGTGGACACACTAAGAAGACTTATGAATGGAAGCGTCCTCTTTTGTAAAGATTCATTGATGAAAATTTCGGTATTTATAGAGCCCTTTGTAACAAATGTTTGGCTTCTTTTGCTTGTTATACCTAGAACTTTTTGGGAAAATTTTCTGTTTTCGTGTCTATAACATTCCGTCGATCATCAGCAACATACAAATATTGACCAGGAAGTTGCGAAAAATTTCCATACGTACGTTTCGTCATCCATTATGCAGCAGGTATATATATTTTTTTTTAAATTTGACTTCAATTTCTGAGCTCTGTCTTTGGCCTGTAAATTTTTAGCAGAGTTCCTGTTAGGAACTTTTTGACCTTGAATGTTTTTAAACCTGCATAGGCTTTAACTTTTCGTACCAAATAGTCCAAGTACTGAGCTAACCGGACTTCTTTCCTACCGGATGTGTTGGGAACTCTTTTGAAAATGCTTTCTATTTAGTGGCTTTAGAAACATCATGTGGATCATTCCTCTTACATGAACCACGTTTTTTATCAACGGACAAGTTCTCCCGATACTGTTTAATAACATTGGAATTAGTTTGCCAGCAGACCTTTGATTGTTTGGTAAACTTTTTGTAGAACCAAGTTGGGTTTTGTTGAAAATATTTAATAATTTTTAGTACGCACTTTTTGCTCGTCACTTATTTTATTCAGATTAACAACAAATGAACATAATTGGCATTAAACATAATAACTGACATGCTTTACAAAGGTAACTTGTTCAAAAAAAAAAAAAATAATACTTGGATTAAAAGTTATAACGAAAAACGTATGTTAAGGTTTTTTCGATCTCAGTCCTTAGTGCAAATTGGAACATTATTTTCGAAAACCGTTTTTAGCAAACAAAAATATATTAATATGGCATTCAGTTTAGTATGGTTTAGCACGTGATATATTTCTCCGTCAAGTTTGTTACAAGCATTAGTTCAATTCAAATTCAACAAAAACTTTGTATTTATTTCTTAATTCGACTTATTTTTTAAATAGTGTCAACTGGCAATGCAATTTGTGCCTTATTTACTGATTTTCCCAATGTTTGCCTGCAAAGTTCAAACTAATCTTTCTATAGCTTTAATTTTTATCTCAGCTGCTTTATCGCTCTTTTCTTTATGCTTATCAATGTGTGAGTCTATCAATGTGCCCCAAATGTAACATTTATTCATTTTTCGGTCCACGTTCTACCCATCTACATAAAAATATATATGCATGTTAAAAAACTTTTTTTCTTCAAGATATAAAATTATGATAGCGAAGGCGACAAACTTTGAAAATCATAATTAAATATTTAGTGTAGTAATTATATGAAGTAACTTTTTCTTTAGTTTAAGTCAATAAATTAAAATAAACTAATAACAAACTAATAACAAACAATGATGTTGGTACAAGAATGTAACATGAGGCCCAGGAACAAAATCAAATGAAAATTGTTTTCGAGCTTATTTTGGAAATTTTGAATTTGTTGGTTTTAGATTTTAGTTGATAGAAAGCTGGTTTATTGCTCTTTTCTTTACAATTTAGTAGCGGATGTTTATCAATTTATTCCAATAAAAACTTTTATTTTTGAAGATATGTTAGCGAACCCGTCACACTTTGAAAATCAAAGTAAAATTTTTAGTGTTGTCATTATATGCAGTAACGTTTTCTTTAATTAAAGTCAATAAATTCTGACGTGAATTCAAATTTTCAGCCACTTGGCTTGAAGAAGTCTCTGAGTATTGATGTTAAACAATGATTTTGGTACAAGAACGCGACATTAGTATAAAACAAAATCAAATTAAAACTCAAATGTAGTATTTATTTGTACTCTTACTCAGAGCACAAGTAGGATATTGAAGAGAATGTTGTCTTAATAAATACGAACAAGTAAGTAGCCGATGTTAATAGAGTACCGAAAAAAAGAACATGTAATATGTGAACAACAAAAAAGGAAGTACCTTAAAAATCGTGTTCTCTTCATGTGGCACTGCAAGTATATGCAAATACAGATTTAATATCAGATTTAAGAATATATTTCTATAACTTTTATAAATAACAATTTTAAGATATGCATAAGTGAATAAATAACAAAATATATTATAAACTTAGCTCATTTATTTCCATTTCTTATGAAGAAGAAAATATAAAATTTAAATTGTATTTGCCAAACTTCACGTAGTACTGCAAGTACCTCGTGAAGTTTGGTTGTCGCTTGTTACTCGATATGTTCTCTTACGTATATTGAGAGTGCGTGCGTAAAACAAACCTGTACTTAACTAGTAAACATAAAGCCGAGTAACAACAAATACATATTCGGTAATTTTGTTATTCTCAAAAATATGAACATTATTTTTAAGTATAGTGCGGGTAAGTGCACACACTTTGCTAGTACATATGTACTACTTAACAACAATTCCATTCAAGCAAGGGTTTAATAAAAATTGGCATTTTCGCGGTCCCGAACAGGACACTTGTTCGCCTTTGAAAAGAAAAATTAAAGAAATTTTAAAAATGTCTTCTTGTTTAAATTTTTTAATAGCATTTTAGTAGCAGAAAGGTTTAGCGCTAAAGCTAGTTTTTTAGATGTGCTATGTATGATTTGCCAAAATATATGCAACTAACAAGGAATCAAGAACTTATTTAGAAAAATTCAAAAATCTTAAAGCATTTTTGAAACTTAAATAGAATACAGTGGCTTTCTGTGATTTTAGCTATGTTGAAATATCTGCATTCGTTTTTTTTGCAACTTTAAGTATGATGTAGCACGCGACATCTAATTCTTATTAGTTCAAGTGATTTCTACGTTTCGTATTTATTATTTTTAATATTCACATACTAAGGCCATTGTTAATGCATTATCTGCCTTCTTTACTGATTAACTAAATCACTATTTCCTTTAGCATAATTTACCTTTCCACAGAGCAACTTTTTCTGCCTTATACTATATTTCTTCCTTCTTTATTTCAGCAGGAACTCCTTGACTAAATAATTTATTTAAGGACGAAGTATAAAATCAATAGCAATGTCTGTCTGTCTGTCTGTCTGTCTGTCTGTCTGTCTGTCTGTCTGTCTGTCTGTCTGTCTGTCTGTCTGTCTGTCTGTCTGTCTGTCTGTCTGTCTGTCTGTCTGTCTGTCTGTCTGTCTGTCTGTCTGTCTGTCTGTCTGTCTGTCTGTCTGTCTGTCTGTCTGTCTGTCTGTCTGTCTGTCTGTCTGTCTGTCTGTCTGTCTGTCTGTCTGTCTGTCTGTCTGTCTGTCTGTCTGTCTGTCTGTCTGTCTGTCTGTCTGTCTGTCTGTCTGTCTGTCTATCTGTCTGTCTGTCTGTCTGTCTGTTTGTGGCTGAGATATAAGGGCCAACTTCGATTTTTGGAATATTTTTGATCTATATCTGGATTACTAAGTCATTAATATTGACAATATGGATATCAAATCATAGATATTTCAAAGTCTATTGTAACGATCTGCCGAATATAGCTCTCTTACTTGTTTAATGTACAATAGACTTATCTGAAAATCTCTTCCCAAAAAGAAGTTGATTTTTCAAATATTTGTCAATTGTTTAACTAAAATAACTAAAGAGTCATTGTTAAAGATACTTTACTAACTTGTAGATAGCATATTTCTTCTGCGTATTCGAAGAATATATTTGTTTTGTAAGTAGCTCAAAAATATAAAAGTTTTCTGCTAAATTGATACATCAGGAGTTAATTTTTTAGAAAACCTGTAGATAGGTCTTATTTGATAAAATATTTGTTATATTTTTGTTTATTTCATAAAAAAACATCATGTGTCCCACAAATTCTCTGCCACACTCTCCGCAAAAAACACTTTTAACGAAATGCAATGCAAAGCACCAAACTCATTCGTACATTTGTGTATTGTTAAAGAGTAATAAATTTACAAATCTAATGGATTTTCTGCAAATTCTAGTGAGTGTTTCTTTAAAAACAAAATGCAATACAACATCAACCAGCACCACACCCACAACTGACAGACACATGCTTGCAACAAGCTGCAGCATAAATAGTTACACGTACACATGAACATACATACACAACTTTTGAAACGTTTACATGTCTGTATTTATTGCTTAAGACTAAAAGTGCAACATTAAAGGATTCTTTGAAAAGTACTTCATTGTAGAACACACATAAATACTCGCCCATCTGTACATACTGATACGAGTTTTAAAACACTCACAAAGTTGTTACTCTTGAAAAAACACTGGTATTTTTTTAAGGCACGATCCTTTGAAACATGTATGTATGTTCATTGGAATACATTCAAAATACATATTACACTTATGCTGCAAGAAATGGAGAATGGACGTATTTTGCTTTACATAATGTATATATATTTAAAATATATCTTATATAAAACTACAAATACATGTGTACATTGTACACCAGTTTACAATAGGTTGGCCCTTATTTAGCAGATTTTTTTTAAGAATTTTGTACCAACAAAGCTTCATATGAGGAAAGTTTTGCTTTAGTTCTTTAATTCGATAAAAAGTGCCGCTGAAGCACATGGTGAATATGTTCCATTTTTTCAACGTGCGAGATATGGTTTGTGCGGTTCAGAAGTGGTGATTTCGACACGGTAGACAAAGATCGCCCAGGCCAGCTAAAAAAGCTTGAAGACCAAGCATTGGAGACATTACTCCATAAAGATTGTTATCAAACTCAACAACAGCATACAATATCATTGACGGCTACTCAAGGAGCATTTTCAAAATGTTTCCGAGTAGCAGGATTCATCCAAAAGCAGATAAATTGTGTACCGAAATGATGCTTGAAAATCATTTTTGCACGGAATCATTATTTGCGATGAAAAATGGATCCATTACGATAATACTAAGCGTAAAAGATCGAACCTGAAGCCCGTCAAACCAACCGAATCGACAACAAAGTCAAGTATTCATGGCGCTAAGGTAATGTTCTGTATTTGGTGGGACCAAACGGGTCCTATCTACTATGAGCTGAAATATGACTCAACTGATTCGTTTAGCCGAAAAACGCCCAGAATATGCGGTCAGACATGAAACCTTAATATTCCATCATGACAATGGTCTGTCGCATTACGCAATACCTGCTTAAAACTATTTAGAATGAAGTGATTTGGAAATTTTGCCTCACCCACCTTATAGTTCAAACCTTGTCCCGTCCGACTGCTTTTTCTTTCGATCGATGCAGAACGCTCTCTCTGAGATACGTTTCAAGGTGCTAGCAGGTTTAACATATACAAGTTTGTAATGGAAAAGAGTTCTGTAATGGATAAGTATTATTTTTCAACTGCAGCGCTCTTCCTTTTTCCATAATAAAATGTGTCTCTATTAAATTTCTTAATAGAAATTTGTTCAGGTCTTTAAGTTTCCATTTATTCCAATGAACAAAAAATACTGCAAAGGTTACATCGCCCTATTCGAATATTTAAATTCATAGTTGCTAATTTTTAATATAGCCACATAAGGACTGAGATCGAAAAATTCTTAACACACGTTTTTCATTAAAATTTTTAACCCAAGTTAAAGGCATGTCAGTTTTCATGTTTAATGTGAATTATGTTCATTTGTTGTTAATCTAATTAAAATCAGTGACCAGAAAAAAGTGCGAATTAAAATTATTAAATATTTTCAACAAAACCCAACTTGGTCCTAGAAAAAGTTGGCCAAAAAATCAAAGGTCTGCCGTCAAACTGTTTCCAATGTTATTCAACAGTACCGGGAGAAATTGTCCGCTGATAGAAAACCTGGTTCACGTAGAAGGAATGGTTCACATGATGTTTCTAAAGCCAAAAAAATATAAAGCTTTTTCAAAAGAGCTCTCAACACATCCGGTAGGAAAGCAGCGCGGTTAGCTCAGTGCTCGGACTATTTGGTTCGAAAAGTTAAAGCCAATGCAGGTTTAAAAACATACAAGGCTTAAAAAGTTCCTGACAGGAACGCTGCTAAAAATTTAGAGGCCAAAAACAGAGCACGGATATTGAAGTCAAATTTCATAAAAATTATTCCTGCGTATGTTCTGGCAGATTTTTCGCAGCTTCCGGGTCAAAAATTTTGATGTTGCTGATGCTTGAGGAAAAGTTTAAGGAAAGTTGAAGGAAAGTTTAGGACCCAATAACAGACAAAACTTCCAAAAATGTTCTTGGTATGGCAAGCAATATGCAGTTGCGGCAAAAAGCCAAACATTCGTTACAAAGGGCTCTATAAATACCGAAATTTACATCAAGGAATGTTTACAATAATGTTTCCATTCAAAGGACTTCTTAATGTGTACACTTATTTTTGGCCTGATTTGGCATCCAATGTGGTAAGAAAGGTTTTGAGTGGTACCAGAACAATAATGTGGTATTTGTTCCAAGAGAGGCAATTCCTCCAAACTGCCTGGTGCTGAGTCCAGTGGATAGATATTGGGCTCTTGTCAAAAGAGAATTGAAGAGCACAAAAAAGGTGTCCAAAAGTGTGGTAGATTTTAAACGGTGATGGACAACCTGTTCGAACAAAGTGACAGAAATCACTATAAAAACCATAATGGAAGGGTTTCCGAAAAAGTTTCAAGATTTCATCACAATTGATTAGAACTATAAAAATATTTTTTATTTTTTTTTTTGTAAATTGTAATAATAATTTCAATCAACTAATCAAAACTGTAAGTTTAGTGGTTTCGTTTTTATTAACATTAAGAAACATTAACATTAAGAATTTTTCGATCTCAGTCCTTACATAACTGACTCCGAAAAGCAATAATAACCGTATTTTCAAATCCAGAATATTCCACTACTGCTCAGCAAATAACATCGAAATACAAAAATTTCGCATATGAAAAATTAATAAAAAAAATTCATAAAATTTAAAATATTAGGTTATTATTTATTTTTTTATGGGAAAACAGTCTACGAGATATATTTTTTAGAAACATTTTTAGCAAATTTTACCAAAACCTTAATTTCCTTGATATTCACCATTTGCAAATCAGTCCATATGCTTAGTAATAATATATTTTACAAATATTACATTTACGTTTTTAATGCTCATGTAGGGTTTATTAGAATTGAACATAATTTTTTGGAAATTACGTTTCAAACTAATTTTGAAAATGGAAAATTTGTTATTCGAAATAAGCATGATTTTTTTTTTGGTATTAAATTATAATCACCCTTATCGCGAGTCAATATTTCACATGAAATATTTTCCCATTTCTCGTTCATGAATTTTGTTCACGTGAAAAAATTCCCCATGTTGTGAAATTTTTAGACGGATTTTTGTAAACAATATACAGCTGTTACAAACAAAATGAACTATTGTGAATGCAAAATTCATGGGAATTGCACGATAGCAAATTTCATGGGAACATAAATTTCACATGTTTTTCACGATAGGGGTGTAACTGAAATATAAAAACCATTTAGGATTTTTTTCAACAATCCGTATCCAATTTTGTTAATATTTTCAGCATTTGGTTTTCAAATAAGATATTGGGAGCATCGAAGAAGTAAAAAATAGGGGCCACCCTAGTGTGTAAATATGTGTACAGATTTATATGCATTTGTAGGAACTGGTGTTTCTTATTAGCAAGAAAATCTTAAATTATTCCAAAAATATGTACAGAAAAGAATATTAACTTTAATACAAATTTATTATTTTACCAATAATATACATATTATTTCCATTCCGTTCACTTTAATACAGAAAAACAGCTTATTTACATATAATTTATAAGCTTAAAGCGCCTTTAAAATAAATATTACTAACCATATTGATGATGTCTAACAATGTGCACAAAAAACTGACCTTATTGGGCAATCTTTTTCTTATGAAAAAAAGATTTCAATATGCCCTTTTTCTTGTTTTGCTGTACTGTGTTCATATCTCTGCCATACTCAGTTGATTAGTATTTGATTGATATAGAGTATATTAAAAATGTAACCATAAATATTTAGAACAGACATTCAATTTAATCTCTTTAATTTTGCAAATTGCTATTTATTATATTTGAACTGCAAAATGTTTACAAAGATAAATATTAATATACTTATGTATTTTTCGTTTTAAATATTAAAATATATGAATTTATTTAAAAGTAATGACATGGTTCTAAGAAACAGGTTTTGGATATGTATTTGTATAAAAGCTTTAAGTTTTATACGATGTATTTGAATTTATTGTTCATTTATCAAATGCAATATTTATAAGAAGTAACCAATAAAGTTATTGAATTCAATAGAGATTTTTAAGGAGAAATTTATTTATTTCGAGTTTTTCATTCTACAGAAATGTGTCAATTTCAGTAGAAAACACTTTATTAAACTGCCAACAATTTATGATTGATATAGTCAATTAAAAGGAATATACTATTAAACCTTTTATACTTTACACCACCATAGTAAGGTGAGTATTGTGGGTTTGTGCTGATGTTTTGGAACGACACAAAAGTATTAGGGCAACACTCGCTTTTCCATTTTATGTCTGTCATATGTGAAAAGTTTTGTGATCAAACTAATGGTCGTAATTTTGTAGATACTTTATTGAAATTTCCCAGACGAGTTTGTTTTTGCTTAGAGAGTAACATTTCACCTAGCCACAATCAATAAAAATGTCGGTATCCACGTAGAACTCACTACAAATATGTTTTCTTTAACACTAAATTACATATTTAGCTTTAATTGGAATCGGCATAGTATTGTCCGTAGCTGGTCCACTTCCGTACAAATCTCTTAATTATGTCGAAAATATCGAAAGTAAATTTACCAATTAATATTTCTAGAAATCACACTTTAAATTGTTATGAGTATCGGTAGCTCCTAGAAAAGGTTCTATTTTGAAATACCGTCTGAAGCCATTAAATATGTTGATATAAAATCAAATTGGTATTTTGTGGACAGAAATTATTCTACCAGATTTATAATAATCAGTGCATAGTTGTCAATGGTTCCATATTGAGAAGTGGATCTGAAATTCTCTTCATCAGCCTTAATTATGCGATAAATTTAAGTATAACGATAATTCCCAGCAAAAAATGTTAAACATTAAAAATTTTACTATCCAAGCATTAACAAACATATTATTATTAACCTTCTGTTAAGATTTCTTTGAAACTTGAAAAGTATATTGAGGATGAACTAAACTTGATTGTCTTTGTACGCATGAATTTTAAATACAGGAAACACTACAGTGGACAAAATTTAAAGCCGGAAACACTTCCATTAAGGTTTTTATAGTGCTTTCTATCACTTTGTTCGAACAAGTAGCCCATCTCCGTTTAAAATCTACCACACTTTTTTGTGCTCTTCAATTCACTTTTAACAAGAGCCCAATATCTCTCCACTGGCCTTAGCACCAGGCAGTTTGGAGAATTTACCATAGTGACGGATGCCAAATCAGACCAAAAATAAGTGGACACATTAAGAAGTCTTATGAATGGAAGCATGCTCTTTTGTAAGCATTCCTTGATATAAATTTTGGTATTTATAGAGCCCTTTTTAACAAATGATTGGCTTCTTTTGTCGCAACAACATATTGCTTGCCATACCAAGAACTTTTTGGGAAATTTTGTCTGCTTTTGGGTTCTAAACTTTTCTACAACATTCCCTCGAGCATCAGCAACATAAAAATATCGATCCGGAAGCTGGGAGAAATTTTTCGGAACATACGTTTTGTCATCCATTATGCATTTTATAAAATTTAACTTAAATTTCCGTGCTCTATCTTTGGCCTCTAAATTTTTAGCAGAGTTCCTGTCAGGAACTTCTTGAGCCTTGTATGTTTTTAAACCTGCATTGGCTTTATCTTTTTGAACCAAATAGTCCGAGCACTGAGCTAACCGGACTGCTTTCCCACCGGATGTGTTTGGAGATCTTTTGAAAATGCTTTCTATTTATGGGCTTAAGAAATAACTGACATGCTTTACAAAGGTAAGAATTTTTTGATCTCAGTCCTTAGTGGCAAAAATAAATCGATTTCAATGATATTTATCCTTATGAATTTCGTTAAGAAAGATAAGGAAAAGAAAAATATAAGATATTTTGAAATATTTGACTTAAAAAAAATAGTGGCCTATTTTTCGATCTCTAACAAAAATTAAAGCCAATGGAAGATAGTCACTTCAATACGATTGAACTTCAATTCTTCTACACTGGTTCGACTGAAAAAGAGTTTAGAAACGAAAAACTAACTAAAACCATGGTTCGCATAGAATAGATGTTAATTTTTTCCAAAACTATACATTTACTGTTGCGAACGTGACACATGGCGAAAATCAAAATGAAGTGTTTAGTGTGATTACTGCGTACATTAACTTTTATAAGTAAAAGCTTCTAAATTTGAATTCTTGTTAAAATTTTCAGCCATTAAAATTAAAACAATCACGGAATACTGAGCACAAACGATGATTTAGTTACATGAACGTGATATTATTTGGTGCAAGACTTAAAAATGCGTGATTTTTTCAAAGGTTTACATTTTATTTTGAAACATTTGAAAAATATAAATTAATTCAAGGTATTGACCATTGTAAGCTATGATCCTTTCCTATCTTTCTGGCGACATATGGATTCCGAGTCAAAAGAATTGCTTATATTTTGAGGCCAGGAGCAAATCAAGCCAATGTTGGATAGTTTGTTCCAAAGTGAAGCGTATCCCAGAAAGATCGTTCTGTATTGATCGAAACAAATAGTAGTTGGACGGGCAAGGTCTTGACTATAAGTCAAGAGAGCCAAAACTTTTCAACCACTTTAGTCTAAATAGTTTTTAACAGCTATTGCATAATGTGACCGAGCCGAAAAACTCATTCTATCAGGACAACGATAGAATGAGTTTTTCGGTCAATACGATTTAAACGAATCAGTTGCGTTCGGGACAAGTTCCGTGTGATGGTCAGGTCAGATTTTAGCAGCTCATAATAGATAGGACCCTTTTGGTCACAAAGATTTTGCAAGCGCTTGTTGAGTTTGACAATAAACTTCATGGAGAAATTCCTCTAATTCTCGGTCTCTAAACTTTTTTGGCTGGCTGAGCGATCTTTGTCTTCCATGTCAAGATCACCACTTATGAACCGAACAAACCATCTTTCGCACGTTGAAAACGATGGAACACATTAGCCAGATTTCAGCAGCTCATAATAGATAGGATCTTTTTGGTTTTACCAAATACATAGAAACGTTGAATCCGATGGAACAAATTCACCATAAGCTTTGGTGAGCAATCCGTGTTTCTGAACGTCACATTTTTTTTTCAAATTAAAGAAGTAATGCAAAACCTGCAGCATATGATGCACTGTTGACATAAAATTCGACATTTTCGAATTCAAAATGACATAAGTTATTAAAAATAAAAACCGCGTTGAAAGGATACGTAATCTATTGTAAATCCTGCAAATCAACTAAACAATTTTTGTGTTAATTTGTTGTTGATGGAATGATTTCATATGATGTGTGTCATTTTAATATAAATATGAAAGGCCTTGTTGAGAAACAATAAACTAAAAAGAAAATTTCGTTAAAATAAGCTAAGATGTAAACAAAATATATTTTTAGTTTTCTGGCTAATTTTCATATGATACGAATTATGATTGGATTGGAACTTAGAATGATTAGTTTGCTTATTAGCATTTTAATTTTCGGTCTCAGTATACCTTTTCAGAGGAAATACACTTATATAAAAATCATTTGAATGATACAAAGGTTAAGTAAACGTTACGAGCCTTTCAAACGTTTGAAAACATTTTAAATCGGTTAATAAATTACTAAAATCCTGCATGTATTTTTCCCTGTTTAAGGGAATTTAATTTAATTTTCAGAATCTTTTACTTGCTAATATGTTGTTATACAATTAATTGTAATTATGGATCCATGGTACGTATTAGTAATATTTTTTCCAAATTGCAAATATCAATTAAGTATACGTACCCTTATAAAAAAAAAAACATCAAATATTTGGCTCATTCATTTGAGCCTTTTCCACGAACTACAAACAATATACAATTCAATTGTCATGCTTTTTGTATATGTATCTTGAAAATATATTTCAATGACTCTATATAACAGATAATAAAAACCAAATGTGTGTGTGTATGTTGTATAGTAGACAAAAAGTCTGTGTAAAACCTTATATTCTATATACATTTAAACGTTTTGTGCAAATTGTGTATGCTGTGGCAGTAGAAATGTTAAATACATATTGATAGCAAGAGAGAAATGTATGTCAAACGGTTATCAAAGCAATGGGAAACATGTACAAATGGATAAAAACATGTACGCTGTCGTTAACAAGAAACTTAATAGCCATCACAATTAATATTTTTTTTTAACCTGTTTGTTGTTGTTGGTTTCTGTTTGCTGTATTGTCCATGTGATAGTTGGATAATTATATTTAATTCATAACTACTCGTACGATGTCAAACGGTAAGGGTTTATGCATGTAAGTGTATTTGATGGTTAAATTCTTATCATTAATTTATTAAACGATGGAATTTAACAGTTGTTGAAAATATTAACAAAAGCTTACATGTAGATTAGAGTATCCCAAAAAAAACACTCAAGCTTATAGGGTCAAATATTTTTGAGATTTTTTAATATTTTCGAAAGAGGTTTAGAGGTCGCTCAAGTCGAGTTTTTGCCAAAAATCGGGTTTGTTTTCCTTTTTTAGTTTTCTTCATAACTGTGTCAAAACCCACGATTTTTTTTACTTTTGAGGAATCATTATAAAATAATCATTTGAAGTCATTTTAAAAGCTTTATTTTTATGTTTTTACATTGAATTGGACCTATATTACAATCTTTCATTATTTTTTCATAAATTTTGTAAATAACGCTTTATAACTTTTAAAATTCTTATGAAGATGAAAAAACTAACAGTGCAGTTTGACAAAACAATTAATTTTTAGTAACAAATTTGCATGTGGAAAATGATGTGCCAGAATGAGGTTGGCTAACCTTAAGTCAATGTAACAACTTCTGAAATTCATTTTCAGATTCTTACATTGTAAGAATCCCAATACAGGATTTTTAAACAAAGCTAAACAGAATATGAACTGTAAATTGTAAGCTGTTTATTTTAATATCGTAAACTACAAAGCTGAAAACTGGAATAACTCAGGATAGGTAAAAGCAAGTTCAAAAATTATTTGTCCCTAAATTATTAAGAATTAATTAATATTTCACACTGCATTGTTAGTTTTTTCATTTTCATACAAATTTAGAAGTTATAAAGCCTTATTTACAAAATTAATGGAAAAATTACGAAAAATTGTATTGTAGAGCATCTTAATGAGCCAATTCATTGCAAAAACTAATAGTTTTTGAATACAAAAATAAACCGTGAACATTATTCATTTAAAAAGTTTCCTAAAAAAATCAAAAAAATTTTGGGTTTTTGACAAACCTCTAAACCTCTGCTGAAAAATCTCAAAAATACTTTACCCTATAAGCTTTTAAATTAGGCTTGAGCACCCATGGAAATAAAGAAAAACTTTTTTTGGAACACAATAATGCGGTTACCAAAAATATGAAGGCACTTTGAGCTGTTTTCAGAAAGATAAAATCCGTACAACTCTTTCGAAGAGCACCAAACACTTCTATCAGAAAAGTAGCTCTTAAAGTTAAATGCGCCGATTATTTTGTGCGCAGACCCAAAGCTAATGCTAGGTTAAAGTCGTGTAAAGTTCTGAATGTTCCAAAATGAGGCCATTAAAAAAAAAATAAACCTGTTGTGTGGTGGATGATGAAAGTTATGTACTGGAAGACTTTTCATAACTTCCTGGTCAAGATTTGTATGTGACTGATGAACGAAATAATGTTCAGGAGCAACACCAGACAATAAAAAATTCCCCAAGAAGTTTCGGTACCGTGAAATAACTCCCGAATGAAATAAATCCCATCAAAAATGAAATAATTCCCAAACTTGAAAAATGAAAGAACTACCAAAGGGTAAAATTAAATAACTCCCAATAATCGACGATTTTATAATTTTAAAAATATTAGTCCCAAAAAAAGCGAAATAACTCCTAATGAAATAAATCCTAATATAAATGAAATAATTCCCAATCCGAAGCAATTTATTTATGTAATCTAACTCCCAATGGAATAAAGAACTACAAAGGTGGTATTATTCTTTGCTCACCAAACATATTTTGCATTGAAGGCCTATGGCGTAGCGCAAAGGTTTCCTCCTCTGGGGTGTATCAAAAACTGGCTTCGCTCAGAAAAGTTGTTTTGCATTGTAGGCTTTCGGCCGGGCGCTACGATTTTCTCCTCTGGCTTCGCTAAGAAAAGATTTCTTTCATTGCAGAAAGGTTTTATAATATTTCAGAAAACGGATTTTCATTTCGTACCAGAGTAAGAAATCGTTGCGACCTGACAAAGGCCGACAATGCAAAGATAATATTTTTTGAGCGAAGCCGGTTTTTGATACACCCCAGAGGAGAAAATCTTAGCAAAAAGTTTATAGCATGCGAAGCCGGTTTTTAATATACTTTAAAAATTAAATAACTCCCAATACAGTGAAATTACTCCTAATTCCCAAAGTTAAAAAAATATGTCATTGGGAGTTGTTTCCTTGGGTGTTATTTCATTATGAAATAACTAGAACACAGGAAAGGTATCCCAGGACATGTTCGATTTTAAGTGTAAGTGGACCACATCCTCCAAATAGGTAACGGAAGTAACTATAAAATCATTTATTTCAATGGTAGAAAAGTGCTTCTTTAAAATTCGTTGTGGTCGTACAAGCTCGGAACAACACCCAGTTGAGTTGTCTACAACCAAAACAATTGTAAGTATCAGAAATCTGATTAGTTTTTCTAAGTTATATTCCAATTATCATTTATTTTGAAAGAGTCCCACTGTGTAGGGGATAAATAGTAACTTAAGGGCGAAAATATGGAAAGATATGTAATACAAATATGTAAACATGCATTTTTATTTAAATTTTTATCTTACAGGAGACACAAAATGTGTTCTTCTAAACTGTGATTATAATGACTTCATGATCACATTTTAGTAGAAGTGCGTTGGCAACTTGTAAGGACTAAGTACATTTTCTAATAATATTTTGTTAATTATTATTATCGTTTTAACTTGATATTAGATTTAAAGCCTCCGTTGCTACTAAAGTTACTATCAGAAGACAATGGTGAAAAGTCTTTGATATCAGGAGTCAGGATAACAGATTTTAAAATTATTCAAAATTTCCAAAAAAAAAAAAAATTATGAATTAAAATAAAATGGACTTTGCACTTTTTCATACCACAAAATGAATTTAACACGTTTACATACCGCAGTATAATAAAGAAAAACAGAAAACGAAATGATTGTAAACAGAAAACCTGCTCTAATCAAGGCTTTTAGCAAGCAATCTCTTCATTCAAGTTTAACATCCAATGATCTTTATCTATAGTTTATTAAACTTAAAAAAAGTGGGAAAACCGAAACCCATAATCTACACACCGGATTACAAATGGATTGTCAGTATCAGTTGACTAGTTACGCCTAGCATACTTCTGGTGTGTAAAATATTTACAACATAAAGTGAAACATTGCAATAGTTTAAAGTAACAACAAAACTTTGGATTATTTTGGATATGGCTCAAAAATATATAAATTAAAATCAGCTGCGTACTTTAATTATACAAGATATTTTTGTCATTAAAAAACTCAAGAAACTCATGTTGATAAAAGTGTAATTTATGTAAACCTTAATTTTGGAGAAAGGCCTAATTTTATTATAAAAAATAACTTTTTTCCACAATACTCCAATGTTTCGGTGTCGAAAATAGTACTCTATGGTTATTGTGCATACAAATTCGAGCGAATTTCATATCAAAACAATTTACAAAATAACCCCACTGTTAGAGTTTTTGTAATAAATCATTTGAAAATAATAATTTGTTTTCGATATTTTATCATATTTCTTAAAGTTATTAACTTATATACGAGACTTGCAGTTAATAAGACTCAAGTTAATAATCCAACATTATTATAACGCATGTTGTGAAAGATTTATCAATAAAATTAATAACAAAGGATTTGTGGAATTTATCAAATATAAACATCTGTTTATTTATACTTACTTATATTATTTTTAGTTTATATACCCTACAATATGAACATTCAAAATGTTTTGGGGTGTTGGTTCTAAATACAATACGTATCTAGATCTCACTAGGCATGGAATTGACAACACTCGTAGTTTTTATCGGTATAAAATCAATAAATTATATTGTGTTCGAACTAGGAAAATAAGTTATGGGAGGCAGGATAGAGGGAGTAGTGTTTGTGGACATTTGATTTAAATTATCCTATATTGAAAGTGACATGATATACTTCAGCAGGAAACTTATGCCACATACGAACTTTACGGTGAAAGAACGAATTTTACCTGTACCTATGCGATTAACTGTCCAGTCGACAAAGAATTTATGAGCCTTCGCCAAAGAACGTGTATTGCGTAAAAAACTAGAAGTTTCAGAAACTAATTCCCTAATTTCAGCACAGCACATTCCATTGTAGTTCCAAGGAGTCAATAGAGCTGGATATTGTCAACGATAAGCAGCTTCGCCCTCTCCTGTACACGGTCGAGATACGGCTCGAGAGACTTCGAAGCAGCTGCCCATACATGAGAGTTGTATTCCATTTTGGGTCGGATATAAGTTTTGTGTATTGTTAGGATATCAGATGGTGTGTATTTCCAACAACGTTTTAGAAAACCAAAACATTTGAATGCATTCTTCTTTAATATTTATACCACTAAAAAAACCAAATAAAGAAACATGATCTGTCGTGCGTTTGTGTGTTAACACACAACCTTGAGTCTTGCATGCATTTAAGTCAACTCTATCCCCATTCAAAAATTGTCACATAATTAGAGCAATTGTTGTTAATTGCTCTAAATACGAATATCCTTAAAAGTTGTAATATTGCATCTTTAAGAACGTCAAACTTCAATTTAATTCATTCTTACTGAACGATTTTTTTTTTTGCTGTGTCTTGTGTTGTAATGTTTCATTGCCAACTGACTACCTGTTGATCGAACCGGAGAAATGTATGGATATAATGGAATCATTCAATCAGCAAAAAATTTGGCCATCGCAACGAATCTGGATATTGTAACTTTAAGAAGAAAAATTCCCGAAAATTCCAAACAAAATCCAAACAAAATTTTGCAAAAATGTAAAAAAAAAGATTCCCGGAAATTCCCTGTAAAATTTTCCCTACACAGAACTCATCCTGATGCTCATTCGCCAGCTGGCTGGTGGTGGCGTATTGTTCTACAATGGCCGAAACCAACTCATTATCCAGGAACGTTACACTCCACATGATATTTATTAAGAAATTATGTCTCTTTTTTTATATTTTATTTTTAAAATTTAAAATTTATTTTTTGTTTTGTTTATTGAATTAAAATATAAAAGCAATTCGTTTCAGGTATATGTTAATAAATTTTTATTTTCTTTCACTTTTGACAATTCTGACCCATCCCCTTGAGGTAATTACCCCATACCTGGTGCGGTATCATAATTTTTGGTCACTTTATAAATGTAAAAACTTGCATAATAGGAAGTGATAAAAGTTATTGAAATAAGTAAAACTGTAGCCTACATTTCTAATTACTTGAAACAAGAACAAAGTTAAGAATATCTTTTGTGGGTTTTAAAAGAGTATGGCGAATGGTCCACTATTTATTGGGGTATTCAATAGATTAACCATTAATCGGTTAACCGATTAATATTGGTCAGTTAACTGTTCGAATAATTTAAAATTGCCGATTTTCAAATAACATATGAACCGATTAACCGATATTTCTGAGTACGAGCTTAAAGTATAAATATACATCGTCATTAATCATGTAAGTAAAACTGTAAGTGATGTAAACTTTTTAATAAATCAAATTAAAAACATCAAAAATTGCATACTTACGTAAAGTTGCAAGGAAACAAAGAGATTCACCTCAAACATGATGTAAAACATGTGTCAAGTACGGGGAGCAGCACGGCTCAAAAAATAAACGTACTTGTCCCGAAAAGGCCACAAAGTATAATAAGTATAAGACCGGCGTTGGCCTCATGGATCAGCGAAAAGTATTATTATTATTTACGCTTATTCTTTGATATTTTGGACATAGTACTTATCGACTCGTATATAGTCTGCCAGAAAATACATGAACCTAAACGAGTAGAAGGTCCACCATTGACAAGTTTCGAAGATCGTCAAATTGTATCAAGAAGTATGCTAAATAATTTCACCTCTAGGCTAAGAAGAAGGTCTAATGTAAAGGAAGGGGCCAAAAAAAAAATTGGAATGAAACACAATTTGCCAACACACAACATCCAAAAGGCCGGTAAAATGAAGAGATGTGTAAACTGTTGAAAAAAGCGCAAATATTAGCCATTTATTTAAAACCATTTGTAATTCTTTTATTACCTTTATGGTCTATAGGGAAAAATCTTTCCCAAAAAATCTGTGTTTTTGAATTTTTGTTTAATTTTATCTAAAATCACCTAAAAACCCGATTAGATAAAAATATTTGCTCATAGTTTCGTTATGGTTAAAATATTATTACAGAATATCTGACTAAAATCCTAAGAACATCTCAAGTACCATATTTTTTTGTTTGTTTTTATGATTATGTTCGTTTTATTATTGTAATAAAATACCTACTTAAAGTACACAAAATTCTTGGTTTTATTTTAAATTTAAAACTAAAATAGAAATTATTCGGATAATCGAATAATTTAAAATTAACCGATTATTAATCGATTAAATCTAAAACCCGATTAATTATTTGCTCGATTAACCGATTAAATCAGAAACCCGATTAACTGAATACCCTACTATTTGGACATAACTACGATACTGAACGAAAATTTTATTTTCTATCACCGATTGATTCAATTGCTTCATTTTTTACAGTTGGACTAAAAGCACTTCAAATAGTAGTATATAGAAAATTCGTTCCAAACTAAATAGTTTGCTGTTTTTATGTTTGGATTTTTATCAAAGAAACTAATGGCAAGATATAAAAGCTGACAATAAAATATATTTAATATATTAAAACAATGGTTTTTCTTTTACTATACTAAACAAAAGTGATTTTTTTTTTTTGTTTGTTTTGTATTATATTTCTATATTTTGTTTTGTTTTCCCTTTTCTTGTCTTCTTAATTTCGAGAAACGGCCTTCACTTTGATTTTGAATCCTTAACAAAACAGACTTAAAGGACACAACAGAAATAGTAGTTTATAAACCGAAAAAAATACAACATAGAAAAAACACTTTGTCTTAAATGTTATTGAAAAGAAAAGATGTTCAATAGATTTGAAAATGAATTTGTTGTCTAATCTAAATTGTCGTCTGTTTGTCGTGTTGTGAGTGTGTGTGTCTGAAATGTTGCTTTCATTCGCATTATCAAAGCGTTCTCTTAAGCGTTAGACATAAATAAAATTTGTTTCAGTTTTTCTTTTAAATTTTTTTCTTCTGTGATTTCAGTTTTCTATCATTTAAGTCCAATGCCTGATTATAGCCAGCCAAGTGTAATATCTATCTTAAGGGCTTCGGAAAAGAAATGAACGATAAACACTACATACAGACTCTCATGTTCATCAACACTTATACAAGTGTATAAAGAAAATAAAGAAATTTGTAAAACAAAACACTTTCAACACTCTCAGCCCCATTTTATCAATCTCTGGTTATTTTCTTTATCATGATGAGATACTGACAGTTTTTATACAAAAATTATATTAATTGAAAGTATATCGTTACGAAAACCGATAACCAGAGATTGAGAAAATGGAGCTAAGAATTATAGTTAAAGGAAACTTAGTTATTCACATGTATATAATATATGTATGTATTTATATTTACTAATACTTATATAACAATATAAGTATTTTATATGTAGGTGCTTATATAAACATGTTTTATATCAAATTTGACAAGAAAAATCTCTACATAGCAAATAGTACAAGACAAGTTAAGTTTAGATTAGTTCGAGAATGAAAAAAAAAATAAATCACAGTAAATAAAGTGTTGTTTTATTAATGTACATACATACATACGTATTTATAAAAACAAAAGGATAAAGAGTACGATATACTAACAAAATATGTGTGTGTTGAAGAAGTTATAAATATTTACAGTGAGGAACAATAATTTTTTCTAGCCCAATGTTTTATATGACATATATGATCGAAATTTTCACACGATAATTTCTTTGCAATCGGATGAGATTTAAGGGATAATTGAATGATGAATAAACAACAAGTGAAACGTTTTGAAACAGAGAAATGTTTCTGAAGAATCTTTCATAAAATTTTTTTTAAAATTTTATCTAGAGTTTTTATCAAAGGGACCAAACTATTGGGTGTATGACTAAAAACTGCAAAATTTTTTTTTCAAATTTTGTAGCTTTTTCTTTGAAACATTTGTACAATATAAATTTATTAAAATCATCTTTTGAATCAAGACAATATCGGATACTCTGCTCAAAGTGAAAAGTAGCGAGTTCAACTCAAGGCTTGGGCAGAATTTTGTTTACTTATTGTTTGTAATTACAATGATATTTAATTATATATTTATATGAACAACAATATAATTTAAATAAATGTGAATTATGTTGATTTTTATTTGTGTGTGAAAACCAGTTGCTAACGCTTAACAAAATAGCAAGGACGTTGTGTAGATTAACAACCTAAAATTATTGATGTTCGTGGGTTCAAGTCGTGTCCTAGCTAAAACAAATGTTCTTCTACGCATACATATCGCTTACAAAATAAATTATTGCAGGACAATGGCTTACATCGCAAACAAAAATAAGTACATTTTCTAGTAGAATAGCCAGTAGTGTTTTTGTCAAGTTCCCATTATTTTTTAAGCTGAGATTTTAAAGTGGTTTCTAGAAAACTGTTTCTCATCAATATAGGTTGCAGGCTACAAGGATATTCCAAAAAGGAATCTTATTAAAATAATAATGTACAAAATGAAAGGTAATGTTTTACAAAATATCAATGCTTTTATGATATTGTTTCAATTTATTATCCTTTTTGTTTAGGAAAAGGCTCTTTGGTGATAAACTCAGAAAACTAAAGCCCCACGATTAAATAAGAATATATTTTTACAAATCGGAAAACTAATACAAAGGTATACATTACAATATATTTGTAGTTTTTTTAATATTCTTCGAAATATTAGAACATTAGTACTAAATGTTAGCTATAGCTATTTTAACCATACAATGTCTTGTGATTGAGGAAGATTTATTTTTGGAAATATCCTTGTTGAAGGACAATTTTCCATACTGTATCCTGTTTTCAAAAGAATTCACCCCGGTGAGCTTCGCTACCCTAACCGTAGTAAAATAAAAATGTGAAAGGATTTTCATTAAGTAAATTCCAAAATATGTTAAATTGCTTATAATTCGTAAACTAAAGGCCCCAGAGCGAAAATATTGAAAATCTGTGATCACTCATATATCCCACCAAAGAGCCACCATTTATAACGAAAATTCCGAAATATCTACAATTGCTTATAATTCGTCAACTACAGGAGCTAGAGCTAAAATAATGTTAATCTGTGATCACTCATATTTCCAACCAAAAATTTATTTTCATAATGAAAATTCCAAAATTCGTCTACGGAGAAAAAAATATTTTTCTTCGATTCGTAACATTTTCGGTTAAACTTCATCCAGTGTTTATAAATTGATTCGTATAAAGTTTAAAGGCTGTCAAAATTATAATTCTGTAGATATTCGAAAATAACTGTTTACTTTGTATGGGTGGTACCACGCCCATTTATCTAATCCCGCCCATTTTCAAGCAATCATCGCACAATGGTAACAAAGTAAATCCCGCGAAGTTTTGCTGCTTTCACGATGATAGTGCACCAGATATACCATAATAATTATTTACTTTGTATGGGAGATACCACGCCCACTTGAAATTTCAAAATAAAGAGCAGTTAATTATTTCTTCCAAATATACAGGAATATATAGTGCAAATTTAAAAACGATCGGTCTAGTGGTTCAGTCTCCTATTAAGTACAAACAAATAAACATACATATAAAACACAAAATTACTAATTTTACCCGTTTGAAGGTAGACTTTTGAAAATGTACTTTCTAAATATATATTTTTGTGACTATGTTGAGCTAAATTAATAATGTGTTTCTTTTAAAACAAATATTTAATGTTAAAAACTAAAGGTAACCATTTTTCTTTTTTTTCACCTTTTTATACCTTTGTGCTCCAAGGTATGAAAATAGATATAGCCTATGGATGCTTCCAAGTAAGGATATTTCTATGTATGTTCCAAATATCAATCAAATCTGTTTAGTCTTTATTATTTCAGAACTAAAAGTACCAAGGTACCTGTTTTCTCCTTGTTTATCCCTTTCTGGTCCAAATATTGAAAAAGGATATAACCTATTGACGCTTCTAAGTAAGTTAAAAATTTCAATTAAATCGGTTTGCCGTTTAGGCGTAACTGTAGAACTAATAAACAAACAAAATTATATTTATATGGATTGAAATTGAGTACTTTTAAACAATTTTTATATACAATTTTAATCTCGATTAAAGAAAAACCCAAGCAAATTTAAAATGATTGATCAACTTCAAATTTTGTATGATCATAAAGAACCTGTGAACCGAGTTTTAACAAATTTAGAACAGTTTTGACAAATTTGCCTTCCCGAAAATGCTTGTTTTGTGCCCAAATTAAAAATTTAAATTAAATTAAAATGTATTAAGACTAAAGACATTGGATATTTCTGCAGATAACTTGCCAAGACTATTTATGTGAAATTTCATGTCAATCGGATCAGCCATATAGAAATGACACTCTTGTACGTATGATTGTTATAGACATTTAAATAAATCAATCATACGCACTCATGTTTAGTGCGCAGTGGTTTAGATCCTTTGTAGGCAAATAGAGGAATTTCTTTTTTGTGTGTGTATGGGTAAAAAATAAAATATATACAACAACATCAAGCAACTGAATGAAATATTTGTATTTTTACGTTATATTTCGCTCTATTGTTGTATGACGAAAATCTTTGTAGCCTGAACGCCTACCATGGGTTTAGATACAGTTTAGATCGTTCATAGGGAAAACGAGAAATTGTAGTTTGTGTGGAATTTCTTCGTTAAATGCTGTCAAGCAACTGAATGAAATATTTGTGTTTTTTACGATATTGTTGTGAGTGTTGTTTACGATCATGTTGTGCACGTGTAAATTTCCGAAAACCTTCGTAATCTGAACAATATGAACCCTAAATGATGCCCTATTTTTATTGCACATTTATGGAAGCCCTTCAAAAGGAATTGCTTGCCACTGTTGGTTGTCATATTTAATAATTGTTATTTATAATGCACTACTTTCTAGAGACTAAGAAACAAGAAGCTATACTACATTTAGTGTATATTGTATAGTGGAAAAATAAGGTGTCGCTGTTTCCATCTAAAATTAAAGTTTAATTTGTCTGAAGAGACCATTTCTCAAAATGCCATTATTTAATCATTATTTCGTATGTTGTGATTTATTTCATATTTCTCGCAAAGGAAATACATACAATTTAGGTAGTATGCGAAAGATGAAAGGCTTTCAATGCCGCGTAAGTTATTTTCGAGTAATTAAAAAAAAAAAAATATGCGAACTTTTGGAATTTTACGCAATAACTCAATTTTGTTTAAAATATTTAATTTAAATTCACCTATTACAAATCTCATATATTTTAATTTTCCGAAAGTTTCGAAAAATAAAATAAAATTCGAACTAAATTGAATTTATAATATACTAATTTTGACTAATTAGTTTGTAAAAACTGAAAGAAAATTAATACAATTATACGGAATGACCAAAGGTTCAATAGAATTAATTCTTAATTCCATTATCGAAATATACTTTATCTGTTAACCGTTTCGTTAATGAATTCATTGTAAATTAATTCGTAGGCTTGATTCTTTTGTACTTCAAATGTATTAAATTCATTCCATTGCTTATAAAATGAATTCCTTATTGAATTATTCATATTTTCTTGAATAATTAAATAGAAGAACAAATATTTTTCTTTAATTTGTATTACATTTGAATTAACAAAAACTTAATTATTCAAAGTTTGAATAAATTCTGTTATGAAATACAGTGCACTCGCGGTAACGTGAACTAGTTAAAACCAAAGGGTTCATGTTAGTGAAATTGTTCACGTTAGCGATTGTCAAATTTCATGGAAAAAATATAAAAAAATAATATAAACCTGTGTTTTACACGCTTGAACGTGAAACTCTTTTATTATTATTTTCATTATTAAAATATAAAACAAAAATTATTGATTTAAATGTATTACAAAGCAAAACGAGATTACGAGAAAATATTCATTGAAATAAAATTACATAGCAAATAAAATTACTCATTCGTTGACATACAAAAAATATTACTTTAGAGGACACAAACACATTCCCTAAACTTTAAAAATCGATTTTAATATATGTATTTCAGTGCTGTCTATATTCTTAGAAAACAAATGCAGTGAACAAAATTGTTCATGTTATAGAGCTTTCTGAGTTTGTTCACGTTACAGAGTAGTCAATGTAAACAAAAGCTTGTTCACGTTAGGCGGTGTTCACGTTACCGCGAGTGCACTGTAATTCTGGTATGAATCAGTTCAACTATGAATAAATTCCATTTAAATAAAAGCCTTTGAATAAAGCTAAAGAATTAGATGTTGGGAAGGTGTTTATGAAAAGAATTGTTGACGTGTTTTAATTCCGAATTAAGATTTTAGTGAAGCTCTGGTTAAGAATCATATTAAGTTTGGTTTTTATGGCTTAAAAATATTTCCTGGAATAATGAAATTTCATTTAAATTTAAAGAAAATATAAGTAAACTTTAACAGTTTCATCTGAAAAATTTTGCAAGCTTATGCTGACAGAAAATCAAACGACAGCAAACGAAATTTATTACCAAACTTTAAACTTTAAATATATTAGATATTAAAGTTGAGATCACCAACTCAGAATATCGGCAATAATTTTGTATAGTTAGTTTTGAAACGTTGATCGTTCGCTAAAATCATCATGATACATATTTTAACACTGACTGACAGTTTGATTGTCAATTCATTATAATCGAGATAAAGTTGTTTTAAAACATAAAGTCGTAATGTCTCTATCATAAAAATTGTTGCCACTACAATCATATATATGATTGCAATAATAATTTGAATCGTAACTTTAACATATTATGTTTGCCGCAATCATATAAGTTATTACAGTGACCATTGCTAAAAACCTTGCAGAAATGTTGAAATGGTTACGGTAAACATGTAAAACTATATTCTGTACTACATCCATAATAATTCATATGTCCTAATAAGCTTAAATACAATTATATTATGGTTGATCGGGTGTTATAATATGCATGGGATCAACCATAGCATGATTGTGCTAGGAATACAATTATAGTTATTACGATATTTTGTAATGAACAAATCATAATATTATGATCATAAAATTACTTGACAGCTACTATAAAATCCAATATGTCCAATATGATATATGTCCACTGCAACCATATTTTCTCTTTGCGCGTTTGTGAATATTCAAAAATCCTTGTCAAAATTTCATAATAATAAACTGAGTGACTGAGTCTTTTACGCTTTTATAAATTTACTAGCTGAATCCGGTATGCGTTATTATTTTGATTATTCTATTGTATTCGTATTTGAGGGCTACTTAACCAACCCATAGAACTAATACGCAAATGTATCTCCTATTTGGTGCAGCAGTTCTTGAGTTTGATGTAGATTTAAATATATTATAGATTTACTCTTAGATTAATTTCTATCGTTCATTAAATCACTTAACTCTTTAACATTTTATATCAACATTCTAGTTTAAACAAATTTCTTTAATAAATACTTAAGTAAATACACATTCTTTATTTAATTTATCCCACTAAAAAAAATCATTGAAATCTTAAAGTAATCTTAAGAAATTACCCCTTCTTTTTAAAACAGAAATAGACGACAAGTCATACTACCCTTGTTAAATGAGTGTGATGTCCTTAAGCAGCTGAAAATAAGAAGGAAAAAAAAACACAATAGTTGTGGCAGCAATCTTGGCATAATCAAGACGCCTTGACTGCTTAAGGACTTGTTGTCGATTTCAAAGTGTTTGTGTGTTTTTCATTCTTTAAGCTTTTTGAAGGAAAAATTTAAGCATTTACACATGTTTTTCATTGAGGACGATTAAGAAAGAAGAAAAAAAAAAAACATCATAATGCTCATATGTATGTTTGAGTAGATGGACATGTGTTAGGATTTTAATTTTTTTTTTTAGATTTCGTATTGTACTGTGTGAAAAGTTTATTGAACATTTGTAATGTTCTGAAAAAGAAGAAAATTGCCTAATAAGCAAATATTGATATTATTTTTCTTCCTTTTTTCTGTGTGTGTTTCTTTAATGTTTTGTTTTGTGGCATATAGTCTGGTATTTGTTACATCCATTTTTTTTGTACTTTAATAGTAAAATTTTTTGTTTTTTTTTCATTTCCATTTCTTTAACATTTCTTTGTTTAGATAATTCTCTTCTTTTATAAGAGCCAAACAACCATAATGAACATTACTCTTTATAGATGTTGCTGTTGGTGTTTTTTTATTTTTTTGAATCTTGTTTTCTTTTGAAGTTATCAAAAACGAGGGCGAAAACCAGTCCAAATGAAAAATAAAAATGTATCCGTATCGAAATGTTGATTAATCTTGTTTTTTTGCTTGAATTGAGATTTCTTTCTTTCTTTTTACTTATGTTGTGTATTTGGTTTTGTCAGTTGTTTGTATCGGATTTTTGTATTTTATTTGTTTTTCCTTTTGTAGGATGAACTGATGCTGCTATTTTCGTTGGCCTTATCAAGTTTCCAATTAAATGCTTAACGAAAACAAAAACTAATTAATATTAGTATTTATTTTATTTGTCGTAAATAGAGTTTGTATGCTGGTGTAAGCTTTATTATTTCTTTATTTCTTTTCTATTTCATTTCGATGTTCTTTTGATTTCCTTTTCTTGTGTCATTTGCTTGCTAAAATCTATAATAATATATTGTTAAAGGTCAGAGGTTAACCCAATTTGCTATAACTTATAAAGTGAATTGTAGTTAGGGCGTAACTTTTCATAGTTATTTCAAGAGCCTTTCATATTATTCTTGTAGAAAAATTACACGGTGATACAAAAGTGAACGAACATAATATGAAGCGGTTCTGTTTTGCTGGCATCTATTGAGTACAGAAAGAGTTATAGTTTTTCTCTGTCACTTCGTTTTAGTAAAATAATAGTCATCTTAAAGAGACAAATTCAAAACATCATGAATATGTTTTTTTAATTTTATTTAAAAATTATTTCTTTTGTTTGACAGATATGAGTTTTACCTTTCAAAAAGCAGCAGTTGGAATAATCAGGATGGTCCCAACCTAAAGCAAATTACTATCAGTTATGTTTTTGTTTTTTTTAGGAAGAACACTAAAGGATTTTTAAGAAAAAAAAAAACAAAAAGTCGAAATACATTTATCGCAAAAATTACCCAAATATGTTGACAATTGTCCATAGTACATAACGGCATTGATATATTGCTTCAAATACAAGTAATTGCTTTTTTGCTAAAAAATTTACATCTCAAGTGACATTTAATAGTGCAAATGAAATTGTCGTCAAAAAATAATAAGAACAATTACAAAGAAAGAGTAAAAAGTACTAATGTTGTTCACGGTTGCTTGGTTATAAAATTGAAAATAACCTTTGTCTACCGTGAACACCCTTTTAAATTGATTACTTTTAAATATTAAAATTTAGTTTAATGAATGCATATAATTTTCTCTTCATTAGATGCAAAGTTTAAATGTTTTTACTTATATACAGTGTTGGAAAAAAATAATAGAAACGAAAGCTTTTTTTCAAATTTTGTAAGTATATTGGTCAAGTTGAGTTTTCTTAAAAAAAATATATATTCAGTTTTGTTTATCAGATATATAACATAAGAAAAAACATAATCATTCGTCTGTTCTTTTATACTCTAATATATTATATGACTAACAATGTAAAGAGTCAATATTTTTACTGGAAAAAATAATAGAAACGCGTAAAAGGATTAAATTTTTAGAGGCACATCTTTATATTTTTTGTTAAAAAATGATTTTATTTTAATATTTTGTTGCTCTACCTTTGTTTTTCACAACTGAATTGCATATGCGACTCACGGAATCAAGAATTTTTTTTACAAACGTCCTAGTCAATGGAAAACTACTCTTCCTGGTTTTTTTCCCACTATTTGTCCTTATTTTTCGGACTGAAACCCTCCGTTTCCTCTTGAGCACTCCACAAATCAAACATCAAACATACCTCAAACCTATATGAATAAAAATTATCATCAAAAAATATTTTTTCTCATCTCAAACAGCTTCTCATAAATTCACAAATCAAACACAAACATTTTTTCTAATTTGTACAGGCCAACGTCCGTAGGATCAGCTAGTTAAACTAGAAATGCAATCGTTATCGCAAATTTCTCTTATTCCTTAGAGTTTAACTGAAAGTGATGAATACGAAAACGGAAAAACACCGACAAAAAAGTTTTACCTCTTTCAAATTTCATGAAAAATATATTTGTACACAGAAAAAATTAAATATTAAAATACTGAACAAACGTTTAGTTTTTCGGAATATTTATTAGGTTTTTTGCCCCCTGAATGCATGTAGTAGAAAACCGAATAAAACGTTCAGCATTACGTTGAACGTGCGTTCAGCTTTTTAGTATATAGAGTTCAGCTAATGCAAAAGTAAACGGGCGTTCAGGTTTTAACTATATTCGTTTAATTTTCGCAATACTGAACGAGAGTTTAGTTTTTTATCCGATACGTTCAATTTCTTCGTTACTGAACGTAAGCTTATTATTTTACCAGCTGCGTTCAGAAAATTAATTAAAAGATTTTTAAATGTTTTTTAATATTAAACAAATTTATTCAATATATTCTCACCGAAACCTGCTCTTCCGGATGAAATTCCCTGTATATGTCATCGACTATTATTTTGAAATCAGATGGTCTTAACATTTTTACGTTAATGATGGCGTTTTCCAGGATTATATTTATTAATTTGTCTTTGTACTCAGATGACAAAAAAGTTATACTGCCTTCAGTAACACAATTTTTTAAAGTACACACCAACTTGTTCCTCTTCTTAAAAGGCTTCTTACGAAATTCGTACACAATTCCTGCTTCTATATTAAACAATTTTAAATATTGACTACTCCGGCAATAGAAATTGAATTGGTCTAACAAAACTCAAGGTTAATATATGGATGTCACTATATAAAATATGAACTACTCACTTTAATAATCAACACACAAATGAGATTCGGTCAAACTTAACACTTGTTGTTTTTTTAGAATCCCGTTACTTCTGCTAAAAATATTTTTCCCACGTCTCGTTCAGATTTACTGAACGATGCGTTTAGTTTTGTTTTCTATCCCATTATGCTGAACGGCAAGTTTTACAGTATCTATTAGGGTATTCAATCGATTAACCGTTAATCGGTTAACCGATTAATTTTGGTGGATTAACTGTTCGAATAATTTAAAATTGCCGATTTTCAAATAACAAATAAACCGATTAATTTGTGTCGATTAACCGATTAACCGAAACTTCTTTTTTTTGTACTTTATATAGAAATACTGTTTCAAACACACATATTTTATTTCTTAACTCATGAACATTCCCTGCTAGCAATGGGTTTTTGAAGTATAGCTCAGAAACTGAAACTTTCTAGAATATTCCATGATGCACTTTGTCCTAATGAGTCGGAGGAAGACATGATAATAGACGAAACTGTAGACATTACTGAAACGAGTCTCTTACCAGAACTTAGCCAAACTATTAAAAGTATTAAAAATCTAAAAATCCCAAAAGGACTCCAATGGTATAATGGAGGATTTTATATGTTTAAAAAACTGAATAAAGAACTGAGAAATTGGATAGTCTTTCTTATGCCTTACTTTCGATTTCTCCAACATCTACAATCAATGAGGGAGTTTTTTCTAATTCAAGTTTTAATAAAACTAAAGAAAAATCGTTTAATAGGAAACCTTTTAAATTATATTATTTTCTTAAAATATATTTCAGAAAATCTCACTAAAGTCCTAAAATACCATATTTTTTTGATATATTTTTTTTTTTTTTGTGGATTTTTTATATTTTGTTATTTCTTCAATACAATCTAAATTTTATTGGATTGGGTTTTAATATGTTGCGTTCAGAAAAACGTTTGCTTGGTCTATTACGAGCTGAACGTCGCGTAGTAAACAACAAAATAAGCGTTCAGATCTTGGATATTTGAATGCAACTTTAAAGGAGCGTAGTAAATGCACCTAGGCATTCAGTTTGACTATTTCTAAATATTGCGTTCAGATAATTTAATTTTTTCTGTGTATGTATTCAATTAAACGTGCAATTTTACCTGTTTTTAAAATATCGTAAGTACTTAACTTAACAAAAACGCTTAAAAGCTGTGTGGGCAATAATATTGTATGTAAAAAAAACCTGTTTATTACAAAATATACAAGCATTTCCATTAACAAAGTTTTCAATTTAATTTCTTAAATCGGTTATTGTATCTCATTTAAGATTTGGTATTGATACCAGCCAAAGCAAAGAAATTTAATAATAAGATAGTTTCGCGCAAAGTGGTCGATATAAGTAATCATATTATAATCATGGATTATTTTTAAACCTATTAGATGACATGAACATATTACAATTGCAGCCACATGCTCATATTATATGGAGTATTTGTGAATATGCTTTTTCATAGTCATCATAATTTAGTTTTAGTTGTAGAATTTTCACAAACATAACATTGCTTAAAACCAATCATATGACTACAATAATTTACTTATGAGATATGAACCAAAACTTTATTGGTGAAACGAAGTTCTTATTGAAATGCAATATATTTAACAAAAAACTTTTTTGCGACAAAATTGTATAATTAGATATATTAATTATATGATTGTTGTTAGTTGTATATGTATTTTATAAGATCAATTGATTTCCTTCTAAATCATTAATCAATGATGAGTCTTCATGATGGATAAATTCACTAGTTCGGGGACAATCATCGAGAACTGCTGGAATTTTAGTATAAATTGTATTCCTTTGTTTGTGTGCATCCAGGCACTGTTTGTATGCCAGTGTCCAAAAAGAAACATAATCACGTTCGTACGGCTTAAAGTTGACAATAACACTAAACAAAGCTGATTTGGACACAAACTAATTATTAGATTTGTACAGGAAAGTAATAATTACATTCGAGCATTAAGTACGTGTCTGCCGACAAATAAGTTGACAAACTCAAACACACAGAAATACTATATTGTATTTAACTTTGAAGACAAATAACAACAAAAATAACAACAAAAACTGATGAAATATCGATTGGAAAACTTTAATTTTGAGCAAAAAAAACTAAGTAAACTTTAAGAGGACGTAGCTAAAAGTATCTTTCAATTTTCAAATCCAATCCCAAAAAAGAACAATATAGAATAATGAAAGAAATCTTTAAATCAAAAAATTTTTATAAAAAACTTAAAACTTTTTAAAAGAACCAACTAAAGTCTATGATAAATTGATAAATGCCTGTAATGGATTAAATATTGATTTCCTTTTCTAAAAATAAAGTTAATGAAAGTCTTAAATTTCTTAAATACAGGATTTTACAGCAAATATAGTCAATCTGTAATCGCATTAAGTTATTTTTTAAGATACTTATTACTTCTAAATTTACCATGGATCACCTGATTTTGCGTCCTGAATATAACAATTGTTTTTAATCCAATTGAATTTACAGTAATTCCTTATAAAAAATATTTAAATTTGTATACTATAATGTATTAAAGAAAATTGAGGATTGTTTGCTCTTAGCTACTTTTAATGATATTTTCTTTATACCCTACACCACCATAGTGGATTGGGTATTATGCATTTGTGCTGATGTTTGTAAAGCCCAAAAATATTAGTCAGAATATCTCTCTGAGTCGATTGAACGATGTCCGTCCGTCCGTTCGTCTGACTGGCTGGTTGGCTGTCAATACAAACCTTTTGCGCAAAGTATAGGGCCTTATTCCACAAACTTATCCACTTTTTACTTTTCACTTATCAAATTGCTTTTTTTCAAATCTCACTTTTCACTAAGCTAATTTTTTCAAAGACTTTTCTCTCTTTTCAAAGCCTTTGAGCTCTCCTGCCAATTCTATAAGCCAGGGATGGCAAAGTGGGTACAATTGTACTTTTTTTAGTACAATTCGATTCGAAAAACTACAATGGTACAATTTGAAAATTGTACTTTAACTTTGAACAAAATATTAATATTCATACATTATAACAATTTCATTTAACGTCCTTAAAAAAATTTTGCAAAAATATTAATAAATTATGTTATAAGTAGAGTAGAATGAGGACGGACCATTCGTTATAGAAGCACATCTACCAACACCGATTAACTTAAACACAGAGCAATCGATTTTGAAATCATAGCAATCGATTTTGGTTCATTACCAACTTTTGTTTTCGTTTTTCGATCGTATACTAACCATCACACTTTGACAGTTTCATTTTGCATGTGATCAGAGACAAGCGTGATTAATTGTTTTTCTAAAATTCCCGAAAATATCTTGGTGGAAGTTGTTTTGGACTTTTTTAATTATTGTTATTCAAAAAATATATTAGTTGGTGTTGGAACATCAATAATTGTGCACAAAGAGGGACAATACGTGTTTTTATAACTTAATTGGAACTGTGAATTGCACAGAACTTCACCTGGGGCTCATTCGCCAGATGCACAGTGGTTTAGAAAAGTTTTTTTTTTTGGAAATAATTCGGTATCTCGGGAACTATTTGATATATTGTCACGTGGTTGGAGCTAAAGTCTTTTCGTGTTGGTTTGCAGTTGTTCAGCATCCTAGCGCTAATGGGGTCCAGTGCGTTGCCCCTCAAAGTTGGTCACCTCAAGTCTCAAATTTTTTAAAAAAGTCGCCAAAAATCCATTTATGATCCCAATGAGCTGAAATTTAAATTTATGAATAGTGCTTAAAAAGATCTACTAAAACTATGCTTACATATGTAGGTTGTCTTTATTAGTTGAAGAGATATTTAGGTTTATTGATTTCTTTTTTTTAATTTTGCTCGATCTCTTTATGGTTTTTTAGAGATGACGGGCCAACAGATTACCGAAATTTATTTTTAAAATATCAGCTATATTTGTGATAAAATTCTAAATAAAATAATAACAACTTTCTAACAGTTGTCTTGTCCCTATAAACTGTTAAACGCATCCAAAGTTGGAACATGTAAAAAGTGCCATATTTTTTAAGTATTTTCCCAAAAAGGCCCATATATTTTTTCTTTTGTAGAAAAAAAATTTCTTCGGACTATATACAATTTTTATATGATCCGGAAAGAGAATTTAAATCAAAAGCGCGTAAAGTAAATTTTGGCTCACTTAAGTGGACACAACACCCCCCAGATACATCCAAACTTGGCCAATTTTTAACAAAAATTTTAGATTTGGGTAAAAAATTGTAAAAAGCCTTTATTTACTCCTCAGAAGTTCCATGCAATATATGAAAAAACGTACAAATTTTTCAAAGGAGACAAGGTTTGTGGAACTTCTGAGGAGTAAGTAAAGGCTTTTTATATAAGTATTTGCTATTATTGAAAACCTTAGGATATGGAGATTGATATTTTGGTAAAATTAAATAATCTAATACATTTTTGGGACGTCATTTACTTTAAAAAAATTATAATATGGTGATTTTTCATGAAGAAAAATATAAAATTTGAATTAATGTAAAATTTTAACGGTTAAAGATTACATAACAAGATTTGGAACTAACGTAGATCCAAATGTTTTTAAATTAACAGTGTTATAATTTTTAACATTTTTAATTTTAAAATACCTAAATTCCTAAAACGGGAAAAATGTGTTCCAATAACTCAGTTTATTTAGAAAAGTGCTCATTGTGACGTTATTTACCGTCTGATAGTAAAAAACTTTGTAAATATTTAACTAACATATAGGGTTACATAAATATAGAACATTTTCGTAAATCGGTGCTTTGCCTTTTTAGAATTTTTTACTCAAACTTAAAATTATTTTTTTAAAATTGGCCAAGTTTGGGTATGACTGGGGAATGTTGTATCCGTTTTAGTGAGTAAAATTATACTTTACACGCTTTAGCATTAAGTTGTTTTTCTGGATCAACTAAAACTTGTGTATAGTCCCGAAGAAAAATTTTTTCTACAAAAGAAAAAATATAGGGACTTTTTTGGGAAAAAACGTAAAAAATATGGCCCTTTTTACATTTTCTAACTTTGGATACGTGTAACTTCTTATAGGGACAAGATAACTGTTAGCAAATTATTCCTATTTTATTAAGAATTTTATCACCAATATAGGAGATTTTTTTAAAAATAAATTTCGGCAATCTGTTGGCCCGTCATCTCTAAAAAACCATAAAAAAAATAAAGAAATTAACCTATCTCTTCAACTAATAGAGATAACCTACATATGTAAGTGTAGTTTTTGTAGATCTTTTTAAGGACTATTTATATTTTAAATTTCATCTCATTTGGATCATAAATGGATTTTTGGCGAATTTTGAGAACCGAGGTGACCAACTTTGAGGGGCCACGCACTGGTCCCCATAAGCGCTAAGAAGCAGAACATATAATCACCTTAAAATCACCGCAAATCAACTTAAAATCACCTCAGCTCCAACTGTGTGAAATTTTGTAACAACATCACTAATAGTTCCCGAGATAAAGAATTATATAAAAAAACGTTTCTAAACCACTGTGAGATGGTGGGATGGTTTCACCCGGTTTTTTTCTTTAGTAGCCGAATTCAACTCATGCACTATGAACGTCCCGATCAGTTACTAGATATTTGTAGGTGTTTATATGTTACAATACAATGTAAAGTGTTGAACAAATAAAAAAAAATCATTTAATGAATCCCACAATGGATTTCCATGATTTATCTTTGTTTTGTTATGTGTAATTAAAATGAATTACTTCACTTTTTTTTGGTTTAATTAATTAATGTATAAAAGCAATAAAATATGGTTATATATTCATAAATTTTTGTAGTAAAATACTTCTGTCAATTCTGCCCGATCCCATTGGCATATATACCCCCTAAATGGGGCGGGTTTGTTCATTGTATAAATGTTTTAAAAAATGTATATTATGAAGAGGTAGGCAAGATTGAAATAAATAAAACTAAAGCCTACTTATTTATGTATTTGAAACAAGAGCAAATTTAAGAATATCTTTAATTGTTTGATTTTTATAATATTTTTTTTTTAAATATTGAAGAGTAGCAGTTATTACAAAACTGTTTGAAAATGAAAAGGGATCTAATGAATTGACTTGATTTTAGTTATAAAATAATAACAGATTTAAATTATATAAAGCAGATGATTTTCAAGAGAACTTGGTACATACATTTTTTTGTACCAAGGCCGAAGCCCGTTGAAACTGGCAGAAATTGGTCTATTATTATTTTTATAGCTATCTAAACATATGATATATATATGAAGGTCATGTCACCACATTTAATAATGATCAGTCCATAGCGCCCATATAAGCACTGCTTCCGAAAATCACTTTAACTCTCGGGCTTTAACGAACATACTTTCTTAGTTGTTAGTAGTTATGCTTTACATATTTATATCATGATTGCTAACATCGGGATTTTTACCGTTATGTTAATGTTTAAATTATTTTTGATAATACATTCCATATCCTAATACTTAATTTAATATTGTTTCATTGGAAGGCTAATTGACATGTTCGTAATTTTAAATTTCTAGAACTTTGTTAACAAACAAATTTCATGTATTTTTAAAAAGATTTCCTAATTTTCTGGCAACTCTTCATCCAAACGTAAGTAAAAACCAGGTGCTATATTTCTTAACTAAGTATGAGTTTTGTACCAGCCACATACAGTTTTTTAATTTTATTCTTAAATCATGCAAAAAGGAATTACTGTTAATAGTATCATTAGTTATCAGTATGCTAATTACCACAATTCGAAACCGCCCGGTCAAAAGCTTGATTTTTGTATGAGTGGGTTTGTAGGTACAACTTGTTTAACGTGTCTGCAAGTTTAACATCATTGATGCTGTCCTTTGACACTGATTATATGATCGCATCACAATGTCAGTGTTTGCATAAGAAACTGTTTGTATAAACAACCATATTTCACACACTCAAACACTGAAACAAAAACTTGTAAATGTTTAGGTATGTGATGATGATGTCTTCCATCACAGAAGTTTCCTACAAATACATATACAAATACCACTAATTTTAGTATCCTAGACGTATGGGATGTATAGGATGTGTGTTACAAAGATTGCATGTTTGCAAGGACGTATTTAGTGTGTATGAGTGTCTTGGGTAGATGTTCACATGATACATTAACATGTCATAAGGGCAATCAATCAATCTACTGAACAACAATATTTACAACAACAGCAACAATAAAAGCCAGCTCCAAGGGAAATTACAACAACGACGATGAACTTTGAAATCACATCCACACATAATAACAATTTAAAGCAGTAAATGTGTTATAATCACACATTCATACTCATATTTTGACACATTTACATCGGTGTAAAGTGAGAATGAAGAAAAGTATTGAAAACACTATTACAAAAGAATGATGACGAATTTGTTTTGTCCCTTCTAAATTACTAAAATTAAATTTATGACGGATCTTACAGTTTTGCTAAATACTTTTTTCCAAAATTTCTATAAATCTGAATTAAAATAAAATTATTTACAAGAAAAACTTATACTTGTATTAAGTCAAATAAAACTTAAACCATTAAATATAAATATTCTCAATAATACCCGGCAAAACCTTTACTTACTTAGTAAGCCAGCAAGTAATATTGGAGCAAATTGAAAAATACTTATTATTTGACTGAAAAACTAATCATAACAAGGGTTGTCACAAACATATACTTGTTTACTGTAACCATATATATGGTTGATACAATCATGTGAGTCGTAAATTATCCATATTATTGTTACCACAATCATATAAATAGTTACTGTGACCATAATATTAAAAAACTTGAAATGGTTACAGTAAACATGCACAACTATATTTTTTTTTGCTGCGTGTACCCACCATAAATATGTGACAATAAAATATTTTTCTGATATAGGGGTTATATGGGGGTAGAGTCAATTGTGGACCGATACTCACAAAAGTTGGTAGAAAGATTAAGATTGTTTATGTCCAATTTCATCCCATTATTGATTATTATAAGACAATTATGAATATTCAAGTCATGTTGACCGATTTTTGGCATACTTTACAGTGTAATTTCAGAGTATTTATAACTAATTTGTATTCAGACAAAGTATTTGTGGAAAATTTCAGCCAACTATGGCCTTTCTTTTGCGCCCTTTCATGTTTTCAACATACAGACAGACGGACGGACATAGCTAGGTGGTCTGAGAATTTCATAAGGACCTGCCATCTTGAGGGTCTGCCAACTTATTTTGTGGGCGAGAATTCATACGTTACTTCAGCTCACTAAAATAGTGCAGAGAATAATGATTGAATATTTTAATTTTCAATTAATGCCCTAAATATTTTGCCGTGTACCCTCTTTATCGTGCTTTGGAACGGAAATGATAAACAGTCGTAACGTTGAAAAGTGATGATTTTCCATAAATCTATTTGGTAGCAATATGAAGCAAAATCAAAAGCTGTGCAAAATCGCATTCAAGTCATTTACTTTGTCATAGTGTTTAGATAGTATGTGTAAAAGGAAGCACAATAAAAGTCTTTAAAGTGGGTCATAATAAATAATAAAGTGAATGAAATTTAATTTATTAGTTTTATTCGCATAATTTATAGCAGTATTTTGCTTTTAAATGGAATTATTGTAAAAGGACATCTTTTTCAAGCTCAATTAAGCACATTTATAACAAGTTGTTTTCGTTTCACTAACTCAAATTTAATTTAAGGAAAAGGGATTTTTTTTAAAAGCTAGTAAAATTTATTATCGAACATATGCAGCGACAATATACATTACAAAGTAATGAGTTAAAATGCTAATATAAGGTGGCGCAAAAGTAAACTTTTGATGTTTTTTGGCTGTAATTAAAAAAAAAAAAAATTAAAAAATAAATAGTCAGCAATATTCCGCGTACTGGAGCAGTGTAGCGTAACATTGTTTATTAACGTGTATTTCGCATGTGTTTACTACACAAATGTCAAGACAGAACTGACATTAGGGGCCAATCGCAAAATTTATAGCATTTTCTGATAGGAGGATTACTTTTGCGCCACCTTGTATAATTACTATTCACTACTTATACATTGGTATTTATACTCGTTTAACTCATTTTAACACGTTGTTATCAGTAGTGTCAAGTACATACCACAAAGCCTTACAAATAGGGATTAGGTAAATAGGGACTAGGTAAGTGATTACCATTTTTGCTTGCAAATAATGACATAAATAAGTTTTTTACTATTAATTCTATTAATGGTGATGTCATTGGAGCAAAAACTTATAAATTCTGAGTTAACTAAGTCGTTACCATTTCGTAACAGAATAAAAAACTATTTGGTTTATATATACAGTGGTTGAGAATACAATGTTTTCCAAATACTTTACTAAAGGCGGATTTTTGACTTGAAGATTGGAGACAAAATTAAGTTTAATCTACCAATGTTATTTTTGGGTCGTTGATTATTTTGTTTTGTTTGCTAAGGATGATTCAGGGGTAAACAGGAAAGTTTTTTTTTTTTTTTGCGTCGAAAATGTCGAATTTTGTACCAACAATGCGTCATATGCGGGAAGCTTTGCTTTACTTCTTTAATTTGAAAAAAAGTATCGCTGAAGCAGACAGATTGCTCACCAAAGCTTACACTGAATGTGTTCCATCAGTTTCAACGTGCGAGAGACTTTTTGTGTGATTTTGACACGAAAGACAAAGATCGCCTAGTCCAACCAAAAAAGTTTGAAGTCCAAGTATTGGAGGCCTTACTTCATGAAGATTATTGTAAAACTCAAGAAGAGCTTGTAAAATCAGTGCTAGCTACTCAAGTAACAATATCAAAATGTGTGCGAGCAGAAGGATTCATCCAAAAGCGGGCAAACATACGAATTGAAGCCGAGAGACCTTGAAAGATGATTTTGTCCGAAATGATGCTCGAAGACTATAAAAGAAAATAATTTTTGGACCGAATCATTACTTGCGATGAAAAATGACTCCATTATAATAACCAAAAGCGTTAGAGGTCGTATGTGAAGCCCAGCCAACCAGCCGAATCAACACCAAAGCCAAATTCCCATGGCATTAAGGTAATGCTATGTATTTGGTGGGAGCAATGGGAGAAATCTATCATGAGCTGCTGAAATCACAGAGAACCAATTCCGAAAGCAACTGTTTGGTGTGATGCGTGCATTGGCCAAAAACGCCAAAAATGTGCTGCCACACATGAAACCATCATGACAACCGTGGGCCACATGTTGCATTACCTGTTAAAAAGTATTTAGAATGAAGTGGTTGGGAAGTTTGGCTCACCCGATTTATAGTTCAGAACTTGCCCCGTCTGACTACTATTTGTTTCGATCGATGCAGGACGCTCTCTCTGGGATAAGGTTCACTTTGGAACAGATCATCCGATATTGGCTTGATTCGAAGATGCGCACTTCATTTGGCCAGAAAGGTGGTAACACTTTTCTTTCAACGTATCTCAGCTTCTATTCGTATGATACTCAATTTCCTTTCGTATGATACTCAATTTCTCAAACATTTTGCAAGCTTTTGCTGAGTTTGACATCAATCTTCATGGAGTAATGCCTCCAGTTCTTGGTCTTCAAAATTGTTTGGCCGGCCTGGGCGATCTTTGTCTTCTGTGTCAACATCATCACTTCTCTCACACGTTGAAACCGATGGAACACATTCACCATAAGCTTTGGTGAGCAATCAGTGCGTTTCAACCCAAAATTTTTCTCAAACTAAAGAAGTAAAGCAAAACTTCCAGCATATGACAAAAATTTTACATTTTCGAAGCAAAAAAAAACTTTGTTGTTTATATTATGTTTTATAAATAAGTGGTAATAAATTAGATATCAGATATGTAGATTTCAAAATGACGTATTATTTTTTTCTTGTAGAAATTTAAACGTTTCCATTGTTTTGCCAATGCTAAGAAATATAACTATAACCATAAAGGTATAAGTTTGTCATTCCGTTTGTAAATTCAACATTTTTCATTTGCGACCCCACAAAGTATATATATATTCTGGATCGTTATAGAAGCGAAGTCGATATAGTCATGTCCGTCTGTTCATCTATCCGTCTGCCCATCTGTATGTTAAAATCAACTTTCCGTAGCCCTCAAATATCTTACAAACTTAATTGATACATTAATATATCGGGAGTTCTTCCGGCTATTTAAAATCGAGAAAATCGGCCCACAAACGGCTGAGATATAAGGAAAAAACCGGGACAACCTCTATTTTTGATTTATATCTGCATTACTAAGTCATTAATATAGATAATATGGATATCTAATGATAGATATTTCAAAGTCAATTGCATCGATGTATATAAGGCTATAGTAATTTAGATTTACAATGGGTCAAAATCGAGAAAAAAATTGTTAACCCGAATTTAAAAAAAAAAATTATGCATAAAATTTTTTTCACTAATAAATTTAAAAATTTTTTTTTAAAAAAATTAAAAAAATATTTGGAAAAAAATTTAAAAAAAAAAAAAAATTTTGAACTAATTAAAAAATAACAATTTCGAAAAAAAAACAATTTTGAAAAAAAAAATTTTTAATATATTAAAAACAATTAGAAACTTATTTTTTTTTTAAATTTTGAAAAAATAAAATTTCATTTTGTTTACTAAAAATTGTTATTTTATGGTTTAATTTGGTGAATGATTTGTAACAAGGGTCCCCAAACCCTATACTCTTGGTGCTCATTTGTTTTTGTAAATGCTCTTAGCTATAGGCTGTGTGTTTCTATACTCAATCTTATAAAATTTATAAGATTCGGCAGAGCCGAATATAGCTCTCTTACTTGTTCTCGATCGCTTAATTTAGTACTTCTTTTATTAACTAATGTAGTGAAATTACGATATTCTTAAAGTTACAACTTCAAGAACTTTTTAACGTTGTTTCTTGATTTACCTTTCAAGTGGAAGTGAGTTTTTGAAAATCGGTTAGAAAACGTTTGAGTTATGGTAGTTTTAGTTTCAAAAAACGAAAATTTTTCAACAAGGTTTAATTTAAGTTGATCGTGAAGCAATAAAATATTTTTTTTATTGAAAAAATCACACTAACATGTAAGTAAATAAAAATCAATTAAAAATTGGTAACAGGATTTTCGACTTTTTTAGTTTTCTCATTTAAATTTTTGCGTGTTTCTTTTTTTAATCATAGCCGACAGTATTTTGTAGTAACTTAGCCATTATTCAACAGAGTTTTACAAATCTTTTTGTTTAAATGACAAGACCTGTATTTTTCCAACAAAAGAAACAAATTTTAAATTAGTTCCAGAAGAAAATATTTATGATGTTTTGAAGTTGCAATTTTTATAATAGAACGAGAAAAACTAAATGTTCCGTACTATATGTACTCCAACAAAACAGAATTGCTATATGAGAACCCCTGCATAATTTTTTCATTCACTATTGTATCACTGTGTTATTATTTTAATTAATTATTCTTTTAAATATATGAGGAAAATCAAAAATTTTGGAGAAATTTACAATAACTGTTTGTTCTTGTTATTATGACACCTACGCCATTAAAACCGTTTGAAGTGTTAAAAAATTGTCATAACCTCAAAGGGTCATAAATCATGTTTTTCACTTTACTCTCAAATATGCAGAATTTAAACTCAAGACACACTTATTTCAATAAAACGAATTTATTTAAAGAAAATAAGCAAAAAATAATCAGAATTTATATTCATTCATTTCTTTCAACTTATCATACAATATAAGCTTCAACGAAAGCGAATTTTTTATTGATTTTCTTTAATCCCAGAACGTATTTCGCCAGTCTTGTGCATCAAAGTGTAACATTTGTTTGTATTTCATTCATATTTTTTTTTTTCGTGTTCTGTAAATGTGTGGATGGGTTTTGTGAGCGGTTGGCATGCGTTTTGGCAAAATGTGAAAATACAATGAAAATTTTAATAATTTTTTTTTTCATATTTGTTTATGGTTTCCAGCCAAATCCTTTTGACTGACTACATAAGTATAAACAAATGCACAAACACACGTAACGGCATACATGTCAAAGTGTTAAAAATGTACGATATACATTTTAGTAGTAGCAGTATAAGAATATTTTTTATTTTTATTTAATTTTTTTTTTTTTTGTTTTTGGTAAACAATCTTATTTACCAAAACAAATATAAACGTACATAAGTAGTATGCATGTATGTATTTGAGCAAAAATGTATCCGTTAATTATTTTGGCAATGTACCCCTTTCTGTACTGAATACAAAATACCTACTCGAATTCAAGTATGTTTATTTATATTGTGGAAAGATTTCATGTTGCCATGTTATATTTTTTAAAATAGATAAGTTTTAAGGACTTGATAACTGGATAACTATGTTATACTGCACTTGTTAAAGTAGTTATTTTACCCACCAGAAGTAATCCATTGGAGAATTGCAGCAGGAAGGTTTGTTTACAAGCAATCGCTTATTGGTCATAACTATTTGAGGTCAATTAGTAACCGTACATGTCAAAATAACTGCTTGTGCAGTTCATCAAGTAACCAGTAAGGTTGATAGTTGTCAGTCTAAGTGATAGGTAAATCATTAGTTCTGGACTGTAACCAAGAACTGCTGGGCAGTAAAGGCTCCAGTTCCAGTTGTATGTATTGAAATAATATTCGTTTATAGGAATGAATCAGCAAATATAAAACACAACTCTTTTACGTACTTATACACTCACATACAGTTATACACACAAATAAATCACTTTGTAAACATTTGTATTATGAAAGTCTAAAAAGAAAGAACAATACAAACCAACATTTTTTTTAAATAAATGTTGTATATTAGGGCGGCTTTTATTTTGCACTTTTTATATTTTCAATGCTTTCCTCATCAAAAAAACCAAATGCTTGCAGATTTTAATTCGAGCTTTGGGTCAAAGTTGCAATATTTTCAAAAAAACAAAAAAAAATGAAAAATCTTAATCTTGAAAAATTCAATTTAAAATTTTTTTATTTCATAAAATATATAAAAAAAAAAATTTTCGTTTACCCATTATCAAAAAATCATTGAATTTCATGCATATAGGGGATTTCATGCCCTTCACCATATTATACTTTGAAATAAAAATTTTAAATAGTTTTAGGTAAACAAAAAAATTTTTTTTTTTAAATTTATTAGTGAAAAAAATTTAAGAAAAAATATTTTTTGTTAAAAAAAATTCGTGTTAAAAAATAATTTTCCTGATTTTGACCCATTGTAGGTCCAAATTACTATAGCCTTATATACTTCGTTGCAATGGACTTTGAAATATCTATCATTCGATATCCATATTGTTTATATTAATGACTTAGTAATCCAGATATAGATCAAAAATAGAAAAAAACCGATGTTGTCCCGTTTTTTCCTTATATCTCAGCCATTTGTGAACCGATTTTCTCGATTTTAAATAGCGACCGAGCCGGAAGAATTCCCGATATATTGAGGTATCAATAATGTTTTTAAGGTATTTTTGGAGACATACGGAAATGACTATATCGACTTCGCTATATATAACGATCCAGAATATATATACTTTGTGGGGTCGCAAATGAAAAATGTGGAAATTAAAAACGGAATGACAAACCTTTGCAACTCATGGTGAAGGGTATAAAAAGGGGCCCATTTTGAAAAAAAAAGTCAACAAAGTTTTTGATTTTGCAAAAAAAGTAAAAAATTTTATATTTTGAGCTACAAAACACTAAACGACCAAATAGGTATTCAAGGAAAATATCTAAGCTTTCTTTTGAGAAAAAAGGGACCTTTTTGAAAAAAAAAAAAAATTAAAAAAAAGTTTTTGATTTTGAAAAAAATTACAAAATTTGTTTGTTTATTTTAAAATTTTTTCTTCCGAATTGAATTGAAGAAATAGCTATCTAATCTATTTGGGACACATTTTGCTAAGAACAATAGGTAATAATTTACATAGATGCAGCTACAAAACATTAATTTTGATAGATATTCAACACGCATCCCACTAAGCGACCAAATAGGTCTTAAAGGAAAATATTGAAAAAAGGGGAAATTGAGAAAAAAGGGCCCCTTTTTGAAAAAAAAAGTCAAAAAAGTTTTTGATTTTGGAAAAAAAAATTAAATTTTTTTGTTTTTTTTTTTTAATTTTTACATAGATGGGAAAAAACACTTGGCCAAAATGTCAAATTTTGAGAACTCAGAAAGTTCTCAACCGATCTTGTTGAAAAATTGTGTCTGAATTACTAAGCATGGTGCAAATTTCATCCCGATCGGAAGACATCGATTTCAAAAGTTAACTTGAATATAAAATATATTTGGACCGAAATTTGTCCAATTTCTGGAAGACATTTGTATAAGGGCCAGGTGAAATAAACCGATTGCAGACAGTTTCAACAGGCTTTGGGCTAAACAAAATTGTGTCAGAATATCTTCAAAATTGTGACCAGCACTCTGCGCCCATGGTTTTTTGCTCGTTACAAACATTATCACAAACACTATGGTGGTGTTAAACTAGGATTAAAAATGAAAATTTTAACTACTGCACCTATTACGGGATAGCATGGGTAACTCTTAATACCTTGTTAATGTAATGGAAAGTGACGCTATCGGCCCAGAATACAATTATTATCTAAGACTATTTAAATTCTACAAATCTTCTCTGTATGTCTCCTGATAAATAGTTTGGAAAGTTTGTTGAATTACCTGATCAAAGAGATCTATCTTTTTCTAAAAAATTTCACCAATTCTTACTTATATCCCATATTTTGAAGCATAGTCGTTAAAATAGGACCTTATGTATAAAAATGTTCCGCTATATGCAAGTATACTGTATATTAGGGTGACACTTATTTTCGATTTTCGATGAAAAAAAATATCAAAATTATTTAATTTGTTATTATTTTATAATTTTAGATTATATAATTTTAGACTTATTTTTAAGTTTTTCTAATTATACCCTTCACCTTCGTGATAAGGGTATATATTAGTTTGTCATTCCGTTTGTAATTTCTACAATATAATTTTCCGACCCTATAAAGTATATATATTCTGGATTCTTATAGATAGCGGAGTCGATTAAACCATGTCTGTCTGTCTGTGGAAATCAATTTTCTGAAGACCCCAAATTATTAAAAACTTGATTCATACATAAATATATCGGGAATTCTTCCGGCTCGGCTATTTAATATCGAGAAAATCGGTCCACAAATGGCTGACATATAAGGAAAAAGCCAACCTAGATTTTTGGCCTATTTTTCATCTATATCTGGATTACAAAGTCATTAAAATAGACAATATGGATATCGGATGATAGATATTTGAAAGTCCATTGCAAAGATCTATATAAGACTAAGTAATTTGGACCTACAATGGGTCAAAATCGGGACAAATATTTTTTTTTGAAATAATTTAAAAAAAATTAAAATTTAAAAAAAAAATTTTGAAAAAAAATTAAAAAAAAACTATTTGGAAAAAAAATTATTATTTTTTAAATTTTGAAAAAAAAACCAAAAAATATTTAAAATTTTTATTTTAAAGTATATTTTGGTGAACCGTATATAAGATTCGGCACACCCGAATATAGCGCTCTTACTTGTTTTTAATTTCTATGACATTGCTAACACTTTTATGTACAATATGTGTTTTATACTGAACAATAGCTTTTAAAAAAAATGATTTTTTTTTTACATGGACTTCATTAACATATGATAACCTAAAGTCAAAAATATGTACTGTGAACGAAAATAATAGTGCGTACGTTAAGGTTTACAACTATGTTTACACACAAGCGAAATTGGTACCGTTATAATTTTCATTATATGAGATTAGAACATTGAAGCAATGAAAGTAGAAGTACATTTTAGAATTCTATATGTACGCATTCGCATGTCGCGTTCTGGTCCGTTTAAATGCCCAAATATTTTCCGTATAATTTGGTGCTAGTAGGAATAATTAAAATCAACATTACAATTGTATATCAATTTACGTTTAAAAATCTACTACTGCAAATAAACTTAACGGTGAAATTCAAGGGATAGGTGTTATTTTTTTTATCCTGGTTACGTTTAATAATGAAAATAAATCAAAAAGTCAACACTTAATACGCGCATATTTCATTAAATTTTTTGTTAGGTTTTGATTTTGTTCTACAAAAGATTTATTTTTTTAATATGAAACAAATTTATAAAGCTTTTATTTGCAAAATATTTATGTTTGATTATTTTTAATTGTAATGTTTAATTTAGCATACAATTTTTTTATAATAATATTTTTTACGCCACTTTTTTTAATTTCTCTATATATTTACTGTAACTATGTGTGCTAGACTGATTTTAATTAAATTGTTGATATGAAATTTTTTTCTGCCCGAGCTGCTATATTTATTTAGAATATTTCTGTTTAGTTTGTTGCAAGTGTTAATGCCCACACAGGATACAACACCAGAAAATTTAACAATACATTCCCAAACAGACAGGCAAACAAAATATATGTACGTTCACATACTAATTTTCAAATATAATTATTGTTTTACCAGTTTCCGTTTCCGTTAGCTGTGGCTCCAAGTGCTTATCTAAGATTTGTGTAAGTTTTCAAATGTAAGATACAAAATAGCTAATGCTTAGAAACATAATTATTTTAAAGTATTCTGTAAATAATTTATAATCAATAATTACATATGTACATAAACACAGTTTACAATTTAATAGTTTCAATTAAATATTTATCAGTAATTGTTGTAATTAAGTAAAAGGGCTAATTAGAAAATGATAGGAAGTTGTTATTAGCAATATTATATTTAGCTTTGATTTGATAAATTATTTTGAATTATTAAATAACACTAAGCCCTTAGCTCGTATAAGTAGTGAGATCGAAAAATTCTTAACATACATATATGTTAATAAAAATGAAACCACTAAACTTACAGTTTTGATTTTTTTTATTTGATTGAAATTATTATTACAATTTCCAAAAAAAAAAAAACATTTTTATAGTTCTAATCACTATTGATGAAATTTTGAACCTTTTTCGGAAACCCTTCCATTATGGTTTTTATAGTGATTTCTGTCACTTTGTTCGAACAGGTTGTCCATTTCCGTTTAAAATCTACCACTTTTTTGGACACCTTTTTTGTGCTCTTCAATTCTCTTTTAACAAGAGCCCAATATCTCTCCACAGGCTTCAGCTCCAGGCAGTTTGGAGAATTTGCCTCTCTTGGTACAAATACCACATTATTGTTCTTGTACCACTCAAGACCTTTCTTACCATAGCGACTGGGTGCGAAATCAGGCCGAAAATAAGTGGACACACTAAGAAGTCTTATGAATGGAAGCATCCTATTTTGTAAACATTCCTTGATGTAAATTTCGGTATTTATAGAGCCCTTTTTCTAGGACCAAGTTGGGTTTTGTTGAAAATATTTAATAATTTTAGTACGCACTTTTTTCTGGTCCCTAATTTTAATCAGATTAACCACAAATGAATATATTTGACATTAAACATAATAACTGACATGTTTTACAAAGGTAACTTGATACTTTTACGCTCTCAGTCCTGATATTACATTTTGATTTGATAAATTATGTTTAATTATTATATAACACTAAGTCCTTAACTCATATAAATAGATTCTGTCAAATGTGGTTTTAGCAGTGTTGCTGGCAAAAATCCTTATTCTACGGAAGCGTTACGGAGGCAGTATACGTTCCTTGGAATGGTTCTGGAACCAGTTCTCTAATCAATGATGTTTGCTTGAATTTTTCAACATCGGAACTGTATCTGCGGAAGCACTAAATAACTTACACCCCTTCTTAAGAATGGTTCTTGAAGTAGTTCTTCGTACAATGTTTTTTTTTATAGATTCAATAAAGTTCTTTCTGAACTTCTTTTGTATTCTTTAGAACTAGTCTAGAATTAATGTTTAACTAGTTCTAAATTTATATAAAACTTTGTAGAATTACTTAATAATACCATTACACAGAACGGCTTTCAGAAGTGGTTGTGTCAAAGAATCTGAAGTGGTTCTGATTATAGTCGTTGCACAACTAGTGATTTTGGATGTAGTTCTAAATATATATTCAAATCATTTACTTTCGATTTTTTATTATTTTTACTAGTATCCAGCTGATAAACGAACTGACGAGCTTATCGACTTCGATGACGGCCTTATCGACCTCGACTGAAGGTCCCCGAACACTTCCTCAGGGAGGCTCGAAACACTTCATAGGAAGCCTCGGAACACTTCCTAGGAAGTGTTTGGAGGAAGCCGAGCTTGGCGCCGAAATTATTATGTTGAAAACCCGAACGACCCCCGTTTAGTGTTTGTTTTACAAAGATCATCAAAGTAAATGTTAACTCTTAAAATTAAACAAACAACAAATTTCCAAAATAAGAGTTAGAATTTGTTTAATGCTAGCAGTATTTAGTATCAACAAATACCTAGCCTTGTCAATTATTCGAGTTTTTTTTATCGGATACAAGTTTATAATTGTTTATTTTTTCTAGCGATCGATTAATTTTTCAAATTGTTTCGATTATTCGAATAAAAAACGAATAAAAAATTTTATTCGAATAAAATCAGAAAATGTTTAATAAATTGTTTGTTAACAATGCATAATAACATAATATGTTATTAAAGCTCTAAAAAGGTTATATCTGTGGTCGTATGAAAAAACTAGGTAACTCCATTTTTGAAAACACGAGTTTTAAACATATTTCACTAATTATTTAATATGAATTTATGTTATTATTCATGCGCATTAAACAAAACATAATTTTGAATAATGTTAATAATTTCTGGTTCCATTAAACTCAATTTAAGACATTTAAACCTAAAATCGATGTCAGTTACCTTGTTTTTTCGAAAAATGGAGTTACCTAGTTTTTCCAAAATAACTTTTTTTTAAATTTATTTTTATATTTTACGGATTTAAGGCAACTTTAGTAATCATTTGTGGTAAAACATTGACTATTTAACTCAGCACGTTAAATGATCCGTTTTTTTACGAGTTTTTTCCAAAAAATATTTTTTCAATCAACCAGAAGAAACAAGAAATGAGACCGACAAAACAATGGAAAAATTTAAGAGAATTCATCTAACAGAGAAAGACCTTCCAAGAACTATGAACTGAACAAGTATAAGTTTACAGAATAGTACTACGATCATGCACGTTGCAACAAAACTGTACGCACATCTGATCGATTATGCTAAAGAAAACAATCAATTGCTAACTATAACGATAAGTCTGAAATAACTAGAATTCGCAGCACATGAATCACTATTTTTGAAGGAACATCAGAAAATGTTTCATGACATGTCTAAAATTTCGGTTTTCAGGCATTTCCTGTATTTGGTCCGGCTTAACCAAGGGAAGACTTAATATTTTTCTGTACCAATTTGAACAGTCTTCACTGTCTTACATCTTGACAGTAGTGAAACCAGTAGCTTTTTAAAGTCCATGGCCATTAGTTGTGTAAACATATTATCTTACTTAGCGGAATTTAGAAAAATTAGACTTCCATAAGAATATTTAAAGTATGAATTCCTTATTTCAAAGAAATCTGATTAGTAGTTTAAAATTTACACATTTATTACCATTTATTTTACTATCGACTCCACTGTGCAATCGCTGTCGTTTAAAAAAAAAGAAGCAAAATTATCATTGTTTATATTTTTAATGGTTTAAATAATTCCCAATTAGCTTTTATGTATAAATTACACAAAATAAAGGATCTTAATCGAAAAAGAACACCAAAAGGCACAACAAAAATAATAATGCCCGTTGGGTTGTAAATTAAACGTTTAATTAAAATAAACACGAAAAAATAAGAAACAAGGAAGTGAAATTTGTTTACCCTAATTTAAATATAAACTCAATTTATGCGTGAATTTTCATATTAATTACTATATATTTAAGCAGTGTTAAAATGTTAAACATATTGTTAAATTTTCTTTAAATAAATTTCTTTTGGCCAGTCTTTAAGCCTAAATACATTCTAGTTTGGTAAAATTTGTATTAGTACTTTTTTCTTGGTACAAATGTTGATGATTGGCAAACAATTAAAGTATTTAATACTTATAGTACGAGCTCAATACAATATAAATATAATTCTTTAGTAATGAATGAATTTATTATTCGTTTTGATTTCTTTTATGTCAACTTTCTTTTGTGGCCCCACGATTAGAATTTGTTGATTTCTTAAGGTCTGTTTTTGTTTAACAAATGTTTGATATTTCAGTGATTTTTTTATTTTTTATTAAATATTATGATTAATTATACTCACATTTTGTTAAGAATACTGGTAAAAGCGAAAGAAAAAAAAAACGTTAAAATCAACAATACATTCAACACTTGGCAAACACAATAGAAAATTAATGAAATCAAATTTGTAATAATAGAACGGATACATATAAGAATATAAGGGAAAATAGGAAAAGAAACAGCAGCATGTCAAAATTACAAGTCAAGAAAAACCTTCATTCATTGTTAATAACAATCAAAATAAGACATCAGGCGGAAGTATTTTGACACGCCAAAATTCCGTTTAATTTACGAAAATAAACAAAATATTAAATGAGTTTCAGCTGAACTTTATTTTCATTGTTATTATGGTAAATATTTAATAGCTTTGAAATAGGTTTGTTATTAAATGAGATTTTCTATCATATATATTGATTTTGAATGACGATCAAATCCCAGCAAAAAAAAAAAAGTAAAGTAGTATTTCCACTTATTTTAAAAAGGCAATCATTCATCATTTAAAATTCAATACCGTAATATGTGAAGTGTCTTACAAACACACTAAGCATCAATAATATTTATGTTCAGGGTCCTTCGAACCGAATTAGCTGATAAAATAAAAACTACAGAAATAGCAAAAATTAACTATGTATTTCTGAAACGTCATTCTCGTCAAGTTGCATCGAAAGAGGACGAACTATTATGTTATGAAAAAAGACAAGTTTTTGCCATCGAAAACAAATATTCCGCCATGTTTTGTAAATCAAGTCCGAGTAACTTTTTCGACCTTAAAACGAATTCACATGATTTATTGTTCTGTAAATCGAATGCACATGATTAACTCGTTTTGCTTTCAAGTGCTCAAAGCTGTTTCAATGCACAAAATATGCAGAACATCAATATGTCAATTATACCAATACCCAGGTTTGCGTCGCTAATTGGGACCGGTGAAACGCGACGTAAACCGAAACGACGCAAAACGGAAACGATTTTTATTTAATTGGTTCCAAGATTTATAATATTAGCTGAAAAAAATCAATTTTTCAGTAAAATAAATACCATATTAACAACGTAAATCGAAGCACAAACAACGCAACTTCGAAACCATGTGACTCAAACTGAAACAAATACGTCGCAACTTCGAAACGACGCAGAACGAAGCGAAGAAAACCGGGGTATTAGCATATTCGTTTTTGTAAGCGTCAATCTCGGCAGGAGCAAATATTGAATTAAAAAATCAAATGTTTAAGTAAATAGACTAAAAACTCTACGCAATGGGTAATAGAGTAAACCTAATGGAAAAGAAAAACTCTGCATAAAATTTAATTTCTTCATATAGTATTTCACTTTTTTGTTCTAAGGCAGTACTTCACTTACTCCAAACTATTGCGCGACTATCGTTTCCAATAAGGTTGAGCTAGTATTTTTCTGTAAAAATAATCCTATCCCGAAACATAAGATAATTTAAGCGACGTCTTTGTACTGAAGAGCATAGTTTAAAGGTACGGTCAGACACAGCTAATATTTGACGTTTATCGTCAAATATTTCATTGTCTGAATCTGACCACAAATAAAATTTAGAGCAAACAACAAAACAGATGATTTAAGTCAAACAAATTTATTTGTCGGCAAACAAAATATTTTCTTAATGTGAACATAATGTGACCAATAGCTATATAAATACTTAAATAATATATAATTTGATCTTACAAATCTTTTTAAGGTTAACGCACTTATTTCGAATTGTAAAATAATTATTTTATTAAAGTTTTATTGAATTTTGTTACCATATAGTGAATTTCATTTTTCACTTTTTGTTTGACCAAACTGCTGCTAAAAAGAATCAGTAAATATATTTGCCGTGTGGTCACACTATATCAAATACTTTCATTAAATAATTGTTTGATCAAATAGAGCAAACAAAGAAAATTATTTGCTCAACACGGCGGATAAATAAAAGGAGATTATTTAAATATTTTTGGTACTAAATTAAAAACAAAATTGCACTATTTTTATTCTTTAACTATACTACATAACAATATTTTTTAAAAATTTGTTATTTAAATTATTTTGACTAAAAAAATGGCATCAATAAATGAAGTCTTCTTCTTCACATAAAAATCATTCAGCCTAGAATGACATACTGGGAGAAAAACTAATTGAAGACATGAAGTCTATGTTGCGATTTTTGCATTTTATAGTCTGATGTTTGATTATTTTTTATACATGGAGTTTGTCTATTTACAAAATTTAAAATTGGACAAATGTATGGAATATTTATTGATTTTAAAGTAAAAGAAAATAGTTTAGTCATACATAAATATTATGATTTGATTGCAATTAAAAATTAATTCTTAAACAATATGATCTGTTTAATTTTTTTTTAATGCGAATATAATATTTGTGAACATTCTGAATGAAAAAAGTTTGGTAAAAGTCATGTTCGATTAATAATTTTTATTAAAAACAATAATTTCAATTAAGAATTTATTTTTTCCTTCTACATATAAGTATAGTTTCAACCAAATTATAACAAGTAGACCGACTCTATTTTTCAGTATTACTCTCTCACATAAATGGATACCGTGTGAATTCAACACCCTTGTGAAAAATGTAAACACATCAAATGTCTCGAAATTAAAAGAAAAAATTTTCGATTAAATATAGTTCAATTCACGTTAATTTTTAACACACATAATTTTATTTTACACTTCTCGCACTTTTTAATTTCGTTTTGCATCCAATATATAGTTAGGTACCTAAAAAGAGTTGGACTACTTGTATATACTTTGGTTTCAACATTTTAAAAATATCCTTTTTCTTTTTAACAGTTCGCTTATTTGATTATTGTAGTAATAGTAATATTCGTTTTGTTTGAACAATGCGATTTTTAGTTCAAAATCCAAACAAAGCCATTACAAATACAATAAAATTCCAAAATTGTTAATTATATTAGGGATATTTTGTAGATTTTAAGTACAATTATACCTACAAATTTTAATACGTTGATAGTAATATAGTTAAATAAATAAACATTTAATAATTATATTATTAAATTGTTCAAGCTTGAATTCTTTTCGCGATTTGTTTTCATTATTTAGCGATTTTTAATTTAAGATATAGCAACACTACTTTTGCGATAACACATGATGAAATAGCTGTTATTTGACGCTGTTTGATCTTGCAAATGAATTGCAAGATCAAATAAAAAATTACCCAAAATTGAGGAAAGTATTTGATGTTTAGTGGCCACATATTGGTCACATTACATGAAAGTTTTCTTATTGGCAAATAAATTTGTTTGACAAAATTTAGCTGTTTTCTTGTTTGCCGTGCAAAAATATTTTCTGTTCAAACTAGAAACATAAAATATTAGACGTTTAAATAAAAGTACTGAAATTTCACAATTCTTTCAAATGTAAAGCAAAATCTTGTAATATTTTACTTTCTAGAAATGTATTTTTTATTGATGAAAGAAACTAAAGTTTTTTTTGCAGCTTTATTTAATAATTATTTATAAACAATATTACCATAAATGTGACCACAAGACAAATATATTTTTCCCTTCGTGTGTTTGATAGTATTTCGGTGTAGTTTGATTAAACAAATATGGCAAATAAATGTGTACAGTTTGACCACAAAATCAAGCCATGGATTATTTGATGTAGTTCTGATCAAACACATGAAACATCTTGTGTCAAATAATTTGCGTAGTCTGACCTTACCTTAAGAGTCTATTTGTATTGGTGGAACTAATAAACGGTCATACACTACTGAAGTCCAGTTTTTAAAGTAACGATTCAATTCCATAACCTTTTTTGATATATACTTTATTGAAATTTCGCTACTTTATTCGGAATCTCTAGGACTTCTCTTACCCCTAAATATTTCATCAAACTTTAATAGACTTCCTGTTTGTGACAAACTTTTACATCTTTTAAGCCTCTCATAGTTTCTAAGGATAGTTTGCACTACAGATTTTCACAAACTAACGATTTCCACGATTTCCACGACTTTTAGTTTTTTCTTTATTTGACAACATGACAAAAAATGTTCCGAAGTCCAACAGTGGCGCCTGTAGAATAATCAGACATTTCATGTATCCCTAAAAAATATGAAAGCAGGAAATTTTATACAGGAAATTATCCAACGATTTCAAATATGCTGTTCTTATTACAATCAGATGTTTGGTTCAGAAGCCCTTCAAATTGACTGATTTAAAAATATCTTCAAAATTGCGATCTGTTCTTTGCGCACATGGCCAGCCAGCCAGACGGATGGACACCCCACTATAGTGGTGTAGGGTATATTGAGCACTTAATCTCATACACGCAGCTACTATAAAACTAAATAAACTTATGAATTAGGAATTTAACGGCTTCATCATAACAATGTAGTATAAAAAGTCGTATGTATTGCAAGAATTTCAATCTTATCGTAACAATAATATGGTTAATTTACGATTCACATGATTGTATCAACCATATATATGGTTACAGTAAACATGTATATGTTTGTGATAACCATTTATATGATGAAGGACTTACCATATTATGTTGCTCTCGGCTTATGGATATCATAATCTGCGAACAACATATTATGATACAAATATTTATCATAGAAATGGTTGTCACAAACATATACTTGTTTACTGTGACCATATATATGGTTGATACAATCATGTGAATCGTAAATTAACCATATTATTGTTACCACAATCATATATATTGTTACTGTGACTATAATATTGTTAAACATGTTAAAATGGTTACGGTAACAATGCACAACTATATTTTTTTTCTGAGTGCTGATAAATATTTCCAAGTGGTAATTTTCAATAATTTTCAAATTAAACGAAATATCGATATTGTATATAAAGATTTGCGACTAAGTGTAAGTTAATAACATATCAATTCGCAAGTCCAGAATCGCAAGCACTAAGAATCCAAGAAGAATTTAACTTCTGAAGATTATTTCGAAGGAGGAAATTAGTAGTTTTATGAAGAATCAGGAACAGCCAAAGGTGAAAAAAACTCCACAAGTATTAAAGAGAAGTTACGAACAAAAAAAGATCTAGAAAAGTGAAGAGGCTAATGCTAGACGTCGAGAATACATATTTCAGTGCTCTTGAGTTAACTGATGAAAGCATTAAAGAGCCCTCAATTGAACTAACCAAAATTAAGAATGCTCAGAAAGATTAAAAAATTAAAAAAGGTGCCACAAGAACATAATTTTTTAAAAAAGAGAATGATACACAAAATCAAACGAAAGAAGTTCAACGAGAGCTAGAAAACGTTTAACAAAAACCTAAAGATCAGCATGGTATTATGGAAGCAGACACTGTTGATAATCAACTCGCAAAAAATATATGTTTCCAATCAATAACATGCTGTTATCAGTTCGAAAAATTAAAAAAATATTTATGTCTATTATTTGATAAAAATGTTTGATTGTTTAATAAGAGGTTTAAATATGCATTAAAAAGAGAAGTAATCGATATTATAGATTGTATTGATTCTATAACAATGCTGAAAAGGAAAATGCAAAATGTAAGTAAAAAAATGTAATATGTGGCATGCTCGAATTGAGCAACAGTTTTTCGAAACATAGCATGACTACGAAAAAGTACTCGAAACAATAAATGAATAACTAAAAGCATTGGAAATTCATGCTGCTAATTATGTACATGCATAGGCGCCGGTGATGATAAATCTAACGTTATTAAAGTATTTCTATTGTAATTTATAATACAAACAAAAATGAAAATTAGGAGCGGTGTGAAATTTCAGCACTCAATTTAATATTCAAGGCTTTTATTAAAAATTTACAATTAAAGTTCAAATAATTTTGAACAATATGATTAAAACGAACGATAATATTATTATGTAAAATATTGGTATATGATTGAGCCCAACCATATCATATCATGACATTTAATTTTTTTTTTTTTCACGTGTTATATAAATAGACGCTTTTTTCTCCCAGTGTTTCTTTACATTTCAAAAAACAATTTGATAAATTAATTTTTGTTGCCTTGTTTAAAACAGAAAGAATTATAAAGAAAAATTTACAAGAAAACAAAAGGTAACAACTAGTACCTTAAGCACTTGCACATAAAGTGCAATAAAAAAATAAAGTGCATATTTTTGAAATTTTTCTTTTGCTCTTACAAAACAAAAAGCTGAAATACAGAAAAAAATCTTAAAGGATAAATAACTTGATGTGCTTAAGTATTTTTTTTTTTTTTTTGTTGCAAAACATATTTGTAGCAAAAAAATTTATGTTCATTTTAATTTAAATGAAATAAGTGGATGAAGAGGAGAAACAAGTTAAATAAACTATTTGCTCTTTTAGGTTATGTTTGTTAAAAGGAATGCCTTAATAGGCAAAGAAATTATCGCACTAAAATATCATAAATATTAAATAAAACAAGTAAAAGTGATATATTCTACTGTTCCGAATCTTATAAATTTGGTTTAAAAAAAAGTTTAAAAAAGTGTTTGGTAAAAACATGTTTGTTGAAAAACAAGCGCAACCTTCTGTATGAAAACTAGTGGGAGACTACAAAGTATATAGACCTAACCATTGGGAGCTCAGAAATTTCAAGGCGTTTGCGAGCAACACGATTCATTCAAATGCAGTGATATTGGGTACCATACGAATTGGAGCCAAGAGATATTGAATGTCTCCGAAATGATATTTGATTGATATAAAAGAAAATCATTTTTACAACGAATCATTTCATGCGATGAAAAATGAATATAACCAGCCGAATCGACACTAGAGCCAAATATCCAGGGAGCTAAGGTAATGAATGCTCTATATATTATGAGCTGCTGAAATCTGACCAGAACATCACAGAGAGCGTGTACCGAATGCACTGATTTGAAGTGAACATTGGCCGAATATGACCGCATATTCGGCCGTCAAACGTGAAACCGTAATATTCCATCATGACTACGCTAGGCCACATGTTGTAATACCTGTAAAAAACTATTTAGAAAGAAGTGGTTGGGATGTTTTGCCTCAATCGCCTTATAGTCCAGAACTTGCCCCGTCCGAATACTATTTGTTTCAATCGATACAGAACGCTCTCTCTTGGATACGCATCACTTTAGAACAGAGTATCCGAAATTGGCTTGATTCGTTCTTGGCCTCAAAAGATGAGCAGTTCTTTTGGCGCCGAATCCACATGTTGCCAGGAAGATGGGAGTATATCATAGCTAACAATGGCCCAATACTTTGAATAAATTTATTTTGTACAAATGTTTCAAAATAAAAGCTAAAAATTTAAAAAAAATACCGCATTTTTAAGTCATACATATACAAGGTGGCGCATAAGTAATCCTCCTTTCAGAAAATGCTATAAATTTTGCGATTGGCCCCTAATGTCAGTTCTGTTTTGACATTTATGTAGTAAACACATGCGAAATACACGTTAATAAACAATGTTACGCTACACTGCTCCAGAACGCGGAATATTGCTGACTATTTATTTGACCAATAATCGGTCGGTGACTTTGGCACAACGTGTTTCGTCGCAGAATTCCTGGCCGTCCAACGCCTACTGGTGAAACACTGCGACGTTTAGCCGCTCGCCTCGAAGAGACTGGCACAACACCAGATGCTGCCAGGCGTGGCAGACCCGGAGTAGCCGTTCTGCAGAGAATATTGCTGCTGTAGCCGAAGCAAAATTTACGCTTCTGGGGCACTGAAAATCCGCATGTAACCCACGAAGAACCATTACACCCGCTCAAAGTCACTGTATGGTGTGCTGTTTTCGCTGGAGAAGTCATCGGAACCTTTTTCTTCGAAGACGTCGCGGGCCAAACGGTTACTGTGAATGGTGAGCGCTACAGAGCAATGATCAACGAGTTCTTTTTGCCGCAACTTGATGAATTGGGATTGGAAAACATGTGGTTCCAACAGGACGGTGCAACGGCACACACTGCACGTGCCACAACCGATATGCTGAAGGATGCATTTCTCGGGCGCCTAATCTCCCGTTTTGGCGATTTGCACTGGCCAGCAAGATCGCCTGATTTGACCGCTCCAGACTTCTTTTTGTGGGGCTTTTTGAAGTCGCGGGTTTATGTCAACAAGCCTCAGACTCTTGCAGCTCTTAAAGACAATATCCGTCAAGAATATGAGGACCTATCGCCGGAAGTTTTGGCCAAAATGACAATCAACTGTGGCGGCGGCCGTTTACATGACATCATATTCTCGACTTGATGTAAAAAAAATTAAAAGACCAAATAAAAATAATCCACAAGAAGAATTAAAGTTTTTCATTTTTTTTTTTTTTTTAATTACAGCCAAAAAACATCGGAAGTTTACTTTTGCGCCACCTTGTACAATAAACAAAAGGCATTTCCTTATCGTGCGGCAAAACTGACATTTCTCGATTTTAAATAGCAATCTAAGTTAGACTATAGCGGATACATTGATGTATCAATCATGTATTAGAGTTATTTGTGGGCTTTGGAAAATTGATTTCAACATACATACGGACAGATGAACATGGCTTTATCCACTCCGCTATCTAAAACGATTAAGAATATACATACATATCGTTACCTTAATATAGAAAGGCCCTCACTCGTGATTTTTTTGCAAGCTCAGATTTTCGTTTATTCCGATAGTTGGTCCGCTCATATATCATATTTAGCCAAAAAATCTCTACTTAAAAAAAACACGAGTTAGGGCCTTTCTATATTAAGGTAACTATATATACTCTATGGGGTCGGATATGAAAAATTTAGAAATTCCACGAAATGACAAACTTATATATAAACTTGACACTAATGGTGAAGTGTACAAAAATTAGTGCAAATAAGTGATAATTTCTAATATTTAAATGGGGCAAGTTGATTTCGGTCTCTGGTGTAAACTGTAAAAAAGTTTGGATTTAAAATCTGAAAACTCTGAAAGTGCAGTTAATCAATTTGGCGAATAAGTCATGCAATAAAGAAAGAAATACTATTTGTATATCCATTTATCTAGTGCATATTTTGGCACTGTCTTAAAGTTGTATTTTTATCTTAGCACTTTTTCTTAAGCAGTCTTGCAAAGAGTAAAAAAAAAAACTAAAACAAAAATATCTAATCATGTAATAATGTTACACTTTTATCTTTCTCGGATGGTAATAAATTGCAAATGTGTCATTAAAACAGTTTTACGTTTAAAAAAACATTAATTTGTGTGCTCAGGACTTCTTATCTCGGTATTTCATCATGCTACCATTACGTTTTATTTCTTTACTCTTTGTAGAAAAAGTTAAATTTTAATTGTATGGAGTAAAAGTTTAATTACAGGAATTTTAACATTTAGTTATTTGCGGTGGGTATGTGCTAATTGTGTGAGTGTGTTTTTTTTATTTTTTTGGTTTGGTTTGAAAATTTTATATTATACAAGTGATTAGTGTTAAGCAGCGCTATATTTTAGCAATTCTAATATCCATTTAAGTACAATTTAATTACAAGACGCGACATTAGGGGTCACAATACAACACAGTATCGCACACAATGTGTAGAAAACATTTACATTCATCTGAATTACTTACTGCGGCTAATAAGTATCTAATGCTGCTGTTAATTACTGGCGAATTAAAAAATGTACAGAGTATTAGATATGTATATTGGAGAGACTCAATTTGTATGGAGATGAAAAGTAGGATTTCGCCTTCGATTTACCAAAGGTTTTTATGTACATGGCTTACCAATATCCAGCCGGCTGGTACTACGCTTATATACATATCTTTATATGCGCCGAACAAAATTTTAAAAAATCAAAAAAAAAAAAAAAGCTTATAAATTCTATAGAACTCTAAAATTTGTCCAGTGAGAATTTCATGTAAATCGAAACAAAATGAAAAAAGTTCTTAACCTTGCTGTAAGGTTAGAAAAAACTAACGAATGTTAGGTTAATGGACCATTTGGTCTATACAAACTGCTAATGTAAAAAACAAGTGTGGCATTCCACTTTTTTATTATTATTTTTCAATCATTGTGGGATTCCCCTTTTATGATTTTTATTGTAAAGAAGCTCAAATATTTTCAAATGCTTGGTGCACTTTGTGTGCAGTTTTTTTTAATAAAACAGACGTGTTTTACTTACGATATGGCAAACTTAAACGAAGATGAAGTACAAGAACTGCTCAATGCAGAAAGTGACTCCGGTATTTTAGATTTGGAAGTTGATTATATTTCAGAAAACATATAAAACAAACTAATAAATACTATTTTTTTCAATAAATGTAAAAAAAATTAAAGAAAACCGAGGAAAATATACTATGTTTCAAATGGTGCCGTAACCTAAGATTCGTAAGTTTTTATTTTTTCAATCTTGTTTTATGTCAGATCATTGAATTTTTGTATATAGCATTGGTTTATAAAACCAAGGAAACAATTAAAAAATTGAACCAAATGGGCTTAACCTAACCCATTTGGTTCAATTCGGATACACCCTTCCCAAATTTTACTTACAAATAAACATTTTAAATATTTAAAAATTTTTTTTTTTTTCAAAATTGTTTTCAATTTTTTTTTTTGAAATTGTTTTTTAATTTTTTCCAACTTTTTTTTTAATATTTTTTTTAAATTTTTTAATAAAAAAAAAAAATTATAAAAAAAATTGTTTGTGGTAAAAAAATATTCGGGTTAAAAAATAATTTTCCCGATTTTTACCCATTGTAGGTCCAAATTACTATAGCCTTATATAAATCGTTGCAATGGACTTTGAAATATCTATCATTAGATATCCATATTTTCTATATTAATGCCTTAGTAATAAAGATATAGATCAAAATTAGGCCAAAAATCGAGGTCGAGGTTACATCCTTATATCATTTGTGGGCCGATTTTCTCGATTTTAAATAGCCACCGAGCGGGAAGAATTCCCGATATATTCATGTATCAATATTTCTTTTCAGTTTTTGCAAATATTTACAATACATTTTCTTCCAAGACAATATATACAATGTGGGGTATCATTTGAAATGGGTTTAGCAGTTACATCAAACGTCATGTCCCACCTGGTCTTTAATATTGGGATATTCCTAAATTTGTGTTATTTTTTAAGGATTTTTTTTATGAAATTGTTTATTTTTGTGAAAGTAGTTTAAAATATTTAAAAATTCACTTATTTTAAGAAGTGAATCGTTAATTGTATTTTCAATATTCATACTAGTTCGCGAGTGATCGGACATTCAATCTGGTAAACATCATTATTCAAACATGGTCAATATGGGTATCAAAATGTTTGGTTTGACAAACAAATACTTGTAGTATGCAAACAAATTTGCAAAATGAATGCAGTCTGAACGTGTATTTTTTTCTAAATAATGTAGGGATGAAAATAAAGCTAAAGATACATAAGAAATCGCTGGTTGCTTTCCCTCGACATAATTTTTTTGCAAATTTTAAATATTATATATTAAATACGTGTTAAAAAATGAATTAATGCAGCTCTTAGGTTCGATAGTTTGAAATTTTACATAAAAGCTCCATGAAAAATTCACTAATTTTGTAAAATTTAATATTGTTCATGTTTGAAACCTATTATTTACCACATTGAATGTCACATACATCATTTCCGCATGACCCACCATGGAGGTACTCGCGAATTCAAGGGAAACAAATTCCCAGGTGTTGACGAAATCTCTGCTAAGCTTTTGAAGTCCGAACGACATACGAGTGCTGGAATAATACTGCCAATCATTCGAACATTCTGGGAGAGCCAAATCTCCACAATGAGCTGACTGAGAGCGTGATAATAAATATAGCAATAAAGGGCGATCTCACAGATCCTACTAACTGGCGCGGCATTATACTGCTATGAGTAATTAATATGGTAATAGCCCAGATAATTACCAAAAGGATCTCTGACAGAGTAACACCAACATTAAGGTAGGAACAAGCTGGATTCAGACACCATAAGTCCACCATCGACCATATAAACAGCCTACGAGTTATTGTGGAACAATCTGACGCTCATCACTATAGCTATGCTGCATAGACTCCGAGATGGCCCTTGATAAACTAAACCACACTGTGATTTGGAGTTCATTGCCATTTAGGAGAATACCTCTCAAACTCATACGCCTTATGAAACGTCTACCGTAATGGCTCTTGTAGGATAAAACATGGAAAATTTCTGAGTTGGGATATGTGATCAATAGGGATGTGTCCTGTCACCACTTCTATTTAATATAGTTCTGGACACAATCCTTGGACTCTTCCAAGGATTGTAACGAAAGGCCTATAGTGTGGAGATTGCTGGTCGCCTAAACGATCTTGATTATGCAGACGATATTTGTCTACTGGCTCACAGCTACTCAGATCTCGGGACAAACTTACGAAGCGTAACGCTGGCAGCGGAATGACAGCAGGTTTAGAAATAAATGGCATGAAGACGAAAACTTTACGTATTAATGCAACCTTCTGAGATTTATGTGCAATTGCTGCAAGCGAAATATAAGATGTCAGCCAATTCAGTTATCTTGGGAGCATTTTATCTATGTACTGGGGAGCGGGTGAAGATATCGATAATCGCTATTTGGAAATCATCATCTTCAATCCCTTTTCAATCTTCAACGCCAATGTAAAATCGACCCTTCTGTACGGCTGCGGAGATTGGAAAAGCAAGTATTCGTGTATCCTATGTGTGTTCTGGCTGAGAACCATATCTAATTATGCGCTCAGAGAAGGAACAACCCAACAAATCCTATCGATTGAAATAAGGAAACGAAAATAGCGTTGGATCGGCCACATCTATAGAAGGCAGACTAACGACATCTCTAGAATTCTAGACTGAAATCCGCAAGGAAACAGAAGAAGGGGACGTCCAAAAATAGCGTTGGATCGGACACACTCATAGAAGGCGGACTAAAGGTACGGTCACACATGGCAAATATTTACTCAAAAAGCGTAACCACTTTTTTAAGTACAAATTTGTTTGACGTTGTTTACTCTTACAAGTGTTTTGTAAGATCAAATAGCATCAAATAAAATAAAACTTAATATTTGCTTTGAATTTTCCTAAGAAAAATGAGTTTTCGACAATAAATATAAGAATTTAAATATATTTTATTTTTCTTTTTCGTCAAATATTTGCCATGTGTGACCCTACCTTAACGACATCACTAGAATTGCCATAGACTGAAATCCGCAAGTTAACAGAAGAAGGCGACGCCCAGCTAATACATGAAAAAGACAGATTGAGTGTTTTGGAGAAAATAGAGAGATATTGAAAATTTTTTTTTTTAACAAAATGTTCAGCTCACGATCCAATATATTTTATGAAACATCATAGAACAAACCAGATTTTATTTTGAGGGGGTAAATTTTCCACTTTTTTCTACGAGTCGGTCTAATGTATATATTGTGGGCACTTAAAGTGATGTAAACTTATCATTAAATATTTAAAATAGTAAATATTTATGAGCACTTAAAAGCTGAATTTGAAATTGAATTGAAAATGGGTATTTCAAGCAATATAATTATGTAAATCATTTTAAACATTTTCAAAACATATTATAAATTGTTAAAACAAAATATGTCTTTTAAATACACAAGGTTCCAGAAGGTTATTTAAAATATTAATTATAAAAAAAGTCATAGTCTTATTCCAACCCGGATATATATTAGTACGCACAGTAGGTTCAATCGCAAAATAAGTGGTTATAAATATGGGAAATATTTCAACCACTCATCTTAAAACTTTTTCAAAATGAGTTGAATAGGATAAACACACCCAAATTTTAATACGTGAAGTTATTTAAAGCTTTTTACTATTTTTTGTGTACCCAAAATTAAAAAAGATGTGGCTTATAATGATTATTTCATTACGTTTGTAACACATCGAAATATTCATCACAGACCCTCAAAAGTGTATATATTTCGGAGCCTCAAAGGATTCTAACACGATCATGCTTTGCTCGTTCACCTGTCTTGCTGTTGAAAACTCGATAGGGCCCAAACGAACAGAGCTGGCTGGCTGCAATATGATCTAAACTACGCTCCTCGAAATCTATTCATATCAAATTAAAACGCCCCCCCCCCCCCTAACCTATAATAGGAACTACTGTTAAAATGTTCCCTTTTAATCTATTTAGAATTGAACAAAATTTAATAATATGAAATTTCATTTAAAAAATGTTTTTTGGAAAATTTTGCTGCTTTGACCGAATACTCGAAACTTCAAATGTTATTCGTTTTAACTAAAATTTTTTAGCATTTGTTTTTAGCCCTTGAGACCATCGGAAAACCATATTGTATAAAATAAGCGCCACTCTAATTAATAATTATGAAAATTATAGTCATACGTTTTTTTTCCAAAAAATTTCTCTGTCATACAAATTACAGTGTAAATAAAAACATTGTCATTTATTTTTCTTTAAACTCGTTTCCTCCTTTTTAATTTAAAGGTAAATACTCCATAAACAAATTTAATCCTCCTAAAGCTTAAATTAAAAGAACGATGAAAAAAAATTAAAAATAAAAATATATATAAATAAATGTTTCCTCAAAATGTTTCATTCAACCCAGCATATTTTCAAAACGCACATAATAGAAAAGTAAAAAAAGGAAAGAGATAATGTACATTTATAAAATTGTGTATCTTGGCTCATTGTACTACTAAATATTATTATATGCACAACATACAAGTAGAAAAGTTAAATTAAATATTCAAAACATGTTGCCCAACATTATAATCTGTCTTAAATGACAAATTTAAATAAGGAGCATAAAAATGAATGGTAGATAAAAAATGATAAAAATCGATTACATACATAACGAGACATTAAAATGACATGCAAAAAATTTCAAATTAGAGGAAACTAGTTGGGTAATATTTGGCACAATGAATAAAACTCATCCAAGGCAATAGAATATTAAAGTTAATAGGCAGCAATAAAGAAAAATTACTTACCAAATTGCTGAAAATTAAGAGAGAGAGAAAATTAGATTAGTAAAAATAGAAATATTTGAAAATTATGCAAAAAATTAAAGGAATTTTAAAAATATTTATTAAAAAGCTTTTTCTTAAACAAAGTGTAACTATAGTAAAAATGCAAAATGTGGGACATGGTCATAAACACGACATTTGAAAAAATTCAGAATACTTAAGAATATTCTTTTCTTATTTCTATTATTTGATAGTTTTGTTATATCCAATATATTTGATCAATTCACAAGGTCTCTTATCATGTCATATTGTCATAATATCCTAATATTTCACAATGTTTTTTATTGCTTTTCAAGCAAAAAAATGTATTAAAATAATACTACATTCTATGCTATGTTTATTGTGTAATCGTAGCCAAGCTGCAAAGACCAACGCCGAATGCCTAAGAGTCGGTAAAACCGAGCAGTGATATATTAGATTATGACAATATGACTGATAAGAGACATTGTGAATTGACAAATTGTTCGACTGCAATAATTCAAAAACTACTAATTGAAAAATAAAAACTGAATCCTTTTACGCGTTTCTATTATTTTTTCAACTAAAAGTATTGACTCTATACATTGTTAGTCATATAATATATTAAAATATAAATGAAAAGAGGGATGATTATGTTTTTTCTTATGTTGTATGTCTGATAAACAAAACTGCATATACATTTTTTTTAACAAAACAAAACTTGACAATATACTTAAGCAATTTAAAAAAAAAGCTCTCGTTTCTATTATTTTTTCCAACACTGTATCTGCCATTTATTCTCACTAGTTATTGAACATTATAATGTAAACAACAAAGTTTTTTTTTGCTTCGAATATGTCGAATTTTGTGGCAACAAATCGTCATATGAGGAAAGATTAGCTTTACTTTTTTAATTTGAAAATAGTGCTGCTGAAACATACCGATTGCTTACCAAAGCTAATGGTGAATGTGTTCCATCGGTGTCAACGTGCGGTTCATAAGTGGTGATTTTGACATGGAGCTCAAACATTGCCCAGGCCAGCCAAAAAAGTTTGAAGACCATGAATTGGAGTCATTACTCCATGTTGATTGTTGTAACACTCATTAAAAAAGAATAATTGCGATGAAAAATGGATCCATTACAATAACCAATACTTTGAATAAATTTATATTGAACAAATGTTTTAGAATAAAATCTAAAAAATTAGCAAAAATCATAATACCTATACCTATTTGCAGTTTTTAAACAATTTTCATATCAACTAAGATCAGCTGCATATGCATTATGTTAATAAAAAATTGTAAATGATTATTAAAATTTAAATTTTCAGTGTCGTTAGACTTTCTTGTTGAAATTCTCATATACAAATTACATCAAGTAATAAAAAAACTTATTAATAATTACCTTAAAATGTATGTACATATTTGTTACATTCCATCCAGATCAAACATGTTTAAATACGCGCGCACCGATACCCGAAATTCTAAAAACATCGCACTACAAATTTTTATTACACACCATTTGATTTACTCTTTTTTATAACAATAACAAAACCAAAACAAACACATTAATAACATGAGCAATTTATTTACTCTTTTAACGATTTAACTCTTTTTCTTTATTTGCATAAACATTTCTCATTTTTACCACTTTCTCTTTATTACTAATTTTTTCTTTTAAAAAGCTATTGTTGTGCATTCGTTAATAACAAACAAAACGAGACATGTCCTATCACGAAATTTCTGGTTCGTACTTGCTTGTGCAGCAGCGCCCATAAAAACCTGGTGACGTCCTCTGATTTTCTCATATTTTTATACACATCAGCATGAATGGCAAGTGTATAGAAGATTGATATTCCGTTTGTGATTTCTACATTTTCCATTTTCGACCCCATAAAGAGTATACATATATTCTGGATCTTTATAGATAGAGGAATCGATATAGTAAAGTTCATCTGTTTGTCTGTATGTATATGACAACATTCTGTCCTACAAATGGCTGAGATATAAGCAATATTTAATCTAAATATGGATTACTAAGTCATTATATACACAATATGGATATCTAATGTTAGATATTTCAAAGACCTTTCCAGCGACGTATATAACGACATAGTAAGTCGGATCTACAGTGGGTCAAAACTAGGAAAAGTTATCCCGAGTATTTTTCACCAAACTATTTTTTTTCATTCATATTTTATTCACTAACAAAATATTCATACACAAAGATATTTTGGCACATCCGATTATATCTCTCTTACTTGTTTTGTGAAAATTCCGCGAAGACAAAATCAGCAAATCGTCGATAGTACTGTAAAATCTATTATCATTAAGTTTGAGATGGCTAACTTTTGGAGGACTAGCCTCCTAACCAACAATGTCAACACAAACCATTAATAAAACCCGCCTCAGTGTAGGGAATTGTATGATAGCAACATACACATATCATTCTCCATTCTCAATATTTAAAAAACACTATGATTATTATCATTATTATACATTCTTGAATAAATAATGTTTAAAAACTATTTTTTTAATAGTAAAAAAAAATGGCGTAACACTTTTTATGTTTAAAAACAATAAACGAAATACCAAACAAAGAGCACTTCAATTTACTTTCTCATTATAACTTCGGCACTTAATAAACGACAAGATCTTACAAAATAAACAACAAACACTAGCTTTTACTCGTATTATTTATGTATGCATTTCTTTTCTCATTAAACTTGCTCTTAATATATGTACTAATCTTTTGTAGTGCACTAAAAACAACAACAAACACATTTCTTTTTACGCATAACTTTTTGATGCCTAATTTGCTCCATTAAAATTAATATTATTTTCTTATTTTCTTTAGACTAATACATATATTTATTATGGCATATTTTTATTACATTTATTTTATTATAATTAAACACTTTATATTCTAACACTTCACAATTTATTTTTATTTTTTTTTTTCATAGAAGCGAGCGACGAATTTGAATCAACCGATCACGTAGAGTGCTAAAGAAGCATAAAGAAATAAACACAGATGGCGACATCGCTCTCTTAAAAAAATTCTCTTAGGCTCAGTGACGTCAACATTGACTAAAACTGATTGTATTATATGAAAATTGTATGTGATTTATAATGGAAAAGTCAACAATTATGTTTAAAAGCTATTTATGTTTAATAAAATGAAATGTTTTTAGGTTTTATGTTATTAGACACATTTTACTTTATTAATATTCAATATTTTTGCTATATTTAAGTTCAAGTCATTATTTTTATATATATTCTTTTTCTTGATGTCGTACTATCTCTGAGTTCTTCATTAAGTTTTTTTATTTTGAAGTACATTCTTGAACGAAAAAATAGAGTTTTTACTTTTTCATCACATTCGATGTGGTGAGCCTGTTCCAATAGAGATTTTATAACACTGTAATTGGTAATAAAATACCGATTTAACAATTTTTTGTAATGTACAAATTCACGATTTTGATTTTTTATTTTTATTATTATTGCAAGTTTTGACACCACACCACATTTTAATTTTTAATTAATTTTTTTATTTATTTTTCACTATTTATTTTGAAATTTCATATAAAAAGTAAGTATTTTACATTAAAAACATAAGAAAACAATCATTGCTGACGTCACGAAAAAAGAGTAAAAGAGTACACTAAAATAACGGTATCGTCGATGTCGCAATCTTGTTTATTTCATTCATGCTAAAGAAGAACTAAAACAGCAGACAAAGATCAAAGTGAATGAGTTATTTGACAAGAATCATAAGAATAGAAAAGGGAGATTTGCACTAAAATTGCTGGTGATAAAGAGAGTGGTATATGATAGGATTTATTTTGTATTTGCTATTGACAATTGGAGGTTATATTTATATACATAATTATATTTTTGGTACATATACAGTGTTGGAAAATGTAATAATAAAGTAAAAACTTATTAAGGTAATAATATTGTTAATCGTTGTATAAATGCAACTAAGAAAATACATAAATCGAATAAAAACGATTGGAAAATAATACATTTTTATTTAAAAATGCCATCGAATTTATTTATTATTTTCATATCAGACTTAAATCAATTTCGTAATTATAAGCTCCTGATATCTCTTAATTCATTTTCTGGCAATTGAGGGGCCAAGTAACTTTAAGTTTATTCCACAATTCGTCTCTATTAATGTAATTTGGTTCATCCAATTAAATACTCAGATTATCGCAGATGTAATTAAAAGGATTGGAAAGCACAAAGTTCATGTAATGGAGTAATACAGTATAGATTTTCAGCAGCTAAAACCATGAACTCTTAGTCTCTGCAAAAACGTTCAATTTTACAATATTTCATCCTAAAAAAGTTAAAGCATTTTTAAATATCATGATACTGTTAAACTTTTAAATAATTTATTGGGTCTTGTTTTTTTTTTTTTTTTTTTTTTTGTCCAAAATTTCAAATTTTGAGTTGTTGACCGATCTAGTTGAAAAATGGTGTCTAAACTACTATCCAATAGGACGTAACTTGGTGCAAATATCATCTCAATCAGAAAACATCGATTTAAAAATTTGTGTCACATGAGATGAAAACCCCCATAGTCAAATATAATTTCACTAAATTTTATTGCGATCGGTCGGTAATTAGTCATAGCTCCCATATAAGGCCCCCTTTCCGAATATCACTTTAACGAGCATAAATTTCTTCAAAATGTTGGCATCAAATTAAAATGCAACACAAATAAGTTTCATATATACAAAAGTCGTGTCACCTAATTTTATAATGATCGGTTCTTAGATAGCTCTCATACAATGCTCACTTTCGGAAATCACTTAAATATAAATTTGCCACAAATAATTTTTATATTTGCAGAAGTCACGCTTCTAAATTTTATGAGGAGTGTTCCATAATAGGTAGGTCGTAGCTTCCATATAGCGCCAACTTCTAAAAAAACTTTAAAAATAAATTATTTAAAAGTTTAACAGTATCATGATATTTAAAAATGCTTTAACTTTTTTAGGATGAAATATTGTAAAATTGAACGTTTTTGCAGAGACTAAAAGTTCATGGTTTCAGCTGCTGAAAATCTATTCTGTATTACTCCATTACATGAACTTTGTGCTTTCCAATCCTTTTAATTACATCTGCAAGAATCTGACTATTTAATTGGATAAACCAAATTACAACAATAAAGACGAATTGTAGAATAAACTTAAAGTTACTTGGCCCCTCAATTATAGTTACGAAATTGATTTAACTCTGATATGAAAATAATAAATAAATTCGATGGCATTTTTAAATAAAAATGTATTATTTTCCAATCGTTTTTATTCGATTTATGTATTTTCTTAGTTGTATTTACAGTGGCACAGAAAACTATACATACCCCCTAAAAACTGCAATTTATGCAAAACTTTCAAAATTCTAGTAACAAAATTTATATTGTGCAACTCCTTATAAAAAATTAAACTCATTTAAAACAAGAAATTTTCCAAAAAAAAAAATATTAAAAAAATGAAGAAATTTAATTTTTAGCACCAGCGTTGTCAGATTAGGGGATTTTCCCCCAAATTGGGGATTTTATTTTGTAAATGGGGATAAATAATTGGGTTTGGGGATATGGGGAACAGTTGGGGCAATATTGTATGTTTTGGGGATTTTTGGAATATTTTTGGGGATTTTTATTTTACTTTTTATTTTTTTGTTTTAGTTTTCGTATTTACGGAATTGTTCTATTTAATTTATGTTAGAGTTTGTTTTAAATAGAAAGAAAACATTGGAATACAAATTTAAGTCATCAAATTGCAACAATATGCTATTTGACATTTTATATTGGCAATCCTTGTTATTATTCATAAAAAAGTGATTTAATAAGGGGGTTTAATTTTTAAAAAGTACAATATAAAATTCTTAAAGTATTTTCTCTGTTTAAAAGTTTAAAAACAAACAAACTCTAGAATTAAAAAAAATAATATCTGAATGGGTTAGTAAATATAAAATTGTATTTCTTATGGAATAAAATCAGAAATTTTAATTTATTAGTTTTATTTTATAAATTATTTTACATACGTACATAAATAAAATGAATTGTAGTACAAATAAAGTATGAATGAATTAAAATGAAACTATTATTTTTACTGGGGATTTTTGGGGAATTTCGGGGATGAAAAATTTAAATTTGGGGAAAAGTCTCGAAAAAAATCTGGGAACCCTGTTTAGCACACAGAAAAGTATACATACTCCCATTGTTGGTCAACGGTATTTTTCCAATAAAAGCAATTTATGTATGTTTTTTTTTCTGGTTGTAATTCCAAATCACCCTCACTTAATAATTAAAAAGTTTTGTAATCGGTCGCTTTTATTTTTTGTAAGAATGAGTCCAAAAGTTAAAGAAATTAACTTAGATATAAGAAATCTAATTGTGCAGGATCAAAAAAATGGAAAATCATTGCGCCAAATTTCTGAAATTGTTGGCTACCCAAAGTCAAGTGTACAAACCGTGTTTAGAAATTATAAAAAAAACAACAGCATAACTAGTAGACCAAGAAGTGGTCGTCCACCAAAAATTACTCAACGCATAAAGCGACACATATTAAATGAAATTGATAAAAATCCGAGAATAACGGCTGTTGACATAGCAAAAGAGATGGAAAATATGTCCATAGTCACAGTCCATCCTGAATCAGTACGCAGTGTATTGAGAAGTTGAGGTTATCATAGCCGCGTTCCCCGAAAAAAACCGTTCATTAGCGAAATAAATAAAGCCAAGCGGTTAGATTTCGCTAAGAAGCATATAAATGACGATGAAAGTTTTAGAAAAAATGTAGTCTTCAGCGACGAAAGTAAGTTTGACTTATTTGGATGCGATGGGAAACAAAAAGTCTGGCGCAAAAAGAATGAGCAGCTCCAACCTAAAAATCCGATCCCCACAGTAAAACATGGAGGTGGTTCCATTATGGTTTGGGGGTGTATGTCGGCGGCTGGGGTTGGCAATTTAGCTTTTATTGAGACAACAATGGATCGTTTTATGTATTTGAATCTATTAAGAGATAATCTTAAGGATTCGGTATTCAAAATGGGTCTGTCTAGAAGCTGGGTCTTCCAACAAGATAACGACCCTAAACATACAGCGGCCATTGTAAAGGAATGGCTGCTGTACAATGTACCAAAACAGCTGCACTCTCCACCTCAGTCGCCTGACTTAAACCCAATTGAAAACTTGTGGGATGAATTAGACCGTAGAGTAAGAAAAACAACGATTAAGAGCAAACAGGGCCTAAAAAATGCTCTAATCATAGAATGGTCGAAAATTTCTTCGGAAACAACCAGTAAGTTGGACTATTCCATGAAATTACGTCTAAATGCTGTGTTAGAGAGTAAAGGAGGTGCAACAAAATATTAATAAATCTTTTTTTTATGAAATAGAATTTTAATGTATAGAGTATGTATACTTTTTTGTGTTTTAAAAACTGAATTTTCTTAAATTTTTAAATAAAAAGTTTTTTCTGAAAAAAATTTTATTTTTAAATAGTGTATTTTTTTACAAGGAGTGGTACAATATAAATTTTGGTAATAAAATTTTTAAAGTTTTGCAGAAATGGCAGTTTTTTAGGGGGTATGTATAGTTTTCTATGCGACTGTATACAACGATTAACAATATTATTACCTTAATAAGTTTTTACTTTATTATTACATTTTCCAACACTGTATATGTACCAAAAATATAATTATGTATATAAATATAACCTCCAATTGTCAATAGCAAATACAAAATAAATCCTATCATATACCACTCTCTTTATCACCAGCAATTTTAGTGCAAATCTCCCTTTTCTATTCTTATGATTCTTGTCAAATAACTCATTCACTTTGATCTTTGATCTTTGTCTGCTGTTTTAGTTCTTCTTTAGCACTCTAAGTGATCGGTTGATTCAAATTCGTCGCTCGCTTCTATGAAAAAAAAATAAAAATAAATTGTGAAGTGTTAGAATATAAAGTGTTTAATTATAATAAAATAAATGTAATAAAAATATGTTTTAATAAATATATGTATTAATCTAAAGAAAATATAAAATAATATTAATTTTAATGCTGCAAATTAGGCATCAAAAAGTTATGCGTAAAAAGAAATGTGGTTGTTGTTGTTTTTAGTGCACTACAAAAGATTAGTACATATCAAGATGTATTAACCAGGTGGCAGCGTAACTACAACAATTACAACAATACAAGAACAACAGTGTGTAAAACCTTATAAACTGCCAAAAAATAAATTCACAAAAACGCACTTTTTAAAACGAAATAGTTTGTTTTAACACTTTCAAATATTTTACGCACATAAAGCGGTAACTAAAACTTACTTTTATAAATATAAAATAATCTTTTTACACTTATAACAAATTTAAAAATGTTTGTAAACACGTTTTTGACATTTCATAAGGCACAATATAAGTATAGCAAAAAATAGTCAGCTGGCGTTACGCTGCCACCTGGTTAAATATGCCTTGGTACATATATTAAGATTAAGTTTAATGAGAAAAGAAATGCATACATAAATAATACGAGTAAAAGCTAGTGTTTGTTGTTTATTTTGTAAGCTCTTGTCGTTTATTAAGTGCCGAAGTTATAATGAGAAAGTAAATTGAAGTGCTCTTTGTTTGGTATTTCGTTTATTGTTTTTAAACATAAAAAGTGTTACGCCATTTTTTGTACTATTAAAAAAAATAAAGAAAATATTTTTTAAACATTATTATTTATTCAAGAATGTAATAATACAGATAATAATCATAGTGTTTTTTAAATATTGAGAATGGAGAATGATATGTGTATGTTGCGTTTTATTAGTGGTTTGTGTTGACATTGTTGGTTAGGAGGCTAGTCCTCCAAAAGTTAGCCATCTCAAACTTAATGATAATAAATTTTACAGTACTATCGACGATTTGCTGATTTTGTCTTCTCGGAATTTTTACAAAACGAGTAAGAGTCTAATATACCCTTCACCAAAGTATAGTTAAAAATATATTTGTGTACAAATATTTTATTAGTGAAAAAAATATGGTTGGAAAAAATAGTTTGGTGAAAAATAGTCGGGATAAATTTTATTTTTTCATAATTTTGACCCATTGTAGATCCGACTTACTACGGCGTTATACACGTTTTTGGAAAGGTCTTTGAAATATCTAACATTAGATAACCATATTGTCTACATAATGACTTAGTAATCCATATTTAGATTAAAAATTGCTTATATCTCAGTCATTTATTTTAAATAGCTGCCGAACCAGGACTAAAGAAGATATATTTATGTATGAATGGTGTATGTGAGTTATTTGTGAGCTTCGGAAAGTTGCCATTGACATACAGACGGACTTTAATATGTCCATTCCGCTATCTATAACAATCCAGATTATACATAGGTATATTCTTTATGGGGTCAAAAATGGAAAATGTAGAAATCACAAACGGAATATCAAACACTTGTAATTCATGGTGAATAAGAGAAAAACTGGTGACGTCACCAGGTTTTTTTGGGCGCTGCTGCACAAGCAAGTATGAACCTAAAATTTCGTGCTAGGACATGTCTCGTTTGTTTGTTATTAACGAATACACAACAATAGCTTTTAAAAAGGAAAAAGTAGTGATAAAGAGAAAGTGGTAAAAATGAGAAATTTATGCAAATAAAGAAAAAGAGTCAAATCGATAAGAGAGTAAATTAATTACTCATGTTATTAATGTGTTTGTTTTGGTTTTGTTATTGTTATAAAAAAGAGTAAATCAAATGGTGTGTAATAAAAATTTGTAGTGCGAAGTTTTTAGAATTTCGGGTATCGGTGCGCGCGTATTTAAACATATTTGATCTGGATGGAATGTAACAAATATGTACATATTTCAAGGTAATTATTAATACGTTTTTTTTTATTACTTGATGTAATTTGTATATGAGAATTTCAACAAAAACGTCTAACGGCACTGAAAATTTAAATTTTAATAATCATTTACAATTTTTTATTAACATAATGCATTTAAAGCTGATCTTAGTTGATATGAAAATTGTTTAAAAACTGCAAATAGGTATTATGATTTTTGCTATTTTTTTAGATTTTATTCTAAAATATTTGTTCAATATAAATTTATTCAAAGTATTGGTTATTGTAATGGTTCCATTTTTCATGGCAAGTAATGTTTCGGCGCAAAAATGATTTTCTTTTATAGCGTTCTAGCATAATATCGGACATGTAATATCGACTTTCAAGGTCTCTCGGCTTAAATTCGTATGGTTCCCAGTTTCCCTGGTTTTGAGGGTGCTGCTCGCAAACATTTTTATATTGATTGAGTAGGTCCCAATGGTTTCCTAGCTTTTCCTGAGTTTTACAACAATCAACATGGAGTAATGGCTCCATTTCATGGTCTTCAAACTTTTTTGACCGGCTTGGGCGATCTTTGAACTCCGTGTCAAAATCACCAGTTTTGAAGCCGTTTTAGTAGCATTTTTTTCGAATTAAAAAAGTAAAGTTAAACTTTTCTCCTATGTCCCTTTTTTGGTACAAAATTTGTCATTTACATTATAATGTTCAATAACTAAGTGAGAATAAATGACAGATAAGTGCTCTTCTAAATGACTATTAGCAACAACAACCGCATTCAAAATTCATACACCCAATAGTTCATATCATTCATGCACACATATTATAAAATACAAGAACAATATAATTCGAAAATAATTAAAAAGGGAAATGTATCGTTAGCTGAAATGCAAAATCGCGTAACTAACACAAAATTAAAATTATTTTTTTTTTATTTAATATGATGCATATCAACATGATCTCTCTGGAATAATTTATATTAAAGTATGTTGTACAGATGAGTACAAAGAACTTCCGCAAATAATAGAGACAATAGTACAAGCTTTTGAACCTTTGAAGAATAAACATTAAATGCAAGAAATTAAAAAAACTTCAGGACCTTAAAACATTTTTTAACCGGACTGTCATTCTTTTTTCAATGATATTCCATTTGAGAAGTTGTTTATTAATTTTTCATTCATATGTATTGTTATGTATACATAATATGTATACATAACAATACAAATGATGTATTACATATACACTTGATATTCACGTGATCATTTCTAATGTCGCGTTTTTGTACCAAAATCATCGTTTGGGGCAGAATCAAAATTTGTTGGAAAAAAAATCTGGCATTTCTAAACGGCTGGTCCGAGCGGAATAAAGTTTGATGTGGTCGTAGCCATGGAGCATTCGAGTTTAAGTTATTGAAATGGGCCATACAGGGACGACGGTATGGGGTCTTAAAGTACGGTACCTTAGACATGTTATATTTCTAAACACGTGCCATTTTTTCCGTTTTGCCTATCCGATTTTTATATTTTTGAAAAGCGCTCTGCTAGGTCTTGAAAAATATGCTTGCGTGTGCTATTTAACTCTTATAATTTCCGAATAATAGGCATTTGAAAATTGAAATTTAAAAATTTTTCCATACCTTGGTACGCTTTTTTAATAATATTAGTCGTACTTTTGGACCGAATATACTCGAATTTCTTATGTTAGTTAGACAACTAATTATCGACCGATCGCAATAAAATTTAGTGAAATTATATTTGACTATGGGGGTTTTCATCTCATTTTTAAATCGATGTTTTCTGATCGAGATGATATTTGCAACAAGTTTCGTCCTATTGTATAGTAGTTTAGACACAATTTTTCAACTAGATCTGTCAACAACTTAGAGGAGCTCAAAATTTGACATTTTGGACAAAAATCAAAAATTTTTTTTCAAAACGGGTCTTGTTTTTTTTTTGCGCAAAAGAAAGTTTACTTCTTTTCCTTTAAGAGCTTTTTGGTCGCTTAGTATAAATAAATGTTTTTTTTTTGCAAAATCAAAATTATTTTTTCTTTTGCTTCAAAATCCCACTAAGCGTCAAAAAAGCTCTTAAAAGAAAATACCTTAACTTTCTTTTGAGCAAAAAATAAAAAACAACCCATTTAAAAAATGTCAAAACAGGTTTTGATTTTGGAAAAAAGGCATTTTTTTAAATTTATTATTTCCGAAAGATTGAATGGCTGTCTAAACTATTTGGGACACATTTTGCAAACAACAATAGGTAATAAGGTACATGGTTGAGGAAAAAAAACCAGTTTTCCCTAAATATCTAATTTTGACCTCCTCTTGACCGCTGAAAATGTGTGTCTTAATTACCAATAAAACTAATCTTGGTGCAAATTTCATCCTGCTCGGCAAACATCGCATTCAAAACTTCTGTTACTTGATATGGATACCTATTTGTGTTGAATTTTATATTGATATCAAAATTTGTAAGAGAGAGTTAAATTATAATGTAGTTAAATTATTATTGCAATTGGTGAAAATGGGCGTAAATTTACTTAAAAATACTCTGTACATTTTAGAGATGACAATCCCAAATCGGTATTTTTTAAATTTTGGGAACTATAGTTCGAAATACTTATGATATTAACCGCTCTTTAAATCCAGACGGAGTCAATCAATTGAAATTTACATTATTTCACTATACACTATTTTTAATTCACAATACAGTATTTTTAGTTTTCGGAATTACCCAATCCTGAATCCCGAAATATGTCAGGATTAATATTGTTTATATAAATTCATTTTAATTGCGGGACTTTTGATATTTTGGGATCTATTTTTAAATGAAATACCGAAATTCTACATTAAATTGGGAATTTTCAAAATTAAATTAAAAATATGAAGTTGAAATTTAGAAAATTCCAAATGAAATTGAGAAAATCTGAAATTTAAAATATAAATAGTCCTTGAGTAGATCTACAAAAAATACACTTACATGTGTAGGTTATCTCCATTAGTTCAAGAGATATTAAGGTTTATTGATTTATTTTTTTAATTTTGCTCGATCTTTTTATGGTTTTTTAGATATGTCGGGCCTACGGAGGGTCAAAATTTATTTATAAAATATCAGCTATATTGGCGATAAAATTCTAAATAAAATAAGAAAAACTTGCTAACAGTTATCTCGTGCCTATAAAAAGTTACACGCACCCAAAGTTGGAACATGTGAAAAGGACCTTAATTTTCAAGTTTTTTCCCAAAAAAGCCCATATATTTTTTCTTTTATAGAAAAAAATGTTCTTCGGGATTATAAAAAATTTTTACAAGATCCGGAAGAGAACTTAATGCAAAAGCGTGCAATGTAAAATTTGGCTCACTTAAGCGGATTTATCGCAACTTGACCAATTTAAAAAAAAAAACTTGGTTTGAATAGAAAATTCTAAAAAAGCAAAGCAGCGATCCTTGAAAACCATGTATGTTTCCAGGTATCCCGAAAAATTTTTACTATCACATGGTAAATAACGTCACAGTAGACACTTATATAAAAAAAAACAGTTTTTTGAACACATTTTCCCCGTTTTAGGAATTATGGTATTTGAAAATATAAAATGACAAAAATTATAACGACATTGATTTTAAGACATTTGAGTCTATGTTAATTCCAAATTTTGTTATGATATCTTTAACAGTTAAAATTTTACATTAATTCGAATTTTATATTTTTCTTCATGAAAAATCACCATACTATAATTTTTTATCTCAAAAAAATTTATAAAATGATTTAATTTTACTTAAATATTAATCTTTAAGTTTCACAAATATCAAATACTTATGTATATAAAAATACATTATTTACTCCTCAGAAGTTCCACAAACCTTGCCCCCTTTGCAAAATTTGTTCATACATTTCATGCAAAATATCGAATGTAAGTTTTGAATTCAAACACATGCTGACTTAAAAGATAGTTTGGTGTAACTCAATTTGTATGAAATGTATGAAAAAATTAAAGAATTTTTCAAAGGGGGCAAGGTTTGTGGAACTTCTGAGGAGTATATAAGAATTTGATATTTGTGAAAACCTTAGGACTTGAAGATTGATATTTTAGTAAAAGATGAACAACTTTGTGGGGCCACGCACTGGCCCCCATTAGCGCTAGGAAACTTAACAAATGTAAATCATCTCGAAAACACCTCTGCTCCTCCAACCATGTGGAATTTCGTAACAATATCTCCAATAGTTCCTGAAATACCGAATTATTAAAAAAAAAGTTTCTAAACCACTGTGCAGTGAAAAAAACTTTGCGACTAGTCATTTAAATAATTTCTGAGGCACCAACTGCATCTATCAGACATGTTGTAACTACTAGAAGTAGATATCGCAAGGACTGTTCGGAATATAAATATTTCTGAATGCAATTCAATTGCTCAATTTATAACTAAAATTCTCAATATCGATTGAAATTTGCTGGATTTAAATTTTATTTATAATTCTTGCCATAGAGGATATATACATAGAGAGGAAACTAGAAAAAAACTCAAAAAAAAAAAATTACTCCAAAAAGTTAAACATACGAGCGTTGTTGTTATTTTCACATAGTTTTTTTTACTAATACATTCTCACCACATAGGTTTTTGACAACTGAGTTAGGTCTTTGACAAGAGAGTTTCCGCTCTATGTATATTTCTCTATGATACTAGTAATTTTAAATTCTCAATTTCATTTACAATTTCAAAATTTCAATTTGAAATTTAAAAAAAATTTCAATGAATATAGTTTCTATTTTGTTATATTTGTATTTAATTATATTCATGAACTAATTGTTTTCATTTTTAAATTTGATGTTTTTTAATGTGAAACAAAAATCCCCAATATTCCAGGTCTCCCGAAATTTAAGTTTATATAAGACGGAATCCCGGGAATGAAAAATCAAGTCCCATTAAGCTTCTTTAACACGTTTACACTGTTCCGCATAATCTAAAGTTTGTAAATTTAAATTAAATGTTTATTATTTCATCAATCTCCCAGTAGTGTCTGGGAATTATTATTTTACATATAGTTTTTAACTTAATTCTAAGTATGTATGTAAAAAAGAATGCCGAAGGTTTTACACAACAAAATTACTTTGGTTGTAGTAAAAATAGTCATGTTAAAAGATTCGTACATACGGGCATATTCTGTAATATGCAAAAAAATGTTCTAAATATGTATAATAAATATGCAAACATGTTTATGTGTATGAGTTAGTTCATGTATTTGCAGTAGTAAGTGGTTGTAAAATGTTAAAGTCGTTGCCTGTTTGTGTATTAGACTTGCTCTCTATGGTAAGGAAAGTATTTAAAATGGCTATTTTTTTTTTTTTATTCAGAATTAAATTGTTATTTTATAAAAGCTTTATAAAAAATTATTGTGCGGAAATTCTATTAAGTATATATTTTATTGTGAACATTTATAGAGTGTTTAAAAATGTTGATCAAGTCGTTTAATAGGAACCTGGCGCGAAAATCAATGGAATCATTAAAATTGTATATGTGTATAAGAAATTTATAAAATTGCATAATATTATTCAGCCCAATTATGAATAATAATTCCCTGGGAGTTTTTTCCCTTTTTCCATTTTTCCTATTCAAATTCAATGGGAAAAAACTCCCGGGAACAATCTCCCGGGGAATTTTTTATTCATAATTGGGCTGATTATGTTTTTATACCCACCATCAAAAATGTATGGGTATATTGATTTTATCATTCCATTTATTAAGTATAGAAATATGGGTCGAAAGCCAAAAATTATATAATCTGAACACGGCACGATCTAAAGGAAAGGATTTAGAGAGATGAACGTTTACCAAAATATTCACATCTATTTAGTATTGAAATTGGGCAAAATCGGCATAAAAAAGTTGAAACTTTAATTTTTTCTTATTCCATTAATAAACGACAAACTTTGTTGGTTGCGTAGTGGGATGCGAGTTGGATATCTATCAAAAATAATGGTTTACAACTCAAGGCTTACAATTTTTGAGTTTAATAATTTATTTAGATATATATTCCAATCGCAAATAAATTTTTCTCTATAACCTTGGTGCAAATTTCATCCCGTTCGGAAGATATCGATTTCAAAACTTGGTTCACTTGACATTTTTGAATTACCTATATATACAGGGTTTTCCAACAAGAGGTGTTATTTTGGTAGTCAAAGAAAAATGGAATTTTTTGAGATAAATGATCGGATATTTATTTCATTATCAAGAGGAAGGTATGCCGTTAATAATGAAAAACAACATCAGCCAAATGGCCACGTTTACAGGACCATATCCTTTTCATGAAATTTTCTATAACCAAATCGCAAAGTGGCTGCCCTATTTCCTCGACAACCTCAGGAATTCTATCTTTCAGGTCTTGAATCGACGCTGGGCTGTTGGCGTGGACCTTATCTTTTACGTGGCCCCAAAGGAAGAAGTCGCAAAGTGTTAAATCACAAAATAACACGGTCCGGAAACTTTTCCCGTAAAAGAGTAATGGTTTCGTTGCTTGTGTGGCCGTCTTGTTGAAAGTAAACGTTGTCCAGATCAATATTATCCAAAATACGGTGTAATGACGTTTTTGGAATGCCTAATTCCAAAGACGAGGAATGGACAAACCTGGGTTTTCTTCAACACTTGTTATTCTAAGTTGTTCTTGAGCGACGTGCATGGGTTTTATTTTTCACATTACTAACTTGTCCCAACAGCTCGAATATTTCCACCAATTTCTGTATTGCTGTCCGACAAGGTGCTTTACGACGACCCAAAAATGCTTTAGTTTTTCGACTGCAAGATTTTCACCATTTTTGTAGTGAATTTTAATAATTTCAATGCGTTGTTGAAACGTGTATCGCTCCATTATTAGTAATGACGTAGTTTCTACTTGTCAAAGCTTCAAAAGTGACAGCTATCGAAATACCGGGCGATTCAATATAACATCTCTTGTTGGAAAACCCTTTATATGAAAATCCGCTTAAAAAAAAAACAAATCAACCTGCATAGATAAATATCGATTTCAAACCAAAATATTACACAAACAAGTAAAAGGTATATAAAAATCAATCTGCTGAATTTTGTGAAAATCAGTACGTAGGGACCATTCGTAAATCACCGGATTTTGTGACGATCGGTACATAATTGGCCATAGCTTCCATAAAGGATTCACTTCCGAAAGTAGCTATAACAAGCATAGAACTCTTGTAAATATTGTTAATGAATTTAATGGCGATCGCCACTTAATAGGTTATATCACCTATTTGAGGACTACTTTCGAAAAATACAATAACGCCCATAAATATCGATCTATCCTCTATAAGGTCCGGAAAAAACATTACATTCCACCAAAAAAAATCACGGGTCATTGCGTTTGTGAAACATCAAATTATCGGTCATAGACCTACAAAAGAGTTTATATTTTGGGTCCTTATAAAATTCTAGCTATATCTGTCTGTCTGTCTGTCAGGGAACGATATTGACTAGAGAGAATTAAACTTTCCTTTAAATATTCTATGTTGAAGAAATGTTTGGTTTTAAAATAAAATGCCCGTCTGACATTTAGAAAATATTAAAGTACTTAAAATCGACTGAACCAGATAAATGTTTTTGTACAAAATACGCAACAATCGTTGCTCGTATTATATTGGTGGTTGATATATTCTTATACCGAATATAACACTCTCACTTGTTTTTTTCTTTGAGCAGGTCTACTATGTATATTTGTAAGTATGTTTTTATAAACAAGTCATCTTATTTAAATAGAAAACACAGAATTTTTATAATATTCGCATACACATACACTTATTAGGAGGACTCCAGAAATAAATTTGTCTCTATGGCCAACTAAAATAAAAGTTTAGATTGATCCAAACACCATTTAAAAATAAATTTATTTAAACATAAGACAAAAAAGGTTGAAGGGAAAGTTCCTTTTTGGTTGCCAACCGATCTCTATCATATTAAATGCAAAGGATCATAAACAAATTTAGGAATGCTTTAATAAAATCACTGTTTATTGTTGGAGTTTTGTTTAAGCTTTGATATTTTAACAAACAAAGCTTGAGTGTCTGTAATTCTCATTCACTCTACAGTTTTATTTGTATAATATTTTTAGATTTTCTAAGTAACCAGTGAAAAGCGAATCCCCCAACAATAAATTTCAGTGAATTTATCAATAGTTAAATTGAGAATTTAGCACATAAAAACTAAATCTTACTAAAACGTAATTTTGTATTCCAAAAAATAACTTTTTGAGTTGTGATTTAGTTGAAAATATCGAACAATTTATTTAGGTACCACACTAACGTCTCTAAACTCTCAGGCATGCATATTATTAGTTGCTGTGTTGGTTCTTACCAATATTACATGCTGTTTTTAATATTTTCCCTAGTTGTTGTTGTGATATTAGTTTGCAGTAGTTGCTTCCATTATTATTTTAGAGATAGAAACAAAAAGAGAGAGTGAATATGCGGTAGTCCTTTAAATATGCATGAACACATTTGCATACATATAAATATGAATATGGCTGTGTATCAGTCCGTTCCAGTAAGAGCAGCAACCATAACACAGCAATAAGTAGAGACTTCTAAGCGGTTTTTTACACTTTATTTCTATTGTTAAAATAAACATATAGACATTATAGCACAGTCATGGATGGAATATGGTTTTGTGTGTCTGTTGCATACAATATAAAGACAACACAGCCGTCCTCTGTTTACAAGGATGACATTTATTCGTATGCATGAACTAAGTAATATACATGTAAACAACAATAATGTAAATGCAAGCACGAACAAATAGTTAGTATTTAACGAAATTTTGTGAAAATGTTGGAATTTTGTGGTTTCATTGTTAAAAGCTATTTTTTTTTTTTTTTTTTTTTGTAAATTTGCATTACTTTTGCAATATTGTTTGTAAATAAGTATGTCATATGAACATAGAATTACATGAGGCTTATGAGCTTTTCTTTACATTATTGAGTCAAATGAAATTTTATTATTGAATTTGGAAAATTAAAGATATTCGATATTTTTAAACCTTATCCTAAAATAAAATACCTATGACATTAGTGGATAATTTTTGGCCAATATGAAAACTCTATATATTTTTTATTTCTGGTTATATTTTTTACATTCAGGACATGTAATACTCCTTTCTGGATGATTCTAGCAAATAAATTTATTTTAAACAGAAATTTTCTTTCAATATTTCCTGAATTTTTAAACTTATCCTTATCTTGCATTACATTCTTATAAGACTTTATGTCAAATTAGCGACTTATAAAATTTACCAACGATTTTTAAACTTTCTCAATTCTTTTATATTAATATTTTGATCGTATATAGATTCAACTTTCATCAAAAATTTTGTAGTCGATATCTTTTTCATCTTCAACCGATATATCATTTGGAATTTCTTCTTCCAAATCAGATTACTCCAATTTCATTTGGCTTCATTATTTCAATACACAACCGTATGGTTAAATAAATTCAATATGAAATAAAAACAAGTAAGAGAGCTATATTCGGCTGTTGCCGAATCTTATATAACCTTCACAAAATTATACTTTAAAATAAAATGTTTAAATATTTTTTGGTAAACAAAATTTAAAATGTTTTTGTTGTTTTTTGTTGTTTTTTAATTTTTTAAAAAAAAAATTTTTTTCACTCAAAAAATTTTTTTTAATTTATTCGTGAAAAAAAATTTATAACAAAAACATTTTTTTTGGGCAAAAAAAATTCTGGTTAAAAAATATTTTTCCCGATTTTGACCCGTTGTAGGTCCAACTTAATATAGCCTTATATACATCGTTGCATTTGACTGTGAAATATCTATCATAAGATATCCATATTGTCTATATTAATGACTGAGTAATCCAGATATAGGTTAAAAATAGGATAAAAATCAAAGTTGTCACAGTTTTACCTTATATCTCGATTTTAAATAGCAACAGAGCCGGAAGAATTCGCGATATATTGATGTATGAATCATGTATGTAAGTTATTTGGGGGCTACAGAAAGTTGATTTCAACATACAGACGGGCAGACGGACATGTCTATATCGACTTCGCTATCTATAACGATCCAGAATATATATAGTTTGTAGGGTCGCAAATAAAAAGTGTAGAAATTACAAACGGAATGACAAACTTACATATACCCTTGCCACTCATGGTGAAGGGTATAAAAACTTCTAATACTTTTAAGAAGTTCCACTTGTACAGATTTTTAAACTGTTGTACTGAGTGAGTAGGAAAATAAACATAAAAAAACAGTTTGGTAAATTTTGACCCAACTCTTATCTTGAATGCAGAATAATTTCATAGCTGAATGCAGGATAGTTTTGTATTTAGTTTTACAGAAGACGACAAAAACATCATAAACCTTGAAATTTATATATGTATTTAATCTACGTCTTTGGCATATAAGACATTTCTGGACGAGAATTCAAACGAGAACTTACCAAAATTGTCAGTTGAGATTTGGATGATTTACTTAGAATTTTTTTTTTTAATTTAAATTAAAACACTTATAAAAGTAATTGAATGTCGAAATCTTTATTATGACCTTTATGAATAATATTTCAAAAAGAGACATTGATTTAACTACAGTCCATTCAGGTGGTGCAATGTTCGATCACCCTGCCCTCATTGCTACCTTTATCTCGCGAATTTCTATGCAGTCAGATCGGGAACACGAAACTCCTCAAAATTATTTCCAAATAAAGCCATTGTTGTCTGAAGTAAACATTTCCCAAATAAAGCTTATTTTCGTAATATAGCTGAATAATTTGAAGATGTTGCTATATTAAGAAGATGACAGATTGACCCCAGTCACGCGTGATCTGTTAAAAAGAAACAAAAGAAAAACACGTCTTTTCGCACGACCTAATTTCATGGCGATCGGTTCATAACTAGTCATAGGTCCCATATAAGGCCCTCTTCCGAAAATCATTCACGAAAATAAGTTATGGAAATTCAAAAAAACAGTTATTAATTATTTTTCAAAGTAAAAATAAAAGTTCGCATGAAACTGTTAAAAAAAAGAGTTTTAAATAGCTGTCATAAAAAAGCTCATTTGAGGAGTTTTATTTTTCCCGTCAGAAAAAATGTTGGTTGAGGAGTTTTAATTTTCCCGTCAGAAAATAAAACTCTTTTCGTTTATTTTCTACTTTTTTTCAGTATCTTTCTTTATTGAGTTTATCTGATATAATATTTGTAGTAATTTATTTGTTTAAGAAAAAATTTAACAACAATTTGATAGTAGGAATCAAAAAACAACAAATTAAAATTCCACTTCATTTGATTTTAATGAAAATTTATTCAATTGCAATGCAAGGTGCTTACCAAATTGTGATTTGACCAGCGGCAAGTTTTATGTGTCAATTTACATAAAATGAGTTTTGTTTTCTGATGGGAAAAGTAAAACTCCTCAAATGACTTTTATTTTATGACGGAAAAACTAAAACTCCTCAATTGAGTTTTTTTTCTGACGGGAAAAATAAAACTCCTCAAATGAGTTTTTTTAATGACGACTATTTAAAAATCTTTTTTTAACAGTTTGTTGCGAACTTTTAATTTTACGTTGAATAATAGCAGTTTTGGATGGATTTTTATTTTTAAAGTCACAAAATAACATTTTTGTTATAACCGTTACGGCACCGTTATTCAGAGCATTTAATTTTACGAGCTACTTTTCTGATAGAAGTGTTCGGTGCTCTTCGAAAGAGTAGTTCGACTTCTTTTGCCTTACGAATAACTTTTAGACCTTTTTTTCTTCCTGATCCAGGATTTCTTTCAATGTTCAAGTCTTCCTTAGACTGGTTAATGGCTTTTATAACAGTGTGAGGATGAACCTTCAGATTTTTTGCTAATTTTTTTTTAAGTCTATATTATATTTCACGTACTTTTTCTTCGGAGACCATTTTGACCGAAATAACAGTTTTCAATGAATGATGCATCAATATTAAAGCATTATAAAGTGTGTTTTTTAGAGGCGGAGAAATACGTTTTTAATATCCATTCAATTGGCTTTATTAATTAGATAATTATGGCTGTAATGTTTATATATAATTTCGGTCATGTCACGTAACCTGGAGGTACAATTTTCACACATTTTCTCTGTTTTATTTCCATTTAAATATCTCCGCCTCTATAAAAAAAAAATTTATTTACAAGCCGAATCAATCAAATACTTGAACAAACTACTAAATACTTGAAAATATGTCGCGTGCTAAATCATACTAAATGATAAATAAAAACTTAACACTATTAACTATCAACAACAAAATTACTTAAAAACTGTTGTATTATGTTCCAATTCGAAGAGTTTTGCAGTCAAAAACAAGTTCCATCTTGGTTTGTCCGTAGGTTTATCTGTCTGTTGAGGGCACAAATATTTTTTTTATCAAACTATTTTTTTTTTATAAATTTTTTTTGGCATTTGATGTAGCCAATAATGTTATTTATATTTTGAAAATTGTAAACAATTGTATTGTTACAAAATAAACAAATTTTGTTTACCAAATAAAATTAATTTAAAGTTTTTATTTCAATTCTTCCTATGCATATCCACGATTTTTTCTGCATATTTTTGTGTATATTTCCCAGTTTTTTTAGACTTTTTGCTTGTTTATTTATATATTTTTTTTCTGCATATTCAAGCATGCCCTGTTAAAATTTAATCTAAGTTTTCAAAAATTTAATAAACAAACTGTTTGCTTACAATACGGAATTTTGTTTGTATAATATTTTTTTTTAAGTATGCGTTTATATTAAACATAGCTCGATTCACAATATCATCAGGTGTGTTTAAAAAACATATAACAGAGAATCATTAAAATGAATTGCACTTGTTTTTATAGCAATTCAGCAAATTTTTGGAACTGACATAAAAATTGCAAACAAAAACTTGGCAAACAATTTTACCACAAAACAACAACAATTTTAAGGACAAAACCCATGAACATTTATTAGAAGTCAGAATACAAGAAAAGAGCTTATTTTGCTTCCATAAAAATGTCAAGCAGCAAACATTTTTGTAAATATCGTTTACATTGTGTTTTTGCTTTCGTTGAAAAGTTATTTTTTTAAAGAACATATCACACATTTGCTGCAACAACGTCATAATTCAAAAAACTCAAATTTCTAGTTAATAGTAAATAAGTTGTTTTAATAACTGACAAAATGAGCAAGATCGTCATAGAATTTCATAATCGATTGTCTATTACTTGTGATAACGTATTATTTTATTTGTGCGTTGACGTTTGTGTTAGTAGAGAAATTCTCCAAAATGTTTGAGTTTTCTCATATCAAAGACAACATCAAATTGCATGGAAGTACGAAGAAATATGTTTCATTAGTTAAAGTTCAAAGGAATCAAATACTTGATGAAATAAGCGTTAATTTAGAATTATGATTATTAAGTTTTTTTTTTAGGGATCAAAGAGGAATTTTTTTTAAAATATTGGTTTTCTCATACAATATATTTGCACAATGTTCACATTGTTGCTTTTCCAGCAAAACTCCCTTTTAGTTTATTTTTTAAGATAATATCACTTAAGCCTCTTTTACTCTATCATAGTTTCATTCACATCAAACTTATTCTAAAACATCTTTGTGGATTGAGAAAACTGTTTGAAATGCATTCTTATGATTTCATTTTCCAATTTAGTTAAGTTTTTTTCCTGTTGATTTTAACCAATTTTGTTTGGGCTTGTGATTGTATGTAGGTGTATTTGTATAACTAAATTCTAAATGTTAGTGTTTTCATGTATTTACGTTTGGCATTATATCCATATGGGTATGCGTTTGTTGTACTTAGTACACTTAGAAAAAAGTAGTGCATAGGGATCTAAATAATCAAATAAGCAATAAGCTGGGATCTTATAACCTTTCAGCTGGAACTAAATTTACATTTTTCTCAACATTGATTCTCATTTTTTCATAGAACCCTACATACTTAAGGTCTGGGAATGCAAAGTTGTTTAGAAAGATTTTTTTAGAAATAATTAGATATCTCGGGAACTATTGGAGATATCGTAATGAAATTTAACAAATTTCAACAATCGTTAAGCTTCGTTGGTGAAATGGGGGCCAGTAGGAGGCCCCTTAAAGTCACCTCAGGTCACACATTTTTTTAATAAATCGCCAAAAATCCGTTTATAATCCGAATGAGCTTAAAATATAAATAGTCCTTGAGAAGGTATACACAAAATCACATGTGTAGGTTATCTCTTTTAGTTTAAGAGTTATTTAGGTTTATTTACTTATCGCATTTTTTTTTGCCTATTTGAAAATAAATACAAAGGGTCAATTGACCCTTTTTGATTACAACGAGACTGTCTGATAGGTGGTTTAAAGTAGTCAACGCATTGGATTCACATACCTGTTACATAGAGTCAGCTACCTTACTAGCTACCTAAATGGTTACTTGATCAACTATATAACTAGTTATTTTAACATCTACCTTAAATATTAAGTTAAAAATATCTCATAAACAATCCAATAACCGATTTCTTGCAAACAACTCTTCATCCGAAAACAATCAAATACATTACATTGAAATAACTACTTTCTAAAGTGCATTTCAAAATAGATGTTTAAAATGACTACAGTCTAGGTTCTTAGAGATACTAAAGAGACAATTGGCTTCATGCTAGGCTACATGGGATGTCAGTATACATAAGAAAAAATAAAATAAATTGAATGAGAATTATATCAACACAATATGTACAAAACTGTTTTTACCAATTACTCAAAAAAGTGGGGTACAAAATAATCGTTTAAAGTGACTATACTCTAGTACATACAGGCCTACATAAATAAAAGCGGAAGGCGGAACGTTTTATTCAAGGTTATCAAACAAATTAATATAACAACCCGGATTATTTAAAGAATAAAGTACATTACAATATGGGTGTTTCTGATTTTTGTTTTGTGATTTGTAAACTAAAATTTTATAAAAAAACTGCTTAATATTAAAGTTTCAAAAATGAGTTTCCTGCATATTTGTTTCTCCTTTTTTATGTATGTATTTACATTTATTGTGTTTTGCAACTAACTTCACTATTAAACGCGCTGTCAAAATCGGATTTTCTAACTGCAAAGCGTTGGCGCCGCGTTATTTCGGAATGCTGCATACAAATTGTATGGGCATGATAATTTTCGACAACTAAAAAACGCTTTCCGCTCTAATTTAGGTATGATTGTTAGAAACACTAACAGCTTGGCCCACGATGTCAAAAGAAGACTTAAGCGAAAGAAAGTGAGTCACTCACTTTCATTCAAAACAGTGGCCCGCTATCTTATGATTTATCGTTCGCTTTGCTTTACGTTTTAAACGTATACCAATTATAATTAAGTTGCCATATCTGCAATTCCAGAAAACAATCGACAGTATATTGAAAACCATTTGTGACTCAAAATAAAATAACTAAGCAGTGGTGTAGTGAGTACAACAGTTTACTAGGAGCCGGAAGGTTGTTGGTTCAACTCGTGGCTGTGACTTAATTTTTTATTTTTTATGTTTATACCCTTCACCATGAGTGGCAAAGGTATGTATAAGTTTGCCATTCCTTTTGTAATTTCTATATTTTTCATTTGCTACCCCACAAAGTATATATATTATGGATCGTTATATATAGCGAAGTCGATATAGCCATGTCCGTCTGTATGTTGAAATCAACGTTTCGTAGCCCCCAAATAACTTACAAACATAATTGATACAGAAAATCGGCCTATTTTTGATCTGTATCTGGATTACTAAGTCATTAATATAGACAATATGGATATTTAATGATAGATATTTCAAAGTTCATTGCAACGATTTATATAAGGCTATAGTAATTTGGACCTACAATGGGTCAAAATCGGAAAAATTATTTTTTAACCCGAATATTTTTTTTATAATTTTTTTTCACTAATAAATTTATAAAAAATTGAAAACAATTTTTAATTTTTTTTTTTAAATTTTGAAAAAAAAAAAAAATTTTTAATTTTGAAAAAAAAAAATGTTGTTTTGTTTACCTAAAAATATTTAAAATTTTTATTTTAAAGTATAATTTGGTAATCTTTTCGTCAGCAATTAAATGTACAATTTTTAAAAGTTTTCTTGATATATTTAGGATGCAACAAAGGTGAAGGGTATATAAGCGAGTAAAATAGAGTTTGGCACATTTAAGTAAACTTGGACAATTAAAAAAAAAAAAAAATATGTTTGAGTAAAAAAAATTCTTAAAACACAAAAGCACGAATCATAGAAAAGGCTCAATATTTCTATAGTCCTGTATGTTGCTTATATACACACAAGTTTTTTTCACTAGCACACGGTAAATAACGTCACAGTTGGCACTTAAAAAAAAACTCAGTTTTTGGAACACATTTTTCCCGTTTTAAGAATTTCGGTATTTGCAAATTAAACCTGGCAAATATTATAATGCAGTTGAATTTAGAATATTTGGGTCTACATTATGTAAACATTTTGTTATGTTATCTTTAACATTCATTCAAATTTTATATTTTTCTTCATGGTAAATCACCACATTACTTTGTTTAGCTTTTTAAGGTAAATGACGTTTGAAAAGTTTATAAAATTATTTCTTTAATATCAATCATCAAGACCTGTACCAAATATTTATATCAAGAGCATATATTTACTCTTCAGAAGCTCCACAAACCTTGCCTTTTTGAACATTTTTTAAATTTTTTTCAAACATATACTGAGAAATATTAGACCATTATGACAATATGACATGATAGGATATCTTGTGAACCGACCAATTGTATATATATAACTCATACGACTGTACAACGTCAGTTGTGAATTGTACAAATATATCAATACTTCGTATGAATGATTTACATTGTATGTTTCATTTTATACGAGTATAATACAATACATACATTAGGGAAATAACGATATGAAATTTTTGGTTTATCAAGGGTATAACAAAAGTTTTAACGAAAACAAACAAACGAAACTTTATTTTCTGTTAAGAACTCCAAAAATAAGTTTAATTTCATAAAAATTAGGTCAATTTTATATTATCAGTGTACATTTGTACATATGCATATGAGTATAAGTGTGTATAGTTCTGAAATGACTTCTCGACAAAATTTTATTGATGCAATAGTACAAATACAAAACCTTAAGCATATTAAGTTTAGCTAGAAGCGAAAATTTTAATTGAAATAATTCTATCAAACATTGCATTCTACTCTAATGGTGATGATGATGCTGATGCTGCCGCCACAATTGTTTCTTCTAATGTCGAGCTTTACAATATTCATATTGAGTGAATGTAAGAAGTTCTGTACAAAAGCCAATCTATTAATGAACCAACAAAATCATATTACAATAAATACATACACACTCGTATGTAAATATTTGTTAGTGTGCCAGTTGTTTTGTATTTGTATGCAAAAACAATATCTTCTTAAGGAATTAATTCCAAAGAATGTACAAACATCTTATGTTAGCTATTGTTATTATTGTTCATTAGGTGCCAGTATAAAGGAATATAATTGTCATTTAAAGTGAGATTCTTAAGAGGTCTTTGCAATTAAAATGAAACTAAAGTATTTAGTTTTATAAACAAATACAACACGCGTTGGTGAATGTATAAACTAAATTTATCTATTTATTATTTATAACATTTTCATAATAACAAATAGAAATAAAGCTTAAATACGGGACTTATTGCCTCACAATATTAAAAGGTTATATGTTTTAAGTCGAAGGCATTTTTAAAATGTAATGCACCACGAATTGTGCATTTTGTATAAAACATTTATCTGGTTCAACTTTTATATTCAGGAAGAAATAAAGGATCGCTGAGAATAATTAGTTTAATGAAAATTAGGGTCGGAACCGAACACTTATTTTGATAAAACAATTTTATAATTGCATGTGTTTTTGAATGCAATCTCTGTCCATGGTAATTTGGCAACACAAAATGCTAAGGCCAGTGGAGAGATATTTGGCTCTTGTTAAAAGAGAATTGAAAAGCACAAACAAAATGTCCAAAAGTGTGGTAGATTTTAAACGGAGATAGAAAAAAGTGACAGAAAGCACTAGAACTATACAAATTATAACTGTAAGTTTAGAGGTTTCATTTTTAATAAACACATATGTATGTTAAGATTTTTTCCGTCAAAGTCCTTAACCCTCTAATGCCAATTTCTAAAAAAAATGGCTAAAAACGTTGGTTATAATTTTTTACGGTAAATTTGGGCATCTGATTTCAAAAACAACATTTAAAAGTTTATACAATCAATGGTTTACCTGCCAGCTGGAAAAAACTAAATGAGTGCCTTAAGGCACCCTTGGGGCTTTAGAGATTGAAACATAGTCGGGTTTTAGTAAGAATAAATTTTTATTGAAAACAACTTTTCTAATTGTTCACCACTCAAATCAGATAATTTGAAACATTTGTTCACTTGACCAGCCATTTCTTAAAAAGTTATGTAAAAATTGTAAATCAAAGCAAAGAAAACCAAACAACATTTTGCTATATGAGGGAAAAACGGAGACAGCAAAACTAAGGACTGAGATCGAAAAATTCTTAACATACATTTTCCGTGCTCTCTCTTTTAGCAAAGTTCATGTCAGGAACTTTTTGAGCCGTGTATGTTTTTAAACCTGCATTGGCTTTAACTTTTCGTACCAAATAGTCCGAGCACTGAGCTAACCGGGCTGCTTTCTTACCGAATGTGTTAGGAGCTCTTCTGAAAATGCTTTCTATTGTTTTGGCTTTAGAAACATCTTGTGGACCATTCCTTCTACCTGAGCCAGGTTTTCTATCAACGGACAAGTTCTCCCGGTACTGTTTAATAACATTGGAAACAGTTTGACGGCAGACCTTTGATTGTTTGGCCAACTTTTTGTAGGACCAAGTTGGGTTTTGTTGAAAATATATAATAATTTTAGTACGCACTTTTTTCTGGTTACACATTTTAATCAGATTAACAACAAATGAACATAATTGACATTAAACATAATAACTGACATGCTTTACAATCGTAACTTGATAAAAAAAAATCAAATAATACTTGGGTTAAAAGTTTTAATGAAAAACGTGTGTTAAGAATTTTTCCATCTCAGTCCTTAGTCTGCAATGTCCAAGAGTGCCTGAAGGCACTCATCAATAAATCACGTCTCTTAAGAGCAACTTACCTTTTTTACATAAGTCTTGACTCTAATATATAAAATATAACTATGTATACTTTTATGAAAAAAAAATATGATTGCAATCGGGAAACTTTACAACATTTAATCAACATTTGATAACACAACAAGGACTACCCATATTTTTTTGGTTGTTACTGCACTTAGTTTGTAAAAAGTGCAGTAGATAAGAAAGAAGAGTGAGTTTAAGACGTTGCAAGGCTTATTATAATGTTTAAGTACATTTTTTAGAAACCGTTACAAGAGCTTTGGAAGTGAAAAATCAGTTATATTTGCATTTATTGGCAATTCTGCGATGAGTGCCGTGAGGCATGCTTTAGCATTAGAGGATTAAGTCTAATTTGAAGAAATCTTGATCAAATTTGGCATATGGGCAATTCCATGCCATCGTACGTGACATTTGTACGCCAATAGAGTGAAATAGATTTTGCAAAAATAAGAGTATCTGTAAAATAATTTGGTCTTTATGTTCCATTCAGGGGGTACTATATTTTAAAAAAAAATTATAAGTTCTTTCGAAACATTGATGCCCAAAATATCGAGCGGAATAATAAGGGTATATCGTACGTGACATAAAACGGAAGTAATTTTGAGGTATATGTACAAATATCCGAAAATTTGCAAATCGAGTAGGCCAAATATTTTTTCTTTATAATCCATCATATTTAAATAAAAATAATCTTTGGATGATTTTATAATAAACAAGATTTAACATAGTACATGACATATCGTACATGACAGATTTTTTTCTCAATATATATTCTCTAAATATATGTACACAAAAACTAAAAAAATAAATAGAAAATATATATTCGGTTTCAATAAACAATTTGATAGTTGCAATAAAACAATCCGAGTCAAATTGATTTCATACTACATGCTAATTGGAAGCTTAGTTTTCGCCGAAATCTTCGCCTAAATCATACCAATTAAATTAAAAGATTAAATATAGCCAGATTAACTTTTATTTTTGCACTTAAAATGTTGTAATAAGCTCTAAATACTTCCATTTAGTAACATTTTAGTGTTTGCTCCTATTCAAATCATCTTGAAAAAAAGTTTTAAGAGTTTTTGTTTTTTTAGTCGTGGTTGTCATTCTTGTGGAATTGCCCATATGCTTTTTTCGACCTAGTGACGAATCCTATTAAATCTGGTTTAAATCGAACCATTATTTCACCTAGCCATCATACAAATGTACATCCGAAATACGATTTTATCGGTCATAAATGTTTAATTTATATACATAGGTAACTACACAAATTTCAATTCAAATATGATTTATATATACCAAAGCAATGTCACCTAATTTTATGATGATCGGTCCATAATTGGTCATAGCTTCCTTATAAGCATCACTTTCTAAAATCATATTAACGAGCATAAATATCTTAAAAATGTTGGAATCCAAATATAATTTAACAAAAATAAGTTTCATATAGAACTAAATCACACGCTTAATCTCATGGCTATCAGTCCAAAATTGCTCATAGCTCCCATATAAGGCCCACGTCCGAAATCACTAGCGAAAATAAATTATTTATTGCAATTTTAAAAGAAAATTGTTTTTGCTCATTTACTCAATGTAGGGTATTATAGGGACTGGGCTTGAGCTTTGGCATTGAAAAGTTTACCAAATTTAAGGAAACATTGGAAACACATACAAGATTTAATGATTTCTTTTAAAAAATATTTAAATATTTTAAATTTTTCCTTTCCTGCTCTAGTTTTTATTTTAAAGATTTTAATTTGATTGAAGATATGTTTTAACTCCAAATTTAGCCAATTGGCAAAACTTTACAGCCAAAGGGGGCAAAAGTTATCATTATTCAATAACTCTAATATTTTTCAAAGCATGTTTGTAATAATCCATTTATCATATAAATACATACATATATATATAGCATTATAAAGTATATACAATGTAATTAGCCATTAGTCAAGTTCAAAATCTAAAAATGTCTTAAATAAACATAAATGTACAGTAAATATTATATATACATACATACATATTTCCCCAAATATAAAAAAACTGTGTACAAACTTCCAAATGATAATCATAATTTTCGTAATTTATTTGTACTTGAATTTCGAATATTTTGTCTTTAGTGGATAAAATCAACAACCATTACCATGTTATTGATGTCCTAGCACTGTAAACTCCCACATTAAAATTTTATGCAGCATATTTATTTGTTTTTGTTTGCTGCTTGCTGCTGCTTTTCTTTAACATTCACCACGATGAGGGAGTAAGTGTGTCAAGTAGTGACCTTGAAATAAACGCACTTATTTTGCTCCACAAAAAAGAGCACTCACCAAATAAATACCAGTGCTAAAATCTAACATAATTGAGCTCAAAACCAACATACAAAATATTTAACAGTGAGTGTTTGTTAGGAAAAGCTCTGTGTTCTAGTGCTTTACTGATAAAGAGAAATGTAAGTGTAAAAAAATCTCTTGTGTAGTAAGTACTTTGTAATAGTATTCTACTATTTAAAGTACTTGTACTTACAGTTGTTCATTTTATTTTGAAAATATTCTTTTGTTTTTCTTTCTCTTACGATTTTAGTTTACATTCAACTGTTAACCGTTTGGCATATATTTTGCGCATGTCGTTTCTAAACTTTAACATTAAAACTAAAATGAGTAAGAAAAACAACACCCTCCCAGCATCAAGCATTTTGTTCACTTTACTCATTGATATCAGTGGGCAATGATAATAATGATGTTGTTGTGTGTTATTGTTATTGTTGTTGTTGTCGTTGTTTTTGTTGTGTATGAAATGTAAGGCACCAAGTGCACTCACTACAACAAAAAAAGGTTTAGTCTACATTTTACAGTGAATCAAAATGAAGATGTTCGTTTGCTTGGTTCGTCTACTGCAAGTGTTGGTGAGGGCGAGTGTAATGCCAGATTTTTGCATGTATATCAATGGCCATATTTTGATAGCAAAATGCCCAAGATATTACAAAGTTTTACAATTGCAAGTTGAATTAGTATTGTATGGTGATTTTGCAAACTATAGAGTGAATCTTTGACAAAATTATTATTTCTAATTTTTCAAATTAAAGAAATTGTATTTATGCAATTGGTCAATTCACAAGGTCTCTTAGCAGTCATATTGCCATAATGTCCTAATATATCTGACTCTTAGGCATTCGGCGTTGGTCTCTGCTGGTTCGTTACGATTAACACAATGAACATAGCATAGAAAGTAGTATTATTTTAGGACATTTTTTGCTTGAAAAACAATAAAAAGATAAGAGACCTTTTAAATTGACCAAATAACATCCCCAATTTAATTTTAAAATTACCTCACGCTCGATATTCAAACAATCGGCGCAAACAACAGTCCACACGTAGAAAAAAAATATAGTTGTACATTGTCACTGTAACCATTTCAAATTTGTGCATGGTTATTGTAACAATTTTACAATTTTTAACAATATTATAGTCACAGTAACTATATATATGATTGTGGTAACAATAATATGGTTAATTTACGATTCACATGAATATTTCAACCATATATATGGTTACAGTAACCATGTATATGTTTGTGACAACCATTTATATGATGAATTATTTTATCATAATATGTTGTTCTCAGATTATGATATGAGAGCAACATAATATGTTAAGTCCTTCATCATATAAATGGTTGTCGCAAACATATACATGGTTACTGTAACCATATATATGGTTGAAATATTCATGTGAATCGTAAATTAACCATATTATTGTTACCACAATCATATATATAGTTACTGTGACTATAATATTGTTAAAAATTGTAAAATTGTTACAATAACCATGCACAAATTTGAAATGGTTACAGTAACAATGTACAACTATATTTTTTTTCTGCGTGCAGCACGTCTGAAATACATTACGTTATATTTATATTACGAGAATACAGTATATTTCCTCTATAGGACTTATGAATGAAATCTGACCATGAATGAAATCTGTTCATAGTTAATAGAACAAACTGTCCCAAACCCCCCTAATTTTATATCCTTTCGGCAATGAAACAAACCGTCCCGAACATTCCTAATTTAACTCCTGTCCGCAATATAAAGGCTGAAAAATTATTTTTTTTAATTAAACAAATATTTGTATTTTTTCCATATATCGCACATTTGTTGCAACATCTTCATTATTCCAAAAACCCAAATTAAATTTTTTGAGTTATGACCACGTTGTAGCAAATGAGCGATATATAATCTAAATTTGTGACTTAATAATTAACATTAGTCATGTTAATGATAACATTCTAATGTTAAATCTACACTCTGTGGTAGAAATTGTTCGACTGTGGAGAGGAACAAAAAGAGATGAACAAATTTGAATGATACAAAAGAGAATGAAATTCAGTTTGCTGCATAATTGTTTATAAACTACGAATATTAACTACGAATGTAGGGTACACCACCATAGTGGGTACGGTGTAATGCGTTTGTGCTGATGTTTGTAACGCCCAAAAATACTAGTCTAACACCCATCTTAAAGTATACCCAACCACACCAAATCACTTTCTAAATCTATTAAACGATGTCCATCCATCTGGCTGGATGTCCATGTAAACAAGAAGATATTTTGATAAAATTTGGAACAAACATTTGTTTTAGCCCAAGCACTAAGCCTATTGAAATCGATCCATTATTTCACCAGCCCCCATACAAATGTTCTCCCGAAATTGGACTTTAGCGGTAATAAATATTAAATTTATGTAGGTATCTACATAAATTTCTTTCCAAATAAAGCTTATGCATATATACGGAAGTCATGTCATGTAATTTTATGATAATCGGTCCATAATTAGGCATAGCTCCCATAAAAGGACTGAGATCGAAAAATTCTTAACACTCGTTTTTCATTAAAACGAGTATAATTCGATATATATTTTTTTTTTTTTTGATCAAGTTACCTTTGTAAAACATGTCAGTTCATTTGTTTAATGTAAATTATGTTCATTTGTTGTTAATATGATTAAAATGAGTGACCAGAAAAAAGTGCGTACTAAAATTATTAAATATTTTCAACAAAACCCAACATGGTCCTACAAAAAGTTGGCCAAACAATCAAAGGTCTGCCGTCAAATTTATTCCTATATTATTAAACAGTATCGGAAGAACTTGTCCGTTGATAGAAAACCTGGTTCATGCAGAAGGAATGGTCCTCATGATGTTTCTATAGCCAAACAAATAAGAAGCATTTTCAAAAGAGTTCCCAACACATCCGGTATGAAAGCAGCCCGTTTAAGTCGAGTACTCGGACTATTTGGTACGAAAAGTTAAAGCTAATGCATGTTTAAAAACATACAAGTCTCAAAAGGTTCCTAACAGGAACTCTGTTAAAAATTTATAGGCCAAAGACAGAGCACGAAAATTTAAGTTAAATTTCATACAAAAAATATACCTGCTGCATAATGGGTGCCGAAACGTACGTATGCAAATTTTTCACAGCTACCGAGTCAATATTATTATGTTGCTGATGCTCGAGGGAATCTTGTAGAAAAGTTTAAGAACCGAAAGCAGAACATTTTCCTAAAAAGCTCTTGGAATGGCAAGCAATATGCAGTTGCGGCAAAATAAGCCAAACATTTGTTACAATGGGCTCTATAAATACCGAAATTAACATCAAGGAATGTTTACAAAAGAGGATGCTTCCATTCATAAGACTTCTTAATGTGTCCACTTATTTTTGGCCTGATTTGGCATCTGTCACTATGGTAAGAAAGGTCTTGAGTGGAACAAAAACAATAATGTGGTATTTGTACCAAGAGAGGCAAATCCTCTAAACTGCCTGGACCTAAGGCCAGTGAAGAAATATTGGGCTCTTGTTAAAAGAGAGTTGAAGATCACAAAAAAGGTGTCCAAAAGTGTGGTAGATTTTAAACGGATATGAACTACCTGTTCGAACAAAGCGACAGAAAGCATTGTAAAGACCTTTATGGAAGGGTTTCCGAAAAAGCTTCAAAATTTCATTACTATTGATTACAACTATAAATTGTAAATTGTAATAATAATTTCAATCAAATAATAAAAAAATATCAAAACTGTGAATTCAGTGGTTTCGTTTCTATTAACAAATAAGTATGTTAAGAAGTTTTCGATCTCAGTCCTTAAGAAAGTAACTTTAACGAGCATAAATGTCTTAAAAATGTTGGTATCCACATAAAATTCTATAGAAATATGTTTCATATAGACATAAAAAAATTCTGTTCTCGACCACACGACAAAATTTCAACTCAATATTTGGTATGAGTCAAAAAGTTTTATGACTTTAAAGTTGATTATTGCATAAATTTTGAATTTCATTCATTTTAGACCCAAATGTACAATATTTGAATTATTTTCTTAAAGATATTACTACAGAGATTATTTCTGTGCCATGAGTCTTATCTCAAACCAAGTTTTTCCTGTTTAGCTAATTATTAGTTTATAGTTGATTTCTCCAGGTGTTAGCGGGTCTACCTCTTATTATTTTGCCTTGAGGGTTCCACTCAATTGCCATCTTTGATATAGGTATATGAGGTCTTCTCTAAATATGAATAACCCAGCTCCATTTCCTCTTTGCAATTTCTATGGGGATTGGTGTATTGCCTATTCTTTGCCAGAGGGAACTAGGTTCGGCCAAAACATTCGCAATATTTTACGCAAGCAGCGGTTAATAAATACCTGCAGGGACTTCCAGGACTTCCATATAGCAGGGTGGAGAGAACTTTTGAGGAGGAAACTTATATGTATTTGTAGTAACTTCCATACTCTTTGTAGAGCACCAAATGACTGTTTTACTTTTCCTATGCGATATGCCATATCATCACGTGAGCCGCCTGTGTTTTTCACTTTGAACTTGGTGAGATTAATTGTATTGATAAGTAGATCCCTAAATTTGTCGAAGTTAATATGAAGGCCAACATCATATGCCAGCTGATGTATCTGATCCAATTTGGCTGATATGCCGATAAAGTTATGAGCAAGCAAGCGTTGTTAAGACCTTCCAGTCGACCATTCATACCCTATTCTAAAAAACATAGTTTCTTAAAATAGGTTCAGATTTCTTGCCGAAATTTCGGATTTGTACTAATTGTTATAAAATCCTAAAATATAGTTTTATAGTTTTAAACACCTTAGAATGTTTTTAACATGTTCTCTAAGTGTTTTACCAGCCATGATCCAAATGTAGTGTCAAAGTGCAAACATTCCCATTTTTAGATTTATTTACAAAATATTTTAATTCTGCCCCACTGTCTACAATTCTATTGGAGGAGGAAATTCAACTCTGATAATTCATCAAGTGCGGTTCCAGAGGGGGTGAAATGGGAATCCCCCTTCCCCAAAACTGAAAAGTTTTCATATATAATTCAAGCATTACTCCATCAAGTGTTCTTTATGTTGCAATAAATAATAACAATCTAAAGAAAAAACTCTGTTGTTTATATAATTTATGTTGGGACACGCTTCATAGGTCCTTACAATCAATGAGTATTGTACAAGTAACTGACTATTTTAGGGACTTTTTTTTAAATTGCTATTAAGTACTAACAGTATGTGGTTATGAAATATGTAGTTGTGATTGTAGTTTTTGTCATCCATGACATATAAAGTACCTTATCTGAAGTTCGTTATAACAGTTAGTTACAGTACGTATCTAATTCGTATAAACTAAAAGTATTTTCTATAAAGATTTTTTAATCTAAACGATTAGCCGATTTTATAATTTTGTCAAGTTGAAATATTTTCTATCTGATTCTCTTTACATGTCGGCCCATTAGGAAACTTTATCAAAAGGACTTGCAAAAATGGAATTTAAATTGAAACACATCATTAGTTTAAGTTGTTAATGCTCTCAATCCGAAAAATGTACTTAACAGTTACTTTGCCTTTGCTTAGTTAACCGATTTTCTTTAAATTTCATATTTATTTGTTTTAGATTGTACTAAATCTATTCTAAACCGAGCTTTCTAGAGTTTGAAAAATTATATAAAACCCACCCTAATAAAGAGATATCCCACAATCAATCCCTTAAAATCTGGCAGCACGTCTCTCTACGACTATGTAGTAGATTGATGAGTAACAATAACAGTAGTACAACATTTGTTGTTGCTGGTGCTGCTGCTATTGCTGTTGAGCTTTAACGTCAAACATTTTTTAAACAGAATAGAATATAGCGCCTAATAGAACCATAACCAACGAGAGGGAAATCATTCGTTAGTAAACTGGCTGATGTGCGGCCACGTTCATGAGAATACAGCGGACGTGTTTTTGAAAACCAAAGAGAAATAAATTAAAAAAAAAAAAAAAAATCAAACAAAATTAATTGAAAATAATAAGAAGAAAGTTTAAATGCAATGAAAATGTAAAATCAAGGAAAAATTAAAAAAAAAAAAATAAAGAAAATTGTTAAACCAAAAAAAAAAAAAAAAGAAGAAAAATATAGAAAATATTTACAAACAACTGCAAGCGAATCGCTTTAAAATCAAACAACCGTTGCGTTTAACTACTTCCTGTTCAGTTGTAACATAAACATACGCATGTATTCAAATGCTTCCGTTTCCTTCCTGCTTGAATAAACGTATGGGCGCGTTACAACACATTCTAACGTTGTTTGGACGACGTGTGTATGCTCTTGTAGCGGTGTCTGTTGCAAAGTGAGTTTGTTGGTGTTAAAGTGGGTTAGTGTTAAATGTTTACAACTACTACAACAACATAGCATAACATAAATACCTAAATCAAGAAAAAAATTTTTAAGAATTGCGGGCTGGCTCCTCTAAGCTAATTTCAAATATATATTTAAATATTTAAAAGTAAGTGCGTGTGAGAGATTGCTTGTGTGTAGCGCGCGGGTGTTACAGTGTGAGTGTATTAAATTTCCGCTATTTAGCTGCTAATTGCGAAAGCAAGCCAAGGATTTACTGCTTGAAATACATATTTAACAGCCAAGTGTTTCAACAAAGAAAAAAAAAATAAAAAATTACGGAAAAACGAAAGAAAATAAACGAAAGTGCAAAAGGATAATGAAGGTGTTGTAAAATGATGGCTCCGCCAGGTGTACAAGTTGAGTTATGCCAAACAATTTGTTTAACTCATTTAATAATAGTTACTTACGTTGCCCAGGGCCATGATTTATATCAGTGTCTTTAGTGCCTGCTACTACAAATTATAAAGTAATTAAAATGAGAAATTATGTCAGCGCGTGCAAGTTTAGTGATGAGTAAACTTCATTGATTATTTTGTTGAAAACATTAGCAATACTTGAGTGTAAATCACAAATTCCATATAAATTGACTTATATACCCAACTTTGTTGCAAATTACTCTAAATTGTACTAATAATAATAATAATTTTATTACACTTAGTTTTTTTTTTATTTTGTTTCTTTCTTAAAACTACTTTGACGTGAGAATATTAAAATATTTCAATTATTACGCGTGTTTTTTTGTTGAAATCTTTTTGTAAACATTTGTAAAAAGTTCATAAAAATTAAATTGTGTAGAAAGAAAAGAAATAAACAAAATAAAATAAAATAAAAATAATAACAAAACAACAAAAAGCAATAAAAGTTAAACAAATATACAAAAAACAAACAACTAAATTAAATAAGTTTCTTAAACAATAAAGTTCAAACTAATTTTCCAATAAAAAAAATAATAATAAAAATATAAGAGTGATGACAAATTAAGCACAGTGGTTTTGTAGGATATTTTATATTAAATAACAAATTTTTGGTAAAAGTTGTTTTGTTGCAAAATAATTTGATGGGTATGTACTATTTTTAATTAAGAAAACAGCAGGAATTAAAGAAAACAGCTGCAGAAAATGTTTGGAATATTTGTTGTGTTTAGTATAAAATTTAGCTATTTTAATACTGAAAATACCTATAGCTGAAATATTTGTAGATAATAAAAATCGTTTTGCAAAGTTTATTTAGACATTTGTTATAACCAACAGTTTATTTTTAGTATACTGAAAGGAATATTTGAATTTTTAATTGACTCAATTAATAATTGCTTTCGATAACTGAACATGTTTTCGTATAAAGAAGTATACACTGAAAAAGTTACTTAAATGGTTAGCTGATTCATATACACGCAGAGAAGAAATATAGTTGTGCATGTTTACAAAAGCCATTTTCACATTTTAAAATGTTTTTTAACAATTCCATGATTGTGGTAAGCATAATATTGTTAACTTAAGATTCGCATGATTGTATCAATCACATATATGGTTACAGTAAACAAGTATATCTTTGTGACAATCATTTTTATATTAAATCTTTATATCATAATATCGATGGCTTAATATAGAAGGCTCGTATCTCAAGTTTTAGTTACTTTACAGGAAAAGAAAAAAACTGAATAAAATCTGAAAGTGAAAAATAAACAACTAAAAATTTGTAATATGAAGAAACATTATTTTAGAAAAGTTGTCTGTTTTAATATAAACCTGTTTATCCCCAATATTATATAATATATACACAGCTGATATTCCAACTATGGATCACTGTTTTTTGTCCATATTCGCTGACGACACAGCAGTATTGTGTTCAGGTAATTTATCTTCTGAAATATTCTCAAATCTGCAGCTAGCCCTTGGGAAATTATTAAAATATTTCACCAAATGGAAAATACCATTAAATTGTGATAAAAGTCAGACGATATTTTTCACCAGGAAAAGAAAAGAATGTTTTATTCTCCAAAATAACATAATTATAAATAACTCTGAAATCAAATGGATGAAGAATGTAAAATATTTAGGAGTAGTTTTGGACTCAAAATTAACATATAGGGATCACGTATCGTATATTGTGAATAAATGTAACGTACTAATTAGAACACTTTATCCTTTAATAAATAGAACCTCCTTTTTAAACTCTGGGAACAAAATGTTAATCTTCAAATCAATATTCTAAGCAGTTATTTTTTATGCAGTTCCTGTTTGGTCAAAAAGTGCAAATTGTCACTTAAAAAGACTCCAGATTCTCCAAAATAAATTGCTTAAGTTAATTTATAATCTTCCAAGACGATATCCTACGGATAGACTTCATCAACTTGCGGATGTTGATTTGGTTGCAGTCAAGATAGATAGATTGTCTACAAATTTTAATTCCAAATGTTCCTATTCAGAATACGATCATATTGCTGAGCTAGCCCCTCCTTTAGAATAGTAAGTAGATTTAAGTTTTATCATAAAAATTAAAAATTTCATATAGGTTGTTTTTGGAAATTTTCACCTTCTTTCATTATATTAAATTACTCATAACTGTACTATATTTAAGCAGAAAAGGGAAACATCCTTAAACTCTTTGTAAATATGTACATATTAATAAAATTGAATTTGTTATACCATGAAAATAATAAAATAAAAATAAAATAAATAAAAAATATAAACCAAAAAATATGCATTCAACATTAAATGAGTTAGCGCTTTTTCTTTCTAAATATTATTGAGATGAGTTAGGGTTTTCTTTTATTCGTCAACATAGAAAACTGATTTTTTTAGCAGAGGTGTATTTCAGTTTTGTCTACCAGAATATGTGAAAAATCCGAATGCGAAATTGGTTACTGTAAACATGCACAACTATATTTTTTCTCTGCGTGTATATTTTCTATTCCATTTCGGACTTTTTAAGCCACCTTCAGTAATTTAAAATCTTTTGTAGAAATCATATTCTTCATTCACTTGTTTTGAAAATGCATATTTATTTCACATATATGAAACAATCGAAAAAGCTCCTGTAGCTCTGTTTGCAGTTTCAGCTTAAAAACGTGGATTAACTAAAAGTTCTCCACCTCGGATTTTTAAAACATCGCCAAAATACATTTATGATTCGAATGAGATGAAATTTAAAATATAAATAGTTCTTTAAAAATTATACAAAATGGGCCTGGCTCACTTAATGCGAACGAAAGTTTTCGTTCTTATTTTATATTGAAAACAATAAAAAAATCAAATTTATTTCTTGTTTTCAATATGAAATAAGAAATAAAACGTTCGTTCGCATTTAGTGAATCAGGCCCTTTTTTCATTGTTTAGATATGACGGGCCTACGAAGGGTAGGATTTTTTTTTTAACTATCACGTATATTTGCTATACAATTCTGAAGATAATAAACAAACTTGATAGCAGTTATCACGTTCTTATAAAAAGTTACACGCAGTTGAAACATCTTTTTCTTTTATAAATTTTTTTCTTTTATAGAATATATAAAAAAAAAAATATATATAAAATTGATATATGATCTGGAAGGAAAACTTAATGCAAAAGGGTGCAAAGTAAAATTTAGCCCACTATAGCGGACATTGTCCCAACACAGTTTTTAGAACACATTTCCCCGTTTTAGGGGAAACAAAGAATTGCAACAATTGAACATTCAGATCTATATTAGTTCCAAAATTGTTTATGTTATCTTTAACCGTTAAAATTTTTATATTTTTCTTTATGGAAAATATCCACATTATAATTTGTTTAGTTTTTAAGGTAAATGACTTCCGAAAAAATTATAAAATTATTTAATTTTACTAAAATATCAATCTTCAAGTCATAAGTTTTTCACCAATACCAAATACTTATACAAAAAGCTCTTATTTACTGGTCAGAACCTTGCCCCTTTTCAAAAATTTCATACTGATAATAATTTGACCATTCTTCGTTATAGCAGCACAATAAAGAAGTGTGAACATGCTCATACTTTTAATACCCTTCTCCATGAGTGGCAAGGGTATACATACATAAGTTTGTCATTCCGTTTGTAATTTCCACATTTTTCATTTAAGACCCCACAAAGTATATATATTCTGGATCGTTATAGATAGCGAAGTCGATATGGCCATGCCCGTCTGTCCGGCTGTATGTTGAAATCAACTTTCCGTAGCCCCCAAATAACTTACAAACATTATTGATACATCAATATATCGGCTCGGTTGCTGTTTAAAATCGAGAAAATCGGTCAACAAATGGCTGAGATACAAGGCAAAAACAGGGACAACCTCGATTTTTGGCCTATTTTTGATCTATATTTGGATTAATAAGTCATTAGTATAGACAATATGGATATCTAATGATAGATATTTCAAAGTCTATTGCAACGATGTTTATAAGGCTATAGTAATTTGGAACTACAATGGGTCAAAATCAGGAAAAATATTTTTTACCCCGATTTTTTTTTACCACAAAAAATTTTTTTTCTTTAAATTTAAAAAAAAAAAATTTTAAAAATTGGAAAAAATTAAAAAAAATATTAAAAAAACAAATTCGAAAAAAAAATTGTTGTAAATTAAAAAAAAAATTATTTTGTTTACCTAAAAATATAAAAAAAAATTATTTAAAGTATAATTTGGTGAAGTGTATATAAGATTCGGCACAGTCGAATATAGTTCTCTTATTTGCTTGACATAAAATCTTTGTTTGTCAAATAATAGTAAAGGTACAAAGTGATCTTTGTGAGCTATTTAGAGTACCTAGACACGTACAGATTGCATTGATGTTCACAAGAGTTGTCCAGCTTTACCGTAGCTCAAACTATGCTAAATATTGTTAGTGAAAAAATAGGAAAAAGTGAAAAAAATGTATCTTCCTATATTTTATTTCAAAAAAAGGACACGAACAAATTTAAACAAATTTTGTTTTGTGGACTCTTAGCTATATTATTGCCATATTAAGTTAAGCGGTGACACCAAGTATGAATTAGCTGTTGGCCAAAAACTGATGAAACTTTTTTTAAGGTCCCACTGATTTTCAGAATCTTTGGAGGCCCATAAAAACAAATTGGTCACCAAAATCGCCAAAATGAGTATAGGGTTTTACTACGCTTTGGTAGTAGAGTCGAATCTATATTGTCAAGACCGTGTGTTTTTTGCACTGTTGCGCTATGTTATTTATGCAGCGTACGTTTAAATATTACACTACTGAAATTCATAAATATTTGCTTCAAAATTACTTTAATTTCATTTCTAATTAGAGACCAATATTTATACGTAGGAAGCGGATTTTAATTGCATTTATTATTAGATAGTATGAGCCTAAAATATCCCAGCAAAAATTTTGTGAATTTTTGTAATGGCAACTAGTTACCACATGCAATATTTTGTAATGAGTGGTGGTTACCCAGCACATATTTTTCTTTACTAGAATAGGTACTGGTTTGGTACTGGTTGGTAATGAACTTTTGCATTTAGCACAGCTATCTAGTGTTAGCGGTTCTACACCAGTTGAAGCCATTCATTTTTATGTTCAGATTATATTAAGTTATATGCTGATGTTAAAACGATTATTAACTTACAATAAAATAGCTCATACATGGAGCAGTGAGTTAGCAGCTTGACTATCAAACACAAGCAAATAATGTGTCGGTTCGATTCCCACACGCGGCCTGTTTTTTTAGCTACATATTCTTGTTGTGAATGTAACTATTTATAACTGAGCTGAATGTAATTACATTTATAAGTAGGACCCATGAATTTTTTGAAATCTCGAACAAAAATAACTAGTTATTTGGTCAAATAATAAGTAGTTTTCAGTTTGATCCAATATTACTTGCTGGCTTACTAAGTAAGTAGAGTTTTTGCTGTGATGTTTCAAAAGAAATCAAAATATGACCTAAAAAAATCCAGAAATATGCATTTATATTTCTTGTGAAAAAACATTAAAGAATTTATTATGCCTCAAAATTACACAACACAGATCTAAGCTATTAGTCTACGGAGTTTTAGAATTATAATTATTTTTCTGAGAAAACGATGGATATTTCAGGATTAATACAAGTGTAACGCTATAAGATCATCGAAGTATTGATAATGCTCTAAAGTAGGATCCAACCATAATTTCCATCTCGTAATAAATGCCTGCCAAGAGTGCTAACTGTGTATGGGAAGATACAAAGTATTTGGGTAACAAAATTTTTTATAGATCAAAATAAAATAAACATGCGTAATTTGCAATTCCTTACTTAATACTGCAAACAGTCTTAAATATATAAAAATAACTTAACTTCCGTAGATTTTAAATCCATAAACAATATTTAAAACTTTGACATAAGTTCCATGTTTTTGAGGTAAAACTGTTATAAAATAGGGTTTTTCATGAAAACCTACGCTTTAAGCTTTGTTGTTAGATCGTCAGATCGTGTGCCAATTGAACTTTGTGAGTATGGAGAAGCAGATGTGGGGCCAAATTAAGGCATTCGTTATCGAATGAGCTTTCGTATTGAACAATTATTTCGTTATCGAAATTGTGATAAAACGTACTACATTTCTTGCTCAATATAAAATGCCATAATCTTAAACAAGAAAAATGCGATACATTTTACTGAGGTAAAACTGTCCCTGAACTTCTTGAAATTTTAAATTCTAGTCCATGACGCCGGATTAATGTTGGCGCTATTTCATTAGTACTCACACGCATTGCTTTGATATTGAAATTTGAACGACTTACTTTTGGATCGCTGTGTTAAGCATTGGCAAAAATTAACGAAATCAAAATTTTGGAAATGTTTAGCTAAATTTCTAAAACTAATTCCTGTTGTACTCGACAACACCTACCAGAAAATCAGAAACATGTGCCAAGTATTTTTTCATCACACAGTGAAATTTATTTACTTTCTGTAAAAAAATAATATCAACTATAGCTTATTGATAAAAACTTTCTCGTTTTTTAGAGTCATATCTCAAAGTAATATTAAATTTCAAGTAAAAATTATTAATTAAATAAATGGTTCTAGAATCGTTCCAAAGAAGGGATGTTTACTGTTTAAAGAGTTAATTGAAATTGAAGTCATGTTGTGGAGACTTTAAGGCAATATCAAACTGGAACTACTTATAGCAGAACTAATATACCTCTCTATGGAATTTCTTATTTGGGAAATATCATTGAAATATTTAAGCATTAATATTGTATGCTTAAATATTTGATAGTACACTATGTTTAAGTATTTATATGTTTCGACACAGTTATAAATATTTAAACAAATGTTGTTTGTTACCAAATTTTTTTTAATTTTCCAAAATTATGTCATTGCCCAGAAATTATATATTTATTTGCTCTTGTATTACAAAAAAATATATAAAAATACATACAATAACATTTTATAATTAAAAACGAAAACACATTTTTCAACAATTTAATTCATTTACTGAATGAGAAATTATGTTGATGCAGCAAATTGAGGCATTTAACCATAAAATAAAAAAACAAAAATTATTCTACCGTAAAAACATGGACAATTTGAAATACATTTTTGTTTTAATTTTCTATGACCAAACTAAATAAACAAATTATGTAAAGAACTTTCAAAAAAAAAAAAAAAAAAAAAAATGAGCAAAAAACAAACAAATAAATAGAAAAAGTTTTATGTAGACTTTAAATTACGGAAGAGAAAAAAATTATATATTTTATGGAATAAAAAGCCAGCAGCTATTTTGTCAAATTTATGGTCCATTTATATTAGAAAAAAAAAATTAGGACAATTTGTTTTTTTTTTTTTTTTAATACATAATATAGAAAAAAAGGTAACAAACAGCTAAAGGGAAAATATGAATTTGTAAACAGATTTTTTTAGGGATTTCTTTTAGGAAATTAATATATGGAACTTTTAATTGAGGTTGGGTTAATGATATATGTATATACTAATATTCTCTAAAATAACTTTATAACCACAAAACTTCAAAATCTTGAAGAAAATTTCTCTTAATAAATATGTCAACCATATAAATATCTGTTGGCTTTATATGATGTTTTAGAAAAAATTATGCAGTTACTGATTTGCGGTTTCCATGCTTCCCATTGCTACTTTTAACCAAAAAACCTGAACTTCAATTAACAGTAATATAAAACCTTTACTTAAAATTCCATAGAAGCTTAATTTTTTCTATAGATTTCCATTCATGAATATAATCAATTGTGTTGCTAAAAAAAAAACTGACAACTTTAAAATCTATTTCAAACAATATTGCTAAACCGTAAATTAGGGTGGCCCTAATTTTGTACAGTAATGATTGACGTCATTTTTAAACCAAATGCTGAAAATTGAAATACCCATTAATATTTAAATATAAACATTTTGCGCCCCATTTTCTCAAACTTAGATTATCGTTTTGCGTAACGATATACTTACAATAATACATGTTTTGTATGCGAACTGTCGGTATATCGTCATGATAAAAAATTAACAGAGTTTGAAAAATGGGGCTGCTACATCGATAATCCATTACAATTTCATAAGAAGAAAAAGTGGTACCGTGAAATAACTCCCAACAAAAAAATTAAATAAGGACTGAGATCAAAAAATTCTTAACAACTTACAGTTTTAATCTTTTCTTTTATTTGATTGAAGTTATTATTACAATTTACATAAAACAAACATTTTTATAGTTTTAATCACTAGTGATGAAGTTCTGAACCTTTTTCGGAAACCCTTCCATTAACGTTTTTATAGTGCTTTCTGTCACTTTGCTCGAATAGGTAGTCCATCACCGTTTAAAAACTACCACACATTTGGACACCTTTTTTGTGCTCTTCAATTCTCTTTTAACAAGAGCCCAATATCTCTCCACTGGCCTTAGCTCCAGGCAGTTTAGAAGATTTGCCTCTCGTGGTACAAATACCACATTATTGTTCTTTTACCACTCAAGACCTGTCTTACCATAGTGACAGACGCTAAATCAGGCCAAAAATAAGTGGACACATTATGAAGTCTTTTGAATGGAAGCAGCCTTTTTTTGTAAACATTCTTTGATGTAAGTTTCGGTATTTATAGAGTCCTTTGTAACAAATGTTTGGCTCTTTTGTCGCAACTGCATATTTTGCTTGCCATACCAAGACCTTTTTGGGAAATTTTGTCTGCTTTTGGGTCCTAAACTTTTCTTCAACATTCCCTCGAGCATCAGCAGCATCAAATTTTGACCCGGAAGCTGCGAAAAATCTGCCAGAACATACGTTTCGTCATCCATTATGCTGCAGGAATATTTTTTTTTTTATAAAATTTGACTTCAATTTCCGTGCTCAGTTTTTGGCCTCTAAATTTTTAGCAGCGTTCCTGTCAGGAACTTTTTGAGCCTTGTATGTTTTTGAACTTACATTAGCTTTAACTTTTCGTACCAAATAGTCCAAGCACTGAGCTAACCGGGCTGCTCTCCTACCGGATGTGTTGGGAGCTCTTTTGAAAATGCTTTCTATTTTTTTGGCTTAATAAACATCATGTGAGCCATTCCTTCTACCTGAGCCAGGTTTTCTATCAACGGACAAGTTCTCCCGGTACTGTTGAATAATATTGGAAACAGTTTGACGGCAGCCCTTTTATTGTTTGGCCAACTTTTTGTAGGACCAAGTTGGGTTTTGTTGAAAATATTAAAAATTTTAGTACGCACTTTTCTCTAGTCACTCATTTTAATCAGATTAACAACAAATGAACATAATTGACATTAAACATAATAACTGAGATCTTTTACAAAGGTAACTTGATAAAAAAAATCAAATAATACTTGGATTAAAAGTTTTAATGAAAAACGTGTGTTAAGTCCTTAACACCCTACAAATTTTTCATACAATTTGGGACTTATTTCATTATGAAACAACTCCTAACGCATAGGGAGTTCTTTCATAATTTTTGTTGGTAGTTATTTCATAATGAAATAACATCCAGAATAACTTACTGTTTAGTGCGGTTAATGGGCCGCCACAAGTAATTATGATCAGAACGTTACAGTCAACGGTGAGCGGCATAGAGACAAGCTTTCTAACTTGTTCGTGCCTCAATTGGAAGGCATTTGTATTGCAGACATGTGGTTTCAGCAAAATGATGCCACATGTCAGCGTGCGATATAATCCTAGAAAATTAGTATAACAAAATCGTAAATAAGTATCCAAAGAAGCAATCTGAAGTAAAATATTAAAAAAACAAGTAAGAGAGCTATATCTTATATATCATTTACCAAATTATACTTTAAAATAAAAAATTTAAATATTTTTAGCTACACAAAATTATTTTTTTTTTTTCAAAATTATTTTTCAAAATTCAAAAAAAAAAATTTTTTTCAAAATTCTTTTCTAAAATTTAAAAAAAAAAAAAAATTTTTTCAATATTGTTTTTAAATTTTTTTTTGAAATTTTTTTTTTTTATTTTTTTCCAATTTTTTTTTTTTAAATTTTTAATGAAAAAAAATGTATGACAAAAAAATTTTTTTGGTAAAAAAATGGGTTTAAAAAATATTTTTCCCGATTTTGACTCATTGTAGGTCCAAGTTACTATAGCCATATATGCATCGTTGCAATGGACTTTGAAATATCTATCATTAGATATCCATATTGTCTATATTAATGACTTAGTAATCCAGGTATAGATCACAAATAGGCCAAAAATCTTGGTTGTCTTGGCCTTTTCCCTATATCTCAGCCATTTGTGGCCGATTTTTTCGATTTTAAATATGGACCGAGACGGAAGAATTCCCGATATATTGATGTATCAATTGTGTTTCTAAGTTATTTGGGGGCTACGGAAAGTTGATTTCAACATACAGACGGACATGGCAATATCGACTTCGCTATCTATAACGATGCAGAATATATATACTTTGTAGGGTCGCAAATGAAAAATGTAGAAATTACGAACGGAATGAAAAACTTATATATACCCTTACCAATCATGGTGAAGGGTATAATAAGCTACAAAATGTTTTTTTAGAACTAATTTTAACAAATTTGTCCAAAAACTAAACTCTAACCGATTATAGATACAACTGTTAGAATTTGCAATTTTGATCCTCGTTTTGTTTAAAAAAAAATTGGGATTTGAAATTTTATTATTTTTGTTGATATCAAATTATAATGGTTATAGAGAATAAAAATAATGTTTTTAAACATCATCAGGAAATACTGTTTTTAGCAACATTAAATTTTTAAATTTTTTTACCCAAAACTAGAAACTGTTATGTGCAACCTACCCATTATCCGATTTTACTCAAATATTCAGCATTTGATTTCTAGATGACAGAGAACAATTTTAGACCTTGGGAGCAAAAAAGGATTCCATAATTAGCAAAATAAGGGCCACCTTACTGTATATACAAAGTCTCAGAGAGTATCTGTGTTTGAGTAAAAGTATCTATCTATCTGAAATGTAAGTGTTTGTAAGAAATATTTGCAATTTATTCTTTTGTGAGTTGATGGTAAACTTGTTAAAAACTTCATTATACAGATTTGGCCCCTGGAGTGTTTTTGTTTTGATAAAAAACAAGGAGAGAAAATCAAAACAAAATAAAAAACTTTTGTTTACTTTTTTCGATGTCATTCATACGTTGGTGTTTTTGCTGATGGTGCAAAATCAACCAGGGGACAGTTCCAAGAGTTTTAACAAGTGTCTTCCACTAGATGAGTTAGGAAAAGAGATAACAATAGGGCTAAAACAGCAACAGCAACAACACTAATGTGTATAGCATAGTAGTAGGAATATATTAGACCTGTATTTTGCTAAACAATTAAATTGTACAACTTTTTACTTAAAAAACAAACTTAAAACTTGGTGTAAAATTATAAAACAAAATGAAAAAAACCAAAATTAATGAAAAAATGAGAAAAGTTGTAAAAAAAAACTTGTAATAAAAACTTATCCTGCTGCTCTACGGCTTAAAGAAAATCATTACAAAATCTGTTGCTGGTATTCTTCGTTTTAGTTTGGTTTGATGCTGCTGAGAGCTCCTTGTTTATTCATATAAAACTGTTTGGTTTGGAAATAATGCTGCTTCTGATAAAACATTTCAGAAGATTGAGTGTGATTTTGAAACTCTTTTGAAATTCAAATTCGAGTATTGTAATGGTCAGTACAAAGACAAGCAAATACTAAAAACCTCTCGAGAAGAAAAGTGAAAGAAAAATTATGCTGCAAAGGAAACCACAGGAATGCTTCGACAACAACTTCATCAACAAGAAAATTAAAACAAACAAAACAATTCTAATTCACACAACCTTTATTGTGTACAACAACATCAAGTTAAACAAATACTGGGGTAAGTCAAGTTATTTTAAATTAATTTTACTTGATAGTGATTAAAATTTTAGGAATTTCATATTAAGACATTTTCAGTTTTTTTTTTTTTTTTTTCTATGTGCCCGTATTTATTTTACAAACAAACTTAATTTAGCCATTAAAACTTCAAAGGGAGATTTTAAGTACAATGGGTGTTTAGCATGGCTGTGGAAAGTTATAGCAGTGATAGTTTTTATATTACATTGGGATTACGGCACTTCAAAATGCCTGCAAAAAGTTTTATATGAAATTTATGGAAAGTCATACATTATCCTATGTGATGACTGCGGAATTAGTAGAGATCTTTGGGTATATATTGCAAGTTTAATACAGGATGTAGAAGGCAAATTTAGATAATGTTCTAAACATATCACATAGACAATTTTTTAGGCAAGACGACCAAAATTCAAGGTTGGCTACCGATTCAAAATGGTAGAAAGTAACGGTAACGCCTATTTGTATTATTTCAGTAACGATAACTTCGCGGTAACGGTATTTTGTTTGATTTATTTCGGTAACGGTTTTTAATGATAACGGTAGATTTGATCTGACTTAAATGATTAATAAAATTTTTAAAAACTTAAAATAAGTTGACAAAGTTGGTATTTTATTATACATATTTTGAATTCAGTAGATTTCAATAACGTATTATGATTGTAGTCCAAACCAGGGACCGTAACAATTATGACATTTATAATAAAAATCACAACATAATTGTTATTTTTTGATTTTTATTTTTTTTGTCAGAAATATTTGTCAAACTTTCAATTTTATTTTTTTTTTTTGTCAGAAATATTTGTCAAACTTTGATTTTTTTTGTCAGAAATAATTGTTATTTTTTTGTCAGACTATATAAATAAAAATTTGTCAGACTATATAAATAAAAATCATAGTGTGACAAATATGTATCAGAAAAAAATAACAATTATTTCTGACAAAAAAAAATAAAAATCAAAGTTTGACAAATATTTCTAACAAAAAAAATAAAACTCAAAGCTTGACAAATATTTCTGACAAAAAAAATAAAAATCAAAAAATAACAATTATTTTTGACAAAAAAAATAAAAATCAAGAAATTAAAAATCATGTTAATTTATGAAAATATAGTTGAAAACGATCAAAATGGTATGCTTGACTTGACTCTCCGATATTTTCTAGTGATGGCTTTTTTCCTTTGAAATTTCAAGAATAATTATTATTTTCGGTCCCTGGTCCAAACATATTATGATTATTATTATTATCATCAAATTTTATATTATGATAAAATATAGTCGTAATAAGATTGTCATACATGATCATAATTTGAAAGTAATCATATTAAGACCCAAATGAAATCATATTATGAACCAACGTAATCATATTTATGATGTAATGAAATCACATTATTATCAAAAGGAATCATGTTATCATTAAAATTTATTTTTGAGAATACAAAATTTAATTTAAATAGGTTTTATTTTTACTGTACTAAATTACCAATTTAAATATTCTTGATATATTCTTTGAAATTTATTGTTTTTCGCTTCAGGAAAGCTTACGATATTAACCAAGTAAAACCATAGAGCAAATGAGAATTAGACACTTACCCCCATATGCATAAAAAATTTTTGAATTTATCAAAGGTTTATAAAACAAATTTTGTATGGAAATTTTGTTTTATAAATCTTTTATAAATTTAAAAATTTTTTTATGCATATGGGGTTAAACTTTACTTGTAAAAATATCATAGCTTAGGCAAACAAAAACAGTCAAAAATGTCACAAGACATACTCATGTATTTTATATACACAAAGCTTCATATGGATCAAATCTCAGCGGGAAACAATTCAAGGTCTACATTTTTTAGGCCTTCTAAATACCTGTTTACACATTCTAAAAAATGCGATATTCATTCTACTCTGCCTTTTCGCAGAATATGTTCTAGATGGGCTTTTCTTCCCTTTCTAAAAAATGTCAGACACAATCACATTCCAAAATAAGGTCTAGCAAACCTTTATTTATTATTCAAATATTTATGCAATTATTCCTTTTTGTTGTCTCTCTATAATATTATTGATTTTGCTCTTTTTATTATAAACTGTTACATAAAACCAGAAGAAGGTGCAAAATCTTCTTAAATATTTTATAGCATTTGATGTTGTTTATGTGGACTTAAAGTAACATGTGTTACTTTAAGTCCATTCTTTAGGTTTTATGCTGAATTGAGAATATTTTCTTGCTTCAGCAGACCTTCAATTAGGCTTTGCTAATTTGTAGACATTCTGTGAGGCAATACGTTTCAGATTTCCTTATAGGCCTTCAACGGAAGACCTTTTAATATGCCCTCTTAAGTAGGCCTTCCATCAGCGATCCAAGAGAAGCGAATATACAAGGTTGGCGCACAATGAAACGCCGTGTAAAATTTAAACGATTTTGCAATGCAGCTGGGTGTCCTTGTGTCTGCCAAATAAGGCCTTTAGGAAGGGCTCTTTACTGTATATTTTTCCCGCTGGGATGGTTAATAGGTAAGAAAAATGTCCCAATACATGTCACAATACACAAGATATGCTGTCATGTTGTCATAATGTTCTAATATTTCACAATGCACACTGTGGTTAATCACAAATCTAGCTAGGCAAAATAAAAAAAAAAGATCTGCCAACAATCCTTCTGATCATTTAATCAGCTTTCTCAATACAATTGGTAACTGTAATTCATGTTTTGTTTTTAGCTCTAATTGGGAAAAAGTAAGCTTTTAAGTCAGTTGTTGTCAAGACGTGCATTCAGATTTCAAATAGAAGCATATTATTTGTGTGACTTTGGTTTATGATTATAAAGGCTACGGTGATTTTATTGTCATAATTTTTTTTATTGTTATTATGGATTATTTCAGGGAATTATATTACAATTTTCATTTAATTATTTCCATTGTAAGTATTAAGAAAAAACTATTTTTTACGAGAAGTTCAGAAAGTGAAAAAATAAAATATTTAATTTTTTCCAGTAGAGTTAAAGCTGATTATTCCGAATAGTTCCGCTGTAAAACTATATACATCTTGCGCATTTTTACGACCGCCATAAATTTTTTTCACTTTAGCATTATGACCTCCACTCTTTATCGAAAGAAAATTTTTGAAGAATGGGTAAAAACTCCCTTTTTATAATCCTTTATATATTTGAACACGTTTTTTTATTTAATTCATAAGTGAGAACTGAACCCAACGCGATTTATTAATTTTGTCCAGTTAGATTTGTGATCTACCACACTGTGCAGAGGTTAGGTTTCCTCTTGTAGTCGGTTACCGTTAGGTTCCATTCAAGAGATTCAAGAAAATGGTTTGTTAGCAATTAAGAGACATTTTTGGAGAATTTGTTAATTGAAACCAAAACTTAATTGGATGTCATTAATTCATGTATGAAAGCAAGCCACTGTTCCCTTATTGTAGTCCGACATACCGCTGACGCTGATTCCAAGGCACCCAATTTCTCTCAAAACCTTAGTGTGACCTCAACGCAATGGTATAAAGTAGACTCTTAGAGTCTTATAATGTTTCTTACGGCAACACCCGCCACATATTCTTCAAAGGCAATAAATAAGGTGTGCTTTCAATGGCAGCGGTGATGCCAAGAGACGCGAACCTCTGAGCCTTTTCGAGTATTTTCCTGCAACCGTCCACTCTCAAAGTCTCCCACCAGAAGTTTCACTAGAGTTGCACCATAATTCTTAGAAAATTAGGCTGGTCAAGCAGTGACTTGATATCGCCACGATAACAGAATTCTGCCTACCTAATTTTGATGATATTGATGTGTAATTTCGGTGATCTCAATTGGCCATCTAGATCGTGTGATTTAACAGCAGTGAATTTCTTTTCACGGGATTATTTGACAAATAAAATTAACCCTTTAAAGACTTTGGGAATAAATGAATGCCTTTTATTTTGTGTGTTTTAGAAACTTCACAATATTATTTAATGTATGAAATACATTTTTTTTCACTTTTCCAGTATGACCTCCACTTTTTACCAAAAGAAATTTTTTGAAGAATGGGTAAAAACTCCCAAAATAAATCGCAAAAAAAATATGACTTTTTATTTAATTCAAAAGTGAGAAGTGAACCCAACAACATTTATTACTTTTGTCCAGTTAGATTTGCGATCTACCCCGCGGTGCAATGGTTTAAAAATGTTGTTATTGCATTTCAAGCAAAAAAATTCCCAAATAATACTACTCAGTATTTAGTGGGATCAAAAGGGTCCTCTCTATTATGAGCTTACAGGTCATAGCCAATACTTTAAATAATTTTATATTGTACAAATGTTAAAAAAAGACAAAATTTTATAAAATCCCCCATCACGATATTAATTATTATAAGGCAATTTGTAAAGGGAAAAGGAACAAATGTTGGCCGATTTTCACCATACTTTACAGTATAATTTCAAGGTATATTGAATTAATTTGTGCAAAATCGGGATTTCCCCATAACGAAAACTTTTATATCTGATATTTTTTTCAAAATAATTTATTTTTTTGTTGAAAATATTGAAACTTCAAATAAAATGTCAGACCTCTAAAAGTTATCTGGTTTTGCTAAGATTTTCAGCATTTGTTTTTGAGATGACGGACAATTTTAGACCTTTGGCGCATTGAAAATCGAAAAATGTGTAAAATAGGCGCCACTATATCGTATATTGTTGATTGCTCGATATTATATTGAGCTGTATTGGCTTACAGCGGACCTAAAAATATTAGACATCTTAGTATTTGTTAGTGTTAGTCAATAAACATAATTACATTTTTTCGTTATTATTGCAATTCACAACAGAAAAAATCACGTTTACATCTTTCCTCAAAATTAAACATGACGCGACAAATTTGTATACTACCAAATATCTTTAAGTGCTCCATTTACAACGGTCAGTAATTAAGCTTTCAAAAGGCCGAACAAATTTTTCTTACTGCTGTTAGATAAAACCCATCCAAATCGCATTTTCCTTTAATGTTTTAATAAAGATAAAAACTGAGAATTAATTAAGCGTAACTTTGAACTTCTCTGCAACAACTAAATGAGACTTAATTTTGATTTTAAAGATGCCAACAATTGATTTTCAATTTTCCTCATTTCCCTTTTTTTCTTACTAATTTTCTTGGCACATCTGTGTTTAATATTTTTTTGCTGATACAAATGAATGAGTTCGAGTGGAATGAGTATTATGTTGTAGGTTGGTAGGTAGGTTGGTAGGTAGGAAGGTAGGTACTGGAAAACATTCAAACATGCGAAAATAACCCAATAATTCTACAACGTTCTGGTATAAGGAGTGTTAGAATTCAATAAAAATTCTTTTGTGGTTTCATCAAAGTTCAATTTCCCATAAAATCATTTCCAGCACAGCACTAAATAAAACAAAAACAGTAACAACAACAACAACAACAATAAAAATAAAAACCGAATCCTTTGCCGTTTTACATGTATTTGTGTTTTGGTTTTGTTGTGATGAGAAACGTTAAGTGTGTACTATGCTTTGATGCCCTAGAAGATGATCTCATCTTCCTTTAGATTTATTTGTTACTATATATGTGTGACTATGTATTTTACAATATCATATATATGATTAGTACAATCATGTAAAAGGTTATTTTAACATATTATGGTTGCCGTAATCATATAAATAGTTACAGTGAACATAATATTGTTAAAAAACTTGTAAAAATTTTGAAATGGTAAAATAGAAAACATGTAAAACTATAGTTTTTCTCTGGTTGTATGCTAAATTTAGTTAGACCCTTTCAAAAGTGTAGAGTATTTAATAGTCGGTCTTAAGTTGTGTAGAACATATGAGTATCACTCATTGTGATGTGATGTGCTTGTGTTGTGGTAGTGGCAGTTGTTAAAAGAATTATTGTAAAAGTTCTATTCGTTTGCTTCTTTTAGTCTTTATTTTCATGACTTACTCAATCTCACCCTTGATTTACTACAGTCGTCTCAGCCACATTGACTACACAGCCGCAACAATAAACAAAGAATAAGCCAGCAAAAAAACGAAATGAAAAATTTGAGATATTGCTTTTTAATCTTATTTAGCACAGAATTTTCTTGTGTTTTTCATTTTTATTTTCTTCAAATTAAATGCACAAGTTGTCGTTTCAACGACTACACACAGCAACAGCAATAAACCAAAACAACAACTGAAAAAGATTTATGAGTTTTATGACTTTTTATAAATTTTTCCCTCCTCCTTGTTCTTTTTATGTTATTCTTATTTGCCGATACTATTTGTGCGGTTTATAGTCACTGAGAGAAGCGAATTGAAACCAAAAAAAAAAAAAAAAAATAAAGAAATCAATAGTAAATTAATTTTTTCTTACTTGGTTTTTTTTTATCATTATTACTGATGAGATGCTGTAAAGGAAACAGAGGGAAAAAACATTTTTGTTTTTGGTTTGAATTTTATTCTTTATGATTTATTGTAATGGGATTTGAAATTTGCTACTGCTGTTGTCAACAACAGGAAATACTAGGCCAAAATCATAAAAATAAAGAAATAAAACACTTTTTGGGAGTTTTTTTTAATAGAGTTTGGTTTTTATTAATAAGAGAATGTTGGCAAAACAAAGGGTCGCCAATGAATTGCTATAAACATGGTAAAATGATAAGAAAGAGAAGAACTGAAGATATCAATCGATAGCCTGTAAAATCTATATTGAAATTTTTGTTAAGTATCTACTGCTAGAATCAGACATCAATCAGAGGTGCCGAATGTAATACAAATCGTACTATTTATAAGCATTTTTCGAGCGAGAAACCGATATTCGTACGTCATAATCGTGGGTTCAAAACCGAGACAAAGATTAGATCTGGTTTACGACTAAATGCAATAGTTTGAAAATTGGAATACAAATATTTTAAAGCGATTTTGTTAAACTAAATGGCTTTCTACTGATGGTTGTAGCTTTTTCTTATACCCACCCTCATATTTTCACACCGTTTATGTCGCAGACCCACACTAACGATGGTGAACGCGACACACTTTGAATATCAAAATAAATTGTTTAGTGTGACAAAGATTAGATCTAGTTTTCGACTAAATGCAAAAATTTGCAAATTTAAAGAGATTTTGTTAAACAACAGTAGAAAAATGTGGCTTTCTGTTGATAGTTGTTGCGGTTTTTTTATATCCACCCTAGTTTTGTCATTCCGTTTATAACACATAAAAATATTTGTCGCAGATTCACACAAACGATGGTTAACGCGACACTCTTTGAACATCAAAATAAATGGTTTAGTGTGATTAATATTTACAGTTACTTGTGATTAGTTAAATCCACTAAATTTTGATTTGAATTAAAATGTATTGCTACTTGAATAGAACGAATACGCAGTACTGATATCAAACTATGATTTGGGTACAGGATCGCGACATTAGAACATGAACAAAATTAATGAATAGAAAAATGAAATATAGACAATGTAAATTCACTCATTTATTTTTTTGATTTCGCTTTATAAAATTTAATTTAATTGTTAAAAACTTTAAACAAAGAAATAATTTTAGATGTTTACCTGTTATTAAGTTAGTGGCCGGTTATACTTGTTTTTGATTTTTTACAAACATTGCAATATCATGCACACAAAGTAAGATGGTTGTTACGAAAATTTAGCTTAAAATGGAGTTTTTGGACAAATAATATGTTTGTTTGTTAAAATATCGCAAAGAAGTTAGACTATGGTGAAATTTTTGCACATTGGGATCACATTTGATCCAACTGAATACAGTATGATATACTGCGGAATATAAAACTGTATTCAGTTGGGGATTCCCTGCTTTGGGATTTTAGTACAAATATCCTAATTCCGAAAATATTTGTATAGTTCTAATCACTAGTGATAAAATTTTGGTTTTTATAATGATTTCTGTCACTTTGTTCGAACAGGTTGTCCATCTCCGTTTAAAATCGACCATACTTTTGGACACCTTTTTTGTGCTCTTCAATTCTCTTTTAACAAGAGCCCAATATCTCTCCACTGGACTTAGCTCCAGGCAGTTTGAAGAATTTGCCTCTCTTGGTACAAGTACCACATTATTGTTCTTTTACCACTCAATACCTTTCTTACCACAGTGACAGGGTGCCAAATCAGGCCAAATATATGTGGACACACTAAGAAGTCTTATGAATGGAAGCATCCTTTTTTGTAAACATTCCTTGATGTAAATATCGGTATTTATAGAAGAGCCTTTTGTAACAAATGTTTGGTTTTTTTGCCGCAACTGCATATTGCTTGCCATACGAAGATCTTTTAGGGAAATTTTGTGTGCTTTTGGGTCCTAAACTTTTCTTCAACATTTCTTCGAGCATCAGCAACATCGAAATCTTGACCCGGAAGCAGCACGAATATTTTTTTTATATTAAATTTGACTTCAAATTCCGTGGTCTGTTTTTGAACTCTAAATTTTTTGGCAGCGTTCCTGTCAGGAACTTTTTGAGTCTTGTATGTTTTTGAACCTGCATTGAATTTAACTTTTCGTAGCAAATAGTCCGAGCACTGAGCTAACCGGGCTGCTTTCCTATAGGATGAGTTGGGAGCTCTTTTTAAAATGCTTTCTATTTTTTTTTTTTTGCTTAATAAACATCATGTGAACCATACCTTCTACCTGAACCATGTTTTCTATCAACGGACAAGTTGTCCCGGTACTGTTAAATAACATTGGAAAAAGTTTGACGACAGACCTTTGATTGTTTAACCAACTTTTTGTAGGACCAAGTTGGGTTTTGTTGAAAATATTTAATAATTTTATTACGCACTTTTTTCTGGTCACTTATTTTAATCAGATTAACAACAAATGAACATAATTGACATTAAACATAATAACTTACATGCTTTACAAAGGTAACTTGATCAAAAAAAATTAAATAATACTTGGGTTAAAAGTTTTAATGAAAAACGGGTGTTAAGAATTTTACGATCTCACTCCTTATATATTGTTTTTCTATAAGAGAAAAATCTGTCACGTACTGTATGTCACGTACGATATTAAATTTTATTTATTATAAAATCATCCAAAGATTATTTTTATTTAAATATGACGGATCGTAAAGAAGGAATATTTCGTTTAGTGTAAGATATTAGAAGAAAACTTTACGCCTCTCACGATTTTCAAATTTGCACCTCAAAATTACTTCCGTTTTTTGTCATGTACGATATACTCTTATTTCGCTCGATATTTTGGACAACAATGTTTCGAAAGAACTTAATTTTCTTATTTTTGCAAAATCTATTCCACTCTATAGGCGTATGAATGTCACGTACGATGACATGGAATTGCCCATATGCAGTTACAGTTAGATCCACAAAATTTTGATTTGAATTAAAATGTACTGCTACTTGCATAGTACTGATATCAAACTACGATGTGGGTACAAGAACGCGACATTAAAACATGATCAAAATTAGTGAATAAAAAAATGAAATTCACTCATTTATTATACCCATCACCGTGAGAAGGGTATATATGAGTTTGTCATTCCATTTGAAATTTCCACAATATAATTTTCCGATCCTATAAAGTATATATATTCTGGATCCTTATAGATAGCGGAGTCTATTTAGCCATGTCTGTCTGTCTGTTGAAATCAATTTTCTGAAGACCCCAGGTATCTTCGGGATCCAAATCTTAATTATAATTACAATAATTCTGTTAGACATGCTTTCGAGAAGTTTCCTAATTAAAATCAGCAAAATCCGTCCAAAAGTAACGGAGATATGAGCATAAATCCGAGACAACCTCTATTTTTTTTGCCTATTGTTGATCTATATATCGATTAATATGTCATAAATGTAGACGATGTGGATATCTAATTATAGATATTTCAAAATCCGTTGTAACGATGTATATAAGGCTATAGTAAATTGGACCTACAATGGGTCAAAATCGGGAGAAATATTTTTTAACCCAAATTTTTTTTCCAAAAAACATTTCTCATAAATTTTACTAATAAATTAAAAAAATAAAATAAATTTTTAAATTAAAAAAAAAAAAAATCTTAAAAAATTGGAAAAAACTTTTAAAAAATAATTTCGAAAAAAAAATATTTAAAAAAAATTTTTAAATTTTATTTTAAAGTATAATTTGGTGAAGGGTATATAAGATTCGGCACAGCCAAATAAAGCTCTCTTTCTATTATTTTTTTAAAACGAGATTTTTAAAAAGTAACATTGCTTAATCTGGTGTGTGGTTTTCTACACATATGTAATTTCTATGTATTTTGCACTAGAAACAGCATTTATTGTCTTCAAATGATTTTGACTACAAAAAAATTCTGTTGCTAAAAAAAAAAAAAACAGTGAAAAATACGTAGACATTCTGCATGTGTGGAAAACAACACACGATAGTAAGCAATATAATATTTTTTCTGAGGGTGTGATGAGGGATAACCTTTAATTCCACACAATTTAATATATCTATATAAAGACCCTTCAACAAATATTTGTTCATTTGCCAATACTTGAACCTAAGCAACGTTTAAATTATGTACGAATACCCTGTTAAGTACTCGTCGTTCAAAAGGAATTTTATGCAAATATTTCTCACTACTTGAATTTAAGGTCAGAGATTTTCTCTAGTGCGGTTTCTTTTTATTTTCCTTTATGAAACCCTTTTTTTTTCTTCCAACTGAATGTACAAAATAAACGGAAGTCATTTACAACGTAATTTGTTACTGCTATATTTTATAGCCTGCTTGGGTTTTACTTTTTTCGAAAAAAAAAAAAAAATAAAAAATAAAATAAACCCAAAACAAATAGGAATCTTACAGTGCACAAATTTTGTTGTTTGTAACAAATAAACGAAAAATAAGCGGCTTAAATTTCAAATAAAAAATTAAAGAAAAATGCCACAGAGGAAAAGGAAAATAACACTTTAAGGAATCAAAAGAAAAAACAAACTAGTGCGGTTTTGTAATACTAATGAACCCTACATTTTACATTCTAACAGCCATTTTTTTTGGGAATTTTTTTTCTTTACCATGAAAATCGTTGCTAAAAGCTAAAACTTTAAAACAAACAAATGCACATATGTATGCGAACATGTTCGGGCAAACGAGTGCAGGTTTTATTTTGTCTTAATATAAAGTACTTTCTTTTTAACAAATAAAATTTGTTTGTGTTTTAAAGCCAAAATGTTTTTAAAAGTATTTACTTCCGAGCTGGTTTCTTGGTAATAGTTTACGATATTATGGTTCTTTTTAACAAAATTAAAAAAAAAACTGAATTATAAAGAAAAAACTACTTTATTATTTTTATTTTTATGTTGAATTTTTTCACAAATTGTCTTATTTTTCATTAAGTAACAAGTACTACCAATTTAAACATACTTTGTGAGCATGACTTAGTTAGAAATCCTTGAAATTTTTATTTTAAGGTTTGTCAAAAAATCGAAATTCTATGATTTCTTTGTAAAAACTAATGAGTGTGTGAGATAACAAAAACTAATCCTGCTCAAAGCAATTGCGGTTTCATTTTATGATTAGTGCACATTTATGGTTGTAATTATTTTTGTATGATGTTAACAAAATAGTTTTCTGTGTGTTATGTTTTTGAGAAATTCAAAAGAACTTATTCATTAATCCGTATTTTTAAAACATAAGCAAAGCTTGACATAACGAATAATTATAAGATTTATTTATTATTTTTTATTTGATACTTTTTAAATAATTTGTGTAATTTTAAATTCTTTTAAATTTTGAATTACTAGAATAATTCAAAAATAAGCCATTACAAATAGATCACTTATTACGGATTGACATACTTCGTAAATACCACTTCACACTATCTGCATTACTTAGCAGCTGTTTAGTAATAGTTGGCTTCACTGTATATACATTGAAACTTAAATTATTATTTTAACACGGTGATGTCATTGATGTCATTGAAAAAACATACATTGTTAGCTCTCGTGTGTTGTTTTCCACACATACGGTATGTCTATGTATTTTACACCAGCAACAGAATTGCACTCAAAATCATAATTTACCATTAATAACATATTTGTCTTTATATTTCTACATCTGTTAATTATCAAATTAGTATACTAGTATCTTCAACACATTTTACACAAACTTATTGATTATGAATAAGCTTACATTTGACAACAACAAATTCTATGCTTAGTGCAAAATTCATAGAAATTACATATGTGTGGAAAATCACACAATAGGTCACTTTTTAAATATATCGAAATGAAAAATATGTTTTGGTAAATTAATGCGTTGTCTGTGCTAAATTAATGCCGTAGGAAAAATCATATTTTTAAAAAAATATTAAAAGAAATTATTTTAAAAATTTTGTGTGGTTTTCCACACATGGATGAGATGAGGGTTAAATACAAAATATATGAATTTTCTGACATTTTGAATAATTTTCACGTGATACCAAAACAATCATAAATTTCCATTCTTATCTCGAATCTCAAATTTTACATTTTCAAAACTTTGATTAAACGAAAAAAAAAAAATAATAATATTTTCGATTCTAATAAACGCTAAATTAGGTTTAAAAATACGAACTTTAACGGTTGCACTTATTATGAGTTAGCGTGGAGACCGATTTGATTTTGACGTATTTCGAGGAAATTTTGACTTTGGTCACAAATTTATTAAAATTAATTCTGAAAAATACATTTCTTAGCATTTTTTCTAATATATAATTACAGATTATTTCTTTGGATTGCTAGTTACAGATTTTGTAATTTTAAATTTTTAGGAAAATATTCCAAGACCTTAAAATTTGTTTATTAATATAAATTGTTGAAAATAATATATTTTTTACTTTGACATCTTTAACTCATTTTAACCCTTAGTCAAATAGTTATATACTGTTCAAAGCAATTTTGAATACATACGTACTGTTACGTTTTTACCTTTTAAAAACGGTGGTTTTTCATTTAAATAATTCGAAATCATTTAATTGCAAATAAAAGCGATCAGTAGTTTAAAATTTGTAACAACTCTCCTTTAATACATACACTTTATAATTTACAAGAATACACTGGTAATACAACGCCTACGATATACTGACTGCTCTGCAACTCACTGTTACTATTTATATAGACAGTGCATTTTTTTGTAGTTTCAGGAATTATCTAACAGACAAAACTAGAATGTTCTATTTTCACAATTATCACCTAGAGCTTCAAGCATCTTTAACAGTTAATGTTGTCATACTTCTAAACAATGTTCATAACAGCGTGTTATCAACATTGTTGATAAGTAGCAGTTACAGACTGCAAAATTTTAAGTAATAATGCAATTTCGTAACAATATAAATAATACTATAAATACATATTTGGGGGATTCCAAGTCATATTGTCATGATGTACTCATTAAAACGCTTAAGTATCCCATTTGTACAAATGTGTCAATTTGCGTGACGTGTTTCATGAACTCACCTTTTAAATTTTGTGCAATTTTATACAGGAAATGTATATTTGATAAAAATGTCAAACAAAAATAAATTCAACAAATGCTGAAAGGTTTTGAAAAATTTTATAAAGTTAAATTCTAATATTTTCTAATGAAAGTGAAATATTTGGAACAAACAATAGTAAACATAGTTTGGAAGATTTTGCTTATGTTCTAGCTGTTCGTTAATATTTCCATACACAATGCCATTCAATCCAATCATTCTGTTCCAATGCACACAATTTTCACATGTACTAATTATTTGTATTTTATTTGATTTTTATTTCTTATAAATAAAAGTAAACAAAAGCAGCTGATTCATCAAATGCACAATAAATTCAAGTTTGCGAGTCTAAATTGTCGCGCAAACTTATAGGAGTAGTGCAAACGAATTTCCATACAATTTTTACAGTTCATTTTCGAAAGTGTAAAAATGCACAGATTGCACAGTTTTAGAGTATTGACAATTGTTAGCTATGACCTTTTCCCATCTGTCTGGCAACATATGGATTCCGAGCCAAAATAACTGATCATCTTTTGAGGCCAAGATCGAATCAAGCCAATTTCGAATACTCTCTTCTGAAGTGAAGCATATCCCAGAAAGAGCGTTCTGCATCGATCGAAACAAATAGTAGTCGGACGTGGCAATGTTTGGACTATAAGGCGGGTTGTCATATTACGGTTTCATATCTGGCTTCATATTCTGGGAGTTTTTCGGCCAATGCTCACTTCAAACGAATCAGTTGCATTCGTTTTCGTTTCGGTTTTCTGCAACTCATAATAAATAGCACACTTTTGCTCCTACCAAATACAGAGAATTACCTGAGAGCAATTGATATTTGGCTTTGGTGTCGATTCGGCTGGTTGGTCGGGCTTATGATAACCCGCGAAAGATAAACCGAAGAGATCGTACTCTTCGTGTTATCGTAATGGATCCATTTTTCATCGGAAGTAATGATTCGGTGAAAAAATTATTTTCTTTTATAGCATTGAAGCAGCATTTCAAACATACAAATCGTATTTTAGGTTATCTCATATGGTACCCAATTTTCTTGCTTTTAGATAAACCCTGCTGCTTGCAATCGTTTAAAAATTGCTGCTTGAGTGGTTCGAAATGATTTTATAAGCTGTTGTTGAGCTTTACAAGAATCTTCATCCTTGGTCTTCAAACTTTTTTTGTTGGCCTGGACGATCTTTGTCTTCAGTGTCAAAATACCACTTCTGAACCTCACAAACAATCTCTCGCATGTTGAAACCGATGAAACACATTCACCATAAGCTTTGATGAGTAATCGCACGCAGGGAAGAAATATAGCTGTGCATGTTTACTGTACCCGTTTCAAAGTTTTATGATTGTGGTAACCATAATATGATTCACTTACGATTTACATGATTGTGTCAATCATATATATGGATGATGAAGGACTTACCATATTATGTTGTTCTCGGCTTATAGATATCATAATCTGAGAACAACATATTATGATATAATGTAATCCTAATATAAAGGCCACCCTATTTACCTGCCTTATTTTCGGAGAAGTGTCGTGAAATGATGGTCAAATCTGTACCAAACATTGACCTCCAATGCAGCAATGTTGACAATTAACAATGTTATCAAGTTTAAAATTCGCTTCATCGCTTCGGATAACTTTGCTAGACCTGTAAGCGCCAAACTTTGAATAAATACATTGTTTAAATATATTTTTTTCTTAATTTTGACTTAACACACAGGTACGTAGAAGCAATGAACTATCGTTCATTGAAAAATTTACACTCTTTAAAATTGACTTTTAAGTTCATTGGTGGAATGCAATCGTTCATTATATGAATGAATTTGTATGTTGAGTCCGTGACAAATATTTACTGAACAGATACGTGGAATCAATGAATCTGTACGTTGATTTTAATGCACACGCATTTTGATCCAATGAACTAATAAATTGTTGCAATGAATTTTTACATTAAATCTAATGAACCTATGACCCAAAGATCTAATAAAAAGTTTATTTTATTGAATTATGTACATATGCACATAAATATATTTTGTATACAAATGGCGGCAAGTCCATATTTTGCTTTTGGGACACCCTATACAAACATGTCCACCAAATTTATGAAAATTTCATATTTTTAGCCATTTAATTATTCCATTTAAATTTTATGACGATTAAATCAAAAAACACTGCAAATCAATCAAATAATAATAATTTCTCATATTGCAAATTGCTAACATAAATTATAATTAAATTTTGTTTATTTGTTCTGTATGTGTATGCAATAAATAAATCAAATAAAATCAAACAAAATAACATTGAACTTAAACTTGTGCTAAAAACAATAATAATCATCAAAACAAGTAAATAAAACACAAGAACCTTCCCTCCCCTGACACTGACAGACACAGTTTCGCCAAACAAATGGCTGCAATTAAAGAAAATCAATAAAAAAAATTTATTAACGGTAAAATTGAACAAATCAAAAAAACAAAAAGCAAAAACAAATCAACAAGAAACACAAAGTATTATTAAGTATTTACTGCAATGAACCATAAAAAAAATAATAAAAAAAAAACAATAAAGTAAATTCACAATTCAAAACAATTCCAGCATGTAGCAGCATTTAAATGCAGTAAATGCCAAAAACATTTGTAAACAAATCGTTAAAAAAAAAATAAATTAATGCCAATATAAATTAAACTTTAGACGCGTGTTAAGCATATTGTTAAAGTTCATACATACGAGTATTATGGCTAATGACGATAATGTTTCTGTGGCTGACTGAATGAAGTGAGTTTTTGTTGTAAAACTATAAAACATTAAAGCTTAAATACATAAACACACACCTGTACTTTTGATTACGAGTATTTTAGACCAGCGTCAGCGCTTTAACTTAACGCCCAGAGCACAAACATCATTATGACCTCATCCCGCCAAACAATATTATCTTTAACTACAGAGCCAGAGCAGCCAAATTAAACTCAATATATATACAATATACCAGCAACAACAAGAATATCAATTAAAACAACAAATATGCAAAACAAAAAAAATTCATCAAATGCAATGAAATGTTTTTGTATTCAGTGTTGTCGGTTTGCTTACTTTGTTTTTGATAATGAGTGAAGAGAGCTCATCGCTTGCTTGATCGATGATTTTGCAATTAATGCTGCTGATAATGGAGCTTGTATACAATAAAATACTAATTAAAATTGTAAGAATGTCAAAACAGAGTTGTAAGAGAATTAATTTATTCATACTGAGAAAAACTCGCTATAAATCCAATTTTTCTGAATCTTGATGGAGGGTATCATCAATATATGGGTATTTTGTATCCTTCATCATGAGTATATATGAGGGTATATATAAGTTTATAATTTCTACATTTTTCATCATGCAAATCGAGAAAATCGGCCCACAAATGGCCTATCTATATTTGGGTTACTAACTCATTAATATAGACAATATGGATATCCAATGATAGATATTTCAAAGTCAATTGTAACGATGTATATAAGGCTATATTAATTTGGACCTACAATGGGTCAAAATCGGGAAAAATATTTTTGAACCTGAATTTTTTTTTTACCAAACAAACTTTTTTGACATAATGGTTTTTTCATTAATAAATTATTTTTTTTTTTTAATTAAAAAAAAATTGGAAAAAAATTAATTTTGTCTACCTAAAAATATTTAAAATTTGTATTTTAAAGTATTATTTTATGAAGGTTATTTATTTATTGACAATTAAATATTTTTCTAATATAATGTTTATAATGGGTAGGGTCAATTATGGACGGATTCTCACAAGAGTTCGTAGAAAGATTTAGGTTCATATAAAATTGTTTATGTACAATTTCATCACAATATTGATTATTATATGACAATTATAAATGATCTAATGATTTCTTGAGGGGACTTTATAGTACAGTATAATTTCAGAGTACTTAGAACTAATTTGTTAAAAGTTTTATCAGCATTGCCGCATAATTAACATATTTGTGGCTGCTCAAAAATATTTCCTATTTTCAATACCAAACAAACTTTATCAGCGCAAAGTATTTGTATTTGGTCCTATCGTGTTTTCATTAGACAGACGGACGGACATAGTTAGATCGCCTTAGAATCTTACAAGAATCCAGAATATATAAACATTTTCGTTCTACAACCATTCGATATGTTACAAAGGGAACGACAAAATCAATCTTGTTTGATGGTCGGTATAAAAATATTAATTTATGTAGACATTGAACCTAAATTTTTTTAAAAAATCTTTTCCGTTAAAATTATCAATAATATAATAAGATGGACGAGATAGGATGAGATTCTTGTCAATCTCTGTATAAGATTTGAAGTATGGACGTCTGTGTGCTAAAACAAATAAACTATGAGTTATTTAGTAAAGCATACATTTTTAAATAAAAATATGAGCGATGTTTTTATGCTTCTTTCATGAAAATCATCCGACCAATTAAAGAACTATTTTACATTATATGACAGCTGATTCTTAGCTATTTTAAAAAATAAATCTCGCTTTATTCTGAGGACATAATTTATATGATTTTATTTACGTTTGTTAAAGTTTAAATGCATCTTGTTATTAATAAAATAAAATCTTTGAAATGAGCTGATGAAATCTGGCCAGACTGTCTCATGAAACCTGTACCGAACGCAACTGATTTGAAGAAAAACGCCCAAAATACGGAGCCACACATGAAACCGTAATATTCCATCATGACAACGCTCGGCCACATTAGGCAATACCAAAACTCTTTAAAACCTTGCTTCGGCCGACTACTATTTGTTACGAACGAGGCAGAACCCTCTATTTGGGATACGCTTCACCTTAGAACAGAGTATCCGAAATTGGCTTTATTCGATCTTGCTATCAAAAGATGGGTAGTTCTTTTGGCTCGGAATCCATATAATGCAAGAAAGATGGGAAAAGGCCAATATTTTGAAAAAACTGTACAGCTGTTTCAAACTAAAGCTAGAAATTTAAAAAAAAATTCTGAATTTTTATGTCATGCAACCAATATATTAGAACATCTACGGGTAATTTAAATACAATTTTTATTTTAGCTTTTTTCAACACTTTATATTAATATAAACAAGTAAGAGAGCAATATTCGGCTGTCCCGAATCTAATATACCCTTCACAAAATTATACTTTAAATTAAAGTTTTAAATATTTTTAGATAAACAAAATTTTTTTTTTTTTTTTTTTTCTTTTTTAAATTTACTAGTGAAAAAAATGTATGACAAAAATTCGGGTTAAAAAATATTTTTCCCGATTTTGACCCATTGTAGGTCCAAATTACTATAACCTTATATAGATCGTTACAATGGACTTTGAAAGATCTATCATTAGATATCCATATTGTCTATATTAATGACTTAGTAATCCAGATATAGATCAAGGATAAAAAAATTTTGGTTGGCCCGGTTTATTCCTTATATCTCAGCCGTTTGTGGGCCGATTTTCTCGATTTTAAATAGTAACCGAGCTATGATGTATAGATGCTTAATAGACTCCGCTATCTATAAGGATCCAGAATATATACACTTTATAGGGTCGGGATATTATATTGTGGAAATTACAAATGGAATGACAAACTTATATGTACCCTTCTCACGAAGGTGAAGGGTATACAAGCAAAATTATCATTGTTCATGTTCTAGTGTTGTGTGCTTGCTTCTAAATCATAGTTTGAGCATTTTTGATATTTCCCACATTAAATGCGTACTACTAATGTCGCGTTCCTGATCGTGGAAATGCTCAAATGGCAAGATCTATGTCATTAATAATGTAATGGCAAAGATCTTGCACTGATCTAAACATCAATTGTAATTGAAAATTTGTTTCAATTCTTTTAAAGGCATAGCCCCAATAGACTTGACTTGACCAATTGTAGCAACAAGTTGACAATTTGCTAAAGATTACATGGCTTTGCAGACTGCATCGGCTCAGCTTTATATCAAGTGTTATTGTGTTTATTAATTTTAAAGTAATTTGCAAATAATTAAATATTAATATGCTATAATTAATAAACAAAAACAAACAAAGAGAAAACATTTTAAGTATACATACGAGTAAGTATATTGCAACAATAATAAAAACCAATTAAAAAATCATACAATTTGCTTTCAATGAATGAGTGACTGAGTGGTTTGATGCATATAAATTATTGTGAATTATTTTAAGTTTTTAATTTATAAATAATTTATATTAATTGTAGGTGTGTATGTATCATTTGTATATTTGACAGACAGAGTGTCGGAATATATTCTTAACATACTAACTACATAAAATTATCTATTTTTATATAAATTTTTTATTACAAGTAAATATGAGCATTGTTATTATTTTATTATTGTGTTTGTTGTCATAGCAATTGTTATTTAAATAAACTTTTTGTTTAATGATAAAAATTTCTACAATTGTACTTATGTACTTTATTATAATTATTATTATTTTTTTATACTAATGATGATTGTCGGTAGTCGTCTGTCGGTTTTCTGTACTCTTATTTGCAAAATATTCTAATTGCTTACAAATTATTGAAATTAAAACAGAAAATGCATTTAATAAAGTTGCTACATTTAAGTAGTTTACATTTGATAAGCAAGCACTCTAGAAAAATAGTTTGTTAAGCTGAAATTTTCTAAGACTGAGAAATATTTTTAGCCTACTGTTGATAATCTACTCTCATATAATTGCTTTGAATTGTATTAGATTTTATAAGTTTTACTGTTAGTTAAAAATTCATGATGAAATTCTGTTTAATTCATCTAAAACTATATGCGCTTATCTTGTCTATTACTTAGTTATACATGTTTTTAGATTTTAGTGCTAGTATATCTACATTATTCCGTAGGGTGCTTAAATAAGCCTCATTTATAAAAATTATATGCTTAATAAAACAACAAAAGCCTAATTTAGATTTAAAGCATAAAACATTTGTCTACTTTTAAATTAGAGCTTTATTATAATTTTTCTTATTTACTGTACAGTCAATTACTAAAGCAATGTTTTAAAAATATTTTTGTTTATTTCTTTTACATACGAACGGAAATGATGTAAAATAAAAACAGATGTTATGAAAAGAATTGTAAAAAAATAATTTTTTTAAATATAAATTTTAAACCTACTTTGTATTTGTTTGTACAAGCGTATTGAATAAGTTGTCAATAAACTGAACCGATAAGAAAAATGTAGTTTTTTGCATACTATATGATTGATAAATATTAATAAATTTATTATTAAAAATCACATTAGCTTTAAACGCACAATGTAAACAAACAATACACTCATCAGGTGCACAGTATAGTTGTAGAGATGAAGCCACATACTTCAAAGTACGGCACAAAGAGAATATAGAACGTTGTTTATATTAACATTATCTGTTAGTATCTGACCTGCTATTTGTGATTTTTATGCCCACGATGAGCGGTATATTGATTTTGTTATTCCGTTTATAATAAGTGTAAATATCCTGGGTCCTCATACGATCCTAAAACGATCCTTTCAGACTTTGGATTAGGCCTGCTGTGTCCCTCCTTTTTAATCGGCTGTGGCCACGGTTATCTATTATGTTGCCGGCCAGTGGGTTTGGGTAAATTTCAAGTTTTTTTAAATATTTGTTTACATTTTTCCTGATCTCAGTTTTTACAAGGGGCACGTTATGATCTTTGTGTATATTCGCGTTTTTCATATGGTGTTATGGCATACAGCTCCAAAGACGCCGAAACAAGTTTTTTAAGAATGATCACAGTTGCCCCCTGATCATTCCTAAAAACTTGTTTTGGCGCCATAACACCATATCGGTTTTATGATCATGTTATAAAATAGAAGTTTACAATCTAAACTAAGCCAAAAACTCTACGGTAATGAGGCAATTAATTTGAATTGATTTCAGTTTCATTTGAGTGAATTTTACAATCTTTTTTTTAAATTTATTTCCAATTTTTTTTTTTAATTTTTTTCTTAAAATTTATTAGTGAAAAAAAAAATTATAAAAAATAATTTTCCCGATTTTGACCCATTGTAGGTCCAAATAAATATAGCCTTATATAAATCGTTGCAATGGACTTTAAACTATCTATAATTAGATTATTGTCTATATTAATGACTTAGTAATCCAGATATAGATCACAAATAGGCCAAAAATCTAGGTTGTTCCGGTTTTTTCCTTATATCTCATCCATTTGTGGGTCGATTTTAAATAGCGACCGAGCCGGAAGAATTCCCGATATATTTATGTATCAATTATGTTTGTAAGTTCTTTGGGGGCTACGGAAAGTTGATTTCAACATACAGACGGACAGACGTAAATGGCTATATCGACTTCGCTATATATAACAATCCAGAATATATATACTTTGTGAGGTCGAAAATGAAAAATGTAGAAATTAAAAACGGAATGACAAAATTATTATACCCTAGCCACTCATGGTGAAGGGTATAAAAATATAACGATAACAAAAAAGTCAAAATTTTTTTTAAAAAAATTTAAAAAATGATGTTCGATTCTACTAATTTCTCAATTAGGATTAAAACTACAAATTTTAACGATTGCACCTGTTATGGGGCAGCGTGGGGGCCGATTTGAAAATTGCGGATTGTGAAGATATTTAGTTTTCGGTCTGAAATTTGTTGAAATTATTTCTCAAAAATACTTTTCGTAGCGTATTTCATAATATTAGATTTCAGATACGATTATGTAATTTAGGGTGAGACAAAACTTCCCAACCACTTATTTCTAGATAGTATGTAACAGTTATTGCAATATGTGGCTTAGCGTTGTCATTATGGAATATTACGGTTTCATGTCTGGGCGTTATTCGGCTAACGCTCGCTTCAAACGAATTAGTTGCATTCGGTACCAGTTTCCTATGATGGTCTGCCAAGATTTCAGCATCTCATAATAGATAGGACTCTATTGGTCTCACTAAGGAACTAAGACAATGCGGCATGTAAATTTGGCTTTTGTGTCGATTCGGCTGGTTGGCCGGGCTTCACATACGATCTCTTACACTTCGGGTTATCGTAATGAATCCACTTTGCATCCCAAGTAATGATTAGATGATCACAAGTAATGATTAGGTCTCTCTGCTTCAATTCGTATGGTACCCAATTTTCTTGCTTTTGGATGAGTGCTGCTGCTTGCAAACGTTTTGCAATTGCTTATTGAGTAGCTCCCAATAATGTTGCAAACTCTTGCTGGAATTTACAACAATCATCACAGAGTTATGCATCCAATTCTTGGTCTGCAAACTTTTTGGCTGGCCTGAGCGATCATTGTTTTCCGTGTCAAAATAATCGCATCTGAACCGCACAAACCATCTCTCTCACGCTAGACCCAATGGAACATATTCATCATAAGCTTTGGTGAGCACTAGGTGTGCTTCAGCTGCACTTTTTTTTCAAATTAAAGAAATAAAGCGAAACTTCCCGCACATGACGCTTTGGTGGTATAAAATTCGATATTTTCGAAGTAAAAAAAATCTTTGTTGTTTACACTATATAGTTCAATAACTAATTAAAAATAAATGACAGATGTGGCTCTTCAAAATGACATACAATTTATTAAAATCCAAAGATTTTTTAAAGATTTATTAAAATACGCCATCACTGTTTTTAATAATTTTTTTCAACATTTAATTTTTAAATTTTTTAAAAACATTGCTACTACTTTGACCCAAAATTTGAAACTTCAAATAAAATGTGAAATCTTTACATCACAGATTATTACAGATATGAAACAAATGACAGTTGTCAAAAAATTAATATGGAACCGTACGGTTATTTTGATGTTCTACAACCACTTTTCAATGGTTGAGGTTAATAAAATTTTCAATAGGCAACGAGTGTGATATATATCTGTCCCTCTTTCCAAACCACAACCATTTTGACATTTTCTTTTTTACGTTTTCTATTGCTATCTTATTGAAACCAGCTGATTGATATCTATACAATTTGTGCCTTAACCGACTTTACTAAAATTTTCAGAATTTGTGATGATGAAGGACAATTTTAGAGCATGTTGGCAGCATCAAAAATCCAAAACGTTTTAAATTATATAAATGAATTGCTTGTCTTTAAATAATATAAATAATTTGTTGCTTGTCACTGCTTGGGATACAACACAATAGTATGTTATATTTGGTCAATTCACAAGGTCTCTTATCAGTCATATTGTCATAATGTCCTAATATATCACGACTTGGCGGCTCGGCTTAACCGACTCTTAGGCATTCGGCGTTGGTCTCTGCTAATTCGTTACGATAACACAATAAACATATCATAGAAAATAGTATTATTTTAGGAATTTTTTTGCTTGAAAAGCAATAAAAACCATTGTGAAATATTAGGACATTATGACAATATGACATGATAAGAGACCTTGTGAATTGACCAATTGTTTGTGTTAAACAGTAATAAATTCACTGACTTGCATTTCATGACTCTAATATGCAAATAAACTTATATTCTGTTTTATCTTTGAAATAAGTAAATTTATTTGTTAACTAGACTTCATTACATTCGTAAGACCATTTTATTTAAATGTGTTATTATTTTCAACATAAAGTATTACTTGTACTTAGTAATACTTAATTACTAGCATATATTTTAGTTTTAATTAAAGTTCAATAAAAGGCTCTCAACATTTAATTCTCTTTTGAATTATAAGAAAACTCATTTACTTATACTGGCATTACAAATACAAAATTGTGTGTAAATGTTTGCACTTCAAATAAATATAATTAACTAATTATATGGCAAATGTAAATATACAGGTATTTTAATGAAAGTTACATTTTAAATGTTGTTTTTTATTTTTTTGCCAGCTACTACAACTCTATTTATAAAGGATATAACAAAATGCCAACAATCGTATTCCGAGAATGATACTAAAGAGTTGGTTTGAATTTGCCATGTAAGTTTTTGTGTGTTTTATGCTACAAATGTATATATTTGAACCTGTATATACATAGGACTATTATATATATATATAGTTGTATATGTTTGCCTGCATGTTGTTAGAAATACCTGCATATGTGCACTAGGATTGCCCCCAAGGAATCGAAGTCAAATTAGTTCTAAATCAGAAAAAAATATATCCTTTTTTTATTACATTATCTGTTCGATTTGACTTTCCAGTAATTTTCATATGATAAAGCAATTGTAAAATTTTTATTTGAGGGTGCTTCCTAATATACACTCATACATATTGTTTGTATACAGGCTTGTTTATCTTTTTGCACAAATCAATTATTAAATGCAAATATTTATTTTAAAATCTGTGTTTTATCTGAAAACTTAGAAATAAAAAATAAACTCAAAAACATACATTTTCTTACCTTTACAACTGGCATACATACATATATACAAATGTTTACATAAATACTGATATACACTAACAATAACTGTGCAGTTCATAAAACGACATAATTCCATGGACTGGCTGCTATCAACTACGAGTTACCCAATACTTTTATTTTAAAATGTATACTGTATTCTCTTTCTATCAAAATTAATTCAAGATTTGAATTTGCCGCCATTTGCACAGAAAAGTGTTGACAACTACAAAGCAGTTTGACAGCTGACAGTTTCAGATTATTAAAATTTAAACATTATATAAGAGTATAGCGAACAATATTTTAGATATAAATAATAAAAAGAAAACATTTTTAACACAAGCTTTTAAAGAAGAAAATAAACATTAATTTAAATCCAACTATATGGTACATTAGACAATTTCTTGATGCAGGTTACGTCACGACAAGCGATTTTACAGCTTTCAAGATTTCTCGAACATAAATTGAAATTTACGAAATTAATTTAAAATTGTTTAACATAATATTGCATTGTCATCAGGTTTATGTATGATATAGAGATTATTTTAACAGCATTAAAACTTTTTTGAACATAATTTCGAATTTGATTTCGAAAACAATATTGCAATGTCACAAGATGTACGCATGAATGCTGTCATTGTGTGGTGCGAATTTTGGGTTGGAGGTCAACCTGGTGACTGTTACTGGTGCTCGATATCGCGACATGATAACATAATACTTTCTGCCTAAATTAAATTTTAAAACGTTGGTTTATTTCCTTTAAATAAACCGGATACTTTTGATTGAAATTGTAACAAATCTTTATTTATTTAAAATGTACAACAACAACAGTTCAAATAGTCACGCAGTATTTTCATACATGTTTATCAATTCGCAGAAATACACACACACTTTATAATGTACAAGCATACACTGGCAATGCAGTTGATGTCTTTACTTAACGATACTTCAAATTAGACCAGTGTTGCCAATTTAGCCCTTTTCTGGCTAAATTTAGCCCTTTTCAATCTTGTTTAGCCTCAAAAAAATCAATTTAGCCTTTAGCCATTTTCTTAGCCTTTTTTATTTTCAGTTAGCCATTTTTATGGCTAAATTAAAACTTTTATATTTACTCTAAAAATTTTTAATTTTTTGCTGTGGAAAATTAATAAAATCAGTTCAAAAAGGTTGGCAGGAACATTATGACAAAAATTAACTGAAAATATTGAACCAGTAAACAATTTATGCACATACATACAAATTGTAGGAACCTTCCATATATTCTTCAAACTTGCTCTAGTTCTCAAATTAGATCATTCAATTTTTGCTCGAGTATTTTATTATTTGCATTAAGGACGCATTCAAAATACGTGTTGTATTCTTGCCTGGGACGCACAGTTGTTCAGAATTATTTTTCATCGGCCAAAACTCTGTAACTTTGAAACGATTGAGATATTCTAGTATTTTTTTTTTCTTGAACTCCCATAGTTAAGGCTACGCGTTTATTAGACTCATAAATATAAGCAGGTAAAATGAAAACGACTACAAAGATTCAAATAAAAATGTAAATTAAAATGTCATAAATAATATAGAGAATATTAGCGTTATTTGAAGTAAAATTTTTAATATTAAAAAATATGTACGGGCGGGTCCGGGCGTTTATAAAAATATATATAGGATTCAAGACAACACTTTCAACTTTATTTGGGCGATGTATTTTTTGATCCATAAAAGTTACTTTCCTCTAAAATTAAATTTTGACGTAAATATAGTACTTTAAAAAATATTTTAGAACACCTTACACAGGTCATGTATACCGTTTTTAAAGACTACAATCCAACCAATTTGGAAAAAAACTTCAGTCCATTATCGATAATAGTTTAGCAGCTATGATAATTTATGTATATCTGATCAAATAATAAATAATAATTTTTTCTAAAATTAAATTAAATATTTATGACTACCAGCATACCACACCCGTAATTTCCAATATTTTTACCAAATATTTTGGCTACCTTAGTTTTGGTATGTTTACTAACTAATGGCAAAATTTATGTTTTGACCAATAAAAATCAATTCTGTTCGACGACGTGTATAATTTTTATAATATTTTTTTTTTTTTTTGCATTACTTGAGAGGCATATTAGCCATATGTTCACTTTTCAAAATATTCTCCATCGATTTGGAAGTTATCACAAAGGATTACTTTTAAATTTGGCTTTCATATGAAAAATTTGAGCTTTTGCAGGCCAGGTGATAAATACGAGATTTTGAAAACATCGGCATATGATATAAGTGTGGCCAAGAATAAGAATAAATATTCCAATTTTCTTCCATTTGAACGTTTGTTATATTCATACAATATTGTTTGTCTATTCGGCATAACCTAATGTAACATTCTAAGGGCTATTATTACAACTTGCCTTTATGTTCGTAATAGTAAAAGTTAACTTTAAGTAATAGAAGAAGGTAGCTTTAAAGTTACCTTTTAGTATTACGAACATAAAGCCAAGTTGTAATAATGGCCCTAAGATGTTTTTTGTTCTTTAATTTAAAAATGTTAGCCCTTTTTTAGCCACTTTTTAGCGTTTTTTTTTCTAAGTATTTAGACCTTTTTGTTCACCAAGAATTGGTAACACTGAATTAGACTGACTCTTGTGGTGTTCTCACGGCCAATTTATATACACTGCATTACCATCTAGAAAGTTCAATTCCTACATACTTACAAAACAATGCTCAACTCAGAGCTTTTATTCAGGGTTTACAATTGCTACTATATTAGCCGTCAATTGCAGTTAATATCAGTTTTTATCTATCTGCATACTAAAAATATAGTTACTATTTTAATTTTGTATAACTCTGCTAATATAAATTGCTGTTACTATTCAAATATTACTATAAAAATTGCAATGTTAGTTTGCAATTTCTAGTAGCAGATAAAACCAGTTGTCAACTCGTTCTTGTAGTACAACAACCAATATATATGTTCGTGCTTTAGTAGAACACACACTTTTTTTGCCGAACTAATATTGCGCGTCAGCAACCGTTTTATTTTTGTTATGCTTGCAATTTTCTCTAGCAGCAATTTACTTTTCTTTGGTTGCTCTGCTATAGTTGCATTAATATTTCTTGTTTTTAGGCTATTTTGATGCTGCTAGTTATTTTATTGTACATGACATGTTCAAATGAGTCTGTTTATACCGAATATGATGAAAATCGAAAGATCCAAGATGAATTTGTTTGTGATGGAATTAATGATATATGAGATACATTAAGCTACTCAAAATTATCTTTGAGACTAAAAGCTTGTTTGTTATCATTGAAAAACGAACGTTTAATAATAAAATTAAATAATTTTTTTTCTTTTATTTTGTATATAAACTGATTCGCAATCATAAATATATATAATAAATTATTATTGAAAAACATAAAATATTTATATGCCAAAAATAACATAAAAAACAAAAATAACTTACATTGTGTGTGTTTGAATATTTATAGTAGTTGATTGTGATAAAATGAGATAATTTTATATATATTGCATAGTCAAATTTAAGAAAAATGTTGCTAGAGCTGAATATTGAAACCCTGCTTTTATTCAATGTTGTATGTTCTATGTTCTTAATAATACCCACAGATTTGTTATTGTTTGAGAAGCACTGCTGTTAAGAGGCATTATACACAATCACATATGCAGCCACCTGCAACTCACTGTCTTGTGAATTAAGTTGGACAGTGATTTTTTGACACTTTCTGGAATAAAGTGTCAAAAAAACAAACAGAGTTGCCCAATAACAAATTTTAACAAATTTACAGGATTTTGATAAAATAGTAATTTGTCCAATTCACAACCGGTGTCGTATGACGTAATTTTTTTATTAGTGTTTTGTTTTTGTTTTGAAAAATTTAGTTTGAAAAATACTTATGACATACATCTTACAACGCTACGACACCGATTGTGAATTGTACAATTATATTTTTAACTTGTTTTATGAACTTTTGTAAAAGAAAATAGTGCTTATCGTTTTGGTAATAATACCAACATCATTAGTTTTTATAAATAAAATTGTTACTAATATCTATAAAAATGGTTTGAATATCATGGTATCATTTTACTGTTATTAATAAAATTTGGTTTCAAGCCTCAAATGGACTTAAAAATAGCAAATGCTGATATTTAAAAGGTTTATTTATTAAACTAGCTGTTATTTTCTTATATATGTGGATTTTTGGCTACATCATTCTCCTTCGCTAACATTTACAAAATGAAGTTTTACGTAAACACTCATGCAACAGACATTTCGATGTAGTTTCGACATTTTCTTGCATGTGCAAATGCAGGGTTAGTAAAAAATACGAGTTCAAAAATACTTTTCCCGAAATTGACCCATAGGCGTTTCAAATTTCTAATTTCTATATAAACCGTTGCCAAGATCTTTGAAATGCCGTTCATTTGATGTCCATATTGTCTATATATATAGTAATCGAGATATGTCAACAAATCGAGGAATTCATATTTTCTCACTTATATCTGAGTCATTTAGGGGCCGATTATCGCGATTTTAAAAAGCAACCGAATCAGGACGAGATCCGATATATCGATTGTGTGTGTAAGTTTTTATGGGTTTGAACAGGCGGAGAATCGAACATCGCTCAATCAACTCTGCTATCTATAACGTTTCAGAATATTTATATTGAATAGGTTCGGAAATGAAAAATATGAAATTTACAAACGGAATGACAAACTCATATATGAATTTCTAAAAGAAATCTACCACAGAAATAAATCATAAAAATACCACAATGAAAATGTTTTAATGTTAAACAAATTTACCCAAAAATTTAAAAATATCAACAATGTTTTTCATATTCATTTAGATTACTGAATTGTATTGAAAGTCTTCAGCCAAAAAATCTGTCTTGCATACGGCCGAAAATTTACTTTTTTTAATTTTTGTATGAAAAACACTCAAAAAGTATTATAAAACTGAGTGATTTCTATAAAAATTGGTAAAAATAATTGTTTACAAATGACTATTGAACTTTTTAGCTTATTGGGATCAAATATTTATTTCACTTATTGTATATAATTTGTGTCCTTTGTAATTTATAGTGATATCTGACTCTATGAAAAAAAGAGAAAAAAAAAACTGAGTACGCAGTGTAAATAAATATTGTCTCTACTTTTACGTATATGAAATATTAAAAATATTACAGGGTGATTATAGTTAATACATGATTCAATAAACACCTTGGAGGTAACTAACTAACTGTGTATATGCATCTATGGCGCGATAATAATGTGAGCAATTTGTTATGTATGGTCCCAGCAGTTTGAAAAGTGTTAATTGGAAACCTTACACTAGCTATATTACTACTTGTACAAATAACTAGTTCGATGTGGCTGCTGAAGTGGTAGTTAAATGTTTGTCATTTGCCCTACATTTCGCTAGCATATTCTGTAATAAACAATAGTCAGATATTCGTATAAAGTTTTTGAAAATAAATTTGTGAAAAATAAAATCCTTTAAAATATTCCACTTTGATGACTACATGTTATGCTGTTTTCGAGAGTATACTCACCTGTAATTCTTAATAACAAATAGAGAGCAGCACAAATAAGAGCTCTGTGGCTTATTTTTTTTTTCTCAAATGCAGTAGAATTAGTACTATCGAATTTAATAGTGAAGTGTTACACAGAGTGTGTTAATCGGCCATCTGCAATTACATCCCCATATTAAATTCACCAGTCATTAACATTGCGAGTGGGTTGAAAATTCACTAGTAGTAGTTCTCATTGACTAATTCAACGTGGAGGAACTAGTTCAATGAACTGCAGGGCTACTCACAACTTGCATAAATACCTATGTATACAGTTTTCTAAACTAAATTTTATACGATTACTACTTGAGTAAAGATATAGAAGTTAAATAAAATTGTTGTTGTTGTATCATCAACTACACAGAGAAAACAGATTCGTGATAGCAACCGAATTTGTTGCCAATCGAATGATTTGGTTGAAAATATAAAAATTTTCGGTTATATCAACAGAAAGTCAGTTGCCAAAGAAGAAGCTTTTGTTACCCCTTTTAAAATTGTGTAACCACAACTGTAAAATTCGGTCACTAAGGTAGAATCATTCGATTGGCAACAAATTCGGCTGCTATCAGGAATCTGTTTTCTCTGTGTAGATAAGACAAAATTGTAATTGAAATATTTTTCTATTTATAACTAGGATATATTTATAACAAGTTTGCGACTATGGAATTTTTTTAAGTGGCTGTTATTTCATTTATAAGTAAACATTTTATGGACATTCTTTGACTTTCTCATACATTCAGACAGTTGTCAGAAAGATGAATGTAACCCAGCAAAACATGGTACGGGCTTCCAATTACTAACTTACATTGCAATGACTATGTACATGCCATTTGTATTACGTAGAAGTAGTCACATAATGAGTTATTTATTATCTGCTTTTTAATGAGCATGATCTGTGTTTACTGATAACTGCATCTGAGAGTTCTAAACATCAAAAAATCTATTGTGTAAGTAGTGAAGTGTTAGAATATTCAACTCATTACTTACTTTTTGCTGGGTTACTAATTATATCATCACAATCTCATAACACAATCAATTTTGATTGACCACAATTTTTTTTTAATTGCGTTTACAACAAACCATCATTTTGCTGCCAGATACATTTTAATGATTTGGTTTTTGTTCAAACATTTTTAACTTGTTTATAAGATTTAACTTTCTTTTTCTAACATCATTATTATCATGTGTCCCTTGGGATTAATTACAAATTTCATTAAAGGCAGATAAAAACAGTGAAAAATAAGAAAAAAAACACTGAAAAATAAGTAAAATGAAAATGTTTCCTGTTATAAAAGTTTTAATTAGCTTTACAGAAATCTTTGTATAATATTTCTTGTACAGTTATGGGTGAGAGCTCTGCTAGTAATCTTATTTTTATATGTATCTATCTAAACTTGTAGTTAAGTATATAAATGAGGGAATATTTATGTAGCTCTGTGTTAAGTTTATAAGAATATTTATTTTTATGATGTACAAAATTTAAGATAAAATTTAGTTCATTTTGGAATCTAAATGTCCTTGTATCTGTTTTTGTTATGTTATAATTGTTAGTGCTGCTGCATTAAAATAAATTGTTTTAAATCATTCTGTTTTATATTAACAACAATATTCTAAGCTTCACAATTTTACTTAATTACACTATTTCAAATCTATGATAATTTATCAAAATGTATAGGATAAGAAAAAGTATTATGTACACAGACCCTGCAGTTTTGGAAGAATTAATAGCCAACATCGGACTATTCTAGACCACGAAACACTAGATGAGTATTAACTTAAGTTCGTGACGAGTTCTCTCCATCATCACCAAAAGAAAAATATTAAAATTCAAGAATTGTTCCTTCATGCCACCCATGTGTGGGAAAACACACAAAATTAATATTTGTTATATATTTAACGAACAATTTTAAGCTATTTAAGTTCATAAAATAGAATTTCCAGAAAACATATTAATTGATTCTAAAATATTTCTTGATAACCAGATAGTAAGAAAGTGACATGGCTTTCCCTGGTGTGTGGATTTTCACACATATGTAATTTCTACGTATTTTGCACAAGAAACTGCATTTATTGTCGTTAAATAGAAAATAGTGTTATACACAAGATTTTCTATAGAAAATACTGTACTACACAAGATTTTCTTTAGAAAATACAATTATCCAAAAGATTTTCTATATACAATTCTGAAAATTATTAAAAATAATCAACTGAGTAGTGGGAGTAGTACGGTACTTTTGAATAGTATACCATGGAAAATTATGTTGCGAGGGCAAAATGCGTAGACACATCGTATGTGTAGAAAACAACACATGAGGAAAAACAACATAAGTTTTTTTCAAGGTGAGATGAAAGTTAAAAATAAACCTAATAGAAAATTATAAAACTGACACAATTACACAGAGAATACAGATTCGTGACAGCAACCAAATTTGTTGCCAATTGACCGAATTTTACATTGGTGGCTACGAAATTTTAGAAGGGGTAACAAAAGTTCGGTTGCTTCAACCGAAATGCTTCTTTAGTAACTGACTTTCTGTTGATAGAACCGAAAAATTCTATGTTTGCAACCGAATCATTAGATTGGAAACAATCAGGAATCTGTAGTTATGCATAGGCTTTCAATTGATTCAATTATGAATCCGTTAAAAGCCTTGCAAGTAGGTAAGGGGGTAACATGGAACCAAGGTCTACAGGACTCTGCTACTTACACTCACACACACACACTACACACTTTACACTAATGTGAAAATGAGCAAAGAATAGATATAGATAGAAGAAACAAATGATTGAATGAATGATAAAAGTTAATTAAAAGGCTGCTTGTCTTCATTTGTACTTAGAAAATTATATTCAGGGGAGCATAAAAAGACTTGAAACAAAGCTGGCAACAACAACAGCAACAATAGAAAATAAAAATGGGGGAAACCCCACATCTAGAATTGAATTGTACAAGTGTAATTGAAAATACTCGTACCTAAGTAAGAGCTCATATTTAAAATGTAGAATTGTAGCGAGTAATGTAATTAGTTTTATGGTTTTTAATGAAATGAAATAATGAAAAAGGATTTAGCAACGTTAAGCCAGGAAGTACAAAACACCACAGAATTATTTGGAAAACAAAGAAGTCTTTTAAAAATGTGTGTTCTTAGGAAATTTAACATTGTTATTTTTAATGTGTATGTATGTAAGATTAATTACTTACTTATTCCGAACCTCTTTTTACCTTGCAGTGTAGAGGAAGTTTTTGCAAAGACTTCAATCTAGCTTGTGCCGCTGCTTTGGCAGTTCTAGGTTCAATTCTTTGTTCTGTCACAATATTATTGATAGTGTCCTGTCACGTTATTCTTCTCCTTCTTCCTCTGCTTCTCGTACCACTTGCTGTTGCTTCTGATACTCGTTTCGGCAGGCGGTTCTCTGGCATTCTAGCCACATGTCCAAACCATCTTAGCCTATTGCGTTCGATTTTGTTTTTCAGCGGTTATGTATTTAAGCTGGCTCGTATAGTGTCGTTTCGTATTCTGTCTCGTGTTGTTTTAGCGGCCACATGTCTTAAGTATTTCATTTCTGATGCCTAAATTCTGCTTTGATTTTTTGTTGTTAGCGCCCATGATTCTCAGCCATATGCAAGGGTTGGTATATATGGCGAAAGATTCTCTCTCACCGTAGAAATTTTTGTTTAAGACGAAGTAAAAATTTGCAGTTGTGGCTATTCTGCGATTGAAATTCCTGTCCGCTTTTCCCCTCTTCGCTAATTATGACTCCCAAATAGCAGAAGTGTTCAACTTGCTTCAATGCTTCGGATTTCGGTTTCTGTTTTCCCTGTGTTTACTAATATTTGTATAGTTTTAATCACTAGTGATGAAATTTTGAACCTTTTTCGGAAACCCTTCCATTAACGTTTTTATATGTCCATTTCCGTTTAAAATCTACCACTCTTTTGGACACCTTTTTTGTGCTCTTAAATTCTCTTTTAACAAGAGCCTAATATCTCTGGCCTTAGCTCCGGGCAGTTTGGAGAATTTGCCTATCTTGGCACAAATAACACATTATTGTTTTTGTACCACTAATACCTTGCTTCCATAGTGACAGAATGCCAAATCAGGCCAAAAATAAGTGGACACATTAAGAAGTCTTTTGTTAACATTCCTTGATGTAAATTATGGTGTTTATAGAGCCCTTTGCAACAAATGATTGGCTTCTTTTGCCGCAACTGCAAATTGCTTGCCATGCCAAGAAATTTTTGGGAAATCCCTCGAACATCAGCAACATAAAATTTTTCATCAGAAAGTTGCGAAAAATCTGCCATAACATACATTTCGTCGTCCATTATGCAGCAAGAATATTTTTTTTATAAAATATGACTTCAATTTCCGTGCTCTGTTTTTGCCCTCTAAATTTTTAGCAGCGTTCCTGTCAGGAACTTTTTGAGTCTTGTATGTTTTTATACCTGCATTAACTTTAACTTTTCGTACCAAATAGTCCGAGCACTGAGCTAATCGGGCTGCTTTCCTACCGGATGTGTTGGGAGCTCTTTTCAAAATGTTTTCTATTTTGTTGGCTTTAGAACATCATGTGGACGATTCCTTCTACCTGAATCGGGTTTTCTATCAACAGACAAGTTCTGGCGGTACTGTTTAATAACACTGAAAACATTTGGAAACAGTATAATTGACATTAAACATAATAACTGACGTGTTTTACAAAGGTAACTTGATAACAAACATCAAATAATACTTGGTTTAAAAGTTTTAATGAAAAACGTGTCTTAAGAATTTTAAGATCTCACGCCTTATATTGCCTTGTCTCACACCTTGTGTTATCATAAATTCTTCGGATGTGCTGTTCCCGGTTTTTACATAATTTCGCTATATTTCGTTCAATATGTTGTCAATATTCCGTTTCTGAAGCACATTCCATATTTGTTGCCATTTTACCGTATCGAAAGCTTTCTTTAGGTGTATAGAGCAGCAGTGGGTTTCCTATTACATTCATTTTAATAGGAAATTACGTTGAATGTTATCTCAATGTGAATATTAAATCATGGGTTCCACGATTTTTGTTTAAAACCACATTGTTCCTCGTCAAGTTGATGTTCTATCTTGCTCTTCAGTCTTTCAGCGAGTATTCTCGATTATATTTTCCCCGCTACAGTTGCTACAACGTGGTGCATTTGGCACAGCTGGTTATGTCCCTTCTTAAAAATAGGATTGATTATTTCTACTTGCCAGTCGCTGGGAATGGTTGCCTGTCTCCTGGGTCACGTTGTGTAGCAGAATCTGCCCATCATCACCCATATTTTCATCCTCCGTAAGTATATAGTTTTCTGCTAAAACTGAGTTGCTTTCGCCATTCAATAGATGTATAGAATACTCATGCCATCGTTCCGTTATCTTAGTATCATCTCTCAAGAGTTCTCCTTCTTTGCTTAGGATAAGTATGATTGGACACTCTTTAGGTCTCCTAAGGTTCCTAAGGGTTTTTTAGAAAAGTTTATGGTTTTCACTATGATTTTCTTCCAAAAACAACTTCCAAATTCTTCCCATGCTTTTGACAACCGTACACAGCAGATTCGTGATAGCAACCGAATTTGTTGCTAATCAAATTATTCTACCTTAGTGACCGAATTTTACAATTGTGCCTACAAAATTTTAGAAAGGGTAACAAACATTTGGTTGCTTCAACCGAAATTCTTCTTTATCAACTGACTTTCTGTTGATAGAACCGAACAGTTCTATGTTTGCAACCGAATCATTCGATTGGATACAAATTCGGTTGGTACTAAGAATCTGTTTTCTGTGTACTAATTCCTTAACTTTTATACGTTGTTCCATGTAGATTAATTGTAAAGGTATGTCAAAATAAGTTTAGTTTGTTGCGGAATTATCAAACATAAGACATTCCTTTTAAAATTTTTGGATTTTCCACGCATTTGAGATCAGCAGTGGTCGACATAAAGAGAACATGGAACATGTATTATAATTCAATGTTATAGAATCATTCCTTTGTTACAATCGAATCAGCGTTATCGTTTGTGATTTTTTTTTTTTTAAATTTGTATTCATTCTTTTGAATTCTTTTCTGCTCCTGGTGACTATGATTGCCGACCACTGGTCTAAAGAAATAATATAACATTTTGGCAGCTTGTGAAAGATCTTGGAAATTAGTATCGAATGCAATAAATCATTTCCAACTGAATCCTTCTAATATTTCACCATCATTTAAGATTTATAACATTTGTTTCCAGATTTATGTGGAATTTCAAGCTAAAAGTCAAATAAATTATTGTTATTTAAGGCATTACGTTTTTTTTATTTTTATTTGTATTGAATTTAAAATTCTCTATACTAATAATGCATTAGAAATATTATTACAAGTCATCATTCCTCTCTTATTATATTTTACTTGTAAAACTTTTAGCAAAATGTTTCATAATGCTGCAAGGCTTTCTTTTTTGTTTTAGTCTTTCAACCCCAACAACTTTTTAATCGTACTCAGTACAATGATAAACAATATTACAAGTACTTGTATGTTTTCAAGCAAAAAATTTATAGAATGGATGTCTGTCATCTTACATGTTTAAGGTGCTGCTGTCAATGTGGAGTGATATTAATGTTAAGTCTTATAATTATTAAGAATGGCATAGAATATGAAAAAAAAACTGAAAAATTAAGTGCAAATATGTGTGTTATATATTTTTCGTAAGTGGGTTAAAACCTCGCTCTTCTATCTCTCTCCATTTATATTCTGTATTTTCCTGACTACAACAACCTGTACTTGAACTTTAATTGAACTTTACTATCTATCATTACGCTGCTAAGGCAGCTTTCATTTTGCTGGGATAAAAGGCAGTGAGATTTCTTAACATTTTGTTCATGTTTCAGAATTATAATTTTGTGTATATGAGCATAATATTTGATATGACACTCAATATACACAGTTTCGTTTGTCATAACCGGGATTGTAGCTAATCGAATCATACAGTTTTAATAGACAAATTTGTCTGTTTTTACTGAAAATTAAGTTGGGTGACAAACATTTGGGTATTTCAATCGTAATTATTTTCTCAACTAACTTACTTTAGCTAGAACTGAAAATATCTGCGAATCTGTTTTCTCTGTGTACATTAGGGTGGGTCGTTTTGTAAGAACAAACAATTGTCGATATTGTGTCATCGATTTTTTGATAGCTTTTGGCATGAGGAAAAAAAGTTCCAATACGACTTATAATAAAAATCATTTTCGAGGTGCCCAAATTAAAATTTTTTACTTTTTCTCAACATTTATTTTTAGGGTTAATCGGGTTTCTAGTTCAATCGAACAAATAATTAATCGGGGCTTAGATTTAATTGGTTAATTTTAAATTATTTTTGATTTAAATCAAATTCAGAGTGAGCATGGTTATCGCATTTGTATATGCGAAGGAAATGGTCTATCATATTAGACAAGGATAACCAGCGATGTTTTACATCATGTTTAAGACGAATCTCTTTATTTTCTATAAACTTTACGTAAGACTGTAATTTTTGTACATGATTAATGGTATTGTATATTTCTACTTAAGTTTATACTCAGAAATTTCGGTTAATCGTCACAAATTAATCGTTTTTTTGTTATTTGAAAATCGAAAATTTTAAATTATTTGAAAAGTAATTCAACCAAAAATAATCTGTTAACCGATTAACGGTTAATCGATTGAAAAAGAACTTAAAAATAAACGCATTTTTTTTTTACTTTTTCTGAAATTTGGGCTCTTCGAAAATGATTTTTTTTGAAATGTCGTAGACGAATTTATTTTCTTCATTCCAAAAGTTATCGAAAAATAGATATCATTTTCGAAAAAAAAAAAAAAAAAAATTAAAAATCGAAAGAAATCCAATTTTCGATCAAAACTCCTTCAAAATTATTTTCTTTTTTTTGCCTTTAACGTGCGAATTTCTTTAGAAATATTCCGGAAATATTGCACATTTCCAATACCAATGAAACCACAACAACAGAAAGTATAAAATTTCAACCACTAGCTCCTTTTGTTTGGGCCCTATCGTGTTTTCAACAGACGGACAGATGGACGGACAAAGCTAGGTCTTCTTAGAATTTCATTGTCAAAATCAACATTTTTTGCTTCCAATAAAATTTTAATTTCTAGTAACAAAAATCATAAAACGAAATCGTGAGCAACAGATAAATATTTTTATACAAAATGCATAACATAGGGATATATAAGATTCGACAGAGCCGAGTATAACACTCTAACTTGTATCTAGATTCTTATATTTAACTATAGGTTTAAATTAATGAGAAACTATTCTATAAAATTGTGTTTCCTCAATTAGAATTAACTGTTATTGGATTTCTCTACAATTCTCTTTTAACAAGAACCCAATATCTATCCACTGGACTCAACTCCAGGCAGTTTGGAAGAATTGCCTCTCTTGGTACAAATACCACATTATTGTTCTTGTACCACTCAAGGGCTTGTTTACCATAGTGACAGGATGCCAAGTCAGGCCAAAAATAAGTAGACACATTATGAAGTCTTATGAATGGAAGCATGCTTTTATGTAAACATTCCTTGATGTAAATTTCGGTATTTACAGAGTCCTTTGTAACAAATGTTTGGCTTCTTTTGCCGCATCTGCATAATGTTTGCCATACCAAGAACTTTTCTTCAACATTCCCTCGAGCATCTGCAACATAACATATTGACCCAGAAGCTGCGAAAAATTTTCCATACGTACATTTCGTCATCCATTATGCAAAAGGTATATTTTTTGTATAAAACTTGACTTTAATTTCCGTGCTCTGGCTTTGGCCTCTAAATTTTTAGCAGCGTTCCTGCCAGGAACTTTTTGAGCCTTGTATGCTTTTAAATCTACATTAGTTTTAACTTTTCGTACCAAATAGTCCGAGTACTGACCTAACCGGGCTGCTTTCCTACCGTAGGTGCTGGGAGCTTTTTTGAAAATGCTTTCTATTTTTTTGGCTTTAGAAACATCATGAGGACCATTCCAGGTTTTATATTAACGGACAAGTTCTCCCGGTACTGTTTAATAACATTGGAAAAAGTTTAATAGCTGACCTTTGATTGTTTGATCAACTTTTTGTAGGAGCAAGTTGGGTTTTGTTGAAAATATTTAATAATTTTAGTAGGCAATTTTTTCTGGTCACTCATTTTAATCAGATTAACAACAAATGAACATAATTGACATTAAACATAATAACTAGGGGGCGGATTTATATGCAAATACATGCTTTTTCTCGAACGCCCAAATACAATGTAGACTAATTATCTATCCGAATCGCACATTTTGCTGTAAAATGGCATCGATTTGTTAGTGCATATTTTTGCATATTTTATTGATAATGCATATTTTGTTATATTTTACTTCAAAATGCATATTTATATGCATATTTTCCAAGTTTTTAATAATAATTTTATTTGGTCTGGACAACAGGTTTTTTTGTAGAATTTGTTGTAAAAATATTATCAAATGATATCGACTAACTTCTTTCGACATCGAGAAACTGGCATTAAGTTCTTCATTTCTCTATCAGCAATTGAAAAGTATTATTTCAAAACATCTAGAGTTTTTTTATTTATGTATCATTAATTCATTCAATGTATCGAAAACATTCATACTTGTTTTCATTGATTCGATTTATAAGATTTTGTAACTTCACATCCACAATTACAGGGCCTGGCAGCCATTTCCCAGCAGTTCTAGGAGACTGTCCTGAACTATTGATTTTACATATCATTTAGGTGGACAATTAGTTATAAAACTAGCTACGAGTCTAGTGCATGTCCTAAGCTAACTTAGAGACAAATGCACACCACAGTTAATGCTTAAAGTGACTACACTATAGAATACCTTGAGACACTTAAGTGACAATTGTTTTTACGCTAGATTACATGAAATGTATAAAGTAACCAATTGAATTCAATCTGCGCTACAAATCTCAAAAGAACAATTATATATTTTTTCCTGGTATAATTCAAAGAATCCTAACTTCTATTTTTTGGACATTGCGCGATCTATTGTTTATTATTATATGTTTCTGCACAAAAATATAACTGCATATTTTTTAAACTTTTAGGTCATATTTTGATTTGTTTGAAGCATATTTTAGGCGGATATTTTCCAATAATAAATGCATGAAAATCCGCCCCTTAATAATAACTAATATGCTTTACAAAGGTAACTTGATAATAAAAAAAAAATCAAATAATACTTGGGTTAAAAGTTTTAATGAAAAACGTGTGTTAAGAGTTTTACGATCTCAGACCTTAGGTTTTATTTAATGAGAAAATATTTAATAAAATTGTATTTCCTCAATTAGATATTAACTGTTATTGGATTTCTGTTTGGATTCTAGAAAAACATTTTGAAAATTTAAGGTTTGAAACTTTATATTCAATATAATAAGTACTAAACGATTTTTCTCTTGTATATTTTATAAGATCAGAAAAAAATGTACGTTTCGAAATATAGCAGCCATACAGCCAATACTTAAAACATAAAATTGAAATTTGTTTTAGTTTTATTCATGTGCATCTTCATAAATAAAATTCAAAAAATGCAGATAACTCCCAACTCCCCTCATACCCACTTCACCTTTGTCTCCTACATTGATAAAGAACATTTTGTACTATACATGTTTTCTTAACAAACACACTCGAAACTTGCTTCCGGATTATGCTAATCTGGATTTAGCAAAAGTTTTTATTTTCAATACTGCTTCATTTTTTGTATACTTTAGATTTTCTACTTCACTTTAGATGTTCTACTTTTTACATTTTATAAATTTATGTAAACGTAGACAAAAAAAAAAAATATAAAACTCTAACTAAAGTCTTGTTCATTTTTATTATTTCATTTTATGTGCTTTGGAAAACACCCTACATGCAATTTTTGGTTTGGATTTGACAATTGTTGTGGCCATAATTTTTTTTGAAACTTTAAAGGTAAGTGCTGTTACTACATTTAACTTTATATGTATAAGCTTAACATAATACAACTGATGCAAGTAGTAAAATTGAACAAAACTTAAATACTTGGAAAGGTATTGTTTATTCTTTATAACCAGTATATATTTATTTTGTATCTTAAGCCTTTCTATCTTTTACAAAAAATGTCAGCAACTCCTTTTAGCCAAAGTAAAAAAAAAAACTTTAAGCATTTACATGCTTGTAGTTTGTAGGATTTAGGGAAATTTTTGGAATTTAAATAATATTAAAACAAGTATTGAATACTTTAAAAAATACTTTGTCCTGATAATATACTTAAAAGCTTTTGTTTTACCACGATTTCACACAGATAAAATAAAAAAAAAAACTTTTAAATTGATAACATCCCTTGAAAGTTTTTGTGGCTATTTGAGGAAATCTCATTAGTTACTAAAGCCGGAAATTAAAGGAAGTTAGATTACACCATGATATGTTTGATACAAATGCTAACAGATTTACTGTTTGCAAACCAATACCAAATTTGACGGAGAAAGATTAGATATACCAAAAGTTTGAATACATATCTAAGAAACATACTTTAAGATTAATGTAATTTATAGCATTGAAAGAGCATTGAGGCTTATAAAACTATATAAAATGCAAAGTAGATTATAATAAATATTTTGCCAAGGTTTTTAAAATTAAACACCGGAACATTTCACTTTTGGTTCCTCTAAAGAGAGTCAACTCAAAACTTTTTAATTTATTTAATTTAATAATTTGAATCCGTGCTATGCTGCTCCAAAAATTGTTGTGTTAAAAAATTTACTTTTTGATGGAAGAGTTATTATCGGAAAAAATCTCTGGCACCAATAATTTTCTACGAAACCTGGCACTATTTACATTTTTAAATACGTGTAATCTATATAAATATATAAATGTCTTTGCAAGTTTGTTTGAGCATCACGCATAAACGGCTGAACTGATTTTATTGAAATTTGGAACGTAGATAGATCCTTACAAATGTTTTTACTACGACAGGGGTAGCGAAGCTCACCGGGTCAAGTTAGTTTCTTATATATTATTGTTGGGGATACTCTATAAACCGTTAGGGATACTGCTGAAGCCGTTCATAGCATCACCACAATATGCTTCTTATGAAGCCAATTATTCTGTTTATTGAGAAATCAGACATCATGTACTTCACTTAACACAACCCTAACATAAGGGAATCCCAATTTACATCCTCAGAGATATGGTTGGTTGGTTTATGTGGTAGTTCCCAGCGCGCAAACAATCAAGTAGAGTCGAGAAGACCCCGTTTTGAAAAGACCACACCACTCGTCAGAAGTAGTGCCATTTACATCGTAATGTGTGCTAAAATGTTGAAGTTATTAGACCCAGTAGGTCACTACTAAGGTAGGTTAATATGTAGTTGGCCAGGAATCTATGTATTTTGAGAATCAGGGCTGTGCATTCGCGGAGAAGGTGGAAAATCGTTTCCTCTTTTTTCCTATCCTTGCAGCAACAACAATGCTCGTTAAAGGGGAGTCAAGGCGACATGCATGCTTTCCTACCACCATCTGAAGTAAGCACTGAGATCGTAAAACTCTTAACACAAGTTTTTCATTAAACCTTTTAACCCAAGTATTATTTGATTTTTTATTTTTTTGATCAAGTTACCTTTGTAAAGCATGTCAGTTATTATGTTCAATGTCAATTATGTTCATTTGTTGTTAATCTGATTAAAATGAGTGACCAGAAAAATGTGGGTACTAAAATTATTAAATATTTTCAACAAAACCCAACTTGATTCTACAGAAAGTTAGCCAAACAATCAAAGGTCTGCTATCAAACTTTTTCCAATGTTAATAAATAGTACCGGGAGAACTTGTCCGTTGATATAAAACCTGCCTCAGGTAGAAGGAAAGGTCCACATTATGTTTCTAAACCCAAAAAAATAGAAAGCATTTTCAAAAGAGCTCCCAACACATCCGGTAGGAAAGCAGCCCGGTTAGGTCAGTACTCGAACTATTTGGTAAGAAAAGTTAAAGCCAATGAAGGTTTTAAGGCATACAAGGCTCAAAAAGTTTCTGACAGGAACTCTGCAAAAACTTAGAGGCCAAAGGCAGAGCACGGAAATTGAAGTGAAATTTTATACAAAAAAATATAACTGCTGCAAAATAAATGACGAAATGTACGTATGGAACATTTTTCGCAGCTTCTGGGTCAATTTTTTTTATGTTGCAGATGCTCGAGGGAATGTTGAGGAAAAGTTTAAGACCCAAAATCAGACAAAATTTCCCAAAAAGTTCTTGGTATGGCAAGCAATATGCAGTTGCGGCAAAAAAAGCCAAACATTTGTTACAAAGGGCTCTATAAATACCGAAATTTACATCAATGAAAGTTTAAAAAAAATTATGTTTCCATTCATAAGACTTCTTAATGTGTCCACTTATTTTTGGCCGGATTTGGAACCTGTCACTATGGTAAGAAAGGTTTGGAGTAGTACAAGACAAATAGTGTGGTATTTGTACCAACAGAGGCAATTGAAGAGCCCAAAAAAAGGTGTTCAAAAGTGTGGTAGATTTTAAACGGAGAGGGACAACCTGTTCGAACAAAGTGACATAAAGCTCTATAAAAACCATAATGGAAGTGTTTTCGAAAAAAGTTCAAAATTTCATCATTAGTGATTAGAACTATAAAAATATTTTTTTTCTTTTTTGTATATTGTAACAATAATTTCAATAAAATAAAAAAAGATTCAAAACTGTAAGTTTAGTGGCTTCATTTTTATTAACATATATGTATGTTTGAAACGTCATCTATACGCAAGCATCTTTTCTCAAATTATGTGACCGAGGCCCAGTAATAGAAACAATTAAATGTTATAACATTAAATGAATTATATGAAAAATGAAGCACACAAAACAAAAATATTTACATGTAAATAGTGGCAGATAACGAAGAAAAACTTACAAAATGGCTAGAAATAACGATAAATTTACTTTTTTGGAAATTATTTTATACACGCGCGAAGAACGCCGAAAATTAGTTACTGACTCCAAACCATTTCCAAATCAGACCAGAAGTACAAAAATTATAGCTATTTTATAATTCAGATATTTACACATGTAAAGAGTACCGGAGCTAGGGTGAAGAAGGAATTGGTTTTTTTAGTCAAATTATTTTTAAGTAAAAAGCTTTAAAAAATTAAAACTTAATAAAAATAATAAAAAAAGAACTTATAGCAAAATTGGCTTTTAAAAAGTTTAAAAAAAGTCTTTCCGCATGACTAGCTGACAAAGTACAGATATTATCTTTTGCTTTAAGAAGAAAATGGTAAAATCAATCTATTATTTTCACCATCCTCCAAATGTCCTCCCGAAATAGGAATCAGCTGCCATAAATGCTTGAGTTTTATCGAAATCCACACAAATTTTCCCACAAATAAGTTTTATATATAAAAAAAGCACACTTAGAATTTCGTGGCGATCAGTCCATAATTGACCATAGCTTTCATGTATGAACCACTTGCTAACATTACTTTAACTCTTAAAAATGTAGGTATGCAGAAAAAATTTAACAGAAATAACTTTAATATAGAATGTTGCACCATCAGTCCACAACCGGAAATAGCTCCCATACAGATCCCACTTCCTACAACTTTAACGAGCATAAATCTCATAAAAATGTAGGTATCCAAATTAAATTTAACAGAAGAAGTTTCATATAGAGATAAATTACGCGATCAATATCATGGTGATCGGTCCATAATTCGTCATAACTCCCAATAGAAGGACCACTTTCGAATATCACTTATGAACATAAATTTTTGAAATTTTAAGAAGTTTTTACTCATTTATTCAGTTTATAGCGTGACCGACTATACTATCATGCTATACTATCATGCTTATTTTATGAGTAAATCATTGGTTTGTTAAAGCTCTTAATAGAACTATTATTTTCATTAAAAATCCTTTTCTTTTAATAAAAAGCTTAAAGTTGAAATTTATTTTTATTATTTTTCAAACATATGAAGAACGTATTTTGCCAACAATAAATTAAGCTGCTTTTCTAAGCTCTTAATAAAACAAAAATTATTTTCAAATAGCAGAAAAAAATTAAATTTTTAAATGTAGATCTTCAATTTACTTATTTTGTAATATCTATTAAAATTTAAAAGAAAAGTATATATGTATATTCAATTTACTTTTTAGTTAGCATAATTCTAGCAATGTTATTGCAGTATCTTTTTTAATCTTTAAATATCTTATTTAGATAATGCAATATAATTTATTTTTACGTATTAAAACAATGGAATAATAGAAATAAAATGTTTTCCTTATATATCTGTTGCATACAGCCAGTGCATGCGTTGCATATGATATTTGGATTTTAGTTTAATTAAATTGGAATTTCCATTATTTTAAAATCTATTTAAATCTAGTGTATTGCATTTACCATCAAGTATTGCATATAAACTAAAGGCAACAACAATAATAAAAATATAAAAAAAAAGAAAAACTATAACGAGTATTAAATTTAATTTAAAACTATTAAATATTTGCTTTTAATAGTGTTTGCTCGATGAAAAGTATCATTTGCATAGAAATAAATAACAGTGGGGAGAAAAAGTGATGGATTTAGTTATGAAAACAATGCTTTGAAGCTCAGAGCATTTTTGAAAATAGTTGGACAAGTAAATGGAAAACTAATGTTAAATAATTGTGTTATCTTGTATCCCCACTATCAAAATGTGATAGTACAATATTTGTCTGATAAAGGAGTTATATGGGGGTAGGGCCAATTATGAACCACTCCTCACAAAAGTTAATAGAAAGATTTAGGTTCATATAAAATTTGTTTATACCCAATCTCATAAAGATAATTATGAATCTTTAAGTAATTTTCTGAGCCTACATTACAGTATAATTTCAGAACACTTAAAACAAACTAACTTTATCCACAGAGATATTTGTTCAGCTAAGGACTGAGATCGAAAAATTCTTAACACACATATATGTTAATAAAAATGAAACCACTCAACTTACAGTTTTGATTTTTTTTATTTGATTGAAATTATTATTACAATTTACAAAAAATAAGTATTTTTATAGTTCTAATCACTAATGATGAAATTTTGAACCATTTTTGAAATCCCTTCCATTATGGTTTTTAAAGGGTTCGTTTAAAATCTACCACACTTTTGGATATATATTTTGTGGTCTTCAATTTCTTAACAAGAGCCCAATATCTGTCCACTGGCCTTAGCTCCAGGAAGTTGCCTCTCTTGGTACAAATACCACATTATTGTTCTTGTACCACTCAATCGTTTGTTTACCATAGTGACAGATGCCAAATCAGGCCAAAAATAAGTGGACACATTAAGAAGTCTTTTGAAAGCATTCCTTGATGTAAATTATGGTATTTATAGAGCCCTTTGCAACAAATGATTGGCTTCTTTTGCCGCAACTGCATATTGCTTGCCATACCAAGAACTTTTTGGGAAATTTTGTTTGCTTTTGGGTCCTAAACTTTTATTCAACATTCCCTCGAGCATCAGCAACATCAAAATTTTGACACGGAAACTGCGAAAAATCTGTCAGAACATACGTTTCGTCATCCTTTATGCAGCAGGAATATTTTTTTTTTTTAAATTTGAGACTGGCATGTTTTTAAACCTGCATTGGCCTTATCTTTTCGTACTAAATAGTCCGAGCACTGAGCTAACCGGGCTGCTTTCCTACCGGATGTGTTGGGAGCTCTTTTGAAAATGCTTTTTATTCTCCCGGTACTGTTTAATAACATTGGAAACAGTTTGACGGCAGACCTTTCATTGTTTGGCCAACTTTTTGTAGGACCAAGTTGGGTTTTGTTGAAAATATTTAATAATTTTGGTACGTACTTTTTTCTGGGCACTCATTTTAATCAGATTAACAACAAATGAACATAGTTGACATTAAACATAATAACTGACATGCTTACAAAGGTAACTTGATCAAAACAGAAAAATCAAATAACACTTGGGTTAAAAGTTTTAATGAAAAACGAGTGTTAAGAATTTTTCGATCTCAGTCCTTAGCTAACTTCTTGCGTTTAGGTCCTACGGACACATATAGATCGTCTTAGAATCTTATAAGGACCCAGAATTCATATATTTCATGGTTCTATAATAAATATTTCGATGTATTACAAATAGAATGACAAAATCAATATACTATAACCATAATAACATATTTTCTGATGGTGAGTATAAAAATTACATGCAAAACTTTTTCTTTACGCAAAGAAGTTATGCGAATTTGTAAAATATATTGAGATCTTAAATTAATTAGTTTACAATTTGTATTTCGCGTTATCTTATTAATAATTTTTTTTATCATTTATTACCTGTCCATTTAATTTCATTGCTCACTATCATTGCACAAAAATATTTTAATAACAAACACTGAATGATTTTTATTGCCATTATTTCCGTTTTATTTATTAAATTACTTTAACATGTACATTTTGTGGAGTTTATTTGGTTGCAAGCATGCTTGTCTGTCTGTCTGTCTGTCCATTCAACTGTCTATCAGTTGTCGATACTCGTTAGCAGGTTGCTGTTGTGTATGCGTTTGTGTGGCTAGTATTTATATGTATATTTAAATAAATTTTATATTTTGTTAACATTTATTGATACAAATGTACACAAAGTGTACATTTTGTTTTGGTTCATCCTCTTAAATTATTGTATTCATTGAAGAAAAAAATAAATACCTGAATATATTTGTACATAGAGTACAGATATTGGCTTATGAAACCAACGCAATATATCGCATATAACTGCATAAATACGTAATATACATATATTTTTCAAGTGGTTAATTGCATTTTGCAATTATTGCTGTATCCTGTGTGTATTGAATGCAAAATATAATAAACAAAAAAAAAAAAAAAAAAATAATCAAAAATAAATAAAATAAATTAAAACAGGTGCATCAAATGTGTTGACAAATGGTAAATTATATTTTAAATACTTAATGTATTAAATTGCTAAAGAGAGAGTTATTTTCTCTATTGACCTAGTCAAATAAGGATTCTATTACGTCATAAAAAATGGCTGCAAATACTAATTCAAAATAACATTTAGTATCTTAAACTTAAAATAACTACTAATTTTCAAAGGGTGTCGCGTTCGTTATAAAAAGTAGATATTTATCCATAAAATATACATTTGTTGGTAAAACGGATGTATTCGCATGGGAATTCGTCCATTTTCACAAAATTTTATGAGCTTACAAGTGTGTACTATGAGTGACAAATTTTTACATGTGTTTTTGTTACAATAACAAAATAAGCACATATAATTTTGTGAAAATGAGCGAATTCACTTAATTGTGAATAAATTCGAAAATAGTTCATAGATTTTTATGACCGATATCTCGTTTTATTCCTATTACATTGTGCTTTGCGATAAAGCAATAAACCTGAACAATTTCTGCCGTTTTCGATTTTTCATGATTTTTTTAAAACAAAAAAAAAGTTGTTATTTCAAATGAAAAATATATTTTTTGCTTCAATTTGTTATTATAACTTCGAAACTGCTGAGCCGATTGAAGCGTTATATACATGTGGAAATTTGAACATAGCATGTGGAAAATGTTTTCAAAATTCAATCAATCGAAAGAAGCACTTTAACTACTCAATTTTAGGTATATCAAACAAAACTCAAACATTTTGTGAAAATGGGCGATTTCACTTAATTATGAATAAATTTGAAATGGATTCATCGATTTTTATGACTGATATCTCATTTTGTTCCTATTACATGTAGCTAAACGATAAAGCAATAAACCTGAACAATTTCTGCCGATTTAGATTTTTCATGAGTTTTCTAAAACAAAAAAATTTGCTATTTTCACGTAAAAAATATATATTTTGCTACAATTTGTTATTATAACTCCAAAACTACTGAAACTATTGAAACGCAATATAAAAATACTATGTAAATCTCAACTTATTATTTTAATAACATAGGACTAACCATTTTTGAGATATCATTCTAACAAAATTTATAATTTTCCTTCAAAATTTAAAAAAAAAATCTATCAATAGAATTGAAAAATTTTACCATTTTTGTACTTAGGTAGCCATGGTGCATCAAATCTATATAGTGGTTAGTCAAGCCTTTTTTGCTGTTGACCTGTGTTATGTTTACCACAACCATGTTTTTCTCTACGTGCGTGCTCTTTAGGCAAAATTTTCCATGACTTCAGTGCACGGCTGGTTGTGGGGTTTTTGGCATAGACATCTTACTTAAAATAATCCCATAAAAAGAAATCTAATGGTTTAAATATTATGACCAAGGGGCTAATTGTGATCACCGAAACGAGTATTCTTTCGTCCAGGAAAATGTCTCATGGAATAATAGTTTCAAGGGGACCATCTTGTAGAAACCGCACGACGAATAAATCAATATCATTCAATTTAGGCTGAATGAACTCTGTTATCATGCTTTACTAGCCTCATTTTCTAAGAAGTATGGTCCAATAATGCCTTCAGCACAAAATCCGCCAAAAATGTGTTTTGGAAGCACTTGTTTGTTGATATTCATATGTGCATTATCCGAACCCCCAATGCAGAATTTTTGACGTTTAGGATGATTTTGTTGGAAAAATTTTCTCTATTTTTGAAATATACAATGAAAATACGTTCATATGACGAGTAATGCACCCTAAGCTGTCAGCTGTCAAACTGTTCAAACCTTGCATGAATTTTGAGACATATAAAGTTATCTAAGGGGAGCAGCCTTAGATAACTTTATTAATTGTTTTAATTAGTTTTTTTTTTTTTTATATTTAGTATGTGCTCATTTTATATAAAAAAATTAGCTTTCGTAATAAAAAAATTTCTACATTAAAATCAAATGAAATTATGGTTTTTATCCAACATGTTGGTTACTGTAAAATACAGTTACACATTTAGACTAAAGATATTTGAACATAGCAAATGGATATATGCAAAACATACATATTAACCATAAAACACAACTAACGCACTAGCACTGAAAACCATAATTATAATACTACTAGTATTTTACATTAAACTTTTGCTTGCAACACAGCAAAAAATTGCTGTTACATTGAAATTAGTAGATAGCTGTTAATTAATACTAGAGGCTCTCATGCTTATATCCGAAAGAAACAGAATAAGGAAGACAGACATAGACATTAGTTTTATATATCATGAGTAGGATATACTAAGATAGAAGACAAATTTTACATATTTTACTGTTTGTATACTCTATTTCTGTTATGCCATTTAGAAGCATCTAAAAACAGCTTTCAAATGAAACATACTTTTTTTGCTGGGTTAAACTGCCACATTAAATATTATTATACTTGTATTTTTGGTGTCACTGTAGGTTTATTGGTCAACACATGACCAACAAACGACAGACTGTCTGTCCACACACACAAAAAAGGAAGGCAAACACAATCATAACGAGAACGAGAGAAATTGTATACAGATGTTTCTACTCTTTAGTTTTTGTAGTTATGGATGGAAACAAGCCCATACTACTTAAAACTCGCACTACCAACCATAACTATTTATGTATCTCCAGCAAAAATATTTTAAAGGACAAAAGTATAAACAGTGAAGAAAAATTGCGGATGGTATAAAATTATGCACCGACACAAGCTAAAGTATAAATAATATTGCAATAAAGCAGGTGAGAGAGTTTCCACGAAGTGCGGTCAAAATTTCTAAAAACAAATAGGTGCTGAAAGAAAATGGGGATTTATATCGAATAAGGCAGAGAAATTTGAGACTAGAATCCAGTAGAGAAGGCTTGAAATCAATTACATGTAGTCCTAATAAATTAGTTATAGTAAAAAAAGTGCCGCTGAAGCACACCAAAGCTTATGGTGAATGCGTTTCATCGGTTTCAACGAGCGAGAGATGGTTTGTGCAATTCAGAAGTGGTGATTTTGACATTGAAGACAAATATCGCCCTGGAATGTCAAAAAAAAGTTTGAAGAACAAGTATTGGAGGCATTACTCCATGAAGATTGTTATAAAACTCAGCAAGAGCTTGCAAGATCATTGGAAGGTACTCAATCAGATATTCCAAAATATCTTCAAGCAGCTGGATTCATCCAAAAGTAGAGAAATTTGGTACCATACGAATTGAAGCCTTTGAAGACGATTATGTATGTCTGAAATGCTGATTGAACGCTAAAAAGAAAATCATTTTTGTACAGAAACATTACTTGAGATGAAACATGGATACATTACGATAACCCTAAGCATAAATGATTGTATGTGAAGCCTGGTCAACCAGCCGAAGCGATATCAAAGCCAAATATCCATGCGCTAAGGCAAGGCACGGTATTTGCTGAAATCTGACGATGTTTGAAGGAAAAGGGCTCAAAATATGTGGCCAGTCATTAAACCGTAACGTTCTCTCTGGGATACGATTCACTTCAAAACAGAGTATTCAAAATTGGCTTAATTCTTTCTTGGCCTCAAAAGATGAGCAGATCTTTCGGATCGGAATCAATTGGTCAATTCATAAGGTATCTTATCATGTCATAATGTCCTAATATTTCACAATGGTTTTTATTGCTTTTCTAGCAAAAAATGTCCTAAAATAATATTACTTTCTATGCTATGTTTATTGTGTTATCGTAACGAACCAGCAGAGATCAACGCCGAATGCCTAAGAGTCGGTTAAGCCGACCCGCCGAGTTGTGATATATTAGCACATTATGACAATATGACTGATAAGCTACCATGTGAATTGACCACATATGTTGCCAGAAAGATGAGAAAAGGTCATAGCTAACAATGACCAATACTTTGAATAAATTTATATTGTACAAAAGTTTTAAAAATAAAAGTTAAAAATTTTAAAAATTATTTTAAGCAAAAAACTACTAAATCTACCTTTTGCACTTAACACTGCTTGCGCTAGTAAAATGCTATTGAAAAATTTTAATATTTTCCACTTAAAAAAAGTACTAATGTCGCGTTCTTGATCGTGATAATGGCCATATGGAAGGGATTTCAAAAGGAAAGACTTTATTCCCAGATTCCTTTATTTTCCACTTCAAAGAAGTACCAGTGTCGCGTTCCTGACCGTAGAAATGCTTATGTTAAAGGGATTTAAAACGGAAAGCTTATATTTACCTCACCAATAATTGTGAAACAAAACAAAAAATCTGAAAATGTATGTTATTTTGTCAGTCACTTTTGTCAGTATTTCTGCACTTATTCATACAATCATAAACATTTATTTTAAAATAACCCACATCTATAAAAATCCATATATGTATATTGTACTTTGCAGCAAAATAGAATTTTCAGTTTTGTATGCCACAGAGAGTATTAAAACTTTCTACAGAATGTCCTTAAAAGCCTGTAAAAATAAAAATTCTCCAATCCAATTTTATATGCACATCAAAATATGAATATGACTGTGTGTGTGTATGTGTTTGTACTATATATATATATGAAAGAGAGTTTTAAGTAGTCAAAAGATATAAAATATGAAATATGACAAGACAAAAGTGTTAAAAAAAAATTATTATTTATTAACAATACGAGCATGAACTAACTAAATATTAATAAACATACAGGCTAAAGGCGTTTTTATGTTCTGAGAAAAAGGAACAGCAAATAAAATTATATAAACATGATACTCAAACATTTGCCAACATTATGCTAAAAGTCAAAATTTGACACAAACACCCATAAAAACAGCTTAAAGAGGCGACAAATTTCTAAGGAAACCAATAGATTTATACAGAAAAATTCAACAGTTTAAAGGTTTTGCTATATTATTTAAACAATATTTGTTTAAAATTCTGAGTTTATTTGTATAGACACCATCAAAAAAGATGGGGTGTATTGATTTTGTCCTTCCGTTTGTAACATATCGAAATATTTATTGCAGAGCCACAAAATTATATATTCTGGGTCCTTATGAAATTCTAGGACGATCTAGCTATGTCCGTCCGTCTGTCTGTCTGTTGACAATACGATAGGTCCCAAACGAAAGGAGCCAGCTGACTGAAATTTTCCCAAAAAAACTCTCTGTTGATAAGGTTTGTTTGGCAATATCGGATGTCAACTAACCCTCATACAAATGTCCACCTAAATATTGTTTGAGTAGTCAAAATATGTTGATTTGCACAAATTAGTTATAATTACTCTGAAATTGTACTCTAAAGTATGGCGAAAATCAGGCAACATTTATCTCTGGTCCCCATACAAGGTCCCCCTCAGAAAATGACTTGAACATTCAAAACTGTTTTATAATAATTAATATCGAGATGAATATGAACCTAAACAAGTTTTATATGAACCTCAATCTTTCTACCAACTTTTGTGAGGATCGCTCCATAATTGACCCAACCCCCCATATATCAGAAAAATTTTAGTCACATATTGATGGTGGGTAAACAAGATTCGGCATAACAGATTACAACACACTTCCTTGTTAAACTTATAAATATATTTTAATTCTTTTAATTTTTATATTATTAATATAAAATCTCTCTGCCCTTTAAGAGTAAAACAAATTTTTAATAAGAGTTCATTTGAAAGGGTAATTACATTTACTTAATACACACACCACCACCCTCTCTACGGGCCGACTGCCACTTAAACAAAAGTAAATGTTATAAAATTAATTAAATTCTTTAGTACAAAGTACGAGTATATTTAATTTTTTTTTTTTTTTTTTTTTGTTTCAGCTTTTTATCATACTGAATCATTTTAATATATTTATATACTCTCTCTCTCTTTTTTGAATACAGAAAAAATAAACAATTTTGTTGTTTGTAATTCTTTTTTTAAATAATAAAAAAAAACGCATTTGTAACAATATACGATGAAAAACGTGCAGCTTTGTAACGATTATATTTGTGTTTTTCTTTTAACACCAAATAGGAGAGAGAAAAAATAATAATAATAATTTGTTGTGTTATTTTTTTCATTAAAATAAAAAGTACTAACTAAAACTAATAATGTTGTACGATATATGGCATAAATTACTAAATACATGCTACATTATACTCATAGTTATCATCATGCCACACACACAACACAGTGAAATGTCGATTATACCTTAGGTTGCCCTTTGAATTGGATTTTTTCGGTCTAACATTGGCATCCACCTTTTATATGATGAAAATTTAGCAAAATCAGATAATGTTTAGGGGTTGCATATTTTATTTAAAGTTTCCAATTTTCGATCAAAGTAACAATATTTTCAAATATATTAAAAAAAAAACAAGTAAGGGAAATATATTCGGCTGTGCCGAATCTTATATACCCTTCACCAAATTATACTTTAAAATAAAGTTAAATTTTTTTTTTTTGAAATTGCTTTTTCCAATTTTTAAAAAAAAAAATTTTTTAATTTAAAAACTTATTTTTTTTATTTATTACTGAAACAAATTTATGACAAAAAATGTATAGCCTTATATGCATCGTTGCAATGGACTTTGAAATATCTCTCATTAGATATCCATATTGTCTATATTTATGACTTAGTAATCGAGATATAGATAAAAAAAATAGGCCAAAAATAGAGGTTGTCTCGGATTTTTGCTCATATCTCCGTTATTTATGGACGAATTTTGCTGATTTTAAATAGGAAACTTCTCGAAAGCATGTCTGACAAAATTATTGAAGATTTGGATACCGAAGATATCTGGGGTCTTCAGATAAATTATTTCAACAGACTGACAGACAGACGGACGTGGCCAAATCGACTCCGCTATCTATAAGGATCCAGATATATACTTAATAGGGTCGGAAAATTATATTGTGGAAATTACAAACGGAATGACAAACTACCCTTCTCACGAAGGTGAAGGGTATAACAAGTAAGAGTGTTATATTCGGCTGTGGTTTTTTCTGATATAGGAGTTATATGAGGGTTAGGATCCTTACAACAGAAAGATTTAGGTTCATATAACAGCTATTTATATCCAATTTCATCACGGGACAAATACTTTGCTATTTTCGCTATTCTTCACAGTACAAAATTTTGTCAAAATTGCCGCATAATCAACATAATTATGACTGCTCAAACAGTATTCCGATGGGGGCTAGGTAAAATCATGGATCGATATTTCCCTTTTTCAATACCACATGCTTAGAGCTGGTATTCCATAGGGAAGTGTACTAGGATCTACGTTATATTTGATTTACACGTGCGATAAATTAACAATTTCTACATTTGCTGATGATACCGCCATTATTAGCTCACACGAAAACCTACTCATAGGATCTAGTCAACTACAAAATTATCTCGTACGTGTGGAGACATGGTTGCCGTCAAATAGAAACCAAGAGACTTCACATGAAGCTAAAAGCCTCTAGCTTTCATTGGTTAATCAGTGATCAATCAAAATAAAGCCTTGAATATATAAAGTTATCATGTATAAGACCGTTTTAAAACCAATTTGGGCATATGGAATTCAATTATGTGGAATAGCTAGCAACACCAGTATTAATCTTATACAGAGGACCCAATCTAAAATTATTAGGATCATGACGGGATCACCATGGTATATAAAAAATGAAAACATCCAGAGGGGCTTAGAAGTGACATTGGTGCAAGGAAGAGTTCAAGAAAGTCCGTGATATATTGTAAAGCTGCAAAACCATTCCAATACGCCTGGAAGATAACATGTGCAGATCCAAGCCCGATCCAGGCTTCGTAAAGTAGATCTACCACCCCGCTATAATGAGTGCTAGCTAACCATGAAGGCTCTCTTGTTGGAGAGCAACTATTTTTAATTTTAGTTATAAGATTTAAATACTTATTCTTAGGCCTATAAAAGGCAGAATCAATAAATAAATAAATAAAGTGTTAAAAAAAAAATAAAAATAGACCACATATACCTTATCAACAGAGAAAAATTAAATGCATATCTCATATACCAAATTTTAAATTTAAACATTTTCTTTAGAATTTTCAAAAAATTTAAAAATTCTCGCTTTTAATTAAAGCTAAATGAAACAAATTTAATGCTAGTAAGCTCCAATTTTTAACAGTTGTTGCTGGGTATAAAATTGATGGATTTCAATGAAATTTTTTCAGTCACAAAGGTCCTGAGGACGCTCCCGTGTGATACTCCAACAGTAATCTGCCATCATATGTCCATCCCGGCGACCTTGTTATCTTTATTCCACCACTTTTAAATCTTGATTCTTCACTATACGATCCAAGATTTTCAGAAAACTTTTTTAAATTACTGTGCTTGTTTAAATTATAGTGTACTTTTATATATTGTTACGTTTTAACCTTTTTAAAACGGTGGTTTATTTCCTTTAAATAAACCGGATACTTTTGATTGCACATAAAAGCCGTTTGGTAGTTTAAAATTGTAACAACTCTTTATTTATTTCAAAAGTACAACAACAACAATTTATAAATATACAAGACAGTTGATGTTAACTCTAACAGCGCCTATGATCAACTCAACTCACGACTGCAACCTCTGCCACTATTTATACACGCGCCATCTTTCGTGAATCTTCTACAATGCTCTCAACGGACAAACTAGTATGTTCGAATTCTAGAGCTCTTGATGTCAACGTTAGTAGCTTAAAAACATTTAGTGTTGCCAAACCCACAAACAATGCTAATAACCGCATGCTATCAACATTGTTGATAAGTAGAAACTTCTACTGTTGGATGTGTTTATAAACATGATATTGCAGGCAGTCGTTACAGACCGTTAAATTCAAATCGCTATTGCACATTCGTTACAATATTTTTAAAGCTAACTAAAAGGTATGTAACTAATTCCTTGTAAATTTCTGCCTTCTGATTTCCTAAGAAATTTTTCACAACGGCAATAAGAGATTTCTAAGTCGCTACGTCTGGATCATTCATTGAATGTATGAAATAGTTGTCTTTCATTAAAAGTCTTTTTTTTGAAAATGCTTTCACATACTTCTTCGTAAGTCCCAATTTTATATGTAATGGAGGCAATATTATCTTTTCCCTGGAAACCAAAGACGGGTTTATAACATTTTGTTTTTTAACCGTCAATTTTGTCTCAGATGTCAGTTGAAATTTTCGTTTTATTCATACCATGTAATTTAACAACACAAAAACACAATGTACAAATCATAGGTAAAACAAACTTCAAATGACTACGTGTATCACTTTCCTACTGTCTTAAATATTTGGAAACCACGGCTTATTCAGGGACATAATCTCTATCTTAAAGAAATTGAAATGCGAGTTTTTCACTAAATCTGATATAGGTTTCCTGCAAATGTAAAAAAACACAACTTTTCACGATAAGAACATAATGTTAAAATCAATTTATTTATATAAGTGTACACATAATGTAACAAAACGGGCACAGGAGTTTACCAATGACTGCCAGTATTGGAAAATGAAAGTATATATAAAGCTGTTACTAATGAACAAAACCAATAGTTTTATACCCACCGTCCCTCTGTATATTGAAAATGATAGGGCTCAAATGAAAGGAGCTAGCTAGTTGAAATTTTCTACAAATTCTCTCTGTTGATAAGGTTTGTTGAAAATTATAGGGCCCAAATGAAAGGAGCTAGCTAGCTGAAATTTTCGACAAATTCTGTCTGCTGATAAGGTTTGTTTGGTATTGATAATAGGCAATATCGGTACATGATTTCACTTAGACCCCATACAAATGTCTGGAACACTGTTTCAGCACTCATATTAGTTCTAGGTACTCTGAAATTATTATACTGTAAAGTATGGCGAAAATCGGGCATCATGACTTGAACATTCATAATTGTCTTATAATAATTAATATCGCGATAAAATTAGACATAAAGAAGATTTATGTGAACCTAAATCATTCTACTTTTTCGACGATCGGAGCCCCCATATAACCCACTTATCAGGCAAATATTTTGTTGTCCATGAATAATTTTTTATATTAATAATATTAACATAAATTTCATAATAAGTCATTTAAAGTTCCCATAGAAGGTCAAAACTACATATTGATGGTGGGTATACAAGATTCGGAACAGCCGAATATGACACTGTTTCTTCCTATGTTACCGAGATGCCACTGTACAAAGAAAAATCTTTGTACTATGTATAAGTGTAAAATAAAACCTCTGCTTCTATGCTCGGTACTTCACTTCATATAAGAAAACAATAGAAAATAAAAAGCAAAATACTACAACTAATGAAAATAAAAGTAGGAAGAAAAAAAAACTGTTGTGCTTAAATGAAATTCCATCACGTTTTTTATAACATTTTGTTCTAGTTTAACAAACATTTCTCGAGATGTCTGTGTCTGAATTATTGCTACAACAAAACACCAGTAAAAATAGCAACACAAATAAATTAAATTACTTTTTAGTTTTGTTTCACTGTCGAGTTCTAGTTGGTATTAGTTAATTTAGTTTTTTTTTTTTTTTCTTTATTCTTATGAGAACAAAATATATAATTTGAGAAAAAAGAAACATCATAAAAATAATAGGAATAAAATTTAGGAAAATAATGAGAAAAAAAAGTGCTTAAACAGCTGAATTAGTGTGAACATGTGTATTACATAAATAATTTTACAGTAAGTAGGGTACAATATTTGCTTGTTTAGCAGTATATAGTGTATGTAGTGTGGTGAGACTGAGACTATATCTATGTGTAGATATGTATATACGAGTATGTTAACAAGTGTGCATAGTTTTATGGCGCCTAAATTGAAAAAGGCAATTGAACTTAATTTAATGTGAAAAATCAAAATGTAATTAATGATTTATTTATACCCTATACCACGATAGTGGGAATCTCTTAAAAATGTTGGTATCCACATAAAATTCAACAAAAATAATTTTCAAGACATAAAAAACACGACCTAATTTCACACGGTCATTTCGGTATGGGATCGAATCTACTACCAAAGAGTAGTTAAACCCTATAGTCAGTTTGGCGATTTTGGTGAACAATTTTTCGTGTATGATCCTCCAAAGATTCTGAAAATCAGTGGGCCTTCATAAAAAGGTCTCATCAGTTTTTAGCCAACAGCTAATTCAGACTTAGTGACACCGCTTAACTATACATGACATTAATATAGCTAAGAGCCCAAAAAAAAAAATTTTTGTTTTTATTTTTTTTGCCAAAAAATAGCTTTTTTTGTACTTTTTTGAAAAAAATTTAGGAAGAAATTTTTTTTTTTGGTGTAGGGTATTATATGGTCGGGATTGACCTACCAAAACTTCTTACTTGGTTTTTTTTTCTCACTTAATAACAGTACCAAACTTTTTGTAGTGATATTCACACAATTTTCTTTATGAATTAATAAGATCGCCTTGCTGATGAATTAAGCCCAGAATTTCACTAAATATCAGCTTTTACATACTCATTTATTTCTATAGAAATTATTTTATTTAAAATTATCAATTAAAAAATATATCTACACATATGTATATTTTACCACCACACTAATAAATTTTAAAAATATTTCCTATTTGAAAAGTTTTATTGACTATTTTAAAGTGCCATTCAAATGCTATTTTAAAACATTATTAAATAATTTTTAAAAAATCTACACTTATACATAGTTCAATTGGTTTATGTCTTTAATTATTGAACATTTTCAAGTTTATTTCTGGCAAAAAGAAAATTTTCCTCTGTCCGTACAAGTGGCTATTCATTTGTTTTTCGTTCATTCATGTATGTTTTGTCTAAAAGTGTCTGCATAAAAAATTTTCATTTTACACGTTGAAACATGGCATTCGCATTCGCATTCACATGACCATGATTTTTTTACTTTTGTCGGTAATTTTTTCTAATTTGTTGACTTTTTTATTTATAGAAAATTGTTTGGTTTTTTTTTTATATATTTCGATGATTTTATTTTAGCAACAAAGCGGAAACTATTTTTATGTGTCACGAGATATATTGGCAATTTGTAAAAATAGAAGAAAAACCAAATCAACGACATTAGTGTGAACACAAGTGTGAAAAAGTTGTTCGCAGGTAGGAGAAAGTAATTTGTGAGATTGATGATGATCATTTTTATACAGGATTTGGGTCTTGAAAAACTTTATCAAATTAAAATTTACAAAAAGTATTAAATGGTAAAGAATTTGTTACACACGCAGGAAAAAAATATAGTTGTGCATGTTTAGTGTAACCATTTCAAAATTTTTAACAATATTATAGTCACAGAAACTATTTATACATTTTTGACAATATAATAGTCACAGTAACTATTTATATGATTGTGGTAACAATAACATGGTTAATTTACGATTTATATGATTATTGTAAGCATATATATGGTTACAGTAAACATGTATATGTTTGTGACAACCATTTATATGATGAAGAACTTACCATATTATGTTGCTCTCGGCTTATGGATATCATAATCTGAGAACAACATATTATGATAAAATTATTCATCATAAAAATGGTTGTCACAAACATATGCATGGTTAAAATAATCATATGAATCGTAAATTAACCATATTATTGTTACCACAATCATATAAATAGTTACTGTGAATACAATATTGTTAAAAATGTTGAAATGGTTACAGTAAACATGCACAACTATATTTTTTTTCTGCTTGCTGAAAGTACTTTATTATGTAACTTTGTTGCAAGATAAACTACATTATTAAAAGTATACGCAAGACAACATGCTGTTCAAAAATTATATTCTTCAATAAATTATGGTAAAAGCGATCCAGCAAAAACTTGGTAATTACATGCAATTACTGAACAAGTTACTTTTCAATGACCACTTCATATGATCTGTATTGTTTTGAAATATAGCTGCATTAACATCGGGCACTAATTAAGCTAGCTACTTAAATTATACCTTATTGTAAAGCTACATTTTTAGGCAATCCAAATTCAAAAATATCAAGCTTGCTAGCTCTTTAGAGACTTTGAAATTACATTTTATATGCAGGCGATCAAAGATGGGGTAATTTTGGGTCGTTTTTCGAAATATTGCCCATATAACTGTATTTATATCGGGCATTAATTATGCTAGCTACTTAACTTATACCTTATTGTATAGCCACATTCCCAAGCAATCCTAGCTCTTTAGGTGCCTTTGAAATTACGATTTATATGCAGGCGTTCTTACGAAATTCGGAATTAATTCATAATCAAATTCTTCAATGCTTAACATATCTGTTCACGACCAGAAATCATTGTTTGGAAGTGAAACAATAAAATGCGATTCAATATCGTCAAAATTGCTTGCCGTAAACTCTTCTGACTGAGAGTTGTCGGGTTTTTATACTAGAAAAATATTAGATTATATAGTTTTTTTTTATTAAAAGTGCGTCCTGCTATGACTAAAAATACACTGGTTTTGTTTTGAATTACTGAGATGTCATTTTGATGGGTACATATCTGTCATTAATTCTCACTTACTTATTGAATATTGAAGTGTAAACAACCAAGTTTTTTTGCTTCCAAAATGTCGAGTTTTGTGCTCACCAAAGCTTATGTTGAATTTGTTCCATCGGTTTCAACTATCGATAGATGATTTGTGCGGTTCAGATGTGGTGATTTTAATATGGAAGACAAGGATATTTCAGGCCAGCCAAAAAAGTCGGAAGACCAAGAATTGAAGGCATTACTCCATGATGATTGTTGTAAAACTCAACAAGAGTTTCCAAAATCATTGGGAGCTACCCAAACAGCAATTTTAAAATGTTTGCGAGTAGCAGGATTCATCTAAAAGCAGGCAAATTGGGTACCACGCGAAATGAAGCCGAGACACCTTGAAAGACGATCTAGCTTGTCCAATATTATGCTTGAACGCTACAAAAGAAAACCATTTTAGAACCGAAACGTTACTTGCGATGAAAAATGGATTACGATAACCCGAGACGTAAGAAATCATATGTGAAGCCGGGCCAACCAGCCGAATCGATACCAAAGTCAAATATCCATGGCGCTAAGGTAATGCTCCGTATTTGGTGGGAGCAAAATAGTCCTATCTTTAGTGAGCTGCTGACATATACTCAGACATCACATGGAACTTGTACCGAATGCAATTGATTCGTTTGATTCCAGCATTTGCCGAAAAATGCCCAGAATATGCGGCCAGACATGAAACCGTAATATTGCATCATGACAACGCTCGCCCACGTAGTGCAATACTTGTAAAAAGGTATTTAGAATGAAGTGTTTGGAAAGTTTTGCCTAACACGCCGACTACTATTTGTTTCGATCGATGCAGAATGCTCTCTCTGGGATACGCTTGACATCAGAACAGTGTATCCGATATTGGCTTCAAAAGCTCAGCAATGTTTTTGGCTCGGAGTTCATATGCTGTCAGCAAAATGGGAAAAGTTCATAGCTAACAATTGCCAGTACTTTGAAAAAATTCTCTTCGATAATAGGAAATTCAAAACTATATTTTGAAGGGATGAAATTCCAAGCGTAAGAACAATGTAATATAGTAAACAAAATCATAATTCACTAAATTCATTATTTGGCTTATTCAAATGGGTTAAGGATTTCGCCTAAAGAATATTTATTTCATAAATTTGATTTTGTACCCTTCGGCATGAGTGGGTAAGTTTGTAATTTCTACATTTTTCATTTGTGACCCCTTAAAGTAATATATTCTGGATCGTTATAGATAGGGAAGTCGATATATTGAAATCAACTTTCCGAATCCGCTAAATAACTTACATACATGATTCATACTTCAATGTATCTGCTAAAGTCGGCCTACAAACGGCTGGTATATAAGAAAAAACAAATATTACCTCGATTTTGCAATTATTTTCGAATTGTTAAGTCACTAATATAGACGATATAGCTATCTAATGAAAGACATCTAAAAAACCTTTCCAACAACGTTTATATCGCCATAGTAATTCGGACCTACAATGGGTAAAAATCCTCAAAATATTAGCAATATTCGAAATAAACACGAAATATTTACAAATTATATTAGTATTTGGTACAATTTACAATAAATATGACAATTTTAAGAATTTTTATTTCGAAAACAAATTTTGGAATCCAATTAAATTTTGAAGGTTACAAAACAAAATTGGTGGGGTATACATATTTCATACAAATGCAAAAATGGAATAAAAGTGTGCTGACGATGACAATTTAACATTTGCAATATTCAAAAATAGATTTATATATGGGGGATTTCATATCAAGTGAACCAACTTCTGATATCGATGTCTTCCGATGATGAAATTAGCACCAAGGTTAGTTGTATTGTATGGTAATTCAGACACAATTTTTTAACAAGATCGGTCATGAACTCTGAGTTAGAGAAGGTCAAACAGGTGTTTCTTCTCATCCATGTAACTTATTGTCCATTATTCTTAGCAAAATTTGTCCCAAATAGTTTAGATAGCTATTTATTCAATATTTCGAAAAAAGAAAAAAAAAATATAAAAAAAATTTACTTTTTTTTTTTGCAAAATCAAAAACATTCTTGGCTTTTTTTAAATTTTTGCTCCCTTAGTCATTTTCCTTTTTTGCGAAATCAAAAACTTGGTTGAGTTTTTTTGCAAATGGGCCCTTTGTCTTCCGATCGAAAGAGGTCGATTTCAAAATATGTTTCACTTGACATGAAATCACTCATATTAAATTTTTTTCGATAGTTACTTTGGCTAATTTCTATATACCATAGTAATATTACCATAGTAATATTACTTTGGGATTAAAAATTAGTACAGAATCCTAGTTTGCATTGCTTTGCCTCTTTTGAAGCACTTTATTATCATTTATTTGGAAATACATCGCATTGCTAAATTTACATAACAAAGAGCAGGCTTCAACAATGAAAATACCTAGTTAATTATTTTCCGTCTCTTTTTTAATGAAGTATATATTGAAACACGTTCCCTTAAAAACATGCCATGCTATTACATTAAAATAAATATGTATTTCAAGAATTTTCCACAAAAAAACTTGATCAGATTGATAATACATTTTCACCAAAAACTTTAGCTTCTACTTCAATACACCCAAAGGAAAAAAAACTTTTCAGCTTCCTACAATACCATCCACACATTCAACAAAATCCCCATACCGATGAGTGCAGCTAGGGAATATAATCTTTTAAAGGTATTTTTGTTTTCTTCCAAATAAAACTGATTAAATTATTCAGTTTTTTCTTGCCAGCTCCAACTTTAACATCTTCAAACCACCAACCAACCCATCATTTTTTTTCTTTGCTGGTTTTGCAATTTTTTTTTTGCTAACGTTCGCTGACTATTATCAAATTTTCGTTTGCGTGAAAGGAAATCTAAAAAAAAAAACCAACGAGAGAAAATATTCACACAAATTCCAATCAAATGATGTGCTTTTAATACAATCAAAAGGTCGCGTTTGACTTGCTGCTGCTCTACTACTCCCCCCAACAAATACTGTTTGTTGTACACGGGCACAGTTGAACTTCCGCAAAAGATTCTCTAAAGAAAAAAAAAAAACAACGTATAAAATATATAAGTATACATATATATGTTATTTGTTTGTAACATGTATGTTTAGATTGAGAAGCATGCCAGCGAATAGAAAATAAATTGGCATAAAATTCGTTTAAAATGATGTTGATGATGATGATGAATAGAAGATGAAAGCTGTCGGGGTGGGGGTGGTAAAGCAGGGTAAATGTGCACAGAGGTAAAAGTAAAATAAATTGTATGTACGACAATTTGTAAAATTTGAAACCAAACTAAATTGTTTAAGAGCCTGTAACTAAAAAATAAAAAGAAATTGTTGGGTTAGGTAGGTGGTGATATAAGTTTCCGGTTTAGATTTTAAGAAAAAAAAATATTTTTCCAGCCAAAAAAAAAAGGTTAAACAAAAAGTTATAATTCAACGAATTATACAGTTCATAAATTTTTTACTAAATTTTTTCGATTTATGATTCTCTTAGAGTTAAGAGTTTTTGTGACACTTGACCTTTAATATCAGGAGTAGCAGGACTTTTGTCATTAAATATCTTCAATAACGAGTATAAGTTGATTTAAACATTTATCAAAGTAATGTATGTTTATTCCCTTTCAATCCCAAATTTATTGTTTCAAAACTCAGAACATTTTTATGTTTTTAGCTTCAAAACTTTTTGCATAAGCCTCATATATACAGTGTTGGAAAAAATAATAGAAACGAAACCATTTTTTTCCAATTTTGTAAGTATATTAGTCAAGTTTAGTTTTGTTAAAAAAAATTTATATGCAGTTTTGTTTATCAGACATACAGCATAAGAAAAAACATAATCATTCCTCTTTTCATTAATATTTTAATACACTATATGACCGTCAAACACAGCGGTGGATCCATCATGATATGAGGGTGTTTCTCTTCTTCTGGTGTCTGTTCAATATTTTGGATAAAGAACAAAATATGCGCCCCGGACTACGTAAATATATTGCAAAGCATAATCCTTCCATTTGCTGAGGCAGAGATGCCCTTGAGATGGGAGTTTCAGCAGGACAATGATCCGAACCACTCTTCAAAATTGGCAAAGGATTGGTTTGCTGTCAACAAAGTACCTCTTATGGAATGGCCTTCACAGTCACCGAGCCTTAAACCAATAGAACACCTTTGGGGAGTGCTCAAGAGTAAGCTGGAGGGCATCAGTCGGAACAATAAGGACGAATTGTGGGAAAAAACCAGGAAGAGTGGATTTCCATTGACAAGGACTTTCTTAAAAAAAAATGGTTGATTCCATGAGTCGTAGATGCAACGAAGTTGTGAAAAACAAAGGTAGAGCCTCTAAATATTAAAATAAAACAATTTTTTTACAAAAAATAAAAAGATGTGCCTCTAAAAATTGAATCCGTTTACGCGTTTCTATTATTTTTTCCAGCAAAAATATTGACTCTTTACATTGTTAGTCATATAGTGTATTAAAATATTAATGAAAAGAGGAATGATTATGTTTTTTCTTATGATGTATGTCTGATAAACAAAACTGCATATAAATTTTTTTTAACAAAACTAAACTTGACTAATATACTTACAAAATTGGAAAAAAATGGTTTCGTTTCTATTATTTTTTCCAACACTGTATATATAGACAGACAAACACTGTACCATTACAAAAACGCCCACATACAAAATTTTATACTTTTATGTGATAATATTGAACAGTGTTATGTGGCAATATTGAACAAATTGGATAGAAATTACAAAATTCTACTGTTTAAACTAAAACTATAATAAAGTTTGGTTGGGGTAAACGTTGTAGAAGCAAAAATAATACACATTTTTATTGAAAATGGGATTTTTTGAAAATAATACAAATCAAAATATAAACATTTTGAAAATATTGTAAATTTTCTTTTGAAAATTTTAAAAATTTATATTTTGTGAATGCTTAGGGTCTGATTCAGAATCACGAAAAGAAAATAATTTTAAAATTTTTGCATGAAAATCAGTCCGTTTTTAAATAATTTTTTTTTTTTGTACTTGTGTTTTTCATACAAAAATTTTAAAATTGTTTTCCTTTCGTGTTTCTGAAATTATACTAATACTTCATCGTATTTAGGAGCAAAACTAAACTCTAGACAGTTTTATTTAGAAACCAAGACATTTATGTTTTTAATAAAAAAAAAAACAACATTGGAGGAAAGATATACATTTAAAGCTTGTTATCTCCATACAACTATCAAAAGTTCTAGTTCTTATTATAAAAATGTCATTAATTGTTGATACTTATGCCAATTTATTATACCCTACACCACCATAGCGGGAAGGGTATTATGCGTTTGTACTGAAAAAATGGAAATAAATCTGTAACGATTTTCATAAAATTTCCCATGGCTATAGAGGTGTTGATAAGTTTAAGTATGCCCCAAATATCAAGAATTAAAAATTATTTAGTTTTTTACCTACCTTAGTCTGCTTTTTTGCTAATAATGGATCCAACTCTTCCCCGATTTTCTTAAATTGTCTTTTAAAAATCTTCTATTCATAAAGAATTCAACAGCAATAAGAATCTTCGACATAGCAATAAGAATCTTAGACATAAATCACAAGGCCTAATTTCATGGCGATCGGTGTATAATTAGTCATAGCTCCCATATAAGGTCCACTTCCGAAAATCACTCATGAAATAAATTATTGAAATTTTAATAGAAAAAAGTTGTTTCTCATTTACTCAGTATAGGGAATTATATGACCTTACATTCTTACTTGTTTTTATTTTAGTAGTATTTATTAAATTTTGGTAGATTCAGATACATATTTGAAAAATTTTTGGAATCGAAATTTTCAAGAAAATTATTATTATTTTTTTTTTTTTTTTTTGAAATTATAAAGCAATTCTACATACAATTTACAATCCGGAAGAAAATTTAAAATAATTGATTTGAAACCCTAGTTATGGAATTTTGAAGTTTTAAAAAACAAAATTGGTGGAGAAGCTATACTTTTCAAGCAAGTTATTTCATTACAAAAACCGAAATTTCTATTTTAATGACAAACTCTGTTGCAAAACAGGAAAAACATTTTAAGTATATTTAGATTTTGCACGACTTTAAATATAATTTTTTGTATTAAATCTAAAATTTTCCAAAAAATTAAAATCCAAAAATTTTTAAAATCGAAATTTTTATTTTTTTTGGAAATTATAAAGCAATTCTACATACAATTTACAATCCGGAAGAAAATTTAAAAAAAATAATTTGGAACCCTAGTTATGGAATTTTCAAAATTTAGAAAATAAAATTGGTGGGGAAGCTATACTTTTCAAGCAAGTTATTTCCTTACAAACAACAAAATTCCTGCCTAATTAGAATTAGTTTTTTATTTTAATGACAAACTCTGTTGCAAAATAGGAAAAACATTTTAAGTATATTTAGATTTTGCACGACTTTAAATAAATTTTTTTTAAAAATCTAAAATTTTCCAAAAAATTAAAATCCAAAAATTTTTAAAAACGAAATTTTTATTTTTTTTTTTTTTTTTTGGAAATTATAAAGCAATTCTACATACAATTTACAAACCGGAAGAAAATTGAAAAAAATTTATTTGGAACCTTAGTTATGGAATTTTGAAAATTTAAAAAACAAAATTAGTGGGGAAGCTATACATTTTAATATTTTTAGATTGTGCACGATTTTAAATATAAAATTTTTTATAATTTTCCAAAAAATTAAAATCCAAAAATTTTTAAAATCGAAATTTTCAAAAAAATTATTTTTTTTTTTTTTGGAAATTTTAAAGCAATTCTACAAACAATTTACAATCCGGAAGAAAATTAAAAAAAAATTATTTGGAGCCCTAGTTATGGAATTTTGAAAATTTAGAAAACAAAATTGGTGGGGAAGCTATACTTTTCAAGCAAGTTATTTCCTTACAAATAAAGAAATTTCTGTATAATTAGAATTAGTTTTTTATTTTAATGACAAACTCTGTTGCAAAATAGGAAAAACATTTTAAGTATATTTAGATTTTGCACGACTTTATATATAAAAATTTTTATAAAATCTAAAATTTTCAAAAAAAAATTAAAATCGAAAAAAAATTAATTATTTTTAACAGATTACAGCAGTACTACATAGAATTTCCAATCGCGAATTTGGAATCCATATTATGGAATTTTTGAAAATTAAAAGAAATTGGCGGGGAAGTTATGTAGCTACAAGTATTTCTATACATTATGATGATTCAATTTGTACGATATTTTCGATTTGATAAACGCTTAGTTAATTTATTTGATTATTTATTTGATGATTGATCTAGGTACAAAAAGCTATTTTTGTGTTTTTTGAGTTTTTTTTCCAATGGAACAAATATGTGAATCACAAAGTATTTGAACAGCGGATAAAATGGTATGAAATAAACTTTAGATCATAAACAACTAATTTTAAATAATGGATAAAATATTTTACTGATTTATCTAAAAGTATTAGCAAAATAATTCCAACATACTTTTTTTCCTGAAAAAATATATTAACAATTCATTTTATTTGGTTTCTACTGTAATCTCTCTTTAAAATACTAAGCATACAGATTTCTATCTTGTGAATGAACTGAATTTCTTTGTATATTAAAGCACGCTTTTATATATATTTTTTATGAAAATCATGTTAAAAGGATTTTCCTTTAATCATGTGTTTTATAATGCTGTTGTTAAATATAATTTTTTTTTTTTATAAAAATTATATGAATTTTATATTTTTGCAAACATAAATCAATTTTCCAAATGAATGCAAAAAAAATATATATATATAAATAAACTCATTAATCAATAGAATGAAAATTCATTAATTAAAAGTTGTAATAAAAATATCGTGTGAAAACAGTTTGGTTTATTAATAAAATTGACTTGAGTCACTTCCAATGACAGCAACTTGTAAATATGTGTATTAAGTGGGTGAGCATTAGGGTGGTGCTTAACATACCGAAACAATTTTTAGATTCGGGAAAAATTGAGGCAGCTTACTTTATGAAAAAATATATACGATATTATTTTATCAGCAATCTTAATATTTTTTGTGTATACTATTCTTTATTAAAATATGTATTTTTATAGAATTTTATCAGTTTAATATTTTGCCAAAAGAGCATAAGAAAACAATTAAATCAAGGTTATTTAGTGACTGATTTTTATTAGGAAAAAACACGCAAAACTCAATAGCTTTTTCTAATGTAAATTTGCAGTAAATCATTTGGAAAAATTGCCATATTTGGAGGCCAACTAAGAGAAATGTGATTGTAGCTAAATTAAGGTGTTAAACTTATTAAGTGATTTAATTCTATATAACATTTAAATGAGAAAAAGAGAAACTATTAAATCAAAGTAGACTAGAACGAAGGCAATTTGTTTGAAGGCGTGATTTTTAAACATAGAATATGATTAAATACTGAAAAACAAATTAATTTGTAAAGAAAATTGTTAATAATTAAACCATTTTCTTCTACATTAATTAAACATGGTTTAAACAAATTCTTATTAAACAATTCAAAAGATTTAAGGATTTGACAGCAGTCTAAAAATCAGACACAGTTTTAACCCATTCACGACCATAAAACTATTTGGATGAATGTAATCATCTTGTCTATTTAATGTGAATCAGTTAGTGTCAAAAAAAAACATATTTTGAAATTAAAAAAACAAAAAAATTATTTTCGTTACTTTAGTTTTTCAATTGATTTCTATTGGAACTCCGCTGTCCCCGTGGTCGTCAAAGGTTTAATTAAAAATCAAATAGAATTAAAACTATTAAATAACATAAATTTTAAATAGCTACTACAATTAACTAACCCATAACTTAAACCTAATTTACATTATCATAATCTTGCCATTATAAATTACGATTACACAAACCAATAGCCTAAAATCCTTGAAACCATAATTAAATCTCTTGTCATTACTTGTCAACTTTAATCATATTTTCCAACTAATTACTCAAAGTTTATAAATGTCATACTATTTGTAATATGCATAATATTCCCCAAATATTCTTAGAAACCACCACAATATTTGAGCCAACAAAAACCCAATTATATTGTGGCTAAAGCAAACTATGGCTTGAGAGTATTTAATAAACAAATAAATAAAATGTTTATTGGTAATCGAAAATCAGACACTGAGATAAGCAAGTGTAAAGAAACCATAACAGTTTAAACACTTAAATCGAACCAGAATGAATGACGAAAATAAAAACAAAAAACATTTAAAGACCTAAAGACATGAATGAATTCATGATAAATGAAAGGTTGAATGAACGAAGCCATAGCAAAGAGACAGACACTCTCCTGTAAATAGTGGCTGCTAAAACTGGAGAGCGTTTTGAAATGTTTCAGAGCAAAGTGATTCAAATAAGGGATTTCCAGCTTTGGGATATTAAAACAAATAGGCTAAATTCGAAATTTCCACATAAAATTTGTTAAATGAGGTAGGACCTGTTAAGGATACCTATCTGACACGTTTTACACTGAAATAAACTTTGCAATAATATCTTTTATCTTTAAAAAAAATAAAAGAAATATTGTATACTAGCATATTACCCGCTACTTTGTTAGCGCATACTTGTGATATTAAAATAAAAGTATATCAATGTACAATTAAAAAATTAGTTATTTATGGAGCATGGAACATCTTAACTTACCAAATAATTTGATTAGTAAATAATGTTTGTACATAGTTATCAAAATATTTATTATCCTATTCCATCTGATTCCTATTTAATATAATTTTTCAAGGTCCATTATTAAAAAAAATTCCAAAAGTACCATAAACTCCCACTCGTGAATTCTTACACTTGCGGGTCCATTTAAACTATATTTCATGTTCTTATGGTCATTGGTAAAGAGAATACAAAAAGTACCATTCGAATAAAGAAATGCTAGCTAAAGTTTCCCCCTTGAATTCTCAATTACTTATGACCATATACGCTCAATTTCATGCTTCTTGGTGCATTATTATTGAAAAATCAAAAAATACCATTCGAATAAAGAAAAAGTACCATAAAGTCCCCGCTTTACTTGCAACAATTTACTATAGAAAATTTAAAAGGTACCACTAGAAGGAAAAAAGTACCACTAAATAGGGTGTAGGTATTTATTCGAATTCTAACTCATTCTGGATCGTATGTGTCTAATTTCATGATTCCAGGTTCGTTATTATAAATGAATGCAAAAAGTAGCATTAGAATAAACAAGTACCATAAAATCTCCCCTTTGATTCTTATTAACTCAGAACTTAATATGCTTAATTTCATATTTCTAGGTCCATTATTAAAAAAAAAAATAATAAAATTACAATTAGAAGAACGAAAAAGTAACTATAGTTCAGTCCTTACATGTTGCCACCTATATATTATTCCGTATTCCTAACACAAACTTCACTCAGATGCATATCAGCTAGCTTTAATGTCGATAAGTGAAATAATTTAAAATATTAAAAAAGTACCATTAGGAGAAAAGTACCAATTTCCATTTTCCTCCTTGAACACCCCTAAAGCTTGAAATTTAAAAATACTCCATTTTTCAAAATTTTTTAAGCTACATACATGACTCAAACGATTGAAATCTGTGTTAATGTGTCAAAGAAAAAATATATTTTAAAAAAAGTACCAAACTGTTTACCCAGATTTTATTCACTCGAGTTCCAAATAATTTTTAGTTAATTTTTGTATGAATCCAGGAGTCAATGTTAAACAAATTATAAAAACTGGCTTAATAATTTAAAATCAAATGTATTTGCCCGATTTTATACCCTTTTTGGTACCTTTTTTATCTCCATTGCAAAATTTTATTCAATTAAAAATCTGCATCGTGGTGGGAGTTCATAATGAAATATTTGTATGTCTATGTCAAATTATAGAAAAACATATTTTATGAAAAAGTACCAAAAAATAAACACTATTTTTATCCCTTAAGGCTTCGAATTTCCAAAAAGTACCAAACTTATATTTTTTATTTTTTGTTAAGTAAGGAATACGATTTAAAATTTGTCTCTATGTTTATTAGTTTAAAAGATACATAGGGTGCCAAAAAAGTACCAAAAAAACAGTTTTTACCCGTTTGCTCCCCTAAAAGGTTCGAATTTCGAAAAAGTACGAAACACCTGTCAGCTTATTTTTTAAATGGAGTAACATGCAATTTTAAGTTTTTTTGTATCTTTATTAGTTTTGAATATATAAGGTTACCGAATTTACTCGTTTTTACCCCCTAAACGTTCGAATTTCCAAAAATCCCTTATTATCGGATCCTTTTGGGGAGGAAGGTACCCATAGTTAAAATTTCATGATTCTAGCTTTAGTCGTTTGGGCTGTGCGATGATGAATCAGTCAGTCAGTGAGTCGGTGACGTTACTCTTTTATATATTGTATATATTTGTTAACATTTTATTCTTGGGTTTAGTATTTTAATATGGGTTTTTGACTAAAAATCTATCAAATTCAAAATGTCTGTATTATTCAACTATTTATGGACTCGTACAAAATATTGATTTGAAATCAGTTGCTTGTGATTAAAAATTTAGCTCAACAAATATTTACACCAAAATATTTTCGGTAATTTTAGCAAAACAATCAATCATGTCTGTTTCCGATCGTACACGCACCATTTCAACATTTTTAACAATATTATAGTCACAGTAACTAGTTATATGATTGTGGTAACAATAATATAGTTAATATACGATTCACATGATTGTATCAACAACATATATGGTTATAGTAAACAAGCATATGTTTGTGACAACCATTTTTATGATGAATAATTTTATCATAATATGTTGTTCTCAGATTATGATATCCATAAGCCGAGAGCAACATAATATAGTAAGTCCTTCATCATATAAATGGTTGTCAGAATCATATACTTGTTTACTGTAACCATATATATGGTTGATACAATCATGTGAATCGTAAATTAACCATATTATTGTTACCACAATCATGTAAATAGTTATTGTGACTACAATATTGTTGAAAAACTTTTAAAAATGTTGAAATGGTTACAGTAAACATGCACAACTATATATTTTTTTCTGCGTCCATGTAAAATTGAGCTGTCGAATTTTGAGTACATGAACGATAAACGAAAACAAATTGTGGCATTGTAAAATATCGATTACTCTGTTTTCAAGTTAATCAATCTACTAGATGTGCCCGTATGGCTAACGATCCCCCTTCTTTTTGGTTAACCTGAATTAACCTTAAACAACAGTTTTGTCTGTCACTTTATGGTTATTGGGAGACAAATTAATTGCTAAAAAAAATTTATACAAAAATATGTCTCAAGTGTCGGCAAATAAACAAAAACGTAGAGCAAAAACAAAAGAATTAAGAACAAAATAACGAAAAGAAAACCAACTACAAGAAAAACAACAGTAACATTAACACAAACAAACAAATTCTACGAAATGTGAGAAAGAGCCTTTTAATAAACAAGTAAGAGAGCTATATTCGGCTGTGGTGAATCTTATATAGCCTTCACCAAATTATACTTTGAAATAACGATTGAAAATATTTTTTGGTAAATTTTTTTTTTTTAATTTTTTTTCCTGAAAAATATTTATTAGTGAAAAAATCGGGTTAAAAATATTTTTGCAGATTTTAACTCATTGTAGGTTCGAACTACAATGACGTTATATTTCGCAATGTTTTTATATTACTTATGCCCGTAATTTCAACAAATAGATATCTATCAGTGTTTAGTTACCTACGGAGTAAAAATATTTGGTAATTTCTACCCATAGATATTGATTTGAAATTAATGTGAAGTTACCTTTTAGGTAAATTTATCTGCTTGGTATTTTACACCGTAGATATCTATTTGTTGAAATTACGGGTATTAGTTATACAAATATATATAAAATCGAGGTAGTCTTGGCATATAAGCAAAAAAGCTTATTTCTCAGCCATTCGTGGGCCGATTTTCTCCATTTTAAATAGCAACCGAACTGGGACTCTACCGTATGATGTTTGAGTCGTGTATGTAAGTAAATACATGGCTATATCGACTTCGCTATCTTTAACGATCCAGCTTATATATACTCTATGGGGTCGCAAATTACAAACGGAATGAAAAACTTATATATACCCTTGCCACACATAGTGAAGGGTATACAAATAATATGTATTGTGGTTTCATATTTTCAAAAGCAGACGGAAAAAAAAATAATTTAAAATTTTATGAAAATTAATTAAAATAATTTACATTCATTCGCATTCTAACTAAATGTGTGTCAATAATTGAACCACTAACATTTGAAAAACATTCCAATTTTATGGAAACACACAGACACAATTCCGTATACAAGCAAATAAACCATTTTAAATAATTGTGTGAGTATTTATTGCATTTAAACAGTTGCAAATTTTAAATTAGAATTTTCATATTCAAACAAAAATTTTAATTTTACATCAATTCTTTTGTAGGGGGAAACATATTTTTGGCCTTATGGTTTTTTCTTCGTCTGCGGTTGCTATGACTGAGTGTATTAAAACATGAGTGTATGTATGTAACTAGTAGCTACATGTGTTTTATTTTCCAAACCCCCAAATGGATAATAAAATTTTTATTAAATGCTGCTTTTTAAGTGCGCTATAAATGTTTATTAATAAATTTATTACCTTTTATATTAGTCGACAAATAAACACTGCCGAGAGAGTAGACAAATGAGACTAGGGGAAGATTTCTTGAAGCGATTTTGTTAAAGATTAGCTGTTTTACTACTTCTATTGTATGTGTTTTATGTTGGTTTCAGTAAATAAAAGTGTTAGTTTTATGGTCAAAGTAGACTGCTATTTAAATAGCTAATTGTTTAGCTTTGAGTGCACTTATTTCTTGGAGATTATAGAATAATATAGATTTTTTTCCGAATTTTTATTGAGAAAAGGGTTATTTAATGGATGTTTTAAAAGGAGTTATGCTTAAAATAACAAATTGTTGAAATAAAAATCATGGTTTTATGTTAATAAAATTTGTTATTTATTTCTTGGTAAAATGTGAGCTAGAGTACTTAATGCTGGCAATTAATACCAAAGAGGTCAAATAACGTTGATGTTGCTCGTAGCATTAGAAAAGTAAATACAATTTTGCAAGTGTTCTTTTAATTACACTGTGTGTAATTTTTTGAGTCATGGAAAAATAACCATATACGGACACCACTACGTTCATTAATTTTTATTTGTATCAAAGGTAAAATTACAAAATTTTCTTAAAAATAAACCCGCTAAGCCATTTGGCTTGACAGCAGAAAATAAAAGTGATAAAAGACAAAAAAAAAAAAAAAAAATACCCGTGTCTCCCAGTTTTGCCCAAAGTCATGCACTTTTTTTATGGGCCCCCAAAGACTTAGGGCCTCGGTGTCAATTTTGCAAAAAGTGTTTTGCCCAAAGTCATGCACTTTTTTCCACAAATAAGGGCTACAACTTTGCCATCGGCAGTAAATCAAAATTCCAAACTGTTTGCAAGATATGAGCATGAGAAAATGATCACTTTTTGCAAAATTGTTACCGATGCCTCAAGTCTTTGGGTGCCCACAAAAAAAGTGCATGACTTTGGGCAAAACTGGGAGACACGTGTCTGTTCGGATAAGGTTAATTGTTCCTGTTGCACTGTGTTATTGTACAGTAATTTTGATCAATTTTTAACCACCATCAAAAAAGATGTCATTCCAAAAAATTATATAAATTCTAAGATGACCTAGTTATGTCCGTCCGTTTGTCTGTCGGTTGAAAAGACGATAGGGCCCAAACGAATGTCTTGATATTTCCACAAATACCCTCTGTTGATAAGTTTTTTTTAATGAGTATGATATTGAAAATGGACAATATATGTCCATGATTTCATAAATATTTTGATTATGCGGCAAACATGGTACAATTAAACATGTTACAATAATACGTGCTGCATTTTAGACTCACTTTATACCGTGCTACTAACCACAAGACATTTGGTACAATTTAAAAATAGTCCAGTCTTTTGAAACATTTTCGTTCAAAATTATCAGCGATAACAGAAAAATTCTATAATATAAACTGAATCATTTTATTAGCGATAAATTAGGTCATCAACTAAAACTATTTTCTCTGTGTGTTTAAAACAGAACATTTTTTAAAGCTAAAAAAAGTTATCTAATAAATTTTTTAGGGTAAATATGACTCAATAAACTCAGAACAGCCATCAGAAACTAATTTGCCAATTAAGTTTAGGAACAAGGTGCTAAAAGGTGAAGAGTGCCTGAGGGCATTGTTGCCGGTTTAGGAGTAAAAAACAATAAGATGTAAACATTTATTATGATACGATTTTATTAAAAAACTAATGAAAAATATACAAAAAGTAAGAAAATACGTTTCACTTTCTCCGATAATTTTTGGAATTTGAGAAGCATAAATGAAGATTGCATTTTGGGCAAACACACTGTGTTTCCGAGTTTTTGCATAGTTTGCAACATCTTCGTCATAACGGACGTCATTAACTTGATGTTTTGCTTTTTCGCCAACTTTTGAACTTTCTGGCTGTGGATCTTTTTGTATAGTACCAACTGATCATGAGTCAAGGCGGCTAATTTAATACGTCTGCGGTCTCTATCTGTCATTCTTAACATTATTTTTTATGTAACAAAAAATATAACGAAAAAGTAAATTTAGCCGCCGATAAATTTAGCCGCAATCCGCTAAGGCACCCCTTAGTTTTTGCGTTCTCAATACACTTTTTGTTAATTGTTTAACTTTTACAAATTCATAGATTGAAAGAAGAATATCTTACCTTAAAAAAAAAATATTTCGAATAGATCGGGCAACTAAAACTTAGTTAAACTTAAATTTAAACAAGTAAGAGTGCTGTATTCGGCTATGCCGAAACTTATATACCCTTCACGTTTGTCGTGAATGCATTAATTGCCCACTTTCAGCGTATAGCATCTTAAATATATCAAGAAAACTTTTAAAAATGTTACATTTAATTGCTGACGAACAGATTATATTCTAGAAGTTACAAACGAAATGACAATCTTATAAATAATCTTCTCACTAAGGTGATGGGTATAAAAACCACAACGCCAAACTAAACGAAACACCAAAAAAACAAAATACGCAAAGCAATGAAACCAACACACATCCAAACATACGTTTTGTTGCTTTTTTGTCAAAGCATGCAATAAATTGTCTTTTTGAATAATTTTTCAGAGGTTGTCTCGGATTTTTGCTCATATCTCTGTTATTTATGGACGGGTTTTGCTGATTTTAAATAGGACACTTCTCGAAAGCATATTTAACAGAATCATTGAAGATTTGGATCCCGAAGATATCTGGGGTCTTCAGAAAATTGATTTCAACAGACAGACAGACGGACATGGCTTAATCGACTTTGCTATCTATAAGGTTCCAGAATATGTATACTTTATAGGGTCGGAAAATTATATTGTGGAAATTACAAACGGAATGACAAACTTATATATACCCTTCTCATGAAGGTGAAGGTTATAAAAAAAATCACACAACAAATTTCACATGCTAAAATTATGACATCACTCTCAAAACAGCTGACACAACAAAAACTAAAAGTCAGAATGCCTTTCGACCTTCGAGGGAAATGTTAACAAATCTATCTAAAGTCAACGTTAAAATTATAATTACTTTCTGAGATAATAGGAGTTTTGTAATGGATGCCTTGAGGCACTCTTTGGGCTTAATATATTAAAATTAACATTTAAAGTCATCATGAATTATTGAGATGCTTTACATTATAACTCTAACGATATTCATTATTAGAAAAAATAACGACAATAATAATAATTTAAATTTGTTTATTTGTTTATTCTGATTAAAAAAATTCTTTTTTGAAACGATATTTGCAATACTAATTCCTTAAGAAAAAAAACTTTTAATAAAAATATACGTACGTTAACATATAATTTTGACCTATTATATAAATTTACTATTCTCTGGAACCCTATAGTAGACCTTAAAAATAGCCTGTACAATTAAATTATTCGATTGGCAACAATCGTAATCAAAATTTACTTCAGCCTATTTAAAAAAAAATTTAATTTAACTTGTATTTTTTTGTTTCTTGCAGAAATCATTCCCAGTTACATGAAGTTGATGTAAGTACATAAAAAAAATATATTTACCTAATTGTTATTCTAACAAACTTTTACCAACTGATTAGCAAAAATATAAGAAAGAAATATGAGTAATTATAGAAATTTTCTGTTGCTATTTCCAATATCAGTAAATCTAAATCCATAATTTTCAATTATAATTGAAATAGTATTTCTTTATCTTCCTACAATATCATTTAACCGTTCTCATTATATTTTCGTTTTCATTTCAATCAAATACTCGCCATACGTTCCAGTCCGCAAATAGCATTTGTGGTTTATAGCAAAAAAAAAAAAAAAAAAAAAAATACATTTTCCGCATTGCATCATATACCCTGTTTTGTAATAAAAAAAAAATACACAAATATATCTACAACTAAAACAACAATAGTAACAACATTGTGCTGTAAATTTCTGTAGACTAGAAGTAATCAAGTGACGGAACTAAGTGAATGAAAATGAACTTAAAAAGTCAACGGAGAGAAGAAAAAAAAAAAAGAAAACCAAAGACCACAATGAAAATTAATAACAAATGCAGCAAAACTAGCAGTAGCTGCCTGCAACTATAGCTGTCTGAATGAATGAGTAAATATGAGTGTTCATATTTAAAAAATAAAATTAAAATATATGTATTAAGTTACAGTAGGACTGGAGGTGGAAAATGTGGAGGAAATGAAAAAATAGTTAAATTACTTTGATTCAAAAATGTGTCAATAATTCAGCTTTTTAAATTAAATCCCTAGAAGTTCTAGAAGTCTAGCTTTTATCCAATTTGAAGTTGCACAGGGATTGTGTTATTAAAAAGACTTTTAGAATAAATATTTCTAAAATATATATATATTTTTTTTTTGTAGAAAAACTTCTTTTCAAGTATCTAAGGTTATTTCGGTTAAATATAGTTATCTGGTGATAAGATAAGGTTGATTTCCGTTTCCGCTATGCAACCCTTACCCCTAAAATACCCAACCATCTCAACTACCGTTACCGCTGAGCTGCCGTTACCGAAATAACTGCAATTCCCGTAACCGATATAATCGTAAATACCGTTATTTTTGAATACCGTCCATAAATAATTTGAAATTATAAAAATACTAACAACTTAAGGAGTGCACATGAAAGTACGAATGTGACAAATAAGGTTTTTCAGTTGGCAAATGTAAAGAAATTTACTGAGCATCTGTAGACATACTTGATGGCATAGAAAACATGTTTTTTTTTTACAAAAATCCATAGGTCTCTTACAACAGGTAATACAACTTTCAGAAACTTTACAAACAAGCTATCAAGAGACATATAGAGAGGATATCATCGCTTTTTCATTCGATTAAAGAGATATTAAGGAGTGAGATCGAAAAATTCTTAACATACATATATGTTAATAAAAACGAAACCACTAAACTTACAGTTTTAGTTTTTTTTTATTTGATTGAAATTATTATTCAAACATGTAGTCCATCTCCGTTTAAAATCTACCACACTTTTGGACACCTTTTTTGTGCTCTTCAATTCTCTTTTAACAAGAGCCCAGTATCTCTCCACTGGCCTTAGCTCCAGGCAGTTTGGAGAATTTGCCTCCCTTGGTACAAATACCACATTATTGTTCTTGTACCACTCAAGGGCTTGTTTACCATAGTGACAGGATGCCAAGTCAAGCCAAAAATAAGTGGACACATTATGAAGTCTTATGAATGGAAGCAGCCTTTTTTATAAACATTCCTTGATGTAAATTTCGGTATTTATAGAGCCTTTTGTAACAAATGTTTGGCTTTTTAGCCGCAACTGCATATTGCTTGCCATACCAAGAACTTTTTGGGAAATTTTGTCTGCTTTTGGATCCTAAATTTTTCTTCAACATTCCCTCGAGCATCAGCTTGCGAAAAATCTGGCAGAACATACGTTTCGTAATCCATTATGCAGCAAGAATATTTTTTTCTAAAACTTGACTCTAAATTTTTAGCAGCCTTCCTGTCAGGAAATTTTTGAACCTTGTATGTTTTTAAATCTGCATTAGCTTTAACTTTTCCTACCAAATAGTCCGAGTATTGAGCTAACCGGGCTGCTTTCCTACCGGAGGTGTTGGGAGCTCTTTTGAAAATGCTTTCTATTTCTTTTGGCTTTAGAAACATCATGTGGACCACACTTTCTACCTGAACCAGGTTTTCTATCAACGGACAAGTTCTCCCTGTACTGTTTAAGAACATTGGAAACACTTTGACGGCAGACCTTTGATTGTGTGGACAACTTTTTGTAGTACCAAGTTGAGTTTTTTTGAAAATATTAAATAATTTTAGTACGCACTTTTTTCTCGTCACTTATTTTAATCAGATTTTTTTTTTTTTTCAATTTAATTTTTTATTTATTGTATCTTCATTACTTAATGAACTAACAACAAGTATTTCAAATCTTATATCTAATAATTATAATTAATTAGTCCAGCCAGTGCCGGACGAAAAATTGTTTATTGATTGTTGCTTTTATTAAATAGGCATTCTTCCTTCTAGTCTTAGGTCAGCTGTGTCCCTCCTTCTTAATCGAGTGTGGCCACGGTTATCTAATATGTTGCGGGCCAGTGGGTTTGGGTGAATTTCAAGTTTTTTTAAATATCTTTCCACATTTTTCGTGATCTCAGTTTTTACAAGGGGCACGTTTAGATCTTTGTGTATATTCGCGTTTTTGATATACCAGGGGTCATCTGTAATCATTCTTAAAAACTTGTTTTGGCGTCTTTGGATCTTTTCTACATTTGACGCTGAGGCCGTGCCCCATAGCTGTATGCCATAACACCATATCGGTTTTATGATCATGTTATAAAGTAGAAGTTTGCAATCTAGACTAAGCGTAGAGTTTCTGCCAATGAGCCAATTAATTTGAATTGATTTCAATTTCATTTGAGTAAATTTTGCATCTATATGACTTTTCCATGTAAGACGACGATCGAGATGTATTCCGAGGTATTTAACTTCCGATTGTTGGATTATTGTTTGGTTATTGATATGAATGGGGGGGCATGATTCTCTACGTAATGTAAATGTTATATGTGTACATTTTTGCTCGTTGACTTTAATTTTCCATTGTTTTAACCATTTTTCTAATTCAAATATGTGATTTTGTAAGTAACGAGACGCTTCTTCAGGGTTTTCATGAATGCTTAGAATAGCAGTATCATCTGCAAATGTTGATGTATGCGTGCGATTGTTAGTTGGCATATCAGACGAATATATCAAATATAAAAAGGGTCCCAGGATACTGCCTTGGGGAACTCCAGCTTCAATGGGTTGGGGACTACTTAAAAAGTCTCCTTCTTTAACCTTAAATGTTCAACCTGTTAAATAGCTTTTCAATAGCTTATGTGTGTTTGCGGGTAAATTTTGACTCAGTTTGTATATTAAACCATCATGCCATACTTTATCAAACGCTTGAGAAATGTCGATAAAGAGAGCGGAACAATATTTCTTTTCCTCAAACGCTTTTCTTACAATATTTACAAGTCTATGGGTATGTTCGATAGTATTGTGTTTTCTTCTAAATCCAAATTGATGATTCGGTATACAATTGTTTTCAATTAACATCGGGTACAACTTGTTCATGAGTATCTTCTCAAATAGTTTTGATATATTAGACAATAGGCTGATTGGTCTATATGATTCTACTTTTGTGTGATCTTTTCCCGGCTTAGGTATCATGGTAACCAGTGAAACCTTCCATTCTGGAGGATAATATTCAAGGCGTAATATAGCATTAAAAATAAAAAGAATTATTTTTATTGCTATCCGGGGTAGCTCCATAAGCATCTTGTTACTGATTTTGTCAATACCAGGTGCTTTCTTGGAGTTTAAATCAACAATAGCCTTTTCGATCTCTCGAATCTCAAAACGTAGGGGTACGGCTGCTCCAAAATGGGGTACAACAGGTGGCAACTCAATAGTTTCATTTGATGTGTTCGGGGTAAATACTTGCTTCAAATGATTAACAAACAATCAGATTAACAACAAATTAATATAATTGACATTAAACATAATAACTAAATCAAATAAGAATTTTACGATCTCACTCCTTATTCTAAATAGTTTTAAATAGGTATTGCAACATGTGGCCAATTGTTGTCATTATGGAATATTAAATGTTCATGTCTGTCCGCAGATTATGGGCGTTTTTCGGCCCATGCTTGCTTCAAATAAAATCTGGCCAGATTTCAGCTGCTCATAATATATAGAACCATTTTGGTCCCTCCAAATACCAGGCATTAGCTTAGAGCAATTTGGCTTTGGTGTCGATTTGTCTGGTTTGCCGGGCTTCACATATGATCTCTTACGCTTCGGGTTATCGCAACTAATGATTCGATACAAATGTGATTTTCTTTTATAACGTTCAAACATCACTTCGGAGTCGCTTTAAAGTCGTCTTTCAATGTATCTCTGCTTCAGTTCATATGGTACCCAATTTCCCTGCTTTTGAATAAAACCTGCTGCTCGCAAACGTTTTGAAATTGCTGATTGAGTAGCTCCTAATGATTTTGCAAGATCTTGTTGAGTTTGACTTTAATCTTCATGGAGTTATGCCTCCAATTCTTGGTCTTCTTGACTGTCCTGGGCGATCTTCCGTATCAAAATCACCACTTCGAAACCCATGGAACACATTCACCATAAGTTTTGGTGAGCAATCGGTGTGATTCAGCGGCACTTTTTTTGTTGGCACAAAATTCGACATTTATGAACCAAAAAAAAACTTTGTTGTTTACACTATAATGTTCTACAACTAATTGGAAGTAAATCACAGATATGATCCCTTCAAAATGTCATAAAAGTTATTAAAAACAAAACTGTAAATCCCGCATTTTAAAGTCAAACACCCAGTAGTTTTTTAAATTCTTTGAAAAAGTAATAGTAATAACGTGGTGCGTATACGTACGCAATATTAAATTTACGCATTAATCATACGCAACATAAAACATCTGTCACATGGGTACATATGCGTATGATTAATGCGTATATATTATATACGCAGCATAAAATTATCATTTAGTCCAGTAAAATAAGCATTTTACTGTGAAATAAGAGATAGAGCTATACAAATTGGCATAGATCATTGTTGTTATGTTCTAAATAAGACGCTAGAAGCTATTATAAATCACGTATAAGTTTGTCGATATGTTACAGGTCAAAGGTCACACAAATTTAATAATTACAATATGTAATCCCATAATAATATTTACATGAGTAGATAAAAGTTGTAATGTGTAAAAAAATTACTTCAATAGTTTGCTATTTTTAATCCAAAAAATTGTTTAAATAAATTCTATTTATGTTCAGCAAATAAGTGTAAGTTCAAAAGCTCGCCATTGCTCTCAACTTCAAATAAATAGGGTATCACCATGGTATTATTTGCCAGTCATTTTATTTATTGCAAACCACAAAGCAACAGTAATAACAGACAGATAAAAAATAAAAGTACAAATGAATACAAACAAATTAAATATACAAAAAAAAAAAAAAAAAAAAACTGTTGACAACATCAACAATCACGGCAACTACTGACATCAACAACATAAGCTGCAACTAAAGTGTTTTACATTACACTTACGTTAAAAATACTAAAACAAAAAAAAAAAAACAAAATTATCATTATTTTTTTTATTAATCGCACCCGTGTTGCTGTCTTAATGCAATTTATTTGTTTTTGTTTTTCATGAAAAGGAAGACGCCAGCAAGTAAAACAAAACTACCTTTTTCATGTTTTATAAAACAAAAAGAAAAAAATTTAAAAATAAAATCAGCAGACAAACAAAACACAAATAATCATTGTTGTGCACTTGACAATGCAAATGTTTGTATACATACTTAGTTTTATGTTTTATTTATTTTCCTCTATACAGCAGCAACATTATCACGAACAATGTTTGTTTTTGAGCTGGAGATTTCAGCACAAATACAACATTCATTTTTCGGAAATTATACTCAGCGGACAAATCATGTTGCCATCATGGTTGCCAATCAGTCATGATCATTGTGCATGCTTTGTTTGTGTACAATTTCTGCAATTTGATTTAAATTATTTGGGGAATTTTTCATACAATTTTTTTTGTGTACATTATTAATAACCTGAAGCATATGAAAATAGTAGATGTAGATTTAGACAATATTAGGATGGCCACAATAAAAAGTTGTCGATGTTTTCAATTAAAATTAAAGTTTGGTTTGTTTAGGTTAAGTTTTTGTGTGTATAACTTAACAGTGTTCACAACAGTCTTTAATATTATTTATTTAATGTTATTTATTATGCTAACAAACCGTCATATGCGTGAAGTGCTTCTTAAATTTGGAAAAATGTGCTGCTGCAGCACACCGAAGCTTATGGCGAATGTGTTCCATCGGTTTCAACGTGCCAGAGATGGTTTGAGTCATAGAGAAATGTACATAGAGCGGAAACTCTCCTGTCAAAGACCTAACTCAGTGTTAAGAATGTATTCGTAAAGAAAACAATGTGAACACAAAAACAACATGTGATTATTTTGAGTAAAATTTTTGTTTGAGTTATTTTTTTAGTTTCCGCTCTTGTTGTTTCTATATGGTTTGAGTAGTTCAGGAGTGGTGATTTTGACACGGAATACAAAGATTGCACAGGGCAGCCAAACCAAAAACCTAACAAAAACCTAACAACAGCCTGCTAAATTATTGGGAGCTACTCTATCAGTAATTCCAAAACGCTTGCGAGCAGCAGGATTCACCCAAAAGCAATTAAATTGGATATCATATGATTTAAAGCCGAGAGACATTGAAAGACAATTTTGCATATCCGAAAAAATGCTTGAACGCAGAAAATTATTTTTCACCGAATTACGATACAAAATGGATTCATTACGATAACCCGAAGCATAAGAGATCATATGTAAATCCCGTCTGACCAGTCGAATCGACACGAAAGCCAAATATCCATTGGTATGAGGTAATTCTCTGTATTTTGTGGGATAAGTTGCCGAAATCCGCCCGGATCATATCCTGTAGCGAGTGCAACTGATTCGTTTGAAGCCGAGGTTTGACCGAAAGACACCCAGAACATGCGGCCAGAGGTGAAAACATATTATTCCAACATGACAACACTCGGCCACATGTTGCAATAACTGTTAAAAACAATTTAGAAAGAAGTGGTTGGGAAGTTTTTCCTCACTTGCCTTATACAGGGTTTTCTAACAAGTATTCAAATAAAAATGGAATTTTTTGAGATAAATTATCGGATGTTTATTTCATAATAAAGACGAAGGTATGCCCTTAATAATGAAAAACAACATCAGCCAAATGGCCACCACGACCAGGCTTACAGGACCATATCCTTTTCATGAAATTTTCCATAACGAAATCGCAAAGAGGCTGTTATATGTCCTCGATAGCCTCACGAGTTCTATGCTTGAGGTCTTGAATCGAAGCTGGGCTGTTGGCGTAGACCATATCTTTCACGTGACCCCAAAGGAAGAAGTTGCAAGGTGTTAAATCAAAAGATCTCGGTGGCCAATTGTGATCACCTCTTCGAGAGATAATAACAGGGATACAATCAGCAAAGACATGACGTTGTTGATGATCGGCCGGCATGAGTTCTTGTGTTAACTTGAACTTTATAAGCCTTAAGACCCAAGTATTTATGCAAAATACGATGTAATGACGTTTGTGCAATGCCCAATTCCAAAGAACGACGATGAATGGACAAACCAGGGTTTTCTTCAACACTTTGGGCTACAGCAGCAATATTCTCGGTTGTTCTTGAGCGACGTGCACGGGTTTTATTCTTCACATCACTAACTTGTCCCAACAGCTCGAATTTTTCCACCAATTTCTGTATTGCGCTCCGACAAGGTGCTTTACGACGACCAAAAAATGCTTTAGTTTTGCGAACTGTGACTGCAAGATTTTCACCATTCGTAGTGAATTTAAATAATTTCAATGCGTTGTTGAAGCGTGTATCGTTCCATTTTTAGTAATGGCGTAGTTTCTTCTGCTCAAATGTCAAAGAATAAAAGCTTCAAAAGTGACAGCTACCAAAATACCGGGTGACTCAAAATAACACCCCTTGTTGGAAAACCCTTTAGTTTAGAACTTGCTCCGTCCGACTATTATTTGTTTCGATCGATGCAGAATGCTCTCTATGTCCGAACAGAGTATCGGAAATTGGCTTGATTCGTTTTTGATCTTAAAAGATGAGCAGTTCTTTTGGCGTGGAATCCACATGATGCCAGAGAGATGGGAAAAGGTCATAGCTAACAATGGTTTATTTTACACAAGTGTTTCAAAATAATTTTAAAAAATCACGGATTTTTAAGTTATACTCTCAATATTAATCAAATTCTTTACCACAAATTTCAAATTTAATTTCAATCTATAAAACACATTAAGACATCTTATAAAAATAATCAAAATTCTTACAGCAAACCAATTATTTTTTTGTTTTGCATCTATCTAGCATTGATAATTTTTCAAAATTTAATTATTTATTTTTACTATTTTCAGTTTCAAATAAATATTTTTGTTTCATTGCAAAAACTAAAGAAAATAATTCAAAGTGTTAATGAATCATTTCATAAAACAGCATTATAAAACTTGATTAATTGTGGTTTATTTCATCAATATGAAATTAATCAAACTGAAATATTTTTTCCTAACGAAGTGATGACTGCAGTCAAATAGTAGTATTTTTTCCCCCTACAAAATGACATGCAAACACACATAGCAAAAGATTACAAATGAAGAAGAACTTTAAATGGTCATGGTATGTCAAGTATTGTGTTGGCAATTCAATCAATTTAAATTAATTTACTGAAAATGTATTCTTCAAGAATTTTAATTCCAGTGTATGAATGTGTGAATAAGAATTTCCTTTTTAAGTCATAAAACAGATGTTAAAACATAACCCAGCCAAAAATGTGGTAATAGCTTGTAATAACTAAATAACATACATTGTAATGACTAGTACATGTCATTTGCATTACCAAGAAGTAGTCAAATAAATCATACAATTGATTATTAAGAAGTCATTTACATGAGCAGTTTCTGTTTAAGCCATTACTTGCAATCAGTTTTAGTTATTAAATTAGAATTTAAACTCACTATTTGCTAGTGAACGATTTTGCTGGGATACTACTTATATACTCTCAAGGTATGTATATGACATATCTTTTGAATTAAATATCACATAGGTATATATATGTATGTCTATATATACATATATGTTGTAGAAATATTCTGCTTTTCTTAATTTTATACACATGAATGCATGATTACATGTCTTTAGCATACAAATAAGCTTTGTGAAATATAAATCAAAAACTATTTTTCGGTGTGAATAAATCATAAGACATATATACGAACCTTAAACATTTCACATTCATTCATTCATTCCTTCCTTTATTCAGTTCAGTCATTCTACTTTTGCATCGTGTTAAACATTCATTCATTCATTCGTTCATTCCTTCACCTTTAATGAAGACATTTGTATTTTCGTTTTCAAGTGGAGAGTGAAGAGTGAGGAGCGGTGGCAATGATGTTGATGGTGTTATGGTGCTTTATGAAACCTACCTGTAAAGAAAAGAAATATGCAAAGACAGAGAGCTAGACATTTGGATAAATTAAAAGAAGATTTAGTGTTAAAATTAAGTAATATATATGTATGTACGTATGATTATATAGAAATAAATTCATTTCATAGCAAATAGAGCATATTAAGTATTTTAGAATAAATAAAACGAGTCATTATTAATGGTATTTAACGCTGAATAATGGCGTAACATATTAATTGCAAGAAAATAAATGAAATATGACCAACATACATATAAATAGTTCAAAAAGGTGCTAAAAGCAAAGTAGGATTTATGTTAACATTTGGAATGGTAATATATGCTTGAGACTAGCATAAGAATAATTAAAAAGATTTTATTTATTTACGCTATATGAGCAAATATTTAATTTTGGAGATTCGTTGAAATTAAGATTTAAAGAGACTTTATTTATTTAGGTTACATTGTATTTCTTTTGTTTTTCGAAATGAAAGCAAATCAAAGGCGTTTGAAAGACTTTAGAAAACATAATTTATAAAATATTCGTTTTCAAAAAATGCATCATGAATGCAGTTTTCAGATGTCCTTTTTGGAAATGTGTTAAATGGACTAAACATTTAAATTAATTTTTTTTTGTAGGACTTCCTACTATTTTTATGTTTTTTATAGCCCAGGTAAATGGATCTACCTACATATGTATATGAGTATACATTTTTAAAAGATGGGATATGAAAAACTTTAAGGGCCCAAAAGAGTTTGTAGCATTGTCAAATTTTGATCTGCTGATTCCCCAATAAAGCAATAAAGTGATCCTGTTCTTGGTTTATCTATCCATTGCAACAGATTTTCGATACCTCCACCCTGACCCGAGTTAGAATTTTTCTAAAATGGCCCAATTTTAGGTATTTTTCTGCCCTTCCGGCGTTATTGGGTTAATTTATTTCACATTTTTCCTGCTAGTTGAAAAATAAACTCAAAAATCTTATGGAAAAATGCTATATCTTCTACGAATCCCAAAATAATCGATTTAAAATTTAGAAAATGTTAAACTTTTGTATTCTATAGGGTATATTCAAAATATATGGTGTATCTTTTGAACACGGTTCTAGTTTTTAATAACTTATATGCCATTTTGAAGGGTACATAATTGTCAATTATTCTCACTTTGTTATTGAACATTATAGTGTATACAACAAAAGGTTTTGCTTCTAAAATATCGAATTTTGTACCAACGAAAGGTTATATGTGGGAAGTTTTGCTTTACCAATTGCTCACCAAAGCTTATGATAGATATGTTGCATCGGTTGTGATTTTGACACAGAAGACAAAGATCGTCCAGGCCATCCAAAACAATTTGAAGGCCAAGAATTTGATGCATTACTCGAGCTACTTAAGTAGTAATTTCAAAACGTTTGCGAGCAGCAGCATTCGTCCAAAAGCAGGGAAATTTGGTAACATGCGAATTGTAGCCGAGAGACCTGGAAGGACGATTTTGCATTTCTGCTCGAAAGCTATAAAAGAAATTAATTTTGCACTGAAATATTACTTACGGTGTAAAATGGATCCCTTACCATAGCCCGAAATCGTAAGAGATGGTATGTGAAGCCCGTGTAACCAGCCGAATTGAAGGCAAAGCCAATTATACATGGTGCTAATGGAAGCAAGAGTGTCCTATATATTATGAGCTGCTGAAATATGGTCAGACCATCATAGGAAACCTGTAGGGAACGCAACTGATTCGTCTGAAGCGAGGCCAGAATATGGGGCCAGACATGAAACCGTAATGTTCCATCATGACAACGCTCGGCCACTTGTTGCAATATCTGTTAACAAGTGTTTAGAATGAAGTGGTTGGGATGTTTTGCCTCACCCCCTTGATAGTCCAGACTATGCCCCGTCCGAATGCTATTTGTGTCTATCGCTGCAGAACGCTCTCTCTGGGATACGCTTCACTTTGGAACAGAGTATCCGATGGATAAGCAGATCTTTTATAGCGGAATACATATGTTGCCAGAAAGATGGGAAAATTTCATAGCTAAAAATGGCAATACTTTGAACAAATTTATAATGTACAAATGTTTTAAAATGAAAGCAAACAAATTTTTAAAATCTCGCATTGTTAAGTCATACACCCAATATTTGTGGTTGCATTTTTACACATTGAATTTTATAAATATAAAATTTGGTAAATATACACATTTGGCAGTATTAATTTTATTTTTACTCCATTATATTTGAAGTCAAAGACTTGTAAATATGAAGTGACTATTTTCTAGTGTTTAAAAAGATAATAAAATACAAAGTACTAAAGAGATCAGCAGCTATGCTAACTTAAGCTGTACCTGCATTAAAGTTGATAACTATTTGTTGGAAAATAAGTAATCTCGTTTAGCTAATAATGCATTTATCATTTATTTACATCATTATCATGATTTTAGTTAGCCTTTTACTATAATCAATTAACATAACTTAAACTGTGTAACCTTTTGTTCTCTCTCTCTCTTTTGCTCATTTATATAAATTGTACGGCAAACCAATTTGTTGTCATTAAAATTGCTAATTTTATAGTTTCCGTTTGTGTTTGCTGCAAGTAATTGTTAAAATGTAATTAATGCAAATAAATACTTCAAAATGATCACTCTATAAAGTTAAATACAGATGTCAATTTTGTGTATTAATTCTTTTCAATTTTAAAATATTATGTAATCCATTCTGTTAATTACGGTAGTATGTATTTTAAATAATCTATTGTTTAGTATGAATTGCTTTGGTTTTGTTTATTTGTATTTTTAAATACATTTTTTTGAGAGATGTAACAAGTAATAGTGTTATATTCGGCTGTGCCAAGTTTTGTATACCCACCATCCATAGTGGCAATAAAACAATTTTCTGATCAATTATGAACCGATCCGCAGACAATTTGGAAGACAGAGTTAATTTAATTTCATCACGATACTAATTATTATACTACATTTATGAATGTTCAACTCATTTGCTGGGGAGAACCTTGTATGGGGAATAGTAATAGTAAAACAGTATAATTTCAGAGCACTTAGAACTAATTTGTGGAAATTTTTATCAGGATTTCTGCAAAATCAACATATTTATGACAGTTCAAACAGTATTCGAGGTGGACCTTTGTACGGTGAAACCAAATTGCCCATTTTCAATTCCAAACACAATCAACAGAGAGTATTTGTTCAGCCAGCTACCGCCTTTCGTTTGGGCTCTATCTTAGAATATTATGAGGACCCAGAATATATATGCACTTTTTTGTTCTACGACCAATATTTCGATATGTCACAAACGGAATAACAAAATCAATACACCCCCCATTTGTTTTGATGGTGGGTATAAAAATCATTTGAGTTATTTGAAAAACTAATACAATTTTTGTTTAGACGAAATTGTATTATGATACAATTGTTTTTGACAAATATTAATACTCAGTATTGTCTGAAAAGACACCTTTTTCCATCTGGGGTATGCTTAGTGTATCTAGGTTCTTCAAAGGTCTGCTTCCTTTGAAATCTTCTATACCACAGAGCTTTTTTTATCTTTGGGATATGCTTGTTAATGCATGAAGCTTCTAATAGAGGAATCGACGACATAAACACTTTGGCCATAGATAAATACACATACAGTGTTGGAAAAAATAATAGAAACGAAAGCATTTTTTTTCCAATTTTGTAAGTTTAATAGTCAAGTTTAGTTTTGTTATAAAAAATGTATATGCAGTTTTCTTTATCAGACATACAACATAAGAAAAAACATAATCATTCCTTTTTTCATTAATATTTTAATACAATATATGACTAACAATGTAAAGAGTCAATATTTTTGCTGGAAAAAATAATAGAAACGCGTAAAAGGATTCAATTTTTAGAGGCACACCTTTTTATTTTGTGTTAAAAAATTTTTTTATTTTAATATTTAGAGGCTCTACGTTTGTTTTTCACAACTTCATTGCATCTGCGACTCATGGAATCAACCAATTTTTTTGAAAACGTCCTTCTCAATGGAAAACCACTCTTCCTAGTTTTTTTCCCACAATTCGTCCTTATTTTTCCGACTGATGCCCTCTATCTTCCTCTTGAGCACTCCCTAAAGGTGTTCTATTGGTTTAAGGCTCGGTGACTGTGAAGGCCATTCCATAAGAGGTACTTTGTTGACAGCAAACCAATCCTTTGCCAATTTTGAAGAGTGGTTCGGATCATTGTCCTGCTGAAACTCCCATCTCAAGGGCATCTCTGCCTCAGCAAATGGAAGGATTATGCTTTGCAATATATTTACGTAGTCCGGGGCGCATATTTTGTTCTTTATCCAAAATATTGAACAGACACCAGAAGAAGAGAAACACCCCCGTACAATGATTTATCCACCGCTGTGTTTGACGATCTTCTTGGGCTGTGGTAAGACAAAACAAAGAAAAATTTGTTTGCATCCCATGGGAAACATTATGTTAGGCACCCACACAATAAGGCATATGATCCAAAATACACCAAGAAGGCCGTAAAACACGACGGTGAATCCATCATGATATGGGCGTGTTTCTCTTCTTCTGGTGTCTGGCGGATACGCCTGTGCCGGCGGATACGCCTGTGCCGAATGTTATAAACCCTTCACAAATTATACTTTAAAATAAACATTTTAAATATTTTTAGATAAACAAAATTAATTTTCAAATTGTTTTTCAAAATATAAAAAAAAATTTTTTTCAAAATTGTTTTAAATTTTTTAAATTTGTTTCCAAATCTTTTTTAAATTTATTACTGAAAAAAAAAAAAAATTATAAAAAAATTTTTTTCAGATAAAAAAAAATATTCGGGTTAAAAAATAATTTTTCCGATTTTGACCCATTGTAGGTCCAAATTACTATAGCCTTTTATAAATCGTTGCAATGGACTTTGAAATATCTATCATTAAATATCCATATTGTCTATATTAATGACTTAATAATCCAGATATATAGGTTGTCCCGGTTTTTTCCTTATATCTCAGCCATTTATGGGCCGATGTATCAATTATGTTTGTAAGTTATTTGAGGGCTACGGAAAGTTGATTTCAACATACAGACGGACAGACGAACATGGCTATATCGACTTCGCTATATATAACGATCCAGAATATATAGACTTTGTGGGGTCGCAAATGAAAAATGTTGAAATTACAAACGGAATGACAAACTTATATATACCCTTGCCACTCATGGTGAAGGGTATAAAAACTATGTGAAATTAAAATAACACTCGTATGTGTAACTTTTTCGAGTAATTTTTTGTTTGAGTTTTTTTCGAGTTCCCGCTCTATGTATATATTTTCTCTATGGCTTTGGTTCTCGGCTGGCTAACGACTAATTATTGGTAAATATAGCTTATTGATGCAATACGAGGAGATGAAATCTTCAGCTCAACTTATTGGCTGTGACTAGCTAATGAGTACAGTCCGATGAGATTAATGTTGCGGCTCTCAGTCGGCTAACTACGGATTCTAACTACGGTATTAGTACGGAGTAAGAACTATAGGCTCGTCTACTTAGGCTTTGTTACCGGGAGCAAAGTATAAGTAACTCGGGTCATCGATTCTTGCTTGCCTTGTTCATGTTTTTCTTAGATGTCTTAATTTTGGCTAAAGTTCAAAAGCTCACCAAATATTAATGTGTTTGCATAAATGTTTATGTTTAAGCTTAGGGACTGCTTTTATCACTTCGGTATGTATTCATTTGGTAAAAAAATGAAATCATTTGATAATAGCTAAAAGATCTAAGCGAAATTAAAAACAAACATTAAAACTCAACAAAAACAAAATATTTATTTACAAAATCTCTATACAAAATACACACAGTAAATAAAACAGAAATTAGCTGAACATCATCCAAATATTTACCCAGTTCTTACATACATCCATAATACGTTTTATTTTCTTTTTTTTTGTACTCAATTTCAATGCCAAATTAATTACCCACAGAGACATAAAGACGTCCAATACGTACGTTGATTCTGACAGTAATTTAACGTTATATTTATACCAGATCCATCAAACAGTAGGAGGTTTCTGTATGTATGTAAAAAAGGAAATAAATTTAACAAAACAAAAAATAATAAAAATACACAATGGCCATAGCAAATGTTAAAAATAAATTTAGCCAACAAATGGGGTGTTAATTTGAGCTGAAATTTCAAATTTTAAAATAGAATTTAACGTTTATAAAAGAGGTATTTACAAGATATAGTCAAGAGTTTAAGTGATAATATTTATGAAATGAGGGACTTATTAACCAGCACGTCTTTTGAAAGAAAATTGTTCACAATTTTTTTTTAATATATTTCTTCCATATTTACCTAAAGAAGCAGGAAAAACAAATTTGTATATTTTTTCAAAAACAAATAATTTTGTTATTTTACTTAACAGATATAATAAATTAATAACAAGTAAGAAAGTATAGTCTGTCAGGTCTGACCTTGATACATGATACCCTACACTGAGTAAATGAGCAAAAACCTTTTGCTCTTAAAGTTTCAACAATATATTTTCATAAGCGATATGCGGAAGTGGGCCTTCTACGGGAGCTATGACCAATTATGCACCGAATGTAATCAAATTTGAGTTGAGTCTTTTTGGATTTAAATTATTTACGTGACGGGAAGATATGTCGCATGCTAAATTATTATAAAGATTTTAAAAAATTGTGTTTCAGTTCTCAGTTTATGAATATTTTAACACTTGCTGCTAGATCCTAGAGAATTTAATGAAGAGGTATGATTTTAATTTTTATTAGGCAAAGGCTGTATGTTTAAGAACTTTTCAAATTTTCAACTTTTGCCCGCAATTAGAAACAAATTTTGAAAAATATTTTTAGACAAATTTTCCCAAATCAATATATTTGAGAAAGTTGATTCCATTCATAGTAGCAATGCGTACTCAGTTTTACTTCAACTGGTCAGAAGTCCGTTTAAATGGAATTTAAAATTTCAAAGAATTAACAGTAGGGTTGTTATTCGACTAAATATTAATCGAATAATATATGAAAAACTATATTTTTATTCGAATAAAAAACATTTTTAAATTTAGTAAAAAAAATTATTCGATCAATAATTGACGATTAATCGAATAATTTTATTTTCAAGTTAACTTTAAAGCAAAATAGTTTATATAGAAAAAAATCTGGATAAAACTATCTCCAAAATAAGACCAATAGTTTATAATGTAAGTCCAAGTTGCAATATTAATAGATTAACACAACAATATTATTGTTTACATCTATATATTATTAATTTTGTATTTTTATTTATTGTTCACAAGCAACTATAAACGTTTCTGTTGTAATGAAAACATTTTACTTATTCGATTAAAAAAAGCTCTAATAATTGGCAACCCTAATAAACAGATTTCTAAAAATTATAAAAATTACAAAATGGGTATCATATAAAAGCTAAGAAGGTCAGTCGTGTAATAAAACAATTTGCTTTCAGTTTTATTCAAAAATACGAATGAAAAATTTTATGATTTTCATACAAATTTTAAAAAATAAATTTAGGCTCTTTACCATGAGTGGTGTAATTTCTACATTTTTCATTTGAGACGCCTCAAATTATATATATTCTGGATCGTTATAGATAGTGAAGCCGATATAGCCATGTCCGTCTATTGTTGAATTAAATCAACTTTCCGTAGCCCCCAAATAACTTACAAACATAATTGATACATCAATATATCGGGAATTCTTCCGACTCGGTCGCTATTTAAAATCGAGAAAATCGGCCCACAAATGGATAAGATATAAAAGCCGGGACAATCTCGATTTTTGATATATTTTTTATCTTTATCTGGATTACTAAGTCATTAATATAGACAAAATGGATATCTAATGATAGATATTTCAAAGTCCATTGCAACGATGTATGTACAATGGGTCAAAATCGGGAAAAATATTTTTTAACCCGAATTTTTTTTTTACCAAAAAAATGTTTAGTTATATATTTTTTTTTCACTAATAAATTAAATTTGTTTTTTTTTAAGTTAAAAAAAAAAAAAAAATGGAAAAAAAAATTAAAAAAATTAATTTTATTTCGTTTACCTAAAAATATTTTAAATTTTTATTTTAAAGTATAATTTGGTGAAGTGTATATAAGATTCGGCACAGCCGAATTTAAAAATATTTTGTTGTCCGTATTTTTGATGAAGGCAGATCCAAAGGGGGTGAAATAGGAATTCCCCCCCCTCAAAACCGAAAAAAGATGAAAAAAAAAAAAAATTTACAACAAATTTGGATTTACAACTCCCCCCACCCAAATAGTTGACCTGGATCCACGCCTGGACTAAAGGTGTCATAAGTTTGTCATTCCGTTTTTAATTTTTAAATTTTTCATTTGCTACACCATTAAGAATATAGTCATGTCAGCCTGTATGTTGAAATCAAATTTCCGTAGCTCCCAAATAAGTTGCATACGTTATTCATACATCAATATATACGCTATAGTCCCTGTTCGGTTTCTAATTAAAAATCGAGAGAATCGGCTACATCTGGATTACTAAGTCATTAATATAGACAGCGATGTATATAACGTAATTCGGACATACAATGGGTCAAATTCGGTGAAAACATTTTTAACTTTATTTTACAAAATTTTTTGCAAACATGTTTTTTTCACTATAAAATAATTTTTAGTTAAACAATTTTCTCTACCAAAAAATATTTTCAATCTTTATCTTAAATATACTTTGAAGTACGTTTTATAAGATTCTACATAGCCGAATATAGCACTCTTAATTCGTTTTAGACTGCTTATTTGATACCCATGTTGGGATCAAATATTTTATATACATATATTAGTTTTTTGAAAATTGTTTATCCTAGAAGTTTTAAAATCCATTTTAGAGAAAAACTGAGTGTACAGTGTTGCTATGTATGGACTCTACTTTCATGTATATACCAATTTGTTCATATATACAAATGACTTTTACTTTGTGCAATAAATACAAAATAATGTCTTCCATTTCATTAATTTGTTCTTGTCTTTCGTTTAGGTAGTTAATCTCTTTGGCAAGTAAGTCATATATATATATTTCAGAAATGCTCTTCGTTTCATATTAATTTACAAACAGCCATGATATTCTTTTAACAATTTTATTGGCCTTCAATTTAAATAAATTTCAAAACAAACTTTTGTGTCATTAGCGTTTTAAAAATAACCCAGAATGACAGACAGTTATTTCTTCTTAAATTTTTTATAATATTGTCAATAGCTGTGTCCTTTTATTCAATTATCCTCAGCTCAGTCAAATCTTGTGTTATTTAATTATAAAAGTACAATCACAGAAAATTAAGCCAAAAAAAAACGAAAAAGAACATACAAAAAATAAATCAAAATTTTTTAATACGAATTTAACACTCCTCCATGACAGTGAAAATACCAACGCTCATGATTAATGACACAAATACCGCACTTGTCTCCATGGAGGAGTAAAATTTAATGACACTTTAACTACGTCGTGTTACATTAAAAACCAAGATGTAAGAAATAATTTTAAAGAGACAACAACAAGACTTACAAAACACACAAACAAACATATAAAAGCGAGAGAGCGCAAAAAAAGAACAAAACGAATTCAATTATACCGTTAAATGGAAACAAACGTACAAAAAAACAGCGGAAGGAAATAAAAAAACCAAAAAAAAAACTTAATACAACATGGTTTTTTATTGTTAACGTTGGAATTATTGTTGGAAATAAAACTTGTATAACAAAAATACAATTGTTATACATACTAAGTGTATGAATAAATGTATGATAACAATGTAGAAATAATTGTATTTGTATGTAAATAATTTTAATATACATTTGTAAATTTACATTTTTAATGAGTCAATTTTATAAATGAAAATCTGCGGAAAAAAATTTCAAATTATACTTGGAACAGCAATCAAAACAGAAATATTACAAAACAAAAAATTGCACACAATCTCAGTAAAACTTCCTGTTTTTCATTTTTTTCCGAAATAATTGATGACAATCATAATAATGATTATTTCAGTAAGTATAGATACAATTCCATATACATATTTTCCATGCCATTGACGATGATTTACATTTCAGTCTTATGTTCTCTTTTGTATTACATTTCTAATGCTTAAGGGGGGGAGGTATGTTGTAATTCAAATGAAAACAAAAAAACAAATTTGAACAAAAAAGAAACTGTAACAAATTCAAAAGAAAAAAAATCATCATCATTGTTTTAAGTTTTTGTATTGCTGTTCATACATGTATTGAGTTGTATTGTAAAAATTTCTCAATATATTACTTAAAGTAATTACTTTTGTTAGCGGGATGTAGTGTATAGTAAGTGTGTGTGGTAGGGATGGATAAACATTTGTAATGTAAGTGTTCAACGGAAGTCGGTTTTCAAAGTATTTCTTTAGTGATTTAAAAAAAAAATTTTAAATTAAAAGTTTAAATTAAAAAACAAACATTTTCATTTCAGTATTTAAACCATAGGAATAAACATTGCTTAAAAAAAAAACATAAATTATTTTTAAATATTGTATGTATACTTTATTTTAGCCAAATTCTTTAACAACACTTTCTGATTTCTTTTCAAAATATAACAATCTGTGTAAACACCACAAAACAGCCACATTTTTTAGCCATACACACATAAATGAGAAGAGTCCGGGAAGCGTTTCACTATATGACAATAAAATATTTGCTTGGTATAGGGGTTATATGGGGGTTAAGGTCAATTATGAACCTATCCTTACAAAAGTTTGTAGAAAGATTTAGGTTCATATAAAACTTGTTTATGTCCAATTTCATTGCGATTATTATAAGACATTTATGATTGTTCAAGTAATTTTCTGAGGGGGACTTTATATGAGGACCAGGGACAAATGTTACTCTATTTTTATCATACTTTACAGTATAATGCCCGTTTATAATACCAAACTAAGCTTATCAACAAAAAGTATTTGTGGAAAATTTCTTCCAGCGAGCTCCTTTCATTTGGGCGCTATCATGTTTTGAACAGACTTACAGACGGACGGACATAGCTAGATTCTCTTAGAATCTAATGAGGATTCTAAGAGAATCTAGCAATATTTAAAAAGATTGGCAGCATACAAATATATGTTAAAATCACTTTTCTCAACTTTTAAAATAAATATTCAAAATAATATTCCTCAAAAAATAATTATATGTAAATACCACAAATATATTAGTTTGAACGACTCAGAAAGTGATTCCGACTTAACAATGTCCGTCCGTCTGGCTGTCTATGTAAACTGTGGACAATTGTCTTCTCAAAATAGAACTTTTTGTCATAAATGTCTGATTTATAAAGTTATATGTACAAATTCTTCCACAAACAACTTTTATATAAAGGAAATCACATTTAAAAATGTATTTGGGATTAATCCATAATTGATCATAACTCCCATCCGAATATCACTTCAGCGAGCACAAACCTCTTAAAAAGTTTAGTATCAATATTAATTTCAACAGAAATAAGTCGACATTTACACTTTGATTTATCATGTCTTTTTCTTTGGTTTCTCTTTTAAAACCCTTCCGAAAATCTCCTTGCATTTATACGATGGCTTTTTTTCAACCATGTTTGCCTTTTTATTGGCATATAATCGTATCAACAACCAATCAGAAAAGTGCTCAAGGCACAACATCAAAAAAGTCATGAAAAACAGAAAACTTGCCTTTTGTTTAGACGTCAAAAATTGCTAGTACAAAAAAAACCCACGATTTTAAGTCATGACTTAATGTCATAATGTTCATATTTGGTCAAAGCTTGCATGTAACGCCCTTATCCGAAAATGACTTTAAACAGTTGGTATCCACATAAAATTTTGAAGAAATAAATTTCATATAGACATAAATCATACAACCAAACTTGTGGACGATCGGTGCATAAATGGTCAGAGGTCATATGTAGGGCCCACTTTTATGAAGATCACTCCATAATTTGCCACAGCATCCATATAAAGGACACAAAAAATATGTTTTATATAGGAAGAAATCACGCTATCTAATCTTAGAACGATCGGTCCATAAATCTCTTAAAATTTTTGGTATCCACATAGAATTTAACATAAATAAGTTTCATATAAGTAGATACAAATTACTCCGGTCCATAATTGGTAATAGGTTTTACACAAAAATCACTTTAACGACCATAAATCCACATTAAATACAGGGTTTTCAAACAAAGGGTATTCACAGAAAAATGGAATTTTTAGAGATAAATGATCGAATGTTTATTTCATAAGAAAGAGGAAGGTATGCCGTTAATGATGAAAAAAAACATCAGCCAAATGGCCAACACGACCACGCTTACAGGACCATATCCTTTCCATGAAATTTTTCATAACCAAATCGCAAAGTGGCTGCCCTATGTCGTCGATAGCTTCACGAATTCTATCTTTGAGGTCTTGAATCGACGCTGGACTGTTGGCGTAGACCTTATCTTTCACGTTGCCCCAAAGAAAGAAGTCGCTAGGTGTTAAATCACAAGATCTCGGTGGCCAATTGTGTGCCCAATTCCAAAGAACGACAAAGAATGGACAAACATGGGTTTTCTTCAACACTTTGGGCTACAGCAGCAATATTCCAGTTGTTCTTGAGCGACGTGAACGGGTTTTATTCTTCAACTTGTCCCAACAGCTCGAATTTTTCCACTAATTTCTGTATTGCGGTCCGACAAGGTGCTTCACGACGACCCAAAAATGCTTTAGTTTTGCGAACTGTAACTGCAAGATTTTCACCATTTTTGTAGTGAATTTTAATAATTTCAATGCGTTGTTGAAGCGTGTATCGTTCCATTTTTAGTAATGGCTTAGTTTCTACTTGTCAAAGAATATAAGCTTCAAAAGTGACAGCTACCGAAATACCGGGTGATTCAAAATAACACCTCTTGTTGGAAAACCATTTACAACAGAAATTAGTTTCATATAGACATAAATCACACGACTTGATTTTATGACGATCTGTCTATAATTGGTAGTAGCTCCTATATAACCCACTGCCTTAAATCACTTTAATGATCATAAATCTCATACAAATGTTGGTATCTAAAATTTAACTGAAATATGTTTCATATAGGCATAAATCACACGACCTAATTTCATGGCGATCGGTGCATAATTAGTCATAGCTCCTATATAAAGCCCACTTCCGTACATCACTTTAGCGAGCATAAAGCTCATACAAATTTAGGAAACCAAATAATATTTTACAAAAATAAGTTTCATATAGAAAGAACTTGTTTAATTATAAATGCGTTTTTTTTTTCTATGAAATACGTTTTTGATCTAAACTTTATTATGCATAATCATTAGCTGAAACTAAAATAAATAAATAAAAATACATTGCTTTTAAAACTGTTATTTAAAATATGTACAGCGTTAACAAAATAAATTAATTTCCCCTTTGTAATTAATATTAAGACTTTATAAATCTTTGTGTTTATGTCACTTAAATTCTTTGAAACTATGTCACCCTTTTGCTAATAAGTATTCAACTGACACCAATTTGAAATCAATTGTATTATTAAGCAGGAAATCCCAGTTATCGCACTTAGACGATCTAAGGCACGTTTTCATTTACAAAAAAAAAAAAAAAAAAAAAAAAACGACAACTGTGCAAATTAATTGGCAATAAAATATTCGTGGCAGGCATGCAGTTTGTCACCTGGGTAGGTTGTTGCTAAAAGTTATCATATGATTTATGGGATTTTGAAACAATTACTTAAGATTTGTTTGGTCTTAAAATGAAATAACTTTAATAATTACATATTGATACAAAAGTGCATATGCAAGGGTTCTCATATAGCAATTGAGTACGGAATGATATATCTAAAGCTACTAATTCAAAACATGATAACTATGTCATTCTTAAAAGTAATTTTCAAATTGTTTCTTTTACTTAAAATATATGAGTCTTACCTCAGTCTTTCGACTGAGTTACAGCAGTTTGAAGTCAGGATGCTGCCCAACTAAAGCAAAATACTTTCACATATGTTTTTTAGAAAACCGAAAAAGTAATTTTTAAATTTATTTATTTTTATTTACTTACGTGTTTTGAAAGCTTCATCAATAAGGTCAAGTCTGACCATACAATACTCCTACACTGAGTAAATGAGCAAAAAGATTTTCGTTTAAAGTTTCAATAATTTATATTTCTGAGTGATTTTCGGAAGTAACTATGACCAATTATGGACTAAACGCCATGAAATAAAGGCGTGTGATTGAAGTCAATATGAAACGTAGTCCTGTTGGATTCAATGTGGACATCTAAATCTTTAAGAGATTTATGCTCGTTAAATTGATTTTGCGGAAGTGTGCTTTATATGGGAGCTATGACCAATTATGGACTGATCGACATGAGATTCGGCCGTGTGATTTATTTCTATATGAAACTTATTTTCATTAAATTATGTTTGGATTCCAACATTTTAAAGAGATTTATGCTCCTTAATATGATTTTCTGATGTGTGCCTTATATGGGAGCTATGACTAATTTTATGGGGACTAGGTGAAATAATGTATCCGATTTCTGCCAGGCTTGGACCAAAAAAAGTACATGTATCAAATTTGATCGAAATGTCTTCAAAATTACGATATGAGCTTTGAACACAAGGTTTACATGGAAAGCCAGACGGCTCAGAAAGTGATTCTAAGTTGATTAGTATACTTTAAGGGTGTTAGTCTAAAATTTGTGGGCATTATAAATGTGAAGAAAAGAAAAACTTAACTCTTTCAGCCACGCATTTGTGTGTATAAGTTTAAAATCATAACAATTGCATTTTTACTTTAATCAAGGTTAGTTTATTATAAAAAGTAAGAAAAAAATAAATCAAAACATGAAAAAACCACCTATTCTAAGGTTTTTTGTGGAGTGAAGTGGTTAGTTTACTAACCACCGTGGCGAGGCGGTTGGCATCAAAACTACATTTTTGTTTCGTATAAATTCGAATATTTTTGACTAAATTTTCTGACCAAACAACCGAAATATCAAAGTAGCACTGAATTCAATGAACAATAAACACCGTGCTTTTTTCATTGAAAGCGTGAAAGTCTCTTAATAAAACTGATTTTTACAATATTTTCAAATTAATATATTTATCTCACCAGAGCATCCTGACGGCAAAGATTTGCAAACAATCATAAACGATGACTTCAAAAAATATAATTGTTTAGCAAAATGGCAATAGATGCCAATAAACTATGTTTTAAAGACTATAGAAAATGTGGTTAGTAAAGTAACCACCCAACCGCAAAGAGTTAAACGACCGTAACACCAATTTCCAACAGATTTGCAAAAAGTCTCTTTTGTTTTTAAGGTAAAACATAAGTCTTTCAAATAAAAGAAACAATTTTAATATCAAAATCACAAACTTATGATTTTTTTTTTGAAGATGTTACTTTAAGAATATGTTATTTCACTACATTTGTGACATGATTGGGAAAAACTATAAGCATTTCCGTGTTACATAAATTAAAAAGGAAGTTAATCACGATTTAAGCCTTTAGTAATTTGAAAATATTTGTTTGTGAATTTGTTGTGAATTAAAATTAATTTATCAAAAATTCGCTTTATATCCAATGTAGATATATTACACGAACACAAATAAATCTCTGCCAATCTCTATACTCAACTCAATGCAAATATTGAAAATGATATTTCTTATCGTAATACTTTACATTGTTTTTGTTGTGTGAAATAATAAAAATCATTGTTCTCTACAAGAAATTTTAAAATATTGAACAATATTTCTAATGCATTTTTTTTTATTTTAACACTTGAGCGAGTTTTGCTATTTCCTACTTCTGACAAAATCTTGTTTTTATCTTAAATTTTTCATGTTGTTTAAATTTTACAATTATATTGTTGGATTTTCACATTACATTTTTTTAATTTTTTTATTTCGTTATAGTTGTAATTTATTTCTTCTCATACAACCATTGAAAAACAGAGATTTATTTGGTTAAATTGCTTTAATTAAAAGCTCAATTAAGTCAAACAATAATAAAAATGTTTCATTTTATATCTTTTTTTTTTTTTTTGCAAAAAATGTTTTCTTTTAAATTTAATACACATTTACAAATATACAAAAGTATAGTATATGTATTATCAAACAAACAATAGACATTTCAAATGGAATTTTTTATATTGATATTTTCAACAAAATAAATCATTAGGAATAATTGGTTGGTGGAAAAACTAAATATCGTTGAATAGTGGGTGGGGTCTTTTGTGTTATATTGAAATAAATATATTGGGAAAATTAAAATAATTGAATTTAATTAAGTTTAATTTTAGAAAAACTAAACATTTTCTGCTATAGTTAACCCATTATAACTTGATGCAAAAAAAAAAAAAAAAAAAAATCACATCATTGCAGGCATATTGCAAATCCCAAATTTTACACTTTCAAAAAATGAAATTTTAAAATATTAAAAAATTGTTATCGATTCTAATAAATGCACAAATCTGCTCCCTTTATAATGAACTTAATTTTTCTCGAAATTATTTATGTTATTGTTCATTAAAAACATACCAATCTGTTTAAATATCAAAACAGTCTGAAGTAGGGTGCGTTTCTATATCGGTTAGAAATGTCTTATTCGAAAAGTCCAAAATATGGGCCAACCTTGTGTGTATATTCTAATTTATTAGGGTTAAAGCACTTGATTTAGCGATGTACGTTTGTCTTTTAAAATCACGTTTCCTAAATCCCAAATGAACTTAAAATCATCATCTCAAAAAACCTAAATATATAATTTTTGCAACCAAAAATACAATTTTTAACCCTCATATGCATAAAAATTTTTAATTTTATCAAAGGTTTCTAAAACAAATTTTGTATGGAAATTTTGTTTTACAAACTTTTCATAAATTTAAAATATTTTTTAAAAAAGTAGTAGAAATACTACTTTTTTAAAAAATAGTAGTGGAACTACAACTTTTTTTAATAATAGTAGTAGAAATACTACTTTTTTAAAATAGTAGTAGAAATCCTTCTTTTTAAAAATAGTAGTGGAAATACTACTATTTTCAGAAAGAGTAGTATAAATACTTTTTTTTTTAAGTAGTATAGAAACACTAGGTTTTTTTAAAATAGTAGCAGAAATACTACTTTTTTGCAAAAAATAGAAGTGGAAATACTACTTTTTGAAATAGTAGTAGAAATGCTACTTTTTTTTAAATAGTAGTAGAATTACTACTTATTTAAAAATTGGTAGTAGAAATACTAATTTTTTAAAATAGTAGTAGAAATACTCGTTTTTTTTTAAATAGCAGTAGAAATACTACTTTCTTAAAATAGTAGTAGAAATTCTACTATTTTCAAAAATAGTAGTAGAAATACTACTTTTTTAAAAATATTAGTAGAAATACTATTTTTTTAAAAAATAGTAGTACAAAAACTACTTTTTTAAAATAGTAGTGGAAAAACTATTTTTTTTTTAAAGCAGTAGAAATACTATTTTTTTTTAAATAGTTGTAGAAATACTACTTTTTTTACAAATAGTAGTAGAAACACTACTTTTTTTAAAAATAGTAGTAGAAATACTACTTTTTGAAAATGGTAGTAGAGATACTACTTTTTTTAAAAAAGTAGTAGAAATACTACATTTTTTAAAATAGTTGTAGAAACACTACTTTTTTTAAAAATAGTAGTAGAAACACTACTTTTTTTTAAAAATAGTAGTAGAAACACTACTTTTTTAAAAGTAGTAGTTGAAGTACTACTTTTTTTAAAATAGTAGTAGAAATACTACTTTTTTTAAAAATAGTAGTAGAAATACTACTTTTTTAAAAAATAGTAGTAGAAATACTACCTTTTTTAAAATAGTTGTAGAAATACTACTTTTTTTAAAAATAGTAGTAGAAACACTACTTTTTTTAAAAATAGTAGTAGAAATACTACTTTTTTAAAAAATAGTAGTAGAAATACTACCTTTTTTAAAATAGTTGTAGAAATACTACTTATTAAAATAGTAGTAGAAATACTACTTTTTTTTAAAATAGTAAAAATCCTACTTTTTTAAAAAATAGTAGTAGAAGTACTACTTTTTTAAAATAGTAGTAGAAATACTACTTGTTAAAATAGTAGTAGAAATACTACTTTTTAAAATAGTAGTATAAATACTACTTTTTTAAAATAGTAGTAGAGGTGTGGGTAAGTCTTTTTCTTATTAAACAACAAATTTAATAAAACCATCAATATTGAAATAGTATTTTTCTCTTATCCAATACAATTCGTCATTCCACTTACGAGTCTTATAATCATATCCAGAGTGCTTTTTAAAAATTTAAACACACATTTTAATTTATAGAGTTATTTGAATTATTTACTCAGCGTTTAGATGTTTCTTTGTTGCTATACCCACCCTAAAAAAAATGTGGGGGGTATATTGATTTTGTCATTACGTTTGTAATATATCGAAATATTGGTTGTAGAACCAAAATGACGATATAGCTATGTCTGTCTGTTGAAAACACGATAGGCCCATAACGAAAGCAGCTAGCTGGCTGAAATTTTTCACAAATACTCATCGTAGCCAAGGATTGATGGGTACTGAAAATGGGCAATAGCGGTCCATGATTTCACATAGTCCCCATACAAATGATCCCCCGGAATATTGTTTAAGCAGTCACAAATATGTTGATTATGCGGCAATCTTGATAACATTTTTCACAAATTAGTTCGAAGTACTCGGAAATTATACTGTAAATTATGGATATTTATCCCCATACAAGGTCTCCCTCAGAAAATGACTTGAACATTCATAATTGTCTTATAATAATTAATATTGTGATGAAATTGGACATAAACAAGTTTTATGAAAATCCGTCCATACCCCCATATATCAGAAAAATATTTTATTTTAACATATTGCTGGTAGGTATACAAGATTCGACACAGCCGTATATAACTTACTTGTTCTATTTATTTATTATTGCATGATTATTATTCATATAAACATCTCGTAGATGAAATTTCCATTAATATATTTTACATATTTGTTGTTATTGTTGTTTATTTTTTTTTTTATTATTATTTAAATGAATCTGTCGCATGCCACAATAAATGCTTATACTCATAATAACCTTCTCCACCTCCTACCACATCACACCATGATAGCAGCCAGTAACAACATAACCAGCATCAACAACAATTATCATTTGCTAGAGCAACATCGCTAACATCATAGTCATCATCACCATCATCAACACCAACTTAGGAGACGTTGCCATACCACATAATCATGCTAATCTCTCTACTAATTCCACTTTAAATGATGATACGAACGAACTTCCCTCTTGAACACCCTGTTAGTGATAAGAGCAACTGTCATGCTCTCTGTTTTTTTTTTTTTTTCGTTTGTATGAATTAGGGTATTCAATTGATTAACCGTTTTTTGTTCGAATAATTTAAAATTGCAAATTTTTAAACAACAAATAACCCGATTATTTTGTATCGATTAACCGATTAACCTAAATTTATTTTTTTTGTACTTTATATAGAAATATAGTTTTAAACACACAAATTTTATTTCTAAAATCATGAACATTCCCTTCTAGCAATAGTTTTTTGAAGTATAGCTCAAAAACTGAAACTAGGGAATTTGGAAATGACCTTTTTTCTAGAATGTTTCATGATGAACTTTGTCCTGATGAGTCGGAGGAAGACATGATAATAGACTAAACTGAAGACATTATTATTACTTAGTATTTAAAATTGAAAAAATCCATTCAGTTATAAAAAAACTGAACAAAGAACTAAGAAATTGGATAGTCGCACAGTGGATAATATAAGGTGTATGCATCTCATAATTGATTTTTGTATATGTTTGAAATTAACCATAAAACAAGTTCTATCGTAAAGCTAAAATGTCAAGCAACAATTATTTGCAGAAATTAAAGTTATTATTTCAACAGAAGTATTTGAAAATGGCCACAGAACACACTACTTTCTACTTTAAAGATTTGGGGAGTTAAAATTATACCATATTCAAGGCCGTATTTTTAATATTTATAATTATTTGTTTAAGGAATGTTTTACCTTGTTGGAAAGGGTATCTTGTCTAGATTCAATTTTCGTTATGAGTTTTGTATATATTGTTAGCAGATAAGAAATTTATTAATTTAAAACATATAATGTTTTTTGGCTTAACTACGCAATTTTGACTAGGATTTTAACTGTTGGCGCTGTTTGCCGCCGATATAGTTCAATCATAGAATTAAAGTCTAACTTATTATATAAAAGATATATCAAAGCTAGCTGTCTTTAAGTGCCTATAAACAAATGGCATGCAAAAATGTTGAGCAACTTAGAAATTAAAAAAAAAAATATCAACTTTTTTGATTTTAATAGATTTTCATTGCTTATTTTGATTTGAAAGCTTAAAAATATTTAATAATATATAAAGAATTTAGTTCTTCATAAAATATTGCTTTAATTTTTCTAATCGGATGAAAATTGTAATAATTATTCAACTTTTCATTAACACCTTTTATAGTGTTTTCTCCCCCAGCGCATATGAAAAAAAAAAACTTTTTTCGAAAAAGTTTAATAACTTTTGCAAATAAAAACCGATTTTTACAAGTAAAGTCTCGTTCTTTTCTATACAAAATTATCTTTAAAACAATGTGCACAAAAAGTATGTTTTTATAGAAAAAATTAAAATAACTATTGTTGAATTTGAAAAATTACGAAAAAAAATAGAAACAATTTTAGACTTTTTATAAAAACTTAAATAAGTTCATGAAATATACATTTTATGAAAGATTAATTCCTTGCCTCTCCAATTGTTTAAAATTTTTAAATCGGTCTAAAATTGTGTGAATATGAGGTACTAAAGTACTACGACATACCCTAAAACAGTTAAAAAAAAATTCAAAATGTTGAGGGTGTTTCAAAATCTTTGAAAACCGTTTCAAACTTTAAACTACGAAAACATTTTTTTTAAGTATCATCCATTGCTACCAATGAAATTGTATTTTAACTCTACTGCAGCTGAACATGTTTTTCAAAAAATGCACCCTTTGGCCATTGTAAAGGTTGTAATTTTCTAAAAAATACTAAGCTAAAAAGCTGTTAACAAATGTCAGTTGTTAATACTATAAAAACTACATAAAAACACCTCTTATACTTAACATATAACTTTTATACAAAAACTAAAAAATCAAAAATGTATTTTAACCGTTTATTACTTTTTTTATTACGATTCGATGTTTATGATTAAAAAAGGAAATTAAAGCCTAAAGTTCCAACTATTCAACAAAAAAAAAAAAAAAAATCTTACAAAAATCCTCATCTATTACAGATTTTTGATCCTAAAATGACCAAAATTTTCCACTGTGAGTTGTCTTCCTCATGCCTTACTTTCGATTTTTCCAACATCTACAATCAGTGAGAGAGTTTTTTCCAACTCAAGTTTTATCGAAACTAAAGAAAAGTCGTTTAAAAGGAAACCTTTTAAATTACATTATTTTAGAAGATCTCACTATTATTTCAGAAGATCTCACTAAAATCCTTAAAAAAACTCACAAGTTTATATAAAAGGAATCTCAAATACCATATTTTTTGCTATTATTTATTTTTTGTTGAAATGCTTAAATAAGTACATAAAATTGGTTTTATTTTCAATTTGAAATGAAAATAAAAATTATTCGGTTAATCGAATAATTTGAAATTATCCGATTTAATCTAAACCCCGATTAACCGATTAAACCCGCTTAATTGAATACCCTAGTATTAATATTACAAACAAAATATGGTACTTGTTGTATGTCACAAGTGGTCTTCCTCCCACCTTACCCCATATAACGCTGACACCTTGCCTATTGTATACGCTCTGCTCTCCCTTTTGTCGCAAATAGTTCGAGTGTCGTTTTTATCTTTTTACATATTAAAAGTTTTATTTTCCATTTAAATGTTGAGAACGTGCGTTGATTTTTAAAATGTGTTGTGTGTGTTTTTTTTTCTGGTTTTCCAATACATATATTTGTGTAGTTCCCTTTTTATTTGATGTTTGAAATTCCGCGTGCTGTAAATGGTAATGGATTGTTTGTCATTGCTATAGATGTCACAAGGTTTGTTGATGTTGTTGTTGTCGAAGATAAAAATGATTATGATGACAATGATGATGTTGCGTTAAATTATTTTAGATGTTAATGTTTCATTTTTAGGTTAATTTTCTTTTATTTATGCGTTTTACAATAATATGCTAGCAAATTTTTTGGTTGTGATTAACACTTATTAAGTAAAATCATATTTTTAAATTTGAAAAAAATACTCAATAAATTAAAAGTGACACTAATTGAAAGTCTAGACACAACTGTCCCTTGCAGTAAAGTCGTTGGGAAAGGGCACTGAAAAATGTGAATGATAACACAGCAAATATAAACTGAAGTATTTTTTAGCGAGTCATAGACTTATCATTTTAGAAATAAAAAATAATTGAACATTTTGCACTACCTTGTAAAAAAAAAATATTAGGTGCATTACTTAAAAATGCGAGATTTTTTATTTCGAAACATTTCTACAACATAAATTTATTCAAAGTCTTGGCCTTTTCCCATCTGTCTGGCAACTTTTGGATTTCGAGGCACAAGAACTGCTCATCTGTTGAGGCCAAGAACGAATCAAGCCAATATCGGATACTCTGTGCTAAAGTGAAGTGTATCCCAGAGAGAGCGTTCTGCATCGCTCGAAATGGACACGGTGTGGACTATAAAGCGGGTGAGGCAAAAGTTCCAGCCACATAATTCTAAACAGTTTTTAAAAGGTTAGCATAATGTGGGCCGAGCGTTGTCATGATGAAATATTACGGTTTCATGTCTGGCCGTATATACTGGACATTTTACGGCTAATACTCACTTTAAATGAATAAATTTCGTTCGGTGCAGGTTCCCTGTGATGGTCTAGTTAGATTTCAGCAGCTCATAATAGATAGGATTCTCTTCCCCCCACCAAATGCAGAGCATTACCTTAGCGTCATGGATATTTAGCTTTGAAACTTCTCTATATTTTTTTATTATACCCTTCACTTTCGTGAGAAGGGTATATATAAGTTTGTCATTCCGTTTGTAATTCCCACAATATAATTTTCCGACCCTATTAAGTATATTTATTCTGGATCCTTATGGATAGCGGAGTCGATTAACCCATGTCCTGGCTGTCTGTTGAAATCTATTTTCTGAAGACCCCAAATAACTTACAAACTTGATTAATACATCAATATATCGGGAATTCTTCCGGCTGGGTTGCTATTTAAAATCCAGAAAATCGGTACACAAATGGCTGAGATACAAAAACCGGGAAAGCCTCATTTTGTGGACTATTTTCGATCTATATCTGGATGACTAAGTCATTAATATAGACAACATGGATATCTAATGATAGATATTTCAAAGTCCATTGCAACGATCTATAAAGGCTATAGTAATTTGGACCTGGGTCAAAATCGGCAAAATATTTTTGAACCCGATTTTTTTTTTTTAACAAAATTTTTTTGTCATACTTTTTTTTTCAATAGCAAATTTAAAAAAAAAATAAATAAAAAAAAATTTTTTTTCAAAACAATTTGGAAAAAAATTATTATTTTCTAAATTTTTTAATTTGAAAACAGTTTTGAGAAAAAAAATAAATTTTGTTTACCGAAAACTATTTAAAATTTTTATTTTAAACTATAATTTGGTGAAGGGTATATAAGATTTGTCACAGCCGAATATAGCTCTCTTACTTGTTATTTTATCAACAAAATAATAAAGGCTCAAATTTCTTGCAAAAAGTCAAACTTTACAAATTTTGAGTTAATGCAGTATTGTTGAACTAGTGCGATATGTGACTCTTTGGATAAAGGTTTTACTTGTGTTAGTGGTATTTTTTATGGAATACGGGGTAATGATTTAGCATTATTAAAACGATTTTTTAAAGGAAGCTGCTTTCTTCCTTTAAAAAATATGTTTAAATAAATTCTTATAGCAGTTCGATGCGTAATGTTGATTATGGTGTGCCGCAAGGAAGCACTTTTGGCACTTTATTGTTTACTATTTATCTAAACGATATAAATAATCTAGGTTTTAACGGGAAGATGTTTATGTACGCAGATGATTTATGTACTTTTTACCCTTACAAAGAGGACTTAGTTTTAAAAACTTTTGTTGAACGGGACGTAGCTTTACTTTCAGACTTTTCTAGGTTGAATAGAATTGTATTTAATGGCGACAAAACGAAGCTAATAAGATTCAGGTCTCAGTCAAATAGAAACAGCAACAAAACCATTATTTTTATAGATGGTAAAGAAGTTATGGAAGTAGAAACCGTTAAATATTTGGGAGTATATATCCGAAACAATTTAACCTGGCAACATCACATTCAACATCTACAAATGAAATACACTCTCAATGATAAAACTAACAGTAGGGTCACACATGGCAAATATTTACTCAAAAGAGCGTAACCACTTTTTTTAGCACAAATAAAATGAAATAAAATTTTTTGTTTTGAATCATCCGAAGAAAAATAAGTTTTTGAAATAAATGAATTCAAATATATTTTATTTAGTGGCTACGTCTTTTTCGTCAAATATTTGCCATGTGTGACGACCCTACCTTAAGTATATAAATTTTCAAATATTAATTCAAAGCCATCTCAATTATTTGATTATGATTTATGGATTTTAAAAGAACACTGAATTAAAGTCTTTACAAATTATGCAGAATAAAGCTTTAGAAACTTGGTTTAATCTTACTCGTATGTATTCAACCTTATAACTGTATAAAGATAATGCTCATTAATGTACGTTTTTAAAGTGCTTTATAAAATTGGTCACTATAATATTGATTTTTTAAGAAATCAGAATTGCTAAATGTCGTTTGGGAACCACCAAACAGAGAGTAGATTATATCGGTTTTCTGGAATTTAATACTTTACCACAAAGATTAAAGAATGTTTAACAATATCTTTGTTTAAAACTAGAATAAAGCTATTTTTTTTATACCCTACACCACCATAGTGGGGAGGGTATAATGGATTTGTGCAGATGTTTGTAACGCCCAAAAATATTAGTCTAACACCCACCCTAAAGTATACCGATCGACTCAGAATCACTTTCTGAGTCGATTAAACGATGTCCGTCTATCCGTCTGGCTGGCTGGCTGGCTGTCCATGTAAAGCTTGTGCGCAGAGTACAGGTCGCAATTTTAAAGATATTTCGATAAAATTTGGTACATATCATTTTTTTTTGCCCAAGGACGAACCCTATTGTTCATTATTTCACCTAGCCCCCGTACAAATATCCTCCCGAAATTGGACTTTATCGGTCATAAATGTTTAGTTTATATAGGTATCTACACAAGTTTTTGTCCAAATAAGTTTTGTATATAGGGAATTCATGTCACCAAATTTTATTATGATCGGTCCATAATTAGTCATAGCTCCCATATAAGGCCTGCTTCCGATAATCACTTTAACGAGAATAAATCTCCTACAAATGTTGGTATACACATAAAATTCAACATAAATAACTTTCATATAAACATTAATCACGTGACCAAATTTCGTGGTGATCGGTCCATAATTTGTCATAGCTCCCACACTTCCGAAAATCGCTCACGAGCATAAATTATTGAAATTTTGAAAGAAAAATGTTTTTGCTCATTTACTTAGTGTAGGGTATTATCTGGTTGGGCTTGACCGACCATACTTTCTTACTTGTTTTTTTTTTTTTTTTTGGAAAATATTGAAACATTTGTAATATAACTTTTTTATTCTTTATTAATAATTATATTTGTTAAATTATTTAAGTTTGTTCTCTTTGGCAACTTGCCTCAATAATGTTCTAGAGAAGCTGAGGCTCAACATTGTATGAAATAATTTGTTGAAATAAATACAAAACTTAAACAAATAAAGAAAACTTTAAAATGAGATAGTGCTTGAAAGAAAATTAAATAATATTTGGAAACTATCAAATCAAGAAATATTTTTTAGAAAAAATAGTCATGTATGAAAAATAGTTTAAGTCAAGCAAAATCAATTAAATTTAAATACATGCTATGTTATACATACATATGTATAAATATATGGTATTGTACAACTATAATTTAACTAAGAGGAAGTATAAAATTGCACTTGACATTTAAACAAACCACAAAAGCTGTCTATCAGTCTGTCTGTCTTGCATGATGAAAACCAAACAGCCATTGATACCTACAACATGCAACGAGAAAAGAAGAAAAAAAAAATACTCCAACAAATAGACGAACATAGATATATACTACAAACATCATTTTTTTTTCAAACTAAAACATGATTTTTTATTTATTGTAGTTGCTGCACATGAATAGATAGTAGTTAGAAATACCACATATATACATACAATACTCAAACTACAGCTGGTTTAGAAAATAAAAAAACGAATAAAAATAGAAAAATCAAAATAGAAAAAACTAAATAAATGACAGTTAATATTAGACAAGTATTGTACAAAATCAAAACTACAAAGTAAGAGTATGCAAAAGTTTGTATATAAGTATAAAGTGTTAAAAATAGAAAATAAATGAACAATTTTGAACACACTCATAAATCAAGCAATTTAATTTTTAGAAGCCAAACAAAAAAAAAAAAAAAATAAACTGAAAAAGCAATATATTAATGTAAATTGCAAATCAATGTCTTTAACAATTAACGGCCATAAGCATTGCGGTCCACCAAAAATATATTAGAAAAGTATTTCTTTTAAAAACACATGTAACTTAAAGAAAATGTCATTCAAATTTCAAATATATTATTATATTTCATTGTCTGGCGTTAAAAACATTTATTTATTTTCAAATAAATTTATGCATAAATATTGTATAAATAATAAATAATTTGAAAGCACTGCAAATTAATTAAGGAAAACCAACAACTACAACTGCAATCACATTAGAAATGTACCACAAAAATTTTAATTTCATTTTGGTTTGACTCAATACATACATACGATATTCTTTAATTTACAAAAATAAATATGAGAAAAATCATGAAGAAAATGTAAATTTTAGTACACTTGGAAAAAGAAGTAATAGAATGGGATTGTTTCAGAAAATTTACAAGCGTTTTTAAATAGTTTTAAATTGTAATTTATTTAAAATCATTTACCAATAATAAATTTTTCAATTCCTTTATGTATTTTTCAATTTCAACTAAAAGCAATACAGTAAGCTTTTTAGTGAAAACATTTTCTTTGGGTGAAAGCTTATTGTTGGTAACATAAAAAAAGGCTTTTGGTGATGTAAGCTATATAGTTGTAAAAGCTTTTTTGTGAAAAATGTCTTTCCAATAAAAGCTTTTTTGGTGAAAAAGCTCTTTTAAAAAAAATCTTTTATTGATAACATAATTTGAAAAAAAAAAGTTTATTTGTAAAAAAAACTTTTTTGAAAGAAGCATTCTGTAAAAAATATTTTTTTGTTCAAAAGCTCTTTCCATTCCAGTAAAAGCTTTTATTGGAAATATGATTTCTTGAAAAAACTTATTTTTTAAAAATTAAAAAGCTTTTTTATAATTGAAGCTTTATATAAGAAAAAGCTTTTTTTTAAAGAAGCATTTTGCGGAAAAATTGTTTTTGGTAAAAAAGCATTTTGTTTAAAAAATGGTTTTATTTTTATTTATAAAAAAAAACATTTTTATTGGACGATTACGAAAATGCTTTAAAAGAAAAAAAAAAAAATATTTTTAACAAATATTCATCTAAAACTGTGTTAGGATTTTATTTAAGGAAGCATCAATATGGTTTATCGCTCATAAATCTTTCTACTAAAGAACAATTTTTGAAATTTGTTATAAAATATTTGGATTCAAAACTATATTTCTGTCTTTTTATTTTACCGAACAATTTTCAGAATATAAAGTTTAAATATTATTTGTTTTGTTTTGAAAAAAGTTTTTTTTGCTAAAATAAGTTTTATCTGTAGCTTTAACCCTCCGACGGTTGAGTCATCCGTTGCCCTTATACGAAGTACAAGGTCCACAGAGACCTATTTCTATTTGTATGGAATTTTATATGAGAACGCATTTTTTTAAATTTTTTTGTTTTGATTTATTATTATTTACTAATTATACATCTATAATGAATGTTAGAAAAAAACTTAAGGAACACGTTTATGATGTGTTCAAACAATAAAACAAGCCAAAAGATTTCTTGAAATTTCAGTACAAGGTCCCAGCGAACCTTTTCACACATTCTCGTACTAAACACATAAAAATCTCCATAGAAGCTAAACTATTGGTCGAATCGCTTTGATTTTCTTTTAAACGATGCTAGATAAAATTTCCTTGGAATACATGTGGGGGCGGGTATACTTCCCATGGACCATCAAGGAGTAATTTCAGTTTGAAAATGAAAAAGGTCCTCAGGGACCTTCTCACCCGCCGGAGGATTAATTGAAAATAAAATTTGTTTGCGAAAAAAACTATTTTTTGTTAAAAAAAAGATTTTCGTAAAAGAATTTGTTTATTTTTAAATTACCATTTTTAGCATCGTTACATATATGTTTATTTTCAATTAAAGCTATTTGGACAAAAAAAAAAAAAAAATCATTTTAACAATTGGTTTGAAAATCACTCTTCTGACTTTTTATTTATTTTAAAAATTTAAAAAAAAAAACTATGTTAAATTTTCTCAGTGTTTTTTGTGTTAGCAAACAAAAATATTGCATTGTATATACAAAAGATTTTGATTTTTTTTTACTTTTCTGTTTCCACTTGTCTGTCAGTTTTTAAAAATTATTGGACATAATGCAACGGCTTCTGCAAACGTCATTTATTTGAAAAGAAAAATATTTTCGTTTTTAAATATTTATACAATAATGTAATTTTTTAAATAATTTAGATGTGTTTTATTATCACGAAAAATTATAGAAATAAAGTGAAATACTATAATTTACACTGTTAATCTAAAATACAACATAATAAAGACTGAGTGAGAACATATTTGAAGTAAGCGTCTTAGACTTTTTTGCTCTAGTGTTGATATATATGTACATTAGAGTGCTCCAAGATTGTATGGACGTAAAAAATTTTCTAGGTGCCCCCCTCTAGAATTGTTCTATGTATTGTAGAAATACGTTGTGTAAAATATTAGGATGATAGAATAACTTTAACTGGTGCCGCAACGAAGCCGAAATTTTCAGGTGCATTTACAAGGGCAAAAAATTAGATCTTTTCAGTTTTTGTTATAGTTGTGTATGATTTAGTTTAAAAGAATCGAAATATGTACATTATTATCGTTCTAATAAGCTATAGAAGACAAAAATTATTTAAAAAATGTTAAAGTTATTAAAAATTCGCCCGGCCATTAACGTGTCTCAGGCCACTAGAACAAGAAATGTAGGAACAAAATAAACATATTTTGAGAAATATTAAAACAAAAGCACATTTTTACTTGAAATATATCCATATGTACTTGTATATGAGTTTTTGTCTTCGTAGGATACCGTTAACCTATTCCCAGGGACAGCCAAAAAAATTTAATTTTTTAACGTCAGTTTCAAAACTCCAAATTCAATTTTTTAAAAATTTTCTTAAACAAATTTCCGAATTTTTTGATCATCACATTATGATTCGTCGAGAACATAATAGGAAATAAAAGTATGAAAAAAGTATGACAATATCTGCTGTAGTTTTTCTGTAAATAATTTTTTGGCCTTATTTTGGCGAATGAGCCGAATTTCCTTACTGTTATGAACTTTAAGTAAAATCTATTAAGAGTATTATAGTCCAGGTAAATTTAAATATAGTCTGAAAGTTTTACTAAAATCGGAAAACGTTAAACCTTATATCGTGAAGGTCAAAGGTCAATTTTTGCAATATCTGGAATTTCTCATGGAAATATAGCGAAATGTTATATATTTTTTGCCGATTTTGATGAAACATTTTCAACAAACGCTGAAACATTAATACTTTTGGAAGTTTTTTCTTCTACCTAAAATATATGTTTTTATTATAATTTTTTAGCTATCAGCCCTACTGTGTGGTATATACTAGAAAATATTTCGTTTATTTCTGTTCTTCGCATTTCACTAAACATTTTATAATTATGTATTTTAATGATTTAGTTGATGCTTTAATTGTTTGAAAACATTTTAGTTTTGTTTTATAATTTTCTTTTGTTGTGTTAGGTTTGTAAATATACTAAATATTACGAAAGTGCTAACAACTGAATAAATGCTAAATAAAACATTTTTGAATTTGTAAATTAAAGAAATGTTTCGACAAGTACTCAAATTTGCCATTTTTTATACATTGTTGTGGGTGGATTAAGTTGAGAAAATTAATATTTTATTTAATTGTTAAGATACCGAAAGAGAAAAGTCTTTGATATTTTAAAGGAATTTATGGAAAAATTATTTAAATTAAAAAAAAAATATATTTTTTTTATTTACATGAAGCTAATTTTTAAATTTAGAATAACATATTAATCGATCTCCGTTATAAAAGGGAATGTAAAATAATATAAAGTCAGTGTTTATTGTTGTTGTTTTGTTTATGCTTTGACATTTTTGCAAATAAATATTGAGTGTTTGTAATTCTTATTTTATTTGTATAATATATTTAGCTTTCCTAAAGCCTTTGGGAAAAGGCTTCTTCTATTGTCACACATTTCGCCAACATTAACATCAAAGTTAATATAATAAAAACAGCGAACGTGACACACTTTTAAAACCAAAACAAGTAAAAGAGCTATATTCGGCTGTGCCGAATATTATATACCATTAACCAAATTATATTTTAAAACAAAAATTTTAAATATTTTTAAGTAAACAAAATAATTTTTTTTTACGGCAAACATTTTTTTTTAAATTTAATTTTTAATTTTTTAAAATTTTTTTTTGTTTTTTTAATTTAAAAAAGAAAAAATAATTTTAATTTATTATGAAAAACATTTCATGACAAACAAGCTTTTTGGTGATAAAAAAAAAATTGGCTTAAAAAATATTCCTGATTTTTACCAATTGTAGGTCCGATTTATTTTGACCTTGCAAAGGTCTTTGAAATATCTATCATTAGATATCCATATTGTCTATATTAATGACTTAGTAATACAAAATAGGTTAAAAAATCTATGTTGTACTGGTTTTTTCCTTTGTCGAATCTTATATACCCAACAGTGTTGCCAATTTATCACTTTTTTGGCTACATTTAGCCCTTTTAAATCTTGTTTAGCCTGTAAAAGATTAAATTAGCCTTTTTTATTTTCATTTAGCCATACATGGCTAAATCAAAACTTATATATCTAATGATCTGAAATTTTCGCTGTTGAAAGTGAGTAAAATCGTTTTAAAAAATTGGCAGGAATATTATGACAAAAATTAACCAAAAAGGTTGAATCGTAAACAATTTAACCCTCCGTTAATCGCAATAATTTTCAATTGAGACTAGTTAGTCGCAATGTATCAAATTGATATTAATAAAGAAAAAGCAATATAAAATTCAAAGTCCTTAAAAGAGTAATAAACATAAAATTGCTGTAAAAATATATTTTTATCAAAAATATACCCTTCAAACTTGCTCTAGTTCTCAAATTATATCTTTAAATTTGTGCTCGAGTATTTTATAATTTATATCAAGGACGCATTCAAAATGCATGGTGTATTCTTGACTGGTACGCACAGTTTCTCAGAATCGTTTTTAATTGGCCAAAACTCTGTAGTTTTGAACCGATATTTTAGTATTTTATTTATGAAGATACAAATTATGCTTTACTTATTAAAAGGACTAAAAGAGTTAAAAATATGCTAAATATTATACTTATAAGTCTACACATATATTAGATTCATAAACATAAACGGTTAAATAAAAACAACTACAACAATTAAAAATTTAAATAAAAAAAAAATATAGAGAAAATTAGCATTATTTGAATAAAAATTGTTAATACATATTAAGAAATGTTCTACGGGCTAGTCCGGACACTTTCACTTGAGTGATTTTTTTTATCCTTAAAAGTTATGTTCCTCTAAAATTCAAATATCACGTAAATATAGTTGTTAAAAAATATTTTATAATACCTTAAATATAAACAGTACACTGGCCATGTATACTGTTTTTAAAGACTACAATCCAAGCAATTTAGCACAAACAAGTAAGAGAGTTATATTCGGCTGTGCCGAATCTTATATACCCTTCACCAAATTATACTTTAAAATAAAAATTTTAAATATTTTTAGGTAAACAAAATTAAATTTTTTTTTTCAAAATTTAAAAAAAAATTTTCAAAATTGTTTTCAATTTTTTTTTCGAAATTATTTTTCTTTAATTTTTTTCCATTTTTTTTTTAAATTTTGTTTAAGTTATTAGGGGAAAAAAAATTATAAAAAAAATTTTTGTGGTAAAAAAATATTCGGGTTCAAAAATAATTTCTCTGATTTGGACCCATTATAGGTCCAAATTAGTATATTCTTATATTAATCGTTGCAATGATCTTTGAAATATCTATCATTAGATATCCATATTGTCTATATTAATGACTTAGTAATCCATATATAATCAAAAATAGGCCAACAATTGAGGTTCTCCCGGTTTTTTCCTTATATCTCAGCCATTTGTGGGCCGATTTTCTGGATTTTAAATAGCGACTGAGTCGGAAGCATTCCCGAAATATTGATGTATCAATTATGTTTGTACGTTGTTTGGGGGCTACGGATAGTTGATTTCAACATACAGACGAACATGGCTATATCGACTTCGCTATATATCACGATCCAGAATATATACTTTGTGGGGACGCAAATGAAAAATGTAGAAATTACAAACGGAATGACAAACTTATATATACCCTTGCCACTCATGGTGAAGGGTATAAAAATATCAGCCACAATTGAAATAGGAGCATTTTGCAAGCAATGTGATAAATACGAGATTTTGTATTTGTAAATTTTTGTTCGTCCATTCAGCAGAGCCATTCTGAGTTATTTTGTTTATTAAATACATTTTTTTAACCATTTCTAAGCCGTTTTAACCCTTTTTTAGCCTTTTTTTGCAAACAATTTAGCCTTTTTTGTTCACCAAAAATTGGAAACATTGTAGTAATAGCCTTCTATGGGGACTTGACTCACTTATGATAGAATGCTTAATTTCATAAAACTTTAAATTACTTATGTCGAAATTTATGTTAATATACAAATTATTTATTGACAAAAAAATATTTTTCTGATATAGGGGTTATATGGGGGGTAGGGTTAATTATGGAAAGATCATTAAAGTTAGCACAAAGATTTAGGTTCATATAAAACTTATTGTTGTTCAATTCCATCATTATATTATTTATTATAAGTTAATTATGAATGTTCAAGTCATTTTCTGAGGCGGATCTTGTAAGGGGGCTAGGGACAAATTTTGCCAGATTTTGTCATACTTTACAGTATAATTTTTGAGTACTTTGAACTAGTTTGTGTAAAATTGTATCAGGATTGACGCATATTCAACATATTTATGACTTCCCATACAGTATTCCGGGGAAACATTTGTATGGGGGCTAGTTGAAATCATGAATCGATACTGCCTGTTTTCAGTTCAATACAAACCTTATGAACAGAGAGTATTTGCTAAAAATTTCAGCCAGCGTTTGTACTCTATCGTGTTTTCAACAGACAGACAGACGGAGGGACAAATCTAGATCGTCTTAGAATCTTATGAGTAACCGGAATATACATATACAGTAGCAGCCAGCTATTTAGGGAAAACTATTTGAATTATTTTAATCGACTGAATTTTAAGTGCGATAGTACCAAAACAAATGATATTTAGTATTACTGTTTTTTGTTGCTCAAAAATTTTTGGAAAAATCGGTACAATGGATACATGAACAAAGATATGTGGAAATACGTAGACCTGCCTCAGTGAACTTCCGCTGTTAATAACATGATATGGCCGAAACAAATGGAACTAAATATACGAAATTTGGTCTGAATATTTTCTAATAATAAAAATATAATTATACAAAAGTTAGGAAATATGTTTATGTAAAAAAAAAAATTTGGTCAAGTTGTAGAAAAACCGTATGTCTTCGTGCTGAATATGTATGAATTGATACAGCTGAATAAAACACACTTATGTGTTAAAACAATCCTTTTGCATATATACATTTGTGGAAATATTTGTAAAATTAATTGAGAATTTCATGGAATATAGCAAACAATTTTGTCCCTAATTAGCTGGCCACCACTGTATATGTACTACGTGTTATAAACGGAGTGAAGAAATGTAATTAAAAGTTAGCTAAGAATCCTATACTTAGGTAACTTTCAATGACATTTTTTTTTTTGTTTAACAAGGATTAGCTAAAAATACTTTATGAATATTACAAAAAATATTGTAATTTTCTTTATATAATGTTATAAAAAATCATTTATTTTTTAACATTTAAATTTTCAGTCCCAGTGGACCTTTCTGTGAAAATGCCCATATATAAAAGTATATAAAAGAATCTTTATCTATACATCACTTTACAAATGTTTCATAACTTTTGCACACTCTTGAAGTCCTAGCTCTAATAAAACATTTGCGCATAATTTTCCTCATAATTGTGTTAACGTTGATTTATGAGTGAAAACCTTAATATATAATGAACAAATTTTTCAGCATGTTGTTGCTCGAGAATTTACCAGCAATTCATTAAATTTATAGACCCTAATGCATGTATTAAAGACAATTTATGTATTTACGTTTTTTCTTTTTCCTGAACATTTTTGCATACTAGCAATTTTCCTAAAGTACTTTTTATACACACAAACTCTCACAAATGTAGTTCATAAGCTGTTAGTAGGCTATACAAAAAACAAAAAAAAAAAAAACAACAACAAAATAATGTAACACCAACTGCTTTATCAGCAGTTTAATATAGGAATAAATTTCAATTCTAAACATCTACTGGGCTGCATATAGTCGATTTAAACAACGTGTTTGTAGTTTTTATGTGCCATTAATAAAATACTCTGAATTCATGACATTAATAATTTCGAAAAGCTTAGGGTAGAAAAAGGGGTTACAGAGAGCGAGAGCGAAAGAGACAGAAACATCATAATGTTTACGTTAATTGCTGGCATCATCATTATTATATTGCATGTGGCTGGCAGAAGAGATGTGTCACTATATGCTTTTTTCATATGAGTATAAATGTGTATGAATTCTATGATGATTTCAATGACCCATTATTGCACTTAAAGAACAGTAAATGGCTATAAAAACCATATGGTTGGAAGCCCATTAAATAACGCCAATACCACAGATTTTATATGTACATGATACGTATAATAATAAAAAGTATAAGTTCGTTATTTAAAACAAAAGTTAATTTAAGGGAAAAAATCATTGTTTACGGAAATTTAAAGCTTTTAAGTAAAACAAGTTAAAGCAGTGGTCGGCATAAAGTGAATATGGAACATGTTTTGTAACATGTACTTACTTTTCTTTACTTTTCTATTGTAATCTATTTAGCTATTGATTGTGATATTTTTTTAAATTCAAAATTTTTTATGAAATTCCGACCACTGCCGATCTCTGAATTGTGCAGCATCTTATATGTCCATCTTCAGGCATATAACGATAATGTGATGTAAATGATCTACATATCTCAAATATGTATGTGAGCAACACTATAAATACACATGTGATTTGCAAAGCGTCACGTTCTCTATCGTGAAAGTATATTTCTTGTTAAAACAAATGTATTTTGCCCATCTCATTATGCATATTAGAATAATAATAACATGCATATTTAGATTAGAAGAAACGCCAAAAGAAAAAGCAAGCTAAACTCCGGTACATTGAAAAAATTAAAAGAAATTCACTATGTCCGTGATAAAATCCATCAAATGAGCTCCAAACCGGTTTCATTAGAAAGTCAATTTTGTGTACATGATTTAAGACACCATTCAGTCCATTCGTGAACCGGATTTTAGAATTTTCCCACAAAATTTTTTTCCCAATTTTAAACTTTTTAAAATTCGTTTATGTTGAAATTTTGTATGTTTCCGATGTGTAGATCTACTAAGGGGGTAAAATTGGGAAATTGTTAAAAAAGTGTTTTTTATAATTCCCATCCCTTATCCCGGGTAAATAATAATAATTGTGAAGCATATGTCGAAAGTACATGAACTTAATTTTATCACAAGCTTGATAGAAAATATGTCGTGTGCTAAACCATATTGCGGAATGTCAAATGAAGAACGAATGCAAATATGAATATTACCAATTCGCAGATTTTTGCATTTGTCTAAACAATTTGTATACCCTTTACCATGAGTGGCAAGGGTATATATAAGTTTGTTATTGGGTTTGTAATTTCTACATTTTTCATTTCATATATACTTATACATTTTTTCAAAGTATAAGTATATATTCTGAATCGTTATAGAAAGCGAAGTCGATATAGCTATGTTCGTCTGTCTGTCTGTCCGTCTGTATGTTGAAATCAACTTTCCGTAGCCCCCACATAACTTACAAACATAATTGATACATCAATATATCGGGAATTCTTCCGGCTCGGTCGCTATTTAAAATCGAGAAAATCGGCCCACAAATAGCTGAGATATAACGATAACACCGGGACAACCTCGATTTTTGGCTTATTTTTGATCTATATCTGGATTATTAAGACATTAATATAGACAGTATGCATATAATGATAGATATTTCAAAGTCCATTGCAACAAAATGGATCAAAATCAAGAAAAATATTTTATAACCCGAATTTTTTTTTTACCAAAAAAAATTTTTTTTCATTAATTTTTTTTGTCATAAATTTTTTTTTTCACTAATAATTTAAAAAAAAAATTGGAAAAAACATTTTCGAAAAAGAAAAAAAAATTGAAAAAAAATTTTGTTTTTAATTTTGAAAAACCATTTTCAAAAAAAAAATAATAATAATTTTTACATATTACGGGTACACATTTTTGTTCATTATGTATTACAACATTTATCTGATTCAATTTTTTTATGCATAAAATTTTTATTGGGAATAAAATACATGTCCAATCAAAGTCTTACATATGTTTTTGAGAAATCTTTTAACGGTTCAACATAGTTTACTCATTTTTAGAGTTAGTTTAGTTCATATCGTGTTTTATTCTGTGAGAATTTAGAATTCAGGAGCCCTCAGTCCAACTACGAAACCATACAAATGCAGGTAAACTTAAAAATAGCTAAGGTATGATTATGTACAATTTAATTAAGATTGAACGTTTTTATTTATTATTACCAAATAAAATATTTGTAAATAACTGTGCTGTGGTGTTGAAAAATTATATAATTTAATACCCGCTTACTAACACCTAAAATAGTATTAAAGACTTCTTGGAAAAAACTGTATTTTTTATATTTTAAATTAAACCCAAATTTTGCCTTCCGTATCAGAAGTTCTAACTTGTTTACAAAAAAAAAAATCCTTAAAAATATATTGATATAAATTATTGAACAAAAAAAACTTAAACTGCTGAAACAAATAAAAATATTTGAATATTTTTTTATGTTTATGGTTCTGCTTTAAATATTTATATGTTTTGTTGTTATTTTTGCTTTCATTCATAAATTAAAACAACAAAGGCCATTCATTACTTTTTGGCATATTTAGAACATGTTAATAAATAAAAAAAAAAGTTTCCACAACAACAGCAACAAAAACTACAATAAAACAGAAAAATAAGCCCAAATAAAAAAAGCAAAAACGACCTCAGTGACAAAACAAATGTACAATAAAACATCGAAACACTCAACTATAATAAATTTTCTATATACAGACCTACATACACATACAGACAAGAAATATACATTCTTTAAAAAAAAATATCCTTTTAAAAGAATTCTTTTAATGTTTTTTTATTCAGAATATTGCTGTTGTACAAGACAGTTGTTGTTGTTATTTGAGTTCTCCCTATCAAAGCCAATCAAATGTAACATGAACTAAAATGTTTTACTTGAATCTAAAAACAAAAAAAAAAAAACGCCGAAAAATGGTTTTTGAAAAGAAAAATTGTTTGAAACGGATATTGCCCCAAAAGTATACAATTGTTCGATAAACCGGAAATGAACCAAAAACAACAAGAATAAGAACAAAACACACAAAACAAAAATACAAACAAAACAAAGGATAACAACAGAAGCAAAAAAATGCTTGTTGTTGTTTTTTCTTCTTCCTATTTAACCTCAACAACTCTAGTATAAGAAGAAAAAAAACTTAACATTGATTGTTACGTGGTATGTAAAAAGGTCTCCTTTTATGTCAATTCTACCAAACCAGGTTATATTTCTTTGTAAATAGTTTGTTGCCTGAGAACAAATTCCATTGGCCATAGTTTTAAAATACTTTGAAAAAAATGTCTTTCTTTATTTATCTTTTACTTTCCTTTAAAGCCAACTGCTAGGAAAACCTATATGCTTGACAATGTAGTTGAATTTCGATATATGTATGAATCATCAAGCATTTGAAAAATAAATAAAACAAATATTTATTATATTTCATAAATATTTTACATAATTTTATTGTTTGAAAGTTTATCCTTAGAAGTTTCTTTAAGTGACCATTGTTCCCTTAACAACTCCTCCTGCTCTGGTACTATTTTCAAATATGTTGTGCGCTTGTTGTGTTTCAGCTTTTTGTTGCCCGGCAATTGCAAGTTTTTCCAAGATTTATATGGCTTTTGGAAGCTGTTGTAGTTTTTGTGTACTACCAGTTGTTTTATTTTAAATTAAACATAATAATGTTATTATTTATTTGTTTTAGTGATTGTCTAAACGTTAATTTATTTGTGGCTTTAATTTGTTTGCAAACTTTGATAGAGACATACGTTTATATTCTATGAAAAACAAATAAATAAAATAAATGATGCTCGTTTTGATATATATTATTAAGTGCAACAAATTAGGGAGATATCAGCCATCAGCTAAAGTGACAAAATACCATCTAGATGAGAAAAATCAAAAATTTTGTAGAAAACTATTTTTTGAAATATGTACAATGAAATTAAAAAAAAAAAAATATTTATTTTTTGCCGAATACTTCTTTAGCAAGGTTTATTCAACAATAATGTTTTTTAACAAAATTTTGGTTTTTGAGAAATAGGCCTTTGAAGTTTTGAAAGAAATGTCATTTATTCATATAAATATCTTTATGATCCAAATGTTGTTTAAAAGTTGTATGGTTTAAAAGTTATGTACAGTTATGTATGAACACTTTTGTGAAATTTTATATCTTTTTTAAATTTTCATATTTTTGGAAAAAAGTCTATGAATGGATAAGCACATGAAATATTGGGTTTGCGACTTATTTTGAAACATTTATCTATATATATAAAAGAGTAACGTTACTGACTGACTAATTCATCATCTCACAGCCCAAACGACTGAAGTTAGAAATTTTAACTGTGGGTTCATCCCTCCCCAAAACGATCCACTAAGAAGGGATTTTTGGAAATACGAAAGTTAGGGGGTAAAAAAGGGTAAAAACGGGTAAATTTGGTAACCTTATATCTTAAAAACTAATAAAGATACAAAAAAAAAAAAAAAAACTTACAATAGCATGTTACTCCATTTAAAAAATAAGCTGACAGGTGTCTGGTACTTTTTCGAAATTCGAACCTTTTAGGAGATAAAACGGGTAAAAACTGTATTTTGGTACTTTTTGCACCTTATGTATCTTTTAAACCAATAAAAATAGAAAAAAAATGTTAAATCATATTCTTTACTTATCAAAAAATAACAAATATATATTTGGTACTTTTTGGAAATTCGAATCCTTAAGCGATAAAAATTGTCTTTATTTTTGGTACTTTTTCAATAAAATATGTTTTTCTATAAATTGACATAGCCATACGAATATTTTATTATGAGCTCCCACAATGATACGGAAATTTATTTTAATAAAATTTTACCACCAAAAGGTACCAAAAAGGGGGTAAAATCGGGAAAATACATTTTATTTTGAATTATTAAGCCAATTTTGATAATTTTTTTAACATTGGTTCCTAGATTCATACTAAAATTAACTAACGGAGTCCTATTTGGAACTCCAGTGCCAAGGTGGGCCAAATCCGTTTAAACAGTTTGATACTTTTATTAAATATATTTTTTTCTTGAGCACATTAACACAGATTTTAATCGTTTGAGACTAAGCACAAACATATTTGGCAAAATGGAGTAATTAAATTTGAAACTTCAAGAAGGAAAAGTGAAATTGGTACTTTTCTCTTATTGGTACTTTTTTAATATTTTAAATTATTTAACTTATCCATATTAAAGTTAGCTGATATGTAACTGAGTGCAACTAGAGTTAGGAATAGGGGATAATATAGAGGTGCCAACATGTGAGAACTGTTCTAACTTCTAATGGTATTTTTTTTTTTTTAATAATGCACCTAGAAATAAGAAATTAAGCATATATTGTTCTGCGTTAATAAGAATCCAAGGGGGAGATTTTATGGTACTTTTTTATTCTAATAGTACTTTTTGCATTCATTTATAATAAGGAACCTGGAATCATGAAATTAGACACATACGATCTTGAATGAATTAGAATTCGAATAAATACCTACACCCTATTTAGTGATACTTTTTTCCTTCTAATGGTACTTTTTAGGTACTTTTTCTTTATTCGAATGAAACATGAAATTGAGCTTATATGGTCATAAGTGAGTGAGACTTCATGAGGGAAACTTTATCTAGCTTTTCTTTATTCGAATGGTACTTTTTGAATTCTCTTCACCAATGAACATAAGAACATAAAATAAAGTTTAAGTGGACCTGAACGTATAAGAATACTTTTATTTATTTTAGTGGTACTTTTTGATTTTTTTATAATAATAGACCTTGAAAAATTAAATTAAATAGGAATCAGATGGAATAGGAAAATAAATATTTTAATAATTATGTACAAACATTATTAGCTAATCAAATTATTTGGTAAGTTAAGATGTTTCATGCTCCTTAAATAACACATTTTTTAATTGTACATTGATGTACTTTTATTTTAATATCACAGTATACGCTAAAAAAGTAGCGGATAATATGCTAGTACAATATGAATTTATTCAAAGTGTAGCTATGACCTTTTCCCATCTTTCTGTCAACATATGGATTCCGAGCAAAAAGAACTGATCTTTTTTTGAGGACAAGAACGCATCAAACCAATATCGGATACTCTGTTTTAAAATGAAGCGTATCCCTGAGAGAGCGTTCTGCATCGATGGAATCAAATGGTAATCGAAGTTGTAATGACGGAATATTAAGTTTTCATGTCTGGCCACAAACGAATCAGTTGCGTTCGATATAGGTTATCCGTGATGGTCTGGCAGATTTGAACAGCTCATTTTTTTGTTTTTGCTTCACTGTATTTCACTTTTACTTATGTGCTCAATTATAACTACGAGGAAATAAACAAGCAACGTCAAAAAATAAAAAAAAAATACTTATTAGCAATAGTGGTACTGTGAGATGTTCTTTGCTTGCGCAGTCAAGCACAGCTATTAATTTCAAAACTCACAGCATTTCAGTATTTGTAGTTTCTCATCTCCGATTTTAACGAATTTTACCACTGTCATTATGTATTTCTAAACAAGTGTGTATAGTTAAAGTTTGAAGACCAATAATTGGAGGCATTACTTCATGAAGATTGTTGTAAAACTCAACAAGAGGTTTCAAAATCATTGGTAGCTAATCAAGCAGTAATTTGAAAAAGTTTGCGAGCAGCAGTATTCATCCAAAAGCAGAGAAATTGGGTATCATACGAATTGAAGCCGAGAGACCATGAAAGACGATTTTGCATGTCCGTAATGAAAATCATTATTGTACCGAATCATTACTTGCGATAACAAATCCTTCAAAATAAATGCTAAAAAATGTGAAAAAAAATTCGAGCGTTATTAAGTCATACATACAGTATTTTCCAGTCACATATGTTATAAAGATTAGTTCATAAAATGTCATATAGTGCTTCAATAACTTTGACTCTTTAAATAATCCCACTAATAACGAACTCAGGTTTTAGCCATATAAATATGAATATTAAACTAATTGCAACATTCGTTTTCAGTGGTGCTAACCGTTTTTTTATGCATCTTAAACTAATCGCAACATTCGTTTTATAAAAATTTAACTTACGATAGCGAATGTGACACACTTTGAAAATCAAAATAGAAGATCTAGTGTGATTATCGCGGAGAAGTGATAACTAACGGTGATTTAGGTACAAGAAGATGAACGGAATCATATAAAAAATTTACTGTTTAATGTTTGTGTATTAATTTATTAATGATAAAAAGATGTCTGTTAAAAATTCACGATGAAATCATTTTAGAGTAGTGTAATATTCACACTATCCAGTGTACTGTAATTTCATACAATGACCAACAAAGTATGTTTATTTTTGGAAAGAGATTAGAAAAACAATCACTTGATAAACCTTTGATTAGCCATTTATTTGCTAAATAGCTTATTTATTCAAAATATGCTGAATAATCCTTTTTATTTCATTTTAAATGCCTCTATTGTGTTAATTGGCCTTCAAATGTTTCAACACACACAGACAGAATTATATAAGCCAAAAGTATGTTTGTCCTTTATTAAGGCCTTGATTGTTGTTCAGAAAATAAATGTGTAAAAAAAAAATAAACAAAATAATTCAAAAACCCTTTTACTTGTATATCCTTCATATTTCAAGGGTTTTTTAATGTTTACATTTTTCTCTTTTAGAAAGCAAAAACGTAAAATTTATTTAACATGTATGTATGTGTAAGTATGAATGTGTTTGCATATAATTAGCAAATAAGCTACTCTCATACAATTTTGTACCAACAACTAAGTGCAAGTGTTTTGTTTGACGTTTGTTTAACCTCCAGAATTTAAATGCCCCACGGTTCCATGTGATTTTAATTAACATTAATGTTTGTCATTGCCTTGAAAATTTCGACAGTTCATTTAATATTATGTTATTCATTAATCCATCAAAAGAAAGATTTCGTAACGCAATTTTGCAATTATTATATTTTTGAATTACCAACCACTTCAAATTTCTATAAATTTTATCTAGATGGAAATATAACGACACATGGTAATACGATCAATGATCACCAAAGGCTTTAGCAGCTTTAATGTTTATAATGTTGTCATGCTTATAATAATTGATGCTGATATGTCTTCCTTTTTTTTATTTTGATCAAGATATATGGTCAATTCAGAAGGTCTCTTATCAGTCATATTGTCATAATATCGTAATATATCACGACTCGGCGGCTCGGTTTAATCGACTCTTAGGCATTTGGCGTTGGTCTCTTCTGATTCGTTACGATATCACAATAAAGATAACATAGAAAGTAGTATTATTTAAGGATATTTTTTGCTTGAAAAGCAATAAAAACCATTGTGAAATATTAGGACATTATGACAATATGACATGATAAGAGACCTTGTGAATTGACCAAATATCTTGATCAAAATAAAAAAAACTGAAGACATATCAGCATTAATTACACTGTGCTAGTTGAAAAAAACTGTCAAGCGGGTTTAACTAATTCGGGTACGCTGAATTCAGTGGTGCTAACTGTTTTTTTAGGTTAACTCGTATTTTAGGGATGTACCGTTATATCGATAATGGAGGATGTTGCACAACATATATTCGCATAACTCAAAAACGGTTTAGTTTATTAAACAAACTGAAAAAACCTTTAAGCAAGGATTAACATGTTTTTAATCTTCTCAGTCGTATTAGAAATAAACATTTTTTTGGGCAAAAAAAAAAAAAAAATTTGCAAAATTTCGAAATTTTTGTTTTTAAAACGACATGAAAATTTGGAAAATGAAGCTACGCTGTTAAATTTTCCTGAGCGCATAGAAAACAAAGTTCCAAACAAAATAAGCTCTAAATTATTAAAATCTGTTTACAACTTTTGATTTTATAAACAAAAGAGGAAGCAAATATCCCCTTATAACATTTTAAAATTTTTTCCCATATTTTTGCAAAAAGTCTTCTATAAATTTTTCAATTCTTAAAAATTGTATACATTTTTGAAAAGAAGACACAATTTCCTATACGTTGACATATAACAACTATATATTGTCTTTTCCACTAGTTAAATTTATGGATTCAAAATCAATAATAAACAGAAAATTTACAGAATCCTGCTGTTTTGTAATATTTTTTTGTGCATTGCCGACTATTGCAGTACTAAACATAGAAGAATACTGCACGATGTAGCTAATTACTACGAGTTTTGAATTTTGATCTAAGGATTCTAGTAGAAGTGATAATCGGCCATTGTTTAATTGGGGCCTTCAAAGGCAAATGGGATAACGACACACAGGATTTATATAGGGTGTGTGGGGATATAGAGGAGCTAGAGACATTGGAACACATCATGTGCAACTGCCCTAGGTTACAGAGTCTTAGTCTTAAATGGCTAGGAAACAGATTTGCGGACGAACTCAGTAATGTAGGGAATATTTGTTTTATCTTTTCTGTATAAAATCATTTAGGGCTTGTTTTGTTTGGAACTTCGTTTTGAATTAATTACATTTGTGATTGAATCAATTACAATTGTAACTGAATAATCACAAATGTAATTAATTCAATGATAAAATAAATGTATTTATTTACTAAGAAATTTAATCACATACAAAAGTAGTTGATTGACTTACTTAAAAAATTAAATCCATTTTTAATGCCTGTTATATAGCTCTTCAGCTAAGTAAGAGTCTATAATTATTTGGTATACGCTTTTAAAGAAACATTTTATTAAATTAATGCTTTAAGAGTTCTTAAACCATCAACATTTTTTTTACCTTATTGTAGAGTAAAATTCCTTTTAATGAAATCCTTTGTATTAAGTTTATAATAAAAATGTTAAAAATAAAATACCAGAAACATCATTTCATATAAAATTATAATGTGTCCATGAAAAAAATTTCACATTGAAGTATTTTTTATTAACACGCAGTCAGTTTGCGCCAATTATACCACAAAATAACAAGGGCCATAACCTTAAAAAAGCCAGCAATAACAACTACTACAACAATAATAAAAGCAATTTAAAATGCAATATAAAAAAGGAGTAAAAATTTCAATTCCACTGCCACTTCCATTTTCTCACAAAAACACAAACACCTATACTTACACTCTCTTTTACACACAAACACACACGCACATGACGAGAAAAATAAATTAACTGACCTTTTTAATATGAAATACTTTTACTCCTTAAGCTTTTCCATACAATTCACCTCCTCAGTGAGATTATAGGAAAAACAGAAATTGCTGTAAGTGGAAAAAGGGAAACATCTAAAATGTATTTAAATTCAAATTGGTAGATGATCTGCAAAGTATTTTAATCACCTGCTAAAATGCTCAGTGTACAGTTTATTTACTTGCTTTCGCAATCAGCAGTAAACATTTCATTTATTAATTTAACACACAAAAGGAGGGAATGTTTAATAGTAAATTAACACTAATCATGCCAATGTGTTGTTGCAAGTGCTTCAGTGCAACAAAACTATTGTGTTCATTTGTAGTGTCAAATTGCGATTGTGCTGAGCTTAGAGTGCCGTTGTAGGGGGAGATAAGAAGGAAAATAGCGTAAAATTAAACCAAAATGAATTGTTTGGCGTTAACAACCTTAAGCGCATAATAAACAGTTAAATTTGCAGTGTGCACACATATATACAAACGTTTGCAATATCGCTTAATAAAATAAATGTCTACACTGAAACTCCTGCTGAAAGTCAGAGCTAATATTAGTGAATTGTTTTTGAGAGAAATGCTAAAATAGGCAAAGTATAAAAACTGATTTTTTCTGAGAATTTAATTTTAAATATGTATAACAATAGAACAGAAATTAGATTTTTAAATTTTTATCAAAAAGCTTTATTTCCAAAGAACTTTTATTTTTGCTTATTTTTAATTATTTAATGTTTTTAGCAAAAAAAATTATACTTATTAAAAAGCTTTCTTCGTAAAAAAGTTTTCATTAAAATGCTTTTATGAAAAGAAACAAGTTTTTATTAAAAAGCTTTTATATGAAGAAACAAGTTTTTATTTAAAAGCTTTTATATGAAGAAAAAGTTTTTATCAAAAAGCTTTTAGAGGAAGAAAAAAGTTTTTATTAAAAAGCTTTCTTTGTAAAAAAGCTTCTACAGGAAGAAACATGTTTTTATCAAAAAGCTTTTATAGGATGAAACATGTTTTCTTCAAAAAGGTTTAATGAGTGAATTTTTTTTTTTTTTTGAGAGAAATGCTGAAATAGGCTAAGTATAAGAACTGATTTTTTCTGAGAATTTAATTGAAATTTGTATATAGAACAGAAATTTGTTTTTTAAGTTTTTATCAAAAAGCTTTCTTCGTAAAAAAGCTTCTATAGGAAGAAACATGTTTTCATCAAAAGCTTTTATAGGCTGAAACTTGTTTTCTTCAAAAAGCTTTAATAAAAATAGTTTTCATAAAGCTCTTTTTAAAAAGTGTGTATCATAAAGCTTTCTAAAAGTTTGTATCATAAAGCTATTTTTTGTTTTTGTTAAAGCTCATTAATAAATGCTTTTTTAGAAAATGTTTTTATTATAAAGTTGTTTTAAGTTTTAATAAAGCTTTTTTTAAAGTGGTTATCAGATAGCATTTTTAGAAATAGTTTTGTTGTAAAGTTTTTTTCGTAAAATATTTGTATAAAAAAAACTTTAAAAAGAGTTTTTATCAAAAAGCTTTTTTTAAAAATAGTTTTTAACATAAAGGTTTTTTTAAGTTTTTATCATTAGGCTCTTTTGTTTTATCATATTTTCTTTTATTAAAAATTTTAATCATAAAGCTTTTTTTAAGAAAAAATTATCATGTAGCTTTTTTTTACAAATTAATTTTTATAATTTTGTTTTTTAAAGAAAAAAGTTTTTACCAAAAAAGCTTTTGAATTTTTTTGTTCAAGCTTGTTTTATGAACAAAATGGTTGTGTTTGTTAAAAAGGTCTTTTATATGAACCGCGTTTTATTTGATTTAAAAAGCTTTTTATGAGAAAGCGATTATTAATAAAAACAAATACTAAGAGTAAAGGGGGACACTGAAAGCTTCTAATAGTTATGAGGACAACTTAGGTCAAATGAGAGGTCATTTCATTTGATTTATGAGCCGAATTTGTTGATTTTTATATGCTTTGTTAATTCGAGTTCCCTATCTATAAAGATACGGAACATACATATATGCACTTTAGAAGTTTACAAATGAATAATACAAACGAATAACAAACTTAATTTAGTAAAGTCTTTATTCTTTAAAAGATCTGCTTCCAAGAAAGACACTCACGTAAAATCGTACAACGTTGTACGCAGCAGAAAAACTGCGATGAAGATGATAAAAAAGTAATGCAGCCAGTAGTGTTGAAATTGCATTTAGGGTGCAATAAACGTTGAGCAAGAGATTTATGAATAAATTTGCCACATTTCTCTAGCAGATCTCAAACATTTTCAAAAACTCCATTAACCTCTATACCCTTGCTAGTTTGGTTGGGTCTAGTTGGGTGCGCTTCAATTAAGCGGTGTTTGTTGACTGGCATTTAAATTGTTGGACGCGGGAAATTTTAAACAAATATTTTTATAAAATATTTATGTATGATTTAAATATTAAATTTCAAATATTTATAAAGCAATTTGTGGATTTTCAATAGTAAAAAATTTATTGCTTTATAGAATATTTGTTTTTAAACAAATGTTTTAATAATTGTTTCTAAACTGAGATATGGTGATTTTAATATATTATAAAATATTTTGTTTTAAATTATGATAGCTGCAAACTATTTCGTTATATATTTTAGCTCCATTTTATAAAGAATTCATTTAGCTGATTTAATAAGTAGAGGTCATTATATTTCTGCTCTAGCCAATTTCTAAACTCAGCAAACATACATATGTATGTATATAAGAGTGCTTCTACGTTTACTATAATAAATGGAACACTTGAACTAGATTTTCTTTTACGAGGCAACAAAATGTTACCATTTTGTTTTATTTTTATTTCCTTTTTTTTGTTTGCTCCATTTTGCCTTTAACAGCTGTAAGTAATGTATGTCATTACACTGGTGTTGGTGTTAGTGTTGCAGTAAATTGGAGTACAAGTGTCTGTTAAATGTAAATGTGTAAATATGTGTGTGTATCTGTATGTTCTAATGTATGTATTTGTATCCTCTTTGCATGAAACGATATGATCTGATGTTTAGCAAGTGCCATACAACTAGTACTATTACTACTGTGTATATAAATGTTTAAAAGTATAGAATAAATTGTTTCTTTATCGTATTTGCTACGACATTATATCGTAAGTAAAATTACAAAATTTTATATATATGTATGTTCTATACATGTATACTAAGGTGGCGCCAAGTTCCAAAATTGCTTTTCGTTTTCTAAACACCAAATGCTTAAAATTTGAGCAAAATAGGTTGCATTTTATTTGAACGTCAAAATAAAAATATTTTCCTAAAAATCTAAAAAAATTAAATTTTACACAAAACTTGAAACTTCAAAAAAAATGGGCAACTTCTAAACCTTATCCGATTTGTCTCAAATTTTCAGCATATGGAGAACAATTTTAGATATTGAAAGCATCGAAAATCTAAAAAGTGCATAATAAGGACCACCCTAATGTACATGTATATACATATATAATAATGAATATTTGTATGAGTATGTGCGTGTGTTCATAAACTTGTCGTTTAGTATTTCAACGTTTCACTACTTTTACTATTTTTTCTATTTAACGTGAGAACAAAAAAATATAAAAAAAAGTTGACAACTATTAAATTTGCAATTACTCGTGTATTTGATTTAGTGTCATTCACTTATCGCTAACAATTTTAAAACACACTTAAATTCACACACATACACGAACAGTTATTTATACATGCGTTTATTGTAAATGTACATTAGGAGGGCTCCTTTTTCTATAAAAATCTGTGTTATACACAAAGTTTTCTATGGAAAACTGTGTTATACACAAAGTTTTCTATAAAAAACAGTGTTATACACAAAGTTTTCTATAGAAAACAGTGTTATACAAAAAGTTTTCTATAGAAAAGTGTGTTATACACATAGTTTTCTATAGAAAACTGTGTTATACACAAAGTTTTCTATAGAAAACAGTGTTATGCACAAAGTTTTCTATAGAAAACTGTGTTATACACAAAGTTTTCTGCAGAAGACCGTGTTATACACAAAGTTTTCTATAGAAAACTGTGTTGTACACAAAGTTTTCTATAGAAAACTGTGTTATACACAAAGTTTTCTATAGAAAACTGTGTTATACACAAAGTTTTCTATAGAAAACTGTGTTATACACAAAGTTTTCTATAGAAAACTGTGTTATACACAAAGTTTTCTATAGAAAACTGTGTTATACACAAAGTTTTCTATAGAAAACTGTGTTATACACAAAGTTTTCTATAGAAAACTGTGTTATACACAAAGTTTTTTTATAGAAAAGTGTGTTATACACAAAGTTTTCTATAGAAAACTGTGTTATACACAAAGTTTTTTTATAGAAAAGTGTGTTATACACAAAGTTTTCTATAGAAAACTGTGTTATACATAAAGTTTTCTATAGAAAACTGTATTATACATAAAGTTTTCTATAGAAAACTGTGTTATACATAAAGTTTTCTATAGAAAACTGTGTTATACACAAAGTTTTCTGTGTTGTACACAAAGTTTTCTATAGAAAACTGTGTTATACACAAAGTTTTCTATAGAAAACAGTGTTATACACAAAATTCACAAAACGTTCTGTTATACTCAAAATTTCCCGTATAAAGTAGGAATATGTAAATTTTTTGATGTAAAACTATTTGGGGAGTACCTGGTACTTTTGTTAATATATGATATAGTATTAAAAGAAAGTTAGTGGTCTGTTAAGTTGGTGAATGAATAATAAACTCTGTTAATTGAAGATTAAATCGGTATGATTGATGGCCAGGAGTCAATATTTGTGGCTGACGTAGAACCCGATATGGATGGTGAAAATTGCGAGATGTACTTTAAATTTAGTTTAGTGTTTACATGGACATCCAAACGGAGGGACGTTAGGTTGGGTTTGGGATCATTATTTTTATACATCATAATCAAAATCATTTTGAAAGCTAAATACCAAACATGAGAAAGAATCTTAAAATCTTTACAGCAGCGAGTAAATTATCATACATTTTTAATTTACATGAAATCATTAAAAACAATTTAAGCTAGAAAAAATTGGACCCATCCTAATATAAAAAACTAAACTGAATATGACATTTAGCCAGAGGTTATAAATAATGCAGTCTTTGCGACATTGGATCCTCGTTGGATGAAACCTTAAAACTACATTATTTACTAAGGCAAGGTATTTAAACCACATGAGATCTAAATACTTGATATTTGATATCTAAAATTGTTAATGTATATATCGAAATTAAAATGCAGATAATGCCCAAATGTATAAAAAATCTCCCGCAGTATTTATCGCTGACGAAATCTTTAAACCTATATACCCCTCCAGTTGTTAGTGAAAACAAATAGAATTTTAGCTTTTAAAACTCTGCCAAAACTGTCGATATCTGATATAGAGGAAGTTGGTGTGATGAGTTGCTGTTATTGCTGCTGGTGTTTGTGTTGACGGTACTATGATTTTTTAGTTTGTTGTCAACATTCGTCAGTTCAAATGTTATTGCTAGAAGCATTACATACACATACACTCTATCTCTTTCTATCTCGCATGCACTTTGTTTCGTTCCATTTCAGCTGAAATTAAATTGCTAAATACAGCGAGAACAAAAAATCTGACAACTTACTTGTTGCAAATTGCCAGAGTTGTAAATTAAATTAAATGATGTATTTTTTCTACAATATAACAATATTAAATAGAAAAAATTTTAATAAATGAACTGTTTTTTATCTAACAGTTACTCAATGAGAGTTAACAAAATATTGTGCTTGAAATGGAAATTGCTGAAATTGAGATTGAGTTGTCTAGCACAAATATATTAAAGTTTTTCTTCAGAAAACTGCTTACAACTTTAGATAAACTGTCTAACTGGTTACATCTTTAAAGCACATTATGAGCTTAATGAAGAGTTCGAGTAGATTTTACTATGGTACAACAATTGTCTAATAGATCTAAAGTGATGATTTTGTCTCTAAAATCTTATTGTATAGAATGTAGAATAAACTATAGTCAATGCTATAGACTAGACCCTAGTCGAGACTATAGAAGAGACCAAAGGACATAATGGAGACTATAGGATAGACTATAGTCGACAATGTAAAGGATTTCAGTAAAAATACCATTGTTGTTGTTGTGTTTGTAGAGCAAATATCCACTTTAGATGTCATTTAGATATTGTGAATAGCAAACATAATTTTCAATTTCTATAATAACACATAACTAGCAGCATACATGGCATCTAGATAGGTAACAGAGAGCCAAAGATCTAAGTCTGTTGTATTTCTTTATTGTATCACCCGTATGTGTGAAAAGAGAGTCATTTTTTCCATTAATATTTCTCTATGACTCACACTATCTCAAAAGTTTCTCTATCTCATTTTGATTTATATTATATATTTAATTTATAAACATAAAGTCACTTACTGACAACTTGCTGATTTTGAAAAGTTGGCATTTGCTCTTTTATTTCAACTAATAAAATCTACTAAAAAAATAAGTGAAAACAAATTAAATTTATTTATTTAAATTTAAAAACAGACCTTAATTATTTATTTAAAACAATTAATATTCATTAACATTCAACATTGACTTTATAAATGTATATAAGATGCGAAACGACTTTATAAAATTAAATATAAATCTTGTTTAATGTGAATTCATGTCAAAATCATTATTACAACTGGATTTCATTAAACATTCTGCAACACAAGCTAAAACATCAACTAAATTGTTAGCAACAAAAAACCCATCAACTGGTATTATGATGAAAAGTAGCACTTAAATAACTTAGTGCGGTAGCAGTGGCAATACAAGTTGTAATAAAATATTAACTATTTTCCAAGTTTATGTTGCAACGCATAAAATGTTAGAGTTCATTAGTTTTATTGTTTACACCATTATGACCGAAATTGAAATGGAAAAGTTGTCAGCAGCATTCGGAAATAAAATACACAAAGACTAGGGTAAATGGCCACGTTTTTGTGACATTTGTTTTAAATTTCCAGGAACATTGTTAGCTTTGTAATATTAATGATGGTATTTTAGGAATTGAATTCTTAAATGACAAGTTCGACTAGTTCTGCTTTTTGGACAAAGGGGTTTATATTAATATTACGCAAGAAATTCTTTGTATTATGAAAACAAGATACTAGTTTATTTGTGAAAATTAGCATTTACAGTGAATATTAAAAATAACATTACCAACTGTTGATATATATACACGCAGAGAAAAAATATAGTTAACCATAAGCATTTAAATATTTGTAAACGATTTCTTTACAATATTTTGGTCACTGTTATTGTGTATATAATTGCGGTAACCATTACATGTTTAAGTTACAATTCACATGATTGTAGCAATCATGTATATGATTGTAGTAATTAGGTTTATGTTTGTGGTAACCATATGGTGCTGTTCTCGCATTATAGTTATTATACTCTAAAAACAACATATGATTAAATACTTTTAAGTAAACAAAATTAAATTTTTTTTTCAAAATTTTAAAAAAAAAATTTTTTTTTCAAAATTGTTTTCAATTCTTTTTTAATTTTTTCCAATTTTTTTTTTAATTTTTTTTTTTTAAATTTTTAGTGAAAAAAATTTTTGTTTTCAAAATTTAAATTTTTTTTTTTTTTTAAATTGTTTTCAATTCTTTTTTAATTTTTTCCAGTTTTTTTTTAAATTTTTTTTCCAATTTTTGTCTTTTAATTTTTTTCCAATTTTTTATACCCTTCACCTTCGTGAGAAGGGTAAATATAAATTTGTCATTCCGTTTGTAATTTCCACAATATAATTTTCCGACCCTATAAAGTATATATATTCTGGATCCTTATAGATAGCGGAATCGATTTAGCCATGTCCGTCCGTCTGTCTGTCTGTCTGTCTGTCTGTCTGTCTGTCTGTCTGTCTGTCTGTCTGTCTGTCCGTCTGTTGAAATCAATTTTCTGAAGACCCCAGATATCTTCGGGATCCAAATCTTGAATAATTCTGTCAGACATGATTTCGAGAGGTTTGCTTTGCTATTTAATCAGCAAAATCGGTCCACAAATGGCTGAGATATAAGGAAAAAACCGGGACAACCTCGATTTTTTACCTATTTTTTGACCTATATCTGGATTACTAAGTCATTAATATATACAATATGGATATCTAATGATAGATATTTCAAAGACCTTTGCAACGACGTATATAAGACCATAGTAAATTGGACCTACAATGGGTCAAAATCGGGAATTTTTTTTCACCAAAAGTTTTTTGGCCAAATAATAAAAAAAAAATTTTTTAAATTTTGAAGTAAATAGTAAAAAAAAAAATTTTTTCAAAAAATTAAAAAAAAAATTATTTTGTTTACCTAAATATATTTAAAATTTTTATTTTGAAGTATAGTTTGGTGAAGGGTATATAAGATTCGGCCCAGCCGAATATATCTCTCTTACTTGTTTTTTTTTTTAATTTATTAGTGAAAAAAAATTTTTTGTGTTAAAAGAAAATATTCGGGTTAAAAATAATTTTCCCGATTTTGACCCATTGCAGGTCCAAATTACTATAGCCTTATATAAATCGTTGCATTGGACTTTGAAATATCTATTATTAGATATCCATATTCTCTATATTAATGACTTAGTAATCCAGATATAGATCACAAATAGGCCAAAAATCGAGGTTGTCCCGGTTTTTTCCTTATATCTCAGCCATTTGTGGGCCGATTTTCTCGATTTTAAATAGCGACCGAGCCGGAAGAATTCCCGATATATTGATGTATCAATTTGTTTGGGGGCTAATGAAAGTTGATTTCAACATACAGACGGACATGGTTATATCGACTTCGCTATATATAACGATCCAGAATATATATACTTTGTGGGGTCGCAAGTGCAAAATGTAGAAATTACAAATGGAATGACAAACTTATATATACTCATGGTGAAGAGTATACAAATTTAAATGATTATAGCAAACATGCACAACTACATATATTTTTTCTCCGGGTGTGTATTTATACATTTACTTTTTTATTTGTTTAACAAATTCCAACCAGGGACATTTCAGTTTTTCCATTACATAAAATGCATTTGGGAATTATGTTTCTTTATATAAATTGGAGATAAAAAGGACATCGATAGAGAAATCTTCAAGTACCCGTAATACATACATATATGTAGGTTTGTATTAGTATTTACCTACATCTTGTAATCTGAAGTAATAGCTAAATCTTGGGTATTACTTCCCATGCACAGTGGCACAGTTGGTTAAACTAGAAACATAAATTCACTCAAATCATTTCAGTGTAACAAAATCAATACAAAACAAATAAGAGCACTATATTCGGCTGCGTTGAATATTGTATACTAGTCAATATGTGACAATAAAACATGTTTCTGATATAGGGGTTATATGGGGGGCAGAGTCAATTGTGAACCGATTCTCACAAAAGTTGGTAGACAAATTTAGGTGCATATAAAGCTTGTTCCAATTTCATCAGGATATTAATTATTATAAGACTATTATGATTGTTCAAGTTATTTTCTTAAGTGACCTAGGGGGGACTAGGGACAAATGTTACCGATTTTCCCCTTACTTTACAGTATGATTCCCAAGTACTTAGAACTAATTTGTGCAGAACATTATCAGGATTGCCGCAAAATCAACATGTTTATGACTGCTCAAACAGTATTCCGGGAGGACCAATGTTACCTATTTTCAATAACAAACAAACCTTATCAACAAAGATTATTCTGCCACCTAGCTCCTTTTGTTTGCGACCTAGACAGACTGCAAGAGACAGACAGACTGACGGATATAGCTAAGTAGATCATTTTAAAATATAAATACAAATATGGGTCTGCGACAAATATATTGATGTGTTACAATTGGAATGGCAATCGTTTTTGATGGTGGGTATAAAAAAGTACGATCGTTACTTGTTTTTTTTTATCAAACAAATGGAATTTTGTAAGTCTATTTTTGAAAAATGTCGCACACTGTGCAGTACAAAAGTCAAGTAAATATGTGTCTAAAAACCCTCATCACTTCGGTTTGAACACAGACAAAATCTATGAAAATTAAAAAGAAAAGGAACAAAAAATATCAAAAAGAGAAATGGATAAGAACCCTTAAAAAATCGCAATGATTAATAGCTTATGTGGCTGTTTATGCGAGTATATTGTCTGCTTGTTTTATATTTTTTTTTGTTGGCATTCATTCTTTTGTGCTTGCCATTTTTTTTGTGTGTGTTATTGCCCCAATTTTCACTTTAACTTTTGTTGTTTGAGGCTGTTGTTGTTGCTACTTTATCAAACACCTTAGAGACCCAATGATTTAGGAAGCAAAAATATTTGCTTTTTTCGGATTTATTTTTTTTTGAGGATATGATAAAGGTTAGCCAATAGGTGGCAGGGATATTTAATAAAAAGTTTATTATGTGAGAGGTGTTTTCTTTAGTAACCTTTACAATAAATTAATTTTCTAGTTGCAAATACATGCAGAAATAACAAAGAAAAAAAAAAAAAAACTAATGAAAATCATGTAGGTTTTTAAAATTGATTCAATAAGTTAATTTAATTCAATGATAGTATTATTAAACAGGTGGCTTCATAGGCCAGTTTGTAGCGTACCGGTTTATTAAACTGGAGGCTGCAGTCCATTTAACCCTGGTGAATAAAAATAATGCTAGAATCTTATTTTAATTCCTTCACCTCTATAGAAACCCTTTTAGTTCAAGGTTTTTCTTTTACAAAAGTTAAGTACAATATAAATAAAACAAAATTTTAAAAAACAATACATCTTAGAAAGTTCAAAGCTTTTTGCCCCCTAAACAAAATCAAAACCAAAAGGTAAAATATTTCAAGAATGAAACCAACCTCAAACCCTTCGTAAAACAAGAACAAAGTTTAAATAAATGTACCATCATCAAAAGATGATCACCAATTTCTTAACAACACTAAATTCTCCATTTTAGCTATTAACAAAAACAAAAGATGAGTAAAGAAAGCAGCTATACAAAATTGTTTAAAATAGATTTCGGTTGCCAAAATGTCAGGCATTTAATTTAACACAAAACAAAGTCACCAACAATAGTTTTTCTCATGATAATGGACGTGTTTAAGGACTCTGTTTAAGTTTTGTTTAGCTTGATAGCCCTGTGTTTCATTTAAAGTTCACCCTAGAAAACACATTTGAACACACATTAATGTGAAGGGCAACATTAAGTTTTTTTCTTTTAAATGTCAATGTTTCTTATATTTCTACACACTTACCCACACAAATATTTATAATATTCTTTAATAAGGATATATAAAAACTTATTTTAAAAAAGAATTTTGGCAAACTATTTAATGCAAAGGTCATTGATAAATCGAGAATAATTTTTTTTTTAGCACAAAGGGTAGTTTTCCAAAGAATGTTGCCAAAAAAGTGCTAAAAAGGAAAGGAAATGAAAAGAAAAAAAGATACATTCTAAAGAAGTATTTTTATTTAAATTAGCATTATATTTTAATGCTATTATGGGAAAATTATCATGAACAACGAAATATGAAATTATGCATTTAAAATACTAGTTAAATGGAAGATTTATTGTTAGATAAAAGTATTTTGTAAAATAGTACCTCAGCCAAAGTGGCAACATTTTGATTTACAGTGCTATTCTCGAATTCATGACAACTATTTTTAATAAATTTTTATTGCTCCATATTTCCTTTACTTTTTCTTTCAAAAATGTTTTTTGAATTGTTTAGACAGCTCTCCTATTCTCTCAGATATCCTCTCTGTAAGCTTCGAGACGAACGCAGAATCCCTGAAATAAACATTTCACCCAGACTAGGAAATTATAGTTCTTGTCACAAAATTATTTACTATCTCGACAATTTGGCTTACCACTTGGTTGAGAATAGCATAGTTAATGATGTCCCACTAGGGTTTATCAATTTAGAATAACAAATTGTTCGATCAATATTTGTCCATTATACTCGAATAAATTAATTTTCAAGTTGAAATTAAAAATATAGTTTATAAAGGGTCTTCCAATAGGAACTTCTGAAATTTGACTGCACGCAGGAAAAAAATATAGTTGTGCATGTTTACTGTAACCACATCAACATTTGTGCATGTTTACTATAACCATTTCAACATTTTAAAGTATATTATAGTCACAGGAACTATTTATGTGATTGTGGTAACAATAATATGGTTAGTTTACGATTCACATGATTATATCAACCATATATATGGTTACAGTAAACATGTATATGTTTATGACAACCATTTATATGATGATGGACTTACCACAATATGTTGCTCTCGAATTATGGATATCATAATCTGAGAACAACATATTATGATAAAATAAATGGTTGTCACAAACATATATTTGTTTACTGTAACCATATATATGGTTGATACAATCATGTGAATCGTAAATTAACCATATTATTGTTACCACAATCACATAAATAGTTACTGCGACTATAATATTGTTAAACATGTTGAAATGGTTACAGTAAACATGCACAAATATATTTTTTTTCTGCGTGTGTTGATAGCGCACATATTGTTGAGACTACATCTGTCGAATTGGCTGTCATTTATTGAGTCAAAGAGCGGCGGCATCATCGGTCCATATTTCTTTGGGAACAATGTTGGCTAGGCCATCGCAGTCAACGACGAGCGCTATGGGTCGATGATTACCAACTACGTTTGGAATCAATTTGATGATATGGACACCAAACACATGTGGTTTCAAAAGGGCGACACCACCTGCCACACAGCGTATGCCACATTGGACATTCTGCACGAGAGATTTGAGGGCATGGTCATCTCACGTCGACGTGATGTGAACTGGCCATCGAGTCATGGAAAATTGGACAATTCGGATGCGACTCACCAAGTGAAGTCGGGAAAAACGATGTTATATTCTAATAGCACCGATAGGTGTTTCAAACGTATAAAAAATTTTGATGATATCACACAGACTTTGTTTTATTAAACTTTAAATGTAAGACCCTTTAAAAAAATATATCTCAAAGAAGCAAGACTAACCTTTCAGTAGTTTTGATTATAAAAGACTTTTTACATTCGTTTTTCAATCAACATATAATCATACAATTTTATGCACAACTCAAATCTAAAATTTTTTTAAACTAAATTTAATAAAAATTATAATTTTTTAAAATTTTTAATAAACGGCAAAACGTCAAATTTGGAATCGATTTGAAATTTGCGGAATCAAGAAAATTTAGATTTGGGTTACAAATTTGTAAAAGATATTTTTTAAAAATTCATTTCGTGGACTATTTTTTAATATTTAATATTTGATTATTTCTTTGGGTTTCTTATTTACCACTTTGTAATATTAAATTTCTAGGACATTATTAGCCCTTTGATATCTGGGATTAAAAGTCTTTTATGCATCATAAAGCCGTCGTACAGTTCAGGTTATCTGAAAGTTAAGCAGGAAATTCATACAAATAATAGGGGGGTCACAATAGTATAAACTAATAGAGGTTATGTCACACTCAATAACATATGTACGTGTGAACGTGGAAATTATGAATCGTATGTATGACGTGAATTTTGATTTTTGATATTGAATACATGTCGCAATACATATGGAATACATATCGTGTGACCCCCCTTTACGCAATTTGTTTTTCTGATAGAAAATCTGAATTGTTCCATAATGAAATAAAAAATAGTAACTGTTCCATACAAAGTCATAGAGGGGAATGCTTAAAAATGCATGTTACCGTTTATTAGTTCTCAAATTACAAAACTGTTATTTCGGCTTTGCATTTTATTATAAAAGTGAAACGATTGAATGGTATAGAAACAAAGAAATCGATTAAGTAGTAAAAGAAAACAATACGTAATTGTACAGAATTAGATTAATATTATCTTATCATTAAAACATGTTTTCAAAACAGTTGCAGTGTTAAGAAATAAGAAAGTATAGTCGGGCAAGAGCGACCATATGATACCCTATGATTATAAACATTTTTCTTTTGGTACGAAACTAATTTGTATTGAATCTTATTTGAATACCAATATTTTTAAGATATTTATGATCGATAAAGTGAAATTCAGAAGTTTCACTTATATGGGAGCTATGGCTAATTATGGACCGGTCATCACAAAATTTGGTGGGATGATTTGTGTATATATGAAATATATTTGTGTAGAGTTTTATTGGGATACTAACATATTTCAGAGATCTATGCACATTAATGACATTTTTGAGAATGGTGCCTTTATGGGAGCTATAGAACATTGTGGACCGATCGGTACTAAATTCGATAGTACAAGTTCAGCTTGTATAAAGCTTATTGCTGAATTTGGTTTGGATATGTTTATAATTAAGATATTTATAAGAGCTTCACTATTTTCAAATAAGGCAATCATATGGGAGCTAGGAGAAATAATGGACCGATTCTAACAAAATTCAATAGGCTTACTCCTCCAATATAAAAGTTTGTGCCAATTATTTAAGAACTATATTTAAAATTACGACCAGAAGTTTGGTTACAAAGTTTACATGGTCGGACGAAGGAACAGACATCGCATAATCGACTTTGAAAGTGATTCTAAACAGATTGGTATACTTTAAAGTGGGTGACACGACAATACATGTTAGAAACATCAGCACTAATCCAATATACCCCCCCCCCCCCACTATGGTGGTGTAGGGTATACAAATTACTTTGTGTAAAATCCTATGGAGCTCTAATTAGACCTGTGGTTAAGTATCATTGAGCACTTCTGTCATTTAATGGCTAAATCTATAACTAGTTAAATTGAACAAGGTCTAATGATATTTTATACATACCTTATATTCCCACTCTTTTTTTAATTTTCAACTACACAATAATGCCAGTGTACAGGCATCATAAGGCAAATATCATAAAATATGTACTGAGATCAATGAAACTAGCCAGTCAATAATTGGTAAAGACATAATTTGTAAAGAACTACAATATTAGAGTAATATGAGAAATACTCATACATTTTGATATATTTGTGTTCATTAATATATTCAAACTTTAACTCGCAGTAAGACATTACTAGATATTCGTCTTGGATTATAACCAAGAACAGACAATTACTCTTCGGGTTTCCATTCAAAACTAATTTTAGCAGAAAAATTCAATATTTTGAACTGAAAAACAAACATTTTATTTCAATACACACACTATAGAGTAAATTGTGACAAATGTTGTTTTGCCTTCAAGGTGATTGAAGAGGAATCGTTGTTTTGCCTTCATCTTTTATTATGTCACCTATAAAACAAAATTTTGCACTATAAAAGTAAGTTGGGTCTATATACTAAAAATAATGAAAAGTCCTACATTTTTTTTTATATGAAAATTTCAAGAATTTGTTTTATTTTTAATTCTTAAAGTAATACATTTGGATACACAACATTTTCCGTTTTTCCATCTTATTCCAATTAGAAATACTGAATATCATTAAGACCTTGTGATACATGGTTTGATAACTTTTCAAGTGTCAATAAAAAATCATAATATGGAAAATGGAGGAAATTTTGTTGATATTTGTATGGATCCACTTCGTCGATTTCGTGCAAACTTCACATAAGCCGTCTACAAATTATCCCCAATGTACTCTGAAATTGGTTTAAATAGGTAGATCCGTTTCCGCAATTAGTGGTTACATCAAAATGAAAATATCAATTTATGAAAATATTAATTTGGATGGAAAAACCAGACCTAGATTTAATGAAAATGTTTAATTTTATCTATAATCCAGTACGAAATTGTCGATCACGAAGAACACCTTACATGATAAGGCTGATTTCTCCATATGAATATGTCTTAGATTTTTTGACATCAAAAACAATTAACTGAATTTTTACTGTCAACATGTATCAGTGATGTAATTTCAACATGTCAAATTGATGTGTAAAATGTGCCACAATTACGTTTCACGAAATAAACGAAACATTTTAGAAATTTTTTGTCACAATAGTTACACAATACACATACATACATATTTCTTTATATTGAACGTATGAATTAAAAATTAGGGATTTTTTAAAAATTTTGATTTTCTATTTTGAACCATTTGTACAATATAAATTTACTCGAAGTATTGGTCAGTGTTAGCTATTACATTATTCCATCTTTCTGGCAACATATGGATTCCAAACCAAAAGAACTGCTCATCTTTTGAGGCCAAAAACGAAATAAACCAATTTTGGGTACCCTGTTCTGAAGTGAAGCGTATCCCAGAGAGACCGTTCTGCGTCGATCGAAACAAATTGTAGTCGGACGGGTCACGGTCTGGACTATAAAGCGGGTGAGGCAAAATTTGCCAATCACTTCATTCTAAATAGTTTTTAACAGGTATTGCAACATGTAGCCGAGCGTTGTCATAACGGAATATTATGGTTTCAATGAATCCATTTTTTATTGCAAAAATTATTTTTTTTATAGCGTTCAAACATCATTTCGGACATGCAAAATCGTTTTTCAAGGTGTATGGTACCCAATTTCTCTGCTTTTGGATGAATCCTGATGCTCGCAAACGTTTTCAAATTGCTGCTTGAGTAGCTCCCAAAGATTTTGCAAGCTCATGTTGGGTTTAACAACAATCTTCATGGAATAATGCCTCCAATACTTGGTCTTCAAACTTTTTAAATTGGCCTGGGCCATCTTTGTCTTGCATTTCCCCACTTCAGAATCACACAAAACTTCTCTCGCACGTTAAAACCGATAGAAAAAAATAACCATAAGCTATGGTGAGCAATCGGTGTGCTTCAGCGGCACTTTTTGTCAAAATAAAGAAATAAAGCGAAAAATCCTCCATATGATAAATTGATGATACAAAATTCGAAATTTTCGAAGCAAAAAAAACTTTGTTGTTTACACAATAATGTTCATTAAGTAAGTAAGAATAAATGACATACAAAACAAAAACAGCGTTCCAAATATACGCCATATATTTTAAATCCCGAATTTTTAAGTCATACACACAATATTAACATGAACATTGCAATTTATACTGTATTAATCACATATGGCACTTTTAGGCTCGATTAAATAAAATAATTGAACTTTAAATAATTTTTATATAATTTGGCAAAAAATATTGTCAATTTAATTGAAATACTATGCTTCATCTGATATCAAACTTGTTCACATCTGACATACTGCGATGATAATGCCCTAAGGCTGAAGGTCCAATTTAAATTTGTTTTGCAACTATATTTCGTAGATGCTGCTTTCGGGCGATGGCGATGCGTTCAGGCTTGATGGTGCATTCCTATTTGTATTGCAAAAATATCTAGTGGATTTTCTAAAATCCAAATGTAATGATTGTCGAAGTCATCAATATAAAAATAGTGATTTTGTTTCAATAGTATCTGGATGATAAATGCGATTTATACAAAATTTAATAACAAAAGCACTTTTTATATCCTATATGTAAATAAAAACTGTATTGTATTCATTGTCTTCAATTCAATTTCTTTATGTTAACTTTAGTAAATTTTACTCAGAATACTTAACACTTTCAAATTACATATACATATATTCAAATAATGTATCAATGTTTTTGCAATATTTAATGTACAAATAACATTTTTAAAGGGAGCAATCAACGATTTTTAATGAAAATCTAAAATTTTTTATCAAGATCGCAAATATATACTAGATTTTAAGTCAATTATTAACCAATAATCGAACATTAGTATGTTTAATTCGAAATACTTAGTACTTAAACATTCATTAGCGTACTTCAGTACTTTTGAATGCAAATTTATATTGAACAAGTAAGAGAGCTATTATATACCCTTCACCAAATTATTCTTTAAATAAAAATTTTAAATACTTTTAGGTAAACAAAATTTAATTTTTTTTTTTCAGAATTGTTTTTCAAAATTTGAAAATAATTTTTTTTTTTAAATTGTTTTTTTTAAATTATTTTCCAAATTTTTTTTTAAACTTTTTTTTTAATTTTTTAGGAAAAAAAATTATATAACAAATTTTTGTGGTAAAAAAAATATTCGGGTTAAAACAAATTTTTCCAGATGTTGACCCATTGTAGGTCCAAATTACTATAGCCTTATATAAATCCTTACAATGGACCTTGAAATATCTATCATTAGATTATTGTCTCCACTAATGACAGATATAGATCAAAAATAGGCCAAAAATCGAGGTTGTCCCGGTTTTTACCTTATATCTCAGCCATTTGTGGCCCGATTTTCTCGTTTTTAAATAGCGGCCGAGCCGGAAGAATTCCCGATATATTGATCTATCAATTATGTTTGTTATTTGTGGGCTACGGAAAGTTGATTTCAACATCAGACGGACACACAGACATGGCTATATCGAATTCGCTATATATAACGATCCACTCATGGTGAAAGGTATAAAAAGTACAATTTTGATTGTCTCATCATCCAAGGTATCTAGCAAACCTCCTTTATTTTTAAAATATTGCTCAAAATTTAAAATTCATTTTTAATATCAATTTCCAAGTTTAATACTCATTCATAATATTTGGAAAAGTATAAAAAGTGGCAAAATAGTATCGATTGTATGTTAGTGCCATTAATAAGAAAATGGAGCCAATAATGGCACAATTGTGCAAAAATCCCATCATTGACATGTTTAAGACGTTAGTTGGAAAATATTTTACTGAACTCAATCCTTAATTATGCGTACAAGGAAGTATGTATTTGCAAGAGTACATATCTGCTAAGTACGTCTTGTATATTTAGTTGTAGTTTATGATATTTTTTCCCTTACATTTAACTTTATTACATTCACAAGTTAAGGATACAACTAAATTCAATTAGAATTACATCATAATAACGCATATAATTGCCATTGTATTAAAAAAAAACCATCCAAGGGAAAAAAAATATAAGAAAAATTATTTAGAAAATATCTTAATACTGAAGCAGGCTTTTAGTATCAATTGGAGCAGTGGGTGGAAAGATGAAATACAAGACACAATACTACAACATTAAATATAACTACAGCATACTTACTACAAACACACAAACAAACACATAACAATAAACAACTAATCCTGTAATAACAACAAATGACATTTTGTTGTCTCATAAGCATTAGAGATGCTGCTGAACACACAACAACTAAGTACAAGTATGACTACGACTACGACTGCGACTGCGACTACAGCCAGAGTATGCTGTATGTAGATTGTAGCAGTAGATGGTAAATTGTTGTTGCATAAAGAACTAAACACTAGCACAGAAAAGCACAAAATTCTTACACACACACATACTATAACAACTAGCAGACCCTTAATAAAACGTATATTAAGAAAATTCTATAAAATCTTTGTGTCCTTCTACTCTGTTTATAAGTACATACAAACATATTTAGTTCATATCTACATTTTAATATTTATTTCAAACTTGTGATAAAATTTTCTTGTACCGTCTAGAGACTAACATATTTTATAGATTTTTTTTTTTGCAATCCTAAAAAAAATCCTGTTGAAGTATGAAAAAATTTGGCACAGACTTATTTTTGATTTTATTTCTTTCAACATAAAATTTGAAGTATTTGTTGTAAATAAATATTTAAAATGCTTAGGCAGGCATTTCTGGTAAATGAGTCAGAAATATTTAAAAAAAACAAAAGCTGTTATGAAAATAGATATTTGATTTAAATTTAAACTGTTTTAAATTCAGACAAAAAGTAAAAAATAAGTAAAATTAAATGTACATATAGGATAATCTGAGAAGCGTTGAAAATGTGTAGAACTTTTACATAATATATGACGAAAATCAAACATTTTTGGAGAATCATTGAAACTAAATTCAAATGGATTGTATTTCTTTTGTGTTTCGATATTAAAATAGCGGTAGATCATAGTTAAAAAAGAATCTGAGTCCCAAATCTTATGGATCGATTATAGATGGCAACCAAACTTCTGTTGCGTTTGTCAGAGGACAAACACAAATTTGTTTTATGCCAATTATAGCTGCCAGTTGCCATATGTAATACCATTTTGGAAACTGAAAACGCTACTTTAGTTTAGTTGCCTTCCATTAGGTTACTAATCTTTAACTTTACAGATCTTTTAAATTTTCAATCTCTTCGTTTAAATTTTTAATTTCGATTCCAGTGAAGTTCATTATTATGGATAATGTGTTTATTCCATCGATGTTATGGTTTTAAATAAAACAAGTAAAATAGTCGGAGTCTTTATAATGTCCCGAAAGAACAATCTAAGAATGACATTTACTTTTTATACCCTTCACCTTCATAAGAAGGGTATATATAAGTTTGTCATTCCGTTTGTAATTTCCACAATATAATTTTCCGGCCCTATAAAGTATATATATCCTGAATCCTTATTGATAGCGGAGTCGATTTAGCCATATCTGTCTGTCTGTTGAAATCAATTTTCTGCAGACCCCAGATATCTTTGGGATCCAAATCTTCAATAATTCTGTCAGACATGCTTTCGATCCGTCCATAAATAACGGAGATATGAGCAAAAATCTGAGACAACCTCTAGTTTTGGCCAATTCAAATATTTATCGAAACTGATCTGCCGGTATTTAATGAATTATCACGGTAATGATGAAGATTTTTAACTTTGCATAACACCAAAGAAAAGAATCCAGAGGTGTGATATCACACGATCTAGGTGGCCACTTGAGAGGTCCGAAACGCGAAATTAGTTGCTGGTATCAAAAGGTCCCAGCCTTCTGTAAAACAGACGAATAATTTGGAAACGTTCTTTGGTTTTAGTTTTTTTTATGCTCAATTGTCAAAAAATACTTAGTAAAAATGACAATTAAAAAAAAAAAAAAAACAAATGAAAAAAACCTTTAAATGAATCTCCTATAACAGGTTTTCTCAAGGTCATTGAAATAGGCATTTATTGCAGTGATGACCTCTTTATTCGACCCAAATCTTTTATAAGCAAGTCATTTATTCAGTTTTGGAATCATGAAATAGTAGCTGATGAATCGTATCCCAATTTAAGGATTTTTGAAAATGCGTTCACTTTGATCTTCTTTGGTTCACGTTTACCCAGTTAATTTCATTATTTTGAATGTTTCTTTTATCTATTGTGTTGCGGTCAATCTATGTATCATGCAGGATTACGAAATTGCACAAAAATTATTTCGGATTTCTGCTGAACATAGTTTAATACTGCATTGAAGTGTTCACACTATTGCGCAATCGCAGTATCCATCGAGAGAATAGATTTTTCATGTTCAACTATTCATGTGAAATGTAATGTATCATTCAGTTGAGATACCTTACCGCGACAACCATTTTTGGGAATCTTGAACGTTTGACGTCTCTTGTGGAATTTAGTAAAACATTTTTTTTTTTTTGCTTGGACCAGCACTCAGGGAATGAACTCTACTCACGTAATTCATCGTATTGGAGCTAGGTAAATAGGTTACGGGAAGGAGGATAGAGGGAGTAGTGTTTGTGGACATTTGATTTGAATTTTCCTACATTGCAATTGACAGAAAATATTAGACAGGAAGCTTATTCCAAATACGGACGGTACGGCTAAAAAAGAATTTTCTCTATAGTGTGTTGTGCGATCCAGTGACCAATCGACCACGAATGAATGAGCCCCCGCTGATGAACGCGTATTTCATAAGAAACTGAGGGTATCGCGAACAAGTTTCCTAATTTCATTAGAACACATTCCATTATAGTATAGATAGAACACAACCCAATGAATACCCTACTGTCACCGATAAGCACCTTAGCCAACTCCAAAATAGACCTCGAAGCACCGGCCAATACATGAGAGTTGTATTCCATTTTGGTCGGATATAAGTGGTTTAAATAGTAAGGAGATCAGATTAAGTGAAGTATTTGTTACACCGCTATTTTCGACACTTGAGTCCAGCGAATATTACACTGAATTCTCATTCCAAGAAAATAGAGAGCTTTTGATTCTTTAAAATTTACACCACCTATAGAAACATATGAAGCAACATGATCTGTCGTGCGTCTGTGTGGTAACATACAACATTGAGTAGTACGTGCATTAAAACCGACTCTGTTCGCATAACCCCATTCAGAGATTGTTACAAGATCTTGGTTAAGTGTATCATTCATGTTTTGCCTCATTGCCCTAATTATTCAATTAGTTTTGAACGTTATAGTGTAAGCAACAAAGTTTTTTTTCTTTTTTTGCTTCGAAAATGTCAAATTTTGTGCGTCATATGAGGCAAGTTTTGCTTTACTTCTTTAATTTGAAAAAAAAGCGATTCTGAAAGACACCGATTGCTACGAGAGATGGTTTGTGCGGTTCAGGCCATCAAATAAAGCTTGAAGACCAAGAGTTGGAGGCATTACTCCATGATGGTTATTGTTAAATTCAATTAGAGATTGCAAATCACTAGGAGATACTCAATCGGGACTTTCAATTCGTTTGCATTATAACCCAGACCGTGCCCCGTCCGTCCGATATGCTCCATTTCAGAGCAGAGTATCCAAAATTGGCTTGGTTCGTTCTTGGCCTCAAAACATCAGCATTTCTTTGGAATCCATGTGTAGTCAGAAAGATCATAGTACAAATGTTTCAAAATAAAAGCTAAAGATTTTAAAAAATCCCGCATGTTTAAGTCATATACCGAATAGAATTTTTGCAATGTCCCCATAGTATTTATTAAGCATTTGCTTGGCGTTGGTGATGTTTTATATTGCACACAAATTTATGTTTTAGTAGCACATGAAATGTAAATCTTTGTCAAAATGATGAGAGTTATGTTGACACACAAAGTGTTGATTTTAATTATGTTTCCAAAATGTCCAAGTAATTGTGTCACAATTGGTATAAATTTGAGCTTAAAAGTCAAGAATTTTATATTTTTAATAATTGGGCAAATTCAAGTTTGGCTGAAAAAAAAATATTTTTATAGTTTTAATCAGTAGCTCCAGGCAGTTTATAGGATTTGCATCTCTTGGTACAAGTAACACATTATTGATCTTGCACCACTCAAGCCCTTGCTTACGATAGTGAAAGAATGCTAAATCAAGCCAAAAATAAGTGGACTCATTAAAAAGTCTTATGAATGGAAGCATCCTCTTTTATAAGCATTCCTTGGAATAAATTTCTGTATTTATAAAGCCCGTTGTAACAAATGATTGGCTTCTTTTGCCGCAACTGCATATTGCTTGCCATACCAAGAACTTTTTGGGAAATTTTGTCTGCTTTTGGGTCCTAACCTTTTCTTCAACATTCCCGTGAGCATCAGCAACTTCGAATTTTTGGCCAGGAAGTTGTGAAAAATCTGCCAGAACATACGTTTCGTCATCCATTATGGAGCAAGGATAATGTTTTAATGAAAAACGTGTGTTAAGAATTTTTCGATCTAAGTCCTTAGTATACAAACAATTTTACAAAGTTGTATACTATTATTTTAGTTAGTTAAGAATCGTGGCCAAAAATGTAAACCTAAGATCTCAGTAAATGTACCTCAACTTTGGCATTTGACATCAGATTAAAGTTCTTTTTATTTGGAAGAATCCTGACTTTCACGAAGCTTATTGGAGTAGTAATTATTATCAATGCTGTTTATTTTAATGCGAATGCATGTGCGTCAGTAATCCAATGACAATTTTTACTACATATTTTTCCAAATCAAATGATTTGCTACAATAAGGCATCCATTTGATGTTGCATGTTTCTGCATATTTTATTATAATTGCATATTTTGCTTATATGCCTGTGCATATAATTTGCTTATCTTAAAATGTTTATTGCATATTTTTGCATATATTAACACTTTTCATTTTTATAACAACCTTTAGTATACAATTTGGAAAACAATATTGAAATAAAAAATAAAAATAATATAAAATTCATTTCAAAGTTTTCATAATGTGAATTGTTTACCAAAATTTAAATGGTTTGTTTTTTAAAAATTATATTATAATAAAAAAAACCAAAGGCCTTTTACAATTTTTACGTATTAAGCATTAAAAACAATTGTTGTTTTTTTCTAATATACATTAAATGCTGAATGTAAATGTCATATATATAACAAAACAAAACAATATACTTTAACTTCTTCATTATATTAACAGTTAACCTTTAAAATATTTAAGGACCACCGCTTGTTATTTTATTTCCGTTTCGTTCTAAGAAGCCTTTAAATAAATTACCAGCCCTAAGAAAAATACATACATATAAACTTAGTCAAATGAATATAACTGACACGAGCCAAATAAATCCAACAACTAAATGTCAACTTCAGCTTATTATTTTTCTACTGCAACAGGAAATCTCTTTCTCTGAAAACGCCTACTTTTCTTCTTACTGCGGCAGTAATATTTTATGGCAAAAACAGTTTATTTGATGACTTCCTACGCCTCTGGCTAAACACATCTAACTACGTTATGTTCACTTTTAATACAGCTAGTTAAACTTAAAGTAACAACAATAAAATTTTATATTATTTTGCCAACAACAACAGTACTGTTTCAATTACAATTTCTTACATGTTTCCAGTTTCTGATAAACTTGTGTTCATGTTCGAAAATGTTGAAATTTTAGATTTAAAGCCTAAAAAGTTTTTGATACCTTGTCAAATGTAGTGTATGAGAGTTTCAAAATCATAAAACAGCAGGCTACAGTTTCAGGTTTGCCTTTTTTGTGATATTTGATGCCTGTCAAAGAATTTGAAGTCAAACAACCAAAAAAAGTTTGTTGCGAAAGTATCAGCACCAACCAGATATTGTTTAAGAATTTACACATCAATCTCGAAGAAGAAAGAAACTTTAAAACTTGAAGTACTTGCACAGTACTTTTTTTTTAACAAAAGCTAATTAATAGAATATTTAAACAAAGGGAAGTAACAAAATATTAGGAATGTTATATTTGACACTTTTCATGCAATTTTTGATGCGAGGAGTTTAGCAAACCTTAAAAACTTAAATAAAATATGTGTGTTGAAACATTTTAAGGTTTTATCAAAACTCATATTAAAACTTAAAGTGAGAGAGTTATATTCGGCTGTCTCGAATCTTGTATAACCATCATCAATAGATGACAATAAAATATTTTTTTCTATAGGGGTCTAGGGTCAATAATGGACCGATCCTAGCAAAAATTTGTAGAAAGATTTAGGTTTATATAAAACTTAATTATGTCACATTTCAGCACGATATTTATTATTATAAGACAATTACTAATGTTCATGTTTCTGAGGGGGACCTTGTATGAAAACTAGGGACAAAATAGTTTCAGAGTATTTAGAACCAATTTTTACAAAATGTTATCAGGATATGACTGATCCAGCAGTATTGCAGGGGGATATTTGTATGGGCGCTAGGTGATATCATGGACCGATGTTGCTCATTTGCAATACCAATGAAACCTTATCAACAGAGAGTATTTGTAGAAAATTTCGTTTAGGGTGTATCGTGTGTTCGACTTAAAATCATATGAAGGCAAGAAATATTTTGTTGTGAAACAAACGGAATGACAAAATCAATTTACCACCCATCTTTTTGATGGTGTATATAAAAATGCCTCTTTTGCATGTGCTACTAAGGTCACCCTGACGTATGATTATTATTTTATTGGAAATATAATATCATAGCTCATACGACTGTATGTGCGTAGAACGTTGCACCGTGGGGTCGATTAAAAAAAGTGGTAAACTACTAGTCCAACTGCAGAATGAAGTGTAAACGAATCATAGAGAACGACATTGGCTTAAAGACAATTCTAAAGGGTTTTCCAACAAGAGGTGTTATTTTGAATCACCCGTATTTTGGTAGCTGTCACTTTTGAAGTTTCTTTGACATTTGACAAATACGCCATTACTAAAAATGAAACGATACACGCTTCAACAACGCATTGAAATTATTAAAATTCACTACAAAAATGTTGAAAATCTTACAGTCGCAGTTCACAAAACTAAAGCAATTTTGGGTCGACCGCAATACAGAAATTGGTGGAAACAAGTTAGTGATGTGAAGAATAAAACCCGTGCACTTCGTTCAAGAACAACTGAGAAAATTGCTGCTGTAGCCCAAAGCGTTGAAGAAAATCCAGGTTTGTCCATTCCTCGTCGTTGTTTGGAATTGGGCATTCCACAAAAGTCATTTCACCGTATTTTGGATGATATTGATCTGGACAACGTTTACTTTCGCCAACACGGCGCTACGTGCCACACAAGCAACGAAACCATTGCTCTTTTATGGGAGAAGTTTCCGGACCGCGTTATCTCTCGAAGAGGTGATCACAATTGGCCACCGAGATTAAACACCTTACGACTTCTTCCTTTAGGGCCATGTAAAAGATAAGGTCTACGCCAACAGCCCAGCGTCCATTCAAGACCTCAAAGATTAAATTCGTGAGAATATCGAGGATATAGGGCAGCCACTTTGCGATTTGGTTATGGAAAATTTAATGAAAAGGATATGGTCCTATAAGGGTGGTCGTGGTGGCCATTTAGCTGATGTAGTTTTTCATTATAAACGGCATACCTTCCTCTTTATTATGAAATAAACAACCGATCATTTATTTTAAAAAAATTCCATTTTTCCATTTTTCTTTGAATACAAAAATAACACCTCTTGTTGGAAACCATGTATTTTTTGACACCATGTTGGAATACAAGGGGAGATACAGGGTGCCAAAGTTGATCACCTCTGTACAGAATTCAACGAATAAAACTTTGTTATAAATTATTTCATTAAGTTATCTATTACAGTTTAGAATGTATTTAAGTTTAAAGTTTTAATTTTTTTTTACCTTGACTTTATTTTGTTTTTCGCAAATATCATTTGTAATATATGACTTGATATTTTTATAGAATTGTTCTCATATTTCTAATAAATCTCAAAAGAACACAAGTTTCTTAGAAATATCTCAATCCTCCTAGTCGTGAAAAATAATAAAATTTTAAATTTTGAAAAGGGTTTGATTAATAGCTAAGTTTTGAAAAAAATCAAAAAAATTGTGGAACTTTTTTATTAATATTAACTAAAGTTGAACTAAAGAAAAAACAAATATTTGAATTAATCTGACTTTCAATTTTTAACCACCAGTTCAAAACCGCAGATTTTCTACAAATAGTAACATTTTTAATACCATTTTTTAAATTGAATACAAATTAAATTAAAACCAGAGTATGAAAACAAACAAAACATTTCGCAAACCTTTGCAAAATGAACAAAAGAAATCAAGATTTCTAAATTGTATTGTTCATGATCAAAAACAAAATAAAAACTTTTCAAGTGACAAAGACAGAAAACGAAACAATTGGCTTTTCACTCTTCTGCACTCAGTGGTGTTAGGTGTGACGATTTTACGTCATTTTGACGATTTTTTAGAGTAAATTTAGTGATTTGACGTTTGACGATTTCTTTTGTAAATTCGCTATCACGCCGACGATTTTTCCACTTAAATTTTATTGTTTTGTAGAAACTAAAAAAAATAAATATAAAAAAAGAGAGGAAGTTTTTCTTGAAATTTATGTAAAATACAAAATTTTTAAATATATCAATATAATAGCCAGCATAAAACTTCATCCAAAGGCTTTATTTAAAAATAATTCATTAATCGTTGCATTAATTCATAATGTAATTAACTTGTAGTAAAATTCATAAAATTTTTGTTAATTCTAATAAAAATCTAATTGACGAAAAATGTAATGGATTTAAATTAAGGAACATTTTAATGATTCAATAAGGAATAAATTCTCATAGGAATGAATTCACTACATTTGAAATACTAAGGAATTAAGCATATGAATTAATTCATAATGAATTCATTAACAGAATGGTTAAGGGACAATTTAATTTAATTTCGAAAATGGAATTAAGTCTTAATTCTATCGAGCCTTTGCTTATAAATGCATATAAGTACGACACACTGATTTTTTACCCGTAACTAAAGATCTTTGAGGTGTTTGGCAAATTTCAAAAACAGATTGTTGTTATGCTCGACAACACATACCAGAACAAGTTAGAGTATTTAGTATTTAGAGAATTGTATGAACATTTCTCCTTAATATTTAGAAACCGATTATTTTCTTCTTTTTTTATAAACATTTTGTAAATAAGTCAGTATCGGTAATATAGCTATTATTAATATTATATTATTATTATTATTTACATACTTGTATTCATTATTGCTGCTTTTTTATATACAAGTATATACAATAAATGGCCTATATTACTATGAATAAAAATTAAATAAAAATACTTCTATTCTACCTTTGTTAAAATTTTTTTCTAATTTGTTATCTAAAGACAAATATCAAATTATGGAAAATGAAATAAAATAATAATGATTTTTAAATTTTAATATTTTTTTGGAAAAACGTCAAATCAATTATCAAACAGCGTTTCCGAATTTACGTGATTTTGTAAACTACTTAATAGTTTAAACAAATTTATCAGTTAATATTGAACGTATTTTTAGCCAAATAAATATAAATGAAGCTAAGAATTCTTTGAGACAAAACCCCTTGAAGAAATTTTATTTGCAAGACTTTTTCAAAAATAATTCTTCAGATTGCTTTAATGTGAATATTATTAAAAATTTCGGAACAAAAACACTTTATTAAGTAATACTAATGTACTTACACAAATACTGTTAGTGTTTTATTGACTAAAGGCTGCTGAATTGTTTATTTCCCTCTTAATACATGATTTTTAGTTGTGACGATTTCATGACGATTTTTTAAAATTTTTATGAAGAATTTGACGATTTATTTTCTTAATTTTGACGATTTTTCCCAAAAAAAACCTAACAGCACTGTCTGCACTATTAAATTTACCGTTACAATCGTACAAAACAGATAGAGAAACGTATTTTTTTTCGTTTTGTTTGTTTTGCTACTATGTTCTCTATTATAGATTTTTCTCAGAATGTTTCAATATTGTTCTTACTCTTTTCTTTTCTAGTTGCGTACGTTTATAGTATACGTTAATTTATATTTTGCACTCACGAGCAAAAACACTACAAAACAAAACGGCACAATCATTCTTATTGTTTATGTTTGGTTTTTGTTTTACTCACTGCAAAGAACAAAACAAAATGAAAGCAAACGTTTCGTTTTATTTGTTTCCGTACTCTGATTAAAACATACCAAATCCGAAAAATAAATATGTAACAAAATACAAATAACCAAGCTTTCGATTTTTTTCAATCGGACTCTGTTTCTTTCAATCATTATTGAAACAGTATTTTCAAGCATTCTGATTTCTTACCACTTTTTCCTTAAACGACCCCATTGTGCGTTGCCATTTGGCGTGGATTTCTCATTAATGTTAACCACAAATATTTCCAATTTTATGGCAATGTTTTTTTCGTTTCAGCAGAAAAAATATGAAATTAATTAATTTAATAAAAGTATAAATGATTTATTTGAATGAATATATGTATGATATGTAGGTAAAAAACAAACGTAATTGATGTTTGAATATAAATATTAATTTAATATGCCTCTTATTAAAGAATAAATATAATTAAAACTTAATCATATATATAAAATTAAATAAAGCGCTAGGTTACAGTTCAAAATCCAATTTTATATGAAATTTGTTAATTAATGCAAAACTATCCAATTACTTCATTCTATATACTTTTTAACAGGTATTTCAACATGTGGCCTAGAGTTGTAATGATAAAATATTATGGTTTCATGTCTGGCCGCATATTGTGGGAGTTTTTCGGCCAATGCTCGCTTCAAACGAATCAGTTGCGTGGCTCTAAGGCAGAGAATTACCTAAGCTGTGGATATTGGCCGCTTAATGGATCCATGTTTCATCGGAAGTAGTGTTTCGGTGCAAAAATTATTTTATTTTATAGCGATGAAGCAACTTTTCAGACATACGGTCTCTCAGCTTTAATTCGTTTGGCTGCCAATTTTCCTGCATTGGAATAAATCCTGCTGCTTGCAAACAATTTAAATTGCTGATTGAGTATTTCCAAATGACCTTGCAAGCTCTTGTGGTATTTGACGACAATATTCATGGAGTAATGCCTCCAATTCTTGGTCTTCAAACTTTTTTGGCTGGCCTGGCCGATCTTTGTTTTCCGTGTCAAAATCACTACTTCTGAGCCGCACAAATCACATTCACCATAAGCTTTGGTAAGCAATCGGTGTGCTTCAGAAACACTTTTTTCAAATTAATGAAGTAAAACAAAACTTCCTGCATATGACGCTTAATTGCTACAAAATTCGACATTTTCGAAGCAAAAAAAAAAACGATGTTCTGTACACTTTAATTGCCAATAACTAAGTGAGAATAAACGACATATCTGTCGTTCAAAATGATATATAAGTTATTAAAAACTATTCTATTGTAAATCCCGCATATTTAAGTCATACACCCAATACATACATGGCAAAAATATTTTCTTTAAACCGGGAAACCATTATAATCCTATTAAAATTTGCCGAATAATAGAAATAAAATGTCAATATCATTATTGCGTTTTGTAATTAAGATTCCAAAAACCAACTCTTTCCTTTTGAACTTTCTTCTCCAGTATCTGTTACCACCTATTTAGAGTAATAAGTATTTTTTTTTCTTACATTCATTATCTGTGTTTTCTTTTTCTTTTCCCATTGAACCACAATTGTTTTTGTACGCATGAATGTCTGCGGTTTAGCTTTACAGCATAGAAACGTTGTTCTTCTAAACATATGCAGACATTGAAAAGCAAATATCATGCCAAATGAATTTTAATTAACACACTAAGCTGCTTATGTTACTAAATTACTTGTTTAAAGGTTTTTCTCTTTTTCATGCTAAGTACTTGTATATATGTATGTATGCATATGAGTCTAAAGATATAGTAGCACAAGTACAAGTACTTGCATTCCATTTTCCTAAGCCAATCAATAAATGCAAATTTGATATTTTCATTCTTCAAAATTACAACAAAAAAATTACTAAAGTTGTTAACAAGCTCTCAATAAAGCAATATTTATGATTACGTTCGATTATAATTTGTCGGCTGTTTTGAGTAGGGTTTTTTAAACCTTAAAGGTACTGAGGAAAAAGTATTATAACAACAAAAACATACCCTGTTTAGTATTTTCAGGAAAAAAAAAACATTTCTAAAATACTTAATTTTATTTTAGGAAATTTGATTTTAAATAATCTTTATAAAAAAACGTGAAAGGAAAATATGTCGCGTTATAAATTTCACGTGCTAAATCATACCAAAGGTAACAAATTGTATATGCAAACATTTTAACATGATGACTATCAACAGACATTTTTGAAATTTGTTACCAAATTTTGTGGAAATTTGATTCATATTGGGTGTATGACTTAATAATGCGGGATTTTTGAAAATTGTTGCTTTTATTTTTAAACATTTGTTCAATATAAATTTATTCAAATTGTTGACCATTATTAGCTATGACCTTTTCCTATGTTTCTGGCAACATCTGGAGTCAGCGCCTAAAGAACTGCTCATCTTTAGAGGGCACGAACGAATCAAGCCAATTACGGATACTCTGTTCTGAAGTAAAAAGAATCCCAGGAGTGAGATTGTAAAATTCTTAACACACGTTTTTCATTAAAACTTTTAACCCAAGTATTATTTGATTTTTTATTTTTGATCAAGATACCTTTGTAAAACAAGTCAGTTATTATGTTTAATGTCAATTATATTAATTTGTTGTTAATCTGATTAAAATGAGTGACTAGAAAAAAGAGCGTACTAAAATTATTTAATATTTTCAACAAAACCCAACTTGGGCTTTACAAAAAGATGGGTACACAATCAAAGGTCTGTCGTCAAACTGTTTCCAATGTTATTCAACAGTACCGGGAGAACTTGTCCGTTGATAGAAAACCTGGTTCAGGTAGAAGGAATGGTCCACATGATGTCTCTAAAGCCAACAAATAGAAAGCATTTTTAAAAGACCTCCCAACACATCCGGTAGGAAAGCAGCCCGGTTAGCTCAGTGCTTGTACTATTTGGTACGAAAAGTTAAAGTTAATGCAGATTTAAAAACATAAAAGGCTCAAAAAGTTCCTGACAGGAACGCTGCTAAAAATTTAGAGGCCAAAAACGGAGCACGGAAATTGAAGTCAAGTTTTATAAAAAAAATATTCCTGCTGCATAATGGATGACGAAACGTAAGTTCTGGCAGATTTTTCGCAGCTTCCGGGTCAAAATTTTTATGTTGCTGATGATCGAGGGAATGTTGAAGAAAAGTTTAGGAACCAAAAGCAGACAAAATTTCCCAAAAAGTTCTTGGTATGTCAAGCAATATGCGGTTGCGGCAAAAGATGCCAATCATTTTTTACAACGGGCTCTATAAATACCGGAATTTACATCAAGAAATGTTTGCAAAAAAGGATGCTTCCATTCATAAGACTTCATAATGTTTTTGGCCTGATTTGGCATCCTGTCACTATGGTAAACAACCCCTTGAGTGGTACAAGAACAATAATGTGTTATTTCTATCACGAGAGACAAACCCTCCAAACTGCCTGGAGCTAAGGCCAGTGGAGAGATATTGGGCTCTTGTTAAAAGAGAATTGAAGAGCACAAAAAAGGTGTCCAAAAGTGTGGTAGAATTTAAACGGAGATGGACTACCTGTTCGAGCAAAGTTTCAGAAAGTTCTATAAAAACGTTAATAAAGGGTTTCCGAAAAAGGTTCCAAATTTCATCACTAGTGATTAAAACTATAAAAATATTTTTTTTTTTTTTTTTGTAAATTTTAATAATAATTTCAATCAAGGAAAAAAATTAAAACTGTAAGTTTAGTGGTTTCGTTTTTATTAACATATATGTATGTTAAGAATTTTGCGATCTGACTCCTTATGTATCGATCCAAACAAGTATTGGTCGGACGGGTTCAGGTCTGGACTAAAAAGCGGGTGAGGCAAAACTTCCCAACCACTTCTTTCCAAATAATTTTTACAGACATTTCAACATATGGCCAAGCGTTGTCATGATGGAATATTACGGTTTAATGTTTGGCCGTATATTCTGGGCTTTTTGGCTCGCCTCAAACGAATCAGTTGCATTCGGTAAAGTTTCGCTGTGATGGTATGTCCAGATTTCAGCAGCTCATAATAGATAGGACCTTTTTGGTTCCACTAAATACAAACCATTTCCTTAGCGTAATGGATATTTGGCTTTGGTGTCGATTGGTCTGGTTGGCCGTGCTTCACATATGACCTCTTATGCTTCGGGTTATCGTAATGTATCCATTTTTCATCGCAAGCAGTGATTCGGTGCAAAAATGATTTTCTTTTATAGCGTGCAAGCAGCATTTTAGTTATACAAAATCGTCTTTCAAAGTCTCTTAGCTTCAATTCAAATGGTACCCAATTTCCCTGCTTTTGGATGAATCCTTCTGTTTGCAAACGTTCTGAAATTGCTGATTGAGTAGCTACCAATGATTTTTCAGGCTCTTGTTGTGTTTAAGAACAATCTTCATATAGTAGTGCTTCCAATTCATGGTCTTCAAACTTTTTTTGGCTGGCCTGGGCGATCTTTGTCTTCAGAGTTAAAATCACCACTTCTAAATTGCACAAACCATACCTCGCACCTTGAAACCGATGAAACACATTCACCACAAGCTTCTCTTAACAATCGGTGCGCTGCAGCGGCAATTTTTCAAATTATATGGTGCTTTTTGGCACAAAATGCAACATTTCCAAAGCAAAACAAACTTTGTTGTTTGCGCTATTATATTTAATAGCTAAGAGAGATTAAATGACACATATGTACTTTTCAAAATGACATATAAGTTATTTTAAACAAAAACCGCCAGCTATTGTAAATTCCTCATTAAAACAGTTTGATATATAAAACAAGTAAGAAAGTATGGTCGGTCAAGCCCGACCATATAATACCCTACACTAAGTAAATGAGCAAAAACAATTTTCTTTCAAAATTTCAATAATTTATATTCGTGAGCGATTTTCGGAAGTGGGCCTTATATGGGAGCTATGACCAATTATGGACCGATCACCATGAAATTAAGTGGTGTGATTAATGTCTATATGAAAGTTATTTATGTTGCATTTTATGTGTACACCAACATTTTTAAGAGATTTATGCTCGTTAAAGTGATTATCGGAAGCAGGTCTTATATGGGAGCTATGACTAATTATGGACAGATCATAACAAAATTTGGTGACATAAATTCGGTATATATAGAATTTATTTGGAGAAAGACCTGTGTAGATACCTGTATAAATTAAACATTTCTGACCAACAAAGTCAAATTTCGGGAGGACATTTGTATGGGGGCTAGGTGAAATAATAGACCGATTTCAGCCAGTTTCAATAGGCTTGGTCCTTGGGCAGAAAAAGTGATATGTACTAAATTTTATCGAAATATATTCAAAATTGCGACCTGTACTCTGCGCACAAGGTTTACATGGACAACCAGCCAGCCAGACGGACGGACGGACGGACATCGTTTAATCGACTCAGAAAGGGATTCTGAGTCGATCGGTATACTTTAAGGTGGGTGTTTGACTAATATTTTTGGGCGTTACAAACATCTGCACAAATCCATTATACCCTCCCCACTATGGTGGTGTAGGGTATAAAAAATATTACAAATTTTTCTTGTTCTCTTTCGGTATTTTTGTTACTTATTTTAAAATTTTAGTTCAACAATGGGTTAATACAAGAACTCAGTGCTTAATAACATTCATTTGCTTTTTATTTTTTGTTCTTAATTTTTCATTCCCAACATTATTCACATAAAATGAATATTTTACTTTTTGATATGTGCAGGAATGTGTGCTGATTCAATTACATACATATGTGTGAATAAATATATAACAAGTATATACATAAATATATAGCATACATATGTATGTATAAGTACTATTTCCTACTCGAAACTTTTCTCTATGTATAGTGCTCAAACAACCAAACTTCCATAGATACATACGATTGTACATAACTCTACATAATTCTTGTAAATTGTTGTTAAAAGACGTGTACGAATGTTATTGCATGTAAGGGAAAAGAAGAGAAGAATTTAGTTACAGCAAATGAAAAAAGAAAAGCAGTTGTGGATACTTTAAGGCTATGATCCCTACTACTTGCTGCAAAATGTTGAGGGAAGTCAAACAAAAAAAAAAAAAGAAAAACTTATTTTAATTTTCTTTATTAAGTTTTATAATATTTAATGATAATAAAAATAATATTTATGTTTAATTCAGTTTTTTTCTCTGTTTTCTTGCAGACACGTTGTACCACTTTCTTAACCATAATGTAAGTAAACCATTCTGTTTGTTGTTTAAAGAATTTAAAGAAAATTTTGTAAACTTTGAAAACTTTTATTGCTTGCAATTGTGTGTGTGTGTGTGTATGATAATGGCTGAGGTTTGCCATTATTGTAATTATATTTATAAGTTTATTTTAAACTAGCACTAAACCCGGTGCGCTTCGCCACCCCAATTGGATGAAAGAAATAGTACTACTAAGTCTCCCTTTGTGAATTAAAGCTAATTCAGGATAACATGCCTCTAGATTCATGTTTATTGAATCATTGTATTGAGGCTTCTAGCACGTTCGAAACGTATTATTATAATTAAAAAGTACCGTTTAGACCCACATTTTATATGCCCACACATCACCTTTTATGAATTCACCTTTTATGAATTCTAACTCATTCCGAATAATGTGTGCCTAATTTTGAATTTTTAGGTTTAATTTTATAAAATAGTCAAAAAATATTGTTAGTTGGAAAAAAGTACCTGTGAGTCCCTTTTTTAGATTCTTATTCGGTCAGGATCATATACCATTCGAAGAACGAAAAAATACAAATTATTTTTGTATCCTCAATGACATATAGATGGCTTAGTGACTTTCTTTCTTTACTCAGAAGTATATCAGTAAAATAATTTAATATAATAAAAAGTATCATTAGAGGAAAAAGTACCAATTTTCCACACCACCGTCAAGTTTTAAATCAAAGTAATTTCCTTATTCTAAGTTCAATATATTAGAAAATTCAAAAAGTACTATTTGGAGAACGAAAAAATACTTCTTAGTTTGGTTTACTTCACAATTTTTGCTATCATAATACAATTGAGAACCCTATTCTTGCATATTTCTTTAGTGAGAAGTATATCAGCCTACCATATTGTATTTAAGCTAACTAATTAATTATATTAAAAAAGTAGCATTAAAAGAAAAAGTACAAATTTTCCTTTATCCTCTTGAACACGCGTTAAGTCTGAATTTAAAATTTGTATAGCATTTCCTATATTATCAACTGAATTTGTTTCTATAACACTTAATATTTAATAAATTATCAAAAAACCGAACCGAAACCCATCGGTTTTAAATTTTTTAAAACCGAAACCACGGTTTTGAAATTCTTCTTGAAATTCTTTTTGGAAACTCTACTATAAATGTATTTAAAAAGTACTATTACAACAAAGAAAATGTATCATAATGTCTCCAATTTAATTTTTACTCACTGAAGAGCATATATTTTATATTTCTAGGTCCATTATTATAGAAAATTCAAAATATACCATTAGAATAATGAAAAAGCGCCATAATGTTCCCAGTTATAAAATCCTACTCGCTCAAGTCCATATAATATTATGTTCATGTTTCTAGATTTATTATAGAAAATTTAAAAAGTACCATTAGAATAAAGAAAAAGTATTAAGTATTCTCTTTTAATTTTCACTCACTTAGAACAATATGCAGTTAATTTGGTATTTCTAAATCCAATATTAGAGAAAATTCAAAAATTACCTTTATACTTGTGGATTCCCAATCGGTCGGGATCTTATAAGCATTATTTTACAATTCTAAGTTCATTGGTGAAGAAGATACCAAAAGTACTATTCGAATATAGAAAAAGTACCATAAAGACTCCCCCTTAAATTCTCCCTTATGACCATATATGTTTAATTTTATGTTTCTAGGTCCATTATTATAGAAAATTTAAAAAGTACCATTAGAATAAAGAAAAAGTACCATAATGTCCCCACTTGTAGATTTTCTTTCGCTTACGTCTATATAAGCGTTATATCATGTTCATTGGTGAAGAAAATACAAAAAGTACCATTCGAATAAAGTACGAAAAAGTACCAAAAAGTCTCCCCCTAGAATTATCATTCACTTAGGAAATTTAAAAAAGTACCATTATAATAAAGAAAAGGTATCACGAAGTATCCCCTTGATTTTTCACTTACTTAGTACCATATACGCTTAATTTCATATTTAAATGTCCATTATTACATAAAATTCAAGAAGTACCATTGAAAATAGAAAAAGTACCAAAAGGCAGCCACTTGTGGATTCCCACTCACTCGGGTCCATATAAGCTTTATTTCATGTTTCTAGGTTCATTGATGAAGAAATTACAAAAAGTACCATTCGAATAAAGAAAAAGTACAAAAAAGTCTCTCCCTAGAATTCTCACTCACCTAGGACCATATATGCTTAATTCCATGTTTCTAAGTCCATTGCTTTAGAAAAGTCAAAAAAGTACCATTAGAATAAAGAAAAAGTACCATGAAATGTCCGCTTGAATTTTCACTCACTTATTACCATATACGTTTAATTTCGTGTTTCTATGTCCATTATTACAAAAAAATCAAAAAGTACCATTAGAATATAGAAAAAGTACCAAAAGGCAGGCACTTGTGGATTCCCACTCACTCGGTTCAATATAAGCTTTATTTCATGTTTCTAGGTTCATTGGTGAAGAAATTACAAAGAGTACCATCCGAATAAAGAAAAGGTACCAAAAAGTCCCCCCTAGAATTCTCACTCACTTAGGACCATATATGCTTAATTTCATGTTTCTAAGTCCATTGCTATAGAAAATTCCAAAAAGTACCTTTAGAATAAAGAAAAAGTACCATGAAATGTACGCTTGAATTCTCACTTACTTAGAACCATATACGTTTAATTTCATGTTTCTAAGTCCATTGCTATAGAAAATTCAAAAAAGTACCATTAGCTTAAAGGTTAGGTACCATGAAGTGTCCGCTTGAATTTTCACTCACTTAGGACCATATACGCTTAATTTCGTGTTTCTATGTCCATTATTACAAACAAATCAAAAAGTACCATTAGAATATAGAAAAAGTACCAAAAAGGCAGCCACTTGTGGATTCCCATTCACTCGGGTCCATATAGGATTTATTTCATGTTTCTAGGTTCATTGTTGAAGAAATTCCAAAAAGTACCATTCGATTAAAGAGAAAATACCAAAAAGTCTCCCCATAAAATTCTCACTCAGGGGCATATATGCTTAATTTCATGTTTCTAAGTCCATTGTTATAGAAAATTCAAAAAAGTACTATTAGAATAAAGAAAAAGTACCAAAAGGCAGCCACTTGTGGATTCCCACCCACTCTGGTCCATATAAGCTTTATTTCATGTTTCTAGGTTCATTGGTGAAGAAATTACAAAAAGTACCATCCGAATAAAGAAAAAGTACCAAAAAGTCTCCCTCCAGAATTCTCACTCACTTAGGACCATATATGCTTTATTTCATATTTCTATGTCCATTGCTATAGAAAATTCAAAAAAGTACCATTAGCATAAAGAAAAAGTACCATGAAGTATCCAATTGAATTTTTTCTCACTTAGGACCATATACGCCTAATTTCGAATTTCTATGTCCATTATTACAAAAAAATCAAAAAGTACCATTAGAATATTGAAAAAGTACCAAAAATCCTCCACTTGCGGTTTCCCACTCATTCGGGTCCATATAACCTTTATTTCACTCACTTATTACCATATATGCTAAATTTCATGTTTCTAGGTCCATTATTATAGAAAATTGAAAAAGTACCATTAGAATAAAGAAAAAGTACCATAAGTACCACTCTAATATAAAAAAAACTGCGATAGAGTTTCCTCCTAAACTTCTCACTCACTTATTATCATTAATGCTTAATTTCATGTTTCTAGGCCCATTATTAAAGAAAATTCAAAAAGTACCATTAGAAGAACAAAAAAGTACCTATAGTTCAGTTCTCTCATTTTGGTACCTAAATATTATCCCCTACTCCTAACTCTAAATTTATTCAGATACATATCAGCTAACTTTAATGTCGATAAGTGAAATAATTTAAAATATTAAAAAAGTACCATTAGGAAAAAAGTACCAAATCCTCTTTTCCTCCTTGAACACCCCTCAAGTTTGAAATTTAAAAATATTCCATTTTGCCAAAATTGTTTATGCTTAAAGACGTGCCTCAAACGATTAAAATCTGTGTTAATGTGCTCAAGAAAAATAAGTTTTAAAAAAAGTACCAAACTGTTTTTCCGGATTTGGACAAATATACATCTTGTCAGTCGAGTTCCAAATAGCACTCTGTTAGTTAATTTTTGCATGAATCCAGGAACCAATGTTAAAAATTTATCAAAATTGGCTGAAAATGTTAAATAAAATGTATTTTTCCGTTTTTACCCCCTTTTTGGTACCATTTTTATCCCCATTGCGGTGTTAAAATTTTAATTAAATAAATTTCTGTATCGTGGTGGGAGCTTAAAATAAAATATTTATATGTCTATATCAATTTGTAGAAAAACATACTTTATGAAAAAAGTACCAAAAATAAATACAATTTTTATCCCTTAAGGGTTCGAATTTCCAAAAAGTACCAAACTTATATTTTTTATTTTTTGATATGTAATGAATACGATTTAAAATTTGTTTCTATGTTTAGTAGTTTAAAAGATACGTATGGTGCCAAAAAAGTACCAAAATACAGTTTTTACCCGTTTTCTCCCCTAAAAGGTTCGAATTTCGAAAAAGTACGAAACACCTGTCAGCTTATTTTTTAAATGGAGTAACATGCAATTTTAAGTTTTTTTGTATCTTTATTAGTTTCGAAGATATAAGGTTACCGAATTTACCCGTTTTTACCCTTTTTTACCCCCTAAACGTTCGAATTTCCAAAAATCCCTTCTTATCGGATCGTTTCGGGGAGGGAGGAACCCACAGTTAAAATTTCATGATTCTAGCTTCAACCGTTTGGGCTGTGCGATGATGAATCAGTCAGTCAGTCAGTCAGTCAGTCAGTCAGTCAGTCAGTAACGTTACTCTTTTATATATATAGATAGAAATTAAATAATGAATTAAAGTAAATATATGGAAACCAAAAATGTTGATCATGTTTTCCATAGCCATCAAATTAACAGTTCTCTAAAATTTCGATATTCGATCCGTTTTGGTTTTTATATTAATTTAAAGTTCATATTTTTTAATATTGAAGATGGTTGCTTAAGTAAAAATATTAATAACTTTAGATCCTTTAGGCAGATTTAATAATGCTAGATCTTGTATTGAAGCTAGCTAGGAAATTTGAAAGTTTGTTTCTAAAGGTTTTTATCAAAGGAGAATATACCATACAAAATCGTCCATTAATAAAGATTTTACTCAAATGTATTTAAAAAAATTTATTAAGGTATTTGTGAATTTTTTAATAAATATAATTGTATAAACTTTTTTTATATAAATCCTTGAAAGTTTATCCTAATATGTTAGGATTTATTAGAAAGAGCATGATTAGAAAGATTAGGGTCATTTGAAGAAGGATATCTCGAAATTCAAGTCCTTAATTTTTGTACTTTGTTTTCATAAATATTAATTTATGCTGTTTTGAAAAATATGCCAAAAATTGGAAATAGGATTCTACAATAATACATATTTACTTAAGAAATATATTCTTCTATGTAAAACATATATTACAATCGTTTGATCTAGTATAATACAACTACATATAACATATTATTGGTCAATTCACAAGGTCTCTTATCATGTCATATTGTATTAATGTTCTAATATTTCACAATGGTTTTTATTGCCTTTCAAGCAAAAAATCGGTTAAGATGAGCCGCCGAGTCTTGATATATTAGGACATTATGACAATATGACTAATAAGAGACCTTGTGAATTGACCAAATATTTTAATATTATTTGATTGTTGGTTACGATAACACAATAAACATAGCATACAGAGTAGTATTATTTTGAAATGCAATAACAACATTTCCAAACCATTGTGAAATATTAGGACATTGTGACAATATGAATTGACCAATAATGTAGAAATAAATCTATATGTGTGTAAAAATTATTTTTTTTTTTTCTTTAAAATAAACTAGTGTTTATTTCGCGATATTTAAAAAACGTCAAATGAAGTATTTCAATTGCTGTAGTCAGATTTAAATGTTTATAGAGAAATAAGACTAATGACTACCTAAAAATTTATTTGTAAGAAAAAAAAAAAAATTTTTGTAGAATATAAAAGTTCGGTGTATTATCAAAATATTTCATTAAATTTTTAGATAATTTTTAATTTTAACTAAAAACTATGTTCGCTGTAATGTAATGTCTTGAATATGCAGTGTTAAATTTGTATTTCGAATTTTTAGGAATACAACATGTTATTAAGGATAAAGCTAAAAGAGTCAAATTTCAACACTCTTGAAAGATCATACAACTAAGCCACAACATCCACCAGAATTATTATACTCAAAAGAAACATATGTTTACGTAGACCAGTTGCATGCTAAACAAATTTCACACTCTAAGGCCCGTTTTCTCAATGTATCGACAAACTGCCTGTTACTAAATGTCGACATAAATTTATTAGGCCGATAAACTGTCCGTTAACAATTTTGGTTTTCTCAATATACCGACAAAAAACATTATTTTCAGTTGGCAATACCTGACAAAATAGATGTGAAAGTTGGCAACCCTGCCTTCAAGTGACAACATGTTTACATAAATCAGCTGTTTAATGTGGCCATCGATAGCCGGAATCTTTTGAAAAATTAATTATCCTCCTTGTCTGCCAGGTAGTTAGGCCTGGCATGATAAACTCTTTCAGCATTCACTTGGAACTCATGTTCTTCGAGTTCGTCCTCCATTAAATTAATGTTAATTCCTCTAAAACTTTTTTTTATAGAATCTATTTAAATTCGTTTACAAAAACTATGAACAGCAGTCAGCTGATTGAATTTATCTGTACGATAAATAAATAATTGGCAGATGAGGTCGGGTTAGCTTTGCGACAGAATAGAAGCAAATGAGACATTGAGAAAACCAAATTTCTTTAATCTGGAGTTTTTCGTTGGGAAAAAAGATAATCACCTAATGAGAAAACGGCCCTAAGAAAAAAGGGTATTCAATGAAAATATAAAAATCGCTATATTTCGAAAACGCGAGCTGACTGGAAAAAAGCATGTATAATATAGTAATGAAAGTGAATCAACTTGTACAAATCGAAGTTCAAATCTCGGGCACAGAAATGTCTGTTCCGCAGTGTAATTATATCAGTTTTTAAGCATGATCGTTGCATATAAATTTGTTAAGGGGCCCACGACACTGGTCAAAAAAGTAAAAAAAATAAAATCACCATAGTGTTGGCATAAAAATTTTGTACCTTATAACTTTCTAAAGGAAGGTGATTGAGTAATAACTCATATAACAATATTGCTCCTTCATTAAACAAGGAACTCTTGTAAAAATCAATATTTACATTCAAGATAATACGATGTTTTCAAAGAAATTAAATTAAAATAGTAATATCCAAAAATTAGGGATAAATATTTCCAAATATGCTGACGGTATTTATATGTACAGCAATATTTGGCTTCTTGTTACTCACATTGTATTTAACATGAAACTATTATTTTCTGTTTACTGTGCAATCAGTCCACTCATTGCTGTTTTGAAATACCATTTTTAGTTTTGGTTCATAACTATTAAACTGGATTCCTGTCGATCTCGAAACTTTGCAAGAGTACAGAAAAGTGTTTGTTTTTTACTATATTTTGTTTTTATAAAGAGAAACCGAAAAGATATTGCTCAAAAAATTAAGTTATTTATTTTAAAAGACAAGGGTTATAACTAATGGGAGGATTTGTATGTAAATGCATATTTTTTCTCGAACATACTCTAATTATATATCCGAATCACACATTTTGCTGTAAAATGGCATCGACTTGTTATATTTTTGTTATATTTTTGAATATATTACTGATAATGTTTATTTTGTTATATTTTACTTTAAATTTTAGATTTATATTCATATTTTCCAAATTTTTAACAAAATTGTCTCAACAAAAAGATTTTTTCGAACTTGTTATAGAAATAGCATTAAATGTTGTCGAATATCTTCTTCCGACATCGAGCAACTGTCATTAAGCAATTAAATTTACCAATTCAAAATGTTTCTTCGAAAAAGTGAAAAAGTGATAGCAACCGAATTTGTTTCCAATCGAATTATTCTAACATTGTGACCGAATTTTACAGTTGTGGCAACAAAAATTTAGAAGGGATAACAAAAATTTGATTGCTGCATCCGAAATTGCAATGTTATAAAACATGATGTTCACATGATGTTTCTAAAGCCAAAAAAATAGAAAGCATTTTCAAAAGAGCTCCCAACACATCCGGTAGGAAAGCAGCCTGGTTAGCTCAGTGCTCGGACTATTTGGTACGATATGTTAAAGCTAATGTAGGTTTAAAACATGAAAGGCTCAAAAAAATCCTGACAGGAACGCTGCTAAAAATTTAGAGGTCAAAAACAGAGCACGGAAATTTAAGTCTAGTTTTATAAAGAAATATTCTTGCTGCATAATGAATTACGAAACGTATGTTCTGGCAGATTTTTCGCAACTTCCTGGTCAAAAATTTTATGTTGCAGATGCTCGAGGGAATGTTGAAGAAAAGTTTAGGAGCCAAAAGCAGACAAATTTTCCCAAAAAGGTCTTGGTATGTCAAGAAATATGCAGTTGCGGCAAAATAAGCCAATCATTTGATACAACTGGCTCTATAAATACCGAAATTTACATCAAAGATTGTTGACAAAAAAGGCTGCTTCCATTCATAAGACTTAATAATGTGTCCACTTATTTTTGGACTGACTTATGGTAAACAAGCCCTTGAGTGGTACAAGAACAATAATGTGGTATTTGTACCAAGAGAGGCAAATCCTCCACACTGCCCGGAGCTAAGGCCAGTAGAGAGATATGGGGCTCTTATTAAAAGAGAATTGAAGAGCACAAAAAAGGTGTCCAAAAGTGTGGTAGATTTCAAATGGTGATGGGCTACCAGTTCGAGCAAAGTGACAGAAAGCACTATAAACGTTAATGGAAGGGTTTCCGAAAAAGGTTCAAAATGTCATCACTAATAATTAAAACTATAAATTTTTTTTTTTTTTTTTGTAAATTGTAATAATAATTTCAATCAAATAAAAAAAAAATTAAAACTGTATGTTTAGTGGTTTCGTTTTTATTAACATATATGTATGTTAAGAATTGTTCGATCTTACTCCTTATGTGTATGACCGAATCATTCGATTGGAAACAAATTCGGTTGCTACTACGATTTTGTTTTCTCTATGAATAATTCATTAATTTTATAAAAACCATTCATATTTGTTCTCAATGCTATTTCGATTTATAAGAGATTTCGCTACCGAATGATTTTGTACCTTCACATACGCAGTTACAGCTCTTCATAGTCATTGGAATCTACTTTACAGCACCATCCAAAAAGCTATTTTAAAAAGCTATTCGCATGAAAAGACTTTAAAGATTATGGCCTTAAACAAATAGCAATTCCAAGGTATTATCTGCACACAAATATAAGTGCATATTTTTGAAATTTCCAATTGTCATATTTCCATTACGTTTTAGCATCATTTAGGAGGATATTTTCCAATAATAAATAACTGAAAATCCGCTCCCCAGTTATAACCTCTACTTGCGAACGTAAACAATTATTGGCAAAAATTAATAAATCATTGAATGTAAAAATTTGAATTTCACTAAATATCGATTATTTTATAAAAAAAAAAATCGAAAATTTAAAAAAAAAAAAATAATAAAACAAAAATTTAAATTGAGTGATTTTACACCATTCTTATATAAAATTTTAATTTTCAACCATCTTAAAAAACAAACCAAAGCAAAGTTAATATTTTAAGCAACTTAAAATTATGTATTTTAATAGAAAAATAGATATTTCCTGTGTCACTTAAACCATTTTTAAAATTTTAATCTACAATTTTATTTTCTTTCTTAACTAAAATGACATTTTAAAAGATAAACAGATAAAGATGACGTTAATTAGATGCCACCTCTATCTACCCTTTTCACTTTCAAAACCATCAAGCACAAATCCTTTCCATCCCTTTTACGCTTTAGTAATTCTCTAAAGCTTTTTTCATAAATTTTCTCACAAAAATCCTTAAAATGCTAGAGAACACCTTAAGAAATCCCAATTAAATGTAGCGCTAACTCATTAACAGGATGATATTGCGTAGAAAAATAACATTAATTTAGCAAAAAAACAAACAAATAACAAGGGAATATAATAAAAACAATATTTATAGGAGTTAGTATAATCTACATTATGTTGCAAACATAGATAAATAATACACACATACATACTTTTATACGCATTTGAAACACATTTGTTATCTTTTCAGACAAGTAAGTGTATGACTGAGTGTGTGTTTTATTTATGTATTGTACAGTACAAAAAAATGTAAATAATAATAAAATAAAATGGCATTTAATTACTGTTTGTTGGCATTTGGCTCAACTACTTACAACACGTACCTACATCCACAAACACAAATCTTATTAATACCACTTTACAGCATGATAAGGACACACAATGTATATTAGAGTAGCCCCGTTTATATGAACCCAATGTTGTCCAAAATACGGTCAAAATCAGGAAATTAATTTTATTAGGCCTTCAGTTTCCTACCAGAATTTGTAGATCTATGTTAGCGATAAAATACTTCAAATTTGTTTCTTGAACTCAGCATGAGCATATTTAGATTCAAATCAGTTTAAACCCGTTTTCGTTTTAAGTTTTTCCAGATCATCCTAATAACCATACATTTGTAGTGCGTGTAGAGATAATTTAAATGTGCATAATAAACAATAGCAACAGCTTTAAGTGACAGTAGTAAAATATTTTTTATGAAGCAAAACATAAAGAATCCTACAAACGAAAACACACCATGGAACTTATACACACATTTTTGTATTTAATAATGCAACATTCGTAAACAGTGGCAGTGCAACAACTTAAATAAGTCTTAAAAATTGTTTATCTTGTTTTAATTTTTCATTAGCATTTTAGTAGCACTAAATTTAGTAAGCGACACAAAGCTGAATATATTGGGTATAGTCCTGGTGGGAGTAATAACCGGGCACTGCTCAATTGGAGCCTTCATTGGTAAATGGGATATGGGCGCACAGGACTTCTGTAGGTTGTTCGAGGTGGAACATATTCAGTGTAACTGTTCTAGATTACAGGGTCTCAGGCAAAAATTGATAGGGGAAAGATTCTATGATGAACTGGTGGATAAAGGGATATAACTAGATATGATCTAAGAAATATATTATGTTTTATCTGGGAAATAGGCTGGCTATTTTAGGTAACAGGACTCTGGGAATTCCAGTCTATACTTATTTTCTTTCGACTGAGGTTTTCACTATATTTCTCTCTCCTATTTCATTTCTTCTCTTCACAGCTAGTTATATTTCTAAAGAGATTCACAATAGATTCACAATGGGTCTCCGAGTGGAAGTGTATTCTTTATAGTACACACCCTTTCAAATCTATCTATCTTGTCCTGCTTCACTTGAAATCAGGAAAATTGTTCCATAAATTTATTACAAGCAAAAAGTCACCACTACCATGAATTTTAACCTATTTTGTAAATGTATTTCTTGATTATTATGTCGTGTACATAGACAATATGGATCGACGTAGAAATTCAAGCAGACAAATGGTAAATTTTTCCATGTCTAATGAAAAATCTATCCAACGATTTCAGAACATAGAACTTTGGATCTAAACGGAAAAAAACTATCTTAAATTTTGTTTCCTGTTTTTATTTTTGCATTTTCAGCATCATCTGTGAGTATCAAGATGCAGAAAATGCAAAAATTGAAAGTAGACTCGCATGAAGTTCATTGTACTAGTTCCGCTACGTCGCATTAGTTAGCCACTGAGAACTACTACTAGTGAATTTTCAACCCACTCGAACGATATTGACTGGTGAATTTGACACGGGGATGTCATTGCAAGTGGCTGATAGGCACACTCTGTATAACACTTCACTATTAAATTCAATGGTACGAAATCTGCAGTATTTGAGAAAAAAATACTCAAAGACCGGGGTTGAACACATAACTTCTCATTTTATAGCAGCGTTGGCAAATGTGCAGATTTATCTGCATTTTGCAGTTTTTCTAAGCATTGAGCAGTTTTGAAGTTTTTTGTTTAAAAAAGTAAGTTTTTCTGTAAATTGTGTAGATTTTGCAGTTTTTACATTTTACAATTTTACACTAATTTTTTTTTTTTTATTTTAATTCCAATTTCTGAAGCTATAATTTTACCACATTAGTAAATATTTACAATAATAATAATAATATAAACTATAAAACGGATGGCAAGATTGTCCACATTATTTATATTTAAATGTATTTGCCACTCGTTCGCTCTTTGTGGAAACTCAGCTTGTAATTTTTTACCGAAATATATTGTAAAATGGTCCGAATTATTTTTAGAATTACAAGTGTTGCTGGATTATAATCCCAGAAAAATATTGCACCCTTCCCAAACGCTTTGACTATCGCCCGAAGCTACAGTAAATCAGCTTCTGAGCAGATTAGGTGTCTTAAAACTATTTTTATGACACGAAGACAATGAAATGTTTGATTGTACACAAAGAAGAATAAATTATTTGCATAAAGAATTTGAAATGATATTAAAAACTAAACCGTATATTTCAAAACGAAAGCTCACAACTACATTTAACATACGGCAACATTTTTGAATATATAGTAAAGGAAGAATATAGAAACTTTCAGTAGAAGCAAACAACTGTTTTTGTTTAAATACATTAAAATGAAATTTGAAGACGGATACAATTTTATTTTTTTGCGAAAGAGTAGAGAAAATGATGCAAGATTTTTACAGTGGGTAGGTACACCGATTTCTTGCAAAAAGTGAAAATTTAAAAATTTTGAGTTGACTCTCTATAGGAACCAGGCGATATGTTTTATGAAATTTAAAATGAAATGTGGAATTGTTAATATCAATATTAACAATTCCACATTTCTAAAAGATCCAAAAGATATTTAGTTAAGTGCGAAAGTTTTCTTAGTTATTAAGGATAAAAGTTATTAAGGATAAAACTAGGAACAGACTCAAAAGAATCAAAAGAAATGGCAATCAAATTTACCTAAGAAACGTACAAGTCTATTTAATGGCGTTTTCTTTTCTAGCATAAATTATGCTTTTGTTCTTCTTTTTGCCCTTCTTTGTGTTCTTTTCTGAAAAACATGTAGTTTGCTAAGCGTATAACGTATTCTTTTCAAATAATGTTGCCCTAAAACCCCGAAGAAATGCTACATATTTCACCCTCAATTATATCGAAGTGTTAAAAATGCAGCTTTTTTAAACAGCTTTTCTTGTTGTTGTTTTTGAAGTTTGTTTGTGTTAAATTGTATTTTTTATAAAAAGTGTTTGTTTTTAAAAAAAAAAAAATTATAGTTTCCCAATATTAAGAAGCCACATAAAAGAAAATTGCAGTTTTTTCACTTGAAAATCAGTTTTTTTATTCTAAATTTGAAGTTTTTTAAAAAAAAATTATGGCAACATTGTTTTATAGTCAAATGCGCTAATCATTAAACCACAAAGCTCTTATTTGTACAGCTCCTATTTGTTATTAAGTATTACATATGAGTCTATTCTCAATTTTTTTCTTTTTTCATCATCAGAGAGAACGAAAATACCAACGGTTACATTCAGCATTACATGTGGCCATCGAAGGGATATATTTTAGAGGATCTTATTTTTCTCAATTTTATTTTCGAAAACTTAAAGCTAATATCTGACTATTGTTAGTTACTAAATACGTTGGCGAAATGTAGTGCAAATGATAACCATTTAACTACATTTTTGCAGCCACATCGACCTAGTTTGGTGTACAAGTAGTACTATAACTAGTGTAGGTTTCCAATTGGCACTTTTCAAACTGCTGGGTTATTATTTTATCTCACACGCAGAGAAAAAATATAGATGTGCATGTTTACAGTAACCATTTCAACATTTTTAAAAAATTGTATAACAATATTATTGTGACAGTAACTATTTATATGATTGTGGTAACCATATTTACATGATTACGGTAACCATAATATGACTAACTTACGACTCACATGATTGTAGCAATCATACGTATATATGGTTACAGTAAACAATTATATGTTTGTGACAACCATTGTTATGATGAATATGTATATCATAATATGTTGTTCTCAGATTATGATATCAATAAGCCGAGAGCATCATAATATGTTAAAACCTTAATCATAAATATGGTTGTCAAAAACATATACTTGTTTACTGTAACCATATATATGATTGATACAATCACTTGAATCATAAGCTAACCATATTATGGTTATCACAATCATGTAAATAGTTACTGTGACTATAATATTGTTAAACATTTTTTAAAAATGTGGAAATGGTTACTGTAAACATGCATAACTATATTTTTTCTCTGCGTGCAGCTCTCTGAAAAATTAATTTTTTTTTCGCAAATGCTGAAGTATTAGTACAATTGAATTAAATAGTAAAGTGTTATGCTGAGTGTGCCAATTGACCACCTGCAATGACATTCCCATGTTTAGTACCTAGTAGTTCCCAGTGGCTAACAAATTCGACGCGACGGAACTAGTTCAATGAACTACAGGGTTATTATGTTAGCATTTTGCTATTTCTGTGTGCTTATGTAATTTTGCCACAAAACAGAAACATCTCTCAGGGAACTCCTGATCACAAGAGTAGCCTCATGACATTAAACAAGTGTTTAAAACCGTGGTGGCCAGAAGAGATTGTTTAAAATGCATATGGTGTAGTGTAAAATATAAAAGAGAACAGAAATGAATATATGTGTACTTTGCACCGAAAAATTGTTTTTGTTTTGGGTTTAGTTTGAGTTTTTGCTGAGAACAATCTTATTGCGTGTGTATTAGTAAGAATAACATAACTACCCCGGGGTAGTGTTTGGCCACCAACGGTTTAAAATAATAAACCTGCTAATACTATAATAATATTCAAAGTGTTACATAGCAATAAAAGTTAAAATCAAATATTCACAACACATCTTCATTTTTCAATTTGGTAAAAAAATTTAAATGAAATTAATTATAATAACACAGACAAAATAAATTCATAATTAAAATGAATATTATTAATCGAACATGACTTTTTTCCAAATATTATAAAATTGTACATAATGGAAAATTTTTGCTTATTTTACATAATTTTTTTTATATTTTATAATAAATTGCATTACAATTGCACTACGTAATGATTTAGCTCAAATATTTTTTGTGTTATAGCAGTGTATTGACATAAAAAATACTATTAAACATAATTAAACATCCATTCACATAAAATCATTTCATCTTCTTCAAAAAATTTAGTAAATTTCGCGCATATTTTCCCATTTTGTAGCTGAAAATCATGAAAAAAAGTAATTGAAATATTTTTTTTTTTCATTCTATTTAAGAAATTATTTATAAATGTTATGAATTGAAATCAATAAAGTCAAATCATACTAAGGGTACTCATTTAAACGCTTAAGTTTCCCATTTGTGTAAATGTGCAAATTTGCGCGACGTGTTTCATGAACCCACCTTTTCAATTTTGTGCAAGTTTACACAGAAAATTTATATTTGTTAAAAATGTCAAATAAAAATAAATTCAACAAAAGCTGTAAAAAAAAGTTTTTCAAATTGTATAAATTTAAATTCTAAAAATGTTGAATGAAAGTTAAATCTTTGGAACAAACGATGATATACATTGTTTGAAGATTTTGTTTATGTTCTAGCTGTTGGATAATGTTTCCATACATATTGCCATTCAATCCAATCATTTTGTTCCAAAGTTACACAATATTCACATGCACAAAATATTTATATTTTATTTGATTTTTATTTTTCATAATTAAAAGTAAACAAAAGCAGCTGATTAATCAAATGCACAATAAATTCAAGTTTGCGAGTCTAAATTGTCGCGCAAACTTATCGGAGTTGTGCAAACGAATTTCCATACATTTTTTGACAGTTCATTTGCGAGAGTGTAAAAATGCACAGATTGCACAGTTTGCGAGGCTTTTAAGCGTTTACATGAGGACCCTTACTATTTATGTATGTTGAAACTTTTTTCTGTGTGCAATTACTTAAAAAACCTCAATTCATAAAAGTTAGTAAAAGAAAAAAACAATAAATTACACTGCTTTTATAACGCAAAACCAATTAATATTATATACAATATCAACATTAATTACTCCTATTAGAGTACACTGTCTAGTTTAATTTACCCTCTTTCTTATTTACTAATGATTACTTAATCACTCTTGATTTTGTTTTCTATATATTCACATTCTCTGACGCTCTTTTACATTAATTATCATCAAAGAGATTTTCATAGAGCAAGAGACTGTATTAAAAAAACCAAACAACTACTCGTTTCTTGTTCTACTTACCAATTATAAAGAAGATGAAGATAATTTAGAAGAAAGAGAAGATACTGCATAACAAGAGTAATTGCAATTAGAAACAAAATAAAAACTCATAAAAAAAAACAAACAAACATTTGTATTTTATTCACATTTCATTTTGAATTTCTATGTAATTATTTTCTTTGACAAAATTTTATATTATTTTCTTGCCATTATTAATTGAAATTTAATTCATTATTAAATAAATCGCTAATTATAACCTACACTAGCACAGTGGGGAGGGTAATATGCATTTGTGCTGATGTTTTTAATGCAATAAAATATTGGTATTAAAGTATATCGATAGACTCAGAATCAATTTCTGAGTCAATTAAACGATGTCCGTCTATCCGTCTGGCTGAGTAGAATGAACATAGTTTCAACATAAAAAAGTTTTTGTTGTAACTTCTTAAACTATTTTCTAATTTGGGGGTTTTGCATCGTGGTCAAGGCCAAGAAATTGTGCTACTTCAACAAGGTTGGTCCACAGATCCATTCGACTAAGTGAAGTTGATGTTTGCTGGGCAGCTGAAAACTTGGGGGGTATCATGGGGACCCAGGGCACTTTCTAGGCATTTATTTGGGACGACACCACTTTATTTGGGACAACACCACCAGTAGGTATTGAGTCTGTTGCTACATCTCGACCTCAGTTGTTGTAGAACTACTCTTGTTTTCCGCTGCAAGTTTTTCTCTGAGTCTGGTATAGGAAGTAAGCGACCTCCAAGTACGCAGTAATGGTGGCGTCTGTATGAATGTAGTTCAAAACTGGCTTATACGAATTGCGATCCAATATATGCCGCACATACCTTTGTATATTTCCTTGTATATACGAATACCATTCCTGACATGACCATAGGGGAAGCTCTAGCTGTGGGATGCTGGAGCTATGACTCCTCCGATAACAATCCAGGAGGAGATGGTTCAACAACATGACGTTGTGTTCCTTTACTGGAAGAGACTTCATTCCTCGTGTAGATGGTGATCTGAGGTAACTTATTAAATATTAAATTAAAAACAACCCAAGTTAATCTTGACGCACCGCATAGTAATTCCAATCATATTCTTAAAGATCGTCACACAAAATGTACAATTTCCTCATTATAAATAAAATTAATATTTACATGATTTTGAACTATCTATTCTAGCTAATCTGATGAAAGCTATAATTGTTTAATTTAATATAGAATTCTATCACGAATCTAAATATGCGCACGGAATAGTATTAATGACCAAATAAAACTACTTATACCAAAGAATTTATATTATATTTACAAATATACCGTATGTAATTTGGAGCTAACAATCAATATTACCACCCCTATAATAAAGCATATGTATGAATTGCAAAAATGTAAAACAAAAAAGAAACAATAAACAAGAAGAATCAAAAAAAAAATCCTTGCAAATAATATTATCATTAAACAAGTTAATAGTGTGTACAACATTAAATTGATAAGCGATAATATAGATTTCTTATTATTTGTATATAATAGATAAATTATATACTAGTTATAGTACTATTTGTTGTTTTTATTTTATAAATACAAAAAAAAAAAAATAATAATAATAAAACTATTCAAGTGTAAGAGAAGCATAGAAATACAAACAGACGTACATACACAGACATGACAAGACAAGATAAAAGTAAAACATCAAGAACAAACATGATGAGACAAAACAAACATGCCACACTTAAGCATACAAGAAAAAACTCTCATTTGTTATAAACATTGGGGTAGCCCTTGTTTTACAAAAAATTAAATGCACCCCATTAAATTAGAATACGATATGATAGCAAAACCGATATTACCTTGTGGGGGCGATTATGAATTCATACATTATTTTTGAAAACGATAGTATCATAATATATGTAGTTTTAATACATTTTCCTTTCAATAAAATTAATAAATAAACCACAAACATGGAACAATCATTAACAAAGTGTTTCTGTGATATGAAAAAACGACCCAGAATTTTGACAAAATATGTGAATGATCTCTTCGGTATAGTGAAGAAAGATAAAGTAGGAGCAACGATGAAACTGCTAAACTCAATCCATAGTAGAATAAAATAAAAATGTGAAGAGTAAGAGGATGGAAGACTAACATACCTGGACTCAATGGTGATAAGAAAGGGATATGTCATAAAATTAGAACCAACATCATCGGGTAGAATATTAATTTATTATTATTCATGCCAACCAAGAAAAATTACTATGAACACCGCCAACAATTTCATAAAAAAGTGTTCTGACGATAAGCGACACAATATGTATTTCATAAGGAAAAATACTTACGAATAATGCATTCCCAGATAATATTGCTCGACAAACATAATAACTCTGATAGAGCACCAATAATGAACAAACCAATGATAAGGAGTGAGATCGTAAAATTCTTAACACACGTTTTTCATTAAAACTTTTAACCCAAATATTATTTGATGTTTTGTTTTGATCAAGTTACCTTTGTATAACATGCCAGTTATTATGTTTAATGTCAATTATATTAATTTGTTGTTAATATGATTAAAATGAGTGACCAGAAAAAAGTGCGTACTAAAATTATTAAATATTTTCAACAAAACCCAACTTGGTCCTATAAAAAATTGGCCAAGCATTCAAAGGTCTGCCGTCAAACTGTTTCCAATGTTATTAAACAGTACCGGGAAAACTTGTCTGTTGCTAGAAAACCTGGTTCAGGAAGAAGAAATGGTCCACATGATGTTTCTAAAGCCAAACAAAAAGAAAGTATTTTCAAAGAGCTCCCAACACATCCGGTAGCAAAGCAGCCCGGTTAGCTCAGTGCTCGGACTATTTGGTATGAAAAGTTAAAGCTAATGCAGGTTTAAAAACACACAAGGCTCAAAAAGTTCCTCACAGGAACGCTGCTAAAAATTTAGGGGCCAAAAACAGAGCAAGGAAATTGAAGTCAAGTTTTATACAAAATATTCTTGCTGCATAATGGCAGATTTTTCGCAACTTCCTGGTCAAAAATTATATGTTGCTGATGCTCGAGGGAATGTTGAGGAAGAGTTTAGGACCCAAAAGCAGACAAAATTTCCCAAAAAGTTTTTGGTATGGCAAGCAATATGCAGTTGCGGCAAAAGAAGCCAATAATAAATACCGAAATTTGCATCAAGGAATGTTCAAAAAAAGGCTGCTTCCATTCATAAGACTTCATAACGTGTCCACTTATTTTTGGCCTGACTTGGCATCCTGTCACTATGGTACAAGAACAATAATGTGGTATTTGTACCAAGAGAGGCAAATCCTCCAAACTGCCCGGAGCTAAGGCCATTGGAGAGATATTGGGCTCTTGTTAAAAGAGAATTGAAGAGCACAAAAAGGTGTCCAAAAGTGTTCCTGTTCGAGCGAAGAGACAGAAAGCACTATAAAAACGTTAATAGTAGGGTTTTCGAAAAAGGTTTAAAATTTCATCTATAGTGATTAAAACTATAAAAATATTTTTTTTTTTTTTTTGTAAATTGTAAATAATTTCTATCAAATAAAAAAATTAAAAAAAGTTTAGTGATTTCGTTTTTATTAACATATATGTATGTTAAGAATTTTTCGATTTCACTCCTTAGTTACATGTACCTAGAATCTCAGAGACAATTGAAAAACTCAACAATCTATGACAAAGACAAATTTAGAATAGAACCAACAGCGGGAAATTATTTAAGAATATTTTTCAAGAATACAAAAAGCAAAGTTAATAAAATGGATCAATCTAATTTAATTTATAAAAATTGAAAAATGTCCTCAAACCCAGCAGTTAAGCAAGTAGTCAATGTATCCCTAATATACAGTAAAAACTGGCTGGCTCCAGTTTATAAGTATATTTTGCGTTTAGTGCAGAGAGAAGAGAATTGGTTACTTTATATATCCCCGGTAATCTAGTGTGAAGACAATTGTCTCATAAGTGTCTCCAAGTAATCTAGAGTGTAATTGCTTTACACCAGAGCCCGGCAACACATGCGATTGGTCAGTTGTTGTAAGAGCGAAAAATAAGAAAAGAGAAAAGTGTATACTCTCATATTCACTACAATACAGGCATGGAAATTTTAATTTTGAAATATTGGTATTTTAATTAAAAATAATATTTTTAAATTTAAAATTTCTGTTAGACTTCTTTACTTATATCGATTTAAGAAGACATTTTAGATTAAAATTTGTTTCTTTTTGGAAGTTTATAATTCTAAAAACGTTCATCATACGTTGATGTTAAAAAATATTAAGTTTTCCATCCCTGCATTAGTAATCTTCATGTACAAAAGCAAAAAACATGCGACAGCACAACCTCCTTCAATGAACGCTCAAACGAGACTGAATGAGTTTTTAATACGTGTGAGTACGTTGTTGTAAATTTAATAATGGCCGAAAAGCACGCGTGCATAGGAAATGCCTAACTCTGCTTTACACGTTTTGTGAGTAATTCGTACAAACTGGTTTTACATAAATTGTGTTGATATTATTCTCATATAGTTTATTTTCGCTTAAGTATACTGAAATCCCATGTAACATCCCAGCAGTTAAGCAAGTGGTCAATGTATTCATTATAGACAGTAATCGTCACAAATGTCTTATCACTTGCCTGACTCTACATAACATAGCATAAAGTCAATAGTCACTTTAGTGTCTCTTAGTAACCTATGTATAGTGAAGTCACGTTAAATGTTTATTTTTTACTGCACTTTAGAAAGCAGTTATTTTACCCACCAGAAGCAATCTATTGGATAGTTGTCGGCGGATGGTTTGTTTACAAGCAATCATTTATTAAACTGTTTATGATATGTCCTTTATCTGACTATTTGAGGACAATAAGCACCCGTACATGTTAAAATAACTAGTTATGTAGCTGATCGAGTAACCAGTTAGGTAGCTAGTAAGGTAACTGGCTTAATGTAACCGGTATGTCAATCCAATACGTTGACTTCTTTGAACCAGCTACCGACATTTTCATTGTAATCAATGCTTAGGACATGCACGTGTTAAAATAACTAGTGTTATGTAACTAGTTGTCACGCCAAATGATGGCGAAAATCACTAATTCTGGACTGTCTCCTAGAACTGCTGGGAAGCTACAGACATATAATTAATAAGTCAAACTTAAAACACAGGCAGTACATTTGAAAATACCATAAGGACAAATTGTTGTTTTTTAATATTTTGAAAATTGTTACTCATTGTAAGTTGTTTGCTGGTTGTTATTTTGTCAATTCACAAGGTCTCTTATCATGGCATATTGTCATAATGTCCTAATATTTCACAATGGTTTTTATTGCTTTTGAAGCATAAAATTTCCTAAAATAATACTTCTTTCTATGCTTTGCTTATGTTATCGTAATGAACCAGCAGAGACCAACACTGAATGCCTGAGAGTCGGTTAAGCCGAGCCGCCGAGTCATGATATATTAGGACATTATGACAATATGACTGATAAGAGACCTTGTGAATTGACCAATTGTGTATTTGTGCAGTGCAAATTGAGTTAAATGTAATAAGGTGACCATGAACAATATATTCATTATATATCTTTATAGATTATATTGCCTGAAGATGTTGTCCGATGGATAACGAAATATCGAAATTAATAAAATTAAATTTAACAAAAAGGACCTCGAGCTTGATTATTGAATTGAAACAAAAAATTTCAATTCAAATTTTTAAACAATATACGCAAGATAAAAATAAAATAAATAAAAATAAAATAATTCAACAAGTAAGAGATCTACATTCGACTATGCCCAATCTTATATACCCTTCACCAAATTATGCTTTTTTTAAATTTTTTTTAAATTTAAATTTTTTTTTTTCAAAATAGTATTTTAAAAGTTTTTTCCAATTTTTTTTTTTTTAATTTTTTTTTAATTTATTAGTAAAAAAAAATTATGACAAAATAATGTTTTTTGTGAAAAAAAATTCGGGTTAAAAAATATTTTTCCCGATTTTGACCCATTGTAGGTCCAACTTTGTATAGCCTTATATACATCGTTACAATGGACTTTGAAATATCTATCATTAGATATCCATATTGTCTATATTTATGACTTAGTAATCGAGATATAGATAAAAAAATAAGCCAAAAATAGAGGTTGTCTCGGATTTTTGCTATATCTCCGTTATTTATGAACGGATTTTGCTGATTTTAAATAGGAAACTTTTCGAAAGCATGTCTGACAGAATTATTGAGGATTTGTATCCCGAAGATCTTCACAATCTTCCGAAGGTCTTCAGAAAATTGATTTCAACAGACAGACAGACAGACGGACATGGCTAAATCGACTCCGCTGTCTATAAGGATCCAGAATATATAACTTTAAAGGGTCGGAAAATTATATTGTGGAAATTACAAACGGAATGACAAATTTATATATACCATTCTCACGAAGGTGAAGGGTATAATAATTTAAAACATTATTATTTGATTTAAACTGTGAGAAGGAAAAAAAAGAGGTACATTTTCTTAAATTTTATTGTGATCAAGATGTATTAGACAGGTGGCAGCATAACTACAACAATTACAACAATACACGAACAACAGTAATTTTTAGCTTTTAATCTGTATAAAAAAGTTCACAAAAATGCACTTTTTAATATGAAATAGTTTCAAATATTTTACGCACATAAAGCGGAGATAAATAATCACTTTTTTAAATATAAAATAATCTTTTTACTCTTATAACCAATTTAATAATTTGTGTAAACAAGTTTTTGACATTTCAAAAGGTAAAACATGAGTAGAGCAAAAAAATAGTCAGCTGGCGTTACGCTGCCATCTTGTTAAATATGCCTTGATTGTGATTTGATCTGTATGCTATATTCATAACAAAAGTATGAACATGTGATATGAATGAGATGAAAATATGTATGATATGTTATGTTATTTTTCCATTCAAGATTTTTGTCTTATTTCAGTGAAATATATAGTATAACAGAATAAAAAGATACAATTTTAAGTATTAAATAGCATTCAGATTTTACATTCGTTTTTATTGGAAATTATGATAGCGAAAACGATATCATAATTGCCTGGAAAAACGATATTATAAAGAATGGTACAATTTTTGTTTTTGTTTTTGTATTTCATTTCATATGTCTAAATATAAAATATATATATCTAACATTGATAACCATTATAATTTGATACATGAGCGTCACCCTAATACACACACATGAGCATGTTATTGATAACATCAAAGTTTATTTATTTTAGAGGGGTTAAATATCATAGGGATAGAAATTGAGAAATTGATGAGAGAATTGAAAAATATAATAAAATTTAAACTTATGGGATTCTGCTTGAGTTAAAATTTTAATTAAATATACATATGTATTTAATTTAGTTCATACCTAAATGAAAACACAAACCAAAATTTACCTTCTTTTTATCACAACATTTAATTCCGGTTATAAGTCATAAAAATGAAAAACATTTTTCCATATTTTATATCTTTTGATGGGGTTTTCTCTTCACATTTATGTTTCTTTTTTTTTTATACCCTTCACCTTCGTGAGAAGGGTATATATAAATTTGTCATTCCGTTTGTAATTTCCACAATATAATTTTCCGACCCTATAAAGTATATATATTCTGGATCCTTATAGATAGCGGAGTCGATTAAGCCATGTCCGTCTGTCTGTCTGTCTGTCTGTCTGTCTGTCTGTCTGTCTGTCTGTCTGTCTGTCTGTCTGTCTGTCTGTCCGTCCGTCTGTCCGTCTGTCCGTCTGTCCGTCTGTCCGTCTGTCCGTCTGTCTGTCTGTCTGTCTGTCTGTCTGTTGAAATCAATTTTCTGAAGACCCCAGATATCTTCGGGATCCAAATCTTCAATAATTCTGTCAGACATGCTTTCGAGAATTTTGCTATTTAAAATCAGCAAAATCCGTCCATAAATAACGGAGATATGAGCAAAAATCCGAGACAACCTCTGAAAATTTCATCAAAAAAAGACAATTTATTGCATGCTTTGACAAAAAAACAACAAAACGTATGTGTGTTGGATTCATTGTGTGTTGTCTTCATACTTTGTGTATTTTGTTTTTGTTTTTTTTTTTTTGGTGTTTCACAAAAAAGCAACAAACCGTGCATATGTTTGGATGTTTGTTGGCTTCATTATTTTGTTTTTGTTTTTTTTTTTTTGGTGTTTGACAAAAAAGCAACAAAACGTACAATATGTATGTTTGGATGTGAGTTGGTTTCACTGCTTTGCGTATTTTGTTTTTTTTTTTTTTGTGTTTCGTTTCGTTTGGCGTTGTTGTTTTTGAGAAGGGTATATATAAGATTGTTGTTTCGTTTGTAACTTCTTCAATATAGCAATATCAATTAAATGTAAAATTTTTAAAAGTTTTCTTGATATATTTAGGATGATATACGCTGAAAATAGGCAAGTAATGCATCCACAACAAAGGTGAAGGGTATATAAGATTCGGCATAGCCGAATATAGCACTCTTACTTGTTTTTTTTTTTTTGTACAACATTTCCTTTCTGTAACATTTAATATACAAATATTTCATACTTGACAACTTGTTCACATGTGTAACATTTTTTGTACTTTTAGTTTTTTAGCTAGCTGGCAAAATAAAAGAGTAGTACGTACATACGTATTTACATTAGGGTGGCACCAAAAAAAAGTTGTGGATTTTCCAAACAAAAATAAAAGTTTAATTTATTTTAAGATACCACACTTCTTAAAATGTTTGTCCTGTCTAAACAATTTGGTGAGCTCGATCAAAGGACGAAAAGGTCTTTCTTTAGGTTTTTTCATAAAAAATTAAATATTTTTGTAATTTTTTTTTCCAATCAAAAACTTTTTTTAAAAATGGGCCCTTTTTTTCTCAAAAGAAATCTTAGATTTTTTCCTTGAAGACCTATTTGGTCGCTTAATGGGATACGAGTGGGATATCTATCAAAATAAATGTTTTGTAATTCAATACATAAAATTTTGGAAATTTTTTGCAAAATCTAAAACTTTGCTGACTTTTTTTTTCAAAATGTGCCCTTTTTTTAAATTAGCAAAATGTGTCCTAAGCTTCTTTTGAGCAAAAAAAATGTTTGGACTTGCACGTGAATTTAGATACGTCATTGAAACCGCATTTGAAACACCTTTCACAATGTACCAATATTTCATATGTTTCCCTGGCGAGAAATATGAAAAATACCATAAAAACCTTTAGAGAGAACGTTGTTATCCTTTAACCCATATACCCACCAAAAACTGACTCCAGTACAAACAATTTGAGATATGGCCTCCTCAAACATGCAAACATTTCTTTTTAGTTAAGAACATCTACACCTTTTTTTTCCTCCATACAAACGGGGCACCCTAATATACATATGAATTTGCCAACACAAAGCCAGAGGCAGGGAAACGGGCGATAAAGGAGAAAAGCAAAAAACCAACTAGACATGTTAGAGGAACTGTGTCGAAAAAGTAGTTTAAAACTTAAAAAAAAAAAATGGAAACGAGAGTAAAAGATTTGAAAAGCGCGTGTTTATGCACTTTCCAAAGAACATAGTTTGTGTGTGCCAAGTCAGTTGTTTGACTGCTGCAAAATGCTTTCAAGTGTATGGTTTTTTAAATTGTTGTTTCTATTTAAGAGAAAAATAGAAAATCCGTGATAAATTCCTCTTATGTATGTGTAAATTTGTGTCTGGAAATATGATTTTGAAATAGCTGTCAGTTTATTTCTATGAAAAATTAGACAGATGAATTTTAGGCTCAAGATTTTTGTTTTCTTATTGTAATAGAAATTTTAACAGCTATCAAGCTTTTTATATATTTGTCGTTAATATAACATGTCATAATGACAGCTGTCATCATTTTAAATTTATTAAGTTTAATCCTGATAAAATAATAATTGTATATGTGTGGGTTTACGTTTACATATGGACATTAGAGTGGCGCATTTTGTAGGGAGGAAAAATAAGGTGTAAAATAAAATATTAGTTTGTTTGAGGAGACCAATTGTGAAAATGTTTGTCCTCTCGTCTGCTACGTATGATATTTTCATATTTCTCACAAAGAAAATATATGAAATATTTGCAGTATTTGAATGGCGCGAGTACACTTTCATGTAAGTTTAAAAATATTCGAACTTTAGTAAATTTGGCAAAGTTTTTTTAAAATTTTACAAAGTATCATTTAAATTAATTAGCTTATATCACTATGTTAAAAACCTCATATAAATTCGAAGAAATTTTTTATTCCGTTGTTGGAAACTCAATTTAGTTCGAAACTTATTGGAATTTTTTGAAACATATTTTCTTCCCGGTCTGATTTTAGTTATAAATATGTTCAAAACAGACACAATATAAAGATCCCGGCAACAACTTTACTATCAAAATAAGCTGAATAATAATTGGAACTTGACAAAGATTACTTATTTTTGTTCGTGACCCAAAGTAATTCATTAATTTAAAAAAATTATATTTTGTCAAAAATTAAAATTTTTTTCCAAACATTTTGAGAAATACACGCAGAAAATAAATATAGTTGTGCATTGTTACTGTAACCATTTCAACATTTGTGCATGGTTAGTGTAACCTTTTAAAATTCTGTAACAATATTACAGTCACAGTAACTATATATATGATTGTGGTAGCAATAATATGGTTAATATACAATTCACATTATTGTATCAACCATATATATGGTTACAGAAAACATGTATATGTTTGTGACAACCATTTATATGATGAATAATTTTATCATAATATGTTGTTCTCATATTATGATATGAGAGCAACATAATATGGTAAGTACTTCATCATATAAATGGTTGTCACAAACTTATACATGTTTACTGTAACCATATATATGGTTGATACAATCATGTGAATCGTAAATTAACCATATTATTGTTACCAATGCACAACTATACTGTTTTTTCTGCGTGTATCTAATGTTTTTTCAACTTTATGGCTAAATCACAATATACGCAATAGTATTTTGCATTAGAGTTGAAAAAACATTAAAAATTTCTTAAAATATTTGCAAAAATTATTTAACTTTTGACAAAAAATTTTTTTTTTAAAATTAACCCCCGAGGGATTTTTTAAAATTGTTAGCATTTATTTTGAAATATTTGTACGATATAAATTTATTCGAAGCATTTGCCATTCTTAGATATGAACTTTTCCCATCTTCTGGCAACATATGATTACGCGCCAAAAAAGCTGCTCATCTTTTGAAGCCAAGAACGAATGAAACCCATAGCGGATACTTTGTTCAAAAGTGAAGAGTATCCCAGATAAAGAGTTCTGCATTGATAGAAACAAATAGTAGTCGGACGGAAATTGTCATTATGGCATATTACGGTTTCATATCTGGCCGCATATTCTGTGCGTTTTTTGGCCAATACTCGCTTCAAACGGTATAGCTTCCCTATGATTGTCTGGCCAGATTTCAACAGCTTATAATAGATTGGACCATCTTGCTCCCACCAAATACAGAACATTACCTTAGCGCCATGGATGTTTGGTATCAATTTGATGGTCGGCCAGGTTTTACATACGATCTCTTATGCTTGGTGTTATCGTAATTGATCGATTTTTCATTACAAGTAATGATTCGGTGAAAAAATGATTTTATGTTATAGCGTTCAAACATCATTTCGGCCACACAAAATCATATTTCATTGTCTCCCAGATTCAATTCGTATGTTACCCAGTTTCCCAGCTTTTGGATGAATTTTTGCTTCTTGCAAATGTTTTGAAATTGCTGCTTGAGTAGCTCTCAATGATTTTATAAGCTCTTGTTGAGTTTGACAACAATCCTCATGGATCATCTAATTCTTGGTCTTCAAGCTTTTTTGGTTAGCCTGGGTGGTCTTTGGTTTCCATGTTAAAATCTCAACTTCTGAATCGAAAAAAAAACAACTCTCGCACATTGAAACCGATGAAATACATTCACCATAGACTTTGGTGTGCCATAAATAAGCTTTGAGGCACTTTTTTAAAATTAATTCGCATTAGAATGGATTAAATTTTTATTTTAGTTAGGAACATCGTCAACTTTTTTCGTCAATATAACCATTCACTATTTATTTGAGATCCCGGCCACACAAAATCATCTTTCATTGTCTCCCAGATTCAATTCGTATGTTACCCAGTTTCCCGGCTTTTGGATGAATTTTGCTTCTTGCAAATGTTTTGAAATTGCTGCTTGAGTAGCTCCCAATAATGTTGCAAGCTCTTGTTCAGTTTTACAACAATCCTTAAGTAGTAATGCCTCTAATTCTTGGACTGATTGAGTAGCTCCCAATTCCTTTGAAAGCTCTTGTTGAGTTTTACAACAATCTTCATGAATTAATGCCTCAAATTCTTGGTCTTCGAACTTGTTTAGCTGGCCTGGGCAATATTTGCTTTCGTGTCAAAATCACAACTTCTGAACTGCAAAATCCCTCTCTCGCAAGTTGAAACAGATGAAACACATTCATCATAAGCTTTATTGAGCAATCGGAGTGCGTCGGCTGCACTTTGTTTGAAATTAAAGAAGTAAAGCTGAACCTCCTGCATGTGACGATTCATTTCTTGTTTACACTATAATGTTCAGCAACTAAGTGTGTATAAATGACTGATATGTACCCTTCAAATTACATATCGCTGGCTTAACATGCAACGGCTCCAAGTCCATATTTCAAAATTTAACAGGAGAGCCAAAAATAATCAAACTTTTTTTCCGTAAACATTTTTGAATTCTGTAAACGCAATTTTTTTATATTTTTGTTTTCTATGTGTGTAAAAGCAAAATAAAAAAACTAAGTATTTGCCAAGATACTTATAGGATCTTAAGCATTTTCTTGTGATAAATTTGACTAAACGGTTTTGCTCATCACTACAAAATAACGACAAAAATCGAGAAAACAACAATTTGTTTCTTTGTAATCAATGTATTTTTACTTATTGTACATTATTGCATTAAAATCTCATTTTCTAAAAAAGTGGACTTAGAACATTTGCATGTTAAGCCAGCGATATAAGTTATTAAAAACAAAAACTGCGTTCATCTATTGTGAATCCAGCTTTTTTTAGTCATACAACAAATACATTTCTTTGAAAGGCATCAGGTTTTGAAACGGGTTAAAATTAAAGCTGTTTAAAGTACATATTAACTTCTGTTTTCGAACTTAGTCATACCTTTCACAAAAAAACAAGTTCCTTATACTTGATTTAAATTCAATTAATCTGAAACTTTATGCAATTGAATTTACACAATACCTTTTGAAAATTGAACTAATTTTCCAAAGTCAATGGGGACTCTTAATTGATCATTGTTTTACAAATTTTACATTTCATGGAATTTCTTATAAAATGTTTTGTGTATTTGTGTCTTGTATTTGCAGTTATGTAAAACAAGAAAGTTGTGTGTATGTTTGCTACCATTGTTGCTGTCATTGTCAGCATTTTGTATTGTTTTTAATTGTAACTTTTTTGCTTAAATGTGTGTGGTAGGTATGTATCAGACAACTATGCATGTAGAAATTTAAAGTTATAAATATACAAATGTGTTGTGTATCTAGTAGATACATGTCCCAGCAGTTTTTCTAATAGTCAGTGACTACAATTTATATATTTTGGGTAACTTGACAGTGCTTCAACTTCAGTAACTTCAGTTGGTTACCCAGATAATCTAGCGTAAAGTCAATTATCACTTTAATGGCCCTAAGTAACCTAGAATGTATATACTTTAAGCTTTTATTTTGTGGTGCACTTTAGAGAGTAATAATTTTACCCACGAGAAGTAATCTATGAGAGAGTAGTCAGTTTAAGGTTTGTTTACAAGCTCAACTCCCTATTTGAGATCAATTAACTAGTTGTGTAGCAAATCATGTAACTAGTTAGGTAGCTAGTAAGGTAAATGACTCTATGTAGTTGGTTTCTTTGGACCAGCTATTAGTCAATCTATATGTAAACTATGTAGCGTTAATAGACCCCTTGCTGAGGACACGTACATGTTAAAATAACTAGTGAAATAGCTAGTTATGTAACTAGTAGTCACCTTAAATTGTAGGTAAACTCCCTCGTTCGAGACAGTCACCCAGAACTGCTGGGGTATTTAATTTCTTAAATGTATGTGTAAATGGGTTAGTATATGTGTGAGTTTATAAGGAATTTTTGTTCAGGTGTTGTTGTAACCAGGGTTTAATATTTAGTTAATCGTTTTTTAAATTTGACTACCGACTACGCAATAAATATGAATCGTTTTCATATTAATGTCCACATATACTGAAAATATACAAACTATAAACCAATGCCATATATGCACAAGCTTCATAGTAGAAATATTTGTCGCAGTTTTTCCAAAAATATTTTGCCTTACAAAATATTTTACGTTGCAGCTAGAAGACAAAATGAAAATTTTTCATTTCTAAAACATTTGCTGCCCAAATATATTTATATTTTTGGTTAGCAAAAACAAATATATTGCTTGTGTATAATATACAAAAAATTTACTACAAAAACATCAAACATGCAAACAAATTGCAGCGTGAAAACCATAAACTGCAAACGATATGCGCAGTAAAAAATTCAAACAATGGAAATATGGAAGATGCTAAATGTAGACTGCCAAACCATACGAAGTTGAAAAATGTAAAATACGAAATTGTGCGAAGTTAAAAATGTTTAAAACGAAAATGTGCATTTATAAAATATTTCAGCCACATATATGGACATATTTAGCCGCATATAGTCACTGAGTAGAAAAATGTGAAAAAAACTATGAACAACAAGTGTGCGTTGATTTGGGTGTACAAAATAAAAATTTATATTGAATCGTGTGTTTAAGAATTTAAGTGCAATAAAATAGAAGCTTTATTTTTTGAGGTATGTAATTGTATTATGAAAGATAGGAATGCAGTGAAAATATATCAAATAAGATTCTGGGCAAAGGATAGCGGACGATATTATTTTATTGAATTTTTTGATTAAATGATTTTTGTAATACGAATTCAAATGTAGTCCTGCTGCTTGTAATAGGAGTCCAGAAAAATTAGTAACATACAATTTTGTATGTAAAGTGGCTAAAAAAGGATAGATAATGCAACAACAAAATGTAACAACAGACAAGCAAAACAGCCAATGAATACAATCTAATAAAAAATAACAGGATCTACAAAAAATAGTATGTTGCATAAAAATGTAATGTAGATAGATTACTTTTTCTGAATGAAATCTATCAAATTAAGTGTTTGTACATTCAAATGTATCCTTTCGTATAATTTGTAACAGGAGAGCAAACAAATTAATAAGCAGCAAAGAAAATAATTGTGCATGAAAAATATGATGTGTAATGTATAAGTGCAAAAAAGGCACAGGCATGAGTACAACAGGAGCAAAAGGAAATTAACTGCAAAAACAACAACTTTTACACACATGTGTTCTGTAACTGCATAATGAAACAACAATTTTTGCAAAAAACACAAACAAATACATAAGTAGGTTCAATGATGATCCCTAGCGATAATGATCGACTTTGTTTATGTTTTTAAATCCACATTCATATATATCCATTCGTAATATTTCTAACAGGAGAACAAAAAACAGATAAGCAACAGAGAACAAATTATGCAATGAAGGCACATTCAATTTTTTTACATAGGCACGAGTGTAGCAGGAGAAAAGGAAATACAACAACAACTATTTATACCCTCAAGTATTTGTAAAATACAACTGTTGTATGTGTGTCCTCTAGGTGCAAAAAACAACAACAACTCATGCAAAATACAGAAACAAATACAAAGTAAAGGAATTTCTAGACATATTGAGGAGTAGAGTAGGAACCGTTGCATTTTGTTGTTTCTTTACTGTGTATAATGTATAAAATTCAAAAGTCAACAACAACTTGTGCAATCTGAAATGCAAATGAGTATGATTGGCTGAGCGTTTGTAACAGGAGTAAAAAAAATGTATAGAATGCTGAAAAAAATATAATTATACAATGAAGAACCTGTGGTATGTACTTGTGTTGTGAACGATAAGAACGCAGTGATATTACATTAAAGAGGATTATGGGCAAAGGATAGCGGATGTTGTTATTGTATTGTTTGTGTAGAACTGATTTTTTTGAGTACCGTTACAGATCATTTTTTATTACGCATTTTGGCTTATTTTCAGCTCGAGGAATTTTTGTCATGTGCACTGAATTGTTGTTTTTTGTTAAGGATATTTGTGCGTATTTGTTTTTTATTAAAATAAACGGTATTATTTTTTTTTGGTACACTTGTTATTGTGTCCGTTATTTTTTTCGCGAATAGTTGTAATAAGGAATAGTTGTAAAAGGTTATGTAAATCTCAACTTTTCTAAGTTTAGTTTAATAACATCGGACTAACAACTATTCGCGAAAAAAATAACGGACACAATAACAAGTATACCAAAAAAAATAATACCGTTTATTTTAATAAAAAACAAATACGCACAAATATCCTTAACAAAAAACAACAATTCAGTGCACATGACAAAAATTCCTCGAGCAAAAAATTAACCAAAATGCGTAATAAAAGATGATCTGTAACGGTACTCAACAAAAAACAGTTCTACACAAACAATGCAATAATAATATCATCCTCTATCCTTTGCCCATAACCTTCTTTAATGTTCTTTTACTGCATTCCTAACGTTCACAATACAAGTAGGTACATACCACAGGTTCTTCATTGTGTAATTATATTTTTTTCAGCATTCTATACTTTATTATTTTACTCCTGTTACAAACGATTGCACAAGTTGTTGTTGATTTTCTACATTAACAATAAAAAAAACAACAAAATGCAATTAATTGCAACGGTTCCTGCTCTACTCCTCCATATTTCTAGAAATTCCTTTACTATGCATTTGTTTTTTTTTTTTGCACGAGTTGTTTTTGCTTTTTGCAGCTAAAGGACACACATACAACAGTTGTATATCACAATTACTTGAGTGTATAAGTAGTTGTTCTTGTATTTCCTTTTTCTCCTGCTGCACTCGTGGCTACGTAAAAAATTATTGTGCCTTCGTTGCATAATTTGTTCTCTGTTGCTTATTTGTTTTTTTGTTCTCCTGTTACAAATATTACGAATGGATACATATGAATGTGCATTTAAAAACACAAAGTCGATCTTTCAGAATACAAGTCATACATAATTATGTATGAACATATAGTAAAATTTTCTTCATTGCATAATTATATATTCTGGACCTTACTTAAATTTCTATCATTCCTCTTTATCCTTTTTTTCTCCTGCTACACTCACGATCATCATTGAACCTATTTATGTGTTTGTTTATGGTTTTTGCGTAAATTGTTGTTGCATTATGCAGTTACAGAACACATACAGCAGTTTTATACAGTTAATTTCCTTTTGGTCCTGTTGTACTCATGCCTGTGCCTTTTTGCATTTATATCTTACACATCAAATTGTTCTTGCACAATTATTTTCTATGCTGCTTATTTATTTGTTTGTTCTCCTGTTACAAATTTTACGAAAGGATACATTTGAGTGTACAAACAAAAAGTAATCTATCTATCTACATTGCATTTTTATGCAACATACTATTTTTTTTTTGTAGGTCCTGTTATTTTTTATTAGATTGTATTCATTGGCTGTTTTGCTTGTCTGTTGTTACATTTTGTTGTTGCATTATCTATCCTTTTTTAGCCACTTTACATACAAAATTGTATGTTACTAATTTTTCTGGACTCCTATTACAAGCAGCAGGACTACATTTGAATTCGTATTACAAAAATCATTTAATCAAAAAATTCAATAAAATAATATCGTCCGCTATCCTTTGCCCAGAATCTTATTTGATATATTTTCACTGCATTCCTATCTTTCATAATACAATTACATACCTCAAAAAATAAAGCTTCTATTTTATTGCACTTAAATTCTTAAACACACGATTCAATATAAATTTTTATTTTGTACACCCAAATCAACGCACACTTGTTGTTCATAGTTTTTTTCACATTTTTCTACTCAGTGACTATATGCGGCTAAATATGTCCATATATGTGGCTGAAATATTTTATAAATGCACATTTTCGTTTTAAACATTTTTAACTTCGCACAATTTCGTATTTTACATTTTTCAACTTCGTATGGTTTGGCAGTCTACATTTAGCATCTTCCATATTTCCATTGTTTGAATTTTTTACTGCGCATATCGTTTGCAGTTTATGGTTTTCACGCTGCAATTTGTTTGCATGTTTGATGTTTTTGTAGTAATTTTTTTGTATATTATACACAAGCAATATATTTGTTTTTGCTAACCAAAAATATAAATATATTTGGGCAGCAAATGTTTTAGAAATGAAAAATTTTCATTTTGTCTTCTAGCTGCAACGTAAAATATTTTGTAAGGCAAAATATTTTTGGAAAAACTGCGACAAATATTTCTACTATGAAGTTTGTGCATATATGGAATTCGTAAATAGTATTTATATTTTTAGTATGTATGTGAGGAAATATTATTTTGTTAAATATTTGTTGCAGTTTTCATGTAAAATTATGAAATATTTTGCAATTTTTTGACTAATATAGTAGTAATTTTAAACTCTGGTTGTAACACTTAACGCATGAAATTTTGCCAAAAGCTACAAAAAGTTGTGTTGTAAACAAAAAACAAAAAATATATATATATGTTGTTTGCATTTTTCAATTCATATGAACTTACATCCCAATTACTATTTCTGACAGAGACAATTTGTAACAATTCAAACAAGACAGAGACAATACTTGAGCAAACATGCAAAGCAGTATGTAAACTTTGTATATTTATAGACACATAGTTACAGAATTTTAAACTTAAGATATACACAAGTTTACGTTACAAACACACTATACATATTAACTAATGAAGTGTTTAGGTATGTTCTTTAGAAGGATTTTAATAAAGCAACTCATTTTCAATTTAAGAAATGGAAGACATTTGGAAGTAATTGAAAAATAAAACATTTGTCTAAGTTTGTTAAAGAAATTAATGGAATGAATTAAATTGCAATGTCAATTATTGCATAAGTATGTATATTAGGAAAATTAAATATTTCTGAATTCATTTATCTTGTGTTTCTTTTGTGTTTCGAAATGAAAAAGATCAGTACACATATCGGTGACAGAAAACTGTTTAATGCCAAATTTTTCAGTTCATTATTCTTAAACCTCTTAAAGTTATAATAATTCAAAAGTTTATAAAATTTAAAATACGCTATGCAGCTTGCAAGAATTTTTTTTTTCATTAACTTACAGATTTCATCTAAAATTCATTTTACCTGCTAGTCTTTAATAGCCTATCATGAATTCCATAACTCAAAAAAATATACCTTTCGATTTTGATCATAGTCGCTAAACACATAGCTGTATATAGACGGAAGTCAGATCTTACAATATTGCACAGTGGTCTGAAACGTTTTTTTTTTTTTTTTTTTGGTAATAATTCAGTATCTCGGGAACTATTAGATACGTTGTTACGAATTGAGTTGATATGCAGTTGTTCAGCTTCCTACAGATAACGGGTGTTTTCTACATATAACGGTCCACTCAAAATTGGTCACTTCGGGTCTCACATTTTTTAAAAAAATCGCCAAAACTCCATTTATGATCCGAATAAGCTGAAATTGAAAATATTGGGAATATCTACAAAAAATACGCTTACATATGTAGGTTACCTTTTTTTAATTGAAGAGATATTTAGGTTTATTTATTTTTTCTAATTTTGCTCTATATTTTTTTTTTTTTGTTTGTTTTTTAGTTATGGCGGTCCTACGGAAGGTCAACATTTATGTCTTAAATCAGCTGTATGTAAATAATATAAAAACAACTTGCTAACAGTTATCTCGCCCCTATGAATGTTACACGCATCCAAAGTATGAACATGTAAAAAGGGCCGTATTTTTTACGTTTTTTCCCAAAAAGTCCCTATACTTATTCTTTTGAAGAAAAAAATTTCTTCGGGAACAGAGAACTTAATAAGAAAGTGTGTAAAGCTCACTTAAGAGAACCTAGTCCCCATTAGACCTTTCCAAACTTGACAATTTAACCCAAGGAGATACAACCAGGTCTGTGCAGGCCTTTTGCATATAACATTGTGTATAACATAATTGTTTTTCGTGTTAGAGACAAATCCTTTCATGACTTTCTGGAGCAGCATTCTCTGGACACAATGAGCAAAAATCAAACCGATTGTGGATCCGATTTCGGCATAATCCAGATTTTTAAATATTTTTGTTCAAACGTCATAACCAGGTCCCTGCAGACCTATGAATACTTTGTACGTTAAGAAAAATTAAAAAAGGCAACTTAACATATGTTAGCTCTTTTCTGTGTATAATATAAGGGCATTCATACATTATTAATGCATTTACATAATTGTGGTTTCATTGCATGTATTGCAAAAAGCCGCTTTGTTTACAGCATTCACATGCCAGCTATTCGTGCCTTGAATGCCAAACAAATAAATTCACACATACTTCTAGGAGACTTGACTATGTATTTCCATACAAATCCCATCTAGGTCTGCACAGACCTGGTTTTACCATTTAGCGCCCAAAAACCCCTATACCTCCGAGGGTTAAAAAAAATTATGTTTCAGTAAAAAATTCTAAAAACACAAAGCACTGATTCTCGCAAAAGCTTAATAATTGTATAACCCCATATCTTATTTTAATTCGTACATATTTTGTTTACTATCACACGGTAAATAACGTCAAATTAAGCACTTTTCTGAAAAAAATTAGTTTTTGGAACACATTCCCCGTTTTAGGAATTTCGGTATTTGAAAATAAAAAAGTTCAAAAATTATAATCATAAAATTTTATATTAATTCAAATTATAATTATAATATTATATTTTTTTAGTTTTTAAGGTAAATAATGTCCGAAAAATGCATAAGATTATTTCATTTTACTATAGTATTGTTACGTTTTTACCTTTTAAAAACGGGGTTTATTTCCTTTAAATAAACCGGATACTTTTGATTGAAAATAAAAGCAGTTTTAGAAGTTTAAAATTGTAACAACTCTTTATTTATTTAGAACGTACAACAACAACAGAATTAAATAGTCACTCAGTGTCTTTATACACGTATATCAATTCGCAGAAATACACACACACACACACTTATAATGTACAAGTATACACGTACAAGACAGTTGATGTTAACTCTAACAGCGCCTATGATCAACTCCACTCACGACTGCAGCCACTGCCACTATTTATACACACGCCAACTCTCGGGAAACTTCTACAATGCTCTTAACGGACAAAACTCGAATGTTCGAATTCCAGAGCCTTCGATGTCATTGCCAGCAGCCCAAACATTTAGTGTTGCCATACTTACAAACAATGCCAATAACCGCATGCTACTGATGGATGTGCCTTCAAACATGATGAATGCTGCAGGCAGTCGTTACAGACCGTTAAATTCATATCGTCATTGCACATTCGTAACAATATTAATCTTCAAGTCCAATATCAAATACTTATATAAAAAGCAGCTCCACAAACCTTGCCCCCTTTTAAAAATGTTAACGTTTTTTCATATATTTCATACAAAATTGAATAAAAAATGGATAGCGATATTTCAATTAATGAAACCTGTGTCATATATTGCAGCTATGAGCCAATTGTCTTGACTTTTCTTATCCAGTAGCCAGCAGACCCTGAACGCTGTAAAAAGACCCAAACAAAAATCCTTCTGCTAAAAGGTGGCCACACGAAAATATTGTCAAACTTATCTAGTTAGTTGAGACACGGCGAAGTTTATGGGATGCTGGTTGCGCTGATTATAAACTTTCCAAATAAATTGAATGTCAAGAAGTCGCAGATGCCATCCCGGTAAGTTTGAATGATTGCAAAACAAAATGGGCAAATTTTCCCACCTCATTCAATTGCAATTTTGAAAAACTCAGAAGCAAAAAGTCAGGCCAAGGCACTGATGATCAATTCCAAAGTATTTGTTTCAAATGATTTGACAGTTCTGGCAATGTCTAACAACGGATCCAGCAATTTATGCCACACAACAATCTGACAACTGTGTGAACTGACAATTTTTGTTGGCGGATAAATTTATCTGACAATTGTCATGTAACGAAATTGCAAATTTTTCTTACAATCATCTGAACTGACAATTTATCTTTTCCTCACAATTGTTCATAGTCAGAACATTGCCAGATCTGACAACATTGTAAGACCTGACAACCGTTTATACATTGCTTTGCTCTTTAGAGTCCTTTAGACTTTTCCATTTTTATTTTTATAATTTCGAAATACTCGCGATTAGGTATAGTCCATCTTTGCATAAAAAATTTTAATTTTTTTAGAACCTTCAAAAGTGCTAAATTTACTAAACAACCAAATTAAAATGTTTATGTGACGAGAAGTTCTATAAGTTTTAATATTTTTTTTATATGTATTTAAAACCAACACTTTTCTTCATAAAAAACAATTTATTAAAATATTAAGAAAATAAATACGACGTTGGGTCAAAAAGTCCGTGCCTTTTTGAATAAAACACAGGTTTTTGGATACAAAATTGTTTCATTTTTCAACATAGTTTCTTAAATTGTTTAAATTTTTAAAATTTACCGAGGTTATAAAAATCGTTATTTTGCGTGAGATGATTTGATCGTTGGAGCCAAATCTCTTTCTACCGAGACATTTCTTCAGGTTTGGAAACAAGAGATAGTCATTCGGGGATAAATCCAGATAATATGGCGGAAGAGGAATCATTTCGTAGCCTAACGCATGGATTTTTGCCATGTAAACTGCACATGTATGTACTCTTTTGTGTACCCGACTGTGAGCAAACGCAGCAGCCATGATCATTCAAAATTGAAACCACTTAGCCATGTGAACCGCCTATGGCTTCCACAATCTCTTACACTTTCAATATCTGATCGGTCTACAGCATATCGTGATTTTTTTTTCCAATTGTTTCGGGTGTGGAGTCCTCAACTGGGCTTCCAGAACGTTCGGCATCTTCCGTGCTTGTACTGCCACAACGAAATTCAGTAAACTACTTTTTTACCATTGAAATTGATGGTGCAGAGTTTATATACTATTTATTGGGTGAATGAATTCAAAATGCGGGATTTACAATAGATGGCGTATCTTTAAACGTGGTGTTTGTTTTTAATAACCTGTATGTCATTTTGAAGGGTACATCTCTGTCATTTATTCTCACTTAGTTGGCGAACATTATAATGTAAATAACAAAGTTTTCTTTTGCTTCAAAATACAGATTGCTCACCAAAGCTGATGGTGAATGTGTTCCATCGATTTCAACTTGCGAGAAATGGTTTGTACGGTACAGAAGGAAATTTTGACACAGTCGACAAAGAGCGCCCAGGTCAGTCAAAAAGACCAAGAATTGAAGACATTACTCCGTGATAAATCATTTGGAGCTTCTTAATGAGTAATTTTAAAACGTTTGCATGCAGCAGGATTCCTCCGAAAGCAGGGAAATTGGATGACCTTGAAAGACTATTTTGTATTCTGAAATACTGCTTGAACCCTATAAAAGAAAATCACTTTTGCCTCAAATGGGCGTCCAAAACGTCTGGCATCTTCCGTACTTTTAAACCTCTTTTTTACCATTGAAATTAATCCTGCAGTGTTCCCATAGCATTTAACAAGAAAATTAAATTAATATTGAAAATAAAACTAAACACATTCTCTCAACATTATTAATCCATATCGGACACTGTTACGTATTAGAAATATACAATTCAATTCAAATAATAATACTCATACGCCTTTAGTGTCTCAAATAATAAAAACTTTAATCTTGTTGCAGACAGACAATAAAAAAAAATTAAATTTTCATTGAAATGTTTTCTTTTATATTTATTAGACAAAATACAATGTAAATAAGAAAACAGGCTGTTAAATGTAGAGGAGGAACAGGGGCTAGCAAAAGAAAATAAAAGCGAAATCACGCTTACAATATAAATTAGGAATGACTGAATTGGGAATCATTTTAATAAATGACCAGACACAACCCACATTTAGATTTTATTATTGTTGTACTTCTTATCATTATTATATGTAACAGTTTGTTTTGCCAGCTATGATTATTGAAATGTTTGTTTAGACATCAGTTTCGTTCGATACACTTTGAAATGAATGTGTGTGTCTTTCTTTGAATGTCAAGCATCAAATTTTATTGTTACTGACACTGAGTATATAAATAAATAAATACATAAAATATATAAATATGTATGTATGTGTTTAAGCATTAAGTTACAGACAGAACAGACACAAAACAGCGACCCTGACTGACACAGCAATATTGGCAGACAAAAAAGTGAAAGAACCCAAACAACAGTTCGAGTCACAGTTACAGCAGCAATAGTGATAGTAGGTTTGTGTGCACAATGTATTCTCTTCATTGTGTTTTTGCTTTTTTTTCGGTACTGCTCGATGAAAGAGTCTTTAGTGAATGAGATTTCCAAATAAAAACAAAATTAAATATTGATTTGCAACAAGAACAAGTACAACAATATTGAGATATGTTGGAGAATCGTAAATAAGAAAAGTATTTAAGTGAAGAAAGCTTTTCATTATAAATAGTCGTTTAAATAATCAGACACTTAAAGAGAAGAAGGAACTAAATTAGATAAAAGTTTACATAAGATGGTGTGTTCTGTTTGGCTGGTAGGATTCTTATCACCCATATGGGCTTTCAGAATTTTTTTGTCTTCTACAAATTTCAATTTCCACTTTGTATAATACAGTGACACAGATAAAAGTACGTACTCCCTCTAAAATTTCGGTTTAAGAATAACCCTGGATTTCTGATCGATATTTTTGCTTGCTTTTGAAAGGCATCGAAACACTGTCAAAAACTAACTACAAAAAGTCCGGTTAACTTTCCGCTTATTGTACTTTTACACATAAAACTTAATATGGCAGCACAGATAATTATACGTACGATGCCAAATAGAAACGGTACTTTTTAAAAATAAGTAGATTTAATAAAAAAAAATATTATACGGAAAGTGTTAAAAGCTTAGTTTGTAAGCAATTCTTAAAAACTGCAGTAATTTTTGAAAAAAAATTACTTTTTTGTTAAAATGGGTAAGAAAACAAAGGACATTTGTATCGAAATGCGTGAACGTATTTTAAAATTGAGGAAAGATGGGAATTCCTTAAGTTCAATTGCTCAAATTGTTGGACGTGCCAAGTCTACGGTGCAGACCGTAATAAAAAACTTTTCTGAATCTCAATCCCTAGCAAGCAAGCCAAAAACTGGACGTCCACCCAAAATTACCCCACGAGTTTAGCGATTTATAAAAAGTGCTGTTAGTAAAAATCCTAAAACAACAGCCGTGGAAATTCGAAATACTTTGGAAAATGACCACAATATTAATGTTCATTCAGAAACAGTGCGAAGTGTTTTGCGAAAAAACGGATTCCATAGCCGCGTACCAAGAAAAAAACCATTAATAAGCGAAATAAACAGAAAAAAGCGGCTCGACTTCGCACTTAAGTATGTGTACAAAACAACAGATTTCTGGGCGAATGTGATTTTTAGTGATGAAAGCAAGTACAATTTATTCGGTTGTGATGGCAAACAAAAAATTTGGCGCAAACCTAATGAAGAGCTGCAACCGAAGAACCTCATTCCAACAGTTAAGCACGGTGGTGGTTCGGTCATGGTTTGGGGCTGCATGTCGGCGAATGGAGTTGGAAAACTGCGATTTGTGGAAACAAATATGGACCGATTTCTTTATTTAGACATTTTGAAAAGCAGTTTGAAAGATTCCGCAAGTGTTTTGGGTCTTAGTGGCACCTGGTATTTCCAGCATGACAACGACCCAAAGCACACTTCGCATGTTGTCAAAGAATGGCTTCTCTATAATGTCCCGAAACAACCCCATTCGCCTCCCCAATCACCAGACCTGAATCCCATAGAGCATTTATGGGATGAATTGGAACGGCGCATTCGAAAAAAAACTTACAGAAACAAACAACAACTTAAAGATGGCTTGGAATATGAGTGGAATAAAATAACGTCTGAGACAACAAAAAAACTGGTATTTTCAATGAGTAATCGATTGAAAGCAGTAATTGAGGCAAAAGGAGGTCCAACAAAATACTAATGAAATAATATATACCTGAAATTCTTTTTGTACATTAATCTTTTTTAGAGTACGTATAATTATTTGTGATATTAAATAGGCTTTTGTGTTTTTTTATTAAATTGAAGTTTTTAATTTTAAATTTAAATAATGAAATAAATATTTGTGTTCATTTAAAAATTATTGATTCATTTACTTTTTTTAAATATCACCAATTTTTGGAAAATTAAAGAATTTTTAAGGGGTACGTACTATTATCTGTGTGACTGTATGTAATTGTAATAATTCTGAGAAAAATTCGTATTGGTTTTTTAAGTTTAGGGAATTACAGTGTTATTGTGAATTATTGTTTTTTATTTTTTGATATTTGTATCGTTTATTTAGAAACATTTGTTTAAAATGAATTTATTTAAACTATTGGCTATAACCTTTCCCATCTTTCTGGCAACATATGGATAAAGCCAAGAACGAATCAAGACAATTTCGAATACTCTTTTGCAAAGTGAAGCGTATCCCAGAGAGACCATTCTGCATCGTTCGAAACAATTAGTAGTCGGACGGTGCATGATCTGGTCTATAAGGTAGGAGAGACAAAACTTCCACACCACTTCATTCTAAATTCTTTGTAACACGGCCATGAATGCGACATTGAAGCGAAAATAGAAAAATCCTTACCATTTTATCTTGTTTGAATTTTTTATTAGCTTTTCAGTAGCACTATGCTTAATGCAAGATGTGGCAATAAACATGGAATCAAGAACACTTCAAAGATAGATCTTATTTTCGAAGGCATTTACAAAAACGCAAAAACCTGTAAATAGGATCTTTATTTTTTAAAGTGTTTTATATTTAGTGTTTTATAAAAGTTTGTTATGAATTCAACGATTTTTTGTGAACTAATTTCAATGGCGTAAAAAATACGGCCATTTTTACATGTTCCAACTTTTGATGCATGTAACTTTTTATAAATACGAGATAACTATTAGCAAGATGTTTTGATTTTATTCAGAATTTCAGAGCAAAAAAAAAAAAAGATATTTTGAAAAGAAATGTCGACCCTCCATATCTAAAAAACAATAAAAAAGATCGAGCAGAATTGAAATGAAAAAATAAACATAAATATCTCTTGAACTAAAAGAGAAAACTTATGTTTTTTGTAAACCTCCTTAAGGACTATTTATATTTTAAATTTCAGCTCATTCCAATCTTACTTGGATTTTTGGCGATTTTTTAAAAAAATGTTATAGCCGAGTGTTATTCTGCTAATTAGCTAAACGTAAAGAGCTTCATTTACAACTTTTGTGACTTTGACCCTACCCGAAATTTTTCGGCAAACATTTTCGTTGAATATTTTAATCCTTAAATGTCCTTTTTTTAAATGACTTCTTTTTAATTTTCTCGAAAAAAGGGTAAAATTGACTCCTAAATGGAGAAGATAGAGGGTTAAGATCTTCTACAAAAATGATCCCAATAAAATTCTAAAATATAACTCTGACAATAAGAATTCTCTTAGACATTAACTTACAAAATATTTTTCAGTTAGTATAATGCACTCTTCGTTTAAAAAACGAAAACTTTGACCCACTGTAAAAATAAATTGAGACCAGTTGGACTATAAGTTTATTCTACAACATGCCCTTTCAGAATTATGGGGTCGCTGTTCTGTTCTAATCAAAAAGTCACAATTTGTTGGACAGAGTTATTAGCACTACTTTAAAACCAAAAACAAGGAATCTTAAGAGTTATTTGTTTCCATTTTTCTATAACATTTTAGTAAGGGATTAATAACGTGATAAAAACTAAATTAAATTTTCAAGAAAATTATAAATTCTTTGAGATAAGAATTTTTTTTTTTTGTTTTTTTGAATCTTTGTATTGAAATCTTCAACTAAAATATAATTAATGTTGTTATTGCCACTGCAATATTCAACCAAAGTAGTTCAATACTCACTACTATCATCATCCTAAGAAGTTAATGATTTTTTTTTTCAAATATGGGAATTTCCACGTTCATGAACGTGACACACGTGGCCTTAAAGTAATAAAGAAGAAATTTCAGAAAAATTTACTATGTTACTGTATTGTGTTTGTTATTTATTATTTATATGGTCATTTCTACAGTCATGAACGCGACATTTGTTAGCCTTTAAAGTGATAAAAACAAATATTAACAACTGTTTTTTCTTGTATCTATTATTCGATAGCACTATGTGTAACACCAATGGTTGGTTTTTAATATGTTAGCAATAAACATGGGATAAAGAACCCGATAAAAATAGAACTTATTTTCGAAAGCATCTAGAAAAATGCAAAAACCTACGAATTAATATGGGTACTCATTTAAACGCTAAAGTTTCCCATTTGTGCAAATTTGCGCGACGTTTTAAATTTTGTGCAATTTTATACAGAAAATGTCTATTTGAAAAAAAATGTCAAACAAAAATAAATTCAACAAATGCTTAAAAAAAGTTTTAAAAATTTTATAAATTTAAATTCTTAAGATTTATAATGAAAGTGAAATCTTAGGAACAAACAATGGTAAACATAGTTTGGAAGATTTTGCTTATGTTCTACCTGTTGGTTAATATTTCCATACACAATCCAATCAGTCTGTTCCAAAATCATACAATTTTCACATGTACAAAATATTTCTATTTTATTTGATTTTTATTTCTTACAAATAAAAGTAAACAAAAACAGCTGATTCACCAAATGCACAATAAATCCAAGTTTGCGAGTCTAAATTGTAGCGCATACTTATCGGAGTTGTGCAAACGAATTTCCATACAATTTTTGACAGCCCATTTGTGAGAGTATAAAAATGCACAGTTTGCGAAGCATTTAAGCGTTTACATGAGGACCCTTAATATATATTTGTTTATCAAGTAGACATATTTGCATTCGCTTTTTTTATGAGCTGCTTAAGCATACTGTTTGACACGCGACATGTTTTTACTGTGACGCTTGTAATAAAGATAATTTAAAGTTTTTTCAATAAATCCTCCGTGTTTATTATTTACTGGTTTGATTTTAATATAGTAGTTCAATAATTTGAACTCTTTAAATAAGTGCACTGGTAATGCATTGTCTGAATTCTTTACTGTTTTTTCCAATATTTGTTGAAGAATAATATAAGAAATTTTCTCTTTGTTTAATACGACATTTTAGTTCGTTTACTTTTAAAGGTTGGCTATTACTTTTCGCCAATTTATATGCTGCTTTATCGCCATATTCTTTATGTTTTAGTGGCTACCTTTAGTGGAAACTACAAACTACACTGGCGATTGCGAACGCGACACAATATGGAAATCAAAATAATTTGCTTAGTGTGACTAAAATATGGACTAACTTTTGTATTTGTGAAAAACCCTAATGTCTGATTTGAATTTGATTAGAACGATCGCGAAATACTGATAACAAACGAAGATATAAGTAGGTACAAGAAAGCGACATTAAGGAGTGAGATCGTGAAATTCCTAACACACGTTTTTCATTAAAACTTTTTACCCAAGTATTATTTGATTTTTTTGTTTTTTTTGATCAAGTTACATTTGCAAAACATGTCAGTTATTATGTTTAATGTCAAATATATTTATTTGTTGTTAATCTGATTAATGTGAGTGACCAGAAAAAAGTGCGTACTAAAATCATTAAATATTTTCAACTAAACCCAACTTGGTCCTACAAAAAGTTGGCAAAACAATCAAAGGTCAAACTGTCCCCAATGTTATTAAACAGTACCGGGAGAACTTGTTCGTTGATATAAAACCTGGTTCAGGTAGAGGTGATGTTTCTAAAGCCAAAAAAATATAAAGCATTTTCAAAAGAACTCCCTACACATCCGGTAGGAAAGCAGCCCGGTTAGCTCAGTGCTCGCACTATTTGGTACGAAAAGTTAAAGCTAGGGCAGGTTTAAAAAGATACAAGGCTCAAAAAGTTCCTAACAGGAACTATGCTAAAAATTTAGAGCCCAAAAACAGAGCATGAAAACTGAAGTTAAGAATTTTTCAATGTCACTCCTTAGAACATGAACAACATCAAATGAAAGAAAGATATGCCGTTCTGTATTAATTAGTTGTTGAAAGATTTCTATTCTAAACTTAGACAAAATATGTTTTCAACTTTCAGAATTTGGCCAAATTTCTCATGAGAATACCAAGCAATACATTTTATTATACAAATTTAGAGAACTTTCTAACATAACGTTAGAAAATATCAATTGTTTTTTAACATCTTAATTTTTGATTCCGGTGGAGCCTGATATTTTCGCATTCTAGCTCAAAAGCCAAAATAAATGCTCTTATTTATATATCTGAACTTTTAAATGTTAAAAATAATTTATTTCATTTCATCTGCAATATTTTCTTCAAGTGCAAAATTAAATTTGCCAGTAACTGGCCGACATATTGAATTAAGCTCTTGAATACACATTTGTTAACAGTCATAAAATGAAAAAAAAAGTAATATACAAAAAAAGAATAAAAAAAAAAATCCAATCATTTATATTTTTGTGCTTAATAAGCATTCTGCCATTTAAGATTTCAAAAGCTAAAATGTTAAATTAATTTTATGAATCAAACTTTGTTGCATGGAAATTCGAACAAAAGCAATAAAAGCTTTACATACATACATAAACAAAATGAGCAAAACGAACACAAATAATTCTTATATATTTAGTAGACTATATTTAGTACAAATATTATAAAGGATTGTATAGTGTATGTGTATGTATGTATATGTGAGTATGAGTAGTTTGTCTATTTTATTTGTATGATGTTTGAATAATGCTCTTTGTGCTGTCAAAGCTCATCAAATGATAAATGGTATAGAACGGTGGCAGCCATCATCTATGCTATAGTACATATCATACATACATTTAACAACATCAGCAAAAACAGCATTAACAATAGAATGTATGTTTTTTCATATCCCAGCAGTTCTAGGAGAATGTTCCGAATTATTAGTTACACTTATCATTTATGGTGACAACTAGTTACATAATTAGCTATGTGTCTAGATATTTTAACACGTGCATGCCCTTGACCCTTTTTGATTTCAATGATTACTGTCTAATAGCAAAGTCAAGGATTCATATACCGGTTACATAGAGTCAGTTACCTTATTAGCTACCTACCGGTTATTTGACCAGCTACATATCTAGTTATTTAAGCATGTACGTGTTCTAACTGACCTCAAATAGTCAGTTAAAAATACATCTTATAGACAGTAATAATCGATTGTTTTAAAACAAATCTGTGCCAAATAACTACCAAAATAAATACATGAGAATTAAGTATATCAAAACAATTTGTAAAAAACCAGTTTGTGCAAATTACTCACAAAAAATGCTGTACAAAATAAACGATGAAAGCGACTACACTCTAGATTACTTAGACACACTTAAGTGAGATTGACTACACGCTAGATTACATGTAATGTATAAAGTAACTAATTACGTGTCAAATGTTCCTAAATTTATAAATTGGAGTCAGCAATGTAATCAGATATTAGTGACAATTACTGTCTATAAGGTATATATTGTATATTTGCTTAACTGCTGGGATATTTTCTTGTTTCGTTGGCATACAAATATACAGCAGCAACAACATCACAAATACATGTTAGTAGAGAAACATGATGCTAAAACATTGCTACTGGTGTTTGTGTTAAAGCTGTTATTATATTATTGTAGTTGCTGCTACTGCTGCCTTTGCTGATGATTACTAATTTCACTATGATGACGATGATAATGCTGCTGTTATTATTAAAGTTGTTAATGCTCAACCATTCCACTCTTAGCATTATAATGAAAATGAGTTAAAACTAATTGGTCTTCAAAATTACCAAGAATATTAATATATTAAGTCATCTAGATAGGAGGTAGTAGCTTTTGGCTATAAAGTGTAAGATTTTTAGAGTATACAATGGTCTTTAAATGAAAACAGTTTGATTTTCAGTCAGTTAAATTGCGTTTGAAGACAAATGTCATTGTTAAAACTGATACACGAATTATTTTGTTTTGCATGTTAATGGTATGTAGTTATTCACAAGTTTGTTGTTGTGCTTGAAAATACCACAGTTAATAATAATCGGGATTATTTTTTAATTAAAATAATTTTTCAGAAAAAGATTTATGCTAAAATAAAACGTATTTTTACAACTTGTTACAATAAAAAGCTAGTCAACAAAAAGCCTTTTTTAGAAAGAAGATTTCTTCCACAAAAAATCTTCAATAAAACTATTAGTTATTTTCTCTACAAAGCTTTTTGTAAATTAAACATGTTTATAACTTAAAAATAAGCTATTCCAGCTTTTTGTATAAAAAAGAATTAACAAGAAAATTTCCTATGGAGAAAAGCCTTTTTACAAAAAACTTTGTATAGACAACTGTTTTTTTACAAAAACCTTTTTGTTGATTAAATAGGTTTAAAACTTTTTGAGACCAAACGTTATTCTACAAAAACAGATTTATCAATAAAACTTTCTGTAGAAAAAAACTTTGTAAAGAAAACTGTGTTTTTATACAAAAAGCTTTGTTAGTTAAAAATACTAATGTTTGATTTGATTTTGACTAGAACTTCGCTATCGTTCTAATCAAAATCACTGATAACTAACGAAAATGTAGGTACAAGAATACGAGATTGGAATATGAAAGACATCAAATAAAAAATATGCCGTTAATGAAAAATATGGCGTTTTTTATTAATTAGTTGTTGATAGAAAGATTTCGTAAGATATTTGCAATCATGTTATAAATAGGTTTGGAACTTATTAAAACAAAAAGCTATTCTAAAAAAAAAAGCTTTTTATAGAAAACAGATCTATCAATAAAACTTTCTATAAAAACTGCCTTTTTCCCAAAAAACTTTGTATAGAAAACTGTGTTTTTATACAAAAAGCTTTGTATATAATAAGGTGTTTACAAACGAATGTTATTGAAAAAAGCTTTTAACAAAAGCCATGTTTAAATATTGTTACGAAATTTTACTATCAATTCGAATTTAAGGTTTTAACCTTGGGTTTCCACAACCCTCTACTTATCAGCAGAGTGCTGCCAACATCAACTGCTAAAGCTGCTAGTATTAAGATTAAGGCTGCTGAAAGCTCATTCTAGTTTTGTTCGTTAAATAATTCATGAAACTTCTAGAAGTTGGCACTGTGTATATAAATAGTAACAGCAAGTTGTAGTCAGTGAGTTATAACATAAGCGTTGTTAGCATTGACAGCAACTGTATTACCAGTGTATTCTTGGACATTATAAAGTGTTTAATATAAGTGTGTGTATTAAAAGAGTGTGACTATTGTTATGTTAATTTAAATAAATAAGGAGTTGTTCAAATTCTAAACCACTGCTCGTTTTCATTTGCTATTAAAGTAATACGGTTTTTTTAAAGGAAATAAACCACAGTTTCTAAAAGGTAAAACGTAACAATATAAAAACTTGTTATAGAAATAAGCTTGTATACAAAAGGCTTCTGAGGGAAAACTGAAATGTTGTCTAGAAAACAGCTCTTTCACAAAAAAACCTTTTTGTTGAACTTTCTTACAAAAAAAAGCTTTATATAGCTTTTTAACCAAAAAGCATTGTGTTGAAGTTTCTTACCAAAAAAAAAAATGTTTTATATAAAAAAGAATAAATGATTTTTATAGCTTTTTCACGAAATCTTGTTTATGGAAAAAATCTTTGTAAAGCTCTTTTTGAAAAGCTTGTCTCACAAAAAGCTTTATAAGGACTGAGAGCGAAAAATTCTTAACACACGTTTTTCATTAAAACTTTTAACCCAAGTATTATTTAATTTGTGTTTTTTAATCAAGTTACCTTTGTAAAGCATGTCAGTTATTATGTTTAATGTCAATTTTATTCATTTGTTGTTAATCTGATTAAAATGAGAGACGAGAAAAAAGTTCGTACTAAAATTAATAAATGTTTTCAACAAAACCCAACTTAATTCTACAAAAAGTTGGCCAAACAATCAAAGGTTTGCCGTCAAACTGATTCCAATGTTATTCAACGATATCGGGAGAACTTCTCCGTTGATATAAAACCTGGTTCACATGATGTTTCTAAAGCCAATAAATAGAAAATATTTTCAAAATAGGAAAGCAGTACGGTTATCTAAGTATTCGGACTATTTGGTACGAAAAGTTAAAGCCAATGCAGGCTTAAAAACATACAAGGCTCAAAAAGTTCCTGACAGGAACTCTGCTAAAAATTTAGAGGCCAAAGACAGAGCACGAAAATTTAAGTAAAATTTTATACAAAAATATACCTACGAAACGTACGTATGGAAAATTTTTCGCAGCTTTGTATGTTGCTGATGCTCGAGGGAATGTTGTAGAAAAGTTTAGGACACAAAAGCAGAAAATTTTCCCACAAAGTTCTTGTCATGGCAAGCAATATGCAGTTGCGGCAAAAGAAGCCAAACATTTCTTACAAAGGGCTCTATAAATACCGAAACTTAAATCAAGAAATGTTTACAAAAATGGATGCTTCCATTCATAAGATTCCTTAATGTGTCCAATTATTTCTGGCCTGATTTGGCATCCTGTCACTATGGTAAGCAAGGACTTGAGTGGTTTTTGTACCAAGAGAGGCAAATCCTCTAAACTGCCCGGAGCTAAGGCCAGTGTAGAGATATTGGGCTCTTGTTAAAAGAGAATTGAAGAGCACAAAAAGGTGTCAAAAAGTGTGGTAGATTTTAAACGGAGATATACTATCTGTTCGAACAAAGGGACAGACATCACTATAAAAACCATAATGGAAGGGTTTGCGAAAAAGGTTCAAAATTTCATCACTAATGATTAAAACAATAAAAATATTTTGTTTTGTAAATTCTAATAATAATTTCAACCAAAGAAAAGAAATCGAAATTGTAAGTTTAGTGGTTTCATTTTTATTAACATATATGTATGTTAAGAATTTTTCGATCTCATTCCTTATATAAAAAAATTTGTTCATAGAAAACTTTTTATATAAATAAAATGTTCACAAGGCTTTTTGGTAGAAATAAGATTTTTAGAAACAATTTTTATAGAAAAAAACTCGTCCAATAAAAGTTATTTATAAAAACAATACAATAAGAAAGCTTTACGGAATAAATCATTTCTACAAGAAGCTTTTTCACAGAAAACAGTTTTCTATAGAAGAAAGCTTAAACCAAAAAGTTAATCACATTTCGCCCCGAGTGTTTCCTTGTGATGTATAGGAAAAGAGTATAAAACACAGTTTTGTCTGATCACAATTTTTTCAAAACTTCCCTTTACAAGAATACGCACCACCCTAATAATTACAAGAAAGAGTTATCTCCGTCCCTACTCCAAATAATACAATATATTTTCTCCTCCCTTTAACTTACAACACACTAAATCTATACATAGAATGGACAGACATAAAAAAAAATAACAGAAAATGTGAAATCTCATCTAAGTACGTAGCAGGAAATACCAGCAAAATCAAAGTGTTGGAAAAATATTTAACTACAAGTTCTTGTTATTGACATTTGCAAATGATTAATGGATGTCTTTAGTGATAATGATGACCAAAATCTTGCTACAACCTAGAACAAGCAAGAAAAAAGAGCGAACAAACAAGAAATAATCAAAATGGTTTTCTGGGGTATTAAAAGGGATTTGGATTTCAAGCTACATTGTTTACTTATGTGAGAGTAAGTCTGTGTATTATGGGGTGTCTGCATGTAAGATATTTTGGAATAATATTTATTTAGGATTATATTTTATACAGACTATGTTTACTTATTTTGTTAAGAAGTTAATAAATTACACACTGACAATTGACAAACTGTGGACAAGCAGCAGACGATGGCTCGACCATCTACAGCTCAATTGATGAGACTGTTGCAAATGATTGGTTTTTGCTGAAATGATACACAGGAAATAAGAAAAACCAAGTTAATGATAGATTTGGGAAAAGTAATCAATTGGGTTTATTTCTTTTTATGATAAAAAAAAAACGTTTAACTATTTTTACTATCATATTAAAAAGGGTTTTAAAAAATTATAAAAAATTACCTTTCAACTGTGCAACCAATCATGAATAGGAACTTTAATTTTGGTTTCTCATTTTTTTACTTTTTGGGGAGAATTATTAAAATTTCTTCATCATAAATAAATATTTATATTGAATCATTTTAAAATATAGCTGAGTAGGGGTGCATGTTTGAAGTAAAAAATTTACACAGGGGCAAACATTATGTAGGTAGTGAATGAATCTATGTTGGTTTTATGAATATTTAAATATTTTCCGTTTTTTTTTTGTGGGAAAACAATATTCATACTTCTGTTTGCTTGTTTAATACTTTCATGTATTTATTTAACTTTTGTCCACACAAAAGTATCAAAACTGCAAATACAAACTGCATGTGTGTTTGTATACGATATTATTGTAAACACACTGTTTTAAAGGGTCTGTGTGAAGTAGAGCAAAACTTTATTTTTCATTAAAATGATAAAAAATAAAATTTAAACTAACGAAAATTTAAACATTTTTGTTTCAAAATAAAGCAAACATTTTGTAATATTTATTAATGTATTGGCTTTAAGAAAAGTATACCTTTTTCTGTTTTCTAAAAGGTAGACCAAATATAATATATATAAATAATATGGACAATAAATGAAGCATGTAAGAGAAGGGTTTGACATATCTAATTTTCTGTAATCATAAGAACCTTTTATGAAATATTTTATTTAATTGCTGAATTTATTTATAGATGATATTAAAAAACTACATTTCTATTCTGAAAATAGCTGCATACGTAATGAAATAGTCATAATGAAGGAATTTTATTTTTGTGTCCTTGGACTGTTATAATTGGGAATTATTTACTGGGTTACTACTTTTCTTAAGAAAAAATGTAATATTTATTTGCAAGGGGTTTTTACTTTTGTTAAAATGTTCACAAAAAAAATATTTGAAATTAGAGAAAAGGAATTCAAATTAAATATTCGGATTGCTGAAGCATGGTTGTCATAGCAAAGTGGTTTTCCTTGTTTGATTCATTTGAATCAAAAACCTTTTTAATAACACATATCGATATATGTTCATAAGGTTGACCCTTATTTTGCGCGTTTCCGATTTTCGATGCTCTTATAAAAACCAAATGCTGATAATTTTAGCAAAAGCGGATACAGTTTTGATTTTACAAATTTTATTTAAAGATTCGTGTTTGGGTCAAGGAAGCAGTATTTAAAAAACTGCTTGTAATGGTAACAAACAATCCAATTAAAATAGTTTTTATATTTCACTTATTCAAACATTTTTTGAAATATAAAATTGTTCTATCATCGGTAACTCATTACAAATTGATACCCATAAAGCATAAAATTCAATACATTTCTCAAATCCTTTATATTTTTAAAATTTGTTTTTAAGGAGAGCTCAAAACAATAAAATAATCATTTAAAAATTTTATTTATCCTACTGGCCTACCTAAATAAAAGCGTAAGGCGGAACGTTTTTTTCCACTTAGCTTTAACGCTGAAATGTCATACCTAAATAAAAGCGCCAACGTTACGTCAAACAATAAAAACAAGGTTATCAAAAAAATAAATATAACAACCCGGATTATTTATACAATAAAGTACATTGCAGTATTGGTGTTTCTGATTTTTGTTTTGTGATTTGTAAACTAAAATTTTATAAAAAAACTAAATACTAAAGTTTAAAAAATGAGTTTCTTGCATATTTGTTTCTCCTTTTGTATGTATGTGTTTACATTTATTGTGTTTTGCAACTAACTTCACTATTAAACGCGCTCTCAAAATCGGATTTTCCAATTGCAAAGCGTTGCCGCCGCGTTATTTCGGTATGCTGCATACAAATTGTATGGGCATGAGAATTTTTGACAAGTAAAAAACGCCTTCCGCTCCAATTTAGGTATGCGTTCTAGTTAGATATGGTACGTCTGCGAGACGTACGCCTTTCCAATATTGTGCTCTTACTCTCACATTTGTTAACATACAACTTTCTCAAGCTCAATTATCTCGATCGTTAGCAGAAGCTTGTTGGTGGTGGTTGTTTTTGTGCGGTAAGTTATTTTGATTTTGAGAAATAAACTCAAGTAAACACAACATACGTCTGAGAGACGTATCGATATCTTTAGTGTAACTTTTGTAGCAAAAATAATTTTTTGTTTTGATTGAATTGTAAGGTATTTTTATTCAAATTAACTTTAAAAATGGTTTGTAAGGGCGGTTTGGACGATGCAGAAATTACTGCTCTTTTGCAAAGCGTGTTGGACGACTCGGATTTACTGGAAAATGTAAGCGAATCCGAAGATGTTAAATGGTTGAATGGACTAATGCCGAAATTTACATAAATAAAAAGGTTAGAAATTCCTACTTTATCGAAAAATTTGCGCGGCAACACTCTAAAACTTTTACCAAATGAAGTAAACAATGATTGTGGTATCAGTGGAGAACAGCCTGAATCAAATCTAGAAAATACTACAAAATGGTATGTGTCAAATGTGGTAAACCTACATGTGGCGACCACAAAAATTCAGTTTAAAAATCTTGCATAAATTACTATTTGAATTTATATTTTTCGGTTTATATAATTTAATACAGATATTACTACCTAAACAAGGTACAAAGAAAATATTTATTTTTGTTTTTAGAACCGAACTGAAGTTCTTTATAAAAATCTCTTTGAATTGTGATATTTTTTTTAAGGCTAATTGAATTTTGTATTTAATTTTATTTTTATTATTTTCTATTTAAACATGCTTTAGTTTTAAAAGAAATCGAATAAACAAATTATTTCAACAAAAAAATGTATCAATATTATTTTCGGTGATATCCTTAAAAGGACAGAAACTAACATACGTATTTCAGACGTATCGTTATCTTTTCAGTACAAAAAAATAACATTATCTAACTAGGGTTAAACACTAACTGAGGACTTGTTTGGCACAAAGCGTCATATGCGGGAAGTTTTGCTTTACTTCTTTAATTTAAAAAAAAAAGTGCCGCTGAAACACACCTATTGTTCACCAAAGCTTATAGTGAATATGTTTCATCGGTTTCAAAGTGCGAGACTTTGTCAGTTCGGTTCAAAAGTGGTGATTGTCACAAGGAGGACTGAGTTTAAAGACCAAGAAATGGAGGCATTACTCCATAATGATTGTTGTAAAACTAAACAAGAGCTTGCAAAATCATTGGGAGCTACTCAAGCAGCAATCTCATACATAACGTTTGCGATTATCAGGATTCATGCAAAAGCAGGTAAATTGGGTACCATATGAATTGAAGCCGACAGACCTTGAAAGTTGATTTTGCATGCCTTAAGTGCTGCTTGAATGCTATAAAAGAAAATAATTTTTGCACCGAATCATTACTTACAATGAAGAATAGATCTAGTACGATAAACTGAATTGTATTTGAACACCGGCCAACCAGCAGAATCGACAGCAAATTAAAATGTCCATGGTGATAAGGCAATGCTCTGTATTTGGTGGGACCAAAAGGGTCCTATCAGTTATGAGCTGCTGATATCTGGCTAGACCACCACAGGAAAACTCCGCCGAACACAACTGATTCGTTTACAGCGAGCATTGGCCAAAAAACGCCCAGAATATGCATAAAACTGTAATATTCCATCATGACAACACTCGGCCACATGTTGCAATACCTGTTAAACACTATTTAATATGAAGTGGTTGGGAAGTTTTGCCTTACCCGTTTTATAGTTTAGAACTTGTCCCGTCCGACTAATATTTCTTTCTATCGAAGCAGAACGCTCTCTCTGGGATACGCTTCACTTTGGCACAGAGTATTCGATATTGGCTTTAATCGGTCTTGGCCTCAAAAAAGCAAAAGTTCTTTGGGCTCGGAATCCATATGTTGCCAGAAAGATAGGAAAACGTCATAGCTAACAATGGCTAATACTTTGAATAAATTTATATTGTGAAAATGATTTAAAATAAAGACTAAAAATTTAAAAAAAATTCCGCATTTTCTAGTCATACATCCAATAAAAATATCTCTATTGCACCATAACTAATAACAAATTAATACATTTTCTTATTTGGACTTCATATCGACATCGATATCTGAACCGAAATTAACGAACAAATCTTGTTCAATATTTCGTTTATGTTGTTTTTTTGGTTTCAATTGAAAAAGCAAAAACACAAGCACACAAACCGTTAGAGTGTCTCCAAGTATATGTTTGTAACATAATATGTTTGTAACAACCATTTTTATGATGAATATTTGACCATAATATGTTGTTCTCAGATTATGATATCCATAAGCCGAGAGCAACATAATATGGTAAATCTTTAATCATAAAAATGGTTGTCACAACATATACTTGTTAACTGTAACCATATATATGGTTGATACAATTATGTGAATCGTAAATTAACCATATTGTTGTTACCACAATCATATAAATAGTTACTGTAACTATAATATTATTAATAAACTTATAAAAATGTTGAAATTGTTACAGTAAACATGCACAACTATATTTTTTTTTTTCCTGCAGAATAAGGGAAAATTCTGCAAAAATATATTAAATCTTCACTTCAATGGAGGAATTATTGTTCAGTCTAGATCATACAAATACTTTTCCGTTCATTTAATAGTTTTTCGGTTATAAGGAGGGATAGTTTATTAACGAACTTAGAGCTATGTAAAAAACAGTCAAAAGAACAAATTTTTTTTGTAAGAATTAGTGTGCTGAATTCCAAATAATTGATAAATTCTCTGAAATCTATTGTTGGGGGCTGAGGCCAGATCATCAGGAAACCCTTTTCCAAAAGGCATTAAAAAAACTAAAGACATACAAATAATGAGAATTTTTGTTTGTATAGATGGTAAATATTTTATTCAAATGTATGAAACTACGAAATTAGATTCGTATGTTTCCTTAATTAAGCAAGTATGTAGTTAAGGAGAATATTGTGGTAATTGTTCCCTTTTCCAATGCTGATTTTTGATGCCTTCTCTCACCTAGCTGAAATATTTTTTGTAAATTATTAATGAACCATGATACACATTTAACTACCCAATGCTATACTACTCAACAGTTTTCAGAACTTTATGTACAGTGACAAATTCTGTAAATAACATGATAATCATACTCCGGAAACATACATACGTACTTCCTATTTTGAAAACAAATTTTTAAGTTTCTTTAATATTTCATATGCATAGGCTGCAAAAACATACCAACACAGAGAAAACTGATTCGTGATTGCAACCGAATTTGTTGCCAATCAAATGATTCTACATTAGTAACAGAATTTTGCAGGTGTGGCTAAAAAATTTTAGAAGGGGTAACAAAAGTTTGGTAGCTTCAACCGAAATTCTTCTTTTTCAACTGACTTTCTGTTGATATAATCGAAAAATTCGATGTGTGCAACCGATTCATTCGATTGGCATCAAATTCGGTCGCTACTACGAATCTGTTTCCTCTGTGAATGTTTTCGTCAATTATTTAGTAAGTAACTAATTTTGTATTGAGTACCGGGAAAAGTAGACAGCATTGAGGGCCGAGTACCCAAATACTCAATACTTTTATAACTCTAATATAATCTGAAATGTTTGAAAATAATTTATTCTTCCGAAGGAAAAGTCGCCAGTGTTTATAATATAATATTGTTACGAAATTATACTTGAATTTAAATATAACTGTTTTAACGGCTGGTTGAAAGTTATATAATGCCTCTCAACAGCAGTGCTTCTCAATCTTAAGAAATATGTGGGCATTATTAACATTGCTGTAGAACATACAACATTGAATAAAAGCTTTGAGTTGAGCATTGTTTGTAAGTATGGCAACATCAAATGATTAATGCACTAACATCGAAAGCTCTAGAATTCGAATATTCTAGTTTTAAGATCATTGTAGAAAAAGAGCTTTCTAGACGGTAACGCAGTGCATATAAATTGGCCGTGAGAACACACCACAACAGTGAGTCTAATTTGAAGCAGTGATGTTAACTTTTTTGTTTCGATTTCCGTTTTTTGGGTAAAATTACCGTATGCAAAGTCTTGTACAAAAATAATAATATTTTCTTACAATTTTGTGAAAATGAGCGAATTCACTTAATTGTGAATAAATGCGAAAAGAATCCATAGATTTTTATGATCGATATATCATTTTATTCCTATTAAATGTGGCTTTGCGATAAATCCATAAACCAGAACAATTTCTGAAGTTTTTGATTTTTCATGATTTTTTTAAAACAAAAAAAAAATTTTTTTTCACGTAAAAATTATATTTATTGCTTGAATATTATAACTCCGAAACTACAAAGGCGATTGAATCGTAATATATAAGAGGATTAAAGGTTATGTAAATCTCAACTTTTCTAAGTTTATCAAATCCATATAGTGCTTAGTCAAGCCTTTTTTTGCAGTTGACCTGTGTTATGCTTAAAGATTTAAACTTTTTCAAATTACCGTACAAATGTAGATATTACCTGCCTACCGTTCGGAGGTCTAAATTACCGTACAATACGGTAATTACCGTACGGTTAGCAACACTGATTTGAAGCATCGTTAAGTAAAGACATCAACTGCATTGCCAGTGTATACTTGTACATTATAAAGTGTGTGTGTATTTCTGCGAATTGATAAACGTGTATAAAGACACTGAGTGACTATTTAATTTTGTTGTTGTTGTACATTTTAAATAAATAAAAAGTTGTTATAAAATTTAAACTACGAAAACTGCTTTTATTTGCAATCAAAAGTATCCGGTTTGTTTAAAGGAAATAAACCCCCGTTTTAAGAAGGTAAAAACGTAACAATATTATAATAAAAAATTTAAATTACATTGTTTTTTGCAAAAGTTTATACAGGCAGCGTCTTAATTTGGTATACAACACGCATTTTCATCTATGAATCTTAATAATTTAATTAATGGAAGAAATATATAAGTTTGAATAAACTTTAAATTAGTTTATTACTTTAAAAAACTTTGAAAATTAAAATTGATTTCGTGGAAAATTTATGGGAAAAAGGAAAAAGTACAATTGATGGATAACGCTCTATTTTATATTACCAAAATCCAAAAAAAAAAACAAAAAGTAAAATATTAACATTTTGTTTTCGGATGTTGGCCCTTCATTCAGCTTAATTACGCCCTTTAGTCGCCTCTTCATGGAGTTTACAAGATGTTCAGTTAAATCTTTACTGATTTCTCTCCCCCTCTTCCTTTAAAATGGGTTCGGAGTTCATTCTTAGATGAAATGCTTCGTTTTCTAATATTCCGGTCTAAAATTTTCCACAGGTGCTCTATTGGAGTTACAAGACCTAAATTTTCAGCACTTGCTTTCAAATAGTCCTTTAAAATGTTTAAGTAGTCTCTGCTGTTCATTGTACTTTCAATAAATATAAGATGGCTAATCAAGTAAATTTCAGAGTTATTAATAAATAAATGTCTTACATAAATAAAATTGGTTTGATGAAAATCATTTTCTAAATCAATGCTAAAACAAATATTTAAACGCCTTGTAGCTAAGATACTGTAAATGTAACATGTTTCTAAATTGTCTTGATTTGTACCCCCTATGAGATCAATGAAGTAATATGAACACAATTCTGTTACAGATTTTGTCTCCTACATGATACAGTGGGTAACAAAACAAAACACGGATTAAAATGTTTTTAGTTTTTAAAGATTGTCAGAAAAATGGTACAGATTGAAAATCGGCTGGACTTAAATAATAAGTACATAAAGAGTGAGCTAAAAAAAGCTAATAATTGCATTAAGTTAAATAAAACTTAAACCGTTCTATATAAAAATGCTCAAAAATACGTAAGTTTATTGAAATATTAAAATATTGGCGTATTACACGATATTTATAAATTTATAAAATTTTTCGGAAATTCTCCCATTAAAGATTTTACAGGTGTTGGTACAGACCTTTTTGAACGAGGTGGTACACTTACGGTTAAAATTGTAATCGTGTCCTGGGATACCTTTCCTGTGTTCTTAAATTATTTTTTTACAACAGCCCAATACCTTACCACAAGCCGAAGTTCTGGACAGTTGGGTGGATTTGTGTACCTCTCAATTACCTTTTTCCATAGTGTCATAAGCCTAAATCGGGCCAGAAATATGAAGTCTCTCTGTGCTTTTTTTTAGAAAGGTAAAATCCGTTTTTGAAGACGCTCCGTAATATATATTTTTGTGTTTTTCGTGCCTGATGTCACAAATTATTGGCTTCTCTTGCCACAACTGCAACATAAGAGACTTCTTGGGGAATTTTTGTTTGCTTTTCACCGGTATTGTTCTTGAACATTACCTCGTCCATCAGTCAAATAAAACTCTTGAACCGTTTCATCATCCATCACACAACAGGAGTATTTTTCTTTATACAATTTTACCTAAAGTTTTTGAACATTCTTTCAAAACTTTATACGACTTGAAACCAGCATTAAATTTGACTCTGCGCACAAACGAATAAGAGTATTTAACATTACGAACTGCTTTTCAATTGACTTACCAATATCTGTTAGATATTTTTTTCTTTCTGCTCCAGGTTTTCTTTCAATGTTCATTTCAAACTTATACGGTTTAGTGGCTTTCGAAACTGTGTGACGATGAATCTTCAAACATATTGCTATTTTTTTTTTTTTGAGTCCATTTATAGGATTTTTTTTAAAGTTTTAATACTTTTTTCATGTACTTTTTTTAGTGACTATTAAACAAAGCCTTCCGTTTGTTTGGTGTAACTCATTCCAGTATAGAGCATTTCTATCTTTTGGTAAATAACACCATTACATATTTTGTAGCTATGTGGGAAAAGAACACACTTTTTCCATACACTGTAAGTATTTAAACACACTCCCATTTTGTATTTACCATCCATCATGGTTTACTGACTATTGGCCTGTAAAGCATGTCTAAGCACTGATAACCAATAATTCTCAAATCAATAATACTCACAGGACTTTTATATATAAATCGTAAAACCAACAAATAACTCAAATACAAACAAACATAAAACACACAAACATGCATGCAAACAATTTTTTTTTATTTTTGTTTTTCTATTTGGTCTATAAAATCTGTAACAAAATATACGTTGAGTTGACTTCAAATAGCACAACTTTTATTACAGACTTATTACAGATTTGTAAGTGTATGTTTATTAGGGAGGCGCCCATTTTGCACTTTTTCGATTTTCGAATCAAATGCTGAACATATCAGTAAAATCCGATAGCGCTTAAAGATTTTAATATTAAACGTTGAAAAAACTGAATAAAAATAGTTTTTTTATTTTGTTTACCCACAGATGTTTAAACATACAATTTTTCTATCATTGTTAATCCATTACAACTTAATGCCAAAAAAATTATAAAATTTTAAATTCAAAATTATCATTTTTTTTTTTTAACTAAATTTAAAAAAATTAAGAGAATTATTTTCGATTTTAATAAATGAGGATTTAAAATGGAAATTTTAACAATTTTAACACAGAAAAATATCGATTGGAAGCAGCTCCCATATTAAATATTTAATTAGATCAACCGATATTTTAGTTTCATTATAAAATAAAAAAAACTATAACTTCAACAAGTTTTTTATAATACGATTTTGACATATATACATCTACTAAGATTATGGAATTAATTCGTCCACAATAACTAAATTATCAAATTCAGCAGCAACATATTGAAGGTCAGAATTAGTGTTAATAAAAATCCGGTTAACCGAAAATTTACCTTTTTTAGAAAACCGGATTTCGGTTAACCGATTTCGAAAAAACCGGTTTAACAGTCATTGAAAGCAATTATTTTAAAAGTAGTATGTAGAAAACATACAGGAATGGTTAATATCTAATACCTATAAATATGCAAACGTGTTAAGTCCATTTTTTTTATCTCAGTAAAATGAAATTGACTATAGCTATGTTACTAAATATGTAATACTAGTTTTAATTAATGTTTTATTCATTATATTTCAATAATAAAACAACATTCTTATATGAAACAGAAAATGTTCAAAGTCCCACAAAAGGACCTTCTTACCTCTGATTATTTGTCATTATAAATCATACCAAATAAGTCATTAAATTGCATTAGCAGATTTCAAAAATATTTAAAATCAAGGATTTTAGAACGGGATTTGTCTTTTCTGCTATATTCCCGAAAACAAACATAGCACGTTTAACATGTTTAACGAAATAATTAATAAAATTTTAAGAACATCTTAAAATTTATGTATTTATGAAATGTATGTACACCAAATTCAATTTAACGTTTGCAAAATCATCACTAAGTTTTTAATGAATCAGTAGTAAGATTTAGCCTAAGCTGCTATAATTATTCGGAATTTGATTTTAATGTTTAATAGTTTTATTATGCGCAATTGATTCTGAAAAATTTTTAAATTCACTCATCGTCCTCTACTATTTAAAATCTTGTAATTCTTAAAAATTTGTATCAAAAGAGGTTTATATTGTATATCAGCAGTTTAGGTTTCAAATCAGACAATTCACCAAAACATGAAATTTATTAATTTTAGACCCACATTTTTAAAACCTGTTAAATCGGTTAACCGAAAATCAACATTTTAAATTAAACGGTTAGAGAAAGATTTCGAGAAGAACCGGTTTTTCGGTTAACCGGTTTGTAAACACTAGTCAGAATAGAATAGGTCAACAAGATCAGTCAAGTTGTCGTTTACAAATCCCAAAGTTCACACATTGTTTTTGCATTTTGAATACATTATAATGTGTACTACATTTTAAGAGTTTGATTATACGTATTGTTGCGTTTTAAACTTTTTAAAAGATTGGTTTATTACCTTTAAATAAACCGGATACTTTTAATTGCAAATAAAAGCCGTTTAGTAGTTTCAAATTTGTAACAACTCTTTATTTAAAATGTACAACAACAATAGACACTCAGTGTCTTTATACACGTCAATCAATTCGCAGAAATGCACACACACTTTATAATGTACAAACTTAAATGTACAAGGCAGATGATGTTAATCCCAACAGCGCCTATGATTAACTCAACCAACTACTGCAACCTCTGCCACTATTTCTACACGCGCTATCTATCGTGAATCTTCTACAATGCTCTAGAACAGGGGTGCCCAAAAGTTCCTTATAGAAGAGTAAACACCAATACATTTAAAGAAAAACAAATTTTTACTCAATGAAACAATGAACAATGAAAAAAATACACTTTTAAACGATAAACAAAATAAAATCTACATTGATGATCGCTGTCGACAATGTTTACGAGCAAAGCATACGAAAGTGTTGTTGCTTTGCACTTGCATGAATACAGTGAAGAACGACAAAAAAGACAAAGTTGTTTGTGTATTTCATATTTCTAGTGCTGAGTGCTGTATTGAGTATAGAAATACACAGGCTATAGCAAAGAGCATTTACAAAAACAAATGAGCACTAAGAGTATAGGGCTTGGGCACCCTTGCTCTAAGCAAATTATCGGCGTACTTAACTAAAAGGCATTTCGATTTTTCTATTCAATTTTTTTTTTTTTTTTAAAGCTGCAGTCAAATAAAGTCTGATACGCTGTACAGTAGCGTCTGAGGTTGCAAAAATCAAAAATTTCAAAAATATTGAATAAAACTATTTTACAGGAAATTGTCCAACGATTTTAGTCCTTAAAAGTTGACTGATTTTCAGTGTTAAAAAAACATACCATTTTCAGGTAATTTGGTTTGCTTTCAGATACAGGTTCTTGAAAACTAGATCTATTTGTTCAGAACAAATAACAAAAAATGTACTGTTTGTTTTGTGTTAGTCCATGTAAATCGATTTTTACCAAATATCCATTTTTCAATTTGGCAATTGTCTAAAAAATTTTGTATTCAGTGGTATTCTTTGAATTATTACAGATTAATTATAATAAATGGACATAAGCCTAATTAAAAATTTACTTTCAAATTATGTAAAATATAAAGTTCAAATAATTACCAAAAATCTATAAAATAAAAAACTATAAATTTCTATATTTGCCGTATTTTCAAAATAAGTTCCTTTACCTAATGCAGAAATTTCCACCTGCTCGTCCTTGGCCTATTTTGCTAAAATTTTCTTTTACGGATTATGAGCAATTCGGCTGTGCCGAATTTTATATACCCTTCACCAAATTATACTTTAAAATACAAATTTTAAATATTTTTAAGTAAAAAAATAATTAAAATATTTTTTTTTTTTCAATAGTAAAATTTTTTTTTTTCGAAATTGTTTTTTTAATTTTTTCCCAATTAATTTTTTTTTTAAATATTTCTCCAACTTTTTTTTAATTCTTAAAAAAAAAATTTATTTATTAGTAAAAAATTTGTTGGGTAAAAAAACAAATTCTGGTTAAAAATATTTTTCCCGATTTTGACCCATTGTAGGTCCAAATTGCTATAGCCTTATATTTATCGTTGCAATGTACATTGAAATATCTATCATTATATATCCATATTGTCTATAATAATAGTAATCCAGATATAGATAAAAAATAAGCCAAAAATCGAGGTTGTCCCGGTTTTTTTCTTATATCTCAGCCATGTGTAGGGCAATTTTTTCGATTTTAAACAGCGACTGAGCCGGAAGAGTTCCCGATATATTGATGTATCAGTCATGTTTGTGAGTTGTTTGGGGGCTACGGAAAATTAATTTCAACATAATAACGGACATATCGACTATATATCGACTTCGCTATCTATAGCGATCCAGAACTTTGTGAGATCGCAAATGAAAAATGTAAAAATTACAGACGGAATGACAAACTTGCTACTCATGGTATATAAAAATGGGTATAAAAATTTAAAAAAAAAATAAATCTTTTCTCAAATTTTTACAAAAATTTAAAATAAATTAAAAAAAAAAAATCTTTTAAAATCTTTTCAGGAGTAATTTTAAGTTATAAAAGTCTTTAAAAGAATCATAAAACATTAAAAGTTTTAAAAAATATTTTATTTAACTTCTTCTTTTCCACAAATTTCTACTTTGCTAACCCATAAGTAGGCACCTGCATTGCATAGAATCCTTTTTAAGCACTCATTTCATAGGTTGATCAATAATCTATCATATGCTTTTTAATTTTTTTTATTATCTCATTTTGTTCAAAAGTTATGATTTTTACAACAAAAAAACTCAAATGGCGCCACTGTGAGACGTTTGAAAGCCCCAAGTCCCAAGTCTTTTTCAATAACTTGGGCATAATTTTCTGTTTACGAAGAGGATTTCACTCAACCATTGATTTGACGGTTTTGATGTCTGGCTGTGTTTGAACTGTACCTGAGCGGCTCGACCGAGGGCGGCGTTCTTCTATATAGCCAGTCTCCTCAAACTCAAAATTTTTAGCATTTGGTGTTTAGATGACAAAAACATGGGAGCTTCGAAAACATGCAAAATAAGGGCCACCTTAGTATGTATGGGTTATATTTATGTATGCGTGTAATCTCAATTGTATTTTTCAAAATATTTGTTTATATTGAAATGTTTGAAAATTGTAGCGATTGTTTTCATTTATCGTTTATGACAATTGCCAATTGTTGCAAGTGGATTTTCATGGTATTTATTAAGGTTGTGAGTAAAAAAGTGGAGCTACTAAGAATTTAAAGAGCAATTTTGACGTTTAAGATTCCCAAATCCTTTGAAAACTTTTGTTTACAGTTCACTGCAAAATAAAAAATCTGTAAGATTGACATTTTGTCAAAATATCACGCTCTAATAATGCAGAGTAATGTGACACACAGTCATATTGGACACTCCCATTTGATTTAGTATTTTGCTTGTGTGTTTGTAAACCAAATGAATGACTTAATAAATTTATTTCTCTTCTTGTTTTGTATTTTTACAATTTTTGTGCTTTTTAACACCTTTGGGAAAGATTTTATTTCCCACAACATCCCAAGCATTTATAGTAGAATGATGATGATGTAAATAATGTTTGAGTGTACATAGATATATAAATACACTGTGTATTTATGTATGTACGAGTATTTTTAACTGTTAACGGAATTACTGTATGTATGTATTTGTAAAACACAGCATTATGGGTATTTGTTGGTGTTTGGGGAATTTTAAACGGATTATGATGATTATTTTATTTTGCTTTTAATATTTGTTTTCCCAGTACTTTTTTGCATATTTTGTAGGGATATACAATTTAAAGAATTTATTTGTATAGTTTATTTTTTTTTTTTTTTTAAGCAACAGATAATATGATGTGGTTGGTATAGAGTTATTTTAAGGACCTTAATATGTCTTGCCAAAATCCGAAAATCTATGTGAAATAATAATAGCATGTTTTCTGATAAAAATATTGTTTAATTGTATTTCACTGATAAATAATTAAAATATTAAAATAAATATCCTGGCTCTTAAAGTGTTTATAAAAAGAAACTGTCCATTCAAATCATAATACTTTATAGGCTTAAATTTCACAAAATCCCTTGTGAAATTCTCTATTGATTTAAAATAACATTTTTTTTAATAATTTTAATTTTTTTAAATTAAAAATAATATCATATGAATAAAACAAAAAAAAAACCTGTTAAAACCTGTGCCAAATCATATATATACACCACCAATAATGCGGGTAACGATTGGTTTGCACTATATATATATAGTAAAAACATTTATTTTATACACCAATCGGTTCATTGTTAAAGATATTTAACGAGTGAAAATTTTTTATTTTTTCCACAAAAGAAAAACCGATTTTTTAAAAGCTGTTTAAGAAAAATCATTATTTTATAAGAAAAAAGGTTGATATTTCGGCAAAAGCATCAGTATTAACTACAAAAATTAAGCACAAACTTCGTTATATGTTGAAACAATTGTAAGGTAATGTACCAATAACAAAGATAATTAACTATAAAGCAGGTATTCAAAAAGTAGCTCATATTTATAGACATTTAGTAAACAAAAAAAATTACCAAATTGCTTGTTACATTCATATAATTATGAAAGTTATTTTAATATTTTTACTTTGCTATGTTAATAATTTCATATGATATATATTTTTAATTATAAAAAATTTTTCTTTTTTTATAAAGATTTAAGAGTGTTTTTTTGTGTAAAGCTTTAAGAAAGGTTTCTTTATAATGCTATAAAGAAATCTTTTCCTACAATGCTTTAAGAATGCTTTTCTGTACAAAGTTTGAAAATAAGTTTTTATGTACAAAGCTTTTTTGATTATTTTTTTTTTTTGTTCGTGATTTATTTTATTGTGGTAAAAGTATACAAGGCTTTGTTTTTAAGAAAGCTTTCTATAAAATGTTTTATGATAACTTTTTATTAAATATTTGCAGAAAGTTTTTTTAAAAAATGTTTTCAAAAAGGAAAAGCTTTTTAACTTTAAAATGGGCAAAAATATTTTTTTAATTTAAAAAAATGCCTTTTAAAAGCTTTAGTAAAGCGGATTTTAAAAGTTTTTAAGAAAAGCTTAAGATTGCTTTTTCGTGAAAAGTTTGTTTTAAAGCACTATTATCGAAACTAATTGCTTTTGGTGTCGGTAATAACTTTTCTCGATTTATATCGAGCTTTCTCAGAAATCGCACTATACGAGTTGTTATTGATGGGATCTCATCAAACGAGTTCAAGATAAATTCAGGGGTACCGCAAGGCTCCGTTCTTTGTTCTACTCTATTCCTTATTTTTCTAAATGACCTTCTACGTCAAACTTCCAACCCTGTCTATTCTTTTGGAGATGACAGCAACATTTGCCATTCCTATTCATTCAGTTATAGACCAAGCCTGTCGGAGATTGAGGCAATGAGGCAAAACATGAATGATTCCCTTCATCGGGACCTTGTGACAATCTCTGAATGGGGTCGTGCGAATAGAGTCGCTTTCAAATACCGCAAGACTCAGTTTTTGCATGTTGATACAAAAAAGAACGACAAACAATGTTGCTTCATCTGTATTTATGGATGGTGTAAATATTGTGGAATCATACGCTCTTGATGTTCTGGGCATGAAAATACAATCACCCCTATCGTGAGTCAATATTTCACATGAAATATGTTCCCTTTTCCCATATTTCGTTCATGAATTTTGTTCACGTGAAAAAATTCCCCATGTTGTGAAATTTTTAGATGGAATTTTGTAAACAATAGACAGCTGTTACGAACAAAATCAACTATTGTGAATGAAAAGTTTATGAGAATTGCACGATAGCAATTTCCCCTTCGAGGGAAATGGATATTTCATGGGAACATAAATTTCACATGTTTTTCACGATAGGGGTGAATGTGATGTCCGCTGGTATAAACACATTTTTCAAGTGTCGAAAGAAGCATTCAAGTGTCTCGGTTTTTGAAACGGTGTATTTACACCACATATATCCGACCGAAAATAGAATACAACTCCCATGTATGGGCCCGTGCTTCAAAGTCTACGTAATACAGTGGACCGCATAACACATTACAGGGAAAATTCGTTCTTTAGCCGTACTGTACGTATGTGGAACAAACTTCCCGCCGAAGTGTTGCCTGCCATTTCCAATGTGGGAAAGTTCAAATCGAATGTCCACAAACACTACTTCCTCTTTCCTCCCTCCCATAACCTATTTTGCTAGTTCCAACACAATGCTTTGCATGAATAGGGGTCATCCCCTGAGTGCTGGTCCAAGAAGAAAAAAAAAAACTTTGTTTTTTTTGTTTAGTTTATGAAAAAGGTGCCTATTATGTGCGTGCAAAAAAATACATCTTCTTCAAATTCAATATACTTATATATTAAAATTTAAATAGTATTTATTATTAAATAGTGATTAAAACTAATACTTCGTGACAAAGCCATTTGTATTATTGAAGGCATAGAATCAACTAGAGATATATTATTGAGAGATATTTTGTTCAAATTTAAGGGGTTTTTCTTCTTTACTTCCAGATCTACAGGATCCTATAGATTTTCTATGGAGTCGTGATCGGGGTTTTGTTGCCCCCAAAACATTTACATCATTGTTGCTTAAAAAAATGCTTGCTAAACGACTTGTATGTTTAGGGTCGTTGTCATGTAGGAATATACCACCAGGAGCCATTCTTTCACGAAAATGTGGTAGCATGTATTGTTCCAGTATCGCACAGTATTTAATGGCATTCATATTTTCTTAAATTATTGTTAAAGGAGAAAGATCATCATGGGAGAAAACAAATATAAATTAACTGCGTGCAATCTTATAGGAATATTATCTTATCCCACCAATATTGATCCGCCTCCATGTTTGACTATTGGTAATTGATACCAAGGAGAATATCTTTCTTTTCGTGGCCTGCGTCTGTAGTTTTTTTTCATTTGAGCCAAATAAATTAAATTTGCTTTCGACGCTCCACAACACTTTGCCCCACTGCTCCTTTGACCAATAAATATGTCGTCTTGCAAAGACCAGGCGTTTCTTTTTATTGATTTTACTTATAGGTGATTTCTTGGCGGGTCGTCTGGTGAATAAATTTAATTCCGTTATTCGGAGTCTAGCAGTGTTAAAGCCAATAGGGAGTTCCTAGGTGTTAATTTGCGTAACTAGCAACATCTACTTCCGTATTTCGTGGATAAATTTTTACCACTTTTGTCACCTGACGGTCTTGGCAAACGGTAGTTTTTCGTGGACGGCAACTTCCTGACTTTCTTTCCACGTTGTTTCTCAGACGAAATCGCGATGCAATTTGGCACACCTTGGATTGAAGCCCATAAATTTCACCCATAAATATACCATCTTCTAGACATTGTATAATATTTGATCAGCTATTAGATGATAGCTGTTTCTATTATTAAATCATTCATTTACAAAGTTTAAGATAAATACTTATTTTAATACTTTTAACTTACTCACTTTTACTATAGATTCATTACGTTGCATTTTTTTTATTTTTTTTTTTTTTTTTTGCTTGCCCAAATCTTTAATTTTTTTCACTGAATTTGAAAAACTAGACCTTTCTCAAAAGAAAACATTAAACGAAATGATGCAAAGAAGTGAATTCAGATTACAAAGAATAATAATGCAACAGAAGAGATAAATTGGCACAGCGTTGCAATTTTTTTTGCTCGCAACTGTATATAGTACTTTTAGGAAGTTACAAACAAATGAACTAACTATATGGACAATTCCATGTCATCGTACGTGACATTTGTACGCCTATAGAGTGGAATAGATTTTCCAAAAATAAGAGTATCTGAAAAATAATTTGGTCCTTATGTTCCATTCAGAGGGTACTATATTTTAAAAAAATAATAAGTTCTTTCGAAATACTGTTATCCGAAATATCGAACGAAATAAGGGTGTATCGTACGTGACATAAAACGGAAGTAATTTTGAGCTCTAAACACTTTCACATAATAATATTTTAGTGTTTTTTTTCTATTCAAATCATCTTGAAAAAAGTTTCAAGGGTTTTTGGGTTTTCAGTCGTGGTAGTCATTCTCGTGGAATTGCCCATATGTATTTACCTATGCAGAAGGGTATAAAAAATCAATACTGAATTTAGTGTTTTCGACAAATCGAGTAATTTATTTTCTACTGATCTGCATACTTATATTTAAGGGCGGTATATTAGATCCACAATTTAGGTAGATAGAGCTTTTTGAAAAAGAAATTTCTACAACATATTATTCGATAACATTTATAAAAATGTGTAGATAATTGTTAAAAATTACTGATTTCTATGAAGGTGTATGATGATATAAGATTTTTTTTACAAATTGTACATTTTCTTATAGCTTCTAGTATGCTAAAATACTTTAAATTAAAATACTACATATGAGCTTAACTTTTCACCTCACAGACTATTTTCTAAATTATTTGTATCATGACATAAGCCGTAATCGATTATTAACACTAAACTAGTCACTAATTGCAACTCAATTTGTTTAATTTTCATTTTATACAATTGAACACACAAATTCAAATAAACATCAGCAGTCATCATCAGCAGCAGAGGCAATCAATGCAAAAGTACCTACTCTTTGCTATTGTTTATATAAAAGGAGCACAGTACTTGAAAAGTAATTTCAATTGAACAAAATAAATACCTAAACAATACTGGTATAAAGTAATAAAATTAAACTGCAACAATTGGTAGTAGAAATAACAAAACAAAAAAAAAAAAAAAAAAAAGAAGCAATTTCTATTTCACTTTGTTAAATAATAAAATACAACAAATACAGTTGTGAAAAGCTTAAGGCCGGCTTTTCATACGAGTTCGAGTACAATTTGAAATAAAAATTTCAAGTTTTAGAAAAAGTTATTTAAATTTTTTAATAGATTTCCATTTTTTTTATATTTTATTGTGTTTGTTTTGTTTATTATGTGTCTGTTATATGAAACAAATAAAAATAGCAAAAAATAAATAAAATTAAATAAATTGTGTGTTTTAAAATCAAACTAATGGCTGTCGATGGCACTAGAGCTTTTTTCTGTGAAGAGGTGGAGCACATTTTCATTTGTTTTGTGTTAGTGTTTTTATTTTAAACATTTTTAGCTTTGAGGGAGGTTTTGGCTGATGAAATTTGTGTGTTGTATCTTTTTTTTATTGTATTTTGACAATCTGTAACCGCGTGCTCTTAAGTATTTGACATCTTTAAATTTGTTTTTTTTTTTCTGTTGTGTTTCAAATATATTTGCGTGGTTTTTCTTAGCTTTTCTTGAATTTGTTTTTGCTTTTCCTTTTTATAAACAGTTTATACTTAGATTTTGTTAAAATTTTATTTAGTATGAAATATTTTTGTAGATATTTTTCAACAGATGTTTTTATATAAAATTGTTTTTAAAACAATTAGTGGTATTAATTTAAATTCTTTAGCTTTTGATGTCTAAAGTGTATAAATGGCTTTTAGACATTTGCATATCATTCATAATTATTAATATTATATGTTTATTAAACTATAATTAATAAATAACTAGATTTCTGTTTAATAAGTTTTAGTTTTAAACTACACGGAGAAAACAGATATGTTGTGTTGATCAAATTTGTAGCCAATCGAATGATTCGATTATATTCACAGATTTTTTCGGTTTTAGAAAAATACAGACGAATTATGATTGAAACATCATAATTTGTGTCACCTCAACAGCAAAATTCGATTATCTATATTCTATAATAAATTTTATATTATGTAAAACAATTTTAATTGTGGTGAAATTTCTGTCCACTTGTAAGAAAAATTTCGAGTATGAGTAATATTTAATTAAATATTATTAATCATACGTCTCTGTATACAATTATTAATTGAGTTGGGAGTGTTTATTTTTATATTTGTTTTAAAAATTACTCTCTTGTTTATAATACAAATTGTTAATGTATTTTCATATTTCAATAATTTACTTTTTTGGTTTGTTTATCATAAATCATGACAAAGCACACGCAAAATTAAAAAAATAAAATAGCGTTTTTAAATTGTGACACTGACAATAACATTAAAAATCATTTCAAGATTATAAACAACTGAAAAAAAAAAGTAAAATTAAAATCCTTGAATATGCAGACGCACACACAGAACAAAGACGCGAATAATATGATATAAAATTTTTAATTTGTTTTGTGACAATAAAAATATATGTTAATGCAAGAAATAAAGATACAAAAATTATTGTAAGTGGTTAAAGCGATCAGACAAATGTACTACACACGTTTTAATGTTTTTAGCTGGTGATAAATTAATTTAAAATATGTTTTTGATGAGGGGGCGTATAAAATAAAATAGAACACATTGAGGAATGAAATATTTGCAACAAGGCATCGCAACTTACCTTTACCAAACTTGTTAAAACTTCATATGCATGTTCTTTATGGTCAATTAAAGTTGTTCAAATACTTTAAAATTCGCTTTGCCTTGTCCTTTATCAAAATTCAAAATGTATTATCAGAATGGTGTAAAATCACTCAATTTGAACTTGCTAACCGTGTATCAAGGGTTAGGATTGTCATCATGACGTCCTGTTGCAAGGATTCGAAAGAAATCAATGTCAAAATTCCAATAATACACATAACGTTATATGTTTCTAGAAAGATAAACCAAATACACCAATACGACCCTAACCGGGGTATTGGTGTATTTGCTATTATAACAAAGAAAAAATACCATAAAGTCTGCAATTTAATGTTTACTCACTGAGGAGCATATATTTTGTATTTCTAGGTACATTATTATAGAAAATTCAAAATGTACCATCAGAATAATGAAAAAGCGCCATAATGTTCCCAGTTATAGAATCCTACTCGCTCGAGTCCATATAATATTATGTTTCTAGATTTAATTTGATATTTCTAAGTCCATTTTTATAGAAAATTCAAAGAGTACCTTTATAATATAGAAAAAGTAGCATTAAGCCCCCAATTGTGGATTCCCAATCGGTCGGGAACATATAAGCTTTATTTCACATTTCTAAGTTCATTGGTGAAGAAGATACAAAAAGTACTATTCAAATATAGAAAAAGTACCATAAAGATTCCCCCTAGAATTCTCACTCCCTTATCCATTATTATAGATCATTTAAAAAGTACCATTCGAATAAAGAAAAAGTATCAAAAAGTCTCCCCCTAGAATTCTCACTCAGATAGGACCATATATGCTTAATTTCATGTATCTAAGTCCATTGTTATAGAAAATTCAAAAAAGTACCATTAGAATAAAGAAAAAGTACCAAAAAGTCGCCACTTGTGGTTTCCCACTTATTCGGGTCCATATAAGCTTTATTTCATGTTTATAGGTTCATTGGTGAAGAAATTACAAAAAGTACCATTCGAATAAAGAAAAAGTACCAAAAAGTCTGCCCTCACTCACTAATTACCACATATGCTTAATTTCATGTTTCTAGGTCCATTATTATAGAAAATTCAAAAAGTACCATTAGAATAAAGAAAAAGTACCATAAGTACCACCCTAATAAAGAAAAACTGCGATAAAGTCTGCCCTTAAAATTCTCACTCAATTATTACCTATATGCTTAATTTCATGTTTCTAGGCCAATTATTAAAGAAAATTCATAAAGTACCATTAGAAAAATAAAAAAGTACCTATAGTTCAGTTCTCGTTCATTTCGGTACCTAAATATTATCCCCTACACCTAACTCTAACTTCACTCAGATACATGTCAGCTAACTTTAATGTCGATAAGTGAAATAATTTAAAAAAAACATTAGGAAAAAAAAAGTACCAAATCCCCTTTTCCTCTTCCAGTTTGAAATTTAAAAATGTTTAATTTTGCCAAAATTGTTTATGCCTCAAACGATTAAAATCTGTGTTAATGTGCTTAATAAGTTTTAAAAAAAGTACGAAACTGTTTACCCGGATTTGGACAAATATACAGCTTGAGTTCCAAATAGCAATCTGTTAGTTCATTTTTGCATGAATCCAGGAACCAATGTTAAAAATGTATCGAAATTGGCTTAAAATGTTAAATAAAATGTATTTTTCCGTTTTTACCTTCTTTTTGGTACCTTTTTTATCCCCATTGCAGTGTTAAAATGTTATTCAAATAAATTTGTGTATCGTGGTGGGAGCTTAAAATAAAATATTTATATGTCTTTGTCAATTTGTAGAAAAACATAGTTTATGACAAAAGTACCAAAAATAAACACAATTTTTATCCCTTAAGGGTTCGAATTTCCAAAAAGTACCAAACTTATATTTTTTTATTTTTTGATAAGTAAAGAATACGATTTAAAATTTGTTTCTAATTTTAGTAGTTTAAAAGATACATATGGTGCCAAAAAAGTACCAAAATAGAGTTTTTACCCGTTTTATCCCCTAAATAATTCGAATTTCGAAAAAGTACGAAACACCTGTCAGCTTATTTTTTAAATGGAGTAACATGCATTTTAAAGTTTTTTTGTATCTTTATTAGTTTTGAAGATATAAGGTTACCGAATTTAGCCATTTATACCCTTTTTTACCCCCTAAACGTTCGAATTTCCAAAAATCCCTTCTTATTGGATCGTTTTGGGAAGGGAGGAACCCACAGTTAAAATTTCATGATTCTAGCTTCAGTCATTTGGGCTGTGCGATGATGAATCAGTCAGTCAGTCAGTAACGTTACTCTTTTATATATATAAGAAGATAACTCTGAAGACGGCACTTCCTAACATAACAAAAACTTAATGTACCAAAATAAGTTTTATCAAAATAATACACGATTACAAGCAAAAGTATAAAATTATTTCAAATTTGTAAAAATATTAAGATATTTAAACCATATTATATAAAGAACTATGCGGATTAGTACAATAAATCACTAATTAAACCGTTTTTTTGCTCCTCTGAAAATCAAACTTTTAGTATTTGTAACGATTTGATTTGCCTTAAACATTTTCATATTTAACATACCCATTTTTTTATTAAAACTCTAAAACCTAAATAAAATATGTTCGTATAAATATAAAAAATCGTTATAATCAAAAATTTGTATAAAACATTAAATAACCATGACATTTGCTCTAAACTACCAACTGTGGTCGTCTCTGTATATTATGAACGAAAACCAATTTCGTATAACAATTTTATACTTTTGGTTTCAACTTTCGTTAATTAAATATTCATAATTTTGCTAACAAAAATTTTCTTTTGTAACTATTTTGCAATCATTTTTCTAAGCCAATATAAAAAATTATTTTATATATAAAATTGTGGTCAACTAACACAGCACAATGTAGCGTATTTAGCAATAACAACAACTACAGCGATAAAATCAAATAATAAATTCTACATTAGACTGGCACATTAATGTAGAATGAAAAAGAAAACGGTCGAGTGTCAAATAATTTCAAATTTACAGTTGTTCTTCTCTGCAAAATCGTATCGCTAAAAATAAAGTGATCGTATATTACTAACACGTGCTGCAGCAAGATTGGCGTTTGAATCACTTTTGTGTTTATGAATTGAGTTTTACACTTAGTTTAAAGCAGGTACGTTTAAACCGAAAAGTTTTCATATAAAAAAGTAGATAAAAAGAAAAATGTAGAACAAATTTTGATTTTCCCCTCCGAAATGGTTGACCTGGATCCTGGATTAAAGGGAATCTACAGGGTTTTCAAACAAGATGTGTTTTTTTGGTATTCAAAGAAAAATTACATTTTTTGAGATAAATAATCAGATGTTTATTTGATAATAACGAGGAAGGAATGCCGTTAATTATGAAAAACAACATGAACCAAATGTCCACCACAACCACGCTTACAGGACCACATCCTTTTCATGAAATTTTCCATAACCAAATCGCAAAATGGCTGCCCTATGACCTCGATAGCTTCACGAATTCTATCTTTGAGTCCGGAAACTTTTCCCCTAAAAGAACAATTTCGTTGCTTGTTTGGCACCTAGCGCCATCTTGTTGAAAGCTAACGTTGTCCAGATCAATGTCATCCAACTCCTACCATAAGATACGGTGTAATGACGTTTGTGGAATGTCTAATTAAAAGAACGACGAGGAATGGACAAACCTGGGTTTTCTTCAACGCTTTGGGCTACAGCAGCAATATTCTCAGTTGTTTTTGAGCGACGTGCACGGGTTTTATTCTTCTTATTACTAACTTGTCCCAACAGCTCGAATTTTTCCACTAATTTCTGTATTGCGGTCCGACAAGGTGCTTCACGACGACCCAAAAATGCTTTAGTTTTGCGAACTGTGACTGCAAGATTTTCACCATTTTTGTAGTGAATTATAATAATTTCAATGCGTTGTTGAAGCGTGTATCGTTTAAAATTCAAAAGTGACAGCTACCAAAATACCGGGTGATTCAAAATAACACCTCTTGTTGGAAAACTTTTTATTATCTGATTTATATTAAAAAAAATTTATATTTTATGAAAGATATCTGAGAAAATCAAATCGAAGCGATTTTCATGCAATCAAGATTTTATTGCAGTAAGTCTAATGTACAATAGGAAAAAATACATTGATTACAAAGACAAAATTGCAGTTATCTCGTTTCTTGTTGTTGGTTTGTAGTGATGAGCAAAAGCGCAGTTAGTATAATGCTCGCTTCGACCAAAAAATTAAAACCTTGACCCACTGTAAAAAAATAATCAGCCCAGCTGGACTATAAGTTTATTCTACAAAAATTATCTGCTCAACATTCTGTTTCAATAAAAAAAGTCTTAATGTGTTGGAGAGTGTATTGTTATTCATATTTCTGAATAAATTATGTTTCTTTTTTACAACAATCAAAACAACCTTTACATTTTTAAATAAGGACTGAGATCGAAAAATTTTTAACATACATATATGTTAAAATATATGTTAATAAAAATGAAACCACTAAACTTACGGTTTTGAATCTTTTTTTTATTTGATTGGAATTACTGTTACAATTTACAAAACAAAATTATTTTTATAGTTCTAATTACTAATGATTAAATTTTGAACCTTTTTCGTCACTTATGATACCTTTTTTGTGCTCTTCAATTCTTTTTTAACAAGAACCCAATATCTATCCACTGGACTCAGCTCCAGGCAGTTTGGAGGAATTGCCTCTATTGGTACAAATACCACATTATTGGTCTTGTACCAGTCGAGACCTTTCTTACCATAGTAGTCAGCCAATCAGGCCAACAATAAGTGGACACATTAAAAAGTCTTATGAATGGAAACATCCTTTTTTGTAAACATTCCATGATGTAAATTTCATTATTTATAGAGCCGTTTGTAACAAATGTTTGGCTTCTTTGCCGCAACTGCATATTCTTTGGCATACCAAGAACTTTTTGGGAAATTTTTTCTGCTTTTGGGTCCTGAACTTTTCTTCAACATTCCCTTAAGCATCTCCAACATAAAAAAATTTACCCAGAAGCTGCGAAAAATTTTCCATACGTACATTTCATCATCCATTATGCAGCAGGTATATTTTTTGTATACAACTTGATTTCAATTTCCGTGCTCTGTCTTTGACCTCTAAATTTCGAGCAGAGTTCTTGTTAGGAACATTTCGACCCTTGTATTGGCTTTAACTTTTCGTACCAAATAGTCCGAGTACTGATCAAACCGGGCTGCTTTTCTACGTGTTGGGAACTCTTCTATGTGTTGGGAACTCTTTTGAAAATCCTTTCTATTTGTTTGACTTTAGAAACATCATGTGGACCATTCCTTCTACCTGAACCAGGTTTTATATGTTTAATAACATTGGAAACAGTTTGATAAAAGACCTTTGATTGTTTATCAACTTTTTGTAGGACCAAGTTGGGTTTTGTTGAAAATATTTAATAATTTTAGTACGCACTTTTTTCTGGTCACTCATTTTAATTAGATTAACAACAAATGAACATAATCGATATAAAACATAATAACTGAAATGCTTTACAAAGATAACTTGATCAAACAAAAAATCAAATAATACTTGGGTTAAAAGTTTTAATGAAAAACGTGTGTTAAGAATTTTACGATCTCAGTCCTTATTAACATTTTGAATTAAAACAATAAAAAAGCAAAAAAAGTACAATACCTTCATTGTAGTAAATAAGAAATATTATGAAAAACAAGTTATAAGAAAAAGACCTAAGTCCATGAAGATATGCAAACTAAGCTAAATAAAAGGCTCTAAGTCTAAAAAAGCTTTTATCTCGGCAAATCCTTACTTTTTCATTTATGCACAAAGAAAACAAAGACAAATATAAAAGAAAAAATTCATTTAATAATTCAAAAATGTTTACGCAAAAAAAAGTTTCATTGTTTTTTGTTTCTGTAAAATATGGACTTAGAGACTTTGCATGTTAAGCCAGCGATATGCTTTTTAGTATACAATTTGAGAAAAGATATTAGTATACAAAACTAATGTAATTTGTATTTTATTATGAAACGTATACCAAAATTTAAATGTTTTGCATTTTAAAAAATATATTAAGGGTCCTCACGTTAACGCATTTTTCCAATCTCGCAAATGAACTGTCAAAAATTGTTTTGAAATTCGTTTGCATAACTCCGATAAGTTTGAGCGACAATTTAGATTCGCAAACTTGAATTTATTGTGGATTTGATGAATCAGCTGCTTTTGTTTACTTTTATTTATAAGAAATAAAAATCAAATAAAATACAAATGTTTTGTACATTTGAAAATTGTTTGACTTTAGAACAGAATGATTGGATTGAATGGTATTGTGTATGAAAATATTAACCAACAGCTAGAACATAAGCAAAGTCTTCCAAGCTGTTTACCATTATTTGTTCAAAAGATTTCACTTTCATTAGAAAATTTTATAATTTAAATTTATACTATTTTTAAAACTTTTCTTTTAAGCATTTTTTGAATATATTTTTGTTTGATATTTTTATCAAAATTGCGCAAATTTGCATATTTGCACAAATGAGAAGCTTAAGCGTTTAAATGAGTACCCTTATTATAACAAAAAACAGGAATTTAAAAATTATTTTCTTCTAGTTTGAGTGCATAATTCTCTACATTATTGTGAATATTTTACATTTCTTAGTGTATATTTCAGCATATTCCTTACCATATTTTTCGATTTACAGTGCATGGAAATCTCAGCCCCGGTTATTAATATCCTTCAATCAGTTATAGTGAAAAGCTACAGTCAGAAGCTGCAAGTTTTGTTTTACTCTGCAAAAATCTGAAGCACTCTATTGAACTTACGCATCGCGCTTTTGCCGTGTGCCATATTTTAATGGTCTCTTTTTCTAGACTCAAACATACATGCACACATTTAGCTCTCACTGTTTAGAGAGTGGAGAGCAGATTTGCATACATACAATATGTATATAAGTGAAATGAAATGTTTTCTATGTGGGTTTTTTGTTGTTGTTGTTTTTAGCATGAAAAGTACATGTGCTCAGTACACAATTGTGTGGGTGTGATATTGGTGGGAATATTTTTATTTTCTTTTTTTTAAATGTTTGTGTGAGTTTACATTTATTTGTTTGTTTGTTTTTGTGTACAGTTGAAGGTGGAATATTGTGTGTGATTTCCCCATGCATAACATTAGCATTGGTGTAGGCCAATGTTAATGTCACTTAAACATATTAAATTAAAAATGAAAATACACATTTTTGTTTTTTCGAAATAAGGTGAACAAATTACAATATAAAATATTTAAATTATTTTTAGTATTACATATTTAAAAAGAAACAAATTAGACAACAGAAAATAAAAATATTTTACATGGTTTTAAAGTTAAAATTACATTCTAAATAATTCCCTAAGAATTCCAAGTAATAAAACTTTATTATAAGTAATAATTGCTTACGGCATATGTAATTGAAATTCTTTGTTATTTAAATATTTGGGACTTATCAAAATTATATGCCGATTTCACTAAAAACAATATGCATTTAACAATTTATTCGATAGTTTTAATAACCATTTAATAATTTAGTAAACATTTTACATTAAAATTTTGATAAAAAATTGTTTTTTGCCTTTCAATTCCTTTGTCACCTTGAACCTTTTCTTTTGAAATATTAGAAATATTTACATATTTTAACAATTTTTGTGTGAATAAATACAATTATAAAATATATGAATACAATTTCAAATGAATACTTAACAAGTGCGCTAGCACCATCAGTTTTCCTAATACATACCCACACAATATAAAGGCTATACAATACACACACAGGAACGACTACAATCCAATATAAATATGTATGTATATAGGTGCTAAATAATGAGTTTTTATGGCACAGGTGGTCTGAGCCGAAAAGTGAAACTCTTTTTTGTTTGTTTCAGTATTTATTAAAATTTTTTATAAAATCGTTAACATATGATAAATGTTTTATTCTTTTTTTTGTTTCTTTTTCATGGTATTGTTGGTGTTAAGCGATTCACGAAATAGCCTTTAAGAATTTTTGATTAAATATCCCAGTTTGATGATTTTGTTAGTTTGCTACAAAGTTGGAAAATTACGTTTCTGAAAATTAATTAAAATGGTTTTTTGCTTGTTTTGTATTTAACTGAAATGAATTATAAACGTAAATATCTAGAAGGCAGTAAGCTTATTGTTTGTTTTTTATTAAGAGAGATTTCATAATTGTATTTAAAATGATTAATGAACATGATATTATCCTGTAACGGAAATAATCAATTAAGATGCAGTATTAATTTGTTATTCAGCATATTGCCTTACATCCTAATTGATAATAGAAAATAAACTCAACAATCCCTTTGCGCCATTGCATACTTTTCTAAAAATACAACAGTGATATTTTACCTTTCTCAATCGATAACATACAAGTTTATTATACCATTCTGGCTAAACTTCCTATTGTATAACTCTACTTCGCTTTCTGGCTTAATTATTTCATCATGGTTGCTCTGCTTATCATAAAAACTCTCTCTCTAAATAAAACACTTCATTCAATTAAAAAAACACTATACTTTATTTACATTTTACTTAAGCTATTAAACAATAATTCAAAATACTCTAATGCGATCAGGAATATTTGCACTTGTCACTCAGTGATTGATCTCCACAACTGAATGTTTACTGTCCAAAATGTTCAACAAAAACAACAATTCGTCTTAACAAAAGTCAAAAACCAAAATGAAAAATTAAACAAATATGTATTAAAATTTATTATAGTGTAGAAACGGAGTTATAATAACAAATTGAAGCAAAAAGGTTTATTGCTTTTTCGCAAAGCCACATGTAATAGGAACAAAATGATCTCGATCATAAAAATCGATGGATTCTTTTCAAATTAAATTTTATGCTATTTTCACGTAAAAAATTTATTTTTTGCTTTAATTTGGTATTATAACACCGAAACTACTGAGCCAACTGAAATGCAATATATATGTGAAAATTTGTACATAGTATGGGAAAAATATTTTCAAAACTCAATCTATCGAAAGAAGAACATTAGCAACTCAATTTTATATTTGGGGCATTTCATGTCAAGTGAATCAACTCTTGAAATCGATGTCTTCTGATTTCACCATAGTTAGTTCTATTGTATAGTAATTCAGACACAATTTTTCAACAAGATCGGTCAAGAACTTTCTGAGTTATAGGGTTTCAAAATTTGACATTTTGGCCAAGCAGGTGTTTTTTCTCATCCATGTAACTTATTTCCTATTATTCTTAGCAAAATATATCCCAAAGAGTTTAGATAGGTACTTCATCAATATTTCGGAAAAAAAAATAAAAACAAAAAATGTTTGAATTTTTTTTTTCCAAAATCAAAACCTTTTTTGACTTTTTTTTTCAAAATTTGGCCTTTTTTAAACATTTTTTTTTTTTTGCTCAAAAGAAAGCTTAGGTCCATTCCTTTAAAAGGTTTTTGGTCGCTTAGTGGGATATCTATCAAAATAAATATTTTGTGACTCAAGACATACAATTTTTGACTTTTTTTTTGCAAAATCAAAATTTTTTAAAAAATGGGCACCTTTTTTAATTTTTTTTTTTTTTTTTTGCTCAAAAAAAGCTTGGTTCATTGCTTTAAGAAATTTTGGTCGCTTAGTAGGGTGTGCGTGGGAAATCTATCAAAATAAATATTTTGTAACCCAAATCATAAAATTTTTGAATTTTTTGAACGATACCTTAGAGTGTGGTTCAAAAACTAAATTTCGTCTTATTTTGATACAATAAACTCCGAAATAATAAAAAATATTGAATATGGTGTTTTCCGTATTGTTAAAAATAGAAATATGCAAGAAAAATCCTACTAAATACAGTCTTAAATTAATTCAAACATACTCATATAGGAAAGTGTACATTAACTCAAAAAGCTCTTCTTATATTCATAACACTTATATTCATGCTCTGCTTTTGGTATAAATGGTAAGAGTTTACAGAATATGCAAGCAATTACATACTTTTTGTAACAAAACACTTGCTGTGGTGAATCATGCAATGACAGTTGTCGTTTAGTTTATGTATAGTGAAACTCAGTATTAATTTTTACAAAACAAAAAATATGTCATTTAAATGGTATTCATGCACATCTCTGTTGTGAACCAAGGTGACACCCATCTTGCGGAAAGCTTTTTCATACTCAAGTGTGCATTTGAAATTGAAACCACTGAGCCATGTGAGATGCCAATGCAATCTCTCCCAGTTTCAATCTCCGATCGGCCAACACCATATCGTGAATTTTTTCAATTGTTTCGGATGTAGAGAACTCAACTGCCACAATGAAATTAAGTAAACTACTTTTTTACCATTGAAATTGATGGTGCTGAGTTTCCATAGTACTTATGAGCAACGTTGTCATTAAAATACCGTTACCGAAATAACAGAAAATTACGTTACTGCTGAATTATCGTTACCGAAAAACAACGTTAACGTTGTCCTTACATTATCAAAACAATCCAAATTTGCGTTACCTTAACCATTCAACCGTTTTAAATCAGTAGCCAGCCCTGAAAATTATTCATATGACAACATGAATTATTCAGGAACAACTTGCATCATAAGTTTGGTTTATAACTTTTAAACAAATCGACTGTTCAACTTGAAACTTTGCAGAAATCTAAAAGACAGTTTGGTTAATAATGTGGAATTTTTTTAAGAATTTCAAAAATATTGGTTTTTGAGATGTACGACTTTGAAATTTTCATTTGAAGATATAGCCTTCGACTAATCGATAGAAATAATAAGGAAGCATAACCTGCACAAAGCAAGACATTTGTGAAATTTTTACGTTTTTTGAATACTCAAGTAGTCATACCTTTGGGCTGGAAAGGGTCTAAAGACAACATATATGCTTTCAATCTGGACCAGATCCAGGTTAACCGTTTGGGGGAGGGAAATAAATAAAAAATTTATTTTACATTTTTCTTTTTTATTTCTTTTTTCTATTTTGGCGAGGAAATTTTTCTTTTCGCCCCCTGAACCCCCGCCTGCTTTCCATGCATATAAACATGGGTACATATTAACATGGATACCATTGACATATGAGATGTCAAATCCAAAAACGTTTGCAGATGGGATCCCAGGTCTAAAATCTCAAGTTTGTCACACTTCATTTGAGACTTGGTCCAAACAGATTGCATCATTGCTCATAATTTAACATGCCAATATGTAAATTATGAAAATATTCTAGCCAAGTCATAAACTATTTTGTGTTTTAACAAAATTACTTCTCATATTATTAGTAAAAACAAATGTTTCTTTATTTAATTTGTAAAATGTATTACACTATCCCAACAAGGTAAAATACTTTAAACTCTTTCAGTTTAAACTTTGTATAAGGACTGGGATCGTAAAATTCTTAACACACGTTTTTCATTAAAACTTTTAACCCAAGAATTATTTGATTTTTTTTTTTTTTTTTTTTTTTTGTTTTGATCAATTATATTCATTTCTACATAATATAACTATTACAAGGTAGAATCAGTAGAAAAGTAAGTTCTCAATTTTTCATGCCTTGAATTGTCGACAAAATAAAAAATAAAAATAAAATATCAAAAATTAAAAAAAGTTTATTAAGTATTTTTGTGAAGAAATCAATTTAACATTAAACCATATAACAAGAATATCCGTGTGAAATGTGCTGTGTGTAAATGTTCATTTGAACAAAAGGCTATAAGATTTTTAAAATGTCCTGAACAAAAAATTTAAGAATGGAGTACAGCTTGCGGCGTTGTGTTTTAAATTTTCTTTATTTTTATTCATATATTTTTTTCTCATTTTCTCATATTTGACATAACAAGGCATACAATTCTAAACTCTCCCTACTGATTCTACCTGGTTATTGTTTTATCATGCATTTGTAGTTAATCTGATTAAAATGAGTGACCAAAAAAGGTCCGTACTAAAATTACTAAATATTTTCAACAAAACCCAACTTGGTTCAAAAAAATGTTGGCCAAACAATCAAAGGTCTGCTATCAAACTTTTTCTAATGTTTTAAACAGTACCCAGAGAACTTGTCCGTTGTTATAAAACCTGGTTCAGGTAGAACGAATTGTCCACATGATGTTTCTAAAGCCAAAAAAATAGAAAGCATTTTCAAAAGAGCTCCCAACACATCCGGTAGAAAAGCAGTTCGGTTAGGTCAGTACTCGGACTATTTGGTACGAAAAGTTAAAGCCAATGCAGGTTTAAAAGCCTACAAGGCTAAAAAACTTATTGACAAGAATTCTGCTAATAATTTAGAGGCCAAATACAGAGCACGGAAATTAAGGTCAAATTTTATTATATTCCTGCTGCATATTTATGTTGATGATGCTTAAGGGTACGATGTAGAAAAGTTTAGGACCCAAAAGCAGAAAATTCTTGGCATGGCAAGCAATTTGTATGTTACAAAGGGTTTTATAAACACCGAAATTTACATCAAGGAATGTTTACAAAAAAGGATGTTTCCATTCATAAGACTTCTTACTGTGTCCACTTATTTTTGGCCTGATTTGGCATCTGTCACTATGGTAAGAAAAGTCTTGAGTGGAACAAGAACAATAATGTGGTATTTGTACCAATAGAGGCAATTCCTCCAAACTGCCTGGAGCTGAGTCCAGTGGAGAGATATTGGGCTCTTGTTAAAAGAGAATTGAAGAGCACAAAAAAGGTGGTCAAAAGTGTAGTAGAATTTAAACGGAGATGGACTACCTGTTCAAACAAAGTGACAAACATCACTGTAAAAACCATAATGGAAGGGTTTCGAAAAAGGTTCAAAATTTCATCACTAGTGAATAGAACTATAAAAATATATATTTTTTTTTTTTTGTAAATTGTAACAATAATTTCAATCAAATAAAAAAAGATTCAAAAGTGTTTCACTTTTATTATCATATATGTACTATGTTAAAAAATTTTCGATCTCAGTCCTTAGTTATACATTATAAAACTCTTTGAAAAATTCACAATTTAATTTTACTAAACACTATAAACAAAAGGAAGATTATAACCTGTCAACAAAGTACACTGGCCTGAGACATCATTTAGCAAAGACACAGAAACTTGCTGTAGAAGAAATGACAACATTTTTGTGAATTTCATAAATATAGAAATTTTGTATTTTCTTCAGCATTTACTTATGCCATAATATTCTTAAAAATTGTGATGATATTTACGAGTATAATAAAATTAGAAAATACTCTTTGGCTTAACACAAAATTCTAATTTAACCCTTTTGATATTGAAATTCCATAAGTGTGGTGAGCTAAATTTGTTGGTAGTAAAAAAAAAGAAACTAAAAACAAATTTATTAGCTGCTAAAATTAAACATATTTTTAGAAATAAAGGAACACAATATAGTAAATCAAAAAATTAATTTCATATGAAATTATTAGGTTTGCAAAACAACACAAATAAAACAAACACGCGTTCCAAAAATGATCCAGTTTTTTGGTGAAATGTTTAAATGAATAATATAAATAATAAAAATAATAATATTAAAAAAACACAGAAACATTTTAATCTTTATCAAAAAAATAAAAATATAAATTTAATATTTATGTTTAATTATAAAAACAAAGATACAAACATACACTCATACACACACTTATACTTTTAAATTTAATTTGTTTTAAAACAACAAAAATACTTAAACAAAATGTTTATTTTTTTTTAAAAAAGTTGTTTCTCTTTTTTGTATTTTTGCAGATAAAGCTGGCAAAGCAGTAAAAAGTCAACAGCCACAACAAAAAGGAAAATACAATAGAAATTGTATTTATTTTATTAAAAATAAAACTGAAGAGTAAAATTATCTGAGTTAAAAAAAAAAATAAAAATTAAAAACGAACCGAATAAATCGGCCAAAATACACACAAGATAATCAGAGAATAAGCAAAAACAAAATCTGTGAACAACCTTGGAAACCAGCCAACTTTATCATAATTTAAATGACGAATACAAACACAATGATGCCCGCTGAACATGATGCTCATCATCATCATCATCATCATGTTAATAATGAGGATCATTACGATGATAAAAATGACGATGGCAACGACAGCGACAATGTCGATTATGATAAAGATGAAAATAGCGAATAATGCTGGCATCAATGCCAAACCAAACAACCAACGACATCAGCAGCAACAGTAAACAAACAAATAACAAGTAGCCAGCAACATTGTCGAAGAACAATAAACTGAACCAATAATACTATAATTTTGCATTAACAATAAACATATAAACTTAACTAAAAGTGACAATATTATAAACTAAACAATAAAAAACTGATAAGAAAATTAAAAAAACTCTCTTTTAAAAACTGTCAGTTTAATAGAGACCATAAAAATTTGCTTAATTTCACACTCTTTATGGAAGATTGTTTTTTTTTTTTTTTTTCTAAGTTCAACCGAAATATATTTTATGAAAAATCTAAAACACACTCCTCCTCCATGGTGACAGATATTTTTTTAATTAGCAATTTATGTGAAAATGTCAAACAAAGAAAAAATATATAGAAAAACCAACCACCATTAAAATAAAACATCGAAATATTTCAAGAAATAAATCAGCAACTAAACTAAAAATAAAATATTCTTAACAACAAAAATATAAAATGATCTAAAAAAAAATATACATTAATAAAAGCAGAAAACTTTTGAACTTATAGAAAAGAAAATATTCAAATTTTATATTTATTTATGTAAAAATTATATCAAGATTATAATATTTCTCCCAACCATCTCCTGCTTCCGTCATACATACACACACACACAGCCAAAATAAAGACACACACACACAAGTACTTTTAAATAATTAAATAAATAAAAGAATTACAACGACACACACCTCTTGGTTGGTTGTTGTTAAAGTGCAAGTGACACTTGTAGAAAGCCAAGAAATAGCAAATGACAAGTAAACAACAACACAAAAAAAGAAAATTTAAATGAAAATTAATACAAATAAATAAAATAAAAGTAGAGAAGCACACAACAGCATCTGCTGCAAATAAATCAAATTTGAATTTGTGTTTTATGTTGAATACAGGGTGTTTGTTTTCTTTTTTTAGAAAATATGTTTTTGGCAATTATTTATTTTAATGTTAGTGTCCAAATATTATTTAATAACTACGTAGTATACATTTAAGAAACCACTTAATCATTGACTACACCTCGCTTGCGGAATAGTGCTTTAACATTGATGAATGTTATTTACTGGGCTGAGACTTTCGTGTACTAAAGAAATGAAAATATCAAAGAAAGCATGCGCTATAAATCAAAAAATATTCTCATAAATATGCAGAAATATGCACTAAAAACAGAAATAAAAGCACTATAAACGGTGAAATATTAACTAAAAGAGAGTTATGAATTGAAACTAGAACAAGATAATTTCAAAATGCGTGTTTTTTAACACAACATTCAAATTGAAGTACAAGTCTGAAGGTCGTTATCCTATTAGGTGATTATCTTTTTTCCCAATGAAAAACTGCAGATTAAAGAAATTTTGTTTTCTCAATGTCTCATTTGCTTCTATTCTGTCGCAAAGCTAAATTCAATCAGCTGAATGCTGTTCATAGTTTTTATGTGTTTGTGCTTTTGTGAACAAAATTAATTAGATTTTATTAATAAAAATGTTTAATAGAGGAATTAACATTAATTTGATGGAGGATGAACTCGAAGAACATGAGTTCCAAGTGAATGTTGAAAGAGTTTATCATACCAGGCCTAACTATCTGGCAGACATGGAGGATAATGAATTTTTCAAAAGATCCCGGCTGTCAATGGCAACATTTATGCCAACATGGTGTCACTTAAAGGCAGAGTTCCCAACTTTCAGGGAGGTATTGCCAACTGAAAATAATGTTTTTTGTCGGTATATTGAAAAAACAAAAATTGTTAACGGACAGTTTATCGGCCTAATAAATTTATGTCGAGATTTAGCAATAGGCAGTTTATCGATACATTGAGAAAACAGGCCTAAAAAAATAAAAACTTATTTTAAAATAAAAAATTATGAAATCTTTGAAATACATTTTTATTTGTATAGATCCCTTTCAAATTAGAACATTTTTATAGATATCAGAGGTAAGGTCGGGTTAAAGAGAAGACAAATTTAGTTACACCCTGCTGCGGGTAGAGACCTTCAGTTTTCGGGCAGGAACTTAAGCATTCTTAGGATATGATCTTAGAACTACCCAACCTGTGGTCTACACGACCTTTTTCGGTCGACTAGCGATCACGACGTCAACTCGGTAGCATGTGCTCCCTATATTAAGGCGTCTATCGAATCGCTCTCTCTCTTTTTGTATGTCGGTCCGGGACTATAGTTTGGGTTACCTAGGCAACATAACCGTACCTTCTAGCATAGGGTAACATAGAGACGAGACGTAATTATGAAAAACCTAAGTCTGTTGTCAAAAACCTAACTCTTGCAACAACCAAATACATGCTAGTCAATGTATATTGTTGTTGTAACAAACACATGATTTGTTGTATTTTTGTTTGACAAAAATCTCTCGTCACTATTTGTAATGATCCATGCCTTCTAGTGTATGTTACCTTTGTCAAGAGTGGCTGGAAAATACAATCTGGTTCTGTCAGTCCGAAAGTTTTTGGTAAAAACAAAAATCCAAGATGCATCAGACTCACATTGAGCGGCATCATGGATTTTTGACATGGAATCTGCACATACATATACCCTTGTGTGCACGCGATTGTGACCAAACACGGCAGCCATATCCCGGTAAGCTTTCTTATACTCAAGTGATCATTCAAATTGAAACCAATGAGCCATGTGAGATACCTATGACTTCCACAATCTCAGATCAAACAACACCCTATCATGATTGTTTTTCAATTGTTTCAGTTGTAGAGATCTCAACTAGACGTCCAGTATGTTCGTCATCTTCCGTGCTCGTACGGCCACAACGAAATTCAGTAAGCCACTTTTTTACCATTGAAATTGATGGTGCAGAGTTACCATAGTATTTATCATGTTTAGCCTTTATTTGCGTATGGTTTTTTTTCGCAAACAATAAAGCTTAACGAGCAGATGAAATTAATTTGTTTACAATTTCTCCTCAAGCCACGAGTTAGTCTGCTGTCAATGGCTGTCAAACACAAACTAAATGCACAGCGTGTTCAAATTTTGACATGATGCCTGTTGACAGGAGCAGTGTTGCCCTTTCTATTAAGAGCTGAGAAATTTAAATAGTCGCGGACTCGCATACACAAATGAGAAGTAACACTCATGCAATTAATGCCTATTATTTTTAGAAAGGGGATAGATTGTAGAAAGAAGGAGAAAATCTTATTGTTTGACAACTCTGTAATTGCGCGTTATGTTTGTTATCAGTGCAGTTTGTAGCGCGTCTGGTAATGAGAAGGCGGCTTATTCAAGCTATTTTATAGCCGGCATGTTACTTCGTAAACTGATGTTCTTGATTAGCAACGGCTGGAAAACAAACAAACACGGAGAAAATAAATATAGTTAGGCACGTTTACTGTAACCATTTCAACATTTTTACAAGTTTTTTAACAATATTATAGTCACATTAACTATTTATATGATTGCGGTGACTATAATATGATTAATTTACGATTCACATGATTGTATCAACCATATATGTGGTTACAGTAAGCAAGTATATGTTTGTGACAATCTATATAAATATATAAATGTATTTGTAAGTTTGTTTGTTTGATCATCACGCCTAAACGGCTGAATCGATTTTATTGAAATTTAGAACGTAGATAGATCCTTACTTGAAAGCGTCAATAGGCTATAAGTTTTTTTCAATACTTGGAGCAGAAAGGGATAAACAGAGGGAAAACCTTACATATTTTTTTTTACTATGACAGGGGTAGCGAAGCGAACCGGGTCAAGCTAGTAATTTATATGATGAAGGACTTACTGTATTATGTTGCTCTATATGTGGTTACAGTAAACAAGTATATGTTTGTGACAATAATTTATATGATGAAGGATTTACCATATTATACAGTTTTTGGCTTATGGTTATCATAATCTGAGAACAAAATATTATAATAAAATGATTCATCATAAAAATGGTTGTCACAAACATATACATGTTTACTGTAACAATGGTTGATGCAATCATGTGAATCGTAAATTAATCATATTATAGTTACTACAATCATATAAATAGTTACAGTGACCATAATATTGTTAACAATTTTGTACAAATTTTGAAATGGTTATAGTGAACATGCACAACTATATTTCTTTTCTGCGTGCAGGCCGCAAATACCATATCATGCTTAATGATAAAACACGCTAACCAAGCATCCACATATGCAACATCATATTGATGCCATTGTGTTACAAAACATCTGGTTCGGAATAGTAATTGCTCAAAATTGATATTGGATTACTGGCTGCAAGCATGCATTTGCAATAAATATTTCCTACTCTGCTATATTGTGACGAAAGCACAATATGGGTCTCCTTAACATTAACACACTTCAGGCCTAACAAATTTAAAAAACAATTACCGAGAATTCTGTTCATATCCGAATGTCAATTTTTAATTTAGATAGTACTTTAATATATCTATTAAAATAAGTTTACATGTCTGGGCTATCTCTTTTAGTTCAAAAGATATTTATGTTGATAACCTTTTTTAATTTTTGGCTTACTTTTTGGTTTTTTGACGGGTCAATAGAAATATCTTGAATAGTTCATAGTTTTTAAGTTCTTCATATTGTTTCTTTCATAGCACAAAAATTTCTTCGGGCGTATACATATATCTTGTAGATGTTTCTGAAAGAAATCTTAACTTCAATATGTCCAAAATAAATGTTGACTCATTTAAGAGAATAGGGACCCGAATTTGGATGCATACAACCTTTTATATGGACCAAATAACTAGGTGGTTCTTTTTTTCATTATTTTTGAAATTTTATCAGAAATATAAGTGATATTTATTAAAAAATGTCCGGCCCAATGCAGGTCCGTAGGTTCGTCCCATCAAAAAACCAAAAAAAAAAATCTGCCAAAAAATAAAAAAAAAATTAAAAATATATCTCCTGAACTAAAAGAGATAACCCAACCCACACAAGCAGGAACATTTTTTGTATATATTTTGAATATATAAATTTTTTGTTTCCCCGAGGTGAGAAACTTTGAAAAGCCGCTCACTTGCCCCTATTCGAAGTACGTATTTTTTCCACACTTTTGGGACAGTATCATATTAAAGTGTGTTTTATACAGCAATATGTTATGCTTTTATAAGATAAGGAGGGCTCTCTTAATTTGTTGAAACTTTAAAAAAAAAAAACATTCTACAAGCGGATTGGACTTAATTTTTGGTAAAATGGTTGTCACAAACATATACTTGTTTACTGTAATCATATACTTGTTTACTCTAACCATATATATGAATGATACGATCATGTGAATCGTAAGTTAACCATATTATAGTTACCACAATCATGTAAATAGTTACTGTGACTATAATATTGTTAAAAAACTTTTAAAAATATGGAAATGATTACTGTAAACATGCACAACTATATTTTTTCTCTGCGTGTAGTTTTGTCGACTGTTTTGGTGACTTTTTGGAAACATTTTTATATTTGCCTTTGGTGAGAAAAAAAACATGAATTTGACGACTCTTCCAAAAATCACCAAAAATCCATTTACGATCGGAGAGCTGAAATTTAAAATATAAATAGTTCTTGAGAAGATATGGCTCCCTTGAGCTCCAACCATGTGAAATTTCGTAACAATGTATATAATGGTTCCCGTGATACCGAATTATTACCAAAAAAATATTTCTAAACCACTGTGTATCCTCAGTAGTAGACTTCCAATGACACGCACATGTGAAATGTGTATAGTCAACAGCATGGGGTATAAAAAATCACTAGTACTAGTGACTTTGTCTATAGTAAATCAGTACAGTGCAAATATTGACATTTCCCGCTGCGTTGTTTAACACTGATGTTAAAATTGTTTTTTATTTCATTTAAAAGATAACTGTTTTAAAAAATGGATGAGTTACGGACGTTTAAGTTTCGAAAAACGAACTTTCAACAGTTTTTAATATTCATATCGATCTAAGTTGATGGTGAGTCAGTGACATATTTTTCTTATTTTTGAGACACAGCATAATGTAATTAAAAATCGATTAAAAAATTAATGAGTTGTGACAATATGTTTTTTTTCATAGAGTATTTTACTTTAGTTGGAGAGCAGCCTGAATTTAAAATGCCCTATTTTTCTGTTTAAAATGTAATGTTTCTATTCGTCTAACTTTATGGTCTCCATGAAAACATAATTGCTACATGAGAGTCCCTGCAAATTGTTTTCATTCACTCTTGTATCATTGTGTTATTAATATATAAGTCAAACACTTGTAACACCCTGTATTTCAACAAAACAAACCCCCACCGATCGAATGTATGTTTTATTGTGGTGAAATCAAACACATTTATTTTATTTCTCATTGTATTTTTCCTCTGTTTTTCAGAAAATAATGGCAACGTCAACGGAAAATACAAATAAGCGACAAAAACATCACAAGCAACAACAAATACAGCTACAACAACGACAACATCATCAACAAAGACAACAACATCAACAGCAGCCACATCAACTACTAAGGAAAAGAACTAAAATAAATTTTTAAATGAAACGAAAATAAAATATTTAAAATAAAAATAAAACTAACATTATATTTGAAAAAAAAAAAAATACGAGTGTAAAAGATTTAGAAACAAAAAAACTTGTGGGTTTGTTGTTTTACGATCAAACACACTCAAAACAAACGAGATGTCGTGTATGACCACGACCTCGACCATCATAAAAATGAGGAAAAAATTTCTCCAACACTTTTTGCTTAACAAAATATAAAATACAAAAAAAAAAAAAGAAAAATATTGTTTTTATAGATATTTAAAAAAATAAAAATAAAGAAAGAAATAAATATAAAAATTAATAACAAAAAAGAGCGACAACAAGTCAGAAAAGAGTCCAATACAAATTGTTTTTTTTTTAAAGAATCTATAGAAAATATGAAGATCTTGTGATTTGTTGCCTTTGGTTAAATTTTGTTTTTATTTTTTTATGGAAAATCAACACTTCGAATAAAAAAATTTTGAAATTGAGTCCTCAGTCGTTTGAACGGCATAAAAAAGAACAACGCGCGAGCGCTTCCAATGTGAATGTGAACAAAAGTGATAACGGTAAAAATATTTTTAAAAAAGAAAATTTTATTTGTAAAAAAAATAATAAGTTTTCCATTGAAAAAGAAAAAATACGAAAACCAAGTGTTGTGAATTAAATTAAGTGAAAGCTAAAGCTAAATATTATAATAAAAAAATATGGAAATTAAAATAAATAAAAATTAATACAAAAAAATCTAACAAGCAAGTGTTAAAGTGAGAGAGAATAAAAGATTTAAATTTAATTTATTTAAAACAAAAAATAAAAAAAAATTAAATAAAAAGCAAAAAAGTATCATACAAAGTTAAGATTTTTTAATAAAAATATATTTGTAATGTCTACAAAAACCACAATAAAACCAACAACTAACAAAACGTCAACCAAATTAACATCACGTACAAATGTAACAGCAATACCAGCAATAATAGTGGATACAAACGAAGCAGCAGCCAGCACTGCAGCAACAAAATTACTAAATGCAGCATCAGCGCCACAAGAACAGCTAGCAACACCAGCAAATGCAGCAGCGACTGAAACTCCAAATGCAAATTCAACAATTGCAAAAAAGTCATTAAAACACAATGTTTTAAGGAAAACGAGGCGGCAAAGGCCATACGATAAAACAGAAACAACAGCAGACACAACGACAACAGCAACAACAACAAAAACAACACCAACACCATCACAACAATCACCAACAACACCCCAAAAACAGCAACAAAGACCACGACCACTAATTACAACTACATTTGCAACAACGACTACATCATTAACAGCTGCCATTGCCGCAGCCCTACTGCAAACGACAAATGCTACCACCGCTACACTCACCGCCGCCCTTCAAACACATGCAGCTTCCACCTATGAAGCTGCTGGTGCATCATACTCATCATCTGCATCATCATCGTCTTCGTCACCTGCCGCTACACACATACCACCGTCATTATCGATCGATAGTTCCCTACAGTATCCCATGGCGGTGTTGGACGGCACTTTAACCCAAATGGAACCGAATGCAACCACAACACATTTACTGCATAATGCAGCCATTTCCACTGCCACATCTGCTTTAGCTGCAGTAGCCAACTCAACACTACTACTGGATGATGATGGTGGCGGCGGCAGTGGTGTCGGCGATATGGGTACGGATGCCAATGGTGATTGGTTTGATGATGCTATTTTAGCCTTGAAAGCGTTTGTCATGTTATTTATTATAATTGCCGCCATTTTTGGAAATTTACTTGTTATTATTTCTGTGATGCGTGTTAGGAAATTAAGGTGAGTTTGGATTTAAAAAATAAAAATTTATTTACACAGTAATTAATAAGCTAAAAGAGTATAAAATATTATTAAGAAAGTCATTATAAACTCCACCACCAATAGAGTGTGTTGAATGAGAGTATAGGTTTGTCATTGCGTCCAAGAAGATTTTTGATTTTTGTGAAATTTTAAATCGATTTGTCTGACTGTTAGTGTGTGACTGTCATGTCTAAAATACACAACTGAAATTAATGAAATTAGCACAAACATTTTAACAATTCTTCTAAATAGTTTGCTATTGAAAATCAGAAAAATCGCTTTTGTATAAAAAAAAAGTAAAATTTGAAATAACCTTGAACAAATGTTTCAATTATGATTGATGTTCTTTGTGTGTACTCTATTTAAGAAAAAACAACAAAAGAGTATATTTGTACAATTCTAGACTTAGGTGTAGGATATTTAAGATTCAGCACAGCCGAATATAACGTTCTAACTTTTAAGTTATTTGTATTCTAAGGACTGAGATTGAAAAATTTGTAACATACATATATGTTAATAAAAGTGAAACCACTGAACTTACAGTTTTGAATCATTTTTTATTTGATTGAAATTGTTGTTAAAAGTTACAAAAAAAAATTATTTTTATTCTTCTAATCACTAATGATGAAATTTTGAACCTTTTTCGAAAATCCTTCCATTATGGTTTTTATAGTGATGTCTGTCACTTTGATCGAACAGGTTGTCCATCTCCGTTTAAAATCTACCACACTTTTGGACACCTTTTTTGTGCTCTCTCTTTTAACAATAGCTCAATATCTCTCCACTGCACTCAGCTCCAGGCAGTTTGAAGAAATTGCCTCTCTTGGTACAAATACCACATTATTGTTCTTGTACCACTCAAGTCCTTTCTTACCATAGTGACAGATGCCAAGTCAGGCCAAAAATAAGTGAACACATTAAGAAGTCTTATGAATGGAAACATTATTTTTTGTAAACATTCTTTGATGTAAATTTCGGTATTTACTGAGTACTTTGTAACAAATGTTTGGCTTTTTTGCCGCACCTGCATATTGCTTGCCATACCAAAAACTTTTTGGGAAATTTTGTCTGCTATTGGGTCCTACACTTTCCTTCAACATTTCCTCGAGCATCTGTAATATAAAAAAATGGAACCAGAAGCTGCGAAAAATTTTCCATACCTACATTTCGTCATCCATTATGCAGCAGGTATATTTTTTGTATAAAATTTGACTTCAATTTCCGAGCTCTGTCTTTGGCCTCTAAATTTTTAGCAGAGTTCCTTTCAGGAACTTTTTTAGCCTTGTAGGCTTTTAAACCTGCATTGGCTTTAACTTTTCGTACCAAATAGTTCGAGTACTGACCTAAAAGGGCAGCTTTCCTACCGGAGGTGTTGGGAGCTCTTTTGTAAATGATTTCTATTTTTTGGCTTTAAAAACATCATGTGGACAATTCCTTCTACCTGAACCAGGTTTTATATCAACGGACAAGTTCTCCCGATACTGTTTAATAACATTGGAAACAGTTTGCTAACAGACCTTTGATTGTTTGGCCAACTTTTGTAGGATCAAGTTGGGTTTTGTTGAAAATATTTAATAATTTTAGTACGTACTTTTTTCTGGTCTCTCATTTTAATCAGATTAACAACAAATGAACATAATTGACATTAAACATAATAACTGACATGCTTTACAAAGGTAACTTGATCAAAAAAAAAAAATAAATCAAATAATACTTGGGTTAAAAGTTTTAATGAAAAACGTGTATTAAGAATTTTACAATCTCAGTCCTTATTTCAAACCTGAGCGTCTTTTTGAAAGATAATGCTAAAACGAAATTTAACAGAGAACTTTTTCCAAACTGCGAGCGAGCATGATAAGTCACATTAACATAGGTCATTTTTTGGCTGTCACAACAACAAAATACATTGATTTACATGTACTTTGTTGTTGTAGGGTAAATATTTGACGAAAAAGACTTAACCACTAAATAATATATATTTTATTGCAATACTTTTATTTCAAAAACTCCTTTTACTTAGGACAATTCAAAACAAAATATTAGTTTTTTTTATTATACGCTGTTTGATCTTAAAAATCACTTGTAGGACCAAACAAAGTCAAACAAATTTGTTCTAGAAAAAAGAGGTTACGCTTTTATGAGAAAATATTTGCTATATGTGACCATATCTTTAGGTTTTATGTATCTCAGCAACGCACCTATGTATATTTTATTCTGTGTTCATTCATTTAATCCTAACCGTACTGACACGGGTACCCCGGTACCCGAACGAACTTTGAAGTAAAATTTTTCTTAAACAAAATATAAATTTGAGGTTCCGCAAGTTCCTTCAGATATCCACTTTCTAAAGATTTTTCCATTTAAAGTACTCTTGTACTGAAGTACTTGTCTAAAGTACTTCCTCCTGATAAGGGTACCGGGGTACTCTTATATATCTTTTAACATTTTGTATGAAAAATGTAAAAATTATAGTATTTTAATGTTTATTGGTTATTTAGAATTAAACATTTTACATAAAACTTTGTACACAGAGAAAACCGATTTGTAGTAGCAACCGCATTTGTTGCCAACCGAATGATTCTGACTTAGTGAGCGAATGTTACAGTTGTAGATACCAAATTTTAGAGGAGGTAACAAAAGTTTGGTTGCCTCAACCGAAATTCTTCTTTATTAACTAACTTTCTGGTGGTAGAATCGAAAAATTCTATGTGTGCATTGTTACTGTAACCATTTCAAAATTTTTAACAATATTATAGTCACAGTAACCATATATATGATTGTGGTAACAATAATATGATTAATTTACGATTCACATGAATATTTCAACCATATATATGGTTACAGTAAACATGTATATGTTTGTGATATATTTATTTTCTGCGTGTGTGTACTAATATTGTTGCACAAAAGAAAAATTAAAAACAATTAACATCTAGTACAGCGTGGAGCAATAGTTTTGCTATGCGGATTGCACATTGGTCGTTTACAGCCATAGCATATTTTTCGTGTTTTTCGATCAGATTTAGGATCAGTATTAACGCAGCGACCCTTTATTGGTAAACGTCAAGTTTTACCTCGATTAGTTGTATACTGGCAAACTTGTTTAGGGATGGTTTTATTTGTCATAAGCTCTAGAGCTGTTCGGCCGTTAGCGTATCGTGTTATTTGATTATCATTGGCTCTTTTGTTCATATTTTTAGTTGCCAACTCCACACCAAGTGCTGTCAAAAGTCCTTGAAGAGAGCTTCGTTTTTTTGGCTCTTTTGTGTATACTCCACAAAATGCACCCAATGCAGTCACGTTTGTTTTGCATTTGGTGATAAAATTAAGATGGTGTCTAATTCCATACTCCATATTTTTGATTTGTTTTAGAAATCGTTAATCCCCTCTTTTCCAATCATTCCCTCGAGTATAATGCATTGTTGACAGAAAGAAAGGTGTATTTTAACTCCGTATATAGCTGGCTTTGAGGTAACTGGTTCTGCCTCTAAATGGAAATAACTGTTCGCTACTGTCACATTTTAATCTGGAGAATAATTTAAACGTATATTTTGCATCTACAGCAGCTATGTCTGTTTGTTTACGTGTCAATCTTGCAAATGCATTGTCGAAACATATTAAACGTAGTATTTGCAGAAATCTGTCGCCACTTAACGATGCTTTGCATAAAGTATTACTGTAATTTCATTAAAGAATTGAAGGATGATCATCGTTGCCACCATTTATACCCATGACCAGAAAAGTTCCAATAAAACATCAGGTTCTTCCATTGAAACCAATACATTTTATTAAAAATAGACACACACAGGTACCCAGGTACATTTATCAGGAGTGTGTGTGTGTAAATATCGTCAGTACGGTTAGGGTTGAGAGCGAAACGACAAAAGTTAAACATAATTTCTATGCAAATATTCAAATTTCAAGTTTTCTTCATACAAATTGCATAAGTTTTAAAACGTTTCATTTTATAAAATGAGGTCCTAAACGAATAATCTATATCTGCGATAATATGATAATTAAAAAAGATCATATCTCGTGAATTTTTTACATAAATTCCTTTCATTTAGCATGTGTTATATGTCTAACATTGTCTCCAAGAGATTTAAAATATTATTTAAAGACATAAACAATATATGTATTCGTGAAATTACAAAATATTGCAATATCAACTCTGGGGTATATAACTAATTTTGGCGAAATTGTTAGCATACCACTACGTGATGGCAAATGTTGTATAAGTAATGAAAATCATTTTTTTAGGTCATTTGGAATCAAAAATACCACGCACCCACACCAATTTCTAAAATAAACTAAATGTTTTCTCTCTCAAATATTAATTTAATAATTTCACTTTTTTTTTTGCAAGTGTGAGGGATACTTCCCGTATTTAAAAATTATCTTTTGAAGTATGTCCGCAGTTATTATTAAAATAAAATATATATTGTATTTCAAAATAATTGAAAATATTTAAGAAAAACTTTATTGCGTTTGGTGCGTGAACTTTTTTAACAACCGCGAAAAAATAATACCGTGGTTTTTTATATTTTTATACCCTTCACCTTCGTGAGAAGGGTATATATAAATTTGTCATTCCGTTTGTAATTTCCACAATATAATTTTTCGACTATAAAGTATATATATTCTGAATCCTTATAGATAGCGGAGTCGATTTAGCCATGTCCGTCCGTCTATTTTTGGCCTATTTTTTATCTATATCTCGATTACTAAGTCATAAATATAGACAATATGAATATCTAATTATAGATATTTCAAAGTCCATTGCAACGATATAAAGCTCTACAATGTTGGACCTACAATGGGTAAAAATCGGGAAAAATATTTTTTAACCCGAATTTTTTTTTTACAGAAAACATTCTTTTCTCATAAATATTTATTAGTGAAAAAAATTTATGACAAAAAAAAAAAAAAATTTAAAAATTGGAAGAAACTTTTAAAAAACGATTTTGAAAAATATTTAAAAAAAAATTTTTTTAAATTTTATTTTGAAGTATAATTTGGTGAAGGGTATATAAGATTCGGCACAGCTGAATATAGCTCTCTTACTTGTTTAATGCTCTATTCGACTATGCTATGTTATAGTTATTTCCCTAGTGGACTATGTTATTTTAAAATTTTTTGGAAAAATAATAACAGAATCCGAAATTTCGGTTCTCCCAATATTAGGTATTATGATATGTCAAAACTACAACCACAACATAAATTCATCCCATTAATTTGAAGCGCAAGAGATATTCGTAGCAAAATTAATGAAGCTAGATAAAACATATCTCATATTACTCTACTCCCCCCCTAATTCAATATTTTTTGCTACACACTAAACAAACTATTTGTATGCTAAAACCTCTAGAGACACTTTTTGTAATAATAACAATTTTAATTGCAAAACTATTTTCAAATAATTCCCTCTCACCCTCCAAAAACATTTTAAATTCTAAAAATGTTTATTATTATTTCAATTATCTCACCTCTACAAACAATAAATCCATAATTAATTATTGCTACATACATTTTAAGGCAAAATGACCAACAAACAGACAGCAAACAGAAAAAAAAAAACAATTAAAATGTTGAATATGTATTTCTTTATTATTACTAATCTAATATTTAATACCCAACTCATTCATTATTGTCCAATTAAAAATACATTTAAATACTAAACGAAAAAACAAAAAAAAAAAACTGAAATTAAAATTATGAATGACAAATAAAAGCCAAAAACAAAAAGCTGCAAAATAAATACTGACATGACAATTAAAATGATAATTACGAGAGTCAGCAAAAAGTAAAAAAAAAACAAATAAACTTGCATAGCTGTTTTTTTTCTTTACAATTAAACTAAACAAATTGTAATTAAATTATATGAAAAAAAAAATAACGAAAAATATGCTGATAGGGCAACTTATACAAAAAAATAAAAGTTCAAACAAAGTTTTTGTAAGGTTCTACTTTAAATTTAAATTAAATAAAATTACAAGGAGCAGAATAAAAAAAAACAAAAATTCCCAGCAAATAATTAACGACACTTTAACCAGACTTTTTGTCGTTTTGCATACAAATTTGGAAATTATTTTTACGTTACTTTTTATCTTCTTCTATTGTTCAGTGGAGGCAATTTTCAGCTTTTATCTTTTCATGTAATCTCCAAACTGTATGTAGCATCCATTCATTAACAAGGTTAAAATCATTTAAAATAAATGAATTTATGCATGTGTCATGAGGTAAATTTTATAGTGTTTTTATAGGAAGTAAAAACATTTTTATTTTAAACCATAATTTTGTTGTTGTCACTTTTGGTTGTGTGACAGACGATTTGTGCACAATAATAAAAACACTAATTAAATGCGTTGGCTGGGTTAAGCGAATTGTGAATATTTTGACAACCAAATTAAGCAACAGTGGGGAGAATCCATATCAAAATGGACAGAAAACTGCTATTTTCGGATTTGACATCTTCAATTTTTATGAAATTTACCACATAGGATTCCTCAAATCAATGACTTTTTCATCGGAAACCCATTCCATTTTAAAAATATCGAGATTTGAAAATTTAAAAATTAGATAAAATTGTCTAAAATTATATACACATAATTGCCCATAACTTTGAAACTACTTAAAGACTATCTACACCAATTGACTCCATTTTAAAGCCAAAGATATATCCTTAAAATGGTGTGAATAAAATTGTTTACTTTCAAAAGGTTAAAGGTCAAATTTGTAAGTATATATTTTAAAGTAAAAATTATCAAAGATCGCGCTGTTAAAAATTAATAAAGAACACGGTATGAGGACACCTAAACTCTCCACTATATTCGTGTAAAAAAATTTCCATGGAGACTCAATTAGTTTAGGATTTATAAAGAAAAACGTTATTAAAAGTACGTTTTTTCATATAAATTCATATAAAAATTTAAGCAAATAGAACAGAGAACACAATTAAATCAATTTCAGTTTATATGGTAAAATACATATGCTTAAATTTTTATATCAATTTATGTGAAAAAACTTACTTTTAATAATGTAACTCCTGATAAACACACGAAAATACAACATGCTCTAATTGCCAAAAATTTCACAAGACATACACATGTATTTTACATACACAAAGTTTCATATGGATCACACGGTATGTACATTAGAGTTCGTTTGTGACCAGGTTACTTCATTTGTTTTTCGGATATCATAAATTTTTTGAAGGTTTTTGCGTAAATGACGTCGTTTTTTTTTAAAGAAAAATTTTCTCTCCTTGTGGTGGTTCAACGCATCTAACGACGCGAATTTTGAGCACAGTTTTCTGTAGAGCAAAAACGGTTGAATATATTGCAAATATGATTTCACCAGCCGATTCTGCACTAAAAACTAATACAATTGACGTTTTTTGAATCCTTAAAAAAAGTTCCAAAATTCCACAATTAAAAAAGAAATAATAATTTTAGATTTTTTAAACATGCACGATAAAAAGGCATTAAGCTTAGCAAAACGGTACCAATATTGCCTTTCTACACTAACCATTAAAAAGTTAAAAGGTTGTACTACGCCTACAAAACAATTACAAAAACAACAGCCAATTTCTTATTTTGTTTGTGATACACTAACACAATGTGTCTGTTGTTTTTGTAATTGTTTGGTAGGCGTAGTACAACCATTTAACTGAATCACTAAAAAAGAGCGTTTTAGTTCAGAGCGGCACAACTCTCACCGTTTTGCTAAGCTTAAAATGCATTTTCATAGTACATGATTAAAAAATAACTAAAAACTAAAAATAACATTTTTATGAGATTTGCGCCACCTGTAGTGGGTTTTTGAAACATTTTTTAAGGGTTGAAAAAAACGTCCATTGTATTAATTTTTGCTGCAGAATCGACTGGAGAAATCAGATTTGCAATATATTCAACCCTTTTTGCTCTACAAAAAAATGAGCTCAAAATTCTCGATTTCAGGTGCATTGAACCACCACAAAGAGAGAAAATTTAAAAAAAAGGACGACATTATTTTTATTTACGCAAAAACCTTAAAAAAAATAGCGATACAAATCAAATTTTTGAAATTAGCTCTAATGTACATGTTTACATGTGGAAAAATGTCACAATACATGTCACCAAATACATGCAATACATGTCGTGTGACCCCCCTATAAGTTTGGTTAACAATTCAATTGAAACTTTCCAAATAAGTAATTAATGTGTCATAATGCCAAAAAAATATTATGAAACTTGTTTTGTTTTTTTTTGGTATTTAATTACTTAATATATACTTTTTTATATTAAGAAACAAATTAGGAACAGAAGTAATTAATTTCTGAAAATAAAAAAACTATGTAAAAAGTATTTATTATAATTTTGTTTATATGTACTGGTGTTCAAACCACTCCCAGCAGTTAAGCCAGTAGTCAATGTATCCCTTATAGACAGCAATCGTCAAAAATGTCCTATCACTTGGCTGACTTCAATTTATTTAAGGACTAAGATCGAAAAATTCTTAACATAAATATATGTGAATAAAAATTAAACCACTAAACTTACAGTTTTAAATCATTTTTTATTTGACTGAAATTATTATTACGATTTCCAAAAAAAAAATATATATTTTTATAGTTCTATTCACTAGTGATAAAATTTTGAACCTTTCTCGGAAACCCTTCCATTATGGTTTTTGTAGTGATGTCTGTCACTTTGTTCGAACATGTTGTTCATCTCCGTTTTAAAATCTACCACACTTTTGGACACCTTTTTTGTGCTCTTCAATTCTCTTTTAACAAGAGCCCAATATTTCTCTACTGGCCTTTGCTCCAGGCAGTTTACAGAATTTGCCTCTCTTGGTACAAATACCACGTTATTGTTCTTTTACCACTCAAGACCTTTCTTACCATAGTGACAGGGTGCCAAAAATTAGGCCAAAAATAAGTGGACACACTAAAAGGTCTTATGAATGGGAGCATCCTTTTTTGTAAACATTCCTTGATATTAATTTCGGTATTAATACAGCCCTTTGTAAGAAATGTTTGGCTTTTTTGGCACAACTGCATATTGCTTGCCATACCAAGAACTTTTTGCGAAATTTTGTCTGCTTTTGGGTCCTAAACTTTTCTTCAACATTCCCTCAAGCATCAGCAACATCAAAATTTTTACCCGAAAGTTGCGAAAAATCTGCCAGAACATACATTTCATCATCCATTATGCAGCAGGAATATTTTTTTTAATAAAATTTAACTTCAATTTCCGTGCTCTGTTTTTGGCTTCTAAATTTTTAGCAGTGTTCCTGTCAGGAACTTTTTGAGCCTTGTATGTTTTTGTACCTGAATTGGCTTTAAATTTTCGTACCAAATAGCCCGAGCACTGTGCTAACCGGGCTGCTTTCCTACCGGATGTGTTGGGAGCTCTTTTGAAAATGCTTTCTATTTTTTGGCTTTAGAAACATCATGTGAACCATTCCTTCTACCTGAACCAGGTTTTCTGTCAACCGACAAGTTCTTCCGGTACTGTTGAATAACATTAGAAACAGTTTGACGGCAGACCTTTGATTGTTTGGCCAACTTTTTGTAGGACCAAGTTGGGTTTTGTTGAAAATATTTAATAATTTTAGTACGCACTTTTTTCTGGTCACTCATTTTAATCAGATTAACAATAAATGAACATAATTGACATTAAACATAATAACTGACATGCTTTACAAAGGTAACTTGATCAAAATTCAAATAATACTTGGGTTAAAAGTTTTAAAGAAAACCGTGTGTTAAGAATTTTTCGATCTCAGTCCTTATTTTGGGTCTTTTGACACGTATGTGTTCTTTGTAGTGCAGAGAGAAGACAATTTACTACTTTATACATCCTAGGTAATCTAGTGTGAAAACAATTGTCACATAAGTGTCTCTAAGTAATCTAGAGAGTAGTCACTTTAAACGTTTTGTGAGTAATTCGTACATTCTCATACAGTATATTTATATTATCGCTTAAGTACACGGATATCCCTTGTAACATAGCATGAAGTCAATAGTTACCTTAATGTCACTTAGTAACCTATAGTGAAGTCACTTTAAACGTTTATTTTGTACTGCACTTTAGAAAGTAGTTTTTTACCCACCAGAAGCAATCCGTTGGAGATTTGTCGAAGAAAGGTTTGTTTACAAGCTATCTTTTATTGGACTGCCTATGAAATGTCTTTTAGCTGACTATTTGAGATCAATTAGCACTCGTACATGTTAAAATAACTAATTATGAAGCTGATCAAGTTACCAGTTAGGTAGCTAGTAAGGTAACTGACTTTATTTAACCAGTATGTGAATCCATTGCATTGACTACTTTGGACCAGCTATTATACTGTCTCATTATAGTCAATAAGGGTCAATTGACCACTGCTTAGGACATGCACGTGTTAAAATAACTAGTCACGTAGCTATTGTAGTAACTAGTTCCCACCCTAAATGATAGGTAAAATTACTAGTTCGGGACTGTCTCCTAGAGCTGCTGGGAAGAGTGAAATTTTGTTTACATGTATTGTTGTTCATACCACTCGTGAAGTCAATTGTAACTTTTGTGTTTCTTAGTAACTTATAGTAAAGTCAGTTTATTTGTTTATTTTGTACTGCAATTTATAAAGTAGTTATTTTATTTTACCAGAAGCAATCTATTGGATAGTTGTCGGAGGAATATCTATTTGCAAGCAATCATTTATTGTACTATATATGATATGTCTTTTTAACTGACTGTTTAAGGTCAATTAGCACCCGTGCATATTAAAACAACTAGTTAAGTAGCTGATCATATAACCACTTAGGTGGCTAGTAACGTAACTGACGCTATGTAACCGGTATGTGAATCCAATGCGTTGACTACTTTGGACCGGCTATCAGACAGTCTCATTGCAATCAAAAAGGGTCTTGCAATGAGAATGGGTTCCGATTGATAACTAACAATAGCTTATTTTGGATGACCAGTATGGTTAGCATGACCCATTGTTCCATTTTCCTAAATTTGTCAACTATATTATGAACATATTTCGTACGAAATTTTTGAACAGTTGCCGACAAACATTCATTTGTTTTGAAATATTTTTAAACAATAAAAATGCATTGCTCTCTCTTGTATTATGCTCCATTTTAAACAAATCTTTCAGCTGTTAACATGTAATTTTCTTCTCGACAACACTTTACTGCACATATTGCGGCAAACTGAAATCTTTTGTGAATTTTGACATACCTCTTTCATTACCATACCATTCTATATTGGCTTCACTGTACATCTTTTACCATCCGCATAGATATGCAACACAATAACCCATTTCAACAATAAACCCCCAATTTTGTTAACAAAAACTACCCATCGTGTACACCAATTCACTTCAATTATGTAAAAAAAAAAAAGATAATAGCGGACCACACAGCGTGATAAAGACAAACTGAATAAAAATTTCAACAGAAAAAAAAAAAATAAGTTTTCATAACATTTTGTATCTACAAATTAACATTTTAAACTGTTTTCCAAAAATGTACAAACAAGAGGTGTGTGCGCTAAAATGTTAATTGAATTTACCCAAAAATAAAGTTTTGTGCTTTTTCTCTATCTCGCTCTGTTTAATTGAAGTGGATTATACAACATTTATTTAAATTAGATTTTATGCGCAAAGAAAAAAATGTGCAAGTAAAACTTTTTATAACCAAAAAAAAGTTTAATCAATGTTGTATTGTTTGCAGTTTATATGTATGCTATTGGGACTCATATATAATTGTGAAAACTTGTTAGTTCTTTTTTTTTATTATTTTAATTTAAGTTTATACAGCATAATATTATTTTGTAGGAGTTTAATTAAAAAATACTGGTTGTAGTTAAATTCAATGGTAAAAATATATGTTTGATTAGGGAATAAACGAACTCTTCTGATTTCGATAATATTTGTTATATAGTAAAAAAACATTTCTTTTTAAATCTATAAAACTCACCCTAACTGTACATTATTTTTTAATAGTTTATGATTTTGACAAAATTACAAATAATTTCGAATCCAGGGTCTATATCAGCGAAAGGCATTGAGCTCTCAAATGAGCTCTCTTGTTTTTGTTTTCACATGTACGCAAGCACATACATTGTATAAAAACAATCAAAACCAGTCAGTCTCGCATGAGCATTGATAGAAGCAGGTTGTTTTACGCTTTTCGCTTTTTATGCTTGTTTATTTCAGTTATTGTTTTTGTTTTTTTCCCAACTTTTTACTCAACTCATACAACTACAATATCTAAAAACTGTAGTGGTGTGAGTCTGCCTTTCGCTGGTCTATATCTTCAGTAGTTAAAGTTTTCTAATGTTGAAAAGTATAAAAACTTATTGAAACCAACAAGAGATTTTTAATTTTTTAAGCTCAATCACCATAAGGAAGTTATGAAGTGTAAAATTTGTAACCTAACATTTTGGTGATCTTAAATATGTATTAGTTTTTTGATTAGTGTATTTAATTAATTTAGACGGTGCAGTTAAGCATCGATTAAGGCATATGCTACTAATGTGTCCTTATTAACCCCTTAAAGCTGAATGGATGAAAAAAAAAACAAAAAACATAGCTTTTTTAGAAAAATTTTAACTAGAGCCAGGTAAGAGGAATAGCAAATCCGTTTTTCCTTGATAAAAGAATATTACTCGTAGAGAAAAAACATGGTTACAGATGGTTACTACAACTATACTATGTTCTTTGTAACAATATATTGTTGTCGTAAACATATAATTGTTGTTTTCACTTAATTTCAGCAATCTTTTAGTTACTGTACACGTTAATATTTTCATCGCAATCATAATTATATTTCGAACAACTAAATAAGGACTGAGATCGAAAAATTCTTAACACACGCTTTTAACCCAAGTATTATTTGATATTTATTTATTTTTTATCAATTTACCTTTTTAAAGCATGTCAGTTATTATGTTTAATGTCAATTACGTTCATTTGTAGTTTATTTGATTAAAATGAGTGACCAGAAAAAAGTGCGTACTAAAATTATAAAATATTTTCAACAAAACCCAACTTGGTCCTACAAAAGGTTGGCCAACAAATCAAAGGTCTGCCGTCAAACGGTTTCCAATGTTATTCAACAGTACCGGAAGAACTTGTCCGTTGATAGAAAACCTGGTTCAGGTAGAAGGAATGGTTCACATGATGTTTATTAAGCCAACAAAGTAGAAAGCATTTTCAAAAGAGCTCCCAATACATCCGGTAGAAAAGCTGCCCGGTTAGCTCAGTGCTCGGACTATTTGGTACGAAAAGTTAAAGCCAATGTAGGTTCAAAAACAGAGCACGGAAATTGAAGTCAAATTTTATAAAAAAAATATACCTGCTGCATATGAAAATTTTTTCGCAGCTTCTGGGTAAATTTTTTTATGTTGCAGATGCTCGAGGAAATGTTGAAGAAAAGTTTAGGACCCAAAAGCAGACAAAGTTTCCCAAAAAGTTCTTGGTAAGGAAAGCATAATGCAGTTGCGGCAAAGAAACCAACCATTTTGTTACAAAGGGCTCTATAAATACCATAATTTACATCAAGGAATGTTTACAAAAAAAGGAATCTTCCATTCATAAAACTTCCAAATCAGGCCACTTATTTTTGGCCTGAGTGCCAAATCAGACTATGGTAAGAAAAGTCTTGAGTGAGTGGTAAAAGAACAATAATGTGGTATTTGTACCAAGAGAAGCAAATTCTCCAAACTGCCTGGAGCTAAGACCAGTAGAGATATTGGGCTCTCGTTAAAATAGAATTAAAGAGCACAAAAAAGGTGTCCAAAAGTGTGGTAGAATTTAAACGGAGATGGACAACCTGTTCGAACAAAGTGACAGACATCACTATAAAAACCATAATGGAAGGGATTCCGAAAAAGGTTCAAAATTTTATCACTGGTGATTAGAACTATACATTTTTTTTTTTTTTGTAAATTGTAATAATAATTTCAATCAAATTAAAAAACTGTAAGTTTAGTGGTTTCATTTTTATTAACATATATGTATGTTAAGAATTTTTCGATCTCAGTCCTTAATGATAAAAAGGTAAACATATTATGTTATGTACAACCATTGAATGTTAAGTTTAAAAGCGTAGTCATAATATGTTTAATATGCAAACAAAATATGTTTACTTTTAATAGTCTTTTTTCCCACCATTTGTGAGTGTTGGTGATTGTCTAAGCTATAATATTTTACAAGTAAATTTTAAGTGTCTGTAATTCTCATTTTATTTGTATACAGTGCACTCGCGGTAACGTGAATACCGTCTAACGTGAACACCGCCTAACGAGAACAAGCTTTCATTTACATTGACTACTCTGTAACGTGAACAAACCCAGAAAGCCATTTTTTTTCATTACATTTGTTTTCTAAGCTTGTAGACAACACGGAAATACATACATTAAATTCGATTTTAAAAGATTAGGGAATACCCTTATAATAAAAATGTACTTGTATCCTCTTAATTCATTTTTTTTTAATGGCTACGAATGAGTAATTTTATATCAATGAATATTTTCTCGTTTTGTTTTGTAATGCATTTTAATCAATAATTTTTGTTTTATATTTTAATAATGAAAATAATAATAATAAAAGAATTTCTCGATCAAGCGTGTAAAACACAGGTTTATATCATAGAATTTTATTTTTTTTCCATGAAATTCGACAATTACTAACGTGAAAAATTTCACCAACATGAACTACAACGAATAACAATAAATTTCAGTGAATTTATCAATAATAATTTAATTGGGAATTTAGTTGGTACTTTATTAAAATAAAATTTTGTATTTCAAAAAATAAATTTTAATAATACTGTTTGGATCATTGCATCATAATATTATTGATTTGGGTCATATTATGATTGATTTATATCATAATATGATTATTTTAGAACATATTATGATATTTTATGATACTAATAATGATCATAGTATGTTTGAACTACAATCATAAATCCTATCATAATATGTTGCTCTTAGATTATGTTTACCACAACTATGTTGTATCTCTGCCAGTTCCTAATCGATCGAAAAAAAATAGTAGTCGGACGGTATGGACCATAGATGACAACTAGATATGTAACTGAGAGCCAAAAGTCTAAGTCTGTTTTCAAAAACCTAATTCATGAGAATATATGTATATTTTTCCATTGATATTTCTTTCTCCTTCTATGCGTTTATTCTACGGTCTGGACTAAAAAGCAGTTGAAGTAAAACTGACCAACCACTTCATTCTAAATTCTTTTTAACAGGCATTGCCACATGTGGCATATCCTTGTCATGATGGAATCTGTTGCATTCGGTACAGGTTCCCTGTGATGTTCTGGTCAGATTTCAGCAGATATTTGGCTTTGGTGCTCTCTCAAGCTCTCTCGGCTTCAATTCGTATGGTACCCAATTTCCCTGCTATTGGATGATCCTTGCTGTTCGCAAACGTTTTGAAATTGCTGCTTGAATAGCTCCTAATGTTTTTGCAAGCTCTTGTTAACTTTTACAACAATCTTCATGGAGTAATGCCTCTAATTCATGGCCTTCAAACATTTTTGGCTGGCAGGGCGATCTGTGCCTTTACGTCTATATAGACATGCAAAATAATACCATAATTTTAATGAAGGTTTTATGGTATCAGTTTATATTTCTTGACATAAGTACATTAATACATATTTATTATTACATAATGATCTATTATTTTTTAGGGATATGTATTTTAAAATATCCTTGCTTAAATATTTTTTAAACTTATGATTTGGTTTTTGGAAAAGGGTGTTTGGTGATATATTCAGAAAAAACCCTGCAATTTATATAAATTAAAGTTGATAACTATTTCCAAAAATATACCTAAAAATATATTTGAAGATTCGGTAATCTACTCCATCATAGTGGGAAGGGTATTATATGTTTGTGCAGATGTTTATAATGCCCAAAAATAAGTATTAAAGTATGCCGATTGACTCAGAATCACTTTCTGAGTAGATTAAACGGTGTCCGTCTGGCTGGCTGGTTGGCTGCCTGGCTAGTTCGATAAAATTTGATACATACAATTATTTCGGCCCAAGGACGAAGCCTATTGAAACTAGCCGAAATCGGTTCATTATTTCATAGCGCCCATACGAATATCCTGCCGAAATTGGGCTTTATCAGTCATAAATATTTAATTCAAATAGGTATATACAAAAATTCCCTGCAAATAAGTTGTATATATATGGAAATAATGTCACCTGATTTAAATTTTGAACCTTTTTCGAAAACCCTTCCATTATGGTTTCTATAGTGATTTCTGTCACTTTGCTCGAACAGGTAGTCCATCTCAGTTTAAAGTCTACCACACTTTTGGACACCTTTATTATGCTCTTCAATTCTCTTTTAACAAGAGCCCAATATCTCTCCACTGGACTAAGCTCCATGCAGTTTGGAGAAATTGCCTCTCTTGGTACAAATACCACATTATTGTTCTTGTACCACTCAAGACCTTTCTTACCATAGTACCAGAAGCTGCGAAAAATTTTCTATACGTACATTTCGTCATCCATTATGCAGCAGGTATATTTTTTGTATAAAATTTTACTTCAATTTCCGAGCTCTGTCTTTGGCCTCTAAATTTTTAGCAGCGTTTCGTCTGGAACTTTTTACCCTTGTAGGCTTTTAAACCTGAATTGGCTTTAACTTTTCGTACCAAATAGTCCGAGTACTGACCTAAACGGACAGCTTTTCTACCGGAGGTGTTGGGAGCTCTTTTGGCTCCCAACACCTTCCCAATTCCTTCTACATGAACCAGGTTTTATATCAACGGACAAGTTCTCCCGGTACTGTTTAATAACATTGGAAACAGTTTGATTGTTTGGCCAATTTTTGTAGGACCAAGTTGGGTTTTGTTGAAAATATTTAATAATTTAAGTACGCACTTTTTTCTGGTCGCTCATTTTAATCAGATTAACAACAAATGAACATAATTGGCATTAAACATAATAACTGACATACTTTACAAAGGTAACTTGATCAAAAAAATCAAATAATACTTGGGTTAAAAGTTTTAATGAAAAACGTCTGTTAAGAATTTTTCGACCTCAGTCCTTATATTTTTATAAAAAATGTATTATTTTGATTTGAGCCTTTATTCCAGTTAAAAATAATCAAATTGTTTTCTTTAAATTTGGTTGAATTTTGAGAGAAATCGGGAAGTTTCCGAAAAATGGTATTAACTCAAAAAATAGATTTATTTTGCAATAATTGCAAACATTCTAAAGAAAAACAATGTTAATATATTTTCAAATGGAATCAGCTTACTATGATGTGTTCGGATTTTTAAGTTCTCTTAAAATGTAACAGCAAACAGTTTTTTCCCTCTCCTGAACACTTAAAAGTTTTTGATTTAATACAGTATTATTGTACGAGTGCGATATGAAAGATAGAGGAATTGTTCGGCATAATTGTTATCTTGAAAAATATTTTAATTACGTGTACTTATGTCCATGAATACTAAATATGCATACTTTAATTCTCTAGTCATTAATTGACTTTAAATTGAAACCAATTTTAAATTAGCTAAATTATATAATTATTACTCCATTAAATTTATATTTAACGCTTCATGATTATAAAATATATAAAAGAAAATAAATAATCAAACAATTTCTACGAATTTTCTTAAGGGTCTTTTTTTTCTATAATTCCTAGTATAAATTTTTATTGTACATATACATATATTAAAAACCAAATAAATTATAATAGAGGTGTTATGCCTCTTATACCTACCTATTGCTTAAAACCCATCATGTCTGTATCTACAAACAAAAAAAAAAAGAAAAAAAAAACTATAGTACGATATACAGTGCACTCGCGGTAACGTGAACACCGTCTAACGTGAACACCGCCTAACGTGAACAAGCTTTTGTTTACATTAAGTACTCTGTAACGTGAACAAATTCAGAAAGCTCTATAACGTGAACAGTTTTTTTTCACTGCATTTGTTTTCTAAGCATGTAGACAACACTGAAATACATACATTAAATTCGATTTTTAAAGTTTAGGGAATCCCCTTATATTAAAAATGTGTTTATATCCTCTAAATTAATATTTTTTGTAAAGCAACGTATGAGTAATTTTATTTCAATGTATATTTTCTCGTGATCTTGTTTTGTAATGTATTTGAATCAATAATTTTTGTTTCATATTTTAATAATGAAAATAATAATAAAGGAATTTCACGTTCGAGTGTGTAAAACACAGGTTTATATTGTAAAATTTTATATCTTTTCGATGAAATTCGACAATCGCTAACGTGAACAATTTCACTAACATGAACTCCCTTGGTTTTAATTAGTTCACGTTACCGCGAGTGCACTGTACATATGTATGAGAAAAATATCTTATTCTTATTAAATTCCTTTAGGGCTAAAATGGATAAATTTTCAAAATATTTTGCTCCGACAATAACGTTTAAGGTACGTATGTACTTAAATGTTTACCACAACAAAAACAAAACTAAAAAAAAAATTAAAGATATAAAGGTATCTAGAAAGTAGAAAAGAAAAAGAAAACATCTTCTCCACGCAGACTGATAAGTATGAAGAAAATGCCATAAAAATATGAAAAAAAAAAAAAAAATAATAAAAAAATATTTTATGGATTTCAATAGATGGAATCAACATCAGACAGCATGACACCTTGCGAACTTTTGAAAGTGAAGGTTCTTTCTTTCTATCTTTTTTTTTTACATATTTTTGGAAATTGTTTTTGTTGCTGTGGTTTTAATATTTTATTATAACACGCGTTGATTATACTATATGTTTATTGGATAAGACTGTTTTTTCTGCCAAGACAATTTTGGAATATTAAAGAAAATTGAAAAACAACAAACAAGAGCCCAAAATTGGATGGAATATTTGTGTGTGCCACTTGAGTAGGAATGAGTTTAAGAGCATAAGATAAAGTGGGCTAAAATAAAGAATTAGGCCATACTACTTAAATGTTTAAATGGTAGGAGAATTATTAGGAATAGAAAAGGAGGAAAATTTTTAAAATTGTTTTCATTGTTGACAAATATTTCAAATACTAAAAAAGTATGAAGGCCATAGTTCAAAGTAATGTAGCATATTTGCACCTTGATTTCATTGTTTATCTTCAAAATTGCCGCATTTAATGTTGAGAGATCATACAAGTGATGTAGATTTGGGGAGCAGAATTATTTCTAAAAAATTTAAATTTGGGAATACCCTTTAGGTTTTAGGACTAACTGAGTATATGCATTATAAATCTATTGGTTGAGTTTAGCTCAACGCTAAACAATTTTAAATGCATTTATTACTTAAGCGATTTTAATATGTTGGAGTCGATTGGGGAATCTCCTAAATTAATGGTCCGATTGTTAAATAATGTACGAACGAATAATAGTAGAGGCCGACATTTGTGACCATTGAAATCAAAGTCAATTTCAATTTGTTATTAAGCAAGTCATTTTAGTAAGCTATCTCCTTCAACATTCCCTTGAGCTTCAGCAACATCAAAATTTTGACCCAGAAGCTGCGAAAAATTTTCCATATGTATGTTTCGTCATCCAGCAGGTATATTTTTTGTATAAAATTTTACATAAATTTCCGAGCTCTGTTTTTAGCCCCTAAATTTTTAGTAGCATTCCTGTCAGGAACTTTTTGAGCCTTGTATGTTTTTGAACCTGCATTGGTTTTAACTTTTCGTATCAAATAGTTCGAGCACTGAGCTAACTGGGCTGCTTTCCTACCGGATGTGTTGGGAGCTCTTTTGAAAATGCTTTCTATTTTTTTTGGCTTTAGAAACATCATGTGGATCATTCCTCCTACCTGAGCCAGGTTTTCTATCAACGGACAAGTTCTCCCGGTACTATTAAATAACATTGGAAAGAGTTTGACGGTAGACCTTTGATTGTTTGGCCAACTTTTTGTAGGACCAAGTTGGGTTTTGTTGAAAATATTTAATAATTTTAGAACGTACTTTTTTCTGGTCACTCATTTCAATCAGATTAATAACCTTATTGACCGAATCTTAGAGTTGTGGCCAACAAATTTTGAAAGGAGTAACAAAAGTTTGGTTGCTTCAATCAAAGTGCTTCTTTATCAGCTGACTTTTTGTTGATAGAACAGAAAAATTTTCTGTGTGCAACCGAATCCTTCGATTGGCAACAAGTTCGCTTGCTATCTGTTTTCTCTGTTTACATATTATTTATATGTGTAACATTTTGAATCACAATCGATATTCGTAAGATATTTATATAGGTTAATATGTTTTCGGAAGTGGTCCTTATATCGAAGCTGTGACTAATTATGAACCGATCTTCATTGAATTTTTTTTTACTCATAATACAAACTAGCAATTATGTTGATTTCTAGTTTATAAGATTTTTTATAAAATTAATTAAGAAAATGTTTAAATATGCATTGAAAAGTGTACATAAATTGCAAATAATTTATATCGAACTTACAATATTATCTATATAAATATATAAATGTCTTTGTAAGTTTGTTTGTTTATTTGTTTGTTTGTTTGTTTGTTTGTTTGTTTGAGCATCACGCCTAAACGGCTGAACCGATTTTATTGAAATTTGGAACGTAGATAGATCCTTACTTGGAAGCGTCAATAGGCTATAAATTTTTTTATAGACCAGAAAGGGATAAAAAGGGGGAAAAACGGGTAAAATTGGTACCTTTAGTTTTTAAACAATAATTACTAAACGGCTGAACCGATTTTTACATCGACAGGGGTAGCGAAGCGCACCGGGTCAAGCTAGTAATACATAAATCTCTGATTGTATTTGTGTGATTTTTGAAAGTGGACTAAATATGGGGGCTATGGTCAAACAATATTTCATTTGTGATATCTTTTTCATAGAACTTATGTTTTGTTTAATGTAGTTTGTACTGCTATTATATAGGCATTTATGTACCTTAGAGAAATAAAAATTCAGTCGGACATTAAAAGAGGAAATTGAATGATGTATCAACGAAATGTATTTATGAAAAATACATGTTTTAAATGTTCGACAAAATAGTGCAAGTAAATCCGCGAAAACCATATGTCCGATGCGCTATTACATACATAGCTCTAATTTGAGTACTTCATAATTCTATAAAAAATAACAATCTAAAGACGAATACAATGTTTTCAATTTTATTAAAATCTTGCGTACATTTTGGAACATCCTTCACGCTATGTTATATCAACACAATTTGTATAAACCCAGCAGTTAAGCAAGTAGTCAATGTATTCCTTATAGACAGTAATCGTTTATTTATATATTTTGGTTACTTGAGACGTATGTGCTTTTTGTAGTGCAGTAAGGAAACAGTTGGTTACTTTATACATCCCAGGTAATCTAGCGTGATGACAATTGTCACTTAAGTTTCTCTAAGTAATCTGGAGTGTAGACACTTTAAACGTTCTGTGAGTAATTCGTTCAAAGTGTTTTTTAGAAATTGTGTTGATATAATTCTCATGCAGTTAATTTTTATCTTTGCCCAACACAAAAACATTGAATAACTAAATAACGAACAAAAGAATGGGTTCCATTTTAATTAGTTCGTAAACGTGTCTCTTATTAATGTGTTTAGATTAAAACAAGTTCGTTTACAGCATTTATATTTTATTGTCTTCGAAAATTGACAGTTTTATTCGTACTGTGTTCAAAAATTAGTCTTATGCTCGTGAAAGGGTTAAGTATATTGATATCCCATGTAACACAGCGTGAAGTCAATAGTCACTTTAGTGTCTCTGAGTAACCTTTAATGAAGTCACTTTAAACGTTTATTTTGTACTGCACTTTAGAAAGTAGTTATTTTACCCACCAGAAGCAATCCACTGGAGAGTTGTCGATAAAAGGTTTGTTTACAAGCAATCGTTTATTAGACTGCCTATGATATGTATTTTTAGCTGATTATTTGAGGTCAATTAGCACCCGTACATGTTAAAATAACTAGTTATGTAGCTGATCATGTTACCATGATCAATGCGTTGACTACTATGGACCAGCTATTAGACAGTCTCATTGTAGTAAAAAAGGGCTTAGGACATGCATTTGTTAAAATAGCTAGTCACGTAGCTATTGAAGTAAATATTTACCATTCTAAATGATGGGGAAAATCACTAGTTCGGGACTATCTCCTGGTACTGCTGGGAAACCAGTATGTATGAATTACTCAAAAAACGTTTAAAATTACTACACTCTATATTACTTAGAGACACTTAAGTGACAATTGTCTTCACGCTAGATTACCTGGGATGTATAAAGTAACAAATTCTCTTCTCTCTGTACTACAAAGAGCAAGTGACCCAAAATATATAAATTGGAGTTAGCCAAGTGATAGCACATTAGCGACAATTACTTTATATAAGGGATACATTGACTATTTGCTTAACTGCTGGGGTACTTTACACATATAAATACAGATATAAATCATATAATTTCAGCAAAAACATTGCAACATTACACAAACAAAAGTAAATGTCAAAATATGTGTGGTTTGGAAAGAGGGTAAAATATAGCTCGCATTCGTTGCTGATTAAAATTTATGTTTTTCAAAAGCTTTGCAAAACACAATCATAGTTAAATGGGTGTAAAACGTCAAAAGAACCAATCAGTTTAAGGTTTCTTTTTGACACTTGTCCTACTGCTTCCTCTACTGCAGTAGAGAAATTTTCATTGCTTGAGAATGTGTTAGTCACATAGACATTGCTGTATGAACAAGTCACAGTGTTATATTCGGATGTGCCGAATCTTGTATACCCACCATCAATATGTGACAATAAAATATTTTTCTGATATATACGCAGAGAAAAAATATAGTTGTGGTTCAGTTACGATTCACATGATTGTATCAGTCATATATATGGTTGATGATGAAGGATTTACCATATGGATATGGCTTATGGATATCATAATCTGATATCAACATATTATGATATAATGATTTATAAAAACTACTTATATTAAATGCAACCATATATATGCTTGATACAATCATGTGAATCGTAACTTAACCACATTATAGTTACCACAATCATATAAATATTACTCTGACTATAATATTGTTAAAAACTTGTAAACATTTTGAAATGGTTACAGTAAGCATGTACAACTATATTTTTTCTCTGGCTATAGGGGTTATATGGGGTTTCATAACGATCTCATTTTCTGAGGGGGACCTTTTATGGTCAATGTTGCCTAATTTTCGCCATACTTTACGGTATAATTTCAGAGTACTTAGAACTAATTTCAGCAAATGTTTACCAGGATTGAAGCATTATCAACATATCTATGACTGCTCAAACAGTATTACGAGGGGAATACTGGTGAAATCATGGACCGATATTGCACATTTTCAATACCAAACAAACCTTATGAACAGAGAGTATTTATGGAAAATTTCAGATAGTTGCTTTTGTGCCCTTAGACAGACAGTCGGACGGACATAGCTAGATCGTCTTATGAAGTTCCAGAATATATATACTTTTGTGGTTCTGCGACAAATAAATGTTCATAGTAATTTTACTCTATAAACAAATGCAAAATATCTGTGATCATTGAAATGTTTTTACTTTATTGTTTTATTTTACTAAAATATTTTCCAAGTACTGTAAAAAGTACTAAATTGCAGTATGCTGAAATGGTTGATGGTGGTTTGGTGTGTAATTTAGTTTATATTTCGACTGCAGAATAAAATAAAACCAAATAAACTTTTCGCAAAACGAAAACACTTAAACTTAGCAGCAACTTCCCAGCAACGTCTATTGTTTGCAATGGTGTCGTTTAAAAGGCGCACTTTCCTTTCATTTTCTTATAATTTCTCCCCTCTCAGAGGCGAAAAAACAATTTTTTTAACAAAAACAAGATAATGACAGATAATGTTTTTCACTAGTGGCTGAAAAATCTTCAAATAAAAAGCATATTCTTTTGTTCTAGCAAAATAGAAAGTGTGAAAATGTTCTGTTTGCTTTTATTATGTTTCAGTAAACAGCACAGCTAAAGTAATAATGGAAATCCTGTAATATTTAAACGTTTTTGTTTTCTGCTTTTTTGCACGGCTTATTTTTTATTTATATATTTTTTGTTAAGCATTTTTCTTTTTGTTACGGTTAATAAGCCCACTTACAAGGTAAAACGTTTAAAAGGTTTAGATGTTTTTTTAAAAAAAAAAAATAAAAAATATTATTGTTACTCCTTTAACAAGGATTCTGGTTTTTATTACAAGAGTTGGATTTATGTGTTTTACCTGCCCTTGTTTAGGGATTTTACGCTTAATAATTTATTTTTATGTTTATTAACATACTGCATAAGCAACATTAATTACTACAAGGTCTGTTTCTTTATATTTGCCTTTTGTTTTACAAATTTTTTTTAGCGTTATTTTTGATAAAGTACATTTATCAAGTGGAATTTTATTGGCCAGTGTAGCGTATGCGCAATATTATAAATTTATAGCTCTGTTTGAGGCCCTAAATAATAATCATAAAAATGAGCATTTTTAACATTAAACGGCTAATGTTTTTGTTAAAATAAGCTTACAAATTTACATAAATTATTTTCTTATGTACTTAAAATGTTTTCCAGAGAATTGAGAAGAGTTATTGGTTAGGAATTCCTATAGCAAAAATTTAAGTTTGAAATATTTTATTGTTATCATTAAATGGCAAAAACGTTGATTAAAGATTTTAGGAAAAGTTTTGAAAAAGAGCTGGAAGGCATTAGTAAAATATAAACTGTAGACCACTGTAATTATAGTTTGAAATAATACACACACACTCAAAATATTATGTAGGTAAATTTAGTAGATAATTCATAATTAATAATGATTATGAAAGAATTATATAGTTCTAGAACGAGCATAGTGAGGTTTTTTCTTGACAGCCTTGGAACTGGTGTCGTCGCAATTAATTATAAAACCCATCTTGTGGAACACTATTGAGTTTCTAAATTCGTTCTATTGATTCTCTAGGAACTAAACTTAGGGTGGCTCCATGCAAACGACAACAGCTGACCTGTTATAACAACGCCTAAAATCATTGTTTAATTAATAATAAGATACAAATTTCTGTTCTACATCTAACCGTAGGAATGCTGGATCAAACGACATAAAATTCCTGTATTTATTTCTTATTTCCTCCAAAGGATTCATATTTTATTTTGTTATCAAATTAAAAGTGTTTGAAGGGCGTTTCGATGGGTCTTAAACAATGTTCTAATCAACTTAATTTTTTTAGCGTGTTAATAAAAATATTAGATATAAGTACACACAGTAATCTTAATAGGAAACTGAAATGTTCTTATCCATTTTTGAAAATATGTGCTCTTTAAATCAAAAATTCATCTTTTAATGAATTTTGTACCTAAATTCATCATTTCACAATATGTGTCTAATGTTTAACATAGCTAGACAATGATGAACTATAAATATCATGTGGATTTTCTTATTTCATGTATGATATGATATCTAACTTGAGTTGTGTTCTGCATTGCCATTGTATGTCATGTTAAGCATGTTTTTTGGCGACCTGGTTAATCATTTGTTAAATTAACACTGTTAAATTACCAGTTGTAATTTAAGTATTATTAAAATTATCTGAATAACATTAATTTACACTTCACCTTGGTGAGAAGGGTATATATAAGTTTGTCATTCCGTTTCTAATTTCCACAATATAATTGTCCGACCCTATAAACTATACATATTCTGGATCCTTATAGATAGCGGAGTCGATTAAGCCATGTCCGTCTGTCTGTCTGTTAAAATCAATTTTCTGAAGCCCCAAATAACTTCCAAACTGATTCAAACATCAGGGGGGTTACCATGTAACTCAATCCGAAAACGGAAATGTTCGAAAATGTGTGCTAAATACATTGCAATTCGAAACAATTTCCTTTCGAATCGAATTAGGGAGTAACCCCCCAGTATATCGGGAATTCCTCCGGCTCGGTTGCTATTTAAAATCGAGAAAATCGGCCCACAAATGGCTGAGGAAAAAACCGGGCCAACCTCGACTTTTGGCATATTTTTGATCTATATCTGGAATACTAAGTCATTAATATACACAATATGGATATCTATTAATAGATATTTCAAAGTCAATTGCAACGATCTATAAAGGCTATAGAATTTGGATTTACATTGGGTCAAAATCGGGACAAATATTTTTTAACCCGAATTTTTTTTTTTTACCAAAACAATTTTTTTGTCATAAATTATTTTTCACTAGTAAATTAAAAAAAAATATTAAAAAAAAAAAAAATTTCGAAAACTATTTTGAAAAAAAATTATTATTTTTTAAATTTTGAAAAAAAAAAATTAATTTTTTTTACCTAAAAAAATTTTAAATTTTTATTTTAAAGTATAATTTGGTGAGGGGTATATAAGATTCGGCACAGCCGAATATAGCTCTCTTACTTGTTTTTGATAACTTTTATTAACCAGGATCAATGAAGATCTTTGTATGTAGTTAAATGTGATGTCATATCTATCCCAAATCTAGTCAATTCTTTAAATATTGCCTCACTACCCTTTTATGCCGATAATTTCAACAAATATTGTCACAACGTCACCTTAACATATACCAATCTGCTCAGGATCACTTTCTAAGTCGATTAAGCGATGCCCATCCGTCCATGTAAACCTTGTAATCAAACAACAGGTCGCAATTTCAAAGATAACATTAGTACAAGTTTTTCCATTGCCCAAGCCTATTGAATTTTGTTAGAATAGGACAATTATTTCTCCTAGCCATCATACAACTTATAACTCCATAAAAATATATCCAATGGGTTTTAATCACGATCTGAGTAGCCAATTCTGATTGCCAAAACGAAGACCATAAGCAGAAAAAGTTGCATACAGTAATTGAATTGTTTCACGCACGGTATGGTATGTGGTTTTATGTGTATACGTTTCTAATCAAACCAATTGCATTTTTACTTTAAATAAAGATAATATATTATGAAAAATAGGAAAAAATAATAAAAACAGCTAAAGGATTTTATGGAATGGGGTGGTCAGTTTATTAACCACCACTGTTGGCATTAAAAAAAATTATGATACAAATTTTCGTATAGTATGAATTTGTTTGAAAGCTAATCATTTTGAGTAAATTTCCTGACCAAAAACAAACGAAATAGCTGTGTAGGTGAGACATTATCCAAATCTATTATATCATATGGAAAACCCGGAGCTCACACGGCTCTCCCAATCGAATATTTGTTGCCCATTTTGATTCCACCACAGCAGTTTGGTTTGATAAGCCACTAACATAAGTATTAGCCAAATATTATAGAGGTATGTCATCATCCGAATCAAAATCAGTTTAAAATTTTGACTAGAGCCCCGCAGGTATGTCACCGATCACAACCAGATCGGTTTGCTCCTCATAATTCTCTTCTTCGTCGGATTCAAGACTGCAGACACTTTCACTATCCGAAGGTATACCTTCCAAAAAAACTTCTTCCATATCACGTTCAATCAGTACACGCAGCATCCTTACAAAAATAACATAAAATTATGTAAAGAAACACATTATATAAAACCATTTTCAATCACAGCGGTTAGTAATCTAACCGCTCTATTACTTACGTTATTTGTTAAAGAGTATAGTAAAAATAAAATATTACTTTGTTAGTACAAGAAAACTAAACAAACACTAAATAACAAAGTAGAACTGACTTCGATGAACAATAAGGACTGAGATCGTAAACTTCTTAACACACGTTTTTCATTAAAACTTTTAACCCATGTATTATTTTAATTTTTTTTTTTTTTTGATCAAGTTACCTTTGTAAACCATGTAAGTTATTACGTTCAATATCAATTATGTTCATTTGTTGTTAATCTGATTAAAATGAGTGACCAGAAAAAAGTGCGTACTAAAATTATTAAATATTTTCAACAAAACCCAACTTGGTCTTACAAAAAGTTGCCCAAACAATAAAAGGTCTGCTATCAAACTTTGTCCAATGCTATTAAAAGTACCGGGAGAACTTCTCCGTTGATAGAAAACCTGGTTCATGTAGAAGAAATGGTCCACATGATGTTTTTAAAGCCAAACAAATAGAAAGCATTTCAAAAGAGTTCCCAACACAGCCGATAGGAAAGCAGCCCGGTTAGGTAAGTAGTCGGACCATTTGGTAAGAAAAAATAAAGGCAATGCATGTTTAAAAGCATACAAGGCTCAAAAAGTTCCTAACAGGAACTCTGCTAAAAATTTAGAGGCCAAAGACAGATCACGGAAATTGAAGTCAAATTTTATACAAAAAATATACCTGCTGAATAATGGGTGACGAAATGTACGTATGGAAGATTTTTAGCAGCTTCTGGGTCAATTTTTTTATGTTGCAGATGCTTGAGGAAATGTTGAAGAATAGTTTAGGACCCAAAAGGAGACAAAATTTCCCAAAAAAGTCTTGGTATGGCAAGCAATATGCAGTTGCAGTAAAAAGGCAAAACGTTTGTTAAAAATAGCTCTATAAATACCGAAATTTACATCAAGGAATATTTACAAAAAAGGATGTTTCCATTCATAAGACTTCTTAATGTGTCCACTTATATTTGGCCTGATTTGGCATCTGTCACTATGGTAAGAAAGGTATTGAGTGGTACAAGACCAATAATGTGGTAATTTTACCAAGAGAGGCAATTCCTCCGAACTGCCTGGAGCTGAGTCCAGTGGATAGATATTGGGCTCTTGTTAAAAGAGAATTGAAGATCATAAAAAAGGTGTCCAAAAGTGTGGTAGATTTTAAACGGAGATGGACAACCTGTTCGAACAAAGTGACATAAATTACTATAAAAACCATAATGGAAGAGTTTTCGAAAAAGGTTCAAAATTTCATCATTAGTGATAAGAACTATAAAAATAATTTTTTTTTGCAAATTGTAACAATAATTTCAATCAAATAAAAAAAAATTCAAAACTGTAAGTTTAGTGGTTTCATTTTTATTAACATATATGTATGTTAAAAATTTTTCGATCTCAGTCCTTAAACACTCTGAACCTTTTTATTAAATGCGGGAAAGCCAGTTAGAAAAACTGCGGTTTACAATATTTTCAAATTAATCTTTCCAGAGCACCTGAGCACCGGCCAAATAAAATTTGGCTAATGACTGACTTCAAAAAATTGAATTGTTTAACAAAATATGCATCATCGCTTAAAATGACTTTGCTCGAGCTGTGGCTTTTATTGTCATCCTTGACATACTTTTCAAAAATTAAAACTCGTTGTTCTCTCATGAAATGCTTCACTTGTGCTTAGATAAATTAAAATGTTTCTATAAAAATTACGCTTTTAAATTAATTTTCCAAAAGAACAAATAATGTTCGGGGTTATTACATAGAGAAGGTTCTTTGTAAAATAAACAATGAAAACCATATTTTTATTATGCCAAAATATGATTTTGAAAAGACTATGTATTCCAATTGATTTTACAAAGTGAGAAATAAAGACATAAGCGCATCATCTCTAAAATTAGTACTTAGGTTAAGTAGTAGATTTAAGCATATCCAAGTTACAGAACATAAATCCCGACAGTTAGGAAATTGCTTGTAAATACTGTTATGGATCTAAAAATGTTATAATCTTCAAAAGTTGTCGTATATATACAGTTAAAATGCCAAGTACTTTCAATCTCATTCAAAATATCGGAATTATTTCTTCCCAAAAGCCCTATAAAATCCCCAAGACTGTGAACCCTGTCAGCTGTCAAAATATTTCTTCTTCTTTTTGGTTTGCAACCCGTTACTGCGCAAATAGCGGTAAATTTAAATCTTGCAGAACATCCTATATATTCTCTATGTGGCGAATATTATCTTCTATTACTTTTTCCTCCTTTAAATTGGGAATGTATTCTAGTTAAATCAAAATTATTCACAAAATCCAAAAGATTTATATACCGCTTATGCAATCGTAGGGGGCAAAGATTCTACAAAGAATTATAAACAGTTTTGTACTATAGTTAAAATAGAAAAATTATCTTCGGTAGAAATGTATGAAGATTACTCCGCATGAATTTAAGGATATGTTTGGCTGTTTAATAATTTGAAGTAAGCCCAATCGCTTTTGTTTTTTAACAAAATGACTTGAGATAACCGAAGTCAACATCTTTTATTTAGAAGTTTAATCTATAACTGGGTTATTACTTAATAATTACTTGAACTATAACCAGCCTAAGTACATAAATATTTTTTAAGCTGTTCTTTTTTAAACCATTTTAATTTATCTAACAATTAAGTTATTATCCCATTAATCCCCTGAAATTGCTTTAAACATTTTTTTGTAAAATTAAATATGCAAAATTTTTGAACATAAACATCAAAGGATTAATAAAACAATAAATTTGCATTTATGTTAAATTTATAGTCATTAAGAAAACTTAAACCTAAACTTTTGCCTTTTATCTCTATTTAACAAAAACTAATAGAAAATAACACAAACGTTGCTAGGCAAAAAAAAAAAAAAAAAAAAACAAGAACAAGAACAAATATCACATTTCTAACATAAATGACTTCATGAATATTTGATACGAAATGGCATTTGACCCATAAAGGCAGAAGAATGAATGGAAAGAAAACAAAACTAAACTAAACAAAAAAATACTAGAAATTCTATTAAGCATAAACCCTAGAAAACTAAAGTGTACCTACATCCATATATCCATAAAAACTTATGTATGTAGGACGTGTATAAAGTCTGTCTTTCTTTACATGTTTTAACCTCTATTTTTTTTAAACATACGATGTGACTCTTTCATTTAATGCAACATTTTTCTTTTTGTTCTTTTTGTCTCTTTGCAGAATCATAACGAATTATTTTGTAGTCTCGTTAGCCATGGCTGATATTATGGTCGCCATAATGGCCATGACATTTAACTTTAGTGTACAAGTAACAGGACGGTAAGTACTGCAAATACACATACATCACTACTACGTTTTTTTATGAAAACATTACATATACATACATATATGCATACAAATATAATGTGAATATTTACACAATTGCACATAAATATTTACACAGCATATAAACATTTACTTGCATGTGTATCTAGTATAGATATTAGGGTGGTCCTTATATTGCTATGATTAGATTTTCTTGCTCGCTAGGTCCAAAATTGTTCTATGTTATCTAAGAAACAAATACTGAAAATTTTAGCATAATTGGATAAGGTTTAGAAAACAAAACTTTAACTGAAATGTGCAACCTCTAAACGTTATCATAATTTGCTAAAATTTACAGAAAAAACATTGAAAGTGCTTAATTAGGGCCACCTTAATCTGCATATGTACATACATAACAAATGAAAAAATTAAAATCAAAATTGTGAAGAAATCTGCATGCAAATGCAGCGGTGAAGTGGGAAAATACTCAAAAAGAAATTATGATTACAAATATGACAACATAAATATGAACAAATACAAAAGGAAAGAGATAAAAGTGAAACAGTATTGCTGCGAAAAAAAAGGTGGATAATGACTAGTTTATGAATATAACGCTGCACTTTGGGGCGGATATTTAAAAATTAAAAACGAGAATTAGGAAAAAATAATAATATCTGCGGAAAGGTAACAGCTTTTTCTACATAAGCTCATCATTAGCCAGACACAAACTGAATTGACTTTAAAATTGAATGTTGAAAATTTTGATTTTCATAGATTTTTAATCAAAAACCTAAAAACCCAAATCTATTGGCTCTTTTAAAAAAATATTTATATATTTACATTTGTCAAACAAATATGTGCATAATGTTTAATAGGTGTTCTTGGTAGGTTCTTCTTTTTCATTTTATGTTACAAAATCCGGATTTATCCCATTTGTTCAAAAATCACAAAGCATACCCTTCACCTTCGTGAGAAGGGTATATATAAGTTTGTCATTCCGTTTGTAAATTTCACAATATAATTTTCCGACCCTGTAAAGTATATATATTCTGGATCCTTATAGATAGCGGAGTCGAGTAAGCTATGTCCGTCTGTCTGTCTGTTGAAATCAATTTTCTGAAGACCCCAAATAACTTACAAACTTGATTCATACATCAATATATCAGGAATTCTTCCGGCCCACAAATGGCTGAGATATAAGGAAGAAACCGGGCCAACCTCGACTTTTGGCCTATTTTTGATCTATATCTGGATTACTAAGTCATTAATATTATACAATATGAATATCTAATGATAGATATTTCAAAGTCCATTGCAACGATTTATATAAGGCTATATTAGTTTGGATCTACAATTGGTCAAAATCAAGAAAAAATTTGTTTTAACCCGAATTTTTAAAAAAAGTAGTTAAAAAAAAATGTTTAAAAAATATTTCGAAAAAAAATTTTTTTTGAAAAATATTATAATTTTTTAAATTTTGAAAAAAAAAATTTTAAATTTGAAAAATAATTTTGAAAAAAAAAAAAAAAAATTAATTTTGTTACCTAAAAATATTTTACAGTATAATTTGGTGAAGAGTAGATAAGATTCAGCAATTGTTTTATTGCATGTTTATTTTTAGAAAAATAGAAAATAATATTGTATTACTGTGTGAAAACCATTATTTGACGCACAATAAAATAACTAAGGAGTGCAATTGACTGGCAACCGGATAGTAGTTGGTTTTTTTTTTTTTTTTTGTAAATTCAAAATTCTATAAATAACTCTACTAACAAAACAACTTATAGCTTGACCCGGTGCGCTTCGCTACCCCTGTCGTAGTCTATGTGGGAAATTTCAATAAAATCGTTTCGGCCGTTTAGTATTTATTGTTTAAGAAGTAAAGGTACCAATTTTACCGGTTTTCCCCCTGTTTACCCCTTTCTGGTTCAAGTATTGAAAAAAGTTATAGCCTATTGACGCTTCCAAGTAAGGATCTATCTACGTTCCAAATTTCAATAAAATCGATTCAGCCGTTTAGGCGTGATGCTCAAACAAACAAACAAACAAATAAACAAACAAACAAATAAACAAACTTACAAAGACATTTATTTATATAGATTAAATTTGGGACATCGCGAACATAAATATGTACTTATTTCAGTAGAAAAATAAGTAGTCTAATCGTTAAATTCCCCTTAATTTTCGACTTATTTGTAAGTAAAGTTTTTGCTGGGATATACAATATGCATATCTAAAAAGCTTAGGAATTCGGATTCTACCAACAATTTTTTTTCAAACTAAATTTTGTTTCCAAACATTTTTTTCTAGATTTTTTTTTTTTTTATATTTATCTTAAACTATTAATTTTTTTATTTAGTTTTCCATTATTAATGTATTTGTAATAAAGAGAAAATTATTTGTTCAGCGATATGCCAAAATCTTGTGATTAATTCACTCCAGGTTTTAATTAGCTTTGCCCCAATGTGCGCTGCAAGTTGGTAATTACTCATTTTTGAATAGCTATAGAATAATTTTGAATATAACCTAGGAAAGCCTAATGAAATTGTTGTACACATACGTCGCACAGTGTGGTAGATCACAAATCTAACTGGAAACAAATAATAAATCGCGTTGGGTTCACTTCTCACTTATGAATTGAATAAAAAACGAGTTAAATATATAAAGGATTATTAAAAGTCAACTTTTTTTTGCGATGTATTTTGAGAGTTTTTACTAGGGTATTCAATCGAATAACCGTTAATCGGTTAAACGATTAATTTTGGTCAGTTAACTGTTCGAATAATTTAAAATTGACGATTTTCAAATAACAAATAAACCGATTAATTTGGGTCGATTAACCGATTAATCGAAATTTCTTTTTTTTGTACTTTATATAGGAATATGGTTTTAAACACACAAATTTTATTTCTTAACTTATGAACATTCACTTCTAGCAACAGTTTTTTGAAGTATAGCTCAAAAACTGAAACTAAGGAATTTGGACATGACCTTTTTTCTAGATTGTTTCATGATGAACTTTGTCCTAATGAGTCGGAGGAAGGCATGATAATAGACGAAACTGAAGACATTACTGAAACGAGTCTTTTATCAGGACTCCAATGATATAATGGAGGATTTTAAATGCTTAAAAACTGAATAAAGAACTGAGAAATTCGATAGTCTTTCTCATGCCTTACTTTCGATTTCTCCAACATCTACAATCAGTGAGAGGGTTTTTTCCAAGTCAAGTATTAATAAAATTAAAGAAAAATCGTTTAAAAGGAAACATTTTAAATTATATTATTTTCTTAAAAGATATATCAGTAAATCTCACTAAAGTCCTAAAAGAAACTCACATGTAAAAGGATAAAATATGTACCATATTTTTTTGCAATTATTAATTTTTTGGTTGAAATGCTTAAATAAGTACACAGAATTCATTTTATTTTCAATTTAAAATTAAAATAGAAATTATTCGGTTAATCGAATAATTTAAAATTAACCGATTATTAACCGATTAAATCTAAACCCCGATTAATTATTTTCTCGATTAACCTATTAAACCAGGAACCCGATTAATTGAATACCCTAGTTTTTACCCATTCTTAAAAAATGTTCTTTCGGTAAAGGTGAAGGTTATAAAGAAAAAATGAAAAAAAAATTATGGCGGTCGTAAAAATGCGCAAGATGTTTCTGATTTTCCTAAAACTGAACACTTGAAAGATTAACCAGAATATAGTTTTACAGCGGTACTGTTCGGAATAATCAGCTTTAACTCTACTTGAAAAAAGGAAATATTTTATTTTTTGCACTTTCTGAACTTCTCATAAAAACCACTTACAGTGGAAATAATTAAATGAAAATTGTAATATATTTCCTTGAGATAAAGCTTAATAATAATAAAAAAGTAAAGTCACCATAGCCTTTATAATCATATATCAAAGTCACACAAAAAAATACACTTCTGTTTGAAATCTAAATGTACTTGTTGACAACATCTGACTTCAAAGCTTACTTTTTCCTAATCAGAGCTAAAAACAAAACATGAATTACAGTTACCTAATGTACTGAGAAGTTATTTAAATGATCAGAAGGATTTTTTTTTTAATTTTGTCCAGGTAGATTTGTGATTTACCACAGTCTGCTGGACAACATCGAAAAAGTGATAAATGACTAAGCATAGGAGACCGGGCTACTTGAGGACTTCACTATCCTTTAACAAAATTTTGTAACATCCTCTGTATTTGGAGTTATATTATAATAATGAATAATAATACTCAATTTTGTGAATTACAGTTACCTTTTGTGGCACACTGTAATTGCCAGTTATCTCTCGATCAATATTTAATAGCATGTTTAAAAAAGGACAAATCAAACTACAATAATTATGTGTCATTTGTCGAGTTATGTCATCTTTCAACTAATGTTGACAGATCATAAAAGGAGATGCAAAAAACAACTCAAGAAATTAAAACAGAAAAGCAGAAGAAAACGAGTATGATGATGTTAATCAGAAAAAAACTATCACATCAGCAATCAAGCAACAGAAATGTAAAAGTTTAAAATGTAACAAATGCATGTGAATTTATTCATTCATGAATGAATTTATTCATTCATATTTCAACGTTTCTTTTTAAATAAATACATACGTGTAGTAGACATGTGAATTAAGAAAGTAGATATTTTTTACATATATATATGTTCATATATGTATACAGATATGTGTAAAAATAAAGGTTTTTCAAAATATATATATATGTATTTTACAAACAATAATGTATTCATACAAACCTATATGCATACATATGCATGTATAAATAAGTTCATATAAAAGTACTACTGTATATGTTGCCTCCACACAGTGACAGGCAGCATGTAGTAAACAATTGTAAAATAAGTGAATGAACGTACATACATGCACCATGCATGAAACACAAGCAACCGTATAGAATTTATGTACCTAAAAACTATAAAAATCCATGGCAGAAAACAAATTTCATATGCATGGACTATTGGCAGCTATTTTTATGCAGAATTCATGTAATAAAAAAAGTTAAAAAAAAACACACAATATAAAACTTTAAAGGTGTGAACGTATAAGCGAAGGCTATATAATTTTGTCGGTTTTTATGGCATATGTAATAATTCCTGCACAAATATGTGAGGACACTGTTTTGTCCGTTACTGTATTGTCAAGGTATGCCATAAATTTCTTTGTTCTACACTGTACTCAATGTCTAAGTTACAATGCAAGTAAAGTACAAGGTATAAAGATGAAAAAACGGTAAAAAAAAAGTATGAGATAAATGTATTCATACATTTGTTTACTGACAGGACAGAAGAATACTTTTTTTTTTAGCTTTACTACATGCTACCAAAATGTAAAGGCTATGTTTTTTTAGTCATTGAGTTTGGTACTCAATAAAATAGTAGAGCACAAATAGTTCTAAAACTCATGGTTATAGCCTGTACACTTTTCACACCATTTGAAATTGTATTTCAGAAATTTCCAATTGTATTTCACAAAATTCTAAAGCAGTACCAATGGAAATTTCTGAAATACAATTGGAAATTTCTGAAATTCAATTGCAAACTTCTGAAATGCAATTGGAAATGGTGTAGTTCCGCTTTGCGAGCAATGATTTTGGATTAAAATTTACAGCAAAGTCCTCTTCTCCTTCCTTGGAACTTTCTTTAATCAAAAAGTTCAACAAAAGCGCAACTGTCAACCCCATCTTAAGAATGGCTCCAGAACTACACCATTTCCAATTAAATTTCAGAAGTTTCTATTTATATTTCCGAATTTTCCATTTAATTTTCAGATATTTCTATTTGTGTTTCAGAACTATGTTTTTGTATATTAGAAATATCCATTGGTATTGCTATTAGAATTTTCTGAAATGCAATTGGAAAATTTTAAAAAATAATTGGAAATTTCTGAAATACTTACTATTAAAAATTCTGAAAATACATTTGGAAAATTCTGAGATACAATTGGAAAATTCTGAAATTCAATTAGAAAATTCTGAAATATAATTGGAAATAGTGTAGTTCCTCCAACAATTTAGTTCAAAACTGCCACACTTTAATAAAAATATAAGAAATATAATTGGGAATGGTGTAGTTCTTCCAACAATTTATTTCAAAACTGCCATACTTTAATAAAAATCAAATCTTATTAATTAACAAATTTTTTTTAACATTTCTTATTTGTACCTAAAAATTTGCTTGAATATTTTCACTACAAAATTTTTTTCATACAAACAAAACCACAGATAACGTATGCGGAATGAAATTGCAACAAAAATTTTACGCTGGTACATAGGCTATTAGAGTTTTAGGACTAATTTTGAATTACGTTATGTTTTACCTTAATACTTCAAAACCCAATTTGAAAATCTGGCTTTTAGTTATTTCAAAATGTTAACAAAAAAAGAACTACCTTGAAAAATCATTTGTAATTTTTTCCATATTTTATCTACTTTCATCGGGAACAATTTATTATATTTTACATCAAGTGGCAGAGAAAGGCAGAGAAGTGGACTTTTTTGGAAGTTAATAAGCCTGTTATTGATAAGATGTGCAAAGTAGAACATAATTTTTTTTCTAAAAAAATATATATGGATCTTAATCAATCAGATGTAAATTGAAAATTTTGACTTTTTTGGAATTTGATTTGGCCATCAATTCTAATTAATATATTACGAAATGTGTACCCAAAATTTATCATTTCATAAAAAGAAACATCAGAGATTTTTTTTTTAAAGAATGTAATGATTATGGTGTTTTCCAACACCCTTCAAATTCCAGACTTTCTAAAGTGAAAAAAGACCCAATTTTTTTAAATTAAAAATAATTTGAGAGTTTTTGGACCTTTTTAAATAGAAGAGTTTTTGTAGATTATTTAAAATAAAAATCGAGAAAAATACGACCATGAAACTCAAATAGGAGCTCAGAAAAGTGCAAACATCGGTATTTTCAACACCTGTATATAAATTTCTTCATAACTGCAAAACACAACCATTGAAAAATTGTTGCATAACCGAAAAATAAACATACTTTTTTGACAACTGTCATTTGTGGCATATCTGTACTAAGACTTAAATTGTTTAAATCACAAAGAAGATTTAGTATGTTGTCTACCAAAAGAACTAAAGCTGAAAAAGAAAATTTAAACAATTCATAAATTCTGAAACCAAATCAACAATCATTTGCATATACAGTGTCGGAAAAAATAATAGAAACGAGAACTTTTTTTTAGAAGTATATTAGTCAAGTTTAGTTTTGTTAAAAAAATAAATGAAGTTTTGTTTATCAGACATACAACATAAAAAACATACATAATCATTCCTCTTTTTATTTATATTTTAATACATTATACGACCAACAATGTTAAGAGTCAATATTTTTACTGGAAAAAATAATAGAAACGCGTAAAATGATTCAATTTTTAGAGGCAAATTTTTTTATTTTTTTTTTGTTAAAAAATAATTTTTTTTAATATTTTGTTGCTCTACCTTTGTTTTTCAGAATGGAATAACAAATTTTTTTGCAAACGACCTTTTCAATGGAAACCCACTCTTCCTGGATTTTTTTCCACAATTTGTCCTTATTTGTCGGACTGAAACCCTCCAGCTTCCTCTTGAGCACTCCCCACAGATGTTCTATTGAGTTTCTGTGAAGGCCATTTCATAAGAGGTACTTTGTTGACAGCAAACCAGTCCTTTGCCAATTTTAAAGAATGTTTCGGATCATTGTCCTGCTGAAACTTGGTTTTTATTGCTTTTACGTTTGTTATTATTCGCACTGTGGGCAATAGCCATCCTACAGTTCATTGAACTAGTTCCGCCACGTCGAATAAGTTAGCCACTGAGAACTACCACTAATGAGTTTTGAACCCACTCGAAACGTTATTGACTGGTGAATTTAACACGAGGATGTCATTGCAGGTGGCTGATTGGCAGAATTTTAAAACCGCGGTTTCGGTTTTAAAAAATTGAAAACCGATCGGTTTCGGTTCGATTTTGTGATAACTCATTAACTATTAAATCATTTGATAATATAGGAATTGCTATACAAATTTAAAACACAAATTTGACGAACGTTCAAGAGGATAAAGAAAAAGTGGTACTTTTTAATATATTAGTTAGCTTATATACATAAAAATTGGCTAATATGCTCTAAGTAAAGAAATAATCAAGAATAGGGTGCTCAATTGTGTTATCGTACCAAAAATGGGGAACTAAACCAAACTAAGGGGTACTTTTTCGTTCTTCAAAATGAATTTTCTATAACATTGAATCAGGAAATTACTATGAAATTTGAAACTTGACAGTGCTTTAAGTGTGAAAAATTTTTAATTTTTCATCTTTTTATTATATTAAATTATTTTACTTATTGTATATACGTAATAGTTGGCTGATATGCTTCTGAGTAAAGAAAGAATCAAGGATAACGATACTTTGGGAACAAAAACTATTATTGAAATTTCTATAATAATGAAATATAAACAGGAAATTAAACACACATGATCCTGGCTGAGTTAGAATATAAAAATAGGGACTTGCAGGTACTTTTTTGAACTAATAGTACTTAATAGGATAATTAATCTTACTATTGCTTTATTGTAAAGGTACTTTTTGAATATTTTATAACAATAATAAAATTAGGCACAAATGATTCTAAATGAGTCAGAATTCAGAAAAGGTGATTATAGTGGTAGCTTTCTTTTGTATTTTCTATAATAATGGACACCGAAATATGAAATTAGTCATTCATGATTCTAAGTAGGAATACAAAATGTAGGTCTTTGTAGTACCGTTTTGTTTCTAATAATACGTTTCGAATGAGCTAGATTCCACATTACAATGAATCATAAACATGAAACTAGAGGCATGTTTTCCTGAATTAATATTAATTCACAAAGGGAGACTTAATAGTACAATTTCTATCTTCCAATTGGCACCGGCTCAGCTAGTACTCCATACTTTTATCGGGTATTTGAAAATAACTAAGACTTTGTTAAAAAAATTTTGCATAATTTTTATTTTAAATGAAATAAGTAAACAGTCATTTTAAGTTTAATTGTCAGGAAATACTCGTAGATCAATATGTTGTGTCTTGCTTTATTAACAGGTTTCCTTGCCTAGCTAGCGAATGGTAGCCTGCTACATCATCTGAAGCAATTATTGTAATACAATTTACAAAATTTAAACAAATCTTAAGATATTTTTACCGATCAGTTTTTAGAGATATTGGATGAATAATTGGATGAAAAAGTTTATTTATCATTTCTAAATTTTGAATTTTTCTACTGAAAATAGATTAAAAGTAAAAACCGAAGAATAATTGTCGGTTTCGGTTTCGGTTAAAACCGAATTGGAAACTATAATTAAATTCAATAGTACTAATACGCCAGCATTTGAAAAAGAAAATGTAAAAAAATTTCAGAGAGCGGGATTGATTATATAACCTCTTGTTTTATAGTCAAACGCTCTAATCACTAAGCCACAGAACTCTAATTTGTATTGCTCTCCATTTGATATTAAAAATTGCGTGTGAGTCTACCCTCAATTTTTGCATCTTTTTATTGTTGGGTATAAACCCTTGACCCCATAAGTAATAATCATCATATGTTGTGGGTCATAAAATAAATGAATTGACATATTCAAATAAAAAATTTTAAATTCTAAGCTGTAGTTTTCAAAATGATATAGATATTTATTTGGTATATGTAAAACTAGTCTTACATTCCAAAATGTATAAATGATGCGATATATTTTAAGCACCTTGTTACACAACATGAATTTTTTAAAGTAAATTTAGAGTTTTTATATAATATATGAAAGGTAATTCAATATACATTACAAATCTCTTTTAAATATATAATAAAATAAATGTTTTAAATGTATTACACTTCTTAACGCATCGTCAAACATTAGAACCGATGTACTACTGCTTAGCGATTGAGGTTTTACAATAGAGCAATTCTAAGGGGAGTTAATTTGAAGTTTATTTAAACCATACAATCTTGGAGCATTCAACTGTAAAAATTATTCACTACATTTAAATTAGAATGGTGGGTATGCAAAATTCTCTGTAAACCAATAAAAAAAGATTCCTTTTACGTTTTTGTTAAAGTACGTTAATAAAACACTGAAAAACTTACACAAACAATAAATGAGAAAAAAAAACACCCAGAGAAAAAAGGTAGAAATAAAACACACACCCAGGCAACTGCAGCAACAATCATCATTTACAGTCTTAAACACATTCTAAAACACCTAATCAAACAAAAGCAGTCGTCATCTGAAGCAGTTTTTTTGTTTTTCTCTCTCTCTCTCTCTTTCTTACTTTTGAATTGCATTTAAAGGTCCTTTTGTTGTTTTGTATTTTTATGTCGTTCGCTTTGCTTCTGGCAAATAGAGAAAGAAAGTGTATTTCAGTCGTTACTCTGAGAAGTGATGAAGATGCTGTTGATGATGAGGAGGATTATGATGTTGATGTGATGTGTTGATGTTAGTAACAGTCAAGTGTAGTTATGTATGCATGTGTTGGAAAATGTATTTTTATATTCTTTAAAAAAAAAAAAACTTTTACAAAGTAAGTGTTTTGTAGCAAAAAATATTTGCATTGCAAAAAAAATCTTGGCCATGAGAAAATATGTATTCTCTTGTTTTTCTAGTTTCCTTTGAGTTAAAATAGTCAGCTTTTAAAAAAATAAAAACTTAAAAAAAAACTATCAAATCAAGGTAACGTGAGCTTGTTTTTAAACTAATTACTAAAGAACTAGATTCAATAACATTTGAGTTATAAAAATTAATAAGAATTTTATGTTTTAAATAGACTCAAAAGAGACAAAGTTGCTGCACAGATAAAAGCTTTTAAATAAATATTAAAGTTAAATGTAATTTGCCTTTAATTAAGAACACACTAAATATTTCAGCTGTTTTTACACAGAGAAAACAGATTCGTGATAGCAACCGAATTTTAGTGACCGAATTTTACAGTTGTGGCTACAAACTTTTAGAAGGGCTAACAAACATTTAGTTACTAAAAACGATATTCTTCTTTATCAATTGACTTTCAATTGATAGAACCGAAAAATTCTATATGTGCAACCGAAAAATTCGGTTGCTATCAAGAATCTGTTTTCTCTGTGTACAAAAAATATACTGTTTTATTCATAATTATACCCCCGTTTATAATTACTTACAACCTTAGACTTATTTAGACTTAATATGAATTAATGTTTTAACTTAATTGCCTCTATAACTAGTGTCAGGTATAAAGGTTAAGCAATATTGTGTTGTGCTCTGGTCTACTATAAAATGGTAATGCGACTACAAGTATTATTTAAATTATTTTTTGGTAACTACTGCAACTTGTACCTGTATAAGTTGGAATGAAAGTTTAAGGTTACCTATGTGCTTTGCAACTTATAACAAATCGCACAAGTTGCCCAAGTTTTACACGCTCGGCTGGTCTACTTAAAGTTTAGTTTTTCATGTTTTCTTCTACCCTGTTCAGCTGAAAGTTTAAACGTTTATATTGTTTCTTTTGTATACTTCAGAATGTTTTTGAATTTAGCTTGTACATAAATTAGTTGAAATCCTTAACCCTTTTAATACTGTCAAAATTGCTTAGTATAAAAAACAACTACATGTACTTCCTTGCACTACTTTTGTACTATCGATGTAAATTTGAATGCTACATGATTGTATGGAGGTCTTAAAATCTTGAAGTTATTGACGATAACTGCCCAAAGGTATTGTTCCAAAGATTGTAAATGCAGTTTTTGCTAAATCTTGGGATGATCGCATATCGTGAATCCATGCAGTGTAATGATCCTGAAGTTTACTAATACATTATCCAGGTGTGAAATGTCCTTAAAACAAAACTCTTATGAACGAGACAAACTTTGAACATATATGAAGTATCGTTTTAGATTTAAATTAAAATGTTCAGCCCTCATTATAACGATCGCGGAGTACTGATAACAGGCGATGATTTAGGTATAAGAACGCGACATAAGAACATCAAAAAAATCTAATGAAAATTAGTTTGGCAGATTTTTGTTTGATTTATATTAATTTATTGTTGATAAAAAGATGTATGTAATCATAATAAAACTAGATGCTGCATAACGAATTTCTTGAAATATAAGAAAATTGCAGAACATTAACCTTTAACTACGGAAGTTGTGGTCAATTTTAACCCCTCTCTACATTTTGTAGGCTTTTAAAAAAAATGCAATGTGAAATAAATTATTTATTTTTTATTTTTCTAAAAAGAAAGTATTAATGAGAAAATATTTTTTAAGTAAAATTTTTTGCTAAAACTAAAAGGTGTAAAATTAACCCCACGTCACTGACCATGTCAAATATATCAATCTCCGTAGTTAAAAATTACTCAATTAGTTTTCAGTATCTTTTAGATTTGTGTTAATTTGAATATTTCCTAATAGGGGGGTCACACGGTATGTATTGCACGTGTTTTGTGACAATTTATTGGGACAATTTTCTACATGTAAACATGTACATACCGTGTGATCCATATGAAACTTTAGCAATACATATTTGGAATTTCTTAATGAAAGATAGCGAAATATTATACATTTTTGGACCAATTTTAATGAAACTTGTGAAAAATATACCTTAAGGTCTAAAATATACAATAACAATGCAAAAATGGAAATTAACCCTTAATAGAACTTGGGGTCCAAATGACCCTCAACTTTTAAAATCACGAAAACCTCAGTCGAATTGAGAGTCATTTTGACCCCAAGTGCTTTTACAAGAGCCCAATACCTTACAACAGGCCGAAGTTCTGGACAGTTGGGTGGATACAAAAATTACATTATTGTTTGAATACCACTCAAGATCTTTTTTCCATAATGACAAGATGCAAAATAGGGCCAGAAATATGAAGGCACTCTATGTCGTTTTAAAATAGGTACAACTCTATTTGTTAGAAATGTTTGAAAATACTGAAAAATTGCTGTTTTCCCTTGCAACTACATCGCCACAGTTCAGATCCATTTTAAAAATTAATCAAAACTTCTTCTGCTGTCTATGAATATTTCTTGCTTAAATAAAACAAAGTCATATTTGCCCATTTGTTTTTGTAATATTTTATTTTTTTATATAAAACTGAAACCAAACCAAAACCAACAATAAGTTTTAAACTTAACAAGCAATTTTTTCCATCATGCAGTTTAACAATGTTTTGGTTTTCAAACTAAACAATGCTCGTATAAAAAAATTAAGAAGGAATTAAAAAAAAGCAAATATTTAAAAGTTATTCGTTGCATGAAATTGCTGTAAAATAAAGAGCACCACACAATGAACAAAAATGTTCATAACGGGTCTAACATTTGAGGCTAATGGTTCTACAAATGATTCGGATTTTTACAAAGTATTCAAAGTAAACACATAAATAGTTCATTCAATATTAAAACTAATACGTTAATGTTTAAAGCATTTATTCTCCTTCTGAAAGATTCTGGATTAGACGTCATAAAAATTGCTAAAAATTCGAAAAATTAAAGCACAAAATTTAAATAATCATGGCTTATATCCTAATCATATATTTTCTATTGTATGGCTTCATAGTTTGTAATTACCGACGATTTTTCAATGCTACTCTGAATACCTTTTAAACAAACACCCTGTACTCATGGTATGTAAGCAGTCAATCTGTTTATCTGGCTGTAGGTCATAGGTAAACAAATATTTTAAAAATTCGTAAAAATATGGTTATAGTTACTGCTAGCAATAAACAATAACAATAGATTTAAGCATTTTACAGTCAATATACAATATTTTTATGGATGTAGTTATTATATTGTTATAGTTCGTTCATTTTTTGTTTTAAACTTTTGCAGCGAAAATCCTGTAAAATAAATTTATATATTGAGCTTGTATCGAAATAAAATCAAATTTGCCAAACTTTGTTTTAATGAAATTTTTATGATTTTAGTGGATAATGAATTTGAGTTGAAGTCATAAACATTCATAAAAAAACTACCCTGCAGCACATGGTAATAACTTTTACTCCATACATTTCATTGGCCACTACATACAGTTTGCATTACTTAGAAATAGTCGTATAATGACCTATTGATTATCTGTTATATAACTGCTTATTTTCTAGTCACTTGCATGAGCGAATTCTGTTTTGTACTGTGAGACCTAACTTTCAATGAATTATTTGAGTAAGGACTTATTTATAAGTAGATGTGGGAAGTAATTGCCTATAATGGCATCACCGTTAAAATGCAGTTGTGTAAGTAGTGAAGTGCCAGAATTTAGCATTTTAACTCATTATTTGGTAATGAATGGTTTTGCTTGGTTATACGATAAAATCAAGAAAAATTTAAAAAAAAAGCGGCTTATGCTTCTACTGAATATTTAATTTCAACTAAAACTTGCCACTTTAAGAACCAGTCAGGATGGTATATTCGGCTCTAATTTAATAACTGTAACAAAATTTAAGCAATTTGTTCATATCTACTACAAATCGCTGCGTTTCCACAGTAGGAGTACCGTTACCGTTACCGATAATGAAAAGTTTTAATAAACAAATTGTGATTAAACAAGTAACAGTACTATATACTATATTTATAACCTTCACCATGAGTGGAAAAGGTATATATATGTTAGTTTGTTATTCCGTTTGTAATTTCTACAATTTTCATTTACGACCCTACAAAGTATATATATTCTGGATCGTTATAGATAGCGAAGTCGATATAGCCATGTCCGTCTGTCTCTATGTTAAAATCAACTTTCCGTAGCCCCCAAATAACTTACAAACATGATTGATACATTAATACATCGGGAATTCTTCCGGCTAAGTCGCTATTTAAAATCGAGAAAATCGGCGCACAAATGGCTGAGATATAAAACCAGAACAACCTCGTTTTTTGGCCAATTTTTTTTATCTATATCTGGATTACTAAGTCATTAATATAGACAATATGGATATCTAATGATACATATTCCAAAGTCCATTGCAACGATGTACATATATAATTTGGACCTACAATGGGTCAAAATCGGGAAAAATATTTTTTAACCCGAATTTTTTTTTACAAAAAAATTTTTATGTCATAAATTTTTTTTTTTTACTAATTTAAAAAAAATTTTTTTTTTGAAAAATTAAAAAAATTTGGAAAAAACCATAATATAACTATTACAAGGTAGAATCAGTAGAAAAGTAATTTCTCAATTTTTCATGCCTTGAATTGTCAGACTTACACATACAAAATAATAAATAAAAATAAAATATCAAAAATTAAAAAAAGTTTATTAAGTATTTTTGTGATGAAATCAATTTAATATTAAAACGTATAACAAGAAATATGCGTGTGAAATGTGCTGTGTGTAAATGTTCATTTTAACAAAAGGATATAAGAATTTTAAAATGTCCTGAACAAAAAATTAAAGAATGGAGTACAGCTTGCGGCGTTGAGTTTTAATTTTATTTTTATTCATATATTTTTTCTCATTTTCTCATATTTGACATAACAAGGCATACAATTTTAAACTCTCCCTACTGATTCTACCTGGTTATTGCTTTATCATGGAAAAAACTAAAAAAATTTTTTTTTAAATTTTGAAAAAAAACAAAAATTTAATTTTGTTTACCTAAAAATAATTAAAACTTTTGATTTAAAGAATAATTTGGTGAAGGATACATAAGATTCGGCACAGGCGAATATAGCTCTCTTACTTGTTTTTTATTTATATCATGACTGCACAGATCTGATGAAATCTTAATATCAACAACAAATTAATCCACAAAATTGAAATTAAATCAAAAGAAGGTCCATTAATGATATATTTATTATTATTTTTTTTTTTTTTGTTCATGTTCTAATGTCGCGTTCTTGTATCTAAATAGGAAATTTAAATACCAATTAACATTATTTGCTTTAACTTAAAAAAATAGTTATTGCTTATAATAATCACAGTTCATTTATTTTAATCTACTAATTCAAAAAACTTAATTTTATAGTGGAATCCAAGGATCCACTTTACACTAGAAATATATTTTTTAATATATTTCTTTTTCGACCGATTCCGTCTATTACCCAAGTAAGACTAACTTAACCATACATTTCTTCTATGCTGATACTTCATTACTCCGTTCTCAAGTTGTGCAATTTACCAGAAAATATATAATCCTGGCGCATGTGCAGCGTCAGCATTCTTTTGTGGATATGTGCATTGCTCTTGTACACTTTGTTGTGTTAACTTCAATCTAAATTTTGTATTTTGAAATTCAAAGTGAGTCGCGTTCGCTATCGTAAGTGTATCTATTTTTTAGAAAGTACAGGCATTTACGTGTGCCGAAAGGAGAAGGGAAGTTAACAAAATTTGGTACTAAAAGAGATAATTGCAATATATAAATCGGCTTTGTCCATTTCAAATAGATTATCTGCTGTAATTAAAGCCAAAGAAGGCCACTTAAAATATTAATTTAATTTTTTTTAAGTTTTTTTTTTATCCCGTATGTAAAATTATATAAAATTAAATTAGTTTTGTGCTTATTTTATCTCAATAAATCCGAAATAGCATAAAAAAGTAAATAAAAATTTTGCACTAAATATTTATTAAAAAAGATGAAATATATTAGGGGTATGTAAACTTTTGTAAGACTGTGTATATACAATTTTCAATTTATCAATAAATTAGAATATTACACTCTTACATTTGGCTGTGCCGAATCTTGTATACCGACCATCAATATGCGACGATAATTACGGACCGATCCTTTTAAAAGTAGGTAAGTGGTTCATATAAGTAAAAGTTGTCTATGTCCAATTTCATCACGATAGTTGTTGTTATAAGACAATTATGAATGTTCAAGACATTTTCTGAGGGGGACCTTGTATGGGGACTAGTATGGTATAATTTTAGAGTACTGAGAACTGGTATGTGCAACATTTTATCAGGATTGTCGCAAACAGTATTCCGGGGGTATATTTGTATGGGTGAAATCATGTAACAATATTACCCATTTGCCATACCAAATAAACCTTATCAACACAAAGTATTTGTGGAATATTTCTGCCAGCTACTAGTTCCTTTCGTTATTGTGATATATCAATTCGCAGTCGAAAACGAGTTTTATTTACTGGCGAGATTTTAAATCTTTAATAAATAGGAAACAATTAAACGATAAAATCTACCTTTTTCAAAAAACATAATGTTAGCTGCATTGATATCGAAAAATGGAAACAAAAAAGTGATTATTATTTTTCACTTCAAATCCATACGAATGTTGCGTTATTGACCGTGTAATTACCCATACATAATTTACATTATGAAAAACCTTTAATAACTTGTACTATTTAATTTAAATCTTAAAAGATAAAATAATTCAGACCATCAAGTCTGACTATTTAAAAATTACTTGATAATAGGATTAATTATTATAACAAATAAATGCAAAATATTTAATAAAAAAATTAATCCTCTTAGATTAAATATAAATACCTTAATTTCATCGCAAAAAACATAATAATCATCAGAATTATTATTATTATTATTAAAAACAAGTACCTGCAAAAAATAAAGTAGAAAAAAGTATATAAATATTATTATTAATGTCTAATTATAATGATTAGAAAATAAATATAAAAAAATATTGCAGAAAAACGGCAAAAGTTTCCCTTTTCATAAATCATACAAAAAAAAATAATGGTTGCTATTACATAGAAAAACAACAGAGGTTGCACAGAAAAAGTTGTTGATATTTACGGTAAATAAAACACACTGCAACATAATCATGCTAATGAAAATCCATCACAGCAGCAAAGTTTTAGGTAATCAGGAATTAATTAAATAATAAAATAAAAAGGTTAGTATTTAATTAATTACCCAGTAAGTAAACAAAAATAACGGGAATGAAAAGTTAACTGAAAAAAAATATATTTTATTTTATTAACATTTCAGCACAATACTAAATAACTACTAAGTTATGTTGCCAATCGTGACCGAATTTTACAGTTGTGGTTGCTTCAACCGAAATTCTTATTTATCAACTGAATATCTGTTGATATAACCGAAAAATTCTATGTGTCCATCCGAATCTTTCGATTGGCAACAAATTCGGTTGCTATCACGAATCTGTTTTCTCTGTGTTGGTATGTTTTTAACTTTTCTCTTGATTAAAAACTGACTTTATAAAAATATCCATAACAAATTGATTTAAAAACTTTTATGAAAACAAATATCATAACTAGCAGCACCTGGAAATATCTAAATATATGAGTGAAACAGTTTTATTTAAAAGCAAATAATTTCCCACATGCATACCTTTATGTTTTAACTTCAATTGCTTGTTTAGAATCTTGCCACAAACTTCGTTATCGAAACCAAATGTGCAACATGAAACAAAAACTTATTTAGCTGCAGTTTTATCATGTTCATCATCATTCATGCAATTTAGAAAATTGATAAATACATATATATTTTTTGTTAAATAACATTCTATTTTTCTCTTTCTCTCTATCTCTTTACAGTTGGCTTTTCAGTCCATTCCTATGCGATTTGTGGAATAGTTTGGATGTGTACTTTTCAACAGCAAGTATATTGCATTTATGCTGTATATCAGTCGATAGGTAATTATAAAATGCAAATTTTTATTTTGTAGAAATATAAACCAGTAATATTCATAAATTTTTTATTATACATAGAATACATAAATAGAAGATGTATTTATATGTACATTGAACATACATTTTCATTTGCCAATTTACACCTATATACATATATAGCTAAACATATTGTGATATACTAAGTACAATAATACATTCAATTTCACCATTTCACATACAAATTTGTGTAAAATTTAATCATGTACTCTTGTAAAATGTAACAACAAATTGAATACAATGTACAAAGATTATGGAAACACAAATACACTCAGAGTAATAAAGATATGGAAACTAGACAGAAAATTGCAACCTAGCTGGAGACGAATGTAATGACCTATGTACTAATGGATTAACTTGTGAACAGCACTTCAGTGCACAATAATGTTGACCTACTCAATGAAGGTCCTTAACAACATATAGCACTGGTTCCTCTAAAGAGAGTCAACTCAAAATTTTGAAGTTTTCACTTTTTGCCAGAAATCGATGTACAGTGGTCATATCTACAAACTGTAAAAATCTTGCATAATTTTCTCTACTTTTTCGCCAAAAATACAGTTGTATCCGTCTTCAACTTTCTTTGTAATGTATTAAAAAAAAAACAATTTTTTTGCCTCTACAGAAAATTTTTAAATTTTAAGTTGACTATCTTTAGAGGTACCAGTGCGATATGAGCGAAATTTAATGGTAGGTGCCAGTTTCCCAAAATGCGACAGTATCGCTTATCTCAACATTGACACATACAAGTAATGATCCTTTTCTTGGCGATGACCTAAATGACGGAAACAACTTGGTCAAAAATGTTCTACAACATTTTAGCGACACCTAGATAAAATCGAACAAATATCGCGAAAATCATGTGAGAATACAAGGCTGACAATGTTGTTCATCAGTTCTAGGAGACCGTCCCGAACTATTGACTTTATCCATCATTTAGGGTGGGAAATAATTACTTCAATAGCTACTTGACTAGTTATTTCAACAAGCGCATGTCTTTTGGTCTACACTGACACTGTCTAATAGCTGGTTCAAAGTAGTCAATGGATTGGATTCACATACTGGTTAAATAACATCAGTTACCTTACTAGCTAACTCACTGGAAAGTTCATCAGCTACATAACTAGTTATTTTAACATGTACGAGTGCTAAAGACTGAGATAGAAAAATTCTAAGCATACATAAATGTTAATAAAAATGAAACCACTAAACTTACAGTTTTGACTATTTTTTTATTTGATTAAAATTATTATTACAATTTACAAAAAATAGTATTTTTATAGTTCTAGTCAATAGTGATGAATTTATGAAGCTTTTCCGGAAACCCTTCCATTAAGGTTTTTGTTGAGCTTTCTGTCACTTTGTTCGAACAAGTAGTCCATCTCAGTTTAAAATCTACCACACTTTTGGACACCTTTTTTGTGCTCCTCAATTCTGTTTTTTCCCTGCTCTGTCTTTGGCAGAGTTCCTGTCAGGAACTTTTTGAGCCTTGTATGTTTTTAAGCATGCAGTGACGTACCACTTTGCGTACCCGACTGCTTTCCAACCGGATGTGTTTGGAGCCCTTTTGAAAATGCTTTCTATTTATGGGCTTTAGAAACATAATGTGGACCATCCTTCTACCTGAACCAGGTTTTCTATCAACGGACAAGATCTCCCGATACTGTTTAATGACATTGGAGTCAGTTTGACGGCAGACCTTTGATTGTTTGGCCAACTTTTTGTAGGACCAGGTTGGGTTTTGTTGAAAATATTTAATAATTTTAGTACGCACTTTTTTCTTGTCACTCATTTTAATCAGATTAAGAACAAATGAACATAATTGACATTAAACATAATAACAGACATGCTTTACAATGGTAACATGATCAAAAAAAATAAATCAAATAATACTTGGGTTAAAAGTTTGAATGAAAAACGTGTGCTAATAATTTTTCGATCTCAGTCCTTAATTGACCTCAAATAGTCAGCCAAAAAAACATATCATAGGCAGTCCAATAAACGATAGCTTGTAAACAAATCTTGTAAACAACTGTCCAATGAATTGCTTCTGGTAGGTAAAAGGGGCGCAACTGTGAGTAAGTTGAGAGTAACAATAATTACTCTCTTCACACGTTTTTGTGATATATGAATTCAACATACTTGTGATAGAATTAAACACATCAAAATCCTTGAAATTTTAACTTTGATTTGCCGACTAAATATAGACCGAACCACTTTATTACACGTATACAGAACTTTTGGCAATTTTTTTAATACTTTGCAGGACACTTTTATTTCTGAAACGCATTAATTTTGCTCAAATAAAAAAAAAAAAATATTAATTTTTGATACTTAATTTTATCTGTGGTAGAATTTCATTTACAAAACAGAGTTTCAATTTTTGGTATTGAAAATGGAAGAAAATTTAAATATTTTTATAGAAATCTGTGTGTCTGGTGAAAATTAAAAAGGCACAACACAACCTCAAAACTATGTACTAATATATTTTCAAGACTTAGGTTTTTTACAACAGTCTTAGGTTTTTTCCCTCTCAGTAACGCTTCTATAGATATATTATTTTCAAACCATTCTGAAATATTAGGACATTGCAATGTGACAATGCATTGTGACAATATGACCTTGTGTGACAATGTGACTTTGTGAATTGACCAATTGAATTTAAACAATTCTGATAAAATTTTGCACAAATTAGTTCTAAATACTCTAAAATTAGAGTTTCCAAAAAACCGAAAAATTTCATAACCGCGGTTTCGGTTTTAAAAAAATTGAAAACCGATCGGTTTCGGTTCGGTTTTGTGATAATTTATTAACTATTAAATCAGTTGATAAGGAACTGCTAAACAAATTTTAAGTTCAAATTTGACGAGTGTTTACGAGGATAAAGGAAAATTGGTACTTTTTTTTCAATGGTACATTTTCAATAATGAGTAAAGAAAGAATCAAGGATAGAGGACATAATGATATTGAGGTAACAGAAACTATTATTGAAATTACTATAATAATGAACCTATAAGCAGGATATTAAACACACATGATCCTGACTGAGTTAGAATATAAAAAAGAGAATTGCAAATTTTCGAACTAGTAGTACTTTTTGAATATTTTATAACGATGGACCTAGAATCGCGAATTCAAAACGGATAATTAATGTCACTATTTTTTTATTGTAAAGGTACTTTTTCAATATTTTATAATAATAAACCTTAGAATTAGGTGATTATAGTATTACCATTCTTTTGTATTTTCTATAATAATGGACACAGAAATATGAAATTAAACATTCATGATGCTGAGTAGGAATTCAAAATGTGGGTGTTTATGGTACTGTTTTTATTCTAATAATACGTCTAGAATGAGCTACAATCCACATTACAATGAATCAATAAACATGAAACTAGAGATATGTTTTCCTGAATTAGTATTAATTCACAAAGGGAGACTTAATGGTACTATTTCTTTATTTCAATTGAGGTGGCGCAGCGTACCGGTCAGCTAGTACTCCATACTTTTATCGGATATTTGAAAATAACTAAGACTTTGTTACAAGACTTTGTTAGCCTGCAAAAGGTAGCCTGCTACATCATCTGAAGCAATTATTGTAATACAATTTAAAAAATTTAAACTAATCTTAAGATATTTTTACCGATCTGTGTTTAGAGATAATGGATGAATAAGGATGAAAAAAATTGTTTCTCATTTCTAAATTTTGAACTTTTCTAGTGAAAATAGATTAAAAGTGAAAACCGAAGAATTTTTTTTTAGGCCTTGAAAAACCGCGGTTTCGGTTTCGGTTTCGGTTAAAACCGAATTGGAAACTGTACTCTGAAATTGTACTGTTGTCCCTAGTCGACATACAAGGTCTTCCTCAGAAAATGACTTGATCATTTATAATTGACTTCTAAGTAGTAATGAATATCGGGAAATTGAACATAAACAAGTTTTATATGAACCTAAATATTCCTAACAACTTTTGTGATGAATCACCATACCCTATATCCGAAAATATATTTTATTGTCACATATTGACAAGATTCGGCACTGCCGAATACCACTTCTCTCAGCCAAGTGTAAAAGTTTAAATTGACTACAAGCTAGATTTCTTAGGGACACTAAAGTAGTAACTATCTATACGCTATAATACCTACATTAAAAAATTACGCAAAATGTACAAGACCACCAACTTATTAATGAAAAATCTACAAACTTCTGGCAAAACTGAAGCGATTATTCATTCCAACAAATATCAATTATCCACTCTTATGGAAAATTCTAAATGTTTCTCAGTTAATACGCTTTTATATGGATCAAAACTTAAGCGATTACTTTTACAACTGTTTATTATGCATTCTTAAAAATAATTTAAAGTGTTTCTCAGTAAATAAGTAAGTATTTATCGGGAACAGAATAAACATTTTGAAAATTTCTCAAGAATATTTCCATTTTCAAATCATCATTGACGTATTCATTTCCCTGCCAGTCATTCAAGTACATTCCCATTAAAAATTGCAAACCAAAAGCAAATGATGTACAAATGTTATGTACATTTGTTGGTATTATTTTTTGCTCTGTTCCACCACAAATACATAAACTATCATTCATAAATTTGTAATAAATCCTACAAAAATAGAAAAGAAGATGAAAAAATATTGCTGGTTAAATGTGCATAAACTGGGAATTAGCAACAATAAGTTGAACTAAAATGCATTCGAATGCAAGCATACATGTGAAATGAAAACTATATCGACCACAAAGGAGTTTATCAGTGTTCTTGTCAGTGTATTTAGCGTAATGAGGGAACTTTTTGGGGTTTTTTTTTGTAAATTTTCGTTTGAAAAAATAATCGATAAATAAGTTTTGAATACAATTGAAAGCGAATATTAAAAGGGTTGTGCAATAATTAAATAATTATTACTGGTTTATTACTCACATATTTGGAAACCATAGATAAATTAATACGCATCAGTGCTCTTTTCAGTAAGTAGTTGTTATCCTAAATGACAGGTAATATCACTAGTTCGGGACAGTCTAATAGAACTGTTAAGTTATATACAAAATTAATATTTAAAGTAATTACACTCTAGATTACTTAGAGACACTTATGTGACAATTGTATTCACGCTAGATTACATGAGATGTATAAAGTAACCAGCTGACTTCTCTCTGCACTACAAAGAGCACTTACGTGTCAAATGTCATAAAATATACAAATTAGAGTCAAACAAGTCATAGTAGTTGTCACTAATGTCTATAAGGGATACGTTAATTACTTGCTTAACTGCTGGGATGCTTGCTTTTACTTACAAAACTCACATACATATTATAACTTCAAGTCATGGTGTAAAAATTATTAATGCTGAAATTAATATTTCAACCAAAAGTAACCATTATTGTTTAAAGTTAAATACAAGTTAAACAAACCACAATAAGTAGCGTCAATAGTGGCTGAAAGTATGAATGTATGCTTAATGCAACATATGTGTGTTGCACTCATTCATTCAATCACTCAACTGAATTTAATTTACAAAACCCTATGAAAATATTGTTATATTTTCTTGTGGGAGACTGTGTGTTTTTCCTTTTAAGTGTTTCCACTTAACCTCATTGAAAATATATTCGTGCTTCATAGTTTTTTTTTTTTTTCATTTCAATGTTCGTTACTAGCAGCAACTTACTTACTACACACGTATTCTGTAAAAGAAAAGAGAAATTGCAAACATTTTATTTATTCTTTTTTCAATAACAGTTTACATTACATTTACTTTTATTTCCCATTTCCTATTCATCTGTTCTTTGTCATTTCCGTACCTGCGTCTGCATGATGTTACAAGATGAAGCCATCTTTCATGCTTATGCAATACATTAAGATGAAAATCGTTGTGGCTGGTAAAATGTTTGATATTGGGAAAAGAAAACATTCATATATTATTCATACAAACACAACCTGTTTTGAAAATGGTAGTACATGAAAGAAATCGTAAACTAACTGAATATTAGAAAAACAATAGCAAGAATGGATAAAATATACAAATACACTTGCATGTCAATGAAAACCATTTCACTTTTAAATATCAATAGTAAAGAGGTAAAACGTTAAAAATGAGTAATCGTAAGGTGGCACTATGGATGACTGTTACTATACTGAATTTGTCCAAGTTTATTAGAAGGAATATTTAGGCTTACTATGCCCTACGATGTAGGCTGTGTCGAAATGCTTATACCATAGAATAATATATCCATAAAAGCGTTACTGAGAGGGTAAAAACCTAAATCTTGGGAATGTATTAGTACATAGTTTTAAGGTTGCTTTTTAAATTTTCACCAGACACACAGAGTTCTATAAAAATTTTGGAATTTTAATTTATTTAAATTTTCTTCTATTTTTAATGCCAAAAATTTAAACTCTGATCTATAAATTAAATTCTACCACAAATAAAATTAAGTGTCAAAAAGGAGTAAAAAATAATTTATTTTCGTTTGGGCAAAATTAACGTGTTTCGGCAAAAAAAATTGTCTTGTAAAGTATTCAAATAATTTGCCAAATATTGTGTAAAAGTGTAATAAAGTTGTTCGGTCTGTATTTAGTCGGAAAATCAAAGTTAAAATTTCAAGTATTTTGATGTGTTTAGTTCGCTCACAAGTATGTTGAATTCACTATCACAAGTAAGTGTGAAGAGAGTAATTATTGTTACTCTCAGCTTACTCTCAGTTGCGCCTCTAGGCTTATACCCTTAACATTCGATATAAAACGTTATCTAAAGAAAAATATTTATATTACTTACATTTAATTCGAAATTAATTGTTTTAAAGGGAAAACCTAAAGTGTACGTTAGTTTGTGTTGTTACTTTTGCAATTCAACCAAAAACACAATCAAATGCTCATCGTCAAATAAATAAAACATAAACAATAAAATAACAGTTTTTTAAAAAAGTTTGCTTCGAATTATGATTAGGCATTATATCGAGCCCTTAGCGCCAAATTATCCTACGCGACAAATCACAAATTTTACAGGAGAAGGTTTTTTTTTTGATTATTTTGAAATGTATACATAGAATTTAAAATGTTTTGATGCGATATATTATAATTACGTTCAAGCTAGTTACCGGCAGCAAAAAAATTATAGTTTGTTTACATTGTGCATTAGTTAGGGTGTTTACGATATATTTTTTTATATTAAGCTACTTTTATGGACAAAACTTGTCACTTACGATATTTATATTTTCCTTGTTTATTTCAATTTAAAGGTATAACAAAGTTTAAATCAATACATATTTATATATTTCGTTTGTTTATTTACATTTTTTATTAATTATTATTGAATTCAGAAAATATAAAACAAATTAAATTAGTGTTTCAAGTATGTAGTTAAATGTATGCTTAGATTTATATATTTATGAAAAAAAAGTTTTAACATTTTTATTAATATAAAAATACATCTAAATATTTATGTTTTTAAAATATGATGTAAAGTTAGCTTTTTAAAAAGTACAAATTCTTAATACATCTTTTTAGACAACTTAAAAAGAATAAAAGTACTTTTTTCCCAAAAAACTAGCGAAAAATCGCCTTTTTTAAATTCAAAGGCCGGTATTTTTAAACAACTTTTTTTTTATTTGACACATACATATGTTGTTAGTCCAATCTGTAAATATTTAGATCCGCTGTTATCAAAAAACTGTAGTAGGGTGGTTAAAAATGTTGAAAATGAATTTTCAAATTCGAATATCTTCTAAGCTATGAGAGATAATTGTTAGCAACGACGAGGTTTTTTGAAGTGCTCGATAAGGAAATACTACATGTAAATTCAAATTACGAAATAAACGAAGAAATAGGATCGTTTTAAAAAGTTAACATACCTGAGGTGTCCTATTTTGGAGACTACTGGCCCGCCTTTGGTCCAAATTCCAAATTCTTAAACTCGACAACACTTCATCTTTGCCCAAATGAAATTTCATTCAAACCGGATTAACCGTTAATAAGTTACGGATTCATTTCCCTGTTTTTTTTTCTATACCACTGTGTGTCGCTTACGATAAAATTCCTTTACTGTAAAATGTAAACATTGACTTACGATAAAATCGTACACCCTATATTTTTAAAGTTATTAACAATTTTGATATTCTGAGAACTCAAAAACATAAAGATTTAATTTCTGCAATAAAATAAATTTTTTGAAAATGTCGCTTACGATAATTTGGCGCTAAGGGCTCGATATATAAATGTGTTTCATAAAGCATTTCTAACAGAACTGCTATTCTCAAAACTCAGTTATTTTACTGATCTTCAATACCAATATTATCAGACGGATATATAATTTGTTATTGAATCGATATTTTCATTAAGTAAACTTGTTGCATAAGATATTTTATTAAGTAGATCTAGTATATGGATATTTTATTTCAGAATATAATTGCTATATTATTTTCGTTTAACCGAAGTTTTTCGATAAACCGAATATTTTTGTCAATGACCCGAATATTTCATTTAAACATTTGATTTAAATGTTTAAACAACTATATTTGCTAATAATATTTCACTGGCAGTACATTGCGAGCACATTGCCAGATCTGACAACATTGTACAATCTGACAATCGTGTGTACGTCGCTTTACTAATGTCTTTTTTGACTCGATTAAAATAAAATGTTTATTTGATTAATCGAATTGTGTTTAATTTAACGAAGTTTTTTTTATATAAAACGAATATTTAGTTGTGGATAATATTTTATTCGATTAAATGGGTTTCTGTCTAAAGTAAATAGACATTTTTTTCGATAAACACTTTAATGAACCGAATGTATTATTTGATAACCCGAATATATGATAGGATCAATCGAATATTTTACTCGATTAATCGAATATTTTATTCGATTAAATTAATATTTTATTCGGTTAAATTAGTATTTTACTTGATTAAATATTTTTTTTTTTTTTTTTTTGTATTTATCACATATCTCAATAGAATAATCGCATTTTTGTTCGATTAGTTTCAGATTTTATTCATACTATCACATATTTTATTCCAATAATCCTTTTAGAATCCGAATAAATTATTTGATAAACCGAATATAAAATCGAATGAATCAAATATTTTATTCCATTACTCTATTTTTTGTTTGAGTTATCAGAACTTTTATTTGACAGAAATATATATATTTTTTTTTATTCGAATACAATTTTACATATTTTATACGAGTTATCACATATTTAAAGCAATTCATTTTTTTTTTTCGAAAATCGCAATTTTTTTATGAGCCGAGTAAATATAAGATTCGTCAAATAATTTATTCGCTAAAATTTATATTTCATTCGATCTAACTACTTTTTTTCGAGTTATCAGTTATTTTTCAACTGAACTATGGATTTATTCAAATATTATTCGATTAAAATACTTTTTTATTCAAAATATTTATTAACCGAGTTAATCTAATATTTTATTCGAATAATTTTGACGATTTATTTATGTTTTAGTAATCGAATAGTTTTATTTGATTAAATTAATACTTGATTTGATTAAACCGCTTTTTAAGTCAGTTGTCTATATATTTCATTTGATTAAACTAGCTTTTTATACGAATAATAAACTCGATCCATATTTTGTTCGATGAAACTACTATTTGATTTGAATAATTAATATTTTTTTATTGTGAACCGAATGAATTATTTGATAAACCAATACGTTTTTTGGATAAGTGGATATTTTTTTCGAGTAATAAAGTTTTTATTCCAGTTATCACATAAATTGTTCGATTAACCTTTATTTTTATATGAATAATCTCATTTTCATCAGAAAAGTCACATAGTTTATTCGAGTTAACATATATTTTGTTCTATTAAACTACATTTTGTTTAGAATGAGTGTTTCTTTGTCCGACTATTGCCATAAAAAACATATTTTACAATATTTTATTCGAATAATGCATTTTTATTATGAACCGAGTACTATTTGAAAACCTAAATTGATCGAATATTTTAATTGTTTAATTTAATAACTTGTTCGATTAATTTATGCGAGTTATCATAGATTTTAATCGATTAAATCAAATGTTTATTCGAATAGACCTTAATTTTTTTTAGATTAAAAAAATTTTATTTATAAACAGAATTTATAATCAAATATTTTATTCCTTGAGATTTTATTCGCTTAAACATTTTTTTATTCGAGTTATCACTTTGTTCGATTATACATACCAACTTTCTATGGGAATAACATAATTTTTATTATAATTGTTACATATTTTGTTCGATAAAACAAACTTTTGAATCGAATAATCGTACTTTTAACCACATGGTGGCTTATTTTATTAGAGTTAAAACATGCTTTATACCATTATATTACATTCGGTTCATATTTTATTCGATAATTCAAGTTTATTTTGATAGTGAAATTTTTGACTGAGAAATATTTTTTTGTTAACCTATTTAATTTTTGCTCTTCAAAGTAGAGAATTGAAAAATATAAAATAAATTTACTAAAATCACTCGAGTAGTAGAACGTATAATAGTTTCATGGCAATGTTAACCCATAGTGCACTAAGAAAAGTGCATGTAACATATAAAAGCCATTTCGTACAATCAAACAGCCATAGTCATCATCTGCAACATCAGCATCGCACTCGTCATCGAATAAATGCATAAAACCCAAACAAACACTCATGCACAAATCCATACAAACATTCACAAACACACAGTCTATAAGAACGTTAAGTACAGCAAATACATACAATATCGTTTCATGGTCTATAAGGAATGGCAACAAAAAACAAAAATGAATTGAAAATGGTTACACAACATTCAACCAACAAATGGGCCATCATAATACCACATAAGAAGTAAATTTATCAAAAGGTATACTAAATTGTGTGTGTGTATGTGTGTTTGTATGTACAAAACCGTCAATAATGCTGGAAAAATAAAAGTCTTAAGTCGACACACCTGCATTTGCAAACAGGCACTAAAATACTCAAACACATTCAGTTGCCTGCAACTAACAGCAAAAGATTTACATTTTGCAACAATATGTGTACGTTGCCATTCGCATAAGTTTGATTTTTATTTTTTTTTCATTTTCAAACTTAAATCTCCTCCATTTGCTATATTTCATTCTCGACTACCTTTGCACCAATTTAATACCTTTTTCATTTTTTGTACCTTTTCCAGATACTATGCCATCGTTAAGCCGTTAAAGTATCCGATTAGCATGACAAAACGCGTTGTTGGCATTATGATACTCAATACATGGATTTCGCCAGCTCTACTATCCTTCCTGCCCATCTTTATTGGTTGGTATACCACCGATGAACATAAGAATTTTGTGAAAGAACATCCGGACCGCTGTGAGTTCATTGTAAATAAACCGTATTGTGTCATCTCTAGTTCAATATCATTTTGGATTCCATGCACCATTATGATTTTCACCTATTTGGCAATATTTCGTGAGGCAAATCGTCAGGAGAAACAGATGATGATGCGTCATGGTAATGCAATGTTAATGCATCGGCATTCAACGGTTGCCGGAACCGGAAGTAAGTAGAAACAATTGAAAAATTCATGAATTTTCTTCATCACTTTTTTTGGAATTTTTGTTTTTTTTTTTTCCTTTTTTCGTGACATTTGTGTAATTAAAATTGAGGCGTGAAAATGAACGAGACACACAATGTTGGCCGAAAGGTGTTGCCTGCAAAGTGTTTGTGTGTGTGTGTGAGTGCTTGTTGTATGAAGGTGAAAAGTCAAATGGCTGGAATAATTTATTCCCAAAAAAAGAGCTTATTTGCAAAAAAAAAAAAAAAAATACACGAATGATGTTTTTGTTCATTTCAATTGCAATACCGTTCAAGTAAAGTAAACTTAGATAGAAATGTAAATTGCATTTTTAATTCTCAAAAAATGAATAAACTTTTTTTGTCAAAGCTGCTCTAAAATACTTAGGTTATAATTGAAATTTGTTAACAAAACTGAAAAAATAAGTGCTATACTAAATATAAACAGTTCAAGTTTTACAGAATTTATTCAGAAATTGTTAATTTTCGTTAATTGAATTAACTGAATAATTTTATTCGATTAAACAATTGTTTTGTTCGAGTTAACACCTAGTTTATTCGCTTGACTTTTACTTTTATTCGACTATAACATATTTTATCGATTAATTGGGTTAATCAAATAAAATTAATCGCTATTTTATTCGATTAAATTATTTTTTTATTTTATTCGATTAACTGTTACTTTTATTCGAGTATAACTTTTATTGGACTTTTACTTTTATTCGAGTATAACATATTTTATCGATTAATTGGGTTAATCGAATAAAATTAATCGCTATTTTATTCGATTAAATTATTTTTTTTATTTTATTCGATTAAAATAGTTTTTTCATGCGAGTTATTCGTTTGTGCTTAACAAATTTTTATTCTAATAATCTCAATTTTATGCGAATAATCCCACATTCTTTACGAATATTAGGGTTTTTATAATAAACTGAATATATAATTGGATTAATCAAATTTTTTATTCGATTGTATTTACATTTCATTCGTTTTAACTATTATTTTAATCGATTGAACTAACTTTTTATTCGAATAATCAAATTTTTATTCTAATAGTCCCATATACGAGTTATCTTATATTTTATTTGATTAAACCGTTTTATTCGAATAAATGGATTTTAATTTTAAACCCAATGTATTGAGGAACCGTTCATATAACTAGATTAATCGAAAACTGTATACGATAAAATTAATATTTTATTTGAGTTATCCCATATTTTATGGGATTAACCAACCTTTTTATTCGAATAATAAAATTTTTAATCTTTTTGATAAACCGTATATATTGTATTCGATTAAATTTATATTTGATTCGACTAAATTTTCATTCGAATAATCATATTTTTATTCGAATAGTCCCATATCTTATTCGATACTTATTTCAATTAAACTATATTTTTATTCGAGTTATCACATATTTTATTCGATTAAACTAATTTTCAAATAAATCTTTTTATTTTTTTCGATTAATCGGTTTTTCATAATGACCAGAACGTCTTAGTTGATAAAAAATTATATAATTGGATTAATCGAATATTTTATTCGATTAAATAAATATTTTATTCGAATAATTTATTTTATTATTCCAGTTATCGCATATTTTTTTGATTGAACGCTTTTATTTCAATAACATAAATTTTATTCCATTTGAAATACCTAATATATAGTTCGATTAATCGAATATTTTATTTTTATTCGATTAAGATAATTTGTTTTTGAATAATTTATTTTATTTTTTTTTTTTTTTCTAATAATAATCGGATTATAAAATGAACATAATGTGTTTTATGTTAAACCATATATATAATTGGATTAATCGAATATTTTATTCGATTAAATAAATATTTGATTCGAATGAACTATTTCATTAATCCAATTATCGCATATTTTTTATTTCAATAACATAAATTTTATTCCATTTGACATACCTAATATATAGTTCGATTAATCGTATATTTTATTTTTATTCGATTAAGATAATTTGTTTTTGAATAATTAATTTTATTTTATTTTTTTTTTTTTTTTTGAATAATAACCGGATTATAAAATGAACAGAATGTATTTTATGTTAAACCAAATATATAATTGGATTAATCGAATATTTTATTCGATTCATTTATATCTCACACGGATCCCGGGTTATTTGAGGTTTCTATTGATTTCAGTAGAATGAATTTCAGAGTATAAAATACAATTTGTTTGATTGATTAAATTCACAATCTAATTGATTTTCGTATAGTTAATTTCTTAACCAAATTAATTTTTTAAAACTTTAAGATAGCGCTTTTAATAAATTAATTTCCTGTTTGTTTTCATTTATTTGCAACACAAAATCTTTAATATAGCTGCATATACTTCACACGAATCCCAGGCTATGTATCACAATCTGATAGATACACATCTATAACTAACCTATTTTACACTCTAATACACAAGTAAATATATCCCAATCTAATGTTCTGATGTAGAATATTATTTTGCCATTATTTAGCTAGAAACTTATTTCCTAAAATAGTTTCTCGAATGCGGGTTTTAAACAATAGATAACAACAATAGGAAAACAAAGTACATACGGCATACACTAAGAAGAAAGTTTAAAATTCTAACAAATTTAAGTATGAGTATTGTATGTGTAGAACTACCAAGAACATGTGAAGGTAATTTATGTGTGTGAGTTTTGCTAGCCTACAGCTGTACTTAGCATGTTTATGGGCATTTAGATAAGGTGTAAAATACTGTTAATGGAACAGTTACTGAATATTAAATACAAACATGTGTTGCTACAACCTACACCATAAAAGATAAAGCGTTAATAAAGAACTAGTCGGGGTTTTTCTTTCTTTTTTTTTTTTGCCAACTTAATAGAAACATGCAATATCGGCAACAACAATATATCTAACACAAACAATACAACACAACAACATAATCACTAATATAAATGAGAAAACTTTATTATTATTAAATAAACATGAAAAAAGTTGTGTAAGCGTATGAGTTATATTAATTATATTCTTAAACAGAAAAATATTAAGTATACGCCTAAAGGTATGCTACGTATTATGGTAGTCTTACTTTGCACTTATTTATTTTGGATGCTCCGAAGGTATAAAATTGTTTTCCAACGTATAAAAAATAAATAAATGATGATAAATACAAATTTTACCCTCTAACAAATACTAAATGAGGATTAAAATGCAAATTTTAATGATGGTACCTGTAACCGGTTAGGGGACCGACCTACATTTTGCAGATTTCGAGGAAATTTTGTTTTTCGTCACAAATTTTTGAAAATTATTTCTTAAACAAATATTTCGCACCCAATTGAGGATTATCATCGCTATAAATGCGGCAATTCTGTTTACTGAAATAGCCATTAAAACATAAGTGTGCTTCATTACTGAACAAAATTTTAAATAAAATATTGGGTCAATAGCGATGTTTCCTTTGTACCACTCATCAAATGTACGGATCGTGAGTCTTCAATTCCTATATGAATTGAATCTTGTTAGCACGCATACAAAGATCCTTATGAAAAATTTTATATAAAGTGGATGGAGACAAGTTAAATTGTTGAGCACGATTGGATTACCATCAACACTACGCTGCACACTGTCAAAAAAGTTGCGGGGTATATTAATTTTGTCATTCAGTTTGTAACACATCAAACTATTTTTTGCAGACCAACATTAGAATATATACTCTGGGTCCTCATACGATTGAAAGACGTTTTAGCAATGTCCGTCCGTCTGGCTGTCTGTCTGTTAAAAATACGATAGGATCAAAGCGAAACGAGCTAGCAGGCTGAACATTTTTACAAATAGTGTCTGTTGATAAGGTTTGTTTGTTTGGGGTTGAGAAGGCGAAACGAGCTAGCAAGCTGAACATTTCTACAAATAGTGTCTGTTGACAAGGTTTGTTTGTTTGGGGTTGAGAAGGTGAAATATAGGTCCTAGCCCCCACACAAATGTCATATATGTTGACATACATTTTATATAAACGTAAATCTTTCTACCAACTTTTGTGAGGATCGGTCCATAATTGACCCTACACTATATCAGAGAAATATGAATATGTACAAGATGCGAAACAGCCGAGTATAAAACTCTTACTTGCATTTACCCCTGATATAGAAAGATTAACAATATGCTAGAAATTTGAAATTACCAACACGTAAATTATTAAAAAATATCTCAAAAATTCAGATAATATAATGTGCTACCTCTAAACTTAAACCGATTTTGTCAAATTTTCAGTATTTATTTTTTTTTCGATAACGGAGAACAATTTAAAACCTACAGAGCATCGAAAATCAATTTAAGGGCCACCCTATTACACATACCAAACATACATAACTACATAGCATATGGGGGCTTTAAATTTATCTAAATAAATGAGTTTATTACACGAATATGTTGTTAAAAGTTTATACAGCTAATTAATGTTTTAGTTAAACATTAATTTTAATTATTGCTTTTTGTTTTGTAAATTTTATTTATAATTATTTGTTCTGTTTATCTGTCTACTCATAAATTAGGTGAAGCATTAAGCGGTTCGGGCTCTTCGAAAACATTAACGCTGCATGAGGTGGAACAGGATCATACACCAACGAAAGATAAACATTTAATTAAAATGAAACGAGAACACAAGGCTGCAAGAACTTTAGGTATAATTATGGGTACATTTATACTCTGTTGGCTGCCATTCTTTTTGTGGTAAGTTTGTTTTTTTTTAATTAAGAAAAAATTCTGTGTTTTTTTTTACGAGGAATCATAGTTTAAGCTGTTGTTAATAACATAAATTATCAAATACATGTTTCGTGCAATATTTTCATTGCTAGAATATCTAGCAATTACGAATTTTGTAATTTAATTTACTTTAAATACTCTAACGCAATAATTTTAATAGCAACTACCACAACATAATAATGACTTTAGCACATTAATAAAAACATTAAAATTTACTTTAAAAAAAATCCATTAGTTTATACAAATTTATTAATATTTTACCATATTTATTCATTAAACAATACAAATATTTCCCAGCCTTTTTTATTCGATTTAAATTCTAGCACTTTTTTTAAAAATATTTATTTAACAAATTATAACCACGTTTATAATTTAAAATTCCTTTATGCTCTTCTCTCATTCATATAAACAAAGTTTTTTGTTAGTGCACAATAAATGCATACAACTTTAAAATATTTTAGCCACAAAAATGAACAAAAAACTATGAAAAATATAGCTTCTCTTACTCAAAAATATATATATATAGAAATATAAATAAAAAATATATGTATAATAGGCTGGCCCATAAAGTTTCATGCTTATCACAAATCCCAAATTTTAAATTTGCACATTTTTTTCTCTATAAATTTCAAAATGTAAAAAAAAAATAATTTGCGACCGGAGATAGCGGAGTCCATACAGCCATTTCCGTCTTACGTTGAAATCAACATCAATATATCGGTTATAGTCCCGCTTAGTATCCTTTTACGTTTGGGTAAATCGGCCATCAAGAGGCTGAGATGTAAACAAAAGCTTCGATATTTAACCTATTTTTCCAAAAAAAATGGTTCCATAAAAAATTTGTTTTCAACAACAATTGTTTTCAAACTTTGTCTTAAAGTGTAATTTAGTGAAGGGTATATATTAGGGCATTCAATTAATTTTATATTATTCGATTAATCGATTAATTTCTATTTTAAATTAAAAATAAAACCACAAATTTTGTGTACTTATTTATTAAGCATTTTATTAATAAAAATATCAAAATCATAAAAAACAAACAAAATATAACAATTCAACAAAAAAACAAGTAAGATTTCTATATTATGCTGTGCTGAATCTTATATACCCTTCAACAAATTATACTTTAACCCTTTGTCGACCGACGGTACTTATAAGTCCATAGCAATAATAAGCTTAAAAAATTAAAACAAAACATATTTTTACCCTTTTTGCCCAAAAATACTTTGATAGTGTACTTCAAAGTACTACTCATCTTTGGAATAATATATTTTTATTGCCAATATGGCAACCTCGAATAACGGTTAAGCATCTCATGTTCTCATTGTGGTGTTTATAAATGTGTAATGATAAAAAAATACTGTTTCGTAAAATACCATGAAATAGAAAATGTTATAAAAGTTACAAAACTCATCAATTTATTAATAAAATTTAAACAAAAATGTATAACTTTTTTTATCTTTTGTTCCTCGCATGTCCCCCAAAAAGTTAAAAGTTTGTAAATAAATTCCTGAAGTCCTTATTTTTAATATTTCATAAAAAAAATAAAACTTTTTCAACGAGTTAAAGCCTTGGTCCACAAGGGGTTAAAATAAAGGTTTTTAATATCTTTAGGTGAACAAAATTAATTTTTTTTTTCAAAATTCAAAAAAAAAAAAATTTTTTTTTAAATTTTTTTCCAAAATTTAAAATATATTTGTAAAAAAAATTGTATAAAAAATATTCGGGGTAAAAATATTTTTCCCGATTTTGACCCATTGTGGGTCCAAATTACTATAGATATCCATATTGACTATATTAACGACTTAGTAATCCAGATATAGATAAAACAAGTAAGAGAGCTATATTCGGCTGTGACGAATCTTAATACCCTTCACCACAAATTATACTTTAAAATAAAAATTTGAAATATTTTTAGGTTAACAAAATTATTTTTTTTTTCGAAATTGTTTCAAAATTTAACAAAAAAAATTTTTTTTCAAATTGTTTTTCAAAATTTAAAAAAATTTTTTTTTCAAAATTGTTTTAAATTTTTTTTTTAATTTTTTTCCAAATATTTAAATTTTTTTTTTTTATTTATTAGTGAAAAAAAAAAGAATCATAAAAACAATTTTGTTGTGGTAAACAAAAAATATTCGGGTTAAAAAATAATTTTTCCGATTTTGACCCATTGTAGGTCAAAATTACTATAGCCTTATATAAATCGTTGCAATGGACTTTGAAATATCTATCATTAGATATCCATATTGTCTATATTAATGACTTAGTAATCCAGATATAGATCAAAAATAGGCCAAAAATCGAGGTTTTCCCGGTTTTTTCCTTACATCTCAGCCATTTAAGGGCCGATTTTCTCGATTTTAAATAGCGACCGAGCCGGAAGAATTCCCGATATATTGATGTATCAATTATGTTTGTAAGTTATTTGGGGGCAACGGAAAGTTGATTTCAACATACAGACGGACAGACGGAGAGATGGACGTGGCTATATCGACGTCGCTATCTATAACGATCCAGAATACATATATACTTTGTGGAGGCAAATGAAAAATTTTGAAATTACAAACGGAATGACAAATTTATATATACCCTTGCCACTCATGGTGAAGGGTACACAAATAAGTAATAGCAAACAAAATATGGCATCTGAGATCCTTTTTTTTATACACATGTGAGTTTTTTTTTTTAGGATTTTAGGAAGATCTTTTGAAAAAAAAGAATATAATTGAAATGTTTTCTTTCTAAATGATTGTTTTCATTAGTTTTAATAAAACTTAACTTGGAAAGAACTCTCTCACTGATTAGATGTTGGAGAAATCAAAAGTAAGGCATGAGAAAGACTATACAATTTCTCATATAAAATCCTCAATTATACCATTGGAGTCCTTTTTGGAGCTTTTTTAGATTGTAAATACTTTTAGTAGTTTATGCTAAAAGACTCTATTCAGTTATGTATTTAGATTCATCTATTATCATGTCCTCCTCCGACTCATTAGGACAAAGTTAATCATAGTACATTTGGAAAAAGTTCATTTTCAAATTCCTTAGTTTTAATTTTAGTATCATACTTCTAAAATAAAATTTATTTGCTTAAAACTATATTTCTATATAAAATGCAACACAAAAAAGAAATTTCGGTTAATCGGTTAATAGACACAAATAAAACGGTTTATTTTTTATTTGAAAATCGCCAATTTTAAATTATTCGAACAGTTAACATACCAAAATTAATCGGATTCGGGACACTCGAATGTATGTCTAGAACAATTTTAGACCTAGGAATTTACTAAAAACGAAATACTCAACATAAGAGCCACTCTAATGAACACAAACGTTTTAAACACATAATCAGAAATATGTATATGTGTTAAACCAGTAATAAAAAATAGTTAAAAAAAACAACATACAGGAAAATCCCAGTATAACGAATCTCACTTTAACGGAAAACCGATACAACGTACAGCCACACTTTTAGCATTAACTACCTTATATAACGAACGTTTCGAAAATTTTGTACTCGATTTAACAAATGTTGAGAAATATGTATAAAACAAAATCAAACTAACAATCAAATTTTTAACATTCACAATTGTATCAATCTATCAAGAATGGCTTCAATAATTATCGATCTCTAAAGAGTGATGTGTATCCTTGTGGAAAAGGAGTCTAATTGTTGATTACTCGACCAGAGGTAAGAACACAGTTAGTAGAATGTCTTTAATATCTAGAGCCATAGAAATACAAAAAGGCATTATAATAGTGGATTTCATGCAAGTGATATCTGTATTCAAAAAAAATACTGTGTAAGACTTCTTAAAGAATCAGCATACAATTATAGTTGAGCACAATCTAACTTCTGATGTTATTCTCAATGCGAATAAAGCTGATATCTATTGGAAAATGATACCACATAAAACGTTTGTTCACGCTAGAGAAACTAGTGCTCCAGGAAAAAAGTTATCGAAGAATAGACTAACAATTTTGGTTTGCACTAATGAATGTGGAACAAAGAAGATTAAATCTTTTCTTCTTTGAAAGGCAAAGATACGCCGATCGTTTCGTAACAAAGTGTTGTTGTAAATTATCTTCACTGAAATAATGTATATGTTTTTAGAACCGAAATCCCTTTCAGTGAAGCTTTATTAATCCTTGGCAAGTCAACCTACTGAAGAACAATTAATAAAAACTACAAAATATGGAAACATTTTGGACGATAGTCATGTCTCCTAATGTCACACCGCTTGAAACTTATTCAAAAAATAAATCGCGATATAACGTATTTTTCGATTTAACGAATGAGCCTGACAACATATCGTTCGTTATACCGGGATTTGCCTGTACATAAATAAAACTAAAATGTAAATATTAACATCCACTAAAATACAAAAGGCACTAACTGACATTTCAATCAATTTTTAAGAGAGATGTAAAAAACTAAAACAATTTATATGAATTAAGTAAAACAAAATTTGACTATTATTAACTTTTCCGTCAATGAATTTTCTTACAATACTAAAAAAAATTATTTTTTTATTTAAACAGTTTATTTGAATTGTTAGTTAGTCCTTTTGCACTTTAGCTGGTGCTATGTTCGTTTGTTGTTCTGATCGAAATAACAGCATAAATTTGTTAAGTTTTCTTTATTATTTTGTTTTAGTTTTATATTTATTTTCACAAATGTTTTCCAAGTTTATTTTAATACTGGAATTTATGATTGAAAAATGTGTTTTTTAAGCCACAAAACCAGTTTAATTTAAGCACTTCAAAGTGGAGAGTTTAAATAAATTTAATGTAAATTTAGTAAAAACGATTGTTTAAGAACATAAAATAATTAGTATTAATGAAGCTGTATTTCTTTAAAGTAGTTTACTTATACTCTGTTTCATTGCCCAGATTTTTCAAATATTTAAATCAGTTAATGTTTTTCAAACTAAATTTAACAAAATTGGACTCATTTTGATCTTAATTGTAGTTAGGTTTAAGATTACTTTAAAATCAAAATGACTCAGTTAAATATAAGTGTTCTAATCATTAGGGATTGGTTGATTTATTTTATAAAAAATTTAAGAATTTGTAAGAAAAAAAACTTTGCTTTGCACTAAGAAAATCTTAAACAATACAAAAGCTTCTCAGAACTATAAAACTAATAAATTACTTTAACAATTCCAGGTACACAATAACCACATTATGTGATGCCTGCACAGTACCCGACATTGTTGTGGCCATCTTGTTTTGGATTGGTTACTTCAACTCCACCCTTAATCCTCTTATATACGCTTATTTCAATCGAGACTTTCGAGAGGCTTTCCGCAACACACTCCAGTGCTTGTTCTGTAATTGGTGGAAGGATCGTCACATGCCACTGGACATTGATATTAGACGCAGCAGTCTGCGTTATGACAATCGTGCGAAAAGTGTTTATTCCGAAAGTTACCTCAATGCCAATCATCCACAGCGTCGTACTAGTCAGCTAGTGGAGAGTTTATAATGCAGGGATGAGGCGCTATTGGCGCCTACCCCTACACCCACATCAGCATCAATGCAAAATTTACATTTACTGGGGACGGGTGGCACTGGTGGCTCACCGCAAACTATGACATTGTTGACAACACCCTCGCATACCATACGACTGGAGACGTGGCGTAGTGAGAGTTTGAAAAATAAAGAAAAGAAAACGTTGCTGAATAAAAAGGATAGCTGTGGCAGTAAAACAAGCAGAGGTAAAAATGGTAGGGACGTTGCAGTTGTTACTGATGAGGATGACGAGGACAATGATGACAATATCCAGGAAATACAAATTGAAATACCGTTGGCATATGTCAACAAATGGAATAAGAATAACAATAAAACCAATACAACAACAGCCGCAACACAACAACAGCATCAACAGCAGCAGCAACAACAAAAGACGCCTACATTTGCACATACAATGGTTTAATGTACAAACAATACCCGTACAAACAAAACAATCTCTCATTCATATGTATGAATTTGTATGTTTGTATGAGCAAGTGGAAATGCATGAAGGATTTCAGCAATATTTTCACACACCCATGCATCCTACCCAAAATACTCTCAACAACAACTACAATAGCACAACAGCAACAAAAATAGAAACAAATTTATCCAGTCAACTCAACTTAAGCTCAACATCACAAAATAAACATCACAGCAACATGAACAACAACAACAAAAAGCAAAATAAACTCATACCTACATACAAGGAATATTAACTAAGGCTCTCCCTCTCCACTCCTTTACTTTCCTCACTCTCTCACATGCTGTACAATCAAAACCAAAACATCAACAAAATAATATGTAACATGTAAAACAAAATCATAGTGAAAATTGTGTGGTTGTAGTTTTTTCTATTTCGATTATTTTTTTTTTTCAAAATCCATACTTGTAACGTTAAACAAATTTTTATATAAAAAAAAAATAAACAAAAATCTAAGAAAAATATTAAATAAATTTGTAAATATTATTCAATAAGCTTTAAAAAGAAAAATATTAGAATTTAATATAAAAAAAAAAACAGACAAAAAGATAACAAAAAAAAAACAAGATAAGCCTAATGGAAAAAAAAAATTATTTATGGTAGTTTTAGATAAAATTAATATGTTTAAAAAACAAAAACAAAAATGAAAAAATTATTAGAGTGTTTAGATGGATGTTTGTGAGTGTGTGCATGCATTAGTGACACCTACATACACAAAATCAAAGGCGTGAGCAATCAGTTAAAATCACTATGGTTTATTAGTTTTTATTTTTGCTGCAGTGAGTGACAACTAAAACTTTAATTTATTTAAAACTTACTAAAATATTCACATTAACTATCCAAAAATTTTAATTTGTGATGAAAGACTTACAAGTTTTTCCTATGCATTAGAAAAATTAAGCAAAAAGATTAATTTTCTTTATTTTTTTCACACAATTTTGTAGAGTTCCTAATTTCCTGGACTTTTTACTTTCGGGGAAAATAATAAAAAAAAATTTACATTAATCGAAATTATTTTATACCAAATTATGTCCAAAACCTGTAACAGTTTTCTAATAATCGATAAAAATTCAACGATATATATTATGACTTTCAAAGAACACAGTGATAACACACGTTTTTAAGCTTGGGTGTTCCGATATTGCCCACACGCAGACAAAAAATATAGTTGTGCATTGCAACTATAACCATTTCAACATTTATGCATGTTTACTGTAACCATTTCAACATTTTTAACAATATTATAGTCACAATAACTATATATATGATTGTGGTAACAACAATATGGTTAATTTACGATTCACATGATTGTATCAACCATATATATGGTTACAGTAAACACGTATATGTTTTATCATAATATGTTGCTCTCAGATTATGATATCCATAAGCCGAGAGGAACATAATACAGTAAGTCCTTCATCATATAAATGGTTGTCACAAACATATACATGTTTACTGTAACCATATATATGGTTGATACAATCATGTGAATCGTAAACTAACCATATTGTTGTTAGCACAATCATATATAGTTACTGTGACTATAATATTGTTAAAAATGTTGAAATGGTTACAGTAAACATGCACAAATGTTAAAATGGTACAGTAACATTGCACAACTATATTTTTTGTCTGCGTGCATATTCGGTAACTATATATCCTTTGAAATCCTTTGGACATATTGATTTAAGATGCATTTGAAAGATAATTATGTTCATTTAAAAAATACTTGTTCTCAAAAATTGATGAATTTGGAAATGTTCACAACCTAAAAGTTAATTTGTTCAATTAATCCTATGAAGTGTTAAATTGACCATACATAACTACATAATGTTTCTGATTATTGCATTTTTAACATGAACGCGTTTGTTGAGACAAAATATTTTTCTTAATTTTTTAAGTCCAAATAGAAGTTGATTCAAGTGTGATCAATTTCAATTTATATGGTAAAGCACAGATGCTTAAATTTTTATATAAATTTATATGAAAAAATGTACTTTTAATAACGTTTTTCTTTATAACTCCTGAACTAATTGAGTCTCCATCGAAATTATTTCGCACGAATATACAGTGTTTTCCAACAAGAGGTTATTTTGGTATTCAAAGAAAAATTAAATTTTTTTAAATAAAATATCGGATGTTTATTTCATAATAAAGAGGAAGGTATGCCGTTAAAAAACAACAGCAGCCAAATGGCCACCACGACCACATTTACAGGACCATATCCTTTTCATGAAATTTTCCATAACCATAACCATATAAGAGGCGAGGCTGCCTCTTTGCGATTTGGTAATATCGATAGCCTCACGAATTCTATCTTTGAGGTCTTGAATCGACGCTGGGCTGTTGGCGTAGACCTTATCTTTCACGTGGCCCTAAAGGAAAAAGTCGCAAAGTGTTAAATCACAAGATCTCGGTAGCCAATTATGATCACCTCTTCGAGAGATAAGACGGTCCGGAAACTTTTCCCGTAAAAGAGCAATGGTTTCGTTGCTTGTGTGGCTCATAGCGCCGTGTTGTTGAAAGTAAACTTTGTCCAGATCAATATCAATAACTTTGACCAAAATACGGTATAATGACGTTTGTGGAATGCCCAATTCCAAAGAACTACGAGGAATGGACAAACCTGGGTTTTCTTCAACACTTTGGGCTACAGCAGGAATATTCTCAGTTGTTCTTCAGCGACGTGCTAGGGTTTTATTCTTCACATTACTAACTTGTCCCAACAGCTCAAATTTGTCCACCAATTTCAGTATTGCGGTGCGACAAGATGCTTCACGACGACCCAAAAATGCTTTAGTTTTGCGAAATGTGACTGCAAGATTTTCAACATTTTTGTAAAGAATTTTAATAATTTCAGTGCGTTGTTGAAGCGTGTATCGTTCCATTTTTTAGTAATGCCGTAGTTTCTACTTGTCAAATATCAAAGAATAAAATCTTCAAAAGAGACAGCTACCGAAATACCGGGTGATTCAAAATAACACCTCTTGTTGGAAAACCCTTTAGTAGAGATTTTTGATATTTTTTAGATTGAAATATATACTCCCATAATTGACCCTTAACCTTTTGGAAGTAAAAAAAATGAACACCATTTCAATGACAATATCATTCTTTGGCTTTAAAATGGAGTCAAAAATTATGCTGGTCTTTGAGTAGTTTCAAAGTTATGGACAATTATGTGTATATAATTTAAGACAATTTTAACATCGGAATGAGCTTGTATTAAAAAAGTCACAGATATGAGGAACATATTGGATATATTATGTTTGTGGTAAATTTAATTAAAAACGGAGATGGTAAATCCGACTGCTGTTCGCTTTCACATTGATTCTCCCAATATTAAATTTCATTAGTTTTTCCATACAAATCAAAAACTACTTTGAACTACTTTGATGAAACTTGATGAAAACCAAATAAAATCTACTAAAACACTGAATACAACACATCCTTTCTCAATATTAAGCTTTTATTAAAAGCTTTCACATAAAAATAAAATAAAACGTCAAAAAGAAAATAAATATAAAATTTATTTTCAAAAGTACACAAATAATATTTGTGTGAGAAACATTAATTCTATTTAAATTTATTTAAAAATAGTGTCTGAATTAGTCTGAAAAATACAAATGTCTTTAAAAAAAATATATGCGAAAATTTTGGGAAGAAATACCTTGAAGTTGGAAATAAGAAAATAAGAATTGATATCAAGAGATCCAAGTTAATGTTGATAAATAACAAATTGAAATTCGGAAAAATAAATTAATGTTGAGAAAAATCCAATTGATATTGAGAAAATAAAATCGAACTTAAGAAACCCAATTTAATATTAAGAATGAATTTCAGAAATCGAAAGTATTAGCCAGAAAATGAAAATTGAAATTCAAAAAATACAAATTGATGTTGAGAAAACCAAGAATTGATATTGAGAAATAATAAATTTCTATTTAGTTTAAATTTCGTACTGGTAGTCATAGAGTAATATATGTGCGTATTACTCTATGACTACGTATTACTCTATTGTAAAAAATTAAAAATTACTCCAAATAATCACACATAAGAGTGTTGTTTTTGTTTTCATTTACTAATATATTCTCAACACTTCTGACAACTGAGTTAGGTCTTTAACAGCAGAGTTTCCGCTCTATGTATATTTCTATATGCTCGTAGTATGTATTTCATAAGAAAAACAAAGAGAGTATACATAGAGCGGAAACTCTCCTGTCAAAGGCCTAACTCAGTTGTTAGAAACCTAAGTGATGATAATGTATTAGTAGAAAAAACTATGTGAAAACAAAAACAACATTCGTATATGTGATTATTTTGAGTAATTTTTTTGTTTGAGTTTTTCTAGTTTCCATTTTATGTTTTTCTATGGAAACAGATATTTAAAAACTGTCATACAAATATTTAATTTCTCAATTACAATTTTTATTTTCTCAATTTCAATTTGTGTTTCCTGATTAACAATTTCGATTTCTCAATTTCAATTGGATTTTTCTCAACATTATTTGGATTTCTTAAATTCAATTTGCATTTTCTAAGTATCAAATTAGAATTACTAATTTCAATTTAGTTTGTTATTCTGAATTTCAATTTGCTGTTTCTCAACACCAAAATTGTCATACAAATTTTTAATTTTTAATTTCTCAATTACAATTTTTATTTTCTCAATTTGTGTTTTCTGAATAATAACTTCAATTTCTCAATTTAAATTTTTTATTTTCTCAATATTAATTTGGATTTCTGAATTTCATTTTTTTTTTTTTTTTTTCGAAATAAATATTGATATTCTCAATTTTGAATTGAAAAGTTGTAAATGCACTATTAAACCAATTTTTTATAAAAGCATTTCTTATGAAATACGAGCTTTATATGTTTATTTAAATTAATAAAATATTGAAAAGCTTTTTATTAAAAACCTTTTTAGTTTTTGCATAAAAAAGTTTTTTTATGAAAAAAAGCTTTACGTAATTTTTTTGTAATTCTTTTGTATGGACCTTTTCTATGAAACGTCAAGACTTTTAGAAAAAGTTCTTAATATAAAACAAGTTGTTGTCATGTGTAAACAGCTTTTTCTATGAAAAATAATTTCTTTTAAAATAAGTTTGTGTTTTACTGAAGAAAACTTTTATTATGAAAACATGATATTGGGAAACATTTTTATTGTGGCAACAAATATTTTTTGTGTAACTGCTTTTTTGTTAAACATTTTTGTACAATAAATTATTTTTCGATACTATTTTTTTGTCAAAAATTAAAGATTTTTAAAAAAAAAAACTTTTATTGTGAAAAAATTATTTTTTGTGAAAACTGTTTTTTTAAATAATATTTTTTGAGCGAAAGCTTTTTTGTAGAGATATTTTTTTGTACAATATATTTATTTTTGATACTGGATTTATAAAAGCTTTTTTGTTAATAAAAAGTTTGCATTAAAATAGCTTTTGGTGCTTTTTTATTTTGTACGGAAAAAGCTTTTAAAAAAATATGCTGTTTTGGTGAAAACTTTAAAAAACGCTTTATCTTGAAAACTTCTTTGAAAAATAAAGCTTTTTCGTGAAACGTTTAAAAAGGATTTTTGGCTTGAAAAAACATTTATTTTATAAAAGAGCTTTTTAATATTTTGTTTGAAGATGTTTTATTTACTTTAAATAAAGCTGTTTTTATATTTCAAATGTTTTATCGTTTCATTGCTCTCATGGCATAATTTTATTGATTTTAAAAAGCTCTAATCTGGAGAGAATCTGTATAACATACAAATCACTTTAAAACCTATATATAGTGACATTGTGAAATCAACGTTAAGTTTCGAGTCTTCTATAAACTCAAAACTTGCTCAAGTAAACATGACGTGTATGAACCAGCACTAACCACAATTTGTCTATATGTTTTACGGCTCAGTAATAAATATATTTTTATAATCAAAATATTCTTTTGTTTTATAAAAACACTCAAATTAAACGTTTTACAGGGTGCGGTATAAATATTTTACAAAATTTTAAATTGAGATTTTTGTAACAAAACTGTTTCATTCATCATTATGTTCTAGACTTAATTTTTATTTATAAACAAAATTTTTATTATACGTCATATTTTCAGTCACTCATTGTATTTAAACATACAAATTTACTAGTGTTTAATGTAATTAAAATATATCAAAGAGAATTTTAAGTTTATTGTAAATATTTATTAAAAAAAAATTGTGTATATTTAGTGCAATAATAACAAGAAAAAAGAACACATACACTTACACATAAACAAAATGACAAAAATCAAGACTATTTAATGATTTTATTTTTAATTTGAAAGAGATTTAGGTTTAAAATTGTTTTCTTTGCTTTAAAATAATGAAATTTAAATTTAAGTTATTTATTGAAAAGTTTTATTGATTTAAATTTGAAATAAGAATTAAATTGATAATGTAGTTAAACTAATTTAGTTATAGTTATTTTTTTATAACAAATTTTTTAAAGTGATTCTTTTTTTTTTTAATAAATTGATTTACTTTAATTTGTTTTAAATTTGTCAAAGTATTTGGAAAAATAATAAAATTCATTTGCTGAAATTGCTTAAATTTTAATAAAATTTTAATAGTTTTTGAAATGTTGAAAAATGTTTAATGCAAAAATCTTTTCTGTTATTTTGGGCATATAATCTTTAAATGCATTTGTGCAAATAAAATAATGTTTGTTAAAAGCTTATTTCATCATATGTGAGCTTATATAAATGCTGCTATTTTATCCTGATGACTTTTTTCTTAACCTATGAGAAATCAAAGGGGAGTCATATAGTATTTTGGCAGGTTGAAAGAGCAGAGATTGGTGGAGAACATTTTAGTTTGATTTAATATATTTTCCTCATGTTCTTTTCTCGCTTATTTTTGTTAATATTAACCCTTATATTTACAGAAAACTTTTAAATGTTATGGTTTTTAATTGGAAAATGTCATATCTTATTATAATTTGTTTGAAAGAAAAATTCAATTGTAAAAATGTATAAATAAAATGTCAAAATAAAACATAAAAAAACAACGCTTCATATAAAGGTGCCAATTTTATATATAGCAAAATTTATAAAAACTACCAACAATGTATGTAATTAGCTCATAAAATACCTTTGAAAAGTAAATATTTAAAAATCCATTTTTTTTGTTAAATAAAATATTGTAAATAATTGTAAGCAAAAGGAAAACAAATCAAACATAAACATAAAAACAAAACAAATTGAAATGCAAAATTCGGTTGACCGAATCTTAAATACCCTTCATTTAATAATATAGTTATTACACCATATAATCTTGTCTCAACATTGATGACAAGGCGAAGACACATACATTCATTGTTTAAAATACAACAACAATCAAAATTACAACAAAATGCTTTGTTGTACATATTCCAATTATATAAACAAATTGTTGTTGTAATAAAATGTTCAACTTAAGTTCATATTAAAGATTTTAAAAATTGTTTGTTAAAAACATAAAAATTTTGGAGGCTAACTCAAGTGTCCATAACTTTCTTTCTTGTACACCGATTTATTTGGTTTTCAATACTAAACTGCCTACGATAGTGGTTAATAATATAAATGAATCTTATTCATTTTGGTTTTGTATTACGAATGTGAGCATGATTTACACACACTTATTGATGACTGGATTTACTTAAAGTTGTATATAACAATAACACAATGCAACACGAAAAAAAATAACCATATACGGACTTTACTACGTTATAAAAGACCTAAAAAAAGACCCGTGTCTCCCAGTTTTGCCCAAAGTCATGCACTTTTTTTTGTATGGGCCACCAAAGATTTGGGGCTTCGGAGTCATTTTTGCAAAAAAGTGATAATTTTCTCAGGTTCATATCTTTCAAACAGTTCGGAATTTTGATTTACTCTCCGAGGAAAAGTTGTAGCCCTTCTCATAAGGAACAAAAATTGTGAACATATAAAATCAAAATAACTTTATCTTCAAGATTAAAATCGCCAAAAACTTAAAAAAAATCGATTTTTCCCCTGTTCAGGTCCGTAGGTAGCAAACCGTTCAAAATTCAAGTAAACAATCAACTACAAAAGATGATGTTATAAAGTTTTTTGACAAGGGCTACAACTTTGCCTCAGACAGTATATCAAAATTCAGAACTCTTTGCAAGATATGAGCCTGAGAAAATTATAACTTTTTTAAAGAATGACCCCGAGGTACCAAATCTTTGGGCAAAACTGGGAAACACGGGTCTTTTTTTTTGGTAGTTGTGTCCGTATATGGTTATTTTTCCATGACTCAAAAAATTACACACATGGTCAATTCACAAGGTCTTTTATCATGTCATATTGTCATAATGTCCTAATATTTCAGAATGGTTTTTATTGCTTTTCAAGCAAAAATTGACCTAAAATAATACTATTTTCTATGCTATGTTTATTGTGTTGTCGTAACGAACCAGCAGAGACTAACGCCGAATGCCTAAGAGTCACTGATATATTAGGACATTATAACAATATGACTGATAAGAGACCTTGTGAATTGACCAATAGTGTAATCAAAACCACAACGGCATGATTTTCCTAAACACATTGATCAATTTTTCTTCGTTAAAATCAATCTATTTTTTTCGAATTTGTGTTACGATTTGGTTCGTAACAAAATTTCTACTTCTACCGAAATATTCTTGAAAATTAATTTTCACTAAATCATAAAACAATTTCTTCTGCATTAAATTTTCTAGATTTTCAATACCAAACTGCCTAAAACAATGATAAACATTATAAGTGAATACCATTCATTTTAGTGTTGTATTTTCTAAGAGACCTAGATTTACACAAACAGACAGATGAACATAACTAAAACGACTTGAAATTTCACAAGTAACAAGAATACTTATTTTTGTTGATGGAGGGTATAAAACTAATAATAAACGACAATCTCAAGCAATACAAAATTATGAAAATATTTAATCAATTAACAAAAAAACAAAAAACACATTGGCTAAACACCTCTAGGAAATAACAAAATACAAATCATTATAACAAATTATTAGACAAGACGAAAATTAAATTAAAAACAAATTATTAAACATGTTAGTAAAAATTTGCAATAAAATTTCCACTTAATAAAACTACTATTAAATATATAAATAACAAATATAATTAAAAATCAATAAAACACAACAGATAATTAAAAGTAAAGCAAAATAATAAAACAGCTATAATTTACTCATAATATTGACATTGTGAGCCAAAATTTATTTCAACATAAGTACATATAAACCAACCTGAAAATAATAATAATAAACAACAGTAATAATGTTTAAAAATTTATTGTAAAAATAACAGAACAATAATATTAATAGAACCTACAGCAAATGGATGATAATTTTAATTTTAATTTTTTTTTTTAATTGTGAAAACAAATATTTATTTATCTATAATGAAAATACAATTTATGCGTATTTAAATACATATGTTTGTATATTTAAAACATTTAAAACAATACTATACAGTAATAATGTTAACTTATGGAATATATTAACATAATTTACTAAGTACTATAATTACACTAGTTTACAAATATCTTGTTCATAATGTGAAACATGTCTCTATGGGTTTGTCCGTTTAACTTCGGGAAAAGTATTTAGACAAATCCAGAACATCAAGCTACTAAATTTAACACTAAAATTTTAACAAAAAATTAAGTGTGTTAATTCTGTTTATATAAGTATTTTCATTTGTCTCAATCAAGACACTGCAAGCATATGCTTGTCCCAAACACACTGAAAATACCTTTCAAATCCGCTCGATCGCAGAAAAATTGGTAATAATCTACTGGTCCGCTTCTAAAATGATGTACAAATCGTACATAAGTGTATGGGCTTCCAGGACACTGTGATCACCTTGTTGGACCACAAGGTGAGACATATGGTGTCAAAGTTTACCCCTTTTAGTTTTCTAAGCTCTGTTGAGCACGTAACTTGTACAAATATGGAGAGATAATAAATGAACTTACCTTAGAATGAGGTAATACAAAAATCTCTTAAGTATAGTTCTTATAAAGCGTGATTTTTTAAGTGTAGTTTATTTAAAAATCTAATAAAACACTCAAATTTTTATTATATATTCAAAATTTTTATTGGAATCGATAAATTGGTTTTTGGCATTTACTTTTTAAAAATAGCTTCGGTTCAAATGTCCATTCGTAAGGTTCAATTTTGCACCACTTTTTCGAGTATTTCGGTCTGTATTACATGAATGAAAAACACTTGACGTGTTCTGTTATACTCTAAGGCTTTAATTGCATTTGGCTTGTTTCACATAACCGCACAAGAAATAGCCAAGAGGCGTCAAATCACATGATCTTGGCGGCCAACTCACAGTGCCATTTCGAGAGATAAACTGCTCACCAAATTCATGCTTCAATATGTCCATTGTTTCACGAGCTGCATAGCGTGTGGCATTGTCTTGTTGAAACCAAGTCCAACTTAGCCAATTGGGGGAAAAAATCGCGCATCATGGCTCAATATCGTTCCCCGTTGACGGTAACGTTTCTTCTATGAGGAAAAATGGACCGATGATGCCACCAGCCTATAACCCACACCAAAGTGTCGTTTTCTCGGGATGCATTGCTAACTCTTGTAAGGCATGTGGCTGTTCTTCACTCCAGATGCGACAGTTTTGCTTGTTTACGTATCCATTTAGCCAGAAATGAGCGTCATCGCTGAATACTTTTTTTTGATAAAACAGTGGATTTCCATCGAGGACATTTGTCACAGAGCACGAATTTTGATAATAAATTTCAACGATTTGCAGTCGTTACTCGTTTGTGAGTTTCTTCATGATGAAATAGCAGATTATACTGAACACTTTTCACTTTAACCAGTGCTGCCAGTCCGAAAAACTTAATTCATACAAAATCACACTTTACTTCAAAAAATATTGTTTTTTTGAAATTTTTGATTTTTGACATTACCCTTTTGTTTTTTTTGCAAATATCTTTCTATATTATATCTAATAATGCATTAAACACTTTCACGACAGCCTGACTACAACTTAAAAAAAAAAAAAATGGAAATTCTAATTTTCCCGACAACACGGCTACAAAGCTACGCGACTATCGTTGCCGCTGTAGCCAAGTTAAACTAATTTCCATTTTCGTAGGCTGCACTGAACAAATCTAGTACTGTCAACATAATAAAAAATATGAAATAAATGAGAGATTTCAAATATTTTGTTTTAGAAAACAAAAAAAAAACATCAAAAACATTAAATATTAACAATCAAGGCGTGTTAACCAAATAAATTGATTTGTTTTTACAGTTTTATGGTATTAAAGTATATACTGAATTTTTCTAAGAATGAAATATTTAAAAGTGGCATTGAAATACATATGTATTTGAACAACAATGTCAGCTGGTTACGATATTGCTGTCGTTTTAAAAATAATTAAGCAGTTGACTAAAAGGCGACAAATGTTGTTAGCGGAATTTGTAGTCGGTAGCCTGTTGTCGTGAATGCAAAATAACATAAGAAAACTTTGTTTCCAAATTCTCAATACGCCTAGTCGTAAAAAATAATAAAATTCAAAATTTTAAAATAAATATGAAAAATTCATAGATTTTGACTTAATTTTTCAAATTTTTCTTAAAATTTTTTTAATATTGATAAGAACTAGCTGCAAAATTGTATTAATTATAAATGTTTGAATCAATATAACGTATGCGGAATGAAATTGCAACAAAACAGAAAACGCTATATTTGGTTCTTTATATTCATGTACTTTTGTGGCAGTTATGAAGAAATTTATATACAGATGTTGAAAATATCGATGTTTGCACATTTCTGACCTCCTATTTGAGCTTCATGGTCGTATTTTTCTCGATTTTTATATTAAATAATCTAAAAAATCTCTTCTATTTAAAACGGTCCAAAAACTCTCAAATTATTTTCAATTTAAAAAAATTGGGACATGTTTTCACTTGAGAAAGTCTGGAATTTGAAAGGTGTTGGAAAACACCATAATCGTCAGGGCGTGACAGTTGGATGATGGAACTAACAGTTAAGAAGAACTTTCTTTTTAAAAAAAATAATCTATGATGTTTCTTTTTATGAAACGATTTTGTGTACACATTTCATAATATATTAATTAGAATTGATGGTCAAATCAAATTCCAAAAAGTCAACAATTTTCAATATACATCTGATTTATTAAGATCGATATATATTTTTTTAGAAAAAAGATCATATTCTACTTTGAACATCTTATTAATAATAGGTTTATTTACTTCCAAAAAAGTCCACTTCTCTATCTTTCTCTGCCACTTGATGTAAAATATAATAAATTGTTCCCAATGAAAATAGATGAAATATGGAAAAAATTACAATTCTTTTTTCAAGGTAATTCTTTTTTTGTTAAAATTTTGAAATAACTAAAAGCCAGATTTTCAAATGGGATTTTAAAGTATTAAGGCAAAACATAACTTAATTCAAAATAAGTCCTAAAACACTAATAGCTCATGTACTTTTTTCTTTGGACAGTGTTAAAATTTTTATTGCAATTTCATTCTGCATACGTTAAACGTGTACCCTACTTCAGGCAATGTTTGAAAATAGTGTATTGTTTAAACAAAATTCTATGTTTATCATAAAAAAATAAATATATTTATTGGAATTAATATGTCATTTAACTGTATTTCCGAGTAGATTTTGTAAAAACAGTAAAATTTATAGTTGCATTTATTCAGCTGCATGGAAATTATTGATTTTGTTTTTCATAAAAAAATAAAAGATCTTTCTAAATTTCAAAAACTGATACCTTAGACCGACATTTTTTATGAGCTTCAAATCCAATAAAGAAATATTTATGCATTAAGTTAGATGAAAATTAAAAACTCATTTTCCCTAAAATTGTGATGTAACAATACTTAATCAACCACCGTACCTAGCTAGCTTTTCTCAAAAATACTTATATGTTTCATTCAATGAACAAAAAAATATATATTTTGTGAACTTGTGTTTTTACTACTTTTTCCAATAAAGTAATAATGATAATGAACATCAACATTGTTATTACTTTAATAATGCCTGAAGTATAATTTGTTATGATAGCAGTGTTTATTATTTTTGTTAGTTTATAAATTTTTGGAAATTTTAAACAAAACAAAATATTTGAACAAAATACATATTTAATTAAACAAATTTAATTTACGAAAAATTTCGTTGAAAAAAATTAATTTTAGAACCTGCTGAATTCTATAATATTTGGTATTCCATGGTCATACAAAATTTAAAGTTCGATTGGCAACAAATTTGGTTGCTACTACGAATCTGTTTTCTCTGTGTAGATTCAAAGTTCATATCATCCAATTTTTATCATTTTTGATTTTATATTAAAGCTAATAAAACGTAGATTTTAAAGTTTTTTTCCTGAAATCCGTTTCTCATCAAAACAGTATATAGCATAAAAAATCGCTCAAAAAATCTATCTACCATTTTCCAAAGATTTTACTTAAATATGAGCCATTGCATGCTTAAAACACATACAACAAAATATTTTTTGAATAGAAAATATTGACATTCAAAATAATACGATATTTTTATGAAGCATTTTATGATATGAATTTTATACATACACAGAGAAAACTAAATCGTTGCGATAATTAAATTTATAGCCAATCAACTGTTTCGATTATATTCACAGAGTTTTATGCTTCTAGCAAAAAATGTTAGTTGAGAAAGAAAAATTACGTTCAAAATATAAGTTTTTGTTACCCCCACTTAAATTTATCAGCCATAAAAATTCGGTCATTAAGACTGTCAAAGACAGACAACCAAAATTGTTTCTCTGTGTACATTATGTTCTATTAAAAAAATAATAATGTGCAAAATTAAGGATATGTAGTTTAAACTAACATCGCTTAAAGGACATTGTTATGGTTTTCTTTTTATATCTTAGCCATTTGTGGCCAGATTTTCTCGCAACCGAACAGGGTCTATAGCGGATATATTAATGTATGACTCATGTATGTAAGTTGAATTCAACATATCGACGGACAGAAGGTCATTGCTATATCGAATACGCTATCTACAACGATCATCTAGAATATATGCAGAATGAAATTTCAAAGTGTTCAAAGCCATTTCTCTGGGGTTCCATTTCGGTCTTAAAAAAAATTTTTATAATAGTTCGTACAATTTCATCAATTTTTACAGTTTGATAATTGAATTAAAAATGGTTTTATTTTCAGAGGCCAGTTCTTGGGGTACAAAGTCCAAAGCTTTAAAAAAGAACACACTTAAAAATGTTTAATACCTTCCAAGTGCACTCTAGGGTAGACCTTATTTTGCACTTTTGCGATTTTTGATGCGCCCAAGGTTTATAATTATTCTCATCTTAACGTTAATGTTTAGAGGTTGTAGATTTTTTTTGAAGTTTCCAGTAGTGCGATTCACTAACATTCAACGATCCGACAATTGCAATAGTAGTCGACAAGTTTTGTTGTTTGCTGTAACGATTACTTATTTTAAAGAATAGTTGACAACTTCATATCATATTGTTATCAAGTGATATCTTTTTCTAAAAAAGCGAAAAACACAAAGAGAAATAGAAAAAAAAAAATACAATTGGATTTATGCAAGTCAAACACTTTAGTTTATAAATTTTATTAATTTTACATAATAAAAGTGAAATAAAATTTGTAAATGATTGGAACATTATTACACAGAAAAAACAGTTTCATAGTTGCAACCGAATTTGTTGCTAATCGAATGATTCTGTTTCACAAATAGAATTTTTCGGTTCTAACAAAAGAAAAATTTCGGTTAAAGCAACCAAACTTTTGTTACCCCTTCTAAAATTTTGTAGCTACAACTGTAAAATTGGATCAGAAAGGTAAAATTATTCGATTGGCAACATATTCGGTTGGTATCACGAATCTGTTTTCTCTGTGTATTAATGCATACATGCATGAATGCCTTCATATATTGCTCATTAACTCGCCAATGCACAGTGTGGTAGATCGCAAATCTAACTGGACAAAATTAATAAATAGCGTTGGATTCACTTCTCACTTATGAGTTAAATAAAAAACGAATTCAAATATATAAAGGAATATAAAACGTCAACTATTTTTTTTCGATGTATTTTGGGAGTTTTTACCCATTCTTCAAAAATTTCCTTTCAGTAAAGAGTGGAGGTCATAATGAAAAAGTAAAAAAAAATGTATGGCGGTAGTAAAAATGCTCAAGATGTTTTCGATTTACCTTAAAGTTAACACCTGAAAGATTAACTCAAATATGGTTATACACCAGAACTATCCAAAATAATTAGCTTTAACTCTACTTGAAAATAGGAAATATTTCAATCTTAGTACTTTCTTTCTTTTTGGAGGTCATACTGGAAAAGTGAAAAAAAAATGTTTTTCATTTGCAAAAATGCGCAAGACGTTTTTGATTTACCTTAAAGTGAATACTCGAAAGATTAACTTGAATATAGTTTTATAGCGGAACTATTCGGAATAATCATCTTTAACTCTACTTCAAAAAAGTAAATATTTTACTTTTTTCTCTTCCTGAACTTCTCATGAAAAACATATTTTTTTAATACTTACAATGGAAATAATTAAATGGAATTTGTAATATATTTCCTTGAGATAAAGCTTAATAATAATACTTAAAAAAAATATTAGAGTAAAATCACCATAGCCTTTATAATCATATATCAAATTCACACAAAAAATATACTTCTCTTTGAAATCTAAATGTACTTGTTCACAACAACTGATTTCAAAGCTTACTTTTTCCTATTCAGAGCTAAAAGAAAAAAAAACAAAACGTGAATTACAGTTACCTAATGTATTGAGAAGTTCACTAAACTATCAGAAGGAATCTTGCCCGACATTTTTTTTAATTCTGTCCTGCTAGATTTGTGATTTACCACAGTGTGCAATGGTGACATATATGTCTGTGAGACCAGGTTAAAAACATTTAATATTGAAGTAATAGAGCTTAAATTGATTAAATAACTTTAGTTTATTGTCAAAAAAAAAAGTGAACCATAAGTGCGTGAGACACAGCGTCACCATTCATCAAAGTCAAATTTGCGTCACCATTGGCGGGTTAATGTCACATAATATTATTGCCAAAGAAGACCCATCTCAGTTAAACAACTGAGAATTGTCGATTTTGTAAACAACTCAAAAATAGTTGTCATTTGGTTTTGTCGATAATTATAATTATAAAATTATGACTAATGCAATTTCAAATCGGTCCACAGCCTAACACATAATAGGCACAATAGTTAAAGTTTGCAGTTTTAATCCCCATTGATCGTTTATTAGAATCGAAAATATTTATTTTTATTTTTTGAAATTTCTTTTAAAAATTTTTGAAAATATTAAATTTGGGATGTGAATGCATTTTTTGGTATCATGTTATAATAAGTAAAATATGTCAGAAAATTTGAAAATATTAAATAAAAAGCTACTTTTGGGTATTTTTTTTTTTCAAAATTTAATTTTTGAAAGTTTTAAATTACTGCTAACTTGACACAAAACTCAAAACTTTAAATAAAACGTCATCTGATATTGATAGCAATTTCAGCATATGGGTTTAAAATGACGATATTAGTTTTAGACCATGCACGCAGAGAAAAAATATGGTTGTGCATGTTTACAGTAAACATTTTTATGATTAAGGTTTTACCATATTAGGTTGCTGTCGGCTAATTGATATCATACACAGAGAACAACATATAATGATAAAAAGATTCATCATATCAATGGTTGTCACAAACATATACTTCTTTACTGTAACCATATATATGATTGATACAATCATGTGAATCGTAAGATAACCATATTATGGCTACCACAATAATGTAAATAGTTACTGTGACTATAATATTGTTAAAAAACTTTTAAAAATGTGGAAATGGTTACTGTAAACATGCACAACAATATTTTTTCTCTGCGTGTGGGAGTATATAAAATCGAAAAAGTGTAAAATAAAGACAGACCTAATAAACTGAATCAGAAAAGTGAGTAAGTGATTTTACAAGATTGTGGTTTTAAAAAAAATCATCATACTATGTTTGTGGCAATTATTTTTGTATTTGTTTTGGTTTGCATTTTACTCTCTTGGTAACAATTTGCAAAAGAAACTTTACAATTTTGAAAAAACTTTTGCTTCTTTACTCTTCAATAGCAGTTTATTTGAAATGAATATTAAACAGAATTTATTTAATTAAATTAAAATCCATTACCAAATGAAATAAATAAATATAAAAAAAAAAACATTAAGCAATATGTAGGTACATAAATATAAACATAAAAACTAAAAGAAATATCTGGCTAAAAATTAAACCAAACTATTAAATAAAGTGATGTCAAGACCAAAAAAAAAAAATTAAAAATAAATTAAAACAACTATAAAAAAACAAAAACCAAATGAAAATGAAAATAACGCCATACAATAAAAATTAACTTAAAACCATAAAAAACCAGAAATAAACAGCAACAGCAATCAACGATTTAATGAGTTAACAATGCAACAATTAAAACTAAAAATACAATAAAATACAAAGGCATAAATTATAAACAAATAGAAAAAAGGCAAACATTGTGCATTGCAGTACCTGGAATTAAGTTGACTGTGCAGCCTTTTTTTAAGCATGGCTTCAGCTCAGCATATAAAGTCAGCAACTTGATTCCAGCAATTGCGATTGACACACCAACAACGTGGGATACATTTTCAAATACATATGAAAACAAAAACATATACATACATTTTACAGACACAATACATTCATACATAGAGAGTTAAACATTTTCAAGAAAAAGCAATAAAAATATAAAAACTGTAATAAATTAATAAAAAATATATATATAAATAATGATATTCATAGCGAGAATATAGACGTTAAAGTTAAAATATAAATTTATAGATGTGAATGTGACCAAAGTGGTAGCTAAGAAAATTGTGTTTGTCTTAAAAACTGTTTAAAAAACCTAAAAAATATTTAATTTCCACTTTTTTTCAACAAAAAAGATTAATAGGGTTGCTCCTAGTTCCCCCAAGTTCTAAAATAGTTCTCCATTAATTAATAACCAACTAAATACTAAATGAGGCTTACAAATGCAAATGCGTTTGAGGCAAGACTTCCCAAACACTTCATTCTAAATAGTTTTTAACAGGTATTGCATAATGTGGCCAAGCGTTGTCATCATGGAATATTACAGTTTCAGCTCGCTTCAAACGAAACTGTAGCATTCGGTACAGGTTCCATGTGATGGTCTTTTGCTCCTACCAAATACAGAGCATTACTTTAGCGCCATGGATATTTGGCTACGCGTACGTTCTCTTAAGCTTCGGGTTTTCGTAATCTCATTTAAGGAGTGAGATCGAAAAATGTTTAACATACATATAAGTTAATAAAAACGAAACCACTATACTTACAGTTTTAACTTTTTTTTTTGTTTTAGTGAAATTATTCTTACAATTTACAAAAAAAATATTTTTATAGTTTTAATCACTAGTGATGAAATTTTGAATCTTTTTCGGAAACCCTTCCATTAACGTTTTTATAGTGTTTTCTGTCACTTTGCTCGAATAGGTAGTCCATCTCCGTTTAAAATTTACCACACTTTTGGTCACCTTTTTTGTGCTCTTCAAGTTTCTTTTAACAAGAGCCCAATATCACTTCACTGGCTTTAGCTCCAGGCAGTTTGGAGGATTTGCACTTTCTTGGTACAAATACCACATTATTGTTTTTGTTCCACTCAAGACATTTCTTATCATAGTGACAGGATGCCAAGTCAGGCCAAAAATAAGTTTTTCATTATGAAGTCTTATGAATGGAAGCAGCCTTTTTTGTAAACATTCCTTGATGTAAATTTTGGTATTGTTGTAACAAATGATTGGCTTATTTTGCCGCAACTGCATATTGCTTGCCATACCAAGAACTTTTTGGTAAATTTTGTCTGCTTTTGGGTCCTAAACTTTTCTTCAACCTTCCCTCGAGCATCAGCAACATACAATTTTTGACAGGAAGTTGAGAAAAATCTGCCAGAACATACGTTTCGTCATCCATTATGCAGCAAGAATATTCTTATTTATAAAACTTGACTTTAATTTCCGTGCTCTGTTTTTGGCCTCTTAATTTTTAGCAGCGTTCCAGTCAGGAACTTTTTGAGCCTTATATGTTTTTAAACCTGCATTAGCTTTAACTTTTCGTACCAACTAGTCCGAGCACTGAGCTAAACGGGCTGTTATCCTACCGGATGTGTTGGGAGCTCTTCTGAAAATGCTTTCAATTCTGTTGGCTTTAGAAACATCATGTGTACCATTCCTTCTACCTGTACCAGGTTTTCTATCAACGGACAAGTTCTCCAGGTACTGTTTAATAACATTGGAAACAGTTTGACGGCAGACCTTTGAATTCTTGGCCAACTTTTTATAGGACCAAGTTGGGTTTTGTTGAAGATATTTAAAAATTTTAGTACGCAATTTTTTCTGGTCACCCATTTTAATAAGATTAACAACCAATGAATATAAGTGACATTAAACATAATAACTGACATGTTTTACAAAGGTAACTTGATCAAAAAAAATATCAAATAATACTTGGGTTAAAAGTAGAGTTTCCAAAAAATAGAGGAATTTCAAAACAGGTGGCGAAGCGCACCGGTCAGCTAGTACTCCATACATTTATCGGATATTTGAAAATAACTAAGACTTTGTTACAAAAATTTTGCATTATTTAGCCTGCACCATCATCTGAAGCAATTGTTGTAATACAATTTAAAAAATTTAAACAAATCTTAAGATATTTTGAACGATCTGTGTTTAGAGATATTGGATGAATAATTGGATGAAAAAGTTTGTTTCTCCTTTCAAAATTTTGAATTTTTCTAGTGATAATAGATTAAAAGTGAAAACCGAAGAATAATTGTCGGTTTCGGTTTTAGGCCTTGAAAACCCGCGGTTTCGGTTAAAACCGAATTGGAAACTGTAGTTAAAAGTGTTAAGGAAAAACGTGTGTTAAGAATTTTACGATCTCACTCCTTCATAGCAAGTAAAGAGTCGGTGCAAAAATTATTTTCTTTTATAACGTTAAATCGCACATGCTAAATCGTCTTTCAAGGTCTCTCTCTTCAAATTTCTATGTTTTTGCATGAATCCTGCTGCTCGCAAGCGTTTTTAAATTGCAGCTTTGTAAGCTATTGTAGAGTTTGACAACAATCTTCATGGAGTAATTCCTCCAATTCTTGTTCGTAAAACTTTTTCGGCTGGCCTGGGCGATCTTTGTCTTCCGTCATTTTCGAATCAAAAAATAACTGTGTTATTTACACTATAATGTTCAACAACTTAGTGAGAATAACAAAGTGTTTTTTGCTTCGAAAATGTCGAATTTTGTTTAGGGTTATGCATCGAATAGCTAAGCGGGCAAATGCTTGCCACAGCTTGACCGTAAATACATAAACTTCAGTTTATAAGACAATCATTACCAGACTACTTCTAAGTAACACATTTATGCAGCAAGTTTTAGCTGGATAAATTTATGATTATTTTTGATTAAACATAATTTTCTTACTTAACAACACGCAGAGCAATAATTTAGTTGTACATGTTTGCCCTAACCATTTCAATAGTTTTACAAGATTTTTAACTATATAATGGTCACTGTAATTATTTATATGATTGCGGCAACCATAACATGTTAAAGTTAAAATTCACCTGACTGTAGTATTTATATACACAGTCTTACAAAAGTTTACATACCCAAATATATTTCATCTTTATTAATAAATATTTTGTGGAAAATTCTTTAATTACTTTTTTTATGCTATTTCGGATTTATTGTAATAAAATAAACACAAAACTAATTTATTTTCATTAAATTCTACTAAAGAACATAAAATAATTCATTTTTTGGCATAAAGCTAATTTGCATAAGTTACATACGGGATAAAAAAGAAACTTAAAAAAAAATAAATTAATATTTTGTGTGGCCTCCTTTGGCTTTAATTACAGAAGATGATCTATTTAGCATGGACAAAGCCAATTTTTTGTTATTTCTGGAGTAATTTTGCTCCATTCTTCCATCAACGCTTCTTTGAGTGCTGGAACTGATGTTACTTGTTGATTTTTTAGACCTCGTTTTAAATTATCCCATAAATGTTCAATAACATTAAGATCGGGGGACTGCGGGGGATGTTCCTATTTGTTTTTAACGTTATATAGAAGCCATTCCTTAACTAACTTTGATGAATGCTTCGGATCGTTGTCCTGGAGAAATATTGCGTTGTTTTCCAGATCTAGAAGTTGGACGCTGGGAAGGTAACTATCCATAGTACCATCGATGAACCTGAGCTTACCGACACTATTTGCCGCCATACATCCCCAGACCATGCAATTAACATTTTATGGTAATAACTCTGCATTAGGCTTTCACCAAACTTTTGTTCGTCCATCACCTCCAAAAACCATAAATTTACATTTATCTGTGAATATTACCCTCTCCCAAAATGTAGGGTCATTTACATGAGCATTTTCGTACTTTTGGTCATATTTTAAGCGCTTTTTTCTGGCAACTCTGCTATTGTACCCATTTCTCTTGATACATCGGCGAACAGTCTGATCAGAAACGGTAATTTCTAGATTTGTTCTCAATTTCTGGTTAAGTTCGACGGCACTTAGCTTAGGATTTTCTTGAATGGAACGTATAATAAACCGTTCTGTTCGTTTGTCGAGAATGTGGGGAAGCCCACTACGGGCTTTGCTTTCATAATTTCCATTTTCTTTGAAATTTTTTATTATTGTTTGGACTGTGCTTTTACTTAGATTCCAATTTCATTAAAAGATTTGCCATCATTTCTCAACTTAATGACCGTTTTTTGAATTGGCTCAGAAATTTATTTGCCTTTGCCCATTTTCTTCCACTAAAAATACTTTTTGATTTTATTTTGCCAGTGTGATCACTTTTAGTGAAAGTAAACTTTCTACCACTGATTTTACACAAAGCAACATAAAAATTGTAGCGGAAATTTTAACGGTACAACATTTTTTTTTTGCACAGTATGTAAACTTATGTAACATTAAAAGGATACCAAGTACTCGTGTTTTATTGTTATTTATTTAAAATACCAACAAAATATTATAATATATGATGGAAATTTATGATCAACTCACTGACTACAGCAACCGCAGTCACTATTTATACACACTGCCATCTTCATCAGAGTAGTCGAGATTGTTATTAACGGTCAAAACTCGTATGTTCGAATTCTAGAGCTTTCGTTGTGTTGCCACACTTACAAACAATGCTAATAGCCGCATGCTATCAACATTGTTGCAGGCAGTCGTTACAGACCGTTAAATCCAAATCGTTTTTGCAAATTCGTAACAATACATATGATATAAGGATTCATCATAAACATGATTGCCCTAAACATATATTTATTTACTACAATCATATATATGATTGCGATAATCATGTGAATCATAGTTTAAACATATTATGGGTGCCGCTATTATACAAATAATTACAGTAACCATAATATTTTTAAAAATCTTGTAAAAATATTGAAATGGTTAGGATAAACATATACAACTATATTTTTCCTGTGGATGTACAGTTTTTGCTTGACCTGTTGCCCAAAAGCATCAAACACAAACAACATCCGATATGACAATGTCCTAGATCTATGCAGAAGAGCATATAAAAAGCCTGGCTTCCGTTTTTTCATTTAAGTGTACATAAAATCAAAGTGAAAGTGTATAAATTATAACAAGATGTAAGTGTATGTGTAAAAATTAAACAAAAAAAAATAAAAAAATCAAAATGGAAAAAAATATATTAAAAAAATTACCAAAAATTAATTTAACAATAACATAAATTAAAACTAAATGAAATTTACAAATAAATTAAAAAAAAAAAAAAAAAATACATAAAAACAGAACTTCCTTAAACTACCAAATAAACAATTAAAAACAAAATCTAACACTTTTCTACTCTAAACTAAACTTTTTTATATAAAACTACAAAAAAACAAATAAAAAAAATTAAACTACTATTAAAACAAAACTATATGATTAACTCTTTAATATGTAAGACAGCAAGTTAAGCAAACAAAACTATAAAAATTAATTCTATAAGAATTTATTTAAATTAACTTGACATAATTAAAGCAAATTATTATTTTAATTATTTTTTTTTTTTAATAAATATTTATACATATGAATGTATAATTAAAGCCAAATTCAAAGATTTTGTATAACAAATAAAACAAATTAAACAATAAACTTGTAAACAATTTGTTGATGCTAGTCTTCTCAGTTTATTAGTAAGTAATAGAAAACAAAATTAAGTTAAATATGTTGAAAACATAACTAAGTTGAACAAAAATTTAAGATATTATTTTTCAAAAGAATTAATAATAATAATAAATAACTATTATTTTATTGTTGCTGTATTATACTTTAAGCTAAATAAAAAGTAGATAACTTATAAAACATACAAAATTTCTCTTGATGCAGCAACTGCCATTTAGTCATTTAAAATACATATTTGTGTTTCTAATTTATAATTTTTAAATTAATCTTAATTAAATACCATATATACATTGTTGCGTCTTCGGTAGTTTAAACAAACCAAAAAAAAACAAAAAAAGAAAACCCTAAATATAAATATTATTAAATTTAATTAATAAGCCTACATCTACACTAACTATAACTATAGAAAAATTATAATTAAATTAATATGACAACTAAAATAATCAAAATATTTAAATATTTGATAGCAAAATTATATTTTTATGATGAACAGAAAACCTAACCTAAACTAAACTAACTTAATTTATAGAAAACTCTGTATGTAATTTATAAAACAAAATCAATAAATTTAAAAGAGAAGAAAAACTACAATAATTATTATAATTATTATTTATTATTAAATGTAATACTTAAATTCAATGATAACTAACAAAAAAAAAATAACAAAAAAAATCTACAAAAAAAAAAACACAAAATTAATTAAATTTGAAAAAAAGTAAATAAATAAAGTAAAAAAATTGTTAAAATTAACCAAAAAATAAAAATAGTTTTATTGTTTTTCATAATAATGAAGAGATAACAAGTCATATTATCTGCAGGTTTGCCCATAGCTTAGAAATTTGTAATCTTCTAATGCCTAAAGGGGCCCATAGAAACATACTGCTGACACATACTGCCGATGAACCCTTCGTATACGTGTGTGATTGATATTTTACTACACACCTATCAATCATCATTTAAAAAAATGCGTTTGAGAAAAAAAAAAATTATTATTTTCTATTTTTCAGTAACTAAAACGTCAAATTTAAAAATTATATTTCATAAAAATGAAAAAATGTATACTATTGTTCATTTGAACAACTGTCAGCAGTACGAGTTCATTTCAAAATCAAAACTATTTTGATTTTTCATACTGCATTGTTTATGTGTCCCATACATAAACAAAAATTTAAAATTTACCAACACATGCTTATTGCATGAGCATGAGCAGTATGTGTCTATGGGCCCCTTAAAGTTTATAAAAATTTTAAGTTATTTATATAATAACACTTTGCGACCTAATGGGGGTTGTAGGCCCTCTAACTCACACATTTTTAAACCGATTTCAAAATTTTAAACAATTATAAAGAGGCAAAGGATTAAGCTTTCATAAAATGTACAGTGGCGTGCAAAAGTGTTTTTATGTTAATAAATTTTCTACGAAAATGTCAATAAACATTTTTTTACCTAAGATATTGTAACGAAAATTTACATGTTAATTCTTTATTTGGTAGATTACATTATAGTGAAAAACAATTACAACTCTGGTAATATTGCTCGATCGCAAAATATATGTCAACTCGAACACTTTTGCACGTGGTAGTTTATGTCACTTTACAAGTGTCAATTTATAATTTAACGTTATTTTTTATCGAGTTATGGTTTGACATCGACTTTATTTTTATTTAAAAAAATTAAGTGCGGGTTTTATAATACTACCTGGCAATTTTAGTAAAATAAACATTGATAATTCATTTCTAACTAAAAATTAAAAAATAAGCGTGGAAATGGAATACCGAATAGTAATTCTGACGGAAAATGGACAGTCATGGAGAAAAATACAAAATCTTTAAATATTGCCCATAGTACTGTGCAAAGTGTCCGTAAAAGACGAAATATATCATCCAAATGTATTATATCTGGTCGTCCAAGGTTATTAACAGACGCAGATTCTCGCCATATTGAATGATTAATGAGAAATAGAGATACTAGAACACCAAAATTAGCTGCCATGGCAATTAATAAAAATGTTAGTGATTGGACTGTTCGTAGATCACTACGTAGAATTGGTCTAGTCGCAGCAGTTAAGAAAAAGCAACCAGCGCTTTCAGATAAAAACGTTAAGGCGCGTATGAACTTTTGTAGAGAATACGAAAAATGGACAGTAGAAGATTGGAAACGTGTGATTTGGTCTGATGAAACTAAAATTAACCGTTTCCAATCAGACGGCAAAGAAACTGGCACCGTCCAGATGAAAATCTTCAGCGTCATCAGGTGAAGCAAACTGTAAAACATGGCGGCGGAAGTTTGATGGTGTGGGGGCGTTTTTCATGGTGGAACGTTGGCCCATTGGTTAAGATAGAAGGTATAATGAAGAAGGAAGATTATTTTAATATTCTTCAAACCAATTTGCCCGAATATGTGGAAAAAAGTGCATATCCCGAGAAGGAGTTACTGTTTCAACAAGATGGAGATCCTAAACACACCTCAAAAATGATTACCAATTGGTTGTCGAACCAAAAATTTCATCTAATTAAATGGCCAGCGCAAAGTCCGGATCTTAATCCTATTGAAAATTTGTGGGCTCTTTTAAAAAGAATATTGGCCTTATATGATAGAGCTCCAAAGAACATGGATGAACTGTGGCAAAGAGTTCAAGAGGAATGGAACAAAATCCCGGATGAAATTTTAAAAAATTTGGTAGAGTATGCCAAAGCGGATTAAAAATGTAAAAAAGAACAAAGGATTGTGGACAAAATATTAAAAATTGCTTAATATTTTCGTTTTTCAATGTAGGTGCAAAAGTGTTCGAATTAAATAGTTTTTAGTTTTATTTATATTTATGAAGTATAGTATTAATTTTTTTATTTTTTTTATGTTAAAAATGTAATAAAATATATAAGTAAACAACCCTGAAACATTCATACTGCGTTCTCTTTCATAAAAGATTTTATAGGGCTTAAAGTAAGGAAACATGATACAATTTTGCTCGCCACTGTATATTGTGTAAGTTTTTATAAAAAGTTTCGTTTTATTTTTCTCGTAATTTTTCAAATTCAGCCGTAGTTATTTTATTTTTATTTTCTATGAAAACCTATTTTTTTTCCAAAGTGAGACACTACTTGTTAAAATCGGTTTATATTTGCAAAACTTATTAACCCTTTCAGGGCCGTAACGAAACTATGAGCAAATAGTAGTATCCAATCGGGTTTTTTAGGTGATTTTAGATTAAATTAAAGAAAAAGTATAAAAGAAATTCAAAAACACAAACAGATTTTTTGGAATTGTATGGGAAATATTTTTCCCTATGGACCATAAAGGTAATAAAAGTAATACTAATGGTTTTGAATAAATGGCTAAGATGAAATTATTTACTATACATCTTGACACAATTTGACGATATTCGAAAATTGTCAATGGTGGACCTTCAACGCGTTCAGGTTCGTGTATTTTCTGGCAGACTATATAAGTACTATGTCCAGAATATCAAAGAATAAGCGTAAATAATTTTTTATTTTTGATTTGCAATCGACCTTATAACATACTTTTCGCTAATCCATAAGGTCAACGCCGCCCATATACTTATTATACTTTGTGACTATTTCAGGACAAGTCACGTTTATTTTTTGAGCTGACCCGGATTGGTAATTCATTATAAAATACATTCCTAAAAACGCTTGCATTTCATTGAGTTCAATAGTAAGGTATCTCCATGCTGCTCCGTGTACCTGACACACTATAATACCAGAGTGTATCACTTGTTAGCATATCCAGCTTGGTAACCTCCCAAAAAATCCCCATTGATGGCAACATATCGAATTCATAGAATACATGAGGTACATAAGAGTGTTTTCTCCATCTGAATATAAGTTCCAGTTCCAGAGCAGTATCCTGAAGTGTATCCAAAGGTACACTATTTTAAATTTCTTGATGATTATCCTCGATTTCCGCCACATCTAGCTCGTTTTCAATATCCTCTTCAATGAATGGTTTATCCTCATCATCCAAAAGTAGTTAATTTTCTCATCATCTTAAAAATAATAGTAGCACTAAAAATGTCACTTGTAGTCCATAGGGAAAAATATTTCCCATGGAATTCATGTGCAATTTCAAAGCATATTTTTAACTTTTTAATTTTTGAATACCTTTTTTACACTTCTATACTCACTAAATATTATGTATCAACCGCCAGAATCAGAAAAACTAATAAAATAGCAGTGCAATAAACGAAAATAGTAAAACTCTCAGCGCAAGAAAATTTTGGGATTCCCTGTCAATGATTTGGCACTTAATTTATTCAATGCTGTCAACTTTAACCTTTTACATAATATAAATCAACTTTATTTTTTATTATAAAAGCAAAATAAATTATGTTAAGTATTAATAAGATGTTTTAATTACTAATTGATTATATGGGAAATCAAAGGGTTAAACTTTTTTTGAAAAAAGTTCGAATAAATTTACTTTGTAAATTAAAAATTGTACAAATATATATTTTTGTTCAGTTTTTTTTTTTTTGTTATTCATATGCGCTGGGGGAGAAGATACTAAAAAAGATATTAATTTAAAGTTGAATAACTTTTACAACTTTCATTCGATTTAAACGTTTGAAACCATGTTTTGTTAAGAAGTAAATTTCCTTTATACATCAGTATAAATTCTTATAAGCCTTCATAGCAAAATATAAAATGAAAGGCGACAAAAATCAAAAAAGTTAATTTAAAAAAAGTTTTTTTAAATATACTTAACAAAAATAATACCTATAACTTACAAATGAATCGAAAAATTTACTTTATTTTAAAGCGTTATCAGTTTTCTTTCCAAACCCGTTAAAAAATTTAAAGACGGACTAAAACTGACTGAATTACAAGTCCAAAAGATGACGAACATTACTGAAAACGGTTTTTTAGAATAACTTCTGAATTTGAGGGTGTTTCTGAAATGTTTAGTTTTTTTCCATCGTAGCACCGTGTAATTAATAATAATCATACGTAAAGTGGTTCCGAAATTTTAAATAATTTTTCCCTCTTCTTAACGATATATGAGTGATTTTAGATTTATCATATAAAAATCGATATTTGGTGGGAAATATGAGTCATCAGAGATTATTGTCGTTTTTCCACTATGACCTCTTATTAGTCATCTATGAATGATTTTAGATTTTTTTTTAGATTGGTGGAAACTATGAGTGATCACTAGACTGTCCACTATTTGTATGGGGGAAAAAAAATGTCGGAATCTTGTTGGTCTTAACCCCACAAAATGATTCCCCTTTCCAGATATTGAGATAGCCGAAATTTGAGCTCGATTAAACGACGTTAACCCGTGCCGCTCGTCGCTCAAAGTTTGAAAAAATCAACATTTTTGGCCAAAAAGCTAACATAAGAAGCTATAACTCCAGAACGGTAAATAATAGAAACACGATTAGTATCTCAAAACAAAGCTAATATTGTTCTTTAAAATTTATTTTATATACATTATTCTTGTTACTTTCGGCAAAACAGAGTTACAACAGCTTTTGTCTCCAAAAACGTGACCTAGTCGCGGTAGGAGCATACTTCGTATATTTTGATATTATGTGAAAAATGTTGCTAGTAAGTACATATTTTTACATTTTATTGTTATTGAATCATAATGTACATCGATTTAGTATTTCAAAAAGATATAAAACACAAAAATTGGTTGAAAAATGTAAAAGTTATTAAAAATTCCCCAGGCCATTAACGTGTCTCGGAGCACTTGATTATGATATGTGGAAAAAAATTTAACTTATTTTGAAAACTATACGAATAAAACTATTTTATTACATAAAATATATCTATGTTTGCTCAAATATAAGTTTTTTTTCCTTAAAATATAACGTGAATCTGTTCTCAGCTATGGTAAAAAAAACATTTTTTTTAGACGACAGTTTCAAAACACCATTTTCAGTTTTTTTTAAACTTTGTTAAACAAATTTTAAAATTTTTTAAATATCACCGGGGGGTTTATGGTCGATAGATTAGGGAACAAAACAGTGAAAAAATTAGGTCAATACCTCTTATAGTTTAGGTGTACCTGCGGTTAGAATTCTTCGGATTTCGCGAAAAACTCATTTTTTTGGAATATTTTAGAAAATATGTCATAATTTTTTATTGTTATACATTTTAACCAAAATATTTACAGAATATTATTTCTCAGATATTAAAAAATATGTCCCTGAAGTTATATATAAATCGGGAAATCCTAAGGCGTAAACTTTGGAGGTCAAAGGTCAAATTTCGCAATATTTGGAAATTCACATTGAAACATATGGAAATAATCTTTATTTGTCGACCATATTTACTAAAATTACAGGATTTTATGATATATGGTCCGATATTTAGAATAACATAAAAAAAAATCAAATTAACCCTTTAAAGCATTTTTTTCTGAATATAAATTATATTCATTTTTTTATTTTCAAATTTATTAAAATTGATTTTATTAACTTTGGGGACATATTTGACCCAAATGCTTTAAAGTGTTAATTTGATTTTTTTTTTTATGTTATTCTAAATATCGGACCATATATCATAAAATCCTGTAATTTTAGTAAATATGGTCGACAAATAAAGATTATTTCCATATGTTTCAATGTAAATTTCCAAATATTGCGAAATTTGACCTTTGACCTCCAAAGTTTACGCCTTAGGATTTCCCGATTTATATATAACTTCAGGGACATATTTTTTAATATCTGAGAAATAATATTCTGTAAATATTTTGGTTAAAATGTATAACAATAAAAAATTATGACATATTTTCTAAAATATTCCAAAAAAATGAGTTTTTCGCGAAATCCGAAGAATTCTAACCGCAGGTACACCTAAACTATAAGAGGTATTGACCTAATTTTTTCACTGTTTTGTTCCCTAATCTATCGACCATAAACCCCCCGGTGATATTTAAAAAATTTTAAAATTTGTTTAACAAAGTTTAAAAAAAACTGAAAATGGTGTTTTGAAACTGTCGTCTAAAAAAAATGTTTTTTTTGACCATAGCTGAGAACAGATTCACGTTATATTTTAAGGAAAAAAACTTATATTTGAGCAAACATAGATATATTTTATGTAATAAAATAGTTTTATTCGTATAGTTTTCAAAATAAGTTAAATTTTTTTCCACATATCATAATCAAGTGCTCTGAGACACATTAATGGCCTGGGGAATTTTTAATAACTTTTACATTTTTCAACCAATTTTTGTGTTTTATATCTTTTTGAAATACTAAATCGATGTACATTATGATTCAATAACAATAAAATATAAAAATATTTACTTACTAGCAACATTTTTCACATAATATCAAAATATACGAAGTATGCTCCTACCGCGACTAGGTCACGTTTTTGGAGACAAAAGCTCTTGTAACTCTGTTTGGCTTAAAGTAACAAGAATAATGTATATAAAGTAAATTTTGAAGAACAATATTAGCTTTGTTTTGAGATACTAATCGTGTTTCTATTATTTACCGTTCTGGAGTTATAGCTTCTTATGTTAGCTTTTTGGCCAAAAATGTTGATTTTTTCAAACTTTGAGCGACGAGCGGCACGGGTTAACGTCGTTTAATCGAGCTCAAATTTCGGCTATCTCAATATCTGGAAAGGGGAATCGTTTTGTGGGGTTAAGACCAACAAGATTCCAAAATCGATTTTTTGTGGACAGTCTAGTGATCACAGATTATTGTCCTTTTTCCTCTAGAACCTCTTATTAACAATCTGTGAGTGGTTATATATTTTTCATATAAAAATCGATATTTGGTGGTAAATATGAGTGATCGCAGATTATTGTCCTTTTTCCTCTAGGCCCTCCTGTTTACAATCTATGAGTGATTTTAGATTTTTCACATAAAAATCGATATTTGTTGGGAAATATGAGTGATCACAGATGTCCTTTTTCCGCTACGCCCTCCTGTTAACGATCTGAGTGATTTTAGATTTTCCATATAAAAATCGATATTTGGTGGGAAATACGATTAATCACAGATTATTGTCGTTTTTCCTCTAGGACCTCTTGTTTAAATAATAAAAACATTTGAAGAAGATACATTTACGATAGCGAACAAAACAGTTTTTGAAAATCAAAATAAAATGTTTAGTTTTTTTTTTTTTTTTTTTAGTGTTTATATTTGGCCAGATTTGATTATTTAAAGTTGTTGAGTTTCTTAAGCTAGTAGGGCCTGAACTTCTTCAATGTAAATAAAAAATCATATTTTTATTACAATTTTCCCGACGTTTCGTAGATGTTATGTCTACTTTTTCAAGGGATCGTCTATTTAAATAATAAAACTTAAAGTTAAAACAATATTTTCAAAACAAACATTTAGAACACTTACAGTTTTTTGTAGATGATTTCTTTCACATTAAATTACTGTTACATTTAACATTAAACATATAATATTAAACATAAAATACATACATATAACAACAATTGTACAACTTAGTTTAATATCACAGTTCGTTTAATTAATAGCAACTCTGTAACTCGTATTTATATTTGCCGTGTCTTCTTTCAGGTTCATCGTTTTGTCAATTTTTTGTTGTATCCTCAAGCTTTCAATCGTATATCTTTTCTTTTCCATGTTTTCTTTGTCCAATATTTTGACACTTTCAAAATCAGCTGAGTGTCCTGTTTCTAAAATATGTTGTGCAAGTGCTGTTGTCTCTTTTCCCCTCATTATGTCCATTTTATGTTCTCCCATTCTCGTCTCTAAGCTTCTCTTTGTTGTACCTATATAAATGAGTTCACAGTTCTTGTTGTCTTTTCCCTTGCATTGAATTTCGTACACAACATTGCTTTGTTGTTGTTTGTCAATCGGTGTTTTTATTTTAGAAAATATTGCATTTATTGTTTTGTTTGGTTTGTATGCAAAACATATGTTCCGTGATTTTATTGTTGTTTTTATGTTTTTGTAGTCAGTTAGGTTTGGTACATATTGTACACTGTAAAATTTTTTCTGTTTAGTGTTTTTATTATCAAGAAAAGCATCCCAGAGTACTAAGGACTGAGATCGAAAAATTCTTAACATACATATATGTTAATAAAAATTAAACCACTAAACTTACAGTTTTTAATCTTTTTTTCTTTGATTCAATTGTGATGAATTTATGAACCTTTTTGGAAACATTTCTATTAGAGATTTTACTGAGCTTTTTGTCACTTTGTTCGAACAGGTAGTCCATCTCCATTTAAAATCTACCACCCTTTTGGACACTTTTTTGTGCTCTTCAATTCTGTTTTAACAAGATCCCAATATCTCTCCACTGGCCTTAGCTCCAGGCAGTTTGGAGGATTTACCTCTCTTGATACAAGTAACATATTATTGTTCTTATACCACTCAAGACCTTGCTTACCATAGTAACAGGATACCAAATCAGGCCAAAAATAAGTGGACACATTAAGAAGTCCTATGAATGGAAACATCCTCTTTTGTAAATATTCCTTGATGTAAATTTCGGTATTTATAGAGCTTTTTGTATCAAATGTTTGGCTTCTTTAGCAGCAACTGCATATTGCCAACAACTTTTTGGGAAAATTTTCTGCTTTTGGGTCCTAAACTTTTCTACAACATTCCCACGAGCATCAGAGACATGCAAATATTGACCCGGAAGTTACGAAAAATTCCATACGTATGTTTCGTCATCCATTATGCAGCAGGTATATTTTTTGTATAAAATTTGACTTCAATTTCCGAGCTCTGTCTTTGGCCTCTAAACTATTAGCAGAGTTCCTGTGAGGAACTTTTTGAGCCTTGTAGTTTTTTAAACCTTCATTGGCTTTAACTTTCCGTGCCAAATAGTCCGAGTATTGAGCTGAACCGACAGCATTCCTACCAGATGTGTTGGGATCTCTTTTTAGAATGCTTTCTATTTATTGGCTCTAGAAACATCATGTGGACCATTCCTTCTACATGAACCAGGATTTCTATCAACGAACAAGTTCTCCCGATACTGTTTAATAACATTGGAAACAGTTTGACGGCAGATCTTTGATTGTTTGGCCAACTTTTTGTAGGACCAAATATTCAATAATTTTAGTACGCACTTTTTTCTAGTCACTCATTTTAATTAGATTAACAACAAATGAGCATAATTGACATTAAATAAAATAACTGTAATGCTTTACAAAGGTAACTTGATCAAAAAAAAAAAAAATCTAATAATACTAGGGTTAAAAGTTTTGATGAAAAACGTGTGTTAAGAATTTTTCGATCTCAGTCCTTACTAACAAGCGATGATTTAGCTGCAACATCGCGACAGTTTTGATCGAAACATTTCATAAGATGTTGTGATTATGATATAAATATGTCAACAGTAAATACTATAGAACAAATATCATTAAAAGTAGCAAGAACAAATATATTTTCAGTTTTCATTTCAATTTTCTCATAACAACACTTTAGGAGTGTTTTCTAATATAATCTTAAAAAAAAACAAGTAAGAGAGATGTATTCGGCTGGGCAGAATCTTATATACCCTTCACCAAACTATACTTCAAAATAAACATTTTAAATATTTTTAGGTAAACAAAATTTATTTTTTTTTAATTTTTTGGAAAAAAATTGTTCGAATTATTTTTTTAAATTTTTTATGTAAAATTTTTTTTATTTTTTTTAAATAAAAAAATTTAAAAAAATTTTTTTTTTTTAATATTTAGCGAAAAAAACTTTTGGTGAAAAAACTAATATGGTTAAAATTTCACACATACCCAGCAAAAATTTTGTGATTTTTTGTAATGGCAACTAATTACCACATGCCTTCTTTTGTAATGAGTGGTGGTTATTTTATTTACTAGAATATGTACTTATTTTTGTACTGGTTGGTAATGAACTGTTGCATTTAGCACAGCTATCTAGTGTGTTTGACTGGAAAACGAGACGTTAGCGGTTCTACACCAATCATTTTTTTGTTCAGATTATATTAATTTATATGTTAATGTTAAAACCATTGTTAACTTAGAATAAAATAACTCGTACATGGGGCAGTCAGTTAGCAGCTTGACTAGCAAACACTAGCAAATAATGTGACGGTTCGATACCCACACGAGGCAACATTTTTAAGTTTTTTTTTGTTTTAGCTACATATTCTTATTGTGAATGTAATACATATAATTGAGCTAAATCTAAGTATATTTATAAGTAGGACCCCTGAATTTTTAGAAAATCTCGAACAACGAGATATTTTTTGCTGGCTTACTAAGTAAGTATAGTTTTTGCTGGGTAGCCTCTCCAATAATACAGCTCTAGTGATTTTTGAAATATTTGTTATAATTCTTTAATGAATTACTATCTTTAAAAAATTAGGATGAACCAATCGATATCAGCAATAAGATGATTCAAAACTTATCTTAAAAGCTAAAAACCAACAGATCTATTGACTGTTCATGATCTAATGTTTTCAGCTACCACTTGGGAACAACATAAGTTTGATTTTCCAAAAGGGACATAACATTTGGTTAAAATTTTAACAAATACTCAGTTCAACATATAAAAACCTCTCCCCTTTGTAATGAAATAATTAGATTTTTTTAAAATTTCCTTTTTCCCACAAATAAAAATTAATAATTTCCTCATTGTTATCTCAACAGCTACGCAACCTTTTCATCATTCAATTAACTAAGACAAAATAAAATGAAAAAATCAACAAATAAATTCCCCAGCGAAAATAATAAATTGAAAACTAACAACTAAAAAGAAAGTAAATCCATTAAATTTATAAATAAATCAAATAATTGAGTGATGCCTTCTTAAAAGTCCCAAAGGAAATGTGATGAAAAAGAAAAAAAAAAATCCTTAAAAACAAACAAAAAACCTATATGTACAATTGAAATTCATAATTCCCCTACATACTCAAAAGTGCCCACATTCGCGCAAAACTCTTTCCACTTCCTATTTAACTTCCTTGAAAATAATATAACCAAAAAAAAAAAAAAATAAAAAATTCTTTGATACCGCACAATTATCAAGGGAAAAATTTGTCATACACTAACTTTGTACATGAGTGGAAAACAAATACGAATGAATTTGCAATTCTTGAAAATCAATGATAAGGAAGAAATCATTTATAAAGTTTAATATTAAGAAATGTTTGACATTTTATTGACAGTTTTTTAGTAAGAACATGAAATAAAAATTTGACTTATGTTTTTAGTACGGGAAACAGTATTTGATATATGTACGTTTGTTTTAATAATAGGTATTCTAAAGAAATTTAAAATTTCACTATGTGGATCTCTCGCTGTAGGTCCCAAAATGTCCATTAGAAATAATTCTCGCTATAAATTTGGCGAATTTTAAATAATATAGTGTTAAGTATTTCTTATTTGTTCGTTGTTGTGCGTCACATTCAAAAATGATGTTGCTTTAACAATTTTTTTTATTGGAATTTCTCACACATGTGCTTAGTGGGTTTTTTCCACTTTTTTTTTTTTTTTTTTGCATACTTTTTGATTTGTTAGCTTTTTAATTTATATTGAAAATATATCATAATGACAAACGAAATGTTTTGTCAATCTTGTCAGCCATAAACAGCACCTGTCGTCAACATATTAAATCATATTTTAGTTGCACCACGCACATTCTTTGTGTTTCTTCATCATTTATAAGGTTTTTTTCTGTCTGTCTGTGTGATTTGACCTGTCTTGTCTTAAATGCTGTTTATATTAAATTGTGTGTGTAAGTTTTTATCTGATTTTGTTATTTTTATTCTTGATGTTATGTTATCGATGACAACTAAAGCATGAGAAGTTATCACTTTGTTTTATCTAAACATACACATATGTTACACGCCGACACCTTGATACACCTCAATAGAAGTTTACTCGGTAGTTCTTAGAACTGGGTTACTTAGTTCTTACACAATTAAGAAACTCAGTTAAACGCTTAAGGTTCCCATTTGCACAAATGTGCAAATTTGCGCACCGTGTTTGTTTTATTTATCAATACTAGGATCGCCTGGTTGTCGAAATCTTCGACAACTTTTAAAACGCTTTTTACCACTTTTATGGAAAGAATTTTGAAACAATTTGTTTTATTGTGCATATCTAGAGAAAAAAAACTTTTTAAACCATATATGTTTCATAAATATTGGTGCGCTATACCACTCTTAAAAGTGTACCACAAAAAAACGTGTGGCCTATTTATATATAAGATATATACGAATGAAATGGTCCATGTATGTAATGATATCACGTGAGAACAGCTGTAGCCTCATTTTCACTTTTCATTTTTCTTAATAAGAGAAATTTTTTTAGAATCTTGCAAACTAACATTAGTAAATAGCTGATTCCAATGCATAATAAATCAATTCAAGTTTGTAGCGCAAACTTATCAGATTTGTGCAAATTAACACAGTCAGCGAGGCATTTAAGCCTTTACATGAGGACCCTTAATATCAGTATTTCATAAAACCTTTAATTCAAATTATGTATAAGCCTTAGAAATATATAAATAGGTAGTCGCAAGTAATTAGCAGTATATTTCAGTAAGTGTACATTAAGGACCACTCCTATTTTTCAAAATTTAAAAATAAAATTTTTTTTTTCAAAATTGTTTTCAATTTTTTTTTTTCGAAATTGTTTTTTAATATTTTTTTTTTCCATTTTCTAATTTTTTTTTTTTAAGTTTATTAGTGAAAAAAAAATCAGTTTGACAAATATTTTTCCGATTTTGACCCACTGTAGGTCCAAATTATTATAGCGTTGCAATTAGAGTTTCCAGTTCGGTTTTAACCGAAACCGCGGTTTTTCAAGGTCAAAACCGAAAACGAACCCGACAATTATTCTTTGGATTTGACCTTGAATCTATCTTCAGTAGAAAAACTCAAAATGTAGAAATGAGGAACAAACTTTTTCATCCAATATCTCTATAAACAGATCGGTAAAAATATCTCAAGATTACTTTAAATTGTATTACAATAATTGTTTCTGATAATGTAGCAGGCTACCTTTCGCAGGCAAGGAAACCTGGTAATAAAGAATGACACGAACTCATTAAAAAATATTGATCTACGAGTATTTCCTGACAATTAAACTTCAACTGACTGTTTATTTAATTTAAATTAAAATAAAAATAATGCAAAATATTTGTAACAATGATTTAGTTATTGTCAAATATCCGATAAAAGTATGGAGTACTAGCTGATCCGTTGTACTTCGCCACCCCAATTTTAAGAAAGAAATAGTACTATTCCCTTTGCTCCCTTTGCGAATTAATACTAATTCCAGGATATGATGTCTCTAGTTTGATGTTTATTGATTCATTGTAATGTGGATTCTACTTAGGTCATTCGAAACGTATTATTACAATAAAACAGTACCACAAAAAGACCCACAATATGTATTCGCACTCAGCATCATGATTCTGGGTCCATTTGTATAGAAAATGCTAAAGAAAGGTACCACTAAAGTCACCTTTAGTGAATTCTAACTCATTCAGAGTCATGTGTTCCTAATTTTTAATTTTTAGGTTTATATTATTACAAAATAGTCAAAAAGTATTATTAGTTGGAAAAAAGTACCTGTGAGTCCCCTTTTTAGATTCTAATAATATATAACAAAAAATCACAAAACCGAAATAAAAAAGAAACCGATCGATCGGTTTTCAATTTTTAAAAACCGAAACCGCGGTTTTGAAAATCTTCTGTTTTTTGGAAACTCTAGTTGCAATGGACTTTGAAGTATCTATCATTATATATCCATATTGTCTATATCAATAACATAGTAATCTAGATATAGATCAAAAATATGCCAAAAATCGAAATTGTAGCGACTGGGAATTCTCGATATATTGATGCATCAATTATGTTTGTTAGTTATTTGGGGGCTACGGAAAGTTGATTTCAACATACAGACGGACATGGCTATATCAACTTTGCTATCTATAACGATCCAGAATATATATACTTTATGGGGACGCAAATGAAAAATGCAGAAATTGCAAATGGAATGACAAACTTATATATACCCTTGCCACTCACGGTGAAGGGTATAAAAACATATACATTTTACACAAAAAACAACTTAGAACGGTGCACTTAGCCAAGCCGAATAGAAAAACAATATGAAAAACAGTATGAATATAACACAAGTTAAAATGGAAGAAAATAAGGACCATTTCTGTATGTTGATCCTTAACTTTAAAATAATGTACTTAATATGTGGCCACACGTATATCATATAACGATTTTACATCTCGTGGAAAATATTCCAAAAATGCCTTCCAAAAATGCAAATAAAATTCGAACTAAATTGAATTTCGAAAAACATGAAAAACCATTTTGTTAGAATTATATGAGGTTAGTTTAAACTAATTATGTACTTAAAAAAACTTGAATATTTTGCAAAACAAATTGCAAAAGTTAGACGATAATGTTAAACATGTCATTGAAATCGATTTTCAAACACATTTCACATGATACCAATATTTCATATATTTTTTTTTTTTTCATAAAAAAAAAAAATAAGAACAAATCTTAAAAAGGACAAAACTAATTTTCCTTGAAATCTGACAATTTCGAAACTTCGGTAAAAAAAATTTGAAAATGTAGAATTTAGGATTTGAAATAAGCATGAAATTTTATCATATTTATAGACACTATCCAATAAGATGGGGGTATATTGATATTGTCACTCAGTTTGTAACACATCGAAATAATCTTCACTGAGCCACAAAATGAACTTAGGTTCATTTTGTGGCTGCGGCATTTTTGAAATATAAATAAAAAATAAAAGTATATATATTCTGGGTCCTTATGAAAGTCTAAGACGATCTAGCTGTATCAGTCCGTTTGTCTATCTAACCGTCTGTCTGTCTGTTGAAAACACGATAGAGTGCAAACGAAAAAATCTAGCTGAAAACGGGCAATATCGATCCATGCTTTCACTTTGCTTTCATACAAATGTCCCCCGGGAAAGCTGTTTGAGCAGTTATAAGTAGGTTGATTATGTAGCAATCCTGATTAGTTTTAAGTACTCTGAAATTATACTGCAAATTATGGAGAAAATCTTCCGTCACTTTTCCCTAGTCCTCATAAAAGGTCCACCTCAGGAAATGACTTGAACATTCATAATTGTCTTATAATAATTAATATTGTGATGAAATGGGATATAACCAAGTTTTATAAAAACCTAAGTCTTTCTACCAACTTTGCTGAGGATCTGTTCATAATTCTCCCTACCATATGGGCAATTCCATATCATCGTACGTGACATTTGTATGCCTGTAGAGTGGAATAGATTTTGAAAAATAAGAGTATCTGAAAAATAATCTGGTCTTTATGTTCCATTCAGAGTGTACTATATTTATAAAAGATAATAAGTTCTTTCGAAACATTGTTGTCCAGAATATAGAGCGAAATAAGGGCATATCGTACGTGACATAAAACGGAAGTAATTTTGAGGTACATGTAGAAATATGTGAAAATTTGCGAATCGTGAGAGGAGTTATGTTTTCTTTTAATTTCTTACACTAAACCAAATATTTTCCTTTACATCCACAGATTTTCCTCTTATAGTTAATATATATTCTGTAAATATATGTATACAAAAACTAAAAAAAAATAATAGATAATATACATTCGGTTTCAATAAACAATTTGATAATATAAAAAAACAATCAGAGTCAAAATCATTTCTACTACCTGCTAATTGGGAGCTTAGTTTTCGCCGCAATTTTAGCCTAAAACATACCAATCAAATTAAAAAATTAAATATAGTCAGTTTAAACTATTATTTTTGCTTTTTCACATATTCTCCTATTCAAATCATCTTGAAAAAAAGTTTCAAGGATATTTGATTTTTCAGTCGTGGTAGTCATTGTCGTGGAATTGCCCAAATATCAGACAAATATTTGATTGTTACATATTGACGGTGGGTATACAAGATTCGACACAGCCGAATATAACACTGTTACTTGTTTTGGTATCAAATTGTAATGGGTTATCAATGTCAGAAATTGTTTATATTTTATATTTAAACATATATCGGTAAATGAAATATAAACACTATTTTTAATTAGATTTTTTTTCAAAAATTTCGACAAAGTATTGCGTATGTGCCAGATGCAATATTCCATACATACTTTATGAGTCAATCACTATCTAAAGATAAAGGACAGTGTTTAACTTTAAATTAATGGGTGTTTTACTTAAAAATGAGGGATTTACAATAGATGGCGTATTCTTTGATATAGTATAAAAAACAAAGTAATTTTTGCTTCGAATGTGTCGAATTTTGTACCAACAAATCGGCATGTGCGGAAAATTTTGCTGTACTTCTGTGCGCTGAAGCACACCGATTGCACACCAAAGCTTATGGTGAATGTGTTCCATTTGTTTCAACGTGCGAGAGATAGTTTGTGCGGTTCAGAAGTGGCGATCATGACGCGCAAGACAAAGATCGCCCAGGAAAGCCAAAAAAGTCTTCAAAAAAGTCTTCAAAAAAGTCTTCAAGAATTGAAGGCATTACTTCATGAAGATTGTTGTAAAACTCAACAAGAGCTTGATTCATCCAAAAGTAGGGAAATTGGGTACCATACAAATTCAAGCAGAGAGACCTTGAAAGACGATTTTGCATGTCCGAAATGGGGCTTGAACGCTATAAAAGAAAATCATTTTTGCTTCGAATGATTACTTGCGATGAAAAATGGATCCAATACGATAACCCGTGTAAGTGTGAGAGATCGTATATGAAGCCCGGTCAACTAGCTGAATCGGCAGCAAAGCCAAATATCCATGGCGCTAAGGTAATTCTCTGTATTTTGCGGGAGCAAAAGGGTTTTGCATCACCAGCTTTATAGTACAGACTATGTCCTGTCCGTCTACTATTTAATTCGATCGATGCATAGCGCTATCTCTTGAATGTGCTTCACTTTGGAATGGAGTATCCGATATGGTTTTGATTTGTTCTTGGTCTCAAAAGTTAAGTAGTTCTTTTGGCTAGGAATCATAGAAAACAGTTGCCAATACTAGAATAAATTTATAGTGTACAAATAATTCAAAATAAAAAAATCTAATTTTTTTCCCAAATTTTTAAAGTAAAATTTTGGATTTTAAATAAGCATGAAATTTTATGATTTTTTGCTATCAAATTATAAATTTAGCCATACATATATCGGTAAATTAAATACAAAAACTATTTTTAATCGGAATTTTTATTCAAAATTTTCAACAAAGGATCGCGTATATGCCAGCAAAGCCGTATAGACCATATGCCCGATGTGATTTTCCATCCTGTCTACTTTATGATGCAATAAATTCAAATAAATGAAAATCTAATGATAATGAACTGTGTTTTATTTTTAATTAAAATATTCTGGAATTTTAGGACTAGTATATAAATTAACAAAAATTAGTTAATCAATTGTAGTCCAGCAACTCTCTGGCGTTGCAATAAATAGTTACAGGTTATTATATTACTTTCTAGTCTCTACAACATATTTTAATCAATGGCAGAGACTGTAATAAGAAAATAATGTCAAAAAGTATCATGCACATTTGCCCACCAAAAATTAAAAAAAAAAAATCTTAATCATAAAAACCGGATAACCGACACACAGAAATGGCCTGTCGAATGGTTGAGAAACCGGTCGGTTTTCCAAACAGGGGAAAAAAGGTAATCCGGTTCCGGTTTTTGAATAATCTAATGACAATACATTATATCTATTGAGTACAATACGTACTACATAAAGAGATTTCTAAAAAATACTTAAACTTAATAACACACGGCAAATATTTACTTAAAAAAGCGTAACCACTTTTTTTAGCACAAATTTGATGTTTACTCCTACGAGTGTTTTGTAAGATCTAACAGCATCAATCAAATAAAACTAAATATTTGTTTCGACTCATCCAAAGATACGTTTTGGAAATAAATAAAAGAATTATAATATATTTTATTTAGTGGTTAAATTACCTACAAAAAAATTTAAATTTTGAGTTACCCAAGTTAATAGAGATGTAGAAATTAAAAAGGATACATGGCCACTACCAAAACTTAAAGGATATATGAGCAAAAATTTATCAGTATGTCTGTGTTTATTTATTAGTTGACTTTTAGATAAAAAGTTGTTTTTCTTTTAAGAATTCTGTTTATGTTTTCATGTGAGATAATTTTATTAACAATGTCTAATGAAAAAACACGTGAACATAACTGCAAGAGCGTAAGAGTGAGAGTATAAGAGAGAGTGAGAAAATCTGCATGTATTTTTGTTTTAAAAGTTTCAATGAAAGGGAAATTTTAAAGGCTGTAAAAGAGTTGTATTTAAATAGGGGAAATTTTATATAATACAGTTATAGGAAAAAAGGACATTATTTAGAGACCGTTAGAAAAATAACCTTAACTAAGGGGTGGTTATAAAAAAACCGTTAGTTTTAAAAATTGGAATGATGAATTGTTTAATACAATACAATATTTTATTAATCTGAGACATTTTCCGTAAGTATTCCTATAATTCTGTAATAATTTATTTATAATAATGACAAGAAGAATGCAGATATTTCACAGCTACTAAAATTAATAAACAAATTACTAGAGTATTTAAAAAGCAAGACAAGTCCGTAAAAATTATCTGATAAATCCAATAATTGTTTGTCAAGTAGATGTAGTCAATAGAACCATAAATTTTAATTTTCAGGCGACAAAAACATTCTGAAAAAATTGTGAAGGCTGCCGATTTGCATATTATATTACACCAAATGTAAATTTTAGAGAAGGCAACAAATAAAGTTAAAATACTCAATATTTTCGATGGTGGTAGTTTCAAAAACAATTCCTGTCAAATTGACCACATAAAGACAGGTTTCATTTGGAACAAGCGACTTGGGTGTCAAATTTTTTGCAATGTTTGCACCTTTTTTTTGGCATTTCTCTCCACCCAAACAAGAAAATTATTGTCAGCATCGAACTGAACATCAGCAACTTGATGAGCAGCTCTTTTCCCAACACCTGATATGCTAGGCTGCAGTGATAACGGCTTACCGAGACTTGGAACAGATGGTCGTCCTACAGAACGAAGGGAACAAGTCCAGCAGCTATTTCATCACGCAAATCTGTAAGCTGTAAAAGCAGTTCTTTAATCGGACACGTTTGTATAAAAAGAATGCATTTGTAAAGACCATGCCCACAAAATAGTAGAACAACCTAATCATAATATTGCGAGTCTTTGCTCAAATATGGTATCGACCCTGGAGACCATCCATTGGATCTACACCACCCATGCGATTTGGATAATTTGAGGGCAGTTGATTTCGATGAATTTCTTCTACTTTCCTATCATATCGAGGAACTTTTGATTGCTGTTCGCCAGTATTGATTCTTAAATAAAAGGTAAGTTTCTTAAACTGATATAATTCGGTTGAATTCCCATAAATTGAATTAAAATTTCTTTAACTAAAACGAGACAATTGGAGTGAAAATACATTTCCATTTAGATATAGATATTGTAGAACAATCTGCTACAAATTTTGATGCATCTTCTTAAGCCTCAATGAATTTAATGTAAAATTAATATAGACGAGAGGACAAACAAAACTCAAACCAGTAAATACGTCTACTCTTTGACCACGGGAGCAATCTTGTAAAATATTAAAAAAATATTTTAAAAAATTTGATTTTCATTGCATTAACAAAAATAAATGAATAAATATTTTTTTTAATTTAGACATATGAAGCTTCCAAGATGGGTTGATGATCGGTCAAGGAATTGTTTACAACCAACAAACTGGGTTCACGGAAAGCAGACTGAATCTGATTGGTGAAAGCACCAGGAAAGAAACGACCAGCAATGGAGGTAGTGTTTAGAGATCAAACATACAAAAACTCAAAATTTCTCAGTTTTTGTCCCTAAGAATATATACAACACTTTCATGTTACATTTGTTCAATGAGACTGAAATATATTTTTCCCCAGTGTATCATTTATTTAGTTTAATGTAACTATTAGTTCAAAAACTAGACAAAAATTTCTTTCCGCCGACAAAAAACATGTCAAGTGACAACATAATGGACATACATATTATGAGGAAGCCTTAACCTTACAAATTTTCTATTAAAAATTGAATCGTTTAAGTTAACTGAAGACAAGCTAAAAAGGTGCCTTTAACTTTGAATTAAAATTTAAAAAAAAAATATCCCTAAATCTACTACCCTAAAAATGCAGCTCTATATACAAAAATAACGGAATGCCTAACATACAACACTGTGTTGTAAACAAAATAACGGTTGTTTTTCAAACATTTAAATTACTCCTAAAGCGCATGTCCTCTCAATACTTACTCTCTCCAATAGAGACAATTCGCCTTAACTGTTTGCCGTAACCACAACAACAACAACATCCTTATAGGATTTCCACACGAAAAAACAAGAGACCGCTTTTTGTCATACACTGCTCTCTATTTCTCTCGTAATAGAGAATTTTCCCAACGACCTGTGTAATTTACAGAGTTCAATAAAACTTGTAAGAAGCAAAAGCCTGAAATACGAACAGGCCAAGCAAACGTTAGTTGAAGGCGTCTACAATTTAAGAAATTCAGTTATTTAAAGGATAGCGGCGAAAACGGTTGTTTGCAAAAGCAAAAACCTTAAACGGGAAATACTAAAAAAAAAAACAAACAATATTTAACAAAAAAAATATTAAGTCAACAAAAGAAAAAATACAATATAAACATATAAACAAAAAATTGTTTTAAGAAATATTAAATAAAAAATAAAAATAATTATTATTAAAAAAACTTAAATTTAAATAAGAATAATTTTCAAAATAAATTTCTAATTAAGTGCATATAAATAATCAATTTAAATAAAATATTAGTAATAACATAAATAAGTGTTTAAAGTTTAAGTTAAACAAAAATATATAAAAAAAATATACTAAAATAAAGTGTTTAAAAAATGTAATTATTTTTTATATTTATATTTATTTAATATTAAATAAAAACCGAAATCAATATTGAGTCAAGTTTAAAAAAAAAAATATATAAAAAAATGTGTTACAGTTTAAGGCTCACACACACACACACAAATATTGACATACACGAACTCACGCATATATTTATGCCACAATTCTATAACAACTTCTACTATTTAAAAAACAACTCAGGGCCAGGGCTGCTAAATATGATTAATAAATAGTACCAATAGAATGGGAAATATGTACTTTTTTTTCTTATACTTATGTGCACTTATTTCTTTTAACTTTGTGTTTATATTCCTGTAGAAGTTTATTCATTATTGTGACCAAGTTAAGACATTTTTAGAAATCTTTTCATCTGAGATTATCATCAATTTATGTTCTGTGCTTACAGAATATTTGAAAACTACTATATTTATTCTAAAAATGCTTAATTTTTATTTAAAATCAAGTAAAGATTAAACTAAATTGTGTTATAAACAGAAAAATTATTTCATTCGATGTTAAGATAATGATAGAATTGCGAACATTGCTTTAAAGCATGTTCACATTTGCAGAGTTAATCATTTCAATCTTGATAAAGCTCTAATCACATCACTTCCATCAATCATAAGTTTAAACAAAATCTTCTGACAACTTTATTTAAGTATTTCTTTAAATTTTTAATGCTTTAAAGAAATATAAATTTGTTTGTTGTCTTTTAATTATTAATCAGCTGTCTTTTAGTATCAGCTTAATCATCTCAAATGTAATGTGAACCGCTTTGATTAACTCAATCAACATTTTGCTTAAACGCGATTAAAAACTCAAGTCTGAACATAGCATGAAACTCTCAGGGAGTACATGATCGGTAAAGAATACAAATGTCAACGAAAATTATAAAAATTATAAAAAACGAAACAAATCAAATTAAAATAGAAAATGAAAGTTCATTACATGTTATTATAATCCATGTTCCTTGTTCTAATTATACCGATCAGTAATTTAGATGAACAATACTGGCTCTAATTTTTGTAACTAAAATAAAATAACTTGGAATATTTTTAATTTTTTTGGACTTATTAATTAAATAAATTTAATGAGGTATTTTTAAACTGACTCAAGTTTAATTTGTACCGAATACATTCCAAAAGTAATTACTATAGCCACATTTATTTATATTTAACTCGCATTTTGTTGAGAAAAGGTTTTCGTGAACTTTTTTATAACATGATATTTAAGTTACTGAACAGACAATCTAAAGTGAGATAAATGATCGGATGTTTATTTCATAATTAAGAGGAAGGTATGCCGTTAATATGGAAAAACAACATCAGCCAAATGGCCACCACGACCACGCTTACAGGACCATATTCTTTTCATTAAATTTTCCACAACCAAATCGCAAAGTGGCTGGCCTATGTTCTCGATTGTGTAGCAAGTAGCGCCGTCATGTTGAAAGCAAACGTGGTCCAGGTCAATATAATTTGTAGAATGCCCAATTCCAAAGAACGACGAGGAATGGACAAAGCTGGGTTTTCTTCAACACTTTGGGCTACAGCAGCAATATTCTCAGTTGTTCTTGAGCGACGGGTTTTATTCTTCACATCACTCAAATTTTTCCACCAATTTCTGTATTGCGGTCCGACAAGGTGCTTCACGATCACCCAAAAATGCTTTAGTTTTGCGAACTGTGACTGCAAGATTTTTACCATATTTGTAGTGAATTTTAATAATTTCAAATTTTGAAAATGATCGTTCCATTTTTAGTAATGGCGTAGTTGCTACTTGTCATATATCAAAAAATAAAAGCTTTAAAAGTCACAGCTACCGAAATACCGTTATAAAAATTATTTTTGCTGCATTTGGTTTGGTTATCTACACAGAGAAAACAGTATCGTAGTAGCAACCGAATTTGTTGCCAATCGAATGATTCGATTGCACACACAGAATTTTTCGGTTCTATCCAAGGAATGTCAGTTGATAAAGAAGAAATTTAGTTGAAGCAACCAAACTTTTGTTACTCTTTCTAAATTTTTGTAGTCACAATTTTAAAATACGGTCACTAATGTAGAATCATTCGAGTGGCAACAAATTCGATTGCTATCACTAATCTGTTTTCTCTGTGTATATAACTAAGATTTTTCAAATAGGGCAATCGTATGGGGGCTAGGAGCAATAATAATCGACCGATTCTATTCAAATTCAACAGACTTCGTCCTTGGGGCAATAGAAAAGGTAGTACCAAATTTTGTCGAATTATCTTTGAAATTGCGGCATGTAGCTTGATCATTTACCAGGTTTACTATGGTATCCTGTATAATTATTTAAAGATAAATCTTCATATAAGACTTCACAAATATTATTCTTGACCTATACGAAACTGTTATTGAAGTTAGCATACGGTTAGTATGTCTGTTTGTGTAGATCATTCTCACATCCAAAATACAAAACTGAAATTGAATTTTTTACAATTTTCCTAAAAATTTTTGTTTTGAATACATATCAGTACAAAAAAATGTATAAGCGCAAATGGAAGACAACTTTAATACTTTTAAAGAAAATGCAAGCCTAATCAGATGAAAGGATATAACATATCAGTGAAATTGTTCAAACTAATACATAATTAATTAGATATAAGCTTATGTACAAAAAAATTGTACATGCTTATTTACTTTAACAATTTAAAATTGTTTACAAATTTGTTTAACAATATTATGGTCAATGTTATTATCAATATGAAACAAGTATCTGCGACAACTACTTTTATGACGAAGGATTTACCAAGATATGTTGTTCTCGGCTTATGGTTATCTTAATCGAAGAAGAACATCTTATGATTCATCATGAACATGTTTGCCATAAACATGTATTTATTTACTACAATCGTATTTATAATTGCTATAATCATGTGGATGGCAACTTTACATTATTATGGTTACCACAATCATATAAATATTTACAGTGACCATAATATTGTTAAAAAACGTGTAAAAATTTTGATATGGTTACAATTAACATGTACAACTATATTTGTTTTCTTTAAACAATAAATTGGAATTTTGTCTATTTACATAAAGGCTTTTATATTAAAAATACTCATCTAAAGGTATGATCAAAGATAACAAATATTTACACAAAAAAGCTTAAGCACTTTTTTTAGCACAAATTTGTATGACGTTGTTTACTCTTACAAGAGTTTTGTTGGATCAAACAGCATCTAATAAAATAAAACTAAATATTTCTTTTGAAATTTCATAAGAAAAAGGAGTTTTTGAAATAAAAAATAGTATTAAAATATATTTTATTTAGTGGTAACGCGATTTTAATCAAATATTTGTCATGTGTGACCCTACCTTAAGATTATAAGTGAAACTGTTATTCGATTTAGTTTACTTTCAAAATACAAAACTGAAATTAGTGATATTAACCTAGAATTTTTATCATAATCCTAAGCATTTTGGTATTGAGAATTATTATAATCGATGTAGTAGAAAGAATGTTATAAACCAAATTAGGATACAACTTCGATGGAATGTAATAATTACGAATGCTGATTACGAATCTGGCATAGATTTTAAAAATTCAGTATTCACTGATTTGTGTTGGCTAACAAAATCCAATGAGTCGCAGTCGAAAAAAATATAAAACAAAGCATGAATTTGTACTTTTGATAGTTGCTGTAATTTTTAGGCTGTTTATGAGAATACATCAATACCATAAACAGATTTTATATCCAAAACCGAAAACAGGTCAATCGGTTTTTTTTATTTTTTAAAATCATTTGGATTTCAGATTTTCTGACAAACCTGTGTTTTTAAAGTTTTTTTAAAACATACTACTTAAAGATATTTTGATAACATTATTCAAAATATTAATTTATTTTTTAGAAAATTTTAGCATTTAACAATATTTTGTAAAATAATTTGAAGGTTGTTGGAAAACACTATAATCATCAGGGCGTGACAGTTGGATGATGAAACAGTTTAAAAGAATTTTCATTTTAAAAAAATGTCTTTCTTTTTATGAAATGATTAATTTTGTGTACACATTTCATAATATATTAACTAGAATTGATGGTCAAATCAAATTCCAAAAAAGTCAAAATTTTCAATTTACATCTGATTGATTTAGATCCATATATAATTTTTTTGAAAAAAGATTATGTTCTACTTTGCACATCTTATCAATAATTGGTTTATTTACTTCCAAAAAAGTCCACTTCTCTACCTTTCTCTGCCACTTGATGTAAAATATAATAAATTGTTCACGATGAAAATAGATAAAATATGAAAAAAATTACAAATGTTTTTTCAAGGTAGTTCTTTTATTGTTAACATTTTGAAATAACTAAAAGCCAGATTTTCAATTGGGGTTTAATGTATTAAATCCAAATTTAACGTAATTCAAAATAAGTCCTAAAACACTAATAGCTCATGTACTTTTTCTTTGGCCAGTGTAAATTTTTTGTTTTAATTTTATTCCACATACGTTATATAAAGCAATAGAATAAAGTTAGACGACTTCAATATTCAAAAATGTAAAATTCGGAAGGATTTAGTACATAATTATTAACATATATCTTATTATTCTTCACAAAACTTAAAACGATGAACAGTTTTTAAAATTTTTCAATTAAATGCCAACTTGCTGATAAAACTATTAAAAAACATGGGTTTTTTTGAAAATGAAAAGTGGAAACTATAAGAAAATGTTTGCAATAGTGCATATTGTGGTTCTGTATATCAACAATAGGTCTTCGGAAGTTTGTATTTGCAGTTCCTGGGAATAGAGCCTCGGAGAATGCCCTGTTTTGGGATTTCGATGTTTTAGATTATTTGCACAACTGGATAATGGTTTTCATTAGTGCCTTGGATCAGTTGTGATGAATAAAAAAACTGAACAAACGATTTCTTGTTTTAAATTTGTAGACGTTATGCTTAACAGTAATACCGCTCAAGCCATCAAGGTACCACTTCAAGGTACCAAAAATAAAAGTAAAATAAAAGCACCAACATTGTCATCCCTGACTCATGTATTTCTGTTTCCTTGTATTTATAGTTGTTGCCTATGTCAATGTGTATGTGAGTAAATGGCACAAGTATGGGAGAGAGCTTATGTTGGTGTGTGAATATAAATGAATGAAATGAATGTGTGTCATATGTAGAGTTGCCAGGTACTTTTTAGCGATGTCAACAACAAAACTTAAAAACATACCCGAAAATCCCCAAATATTATTTTTTATTTAAATTCTACAGAAAAATTAAGCTACATAGTAAATTAGTAGATCAAAAGCCTTTTTAATTAAGTATTATAAACACTAATGTTCCCAGAAGTCAAAATTCTTATGAATTAGTCAAAATTTATTTAAGAGACTAGAAAAAACTCCACTACATCTCGTAACAAATCATTTCAAGTTGTATGTTAAATTTAGTAGTGGTATCTTTTGTAGCCACACATTTAGCATAAACAGCAGATTTGAGATCATATAATTCGAACTTACAAAAGTACGTCTGGCCTTGGATTGACCATTAAAATATATAATGATCTGCACATGAAATCCTACAATCAGATGTTCTGGAAACACAGCTGTAATTATTAGTACTTGAATGTATTGAACATCTATTTTTTGTATTTTAAGAACATGAATCAAGTTCATTTATTGTTTTTATCGATAATCTTAAGATATTCTAAAATATCCCCAAAAGCCTTTCAAAATCCCCATTTTTGTTGACAAATCCTCAAGACTGGCAAACCTCATCAAGTATACTTCATACATGTATGTTGTTGTTATATACATATATATTTTGAAAATGAAAACAACAACAAATTTGTTGCGGCCATTACCATCAACTTGTGCTTTGTGTGGCGCTATTAGTAGTTTGGCTGTTTGGTTGGTTGTTTTTTTCTTAAGGTTGAATACTCCTGTACATGAGCATGCATGCTCGTGCATAAACACATGTATGACTACTGTATGTAAATGTATTTGTGTGTGTTTGTGTGTTTATGTGTATGTGTCTGTTTGTGATTTCTTGTATTTGTATTATTGTGAAGTTCAGTGTTAATAACAAATTTAATTGCTTTCGATTTTTTCCAATACTAGTCCATGGAATAAATAGCAAAAAAAAAAAAAAAAAAGAAAAAACTAAATTACAAAGTAGAAAATAAAGAAAAAAAAAACGACAACAGCATATTAAAAGTATTGACATATAGTACATGCAATACAAAGAAATTAAAGTTAATAAGAAAACAATATAAAATTTAACTAAAATAAATTAAATTATATAAAAATAAACGTGTCAAACACGCACACTTACCTTTTTCAAGGAATTTCAAATAACAACATCAACAAAAATATACCTAGAACCTTTTCAACCTACTTCAACCTCCCTGCTACAACTTCGTTATTTATAAAAACAAAACAAAAAGTGAAATAAAAAAACAAAAGCAAAATAATAAAAAAAATACAATTTTTGATGAGTTTACAAAAATAAAAGATATTCTACAACACGTTTACATGTAAATTAAAAACAGAGAACTTAGAAATTGAAGAGACAGAGACAGAGAAGTAAACAGAACCTGAGCTGCAAAAAAATACAAACATAACAAGTAAGCAAAATGAAAATACCTTACAATTATAAATAAATTAGATTAGATTTTGAGTCTATAATTTAGGGCAAATGTGACAAAAACAACTTAAAATTAATGGTTACAAACTGTAACAGAACTGTTTTAATGTTGTCAATAACAACAAACCCTGAAGCATTAACAACTTCATCGGCTTTGCCATTTACTTATTTATTAGAATATGTATAGATAATTTGATTTTGATAATTTGATTAAAACTAAATTATGAGATTATGGAATTTATGTTCACTTATTTCTTGAATTCAGCTAAAAGGAAATGGAAATACAAGATTAAGTTTATAGAACGAAGTGGCAGCAGTTGTACTTAGTATTAGTAGCAAATAACAACATGGCGTTTGTCTCGTAATGAGAGTGTATAAATTCAAAGTTTGTGTTGCTGTTTGGAAATTTATATTTTAGTTTGAAACATTTTTGGTCACACTAAAGTTTGTTAGGGTTAATTTCATGTTTTTAAGGACTCTTAGAGTTATAGAAATTTTATATTATATTTGAAATCAATTGAAATTATCTAATAAAAGAATTTGATACTTTTAGTACCTTCAAAACTATTTGACTAATCAAAATCAATTTATATCAATAAATAAATTATTACAGCCTTATTCATAATGACATTTTCATTTTATCTAAGGTTTATAAAACAAATTTTTAATGGATATTATGTTTTAGAAACAGAACTTAAACAAAGAACATTTATATTGCATGAATATTATAAAAAACATGTCCCAACTAAATTATCACAGTAAGAAAATTTATTAAAAACTTTGATGGACATTGCCTATGAAGTGCTTTATGGGTCCAATTGTTTGTCAATATCAACAAAATGTGCTTTCCAATTCGAAGATAGCTGAAGAAAGCACAAGTAAAATCCAGAAATGGTAAAATTTTGATGCTATTGACATACAGCAGAATTTACCTATAAAACGGAGGCATATCCAGATATAGGGGTTTCCTACAAGAGGCGTTATTTTGGTATTCAAAGAAAAATTTAATTTTTTTTGAGATAAATGATCGGATGTTCATTTCATAATAAATAGGAAGCTATACCGTTAATAATGAAAAACAATATCAGCCAAATGGCCAGCACGACCACGCTTACAGGACCATATCCTTTTCATGAAATTTTCCATAATCAAATCGTAAAGTGGCTGCCCTATGTCCTCGATAGCCTCACGAATTCTATCTTTGAGGTCTTGAATAGACGCTGGGCTGTTGGCGAAGACCTTATCTTTCACGTGGCCTCAAAGGAAGAAGTCGCAAGGTGTTAAATCACAAGATCTCGGTGGCCAATTGAGATCACCTCTTAGAGAGCTAACACGGTCCGGAAACTTTTCCCATAAAAGAGCAATCGTTTTGTGGCTTGTGTGGCACGTAGCGCCATCTTGTTGAAAGTAAACGTTGTCCAGATCAATATCATCCAACTTTGACCATAAGATACGGTGTGATGGAATGCCCAATTCCAAAGAACGACGAGGAATGGACAAACCTAGGTTTTCTTCAACACTTTGGGCTACAGCTGCAATATTCTCAGTTGTTCTTGAGCGACGTGCACGGGCTTTATTCTTCACGTCACTAATTTGTCGCAACAGCTCAAATTTATCCACCAATTTCTGTATTGCGGTCCGATAAGGTGCTTCACGACGACCCAAAAATGCTTTAGTTTTTCCGAACTGTGACTGCAAGATTTTCACCATTTTTGTAGTGAATTTTAATAAATTCAGTGCGCTTTTTAAGCGTATATCGTTTCATTGTTAGTAATGGCGTAGTTTCTACTTGTCAAATGTCAAAGAATAAAAGCTTCAAAAGTGACAACTACCGAAATACCGGGTGATTCAAAAAAAACACCTCTTGTTGGAACACTTTTAGTATTTAAGCCAACACAAATGAACACTAATTTAACTTACAAACTACCTTTCAGGACTAGACTAGACATATAGCCATAAAGATACTTCATATCTATGAAAACTAAAAACAAAGTCCAAATTGTTCAAGCAATGTGTTCTTGTAGGAATAAATGAAATCAATTCTTAATAACAAGTACAATATGGCAAAAATGGTGAAGTTTGTAGAGAAGAACGCTAAAAAAGCAATCATTATTATTAATAGTACAGCTAGCAAAATCTGCACTCTGAACATTTACTTGGTGGTATCTAGGACCACATAATCCGGTAAACAATCCAGAAAGTATTCTTAAATCGCTATTTTTGAGCGATAGCAAATTTTGTGATCTTCTTTTGTATAAAATAATGAATCGTTTGACCTGCCTGAGTCCAGATAAGTTACGCCAATGCCGGCAAATTCCAATTCAACACAAACTCGAAAAGAAAATGCGCCGGGCGCCTCTATTGGCCAAGCAATCGTCCCGATCCATCCCAGCAAGTCACTCATGACCAGATACTCATCACAATGTCATATTATTACATTCATTGAGATCATTCAAAGATGTAAAGCAGTCCATGACGAGTCATAGGAAAATATCTCTCTTAGTGCCGCCTGGCTATCTCACATAACAAATACCCTTACGTCCATCAATCTCCTTCTAAAACACTCAGCAGAGCATATTAGGAAATTAAGATTGGCCTGACCACTGATGTCTTTCAGGTCTATTTAGATTCCCAATACCAGATACCAAAGTAGGTAATACGTAGTGTTATACTGCAATACTAGGATCATTTTTAAAGATTCCTAGAATCCGCATATGCCCAACCAGATCTCCGGCTTAGTCCCGGATATAGCCTGTAGTCTGAACTACCTGAGAGGGATGTATAGGATAGCACCCAAAGCGTAGGGAGAGGGAGTTCCTATGGGCACATCAATGGAAACACAATTGAGCCAAGTAGTGATCTAGCAGTAACTACTTCCACTTTGTTCCATCAAACGAAGGCAGCACATGTTAGTATTGGTCTTATCACAGTAAAAAAAGACCAGTTAATCCGCCTTGGTTTTAACCCCCACGTTCGCATAGATTATCCTAAAAGCTCTATTGGTAGTTTTGAGCAAGTAAATATTCCTCATTTAAAACTTAATAGATGAGCCATTAAATCAGCTTTATTAGGCTTAGAGCAATACCTCCAGTAAGTGTTATAAGAATGGTCTCGGCTAGGTTGAAGGTTATCCCTCATTCTTCGCACCACTTGACGGAAATATCAAGAGTGATCTACATGCGTTACGATCTCTTTCGGATTTCCGACACAGTAACACACGCAGAAAAATAATATAGTTGGGCATTGTTACTGTAACCATTGCAACATTTGTGCGTAATTACTGTAAACATTTTAAAATTTTTAACAATATTATAGTCACAGTAACTATAAACATATATATGTTTGTGACAATCATTTATATGATAAATAATTTTATCATAATATGTTGTTCTCAGATTATGATATAAGAGCATCATAATATGGTAAATCCTTCATCATATAAATGGTTGTCACAAACATATATATGTTTACTGTAACCATATATATGGTTGAAATATTCATGTGAATCATAAATTAACCACAATCATATATATAGTTACTGTGACTATAATATTGTTAAACAATTTTGAAATGGTTACAGTAACCACGCACAAATGTTGCAATGGTTACAGTAACAATGCCCAACTATATTTTTTTTCTGCGTGCAGATACTACCAGCTCGTCGGCGTAACCGTATTTACGGATGACTAATAGTTATCGGTATCCTAAAATTTATGCAAAATTTCATAGCTGACTGTAGAGTTTTTGTAAAAATTAAGCATTAGACGAGAGAACAACGAGTTTACATTGTTGAATAATATTTAAAAAAATATTCAATAAAATCATGCTAATGTATGTATGTATTAATGCTAGAGGGTTCATTAGACCATAGTTTTTCGAAAATAAAGCTGGTCAAGCAGTGACTATTACTGCTGATCGATATCGAGACATGAGAACAGAATTCTTTCTGCCTACGTTAGACGACATGTGATTTCAACAAAGACAAGGTGTCACATGCCATACAGCCCATGAAATAACTCAATTACTGCATGATACATTTCCTTGTTAGTGAACAGAATTGGTGACTCAGATCGTATAATTTAACACCATTGGAATTTTTATGTCAGAAATCTTTATCAAAAAGCCAATAACCACCCTCGAATTGAAGAAAGTTTGTGCTGATTTAATGAATTTCAGCTAATAACATTAATTTGGAATTGTTTGCAGATTGACTAGCGCTGAATTTTAAATTATGAGACACTTTCAAATGCACGTTTTTGATATTTCAGTTTATAATAGAACACTATCAATAAGTAAATAAGAGCAAAGAATTGTTATCTGAACAGCAATCAATCAATATTTGTATTTTTTGAAAAATAGAACGAAAAGTACTTTATAATTAAACGGGCACCTAATATATTTTTTATTTCAGGTGGAGGGTATTTTATATTCATCACATAAAGCATCTATTCATAATTTTATGAACTGTTAAGGACTGAGAACGAAATATTTTTAACATACATATCGCTGCACCAACGTCTTAATTAAAAAAAAAAGTCGTTTCGAGAAAAACGTCTTTGAATGTTTTATGACATTTTAGTATTTCTTAAATAAATTTTCAACAAATCATGCGATTTCAGAAATAAAACCTGACTTAAATAGTAGATGTTAATACCTTTCTAATCTGTATTTATCCCAAATTTTTACATGTCAAATATTCGAAAAACATGAATTCTAATTTTGATGTTTACAACAAAAAAACACTCACACATAAAATAATTGACATTTTTGAAAACTGTAAAACTATATGAAAGACTATAGAACGGAGCATATTTTGTATTACTCAGTTCAAAAAACACGGATTTTGAGTTATGACGTTGTTGCAGCAAATAAACGATATATGTTAATAAAAATGAAACCACTAAACTCACAGTTTTGAATATTTTTTTAATTGATTGAAATTGTTGTTAAAATTTACAAAAAAAAAAAAAAATTATTTTTGTAGTTCTAATCAATACTGATGAAATGTTGAACCTTTTTCGAAAACCCTTCCATTATGGTTTTTATAGTGCTTTATGTCACTTTGTTCGAACAGGTCGTCTCCGTTTAAAATCTACCACACTTTTGGACACATTTTCTGTGCTCTTCAACTCTCTTTTAACAAGAGTCCAATATCAATAAACTGGACTCAGCTCCAGGCAGTTTCGAGGAATTGCCTCTCTTGGTACAAATACCACATTATTGGTCTTGTACCACTCAAGACTTTTCATACCATAGTGACAGATGCCAAATCAGGCCAAAAATAAATGGACACATTTTGAAGTCTTATGAATGGAAACATCCTTTTTTGTAAACATTCCTTGATGTAAATTTCGGTATTTATAGAGCCCTTTGTAACAAATGTTTGGCCTTTTTGCCGCAACTGCATATTGCTTGCCATACCAAGAACTTTTTGGGAAATTTTGTCTGCTTTTGGGTCCTTAACTTCTCTTCAACATTCCCTCGATTCCGAAAAATTGTCCATACGTACATTTCATCATCCATTATGCAGCAGGTATATTTTTTGTATACAATTTGACTTTGTCTTTGGTCTCTAAATTTTTTTCAGACTTCCTGTTAGGAACTTTTTGAGCCTTGTATGCTTTTAAACCTGTATAAGATTTAACTTTTCGTACCAAATAGTCCGAGTACTGACCTAACCGGACTGCTTTCCTACCGGATGTGTTGGGAACTCTTTTGAAAAAGCTTTCTACTTTTTCGGCTTTAGAAACATTATTTGGACCATTCCTTCTACCTGAACCAGGTTTTATATCAACGTACAAGTTCTCCCGGTACTGTTTAATAACATTGGAAACAGTTTGATAGCAGACCTTTGATTGTTTGGCCAACTTTTTGTAGGACCAAGTTGGGTTTTGTTGAAAATATTTAATAATTATAGTACGTACTTTTTCCTGGTCACTCATTTTAATCAGATTAACAACATATGAACATAATTGATATTAAACATAATAACTGTCATGCTTTAAAAAGGTAACTTGATCAAACAAATAATCAAAAAATAAAATAAAGGTTTTAATGAAAAACGTGTGTTAAGAATTTTAGGGTCTCAGTCCTTATAATATACAAACATATGTATTTAAACATAAATCTTTACAAAGCATAACTGAATGACTATTAAGATAACATCTTAAAATACTCTCTAGGCTTTTACAAAAGCATCACAAAGTATAAATTTAAAAAAAGTTTAATATTCACAAATTTCACAAATTTCACCAAGAACTTCTTTATAAAAACATCTCTAAAAATGTTAATACCTCTCTTGTAAAAACAAAAAATTTAAATCTTGTCGCTAATGCTTTTCTTTAGTAAAATTACAATTTCCTTTTGGTTGCAAAGTAAGTTGAAAAGGATTTGATCAATCAGCGTGTATAAGTGTCATTAATAAACATAAAATTCAATATAAATCATAATAAAATCTAACGTACTGAGAGCGTATGAGTTTTATTTTTACATTCCTAGAAATTCAACATAAATCATACGACACGCTGCTCTAAGGGAATGTATTTATATATGTATGTATGTACATCTAGAAGATGTTACTTTAAGTTTAGGGGTGACTTGTACAATCTGTATATTTTCTTTTAAGTTAAATAAGGAATTGAAAACAAATCAATCAATTGGTGATTTTGAAAGAGGCGAAAAAGTTCAAAAGTTAATATGGTTCATTTATCTATATTTAATGAAAATAGATGTGTGAATAAAAAAGTTAATGGCTTTTGTTATTTACCAGGGGAATTAAGATAAGGAAACGGACATGTTTCAGACAAAAGTTCATTAAATGAGAGAAAGCATTAAGTAGAATAATTAATTCAGAGAGAAATTCCTTAATCTCTTTTAATTTTTTTAATAAATATGATTTAATATATTAACTTTTGTTTATATATTATTTACAAATTTAAATCCTGGAAATTTTTCTTAAGCATCTAATTTAAGAAATAAAAATGAAAATATAAATAACACAAACATTTTGTTTACGTGTGTCTTTCGTTTTTTATGTGATTTCGAAATTGATTTGTTAAAATAAATGATGAGAAAAAAAAAACTCATAACAATGTGAATTACAACTTTATCCATAAAAAAATACAAAAACATACATAAACAGCACAGTCACACGCATCCTTAAAATCGTAAACACATATATATGTATATTAGGGTGGCCCCATTTCTATAGAGGAAAATTAAAATGTCTATGCTACCAATCAAAATAAAAGCTTTGTTCGTTCAACCCCCATTATCACGAAGCCTGGTTAAGAGTTAACAAATAGTTATACTGTCGGTTAAAATAATTTTTGTATGAAAACTGTCAGTATAACTATTTGTTAACACATAACCAGACTTCGTGTTACTGGGGGTAAGGAGACTATATATCAACAGTTTTGTCCTGGAGTCAGCCTTTGCTGAGCTGGTTCAAATAAAAAAGCTGATTTGTTTAATATTTCTCGCAAAGGATACATATGGGTATGCCGTCTCTGAATTCCAATGCAAAAATATATATTCCATCCAAAAATAATAAAAGTTTTGTAATTTTTATACTCTTCAAGGGTATATACAAGTTTGTAATTTCTACATTTTTCATTTGCGTCCCATAAAGTATATATATTCTGGATCGTTATATGTAGCGAAGTCGATTTAGCCATGTCCGTCTGTCCGTCTGTATGTTGAAATCAACTTTCGGTAGCCCCCAGATAACTTACAAACATAATTGATACATCAGTATATCGGGAATTCTTCCGGCTCGGTCGCTGTTTAAAATCGTGAAAATCGGCTCAAAGATGGCTGAGATATAAGAAAAAACCGGGACAACCTCGATTTTTGGCCTATTTTTTATCTATATCTGGATTAATAAGTCATTAATATAGACAATATGGATACCTAATGGTAGATATTTCAAAGTCCATTACTACGATTTATATAAGGCTATAGTAATTTTGACAATGGGTCAAAATCGGGAAAATTATTTTTTAAACCGAACTTTTTTTTTCACAAAGTATTTTTTTTTTTTCACTAATAAATTTGGAAAAAAATTAAAAATAAAACAATTTCGAAAAAAAATTTTTTTTTTTAAATTTTGAAAAAAAAAAAATTTTTTAAATTTTGAAAAAAAAAAATTGGAAAAAAAAATTTAATTTTATTTACTTAAAAATATTTAAAATTTTTATTTTAAAGTATAATTTGGTGAAGGGTATATAAGATTCGTCACAGCCGAATATAGCGCCCGTCCTTGTTGTTTTTTTTAAATTTCGACAAAGAATAATTTAAAGTTATTATTTAAAATGAATAAGTTATAAACCTCACAGAAATTTACCGAAACAAGTATCTTCGTTTTTTAAAATACAATCTATTTCGAATTATATTTACATTTTTCGAAAACTCTTTTCTAACCGTTCTGATGATACTCACTTTATGCGATAAATGAAAATATGCTGTTACTAAATAGTTCAAAATTTATTGTTTGACAGCCTTATTAAGGACCTTTCATTAAGCGCTACTTATATTTAATTTAAATAAAATAAAACAAAATGTGAGTGACATATCATCGCAATTTGTTATTCGTTTTAAGGCCTATCGATGGCATTATGTATAACATTATACAATTCTTTACTGGATGGCGCGCATCTGAAATGTAAAATTTTTCATGACTCTGGCTCAGGTCGAATTTGACCGCTGTGAGTTTTGGATTATTCGTAACGACCATTAACTTAAGAAAATCTCACAAGAACCAGTTTAATGGCGTCAAATCGTACAATCTCCGTGACCAGTTCATATCACCTACACTTGAGATTACCATTATAATAGATGGCGCAACTTAAGTAGGTACATGTAAGGTGGAGTTTTTTTTAACGAAAATGAACTACGCATTTGATAACCCGTAATTGAGGAGACATATCAAGGTTGCTGGCAGTATTAACGAGCACTGGATTCTAGCAAGCATGAAAGTCGCATTGAACCCCCTTTAACCAATCTCGTAGCTGCACGTAGAAAAAAAAATAGTTGTACATGTTTACTGTAGCCATTTCAATATTTGTAACAATATTATAGTCACAGTAACTATTTATATGATTGTGGTAACAATAATATGGTTAATTTACGATTCACATGATTGTATCAACCATATATATGGTTACAGTTATGATATCCATAAGCCAAAAGCAACATAATAAGGTAAGTCCTTCATCATATAAATGGTTGTCACAAACATATATTTGTTTACTGTAACCTATATATGGTTCATACAATCATGTGAATCGTAAATTAACCATATTACTGTTACCATAAACATATAAATAGTTACTGTGACTATAATATTGTTAAAAATCTTGAAATGGTTACAGTAAACATGCACAAATGTTGAAATAGTTACTGTAAACATGCACAAGTCCTTCATCATATAAATAGTTGTCACAAACATATACATGTTTACAGTAACCATATATATGGTTGATAGAATCATGTGAATCGTAAATTAACCATATTATTGTTACCACAATCATATATAGTTACTGTGACTATAATATTGTTAAAAATGTTGAAATGGTTACAGTAAACATGCAAAACTATATTTTTTTTCTGCGTGTAGGTTTCCTTGGAGAGAAATATGAAAAAATCATAAAAATTACTTAGCAAATTCTAAAACCAACACCAGAATCTTGAGAAATTGCACCTCAAAATAAATTTAACTTTTACACTTTAGTTAAGAATATAAAAAAACAGTTTTTGGCCCTCCTTAATGTAGATCCATCCACATAAATTCAGAAATAAATAAATTACACATGTAGCCAAAATAACATCACGAATATAAGTCTATTATTTATTTCATGGGAAATCCGTAATATAATGAAGCTGTATCATAAAACCAAATGTTTCCGTTCTATTAGAATTCAAAAATTTACATAAGAAAACGTAACGAAATTAAATAAAACATAAAAAAAATAAAATCCTAAATAGCAAGAAATATGCGCATAAAAACTGTCTGACTTCAAAAGATAAAACGCGGACACATAAAGATGGAATTAGATTAGTGAGAGTGGAATTTTAAATTTAAAAATATTTTTGACTTAATAGCTGGTGTGGCTGAATAACAGGCAGAAAGGACACAAGAACAGAAAGTTAGTGTCTGTATGTATGTTCAAGATGAGGGCTTTTATGGGGGAGTGAAGTTAAATTGGCGAATCTTTACCAAAAACTTAGCTAAATGGCATATATACAACAACCATGTTTAATAAGAAATTTTCCATGTTTAAGATAATATTAAGAATATGATTTATAAGCATTTATTTCATAAATATTAAAATAACACATAGGTACATATATAATTTAATTTGTATTTTACAATTTTGAAACAAATTACTGTCATAGCCCAACTAAGTCTATAGCCTCAAGTAAACTGAACATATATGTAGGTATTATTCAAATTTTAAGAGGTTCTATCAAACAAAACTTAAATCTAAGAACATCATTACCCTTATAATCCTTTAATACTACACCTAAACAGACAACTTCTATGTTATACTATACACAATTAAACATTTCCTTTCCAAACCATTTGGTTAAGCGATTATGAACTCAGGCTTCATTTCACCAAAAACCATATGAACTTTAATCAAAATGTTGTATTCCAAACAAAAAAAATATATTAAATAAGAAAGATCCTAATCCTTTAGTTCGTTTTATTAAAAGACCCACAGCCACTTACTGATAGGCAGCTTCATTATTATCAGGGAAACTATTTTTATCATTTCAAATGATTTATGACATTTTGTACGTGATGCTTAGATTATAATATTAACATGCCAACGGATTATTGTCACACAATTTTATTTTAGTAATTTCATACCAGAAACTGATGTATGTATAGCTTGAATTTAGTTGTGCCTAAATTTAATGAATATTTTTTTACGTATTTTGTTTAATATATAATACTAACCCACATTATCACAATGTATTGTAATGTTTTAACCTTAAGTCAAACAATATTCTCTAAAGTTTACAAAATTCACATAATTATAGTAATTTACTTAGACATAAATTCTTTAGAATTTAATTTTTAAATGTAAAAACTTTTTATAGTTTTGAATTCTATGGAATGAATTTGTTTTGGTTCATGATAAGATCTAGCACTCTCTGTTATCAAACACTTGAGTTCGTATAAACAAAACTCAAAAAATCTGGTGAATTTATTTTAACGGTAAAAAACGCGACATTCGTATGCCTTTGAAGAGAAAAAATGATGAAGTCTTCAATTTTTTGATAGCATTTTGGAATCAAAACGTTTTTAGGAAAAGGTAGGATTTGCGTTTATCTTTAGAGCAAGGACTCAAAAACGGAACAAAAAAACTCATTTTACTGAATGTAGAAAATATAAAAAATCTGTGAATTAAAACTTAATTTTGCTTTTAACCTAAAGTACAATAAAGCAACATTCTTTTGATAGTTTTCGTGTTGAAATATTTGCATAATTTTTTACTGTACAAGGTTGGTAAGGTTACATGAGTTGGTCGCAAATTATAGAGATCTCGTAGGCCATGTTGGCCATTGTGATACGCTTAGAAACTGGTATGTATGCACAGAGAAAACTCATTCCTAGTTTGTTGTTGCAACCAAATTTGTTGTCAATCGAATGATGCTACCTCAGTGAACGAATTTTACAAAATTTCAGAAGGGGTAGCAAAAGTTTGGTTGCTACAACTAAAATTCTTTTTTATCAACTGACTTTGTGTTAATAGAGTCGTAAAAATCTATGTGTGCAATCATTCGATTGGCAACAAATTCGAATGCTACTACGAATCTGTTTTCTCTGTGTACGTATATGTGAATTATACTTGAAAAATAATAATCACACCCTTATTCTGGACGACTTTGTGTGTCCTGTCTACCCCCTTGAGAACCATCAGGTACAAATTTTATTAGATTCGTCAGAGACATATCTCTGAGACAGCTCAGATCATTAAAAAGACCTGTATTAATTTTGTATTTTTCTACACTCTTCCCAGCAGCTAAGCAAGTAGTCAATGAATCCCCTATAGACAGTAATTTTCACAAATGCCTGATTAATTGGCTAACTCCAATTTAAATATCTTGGGTCAGAGAAGTCAATTGGTAATCAAAAGCGTGAAGTCAATTGCCTCCTAAGTGTTACTAAGTAATCTATAGTAAGGAGTGAGATCGAAAAATTCTTAACTTCAATTTCCATGCTCTGTTTTTGGCCTCTAAATTTTTAGCAACGTTACTGTCGGGAACTTTTTGGGCCTTGTAACTTTTGGTACCAAATAGTACGAGCACTGAGCTAACCGGGCTGCTTTCCTATCGGATGTGTTGGGAGCTCTTTTGAAAATGCTTTCTATTTTTTTGCTCTTTAGAAACATCATGTGGACCATTCCTTCTATCAACGGACAAGTTCTCCCTGTACTGTTTAACAACATTGGAAACAGTTTGACGGCAGACCTTTGAATGCTTGACCAACATTCTGTAGGACCAAGTTGGGTTTTGTTGAAAATCATTAATAATTTTAGTACGCACTTTTTTCTGGTCACTCATTTTAACCAGATTAACAACAAATGAATATAATTGACATTAAACATAATAACTGACATGTTTTACAAAGGTAACTAGATAAAAAAAAAAAAATCAGATAATACTTGTTAACTAAAACTGTTAACCGTTTTAATGAAAAACGTGTGTTAAGAATTTTACGATTTCAGTCCTTAGACAGTAATTGTCACTAAAGTGTGACCACTTGGCTCACTTTAATTGACATATTTTGGGTCATTAGACACAAATGTGTACTTTGTAGATAAGTCAATTGTTTACTTTGTACATCTCAGGTAATCTAGCGAGAAGTCAAGTGTCTCTAAGTAACCAAGAGTGTAGTCACTTTAAACGTTTTGTGAGTAATTCGTACAAACTGCTTTTATACAAAATATTGTTACGTTTTAACCTTTTTAAAACGTTGGTTTATTTTCTTTAAATAAACCGGATACTTTTGATTGCAAATAAAAGCTCATTATTTAAAATGTACAACAACTACAGTTCAAATAGTCACTTAGTGTCTATTTACACATTTAGCAATTCGCAGAAATGTACACACACTTTTTAATGTACAAGACAGCTGATGTTAACTCTAACAGTGCCTATGATAAACTCAACTCAAGACTGCAACCTCTGCCACTATTTATACACATGCCATCTTTCGGGAATCTTCTACAATGCTCTTAACGGACAAACTAGTATGTTTGAATTCTAGAGCTTTCGATGTCAATGTCAGCGGTTTAAACATTTAGTGTTGCCATACTTATAAACAATACTAATAACCGCATGCTATCAACATTGTTGATAAGTAGAAGCTTCTACTGATGGACGTGTTTATAAACATGATGAATGCTGCAGGCAGCCGTTACAGACTGTTAAATTCAAATGGCTATTGCAAATTCGTAACAATATGTTGATATAATTCTCATATAATTTATTTTATTTTTGCTTAAGTATACTGACATCCTATGTAACTAGCGTGAAGTCAATTGTCAATTTAGTGTCTCTAAAGGTAAGGTCAGATTACGCAAATTATTTGACACAAAATGTTTCATGTGTTTGATCAAAATTACATCAAATAATCCATGGCTTGTTTTTGTGGTCACACTGTACACATTTAATTGCCATATTAATACTATCAAACACACGAAGGGGAAAATATATTTGTCTTGTGGTCACATTTATGGTAATAATTTTTCTAAATAATTATTAAATAAAGCTGTAAAAAAACTTTAATTTCATTCATCAATAAAAAATACATATCTAGAAAGTAAAATACTAATATATTTTGCTTTAAATTTGAAAGAATTGTGAAATTTCAGTACTTTTATTTTAACGTCAAATATTTTATGTTCTTAGTTTGAACAGAAAATATTTTTGCACGGCAAACAAGAAAACAGCTGAATTTGGTCAAACAAATTTATTTGCCTATAAGAAAACTTTCTTGTAATGTGACCAATGTGTGACCACTAAACAGCAAATATTTTCCTCAATTTTTTATTTGATCTTGCAATTCATTTGCAAGATTTTTAAAATGTTGAAACCAAAGTACATACAAGTAGTCCAACTCTTTGACAGCAGTACCTAACTATATATTGGACGCAAAACGAAATGAAAATGTGCTAGAAATGTAAAATAAAATTATAAAGCTCTGTGTGTTAAAGAATTAACGAGAATTAAACTATATTTAATCGACAATTTTTTCTTAAAATATCGAGACATTTGATGTGTACATTTTTCACAAGGGTGTTGAATTCACACGGTACTCATTTATGTGAGAGAGTAATATTGAAAAATAGAGTCGAACTACTTGTTATACTTTGGTTGAAACTATACTTATATGTAGAAGGAAAAATTAAAATCATAATTGAAATTATTTTTTTTTTTAATAAAAATTATTAATCGAACAGGACTTTCACCAAACTTTTTTTCATTCTGAATGTTCACAAATATTATATTAGCATTAAAATTAAGCAGATCATACTGTTTAAGAATTAATTTTTAATTGCAATCCAATCATAATATTTATGTATGTCAAAACTATTTTCTTTGATTTTAAATTCAATAAATATTCCATTCATTTGAGCAATTTTAAATTTTGTAAATAGAAAAACTCCATGTATAAAAACAATCAAACATCAGACTATGTTATACGTATACAAATATAATCGCATACAAATGAAAAAATCGCAACATAGACTTCATGTCTTCAATTAGTTTTTCTCCCAGTATGTCATTCTAGGCTGAATGACTTTTATGTGAAGAAGAAGACTTTATTTATTGATGCCATTTTTTTAGTGAAAATAATTTAAATAAGAATTTTACAAGAAATATTGATATGTATTATAGTTAAAGAATAAAAATAGTGCAATTTTGTTTTTAATTTAGTACCAAAAATGTTTAAATATTCTCCTATTTAATCCGCTGTGTTGAGCAAATAATTTTCTTTGTTTTCTCTATTTGTTCAAACAATTATTTCATGAAAGTATTTGATATAGTGTGACCACACGGCAAATATATTTACTGATTCTTTTTCGCAGCAGTTTGGTCAAACAAAAAGTGAAAAATTAAATTCACTATATGATAAAAAAATTCAATAAAGCTTTAATAAAATAATTGTTTTACAATTAGAAATAAGTGCGTTAACCTTAAATAGATTTGTAAGATCAAATTATATATTTTTTATGTATTTATATAGCTAGTGGTCACACTATGTTCACATTAAGAAAATATTTTGTTTGCCGACAAATAAATTTGTTTGACTAAAATCATCTGTTTTGTTGTTTGCTCTAAGTTTTATTTGTGGTCAGATTCAGACAATGAAATATTTGACGATAATCGTCAAATATTAGCTGTGTCTGACCGTACCTTAAGTAAATTCTAGCGTAGTCACTTTAAACTTTATAATCTATTGGAGGGATGTCGGAGGAAGGTTTGTTTAGTGTTTTTTATGTTTTTTTATTTGAGGTCAATTAGCTTCCGTTGTCATGAATGAATGTTAAATAACTAGTACATGTCAAAATAAATACGTATGTAAATGATAAAGTATCCAGTTATTTAGCTGGTAAGGTAATTGACTCTATGTAACCGGTATGTGAATCCAATGCGTTAACTACTTTGGACCAGATATCAGACAGTCTAATTGAAGTCCAAAAAGGCCAGGTATATAACTACGTACCTAGTTATGGAACTAGTTGTCATCCTAAATGACAGGTAAAATCACTAGTTCGGGACAGTCTGCTAAAACTGCTGGATTGTAAAGCGGTGCAGTCACATATACTAAGTTGTACAGATTTCGCCTTTTCCTTATCTAAACAACTCCTATAATAGGTATAACGTTCTAGCATGCGTCCAATCATACAGTTCCCAGTATATACCTGCAAGAGACCTGATCGAATTCCTACCAAGAGTCAAATGATTATTGGTCCTTTTCTTTGCCAAAGAGGGCCAGAGCATTCTGGCCCTGGTGATATTAGACTACCTAACCTCCGTATCTTTCAACGTCCATGCATCTATCAAATTCGATATCGCCACCAAGGGAGACTAAATGTCCACTTGCGAAAGAGTTACATACAAGGATGGTCCGTTTACTGCATGTTTCTATCTTCTCTACTGCTCTTCCCAATATTTTGTAGCAAGCGTCTTCTCAGCTGTTTTATCGCATTACTATTTTCAAAAGCTATCTTACTGTTGCTTCCCTTCTCCTTTTATCCATCTAATAATATGCATTTTTAAATAAAGACATAAACTTTAGCATTTGAAAAAATAAACACTTACGATAGCGAACGAAACACATTTTGAAAATCAAAATAAAATATATAGTGTGATTAGTATATGCAGTAGCTTTTTTAATTAAAGCTACTAAGTTTTGATTTGAATTAAAATTGTCGGTCGCTTGATTAGAACGATTGCGGATGATGTTTACTATACAAGAACGCGACATTAAAACATGAATCATATAAAATTATAAATTTACCGTTAATCAAGCTATGTTTTGTCTCATTTACTCATGATACAAATTAATATTACCGTTGTTTCCTACCATTTTAATTTTCGTCCGGTGGTCCTAGAATTAAACTGAGGGTGTGATTTCACTGAATTAAAATTCGAAATAGCCTTATTATTTTCATGGATATATAAATAATTTCTATAAACTTTTAACATAAATGACACATGTAAATCATTATATTTGATTTTTTTAAGAATTACCAGCAACCAATAAGGCAACATATTCTCTTAATAAATTTATATTAAATTTCAATTCATTCCCTATTAAAACTGTTGATTTATGACAAATTATTAAAAGCATTTAAATAGTAGATTGCTAACTAGCAGGAATAGGTTTATGCTTGCTTAAATTTCCCATATTGTTACAATTCATTCAAATGAAATTCAACCTTGTTAGTTTAAAACATGTTATTTCGGAATTGTTTTTTTTTTTCATAACATTTTACTTTAAACTTAAAATTATATCAGGGATGGCAAAGTTGGTAGAATTTTACTTACTTTGGTACAGCAATGACTCAATTATACTTAAACTTTGAAAAACTTTGCGAGCATCCGGATTCATACAAAAGGAGGAAAGTTGGGTACCATACGAATTGAAGCGGAGAGACCTTGAAAGACGATCCATTATGATAGCCCGAAGTCATTGTATATGAAGCCCGTCCAACCAGCCGAATCGACACCTAAGCCAAATATCCATGGCGCTAAGAGAAAATGCTCTGTATTTGGTGGGTAAAAGAGGGTCCTATCTATTATGCACCAGTGAAATCTGACCAGACAATCAAAGGATACCTGTACCGAACGCAACTGTTCGTTTGAAGAGAGCCATATTAACAGCTTATTATCAATTGTAACTGTTGGTACCAAAGTCGTATGACAATGTTTTTTGTAGCTTTTATTTAAAAAATTTAACTTTTTTCATTACGATCATAACCGAAAAATTACAATTTTTAATACTCGATGCCCCAATTTTTAAATTTAATTTACCATCCCTGACTTATATATTAGTAGACCTCAAACTAAATTCTGTTTCAAACAATTTCATAACCTACATTTCCTGCTAAACACACGCACAAAACCAAAAACAAAAGGCAAAAATACTAAACCCAGCTATTTTTCCTCAGTAATAATTTTCTAATGGAATGTATATAAAAACATTGTCAAAAGTACTAAAGAGCAAATGTCATGGCTGCCATTTTTAAAAAAAAAAATTAAATAAACTAGAGCCTGCTATTATTAATGGAACATTTTTCTCATTTGTTGTTTAGATTTTACTCTTTCTAAACTAGCGCTCTCCCATACTGCATCTTCCCAGCAAGCACTTCATATCATGCTGGGAAATGTTAATAAACAACGAAAATAGCTAACAACAATGTTAACAAGCCATAAGGAAGCAAATCCAGATAAAAAACAAAATTTATATAAAACAATGAAATATATAAAAAAGGCTATAAAAAAAGTAATATATTTTTTTGTTTAACCAACAAGTAATCACATATAAACACTTACTTTCGCACACACTCACTTTTATTTGCTTAAAAACGTTAGTTAAATAAAAAGAAACAAAGAAAAACACCAAAAAAAGTAAACGCCTAAAATTCCTCTTTAATAATGAAATACACAGAAACAATTTTTGCATGTGTTGCTAGCAAATCACACAAAAATAAAAACAAAAACCAGCCCAGCACAACCCAGCAGTTAAGCAAGTAGTCAAAGTATCCCTAATAGACAGACAATCGTTACCAATGTCTGATCACTTGGCTAACTTCAATTGATATCTGCTCTTTGTTGTGCAAAGAGATTTCAATTGTTTACTTTATACATCCTAAGTAATCCAGCGTGAAGTCAATTGTCACTTAAGTGTTTCGTTTTGTGAGTGATTCGTACAAAATGGTTTTATACAAGTTGTGTTGATATCATTCTTATACCGTTTATTTCGTTTTTGCTTAAGTATACTGACATCACATGTAACCTAGCTTGATGTCAACTGTCACTTTAGTGTCTCTAAGTAGCCTATAGTGTAGTCACTTTAAACGTTTATTTTAGACTACCCTTTAGAAAATAGTTATTTTAAAAACCAGAAGTAATCTATTGGAGAGATATCGGATAAAGGTTTGTTTACAAGCAATCGGTTATTGGACTGTCTATGAGATGAATTTTTAACTGACTATTTGAGGTCAATGAGCTTCAACTTTCACCCGTAAATGTTAACTGTTTCAACCACGATTTTATGTGCATAAGTTTATAATGAAAACAATTGCATTTTTACTTTAATTAAGGTTCATTTATTAAGAATAAGAAAAAATGAAAACACAGCTAAAGGTTTTTATGGAAAGAGGTGGTTAGTTTATTAACCACCATGGCGGTTTGCATTAAAAATAATTATGACAAACATTTTCGTAGCATATAAATTTATATGAAAGCTAATGATTTTGATTAAATTTTCTGAATAAAACAAATGCAATAGCTGTGTAATCACCGGCTCTACAGTCAAAAATTTGTTCTCCATTTTGGTTCCACCACAGCAGTATGGGTAGACAAGTCACTAACAGAACTATGAGCCAAATTTAATAGAAGTATGTCATCATCCGAATCAAAATCACCAGCAAAACCGAGGTTGGCTCCTAAAAATTGTCCTATTCGTCGGATTCAAGACCGCAGTCTTTTTCATCATCTGAAGCTATACCTTCCAGCAAAATATCTTCTATATCATGTACATTGAGTACACGCGTAATACTTACAAAATAATATAAAATTATGTAGGGAAACACATTATATAAAACCTATTTCACTCACAATGGTTAGTAATCTAACCACTCTATAACTTACGTTATTTATCAAACACTATAGTATAAAATATTACTTTGTTAGCACAAAACAACCAAAGAAACACAAAATAACAAAGTAACACTGAATTCGGTGTACAGTAAACACTCTGAGCTATTTTTATTGAATGCGGAAAAGCCCCTTAGAGAAACTGCGGTTTACAAAATTTTCAAATTAAAATATTAAACTAATCAGAGCACCCAGACGGCAAAGTTTTGCAAAAAACTGAAACAATTACTTCAAAATAGGTAATTGTTTAGCAAAAGGCCAATAGATGCCTCTAAAAAATGTTTTAAAGAAGGTGGTTACAAAAGTGACCACTTAACCGGAAAGAGTTGAAATAATTTGTTATGGAGCTGATCAAGTAACCAGTTAGGTAACTAGTAAACTAACAGAAACTATGTAACCAGACTAGCTATCAGACAGTCTCATTAGGTAAACATATTTTTTTTCAAAGTAATTTTTTTCATTTTATGGAAAATTATTTTCGAAATGTTTTTTAAAATGTTTTTTTTAAATTTGAAAAAAAAAATAGTTTTTGTTTTTACAAAAGTTTTTTTTAATATTTAGCGAAAAAAACTTTTGTTGAAAAAAAAATTCGGGTTAAAAAATATTTTTTCCGATTTTGACCCATTGTAGGTTCAACTTACTATGGTATTAAATACGTCGTTGCAAAGGTCTTTGAAATTTCTATCATTAGATATCCATATTGTCTATATTAATGACTTAGTAATCCAGATATATGTAAAAAATCGAGGTTGTTCCGGTTTTTCCTTATATATCAGCCATTTGTGGACCGATTTTCTCGATTTTATATAGCAACCGAGCCGGAAGAATTCCGGAGATACTCATGTATGAATCGTGTATGTAAGTTGTTTGGGGGCTTCGGAAAGTTGATTTCAACAGACAGACAGGCGGACATGGCTTAATCGACTCCGCTTTCTATAACGATCCAGAATATATATACATTATAGGGTCGGAAAATTATATTGTGGCAATTACAAACGGAATGACAAACTTATATATACCCTTCTCATGAAGGTGAAGGGTATAACAAAATAATAATTAGTCACGTAGCTAGTTATGTAACTAGTTGTCAACCTCAATGATATGTAAAATCACTAGTTCCGGACAAACTTCTACAACTGTTGGGAGCCTTTAAATATTACCCAGCAGTTTTATAAGTACTTAGTCAATGTAATTACCACAAATCTCTGATCAGTTGCATTATTTTTACATCATTTGACACGTATATGCTATTTGTAATACAAAAGGAAGTAAGTTGGCCAGTTTATACATTCTAGGTAATCTAGCGCAGAGTCAATTGTCACTTTATTGTCTCTAAGTAGTCAGTAGGGTGCAGTCACTTTATAACTTTTATTTGATAGTTATTTCACCCACCAGAAGTAATCATAGCAGAGTCAATTTTTACTTAGTGTCCCCTTGTAATCTGAAGTGTAGTATCACAGCAGTTTCACAAGTAGGTAATACCTTATAGACGTATATGTTCCTTCTAATGCAAATAAGTTAATTGGTTAATTTATACATCACAGGTTATCAAACGTAAAGTCAGTTTTTTTTCTAGTAATCCATTTCCCTATCAGAAGGAAATATAGCCTAGAAAATCGTCCTTAAACAAAGATTATCTCAAAAATGGTATCCTACATTTTCCAAAGATTTTTCTTAAATATAAGCCATTGCTCGATTAATTACATACATATATAATTCTGAATGGGACCATGTGGAGTTCTGAATATAATTGAAATTTAGGGATATATTTAAAAAAATGTATTTATGTTTCTGTGTTTATTGTAAAATATTTATAAACTTAATCTTATACCATTACTTGAAAGTTTTTTATTCTTGTACAGACATTACGAAATTTTTACTAAATCTTTATAATCTCGAGAACCCATCATGGTCCCACTGTGGTCCACATCTATGGACCAGTCATCAGACAGTCTCTTTATAAACTTTAGTAAATATAGTTGGTAAAATAACTATACACATAGCTAATGATAGGTAAAATCACTAGTTAGAACTGCTGGGTATTGTGTGACGAATAAGCGGGTGTGTGTGTGAAATCATTCGTGCGTGTTTATGTGTTTAAGTATTTCTTTGGTTTACCCTTAGCTAATTTTTTATGTAAACATATAAATAAATAATAAATAAATCCATAAAATGTAGCAGAGGAACAAAAACAAAACTAAAACAGCAACGTCAACAACAACAACAACAATAAACAAATTTCTAATATTAACACAAGCATTTAACACCGACACGCACACACAAAGAGGACCCGCATTTTAGCAAACATTATTTAAATTTATTATAAAAATGTTGGCACGTGAATGTCTCATCAATTTGCAGGCATATTGCTCCTGCTGCTAAAATATAGAGTTTGATGTAAGTAATCAAAATTCCTGGTCACGAATATTTTCTTGGGAATATAAAATCATACTGAAATTGTCATTCGTTACAATTATAACCTGTAATCTGATTACAAAATGTATATTAATAGACATTGCACTATGATCTAGGCCACTCATAGCCACCAAGAGCCGACAGCGATCGTTAATTTAAATGAACACAATAAGAATGTGAGCGAACCTCGTTAGAATAATTAATAGAAAAGTTAATTTGAGATCGTGTAACCAAAAAATGCAATCAGAAAATCAGTTTTTTGCAAAATTGCAATAGTATTTATAGCTATTTACTATTTGTGCCAACTACACGCAGAGAAAAAATATAGTTTTGCGTGTTTACAGTAACCATTTCAACATTTTCAAAAGTTTCTTTACAATATTATAGTCACAGTAACTATTTACATGATTATGGTAACCGTAATATGGTTAACTTACGATTCACATGATTGTATCAATCATATATATGGTTACAGTAAACAAGTAAATGTTTGTGACACGACAAACATTCTTTTAAAATGTACTTTATATAAAAAGGAGTAAAATAAGTAAAATTTACTTTTTAATAAAAATTTGTAAAAAATTTACCTTTCTTAAAAGTAATTATTGTAGTTATTTAAAAAGGTATTAAAAAACTATATTTTTTAAAAGTTGGAAAGGCTTTTTTTAAAAAAAAAAGTTGAAAAGTACTTTTTTAAAAAAAATGGAAATACTTTTTTAAAAAAAAGAAAAGTACATACATTTTTTTAAAAGAAAGTAGAAAAGTTTTTTTTTTTTTTTTTTTAAGTAAAAAAGTACTTTTTTAAAAAATATTATAAAAGTACTTTTTTTTTAAAAAAAAAAGTATGAAAGTATTTATTGTATTAAAACAAAAGTGACAAACATTAAATGTAACCGGGAAACTAAAGAAAAAAGCAGTTTGTGGTGGGAAAATAGAAAAGCAAAGACTAATATCAAATTTATGCTATTTTGGTACTAATTTTATTGATTTAATATTCAATAATTGCAAAATCTCTGCCAATATCTTGTAACTTCAACATTTTTGACCTTTTGTCGAACATTTTTACATGGCGAAGAACAGCTGATGCAGTTGTTAAATGAGTTAAAAAAAGCTTCAGCTAGTTTTATATTTCCAGTCTACTTTAACGTCAAAAGTATACTTTAACTTGTCTATGGTAGACCTAAAGTCCACTCTTAAGTAAGGACTACTTTATTTATTTCTCTTAAAATATACTTTATTTTTGACTATGATTTTAAGCCAATGTCTTTAGAAAAAAGTAGAAAAGTACCTTTATTAAAAAAGAAGTAGAACAGTTAATTTTTAATAATAGTTGAAAAAAACTTTTTTAAAAATAGTATGTAGTAAAGAACTAAAAGTTCTATTTGCAAAGTGACTAAAAAACAGTGGGAATGTACCTTTTTAAGAGTAGTAAAAAAGTACTTTTTTTCAAAAGTAATAAAAAAGTACTGTTTTAAAAAGTAGTAAAAAAGTACTTTTTTCAAATGTAGTAAAAATTTACTTTTTTCAAAGAAGTAAAAATGTACTGTTTTAAAAAGTAGTAAAAAAGTACTTTTTTCAAAAGTAGTAAAAAAGTACTTTTTTCAAAAGTAGTAAAAAAGTACTTTTTTCAAAAGTAGTAAAAAAGTACTTTTTTCAAAAGTAGTAAAAAAGTACTTTTTCAAAAGTTGTACAGAAGTAATTTTTTCAAAATTCGTAGAAAGGAAAAAAACATGGTTTATAACTCAAAAATGAGATTTAACAAAATTGTAGAAAATTATTTTATTCTTTATAAATTGCATAATAACTCCTAAAGACGTAGAAAGCGATATGTAATAAAAATTAGATTTTTCTGACCTTTGAATTCAAATATTACCCCTGGCTCATAAAGAACAATAAAGCAAAAGTCTAACTCAACTTCTATGTCGCTCCTGAAATATCTAAAAATCAAAACTTTTTACTGTAATACTGTTAATTTAAACATTTGTAAATACCAAATAAAGAATTCATAATCCTTCCACCAACGGAAACCCTGCTTGTCATATGTATGTCCTTAATTTTGATGGGTAGCTATATATATACATAAATAAGTATGAGTGTACGTGCGTGTATGTATTTTTAATTAATGTAATCGTGACTTAATTACACCCAGTTTTGATTTGTCAACTCAGCAAAAATGTTTATGTCAACATACTCATAGACAAATACAGAGTAAAAATTAAATTTGGTTTATAAGATTAACCATATAAGATGTGCCATTTTTATTTTTACTTCTTTTTTTTCTGATTTATAGCAGACATTACATATAAAAGACCTTGAATTGTAACTTTTTTTAAAACCCCAGAGATATTTGTTGTAGACAAAAAGTTTAGCAAGTATGTATGTTATAAATTTTATTTAGAATAACTAATTGGAAATCTCTTAAGCATAACATTTAGCTAAATTTATAAAACAGATATGATGGGTATTCATAGGACTTAAAATGCGGGACTTTTTCAAATTTAAGATTTTATTTTGAAACAGTTGTACAATATACATTTATTCTAAGTATTGGTCGTTGATAGCTATGAGCTATTCCCATCATTCTGGCAACATATAAAATATGAGCCAAAAGAACGAATCAAACCAATATCGGATACTCTATTCCAAAGTGAAGCGTATCCCAGAGAGAATGTTCTGCATCAATCAAAACAATTTGAAGTCGAAGGACAGGGCATGGTCTGGACTATAAAGCGGTTGAAGCAAAACTTTATAACCACTTCATTCTAAGTACTTTTTAACATAGATTGCAACATGTGGCCGAGCGTTGAGATAATGAAATATAACGGTTTCATGTCTGGCCGCATATTCTATTATTATTTTCAGACAATGGTCGCTTGAAATGAATCAGTTGTGTTCGGAACAAGTTCCCTGTGATGGTCTGGCCAGATTTCAGCAGCTCATAATAGATATGATCCTCTTAGTCCCACCAAATACAGAGCATTACCTTAGCGACATACTTTGGAGTCGATTCGGCCGGGCTTCACATACGATCTCTTACGCTTCGGGTTATCGTAATGGATTAATTTTATGATCCAATTAATGATTTTCATTTATAGCAGGTGTGCCCAAAAGTTCCTTATGGAAGAGCAAACACCAATACATTTAAAGAAAAACTAATTTTTATTAGTTTTATTAGTTTATGTGTACTAAGCACACATACAAAGAACAATGAAAAAATACACACTTTTTTAAACTATACCATACGATAAACAAAAACAAAATCTACATTGATGATCGCTGTCGACAATGTTTATCAGCAAAGCATTGTTGCTTTGCACTTGCTTGTATACAGTGAAGAACGACAAAAAAACTAACAAGACAAAGTTGTTTGTGTATTTCATATTGCTAGTGCTGAGTTCTGTATTGAGTATAGAAACACACAGCCTATAGCTAAGAGCATTTACAAAAACAAATGAGCACCAAGAGTATAGGGCTTGAGCACCCTTGATTTATAGCGTTCAAGTTGCATTTCGGACATATCAAGATCTCTTAGCTTCAATTCGTATGTTTGCAAACATTTTGAAATTCCTGATAGACTTTTTATTTTTTATATCTATTTTCTTTGACGAATCTTTCTTTTTAGAAATTTACAATTGGTCAATTGTCATAATGTTCTAATATTTCACAATGGTTTTTATTGCTTTTTAAGCAAAAAATGTCCTAAAATAACACTACTTTCTAATCTATGTTTATTGTGTTAACGTAACAAACCAGTAGAACCCAACGCCGAATGCCTAAGAGTCGGTTAAGCCGAGCCGTAGAGTCGTAATATATTAGGACATTATGCCAATATGACTGATAACAGATCTTGTGAATTGACCAATTAAGTATTAATATCTTATCCTAAACGTGATAGAGCAGCTCCCAATGATTTTGCAAGCTCTTGTAGAGTTTGACAAGTTAAGTTTGCTAATCTTTTATCTATAAATGTAACGAACTTGTTTTCATTTCCTCGGAAATTATACTCAATATATTTGTTTATTTAATAATAACTCCGTTACTACACGTTATTTAAAAACTTTAAATGTGTTAAATAATGTTAACGCCTACTCAAGCATTTATTTTTATATATGTACACATATGAAGCTGTTTTCTTTTATATGATTTAACAAGTTGATTTTTTAGGCCTTCGTTGGAGAGCTCAAACATTCACATACAGCTTATGTATAAAAAAAAAACACTTCATATAGCTCTTTTTGTAAACATACAGATTCCCAACATGAATATTTTTATACTCTTCACTATGAGTATTAAGTGTATCTACATTTATGTTTGTGCTTATGTTGGTCACCTGCTATTTTATATGGTTTGGGTCCTGAAAGGAGTCATTACATGTTGGTTAAAATCTAATTTTTTATTCCCTCCTATAAATCATGGACATTAAAGATATCGCACTATATCGGCATTCTTTTGAGAATTTTGCTATTTAAAAACAAATTCTCAAATAAAGTTTTGAAGTAACAACTTCTTATAAACATTGGGGATAATTCATCCTAAAGCGATCAGACAAAAGTTTTTTTTTGGGATTTGTCATCTCCAGTGTTAACGAAATTTTCCACAGTTATTATGTACCAAATCACGCCCTTTCTTATTTTCCGGTCCATAAGTATGACATCTTGTCTTTATATCATTGTTTGAACTGTATAATTTTTGCTTGCACCGTGTAGGATGAACAAAATATAAAGGGTACTCATTTAAACGCATTTGTGCAATTGCACAGATTGCACAGTTTGCGAGGCTTTTAAGCGTTTACATGAGGACCCTTATAGTATTTTTCTTTTGAATAGTGAATAGTGAAGGGTATAACAGAGTCGGTCCAGCCGAACAAAGCACTTAAGCTTGTTATCATACCAATTGACCAGCAACAAGAACATCAATATAATTTTATGAGTGTGTATGCGTTAAAATGTTATGTTATTTTTTTCGTTGCTGTATGTTGTTTTTTTTTTATCAACCATTTACAATATTTGTCCCTATTGACCACTTTTTTATGCCAACTCGTTCATTTACTTGTTAGCTGCACACAGTTGAATGGTAGTTCCACAATTTTTATTTGCTTTTAGCCATAAATAACAGGACTCCCTCTCTAGCAGACAAAAAAAAAGTATAATACGCTCTTTTACTTATTGTGTAGGTGTGTTATATTTTGTTGGGCGGTTTTTTTAAATTTGGTTTTATATCCTTTATGAATTTTTATTTTGTATGGTGTTCTTTTTTTTTTGTAAAGCTGTATAAATAAGTGTGTATGCATTTGTATTGTTCGGATATATTGTTTTTTTAATTTTGCTGATGTTGTTCTTTTTGTTGCCAATGGCTTGTTTATGTGTTATTTTGAATTGTACTGGGTTTCTCATCAGTTTGTTATGATTTTCTTTTTTTTTTTTAACTTTTTATGGTATTTTCCAGTACAGACACTTTGGCTACCAACAAAATACTGTTTGGTTAGAGTGACTGGCTGACTGACCCCGTACAAAATGTCTAAATAAACATTCTTATCATCACATATCAATACCCTAAAATAATACATATGTAAGGGAATGATTTTGTTTGTGTCTGCGTATTGGAATATACATATATGAGAAACATAAAAAAAATTTTGGAGAATCGTTAAAACTGAATTTAGATGGCCAGTATTTTCGAAATGAAAAAAATCTGTGACACAAAATGGTAGACCATAGACAAAAGAACCTATGAATCCGAAATCCTAAGTTCCTAATCTTTTACCTCTCAAAGTTATGATCATTTAAAAGTTGAAAATTTACAGTTGGTAATTTCTACATTTCTCATTTGCAACCTAATAAAATATATATATATAAGTATATAGTAAATATTAAAACTTACACTGATAGTTCCGAAAGAGTTCTATGAATTGGCATCATTTGAAATGAGAATTGTTTTAGCATACATAAGCACAGGTGTATACAACTACAAAATGGGTTTTATGTCATAAGAAAGAAATTTTTAAGATTATTTTTACTTAAATTCTACAAAATATTTGATTTTCCTCATATAAATGTATATGTATATAAGTATATTTCTTTATAAGTATCCCTTTTCTTATATTTATATCTCACGTATTCTAACGCTGATTGCAGTTACTTAACTGTAAGTGTATGTATGTATGTAAGAGTGTGTGTTGGAGTTGTTATTTTTGTTTGCTGCTTATTGCCTGAAACTTGTATATTAAATATTTTATGGTGATTTATTTGTGTAACTTAATGGCTGTCTTAAAGTTTTTCACAAAATGGAAAGGAAAAAATGCCTGTGAAAATAATCAATTTGATGAATCACCAGTTTTTTTTTTATATATATTTGTAATGGCTAAAGAAATCAAGAAGTTCTTAATGTAGCTTTACGAGATTTTTCAATTTAACTTTATGTTATATTACATACATATACCTATATGTGTGTATGTATATAACCTTTATCAGGTTGTTAATTGTGACAACTTTACAAGATGGTATGTAAATTAAGGATATTTTTCAAATTCATAAATAAATTCGGGTTTAATCTTTTTTAAACTTTAAGTCTTAATGATTTTTGCTAACAGTTATGTGAACGACTACTCTGTCACTTTCTCTATTTCTCTATAGTTTATTAGAACAGGCAATATTTAATATTTTTGCAAATTAAACCACTGTGCAGTGTAAAAAAATTGTATTTATACAAGTTTGAGTTAAGCATTACACGTTGGATCGAAAGTACTTAAGTCCTGGCGTTAAATAAATCAAAAGCGTTTAATATCGCTGAAACAAGGATTGCCTTCATACAAGGTGGCGCAAAAGTAAACTTCCGATGTTTTTTGGCTGTAATTAAAAAAAAAAAAAAACTTTGAATAGTAAGCAATATTCCGCGTTCTGGAGCAGTGTAGCATAACATTGTTTATTAACGTGTATTTCGCATGTGTTTACTACACAAATGTCAAAACAGAACTGACATTAGGGGCCAATCGCAAAATTTATAGCATTTTCTGATAGGAGGATTACTTTTGCGTCACCTGTTATAACAAATATATTAAATAAGAAAATCAAAGGAACAAGTTGAAATTAATTATTAGAAATTATTACTGATATTGTCAACCAACGGGTCGACTACAACAACACCCACACTATAATTAATTTGTAATACACGCACATTGTAAACATAAGTAAATTTAGTCTAACTTCCCAGCAGTTCTAGGAGACAGTCCCGAGTCCCTAGTGATTTTACCCATCATTTGGGGTGGGAACTAGTTACTTCAATAGCTACGTGACTACTTATTTTAACACGTGCTTGTTCTTGATCCATTTTGACTACCAAACTCGTAATTTGATCAGCTACATAGCTAGTTATTTTCACATACACGGGTGCTGATTGACCTCAAATAGTCAGCTAAAAAGACATATCATAGGCCGTCCAATAAACGATAGCTTGTAGACAAAACTTTCTTCGACAACTATCCAATGGATTGCTTCTGCTGGGCAAAATAACTACTATCTAAAGAACAGTACAAAATAAACGTTTAAAGTGACTTCACTATAGATTACTTAAAGACACTAAAGTGACTATTGACTTCATGTATGTTACATGGGATATCAGCATACTTAAGCAAAAATAAAAATTAACTGTATGAGAATTATATCAACACTATTTGTACAAAACCAGTTTGAACGAATTACTCACAAAACGTTTGACTGCACTCCAGATTACTTAGAAACACTTAAGTGAAAATTGTCTTCACGCTAGATTACCTGGGATGTATAAAGTAACCAATTGTCTTCTCTCTACACTACAAAAAGCACACACGTGTCAAATGACCAAAATATATAAATTGAAGTCAGCCAAGTGATAAGACATTTGTGGCGATTACTGTCTATAAGGTGCACATTGACTACTTGCTTAACTGTTGGGTTACAAAACATATAATGAAATATACAGTGCACTCGCGGTAACGTGAACTAATTAAAACCAAGGGAGTTCATGTTAGTGAAAGTGTTCACATTAGCGATTGTCGAATTTCATGGAAAAAATATAAAATTTTATAATAAAAACCTGTGTTTTACATGCTTGAACATGATATTCTTTTATTATTACTTTCATTATTGAAATATAAAACAAAATTATTGATTACAAAACAAGACGAGATCACGAGAAAATATACATTGAAATAAAATTACATAGCAAATGAAATTACTCATACGTTGCCATTAAAAAAAATTAATTTAGAGGATACAAACTCTTTTTTTATAAGGGGATTCTCAAAATTTTAAAAATTGAATTTAATGTATGTATTTCAGTGTTGTCTACATGATTAGAAAACAAATGAAAAAAATTGTTCACGTTATAGAGCTTTCTGAGTTTGTTCACGTTACAGAGTAGTCAATGTAAGCAAAAGCTTGTTCACGTTAGGCGGTGTTCACGTTAGACGGTGTTCACGTTACCGCGAGTGCACTGTATATGAATTTGGTTTACCAATTTCTATTTCCCAATAATGGTAAGTTAAAAATAAATGATATTTACAATAGACCTTGAGAAAAAAGATTATTGATGACGCCCTTGGCAGGGTAGAAAATGCATTCCAATTTACCAATTCTCTTAATTACTTATCAATTATTACGAAGTAAATATAATAAATAAAATTGACCCAAAATTAAAAAGTTTATTTTCAAATCATAAAAATAATAAGTTCAAATAATTACCAAATACTCAAAATAGTTCATATATTCAGCATTTGGTTTTTAGCTAATGGAGACAAATTTAAGATATTGGGAGTATCGAAAATCGATAAGTGCAAAATAGAGCCCAACCTATCTGCGTGACCTATTAATCGAAATATAAGTAAAAAAAATAAATCAAGAATCAAGATAGAGATCAAAAATAAGTATAAAAAATGGAGTCATCGTAGTTTTTTGCTTATATGTCAAGCATTTGTGGCCGATTTTCCGGATTTTAAATAGCAACCGAACTAGGACTATACCCGATATACTGATGTATTAGTCATTTATGTAAGTTATTTAGGTTCTTCGGAAAGTAGATTTCACCAGAAGGATATGACTATATCATATAGAATGTAATGACTGACACACACTTATGATGAAGAACATAAATCGGAACTTAAAGTGTGTAAAAACAGGATGAGTTATATTCCAATAGCTAATTTAACAAAGTTTTGAAAATTGATTGAAACAATTGAATAAATGATACGATCTAAAAATTAAATCATTCGGTGCTAATGAATGATAAAGACTGAGATTGAAAAATTCTTAAGTATTATTTGATTTTATTATTATTTTTTTTTTTGATCAAGTTTCCTTTGTAAAGCATGTCAGTTATTATGTTTAATGTCACTTATATACATTCGTTGTTAATCTGATTGAAATGAGGGACCAGAAAAGAGTGCGTAATAAAATTATTAAATATTTACAACAAAATCCAACTTGGCCCTATAAAAAGTTGGCCAAACAATCAAAGGTCTGCCGTCAAACTCTTTTCAATGTTATTAAACAGTACCGGGAGAACTTGTCCGTTGATAGAAAATCTGCTTCAGGTAAAAGGAATGGTCCACATGATGTTTCTAAAGCCAAAAGAATAGAAAGAGTTTCAAAAGAGCTCCCAACACATCCGGTAGGAAAGCAGCCCGGTTAGCTCAGTGCCCGGACTATTTGGTACGAAAAGTTAAAGCCAATGCAGGTTTAAAAACATACATGGCTCAAAAAGTTCCTGATAGGAACTCTGCTAAAAATTTAGAGGCCAAAGCCCGAGCACGGAAATTGTATGTTAAGAATTTTTCGATCTCAGTCCTTATGTAGTTAGGGGTACCTAACATAAATATTTGTATACCCTTCACCATTAGTGGCAAGGGTATATATAAGTTTTTCATTCCATTTGTAGTTTCTAAATTTTTTCATTTGCGACGCTACATAGAATATGTATTCTGGATCATTATAGATAGCGAAGACGATATACTTAGCCATGTCCGTCTGTATGTTGAAGTCAACTTTCCGTAGCCCCCAAACAACTTTCGTACATGATTCGTACATTAGTATATCGGGAATTCTTCCGGCTCGGTTGATATTTAAAATCGCCACTATTGGCCCACAAATAGCTAAGATATAAGGAAGAAACCAGGACAACCTCGATTTTTTACCTATTTTTTTTTTATCTAAATCTGGATTACTAAGTCATTCATATAGACAATATGGATATCCAATAATAGATACTGCAAAGACATTTGCAACAGCGTATATAAGGCCGAAGAATGTCGGATCTACAATATGTCGACGTCAAAATCGTTAAAAATACTTTTTAGTCCGAATTTTTTTCACCAAAAAAAAATTGTCCTAAAATTTTCTTAAAAATAATAACTCTCCCAAAAATTTAAAGTAGCTCAGGAAAAATATCTTGCATTGGCGGCCCTTGGCTGGATGGAAATGTTTTCTGCTTTGAAGTGTATCAAAAACCGGCTTCGCTTACCAAACATTTACTTGCTTTACCGGCCAATAGCCGTGCTCTAAGGTTTTCTCCTCTGGGGTATATCAAAAACAGTTTTTGTTTTATCTTTTGTTTATAGAATCATAAGCTGTGGACAGATTTTAATCATTTAGAGCTTGTTTTGTTTGTTTTATTTCTTGAAAAAATTAGCTGAAATTGGGTTAACCCGTCGGGTGCCCCCCCTTGACAGAAAAAAAGTGTCAAATCGACCACAGTGTTACTAATAATAAATAGTAACTGATTTCCAATCGATATTTTTTCTGTGTGTTGTTTAAGTCCTGGCAATACTTTATATTCGTTATAAGAAAAGCCGACTATAAACGCTGGCTGGATAAACTTCAGCATATTATTATTTGCAGCATATGCTTGACCACGTTTTCTATTTAAATGTGTGTAAATTTCATAATAACTATTTAAGAAAGACTATTTTAATGTATTGCAATAAATCAAAATTTAGATAATTTGTTAAATAATTTGTTATTTTTTGGCCATAAACTTAAAAAAAATTTATAAATTTTTAATTATTCCCTCATATTTAACTGCTGTTAGCGGATAAAAGAAACTAGAATAGACTAAACTAATTATGGGGTTTTATAGGGCAAAATGTTACCTATCCGATGATATATTGTGTTTTCCAAATTAGCCGTTTGATTTTTTTGTTTAATTTCCGAAAATCTTCTAGCAAAACAAAACAAAAAACTATATATAGTTTCTTATGAAAATTCACGATTCTCCCCAAATATTTAATACTTATTAAAAAAATATTAAAAATTTTAACTAATTTACATACAAAATTTACAAACACTTTCACTTAAATTTTGAGCTGCCCTTGAATTATCTCAAGTTAAGGCCTGCAAGTGACATTAATTTTAATAACAGACATTTGCGCCTTATCGAGTGGTATGTAAAATAAACAAAAAGAAAAAGAAAAAAACCAAAAGTATAAATAAAGGACAACAGTAATAAGTGATAAGATTTCAAGTGGACTTATTAAGGACAAATGTAATTTAAAATAAATGAAAAAGACCCAAATATTAAAATCACTCAACAAAAAAGAAAATAAAAACGAAATTGAAAAAATAATAATAAGTAAATGAAACGAAATGAAATCTTAAAATAAACGGGAATAAATAAAAGATGACAAATTACAAAACAATATGTAATTACAAACTCATGAAAGAACGTTTGAAACAAAGGACAGAACCATCAACGTCATCATATTTATAGGTATAAATATAACATAACCTAACCAAACCAAAGATTTAAAAATCAACCCAAAACGAAGGCATAAAGAGCTAAAAAACAAAAAATAATATGAAATAAGGAACAGGAAATAATTGAGTAATTGCTTTTAAGTTGGCTCATTCGTTGTGTACGCTACTACCCTAGGATAATGAAGTAATAACAAAATCCCTCTACACACACACACACACACACACACACACACCGATTGACCATTGGAAAAACACAAAATGTGAAAAGGCTGTCAAATTCGTTAAATATCCCAGCAATGGTAGAAACCAAAAAAAGGACAGCCAAGGATTTTTCTTCAGCAATTTGTGAATGAAGTATGAAAAATAATAATAATAAAAAAAAATGAAAACAGAAAAATAAATGAATATGAAACAAAAAGAAGCAGCAGAACTTTTGGCAGCGTACCAAAATCAATAATACCATTTATATAAATATACACAAATACATAAATACATACACATACCTACAAGCTGACACTTGTGCTCACTAACACATATAAATACCATTTGACCAAACTTACATTTAGGGGTGAACGTGTGAGTGAGTGAGCTAACGAATAAGCACGAAACTTCCAAAGTGAAAACACAAATTTACTAACTATACGATGTTTGTTATTATTTTTTTTTATTTTATTTCCAAACCCCAGAACGAATAACTCCACTGAAAATTGTGTCGGTTTCTAAAAACAAATGTATTTTCATCTGAACTAAACAAACCACAGAAACAAATGTCAAGGAGGAACAACAGGCACTAAAACTATATTGAAAAAAAGCGAAAAAAACAAGTAAACATTCTAATTTTGGCTTTGCCAAATCTTGTATACCCTTCGCTAATGATATAAAATGTTATACAAAAGAAATACAACTAAATTAAAAAAAAATGTTTTCAAATCAATCGACATTGTGCAAACAAAACTGTAAATAGTGATTATGTTAAAGATGATTTTACATTTCAAATTAAACGTCAATAATTTATCAATCAAGACATCACCTGGGGTCTTTTGTCTTGAATTACAAAATATTTATTTTGATAGATATTCCACTCGCATCCCACTAAGCGACCAAAAATCTTTTAAATGAATGCAACTAAAGCTACGTATACACGGTTGTCAGAAACATGCTCAGAAAATGGTTAACACAATCTTGAGAACTTATGTTGAAACATATGGTTGTTAACCATTTATTGAACATTTTCTGACAGCTTTCTTTTGACATTGCAAAACAAGTCAAAATTTGTATGTTTTGAGTACAAAACATTTATTTTGATAGATATCCAACTAGCATACCACTAAGCGACCAACTAGGTTTCTTTTGAAAAAAGGACCCAATTTGAAAAAAAAGTCAAAAAGTTTTTAATTTCAGAAAAAAATTTCAAAGTTTTTTTTATTATTTATTTTTCCGAAATGTTAAAGAAATAGCTATCTAAACTATTTGGACACATTTTCCCAAGAATACATGGATGAGAAAAAACACCTACTTGGCTAAAATGTCAAATGTTGACCCCAGAAAGTTAAGAAAGTTCTCTTTATTACTATCCAGTAGAACTAACCATGGTGCAAATCGGAAGACATCAATTTCAAAAGATGGTTCACTTAATATGAAATGTCCCTATTCTTATTCTATGAATTCTATTAAAAAAATATTTATTCTTAAAAAATGCATTCATAACGAAATTGGAGTTTTTTGACGCAATAATGGGTTGATTATGGATCGCAACCGAACTTTAGTTGCGTTATCACTTGCCTAAATGGTATTACAGATGGCAACTATCATTTCTATTGCTAATAGTGTTTTCACACTGAGTGGTTTTAATGTAAGTTGGTTTAAAGTTGGTTTTATCGTTAAAACCATAATTAAAACCTGGTTTTACCATACAAAATTATTATGATAAAACCATATTAAAACCTTTTTTGAATCAGCTGTTTTAAAATGTTGAAAACAGCTGATAAAAGAAAACAAAACAAATATGAAAACGACGAAAGCTATTTACAAAGATATAACTTAAAAAAATTAAATAATGGACGCAACAGCAACAATAAAAAAATTCAAGAGAATAATAAGCTTTTGAACAGAACTCAACAAAAGAGGTTTTACTGAAATGTGAGAGGAAAAATAGAGTTTTACCAATAAATGTTATAATCAGATTTATGAAAACTTATAGTGTGAACACAAAATAAGTTAATTATGGTTTTAACGTTAAAACCAGGTTTTGACTTTAGGTGTGAAAACACTATTAATTGGCAACCAGAAATTTGTGGTTGCCGTATGACAACGCAACTGAAGTTCAGTTGTCATCCATAATCGACCCATAAAACTCAACTTTTAATTTAAAATTTGTTCAAATAATCTAAATAAGTCTTAAATTGATTAAACAACCAAATTAATTTTTTTAATTTTAAATGAAAGTCCTACCATTTTCAATATTTTTATGTTTAACACCAACACTTTTTTACAGAAAAATAAAAAATATGGCTCTCATCCAAAATGTCATATTTCCATGACGCTGGGCCACAAATCAGTCATGAGATATGTTGGCTTTTAGGGCCAATGTGGAATAGCTGTAATGTTCGCGCAACGTTCCTCGCGATGAGGTTAATTTCTGGATGAATGAATGAATTGTCAAATATGTCATCCAATTCATTCGAAAAAATCACTGTTTGGTGTTGACCTTGAGCAGGCGGCGACATCGGTTCATATTTCTTTGAGAACGACAATGGCTAGGCCATCGCCGTCAACGCCATGCGACAAAGGTCGATTACTACTTACTTATTTTTGGTTGAATTGGATAATATGGACACCAAAGACAGGTGGTTGCTACGTGCCACATAAGGAGTGAGATCGAAAAATTCTTAACATACATATATGTTAATAAAAACAAAACCACTAAACTTACAGTTTAAATTTTTTTTTTTATTTGATTGAAATTATTATTACAATTTACAAAAAAAAATAATTAAAAATATTTTTATAGTTTTAAACACAAGTGATGAAAATTTTAAACTTTTTCTGAAACCCTTCCATTAACGTTTTTATAGAGCTTTCTGTCACTTTGCTCGAATAGGTAGTCCATCTCCGTTTAAAATCTACCACACTTTTAGACACCTTTTTTGTGCTCTTCAATTCTCTTTTAATAAGAGCCCAATATCTCTCCACTGGCCTTAGCTCCGGGCAGTTTGGAGGATTTGCTTCTCTTGGTACAAATACCACATTATTGTTCTTGTACCACTCAAGGGCTTGTTTGCCATAGTGACAGGATGCCAAGTCAGGCCAAAAATAAGTGGACACATTATGAAGTCTTATGAATGGAAGCAGCCTTTTTTGTAAACATTCCCTGATGTAAATTTCGGTATTTATAGAGCCCGTTGTAACAAATGATTGGCTTCTTTTGCCGCAACTGCATATTGCTTGCCATACCAAGAACTTTTTGGGAAATTTTGTCTGCTTTTGGGTCCAAAACTTTTCTTCAACACTCCCTCGAGCATCAGCAACATAAAATGTTTGACCATGAAGTTGCGAAAAATCTGCCAGAACATACGTTTCGTCATCCATTATGCAGCAAGAATATTTTTTTATAAAACTTGACTTCAATTTCTTTGCTCTGGTTTTGGCCCTTAAATTTTTAGCAGCGTTCCTATAAGGAACTTTTTGAGCCTAGTATGTTTTTAAACCTGCATTAGCTTTAAATTTTCGTACCAAATAGTCCGAGCACTGAGCTAACCGGGCTGATTTCCTACCAGATGTGTTGGGAGCTCTTTTGAAAATGCTTTCTATTTTTTTTGGCTTTAGAAACATCATGTAGACCATTCCTTCTATCTGAACCAGGTTTTCTATCAACGGACATGTTCTCCCGGTACTGTTGAATAACATTGGAAACAGTTTGACGGCAGAAGTTTGATTGTTTGGCTAACTTTTTGTAGGACCAAGTTGGATTTTGTTGAAAATATTTAATAATTTTAGTACGCACTTTTTTCTGGTGACTCATTTTAATCAGATTAACAACAAATGAACATAATTGACATTAAATTGACATTGTAAAACATGTCAGTTATATGTTTTACAAAGGTAACTTGGTCAAAAAAAAATCAAATAATACTTGTGTTAAAAGTTTTAATGAAAAACGATCTCACTCCTTAGTTCATGCAACATTGGACATTCTGTACGAGCGATTTTAAGGCATGGTCATCTGATGTGATCGCGCGATATGACTCAGCTAGACTTTTTCTTGTGGGATTTACTTAAGTCGAAGATCTGTGCGAATGACAAATGACCCTTAAAACCACCATAACCCATGCCATCTGTCCAATTCAGCCTGATTTGTTATTTAAAAAAGTTACTATTTTTTAATAAATTTTTTAACATTTCTGAAAACTAACAGCCTGGCCCACGATCTCGAACGTTGTCGTTTGAAACGACAAACAGCTGTTTTGCGGCTCTCTAGTATTCTTAGTAGTAAGAAAACAAATACGAACAATAACGTAAGCAACTCAATACAAAATTGCGACTCACTATTTACTTTTTCAGATATATGTACGAACTGAAATGTCAAATTCTTTCACCTTTTTTTTATTGTCGTCTGTGCAAGAATCTGGTACAAAACAGATGAGTACGTATTTGTTATTATACAAGATAATTACATATATTTTCGCTCAAACTTACTAGTTTGTGGTAAAAAAATAAGTAATCCTTTATATTATTTAGTAGAGTTATTTATAGAATTATGTATTTACAAACATAATGAAAATAATAAAAAAAAGTAAGTCGCAGCCACGAGTTGATCCGAAGACCTTACGGCTGATAGTCATCTGTTGTACCCACTATACAACTGCTTAGTTTTTCTATTTTGCGTCAAATAATAGTTTTCAATATATTGTCGATTGTAGATATGGCAACTTAATTATGTATATGGATTACGTTTGAAACTGTTACGCGTCGTATATGAGCAAAAGAATAATAAGATTTGTCCAAAAATTTGTCTTTAAAATGGGATATACAATTCATTGGAATACACAGTTAAGGGGCAAAATAAGGTCTACAGCTAGCTCAGTGATTGGTATATAAGGTTCTTAACCCAGTTTCCTTTACGCATAACATATAATATACTCTTTTGCCAAAATTTACCATAGAGTATATCTAAATAATTTAAAATTTCAAACATGATTAAAAAAAAAACAAAAAATTATGGCAAGATGTTGGGCCAACTGGGGTACATTTTTCCCACCCTACTTGACTAACAAACTGTCAAACGCCTTGACAGAATTTGTACCCAAATTTTTACTTCTGTCCCTAACATTGACATGATTATTTATTTAACAAAGACACATTTTATTATGGCTATCCTTCCCTTTGGATAAAGAAATTAAAATTGCATTTTGTTTTTATATTTTACAATAACAAATCAAAAATATATTTATTTATTGGTTTAAAAGCAAAACAAAATAAGAAAATCATTATATAAACATAAAAAAAAAAATTGTGTAAATTCATTCATAAATAAAGCAAAATAAGATGAATGAAAAAGAAAGAGAGAAACAACTAGAATTTACAAACATACATATTTTTACTTTCGTTATTGAATGAAAGAATGATATGGAATCGGACTAACGATCAAATAAAAGAATATGAGAGTAATTATACTTAGAGTGATTGAAAAATAATTACAAAAAAAAGTAAAGTGGTTTAAATATTACTCACAACAAAAATTTACGATGTTCCATTTCTCGATGTTTCGACTGTAGGGCCCAGCAATCAATACATGATGATGGTGATGTTGTTGCTTTTAAAAAAAAAGAACTTTTAATTTTTTGTAATTACTTAAGATATAAATTTAAAAAAAAAATAAAGATATTTATATTACACTCATAAAAATAAATTAATATGTACAATGTTTTATTTATAATTTAGATAGTAATTTTAGGAAATTTAAAAGTATCAAATAATTTGATGTTTTAATTCAATGTTAATTCAATTTAATTCATTTAGGATCATTTAGTTCTACATTTTAAAATTCATTTTCATTAATTATTTATTGTATTTAAGTTGTGTTGTGTTTGTTAAAAAATTAATATTTTATACTTTTAAATTTTTACATTTTAAGCTATTTTAATTTATATAAGGAAATATTAAGAATTTAATATTAAATTTTACATTTTGTTTGTTTTTGTTTCTTTTTTTTTTTAACAATATTTTCCGAAATAGGTTTTTTTTTATATTATAATTGAAAGTTTTGATAAGAAATTTGATATGATATATAAAAATATGTAAAATTAATAAGTTTTATATGACAAATTATAATTCGTAATTCATTGGTTAGTTTTAATATAATTTTAACTGATGCATTATTAAACATTTAGTTAGATTTTTAATTCACGTTTGATATTTCTATAACATAATTTCCCGTGTACAAAACTTTAAACTATTTTATTTAAATAATTTTGAAACAGCATTTTTAAAGTTTAAGGTTTCTTTTGTAAAAAAAAGTTGTTTTGTTTGTTTTAGATTTGGTTCACTTTTCTTGTAATTTCAATTGAATAGTTTTCTTATAAGTTATTTTAAAATATGTTGAACATTTTGGAATTTGTTGTTAGAATTTTATATAATTATGATTGGAAAATTAAATTTTTATACTGAAGCTGGTCACATGTAATGATTTGAACTACGCTGTCAGATGTAACTTGAACAACACGTTTAGAATTTGGACTTAGACCACGTGTTTAATGAATGGAAATATTCTTCTAATCTTGGGGAGTATTCGGTCCTAGTTGGCACTTTTGTGGCTTCCCAAAATGGGATTAATTGGAATGTGGAAGAATCCACGAGCAATTTAAAATCGATTTCTTTGAAAAAATAAAAAAAAACAATTTTTGTAACGACACACACATGCCTATTTTTCCGTAAATTTAGATCTTACCTGATATTAGTCTTAATTATAAATTTATTTTTAGAAAATAAAATTAACAATTTTCTCCTTTACTAGTTCTGAATACTTGAAATTGGGTATAATTTTATCACTTTTGAAAATATTCAGTATTGGCAAAAAACAATCATTATTTATGCACTCCTATACACTTGGCTGATGCGAACACTTAAAATTTTTCGTCTTTTCACCAACAGTATCACTATGATTATGAAATTGGTTAAGCTATCAATAAAATGATGAAGTGCGTATCAAGATAAGAAATTGCGTAGTAAAAATCATATTGCAAATGAGTGTAAGAGACAATTTCATATATAGACTTGTTTGGTCATCTATGAGAAAAGGACAAATAATGTTGCATAGTCAAACTTAAAAATATTACCATATATGGTAATAAAACTGATGATTTTAATGAGTGTAATTATTAGAGATGCAATGTCACAAACATAATTACATACATACACTAATTAAGTGAGAGAACCTAAATAAACTTGTAGCATGCGATAACAGGGGAAGTAATCCATATTAGAGTATGTAATTATCTTCATAAGACAAAGAAAATATTTAGTTTTTAAAATAGATAAATTTTAACAACTTATATATAACAAATATTTAGTATTTTATAGAATATTATAAAATCGTAACAAAACGTAAAGCAAAGCTAACGATAAGTCGTAAGATAGTGAGCCACTGTTTCGAATGAAAGTGAGTGAGTGACTTTCTTTCGCATAAGTTTTCTTTCGACATCGTGGGCCAGGCTTCGAAAAACGAGGATTGTGATTATACATCATTCTTCCCAATTCTGTAAGTTATAAATCCTATGATAATCCTATACAATAACTTCATGGTGATGGGTGCAACAAACAAAAAATTCATGACTGGAGTTATGCAGCTTTAAAATATTACACAATATTTTAATAGAAAATATTGTTGAGAAAAAAATCTGTGAAATTTATTTTCATACAGCCAAATATGTCCAGGATTGTCTATACAGTGCAATCCTATTCAAAACCCTCTTAGTGTAACTTCAAAATACATCTAAAAAATAAGAAACACTATAAACAATAAACACAACTAAATGTGGACACAAAGAAAAGTACAACTTTTGTGTTAACAAAATTCAATAGAGCTTAAAGGAAAACAAAAAAAAAAGCAATAAAAGAAAAACCACACTGACAAATAAACACACACACACAGACAAACAAATAAACACACACAGGCAAACAAACAAATAAACACACTTTTAGTAACAGCAACTCTACTGTAAAACATCACTAATTTTTGGACAAAAAGAATAAGTAAAGCAACAAAAATAATAAAACATTGAGAAAACTTTATGGTTGCAAACTATACAAATCATGGATGAAACAAACGAGCAAGAACCTGCTCCATACTTATACAAACTTAACCTCTTTTTGTTCTGGTTCTTATACGCTCCGCTCCAACCCTCATACTAATCAGCAGCAGCTGGAGTAAGTAGCAACAGCCCAACATAATTTAGTATTAAACTAAAATAAAAACAAAACAAACAAGTAAGAGAGCTATATTCGGCTGTACCGAACCATAATTACCCCTCACCAAAGCTTACTTTAAAATAAATGTTGAAAAAAAAAATTTGGTAAAAAAAAAGGAAAACGAGTTTTGGTAAAAAACAATTGGGTGAAAAAAAATTTGTTGGTGAAAAATAGGTAAAAACAGTCATGGTTTTCATCAATTTTTGCTTATAACTCAGCCATTTATGGATCGATTTTCTCGATTTTAAATAGCTACCGAACCGAGGCTATAGTAGATATATTGACGTAACAATCATATATGTAATTTATTTGAAGAAAGCTGATTTCAACAGACAGACTCAACTATCTATAACGATAGTTTATGGGGTCGCAAACGACACACGTGGAAATTACAAACGGAATGGGACACATATACTCTTACCACTCATGGTGAAGGGTATAATAAAGTACAAAAGAAAAATTTTAAATGTTTGCTAGAAATGAAACAAACAAGAAAGTGAAAGCAGCAGCAGCAACACGACAACAATAATAAAATTGTGTATGAATGAAAAAGTTTTGTCACTTACCCTACTTAAACACATACAACCACTGACACATTTATATCCACATACACTGATATAACTTAAATATTTTGATACTTCAGTTTGAAGTTGAACCCCTCTAGCAAAACTCTATAAAAAAAAACATGAATGACTGGCTGTCGGTTGGTCGGTCGGTAGGTTGGCCGTTGTGACAAAAGTTATCAATACAATAGTCATTCATACATAAAACAAAAAGCAACAAAAATGTTGAAAATAACCAAACAGTAGAGAACAGGACAAAATAATATAATAAAACAGGCCAAACCACCACAACAACCACATTCAGTTCAAACCAACATATAGAAAAAAATCTCTTTAGGTTTAAACAATGTCGCATTGTTCGAAATCAACATTTATAAAAAAAGATTAAAAACAGGAGTGGAAAAAGGAATGGGAATGGTAAAGATTAAGAGTAAGAGAAAGTAGGCTCTTCAAAGGCAGAACACTTTTAGCTAAAAGCTTTAAAAGGTATTGTTAAACTTTATCAGTATGCATAATGAATAGATGTTGTATCGAATATTAATCACATTTTCATTAAATTTGTTGCATAAGTATGATTTAGAGTTCAGAATTATAATTCTGATTCTAATTTTTATTGAAATGTTATACCATTTTCGATATTAAATATGATTCGATTTCATGTTCAGTGGATCATCAAGACATTTGTTCTTGAAATTATTAATTTGTAATACCTTTATTATTATTAAACAATGTTGCGTTAACTGTGTTTTCATTTTCAAATCTAATAAACTATAGGCGTAATTCTGATATTTGCTGAATGTTAATACAACATCAATAATTGACTGAGCTTTTCTTGTAAGACCCTATAGTTCATTGAACTAGTTCCACTACGTCGATTTTGTTAGCTATTGAGTACTACGACTAGTGAATCCTCAACCCAAGAACAACATTATTAACTGGTGAAGGTGGCAGGTGGCCTATTGGCACATTCAAATCAATAGTACTAAGAAAAAAATAAATTTTTCAAATAGAGGGGTTGAATTCATAACCTCTCGTTTTATAGTCAAATGCGCTAATCACCAAGCCACAGAATCGTGATATATTAGGACATTATAACAATATGACTGATAAGAGACCTTGTGAATTGAGCAAATATTCTAAAACAAGAAGATTAGATAGAGCACCATAATAAATCCATATTTTCGATTTTAAATCAAAATAAGTTCGATAAAAAGTGTGAACTCGAAGGGGATATCTCTTTGAAAATAAATGTTTGTATATATTATAGCAGTAGCTTGCACAAGTAAAACTAATTATAATTTTGAGAAGCTTCTAAAGCTTAAAATAAAGCCAAGACCTTCTAATATTAATTTTTTTTCCAATATTTAACTATATTAACCTCGTTGCCTAGTCCAGCTAAATATTTGAAGAAATTATTTGGCTGTACTAGCGTATACTTGTTATAATAATCATACTCCCGCGCTGCCAATGCCATAAATTCGAATGTAACCAACTTTTTGGATTTTCAATGCTCCTTAGTTCTAAAATTGTTATCCGACAGCTTTAAACCAAATGCTGAAAATGTTTAGAAGTTGCAAAGTTAGACTTCTGCATAAAACAATATTCAAAATATCAAATAGATGATATTTATATCCCCCACCTTCGTGAGAAGGGTATATATTAGTTTGTCATTCTGTTTGTTATTTCCACAATATAATTTTATATATATTCTGGATCCTTATAGATAGCGGAGTCGATGAAGCCATGCCCGTCTGTCTATCTGTTGAAATCAATTTTCTGAAGACCCCAAATAACTTACAAACATATATCAGGAATTCTTTCGGCTCGGTTGCTATTTAAAATCGAGAAAATCGGCCCACAAATGGCTGAGATATAAAGAAAAACCCGGGCCAACCTCGATTTTTGGCCTATTTTTTTGTCACATCTGGATTACAATGGGTCAAAATATTTTTTAACCCGAATTTTTTTTAGTCTTAACTAGTAAGTTTAAAAAAAAACTTTGAAGAAAATAAAAAAAAAACTATTTCGAAAAAAATTATTATTTTTTAAAATTTTGAAAAACAATTTCGAAAAAAATTTTTTCAATTTTTAAAAATAATTTTGAAAAAAAATTAATTTTGTTTACCTAAAAATATTTAAAATTTTTATTTTAAAGTATAATTTTGTGAAGGCTATATAGGATTCGGCACAGCCGAATGTAGCTCTCTTACTTGTTATACCCTACACTACCATAGTGGGGAGGGTATAATGAATTTGTGCAGATGTTTGTAACGCCCAAAAATATTAGTCTAACTCCCACCTTAAAGTATACCGATCGATTCAGAATCACTTTCTGAGTCGATTAAACGATGTTGTCCATGTAAACCTTGTGCGCAGAGTACAGGTCGAAATTTTGAAGACATTTCGATAAAATTTTGTACATATCATTTTTTCTGCCTAAGGACCAAGCCTATTTAAATTGGCTGAAATCGGTGCATTATTTCACCTAGCCCCCATACAAATGTCCTCCCGAAATTGGACTTTATCGGTCATAAATGTTTAATTTATATAGGTATCTACACAAGATTTTGTCCAAATAAATTATATATACCCCAAATTTATATCACCAAATTTTATTATGATCGGTCCATAATTAGTCATAGCTCCCATATAAAGCCTGCTTCCGATAATCACTTTAACGAGCACAAATCTCCTTAAAATGTTTGTATACACATAAAATGCAACATAAATAACTTTCATATAGAAATTAATCACATGACCAAATTTCATGGTGATCGGTCCATAATTTTTCATAGCTCCCATATAAGGCCCACTTCCGAAAATCACTTACGAATATAAATTATTGAAATTTTGAAAGAATAATGATTTTGCTCATTTACGTAGTGTAGGGTATTATAAGGTCGGGCTTGACCGACCATACTTTCTTATTCGGTTTTTGTTAACAACAGTCTCTGTATTCTACTGGACCATAACTATTAAACAAATAATACAACCTTTTTAGTTGGGCGTCATTAACCCAGCAATTGCGCACATTAATTAGACCATTAATAATATTAAATTACGAAATTGATACTATGCTGCAGTAAAAACTTAAACTGATTGTAAAAATATTCGATACCCTGATTTCACTTCTAAATATGAACCAAAATATTCAGGAAACTTTTAGAAAAGACTGTGCAGATAGTGTACTTTTATGCTCTTATTACTTTCAAAATTTTGTAAAGCTATGTAATTTAAAGTCCCATAACTATTTCCTCGTAATTTTCAGCCTTCTGGTGTTCTAAGGATTTTTTTGCACAACGGCAACAAAAGTTTTCCAAGCCGTTGCTTCTAAATCATTTATTGAATGTATGAAATCGTTGTCTTTCATTAAAGGTCTCATTGATTCTGTACTCAAAGATGAACACATTATTGAAAGAAAGGCAAAACATGGACCAGTTTTACATAGTACCTGACATATTATTTCATAATTCCCAATTTGATGTGTATCTCTGGTAACCAAAGGCGGGTTTATAACATTTTGTTTTTCAACCATCATATTTTCTCTCAGAGGCCAGTCTTCCTTCATCCAATGAAAACATGGATATTTTGTGTGTACCAGGCTTGCCACTGTTGGGGATTTGTCCCCAAAGGTGGGGATTTTATACGGTTTTTGGGAACAGAAAATTTCGTGAGGATTTTATTGGGAATATTTGAAAATATTTCGGGGATTTTATGGCGATAAAGTAATTAGGTTAAGGTTGTTTTAATATCGATTATAGCAATAAGTTACCAATAAGTGAACATTATTTCATGTTCTGTGAATAGAAAACAGTTATTGGCGGATTTATTTAATATGTAGTATAGTTTTTGTGAAAATTTCAATAAAAACAATATTTGGGGATTTTTGGGGATATTTTTAATTTTGGTTGGGGACAGCTATTAAAAGTACCTGGCATCCCTGGTGTGTACCCACTTTGTTTACCTAACAAGAAATTAACCATTTTTAAATCGACGCATAAAACCCATTGCTGATCCGAGTACCTAAGTTCTTTTAAAATAAGTAGAATGTGTAATAGGCATAGCTGTATCCAGTAAAATACATTTTAAACTTCTTTATTAGCTGTCCATAAACTTGAGCTTGCGACAAAAGACTACATAATTTTCTAAGCTAAAAATTGGAAAAAGTTAATTCTTCCGACCGGGATCAAATGAGACTTTCGTACCTTGAATTAAAAGATGTATTCCTTTGAATATAGATTCTCGCAGATTATCGTTATTAACTTGATTCTCATTGATCTATGCAAAAAAGGATAAATGATGGAAGAAATTAGATATTTGTATCAGGATTGTTTCCGGATGTTAATAGTGACATTATGGCCACTGCTTTAGAGTTTCTCTACAACTGGGTCACGGAAAGTGGTTTTGAGGTAAATCTAAGCAAATCAGAGCTTTTATTTTCACGACTTTTCACCTGTCGTAAGAAAATGGGGACTTAGTTCCAACATAGTTGTATGCGGTTATAGTATCTCCAATTCTTACTTATGCATCTCTTGTATGGTGGACTGCAACTAGAAGAAACTATGTTGTTGATCAACTATATAAAGTCCAGAGATCAGCCTGGATTGGCATAACTGGCGCACTAAGAACTAGTCCATCAGAGTCCATCAGGATGTTGGAGATTGAGAATATATGGCCACGCGAGGATTCTAGACCTACTGCCCTCGATAATATATACCAAACTTTGGACTATATTACTCCATATACAGATTATGGTAGGGTGTTCAAGGTCTTAATTCCCTTCAGGAGTGAGTGGTGTAGGAGTAATCTCGTTTATGAATATGACACCAGGATATATACATACAGATTATAAAATGAGCTGTGGTATTGGTTCTGGAGTTTTCTATAATAAACTTGAGATAGGCATCCCATACCGTCTTCCGAATGAATGTAGTGTTTTTTAGGCTGACATTTTTGTGATTATTATAGCCTGTAATAAACTACATGTTCATAATACTCGCGTCGATATAGGTATTTTTGTAGGCAGTCAGGCGGCACATCTCTCACTGAAGGCCTATACAACTTCATCTTCATTAGTCAGGCAATTTAAGAATGCTATGTTAAGGCTAGGTCGTCTATCTGACAATACTTAAGTTTGGGTCCCTCCGCACAGAGACTAAGTACTATGGCAATGAACAGGCAGACGAATTCACAAGAATGGGATCTAATTTAGATATCTTCAATGCGGTTTCAGTAGCAGTTCCACTGAGGACTATTAAAAATCTTCAGGCACTTACTTCCAAAATCTGAGAATACATGGCGTAACTTAAACACAGTAGGGTGTCAAAGTTAAAGGGGCCCTGTTTTAAAGAAAAATTAACTATGCGACTGATAACCCATAATAGAAGGGATATATCAAGGTTGCTGCTAGGCAAGCATGAAAATCGCCTGGGACTCCCTTTTAACGATCATTGTCGTAGCTGTAAGGATAGGGAAAAAGAGGAAACGATTTTCCAACTTCTCTGCGAATGCTCCGTGTCAAAAGGCATAAATTCGTGAGCAAATACAGATTGACCAACCTTGGTGAGGTAGCTGGGTCTAAAATTAATGACCTACTGAGACATTTACGGCTACAGGTTGCGTCTAAGAAATTCGACATACTAATATATATTATGACACTACATCTGTCGAGTGGTGTTGTCTTGTCAAAATGGGGTTCTTTCGACTCTACTGGACTGTTCGCGCGCAGTGAACTACCAGCTAAACCAACCAACCAGATGCTAGCAGCTGAGATCTCTCTATAGAAAGGTCAAGGTCTCCCAGAAAGTCACTTTCATGTTCAGCCGAACAAACTACCAGCTGCGTGTCCGACAAAGCTGATAGATGTCGATTCATAGGAAATAGTACGTCCTCTGAGTATAGCAGACGGCAAATCAGAATATGTCTTTTTTATTTTATTGATACCATGTAATTTATCAACACAACAATAGCAGTCATCAATGTGGTTTTGTCGGTTCTGTCCAAACCACGTGTACACAAAACTTCAAATGATTAAGTTTACCGCTTGTCTACCTTAAATATTTACTTTACTTTAAACAATGTTTGGATTCAGTGGCTTATTCAGGCCTTAATCTGCATCTTAATGTAACTGATATACGTGTTTCTCACTAAGAACTATCCAAATTATTAAAAATATAAAATAGATGATAATTATTCAAAAATGAAACCGCCTTGTTCTCAATTTTACTAATGATAAGCTAACTTAATTTACTGAACAAATAGTTGAAGATTAAAATCTTGCATGCATTTTGGGACACTCTTATAAAGGACTAAATAAAAAAAATAATAAAAATAAAACACTCAATGTTCTTTCTATCTATTCTGTCTATCTTTTAAATAAAAATGTATAATTTTACTTGAAAGTAAATAATAATGCGACCATAATCTATAAGTAACAAACAATTTGTCTTCATAAAATATGCAAAAGAGTCTCAACTCTAACGACCCTGCTTAAACTACAAGTTCTTCTTTTTTCTTGCATTTTCAATATTATTATTTTTCTATTCTTTTTAATTTTATAGTCTTTTGTTATTAAAAAATCATATATATTTTTTTTTTGCATGGCGCAAGTAACATTTTGGCTTCGAAATAACCCTTAAATGTAAAAAGCCATGTGGACAGAAAAAGTATTTAATAAAGATTGTTTTAACAAAAAAAGGTTTCTCTTTAAGAGCTTTAAACTAACAAAAGGCCAAAGCATTAATTCTAAATCAAACCATGAAACACAAAGGGAAGAAATGTAAAAAATAAAATTTGCTAATACAAATACAGAAAACAAGTAGCAATACAAATGAGGTTCAAAAGTATAAATTTATTTAACACACACACACACAATACTCCAGCTGGAAAAATTGTTAGGGCGTCACTTTTAAGGCCTTCTTAAAGGCATATTTATACATTAAAAAATATGCAATACTGATTCCTTATGGCAGAAAATTACATACCCATTTAATATTGCATTGCATAGTTAATCTTTATTTAAAACTCAAACATTACATTTTTGTTTTAGCAATTATTTCCATATGTTGTCCCTCAACAGTGGTACTACAAAGAGCCATTTGGTACAATTTCAAAATATTTTTTTGTTATTTATATGTCATCAGCAACTTTGTCAATGTTGTCTTTTTTTTTTGGTTATTTTAATTTGTAACTGTAAATGAAACAATTTCTATAGTAAAATTCGTATCGTAATGATGGGTTCAGTAAACGGAGTGAAATTTAACCCTCTAACTGGCAAGACCGTAAAAGTTATCCGCTGAAGCCAATAATTTTTTTTCAAGTAGTTGTAGTCAATAAAACCGTAAGTTTTAATTTTCAGGAGAATCATTCTGAACTAACGCCAGGTAAAAAACTGTGAAGGCCGCCTGTAGGCGGTCTTGCCAGTTTACGTGTAATATGACACCAAAGGTAAATTTTATATATAAACAAATTTTATGAGAGAAGGAAACAAACAAAGTTAAAATACGCTTTATTTTCGATGGTGGTAGTTCCAGAAAAAAAAAATCGTCTGCATCGAACTGAACATTAGCAACTTGATGAGCAGCTCATTTCCCAACACCTGATATGTCAGGCTGTAGTGATAAAAGCTCACCGAGATTTTGAACAGATGGTTATCCTACAGATGATATATTTTTGAAGGAAACAATTCCAACAGCTATTTCCTCCTGCAAATCTGGAAGCTGTAAAAGCAGTTTTTAATCGGACACATTATTGGAAGCATTGGCCTCATCGGCCTGCAGACGTTTGTATAAAATGAATGCATTTGTAAAGACCATGCCCACAAAATAGTAGAAAAACCTAATTATAATATTGCGAGTCTTAGCTCAAATATGGTATCGACCCTGGAGACAATCCATGAGATCTAGCCCACCCATGCGATCATTGTATTCTCGCATAATTTGAGGGCAGTTGATTTTGATGAATTTCTTCTGCTTTCTATCATACCGAGAAACCTTTGATTGTTCTTCGACAGGATTGGCTCTTCTGAATCGGGAAGACATATTTGTTATCCTTCTATGATACAGTATTCACATCGACTACATGTATTGAGGTCATGTATATCTCTTCTCTTGGTTCATTTCACAGTTTACACAAAAGCAAATCATGATCAACAAGAAATATGACAAAACAAAATTAGTACCTCTCATTGTGCCTCGTAAATAGACTAACAGTTGCTTCGATTTGTAAAAGTTATCAAAATACAAGATGTGATGTATGAAATTAGGAATCTCCGAATATTTTAGGTTGCTCCAATGTCCGGTATAACATATAAAATGATATTATCTTCGGACCCATTGTAGATTTAAAACCGGTAGGAAAAACAGTTTGAATCACAAAGCACGAACAATTTGTTCCCTCTTTTACGCGGCTTATTGGACATGCATTTTCGGATATGGTGTTTCGTCTTTGCAACATAAGTGGAATCAGCAACGCTTTTGATTACTTTCATTTGTGCTGTACAGAACTCTACAGAATCGATGGACTCGAGAAATTGTTCATCAGACATTTGCTGAAAATTGATATTTTTCATATAAGGACGTTTAGTAATATCCATCTTTAACATAATACTAAAATAAAAGGATGCACATAATAGAACCATAAGCAAACAATAGAGTTTTATGAACAAAAGGTGAAAACTACAATCTAAGAGAGGAGGACATTTTTGTAGAAGGCCTTCGCTATTTCCTTTTTAAATCAAACTTTTTATTTTTTTTTCACTTCAAATACATTTTAAAACTTAAATATAAATTGTTATCTACTTACAGTAAAATTTTGATGTCGATCATTTTATTCTAAATGTTGTTTGTTAATAGTTAAATTTACGAAATAATTTTCGATGCTAATTTTTTGACTTTTTGCACTTGATTGATCATAGCTGACGAACGGCTTGTCAGAATATATTGGAATTTATAAAGAAAATGTAAAAAAGTGTTGTCTAAAGCCAGTTTTCACTGTTTTGAATCGAAAAAATTTTTAATACAGCACTGGGGCCCAAAAATCGAAGACCGCCTTGAGGTGGTCTTACCAGTTAGAGGGTTAAGAAATACACAAATGTCTGCATACATATGTCATATTGTAAATTCTACTTAAGTAGCTGTTTCAAAACTTGGTATTCCTTATAAAATAAATTCATTTATAATGGATTAAAACTATCCTTTTTGTAATTGTGCAAGCCAAAGAGATGATTTTATTAAAACTGGTTAAAGGGCGAACTTACTGTCCAGGTATCTTCAGAAGCTACAAACCAAAACAATCTTGGGAGACCACCATAATCACTCGACAACTGTAGAGAAAGATCTAAAAGGCGGAAACTTAAGAATAAATCGTGTGTGAAAATATTCAAGAAACTTTGCTATATCAATTTCGATCACAAAAGTCAATATCATTCAACAAGTTTTTAACGCTACTTTAGTGTGCACAAGGTAGATTCTTAAAAGTATTTCAACGCCAAGCGATGGAAAACAGTTCTCAAATGAAGAGGCAACAGCAATATACAATATAAGGAAATGATTTGAAGAAATATGAAAAATGCAAGTTAACACTCTTTTTCAAATGGGGAAGTGATGGTTCTTCTGGACAAAAATAATACAAGCAATATGTATGCGAAAATACTTCAGATACAGATATGTTCATTAGGGTGGCCCTTAATAAACGAAAGTTAGATTTTTGCCAGTCTCAAAACCCAGTTTGGTGAACATTGGTAACAAAATCATTCTGAAAAACTTTTTGGTAAATCGGTTATGGTTAAGACGTGCCGCAAGCCCTCTGAAGTTTTGAGATGCATTTACTAGGGGGAAAAATTATTTTTTTTTTTTTTTCAGAATTTGTAAAAATTTTGCCATTAAAAAATTACTTTTTCTATTTAATTTTAAAGAATAGAAATTACTGCATAATTGTCGTTCTAATGAGACATAAAAAACAGAAATTGGTCAAAAAAATTTTAAAGTTATTCAAAATTACCCAGGCCATTAACGTGTCTCAGGACACTAGAACAAGAAATTTTGGAACAAAATTAACATATTTTGATAAATATTTAAATATAAACTCATTTTTACTTCAAATATATCCATATTTACTTTTATATGAGTTTTTTGTCTTCGTAGGATACCGTTAACCTATTCGCAGATATGATCAAAAAAATAATTTTTTTTAACGGCAGTTTCAAAACTCCATTTTCAAATTTTAAAAAATTTCGTTAAAAAAAATTTCAGAATTTTTTAATCACCACATTGGAATTTATTGATTATATTATAGGAAATAAAAATATGGTAAAACTATGAAAATATCTCTTACAGTTTTTCCGTACCTGAGATTAAAATTTTGAAATTTTCGAAAAAAAATAATTATTTGGCCATTTTTTGGCGAATGAGCTCTATTTCCTTACTGTTATGAATTTTTCGTAACACCTATACAGCATATTATAGTCCAGATAATTCAAAATATACTCTGAAAGTTTTACTAAAATTGTAAAACTTTAAACCTTAAATCGTGAAGGTCAAAAGTCAAATTTTTCAATATTTGGAATTTCTAATTTAAAGATAGCAAAATGTTATTTATTTTTGGGCAGATTTTGATGAAACTTAAGAAAAATATAAAATGAAGTCTAGTGCTTATAATAACAGGACAAAAATGGAAATTAACCCTTAATGGCACTTGGGGTTAAAATGAACCCAAACTTTAAAAATTTCAATAGTTCTGATCAAAATTTGATTTTTAAAGAAAGCAAACTTAAAAATATTTTATTGCGTATTTGAAAGTAGTAAGTAACCCATTTTAAAATTTTTTCACAATTTTGACCACACATTTTTTAAACGGCAAAATAATGTGTTTATACATGATTTTTGCCTTAATAACGTAATTAATATTTTTTTGAACATCTTTGAAGAATAAAATTGATTTTATTAAATTAAAAAAATAAAAAAAAACTTGAATGATTCATTTTATTTAATTATAAAAACATTAAAATTAGCACCATTCATATTGACTGTATATTTCGTGATTTTAAAATTTTAGTGTCATTTTAACCCCAAGTGCCATTAATGGTTAACCCCAACCGATTTACCTAAAATTGTTTCAGGATGAATTTTTTCCCAATGTTCACCAAAGTGGAGGGTGGCCACCCTAATGTTCATGCTGTCATTTTAACCCTTGCGATTGATAAAGAATCTGAATGAATTGAAGCCTTCCACCAGTAGGATGCAAACAAATGATATTTGAAAAAATCAAACATCATTTTCAGCAAAATACTCCCAATTAAATTTTAATATAAAAAGCAAACTCTTAATTCCTTTACAAAAGAAGTCAGTGATATTAGAGCCCAAATTGCAGCCCAACAAAACAGGCTTTCACTGACATAAAGGCCAAACCAAATCCCTGGAAAATCATTAGATAATACTGATGCATATGAATTTGGATTCTGACCGCTATATACAAGAATACGCTTCATGGAACAGTTGTATGGTTCTTGTGTCCGCAAAATAAGGCCTTTAGGTAGGGCTATTTACTGCATCTTTTTCCCGCTGGGACATTTTTGTATGAACTTTAACCAAACAAATGTTAATTGTTGTTCAGCAGCACATTCCAACACACTGGCAACCAAACAAATTAATCTTTAGGTTAAAAAGGAAATACTTTAATTGTTGTTGTGAACTTGTTTGTTTGTTTTGTGAGTGAGTGAGTGTGTGTGCGTTAGTGATTAACTGGAAATCTGTGTATGTGTGTTTGTTTGATTTCCGTTTAAGCAAATATTTTCTGTTCTGTTTAGTTCTTTTTTCTTTTGTTGGTTTACTTTTTTGTTTCGTATGTTTCTGGCTTATGTTATTGTGGCTTTCGTTTTATTGTTTTCTATATTAAACCTTTTTTCTAAATCCAAAAGTATTACCGCAATATAAATACCGTTTAAAATACTATTTAGCAAGGCGTTGGAAGTACACTAAGCAAAATGGATTTTCATAAGAATTAAATCAAATTAGAAATGATATGATACCAGCTTAACAATTTTATTTTTTTTTTAGAAAATAAACTCAAATTTACTTTAATTATTCGATTGTTATTTCTTAACTTGTAATTTTCACAAAATTTAAAAAAAATTCCTAAAACGATTTGATGTGTTTAACCACAAACTTTAAACACAAAGAAAACTTTTAGTTATTTTCAAGTTTAAGAACCAATTTCGTAACTTTTGTTTCACATAAATTTAATTATATTTATATTATGTTCTTTCTAGAGTATTTTAATAAATTTTCTTTAAAAAAAAACAAATTCTTACCCACAATTTCTTCAATGTAAAAACTTTTCTCGTTTGATTTAAGAAAATTAAATTAAAGAAAATTTCAACCAAAAAAAAAAAATTTTTTTTTTTTTTTCAATAAACTTTAAAACACAACAACAAATATGTTAAAGAAAATTGTTGATAACTTTAGTTGACTTTTTGGTTAAATGAACAAAAAAAATATGTCTCTCTTATGAAATAAAGACAAAAAAAAAAAAATTGCAAAATTTATTTCAAGCAAGTTTTTTGTTAGTGTAACCAACCTCACTAAAACTCTCATACACAGATACAAATACTCCTACAATTTATCACACCCAAACACTTGAACTTATAAAAATAAAACAGCCAACCAACTTTGCTGGATTTTGACCACAATTTGTTTTTAACTAGAATTCCTTTAGTTGTGGTTTAGGTCAGTAAGTTTTGCCTTTTACGCTTGATTTTCTTTGCAACAGCTTTATTTTAAAGAACCCTCCTCTACTTTAGCACTAAAGTATGTGCTCTAATCTTGTCTATTTAAGTGAATTTTTTGTTATTTTGACTTAATGCCTCTTAAATTATTTAAATTTTCTCTAGTAGTGTTTGTTATTTTCCTAGAAATTTATTTAATGGCATACGTTTTGTTCTTTTTAGTTGCCAAAGTAATTGTTTTATAAATTCGTTTTTTTTTTCTTTTGGTTTTTTTATGAAAAATTTCCAAAATTATGAGTGAGTATAAAATTATTATTAATGGCAGTCATTTGAGAACATAAATCACAAGCTTTTAAACTGTTCTTTTGAAAATTAAAAAAAAAAATATAGATGTACTAAGATATGACAAATATATAAATACTTCTAGGAGTTAAGTACAATTTATATACCCTACATTACCATAAAGGGGAGGGTATAATGCGTTTGTGCTGATATTTGTAACGTCCAAAAGTATTAGTCTAGCACCCACTGAAAAAAAATCAGTCCATTATTTCACCTAGCCCACATACAAATGTCCTCCCGAAATTGGTCTTTATCAGTTACAACTGTTTAAAATAAATTTTATATATAAGGATATCATGTGATTTCATGATTATTAGTCATAGCTCCCATTCCGAAAATCACTTTAAAGTTTAAAGAGCAGAAATCTCTTAAAAATATCGGTATCCATATAAAATTAAACATAAATAAGTTTCATATAGACATTAATCACACGACCTAATTTCATGGCGATCGATCCATAATTAGTCATAGCTCCCATATAAGGCCAACTTCTGAAAATCATTCACGAAAATAAATGATTGAAATAAAACAAGTAAGAGAGCTATATTCGGCTGTGCCGAATCTTATATACCCTTCATCAAAATATTACTTTAAAATAAAATTAAAAATTTTTTTTTTCGAAATTTTTTTTTTCCAATTTTTAAAAAAAAAAAAAAAATTTAATTTTAATTTTTTTTTTTAATTTATTATTGAAAAAAATGTATGGCAAAAAAATGTTTTTTTGTGCAAAAAAATTCGGGTTAAAAAATATTTTTCCCGATTTTGACCCATTGTAGGTCCAACTTACTATATATAGCTTATTATACATCGTTGCAATGGACTTTGAAATATTTATCATTAGATATCCATATTGTCTATATTTATGACTTTGTAATCGAAATATAGATCAAAAATAGGCCAAAAATAGAGGTTGTCTCGGATTTTTGCTCATATCTCTGTTATTTATGTACGGATTTAGCTGATTTTAAATAGGAAACTTCTCGAAAGCATGTCTGACAGAATTATTGAAAATTTGGATCCCAAAGATATCTGGGGTCTTCAGAAAATTGATTTCAACAGACAGACAGACGGACATGTCTTAATCGACTCCGCTATCTATAAGAATCCAGAATATATATACTTTATAGGGTCAGAAAAATTATATTGTGGAAATTACAAACATGAAGGGTATAAAGGTGAAGGGTATAAAAAAGGTTTCCTCTTTTATTCAGTGTAGGGTATTATACTTCCTCACTTGTTTCGTTTTAAATTTTATGACACTGGGTGATAAATGAAACTATAAATGCTGCAATTGTCTGTTTAATAATGTCTATTAAAGCAGTTCGTTGACTTTAAAGCCAGTTTTTTACAGAATAAATTTGTTCATTAATATTTTTTAAATAACCTTTGTAGTTGACGAAATGTATGCTAAGGTCATGTAATGGATATTTTCTATGGTCAATGCACAAAGTCTGCAGTCAGTAAATAAACATTATTTCACAAAATTAACACAAGACTTGAATTTGCCAACATTTGTGCAGTAAATTTTTGATAACAAAAGAAAAAGAAAAAAATAAACATTTTTCGGTTAATAAAAATTGAGCAAAAAGCTTTTTACACAAAATATTTTTCTATGAAAAAAAAGCTTTTTACACAAAATACTTATCAAAGATGTATAGCCACAATAAATGCATCCACAACGTTTGGCTTTGGTTTGGTGCAGAATTTGGGATGGAGGCATAGGATCATACTTCTTTGAAAATGAAGTCATTGAGACTTGATAACAGAGTTTTTTTCTGTCTAATGATAGTGATGTGGACGACATGTGGTTTCAACAAGATGGACATACTACCTCGTCATATACTCTCTTGTTTCGGTGATCAGAATTGATATAGGGTTAGGAAAGGTTACGTGGGTTGCTCGCAAGTTAGCGAGTTCACTCGGAGTTCTCTTATTTTCAAATTTCATACATAAAGGGAGAATGGTTGCCCACCCTAATTTCGTTGACTATGTACTTCTTGTGATCCCCGTGAGAACCATCCGTTACTTTAATAAATCTGATCATATTTACTAGTGGCACATCTCTGACACAGTCCAGATCATGGAAAAGAGCTCTACCAAGATGTAGTTGTCTATGCTCTTGTAAGGCTGGGCAGTCACATAGAAGGTGTTGTACCGATTCTTTCTCCCCCTCATCCAAACAACTTCAACAATAGGTATAACGTGGGTAACCCATACGTTCCGACATGCGTCCAATCATACAGTGCCCAGTGTTTATGCCCGTAAGGAGCCTGATCGAATATCTAATAAGAGACAAAGGAGTCTTAGTCGTATTCTCTGTCAGAGTGGGCCAGAGCAATCTGGATATTCTACAAATTATGATATTTGACCACCTGAGTTCCGTCTCACTCAAAGCCCATTCATTTATCAATTTTGATACGTTCACCTTTGCGTAAGAGATACGTCCAGGGACGACCCGTTTGTTGCGCATTCGTCGGATACTTCATTTCCCCGGATGCCCTCATGTCCTGGGACCCATATCAACTCTACGTGATGTTGTGTCAGTTGTGCCAGTGATTGGATGCAGTTGAAAAGACATTTCGACTTAATAAAGTTGGAGTTAAGAGGCTTGATTGATGCAAGGCTGTCCATGTAAATATGTATAGTCGAATTTTCGAGATTCAGTTCCCGGATTCTTCTCACGGCTGTATCGATAGCATATATCTCAGCTTGGAAAACCGTGCAGGTATCCGGTAATCGAAGAGACAGCAAAAGGTCCAGTTCATCGGAGAAAATTCCAGAGCCCGAGCCCGTGCCTCTTTCTGTCTTTGAACCATCAGTGTAGCCTGAGATCACGTCGTCCCTTAGGACAGTGTTCGCGGCCCAGTCATCCCTTGTCGGTATCTTGATCCTAAACGTCCTATCAAAATTCGGTGTAGGTACCAAGTAATCCGTTTCTTGCCCCATGTATGGCCTGCCTATCTTCTGTAGGATGGTGCCGTGACCAATACGATCATGCTTCAGTCCGCTCGACTGTTTGAGACGTAGAGCAGACTTAGCAGAAATGCATTTGATATATATATCAAGGGGAGTTATATTTAGCATCGTCTCTAGACTGGCTTGAGGGGTGGAATTCATAGAGCCAGTAATTGCAAGACATGCAAGTCTTTGTACCTTGTTTAGAGTAGAGGTGATTCTTGGTGTCCACCGCTCTCCACCAAACAAGAGCCCCATATCAAAATAGGTCTTATGACCGCGGTGTACATCCAAAGGTTTTCTTACATATATAGCAGGCACATTGTGCTTTCTTCATTTGACTCTCAGCATTACGTTTCCACGAGAGCTTAGAGTCCAAAATTACGCCAAGATATTTGGCTTCGCTTGAAATCTTTAGAAAAGTACCATCCAGTCGTGGAGGTCTGAATTTGTATCTCCTGGTGAAAAGAACCAGTTCGGTTTTGGCAGGGTTGACACCTAGACCGTTTTCTCTGGCCCATGATAGTAGAACGCTGAGAGCTGATTTATTTACTTTATTACGAAAAAAAGCTTTTTTCAGAAAAAAGCTTTTTCCTATTAAAAAACGGTATATTTTTTGTCTTAAAGAAGCTTTTTTCACTTGTTCAATAAAAATAAAGCTTTTCTCACATAACGTTTTTTGCATTCAAAAAACAGGTTTTTTCAAAAATAGTTTTTTCTGTAAAAAAAAAACTTTTTTTAAAAAAAGCTTTTTACACAAAATATTTATCAAAGACTTTTTTCTATATAAAAACAAAAAAAAAACCTTTTTTCGGCAATGATTTTTATGTATGAAAAATACTTTTTTATTCTAAGATTTTTTTCTTAATATAAGTTTATAAGAATATTATATTCAAAATTCAAAAGCACTTACTTCATAGCATTCACATCAAAAAAATACACGTTTCAGCTGTTAGCAAAACATACAAGTTTGTAAAAGTTTTAAAAAAAAGAAAAAACTTCCTTTATAAAAGTAAAAACACAAGAAACGAATTAAATTAAACCATTTTTTAAATTATATTTTCTTTTGTTTTATTCTTAGAGAAGTGTAAATGGATGTAAATGGATTTAAGCTTTAATTCTCAAACTAACATTTAGAAGAAAGGAAAAGTAATATTGAATGATTATTTTGTAGGAAATAAAATCAAACTAACTTTTTATATTTCAAACAAATTGCTGTTCCAGTTTTTAACAAAATTTTAAAGCCATTTAAGAATCTCTTGGCCACAATATTCCCACAACTCTATCTATCATATACAAAAATACAAGTATAAAACTTGTAAAATCAATAATAATAAAATAACTAAATTTATTTTCTTTATCTTTTCATTATAGATTTTGCAAAAAAAAAAAAAAAAATCCCATAAGTGTAAAATATTACAAAAACGAAATAAAACCAACAAATGGAAGTATTTTGACAAGCATAGACTTTAGTACAATAACCCAATTGATGTAGACTATTTACCTCTATAAATAAAATATACTTTTGTGGCAAACATTACTTTCTTTCTACTCAAAACCAAACACATGTATGAAATAAAATGAAAACAGACAGCTACAAATTGAAGAAAGAACAAATTTTTATAATTTATGTATGTATATAGACATTAATAAACAGATACAGATAGAGAATATTCCTATAAACCTATATTTTATTTACAGTTTGTGTTAAGATATGCACAAAAATGGGAAATATTTCAACATAAAGCATAACCACCATGAGTGACAAGGGTATACATACTACTATATAAGTTTGTCATTCCGTTAGTAATTTCTACTTTTTTTTTGTGACCTTACAAAGTATCTATATTCTGGATCGTTATAGATAGCTAAGTCGATATAACCATGTCCGTCTATCCGTCTGTATGTTGAAATCAACTTTCGGTAGCTCATAAATAAATAACACACTTGATTCATACATCAATATATCGGGAATACTTCCGGCTCAGTTGCTATTTAAAATCGACAAAAACGGCCCAAAAATGGCTGAGATATAATGAAAAAACTGAGACAACCTCGATTGTTGGCCTATTTTGGATCTATATCTGGATTACTAAGTCATTAATATAGACAATATAAATATCTAATGATAGATATTTCAAAGTCCATTGAAACGATGTATATAAGGCTATAATAGTAAGTTGGACCTACAATGGGTCAAAATCGTGAAAAATATTTTTTAACACGAATTTTTATTCACCAAAAAATTGTTTTTTTTTTTAATATTATTTTTCACTAATAAATTTAAAATTTTAAATTAAAAAAGATTTTTTTAGAAAAAACTAAAAAATTTAAAAAACAATTTCGATTTTTTTTTTTTTTTTTAATTTTGTTTTAAAGTATAATTTTGTGAAGTAAATGTATTAAAAAAAAGGAAAGAATTGAAATACCCTGCAAGATATGACTGATGTATTTACCAAACCATGCATAACACGGCAGCGTTGCATGAATGAAGTTCACAAGTTGGAAAGAGAAAAAAAGTTTACACGTACACGAATGTTTACATCAGTGCCCCTAATAGAATGATGGGAACTACTAGGGTATTCAATTAATCGGGTTTCTGGTTTAATAGGTTAATCGAGCAAATAATTAATCGGGGTTTAGATTTAATCGGTTAATAACCGGTTAATTTTATATTATTCGATTAACCGAATAATTTTAAATTGAAAATAAAACCACGAATTTTGAGTACTTATTTAAGCATTTCAACAAAAAAATCCTATTTTATTATAAATGTGAGTTTTTTTAGGATTTTAGTGAGATATTCTGAAATAATATTTTAAAAAAAGAAAGCTTTCCTTTTAATCGATTTTTCTTTAGTTTTAATAAAACTTAACTTGGACAAAATTCTCCGACTGATTGTGAATGTTGGAGAAATCGAAAGGCATGAGAAATTCTATCCAATTTCTCAGTTCATTGTTCAGTTTTTTTAAGCATATAAAATCCTCCATTATACCATTTGAAAATTTGCTTAAGTTCTGATAAAAGACTCGCTTCAGTAATGTCTTCAGTTTCGTCTATTATCATGTCTTCCTCCAACTCATTAGGACAAATTTCATCATGGAACATTCTAGAAAAAAGGTCATTTCCAAATTCCTTAATTTCAGTTTTTGATCTATATTTAAAAAACTAGTGCTAGAAGAGAATGTTCATAAGCTAAGAAATATAAAGTACAAAAATAAATTTCGGTTAATCGGTTAATCGACACATATTAATCGGTTTATTTGTTATTTGAAAATCGGTAGCTTTAAATTATTCGAACAGTTAACCGACCAAAATTAATCGGTTAACCGATTAACGGTTAATCGATTGAATACCCTAGGAACTACTGATGTATAAACCATTGGTAGGCGTTCATATTGTTCAGGCTACGTCAATTTACACCTACATAACACGAATGTAAACAATAGAGAGTAATAGAGCATAAAAACAGAAATATTTCATTCAGTTGCCATACATGCACACAAATTAATTGCCTAACAATGGTATAAATCCATCAGCAGTACCCATCAAATGATGCATCAAATGACTGTCAATGTTCTTGTAGGGTATATTTTATTTACTGGTTGCTACTTTTTCGTCAAACATTTGGCATGTGTAGCCGTACGTTTACTTGTATATTTTCCCAGCAGTTCAGCAAGTAGTCCATATATCCCTTATAGACAGTAAATGTCACTAATGGCCTATCACTTTGCTGACCCCAATTTATATATTTTGGGTCTTTGTAGTGCAAAGAGAAGACAATTGGTTACTTTATACACCCCAGGTAATCTATCGTGAAGACAATTGTCACTTAAGTGTCTCTAAGTAATCTGGAGTGTGATAATTCGTTCCAACTGGTTTTATACAAATTGTCTTGATTATAATTCTCATACAGTTAATTTTTATTTTTGCTTAAGTATACTGATATCCCATGTAACATAGCCTGAAGTCAATAGTTACTTTAGCGTTTCTTATTAACCTATAGTGAAGTCAATTTAAACGTAAATTTTTGACTGCACTTTAGTTATTTTACCCATCAAAAGTAATCTAGGTGTGTTTAGAAGCAGTCGTTTATTGGGCTGTTTTTAGATGACTATTTGGGGTCAATTAGCACCTGCACATGTTAAAATAACTACTGTAGCTGATCAAGTAACCAGTTACGCAGATAGTAAGGTAACCAGCATATGAATCCAATTCGTTGACTACTTTGGACTAGCAGTCTATAAGACAGTCTCCTTGTGACCAAAAAGGGATATGCACGTGTTTAGTTATGTAACTACTTGTAACCCTAAATGATGGGCAAAATCATTCTCCTAGAACTGCTGGGTTAAACATGTAGTCAATGCATCCCTTCAATTCATATCCAACATTTTGGGTCATTTGAATTGTATGTGCTCTTTGTAGTGCTGGGAGAAGTCAATTTGTTACTTTGTACATCCCACGTAGACAATTGTCACTTAAGTGTTTCTAAGTAATCTAGAGTGTAGTCACTTTAAACGTTTATTTTTTACTCCACTTTTTATTTATACACTCCACTCCACACTCCACTGGATTCAATTTGTATTGACATAATTCTGATACAGTTTATTTGCTTAAGTATACAGACATCTCATGTAATCTAGCGAGAAGTCAATTGCCTCTAAATAACCTAAATTGTATTCAATTTAAACGTTTATTTTGGTACACTCCAGAAGTAACATATTGTACAGTTGTAGGAGGAAGGATTGTCTACAAACATTCGGTTATTGGACTGTCTATGAGATGTCTTTTTAAATGATTATTTGAGGTCAATTTAAATTAAATTATGTAGCTGATGAAATAATTTGTTAAGTAGCTAGAAGCTAACTGACTCTATGAAATTCTTATGTGAATCTTATGCGTTGACTACTTTGGATTAGCTATCATTGTAATAAAAAACGGACAATGCTTAGGACATGTTTAAAAAAGCTATTCACTTAGCTAGTTGTCATCCTAAATGATAGGTAAAATCACTAGTTCGGGACAGTCACGTTGAACTGCTGGGTTATTACTTCATTTACACTTGTAACTAGGGGGCGGATTTATATGCAAATGCATGTTTTTTCTCGAACGTCCAAATACAATGTAGACTAATTATGTATCCGAATCGCACATTTTGCTTTAAAATGGCATCGATTTGTTAGTGCATATTTTTGCATATTTTATTGATAATGCATATTTTGTTATATTTTACTTCAAAATGTATGTTTATATGCATATTATCCAAGTTTTTAAGTAAAATATAATTTTTTGTCGTCAATGAGCAACATATTGTCTGATCAAAAAGTTTTTAGTCGAATTTGTTATAGAAACAGCTTTAAATGTTGTCGACTAACTTTGTTCAACATCGAGAAACTGGCATTAAGATCTTCATTTCTATATCAGCAATTGAAAATTATGATTTCAAAGTATTTTGCTTCATAAAAGTTTAGAGTTTTTTTTTAGTTATCATAAATTCATTAAATGTATCAAAAACATTAATATTTGGTTTCATTGCAATTTCGATTTATAAGAGATTTCGTTATCGAAAGATTTTGTTCTGTGAAGTTACAAAATCTAGGAGACTGTTCTGAACTAGTGATTTTACCTATCATTTAGGGTGACAACTAGTTACATAACTAGCTACGTGACTAGTTATTTTAACACGTACATGCCATAAGCTGACCCTTTTGGATAACTTTTAGACAAATGCACTACATAATTAACGTTTAAAGTGACTGCACTATAGATTATTTAGAGGCACTTAAGTGACAATTGTCTTTACAATTGATTACATGGGATGTAAAAAGTAACCAATAGACTTCTCTCTGCGTTACAAATATCACATACGTGTCAAATGACCTAAAATATATAAAATGGAGTCAGCCAATTACTGTCTATAAGGGATATATTTACTGTTTGCTTAACTGCTGGGCTATTACGAGATGAAAATTAAGGTTGGATGCTACTTTACAGCACAATGAAAATTTTGGTAATTTTAAAAGGCAAGTCGCATAGATGCTCTAAAGATTATGACTTTAAACAAGTATTCATGCCAAGATATTATAATTAATAAATCCATCGTTCTCTCAGAAGAACAATTATCCTTTTTTAAACTTTAACAATTTAATTCCTGGTATAATTTAAAGGGTCCTAACTGCCGGAAACACTGTTGTCTATTTATTTCACATTGGGCAATGCATAGTTAATTATTTTATGTTTTTGAACAAAAATATAAGTGCATATTTTTAAAATTTTTAGGTCATATTTTGATTTTTTTGAAGCATATTTTAGGCGCATATTTTCCAATAATAAATGCATGAAAATCCGCCCCCTACTTGTAACTCTTGAAATGTTTCTGTGAATGTGTGTTGAAATCTATACATTATTTAATTTTTAAGGTTTAAGAAATGTATATTTTCAAATATGTGTATATGATTTTTTAATACAACAATTTACATTTAATTGTAACAATTATACTATTTGTTCCTTTAACAAAAATCTGACAAAAGTTTAAATTGAAGGTTTGTATAAATGTTCAGATAAATTTATCATAGTGTTCTTATAAAAATTTTATTTGAAAATCTTAGACAATATGGAAAATAGAAAATAATTCATATTTTCTCATGCTTGAGAGATTTTTGAAATATTTAAATAGACACATAAAGGTTATGTTTCATGTCTTGCAATTATTTCGAATTTGTTAAATATGCCACTTTCATAAAATTCTAAAATGGAATAAATAAGAATTTCCCATAGAAATTTGAGTGCCGTGGTATTTTCAACAGATTTTATATGAATTTAATAACCTAGAAACTGAAATTTTAATAGAAATTATTTTTAAACTTAAAAAAATAAAAATTATTTACTTTGTTTTTTATTAAATGTTTGATCAAGGTAAACAATTATTTAAATAATTTTATTATTTTTACATAGCTGCCAGTAAAATTTATATCTATGTCTTACTTATTTATTAAATCTAAGAAACTCCTTACAAAGTTGTTAAATTTTCTTAATTTTAAATTTTATTTAATGTAATGTATACATTAGGGTAGCCTCTATGTTGGACTTTTCCAGTCCTCCCAAGGTTTAAAATTTATTCTCTGATATCTAAAAACAAAGTAAGAGCAACTTAAGTAAAATCTGGTAAAGTTTAGACGTAACATATTTTATTTGAAGTTTCGTGATTTGAGTCAAAGAAGCAATATTAAAAAAAAAAATTGAATTCCAATAGAGAATTTGTCGCCCGACGAGTTATGTCGGTTGTAAATACTTTTCATATAAAAAATTTGGAACGACTGGAACTAAAAAACAAGTAATATAGCTATGTGCGGCTGTGCCGAATCTTATTCAAAATATATTTTTTATTTTTGGTGAAAAAATAGGGTTTAAAAATATTTTTCCCGATTTTGACCTATTTTAGGTCCCAATTTGTATGGCGTTATGTGTGTTGTTGGAAAGTTCTTTGATATATCTATCATTAGATATCCTTATTGTCTATATTATCTATAATCCATATATAGTTAAACAGATATACAAAATAGGTCACAAATCGGCGTAGTCGTGGTTTTTTTCCTTATATCTCAGCCATTTGTTTGGCCGATTTTCTCCATTTTAAATAGCAACCGAACCGGGACTATATATGATATTGTTACGAATGTGGAATAAAGATTTGAATTTAACGGTCTGTAACGACTGTTTATAAACACGTCCATCAGTAGCATGCGGTTTTTAGCATTGTTTATTAGAATGGCAACACTAAATGTTTAAGCTGCTAACATTAACATCGAATGCTCTAGAATTCGAATGTTCTAGTTTGTCCGTTAAGAGCATTCTAGAAGATTCCCAAAAGATGGCGTGTGTTTAAATAGTGGCAGAGGTTGCAGTCGTGAGTGAGTTGATCATTGTCGCTGTTAGAGTTAACATCAACTGTCGTGTACATTTGAGTTTGTTCATTATAAAGTGTGTGTGTATTACTGCGAATTGATAAACGTGTATAAAGACACTGAGTGACTATTTAGACTGTTTTTGTTGTACATTTTAAATAAATAAAAAGCTGTTACAATTTCAAACTACTAAAATTGCTTTTATTTGCAATGAAAAGAATCCGGTTTATTTAAAGGAAATAAACCAACGTTTTAAAAAGGTTAAAACTTAACAATATATTGATGCATGAATTATGTATACAAGTTAGTTGAGGGCTAGTGAAAGTTGACTGTTTAAAAATGTTGAAAGATCGAATATTCGACCTAGTTCAATAAGTCGATCCTAGTTAGTTCATGTATTAACCCATGTTAATTTACCAGAACCCTTTCATATAAAGAACTATAACCGTTATAACCCTAACTCTGAGGAACCAAATACGGTTCCCTTTCCTCTATTGCATTTTTAACTTATCATCTCGACTTTGACCTTTTTCTGTGAATCTTTGTATGTATTCTAGATAAACATTAATTAACTATAGCATTAATTAAAGAAATTACATCTAAAGAATAGTTTATTTTGTATTTCAGGTTTGACTCCTAAAAGAGTGTCTGATTTGTTTCGTACAACAAGCTTATTTATTATAGTTAGAATATAATTTGTTTTGTAGCGCCACCCTAATATATTTATCTTATCTTTATATTGTATACAACGTATACACAAAATAAATAACAATAAAAGATGTATTTACTTATAAATTACATATAAACTTCATACATACTCATGTACTTACTAGTATATGGAAGTATATAAATACAGAGAGGACTTGTAATGTTATTCTCTTATATTTAGCTAGTAAAATATAGGGATTTGTAATTCCATTCAAGAAATGGCTTACTGGGGCGTATGTGTATTTCTTTTGGTTTATAGTATTTTAACACACAGATTATGTATTTCCCGGAATTAGGTTTAATATTATAAATTACAGAAATGCAAGCGAAAGTAGTGGGATGTAATGAATTCCCACAAATAAGTTAAAGAGGGAAATATATAAAAATGTGTAATTCTGTCAAAGTGGTTGTGGAAAATTCGATTTAGATTTTATTTCGAATTTAAAAATGTTTGTAATCACAACTAGAGTATTCTTTATACAATTAAGCTAAAATCTATATGAAGAAAATAACAAGTAAGAGAGCTATATTCGGCTGTGCCGAATCTTATATGCCCTTCACCAAATTATAATTTAAAATAAAAATTTTTAATATTTTTAGGTAAACATCATTTTTTTTTTTAAATTGTTTTTCAATATTAAAAAAAATTAAAAATTTTTTTCAAAATTGTTTTAAATTATTTCCGAAATATTTTTTTTTTTTTAATTTTTTAAAAAATTTTTTTTATATTTTGAAAAAATTTGACAAAAAATTTTTGTTTTGGTAAAAAAAAAATTCGGGTTAAAAAAAATTTTTCCCGATTTTGACCTATTGTAGGGCCAAATTACTATAGCCTTATATAAAACGTTGCAATAGACTTTGTAATATCTATCATTAGATATCCATATTGTCTATATTAATGACTTAGTAATCCAGATATAGATCAAAAATATGCCAAAATGCCCGGTTTATTCCTTATATCTCAGTCATTTGTGTGCCGAAGAATTCCAGATATATTGATATATAATTCAATTTTATAAGTTATTTAAGGTCTTCAGAAAATTTATTTCAACAGACAGACAGAAAAACTCTCATGTTTCGTGTGTAAGGAAAATTATTGTAAATATAAGGTTAGGATAGGTTTCCAGGCAGCCGCGAAGTGAAGACAGGAAAGAGAGCAGCTGACGTGGATCCAAGCAATAGGTCCCTTTGTGTTACCTGAAAGTATAAAGATAAAAAAGGGGGACAGATAGAAATGAAAAAGAAAAGGGAACAGAGGGTCCGAAGAATGAGAGGTGATTAGTGAATTGGCCGATATTTGTTCACTCTATGAACATCTCCATGTCTGGTCTGATTAGCCAATTACTATTCCTTATAAAGGCATTAATGCACTCTAGCCTCATACTCGAGAGTCTAGAAAATTTGAGCGTTGAACTCCTACTGCCGGACAGTGACAAAGGAGATGTAAAATGGTCTCTTGCTCCTCCTCGTTTTGACAACTTCTGCAGAAGTTGTTGTAGGGCAAGCAAAGTCTGCTCGCATGGTTGCCAAAAGAGCAGTGTCCAGTAATGACCGCCACTACACCACTAAATTGTGAGCGTGTCAAGCCAATAAGATATATCGGTCTGGTTATAGTACATATGGGTTCATCCATCTTGTCTGGGTGAGCTCATAGTAGAAGTTACTAAGTAATAGGAAGTATCAGCAACACAGTTGCCCGTAACATCTCCATGTCCACTTACCCACTTGAGTACGACTGATAAATGTGTCGCCATCCTGTTTAAGAAAGCCCGGCATTCCTGAACCAAATTAGATGTTGTGTATACACCTATTGGAGATTTTATTGCGGCCTTATTGTCAGTGTATATACGAATATCCCTGCCTGATATCATGTTATAACTGAGCCAGTTAGCCACCCTTTTAATGGCTGAATAATGCTACATTCATTTGGAAGTCTAAAAGATAGTTTAGTTTCGAATTCCTGAATGTAGACACCTACGCCAACTCGATCTTCCTTCCTAGAACCGTCAGTATAGACTGAGAGGCCCGTTGTGTCATGTAAAGTTCCGTCCACTACTTACGTGTTGTACGGAATTGAGAAACCGAAGTTCCTCGCAATAAAGGGCCTAGAAATGCAGTAATCGATATTATCTGGAAGATTCTGAATGCTACCTATTATACTGGCGTAACCGTATGGAGCATGTTTCCACGCCCCAATCGCATTAAGTCTAAAGGCCAAGGAGAATGCTACTTGTGTGGTCATTAGTTCCACAGGGTTCCAGTTCAATATAGTAAAGAGTGACTTTGTTGCGGTCGTTCTTAGAGCTCTTGTTATCAGGATTAACAAGTACAATTATAACTTTTTAAACAACATTGCAAATTACATCTAATATTACATGAAATTTTAAAACAAATTTAAACATTTCTTGCTATTGATGAATTTGAGCAAAAATAAAACAAACTAAACATTACTGTTTGCAACTTTTTTCTATGCATTATGCTAATGTTTATCTATAAATACATGGCTTTTTGTTAAATAAGTTTCACATTGAATAAACTACCAAGTACAATGGCAGAGTCAGCAGAATGTCTGGTACAAAGAGAATAACAAACATAACAAACAAATTATTAAATAAGTTTGACATAATATTAGAAATTTGCAAAATCTTACTTTTACTCACACAATAGCGTTCGTTAGCAACTTGTCTAAGAACTAAATAATTTCATAAATGTTAAACTTATTTATTCCCCCTTTTAATGTATAATGTATTTCATTAAAAATTCCTTATAATTCCAAAACAGTGTTTAAGTAGAAAGCCAGATTTAATATTAAAATCTCCCACAGCAATTTGATTGAGTAATTTAGTACTAGTGAATAAATGTGGGTGTTTGATCCCCAGTAACAGTTAGTTAAGAAGATTTCTTAGTTATTTTTAATACAAGTATATAAATAAGTACTACAAATATGTATTAACTTTTGACATTTAAATAAATAACTGCTAAGTAATGCAAAAATCAATATTTTTGTTTTAGCAAGTTCTTTGCTAAATACAAAATATGAGTATAAATAACAGACGTTGTTACAATTTATAATTTACAGTTTAATAACATTTAAACAAATAAACGAATACAAATTTTTGTTGCGTTTTCATTACACGCTACAGCTTAATGATATACACACTGATACCAAGAATTTGACTCCAAAACAGTTACGCCCACACATAACAATTACAATACCCTGCCGGCCTGGGGGCTGGTTTTAAATTATAACATGTGTTAGCAAAACAAAAACCACTAGTAATTTTACTTGGGACAAAACAAACCAAAAAAAAATATTTTATCTGAATTCAATCAAATTTGGTATATCTACTTAATTAAAATTCTCCAGTATTTAGAAATTCGCTTTAGTTTGGTTTTTATAATAGGTTAAATACCTAAAGTAAAACTGTTAAAAACTTTAGAACTAATAGTCATATTTTACAATTTTTAGTCATATTTATAAGCTAAAGAATCGAATAGATTTGAACGTTTCTTGTTTAGAAATCCGTTTCTCATCTAAACAGGATACAGCATAGAAAATCGTCCTTGAGCAAAGGATATATCAAAAAAGGCATCATCAATTTTCCAACGATTTTACTTAAATACGAGCAAATGAACGATTAAAATAATATACAAAATTCAGAGTGGGAAAGATTGGGAAGAACTAGCTATCCAGGCTAAAGGGTTTTCCAACAAGAGGTGTTATTTTGAATTACACGGTATTTCGGTAGCTGTCACTTTTGAAGCTTTTATTCTTTGACATTTGTCAAGTAGAACGTACGCCATTACTAAAAATGGAACGATACACGCTCCAACAACGCATTGAGATTATTAAAATTCACTACAAAAATGGTGAAAATCTTGCAGTCACAGTTCGCAAAACTAAAGCATTTTTGGGTCGTAGTGAAGCACCTTGTCGGACCGCAATACAGAAATTTGGGGGAAAAATTTAAGCTGTTAGGACAAGTTAGTGATGTGAAGAATAAATCCCGTGCACATCGCTCAAGAACAACTGAGAATATTCCGGACCGTGTTATCTCTCGAATAGGTGATTACAATTGGCCACCGAGATCTTGTGATTTAACACCTTGCGACTTTTTCCTTTGGAGCCACGTGAAAGATAAGGTCTACGCCAACATCCCAGCGTCGTGGTGGCCATTTGGCTGATGTTGTTTTTCATTATTAACGGCATACCTTCCTCTTTATTATGAAATAAACATCCGATCATTTATCTCAAAAAATGCCATTTTTCTTTATATACCAAAATAACACCTCTTGTTGGAAAACCCTGTATTAGAGACACATGTTGCTAAAAACAATAAGTAATAAGTTACGTGGTTGAGAAAAAACAACTAAATGTCAAATTTTTACTACCTCTAACTCAGAGAGTTCTTGACCGATCTTGTTGAAGAATTGTGTCTGAATAGGACTAACTAACCTTGGTGCAAATTTAATACTGATCGAAAGACATCGATTTCAAAAGTTGGTTCACTTGATATAAAATCCTCCATATATTATTATGACAAATTGTTATTTTTTTTATAAACTGATATCAAAAAAAACATTATTATCAGAAAAAGGATAATTAGTATGATCTCGAAATTCAAGTCCTTAACTTAAAGATAAGATAAAGATAAAGGTTACTATTACAAATTTCATAGCATATTTGTCTAATCAATTTTTATTTAAGAAGGATATTGTGATTTAATAAATAAAATACATGGTCTTCCAACAGGGACTTCTGAACGTTGACAGTTGATAGCAATCATATTTTTGAAGCTATATATGTCGCAAAGGCTATCATTTAGTTTGTCAGTTTGTTTTACCAAATCGCCATGGACGGATATAGAGTTTAACAACACATGCGAATGATAAAATGGGTTTATCAAAACAATTTTATAATTTGGTTCACCCATTTTATGTTGAGGCCCATTTCTGGATGAAAAGATACGTCAACAAACAAAATATTTTAATATGGGACTATACCAATCCACATGTGATCCAAGAGTGTCCAATAAAGAAAAAGTCACTGTTTGTGTGGATTTTGGGCTGACGGCTTCAGCGGTCCACATTTCTTTGAGAATGATTATCAACTTATTTTTGCTTGAATTAATAATGTGCCACAAAGCTCATGCCATATTGGACATTTTGCACGAGCGATTTGAGGGCATGGTTATCTTACGTGGAGGTGATTTTAACTGGATACCAAGATCGTGAAAGACGCTTCCTTAAGATGCCAACATAACCAATGTCATCGATCAAATTTAGCCTGGTTTATTCGCCAGACTCATAGAAAATTGGTCACATCGGATGCGCTACACTCATCCGAACGCTCTTCGATCATTTGCACGATGTTGTATTTCATACATAATGGCATCGATTCAAAATTCAAAGGAATAAAAATGTCGATAATAACTCACACACACTTTAGTTTATTATACCCTTCACCATCGTAAGTTTGCCATTCCGTTTGAAATTTCCACAATATAATTTTCCTACCCTATAAAGTATATATATTCTGGATACTTATAGATAGCGGAGTCGATTAAGCCATGTCTGTCGGTCTGTTGAAATCAATTTGGATATGAATATCTAATGATAGATATTTCAAAGTCTATTGCAACGATCAATATAAGGTTATAGTAATTTGGACCTACAATGAGTCAAAATCGGGAAAAATATTTTTTAACCCGACTTTTTTTTACGAAAAAAATAGTTTGTCATACATTTTTTGCATTCGTAAATTTAAAAAAAAAAATTAAAAAAAATTTGTGAAAAAAACTAAAAACGCCATTTCGAAAAAAAAAAATTTTTGAAAAAAAAAATATTTTTTAAATTTTAAAAAACAAATTTGAAAAAAAAATTTAATTTTGTTTACCTAAAAATATTTAAAATTTTTATTTTAAGGTATAATTTGGTGAAGGGTATATAAGTTTCAGCACAACCGAATATTGCTCGCTTACTTGCTTAAATTCAAAGATAGTAAGTAGTATAATAGGATTTTGTATAATACAGATACCTCTAATTCATCATCCTTTTTTAAAAATGTTCACTATTTGTGGTGGTTCAACACACCTAAAGACGCGGATTTTGAGCTCATTTTTCTGTAGAGCAAAAATGTATTGCAAACCTGATTTCACCAGTCGATTCTGCAGCAAAAATTAATACAATGGACGTAGCTGATATGTAGAAGTCATTTAAAAATATGTTAATCAATGATCCACAACATTATCAAGTTTTTGCTGGGACTGATTGTTAACATTTGCCTCTTCGAAAACTTCAGGGTGCTATTAAAACTTAAATGCCAAGAGCAAGAAACATAAATATACATTTCTTATTTTCAATTGCAAATCTGTATTCATACCACAGAATTATAATACTTTATGTAATACATACTCTTATTATCATTTTTTTGTAAAGATTGAAAATTATAACAACTTAATATTCAAAATTAAGATTTTATTTAATCAATGTAAAAATTACATCTCAAACATATGCTGCCACTCATATCATCTACCAGCCAACAAACGTACAAAATACATAGATATTTCTTTCCAATAAATTCAGAGGAAGGAGTTTTTATTTGGGGTAATAAAATTTTATAATAAAATGTATATTAACATATGTTCGTTTCCAAAATCAGTGAGCTAAATGGAAGGATGTTTTTTTTAAGGTGCGTTTTGTTTTGTTTATTACATATTTGATATTGTTATTAGACATATTTCTAATCAAAATTAAATTAAAAAAAAATTTAGATTTTTTAGCAGAGCTTGGTCGACTATGAAATGTGATATTTTAAATGTCAGTGTCACAAATAGTAACTTTGATGTTAAATTTACCACTTTAATAGGTAAGAAACACTTAGTTCTTTTCAACATTGATGATTTCTATAATATTTCATATATACATCATTACCTATGTCAATAGCAATTCGGACGCCCTGTTGACCACTATTATATTTAAGACAAGTAAGATTGTTAATTCGGCCGATCCTCCCATAAGTTGATAGAACGATTTCGGTTCATATAAAACTTATTTAAGTCCAATTTCCTCACGATATTAATTATTATAAGACAATTATGAATGTTCAAGCCATTTCCTGAGGGTACCTTATATAGTGACTAGGGACAAATGTTGTCCGATTTTCGCCAAACTTTACAGTTTGATTTTAGAGTACTTAGAACTAATTTGTGCAAATTGTGCAGGATTGCCTCATAATCAAACAGTATTCCGGGCAGACAATTTTATGGTTGCTAGGTGAAATCATGGACCAATATTATCCATTTTCAACACCAAATAAACCTTTTGTTATAGCCACATAGCTAGGTCGTCTTAGAAACTTAGGAGGACCTAGAATATTTATACTAAAATGGGTCTGCGACAAATATTTTGATGTCAAAACCAATGAAACCCCCATCTTTTTTGATGGTGGTTATTAAAATGGTACGAATTGGATCTTGAAATATAAGCAGTGTGCTGGAGACTGCTGAATCAACCATTACGACATGTTTCTACATTGAATGAACGAGATACATTGTCAGAAACAGTGAGTGCTTGACATCTCTCGAAATGGATCTTACAGAAAACCAGCATTCGACATTTTGCAACAAGCTGAATGTGGAGAGTGTCATTGCAGGATGTAGTGATCACCATTTGATTGACAAGCTCTAGAATGTAAGTCACTTCTTGGCTGAAAAATATTTGACCAACAAAAATTAAATAAACATGAGGTGGCTGTTCAGTTCAAATAGTCACTTTATACACCTTTATCAATTCGCAGAAATGCACACACACTTTATCATGTACAAATTTAAATGTACAAGACAGTTGATGTTAACTCTAACAGCGCCTAACTATTCTACACACGCCATCTTTCGGGAATCTTCTACAATGATCTTAACGGACCAACTAGTATGTTCGAATTCTAGAGCATTCGATGTTAATGTTAGCAGCTTAAACATACTTACAAACAATGCTAATAACCGCATACTATCAACATAGTTGAGAAGTAGAAGCTTCTACTGATGGCCGTGTCTATAAACATGATGAATGCTGCAGGCAGTCGTTAAAGACTGTTAAATTCAAATCACTATTGCAAAATCGTAACAATAGGATAAGCTAGAAAAACAAATAAGCCCTGGATATCCGACAAGCCCTGGCACATAATAGCATCCAGAAAACAATATAAAATTTTTATCTAAATAAGAAGTAACATCACGATATGTTAGGCAAAGTGCAGGAGAAGATAAAAGGAAATAAGCTGATAATTTGGCAAGAGAAGACAAAATAACGTTCGCAGTTGATGGTAATGGCGTGGACAACGTCGTTCTCAATGAAATATTAACCGATTTTATCATTTGCACGTGTTGTTGAACGCTATATTCCTCCAAGGTAATTTAAAAAAAACCTACTGAATAAATGACAGTCAATTCCACATATAGAGCTTCAAAACATGGCCGCTATCAACTGTCAAAGTTCGAAAGTACATACTAAGGAGTAAGATCGAAAAATTCTTAACACACGCTTTTCATTAAAACTTTTATCCCAAGTATTATTTGATTTTTTTCTTTTATGTCAATTATATTCATTTGTTGTTAATCTGATTAAAATGAGTGACCAGAAAAAAGTGCGTACTAAAATTATTAAATATTTTCAACACAACCCAACATGGTCCTACAAAAAGTTGGCCAAAGCTTTTTCAAAAGAGCTCCCAACACATCCGGTAGGAAATCAGCCCGGTTAGCTCAGTGCTCGAACTATTTGGTACGAAAAGTTAAAGCTAATGCAGGTTTAAAAACACACAAGGCTCAAAAAGTTCCTAACAAGAATGCTGCTAAAAATTTAGAGGCCAAAAACAGAGCACGGAAATTGAAGTCAAATTTTATAAAAGAAAATATTCCTGCTGCATAATGGATGACGAAACGTATGTTCTGGCAGATTTTTCGCAACTTCCTGGTCAAACATTTTATGTTGCTGATATTCGAGGGAATGTTAAAGAAAAATTTAGGACCCAAAAGCAGACAAAATTTCCAAAAAAGATCTTGGTATGGCAAGCAATATGCAGTTGCGGCAAAAGAAGGCAATCATTTGTTACAACGGGCTCTATAAATACTGAAATTTACATCAAGGAATGTTTGCAAAAAAGGCTGCTTCCATTCATTAGACTTCATAATGTGTCCACTTATTTTTGGCCTGACTTGGCATCCTGTACCTTTGGTAAACCAGCCCTTGAGTGGTACAAGAACAATAATGTGGTATTTGTACCAAGAGAGGCAAATTGTTTGATCTCACTCCTTACGTTAAAAATATGTTCTTTTGAAACTTATTTTAAAATTGTTTCTTTTGTTTGAAAAATATATGAAAGTTTTACCTTTTAAACAAAAAAAGATTTGTAAAAATTAGTTGGAAAATGACTGAGTTACTGTAGTTTGAAAAAAGTACGTTTTCTGAAACGATCGAAACACAGCCATTTTGCAAATGATTTTTAAAAAGTGTCTTCTGTTTAAATCATTAAATTAAAATCGATTTCAAAACAACATACATATGCACTTATGATTTTTTGAAGTTGTAACTTAAAGAATATCGTTATTTCAGTATAATTTTCTTTTACATTCATATGAAATATATGAAGCAAATGTTCATGAAATATTTAAATGTACTATTCTTAGAATCCCTAATGTAGAGGTCCTATAAAAATGTTACCAATATATTTCCTGTTATATTTATATGATTGTGTATTTCATTTTTAAGACATTTTCTATTCCCCCAATACAGTATATCAAAAATTAATAATATTAAGAGCTTTACGTATGGTTAGAGGCGTTTACCAAGTGGAAAAAAAAGAAAGAAAACTGAAAATATATAAAGGACATGTGATTACTAATAAAAACAACAACTGCCACAAATAACGCCAATAACAACAATGACAGCCAAATATCATAAGTGAAGTGATATGAAGAAATTTTTGTTATATTTGACATAAATTCTCCTTTCTTATGACACTAAGAAAAATATCTAAACACATTAGGAGGGCTCTAATATCAACTGAATTGGAAAATTAGTTGGAAATATTACACATATATTTGGAGCCTTCTTAATATACTTGTGATTATATACGCATACAAGCAAATTCCCCTAATTTACTGTGTAGAGTGTACATCGGAAGTCAAACTTAAACGTTTACATACTCTTACATATATATGTATATACAAACACACATATACTTATGACAATGTCACCCAAGTGACAGATTGAAAAAAATTGATTAAAAAATTAAAAAAATAAGAAAAACAACAATATAAACAAAACTAGTAGTCTCAGAGCCATAGAGACAAGCAGACATTTACAATGTCTTGTAAATGGCTTCTTGCTAAGGATTGTGCCATTCTCAAGGAGCTAAAGGACTCTCAAGGAAACGACAACTTTAAACTTTATGCTCGCCTAAGTGAGGTTGTGCGTTTAGTATAGAGAAAAACTATATGAAAGTGTAAATATATAAACATATCGTTAGATTAATGTCCAAATGTGCTAAGTTGACTTTTTATGAATATGCAAAAATAATACACTGTTTGCTTAAAAAAGTTAACAATTATTTCGGATTTTCTATTTGTTTTACTGTGGTATGCAAAAGAGCTAAGTTTATTTTGTGGTATGCAAACCAGCCAAGGGGTGCATTTATATCGGGACTAGGTGAAATCGTGCATCGATATTACCGATATTCAACACCATACAAACCTTATCAACAGCTTCTTTCGTTTGGGCCCTATTGTGTTTTCAACACACAGATATACGGACAGAATCTTATGAGGACCCAGTATATACATATGTATATACTTTTTTGTTCTATGACCAATATTTCGGTATGTTACAAATGAAATGACAAAATCAATATTATCAACCCATATTTTTTGATGGTGGATATAAAAATGTGCTAAGACCTAAAAAAGAACTTATAAGTCGCCAATGTATTTCTTCTAAACTGTGATTGAAAACCTCTGAATTTAGAAAGTTTTTTGTGTCTCAAGTAATATTTGTGAAAAGGGACTTAGCACTTTTGCACACTATGATAAAGATATGAGTGTGTGTCACATAAGAGAAAGTATACATATGTGTTTGCGTTCATAACAATATTGTCTGTATTTATGTGTCAATATATCTTTGTCAACATACCGAAAGCAAAAAAGAAGCTAGAGAAGATTTTTGCTATTAAAATTTGATATTTGTTATTTGCTTATGTTCATTAGATAAGGAGGTACTAATAAAATCTCGTATAATTTCTTTAATTACAAAGCATGAGTAAGGTGGACACTATACTCCTGGATGAGGCACAGAGGAAGATAATGGAATTACAATATTATAGAAGCAGTTACTAAGCATCTTGCATATTTATTACCTGGACAGTATTACCTTACATTTGATAGCGAAAAATCCAAGTTCAGATAGCAAAATCCGTTATTGACAAATGTTTGTATTTAGTAAGTGACAACATATTGAGATAAATCAGCTGTTTAATGTTGTCATTGACGGCCGGAATCTTTTGAAGAATTCATTATCCAGCCAGGTAGTTAGGTCTGGTATGATAAACTCTTTCAACATTCACTTGGAACTCATGTTCTTCGAGTTCATCCTCCATCAAATTAATGTTAATTCCTCTATTAAACATTTTTTTTATAAAATCTATTTAATTTAGTGTACAAAAACACAAATACATAAAAACTATGAATAGCAGTCAGCTGATTGAATTTATCTATACGATAAATAAAATCGTTTAAGACCGAATAGAAGCAAATGAGATATTGAGAAAACCAAATTTGTTTAATCTGTAGTTTTTTATTGGGAAAAAAGATAATCCCCTAATGGGAAAACGGCCCTAATAATAAAAAGTGATTTCCCTTCATATACAAATTTAAAACATTTATTAGCCATTATATTCCAAAATTCAAATTATACTTTTCAAAATTAGTTTCAAACTAACAGCCTGGCCCACTATGTCGAACGTTGTCGTTTTAAATGACGAACAGCTGGTTTGCGGCTCACTAATATTCTTAGTCGAAAGAAAACAAATACGAACGATAACGTAAGCAACTGAATACAAAATTGCGGCTCACTACTTACATTTTCAGATATATCGGGTTTCTGATTTAATCGGTTAATCGAGCAAATAATTAATCGGGTTCTAGATTTAATCGGTTATTAATCGGTTAATTTTTAATTATTCGATTAACCGAGTAATTTCTATTTTAATTTTAAATTGAGAATAAAACAACAAATAAGTAATAGCAAAACAAAAATATGGTATCTGAGACCTTTTTTATGCACATGTGAGTTTTTTTAGGATTATAGGGAGATCTTCTGAAATAACCTTTTTAAACAAGAATATAATTGAAATGTTTTCCTTTTAAACGATTTTTGTCATTATTTTTAATAAAACTTGACTTGGAAAGAACTCTCTCACTGATTAGATGTTGGAGAAATCAAAAGTAAGGCATGATAAAGAATATCCAATTTCTCATATAAAATCCTCATATATATATTTGGAGTCCTTTTTGTATTTTTTTAGATTATGAATACTTTTAATAGTTTCTGATAAAAGACTCGTTTCAGTTATGTCTTTAGATTAATCTATTATCAAGTCGTCCTCCGACTCATTTGGACAAAGGAGTTAATGTTCATGAGTTAATACATAAAATTAGTGTGCTTAAAACTATATTTCTATATAAAGTGCAAAAAAAAAAAAAGAAAGTTCGGTTAATCGGTTAATCGACACAAATTAATCGGTTTATTTGTTATTTGAAAGTCACCAATTTTATATTATTCGAACAGTTAACCGACCAAAATTAATCGGTTAATTTTGTTAATCGATTGAATACCCTAATATGTACATACTGAAATGTAAAATTCGTTCACTTTTTATTTATTGTCGTCTGAGCAAGAATCTGGTACAAACTGAATGCGTACGTATTTATTGTAATACATTTGTGCATAATTAACATAATTACATATATTTTCGCTCATACTTACTGGTATGTGGTAGAAAAATAAGTAGAATTTGTCGAAAATACTACTTATTTTTGTTCGAGATGTCCCAAAAGTAATCCTTTATATTATTTAGTAGAGTAATTTATAGAAATATGTATTTACAAACATAAAAAATAATAAAAAAAGTAAGTCGAAGCCAAGAGTTGATCCTACAACTTTCCGGCTGATAGTCTACTGTTGTACCAACTACACCACTGCCTTTAAAAAAAGGGCACATTTTGAAAAAAAGTCAACAAAGTTTATGATTTTGCTAAAAAAGTCAAAAAATTAATGTTTTGAGACCAAATAGGTCTTCAAGGAAAATATCTAAGCTTTCTTTTGAGGAAAAAAAAAAATTAAAAAAATTTTTTATTTAAAATTTTTTTTTTTCGAAAGTTTCAAGAAATAGCTATCTAAACTATTTGGGACACATTTTGCTAAGAACAATAGGTAATAAGTTACATGGATGAGAAAAAACACCTGCTTGGCCAAAATGTCAAATTTTGACCCCCTCTAACTCAGAAAGTTCTTGACCGATCTTGTTGAAAAATTGTGTCTGAATTAAAATCCAATAGAACTAACTAAGGTGCAAATTTCATTCCAATCGGAAGACATCGATTTAAAAAGTTGGTTCACTTGACATGAAATGCCCCATATATTACAAAAAAACATTTTCCATATTATGATTTTTTATTGTCACTTGAAAAGTTGTCAAACCATGTATCGTAATGTCTTATGTGTACAATGACATTCGGTATTTCTAATTGGAATGTTGAGCTGAATCTTTTCAGTCGTTGTTTCGATCGTAATTTTATTTGATTCGATTTTTCACTTCCTATGCATTGTTATTGTTTCTGTTAGAACGGTACTTTTACAAGAACAGCAGTAAAAAAATGTATGACGAATCTGATTGAAGCCACAATATTGACTGGCAAAGCGAAATTGTGCTTATACCGAGTATTCCACTGAAACTAATAGACATGCCATTTGAATTCCAGCGCTTGCAATTCCCAGTGCGTCTATCATTTGCCATGTCCATCAACAAGGTGGAAGGACAAACGCTTTAAGTATGTTGATGGAATTTGGAGAAGCCGTGCTTCTCTCATGGGCAACTATACGTGACTTGTTTAAGAGTTGGCATTCAAAATGCTTTGTTTATTCATGCTCCAGATGGATAAAAGAAAAATGTTGCGTATCCAAATATATTACATTAAGAATTAAAATAAAACAAATTCTTGAACTTTTCATATAAAAAAAAATTGTAGGACTTTTCATTATTTTTAATGTAGTGAAGCACTATGGACCCAACATACGTTTATAGTGCAAAACAACCATTCCTCTTCAACCACCTTGAAGGCAAAACAACTTTTGCCAGGTCAGCTAGTTGTTTATAAAATACTATCTAAAAACATCTTCAAATTCGAAAAATGGTTTAAAAGTTAAAAACTAACATAAACACAGTCTGAAATGTGAGTAAACACCACAAATTATTTGATTTTTTTTTAAGATAATGAAAATCTTAAAATCTTTCCATCAATAAAAATTTAAAAGTTTCGGTTTATTGGAGATTCGGCTGAATAAATGTTAAAAATATTTTATTCAATACTAAGAAGCATTAAAAGTCTGCAGAATTTTTCCCTTTAACGCAAGCAAACATAATTCATGTAACGAACATTTCGTGCAGGCAAGTGCTAATTTTAATAAAACTCGACATGAATTCTAATTTATATTAAAACAAGTAAGAGAGCTACATTCGGCTGTGCCGAATTTTATATACCCTTTACCAAATTATACTTTAAAATAAAAATTTTAAATATTTTTGGGCAAAATTTTTTTTTTTTTTCAAAATTGTTTTTCAAAATTTAAAAAAAAAAAAAAAATTTCAAAAAAAAAAAAAATTTTTTCGAAATTGTTTTTTTTTAATTTATTTTTAAACATTTTTTTTTAATTTACTAGTGAAAAAATATATGACAAAAAAATTTGTTTGGTAAAAAAAAAAAAAAATCGTTTTAAAAAATATTATTCCCGATTTTGACCCATTGTAGGTCCAAATTACTATAGCCTTATATAGATTGATGCAATGGACTTTGAAATATCTATCATTAGATATCCATATTGTCTATATTAATGACTTAGTAATCCAGATATAGATCAAAAATAGGCCAAAAATCAAGGTTGGCCGGGTTTTTTCCTTATATCTCAGCTATTTGTGAGCCGATTTTCTGGAAGGTGAAGGGTATAAGAAAAAATTGTTTTATAAATTAATTTGGTCATAATCACATAATTTAACAATGTGTATAGGGTCATTAATATGTATGTATTCGAAACAGTAGTTTTGACTTCGAGTTAATGTAGGTTAAAGATGTCCCTGTAAAAAAGTTTATAATTTTGTTAAAGTCAAGGTTCAAAATATATAATAAGAAGAGATAGGCATAATAGAAGTAAGTAAAACTAAAGCCAACATGAAACAAGAACAAATTTAAGAATATCTTTTATAGTTTTTGAAAGAGAATGTATCAAAAAAAAGCGTTATCAGATTTTGCTAAAATAAAAAATGGATAACAATTTTGGATCTTGGAAGCCTCGACAAAATAAAGGCCACTCTAAAGTACACTTTTTAGAGTTTTGAAATGTTTCCGATACACTGAACACTTTGAATATTTAATGCTTGTAGAAAATTTTACTGAAATCCTTGCTCTATTTTGAATTTATAAAATCTATTAGAATTACATATTTCATCCAGGATTTCTTTTGCTTTAACACTCCATTTTGTAAAAACTCCTAAAAATATACTCTAAACTTTGACAAGTTTTATATACAACACTTTATGTTACAGTCCTCTTTATAATAAAAAACTAGAAAGTGTTACAGAAAACAAAAGTGTGTAACAATCCAAATGTGTGAGAATATTACAATGTAAATGTTGTCATAAATTTGTTTTCCTTTTTTGCATACATAAATTTATATAAATAAATATTTTTTTTTTTTTACTTTTCCAGCAGTCTTCCCTTTTATCTACATATATTTCGTGTCAAAAACTTGAAACACAAACATCATCTTGTAATATATTATTCAACAAACTACCCCTCTATCTGTACACTGACACATTCCTCATTTGTTTCTTAATAAAATATTCAAAAAATTTACAGAAATTTACAGAGTAGTAGTTGCAATTCCTCTTACTTCCATCTTTGAGACACTGTGTTTCTTTCTAGAGAAAGAAAGCAAAACAACCAGGAAAGCAGCGCAAGAATAAAGAAAACAATAAGAGACATTAAAGCGGAGGGAGAATGTAGATACATATAAGAGAAAGTTCAACAATTTCAAGTGTGTTGTAAGACAACCTGGGTTAAGTTGTGTCATTTGTTTAAATCTTCATATACAAAGTTAAATATTCTCCCTCCAAAGGTATTTTCACACATACTCAAACCTTTACCAATTACATTTTCACACAATATTCTCAAACGATAAGGCTGTCATTGCCATTCTCCTTAACTTATAAAACCGTATCTAACAGATATCTTATACAAAATATATTGTCACATACATATTATTATGTTTAATACATTATTTTTCTTTCTTTTCTTTTTTTTTTTTTTGTAAATTATTATATATGTATTTTAAAGTACATATATGTTTATGTGTTAGAGTGTGTGGTTATACATTGAATTATTGAATAGTCACTCAATTTCTATCTTAAAACCAATATCGATATTTTATTCTAAAAACAACCAGCTGGGGTGTGCGAAAATTCCAAGAAATTGAACTTATAAATCAATTATGTTTGGGAGCTTTTTTTTTGTAATAGGGGGGAAATAAACTTTATTGTAAATGGAAAAACCAAAACAATATTAATAACACCTATGATAACAACGAGATTTTTAACAGTGATATAATATTTAAAGAAAATCAAATCATTAAAAAATATATATACTTGATTTAGTGTAAAATGTAGGAGCTGCTGTTATTGCAAAAAAACAAAAAAATTTAAGACTTCATCCCCTTTAAACGCTTTTAATTTTTTTAGAACGATTTAAAAAGAAAGTTCTTGTGCGGAATCAGTACAAAAACGGAGCGAAAATTGCTATTTTAAATTGAAAATTGACTTGAAACTAAAAAAAAAATATTTTTTTGTTCTTGTTCTTAACCACTTTTAATAACATTTGCTCTTTAATATTTTTTGTTGACATATACAGGGTTTTCCAAAAAGAGGTGTTATTTTGGTATTCAAAGAAAAATGGAATTTTTTGAGATACATGATCTGATGTTTATTTCATAATAAAGAGGACGGTATACCGTTAATAATGAAAAACAACATCAGCCAAATGGCCACCACGACCACGCTTACAGGACCATATCCTTTTCATTAAATTTTCCATAACAAAATCGCAAAGTGGCTGCCATATGTTCTCGATAGCCACACGAATTCTATCTTTGAGGTCTTGAATCGACGCAGGGCTTTTGGCGTAGACCTTATCTTTCACGTGGCCCCAAAGGAAGAAGCCGCAAGGTGTTAAATCACAAGATCTCGGTGGCCAATTGTGATCACCTCTTCGAGAGATAACACGGTCCTAAAACTTTTCCCGTAAAAGAGCAATGGTTTCGTTGCTTGTGTGGCACGTAGCGCCGTCTTGTTGAAAGTAAACATTGTCCAGATAAATATCATCCAACTCCGACCAAAATACAACGAGGAATTGACAACCCTGGGTTTTCTTCAACACATTGGGCTACAGCAGCAATATTCTCAGTTGTTCTTGAGCGACGTCTACGGCTTTTATTCTCCACATTACTAACTTGTCCCAACAGCTCGAATTTTTCCACCAATTTTTGTATTGCGGTCCGACAAGGTGCTTTACGACGACCCAAAAATGCTTTAGTTTTGTGAACTGTGACTGCAAGATTTCCACCATTTTTGTAGTGAGTTTTAATAATTTCAATGCATTGCTAAAGCATGTATCGTTCCATTTTTAGTAATGGTGTAGTTTCTATTTGTCAAATATCAAAGAATAAAAGCTTCAAAAGTGACAGCTACCGAAATACCGGGTGATTCAAAATCACACCTTTTGTTGGAAAATCCTTTATATATATCATGACTAGCTTTTTGTAAGCGGCATTGCACGAGGTTTCTTTCACTTTTAATGCGAACCGCTGATTATTTAGCTTTTCATTTAATTAAAATAATAAGAATTTGTTGTTTGCGTTTGTATTGAATAAGGTCTTCAGTTTCCTACCAGAGATTGAAAACAAAGAACTTGACCTAAAAAATGTATATATTTTTGCTTAATAAGCTGTAATCACGAAATTTTCAAAACTTTTCTTAGCATGTACTGTAATTGAGTTTTCCGACCTATGCAGAGAACACACGTTTTTCCTTTAAACTTTTAACCCAAGTATTAAGGACTGAGATCGAAAAATTCTTAGCACACGTTTCTCCATAATACTTCTAACCCAAGTATTATTTGATTTTTTGTTTGATCAAGTTATCTTTGTAAAGCATGTCAGTTATTCTGTTTAATGTCAATTATGTTCATTTGTTGTTAATCTGATTAAAATAAGTGACAAGAAAAGAAGGGCGTACTAAAATTATTAAATATTTTCAACAAAACCCAACATGGTCCTACAAAAAGTTGGCCAAACAATCAAAGGTCTGCCGTCAAACTGTTTCCAATGTTATTAAACAGTATTGGGAGATCATGTCCCTTGATATAAAATGATGTTTCTAAAGCCCATAAATAGAAAGCGTTTTCAAAGGAGCTCCCAACACATCCGGTAGGAAAACAGTCCGGTTAGGTCAGTACTCGGACTATTTGGTACGAAAAGTTAAAGCCAATGCAGGTTTAAAAGCATACAAATCTCAAAAAATTGCTGACAGCAACTCTGCTAAAAATTGAAGCCAAATTTTATAAAAAAAATATTCCTGCTACATAATGGATGACAAAACGTACGTATGGAAAATTTTCGCAGCTTCCGGATCAATATTTTTATGTTGATGATGCTCAAGGGTACGTTGTAAAATGTTTAGGACCTAAAAGCAGAAAATGTTCCCAAAAAAGTTCTTGGCATGGCAAGCAATTTGCAGTTGCGGCAAAAGAAGCCAAACATTTGTTACAAAGGGCTCTACAAATACGGAAATTTACATCAAGGAATGTTTACAAAAGAGAATGCTTCCATTCATAAGACTTTTTAATGTGTCCGCTTAGTTTTGGCCTGATTTGGCGTTTTGTTACTATGTATGGTAAGCAAGGTCTTGAGTGGTACAAGAACAATAATGTGATTTTTGTAGCAAGAGAGGCAATTCCTCCAAATTGCCTAGAGCTAAGGCCAGTGGAGAGATATTGAGCTCTGCTTAAAAGGGAATTGAAGAGCACAAAAAAGGTGTCCAAAAGTGTGGTAGATTTTAAACGAAGATGGACTACAAGTACGAAAAAAGTGATAGAAAGTACTATAAAAACCTTAATGAAAGGGTTTACGGAAAAGGTTCATAAATTCATCACTAATGATTAGAACTATAAAAATAATATTTTTTGTAAGTTGTAATAATAATTTCAATCAAATAAAATAAAATCAAAACTGTAAGTTTAATGGTTTAATTTTTATTAACATATACATATGTGTTAAGATTTTTTTGATCTCAGTCCTTACATATTTTATATGACTTAGGGAGTCAAATTTCCGTTATAGAACAAACAATAATTTTTAAAGAAAAGATGTAGAAGTTTATCGCATTTTTCCCCTTTCTGCTTCTTTTTGGTACAAATAGCTTTTTGATGCCCTCTGTTCGAAATTTCAATAAAATCTATTCAGCCTTTTAGGCTTGATTGAGGAACTAACAAACGAATAACATGGAAACTTACAAAGACATTTATTATTTATATATACATATATATATATAGATTACACACATATTACATTTTTTGTCAGTAAAAATAAAAAAATAACTAATGTCGCGTTCTTACACCTAAACTATCATTTGTTATCAATTGGCTGAAAATAATAGTTCAAATCAAAATTTAGTGGCTTCAGCTTAAAAAGTAATTATAATAAACACTTTATTTTGATTTTTTAAAAATTGTCGCGTTCTCTATCTTAATAGTATATTATTTCAAAAATAAATGTATTCTGAATGAATTAGGGAAGCAAGAATGCGGCAATTGCGACAAATAAAAGTATATATAGAATATTGCTATAAATTACTTAAAATAACGCCGTGAAGAGGTACTTATGTATAGAAATTTGCAAAAACAAGGGCCAAATTAAATAATATCATATAAAACAGCAAATGCAATTATCCTTAAAAGAGAGATGCTGAGTCTTAGAACTGAAAGCAAATATTGGCAAAAGCTGTAAAGAAAGCTGTGCAGTGTATATATGAAAATTTTGTTGAAATTATTGTACTTAAACTACTTAATCTATATAACAAACGTGGCGGCAAATATCTCGCTTGCTAATTCATACTAAAGGTTGTACCAAAAACGAATATAAATATTTTAACATTGCAGATTTCAAAAGAAAGCCACATTATTTTGATTTGATTAACACATTGAGTGCTTACTGTACCGGCGACGCTCAGTGACGCCTGTAGAACAAGTGAGGTTTCAAAAATCAAAAATTTCATTTCTCAAATTTGATGGAAAATAAAAAAAAAGAACTATAAATTTCTATATTTGCCATATTTTTTAAATAAGTTCTTTGATTATACCTTTACCTAATGTAAAAATTTCCAGCTGCCAATTCTTGCCTCATTTTTTGCTAGAGGTAAAATTTTTAAAAAAAATATAGATCCAAAAATGTGCTTTAGGGAAATTTATGACATATAACCGTTACATCCAACTTTACGAATTGTGGGCAATATTTTACAAAAAATTTAAAAATAAATTAAATAAAAAAAATTTTAAATCTTTTCTGGAACAATTTTGAATCATAAAAGCATTTAAGAAGAAATAAAAAAATTTAAAGAAAAAAAATTATTTTACTTTCAATAAAATTGATTTTTCCACAAATTTCTTATTTGCTAACCCATAAGTAAGCACCTAAAAGGTGTAGAACCCTTTATAAATACTCATTTCATAGGTTGATCAATTATCTATCATATGCCTTTTAAATTTTTTGATTATCTCATTTGATTCAAAAGTTATGATTTTTGCAACGAAAAAACTGAATTGGCACCACAGTGCGACGGCGCACGGACACTTGTGAATTCAATGCAATATATTTTCTTTGGCTCTTTACGAATATAGTTTTAATTAAACAGCACTGAACGTGTTATTATGTTTCAAATCGCAGATTTTTGCATTTTTCTAGATACAGTCTGAAACCAGTTATATTTTTTGTCGCGTTATTGAATACATGTTTATTGCTAATATATTGAAAATAACAAAAAATGTACCTTTTGCACTAAATGTAGTGCAATTTAAATACTAACATGAAAATGCTCAGATTTCATTATTATTTTCCTTCAAAGGCGTGGAAATGTCGCGCTCTGTATCTCATTTTTGGGGTTTTCACTGCAGAAAAACTTCTCGAATATTGAAAAAAAAAAATTGCAAAGCTTTATAAAAGTGTACATTAGGATTGGCGTTATTTTAGACTTTTAGGTTTTTCGGTACTCCAAAGATCTTAAATTGTTCTCTGTCATCTTAAAACCAAGTTCCGAAAATTTTAGCAAAATTGAATAACATTTGTAGGTTGCATTTTTTTTAAATGTTTTAAATAATACAATGTATTATGTTAATTTTACTTTCCCAAACTTCCAGATTTTGGAATGTATTCTCCTATTTGCTTTCCTAATAACATTTGCTTAAAACTTTAGCTTGAAAAAAGAATATATTTTTATTTATAACAAATTCCAAGTAAGTACCAAACTTACTAAATGATAATATGCATAGATAAGAGTATATTAAAATCAGAAATAAAAAAAAGAAAATCCACTTAGATTTATATCAACCGCATGTATGGCAAAATAATCAAATAATAAATTGTGAACTTAAGTTCATGTAAAAAGATAAAATGGTTTAAATGTTACAATACATACAATACACTTAAACACCAACAAACATTAAAATAAAATATAATGTATGTATTAAGTAAAATAATAATAACACCTACGCAAAACACTCCTACATACGCAGTGATAAACAGTTTGACATTTATTTGGGTGGCCCTTGGATACCGTAAAATGGACGAAGCGCGCGTAATGTTTCCCGTACATAACATAATTTTTGATAAAACAATTTTATCATTTACACGTCCATGGTGATATGGCTAAAAAATGTATATAAATGACAGTTAATAGGCATCTGTCAGTTGACTCCTGTCAAAATTTGAATAAGCGCTGTCATTTTGTTTGACTTTGACAACCATTGATAGCAGACTACTGCGTGAATTGAGAAGAAAATGGAAAAAGAGAATTTCGTGTGCTTATTAAGCATTATTAAACCCTTCACCATGAGCGGCAAGGGTATATATAAGTTGTAATTCAGTTTGTAATTTCTACATTTTTAATTTGCGACCCCACAAAGTATATATATTCTGGATCGATATGGATAGCGAAGTCATATAGCCATGTCCGTCTGTCCGTTTGTATGTTGAAATCAACTTTCCGTAGCCCCTAAATAACTTACAAACATAATTGATACATCAATATATCGGGAATTCTTCCAGCTCGGTCGAGAAAATCGGTCAAAATCGGAAAAAACATTTTTTAAAACAAATTTTTTTTTTAACAAAAAAAATTTTTGGTATTTTTTTTTCAATAATAAATTTAAAAAAAAAAATTGAAAAAAAAACATTTTTTTCAAAAAAACTAATTTGAAAAAAAAAAAAAATTTTAATTTTGAAAAAAAAAATTTTAAAAAAATTTTCGAAAAATATAAAAAAAAAATATTTCAAAACTATTTTGAAAAAAAAATTTAAATTTTGAAGAACAATTTTGAAAAAAAAAAATATTTTTTTTTGTTTAACTAAAAATATTTAAAATTTTTATTTTAAAGTATAATTTGGTGAAGGGTATATAAGATTCGGCATAGCCGAATATAGCTCTCATACTTGGTTTTAATTTCAATGGTAAAAAAGTGGTTTACTGAATTTGGTTGTGGCCGTTCCAGCACGGAATGTGCCGAACGTTCTGAATGACCAGTCTACACCCGAAACAATTGAAAAATTGTTCGGAGATTGAAAGTGCGGGAGATTTTGGAAGCCAAAGGCATCTCACATGGCTCAGAGATTTAAATTTTGAATGATCACTTGGGTATGAGAAAGCTTTCCGAAAGATGCGTTTGTGCAATCCTATGACAACTTCGCAGTAGTGTCAACCGCAATATGGACGAAGTTTTGGAAACTATGTTGAAAAATAAAATGATTTTTTTATCCAAATACCTGTGTTTCATTCAAAAAGTCGTGGTGTTATTGACCCGCCCTTGTATGTGGGTAAATGAAATGAAAAAGCTATTTTTAATTGGATTTTTTTCCAACATTTTAATTTTTTGAAAATATTGCTATTATGACCAAAATTTAAAACTCCATATAAAAACTCTCAACGTTAAAATGTTCCCCATTTGATTTTTAAGATGACGGAAGTCATGTAGCTAAATAAGGTTCACCCTAACGTATATACACACATACTTACTTATGTTCATACATAAATAATCACAATTAAAAGTTTGTTATCAGTAACAAATAATTACATGTTTTAATGTATAAATCGTTACGTACGTGTGTATAGAGGGGTGTAAATTCATATGTAAAAGTGTATATCTGTGTATATGTATATGTTAAAGTGTCATAGACTCTATGCGTGTTTTCTTTTATATACTTGTATTAATTTATTTTAATTACATGTTATTTCCAACAATAAAACATTCATATAAATTACTAACAAATTTTCGTTTTTTCTTGGAACTTTGTGTGTAAATTTGCCACAATTCTCTAAACATTATTCTTTTTTTTTTTTTCAACCACAAATTACATATAAGCTTAATATCATATAATAATTATAAGTAAATAAACATATACATTTCTAAAACATACAAGTGCAGACAAATACATTAATACGTTAAATGGATGGATGTATGTATTTTCTTACAGCTTTATTGAGTGGAAATAAAAGTTTTGAATACCCACATGTAGATTTGTTGCCAAAGAAAATCAAATAAAAAAGTTAAATTTCTTTTTTTTTTGTCTTAAAAAATGTTAACATGAATATGTTTGTGTTTAAAATAAAGTAAATATTTGGTAAAAAAAAAATAAATACTAAAACACTCATACGTTAATTTGACAGCTGCATTAGCAGCATTTCCACGGAAAGGTCCACCGGGACCGTAGATTATAGTGTTAATAAAAGAAATATATTTTTGAACATCATCAAATTCTTATAACATAATGTATTTGTAGCTAATTTTTGTTATTATCATGAGAAAATTGGCCTGAAAATATATTCCTTTAGTATTTATTAATATAAAATTATGCAAAAAAATAGAAAGAGGTTCGATTGTTCGATTAACCCTCAAGTTTTCATTTACTATGTTCATGTTATAATGTCGCGTTCTTGTCCTAAATTAGCGTGTGTTACTGTACTATGCTATCGTTCTAATCAAGTCGCCGGTAATTTTAACTTAAATCAACATTTTGTGGCTTTCACAAAAAAAAGTTGACTTTCAAAGATTGTCGCTTTCGTTATCGCTGGGCAAAAAGTGTGCCTAAAGAAGAAGCAAAGCAACAATACAGTATTTGGGAAAAAAATAAAATAGATCCACTAAATTATAATGGAAATTACCACAAAGCAGCTGAGTAGACTCAATACTTATAATGCTATAGAAATAGACCAAAACAAATAGGAAGCTGCTGAAATATAAAAAAAAGTTAAAGGCAGCAGCGTAATAGAAAGCAAAATATAAGTTTTTGCCTAAACCATGCAAGCAAACATTCGGAAATGTAGCAAAGGAGACAGAATATTAGGGTGGCTCTTATTTTACAAATTGGTTTAGAAACATTTTTTTTTTTTTTTTTTTGAATAATTCAGTATCTCGGGAACTATTAAAGATATTGTTACGAAATTTCACATGGTTAGAGCTGAGATGTATTCGAGCTGATATACATCTGTTAAGCTTCCTAGCACTAATGGGGACCAGAGCGTGGCCCTCAAAATTGATCACCTCGGGTCTCAAAATGTTTAAAAAAATCGACAATAATCCATTTATGATCCAAATGAGCTGCAATTTAAAATGTAAATAGTCCCTCAGAAGATCCACAAAAGATACGCTTACATATGCAGGTTATCTCTATTAGTTGAAGAGATATTTAGGTTTATTGATTTATTTTCTTTAATTTTGCTCGATCTTTATATGGTTTTTTAGAGATGACGCGCCAAAGGATTGTCGAAATTTATTTTTAAAATATCAGCTATATTGGTGATAAAATTCTAAATAAATCTTGTCTCTATAAAAATCTACAAGCATCCAAAGTTGGTACATGTAAAAAAGGCCGTATTTTTTAAGTTTTTTCCACAAAAGCCCATATATTTTTCCATTTGTAGAAAAAAAATTTTCTTCGGGACTATATACAATTTTTACATGGTCCTTAAAAACAACTTAATACAAAAGCGTTTAAAGTAAAATTTGGCTCACTTAAGCGAATATAACACTCAGCACACCTAACCAAACATGGCAAATAAAAAAAAATGTTGGCTTGAGTAAAAAATTCTAAAAAGGCAAAGCACTAATCCTCGAAAAGCCTCCATATTTGTATAACCCTATATGTTTCTAAAATACTAACAAAATAACGTCACAGTAGGCATTATTCTAAACAAACTCAGTTTTTGGAACACATTTTCCCCGTTTTAGGAATTTCGTTAGTAGAAAATAAAAAATGTCAAAAATTATAATGCCATTAATTTAAGGACAATTGGTTCTATATTACTATAAAATTTTGTTATGATATCTTTAACCGTAAAAATTCTACATTAATTCAAATTTTATATTTTTCTTCATGGAAAATCACCATATTAAATTTTTTTAGTTTTAAGATAAATTACGTTCCAAAAATTTACAAAATTATTAACTCTTACTGAAATATCTATCTTCAAGTCCTAAGGTTATCGCCAATATCAAATACTTAAGGACTGAGATTGAAAAATTCTTAACATACATATATGTTAATAAAAATGAAACCACTAAACTTATAGTTCTGTTTTGTTTTTTTTTTTTTTTTATTTGATTGAAATTATTATTACAATTTACAAAAAATATTATTTTTATTGTTCTAATCATTAGTAATCAAATTTTGAACCTTTTTCGAAAACCCTTCCATTAAGGTATTTATAGTGCTTCCTGTCATGCTCCTGTTCTCACTTTCACCATTCACCGTATTTTTGGAAGCATAATTACAACAATATTATGTAATTTCCTCAGCATTTCTAATTATAAGTATTTACGCGTGATTATTTTAAACTTAATTATATAATTTTAGAGACTATACTTATTTAACATAAATATTGTTGTAATTATGCTTTCAAAAATACGGCGAATGGTGAAAGTGAGAACAGGAATAACCCTTATTTGTTACTTTAATTATGATAATTAGTCACTTAAAATCCTTAGAATATCTGATTTCACATTTATATACAGCCAACATTTAGCATCCATTAATTTGATTTAATATTCAATATCAAAATGTATGCATCAATTTAAAATGTATTTTAAATATTTATAGCTTTTTTCCACAAATCATTCTCTACTTTTTTATTTCCCTAAATGTTTAATTTTCTTTTTTTTCTATTTTAATACTCTATATTGCTATAAATTCCATTGGCTAAATATCATGTCAAAAGGTGACCTTTTTATCGCTTCTAGCCTCAATTACCAACAATTAAACAATTTATTTATTTTTAGCACTACAAATACTGAACACTTTATTTAATCCTTCTTTTTTTCTTTTTTTGTTAGTGTTTGTAAAAGTTTTTTCTATGACAATTAAATAAAAATAAAAAAAATTTCTAGGTATTTAATTAAACATTTAAATTGCAATAAAACATGAATAAAAATTAAAATTGATTTGTGGTGCCTGATCAATTAAAATTTGAAAACTAACACCAATAACAACAGCAACATCATCATCATAATATACACATATATTATCGCCAACATCAGCAATTGCAATTGAAATACAAAAGCTGCTAATAAAAATGTCTGTTTTTAATACATTTTATTGGGAAAATAACACTCTATACAAAATAATTGATTGAACAATATACTCGTGCATTTTAATAACGATTAAAGTGCAAATTACAATTGGTTTAAATGGTGTTGAAAATTTTATAAAAATTACATGAATTAAGATAAATAGAGAAGAATTTTAGGACTGCTACTATTAAATTATAATTGTTAAAGGTGACAGTTAGTGAGGAATTGACTAATAACTTAATGAGGAATTGACTAATAACCCGGTTAAAACTTGTTTGTCATGTTTTTAATGACAATTTGTCTACATAATGTTATATTCATGGACTACTATCTACTGTCTGCATTACTCTGAAGTAGTTGTGTTAGCAGCAGCGGTTACTAAGTTGACAGTCATTGGCCCAGTAAAGCTGTCACTTTTGAAGCTTCTACTCTTTGACATTTGAAAAGTAGAAACTACGCCATTACTAAAAATGGAACGATACAACGCATTGAAATTATTAAAATTCACTACAAAAATGGTGAAAATCTTGCAGTCACAGTTCGCAAAACTAAAGCATTTTTGGGTCGTCGTGAAGCACCTTGTCGGACCGCAATACTGAATTCTGAGATCTTGTGATTTAACACCTTGGGACTTCTTCCTTTGGGGCCACGTGAATAATAAGGTCTACGCCAACAGCCCAGCGTCGATTCAAGACCTCAAAGATAGAATTCGAGAGGCAATCGAGGACATAAAGCAGCCACTTTGCGATTTGGTTATGGAAAATTTCATGAAAAGGATATAGTCCTGTAATCGTGGTCGTGGTGGCCATTTGGCTGATGTTGTTTTTCATTATTAATGGCATTGGTTAGGTTAGGTTACGTGGGTTGCTCGCAAGTTAGCGAGTTCAGTGGCCCATTGTGATACCCTTAGAATTACCATTCCCTTATATACATAAAGGGAGAATGGTTGCCCATCCCAATTTCGTTGTCTATGTACTTCTTGTGATCCCCGTGAGAACCAACCGGTACTTCTAATAAATCTGATCATATTTACTAGTGGCACATCTCTGACACAGTCCAGATCATGGAAAAGAGCTCTACCAAGGTGAAGTAGTCTATGCTCTTGTAATGCTGGATCACATAGAAGGTGTTGTACCGATTCTTCCTCCCCCTCATCCAAACAACTTCTACAATAGGTATAACGTGGGTAACCCATACGTTCCGACATGCGTCCAATCATACAGTGCCCAGTGATTATACCCGTAAGAAGACTGATCGAATTTCTACTAAGAGACAAAAGAGTCTTAGTCCTATTCTCTGTCAGAGTGGGCCAGAGCAATCTGGATATTCTACAAGTGATGATATTTGACCACCTGAGTTCCGTCTCACTCAAAACCCATTCATTTATCAATTTTGATACGTTCACCAAGGGAGTGTGAATATCCCTTTTCGCAAGAGATACGTCCAGGGACGACCCGTTCGTTGCGCATTCGTCGGATACTTCATTTCCCCGGATGCCCATTAACGGCATACCTTCCTTTTTATTATGAAATACACATCCGATCATTTATCTCAAAAATTGCAATTTTTCTCTGAATACCAAAATAACACCTCTTGTTGGAAAACCCTGTATATATAAGTCCTTTGCAATATCGTGCCTTATTAGCTGCTGTTCCAATAAGTGCCTTATTGTAGTCCTTACATTTAACTAGTTTGTGTAAAACACGCTCACCTCCAAAATGCACAATCGAAATTAATAGGATTCATCTGGAATCTTTACAAATCGTCCACAACGTTTGCTATTGAAATCAGAAAAAATTTATTCCAAAAGAACAAGTAACAGAAGCTGTACCGAATAAGCTTCAATAATGTATACTTCAAAAATTATGATTGAAAATATGGGCGTATGAACTAAAATTGAGGGAATTTTTCAAATTATTAGCGTTTGTTTTGAAACATTTGTACATTACAAATTTATTCATTGTTAGCTGAACTTTTCCCATCTTTCTGGCAACATATGGATTCCGAACCATAAAAACTGCTCATACTTTGAGGCCAAGAACGTATCAAGTCAATATAAGATACTTTCAAAGTGAATCGCATCCCAGAAAGAGCGTTCTACATCGATCGAAACAAGTAGTAGTCGGACGGGGCACGGACTGGACTATAAAGCCGGTGAGTCAAAACTTCCCAACCACATCATTCTAAATAGTTTTTACCAGGTATTGCAACATGGCCTAGCGTTGTCATGATAGAATATTACGATTTCTTGTATTGCCGCATAAATGGTGCATTTTTCGGCAAACACTCGCTTCAAACGAATCAGTTGCATTTGGTACAGGTTTCATGTGACGGTCTGGTCAGATAGACTATTTCATTTGCGCCATGAATATTTGGCTTTCAGGTTATGCATAGATTTTTCATTACAGGTAATGAGTTGGTGCAAAAATGATTTTCTTTTGTAGCGTTGAAGTAGAATTTCGGATAAACAAGATCGTCCTTCAAGGTCTGTCAGCTTCAATTCGTGTGGTATTCAGTTTTCTTGCTTTTGGAAGAATCCTATTGCTTACAAACGTTTTTAAGTTGATGATTGAGTTGCTACCAATGACTTTTCAAGCTCTTGTTGAGTTTGACAACAATCTTCATGGAGTAATGCTTCCAGTAGTTGGTCTTAAAACTTTTTTGGCTTGGGAGTCAAAATCACCACAAACCATCTCTCGCACGATGAAACACTTACACCATATGCTTCGGTGAGCAATTGTGTAAGAAGTAGCAGTAATGCAAATCTTCTCATAGACGCTTTGTTGGTATAAAATTCGGCATTTTCTTTGTTGTTTGCACATTAATGTCCAATAACTAACTGAGAATATGTACTCTTCAAAATGACACATAAGTTATTAAAAACAAAAACGGCATTCAAAAGATACGCCATCTATTGTATGTCCCTCATTTATAAGTCATACGCCCAATATATCCGTCCGTCTTCCTTTCTGTGGAAAAAGCAATAGGACACAAACGAAAGAATCTATTATAACGCTTGTTTTATATTGGAAATGGAAAATTTCTCCCCATAATACTGTATGAGTAGTCACAAATATGTTGGTTATGCAGCACTGCCGATACAAATTTGCACAAATTAGTTCTAAGTACTCTGAAATTAAGGAGCGATATCGTAAAATTCTTAACTCACGTCTTTCATTAAAACTTTTAACCCAAGAATTATTTGAGTTTTTTGATCAAGTTGCCTTTGTAAAACATGTCAGTTATTATGTTTAATGACAATTATATTCATTTGTTGTTAATCTGATTAAAACGAGTGACCAGAAAAAAGTGCGTACTAAAATTATTAAATATTTTCAACAAAACCCCACTTGGTCCTACAAAAAGTTGGCCAAGCATTTAAAGGTCTCCCGTCAAACTGTTTCCAATGTTATTAAACAGTACCGGTAGAACATGTTTCTAAAGCCAAAAAATAGAAATCATTTTCAAAAGAGCTCCCAACACATCCGGTAGGAAAGCAGCCCGGTTAGCTCAGTGCTCGGACTATTTGGTACGAAAAGTTAAAGCCAATGAAGGTTTAAAAACATACAAGGCTCAAAAGTTCCTGACAGGAACGCTGCTAAAAATTTAGAGGCAAAAACAGAGCACAGAAATTGAAGACAAGATTTATAAAAAAAATATTCTTGCTGCATAATGGATGACGAAACGTATGTTATGGCAGATTTTTCGCAACTTCCCGGTCAAAAATTTTGTGTTGCTGATGCTCGAGGGAATATTGAAGAAAAGTTTAGGAACCAAAATCAGACAAAATTTCTCAAAAAGTTCTTGGTATGGCAACCAATATGCAGTTGCGGCAAAAAAGCCAAACATTTGTTACAAAAAGTTCCGAAATTTACATCAAGGAATGTTTACAAAAAAGGCTGCTTCCAAACATAAGACTTCATAATGTGTCCACTTATTTTTGGCCTGATTTGGTATCATGTCACTATGGTAAACAAGCCCCTGAGTGGTACAAGAACAATAATGTGGTATTTGTACCAAGAGAGGCAAATCCTCCAAACTGCCTGGAGCTAAGGCCAGTGGAGAGATATTGGGCTCTTGTTAAAAGAGAATTGAAGAGCACAAAAAAGGTGTCCAAAAGTGTGGTAGATTTTAAACGGAGAGGGACTACCTCTTCGAGCTAAGTGACAGAAAGCACTATAAAACCGTTAATGGAAGGGTTTCCGAAACATTTCATCACTAGTGATTAGAACTATAAAAATATATATTTTTTTTTTTTTTTGTAAATTGTAATAATAAGTTTAGTGATTTCGTTTTTATTAACATAAATGTATGTTAAGAATTTGTCGATCTCACTCCTTATATATAAATGTTTTTTTGGCTGAAAAAATGTTATGGTAAAATAAATTTTTTATGAAAAAATCTCGGGTTAAAAAATTTCCCGATTTTGAACCATTGCAGGTCCGAATTAGTATGGCGTTATATTCGTCATTGGAAATGTCTTTGCAATATCTATAATAATATATTCATAATGTCTATATCAATGACTTAGTACTCCAGATATAGATCAAAAATAGGTTAAAAATCCTGTTAGTCGTGGCTTTATACTTATATCGTAGCCATTTGTGGGCCGATTTTCTCGATTTAATGAATTGTTATTTATATTATTTCCCTAACTTTTAACTGCCATTATTATATATAAAAAAAAAATAATAGGGTTATATAAAGGGAAGTGTTACCTATCTGATGATATATAATATCTTTTTTCTAAAATATCGTTTTTAATTTGTGTATATCCGACAATACTTGTTCTGCATATTGCTGCCCCAATGCATTTTGTTACGTTTGCCTAATTTGTTGTTGTACTGTTGTGTGTGTGTAAATGGCCATCAATGTAGAGCAGAGTGTAATTTGTGAAATTTTTGTTTTGAGGTAGGGGGTATTTAAGATTCGTTTTAGCTTCATAAATAGTTAAACACATTTAAACAACATTTTAGTTTTGATTATAATTGGTGGGTATTTAATATACGAAACAATCAAATAATGCACTCTATTCTTCAATAAATTGAAAACTCAAATTAAAATTTATATTAAACAAAAATAAAAATTATCATAAAATAAGTCTGGCCTCATTTCATGGGATATTAATGACTTGCCATTATGGCTTTAATGTTAAAAAACAATTATGGTCAATTTAATTTTATTTTATTTGATTTCTTTATTTGCCCCCAACCCCCCACGAAAAAGGCAGTTTAAAAATTGAATATTATAAATTAATTTATTTTCTGTTGTACTTTTCTTAATGCCCTAAAAATTATTGGGGTTTTAAATAATGTGGGTGTTTGACCCTTCAAATCCGAGACAAATTCATGAGCATCATTAGTTTACATTTCAATGTAGTTAATCATAAGCATCATTATTATTGTCATGATGTCGTGGCTAGAAGCATAATTATCAGTCTATTTATTGTGTTTTAAATAAACCATAAATTATGTTGATTACACTAAGCTACAAATAATAATGTAAATGTAGTTTGCAATTTCCCACACATAACGAACTCTAATTAATTTATTAATCCATGGTATGTATAAAATAAAAGTCTTTAAAGATTTTTTTATAAAAATATAAAATTTGTTTGAAAATAAAATATTTAAATTTTCAAACTAATTTTATATTTATTATAAAAAAACCGTTAAAGACTTTTATTTACACTGCAGCACAGTGTTAATTAGACAATGACCAGAGTGGTTTCAATTTGTGTGTATTTTAGTGAAAATTAGTTTACGCTTAACATAAAATGCGATTAAGTAGTTGCTTGGTTTAAATAACTTCTTTCAATCAGTCACCCACTTAATTATTCAAAACAATCATTGTTGAGTGATTATTTATTATCGTATTTATAATTCCATTATACAATTCATTAGGTTTCTAAGTGAACAACTTGATGTAGTGAAAATTTGGGTAAAATTAACTTTGATTAGTTCAATTTTGAAAGATTAAAGCAGAAAATCTGTATATTAGTAAACGGTATCATTTCTTATACATAATATGAATAATGAACATTAGATTGTTAAAACAACATAACTTAAATAAACAATAAACAGAATTTTAAAAAGCGATTAATTTCCTAAAACTTTAAATGACTAATGTCGAAATTTATGTTAATAACATTATAATAGGATAATTATATGAAACAATTATGAACTGATCCTCACAAAAGTTGGAAGAAAGATTTATGTTCATGTTTCTGTCCAGTTTCATCACTATATTTATTATTAGACAATTATAAATGTTCAGGTAATTTTCTGAAGAGGATTTTTTATGGGGACTAGGTAAAAATGCTGTTCGATTTTTTTCATACTTTACAGTATAAGGAGTGAGTTCGAAAAATTCTTAACATACATATATGTTAGTAAAAACGAAACCACTAAACTTACAGTTTTAATTTTTTTTTATTTGATTGATTGAAATTATTATTACAACTTACAAAAAAATATATATTTTTATAGAATGTTGAAGAAAAGTTTAGGACCCAAAAGCAGACAAAATTTCCCAAAAAGTTCTTGGGATGGCAATATGCAGTTGCGGCAAAAGAAGCCAATCATTTGTTACAACGGGCTCTTTATAACACTTGATTTGACAATTTCCGTGCTCTGTTCTTGGCCTCTAAATTTTTAGCAGCGTTCCTGTTAGGAACTGTTGGAGCCTGTATGTTTTTAAGCCTGCATTAGCTTTAACTTTTCGTACCAACTAGTCCGAGCACTGAGTTAACCGGGCTGCTTTACTACCGGATGTGTTGGGAGCTCTTTTGAAAATGCTTTCTATTTGTTTGGCTTTATAAACATCATGTGGACCATTCCTTCTACCTGAACCAGGTTTTCTATCAACGGAAAAGTTCACCCGGTACTGTTGAAAAACATTGGAAACAGTTTAACGGCAGACCTTTGGTTGTTTGGCCAACTTTTTTAGGACCAAGTTGGGTTTTGTTGAAAATATTTAATAATTTTAGTACGCACTTTTTTTGTCACTCATTTTAATCAGATTAACAACAAATGAACATAATTGACATTAAACATAATTTTTGTTTACCTTTGTAAAGGTAACTTGATAAAAAAAAATTAAATAATACTTGGGTTAAAAGTTTTAATGAAAAACGTGAGTTAAGAATTTTACGATCTCAGTCCTTATTTATGACTACTCAAACAGTATTCCGGGGGGAAATTTGTATGGGGCCTATGTGAAATCATGAAATGATATTTCCCATTTTCAATATAAAACAAACGTTAAAAACGGAGAGTGCTTGTGAAAAATTTCAACCAGGTAGATTCTTTCGTTTGTGCCCTATCGTGTTTTCCACAGAAAGACAGACGGACGGACGGTTATATTCGGCGTATGACTTATAAATGAAAGATCTACAATAGCACAGTGGTTTAGAAACTTTTTTTTTGGAAATAATTCACATGGTTGAAGCTGAGGTGTTTTTCGAGTTTATTTGCATTTGTTCAGCTTCCTAGCGCTAATGGGTGCCAGTGTGTGGACCCTCAAAGTTGGTCACCTCGGGTCCAAATGTTTTATGTTATTTATGATCCAAATGAGCTGAAATTTAAAATATTAATAGTTCCTAAGACGATCTACAAAAAATACGCTTACATATGAAGGTTATCTCTATTAGTTGAAGGTTTATTGATTTATTTTCATATAAAAAGTTCCTATAAAAAGTTACCCGCATAAAATTGGCCGTATTTTTAACGTTTTTTCCCAAAAAAGTCCCTATATTTTTTCTTTTGAAGAAAAAAATTTTCTCTTGAACAATACACAAGTCTTATATAACTCAAAAAGTAGAACTTAGTGCTAAAGCGTGTAAATTGTGTCACTAAAGCTAACACAACACCTCCCAGGCCTATACAAACTTGGCCAATTTTAAAAAATAATTTTAGGTTTGAGTAAAAAATTCTAAAAAGGCAAAGCACCGATCCTCAAACAAGTTCCACATTTGCATAACCCTATATATTGTTTAAACACTTATAAAGTTTTTTTTTACTATCACACGGTAAATAACGTCACAGTAGGCACTTTTCTAAATAAACTCAGTTTTTGGAACACATTTTTCCCGGAATAGGAATTTCGGAATTTTAAAATAAAAAATGTTAAAAATTATAATACCGTTGATTTAAGGACATTTGGATCTGCATTAGTTCCAAATTTTGTTATGGTATCTTTAAAAGTTAAAATTTTACATTAATTCAAATTTTATATTTTTCTTCATGGAAAATCCCCATATTATAATTTTTTAAGTTTTTAAGGTAAATGACGTTCCAAAAATTTATAAAATTATTTAATTCTACTAAAATATCATTCTTCAAGTCCTAAAATTTTCAACAATATCAAATACTTATATAAAAAGTCTTTATTTACACTTCAGAAGTACCACAAACCTTGCCCCCTTTGAAAAATGTGTACGTTTTTTCATACATAGCGTGGAAGCTGAACAAATGCAAATAAGCTCAGAAACACATCAGCTCTAACCATGTGAAATTTCGTAACAACATCTCTATAAGTTCCCGAGATATCGAATTATTTCCAAAAAAAAAAAAAACGTTTCTAAACCACTGTGAATAGATGGCGCATCTTTTGAAAGTGGTTTTTGTTTTTAATAACTTATGTGTCATTTTCAAGGCTACATATTTCCAGTTAGTTATTAAACAATAAAGTGCAAACAACAAAGTTTTTTTGCTTTAAAAAAGTCGAAATTTATACCAACAAAGCGTCTATATGGGAAGATTTGCATTACTTTTTTAATTTGAAAAAAAAGTGACGCTGAAGCACACAATTGCTCACCGAAGCATATGGTGTAAGTGATTCATTGGTTTCAACGTGCGAGAGATGGTTTGTGGTGATTTTGACTCCTAAGACAAAGATTGCCCAGACCAGCCAAAAAAGTTTTAAGACCAAGTACTGGAAGCATTACTCCATGAAGATTGTTGTCAAACTCAACAAGAGCTTGCAAAAGCATTGGGAGCTACTCAATCATCAATTTAAAAGCGTTTGCAAGCAGAAGATTCTTCGAAAAGCAAGGAAACTGGATACCAAACGAATTGAAGCTGAGAGATCTTGAAAGACGATTTTGTTTATGTGAAATGCTACTTCAACGCTATAAAAGAAAATCATTTTACGAAAACCTGAAGAGTATGGTATCTAATGTGGAGCCCGGCCAACCAGCCCAATCGACACCGAAGCCAAATATCCACGGCAATGCTCTGTATTTGGCAGGACCAAAAGAGTCCTATCTATCTGACCAGACCATCACAGGGAACCTGTACCGAATGCAACTGATTCCTTTGAAGCGGGTATTGGCCGAAAAATGTCCCATTTTTGCGGCCAGATATAAAACCGTAATATTCCACCATGACAACGCTAGGCCACATGTTGCAATAGCTGTTAAAAACTATTTAGAAAGAAGTGGTTGGAAAATTTTGCGTAATCCGCCTTAGAGTCCAGATTTTTCCCCGTCTGACTTCTATTAGTTTTGATTGCTGCAGAACGCTCTCTCTAGGATACGCTTTACTTCAGAACAGAGTATCCGAAATTGGCTTGATTCGTTCTTGGTCTCAAAACATGAGCAGCTCTTTTGGCTCGGAATCCATATGTGGCCAGAAAGATGGGAAAAGGTCATAGCTAACAATGGCCAATACTTTGAAAAATTGTGTATTAAGCACATGTTTAAAAATAAAAGCTAAAAAATAGAAAAATATATATATATAATAGCTAGATAGTCTTAGAATCTTATGAAAGCCCAGAATATATATATTGTTTGGCTCTACGACAAATATTTCGTTATAGTACAAACAAAATGGCAAACATTTTTTTTGATGATAGGTTTAAAAATAAAGTTATAATTAAAACAGAACAAAACAGAAACCTGTGGGAACTTATCATGGAGAGCCAATAAACCTATTTCTTTCAACAAGCAGCTGTCATATTTAATGTATCTGCACCGCTGCTACCATTACTTAATTCATTGATTTTATTTGTATAAAAAACTTACTTTAAACTCGTTTTAAGTTATGCTGATTCTATAAGTTCATTAACATCTTCAAAAGTCAAACTTACTTTCAAAAATCAATAACTTATTGAACCAAAGCAAAGATCCACCAAAAATAAATTTGCAAATAAATTAAAATACAATTTATTTTCATAACAAAATATATAATTTTTAATTTGTGCTAATGCCTATGCTAATACTTTTGCCTCTTTTTCTTCGTCTGCATAAACAGTCCGTTAATTTAAATAAAATAAACTTTTTTTGCAAGAAACTTTTCTGTTTTCCAAAATTAAGCAAATATTTGTTTCTTTACAAAAGTCTTGGACCTTGTAAACAATATTTTATTTATTTACATATTTTTTTGTTTATAATTTTTTTTCCAAACAGCTAAATTATATTATCGTTATTTAGTATAATTGATTTATCGCTAATGAAATAATAAACATTTGTTTTAGTTGAGGGGAAACAAAAAATAATAAAAATGAACACTACTCAATAGTAAGTACTTTAGGGAGAAATAAAAGAGGACAGTAGAATTTACTAGACCAGTAAGCCAGTATGTATCTGTGTTGTCATAATGATAAATGAAATATGCAGTAGTAAAAGACAGTGCCATAAACTCAAGTGGAGGGAGCAATAACTTTTAGTTTGATTCATATCACATTCTGTTGTATAAGCTCTATGAATGTCCCTTGATAAAAGAAAAATGAATTTTTTGCAAAAAATTAAACAATTTAATAATGAAGTACATAATAGAATTATAAGCTAAACTTGCACATCGTTTATGGCAATTTTTAATGATTTTTATATTAAGATTGTTGTATGGATCAGTATTAGTGTTGTCATTCGAATAAAAAATATTCGAATAATCGAGGAAAAAATATATTTTTTTTAATGGAATAAATAACTTTTTTTCATTTAGAATAACAAATAATTCGATCAGTAATTGTCGATTAATCGAATACTGGGATAAATTTATTTTTTAATTACACAAAAATTTGGAGAAAAGATCTCAAAGAAACAAAACCAAAAGATTATAATGTTATTACAAGTTGGTCAAATACATGGAAATTTTATTACAAACAACTTTCTACATTAATTGAAATGAAACTTAAATTAATTTAATGAAACTAACCTTAAAAACAAAAACCTTGTGACTACTAAAGACCTGGTAAGGGTTATATATCTGAGAGAGAGTTATAATGAAATGTCCAATTTTCTATGACTCTGGCGCAAAATCATAATGAATTTAATCAATGACATGGGTTATGTTAGCTTTGAGGGCCGCTGACATGCGACTTAAGAAAACCTCACAAGAAAAATTCACACGATCTCGCTGGCTAGTTCACATCAACTACACTTGCCCTTACATCGCTCGTGTACAGTGTTCAATGTGACATGAACTGTGTGTCACGTAGCTCCGTCCTATTGAAACCATATGTCGTTGGTGGCCATATCATTCAATTCAGGACCAAATATATTAGTAATCAGCGACCTATAGCGCTTGTCGTTGACTGTTATGACCCGACCAACGTCGTTCTCAAAGACAAGTCACTCTACAAATATATTTGTAAACAAAATTATAGAGCAGCATATTGTCGTCATCGATTACATGAGCGAAAATCTAGCTCTTTTTGTCACCAACGATTACACAGATGACAATATGTCTCATGTTAGCGGTTACATGGCCGATGTTGACAATTTTGTTCTTCAACTTTTGCAAGATCATATAAGAAACATCTATAGCAAATCTGTCGATGTTTTAAATAAGGACTGAGATTGAAAAATTTTTAATATACATATATGTTAATAAAAATGAAACCACTAAACTTACAGTTTTGAATCTTTTTTTTAATTTAATGAAATTATTGTTCCAATTTACAAAAAAAAATAATTTTTATAGTTCTAATCACCATTGATGAAATTTTGAACCTTTTTCGAAAACCATTCTATTATAGTTTTTATAGTGCTTTATGTCACTTTGTTCGAACAGATTGTCCATCTCCGTTTAAAATCTACCACACTTTTGGACACCTTTTTGTGCTCTTCAATTCTCTTTTAACAAGAGTCCAATATCTCTCCACTGGACTCAGCTCCAGGCAGTTTGGAGGATTTGCCTCTCTTGGTACAAATACCACATTATTGTTCTTGTACCACTCAAGACCTTTCTTACCATAGTGACAGATGCCAAATCAGACCAAAAATAAGTGGACACATTAAAAAGACTTATGAATGGAAACATCCTTTTTTGTAAACATTCCTTGATGTAAATTTCGGTATTTATAGAGCCCGTTGTAACAAATGTTTGGCTTCTTTTGCCGCAACTGCATATTGCTTGCCATACCAAGAACTTTTTGGGAAATTTTGCCTGTTTTTGGGTTCTAAACTTTTCTTCAACACTTCCTCGAGCATCTGCAACATAAAATGTTTGACCAGGAAGTTGCAAAAAATCTGCTAGAACATACGTTTCGTCATCCATTATGCAGCAAGAATATTTATTTATAAAACTTGACTTCAATTTCCGTGCTCTGTTTTTGGCCTCTAAATTTTTAGCAGCGTTCCTGTCAGGAACTTTTTGAGCTTTGTATGTTTTTGAACCTGCATTGGCTTTAACTTTTTGTACCAAATAGTCCACGTACTGAGCTAACCGGTCTGCTTTCCTACGGGATGTGTTGGGAGCTCTTTTGAAAATTCTTTATATTTTTGTTGGCTTAATAAACATCATGTGAACCATTCCTTCTACCTGAAACAGGTTTTCTATCAACAGACTTCTCCCGGTACTGTTGAATAACATTGGAAAAAGTTTGATAGCAGACCTTTGATTGTTTGGCCAACTTTTTGTAGAACCAAGTTGGGATGAAAATATTTAATAATTTTACTACGCACTTTTTTCTGGTCACCCATTTTAATTAGATTAACAACAAATGAACATAATTGACATTAAACATAATAACTGACATGCTTTACAAAGGTAACTTGATCAAGAACTTTACGATCTCAGTTCTTAGATATGCCGCTGATTTTGGCAAATTTCACCTTTTTTGTCGTAATTTCCTTAGGATACTATTATCCGTTTGAAAAAGAACGACAAAATCATTCATTAAATTAGTAAAATTAAGATACAAAATTTAAGAAAGGCGTCTAGTTCATGCAGTGTCGCTCGTTTTTGCATCGTCCATAATAGGAAATTAAAGGTGACTTGTATTGTTAAAAAAAAAAAACTTTAAATTTATAAAAAATCCATATTCTTCAACATTTCCTATGAAGGCACAAAAAGCAGCTAGAGCAGATGGACGATGTTCTTGAAGAAATGTGTGGCATAATTCTTACACAACATCGCTCATCTTGGATAATATAAGAATAATTTCATCATATTGTCATAAATGACTGTATGAGCGACAATGTCTTAATTTGTTGTCGTATTTTCTAATTTCATACTCATCTACAAAAACTGGGTGTAGCTCATCTTCGCACTCATATATTTATAGTCGACAGTAGTAGAAGATACATTTTATAATTAAGTACATATGTCGTCAACGATTATATGAGCAACAAGTCACCTTTTTTGAAGCCAATTACACAAGAGACAAAATTCTACATTTAGACGACAATGATTATATGGGCGTCAATTTTGTCCATTTCATTTAAAGAGGTTTATAAACAAATACATATTCTTCCACTTTCTCATAAACATATAGCAATGTTCCCGACTACAAAAGCTACAGTGTCGCTCATACTGGGATCGCCGATTATAGAAAATCAATTCCACCATATTGTTTTCAACGATTATATGAGCCATTCATTTTGTTGTCAACGATTAGATCGGCGACAATATCTTCTAAAGGGTATTTTGATTGATGCAGAGAACATTTAAATTTAAACAACATAGAAAAACGTTTTCAATATCCCATTCAATTGGCTTTATTAATTAGATAATTTTATGACATGTGGCCGCCGCGGCTAGAGCGTAAATGGCGTCACCTGAAGATCCAATTTTCACCCTTCGCCATACATAAGGTTCTATTTAGGCAATAATGCGTCGAATATTCACTTCCAAATGCTCGGTCGTTTCTTTAGCTGCATACACCGGGGAATTTACATAACTCCACAGAATACAATCTAATGCCGTCAAACCACATGAACGAGGTGGCCAGTTAACAGGTCAATTTCTTGAAATTATTCGTTCGCCAAATGTTTTTCTCAGTAAATTGATTGTATTGCGCACTGTATGCCATGTGGCACCATCCTGCTGAAACCATATATCAGCAATATTAAAGCCTTCCGCTTGAAGCACAAAAAATATAGTCATCATTTCTCTATACCGCTCACCGTTGACTTTAATGTTCTCAGCATCGCTATTTGAATCATCATCAATCGCTTTTTCTGTGCGCACAGTGGTTTAGAAATAAAGAGGGAAGTATATCTGTAACTTCTAAACCCTTAGCCCGATTTGAATGAATTTTGTCATTTGCAAAGAAGAAGTGCTATGTTATTGTTAAACATTTTTAAAAATGTTGAAATGGTAACTGTATACATGCACAACTATATTTTTTCTCTGCGTGTGAGTAGTTTATGATGCCTGCAAAATGAAGCCCTAGCTAATATTTCCCGCTGGAATACAAGAAAATGTTTTGTTGTATGAGTGATTGTGTTTGTAGTTTAAACTAAGTTTGCTATGTTTTCGCATCTCGTTTAAGTTTTCCTTAACGATTATTTAAAAAAAATCTTTGTTAAGGACAAGACAAGTATTCTGCTATTAAATCCAATTGAGTTATTAATGGGACGACAAAATCTTAAGGCTGTCTATGAACTTAAGTGAAGACTAGATGAGCCACATAACATTATTAACATTTTTGATATAGTCTTGAAGATTTTTTGCTGTTATATTCTTCAAATGGCAATATGAGCGACAAATTCTGAAATAATATCTTCTATCAGGTCTGTTGACGATAAACTGGGCGATGATTTCGTGAAGGAGTCCTTACTCTCTCTCTGTTAATGACAATATGTTCGATAAAGTTTTAAATGTTGTCCAACATCTCTGTTGATGACTTGATTGGTGATAGATTCTTTACAAATATCTGCAGTAAAACCATGTTAACAACAAGTCGAGCACCAAAATCTTGAAAATTTTTACTATAAGGTTTCAAACTTTGATTTCGATAAACTCTGCCTTAAAAAAAAAATGGTCGAAAAAGTTGTCGTTAGTAAAAGTCCGTTAATGTGAATGTGAACGATAAATTCTTAAATGTTAAAGAGTGTTAAGCTCTGTTGATGACAGTATCATATTCTTAATTGCTTATTTCGGTGAATTATAGAATAATGGGAAATAGTATCGCTTACAATTACAAATTAATTAAATATACAAATTAATTAGTTCATAAAAATGTTTATGAAGGTGAATGTTTTTTTTTGTTAAGTTGCTTAAATGAAAAAGACAATTTGCTTTGACAATTCATGGAGACATTCTTTGAATTAGTTCTCTGACGCTCTTCGACAAAATTAGCAACCAAGACCTGAAAGTTCTGAGCGATAATATTCTGAAAGTTAATGACAAAATCATTGGAGATGAGCGACAAAAACCAGAAAGTTGTTCTCAATTATATCCTGTAGGTTAAAAAATGTACAATAGTTTCATATACTGTAATTTATCAACTATGTTGATGTCAGAATAAGTGGCAATATCCTGTAGGTAAGTGACGAAATTAGCATAAACTATAAAATTTTTTTGTGGAAAATTTGTCTCATATCAATATATGTCAACGAAAATGTCAGCGACAGTCTTATATATTGTGTTCTATAAACCTCATACCACTATACTGTTGACGATTGTCCCCCACATGTAATAATTGATATTGCCGTCTATGCAATACTTGACAACAAAACGAAAAGCAACATTGTCGCTCATATAATCGTTAACGTCAATATGAAGCAATTAATCTTCTGTAATGCCGTGGACAAATCCATAATGTCGTCGACAAATAAATAAATATACATAGAAAGAGGAGCTTTAATTTGTTTCTGAGTAAATGCCAATATGAGCGATATTGTCGCTACTGGCTGTCGTGCCATATATTAGCGACACTTGTTTGAATTAATACAATTTGTTTGAATACAATATCGCTCATATATTCTTTAATGATCAGGTGTAGGATATGCATTAAGTGTTACCAATAAAACAGATGAAACTAGAAAGTTTTTCCAATAATTAAAGGCAATATCGGCGACTCTGTCGCTATTGTAGTCGTGTTAGATATACGCGAAAACATCGTCAACAATTTGCTCTGGATATCCCTCATATGTTTATGTTGTTTAAATTAAATAGACGACATTGTCCCCTATGTAATTGTTGTCATGTACATGCAGAAACAAATTATAGCTGTGCATGTTTACTGTAACCATTTCAACATTGTTACAAGTTTTTTTAACAATATTATGATCACAGTAACTATTTATATGATTGTGAGAACTATAATATGGTTAATTTGCGATTCAATTGATTGTATGATTCATATACCCTTTTTAACATTTATTTCTTAATAAGTTTAAACAATAATATGTATACAAATTCTGCTAATATATCAATGCAATTAAAAAATTAATATTCTTTTAATTGCCTAAAGTTTACAATCAATCCATGAAACTTTACAAACAAATTACTAATAAGTAATTTTAATAACAAAATATTTTCCAAATATGATTTTCTATTTTTTGATTGCAAATAACCCGCCTTAAGGCAGAGTGTGAGATTGTTTGCTTGTTTATGGCCGGAATTCATTTAATTGTTGTTGAAGGTGGGACATTTAAGAATTATGTACAACTGTGTATTGTTTTTATGGCCCTACTAAAGTCTTAACTGTCGTTATTGTCGTTTGTTATTATTGTAGAAATTATTTTATTTCTTTTTTAAACATTTTTTAGCACTAAATTATGACAAACAGATGTTGCCATGTGTTTGCATGTTTTTTTTTTTTTGTTGGTTCATAAAAATTTTGATTTTATTTTTACCAGCTTAAGCTTCTGGTGAAATAAACTTTTTTATTTTTTAATGTTTTTTTATTTGTATTTCATGTTGTTATTTATTTTTTATTTTATTTATGACAAGATAAATGTTGGTTTTGTTGTTTTTGACTGTAATTTTAGGTAATAATGCAATTTGTTAAATATGTTTATAAATCATCGTCTAATGACTTTGATAACAACGTGCATACAACTGGATTTAAAAACAAGGCAGAAACGAACAAAAACATATTAAGAGATAAAGTGTGTAATAAACATAAATAATAGGTATGTTGTATTGAATTAGCACTCAGTTATTATTATTATTTTATATAAAACATTGGTTTGCTCAAAAGTGTTGAAGAAAAGGAAGTTATATTATTGGGTGGATGACTTAAAAATGCGGGATTTGTTTATAAATTTTAGCTTAACTTTTAAAACATTTATATAATATAAATTTATTTAAAGTATTGGCCATTGTTTGCTACGACTTTTACCCATCTTTCTGGCAACATATGGATTCCAAGCCAAAAGAACTGCTTATCTTTTTAAGGCCAAGAACGATTCAAAACAATATCGGATACTCTGTAGCATAGTAGTCGGACAGGGCACGGTCTGTATTATAAAGCGAGTGAGGCAAAACTTCCCAACCTCTTTACTCTAAATACTTTTTAACAGGTATTGCAACAGGTAGCCGAACGTTGATTCTATCAACCATATATATTGTTACACTAAACAAGTATATGTTTGTGACAACCATTATTATGATGAATCTTTATATCATAATATGTTGTTCTCAGATTATGATATCCATAGGCCGACAGCAACATAATATGGTAAGTCCTTCATCATATAAATGGTTGTCACAAACATATACTTGTTTACTTTAACCATATAAAGGTTGATACAATCATGTGAATCGTAAATTAACCATATTATTGTTACCACAATCATATAAATAGTTACTGTGACTATAATATTGTTAAAAAACTTGTAAAAATGTTGAAATGGTTACAGTAAACAAGCACAACTATATTTTTTTCTGCGTACGAGGTATATCCAGAGCAAATTGTCGATGATGTTTTCGCGTATATCTAACACGACTACAAGAGCGACAGTGTCGCCGATATTGTCATTAATTTAAGAAAAAATTTTCTAGTTTTATCTGTTTTAATGTTAACACTTAATTCAAATCGTACAGCTGATCATTAAAGAATATATGAGCGGTATTTTATTTAAACAAAAAAAAAAAAAAACATATGAGATACAGTCAGAGCAAATCAACAACAATATATTCAAACAAGTGTCGCGTATATATGGCACGACAGCTAGTAGCGACAATATCGCTCATATTGGCATTTACTCAGAAACAAATTAAAGCTCCTCTTTCTATGTATATTTATTTATTTGTCGATGACATTATGGATTTGTCCACGGCATTACACAAGGTTAATTGCTTCATATTGACGTTAACGATTATGTGAGCGACAGTGTTGCTTTTCGTTTTGTTCCCAAATATTGCATAAACGGCAATATCAATTATTATATGAGAGGGAAAATCGTCAAGAGAATAGTCATCAATAGAGGTACATAGAACACAATATGTAAAACTGTCGCTCACATTTTTGTTGACAGATATTGATACCAATTTTTCAGCAAAAATTTTTATACATTACGCTAATTTCGTCACTTACTAATAGGACGTACTTTAAAGTGGGTGAGGCAAAACTTCCCAACCTCTTCACTCTAAATACTTTTTAACAGGTATTGCAACAGGTAGCCGAACGTTGCCATGATGGAATATCACGGTTTTATGTTTGGCCGCATATTCAGGGCGTTTTTCGGTCAATGCTCGCTTCAAACGACTCAGGTGAGTTCGGTACAGATTTCCTGTGATGATCTGGTCAGATTTCAGCAGCTCATAACAGATACAACCGTTTTGCTCCCACCAAATACAGAGAATTACCTTAACGCCATGGCTTCGCAAACAAACTCTTACGCTTCGTAATGGATCTATTTTTCGTCGCAAGTAATGATTCGGTGTAAAAATGATTTTCTTTTAAAGTGTTCAAGCATACTTTAGGACATGCATAATTGATTTTCAGGTATCTCGGTTTTAGTTCATATGGTACCCAATTTCCCTGCTTTCGAATGAATACTGCTGCTCGCAAACGTTTTGAATATGCGGCATGAGTAGCTCCCAACGATTTTGCAAACTCTTGTTGAGTTTTACAACTATTTTCATGGAGTAATGCCTAAAAAGTTTTTTGGCAGGCCTGGGCGATCTTGGTCTTCCGTGTCAAAATTACCAATTCTGAAACGCACAATCCTTCTCTCATATGATAAGATACGGTGAGCAATCTCTGTGCTGTTTTCCTATTAAAGAAGTAAAGCAAATTTTATACTTTGTTGGTACAAAATTCGGTACAAAATTTTCGGAACAAAAAAAAATTTTGTCGTTTACACTATAAATGACAGATATGTACCCTTCAAAATGACATACTTATAAGTTATTAAAAACAAAAACCGTATTTAAAAGATACGCCATCTATTGTAAATTCCACATTATTAAGTCATACACCCAACAATAATATATTTAAGGCTTAGAATCAAAAGACAACTAAAGTAACCGCTGTATCATTCATTGTGTAGAAAAAAATATGGTTTCTCTTGAGTTCTACTTTTTGCTAAAATTGTTCACAATTTTATTATAGATGACTATCAATTTTAACCCTTTAAATAAAATAATTAAAACAAAAAAAAAAAAAAAATTAAATTTCCCGCTTTTACCTTAATTGCATATTTCCAACCACTTAATCGTAGTGAAAATTTCCTATTTCATGTCGGTTCTATTTGAAACATTATGAGATTAAATAAATTAACTTTTTTTGACGTAACCCAAAGCTTTAATTTTCTAAAACAAAAATCTATCACTTACTTTTCTTAACACATTTCACTTTTGTTTTTTGTCTTCTTATTATCCCCTTTTTCATAAATTTATTTAACAAGAATTTGTGTTGAAAACTTTTTCAACTAAATACAAGAAAAGAGAACATCGCACCCTTAAATAAATGAATGAACGAATATTTCAGTTAAACAAAAAACCATACAATGTGCTAGAAAAATCTGGTTAAAACGAAATGTGTGTGCGCTTCTCCAAGAAGTAAGAATTTAGAAAATAGCAAATCCTGACATTATATGTAGAACAGGCACAGTAATAAGTGTTGTGAAAATCTCATACGCCTATATTAGCAAGATGAGTGACACTATAACTCATCTGGCCATCGTCGATTAGAAAATATCAATTCGACGAAATTCATGTTATTATATCAGCGACAATGAACGTCAACACTTACATAGACGACAATATCATTCAATAGCTCGTCAAAGCCAGTGGAAATTGGTAATTAGTTTAAAGAATATAAACAATTTTACAGACTTTTTCAGGAATATAAAAGAGACATCCAGAGCAGACTACCGACGATTTATTCGACTGCATGGTCTACATCTTGGCAATGTCAATAGAAAGTTAATTCCACTATAGTCCTATCAACTTCCGACAATGTCATGCATTATATTGCGACAATATTCTTCATCTACAAGCATAGAAAAAAATATAGTTGTGGATTGTGGTAACTATAATATGGTTAACTTACAATTCACATGATTGTATCAACCATATATATGGTTACAGTAAACAAGTATATGTTTGTGACAACCATTTTTATGATGAATATTTTATCATAATATGTTGTTCTCAAATTATGATATCCATAAGCCGAGAGCAACATAATATGGTAAATCCTTCATCATATAAATGGTTGTCACAAACATATACTTGTTTACTGCAACCATATAAAGGTTGATACAATCAATTGAATCGCAAATTAACCAGATTATAGTTATCACAATCATATAAATAGTTACTGCGACTATAATATTGTTGAAAAACTGTACAAATGTTCAAATGGTTACAGTAAACATGCACAACTATAATTTTTTTCTGCATGTAGACGACAACAATTACATAGGGGACAATGTCGTCCATTTAATTTAAACAACATAAACATATGAGAGATATCCAGAGCAAATTGTCGTTGATGTTTTCGCGTGTACCTAACACGACTACAATAGCGACAGTGTCGCCGATATTGTCATTAATTATAGAAAAAAAAATTTCTAGTTTCATCTGTTTTATTGGTAACACTTAATTCATATCCTACAGCTGATCATTAAAGAATATATGAGCGATGTTTTATTCTAACAAAGAAAAAAAAACATTAGATACAGTCACGACTGCTAGTAGCGACAATATCGCTCATTTTGGCATTTACTCAGAAACAAATCAAAGCTCCTCTATGTATATTTATTTATTTGTCGATGACATTATGGATTTGTCCACGGCATTACAGAAGGTTAATTGCTTCATATTGACGTTAACGACTATGTGAGCGACAATGTTGCTTTTTGTTTTGTTGTCAAATATTGCATAGACGGCAATATCAATTATTACATGTGAGGGACAATCGTCAACAGTATAGTCATCCAATGAGGTTTGTAGAACACAATATATAAGACTGTCGCTCACATTTTCGTTTAAAGATATTGATACGAGACACAATTTTTGACCAACAATTTTTATAGATTACGCTTATTTTGTCACTTACCTACAGGATATTGCCACTTATTCTGACATCAACTTAGTTGATAAATTACAGTATATGAAATTATTGTTCATTTTTTAACCTACAGGATATAATTGAAAACAACTTTCTGGTTTTTGTCGCTCCAATGATTTTGTCACTAACCTTCAGAATATTATCGCTCAGAACTTCGAGGTCTTTGTTGCTAATATTGTCAAAGAGCGTCAGAGAACTAATTCAAAGAATGTCTACATAAATTGTCAAAGCAAATGTCTTTTTCATTTAAGCAACTTAACAAAAAAAAACATTCACCTTCATAAACATTTTTATGAACTAATTAATTTGTATATTTAATTAATTTGTAATTGTAAACGATACTATTTCCCATTATTCTGTAATTCACCGAAAAAAGCAATTAAGAATATGACACTGTCGTCAACAGAGCTTAACACTCTTTAACATTTAAGAATTTATCGTTCACATGCACATTAATGGACTTTTACAAAAGACAGCTTTCAATACATTTTCGATTATTTTATAGCAGGCAGAGTTTATCGAAAGCAATGATTGAAACATTGTCGAGAAAACATTGAAGACTTTGACGCTCGACTTGTTGTTAACATGGTTTAACAGCAGACATTTCTAAGGAAACTATCACCAATAAAGTCATCAACAGAGTTGATATTGAACAACATTTAAATCTTTATCGAACATATTGTCATTAATAGATAGAGAAAGGAAACCTTTACGAAATCATCGGCCAGAGGATAGAAGATATTATTAAAGAATTTGTCGCTCATATTGCTATTTAAAGACTATAACAGCAGAAAATCTTCAAGACTATGTCAAAAATTTTATGTAGCTCATCTAGTCTTCAACTAAGTTCATAGACAGCCTTAGGAATTTGTTGTCCCATTAATAACTCAATTGGATTTAATAGCAGAATACTTGTCTTGTCCTTAACAAAGATTTCTTTTAAATAATCATTAAGGAAAACTTAAACGAGATACGAAAACTTAGCAAACTTAGTTTAAACTACAAACACAATCACACATACAACAACATAATTGCTTGTATCTCAGCGGGAAAAATTAGCTAGGGCTTCATTTTGCAGGCATCATAATGTTTACAGTAACCAATTTTTAACAATATTATGGTCACAGTAACTATTTACACGATTTTGGTAACCATAATATGGTTAACTTACGATTCAGATGACTATATCAATCATATATATGGTTACAGTAAACAAGTATATGTTTTTTTTTTTTTTTTTTAAATCACAATTAAAATATTTAATACAATGAAACTTATTTTGTTATGATTTTTCTCTACTCTTTTTTGTTTTGTGTTTTTTTACTTTGCACTAACACAGTGTTGTATTTCAAAATACACACTGTTAAACACACGAAAATAGAACATACTCTAATTGCCAAAAATGTCATACACATGTATTTTACATACACAAAGTTTCATATGGATCACACGGTATGTATATGTTTACATGTGGAAAAATGTCCCAATACATGTCACAAAACACATGCAATGCATACCGTGTGATCCCCCTATATTCGGCTGTGCAAAATCTCATATATCCTTCACTAAAGTATTCTTTAAACAATTATTGAAAATATTTCTTGGTAAAAAATTCGAAAACAATTTTTTTTGAGAAACATTTTTTTAATAAATTTTATTAGTGAGAAAAAATTTTATGTGAAAAAAATCTCGAGTTAAAAAATATTTTTCCCATTTGTAGGTCCAAATTACTATGGCGTTATATATCGTTGGAAAGGCATTTGAAATATCTATCATTAGATATCTATATTTTCTCTATTAATGATTTAGTAATCCAGATATACAAGGTGGCGCAAAAGTAAACTTCCGATGTTTTTTGGCAGTAATTAAAAAAAAAAAAATTAAAAACTTTGATTCTTCTTGCGGATTATCTTTATTTGGTCTTTTAATTTTTTTTACATCAAGTCGAGAATATGATGTCATGTAAATGGCCGCCGCCACAGTTGATTGTCATTTGAGTAACCGTTTGGCCCGCGACGTCTTCGAAGAAAAAAGGTCCGATGACTCCTCCAGCGAAAATAGCACACCATACAGTGACTTTGAGCAGGTGTAATGGCTCTTCGTGGGTTACACGCAGATTTTCAGTGCCCCAGAAGCGTAAATTTTGCTTATTTACGTACCCGCTAAGATGGAAATGGGCCTCATCACTCATGATTATTTGTGATGAAAAATCAACTTCCACTTGGTGGTGATTAAGGATGGCTTGAGCGTATGTTAGACGCGATTGGCGGTCATGCACCGTCTGGACTTTGTACGGAAACATCTTCAAATCTTGTACCAAAATTCGCTGTAAAGACCGTCGACTGATACCCATTTGCGTGGCACGTCGTCTGGTCGATGTCGACGGCGCTTCCATGACATCCTCGGCTACAGCAGCAATATTCTCTGCAGAACGGCTACTCTGGGGTCTGCCACGCCTGGCAGCATCTCGTATTGTGCCAGTCTCTTCGAGGCGAGCGGCTAAACGTCGCAGTGTTTCACCAGTAGGCGTTGGACGGCCAGAAAATCTGCGACGAAATTCACGTTGTGCCAAAGTCACCGACCGATTATTGGTCAAATAAATAGTCAGCAATATTCAAAATGGAGCAGTGTAGGTAACATTGTCTATTAACGTGAATTTCGCATGTGTTTACTACACAAATGTCACAACAGAACTGACATTAGGGGCCAATCGCAAAATTTATAGCATTTTCTGATAGGAGGATTACTTTTGCGCCACCTTGTAGATACAACAAGTAAGAGAGCTATCTTCGGCTGTGCCTTCACCAAATTATACATTAAAATAAAAATTTTAAATATTTTTAGGTAAACAAAATTAAAAATTTTTCTTTTAAAATTGTTTTTCAAAATTTACAAAAAAAAAAAATTTCAAATTGTTTTTCAAAATTTAAAAAAAAAATTTTTTTCAAAATTGTTTTAAATTTTTTAAATTTATTATTGAAAAAAAAAAAAAAAAATATGAAAAAAAAATTGTTTGTGGTAAAAAAAAATGTCGAGTTAAAGAATAATTTTCCTGATTTTGACCCATTGTAGGTCCAAATTACAATAGCCTTATATAAATCATTGCAATGGACTTTGAAATATCTATCATTAGATATCTATATTAATGACTTAGTAATCTATATTAATGACTTAGTAATCCAGATAGAGATCAAAAATAGGCCAAAAATCGAGGTTGTCCCGGTTTTTTCCTTATATCTCAGCCATTTGTGGGCCAATTTTCTGGATTTTAAATAGCGAACGAGCCGAAAGAATTCCCAATATATTGATGTATCAATTATGTTTGTAAGTTATTTGGGGGCTACGGATAGTTGATTTCAACATACAGACGGACAGACGGACATGGCTATATCGACTTCGCTATACATATATAACGATCCAGAATATATATACTTTGTGGGGTTGCAAATGAAAAATGTAGAAATTACAAACGGAATGACAAACTTATACATACCCTTGCCACTCAAGGTGAAGGCTACAAAAATAGGTAAATAATTTAGGTTGTCCTGGTTATCCAGCCATTTGTGAGCCGATTTTCTCAATTTTTAATAGAAACCTAACCTTTTAAAGCGGATATATTGATGTAATCAAGTATGTGAGATATTTTGGGGACTACGGAAAGTTGATTTCAACATATGGATGGACAGACGGACATGCGTTTATGGAGTCGCAAATGATAAACGTAGAAACTACAAACGGAATCTCAAACTTATATATATCCTTGGCACTCACGGTTAAAGGTATTAAAAGCAGTTTCTAAAGTGAAGGAGAATGTTACTGATTTCAGAGTTGTTTAGCAAATTAATTAAATCATTATCCATTTTCTTTTAGAAACTTGAAAATGTATTGAAGTTCTGACATTTTTACACAATCTTTTCTATGTTACAAACACATCAACAATCCAAAAAAACCCCTTTTCAAACAAAATAATAATACCATTACTGTTTTCTAAGAAAAAATAAATTATTCAACAAAGGAAAGGAAAAAACCAAATATGCATATAGAACAATATGTAGAGGTACAAAATAAAATGTTTGAGTATGAAAACATTTTAGCAACCAAACAAGTAAAGAAAACGAGAAGGAAAAAGCTCTTAACGAAATTCTTCAGTTGAGAACAAACAAAAAAAAAAGTGGTAAAAAGGATTACTTTTATGAGTTTTATGAAACGACGTCAGGTGAGACACACACAAACATACATTAACACCTACCAAAAGCAACTAAAACCTAGAAAAGACAAAAACATCAGGCTTAAGAAGAAATTGACCCATAACATGATGAGTTAAAGTTTTCCTTTCCTTTCGTTTCATTTTTTTTTTTTTTTTTTTTTGTTCAAGAAAAGAAAAAAATCAGGTTAAAATTTTTAGAATATGTGTTAGGGAGGAAGCAAAAGAGAGTGTAAATAATCCTAGAAAATTTGTTTAAGTTAATAAGCAGCTGGCATTATAGCACACAGAACAATTATCTTAACGCTTTTAATTAGAATTATTGTTCAAATGCACAAAAACAGCAACAAGGACGTTGAAAAACTAAACATATTTTTGTAAAAATAAATAGAAATAATAATAATGATGTTGATGTTTAAAGAAATTCTTGTTAAACAATTTCCTTTTATTTAGGTTGACTTTTGAGTTGTTGTTGGGGAAATTTTAGGTCATGAATTATAATTAAAAAGTCTCTATTTTTTAAATTTTATACTATTAAAAAGGTGATTAATAATCCAGTTTTTTTTTTAAATTTTACTCTCAATGCTAAGCAAAATAATTAAAATGGAAGGGGGATCACAAAAACTACGGTATATAAATAGAACATGACAGGATAATACTGCTTTGGAGCTCCTTTGTTGTCCTAATTAAATTTAAAATTAATTAATAATGACTCGCAATAAGCGATCACATTGACTGTTGCAAGCATTCTTTTTATACAAAAGGTTGACAGTTTTACTCTACCACAACAGAATGGTATGCCATAAGAAAATTAAACCAGGCCCTACATCATAAAAATTTCTTAATTATATTCATAATATTTTTATTTTTTTAATTTTAATAATGAAATCTTGGAGTTGTAGGATTTTTATAAACAATCCCTTGAAATGAACAAAAAAAAAAAAAAAAGACTACACGTGCCTAAACACGAGTATTTCTAAAACCACTATACAAATTTAGCTTTATGTTTAGTTATGAGCGAATATCGTTTGTAGTTATTAGATGATGACTTTTATACACGGAATGTCAAATGCCAAGTTTAATTATATGAGCTGTTCTATTTTTTTATTTATAAAATCTTAACGAGTTGTCCTGTGAATGAAAACTAAAATGGTATTAAATAACAACAGCCACGAAAAAAAATTACGATAAAAATAAATACAAAAAATACAAAGAATTGTGAAGGCCAAAATATTATACAATAACAATAAAGTATACTAGTGGTTATTTTGAAATGTAAGTAATTAGATTTTTACACTTAAAGAAATGTTTTTAAATTATTAAACTTAATTTCGCAATATTAAGACATTCTGGAGGTTACCTTACAATTAATTTTGGTTAAATACTTAATTTATATAAGAAAGAAGTATAAACAAATAGTTGACACCTTGAAGTTCATATAGATTGTAGACAATTCCGAATAGTGCTGAAATATTTTATAATTTGATCATGACAAAAATATTTGCTGATCAGCTATTTGGTTCATACAAAAGCTTTTATTTTTCTACTAAAAAAAATGTGAAATAAATTAATTGGAAACTCTGTTTATAATGTGAATGAAAACCTTCATTTCATCGAACAATGTAGAAAAAATCTTGGTTTAAGGACTGAGATCGTAAAATTCTTAACACACGTTTTTCATTAATACTGTTAACCCAAGTATTATTTTTTTTTTTTTTTTTGATCAAGTTACCCTTGTAAAACATGTCAGTTATTATGTTTAATGTCAGTTATGTTCATTTGTTACTAATCTGATTAAAATAAGTGACCAGAAAAAAATGCGAACTAAAATTATTAAATATTTTCAACAAAACCCAACTTGGTCATACAGAAAGTTGGCCAAACAATCAAAGGTCTGCCGTCAAACTGTTTCCGATGTTATTAAAGTACCGGAAGAACTTGTCCGTTGATATACAACCTGGTTTAGGTAGAAGGAATGCTCCAGATGATGTTTCTAAAGCCAAAAAAATTGAAGGCATTTTCAAAAGAGCACCTAACACATCCGGTAGGAAAGCAGCCCGGTTAGGTAAGTATTCGAACTATTTGGTACGAAAAGTTAAAGCCAATGAAGGTTTAAAAGCACACAATGGTCAAAAAGTTCCTGACAGGAACGCTGCTAAAAATGTAGAGGCCAAAGACAGAGAACGGAAATTGAAGTAAAATTTTATACAAAAAATAAACATGCTGCATAATGGATGAGGAAATGTACGTATGGAAAATATTTCGCAGCTTCTGGGTCAATTTTTATGTTGCAGGTGCTATAGGGAATGTTGAAGAAAAGTTTAGGATCCAAAAGCAGGCAAAATTTCCCAAAAAGTTCTTGGTATGGCAAGCAATATGCAGTTGTGGCAAAAAACTTACATCAAGGAATATTTACAAAATAGGATGTTTCCATTCATAAGACATCTTAATATGTCGACTTATTTTTGGGCTGATTTGGCATCCTGTCACTATGGTACGAAAGGTCTTGAGTGGTACAAGAACAATAATGTGATATTTGTACCAAGAAGGGCAATTTCTCCAAACTGTCTGGAGCTGAATCCAATAGAAAGTTATTGGGCTCTTGAATTGAAGAGCACAAAAAAGGTGTCCAAAAGTGTGGTAGATTTTTAACGGAGATCAAACTGTTCGAACAAAGAGACATAAAGCACTATAAAAACCATAATGGAAGAGTTTTCGAAAATGGTTCAAAATATCATCATTAGTGATCAGAACTATAAAAATATATATATTTTTTTTTTTTTTTTGTAAATTGTAACAATAATTTCAATCAACTGAAAAAATATTCAAAACTGTAAGTTTAGTGGTTCCATTTTTATTAGCATATATGTATGTTAAAAATTTTTCGAACTCACTCCTTAATCAGATGTTTAGATCCAGAGAGGAAGCATTCAAAATCTGATATTTTAACAAAATGCGAGCAAGATCTTCGTATGGCCAAGACCGGCGTATTCGCGCTAAAGCTTATGGTCGTTCGTTAAAAGAATAAAGGATAACGAAAGTTCCTCAAATCGTACCCTTTTAAAGAATGCCCAATCATACCACTGCCCGAGCTCCACAGAGTCTTAGCAACTAAGTAATATATACTTTTATTCCAGCGTCAGATTTTAATAATTTTATTACATTTAAAGTTTTGCCAAAAGCCAAATGGCGGCTTTAGATATTTCCAAGGCATTGGATAGAATCTGGTATTGAACGCTTCGAAATAAGCTTCGAACTTGCTGTTACTTTTAAAGCTTTTATTCTTTGACATTTGACAAGTAGAAACTACGCCATTACTAAAAATGGAACGATACACGCTTCAACAATGCATTGGAGTTATTAAAATTCACTACAAATATGGTGAAAATCTTGCAGTCACAGTTCGCAAAACTAAAGCATTTTTGGGTCGTCGTGAAGCACCTTGTCGGATCTCAATACAGAAATTGGTGGGAAAATTGGAGCTGTTAAGACAAATTAGTGATGTGAAGAATGAAACCCGTGCTCGTCGCTCAAGAACAACAAAGAATATTGCTGCTGTAGCCCAAAATGTTGAAGAAAACCCAGGTTTGTCCATTCCTTGTCGTTCTTTGGAATTGGGCATTCCACAAACGTCATTACACTGTATTTTGATCGGAGTTGGATGATATTGATCTGGACAACGTTTACTTTAAACAAGACGGCGCTACGTGCCACACAAGCAACAAAATCATTGCTCTTTTAAGGGAAAATTTTCCGGACCGTGTTATCTCTCGAAGAGGTGATCACAATTGACCACCGAGATCTTGTGATTTAACACCTTGCGACTTCTTCCTTTGGGGCCACGTGAAATATAAGGTTTAAGCTTTATTTATTTTTCTGAATAAGTTTCTACTTCAAACTTCCAACTTTTTCTTATACAGATGACAGCAATATTTGCCATAAGTATTCATTTAATTCTAGGCTTGATTCACTTAACCCTCTAACCCGCAAACTTTAAAAAGCTAAACAAAATTTGACACTCAGAAAAGCCAACTGAAACTAATTAGCAAATTAAGTTTAGGAACCAGGTGCAAAAAGGTAAAGAGTGCCTCAGGTCATGGTTGCAAACATTAAACATTAATTATGATACGATTTTATTGAAAAACTAATGAAAAATATACAAAAAGTAAGAAAAGATGTTTTAATTTCAACGGTGATACTCACAACAATTTTTTTGCATTTGAGCAGCATAAATGAAGATCGCATTTTGAGCAAACACACTGTGTTTCCGACTTTTTCCATAGTTTGCACCATCTTTTTTGCTTAACGAGATTGGAAAGTGGTCGATATTGTCATAACGGACGTCATTAATTGGATGTTTTGCTTTTTTGCCAACTTTTGAACTTCCTGGCTGTGGATCTTCTTGTGGAGTACGAACTGATCATGAGTCAATGTGGATAATGTAATCCGTCTGCGGTCTCTGTCATTTCTATCATTTTTTTTATAACAAAAAATATAACAAAAAAAAATAAAAAACTATACAATATAAAACGATAAATTTAGACGCAAACAACAGTGCCCTGAAGCACCCCTTAGTTTTTGCTACAACTTTGTCATATGACCACATCATTCGCCGTCATCTGGCTACATATAATAAATGTTTCGGGTGTGAAGTCAGGTCGGGGGAGTCTGTGCTTTAGTTTAGTCCATCACTTTCATTAAAATCGAGATTGAAATGCAATATAAAATAGATATTTTCTATTGGCCAGCAATACGTACCGAGTTCAACTAGTTTTACATAGTTTTCATAAGGTATTGCATAATGTGTCTGAGCGTTGTCATGATGGAATATTACAGTTGCATACCTGGCCGCATATTCTGGACGTTTTTCGGCCAATGCTCGCTTTAAATGAAGCAGTTGTATTCGTTACGGGTTCCTTGTGATGATCTGGCCAGATTTCAGCAACTCATAATAGATAGGACCCTTTTGGTCTCACCAAATACAGGGCATTAGCTTAGTGCCATGGATATTTGGATTTGGTATCGATTCGGCTGTTTGACGTTAGATCTAATGGATCCATTTTTCATCGCAAGTAATGATTCGGTGCAAAAATGATTTTCTTTTATAGCGTTAAAACATAATTTCGGACATGCAAAATTGTCTTTCAAGGTCTTCTCAGCTTCAATTCGTAGGGTACTCAATTTCCCTGCTTATGGATGAATCCTGCTGCTCGCAAACATTTTGAAATTTCTGCTTGAGTAGCTCACAATTTTGCAAGATCTTGTTGAGTTTTACATCAATCTTCATGGAGTAATGCCTTCAATTCTTGGTCTTCAAACTCTTTTGGCTGGCCTTGGCGATCTTTGTCTTCCGTGTCAAAATCACCACTTTTGAACCGCACAAACCATATCTCGCACGTTGAAACCGATGGTACACATTCAACATAAGCTTTGTTGAGCAATTGTAACATTCACCATGAGTGGCAAGGGTATATACAAGTTTGTCATTCCGTTTGTAATTTGAACATTTTTCATTTGCGACCCCACAGAGTATATATATATTCTGGTTCGATATAGATATCGAAGTCGATAAAGTCATGGCCGTCTGTATGTAGAAATCAACTTTCCGTAGCCCACAAATAACTTACAAACATAATTGTTACATCAATATATCGGGAATTCTTCCGGCTCGGTCGCTATTTAAAATCGAGAAAATCGGCCCTCAAATGGCTAAGATAAAAGGAAAAAACCGGGACAACCTCGATTTTTGGCCTATTTTGTATCTATATCTGGATTACTAAGTCATTAATATATACAATATGGATATCTAATGATAGATGTTTCAAAGTCCATTGCAACGATGTATATAAGGCTATAGTAATTTGGACCTACAATGGGTCGAAATCGGGAAAAATATTTTTTTTTTTACAAAAACAAAACTTTTTTTCATAAATTTTTTTCACTAATAAATTTAAAAAAAAAAAAATTAATTTCGAAAAAAAAATTAAAACAATTTTGAGAAAAAATTTTTTTTTTAAATTTTGAAAAACAATTTAGTTCCTCCCCTATTGTAGATTTGCCATTTTTAAGTGATATTCATATTAAATTTATTAGACTATGTTTATTAAAACCAGACAACTAATTACTTAGATTTTATGCCTTAAAAATATTCATACTCAAACTTTTTTTGATTATTTCTCAAAATAAAAGGACATTTTTTCTAAATGTTTATTATGTCGTAATCCCTCTTGGTCTCTCGAAGACAACTTTTTGTTTCAATATACTATGTTCAAAAGAAAAGGATAGGGAAACTAGGGTACTATACAATTTAAGTTGAACGATTTTACACCATGCTGTGTACAAAAGATGAAATATTCCACTACTCACATAGACAGGATTTATATATTGTTTATTTTGTAGCTTAATGCTGTTAATATGTATTATTTTAAGAAACCATTTTTTTACAATGTATTTCTCAGCACCTATTATAATTTATTAAAAATATAAAATACAAAATGAATTACCAACACGCAAAGTTATTTATTATTAGAAATCTAAAAATAGTTTAACACAAATATTATGTAATTTCAATTTAATCTTCTAATAATTAAATCGCCCATTTGCTGCCACAACGTCATAATTCAAAAAACCCATATTTCGAGTTAATAGCATCAATGCATCGTAAATAAGTTGTTTTAATAATTGACAAAGTCTTATGAACTGTCAGGATCGCCATAGAAGCATTTTGTCCTAATTGTCTATTACTTGTAATAACGTATTATTTTAGTTGTGCTTTGCCGTTTGTGTGTTCATATTAATGTTTTAACCAGATGATATCTGATCAAATTAGACCAAAACGTTATTTTCTTAAAAAAAATTTGGAAAAAAAAATATATAGATTTAAACAGGTAAGAGAGCTCAATTCGGCTGTGCCGAATCTTATATACCCTTTATCAAATTATACTTTAAAAAAAAAAATTAAATATTTTTTGAAATTAATTTTTTTTCAAAATTATTTTTCAAAATTTAAAAAAAAATTTCATATTTTTTTTTTTTTGAATTTAAAATATAAAAAAAAATTTTTTAAATTGTTTTCAAAAAAATTTTTTTTTCGAAATAGTTTTTTTTTTTAAAAAATTTACTTGTAAAAAAAAGATTGTTGCAAAGGTACTTGAAATATCTATCAATAGATATCCAAATTGTCTGTATTAATGACTAAGTAATCCAGATATAGATAAATATAGGCTAAAAATCGAGGTTGGCCCCGGTTTTTTCCTTATATCTCAGCCATTGGTGGACCGATTTTCTCGATTTTAAATAGTAACCGAGCCGGAAGAATTCCCGATATATTGAAGTATGAATCAAGTTTGTAAGTTATTTGGGGTCTTCAGACAATTTATTTCAACAGACAGACAGACGGACGGACATGGCTTAATCGACTCCGCTATCTATAAGGATCCAGAATATATATTCTTTAAAGGGTCGGAAAATTATATAGTGGAAATTACAAACGGAATGACAAACTTATATATACCCTTTTCACGAAGGTGAAGGGTATAATAATAAAAATGAGTCTCCTGAAAAATTACATTTTTTGAGTTATGACGACGTTACAGCAAATGACCGAAATATTAAAAACAATATTTTTTTTTAATCCTCCAAAAGAAAAAACGTTTCACTAGACAATGAATTTAAATTTTCTAATACTTACTTCTACAGGTTTATTTGTTTTCCGAAACCAATCTTATTAAATTTCCCCCCAACATATTATTTCCTGATTTTCTATGGCAACTAATTGACGAGGTTTTTCTTAATATGAAATAAACATTAACCATAAAATTTAATTCTTGCCATAAAACTGATTTTAATAACAGTGGTATACACTAAATATTTGTTCTTTAAACTTCAAAAACTTTAATGTTTGTTTTTGAGCAAATTTATGAAAAATATTTAATAAAAAGCATATTTATTTTTTTGTTTTCTTCAGTCATTTCGTTGATGTCGCCTTTAATGTTAGAGGGTCATTTTCAAAAATATAAACAACAACATATAAATTTAATACAACAGATGCTACTGCTACCCGCTCCATATATTTAACGCATATATTTTGCACCCTACAGCCTTAAAGAACATCAAGTACGGACAGGGAAAATGTTTCATACGCGTTTTAGTACTGATATACTTTATTCCCGCATAGCGAGAATTAGTACATAAGTCTCTGACATGACTATCGATATTGAGATAATAACAAATACCATTACCTTTAAAATATCGTCACCAAAATATTTCAATATAGCATTACCGTTACCTTTCAAACGTTTCGAATCGGTAGCATTCGAAATATTTAAAAATTTTACTGAAGAAACTCAGCGTAGTTTTTTTGGCACACAAGTCAGCAAAAACGTACAATTTTCTACTATTTATATATCCACATATAATTATAGTATATTTTCTATATTTAGGGTATTAAATGTTCGTTATTACTCCATTGTTGTTTTAAATTTTTTTGTCGTTATTCATTTTGTTATTGTTGTCATTGTTATTATGCTTTCACTTGCTACGCATTTTTTAGCACACTTATTTTGTGAGAGTGTGTGCAATAAATTAAAATGCTACAAAAACAATTTAATGCCAACCGGGACAATATTATTTGCTACATGATGAAGATGACAATGTAGGGTGGGAGTAGCAGGTAGAGAGAGAGTGAGAGGACACAATCATAACAAAAGACATGGAGACTATGATGATGGTTTTTATTTGGTCTTTTTTTTTTTGCTGTGCAATGTGTGCTTTTTAAGGAGAATGGTGGCGAATTTATGAAATGTAAAATTCGTTATTATTTTGTTGAAAATTTAAAACATTAACAAGTAAGAAAGCTATATTCGGCTGTGCTGAATCTTATATAAACTTCACCAAAGTATGTTTCCCGATTTAGACCCTTTATAGGTGCGGTTTACCTTGACGTTATATACATCGTTGGAAAGGTCTTTGTAATATCTATAATTAGATTTTAGGGTATGAAATTAATCAGGTTTCTGGTTTCATCGGTTAATCGAGCAAATAATTAATCGGGATTAAGATTTAATCGGTTAATAATCGGTTAATTTTAAATTATTCGATTAACCAAATAATTTCTATTTTAATTTTAAATTGAAAATAAAACCAAAACAAAAAAATAAATAATAGCAAAAAAAATATGGTATTTGAGATCCTTTTTATTTACACATGTTTTTTTAGGATTTTAGTGGGATATTCTGAAATTTTTTAAAAAAATAATGAGAAATGTTTCCTTTTAAATGATTTTTCTTTAGTTTTAATAAAACTTGACTTGGAAAAAAACTCTCATACTGATTGCAAATGTTGGAGAAATTGAAAGTAAGTCATGATAAATACTATCCCATTTCTCAGTTCTTTGTTCAGTTTTTTTAAGCATTATATTCATTATACCATTGCAGTATTTTTGGAATTTATTAGATTTTGAATACTTTTAATGTATATCATTAGATTTTAGGGTATTCAATTAATCGGGTTTCTGGTGTAATCGGTTAATCGAGCAAATAATTAATCGGGATTTAGATTTAATCGGTTAATTTTAAATTATTCGATTAAACGAATAATTTATTTTTTAATTGTAAATTGAAAATAAAATCATGAATTTTGTGTACTTATTAAAGCATTTCAACAAAAAAAATAAATAATAGGAAACAAATATGGCTTTTGAGAACTTAACAAAAGTTAAGTTCTGATAAAAGACTCGTTTCATTAATATCTTCAGTTTCGTCCGACTCATTAGGATAAAGTTCATCATAAAACAATCAAAAATAATGTAATTTCCCAATGCCTTAGTTTCAGTTTGTGACCTATATTTAAAAAAAACTATTGCTAGAAGGGAATGTGTATGTTTAAAACTATATTTCTATATAAAGTATACAAAATAAAGAAAATGTCGGTTAATCGACACAAATTAATCGGTTTATTTGTTATTTAAAAATCGTCAATTTTAAATTATTCGAACAGTTAACCGACAAAAATTAATCGGTTAACCGATTAACGGTTAATCGATTGAATTTCCAATTAGATATCCATATTGTCAATATTAATGAAAGTAATCCAAACATAGATCAAAAATAGGTCAAGAATCAACCATTATCGATTGCTTATATCTCAGCCGTGGGATGATATTCTCGATTTTAAATAGCAACCGAACTGGGACTATAGCGGATATATTGATGTATGAATCATGTATGTAAGTTAAACGAGGGCAACGGGAAGGTGATTTCAACATACATACAGCCTTCACCTCATGGTGAAGACTGGTTAAAATAAGAGTTTACAGCACAAAACGTAGATATGCATTGCGCAGTAGAATTACACTCTCCGCACAATCAAGTCAAAAACAAATAAGAGAGCTATATTCGGCTGTGCCGAATCTTATGTGCCCTTCACCAAATTGTACTTTAAAATAAAAACTTGAAATATTTTCAGGTAAATAAAATTAATTTTTTTTTTTCAAAATTTAAAAAAAAAAAAATTTTAAATTGTTTTTCAAAATTTAAAAAAAAATTTTTTTTCAAAATTCTTTTAATTTTTTTTTTTAAATTTTTTAAAAAACTTTTTTTTAATTTTTTTGTGAAAAAAAAATTATAAAAAAAAATTGTGGTAAAAAAAAAAATCGGATTAAAAAAAATTTTCCCGATTTTGACCCAATGTAGGTCCAAATTACTATAGCCTTATATAAATCGTTGCAATGGACTTTGAAATATCTATCATTAGATATCCTTATTGTCTATATTAATGACTTAGTAATCCAGATATAGATCAAAAATAGGATAAGACTGATAAGAGACCTTGTGAATTTGTACATTTGTTAATAGTTTATTCGGGTGCTATGATTTGTATGTTTATTTGTTGACTAGAAATCTATAATTCCTATATTAGTCCTAGAATCAAAAAATGTATATTCTGGATGATGTAGCTATGTCTGTACGTATTTCTGTCATTTGAAAACACCATAGGGCCCAAACGAAAGGAGCTACATGGCTGAAACTTTACACAAATACTTTTCATTGAAAAAGTTTGTTTTGAAAATGTAAATACTGTATGAGCAATCCTGATAAAATTTTGTTAAAATTAGTTTTGAGTACTCCGATATTATACTGTAAAGTATGGTGAAAATCAGAAAACATTTGTCCTTAGTATCTTTTGTACAAGTATCCCTTCGAAAAATGACTTGAACATTAATAATTGTCCTATAAAAATTACTATCGTGATGTAATTTGACATAAACAAGTTTGATCCTCAATAAATAATTTGTATATTATGATAATTACACAAATTTCAACATAAATCATTTAAAGTTTTATGAAATTAATTACCAAAACTACACTGATGGTGGGTTTCTTTCAATAACTTGTTAACAAATTTTTTACATACAACTTTTTCTCAGTGATTTACTGAAAAAGTGAATTGTGAGAGATAAACGATAACTAATCACCTTATAGAAATAAGTGGTTCCCTTATTTTAGAACTGTGATTGGAAATGACAAATTTTACGATATTTCTAAAGAAGCGATTTCTATAGATATTGGTCCTTAAGCTGTACTATTTTAAATATTACCTTATTTTTTTTAATTTAATTATTTGTAATGGCATCAGCTGCTTACCTGCAAATAAACAATAAAAGTTAAAATTTTATTAATAGATAAAAATATTGTTATTATTAATGAATTGATTATATTAAAAGTGAAAAAAATATGTAAATCGCTGACTATTGGGAAGCTTTCCCAATTCGTTTAAAGTATTTCTATAGTTTCGTAGCATTCAAAATGCAACAGCTACACGCAGAAAATATAGTTGTGCATGTTTATTGTAACCATTTCAACATTTGTGCATGTTTGCTGTAACCATTTCAAAATGGACTCACCATATTATGTTGCTCTCGGCTTATTCATCATAAAAATGGTTGTCACAAACATATACATGTTTACTATAACCATATATATGGTTGATACAATCATGTAAATCGTAAATTAACCATATTATTGTTACCACAATCATATAAATAGTTACAGTGACTATAATATTGTTAAACATTTTGAAATGGTTACAGTAAACATGCACAACTATATTTTTTTCCTGCGTGTACAGAAACGTATTACTGCACAACAGCACTTACTTCAAAAATAGGTTACATAAAACAAACTGTGCAGTACTTAAGCATTTACTATATATATTGTCCGATGAACTGGATGATTCTATTGGGTTGAAATTTATACAGATAAATAAAAATCTTGAGAAAAAAAACACTGGTGAAATTTCTATTGTCTAATTTTATGATTTACCCCCATAAACACGAAGTCTGGTTACAGGTTAACTTATGCTTATACTGGCGGTTAAAATTATTTTTGTATGAAAACTGTCAGCATAACATTGTGATAATGGAGCTTAATGAATTGTTGATTTCAGCATAGTGTTAAAAATCCTTAATTCCTGTTGAAAATATTGTTAGAAATTAATCGTTCATGTAAATATTTAGACAACTGCTAGCTTTAATAGTTTGATTCTGTAGTCGGCACACATAACTGCCAGGGTGCGAACATCATCAACTATTCAGGTGTAAGGAAGACTATTATACGCGATACTTGTTTAAATTATCAAAAGGATTCTAAATTGGATATTATGCATCAAAAGCACAATAAGAATATTCATATACACTTTCTATTGAGAAATGTTATGTTTTTGCCCCTCACACACTTGTTTTAAAATATTCAAAATTATAAAACCTTCCAAACCTTAACTTTTTCTAACATAATTTATAAAACAAAAAGAACAAAATGTTGTCTATGAAAGTAAAGAGGATTTGCAGAAAACGAAAAATAAATATTTTAAGCAGAAATTTATGTTTTTTTTCTTAAATTTTCATTTTCATATTATTTCAGCTAAAAATAGGCTTACTTATTGCTTATTTAAATATTCTTGCTTTTTTCCACAAACTTAAAAGGAAAAACTTAAAGTAATATTGTTTAAAATAAAAAAAATTAAATGTAAAGAAACAATAAACATTTTTAAGCCATTAACAACGAAATACTTTCTTAATACTTTCATGGTTAAAAATAAATTTAAAAAAAAAGTAAAAATTGGTATATTATTAAAACAAGTTAAAAGGAAATATTTTTAGTACTTACAACACAATGAACAATTTCAATTTTGCCTGAAAACTTAAAATTCATGAATAAATTTCAGCAAGTAGTTAAATGTGAGAGTTTTTTTAACTATGTGCAGAAAAATTTTTTTAACATTTACTTTTGCTTTTGTAAAATGAATACCAACAGTGTCTTTACTACTTGCGGGTACTTGCAAAGAGCAGCAGTAGAGCAGAGTAGAGAACGAATTTCTCTAGTAGTTGATGAAATGTTTGTTTAATGCTACTGCAAATGTGGATTTATTAAATATGGTCTTAGAGTGGTGACATGTGTTTTAATAGAATGTTAAAAATTGTAAAGAAATTAATCTGCAAGACTTATTTGTGGAAATGAGAGCAAATGTTTTCTTTTTACCCACATGACTTTTACGCACAGAAATTGCATGGTTACGGCAACTATGTAATATTTTAAGCATGTAGTTATAAATGTTTATCGTAAACGACTTTATGGTTAAAGACATTTTATTTCGATAACAACTTGTTTTCGTTAGTAATGTTTTGCTTCACAATTTATAATTACTAGGGGGCGGATTTATATGCAAATGCCTGTTTTTTCTTAAACGTTCAAATACAATGTAGACTAATTATCTATCCCAATCGCACATTTTTCTACAAAATAGCATAAATTTGTTAAGACATATTTTTACATATTTTCTTGATATGCCTATTTTTTTATATTTAACTTCAAAATGGACAAAAAGTTTTTTATCGAATTTGTTATAGAAATAGCATTAAATGTTATCGACTAACATCTATCGACATCGAGAAATCGGCATTAAGTCTTCTTCATTCTCTATCAGCAATTGAAAATTATCATATCAAAATATTGTGCTTCAAAAAACTTTAGAGTTTTTATATGTATCAAAAATTCATTTCAATTTCGATTTATAAGAGATTTCGTTATCGAAGGATTTTGTAACTTCACATACACAGTTATACACGCTGTGTCATTTCCCGGCAGTTCTAGGATACTGTCCTGAACTAGTGATTTTACCTATCATTGACCCTTTTGGATTACTTAGAGACAAATGCAATACACAATTAACGTTTAAAGTGACTACACTATAGATTATATAGAGACACTTAATAGTCTTTACGCTAGATTACATGCGATGTATAAAGTAACCAATAGACTTTTCTCTGGAGTCAGCCAAGTAGGGAGACAGTGACATTTACTATATATAAGGTATACAATTACTACTTGCTTAACTGCTGGGTTGTTAGAAGACAAAAATTAGAGTTGGATGCTACTTTACATCACGATCAAAATATTGACGATTTTAAAAAACAAGTCGCAGATAGATGGCTAAAGATAGCCCAAATTAATATATCCATTGTATTATCAGAAGAACAAAAAACAGTAAATTTGTTTTATAAATAGTCTTAGCCCCATTTGCTCAATTTCTGGCTATCGTTTTTCTTAACTACATACATAGAAAACACATATAACGGAAGGAGAGAGAAATGTCTATGGAAAAAATTACACTCTTTTCACACATAAGTGTGATACAATAACAAAATACATGGCAATACATTCCCATCAATTAGGCCAGCAGTTCTAGAAGACTGTTCCGAGCTAGTATTTTTACCCATCGTTTACGGTAACAACTAGTTACATAACTAGCTACGTGACTAGTTATTTTAACACGTACATGACCCTTTTTGATTACAATGAGTCTGTTTAATACTTGGTCCAAAGTAGTCAACGCATTGGATTCAAATACTGGTTGAATAGCGTCAGTTACCTTACTAGCTACATAAGTGGTTACATGATCAGCTACATAACTAGTTGTTTTAAGATGTACGGGTGCTAATTGACCTCAAATAGTCAGCTAAAACGATATCATATACAGTCCAATACACGATTGCTGGTAAACAACCGTTCCTTCGACAACTCTAAAATAGAGTTCTTGTGGTGGGTAAAATAACTACTTTCTAAAGTGCAGTACAAAATAAACCTTTAAAGTGACTTCACTATAGGTTACTAAGAGACACTAAAGTGACTATTGATTTCGGCTGTGCCGAATCTTATATACCCTTCACCAAATTAGACCTTCACATATAAATTTTAAATATTTTTAGGTAAACAAAATAATTTTTTTTTCTTTTAAATTGTTTTCAAAATTAAAATAAAATTTTTTTTTTTCAAAACTTAAAAAATAATTTTTAAAAAAAAATTTTTTTTTTTTTGAAATAGTTTTTTTTTTTAATTTTTTTAAAATTTTTTTTTAAATTTAAAAAAAAAAAAAAATTTTAAATATACCAGTGAAAAAAAATTTATGACAAAAAACATTTTTTTGCTCAAAAAAAAATTCGGGTTAAATTTTTCCGATTTTGACCCATTGAAGGTCCAACTATACCCTTATATAGATCGGTGCAATAGACTTTGAAATATCTATCATTATATATCCACATTGTCTATATTAATGACTTAGTAATCCAGATATAGATCAAAAATAGGCCAAAAATCGAGGTTGGCCCGGTTTTTTCCTTATATCTCAGCCATTGGTGGACCGATTTTCTCGATTTTAAATAGCAACTGAACCGGAAGAATTCCCGATATATCGATGTATGAATCAAGTTTTTAAGTTATTTGGGGTCTTCAGAAAATTGATTTCAACAGACAGACAGACGGAAAGACAGACATACGGACATGGCTTAATTGACTCCGCTATCTATAAGGATCCAGAATATATATTCTTTATAGGCTCGGAAAATTATATTGTGGAAATTACAAACGGAATAACAAACTTTTATATACCCTTCTCACGAAGGTGAAGGGTATAATAAAAATAAACTGTATAAGAATTATATCAACACAATTTGTATAAAACCAGTTTGTACGAATTACTCACAAAACGTTCACTCTAGATTACTTAGAAGCACTTATTTGACAATTGTCTTCACGCTAGATTACCTGAGATAAATAAAGTAACCAACTGTCTTCTCTCTACACTACAAAGAGCACATACATGCCAAATGACTCAAAATATATAAATTGGAGTCAGCCAAATGATAGGACATTAGTGAAAATTACTGTATATAAGGGATACATTGACTACCTGCTTAACTGCTGGGAGGTTTTTGCCTCTCAGAACTTTAGGTATATCCACACGATAAAAAAATAAACAGAAATTAATAAAATGGAGCTTAGACTTATATATTTGGTTTACACCTTTTTAAGGGTTTCTAATTTAATAGTGACATTTGACCGTTATTGTCACACTTGTTGTTTTAGTAAAAACTTATGAATTCCGACTAGGTAAAATCAGGAAAACTGAGTATTTCGTTTTGATAGCGAAATTTTGCAAATTAAGTAGTATATAAGTTAATATGAATATCCTTAGATGTTTTATTCATTCTTAATGATCGAATTTTTCAATAAAAGTTAAAAAGCTTCAAATTTTGTACGAACATAAAGAGTAATATCTGAAGACTTGAACGGGCAATATCTGAAAACTTGTCAAACATTTATGTTTGATTTTGAAGAATGTTATGTCTGTGAAACATCTAACTACAGATAAATAATGATAACTATAAACAAATATTGTTATATTTATAATCATGATATGACCATAAATACTTCGTAATATTGGCATGTGGTTATAACCATAAAATGTTCATATCATCAAATACGTATATAGATAGTTGGACTCAAACAGAAAATGATAACTGATGTTTTTACACGATTATATTATAGTTGAGGTGAAACCATAATATGGTTGTACATGAATAACGTTTAAGTAGTATCATATTATGATATTTTAGAATACTACACAGTAGTAATATTATGGTCATAATATAATTTGACAGCAACCATAAAATCCACATAAAATATGAAGCTTTACGATTATAGTCACCACAACAATGTTTTTTTCTTTGCGAGTTCATAAGAGCAAACATTGACAAATAATTATGACCACATGCAACGAACTTTGGTATATGATACATTTTTAATCCTTATTTCTTCAAATATTGGGCACATGTAATCCTATCTTAATCAGTTTTAATCCTCTACATAATATAGCGCATTTCAATACCTCTGCCAGTTGCATATAAAACTTGTAATATATATATTTTTTTATATTTTATGTTCGTTAATTAACGCAAACAAATTTTGTATGAAAACTGCATTTAAATAAGATTTATTTTTTTTTTTACAAGTAATCACCATAGAATTTACAAAAAATAATGAAAATAAAATGTTAAAAATAAAGCAAAATAAAAAAAAAACCTGAATAACTATCCAATTAAAGCAACTAAAGTTATGTCAAGCGGAAACTTTTCACTTGTTTGCTTTAGTTGTATGTTTTACACTATTTTTATTAACAAATTTAAATTTTAAAAGTTATTTTTAAACACAAACCGATTTCCATTAAGTGATAAAACAAGAGCTTATGAAAAAAAAAACATTGTTAAATCCAAGTAACTTTAACTAAAGCAAAAAGTAATACAAAGCTTTACAAGAGGTCATTATTTTAAAAATGACTGAAAAATTAAGTGTAATAAAAATAATAAATAAAGGCTTTTTAAATCAGTTTAAACATTGGATTAACTTTAAGTTATGAGAATGATTTCTTCTAGCGTTTAAATAAAATACCAAAGTTGGCTACTGTTACCGCTAATTACCTCTGGAATACCCTATCAGTTAGACTACAGCTATCACAAGGCTTCCTTTAACTCATTCAGCCACGCTTTTTTTTGTGTATAAGTTTAGAATCAAAACAATTACATTTTTACTTTAATCAAAACATGAAAAAAACCACCATTCCAAGGTCTTTTTGTGGTATGAAGTGGTTAGTTTACTAACCACCGTGGTGGTTCGAAAAAATTTTTTGGAAATCGAATATTTTCCACAAAATTATCTGACCAAACAGCCGAAATATCAAAGTAACACTGAATTTGATAAACAATAAACACTCTGTGCTTTTTTTATTGAATACGTGAAAGTCTCTTAAAAAAACTGATTTTTACAATATTTTCAAATTAATATATTTATCTAACCAGAGCACCCTGACGGCAAAGTTTTACAACGAATCATTAATGAAGACTTCAAAAAATATAATTGTTTAGCAAAATGGCAATAGATGCCAATAAACTATGTTTTAAAGGCTATAGAAAATGTGGTTAGTAAAGTAACCACCCAACCGCAAAAATTTAACGAAGTAACTGCAATTACCGTTACCTCTAAAATATAGTTATCGATATAATCATTGAATATCGTTACCGCTATTCTAGTAATAACATTAAATTTCAATAATTAAGTTTATTGAAACATAGAGTATTTAAAATGTAATTAATACTCATATAATGCCGATAATATCACATTTTTTTGTATTTAAGTGAGTCCAAAATTATGTATCGTTTCCGCCAAGCAACTTTGGCCGAAACCGAACACACCGTTACCGAAATAAGCCACAAGGTACCTTTACCACTATGGAAAAAAGAAGTGTTTTATAAATTTTCCTGTGTTTTCATAAATTTTTCTTTAACTCCAGGTTTTAAGTAAATTTTTAATATTCCCTACTTGTATGTCTTATATTTTGAATCAATTTCAACATCAATAATGAAAAGTTTCTCTAAATCTTATCTGAAACATTAATACAATTATAAAATATAAAGAAATTTGATATCATATTTGAAAGTCATATAAGATATCCACCCTCGCATTTTACACAACAAATAAAAATATGTACATCAATTACTTGCACATTCATGTTCAATACTCGTACGCTTTGATTGATTTTGATGATGAAGATGATCACGATGTCGTTGTCGTTGTTATTGTTATGAGTGTGTGTTTTTGTTGTTTTTTTAGTATTCATCGTACATACATATGTAGATATTACCAAGGCTAATAGTAAATACAATTTGTCACATACACATCTAAACACTTAAAACTGTGTATGACAACGACAGGAGGATACGATAAAACATACAAACGCACTTGAGAGCTTTAAAGCACTCACGCCCACTTACATACACCACACTAAAACACACACACTAACATATACATATACATACATATACTTGGTTTAGTAAAGATAATTTGAAAAATGTTGTTTTAAATTGAGTCACCGCTGAATTTACAAAACTGAATTAGAATACTGTAATCGGCTGTAACGATTCTTAAGTTCACTCTATTTATAAAAACAAGAACAAGTAAGGGTCATTATTATAACTTGCCTTTATGTTCCCAATAGTAAGAGTTAACTCTAAAGCAACCTTTTTCTATTACATAAAGTTACCTTTTACTATTACGAACTTAAAGGCAAGTTGTAATAATGATGCTAATGGCCATTATTACAACATCCCTTTAAGTTCCTAGTAGTAAAAATTAATTTTAAGCAATAGAAAAAGGTAACCTTAAAGTTAACTTTTATTATTAAGAACTTAAAGCAAGTTGTAATAATGACCCTAAGTAATAGAAAAAGTTAGTTTTAAAGTTACCTTTTACTATTACGAACATAAAGACAAGTTATAATAATGTTCCCAAGAGTGTTACATTCTGCTGTGCCGAATCTTGTATACCTAAAATCAATATGTGACAATAAAATATTTTTCTGATATAGGGATGATATGCGGGTAGGGTCAATTATGGACCGATCTTCTCAAAATGTTGGTAGAAAACTTGTTTATATTCAATTTTATCACGATGTAAATTATTATAAGAGCTAGTTTCTTACTTGTCAGTTAAACGTAGGTTAACACGCTGTTATATTATACCTGAAACATATTTAGACGGGATGATTGTTTTTCTCACTAATGGATTAATTTTGTTAGCATTGCCATACTTTTCAGTCAAATCACAAGTGTATTTCTCAAAATTTTTCAATAAATATGGCAATACTTTAAATTTTATAAGAAAAATATAACTTTTTTGTCAATTTTAACTTTGTAAAAGAAAAATTGACATTAAAGTATATGAAGTGTATATTAAAAATTATATTGATGTTAATAAAGTAAATCAAAACAAAGAGCTGCTGTGCAGAATTGTTTACTTTATTTTTCATCTGTTTGTGCTTAGGCATTTTATACTTAGGTTTAACTCACCAATGATGCTCAGTTAAACCAAGATTATATAGTAAATAAACAGCAAGTGAGAAACACAATTTTTAGTTTAATCTAGGTTTAAACGAACAATGTAGATTATCTTTATTCCAGAAACTAGATCTAAGACAATTAATTATAAATGTTCAATGCATTTTCTGAAGGGATTCTTGTTTGGGGACTGGGGACAAATATTTCCCTATTAAACAAACATTATTAACAAAGAGTATTTGTTGAAAATTTCACCCAGCTAGCTCCTTTCGTTTACGCCCTATCGTGTTTTCAACAGCCAGACAGACATACAGATGGATATAGCTGGATCATGAGTCTGCGATTAATATGTCGATGTGTTACAAACGGAATGTCAAAATCAATAAACACCCGGTTTCTTTTGATAGTGGGTATAATAAACAATATTTTATTTTGAATTCCTTTAACAATTGCAAGGGCTTGCTGCAGTAACTAGATAAATCAAAAAATATTGAAGAGATCAAGATATTGAAGAGATTTACTATGTAATGAAAAAACCTGAACGATAGTGAAATAAAATTAGAAAAATACCTTTCGACTTTCTGTTCTAAATAAGCTGGTAAAAGCTAAAACAAATAACGTGTCTCTTACACGAAATATTAAAAGTCAAAGGTCATAAAAGTTTCTTATATCTCGTTTTTTATGAACTGTATGATTTGAGGAAGTATTACAAAATTTTCTTTCATGCAAAATAAAATATTATATTCGTGAATATTTTCATCTCACTGTTTGATTTATAACTTTTTTCTACTTTACCCTCTAACCAGCAAGAGTGCCCCAAGGCATGCACTACAAAACACCCATTATCTCAAAAAGTAATTTAGTTACAGATTTGTTAACATTTCTCTCGAAGGTCGAAATCCATTCTGACTTTTAGAGCCTAATTCAGAATCACGAAAGGAAAACAATTTTCTAATTTTTGTATGAAAATCACTTTAAGTTTTTAAATAATTTTTGACTGTTTTTCATACAAAAATTTTAAAATTGTTTTCGTTTCGTGTTTCTGAATTAGGCCCTTAGTGTTTGTTCCGTCAGCTGTGTTGTGAGTGATGTCATATTTTGTGTGTGATTTTTTTTTTAATCAATGCTTTACTAACTTTTAATCGCCCGATATATTCGAAATATTTATTTTTTTTTTAAAGGTAAGATATTCTTCTTTCAGTCTATCCATTTGTAAATGTTAAACAATTAACAAAAAGTGTGTTGAGAATGCAAAACTAAGGGGTGCCTCAAAGCACTGTTGCTGGTTGCGGCTAAACTTATAGGTGTGTTATATTCAATATTTTTTTAATTTTTTGTTATATAAAAAAAATATAGGAATGGCAGATAGAGACCGCAGACGGATTAAATTATCCGCCTTGACTCATGATCAGTTGGTACTCCACAAGAAGTTCTACAGCCAGGAAGTTCAAAACTTGGCTAAAGAGCAAAACATCCAGTTAATGACGTCCGTTATTTCCAATTTTGTTAGACAAAAAAGGTGGAAAAATATGGTGCAAACTATGAAAAAAGTCGCAAACACAGTGTGTTTGCTCATAATGCGATCTTCATTTATGCTGCTCAAATGCAAAAAAAAAATGTTTTTATGAGTATTCATTAGTTTTTCAATTAAATCGTATCACAATTTAAGTTTACATCTTATTGTTTTTTACACCTAAACCGGCAACAGTGCCTTGAGGCACTCTTCACCGTTTTGCACCTGGTTTCTAAACTTAATTTGCAAATTAGTTTCTAATGACGGTTCTGAGTTTATAGGGTCTTAATTACTCCAAAAAAAATTATTCGACAACCTTTTTTTAGCTTTTTAAAGTTTGTGGGGTTAACAGATTTTCCAAATTTTCAAAACTGAACTGCTTATAATTTCACTGACATACATACGTATACCTGATCTGTGTATGGTGGGTGAATTCCTGTTTGGAAGTAGGTTTCTGTATGTTTGTTACGATTAATTTGCTTATTCTTTTTTTATTTTTGATGGCTTACAGATTGTCAATAAATAAAATCGAATTGAATTCCCTTACTGTACCGCTTCTAAGAAAAATGATTTTCTAAGTGCTTTTCGTGCAATTTTTTCTTAGGCGTTTCCAAAATTTTTTTAAAACCTTATTTTCCAGAATCTTTAATTTTTAGCCCTTTCTGTGGAAATGTTTATATTCCAATTTTCCCAAAGTTGTTGAATAATTAGTCTAATCCCTCTAAATTATGCTAATCTGACATCGAGTAATGGCTAAAACATTTTATATTGCAACACTAAAACTAAATTTAGAAATATATACTTCCAAAGGGTTTGTGTCCGGGTTAAATTTCGATTTTAATTCGTTTTGTAGCAGAATTCAATTCTACTATTACATACTTCTTTCACTGTGACCCAATTCCATACTAACATTTATATATATAATTTTAAATACAATCTAAATATTGTCCTTACATATTTCATATATTTATTTTGACAAAAACTAAAAGTATATGGGCAAAAACACGTTTCTTTTAAAATCTATGAAACCGACCTTAACTGTACATTAGAGCTAACATGCTAAAAAAAAGTGCGCTGTTTACCCTATAATATAAAGTATTTTTGCAAGGTGGTTTTGAAAAACAATTTGTATTTTTCCTTTTTTTGCCGAACGTAAGGGTAGCATTTTTAAACTGTTCGTTATACATTTTGCATTAACAGTGGGATCTAGAAGTATGATATATGTAGGAACGGGACAGAATACAGTGTTTGACAGGGGAAAGAGACAGGACGATCACCTAGGTTTGCGAGACAGGGACGGTAGTTTACATTTGAGGGTTGGGCCAAGACGAATAGGGACAGGACGGAATGGGAGTACCCCTGTATTCCCATTTTTGACGGAGAACATCAGTGACAGAGTGACAGTTACCAGTGAGGTTTAAGTCAAGTTTGAAGTATTTAGTTTTTATGTTAAAGTTTTTAATATTTCTGAATGATGTAAATAAATGTAAATAGTATCGAATGAATTAAATTGAAACCTAAAGTGTTTTATTTTCGAATTGCAAGAGGGATAGAGAGCGATTATACATACTCAACCGAGATGTATAAATAGTTTAGACAGCTGAAGAGAGACGGAAAGGTAGTTTTCTACATATATAAATATTTTCCTCTCAAGAATATCAATGTTCTGCTCTAAGGGACATTGACCTCAGGCATCCCGTTCTAGTACTATAATATTCTAGACATTAAGGTGATAGAAACAGAGATCTGTTGGATAAATACTAGAACGGGATGCTTGAGGCCAATGCCAAGCATTGGTATTCTCGTGACAAAAACATAAACAAATTCAAAACTGCTTTGCAAAATTCTTCATATTAAAGGGTGTACGGAGATTTTTTTTTTTTTTTTGAAGTACCGTCTACGATATTGTTTTTCTAAAGGCTAATACCCGTAATTTCAACAAATAGATATCTACGGTGTAAAATACACACCAGATAAATTTACCTAAAAGGTAATTTGACACTAATTTCAAATCAATATCTACGGGTAAAAATTACCAAATATTTTTACTCCATAAGTAACTATGAACTGATAGATATCTATCTGTTGAAATTACTGGCATAAATAGAATAGACTGAATTGATTACTTGTTTGTCACAAACATATACTTGTTTACTGTAACCATATATATGATTGATACAATGATGTTAATCTTAAGTTAACCATATTATGGTTACCACAATCATGTAAATAGTTACTGTGACCACAATATTGCAAAAAAACTTTTAAAAATGTTGAAATTGTTACTTTAAACATGCACATCTATATTTTTTCTCTGCGTGTAGCGATGACTCCTTGTATATTAAAGTTATTTATGTTTAATTGTATTTGGACACCAACATTTTTAAGAGTTTTATGATAATCTAAGATAATTTTCGGAAGTAGGCCTTATATGGGAGCTATGGTCAATTATGAATCGATCCGTTGTGATTTATTTGTATATAAAACTTATTTGTGGAACAACATCTAAGTAGAATATCTATATATAAATCAGGCATTTAGGAATGATAAGTTCTATTTCAAAACGACATTTGTATGGAAGCTAGGTGAAATAATGTAACGATTTTAACCAGCTTAGGCCGAAAATAAAGAATTTTATTGAAATGTCTCCAAAATTGCTACCAAACGGACGAACGGATATAGTTACGCAAAAGCTTTACATGCACTGCCTTCCAGATGGACGGACATCGTTACATCCACTCAGATTCTGAGACGATAGATATACTTTAAGGTGGGAGGTAGACTAACATTTTTGTCTTTACAAACATTAGTACAAACGCATGGTAGTGTAGGGTAAAATTATTTAAATACATTGTTTTTAAGCGAAAACTGTCATATTTTTAACCCAACACGTTTTGCTGCGGCACATAAAAGATCCTTCAGGAAAGTTTTGAAAACTGAACGCAATAGTAAGCTTTTAACAAACTTCATCTATAAATCAAGAGAGCTCTTTTAAAAATCCGAATTTTGCAGATTTATTTGATAAGAAAAAATTGTTGTATAAAAAAGCATCTATGTATAATTTTATCTTATAATAATTCAGCTTAATTCAAAAATACTCTTAAAAATATTTCATTTCTTCTAAAAATCGTGTACATCTCTACTAAATTTTAAGAATGCATGTAATAAAAAAGACTAGATATGTATGTTGATTGTGAAACTTAACCCTCTAATGCCATTTTTTAAAAAAAATTATAAAAACGTTGGTAATAATTTTGTTATGGTAAATTTGGCCACCTGATTTCAAAACCAATATTTAACAATTTGTACAATCAATGGTTTATCTGCCAGGTGGGAACAACTAAATGATTGCCATAAGGCGCCCTTGGGGCTTTAGCGATTGAAAAATAGTGGGGCTTTAGTTAGAAAGATTTGTAAATTGTTATTGAAAACAACTTTTTCAATTGTTCATCACTCAAATTAGATAATTTGAGACGCCATTTCTTAAAATTTTATGTAAAAAATTTGCAAATCAGAGCATAGAAAACAAAACAACATTCTGCTATATGAGAAAAAAACTGAGGCAGCAAAACTAGTCTGTAAAGCCCAAGAGTGCCTAAAGGCACTCATCAATAAATCACGTCTCTAAAGAGTAGCTTACTATTTCTACATAAATCTTATATAAAATATAAGTATACTTTTTAAGAAAAACAAGTTAGAGAGCTATATTCGAAAAAAAATTTTTTTTTCAAAATTGTTTAAAAAAAAAAAAAAATTGTAAAAAAAAATTCTTTTCTAATTGTTCATCATTGGAATCAAATAATTTGAGACGCTATTTCTTAAAATTTTATGTAAAAAAATTGCAAATCAAAGCAAAGAAAACAAAACAACATTCTGCTATATGAGGGAAAAACTGAAGCAGCAAAACTAGTCATCAATACTCATCAATAAATCACGTCTCTAAAGAGTAGTTTACCTTTTTCTACATAAATCTTGACTCTAATATATAAAATATAAATATACTTTTTAAGAAAAACAAGTTAGAGAGCTATATTCGAAAATTTTTTTTTTTTCAAAATTGTTTCAAAAAAAAAAATTCTAAAAAAAAATTCTTTTCTAATTGTTCATCACTGGAATCAGATAATTTGGGACGCAATTTCTTAAAATTTTATGTAAACAAATTGCAAATCAAATCATAGAAAACGAAACAACATTTTGCTATATGAGAGAAAAACTGAGCCAGCAAAACTAGTCTGTAAAGCCCAAGAGTGCCTAAAGGCACTCATCAATAAATCACGTCTCTAAAGAGTAGCTTACCTTTTTTTACATAAATCTTGACACCAACATATAAAATATAAGTATACCTTTTAAGAAAAACAAGTTAGAGAGCTATATTCGAAAAATTTTTTTTTTTTTCAAAATTGTTTTAAAAAAAAAATCTTTTCTAATTGTTCATCTCTGGAATCAGATAATTTGAGACGCAATTTCTTAAAATTTTATGTAAAAAAATTGCAAATCAAAGCATAGAAAACAAAACAACATTTTGCTATATGAAAGAAAAACTGAGGCAGCAAAACTAGTCTGCAATTCCCAAGAGTGCCTGAAGGCACTCATCAATAAATCACGTCTCTAAAGAGTAGCTTACCTTTTTTTACATAACTCTTGACTCCAATGTATAAAATATAAGTATACTTTTTAAGAAAAACAAGTTAGAGAGCTATATTCGAAACAAATTTTTTTCAAAAATTTTTTTTCAAAATTATTTCCAAAAAAAAAATTCCAAATTACTATTAATTTTTAATTTAAAATTTTTTTTTTTTAATTTATTAGTGAAAAAAGAGATTTTTGTGAAAAAAATTCGGGTTAAAAAATCTTTTTCCCGATTTTGACCCATTTTAGGTCCAACTTACTATATCATTATATACATCGTTGCAATGGACTTTGAAATATCTATCATTAGATATTCATATTGTCTATATTAATGACTTAGTTGTCCAGATATATATCAGAAATAGGCCAAAAATCGAGGTTGTCCCAGTTTTTTCTTTATATCTCAGCCATTTGTCGGCCGATTTTCTCGATCGGGAAGAATTCCTGATATATTGATGTATGAATCAAGTTTGTAAGTTATTTGGGGTCTTCAGAAAATTGATTTCAACAGACGGACATGGCTTAATCGACTAGTGATATTAATCGGAAAATGATATTGTAGAAATTGCAAACGGAATGACAAACTTGTATAATATACAATGTATATACGCTTCTCACGAAGGTGAAGGGTATAAGGTGATTGCAATCGGGAAACTCTAAAACACTTTAATGGACTTTCCTTATTTTTGTTGGTTGTTAATACACTTAGTTTGTAAAAAGTGCAGTAAATAAGAATGAAAAGAGCCTTTAAGAGGTCTTAAGGCTTATTAAAATATTTAAGTACGTTTTTTAGAAACTGCATTTATTGGCACTTTTGCGATGAGTGCCTTGAGGCATGCTTAAGCAAAAGAGGGTTAAATCAAACGTAAATGGGAATACTTTATTGTAATAGAGTTAAAAAATATATTTTTTGCACTGAAGCTGCTAATTTTTAACTTAAATTAACTTTACATATTAAATAAAAACATATTTTCTTGTTCACGCCAACAGATTTTAGATGCTGAAGTACTACTGTTTGGTCATACAAAACGCTAATGACGAGATAAGAAATTAAAATCTTTTTTCAACAAAATTGTGTTTTTGCCCATATACGCAAATATTGACAAATTTACCAAAATTTCATATACTTATTTAAAATGTTGTATTGTGTAAACCAAATATAAACAAAGTTATACATATTTGTATGTAATTTTAAATCAACAAATTTTACATAATATTAAATTTTACAAAAATACACAAAGGATTTTATATTTACAAATACATATTTGTTGTTCTTTGACCAAACCCACAAAAAAAAAAACTTTATGGTTAAACACAAAAAATAAATAAATAAACCATAAAATAAAAAAAATAATAAATAAATGTGTTACATTTAAACACCTGTGAACACACACACACAAAAAGAAGATACATTTACGGTAACTGAGTTTGTAACTGGGTGAGTGAGTGAATGAGAGATAAAGGATATTGGTTGCCTGCTGCATAAATAAATCTCTTTAAGCTTTAAATTGGCTTGTTTTAATGATTCTTATGAAAAGAATAAAGTTATAAATATATGTACTTAACAAAAAAAATATTTAACAACTTTTAATTGTTTCAGAAACATAAGAGCCTGTGTACTTGATTTACTGGTTAAAATAAATTATAATTGTTCTTTTATTGTCTGTATGAATAACAAAAAATATTTAAAACTGTATTTATGTGTAACTGTAGTACATATTTCATTTTAATTGAATGACAATTAAATGTTTGCAAGTTTATATCGAATTTTGCAGACAGCTTTCAATTTAAATTCTGTTTCATTTATAAATAAGAGGTTTATTGTTAAATATGAAATGATTTTCATGTTAAAATCAGGGTTTACAATTGCTACTATATTAGCCGTCAATTGCAGTTAATATCAGTTTTTATCTATCTGCATACTAAAAATATAGTTACTATTTTAATTTTGTATAACTCTGCTAATATAAATTGCTGTTACTATTCAAATATTACTATAAAAATTGCAATGTTAGTTTGCAATTTCTAGTAGCAGATAAAACCAGTTGTCAACTCGTTCTTGTAGTACAACAACCAATATATATGTTCGTGCTTTAGTAGCACACACACTTTTTTGCCGAACTACTATTGCGCGTCAGCAAACGTTTTATTTTTATTATGCTTGCAATTTTCACTAGCAGCAATTTACTTTTCTTTGGTTGCTCTGCTATAGTTGCATTAATATTTCTTGTTTTTAGGCTATTTTGATGCTGCTGGTTATTTTATTGAACATGAAATGTTCAAATGAGTCTGTTTATACCGAATATGATCTTTGAGACTAAAAACTTGTTTGTTTATCATTGAATCTTAATAATAAAATTAAATAACTTTTTTTTCTTTTATTTTACATATAAACTGATTCGCAATCATAAATATATATAACAAATTATTATTGATATGATGTGATGTTATACACTTAGCAATAACAGCAACTAATAGCATCAATTGAAGAAATGTCAATTGTGCTATAGCACAAACAAAGAAATGTGAATTGTTGCTATAGAAAATTGCCAGCAAAACAAAATAAAACGAATGGCGTGCTATATTAGTTTGGCAAAAAAAGTGTGTGTGCTACTAAAGCACGAACATATATGTTGGTGGATGTGCAATGGATTGTGTCTGCTACTAAAAATTGCAAAGAAGTGTTGCAATTTTAATAGTAATACGAACGAACAGTATGAATATTTATAGTAGTTGATTGTGATAAAATGAGATAATTTCATATATATTGCATAGTCAAATTTAAGAAAAATGTTGCTAGAGCTGAATATCGAAACCCTGGTTAAAATCACTGTGTTGTTTTTTTTTTTTAATTCAAAAATATTTTTAACGCATTCCTTTGTTCGCTGTGTACTTTTCTGTGTAACTTTTTTTGCATTTATTAATTGAATTTATGATGCTGGCTTTAATAAATATCACAGCTGGTTTCATTTCGTTATGTAATGTATGATTAATAAATCGATTAAAAGAATTGCGGGAGATTAATTGATTTCATTTATAGGAAGCCTTCTTGTATTTATGAGAAAAAAATATATATATATTTTTTTTTTTTTTTTTCATTTTCACTATTTGTGGTATAAGATGTTATTTAGAGATTAATGCCGTAATGTGTGTAATAAAAGCTTTAAAGAAATTTATTGCATTATAATTTATAAAGGTGTAATGGCAACAGATTTCCTCCGAAATCTAAGGAAAATGTATTAAGTATGTGTCTTTTCAAGATGAATTGCCAAACAATACTGACGAAAAATAAGATAACAGTATGACACCAGTCACATGTAATCGGTAAAAAAACTATTTTCAAAAATAACTCAATATAGTCTATGTTCCTTTCCTTGTTTCCTCCAAAAAGCTTTTCACTCAAAAATCCAAACCATCCCACTTTGAAGCAGCCAAATAATTTACCAATCCACATAAACATATTTATTTTCTTGTTTCGATCTTAGTCCTTAGAAGCAAAATTCTTGGCAATGTATCACCTATTTTGACACATTTAAAACATTTCAGTATTAACACGAATTTCAAAATCTCCTAACTGAAATAATTACCTTAATAATAATAATAATAAATAAACATTTTTAATTAAATTACAACCATAACAATATTAAATGCATACACTTCCTTTCATTATATAAATATTTTTTTAATTTGTTATTTCATTTTGCGAGGCATAAACTTTGTACGTGTGTGTGTATATAAAGGTATATTTTTGATTGACACTAATTAAAACTATAGTTGAACGTAATTTGGTATTATGTGTTGCTGCCACATGAAAAATACATTCATGCAAACATATTAACAGCATTCAGCAGCAATAATAGCAACAAGAACTAAATAAATTTATATATATACTAACTCTATGTATAATGTACCCTATTTATAGTATAATGTAGTAAAACTTGTTGTATGAACTTGTATTATGATGGCATTATTATTATTAAGTCATTAAGGGAATTGAGAGTTACCAACCATCAAATTTACCTTAGAGTGAGTGGCAATGAAGGAACAGCAGCAGCAAAAAAAAAAAAAAAAAAAACAAGAATCTGTAAAATAAAATAAATAAAAAAAAACGAAAGTTATTACAACATCATGACGTATGAGTGATGTGTTACTTAATTGAATATGAAGCATACGTTTAGGCGTCTAATCAAATGTAATATACATAAGTAAGTTTGGTTGTGTGGGCCACATATTTATGGCAATAATACAAGACATTATAATTAAATTGCTTAAACCCTTCCATAATATACAATATAAGAGTTCGAATATGAGAAAAAACACAATTTTGTTAAAACTTGAGTAAATTGTGTTTATGATTTTCTTTTCTTTAGCACATCAGTATGAACTGTTCTTGGGAATTACGTTGATGAGGTGGCCAAAGGTTATCGCGATTAAAAAAAATATAAAAAACAACTAATTTTTTAATTTAATATTTTAAGTTAATTTAAGCATATCTCTATAACAATATGGCATTCCCTCTTACGTTATTCTTAACCCTGTAACTCGAAAACTTTCAAAATCTAAAAAAAGTGGTCAAATAATAAACCAATAAACTCAAAACAGCCATCAGAAACTAATTTGCAAATTAAGTTTAGGAACCAAGTGCAAAAAAGGTGAAGAGTGCCTCAGGGCATTGTTGCCGGTTTAGGTGTAAAAACTTTAAAATCTAAACATTAATTATGATAGGATTTTTATTTAAAACTAATGAAAAATACACAAAAATTAAGAAAATATGTTTTACTTTCTACGATGATACTCATCAAAACACTTTTTGGCATTTGACAAGCATTAATGAAGATCGCATTTTGAGCAAACACATTGTGTTTCCTTTTTGCATAGTTTGCACCATCTTATTTGCCTAACCAGATTGGAAAGTGGTTGATATTGTCATAACGGACGTCATTATCTGAACGTTTTGATTTTTCGCCAATTTTGAACTACCTGGCTGTGGATCTTCTTGTGAAGTACCCACTGATCGTGAGTCAATGTGGATAATTTAATCCGTTTGCGGTCTCTGTTTGCCATTCCTATAATTTTTTTTATTTAACAAATAATATAACAAAAAAGTAAAAAAAAAACTATACAATACAACACGCCAATAAATTTAGCCGCAACCCGCAAGAGTGCCCTGAGACACCCCTTAGTTTTGCGTTATCAACACACTTTTTCTTAATTGTTTAACATTTACAAATTCATAGACTGAAAGAAGAATATCTTACCTTTGAAAAAAAAAATTTTCGAATAAATCGGGGAACTAAAAGTTAGTAAAACTTTGATTTAAAAAAAAAAAGTCATACACAAAATTTCACGTGCTAATATTATGACATCACTCACAAAACAGCTGACAGAACAAGAACTTAAAGTCAGAATGCATTAAGACCTTCGAGGGTACTCTGTAACTAAAGTGCCTTGAGGCACTCTCAATCAAAATATCTAGTTTTTTATATTAAATGCATTCTACAAATTTTTATCGCGATATGAATGAATTGTAGAAGAGATGAACGGTTTATAAAAGTATTTTTGGATCTAGCTTAATGAGTATAAAGTAATAACTATTGGTTTACTAATCCATTTAAGTTTTAAAATAAATATGCTTTTTTATATAATATGTACTACTAATTTTTTTTTTTTTGTCATTTAAGTAGATCTGCAAATGTCGAAAGTTTATAGGGACCCCTCCTCCATTCCCTATTTCAGGATAAAGTTTGTCTAGAGTTTACTATTGTGTTCAGTTTTGAAAACTTTAACGTATCTCGTTATCCGCACGCAAAAAAGCATTTTAATCATTTTTGAAATCTATCACTTTAGAAACTAGCCACAACATTAACTAGCCATTCAAATTCCGTGCTCAGTCTTTGGCCTCTACATTTTTAGCAGGGTTCCCGTCAGGAACTTTTTGAGCCTTGTATGTTTTTAAACCTGCATTGGCTTTAACTTTTCTTACCAAATAATCCGAGTAGGTACTGAGGTAACCGGACTGCTTTCCTACCGGATGTGTTGGGAGCTCTTTTGAAAATGGACCGTTCCTTCTACATGTACCAGATATTCTATCAACGGACAAGTTCTCCCGGTACTGTTTAATAACATTGGAATCAGTTTGACGGCAGACCTCTGATTGTTTGGCCAACTTTTTGTGGGAACAAGTTGGGTTTTGTTGAATATATTTAATCATTTTAATACGCACTATTTTCTCGTCATTCATTTTAATCAGATTAACAACAATTGAAAAAAAAAAAATGGAAATTAAACATAACAACTGACATGCTTTACAAAGGTAACTTGATAAAAAAAAATCAAATAACACTTGGGTTAAAAGTTCTAATGAAAAAACGTGTGCTAAGGTTTTTTGGATCTCAGTCCTTATAGAAAATCCTATACAAATTTCAAATTCAAACTTTCTTTTAATATGTTAAATTAGTTAGCTTATAAATATACATTAAAGTTGGCTAACATGCTTTTCAGTAAAGAAATAATCAAGAATAGGGGGCTCAATGGTATTATTTACAAAAAACAGAGAACTAAACCAAACTAAGAAGTACACTTTCCTTCTTCAAATAGTATTTTTTTTTGAAATTTCTATACTAATGAACCTATAATCCGAAAATTAAACACATATGATCCTGACCAAGTTAGAATCTAAAAAAGGGACTCACAGGTACTTTTTTCCAACTAATAATACTTTTTTTGACTACTTTATAATAATAAACCTAAAAATTAAAAATAAGGCACGCATTATTCTGGATGTGTTAGAATTCACTAAAGGTGAATTTAGTGGGCCCTTTCTTTAGCGTTTTCTGTAGAAATGGACCCATAGTTATGATGCTGAATGGGTATACAAAATGTGGGTCTTTATGGTACTTTTTTTTATTATAATAATACGTGTCGAATAAGCTCGAATCCAGATTACAGTGAATCAATAAACATGGCAAGGGAGACTAATAGTACTACTTATTTCATCCAATTGGGGTGGCAAAGCGTACAAGTACTCCATACTTGTATCGGATATTTGAAAATAACTGAGTCCTTGTTACAAAATTTTGAATTTTTTTTTTTTAATTAAATAAAAAAAACATTTGAAATTTAATTGTCAGGAAGTACTCGTAGATCAATATTTTTAGTTCAGTTTGTGTCATTCTTTATTAACAGGTTTCCTTACCTAGCCTGCGAATGGTAGCCTGCAAATCATCTGATGTAATTATTGTAACACATTTTAAACAATTTTAAGAAATCTTAAGATATTTATGAAAAAGTTTGTATCTCATTTCAAAATTTTAAATTTTTCTACTGTAAATAGATTAGAAGTAAAAACCGAAGAATAATTGTCGGTTTCAGTTTTAAGCCTTGAAAAACCACGGTTTCGGTTGCGGTTAAAACCGAACAGGAAGCTCTAATTTATACATATTTCTGTGGGCCGTGAAGAACTCAGGAAAACATTAAGCAACTTTGACTTTTAATTTTTGCTTTACATTGCATATCTAATAAAACAATTTACTTCGAAATCCTTTCAACGTCTGTTGGTGAAACACCTTGAAATGAAATGTAAGTCGAGTGCTAACTTTGATTTTGATACAGTTAAAACCGAAAACTTTGGTTGATATATTACGAAGTTGAATGATAGGAAAAATTGAGAAATCAAAATTGATATTGAGGAAATACAAATTGAAACTAAGAAATAAAATTTTATGTTGACAAAAAACTAATTTAAATTGAGAAATTGAAATTAATATTCAGAAAATTAAAATTAAAGTTTATCTTCTCTATTTCAATTTGTGTTTCTTAATACTCAATTGTATTTTTCGTTTCCAAATTGTATTTTCTAAATATTAATTTGGACTTTATAATTTCTTTCAATGAAATGAGTCATTGGGGCCATGAAGCAACAGATTGTGAGAACCCCTGGTGTATGTATGCAATATTATATATAGTGTTACGTTTTTACCTTTTGAAACATTGGTTTATTTCCTTTAAATAAACCGAATACTTTTGATTGCAAATAAAAGCAGTTTTAGTAGTTTAAAATTGTAACAACTCTTTATTTATTTAAAATCTACAAAAACAGTTCAAATAGCCACTCAGTGTCTTTATACACGTTTATCAATTCGCAGAAATGCACACACACTTTATAATGTACAAAATGTACAAGACAGTTGATGTTAACTCTAACAGCGCCAACTAACTCAACTCACGACTGCCACCTCTGCCACACGCCATCTTTCATAAATCTTCTATAATGATCTTAACGGACAACTAGAACATTCGAATTCTAGAGCTTTCGATGTTAATGTTAGCAGCTTAAACATTTAGTGTTCCCATACTTACAAACAATGCTAATAACCGCATGCTATCAACATTGTTGATAAGTAGAAGCTTCTACTGATGGACGTGTTTATAAACATGATGAATATTGCAGGCAGTCGTTACAGATCGTTAAATTCAAATCGCTATTGGACATTCGTAACAATAGCATTTTTGCTAAACAAAAGTTGAAAATTTTGAGAAATTAGTACAAATTCATAAAAAAAAAAAGTAAACCAATTTACGCAATAAACAAGTCTATTCTATATAGTTCTAACGTTTGCGGAATGAAATTGCAACAAAAATTGGACATTGGCTAAAGAAAAAGTACATGAGCTATTAGTGTTTTAGGACTTATTTTGAATTGCGCTATGTTTTGCCTTAACACTTTAAAAATCTATTTGAAAATCTGGCTTTTAGTTATTTCAAAATGTTAACAAAAAAAAAGAACTACCTTGAAAAAACATTTGTAATTTTTTCCATATTTTATCTATTTTCATCGGGAACAATTTGTTATATTTTACATCAAGTAGCAGAGAAACGCAGAGAAGTAGAATTTTTTGAAAGTAAATAAACTTATTATTGATAAGATGTGTAAAGTAGAATATAATACTTCTTCTAAAAAATATATATGGATCTTAATCAATCCGATGTAAATTGAAAATTTTTACTTTTTTGGAATTTGATTTGACCATCAATTCTAATTAATATACAGTGCACTCGCGGTAACGTGAACTAATTAAAACCAAGGGAGTTCATGTTAGTGAAATTGTTCACGTTAGCGATTGTCGAATTTCATTCAAAAAATATAAAACTTTACAATATAAACCTGTGTTTTACATGCTCGAACGTGAAATTCCTTTATTATTATTTTCTTTATTAAAATATAAAACAAAAATTATTGATTCAAATGCATTACAAAACAAGATCACGAGAAAATATACATTGAAATAAAATTACTCATACGTTGCTTTACAAAAAATATTAATTTAGAGGATATAAACACATTTTTAATATAAGGGGATTCCCTAAACTTTAAAAATCGAATTTAATGTATGTATTTCAGTGTTGTTTACATGCTTAGAAAACAAATGCACTGAAAAAAAACTGTTCACGTTATAGAGCTTTCTGAGTTTGTTCACGTTACAGAGTACTTAATGTAACCCAAAGCTTGTTCACGTTAGGCGGTGTTCACGTTAGACGGTGTTCACGTTACCGCGAGTGCACTGTATTACGAAATGAGTACACAAGATTAATCATTTCATAAAAAGAAACATCAGAGATTTTTTTTTTTAAGAAAGTTCTTCTTAACTGTTCCATCATCCACCTGTCACGTCCTGCTGATTATGGTGTTTTCCCAACACCCTCCAAATTCCAGACTTTCTAAAGTGAAAAAATGTCCCAATTTATTTAAATTAAAAATAATTTGAGAGTTTTTTGACGTTTTTACATGGAAGAGTTTTTGTAGATTATTTAAAACTAGCTGATCGTAACGGCTTCGCCCGTTATCTATTTAATAATGTTAGTTCTGCAAGTTTCTACAAAAAAAGTCTTTTATTATAAAAAATGAGAAGTGAAAAGGAGGCAATATATTAAAAATTTAAATTTCTGAATTTTTGAATTTTTTTTCTTTACAAACCATCTCCTGAACATTTCAAATCGAATAAAAAAAATCATCCAAATCGCTCCAGCCGTTCTCACGTGATGACATTACATACATGGACCATTTCGCAGTTTTAAGATAATTCGTCAAAATTTGTCACATACTTTTATATTGCCCTAAGGACTAAGTCTATTTAATTTGTTAGAATCGGTCTATTATTTCTCCTATCCCTCATACAACTGTCCTATATGGAAATAGTTTAGCTCTCATAAATATCTTAATTATAAACATATCTAAACCAAATTCTGCACAAATCTATATAAATATATAAATGTCTTTGTAAGTTTGTTTGTTTGTTTATTTGTTTGTTTGTTTGTTTGTTTGTTTGTTTGTTTGTTTGTTTGTTTGTTTGTTTGTTTGTTTGTTTGTTTGTTTGTTTGTTTGTTTGTTTGTTTGTTTGTTTGTTTGTTTGTTTGTTTGTTTGTTTGTTTGTTTGTTTGTTTGTTTGTTTGTTTGTTTGTTTGTTTGTTTGTTTGTTTGTTTGTTTGTTTGTTTGTTTGTTTGTTTGTTTGTTTGTTTGTTTGTTTGTTTGTTTGTTTGTTTGTTTGTTTGTTTGTTTGTTTGTTTGTTTGTTTGTTTGTTTGTTTGTTTGTTTGTTTGTTTGTTTGTTTGTTTGTTTGTTTGTTTGTTTGTTTGTTTGTTTGTTTGTTTGTTTGTTTGTTTGTTTGTTTGTTTGTTTGTTTGTTTGTTTGTTTGTTTGTTTGTTTGTTTGTTTGTTTGTTTGTTTGTTTGTTTGTTTGTTTGTTTGTTTGTTTGTTTGTTTGTTTGTTTGTTTGTTTGTTTGTTTGTTTGTTTGTTTGTTTGAGTATCACGCCTAAACGGCTGAACCGATTTTATTGAAATTTGGAACGTAGTTAGATCCTTACTTGGAAGCGTCAATAGGCTATAAATTTTTTCAATACTTGGACCAGAAAGGGATAAAAAGGGGGAAAAACTGGTAAAATTGGTACCTTTTGTTTTTAAACAATAATTACTAAACGGCTGAACCGATTTTTACATCGACAGGGGTAGCGAAGCGCACCGGGTCAAGCTAGTAAGTTTTATATAAACTGAACTTGTATTACTAAATTTAGTACCGATCGGTCTACAATGTTCCAGAGCTGCCATATAATCATCATTCTCGAAAATTTCATTAATGTGCATAAATCTCAGAAATATGTTAGTATCCAAATAAAATTTAGCACAAATATGTTTCATATATGCGCAAATCATACCATCAAATTTTGTGACGATTCACATAAAAATCAATACAAAAAAATTTCATATCAAAAGAAACCTGTTTATAATCAAATACTCGGTGTAAGGCTTGCTACGACATCAAATCGGGACTTATGAAGCAGTATGTGAAGGCATTAGATAAAACTGGTCCTTGCTTTTAAGAAAGAGTACAGAAAAACTAAGGCTGGAATTGTTGATGACCCACAATTAAGACTTTTAATGAAAGACAAAGATTTCATAAATTCATGATTTAGAAGCAGAGGCTTGTTGCGTTTCGTAATATTTTTTAGGAAATCAAAGGTGTCTCAAAAATTCTGAGGAATTGAAAAATTTTTAAAATAATTTTTCATACATATTTCCGTAACGAATGCATAACAAAATCAGTCATCAATTAACAATAATATACAACAAATCTAACTAATTACTACCATCAAATTAAGAGTAAATTGTTTCTGGCAACAAATAAATATTCAACATTAATTCTAAATACATCAACAACATCAACAATATTTAAATTTCAATAGAAATCTATTTAGAATAATAAAAAAAAAATCTAAACAACTTTTACATTTACTACTTTAACAAATAGCTGAAATGTGTAAACATTTCTAAATAAAACAAACAAAATGTAAAACAGTTTGTAAAACTTTTGTTTTGTTTAAAGTTTTTTTAACATCAAATGCACTGCCACTCTCCAGTCCACAAAAACATTTCATTAGCAGTCTGTTTTGTTTTAAAGCTGTTGAGCTGTTCAATAAATCTGTGCAAAAACTACTGGTCTGTTTTGGGAAAATTTTGTTAAAAACTAACCATTTTTTTTCTACTCGACTAAATGAATTGAAAGTGACAGACACTTATTGTGAAAAAAAAACAAATCTCAATAATTAGCCATATGGTTTGTATAAAAGCTAAAATATTGACCCGAAAATTAACTGACAGCATACATTTCATTACTGGCCACTAGAAGGAATGAATGAATTAATAATGATGATGTTGGGTGTGAGTATGAGTCCATAAATCAAGTATGTAGATGGAAGAAAGAAAAACAGTTTTGAAAGAATTTTGTTTGATGACATTTTTATGTAACATTTATGCAGACCCACACACACGAATCCCATCAACAATAATTACCTTTTGGTAAAGAGAATGTTTGTGGAAATGTTGTTTAAATTACTGGAACTTGAGTGGGTGTATGTATGGTAAATAAACTTACTTACATACTTTGACATGTTTATGTGCAAACACTCACTCATCTAATTTGGTAATTTCATTAAGCTTTCCATCATGAGAATCTTAATGAAAGCATGAAGAAAATTGCTGATGACCTGTAATTGTGTTACAGTTAAGTAAAGATGATATTGATACTTGGTGATGTATGTACAATCCATTCTAGATCTATGGTTTCTAGGGAAAATTTACTTAGAATTCTTACCAACCTTGAATCCAAACAAATCAATCCACCCTAATGTAGCTATCTTCATTTTAAATACATTAATTAAAAATCCAAAAAAAAGGGTTTTATTTTAAAGTTTTGTGGTTCTAAATTTATACACTCAATGACCATCTGTTACTTTCTCTTCATGATATATTCATTTTGGAATAGCAAATAAGAAGAAAAAAAATACCTAAAATTAATTAAAAAAATATTCAATCCAAAAAACAAATTCCCAACCACAAATACCACTCAAATTATTTAACAATACTCCATAGCCAGCATGAGGTAAATTAAAACAATACATATTTAAAAATTTCTTTAAGTTTAAGTAAAAATACCTAAACCAAAGAAAAGCCAACCAGGCAGGCAAAAATTGAATACGACAAGTAATTTTTAAGCAAATCACCATGATAAACAGAAAATATTCTTGGTATAAGGTTTTTCGCTTTAAAACCTAATAGAAATCCTTTGTTTTCTTGCTGGTTTGAAATGTTTGTTTGAGTTTGTGTGGATACGTGTATGTGTGTGTTTAGTACATGTAATGGAATCATAAACAATATCATTGTCAAAGTCACACTTAAACAAAAACAACAAAAAAAAACAACATCAACAAAAGGACATGGACACACAAATAGAAAAAAATAACTGAAAAAAATTACTAGAACAAGAGTAAAAATCAAAAAGCAAACAATATAAACTAACATTAGTACCCATGTCAGCAAGTAAGTATATATGTAAAGGTATAGTAGGTATAGGGAGGGCCCAAAAAAAAGCTTAGGGATTATAAGATACCGTTTCTCAAAATAATTATCCTGCATTCAGTATTTGATGAGCAGGATGATAATCCAATCATTTTTAAAAGATTCTTTTAATCGATCGTAACAAATAGTAGTCGGACGGGGAAAGTAAGGTCTAAACTATAATGCAGGTGAGGCGAAACTTTCTAACCACTTCATTATAAATAATTTTTAACAGGTATTATTAAAAACTATTTATATTGGGGACATTGACACCTTATACTTCCCTCATGCAAACTGAACTGAACCACCCTATTGTACAGACCTATATGAAAGAGGGTATTTGTGTTTTTGGGTACACATAGTTTAACTACTGACTATATGACAATGTTGAACAGAGAGGACAACAAACAACAGGACATAAAGCCAAAGACAACAGCACAAAAACTAAAAACAATATTTCAGGCTCAAGGCTTTTTTTGTTGAAAAAAGCTCAAGGTAATAAACCAACACTATTACACAATGCCACTCTTACACACTCACACATTCATACAATCTTTTATATGAGTTCGAGTATCTGTGTGTGTCTTTGAGTGTTCACCACATGAACGGTGGAGACAAAGTTGTTTTTAAGAAAACTATTTCAAATGGGAATACAGTGATTTAAATTGTTTTATTTTTCCCTAAAATAATAACAAATAAGTGCAATTTGTTTGTGTTATTATTTCTTCGCTTTTTCGCCTATAGCCCTCAAATAAGAACTTAATTAAACTAGTAATAAAAATTAATGAACTGATTTACATTCTGACCATTAGCAAATGTAATGTCTATTAAAATCACTGGATTGCTATTCTAGATATTCACGCGTCCGACATTTACAAGAATCTTTAGAAGAGTTTGAAATTAAAACAAAATCCACCAATTTTACATCGGTCCCCACGCCAACCCAAAATAGCCACAATCATAGGGTAGAACTAGAGCCGCAACTGAGAGTGAAATAATTACTCTCTTACAAATGTTATGTAATTTGTTGTTGCAAAACTTAGGTTGTTGACAACAGAGTTAGGTTTTTTGTCTCTCATTAACGCTTCTATGTATATTTTATTCTGTGGCCATTCATCATTTATTATTTTTTATATTTTTGAAATTTTGTTTAAAAAAAATTTTAAAAAACAAGTAATATAGCTCTATTCGGCTGTGCCTAATCTTATATACCCTTCACTAAGTTATACTTTAAAATAAAAATTTAAAATATTTTTAGGTAAACAAAATTAAATTTTTTTTTTCAAAAGTTAAAAAATTTTTTTTCAAAATTTAAAAAAAAAAAAATTTTCAAAATTGTTTTCAAATTTTTTTTTTCAATTTTTTTTATTGAAAAAAAATTATAAAAAAAAATTTTTTGTGGTAAAAAAAATATTCGGGTTAAAAAATAATTTTCCCGATTTTGACGCATTGGAGGTCCAAATTACTATAGCCTTATATAAATTGTTGCAATGGACTATGAAATATCTATCATTAGATATCCATATTGTCTATATTAATGACTTTGTAATCCAGATATAAATCAAAAATAGGCCAAAAATCAAGGTTGTCCTGCTTTTTCCTGATATCTCAGTCATTTGGGCCGTCTATAAGTTATTTGGGGGCTACGGAAAGTTGATTTCAACATACAGACAGATAGACGGACGGACATGGCTATATCGAATTCGCTATCTATAACGATCCAGAATATATATACTTTGTGAGGTCGCAAATGAAAAATTTAGAAATTACAAACGGAATGATAAATGATGGTGAAGGGTATAAAAATAAAATTTGGAAGCTTGCAATTTTAGGATTCTTCTTGGTTTTAAGTTATAATGGGTTATTGATGTCCGAAATTCTTTATATTTAAACGTCCCTGATATTTAAACATCCAATACAAAAATTATTTTCTGATTGAAATTTTGTCAATATAATTTGTTTATATGTATCGTTTTTTGAGATCATCTAAAATCAAAAAACTGCCTGTAAACTAATGCAATTACGGTTTGGTTTAGTAAGAAGATTATTTCTGTTCTGTTACAACCTCCTATTTTGGGGGAAGCTTTTGTTACGTCGGATTCAAAACGCTGTGCCTATAATGTGTAGTGAATATTTAAAACGTTTAGTGTCTCTATGATTTGGACAGAACCGAAAAACCATACTGATACTATATTTCATCTGTTTATGAGACAGCAGAGCAAAACATGATCATTGGATAAAGATAATATCCAATAAACACTGGCCTCTGTAAGAAAACATGACATGTTGGAAAACAAAATGTTACAACCCCGCTTTTGTTTTCCCAGATAATTTTGCCTCCACTACACCTCAAATTAGGACTTATGAAGCAGTATGTGAAGGCATTAGATAAAACTGGTCTTAGGCAAAACAGCCTTGCTTTTAAGAAAGTTTTCAGATTTGAGTACAGAAAAACTAAAAGCTTTGTGTGTTACTTTAAATAAAATGTAAGACTTTAAATGAAATACAACAATTTCATAAATTCAATGAATGGTTGAGAAACTGTGGCATGAAAATCTTTTGTTGCCGTAGTTAAAAATTTCTTAAGGAACCCAGAACGCTAAAAATTACGAGGAATTAGTATTTATATACCTTTTAATTAGCTTCAAAATCTTGAACACAATATGAGCATAAAACTACACAACCTGCATAGTCATTTAAAAAAGTTTCCTGAAAATCTTGAATCATATAAGGACTGAGATCGAAAAGTTCTTAACATACATATATGTATGATAATAAAAACGAAATCACTAAGCCTACAGTTTTCATTTTTTTATTTGTTTGAAATTATTATAGTTCTAATCACTAGTGACAACATGTTGAACCTTTTCCGGAAACCCCTCCGTTACGGTTTTTGTAGTGTTTTCTGTCACTTTGTTCGAACAGGTTGTCCATCTCCGTTTAAAATCTACCACACTTTTGGACACCTTTTTTGTGCTCTTCAATCGTCTTTTAACAAGAGCCCAATGTCTCTCCACTGACCTTAGCTCCAAGCTGTTTGGAGGTACAAATTTTGTGTGCCTTTGAGTCCTTAACTTTTCTTCAACATTCCCTCGAGCATCAGCAACATCAAAATTTTGACCAGGTAACTGCGAAAAATCTGCCAGAACATACGTTTCGTTATCCATTATGCAGCAAGAATATTTTTTTTTTTCATAAAACTTGACTTCAATTTCCGTGCTCTGTTTTTGGCCTCTAAATTTTTATTAGCGTACCAGTCAGGAACTTTTTGAGGCATGTTTGTAAACTTGTATTAGCTTTAGCTTTTCGTACCAAATAGTCCCAGCAAAGAACTAACCGGACTGCTTTCCTACCGGATGTGTTGGGAGCTCTTTTAAAATGCTTTCTAATTTGTTGGCTTTAGAAACATCATGTGGACCATTTCTTCTACCTGAACCAGGTTTTCTATCAACGGACAAGTTCTCCCGGTACTGTTTAATAACATTGGAAACAGTTTGACGGCAGACATTTGAATGCTTGGCCAACTTTTGGGTTTTGTTGAAAATATTTAATAATTTTAGTACGCACTTTTTTCTGGTCACTCATTTTAATCAGATTAACAACAAATGATCATAATTGACATTAAACATAATAACTAACATGATTTGCAAAAAAAAATCAAATCAAATAATACTTGGGTTAAAAGTTTTAATGAAAAACGTGTGTTGAGATTTTTTCGATCTCAGTCCTCAGGCAAAAATCAAGATATAAAAGTAAATTGATGCCATGGTCACTGGGATGAACATATGATAGCAGATTACTAATGGAGTATTCACACGGGAGTGTCCTAAGGATCTCCATTGTAGAAAATCTACAATAAAAAACCTTCCAACCTGTAAAATAATTTAATAACATGTTTCGTTTTTTTACCCTTGCGATTTCTCGAAAACTGCACGTAGCTGGCTTAAGGATACTTTAGAAAACTTTAGAATACTATTGTGAATGTTTGAAATTTTGTAATGTTATTTGCACAAAAGTATTAGCTATTTTGTTAAAATCATAAACATTTATGGTCTTATTCATAAGACTGTATAACAAACTCCAAATTTTTCTAAAATTACAAGGTCCGGTTCTTTTTTGCTCTTTTTTAAAAGAAGGACAAAAAAGACTCATACCTTGAAGAGTTAGAGGGTTAACATATTCTACAAAAATGTTCTCCATAACATTCTACATAAACTTGCCGAATACATTTTATACTTAAAATGTAAGGGTCACATGGTTTCTCATGCCGATTAACAATAAGAATGTGCCAGAGCTGGGAAACTTTAACCTACCCTCAAATGAAATTCAGATGTAAACTTTCAAAACGCCGATACAAGTGTCTTTTTTTATTATCTCCTCTATCAAAATATATAGGCAGGACCTTGTAATTTTTGTTTGTGTTGTACAGTGTAATCATATTTTAGTTTTATCAAAGTTTTATAAAACAAAAATTTCATACAAAATTTTTTTAATAAACCTTTGATAAAATAAAATTTTGATCATGAATAAGGGGCTGAAGAAACAATAAACAATTAAGGAAGGCTTCATTGATTTTAAAATGAAATTGTTTTTGCTCATATTCCAATTCTCCATTATTAACATTCATTTAGAGCTTTAATCCGCATACCACGGGACTATATTCGCAATTTAACACAGAAACAACTAATGTATCACTCAATTAATATATTTTGTACCCAGAATCCACTGTGCAGCTAAAAAATAACTAAAAATTAGATATGTATTCATACTTAGTAGACCTTTAATAAGTCCTACCATGGGTATTTAACATTGCATTAAACATACTCACCGCCATCATCCCAAAATATATTAACACACATGTGTTCAGACAATGTACGAACATTTCCTATCCAATCAACAATTCAATTCATTCATACACAATTTATCGTTTTTATATTCCATATTGTTCTCATATTCTATTCAATGCCTGCTTCTGCTTTTACTTTTTACCACTGCTGCAGCTACAAAAGCAGCAAAATACCCATTAAGGACAATGGACAAAGAAAGAACTATTGAACAAAAATTGCTTTTGTAGTGGGTGGTTTTCAAAATTGGTTTGTTAACATTGTTATTATTTTCACCGCACAATGTCATGTTTATAAAGCAAGGACGAACGAAAAAAAAAAAGTCAAACAGAAACAAAACACGGAACTAAAAACCAAAGGCTACAAAAAGCAACAACAACCACAACATCATTATTGTCATCAGGTTGGTTGTATTGATGAGCATTAACCAAAAAAACAAAAAATAAAAAATCGAAGAAATTTAAAAGGCAGCTACAATAATAATAATATTGATTAACAATCTTATAAATATGTATAACATATGTAAGTATGTATACACATAAGTATATATATCCTTGATACATTTTGAATCAAGTATGACTAAAGAAATCATTACACACACACTGGCTCTCACTGAAAAATAGTTGTGGAGAAAAGTAGAAAAGCAAGAAAACATTTTAACAATTTCATATTCACCAGCAACATGATTAATTTAATCCTTAGAGGATTTACAGCTACAAAAATTAACATACAAACTCACAAAAAACCACCCGTAGTCGTATGTAATTTATCGTTTGGTTATAACTTTTATCCATGTAGGTCTGGCTGACCACCACTGGCTGTTAGACTTAATAGTCAGTCGGTTGATATTGTTGTTGTTGTTGGGTCAGTTGGCCTTTACATTGTAGGTGGGTGGTTGGCGGGGGCCATCCTTAAATTTACGCCTTTTGTTTTAGTTTTATGTAGATTTCCAATGCTGCTGCTTCTGCTGCTGGTTTGTTGCCAGTTGTTGGCTTTTTCGGCCAAGTGTAATTTCCGCTTGGTTTCATTTTATGTACTTCTGTGTATATATTATGTGTTGCTCTCCAAGTGTTTGTAGGTGATGTAGTTGATGTTTGTATGCTTTGTTTTGTATCATTTTGTTTTGGTACTTTTTTTGTTTCCCAAATATACATGAGTGTGTGTTATGGGTGTTTGAGTATTTGTCTGGTTAAAATATTCATTTGTAAAGATACATGGTTTTTTATCTTGGAGTATTTGTTAATATTTATTTACCACTTGCATGGTATATAGATAGCCATTTTCTGGAAACAGTTTTCTTAGTTATACTCATAGCAAAAACGTTTATTTGCACAGTAGATGACAATGTAGGAAAAATGTGTGGTTATGAAGGCAAGTTTTATATAATTTTTAAACGATTCCGAAACTTTAATACCTTCTGTATTATCATTTCTCATTTCTGATCAACAGAGAATATTTTGGGAAAACAGAGACATTTTTTTAAAACGGAATGACAGATGTGGGTAACGGTAAATTTTTTATTTCCTCCTGTTCGTGTTCTAATGTAGCGTTCTTGTACCTAAACCATCGTTCGATATCAGTACAATAAGATGGTTCTAATCAATTGGCTGAATATTTTAATTCAAATCAAAATGTAGTGGCTATAACTAAAATAAAAATTACTGCATATACAATTTTAAAATACGTAAAAATGTATCATATTCGTGTGTTCTTGATTTCTAATTTTCATCTATAGAACTTACAGCTTAGTATACAGGTATACTACGGAACAACGATGCTACATCAATTGACATTAATTTCTCATTATTAAAATGCTTAAATTGTCTGATCTTATCTAATGAATTCCTTTATGATCTTCGTGTAAACCATATAGTCACACTAACCATTTTATTTTTCCAACACTATTTGATATATAAAAACAAGTCAATTCACGCAATAAAGCAGAAGTTTTTGTAGTCCTATAGATGTGCCTCGTGTGGTATATATATATTGAACGAAGCATAATTATATCTTATGTTTCTTACATTTGGCTTTTCGTCAAAATTTTTAGTTTTATTTCCAAAGTGTGTCGCGTTCACTATTGCTAGTGTAAAATACAAGGTAATCCGGGAAAACAAAAACCAAGTTGCTGAAAGAAAAACATGATTGATATCACATTTCTTTCAAAAGTTCAAAGTTCAATTCTTGAGTTATAAAACTTAAAGACCTGTATCTTTTTAAATAATGGACGTTCAATGAAATTATTATCATACATTTTCATGCAACTTCCATTTAATTCATTTTTGCTGAAGAACCGACTGGTGAAATCAGATTTGCAATATATTCAGCAGTTTTTGCTTTACAGAAAATTAAGCTCAGGAGCGTTGAACCAACTTAAGAAGTGAAAATTTTCCTAAAAACACGCCATTATTTTTATTTACGCAAAAACCTTTAAACTAGTTATAGTACCCGAAAAACAAATAAAGTGAACTGGTCACCAAATGAACTCTAGTCTATATAGATTTTACTTTTATTTACTATCAAAACGTAAATGTTCACTTCGTGTTTGTGTATATTTTTATAACTAATTGTCCAATTTTTATAATTTTAGTCTTACAATGCTAACGAAAAATAGAAACAAAAAAACACAACATAGGGAATGTCACAATGTATCATATCTATTATAATTAAACATCATTACTCTTTTAGTGAAAATCAAGTTTAAAACAAATGTAGCTACAGCATCAATATTATATGGATTACCAAAAGATCATAAAGAAGAATTTCCTTTAAGGCCTATCTGTTCATGTTTTAACTCTCCATCTTACGAACTTTGTAAAAAATTCGAAATAAAATGTGAGGAATTCATTAGATAATATCAGACAACTTAAACTTTATAACAAGTAAGAGAGCTATATTCGGCTGTGCCGAATCTTATATACCCTTCACCAAATTATACTATAAAATACAAATTTTAAATATTTAATATTATAATATTTTTTTTTCAATATTGTTTTCAAAATTTAAAAAAAAAAATTTTCTAAATTGTTTTTCAAAAAAATTTTTTTTTTTGAAATTGCCTTTTTAAATTTAAAAAAAAAAAATTATTTTTTTTTTTAAATTTCTTTTAAAAAAATTTGTGAAAATAAATTTATGACAAACAAATTTTTTTGTTAAAAAAAATTCAAATTTTTTTCCCGATTTTGCGGCATTCTAGGTTCAAATTACTATAGCCTTATACAAATCGTTGCAATGGACTTCGAAATATCTATCATTAGATATCCATATAGTCTATATTAATGACCTAGCAATCCAGATGTAGATCAAAAATAGACCAAAAATCGAGTTTGTTCCGGTTTTTTCGTTATATCTCAGCCATTTGGGGGCTACGGAAAGTTGATTTCAACATAAAGACGAACATCGACTTCGTTATCTATAACGAAGTCGATGTGTGTCGCAAATGAAAAATGTAGAAATTACAAACGGAATCACTCATGGTGAAAGGTAGAATAATGAGAAATTAATTTCACTTGATGTAGCATCGTAGTTCCCTAGTATAACTGTTGACTTACCCCCTATGCATAAACAATTTTTAAATTTATAAAATGTTTATAAAACAAAATTTCCATACAAAATTTGTTTTAAAAAGCTTTGATAAATTAAAAAATTGTTTATGCATATGGGGGTTAGCTATAAGTATTATACTTAGATGTGAAATAAAATGAAATAGAAAAACACAGGAATATGAAAGCTGATACATTTTTTACGTATTTTAAAATTTTGTTTAATTGATAACCGATATTTTCAATGTAAGACAAGATATATGTACAACAAAAAAAGGGACTTCCAATGGAATCTCCAACACCTCCAATTAACTATAAAAACAAAATTTTTACAAAATATGTGGATGATTTGTTCTTTGTAATTTCAGATAATGAAATAGAAAATTGAAGATAATAAAATAGACTACTAACAAAAGTGTAAAACTTCAGGCAGAATCATTAATTACTAAGTATTCTAAGAAATATTATTAATACGGCTAAAAATCTTATAGATAGAATTTTAACAATATGTGACGGCAGATTATTCAGCAAAGTAAAAGATAAAATATATACGTTAGACACGTCAAATGTAGTTTATAAAATACCATGTAGGTACCACAAAAATAAATTCAAAATAAGTAAGAGAGCTATTTTCGGCTGTGCCGAATCATGTATACCAACCATCAATATATTGCTTTGACCTTCTATGGGGACTTCAGTTATGATCCGAACTGTACGGAATTTGATAGATTGATTAATTTCTTAACACATTAGCTGACTTATGTCGAAATTTATGTTAATATCATTATACTATATAAATTATTTATTGACAATAAAATATTTGTCTGATATTGGGGTTATATGGACTCATGCTCACAAACGTTTGTAGAAAGATTTAGGTTCATATAAGACTTGTTTATGTACAATTTCATTACGATATTAATTGAGTATGGGGACTAGGGACAAATGTTGCCCGATTTTTTACAAAAATGTACAGTAAAAAAGTCCTTAGAACTAACTTGTGCAAAACTTTATTGGGATTGCCGCATATTAAATATATTTATGACTGCTCAGACAGTATTCCGGAGGGATATTTGAATGGGGGCTATGTGAAATCATGGCCCCATATTGTCCACTTTCAATATCAAACAAACTTTATCAACAGAGAGTATTTGTGGAAAAATTTCAGCCGGCTAGCTCAGACAGACGGACGGACATTGCTAGATCGTTTTAGAATCTTATGAGGACCCAGGATGTATATACTTCTTGGTTATATGACCAATATTTCAATATGTTACAAACGGAATGACAAAATCAATATACAAATTGGTTTTTTCTGATGGTGGGTATAACTAGAATAGCTGGACACAAATCAGATCAGAAATACAAAGACATAACTTCACAAAAAGTAGTGATAATGACCTTGAAAATACATAAATTCCAAAAATGGAAAATAATTACAAACGACGTTATATATTTATTTTAAGGCAAATACAGTCAATACTGCTTAAAACTATAGACATATACCCCCATATTTAAAAAAAATGTTAAATTTAAACAATGTTTTAAACCAAAATTTCCATATAAAATTTGAATTGAAAACGTTGTTTAACTTTAACATTTTTTATGAATATGGGGGTAAATGTCCTTTAGTTTATAAAAACGAAAACTAAATATTGTAAAATATGTTTGTTTGTGTAATATTTAAAAAGGTTTGTTTATTAATTTGTTTAAAAATTGTCCTATACGTATATTGTTTTGTTATTAATTGTTAAGGAGTAGCTAAATATTGGAAATAAAAACAAATCATATTTTATAAAACTGAGCTCAAGCTCAAACAACTATAACTAAAATGAGTAAAAAAATTTGAAAAATTTTACTAAAAATTCTTTAAAATTTATTAACTATAATTCCTAAAAAATTAAATTCTTTAAACTGGTAATCTAATTTTGATAATTTTCATCCATTTCATTTCAGTTTGCTGCAATACTTATTCCCACTAAAGGTAATTTCAATTTTTGAAATACTTAAATCTTTAAAGTTGCAATGTAGTCATGTAGTTTGTAAGCATTAATAGATATTCTCTTTTAGTTTATTTTTCCCTTTATCAATAAAAACCTATACTGCATATGCTTCTACTTTGGTTTGGTATTTGTTTTTCAAGGATTTCAATTTAAAATTTTTCTTGTGATTTTTTTTTTTTTTTTTTTGATTTTTTTTCTATAAACATACTTTTTCCTTTTTAGTATTTCAATTATTTTTCAATCACTTTTGCGTAATCTCACAAATCAGTTATTGTAACAATTTTCTTTTGGGGCTTTCTGCACTCCCACATACTCTTTTATTTTTGCCCCATTTTATCGATAAAGAAAAGTAAAATCGGTATAAATGCATTGAATACAGAGTTTAAAATATTCCTACAAAAAAAAAAAAAAAAAAAAAAAACATGTCTACAAGTTGTCATTGTCTATTGTGAATGGAAAAATATTGAGAGTGAGAAAAAAAAGCAAAATGTTTTGTTTTGACTGTAAATATAGTAAAAGAGAGAGTGAGGAGGTGCAATGCTTGTGTTGGTGTGGCTGTGGATATATGAATCTGGGGAATTGGTAATTGAGGTTTGAGTCACATTTGTTGATAAAAAGCAAACATGAACTTACCTACCCAATACACAATTATTTGCACACAAACTCTCATGCATTCGTAACTAAGTACAATACAATGTATAGAAGGGTGGCTCCAACAAAAAAAGTTGTAAATGATCCCAACTAAAATAAAAGTTTAATTCATTATAAGATACGGTTTCTCAAAATGTTTGTACTGGTATCAATATTTGCTGAGCTGCATTCATGGATAAAATGATAATTTTTTTAAGAAAAATATGGAAAAATATGATATGGCATTGAAAGCTCCTTTCAAAGATACCAATATTTCATATGTTTCCTTTGTGAGAAATATGTGAAATCAATCATATTGTTAAAAACCTTAAAAAAGGACCAGGATAAAAATTTAATTTTAGTTGTGGACATTTAGTTATGGACATTGACAACTTATATCCCATACATACAAACGGGACCACCCTAATGTATAGGTATGTATATATAGTGTACTAGCATTAAACCCGGTGCGCTTCGCCACCCCAATTGGATGAAAGAAATAGTACTATTAAGACTCCCTTTGTGAATTAAAGCTAATTCAGAATAACATGTCTCTAGATTCATGTTTATTGAATCATTGTATTGTGGCTTCTAGCACATTCGAAACGTATTATTGTAATAAAAAAGTACCATTTAGACCCACATTTTATATGCCCACACATGATCATTTTTATAGAAAATGCTAAAGAAATGTACCACTAAAGTCACCTTTTGTGAATTCTAACTCATTCCGAATCATGTGTGCCTAATTTTGAATTTTTAGGTTTAATTTTATAAAATAGTAAAAAAATATTATTAGTTGGAAAAAAGTACCTGTGAGTCCCTTTTTTAGATTCTTGTTCGGTCAGGATCACATACCATTCGAAGAACGAAAAAATACAAATTATTTTTGTATCCTCAATGACATATAGATGGCTTAGTAACTTTCTTTCTTTACTCAGAAGCATATCAGTAAAATAATTTAATATAATAAAAAGTATCATTAGAAGAAAAAGTACCAATTTTCCACACTTCAACCACCGTCAAGTTTTAAATCAAAGTAATTTCCTTATTCTAAGTTCAATATATTAGAAAATTCAAAAAGTACTATTTGGAGAACGAAAAAATACTTCTTAGTTTGGTTTAGTTCACAATTTTTGGTATCATAATACAATTGAGCACCCTATTCTTGCATATTTCTTTAGTGAGAAGTATATTAGCCTACCATAATGTATTTAAGCTAACTAATTTAATATATTAAAAAAGTACCATTAAAAGAAAAAGTACAAATTTTCCTTTATCCTCTTGAACACCCGTTAAGTCTGAATTTAAAATTTGTATAACATTTCCTATATTATCAACTGATTTTGTTTCTATAACACTTAATATTTAATAAATTATCACAAAACCGAACCGAAACCCATCGGTTTTAAATTTTTTAAGACCGAAACCGCGGTTTTGAAATTCTTCTTGAAATTCTTTTTGGAAACTCTACTATAAATGTATTTAAAAAGTAATATTACAACAAAGAAAATGTACCATAATGTCTCCAATTTAATTTTTACTCACTGAGGAGCATATATTTTATATTTCTAGGTCCATTATTATAGAAAATTCAAAATATACCATTAGAATAATGAAAAAGCGCCATAATGTTCCCAGTTATAGAATCCTACTCGCTCGAGTCCATATAATATTGTGTTCATGTTTCTAGATTTATTAAAGACAATTTAAAAAGTACCATTAGAATAAAGAAAAAGTATTAAGTATTCTCTTTGAATTTTCAGTCACTTAGAACAATATGCAGTTAATTTGGTATTTCTTAATCCATTATTAGAGAAAATTCAAAAAGTACCTTTATAATATGGAAAAAGTAGCATAAAGCCCCCACTTGTGGATTCCCAACCGGTCGGGATCATTTATTTCACAATTCTAAGTTCATTGGTGAAGAAGATACAAAAAGTACTATTCGAATATAGAAAAAGTACCATAAAGACTCCCCCTTAAATTCTCACTCCCTTATGACCATATATGTTTAATTTTATGTTGCTAGGTCCATTATTATAGAAAATTTAAAAAGTACCATTATGTCCCCACTTGTAGATTTTCTTTCGCTTAGGTCTATATAAACGTTATATCATGTTCATTGGTGAAGAAAATACAAAAAGCACCATTCGAATAAAGTACGAAAAAGTAGCAAAAAGTCTCCCCCTAGAATTATCATTCACTTAGGAAATTTAAAAAAGTACCATTATAATAAAGTATCTCCTTGATTTTTCACTTACTTAGTACCATATACGCTTAATTTCATATTTATATGTCCATTATTACAGAAAATTCAAAAAATACCATTAGAAAACAGAAAAAGTACCAAAAGGCAGCCACTTGTGGATTCCCACTCACTCGGGTCCATATAAGCTTTATTTCATGTTTCTAGGTTCATTGGTAAAGAAATTACAAAAAGTACCATTCGAATAAAGAAAAAGTACAAAAAAGTCTCTCCCTAGAATTCTCACTCACCTAGGACCATATATGCTTAATTCCATGTTTCTAAGTTAATTGCTATAGAAAAGTCAAAAAAGTACCATTAGAATAAAGAAAAAGTACCATGAAGTGTCCGCTTGAATTTTCACTCACTTATTACCATATACTCATAATATCGTACTTCTATATCCATTATTACAAAAAAATCAAAAAGTACCATTAGAATATAGAAAAAGTACCGAAAAGCCCCCACTTGTGGTTTCCCACTCACTCGGTTCCATATAAACTTTATTTCATGTTTATAGGTTCATTGTTGAATAATTTACAAAAAGTACCATTCGATTAAAGAAAAGGTACCAAAAAGTCTCCCCCTAGAATTCTCACTCACTTAGGACCACATATACTAAATTTCATGTTTCTAAGTCCATTGCTATAGAAAAGTTAAAAAAGGACCATTAGAATATAGAAAAAGTACCATGAAATGTCCGCTTGAATTTTCACTAACTTAGAATCATATACAATTAATTTCGTGTTTCTATGTCCATTATTACAAAAAAATCAAAAAGTACCATTAGAATATAGAAAAAGTACCAAAAAGGCATCCACTTGTGGATTAATTTTTGCTCACTTAGACCTATATACGCCTAATTTCGTATTTCTATATCCATTATTACAAAAAAATCAAAAAGTACCATTAGAATATAGAAAAAGTACCAAAAACCACTTGTTGTTTCCATTCGGGTCCATATAACCTTTATTTCATGTTTCTAGGTTCGTTGTTGAAGAAATTACAAAAAGTACCATTCGAATAACGAAAAAGTACCAAAAAGTCTCCCCCTAGAATTCTCACTCACTTAGGACCATATACGGTTAATTTCATGTTTCTAAGTCCATTGCTATAGAAAATTCAAAAAAGTACTATTAGAATAAAGAAAAAGTACCAAAAGGCAGCCACTTGTGAATTCCCATTCACTCGGGTCCATATAGGCTTTATTTCATGATTCTAGGTTCTTTGTTGAAGAAATTCCAAAAAGTACCATTCGATTAAAGAAAAGGGACCAAAAAGTCTCCCCCTAGAATTCTCACTCACTTAAGACCATATATGATTAATTTCATGTTTCTAAGTCCATTGCTACAGAAAATTCAAAAAAGTACCATTAGAATAAAGAAAAAGTACCATGAAGTATCCAATTGAATTTTTGCTCACTTAGGACCATATACGCTTAATTTCGTATTTCTATGTCCATTATTACAAAAAAATCAAAAAGTACCATTAGAATATAGAAAAAGTACCGAAAAGCCCCCACTTGTGGTTTCCCACTTATTCGGTCCATATAACCTTTATTTCATGTTTATAGGTTCATTGGTGAAGAAATTACAAAAAGTACCATTCGAATAAAGAAAAAGTACCAAAAAGTCTACCCTAACTCACTTATTGCCATATGTGCTTAATTTCATGTTTCTAGGTCCATTATTATAGAAAATTCAAAAAGTACCATTAGAATAAAGAAAAAGTACCATAAGTACCACTCTAATAAAGAAAAATTGCAATAAAGTCTCCCCCTAAAATTCTCACTCACTTATTACCATACATGCTTAATTTCACGTTTCTAGGCCCATTATTAAAGAAAATTCAAAAAGTACCATTAGAAGAACAAAAAAAGTACTTATAGTTCAGTTCTCACATTTTGGTACCTAAATATTATCCCCTACTCCTAACTCTAACTTCACTCAGATACATATCAGCTAACTTTAATGTCGATAAGTGAAATAATTTAAAATATTAAAAAAAGTACCATTAGGACAAAAAGTACCAAATCCCCTTTCCTCCTTGAACACCCCTCAAGTTTGAAATTTAAAAATATTCCATTTTGCCAAAATTGTTTCTGCTTAAAACATGCCTCAAACGATTAAAATCTGTGTTAATGTGCTCAAGAAAAATAAGTTTTAAAAAAAGTACCAAACTCTTTTCCCGGTTTGGCCCAATATACAGTTTGGCAGTCGAGTTCCAAATAGCACTCTGTTAGTTAATTTTTGCATGAATCCAGGAACCAATGTTATAAATTTATCAAAATTGGCTAAAAATGTTAAATAAAATGTATTTTTCCGTTTTACCCCCTTTTCGGTACCTTTTTTATCCCCATTGCGGTGTTAAAATTGTATTCAAATAAATTTCTGTATCATGGTGGGAGCTTATAAAAAAATATTTATATGTCTATTTCAATTTGTAGATAAACATAGTTTATGAAAAAAGTACCAAAAATAAACACAATTTTTATCCCTTAAGGGTTCGAATTTCCAAAAAGTACCAAACTTATATTTGTTATTTTTTTATAAGTAAAGAATATGATTTAAAATTTGTTTGTATGTTTATTGGTTTAAAAGATACGTATGGTGCCAAAAAAGTACCAAAATACAGTTTTTACCCGTTTTCTCCCCTAAAAAGTCCGAATTTTGAAAAAGTACCAGACACCTGTCAGCTTATTTTTTAAATGGAGTAACATGATATTGTAAGTTTTTTTGTATCTTTATTAGTTTTGAAGATATAAGGTTACCGAATTTACCCGTTTTTACCCTTTTTTACCCCCTAAACGTTCGAATTTCCAAAAATCCCTTCTTATCGGATCGTTTTGGGGAGGGAGGAACCCACAGTTAAAATTTCATGATTCTAGCTTCAGTCGTTTGGGCTGTGCGATGATGAATCAGTCAGTCAGTCAGTCAGTCAGTCAGTCAGTCAGTCAGTCAGTAACGTTACTCTTTTATATATATAGATGTCTATGGATTTAAACTCTTAGTCATTTATTCAATTCAATTTACTACTACAACTGCAAGCTGCCTATAACAACCAGCTGCATTATGCTACGCCAGTTTCATTCCATGTTGTAGTTCTTTTCAGATATTTTCCTGTGTTTTTCTGTTTTTCAGATTTGGCATTATGCCAATATCCTAGATACCTAGTGTATATAAACAAACACACTTACATTGAAGCTCACATGACATAAATAAGGAGTGAGATCGAATAAAATGGGGCAGCAACAAAAAATAAAAAATCTTGTTTGAATATAACGATAATCAACTCCTGAATGGAATTTGAAGCACCTATACCGTTAGATCAGATATTTATGAACATCTTATAAATGTAGATAGAAAAGATCTCAGATTCATATTAAAATATATTTAGAAACTAGCATCCAAAAGTTAATATAATTTCATCCAACTACAAATAATTGACAGTCCTTACATATTAGGTTGGCCCTTATTTTAAATCGATATTCATCATTTAAAAATAAAATACTGAAAACTTGAGCAAAATAGGATAACGTTTAAGATGGAACATTTTATTTGAAGTTTCGAGTTTTACGTTTCCAAAAAAAATTGAAATGTTTGATAAAATCTAATATATAAATTATAAATTTGGAGGGCATATTGTTAAACTTTTAAATTTTGTGCCGAAAACTGTACAATGCACCAAAGTTAAAATGCACCAAAGTTACTAAAAATTCTGCAAAAATATTAAATATTGGGTGAATAACCTAAAAATGCGAAATATACAATAGATTTTGTTTTTAATAAAGGTACATATTAGCGTATTCAATTAATCGGGCTTCTGGTTTAATCGTTTAATCGAGCGAATAATTAATCGGGGTTTATATTTAATCGGTGAATAATCGGTTAACTTTAAATTATTCGATTAACCGAGTAATTTCTATTTTAGTTTTAAATTTAAAATAAAACCACGAATTTTGTGTACTTATTTAAGCATTTCAAAAAAACAAATAAATAATAGCAAACAAATATGGTGTTTTAAGGACTGAGATCCGAAAATTCTTAACACACGTTTTTCATTAAAACTTTTAACCCAAATATTATTTTTTTCGATCAAGTTACCTTTGTAAAGCATGTCAGTTATTATGTTTAATGTCAATTATGTTCATTTGTTGTTAATCTGATTAAAATGAGTGACCAGAAAAAAGTGCGTACTAAAATGATTAAATATTATTAACAAAATCCAACTTTGTCCTACAAAAAGTTGGCCAAGCATTCAAAGGTCTGCCGTCAAACTGTTTCCAATGTTATTAAACAGTACCGGGAGAACTTGTCCGTTGATAGAAAACCTGGTTCAGGTAGAAGAAATGGCCCATATGATGTTTCTAAAGGCAAACAAATAGAAAGCATTTTCAAAAGAGCTCCCAACACATCCGGTAGGAAAGCAGCCCGGTTAGCACAGTGCTCGGACTATTTGGTACGAAAAGTTAAAGCTAATGCAGGCTTAAAAACATACAAGGCTCAAAATGTTCCTGACAGGAACGCTGCTAAAAATTTAAAAGCCAAAAACAGAGCACGGAAATTGAAGTCAAGTTTTATAAAAAAAATATTCTTGCTGCATAATGGATGACGAAACGTATGTTCTGGCAGATTTTTCACAACTTCCTGGTCATAAATTGTATGTTGCAGATACTCGAGCGAATGTTGAAAAAACATTTAGGACCCAAAAGCAGACAAAATTTTCCAAAAAGTTCTTGGTATGGCAAGCAATATGCAGTTGCGGCAAAAGAAGTCAATCATTTGTTACAACGGGCTCTATAAATACCGAAATTTACATCAAGGAATGTTTACAAAAAAGGCTGCTTCCATTCTTAAGACTTCATAATGTGTTCACTTATATTTGGCCTGACTTGGCATCCTGTCACTATGGTAAACAAGCCCATCAGTGGTATAAGAACAATAATGTGGTATTTGTACCAAGATAGGCAAATCCTCCAAACTGCCCGGAGCTAAGGCCAGTGGAGAGATATTGGGCTCTTATTCAAAGAGAACTGAAGAGCACAAAAAAGGTGTCCAAAAGTGTGGTAGATTTTAAACTGAGATGGACTACCTGTTCAAGCAAAGTGACAGAAAGCACTATAAAAATGTTAATGGAAGGGTTTTCGAAAAAGGTTAAAAATTTCATCACTAGTAATTAAAACTATAAAAATATTTATTTTTTTTTGTAAATTGTAATAATAATTTCAGTCAAATAAAAAAAATTAAAACTTTAAGTTTAGTGTTTTCGTTTTTATTAACGTATATGTATGTTAAGAATTTTTCGATTTCACTCCTTATCTCCAATTTCAACATGGTATTAATTACTCTGTCCAACAGCATTTTTGGAACAGAATAGCTACCCTATAATTCTGAAAGGGCATGTTGAGTAGTTGAGTAGCATGTTGATTTTTGTAGATCAAACTTATAGTCTTGCTGGTCTGAGTTTTTTTTTTTTACAGTTGGTCAAAGTTTTAAGTTTTTGATCGAAGGGAGCATTATACTAACTAAAAACAATATTGTAAGTTAATGTCTGAGAGAATTCTTATTGTCAGAGTTATATTACGGAATTTTATGAGGATCATTTTTGTGGAAGATCTTAACCCTCTAGCTCCTCTCTTTACGTGTCAATTTGACCCTTATTTCGAGAAAATCAAAACAAGTCCTTTCAAAAAGGACATTTAAGGATTAAAATATTCTATGAAAATGTTTACCGAAAAATTTTAGTGGGGGTCACCAAAGTAGTAAATAAAGCTCTTTACGCTTAATTAGCAAAATTACATGCCACCTCGGGTCTCGCATTTAAAAAAAAAAAAAAAAAAGTAAAAAATGATCCAAATGAGCTGAAATTTAAAACATAAATATTCCTTGAGAGCTCTACAAAAAACCTGCATGCACATTTATCTCTTTTAGTTCAAGAGACATTTAGAATTATTTATTTTTCTTTATTTAGTTTTTCCCCCCCTTTTTTTTTGGTTATTTTTATATGTTTCATCTTTTTATAGGGACGAAATAACTGTAAGAAAATTGTTTTGACTTTATTCGGAAATTTATCAAGATTATAGCTGATATTTATTTTTAAAAAATCTGAGACCCAATGTGGGATATGTAATTTTGCTAATTATGCGTAAAGAGCTTTATTTACAACTTTGGTGTCTTTGGTGACCTCCACTAAAATTATTCGTCAAAAATTTTCGTAGAATATTTTAATACTTAAATGTCGTTTATGAAAGGACTTTTTTGTATTTTCTCGAAAAAAAAGGTTAAATTGACCCCTAAAGAGGGGAGCTAGAGGGTTAATATTTTCCACTAAAATTATCCCCACAAAATTACACAATATAAATCTGATAATAAGAATTCTCTCAGACATTAACATACAAAATTTTTTTCATTTAGCATAATGTTTCCTTCGAACAAAAAATTAAAATTTTGACCCACTGTAAAAAAAAAAATCAGACCAGCTGGACTATAAGTTTGTTCTACAAAAATGTTCTACTCAACATGCCCTTTTAGATTTATAGGGTCGCTATTCTGTTCCAAAAATGCTGTTGGACAGTGTTATTATAAGACATTTTCTGAGGGGGAACTTGTATGGACACAAATATTGCTCGAATTACTGCCAGCTAGCGTTTGGGTCCCTAACATCTTTTCAACAGACAGACGCATAGATAGAGCAAGTTCGTCTTATAATCTTATGAGGACCCAGAATACATATAATTTTTAGTTGTTAACATTTATTCTTTACGAAATATTATTAAACAATTAAACTATTTTTCGATACTTTGATTTAATTTTAGCTTATTTTGTTAAAATTTGTTACATCTTTATTATTTTTCGATTCATTTGTTAATTTGAATATGCAACATCCATGACGGCAAGATGAATTCCATGTACATGCCATAATTGTTTGTCAATCGGACTTTTATCACTTCTGAGGTAAATGCAAAATTCTTTGTGGAATTTATTTCCAAAATCTTCTAAAAAAATATAGTTGTGCATGTTTACAGTAACCATTTCAACATTTGTAATAGTTTTTTAACACAGTAACTATTTACGTGATTGTGATAACCATAATATGGTTAACTTACGAATCACATGATTGTATCAATCATATATACCGTAACAGTAAACAAGTATATGTTTGTCACAACTGTTGTTATAATGAATCTTTATATCATAATATAGGGTGTTCCAACAAGAGGTGTTATTTTGGTATTCAAAGAAAAATTAAATTTTTTGAGATAAATGATCGGATGTTTATTTCATAATAAAGAGGAAGGTATACCGTTAATAATGAAAAACAACATCAGGCAAATGGCCACCACGACCACGCTTACAGGACCATATCTTTTTCATGAAATTTTCCATCATTGAGGTCTTGAATCGACGCTGGGCTGTTGGCGTAGACCTTATCTTTCACGTGGCCCCAAAGAAAGAAGATACGGTGTAATGACGTTTGTGGAATGCCCAATTCCAAAGAACGACGAGGAATGGACAAACCTGGGTTTTCTTCAACACTTTGGGCTACAGCAGCAATATTTTCAGTTGTTCTTGAGCGACGTGCACGGGTTTTATTCTTCACATTACTAACTTCTCCCAACAGCTCGAATTTTTCCACCAATTTCTGTATTGCGGTCCGACAAGGTGCTTCGCGACGCCCCAAAAATGTATCAGTTTTTGTAGTGAATTATAATTATATCAATGCGTTGTTGAATCGTGTATCGATCCATTTTTAGTAATGACGTAGTTTCTACTTGTCAAATGTCGAAGAATTAATGCTTCAAAAGTGACAGCTACCGAAATACTGGCTGATTCAAAATAACACCTCTTGTTGGAAAACCCTTTATGTTGTTCTCAGATTATGATATAAATTAGCCAAGAGCAACATAATATGGTAAGTCCTTCATCATATAAATGGTTGTCACAAACATATACTTGTTTACTATAACCGTATGTATGATTGATACAATCATGTGAAGTTAACCATATTATGGTTACCACAATCATGTAAATAGTTACTGTGACTATAATATTGTTAAAAAACGTTTAAAAATGTTGAAATAGTTACTGTAAACATGCGCAACTATATTTTTTCTCTGCGTGTGGCATTTTAATTGAATCTTTAGACAATTTGATAATCTCCACCTTCAAAGTAAAAAATGCTCATTTGATTTATGAATATTTAAACTGAATAAAGTTTCCCATTTATTCAACACTTTGGAACATATTTAAACTTAAATTTATAATTAAAACTGCATTATTTAAATGTGTTTTTTTAATAGTAACCGTATTATTCAATATAACGTATTGTAGGTACAACTGTTAAAATTTGGTTTATTTATTTACATTTTATTTTCGAAATTTCTTTTAAAAAATTTTTTGAAAATGTAAAATTTGGGATTTGAAATGTTACGATTTTTATTTAGTATCAAGTTAATGGGTTATCGACACTAAACAATTTTCATATTTTATACTTAGGGCCTGGCTCACTACATTTTCTTTCTTATTTTATATTGAAAACAACAAATAAATTTGAATTTTATTTATTGTTTTCAATATAAAATAAGAAAGAAAATGTTCGCTCGCATTTAGTGAGCCAGGCCCTTAAACTCCTATGGGTATATGAAATACAAATTCTATTTTTAATTGGATTTTGTTTTCAAAAATAATTTTTGAAATTCTTTTGAAAATATTGCAACTTTAAGCCAAAACTGAGCAATTGGGCAACCTCTAAACCTTAGGGTACAATAATTACTCTCTTCACACGCACTTGTGATATGTGAATTCAAAATACTTGTGAGAGAATTAAACACATCAAAATAATTGAAATTTTAACTTTGATTTTTCGACTAAATATAGACCGAACCGCTTCATTACACTTTAACACAATTTTTAGCAAATTTCTTAAATACTTTGCAGGACACTTTTATTTCACGTTAATTTTGCTTAAAAGAAAAAAAATATTTGTTTATTAATTTTTGACACTTAATTATATCCGTGGTAGAATTTTTAGAACAGAGTTTCAATTTTTGGTATTGAAAATAAAAGAAAATTTAAATAAATTAAAATGTAAACAGATTTTTAGAACTCTGTGTGTCTGTTGAAAATTAAAAAGGCACCAATACAGGCTCAAAACTATGTACTAATACATTCTCACGACTTAGGTTTTTGACAACAGACTTAGGTTTTTTCCCTCTCAGTAACGCTTCAATGGATATTTTATTCTTTGCTCTAAACGTTATCCGATTTTGCTCAAATTTTCAGCATACGTTTTTTAGATGACGGAGAACATTTTTTTTTTTTTTTTGGAGCATCGCAAATAAAACAAGCGCTCCCCTAATACACACACATGCAACCATGTGTTACAACAATACAATAAAACTGAAACTGCACGTGTATGTGTTCGTTCAGTTTGTTTAAGAAGAATTTTTATTTTTAAATTGTAGCAACCAACCGAACACATGCTCTCTCACAGCCAACTAAAATTTAGTTGGCTGCTTGATTGCGTGCATTTCTAAAAATTTTTCTTTAAATTTTTTTTTTTTCTTCTTTTTCAAGCATTTTGTAAAAGTTATTTACAGCAACAATACCAAAATAACAATTTCAAGTCTTTCAAAAGAATGAAAACAAACTATTTCTAACAAAAATCGTTATAAAGTTACACTTGAAAAAAAAAAGAATGTTTGGTAGCAGAACCATGAATGTTGGAAAGAACAATGAATGAAAGAAAAAGCAACAAAATCAAATGACAATGACTTGTTCGTGAGCATGAGTTGGATAAATTTATTTTTCCCTTTCCTCAACTTTCTCTTGACTTTCACTTTTTTCGCACGTTTCAGTTTGGGGTTATTTTCAGGCTTTTTTGTAGAATATTTTTTGGCAACCAACATTAAAACATTTCGATTTTTGTTTTTTTGTTTTCATGTGGGAGTTGGGTGATTTGGTTTGCTGGTGCATCTGGTGTGGGTAACGTTTATGTGTATTTGTGTTAACTCTTTAAATTGTTGCAATGCTTTATATAGATATGTATATTATATCTGTTCTTTCGTTTAGTACATATTATTATATGTATGCAATGTTCATGTATTAAATGCAGTCAACATTTTGTATGTATACATTATGTAGGCTTTATTTTGGGCAAACAAAATAACACTGTGAGAAATGTTTAAGCTGAAAATTTCATTAGGAAAAATTAATGCACAGCATTCCTTATTAAAATTAATAAGTGCCTACTGAACTGATGGCTATTTCATATTATAGGATACAGTTACAGCTTCCGAAATGATATATTGACGAAGTGGAACAATCTCAATTAGGAATCCAAGTTAGGAAATCTTTGTGCAGCTTGTAACTTGTACAAACAAGCAATATTTAAATTAAACTTTGCAATAAAGAGAGTATGAAGTTTAGGAAATTCTTGATTATTTCTCTAAGTTATCTCTTATAGTAAAAAAGTTATTTAAGTTTAAGTTCTGAAATTTTTGTTTTCATACACTTCACCTTCATGAGAACGGTATATATAAGTTTGTCATTCCGTTTGTAATTTCTACAACGTAATTTTCCGACCCTATAAAGTATAAGGAGTGAGATCGTAAAATTCTTAACACACGTTTTTCATTAAAACTTTTAACCCAAGTATTATTTGATTTTTTTTTTTGATCAAGTTACATTTGAAAAACATGTCAGTTATTATGTTTAATGTAAATTATATTCATTTGTTGTTAATCTGATTAAAATGAGTGACCAGAAAAAAGTGCGTACTAAACTTATTAAATATTTTCAACAAAACCCAACTTGGTCCCACAAAAAGTTGGCCAAACCATCAAAGGTCTGACGTCAAACTGTTTCCAATGTTATCGGTAGAACTTGGCAGTTGATAGAAAACCTGGTTCATGTAGAAGGAATAGTACACATGATGTTTCTAAAGCCAAAAAAATAGAAAGCATTTTCAAAAGAGCTCCCAACACATCCTGTAGGAAAGCAGCCCGGTTAGCTCAGTGCTCGGACTATTTGGTACGAAAAGTTAAAGCTAATGCAGGCTTAAAAAAATATAAGGCTCAAAAACCTCCTGACAGGAACGCTGCTAAAAATTTAGAGGCCAAAAACAGAGCACGAAAATTGAAGTCAAGTTTTATAAAAAAAAATATTCTTGCTGCATAATGCATGACGAAACGTATGTTCTGGCAGATTTTTCGCAACTTCCTGGTCAAAAATTTTGTGTTGCCGATGCTCGAAGGAATGTTGAAGAAAAGTTTAGGACCCAAAAGCAGACAAAATTTCCCAAAAAGTTCTTGGTATGGCAAGCAATATGCAGCTCCAGCAAAAGAAGCCAATCATTTGTTACAACGGGCTCTATAAAAACCAAAATTTACATCAAGGAATGTTTACAAAAAAGGATGCTTCCATTCATAAGACTTCATAATGTATCCACTTATTAATGGTCTGACTTGGCATCCTGTCACTATGATAAACAAGCCCTTGAGTGGTACAAGAACAATAATGTGGCATTTGTAGCAACAGAGGCAAATCCTCCAAACTGCCCGGAGCTAAGGCCAGTGGAGAGATATTGGGCTCTTATTAAAAGAGAATTGAAGAGCACGAAAAAGGTGTTCAAAAGTGTGGTAGACTTTAAACGGAGATATTCGAGCAAAGTGACAGAAAGCACTATAAAAACGATAATGGAAAGGTTTCCGAAAAAGGTTAAAAATTTCATCACTAGTGACTAAAACTATAAAAATATTTTTTTTGTTTTGTAAATTGTATAATAATTTCAATCAAATAAAAATAAAATTAAAACTGTAAGTTTAGTGGTTTTGATTTAATTAACATATATGTATGTTAAGAATTTTTCGATCTCACTCCTTATATATTCTAGATCCTTATAGATTCGATTAAGTCATGTCCGTATGTTTGTCTGTTGAAATCAATTTTCTGAAGACCCCAAATAACTTACAAACTTGATTCATACATCAATATATCGGGAATTCTTCAGGCTCGGTCGCTATTTAAAATCGGCCCACAAATGGTCCACAAATGGCTGAGATATAAGGAAAAAACCGAGCCAACCTCGATTTTTGGCATATTTTTATCTATATCTGGATTACTAAGTCATTAATATATACAAAATATGGATATCTAATGATAGATAATTCAAAATTCATTGCAATGATCATTATAAGGCTGTAGTAATTTGAACCTACAATGGGTCAAAATCGGGAAAAATATTTTTTAACCCGAATTTTTTTTTTACCAAAAAAATTTTTTTGTCATAAATTTTTTTTTCAGCAATAAATTTAAAAAATGTTGAAAAAAAATTTTAAAAAAAAAACTATTTGGAAAAAAAAAATTTTTAAAACAATTTCGAAAAAAATTATGTTTTAAATTTTGAAAAAAAAAAAATTAAATTTTGAAAAAAATATTTAAAATTTTTATTTTAAATTTTAAAAAAAAAAATTTAAATTTTGAAAAAAATATTTAAAATTTTTATTTTAAAGTATAATTTGGTGAAGGTTATATAAGATTCTGCACAGCCGAATATAGCACGCTTACTTGTTTACCTTGATTTTATTTTGTGTTTATGCAAATATCTTCCGTAATGAATGTCCAAATATTTTTGTAAAACTATCCCCTTATTTCTAATAAATTCAAAACTAACATGTACAAATTGTTTGCCTTGTTGTGAAAAATAATCAAATTCAAAATTTTGAAATGAGTTTAAAAAATGGCTAAATTTTTACATAAATGGAGCATAATTGTTTTTAATACAGTGCAACATTTTTACATATTTGATAATAACAGACATTAAATAACACTAATAAGACATTTCTAAATCAATATAGACATGTACCCTGCTTCAGGCAATGGTCGAAAATAGTTATTTTTTAAAATTCATAGAAATTTGTAGATAAATCTGAAATTATTCTTCAAAGACTGGAAATCTTGGAATTTCTTACAAAAACTTTAAATTTCTTTATGTAATAAAATTTTTCAAAATATTCTTTAAAATTATTTAATTTTTATTAATTCTACCTTACAATATAACTACAAAAATCTATTTATCTATGATCTATTTAACGTTAAAGTAAATATGTCCCAGCAGAAATACGCAAGTGTCATTAAAACTAGTTACCATTTAAAACCTACAAATTCCCACATTAAAAATCACAACAGCTAAATATAGATTGGCACTAAACAAGGACATATTATAGAAAAAACTTTTGTAAATCATACTTTCGCAAACTCTTTACTTTGAGTGTACACCCACATATATGAACAATAATATAACAACTGTATATGAGAAAAATACTGAACAGAGAAGTATGAACAAAAAAAAAAACTAAAACTCAGCCTTGAAATCTTCAACAAACTGCTGCATTATTGTAAAAAAAAAATATAAAAAAAGAACAGAAAATAAAATAAAACGAAAAAAAGTAATAGTTTGCAGTTATTCTTTCATTCAGTTGTTTGCCATAGTTTTAAGTATGTAAAAATACTATAGATGCATTTGTACCCTTTAGTCTTTAGATTCATAGTTTTTTTTACTATTTTATCATTTATAGACACACACACATATAGAATTTCTATATAACATTACATCTGGGATAGGTTTTGTATTTTAACTATTACATTTTTTATTTCCTTCTTACCACAACTACAAATACATATCTCAAGTTTTATGATAAGGTGAGAGATCAGTTCACAGTTAAATTTACTGTAAGTTAAAACTTGGTAGGCAGGCTCTTTATGGTAACACAACATTTTAAGTTACTCAATAATTGTAAATTCACTTTTATCCTGGTTCAAAGTTTATATTTTATATAAGAATTGCCCAAAATTGCTGATCTAATTTTTAAAATATTTATCTTATAGTAATGCTTAGATTCCCCAGTTTCAATATATTTTCCTAAAAGTGCCTTTCTCCTGGAAACAGGATATTGAACCATAAAATTGTATTTGAACAAAGGATATCTCTAAAAATGTATCTTCCTTTTTTTAAGGACTTCCCTCAATTGTAAGCCATTGTATGATTAACAACACATACAGAATTCAGAGTGGGATAATGTGTCTAAGCTTAACTAGGGTACTTGCCTCGAAGGCTAGTCAATCAGCAAAGCCCACTAGGACAATTATCAAGGCATTAACATTCGGCCTGGTTAACTAGTCATGATACATGATCTCTAACTTCAAAAGCTCTCAGCCAATAAGTCAAAGTGTGCGGTCTGACTCCACACACAGTAAACCTCGACCGAGAACCAAGCCCAACGATCAGTATATCACAAATACCATCACTAGAATACGTTTCCTGAGCACTAAGCCAATTGCTATCTGCTACTTTTAATGGCCTGTTATATCGGCTAACAGCACCATTGGTGGCCGGAAATTTGTCACTAGCCCAATTATATCAGTCTTCTAACCAACGATATTCTACTCACTTTGGGTTTTAACCCACAGCATGCTTACCGAAGTGATCTCACCAATGATCCAGACAGGATAAAATCCTGGGACCCACTGGATCCCCGCTGTACTAGAAAAAGACTCTGGTCAACTGGGAATATACAAAATTAAATTCTTACCGTGAATGAGGTGCGTTCACCTCGGAATCCCGGTGTAACTCCAACTTGATCTTAGAAAGGAACAAGCCGGTTTCCGCGCCCACAAATCCTGTGTCGATGTAAATAGTCTGAGGGTGATAGCAGAGCAGTCTGTGGAATGGAGATCACTTCATTTTCATAGAGGTGGAAACCATTCGAAAGAATTTTCAAAAATTTTGTTTTTAAAAGGACTTTAAGTAAATTAATAAATAAGTCATATTTTTGCACAAATTTTATGAAACCTAGTCCTTTCAACATATTTCCTACCCTTACTACTGTCATGGTATTCCATTGTCCTCTTATGACTGAAAGATGTAAAACAAAAACTTGTTTTATTTAAAATATGTCTTCATACAGATATTGTTTGTGGCATCTGGGGGATCATGTGACTTTTTCTTGTTTGGTTTTTCTGCTGAATTTCTATTACCAGTAAATAGTAGAATGATGATGAGCACGATGATGGGGAACGATAGTTTTTGATTGTTATTTGTAACATTTCGTTTATTCTCTTTAGTATTTTTTAATAACATTTCAGTTAAAACAAGTATATTTTTCTTGGTTATTTATTCAACATATATGTGCATGTTTCAATCTCTCAATGTAACTATTTGCATACATTCCCTCAATCACTTAAAATCTGTTTGAAAGTATGTATGTTGAATTTTGCAGATAAAACTATTTTGTGCTGACTGACTACAATAATCTTTCGTTTTCTTTCATTTACTTTTGTGAATGATTTTGTTTAATTTTGATGGCACAATTGGGATTTACATTTAACTGAATTTGATTTTTCAACACAAGAGTGAATATTTAAAGCAAAAAAAAAAAAAACTTTTTCAATAAACTTAATTAAAATTAATACTAGAAACTTAAATAAGTAGTTTCTTTCCTTATGTGTACATAAATACGTATGAACACGAAGGTCATATTAAAGAATTTTGCTAAAGTTTGGCTAGGATTAAAAACTTACTTTTTTCAAATATATTCAATTAATTTAAGTAGAAAAAAAATTTAATATTTTAAGCTTGTTTGGCAGTTTAAAGGTACAGTTGAGTAACATGTAGTTGAAAGTTGAGAATAGAAGTTGTACTTATGTTTTCTAAAGACCTTGAGAAGTAACTTTCGTAATGTTAAATTATAAATATTTTAGTTGTGCATTTGTAAGTTGCAATGAAACATTTATTTTAACAAGTTTTCAATACGATTAATGTTTTATTAAAGTTTCCAGTTTACTTATGAAACATTTTTAAGTTTTGTAGAGAAATTTCAGATTTTTAGTCATTTCATTCATGCATAAATATAAGGTGGAGTCAGTATATAGCTGATTACTTTTATTCGCTTGTTTGGTTGTAGCGTCTGTTTTTATATTCCAATATCTATGAATGTATATTAGGGTGGCCCTTAATAAACGAAAGTTGGATTTTTGCCAGTCTCACCCCCTATTTTGGTGAACATTGGTAAAAAATCATCCTGAATTATCTGGACTATAATATTCTGAATTGGATTTACATAAAATTTATATACAAAAACTCATATACAAGTAAATACGTATATATTTTAAGTAAAACTGAGCGTTTATTTTAGCATTTCTCAAAATACGTTAATTTTGTTTCTATATTCTCAAGCCACTAGAACATTATTATTAGTTATATATAATAAATATAAAAAATGTGGACTAAAATCTATAATGATTTTCATTCATCATACCAAAAATATTAAAGAGAAGTAAAATTTTCATACAAGTTTGTAAAATTAAAAGAAATATATCATATACGGAAATTTAAAAAAAAAAAAAAATGTAAAATTTATTATTTTGAAATATTGTGCAATTTGAATAGAAAATCTATTTAGATGTTGACATTAGTTCATATTGTACGGAATTTCTTAAAAAAATTATCAAAATCGATCAATTTAATTTTTAGTTTTTCTTACTCTTGTAATTTAGGGAAATAGAAATTTTGACTTTATGAAATTAAAAAAAAAAAAAATCTACAATTTTAGAAAAATTAAAAATTTGTATTTTCCAAAAAATAGTAATAAATCGTAAGATTCATAATCAAAAAGAAAATTAAAAAAAAAGGCTTGGAACCCAAGATATAGATTTTTAAAGTTTAGGAAAACAAAACTGGCGGGGTAGTTGTATGTAACTAACTCTATATACTCTTGACAAAAAATGCTGGAAGTACAAATATTCATACAAAACATCAAAAATAATACTATATGGTGTGTCAAAATAGATTTGAGAATGAAAACCGAATGCGAATGATGATTGCAAGAATGTGACAACGTGATTATTAAATGTGTAACTGTTTGCTTGTTTTATTTTGTGTTCAGTTAATATCTTTTTATATTTGTGTGGATATTTTGCTTGTGTATATATTTTTTAGGGCTTAAGAGTCTGGGGATAGATGGATATTTGTGAAGCATGATTTTGCCTAATGATTTTTTTTTTACCAATGTTCACAAAACTGGGGGTGAGGCTGGCAAAAATCCTTTTGTTTATTAAGGGCCACCCTAATGTTTACACATATAAATTTGTGCCCTGCTAATTTTAATAATAATTTGTAACAACTAACAACAATTCAATAGGAAAAGAGGAAAAATCTGCTACAATCGACAATGCTACTTTTTCTAACCCTGTCAACGCATTGGACAATGCTACTTTTTCTAACCCATTTGCTCCTCTACACTTCTAGCCAACAAACAAAAAATATAGATGTACATGTTTACAATAACCTTTTTATTATGGTATCTGTAATTATGTATATCTATGGTAATCATAACATGTTCATGTTACCATTCACATGATTGTAGCAATCATATATATGAATATATATATTTATGGCAATCATATTCATGATGAATCATTATATCATAATATGTTGTTCTCAGAGTATGATAAGTATTACATCATAAACATGGTTGCCGTAATAAAATACTAACTTGCTACAATCATACATATCGTCACCTTAATATAGAAAGGCACTAACTCGTGTTTTTTGTTAGCCCAGATTTTCGTTTATTTCGATAAATGTTCCGCTCATATATCATATTTAGCCAAAAAATCTCGACCTAAAAAAACACGAGTTAGGGCCTTTCTATATAAAGGTAACTATATATATGATTGCTAAAATCATGTAAATGATAAACTTAAATATATTATGATTATCGCAATCATATACTTAATTACAGTAACCATAATATTGTATAAGTACTTGTAAAAATTTTGAAATGGTAATTTTTTTTTATTCCAAACATTACTTAATAAAATGGGTTAATAAGAAATGTACTTCAAATTTGGAAATAATTTTTCATAAGAAGACAATTCGTTATCTCCCATTTGTTAAAAATGTTCACTCCAAATGTTTGAATTTCCTGTATAAAATATTCGAAAATCCATTAATATTGATATATCATTACTTTGTAATGGCTACAGCATATGGGTAGCATTACTTAGAATCAGTAAAGTAATGGGTGTCATAAAGAAGCCCTATAATGTACAAATGCTAATAACTTGGTTATTTTTCCTTTGATTTTAATGTTTTTAACCTTCTTAGAAGAATAATCCATGGAAATGAGGATTTATATATAAAACTTATTTAGAGATAAATATATGTAGATAACTATATAAATTATATATTTATGGGCGATAAAATCCTATTTCAGAAGGACATTTGTATGGGGAATTGGTGAAATAATAGACCAATTTCAGCCAGTTTCAATAGGCTTCGTCCTTGACCAAAAAATTTTATGTACCAAAATTTCCTTTTCCCACTATGGTATTGTAGGGTATACAAATCTAATATTTTTTACCCAATTTTGCAACTTTCAATCGACTTCCAGCATTGGTTCTAGATATCAAATTCTATAATGTTTCCAAAGCAAAAGGACAGGTCTAATGTAAATACACGCAAAAAAAAATATAGTTGTGCATGTTTACTGTTACCATTTCAACATTTTTAACAATATTATACTCACAGTAACTATATATATGATTGTGATAACAATAATATAGTTAATTTAGAATTCACATGATTGTATCAATCATATATATGGTTACTGAAAACAAGTATATGTTTGTGCCAACCATTTTTATGATGAATAATTTTATCATAATATGTTGTTCTCAGTTTATGATATCCATAAGCCGAGAGCAACATAATATGGTAAGTCCTTCATCATATAAATGGTTGTCACAAACATGTACTTGTTTACAGTAGCCATATATATGATTGATACAATCATGTGAATTGTAAATTAACCATATTATGGTTACAGTAACCATGCACAACTATGTTTTTTTCTGCGTGTACTTTTAACCAAAGAGTTATTATACAATAGTTCTTACATATAACCATTTATTATATTATTATGACTTAAAAATGAAAGATTTAAAATAGATGCCATATCCTTTGGACGCGGTTTTTGTTTTTAATAACTTATATGTACTTTTGAACGATACTTATCTGTCATTTACTCTCACTTAGTTATAGAAAATTATAGTATAAACAACAAAGTTTGTTTTTGCTTCTAAAATGTCTAATTTTGTACCAACAAAGCATCATATGCGGGAAGTTTTGCTTTGCTTCTTTAATTTCAAAAAAAGAAGTGACGCTGAAGCACATGGATTGCTCACCAAATCTTATAGTGAATGTGTTTCATCGGTTTCATCTTGACAGAGATGGTTTGTCCGGTTCAGAAGTGGTGATTTTGACAAAGATCGCCCAGGCCAGCCAAAAAAGTTTGAAGACCAAGAATTGGAGGTATTACCCAATGAAGATTGTTGTAAAACTCACCAATATCTTGCCAAATCATTAGGAGTTGCTCAAGCATCAATTTCAAAACGTTTGCAAGCAGCAGGATTCATCCAAATGCAGGGAAATAGGGTATCATACGAATTGAAGCCGAGAGAACTTGAACCTTGAATTTGCATGTCTGAAATGATGCTTGAATGCTATGAAAGAAAATCATGTTTGCACCGAATCATTTCCAAAGCGTAAAGGAGCCCATAGACACATACTGCCGATGAACCCTTCGTATACGTGTGTGATTGATATTTTACAACACACCTACCAATCATCATTTAAAGAACAAAAAAAATTATTATTTTCTATTTTTCAGTAACTAAAATGTTAAATTTAAAAATTATATTTCATAAAAATGAAAAAATGTATACTATTGTTCATTTGAACAACTGTCAGCAGTACGAGTTCATTTCAAAATCAAAACTATTTTGATTTTTCATACTGCATTGTCTGCTTATTGTGTCTATGGGCCCCTTAAGAGATCACACACGCAGAAAGAAATATAGTTGTGCATTGTTACATTGTAACCATTTCAACATTTTTAACAATATTATAGTTACAGTAACTATTTATATGTTTGTGACAACCATTTTTATGATGAATTATTTTATCATAATATGTAGTTCTCAGATTATTATATTCATAACCCCAAGGCAACATAATATGGTAAGTCCTTCATCAAATAAATGGTTGTCACAAACATATACGTGTTTACTGTAACCATATATGTGGTTGATACAGTCATGTTATTGTAAAAATATTGTTAAAAATTTTGAAATGTTTACAGTAAACAAATGTTGAAATGGTTACAGTAACAATGCACAACTACATTTTTTTTCTACGTGCATGTGAAACCCGGCCAACCAGCCGAATCGACACCAAAGCCAACTATCCGTGGCGCTAAGGAATCCTCTGTATATGGTGGGAACAAAAGGCTATGAGCTGCAGAAATCTGAGTAGTTCTTTTGGCTCGAGGGTATATATGCGTTTGTACTGATGTTTGTAACGCCCAAAAATATTAGTCAAACACCAAATTTAAAGTAATCATTTAAAGAATAATTTTCTGAGTCGATTTAATGTCCGCCCGGCCGTCCGTCCTGGTTCGCTGACTGGCTATATAAACTGTGTGCCTATCGAAATTAGTTAAAAACGATATATTATTTCAACTGGCTCTCATACAAACGTCCTCCGGAAATAAGACCTTTTTTGTCATAAATGTCTGATTTATTTATCTTTCGTTTCAATTTTTTTGAAGATTAATCCATAATTGACCATAGCTCCTATATTTAAAAGAAAAATCCATCTTTACCTTCTTTCTTAAACAAGTACTTGTTTAAATGTAGGTATATTAAATAGAAATCTTATTTAAATGCTTTAATATTATGAAAACCCAATTAAAAAGAGAATAAAGCCTACAAAAAAATACCAACATTTATTAAAGCTATAAAATATTTATAATTAATGAAATATGATGCAAAAAATAATCAAATTTTTCATTTAATATTTTGCTTAAATAAAATATTAGGGAAATAAAATTAAATATAACCATTATGACCATGAGTCGTTAAACCTTGAAAGAGAAAAAAAAATTCCAACAATTTTATTCATACGTACATACATACGTACATACATTTGACAATTTACATAATATTAAAATATTTTTATGACCGTTTGGTACTTAATTTCAGCAAATATATAAAACATGCTCTTGCATATGAGTGCTAAAGTAAAATTCATATAAATAAAAAATCTACCAAAAATAGATACTTGAAATCTTACTACTCTTTCACATACTTAGCATACCAGCCCATCCATAAATGTACCTAGCTAGCACTTTCATACTAAAATATTATACTTAACCAAAAAGTATATTATGAAATAAAAACAAACCATTGTATGTTAGTAACAGTGGTTAGATGTCTGGTTATTTTCCTCTTTCACATCAGACACACATACATACATACTTGTATAAACTCATAAGTATGCACATAATATTTTAAGCTAATTTCATACATAAATATTTCATCTCTACCTCTCTCAGTTTTTAAACCAAAAAGGAAAAATACTTATGTAATATAATATTTTTGCACAAACCAGCCGAAAAAAAGCTTACAAAATAAACAAAACGAAAAGAATCCTGAATTAGAAATGCCTTTTTGAGACTAAACAACTCTTTAAAAGGAATAGAATGAGAGGGCATTTATACTTATTTATGCAACTGAAGATGAATAATAAAAGAAAACTTGCTAAAATGGATTAGATTTTAAAGAATATAAATATGCATTACAAAGCAACATTTTGTATGTGTGCAAGTGTATTTAAACAGACAAATGAAATGTTGCCAACAACATTTATCGTCTATACTTAGATGGAGATGTGTTACACTGCCAACATTTTGAAATATTATATTGTTGCCTTTGAAAAGAACTAAATAAATGACTGAATACACTCATATAACATTAAATTATTATTATTTATTTTTTTTTTTTTTTCTAAATAGAGCTGAAAATTTATTACCATTTTACTGTAACACAGTTACATAAATGTGATAATACTTTTCAATAAGCTTAAAAGCCATTACACTAGGTCTTTATGTAATGAACACCATTGTCGGGAAGTATTTAAAATGAAAACTTAGCGAGAATAATTTAAATAAAATATCTCAGACAAAAAGCTAAGTAATGATATTGTTACGAATTTACAATAGCGATTTGAATTTAACGGTCTGTAACGACTGCCTGCAACATTCATCAGTAGAAGCTTCTACTTATAAACAATGTTGATAGCATGTGGTTATTAGTATTGTTTGTAAGTATGGGAACACTAAATGATTAAGCTGCTAACATTAACATCGAAAGCTCTAGAATTCGAATGTACTAGTTTGGTCGTTAAGAGCATCGTGAGTGGAGTTTATCATGGAAAATTTCATGAAAAGGATATGGTCCTGTAAGCGTGGTCGTGGTGGCCATTTGGCTAATGTTGTTTTTCATTATTAACGGCACAACTTCCTCTTTATTGTGAAATAAACATCCGATCATTTATCTCGAAAAATTCCATTTTTCTTTGAATACCCAAATAACACCTCTTGTTGGAAAACCCTTTACAACACTCATTTTCGTCTATGTTACTAAATATTATATAAGTTTGAACAAACTTAAAATTAAATTTAGAGTTTAATCTTTTATTATTTTAAAAATCAATTAAAATTGATTTCATGGAAAATTTATGGGGAAAAGAAAAAAGTACATAAAAACAACAGTCATAAATTATTATGCAGTAAGAATAAAAAGTTAATCTTTTTTTTCTAGTCGCCTTTTCATGAAGTTTACAAGATGTTCAGTTATATCTTTAGTAATTTCTCTACCACTCTCCTTTTAAAGAGGGTTCGGAGTTCGTCCTTAGATGAAATGCTTAAGTTTATTCAAACTTATATATTTCTTTCACTAATTATAATATTTGGCTTCATAGATGAAAATGCGTGTTGTTTACCAAATTTTTTACTCTGACTGTATATAAGTTTGTAATTCCGTTAGTAATTTCTACATTTTTCATTTGCGACCCCATAAAGTAGCGGAGTCGATATACCCATGTCCGTCTGTTGGTTGAAATCAACTTTCCAAATCCCCTAAATAACTTACAAACATGATTGATACATCAATATATCGTGAGCTCTTTCAATTCGGTTGCTATTTGAAATCGAGAAAATCAGAGATATAAAGAAAAAACCAGGACAACCCCGATTTTTGGCCTATTTTTGATCTATATCTGGATTACTAAGTCATTAATATAGACAATATGGATATCCAACAGTAGATATTTCAAAGACCTTTGCAACGGCGTATATAAGGCCGTTTTTTTTTTTTTGCAAATTCTTTTCACAAATAATTTAATTTTTTTTTTAAATTAAAAAAAAAAATAAAAAAAATAAATTAAAAAAAATTTTTCCCTAAAATTGTTTCGTTAATAAATTAAACAAAATATTGAAAAAAAAACTTCTTATCTCCAAAAATATTTAAAATTTTTTTTAAAGTATAATTTGGTGAAGTTACTTGCTTTTGACATTAATTAGATGACATGGACACCAACGTCATGTGGTTTCAACAGGACGGCGCTAGGTGTCACACATCTCATGCCACATGGACATTCTTCAAGAGCAATTTGGGGCATGGCCATCCTACATGGAGGTGATATTAACTAGCCACCGAGATCATTCGATTTGACCCCGTTAGACCTCATGGGGTTTTCTTAAGTCACAGGACTATGCGATTAAGCCGCAAACCCCAGCGACCCTCGACCAACATAAGCTATGCCATCGTTAAAATTTAGGCTAATTTATGCGCCAGATTCATAAAAATTTAAACATTTCGGATGTGCGCCACCCAGCGAAGCCATTGCTACCTTTAGCATGATGTTACTTATATTTCATACATAAATAGATAGATAGGCCTTTCAAACGAATTAAAATGTCAATGATGTCTTACACACACTTTGTTTTATTTACATTTAAAGATATGAATCGTTTATTAAAATAACCTTTATAAGAAAAATCAACAGGACTACCTCGATTTTTTGCACCATAATTTTATCTGCTGTTTATCTGCTTCAGCAAAAAAAGATCAGAAAGTTTTGGTATTATAAAAGGGTAAAATCGGTCAAGTAAGACCAGAGATATGGAAAAAAATGTGAGACAATCTACCAAAAAGCTGATTTTTTTACTTTAAATATATTGCAGATAATACCATTTAATTGTCATTCCTTTAACAAAAGAACAAACTCTGATGAAAATGGTAAGAATAAGTTTATGATTTCTCCTAGCCCCCATACAAATTTCTTCCAGAAATATGGCTCTATGGTACATAAATGCATATTAAATAGCAGTTCCCATACAAAAGTCAGCAAATAAAAATTCCATGTAAAAATAAATCACAGAATAATATATTGTGTGAATCGGTTCATATTTGTCCATATCCTCCATATACAGACCTCTACCCAGCAAAAAATAATTATAATTCGGATGCAATATAAGTGTTCGGAAGTAATACAATGCTTCTATTATAGCTGCTCGCTGTAAAAGCTTACAGAAATACAGCAAAGAGGCAGTAATGTAAGGGAGACATTTGCTATTTTAATATTGGATGCAAAACTAATTGCTTTTATGCAGCTGCATTTCCGTAAGCTTTTACTATTAGGAGCTATAATTTAAGACAGGATGCACAGTTTTTTGCTGGGCTACACTCATAGCTGTCATAATAGGACAACTTTCGATAAAAATCCATTAACCTAAATAAATGTTTTTCTAAATATCGATAATCAACATTGTACACAGATGAGTTGTACATATGTATGCAAAAATAATACTACTGAATTTTCTGATAATCTGTCTGTAATTACTATAGCTTCCATATGGTTAACTCTAACAACCACAAAACTGTTGTAAATGTCGCTATTGAGACGAAAATAAGAAAATTACGGTCTGTAGCTTAAATTGTTGGTTCTTTCAACAGTTTTAAAACTAGTTTCTATTATTAAATCTTGTTAAACTAAGAAATATTAAATTTAATTTATGTGTGATAAACTTTAATCTATAATAAACCCTTCAACGGAAATGGTGTTGTAACTGCTTAGGCCATACCTATATCTATGTACTTTCATTTAGACACAAAAAGCGAGAGAAAATGTTATTAAATATGAGTAACAGTATACATTTATTATACAATTTTACTTTTATTATACCATCCACCTGTATCTAACAGACAGACATACATACACACATTAAGGTGGCCTCTATTTTTCACTTTTTGGATTTTTGATGTTCCCAAGCTCTCAAATTGTTCTCCGTCCTGTAAAGGCAAAATTCGGTAAATTAGCGCAAAATCAGAGTTTTAGGTGAAAGTACACAGAGAAAACAGATTCGTGATAGTAACCGAATTTGTTACCAATCGAATGATTCGGAATGATCCTATCAACAAAAAGTCAGTTAATAAAGAAGAATTTCGGTTGTAGCAACCGAAAACACGGCGGGGGTGTTTCTCCTCTTCTAGTGTCGGTCCAATATATTGGATAAAGAACAAAATATGCACCCTGGACTACGTAAATATATTGCAAAGCATAATACTTTCATTTGCTGAGCAAGAGATGCCCTTGAAATTTTTTTTAACAAATCTAAACTTGACTAATATACTTAAAAAATTTGAAAAAAAGCTCTCGTTTCTATTATTTTGTCCAACATTGTAGCTAGATCGTCTTACAATTGCATAAGGACCCAGAATATATACTTATGTGCATCAGCGACAAATATTTTGAGGTGTCTTATTGAATATATTTGGGTAACAACCAATCGACAAAACCTATAAATAGTGCTACAAATCGTTACATTTATATAGATAGACCCTAACTCGTGTTTTCTTTCTTGTAAGACCAGATTTTCGTTTATTTCCATATATCATATTTAGCCAAAAAATCTTGACTTAAAATAAGCACGAGTTAAGGCCTTTCTATATTAAGGTAACGAAATATGCTATCGAAAAAAATAAATAAGAAAAAGAATTTGTTCAGATTTCTTTATTTTTTTTTTCATGTCGCGTTCTGGGGCTTGGTAATGTTCATATGGATGACATTTTTTGATGTTAAATTGTATTGGGTAATAGAACTCCGAAAATTTCTATATTTTATATATAAGTATCTGTGGGTAAATGAAAAATAAAATTAATATTGTTACTTTGACCCAAAACTATAAAAAAATTTGCAACTTCTAAACATTATCTAATTTTCATAAAATTTTTAGCATTTGGTTTCTAGATGATGGATAGCAATTAAAATTATAGAAAATCCAAAAACCTCATATAATAAGGGCCACCCTAATGTACACACATAACTCATTTATTTATATGTGTAAGTATAAATTAATGTGTGTGTAGATTTGACTAAAAAAATAACAATTTATGTATACAATTTTTGTATTTGAGTGCCTAAAGGTATTTCAAATATTTTTAACTTTTCAAACACACATACAGGGGTACAAAAAGAGGTTAAATTTTTGTTGCTATTAAGCAAACAGCAAAAAAAAAAAAAAATATAAAAATAAAACGAAATATATTTGTTCCATTTACCTAAACAATTTTTTCACTTTCATAATAACAGCAGGCAAAAAATTGCTATCATCAGATTGTATTAAAATAACCCAGTGATAAATATCAATTTATTCTATAACTATTGTTTAATTCACAAAAGATCTCTTATCAGTCATATTGTCATAATGTCCTAATATATCACGACTCGGCGGCTCGCCTTAACCGACTTTTAGGTATTGGGTGTTGGTCTCTGCTGGTTCGTTACGATAACAATAAACATAGCATAGAAAGTAGTATTATTTTAGGACATTTTTTGCTTGAAAGCAATAAGAACCATTTTGAAATATTAGGACATTATGACAATATGACATGATAAAAGACCTTGTGAAGTGACCAATAATATATTTGGACTAAAATCCTAAATCTTATAATAATAAGTTGCTCTTAGATTATGTTTTTCCATAAGACTAGACACAGTCGAATGTAACCCTCTCACTTCTTTTTATTGCTTTTGTAGTTCAGTACCACTGAAAACAAAATTTCAAATTGTTTTTGTTCCAAAATATTTACCCTGGTTACAATGTTAATAAAAAAAGAATTTAATAAATATATCTGGAATACTTAAAATGTTGCCAATTTTTTTTTGGAGAATTTCTGTTTTTCTCTTTATTTACCTTCACGTGCACTTCAAAACACACATCATTTTTCAAGCAGATTTATTTTCATCAGTCATGTGTCAATGCTTTAAAGACAAATTCTCTATTCTTCTTTATGACGCCAAAAAAAAAAAAGAAAGAAAGAACGTTCGCATTTACACACTCACGGAAAATGATTTCCCTTTTTTTTTTTATTATTTTGCTTAGATTTCAGATGCTTTATGTAAATACGTGCTTTATACGCACTTTACTCAATTTGACATTTTCTCATATATACCCAGCAGTTCTAGGAGTCAGTCCCGAACTAGTGATTTTAGCCATCATTTAATTACAAGCATGTCCTATGCAGGGGATCAATTGACACTTTTTGACTACAAAGAGATTGTCTAATAGCTGGTCCAAAGAAGTCAACACATTGGATTTACACACTGGTTAAATAGTGTAAGTTACCTTACTAGCTACCTAACTTGTAGCAAGATAACTAGTTATTTTAACATGTACGGCTGGTTATTGACTTCGTATAGTTAGCCAAGAAGGATATATTATAGGCATTCCAATAAACGATAGGTTGTAAAAAAACTTTTCTTCCACAACTCTCCAATGGATTGCTTCTAGTGGGTAAAACAACTACTTTCTAAAGGCAGTACAAAATAAACGTTAAAAGTGACTTCACTATAGGTTACTAAGAGACACTAAAGTGACTATTGACTTCATGCTATGTTACATGGCATATCAGCATACTTATGCAAATATAAAAAATAACTGTGTGAGAATTATATCAAAACAACTTGTATAAAACCAGTTTGAACGAATTACTCACAAAACGTTTAAAGTGACTACACTCCAGATTACTTAGAGACACTTAAGTGACAATTGTCTTCACGCTAGATTAGCTGGGATATATAAAGTAACCAATTGTCTTCTCTCTGCACTACAAACAGCACATACGTGTCAAATGACCAAAATATATATAAATTGGAGTCAGCCAAGTGATAAGACATTGGTGACATTTACTGTCTATAAGGGATACATTGACTACTTACTTAACTGCTGGGTACTATATTGTATTTGTGTGTGTGACAATGACAGTTAGAGTGAGTGTATTTGTGAGTTTAAGAAATTTTTTCTTATTTGCTTTATTCTACCTTAAAAAGTGGAGGTTTTAAGCGAGATTTTTTAACACTTTATTGTTGTTTATTTTATAAATTTATTATAAGATCACATTAAGTAGATAATTTAACAAACTTACAAAGGCATTCATTCATTCAAAAAAAAAGGTGTATGAAGAGTAAAAGGCTCGGAGAAAGTAAGTCGAAAAGGTACATTTTAAAGTACAAGTAAGTATTTGTTGAAAGATTTATATTTTATATTAAATTTGCAACAAATTGCTATAATTTATAAAATGAGGTTAAAATTTTCAAATAAATAAAAATTAGGTGGAATAAAACATATGATTAAGTTAATAAAGTTTAAATAAAATAACTTTAAATAAATTTAATTTGGTTTTTGAGCCAAAAAGTCGTCAATAGTTTTTTTATTTTTATTTATTAACAATACTGTTATGACAATTTTTAGATCATGCACTGTGCTTACAATATGATATCAAGCTTGACAAAATTATTAAATCAACAAGACATCGGCCCTTATCTTAAAACATGGTTGTGGCAAACATAATCTAAGAGCAACATATTATGATAAGATTTATGATTGTAGTCCAAACATATTATGATCATTATTAGTATCATATAATATCACAATATGTTCTGAAATAATCATATTATGATATAAATCAATCAAAGTAATCATATTTATGACCAAATTAAACCATATTATGATCCATAGAAATCATATTATTATCAAAATTAATTTTTTGAAATACAAAAAGGTAATAAATTCCCAATTAAAATATTATTGATAAATTCACTGAAATTTCTTGTTATTGTCTTTAGGAAAGTTAAAGATATTAATAAAACTAGAGAGCGAGTGAGAATTACAGACATTCAAAATGTACTTATAAAAATAGCATAGGTTAGACAAACACCAACACTCACAAATGGTAAACACTTATATTTTGTTTGCACCTTAAACATATTATGACTACGCATATTATGACTACGCGTTTGAGACATGTCTTTAGCATAAACAATTTTGGCAAAATGGAATTTTTTTTAGATTTCAAACTTGAGGGGTGTTCAAGTAGGAAAAGGGAAATTGGTACTTTTCTTATCGACATTAAAGTTAGCTGATATGTATCTGAGTGAAATTAGTGTTAGAAATAGGGGATAATATTTAGGTACTAAAATGTGAGAACTGAACTATAGGTACTTTTTTATTGTTCTGATGGTAATTTTCTATAACAATGGACTTAAAAACATGAAATTAAACATATATAGTCCTAAGTGAGTGATAATTGTAGGGGGAGACTTTTTGGTACCTTTTCTTTATTCGAATGGTACTTTTTGTCATTTCTACAATAATGAAACTAGAAACATGAAATAAAGGTTATATGGAACCGAGTGAGTGGGAAACCACAAGTGTGGGCTTTTTGGTACTTTTTCTATATTCTAATGGTACTCTCTGAAATTTCTATAACAATGGACTTAGGAACATAAAATTAACCATATATGGTTCTAAGTGAGTGAGAATTCTAGTGGGAGACTTTTTTATACTTTCTCTAATGATTAATAAACATGAAACTAGAGACATGTTATCCTGAATTAGTATTAATTCGCAATGGGTACTATTTATTTCATCCAATTGGGGTGGCGAAGTGCACCGGGTCAGCTAGTATAATATGTTTACCTATTTATCATTATTTAGTTGTTCAAAATATAATTATGATTCGCTGAACAATATTAATATTTATAAATGCGATTAAAATATAAACGTTTACAGTAACTAAAATATTGTTGCAATTAAATTAAAACAACAACCTATTTTTTCTCTGCGTGTGGTTTTAAATTTTAAATTCACTTTGGTTTGTATTTTATCGAAGTTCACAATTCAAATAATTAATTGACAATATATATGTCACAGTACTACTTATTGACCTTAGTTTCAATATGTTTTCCAAAAAACCTTTTCATTTGAATGCAGGATATTGAAGCAAAAAATTTATCTCGATCAAAGGATATCTTCCATTTTCTAAACACTTTCCCAAATTATAAGACATTATATGGTCGAAAAAGGCTTCTATTTTTTGTCGCGTTCTTGATCCCATGTTTATTACTAATATATTGAAAACAATAAAACGACAAAACCTTAACTATTAAAATTACGTGAGGGAAATATATGTTGCGTAGTCAAAAAGTCAGACTAAAGGTTGTAAAAAACAAATACAAATACTCGAACATGGCAACTGTCAATAGAAACCTATATTATTGTTCTTGAGTTTACAAAATTGATGGTTTCATCGCTGATTTTTAGATTCTGTCAAAAACCAGTTCTAATTTTTCGCACTCTGGATACCACGATTATTTCTAATATATTGGAATCAGAATAACTTTAATTTAAAATCATCGCAGAAATACTGATGTTCCAATTCGCAGATTTCTGCATTTTTTTAGATGCAGTCGAAAATGAGTTCTATTTTTTGTCGCGTTCTTCATACCACATTTATTGCTAATATACGGGAAGCAGCACAACTTTAGTTTAAAAATCATAGCATAAAAAATTATGTTTCAATTCGCAGATTTTTACATTTTTTTAGATGCAGTCGAAAACGAGTTTTATTTTTTGTCGCGTTCTAGATCCCACGATTATTGATAATATATTGGAATTAACACAACTTTAATTTAAAAATCATCGCATAAGAAAATGATGTTCCAATTTGCAGATTTTTGTATTTTTCAATTTATTGTCGCGTTCTGGATACCACATTTAATGTACAGGAAGCAACACAACTTTAGTTTAAAAATCATCGCATAAAAAAAATGATGTTCCAATTTGCAGATTTTTGAATTTTTTTAGATCCAGTCGAAAACGAGTTAAATTTTTTGTCGCGTTCTGGATCCCAGGTTTATTGTCAATATATTGGTAGCAATAAAACGAAAAAACCTAACTTATTGAATTTACTTGAACTTATCTTATTGCAAACGTGACGGAAATATATGTTGCGTTATTAAAGTCGCGTACTAAATCATACTGAAGGCTGTAAAAAAAAAAACAAATGCAAATATTTGAATATAACAACTATCAATAGAAAGCGATATTATTATACTTGACTTTCAAGACAATATTTTTACATTTTTCTAGCTGCAGTCGAAAATTAGTTTTATTTTATGTCGCGTTCTGGATCAAACGCCTCTTGCTAATGTATTGGAAACAACACTACGACAAAACCCATATTATTGAATTTGCTTGAACTTAACCTTATTACAAACGTGTCCGCAAAATATGTCGCATTATAAAAGTCGCGTGCTACATCAAACTAAATGTTTTAATTCATTGACATTAATTTATTTGTATTTATGTTTTGTATTATTGTAATCGTGAAAATATAAATAAAAATTTATATTTTCCGTTTAAATATTTGGTCATTTTACAAGGTCTCTTATCAGTCATATTGTCATAATGTCCTAATATATCAAGACTCTGAGGCTCGGCTTAACCGACTCTTAGGCATTCGGCGTTGGTATCTGCTTGTTCGTTACGATAACGCAACAAACTTAGAAAGTAGTATTATTTTAGGACATTTTTTGCTTGAAAAGCAATGAAAACCATTGTGAAATATTAGGACATTATGACTTGATAAGAGACCTTGTGAATTGATCTATTGTTTATATATAAATTTTTGTAGTAAATCCTGGAGTAGACTGAGCTTAACCCAACTGAGAGTAGAAATGCGTTGTTGCAGCTTATTTTCTAATATTCAATTGATGATTGTTTCTTTGGCTAGCGTATTTACGATTTTGTAATTTAAAAACTTCTAGGACATGGTAAACCCTTTTACATCTGGTGTCAAAATTGTCCAAGATAGCAAAGTCAAATTTGTTTATTAAAATCATTTATTGTATTTTATTGAATCATAACAATTAGAAATATAATAAATTTATTTTACTTTTACTTATCTCATGATAACCTTGCAAATTAAAACTATTTTGTAATACATACATAGAAGAATTTAACCCTTTAAATAACGATAAAAAATATTCCACGTAAAAAACTTTCGTTTTGAAAAGCGTTAATTTTTGTAAAAATCAATATAAATTCTAAAATGTTAGTTAGTTTTTGCAAATATTTTGTAGAAATTTAAATTAAATTCAATGTAGCTAAAAATATTTTAAAAAACTTTTTTTAATTTTAATAATTTTGTCAGTAAAAATATACTTTTTAAAGTTCTTTATATCTGTACACTACTACATGAGATCCCAAATCCTTGGAAAATTGCCACCAAATAATTTTGTCCACTTGGATTTAAATTTGGTAACACTGTGTCATGTTGCAACTTTCATTTAGTTTTTTTCTTCTTATAATAAGGGATTATCTACCCTTTTCTAGTGACTATAGCAACATTTAATTATTGTCAGTTTGTGTTTTAGGAGAAATAAGTTATCTTTTTTTAAATTAATTAATGTCATTCCTTATGTCACTTTAACATTTTTCCTTAGCATTGCTTTTAGTTTTTGTTTATGTAACGTTAAAGGATTAAAATGTTGCCAACCAAGAAGAAAAAAGTGAGCTGCTCCACAATTTTGGGTTAATAAAAGTGAAACATTGTAGAACAGAACAACGTGATTTTATTGCTGAACAATATTTAAAAAATAATGAAAGTTTGGCGGTCACAGTTCGAGAATTATGTCCACAATAGGGTCGGAATAAATTGCAAAATTTCATGAAGCTTTCTACTCACTGAAGATTTACGTCTCCAAGCTTATGAAGTTTAATTGACACAAGAACTGAAGCCTAGTGATCATAAACAGCCACGAGATGTCGTTGAATGGATTATTGAAAATCAACAAGAGGATGGTGATTTTGCGAGCAAATAATCAATAACTGTCGAAACAAAAATTCATCCACAACGTTTCATTATTTGGTGGAGATTTTAGGCTGGAGGTATATTTGGATTAAACTTTTTCGAAAATGAGGCTGACTGTTATTCATGTTCGATATATGAGACTGCATGATAACAGAGTTCTTTCTGCAGCAATTAAATCCTACTGATCACAACTCTGTATGTGCTCAAATGCCAGAGATATTAATCGGTTGTCTGAGATTCAAGTCGATTTTTAATTAAATTTCAAAAATCTTTAAAATAGTCAGCCAGTTTGAAATATTTTTTTCCTTTAATTTGTAGCACTAGTAGCACTAATGACGCCAATAAAAAGTTGTATTCATTAAACTATTTTTAGTTACTGATGAGTTCTCTTAACCCTGAAAAAATCAGCATCAATCTAACTTGTTTATTTAAATAGTTTCTATTTAAATAATAAATTAGCTTACTTATTATATGACAACTTTTAAAATTTACACATAATCATCATGCTAAACCTAAAACGTCTTCATATCATAAATCCAACTCATCCAACATAAACTAATAAGAAATATGTGTAAATGTACATGATATTATGATGATAAGCTGACATAAAATTGACTCTTTTAAAAAATACTTCTTTCTTCCTTCCTCATCCTCTTAATTAATAAGTTTTAGAGGCAAAGAAGAAGGAAAAAATAAAATAAATTATATTAAAATGTCATTCATTCTCTAAGACTTAGAGATGGATTTTCTTTTCAAAATGAATGAAGGTTTTTATACATGAACGTCTTTTTTATTTCCTTCTTTTTCCTCTTAAAGCTTTAAAAGGGTTTCTTATAGTTTACAGCAATAAAAGTGAGAAAATAAAATTGCTTTATCATGTTGTAATAATAATAATAATAGTTTAGAAATTTTGTGGTTTTTGAAACAGCAGACTGGTGGTAGAATTTAGTTGGAGAATTCTCAACAGGTTTTTCCACAGAAAACTCCACCGAGAAGGATGCCAGACAAAGTCAATGGCAAATTGTCAATTTGGTTTTGTTCATGTTCTACTGTTGCCCTCTTCCTACACAACGTTTGTTATCAGTACTTCGTGATTGTGCTAATCAAGTGACTGAAAATTTAAATTCAAATCAAAATTTAGAGGCTTTGTCTAAACAAAATCTACTGCATATAATAATCATACTAAAACTTTTATCCAGTATTGTCACGTTCTCTATAGTAAGATTACCTTTAACAAAAACAAATGTTTTTATTATTTTAGATGCATACTTAGCTGAGTAAAACGTTTGCCGAAAGATGAAAGGAGGAACTAATGCGAAGACATGCACCAAAATATAAAGAATATTATAATAAAGCAGCTGGGAAGACGCCCTGAAGATCTTTTGAAATTGGAAAAAATAAATAGCTGAAAGAAAACGGGTAAAAATATTGTACCAGGCAGAAAAAGTTGGGCGCTAGAAAAGCACATTTTTCTAAAGAAAAATAAAATTTTGAGCTTTTTACCTGCAAGCAAACAATAAAGAAAAACAGCAAAAATGTCAATAAATGCATTGCAAGTGGCTTTAGTTAATGATTAAAACTAGTTGAAGCTCTATATACAAAATATGACAAACTACTTAATAAAAAATAAACACGAAGGTTTTATTGAAATTACTTGCACTAATCCTTATTGCAAACGTGACTGAAAAATATGCCGCATTATAAAAGCATGCTTTATTATACCAAAGGTTGTAAGAAACTATTGCAAATATTTGAACATCAGTAGAAAGCTATTTGATTAAACTTTAGTTTTAAAATAATCGCTTAAAAATAAATCGGAGATTTTTCAATTTTTTTGACACATTAGTAAATGAGTTTTATTTGTCACGTTCTGGATCGCAGGTTTATTGCTAATATATTGGAAACAACAAAACCTAAATTTAGTTACGTTCTAAGTTGGACTAAAGTTTTTAAAAAAGTTTATGCAAATATTTGAACATGACAACTGTCAACAGCAACTCACATTTTTGTACTCTAATAAACAATAATCGCTTAAAAAATGTATGTTCCAATTCGGTGATTTTTGGATTTTTCTAAATGCTGTTAAAAACGTGTTCTATTTTTTGTCGCGTTCTGGACCCCATCTTATTGAAAATATATTGGAAGCAACAAAAATTTTGTTTAAAAATAAACGCTTAAAACAATTGTGTTCCAATTCTCAGATTTTCACATTTTTCCAGACACAGTCGAAAACGATTATATTTCCTGTCGCGTTCTGGATGACAAGTTCATGAATAATATATTGGAATCAACACAACGACAAAACCAATCTTATTGAATTTTCTTAGAATAATTATTATTACAAACGTGACGGCAAAATATGTTGCGTTATAATAGTTGCGTTCTAAATTATACTAAAGTTTGTTTAAAAAAATTTATGCAAATATTTGAACACGACAACTGTCAACAGGAAACCACATTTTTGCACTATAATAAACAATAATCCCCTAAAAAAGTATGTTCCAATTCGGTGATTTTTTGCATTTTTCTAAATTCTGTTAATAACGAGTTTTTTTTTTTTTTTTTTTGTCGCGTGCTGGACCCCATCTTTATTGAAAATATATTGGAACGAACACAGATTTTGTTTAAAAATAAACGCTTAAAACAATTGTGTTCCAATTCTTAGATTTTCACATTATTCCAGACACAGTCGAAAACAATTATATTTCCTGTCGCGTTCTGGATGACAAGTTCATGAATAATATATTGGAAACAACACAACGACAAAGCCAATCTTATTGAATTTTCTTTGAATAATTTTTATTACAAACGTGACGGCAAAATATGTTGCGTTCTAAATTTTACTAAAGTTTATTTAAAAAAATGTATGCAAATATTTGATCATGACAACTGTCACTAGGAACCCACATTTTTGTACTCTAATAAAAAATAATCGCTTAAAAAATTTATTTTCCAATTCGGTGATTTTTTACATTTTTCCAAATGATGTTAAAACGAGTTCTATTTTTTGTCGCGTTCTAGACCCCATCTTTATTGTAAATACATATATTGGAAACAACACAAATTTTGTTTAAAAATAAACGCTTAAAACAATTATGTTCCAATTCTCAGATTTTCACATTATTCCAGACACAGTCGAAAACAATTATATTTCCTGTCGCGTTCTGGATGACAAGTTTATGGATAATATATTGGAAACAACACAACGACAAAACCAAATTTATTGAATTTTCTTGGAATAATTATTATTACAAACGTGACGGCAAAATATGTTGCGTTATAATAGTTGCCTTCTAAATTATACTAAAGTTTATAAAAAAATCAATGGAAATATTTGGAAAGGACAACAGGAACCCACATTTTTGTACTTTAATAAAAAATAATCGTTAAAATAAAGTATTTTCCGATTCGGTGATTTTTCTAAATGCTGTTAAAAACAATTTATATTTTTTGTCGCGTTCTCGATCCCATCTATAAACAACACAAATTTAGTTTAAAAATACACGCTTAAAGCAATTGTGTTCCAATTCTAAGTTGAAAACAATTCTATTTATTGTCGAACATGACAACTGTACTTGTGTTTTGAAATGTATGAATTTTTACATTGTTTTGACTTCTAGTTTTTGTCGTTCTGTATCCCATGTTTATTGCAAATACATTGGAAACAACATAGCACTAAACTAAAATTTTTAAATATTTTCAACAAAACCAACTTGGTACTGCAAAAAGTTGGCCAAACATTCAAATTTCTGCCGTCAAACTGATTCCAATGTTATTAAACAGTATGGGAAGAACTTTTCCGTTGATAGAAAACATGGTTCAGGTAGAAGGAATGGTTCACAAGATGTTTATAAAGCCAAACAAATAGAAAGCATTTTCAAAAGAGCTCCAAACACATCCAGTAGGCAAGCAGTCCGGTTAGCTCAATACTCGGACTATTTGGTACGAAATGTTAAAGCCAATGCAGTTTTAAAAACATCTGCTAAAAATTTAGAGGCCAAAGACAGAGCACGCAAATTGAAATCAAATTTTATACAAAAAATATACCTGGGGGTCGATTCTGGTTCTGTGAAACGGGGAAATGAAGAAAAACTTTTCATTTTTGTTTTCATAACAACTATTCATATTTTCATTTCACAATTACACAAATTGTGATTCTCGTTCTTTTAATGAGAAAGTGAAACTTTTGTATCTATGTTAATAAAATGTTAAAGTCAAATGCAGATGTCGAAGCTTAGCAGTTTTAAACCGGCTCTAAGCCGCAAATGAGTTTTTTATTTTAAATGCTGTTTTATTGCGCTTGTTGTTTTGATATTAAAACATTTGAATTTATTTATAACTTTTTCACTAAACGAGAATCAGAAACTCTGTGAAAATATTGTTACGTTTTTACCTTTTAAAAACGTGGGTTTATTTCCTTTAAATAAACCGGATACTTTTGATTGCAAATAAAAGCAGTTTTAGTAGTTTAAAATTGTAACAGCTCTTTATTTATTTAGAATGTACAACAACAACAGAATTAAATAGTCACTCAGTGTCTTTTTACACGTTTATCAATTCGCAGAAATGCACACACACTCTATTATGTACAAGTATACACGTGCAAGACAGTTGATGTTAACTCTAACAGCGAGATTGTTCTTAACGGTCAACTAGTATGTTCGATTTCTAGAGCTTTCGATGTCATTGGCAGCAGCCCAAACATTTAGTGTTGCCATACTTACAAACAATGTCAATGATGGACGTGCCTTCAAACATGATGAATGCTGCAGGCAGTCGTTACAGACCGTTGAATTCAAATCGTCATTGCACATTCGTAACAATATGAAAAACTTTTCATTTCACCGTTTCACACAGAACGAGAATTGGCCACCTGCTGCATAATGTTGAAGAAACGTGCGTATGGATTTTAAACGGAGATGGACTACGTGTTCTAACAAAGTGACAGAAAGCACTATTATAAAAACCTTAATGGAAGGGTTTCCGGAAGAGGTTCATAAATTCACAACTTTTGATTAGAACTAGAAAAATTATATTTTTTGTAAATTGTAATAATAATTTCAATCAAATAAAAAAAAAAAATTAAAACTGTGAGTTTAGTGGTTTGATTTTTTATTAACATTTTTGTGTATTAAGATTTTTCGATCTCAGTCCTTATAGTGGAAACAACATAACGAAAAAACCTAACTTTTTAACTAACAATTGCTACTCAAATGGTATCGAATAATGGAAACTTATAACTTTTCTCTTCAACGGCCTACGAATGTTACGTTCTGGAACGTTGAAATAACCATATTATTTTACAATTTGCAAAAAAAAATATGGTTCTAATCACTAGTGATGAAATTTTTAAACATTTTCGGAAACCCTTCCATTAACGTTTTGATAGTGCTTTCTGTCACTTTGCTCGAACAGGTAGTCCATCTCCGTTTAAAATCTACCACACTTTTGGACACCCTTTTATGAGCTCTTCAATTCTCTTTTAACAAGAGCCCAATATCTCTCCACTGGCCTTAGCTACGGACAGTTTGGAGAATTTGCATCTCTTGGTACAAATACCACATTATTGTTCTTGTACCACTCAAGACCATTCTTACCATAGTTACAGGGAGAAAAATCAGGCCAAAAATAAGTGGACTTACTAAGAAGTCTTATGAATGGAAGCATCCTTTTTTGTAAACATTCCTTGATGTAAATTTCGGTATTTATAGAGCCCTTTGTAACAAATGTTTGGCTTTTTTGTATCAACTGCATATTGCTTGCCATACCAAGAACTTTTTGGGAAATTTTGTCTGCTTTTGGGTCCTAAACTTTTCTTCAACATTCCCTCGAGCATCCGCAACATCAAAAATTTGACCCGGAAGCTGCGAAAAATCTGCCAGAACATATGTTTCGTCATCCATTATGCAGCAAGAATATTTTTTTTATAAAACTTGACTTCAGTTTCCGTGCTCTATTTTTGGCCTCTAAATTTTTAGCAGCACTTTATGAGCTTTGTATGTTTTTAAACCTGCATTGGCTTTAACTTTTCGTACCAAATTGTCCGAGTACTGACCTAACCGGGCTGCTTTCCTACCGAATGTGTTGGGAGCTCTTTTGAAAATGATTTCTATTTTTTTGGCTTTAGAAACATCATGCGAACCATTTCTTCTACCTGAACCAGGTTTTCTTTCAACGGACAAGTTCTCCCAGTACTGTTGAATAATATTGGAATCGGTTTGACGGCAGACCTTTGATTGTTTGGCCAACTTTTTGTAGGACAAAGTTGGGTTTTGTTATAAATATTTAATAATTTTAATACGCACTTTTTTCTGGTCACTCATTTTAATCAGATTAACAACAAATGAATATAATTGACATTAATCATAATAACTGACATGCTTTACAAAGGTAACTGGATAAAAAAAGATTCAATACATGGGTTAAAAGTTTTAATGAAAAACGTGTGTTAAGAATTTTTCGATCTCAGTCCTTACTTGTCAGATTAGGAATATGACACTTTTTACGCCTCATTTCGTAGAGTTATATTTATGTATAACAGCAAAAGTGTTGGATTGTCACTAAAAAACACATTTGTCAAATAACAGACGAAGTTTCAGGATATCAGTAATGTTGGAATGTTGAAACACTAAATAAAAAATTGCATGTTTCAAAAAAGTTTCATAAATTTAAACTTAATTTTGCTGTCAAAGGTGCAAATTTATTTTAAAGGGACATTTTCTGTAAAACTTTTAAATAATTCTCATTAAATGTCATTAAATTGAAATTTATTTTTATATAACAAACAAACACGCGTAATTTTAAGTTCATATATCTCTTTGTAAATATTTTTGCTTTATTTTTTTAAGTCGGTTAAATGCATAAATTATAATATACAATAGTTTTGTATGCTATATAATAGTTTTACACAATAATTTTAATTAAATATAGATATTTTTGTGTGTATTTTTTTTAAATTTGTTTTTATACAATTTGCATTTAAATACAAAAATTTATTTCATCTCAATAAATAAAAAATGTAATATTTACTTGTTTCTTTTTGTTTTTGTTTTTGTTTTGCCTTCAAATTGATTTATAATAAAAAAAATAGTAAAAAATATCCACATAAATGATTTATATTTGTACAATTTATTTTTACATATTTTATTTAATTTTATTTTTTTTTTTTTTTTTTTGTATTTTTTTAAAGAACATTTTGCTGTTACTTAAATTTTTTCATTAAATGGGGAATACATGCGAATATTTTATATAAAAATTTAATTAACTACTAGAGTAAATGTAGATTTATTTATTTATTTTTTATATGTACGTATATTTAAATAAATAAATGTAGATGCCATCCATGGCTGTTTAATTTAGTGTTTCCATTTTCCAATACGTGGCCAACAACAACAAAGTAAATGTCAATAGGGTTAAGGTGTATAAGAGTTTGTGTTATAGTGTTGGTGGTAGTTGTGCAAGTATTTGTGTTGTTGGCCATAGTTAATGCGATATAGGGTTGTTGTTGTTAATGTTTGTATGCTGCTGGTTATTTTAATCGCAAACTTGTGTTCTCTTACCTAAACGTGGCTTAAATTGCACCGACTTTTTCATGACACGAGGTAGAAATTGTCGTGAGACTGCATAATCGTTGGCCATATTCAATGCACCATCAAAGTCATGTCCGGCTGAGGTGGCGGCACCGGCATCAAACATTTGAAAATCAATGCTGCGCCCCAAGCGTGGTGTACGTCTTGTGGGTAATTGACGTTCATTAGTTTGTACTGCTTTAAAGTGCAGTTGTATACAACACAATAAAATAAAATCAAGAAAGTATAACAAAAATGCCAGAAAATGAAAGAAAGGAAAGAAAAGAAAATTGCATATAATTATTAGATTCTCTATAAATATGCAAATTAATAAAGCACAAGTAGTCTAAGTTATTGTGTTTATTTAACCTACACTGCTTTAGTTTCTGCAACAACATAAAGTACAATAGTGGTGGCATATTTTCCAAATCCATTTCCTGCGAAACTGGCATAATGGCATTATCACCCAGCTCTTCTATGAACTCATTAAAATCTTTATACTCTGCAGCACTGCCAAAGCCATTACCAATACCACCGCCAATGTTGCCCAAATCAAGCTGTGAACGTTTTTGGCGTGTCTCATAGGTGGCTTCACTTTGTAGTTGATGATGTTGTTGTTGCTGCTGCTGCTGCTGACGCTGTTGTTCATGAGGCATTTCCACCTTTTTAGCAGACTAAAATTGTGTTTTTGTTTTTGTGTGTGTGAATTTAGATAAAAAAATTGTTAGATTGTGTTTTAAGTATCTATTTGATGCTCTTGTTAAATTAAGTTTGTTGACAGGAAAAGTACATAGATATTTGAATAAGTGACGAGGGTTGTTAGAAAATTAATATTTAGATGTAAGTTTCGTAAATTCTTATAAGAAAAATTTTGCCATAGTACTACAAAAAAGCTTTCGCACTAGAAATGTTTTAGAGAAGCAGGTTTTTTGAGTACGATAGCGATGTAAGCTGCTACAAAACATTTTGCATTATTTTCTGACAAAGTTTTTTTAAGGGAGCTTTAGTAAAAAATATAACTTTACTAAAAAACTGTCTTAAATAGCTTTTTATAAATGTTTGTATTATAAAAACGCTTTTTCAACAAAGCTTTAGTAAAAATCTTTTCTAAGAAAACTTTAGTGAAAAGCTTTTTCAAAAAAGCTTTGATAAAACGATGTCTTTAACAGATTTCACTAAAGTTTTCTTAAAAAAGCTTTGTTAAAAAACCTACAAAACATTTTACTTTTTTATGACAAAGTTTTCAACGGATCTTTAGTAAATAAATGTAACTTTAGTATAAAGCTGTCTTAAAAAGCATTTTAGCCATTTTGGGAATGTAAAAGAGCTTTTACAACAAAGCTTTAGTAAAGAGCTTATATAAGAAATCTTGAGTGAAAAGCCTTTTCAAGAATAAAAAAGCTTTTTTAAAAAAGCTTTCTTATGAAAATTATTTTTTTACATAAAAGCATTTTTGAGTAAATACTCGTAGTTTTTTTTTTCAAGAAATCTTAAAAAAATTTTTTAAGAAAAAAATATTTCATGTCAAAAAGTTCATATTGTGAGAAAAGCTTTTCTGTAAATTTAAGAATATTGTTACGATTTTACAATAGCGATTTGAATTTAATGGTCTGTAACGACTGCCTGCAGCATTCATAATGTTTATAAACACGTCCATCTGTAGAAGATTCTACTTATCAACAATGTTGATAGCGTGTGGTTATTAGCATTGTTTATAAGTATGGCAACACTAAATGTTTAAGCTGCTAACATTGACATCAAAAGCTCTAGAATTCGAACACACTAGTTTGACTGTTAAGAGCATTGTCGTGAGTGGAGTTTATCAAAGACGCTGTTAGAGTTAACATCAACTGTCTTGTACATATAAGTTTGTACATTATAATGTGTGTGCATTTCTGCGAATTGATAAACGTGTATAAAGACACTGAGTGACTATTTGAACTGTTGTTGTTGTACATTTTAAATAAATAAAGGGTTGTTACAATTTTAAACTACTAAAATTGCTTTTATTTGCAATCAAAAGTATTCGGTTGATTTAAAGAAAATAAACCCCGTTTTTAAAATGTAAAAACGTAACAATATAAATGATGGGAAATCAACCAAAATCGTGTATTAATAATACTGAAGCTTTGCAATCCCTATTAATGTATAAAACTGCCAGCAAAAGTCTACCATGTCAACTAGAAATAAACAAAAAAGCTAATTTCTGCCCACTCAACTCCCCCGTTTAACACAGACATTTGCCTTTTATATTGATATTATTAACTGCAAATGTGCCTAAGTGTTAATTTTAAGTGCTTACAAATTAACCACATTTAATAAATATGTTAAGTGAAATGTTAACAGGTGTTTAAAACAATTAATATTCAATTATTTTCTATTTTGTATAAACTAAGCCAACAATAAATACTCTTGAGCGCAAACACATACATAATGTACAATTAAGTTTAACAACTTGTAAAATTTTAGTTTATTAAATAATAATAATAATACTTTAAATGAATGAAGAGTTTACGGTTCATTAGAAAATAATTAAGAGAGCATTCGTTGTAAACTGAATGTTTCTAAGTAATTTTAAAAATGCAAATGAAATTTTAAAAGTTGCCAATCATTGGTAATCAATAGAATATTTTCTTAGAATTATAAAACATTTGAAAGAAGCTTGTGTACATACACTAATTCCGAAGATTTGTTACTGAACATGCAAGCAAAGGTATTGAATTGTTAAAACAGAATACATACTATCAGGTATAATGCACAGTATTTTAATAAGCTCTAGAAATAAAGTTAACTAGTATGCTAAACTATCACTGCAAATGTTGCAGGTTTAATTCCTGCCAATTGTCTGTCCTGTTTTCAGTATAACATGAGATGATACTTTTCCACCGTAATTTATAAATTATGCTTTCATTACTTTAGAAATCGTATTTTGATGAAATCTTTAGTACTCTTGCTGGTTTAGAATTTAATATTATATTACCTTCCTATTATACCTAACATTTCTCAATGATTACCCATTCCTTAATATTACCCCAATTAGAGATATTCTATATAAATCCTTTATAACTATTCAGTAAGGTGCCCCTAAAAAAGTTGTACTTGTTCTCATCTCAAATAGCATTTTATTCTTAGATTCTTAAATCTAGGACTTGTTTTCAGTATTTGTTCAGCTAGTTCAAAGGCTAAAAATATTTCTAGCAAAGGAAACGTAATTATATGTTTTTACCTCTTAAAAATTATGGTTTTTTTCCTTTAAATAAACCATATTATTTTAATTCCAAATAAAAGCGATCAGTAGTTTAAAATTTAAACAACTCTTTATTTATTCAAATTTACACAACAAAAGTTTGTATAGTCACACCGTGTTTTTATACAAATACAGGAATACACTGGTAATACAGTTGATGTTAATTCTAACAGATTGCAACATGCTGTTACTATTTATATACACAGTAGTTTCATGAACCATCTATCTCACTGACAAAACTAAAAGGTTTCATATGTTGTCTTTGCAAGAAATATGATAAAAATCATAAACACTTTAAATTAAATTCTAACACCAGGACAACAATTTTAAGAAATTGTCTCTTCAAACAAGCTAAACATTCAATTTTGTTGGAAACATGGACACCTTTTTATTTTTCCTCCATACAAACGGCGCCCACCTACTATTTATATATGTATTACTATTTCTAACCACAAATGCTGCTGCATGCAATTTAACATATTCTCTAACCATTACAAAACTTTACACACTCTCACACACACAAAAACTAATTTCTGTTTCAAATTGTTATTACGATTCCTAAATAGATTTTAACTGAATAGAAATAGAACTCTAACTAAATGAAAAAAAAAATAATAATTCCGTATACAGAAAGGGTAATTCCGTATAACGGCATGGTAATTGCTGGAAACTACAAACTTTTTTTTCTATATACCACAATACAACACATTCATGTATGGATGTAGAAAATGTACAAAACTATTAGATACATACGCACTTACACATTGTTACAAATCTAATATGTACCCAACAGTTAAGCAAGTAGTCAATGTATGCCTTATAGACAATAATTGTCACAAATGTTTTATCACTTGGCTGACTCCAATTTATATATTTTGGTCATATGACACGTATGTGTTCTTTGTAGTGCAGAGAGAAGACAATTGTTTACATTACACATCCCAAGTAATCTAGCGTGAAAACAATTGTCACTTAAGTGTATCTAAGTAATCTGGAGTGTAGTCACTTTAAACGTTTTGTAATTCGTTTATACTGGTTTTATACAAATTGTGTTGATATATACAGTTTTTTTTATTTTTGCTTAAGTAAATCAGTATACCATGTAACATAGCATGAAGTCAATAGTCACTTTAGTGTCTCTTAGTAACCTATAGTGAAGTCACTTTAAAGTAGAGGTGCGCAAAAGTAAATTCTCTCACCAACACATTAAAATCTTTACTCTGTTCAGTGCACTTACAAACAAACAAATACAAAAACTGAAAAAATAAAGAAAAAGTCATACACCCGTGCATATGCGCATTCGTAGTTGCCTCGTTGAGTGGACAATGACTACTAAAATGTAAGAGCATAAGAACATGTGTGATTTGATTTTGCTCAATTGTGCTATGGGCTGCGCAATATTGCTTTAAACGTTTATTTTGTACTGCACTTTAGAAAGTAGTTATTTTACCCACCAGAAGCAATCCATTAGAGTTGTCAAGGAAAGGTTTGTTTACAGGCAATCGTTAGACTGCCTATGATATGTCTTTATAGCTGACTACTTAAGGTCAATTAGCACCCGTACATGTTAAAATAACTAGTTATGTAGCTGATCAAGTTACCAATTAGGTAGCTAGTAAGGTAACTGACGCTATTTAACCAGTATGTGAATCCAATGCTTTGACTACTTTGGACCAGCTATTAGACAGTCTGCCTCATTGTAGTCCAAAAAGGGTCAACTAGTCACGTAGCAATTGAAGCAACTAGTTCCCACCCTAAATGAGGGGTAAAATCACTGGTTTCGGATTGTCTCCTAGAACTGCTGGGTATGTACAAAATCTGAAATTGTCAGTAAAGTCAAGCCACAATGCAATTCATACAAAAGTTGTTGAAATAGGACAATAACACAAATGCACAGAATTTCAAAAATGAAATTTAAATAGAAATTTGTTGAAAAATGTTTTTTAGTATTGTGTAGCTGAACTTGATTTTAATTTGAAAGTTCAGAACTAATGAGACCAGCTCAATTTTGAATACTCATTTTAAAAACATTTAAATTTCATACAAAACTGAAGAAGCATTTGATGAGACAACAGGTCAGCAGGTCAGTGACAATAAGTTGCTAAAATTAGCAGTTTTTTGTATAAATTACAAATTTTTTTTCATCTTTTTCCAATTTTTTTTTTTAGTTTTAAATTTATTAGTGAAAAAAAAAAGAATTATGACAAGAAAAATTAAAAAAAAAATTTATTTTTTTCAAAATTATGACAAAAAAAATTTTCAAAATTTTAAAATAATTTTTTTTTTTCATTTATAAAAACATTTTTTTTCGAATTTTTAATTTTTTTTAAAAAAATTTTTTTTAGTGAAAAAAAAAATCGAGGTTGTCCCGGATTTTTCCTAATATCTCAGCCATTTGTGGGCCGATTTTATCGATTTCAAATAGCAACTGAATGGGAAGAATATATATATTGATGTATCAATCATGTTTGTATGTTATTTAGGGGATTTGGAAAGTTGCCCGACAGACGGTCAGACGGACAGATGAACATGGCTATATCGACTTCGCTATCTATAACGATCCAGAATATATATATGGGGTCGCAAATGAAAAATGTAGAAATTACAAACGGAATGACAAACTTATATATACCCATGCCACTCATGGTGAAGGGTATAATAAGTTATATTTACTTGCATTTATTGACATTTTTGCGATGCGTGCCTTGAGGCATTAGAGGGTATTTGTGTATAGAATTGAGTTACCCAATGTTTTCTTATATTCAAATACGTTTGGACAACAATTGATTGGACATGGTTAGACCAGGAGAGATTATTATCAAATACTACTCCAAGGCTTTAAAATCAACATCTGAAAAATGTCGACTGTTCAATCGACATTTTTCAGATGTTGATTTTAATATCATTTGGCTTCAATGCTTTTTTTTATGAACTAGACATTCTTATGTTCCAGATCCTGGTTTATTTTATCAACATTTTTATGGATTGAACTAACCGTACTACTGAGATACTTACAAGTCTACATCATCAGAGTACATGTGGATTTTGCAGTATGCCAGCGTATAATGAGCGGGGAAGTGGTCAGAGACCTGCGCCGAATGACTGTAAGCCGGCTGAGCCGAGCCGCCGATACATTTTCAAAGCCACTGCCGCCGAATTTTTTTCAGCTTAACTCGGCTTAAAAATAGCCGCCGTTTTTAATAAAAGTTCCTTAGTAATTTCATAAAATTCGCAGAATTTCACTTTTTAAATTTTTAGTTTTTTGGAATTTGAGTAGGTATTCTTTAGTCGGCTGACAGCAGGCTAGCCGCCGACCATTTTTGGATACAGCCGCCGCCGCCGTGAAATTTATTCGGCGCAGGTCTCTGGAAGTGGTCCGAGAATTGATTTTAGCGTGCTTAGATTTAATGGGGAAAATAACTCATGGTAATTATAGGTATAAACTTGGGCTGTATATTGAAAACAGGATAAAACATAAATCAAGTAAAACTAGTAAAATTTAACATATTTTGTACCGAAGTAGTGTTATGGTTACATACAAGTGCATTTCCAGATATTTAGGAATTATTATTCTTTGATAGTGAGGGAATTTTTGTGAAAATCTCATTTTTACAGAGTTTTTTCTGCCCAAAATAGGTCCGTGAAACGATTCAATTACTGCATGAGACATTTCCCTGTTATGAAGTCTTGTGATCTTATACCATTGGATATCATCTTATGGGGTTATTTGAAGTCACAAATCTATAACAGCAAGCCAACAATCAGGAGGACATTTGATCGATGTGCTATTCCATACAAAACCCTGAGCAGTACACTTTATGTTTGAGTAAGAAAAGAAATATTTAAAGAGAAAAATCTATATTTTCTATTTAATTCAAATCTAGTGTAAAAGTTGCCCTTTTTAAAATTGAATTTTTCTCCAGAATTTCTTCTTCATAAATTTGGCCAATTTAGTTGGTCACTTTTGGTATTTGAACACACTCTCTCCCTCAGCCTTAAATAATGCTACAACTTTCAACAATAAAAACCCATTATAAAAATTGTTTCCTTTTTTTTTTTGTTTGCTACAGCTTAAATTTAACACACACACACATGTTGCCCAGCAACCAGCAAGTTGACTGTAACATTGATTTTTATTTAAGGTGCAACTTTCTGCATTTCTAGCACTTCTTGCACTTGTATTTTCATTTCAGTCCCGTTGCTAAAACTTTCATTTAACAATTTGTATAGGTGTGTATGTGTGCTTGTGACAGAAAACTTTCAAATAAGTAGAATGTCAAAAGAATCAGTTTCTGTTATTTTACACTCATTTTCCCTGGCTGCTCTATATCTAGGAATTGATTTTAAAACCCAGAGTCAGTTTAAAGTTTTTGTTACTTTTTTTTCTAACACACTTTGGTGAAAATAGCTTGCAGTATGGTATTTATTGTAACTAAAGAAGGAAGCAACAAGTTATATTTGTTACTAGTTTTTTTTTTTCAAAAGATTTCAAATATTGTTTAAAAGTAAAAAATTTTTAAAATTGTTTTGTTAAAGTTAAGCGTTAAACTTAATAAGTTTTTGATTTTCCTTGGCAACATTAAATGTCTTAGAATTTTAAAGATGCTTGAATGGACACTAAAGGAAATCTTAAAGAAGTTGCTGCACAAATTAACAAAATTTGCTTTAAAATATCAGCCAGCAATAATTCGAAAATTTCAAATTGCTCACAAATCATATTTCGAAGACTACATTGAGATTTGTTGTGGCAGACATAAAGTTCGTTGATTGAATTGAATTATGACCAAAATTGCAACATCTTCAAATGAGGCGATTAAGATGGATTCATTAAATTGGGAGCAACAAAGAAACAAAGAAACTGTATTCTCTGGGTTATTGAAAAATGTTTGCGAATTTGTTGCTAATCGCCTGATTCTGTGTTTATAACCCTATTTTCCTTTAAAGTAACACATATTTGATTGCAAGAAATGAAATTCATTTTTATCATTTGACTTACTGTTGCGAAAAAATCTTCATGTTTAACAATTCTAGATTCTCTAAGTTTTAATGACACTTTTTAGTTGACTATAGTTTTGAGAAGAAATAAAAAATTTTTTGTTTAAAACCGATTTATTAATCTTTGTGGAAACTTTTTGCCAGAATCACACTTTAAAAATTTAATGCATTTAATTTGAATGCCTAGAAACCGTTAAGTTATTTCTACTATTTATTCTGTTTTTTTGTTTGCTTCTATTTGTACTTTTCCTTATCAGCAATAAAATACAAATAGCTTCAAAACTTACCTCATTTCGTGTGGGTTTAGACATGCTCATGGCGTAACAACAAAATGCTACCAAAACAAAAGTTAAACAACTTAAACCAGTCATGATAAAGCAAAAATTCTGTCAGTCTTTGTTAATTTTGTTTGAAGATGTTTTTGCTGCTGATGCTGTTTTATCTGACTCCTTGTTCAGCTGTTTACGCCTTTAAACACTAAAACAAATTTAGTTGGAATTTAAACGTTTAAATTCCAAAAACTAAAGTTTTATTCACTAGAAAACAAAAATTTTGCACTATTTTGCTGTTTCTTTATTACTTTATTATAGCAAATTTGTTTCTTATTTTAAAAGTTGTTTAGAAGTTATAAAACACTTTCTATTTGATCTTTAACACCAAGAGGTTGTAGTGTAACTGATAACAAAACAATTGAAAAGTTCAATATTTATAGGCCATAAGATGGATACAAAATCACATTGATACCCAATAAGAGAAGAGTAATGATGATGGTGGTCATTGTTGGTAAAGATAATGATAACAGGCTACATATTGATGATGATGTTGATAGTGTGAAGACTTCTAAAGATTATAATGTCACTAGAGGTATTAGTGTAACAGTTGGAAAGCAGAATGTGTGTAAAAATGTAGGAGACCATGACAGCTAAGAAAATCTTATTGATGTTATTAGGCAAATACATACATATGTACATTTTACATATACATACATACATGTTTTTGTAATAGAAATTAATTTGTTAAAAAGTCAATCACAGTATTAGTTTAGGGCATTAGCATGGCGCTAATTGTTTAGAGCTAAAATTTCAATGTTAACTAAAGTCGAGCTTGTCTTTATACCCTCCATCAAAATAAAAATGGGGGTACATATATTGATTTTGTCATTCCGTTTATCCCACATAAGTATGGATTATGTAAAGGGTTTTCCAACAAGAGGTCTTATTTTGAATCACCCGGTATTTCGGTAGCTGTCACTTTTAAAGCTTTTATTCTTGGACATTTGACAAGTAGAAACTACGCCATTACTAAAAATGGAACGATATACGTTTCAAAAACTTGTTCAAATTATTAAAATTCATTACAAAAATGGTGAAAATCTTGCAGTCACAGTTCGCAAAACTAAAGCATTTTTGGGTCGCCGTGAAGCACCTTGTCGGACCGCAATACAGTAATTGGTGGAAAAATTCAAGCTGTTGGGACAAGTTAGTGATGTGAAGAATAAAACCCGTACACGTCGTTCAAGAACAACTGAGAATATTGCTGCTGTAGCCCAAAGTGTTGAAGAAAACCCAGGTTTGTTCATTCCTCGTCGTTCTTTGGAATTGGGCATTCCACAAACGCTTTTACACCGTGTTTTGGATGATATTGATCCGGACAACGTTTACTTTCAACAAGACGGCGCTACGTGCCACATAAGCAACGAAACCATTGCTCTTTTTCGGGAAAAGTTTCCGAAAAGTTATCTCTCGAAGAGGAAGAGTTATCTCTTGAAGAGGTGATCACAATTGGCCACCGAGATCTTGTGATTTAACACCTTGAGACTTCTTCCTTTGAGGCCACAGGAAAGATAGGGTCTACGCCAACAGCCCAGCGTCGATTCAAGAGCTCAAAGATAGAAAACGTGAGGCTATCGAGGACATCGGGCAGCCACTTTGGGATTTGGTTATAGAAAACTTCATGAAAAGGATATGATCCTCTAAGCGTGGTCGTGGTGGCCATTTGGCTGATGTTTTTCGGCATACCTTCCTCTTTATTATGAAATAAACATCCGATCATTTATATAAAAAAATTACATTTTTCTTTGAATACCAAAATAACACCTCTTGTTGGAAAACCTTTAATAGTACCCATACAAGGCCCCCCTTTAGAAAAAGGCTTGAAAATTCATAATTTTTTTATAATAATTTATATCATGATGAAATTGTACATAAACCCACCCTATAACCCCTATATAAGAAAATGTTTCATTCATATTTCCGGCTTTAAACGATACTCAGCTGAGTTTCAGAACAACAAGGCGTATGATTATTATTTGTTACTAGCACTAAACCCGGTGCGCTTCGCCACCCCAATTGTATGAAAGAAATAGTACTATTAAGTCCCCATCCATACTGTGAAACATTTGCTGCAAAACATTTGTGTTTGTCGATGAAAGGGGAAAGAGAAATGGTAAAGGGTACTCTGTTTTATCCACATTTATTTGTTCATATTCGTTCTGTACAGAAATGTCAAAAACTGAAAAGCAAAAGCTTCACTGTGTGGACACGAATGCAGTTTCAAAAGAGAATTTAAAAATGTTTTGCAGCAAATGTTTCACAGTGTGGACCGGGACTAAGTCTCCCTTTGTGAATTAAAGCTAATTCAGGATAATATGCCTCTAGATTCATGTTTATTGAATCATTGTATTGTGGCTTCTAGCACATTCGAAACGTATTATTATAATTAAATAGTACCATTTAGACCCACATTTTATATGCCCACATATGATCATTTTTATATTAAATGCTAAAGAAATGTACCACTAAAGTCACTTTTTGTGAATTCTAACTCATTCCGGATAATGTGTGCCTAATTTTGAATTTTTAGGTTTAAATTTATAAAATTGTCAAAAAATATTATTAGTTGGAAAAAAGTACCTGTGAGTCCCTTTTTTAGATTCTTATTCGGTCAGGATCATATACCATTCGAAGAACGAAAAAATACAAATTATTTTTGTATCCTCAATGACATATAGATGGCTTAGTGACTTTCTTTCTTTACTCAGAAGCATATCAGTAAACTAATTTAATATAATAAAAAGTATCATTAGAGGAAAAAGTACCAATTTTCCACACTTGAAGCACCGTCAAGTTTTAAATCAAAGTAATTTCCTTATTCTAAGTTCAATATATTAGAAAATTCAAAAAGTACTATTTGGAGAACGAAAAAATACTTCTTAGTTTGGTTTAGTTCACAATTTTTGGTATCATAATACAATTGAGCACCATATTCTTGCATATTTCTTTAGTGAGAAGTATATTAGCCTACCATAATGTATAACTAATTTAATATATTAAAAAAGTACCATTAAAAGAAAAAGTACCCATTTTCCTTTATCCTCTTGAACACGCGTTAAGTCTGAATTTAAAATTTGTATAGCATTTCCTATATTATAAACTGAATTTGTTTCTATAACACTTAATATTTAATAAATTTTTGAAATTCTTCTTGAAATTCTTTTTGGAAACTCTACTATAAATGTATTTAAAAAGTACTATTACAACAAAGAAAATGTACCATAATATCTCCAATTTAATTTTTACTCACTGAGGAGCATATATTTTATATTTCTAGGTCCATTATTATAGAAAATTCAAAATATACCATTAGAATAATGAAAAAGCTCCATAATGTTCCCAGTTATAGAATCCTACTCGCTCAAGTCCATATAATATTATGTTCATGTTTCTAGATTTATTATAGAAAATTTAAAAAGTACCATTAGAATAAAGAAAAAGTATTAAGTATTCTCTTTGAATTTCCACTCACTTAGAACAATATGCAGTTAATTTGGTATTTCTAAATCCATTATTAGAGAAAATTCAAAAAGTACCTTTATAATATAGAAAAAGTAGCATAAAGCCCCCACTTGTGGATTCCCAATCGGTCGGGATCATATAAGCTTTAATTCACAATTCTAAGTTCATTGGTGAAGAAGATACAAAAATTACTATTAGAATTTAGAAACAGTACTATAAAGACTCCCCCTTAAATTCTCACTCCCTTATGACCATATATGTTTAATTTTATGTTTCTAGGTCCATTATTATAGAAAATTTAAAAAGTACTATTAGAATAAAGAAAAAGTACCATAATGTCCCCACTTGTAGATTTTCTTTCGCTTAGGTCTATATAAGCGATATATCATGTTCATTGGTGAAGAAAATACAAAAAGTACCATTCGAATAAAGAACCAAAAAGTCTCCCCCTAGAATTATCATTCACTTAAGAAATTTAAAAAAGTACCATTATAATAAAGAAAAGGTATCACGAAGTATCCCCTTGATTTTTCACTTACTTAGTACCATATACGCTTAATTTCATATTCATATGTCCATTATTACAGAAAATTCAAAAAGTACCATTAGAAAACAGAAAAAGTACTAAAGGGCAGCCACTTGTGGATTCCCACTCACTCGGGTCCATATAAGCTTTATTTCATGTTTCTAGGTTCATTGGTGAAGAAATTACAAAAAGTACCATTCGAATAAAGGAAAAGTACAAAAAAGTCTCTCCCTAGAATTCTCACTCACCTAGGACCATATATGAGTAATTCCATGCTTCTAAGTCCATTGCTATAGAAAAGTCAAAAAAGTACCATTAGAATAAAGAAAAAGTACCATGAAGTGTCCGCTTGAATTTTCAATCACTTATTACCATATACGCATAATTTCGTACTTCTATGTCCATTATTACAAAAAAATCAAAAAGTACCATTAGAATATAGAAGAAGTACCAAAAAGCCCCTACTTGTGGTTTCCCACTCACTCGGTTCCATATAAAAAAAAGTACCATGAAATGTCCGCTTGAATTCTTACTAACTTAGAACCATATACATTTAATTTCGTGTTTCTATGCCCATTATTACAAAAAAATCAAAAAGTACCATTAGAATATAGAAAAAGTACCAAAAAGGCAGCCACTTGTGGATTCCCATTCACTCGGGTCGATATAAGCTTTATTTCATGTTTCTAGGTTCATTGGTGAAGAAATTACAAAAAGTACCATTCGAATAAAGAAAAAGTACCAAAAAGTCTCCCTCTAGAATTCTCACTCACTCAGGACCATATATGCTCAATTTCATGTTTCTAGGTCCATTGCTATAGAAAATTGCAAAAAGTACCTTTAGAATAAAGAAAAAGTACCATGAAATGTCCGCTTGAATTCTTACTAACTTAGAAACATATACATTTAATTTCGTGTTTCTATGCCCATTATTACAAAAAAATCAAAAAGTTCCATTAGGATATAGAAAAAGTACCAAAAAGGCAGCCACTTGTGGATTCCCATTCACTCGGGTCGATATAAGCTTTATTTCATGTTAATAGGTTCATTGGTGAAGAAATTACAAAAAGTACCATTCGAAAAAAGAAAAAGTACCAAAAAGTCTCCACCTAGAATTCTCACTCACTTAGGATCATATATACTTAATTTCATGTTTCCAAGTCCATTGCTATAGAAAGTTCAAAAAAGTACCTTTAGAATAAAAAAAGTACCATGAAGTATCCAATTGAATTTTTGCTCACTTAGACCTGTATACGCCTAATTTCGTATTTCTATATCCATTATTACAAAAAAATCAAAAAGTACCATTATAATATAGAAAAAGTACCAAAAAGCCCCACTTGTGGTTTCATTCGGGTCCATATAACCTTTATTTCATGTTTATAGGTTCATTGTTGAAGAAATTACAGAAAGTACCATTCGAATAAAGAAAAAGTACCAAAAAGTCTCCCCCTAGAATTCTACTCACTTAGGACCATATATGCTTAATTTCATGTTTCTAAGTCCATTGCTATAGAAAATTCAAAAAAGTACCATTAGAATATAGAAAAGGTACCAAAAAGCCCCCACTTGTGGTTTCCAACTCATTCGGGTCCATATAACCTTTATTTCATGTTTCTAAGTCCATTGCTATAGAAAATTCGAAAAAGTACCATTAGAATAAAAAAAAGTACCATGAAGTATCCAATTGAATATTTGCTCACTTAGACCTATATACGCCTAATTTCGTATTTCTATATCCATTATTACAAAAAAATCAAAAAGTAACATTAGAATATAGAAAAAGTACCAAAAACCACTTGTTGTTTCCATTCGGGTCCATATAACCTTTATTTCATGTTTCTAGGTTCGTTGTTGAAGAAATTACAAAAAGTACCATTCGAATAACGAAAAAGTACCAAAAAGTCTCCCCCTAGAATTCTCACTCACTTAGGACCATATATGCTTAATTTCATGTTTCTAAGTCCATTGCTATAGAAAATTCAAAAAAGTACTATTAGAATAAAGAAAAAGTACCAAAAGGCAGCCACTTGTGAATTTCCACTCACTCGGGTCCATATAAGCTTTATTTCATGTTTCTAGGTTCATTGATGAAGAAATTACAAAAAGTACCATTCGAATAAAGAAAAAGTACCAAAAAGTCTCCCCCTAGAATTCTCACTCACTTAGGACCATATATGCTTAATTTCATGTATCTAAGTCCATTGCTATAGAAAATTCAAAAAAGTACCATTAGAATATAGAAAAAGTACCAAAAAGCCCCCACTTGTGGTTTCCAACTCATTCGGGTCCATATAACCTTTATTTCATGTTTATAGGTTCATTCGTGAAGAAATTACAAAAAGTACCATTCGAATAAAGAAATAGTACCAAAAAGTCTACCCTCACTCACTTATTACCATATATGCTTAATTTTATGTTTCTAGGTCCATTATTATAGAAAATTCAAAAAGTACCATTAGAATGAAGAAAAAGTACCATAAGTACCACTCTAATATAGAAAAACTGCAATAAAGTTTGCCCCTAAAATTCTCACTCACTTATTACCATATATGCTTAATTTCAGTTTCTAGGCCCATTATTAAAGAAAATTCAAAAAGTACCATTATAAGAAGATAAAAGTACCTATATTTCAGTTCTCACATTTTGGTACCTAAATATTATCCCCTACTCCTAACTCTAACTTCACTCAGATACATATCAGCTAACTTTAATGTCAATAAGTGAAATAATTTAAAATATTAAAAAAAGTACCATTAGGAAAAAAGTACCAAATCCCCTTTTCCTCCTTGAACACCCCTCAAGTTTGAAATTTAAAAATATTCCATTTTGCCAAAATTGGTTATGCTTAAAGACATGCCTCAAACGATTAAAATCTGTGTTAATGTGCTCAAGAAAAATAAGTTTTAAAAAAAGTACCAAACTGTTTTCCCGGATTTGGACAAATATACATCTTGTCAGTCGAGTTCCAAATAGCACTCTGTTAGTTAATTTTTGCATGAATCCAGAAACCAATGTTAAAAATTTATCAAAATTGGCTGAAAACGTTAAATAAAATGAATTTTTCCGTTTTTACCCCCTTTTTGGTACCTTTTTTATCCCCATTGTGGTGTTAAAATTGTATCCAAATAAATTTCTGTATCATGGTGGGAGCTTAAAATAAAATATTTATATGTCTTTATCAATTTGTAGAAAAGTATAGTTTTTGAAAAAAGTACCAAAAATAAACACAATTTTTATCCCTTAAGGGTTCGAATTTCCAAAAAGTACCAAACTTATATTTGTTATTTTTTTATAAGTAAAGAATATGATTTTAAATTTGTTTGTATGTTTATTGGTTTAAAAGATACATATGGTGCCAAAAAAGTACCAAAATACAGTTTTTACCCGTTTTGTCCCCTAAAAAGTCCGAATTTTGAAAAAGTACCAGACACCTGTCAGCTTATTTTTTAAATGGAGTAACATGATATTGTAAGTTTTTATGTATCTTTATTAGTTTCGAAGATATAAGGTTACCGAATTTACCCGTTTTTACCCTTTTTTACCCCCTAAACGTTCGAGTTTCCAAAAATCCCTTCTTATCGGATCGTTTTGGGGAGGGAGGAACCCACAGTTAAAATTTCGTGATTCTAGCTTCAGTCGTTTGGGCTGTGCGATGATGAATCAGTCAGTCAGTCAGTCAGTCAGTCAGTCAGTAACGTTACTCTTTTATATATATAGATTGAATATTCCACAATCTTCATACGTAGCATTACACAGTGGGCTCGATTGTAAAAAAAAAAATATAGTAATAAGTCTGAATCTTCTAAACTACTTGCATGATTGCAAAATAATGCCCGTCCAAATCATAGAATATGAAATTTGTGACCACCTCTGGAATGAATGAAACTTTGTTACAAAGTGAGTGGGATGGTTTGAGGGCCATCCTAATGAATAAGTTTTTGTTTTTATATTGATACAATAAAGCATTTAATAGCATGTTAGATATTTGAATACCGTACACAAGATTTATGTATTTTTAGCAATAAATTAAAAGAAAAGATTTCATAAAGAATTGATGTTTACCACAAAATATGAAATATTGTACAAAATCGTAGTGGTCAACTCTACTGAAAAGTAATAGGTTCTACCATTTCTAGTCAACGGTTTTAAGTTCTGCTAAAAATATTCACAAATCCTCTAAATATTTTTTAATATATTTCTTTATACTAACAGTTAAAATAACACTTGGATATTTCCTTTTGAAAGCAAAATTCTTATGAAATTGCTAAATTAGACATCTATGGACTTTTAACCCTTTTAAATTAGTTCGTAAACATGTCTCTTATTAATGTGTTTAGATTAAAACAAGTTCGGCTACAGCTTTTATTTTTTACTGTCTTTGAAAAATGAACGTTATATTGTTTAAAAATTAAACTTATGGTCGTGAAAAGGTTAAGAGATCTACTGGAACCTACTGGTTTAGGAAAACTGAACTAGAAAATTCATGCACAATGTATATCTTTAAGGTTCAATTAGTCGTGCATTACCATATCGTCATAGCCATAGCCACATCATAAGTATTTTACTTTTATGACATGTCACCAATACTCAAACCCATTGTTGCCCATAACTCGGTTTGAACAGCTGTTGGTTATGACACATCTAATTAAACATTTAATTACATTTTAACATCCGTAAATGACAAAGTAGTAAGTTAATTTCGATATGAGCAGAAAATCCGACAATTATAAAATTCTTTCGAATATCGATTTGAATTTAGAAATTGCATAATTAATGATTAATTTGTCACAAAAATACAGAACAACAACACTATAAAGTATATTCAATCTCATTAAAAAATTTATATTTACCACTGCTTAAACAAAATAATTTAAAATTGTATTGTGACTTCCAATTGTACAATTAATATTATACTAAATATTTTATCCCCAACAAAATCTCCTGTCTCTAACAGATATTTGTTATGAAATTCCCTATCGAATTAGTAATACTATTACGTCCGAAATACATAAACGAAATAACTAATTTTTACTCAGAATATTGAATACAGTTCTTAGCACTTTGGAATTGATAATATGCCAAATAGTTGGAAAAATGTAATGAAAAAAAATGCGAGCATTTCACAAAGATATGTATACAAATTACCGAAAAAATTGGCGTTTATTTCGTCTGCCATTTGAGAGTTGTTCCACAAATCGAAAGGAAATTAAGTCTATATTTTTGTGTATTTGTTCAGATGTATAATACAAATTAGACAATACAAATTAGACAAAATCTCTTTATAACATTAAACAATAATTTTTCCTTTAAATAACTTCCAACTTTAAACATTTTCAGGAATATTCCGAGAATAATTTTTCTTATTATTTATATACTTTTTATTGCTTCTTTTCTTTGCAGGCAATCTAAACTTTGTTCACTCCTCAAACATATTGGAATCCGATATCTGTTGGAAAAAGGTACTGTTAAAAAAGCTGAAATCAAACAAGTAAGAATGCTATATTCGTCTGAACACTTTACCAAAGTATATTTTAAGATAAATATTTAAAAAAAAAAAATTACATTCAAAAGCATTATTACAAAGATAAATACACATAGAGCGAATATAATAGACTCAAACAATAAAATTAAAGTGGCATATTTTTGAATATAATTGACTTGAATTTTTTTTGTAATATCGGAAATTAACTTATCTAAACAAAAAAGTTAGTTCGGAAAAAATTTGGACCAAAGTGTTCCTAATATTTGCAATCCTATCAAAATTTTGATAAAAATGTGAGTTTTAGAGCTCAATAAATATGTAATATGTAATAAAATCTTTATTTATTAACAAAACTAAACGAAATTTGCAGGGTTTTTTAAAATTCTCATTCCAAATAACAAAGTGTAAAAAAACTTGTCAAAAGGGCAAAGGGAATCCCGCAATTCCTAAAAATTGGAGCGAAAATCCCAAAAATGGTGTTTTTTACAATTTTGCCCATAACGTCCACATTTCCTTTGGGGCTGGGAAAATGCTTTAAAAATAAATAGGAATTACATCAAGGTTTTCAAAACTGCTACCCGTTTTCTGATCCAAGCTTTGGGATTTTAGAACATGTGGACCAAAGTTAAAATTTTGATTAAAAATAGGTCAAATTCCGAAGGGCGTAGGGGCAACATATTCGAAAAATATGATATGTTTTTTATACCAAAATATTTTTCGTAACGATATCTTACAGAAAAACATAAAACTGTTATATGTTCGTAAAGAAAGTTTTATTTTACTAAAAAAAAAGAGTAAAGTCACCATTTCGCCCAAAAAACAGCAAAAATCTAAAAATTTTTGAATTTTTAAATTGAAAATCGTTTATTTTCGGATCCGTAATTGATATTGCTCTGAAATTTGCATATTATTGGCAATTTAGTTATCTAATTAATGAAAAAAATTCGAGCCATTCCGTTCAAAAGTTCGCCCTATATTTTTAAAAAAGCGTACCAAGGTATGGCAAAATTTGAAAATTTCAATTTTGAAATGCTTATAACTCGGAAATTATAAGAGATAAATAGCACACCATGCAAGACCTAGCCGAGCGCTTCCCAAAAATTTAAAAATCTTTGAAATCGGATGGAAACAAAAAAATGGCACGTGTTTAAAAATTTTATATGTCGAAGGTACCCTACTTTGAGCCCTCATAGCACCGCGCCTAGAGTATTTGTAGGCTCCATTTAAATAACTTAAACTCGAATAATCCTTGACTACGCCCATTTTATCCCGATCGAACCAGTCGTTTAGAAATGCCAGATTTATTTCCAAAAAATTTTGATTCTGCCCCACTGTGCATTGTTGCTCCGAATTGAAATTCATTTCATTTGAAATCCATATTGTCTATGCAAATGACTTAGTAATCGTGATATAGGTGAAAACAAATGGTGAAAAATAGGTCCAAAAATGGAGGTAATTGCGTTCTAAATTTCAGCCGTTTGTGGACCGATTTCAAATTGAAACCTCAACACACGCAAAGAAAAAATATAGTAACCATTTCAAAATTTTTAAAAGTTTTTTAACAATATTATAGTCATAGTAACTATTTACATGATTGTGGTAACAAAATTTGGTTAATTTACGATTCACATGATTGTATCAACCATATATATGGTTACAGTAAACAAGTATATGATTGTGACAACCATTTTTATGATTAAGGATTTAGCATATTATGTTGCTCTCGGCTAATTGATATCATAATCTCAGAACAACATATTATGATATAAAGATTCATCAAACATATACCTGTTTACGGTAACCATATATATGATTAATACAATCATGTTAATCGTAAGTTCACCATATTATGGTTACCACAATCATGTAATAATAATGTCGAAATTTTGTAATGCAAGTTGAGGTCTTTCCAAAAATATCTATTTGTAAAGATGTGTTATGGGTGTACTGTTCATACTGAAGTTCATACTGAAGTTTTATGTTAATTTAAATTTACAATGTCCTCTTGGAACCCATAAATCAGTGGTAAACTTAAGGACAAGCTTATTTGCCTTAAAAAGAATGTAACTCAACAAATTGATATTAAATGGAAATATACATATAAATCTAGGACAACAACATGATGATAAATGCCAATTTGCTGGTTGGAATACAAACTGTGAAAGAGTGCGTCAAAATGCTGCAGAAAAAAAAACAATACAAAAAAAAAACACCAAAGTATAATATAAAACACTGCAGGTTATAACAACAAACTACTGATTTTCCTTTGAAAAAATAACACAAACCAATATTATTGTTAGCACTCCCACCAACAACTAACTACAGATTATAGATTTGTTATATTTAAACTGTGTGTGTGTGTAAGTCTTAGAATAACTGTATAAATATATTTATTTGTAGTTTAAACTTAAGTGAAAAATCCTGCTGAGGTACCCAACACTTTCAGCACAATTCATCACTCTCGGTATAATGTTTTATTTAACAATCATCACCTTCAGTCCTAGAGAGCAACGATAGCTTGGTAGTAAGTAAGTAAGTAGGTATGCAAATGTATGAATGGCTCCCAGATAACAAATGATTCATTTGTTATTGTTGTATGGACACAGAATGACGGACCGAGCTATTTGGCTTCAGGGATAGATAGGTGGTTTTGGTGGTGGAGATGGTGTTGCAGTCGAATGTTACAAATCAATCAATCTTCCTTAAAACAATGTGACAAATGTCACTGTTATTTTTGTATTTTATCATTTGTTATCTGCTACACAAAATGGATTCAATAAGTGTGGGATTGGATTAAGAGCTGAATGAAATTCCATACTCATGTATTTAACATAAAATTACCCCAACACTTACATTCTAGCCAACATATGGACGTGTGTGCATGCAATGGGAAAAACAATAACAACATGTTGAGCTCAATAAGCTACTAAATGGATTGTGAGGAATCAGGAACGTTGCTTTTGAGGGGAGTTTTTTTTTTTGTATTTTTAATCTGTCGGTTTATTTCTAGAACTTTTATAAAAGTCTGTTATGCTACTGAATCAATGCATAGTTCCAACATTTCAATACATTTATTGAGGTAAAATTTTACATAATTTATAAAAAAATTACGATTTCTCCCAAATTAAGTAGTTCAAAATCTTACCTTAATTTAAAATTACAAAATTAGTTCTACCTGAAAATAAATAAAAATAACAATTAGTAGGAAAATAATTAAACATACATGATATAAAACATTTGAAAAATACCATTAATTCATCAAAAAATTTAATAAATATTAATAAATCTAATGAAAATGTAGCATGACACGATTGAAATCCTGTTTAAAATGACCTGCCAGTTCCGCCTCTGACCACTTTCCCACCATCTCTTATTTACATTTACACATCTATATCTGGATGTATATATGTGAAAGCATTTTGTTTTTCTATTTAATGACAGATTTAAAATTAAAATAAAACAAGAGAATGAGATGGAAATATAGTATTTTTCCTCAATTATCGTATAATTTATTACATTAACACCCAGTGGCATGACAATGCTGATTTGTTAATTTAATATAAATAAATAAAGAAACAATTAGGGTAATCATAAATAAAACAAATTTTAAATGTTATATTCGGCAACGATGAATATCAAAATCGGAATATATAAAAACACCATTAACATATGGGCAATTCCATGTCATCGTACGTGACATTTGTACGCCTATAGAGTGGAATAGATTTTGCTAAAAAATAAGAGTATCTAAAAAATAATTTGGTATTTATGTTCCATTCAGTGGGTACTATATTTTAAAAAATGTAATAAGTTCATTCGAATCACTGTTGTCCAAAATATTGAGCGAAATAAGGGTATATCGTACGTGACATAAAACGGAAGTCATTTTGAGGTACATGTAGAAATATGCGAAAATTTGCGAATCATTAATTTCATACACTAAACAAAATATTTTATTACCTTTACAATCCATCATATTTAAATAAAAATAATCTTTGGATGATTTTATAATTTATAAAATTTAATATCGTACGTGATACCGTACGTGACAGATTTTTCTCTTATAATAAAACAATATATATTCTGTAAATATATGTATACAAAAACTAAAAAAATTAATAGAAAATATACATTCGGTTTCAATAAACAATTTTATAATAGCAAATAAACAATCAGAGTCAAATTCATTTCACACTATATGCTAATTGGGAGCTTAGTTTTGACAGCAATTTTAGCCCAAAACACGCCAATTAAATTAAAAAATTAAATTTAGTCAGTTTAAACTATTATCTTTGCTCTTAAAATGTTGTAATAAGCTCTAAATACTTTCACATAGTAATATTTTAGAGTTTTCTCCTATTCAAATCATCTTGAAAAAAAGTTTCAAGGGTTTTGGTTTTTTCAGTCGTGGTAGACATTCTCGTGGAATTGCCCATATGTAACATAAATTTTTTTATCAGGACATTGTAACGTGGTTTTGTCGTCGGCTGAGGCAACTTAGTCGTGTCCAGGGCTTACTAACGGCTCCACAAACCTTAAGTAACAAGACGATTATTCTGTACATTTTTTGGTTTAATTAAAAATAGTACTTTATTGAAAACTTTCTTAATTTTAAATACAATCAATATATATTAAATGAATTACGATGGAATAGCTACGTTGATTCAGTCGGGTTAATATCGGCTACTGTTGGGATTCGGTTTAAGTTCAGGATCGGGCTGTGTAATCGGGATCGGTGTTAATAGTTCGGGTTTATATCAGGATCGTCTTAACGCAGGTTTTGCGTTGTGCATTCAGGTACGGGTGTTGTTTGATCCGAATGGGTTTTTTTTTTAGAATACTACAATGTTTAATTCTTAGTGTCTAAATTCTAAATAATACAATGATTGCATATGCTACGAGAGCAGGCAGCCGAAGTCACTGTTAGAACAGACAACTGAAGTCACTGTGAGAACAAACAGCCGAAACCACTGTGAGAACAGAAAACCGAAGTCACTGTGTAGGTAATTTATTCAATACTTAACCAAAGCTCTCGTATTGCTCCAAAAATATACAAAAGGTTTTACTTTCGTAAAGTCTGTCGGCTCTTCAATTATAGTATTACAATTTCCGAGACTTGTATAGCGCAAACTTTACTTACCTAGTAAGCCAGCAAGTAATATTGGAGCAAAGTGATTATTTGACTGAATAACTAGTTATTTTTGTTCGAGATTTCAAAAAATTCATGGGTCCTTCTTATAAATGTACTTACATTCAGTTCAGTTATAAGTAGTTACATTCACAACAAGGTAATCGAACCGACACATTATTTGCTTGTGTTTGATAGTCAATCTGCTAACTCACTGCTCCATGTACGAGTTATTTTATTGTATGTTAAAAATGGTTTTAACATTAACATATAAATTAATATAATCTGAACAAAAAAAATAATGGCTTCAACTGGTGTAGAACCGCTAACGTATCGTTTTTCAGTCAAATACACTAGATAGCTGTGCTAAATGCAATAGTCCATTACCAACCTGTTTAAAAATAAGTACCTATTCTTTTAAATAAAATAATGTGGTGGGTAACCACCACTCATTTCGAAGTAATGGATGTGGTAACTAGTTTCCATTACAAAAATTAAAAAAATTTTAGATTCGTAGCTCCTTTTCTTTGGGTTCTACCGTGTTTCAACAAACGGACAGACGGACGGACATAGCTATATCGTCTTAGAATTTCATAAGAACCCAGATTATATATACTTTTCTGAGTCTGGGATGTTTATTTTGCTGAGTTACAATCGGAATGACAAAATCAATATACCAACCATCTTTTTTGATGTTAAGTATAAAAACATAAAAAACCGATGAAAATTATTCGAAAAACCGACATTGATAAGGTTGTTTTGTCCTAATAAAACAAGTAAACAAAAAATTTGGACCATAACTTTGCAGGCTTTTTTAATAATTTCCTTTTACAGAAATCAATGCTGATTTTGGAGTTTTTTTAATGAAAAGTTCAGAAAAAGTTGCGATATTAGATACACAATTTGCTGGTGGAGAAATTCAGAAGTTTTAGCAATGCACAGTAGGTAATTTGACCCGAAATCTTGGACAAAAATAATTTTTTGCACTAACAATAGTAGATAATGTTTTTGTTAATAACGTTCGATTAAGAATATATTAAAGCAAAGCAAACTGCATATTAGGTTTTAGTAAAAAAAAAAAAAATATCAGCTGATTTATGGGCAGTCAAAGTTGACATTTGCAAGCAACGTGCAGAGAGCAGCATAAAAAGTGTAATATTGATATAAATTAAAACGTTTTTTTATCAGTTATTAAACAAAAAGAAGGAAATCGTACATAATAAAACGTCCAACATATTTTGGTGGACGTTATTGCTTTTGTTAACAAAATTTGTAATTCTAACTTAACCTCAAATTAATGACTTTTTCCATAAATATAAACTTCGCATAAGCTTTTGATAATGCTGGCCGTGGACTGCAGAGTTTTTTATTGATTCTGAAATTAATTTTTGTTATTTTTCGTTTGAGTTTTTTTCGCTTTTTGTTTTATATAATTTTCTTGAGACAGCTAAAGTAGCTAACTTTCTAATGTTTAGATTTGTGAAAAAAAAAAAATTTAAAAAAAACTGACTTCAATAATGTTTCAAAACCCTAAAAATGTGTGTGCTCATGAGCTGTGCGTGCTCATGAAAAACTCTTAATTCCAAATTTCAGCCATATCGGTAAAAGTAGCTCAAATTACCCAGTGTGCAATGGTTTTATTGACTACTAGCTTGACCCGGTGCGCTTCGCTACCCCTGTCGTAGTCTATGTTGGAAATTTCAATAAAATCATTTCGGCCGTTTAGTATTTATTGTTTAAGAACAAAAGGTACCAATTTTACCGGTTTTCCCCCTGTTTACTCTTTTCTGGTGCAAGTATTGAAAAAAAGTTATAGCCTATTGACGCTTCCAAGTAAGGATCTATCTACGTTCCAAATTTCAATAAAATCGATTCAGCCGTTTAGGCGTGATGCTCAAACAAACAAACAAATAAACTTACAAAGACATTTATATATTTATATAGATATAGATATATATAGATTAATATTCAAATTCCCATTCAATGTTAATACTTTATGGGGTCTGACTAAAAATATTCGGCAAAAGTTTAAACCACTTGTTTATAAGCTGATTTTAAAAGAAAACAAGTAAGAGATCTATATTCGACTGTGCCGAATCTTATATACCCTTCACCATACCCTTATATACCCTTCACATTAAAATAAAATTAATAAAAATTTTTTTTTTTTTCAAAATTTTTAAAAAAAACATTTTTTTTTCGAAACAGTTTTTTAGTTTTTTCCAAATTTGTTTAAAAAATGTTTCTTTAATTTTAAATTTTTTTTTTAATTTATTAGTGAAAAAAATGTGTTACAAAAAAATTCTTTTATTAAAAAATTCGGGTTACAAAATATTTTTCCCGATTTTGACCCATTGTAGGTCCATCTTACTATAGTCTTATACACATCGTTGCAATGGACTTTGAATATCTATCATTAGATATCCATATTGGCTATATTTATGGCTTTTTTATCGAGATATAGATAAAAAAAATAAGCAAAGAATAGAGGTTGTTCCGGTTTTTCCGATTTTCTCGATTTTAAATAGCAACCCAGCCGGAAGAATTCTCGATATATTAATGTATGAATCCTGTATGTAGGTTATTTGAAGGCTACGGAAAGTTGATTTCAACATACAGACTGACAGACGGACATGGCAATATCGACTTCGCTACCTATAACGATTGTAGGATCGAAAATGAAAAATGTAGAAATTACAAACGCAATGAGAAACTTATATACCCTTGCCAGTCACGGTGAAGGGTATAACAAGACTAATTTTTATGGAAAAAATTGACAACATACAAATTTTCGGTTTCTGATATACAATTTAGCGATTCAAATAGTTTTGCAGATTTAAATGTCATGAAATATCTATCTAATCCCAGAATATTGATACTTTGTGATACGAAAGGGAAAAATTATACAAGTCCTCTTATGTAATTTAGTGCCTGATTTAGAAATTCGACCAAAAATCATAGATTAATGCATGCAGATCGGTAATTATTTGAAATACCTAACTCAGTTGTCAAAAATCTAAGTGGTGAGAATGTATTAGTAAAAAAACTACCTGAAAAAAACTCGCATGAGTGATTATTTTGAGTAATTTTGTTTGAATTTTTTTCTAGTTTCCGCTCTATGTGTATTTCATACATTTTGAAAACTGAGTACATAGGGTAACATAGAGACGAGACGTAATTGTCAAAAACCTAACTCTTGCAACATTTTTGTTTGACAAATCGGAGTGTCTCGTCTCTATGTATTATTCTCTATGACTGAGGATTTGAAACAATTATTTGAAAACTGAGTAAAAATTTTAATATTGTATTCCGGTCGTGAATCTGAATGTTTTATTACTTCTTGCTTATTTCAAAAGCTAATGTGATCAATTAATTTGTTAATATGTAAAACTAACTAAAACCATTCACTTCAAATTACTTTGCTGAACACCCTGATACACTGTACTGCCACAAAAAAAAGCATGCACAAACATGCAAATCTACATAATAGACTGCTCCAAAACTATGTATAAAAATAAAATTAAAATCAGTAAGTCTGCCTGAATTGTTTCGCCGTTATTTCAAGGGAATTTCCGTTTAGAATAAACTCAGCTAGAAAATTTACAACATTCACTTATTAGCTGCAGTCTAATAAATAAAAGCACCATCATCATTTAAATCATTTCATGAATGAAAAACAGAACAATGTACACAGTGAATTTGAATGTTCATATGTTCACATGTGCTCCTGATTTTGTTTCCTTAACAAGAAAAAAAGGATTTTAGTTTTATTTCATCCGGCATACGATTATGTTCATGTGTATGAGTTCAGAACGTGCGTGTGCGTGTGGGTGTGGATGTGTGAGTGTTTGTTTAATTTAATGAAAGTATCTAAAAATTTTATTAGTTGAAATATAATATTTCCCATTACATCATTTACTCGTTTATACACGCAATCATACACACAACAATGTGTTTCCAGTTGCCATAGTATTTAGTATCATTAGAACAAAGAGTACGAGTATGAATATTTACTTTTAAGTGGTAATTTTTATTGTGATGATGATATTTATAATTAATTTATACACTCAATTTAATATAAAATTTAACTGACTTTTTTTGTGGAAATTTATTATAGTTTGAATAGATTGAATAATTTATGTGAAATTATGTTAACATGTATGCCACTTATTGTAAAGGCGAAGTGAACATTTGATTTATTAATATTTTGTAGAATGTTTGTTAAATTGTGTAAATTGTTAAACATGTTGATATTAGAATGTGTGGTAAAATTTTGATAACTAAATACATCCCGAAAGAGACCAGCGGGAAATGAATGAAGACAAAATCTCCAAAAGCATTTTAAAAAACTAAATAGCTCGTGAAGTGATATTTTGTAGCCTCTTGAAAAAGATTGACTAAAAGATTTTGGAGAATAGTCCAAACATATTGAAAAAGTACAATTCTTCAAGTGTAAAGAATACAAATTTATTAAAAAGAAATCTAAAATTTCTTATACAGTGTCGGAAAACTGAAGCACGGACTCCCCCGTCCTGACTTCGCACCCCAAACATTTATTATCTGTAGCCAGATGATGGCGGATGAGGTGGGTATATGACAAAGTTGTAGCAGATATCTATAAATATATTGTCATCCTATTCCCTTCAAGAAACTAATGTATTTAAAGCAAATGAGATTTTATTTCTGTGATTTCATCTTAAGACCAGAGGACATTTCTTTTTTTATTTGCATTAAAAATATATAAATTATTTGGTGCGCCAACTCGGGAGCAAGCCACATACAATTGACCGTGTGAAAAACATGAATTTTCCAAATGAAATCCAACAATAGTCAACGATTGGCCTTGTGTATTGTTAATGGTTATAACAAAGCAAGACGAAACGGGAACTGGAGCCGCTTGATTTCAAATGTCGTTAGAAATCATCGGTATGCATGGAATCAGTACATCTTCACCTTCGAATCTGCCACCGATTATTGTTTCCTCAATTAACGCGTTTAAGTTGCGGAGAAGCATTATCGGTGATCCAACCTTCAATGTTAACACATGTGGTATTCCGGCTGGTTCCAATGAATTCAAAAATTCAGTAGGACAATTGACGACAAGTTCTTCGTTCATTACTGTGTCAATCGATTTGTATTTCATTGTTTCGCCAGGCAGTTTCAATTGAATTTGCTCATTCATCTTGTTGACGGGAGCAATTGAAAGAAGAGCTTGGAAAAAGTTTGTTCATTGCGCCAATTGCAATTGTGGAGGTCGTCAAAATATATATTTTTATTTGTAAGATGGAGTCAAATCACACTCGGTGCAAAATCCGGATAATAGGGCAGAAGACGGAGCATTTCGTAGCCTAATTCTTAGATTCTTGTCATGGAAAACGCAAACGTGTGTACCATTTTGTGCACCCGATTGTGAGCAAACTCGGCAGCCATCTTGCGGAAAGCTTTCTCATACCCAAGTGATCATTAACAAGTAAGAGAGCTATGTATATTCGGCTGTGCCGAATCTTATATACCCTTCACCAAATTATACTTTAAACTAAAAATCCAAAAACAAAAATTTTTTTTTTTAATTTCTTTAAAATTTTTTAATTTTTCGAAATTTTTTTTAAATTTTTTCCAATTTTTTAAAAAAGAGTTTTTAATTAAAAATTTTTTAATTTAAAATTTTTTTTTTTAATTTATTAGTGAAAAAAATGTATGACAAAAAAATTTTTTTGTTTGTGAAAAAAAAAAATCGGGTTAAAAAATATACATCGTTGCAATTGACTTTAAAATATCTATCATTAGATATCCATATTGTCTATATTTATGTCTTAGTAATCGAGATATAGATCAAAAATAAGCCAAACATAGAGGTTGTCTCGGATTTTTGCTCATATCTCCGTTATTTATGGACGGATTTTGCTGATTTTGAATAGGAAACTTCTCGAAAGCATGCCTGACAGAATTATTGAAGATTTGGATCTCGAAGATATCTGGGGTCTTCTGAAAATTGATTTCAACAGACAGACATGGCTAAATCGACTGCCCTATCTATAAGGATCCAGAATATATATACTTTATAGGGTCAGAAAATTATATTGTGGAAATTACAAACGGAATGACAAACTTATATATACCCTTCTCACGAAGGTGAAGGGTATAAAAATGAAAACAACTGAGCCATGTGGAATGCCTATAGCTCCCACAATCTCTCGCACTTTTTTCCTCAAGTCACGACATAGTCTGCTATCAATGGCTATCAAACACATACTAAATGACAGATTGTTCAAATTTAGACAGATGCCTGTTGACAAAAGCATGATTGCCCTTTCAGTTAAAAGCCGGGAAATTCAGAAACTCGTGGACTTATTGAAAGCGTAATTCCAAAATATTTCGACCCAAAAATAGAATTTTAAATATTTCTACTCCTTAATTGTGTTTTGAATCATGCAATCTACTCTTAAACGCTCATTTTATGGTGTATAAACCAGACCCATAATGTATATGGTTCTTATTTTATATCCCTCTAAAAATGGGCTCCACCTCGGAACTTTTTGTGAAAAATTAGCTGCATTCAGGCATGAATAACTTAGTAACTCGTCATTCGATTTTACTCACTGTTTTTTGAGAGGATTCGGTTTTATTCTTATTAATAGTTTATATCTTATTAGCAAAAGGATCACCAAAATTGGAAAATATTTTCCATCCTTAGATATCTCAAAAAAGAATAATTTTATTTTCATAATTTTTAACACCAAATAGAAAACAGAATTATGGTGCACTGTGAGAAAATAACGAAAAGTTATGGTAGTTTTTCTAGCACAACTTTCATTTCTATGACTTTCTATGAAAAGAACACAGATAAAACTATTTTATAAGCAATTTTAATTCAAATATTTATAAGATATTCAACTGATTTTAATGATTTCATAATTGAAAAAACTGTGCTTAGAAATAAAATTTTCTACTAAATTTTGAGTATTGAATTTCATAATTTTTAAACTGTTTAATACAGAGGGTTATGCTGCAAGCAGAATTAGTTTCCTTGTTATTACGCATATAATTGCTGACTTTTTTACCACATGGTTTGTTGTGGCGTATACTTAATATTTCATTACAATCACTAAATAATCAATACTCATACGTACTCTATTTACACAATATCAATTGCAAAAAATATGTAGGAATGTGTCTTTCAAACTACACTGCTAGGAATTAGTTCAGCGGATTTAAGGAGATACATAACTAGATTAAACAGATATATATATTTTTTAATTTTTTAAGGAAAATAACATTATGGTCCAATTTGGTAAGATAATATCTGTTTAAAACGTTAATATGAACACATAAATGGCTACGTACAACTTAAAAAATACGTTATTGCAAGTAATAGACAATATAATACAAAATTAGGATAAAATGTTTCTATGGCTCCTGCGAGTAATTATAGGAGCTAGTTCACAAGACTTTGTCAGTTATTCAAACAACTTATTTACTATGCAATGGAGCTATTAACTCGAAATTTGGGGTTTCTTTTCGATTATTTTTGTTTGTGTAATACATTAGTTTAATATAAGGCTAATTTATTAAAATTGGACAATTGGTTGTAAGAATATACAAGCAAATCCCGGTATAACAAATCTCACTTTAACGAAAATCCGATATAACGTATAATATGTTTAACATGTTTAACATCTACTACCTTATATAACGAACGTTTCAACAATTTTATACTCAATTTAACGAATGTTGAGAAAAATAAAACAAAATCAAACTAACAGTCAAATGTTTAACATTGACAATTATAGCAATCTATCAAGAATGGCTCAAATATTCATCTACCTCTAAAGAATGATGTGTATCCCCATGTGGAAAAGGAGTTTTATTGTTAATTACTCGACCAAAGGTAAAAACACATTCCAGTTAATAGAATTGCCTTAATATCTAGAGCCAAAGAAATACAAACAGACTTATATGTGTAAAACTTCTTATAGAATCAGCATACAATTATAGTTGAGCACAATCTAACTCCTGATGTTATTCTCAATGCGCATGAAACTGATATCTATTGGAAAATGACATAAGATAAAACGTTTGTTCACGCAAGAAGAAAGTTTTCGATGGATAGATTAACAATTTTGGTTAGCTGTTATAAATGTGGAAAAAAGAATCTTTGAAAGGCAAAGAAACGCCACTTGTTTCGTAAAAAAGTGTTGTTGTAAATTATCTTCATTGAAATAATGGATATTTTTAATTGTAGAATCATTTTTAGAACCGAAATCCATTTCAGTGAAGGCTTTTTTAATCCTGGGTAATGCCTCAAGTCAACCTATCGAAGAACAATGAATTAAAACTACAAAATATGAAACAATTTTAGACGAAAGTCATGTCTACTAATGTCACACCGCTTAAAACTTAATCAAAAAATAAATATCGATATGACGAATTTTTCTATTTAACGAATTTATCACAATCATAAATATATTTGATGGCGACAATCATATGAATGTTATGGTTACCACAATCATATAAAGATTTATTGTGACTATAATATTGAGCCTATTGCCTTCGATCGTTCTCCAGCCTTCTGACTATATTACTCCATACATAAATTTTGATAGGGTGTTCAAGACCTTGAACTCCCTCCAGGAGTGAGTTAGGTAGGGGTAATCTCGTGTACGAATATGACACTACGATATATACAGACAGATTCTAAAATGAGCTGTGGTGTTGGTTCTGGCGTCTTCTGTCACGAAATTGTAATAGGCATACCATATCGTCTTCCGATTGAGTATAGTGTTTTCCATGCGGAAATGTATGGAATCATGGTAGCTTGCATTACACTTCATTATCATAATAGTCGTGTCAATATAGGTATCTTTATCGATAGTCAGGCGACACTTCTCTCACTGAAGGCCTACACAACTTCATTTTCACTAGTCAATCAATGTAAGAATTATCTATCAAGGCTAAGTCGTCTATCTGACATTACTTTGGTTTGGGTCCCACACGCACAGAGACCACTACGGTAATGAACCGGCAGATGAAATAGCTAGAAGGGGATCTGCCGTAGATACCTCCAATGCGGTAGCAATTCCACTGGAGACTATCAAAGTCATTATCTTCTTACAAAGGCTGAGAATAGATGGCGCAATTTAGACAGATGTTTATGTGGTCATCTTTTAACGATAAACATACTATGCAATTGATAACCCGGAATAGAAGGGATATATCAAAGTTGCTGGCAGTATTAACGGGGCACTGGCCGTTAGGCAAGCATGCAAATCACCTGGGACTCCCTTTTAGCGACCGTTGTCGCAGCTGTAAGGATAGGGAAAAAGAGGAAACGATTTTCCACATTCTCTGCGAATGCCCAGCCCTGAGTGTCAAGAGACATAAATTCATGGGCAACTACACATTAACCAACCTTAGTGAGGTAGCCGGGTATAAACTCAATGACCTACTGAGATATCTCACAGCTACAGGTTGGATCTAGTAAGCTCGACTTTTTGCATACATTTTACATACATTACGATGTAAACGACAGTACACCTAACGAGTGGTGTGGTCTTGTCAAAATGGGGTCCCTTCGACTCTACTTGATTATTCGCACGCAGCGAACTACCATGTAAAACCAGCCAACATTATATTGTTTAAGGTCGTGAAAAATCTTTGAAATAGTTACAGTATAAATATACAACTATATATTTTTCTTTGGGTGTACAAAATACTCACTAACACTTATACTTGTAAGATTAAGGTATGCTAAGACCCTTTTAAACAAAGGGTAACATAGTGACAAGACGTCATTGTCAAAAATCTAAGACTATTGTCAAAAACCTAACTTTCACAACAACAAAATACACGCTAGTCAATGTATATTGCTACTTGCGTTATCTCTATGCTTTTAAATCAGACATAAATACTTTGATAGAAAATAAATTTTAGCTGCTAATGGTCAATTTTCTTAAGCTCTTGCTAAACTTTCTTAGCCAGCTCTTAATTGTTACTCTTCATTATTTTGATATTAGCCCTTATCTCTAACATTATTGTAAAACTTTCAACCAGACATTTTATAATAAAATCAATAAACATAGATTGCCATCTTTATTTCTTAAAGTTATTTTGATTTAAACATAAACAAAAACACACAGATAAAACAAGAAAACTTCACTAAGGAAAGAAACAAATGTCCAAACTTGTGGTGTAAGTCGTACATGGCAGTTGTCGCCAATGGTTATTATAGTTTACAAAGTTTCAAAAAATTAGCAAAGAAATACATTCCACAACCTAAAACAAATACTAAAAGACTAAAACTTTGTGCTCAACGTATTTTAAAAGTCTTTCTCTCATTTGCTTTCTTTTTATCTAGTGTTCAACTTCCACTTAGAAGAATATTATGATTAAGCTTAAATGGTTTTACAATAGAATTTGAAGCAGACATTCTGACAAATACTGTATAAGGACTGAGATCGAAAAATTCTTAACAAACGTTTTTCATTAAAACTTTTAACCCAAGTATTATTATTATTTTTTTTTTTTTTGATCAAGTTACATTTGTGAAACATGTCAGTTATTATTTTTAATGTCAATTATATTAATTTGTTGTTAATCTGATTAAAATGAGTGACCAGAAAAAAGTGCGTACTAAAATTATTATATATTTTTTGAACAAAAACCAACTTGGTCCAACAAAAAGTTGCCCAAACAATCAAAGATCTGCCGTCAAACTGTTTCCAATGTTATTCAACAGTACCTGGAGAACTTGGCCGTTGATAGAAAACCTGGTTCAGGTAGAAGGAATGGTTCGCATGATGTTTATAAATCCAAAAATATAGAAAGCATTTTCAAAAGAGCTTCCAACACATCCGGTAGGAAAGCAGCCCGGTTAGCTCAGTGCTCGAACTATTTGGTACGAAAAGTTAAAGCCAATGCAGGTTCAAAAACATACAAGGCTAGAAAAGTTCCTGACAGGAACGCTGCAAAAAATTTAGAGGCCAAAAACAAAGCTCGGAAATTGAAGTCAAATTTTATAAAAAAAAAATATTCCTGCTGCATAGTGGATGATGAAACGTATGTTCTGGCAGATTTTTCGCAGCTTCCAAATGCTGCGGGAATGTTGAAGAAAAGTTTAGGACCCAAAAGCAGACAAAATTTCCGAAAAAGTTCTTGGTATGGCAAGCAATATGCAGTTGCGGCAAAAAAGCCAAACATTTGTTACAAAGGCTTCCATTGTGCGTCCAAGACTTCTTAGTGCGTCCACTTATTTTTGGCCTGATTTGGCACCCTGTCACTATGGTAAGAAAGGTCTTGAGTGGTATAAAAACAATAATGTGGTATTTGTACCAATAGAGGAAAATTCTCCAAACTGCCTGGAGCTGAGTCCAGTGGAGAGATATTGGGCTCTTATTAAAATAGAATTGAAGAGCACAAAAAAGGTGTCGAAAATTGTGGTAGATTTTAAACAGAGATGGACAACCTGTTCGAACAAAGTGACATAAAGCTCTATAAAAGCCATAATGGAAGGGTTTCCGAAAAAGCTTAAAAATTTCATCACTAATGATTAGAAATATAAAAATATTTTTTTATTTTTTGTAAATTGTAATAATAATTTCAATAAAAAAAAAAGTATCAACACTGTAGGTTTAGTGGTTTCTTTTTTATTAACATATATGTATGTTAAGATTTTTTCGATCTCAGTCCTTATGAGGGCTATTTTGCTGTATTAGCATTTTTCAAATTATTTCTTTTCTTGTTCACATAATGTTTAAGCCACGTAAGCTGTAATAATAATTGTTTAAAAAAGATATGTAGAAAATTGTGAGGATAAAAGTAGAAACTACTCAAAACAAAAGCATGTATGTATAGGATGTATGATGCCCGGTCTATAAGACATCTACTTGTGTATCTCCAGTATTCGTTTGGAACAAAAAATGTTTAGTTTACATGATTCTATGTAGCTAAATGACCTTGGTTATGATGAAACAAGTTATTCGGTGCTTGTGGTTAGTTGGTTTTTTTATATTTTTTTGCTTTTTCCTGGCTCTCTGTTAGTGTTGTTTTTATTTATTTTTCTTTCTGTTCAATATGTAAGCTCGTTATATATTGGTAGTGTGTGCTTAAGTATTTAGATGAGTGTGAAAGTGTTTTTTTTTTTTTTTTTTCCTTATTCCTACACACAAATGCAAACATACATGCTTTTTTCTTTACACTAGGGAAATATTTAACGGATTTGTGTGTGAACAGATGACTGATTAGCGGATAAATTTAGGGAAAGTAAGATGGTTTCTGGAAGCCAAATAATAGCAGTATGCCATTTTAAGACTCTTTTATACTGTAGGTTATGCTACAAGCCAAAACAATTTTTCTTTTTTTTCTCAAATAATTGCTGACCATATTACCAAATGGTTTCTTGTGGCGTATACTTAATAATTTATTAAATTTACTAAATAATCAATACTCATACGCACAGCAGTTCAACCATGATTTAACTTTTTCAGCCACGCTTTTTTGTGCATAAGTTTAATATCAAAACAATGGCATTTTTACTTTAATCAAGGTTAGTTTATTATATAAAAAGTAAGAAAAAATAAATCAAAGCTTAAAAAACCACTCCATTTCAAGGTTTTTTGTGGAGTGAAGTGGTTACATTACATTAAAACTAACTATGATAAACATTTTTGTTTCGTATAAATTTTTTGATATCAAATATTTTTGACTAAATTTTCTCACCAAACAACCGAAATATCAAAGTAACACTGAATTCAATAAAATATAAACACTCTGTTCTTCTTTTTATTGAATGCGTTAAAGTCTCTGATTTTTACAATGTTTTCAAATTAATATATTTATCTAATCAGAGCACCATGACGGCAAAGTTTTGCATAAAATCATAAACGATGACTTCAAAACATATAATTATTTAGCAAAATGTCAATAGATGCCAATAAACTATGTTTTAAAGACTATAGAAAATGTGGTTAGTAAAGTAACCACCCAACCGCAAAGAGTTAAATTGAATAAATAAGGACTGAGATAGAAAAATTCTTTATATGTTTATAGTTCTAATCACTCGTGATGAAATTTTAAACCTTTTGCCGAAACCCTTCAATTAAGCTTTTTGTCACTTTTTTCGAACAGGTTGTCCATCTCCGTTTAAAATCTACCACACTTTTGGACACACTTTTGTGCTCTTCAATTCTCTTTCAACAAGAGCCCAATATCTCTCTACCGGCCTTAACTCCAGGTAGTTTGGAGGATTTGTCTTGGTACAAATACCACATTATTGTCCTTGTACCACTCAAGACCTTGCTTGCCATAGTGACAGATGCCAAAGCAGGCCAAAAAAAAGTGAACACATTAAGAAGTCTTATGAATGGAAACATCCTCTTTTCTAAACATTGCTTGATGTAAATTTCGATATTTATAGAGCCCGTTGTAACAAATGTTTGGCTTCTTTTGCAGCAACTGCATATTGCTTGTCACACCAAGAACTTTTTGGGGAAATTTTCTGCGTTTGGGTCCTAAACATTCCCTCGAGCATCAGCCACACAAAAATATTGACCCGGAAGCTGCGAAAAAATATTCCAGAACATACTTTTCGTCCTCCATTATGCAGCAGGTATATTTTTTTATAAAACTTGACTTCAATTTCCGTGCTCTGTTTTTTGGACTCTAAATTTGAGTAGCGTTCCTGTCAGGAACTTTTTGAGCCTTGTATGTTTTTAAACCTGCATTGGCTTTAACTATTCGTAGCAAATAGTACGAGCACTGAGCTAACCGGTCTGCTTTCCTGCCGGAGGTGTTGGGAGCTCTTTTGAAAATGCCTTCTTTTTATTGGCTATAGAATCATCATGTGGACCATTCCTTCTACCTGATCCAGGTTCTATATCAACTGTTAAGTTCTCCCGGCACTGTTTAATAACATTGGAATCAGTTTGGTGGCAGACATTTTATTGTTTGGCCAACTTTTTGTAGGACCAAGTTGGGTCACTTTTTTCTGGTCATTAATTTTAATCAGATTAACAACAAATGAATATAATTGACATTAAACATAATAACTGACATGCTTTACAAAGGTAACTTGATAAAAACAAAATCAAATAATTCTTGGGTTAAAAGTTTTAATCAAAAACGTGTGTTAATTTTTCGGTCTCAGTCCTTATATAAGTATGTAGTTGTTAATACAGTGCATGCTCGGTATTCGCAACTAATTAGAAACCAGAAAACAGAACCCAACATTTTATTGAAAAAATGTATATAATTTTTAAATTTTATTTTTATTGATATACATATTACATATTAAACATTTTTAAAGAAATTGGAGATTTTGAGTTGCTTTTTTGGCAAATCATTTTTTAAAACAACAGCTGAATCACGTAGTTCATATAGTGCTGTTGTCGGCTTATCATTTTCCAAAGCCCATTGTATGCATATGTTTATCGATGTTAAACAATCGTCCTCTTTAATTTTGTTTTCTTCATAACCACTATCGTATAAATCCTACGATTCCATATCTGATAATTCCATTTGCTCCTCATTACTTTCCGCATGAAATTCTTCTTGAATCCAGTTGTTTATGTCAGCATTCGTGAAAAGATGTGCCGTGTCAATTTGAGCTACAAGTGTAGCAGTAGTAGAAAGATCTTCGTTTTCTTACTGAATTATATTTTGTTAAAAATTTAGGGCACGTTATTCACTCTATTCAGTACCGAATTCGAGCAAGTCGTTCCAGGATTTTCGGATATTGGACATTGATATTTTATCCCAGGACGTAGCTAGAATCTGAACTGCATTTTTGAGATTGAAGTTTTTTAGTTTGAGCTCCAAATTTATTCCCTTCTGGTCAAGCAAGTGGGTGAGCAGTTGTTTTTTATAATTTAATTTGACCAAGTTGATAACGTTTTGATCTAACGGTTGAATAAGCGCAGTCTTTTTTAAAAATCTATTACCATGTCGACGCTTAAATTTTTTCAACCATTCTTCACTGGCATTGAAACCTGAATTGGTTTGATAAATTTTTGAAAACAAATGACTGGCTTTTGTTCGTAAAATCGCTGCTTATATTGGACAATTTGTTTCTCCTTGTTTTTGGAAACCACTTATAAAGCATTTTTTCCATTCTTGGGTACTCAGCTTTCTTTAAGGTGCAACGTTTGGCAGGGCCACTTCCTGTTGTACGTTTGAACTTTTTTATTGAATTTTCTTGCTTTGTAATGCGGTAAACCGAAGACTTATGTAACTTGTAATTGACGCAAATTTAATTTATGCAATCTCCACTTTAATTTTTTTTTTAAATCTCTAATTTTTGAGAAATCGTTGGTTTTGAAATATGTTGAACTTTTCCCATATTAAAAGATGTATTTACATAACAAATGATACGAATAAACTGAGAAAATTGAAGATCAAAATCAACCAAAAAGGTTAATATACCAAAAGAAGGGGATTTCCCTTTTTTGGTTATAGACATTGTAATCAAATTTAAAACAAACAGATAAAAGTGAAAATAGAACCTGTTTTTCGTAAACTGTCGCGAATATCAGGTCGTCGCGATAATGGGTAGTCGCGAATACCGGGTCGTAATGGGTAGTCGCGAATATCGAGCTTGCACTGTATCTGTCTTTCAAACCCAGCTTGGAACTAGTTCAGCGTATTTAAGTATCCGATTAACTAGTGAAATTACTAGTGAATGGTGGAGTCTTGGTAGCACATACAAACAAGTTCTAGTACACGCAGAAAAAAAATATAGTTGTACATTGTTACTGTAAACATTTCAAATTTGTGCATGGTTACTGTAACAATTTCAAAATTTTGAACAATATTATAGTCACAGTAACTATATATATGATTGTGGTAACAATAATATGGTTAATTTACGATTCACATGAATATTTCAACCATATACATGGTTACAGTAACCATGTATATGTTTGTGACAACCATTTACAACAGTAACAATGTACAACTATATTTTTTTTCTGCGTGTACTTTCATCTATTCTCTTTCAACCAGGAATGAAAAACAAAAAAAATGTATTCGTTGTCTAAATTTTAAATTTTGTTTCATATTAGTAGCACAAAATAGCGTATGATTCATTTTTAATTTGAAATAAAGATACGTCTTTGATCATTTAAAAACCTAAATTATTCACTTACTAAATTAGATCTATTAAATAGATTTATCACCGTTAAACGAGTACTCTATGTCAATGATTATCACAAATATCTGTTAACCCTTTATGCTGTAGTAATTCTTTCCCCCCAACGTTTTATTTTGTTACTATTTCCATTTAGCAATTTTGATGGTATAATAAAGCACGCTCATACACTCACACAACAGCAACCTAAAATGTCGTATGTTATGAATAAAATACTTGTACACGCATATATGTACGTACATGCTTCAATTTGTGGCATTAACTACATCATCATCATCATCAGCAGCAGCAAGCAGTGTGGTTGTAGTTGAACGCTTGGCTGGATGGTTGATTGGTTGACTGTGTAAATAAGCAATAACTACCTAAAGCCAACATAAAATAACTGCTAAAGAAAAGGAAAAAATAAGGAGAAAGAAAAAAAACTCAACTAACACTTGCTTAAGTTTACTTACAATATTATTTTTGTACTTTTCTCTTATTTACTACTTATACATAAAACCCCAAAAAAATAAAATGAAACTGAAGAAAAGAAAATAGAAATGAGCAAGAGGGGAAGATTGTTTCAGTTTGTTAATGTTAACTTAAGGAATGATACAAATTTCCATCACTTTGCTGACACTTGCTATAACAACAAAAGTCTCGTCTATAATAAACAACCAAAAAAACACACGCAACCAAAGCGCACAAAAAATGTGAAAAAAAAAGAATCAACACCCAGAACAAAATAAAAAATATTACTATCAAAGTCGAAAGCTAATATTTTCAATGCCAGGATTATTGTGGATAACAAGTGACTGTGTCAATATCAATCAATTTAATCCTTGATAAAATACAAAAATTCAACAAAAACATTTAACACAACAGAAAAAAATATATAAATAAAAGTACTTACTTTGCCAACCAGACGAATTTTTTTTGTGTGTGGTTTCATTTGTTAGCTGCAAATGTTGTGAAACTGTATGAATGATAGATTTTTGTTATAACACAACGACACTAACCCCCTCCCCCCACACACTATATAATTATACTAAAGGATTTGTAAAATAAATTTGCTTGATTAATGGGTGAATTCCAGAATTAATATTTATTGAATAGTAGTAAGTGTTTGTGTTTCTTTTAGAGTATTTGTTTGTTATTGTTATTTTTAACTCTTAGCTACGTATGAGTTTTGTTTATTTTCTTCATATTAAATATACGCTAGTTGCTACAAAGAAGATTAATGTGATACAACAAAGTGTAATTCAAGTCCATTTTTATGTTTGTGAACTTTACTTGATATCAACTGAATATAACATAATTTCTCAAACATTTGGATTGAAGTTTTTTTTAATTTTCAAAGTCAACTATTAATCATAAGTTAATCTGTGCTTGGAAGATTAATGTGGTTAAACAAAATGACTTGGACACTTAGTGCAACACATAAAATGCAAACTGCTTCTAGTGGGGAATTTCTCAAAGTACTTATCGAAACCTACAAAAAACCCATTTGGGTTTTGCTAGTTTAGCTGGTGTTCGGATTTTAGAGCCTCATGTATATTTTGGCTAAAATTTTAGTTTTCCGAATAACATGCAATTTTTCTATATAGACTAGAACAAAAAATTGTAAAACAAACTAACCCGAAAAAACTGCATCTACACGCAGAGAAAAAATATAGTTGTGCATGTTTACAGTAACAATTTCCAAATTTTTAAAAGTTTTTTAACAATATTATAGTTACAGTAACTATTTATATGATTGTGGTAACTATAATATGCTTAGCTTACGATTCACATGATTGTATCAATCATATATATGGTTACAGTAAAGAAGTATATGTTTGTGACAACCATTTTTATGATTAAGGTTTTACCATATTTTGTTGCTCTCGGCTAATTGATATCATAATCTGAGAACAACATAAAGATTAATTAACAATGGTTGTCACAAACATATACTTGTTTACTGTAACCATATATATGATTGATACAATCATGTGAATCGTAAGTTAACCATATTATGGTTACCATAAATAGTTATTGTGACTATAATATTGTAAAAACAAACTTTTAAAAATGTTACTGTAAACATGCAAAACTATATTTTTTCTCTGCGTGTAGTACCAAACATTTTTTATATCTTTTTTCGTCATTTTTGGACCACAGCTGCCAAACTGTGGGAATCTTCGGTAATCTTCAAAACATTATAAGACTAGCAAAAGCTCTGTTCACATTTTCCAGCTGTATTTTATATCGAAAATTCAAGATTTCAGATGATGCATCAACTTCAATTCATATTGATTTATTCATGTTTTCCTGCCTTTTGAAACATTTTTCATACATTTATGCATTCGATGACTTCAAAAATGTTGCACTGTGTCATCGATACGCTACATCTATACTAGAGTTTCTTATTTTAGCCGAAATCAAAACCGCAGTTTATCAAGGCCTAAAACCGAAACCGATAATTATTCTTCAATTCTTACTTTTAATAAATTTTCAGTAGAAAAATTCAAAATTAATAAATGAAAAACAAACTTTTTCATTCAATGATTCATGCAATTTCTCTAAAAACAAATCGATGTACATTTTGCTACCTTTTGCAGGCTAGACAATGACAATTATTTAAAAAATAACAATTTCCAGACAAGTAAACTTCAAGTGACTATTTCTATATTTAATTTAAGAAAAAGAATGGAACATTTTTATAACAGAGACTTGGGTACTTTCAAATATCCGATAAATGTATGGAGTACTAGCTGACCCGGTGCGCTTCGCCACCCCAATTAATAGAAAGGAAAACTACTATTAAAATTCAAAAAACACCATTGTAGGAAAAAAAAAATACTAATAGTTTTTATTACCTCAATATCATTAAGCTCTCTATCCTTGATTCTTTCTTTACTCAAAAGCATATCAGCTAACTATTATGCATATACAATAAGTAAAATAATTTATTATAATAAAAAGTACCATTAGAAGAAAAAGTACAAAAGTTTGAAATTTCAAAGTAATTTCCTGATTCCAGGTTCAATATTAGAGAAAATTCAAAAAAATACTGTTACGAATTTGCAATGGCGATTTGAATTTAACGGTCTGTAACGACAGCCTCATCATCGGTCTGTAACGACTGCCTGCAGCAATCATTATGTTTATAAACACATCCATCCGTAGAAGCTTCTACTTATCAACAATGTTGATAGCATGCGGTTATTAGCATTGTTTGTAAGTATGGCAACACTAAATGTTTAAACTGCTAACATTGACATCGAAAGCTCTAGAATTCGAATGTACTAGTTTCTCCGTTAAGAGCATTGTAGAAGATTCCCGAAATATGGCGTGTGTATAAATAGTGGCAGAGGTTGTAGTAGCGAGTTGAGTTTATCATAGAAGCTGTTAGAGTTAATATCAACTATCTTGTACTTTTAAGTTTGTACATTTTAAAGTGTGTGTGCATTTCTGCGAATTGATAAACGTGTAAATAGATACTGAGTGACTATTTGAACTGTTGTTGTTGTACATTTTAAATAAATAAAGAGTTGTTACAATTTTAAACTACTAAAACTACTTTTTATTTGTAATCAAAAGTATCCGGTTTATTTAAAGGAAATAAACCCCCGTTTTTAAAAAGTAAAAACGTAACAATTGGTGTCAGAAGTGGGATTGCAAAATAAAAAGAGGTTCATAGATGAATTCAAACGGCGTGATATTGAAAGCGGAATTTATGAATTCAAGTATAAATAAGAAATGGAAGTTTCTACCCGTGCACCAACAAGCAGCAATGTTTGCGGCTATGATGGAAAAGATGGAAGGAATGCAAATGAAATTTCAAGAAACATTTAGAGTCAACAACAAGAAACTATTGGCTGAAGTTCAAGACATTTTTAAGGTAAACAACTAGAAGCTGTTAGCTAAAGTTAAAGAAACTTCCAGAGTAAACAACGATAAACTTCTAGTTGAAGTTCAAGAATCTTCTAGAGCCACAGATAAGAAAATTCAAAAAGTGCCTGATGTTATTAACAACAGAGTGGATGGCATTGATAAAAAGGTGTCAGACTTAGAACTAAAATTGAATAATGTTCAGTGTCAAAGGGAGGCGGTTTAGAGGCTTTAAATGAGAAACAAGGTAAAGCCAAAATTAAATGTTATGACTGTGGTAAAATTGGTCACATTTAGCGAAACTGTAAAGCACCAAGAAAACGAACCAGATATGTTTCACCGCTAAGAAAGAACCAGCAGAGGATTTGGTATGGGCTCGTGTGGAAGAGGCAGATGTGCAAAGTGGCCATGTAACGATGGAGGCGCTCGCTGAACGGTACAATGACAAAGTGGTTCCTGTTGGAGTGCTTGGTCTTTCCTGAGGTGAAAAAGTCATCAGGCCGGTTTCCAGGTTGGCTGAATGTGCTTCAGCAGAGGCAGTAAAAAAATTGTAAGGAAGATACTGCCAATGAATTTGCCAAAGAAATGCATGAATTCGTTCGGAGATGAATTAAAATGACCAACGACCAAATGAAAACCAGATATAGCCCACAACGTAATAAAAGTTTGTCCTCCAAACTACAGAATCACTGGAAAGGACCACATAGGATAGTTAAGAGGTTGGATGACATGATCTATAGAATACGGAAATGTGCAAGACCGATATCGAGAATTAAGGTTAAACATCTGAAACGACTAGCTGACCACTGGAAAGGTGAATCTGTGCCTATTCGGGAAGAACAGGCTTAAGTGGAGGACAGTGTTACGAATGTGCAATAGCGATTTGAATTTAACGGTATGTAACGACAGCCTGCAATATTCATGATGTTTACAAACACGTCCATCAGTTTAAGCTTCTACTGAAGCTATTGCACATTTGTAACAGTACTATTTGAAGAACGAAAAAGTACTTCTTAGTTTGGTTTAGTTCTCCATTATTGGTATAATAATACCATTGAGTACCCTATTCTTGATTATTTACTGAGAAGCAAGTTAGCCAATTTTAATGTATATAAGCTAAGCTATATTAAAAAAGTATCATTAAAAAAAAAAGTACAAATTTTCTTTAATCCTCTAAAACACCAGTTTGAACTTTAAATTTGTATTTCTTTTTCCTATATTATCAACTGATTTTGTTTCTATGACACTTAATATTTAATAAATTATCACAAAACCGAAAAAAACCGAAACCAATAATTTTTAAATTTTTTAAAACCGAAACCGCGGTTTTGAAATTCTTCGGTTTTTTTGGAAATTCTAATTTATACAACAAAGCTCAACTCAATATTAGAAGATATTCACACTTATCCTTGGTATGCCAATATCACTGAAAAGAAACGGATAACATAATGAGACAAGTCTATTGGGGCGAGGAGACCACCACAAGCATCTAGCAAATGCATATTTAGATAGTCACTGATTCATAATACAGAAGCTATTGGGGTTTGCACATTAGAGTGCTGGGCATTCTAATGAGATATAAAAGACAAAAATTGGAAGTCAGTTAATATAAATATGTTTCAACGTAACACCAATAATCTAAAAGCACCAATAAATTGAAGAGCATATTATACATGATTAAACCTTGAAAATTGTGGATAAATGAAGGCGTTATTTAAGACATTTTCTAGTAAAGAACTTTGTATCTGTTACATATATTAACATAATTTATAAATCATATCCCCCCCATTAACTCAGAAACAACTTATGCATCAACAAAAATATCTTAAAATTGACTCAAGCTAATTTTAAAATAATTCAATTTTATCTACTAATTTATTGAATAAACTCATATTTTAACAACCAAAAAATATCCCTACACTCCATCCAGTATTTTAATAAATAACATAATGACTTAACTTCAATTCTCATCCTAATCATCATCATCATCTCATTAACCTCTGTAACGCTCACATTACATTTGAAGGGAAATTGAAGGCAACATAATCTTTGATAAACAGTAATTAAATATTGATGTTGATTCTGATGTTCCAAGTTTCAGACTAATAATGCTTGATACAAGTAATAATAAAAAATAAAATGAAACAAAACTGGGGAAAAATACTTCTATATGTAAAAGAAAAAGTTTAAAACAAAATAAACACAATATGGCAAATAGTATCTAAGTAAAGATAAAACAAAGAGCTGAAGACAGGGGAAGATGTAGAGAGAGAGAGAGAGGGAGACAAGTTGTAAGCAAGAGATATTTAAGTTAAATATACAATGAACTGATATCTAATCCCAGCAATAAGTGTTTATTTTCATTAACTGTTATTTACACTACAATTCCAAAATGATTTTTCTTTTTTTCTGTGTGTGTGTGTGTTTTTTCCTTTTTTTTTTTTTGTTTGCGGAATAGGGAAATAATATTTACACTACGGACATTTATTTTAAGCATTATTAGGTCTTTGATATAATATTAATAGGATTATAATGTTCATTTCAAAAAGGGGTAATATAAAATAAATATATTTTTATTACTCTATTAAAATAAAGTTTGGGCTGCAGGGAGTGTAAATATTATTAATGTAAGAAAACTTAGGAAGGAACTTTAGAAGGATCTAGTTAAATTCTGATTAATTTTATTTTTCACTTCAAACTAGTTTTGTTAACACAGATTACAAAACAACATCAAAGAAATTAAAAGCAGAAAATGACAGATTTTACATCAGGAAAATCTGCCATTGTGTCTGCTTTTCAAGGCTCTATAAGTATGTAATTCTAACATATTAACAAGACTTTATATAAAAATATAAATTATATTATCTTAACCTTAAATATTTTCGCTACGGTAAAATTAGTGTAAATCCGGCTCACGATCAATATACAACACCAAAAGAAATGAAACTAAGTAAATATGTTTATTATTGTCCAAACCAGTTTGGTATTGAAAATCAGCAAAATCGTTTCGCTATAATCCTGATTGTTGTTGTATATTCCACAATCTTTAAGAAATATATCAGAACATAATTCATGTTGCAAATTTAAGACAGTTATTAAGAATGATCAGAACAATGATTTAACATCGTCAACTGAAAAGAGAGTAATTGATAAATTGGTAATGTTAAACAAGACACTTGGAATGTTGGAAATCCTTGCAGTCGTAGACAAGAATTGAAAAATTTAAGAAGCACTCTGCAGCCTAAGCTTACTGAATAAATCCGTATTCATATTGTTACGTTTTTACCTTTTTAAAAACGGGGTTTATTTCCTTTAAATAAACCGGATACTTTTGATTGCAAATAAAAAACAGTTTTAGTAGTTTAAAATAGTAACAACTCTTTACTTATTTAAAATTTACAACAACAACAGTTCAAATAGTCACTCAGTGCCTTTAAACACGTTTATCAATTCGCAGAAATGCACACACACTCTATAATGTACAAGACAGTTGACGTTAACTCTAACAGCGCCAATGATAAACTAACTCACGACTGCCAGCTCTGCCACTATTTATACACGCGCCATCTATCGGGAATCTTCTACAATGCTCTTAACGAACATACTAGTACATTAGAATTCTAGAGCTTATGTTAGTTAGCAGCTTAAACATGCAGTGTTGCCATACTTACAAACAATGCTAATAACACCATGCTATCAACATTGTTGATAAGTAGAAGCTTCTACTGATGGACGTATTTATAAACATGATGAATGTTGCAGGCAGTCTTTGCGGACCGTTAAATTCAAATCGCTATTGCACATTCGGAAACCTAATGACCATTCAAGGTGTAAATGCTTTGTAAGAGATAAAAGATGTAGCACATCAGCACCTTGATGGCTTTGTTCATCATTAAAATGCCGCATTGCGAAAAACAATTCTTGTACTGGAGCTGGATATAGGAACAAAACAACAGAGTTCTTTCTACCTAATTTGGATGGTATTGATGTGGACGACAAGACGGTACTACATTACGTACAGTACGTAAAACAAATCAAATTCTGTATGAGACATTCTCTGGCCGTGTACTCTCTCGTTTAAGTAACCTAAATTGGCCCTCGAGATCATGTGATTTAATACAGTGGTACTGTTTGGTGCTGATTTTGGGCAGGCGGAATCATTCTTCTTCGAACACTAATCTGGTCAAGCAGCAATTGTTTCTTGTGCTCGATATCGGGAGATTCTGGGTTGGAGATATCATTGCTCTTCTTTAAAATAAGGCTGCAGAAGCAGTTAACAGAGTTCTTTCTGCATAAATTATATTGATATTGCTGTGGATATCTGCATTAGACATTTAATGATCTTATACTCTATGGTTTCGGTGACAATATCGTGTGATTTAACGCCATTATATTAACTTTAATCAGGGTTTTTAAAGTTCATCCTACACAAACACCACCGCATTTGTCCAAAATGTCCTTTAATTTGACATACTGCAGCTCAGCTTTTAACCCTCTAACTGGCAAGACCGTAAAAATTATCCGATGAAGCCAATAACTTTTTTTAAATCAATACAACCATAAGTTTTAATTTTCAGGCGAAAAAAACATTCTTAACGAACGCCTGGTAAAAAATTGTCTTGCCAGTTTACCTATATTATGACACCAAAGGTAAATTTTATATATAAACAAATTTTATTTAAAAAAGGGAACAAACAAAGTTAAAATTCGCATTTTTTTCGATGGTGGTAGTTCCAGAAACAATTTTTATCAAATTGACCGTATAAAGCCAGGTCTCATTTGGAACAAAAGACTTGGGTGACAGATTTTTTGCAATGTTTTCACCTTTTTTTGGCTTTTCTCTCCACCCAAACAAGAAAATTATCGTCAGCATCGAATTGAACATCAGCTACTTAATGAGCAGCTCTTTTCCCAATACTTGATATGCCAGGCTGACCGAGATTAGGAACAGATGGTCATCCTACAGACCGTATATTTTTGAAGGAAACTAGTCCAGCAGCTATTTCCGCACGCAAATCTGGAAGCTTTAAAAGCAGTTCTTTAATCGGACACATTTTTGGAAGCATTGACCTCATCGGCCTGCAGACGTTTTGTATAAAAAGAATGCATTTGTAAAGACCATGCCCACAAAATAGAAGAACAACCTAATCAAAATATTGCAAGTCTTTGCTCAAATATGGTATCGACCCTGGAGACCATCCATGAGATATACTCCATACATGCGATCATTGTATTCTCCAATAATTTGAGGGCAGTTAACTTTGATGAATTTCTTCTGCTTTCTTTCATAGCGAGGAACCATTGATTGTTGTTCCCCAGGATTGGTTCTTTTGAATCGGGAGGACATATTTGTTATGCTTCCATAATACAGTATTGACAACGACTACATGTATTGAGGTCATGTATTCTACTCAAAAACATCTCTGCTCTTTGTTCTCAATTTACACAAAAGCAAATCATGATCAACAAGAAATATGACAAAACAAAATTAGTACTTCTCATTGTGCCCAAACCATAAATTCCTCTGGCTCGTAAATATACTAACAGCGGCTTCGATTTGTAAAAGTTATCAAAATACAGGATGTGATGCATGAAATTAGGAATCTCCAAACATTTAAAGTAGCTCCAATGTCCGGTATAACAGGTAAAATTATCTTCGGACCCATTGTAGATTTGAATTACAAAGCACGAACAATTTGTTCCCTCTTTTATGGGGCTTATTGGTCATGTATTTTCGAAAATGGTGTTTCGTCTTTGGAACATAAGTGGAATCAGCAACACTATCATCGCTATCAATACTTTCATCTGTGCTGTCTACAGAACTCTACAGAATTGATGAACTCGAGAAATTGTTCATCAGACATTTGCTCCAAATTTATATTTTTCGTATAAGGACGTTTAATAATATCCATCTTTAACATAATACTAAAATAAAAGGATGGACATAATAGAACCATAGGCAAACAATAGAGTTTTATGAACAAAAGGTGAAAACAACAATGTAAGAGAAGAGGACATTTTTGTACACGCAAACTGGCAAGACCGCCTTAAGGAGGCCTTCACTATTTCGTTTTAAAAACAATCTTTTTTTCACTTCAAATACGTTTTTTAAACTTAAATATATAATGTTATCTACATACCGTACAATTTTTATGTCGATCATTTTATTCTAAATGTTTTTTTTTTTAATAATTAAATTTGCGAAATAATTTTGGATGCTAATTTGAGGACTTTTTGCACTTGATTGATCATAGACGACAAACGACTTGTAATAATATATTGGGAGGTATAAAGAAAATGTAAAAAAATGTTGTCTTAAGGCAGTCTTCACTATTTTGAAGCAAACAAATTTTTAATACAGCACTGGGGGCCAAAAATGTATGACCGCCTTGAGGTGGTCTTACATGTAGGGTCATGTTTGACGAATTGGCCCCCTAGATCGTGTAATTTAACACCATTGGATTTCTTTTTATGCGGTTATTTGAAGTTAAAAATATCGATGTTATGCCAACAAGCCCACAACCACCAGGGTATTGAAGAAGGACATTCAAAGCTGAATCATCGAAATTCATACCATTTAATGCAAAATGGAAAAAGTTGAAATCACTAAAGCCTTGTTCTGCCTCATTTGAGTTATTCACTTTTTTTTACATCCTACAGCTCAACGTTCAATTCAAATAGGAAAGCCCCCTACTGTGAGGCCACTTCATTTGCTTTCATCTATGAAAATGGAAGTGTTTTTTTTTAGTTTTTGCAACAAATTTTACTCAGCAAATGACAAACTTATAACAACTCTCCCCTGTAACTATTATTAAAGCAGAGTACTTGAATACAAATGGAAAAAAAATATATCAACCTACAAATAGTAATAGAACAATACACTTTAGCTGTTTGAATTATAATCAGAGATTTAATATTTTATACAAGTTGTACATAAACAATGATTTTATTATTCAATTGTTTTCAATTTCCATTAAATTATATATATATTTTTTTTACTTAAATGTTTTAACAGACAGTTGGCTTTTGTTATACATGGTTGGAATAAAGATTCAAATACAACGACTACCAGAGAAACATTTTATTTTATTTTACTTCCTTTCCTTTATTTTTATTTTCATTAATGCATAGAAAAGTATTTATCATTTACTTTTCCAGAGACGAGTATTTATTTTTAAATGTTTTTTTTTTTTATAAACTGAATTGTGTAGAATTGAAAGCAGTTTTAGTTCACGCTATTGACATTAAATAGAAACAACATTTTCTCGTTTACTATACACACCACCATAAAAATGGACGGTATGTTGATTTTGTCATGCCGTTTGCAACACATTGAGATATTCATCGCAACCCGGCAAAAGTAAAGGGTTTTCCAACAAGAGGTGTTATTTTAAATCACCCGGTATTTCAGTAGCTGTCACTTTTGAAGCTTTTATTCTTTGACATTTGACAAGTAGAATCTACGCCATTACTAACAAGTAAGTGAGCTATATTCGACTGTGCCGAATCTTATATACCCTTCACCAAATTATACTTTAAAATAAAATTAAAAAAAAAAAAATTAATTTTTTTTCGAAATTGTTTTTTAAAACGTTTTTTTAAATTTTTTTAAAATTTTTCTTTTAATTTAAAAATTTATTTATTTTTTTAATTTATTAGTAAAACAAATTTATGACAATTTTTGTGAAAAAAAATCGGGTTAAAAATTTTTTTTCCCGATTTTGCCCCATTGTAGGTCCAACTTACTGTACCTTATCGTTGCAACGGACTTTGAAATATTTATCATTAGATATCCATATTGTCTATATTTATGACGTAGTAATCGAGATATAGATCAAAAATAGGCCAACAAAAAGTGTGTCTCGGATTTTTGCTTTATGGACGGATTTTGCTGATTTCAAATAGGAAACTTCTCGAAAGCATTTCTGATAGAATTATTGAAGATTTGGAGATTAGGAAGATTTGGAAGATTCCACAGACAGACAGACGCATTTGGACCGCAATATAGAAATTGGTGAACAAATTCGAGCTGTTGGGACAAGTTAGTGATGTGAAGAATAGAACACGTCGCTCAAGAACAACTGAGAATATTGCTGCTGTAGCCCAAAGTGTTGAAGAAAACCCAGGTTTGTCCATACCTAGTCGTTTTTTGGAATCGGGCATTCCACAAACGTCATTACACCGTATTTTGCATAAAAACGCAAGACTTATACAGTTCAGTTAACACAAGAACTCCAGCAGGCCGATCATCAACAACGTCGTGTCTTTGCTGATTGGGTCCTTGTTATTATCTCTCGAAAAGGTGATCACAATTGGTCACCGAGATCTTGTGACTTAACACCTTGCGACTTCTTCCTTTAGGGCCCCGTGAAAGATAAGGTCTACGTCAACAGAACATCATCGATTCAAGACCTCAAAGATAGAATTCGTGAGGCTATTGAGGACATGGGCAGCCACTTTGCAATTTGGTTATGGAAAATTTCATGAAAAGGAAAAGCGTGGTCGTGATGGCCATTTGGCTGATGTTGTTTTTCATTATTAACGGCATACCTTCCTCTTTATTATGAAATAAACATCCGATCACTTATCTCAAAAAATGGAATTTTCATTTGAATATCAAAATAACACCTCTTTTTGGAAAACCCTTTATATACATTCTGGGTCCTTGTAATATTATCTGACGATCTCGCTATGTCCGTCTGTTAAAGACACGGGGAGATGGATTATTCCTCAAATATTCCTTGTTGATCAGAAATGTTTGATGTGGAAATGACCATAATCAGTAAAGTAGAACCAGAGTTATGTACCAAAACGTGAGACAGCCTCCAAAATTTTTAGCAATTTTCTTTAAACACATTGTATATACACAACTGGAATGTTACTTACATTATATCTGTTACAAAATAACAATTTGTGTTGAAAATGATAAGAAGCGGTCCATGATTTATCCTAGCACTCATACAAATATGGCTCTTGATACATATAAGGAGTGAGATCGTAAAGTTCTTAACACACGTTTTTCATTAAAACTTTTAATTTGATTTGATTTTTTTTTTTTCGATCAAGTTACCTTTGTAAAACATGTCAGTTATTATGTTTAACGTCAACTATATTAATTTGTTGTTAATCTGATTAAAATGAGTGACCAGAAAAAAATGCGTACTAAAATTATTAAATATTTTCAACAAAACCCAACTTGGTCCTACATTCAAAAGTCTGCCGTCAAACTGTTTAAAATGTTATTAAACAGTACCGGGAGAACTTGTCCGTTGATAGAAAACCTGTTTCAGGTAGAAGGAATGGTACACATGATGTTTCTAAAGCCAAACAAATTTAAAGCATTTTCAAAAGAGCTCCCAACACATCCGGTAGGAAAGCAGCTCGGTTAGCTCAGTGCTCGGACTATTTGGTACGAAAAGTTAAAGCTAAAGGTTTAAAAACATACAAGGCTCAAAAAGTTCCTGACAGGAACGCTGCTAAAAATTTAGACAACAAAAACAGAGCACGGAAATTGAAGTCAAGTTTTGTAAAAAAATATTCTTGCTGAGTAAAGGATGACGTATGTTCTGGCAGATTTTTCGCAACTTCCTGCTCAAAAATTTTATGTTGCTGATGCTCGAGGGAATATTGAAGAAAAGTTTAGGACCCAAAAGCAGCCAAAATTTCCCAAAAAGTTCTTGGTATGGCAAGCAATATGCAGTTGCGGCAAAAGAAGCCAATCATTTGTTACAACGGGCTCTATAAATACCGAATTTTACATCAAGGAATGTTTACAAAAAAACTGCTTCCATTCATAAGACTTCATAATGTGTTCACTTATATTTGGCCTGACTTGGCATCCTGTCACTCTGGTAAACAAGCCCTTGAATGGTACAAGAACAATAATGTGGTATTTGTACCAAGAGAGGCAAATCCTCCAAACTGACCGGAGCTTAGGCCAGTGGCGACATATTGGGCTCTTATTAAAAGAGAATTGAAGAGCACAAAAAAGGTGTCCAAAAGTGTGGTAGATTTTAAACGGAGAGGGACTACCTGATCGACCTAAGTGACAGAAAGCACTATAAAAACGTTAATGAAAGGGTTTTCGAAAAAGGTTCAAAATTTCATCATTAGAGAGGGACTACCTGATCGACCTAAGTGACAGAAAGCACTATAAAAACGTTAATGAAAGGGTTTTCGAAAATGGTTCAAAATTTCATCATTAGCGATTAGAACTATAAAAATATATTTTTTTGGTTTCGTTTTTATTAACATATATGAATGTTAAGAATTTTTCGATCTCACTCCTTAGTCTATAGAAATTTGGTATTGAATTTGAAGATATCCAAAATCTGATAAAAATAAATGCTTTTATACAAAATGTATAAAATAAAAACGCTGTCATTATTAAGTATAGTAGTGGTGGGTATATAAGATTCGACACAGACGAATATAACACTCTTACTTGGTTTTTTGTTAAGGAAATGAAAAAAATCACAAAACTTGAATATATAGTTAAGAGCATGCAAATGAAAAACGTTACTACCTAACTTAGTTTAGATTTAAAGAAAAAGTAGGTAAACACTGAGAGATAAAAGTTTCGTATTATCTTAAAGTAAACTTTTGTTTTTCTTAAATATTTTTATTACGACTATATCCATTTCTTACTTAAATAAGCACTTAGGGGACCTGAGTATTTTTTTTGTTTGTTCCATACTGTAAATGGCTGTTACATGGTCATCAGTTGAATCGCAACAAGGCGTTTGTATTTAATTGAATTAGTGGCGGCCCCTATGGGAACAAGTTTATTTTATGTTCTTTTTTTTTCTTAACTCAACTCTACTTTACTTTTACTTACAGTTACAATCGTAAAAAAAAATATTGTATATTTTTATACAAATCCTTTAAATACACATGGTCGTACACACGCATGAATGACTACACATGCATGCAAAGTCAGCGACAGACAAAAAAAAAAACAGAGACTGACACACATTCATACTCAATATAACGCTCTCTTGCATAAATATAATAATAAATATAATAAAGAACCCACAGAGATACTAAATGCTCTAAGGTACTCATACAATAAAATACTGTACGAGTTATAACACAACTACACTATCAGCAGCTGCAGCAGGGCAGAATGAATGAAAAAAAAGGTATAAAAACTTTTAGTATGGTGGGCGTTTAATACAGGAAGGACTCATATGTTTATGATTGTTTAGGTTGCAAAAAGTGTGTGTGTGTATATAGATAAGTGTAGTATTTCCCCTGCAGGCTGTGGGCAGGCATAATAAACCAGCCTCATATAATGATTGAATTTTAAGTTCGCTGTAAAATAATATTACCATAATAATACTAATGCGCAGTATTATAAAATATAAAAATATCATACTACTTAACCATAATTCAACGATTTTCTTAACCATAATATAATTGTGTCCAACCGTAAAAACATTTAGGAGACATGATCATATTATTGTTCTAAAACAACCAAAATATAATTGATCACAACTATTAATATTCCAACTCTACCATAATGAGGTTGTGTAAAACCTGATAATTAAATTCAAAAATGCAACTAAAAAATAAAGACAACCACCCTTATTCTATTTGGCGTAGTCGACATCGTCATCAATATTGAGTCAATAAATGGTATATGTTTTGCCGATAACAATTGGAAACATTGCAGCAACCAACTAGGGGGTCAATTAACCAAAATATTTTTGAATAAATACAATATTATACAGCAATCATTAGTTCTAAAAGAAGAACTATTTTTAGGCAAAGTTGCCAGTTGCCACCTCTAAAACCGATGGGTCTGTGTACATGTGTGTGTGCCTGTGTAAATAAATATAAATGTTTAGGGATTTACAATTTTTTCACTTTCACTTCTTTTTCCACGTTTTTTTTTTCTTTTTTTTCTTTCCGTTATATACATATTTCTTTGCTAAAATGGTGATATTAAAAAAAATCATTTTTTGCTCTTTTATTATTTAAAACACAAAATCCCTTGATTTTTTGTAATGCTCGATTGGACGTTATTATTTGCCTTACAGACTTAAATACAACAATGTTTATGTTAAATATGTAGTGCAAATAGAATTGTAGAATAAAACTAGTAAGAAAATATAGTCGGCCAAGTCCGACCATACAATATCCTACACGAAGTAAATGAGCAAAACAATGTTTCTTTTAGGTAGCATGATTTATTTCTATATGAAATAATTACCGCTCGTAATGAAATTAGGTCGCGACATTTATTTCTAAAGTGTCATTCATTAAGCGCTTCCTATTTTTAAATTTAAATAAAACAAGTGTATGAAAGGCCTATCAATGCCATTACACGCAGAGAAAAAATATAGTTGTGCATGTTTACAGTAACCATTTCCACATTTTTAAACGTTTTTTAACAAATATTATAGTCACAGTAACTATTTACATGATTGTGGTAACCATAATATGGTTAACTAACGATTCACATGATTGTATCAATCATATGTATGGTTACAGTAAACAAGTATATGTTTGTGACAATCATTGTTATGATAAATCTTAATATTATTCTCAGATTATGATATCAATTAGCCGAAAGCAACATAATATAGTAAAACCTTAATCATAAAAATGGTTGTCACAAACATATACTTGTTTACTGTAACCATTTATATGATTGAAACAATCATGTGAATCGTAATCATGTAAATAGTTACTGTGACTATAATATTGTTAAAAAACTTTTAAAAATGTGGAAATGGTTACTGTAAACATGCACAACTATATTTTTTCTTTGCGTGATAGCAACCACATGTCGTTGGTGTCCATATTATCAAATTCAATCCAAAAGAAGTTGGTAATCTTTGACCAATAGCACCCGGCATTGACGGTGATGGCCTAGCCAATGTCTTCAGACCGAAATTCACACCAAACAGTGAGTGTACATTAAACGCTCTTGCATCTCACGTGGATTAGTATCGTCCCAAATTCGAAAATTTTGTCCAGAATTGGGCCTCACAGTTAATTGGGCGAAGCGCGTGGAACGTTGCCCGTACAGAACACCCATTTAGATAAAACATTTTATCATTTTCATATGTTGTTGAACTCTATATTCGTCTATGGTGATTTGGCAAAACAAACTAAATAAATGACAGCCAATTTGACAGATGTAGCTTCAACTGTCAAATTTAGGAAGTCTCTATTGGAAGACCCTTTTGTAGTAAGTAAGATAAACATATAAAATCAGTTTTCGGCTTATCAAGTTAGTGCTAATCGATTGACAGTTGCTTATATAGATTTTTTTTCGAATCTAGCAAACATCAATTCAGTTTGTAATATTAAGTCAATTCACAAGGTCTCTAATCTATAGATATATATATATAAAAGAGTAACGTTACTGACTGACTGAATGACTGACTGATTCATCATCGCACAGCCCAAACGACTGAAGCTAGAATCATGAAATTTTAACTATGGGTTCCTCCCTCCCCAAAACGATCCGATAAGAAGGGATTTTTGGAAATTCGAACGTTTAGGGGGTAAAAAAGGGTAAAAACGGGTAAATTCGGTAGCCTTATATCTTCAAAACTAATAAAAATACAAATAAACTTAAAATTGCATGTTACTCCATTTAAAAAATAAACTGACAGGTGTTTCGTACTTTTTCGAAATTCGAACCTTTTAGGGGAAAAAACGGGTAAAAACTCTATTTTGGTACTTTTTTGGCACCCTATGTATCTTTTTAACTGATAAACATAAAAACAAATTTTAAATCGTATTCTTTACTTATCAAAAAATAGAAAATATAAGTTTGGTACTTTTTGGTAATTCGAACCCTTAAGGGATAAAAATTGTGTTTATTTTGGTACTTTTTCATAAAATAAGTTTTTTTTTTATAATTTGACATAGAGATACGAATATTTTATTATGAGCCCCAACACGATACAGAAATTTATTTGAATAAAATTTTATCACCGTAACGGGGATAAAAAAGGTACCAAAAAGGGGATAAAATGGGGAAAATACATTTTAGTTGAAATTATTAAGCCAATTTTGATAATTTTTTTAACATTGGATTGATACAAAAACTAACTAACAGGTTGTTATTTGGAACTCGAGTGCCAAGGTTTATATTGGACCAAATCCGGGTAAACTTTTATTAAAACATATTTTTTCTTGGGCACATTAACACAGATTTTTAGCGTTTGAAACATGTCTTTGGCAAAATGAAATATTTTTAAATTTCAAACTTGAGGGGTGTTCAAGGAGGAAAAGGGAAAATGGTACTTTTCTCCTAATGGTACTTTTTTAATATTTTACATTATTCCACTTATCGACATTAAAATTAGCTGATATGTATCTGAGTGAAGTTAGTGTTAGGAATATTTAGGTACCAAAATGTGAGAACTGAATTATAGGTACTTTTTAATTGTTCTAATGGTACTTTTTGAAATTTCTATAACAATGGACTTAGAAACGTGAAATTAAGGCCCTAAGTGAGTTTGAATTCTAGGGGGAGACTTTTTGTACTTTTTCTTTATTCGAATGGTACTTTTTGTAATTTCTTCACCAATAAACCTAGAAACATGAAATAAATAAATACTACTTTGCTATACTATTGGTCAATTCACAAGATCTTTTATCAGTCATATTGTCATAATGTCCTAATATATCACGACTCGGAGGCTCGGCTTAACCGACTGTTAGGCACTCGGCGTTGGTCTCTGCTGGTTTGTTACGATAAGTCAATAAACATAGCATAAGTAGGAAGTAGTAATATTTTAGGACATTTTTAGCTTAAAAAGCAATAAAACCCATTCTGGAAGATTAGGACATTATGACAATATAACATGATAATAGACTTTGTAAATTGACTATATGTTTATTGTGTTATCGTAACGAACCAGCAGAGACCAATGCCGAATGCCTAAGAGTCGGTTAAGCAGAACCGCCGAGTCGTGATATATTAGGACATTATGACAATATGACTGATAAGACCCTTGTGAATTGAATCTGCTTCAGAAACATTTTATTAACAATCCCCTAGACGACCTGTAGGAGAAACTAATTGTCAAACTAAAACAGTATTGATGTAGGGTGCTTCAAAAAGCTTTAAGGTATAGTTACTTTCTAGGTTTTAACAGCAAAATCTATTGCGATATATTTTTTTTTAAAGGTTTTTTGTAAAGACTTTAAGTTCATTTGTATTTGTCAGAAAAGTGTAGAAATAACAAGGTACTATTTAAATAAAAACTGAAAGTGCTTAAAAATACAAAAAAAGAAGACAGCGCCTTTAGAAACAAGTTTAACCTTTTTCAAAAAAATAAAAGGCAGTACTAAATTCTAAATTCTATGGGGTATGATTATTTAAAGAAAAATAAAGAGAAACCTTAAACTGCAAATGGCCTTTTCCCTTTTTAACAACATAAACAAGTAAAAGGATGACAGGATGAATTATATGCACACTACAGGGTGATTATTACACACGCAAAAGGAAATATATATGTACAATGTATAAAGAAATCTATGTGAGATATGTATGAATAAACCAGGGTTTAGCAATTATCCATATTCTAAGGATATTTATGCGAATTCATGAACATTTATTTCAAGGTGATTCTTCTAAAATATATTGAAAAGAAAAATAATGAACAAATCTGGCATAGAATCTAAACATTTTACATCTTACTAAACCCAACATTCAATAAACATTTAATTTGAAAAAAAACCAATGCCATTCACAAGTGATGTATGTAGAATTACTATCGACATTTATTTCTGTATTTAATGTTGTTATTAAACTTCAGGATTGTTATTAACTCTTTCATATTTACTTTGATTTTACACAATAGTTATATATTTACACACACTATTATACATGTAATTAAATACTTATTTATTACACTGTTACTTAGGATAAATAAGCCCATTATTTATATTCATTTATTACAAATATTGTTTATTAAACATATGATTTTATGACACTATAATTAATGAAATTCAGTTTTGTTTTCTCCTCTAATGAAGCATAAAATATTCAATTAATTGGCTTTTATTGCTACATTTATTCTTCCTTGTAAAAATCAATATTAATTAGTATTCGGGATAGTGAAATGAATAAATTTTCTTTAAAGATTAGCTTCCTTGAAGAAGAAAATTTATGCAAGCGTAATAAATTTAAAGCTTAAGACTATTTGATTATTTGCTAATTAGGGTCAGGCAGGAGCAGCATGTGTTATATTTCTCACAAGACTGTGATTTGTTGTTTTTTTTTTTTAATTTTGGTATTATTAACCCATAGTGGGTGAGGAGGTCAAACACAGTAATTAATATAACATATATTGCAAAATAAATGGTCCTACAACTAGAGATTTTCAAAAATACCGTGACATTTATGGGTTCACTCAGTGTTTTACAAAGATTTAAATTTTAAAAAATCTGGTGGCTCGTGAATGGTTAAGGATGTCACAATGAAATTTAGCGATCTCAGAGTTGAGGTGCTTCTTAATTGATTTATAGTTTCATAATTGATTTATAGTGAAATAGGAGCTAGGAACCCCGGTTCCAAAAACCAAAACTTTAAATTTCATAACGTCGTGAAAAAATTTAAAATCCTAAATTCGAACAGATTAAGATATCGTAGTAGAATTTTATTCTTATGTAGAGTGAAAGATCATTTAATCACTGGGTGGATAACTTTGGAAACTTTGTCTGTATTTAAATACCGATATTTATTAAACGGGGAATTATATTCCAAATATTTAGTTTCTTCATAATAGAGGATTCAAAATTATATTTTAAATTTTTATATAAATCTGAAAAGAATTTTCAAAGTTGGTTTAAATAGACCTGAGTGGTCTCTGTTCCCCAACATATTCCAAGTTTTATTTTACACGCATTTACGTAAGATTTTTTTTCAAAAACATGTACATAATTTATACGAGCCCGAAGAAAATGTATTTCTAAATATAAGAGAAATAACATAAAAACCTTTTTGGTAAAAAAACAAAATACATATCTGTGGACTTTTGGCAAAACAACTTAAGTGGAAATTTTAAATGTTTCAGGGGAGCGTAAAAACCGTTGAATTTATCAATAATAATTTTATATTTTTGTACTTGAAGAACCTTATTATTTGTCTCAAAGCTTTCCAAATTCTTTAAGGTTTTTACGCTCTCCTGAAAAGTTTGAAAATTCCACTTAAGTTGTTTTGTCAAAAGACCATAGATATACTCTATTTAACTTGTTCCGCATTTGAATGCGTGTAACTTTTTATAGGAATCAGAAAACTATTTAAAACTTTCCATCATTTAAAACTGTATTGGGTGTATGACTTAAAAATGAGGAATTTTTCAAAATTTTTAACTTTTATTTTGAAACATGTGTACACTGTAAATTTATTCAAAGTTGTTAGCTATGACCTTTTCCCATCGTTATGGCAACATATGGATATCGAGTCAAAACAACTGCTCATGAAATACTCTGTTCCAAGTAAAGCTTATTCCATAGACAGCCTTCTGCATAGATCGAAACAAATAGTAGTCGGACGGGGCAAGGTCTGGACGTGAGGCAAAACTTCATTATAAATATTTTTTAAGATGTATTGCACAACGTTTCCGAGCGTTGTCATGACGGAATATTACGTTTTCATGTCTGGCCGCATATTCTGGGTGTTTTGCGACAAATTTTATGTCATTGGTGTGGCCAGACTTCAGCAGCTCTCACCAAATACAGAGCGTTACCTTAGCGCCATGGATATTTGGCTTTGGGGTCGATTCAAATGGATCCATTTTTCATAGCGAGTAATGATTCGGTGAACAAATAATTTTCTTTTATAGAATTCAAACATAATTTCCCACATCAAATCGTCTTTCAATGTCTCTCGGCTTCAATTCGTATGGTACCCAATTTCGCTGCTTTTGAATTAATCCTGCTGCTCGTTTTGCAAACGTTTTAAATTAAAGAAGTAAAGCCAAACTTACCGCATATGCCGATTCGTTAGTAGAAAATTCCACATTTTCGAAGCAAAAAAAGCTTTGTTGTTTATACTATACTATTAAATAACTAATTGAGAATAAACATGAGTAAAAACAAAAACCGCTTTTAAAAACGTACTCAATATATTGTAAATTCCGCATTTTGAAGTCATACACCCAATATTATTGTAATCATCAGATCAAAACAAAATAGGCCAACAATTAAAAAAAATAATGTTTAAACTAAATATCTCTTAAACTAAGATATTTTCAAGATATATATAAGGACTGAAATCGAAAAATTTTTAACATACATATATGTTAATAAAATTGAAACCACTAAACTTACAGTTTAGATTTTTTTCATTTGATTGAAATTATTATTAAAATTTACAAAAAAAAAAATAAAAAAAATTATAGTTCTAATCACTAGTGATGAAATTTTGAAGCTTTTTCAGAAACCCTTCCATTATGGTTTTTGCAGTGATTTCTGTCACTTTGTTCGAACAAGTTGTCCATCTCCGTTCAAAACCTACCACACTTTGGACACCTTTTTTGTGCTCTTCAATTCTCTTTTAACAAGATTCCAATATCTTTCCACTGGCCTTAGCTCTAGGCAGTTTGGAGAATTTTCCTCTCTTGGTACCAATACCACATTATTGTTCTTTTACCACTCAAAATCTTTCTTACCATAGTAACAGGGTGCCAAATCAGGCCAAAAATAAGTGGACACATTAAGAAGTCTTATGAATTTCGGTATTTATAGAGCCCTTTGTAACAAATGTTTGGCTTTTTTGCAGCAACTGCATATTGCTTGCCATACCAAGAACTTTTTGGGAAATTTTGTCTGCTTTTGCGTAATAAACTTTTCTTCAACATTCCCTCGAGCATAAGCAACATAAAATTTTTGACCTGGAAGTTGCGAAAAATCTGCCAGAACATACGTTTCGCCATCCATTATGCAGCAGGTATATTTTTTTTAAAACTTGACTTCAATTTCCATGCTCTGTATTTGGCCTCTAAATTTTTAGCAGCGTTCCGGTCAGGAACTTTTTGAGCCTTTTATGCTTTTAAACCTGCATTAGCTTAAACTTTTCGGGCTGCTTTCCTACCGGATGTGTTGGGAGCTCTTTTGAAAATGCTTTCTATTTTTTTGGCTTTAGAACCATCATGTGGATCATTCCTTCTACCTGAACCAGGTTTTATATCAACGGAAAAGTTCTCCCGGTGCTGTTGAATAACATTGGAAACAGTTTGACGGCAGACCTACGATTGACCTACGAACTTTTTGTAGGACCAAGTTGGGTTTTGTTGAAAATATTTAATAATTTTAGTACGCACTTTTTTCTAGTCACTCATTTTAATCAGATTAGCACCAAATGAACATAATTGACATTAAACATAATAACTGACATGCTTTACAAAGGTAAATTGATAAAAAAAAAAATCAAGTATTACTTGGGTTACAAATTTAATGAAAAACGTGTGTTAAGAATTTTTCGATCTCAGCCCTTAAAAAATATCATTCTGATAAAAAAAATTTTTTCAAATTTTAATAAAACCAAATTTTCAATGATAAAACTATGTGATTGATCCATCAATATACATATAGAGTATAAAAAATATGATGATTGATACATCAATACATAGAGTATAATCGGGTTGATATTTGAAATCGGGAAAATGCCGAGATACAAGCAAAAAACTCGACCACCTCAATGAGCTTTTTTTCAAAATTTGTTTCACCATCAATTTTTTTAACAAATACATCATTATATATGGTAAAGTGCTGGCTTAGACTGCATTTTAAAATCCTACAGCAAATGGCTGTGCTATAAGTAAAAAACAACGACTAAATTGATTTTAAACACATATTTTTGACCTACATATATCTTGACTACTTAGTCATGTACATAGACAATATGGATATCAAAAATATAAGATTCGTCACAGTCGACTATAGCACGCTCACTTCTTTATTACTTAACCTTAAAAAACATATAAACCCACAATGGGATAACACAAACAAATACCCTCCAGCAACGGTTAGCCATACAAAAAAACAAAATCTCTCAGAAATGACAACAAATTTATCGATATTTTTTTGCTCAGTCAAGCAGTTCCAAGTAATTAGCTTATTAAGAGGAAACAAAAACCTTAAAGCACAGAAAAACTAAAAGATAAAAATATCTAAAATCATGTAATTAACAACAAATCACTCAAAAAACACTTATTCTTCATTCGTCTTTTCGTTACAGATTCAATGATTTTAATTAAACTCAAACAGAATAAATAACAGCAGAAAAAGAAAAAAAAGGAAAACTCTCACTAATACACTGCTAAAAAAAAAGCAACAAAATAAACACACTGTTATGGAAATAAGCAGTGAACAAGCTACTCGATACAAAGAAGGAAGGATATAAAATGAAGGAAGTTGAAAATAAACAAAATGGCAGCAGACAACAGCAGCTACAACTACAGCTACAAATACACGTGTAAAATTCAAGAGATACGAAACATCAACGGAAATAGCTCGAAATGAGCATAATAAATGATAATGAATTTTCAAATAGCGGAATATAATAATCATAATGAATTCTATAACGGCAACAAACAAAGTAAAATCAGTATTGTAAGAGAAACAACAACAAAATGCTACTGAAAACCTGACAAAAATACAAATTGAAAGTTTTTCGGTTTTTAAATTAACAACAGCTAAACTGGCACAACAAACGAAAAATAAATAAATTAAAAAACTATTGTATATCTAATAGCTTAAATATAAGTATAAACCTATTTAGAAACAAATATTATTAAATTCTGGCAAAAATTTAGCAACATTTACATTTGGAAGAAAAAAAAAAAACAAAACTCTCACACACAACGACAATCGACAATTTTTCTTTTTTGGTTTTAATGATTAAACATTATGGGCAGTTGTGCCTGTAAACGTGTTGCAATAAATAACCCGAAAACCATTATCATCAGTTTTAAATGTAACAGCCAACACAACGGCTGCACAACTACCCAAGCCCCCCACAATAAACACATTTGTAAAAAGCCATAAACACTCTTCAACAACAGACATAAAAATATCAACAAAAAAAAATAGAAAAAAAATATTGAAACACTGTGCAACTGTTTAGAAACATTCAACCATTTGTCATCATTAAAAACACACCATAATTTTCGAGTGTATGATTAAGTGGTGTTGTCTATGTTAGTGTGTCAGTAAGTGAGAGCAAGTAGAGGCGATGTCGTTACATTTTAAGACGCCTACCTCTAGCAATACATTGTCAAAGTCAATAGCATCAACAACAATACGAACATTAAATGGTTTTAGCACTGCCAAACTACAGCAACATTCAAGCCAACATCCACAGCAGCAACAAGAACAACAACAACACCACGAGCAAAATGAAGATTTATATGCAGCCTATATTACAGAAAATGCTCAGGCGGCTGCAGCCACCTTAGCAGAGTCCACAAAATTTCCCTCAACATTAATAACATCACCTGCAATACATAATATTTTAACAAATGCTGCCAATGAAGCTTCATCATCATCATCATCATCAGCCACAGCAACAACATCTTCATTATTACTAACAGCAACAACTTCAACCACATCAGTCACCAGCACAACAACAGCAGCCGCAGCAAATGCATCATTATCCTTAACAACATCTTTGTCATTTCTGCCACCAGCATCATCTACAACTTCGTCGCCCTCTTCTTCAACTGTTTTCAACGATTCCCTTAAAACCGTTACATCCGCTTTGACAACCTTATTCAATGACACTGATGCTGTTGTTGCTGCTGCAGCTGTCGACGACAATACCGCCAATGCCTTAGATCATATTGTCTTTGCCTCCTCAACTCCCTATAGTAGTTATTTAATACCGAACTCCACCAGCAGCCATAGTGCATTCGCTTTCAATTTAACTCACAATGATGACGGCATCTACGGCCACAACAACAACAACATCAACAGCTCTTTGTCATCCCTAACAACAGCTATTGCTGAACAGGAGGATGACAATTGGATGGCTTTGTCTGTCATCATTTTGAAAGGCTTCATATTTTTCTCAATTATTTTAGCGGCTGTGCTTGGCAATGCTTTGGTTATAATATCAGTACAACGTAATCGCAAATTACGGTAAGTCAGTAATTTATTTTATCAAGTTTAGATAATATTTTCTTTATTATTTCTATTATACAATTACAATATTATATTCCATGCATTTGTGGATCTTTACTACACTTGCAGCAAATTTTAGAGATAATCAGCCTTAAAGTCGATTATATACCCTTAAAGTCGACTATAGTTTTAAATTTCCTACCACAAAACATATACGAAACAGAATTTAAAATGATTTTTTTATCCTTTTAAAATAAGCTTTTTATTTTGGAATTTTATTTACATATTTACAAAGTAGAATCATTAGGTAGAGTTGTCTATTGTAAGTCTTGTTACGTGTAACAACAGAAATATTAGAAAAAAAACGTATACTTTTCAATAACCAAATTTAAATTTTTTTCTTCAAATTTTAAAAATAAAAAACTTTTTTCCGAAATTTACCATGAGTGGATAGGGGATATATAAGTTTGTCATTCCGTTTGTAATTTTTACATTTTTCATTTGCGACCCCACAAAGTATATATGTATATTCCGTAGTCCCCAACTAACAAACATAATTGATACATCAATATATCGGGAATTCTTCAGGCTTGGTCGCTATTTAAAATCGAAAAAATCGGCCCACAAATGGCTGAGATACACAGTCTTACAAAAGTTTACATACGTTTGAAATTTTTCTACTTTTTTGGAAAATATATAATTTTATTAAGAGTTGTAACTTCCTTTTTGTTTAATGCACTTAAAAAATATATTTCCATCATATTTTATAATATTTTGTTGGTATTTTAAATAAATAACAATAAAACACGAGTAGTTGGTATTCTTTTAATGTTACATAAGTTTACATACTCTGCAAAAAAAAATGTTGTACCGTTAAAATTTCCGCTACAATTTTTATGATGCTTTGTGGAAAATCAGTGTGGTAGAAAGTTTACTTTCACTAAAAGTAATCACACTGGCAAAATAAAATCAAAAATTATTTTTAGTGGATGAAAATGGGCAAAGGCAAAGAAATTTCTGAGCCAATTCAAAAACCGTCATTAAGTTGAGAAATGATGGCAAATCTTTTAATGAAATTGGAATTTTATTAAATCTAAGTAAAACCACAGTCCAAACAATAATAAAAAATTTCAAAGAAAATGGAAATTATGAAAGCAAAGCTCGTAGTGGGCATCCCCGCATTCTCTACAAACGAACAGAACGGTCTATTATACGTTCCATTCAAGAAAATCCTAAGCTAAGTGCCGTCGAACTAAACCGGAAATTGAGAACAAATCTAGAAATTACCGTTTCTGATCAGACTATTCGCCGATGTATCAAGGGAAATGGGAACAATAGCAGAGTTGCCAGAAAAAACATGCCCAAAAGTACGAAAATTACCATGTAAATGACTCTACATTTTGGGAGAGGGTAATATTCACAGATAAATGTAAATTTATGGTTTTTGGAGGTGATGGACGAACAAAAGTTTGGCGAAAGCCTATTGCAGAGTTATTACCACAAAATGTTAATTGCACCGTAAAACATGGAGGCGGGTCAGTCATGGTCTGGGGATGTATGGCGGCAAATGATGTCGGTAAGCTCAGGTTCATCGATGGTACTATGGATAAGGCCATGTATATCGATACTTTAAAGCAGGGGTGCCCAAAAGTTCCTTATGGAAGAGCAAACACCAATACATTTAAAGAAAAATAAATTTTTATGCAATTTTTTTGTTGTAAAAACCAAAACAAAATCTACATTGATGATCGCTGTCGTCAATGTTTACCAGCAAAGCATACGAAAGTGTTGTTGCTTTTGCACTTGCGTGTAGACTGTGAAGATCGACAAAAAAACAAACAAGACAAAGTTGTTTGTGTATTTCATATTGCTAGTGCTGAGTGCCCCATTGAGTATAGAAACACACAGCCTATAGCTAAGAGCATTTACAAAAACAAATGAGCACCAAGAGTATAGGGCTTGGGCACCATTGCTTTAAAGGATAGCTACCTTCCCAGCGTCTAACTTCTAGATCTGGAGGACAACGCAATATTTTTCCAGGACAACGATCCGAAGCATTCATCAAAGTTAGTTAAGAAATGGCTTCTATATAACGTTAAATGCAAATAGGAACATCCCCCGCAGTCCCCCGATCATAATGTTATTGAACATTTATGGGATATTTTAAAACGAGGTCTAAAAAATCGACGAGTAACATCAGTACCAGCATTCAAAGAAGCGTTGATGGAAGAATGGAGCAAAATTACTCCAGAAATAACATACAAATTGGCTTTGTCCATGCCAAATAGACTATCTGCTGTAATTAAAGCCAAAAGAGGCCACACAAAATATTAATTTAATTTTTTTTAAGTTTTTTTTTATCCCGTATGTAAACTTATGTAAATTAGCTTTATGACAAAAAATGAATTATTTTATGTTTTTTAGTAGAATTTAATGAAAATTAATTAGTTTTGTGTTTATTTTATCTCAATAAATCCGAAATAGCATAAAAAAAAAAATAATTAAAGAATTTTTCACTAAATATTTATTAATAAAGACTGTGTATAAAAACCGGGACAACCTCGATTTTTGGCCTATTTTTTATCTATTACTGGATTACTAAGTGTTTATTATGGATATAGATATTTCAAAGTCCATTGCAACGATTTATATAAGGCTATAGTAATTTGGACCTACGATGGGTGAAAATCGGGAAAATTATTTTATAACCCGAATTTTTTTTTTTACCACACAAAATTTTTTTTATAATTTTTTATCCACTAATAAATTAAAAAAAAAAAATGTTAAAAAAACATTAAAAAAAAAGAAATTGAAAACAATTTTGAAAAAAAAAAAAATTTTTAAATTTTTAAACAATTTTGAAAAAAAAAAAAAATTTAAATTTTAAAAAACAATTTCGAAAAAAAAAATTTCATTTTGTTTACCTAAAAATATTTAAAATTTTTATTTTAAAGTATAATTTGGTGAAGGGTATATAAGATTCGGCACAGCCGAATTTATATACCCTTTTTAATTTATTACTAAAATAAAATTTATGAAAAAAATTTGTTGGTGGTGAAAAAAATTCGGATTAAAAAATATGTTTCTCGATTTTGACTCATTGTAGGTCAAACTTACAATAGTCTTATGCATCATTGCAATGGACTTTCAATATCTATCATTAGATATCCATATTGTCTATATTAAAGACTTAGTAATCCAGATATAGATCAAAAATAGGACAAAAATCGAAGTTGTCCCGGTTTATTCCTTATATCTCAGCCATTTGTGGGCCGATTTTCTCGACTAAGCCGGGAAAATTCCAGATATATTGATGTATCAATCATGTTTGTAAGTTATTTGTGGGCTACAGAAAGTTGATTTCAACATTCAGACGGACAGACGGACATGGCTATATCGACTCCACTATCTATAAGGATGCAGAATATATATATTTTGTACGTTCGCAAATGAAAAATGTAGAAATTACAAACGGAATGAAAAAATTAAAATTTGTTCTACATTTTAATTTTTATCCTTTTTTTATATGAAATGTTTTCGGTTTTGGGGGGGATTCCTATTCCTATTGACACTCATGGTGAAGGGTATACAAAATACGAATGCAAAACCATTAAGAAAAACTATAAAAATATGATTGTATCACATTAGAAAACAACAACGTTTTGATTATTGATGCATAAAAGGACGTATGCAAATTTTTAAATGCTTCTTGAGTTGGACATCACAATCAACACACAGTGGGGCAGAATCAGAATTTTTTTTTTTGAAATAAATATGGCATTTCTAAACGGCTGGTGCGATCGGGATAAAATTTGACGTGGGCGTGGGCAAGGAGTATTCCTAAAAATTGGATCGAAAATCTCAAAAATTTTATTTTTTTCAAATATACCCATAGGGTCCCACATTTCCTTTGGGGCTGGGAACATACTTTGGAAATAAATAGGGAACACACTAAGGTTTGCAAAGCTGCTTCCCGTTTATTGATCCCAGCTTTGGTATTTTAGAACATGTGGCCCAAATTTGAAATTTTTATAAAGAATAGGTCAAATTCCGAGAATAGGCGACATATTCCAAAAATACGACCTGTTTTTTATACCAAAATGTTCTCCGTAAAGATGCCTTACAGAAAAATATAAAAAACAGCAAAAACCTACCATTTTTTGAATTTTTCAATTGAAAATCGTTTATTTTTGGATCCATAATTGAAATATTTTGTATATTATTAATAATTTAGTTGTGTAACTAACAAAAAAAAAAGTTTGTCCATTCTGTCCAAAAGTACGCTCTATATTTTTGAAAAAGCGGTACGACAAAATGTGTAAATTTCAATTTTGAAATGCCTATAACTTGGAAATTATATCATGTTTTTTTAAGACCTATTTTTATATTTCCAAAAATATAAACATCTTTGAAATCGGATGGGAAACAAAAAAATGGCACGTGTTTAAAAAATGTATATGTTGAAGGTACCCTATTTTAAGCGCCGCCCCTGGAGTATTTGTAGGGTCCATTTTAATAACTTAAACTCGAATACTCCTTGTCTACAACAACTTAAAATTTTATTCCGATCGCACCAACCGCTTTAAATGCCAGATTTATTTCTAAAAAATGTTGATTCTGCCCCACTGTGCAGCACTTCGTCTGTTATTTTATTTTTAGCATATTTTATTAAAATCAATATTGAATTTTGTTGATACTGTTGAAATGTTTTATATTTCTAATTTGAAATTATGTATCTACATTAGGGCTTTGATTGTTTTGCGGTAACGGGAAAGAATCCGCTGTTTTACTATAAGAATTATTAATAATTTTGTCCGTTTGACCATAATCGTAAAAGTTAAGAAAGTAAAAGTCCAAAAGTGCAAGTTTGCATTAGATTATATGGTTAGGTGTAACCATAATATTAGGGGACACCATAACTGTTAGGCTGCATATTTTTAATATTTTCAAATTTTATTTAATAAAAATTTGGGATTTTAGATATGAAAGAAATTTTATGGGGTTTGACTTAAAAATAAGGAATTTACAATAGATCGTGAATCCCAACGATTGCTTCGGTTTCAACGTGCGGTTTGTTCAGAAGTGATGATTTTGGCTCGGAAGGCAAAGATCGCCCAGACCAACCAAAAAAGTTCAACGACCAAGAATTGGAGGCATTACTCCATGAAGATTGTAGTCAAACTTAACAAGAGCTTGCAAAATCATTGGGAGCTACTCAATCAGTAATTTCAAAATGGTTGCAAGCAACAGAATTCATTAAAAAGCAGGGATATTGGGTACCATACATATTAAAGCAGAGAGACCTTGAAAGACGAATTTACATGTCAGAAATAATGCTTAAACGCTATAAAAGAAAATCATTTTTTCACCCAATCATTACTTGCGATATAATGCTATGTATTTGGCTGCTGAAATCTGACCAGACCATCACAGCAAACCTGTCCTGAACGCAACTCCTACGTTTGAAGCAAGCATTGACCGAAAAACACCCAGAATATACGGCCAGACTTGAAACCGTAATATTCCATCATGACAATGCCCCGTCTGACTACTATTTGTTTCGATCGATGCAGAATGGTATCTCTGGGTTACTACGCATCACTTCAGAACAGAGTGTCCGAAATTGGTTTGATTCATTCATTGCCTAAAAAGCTGAGCAGTTCTTTTGGCTCGGAATCCATATGTTGCCAGTAAGATGGGAAATGGTCATAGCTAACAATGACCAATACTTTGAATTTATTTATATTGTAGAAATGTTTCAAAATAAAAGCTAAACATTTGAAAAAATCCTATAGCATTTTTTCAAGTTAATTAAATTTGTCATAAAACTGAAAACTTCAAATAAAATGTACAACCTGTAAACGTTATGGGATTTTGCTAAAATTTCCAGCATTTGGTTTAAAGATGACGGAGAACAATTTTAGGCATTGAGAGTAAACATGGCTACAGCCACCCTACTAATGATTTAATAATTTGTAACCTAGAATTACTTACTTACTGATTAGTTTTCGTATGTAATGTGAATCGACAATCAAATATATTCATCTTTATGAGTATGCAATAAATAAGTACATTCTTAAACAACTTCTAAAGAATGCAGACAGTATGTAGGAGTCATTACAATGTATGTTAATTTGAAGTGGCATGTCAATACCCAGTTTCTGCTAAGTAGTTATTAAATAACCAGCAAACAAATTACTTACATTGAAACTTGTCTGCTAAATCTAAATTACAAATATTTGCACAAAGAAAAGCATTCCTTTCCTTTACAAATTAGCACATGACAGTTTGTAAACCTTTAAATGTAAGTAATTCATTTCAAGCCACAAAAAAAACACAAGTACCAGCTTAAGGTCAATAGAATGACAACTGAAACCACAAAGATTCATAAACATTTACGAGCCATATTTCGCAAAACATTGACAACAAAAGACCATAAACTCCCCTCTATTTAACTTTAACATTATTTAGAGTTTATTTCAAAAAAAGAACGCTAAAACTCATACATCTTAATGAGAAGTAAAAAAACAATGTAAAAAGGAAACCACAAGTTCAAGTAGTATTTCTCATTGAACTGTAAATAGTAACCTTCGGACTTCATAAAGCTACTTATGACCTTATTTTAAAGCACCATTTAAATAAATTGCAACTACTTGAATCGTCAAATTACATAGCAACATCAACTGCTATAAAGCTATATACTCCTTAGAAGGTAGGCAGACGATGAAGATGTCTTCATGCTGACATAAAAATGTAAAATGTATAACGTCTTGTAGGTCTTCAATACTTTTTTGTTACTGCTTTCAGTACTGAATGCTATGTAGAAAATAAGTAAAAGAAACTGAAGTAAAAAGACTTAAAAGTCAATAAATGTAAAAACTACAATATTATAGAGACAAATGTAAAGACATACAATAACTAGGAAAAATGTTTAATGTCGGAAAAGGACTTTAGAAAATGGTCAGCTGGAATCTTAAGAATTTGTAGCTGTCATCGAAGGCAGAAAGTTTAAAGAATTAATGTTGTAGTTTGCTTTTGGTTCATTTTATTGCAAATGTCGTTTACTTAAAGTCAATATTGTTAGAAACAGATACCAAAACTAACTCGCCCACTTATTCAAATATTATAAGTAACCAGTAATTTTCGCTACCGTGAAATAACTCCCAAATGAAATAACTCCCCACGAAAAAATTAAATAACACCCAACATATTGTTCATGCAACTTGGGACTTATTTCATTATGAGACAACTCCTAACGCGTAGGGTGTTATTTCATAATGAAATTTTTGTTGGGTTTTATTTAATTTTATTATGGGAATTAAGAGTAATTCACTGTATTGTGAGTTATTTCATTTTTGTCGGGTTCTACTTTGGGTTATTGCTTCGCTTACTAAAATTTGTTTGCAAAGGTGTTCTACTTTGAAGTGTATTAAAAACTGGCATCGCATATAAACTTATTGCATTGCGTTAAGATTTTCTCCTCTGGGGAAAAAAGATTATTTTTGCATTGTCGGCCTTTGTCAGGTCGCAACGATTTCTTACGCTGGTGCGAAATGAAAATTGGCTTTCTGAAATATTATAGAATGAGGGAAGTAACAATGCGATACATGTGAACCATTAAAACTTATCCGAAAGAAACAAGTAAGAGAGCTATATTCGGCTGTATCCGAATCTTATATACCCTTCACAAAATTATATTCTAAAATACAAATTTTAAATACTTTTACGTAAGCAGAACTAAAACAAAAAATGTTTTAAAATTTTTAAAACTTTTTTTTATTTTTTTACAAATTTTTTTTTAAATTTAATGGTGACAAAAAAAATTATGACTAAAAAAATTTTTAAAATCTAAAATTTTTTTTCAAAATTTAAAAAAAAAAAAAATTGTTTCAAAATTTTTTTTTTTCAAAATTTAAATATATTTTTGAAAAAAACAAAATTTTCAAAATTTAAATATATTTTTGAAAAAAACAATCATGACAAAAATATTTGTATGGTAAAAAAAATTGGGGTTAAAAAATATTTCTACCGATTTTGACCCATTTTAGGTTCAATATCTACCATTAGATATCCATATTGTCAATATTAATGATATAAATGAAAAATAGGCAAAAAATCAACCGAATTGGAAGAATTCCCAATATATTGATGTAACAATCATGTTTGTAAGTTATTTAGGGGATTTGGAAAGTTGATTTCAACCGACAGACGAACATGGCTATATCGACTCCGCTATCTATAACGATCCAGAATATATATGCTTTATGGAGTCGCAAATGAAAAATGTAGAAATTATAAACGGAATGACAAAGTTATATATACCCTTGCCACTCATGGTGAAGGGTATAAAAAGGGGTAAAAATAGTGTATAAGGCAAAAGCAGTAAAGGGAAGAAAAAAATATAAAATAATAACATAGCTCTATATTAACCATATAAATAATAATTTTGTTCAAATTACTTAAAGCGTGATAGGACAATATGTTGCATGCTAAATCATACTAAAATAATTGTTGTAAATAGAATGGTGGTAAATATTACTTAATTTTTTCACTTCAAATGCATACGAATGTCGCGTTCTGAACTAGAAAAATACGTTTAAAAATCGCTTTCAGTTTCATGATTTTTGCATTTTTCTATGTCCAGTAAAAAACTTTTTCTATTATTGTCGCGTTCTGGATTCTATGTTTATTGCTAACATTTTGTAAATATAAAAGCCACAAAATATACTTGTTGCACTATTTTTATCACTTCAAAGGGTTACAAATGTCACATTCTGGTCGCTGATGAGAGCCATGATGGACAAATAGACAGACTGGTTGATAAATTGTAGTAAGTGTATTACACATACCTAAATATATCTTACGATGTTGAATGGATGTTGTTCTGCCATCAAATTCTGTATTCCGTATGTCCAAATTGATTCCGTATGTCCAAATCGATAAGTCGTTGATTAGACAATGAACAGCTTAAAAGCTTCCTCGCAAAAACTTTACTTAAAAATAAGCTTATTTTTCAAAAAATAAAAAATAAAATAAAAAATAATTCACTACCATGAGTGGAACCACCAACTATCCGTCTGCTAGTAAACTGTTGTACTCACTACACCATATAGAAAGTAAGTTATTAAAAAATACATTACTTGCAGCTTTTTAAGCGACGTTTTTGCATGGTTTTAGTATCAAATGGAACCTTTTGTCTTCAATGTGGCGACACCAAGTAAGACGTCTATCCAAAGTGAATGCCAAATTAAGTGACATGGTCATACAGTGCGATCTTCACGTTATTAAGTGTTACAGGCAACCGTTTCCACCAAGTGTTAACGAAAAGTGATTAGTTGTCAAGTTTAACATACATATATCAAGTAAAGTGCTGATCCGAGAACACTTGGAACACCAGCTATGATCTTGACACGTATTTATTGTACTTTAGCCTAAACAAACGTTTCGATATGTAAGACAAATGTTACCTAAAAGTCCCAGAACCCTTGTATTGACATTTAAGTCAAACTGTTGAAAAATATACCCAAATAGTATGTTCTTAGTTCAAAAGATTTACTAATCAATCCAGTTAATTGTTTTACTCGTTCGAAAGTTCCATGATGCTCACTGAAACCAAACTGGTGAACTAGGATAATGATTTGATCATACATAAATGTTTGTTGATAGTTAACTTCCCAGCAGTTCTAGGAGACAGTCCCGAACTATTGATTTTACCCATAATTTAGGATGGGAACTAGTTACATAACTAGCTACGTGACTAGTTATTTTAACACATGCATGTCCTAAGCAGGGGATCAATTTGCCCTTTTTGACTACAATGAGACTGTCTAATAGCTGGTTCAAAGTAGTCAACGCACTGGATTCACATACTGGTTAAATAGCGAAGTTACCTTACTAGGTAACAAGTACGGGTGCTAATTGAACTTAAATAGTCATCTAAAAGACATATCATAGGCAGTCCAATAAACGATTGCTTGTAAACAAACCTTTCTTCGACAAATCTCCAATGGATTGCTTCTGGTGAGAAAAATAACTACTTTCTAAAGTGCAGTACAAAATAAACGTTAAAAGTCACTTCACTATAGATTACTAATAGACACTAAAGTGACTATTGACTTCATGCTATGTTACATGTAATATCAGTATACTTAAGCTAAAATAAAAATTAACTGTATGAGAATTATATTAACATAATTTGTGTAAAACCAGTTTGAACGAATTACTCACAAAACGTTTAAAGTGACTACACTCCAGATTACTTAGAGACACTTAAGTGACAATTGTCGTCAAGCTAGATTACCTGGGATATATTAAGTAACAAATTGTCTTCTCTCTGCTCTACAAACAGCACATACGTGTCAAATGACCAAAATATAAAAATTGGAGTCAGCCAAGTGATAAAACATTTGTGACGATTATTGTTTATAAGGGATACGTTGACTACTTGATTAACTGCTGGGTTGCTTAACTCAACCATTTAGCAATACCTACATATCTTAAAGGTTTTTCTCAGTGATTTACTGGATAAAGTATTAATTTAAAACAAATTTACAGCTGGATCCCTTATATTTTGACACTTGTCAAAAACTCGTATAGACAAATATAAATTATGCTGGTGGTAACAAAACCAAATTAATTGTAAACTGATGAAAACCTTCTCACCAAAAAACCTAAAACATAATATTGTTCTTGGAAGCAAAAGGAAACTACGTTTACGACTACCCTCCTAGTAGTGAATTTCACTACAGCTAACCAAGTATACTGTTTCTCAGAATAATTCTACCAAAAACGGAAGTAAATGCTAGAGAAAATATTAAGAAATAACCAACAAACCAGTGGAAATTATCACCACATAGTCGCTCAAAAACATTCATTTCATACTCGCTACTTTGCCATGAAATCAACGTTGACACTACAAAAAATGGCAGAAATAATAATGAATCATGACAGCATTATTAAAGATCCGGAAATTACAACTTATTTCCGTTTGTTAGAGTGTTTTAAACAGGTGGTTTCTTATATACAAAGGTAGTAGTAGTAGTGATGTTTTAAAGCAGTATTGGTAATAATGAAATAGTAAAATGAAAAATGAGCTAAACTTAAAGGACATAATCGTGCATAAAATGTATGCGAAAAAATAATAGCAAGATAAAAAATAATGATGCAATAAATTAGAACAGTGAAAACTTAAGGGAGAGACAGATATTTTGAGTAATAAAAATTTTAAATTCAAATTTTTTAATTGTAGAAAAAAACTAAATTTTATTTAATTCATAATTTTTACCTCCCACATAAATACGAAATAGAAAAGGGCGTTTCATAAAATGTCATCAACAGCAAATAATTGCTTTAGCAAATAAAAATACCCTCCCGGTTTTAACATTAAACAAATAATACCCTTTTCAGCTGCTAAAGGTAACAATAATTCCTCCCACACATTTAGTTTTTCATTACAACAAACTTGTTTAAATTGTTTCCTTTTTATTATTAATTACACAAACTGTCCACCTCTAACAGTAGCCACTGTTTAGATATTTATTTTCACAAGTAGGTTACCAGCCGGATAGTAAAAAAAAGAAGACAGTATGACCGTAAAATGACATTACGACTACTGAGATGAGACAAAGCATAAAATTTAATTTCTTCTCAAGTGTGTCAACTTCATTTTCAACATGTTTTTACGTTGACGTGTAATTTTCCCTTTGCTTTTTTCCTGTTTTTTTTTTTATTTTTTTTTTATTTTCCTTTTTGTTTTATGTTGATTTTCTTGTTAATTTCATTTTGTTTATATCTTTTGTGGACATTTGCTATCCTGTGTTATATGTACATTGTATATACATATATACTCCATGGAAAAATGTGTCTGTTGTTGAATGTACACTTGAAAAAATGAAATGATGTGGTGATTGAGTTAAATATTAATGAGTCAAGTTTAATACGGATATAATTAATTATGTGTAGATGTATTTAGCTATTTTATAAAGATGTTTAACTAACTTTTACTGTATGAGTCATTATTATACCTTTGGTCCTGTAAATTAAAATGTAGTAAAGACAAGGATCTCCTCAAAGATATTTACTTTTTGACCGTCAATATCTTTTGATGCCGACAGTTTACCATAATTTCTACTGGCTTCGGTATTGCACAGGAACTTCATGCCTGATAAAAATGGTCGTATTAAAACTTGGTGAAATAAGGCTGTTAACAATTTCTAGTTCACTAATAAAACTTTGCGGAAATTAACAGTAACACAAATTGCAGTAGTCCACAACTGTATGATTTTGTTAAGATTCTAGAAGTATGTCTTATTTAAACACATCTTTTCATTATAAAGATTGGCACAGCCAGTTGTAACATGAACATTTCCGCAGTCCGCGACATTCGTACGCCTTTGAAATAAAATAAGTTAATAATAAAAAAAAAACATTCTTAAAATAAGCTTTTTTTAAAAGCTCTAAATAGTAGAAAATAAACATTATAGTAAATCAAACTTATTATTACATTATACAATTTCTATGATATGGAAGCTAGTTTGACGCGATATTTTTGTGGTGCTGGGTCTTTGTTTTAATTTAAAGTTTTGTTTACAGTATTAAAATAAAAGGTGCTTTTATTTGCTTCTTTTTAAAACATCTTGAATTTAAATTCCAATTTTAGATTATATTGAAAATACTTATATTGAAAATACTTCAAAATTTTTGAAAATTTTGATTTTTGTCTCCAAATAAAAAATAGTTTTTTTTTAAGAATCATCATGATTTAGAGATTATTAGTTAAAATTTAGGAATAAAAAATGTAATTATCAGCAGATTTAAGCATGAACTAGAGATTATGTTAACAGCTTTTCGAACATACTATTGCATTGTCCTCAAGTATATGCATGAATGCCAAATTTCAATATATTTAGGCAACTGGTAGTTACAAGTTTTGACCTAAACCGGGTACACCGAATCTTATATACCATTCACCAAGTTATACTTTAAAATAAAAATTTTAAATATTTTTAGGTAAACAAAATTAAATTTTTTTTTTTTCAAAATTAAAAAAAAAAATTTTCAAATTGTTATTAAAAATTTAAAAAAAAAAAAAATTTATTCAGAATTGTTTTAAAGTTTTTTGTCGAAATTGTTTTTTTTTAATTTTTTTTAAATTTTTTTCCAATCTTTTTTTAATTTTTTTTTTAAATTTATTAGTGAAAAAAAATTTATAAAACAAAATTTTTTTGTGGTAAAAAAAATATTTGGGTTAAAAAATAATTTTCCCGATTTTGACCCATTGTAGATCCAAATTATAATAGCCTTATATACATCGATGCAATGGACTTTGAAATATCTATCATTAGATATCCATATTGTCTATATTAATGACTTAGTAATCGCGATATAGATCAAAAATAGGCAACAAATCGAGGTTGTCCCGTTTTTTTCCTTATATCTCAGCTATTCGTGGGCCGATTTTCTCGATTTTAAATAGCGACCGAGGCGAAAGAATTTCCGATATATTGATGTATCAATTATGTCTGTAAGTTATTTGGACAGACGGACACGGCTATATCAACTTCGCTATATATAACGATCCAGAATATATGTATATACTTTGTGGGGAGGGTTAATAATGAATTTTTAACAAACTTTTCTCTTATTTATATTTTTGGTTATCATATTTATAGCGCAACATATAGGTTTTGTCCATCAATTGTTTCAAATATATTACAATGAATATTGGATAACGAAAGAGACAAAAAATATAACTAATTTTCCAATGCCTCTAGATAAATATAAAAATCTGCGTAAAGTTATTTTTATAAACTACAGTAGAATAATATGACTTTCTATTGAAGTTGTTGAAATGTTTGCAGTGTTTTTTTTTTAGAACCTTTAGTAAGATTAAGCTCTTAACATTTATAATGCGACATATTTTTCCATCACGTTTCTAATAATATTTAGTTCCAGTCATTTCTACAAAGATTTATTTGTAATAACAATGCTATCTATTGGGATTCGCTTTCGAGTTTTTATTTCTATCCAGATCATTGGTAGATTTTCCATATATTTAATTGTAATGTCCCGAACGCATGAAGTTGTACGCAGGCTCATTTTGGTTCCAGCTGCTACACTTTTCCCTATTATGTTTTCATTTTTTATAGATAACTATTTTTGGATATATTCACTGAAAAAAATTGCTTAAATATTAAAAAAAAAATCGTGTAAATTGAGGTAATTTCAACATCAATCGATATAAACGAAAACCAAATAAAATTGTGTAAAAAAAAAATCATGTAAATCGAGGGATAGGTGTATATATATTCTGGATCGTTATAGATAGCGACGTCCATATAGCCATATCCGTCCGTCCATCTGTATGTTGAAATCAAACATAGTTGATACATCAATATATCGGGAATTCTTCCGGCTCGGTCGCTATTCGAGAAAATGGCAAAAAGGAAAAAAACGGAACAACCTTTTTGACCTATTTTTGATCTATATCTGGATTACTAAGTCATTAATATAGACAATATGGATATCTAATGATAGATATTTCAAAGTCCATTGCAACGACTTACAATGGGTCAAAATCGGAAAAAATATTTTTTAACCAGAAAATTTTAAATTTAAGAAAAATTAAAAAAAAAATTTGAAAAATCTTTAAAAAAAAAAATTAAAAACAATTTCGAAAAAACAAAAAATTGAGAAAAAAAATTTTGAAAATAAATGTAAAAAATTTTATTTCAAAGTATAATTTGGTGAAGGGTATATAAGAATATAGCTCTCATACTTGTTTTGATCTATATCTGGATTATTAAGTCAGTAATATAGACAATATGGATATCTAATGATAGATATTTCAAAGTCTATTGCACGATGTACATATATAAGGCTATAGTAATTTGGACCTACAATCGGTCAAAATAGGAAAAAAATATTTTTTAACCCGAATTTTTTTTGTCATAATTTGTTTTTTCACTAATAAATTTAAAATATAATGTGTAAAAAATTTGGATAAAAAAATAAAAAAATTGGAAAAAAATTACAAAAAAAAAGTTTTTAAAAATTAAAAAAAAAAAAAAAATTAATTTTGAAAATAAAATTAATTTTTTTCCAATTTTTTCTTTTCATTTTAACCCAAATTTTATAAATTTATTAGAGAAAAAAAATTTATGACAAACAAATTTTTTGTTGGTAAAATAAAAAACTTAAAATTAGTTTTTTAAAGTATAATTTTTTGAAGAGTATATAAGATTCGGCACAGTCGAATATAACACTCTTACTTGTATTTAATATCTAGCTATTCGTTTTTGCCACTTTCGATTGCACTTCTCAAAACATTGGAAATATTATTTATACTTTAGTGAATCTCTGTTATTTGTTCCTAGAAAATGACACTGTTATAAATAGTAACAGCAAGTTGCAGTCAGTGAGTTTATCATATACGCTGTTAATATTAACATCAACTGTATTACCAGTGTATTCTTGGACATTATAAAGTGTTAAAAGATAGTGACTATTTTAATTGTTGTGTAAATTTAAATAAATAAAAAGTTGTTACAAATTTTAAACAACTGATCACTTTTATTTGCAATTTAAAGAACACGGTTTTTTTTAAACAAATAAACAAACACTTTTAAAAGGTAAAAACGTAATAATATCAAATATAATTTTAATTTTCTCATCAACTATTAGCAGACTCTGGAAATTGGTATACTTTTTGATATTCTTTTCATTATGAGTGAAAATTAAGAAAATCGAAAGTTCGAAATTTTAATCAACTTTACAATAAAGTTAGTTTGAATTTTATGGTTACACAGTGTAAAGCCATGTTTATGGCTACGACTATCCCTGGTTAAAAGTAACTGCTTGAATAAAAAAGCATATCAAATACCCAGTACCTTATTAAAATATGGCCAGGAACGCAATGGACTGCATTGCATATCTGATAGAAATTGGTGAGTTCAACGGGTTGAAATAGTGTTTGATAATAATCAGAAGAACAATTATGTTACATAAAAGATCATTAGGATTCCAATCTAATCTATCCTATTCGAAAAAGTATACAACTTTCGTAGATTTTAAAACAGTTTTTAACATTTCAGTGCTAAAAACTATGATTTTAGTGAAAACCTGCAAGTGTTAATATCACAATATCTAACACGAGGAGCCCTTTTTGGCTGTGGTCTAGTGTTATTCTTCGAGTGTATCATTTTATTTTACCATTTTCATTTACCAACTTTTATATTTAACATGTTTTGTTTTTTTAAACCAAGACCGATGTTTAAAATTTAAAACTCATTCTTCTGTCTCTTTCTCGCTCCGCCTTTGACTCTCTGTGGATTTGTGTGTTTGTGTATGCAGCGTTATAACAAATTATTTTGTTGTATCATTGGCCATGGCAGACATGTTGGTTGCACTTTGTGCGATGACATTTAATGCGTCGGTAGAGTTGTCCGGTGGCAAATGGATGTTCGGACCGTTCATGTGTAATGTTTACAATAGTCTGGATGTTTATTTTTCCACAGCGAGCATTTTGCATTTATGTTGTATCTCAGTGGACAGGTAAGTCAAAAAAAAAAAAAAAAAAAACATGTTCATTTATAGTTATTTGTTGCTAAAGTATATATGTATGTAAAAGTTAATGTAATTTTTTAGTATAGTGTTTTAAATTATTATAGGTAGAAACGAAAGAAATGTGTGTACTTGGCATATATGTACATAAGTATTAAAAATATTAAGTAAACATACATCAAAGGATTTTTATGTTACATTATATTGGAATTGTATTATTGTAGAATAAATAAATTTATATTTTCCAAGTAAATTATTTAATAGTAAATCATTTGCAGTATAGTTTTGTAAAAAGTTTTCTAGGGGCAAAAAAGTTAATGTTTTCTCATAAACATATAATGATATTAAAAGAAAAACAAAAATAGTTTCTTTATACAAGCTTTCTGGGAACGATTTGTTTAATATAAGTTAACATTGAGTTTTAAATTTTTCATTTGACTATTTTGTATAAAAAAGGGGACATTTTGCGATTTTGAAGGCCCAATTGCTTAGAAGATATGCATTTTTTATAAAATATTTGTATTGATAAAGCCGAATCCTTTCAAAAGACGCCATGTTTGTTACAATCTAATGACGCGTTCCAAAGTTATGGGATCCTAAACATTGCTAATTTGTCACACAAATGTCCCAGATGTTCAACTTTAGAGGTCTATAATATATGAACCATATACAATTTGCGATTGCTTTATACGCCAAAAAATAAGAGTAGAACGTGTAATTTGGATTTAAATAAAATTTGAGATCCAACCTGGGACAAAATAAAATGGAAGTACTTATAAGTAGGGGGCGTATTTATATGCAAATGTATGTTTTGTCTCGGACTAATTATTTATAAGAATCACACAGTTTGCTGTAAAATGGCATCGATTTGTTAGCGCATATTTTTACATATTTTATTGTTAATGCATATTTTGTTATATTTTACATTAAAATCCATATTCATATACATTTTATCTCAATTTTTAATAAAAATATTGTAATTCTTTGTCGTCAATGGGCAATATATTGTCTCGAAAAAAAGAATTTCGTCCAGTTAGTTCTAGAAATAGCATCAAATATTGTCGACAAACTTCTTGCGACATCGAGAAACTGGCAGTAGGTATTTTTAATTTCCCTAGCAGAATTGAGAGATTTGTTTAAAATATAAAAATTCGCTGATGGTACCAAAAACATTCGAATTTTTTTTTCACTTTAATTTCGATTTATAAGAGATTTCGTTACCCAATGATGTTGTTACTTCACATACACAGTTAACGTTCTTTATAGTCATTTATTACGAGATTAAAATTAAGGTTAGAGGCTACTTTACAGCATAATCAACATTTTGATGATTTTAAAAGACAAGTCGCATCATGGAGCCTCTATAGATTAACTATGGCATTAAGCAAGTGGTAATTCCAAGATATTAGAATTAATAAATCCATATTTTTCTCAGAAAAACTATTTTTAACTATTCTGATAGAACTTACGAAAGGGTTAACTGTCAAACAAACCTTCTACTGCCCTCATTTTTTGAAATGTATGATCAGTATACTCTGGCAAATCATCATGAATAGATTAACGTTTGAACGTTTGAAAAAATATAGTTGTGCATGTTTACTGTAACCATTTCCACATTTGTGCATGTTTACTGTAACCATTTCAACACTTTTAACAAAATTATAATCACAGTAACTATTTATATGATTGTGGTAACAATAATATGGTTAATTTACGATTCACATGATTGTATCAACCATATACATATGTGGTTACAGTAAACAAGTATATGTTTGTGACAACCATTTTTATGATGAATTATTTTATCATAATATGTTGTTCTCAGATTATGATATCCATAAGCCGAGAGCTACATAATATATTTGTTTACTGTAACCATATATATCGTCGATACAATCATTTGAATCGTAAATTAACCATATTATTGTTACCAGAATCATATAAATAGTTACTGTGTCTATAATATTGTTAAAAATGTTGAAATGGTTACAGTAAACATGCACATCTATATTTTTTTTCTGTGTGTAATAGACGACTTCGTGATATTTATGGTGCGCATAATCGTCTGTCACAATCTTATAATATCTAGCTGGTGCAGGAATTAGAGCCACCAGACTATTATATGCGTCGTTCTTTCGCCGATTGTGGTCTAAAGTAGTTGGAAACTGACCCGATGTTTTATTGGGCTCATTGTTGGCTTAACGGGTTTGTTAATAAACAAAATTTCCGCACATGCAGTGAGATCAATACACAATAGACCTGCAGATTGCATTAAATTCAAAATGCTCTGTTTGGTACGGTTTACACGCTGGTGGCATCATCGGAACTTATTTCATCAAAAATGAAGCCAGAACTTACGTTGCGGCCATGATCACTGATCTTTTTTTTAAAAAATATGGATAAAATTGATCCGGGCGAGATGGTTTCAACAGTATCACTCTACATGCCATACGGCGACCGCAACCATCGATTTATTGAAATGAAAATTTGGCCATAACTTGATTTCGAGAAATGGACCTGTCAATTGTCATCCAAGGCCGTGCGATTTCACACCTCTCGATTATTTCCGTGAAGTCACTGGTTTATGTTGATAAACCAGCAACAATTGACGCCTTGAAGACCAACATTGTTCATGTTATTCCTGACATATGGCCAGCAATGATCTAAAAAGTGCACTAAAATTAGACTTCCAAAATGCTTTTCGTCAAAAACAGACCGAAATTATTTGCAAATGTTAATGCCATGTATTGATCTTTCGAATAAATAAAAAAATTATTAAAATTTCCTTTTTTGTAATATACTATACAATTTCAAGTTCTATTGAGCTTAAAAAAACACCCTCTAACTTAATAAGTCATTTCATTCTATACGATTGGCAAACCCAATTTGTTGCTAGTAGAATGATTCGTTTGCACACATCCAATTTTCCGGTTCTAGTAACAAAAAAAATCAGTTAATAAGGAAGAATTTCGCTTGAAGCAACAAAACTTTTGTTAAACCTTCTAAAATTATGTAGCCACAATTGTAAAATTCGTTCACCAAGGCAGAATCATTCGATTGACAACAAATTCAGTTGTTACTACGTATCTGTTTTTTCTGTGCATCTATTTAATACTTAAATATAATATTTTTTTAAACTCATTTAGAGAATTGTAATTTACTATAAATAAACATCATCAAAAACAAACATTATCATTAACTACTTACAGAAATTCATAAAATAACTTTAATAGCCAACATTACTACTAATGATGAGATTTTCAAATATTTTAACTAAAGATTACAGTAAATCTTTACAGTTCAAAAACTAATAACATTAAACAAAATATGTTTTTTTTTTTCTTCTTCTTTGTACTAAGTATTACTAAAGGCCTTTTAACTTTTTATCGATATTTCCGTTCCATTTTATGATTATGGTTAAAGATGCAAAGCATTTAAATGACATGTATCTCTTTATTAAAGTTTTAACCATATTTGAATATATATATCCACATACATATACCCCTAAATGTTTCCTTACATTATATATATTTAGAAAATCCTTTTTTTGTGTCATTCTTTTGTTATTGTTGTGTTTAGAAGGATTATTGTTTTGAATAAACATTCATGTGATTATTATGCATACTAAGTTTTGGTAGTTTCGAAAAACCTTTTTAGTTGCTTATAAAGATGTATTTGCTTTTAAAATTGTGGATATCCTTTGCAAGTATCCTTTTTTATTTTTTGGTTATAAAGCAATAACAATGATGTTAAAGAAAAGATATTTTGTACAAGAAAGGAATAAGACTGGTAAAAAAAAGTTTTATGACCAATTGGTCAGTTAAGTACAAAGAAAATTGCAGTAAATCAAATTTAAATCCATGCCTTGATGGGGTATCCACTGGAAAGATGCACTGCAAGCTAAATTCAATAGCAACTTTTAATATGTAGCTGCTTAAAAATGTTACTTAGTTACTGAAACTATAAACGATTTAGGTATGATTTAAAATGAACTAAACTTTTAAAGGGGGGTCACACGGCATGTATTCTACATATATTGGGACATGTATTCGATACATATGGAATTCCATGTGTATGCCAAAATTCACGATAAACATACGATTCATAATTTCCACGTTCACACGTACATATGTAATTGCGTGTGTCATAACCTCTATCAGTTTATATAATTTGTGTTTTTAACTATATATCTATTTAATCAATTTTTAAATCACAACAAATACATTTAATTTGATGAAACTTATTTTGTTATGATTTTTCTCTACTCTTTTTTGTTTTGTGTTTTTTTTTTATTTTGCACTAATGCATTAGTGTATTTTAAAATACACATTGATAAACACACGAAAATAGAATATGCACTAATTGTCAAAAATGTCATAAGGCATACACATGTATTTTTCGTACTCAAAGTTTCATATGGATCACACGGTATGTACATGTTTACATGTGGAAAAATGAGGCAATACATGTCACAATTGACATGAAATACATGTGTATTGTGACATCGTAACTCTTTGCCTGATGAAATTCCGTATAGATTTCTGTTCTAACTCGGACATTAATCAACTAAGTGTTACCTTAAACAAAAATCGTTTTTCTTGGAAATACCTCACTTATTTTGAATTTGAAGTTACCACCATTACACAGTGATCTCAATCGGAAAAAATAGTTATAAATCTGAATCTTGCAAGCTACTGATCCTATTGCAAAATTTAATGAAATTTGTGATCACCCTGTTAGAATACTAAGTAAGGTGGTCAACTTTGACACCCTGTATCGGATAAATTGTGCAAAAATGGACAGATTTCAATGAATGACTCGTTGACCATGACTTTACTAAGTTTTTCGCAAATATGTTCTAAAAACATCCTCTTATTTCCAATAAATTCCATAGGTTAGGTTAGATTCCATGGGCAGCCACTCACTTGGGCCCATTCAATACTGATCCAATTGTAATATTCGGCATCCGTTGAGTCCAAATTGAACCAACCAAATTCTCTGAAGATGCAATGGATTCGTCTCTGATTCATCTTTGAGGAAGGGGTTCCAAGAATACGTTCCCTCAATTCATTTCGACATCTTCTACAGTAGTCGTTGAACCGTAGGCCCATTCTTCTACACGCAGAGAATAATCATGATAACTATACTATGTTCTTTGTAACAATGTATTGTTGTCGTAAACATTTAATTGTTGGTTTAGTTTAATTTCAACAATATTTCAGTTTCTGTAAACGTTTCTATTTTCATCGCAATTATAAATATGAATATTGTTCAGCGAATAGGCAAACCTATTATATTATGTACAACCATTAAATGTTAAGTTTCTATGCGCGTAGTCAAAATATGTTTAAAATGCAAACAAAATATGTTCACTTTTAATAGTCTTTTGTTCTCGCCATTTGCGAGTGTTGGTGTTTGTCTAAGCTATGCTATTTTTACAAGTGCATTTTGAGTGTCTGCAATTCTCATTCGCTCTATAGTTTTATTAGTATAATATCTTTAACTTTCCTAGAGCGAATAACAAGAAATTTCAGTGAATTTATCAATAATATTTTAATTGGGAATTTAGTACCTTAAATCTAAAACCTATTAAAATAAAATTTTGTATTTCCAAAAATAAATTTTAATAATAATATGGCTACTTTGGATCATAATATGACTTCATTATATCATAATATGATTTAATTGGGTCATATATATAATTACTTTGGGTCATATTATGATTGATTTATATCATAATATGATTATTTCAGAACATATTATGATACTAATAATGATCATAAAATGTTTGAACTACAATCACAAATCTTATCATAATATGTTGCTCTTAGATTGTGTTTACCACAACCATGTTTTTTCTCTGCGTGTAGGATGAGTTCCGATTATGCAGTGTCCTGTAATAAAAGAAACAATTGGCCTTATTTGCTCACGACGGAATTCTATAAGTAGATTCGTCCTACCGGCATTGTATACAGTCCGGCTGGAACTCGCTATAACAAAGGTGGATTCATTAGGCCACCTGTTCTGAGCAGTTTGATATAGCTTCTGCTGTACAACCATCTTACATTTTGTAAGGGAAATGCCAATTGCCTCCACAGCCATCATCCATCCTCTTCTAGCCAGTTCGTCTGCCATACTATTACCCTGATTTCCATTGTGTCCAGGAATCTATATAAACGTTATCCTAGAATATCTCGGTATCTCATTTAGGGATACCCGGCATACCTCGGTTTACCTAGATGTCGTGAAGACACCCGCTATTCCGTCAACGGCAGCCTTGCTATCAGTAAATATACAGATATTCGATAATACCTCAGTCAGTTGGATGCTCGTTTTATGGCAGTAGTTTCCGCCTGAACAGCACTTTGGATTTTACCTCATATTTCTTTATAAAGGAACCTCCACCGACTCTATTACCCCTTTTGGAGCAGTCAGTTCATATCGACCCCTTTACGCGAAATTATCGTATGTTACAAAACCCAAATTTTACAGGAGAGCGTTATAATTATTAAATTTCTTTGCTTTGGCTGGTATCATCAATACCAAATTTTAAATCCGATACAATAACCGATTTAGTATATTAAATTTCACATACGATACAATTAACTTAGTAGTACACCTATCCCTCGATTTACACGATAGTTGCGTTCCTGAAAAAATCGTGTAAATTGAAATGAAAAATTTTTGTTGAGAAATTGTGTAAATCGAAAAAAGACCCAAATACGAATAAATTTTGTTTAGAAAATTCATTTATTTTAAAGTAAAGTAAATACATTCCCCCATATTCATAAAAAAAAAATTCAATTTAAACAATATTTTAAAGCAAAATTTCCTTAAAAAAAATTTAATTTTAAAACGTTGTTTAAATTTAAAAATTGTATTAGGTTTTGATAGAAAAGTCCGCTATGGCATTATTTTCCATTATTTCCCGATTCGTCTGTATTGAAGACTTTATCAGGAGTGTATGAATTGGCAGCAATAATTTCAGTAAATATTTCGGGATATTCTTTAGACACATCTCTATCAGCAGAAGCTTGTTTAACTTTTAATTATAGATTATGTAAGGAATGTCTTTGCTTAAATATTTCAAACCAACCCTGACTTGACGAAAACCATATTTTTTTGCAGTTAAGTTTTTCATAAATCCTCAAAGCTTTATTTGTAATAGCTTTTGGGTACGATGTTCTATCCAGATCATCAATTGTAATGTCCCGAAAGCATGAAGTTGTACTCAGGCTCAATTTGGTTCCAGCTGCTACACTTTTCCCTATTATGTTTTAATTTTTTGTAGATAACTATTTTTGAGAATTGAATATATTTACTGAAAAAAATTAATTTTTGCTAAAATATTAAAAAAAAAAATCGTGTAAATTGAGGTAATTTCCACATCCCTCGAAATAAACGAAAACCAAAAAAATCGTGTAAAAGTGAAATCGTGTAAATCGAGGGATAGGTGTATTTCCATAAATATAGCGAATATCGGTATAATATTTTACTATGTAAAAATGTAACATACGATAATTTCGCGCAAAGGAGTCGATATCCTTATGACATCATCAGGGGGTAGAGTCTGCGCAGACATATATCCCTATTCAGAATTATTACATGCAATTGCATGTCAAAAAATGGTTTTGCGATGCAGTAATGGACATTGCCATGAATGTTCCCGTAGTAGTCCATTATTTTAGAATGCCCAATGTCCTTACCAGACCACGAGCAACCAGCATTCAGTCTTATAGAAGAGTTGAGAGCCATTTGCATCTCGATCAAAATAGTGAAAAGTGCTATAGAAGAAGTAGACATTGCGCCTGTTATCAGTATTGCAATGGTCCTCAGAACAACGGCCTTCCGGTGAGAAGCATTCTCCAAGCTATGAAAACACCCCAATACTCCATTACACAAAATGGGTTTAAAGATCCAATGATAACCTTCGGCCCAATACCCCATAAATATAAATTCCTTAACAACACGTAAAAAGATTTTTGGCAATATCACAATTCTTCTAGTCGTAAACAATAATCAAAGTTAAAACTTTTAAATCAGTTTTAATTTTTACAAAAATGGAGCTTAATGGTTTTTAATATTTCTCAAGGATGTTTTAAAATATTTTGACAAATTACTAATAATGAGTGAGATCGTAAAATTCTTAACACACGTTTTTCATTAAAACTTCTAACCCAAGTATTATTTGATTATTTTTTTGATCAAGTTACCTTTGTGAAGCATGTCAGTTATTATGTTTAATGTCAATTATGTTCATTTGTTGTTAATCTGATTAAAATGAGTGACCAGAAAAAAGTGTGTAATACTTGGTCCTACAAAAAGTTGGCCAATCATTGAAAGGTCTGCCGTCAAACTATTTCCAATGTTATTAAACAGTACCGGGAGAACTTGTCCGTTGATAGAAAACCTGGTTCAGGTAGAAGGAATGGTTCACATGATGTTTATTAAGCCAAAAAAAATAGAAAGCATTTTCAAGGTGCTCTCAACACATCCGGTAGGAAGGCAGCCCGGTTAAATCAGTGCTCAAAAAGTTCCTGACAGGAACGCTGCTAAAAATTTAGAGGCCAAAAACAGAGCACGGAAATTGAAGTTAAGAATTTTTCGATCTCACTCCTTAAGAAATCTTTAAATCGATATAGATTTAAAGATTTCGATCAAAAATAAAATTTTGATATTTTTTTTTCGATTCTATGTTAATCATAATTGTTTACAAATTATTAGAGTTTAAATGGCTTTAAAATTCTACCCGCCTGCTCAAAAACATGAAGATTTGGTAAAAATATTCAAATGTTCAATACCATTTTATTCAATTGCATAAACATTATACTTAAATTAATTTTTTCAAAACTAGTTATTCTAAATTGTTTGGATCTACCCCACTGTGCATTATTAAAATCGTATAACGAGTTCTAAAGTAATACAATTTTCTTTGCTCACACTCTGTCCCCCACACCAACTATGAAATATAATAAACATTAAATTGATAAACTTATCTTATTAATAACTTCTGTCATTATTCTCCAGCCAATTTCAATAAGGTAATTTATCAATTATTTAATAAATCTCTTAAGTATTTCTTGCCATTTCAATCTGGTTGCCAGCAACGACGACTGCACAGAAAAAAATAGACAGACTTTTTTTTCAATAAACACATGTTGTTAATAAAAATAATAAACTTCAATAACAAAGCTCGTTAACTCAATACATTTTTTATCAATACTGCAAAATTTAAAATATCACTCAATAAAAAGCAGCTGATAAACAAATTATTGAATTTTCTCATATATTCAATAAACAATGTTGTAAAATCAAGTAATTTGTCGCATTTTTTGAATTTTGACGGTTATTTCACGTTTTTTCATTTTTTTGTTTGCTTTTTCAGAAAAAAATTTACGTTCGTAACAACAAGAAACATAGAAATAAGAACGTCTGCGTTTTTTTCTCATCAAAGAAGAAAAATAACGGTTATCATTTTTTGTTTTGCTTCTGTTTTTTTGCAAAACAACAAAAAAGAAGCAGGTGTTAGAGCATGAATAAACAAAACGATGCAGTTTTTGTTTTTTCTATTGTATTTTATGATTAGTTGACGTTTGATCTTCTTGAGTGAAAGTGTTTTATATTGTGCGTGTGTAAAAAAAGTTAAATAGTATTAAAATATAAATTAAACTAAATTGTAATAATACTATATAATTACATATAATAGTAACATTAATATTAAATTGCCCAAACTAGTGAGTATCAGTTGATTTATGTTCGGTGACGTGTCCAGAGAATAATTTAACACTTTGTTAAGGTCTTGCAGTATTTGAATCAAACTTAGAAAGCTGGAGAAAAGATGCCTGTGACAAATTAACAAGTTTCCCACAAAACGTATGGACATAACAGGCAATTTGTTTTAAGAGGAAAACAAAATCCTCCACGAAGAGCAGTGGAAGCTGCTTATTAAAACTATTGCAGCTTATATTGAATCCAAGGTTATGACATATTGGATGACTGATTGTAAGGAAATGGAAAAAGAAATATGTTCTATTTTTCCTACCGGAGAACTGGTAAGCTTTATTCATTTCTTCTTTAGTATTTCCACTTTTTGCTCATGAATTTTTTTCAATTACAAGAATGGAAAAACAGGAAAGTTATATTCTAAAATTTATAATTTGAAAAGAATTTCAAAACAAATTCTTCAACCTAAAGAGCCTGCTCAGGACGAATGTCATCAAGAATATGGTATACATACGTGTTTATATTGATTTAAAAATATAATAAGTAATAATTATTTTTTTAGTTTCAGAATCAGATGCCAAATATGTTGTGGAAAATTTTCGAAGTAAAGGTATATCATCAGACGAATTCGATATCTTTTGGAGAAAGCGCTCGTAGTATAGATTTAAACAAGTGATAGAATCTAAATCGACTGCAGACATCTTACATGAAAGATCAGGGTACACAAGACCATCTGGATTCCAACTGGTAAGAAATCTAACTTAAAATATTTAATATATTCTGTCCAGTATTCATAATCTAGTTTTAAATTTAGCAATGGTAAAAAATTTAAATTTACATAAGACTTTGATAAATTTAAAAAGTGGTTATGAATAATAAGACATTTATCCCTTTTTTTCTAAAACGCAAATCTAAACATATGTTTTTGTTATCTTTCAGATTGATATTGACATCCATTTAAAATATAAAGATGCTAAGGATTTGACAACAAAAATTACCAGCTTTTTTTTATCACAACTAAAAACGTTAATTTCATGTAATCAAATTATATGTAATTTGGTTAAGAATAACTAATAATACCCCCATTTTCTCAATATCTGGTTATCGTTTTTCATAACGATATACTTCCAATTAATTTTTTTTTGTATGAGAACTGTCAGAACATCGTCATGATAAAAAATAACCAGAGATTGAAAAAATGAGGGTTATAGTAAAAAATTATCTTTGAATTATAAAATAATATGTATTGTATTTTAAATGTTAAAACTCTAATTTATTTACATAATAATATTTATTAAATATATAGATAAGTATGTATTTACTTTAATTTATATCTTTTTATATTTATGTTCTTATAAATTATTTAATTATATTTAAATTATATTTATTTTGTATAAATACTAATATTTTGATTAATTTTAAATTAAAAATCATACAAATTTTAATATTTAAAAAAAGCGTTTTCATTTAATTAAAAAAAATTTAAATTCAACAATATTTTTGTTGAATTTCAGATAAAATTCAATAGAATTTTTATTGATTTTATTTTCTAATTCAAGTTGAAATTTTGTTCATTCAAGTAATATTTTTATTGGAAATTTTTATATTTGCAACAAAATTGTTTATTGTTTCAAGTAAATTTTTATTGAAAAGTTTTTCTATTTTAAAAAAAATAATTATTGGTTTAAATAATTTTTTATTAAAGTTGCTTCAAATTTCAATAAAATATTTGTTCAATTTAGCAATATACTCTTGTAAAGATATGTTCCATATTAATAAAATGTTTTATTGATTCAATAATTTTTTTTATTGAGTGAAAAAATTACGAATAAATTACAATTTAGGTCGTTGGTTTTGCGAAAAAGTTTATCGCCGGAAATTTGAAAAAAAAATAATTGGATACCGGGATTTTTGTTATTGAATGCGAAAATTATTTTTTTCTGTGTGGCAAAAATTACCAAACGCAACTCTAACCAAAGAAAAAAATTTAATGCTGGCAGGCATTAAATTGATTTTGTTTGTAACCCACAAAAATTCAATTGATTTATTTGTTGGTCTTTATTATTTATTGTATTTATTTGCTGTTATTACACGTAGGGCCTTGTGAAAGCACCTTAAATGATGATGATGATTCAAAGTAAATCTGCCAACATTAAATGTAAAAGTGTAATTAATTTGCTCCGCAAAAGAGCCCAGCAAAATAAAGGTAATCAAAATAAGCAGCAGCAAAATACTAAAATTAAAATAATATGGCAAATGCAATGATTAATGGTTCCCTCAAGAAAACTATAAAAACACAAAGTGGAGAAAAGCAAAAAAAAAAAAAATAGAAAAACAAACAAACAAAACCAGACATGGAAAAAAATATATGGCAAAAGTATTCAAACACTTTGTGTGTAAATAAAGACGAAAAAATAAAATGAGTAAAACATTAACTATTAATTGTGTGTAAAGGACTTCTTCTACCAATGGGATTAACATTTAAGGTTTTTGTGTGTATAAATGTTAATGGTCATAGTAAGATTTCAGTAAACACCGGCACAGTGGAACGCAATCAATTAATTAATTGTTAATAGTGATTATATTAATTGATTTATATATAACTGCAGAAAAATACAATACTATTATTTATTTCCTTTTAAGTAGAGGAAAATAATACCCATTTTACTTTGTATTCTTGGATTTGTAAATTAATGTTTCCTTTTTAAGCCCTCCACCTCATTACAGGTTAATGAGGGCAGATTTACGATTAATTGTGCCATGTATAATACTTTGAAATATTCTTAGAAGACTAAACAAAGTATAAATATTATTAAGCCTGAAAAACTTCAAAGACTCTCACGTCCCAAATACAAAACTCAAGTTTATTTTTTTAAGACGAGTGTCAATCTAATCTTAAGGGAAGAGAGAATAGTCTCACTTTAGTCTTAATTATTTAAAATATGTATAAATTAATTAAACATAAAATTCATATTATGCTTCATTGTTAGCAAAAAGAACCACTGTACCACATTTAACCATTTGCCAAACCCACAGATGACCATTTATAAACATTTACACATACGTTAATTTAAAGCAAACAAAAAAAAAAGCCATAGAAGGGAAAAATAAATATAACAGGCAACAGCTGCTAAAACAATTTAAATATTAAAATAAACACTTAACCAATTTATCAACACCTTATGTTTATTTCTCTTCTCATTTCACGTTTCCCTTTTTTACACATCTCGTTTACGTTTACTTTAGATATTATGCTATAGTACGTCCTCTGGAGTATCCTTTGAATATGACTCACAAGACAGTGTGTTTTATGTTGGCCAACGTTTGGATACTGCCAGCGCTCATCTCGTTTACGCCCATCTTTTTGGGTTGGTATACAACTGCCGAACATTTAGAGGAGATAAGCCTGCATCCCGATCAATGTTCCTTTGTGGTTAATAAGGCCTATGCACTCATCTCGAGTTCCGTTAGTTTTTGGATACCGGGCATAGTGATGCTGGTCATGTATTTTAGAATTTATAAGTAAGTTGCATAGCGGGAGTGAAAGAAATTATGTAATTAATTTGTGTTCTTTTTGTTTTGTTTTCTTTTTGTTAATAGGGAAGCGGTAAGGCAGCGTAAGGCCTTGAGTCGTACTAGTTCAAATATTTTACTAAATAGTGTACATATGGGTCATACCCAGCAGCCAACAAATTTAAATTATCTACATCCCAGTGACTGTGAATTCACCCTAACGAGAGAAGAGACTCATAGTGCGATCAGCAATCTTGAGGTAAGTAAATTATAAATTCACAGAAAGTTTAAATTATTTAAACAATTTGATTAGGTTATCCACCTATTCCTATTCTATTGTGTGAAGGGAACATAGCGAGCCAGAATGAAACGCAGGGCAAGTTTACTTGTAGCAAGTCTCTTCGATTCTCCTTTAAACTTGCTCGTCTGTTTAGACCAGCGAAAGGCAAACTCACACCACTACAGTTTTTAAATATTGTAGTTGTATGAGTTGAGTAAAAAGTTGAGAAAAAAACAAAAACAATAACTGAAATAAACAAGCATATATGCTTTTTATAAACAGCGAAAAGCGTAACACAACCTGCTTCCATCAATGCTCATGCGATACTGACTGGTTTTGATTGTTTTTATACAATGTGTGTGCTTGCGTACATGTGAAAACAAAAACAAGAGAGCTCATTTGAGAGCTCAATGCCTTTCGCTGGTTTAGACACAGCAAGTCTGTGTTCAATTTTGTATGTCAAAACCTAATAGATGCCATACTGAAAATGAGAAAACAAAAGAGAATCGAAGATACTTGCCAGTACAAGCAAGTGTGTACCCCTCTTCTTTCTTCTTGCCTCTCTCTCCTATAAACTCAGACTTGCGGCAAGAAAACTTGCGCTGTGTAAAATCAGACTAAATAATAAAAAGGTCAACCTGTTTGATAGAGGATTGGGAATGTTTAGCTCACAATTGGAGAGATGTCATCATAGACTTGCTGCGATCTTAAGATTAAGATACTCTATGAATAAAAGAGAGATGTCTACCAAGACTAACTGTGATCTTAAGATTAAGATTCTCCATGAATAATTAAGATTTCCCACTGTTAAATGATTCTAATATATCAGATAACCAAGATCGGGTATTCCATGTGTAGCTCACAAGTGGATAGATGTCATCATATATTCTCTATGATTAATACTATTAACGTGATACTGACGTGGTTAATTAAGCTTTACCAGTGATGAATGAATCTTATAGATCAAATTACCTAGATTGGTGGGCTACTCACAAATGAAGAAATGTCTTCATTGACTTGCTGCGATCTTTGAAACAGATTTCTCATTTCATTTCAAAATTAACTTTTCTTTTCAAACCGTTCAAAAAGTAACTATTGGTAGGAGAACTGAGATCACCTTGTTAGGACCAAAGCGAAGTATGTTTTGCATCCTCACTGGTTATACAGAACTGACTACTAGTTCTCATGACTCTTTTTAACACTGTGGTCTGCAACGGGGAGGAAAAAATGGTAGCGCATTAAGAACTGAGATCGAAAAAAACCTTAACACACGTTTTTCATTAAAACTTTTAACCCAAGTATTATTTGTAAAGCATGTCATTGATTGTATTTAATGTCAATCGTATTCATTTGTTGTCAATCTGATTAAAATGAGTGACAAGAAAAAAGTGCGTACTAAAATTATTAAATATTTTCAACAAAACCCAACTTGTTCCTACAAAAAGTTGGCCAAACAATCAAAGCTCTGCCGTCAAACTGTTTCCAATATTATTAAACAGTACCGGGAGAACGTATCCGTTGATAGAAAACCTGGTTCAGGTAGAAGGAATGGTCCACATGATGCTACTAAAGCCAATAAATAGAAAGCATTTTCAAAAGAGCTCCCAACACATCTGGTAGGAAAGCAGTCCGGTTAGATCAATACTCTAACTATTTGGCACGAAAAGTTAAATCCAATGCAGGTTTAAAAACATACAAGGCTCAAAAAGTTCCTGACAGGAAATCTGCTTAAAATTTAAAGGCCAAAAACAGAGCACGGAAATTGAAGTTAAGTTTTATAAAAAAATATACCTGCTGCATAATGGATGACAAAACGTATGTTCGTCAGATTTTTCGCAGTTTCCGGGTCAACATTTTTATGTTGCTGATGCTCGAGGGAATCTTGTAGAAAAGTTTAGGACCCAAAAGTAGAACATTTTCCCAACACGTTCTTGGTATGGCAAGCAATATGCAGTTGCGGCAAAAGAAGCCAAACATTTGTTAAAAAGTGCTCCATAAATACCGAAATTTATATCAACGAATGTTTACAAAAGGGGATGCTTCCATTCATAAGACTTCTTAATGTGTCCATTTATTTTTGACCTGCTTTGGCATCCTGTCACTATGGTTAGCAAGATATTGAGTGGTACAAGAACAATAATGTGTTATTTGTACCAAGAGAGGCAAACTGCCCGGAGCTAAGGCCAGTGGAGAGTTATTAGGCTCTTGTTAAAAGAGAATTGAGAGCACAAAAAATGTGTCCAAAAACAAAACTGTAACTGTTAAGAATGTTAAGAATTTTTCGATCTCAGTCCTTATTTGTACTTTTAACCATCCTTAGGATAGCCCAATGAAATATATAAGTGCCATAGATTGGAGAGTTCTAAGGGGTTATATTCGTAATTTGTTTGTGAGTACACGCAGAAAAAAAATATAGTTGTACATTGTTACTGTAACCATTTCAAATTTGTGCATGGTTACTGTAACAATATCAAAATTTTTAACAAAATTATAGTCACAGTAACTATATATATGATTGTGGTAACAATAATAATGTTAATTTACCATTCACATCAATATTTCAACCATATATATGGTTACAGTAAACATGTATATGTTTGTGACAACCATTTATATGATGAATAATTTTATCATAATATGTTGTTCTCAGATTATGATATGAGAGCATCATAACATGGTAAGTCCTTCATCATATAAATGGTTGTCACAAACATATACATGGTTACTGTAACCATATATATGGTTGAAATATTCATGTGAATCGTAAATTAACCATATTATTGTTACCACAATCATATTACTGTGACTATATTATTGTTAAAAATTTTGATATTGTTACAGTAACCATGCAGAAATTTGAAATGGTTACAGTAACAATGTACAACTATATTTTTTTTCTGCGTGTAGACTTGTCATCAGAACTCGATTAGAGTCCTCACTGCTCATAAGGAACTTTGTCTGTAAAGAGGAGAACGACACAATGGAGCATAAATATTGCTTTTGTTCCACATTGGGAAAGTGGAGCTTTTTCGCAATGTGGAACAAACGCAATATTTATGCTCCATTGTGTCGTCCTCCTCTTTACAGACTAAGTTCCTTATAATATTTCAGAGGTTTATACTAGTAATCTAATTGGGAACTATTGGGACATTACAACACTCTATATAGTAGACTTACTATCAGGAGGAGATTTATGTACTCACTCCTCAAGAGAAAATGTCATGAGTCTTTCTGATACTGTGAAGAGGACAAGTCAAGCTATTTTTTAGTTCCTACATTGTTAACAACAATCTGTCAATAAATCATGGGTATGGAAATTTCTAAATTAAATGACAACAGTTGTGTTTTCTAGACTGTACAATAGATCGGTGGAATCAGTTTTAAATTAATAATAAGACTGGTCAACAAAATTTTGTAACAAGAAATGTACTTACTTATTTTGAATCACCTACCTACCACCATTCGAACACCATATTTACTTTGATTTGATCTGGTCTAGTTTTTGTGTTACCAGCCAGTGCTGTAATATGTGAAGAATTTAATTTGACCTACATGTACAAGCAGAAAGAAAATAATAAAAGCAAAACCTGCTCTAAGTTCCGATCGGCCAGCTACGCCAGACATTTTTTTATCTAATGAGTCAAATCTGCTATTTCAAAAAGATCCGAATGATTTCATACGTGACATAAATTTGTTCAAACAACAGGCAGAACTTTTGGCCTTTTGATTAAAGGGATGATATTTATTATAACCCGAAACAAAAATATGTTACTGTCGCAATCAAGATGAAGAGCTAAAAGTTTTTATTCACAAGATGGTCAGTTAGTATTTTGTAAGAATGCTTATGGCGTAATGACTGCCTTTGGTATAGAATATAGCAGAAGAGTGGCTTTTGTTTATCAAGGATTCGAAAAAAGTTTAAAAGCTGTTCTTTTACATATCGGCAATGGACTTCCCTCTATACCATTAGTTGAAGCTTCTAATACGAAAGAGTCTTATGAAAATATTAAATTTATCTTGGATAAAATTCAATACCATGAACACAACTTTAAGGGGCCCATAGACACATACTGCCGATGAACCCTTCGTATACGTGTGTGATTGATATTTTACTACACACCTATCAATCATCATTTTGAAAAAATGCGTTTGAGAACAAAAAAAAAAAATATTATTTTCTATTTTTCAGTAACTAAAACGTCAAATTTAAAAATTATATTTCATAAAAATGAAAAAATGTATGCTATTGTTCATTTGAACAACTGTCAGCAGTACGAGTTCATTTCAAAATCAAAACTATTTTGATTTTTCATACTGCATTGTCTGTTTGTCGCATACATAAACAAAAATTTAAAATTTACCAATACATGCTTATTGCATGAGCATGAGCAGTATGTGTCTATGGGCCCCTTTACAGATTATTGTCCTAATTTTAAGGTTACAAGTGGGACAGCAGAGATCGGAAAAATCATTATGTTCAGAAAATAAGGAATTCTCTTAAACTAGGACAAGCAAATTTTGAAAATACTGCTTACTTATTCCAGACTAATAATATATTTTTTCCACATTTACTCATAAAGCTTGAGCTCATAGCTTCGTGAAAGCTATAGATAATAGTGGTCATGGCTTTTTATATTTGAAAGAAATATTTTTTAAACTGAGTGATGAAAAACTAAAGAAGGCATATTTAAAGAAAAACTTAGTGATTGAGAAAAATTAGCCTGGGAAACCCTAATAAAAATGACTTAAAATTTTCTCGGAAATCACCGATCAAGCTACTATAAAAGTATTGTCGCGGAGCTGTAATATGTCTTTGAAAATACATTTCCTACATTCACTTTTAGATTTCTTTCATAATAATTTGGGAGCCGTCAACGATGAACACGGTGAAAGATTCTACCAATACATTTCTACGATAGAAAAACGATATCAGGCCCAGAGGGGTACATGAATGCTGGCGGACTACTGTTGGACATTACAAATAGACATTCCTTAAGCAAACTACAGAAAAAAATCACAAAGATACATTCACGTTTATATTACATTATAACAAAATAACGTCATTTTGTTGATAAAAACTGAGATTTTCTAACACAGAATAAAATCAAATCACGAAAGAACTATTCGTATTTAAAACATTCTAATCATATTTCTGTTATCCTTACCTTGTTCCAAGCATAACTATACATTTCTTGTTACATACAAAATGTGTTTTTCTGTTCACCAGTGTAATTATTGATTCATCTAGTGAAGATGCAAAATCTAACCTGGATTTACATAAGTTCAGCTCTAAGCATTAAAATATGGGAAATGTTGATTCAAGACTGTACTCAAACGCAAATGTAATTTTCTTCACTAACCTCAAACAATGACAACAATAAAAGGAAATGATTTTACAAACTCTTTATAAAAAAAAAAATTTAAACAAATCTTAATAATTCGCATAAACTTTATGTAGAAGACTAGGAAATTTTGGGTACATTACCATAAATCTTAATATTCTCTTAACAAAAAGGGTTTATACAGCTACATATTTTATATACCACTTGAATTTTTTAATAAATTAAAGGTTGCAGTATCTCTCATATAAATAATAGAACTTGTTAAAACTGAATCTTTTTGTAGTTCTAGTATAAATCATTCATTATTCTTTTAAATTTTCAATTTATTCTTCAAATCATGCAAAACATGCATTAAATTGGATTTTCCTTTTCTATTTCAAAGCAATTTATTATAATGCACATTTTTATGTTCTTCAACATTTTTTTTTTCCAGGATATTTTACCACAAACAGATGATGATGACAAAGATGAGTGCGATGAGTTGCGTGTTCCTTCACCACCACCCCGTAGACTGAGTCGGAGTAGTATTGATTTACGTGACCTCGAACAGGAACGCTATGAAAAGGTTACACACACGGATAGTGCACCCTCCATGATAGCCTTACATTATGCCACACAGCAGCAGTTGCAAGTGCCATGCAACAAAGATGCAACAGCGTTTAATCAACAGCAGCAACAGCAACAAATTTGGAATGATACATTAAATGATTTACAACAACCCATAGAGATTACGGTTCCTACAACAAAAACAACCCATCAACAGCAGCAACAGTATCATACATCATCAACGGGTAGTAATTCACCGCCTATATTAAATATACAGGATAATCAGCCACAAAAACAATTTAGTGCTAGTAAAAATGGTTGTGATTCAGAACAATACCAAATATTTGGTGGCAATAATAGTGATGATAGTGAAACCAACGATTATTACGATAGTATTAATATAATGAAGCAATCACCCGCCACTTGCCTGCCCATAGCCGAGGACAACAAAGAGCTTAAACGTCTCATAGAAGACAACTATTTGTATTATAAGAAACAAACGGCTGGGGCAGACACAAATATTGAGGGTGACATATACAGCAGAGAAAAGGCAGGTGGTAGGTATCCCGCTTTAAGTGAGACTGATTTTATACGCATGAAAAATGGCGAAAACCGTTTCCGCAGCAGTAAAGAATCAAATAAGAAGGCATTTGCTCTCAGTGATTCAGAATTTATGAAAAGTTTTAATGAGGGCAAGAGCAAAAAGAAACAGCTGGAGGCGTTAAAAGAAGGCTCTATTGCCACAACCACAACCAGTGCAAAGGAGGAGGGTAAAGGAGGTTTTAACTTAAAGTCTTTATTGGCCAAGACCAAACGTTCTAGTGCAGAGTGTTTTTCCCTGGAAAAGAAAAGGCACCAGGCCAATTCCGAAGAAATACAATCTAGTCGAGCTCAGCTCTTCAAACGTTCCCGCAATCGTAAACTCTCACACAGTTACAATGGCGGCCTAAGAGAAAGACAGAAAAGTGAAATACGTTCACGTCAGCACAGTGATACCGATTCAGATGTTTACTTACCCCGCATGTTTAGCGAAAGTCAAGATTCCTCCAGTCGTTACAATACTCCCGATATTCTACTAGACATCAATATTCTAAATGAACAATCCGAAGATGCCAGAAGAGAAGAAGAGGAACAGATGATGACTATGATGTCGCCTCAACATAAAAACACCTATATACAACTAATAGACTTAGGAGCCAACACTATACAAGAAGTAGGACAACAAGATGATTTATCCTTTCTAAAGGACATAACACAAGATTCACCCAAAATACCTAATACTCCACCACCCTCTTTGTCACCCACTTCACTGATAGACTCCTCAATACCAGAGCAATGGAAAACGGAAGCTTTAAATTCCATAAATGAGAAATCGAATGTTTCCGTCAAATCCAGCTCTGAATTGGCCGAACTGTTTCGTTCTTTAAGTTTTCCCTCTACAGAACAATCCTATCAGTCGCCCGTACACCAAGCCGAATTAATGGGCAACATTAAGGCAAAAGAATCTTTCAAAATCATTAAAAAAGAGTCTATTAAACAACGCATGAGCACGCTGAGCGATCAGGTTTTAGTCAATAAGAATAGTTCAAATTTTTTAATGTCTCCTCCCATGACACCGAACTTCAACTCAGTCATACAGCTGCCCACAAGCAAGTCACCAAATTTAATATTAACCGGTAATAGTAGCAGTTTTGGGGGAGGTGGTGCGGGGACTCCCAGCAATAGCATAAATGTTTACTTTCTATCACCGCCACCTACATCAACTGCACCCGTATTTCCTCTCAACTCGCCCAGCAATCAGTTTTTCGTCAGCGATACTTCCACCGTATCATTGGATGTGTTTGCCACACTGACCACACTGTCCCCACAAACCCAACAAATAGCCAACACAACTGGAACACAGCCAGCACCGCCATCATCATCACTACAACCTACCTCACAGCTAACAAATATTTCACCGAAACCGGAAATTATTTTAGATTCCACTCTCTCACCGACCTCTATGCGTAGCGGCTGTGGCGGCGGCAGTGGTGGCTCTTTAGCGGGAGAGGAGAAAGACTTAACATCACCGTTATTTAAACGGCACGACAGTGAAGCGGAATCTGCAATTAACACCACCCAACGCAGTGGCAAACGCAGTTCTCTCCTCACCGGCTACGAAGGCATTCAAACAGTGCGAAAACGTCAGGCTTCTGTTGTAACGTATGACGTTAATGTCATTAATTTTTCACAAGACAACAGTGATAGTCGCAGCTATATACCCATGGGACGAGTATCGACAAGTTCAGCCAGTAAGTATTAGAAAGTTCAATAATGTTTTACTAATGCACTCACACACATTGTCACTAACTTACTTACTCACTTACATACGTATCGTCGATATTGTACACGTCTTCGTTCTAATTAGGGTGGCCCTTATTATGTATTTTATGGATTTTTCGATGTTCCTAGGGTCTAAAATTGTTCTCTGTCTTCTAAGAATCAAATGCTGAGTATTTAAAGTTTCTAATTTTGGGTCAAAGTAGATATATTTTAAAAAATTAAATAAGTGTTGAAAAAAAATTCAATTAAAAATAGTTTTTGTATTCATTTAATTATTGATGTTTAAATAAAATATACAAGCATTTTCTAACATCGGTAACGCTTTATAATTTGATACCAATTTCATAGAATATCTCAAATCCTAAGTTTTATATTTTCAAAATTTTTTTAAACGAAATTTCAAAAAATTAAAAGAATTGTTTTCAATTCTAATAAACACTAAATGAGGATTAAAATGCAAATCTAGACAGTTGTACCAATTATGGGTTACCGTGTGGACCGATTTGAAATTTTCAAATTTTGATACAAATTTGTTATTTTAGATTGCTTCTTTGGATTGCTAATTAATGATTTTGTTTTTTTAAATTTCTAAGACATTGACATCTAAAAAATATTAAAAATATCAAATATTTGGTCAATTCACAAAGTCTCTTATCATGTCATATTGTCATAATGACCTAATCTTTCAGAATGGCAAAAAGTGTCCTAAAATAATACTAATTTCTACTTATGCTATGTTTATTGTGATATCGTAACCAACCAACAGAGACCAACGCCGAATGCATAAGAGTCGGTTAAGCCGAGCCGCAGAGTCGTGATATATTAGGACATTATGACAATATGACTGATAAGAGACCTTGTGAATTGACCAATTGGATATTTCCACAATGTAATTTTCCGACCCTATAAAGTATATATATTATGGATCCTTATAGATAGCGGAGTCGATTTAGCCATGTCCGTCTGTCCGTCTGTTGAAATCAATTTTCTGCAGACCCCAGATATCCTCGGGAACCGAATCTTCAATAATTCTGTCAGACATGCTTTCGAGAAGTTTACTGCTTAAAATCAGCAAAATCCGTTCATAAATAACGGAGATATGAGCAAAAAACCGAGACAACCTCTATTTTTTTTTTTTTGCTTATTTTTGATCTATATCTCGATTACTAAGTCATATATATAGACAATATGGATATCTAATGATAGATATTTCAAAGTTCATTGCAACGATGTATATAAGGCAATAGTAAGTTGGACCTACAATGGGTCAAAATCAAGAAAAATTTTTTTAACCCGAATTTTTTTTTCAAAAAAAACTCTTTTTTCACTAATAAATTAAAAAAGATAAATTTTTAAATAAAAAAAAAAAATTTTTCAAAAAATTGAAAAAAAACTTCTTAAAAAAAATTTCGAAAAAATAAGAATTTTTTAAGTTTTATTTTAAAGTACAATTTGGTGAAGGGTATATAAGATTCGGCACAGCCGAATATAGCTCTCTTACTTGTTTTTTTTTAAATATTGCTACTTTAATCCAAAACACGAAACTATAAATAAAATGTGCAACCTCTAAACGCTATCTGATTTTGCATTTTCAGCATTTGATTTTTAGATGAAGGAGAACAATTTTAAGCCTTGGGAGCAGAGAAAATCGCAAAAGTGCTAAATAAGGGCCACCCTAGTTCTCATGTACATACTTACATACCTACATACTCGTATTATTATTATTATTTAGTATATAAGGTCGTATGTTCACCTTTCTTTCCATTTTAACACTCATACTTTTACTAACAAAAATAGAACATAGGTACTCTCTCACTTATCATCTATCACTTGAAAGCTTGTTTAGTTCTATGTCATTTTTATACCAAACAAAAAAAAAATGCTGTGCGTTAAAACAAACTACAGCTAATATTTATTTAAAGAATTCACAGTTCCCTGAAAGATATATTGTGGTTTTTTACCTTCTTTTTTTTTAAATATTTATGTGCAATATTTTAAAATAAATCCCCTTAAAGTATCGCATTAAATGTTGACTGTTTGTGAGTGGCTTTTTTGTTCTCCTCGGAAACTATAAAACCCCGTTGTGTTTTTTATTATAGTTATAGTTGTGTTTTAACCTCCATGTGTGCTAGTCCAAGAGGGAAACTGTACTACATTGATGATGGAAAAGGTCATTTTTGTAGTTTTTTTTTTTCCTCCCTCTAAAGTCCATGTTATCTTGGTTTAGTGTCACGTATTATTTTTGTGAGATATTTCTATGTAACATTTTCTATATTTTTTGTGTATGTGTGTCATTGTAAAATATTCATAAATCCATTCGTTGTAAAGAGTGGTGCAAATACAAGTATCTTTTTAAAAGTTAAATGATTAGAACTTAGTTTATTTTGTAAATATAGAAGACAACTATTTGTATTATAAGAAACAAACGGCTGGGGCGGACACAAATATTGAGGGTGACATAGACAGCAGAAAAAAAGCAGGTAGTAGGTATCCCGTTTTAAGTGAGACTTATTTTACACGCATGAAAAATGGCGAAAACCGTTTCCGCAGCAGTAAAGAATCAAATAAGAAGGCATTTGCTCTCAGTGATTCAGAATTTATGAAAAGTTTTAATGAGGGCAAGAGCAAAAATAACCAATTGGAGGCGTTAAAAGAAGGCTCTATTGCCACAACCACAATCAGTGCACTTAGTTTATTTTGGAAAACTGATTGTCTTAACTTATGGCATAGTATTTCATTCATGACTTAGCTGTCCTCACAGTAGCGCATTCTGTCAACAAAATTGTCCAAGAGCTTTTAATGGTTTTCACTATTATCACACTAATGAATTAAAAGATATTTTAAGGCATATTGTGTTGCAATATTGTGCCTCTATGTCCGTTTACAAAAGTTGGATCATACACGCAAAAATAAATATAGTTTTGCATGTTTACTGTAACCATTTCAACATTTATATGATGAAATGGTTACAATTATTGAAATGGTATGAATTATTTTATCATAATTGTTCTCAGATTATGATATCCATAAATGGTTTTCACAAACATATACTTGTTTACTAACCATACATGTATAGTTGATACAATCATGTGAATCGTAAATTAACCATATTATTGTTACCGCAATCATATAAATAGTTACTGTGACTACAATGTTAAACATTTTGAAATGGTTACAGTAAACATGCACAACTATATTTTTTTTCTGCGTGTAGCTGGATCATCCTACAGAAAAAAATATATATAATAGACAAGATAGCAAATAACTAGTATGTTTTTCAACCTTTTACCTCAATGCGCGTCCCATTAGCTTTGTACAAATTGACTAATATTTTCAGCACTGAAATTTCATACACAACGCTAGAATATTTAAAAGTCAAGAGTCTTGAAATGGCAGCAACTCTAATAATTATATCTAGAATTTTTATTCATAAAATATCTATAATCATGAAGCTGTCGCGCTCATCGTTGACTAATAGAAATTATAACTAAAATATCCACATCAAACTATCACCCAGTGCGGTTTCGCCCCAGCATAGGCAACATTGCTTGTGAACATTGCCTTCTAGATGAAAAAGCGTCTAGCCAAAAGAGTTGTTGCAATGATGCTGAGTGTTTGTTTAAGGAAATTCATACAATGTTGTATCATAAAGTCCATAAACGATACGCCACAGCAAGAAACATATATAACATCCTTGGATTTTAACTAGATAGATATTAGATAAGGTTAACAGTCGTTGGAGGACTTTGGCCAAATTCTACAGTATCTTACTTTGGTGCGGATTGGGTTACATTTTTTTAAATACTCTAATATTTTCTAATTTTTTAAATACTTAATAACATCTATGGGTACTATGAAGGAAAAAAACCAGCCACAGGTCGCCACTCTCTCTAGAATTGTTCATAGGATTGTATGTTCTCTTTAACATTGATCAAATTATGTTTTACATTATTCAAATTGACAGTGTTTTTAAGTGCGTTTATGGGTGAAATTTTACTGTTTTTCGCTGTTAATACATATAACAGACTTCAAGATATATTTGTGTAAAGTACCATACAATTAGACCGAAAATCGTTTCAAAAGTCGTGATTTTGACACGGAAGACAAAAATCGCTCAGGCCAGCTAAAAATTTTGAAGACAAAAATTTTACTGTTTTTCGCTATCAGACTTCAAGATATATGTGTGTAAAGTACTATTAGTCCGAAAATCGTCGTGATTTTGACACAGAAGACAAAGGTCGCCCAGGTCACCCAAAAAGTTGAAGACCAAGAATTTGAGGCATTAAGATTATTGCCAAACTCAACAAAAGCTTGCCAAATCATTGGGAGCTACTTAATCACAAATTTCAAAATGTTTGCAAGCATCAGGATTCATTAAAAAGCAGGGAAATTGGGTACCATATAAATTGAAGCTGAGAGACCTTAAAACGATTTTATATGTCTGAAATGCTGCTTGAACGCTATAAAATAAATCGTTTTTGCACCGAATCATTACTTGCGATGAAAATGAATCCATTACGATAACCCGAAGCGTAAGAGATCGTATTTGAAGCCCGGCCAACCAGCCGAATCGACACCAACGCCAAATATCCATAGTCCTAAGGTAATTTTCTGTATTTGGTGGAACCAAAAGTGTCCTATCTATTACACTGCGTTAGACGATTTTGGTACCCTCTTAAATGTTAGCTGCAATGAATAGGTAATGAGTCATAGAGTAAATGTTCCACACGTATGTGGTATCCATCACGTCTAGTTTTCGAGGTACATGTCAATTATTATTTTTACTACACAGAGAAAACAGATTCGTGTTAGCAACCGAATTTGTTGCCAATCGAATGATTCTACCTTAATGATTGAATTTTACAGTTGTGGCTACAAAATTTTAGAAGGGGTAACAAATTATTGGTTGCTTTGGTTTTGTTAAGTTATCATTCCTATTCGATAACGTCGACATCTTTGTACATATTTATTTGAAAATCCAATATGAATACTGGACTAAGTGGTCGTCACATCGCAACTGCTTAAATGTACCAAAAGTATGGTCAGATAGGTCAGAGTTTATTTGCGGAAAATCTAATGTGAAACATATACCATTGATATATCCTAAATATGTCATTTTACCACCACTGCACATTAAACTTGGTTTGATGAAAATGTTTGTCAAAGTGATGACATAAGTGATGACAAACTCAATGTGGGACCACAAATAAGCACATCGATGAAAAGCTTACTAATAAGGATTTTGATGCCTGGTTATCACTGAAAGAAGTTATCAACAGAGCCGAAAATGTAGAACAGCTAGTTGACAACAATTCAATTCCCTTTCTTCATTCTCATTTTTCTTTTTTTCCATCTAATCTGGGTGCAGTCAGCGATGAGCTGGTCGCATCCTGGTTCCACCAGGATGTATAGAAGCTTGAAAATCGATTTCAAGGCCATTGGGACATAACTACGCTAGGTGGTTTAAAACGAAAAGATCATTCAAAGCACAAAAGAAAATGTTAAATTTTCACGATATTTTGTGTTCAAATTTTATAAAAAGATTTTTTTTTTTCGAGTTTTTTATACCCAAATGATAAAATTAAACTAGATTTATGTAAAAAATTCTGGTTGTTTTTATTAGATTTCTTTCAAAAAATTTTGGCCTTTTAATTTTGAATATAATTTGGCATATTCCTACGGAAGAAAAATGAGACGTGATAAAAAGAAAATTTGTACGTATGTTTAATAAACGATAGGTATAAATAAGAAAACTTGACATTTCAAAGCGGGTACTCAATTTTTTCATTTGTAAAGCAGTGTTATGAGATGCTGATATCTGAGACCAGACCATTACAGGGAACCTTTACCGAACGAAACATATTCTTTTGAAGCGAGCATTGAATATGTGAAAGAAAGTGGTTGGGAAATTTTGCCTCAAACGCCTTATAGTCCAGACCTTGCCCCGTCCGACTACTATTTGTTTCACTTCAGAACAGAGTATACCAAATTGGCTTGATTCTTCCTTGACCTCAAAAGATGAGCAGTTCTTTTGGCTCGAAATCTATATGTTGCCAGAAAGATGGGAAAATTTCATATCTAACAATGGCCAATACTTTTAATAAATTTGTATTGTACAAATGTTTCAAAATAAAAGCTAACAATTTTAAAAAATCCCGCATTTTTAAGTCATATACTCAATATTTGGGGTTATTTTGATTCCATGTAGGTTCTTATTAAAAACTGAACACCTCAAGATATATTGGCCATTTTATAATATTAATTCCTCACTTTGTTTAACACAATTTTAAAAATGTGAAATTGGAGATTTGAAACCGACATTAAAAAAGAGAATAGTTTTTGTCATGATAAACTTCAAAATGATATAGTCTAATAAATGCAGACAATGTATTAGTGTTATACAGCTCAGACAACTAAGTTTGTCTTGACAACAAACGTCATTAATTGTAAGTTATGACAAAATATCACTTGTCATCATAGATAACCCCATTACTATGATGACAAAAAATCACGAATAACTTAGTATATATTTAAAACAAAAATACAGTTTTATTAGAATATCTCCCAAATCATATTGTTACGTTTTAACCTTTTTAAAACGTTGGTTTATTTCCTTTAGATAAACCGGATACTTTTAATTGCAAGTAAAATGCAGTTTTAGTAGTTTAAAATTTGTAACAACTCTTTATTTATTTAAAATGTACAACAACAGTACAAATAGTCACTCAGTGTCTATTTACACGTTTATCAATTCGAGAAAATGCACACACACTTTATTATGTACAAACTTAAATGTACAAGACAGTTGATGTTAACTCTAACAGTGCCTATGATAAGCTCACACACGACTGCAAGCTCTGCCACTATTTATACACACGCCATCTTTCGGGAATCTTCTACAATGCTCTTAACGGACAAACTAGTATGTTCGAATTCTAGAGCTTTCGATGTCAATGTTAGCAGCTTAAACATTTAGTGTTGCCACACTTACAAAAAACAATGCTAATAACTGCATGCTATCAACATTGTTGATAAGTAGAAGTGTCTACTGATGGACGTGTTTATAAACACTGCTGCAGGCAGTCCTTATAGACCGTTAAATTCAAATCGCTATTGCAAATTCGTAACAATATACTAACTAGTCTGGAAATATGTAATAAATGAAAAATGTAATTTTATCTCTTCTAAATGTAAATCCAACCAATGAACAATTCTGGAGAGATATAGGGTCAAAATTTTGCAAATACAATCACTTAAAAAATACATCTGTAGTTGGACCACTCGTTAGAATAAGCAATTATGTGTATTGTTTTCTTAAGTTTTACTGAAATATCGTATGTATTTTATTATTTCAAATTCAAAAAAAAGATCTATGTTTTCTTAAGTATATATATATATATATAGTGTTGCTATGGAGACAAAATTTGATATTTTTTTTAAACCCAACCTAACCCAACAAATTTTGCTATAACTATAAGTATTTCATAACAATTAATAATTCTAGATAACTTGACTAAAAACGTTAGCTTTACACTTCAAAGTGTTATTTCTGCTCATATTTATTATTAATGACATAGACTGTTTAACAAACTTTCTTCGTACTCATTTTGTCATTAAAACAATTGATCAATCAGAAAATTTTTGTACGTAAGTTTTATCAATTTTGGGAATTTATTATTTCTTGAAAATGCATGCATAAGAAAAGTAATTAATTAAAGCATGGGCGCGTTAATAATTTGATTTTCCATCATTACTTTTACTTTCTCTCTCCCTCTCTTCTCACTATTGAAAAACTCTTATATAAAATTCAAATGAAAATAACAACTTTTGTAAATAATAAAAAAAAAACAAAAAAACATTAAATACAAACTACAAATACCATTATTATTCCAACTATTCTTCTTTTGTATATACATTTAAATTTCATTCTAACTCTATTGTAAACGTAAAATTGTTTGTCCAAAAAAAAAAAAAAAAAAAAAACCTACAAAACAAAAACAGAATATGAAGCTGATTATTGTAGTAAATCGTCCCTTAAACGTCGTGGTGGTATTTGTATATTTGTCGATGAGGAAGAAGTTGAGCAAATGATTGATCCAACAATGCCAACCGCCCAACAGCATCAGCAACATGGCACAAAAAGTATAACTTTTAATGTCAATTCATCGTTTAAGCGTAAATCGAGAGGTGGTAACAAATCTAACAAGTGTCTTTATTGTGGTTCAGATCTAAAAGCACAACAACAGCAACAACAACAACAAACCTCCTTAAAAACGGAAAACTATAGCAAAAATACAGATAATAATAACAGGCATGACTTCAAGCAAATGCGTAAGACGCGTAATTTAAGTTTATGGCATAGGACACGTTATTGGTATTATATTAATCGGAAACAACCACAAAATGGATGCCAATGTGGGGCCAACGGTGAGTTCCTAAACAACAATACAAATATCAAAAAAAAAAAAAAAAAACAAAAAACAAATCAAATCAAAAACAATATAACAAGACAGCTTTAATTTACGATTTCTACTCACATCCACTACTCTACAACTAATTCACAAAAAAAAAATAAATAAAAAATAAATAAAAATTAACAACATCAACAACTTAATAAACTCACTACCACCACTTTAACAACAGCATTATTGTATATACATATACATACATATTTTTTTATTAACTATTACAACTACAATAAATATTTGTTTATATAGCCAAACACTTGGTTTTGTTTGACTTTCAATATAGTACAATACTTAATATTTCAATACAGTGTTAATGAAGAGCAATAAAATTAAGTAAATCAAACAGTTTGATTGTATTGAATGAATAGAATGAAATTGAAATAAAATTTGCCATATGATTATTACTAATTTTACTACATATTTCTCTATAAAATAAAAACAAATTGCATAAATTTCATTTTTATTTATTTATCCATAGAATAAAGTTAATTTTATTACAATAGTTATATGTATGTAACCTTTATTATTCATTTTCATAGATACGAGTACTTATTTTCACATATACTTATATATATAATATTTAATTCTTGTATAATATAGGAAATAATGTACATAATGCTTTTAGTTTTCTTATTTCACTTAAATTCAAAATCTGTATATAGGAAATTGTACTTAGTATAAACAACGCACTTTATATTTACAGACACATATTTGCATTTTACTCTATGTGTGTGTGTATTTTGCCTTTAACTAAATTCTTTACTTTATTGTGTAAATCTTTTTAAATACTCTTAGCTTGTATTTTTTTTAAAGACATACAGTTTGTTCGAAATGAAAATTACATATTCTAGAAATCAATAAATAATTTATAGAGCCTATATATACGGTATATACATATATTCTGAATCGGAGCAGAGTCGTTATAGCAATGTCCGTCTGTACGTTGAAATAAACTTTCCAAAGACCACAAATAACTTAAAAACTTGATTGATACATCAATATATGGGATAAAGTCCTAGTTCGGTTGTTATTTAAAATCTGGAAAATCGATCAACAAATCGCTGAGATTACATCGATTTTTTACTAAGTCATGTATATCCTTCAGATCGACAATCGGTCAATTTCGGCAACAGTATATATTTTTTTAATATAATGGTATTATCAGGTTGTTTATTAAAAACAATCGCACGTTCCTCATTAAATCTTTCAGACATTAAAGATAAATAGTTGAGATAGAAAACTTCAGTGAAAATTTCAGTGTAAGCAAATTTAAGGCTGCTAATTCAGAATATGAAGTCAAATTACAAGTAAATCGTCACACCAGGCTGCCAGGTGATTTCAAATATATTGGACGAAGTTACTTAGTGGACATATTTCTTATAAATAAATCATTACAAATTAATGTATATAATTGAAATTAATATACAAATTGCTAAACAATTACTCAATTAATATTTACACGTTTGTCTGAAAGGTTTTACCAAGTTGTATTCAAAATCTTACTTAACAAATTAAATCAACGTAAATTTTTTGCAGAAAATATGTTCAAGAAAAAGTTTACGACTGGATGATGAGTTGAATTTCACAATAAAAGTTAATGAATGTATGGGAAATTAATCAGCCCAATCTAGTTATATATATATAAATGAAATGGTCCATGTATGTAATGGCATCATGTGAGAACGGCTGGATCGATTTGGCTAACTTTTATATATAAGTTTGTCATTCCGTTTATAATTTTCCGACCCCACAAAGTATATATATTCTCGATCCTTATAGATAGCGGAGTTGATTTAGCCATGTCTGTCTGTCTGTCTGTCTGTCTGTTGAAATCAATTTTCTGAAGACCCCAGATATCTTCGGGATCCAAATCTTCAATAATTCTGTCAGGCATGCTTTCGAGAAGTTTCCTATTTAAAATCAGCAAAATCCGTTCTCTATTTTTTGCCTATTTTTGATCTATATCTCGATTACTATGGCATAAATATAGACAATATAGATATCTAATGATAGATATTTCAAAGTCCATTGCAACGATGTGTATAAGGCTATATATATATATAGTAAGTTGGACCTACAATGGGTCAAAATCGGGAAAAATATTTTTAACCCGAATTTTTTCACAAAAAACATTTTTTCGTCATAAATTTTTTTCATTAATAAATTCAAAAAAAAAAAAAATTAAGTTAAAAAAAAAATTAAAAAAATTGGAAAAAATTTAAAAAAAAAATTTTAAAAATCATTTTTTTTAAATTTTATTTTAAAGTATAATTTGGTGAAGATTCAGCATAGCCGAATATAGCTCTCTTACTTGTTTTTTTATTCGATTCGAACTTTTCAGGAGATGGTTTGCAAAGAAAAAAAAATCGAAAATTCGGAAATATAAATTTTGAATACATTGTCTCCTATTCACTTCTCATTTTATTTTTTAATACGATCATTTTTTAGAAACTTGAAGAACTAACATTAGAAAATAGCTACCGAGCGAAGCCGGGGCGGTCAACTAGTTATGAATAGTTGTTTCCCTTTTCTTATTTGTAACATTGAATTTGAACAGGAAAAATTTGAAAAGGGAAAAACTCCCGGGCAATTTTTATTCATAATTGGGCTGAATACATCGAGTATTGTAAATGTAAAATACCCAACATTTCATTTCATTCAGAAAAACCTTTTAGGAAAAGAAAAGAATGAAAGAAGAAAATAATGCCGTGGAAAAAATGTGGAAAAATAAGTAAGAAAGTATGGTATAAATTTTCTTTTTTAAATTTCAATAATTTATAAAACCATAATAATTTATTATGGTTATTATAGTGCTTTATGTCACTTTGTTCGAACAGGTTGTCCATCTCCGTTTAAAATCTACCGCACTTTTAGACACCTTTTTTGTGCTCTTCAATTCTCTTTTAACAAGAGCCCAATATCTCTCCACTGGCCTTAGCTCCGGGCAGTTTGGAGAAAGTGCCTCTCTTGGTACAAATACCACATTATTGTTCTTTTACCACTCAAGACCTTTCTTAACATAGTGATAGAAACATCATGTGGACCATTCCTTCTACCTGAACCAGGTTTTATATCAACGGATAAGTTCTCCTGGTACTGTTTAGTAACATTGGAAAAAGTTTGATAACAGACCTTTGATTGTTTGGCCAACTATTTTTAGGACCAAGTTGGGTTTTGTTGAAAATATTTAATAATTTTAGTACGCACTTTTTTCTGGTCACTTATTTTAATCAGATTATCAACAATTGTTGATACCAATAATAATAACTGACATTCTTTACAAAGGTAACTTGATAAAAAAAAAAAAATCAAATAATACTTGGGTTAAAAGTTTTAATGAAAAACCAGTGTTAAGAATTTTACGACCTCAGTCCATATGAAAGTTGTTTGTGTTGAATTTTATGTGTATACCAATATTTTTTAGAGATTTATGCTCGTTAAACTGATTTTCGGAAGTGCCTTATATGGGAGCAATAAATAATTATGGAAATATCTTCAAAATTTCGACCTGTCAGACGGGCGAATATCATTTAATCAACTCAGGAATTGATTCTGAGTCGATCGGTATACTTTAAAGTGGGACTAATTTGTGGACGTTACAAACATCACCACAAATACATTATACACTCACTATTATGGTGGGGTAGGGTATAATTATAAGCCATCGATACAAAGGGAATTAAGAAATCATTGGCTGAATTATGGAATAATAATGAAAGGCAAAGCTTTATAGAGCCAATATTTGTTGGTTAATTTTGTCTTAGTTCCGCATATCAAGGGACTATACTCAAAGCCCTCTATCTCATACAAGTTCTCAAGAGTGCAAAAATTCTGTTTATTTTGTTTAGTATTAAATTCCTTCTTCTACAATATATTTTTAAGGCCGCTACTAAATTCAACATCTAATTCATTCTTAAAATTTTGCATTATTGACAACTTAATTGAAGATACTCTAACTTTATAATTTAATTAAAAAGTAATTATTTAAAAAAGTGGTTTTTTGCATTCAGAAATATATTTTTTTACGATAGAAAATTACAAAAATGTCAGTAAAATTATGAAAAATGTTTTTTCTTCGAAATATCTGTGGGCTTGATTGCTGTGTATTTTTTGCTGTCAAAAACTCATTTCAAAATCTTATATAGAGGGTATTGATATAATAAATAAACATTTAGATAAAATTTCTATGTTTATTTTATATTTAACGTTTTTCCATATTTGTCTGCACATATGTACATATGTTAGGTGTTAACTTATGGTGGGTTAATTCCTTAATTTCATTATGGTAAGAACATATTCCATATTGGGATTCATTATGCACCTGTTATGTGGAGAACCAATTAACAAGTAGAATGCGAAATAAGTGAATTCCTTAACATTTGACCTTCAATATCTTGTGCAGTGAATAGTCTGGTAAATGAGGTATTCTATTATTACAATGGTATACGAATGATGAATAGATAATTATTTATGGTAATTTCTAGCTCCTTATTTGGAACATCGAGACAAAAGGGTTTGTCAGTTTTCATTTCACTATCTTTCATTCTGCTTTTTTTTAACAAGACTGAAAATTTCTTAAATTGTGAAATAGAAAATAATCCGATTGATTCAAATCAGGAAGAGTATGGTAAACGAGAAAAATGAATGGTCAGGTCCATTTTCTACATCCATTATATTCAGTTGTAAAGTAAACTTAAATTTAACATTTATTAAAGATTATACCAACTTGAAAATAATTTTCTTATCGAACAAACTGTAATAGCACTTAGGTACATATTTTAACACGTATTTTGTATAAAAAACTTTCAATTTAAACAAACACAATATCTTACTTTCACTATTACATTAAGCACTTCTTTCATACAATCTATATGCATGCACTCTGTATGTGTATGTTTTTTTACTCGTAAAACAATTTATCAGTCAGTCAGACTCTTATTATTCTTCTCTTAAGTGTTGCTACTACTTACTAACATTAATACCATCTACAATGTTTCACATATATTGAGGGGGTTAAGTGTATGTTCGCATATATATGTGTGTGAGAGTTTGTTGTTGTTATTATTTATGTTTATGCTGCAATATCTATACTTTCTATATATGTATGTTTATCAATCGGTTTAATTACTTATATACTATACAAAAAGGGTGTCCCTAATTTTCTTTCTAGACTTGAGTAATTGTTAAAAGGGGCGTCACACGGCATGTATTCCATATGTATTGGAATATGTATTCGTGTGTAATACATACCGTGTGACACCACTAATACTATTAACCATAAAGTGCAAAATAAGGGCCACCCATACATTTGTACTTATGTTAATATAGTAAATTATGTAAATATAACTTATTGACAATAAAGTTAAAAAGCAAAGTAGAACAATGACCACTTGTTGTTGTTTGCTGGTATAAGAATATAATTATGATCTCATTAAAGTGCACGCACGTACATGTTTGCTTTTTTCATTCAGTATTAAAACAGAAATTGTATTTAACACGCATATAGGCGAACATACATGATTTCATTTGTAAAGAGACAAACTGTAAATTTGGTTTTCCTAGATGAGCTAGTGATGCCAAACTTTTCCTTCATCGTTCTGATGATGTTTGTCATCATTGAGGAATTAACATGCTACCATTTATGAGTTTGTTTTATGGTGCCTTTTTCTCATGTTTTATCTAAGGGAACAATTTGAAATTGTATTCCTTCAGAAAGTCATGAAATGGCGCACTAAGGAGCATTTGACCAGAAAGGCACACATTAATTTAAAGAAATTTAAAAAAACTAGGTATGCAGCTCGATAGACAACAAAATTCTGCATTACATTGTAAATTTTCAAAGCTTTAAGTTGAGATTTGTAGTTTTGAAAAGAAAATTAAATGCATTTTTATTCTTTTTTATATATTACAATAAAATTTAAAATCTTTATTTTTCTGGAGAAATTTGAAAAATTTCACCATTCTTCTACTTTTCGGTTAGTATCACTTTTGTTAATTTTTTCGTCTGAAAGATATTATTACGTTTTAACCTTTTTAAAACATTGGTTTATTTCCTTTAAATAAACCGGATACTTTTGATTGCAAATAGAAGCCGTTTAGTAGTTTAAAATTCTAATAACTCTTTATTTATTTAAATTGTACAACAACAACAGTTCAAATAGTCACTCAGTGTCTTTACATACGTTTATCAATTCGCAGAAATACACACACACTTTATAATGTACAAAATTAATTGTACAAGGCATGTTAACTCTAACAGCGCCTATGATCAACTCAACTCACGACTGCAACCTCTGCCACTATTTATAAACACGCCATCTTTCGGGAATCTTCTACAATGCTCTTAACGGACAAACTAGTACGTTCGAAGAACTACTAGTAGTTCTTCGAACGTACTAGTTTGTCCGTAGTCACAAACATATACTTGTTTACTGTACCAATATATATGATTGATACAATCATGTGAATCGTAAATTAACAATATTATGGTTACCACAATCATGTAAATAGTTACTGTGACTATAATATTGTTAAAAAAAATTTTTTAAAAACGTGGAATGGTTACTGTAAACATGCGTAGACAGCGTTCAAGTATCCACAGCGGTTTCGCACACTGGCACGTTACCGAAAGGTCCATTTATCATTGATCTGTAGCGCTCGTCGCTTCCATATCGTTTTCGAAAAGGTATGAAATGATGCCACCGGCCCAAACAGTAACTTTTTAGTTCAATGTTCCTAGAAATTCTTATAGTTTCAATCACTTAGCGCAAATCAGGCTGGCCAATGTAAATTTATTTAATTTAAGATTTAAAATACACACACGCACACATAATAATAATAATAATATAAACATTTCTCTTAAAACTGTTTTATTTTTTTCACATTTTAACTATAAAATCAAGACATTAAACCAGCAACTCCCCATTGAATTCGTTAGCAATAAAATTATAAACGAATCGTATAACAACAACCAAAACGTTTTTACAAGTTACAAAATCTTAAGAAAACTGTTAAAATTGTTGAAATATTTCCAATTCAATATTTAGTTGCTTAAACGATTCGTATGGAATTTAAATGTATTTTTTTAGTATCAATCTTTTTAAATTTTTCACATTTTCTTATGTATTTAAGTAGTATTGTATTTCAACTTTAAGTATGTAGTATAAGTATGTATATCCTGTATATTTTATCAACATATATCTACACAACTTCATAATATTTTATATACCTATAAATATAATCTTATATTTCTCTCTACCATTTGCTTGTTGCTATTGCTGTCGTTATTGTTGTCGTTGTTATTGCTACCATTTCCATTTAATATCTATGACAATATCAAACAAAACAAAAAAAAATATACAATATTTTCCTATTTCTTTACTTGTACTGACTGTCATTTGGTTCTGTTAAACATGTATAACTAACATCTACTCGTATGTACATATGTATGTTTGTATAAAGATATGTATTTTCCGCTATGTGCATATGTATCTCCATTTACTTTTATGTTGTACTCTTACTTCTGCATACATATATATACATACAATAAAATATCGTGCATTCTTACATATGGACTTCATTTTAATCAAAACTGAAATGCTACTCATCTATTTTAATCATCAATGATGTGCAATTAGTGCACAGTTCAACGCTGTTTATAATAAAAAGAAAAACTATTACGATAATTGTAATTGTAATCAGAGATGTTTCATTAAAAAATCAAAAAATTAAAAAGCAAACATTTACAATTCACATAAATTAATGATGGAAAGTAAAAATATAAAAATAAAAAAAAAATTATTTTATGGTTCTTGAAATGGAACTGAAATAATTTATTTTAAATACAAGATGAAATTACCATGTTATGATTTAAAAGCTTAGGGTAGAACTAGACTCTAGTTACTAGAGGCGCAAAATGTATTGAACATATATACTCTCTCTCTCTCTAATATAAAAGCAGCCAATTTTTTAATTGTTCTCTTTCCTTTGAAGAAAGCGTATGCGTAAAATACAGTTTACTAAATGAGAATTGTAATGATTCTTTGTATTAAAATCAAGAATATTGACTTGGGCTTTGAATTATTCTTGTCTTATGAAGCTGATGACGGATTTCACTGATTTAAGATGCATTTGAAAGATAATAAAAAAATTTTTTTTTTGTTTTCACAATGAACTTTTTCTATTTGAAAGATTTGTATATCGCTGATAATTCAAAAAAAGTCGCTTTGAGAAAAACTGCTTTGAATACTTTATGACATTTTACTATTTCTTAAATAAATTTTCAACAAATCGTAGGATTTCAGAAATAAAACCTGATTAAATAGTAGATGTTAATATCCTTCTAATCTGTATTTAACCCAAATATACGAGAAAACATTAATTTTGATTTTAATGTTTACAAAAACAAAAACACTCTCATGGAAAAAATTATTGACTTTTTTGAAAACTATATGAAAGGCTACAGAAGGCGCATATTTTGTATTACTCAGTTCAAAAAACACGGATTTTGAGTTATGAGGTTGTTGCAGCAAATGAGCGATATGTAGAGAATCTACAAGAGATAGCTACAACTATAACTATATTTTATCTCTTATAGTTTACGAGATATTCACATTTGAAAATTATAATTTCAGGTTTTCTACCTAACTTAATCTGAATTTCTGATGATAGCGGATCCAAATTTCTCCAAATTTTTTTCAAATATGTAGTTTTTAATTAACAACAAATTTATTAGAATTAGGAAAAAAAATTATTTCAAATTCGATACTAAGTCAAAAGTTTTGTGCAATTAAATTAAAAAATTTTAAAAAGTAGTTTTTTAAAATAAATAATTTGTTTATGTTTCTCTGAAAGGTAACATTTTGGGAAGTACTACAGAGGAAAACTAATTTCAGAATTTGTATTACATCGAGGTCCAGAGACTTCCGAAGTAGACCTATTTTTGAAGTAAATTTCATCTTTATGCCAAATTTTCTCTAATCGCATAGCTGTTTTCAAATAACTGAAACCTTTTTTTGTATAACCCAATGTGTTCCTAAATATTTTACAAAGAGAATTTTTCGCACGGGCCTCGGTACCGTCAACAGAGTTAAAAATCTAAAAAATACCATTTTTGTGATTTTTTAAAAGTTTTTTTGGGAATTGTGGTATTTTCAATAACAATTCATTAATTTCTTTTTCACTTTTGCATTTTCACAAATATTTCTATATAAGTTTAAAATTTCATGTAAAACGATTCATAAACAAAACTTTTATTGCATTTTAAAAATTAAAATTTTCTAAAAAAAATCAACTAAAAATTTTTATTTCCATATTTTTGCAAAAAGTCTTCTATAAATTTTTAAATACTTAAAAATTTTATACATTTTTGAAAAGAAGTTAAAATTTTCTACACGTTGATATATAATATGTATATGTTATCTTTTTCACTTGTCAAATTTATGGACACAAGTTTTTGCTGGGATCTACATTCTTCAACTCAATTTTGTAGTACATTATTGCAGTCTGAGCAAGGATCCTTCTACACCCAGAGAAAAAAAATATAGTTGTACATGTTTACTGTAACCATTTCAACATTTTTACAAGTTTTTTAACAATATTATAGTCACAGTAATTATGTATATGATTGTGGTAACCATAATATGGTAAAGTTAAGATTCAAATGATTTGATTGTAGTTAATAAATATATTTGTATGGCAATAATCTTCATGACGAATCATTATATCAGTCGAGAACAACATAACAATTGTTGTCACACATATATACCTATTTACTGCAATAATTGCTACAATCATGTGATTCGTAACTTTACCATATTATGGTTACCGCAATCATATAAATAATTACAGTGTAAAAATGTTGAAATGGTTACAGTAAACATGTATAACTATATTTTTTCTCTGCGTGTATTTACAAAATAATTAGAACGCAATGTAATCATTATTTTGACCGTATTTTGTCCTTTATGGATTTTCGCTACTGCCAAGGTATAAAATTGTTCTTCGTTATCTAAAACTCCAGGGACCGAAAATAATAATTATTCTTGAAATTTCAAAGAATCATCGTTTTCAACTATATTTTCATAAAATAACAAGCTTTTTAAATTCTTTATTTTTATTTTTTTTTTGTCAAAAATATTTGTTATTTTTTTTTTTTGTCAGAAATATTTGTCAGTCTTTAATTTTTATTTTTTTTGTCAGGAATATTTGATTTTTTTTTATTTTTTTTTTGTCAGAAATAATTGTTATTTTTTTGTCAGACATATTTGTCAGACTGTGATTTTTATATTTATAGCAGATATACAAATTAATTATTGAGTTTTATTAACATATTTGTCAGAGTCTTACATATATGTAAATAAAACTCAATAATTAATTTTAATATCTGCCAAAAATATAAAAATCATAGTCTGACAAAATGTCTGACAAAAAAATAACAATTATTTCTGACAAAAAAATAAAAATCAAAGTCTGACAAATATTCCTGACAAAAAAAAAATAAAAATCAAAACATAACAATTATTTCTGACAAAAAAAATAAAAATCAGAAACAATTATGTTGTGATTTTTATTATAAATGTCATAATTGTTACGGTCCCTGTAAAACTCAAATGCTTATAACTTTTAGAGGTCACGAAGTTTTGAGTCAAAGGAGCAATATTTATAAAAAAAATTAAAATAAAGTCAATTTAAAATTGTTTCTATATTTTATTTACCCATGGGTGTTTATATATAAAATATAAAATTTTGTTGACATCAATAGCTCATTATAATTTAATATTTGGTCAATTCACAAGGTCTCTTATCATGTCATATTGTCATAATGTCCTAATATTTCACAATGGTTTTTATTGCTTTTCAAAAATGTCATAAAATAATACTCTACTTCCTATGCTATGTTTATTGTTTTATCGTAATCAACCAGCACATACCAACGCCAAATGCCTTAGAGTCGGTTAACCCAAGCCGCCGAGTCGTGATATATTAGGACATTATAACAATATGACTGAGACCTTGTGAATTGACCAATAATATTTATCATATTATTTAAAAAAAAATCGAAGATTGGAATTTTTTGTTAGTTTTTTTTCTCAGCTTTACATTTGCTATCAAAACTTGTACCGATGCACTATACATAATTTTACGGATTTTTTATGTAAAAAGTCATGTTTTGCACTTTCAATAATGTATTTTTGTAGTTTGTATTTGATAAAGAAAACATTAAAGCAAATAACGGCATGTTTTGTTTTTGTAAAAAATTAACGGCGACTGCTTAGCAAATCATTAGCGGTATTCACAATCTTGTGCATTTGTATTGTAAATGTATGCATTGGTGTATTTCTGTATATTTTGTTAGTGTAAAGTAAAAATACAATACATATACAATGATGCAAGACCATTTGCACAAGATTGTGAACTCCGCTATTGTTTGTAAGCAAAGTGTTGAAAGCATTATATATAGTACAATTTGGACAAATTTTTAAGTTTATCTAAATAGTTAAGAACCAAACATAAATTTAAATTAAATATGGAAAACAAAAGTGATAGTAAGTGCTTAATAGTTTAAGAAAAATATTTTGTACACTAAAAATTGTTTTTTCGTTGGCGAAAAAACTCACACTTCTGACATTAATTTTATAATTTTTTCTGAAAAATGAATTTTGGATTAGCATTTAAGAAATTTGCCGAATTTTGAGTTTAATTTGGCAATACTATGTTGCACTTTTTCCCATTTTTTGAGAAATATAATTTTTCGTGGCAGCCTCCGTTTACAAAATAGCCAACTTGCGAAAGTTCGGTTGATTGAGCCAAAGAAAGAGGAGAATGCTGCTGTTTGCAATTTTATTGTTGGTATTGTTTTGAATGAGGAATCACATTATGTGAATTAAAAAGTGTGAATTTTTTGTAAGAATATCTCAGTTAGATGGAAGAGTTACCGTCATATTGAATCTGCCATTTTGAATCTGAAAAATTGTACCTCAGATTCGAAATCAGCCACCTTAAAAACCCCCGTATAGCGATTTTCATCCTTGTTCAGTGATTCCTTATAGTTTTGGGCACAAAAATGGGGGAAATTACCTATAGTGCGATGTAACAAATTTGATTGTGATATGTCAACGAACAAACCCATATTAAAATAAACAATTTCAGATTGTTTTAGTCAAAACCCGATATACTTAGCCCCCGGGAAATAAAATGGTTTACAAATATACAATCACCCTTATCGCAGTTAGCGTAGGCGTTTTACGCCATATACAGTTTCGTACTAGATTAAAGATTAAATGCAATCTGTTTCTTTAGCATTCGCTTTACCAAACGTTTTTTATGTTTACCCAGCCGAGTTGTGACGAACAAAATTTTAATAAATCCTCATGTTTTTATTAGATTTTACAGAACTCTAAAATATGTTCAGTGAGTTTAAATTTAATTTAAATCGAAACAAAATTAAAAAATTTATTAAAGAAATAAAACCGAAAAGTCACCCATGTGGGTATTGGTAAAACGAAGGTTAATCTAGTATAGAGATGCTAATCGGGACTGATTTTTGAAAATCCCAACCCGGGGTTTCGGGATTTTCGGGAATTGTAAGAAAGAAACGTATATATATACATTTATAGAAAAAAATTATTTGCGTTTTTTTTTAATAAAAATAATAAAAAAATTATCTACAAACTTTACCGCGTTTTGTAGAAATACCATTTTTTTAATAACTTTCAATTCGACTATGCTAGACCCATTTTGATATTTGCAAAATATAGCCCTATTGTACATACTGGTAAACAACAGTACCTTAGTAAAAAATTAGTTTTATTTTAAATAGCTATTTAAGAATACTATTGCATCTATGGTCATTGTGAAACGAATTTTGTTTCCGACATATGCTGCTGCCGAAAAATATCCCGTTTCCATATACTTGTAACAAATTTGCAAATATTTTCGCTTAGTTCCTTCAGAAATAAAATAAAATATTATATTTCTTTTGCAAGTTGCAAATCTACATTATATTTTGGTTTCGGTTATTGTTATTTGGGGGTTTTTAAATTTATTAATAATATCTTTTAGCCTTTGAGAAATCGAAATATTTTCATTTTGTTCGAGCTCCTGATCTGAGATAAAGTCAATTTCGTTTGAAGAGGATTTTAATTAAGTTCTGTTAGATAACTTATGAAAAAAAATTATGAAAAATTGATTTTCCAAAATTACCGCATTCCTTTACTAACTATGTTGTAGCAGGCGTTGAGATTAACAACTTTGCTGAACATCACTTTGCGATATTCGGGATGTCAAAATGCATAAAAAAGACACACAAAAATTACAATTTCCCCTATTAATTTATGAAAAAACGAGATTTAGAAAACCCCGAAAATCCCGGCATTGAAAATTAAAACATCCCGGGCTTTGGGATTTAGGAAATCCCGAAAATATCGGGATTCCCCGTTTGGCATCTCTAATCTAGTACAAAACTGTCGATGGCGTAAAACGACTAAGCCAACCGCGATAAGGGTGAATATTTTTATTATTTCCTTAAAGATATCTTTACAGAGATTATACTAACACAAAAAAGTGTAAACATTTTAAATTTTACAGGTTCATCCAAATTTAAACCATTTTATGTAGAAATTTCAGATTTAGCTTACTCGTTCCCTAGCATGTTTTGAATGTGCCAAATAAGGCTGTTTTCAGCCTCAGACCAAATGTGGTCCCAGTGGGCTAAAATCTTAATAGTAGATTTTTTCTTCTTATATAAAACATAACTACAATTTTCCTACTCAAATAATAATAAAATATAAATATCAAGTCACACTGTTAAACTTATATCCACTAAGTAAAATATTTTTGTCACCCAGTTTAAGTACATCATATCTTTGAAACTTTTTTTTGTATCATCCTATTTTATTTATATTGTAGATAGATTAGTTATGTACTTTCTTTGTATTATGTCATGACTTAGATAATGATGATGAAGAGTTACTATGGTTAAATCATTAAGAGTTTATTACAGAATTGTTGCTGTTTCGTAACATTACTCGTTTAACAATGTAACATTGTTTTAATTTCTAATTGTCTTCACAATAGCGATGCTGGCTTTTTCATTATTTATATTTATAAAATATTGACATAGAGACTAAAATAAAAAAAATGTATATATATATATATATATATATAAAAGTGATTTAAGATTTAACATTAAAACAAACTAAATTACCAAAGTACTTCAATACAAAGCATTAAATTGAAACTTTTTGTATTTGTAAATGTTTGTTTATAACCCAAGGACAAATTTTCTTTGTTTACCAAACAATAAGATACTAAGATTTACTAAACAGTTTGAATATGTGGTATGAGAGCCTTAATATACTGAAAATATATTTTAGATTTAAATATATTCAATAGATGATACTGGACAAATTGTACAGCTATCTGCTAGAAACTAATTTTGTTAGGTTTTTTAAAAGGAATACATTAAGAGATATCTGATATTTTTAAAATTTGTTTAGAAACTTTTTATTTTTGAAATAAATTGGTAGCTCACGAACGATTTGAGATATCTGAATGACATTTAAAACAGTTAGAGCTGAGTTGTTATTGAGTGCCCACCCAAAATTGCTCACCTTGGGCTAAGAAAATAAAATAAAAAAACAAGTAAGAAAGTATATTCGGTCAAGCTCGATCATATGATACCATATCCCAAGACGATGATTATTTTATTTGGATACCAATATTTTTAAGAAATTTATGCTTTTTAAAGTAATTTTCCAAGGCGAATTTATATACAAAGTGGTGTCGGGTGCGAATTCAGGAAAATACTAGTGAATTCATTAATTTTTTATATATGGAGTTTGACATTTGAAACAATGAGAGAGTTGTTTCGAATGTCAAACTCTATATACAAAAAATTAATGAATTCGCTCGTATTTTCCTGAATTCGCCACCGACACCACTTTGTATATAAATTCGCCTTGGTAATTTTCGGAAGTGGGTCTTACTTATATGAGAACTATGACTAATTATAGACCGATTTGATAGTGCAAGTTCAGCTTATATAAAAACTATTTGTGCAGAATTTGGTTTGGATATCTATACTAGAGTTCGTTTAGTAACCAGGTCACTTCATTTGTTTTTCGGGTATCATCATTTGTTTCAGGTTTTTGCTTAAATAAAAATAATGGTGGTCTTTTTTTGGGAAAATTGTCACTTCTTAAGGTGGTTCAGCGCACCTAAAGGCTCGGAATTTGATTTAATTTTACTGTAGAGCAAAAACGGTTAAATATATTACAAATCTGATTTCACCAGTCGATTCTGCAGCAAAATTTAATACAATGAATGTTTATGGCCTTCTATTGCAAGCAAAAAAAATTTATTTAAAAATTCTGGACACTCCAAAGTTGAAATATGTAACAATTAAGAATGTTATATGCAGTTGTGCCGAATTTTATATACATGCCATCAATATGTAGTTTTGGCCTTTCATGGGGACTTGAAGCAGATGATCAACTCAACTCACGACTGCAACCTCTGCCACTATTTATACACACGCCATGTTTCGGGAATCTTCTACAATGCTCTTAACGGACAAACTAGTATGTTCGAATTCTAGAGCTTTCGATGTCAATGTTAGCAGCTTAAACATTTAGTGTTGTCATACTTATAAACAATACTAATATCCGCATGTTATCAACATTGTTGAAAAGTAGATGCTTCTACTGATGGACGTGTTTATAAACATGATGAATGCTGCAGGCAGTCGTAACAGACCGTTAAATTCAAATCGCTATTGCAAAATCGTAACAATATTTACGACTGCTCAAATACTATTGCGGGGGCACATTTGTATGGGGTCTAGCCATGGACCGATATTGCCCATTTCAAATACCAAACAAACATTCATTTCGGTTGAGCCCTATCGTTTTTTTAACAGACGGACGTACATAGCTAGATCATCTTAGAACCGTAGGAGGACCCAGAGTACATATGTATACTAATGTGAATCTCTGACAATTATTTTGGTGTGTTACACAAAAAATGACTTTGCTGCCGAAAAACCGATCAAAGCCATAATAAATTTTTGATTTTATTTATACAAATAAGTAATAAGTAGCGCTTTTCATTAATTAAACATCTTTACATCTCCTCTGACATATTAACGCCCATAGATTTGTTTACACTTAATTTGTTTTCAGTTTCTAACAGGTTCATTATGTGGCTAATTAATGTTAAAATTATACATTTCTTACAATTATGCATGTTTCAGAAAAGAATATGTATAAATAAATAAATAACCTAAGGTTATAATTATAAATAAAGTCATGATATAAAACACATTGTAACGCTCAGGATACTACTATTTTAAGCCTTTATGTTTTTAATATATTTCTTCTCCAATTAGAGTAAAAGCAATTAAAAAGTTATTACGTTTTACTTGTTTTAGATCTTTAAATTTAAAACTTTTTAATATTTAAGCAAAAATAAAAAAATGTTATGAAATTTTATACATTTTATTTGGTTTTTCTTTTTTACTCTTTAAACTTGTTCCTTTGCTGGTACTAACAAACAATTTTAATTAGACATATTTCTATGCATACCTATGTAACTATGCGTATTTCTACTAACTCTATTAAACAAAAGCTTAAATCATATGCAAATTTTACTTATGGATTTTGCTATTTTTGTATGTTCTTTTTTAATTTATTTCAGTTTTTCTCAACTTTTTAATACTTTGAATCTATTTGTGTAGAATGTGCTCGCAATAGAGAGTGTATAAAAGAGCTAGAAAATAAAGGAACAAAAAAAATCTATATCTATTAATTACTTTTCATATTTCTAGGTGGTTCAGTAAGACCAACAAAAGGCTGGAAAGCGGAACATAAAGCAGCACGTACTCTGGGCATTATAATGGGTGTATTCCTATTGTGTTGGTTGCCATTTTTTCTATGGTAAGTATTAAACTATTTAAAGTTTAATCAAGTGGTGAGGTAATGACTAGAAAAATATTTAAATTGAGTAATAGAGCTGCATCGTAAAAGCTATCTTAGATATTTAAATATAACTCTAGAAATACATATGGGCATTTCCACACAAAAAGGTCTAATGGATTTCAAATGTGAACGGAAATATGTCGCATGCTATATCAAAACTAAACCATTCTATTATAAACACAAAGCCACCTTAGTTTAGTTATCAAAAAACGCTTTAAGAATTTATGATAAAATTCGGAGATTTTTGTAGATGCAGTTCAATTTTTTTAGCGTTCTGAATCCCAGGTTTATTGCTAACATAATAGAAACAACAATGCGGTTAAACCTATGTTTATCACTGAACATGGCACTATTACAATGCTATCGAAGAATGGAAATATGAAAACAAAAATTAAGATTTATTAATTTTATTACTTCAAAAGCGTACAAATGTCGCGTTCTGGACCTTGGAAATGCCTCTATATTTAACCGGGTTACGATGAAAAGTTACTCTTGTTATTAAATCTGTAACTTTGATTTTATATGACATTCTCTTCAAATTATTCCTTTGTATGCAGCTAGAGCCTGTCTAATGCAAACAGATTAAACTATTTTCTTTATCTAATGCGTACTAAGCTAAACAATTATACACACTTGTGTGCATAGTGAAAACTTTATAAACTTATAAATATTCTATATAGAAGCCACCCACTTATAATTTTGTTTCCTTTTTATTCAAATAGGTACGTGATAACATCACTATGTGGTCCAGCATGTCCTTGTCCGGATGTTGTGGTAGCTGTTTTATTTTGGATTGGTTATTTTAATTCAACACTCAATCCACTCATTTATGCTTATTTTAATCGTGATTTTCGAGAAGCATTTCGCAATACCTTAGAATGTGTTTTACCCTGTTTGGAGAAACGTAATCCCTATAATGCTTATTATGTGTAGCATATGCAGCATTCAACAATATCCTCCTCTTCAGCAGTAGCTGCAACAGTGTACTAAAAAAGTATACATACACCAGACGATGAGACAAGATATGGTACTACTTATTTACTTACATATAAAACAAACGCAAAAATATGAAGCGAGAGCTAAGTGTGTGAAGTACAGTATAGAATTTATATGCATAAAATACTTACTAACTCACAAGTACAGTATTACCAATATACTATCACTATGTATTAGGTTCGTAAGTATGTATGTTTGTGTGTGTGTGTATGATTGTGATTTTGTGTGTTTTAACCACGTATTAATGTATCTATGTATGTTTGAGTATGTATATTGAGGTGGCCCCATTTGTATGGATGAATAATAAGGTGTAGATGTTCCCAACTAAAATGAAAGTTAAGTTTTTTTGAGGAGAATATTTCTCAAAATTTTTTCCTGGATCAAAGGATAAAAATGTAATTTTCTAAGGTTTTTATGATTTTGTTCATATTTCTAGCAAAGAAAACAATTAAAATATTGCTATGATGAGAAAGACTTTCAATGACGTATCTGAAATTATCGTATAGGTTCAAAAATATTCGAACTATTTTGCAAAATTTTTGCATAGAATCATTTAATGTAATTAGTTTAAATGAATACGTTATAAACCTCATATAAATTCACCAAAACGGTTTTTTCCGTTTTTCAAAATTTAATATATTGTTACGATGAATTTAACAGTCTGTAACGACTGCCTGCAGCATTCATCATGTTTATAAAAACGTCCATCAGTAGAAGCTTCTACTTATCAACAATGTTAATAGCATGCGGTTATTAGCATTGTTTATAAGTACGGCAACACTTAATGTTTAAACTGCTGACATTAATATCGAAAGCTCTAGAATTCGAACATACTAGTTTGTCCGTTAAGTGCATTGTAGAAGATTCCCGAAAGATGGCGTGTGTATAAATAGTGGCAGAGGTTGCAGTTGTGAGTGAGTTCATCATTGGCGCTGTTAGAGTTAACATCAGCTGCCGTGTACATTTGAGTTTCTGATGTTAGATATATAATTAAAAACACAATATGAATCTCAAACTAACCATAATTTCATAAGCTTTCCATTGGTATATAACACTTTATAATTGATTGGATTATAACACAAGCATTTTAGTTTAACTAAAATACGTACAATATTTCTCGCAAACAAATTTTTGTTATTTATCATGCTTTCTTTGTGATTAACATTTTTAATGTTTTTGTTAGTTTTATAAGATAAATAAAGAAACACAGCACAATAGACAATTTATTGCTTTACAACTTTATATATTTTAAGTAAAAATATGGTTTCTTAAACATATAGCTAACTTCATCAGATCAGGAAGAAAATAGGTGTCATAAAATTAAAATAAACATCGAACTAGATTCAATTTGGAAAAACTGAAAAACCAGTTTCGGTAAAATTATATGAGGTTTAAAACGTACTAATTTAAACTAACTATTGCATAAGTTCGAATAATTTTGTACCAACGCAATAATTTCAGATACTCCATTGAAAGCTCCTATCAAAATTCTCTCACATGATACCAATATATCATATGTTTCCTTTGAGAGAAATATGAAATCACACAGATCTTAAAAAGGACCTTTGATCCAAATACTAAACCCAATACAAACATTTTGAGATACGCTATCTTAGAAAGAATTAAAATTTTATTTTAATTAATTTGTTGGGTGCCACCCTAATGTATAAGAGTGTTCGTGTATGTATGTCTCAGTTACTATAAGTACATCGTAGTAAAGTAAGAGATTGTAAACTAAAACTATTTATGTGATAAACAAAAAACAAAAACAAGAAAATTTAAAAAAAAAATAAATAAAAACAAAATGTTATTTTTATATTATGTTAAGTGTTTTAAACAAAAAAAAAAAAAAAAAAACAAAGAACTGCTCTTAAGGGGGTATTTAGAAAGAGTTCTACTTTAAACGTTAGTACTAAGCACAGTGGGTTCAAGCAAATTAGTAATACAATTGTATTTCTCTATTTAAACTGTATATGTTTTTCTTTTAAATTTCAAACAACTGCTTGCACAAATTAAGGATCAATCTGCTATAATATCATTTATAACATAAGAAACTATAACAGATTTAAAAATGTTTTAACTATTTATACCCTACTCAGAATCTTTTGCATACATTCGTCTGGCTGTCTGGATGTTCATATAAACAAGCAATGTACAGTTCATACATATTTCAATAAAATTGGACGTTATCTTCGGCGCAACACCGAAATCTATCACTCTATCCAACATATGTTCTCCAGAAATAAAAGTTTATTGGTCATTTATGTCTGATTCATATAGGTCTCCACACAAATTTCACCACAAATAAGTTTTATATGTGGAAAGAATATTCTGCTGAAGTCTTTCCTGTCACTTTGAATGTAGGGAAATTCAAATCGAATCTCCACAAACACTACTCTCTCTTTCATCCCTCCGATAAGCTATTTTCCTAGTTCCAACACAATTTTTTTCATAAGTAGGGGTCTTATATATATTTAAATATTTAAATCACACGGCTCCCATATAACGCTCACTTCCGAAAATTACTTTAAAGAGCATGAATCTCTTGAAAACCTTGGTATCCAAATAAAATTTAACTCAAATAAGTTTTATATAATCGAAAATTATGCGTCCTAATTTAATGACGGTTGGTCTAAAATTAGACATAGATTCGCAAATCAATCACAAAAAATAATTATTAAACAAAAAAAACAGTTTTCGTTGATACAGTGAGGCCTCGATTATCCGTGATTCGATTAACCGGCAACATCAATTATCCGGGAAAGAAAAAGAAAATGTTTTTGGATCGATTTAAATTTGTTTGCATCGATTAACCGTAATTTCCTCTATTATCCGGGATTATAATTTTTTTCGATTGTTTTTGAACAATCTAACGCAATGTGAATAAAACGAAAAATGGGAATTCCCTCGATCGATTTGTAAGGCCAACATTTTTTGATATTGTTACAAAGTGGCTTTGTAAACCGAAAATCTTATAAATAAAATTGCTAAAAACCAAAGGAAGATTTTGCAGTAATTCCGGAAGGAACGATTTAAAGGAACAAAATTTAAAAAAAAAAAAACGACATTGTATTCACAAACTTAATGCTGCAGGAGAAAAATATTCAACTGATTAGCTGCCACAATTTTTGTGGAAAAATTAAATGAATGCAAATCAATGAAAAAACTCACCAATGAGATAATGGAGAATGGAATGTGTTTACTTGAGAGAAGTTTGGCTTGCCATAATGAAAATTTCATAGAATGACACAAGGTCTCAAAGGTGCTGGTTCACACAAGTGTAAAGCATTAGTTATTGGAAAGAGCTTTAAAAATTTTCATGATAATGGTTTAACAATAACTTAGTACCAGAAGTGAGAGAGAATTTTAAGAAAATCGGTTTAAAATATGATAGTAAAATCATTCTACCATTGGACAACATCCAGACGTGCAGGATTTCAATGCTGAAAATGTTATTGTGAAATTTTTTCAACCAAATTGGACGACTTTGATCTAACTGATGGATCAGTGTGCAATAGAGAGCTTTAAATTTCATTATCGAAAAACTGTCATTATTAAAAAACTACCAAAAATTAGTAGTCAATTAACCGGGAAAATTGATTATCCAGTATGCTCCCGGTCCCGACCATTACGGATAATCAAGGTCTCACTGTATAAGTATTCAGTGTTGGTTATTATATGGTCGACTTTGACCGACAAATACACTATTTTATCATGAAGACGTATTAGCTATATATGAATTCAAGAAAAATTACGTATACGTTTAGGATTAAGATGGAGTGTTGTGGATACAGATCAGAGATGTGCATGAATACTAGGGATGCCAAACGGGACTGGGATCCCGGGATCCCGGGATTTACATTTCTAAAATCCCGAATCCCGGGATTTTTCGGGATTTCGGGATTTTTCGGGACTTCGGGATTTTAGTTAAACGTCAAAAAATATAAAATTCAACAATAAAAACAATTTGTTTTCGTTAATATATTTATGTAAAAATATATCAAAGAAAAAACTAATGCATTGAATTAAAATAAATTTGACAGAAACGATATTTCATATTTATACCCGTATTCTGAACTTTATAACAGTGAGAAACACAAAACTGTATTGAGTACATATGGTAGTTCATAGTAAAAGCATTTTTAGGAAAGCGAACATTACTATGAGTCTAACAGTGTAAAAATTGGTAAGGCAGTTTAAAAGTTATTTACAATTTTTGTCAAAAATGTTTGTTCCTCCCTATATTAATATTGAAAATAAAATATTGAAGTATTGTTTTATTTTATAATAAAAAATTTCCGTATGTCTAAAACTCGTTAGGGCTGACTAAAATTATCCACAAATACTCTCTGTTGATAAGGTTTATTTGGAATTGAAAATGGTCCATGATTTCCCCTAGTTCCATACAATTGTTCCCCGGAATACTGTTTGAGCTGTCATAAGTATGTTCATTATGCGACAATCCTTATAAAATTTTGCACTAAATAAGTTCTAAGTACTTTGAAATTATACTGTAAAGTATTGCGAAAATCGGAAAAAATATGAAAGAAGTCAAAAATCTAAAATCCCTAATAACTTTGTAAATAAGCGATTAATCGAAAAAAGAGATCGATCTGTGATCATTCATATTTTGTACCAAAAATCGCTTTTTTATCTGAAAACCTCAAAAATCTAAAATCCTTAATAACTTTGTTTAATCGAGAAAAGAAGCTCGATATGTGATCACTCATATTTCTGACCAAAGATCGATTTTTCATACGAAAAACTAAAAAATTCTAAACTCCCTAATAACTTTGTTTATAAGAGTTTAATCGAGAAAAGGTGCTCGATCTATGATCACTCATATTTCGTACCAAAAATATCAAAAATCTCTTAATTTTCCGGGATTTGTTAATCCCGAAAAATCCCGGGATTTTTTTTCACAAATCCCGGGATTCGGGAAATCCCGATCCAGAAAAATCCCGGGATTTTCGGGATCGGGATTTCGGGATTGGCATCCCTAATGAATACCATTCAAATGACATATTTTTTATTTTGCAAAAATGAATACTGAGTTATCACTATACATAAACTAAACGAAAACTGTCATTGCATGATTCACCACAGCAAGTGCTTTGTTACAAAATGCATGTAATTGCTTGCATATTCTGTAAACTCTTACCATTCACAATAGCAGTGAATCAATATGAGTGTTATGAATATAAGAAGAGCATTTTGAGTTAATATACACTTTCCTATATGAGTATATTTAAATTAATTTAAGACTGTTTTTAGAAGGATTTTTCTTGCATATTTCTATTTTTAACAATACGGGAAACACCATTTTTAATATTTTTTATTATTTCGGAGTTTTTGTATCAAAATAAGACGAAATTTAGTTCTTGAACCACGCGCCAAAAGTTATTTAAAACAAATTAATGTACTGATTTTGTACTATGCATTCAACTTATCATCGAGCTTTTGTGAATCATTTGAATACTTTGCATACAAATCTAAACACAGTAATCATTTTTGAGTTGTTATTGCTAACGCCATTTTAAAAATGATTGAGAAGATGGTAATCAATTGTGAGACCGAAAGCACTGCAAGCTATATAATTAGCACAAGTTGATGATTGAAAACACAACAAATGCAGTGATTTCATTCATATAGAAAAAAAGCGAATCAACTCATGTACATCTCTACTAGAGATGCCAATCGGGACTGATTTTTGAAAATCCCGGAATTTCCAGGAACGGTATTCCCCTTTGGGCATCTCTAATTGTAAGGGAGACAAATGAAAATATTTCTGAAAACAAAAATCACAATGTTCATTTTTTTATTAATTTGTTCCAATTTGAATGTTATTTTTAGTATTTTCTTTTTTACTAAAATATATAAAAAGTTTGACTTCCAGGATTTTTAAAATATTTTTCCCAAAGTTAGACACTCTAAAATAACGAATCCATATATCGTCAGCTAAAATCCAAAATAACGTTTCATCATTTTTAAAGTCAAAAAATCCATTACAACAAGAAAAGTATCTATGATATAAACATAACTATTCCGTTTTTATCTTTAAAGAGAATGACAAACACATTTCCGAATTATGATTTTCCTTTTTTATTATTATTTTTAAATTGTTCTCCATTACTAATCAAAAATTTGATTTTGGTATTTTTGTTGATATGTTATATTGCATTTTAGGTGACGATATGTTATACATTAGGAACAAAAATAGTTTGCAAAAAGAAACCAAAAAATATAAAATTTTTGGAAAATATGGTAATATTGTTGATAGAATCACAATCTCATAATGAATGCAAAGGTTACTAAAGGAACATAGCTGTCTTTGCTTTAATCGGTAGATTTTTACAAATGATTTATTTGGTATTGTCTTATTGACTGAACATAAGCATACATTAAATGTAACTAGCTTGCATTATTAGATAAGTTCAGGAAAGAAAATGAAGATTATAGACTTTGCTTATATACCCCTAAAGTGTGCATATTAACAGATTTCTACCGAATATTCGGTTTCAAATTAGGTCAAAAATAAAAATTATAGTTACAGATTGGATACAGCATAAAACTGGTTTTGATAAAAACTTATCCCTCCCTTAAAACGAGATTATGCGGTATATGTTGTCACGTTAGTCATATTAAATATATATGTCTTCCTTTTAATATGTTTTCTATTAACTATTATCCTTTGAATGAATACACAGAGAAAACAGATTCGTGATAGCAACCGAATTTGTTGCCAATCGAATGATTCGGTTGCACACATAGAATTTTTCGGTTCTATAAACAGAAAGTTAGTTGATAAAGAAGAATTTCGGTTGAAGCAACCAAACTTTTGTTACCCCTTCTAAAATTTTGTAGCTACAACAGTAAAACTCGGTTATTAAGGTAGAATCATTCGATTGGCAATAATCTATCACGAATCTGTTTCTCTGTGTACTTTTCTGAAATCGTACATATAGTTATACTTATTTTTGTTGCAAAAATATATTATGTTGTTCTTTGCTGGAAAAAGCAGATGAATTTATTTACTGCACCCTGTTAAATGGGTATATAAAATAACAAAAATTCAACTGGCTGGCCCACTGTGCTTGCCATTTAATTTAATCTACCCTATACAGCCACATATACTTAAATAGTTATTTTGATAGCAACTACTACAACAATACATGTGTTATTTAGTATTTTAAAGCAATAATACTTTCTAGACGTTTGTTAAGTTCCTTTCTTATGAGTTTACCAGTATGAATAAAATTTTTTTTTAAGTTTTAAAACACATATGCTACATACAAAAATTTTTACAAGCTTTTTCAACACCTGTTACATTTAAACATAAAAATAGGTATTTTATTTTGTAAATAAAAATTAGTATTTAGTGAACAAATAAATAAAAAAAAAATTGGATAACAATTATATATTGATGTAATGTATTGTATTGCAAACAGCTTTTCTAAATAATAAAGAATGTATAAAATAGCAATACAAAATAAAAATATAAAAATAGTAAACAAAAAAGCTGAAATAGTAGTTAAATAAATATATGAAATAGTATGTCTAAGTATTTATATAAGTAAAATAACACATGGTGTTCTTGTAAATGTCTCTGGTTTATAAGCAATATTTGAAGTATACGTATTGATATGTATTTATAAATTTAAGCCACTACAAAAAATTTTGTGTTTAAACTGAGAATTTTGAAATTGATAAAAATTGCAGAAAAAAAATTATTATTATTTCTTTTGTAATCGATTTTATTGTTTGAATTATATAAACTTTACTTTATTGAGACTTAGATTTATTTATTTTAATAATTTTAGAAAATACAGAAAAAATTAAAAGAAAAAAGTTCCGAATTCTATATACATTTTGAACTAACGCCAAAATGTTGCGAATGATACTGAGAAGGCTCGTAGCTGATCAAAAAAAGTTTTTAATAGGTCTGATGTCTTAAATTTGTTTTCAAGATATAGGGTCGAAGGGTAACCATTCTTTATAGGGGCAAATCTGCCAACACCGATTAACTTTAAAACAGAGTAATAGATTTTGTTACATGACCAACTTTTGCTTTCGTTTATCAATCACGTACTATTTCTCAAAGTTTGACAGTTTCATTTATCTAAAATCCCCGAAAATATTTTCTTTATTATTGATGTTAGAACATCAGTGTAGAAACGTTAAAAAAAGATAATAAGAAGAGATAGACTAGATTGAAATAAGTAAAATAAAAGCCTACATATCGTTAACTAAAATGCAAAAAGGCGTAAATAACAAAAATATAAGCAAAAAACTTTGTAAAATGAAAACTATAAACATGTTTAACGAAGTTTTTTCCAATTTCACTTTAAACACACCGACAAATTTATTTTTAAACCAAAAAATTATTTTTTTTAATTATTTGAAACTTTATGTTACATACGCCTTTTTGACTTCTGTTTTTCTGAAACACAAAAAGACGTATCTGCAACAAATAAGTTTAAACATATAGTTGAAGTATTTTATAAAATATAAAATGTCTCTTTTCGGCTTAATGAAGGTATACGAATTAATAACACTGTGCGACAGTTAAAATCGACGGGGGTTATGCTTACCGCGAAAAGTAATATCGGTAAAGGAATCGCGTTTCGCTGGGTCAGGTCTAGTAATCGATTGAAGTTAGTATCGTACCTTTTTCATGTATTTTGACCATATATACAAATGTCCGAATATAGCAAAGTGTTTATCAGCTAAGTTCTTAAGCTTATCACCGGCTACAACATAATCAATAAAGAAAAGCGGCATTTTTGGTTTTCCTTGAGTGGGACCCTGGAAAATCAATTTTTTATCTGGCAAAACTCAATTAAAATCATCTAAGACTACATTGAAGAATTTAAAGACATTTAGTCGGTTATGATTACCTTTCGTGGAGGGCAGTGAAGAAAGTCATACGATATGTTTTGTGAAGTAAGTGATCACACAATTATCCCTCTCTTGTGACCATTATGTTGCAAAACTTTCAAAAAATTGAGGTGAACATGCCTCTCAAAATTCACTTCCTGCATCACCATCTCGAATACTTCAGCAAGCCTGCCTCAGAGTCGGATGAACATGGGAGCGCTTCCATCAAGTGGCCTGCCCATGGAAACGCGATATAAAGGCAAAAGGCTGGACTCGTTGGTGGCTGAAATTTGTTAGTGGTCGCAAAGGACGTACGATCCTGACAATGAAAATGGGGTCTGGTACTTTTAATTTTTCTAATAGAAGCATATCGCTTAGGAATAGACTCATAATTGAGAAAGTAATTATGGTTTATATGATGTTATGTAAAAGGTTTAGAGCTTCTTCGGGAGCTTTTATATGTTCAACAAGTTGGAATGGTATATTTAATTGTTTATTTTTAATTTTCCTTTCAATCAAAGAGTGGATTGAATCACATTCCATTTGTTTGTGATGTTTTTTTCTACGCATTAAGAAGTTAAAGCATTAGACAGAATCACATTTTTATTTTGATAAAAACAACCATTAGAATAGATAGAGAATAATGTGGTGCATGTCAGGGAATTTAACAACAGCATTTCCTAAATAATTTACGATAATTGTTTCAAATGTCTCAAAGAGATATTAGTCATACAAAGAAATTGTATTAGTCAATTTGATATTGAATTCGTTTAAGCCAATGTTTCTTGATATGGAAATGATATTCTACTAACCAACGTCAGAAAAACATGCATTGGAAAGTCGTCCATGCAATTCTTCAAAAAATTTTCCAAAAAAAACATAATATTCTGCTAGAAAATAAATATGTAATTATGTCGTTTAGTATATGGGTCGTATGGTACCCTATTTCCCTGCATTTGGATGAATCCTGCTGCTTTCAAAGAGCTTGCAAAACTCTTGTCGAGTTTGACAACAATCTCCAAGGAGTAATTAATACCTCCAATTCTTGGTCATCAAACTTTTTTGGCTGGCCTGGGCGATATTTGTCTTCCGTATCAAAATCAACACTTCTGAACCGCACAAACTATTTCTCGCACTTTGAAACCGATGAAACCATAAGCTTCAAGGAGTAATTAATACCTCCAATTCTTGGTCATCAAACTTTTTTGGCTGGCCTGGGCGATATTTGTCTTCCGTATCAAAATCAACACTTCTGAACCGCACAAACTATTTCTCGCACTTTGAAACCGATGAAACCATAAGCTGAGTAATCGGTGTGCTTCAGCAAAACTTACCGCATATGACGCTTTGTTGGCACACTATAATGTTCAATAACTAAGTGAGAATAAATGACAGACATATACGCTTCAAAGATACACCATCTATTGTAAATCCTGCATTTTTAAGTCATACACCAAATAGATATAAAATAATGTTTTTAGAACAAATTTTGGACAATTATTATTTTACAGATTTTTCAATCGCATAGTTTCTTAGAAATCGTGTTTGACTCTTTGTACCTTCAGAAAGTCTGTGCATAATGTCTCTCTTTAAGAACTTGTATCAAAACAAAACGTGCAATATAAATATTAAAATGAGAAAAGTTGCCCTTGAGCGACTTTGCATTCGAATATCTCGAAATGGGTTATGAATAAATGTAAAATTTTTTTTTGCATTATTTAAATTTGATTGCAACCCTTTTAATTTCCTGGTCTCGGTGGACTTTTCAGTGGAATAACCCATATATATATGTCAGTGAAATTTAAAATATTTGGTCAATTCACAAGGTTTCTTATGTCATTATGTCATATTGTCATAATATCCTAATATTTCAAAATGGTTTTTATTGCTTTTCAAGCAAATAATACTACTTTCTATGCTATGTTTATTGTGTTATCGTAACGAACCAGCAGAGACCAACGCGGAATGCCTAATAGTCAGTTAAGCGAAGCCGCCGAGTCGTCATATATTAGGACATTATGACAATATTACTGATAAGAGACCTTGTGATTTGACCAATTATTATTTTATTTTGTTATAAAAAACTCCATTTGTATATGAATGAAATTTTCACTTCATCAGCAATATTTTTGTTACCAAACAATTTGTACAATTCGTTAAAGTATTCACGTTTAATATCCGGTGCATGTCAATTCTATTCTATGTAAAACTCTTTATAAATAAAGAACTTTTAGAGTTTATGTACCTATATATATAAACTATAATCTGCTAGTTAAACAAATTTCTAAGTACGTATGTAAATATATTAGTTAGGCATCTAAAGTTTTCTTTTTAATTTCCGTTGTTTTTATTTCCTTCTAATATAACAATTCTATTCTAATTAATTTGTAACATTTAAGCAATCAATTATACCAGGAATTGCTTAATTAGAATTGTTTGTGTTCTGATTTTTATTGACATATAAATAGTTAGCTTAGTATACAAACATCCTAAAAAATTTACAGGGGAGACAAAAAATGTTCTAGCATCCTTGTTTTTTAATATATATTTAAATTCTGTCAATGAAGTTTTATTGATTATTTGGTATGATTTATAATGATAACTAAGTATAGAAGACTTTGGGACTTTCACATTTTCTATTACTTATTTTGGTTTTATAGTGGAATTAGGACATTTTCTTTTAAAATTTGTTCTCAATTTTTATAGTTTTAACCATAGAGAATTATACATAGAGATGAGACATTCCGATTTGTCAAACAAAAATACAACAAATCATATGTCTGATACAATAATAAAATACATTGTCTAGCATATATTTTGTTGTTGCAATAATGTCTCGTCTCTATGTTACCCTATGGTTTTAACCCTGTTATTTTATTTAAAATCTTTTATTTGAATATAACTCATTCATTGTTGAATTAATTCATAATAAAATTCATTAAACGTTTGAATTGTTAAATACAAATTGTTAATTCAAATCTAATACAAATTGCACTAAAATATATTTTCTTCATTCGGTTTGATTTTTATCATTTACAAAATGAATTGAAAAAGTTTCTAAAGCTTATTTCTAATAGATTTGAATTCGAGAAAATTTTAATCATTCAATAAATTTTGTTAAGCTATTTTGTAATGGATTTGAATTAAAGAAACCTTGCATGATTTGATAAGGAATTAATTAAAGAATTAATTCTCAAAGAAATAAAGTACTAAGGAAGTAATGCCTACACGCAGAGAAAAAATATAGTTGTGAATGTTTACAGTAACCATTTCAACATTTTTAAAAGTTTTTTTAACAATCTTATAGTCACAGTAACTAATTACATGATTGTGGTAACCATAACATGGTTAACTTACGATTCACATGATTGTATCAATCATATATATGGTTACAGTTAACAAGTATATGTTTGTGACAACCATTGTTATGGTGAATCTTTATATCATAATATGTTGTTCTCAGATTATGATATCAATCATAAAAATGGTTGTCACAAACATATAATTGTTTACTGTAACCATATATATGATTTATTTAATCATGTGAATCGTAAGTTAACCATATTATGGTTACCACAATCATGTAAATATTGTTAAAATACTATTAAACATGTTGAAATGGTTACTGTAAACATTCACAACTATGTTTTTTCTCTGCATGTATGAATTTAATTTAATTTGATTTTTAAAATTTAATTTAGAATTAATTCTATCGAACCTTTGGTGCGAGAAGATTCTACAGAGTTACATATGCGCAGCATCAATTGGATCGGAGCTCATATGCAGCAGCTTTAACCACAGCAAACACTAAGAAGGTTGGTATTGAGCAATAGGCTTAATACATAGTTAGAACTTAGTGTAAACAAAATATTTAACTGCTCAAAAAACCCCGCTTCTTCCAATGGAACTGACGCGTTAGAAGTACCACAATTTATTGGCCCTGAGCTCGATATATTATTAACTGACCGTTGAAGTTATCTATATCCAGATCTGTCAAAAAAACACCTTCTAAATATAACGATAATGATTTTGAAAAATATAACTCTTTAAAAATCGTCTCATATTAAAAAAAAATCGTCACTTACGAGTTGTCAAAACTAGCTCATCGATACCACATCAAATGTTTTTAAAGCCCTTTCACAATTGTATTTGTTACAAACATACAAAGGACATAAGCCCTTGTAGAATAAGTCTACTTAGAAAGGCCCTGACTGCTCGATTCTTTTCAAAGGACTTTTTGTGTCTCTTAACAATAAGACAATTTTAAAAATTATTTTAATTTGAAAACGTTATAATTTTTTAAAAATTTTCAAAGCTTTTAAGATCAATTTGGACATTTATAATTGACCTTGAAGTTTAACAAGTAAGATAGCTATACTCTATATACCCTTCACAAAATTATACTTTAAAATACAAATTTTAAATATTTTTGGGTAAGCAAAATCAAAAAAAAAAAATTAAAAATTAAAAAAAAAATTAAAAATTAAAAAAAAATTTCAATATTTTTAAAAACATTTTGAACATTTTTTTTTTTTTAATTTAGCTTATTGCAAATTATTTTTTTTAATTTTTTGACTAAAAATTTTTTTTGTTAAAAAAAAATTCAGGTTAAAAAATATTTTTCCCGATTTTGACCCATTGCATGTCCAAATTACTATAGCCTTATATACATCGTTGCAATGGACTTTGATCATTAGATATCCATATTGTCTATATTAATGACATAGTAATCCAGATATATGTAGATCAAAAATAGGCAAAATATCGAGGTTGTCCCGGTTTTTTACTTATATTTCAGCCATTTGTGGGCCGATTTTCTCGATTTCAAATAGCAACCGAATTGGAAGAAGTCATTTATTGGAAAGTTGATTTCAACCGACAGACGAAAAGACGGACATAGCTATATCCACTCCGCTATCTTTAACGATTCAGAATATATATACTTTATGGGGTCGCAAATGAAAAATGTAGAAATTACAAACGCAATGACAAACTTATATACATATAGCCTTGCCACTCGTGCTGAAGGGTATAGACATATTTTAAACGTTTAAAGCATAAAGAAATATACATAGAGCGGAAACTCTCCTGTCAAAGACCTAACTCAGTTGTCAAAAACCTAAGTGCTGAGAATGTATTAGTAAAAAAAACTATGTGAAAACAAAAACAACACTCGTATGTGTGATTATTTTGAGTAAAATTTTTGTTTGAGTTTTTTTCAAGTTTCCGCTCTATGGTTTAAAGTTTAATTTAAAAATTTATATCTGGATTTCAGAAATTTCCAATTGAATTTCAGAATTTTCTAATTGTATTTTATAATATTTCAATTGAATTGCAGAAATTTCCATTTGTATTTTAGAAGTTTTAATTCATCCTTAAAAAGTTTATAATTGTATTTCAGAAATTCCTATTTGTATTTCAGAATTTTCTATTTGTATTTCAGAAATTCCATTGCTGTTGCTATTAAAATTGTCTGAAATAGAATTGGAAAATTCTGAAATATAATTAGAAAATTTCTGAAATTCAATTGGAAACATCTGAAATATAATTGAAAATTTCTGAAATACAATTGGAAATGGTGTAGTCTTCTGTATTTTTTGTTTTTCTTTTAAAGAACTTTCTGTTTACATATATTTTTCAAAATTTAAATTTTTAATTTCAAATAGTAACAAAACTATTAAGATATTTGCTTCTTGAACAAAGACTTATAAATATGTAGTTATATAATATTTTAAAACAAAAATAAATACAAAAGAAAAGGAAAATCTTTAGCAAAAGCAATTGAAACAATTTTCATAAATAAATATTCAAAAATGATCGTAGTATCAATAGATTTTGATTGTTGTCTAAATATAATAGATATTTACGGAAAAGTCTTTTTAAAAATATAGTTTAAATTTGCATCGAAATTTAAAATCTAATTATAAAACAAATATATATTGAAATGTAACCAATTGATAGTGTATGTACAAGTTAAATTAGAATATTAAAAATTGAAACAAATGAAAACTAAGAAATTTGCAAAAATTAGAAACATAATTAAATAAATAGCGAAAAAATAATGAAAATAACAAAATAAATGTGAATTTTATGTATAAATGTTGGTGTTTAACTAAGTTAGTAACAAATAAAAGAAAACATAGTTTGTAATATATAAAATATGTAAAAGAAAATTATAAAAAATAGCTGCAAAATGCAATGTATATGAATGATTTAAACAAAATGAAACTAAATATTCATACAATTGCAGCAAATGACAATCTTTAATGCTAAAGAAAAACTAAATTAAAAAAAAGAACTTTAAATAGAAAACAAAACTAAATTGTATTAAATTATATTTTCTGTTTATTTATTAAGTTTTGCATAATTTCAAGTTATTTTAATGTAAAATGCAAGAAGTGCAAATAAGAATTGTTGATTATGTTTGTTTTTGTTATTAATTATTTTTAGTGGAAAAAAAAAACGGAAATAAAAAAATTAATTTATTAAAAAAGGAACAAAACAATGTATAATTTTTATAGGAAATTTAAAGGAAAACTTAGGATGATAAGTAGTAACTATCATCCTTTCCCAGCCGTTCACCTATGGTTAGAATTAGATACATGACTAATTGTTTTAACATTTTAATGGCCTAGAGGATAGTCAATTGACATTGCATAGATTACAAATATACAATATAGTAGCTGGTCGTAGGTAGTCAACATATAGCAAACACCTTATTGGGCATGTTAATTAACACACGCAGAGAAAAAACCTAGTTACCACAATTTAATTTCAACAATATTTTAATTATAAAAATATATACATATTTTTATGTTCATCGAAAATTATAAACTTTGAAAGCTTTTTAAAATATTTAAGTACGTTTTTAGCAACTGTTACAAGAGTTTTTGAAGTGAAAAAACAGTCGTATTTGCATTTTTGCAATTGGTGCCTTGGCCTTAAGCATTAGAGGGTTAACAATTTTGCTGAACATAACTTTGCGATATTAGCACATTTAGATGGCCAAAATACATGAAAAAGGCACACAAAATTTTCCTTATACGATAGTTACTAATTTCAAATCGATATATGTCGATTCCTAGACCTGACCTAGCGTATCCATATAACTTTTTTTGACCGATATAACTTTTTACGGTGGTCAGAACCCCGCTGATCACTGACCCTTACCATTGTGTTTTCTTTTTTTCATACAACTAAATAATGATAAATAGGTAAACATATTATACAAGGTGGCGCAAAAGTAATCCTCCTATCAGTCAGTTCTGTTTTGACATTTGTGTAGTAAACACATGCGAAATACACGTTAATAAACAATGTTACGCTACACTGCTCCAGAACGCGGAATATTGCTGACTACATTATTTGACCAATAATCGGTCGGTGACTTTGGCACAACGTGAATTTCGTCGCAGTTTTCCTGGCCGTCCAACGCCTACTGGTGAAACACTGCGACGTTTAGCCGCTCGCCTCGAAGAGACTGGCACAACACGAGATGCTGCCAGGCGTGGCAGACCCCGGAGTAGCCCTTCTGCTGTAGCCGAGGATGTCATGGAAGCGTCGTCGACATCGACCAGACGACGTGCCACGCAAATGGGTATTAGTCGACGGTCTTTACAGCGAATTTTGGTACAAGATTTGAAGATGTTTCCGTACAAAGTCCAGACGGTGCATCAGCTGTTAGCTGCTGACCGCCAATCGCGTCTAACATACGATCAAGCCATCCTTAATCACCACCAAGAGGAAGATGATTTTTCATCAAAAATAATCATGAGTGATGAGGCCCATTTCCATCTTAGCGGGTACGTAAATAAGCAAAATTAACGCTTCTGACAATCAACTGTGGCGGCGGCCATTTACATGACATCATATTCTCAACTTGATGTAAAAAAAATTAAAATACCAAATAAAAATAATCCACAAAAAGAATCAAAGTTTTTCATTTTTTTTTTTTAATTACAGCCAAAAAACATCGGAAGTTTACTTTTGCGCCACCTTGTATTATTTACAACTATTTAAATTTACAAATTGTTGGTGTTTGTTAACGCTATGGTATTTTAACAAGTAAAGTAAGAGTGTCTGTAGTTCTCATTCCTCTATAGTTTTATTTGTATAATATCTTTAGCTTTCCGAAGCGAACAACAATAAATTTCAGTAAATTTATCAATTATATTTAAATTGGAAATTTAGCACATTAAAACTAAAACCTCTTTAAATCAAATTTTGTATTCCCAAAAATAAATTTTAATGATAATATGATTACTTTGGTTCATACTTAATATGATTTCATTAGATCATAATATGATCTCTTTGGATCATAATATGATTATTTCAGAACACATTATGCATGATAAGGATATTACGACTATATTTGATCATAATATGATATTTTATGATACTAACAGCGTATGATACTGCCGCTTTCGTCAAAATTGTAGTTTCAAGCTAACAAATTAATTTATGGTAGTTTGGTTGGTTTGGTCCGATTTTGGTAGGCTATGACAGGCTTGCCAGTGTTGGGGATTTGTCCCCAAATGTGGGGATTTTTTAAGCTTTTTGGGGCCAGAAATTTTCGTTTGGGGACTGGGGATTTTATTGGGGATATTTGAAAATATTTCAGGGATTTTATGGGTATAAAGTAATTAGGTTAAGGTTGTTTTATTATCGATAATAGCAATTAGTTACCAATAAGTGAACATTATTTCATGTTCTGTGAATAGAAAATAGAGATGCTCAATGCTATTGAATGTACAAGATGGGGCAAAAGTAATCAACCAATGTTCTTTTGCTGTATGTATTTTTTTTTTTTAATGAAAAATTTTGTTTCTACTTGTGAAAAAATGTTTTCATAAAAAAATGCTGCAAAAAAACATTGGGTGATTAGTTTTGACCCACTTTGTACGTATCATAACATACAATATGATATAATCTTTAAATCCAAAGCAGTATGTTCAAACAATTTTCTATTTGTAGCACTTTATGTGCAGATCAATAAAAATTTTGATGGTAAAGTTCAGTGCAAGGTGTAATTCTGTAACTTCGAATTAAATATACAGTTGATTATTCTCAAATGTGTTTATGCTCAATGTTTGGTTAAAAAAGATACCACTACGAATTTTATATAAGATTTGAAACGATGTGTCACGAGATGTAGTGGAAAAAAATTTTTAACCAATTGGTATGAATATTTTCAAAAAAAAACGTTGACAAATTCATAAGAATGGTTTTAAGGAACCTTCTTAATTTTATAACAATTAATTCGAACAGTTATTGGCTGATTTATTTAATATGTAGTTTAGTTTTTGTGAAAATTTCAAGAAAAACAATATTTGGGGATTTTTTGGGATATTTTAAATTTTGGTTGGGGACAGCGATTAAAAGTACCTGGCATCCCTGGGCTCTAAATAGATAAGTATTTTCAAGAGAAAAGAATTTGAAAATTAATAAAATATTTAGTAAATATGATATCTTCATAAGAAAACAGTTCTTTTGTAATATTATAGTACTCCTAATAAAAGTAATTTCAAAAACGAATAATTGACAAATTGATGTTCTGTAAATTGCAGGATTTTGTACATTGAAACAGGTTTGTTTACCCGAAAGTCAATCAAGTCAATAAAGTGGATTCGATTTACAGAATACCAAAATATGTGAATTGAGTTAAAAACGAAAACGTTACTCGGATTCGGTTTACAGAACAGTGGGATTATTTTAGATCATTGCATTTTGGCAAAATTATTTGAATCATTTTATAACAGAATAGATAAAAAAAATGATAAGTAAATTATTAATTTTAGAATTGAAATATAGCTTTTAAATTTGGTAAGTATTGGTAGAAAAAATATTTTATGTGTGCCAACGGTGGATACTTATAATGATCATAGTATATTTTGACTACAATCAAAAATCTTATCATAATATTGTTAAGTTTTTAACAGCACACTGTAAGGCTGTTAATTTATTTTTACTGTTCTCAAGGCCAAATTATATACCATCTAGAACTTTCCAGCTCCATCTATCGATGCTTCTTGAAAGCTCTATTTCTACAATCATCAACTCAAAGCTTTTATTATATGTTAATAATGTCGACAGTTATGTTAACCGTTTTTAATCGGCTGGTAAACAACATTGTCCACAATTAGAAAACTCCAGAAATAGAAACGTTGAGAAACATGTTGCAACAAATACAATTTCGTAACAATATATTGGTCTTAGATTATGTTTACCACAACCATTTAAGTAACAGTTTACAGTATTCAATGCCATAGGTTTCCAGTTTCAAGATACAGTCCAATAGTCATTTCATAGTCATTAATTCATTCCCTGTTTCACTAAATGCGATCGAATATTTTATTTCGTATTTTATATTGAAAACAACAAAAAAATTAAAATTTATTTTTTGTTTTCAATATAAAATAAAAAAGAATTGGTCGTTCGCATTTAGAGAAAGAGGCAATAAGACTACTGAAGGGTTTAAGGGGCCTAAATGACTCTAGACGCTAGATTAAAAATAAATAAAAGTCATTCAAATAACCAAAAATTATTGAAAACTTTTAAAACTTACTACACTCTAGATTACTAAGGCGCCTTATGTGACAATTGACTCTACGCTAGACTACCTGTAAAACATAAAGTGCACAATTAAAAGCTCTTTACATTTCTAAGTGAAAAGATACATTGCCACCACAGATTACACAGATACGAAACAAATGACAGTTCTCAAAAAAGTAATATCGAACCGTATGGATATTTTGACGTTGTGGTTTGCAGAGCGAGAGAAAAAAAATAATTTTCAATAGTCAACGAGTGTGATACATATTTGTACCTCTTTTCAAACCTCAACCATTTTAACATTTTTTTTGTTTTGTTTTCTATTGCCATATTACTGGAACCCGCTGATTTGTATCTGTGTAATCTGTAGTTGCCACTATCAGAACTAAGGGACCATAATAATAAAACACACTATGCATATATAAAGATAAGTTATAACATTAATTTGTATACTATATATCTGTAATTTTTATTCAATATTCTTAAATCTACTTAAAGCATTTAACAATTAAATTTAAATGAATTTAGCACGTCGTATGATACCATCACTGGATGCAATATAAACCGTATTGTTGGCTCCATTACATAGACTATTAACACAACTGCCAACGTCAACTTCTCCCAAGGCTTTTGGTTTCTTTTGGTCCAGCTCAGACCAGCCTTTTACCTTGTTGTCATAACCGCCAGTGTACAGATATTTCTCATCGCCACACATGCCATTTATAATCATTTCATGGCAGTCCTTTAAAGTATAATAATAATCACCATTACATTCAACATTTTTTATAAAGCAACATCAATATGTCTACTTACAGCAGCATCCCATATAACACTGAATTGCTCATTGGGAGTGTTGTGAATTAAGGTCATACCTTTTCCAGTACGATCGGCAAATGCCACATACTTGTGACGGCCCTCGTCCATTGGCCCCAACAAACATAATGGTGATTTACCTTGTATTACAGCTTTTGTACTATATTTTCCAGACTTGCCCATTACCACCTGCGATACTACCACATCCAAATCACGCACTGTGTATATCCATTCTTTTTCTGCAGACAATCCCTTCACCTCCTCTACCAAGTTGTACTTAAAAAGCATTTTGTCATTTTTCCAATTACATACGACACCCTTGTCATCACCGGTGTACAATATATCGTCCTCACAGTACATGGCCTGTATAACATCGTCACAGCGAAATAGATCTTCAGCTTTGTCGTAGGGTGGCTGCATAAATTTTACACTACCATCACAGCAACTCGAATACAATTTACCTGTGCTATTAATGGCCATGGCATAAATGTAGGCTTCATGGGCATCGACCGATTTAATTAGATTCAAATCACTATCCCAAATCTATTAAAGAAGGGAGAAAGTCGCATGCATTAAAAAGCTTAAATTGCTAAAGTCCACAATGAAATGGTACTTGTACAGTACGTGAGTATTTTATTATTTCAACATTAATTTCAATTTTTAATAGTGTTTTTGGTATAATTTTTATAAAAAAAAAATATGAAAATCTAAAACGATCAACAATAAATAATAAATAGCTCACTTTATATGTTAGATACCTAATAAATATTTTTAGCAGTTTGTAGACCAATGCATGCTTTTTGTTTAAAATAGTTTGGTATAACAAATTCTCCATTATATTTAAAATTGGATCTCTAGTGAAACTGTGTGAGTCACACCGTCATTGCGATATGATATACCCTTCATCAAAATTAATTTTTGTTAAAACAAGTAAGAGTGCTATATTCGGCTGTGCCGAATCTTATATACCCGTCACCAAATTATACTTTAAAATAAAAATTTTAAATATTTTTAGGTAAACAAAATTAATTTTTTTTTTTCAAAATAGTTTTTCAAAATTTAGAATTTTTTTTTTACATTTTTTTTCCAAATCGTTTTTTAATTTTTAAAAAAAAAAAATTTTAAATTTATTAGTGAAAAAAAATGTATGAAAAAAAAATTCTTTGGTAAAAAAAAAAAATCTTATTAAAAAATATTTTTCCTGATTTTGAAGCATTGTCTGTCCAAATTACTATAGCCATCGTATACATCGTTGCAATGGACTTTGAAATATCTATCATTATATATCCATATTGTCTATATCAATGACTTAGTATGCAGATATAGATCAAAAATTGGCCAAAAATCAAGGTTGTGCCGGTTTTTTCCTTATATCTCAGCCATTTGTGTGCCGATTTCCTCGATTTTTTGGTTAAATAAAAATGTTCGATAAACAACTTTGGTGAACAAAATTCGAGTTATATTTTTCTATATTTTGATCCACTGTCGGTCCGAATTTCTATGACATGGAAAAGTATTTGAAATGTATTTCATTTGATATCCATATTGTCTATGTACATGATTTAGTAATTGAGATATACATAGATTAAACAAAATAGGTGTATTCGTGGTTTTTGCTTTTAGTTATATCAGACATTTCCTCTGAATTATCGAATTCCAAGTCTATCCCCACGCTAACCCATAATAAGTAATTTTTAATCCTCATTTAGCATTTATTAGAATTCTTCAGTTTTTAGAAATTTCGTTTAAAATAATTTTTGTGCATTAAATTTTATTTGTTATCATTTATAATAGCTTATAGATGTTAGAAAATGTTTTTATTTTATATTTAAACATCTATGGTTAAATGAAATACAAAACCTTTTTATACCCTACACCACCATTGTGGGGAGTGTATATTGTCTTAACACCCACCTTGAAGTACCAATTTGCTCAGGTTCACTTTCTGAGTCGATTAAGCATAAATCTCTTAAACATGTTGGTATTCAAATAAGATTCAATACAAATAAATTTCATATTAAAAGAAAACAGTTCATAATCACATGTTCGGTGAAGGATATCATACGGTCGAGCTTGCCCTACTATAGTTTCTTACTTGTTTTAATTGGATTTTTTTGTTAACATTTATTTTTAACTTCAAAGTAAATGTGCAATATCTAAATGTTATTCGAGTTTGGAAAATTTTTCAGTATTTGAAAACAATTTTAGACATTGAGAGCATCGAAAACCCAAAAAGTTCCTTAGGAACAAGATCTAATGAAAAACAAACATTTGTGTACCAATTATCCCGATTTGTAATAGCAACAGAATCAGGACTATAGCGTATATATTGATGTATCAATCATATATGAAAGCTTTTTGGGGGTTTCGGAAAGTTGATTTCGAAAGACAGACGGATAGACAGACAAGGCTATATCGACTTCGCTATCTATAACGATTCAGAATATATCTACATTTATATACTTTATGTGTTCTCAATGAAAAATTTAAAAATTATATACACTCTACCACTCATGTTGAAGGGTAAAAATAATATTAACCAATCGTTCCGAATGAATAAAATGTAGTCGTAGTTTTGCACACGCACTGTATATGCACCCGCAATAAAAACAAAACAGAGTGTAAAAATTCTAAATCTCATTCACAAACATTTTTGTTTCTATTTACTTTGGTGAGAATTTACTAGAATTTTCTTTTGCCAGAAAAACACAAAAAAAAAAAAAACAAAAACAGTTTTATGAAAATGTTTTATCATTTTTTGAGAATTGTATAATCGTACTACTGCAAACAATAATAATTATGATTTTAAAACCATCAAAATTCAATACCATAGATCATATGAAAGTTTTACTAACTTTAATTTTACCATCAGCACCACCAGAAAATACTTGATTATTAAGGAAAGCCACACAAACTGCATCACCTTCATGCTTTTCCGTCGAAACTTTTTCAATTGCCGGCATTTTAAATGATGATTGATAACTTATATGAATATACTATGTATGTATTTATATTTTCTTCTTTTTGATAAATAAATATAAATCTTTATTTTTAATATTTTAATTTTAGCAAATAGTTGATGTTTCTTTGTGTATGGATGAAAACAAACTAACTAATAGCGAGAGTATCTCTAAGATTTTTTATATTAATGTGGATGCCAAATGTGTGGCATCTTTACGTAGGCATGTTCTAAATTTAGATTATGTTGCTGATAGATTTTGTTTGTACAGTGGATAACAGAAGCATTCATACAGCAACAATAGGTTACAACGAAATCTAACAGAATATTTGTATGATCATTTAGATATAACTCTCTAATGCAATAACTCCCAATGAAGTAACTCAAAATGGAATAAATCCCAACAAAAATTAACTACTTCTAAGCCTTAAGAAGTCAAATTATTCCGATTATAAAATGAAATTACTCCCAATATTAACACGGTGCTACAGTGAAAAAATAAATTAGAAAACGACCTAGCGTGGGTTATAGGTCTTGCTGAGTACATTAGAAATTGTCTCTAAAAATGTCACCCTCAAATTCAAAAATTATTCTAAAAAAAAAAAAAACGTTTTCAGTGATGTTCGTCAACTTATCGACCTGTAACTCAATCAGTTTTTGTCCGACTTTAAATTTTTTAACGGGCTTGGAAAGAAAACTGATTACTGATTTATTGATACATTTGTAAGTTATAAGTGTTGTTTTTTGTTAAGAATATCTAAAAAAATTTATCGACATTTTTTATTTTAGTCGCTTTTCATTGCTTATTTTGATATGAAAGCATATGAAAATGTATACCAATTTATAAAGAAGATTTAGTTCTTAACAAAACATGGTTTTAATTTTTCAAATTGAATGAAAATTATTAAAGTTATTCAACTTTTCATTAAAACCTTTTTAAGTATTTTCTCCCCACAATTTTTGTAAAATTTTTAATTTACAACATAAATAAAATTAAAATAACTATTGTTGAATTTGAAAAATAATAAAAATCAAGTAAGAGAGCTATATTCGGCTGTGCCGAATCTTATATACCCTTCACCAAATGTACTCTAAAATAAAAATTTTAAATATGTTTAGGTAAACAAAATTATAATTTTTTTTCTTCAAAATTTAAAAAAAAAAAATTTAAAAATATTTTTCAAATTTTTTTTTTTAATTTCTTCCAAATTTTTTAAAAAAAATTGTTCCCGATTTTGACCAATATAAATCGTTGCAATGGACTTTGAAATATCTATCATTAGATATCCATATGTTTAATTAATGACTTAGTAATCCAGATATAGATCAAAAATAGGCCAAAAATCGAGGTTGTCCCGGTTTTTTGCTTATATCTCAGTCATTTGTGGGCCGATTTTCTCCATTTTAAATAGCGATCGAGCCGGAAGAATTCCCAATATATTGATGTATCAATTATGTTTGTTAGTTATTTGAGGGCTACGAAAAGTTGATTTCAACATACAGACGGACAGACGGACATGGCTATATCGAATTCGCTATATATATAACGATCCAGAATATATATACTATGTGGGATCGCAAATGAAAAATGTAGAAATTAAAAACGGAATGACAAACTTGCCACTCGTGGTGAAGTGTATGATAAAGCGAAACTTTTTCATTTGGGAGTTATTTCACAATGAAATAATTCACAACAAAAAAATTTGAAAAAAGTCCTCGCATCATAATGAATAACATCAATAATTCAATAACCTCTTAAGCATATTTTCGATAAATATATAAATTATCTAAACCAAAGAAACAATAAAAATTCCTCATCTGCTACATGAAACTACTTCCAAACGTGACAATTCCGAACTAAAATCACTGATGAAATATTTAGTTCCAAACATATGTGATTGGTCCCTGAATCCTCCCAAGAACTATTTCTGAGGATAAACATTTTAAACAAAAATGCTTCTTTAAAACTAGTTCTGGATGTAACAATTTCAAACAAAGATCATTAGTCTCAACTCTAAACTAAAACTAATACTGGCTACATGCGTTCTAGAACTAGTTGTAGAACTAAGGACTGAGATCGAAAAATTCTTAACACACATTTTTCATTAAATCTTTTATATTTGATATTTTTTGATCAAGTTACCTTTGTAAACCATGTCAGTTATTATGTTTAATATTAATTATGTTCATTTGTTCTTAATCTGATTAAAATGAGTGACGAGAAAAATGTGCGTACTAAAATTATTAAATATTTTCAACAAAACCCATCTTGGTCCTACAAAAATTTGGCCAAACAATCAAAGGTCTGCCGTCAAACTGATTCCAATGACATTAAACAGTATTGGGAGATCTTGTCCGTAGATAGAAAACCTGGTTCAGGTAGAAGGAATGGTCTACATAATGTTTCTAAAAACCATAAATAGAAAGCATTTTCAAAAGAGCTCCAAACATATACGGTAAGAAAGCAGTCCGGATAGCTCAGTAGTCGGACTATTTGGTACGAACAGTAAAAACCAATGCAGGTTTAAAAACATCCAAGGCTCAAAAAGTTTATGACAAGAACTCTGCTAAAAATTGAGAGGCCAAAAACAGAGCACTGAAATTAAAGACAAATTTTATAAATAAAATATACCTGATGCATAATGGATGATGAAGCGTATGTTCTGGAAAAATGTTCGCAGCTTCCGGTATGTTGCTGATGCTCAAAAGTTTAGGACCCAAAAGCAGAAAATATTTCCAAAAATTTCTTGGTATGACAAGAAATAAGCAGTTGCGGCAAAAGAAGCCAAACATTTGTCACAAAGGGCTATATAAATATCGAAATTTATATCAAGGAATGTTTACAAAAGAGGATGATTTGGCATCCGTCACTATGGTAAGCATGGTATTTGTACCAGGAGAGGCAAATCCTCCAAACTGCCTGGAGCTAAGGCCAGTGGAGAGATATTGGGACCTAAGTGCCTCATTTATTAAGATTGCATCACTTTGTGGAATAGCTATTACACAATCTGTTTTAGTAAAACAAAATTTTGTGCAGTACCAGGATAAAATTATGTTTCATTTCTCAAAGAAGAAGTTTTTTGTGCTTAAAGATGTCATTGGTGGAAATGTTGCTTCAAAAGTTCTACTAAGGAACCATTTAACACCAGCGGCAGCAGAGCTCATAGCTATCTTGGGAAAATTGCGTGATTATAAGAAGTAGCAAAGGGAATAATAGAATAGTTATGTAATCTGCTGATTCTTCGGTATGTGCATTTATTTTTATTGATTTTAAATTATGTAATTCTAGAATCCTTTTTGGTGAAGTTTTCCTGCCTAGTGGAAATATTACTGCCTTGGAGAAGCTGATTGGTGATTTAGTATTCAAATATGATAATGTAATTATATCGGGTGATTTTAATAACATTCTATTCTCCACATCAAAATCTTACTTGATGTCAAGAATGTGTAATAGATTACATCTCGCTTACGCTCATAACAGCTTACCAACACACTTTGATACGAGGACGAATAGCACCACTGTTGCCAACTTTTTTCCGAAAAATATCGCTAAAGTCATCTAAAAAATAGCTAGAAAATAGCTAAATTTTAAAAAAAAAATTAACTTTAGCGATAAATCGCTAAAACAATAATTATTATAATTTTTTGAAGAAAATATACTCGAAAAATAGCTAAATTTTTCGGAATTTTAATATTACGTCAAAAAGTCAGCGATTTACCGCAAAATTCTAGAAAAATACGTTTGATAACAAACTCGAAATTAATTTAAATTCAATTTTTATTCAAAAATATGTACATTGTACATATTTATGTATATTGTAAAATTCAGAAAACATATATAATATGTATATACATAGTTATAACTTATAACAATAAAAAAAATAAATTAGTTAACAGTTTTAATTAAAATTTAATTGAAAATTGAGAGCCGATCTTCTGCATTTGTACTTTCGTATGTGGAATTTGTTCCAATTTTGTATACCACTGATTTCGGAACCTCGTAATTATGGCAACATTTGTTGTTTAATTTTAACCCGTATCTACAAAATTATGTAAACATTAGTACAAATTGTGTGATTATTAATTTTCAAATGCTTACCTTACATGTAAAACAGCATTAACGGTACCAGTAATTAATCTGTTTCTTAATTTAGTTTTAACAACGTTCAGTAGACTTTTTGAATTAAAATACTCACCTAACAAATTGATGACACCAACATCTGTGGATTCATCCACTAAAATACTGTATTTGGATGCTGCGATATCATTTCGTAGTCCCATTATGAAATGGGGCGCTAAAACGTTTTTAATTATTGCAGTACATTTGGTTCTATGAATACGAATTTTATTAACGTCATCAAAATTGTTTTTACACATATCACTAAGGTGGTCAATCGAATTGTTTGAAGTATGTTGACAAATAAATAAAGATAAAGCGACTTCTTGCATTTTAACATTGTCAACAATATTTGCATTTGGGACAAATTCTAACTTTTTCCAGCATGCACTTCTTAGTGATGAGGCTGATTTGTGCTTTTTAGTTTCCGCATGACTTAAAAGATCGTACAGTTTTCCTGATAGGGAACATCTGCAATACTTGCAAAATCCTTTTGAGTCATCTTTTTCATCCTGCGCAACCCACGATTTCAATTTTTCGTGACTTAGCCACTCACTCCGAAATTTTTGATTATATTTAGGCCCCATTCCTTAAGTTGTTATAATAAATAGTTTATAAATAATAGTTAATAGAAGCTTACAACTTTATTTAAAACTTTAAATTTTATTTCAGTCAAACAATTGACATAAAAACACCGTTATATGAGTATCACTTTGTAGCAACTTAAAAACCGCTAGATTAATAGCTAATAGCTAAATAATATTTTTTCCCGTAAAATGGATTCAAAAATCGCTAGATTTGACGAGAAAATAGCTAAATTGGCAACAGTGAATAGCACATCGTTACTTGATTTCTTTCTCTTAAGTCCCAGTTTGGGTGTTCGGACTTCTAGTCAGATGCTGTGTCCGGGTATTTCAAGGCATGCGTTTATTTTTGCAACTTTCAACTTGCCTAACTTGGTGTGTGATAATATGATTGAATATAGAAATTATGGTGCTATTGATATGATGAGAATGGATGAGGAGGCTATTTTATCCGATTTTAATCAGGTTTTTAGTAGTAATGATGTTGACGTGCAGCTTACTATGTTTATGTCTAATGTTTTTGCTTTACATGACTTACGAGAAGTAAGCGCAAGGGGTTTAATGATAATAAGTGGTTTTATGCATCGGAGATTATTTATAATATTTCTCTTCGAGATCTTGCTTATGGAGCTTTCTGTGCGGATCGTACTGAAGTGAACTGGGGTGTTTTTTGTCGAGTGAATAATAGGACAAAGACTATTATTCGTAATGCTAAGAGAAGCGCACATAAGCAACGTTTTGAGGGGTTGAATAATAGACAGATGAGGAATTTATTAAGGGAAAATGGATGTATTAAATGTAAGGATGAAGTTGATAACGTCGATCCATGCGATATCAATAGGTTTTTTATTTGAAACCAGTTTTATGAATGGTCGGTAGTTTCGCTAACAGATTTAAACTTTCTTAATGGGAATTCTTTCTCTTTCCGTGGAGTTGATGAATACGAAATTTACTCGACGCTGTGTAAAATCCGTTCAAATACTTCGGGACATGATGGTTTACCTCTGAAATTTATCAAGATAATTTTCCCTTATATAAGTTCTTCTCTTACACATATTATTAACACAATATTTACTACCTCAAAATATCCTTCGATTTGGAAAATTGCACAAGTTGTACCGATTAGGAAGGAAGCAAATTCTAACTCGCTTGAAAACCTACGTCCAATTTCTATGGTCCCAATTCTTTCTAAAATTGTTGAACACATTATGAAGGACCAAATTATGCATTATATAGATCAAAAAGCGTTATTGCATGTCATTCAGCCTGGGTTTAGGCGAAAGTATAGTACTACTGCTCTACTTTGTGGACTTACTGATTTAATACGATAGAAGATTAATGAGAGGAAAATTAGTGTATTGGTTTCGCTGGATTTGTCGAAGGCATTTGACACAGTGCTACATTCAAGGTTAATCTTTAAGTTGAGACGTGTTCAAATTTTCAAGTTGTTAATGTATGTTGATGCAATCATATATGTTTGGGAGAACGCAGTACGTTGAAGTTAGTGGTACGAAGTCACATGCTTTAGAGGTTTCAAGTGGTGTACCTCAGCGTTCGGTAATTGGTTTATTGTTGTTAAGATTTATCTTAATGACTTTGTGAATATTTTTGATGTTACTTCTTTTGTTACTTATATATGCTGATGATATTCAGATATTGTTTGCATCGAATAACCGTGATGTGTTGGAAAATAATGATAATTATTACCTGGTTTTAATATTAACACTGATAAGTCTAAGGCTATGTGTTTTGGATGCGATGCTGAAGATTTCCACATATCTATGAATGGAGTTGGTTTACATTTTGTGGACGAAATGAAGTGCTTGGGGGTTTACTTAGACCGGGGACTGAATTTTTCGATACATATTGATTATGTTGGGGCACGTGTGAATGGTAGCATCAGAAGATTATATTCACTTGATGTGTACCTAAGGATGCCAGGTACTTTTAATCGCTGTCCCCAACCAAAATTCAAAATATCCCCAAAAATCTCCATTGTTTTTCTTGAAATTTTCACAAAAACTAAACTACATATTAAATAAATCGGCTAATAACTGTTCGAATTAATTGTTATGATATTAAGAAAGTTCCTTGAAACCAAAATTCTTATGAATTTGTCTAAGTTTCTTTTGAATATATTCATACCAATTGGTTGAACATTTTGTTCCACTGCATGTCGTAGCACATCTTTTCAAATCTCATATTAAATTGATAGTGGTATCTTTTTTAACCAAGCATTTATCATACACACATTTTAGAATAATCAATTGAAAATTCAATTCGAATTTTGGGAATTACAACTTGCATTGAACTTTACCATCAAATTATATATTGATCTGCACATAAAATCCGACATTAGAACATTTTTTGAAAATACTGCTTAGAATTTAAAGATTATATCATATTATATTATATGTTATGATACGTACAAGGTGGATCAAAAGTAAGCAGCTAATGATCTTTTGCTGTTATTTTTTATTAAAAACTTTTTTCATAAGCAGAACCAAATTTTTTTATTAAAAAGAAAAATACAGCAACAGAACAATGGGTGATTACTTTTGCCCACCTTTTACATTCAATAGCATTAAGCATCTCTATTTTCAATTCACAGAACATGAAATAAAGTTCACTTATTGGTAATTTATTGCTATTATCGATAATAAAATAACCTTAACATAATCACTTTATCCCCAGATTTATATACCGACTGAGAATTAGAACTCATGTCTCTCCCTGTGTTATGGATTTTTTTGGGTTTAAATTTGAAGATTTCATAAAATTAATAATACTGTTACTATTTCGTAAATCTATTATGACGAATTGTGCGAGGTATATTGTATATAGTTTCCAATTTTCGCGATCTAGTAGAAACCCTCAGATAGTGTGTCACCGTATAACTTCATCCATTTATGAAAGATCACTTCTCGTGAGATCCTCTTCCCATAAAATTAAAATTATTTTCTTTTTAGAATCAAACATTTAAGCGTAGACTGAAACAATACTTTGAACAAAGTTAGCAATTATCTTTTCTTTACTTTTATTAATTTTCCCCTTTGCATATTATCAAATACTGTTGTCATGTAATTTATATAAAATTGTTATACCTAATACTGTTATCATGTAATTTTTCATACAAATGTTATGCTTTATGTTATACTACAACTTTTTTATTGTTTATAATATTTACAATTTTTTTTTTAATTTTATCTAAACATTTATTTCTGAGTGGAATTTGAGTCATATTTTGTATAAATGAAATAAATAAATTTAAGAAAGAGAATTGAAGAGCACAAAAAGATGTCCAAAATGTGGTAGATTTTAAATGGAGATGGACTACCTGTTCGAACAAAGTGACAGAAAGCCCTATAAAAACCTTAATGGAAGTGTTTCCGGAAAAGGTTCGAGAATTCGAAATGATTAGAACTATACAAATAATTATTTTTTTGTAAGTTGTAATAATAATAATTCTTACCATATTTTTAAACAATATGTACTATTTATCTTACCTGCAACAAAAACAGAAAATAACATTAATATTAAATTTAATAAAATAATACAAGAATCGCTTAAAAATTTAATTTTAATATTAAGTAATCTTAAAATAAATTTTAAGATTTAAGAAAAACTACATATTTAGTAAAAATTGTTGATTTTTTCAAAAACTACAATTTAAAATTTTGTTAAAAAAAATTTCATAATTTTTTGAAGATCTCTTAATGATTTATTGAGGATATCTGAGAGAATACAATTAAGAAAATACAAGTAAGAGAAATATATTCGGCTGTGCTGAATCTTATATACCCTTCATCAATTGTTTATTAACATTTTAATTTTCGGTTGACCTTTCTGTGTTTAAATGTTTAAATGTAGTTTAAATGTTTTTTGGAATTCAGAAGAATAGTTCAATATTTCTAGAAATAAAAATAAATTCCATTTGAAAATATATTTACATTGTTTTTCTTTAAGAATTTTGCAATTATGTATTGCAAAATTCTATTTTTTGAGTTAATATCATTTTTCTGCAACTTCTCGATATATATTTTTTATTATTTTATCAACAAAACAGTATCAGCTCAAAACACAAACAAATTTAAATAAAACAGTTTGTTTATTTTTAACTTGAATAAAGGCTCAAATCAAAATAATACCTTTTTTATGAATATATACGATATATAGTAGTAGACTAAAGTGGATACATAATTAAAAATATTTAAAACTGTATTAATAACTTTTGATCATTTTGTGGTATCGAAGTATAATTTTTCCGTTGTATATCTTGTACTATCTTTATTATATGTATACTAGCTTGACCCGGTGCGCTTCGCTACTCCTGTCGTAGTAAAAATCGGTTCAGCCGTTTAGTAATTATTGTTTAAGAACTAAAGGTACCAGTTTTTCCCCCTGTTTATCCCTTTCTGGTAAAAGTATTGAAAAAAGGCTATAACTTTTTTCAATACTTTAACTTTTACGCTTCCAAGTAAGGATCTATATACGTTCCAAATTTCAATAAAATCGATTTAGCCGTTTAGGCGTGATGCTTAAACAAACCAACAAATAAGCAAACAAACTTACAAATACATTTATATATTTATATGGATGGATAAGTAAAAAAAAATAAATGATTTCGTTCAAGAAACATATAAAAAATATCTATGTGGTTCATAACTGCATTTATCCAGTTTTGAAATTCTCCGTTAGACTGGAATTTAGTTTTATTTGACTTGAGTCTTTAATAGAAAATATGTAGGAAGAACCGTATTTTTGTTTCAATAAAGAGTAACAAGTCGAAAGGCAAACACATATTTGAACAAAATTTCCGAGGACGCAAAGAAATGAGAAGAATATCAAAAAAACCTTGAAGATAAAATTGTAAGGCTAAGCGAAAAAGGTGACTTGTGTCGTAGTATCGCAAAAAAGCTAAACGTGTGCAATCGAACTGTCAGCCTTGTAAGAAAACGGCGATATGTGATTGTGACTGCTAACAAAGGAGGTAGGCCTAGATTGCTCACTGTCGTAGATGCTCGTTTAGTGGAACGAAATTTGTTAACTAGAAACGCCAGAACACCAAAAATGGCTGCAGAAGTTATGGGCAAATTGGTAAGTGACCATACAGTAAGGAGGGCCTTGCACAGTATTGGATTTGTGTCTGATGTGAAAAAAAGAAACGTGCACTGTCGGACAAGAATGTGAAGGCTGGGATTAATTTTTGCAAAACACATAAAAACTGGACAACCGAAGACTGAAAACGTGTGATATGGTCGGATAATTGAAAAATTAATCGTTTCCAGTCTGATGAAATACAAAATTGTTGGAAGAGGCTTAATCTCTTAGAAATTTTGGTATTCACATAAAATTCAACAGAAATATGTTTCATATACACATAAATTATGCGACCTAATTTCATAATTGGTCATAGTTCCTACATAACGCCAACTTCCGAAAATCATTTTCGAAAATTTAGGCTTAATATTACAGAAATAAATGAAATGAAAATAAATTATCGATATTAGAAAAATGTTTCTCAGTAGGGTATTATATGATCTTGTTTGACCGACCATACTTTCTTATTTGTTTTATTTTTCTTATTTCTTTACCATAACATATATCAAATGATACTAAGTTAGACACTAAGGCTAACAAATAAAAAACGAGGAAAGATTTCGAAATTTTATAATTTGAAAAATAAATTTATATTATTCCCAAAAGGTTTTATACAAAAAGTCTTGCCCAATTCACAGAGATATGCAATTTTGTAATGCAAGTCAAACCGCAATAAAGTAGTACTTAATTACTTCGCAAATATAAAAAAAAACTTTTTACAAATTTGACTTTTCCATTATTTTTTTTTTTTAACATTTTGTCGTAATGGAGATGCCCTTATTTCAATTTAAACTTTTGTACTAACTCAAAATAATACCTTTTTGTTGTTTAAATGTAGTCACTACACTATCACGAAAAGGGTCTCTACTCACAAATGTGGTTTTCGAGATGAAAGAGTAGTCGAAATACCTTATCATTTTTGCAGTAGATAGATATTGATATTGTTAGTTGATTTCTTGCAAAAAGTGAAATTTAAAAAATTTTGAGTTAAAACACTATTGCTAACGAGTACGATATGTAAAATGCAACAACTTTCTTCAATAAGAAATAATTTATTAAATTAAACATATACATAATTTGAAAAATATCTCACCTTAGAAACAGCATTACTTTTAAATTTATTTTGATTTTGAATGCCGATTTGTATTACTTTATATTACACTTTAATTTTATTTACCATTATTTAATACCATTTATTTAATTAAGCATGCAAACCATTAGTGGAGCCCTAGAAGAGCGCCATTTAACAAATATGGAGTCGCAAAAGTTTTGTTCAATATTTTCACTATTTCCCTATAGATATTCATACATATTTCTGTAGAACTTTATTAACACAATTATAAATAACATTATTCACATAATTTTTTAAGCCTAGCGACACTATTAACTATTACTTTAATTATTGAAAAAAACGTACACGAATTTAGAGGCGCTTAACAAAACCCGAAGTTGAAAATACTAAATTAAACGTCAAATTGTTAATTGCCATATTGTTTTCTGGTCAAACATACAACTTACTACATATGGCAACAGCATACTTTACAAAATTTTTATAACCGCTTGTTTTTGAAATATATAAAGATATGTTAAAAACCTATAGATATTTTAATTGATTAATATAATCTATTACAGTTTTATTGATTAATTTGATTTTTAAGAGCTTAGAATTTTAATAAAAATAGAAAAACTTTTTTGTAACGGCCATTTTTGTTAAGAATCTGGCATTCTTGTTATTATTTGTCAGTGGTGAATTTAATGTTCACTCTGAAGTTGGCTGCAGTTTGTTTGTCAATTTTTTTCTCTTGACTAATGTCAAAAGTGAAATGTATTTTTTATTTGACTTTTTCTCCACCTCGGTTTATGTATTTTTGTGTGGATTCTTTTTTTGATTGTGTATTATTGTGAAAAAATGCTATAAGATTTTAAAGAAAAGTGTAAAAATAAATAATCATTGGCAGTTATTGGTTTTTTTTATATAGATTTTATACAATTTACAAATACGTCCAATGTCTACTAGACATTTTTTTAGTTGCTTATACAAATTTTTACTGCCTCTGGCTTTCATTCCACTGCAAATAATAATACCATCACATCAATTATTACTAATTTAAGAGGAATTTCTACGAAAATTTTAATAAATAATGTTACAAGACGAGGAGGATTATAAAAAGGAGAATTTCTTGTTTATATTGTTGATGTCGGCAAATGTCGCTATAACATTAGTGGTAATGTTGGCAGCCTGTCTCTGTTGCAAGAAAAAAATCCCAAAGTAAGTACAAACAAGGGAGCTTACTTGACTGTGGCTTGAGCTAAGTGAAACCTTTCTAAAAACAACACAACCACAGATGTGATGTATTGATGATTATGATATTGTTGTTGTAGTTGTTGTAATACATAGTACACAGTGAATTCACGGGGAAAGTCAAGCCAGCACCAATGCATCATGTTACAAGAAGCAAAAAACAAGCGAACAAACAATTTAAAGCTTTTACTATAACATATTGTGTGATAATGCAACATAATAATTATATTGCTGAAATGTTGTGATGCTATTTAATTGTGTTATGCTTCGCTTAATATATGTACAATATGTATAAGAAATTTTAATTTTTATTATTTTCTTATAGAAATGACCTAATGGGTCTTGAGGGCAAAGTGAAGTTAAATAATCCTGATGAAGTTATAGTTATTACAACCTTAAATACCAGTGAATCGCATGTGGATCTTAATAATTCTACAATATCCCAAGGAGACTCAGAGAAAAGGTAGTTATTGATTTTTGCCATATAAAATGTGTGTAATAAACTTTGTAATACTTTATAGGGCCAGTACAGCTGCCCACCGCTCCTTACCCGACATACCGGTAGCTGATGTTAATGGTGACACTGGCTCCGAGTTGTACGAAACTGTAGCTGATAAAATGCTATTGGAATCTCAAAATCAAAACAAAAGTCGTAAGTTTTTATTGAATTAAAAATAATATAACAAAGTTTACATAAATGAAAAATGTAAGTAATTATCATATTTAGTTTAACATAGATTTAATATTGTCTTTAATCTGTTTAATGTAAATATTATTTTCGTAGGAACCAGATTTTTTTGACTAACACTTATTTTAGAAGGTCACATGACTCACATTTATTATGTTATTATTCAATAATAAGTACTTTATTGCAAAAAAGTTGCCTAATATTTATTTGATTAAATCTTTTGATTCTAAACCATTTTTATTAGCACATTTTTAAATTATTTATTAAGTAATGCACAATATTTGCATTAGTGCTTAACAAATGACAGTCATGTGTACGTACATATATACATACATATTTATGAAGTTAATATGATATTATGTAAGTTTAAATGCAATTGAAATTAAAAATTCTAAAATTTACAGTTGATTATCATCTTTAGTTTATAATTTTAAATATATTTAATATTAGTCTTTGCCCACTCTTTATACGATCCATAAAATTTTAAATTAAAAATTTCACTCATATAAATAAAGTGACTTTTTGTTTGTTTAATGCATGAACAAAGACTTTTGATTGTGTTGGAAGAACAATAATAGAATAAAAAACTCTTATCAAATAATAAAATAGCTCTTAATTTTGAAATTTAACCTTATAGTATTTGCAAATAAAGTTATAATTTTTTGTTTTATCTTAGCTACACCCAGTTTAAAGAAGCAAATAAGCGTTTCTCAACATAGTTCCATAAGTCAAGCTGATGACGTTAGTTCACCATATTCAAGAGTTAAAAACTCACCACACGATTATGCTAAAGTATGTATTGATATTAACGAAATAACTAAAAAATAATAATATATTAATTTATCTCTCAAAAAACCAAACATTAAATTGCAGGTAAGGCCAACAGAACATCCATATGCTCAGTTAAATGCGCCTTCAACATCTCAATCAGTTAATGCCCAACTGACAACATCTCATGTGGATATTAGTGCTCAGAGCACAGGCACTCAATCCGTGCCTACTATCAGTGAACAACATCAGCAGCGTACATCTCATCACAGTGATAATTCACAAAATCACAATGAAACCCCTGCACCTCAGGTTGAAATACCTGCTGCTTCGGCAATCGCTGGCATGATATCGGCCAGTCAAGATTTACCCTATATGACGCCACCAATAGCTAATCAGCATTTTAGTGGTGACTCACAAGATTCCTCAAGTAAGTGAATTTTTTTTTTTAATTTCTTTATATGATTAATAAAAATACTTTTCGAGTTATTACATGATCATTATTTCAATATTTCACAGAAGGTTATACGAGTATTAGTGTACGAGAACCCTTGGCGAATATTTTAGCCCAGCAGCCAGCCCCTCAAACACAAATACGCAGCACTACACATTCGCGTGATGTAAATGATTCGCATTATGCCACAGTCTCAGATGATTCGGGTATGTATAGAAATATTAGGCAGACAAAAAACTTGAATTAAAAATAATGATTTTATTCTTTACAGACGAAACCTATGCTGCCATTGAAGATCCCAACACACGTTTACAACATGCCAACACCACGACCGATATTTATACCAGTGGTTCTGAAACGTATGCCCAGATACAACCGATGCAATCACCCAATTCTATAGTAGTTTCAGTCGAAATCAATAATGCGAGTACATCAACTTTGGCGTCTTCAAACTCTACGCTGACTGGTGGTGCAGCTCATAACAGTTCACTGTTATCATGCGAACACGTTAATACTTCTCTGACGTCTCAACATTCCACCAGTACGGTTATTGGTCCCTTACGGACGAGCTTAGAGCACAATACGAATAATACACCAATACCACCACCGGTCGATAGCTTACGGGCCCAAATGCATTCGAGGCAGGCCTCGGCATCGTCTAACAATAGCTCTTCGTTGTGCAATTTAGGTTCGCCAAAACCAGAAAAACGCCAGGCCAATTCGCCCCTACCACCGACTCCGAAGTCAAATCTCTCCTCGACAACTCAACTACAAGCAATGAGTTCCACCAGCAACTTGACTTCTGGCCGTAATTCTGTAATTTCTGTGATTGAATGTGCGGGTGAGTTGAATGAGTTGGGCTCAGGAGAATTGTCACAGCAAGATGGTTCACCGCAGCGAAGAAATAAAAGCTTAAGTCCTTCTAAAGACATCGAGGGAATGTATGCAAAGGTAAGTTATTAATTATATTACATAAATCAAAAATACTGAATTTATACTTTAATTTATGTGACAGGTCATGAAGAAAAATAAATTTTCACGCAATTCACCTTCATCCCAAAATAATTCTCCAGTATTGCCACGCAAAAACGATGAAAATACTTCCGCTACTTTAGGCTTAAGTCCTTTAGATTCTATGGCAGCTGATCTTTTAGAGAATAATGTTAGCATTTTAAGCACTGGCGATAGAAGTCGTTTACGCAGCAATAGCTATGGTGCCACTAAGGATCATGGCTATGAAACTATACCAGCTGATGCTATGAGATCAAATTCATCGCATGGTGTCATTGAAAATCGAAAATCTGATTGTTATACGCATATATTACAAAAGGAACGCCAACGTGAGGGTGGTATGTAGTTCTTGTATTTGTTTACTCTAATCTAAATAATTTTTTCCATATAAATATCTATATATATTTTTTGTTTATATGTATGTGTCTTTTTTCCTCTTCCATGGTTTTTTATCTTCCTACACAATTTTTCTTTGTTCCAAAAAATAATTAACGCTTTAATGCTTTACTCCTTTTTCCCCCATTTTAAATTACTACATACATATATATGACATAAATTTAGTTTTGCCAAAATGAGACAAAAATACAATTCCAATATCATTTTAAATGTTAAAAAACAAAAAAAAAAAAAAAAAACCGTAAAATTAAAATATACAACGAATTTCTCAATTTGGAACCAGTGGTTAGTATCTTAAAAATTCGTGCTTGTTACTTGTATTTGCATGTCAACGATTTTTTAATAATTACTTTTAGTTTTTAAAAGTGAAAAGTTAATTTCTTTTTAAATTAATGTTTTTTTTAGACTTCATTTCTGGATATAATATAAGCTTTTTATTTTACCCCTTATTCAAAATCAATTTTTTATTCAATTTATAAGAAATATTATTTTTAATTTATTACAAACTCAAATAAATTATTAACCCAGTTTTACACAAAAATCAGTCAAAATCGGGAAAAAAAATTTTACCAACATTTTTTTCACGAATAATTAGTTTTTTATCAAAAATTTGTCCACCAAAAAAATGTTTTTCATCTAAAATTTACATTTAACAAAAATCGTCTTCAATCATTATTTTAAAGTATACTTTGGAGAAGGGTATATATCCGAATATAGCTCCCTTACTTCTTAGAGCTAATATGGTAATATCTGTTAATTATTGAATATTTTAAGACATTGCAAAAAGTATTTCTAGGAGATCTGTGCATGATCATGAATCGAGTTTGGTGATTTTCAATACACAGACGGACACCCTTAAATGGACTATTATACCTTTAAATCATTATACACATGTAATATATATGAATAATACAAATGGAATGACAAACTTATAACTATATATATTCATGCTGAGGGTACTCGTATATACGAAAATGTTCTAAATTTTTTTAATAATTCATTATTAACTTTTCACTTTCATATTTACTGTTTACTTATATTTATACCCATGAATGCAACATAGTTTAATTACTTTTTATATATTTTATTATTTGCTATTTTTTGTACAAGTTATTTTAAATGCTATCGTATTTTGTATATTCCCCCCAAATAATTTAGTTCATACCTCATCAAAACCACCGATTACCGTCTATAGTGTACAATTAAATAATAGCGATAAACATTATGAAACTATTGCTAATCCCGGCTTATCAAATAGATCAAATGATCCTGGATATGAAACATTGTTAAAACCAAAAATAAATTCCTCCTTAATTGATGACAGTGAAAAAAAATCATCAGATTACGATCCAAATTATGAAGTGCTTAAAGGGCCAAATGTTACTACTAGCATCAATTCAGCAGGTGCCTCAGATGATGGTTATGCCAAAGTACTGGAAAAGAAGCGTATAAATATCGATGAAGATTCAATTGACGGTTACAGCAAGGTGAAGGGAGAAGAGATAGATGATGTGCGAAATGCAACAACTGGAGGCTATAGTACAATTGCCGATGTTAAGGGACCCGATGCCAATCACAATTATGCCAGTATTTTAGAAGCGAAAGGAGGTGCAGATGGTAGCCATGAAACTGATAGCGATCATTATGCCCGCATAGCGGAGAAAATTGAGCCGACTACACCAAATTTGCCTCTCAGCAATTCCAACAAATCAATGGTAGATGAGTTACTAACACCACGCACCGCTGATTTATCCATAACATCACCAACATCCATTACTAGTAGCTCCATCTTAAACACTAGTTCCATTAATTCCACATCCACTAATCTGACCACCACTAGCACAATAAGTTCACGCCAAACACCTACCTCCTCTTCTCAATATGAATCCCTTACAGGCAGTGAAACCGATCCCAACTATGAATCCGTCTGCTATTTGAATACATCTGGGCAGGAAAATCCGTACGAACGCCTGCAGACCGAGTTCTCTGATGACACTCAACTGAGCTCGCCACCTTTAAGTCCGGTTACATCAAACACTAGCTCATCAGCACACACGCCATCGGCAACACAACCAGAACATTCCACCAAAACATTAGCAACAAATGGTTCCAAAATAAATTTGACAGCTGATCCAAATGCAGATATTTTGGTCAATGACTATTTTCAAGTATAAACAACTTTTTAAGTACATACTCTAAAGTGATTCCATTAATTAACCAATTAATGACTTTTTTTTATATATACATATAGATATATACAAACAAATAAATTAATAGTGCTGTTGTAGTGACACAGTTAGCGAGAGTTATAGGGAAAATACATATTTTTAAGGCTTTGCTTAGCAATCTCCATCATTAAGTATTTGCACACATATCATTTCAATGATACTTTATAAGAATCTTTGTTTATAGCTTTAAAAATGTTCGATTTACATTACTAAAAAAAGAAAAAAAAAACCATTTCCAAATTCTATTGTACAATATTTTAGTTCTCCCTTCTTATATATTAGAAGTGTAAAATTATTAAATTACATATATAATTTTTGAATAATTTCTTTAGCGAAGACAGCCAAATTGTTGGTTGTTGAGCCTTAACTTCCTAAAAACATTTAGATATTTACATATGAAATTATTTAAAGCACTATTAAATAACAACAAACGGGAATAAGTATGTAAATATTTTCTGTACATTACAGATTTGCAATGAATTGGAAATGGAACTTCGTACTATGTGCACTTTGTATGTATGTACATTATTATACTTTTTATTATGATTATTATTTAAAAATTTGTTTTTATTATAATACTTATTTGTTAGAATTTCTTTCCCCCATTTTAATTTAAATTTATTTAATTTTTGTTTTATCCATTTTTGAGTGTCATTTTGCGACACCAAATGCAGCTAAAAGTTGTTTTTATTTCTTTGTTGTTTTACTGTGTATTTAAAAATAGTTATTCATATTTTTTCTTTAAACTATACAATACAAGGCACAATTGAACGCACTCATGCACTTTTGTTAAAACATACAATTTTTTATTTAATTATTATTTTTTTTTAGTTTTAATTTGTTTATATAGATACTAAAAGCTATCTAAAGTTTAGATTAGAAGAAGAAGAACAACTGCATTAAATATTTGTATGTATGTTTATTTTTTTATTAAATTATTTATTATTTCAGAAAATAAAAAATGAAATAAAATTATATATTAAATAAGGCCTTTTATAATATGCCTATACAATAATTTTGTTTTAATTTGTATTGAATAGTATATAGTTTAAAACAAGTGGTAAGTTTTTTATTATTTAAAAATAGTTTTGAAAAATCTCGATTGACTGATTCTGAAGTTTTAGAAAATTCCCCCAAATTCACACAATTACAAATTCACACTTGGTAAATATTTGACGAAAAACACGTAACCGCTAAATAAAATATATGTTTGCTCTTACAAAACACCTGCAATAGCAAGCAGCATCAAAAAAGTTTGTGTTTCAAATAGTCGTTACACTTTTTTGACCAAATATTATTAGCCATATGCGACCGCGCTTTTGTAGTTTAAATAAATTTGTTAATCGAATTTTTATATATACATATATAAATATATCCAAGAAAATGTTCACATAAATGAAATTGAAATATACTAGCAAATAATTCATAAATTGACGACACATCGATCATTAAGATTCGAAAGTTATGACCAGTCAAAGTTGAAATTTAAAAAAAAAAAAAAATATGAAATTTTTTGATACTGTTGTGTCACATTAAATTTTGTTTACTTCACCTAAAGAAGCATATGAATTACGATAAATGTATGTGCCCATTAATCATAAAAATTGTATATAGTGGTAAATTCGTTAAACCGATTTTTAACATTTTAAAAATTTGTTCGCTATTTTGTATAATTCGCCAAAATATTATAAATGACATTTTAAATAAAAGACTTTATTGAATTATTATTTCAGAGAAGCTTGAAACTAAACAAATATCTACTGAGTTTTGGACATAGATGACAACTAGATAGGTAACTGAGAGCCAAAAACCTATGTCTGTTGTCAAAAACCTAATTCATGAGAATGTATTGCATTGCATAATAACAAAATATATTGTATCACCCGTATGTGTGAAAAGAGAGAAATTTGTTCCATTTTATTGCTCTCTCCTTCCGTTCTATGCTTTTATTCTATGGTGTTTGAGCTCTAGTAAAGTACTACTTTTAAAAACATTTTTTTTAAATATTTTTTTGACAATTTTAAACCAAAATCTAAAGCCTTGGTAGGCAAATAGAGGCATTTAATTTATGAGCATGTATGTTGTTGATGTTGTTATCGTATAGTCAAGCTCGACCATATGATACCATACACCGAGATTATAAGCATAAACAGTTTTCATTTAAAATTTATATCGGAGCTATGACTAATTGTGGACCGATCGTTACACAATTTGGTGACATGAGTATTGTATATATATATAACTTATTTTTATTAAATATTATTTATTTATTTATTTCGTAATATCAAGCCTTCATGGCCAAAATAACAATATTACATAGTAATATAACCTGAGATCAAAAAAGTAACTTATTTAACTATATTAATAAAACGTCTGTTCATTTGCTTACTAGCTTTAACTATTTTACTGGTTTTGAAAATTTTCAATTTAAAGTGTAAAAGAAGATATTAGAAAACAGTAAAACAAGCAGGTAAATGAACCAACATAATATATATATTACATACAATCATAATTCATCTATTGTAGGCTCCCCAGCCGTAAATAATATGTACATAAAAAGTGACGGAAAATTCAATATTAAGGTCCCAATCAGTAACAATTTATATTATATGTGTACAAATAAATAAATCAGTTTAATGAATCATATTTCATACCGATATTGACTCAGAAAAGTAGCATAAAAGTTTTAATCGGAACACGTTATTAGAGTGTGAAAAAAGACGCAATGAAATGGGTAAAACATTCCACCATCGAGCAATTCTAACCATATATGATCTCTCAAAAAATGACGAATTAATTTTAGGTATTAAAATTTGTGGATGTCTAACAGATCGCGTAAATACAAAAGAATTGCACAGAGAAAGTGGTTTATTACTTCTGACAATATTGTAAAACAGTAGAATATTCCGGTATTTTAAGAAATTATCAAAGGTGCAACCAAGGAAACACCGAACAAAGTAAGAAACATGTTCGCGACGCTTTACATTATACACAAAGCGAACCACTGAATTCACCAAACGTTTAATCCTACACAAGTGCAAAGAACAGGTACCAGAAAAAATTTCCAGCCCATACAAAATTTGAGACATTAGCAGTGAGTGACCCAATTTACACCGAATATGCGTAGGCAAATACAAATTAATAGAGTAGATTTTGCGTAAAATTCCAAAAATTCTAGAGCTTACAATATCAATGTGGTTACAAAAAGAAAGTTTGGTATCTAAAATAACACCTAAACATTTGAGATGATCAACAATGTTAATACTAACATTGTCATATACAATATTCAAACTAGGAAAAAAACGAATTGTTGGAATACCAACATTTTGTAGAGATTTATGCTAGTTAAAGTGATTTGTGGAAGTGGGCCTTTATGGGAGCTATGACTAATTATGGACCGATCGTACAAAATTTGGTACCAGCAGATAAATATACCTAAAAGGTAACTTGACATTAATTTCAAATCAATATCTACGGGTGCACTGTTATATATCTATTTTGTTCAAAAGTGGTATACAAGTTCATACGATAATTTTACATATAAATTAATAATACAATAGTTTACGGAAATAATACACAATTAAATAGTTTTCCACTACATAATTATTTTGGTGACAATTTTAGTTAGTTTTATATAAACCCTCAACATTTATATTAATAATTCTTCTAAAATTTGTCAAAAACCTTTATTTAACATTTGATTTAAATGCAAGAATGATTTATTAACATTTTTAAAATTTCACACATATTGTGATTTAAAAAATGTTCAATAAAAAGATTCCATCTACAGAAAAGTGCAACATTTATGAACTTTTTGGTGATTCTTTTCTCACACATTTTCCTTTTTAAAAGTCAACATGGGTTAATTTGAGTTCTAAAATATTTGTTTATCTTTTCTTACCTATCGTTAAACCGTTATTTAATCAGAAACCCCAAAGAAAATACATAAAAGGTTAAATTTTTTTAAACAATTTTCTATTTATTAAAAAAAATATTTAAAAATTACAATAATTTATTACAATGAGTGCCAAAACTTTAAATCATTTACGTGTTGTTATTCATATTAATGAACAAGATCTTGAGGATCGAAATGTTAGTATGCGAAACATAAATTCTAAATGCGGAGGCAAGGCTGGAATGAAACGTAATATAAATGGACATGTGGTACCACCTTCGCCACCAATACGTACTTTGCAATCTTTAAATGACAACCCAGGATGTGATAATACGAAGGCCGAGGTGTTGTTAATCGATGACAAATCTTTGCAATTAAATTTATTATCAACTGAAGAAGATGATGGTCCTTACACGAACATCTCTCACAAAATGCATTTTGATCATGTTAGTCACTCAACCGTTGAAATGATCAAATGTGAATTGGCTATAGTGATGGATGATCTTCTGTTGAAGCACAAAAATTCTTGTATAATGCGTTTTGCAACTAAGCAAGAAATGGATATTACCATATTCTTCGATCTGTTCATTACATTTCTTAATAAGAGAATTTACCATCAGAAATATAAACTACAATATGTAAAGCTAGAATGTCTGGACATAGCAGCGAGTCTAGGAAATTCGAAAAATCCTCCCACAGAAAAGGGATTTACAATGAGAGCTAATCTAGCTGGTCTAGGAGACAATATCGATGATGATTGCAATAACAATGATAAAACTTTCCGTTTAACAAGAAATGCTAAAAATGAGTTTCGTTCTACCAGAGATTTACTGATGTGGCTATTAAACGAATATAATTATAAATTTGCTGATAATAAAGGACATGAAAAATTGCTGTTTACATTTTCCATAGTCGATCATCATCAAAATCTTTTTAAAGTTAAATTGTCTCTCTTTAATATCTATTTAGATTTGATGAACACCGACGATCGTAGTCATTGGCACCACTATATGGATCATATGGGGGAAGGTTGCCAAGGTCTAGATTGTAATTTTATACACTCTGGCTTGACCATAAGCCTTTCGGGTCATATTGAAGGAATATCCAGTCAAAATACTCTTTTACTATTTGATGTACCAACCAATATTAAAATGACTGCCGATACAATAGAAATGTTACAAATGGCTCATAGTGTAGTAACAAACAGGAAAAGAAAACATTTATTGTTAAACAACAACGTCGTTCTTAATCGACGTATGTCTATGTCTTCGAACGATTTCGCAAAGTGTATTTTTCCACAGCAAGGACTAGACTTAAAGAATAATCTTAACACGAAACAAAATAAAGAACGTCGTTCATCTTTACCACTGCTAATGGACCGCCAAACTAAAGGAGTATCTTTGTCCAAGCCTTACAACATTAATCACACTATAGTCAGTAAGCCTTTGAGTGACAATACATATTCTAGCAAGGATTTTAATACACTTAGTGGTTGGTATCGCAAAATAGATGAACGCTTTAGAAAAATTTGCCAATTACGTGAAAAATATTTTAATCGGTATTTTGAATTGAAAATAAAACTAATTTCTACGAATATCCAACATATGTTTAAATCATTGGAGTCATTATACGTTCCACAAACCGAACAAGACCTAGTCGAAATACAAGAAGATCAGATAGAGTTACATGAACTATTCGATAGTTATCATAATGTTCGTACCATATTTCGACAATTATCAGTGGACATTAAAGATTCAGATTTTGAGGAAATTTTAAAAATATATTTAGAAACCAAAGCATTTGATTTAAATAAACATGCTTTAATCTTAAAAGAAAAACATTTAGATCTTTGCCAACAACATTTGAAATTTACTTTTAACAATTTATCTAGTGATATAAAACTACAACTTGAAATTTAAACTTGTACTAATAATTTTATTTAATTAAATTTAATAATAAAAGAATATTGTTATAGTTTTGAAAATAAATTTGTCTTATTTTTTATGATTGATATCATTACGACAGATGGCGAAAGAATACTTCCGTGGCAAATTTTTGTATTTAAAAAATATATTCAAAATTTTGTAATCCGAAACATCCTATTACACCCTGGCAAATAAATCTACAAAATGTTCACATTTAATATTGTCTATATGTATTTTATTGATTGAATATGTATACTTTTTAATTCGTTAAAACATTTTTTTTTTTTAATGGAATAAAAATGTGTATGTAGATTTTTTTTAACTCTTTTAAAGAATTTGTAGTAAAATTAAATATCTACGTGTGTATAGAAAATTTATTTAAAAAATATATAAATAAGATGTGTAGTGAAAAAAAGTATAAAAAATGTGTAATAATAAACAAATAGTTCTAATCGAATTTAATATTTTTCATGTTTTACCTTTTCAAGGTTAGTTTAGGGTGGTTTCCGTGGTGCCATCAGGGAGTAATTATGACACATAGCATCAACATACAAATATAAAACAAACAACACGCTATGACGCGAACTAATTTACAGAAAATATTAAAACCAATAAAAAGATGACAAAATGAAAGTTGTGAATAAATACGCCCGACTAGCGCCGCCTCTGCAAACGTCGCTACCGTATTTCATTCACTTATGTTACCACCATTGCCATGAGGCATATTGTGTTGAGATTGTCCTGGTTGTTGATGATGATGTTGAACTGAAGATGATGCTGCTGTGGATGACGACGATGATGCCGGTGCCGATGAAGATGTAGTGGCTGCTGACGATGTTTGCTGCAACGATTGGTTGAGTAAGGCCAAATTACTGGCCTTCATGCGGGCTATAGTGGTATTTGCCACCCCTCCAAAAGCTGAGAGACATGGTGACATACAAGGCGTTGAGCAGAGGCTATTACTGATCTCACACTGGTCAAGTAGGCGGAGTAGCTCGTTGGTATCGGGTCCGCCATTGATTTTCTGCGCCTGGCTTTCATCTTTTTTGGAAAATAACGACAGCGCTGTTGTGAGATCCCACATTTGTATGTTGCCATTGCAATGACCTGTCAATATGAATCGAGAACCCATACGTGAGCTAACCTCACATTCATGGACACAAAACGATGTTATCGACGATCCGTCAACCGATTTGATCACACAAACCCGTTCACCATTCGAAGCCAAACGCACATAAAGTTGATCAGTTTCGGGTACAACTTTTTGCACAAATATTTGCTCATCATAATCACCGTAAGGACCGAAATCATTGCCAGCAACATAACTATAATTCGATTCAGTAGCTTCCAAAGACACGATTTTAAAGGAGGCCTCCGGCGTTGAACCGGGTTGTGTTGATAACATGCCACGGAATCTGGTTAGACTCCATGTCCGCACATGATGGTATTCACTACACACAGATACCAGATATTTTTCAGAGAGCATAACTTTTGTTACAGGACTCTGATGAACTGTAAACGTTTCGAAAAGATGTGGACCATGACCAGCGGTTTCGGGATGCTGTACAATAATACGTACGGCACCACTCTTTGTGCCATATGCAATTTCTATCCAATTGCCACTAATGCCTATAGAATAATTATAAACCACATTAAATAGAAAATGCAACAAAAAAACTGTAATACGGCTTAAAAATGTGCAACTTACTTGAAGTTTTTGGTGTTAAATACACAGAAATTGCCGTTATCGGATCTAAATTTGGATCTTTATATAGTTCAGTAACCAGTAAATCATTGTCCTTCATGCGCAAGGGAAATTTTTGCATATCTGTAAAACGAATGTGATCATTAGGTTCCTAAAAATATTACTTAAACATGTTATTTAATCATTAATCATTAATTTTTTTAACTAAAAAGTTTTTGACCTTGGGTCTTTGAATTTTGACCATGTTTGGTAAACACATACTCTTTATAGTTTTTTCAACATTCCCTTTTTTTCCTTTAAATTTCGAAAAACTTTAAATTTCGAAGAATTCACGATTTAATTTTTTTAATTCAAATAAAATTTACTTGGTCTGTAACTTTAAATACTCTTATTTTATGAACATGTGGTCGAATTTTTTTAATTTAAGTTGCATTTACATAGGTATATTATGCCCACTCTAGACTACATAATTAAATTTTTTTTCTTCTCAAAAAATTAAATGCAATCTAAAATCCTTTTGAGTAATTTTAAAAAAGTATTGTAAATATTAAATAGAGAATGAATTCAACCATTTCTCAAAAAAACATAAATGGTTAAGGTTTCGAGTTTTAAATTTTTTTTTTTTTTTTTTTTGTTTGGGTAAAAGTTCTTTCTTAAAGAAGTAATTTTTCGAAGCAAGTAGTCGTAAACGTCATATATTTAATTTGCTAGTTAGATATACTTGAATAAAAATTATAGCAATAAATTTTAGTGTACTACTTCTTTGCATATTGAGTTAGATTAATATTAAACATTCTTTAACTTACCTATATAATATATGGAACCATTGTTACAACCCAGTAGTAAGAAAGAACCCGCCGAATCAAATGACAGAACTGGTACCAAATCCTGTATTTGCCAATGTTGGGTCATTGCATGCCAAACACCTATTTTTCCCGACGATGACAAAGCTACCAATTGGCTACCAATAAAAAACAAATATTCTACTCGTACATTCAAATTAAATGTACCGATATCGGTTTTATTCCCTCCCTCATGGATACTCCACAAGCGTATCTGACTGCCATAAGAAATAGCTACCATTTTACTGGGTATGGGTTCAGCAGTGGACATATTAACCTTCGAGTTTATAGCAATCCGTTCGATTGTGGAGTCTATGTAGGGAGAAGTGAAAACCAATTGCCAGCCATTGGAATCTTTGACCCGATAGCAGGCCACAAAATGAGCATAGGCCACTGCAAACCAATTTTGATGAGCCTTAATGATTTGTACACGCAAGGGATCAACCCAATTAGAACTGAGAGTGGGCGAGAATACTAAACCGACATCATTACGGATTAGTTTATTTAAGTCAGCTGATGAATTTCGAGAATGACGCATAAAATCTAATGAAGGATTTCGAGAATGTTCTCCACGATTGTTGGTCGGCCAGCAGCGGCTGTCTTGTGATGTCGAACTGCCACGACCTAATCGTAAATCCCATGAAGAATTACGCGAATGAGAGCTATGGCGATTAGAAACCACATTTGAAGGTTCTGGTACACGCACCATTGAACCTGGACGAGCATTTGAACCTGCCGCAGCAACACCCGATGAAGTGGTTGGCAAGCATTGTTCCAGGGGTACCGGAATAGCAGATGAAGATACCGCGTTATTACGTGGAGAATTAGAGTCAATGGAAGAGCACCCCTGTTGTTGATTTACAACAATATTATCATTTGGCGGTATTGCAGGAGCTGGTAGAAAACCATAGAATAAAACATCACCACATGAGGAATGATTCAAATCTTCACATAATGCCAAACGCTTTACCAACGGGGTCAACCCATAATATTCTGATTCGTGGCGCAATGCTCGTATTTCACAGTTTTTTATATCAATTTCCTTTGTTCGTAAATAATTCAAAATTATGGAGAATAAAGATGGATCTCTATCTATAAAAATTGCTCCAGTTTCATCTTTCAGGCTAGATATGCGACCACTAAGTAAGGCGGTAAAAAATGTATCTGGTATCCAGGTAAGTGTTTGACGTGACGTTGAAAATCTATTATTTCAATTAGATAAAAGAAAATAAATTCAATTAGAACACAATACATACATCATTATTATTGTCGTCATTATTTTTGTGTGATAAGTGCATCAACTAAAATTCACATTTCTTCACTCAAAACAATAATAAATAGTATACGCAAAATAAACAAAACACAACAATTTGTTATCGTAATTTGTTGAGGTCTCTCCACCACACAAATTACAATACATCAACGTAATCAAGAAAATTAGAAATAATAGTGAAAACAATAAACAAAATAAATTACATATTTTACATTACCTCTGACCCCCTACATTTAGATTAACCAAATCAGCACTATGAGCAAAGTAGGACATCTCTCTTAACTGTCCCCACTTTTTTGTGGCTTCTGTATGGGGTCTGTTCTGCTCTGCTCACTCTGCGTACGTATTATTTTGTTTACTCCGCTAATCGTTTCAATCTTATTCAAGTGCTAATATGTAAATGAATTTCGCATTTAAATAAATTTATTATGACTAAACATTTAACTTCCAGTATTGTTTTATTTTTGGAAATCCACATATGAAAAAAATTAAATCAATGTTTCCTACGTTGTTGACGTTGTTGCATTTTACTCAGTGTTGGTAATTTAGCGATTTTCCGTAAAATTTAGTTACTTTGATGAATGTGAATATCGTCACTTAAAATGCAAACTGACGTATTATCAAAAAATCTGAAATTTACTTTCTTCAATTTTCAATCAATAAAACAGCTGATTACATTTTTGTTTAACAATTTCTAATAAAATTGCTTTTAAGTTGCGTGCAGCTTACGTCAGAGCTTTAATTTTTTGTAAATTTTGACAAACAGGATAGTAAAATCCTATCAAGAAAAACCTAATCGTGTGGCTGCAGTGTTACTTAGGACAATTCAAAATAAATATTTATTTTTATTTGATGATGTTTGATACTACAGAACACTTGTAAGAGTAAATCAAACAAGTTTTTGCCACAAATAGTGGTTACATTTTTTTGAGTAAATATTTGTCATGTGTGACCCTACCTTAAGACTTCCAACGTCTAGGTCTTCAGTATCTAAAATCTTTTTTACGAGCAGACAGTCATTACTTTTAAATCAAAATTTAAGTGTACACGATCAAGTTTTTTTTGATAGTCTTTTACATATACTGTTTGTCAAAATTAACAAAAATTTAAAGATGTACGCAACTTGTAAACAATATTAGTCAAATTGTTAAAAAAAATGTTCAGCTGTTTTCTTGATTGTATATTGAAATACCAACTTGAAAGAGAAATTGAATGCAAGTTCGTTTCAATTCTTAAAAGTGTGAGTGTATTTGTAAAGAAGTGTGAGTGTATTAAAACTTGAAAGGCAAAACTTGACCGCGTTGATTTTGACAAACAGTATATGTAGAAGACTATCAAGAATAACTTGATCGTGTGGCTGCAGCATAATTAAAAATATTTGATTTGATTTAGCGATTTTAGAAGAAAAAGTTAACAATATTGACATTACTGACGAAAAAAAATGTTGCCAGGTATATTAAGTGTAATTCGATTATTGTCGACATCGAATTTCGGCGTCCGAAAACAGTTTTTTCGTGATCGATTACAAATTTCGATTTTATTACTGAAACCGAAATATTTACTTAAAGTTATATGTACTCTGTGATGCAAGTATGGGAAATGTAGTATTGTCTACTTTCGGAACAAATCAAGATCCCAGTAACAGTTTATATTTTCATTTTTTTTCTGTTAATATTCATATTTTCTGTATTGCGAAGGGCGACCGGCTTCGCTAAAATCACTTTTTTTAAGTACTGTCACATATTTTCTAAAAGGAATTTTTGGTTCACAATGTTAATGAACAGTACTATATTATATATCATATTAAAGGTATTTTTAAGCACTATTCAATAATGCCAATAATGATCAGATTATTTTCTAATATATGAGAAATTTACTATTATATATATTGATTTTAAATTCCTATAACTCCTAAACTAAGAGAGAGCAGACAAACATTTTAACGTTATTGTGCTTAATTATAAGAGAGCTATCAACACCAAAAAAATTATTAAAATGCAAGCAGGTTCGCCGAACTTGATTTATACCAAGAAAAATATCAATTTTAAAATAAGTCATTGCTTCTAATGAATTTTGTAGTTAAAAATAATATATTTTAAAAAAATTGGGAGAGATTTGGATCCTCTATTAGCAAAAATCCAGATTAAGGTAGGTAAAAAACCTGAAATTTTAATATAATCTAGCTATGTTTTTGTAGCTTTCTTGTAGATTCTACATATATAAAAACCTTTCATATCGGATCGAGAACAAAAATTTGGCATAATTTTTTTCATTTCCCCCACTGTATATGTTTTCAAAATGGAAGGAAATCATTTATTTTTTTCTAATTACTTTCACGAGCTACCGACATATTTTTCTAGCAATTCCTGTTTGCGTTTTCTAAGTAATGCATCTTCTATATCTTTTTGAGTTGGAACGGGAACATGAGCAGTGAACTTAGGTGCAAGTAATTCCATTGGATTTTCTTCCCTTCGAGAGTCCTTTGCATCTTCTGCTGCTTCACGAGCAGGTATTGATAGTGGATAAATATCATCATCATTGTCATCGTCATCCATTTCAGCATGACCATCACGAGCCATTTTTTCTTTCCATTCACGAACCGCTGTTTGAATAGCCAAATGTTCAATGCGATCTTCAATTGGAATTAAAATACCATCGTCATCATCTCTATAGCCATAGTACTCAGCATCTATATCTTTCATGAGTTCCGCTCTGGTTTTACGTGGAGGCGGTGGTGGTTCTTGTTCGAACAATTCCCGAACGCCTGGCAAATCTTTAGCCGCTCCAAAGTACTTGTAGCCTCGATTACCGGGAACCTCACGGCCTTCGGCATCAAACATTTTGGGACCATAGCGACGATAATGTGGGCCTCCCAAGGCCGATATTTGATTTTCCCAGTGACGTTTTTCTCTAAGTAGTTTATTTATTTCATCGTTTAAATCGCGTATGCGAAATTCACCAAGACCAGCTGCAAGTAGGAAAAATATTAGATTGGTTTATTTACAAATCAATCGATTCTCAAAATCTTACCATTTTGTATTTGAGCAACTTTGTTAGAAATTTCACGAATGATTTCTAAACGATATTTTTCACATTTAGGAAGGTCACTACACTCCGAAGCCAAATACGGTCGACGATCTTTTTCACCTGATTCAATTTCTTTAGCAGCACGCCAACGAGCCAATGTGGTCCTAAAGAAAATTTTGGTTTAATTTTAACGACTTTTGTTATTATTAATCTGACAATACTTACATGGCCTTTTCAGCATTGCGAGCCTATTAACAAGTAATGTTATTATTATAAGCATAATTAATAAAATTAAAATATATTTACCATGTTTTTTTCTTTGTGCTATTTTTAATAAAACGTTTTGTTTACAAAATGTTCAGCTGAAATATAACCAATCAGTGTTGCAATTATAGTGACACTGCTTTACCGATAGTAAAATATCCCTTTTCCCAACAATGAATTTGCTAATTTTATTTAAAAAAAAAAATGATTTAATATTACGACCCGAAATTATGTTTGCAATTCAGATATTTATTTTAAGCTACAAAATTAAAACTCTGCTATATTTTATTAGTAAAAACATAAACATTTCCATTGTTATATAAATTGGTTCAAAAAGCTCGCATTTACATATCGATGTACATTTAAATATTACATAATTGAAAGTAATCAATATAAATTTTCGCTAAAATCTGCAAAATTAGTAATTTAATCCTTTTAATTACCATATAATATATAAATATGTATATCAAATTGGCATTTATATATATTTGGCTTATTCGGATCCGACTTTTAAAGAGTTTGTTATTGGAAATATCTTATTAATTAATACAAACCTTAATGGAGGTTTATTTCCTTTATTTTAGTACATACATCAATATTTTAAAAACATAGATATCGTAAAAATAACAAAATTTACAATTATTATTATTTCTTTAAACATGAGTGGTAATTTTCACATTTTTGATTTATGGAGTCGATATAGGTCTTTTAAAATAAATATTCCGAAGCTCCCAAATAACATACATACATAATTGATACATTGCTATTCAAATCGGGAAAATCGACATATAGAAAAAAAATTTTGTTTGCCCTATATCAACATAGACAATATGGATATTAAATTATGGGAATTTTTAAAACACCTCTCCCACAACGTATACAACGCCATAGAAATTCGGACTTACAATGGGAAAATATGAGAACAAAATTGTAACCTAAATTTTTTTCAACAAAATAGTTTTTCCCAAACATTTTTGAATGACCAACAATTTTTTTTCACTATCAAATGTTTTTTTATTAACGATTTTTTTTCACCGAAATTTTATTCCCAAAAATTTTTGTGTGAACCAAAATGGTTTTTATCGAAAAAAATTGTTTCCATACATCTTTTTATTACCCAACATTTTATTTTTAAAATTGTTTTCAATCTCTGTTTATAAATATACTTTGATAAATGGTATTTATGAGTCTGCAGAGTGGAATGAAGATTTCTTACTTGTTTTTTTACTAATTCTTGGTAAAGACATCGAAGGAGTTGAATTTTAATAATTTTTTGTTTGTTAAATATAGAAAAGTTTGTATTTTTGGCTGGTTTAAAGTTATGTAAATTCGATATAATGAATAAGTTAATGCAAATAATTTAAAATTGATTATAGATAATACCGTTTATATATTGCAACTCTGACTCTTCTTCTTATTATTTTTCAATCATAAAAAAATTTCCCATACATTTGATTCCCGCCTGATTTAATTTGTCGCAAAAATTCGTCAAATTCTCACGCATTCTACAACAAACTACCAAACAAAAAAGTGCAGAAAGGTATTGTGAAATTCAGGAGAAAATAAAAATAACTAAAAAACTAATTCGTTGTGGATTGTAAGAATTTTAAAACAGAAAATTAAATAATTTAACTATTTTGTCAAAGATTGTAATAGTTGTAAATCGAAAATGCCTGGCATAGCTTCTCTTTCGAAAGGCGTCATTCCCGTAAGCTTATTACTTTGCGTTGTATATTGATTTAGGCGACAAACTTATTTCATTCTATATTTTTGCAGCGCATTATGGCTGGGGAGGAGGTCGATTCGCCGGTTCTACAAATCCTGTGTGCCAAACGAATCAGAGATTCTGACCGCTTGCGTTTATTGATCTCAGACAGTCAATATTTCAATAGCTTTGCGATGCTGGCGTCGCAATTGAATGGAACATTTGGCGATGGCAAACTTAAGGATAACTCCATTGTCAGAGTTGACAAGTACATTACTTCCGTGGTTAATAAAAGTGATGCTGGAAAGTAAGTATAGACATACATATATATGTATATACGAGTGTTATATACATGGCAAAATTATTTGGGGTTGTACATACAGGGTGCTTTCACTCCTGCAAATAAAAAGTTTAGCGTTCGAAAAAGCAATTTGCCATCATTGCTTTACGTTAAAAGTTTTTTAATGCAAAAAACTTTACAAAAAACAACATGTATGTTGTTTTTGTAAAAATATTTTCTAGCTGTCAAATAGCTAAACACAACAGCAGACTGCAAAAATCAAAAATGGGTGAAAATAAATAAAAAACGTGAAATTTACTTTCACGGAGCACACCAATTTATTTATATTTTTTATATGTTGATTGTTTAAAACGATCACTTTTCTACCATTTTATATGTTTTCTTAAAAGAAACAAAGATATGTAAACAAACTTTGACAGATAGAAGTGAAAAAACGTATCGAGTAAAAAATAGTCAGCTGGCTTTTTAACGTCACCTGTAGTAAATTCGCCTTAATCATAGAGAAATATACATAGAGCGGACAAAATTACTCTCTTTTCACACTAACGGGCGTAGCAGTGTTGCCAGGGGTAGTTTGGAAAAAGCTACAACCATAGATAAAAACACATCGGAAACTCTCCTGTCAAAGACCTAACTCAGTTGTCAAAAACCTAAGTGGTGAGAATGTATTAGTAAAAAAACTTTGTGAAAACAAAAACAACACTCGTATGTGTAAAATTTTTGAGTAATTTTTTTGTTTGAGTTTTTTCTAGTTTTCGCTCAATGCATACATAGAGCGGAAACAAAAACATACGAGTGTTGTTTTTTTTACATAGATTTTTTTACTAATACATTCTTACCACTTAGGTTTTTGACAACTGAGTTAGGTCATTGACAGGAGAGTTTCCGATCTATGTGTATTTATCTATGGTTACAACCACAGAGAATATACCTAACTCAGTTGTCAGAAACCAAAGTGCTGAGAATGTATTAGTAGAAAAATTATGTGAAAACAAAAACAACACTCGTATGTGTGATTATTTTGAGTAATTTTTTTGTTTGAGTTTTTTTCTAGTTTCCGGTTCTTTTCCTGATTTAACTCATTTAAAAAGGTTTTTTTTTAGAGTTTCCAAAAAACCGAAGAATTTTAAAACCGCGCTTTCGGTTTTAAAAAATCGAAAACCGATCGGTTTTTGTTTCTTTTTCGGTTTTGTGATAACTTGTTAAATATTAAGGGCCATTATTACAACTTGCCTTTATGTTCGTAATAGTAAAAGATAACTTTAAGTAATAGAAAAAGGTAGCTTTAAAGTTAACTTTTACTATTACGAACATAAAGGTAAGTTGTAATAATGGCCCTAAGTGTTATAGAAACAAAATCAGTTGATAATATAGGAAATGCTATACAAATTTGAATTTGTTGAATTTTCTATAAAATTGAACCTAGAATCAGGAAATTACTTTGATTTCGTATTTGACGAGGGTTCTAGTGTGGAAAATTGGTACTTTTTCTTCTAATGGTACTTTTTATTATATTAAATTATTTTACTTACATATATGTATGTACCTATATTAGGCCGGGTCGATTTGTATGGACGATCAAGAAGTAAAAATCGTATAGCAGAAACGCAATCAACGGAAAATTTTAAGAAATTTTTCCCAAGAAACCGTAATAAACCTAACAAGTAACAGACCAAAATTCGGCTGTGTCGAATCTTATATAACCTTCACCTAAGTATACATATTTACGTACATTGCCTTTACCCATGCAAAACTCTTCATATAGCAACAACAAGAAAAAATCATAATATATCAGATGCAATTGCAAAACATCCGATAATTATATTCACACGTTGAGTGCTCACCAGAGTTGGGGGTAGTGCACTAAATGTTGAGTGCAATCAACATTTCACTAGCACTAAATATTATTTTAAAAAATATATTTTTAACTAATTTTCATCAGCTTTAGTGGTAGTGAAGCTTATATTTTTATCACTAATATTTTTTAGTGATAGTGACATTTTTTTAACTATAAATCAATTGAGTGGTAGTGTAGAAATATGCACTTAACTCAAATAGTTATAAAATTTAACAATAACTAAAAAAAAGCTTCAATAATTTTCTTTGCACTAATATATTCAAAATTAGAAATCATGAAGTTATTCCAGTTTAAACTAGAATATTAAATATATATATATAATGAAAAATAATTTTGACTAAAAAACTAAATAAAAATAATGACTGGTAGAAATTATAGGACATTATAAGATTTAATTTGTTAAAATATATATTAAAAATGGAAAATACAGACTTTGATAGCGATAACAGTATAATGGACCCTACATATGCATTGGAAGATACTCTAACTACATCCCATGCTTTAAAAAGAAAGGAAAATGTCATTACTTAAAGCAAATATTCGCTAATTATTTTCTGTGTTATGTATTGCTTATTTATCTTTTTATTGTAATTTGTGTATTTATATACCGCTTTTATGTTTTTTCCTAAAATATATTAACTTAAACTATGAATATAGTAAAACATTTCTTTGTTGAAAAAAATAGTGCACGAATATTTTTTTAACTAAAAATTTTAGTGTAGAAAAAATTATTTCATTAGGCTGCAAAAAAAATATTTTAACTGTTTTCAAAATATTATTAGTTGAAAATTTTTAACTACACTATCACTATTATTGAGTGAGGCTTATATTTTTCAATTCATCACTAAACATTAAAAAACTTAGTGAATAATTTTACACTACCACTAACTATTAGTGATAGTTAAAAATTAGTGCACTACCCCCAACTCTGGTGCTCACTGATAACTAACCAAATAAACACAAGAATTATTTTGCACAACTGTATGTTGAAAAAATAACAACAAACAACAACAAAAATTAAAATAAACGAAATTATGCATGCGTGTGTTTGATTTATAATTCTTATTCATTTCATCTCAAGGCGAATTTATATACATATATATAAATTCGCCTTGTTTCATCTCATTCCACATTGTAGAACAGAGGTAAATTCTCTCACCAACACATTCAATTCTTTATTTTGTTCAGTGCACCTACAAACAAACAAATACAAAAACTGAAAAAATAAAGAAAAAATCATACACTCGTGCCCATGCGCTTTTGTAATTGTCTCGTTGATTGGACAACGACTACTAAATTGTAAGAGCATAAAAATACGTGTGATTTGATTTTGCACAATTGGGCTATGGGCTATGATTCTGAATGAATTAGAATTTACAAAAAAAGTGATTTTAATGGTACCTTTCTTGAGCATTTTCTATAATAATGAGTCTTTATTGTACTTTATTTTATTCTAATAATACGTTTCGAATAAGAATCCACATAACAAAGAATCAACAAACATGAAACTAGAGACTTGTTATTCTGAATTAGTATTAATTCACAAAGGGAGACTTAATAGTACTATTTCTTTCTTTCAATTGGGGTGGCGAAGCGCAACTTCATCTGAAGCAATTATTGTAATACCATTTAACGGTCTAATTCATAATAACTTAAAACAGCTTTATAAGTCGTTAAAAAGAAAAAAATCAAAAAACTGTATTCATAAACGTTTAATAGTCTTATAAGTCTCTTATAAACCATTCATAAATTTGAAATATTTATTGTAGTTTCAACACTACAATAAACCAACTTTAAGGTATTCTTTTTACATTTTATCTAAAAAAAAGGGAATTTTAAAGATAATTTTTTATAAATTTGCAATAATAGACGATACTATTGCAATTGACAAACGTAATTTTAACTCCGCTGGGGAATATGTTCCAATATAATAATGTATGATTTTGTTTCAAATTCCTCCGGCAGTGAGCTATATGAGGTTCGCAAGTGAGTTTGATTGCCAGTTTTGTCATTTTCTTTTAACCTGTAACGAAATGTAGTAATAAAATGTGAAGACATTGTGGTAGGAGGTCCACACAATCTAATATACCCATTCCGGAATTAAAATTATCTGTTTCCTTACATAAATTCATTAAATTTTGTTAAAAATTAACAAAATGACAATAAAAATAAATTAATAAAACAAATTATAAAACAGTGATGTTTATTTTATCACAGAATATTCGTCATTCGAATACTTTTAATAATAATTTTAATAAAATATATAAAAACGTTTGTATATTAATACATTTTAGCTTAATATAAATTTACTAGAATCAGATATACATTTTTTATCTAAAAATTAGTTTTTATCTTCAAAAATGTATTAATATTAAAAACAAAAAATTAAAAAAAGAGAATTAACGAATATTTTATCCTAATTGCAAGCAACACTAACAACGAAAAAGGGGAAATAACTGAGAAGCATTGCCAGATTAGACAAAAAACAGAACATTACTTATTGTGGCTTTAACAAACGTTTATGAATAAAATACCTTTATTAAAGGTTTATAAAGCTAAAGTGATTGTTAACAAATTTGTGTTTTAAATCTACAATAAGGTTTTATTATGACTTAGACCGTAAAAATTTAAAGAAATCTTAAGATATTTTTACCGATCTGTTATTAGAGATATTGGATGAATCATTGGATGAAAAAGTTTGTTTCTCATTTCTAAATTTGGAATTTTTCTACAGAAAATAGATTAAAAGTAAAAACCGAAGAATAATCGTGGGTTTCGGTTTTAGGCCTTCAAAAACCGCGGTTTCGATTAAAACCGAACTGGAAACTCTAGTTTTTTTTAATTAAATATCTATATTTTATTAAAAAATATGTATATTTTTAGTCAGAGAAGAATGATCGCAGATTAAAATTTTTTTCGATTAAACTCATCTTTGCAACGTTTAATTGATGAAAATTCCTTGTAAAATGATAATTATTAATTAAATGTCACAAGTACAAAAATTAAAAATTCAAACCCGATTTTATCCTTATGCAAACAGCAATATCACAAAATATATATAACCAATTTTATTTAAATTTGTAAAGTGACCATGAACGATTGCGAATAAAATGAGCTTAATGCTTTCAAAACTAACTTAACAATCACTATAACAGGTAGATAACGCATACGAGTCAACATACTTTGTTTGAACACATTAAATTGCAGTTATAGCATATTTTTGTTGGTTACTACAAAACGTCGAATCAGCAATTTACTTTAATTTAATTGAATTAAATTTCTCCATAACATTAAATTGACATATTTTAATGGTGAAATTAACTTAATAAATAGTTAAAAATTCTAAAGAAAAATTTTATGTAGATACTATATAATAAATATAATTTATTGAATATTTGTAGGCGTGTTCTTATTATTCTGGAAATGACCGTTTTAAATTCTGGTGATGAAGTACAGCATAAAATTGGTGAACCTATCTCTTATACGGAAGCTTCACAGGAAAAATCAGCTCCAAAGCCAGCTGCTGCAGCACCAGTTGCCAAGAAAGAAAGCTACACTAATCAGAATAACAATAATAATACTATGGATCAAACACTAAATGCTGGCTTAACTCATCCCATTGCAAGCTTGAGTCCATATCAAAATAAATGGGTCATTAAAGCACGAGTTATGTCAAAATCTCAGATACGTTCTTGGAGCAATGCTAAAGGAGAGGGCAAACTGTTTAACGTTGATTTAATGGACGATTCTGGTGAAATACGTGCTACCGCCTTCCGTGAACAAGTCGATAAGTATTACGATTTTTTGGAAGTGGATAAGGTATATTTCATATCCAAATGCCAACTCAAGCCGGCCAATAAACAATATTCGACACTTAAGAATGATTATGAGATGACATTCTCAAATGATACCGTAATACAAGCATGTGAAGATGATGATGATACTGGTATACCAGAGATTAAGTACGACTTTGTACCCATATCCCAAGTGGCCAATTTAGAACCAAAAGTCGCTGTTGATTGCGTTGGTGTGTGCAAAGAAGTTAGTGATCTACAAGTCTTCACTTCAAAGAACACCAATAGAGAATTCAAAAAGCGCGATTTGGTCTTGGTAGATACCAGTGATGCTGCGGTTACCTTGACCATATGGGGTGATGATGCCGTTAATTTTGATGGTCATGTTCAGCCCGTTATACTCGTAAAGGGGGCCAGGGTCAGTGAATTCAATGGCGGCAAAACTTTAAGTTTGGGCAATGGATCTGTTATGAAAATAAATCCAGATATTCCAGAGTGTCATAAATTGCGTGGATGGTTTGATAATGGCGGTGGCGAAAATATCACAAATTCCGTTTCGGCACGGTAGGTTTTTTGTTTAATTGCAAGTTCTGATTTCAATTACACTTAATATGTACTCAATTCCAGAACTGGTGCTGGTGGCGGAGGCTATAGCACTGAATGGCGTACATTCCATGAGGCTCGTAATTTGGGTGCTGGTGATAAGCCTGACTTTTTCCAAACTAAAGCAGTTGTACATCTTATTAAAAGTCAAAATGCATACTACAAAGCATGCCCTCAAGCCGAATGTAATAAAAAAGTTGTGGATGAAAACAATGGTCATTATCGTTGCGAAAAATGTAATGCTGTATTTCCCAACTTTAAATATAGACTTTTGGTTAATGTAAGTATATTTGAATTATACCTAACCTATATGTATATTTCTCTGTGACAGTATATATTAGTATAAGGATGTGATTAGGTTGAAAGATCATTAGCCTAATATGGTCTATCCAAAAAATTAAACCGAATATCGTAATTTTATTTATAAGTTTCTAATTTTTATTTTTTATAATATGTATTTTATATTTAGATGAGCATTGGTGATTGGACTTCAAATCGTTGGGTCACATGTTTCAGTGACTTGGCTGAACAGCTTTTGGGTCGCTCTGCTCAGGAAATCGGTGATGCCATGGATAACAATCCCACTGAAGCAGAAGAAATATTCAGTTCCATTAATTTCCATTCATACATGTTCAAAATACGTTGTAAAGTCGAAACATATGGAGTGAGTAGTAAACTGATATTGTTTGATTTGGTTTATTCTACAAACATTTTATATTTTTTCTTCAGGATATGACTCGCAACAAACTGACAGTTCAGTCGGCAACTCCCATTAACTACAAGGAATACAATAAATATTTGATAAATAATTTGAAAGAATTAACTGGTATTAATAAGGCCTAATTTTAAGTATTTTTCTATTATTATATATGTTTGTATCTTTAATTTGATGAAATTTCAAGTAATTTTTATGTTTGTTATTATATACACGAAATAATCACATTGCTAAAATAAAATATATCTTTAAATTTAATATATTTAGTATAATTGTGTTTTAAACTGTCTGTTGGCTTTTCATAGCTATATAATTTACGTTGCATACTTTTAGGGTTTTTTGTGAGGCTAAATTTAGCGCCATCTATTGTTTGGCTTGCTTTTATTTATAATTTGAAATTTTTTTTTGAATAATATGGCATCTCCTGGTAGAATTTTGCTATGCAGTAACGTCAGTCTGGCAGCACTTGCAAGGTATACCAAATTCTTTAAGAGTATTGCCAGACTTTTTAAACGCTTTTTTTCATTTTTTAAATAGAAACGGTAAAAACAATAGATGGCGTTAAATTTATAGACATTGTGCCGCCCAAAATATGTTACAGCGCTTTAGCACCAAAGAGTGTTACCATACTTACCGATACTGCGTGTGTTTACAAAGATGTCACACATTTAGTTTTGTCTAACATAGCCTTTTCACATGCAAGTAACAGTTTGAAAAACTTAACACATTCATACTTTTGCACTAAATCAATCATTCATGCATGTGTAAATTTACACACGCATTGTGTGCAAGAGTATGAATGTTTTCAGTTTTTCGAACTGTTACTTACATGTGTAAAGGAAGGCTAGGTGTATGGATTTGCAAGTCGTTAAAGTTTAAAATTGTTCATTCGTTTTATTTGGTTAATTTATACCATTATTTTTTAATCGTTAATAAAATCAAGTTATGAACACTTTTCATTTTAATTTATTTATATATGTATATATATTAATATGCATATTACTATAGGTTTAATATGTATATGTGAATTTCATTGTTTAAACTTAATTAAGGTAATATTTTTTTTATTGCAATTAAAAGTAAAAACTATGATATTTGGAATTATGCATTTATTTGTGTTGTTTATACGTTTCACTTAATTTTTCAAATATATTTGACTGACTAGTGGATATCAATATATATTGGATATTAGAATGTAAGTTTTAAAATAAAATGTTAAACATAGGTATTCTCATATGTATGTATTTTATCAAATCTAAAATAGTTACAAGAAACAAATTAAAATTATGGTATAAAAAAGATTTACATTTTTTTGTTTGTTTTTTTTCTTCTACTAAAATAAAATATATAAAAAAAGTTCTTTAGTTTTTATTTTTTATTAGCAATACATAATTTTAAATTCATGTACGAATAATACAAAATGTTGTTTAAACTATTTTAACATGAGTTTTATGATTATAAAGTAATGCCTGCATTGCACAATATTTCGATTTTTAATTCTATATATAATTTTTATGTAAACTACTTAAATTTTTATATAAAAAATTGTGGTGTTATAATATTTTCGTTTTTAAAGACTTTTTTTGATTTAAATTTATTTCTTCAATACGAATTTCACAACTTTCGATTATATTTTTCAATATTTTGATACTTAATTATTGATTGGATTATATTTTGTTGCTGACAATTTTTCTTGAGTTAGGAATAGAAACTTTTTGATTAAACTGTGGTTTTCTTAATAATTTTTTAATTAAATTTATGTCTATTATTTGTTTTTTTTTAGTAACTTTTTAAATTTTAGTTACAATTCCAAAGAATAATTATTATGTATTTTTCTACTTAACTTTTTTCTGTAAATTTTCTTTATATACGCATGTTTGTGAAGACTTTTTGAGAAGACTATGACTTGATTTGGAATATTTTTGAATCGTTGGCATAATAGGAAAATAATATAACTAATGCATGTTTATATATTTTGTAACAAAGATTTTTTTTATCGAGCTTAAAAAATAATTGGCATATGCATACATATTTGGGATGTTTATATTTTATAATGGACCTACTAAACCAATAACTATAACAATTACTTATGAATTTTCTTCCTGTACTGGTTAGATTGACAGATTTTAGTAAGAATTATGTTTTGTATGGCAAATTTCGGGAATACATCTAAATTTCTACGGAATGAATGAATAATAATTGTCCCGTATTAGTCTAAATTACATGATTCTGAATTTATTGAGTATCTTTTATTTGATTTATTTAATTATGGAAATGTGAACTTTCGCACAAAATTACAACAACAAGGGTAAAAAAACAATGACGTGAATACGTTCAATATTTTTTTTTTGAAACAACTAGGCGTTAAATGAGATAATAAGACTATTCTCTTGATTATATCGAAAGCCTGGAAATATTAACAGTTTAGTGGTAATGCTTATTCCGTAAAACTTTAGCTTAATGTCACCTTATTAAAAAAAACAGCAAGGCCGGCAAAATAAATTTTGGGAATATAATTGGCCCTTTTACTTAGTATTTGTGCAAATGGAAGTGATAAAAATGTTTTTAAAATTTGACTGAATTATGGAAAAATTAACATCTCTTTCTTAATAAATCAGAGGACGAAAAACTATTTTCCTTATGGGGATGATTACGATATTATATTTTATTATCATAGGGTAATGTCAAAATATATCAACCCAAAATTGGAGTTTTACTCGGATAATTTTGTAAAAAATTATAAATGTTTAGAATAGAATAACTTTGAAACGCGACATTCAGTTATCCAAAATTTTTACTTAGTTTTATCTTTACAAATATTTAAAAAAAAGTACACATATATCTTTTAACAAAAGGTTATGGTTAAAAAACAACTACCATAACTTCAGAACTTATTGGGATCCCAATTTGTAATTTTCATACAATAATTATAATTCAGTTGTCTATTTTGTGTAAAAAAAAATAAGAAAATTAAAATATCCGTTTTTGAGATATCCAATGATAAACGACATTTAATTTCTTTTATAAAATAAAGATATAACCTAATAATATATACTTTGAATTTAAATAAAATACTAATGTAATGTATCCAACCTGGGTCGAAATATAGTGTAATTACCCCATAATATCGTTTTCAAATAGTTTGCTTCCAATAAAATAAGTAAAGAACCATAAACATTTCGTTAGCTTAGTATGCAAATGTGCTGAGTCCCTTTTCACAAATTTTATAGAAGACACAAACAAATAGGTTTTTAATAGTTTTGAAATTTCATTACATATTAAATATGATTTATGATAATCATTTATCACAGTTTAGAAGAAGTGCGTTGGCGACTTACAGGTTCTTTTTTGGAACTTAGCACGTTTTCTATTACTACTTATTTTGCTTTTTTTTAGTGGACTTTATTTTTATCAATTTATTTGATTTTAAGTCTCTATTGTCACTAAAGTTGCATTCAAAAGGCGGGAGCAACATTTTTGATATTAGTAGTCGAGATCGTAATAGATTTCAAAATTATCCAATATTTCCTTAAGAAATTTATAATTTTAATTTTTTTTTTTTTTGGTTCAAATTTAAGGAATAAAGCAGTAATTAAAATAAATTTGACTCTATTGTTTTTTTTAATAACGCAATTCCATATGACTGAGATAATAATATTGCAATTTTTACAAAATAAAATGCACTTTTGCATACGACGAAAACAAAAACGAAATAATTGTAAACTTTGTTTTGTACTTATTCTAGCGATTTGTATTAAAGTTTTGTATATAAAGTGGAGTTAGCACGACTGTAAATTAAAACTTTTCAAAAAACAAAATACGAAAGCTGAATGAAAACAAAATACGAAAGCTGAATGAAAACAAATTTATTATTATTAATTAATTTAATATATACGCGAACATATGTATGTACAAATGTTATATTTGGTCAATTCACAACGTCTCTTATCAGTCATATTGTCATAATGTCCTAATATATCAGACTCGGCGGCTCGACTTAACCGACTCTTAGGCATTCGGCGCATGTCTCTGCTGGTTGATTACGATAACACAATAAACATAGCATACGGAGTAGTATTATTTTAGGAAATTTTTTGCTTGAAAAGCAATAAAAACCATTGTGAAATATTAGGACATTATGACAATATGACATTATAAGAGACCTTGTGAATTGACCAATTATATTTTCTTTCAGGATTTTGTCTTATTTTATCAAAATAATTATTATAACAGATAAAAAATATAATTTTTGGTATTAAATACAATAGCATTCAGAATAAAATCAGACGACTTTACTACCGTTATTTTTGGAAATTATAAACAAAAAAGATTTCATGGAAAAATGATATCATAAGGAAAGGTACACTTTAGCCCGTACATACTATCGTTTATGGTTCGAGAACGATTATCACATATGCAATTTCATAATCTTTTATCAGAGTTGTTGTAATTTTGAATGAAGCATTTTGAAAGTATTTAGTTTCAATAACTTTTTGTTTTAATTCATGTCTTTTAAAATATGTACTAGTCAGGTTTTCGTAATTCATTTAATCCACATGGATACAACATATCCATAAGCCTTTATGTACGGTTTTTTCTTGTTGCCACATATATTATGAGAGGAATCTGCTCGTGTTCTGGCTTGTAAACTTTATCAATAGAATGGCATTATACTAGTTTTTTAAAAAACGTTTCCTACTTTTTATGATTATATATTATCTTGTTGTATTATTATTTTTGGTTTAATAGTTCAATTGAGTTTAGATATTTTGGATGCACTATATGTATGTATTTAGAAAGATTATTATTTTTATATCCATGTATTATATCTTTACTTACGTACAATAATAATTGTATATCTTCTTATTTGCTATTTGATTTTTGAAGACAGACGTTTAATTCCTTAAGCATGTCATCGCTGGCCATATGAGAAATCGGTTTGCGCATGAACGTGTGAATGACGACAACCATGTGAGTGTGGTGTGGATGCAAAAGCATTAATTGATGTGAATGATGCAGTTGTATTTGTGATTGTTGTGGTGTGATCTTGAGATTGAGATTCTTGTGAGAAGTACTCATGAGTATGAATTTCCGGTGGTTCGGATGGTTTGTAACGTGGTATTGTTACTGGAGCGGTCGCAGTTGCTGCTGTTCCGCCTGACGATGAAGTTTGCTGATGATGACAGTGGTGAGCATGATGCTGATGATGGTGATTATTGATATATTTATTAGTGTACTGATGTTGTTGCTGTGGTTGGTGTTGACGATGATGCTGTTGGTGTTTTGCATCCTGCAATATATTTTGCGATTGTGTTAGGGACCCTTGATTGTTTGTTTGGTCAATCAATGTTGGATTCTCATTGTATATGGTATTGAGCGTTAGAAGAGAGGTGGATGATGTTATAATGTTATTTGTATTTTTATCAATTTTAAATGTAAGTCCACAGGAACAATGTTCTATAATGGAATTTCGACGCGAAATTGATGATTCCATAGAAGTGGGTAGAGATGAGGGTAGAGTATGTACTTGCTTGTTTTGTCGTCGATAGTTGTGATTGTGTTGTTGATGATGCTGTTGAGCATTTTGCTGAGAGGATGAAGAGTGATGAGGAGAATGATGGTGGTGATGAGAGTAATGAAAGTTATATTTGTCTTGTTGCTGTTGTTTTGGTTGCTGATATTGACTTTGGTGAGTGAGATTTTGATTGGATGATTGTGTGGTATTGGTATTTAGTGTCAGAGATGTAAGTGATTGTGATGCATGTACGACTGCCTGTTCGGTGAACATGGTTCTAGTAGGTGGTGGTGAGGTTGTGGGCGATGATGATGTCTCTGTAGTCGTGTTTACTTCTATGCTAGATGTGGATGTTGGTGATTGATGGCAGCGACATATTGTAACTCAAAAAGTGTTGCCAACATCACCCTGAGGTTCATTGATGTCGTGTGCAGTGGCCACAGGTGTGGCTTTTGGTGATACATAGCCATCATTGTGGCCATTTTGTTGTTGATGTAGATGGTGGTGATGATGATGATGTAAATGGGAATGATTTGCGTTTTGTGCTTGATTTGTTAATAATGGTGGTGTAGATGGGGCCGATTCAATGGATGACTCATGTGTGGCTATGATATTCAATGATTTTGGAGGTATCGGTGGTGGCGGCATGGGCACTTCTTCCAAGTCAAATGAACTGGCGGAATTTTCCCGTTGATTGATATTTAATGAGTTGACGGCATAGGAACCATCCATACTGCCATTCGAAGACATGCGACAATGATCACGATGATGTACCGTACTTAAGGAATTCGAGGAAGATTCTTCACTTAGATTATTTAAATGATTCAATTCATGTGCACTGGCAGTTGATATGCCCGAATCCCGAAAATCATTGGGAGCATATGTAACATTTAAATGATTTAAGTCAGAATTATGACAGTTGTGAGTGTGAGTTAGAGAGTGTGGAGCCTGATCCGCCTCAGGATCATCAAAACTAATATCGACAACAGCGTACTTTTGATTATGTTGGTGTGATGTGGAATGTGGCCTTCGTGGCATACTTGATACCGGCGAATCTGTTGAAAAATCATTGAATATCATGGGATTTGAGGCTCGTTTGTCGGGTGTTATGCCTCTAGGTGGTAAAGGAGGTGCACCAGGAGATCCCGGCAAATTGATATTTCGTTTGGGTGGAACTTCAGGTCCATCTAATGACATGTTTGAACTAAAGTTTTGAGATCGAGGACGATTAGGTATAGGAGGAGCGTTCTGGAGTTCAACTCTTGTATCTCCAACAGTGCTTAAATTTTCTTTGCTTAAAGTTTGATAGGAATTATTATAACTAGTTGGTTCGACTGGTCTTAAAGTTTCACCAGGCCTAGTATATATTTCGTCGTGTTCATAATAATTTGAGGCTGATATCAGTGAGGTAGGTCCACTGTTGGTACCTAAACTCATGGTTCGTTTCTCTGTAGGCAATGGTGGTAGGGGTGTATTCACAATACTTTCAGAATGTTGCCTCTTTAGACGTCCCAAACCCGAAAGACTTTGTTTCAACTGTGAAAATCTCTCCAATAAACGATTGTGCAATGGTTGCACACCTGCGGGTGCTAGTTGGCCGTGTAATTCTAGAGCTTGGTCTAGAATTTGTATCTTTTCCAAAATTAAGGCCTTTAGTTTTTGTACATTGGCTTGTTGTCCCTGACCTTGGGGAGATTTAAGGAATTGCTCGGTGAAAAAGGCCTCTTGGTATTTACTTATACCACCCATTACGTTTGCATCTATAATGCCTTGTAAACGCATAGAGAATGGGTTTATATTACGTTTAGGATCATTACGATATTGCACTATTAAATCCCACAGTTCCTTGCCCACATTGTTCATAGTTTCGCAAGAAAATTCGACTGGGGTCAGTTCTTGCACTGATTTATGTTTCACCTCAAACCATCTCAATATACCAGGTAATGGACAGGCTATATCAAGGGTTGTGCGTTCTATCCACAACGACTTAAATTCGTTATCTTTATCTACAGTACCTTTGTAAATGGGACGATCTGATATGAAGCGACTAACATCATTTACTTCATAAAAACGAGCAATTTTCTCGGGAACTGTAACCATGGCAGTTTTTAAAGCTTGCGCATCTGCCACAGGACGCACATAACTAATTTGTATATATTGTTCAGAAGCAGTTAAGATTGAATTGTCCGGAGGACTATTGTTAGTTAAAATTTGTGCGGTAGGAAATTCGGTTTGTAAGCGTTGTGTAAAAGCACCAATGCGTTCATATTCCAAGCCACGATAAACGAATTGTTTGTTCTGAAATTAAAAAATGGAAAATTATCAAAAAGTTTATCATTTTAAAATACAAATAATACTTACTCTTACGAATAATGGAAATCCTAAACCATAAAAACCCACTCTAAAATATTCCGGTTCTGGTCGCAGTTGAGTTAAAATATTTTGAAAAAATTTCGCTTCTAATATTAAAATTTCACTTAGTTTATTATAATCGAAACGTCTCGTCTCATAAAGCAAAGCCAATTCTTTGCATAAAGGTATACCTTTTTCCCAACATTTACCTTTATCAAAATATTTGAGTATCTGAAATTAGACAAGTCAATAATTGTCAACATATACATTTTGAAAATGTGAATTTTAATTCTACCTGATGATATAATTTTTCTTTACGCTGCCATTCGGGTTCTGCTATAGTATCATTGGAAGGTATCACCATTGACTCACGATCCCATGCTAACATATTGGCGTATAGTTTTAAAGTAAAACCGGCCTCGGTATAGTTTTCAGCTTGTAAATGCAAATCATGTAATTTGTAAATATATCTGAAATGGTTTTGTTTTTGTTAATACATACATCCATCTAAAATATATTACTAAGTTTACAATAATAATAATGTTGAATTACCTCAAATACATTTCTTTGCGATTGATTTCATTTTTATAGAAATTCAGCAAGTTGACTGTGCAGGACATGCGCTTGTCCCGATTCTCTTCACCTTGCATTACGCTGCGATAATCCAATAATCGTTCTAGTAGACGTGTTACCGATGCTATAAAAGCAGTACCAGCATCCCTCCAGGTTGGATTTTCATTTTGAACTTTTTCAAGAAGACTTTATAAAATAAATTTTTATTAATCTATTAGTTTAAATACATGTTACAATGTGTAACAATTTTGCCGAATTAGTAAACTATTTACTATTTATTAGTAATTTAAAATTTCCGATATGTTTATCATTATTTATCATTATCTTAATTTATTACTTCCTGTGGTTTTAAACATTTCACTTTTAAAATATCAAACGTTCAAAATTAATATTTATACATATTGATAAGAACTTGTTGCAATTTTACTACTTGCTGCAATAAATCGATAAGATACTCGAATTTAAACACTGATTTTATTTGTTTATATGTTAACTATTTTATTTGTATTTATTTTTTCAACAACCAAGCCTATATTTTGTGGCTTATCGAGTTATTGCAGCAAGCCGTTTTATTAAAAAGTTTAGTTTATATTAAGTTGACAACTACCCCAACTTTACAGTAAAATCAATTTAAACATAAATACAATATCTAATATAAAACCAAATTTGTTTAAATAAAATATTCGATATTCCCAACTAAAAAAATAATTTAGTTTGTTTTATGATAGGGACGAAACGAAAAATTCCGATAAGAAATGATATCTTGAACCTTAACTCTTCTAAATTTGATATTATTATACAAAATTTAAAGTTCTCCAGAATTTCGAAATTCATTTCAGTTTATTTTTTATATATGTAGGTTCAAAGTTCATATTTTTTAATAGATGCGTGCAAAATATCTAAATAAAACTGTTTATAACTTTAGAACTGTTAGTTAGATTTTATAATTTGTGATCTCACATTAATGCTAAATCATCATAGTTTTTTTTTTTTTTTTTTTTTTTTTGAAATTTTTCCAATTTAATCTATAATGATATGAGCAAATCATTTGTTTTTGCGGATGATTTTTTCTTCTTTTTAGTGCGGGCTTAATGATAAATAATTTCCAGATTAGTGTTATCATTTAATATTTATCCTAAATTGGATGAACTCTAATAATCTTAGTGTAAATTTAAATAAAACAAAAACCAATAATTTTGATTTGCCTTGGCATTATTATTGACTCCAGCCTAAAATTTAATCTGCACATTAATTGGCTTTCTAAAACAACATGTGACATTAAGGAGACTTTATACATATACTGTTAAATTTTTACAAGATTATGAAAATTGGGCAACCCAATTATATTGTTGGTATATGTTATTTTATTCGTTCTACTTGGAAAATTCAAATTGAAGTATGTACCTCGAATTCATCTTTCAATTTTTGACCATTCGTTTAAAATAAGGGTCTGTCGTATTTGGAATCAATTAACATCGGATCTTATTTTATTTATTTATTTTATTTTTTATTTATTTTCAAAAAAGTGCCGTAAGCCTATTAAGGCCCAATTAGCAATACTACAATATTGTATTTATGTACATATAATTAAATTCAATATGAAAAAAAATTAGATATAACAATATATAATATAAAGAAAAAAATATTAAATACCCAATTATAAGCACAAACTAACCGTTAACATAATCGAAAATAATTGTTTGGGTGTCTCCAATAAAGTGACATAAAAGTATCAAGTATCCAGGTATTGATTACTGAATACAGAATATTTCCTACTATAACCAGTAAGTACTACTCCATAATTTCAGAGTTGTATTTTTCAGAATTAGAAATCGAAAAGGGAGAATTTAACAGACACTTCCATTAAAAATATGAAATTTAAGGAACATTTCCTCTAAATAAATATACAATGTATTCAAAAATTTGCCAGGAAAATGTTTTTAAATGCTAATAATGAGTGTGAAAATCTCCGATCTTGGTAAGAAATCATTGTATTCCACAATCTAGTGACTCTCAAACAAAACGATCGACTCATGATCAATGATGAATATCTAGGACATGTCAAAACATGTGTTCTACTTGACGCACCAAATTCAAATTTACGGATTAAATATGCTGGATTACCAGTTCTTAAAGTTTTTAAAAAAAATAGAATTCGTCTTAAGTCAATGTACTGTTCAAATTCACATCCCAATACTTCTTTTCGATATTGCGATACACTTTCTCTAACGTGAAGACCAAAAATGTAACGGACTACCCTGTTAAAGCACTTTCTTAATCTATCCAAATTTCTCGCCGACGTACATGAGTATATTTCCATTCCATAAAGAAACAGCGGCAAACATGTTGCCATTGCTACTCTATATCTAACTGTCAATGGTAAGTAATATGAAACACAATATATTCTACGTAGAGTACAAGATACCCTAGATATTACGAGGTTGATATGTTTATCAAAATTCAAATTATCATCAATAATAAGACCCAAAGATTTATAGTGCGTGACAATTTCCAAAGGTTCATTATCAAGCAAAATATTCATCGTTAAATTCGGGAATTTAGAGAAAAACATCTTAAACTATTCTCTTATTTTTACTTTTCACTAATATATTTAGTTTAATACATTTATAATTGAAATTAATGAAAATCGTTCTTGAACGAAAGATATCTTAAAAAAGGTTTCGAACATTTTCTTTCTTATTTTATATTGAAAAATTAAAATTTATTTGTTGTTTTCAATATAAAATAAGAAAGAAAATGTTCGTACGGATTTAGTGAGCCAAGCCCAGTATCTTCCAATTTCCAAAGATTTTCCATAAGTATATAAAATTCTAAATTTGGGTATATTTACTTTTTTGTGTATATTTTTATAACTAATTCACCAATTTTTATAAACATAGTCTTGTATTAAAGCTTGAAATTTTTTTTGTTCTAATGTATTCCTAAAAAACATTTTTATAAGCAAGTGAAAAATTTGTATGATTATGGTAGTTTAAAGAAAGATACATATGTTGAAATTCATGTTTCCTTTTTTGTTTTCATAAAAATTTTATTATATAATTGGAAAAATACGACAAGAATTGTAAATGGGATTATAAGGATGCAAAAAATAATGGTTACTCTTTAGAAAATTGGGTATAACTTTTATGAGATATCAAGGACACTTTTTTGGTTCAATATCATGTGTTTAAAAAAAGTACTTTTTTTGAACATGTATTAAAACTAGGGTATACAATGAGACCAATATTGGATAAGCGGTTAAAAGTTATATGTATAGAATTGAAGTTGAGCTATTTTACACCATTCTTCTACAAAAATTTGAATTTTCCACCTCGATAAAAACGAACTTAAAATTTTTGAGCAACTTCAAATTTTGTATTGTCGAACATTTTTGTTTGCTACCGAAAAAAAAAGGAAATTTTAATCCAAAACCCAACATGTATGCATTATAAAATTAATATGTGTAGATATGTATTTGATTATTTTAATATTAAACAAGAGAAAGTAAATAATATGTAGGTGATAAAAATAATAAAATTAAACACATAAATAAAATAAGCGATGAATGCAGTTTAAAATCTACAAAGCAAAATGATGATTTAATAATAAATTGAACTTACACTAAACTTAGATGTTCCCTTTTTGTTTGTGAAAGCATTATGGTTATAGAAAATGGTATATTTGTTTTTTATAAAGTTAGCAATGAATATATGAAAAAGCTATTAATTGTTAAGTTTTTTTTATTAATAGAACAAAACATAAAACAATTGCAAACAACATAAGATTTACAACAGACAAATTTTGTATATAGTATGTATTTATGTAATTGCTAGATTAAGTACTAAAATGGTATTAAACACTTACATGGTGCTGAAAAGTTCACGATATTCATCATCGCCCTTATTTTCACTTATTAATAAATCTAATTTATCAATAAGTTCACTTTCAACTAAACGAAATGATCCTCGGGCACTCTAAAGTAAAATTTACATATTTTTATTGTATAATTTATGTATTTGACAAAAAAATAGTATATGATATATACCTGCTCACACTGCATCATGTCGTAGAATACTGTTAGTGTAGCTTTTCTTAAAGCCGGTTCGGGTACTAAAGTGACTTCTAAAAATGGTCCCACCATTGAAGGTATGAAATGTAATTTTTGTTCTCCTAATTGTGACCACATGCTCAGTATTTGAAAACCCATTAAAACGCGCATATCACCATGAGAATGTAAAATTTTGCGTCTTTTTGGCTCACGATATTTTTCCAACTGTAGTGAGGGTTGAGTTAAGAATGTTACAGCTAAAGTAAAGTACGTCCACCATAGCTGGGAATCAAATGATTTCGAGCCCAAGAAGCGATATACCAAAGGTTTGGCAAACTCTTCCAAGGATTTGCGTAATACATCATTGCAGGCTAATTTCATGATTAACCAATCTGGCGGAAATACCAACCAATCTTGTGATAGTAGTTCTTCGAATACTAACAATGATTTGGCTAAAAATTCTTTAAGATCTCGAGGATCTTTATTGGGGCTTAATTCGTCCCAATAACGTTTGTAATGTGTTTCATCTAAGAGCTGTAGGAGGCCCAACAAACATGCCACAAGTTGTGGTAGCACAGAATTAGATCCTTCCAAAATGATACTAATAGTTTTAATTAAAATTCCCAAAATATTTTTACACAACGAGTCCAAGTCATGTTGTAAGGTATTTGTGACTTTATCTTTTTGTTCCTTTTGTAAATCGTAGAGATGTGTTAAAATTTCCGATAGAATTTCGGCACAAAGTTTTAATTCATCACGACGGCTTAGATGCATTCGTAAGTGTTTACATGCCACAGATAGGATAACAGTGCGAGAATCTAAAAAAATAATAGTTGAAATGGTGCTATAACTAACAAATTTAGTTTTATAGGTATTCCTTAATATTCACTTACCATCCTCGTGAAATAGTTCTCCTGATACTAAATCCTTTACTGCTTGAAGTTTTGCTTGCACCAAACGTATGGGAGCATCCCTTGGTATGGCATCTAACATATTACGAGCCAGCATACCCAATTCGGGCGCTGGAAGTGTATCTTTTAATTGTTCCAAAACAACACCAGTCGAACTTAGTAAAGCCTCCTGAGTGGGTATAATGACGTCATACGAAGGTACTGCTAGCATACCATTTAAAGCGGTGAATAATGAATGTAAATCTCTTCGAAATGAATCCTCATATTGGCCACCGGTAGCTCGAGCAAACAATTTTCGAGATTGTATCAAGAGTTTGAAAATATATTCTAAAGAACCAAAACATTTCTGAAACGGATCCGGATGTTCTGCTTTTGTCATAAAAACGGCCATATGCTCCACAGATGTTATCAGACCTTTGTAGACTAAAGCAGCGGCAAAATGATTTTCAATGTATTCATTCATGACAGGACGAAAATGTTGAAATTTATTGCTTTGCAACAAGCTAAATATGCTCACAAGGACATGGAACACTAAACCGGAATGTTGCGTGCTATTGCCCTCTTCATTGGAAAACATGGCAAAGAGGGCGTCCAAAACGTCTTGCAAAAATTTCACCAATTCTTCGTCATTTAAACGCAATACTCCAGTTAAGGAATCTTGTATCTTTTCAGGATGAGCTCGCCATTGCAGCAGTGACAGTAAATCAACATTTTGGGTAAGTTTGGTGGAACATAATAAAGACTTCATTACGAAAACTTCCTTAGAACTCCTATGGAATATTGAACTGCATTCTACTTTGGCATGTGAATCTTTTGGCTTACATGGTAATATCAAATAGTTGGCTGTCGTTAGTTTTGATGAGTCTTCACATTTATACACATACAATTCATGCTGGCCATCTGCCAATGTAGCACCACTGGGATCCATTAAACGAGCAAAACTAAATCCAAATAATTTTGGATCAGATTTTTCTCTCGTCGAACAATGGCGAAACTCAAATCTCACATGAGCGGTAGAAAACTTATCAATGGGTACACTTAAACGTAACATTTCATTCCAACAGGGAGCATTCTGATGATATAGAATCATTGACTTGTAATAATTTTGTGATTCCATACCAGAAGCACCCCATAAACATTCCGCAAGGATATTGCCAGCAACATCTAATACAACTACAGTGACAAGTATATTTTTAGCCGTATTTTTACCACCTCTTTCGAATTCGCCACGCTCTAAAGTAATGAACATATCGTTGCGTACATCACCGGGCATTATGACATCAGGGAAACCCATTTTCCGTGTAATGGTACTACCTTGAAAGAGTAAGGGTTGTTCTTGACGGGCTTGCCCCAAGCCACCATGTAACAGTTTGAGTGACACCACCACGCCTTGATTACTCTGACTGCCAGTGCTAATCGGTTGGTATTTACTGCTTGATTTCTTAATTAACAGCTCAGGTAATTGATGAAAATCCTTTTCATCATTGTTATAAACCAATTTAATATTGTGCTCTCTTTCTTCCGTTTCTATGGTGCTATCAAAATGACAAAAATCTCCCAACGGTAAAACACCCACCCCAAATGGTCGTCTATACAAGGCTGGACCATTGCAGCAGACATTATTGTTGGATTTTTCCGATTTCTTTACGGGTTCCGAGGGTAAAATCTTGCCAACACGCATTACCACAGCCACCAAATAGAGTTCATCATTTAAATCAGCCGCTCCTTTAGAAAAAAACAACAGTATTCCATTAGTATTAAACATTTGCAAATAGTCTCTGAATATAAATTTATATGTAAATATTCTTACCTAAATCTGTGAATACAGTACAATTACTATTCATTCTTTCCATATAATTGGAGTAGCCATCTTTAGAGATCTTTACTAAAAATCGTTCTGACAACGCTTTCATGTTATTGGAATCATATAAGTAAAAATAAACTTCTGCGTCATCGCCACCCGCAATGCGATAACCAAAATCTCGCATGCAAAAATACAAATGGTGTGTGAGAATTTTTCGTTGCGTTTTACGCCGTAATGTGCCACGACTCTGTGAAGGATTAAAATTTAATTAAGAAAATGAGTAAACGAAAACTATGTTAATATCTCACCGATGATGCTTTTGCATTATCTGCACTGGTAACATGAACATTATGCAAACCAACTATGCCAATATTATGTGGATCTACTGCTAGTGGTCCCACACGGGGTACTAAGTCAAGGCCAAGCTTTCTAGAAGTAAAAAAGGCATAATAATTTTGATAAGAAGTTATATCCAACATATTAATAAAATAGTACATATTTTAAAATTATTAAATTAGTAAAAAAAATTAATCAACATTTACAATTTAAGGGACGAAACGAAAAATTTCAATAAAAAAACAATTTTTGAACCCTTACTCTTTTCAATTCAATAATATTTAGTACACATGTATCCCATGACCACACAAAATTTAAAGTTCTCCAGAATTTCGAAATTTGCTTCAGTTTTATGCAAAATACCTAAAGTAAAACTGTTAATAACTTTAGAACTGCAAGTCAGAAGCTATTCTTTATTCAAATAATATCTCAAAAAAGCGTCATCCATTTTCAAAAGATTTTATTTAAATATAAGCCATTGCATGATTATTAACATACATAAAATTCAGAATGAGACAATAAGGCTTTCTCAAGATTGTTAAGGAACATTTTATGGTATCAATTTATATATTTGACATATTTATCTTAACATATTATATATTGCTATAATAATAATGTACACAATTTATGGATATGTATTATAAAATATCGTTTGGATTAAGGTTTTTGGTGATATACTCAGAATAATAAAGGACAACTAAAATATAGGCTTGAAGTTTTTTGACTATTCTTCGAAATATTAGAAAATTTGTATTAAATGTTTATTATATCGAGATCTCTTCATGGTACCTCTTTGAATTTTATATTTTTGTTAACAATACAATGACTTATAATTGATGAAATTTGAAGATATCTTTTGAGATATCCTTTGTTCAAGAAACATTTTTGGTTCAATATCCTGTGCTCAAAAGAAAATGATTTTTAGGAACATTTCCTGAAATTGGGGTAAAGCATAGTAAGACCAATATTGTGAAAATTGCCATTCTTATATAATATTTGAACTTTGAACCTCGATAAAAGAAAAATTAAAACGAATTTAAACTGTTTGAACAATTTAAAAATTTGTATGATCGTGGAGAAATTTGAACGGTTAAAGTCCGATGCCTTGTCGTAATGCAGTTTACAAATAATTTATATTCCGAACTTTAAAATAAATACATACTTCTAAAATATATTTGTGTCTTTATGACATAATATATAGCTTATATTATAATTCACATGATTTAGTAGAATGTACAATTCAATTTGGAGTGTAGAGAAATACATAGTAATAAATTTATTTATAACGTAACGTACATATATCCCCCGCAAACAAATATAAATTATGTGTGAACTTTTAATTTTCCACACTTAATACAAACAAAAAAAAAAAAAAAACTTACATCCATTCATCCTACTTTTATCTACAAAACAACATTCACAAATCGTGGAGAAGATTGAAGGAAACAAAATATATACTACCAGTACGAGTATGAACTATTTTGTAAACTAACACGTTTGGAAATTCGTTAAATGTAAAACCACAAGCAGCACTTCTTAAAAAACCACAGAAATCTAATATTTTGACATGTTACTCATTAAAACCTAATAGCATTCCTAAATATGATCTTACAAAGTAACAAATGAAAAGAGTTGGAATAGGAAAAAGGTATTTGAAAACCAAAGATAATGGTCATGATATATGTACGTACGAGTGAAGTACAAGGTATGTAATTTATTTTAGAAAATAATGATAAAAATAGCAAAAATTAAAAAAATTGGATATATACGAGTTTGAAAATCATTACATACACAAATAACAATTAATCAAAGAGATTAAATGGAAGAAGAAATGTTAACCCTTAAATGTAACCAGTTAACTTACTGGCACAAACGAGTAAGTATATAACTGGTGTGTACCGATTCACTCGTGTTTTTATAAGATTATTCCATTTATAACACATCGAAATATATATTCTGGGTTCTTAAAATATTCTCAGATGATGGTGGACTAAGGCGGCTGATCACATAAGTTTGGTATTGAAAATAAGCAAAATTGGAAATTTGGAATATACAATTTTCAAATTTTTCTATGAAAAATTATTTGAAAACTGAGACATACAAAGCAGGCTCCAAATTTTACATAGCTTGACAACATAGGCGAAACTGTCAAGTAGAACTACATCAAATCAAGGTGAATTAATAAGGTGAAGTTATGAACACAGCTGATTATTAATTGTTTGTTTATGTTGTGCTTTCGATTGTCAAACTTTCTTTATATCTTTTTTTTCATAAAAAAAAATTATTTTAAGTAGAAAATATTAAAAAAATATTTAAAATTTTGTAAATTGTGTTTTAACAAATAATTTTGTAAATAAATGTAAGAAAATACAAAAAACAATAAAATCAGATGAGTAGCAGTGAGATAGAATCCTCAAAAATCCAATGGATGACCAAAATAACTTAATTTTTTTGTTTGTTTTTTTTTTTAATTTTTCATGTGCCACAACATATTTTGACATTGCCAGTCATTTGACAATAACAAATATTGTCTTTGTTGTATTTGTTGCCGAGACGCTCTCATCAGATTAATATGTCTTGCATAGAGAAATAAACATGGAGCGGAAACTCTCCTGTCAAATACCTAACTCAGTTGTCAAAAACCTAAGTGCTGAGAATTTATTAGTAAAAAAAACTATGTGAAAACAAAAACAAGTAAGAGAGCTATATTCGGCCGAATCTTATATACCCTTCACCAAATTATACTTTAAAATAAAATTTAAAAAATTTTTCGAAATTTTTTTTTTAATTTAAAAATTTATATTTTTAATTTATTAGTTTAAAAAGAGTTTTTTGTGAAAAAAATTCGGGTTAAAAAATATTTTTCCCGATTTTGACCCATTGTAGGTCCAACCTTGTAGGTCCAGCCTTATATACATCGTTGAAATATCTATCAAAAATAGAGGTTATCTCGGATTTTTGCTCATATCTCCGTTATTTATGAACGGATTTTGCTGATTTTAAATAGGAAACTTCTCGAAAACATATCTGACAGAATTATTGAAGATTTGGATCCCGAAGATATCTGGGGTCTTCAGAAAATTGATTTCAACAGACAGACGGACATGGCTAAATCGACTCCGCTATCTATAAGGATCCAGAATATATATACTTTATAGGGTCGGACAATTATATTGTGGAAATTACAAACGGAATGACAAATTCATATATACCCTTCTCACGAAGGTGAAGAGTATAACAACACTCATATGTGTGATTATTTTGAGTAAAAATTTTTTTTAAGTTTTTTTTTAGTTTCCGCTCTATGATGTCTTGTACCAAATTTACAGAGAATAGAAAAATATATTAAATTAAATAAATAATTTTATTGGAAACAAATTGTAAATCGAACATATAGTTTTGATTCCCGATGTATAAGTTTAGAATGTTTGGGAAGCAATCAACTGAAAGCTGTTTCTTAAGTAAGTTTTGGCGCCGATTGCGATTTTTTTTTGCCATCAGATCATATTTTTTATATAATTAAATGAGTCAAGTCTCGCAGTTAATCATTAATTTTATTGGGAAAAAACATTGAGGGTATTTATTTCAAAAAAATTACACTCTGATTTTTTTACACTTGGTTATTATAGTTAGTTAAAAATACAACTTTTTGTTGAATTTTTTTTCTTGTGTTTGTTGTGTACAAGTGTAGAAAATGAATACCCTTATTATATATCGCAAGTTCATAAATAATCGCTTATCCCATAAGAAACTGTTTGATTTCAAACCCTTGTAATCCTATATATCTTGAATCGAATATTAATACTAATGAACTGTTTTATTTTATGTTTATTTGGTCTAGTTAAATCAATTATTTATAAAATACTTGACCCGGTGCGCTTCGCTACCCCTGTCGTAGTAAAAATCGGTTCAGCCGTTTAGTAATTATTGTTTAAGAACTAAAGGTACAAATTTTACCAGTTTTTCCCCCTGTTTATCCCTTTCTGGTAAAAGTATTGAAAAAAGTTATAGCCTATTGACGCTTCCAAGTAAGGATCTATATACGTTCCAAATTTCAATAAAATCGGTTCAGCCGTTTAGGCGTGATGCTCAAACAAACAAACAAACAAACAAACAAACTTACAAAGACATTTATATATTTATATAGAAGATATAGATTTCAAAGCTTATGTTGTGTCATTTAAGTGTTAAAGAAATATTCGAGCATAATCATTTTAATGAATTCTGGTTTGATTACAAAAATATTGAAAAAAAAATTAAATTCTCATAAAAAAAAAAATTCCCCTTTGAACTTGATAATGCACCACAAAAAAATGAAGCATGCATATCCTGTTCTTGTTTAATGTGTAAAAACGAAAGAAAAAGAAAAAAAAAAAAAAAAAAAAAACAATCTAAATCCCTATTGAAAACTAAATAAAACAAAATTCGTCATCATAATGATTATAATATGATTGCAGAAGCAAATGTAATAAGAAAAGTCATGGCATCTGCAAAAGTTGTATATAGTTGTATATGTATCCAAAGATATCGATGTAAACTCGGTATATTACCACATCGTATATACTATACGATGCAATAAGTATATGTATTATAGCTATAGTTGGTTGGTCTAACTAATATGTATAATGTGGCACCAGTAGTAACTGCCATACACAATACATGTATGTTTTATTGAATTGTATGAACGAACCTACCGACCGACCAACCGACCCACCGTCCGTCCGACCGTTGCTTGTTTTACCGGTATAGATACCAAACAACCAGGCCCCATAATAATCAAACATACAAGCATATGAGCTGAGAGTATGTAAGTATAAAGACGTCGGACGACATATGAATATCGTACAAGTATCGTATATTGAATATAGTTTGGCAGCTACCACTACAACTACCGTGCAGTTTTTTTTTTTTTTAATAATTTTTTGTTACTGGTTTGACTCGAAATGCTGCTGGTTATACGCTGGCGTTGTTTACCTGTCTTACGCAAAGACAGAGATAGCAAGTAGTCAACAACAATTCAAATTCAGATGTTGTTGCTGCTGCTCCTGCTGCTGATCATCATAAATGTTTCAAAAGGTATGTATGTATATGGTAATTGTAAAAGAAAAATACTTAAGTTTATGAGTATATATGGGTAATAAAGCTTTAAAATAGTTTTACACAATTTCTTATTTAAGTTTTTGTAACAGAATGAACGTTTTAAGAGCATTTAACACTCTCTTAAATTCTGTAAAAATAGTTTTATTCCTTAAACATTTTTTTCTGGAGATTGATTTTTTTTAAAGTGAAATTTATAAATTTTGTTTTTTATTTGAAAAAACCGATAAGTGGTTTATTAAACTTAGCGTTTGGAGAACTTTTAGTGTTTTTTAGTAAACGAGATAAAAAATATTTAAATTTATGTAGGGTTACCACCATAGAGAAACATAGAGCGGAAACTAGAAAAAAACTTAAACAAAAAAATTACTCAAAAATGTTACACATACGAGTGTTGTTTTTGTTTTCACATAGTTTTATTTACTAATACATTCTCACCACTTAGGTTTTTGACAACTGAGTTAGGTCTTTGACAGGAGAGTTTCCGATCTATGTGTATTTATCTATGATTACCACATTCAATATTTATTTTAACACATTGAAAGGAAACTTGGAATTGCTATCTGGCTTCCATTTCCAAGTTTATTTCAGAACTTTCAAATTGTATTTCGAAAAATTCTTGTTATATTTCAGAAATTTATATGTGCATTTCCACAGAAATATCGACTATTAATGGTATTTTCCCTTCATTATATCTGTGGACTTTTGTCAAAACAACTTAAGAGTAATTTTAAAAATTTTCAGGAGCGCGCAAAAACTTTTGAATTGATCGATAAATGTTTTATTATTTGACCTTAATGATTTTAGGTGGTTACCTAAGAGCAGATGCGAATCCAGATCGAAGATAAACACATTTTAGACATAACAAAAAGATAAATTAGTACTAATTTCTTGTTTATATATGTTTTTTATACCCTTCACCAAGGGTATATATAAGTTTGTCATTCCGTTTGTAATTTCTACATTTTTCATTTGCGACCCCACAAAATATATATATTCTGTATCGTTATATATAGCGAAGTCGATATAGTCATGTCCGTCTGTATCTTGAAATCAACTTTCCGTAGCCCAAAATAACTTATAGACATAATTGATACATCAATATATCGGGAATTCTTCCGGCTCGGTCGCTATTTAAAACCAAGAATATCGGTCCACAAATGGCTGAGATATAAAGAAAAACCGGGACAACCTCGAATTTTGGCCTATTTTTGATCTATATCTGGATTACTAAGTCATTAATATAGTCAATATGGATATCTAATGATAGATATTTCAAAGTCCATTTTATATACGGCTATAGTAATTTGGACCTACGGGAAAATTATTTTTTAACCCGAATATTTTTTTTTACCACAAACATTTTTTTTTATAATTTTTTTTACTAATAAATTTAAAAAATTAAAAAAAAAGATTGGAAAAATATTAAAAAAAAAAATTGGAAAAAATTAAAAAAAAACAATTTCGAAAAAAAGAAATTAAAACAATTTTGAAAAAAAAATTTTTTTTTAAATTTTGAAAAACAATTTTAAAAAAAAAACAAAATTATTTTGATTACCTAAAAATATTTAAAAATTTTTATTTTAAAGTATAACTTGGTGAAGGGTTCGGCACAGAATATAGCACTCTTACTTGTTATATTGTATTTTTGTAACATGTTCTTCGAATATAATCAAATATAAATAAAAGCACAAATTATACAGATATGAATCACGGTTATTTGAAAACTGTCATTTGTTGCATATCTGTAATAATCTGTGAATTAAAGCATAAAATATGAATATGTAAATAAATAAAATATTAAAGTTAAATTGAAATACTCCAATTGAATTAGTTTTGTAAAACAGTTGCATGTACCAAAAATTCAGTAGTCTCAATCAAATTATAAGATAGAAATTCAATTGGTGACAAATTCGCATGCGATAACGAATCTATTTACTCTGTGTACATACTCTGAAATTATACTGTAGAGTATGGCGAAAATCGGGTAACATTTGTTCCTAGTCTCCATACAAGGTCCCTCTCAGAAGATGACTTGAACATTCATAATAAATATCGTGATGAAATTGTATATAAACAAGTTTAATATGAGCCTATATCTTTCTACAAAATTTTGTGAGGATCGGTCCATAGTTAACCATACCCCCCATATAACACCTATATTATACAGAATCAAGGTTTCAATGGAAGATTAGTTGACATCGAATATCCAGGCGACGTCTGCATATTCCTCCTTTGCCTTTGCTTATCGTTCTACTAAAGCTGGCAAAGAAGATATACAAAGTATAGTATGCAAGGCAAATCAAGCCAATGGAATTCTCAATAAATTCTGGAGATCATAAAATTTCTCAACTCACACCAAAGTAAAAGTCTACAGCAACGTCAAATCCGAGTTGTGATGCCTCAGGGAATTGGACCCCCCCACTCTTATGAGGAAGTCGGCATATCTTTACATAAAATCGCGAGTAAAATCGGAAGAAGCCGAAATGTTGAGTCTACCTTTTTACGAAATGAGTCAACCTAAAAATATGAGAGACCGCACCAGACTTAGATTTGACCCGAATTCCCACGACTCAGTAGCACAAATTAAGACCAAAACTGGTGTTTCAACAAGCGTAAGATCAGTACAAGTGTAATTTCAAAAGTGAGGCATTTAAAGCGACTAAAATTTAAAAAAACACCCCTAAACAACGCAAAGAGGCACTCTTGGTTTTTCCGATCTCACATAACATGTATAAATGAGTGGCAGCGAGTTAATTTAGAGGGATCAGATTGATTTAATTACTATTTTCACGATCTTCGCGGAGGAGGAGCATCATCGTTAGATCGCTTACATAGTCGACTGGGAGGTATACTGGTGTGGGGCGCAATCTTTTATTATGCCACTTGCGAACTACAATTTTTATCCATCACTATGAACGCCAATTGCTATATTGAAGTAGTATGCTTCTGGACCGCAGTTTAGTAACCAAGAAGTTTGGTCTTCTGTTTCGCTTAATTACATTAAGTTGTTGTATGATTCAATTCCCAAAAGAATATTCGAAACTGTCACTAACAAAGGAGGCTCTATACATTATTGAAAATGATGATGCGTTTAAAACCCATATTTAGAAGTTTCATCGTTCGGATTGAAAATATAAATCAAAAATTCTGTTAAACTCAAAATTTGACTTTTTAAGGATTTTTTTTTTCAATTCGTGAAGGGTAATCATTTCAATTTGTTGACTTTGGATACTCTGCCAGAAATGCATATAGGTACAATGTCTCCACTATTGAGCTGGATAATATTTCAACATTTGGCAAGCCTGCTTCAATATTTCAGAAAAAATAAGAGAAATCGTTGATATTCAAAGTACTCGTATCTCAAAACTTGTTTTTTTTTTTTTTTTGATGTATGCGTCACAAGTTCAACTGGGATACAAAACAAAAGCAAACACAAAAATACTCCATACAAATGAGATGAACTATTGTAAATGTATAAGTGTTAAACACCAGCAGCAGCCAACAATACCAGCAATTGAGAGTAAACTAAACAACATGGTTGGCATAAATGAAATAAAATAATAACTACAAAAAAAAAAAAACATGTCAAAATAAAAAACTCCAAAAAAAACTATCCTAAACCAAAGTTTAAACGCGGCACGTCCAACACTCATACATAATAGAGTAAAGTGGTATAGTTCGACTGGCCGTATTGAAGAGCTAAAAGCTAAAAAAAAGTATATATCGAATAAAAAACGCCAGTTTAAAGTCAGAAGGAGGCCTAAGAAATAAACCAAACTTATAAGCTGTAAAAAAAAAACCGAAAAACCCACAGTAGCTGGTAGTAGTAATGAACTCTTTTTTAAGTCAGTTTTAATTAAGTACCTTTAAGTAGAGTGTTATTTTGAGTTGTGTGGTTGGTTGTTGGCTGATGGTGGTGGTGTTTTGTTGCTGATGGTATAATGTTGTGCTGCCGTTAATGTTTATTACTGTGTTACGAACAACAACGACAACGACTAAGGCCCGGCCAATACGCCGCCAGTGTTGTGTTTATAACTACTCTAAGCGAGCAAACGAGCAAAATGAAACAAATTTAAAAATAATTAACACGAAAATGAAAAATAAATAAATAATAAAAAAAAAATTTAAATTTCATTTTTATCTCACACAAAAGTGCTATAAATATTATAAAATAATGTTGTGAAATATTTAAATAAATATTAAAAAAAAATTAAGAGCAAATTGAAAAAATAAGAAAAACCATTTCAAATACATACATACATACATACATACATAAGTACGTACATAAATACATGGTACATGCTATAGTACAATTGATATAAAAGATACTTTGAGATATCATTGAAACATATCTACGTTTTACTTGTACCTTTTGAAGTGTCATTAGAGAAAAAAGTAAAGAAAGATAGATAGAAACAAAAACTAAAACAACAAAGATAACTAACAACAAATTATTATTTACACGTCGATAAGCAAAGGTAACATACAATATACAAAACTACAAGAAGTACTTAGTATATGTCATATACAGTGTGAGAAATATACATGAATACAAAATTTATTAGTTTACTATTGGTTTTAGTCAATAGTTGCTATTTCCATACAGAAAACTTATTATCTCAGAATGTTGAAATATTAATGTCATATAATAGATCCACACATAAAATAATGTAAATATGTATAAATTTAAGTCATATTGTACTAATATATTATGATAGTTTAAAGAAATTGTTGTTGTGCTTCAAACAAAAAAGTGTTATTTTATGACAAAAAATAAATATAATTCAAAAAGTCTTATTAGATTAGAACTTTTTTTGCTTCAAACACAAGAAAAATGTGTTTAAACTATCATAACAGACAGTTTGAATTCCCCAAATATGTGTTGGAAAATCAGTTTTTTATTAATCTGTTACCTCTCCAAAAAAACTGTTAAATACGAGAAAAGTAAGATTCAACATTCAATAAGGTATTCAGAAAAGATGCCAATTTAGTAAATGAATACTTAGATGCTTAGAGGTTTTTAAGAAGATAATTTGAATAACGAATAACACAATTGACAGAAGTGGCAGTGTTAAGAACAGAGATTTTTTAAATCCCGGACATCGCTAATATTCAGTTTCCTACCAACACTCTATGGATTTAATCTTAAATCTAGCTGAACATAATTTTAAAAATAATGTCTTCAGAATGAAGTGATATATATTTTTGGCAAAGCTAATACCTTGCCCTAATAATAATAATACTGTAAGTGACACACCAAAACGTCTATATTCGTAACCATAATTTTGGGTCGTAGAATCCAGTGATATACATATGTACTTTGTTTTAGAAGATCAGGTCAATATCAGGAGTGGGATGGTGTAGTGCCTAGGTTTCCTAATTTCCCGGACTTTTTCCCTTCCCAAGATTTAATAAAAAAATATTTTCATTCCTGCGATTTCCTAAGCTAAACTAAAAAAGTTGATATATAACCCTAGAACTTTTGAAAGAAATGTAATGTATTCATAAAATTTATATTTTTATCTTTCAAATTAAATCAAATTTAATGTTGTACATTGTATGGTTTCCAAGTTATGTGCAGTTATGTATCTTATCGAGTTAAAGTCTATGATTTTAAAAATACTTGCAATGCATAATAACTGTGGTAAATTGGAGATGAGAAATCCGGAAAATGATGTTTTCTGTACGCATTGGGATGTATTCTCCCATTTGTATTAAGTTGCGATGACCGAATATGTTGTTAATCGAATGATTCAATCATAGTGATGATTTTAAATCAATCTCCTTTTTAAATACAAAAATGGATTTCTGAACAATGAGTTGAATTCATTCTCAGTTTAATTCTCAAATGTGGATTGAAATATAAATTTCTTTGTAATTTTTAAGACTTTATCATTTTTAAACTCAAATATCTTGGATGTTTATGGTGTTAAATATTTGTTATATACTTAGATTAAATTTAACACTTATATATTCTCGATACACTATCAAAATCAATTCAAATAATTTATCCATAACAAACGAGATATGTTCTATTTATATCAGAAAATTGAAGCACTATAACTCCAAACTAAAAGTTTCCTGCTCAACATTTTTATGACTAATATCAAAATTTAATTCCTTATCAATGTTAAAATAAATAGAAAAATTATGTGTTTTGCAATTAAAAAATATAAAAACTCGATTCCATTTTAGGCATAATTTGAGAGTATATTTTATGACAAACTGAACAACATAATTTTTCAAATATTTTTCGTGAATTCAAACATTTTCTCATGAAAAGTAAATAAATTTAAATTTGATTCCATTTTAGGCAGTATCCTAAAATATCAAATTTTTAAATATATATTAATGCTTCTTCTAAACAAATTTGTCTTAAATTTATTAATACAACATATTGTTACGTTTTCACCTTTATTTCCTTTAAATAAACCGGATACTTTTGATTGCAAATAAAAGCAATTTTAGTATTTTAAATTTTGTAACAACTCTTTATTTATTTAAAATGTACAACAACAACAGTTCAAATAATCACTCAGTGTCTTTATACGTTTATCAATTCGAAGAAATACACACACACACTTTATAATGTACAAACTTAAATATACAAGACAGTTGATGTTAACTCTAACAGCGCTTATCATAGGCGCAACCTCTGTCACTATTTATACACACGCCATCTTTCGTTAAGCTTCTACAATGATCTTAACGGACAACTAAAACATGTTAATGTTAGCAGCTTAAACATTTAGTGTTGTCACACTTATAAACAACGCTAATAACCGCATGCTATCAACATTGTTGGTAAGTAGAAGCTTCTACTAATGGACGTGTTTATAAACATGAGGAATGTTGCTGGTCGTTACAGACCGTTAAATTCAAATCGCTATTCCACATTTGTAACAATATTTTCTTGAATAATTATTTGAAATTCTTTAAAATGTATTTATGTATTTTTATTAGTTTTTGTACAAATTTTATTTAATTTCGATCCTAAATGTCACAGTGCAGCGACTTTATACAAATATCAAGATTTTTAATCGCATAAAACTGTTTTCGGAGTTTTCTTGTATTCAGAACAGTTTGAGTGGTATTTCGGCACAAATGTATGATCACACTAATGTACAATTGAGTTATGTTTTTCCCAACTTTAGATATTCTTCAACTACCGAGCAAATTATTATAACATTAGGTCTAAACTTATGTGGTGTCCAGGGTAGTTAAAATTTAAATTTTGTGTATTAATTTGATTAATTCAAAACAAGTTTTAACGTATGTTGCTAAATTTGATATAGAGTTATATCAAAGTTCAAATGGTTCAACCGATAATTGGAAATCGGACAACAAAAGCTATTTTCTATATGCATTTTGGTAAATTAATAGTATTTAGAGCTATTTAGAAATAATTAAACATTCCGCAAAATAAAATTATTTAATATTTGGTTTCTTACTTAGTACTGTATGAGAAGATATATGTCTCATTGTGGAGTTCTTTTTTACTTTATACACTTTTTTCTTACCAGTACCAGAGTATTGTTAAGTATTGTTTGTGTGTTTAATTTTTAAAAGGTATCATAAAAAAATCCAACATGATTAGATAGATATGTCTGTGTCAGTCTTTGGGATTTTTGTACTTAGTTTCTGTGACCATTTCTATCCGTACATATGAATGTTAGGATGGCCCCAAAAATGATTGCTGATGTTCACAACTAAAATCAAACATGAGATTGAACAAAAACAATAGAATAACCATAAATGACTCCAGTACATACAGGTTTAATAAAAGCAAAATTTTATGAAAAAAATCAGAAATCAAAAATGTTTAGTTTTAGTTGGAAACATGGACAACTTTTTGAACTCCCCATAAAAGGACAATACTAAGTTATATATACATAATTGAATAGTTAGTAAGTATAATAGGGTGGGTCGATTTTTTTCACGAAAAATCGTATAGCAGAAATTTTTCCCAAGAAACCACAGGTCTAAAATCAAATCCTATTTTGAGCATTTCGTATTTCTTCCAATGATATTCAGTATTATCTTTTTTTTAATAGTTTTTTTTTATTGGATAAAAGGCGAAATGCGCAAGATAGGATTTGATTTTAGACCTATGGTTTCTTGGGAAAAATTTCTTAGAATTTTCCGTTGAATGCGTTTCTGCTATACGATTTTTTACTTTTTGATCGTCCATACAAATCGACCCAGCCTAATTTATATAGTAGAGTAGCCATACGAATAATCGAACAATTTCATACGAATAATTATTTGCATTATTTAAAATTTACCATTTTCGAATAACGAATAATTTTATGTAGAATAATGGAACAAAAAAAAAAAAAAAAAATAATTGATTCAATCTATAATTTTCTAATAATTAATTTATTTAAACATTTTAACTTATGCAAATTTGTATAACTTATCTGTTCTTATTTTTGTATGGCGGCATTTTTAAAAACGCCGTCCAGAGAAGAAAATTTTTATTTTGAAAGAAAATTTTATATTGTTTCTGAAGTATAACAAACTTCCGATGTTAAAGGGAGTCTTTGTAGACGGCCCGAATTTTACCGCAAGAAATTAGATTTCTTAAAATAAATTTTACGTACTTAAGTAGTAAAAAAGAAGACTGACTGATTTTAAAATGGATTTCGAAACAGAAATTGTAAGATCCACATATGATAAGAAATATTGGCAGAATCGCAATAATGCTCAAAATAACCTGCATATATTTGATCGTTATTGATACCCTTTATATTTAAACAAATAATACTAATCAAAATGAATTGAAAATGATGAAGAAAATGATATTGAGAATGACTTTGATACGTTGAAACAGATGAACAACATAATCTTAAAATTTATATAAGTTATGTTATTATCGGTTGCTTTTAGACGATACGACTTTACTTATGATTTGATCATTATTAACAAATTTATATTGTTCGAATAATTCAATTAATTTTAAATGTGTGATCGAATTATTCAAATAAGGCAAAATTTCGTATTCGAATTATTCGTTTTATTCGAACAAAAGAAAAATCTAATAACTTGGATACCATAATATACTTACATATACAAATGTCTTTATAACAATATTTTAATTTCATACAGAGTAAAACATATAAACATACAACAACATATCATTTCAATAGCTTTATATTCCTGTATTTATGAAGTCTGCATGTTTAACTAATATAACCATTCATTTATCCCTACATATTACATATGTACATTAGGGTGGCCACAAAAAAAGTTGCGGCTGTTTCCAACTAAAATAAAAGTTATATTCATTCTAAGATATCATTTTCAAAACATTTGTCCTGGTAAAAAGGCAATTTTTCCGTATTTCTTTCAAAGGTAATATATGAAATATTGGTGTCATGTGAATGGTCTTTGAAGGAAGCATTGAATGCTGTGTCTGAATTCTGGTGAAAAAATCATAAAAACATTTTCCTTTTTATCCTTTGATCCACCTCACCAAATACTGACTTCAGGACAAAAATCTTGAGAAATACTCTCCTCAAATAAACAGTTGGGAACATCGACACCATATTTATCCAACATACAAACGGGCCACCCTAATGTATATACATACAAAATATATCAGTGTACATAAAGAAATATGTATGCATGCATTAGTATCTGCATGCCTGTACGTACGTACCTAGTGATGATACCTAGAATTTTTATTTTTCCCAAACAAAATAATATTCATAGTACCTCTTAAACAAAAACGACATCTTAATGCAATAAATAGTCTTTAGAACAACATCTCTTTAGATACAGGTAACAAACGAAATATGTGAATATAAAAGGAATGTCTGAGTATGTTTAGCAGGTTGGTTTTTCCACTCTTTTATCTTCGCACTCACTATACTATTTTATTGCTGGATGGATTTTGTTGTAACTTTTTAAAACGAAATGAAATTTTCTGAAAGTGATAAAACTAAACAAACATTTCATTATGTTTGAGATGAAAAAATAAAAATTAAAATGTAATAATAATGCAGTTTCAAAAGAATTTCAACTCTTTTTGTTCCTAGATTTGGTTTTTTTTTAAATTTTTTTTCAAACGTACCTACCAATATACATACTTAGTGCCAAACGAGTAAAGAAGGTTGGGTTGGTTGGATGAATGAATGCTTAAGCAATATGTTTCTTTGGTGATGTGTTGTTACTCGTAGTTTGTTAAATGAATATCTGTCATATCTTTTATAAATAATGCAATGCTACATAGTGGAGTGGAGTGGAGCTGCTGCACCCTTGCGTTTTTTCTCTTTCATTTTTTTTTTCACTTTGTGAATGTTGTATCACAGTTTGGAATCATATGTAAAAAAGGCCATGGTAACAAGCTTCTTTAAATGGAAGTAATAATGAAAAAATGCAACGTTAAAACGTTTGTTATATAAAATTCGTTACTTTTTAGTATTTGTATTAAGGTACTCTACATTTGGTCAACATATTTGGAATAAAGTTCTGATAATCTAAAAAATTTTTAAAGGTTTTTCACAATCTGAGAATTCTATTACAACTCATAAATCTTTTTAAAACACAATATAGCTGTTTTAAGACAGATTTGATTATATTTAGATATTTCACAACTGTCTAGTAAGGCTATAAAAATGGTATAAAAACTCGAAACACGATAGGACCAACATTTAATCTAGATTTTTTAATGGAAATTTTTATAAATCAAGAATATTCATGGTAAAATTTCTATGAATTGTATTTATTCGAAGAAGTTTTTTTCAGGAAAATGAAAGATTTTTTTCCCGGGAATGTAAAAAGTCTTGGAAATTTGGAAATATACATGAACACAACAATGTGTCCACTATAATTGGCTCTTACCTCTCCCAGAGTCACTAACTAGCATTTAAAATGTAAAAGAAAAAAGGTGTCTTTGCCTAATTCTTGACAGGAATATATGTTGTTAAGTTTCCTTTAAAAAAAATTATCATAAGATGAAAAAAAGTACCAGTAAGACTCCCTTTTCGAGATTATCATCCCGGAGCATATGTCCAAACTTGTATGCTTCTTTATTAATTTCTTTCATTTCTTCATACCAATACCAATCGCGCCACAAATCCCAATTTTTTAATTTATGTATATCAAAAAAGTACCAAAAGTTCATATTATTTTTATACCCTTCACCTTATAGATAGCGGAGTCGATTAAGCCATGTCCGTCTGTCTGTCTGTTGAAATCAATTTTCTGAAGATCCCAGATATCTTCAGGATCCAAACCTTCAATAATTCTGTCAGACATGCTATCGAGAAGTTTGTTATTTAAAATCAGAAAAATCCGTCCATAAATAACGGAGATATGAGCAAAAATCCGAGACAACCTCTGAAAATTTCATCAAAAAAAGACAATTTATTGCACGCTTTGACAAAAAAGCGACATAACGTATGTTTGGATGTGTGTTGGCTTCATTGGTTTGCGTATTTTGTTTTTTTGGTGTTTGACGAAAAAGCAACAAAACGTATGTTTGGATGTGTGTTGGCTTCATTGGTTTGAGTATTTTGTTTTTTTGGTGTTTGACAAAAAAAGCAACAAAACATGTTTGGATATGTGATTCGGCATAGCCAAATATAGCACTCATACTTGTTAAGAGTAAAATAGTTTATATCTAAACAATTTAAATGGTACAAGGTTTTATTCACTAAACATTCGAATTTTCATCATACTTGGGCGAGAGGACTAGGGTAAAAATTTCTTGTCTTTATGATTATTCAGTCAGTCAGTTAATCAGTTCATTCATACCTGGCGGTTGGCCGTAAGGACCAGGCTAAAATTCCATATCATTGAAATATCAACCAAAGACAATTCTGATTTTTTTTTTAATTTTTGCTCTCCAAACAATCCAATTTCTTTCACTTGGCGTTTATTCTGATTCTTTTTTTTTCAAAATTTTACTCTCCAAACATTCGAATTTCCGGGGCCAAAATTGCATGTCTTTAAAATATCAACCAAAGACAATTCTTATCCTATCTGGAAGTTTTTCATATTTGGAGGATGGCCGGGAGGAGAAGCACCATACTCTTGTATACATTATATATAAAATAGATAAATATGAAATTCCTACACTCTCGATTTGGCTACATTCAAACATAAATTGAAATATTAACCAAAGACCAAACAAATTCTAATTAAAAATTAAAATTTATCTAACTCATACCTTCATTTATTAAAGTACTTAAATGAAAACAGAATCATCATGTCAACAAAATAATACTGACAAGCGGCATAATATAGAGCTATTTATCTCCCTATCTAATCGTTATATATATGGTTAAAATATTAACAAGACATTGTGTTTACAAATAACTGTAATTAGTTTACAAGTTAAAACAATTAAACGGGCTAATATGTATTTAAATCAGTAATCGGCTCTCATAGCCACCAGGATCTGAATATGATCGTTTAATTACCTGTAAATAACACCAATGTGAACGATCATAATACAAATTATAAAATAACAAGCAAAAATCACAGTAAATTTACATTGGTGAAAGAAAGCGCACAAAAGGTTATTATAATCCATATAACACGTTATCTTTATGCCAACCACTGACTTAAATGTATATCATATATAATTGTAAATTAGCTTCAGGCTTTAAATTATAATTATAAGTGATTCATTTAAATCAGATTTTTGATAATGTTAAAACAGTTTATTTGATGTTAACTGAAAATTTAAATAAAATAAATAAAACTAATTTAAATACTTATAGAACAAATTTTACACACATAAAAATGTACATTCATTTATAATGTATGCAAAATAATTGTGCGGATGTAGCTGGAAAAATATTTTCCAGAAAGTTTTTTTTGGATTACAAGAAAATTGTGGCAGTGTAGTAGACTATGAGTAGTTTAAAGGGACGGTGTTATTTTGTGCTGGTAGAAATATAAAAAAGAAAAAAATTTTTCAAAGATCCGTCTCATTGTGTCTGTGTCATGGCATACAGAAAGAAATATGTGAGATTATGTAGATAGCATTACTATGTTACTACATATAAAGCAGACCTTTAAATACTTTAATCATAATATTGTGAATTAAATGAAACCTCAAATAAGTTTGTCCGTTATTTCCAATGACTTCCCAACCTTTTAATGTTAGATCTAAGAGAGTATTAACTGTGCTTAGTAATATGCTATTTCTGAGATAAAAAAAATCGTTAAAATGCCGATCAATCTGCGAATATGGAAGGCCCGATCAGTAGATATTTTGTTTTGCAAACATGTCCTAAAAATGTGTTTCTTTTTTACAAGAAATGCTGTGCTATTGATATCACCTTCTTGAATATGCATTCGAAGACATTTAGCTAAGACACAATATGTAAGCGAAGACACAATACAGTGATGCATAGATAATTCATGTATCAAACCATGTAAGTGGAAATGCACGTAAAGAATCATACATATCACACATTTCTTAGTTAACTCTTGAATTTGGTTACCTAAAAGCTAATTCAGCACGGAATATTTAGTCTATTTAAAATAATTTTCCCATTTGATTCAAAATCTTTTTAACTACACAGAGAAAACAGATTCGTGATAGGAACCGAATTTTTTGCCAATCGAATGATTCTACCTTAGTGAGCGAATTTTACAGTTGTGGCTACAACATTTTAGAAGGTGTAATAAATGTTTAGTTGCTTCAATCGAAATTCTTCTTTGTCAACTGACTTTCTGTTGATAGAACCGAAAAATTCTATGTGTGCAACAGAATCATTCGACTGGCAACAAATTCGGTTGCTATCACGAATCTGTTTTCTCTGTGTACCAGTTTGAAAAATGCTGGAAATTGAATTCATTCCTTCAATAACTGAATTTATCTTCCATGACAGCATTCACGTACTAGAGAGATACACAACACAGTCAAGCAGCATAGTAAGTATACATCCAGCACAATATCTGCATATATTGACCAGAATTATAGCTGACAATGTGACTAACAGTGTGACAACCAGTCGGTTAGCCTGTCAGGCCAGCAGTCAGTCAGTGAGTTAGTTAATGTTTGCTGTTACTGAAAAGAATACTTGTTGCTGCTTGTTGTAGCCGTTTTATGTACGTGTTGTATACTATAGTTTTTTCTCGTCTCAGTCGTTTGTGACTCTAAAGTTTAAACTTAAAATAAAATGAAAAGCCAAGCAGGTTTTTTATAAAGCCATAAATTTTAAGTTCACAAAACTTGTGTTCTCACAATACACAATTTCTTATTTTTTTCCCTTACATTTGTCGCATAGAACATAAAGCGACTTTTTTTAAAAAAAAGTGTTTCTTCTTTTTTTTTTAAATGTTAAGATATCGATTAATTATTTAGAATTTTAAACGATCTTTTGTCAAACAAATACTCGTACATTCTTTTGTTAGAGAAAATCAAAAAAGAGAAATATATTTATACAATACAGTCGATACAAGTCGAAGAATGTATCTTAGGAGTATTTGTTTTCTGAACTAATGAAATAAGAAATGATGCTTGCTTGCGTAGGTTGTCGTTAAGACAACAAAAAACCAAACCGAGAAATGTTGGTAGACAACTTGGTAGGTTAAGCCATAAAATTTAAATCATACAATATAAATATTTATAATTGTTTTGTGTTATTATAGGCCACCATCGAAAAACCAACCATACGGTTTTATGACCAAATAATCGTATACAAATTTGTGAATTTTGTAGCATATTTTGCTTTAAATGTTTAATGCTACAAGTATATTACATTTTTTTATATTTTTTATGGTTTTGTGTCTCATGAGTATTTGTGCAGTTTTTTCTCAGTGTAGCACTGCTGGAGCGCATGCGCACTAATACACGTACAGAGTGAAGTTAACTAACGATACATGACAATCTCAGTAAAATGCAAATATACGTGTTTTAGATCAATCATCGACGCTAAATGATCCTCAGGGATATGGTGCGAATGAACCAGGTTTAGCACAAGCAATAAAAATGTATACCATCTTATTGCGAGGGTAGTTTCATAAGTTCTCCTTTGCAAGAATGGTGATAATTAATGGTACATAGTTTTAGTCAGAGATTTGGGAAGATTGAAATTAATATAGTTTAATTTGAACTTTCTTGAGTTTCTTGCAATTTTGGTCTACCAAAATTCTATCTAGGTGTACCTAGATAATTTCCAAATAAAAATGCTTGTTGAACTGTAATCAATTGATTTGTTAGGTCAAATATCATATATCCTTTTACCTTTGCGTGGCCTTTATGCAGATGATTTGTAATTAGTTGTGTTTTAATTATATTTTATCCTGTAATCAGTCATTGGCGTGTACGAATAATAATTTTTCATTTCAGTAATCGTTTACTCGTATTTCGATATCCAGCGGATATCATTATCAAGATTGATGAGTAACAATTTACTATGGGCAATATGTAAGTAACAACGTTCTCAATTATACTCTTCACCTTCGTGAGAAGGGTATATATAAGTTTGTCATTCCGTTTGTAATTTCCACAATATAATTTTCCGACCCTATAAAGTATATATATTCTGGATCCTTATAGATAGCAGAGTCGATTAAGCCATGTCCGTCTGTCCATCTGTCTGTTAAAATCACTTTTCTGAAGACCCCAGATGTCTTCGGGATCCAAATCTTCAACAATTCTGTCAGACATGCTTTCGAGAAGTTTCCAATTTAAAATCAGCAAAATCCATCCATAAATAACGGAGATATGAGCAAGTCATAAATATAAGTCATACTAAGTCATAAATATAGACAATATGTCCATTGCAACGATGTATATAAGGCTACAGTAAGTTGGACGAATTTTGTTTTACAAAAAACTTTTTTTGTCATAAATTTTTTTCACTAATAAATTAAAAAAAAATTATTTTTAAATTCAAAATTTTTTTTTAAAAAAATTGGAAAAAGTTAAAAAAAAATTATTTCGAAAAAAAAAAAAATTTAATTTTATTTTAATATATAATTTGGTGAAGGGTATATAAGATTCGGCACAGCCGAATATAGCTCTCTTACTTGTTGTATTATTATGTTTGTAATACTTATGTGATAGACTGGATCAAAAGGTTTGAAAGAATTAATTCCTAATACAATCCATTGAAGCATTTATTACGAATTAATTTATAGGAACCATATTCTAGGATTTCCTTTAAGAACTCATTATTTATAGAATTAATTCCTTATTGAATAATTTAATTTCTCTTTAATTCATAACGAAATATATTAACCAACAAATATGTATTCATTCATGAACCGACTCTATACTGACATATTTATGATTTACATTTTGAATACAATTTAGTTTGTCACGTTTCCTGTGATTATCAAAACTAAAATTCTATATTTCATAAAACTTTTCAAATAACCCTCGTTTAAACAAGACCAAACACAAAAGTTGTAAAATAAAACACAAAAATGGCAAAGGAATCATAAGCAAATAAAACGAAGGAAAAAATATATATATGTATATAAAATAAAGGAGCAGGTAGCAACAGGTTTAGATTAATATTTGAAATTAATGAGATTTATTGGATCGGTTCTTATTTTTCCCCATTCGCTTTAGTTTAAACAAATCTTTTGAAAACAAAACAAAAAAACTGAAATTTTCATTAAGGGTATTTGTTGAATTTTGTTGTTTAAACAAAATGAAGTTTATCTTAAAATAAACAATAGTTGCACGAACATTAAATATCAAAATCGGACCAGAGAAAATAAACATGGGCGAGTGTGTGTGCATGTGTGTGTGTGTGAGAGAGAGAGTCATAAAGTCATACTCACTTGATATCACTGATGATCACATAAAGAAATTGAAAATGAGTTTAACTGTTAAAATGCAATATACTTATACTTATGTATGTAGTTCCTAAACACAAATGCAATTAAACGAGTTTAGGTTTAAGCACTGATTCAGGTAAGAGAGTCTTTAATGTATGTAAGAGCATTTAGAGTGCATTTTAAAAGAGTCTAAGAGAGTAAAGTACATACATAGATGTAACTTATTTTCAAAACTTAGTTTTATCGGCGGTTCAGCAATATAAATTTTCAAATTTTTATACATTAGTTCGAGTTGAAACGGCGAGAAGATCGGTAGTATACTTCAAGTAAACCTCGCATTAAAGATCGTGTGTTTTATTTATTATTCTTGACTTGGCAATAAAAGAAAATAAACAATATAATATCTACCAACATTGTATTTGAATATAAAAAAAGAACTGCTACAGACACACATAGAAAATTAAAAGCTGCTTTAATATGTTTGGCTAATGTTTAATTTAGAACAAACAAAAAAGAAAATAATTTGCAAGCGAAACTCGGTGGCAAACAACACTCTGGTTGCAACCACCATTTCTACTGGCAGCAGCACCAGCAACGCCATCATCAGTATTGTGAACGTCATCTGACGTGTACAACCAGCAGCAGTTTAAGTAGCATCAGACATATTTGCAACAGTAGACAGGAAACGTATTTTAAAGTGCAACGGTGCATGAAAAAGTGCATTCGTTAAACGGAAAAAAGTCCACAGCAAAAAGACAAAACAAAATCAACAAACACAACAGCAGCAAATTAATATTTAATGCTTTAAAACGTGATTAAAACGAACAACAAAAAATAATTAAAAATTTAACTCAAACGCAAATTATCTCATTTCTCCTCTATGGCTTAAACAAATTAGTTAAATATTTATAAAATAAATAAAAGTAAATAAAGGTGAGATTTGTTTTGTAACTGAACAAAACTTATGTTTTATGTAGCTACACATTATGTATCTAAAACTCTTTTTTTTTTTTTTTTTTTTTTTAATTTCAATTAATTTTTCTATGTGTATATTAAATTTTTTTCTTCTCTAAAGTAACAAAAAATAAGCCAAGAGCAACAAGAGTCACATACTTAACGAAAAAAAAATACCTTAAAACCAGTTTCGAAAACAAAAGCAATAAAATTAAAATACATATTGGAAAAAAACAAAAAAAAAGACAGATAAAGAAGACCAAAACTCAGAAAACAAACAAAATAATCATAAAAAAACAAAATAATGTTTAAAGTGCGTGAAGTTCAGGGATGGTACCAGAAAAGTACTTCTTTTTTAAGTTAAACCTTGTGTTTGGTACAAAGCATGTTGAGAACACATGTAGATAGTAAAGAGACATTTTCCAAAATGTTCTGTCTTATATTAAATCTTTATTTTCAGGGCTAGAATTAAATTTATTCCTGAAAATATCCCGGTATTTAAGTAAAAAGAACAATTTTGCAACTGAAATTATTTGGGTTTTAAAAATTTGGTACTAAATTTGTTAATTAGGTATGTATGTACTGAAAAAAGTACCTACAGTTGTATTGGTTCTTTTCAGTCCTGATGAAGTTAGTTGTGGTGGCTTTTGTTGTCGTGTTTGTATTTATTCTCTCCCTTTTATCCATAGATGCCAGATAAAATTCCTCAAAATTGTGAAATTTACTTTTCGAAATGTACATAATGAAGTAACACTTTAGTATAATTAGGATTTTTCAACAACAATATCACTAAGTTATTTGTATAATTATTAATAAAATCTTAAAAGATATCGTTAAATATTTAATGAACCGTTTTGGTTGTAAATCTAGAATTTAGGAATAAAAAGTCCCTCAGGTATCGAAAGTCTGAAAATAAATTATTAACAGTAAAACAAATGTTTTTGTTCCAAAAATCTGGTTTTGATATTTTAACGGTTTTGATCTGGTTTTGATATTATAGGAAAGACCTATGAAGCGAATCCAGTATTCAACATACCCCAGAGTCGAAAGTCCCTCCGTCTGCTATACTGAAAAGAAGTTATAAACGGATTTTTTTCCGTAATTCAGGTTTTGATATTTTAAGTCATACCTTGAATGGTGCTAAAACGCCAAATCTGGCAACAGCGTGTTTTAAAACGCAGAGAAAACAAAATGTACACAACAAAACTCCCTAAAGTAAAGCATAAATTACTACCAATACCCTCCAATACATACAAAATTCTAAAATTAACAAAAGAGAGTTTTTAAAGTAAGAGAGAAGCACCAAATGAAACCTCTCGTTTCGAGATAAGAAACAAGGAATAAATGTATAAATTTAAATTATTTATATTGACAAAAATTATTGAAATGATGAAATTCCAAAAATGGAATTTAAAAATAAAAAAATATATAGTATTGAATTGTAAATTATTAATATTAAAGGCAAACAACGTATGGACATCATACTACTTAGTACAAGTGTTTTTTTGAGTCTTTATGGTTTAAAACCACATTTAAGTTGAATAAATATTGTTTATTATTTGCGTTATTGAGTAATAATATTTTTCTATTAATACTAGTTTTCTACTGACTTTAGTAACTGTTTCAATTAGCTGTTTACAATTCTGTGATGTGAAATTTTGAATTTTAAGCGTAGTTTAGCTTAATCTTGGTGATTTAACAAAGAGTTCTACAATTTTTACCGGCCTTTTATGCAACAAAAATATTTTTTAATATTTTCACTTTGAAATGAATACTATAGTAGTAGTAATTCCAATCTACAATTAAATATTAGTTAATCCTTGACCTTAATTGCAAATAAATTATAATATATGTATGTAGTACATGAAAAAGTTTAAATCCGAGTTACAAGATTTATATTTCACTTTTAAACTGTCATTTGTAAGATTTCTATAACAAAAAAAAAAAAAAATTGTGTGTAGATTTTAGAGTGCATGTAGGTTATTTGTTTAATATTTAAACATTTAATTGAAATAGCTAACAAGGCCAACAAATAATTTGTAAAAGTTGTATGTATATGGTTTTAGATTGTTTTCTAACCCAGCAATAAATGGGACAAAACTTGTTATTTAATATATAAATTTCATGGTTGGCTGCTGTTACCGCAAAAATACAATTTCAGCTTAACTACCGTTACCGCTGAAATACCGTTACCTCTATCCATAATAATTAAAATTATAAAAAAAACATTTTTGATTTCAATAATAAAGTTATTGAAATCTACAAAATTTTAAATATAATTTTTCAACTTATTTAAATTTTTTTTTTTTTTGGTAAATTTTATTAACAAATTTATTCAGTACGAAATTACCCTTATCATTAAAATACAGTTAACGAAATAACTGCAACTACTGTTACCGCTAAATTACCGTTACCGAAATAATAAAAAAATATCGTTACCGTTACCTTTTTACAGTTTCGAAACGGTAGCCAACATTGATAAATTTTAATGAGCAATAAATTAGCTTTTTAATATTTTTATTAACAAGAACTTGAGTTTCAAAATGATTTAGTACTTTCAATTCAAAAAAAGTACTGTTTAGAAGTACCTCTTCAAAATTAAAATTTTCCATAAATTTGTAAAATATTTCAGATGTTACTACAAGCATTTAAGTCAATTTCATATATGAAACAATGAAATTGTTAAATAGTTTTCAGTATTTTCTAACTCGAGCATATTACAATAAACTTGTTTGGTACTAAATGTACCCACTACCAATATAATGCGAGCCCCGATTTTTGAGAATTTTGTATAAAAACATTCAACTGGTTCTCTCGATTTGGTTAATTTAATACTTTCTATTATTAGAAAATATCAGTGATAAATTGCATCTTGGTAGATTCATGTATTTCCGAATAAAGTTTTCAATATATTTTGGTCCAAAACTTTCTTTATGTACTTTTGTGGGTTTAAGACTTATTTTTAAAAAAGGATTGACAATTATAAGAAAGAAATAATTCCATCTTATAGTCCCCAGTAATGACCTATTAAAGGATATCGCACTAAAATTTAGATAAATCTCAATAAATGTGGAAATATACCAATTTTTTGGAAGAAGTTGAAACAGACATGGACAAAAATTACTAAGATAAAAGAAAGTTTCGAAATTAATGGACCAAGAATATATTTAAAAATTTCTAGACAAAAGAACAATTTAATTTCAAAACTACTTTATTTTATATTATTGCAGTTTATCAATTAAAATAACATTAAATCTGTTTTTTTTTTATTTAGAATACATACACAAAGAAACCGGAATTGTTGTGCCAACCGAATTTGTTTCCAATCAAATGATTCAGCCCTAACGACAGAATTTTTTAGTTGTGATTACACATTGACAACAACAATTTTGTTGTTTCAAACTCCAATTAAAAAATCGTTATATCTAACAAAAGAATTCTAGCAACAAATTCAGTTGTCACAACTAATCAGTTTTCTCTGTGTAAATATGTATTGCTGGGTGATGAGTACAAATATTTTAAAGATTTGTAAAGGAAGTACATACTTAATTTATTGCTGGGAAATGAAATTGCTATTGATTTTTTAGTGAAACGTCAATGTTTACTTTAAGAAAACAAAAATTAAAAAATAATAAAAATACTTCAGCGATAAGAATAAGTATTGCATTACGTGTTAAAACTCAGATTATATTCATACCGAGACCCAGATTTTCAAACACAGACTTACAACATAACATTCTTCATATGAAATGAATGAAAATAATGAAAGCTTTAAAAAAAATATGACTAATAAACAAACAAAAATAGAACTTACACATGTATTTGGAAATTAAAAAAAGAGAAATAAATAAATAATTGTAACAGATATTTTCATAAGATATCAAATTTATAGCAAACAAATACTAAATACTTTTTCTTTCTTTATTTTACTTGCAGCTTCAAACAAAACAAAAAACAACTATTAATACAACTTCTGAGAAGTTTTAAGACTTACGAAAGGGCAAGAAGAGGATTCATTGTGATCTTTATAGATTTATTAGAGACGTAAAGAAAAATCTCAAACACTTACCACAAAGATGGCGGTGTTTGGTATGGTTTCGGCCGTATCCGGCTTTATAAAGATACGATATTTATTGGACAAAGCCGTAATAGATAATATGGTATTTCGTTGCCATTATAGAATAACAACAGCCATATTGTTTGTTTGCTGTATTATAGTAACAGCCAACAATTTAATTGGTAAGTACTTTACAAAAATAAACTACTACATAAGCTATAAAATTTAAAAAAAAAAACACACAAAAAACCAATTGTTAATGTAATGTTAATTTATTCATTAAATAACACGAGTTCTTTAACAAATGTTAACAACATACAAAACACCACAGCACAAAACGTTTACATCGTATAGTGCGGTTACACAGCTGTAAATAGCTTTCACCATAAATTGTTGCTATTGTTAGCATATTAACACTTATGGTAAAACATATTGACCAGTTGAAATTTTGACCATATAATAAAAAACGGGTACAAATTTATCTAACAAATATGAAATGCATTGTTATGTATTTAGCATATAAGTAAACGCTTGGTAAACAAAAAATTTGAAACCATATGTAAATTATTTAAATTGTAATAGAGTCAATGATCTTGTTTACTTAACTTCGGTTACCACAAAAAATTTAAAAATTTTAACATTTTTTTTTTTTTTTTTGGAAAATCTAAATGTTCTTGTATACATATTTTATAGGTTTTACACAATTATTATACTCTATTTGGTTACAAAATCAATATTTACAATTTTTTTTTGGTTTGACTTATTTATAAATAGAAATTTTAAACATTTATTTAAGTAAAAAGTGCTAAATTATTGCCTTTGTCAACTTTTTGTATTCACATCACAATTTTATTAAATTTTATTTATATAATTTATGTACAAGTGATACCAAAATACTCTACAATAGTTACAGAAAATGGTTAAAAAGTTTTTTATAAATTTTTAAATTTTATAATTTATTGAGCTTTAGGTCAATTTTATTGGAAATAAAATAAACATTGTTTTATATAAAACCTAAATAAATTATAAAATTTAAAAATAAATAAAAAGGTTGGATAAAATAGAATTAAAGTTTTTTATAAATTTTATCCAATAGTTTTATTCGACCTTTTGATTATAATTAAATAAAAAGATTTCTCGAGCTCGAGGTCAATAATTTTCAATAGATTATTTATTTCCAATATTGCAATATTAAATGTGAAGATGTTTAGACGTCTTGTACAAATATAATTGTTACTCATTCCTTGATAATGATATCCGTAGGATATCGAAATATTGGAAATAAATAATCTATTGAAAATTATTGACCTCGAGCTCGAGAAATCTTTTTATTTAGTTTTTTATAAATATTTTTCAAATTTGCATTATAGCAGACTTTGAATCATTATAGCAGACTTCGAATTAATTAACTCAATTTATGATTATTCACAAAAATCATAATTCAGAACTAGGAATTTCTGCAAATATTGGTTGTATACCCACAAAAGTATCTACTCGCAGAGAAAAAATATAGTTGTACATGATTACTGTAATCATTTCAATATTTTTAGAAGTTTTATAACAATATTACGGTCACTGTAATTATTTATATGATTGCGGTAACAATAATAAGTTACAGTTGCGATTCACATGGTTATAGTAATCATATATATGATTGTAGTAAATAAGTATATGTGTTGACAACCATATTTATGATGAAGGAATTGCCACATTATATTGTTATCATAATCTGAGAACAACATATTATATAATGATTCATCATAAACATGATTGCCATAAACATATATGTATTTGCTACAATCATATATATGATTACGATAATCATGTGGATGGTAACTTTACCATATTATAGTTACAACAATCATATTAATATTTGAAATGGTTACAGTAAACATGTACAACTATATTTTTCCGTATGTCTGTTGAAGACATGATAAGGCCTGGCCTGACTATCATCTGTTAATCAGAAATGTTTGGTATTGAAAATGGGAAAAAATGAATGCAACCCAACAATTTTAAAACAACATGTGCGTCCTACGTTTAAAAACCAATATTTGGCACAAATAGTTATTGTTATTAGTACAAAAATAAACAAAATTATATGAGACGGTAAAGTTTTAGATCTAAATAAATGAAAAACTTTGTTCAGACATAACATATTTTGTTCACGATAACATTTAAATCTAGCAAGGTAGTATTAACCACTAATAAATGTTTTTAACAAATTGGAACTGTATTAAATTGTTTGACTAAAGGTAGAGTTCCTAATTTCTTAAACTTTTTCCATTACCTGAAGATTTTTAAAAACTTGTTTTATTATCGGGAATTTTTTAATACTAAATTAAGCCAAACAAACAAGTAAAATGTTTGAAATAATCGGTCAAAATCCTGAAAATATGCGTCGTAATTCAATTCACAAGAGAACAAATTCAAATTTAAACCAGTATTATTGTCATTATTTTCTTTTTATACGACTATCATTAGAAGTTGTAATGTTAAGCATCTTAATAGTTCCTTTGAGAACTTCAAATTTCAATTTGTATTCGAAATAATTAATTCAATTTAAGCTTTATTCACTGAAATCTTAATTCATAATTTAAAATTTCAGCAAATCATTCCATAAAACTATTCCCAACTTATCAAATTCTTTGGGGGCATTTACATTATGACTTTAAGTCAGTTATTGTTATTAGTACAAAAATAAACAAAATTATTTGAGACGATAAAGTTTTAGATCTAAATAAATGAAAAGCTTTGTTCAGACATACCATATTTTGTTCACGATAAAATTTAAATCTAGCAAGGTAGTATTAACCACTAATAATTTTTTTAACAAATTGGAACTGTATTAAATTGGTGATGGGTATATAAGGCAAAGGGCAGAAAAAGGACAACATACATATTAACAAGATAATATACATATTAGTAACAATACAAATAAATATGTTAATAGATATAAGTATTCGGAATTCAACATTTAAAACTATAATGGGCATCAAAAATGTAACATTCATTGCCTTTGGGGCAGAAAAAGTGCAATATTTTTGCCAGAAAAGAAAATAACTTTAATAGAAGTTCAAAATTATCTATCAACAGATTCGGTATAAAAATTATTTAAAATGTTTCACAAAATTTAGTAAATTTTAAAAAATTGTGAAATTAAATTTATAACTACATTTTTTTAAAAATACTTAATATTCTATCATATCAAATGAGTATGATGGATCACAACAACTACATTTAAAACTTCATTTTTCAAAATCATACACCATATTTATTTGGTCAATATGTTGTTGGTCAAATAAAATATTTGTTGAAATTTCCAAATATGTACTTTGTCACGCTTTATTTATTTATATTATTATAAAAACACACATCATTATGACAGTTTCATATTTAACAGTACTCCAACAACAAACAAATTTGTAACAATAATCACTTTTTGTTTTGTGGTGCACAATATTTTTAACCTCAATACTTCGTTAAATTGTAATTTGAATCTACCTGTAATATGTATTAAAACATTCATTCACACTACATTATGCTATTCGAAAAAAAAACAAAAAAAGAAACAAGTCAATGGCTTTTTTTTATTGTTTCTGTGTTTTATTTCGGTAAACCAACAATTCATTTTGATGTCTGTGCTTTTCAATCTTCTTGGCCAGATACATTTTCAGACAAACCACAAAGCTCCCAAACAGCACGAACCAAATAGTGTTTGTATGAATAATAATGAAATTCCCAGTATTCTATGAAATTTCCATGAATTCATTTATGAATCACAGTCACAAAACTTAAGAGATTTTTTGTTTGTATGTTTTTTTCTTGTTTAAAGGAAAACATTAAATTTTGTAGACATAACAGACAGATAAATAGTGTTTTGTGGGGGAAAGTGTTTTGTATCTTTTTGTAAATATTTTGGAAAAACATTGGGCAAGTTGCCCAAAAAACTAAATATTTATTGAAAGTATTAATCATTATTTTAGAGATTTTTTATGGTATTTTGTTGTACGATATTGAAAATAGTGGATGGCAATAGTATTTTTTGTTAATTAATTGTTTTTTTCTTGTTGTAACATTTCATTCATGACTAGATGTTTTACCAAGTGGTAAAAATCTGTTTTGTTTCAAAATGTTTGTAAACATTTAATTGGCAACTTTGTTGCTGTCAACATGTTTTAGTTTGTATTAAAAATAATGTGCTAGATTCGCATATTTTTTGGTTTAAAAATCGTAGAAATGACATACAAAATATAAATTTAGGTTTATAGTGTATAGTGTATAGTATTGCTTTTTTAAAACTCAAATTGAGGTTATTACTCAAGAATTGTGCAACCTTGATTTTCTGTGTGTGAATTATCGGGAAATTTAGATGTTCCTCTATAGTTTTTGTTTACAAAGCTATCTGAGCATTCGGTTAGAAGATTCACATTTATGAAATTTAGGAGCTCTAAATGTTATTTCTTTCCCAAATTGGTCAACTTTTGTCACACTGTATTTGAATAGTTTGGCTAAATGAAGAGTTCGTAATTTCATGGACTTTTTCCATTACCTGGAGATTTTTAAAAAATGTGTTCATTCCCGGGATTTTTTTTAATACTAAATTAAGCCAAAAACAAGTAAAATGTTTGAAATAAATGGTAAAAATTACATATCCAAATTTAAACCAGTATTATTGACATTATTTTCGCTTTATACGACTACCATTAGAAGTTGTAATGTTAAGCATCTTAATAGTTCATTTGAGAACTTCAAATTTCAATTTGTATTCGAAATAATTAGTTAAATTTAAGCTTTATTCACTGAAATCTTAATTCATAATTTAAAATTTCAGCAAATCATACCATAAAACTATTCCCAAATTCTTAAGCTTCATTCGAAGGCTTTTATTTAAATGAATTCTAATTCATGAATGATTACATTTTTTTAATTCAAATCTAATAAAAATTGAATGAAAATATTGTTTCGTCATTCAGCTTTGTTTTTGTTAAGCATTTACAAAATGAATTTAAGAAATTTTGCTAAAGAATTTTTGTAATAGATTTAAATTGAAGAATTTCAGAGAATAAGGAACCCTAGCTACAAGTACAATTCACTGAAAGCTTAGGATTCAAAAACTTATTTGTATGTAATTTATCAAATTTTTTCTCAAAAGTCCGTTATTTGGAATTTATTTTGAATAATTATAAATGTACTTATTTCATGTAATAAATCACAAGTTTTGAAACATATAGGGGACTCAAACGGTCTGCTATTAGGTCATAATGTCCTAATATATGATGCTAGTTTAAACATATTTTTTGTTGTGTTTCAAACAAAAAAGTTCTAAACTAAGTAATAAGAATTTTTGAACTATGTTTATTGTTTTGTTTGACGCACAACAATTTGTTTAAACTATCATAATATATTAGGACATTATGACAATATGACTTAATAGCAGACCGTTTGAATCACCCAATAATAAGGTATTTGAAAACATGAAATCTATAACAAAATATGTATGTATGCATATAATTTGAATTTCAGAAAATTCTAATTGAAAATACAAATAGAACTTCTGAAGCACAATTGGAATTATACGAAATAAAGAATTGGAATATTTTGAAATACAAGTAGAAAATTCGAAAGTATAATGGAAAATTTCTGAAATTCAATTATAAATTTTTGAAATATAATAAGAAATTTCTAAAAAAACCTTTGAAATACAATTAGAAATGGTGTTGTTCTTCACATTAATTGGGGTTCGAAATGTTTAAAATAATTAGATTTAAACATTTGTTTTTAGATAATGACAAAATCTTCCAGCCACAGTCAGTCATTCATAATCAAATGTGTAATGCCACAAAACTTCATTTCAAATTTCCAACTTTTTGAAAACCTGCATCAAATACCAGTTTTGAATTAGCCATATATGGAAACATGTGGCTACAACAAAATTTCTGAAAAAATAAAAAAAATGTAAACACAACATCAGAATTCATAAAAATTGGACACTCCCAAAAACATTTTTAAAATTCTGATTGCTTATCAATAATGCATCAGTAGTTTTATTGTTTGTTTACTTAGTGCTTTTCTTTACCACGACATGATTACGATGCAGACAAGGTTTTACTCAAAAACCGACCGGCCAACTTCTATCATTGTTAAAGACTAAGGTAAATGATGAATAATAAAAAGGAAAACACAAATATACTTGCGTACAAATCAACTAAAATATATAAAAAAGGCTATTAAAAGTACGGATAATGAAACACTCTTAAAAAAAGAAAAAAGAAAGAAAATAAAATAAAATACAAAATTGAAGAGCAAAGAAAGACAACAAGTGTACTTTATGAAACAATAAAAAGTTTTATTTTTTAATAGTCAATCCCGAATAAAATGAAGTAAACAAACAAATGCAAAACTTTTTCTATAACACTCCAAAAAGTACTATGTATATTGAAAACAAACCAACAAACAAGTACCAGCATAAGTATGTACTTTCAAACATAAAATGCTTCATTACAAAATATTGAGGCACTTGCAAAAGTATCGCTCAAGTACTCGGTACAATTTACAATACAGTGGTGCATCTTTCTGCTCCATAGTAGAACACTCCCACATTTGAAACATTAAAACTTTGTATGAGTACTATAACAAAATATCAAACAAAAAGTTTTTATTATTTTCCTTTTTTTGCTTTTACTCTCCTCAATATTTTATTTTAGATATGTACTACAATACTTGTTGTATCTATTAAAAAAAAAGTGCATTCATGGTTTAATATGAACTTAATACGTGTAAGTCTCATGTTACTTGGTTTGAATGACGTTGATTTTTGCATTTGAACAAGGTTTTCCTTTGTGTTAACAAAAAGATATTGTTCCACTAGATACACTTAGGTATGTACAATTGAAGAAAACTCTGTGCACACTAGCACATTTTAAGGGAAATTGAATAAAATTATCTAATGTTTGGAAATTCTACTATTTATTACGTACAATTATATAATGTAATAAATAGTTTGATGTGAATTAAAGTTTATTTTCTTCTGTTTAAATAAAAGTTTGTTTTAAAAATTTTATTTTCTTCTTTTTAGAGCACCTTAAATATTTCGAACATATTTTAAAAAGCTTATATTCCGAAACTAAATTGAAAATAATTTAAAATTTATGAACATTTTTAGTTTTTTTTTTCACAAAATGTTTAAGTTCGAACTTGGATTATGTAATAAATTGGACTCAAATGAAACTAAAATTATATTTTTAAGAATCCTCCTTATTTAGAGATTATTTTAACAGCTTTTCAAAATTTTCGAACATAAGTTCGAATGTTCGAATTTTATTTCGAAACAGGTTTATGTAAAATCTAGAGATTATTTTAACAGCTTTAAAAATTGTTCGAACATAATTTCGAATTTTGGAACATAATAGATATTGTATTATCACCAGGTAAACGCATGATGAACAAATTCACCCTATTCAGGCTACGAGAACTAGTTTAAAATTCAGTTAGAAATTTTAACATAAACAAACATTGGAAATATTACTAAAATTTCATCATTCGTACGAACTTTTTTTACATACAGTGTGAACACTTAATAAATGTATCTATGTTAATGAACTTTTATGCATCTACTTGCACATAAATAAAATAAACAAATTTATGTATCTGATAGATGAGCAAAATGTGTATGCAAATTCAATGAGAGAACATAATTAGGTTGATCTCAATTTATTCAATTATGCTAGAAATTTACAAAACATGTAAAACATAGACAATTTAATTTGATTTATATTCTTTGTTTAATTTAAGGTGATCCAATTTCATGCATTAACGATGGCTCCATACCCATGCATGTTATCAATACATTCTGCTGGATTACATACACTTTCACCATACCGGGACAACAGCACAGGCAAATTGGCACCGATGTGGCCAGTCATGGTTTGGGCAATGAGTTTGGTCAAGAGAAAAGATATCACAGCTATTATCAGTGGGTGCCATTTGTACTATTTTTCCAGGTAAGTCTTAAACAATAAAAATTTAAAAAAAAACAGGAAATTTTACTTTGACTTTCTTTCTAGGGTCTTATGTTTTATATACCCCATTGGATTTGGAAAAATCTTGAGGATGGCAAAATGCGCATGATTACCGATGGTCTGCGCGGCATGGTTACTATTCCGGAAGACTATCGCAAAGATCGTCAACATCGCATTATTAAATATTTGATTGATAGCTTGAACTCGCATGCCGGTTATTCGTTTGCCTATTTCGTGTGTGAGGCTTTGAATTTTGTCAATGTTATTCTAAATATTTTCTTGGTGGATAAATTTTTGGGTGGTGCTTTCATGACCTATGGCACGGATGTCATTAAATTCTCCAATATGGATCAAGAGAAACGTTACGATCCCATGATTGAGATATTCCCTAGATTGACGAAATGCACCTTCCATAAGTTTGGTCCTGGTGGTTCTCCACAGAGACACGACACTTTGTGCGTGTTGGCTTTGAATATATTGAATGAGAAAATTTACATATTCTTGTGGTGAGTACATAATTTAAAGCTTGGTTAAAGTAAACACTTAAAACTATATTAAATAGGGTTTAATTGATGGGCAATGGAAGATTATATGATATATTTCATTGATTTTTGTTTAAAATTGTGACTAATGATTGATTACATGAAATTATATCACGGGAATTTTACCAAAAATGTTCTTCACAATGATAATATTTACATTGTCCCCAACAATTTTAGGAACATTTTTGTTTTCATTAGAAAATATGAATTGTTAGTAGAACAATATAATTGACGTGATCACTATGATGTCATATGATGTACGATTATATGGCTGTGACATTTATTTCAATCATATTACTCTTGGTTAGTTTTCGTGGTATCTTTCCAGTCGCTATAAATCAAATATAATTTATATGATTCCGTTTGGACAGCACCACACCACCCAATGAGTTTAAGAAACTTTATCAGGCTAGATGCTAGTTACATGATTACTCGATCCAAACATGCGCATTTGGGTATCCCACAAGATCACACAATTTGGTTCCAGAAACCACACAGATAGATCGTTCAGTATATATTTGTCTAGTTTACATATTAAGTGCAGGAAATTTAAAGAGAAAATGAAAATGCTCTTAGACAGACTATGTTTTATTTGAAGCGTCAATAACGATAGTTGTAACATCGGTTTAAAACTGCTTCTGTATTACAAAATTTATTGAAAAATCTTCAAAATTATATTAAATCAATATTTTTAAGATTATTTTAGGTAAATTTTGATCTGGACTAAATTAAAAATTATCCAAAAATGTTCAATGGATTGTGGTTATTAAGATATCTATTTGTATAATAAATAATGATTAAATATACCCTGAAATTAGGGTATCTAATGTTTTATTTCAAAACCAATTCATAATATTTCTCAGATTTACCGCAGTCGCAACGGGTATAAATGTAGTTGTTTTGAGACAGTATTTATTGAATTTAGGTCACTGATAGAAATACTTTTTGATTTGAAAATGTTTTATTTCAAAACGAATTCATAATATTTCTCAGATTTACCGCAGTCGCAACGGGTATAAATGTAATTGTTTTGATACAGTATTTATTGAATTTAGGTCACTGATCGAAATGCTTTTGTTGGGAAATACCAAATTTAAGTGTTGAAATAATTAAAGCTTTGTAATTACAAATTAAACTGTATTCAACTTATAATAAATTCAAATTTCGACCAATAGTTACATGAAAACCGTTTTATTAAAAACAATACAATGTGTATAAAAATTTTAAATATATTTGGATTTTTGTTGGTTGCAATCACTTATACTAATTAAAGCTTTTTAAACAAATTAAATTTAAGCTAGGGCTTAATATTGGTACTATTTTATTAATTTCTTCTTGATTTCTTCTTACAGGTTCTGGTTTATCATTTTGTCTGTAATTTCCGGTGTTGCTTTGATTTACTCCTTCATGATGGTTACAATGCCTACAACACGCGAAACAATCATCAAGCGTGCCTATCGCTCCGGAAGAAATAAGGAAATTGCCAGCTTGATCAGACGTTTGGATGTAATATTTAAATTAACCTTAAAACTATCAAATAGATTTTTTAATTTAAAAAAAAATTGTTCATTATAGATTGGAGACTTTTTACTTTTGCATTTCTTGGGACAAAATGTCAATACAAAATCCTACAATGAAATGATACAGGAATTATGCAATCTCTTGGGTAGCTCAAGGACACCATCGGCTCCTTCCACATTGGAGATGAATCCCATGAATCCTATATATCCCCAAGTGGTAGATACATTTGGTAAAGAAGCCTTTGGCAAAGAAACCGAAACATAAATACATACATGCAAACATATGTATTTTAAATAATTTGTCAACGTATTAAACAAATTATTTTAAATATACAACAACCACAATGCAATCTTTGAAGAAAAGACAGTGAGTAAGAGAGAGTGGAAGAACGATAGAAGCAACAAATGATTTCTCATTTATTTTAAAACTAATTTTACGCCAAGAAAATTTAAAAAACAAATTAAAAACTTATATACATTTTATTAATTTTTTTTACAATTGTATGTGTACTTTACAATCATGTTTTGTCCAGCAAATAAATGTTTTGTGTCAAAAAATTTTGTTTAAACATCTAAATTTATGTAGTATTTCAATGTTAAAATTAAAAATTTGTTTATGTGTAATCCGTGCAATTTTGTTTGTATAAAACCCTTAATGAGTGACAAAACAATATTTTAATAATAACTAAATTATTAATAAAACTTGACCACCATTAACAATATTTTAAATAGATTTTTTATAATTATTACAAAACCGCCATCACTATGATTAAGTTTTCTTATTTTTTTTTTTTCGAAGTAAACCAAGTAATTTTTTTTTTTTGCAAATACATAATTTTAAAATACATATAACAAATATATATATTTTAATAAATTTTCAATTTACTATAATTTTGTAAGCATAAAGTATATGATTATATACCTAAACATAAATATATATATAAAAAATTATTAAATTATAAATTTATATAAAAAAAAACAACTATAAAAAAGACAAATTTTCCATGTTCTAAATGTTAGTTAAGTAATAATTTTCTTTTTTTTATAAAATTTTAGAAATTTGTTTATAAACAAAAAGTATTGTGATTATAAAAGAAAACAAGCTACATTTTTATGCTCCTTAAATAAATATTTTACTATAATAAAATTAAAACAAATAATACTTTCACTTACCTATTGCCCCAGTCTATTTTTGAAACGACTGTCATTTGCAATTCTATTGTTTGATCTTGTGTCAAAGTGGCTCCCAACAATTCACGCCTACTTTCCAATATCGATAGCATTACTTTACGTAATGTAAGAAATTTATAAGTTTCTCGATCCTAAAAAAAGATACATTTTATATATAAAAAAATTCTCATTTATGTTTTATAATTGAAGAAAAGAAAAACTCATTTCTACAAACCACAAATAGTTTCTTCCATATTTCCGACCATTCTCTTAACACCTGTGTACATTCCGCTACCACTGGATCTATTTTTGATAAGTCTTTTATGTGTATATAGGTTTTGGGAAATAATCCCACAGCTCGTGATTTGCGTGGACAGGTGCCGCGAAACCATTTTGGACATTCTTCCAAGATTTCCACCGAGTCTCCAACATCTAAAGGAAGACCAAAGCGTACATCACCATGCCAATTGTGTATAGCTATAAAAAGAAGAAAGAAAATTATATTTTTTTTTTACTATTTTTCTACTATTTAATAGAAGTTTAAAAAAGAAAATATGGAAATATTAAATTGATAAACTGATTTACGTGTGAATTGTTTGTCTTAAATTAACTTTACGATATCTGAGTTGAACAATTTAGACTCTTCAGACAGTGCAGCTGCACATCATCTGAGAAAAGATTTTTAATTTTAGAGCGAAGACAATAGTTTTTGGACAAATCAAAGAGTGTAAAAAAATGTTGGTCGTTATCAATATGTATATTTAGGTAGGTTAATGTGTTTTCGAAAGTGTTCCTTATATAAATTATAACAAGGGGCGGATTTATATGCAAATACATTTTTTTCTCGAACGTCCAAATACAATGTAGACTAATTATATTATCGATTTGTTACGGCATGTTCTAGCATATTTTATTAATAATGCATATTTTGTTATACTTAACTTCAAAATTCATGTTTATATGCATATTATCCAAGTTTTAAATCTTTTTTGGTCGAATTTGTTATAGAATAAGCATTAAATGTTATCGACAAACTTTTATCGAAATCGATAAACTGACATTAATTCTTCTTCATTTCTCTATCAGCTACTGAAAATTATAATTCCAAAACTTTTTGATTCAAAAAAGTTTAGAGTTTTTTATGTATCAAAAATGCATTAAATGTATTGAGAACATTCATATTCGTTTTCATTTCAATTTCGATATATAATAGATTTCGGTATCGAAGATTTTGTAACTTCACATACACAGTTACCGCTCCCGACAGTCATGCGAGACACTTCATGCGATGTATATAGTAGAAGTCAATTCTCTCTGCATTATAAATAGCACATACGGATTCAAGCAAGTGATAAGACATTAGTGGCATTTACTGTCTATTAGGGTTACAATTACTACTTGCTTAACTGTTTTCTTAGAAGAACAATTATAATTTTAAAAATGTAACAGTTAAATTCCTGGTTAATTTAAAAAGTCCTAACTGCTGGGAACACTGTTGAGTATTTTTGGAAATTACGTGTATTTTTGGACAAGAGCACTTTATGCGTATTTTAATGATTTCGGAAGTTATGGTAAAATATTGACTGATATGAAAAAGAGATGAACTTATGGTTAATTTTAAACCAAACTAATTTTTGGTGAATTTTTGTATGGATACCCCTTTTCTATAGACATTTATGTACCATAGAGCCAGCTTAAAATGTTGGAAAGACACATTGACGTTCACACTAGGCATCGACTAGAGGGCACAACACGGCTCTCTAATAGTTAGCACGCCTACCTTAAGGGTTGCTTTACAGAGACAGCTCTACATGAGGTAGTAAGAGTTATAGAGAGATCTTTTGAATTTAAACAATACACAATGGCAGCCTTCCTGGATATAGAGGGTGCTTTCAATAATGTAACTACTCTTGCAATTCGGCAAGCCCTTAGTAATCTAGACATTGAAGAATATATCAACGACTGGTTAGTAACCATGCTGAAATCAAATCAATACAGTAAATCTTGGCAATAGCTTTAAGTCTAAGCAAGTTGGAAGAGGCACACCTCAGGGAGGGGTAATCTCTTCACTACTATGGCTTATCGTCATTAACTCGATTCTCATTGATCTAGACAGAAAAGGGATAAAAGTTGTCGTTTATGCGGACGATGTGGTGATACTCGTATCAGGATTGTTTCTGGATATTATGTCTACAACATTGTTAGTCCCATCATTGTTAAATGGATGTATACGGCAATAGTACGTCCAATTCTTACTTACGGATCTCTTGTATGTTGGACTGGAACTAAAAGGAAATATGTCGTAGACCAACTATATAAAGTATAACTGGCGCACTAAGAACTAGTCCTTCAGAAGCACTGAATACTATACTGCACCTTGTGCCAATAGATCTCCACATAACGGCCACCTCTGCCAGCAGCGCAGCGAGGCTTCACGCATCTTGATGTTGGAGATCGAGAACTTATGGACACGCGGGGATTCTGAGCCTACTGCCTCCAATCGTTTTCCAACCCTCTGACTGTATTGCTCCATACACAGATTTTTATAGGGTGTTCAAGGTCTTAATTCCCTCCAGGAGTTAGTGGGGTAGAGGTAATCTAGTGTACGAATACGACACCAGGATATATACAGAAGGTTCAAAAATCAGCTGTGGTGTTGGTTCTGACGTCTTCTGCGACGAACTTTGGTTAGGCATCTCATACCGTCTTCCGAATGAGTGTAGTGTTTTCCAGGCGGAAATTTTTGCAATCATGGAAGCTTGTAATACACAATATGATCATAATACAGTCAGGCGGTACTTCTTTCACTGAAGGCCTATACAATCTCATCTTCATTAGTCAGGCAATGTAAGAACTCTCTGTCAAGGCTAGGTCATATATCTGACATTACTTTGGTTTGGGACACTGCGCACAGAGACCACTATGGCAATGAACAGGCAGACGAACTAGCCAGAATGGGATCTGCCTTAGATATCTCCAATGCGGTCTAAGTAGCAATTCCACTGGCGATTATTAAAGGTATTATCTTCAGACACTTTCTTACAAAGGCTAAGAATAGATGGCGTAATTTTGTTGATGTGGCCAAGTTGATGTGGCCCTTTTTTAACGAAAAACGTACTATGCAACTGATAACTCGGAATAGAAGCCCTGAGTGTCAAGAGGCATAAAATCATGGGCAACTACACACTGACCAACCTAAGTGAGGTAGCCGGGTCTAAACTAAACGACCTACTGAGATATCTCACTGCTACAGGTTGGGTCTAGCAAACTCGACTTTTTAAATACTTTACGATGTACACAACATTACATCTGACTAGTGGTATGATCTTGTCAAAACGATTGTTCGCACGTAGTGAACTACCACGTAAACCAAGAAACTAACCTAAAAACATACAATTATACATATGAATATGATCCCGAGTTTGAGTCCACATAAGGGGATACCTATGGTATTTTTTTGTTCTAGAGATATTTCTTAATTTTTTTTAATTATTAATACTTCTTTAATTCAGGTGCATTTATGCCGGATATACGCGAAAATCTGTTCTCTTTACACAACGTACAAAAATGATATTTGGTCAATTCACAAGGACTCTTATAAGTCATATTGTCATAATGTCCTAATATATCACGACTCGGCGACTCTTAGGCATTCGGAGTTGTTCTCTGCTGGTTCGTTATGATAATACAATAAACATAGCATAGAAAGTAGTAATATTTTAGGACATTTTTTGCTTGAAAAACAATAAAAACCATTGTGAAATATTAGGACATTATGACAATATGACATGATAAGAGACCTTGTGAATTGACCAATTGTATTTTAATTATTCTCGAATCTCTAACAAGGTTTTCTTAAATCAATTTAATCTAATTTAATCACAGTCACGTGACTCAATTTTTTTTTTTGGCTTTTAAAACAAACAACTTCATATTATTCAACTTAAATTTTGTTGACATTTATATATTTTTTCACTGGCTTAATTGTTTTGGAACATGAAAGCCTCATTATATTTTAAACAAATTATAATACTTAGTACATCTTATACATACATATGTATGTATTTACTATATCCAGACACATTTATTTATATAATTTTAAAAACCATTCTACAATTCCATAAATGATAATGACGTCATTGATTTTGCATTAGGAATATTTATAAGAACCATCTTACGAAAACAAATAAATTCCCAAGCAATCAATGCCAAGATCGAGGGAATCATATTTAAATACAACATGAAAACTGCAAGAAAAAAAATTAACATCTTCTATGTCTTTTAATAAATTTTTGTTTTGGTTCTACCATAAATATTTAATCTATTAATAGTACTTAAAAACTACTTCAACTGCAATTTCAACTTGATAAAATTGTTACGAGTATTAACAAAAAAAAAGGAGGAAGAAAAATATGTACTTTAGAGTAAAGTACAATTAAAGTGTGGCAATATACTGTGAATTGAAGTGAAGGGTTTGGAGATTATCAATAAGAGAGTTACCAAGAAGTTATTGTTTGATTTTTTGTTGTTGCTGTATTTTTTATTGGAACTCTGAAAACAAAAGGAATCATCGGCACATGGCTTTAACATGGTATGTAACAAAAGACCATTATATCGATAAGGAATGAGGATATAATATTTGTATGTAGTGGCAAGTATATTCAATATACCAATCGATTGTTAGGTGTGTGTATGTGGATTTTGTTGCAAATATTAAATTCATGACACATAAAGCAACAGTTGCTGCGTGGTTAGGTTTGAAGTTATTGTGGTAGTTAGTTATTTACATTCAAAAATTTGTATTTTTTCGAAATTCCCAGAATTCTGCTATTCTTTGTGATTTTCGTTCTAACAGAATGTTTAAAAAAAACTGAGTGTTTTTCATAAAACGATCTGGAAAGATGAACGGAAAGATAGTCTTGCACTAAGGCGAATTCAGACAAATTATGACGAATTCATTAATTTTTTATATATGGCCACACTATCACCGTAAAGTGAATGTCAAACACCATTTATATATAAAAATCAATTTTACGTTAAAATTTTTATATAATGGCCGGGAGAAAACTAATTTTGATTTTTATGTTGTTAGAAAGAAGAATATGAAAAACTCAAAAATTATATTTTTTGAAGTATGTAGTTGTCTGGATCGAACAAATCTCTCAACTATAATAAAAAATCTGATGTCGTTTTTTCTAGCTCCAAACACCAAGCTCTTTAATTATATTGAATATATGTATATACTAGATTGACCCGGTGCGCTTCGCTACCCCTGTCGATGTAAAAATCGGTTCAGCCGTCTAGTAATTATTGTTTAAAAACTAAAGGTACCAATTTTACCCGTTTTTCCCCCTTTTTCCCCCTTTTTATCCCTTTCTGGTCCAAGTATTATTATATAAGTATAATTTATAGCCTATTGACGCTTCCAAGTAAGGATCTATCTACGTTCCGAATTTCAATAAAATCGGTTCAGCCGTTTAGGCGTGATGCTCAAACAAACAAACAAACAAACAAACAAACAAACAAACAAACAAACAAACAAACAAACAAACAAACAAATAAACAAACAAACTTACAAAGACATTTATATATTTATATAGATTCCCGTAGTTTCTACACACAGAGAAAAAATATAGTTGTGCATGTTTACAGTAATCATTTCCACATTTTTAAAAGTTTTTTAACAATATTATAGTCACTGTAACTATTTACATGATTGTGGTAACCATAATATGGTTAACTTGCGATTCACATGATTTCAGCAATCATATATACAGTAAACATGTATATGTTTGTGATAACCATTTATATGAATAAGGTTTTACCATATTATATTGCTCTCGGCTAATTGATATCATAATCTGAGAACAACATATTATGATATAAAGATTCATCATAACAATGGTTGTCACAAACATATACTTGTTTACTGTAACACCACAATCATGTAAATAGTTACTGTGACCATAATATTGTTAAAAAACTTTTAAAAATTTTGAAATGGTTATTGTAAAGATGCACAACTATATTTTTTCTCTGCGTGTATATGCATCATAGGGCTCAACAAACATCTTATAATCCAATGCTTTTGATTTCAGTCCAAGTTTCACGTATTTTCCTAGATTACGTATTTTACCTTGTATTCAACTTCCTCGTTGGTTCCATTCAATATCATTTTTAGCAATATCTGGTGGTTCTTTAGCGAGAGTGAGTCCGATCCAATTCCACTTTTGATATGTTTCATGTCATAGGTTCCTGTAAGAGATGATTTGAGGCCAAAAAACTTGTCGTATTTTATGGAGACATCAAACTTGTAATATTCTACGGAGACATCCATTTACAAATACTTGTAACGATTAGATGTCTGTTGATAAGAATTACAAATATTTATTTTAACACGGTGACAAATTAGTCCTCCAGTCGGTCATGAAAATCCCCATACAATACCTCAATTTTCCCTCATCGCGTGGCTCATGACGATATCCAACATAATTCCCAGCAAAATTTTAACATACCTGGTAAGCCAGCAGGTAATATTGGAAACAAGTAGAAACTACTTACTTTTGGGGGGAATAGCTACTTATTTTTGTTCGACGTTTTCCCAAAAATAAGTAGTTACCTAAAACAACTAAATATGTGGTTACCAATTGACGTACAAAAGCTCTGCGAATAATGGCTTATTTAGTTTGTTACAAATTGTAATAGAATAACTATTTATAACTATTTTTAACATTAATGTTAAAAAATAGTGGCGAAATCACACACCGTTGTCGAAATGCAGTGTTGAATGTGTTGAATGCCTTCCCGAAGTCGAAGAAATTAAAACATAAGGCTGATCCTAATTGTGCCACAATAATGCTCAATATTAATGAATATACTTTTTTGAGAACTCTTTCCATTTGTGCAGTATCTATCAACTTTTAGAACAGATTGTCCATTTCTATTTTTGTTTTTTTTACCAAGTGTCTAATATCTTTAACTATAGTGAGTTCAGTTCAGCCATGTCAGAAATTGTTTGGGAAATTGTTTGTTTGGTTTATAGTTGCAACTTTTATTTACCATTTATCTGAGCATCAGCAAAATAAAAACTTTGATTCTATCTAAAACTTTGTGGATCTTGTATGTTTTCTAAATATCTCTAGTTAATAGTATTTTAGATCCCGATGATTCAACTTTCTAATCCATATTTGGCACCCTTCTAATAAAGAATATTACCAATGCATTTAAAAAAAATATGGATCATATATAAATTGAGTTATGACTACCACAAAATCCGTTCTTTACGAAACTCTACTATAATACCCTTTATCATGAGTGGTAAGGCCATATAAATATACATTTGTCATTCCGTTTGTGACCCCATAAATTATATATTCTGGATCTTTATAGATAGCGGAGTCGATATAGCAATGTCACCAGATAACATACAAAGTTGGTAAATCAATTAAAATACTACTATCCCGATTTTTTAAGCCATTTTTGAACTAAGACAAGACAATATGAAAGCCATTTTAAAGACCATTCAAGCGACTTATAAAAGAGCTTAGAAATTCGTACCGACAGTGGGTCAATTTCGGGAAAATTATTTTTTAACCAAATGAAATGCCTTTTCAGAAATATAAATCACGGCTTAGAAATTCAAATACACAATAAACCAAAAGTATTCGCTTTTGGCACAACCTACGTACAGACAGACATCTCTATAGGCATTTACCAGCACATAGTTGCAGCAAGAAATTCAGCAGCAAGTAATGCTACAACGGCATGCAATTTAATTCAAGTGTAGTGAAGCAGATAAACGATTTCAAAGCAGTAAAATACTAAAATACAGCTTTACAATGCCACTGAATACAGAGCAAGATACTACTGACTGATTATAAAATCTCCATAGATGAGAAGAAAACGACATCTGAGGAAATACAAATATGTACGTACAGTAGTACAGGAGGAGGGTGAAGAAAACATAAGAAGAGGAAAACAATGTCATAATGAATAATACAACATGTGCAAAATGCACTTGTGCTCATATAAAGTGATAAAAAAATATCTGCAACTAAAAAAAAAAATCAACAATAATGAAAAATAAATAGAAGAATGAGTATCTAAAGTAAAGAGTAAAAATGTAAGAATAAGTTTCCTGTTTTGGAACTTTACTTGCATTTAAGTAATAAATGTTTGTAGATGAAAAGGAAAACAGAAAGAAAGAAAAAAAATACTAAAACTAACAAGAATCACACTCAGAATGCCGTACCATACCAAGTTAATACAAATACAAACAGTATTGAGAATAAAACATAAAAAAAAATAATGTTAAATAAAGTTTTCCATACAGACGACAGTCGGTGCCGTAGTGTCGTTTGGATTTAGAGAATATATGGGCCTGACGTAATGTGTGCATCATACAAACAGAGCACGTTCAAACGACATTGACTTATGTGTCAGCAACTAATACTAAATGGAATGGATGCTACTACATTCCTTTTTTGAAAACAGATTCACTCAAACCTTATATACACCCCCTCCCTATATATATTTTATCTCTTTATTCTAAAGATATTCATGCAGGAATTGTTTTTGTTTTTTTCTAAAATAGTTTTTGTTTTAATTTAAAATGGAAAGATTTAAATGTGAATTATACATATATAGTTTAATGCAAAGGATGTATGTATATTAGGATTATGACTTTATACAGATTGACTTAATGCTACTGTACATCTCACAATTAAATTTGGATTTATAGGAAATAAAAGAGAGGAAGAAGAGAAGTTAAACAGGATATAAACGAAACAAAACAATAAATCAGGATGGAAGTTTATTTAGGTATAAAATTTATAGTTTTTATTTAAAAATTAAAAAAATATGATTTATTTTGATGACTAATGCACCCTGTTCTGAAACAAATACAAGTTCCCATAATTACAGAAAGGCATCGATAGGTTATTAATGAAACTTTGCATTTGTAATTTATATAATATTTTGAAACAAAGTATAAATATGTATATAACAGCACAAGTTTATATATATTGCAAATAACCAAGTAAAATGCTTTCTTTTGATACCCAGACCAATAAAAACCCCGTTGTACAGTGGTGTCAATTGCATAAAGGAGGTAATAACTCTGAGTCTTTTAAACTACTAATGGTAATTGCTGAATAATGTATGAATGAATCATAGAGGAGGAAATACGCTTTAAGAAAATTAAATTTGTACCAACCTGTTAGAATACAAGCTGAGAAGCAGTGTGTAAAAGTCGAACACTTCTGGTTAGGGAAACTTTGTACAACTTGTAACTGGTACAAATATAGACAGATTTCGATAAATAAAACTTTGTGATAAAGCAATTCCAGTTTTTCACTAAATTTTAAAATTTTTGTTTTTTACCTTGACTATTTTGTTTTTCGCAAATATTGTGGATGTCCAAATACTCCTCTGTCCTCTTTTTTCTAATAAATTCCGAAAAAAAACACGTAATAAGTTCTTTTTTGCCAATATCTCAACCGCCTAGTCATGAAAAATAATCAGAACCAAAATTCGGAAATGATTTTGAAAAATGGCTAAATTTTGACAAAAATGGAGCTTAATTACTTTTAATATTTCTCAAACATTTTGTAATATTTTTATATTGTTACGTTTTAACCTTTTTAAAACGTTGGTTTATTTCCTTTAAATAAACCGGAAACTTTTGATTGCTATATTGTTACGTTTTAACCTTTTTAAAACGTTGGTTTATTTCCTTTAAATAAACCGGAAACTTTTGATTGCAAATGAAAAGCAGTTTAAGTAGTTTAAAATTTGTAACAACTGTTTATTTATTTAAAATGTACAACAACAACGGTTCAAATAGTCACTCAGTGTCTATTTACACGTTTATCAATTCGCAGAAATGCACACACACTTTATAATGTACAAACTTAAATGTACAAGACAGTTGATGTTAACTCTAACAGCGCCTATGATAAAGATCTACTCACTACTGCAACCTCTGCCACTATTTATACACGAGCGCCATCATTCGTGAATCTTCAAACTAGTATGTTCGAATTCTAGAGCTTTCTATGTCAATGTTAGCAGCTTAAACATTTAGTGTTGCCATACTTATTTATAAACAATGCTAATTACCGCATGCTAACAACATTGTTGCTTCTACTGATGGACGTGTTTATAAACATGATGAATGCTACAGGCAGTCGTTACAGACCGTTAAATTCAAATCGCTATTGCAAATTCGTAACAATATATTTGAACTGTCTTCAAAAATTACTAATAAGAATTTTTCAAATTTAGTTTTTAAACTAGTTTTCACTTGCTTTTATAAAGTTTCATCGGTCCAAATTTGTAAAAGTTGTAAGCTGTACAAAGTTTTCCTAAACAGAGGTCGTCGACATTAACACCCTGTATTTTACTTTGTATTCTAACAGGGAAGTGACAAATTTAATTTTCTTAAAGGCTATGTCTCCTCAACGAATTGTACATACATCATTTAGCAATCGGACCAGTAGTTTAGAAGATTCAGATTTATTACCATTTTTTTGAGATTGACCCCAGTGTTCTTTGAAAAAATAATTAAATCTCGGAACGATAGATATTAAACTAATCCACTTCCCGAGATATTAAAGAGCAAATGTGACAAAAACATTCACATAAAACGTAAGGTAAAGTAAAATACAATTCGCTTTTATTTCATTATCTGTCATATTTACATTTAAACGAGTCATGAGACCGTCCCAAAGCAACATTTCGAAAACAATGGCTAAAAAAACCTAATCACATACACATTATGCCTGCCGCCTTTCTCCTTCAAACTCTTTTCATGGATGATACGGTTAGAACACATGCAAACGACATGAAAGTCAGGAAAAATATAAAATTTAATTTAACTAATTGTGGAATCATTAGATACAGGCAGACTTACGTGTGCACAACATCTCTTGTGTCCTAACGATAGAATTTAAACGACCAGCAGCAGGGAAGAAAAAACTGTTTATGTACATATGAATGTACATATATTTTAGATAAAGGAATCTAAGGCATAATGTGTATATTTTACTTTTGTATCTGCACATACAGACATTTACTCACAATGCATTTATTCATTTAACTTACAAACTCACTAAAAACAAATGAATTAAAATGAAGGAATGAAAAAATGAAAAAATGAAGCATTTAATTTAACTAAATGGATAAAGGCAGCACACATTCTTATTTATATGAGGGTCGTTTGATAAGTTTGTAATTCTAGCAGGAAAATGTTGCACGATTTAATTAACTTGTTATTTTTTCATGTACAAATAGAAGAACTGATGATATATGAAAATATCTCATCAGTTCTGGGTGACTGCCATGAAATAGTGATTTTACTTATCATTTAGGGTCACCACTGGTTACATAATTAGCTACGTGACTAGTGTTCTAAGCTGAAGGTCAAAGAGATTACAAAGAAACTGTCTGATAGCTGGCCCAAAGTAAGCAACGCATGTGATTCACAATAAATGTAAACATACTAAACTTCAGTTAACAAACGCACACTAAGTGGCAATTGACTCACCAATTGATTACTTCAGTTGGGTAAAATATCTACTGACTAAAGTATAAAATAAAAGTGACTACACTCTAAATTACATAGAGACACTAAAGTGACAATTGACTTCACTCCTGATTACGTGGAATGTATGAAGTAACCAATTGACTTCTCTTTGCACTATAAAAATTACCCAAAAATATATATGTTTGAGTCAGCCATACAATCAGACATTAGTAAAAATTCTGGCTATAAGAGACACAATTTTTGCAAATTTAATTGCCATGGTTCTGGTTAGTCCACTGAGATTTTACTGTAATGTCTTAAGTCCAATTTTTTCTAGGAAAGTGTTGATATGGTGTACTGCCTTAGGAATAAAAGAAATTTCTTTTTAATACAATATTTATCTATCTATATCTATATAAATATATAAATGTCTTTGTAAGTTTGTTTGTTTATTTGTTTGTTTATTTGTTTGTTTGTTTGAGCATCACGCCTAAACGCCTGAACCGATTTTATTAAAATTTGGAACGTAGTTAGATCCTTACTTGGAAGCGTCAATAGGCTATAAATTTTTTCAATACTTGGACCAGAAAGGGGTAAACAGGGGGAAAAACAGGTAAAATTGGTACCTTTAGTTTTTAAACAATAATTACTAAACGGCTGATTAGACCGATTTTTACATCGACAGGGGTAGCGAAGCGCACCGGGTCAAGCTAGTAAATATATAAATGTCTTTGTAAGTTTGTTTGTTTGTTTATTTGTTTGTTTGTTTGTTTGTTTGTTTGTTTGTTTGTTTGTTTGTTTGTTTGTTTGTTTGTTTGTTTGTTTGTTTGTTTGAGCATCACGCCTAAACGCCTGAACCGATTTTATTGAAATTTGGAACGTAGATAGATCCTTACTTGGAAGCGTCAATAGGCTATAAATTTTTTCAATACTTGGACCAGAAAGGGATAAAAAGGGGGAAAAACGGGTAAAATTGGTACCTTTAGTTTTTAAACAATAATTACTAAACGGCTGAACCGATTTTTACATCGACAGGGGTAGCGAAGCGCACCGGGTCAAGCTAGTTATTTATAAACTTGTGTAAGAAGAAATTATGGGAATATTTTACTATACTTTTAGTTGATACCGTTTTGGAATATTTTCTTAACTATCCGATACATAAAGACCTGCATCAGCAATTAAGTATGAAATGTTCATTGTTTCCCACTGGCAATTTCAATAAAGTACTTTTTAGGGAGCTTGTCTCTTTTTGGCATTTACATATTTTCATCAAATACTGTTCAGCATAGACTGATAGTGGGATGAATCTCAAGAATTCTGAAACAGGTTCTGGACACCAGATGTCTGAAATGAAATACTTTTTACTTCTTTGTAGATTTATAAAACAACCTTCGTATGATAGAAGACTTGAATAACTACTATATTCTGACCATTGTTCAAGCAACGAACGTCTCTTTTGCAAAGTGTAAATACTGCACAAAGAACATGCTTAAACATCCACATACACACTAATAGTGATAACAAATTTTACATTAGACCTGCCCTAACATCACTTGGTATTAGATGAGTACAATATTTTTCATAACAGATTTTAGATTAATAAATGCAAAATCCAATAGGATCATGGGATCTTTGTTAAAAATCGATTAAAATTTGAAATTAACAAAAACAAAATTATTTGTGAACGCTTATGCTGTTTTCTTTTAAGTATATGGAACCTTTTTCTGCCCCCTTTTTATAAAATCTATAAGGGATATCATTAAAGAATACATTTTCGGAAATGAGGATAGACAATTTTTTACATATTTTGCAAGATAAGTGTCGATCAAACCATTCTTAACTTCACGTCAAGAACAACTGCAGTGATTATCTTTATATGTTTTAAAAAAATATAGAAGTAAATTATATTAGTTCTATGCCTTAAAAATTCGGTTTCTGTTTTTAATAACCTTTATGCCATTTTGAAGGGTACATATCTGTCATTTATTCTCACTTAGTTATTATAGTGTAAACAACAAAGTTTTTTTCTTTCGATAATGTCGAATTTTGTTCCAACAAAAAAAGTGCCGCTGAAGCACATCGATTGCTCAAAGCTTATGGTGAATGTGTTCCATCGATTTCAACGTACGAGAGATAGTTTGTGCGGATCAGAAGTAGTGATTTTCACACGTAAGACAAATATCGCCGAGGCCAGGAATTGAAGGGATTACTCCATAAAGATTGTTGTTAAACTAAACAAGAGCTTTGTAAAATCATTTTGAGCTACTCAATCAGCAAATTTCAAAACGTTTACAAGCAGCAGTATTCATCCAAAAGCAGAGAAATTGGGTACCATACGAATTGAAGATGAGAAACCTTGAAAGACGGTTTTGTATGTCTGAAATGCTGCTTGCACCGAATACATATTGCAATACCTGTTAAAAAGTATTCTGAATGTAGTTAGGAAACTTTGCCTTACCCCCTTTATAATCCATACCGTGCCCCGTCCGACTACTATTTGTTTTGATCGATGCAGAACACTATCTCTGGCATATGCTTCACTTTGCAACATACTCAGTATCCGATATTGGTTTGATTCGTTCTTGGCCTCAAAATAACGTATGCGGAATGAAATTGTAACAAAAATTTTACACTGGTTAAAAAAAAAGTACATGAGCTATTAGTGTTTTTGGACTTATTTTGAATCACGTTATGTTTTGCCTTAATACTTTAAAACTCCATTTTAAAATCTGGCTTTTAGTTATTTCAAAATGTTAACAAAAAAAGAACTACCTTGAAAAAACATTTGTAATTTTGTCCATATTTTATCTATTTTCATCGGGAACAATTTATTATATTTTACATCAAGTGGCAGAGAAAGGCAGAGATGTGGACTTTTTTGGAAGTAAATAAACCTATTATTGATAAGATATGCAAAGTAGTCATAATTTTTTTTCTAAAAAAAATATATATGGATCTTAATCAATCAGATGTAAATTGAAATTTTTGACTTTTTTGGAATTTGATTTCACCATCAATTCTAATTAATATATTATGAAATGTGTACACAAATCATTTCATAAAAGGATACATCAGAGATTATTTTTTTAAAAATAAATTTATTCTTAACTGTTGATTATGGTGTTTTCCAACAAATTCCAGACTTTCTAAAGTGAAATAATTTACCAATTTTTTTAAATTAAAAATAATTTGAGAGTTTTTAGGCCTTTTTCAATAGAAGAGTTCTTGTAGATTATTTTATATAAAAATCGAGAAAAATAAGACGATAAAACTCAAATGGGAGTTCAGAAAAGTTCAAACATCGGTATTTTCAACACCTGTATATAAATTTCTTCATAACTGCCACTAAAGTACACGAATATAATACATTTTTTCCTTACATTAAATCAATACAATGGGCTATTTTATAAAGGTTTTATATATTAAGGGTACTCATTTAAACGCTTAAGTTTCCCATTTGTGTAAATGTGCAAATTTGCACGACGTGTTTCATGAACGCCCCTTTTAAATTTTGTGCAATTTTACACAGAAACTTTATATTTGTTAAAAATGTCAATAAATTCAACAAAAGCTGTAAAAAATAGTCTTTCAAATTGTATAAATTTAAATTCTAAAAATGTTGAATGAAAATTAAATCTTTGGAACAAACGATGATATACATAGTTTGGAAGATTTTGTTTATGTTCTAACTGTTGGTTAATGTTTCCATACACATTGCCATTCAATCCAATCATTATGTTCCAAAGTTACACAATTTTCAAATGCAGAAAATATTTCCATTTTATTTTTATTTTTCATAAATAAAAGTAAACAAAAGTAGCTGATTAATCAAATGCACAATAAATTCAAGTTTGCAAGTCTAAATTGTCGCGCAAACTTATCAGAGTTGTGCAAACGAATTTTCGTACATTTTTTGACAGTTCATTTGCGAGAGTATAAAAATGCACAGATTTCACAGTTTGCGAGGCATTTAAGCGTTTACATGAGGACCCTTATTATTTGTTTTAACGTTGGAAACAAATATAGCGTTTTCTGTTTTGTTGCAATTTTATTCCGCATACGTTATGAGCAGTTCATTTGGCTAGGAACCTACAGGTTGTCAGAAAGACGGAAAAGGTTATAGGAACAATGACCAATACTTTGAATAAATTTATAAAACCATTTATATCGCAGAAAAATCGTAAAGTTGAACAATGAAATACCGTTTTATTTTCCGATGAATCTAAATTTAATTTTGTGGATTCTGAAGGGATGAGGAGTCCATAACAGACTAAATCCCAAATACAGTTAAGCAAGAAGGCGATATTATAGAGAAACAAGTGTATAAAAGTATATTCCAGAAGAATATGCTGCCTGATATGTCCATGATAAAATGCCCCACCAATGGCTATTTCAATTTGACAATGACCCTAAAGAGACATCCACACGCAGAGTCAAAAACATGATGAGTAAACACAATCTAAAAGCAACATATTATGATAAGGTATATGATTGTAGTCCAAAGATATTATGATCATTATTATTATCATAAAATAACATATTCTCATCAATTATAGTCGCAATGTCATTGCCATGATATATAATAATAATAATTCAAAGCAATCGGAATATGATCCAAAGTAATCATATTATGAACCAATGAATAATAAAATAATATTATGATTCAAAGAAATCATATTATCATTAAAAGATATTTTATGGGAATACAAATTTAAATAGGTTTAATGTTCTAAATTACCAAACAAAGTTATAACGCGAATTTTGTCAAATATGTTTTGATTTTAGTTACTAAAAACCAAAAATGGCATCGATCCAAGTAAGAATAAGTAGTCCTTGCAAAAATTTCACCTATACCGAAGGGCTGGTCTACTGTACATGTGCATTTACAAAACAACTCGTTATTTAAATTACAATTTTACGAGTTATTAACTTGCTAATGATATTGCATTACTGACTGTACAAGAATGTGTGAATATGTTTCTTTCTGTAAGTATCTATGTGTGCAAGTGTTTTCTGTATGATTAAAATTATATGATGACGACTTTGACGACGCTACAACAACGCTTATAATAATAATTACAACGTAGCTGGAGCTGATGTTGTTATTGCCGTTGTCGTTTCTGTTGACGACGCGACGATGATGATTATTATCATGAACTTTTAATCAGAACTTTTGTAGGTTGTATCTACTGGTATACAATTTGTTGTTTATAATGAATGAAATGTTTTTGGGAAATATAGAAAACCGGTTTTCCTTTAAAGTGAAAGTATTTTTAATAGAAAAGCTGTTATTTGTCGTAATGTAAGTGTATGTGAATATATGCAAGTGTAGAATACTTTGTGCACAATTGTGAAAAGTCAGCAGTGTGGCATCATTGTTATTGTTGTTGCTGTCGTCGTACTCCTCATTGTTGTCGTTGCCATCGACAGCAGGAAGTTGACTAAGTAATGTTTTGAATTTTAAATTTTTTTAAATTTTTAACCAAAAAGCATGAAAATAAAGTTTCTTAGAGGAAATTTGTTAATTGTTTAGAAAATTAGAATATGATTTTATAATGTACTATAGCTGTGTAGAAATGTGTGTTGTATATAAAATGTATGCACATAAATAAATGTTTATAAAATGATGGTAATTAGTTCATTTATTTTAATTGTAAACACAGTTACCACCAATGTGCTTAAGACTTGTGCTGTAAATAATATTTACAAAATTAACTGTTTAAAATATAATTATTTGTAGAAAATTTCATATTTAACTGTATAAAATGTAGAACAGAAAATGAATACAACATCCGCTGAAGGAGTAAATGTAAAGCAACTTTTTAATTTGCCGAATTTTACAAATTATTTATGAAAAGTTTTCTTTTTTAACACAAATACTTTTAGGGTATGCTTTGCTAATGATAAAAGGCTTTTGAGCAAAAATATGTTTCAATATTTATATTTTTTGGACAAGAAAATTAAATATTTTGCGAAGTTGGTGTGAGATAACAGAACAGTGGAGTCCGACCGAATATTAGGCTAAAAATCGACCTAATACTAGTATGCCGAAACTTTTATAAAGGAAATACATAGATTATGGGACCTAAAAATACATATTTAGAAATATGTTATGAATATAATAAATATAACGTATTTTTTCTTGAAATATTTTTAAGCATTGGGTAAAAACTGTTCCCTCAAAACTTATTTCACTTCAAAATTAAAAAAAAAACAAGATTAATGGTTTACACAATTTAAAAATTAGCTGAAACATGCTCAAAAATAAAATAACAATATTTTTGAGGAAATTAATAGTAAATTTCTGATTAGGCAGAATAATCAGAAATACGGTTGTACCGAATCTTTTATACCCACCATCAATACACAGAGAAAACAGATTCGTGATTGCAACCGAATTTGTTGCCAATTGAATGATTCGGTTGCACACATAGAATTTTTTGGTTCTATCAACAGAAATTCAGTTGATAATGAAGAATTTTGGTTGAAGCAACCAATTTTGGTTGCTACCCCTTTCAACTGTGAAATTGGGTCACTAAGGCAGAATCATTCGATTGGCAAGAAATTCGGTTGCTATCACGAATCAGTTTTGTCTGTGTATGTGTGGGTATGGGGAGTGTCAAATATGGACCGATCATCACAAAATTTGAGAGAAAGATTAAGGTTCCTATAAAACTTGTTTATGTCCAATTTCGTCATGATATTAATTATTATACGACAATTATGAATGTTCAAGTCATTTTCGTGCTTCCAATAGACGGAAGGATGGAGATGGCTAGATTGTTTTAGAATCTTATGAGGACCAAGAATATACTTATGCGGGTCTTCGACAAACATTTTGATGTGTTACAAACGTAATGACAAAATCAATATACCCCCATCTTTGTGATGGTGATTTGTACTAATGTCTAAAATAATAAAATATTATTATTACTATCTTATTTAATCATAATTTAATCCCTATTTATAATAATTTGTATTATGGTTCAATGATCATATTATAATATTAGCACAACTGTAATATGACTGTGTCCTACCGTATTATGATTCCACCTCAACCATAATAATTGCGTAAATACATGATAACTGGTTTCAACAAGCTAAACAACTTCAAACTATTGATTGTCTTTTAAAAATAATACAGTAAAGCGAACTTTTCAAAAATACACTGAATTGCACTATGGCCATAATCGAGATAAAATGCTTATAGAGGTTATTTTGAAAGAAAATTGATTTATTATTTTTCAAAAAATTTCAGCTAAATCATGTGTCTTTTTTAAGACATAAGACTGTCATACAAATTTGTGCAATATGATTCATTATAGAGAACCAAATAATAATCTTTTGATAATAAAACCTTTCGTTAAGAAGCGAATATTTTATCTTTTTACGGAGAGTCAGAATTTATTTTTAAAATATTACCTATCTTGGCGATAAAATTCGAAATAAATTAAAAGAAACTTGCTAACAGTTATCTTGTCTCTATAAAAAGTTACACGCATCTAAACTTGGAACATGTAAAAAGAGCCATATTTTTTCCCGAAAAACCTCCTATATTTTTTCTTTTATAGAAAAAAATTTTCTTTGGGACTATATACAATTTGTATATGATCCGGAAAGAGAACTTAATGCAAAAGCGTGTAAAGTAAAATTTGCCTCACTTAGCCGGACCCAACATCCCCCAGACCTATCCAAACTTGGCCAATTTAAAAAAAAAAATTTAGGTTTGAGTAAAAAATTTTAAAAAGGCAAAGCACCAATCCTCAAGAAAACTCCATATTTGTATAACCCTATATGTTTCTTAAATACTTAGAAAGTCTTTTTACTATCCCACAGTAAATAACGTCACAGTTGGCACTTTTCTAAAAAAAACTCAGTTTTTGGAACACATTTTTCCCGGTTTAAGAATTTCGATATTTGAAAATACAAAAAGTCAAAAATTATAATGCCGTTGATTTAAGGACATTTGATACTATATTAGCTCCAAATGTTGTTATGATATCTTTAATTGTTAAAATTTTAAATAAATTCAAATTTTTATTTTTTTTAGTTTTTAAGGTAAATGACGAACCAAAAATTTATAGAAATATTTAATTTTACTAAAATATCAATCTTCAAGTTCTAAGGCTTTCCCCAATATCAAACACTTATATAAAAAGGCAAAGCACCGATCCTCAAGGAAGCTCCATATTTGTATAACCTTATATGTTTCTTAAATAAGTACTTACAAAGTTTTTTACTATCACACAGTAAATAACGTCACAGTAGGCACTTTTCTAAAAAAAACTCAGTTTTGGGACACATTTTTCCCAGTTTAGGAATTTCGATATTTGAAAATAGAAAAAGTCAAAACTTATAAAGCCGTTGATTTAAGAACATTTGAGTCTATATTAGCTCCAAATTTTGTTGTGATATCTTTAATCATTAAAATTTTAAATAAATTCAAATTTAATATTTCAACATATCAACATATTGTAATAATTTTTAATTTTTAGTTTTTAGTTTTTAAGGTAAATGACGACCTACAAATTTATAGAATTATTTAATTTAACTAAAATATCAATCTTTAAGTTCTAAGGCTTTCCCCAATATCAAATACTTATATAAAAAACCTTTATTTACTCCTCAGAAGTTCCACAAACCTTACACACTTTAAAAAATTGTTAAGTTTTTTCATATATTGCATGCAAAATCCTTAAATGTCCTTTTTGAAAGGATTTTTTTGTTATTTTCTCGAAATTGAGGTAAAATTGACCCCTAAAGAAAGGAGCTAGAGGGTTAAGATCTTCCATAAAAATGTTCCCCATAAAATTCCACAATATAACTCTGACAATAAGAATTCTCTTAGAGATTAACTTACAATATTTTTTTCATTTAGTATAATGCTCCCTTCGATAAAAAAAAAAAAACTGAGACCAGCTGGACTATACAAATTATCTACTCAACATGCCCTTTCAGAATTATATGGTCGCTATTCTGTTCCAAAAATGCTGTTGGACAGTGATATTGAATAATGCTTTAAATGCATGTACATTAGGGTGGCCCTGTGTGCATGGAGGAGAAATAAGGTGCCAATGTTCCCAACTAAAATTAAAGTTTAGTTTGTTTGAGAAGAAAACTTAAAATAGTTGGCAAAACTTAGAATAATTTTTAAATTACACGAACCTTTCTGATACAGCATTAGAAGTTCATTTCAAAGACCATGATACTGTTACGAATGTGCAATAGCGATTTGAATTTAACGGTCCGCAACGACTGCCTACAACATTCATTATGTTTATAAACACGTCCATCAGTAGAAGCTTCTACTTATCAACAATGTTGATAGCATGCGGTTATTAGCATTGTTTGTAAGTATGGCAATACTGCATGTTTAAGCTGCTAACATTAACATCGAAAGCTCTAGAATTCGAATGTACTAGTATGTCCGTTAAGAGCATTGTAGAAGATTCCCGATAGATGGCGCGTGTATAAATAGTGGCAGAGCTGGCAGTCGTGAGTTGAGTTGATCATTGTCGCTGTTAGAGTGTACATGTGTGTTTGTACATTATAAAGTTTGTGTGCATTTCTGCGAATTGATAAACGTTTATAAAGACACTGAGTGACTATTTAATTCTGTTGTTGTTGTACATTCTAAATAAATAAAGAGTTGTTACAAATTTTAAACAATCAAAAGTATCCGGTTTATTTAAAGGAAATAAACCCGTTTTTAAAAGGTAAAAACGTAACAATACCAATATTTCGTAAGTTTGTTTTGGGCGTTTTTATCCATTAATCCAGCTCACCAAATACTGAGGAGGACAAATATTTTGAGAAACGGTATCTTAAATGAATTCAACTTTTATTTTGGTTGGGAACATCCATTATTTTCTTTTGGACCATCTTAATGTATACAGATTTAATGGAGAATATGTTAAACATATATTTTCGATTATTTCAGTAAAGGGGTTTAGCTGCAAATGACAGGCCCAAAACGCCAATTAAAAAATTTAAGTACAACTTTTTAAGTACTTGTTTTACCATTAATCTCAATTATAAACAACACTTTCTATATCCTTCAACGTACATATGTATGTATGTATGTATATTCTTATACGCTAAGTCCTAAGTCTACATATAAAGAAAACACCAAGTGACATTAAATGCTCATTATGAATTATTTAAATACCTACATTGCATACTATGAGCAGATATTTAAAATAAAAATTCTACTTAGAAAATGCTGCTTGCTGTCAGGGAGGGAGGGAGGTAGGAGTGTAGTAAATTGTAAACATTTAAATACTATAAGCCTCTTCCATTCTATATGCTGCGAATGTAATGTGTTCGTTCATTCATACATTTTTATTATGCCTTTAGTTTTCCTTTATTTTTATTCTTTATTATGCTACATATATATATATATATTTTTCATCTTGTTCTGTTTGTTTTTTGTTTTTATTTTAGTATTTTATTCTAAAACGACACTGTGACTGACCTATTTATTATAGTTTTTATGCTGGTTATATTCATGTGTTCCAAGTGGCGCACAACTGCCACTTGCTCTTTCAAGTTGTCATAAATTGTAAAAGCAATTCCACTCGTACTAAAAACCCATCCACACACACACTTATTCATAGTGTTTTTCTACTCTATTTTTTTTTTTTTTTTTTGTTCAACATTTTAGAAAGTAGCAAAAACTAAGTGGTAGGGAAATCTAGAATTAAAAACCATTTTGTAATTGCCTCTTCAGAAAAATGGGAAAAAAACTGAAAAAATAAATAATAAAACTTATGCAATTAATACTCGAGGCACTCTCTCAGTGCTGCGGTGTGTTTTGTATCTCTGTGTGTGTGTGTGTGTGTGTGTGTGTGGGTGTGCTTATGGAAGTTAACCTTTTGGCGAAGTTTAAATACATGAATAGGAGGAGTTTGAATTAGGCTAATTGTTTTTGAGTAGATTATGGTTTGTTTTTTGCATATTTAATTTTTAAAATTAAAAAAACTGCATATCTTTTCTTTTTATAAAACAGTTATGTTTTCTGGTAGCGTTAAGGCAATTGAAGTATGTATGCAATTTGCTTACTTGCTTTATAATTTTCAATAAGTTTTTGTAAATAGCAATAGTAGTTACATATGTATGTAAAATAGTTTACTTGATATTAACTAGCAAATTCAAAGCGAAGTGGTTCGTTACAAAATTTGTAACACTTCTCAAGTGTAAATATTTAACTTAACATTGTCACACAAGTAATGTGATCTATCAAATTTTTGTGTAGAAGAGTACTAATAGAATCGTCTAAATGTAATTTGTAATAAAAAAAAATACGGATGCAAATTTTACAGGCTCTCTTCATTTTTGGAAATTTAAAAAAAACATACATGTTGTATTAAATCAGGGTTGCATTTCGATGTAAACAAATCAAAACAACACTAACAGCTGGTATCTTCCTTCGTTCGTGAAAAAGCAACAGACATTTTTGTCCATACTGAAGAAGTTTCATTTGAAAGTCATTTAGTAAGACATTATGTACGTCTTATCGTCCAAAGACACCTTTAAGAGCTACTTTAAACATAACCGCATAGAAATGACATTTCCTCAGAAAACTTTTTATATCAAAATAATCTGACAATATTAATAAGTCCCTACCATTTTAATTAAGATTATAGAAATAATTTTATTATTTTAATAAAATTTTTTTTATTTCCTGCACTTTTATGAAATAGGTCACAATTTACTATTAATCTATAATGTAATTGCTTTTATAATTTTATTACAACTTTTTTTATGTTCCTATTATTTAGCACACGTATAGTAGTTTATGAGCAGGATATATAGGAGTACAATGTTTAAGTACACAATAAACAAGGAACATTTTATAGGATTATAATAAGAAATAATATTAAAAGCAAACAATTTACAGACATCTTTTGCATGAGCACGTGCACGCTTAGTTGACATAACACATTTAAAAAAATTTTTATAAGTATTATGTTCATATAATAATATGATGTAATTTCGAAATTTAATCAAAAATGTTGTAATTAAAAACTAATAAAAATTGGGTTATTAATAAAATGAAATATTATATATAATCTACAACTATTGACTAGAAATTGTTGTGTGATTTTATCTGCGAATTTTATGTTAGGTGTTAAATAGGTTGTGAGCCGGTTAAGTGGATGTACACCGCCATAATACGTTTGATACTGACTTATGGATCTCTAGTTTGGTGGACCGCAATGAAAAGGAATTACGTCATGAACCAACTATACAGAATTCAGAGATCTGCTTCCATCGGTAGCACTAGTCATTTAGAGGCTACGAAAACTATATTGCACCTAACTCCAATAGAACTTCACCTAATGGGTCTTCCGCTTGTAGTGCAGTAAAATTATCTACCATGGGATGCTGGAGATCCTGAACGTATGGACATATAATTTACTTCACTCGCTCTAAAACCAATACTGTTATCGGGGTGTAACGACTGCCTGCAACATTCATCATGTTTATAAACACGTCTATCAGTAGAAGCTTCTACTTATAAACAATGTTGATAGCATGCGGTTATTAGCATTGTTTATAAGTATGGCAACACAAAATGTTTAAGCTGCTAACATTGAACACATTGAAGACAGCAGACTACCAACTGCAATCTGTCAAAAATAAAATACACACGTTTATATGAAGACGATTCTTTTGACGACAGCACAGCTACACGACCACTCCACTACTTTTGCCGCTGCAGCCGAATTAAGCTAATTTCTATTTTTGTCAACCACAAAACAGAAATAGTGCTGCTAATATAATAAAAAATGTAAATCAAATTAGTGCTTAAAAAATACAATTTTTTTGTTTACTTTATTAAGAGATGTTTCTGATAACCATATTGTAATAAATAATAACAGGTACATAAATTGTTTAAATTTTAATTACTTTGGAATTTTGTACTGTTATTTTTTATTAAAGTAAAAACCAACAAAAATATAGTGACGCCACTGAATTATAAATCAGCTGTTTGCTTTGTAGCTGTAGTCTTTAAAATAATTCAGTAGCTGCCACACGACTACAACTGCAGCCAGCATTTGTGTTCGTGTAGTCTGCTGTCTTCAATGTGTTCAATGCATGACATCGAAAGTTCTAGAGCATTGTAGAAGATTCACGATAGATGGCGCGTGTATAAATAGTGGCAGTGGTTGCAGTAGTGAGTGGAGTTTATCATAGGGGCTGTTAGAGTTAACATCAACTGCCTTGTACATTTAAGTTTGTGCATTATAAAGTGTGTGTGCATTTCTGCGAATTGATAAACGTGTAAATAGACACTGATTGTCTATTTAGACTGTTGTTGTTGTACATTTTAAATAAATAAAGAGTTGTTACAATTTTAAACTACTAAATGGCTTTTATTTGCAATCAAAAGTATCCGGTTTATTTAAAGGAGTTTATGTCCTTTAAATAAACCGAATACTTTTTTTAAAAAGGTTAAAACGTAACAATACATTGATTGCATGAGGTCGCTCGCTGACTTTAATAGGATGTCCAAAGGGGTTTAAATGATTTATGAATATTACTTAAGAGTATACACTGATAGTTCCACGAGGAGTAATGTCAGCGTGTCCAGGCTGAGATATTGACAAATTGTAAAATTTTACGCGAAAGAACTAACATTTTCGTTGACACATAGGAGGTACTTCTGTCGTACGATATCTACCTTAGTTAAACAGTATAAGCAAGATCTGTCAGGGCTAGGTCGTCTATCTGACATCACTCTAGTTTAAGTCCCTGTGCGCAGATATATGAGCTATCCTGAGCTTGAGACCATTAAAAGCTAAATCATCAGAATTTTTTTTTTTTTTTTAAACAGAAGTAACACTCGGGCAATTAATATGCCTATATATAATTGTGTTACTTTCTTTGGAAAGTGGATAGAATTGTAGAAGGAAAGGTGGTGAAAGGAGGAGAAAAGCTTTGATTGACAACTCTGCAATTGCGCGTTATATTTGTTATTAGTGCAGGTTGCAGCGCCTCTAATGGTGAGATGGCGCATTATTCAAGCCAACAACCTTTATTTATTTATTTTACTTCGGTGGCGTTTTAATGTTATACCACAGAAGGAGGGCGCTGTGATAAATATTAGTTATTAGTAATATTAATTATTAGTTGATTGGCAGCGGCTGGGAATCGAACCCAGGCCGCAAATACCATATCATGGTTAATGATCAAACGCGCTAACCAATTAAGCCACAGCATCCTCATCAGACATTGTCTTTAGAAGGCTTACAATAGGTGGCGCAATATTGAAACATGCTAAACTTACACAAATTGTGGACCATACACAACGAGAAACCCAGTAAACTAATTTTGAATAGGAACTGAAAGGACATTTCGAAGCTAAGTGTTAATATGCAAGCAGACTTGGGCTCCCTCCACCGATTACTGTCGTAGCTCACAATGCCCTTTGCATTTATTGCGATACAGAATTCTAAATATACATATACTGAATTATTTATATGAGCCATGCGACAGGTTGAATATAGTACTGTTTTCAATATCATTTTGACGTGATCCCACTAATTGAGTTGTGAGGTATTATTAAAATTGAATCATATACCTATATATTCTATTTGATTACTTGTGTGTAGCGATCTATCATGTAAACCAAGCAATTAATCTATGTACGGGTCCAAGACATTGCAACTCCAGTCATATTAATCAAAAAATAAAGCCCATTTATACTTGTGGCATAAATGTTGCTCTATGCAGTACCTTTGCGTATATGTAATCGATATTCTTTAAAGTCCTACCAAAGCCCAATCCGAAAAAAACCCGAAATTTCCGAGTTTTGTTTAGATATAATTTATTTGTACTAAATTTATATATCCTGATAAAAACATTTATAAGAGTTTAAGTGATATTAAGGAGGAATAGTCGGTGAAGCTTGCTTGTACTAAATTTAATATTTTTACTGACTGTTGAACGCTCATAAATTACTTATAAAGTCGGGAAAACTATAACATTGTCAAACGTATGGCTTTCATTTGAGCAGAGCTTATATGGAAGTTATACTGAAAATAACATAAAGAACTAATTATTCCCTAAATTGTTTGTGATTTCCACAATATTATTTTTAGATCCTTATTGATAGGAAATTCTGTTCAGCTCTGATCTAGTATGTGATAATTAAGAGACCCATTTACTACATCCATATATCGGTCCACAAATATATATAATACTAAAATAAAAGAGGAAATAATCAAGTTTTATAAAATCAACTTACATTAATTAAATATGTAATGCTTAAATAACATTTGAACTTCTGAAAGTAGTTGTTTTTTTTTTATTTTTTGCTTCAAAGCTAAGAAGTCGGTCATTTGTTGGCATTAAAACAATGTTAATTTGTCATCATAGAATTTCACTACAAATGTGTTAATGTAATAAATAATGTTCAGCAGCAAATGGGAAAAGAACAACAGCCATAAAGGAAAACTATGCCGCACTGATGTTACTGCGGTTTCTTTTAGTTTTTAATTAGGAACGCACACAAAGTTTGCACTCGAAAAACCAACGACAAACAACCAAAAATACAAGTGTATTTACACGAAGAAGGGTCTGACTGACATACACTCATAGACACAGACAGACGAACGACTGACTAATGAGCAATGACATGGACTGACAACAATATTACTTAAGGGGCATGCCAATTTAAATTTAGTTAAAGTCGTAGTAGAACGAGCCGCATAAATTAGGTTAATTAAAATTTACAAGTTCTGATGGCAAAAAAAACTAATAATAATAATATGATATGTACACTCAAGCAAATAATGTTATTAAATTTGATAGAATTTATATGAGACTATGTGCAATTGTAGAAAGTTTGACTGTTTTGGTATCAAAAGAAAGGTGTTTTTGAGATACTTAAAAAAAATAATTATGAACTTTCGACTAGCTTTCTATCGATATACCGGTTATCATATTTAAATAAAGTCCGAAATAACAAGAAATTACACCTCTTGCTCTGAGGAGTCAGTGACAATGAAAAAGGCCAGCCTATACTAAAACCATTATTGTTTTCTATGTACGCTGCACTGGTATAATCATTGTATACAGTGAGTGACATTACATTGGAAACTTTTTTGAAAACTATATTCCGTAATTTCAGTTTTTAAAAACATAACCTTTTACCAAATATATAAAAATATTTCTAAGATAAATTGAAATTCTCTAGGTTTTCTATTAAAATATATTGAATTTCAGCGTTTGTATGCAATTAAAGTTTAAGAAAAATACATTTATAAAATGTGGTTATACTTCTTAGCATAGGCAAAACAATGGAAACTTCTCCATGAAAGAAGACTAAAACAAAAATAATATGTATGAAAACGATGTAAAAGCAAGCAGACTTTGGCTCCCCTTCACCGATTACTGTCACAGCTCACTGGACCGCGGAAAGAAAAGAGATCTGTGAATGCACTTTGCATTTATTGAGATACTGAATTCTAATTATACATATACCGAATTATTTATATGAGCCACGCGACAGGTTGAATATACAGTGCACTCGCGGTAACGTGAACTAATTAAAACCAAGGGAGTTCATGTTAGTGAAATTGTTCACGTTAGCGATTGTCGAATTTCATGGAAAAAATATAAAATTTTATAATATAAACCTGTGTTTTACACGCTTGAATGTGAAATAAAACAAAATTATTGATTAAAATGCATTACAAAACAAAACGAGATCACGAGAAACTATAAATTGAAACAAAATTACATAGCAAATAAAATTACTCATTCGTTGCCACTAAAAAAAATTAATTTAGAGGATAAAACACATTTTTTTAACAAGGGGATTCGCAAAACTTTAAAAATTGAATTTAATGTATGTATTGAAGTGTTGTCTACATAATTAGAAAACAAATGCAGTGAAAAAAAATTGTTCACGTTATAGAGCTTTCTGAGTTTGTTCACGTTACAGAGTAGTCAATGTAAGCAAAAGCTTGTTCACGTTAGGCGGTGTTCACGTTAAACGGTGTTCACGTTACCGGGAGTGCACTGTAGTACTCTTTTCTATATCATGTTGATGTGATAACACTGATTGCATGTTTTTTTACTCTTGTTTCAATGCATATTTATATTTAAATAGTTAGTAAAAAATGGCTAGATTCAAGATTTGCTATTTTAATGCTGCATATTAAAGAAAAAACTATTTGTGATAAATATTCAATTAATAAATTATCAGTTGCAAAAATTATAAAAAATTGCGTGAGACCTCGTTAAACTACTCCAAGACAAGATAATTTCATTGCAAGATAGTTTAAGAAAGTCCCAAAAATTACTCTCCGGATTATCTATAATCTGAAATTGGAAATTAGTTCTCGAACTGTTAGTCACAACGTGCGGCTGATCGTGGTTGCTATTGCCACGAGAAAAATCATCTCATTTCAAAAAAAATATACTGCTGGGCGAGACAAAAATGGAATACGGATTGCGGATGAATCCAAATACAATTTATAGGCAACGATTTATAGGCATACGCTAAGGAAAATATGCCTCTAGTTTGGAGATAGCAGCACGACAATGGCCGATAGACTAGACGATATTGCGCTGGACTACCAGTTTGTTCCGGGTTTGATAACAGCCAGAGACTCTGGTTGTATCTGCAGACAAGCTAAAACCTTCGAAGATTGTGTTTGTTAAAAAAACCAAGAAAATAAAAAACAAGTAAGAGAGCTATATTCGGCTGTGCTGAATTTTATATACCCTTCACCAAATTATACTTTAAAATAAAATTAAAAAAAAAAAAATTTGTTTAATTTTTTTTTTCAAAATTGTTTTTTAAAAGTTTTTTCCAATTTTTTTAAAAATTTTTTTTTTTTAATTAATTAGTGAAAAAAATTGATGACAAAATAATGTTTTTTGTTAAAAAAAAAAATTCGGGTTAAAAAATATTTTCCCGATTTTGACCCATTGTAGGTCCAACTTTGTATAGCCTTATATATATCGTTGCAATGGACTTTGAAATATCTATCATTAGATATCCATATTGTCTATATTTATGACTTAATAATCGAGATATAGATACAAAAAATAGAGGTTGTCTCGGATTTTTGCTCATATCTCTGTTATTTATGGACGGATTTTGCTGATTTTAAATAGGAAACTTCTCGAAAGCATGTCTGACAGAATTATTGAGGATTTGGATCCCGAAGATATCTGGGGTCTTCAGAAAATTGGTTTCAACAGACAGACAGACGGACATGGCAAAATCGACTCCGCAATCTATAAGGATTCAGAATATTATATTATATCGGAAAATTATATTGTGGAAATTACAAACGGAATGAAAAATTTATATATACCCTTCTCACGAAGGTGAAGGGTATAACAAGTTAAAGAGCTATATTCGACTGTGCTGAATCTTATATACCCTTCACCATATTATACTTTAAAATACAAGTTTTAAATATTTTTAGGTAAACATTTTTTTTTTCAAAATTTGTTCGAAATTTCGAAATTTTTTAAAATAATTTTTTTTTAATTTAAAAAATTTTTTTTTTTTTAATTTTTTTGTTTTTAAATTTATTAGTGATAAAAACTTTAGCCAAAAAAATTCGAGTTAAAATATATTTTTCCCGATTTTGACCCATTGTAGGTCCTTTATAAATATTTGAAACATCTATCATTAGATATCCATATTGTTTATATAAATGACTTAGTAACCCAGATATAGATCAAAAATAGGCCAAAAATCTATGTTGTCCAAACACAACTCTGGGGTTGTAACCGAGTGGATACAATCCAATGAGGTATGTGTTTTGAAGTGGCCTGTCCATTCGCTAGACCTCAATCCCATAGAAAACCTATGGATAATTGTAGATCGCACAATACGGAATAAAAATTATAATTCAAAGGAAGCATTATCACATAATTTTGTAAAGGAATAGCAAAATATTTCAAAGGTGACGATTGAATCTTTAATTGGTTGAATGCATCGTCGCTAGAGTATTCAAAACCGAAACCGAAAACCGCTCAACCGGTTTTTTCATCTTTTTAAAACCGACCGGTTTCGGTTTTCTTTAACTTTTCGGTTTTTTGACAAACCGGTTTTTTTAAGACGGTTAACCGGTTTTAACGAAATACTTTGTAAAGCTTATTTGAACATATTACTTAAAAATATTTTGATAACATTTTTAAAAATATTCATTTATTTTTTAGAAAATGTCTGCATTCGACAAATTTTCGAATTTAGGACATAATTATACATATAACACTTTTTGCCTTACCAAAATTGTCTATAAATTTAAATTGGCATTTTTCATATTAAATAAAAATTAATAAAAAACCGGTTAACCGGTTTTTAGAATGACAAAAGCGAAACCGGTTTTTCTAGAATGAGAAAACCGAAACCGGTTTTTTTATAAAACACTGTTTTCGGTTAAACCGGAAACCGGTTTTTTGAATTTGCCGGTTTTTTGGACACTCTAATCGTCGCTGTGAAGCAGAACTTAAACAGGGATATCCAATGAAATACTAGTCACTAAAAGGCCCAGAAAATTTTTGTAAAAATTAAGTTTAATTTGTTAATTTGTTTTGTCAATAAGTACTATAATAATAAATACATTTTAGTTTCTTTTCTATTTTCATAATTTATGTTCCTTTTTTGTTTTTGTTAATATTAGTAAAATATTAATTAAATACTAAAAAAAAACAAATTCCTAAGATTTTTTTGGATTTGTTAAATATTTGGAAAAGTTGGCATTTTATTGTTAACCACTGTATTTTACCATACATATTTTACTCGAAGGCATTTTTTTAAGTGTAGATAAAAGTAAAAAAGAAAGGAGCAAAATTGTTGTCATTATTAAATGTTGAATAGTTTTTTTTTTTTTTAATTTAAAAACGAAATGTTCCTAGTAAAATTAATTTGGGAATTTTGCCAAATAACAATAAAAAAAAAAAAACTCATGATATTAATGTGTGTATAAGTGGAGTAAAAAGGAGTGCCAGTGCCAGTTTATTTTGGAACGTGTGTGCGTTTACAAAAAGGATTTTTCATATACTTAATATACATATTATAAACTTATCTAATTTTTGTTCTACTGACCCACATTTTAAAAATATTTATTTATCATCTCATATTTCTTTTGTTTATGCGAATGTTATTTATTATTAAACTGTATGTAAGTTTGTATGTATAGAAATTTATAAGTATTTAAATACATATGTATCTACAAAGTTTCATTATAGTTTGTTTATGCAAAAGTATCTGTGATATTTGATACATATGTATGAATACCATACATACATTAAAATATTCACTAACACGTGCCTAATAAAATATTTATTAATTTATATGTTTGTATATATGAACATAAACATTTGTATATTACACATAGCTGCTATTACAAACTACAATAAATAATAATGATAATACAATAAATAATAAGAGTAAATAATATGTAAGCATGCTTGTATTTAATAATGTATATTTATGTTGTACATACTTACATATGTATATATGTTTATGTAATTATGTGCATTCTCTAAATCATTACTTGGCATAAACCAGTGTTAAAACTATTGCTAGAAAAACATTTCATCTTAACGAATGTGCTACATTATTGGAATATGTGACACAATATTATTTTATGATCATACTGCCAAAATACATAAAAACATACATATTTTATTAGAAATTTATAGTTATTTAACAATACTTAAGATTCATTTTATTATATAAAATGTAATAAATCTTTATAGATACCTAAAAATATACACAAAATATCAGCTAAACGGAGGACACTATAAAGTTATATGTATAATTTTATAGTGTTTGTATTGTAATACTTAAATATTGTTAAATCAGCCGATTTTCAATCCCAGCTTGATAGTATGTTCAAATAGAATTATAAAAAATTATAGATTTTATGTAGAAACATTTTTAAACTAACAAAACATACTTAAAGCCTAAAAAATCTACAGGTTTGCATAATATCTCTTCCGAACTTCTAAACCAATAGTCATATTTTTAATAAAATTTCCCACGACTATAGAGGTGTAGCCTCAAGACCCCAAAGTTGGGTATCTCGGATATATGAAAAATTAAAAATGTTTGTTCTCGATCCGATGTGACAGATTTGTGTATACATATGTATAATCTACAATATAGCTATAGCTATATTTTTCCTTTTATAGTTTACGAGATATTCGCATTTGAAAATTAAAATTTCAGTTTTTTTACCTACCATAGACTGGATATTTCTAATAGCGGATCCAAATCTCTCCCGATTTTTTTTTTTTTTCAAATATATATTTCTTAATTAAGAACAATTTTATAAGTATTCGCAAAAAATAATTATTTCAAAATCAGCACTGAATCATAACATTTTAAAAAGTTTTTTTTATAAAAGTACTTACATTAATATTTAGTATACAGAAAATAAAAACAAAGCAAATAATGTGTTTACATTTTGTGGTAATTTAAAAGTTTGTATTCTTGCGAGGTTCAAAGTCTTCCGAAGTAGACATTTTTTTATCTAAATTTAAAATTTATGCCAAATTTTCTCAATATATTAAAACCTATTTTGTATGCTCCAATATGGTGTTAAATATTTTGCAAAGAAAATTCATAGCCCGGACCTCGGTACCGTCAACAGAGTCAAAAATCAAATAAATACCGTTTTTGCAATTTTTGAAAACTTGGGATTCTCAATAACAAATCACAAATTTCTTTTTCACTTTAGCATTTTGATCAAAAATTACTGCAAAATTGTATTAAAAACGATTCATAACACTGGTAAACAAAAAAAAAAACACTTTGCATGTAACAAGTAAACTTTTTTACAATAATGTTTTAAATACGAATAGTTCTTTCGTAATTTGATTTTATTCTACGTTAGAAAATCTCAGTTTTTATCAACAACATGACGTTAGCTTAGGTTAGGTTCTTCGGGCAGCCACTCTACAAGCAGCTCACTTGGAACCATTTAATACTGATCCCATTGTGATACCCAAGGGGTAAACAGCTGGGTATTTATTATACATCCGTTGTTTCCAGGCTAAACCAAGCACATTCCCTGATGAAGGAGTAGATTCGTCTAAGACTCATCCTTGATAATTTATCTAAGCATGATAGGAATGGAATTCCGAGGATGCGTTCCTTCAGGTTTATCAGAGTCGGGCATTGGCAGAATAGGTGGGACACCGTCTCCTCCTGTCCCTAATTATGACTACTCCTACAGTAGTCATTGTACCGTAGGCCCAGTCTTCTAGCATGTGTCCCAATTATACAGTGTTCTGTAATGAAGGAAACAATTAGCCTTGTTTGCTTACGACGAAATTCCATAATTAGATTCGTCCTGCTGGCATGATATACGGGCCAAGTAGACCTCGTTATAACACAGGAAGACTCGTTGGTCTAAACAAAATGACGTTATTTTGTTATAATGTAATATAAACGAGAATGCATCTTTATGATTTTCTTTTGTAATTTATTTATGGAATGTTTCAATGTAATGCCCAACAGTAGTCCGCCAGCATTCATGTATCCCACTGGCCCTGATATCGTGTTTCTATTGTAGAATGTATTGGTGGAATCCTTACCCGTGTTCATCGCTGACAGCTCCCAAATTAATAGGGAAGAAATCTAAATGTGAAATATATTATATGTGTAAATAAGGAGTGAGATCGTAAAATTCTTAACACACATTTTTCATTAAAACTTTTAACCCAAGTATTATTTGATATTTTTTTTTATGAAGTTACCTTTGTAAAACATGTCAGTTATTATGTTTAATTTCAATTATATTCATTTGCTGTTAATCTGATTAAAATTAGTGACCAGAAAAAAGTGCGTACTAAAATTATTAAATATTTTCAACAAAACCCAACTTGGTCCTACAAAAAGTTGGCCAAGTATTCAAAGGTCTGCCGTCAAACTGTTTCTAATGTTATTAAACAGTACCGGGAGAACTTGTCCGTTGAAGAAAACCCTGGTTCAGGTAAAAGGAATGGTCCACATGATGTTTCTAAAGCAAAAAAAAATTTATAGTATTTTCAAAAGTGCTCCCAACACATCCGGTAGGAAAGCAGCCCGGTTAGCTCTGTGCTCGGACTATTTGGTACGAAAAGTTAAAGCTAATGCAGGTTTAAAAACATACAAGGCTCAAAAAGTTTCTGACAGGAACGCTGCTAAAATTTTAGAGGCCAAAAACAGAGCATGGAAATTTAAGTTAAGAAATTTTTGATCTCACTCCTTATAGCAAAATTATATTATCAGGCTGTCCCACTCACAAAGAAAACAACAGTATTTAGTATACCCTAGTTGTAACCCTAAAATTAGGAAAATAATCTTTCCAGTTGTGTTCGTTGTATTGAATTTTATCCAAGATAAATTTAATATTTTCATAAAACTCTTTCATGTAAAATAACATATTTTAAACTTACTTTCGAAGTATTGATAAACAAACGCGACTCTTCTGCTTTATATTCTATACCCAAGGCAGTCATTACTCCATAAACATTATCACAAAATACTAACTGATCATCTTGTGAAAAAACCTTTTAGATCTTCATCTTGATTGCGATAGTAACATACTCTTATTTCGGGTTGTAATAAATACCATCCCGTTAATAGAGAGGTCAAAAGTTATGCCTGTCATTTGGACAAATTTAAGTCACGTATCAAATCATTGAGATCTTTTTTAAAACATCAGATTTGACTCTTTAGATGCGAAAGTTTCTTGAAAGTCAGTGTCTAATGAATCGTTTTCGATTGCTTCTGGCATAGCTGACTGATCGTAACTTAGAGCAGGTTTTGCATTTGCTTTTATTCTTTTCATACTGCATTTACATATAGGAGAACTTAAAATCATCACTGGCTGTAATACAAAAAAAAACTAGCTATATTCGGCTGTGCCGAATCTTATATACCCTTCACTAAATTATACTTTAAAATAAAATAAAAAAAAATTATTTTTTAAATTTTTAAAATTTTTTTTTTTTTTCAAAATTATTTTTTAGTTTTTTCCAATTTTAAAAATTTTTTTTCTTAATTTATTAGTGAAAAAAATGTATGACAAAAGAATGTTTTTTGTGAAAAAAAATTCGGGTTAAAAAATATTTTCCCGATTTTGACCCATTGTAGGTCCAACTTTGTGTAGCATCGTTGCAATGGACTTTGAAATATCTATCATTAGATATCCATATTGTCTATATTTATGACTTAGTAATCGAGATATAGATAAAAAAAAATAGGCCAAAAATAGAAGTTGTCTCGGATTTTTGCTCATATCTCCGTTATTTATGGACGGATTTTGCTGATTTTAAATAGGAAACTTCTCGAAAGCATGTCTGACAGAATTATTGACGATTTGGATCCCGAAGATATCTGGGGTCTTCAGAAAATTGATTTCAACAGAAATCGACTCCGCTTTCTATAAGGATTCAGAATATATATACTTTATAAGGTCGGAAAATTATATTGTGGAAATTACAGGGTATAATAAATACGGTGTTCGAATGATGGTAGGTAGATAATTCAAAATTAGTAAGTACATTTTCCAATAATTTTGTATAACTATTTTCTTACAGCAAAGCAATTAAATTAGGAAGCAGTAAGAATTGGTACAATGTTGTCTTTTTTGACAACATGTAACTTTAGCTGAAATGCTGTGCTTCTCAAGTTTTTCTTCATCCGAAAAATTGAGTAACTATATTAGAAGATATAAGGAAGCAAAAAAATGCAACTGCAATCAAATCCGAAATATTTTTTATCTTCTCAAAACAGGTTATTGGATAGGATTTAAAAAACTAAACATAAACATAATATGAGACAACTCTTATTACTAAAATTTGATTCATCGTTTTAACAACCAAAGTCAGGAATCTTTACGAATCTTGAAATATGTAATTATCATTATATAGTAAGTAAAGTTCTACAATTTTACGTTAGTAAGTCGACTTGTAGGACAAATAACTCAACTGTATACACATTAATACATTAATATTTATATCAAAATTGTTATCGCACATGTAAAGTTGTATTTATTTACGGTATTATCGAAAAAATCTCAAATATTTATATTTGACAAATAGACAAGTGCATGTAATATACCATAAATAAATAGTAACTAGTAGATATTGAAAATACAGGGTGATCTTATAAGAGAGTTGATAAGAGCTTTTTATTATAAATTATAATTTTAGAAAGTGAGATTTGCTATTAGTACCTTCCAAAATACATGTGTACTTTAAAGAAGCTAAATTCACCATGGCCAATTAAATCGTTAACTTTCAGAAGCTTAATTTCTCGCAACAAAGAACCCTGTATTTAAAGAAAACATTTTTATAGAAATTTTATTCATTCTTTGTTTTTATGTACTTCATCCGGTAGCTTCAATAATCACTAATGATTTTATTTCTTTGTTGGTTTCAGCATTTCAGAGTTTCAGTAGCAAAGTACTTATGTAAAAATATTCAAAGTCAGAAAAATAAAAAAAGTAAAATATAAATTTCTATAGACCTTCTCAGAAGAAGAGTGTGTACGGCACCATACATATGTACGTCCGGCATTTCCACACACAACTAATAGTTGTAGTACAACCGCAACACAAAACCCATGGACATTTCAATATTTTTCAATACGAGTAACTAACTCTACCTACTACCTACACTACATGCTACATACTTGTTTCCACAACTCAATATAAAAAAAGAAATAAAAATAATAATAATAAAAAACAATACCATATGTAAAAAACACAGGAACTCCTTACCATCTACATACATATTGCAATATAGTATATAATATACACAGATACTTATATAAATACATAGTTATGTACATACTTGTCCATTAAAAGAATACTCGTGAAGTTCATTTGTACCCCAATGGCATGAAGTATGTACATATTTTAAAGAGACTTTTAAAAAAAAAGTTATTTATATTTAAATGAATGAAATTGTGTATTTATAAAATAATACCGCCAAGAATATTAAATAATGAATCAATTCTTCTTTTTTTTTTTTTTTTTGTTATTTATTTATAAACTATTTACTTCTATAGTCTTTCTTGCGAGTAAAAACAAAAATAAATAAAAAAAAAAAAAACTCAGCTTAAAGAAAAAGAGCTTCATTTTGATACTCATACTCGTACTTATCTGACTGATAAATTTCAAAATTTCTAAATATTGTTTATTTAATTTAGGAGGGGGTCTTCAAACAGCGACCCTTAAATGGCATACGAAAATTAGTTGGAATTTTAATTTGAACACATGTTGGTAAAAAATAAACAAACAATTATTTCAATTCCCGTAGTGCGAGTAGTGGCGGAAATAACAAACATTAGCAAATACCAAAACACTTGGTTTTTTTTTTCTATTTTTATTTATTTCTTATTTTTTATAGGAATTTATTAATGCGAATAGGTTCTAAATTTAATTTTATTTATTTTAAACTCAAAATAAATATTTGTATATTCGAACGTATCAATTACAGCGTTTATATTGTTATCCCAGTTGGTAAATTCAATCTATTGGCAAAAATATTTCCAAATGTAAAAAATTATAACATGGAATGGGGTTTGCTTTAAATTTTCCTTTTTAAAAACTCTAGTTGCTCAAAGAAAAGAAACAATTTAGAAACAAAATTGAAAGTTTGGTCAATCTTTATTGCGACCCCTAACCAAACCGCACCGTTGGCTACGTCCGAACGACAGTACATTCTTCGACACCAAAGCCAAACGATTATAGAATAAAACAGGAGAGAAAAATTTCAATGAAAAAAACAAAATTACTCTCTTTTCACACATATGTGTCATACGAAAACAAACTACATGGCAATACATTCTCATAAACGAGATTTTTAACAACCCAGCAGTTAAGCAAGTAGTCAATGTATTCCTTATAGACAGTAATAGTCACTAATGTCTGACTCCAATTATATATTTTGGGTCATTTGACACGTATGTGCTCTTTGTAGTGCAGATATAAGACAATTGGTTACTTTATACATCCCAAGTAATCTAGCGTGAAAACAATCGTCACTTAAGTGTCTCTAAGTAATCTGGAGTGTAGTCACTTTAAACGTTTTGTGAATAATTCGTTTAAACTGGTTTTATACAAATTGTGTTGATATAATTCTCATACAGTTAATTTTTATTTTTGCTTAAGTATACTGATATACCACGTACCATAGCATGAAGTCAATAGTAACTTATTGTCTCTTAGTAACCTATAGTGAAGTCACTTTAAACGTTTATTTTGTACTGCACTTTAGAAAGTTGTTATTTTACCCACCAGAAGCAATCCATTGGAGAATTGTCTATGAAAGGATTGTTTACAAGCTATCGTTTATTAGACAGCCTATGATATGTATTTTAAGCACCCGTAGTTACGTAACTGATCAAGTAACCAGTTAGGTAGCTAGTAAAGTAACTGACGCTATGTAAGCAGTATGTGAATCGAATGCGTGGACTACTTTGGACCAGCTATCGGACAGTCTCATTCCAATCAAAAGGGGACAATTGAACCCCTGCTTAGGACAAGTACGTGTTAAAATAACTAGTCACGTAGATATTGAAGTAACTAGTTCTCACCCTAAATGATGGGTAAAATCAGTAGTTCCGGACTGTCTCCTAGGTTTTTCGCTCTCTTTTGCCTATCTAGAAGCTGTCGTCTTTGCAAACAACCATCGATACCTAAGTGGCTCTGTTATGTGGCAACAGCTTTTAAAGTTGGTTGTTCGAAATTTACCACTAGCACAAACATCAACTATTTCACAGTTATTCCCGAAAAGGCCTCACCAACAACCAGTCAGAACAAGATCTGCGGCTTCTGATTCCTGTTGTACCAGATAGGACTCCTGTCAGCCTTGAGTATAAAACTTCGCCAATTTTAAGCCCCGTGCAGGAAATAGGGATGCCAATCCCGATTTTTCGGGATTAATAAATCCCGGAAAATTACGAGATTTTTGATATTTTAGGAACATTTTTGAAGCTCCCAAAATACCTAGATAGCTAAATTTCACCATATTCAAACGGAGCCTGATTTTTTAACTTTTATCAGGGAGCAGCAGGTCTTCCTTACATTGACAGACTTATAAACAAGTTTATTAATCAATTCGCGTTGACCATTAACGATGTCGTCAGCTCCATACATTAAATAATATGAATATAAACCATCAATATGTAGTTTTGGCCTTTTATGGGAACATGAATCAGCATTTATGAATGAATGAATTTGTGCAACATTTTATCAGGATTGTCGCAAAATCAACATACTTATGACTGCTCAAACAGTATTCCGGGGGTCAATTGTATGGGACTAGGGACAATCATGGACCATTTTCAATTCCAAACAAACCTTATCGTGTTTTAAATAGACAGACATACGGAAATTTTTTATTATAAAATAAAGCAATACTTTTATTACTTTTAAACTGCCTTACCAATCCTAAAAATTATTTTACTTTTGCATATGTATCAATACAAAAGTTATACAATTTTCAGTTTTGTTATGGATTTCTCACTGTTTAAAGTCCAGAATACGGGTATAAATACGAAATACTTTTTTTATCATATTTATTTTGATTCAATGCATTAGTTTTTCCTTTGTTATATTTTTACTTAAATAAAATAACGAAAAAAATTGTTTTTATTGTTGAATTTTATGTTTTTTGCCGTTTAACTAAAATCCCGAAGTCCCGAAAAATCCCGAAATCCCGAAAAATCCCGGGATCCCGAAAAATCCCGGGGTCCCGAAAAATCCCGGGATCCCGGGATTTACATTTCTAAAATCCCGAATCCCGGGATTTGTAAAACCCAGTCCCGTTTGGCATCCCTAGCAGGAAATCACCAACATCACCTGGAGGAAACCATGTGAGAACAATCGACTCTAATTTGTCGGAAAACGAAACATTTCGAATCGAATGGTCGCATGTATCTTTGTAAAATCCCATAACTGAGTTTCCGAACTATTCTAGGAGAAGATTTTTTTAATATTATCTAGGTGTTTCATATTTAGATTTCTATTTTAAAATATGGTTTTTCGCGTAGAAGTATTCCGCAGTTTCGAATATTGTTTATTTAACAAAAGTAGCATAAGTTTAAATACGTGTACATATCGCTCGTATGCTGTAACAACGTCATAATTCAAAAAACCTAAATTTAGAGTTAATAGCACCAATGCATAAAAAATAAGTTGTTTTAATAACGAAAAAAGGCTTGTGAACTAGGTTCTAAAATTATACGCAGGATCGTTATAGAAGCATTTTGTCCTTATTTCATATCCTATTGTATATGTATTTATAACTATTAAAAAAAATATTAAGAATAATAACATAATCAAATCCCACCTTTGTCTACAATTTAAATATATGGGGAGTTTCATGTCAAGTGAACCAACTTTTGAAATCGATGTCTTCCGATTGGGATGAAATTTGCACAATTTTTCAACAAAAAAAAGTCAACAAAAGGTCTGTTCATTTACTTTCCCAGTAAATACTTGCAACGAGAGAATAAAATCAAAATATAAAAAATTACTCTCTTAAATTCTCAAAAATAGTAAAAAGTAAATGAACGCTTTTCCAGTAACAAAAAATTTATACACACAATTTTCATATTTTTTCCTTTTAAAATGTATAAATATACACATTTTCTTCAATTTTATTTTTTTCACCACAAAAATAAAATTGTAAATAAATAAACAATAACACAAAACATATGAAATATAAGCTGCTAACTATTACGAGTTCAAAATAGAACTTGTAATAGTTTGCAACGAGAGAACACTCTCTAAAATTTATACGCTCTTGATTTTTTCTCTACTTGCTAGTTTTTTGAGTTAATGAACGCTTTTCCAGTAACAATTGTTACTAACTAGTAACAATTGTTACTAACTAGTAACAACTTTTAGTTATTGAACAGAGCTAAAGTTTTTGATTTTGCAAAAAAAGTCAAAAATTTTATGTTTTGAGTTACAAAACATTTATTTTGATAGATATCCCACTCGCATCCCACTATGCGACCAAATATGTATTCAAGGAAAATATATAAGCTTTCTTTTGAGAAATAAAAAATAAAAAGGGCCCATTTTGAAAAAAAAGTCAAAAAACTTTGATTTTGGAAAAAAAAATTAAAAAATTTTTTATTTTTAATATTTTTTTCAGAAAGATTGAAGAAATAGCTATCTAAACTATTTGGGACACATTTTGCTAAGAACAATAGGTAATAAGTTATATGGATGAGAAAAAACACCTGCTTAGCAACATTTTGACCCCCTCTAACTCAGAAAGTTCTCGACCGATCTTGGTGAAAAATTGTGTCTATTTAATAGAACTAACTATGGTGCAAATTTTGTCCCAATCGGAAGACATCGATTTCAAAAGTTGGTTCACTTGACATGAAATGCCCCATATAACGGTTTGCATGAAATTATTTTTTACATTCCAGGAAGATAGAACTTGTTCTAAAATTACTGGTTTTATAATTTATATAATCAGAACCACTTCAGACCTTTATAACATTCTAGGAACTAGTGATACCGCAACGACTTCTAGAACGCGTTATATATACTTTTTTTGGAAGGTAATTAAGTAATTCTTTAGAGTTTTCTATGAACTCGTTATTTAGAACTAGTTGCATATGGGGATCCGTCGCCATCTAGGGGTGCGTATAAATATTACAGGGACCGAAAGAACTCAGGGAAATATTAAGCTTATAAACTTTATTCTAATTTATTTTCCAATTGTAATTTGCTCAACTTTGATTTATAATTATTCTTCTTTACATTAATATTTTTATAGCACATAATTATACACACTGAGAAAAAATATACTTGTGTTTGTTATCGCAATCATATGATTGTTGTGAATAAAAATATGTTTATGGAAATCATGTTCATGATGAATCATTTAATCATAATATGTTGTTCTTAGATTATGATAACCATAAGCCGAGAACAACATTATGTGGTAAATCCTTCATCATAAAAACATATACTTATTCACAAACATATACTTATTTACTACAATCATATATATGATTGTTACAATCATGTGAATCGTGACATTAACATATAATGGTTACCGCAATCATAAAAATAATTACAGTGGCCATAATATTGTTAAACAAATCCTTTTATTATGTCTGTTGATGAAATACCTGATGTGTACATTCCAAGAAGAATTAATTGAAATGAAATGTGACTTGTATGCTAAATTTGAATTTTGAATTAGTTGAAATCGGAAACTTTGGTTCAGATATTACTAAGTTTTTCAAATGCGTTAAAGTTATTAATACTAGCATTTCTGTACTTTTATCAATCAAAACAATGAATCGATCACGTATGGACGTTGAGAATGATATTAGATGTGCATTATCAGAAATTTATCTTAACATTAAAAAGCTTTTAAAACAATGACGCAATTATTACTATTATTTATTATGTTTTAGAAAATTTAGGTAGTTGATAATGCTCTTTGCTGGGTAGAAATGCATTCCAATTTGGAATCATTGAACTCAAGCCAGAATAAATTAAATTCTAATATTATTTATCGTTTTTTATCATTTGTTAATTTTTTTCATCTAAGGCCAGACGCCTCAAAGGGTAGCAATTTCCTTGCAAGGGGATTTGGATGATCTAGTCAATTTTTCTTGTAGTTCGATTCAGAAATCAAAATTCATATTCCAAAATAAAAATTGAAGTTGATTAACTTATTAACTTGTATTTTCTCAATATTAATTAGGATTTCTCATTTTCAATTTGTTTTTATTTTTCAATATTTTTTCTCAGTTTCAATATGTTATTTCTCAATATTATTTTATTAGAAATTCTTGATTTCAATTTGTATGTTCTCAATTTCACTTTGAAATGGTGGAGTCAAAAAGGAATCTTCACACACAGAAATATAGTTGTGCATGTTTACTGTAACCATTTCAAAATTTTTACAAGTTTTTTAACAATATTATAGTCACAGTAACTATTTATATGATTGTGGTAACTATAATATGGTTAATTTACGATTCACATGATTTTATCAACCATATATATGGTAACAGTAAACAAGTATATGTTTGTGAAAACGATTTTTATGATGAATAATTTTATCATAATATGTTGTTCTCAGAGTATGATATCCATAAGCCGAGAGCAAGATAATATGGTAAGTCTTTCATCATATAAATGGTTGTCATAAACATATTCTTGTTTACTGTAACCATAGATATGGTTGATACAATAATGTGAATCGTAAATTAACCATATTAGAGTTACCACAATCATATACATAGTTACTGTGACTATAATATTGTAAAAAAAACTTGTAAAAATGTTGAAATGGTTACAGTAAACATGCACAACTATATTTTATTTTTCTGGGTGCAATTCTTATTTTTTTAATATTTATTAACTATACGTACCTGTATTCCCTAATAATATAAATTTTGTGTGTTTTGTATATAAGAAATGATTCGGAGGGCCGTGAAACAAAAGCTTGTGAGAACCCCTGCTATAGATAATATTATTTTCAACTTTCAACCACAACAATAATTGCTTCTATTTATTTTCCGATTACTAAATATTCATATTGTTAAAATGTATTCATTTCACAATAAAATGTTATTACAATTTTATTACTTTATTATTCACATAAATATAATTGAGTAATAATTATAACCCTGACCTCGCAGTTTGAACCTCCTTCTACTCCATAATAAAGTTATAAAACAAGGAAACTGTTGCAAGACTGATGACAGTTTCATGCGTACGTTTGGATGTACATATGTATTAACATGTTCTCCCTATAAATAAATACATATAAATTTGTACATAATGCACAGTGATATGTGTATGAATGGCATTAAACATAAATCAATTTAAATTGAAACAATAAAAAACTGAATGCATTTAATATCACGTACTTAACACCAACCCACCACAACAAATCGGCCCATCCAACCAAGCAACCAACCAACAACCCCAAATGGGAAAAAAACACTAAAAATATCTTTATACGATTATCTACTACTACTCTTTTCTGTTCATCTAAGTAAATATGAACGAACAATGAACATTTGTCATGTTCAACATAATCAGCTTAAATAGTGAAAATTCCCAAATGAATGAAGACAACAATAGCAACTGTTGGAATCAGCATCATCAGCAACTGCGGCATGGACAATCAAGGGTGCAACTAAAAAAACACACAATGATTTTTAAAATAAAATTGAGAAAAAAAAAAAGTGCAGCGAAAAACTCTTGAATGAATAAGCTTGTGCGTATTGATTGTATTTAATAGAATTTCCAGAGAGTGGGAGCACAAAATTGACTTCCGCTTTACATGGGGGTTCAAAAATTACGGGAACGTGTTTGATGGTGGATGAGTTAAAGGCAATTAAATGTAAAAGCTTAATTTTCAGAGAATAATGCAATTGAACAATAGTTTAAATAAAATTAGTTTCACATTCCAAACGAATTTATGTATAACTTGTGTACACTAGCACAATGTAGGAATACAATTTTCATATAACATTTATTTCATAAAGTGATACACCCTTTCTTTAGATTTTCCGGATTTTCCTATTTTTTAATTTTTAAACATTTTTAAAAATCAAATACATAGTACAAAATCTTTCATAATTCATATGAAAATAAAGATATTATCTTTTGTGTAGTGTAAACAGGCTATTTGTTAAATACTTCATTTCACTTTACACAATAGACAGACAGATTGCAAAGTTTGAACAACCCTAAAATTGCGTTTAAAATAATAGAAAAAAAGAAGGGATAAAGTTAAAATTGGTTTAAAGCAAATCCCTTTTACCACAAAATCGTTTTTTCCAAATTCCAAGCCATAGAAGAAAAATAAAGAAATGTTGAATAAAAAGCTAACGAAGCGAGTACAACTTGTGCCACAAATGTGACAACATAGATCAACATTTATCCAGTATGTTTGAATAAAATGTGCAAATTGTACAATGTCAAAACCCCGAGGCATAATGTGACATACCACAGTCACAGTCACATAGAAGGCAAGTCACTCAGCAGTCAAGATGACAAGGAAACAATGTGTGTGTGTGTACGACTATACCAACGGTTAACATATGCAGTAAAGGGGCCTTCTTAAATGCCTTAATTTGGAGACACAGACACACCCAGCCGCATTGGAAAATCGTTTCATTGGGTACAAGACCTTGCCTACACCCTACTGAATAGATGACTGTTAGAAGGCAGAATTTGCCATTCTAATGTATCATACAATGTCTACATTAGGGTTCTTTAGTTGAAACAAAAAGTCGACTTTTCGACCTTTCGACTTTTTTCGATTTTTAAAAAGTCGACTTTTCGAACTTTCGACTTTTTAGTAAATCGCCTTTTTTGAATTTTCTGACTATTTTCGACTTTCCGACTTTTTTCAACATTTTATTATTTCTTGTCAAAAATACATGGTTTCTACACTTATTCATGCGCTTTTTGTAATATTAAGCAATAAAAATGAAATATATCAAGGCTATAATGTATTAACTAATATTATTACTTTTATTTCTAATAGTTAGATTTAAATTTATAAAATAGTAAACAAATTAACATTACAAGTTTCTGCAATTGGAGTATATACGATATGTCTAAAAAATTTTAGTTTTATAGAAAAATTTTGAAAGAATTTTGTGTAGAAAAAGCTTTATTTATTTTACAAACATTTATTTATCTATTTTTTAACAATCTTAAAAGTCGACTTTAATCGACTTTTATCGACTATTCGACTTTTGAGATAACATAATCGATTGTTCGACTTTTTTCCGACCAAAAAGACGATTTCGACTATTTTCAGCAAAAAGTCGATTGTTGGAACAATCGACTTATAGAACCCTAGTCTACATATGTACTCCTAATAAACTATTACTGACCCTTTGCCCGGCTCTGGCCAACATGAGGGAGCGTCTTTAGAAAAGTTATCGAGGATGAATCTGAAACCCATATATTCCTTCATCAGAGAATCTGGTTGATTCAATATGGAAAAAACGAGTGTCGAATGAGAGACTTGCAGTTTACTGCTTGGGCATCACAGCGGAATTAGCTTTTTGAATGGACCCAAGTGAGCTGGTTGAAGAGTGGCTGTCCACGGAACCTCCTAATAAAGGACAGAAACGGAAAGCCTAATTGAGATATGGGCAATTCCACGAGAATGACTACCACGACTGAAAATACAAAAACCCTTGAAACTTTTTTCAAGATGATTTGAATAGAAGAAAACACTAAAATGTTACTATGTCAAAGTATTTAAGCTTATTACAACATTTTAAGTGCAAAAATAATATTTTAAACTGACTATATTTAATTTTTTAATTTAATTGGTATGTTTTAGGCTAAAATTGCGGCAAAAACTAAGCTCCCAATTAGCATGTAGTATGAAATGAATTTGACTCTGATTGTTTTTTTGCTATTATCAAATTGTTCATTGAAACCGAATGTATATTTTCTATTATATTTTTTAGTTTTTATATGCATATATTTACAGAAAATATATTGTTTTACTATAAGAGAAAAATCTGTCACGTACGATATGTCACGTACGATATTAAATTGTATCTATTATAAAATCATCCAGAGATTGTTTTTATTTAAATATGACGGATTATAAAGGAAAAATATTTGGTTTAGTGTAAGAAATTAAAAGAAAACCTAACGCCTCTTACGATTCGGAAATTTTCGCATATTTCTACATGTACCTCAAAATGACTTCCGTTTTGTGTCACGTACGATATACCCTTTTTTCGGTCGATATTTTGGACAACAATGTGTCGAAAGAACACTTTATTTTTTTTAAATATAGTACCCTCTGAATGGAACATAAAGACCAAATTATTTTTCAGATACTCCTTTTTTTGCAAGATCTATGTCACGTACGATGACATGGAATTGCCCATATGCTGAAACAAGCCTTTCAAAATGGCTATTAGGGAAAATATTATTAATGAATTCAGAATAAAACTTTATATAAGGGCGTTAAATCACCTGTGCATTTTAACATACTTAAGTATAAAAAACTGCATTACGTGACTTTACAATATAACATTTTCAGGTAACGGAGTATTAATTAATTATTATTACACGTATAATAAAGAATGCTAAATAAAGGTTTTTGTTATAGAAAGTAAAGACTACATATTGGAAAAATGGCAAAACCATTAATTGTTGATTCTTAATAAACCTTATTTTTTAATGCAATTTAGAAGGAAAGTAAAGTACTATAAGAACATCTTCTGAGAGAAGGCAGGTTGGAATGAGTATCGAATATTTTACAATGTGTAAATACGAGTATGTAGATCTTTTAAAAGGCCTACAAAGTAAAGCCCTACCTATTCAACCCACTGGAATGTAAAACGTGCAGTTGTATAATGATACTGAAGAACTAAAGTTGTTTTAACAGATGATGATGATGACGATGACTAAAAAATGTTGTGGATTTGGGTGTGTGACAAATAACCCAACTAATCAAACATTGGTAAAATGGCAAATAGTCTAGAACACAATTGTTCTAAATGCATTAGTTAGTCACACATGTGCAAACAAGGTTTGTGGGTATATACAATGTACATTGCTATTATATGCTTTTAACTTTAATTTTTCAATTTTATCATGAGGACATATTTACCTATGTTTTATATGTGACATGTTTCTATTAAAATCAACTGGCACTCTACATCATTTCATTGGTAACATATAGAAACACTAAAGGAACTAATTAAATTTTGCTGTTTTTTAAAACCTTAGTACCAAATTTAAATCAATTTAAAAAAAATGTTCTACCACAGTACCAATAATCATAATACACTTAATTATTAGAAACCAAAAAATGTGCATAGTCGTGAATTTAATAAAAATGCAGCACCCTAAGATACAGAGAAGTACCGATATAAAATCGATTAAACAAACCGATATGAAGATGTTAAAACATTTTAGCTATAAGCCGAATTAACAAATTATTTAAAATTTGGAAATTATTCGAGTTTAATGTGATCGAATAATTTTCCAAAGTACTCGTATTTCAAATTCGTAGCCTTCAGTTTATTCAAAACAACAAATAAACTCTGAACAAGGAGTGCCTAACATTTGTATAAAAAGCAAACACAGCATCCAGGCACGAACATTAATCTGTTTTTTACACAAACACTTTCTTGGGGATATTTTAAAGTATCTCTGGGTTAAAGGGGAATCAAATATTTAGAACAACGTAGTTTATAATGGCAATAAAATACCAAAATCTGTAACTTATTTCATAATTATAGAATGGAAAATAGAGAATTTTAATTAGATGACAATTACATTGAAGATTATAAAATGTTTAGATCCAAAACGATATTTACATACTAATTGCCGGGTTTAATGTTAGCTGCAAATTAAATTTTATGGTAGACCTTATTTGGATGTCCTCAAATCTACAATTTAACCAAATAGTTGCTTCAAAACATGAAATTATGACTTAAGAAAATATAGTTTTTCACAGTTAATTAAGTTCTAGTGTAAAATTAGGAGAACTTGATGGCTGAATCATCAGGATCTAGAATTCTTTTATCCACTGTTAGTTATAATTATAGTGTTACGAATGTGCAATAGCGATTTGAGTTTAACGGTCAGTAACGAGCACGTCCATTAGTAGAAGCTTCTACTCATCAACAATGTTGATAGCATGCTGTTACTAGCATTGTTTATAAGTGTGGCAACACTAAATGTTTAAGCTGCTAACATTAAAATCGAAAGCTCTAGAATTTGAATGTTCTAGTTGTCCGTTAAGATCATTGTAGAAGATTCACGATAGATGGCGCGTGTATAAATAGTGGCAGAAGTTGCAGTCGAGAGTAGAGTTGATCATTAGCGCTGTTAGAGTCAACATCTACTGTCGTGTACATTTGAGCTTGTGACTATTTAGACTGTTGTTGTTGTACATTTTAAATAAATAAAGAGTTGTTACAATTTTAAACTACTAAAACTGCTTTTATTTGCAATCAAAAGCATTCGGTTTATTTAAAGGAAATAAACCCCGTTTTCAAAAGGTGAAAACGTAACAATTGCTTACAAAAAATTTCTCATTCATAAGATATTACAAGTATGGTATGGTGTCCATATGAAAGTGTACGTCTCTAATTTGACCAAATGTAGGACATTGGCACATGTAATGCTCCAGCGTTTCATGCTCCTCTTCACAAGCTCTACGATCATATCGTTTGATATACATATACTATCCAGATGAGACCAATTAACACATTAACAAGTCTTTTGAGTGTTGGCCCAATTAGGTTCAGAATGTCGGTCGTTCTGCCGTCTGTAGAGTTCTGTCAGTTTCGGAGATATTCACTTTTGACAATTCTTTGAGCTCTTTCTTAAACTTTGGGAAGGTTTTGAAGTATTCCAGGGTGATGGTATCCATGCGTGATGACTTGGAAGCCATATTCGCAATTTTAGAAAGAATTTATTTCATGTTTACATTGTGAAACTTTCCGAGATTCAACACTGTCGTTTCTTAGGGTTTTGATAACCACTTGACCATTCGTAAAAAATGAGTTGGAGTTTTATTAAAATCATCTTTAACCATTTATTATCCTCCGTAATAGCTATTATCTCAGCCTGTAAATTAGTATTGTGATATGGGAGATGAAAGTAGTTATTTCGTAGAAGTCCATTCCATATAGATCGCTATAAAGTCTAGATATTTGTTTAATATAATTAATTATATTATATACATATTTCAAATGTATTGTATTGTTGACATTATTTTTAAACATAATTCCACAAAATAAATTTATAGTAATATTCGATATTTCGATAATTCGACAATTAATGATCGAATATTTGTTTATTCTAAACTGAAAAATGTTATTCATCCAAATAAAATAATTTTTCTCGTTGCTTATACAAATTAATGTTTATTCGGATGACAATCCTATTGTAAACAGAATGAAAGAAAGAGTATTATTCATCGAATAAGTTTTTATACTAAACTGAAACACTTTTATTACTTCGAAAAAAATATATTTATATATTTTTCCTAGATTATTCGAATACATTTTATTCGAATGGCAAATCTATAGCAAACCGTTTGAAAGAGTCCCTGGAATTTTAATCTGTGAATAATCAAACTGCTGGATTTTGTAAATAGGCATGAGGACAATTAATAAATACATTCTTTTGAAAATATGAAAGTTTCCCTCGAAATCTTTACAGACACACATAAGTATGTACGTACTCGTAAATCTCCATCAACGTTTTGATATGCCTGTGGACACATTTACATTATGTATTTGTTTCTTTTATTTGTTGTTGTTGCTGCTATTGTTATTGTTGTTCTTGTATCATTGTTGTAGTTAAAGTTGTTGGTTGTAATTGTCGTATAGTATTTATTTTCATTGTCATTTCATTTTATCATACATTTGACTTACGTTTTCATTTGTTTTTGTTCTTGTCGCTGATGATGTTTTAGCTTTTTGTTTTCTTTTCATGGCATTTATTTTCCATTTCAACTCTACCCGTACCATCATCGTCATCATCATCTAATTCTTCATTTGTTTTCTTTTCTGTTCAAATTGGAGCGCAACTGGCTGCTGTTCGAGAAGAGTGTCATGTGTTTATTCAAGAGAATTGATGTTTTTAGTTGGTTGATTTGTGTTATTTCTTTAGGTTTTATGTTTTTTTTTCTGTATATTCATTTCTTCTTATGTTTATTCAAGTGATAAATTGGCAAACAAAAACAAAATATAAATAAAATAAGACATCATAATGATGCTGGGGATAGAGAGATGCAAAAACATAAAAAAAACAAGAGAAATTTTAAATACTGACCAAACAATAAAAAAGCAAGACTTTCACGTTTTTTCTTTACGATTAACCCTTTCTGGGAAAGGGGGCAAGACTATTAAAATAAAACGTTGGTAAAATAAATTGCTTAAACATGATCTATGTTAATAATATGGTGTGACCTAGAAAACATACTTCTAAGATGACCTTGTGTAGGTTTATTTGGGTATAAATTCTTAACATTTGAAATTATGGTAAAATAAAAGTTGTATGTGACTAAGAACATACCGTGGCAACTTTTTTTAAAACTATATTCCGCAATTTCAGTTTTAAAAACATTTTTTTCTAATATAGATTAAAATTTACTAAGTTTTCTATTATATTAAATTTTATCGTTTTAAAGTTTAACAGAAATATATACCTATGTACATTTATAGAATGTGGTTATAGGTACTTCTTAGCATTGGCAAAACAATGGAAACTTTTAAATTTCTGCACGAAAGAAGACTTAAACAAAAATAATTTGTGAATGAATAAGTGAAAAAAGTATTTTTATTACTAGATAAGCAAGGTTGTGTCCGAATATATTATTTTTGCATCTGTTGCAATCATTGTTGACATTGAAATTATTTTTTGAGGCAGTAGAATTGGCCAGATTTTATTACAGTAAAACATAAATCTCTTTGATCAGGTATTACAACTTACAGAATCTTTAGTTATCAAGAGATCTATTGAGAAAATTTGTAGAGATTAAAATGTTTTAGAGCCTACACGCAGAGAAAAAATATAGTTGTGCATGTTTACAGTAACCACTTCCACATTTTTAAAAGTTTTTTAACAATATTATGGTCACAGTAACTATTTACATGATTGTGATAACCATAATATGGTTAATTTACGAGTCACATGATTGTATCAGTCATATATATGATTACAGTACACAAGTATATGTTTGTGACAGCCACTGTTAATATTGTTAAAAAACTTTTAAAAATGTGGAAATGGTTACTGTAAACATGCACAACTATATATTTTTTTGCGTGTATTTACATTGGGGATTTATCGCAGCAATTTGATTTCTATTTTCTTTTCAAATTACTTTGACAACTAACAACAATTCAAAAGTAAAACATGAAAAATCCCCTAGAAACGCAAGTCATGCGAAGTGTAGAGAAGCCAACTCCGGTTGCTTCTCTACACTTCTAGCTAAAAAAATCGTATGAAAAGTTGGCAATGTAAACATGCTTTTATATAGTATATATTCTGTGCCGATATTCGATTCTTCTTAATATAATTCATTTTCGGTTTGAGGATTTACTTAGTTCATAGCGCTAAAAATTTCGTGAGACAAATTATTTAATAGCAAGAGAATTTAAGATATTAAGAAAATATTTCATAGGAAACAATTGACTCTTTAATTGGTTCAATACATCGTCGCTGTTAAGCAGTAATAAAAAATACTGAGTCACTAAAAAGGCTAGACAATTTTTGTGAACATTAAGATTCCATTATTTTGTCAATGCCATAATAATACATACTTTTTAGTTTGCTTTCTTATTTCAAAATTTAATTAATTATGTTCTTATTATTTTGTTAATATATTAATGAAATATGTACTATAAAAATAAATTCTTATTTTGGATTTTAACCTATTAATTCAATATTTGAAAAGTTTCCATTGTTTTTTCGACCATTATATTTAGAACACTTATTTGGCTGCAATACTTTTTTAATTTGTTCACCATTTACACCATACAAGATGAATGGTTTTTAACTTGTATGACCTTTACCATGAGTGGTAAGGGTATATATGTATAAATTTGTCACTCCGTTTTTAATATCCAAATTTTTGATTACCGATCCAATAAAGAATATATATTATGGATCTTTATAGCGGAGTGGATATTGCCATGTCCGTCTATATGTTGAAATCAACTTTCCGAAGCCATGATATGTATATATGATTGATACATCAATATATCCGCTATAGATTGATATAATCGTCACACAAATGGCTGAGATATATTGATTTTGTCATTCCGTTTGTTATATATCGAAATATTGGTCGAAGAATCAGAAAGTATATGTCTGTCCGTCTGTCTGTTGAAAACACAATAGGGAAAGGTGGCTGAAATTTCCCACAAATACTCTTTGTTGATATGGGTCAATATCGGTCCATGATTTCTTCTAGCTCCCATAAAAATGTCCCACCGGAATACTGTTTAAGCAGCCATAAATATGTTGATAATGCGGCAATCCTGATAAAATTTTGCACAAATTTGTTTTAAGTACTCTGGAATTATACTGTAAAGTATGGCGAAAATCGGCAACATTTGTCCCTAGTCCCCATACAAGGCCCCATCAGAAAATGACTTGAACATTCATAATTGTCTTATAATAATTAATACCGTGATGATATTAGACATAAATAAGTATTATATGAACCTAAACCTTTGTACAAACTTTTGTGAGGATGTGTCCATAATTGACCCTATCCCCCATACAAATCCTATATTAGAAAATAATTTTGTTTGTCAATAAATAATTTATATACCTATAAACATAAATTTCGAAATAAACCATGTAATGTTTTTTTCACTAAAATTTTTTTAATATTTATCTTAAAGTATACTTTGGTGAAGGGTATGTAAGACTGGATACAGTCGAATATAGCACTCTTACTTGTTATGCTCTGTTTTAGTTTAGAAGTTATATAGACGGATATTCATTTTCGACGAATATTCATGACATTTGTACTAGCCACTATAAATTGTTAATAGATCCTTGTGATCTAACAATGCCAAATTTGACTTAAATATTTACAGAATTTGTCATACACTTATTGTGTAATTCGCTTCGAAAACATTTTCGTATATCGATGCATAAAGCATAAACATTCAAATGATTTTCATCCAGAATCGATTTAATTTGGTTACAAACTTTAAGGTGTGCACTGGACCTTTATTTTTTAACGTTACAAAAGTATGGTTGTGTAGAGTATAATTTAGAATAAAATATAGTTTATCCTCCAAAGAAATGTTGTGTTAAATTAAATTTTCTATTAAAATTAATTAGATGAATTAACAATATCTATGAAATTAAAGAATATTCAAATATCATATATATATATATATATAAACTAAGTAGGTACGTACATAAGTATATTTATTCCAGCATGAGATTTTTATGAAATTTTATTACTACTGGAAGGTCTTTATTGTAAATAACAAAACTAATATTTATCTCAAAGTAACACAACAACATACAAAATCACAAACCTTAGTGGGCAGATAAAATTATAACTATAAAAAAAAAAAACTGACTATACGTATCTATAATGAGTGACCAAGAAAATTATATGAATCATAAAAAGTAATTATTAAAAGTGATTATAATAAGGGTAGTTGTTTAAACAACATGTAAAGATATAAACAAATGTACATAAACAAACAAACAAACAAACAGAAACAGTAGTAAAAACTATAAACAATTTAAATTATTAATACAAATATTCAATTTCAAGATAAAAAAGAAGCTCATTAAATTATTATAGACTCTTGAAATATATACGATGTTAGTAGTGGTGATACACATATGGAAAAGACTAAATAAATACATAAAATAATTGGCGAAAAGTCTTAAAAATCGAAAAACATGTGCATCATTCAGCAAGATACACATTTGAAATGCAAACACTCTTGTAAAGAGTAAAAAATTATGCATTGAACACATTGAAGACAGCAGACTACCAACTGCAATCTGTCAAAAATAAAATACACACGTTTATATGAAGACGATTCTTTTGACGACAGCACAGCTACACGACCACTCCACTACTTTTGCCGCTGCAGCCGAATTAAGCTAATATCTATTTTTGTCAACCACAAAACAGAAATAGTGCTGCTAGTTTAATAACAAATGTAAATCAAATTAGTGCTTAAAAATACAATTTTTTTTTACTTATTAAGAGCACTTTCTGATAACCATATTGTAATAAATAATAAGAGGTACATAAATTATTACCACATATATACTATTACTCAAAATAATTGTTTAAATCTTAATTACTTTGGAATTTTGTACTGATATTTTTGTTAAAGTAAAAACCAACAAAAATAAAGTGACACCACTAAATTATAAATCAGCTGTTTGCTTTGTAGCTGTCGTCTTATAATTCAGTAGCAGTCACACGACTACAACTGCAGCCAACAGCATTTGTGTTCGTATAGTCGTGTAGTCTGCTGCCTTCAATGTGTTCAATTATAAAAAATGTGTACGATGTTGAGTGCAAACAGTACAACACCATTTAATTCAGACCAAGAGAAGATCATATTTAATTTCGTGCACTGGTAGATTAGTAGTTAGAATGTTAGTGATTACCGCATTTGACTATAGAAGTTGAAGGGTAAGAGATACAAAAATTAAATCTCTAAATATGTTAATTTTTATCTTTTGAACTGAATATTACAACTTTAAAACAATAACAGAAAATGTCTTATTTTAAACATATTATGGAAGATTAGCTATTATATTTTTTTCCACATTTTTCGCATTAAAAAAGATTTTGCTATCTTAAAAACATTTTTGAGTTTGCACATTTTGAATAGCGTGAAATAAAGATTATATAAATTGAATTTTGTTGACCCACATACTTAACGGATTCGGTTTCATATCTACAGATTGTCTAATTCTGATTTGATTTATTGCATATTTGGGAATATAAGAAAAATATAGTTATTATTAAAAGTGGACGCCGTTTGTTTTCTATCGCATTACGCACTAAATCTTCTTATATATAAATAGGCCACACGTTTTTTAGTGGTACACTTTTAAGTATGTTATTGTCCAGTAATATTGATGAAACATTTATGGTTTAAAAGGTTCTTTTCTCTAGATATGCACAATATAAAATTGTTTTAAAAATTCTCTCCATAAAAGTGGTAAAAAGCGTTTTAAAAGTGGTCGAATTACGACCACCGGGCGATCCTACTTAGTACATAATAAAATTGTTAACTGCCTGGATAAGGGATTCCAAATTTGGGTTTCACTTATTGGTTGTATGACTTAAAAATGCGAGATTTGATTCTCCCTTATTTATCGAACATTAAAGTGTAAACAACAAAGTTTTCTTGCTTCGAAAATGTAGAATTTTGTACCAATGCATCGCCATATGCGGGAAGTTTTGCTTTACTTCTTTAATTTGAAAAAAGTGCAGCTAAAGCACACCGATTGCTCACCAAAGCTTATGGTGAATGTATTCCATCGGTTTCAACGTGAGAGAAATGGTAGTGCGGTCCAGAAGTGGTGACACGGAATAGAAAAATCACCCAGGCCAGCCAAAAAATTTTGAAGACCAAGAATTGGAGGCATTACTCCATGAGCTTGCAGTCATTTGGAGCAATTCAATAAAAACCAGAGAATGTGTAGCCCGGCCAATCAACCGAATCGACACCAAAGCCAACTATCCAAGGAAATTCTCTGTATTTGGTGGGAGCAGAAGGGTCCTAAATATTATGAGCGGCTGAAATCCGAGCAGACCATCGCAGGGAACCTGTGCCGAACGGAACTGCTTCGTTTAAAACGAGCATTGGCCAAAAAACGGCCAGAATATGCGGACAAGACATGACTACGCTCGGCCATATGTTGGGAAGTTTTGCCTCACTGGTCTTATAGTCCAGACCTTGCTCCGTCCGACTACTATATGTTTCGATCGACGCAGAACACTCTATGTGGGATACGCTTCACTTTGGAACAGAGTATCCGATATTGGCTTAATTCAGAATCCATATGTTGCCAGGAAGATGGGAAATGGTCATAGCTAACAATGGCCAATACTTTGAATAAATGTTGGCATATAAGACTCGCATCCGAAAATCACTTTTACGTGAATAAATCTCTTATAAAAATCGATATTGAAATAAATTCTACTAAAATAAATTTTATAAATACCAAAAAAAAAAAAATACTAGCAATTTTATGTGGATCGGTACATAATTGATCATAACGCACATTAAAAGCCCACAAAACAGAATTCATTAAAATTGTGGACATTAAGCATGTTTAATGTTTGATTATACTTGATATCTCAAAAATCCTAAAAAATATTGAGAAACAGGTTTCTGAGTCTGAAAGAGGACAGCTTAAATGTATTTGTACTCAATACCAACACGAATGTTGTATACCCACCATCAATATGTGACAATATTATATTTTTCTGATATAGGGGGTAGGGTCAATTATGGACCCATCCTCGCAAAAGTTGGTAGAAAGGTTTAGGTTCAAATAAAATTTGTTTATGTCCAATTAAAGCAAGATATTAATTATTGTAAGACAATTATGAATGTTCAAGTCGTTTTCTTAGGGTTTCCCGATTTCCGCCATAATTTACAGTATAATTTCAGAGTACTTAACACTAATTTGTGCAAAATCTTATCAGGATTACCGCATAATCAATATATTTATGTCTGCTCTAACAATATTCCGGGGAACATTTGTATGGCGGCTAGGTGAAATCATGGACCGATATTGCCCATTTTCAAAACCAAACAAACCTTATCAACAGATAGTATTTGTGTTTCCAACAGACGGTCTGACTAGATCTATCTAACTAGATCGGTCTAGCTAGATTGTCTTAGAATCTTATGCGAAACCAGGATATATACACTTTTTGGTTCTACCATGTTCTGTTACAAAGTAACTATGTCCTCGATATTTTCAGATTAAAGGGGCCCATAGACACATACTGCTCATGCTCATGCAATAAGCATGTGTTGGTAAATTTAAAATTTTTGTTTATGTATGCGACACACAGACAATGCAGTACGAAAAATCAAAATAGTTTTGATTTTGAAATGAACTCGAACTGCTTACAGTTGTTCAAATGAACAATAGTATACATTTTTTCATTTTTATGAAATATAATTTTTAAATTTGACGTTTTAGTTACTGAAAAATAGAAAATAATAATTTGTTTTGTTCTCAAACGCATTTTTTTAAATGATGATTGATAGGTGTGTAGTAAAATATCAATCACACACGTATACGAAGGGTTCATCGGCAGTATGTGTCTATGGGCCCCTTAATATTTTTCAGTACAATAAGAAAAAAACTTCAATACTTGTCAGTGATAAAATCGGAGTTGCATTTTTTGAAAGTAGAATTTTTAAATTTTAAATTCAAGTTTTAAAAGTATTAAAGTATCGATTACCCTAAAAAAATGTATTGAGGAGTCATAAGTGCCAACATTCTACAAATATAGTCGGTGGGAAAAACAATAAAAAAAAGCTGAAGAAATGATGGAAACCCCCGCTCTTAATTCTTCTTTAGTACATTATCAGTGACCATATTTTAGGACACTAATCTCGTGCACAAAATTCATGGTACTAAAAATTAAAAACATTTAATTTTTAGTATTCAAACTTTGAAGTGCATTTGCAAAAAAAATAGGTTTTATCAACAATTTTTTATACAAAATTGATAGATAAATAAAATAAGGGAAAAATAAAGTATATGAATGCATATACATATATTAAATTCCCATTTGTCATAATTTTATGGTTAGTTATCGTGCGCTATAAAATGCTTGTTTATTATACATAACCATATATTGGCAATAATGATGCTAATAATAATGACGATGTTTTTATTGTATTGCTTATAAGAGAGAGAGGAGAATCATCATTATGATACTTACCGACACCGTATTTGTTGTTTGATGGTATCCACATTTTGTTTATTTGTTCTTGTTCTTCTGTATTTCTATTAAAAATTATGTATGTGAACTATTATTGTTGTTGTTGTTTTTATCAATTAAACAATGTGCAAAAGGTTACACATAAATATTTTTTGTAATTACTGTTTAATAATTTATTTAACTCTGAAAGACATGATTTCATATTCAATTTAGCTCACAGTTTTTCTTAATTTAAGGAAAAACTGTTATTTTTTACTTAAAAAAGACAAATTACATTTTTTGTTATTTCGCCTTTTTTGCACTAGTTTAGCACTTTTACTTTTCCTTTCCACTTTACTTATATTATATACTACTACTACACGCCTTTTTTTCTCTTACAATGAATTTTTTTGCTTATTTTTTTAATATTTTAGCAGACTTATTTTGTTTGTTTGAAAAATTCACTTTGATTTTGTTTTTAATTTATTTTTATTGCTTATTTAAGAATTTTGATTTTTTTTTTTTGTTTAATATAGAATTTGTTTGGTTTAATTTTAGCATTTTTGCATATATTTTTTTTGATTTGTTTAGTGAGTTGCTAAAAATACTGTATTTTTAACAATTTTTCACAACCGCTTCTGTCGTTTAGTTGACTATGACTACTGCGTTGCGCGAAACGCGCAAAATCGATAAATGAATGTCTCTTCTCCTTTAATTTTCCTATAAGGATTTAGTTATAGTTATAGTTGTTGTTTTTTGCGTTTTTCTTTCATTTATATTTCACTTAAGTTAGTAGTCGCTTGCAGCAGTCACTTGCGTTCGATGTCGTGTTTGTCGTTGTTGTTTTTGTCTGTGGCAATAAATAATATCTTTTGTTGTTATTATGCGCTGAAAAGAACGTTGCTGTGCAGTTTAGCTGCTGCTGCTATTACAGCACACTTCCTCTTTTTCAGCTTGTTGTTATTGCTATTATTATTTTTATTCGTATTTCTTTGTTGTGTGTGTCGCTCCGTCTGCCTTCTTCCACTCCACACTTTTAACTTCCTTTTTTTTTTAACAAGAATCACTAATTTCTCATTGTATATGAGTAAAATATTTCAATTCTGCTATATTGCACTTGACAGAGTTGTGTATAATTTTTTATTACTAATTTGCCTCCACTACCGCTGTTCACGTCTATACACCACGAGCTGAGAAATATAACTGATTGGGGAGCAGCAATATTTTGTTTATTGCCGTTTTTTTTCATTCGTGGAAACAACAACATATAAGGGCAGCACAAAACGAATTCATACAAGGTGGTGGCAGTTCTTAAAAAAACAACAATTGGTCTTACCAAATGTCAAAAAACAGAAATGAAAAATTAATAAAATGTGTATTAAAACTTCAAATAGTGTAGATAACTGAATAGTGGTGGTTTAACTTATTTATGTAAAAAATTAATATTTTGTTAACAAGCTTACAAAATGATGATATTGAAGTATAAAAACCAGCTTTGACAGACGCTAGAACCCAACAAGCGAAAAAAAGTAATCAGCTTTTTGACTGACTCCACCTTATATGAATTCGCCTTGGGGCAGCACAACTTATTCCAATTTGCACAAATGTCAAGTTGGGAACTAATGTAAACAAAGGAGAATTCTAATAAGAAAAGAAAACCGTAAAAAAACATTTGCAGGGTTGAGTTTTTAAGGAGTATAATTATTATAATATCCGTTTTATATTTTTTATTATAAGGAAGAATCAAATTTATAAGTAAAGTTAAAAATACGGTTTAACATTTAAGATTATAATGTAATTAATTTCTTCAAATAATTATGAATTAGAATATACAGTACCAAACTTGACAATAAATGTATACAATTTTTTTGTGAAAAATTTAATGCAAAGGCCCTTGCTCCCGAGGCTAACAGTGTAGTGAGAGTATATCTCGTAAACTAATGGAATAAACTTAAAACTAATGCTTAAAAACTTAAAAAAAATAACAAACAAACAAAATAAAAACTTAAATACAGTAGCGGTATTCATAATGAAGAGTACTTGGCCTGCTAATGTAGTAAAAGAACACAATATCAAAAAACTAAAAACAAAATGCATTAGAAATTGAAATGTTTGTCAATAAATAGCATTTCTGCTTTTTTACTATTGTGAATACCGCTAGTATATTTTAAACCCACATGAGATCAAGGATGAGTTTTTTAAAAAAATTCCGGTGAAGAATTAGCCATATTCAGTTTTTTCTGTGCGTATATATTTTTACAAAAATTTTTACACCATTTTAATATGATTTGTGTTATGAAAAAGAATATGTTTAAATTTTCATATACTTTTTCATATGACAAATATTTTGAAATAACAAAAACAAATATTTTCCTGAAATTGCTACACATTAATGTAACGCAATATTGAAATAAAAATTGAAATATTTTTATAAAAAAGACCTCAAGCTTGAATAATTATCATATTAAAGTGAAACAAAAAGGTCAAATAAAATTAAATAACTAAATATTTTTACACCATAAGATATTACGGACATTGAAAGAACATACATAAGTAACTAGAAACTAGATGAGTAACTAGAATAAAATATTTGTAAATGAAAGACCAAAGACCAAAAAAATAATACTCTTTTACAATGGTTATGGGACGACTAACATTTTTTGAGTTATTTGCTATTACGGGATCTATTTTTTGCAATTGCTTATTTTTAAAAAACAACAGCTATTTTGGGTCCCTGATGTTATAAACTTGGCAGTACCTTTTTCGGTAAACCAATTAGTGATGCCAACAAAAAAAAAAACAATTATCATATCCGTTTGATATATTTTTTATTATAAGGAAGAATAAAATGAATACGCAATTATAACTAGCTAAAAAGTAAAGGAAAAATTTATGTTTATTGATATAAATTATTTTTGTTATAATATATTTAAATTGAATATACAGTAGTTGAATTATTAAACTAAAAAATTCTTAAGAAATTTGTATTTCTTTAGTATTATTTTATTACTATATACATACTTTTATAATTTTTGAAAATGCTAATTGGTAGAATATTTATCACAGATAGTATTTTGCTTCAAACCAATACTAAAATTTATTATTTTGGTTTTTAAATTCTCAACTCTTGACTCTAGCAAGTTTTGCTAACTAATTTAAAAAATTACTGTGCGAAAAAAATTGCAAAATAAAATAAATATTCAATTAACGTTAAAACATGTTTATTTTTGTTTTAATCAGCTTTCTTGCAGAAGTTTAAAAATTCGATATATAGGCGTTGAAAAAGCACTAGAAAAACATACTGTTTGTATCACTGCACAGCTGTTCTACATGGCATTGCCAGGCACAACAATTCATTAAAAAAAGAAACTAGTAATCAAAACAAAAATAAAAATCCTCCGGGAAAATCGTTTAATACAGTATTATACCAAGTTATTTTTATAGATTTTCAAAGTAAAAAATTATTCATTGAAAAATGTCTGACTCCGATTGTGATTGGTTCGATAAAGACGATGATGAACTTATTAAAGATGTGCAAAAAACTCTGAAAACCAAACAACAAGCAAATACCGAATATATAAAGACAACAACAAATACTATAGGTAAAACGTAGACACTTCTTGGAATTACCGTCAAAATGAACTAAAACATTTTCCTTTGCAGATGATTATATCAAAGAACTAACCATTAAAGCAGCAGCACAGTCCACGGGAGATGCTAAGAAAAACAAACTTAAAATAACCGATTTAAGAAAATTGTCCAATATGACACCGCTGGATATTTTTTTATATGCCTCGACTGTGGAGTATGACTTCTATACGGATCAAATTTACTTAAACGATAGCCAAGAGAAAGTTTTACTTTACACTGCGGTTTTGGCTACAATATGTCGGCTAGAATTGCCGGGATTTCATAAGAATCTGCTAAAGAGTTTTACACTTAATGGCAACTTGCAGGAACAATATCGTTTGCTGGTGGCCAAATTAATGTGTAAACGCTTTAAAGATATGTGGCTGAAGGAAGAAGAGATGATTGAGTTTTTAAATAACATGGAATTATTGATATTACAGTCATTTAAGCTCTATAGCAAGGAGGATAAATGTCATATGTTGTTAAAGGATCTATTAACCATTTTGGAACAAACGGATAATCCTACCATAAAAAAGAAAAAAATACTTATTCAATTTAAGGAGAATCTAGAACAAGCCCTCAAAGTTCAGCAGTCCACTGAACACAATCTAGAAATATATCCCACCTTAGACGATTTAACAAAAGACCAAGCCTTTAATAACGCCCTAGAAAACAATCAATCAACCTCACAACAGAGTGTTCAAGAGTATTTGTCAAAACATTTACGTTTTCTTAAACAAGACTTCCTATTGCCCCTAAAAGACTGCGTTGGTTTGTTGAGAAACAAACGTAATACGACTGAATTACCAGATAATTTTTATGTTTTTGAAAATGTTTTAATAGTTTTGAATGAACAATTTTTGGATGCCTATCGCCATGAGTTGGTATTCGTAGATGTTTTGGGTTCGCGCAGAAATATGGACACTGAGGATGTCCAGATGCCGTACCAATTGCAGGAAAAGTTGAGAAAAATTAAATCTGGCGCTTTGCTATGTTTCAGTACCAGTTATAATTTCGATAATTTAATATTGGCCACGGTTACGTACACGAGTCATGAGTGTATGAAGGAAGGATTTGTAAGTATTTAAATTATTTCAGTTTGACTAAAGGGCACTAATTATAAACATAAAAACATTACAAAATCTTGTTCCAAAAACATTTTTTTATCAAAATCAATGCATGTTGCTCTACATTAAAAAAAGTAGTGGAGAAAAAATGGAATTAAAATTGAATTATAGTTTCTATTTTGATTTTCCAAAAATATCTTCGGTAATGAATGTTCAAATATTTTTCAATATCAGCACTATATCTGATATTGATGTTTCAAGCATGTATGGAAGTTATTTTGGGGCTTTGGAAAGTTGATTTAAACATAAGACGTACAGACAGACATGGCTATATCGACTTCGCTATCTATAACTATCCAGACTCATGGTGAAGGGTATATTAATGTTTCCAATAAAAATCTATTTAAAAAAAAATATCGGATTTAAATTGTTATAGTGTTAAGATGCCTCATAACTGAATATTTCACGCACTCTAACTTGTTTCTTAAAGATTTAAAAATATTCATCAATGTGTATCTATACTCTTTCAGATTGGCATCGAAATCGTACGCCAATACAATATTGGCAACATCTACAATCGTAAATTATTGATGTTTGAGACACCAGCTTTTTTTGAACCATATCACAATGTTTTCAACTATTTAAAAAATTGCACCATTACCAATTTTCCCATGAAGAAGTACATTGTGGATGTGGAAAATCCCCTTGACAATACCCCATCTTATTTAAATGAGAACACAGTGTATCAATGTTATGGACAAACATTTAAACCACTCAACGAAGAGCCACCACAAAATGTTGTCGGTTTAAATGATTCACAATTGCAGGCTTTTGGAAAAGCTTTAAGACAAGAATTTACCCTCATACAGGGACCGCCGGGAACTGGTAAAACGTATCTATCTGTACAAATGGTTAAAACTTTAATGGAAAATGCTGAAACACCTTTGGTGTTAATAACATACACCAACGAATCATTGGATAAGTTTTTAATAAAACTTTCCGAATATACCGATAAAATAGTTCGATTTGGTAGTCAGTCCAGAGATCCTGCTATTGCGAAGTACAATATTAAGGATGTGGTGGAACATGCGCAAATTAATCCCAAATTAAAGAGACTGTATTATTTGATAAATATTGAATTTAAAAATAAATTTCAAAATTTACAATTAAAACACAAAGAATTCGATGGCACAGACGATACATACCAAGAGATTTTGAAGGCCCAGCGTGAATTGGCCGAGGTTACTGAAAAATTGCAAACCATTAGAATCATGTTTCAGTTTTATGTGGCCAAGGAGAAATCAATTATAGCTCTCACAACCACTTGTGCGGCCAAAACAAATTTTCTATTTCGTTTGCTAAAAAGTAAAATCGTTATTTTCGAAGAGGCAGCAGAAATTTTGGAATCTCATGTTGTTGCCTGCTTGACACCCTACACACAACATGTTATAATGATTGGTGATCATCAACAGCTGCAACCCTACAGTTCTAGCTACCAACTGCAGCAATATTCCCATATGAATATCTCGTTATTTGAAAGGATATTTACTAAACAAACTACACCCATACAATTGAAAACTCAATATCGTATGCATCCAAAAATAGCCGACCTATTGTGTAATACAATTTATAAAGATTTGAATAGTGATGTTTCGGTCACACAATATCCTGCTGTACGTAAAATGTCTGCAAATCTCTATTTTATGACTCACAATATGAAAGAAGCGAAAACCCAATATGATTCATCATTATATAACCCCTTTGAAGTGGAGGAAATTATTAATTTGTCATTGCATTTAATTGAGAATGCTGCATACGCCCCGGAGGATGTTCACATACTGAGTCCTTATGCCAAACAAGTTGATTTGATTAAGAAACAGGTAGAAATACTTTTTTCTTTTTAACAAAATGTTATATTTTGCAAATAAATATTTTCTTTTATTTCTTTCAGTTGCAAAAATATCCCTCTCTCAATGCCTTGAAAGCATCCACAGTGGACAGTTTCCAAGGCCTAGAATGTAATATTATATTACTTTCTCTGGTACGCAATAACACAATACCACAAATTGGTTTTCTGAAGCAAACAAATCGCGTATGTGTAGCATTGTCACGTGCCAAACATGGCATGTATATCATTGGAAACCTACAATTACTAAGTCAATGCAGCAGTACATGGTTGCATATTCAAGAGAAATTATTACAACAAAATGCAATGGGCCCCAAGTTTCCCATAGAGGCCTAATTACAATTAACCAAATAAATAAGAATGAAATAAGCATAACCGATCTTTTTTTAATATATACTAGCCTAAGTAAATACAGTTTCAAATTATATATTGAAAACGCTAAAAATTTTGCATATGTATTTTATGTTTTTAAAGTCTGGATTCTTTTTTTTATTTATAAAATTATTTCTTTACGTGGAAAAAAAGACTAAGTTGTATTTATTTTATTATTTCTTTTTTTTTATTATTTTAATATATACTTTTTATTTTTTGTAAACGTATTTTGTTTGTTTGTAAACTACAATACTTTTTTTTTAAATTAAAAATGTGAAAAGAAAAAACAAATATTTTGTATTTATTTAAGTTTCGTCTCCTTATTTATTAAAGAATAAAAATTACTTGAACAAATTTAACGGTTTTTTTTTCTCTTTAAAATGTTTTTATAATTAATTGTTTTATTAAAATAGACAATATTTACAATGCATTCCATGCACTTTTTAGTATGATTTGATTGTATTGAGATCTAGAAATTTCATAACACACATCACTTTAGCTTAATGAAGAAAAGCCATAAATAATTTTCAATGCCAAGTGAAATGTGTATTTTAGAACATGTGAATTAAATTTTGAAAAATCAGGAAAATAACTTGAAAAACAAAAGAAAATCAACAAAATTGTTCAAAATTAAAAAAAAAAAACACATTAATAAATTGTTTCCAAAGAGGTTTTTATACCGGTATTTGTGTTGCAATTACCGTTACCGAAGTAATCGTAAGTACGGTTACCGCTATTATGTATATAATTAATTTTAAAATATAACAAGGGTATATTTGGTATACAAAAAAATTATGGGCCGATTTTCTCGATTTAAGTTGGACTATAGTGGATACATTGATGTATCGCATGTATGAAAGTTATTTGGGAGCTTCGGAAAGTTGATTTGAACATACAGACTAGAGTGTCCAAAAAACCGGCAAATTCAAAAAACCGGTTTCCGGTTTAACCGAAAACAGTGTTTTATAAAAAACCGGTTTCGGTTTTCTCATTCTAAAAAAACCGGGTTCGGTTTTGTCATTCTAAAAACCGGTTAACCGGTTTTTTCTAAAAAATTAATGAATATTTTTAAAAATATTATCAAAATATTTTTAAATTATATGTTCAAATAAGCTTTACAAAGTATTTCGTTAAAACCGGTTAACCGTCTTAAAAAAACCGGTTTGTTAAAAAACCGAAAAGTTTAAGAAAACCGAAACCGGTCGGTTTTACAAAGATGAAAAAACCGGTTGACCGGTTTTCGGTTTCGGTTTTGGTTACTCTAATACAGACGGACATGTCTTTATCGACTCCGCTATCTATAAGCAATAATTTTTTGGCTTTAACAACTTTAGGAGCCTATTTTTCGGTTTTTACAGCATAGTTTCCTGGTCGTTAAGAATATATCGAAGCCTAATAATCCCTCCTTAGTGGTATCATTACCGTTAAGGTGGCAACATAAATCAAGAACTCAATTTCCCCCCTTTTACTTTGTATGAAAGAACAAGAATTTAGTTCTTAGGAATGACATGCTTACAATATCTTACAGGAAAATATTTATTCAGTTAACGCAAATACCACTATACATAGTTAGTTATGGGTCGATTATGGAAGGCAACCGAACTTCAGTTGCGTTGCCAGAGGGCAACTAAAAATTTCTGGTTGCCAATTCGGCAACAGAAAAGATAGCTGCCAGTTGCCATCTGTAATACCATTTAGGCAACTGACAACGCAACTGAAGCTCGGTTGCCATCCATAATCGACTCATTAATGTCACAAATTAACACATTTTGCGTTCAGTAAGTTGTAGGTTTAATTGCGTTATAAAAAAATTCAAATAAAACGAAAAACAAAATAAAAAATATTAAATACATACCAATTGTTATTGTATTTTAACTGGGTCTTGAAAACTTTCTGTTGATTCATGAATTAATGTTGATTGTTGTACTAAAATGTTGATTGTTGTAAATATCTATGTACAGAAAAGTTGATAAAAAAAAATTTCGAGAATTACAAATACAACAAGTGCAGGCCAGTCAACTTGGACGGAAAATATTTTGTTTTTAAAAAACGCTTTGTAAACATTGTCTAATATTCTAGATAACATATTAGTTAAAAAGCCAATTTTATAATATAAATTTTACACACATATTGCAAATAGATAAAAATTTAAAAAAAAAATGTTTGACTCAATGCTGGTTTTTATAAAACAAACGATACATTTGTATAGATTGATAAAAATTTTAATTATTTTTGATTAGTTTTGTAAGTATTAAAGCAAATTACGGTAAAACTGGATTAAAACATGGAACTAGGAAAAGTGCCGATTTATTATTGCCTAAAAGATAAAACTAATAATTGCACAATCAACCAATATCGACTTTTGATTATTTATCTACATATTTTTTAGTATTATTTTAATTTTTCAAGGAAATATATGCAGAGGTGTTTATGTACGCAAAAAGAAAAAAAAAATTTTTTTATGCTGTCAACCCTTGACAAATGTTAAAAGTTAGATAACTTAGCAGAACTTATATTTCTCTTATAACGAACTTACAAAAAACATCTAGGACGATCTCGGATATATCGATATCAATACAAAGATATTTTCATATAATGAAGACATAATATTCTCTACCTTTACCTGGCGTTTACACATGCAAGTAACAGTTCGAAAAACTCAACACATTCATACTTTTGCACTAACACTTGCATGTGTAAAGGCTAGGTTATAGTTGAATGCTTCTTTCAAGTTCAATTGTTTGAAAAGATGCATATTGAAAATTCTTTTATCAAACGTTTGTATTAAAAGTTATCTTAAATAAAATGTCTGATTACATACGCATATTACTGATTAATCCTTTGAGTTATGTTTCCCAGTTGAAATCGTGTTTGATTAGTTGTTCCCTTTGCTGTGGTTTTGTTTTCCTTCACTGCTGGAAAATCTGTTGGATTACGATTGACGAAGTCTTGATATGTTTAATGTTGTGTATTCATGAAACGATCTTGGCGATTAAACATATTCACCCCTATCCGCGAAACATGTGAAATATATGTTCCCATGAAATATCCATTTCCCTCGAAGGGGAATTTGCTATCGTGATATTCCCTTAAACTTTTCATTTACAATAGTTAACTTTCAGTCGCAAAGTAAGTCTGGGTTGATTAACAACTCGCGCGTCATTGTAATTATCTCTTAAGTGCAATCAGGCCCGTTTTTGTTTTTTTGCCTTCGACAATTTTGCGTCTCACTCTGGCATGTGTGTGATGTAAGGCTTCGTATAACGGTTCCTGTTCTACGTTGTTTGCATCAACCGCGTGTCTTTTAATTTTATGTGAACACTGGTGGAGACCATTTAAAACTCAACATCGATACTGGTGGAGTACCATTCACAACTCAAATCGTATACTGGTGGAGTACCATTAAAAACTCAACGTATCAACTGGTGGAGTACCATTAACACTCCTGATTTTAAAAACAAGGTTTAAGCGTTCCAGCTTCCTATATGAAGATATAGGTCGACTAGGGACCAACTTGAATCGACATGGGATAACCTGGCAATTTGAGTCTTTACTCCGCCAACTAACTTTAAATTACAAAAAAAAAAAAATAGTTAACTTTGTTCGTAACAGATGTTTATTGTTTACAAAATTCCATCTAGAAATTTCCCATGTAGGGGAATTTTTTCACGTGAACAAAGTTGATGAACGAAAAATGGGAAAAGGGAACACATTTCATGTGAAATATTGATTCGCGATAGGGGTGATTAAATTGTTGTTTTATATACAGTATTTCTGGAGATTATGTCCAGGTCCAGTCCAACGAAATGCCGGATTTGGACATAAATCCACAGGACGTATCGAAGTAGGTTCTATATTTGGGTTTTTACTGGAGCTCCTTGTCTAATAAGTATTTTGCTCTAGCACAACCTTAATTGTGATAAAACAAACATGTTCAGTTTGTTCCCCGGGAGTTTTTTCACATTGAATTTGAATAGGAAAAATGGGAAAAGGAAAAACCTCCCGGGGAATTATTGTTCATAATTGGGCTGGTTGTGAAATTTTTGAGTAAATTAGTAATGGAGCTGTAGTAAATAGAGGAACTTTATGCCACATCAGCCAGATTATCATCGGTACTCACCGTACGATGACAGGGACCATGAGTCCTGCCCACTAACAAGCCAGTCTCACGAAAATTTTGCACAAACTTGCACTGGGTGCTTAATTTCGACCAACATCTTATTTTAATCAAACGCACAGTTTGGGCAACACAGCACCCACTTTGGAAATATGTTTGCAATATTTCCCAACGTTGTTCAAGCTTAAAGAGACAGATTTTGGTCCGTGGAGGTATGATACTGACTGATAGCCAATATTTCAAATATAAAAAATCTATCAGAGTCAAAATAACATGACAACCCTGTACATCAAAATGTTTAGCGGTAAAAAATCACTATAATTTCTTTCTAGTCATCTTTCTAAAAATAAATTGTTCAACAAAAAACTTTGTTACCAAGGTAAAGGATATTTAACATTCGAAAAATCCGAAAATAACCGAATTAGACATTTCTTGTTAGTATCGTTTGTTCAATAAAACCAGCATTTAATATTAATTAATATTGCGAATAACATTGCCAATAGTATATTTTTATAGTCGTATTTCTTTAAATTGTTATTATTTTATTTTTGTTTTAAATTAATTTGATAATTATTTTTGTTTATATTAATCGAATTTGTTTTTATTTTATTAAACTTTTTTCATATTTAACGTTTTTTCTTTATTTGTTTGTAATACTATATAAAAATACGCTAAAATTTTTAATATGATTTTGTTTTTGTTTTTCTTTTTTTTTTATTATTATTATTTAATATGCTAGAAGAGGAAAACAACCAAAACGATATCCTTAAAAAGAAAACTTTGAAGAAAGTCATGTAAAAAAAAATGAATAAAACAAAATATTTAAATTTTTTTAATGCTTGTTTTTTTGTTTGAGTTTTTAATTTTTAATGTTAAGAGACGTTTCTTGTTTTTTTTGTTTGTTTGTTGTTGTTGTGTTTGATTCTTTATAGATCTTATGATATATTTTCTATAAATTTGTTAAATTTGTTTTTTGTTTAAAGTGCATATTTTACAATGTATAAATTATTTATTACTTAAAAACTAAAAAAAAAAATATTAAGAAACAATATTGTATGAGAGGGGGAAGGGAAGGGAGGTGAGGAAATGGTTTTGGGTTACAACGAGAGAGGTAGGGAGAGATATATAGTTGTAGGATGTATACAAAATAATGTCTTTGTGTTTTTTTTTTTTTAAAAAAAAAGCAAACTATTTTAAACAAATTAATATAAATTACACTTTATTTAAATTAAAAAAAAAATTATTAAATTAATTTAAGAGTGTGTGTATGTATGTATGATTACTATTTTAAAACTTAATATTACAATAATTTTTTAAGTTTCTTTTAAAAGAAATTATTTTAAAATTAAAGAAAATTTCTAATAAAAAAAATTATTTGTAGATAAGCCAAGCAGTTGTTTAGGAGTATCTATAAAAACGTTTGGAAAATCAAATATTCCTTTTTAAAAAATTATAAAAATATTAAAATAAAATGTGTGCGTGTCAGGTTAAGTTTTTTTTTTTTTTAATCTTTTGTTTTGTTAATGGGAAGTTAACTTGATTTTCAATTTGTTTGGTATTTTGGTTTTGACGTTGTATTGTGAACGCTTGTCGAAAAGAAAGTGTATATTGCTTTATACTAATATATATGCAGGCAAATTTTATCAACTATAAATTGTAAAATTATTGTAATAGTTGGAGGGGAGGAGGTAGAGAAGAAAATATTATAGAAGTATTGCAGTATAAAAAAAGATGAGTTTAAAGAGAGAAAAGAGAGAGATTACTTAAAAAGAAAATTTTTTTATTCTAAATTAATTCAAATCTATAACATTTATTTAAGCTTTAAAATCTTAATTAGAAATTTTGTAATAAAAATATTAAACAGTAAGAGAAGCTCCACTTTACGAGAGCAAAGTTATATGATTTGAAATGTTAATACATTTTTACAACAAAATAACTTTAGCAACGATTTTTGTAGATGAACTAAAATTCGAAAATCAACTTCGAATTTTTTGGTATATAAAACTAAAGTTATTAAAATTTTGAATCTCAAGCTCATCTTTTTTCCCATGAAGAATATAATTTTATACATTTAAATTTTGAAAGTAAAAGACATATAGACATATAGCGGCAATATGCAGTAAAAAATCTGAAACTAAATAAAAAAAACTTGTAATTTAAAAGGAGAATATTTGAATAGCTGGATGAGGGATGATAGAGATATATGTAGTAGGGAGAAGAAACATTAAAAATAAAAAAGAAATAATTTCTAGTTATTAGTTTTTTGTTGTTGTGTTGAATTTGTTTTAAAACTTAAGAAATAAATTATTCATTTATGATCATGACATCAGTTTGTTGAAGATTGTTCTTGTGGTCCTTGTGTTGGTGGTTGTATTTGTTTTTGTTGTTGTTGTTGGTTGTATGATGAAAACAACGACGACGACAGATACTACCGATGTGGCGGCGATGATGACAACTATGACGGCGACGACGACAACTAAGACAATGATTTTATATTGTATATTGACAACGGCAGCATACATTTTATGAAAACCTCTTCTCCTACTTCTTCTTCTTCTTCTTAACTCTAAACACAGTTGTAGTTGCAGTAGTTGTAGTAGTAGCAGCAGCAGTAGTAGTAATAGTAGAGATATTAAGAGGTTTCTTTGGGATGATGACGTTGTCTTTGTAGGGACGTTTTATTGCTACCGTCTACTAATGAGGCCATTTGGTGGGGCTTGTTGGCTAGCCGTATGCATTAGTTCCAATTCCACCAGCAATGGAAAATGATCGGAGGGTATATGCGGGTGTGGACAGCCCACGACTTTATTTTCTCGCAACCATTCGTTGGAGATGGGCCCCAAAAGGCCCAACGGTACCATGCCTGTTTTGGTATAGAATATATAATCAATAATGCCCTTAAAATCGAACGTGTAATTAGTGTGCGGCATTATGTCCTCACTGTAGGCGGAGGCCAGCTTAAAGGAATGCGTAAACTCGGCCGTATCATTTGAGAGTAAACGTTGTAGGCATGCCTTGTAGCCCATATCCTTAAAGTCGCAATGGTCCATGTGAACGCGCCCTTTGCTCAAAAACTCAATAACACCAGAATCAGGCAACGAATTAAAATCACCACACAACAATAGTTGAACACTATTTGAGTCATTCTTATGGCCAGGCCTAAAACTGTGACTAGCCTCGTCTATAATTGATTTTATTTCATTGCTTAACATCATGGTCTGTATAAGTTTGACATCGCAAAATTCTGGATCCCAGTGAATGTGAGCGGTGCACACCAACAGAGCTTGAGATATTTGCGTTACTTCTGTAACTGGGTCCCAGGCAGTTTCTTTAACCTTAAGTAAAGCGGCTAAACCGATATTGTCCTTGGGCATAACACGATTCAACATGTTATCAGAACCCTCAGCATTGGCCATAGCCAGTTGATTGAATTCAATTAAGTGCTCCTTAATAAGAGAAAATCTATAAAGAAAACAGTAACATTATAAACATACAATCCACTAGAAAATAATAAAAATAAAAAATGTAATGCATACTTTGAGGCTCTAAAGAAAATAGCGCAACCATCCACATATTTACGTTCCATCTCGGACATTGTTTTGGCTCGTGACTTGGGTGAGAATATGCCCTCATAGCCATCATTCTTTAATTCGGGCAAAAAGAAATTGTAAAACTGTTCCGTTTCAATTTCCTGTAGACTTATTATGTCAGCCGAATAATGACGTATCTCATCGAGTATGGCCTTTTTCCTATATTCCCAGCTAAGGGCCCACGATGGGCAATAGCCATACATTTGACGGGTGGCATATTTATCGCATAAAACATTGTAACACATGACGGTAAAAATGCCTAAATAGAATGGAAAGAAGTTATATATATATATTTTAAATAAATATTTTTTTAAGGTTTCGCACGGTGGTTTAGATACTTTTTATTTTGCAAATAATTCGGTAGCACGTGAACGATTGGGAATATCTTAAGGAAATTTCCTATAGTGAGTGTTGAGGTGTGTTTGTTGATCACCTAAGGCCTACACCATTTAAAAAAAAAAAAAATTCCAAAAATTCAAATTCTTTTTGTTTCTTATGAAATCCAATGTAATTTTTTGTTTAATCGAAAAAGAATTTAATTCTTAAATCGAATATAATACCGATAACTTTCGATTTCACAAGGCCAATATACTTGGCCGACCGATTCCGCCAACGATTGGATTCTATGACAATCCCGAATAATATATCATACGGTACAGAGGCTCTGTCTCTTGAAAAAAAAAAAAAAAAAAAATAGGAATATACAAGGTGGCGCAAAAGTAATACTCCTATCAGAAAATGCTATGTCACGCCCCTAATGTCAGTTCTGTTTTGACATTTGTGTAGTAAATACATGCGAAATACTCGTTAATAAACAATGTTACGCTACACTGCTCCAGAACGCGGAATATTGCTGACTATTTATTTGACCAATAATTGGTCGGTGAATTTGGCACAACGTGAATTTCGTCGCAGATTTCCTGGCCGTCCAACGCCTACTGGTGAAACACTGCGACGTTTAGCCGCTCGCCTCGAACAGACTGGCACAACACGAGATGCTGCCAGGCGTGGCAGACCCCGGAGTAGCCGTTCTGCAGAGAATATTGCTGCTGTAGCCGAGACGACGTGCCACGCAAATGGGTATCAGTCGACGGTCTTTACAGCGAATTTTGGTACAAGATTTGAAGATGTTTCCGTACAAAGTCCAGACGGTGCATCAGCTGTTAGCTGCTGACCGCCAATCGCTTCTAACATACGCTCAAGCCATCCTTAATCACCACCAAGAGGAAGATGATTTTTCATCAAAAATAATCATGAGTGATAAGGCCCATTTCCATCTTAGCGGGTACGTAAATAAGCAAAATTTACGCTTCTGGGGCACTGAAAATCCGCGTGTAACCCACGAAGAGCCATTACACCCGCTCAAAGTAACTGTATGGTGTGCTGTTTTCGCTGGAGGAGTCATCGGACCTTTTTTCTTCGAAGACGTCGCGGGCCAAACGGTTACTGTTATTGGTGAGCGCTACAGAGCAATGATCAACGAGTTCTTTTTGCCGCAACTTGATGAATTGGGATTGGAAAACATGTGGTTCCAACAGGACGGCACACACTGCACGTGCCACAACCGATATGCTGAAGGATGCATTTCACGGGCGCCTAATCTCCCGTTTTGGCGATTTGCACTGGCCAGCAAGATCGCCTGATTTGACCGCTCCAGACTTCTTTTTGTGGGGCTTGTTGAAGTCGCGGGTTTATGTCAACAAGCCTCAGACTCTTGCAGGTTTTAAAAAACAATATCCGTCAAGAATGTGAGGACCTATCGCCGGAAGTTTTGGCCAAAGTGATGGAAAATGCCATAAAAAGGGCTCAAATGACAATCAACTGTGGCGGCGGCCATTTACATGACATCATATTCTCGACTTGATGTAAAAAAAATTAAAAGACCAAATTAAAATAATCCACAAGAAGAATCAAAGTTTTTCATTTTTCATTTTTAATTACAGTCAAAAAACATCGGAAGTTTACTTTTGCGCCACCTTGTATTTTACCCGTTTTAGGAATTTCGGTATTTAAGTGAAGACAATAACATAGGTTATCAACTCATTGTTTAAAATACCTTTTGATTGATATAAGTTCCAAATTTCATTATATCTTCTTAATCCGTTCGAATTTTATTTTGTATTCGGATATAAAATTTCTTCACATTCGCGTACTATACCCCATTTCAACTACGAACCCATGTAAATACAAATCAACTCAAAAACACCTCCATACTGTCTGTGTGAAATTACATTAAGATTTATTCAATCTTTTACGATCTACCAAATTATTTCCAAAATAAATTATTCCAAACCACTAAGTTTTGATGGAAAAGAAATAAATACTTACAGGCTGGTCTAGATTTGTTAGGCTTCGCCAATGGTATCCATGGCCTCTGAGGTGGTGGTGTTACGGAAACTAAAAATAAAAGTCAAAAATATGTGTTAATTAGTTAAATCGTAAAATATTTTTGATAATTTTTTATTCAACATTTTTTTTGTAAAAAGATAAAAAAGGAAACTTTTCAATGTCAAAATATGTACTTTTCTGTTTAAAATTGTACAAGTAGTACCTATATAGTTCCAAAGGAACCACTAATATCTAAACAATATCCTTTAGAAAATCTGTAATTTTATATAAAATAAAACTATTATATTTCTTGTAAAAACTTTGCTTCACAATTTCAAAATCATCAAAATACAAATTTGTAAACGAAAAGTGCAATTGTTGCAATGATGTTTGCTAAATTCAAGGTGTATTTTTAGGTACTTATAAAACATACGGTGAAAGTAACCCACAAATTACTTCCGTGTCGCTAAAATGTAAAAAATTGAAAGCAAAAACAATAACAACAACAACTACAACCACTTAACTACAGATTTCGAAATAAAAATAAAAACAAAAACAAATCAGTAAACGCATCGTAGTAAATGAGGATTGTCACTTTAAAAGTTTAACTTTAAAAAATTGGACACGATTTTAAATGAAATTAAAAAAAAAAAATAATAATAAAAAAACAAACACACGGTTGATGTTTTGCATGCTTTGCCAAACAGATGATGATAATTTTCATAGTAAAGAAAGAACTAAACACAACACAACATACATACATACACACATCCATTTGTATTAACAAACACACTACATATTGTAGTTAAATTTAAAAATTACATTAAACTGTAGAGTATGTATGTATGTTGAGTAAGCAAGTGCACAGCAAGAGTATTTGTAGAGTTGGTAAGGTGCTAATAGAGCAACATGCAAATCATACTTTCATACACACTCACACCACCACAGTACATATTGCAAACAAATCAAACCAAAATCAAACAAATATAAAAAAAAATAATAAAACCTGTTGTTGCTTTAGCATTTTATAGTTGTTGTATTTGTAGCTTATTGATCATTACAAAAACACCACTACTACAAATAAAAACAACAACAGCAATAGAGTAACCTGTTTTTTCTTCTTATATGAGTAAACAATAACAACAACACTACATGCAAATGAAAACGACAGTGTTAATCAGTGATAGTTTTGTTATTGTATTTTTATATGTATGTTTATGCAAAAAAGAAACCAATAACAAATAAACGTAAATATCAAACTGTTACTCCAAGAGTAAGTACTTCAGAAAAAAACAAACATAAGAGAGAGATAAACCCCTTTAAGACATGAATTTGCAAATTGCATATGGTGCTATGGTTGTTAAAATGCTAGTCACTGCTTTTTTTAAAAATATATTTCTTGTTTTTGCTTCTCAGGCGCTATGACGCGATATTTACATGTACCAGTGTTGTCAGATTAGGAAAATTTCACTTAAATAGGTTATAGTTTTTCCGAAATTGGGGATACGGGGATTTGATGGCGATGTAAACTGAGTTTTGGGAAATAAAGGTTCAATTTCAACGTACCTTACCATATCGCCATAGCCGTAACCATAGCAATATCATAAGGATTTTGCTGTCATGGCTATGGCGTTATGGCATGTCAACAATAATCAAATACACTGTTGCCCCTAATGTTGGTTCGAACAGCTATTTTATATGGTTACGGTTATGGCACGTCTAATTAAACCTTAATTTACAGTTTATGCGTATATTTGTTACTTTATTTTAAAGTTTATTTTTAGTTTTAAAAGTAAATCAGCAAATGTTTATAAGAAATTGTGAAATGTATAGATGAAATACTGATCCTAAAAGTGTATGTTATTTATATAAATAAAGTCCGATATCTGCTTATGGAATGGTTGTAGTCTCATTCATTATATCAGGTATTTATTTCATTTCGTTTTATTTATACTTTTAGTATAATTTCAGAAAGAACATACTAAATTTTGATCACATTCCTTTTAACAGTTTGCCAATCTTTATAAAATGTAAATGTAATTTATAAAAATGCTGAAATTTACTACATTATTCTTAAGAATATTTAGTTAAAACAAATTAATTTTGAATGAAAGATATTGTACAAATATGGCTTAATTAGTTGGAACAATACTCAATTAAAATAAAACAATTTTTTTATATTTTTACTGGGAATAAGGAATACTGTGTTTTGGGCATTTTTGGTGATAAGAAATATTTTCTGGGAACCCTGATATATACTTACAATAAAAATTATTGTTTTGTTTGGAAAAAAATAATAACAAAAAAATGCTATTTACAATGATCAGCTGTTGTTACTCAAATATACAGTGTGTTTCATAAATATGTGTTTAATAAAGAGTAAATGTTGTTTTAGAAATTTTTAAATAATAAATATGTGTTAAAGTATTGTAATCAGTAGGGGCGGATATATATGCAAATTCATGATTTTTCTCGAACGTCCAAATATTATATTAATTACTAGCTGACCCGGTGCGCTTCGCCACCCCAATTGGTTTTGAAATTCTTCGGTTTTTTGGAAACAATACTATAAATGTATTTAAAAAGTGCTTTATAACAAAGAAAAAGTACCATATAGTCTCCAATTTAATTTTTACTCACTGAGGAGCATATATTTTATATTTCTAGGTCCATTATTATAGAAAATTCAAAATGTACCATTAGAATAATGAAAAAGCGCCATAATAGAATATGGCGAAAAAGTACCAAGTATTCTCCTGGAATTTTCACTCAATTGGAACAATATGCACTTAATTTGATATTTCCAAGTCCATTATTAGAGAAAATTCTAAAAGAAAAAGTAGCATAAAGTCCCCACTTGTGGATTCCCAATCGGTCGGGATCATATAAGCTTTATTTCACATTTCTAAGTTCATTGGTGAGGAAGATACAAAAAGTACTATTCGAATATAGAAAAAGTACCATAAAGACTCCCCCTAGAATTATCATTCAATTAAGATCACATATGCTTAATTTCATGTTTCTAAGTCCATTGCTATAGAAAATTCAAAAAAGTACCATTAGAATAAAGAAAAAGTACCATTAAGTGTACGCTTGAATTTTAACTCACTCAGGACCATATACGCTTAATTTCGTTTTTCTATGTCCATTATTACAAAATAATCAAAAAGTACCATTAGAATATAGAAAAAGTACCAAAAAGCCCCCACTTGTGGTTTCCCACTCATTCGTGTCCATATAACCTTTATTTCATGTTTATAGGTTCATTGTTGAAGAAATTACAAAAAGGACCATTCGAATAAAGAAAAAGTACCAAAAAGTCTACCCTCACTCACTTATTACCATATATGCTTAATTTCATGTTTCTAGGTCCATTATTATAGAAAACTCAAAAAGTACCATTAGAATAAAGAAAAAGTACCATAAGTACCACTCTAATAAAGAAAAACTGCGATAAAGTCTCCCCCTAAAATTCTCACTCACTTATTACCGTATATGCTTAATTTCATGTTTCTAGGCCCATTATTAAAGAAAATTCAAAAAGTACCTATAGTTCAGTTCTCACATTTTGGTACTTAAATATTATCCCCACTCCTAACTCTAACTTCACTCTGATACATATCAGCTAACGTTAATGTCGATAAGTGAAATAATTTAAAATATTAAAAAAAGTACCATTGGGAAAAAAGTACCAAATCCCCTTTTCCTCCTTGAACACCCCTCAAGTTTGAAATTTAAAAATATTCCATTTTGCAAAAATTGTTTATGCTTAAAGACATGCCTCAAACGATTAAAATCTGTGTTAATGTGCTCAAGAAAAATAAGTTTTAAAAAAAGTACCAAACTGTTTTCCCGGATTTGGACAAATATACAGCTTGGCAGTTTAGTTCCAAATAGCACTCTGTTAGTTAATTTTTGCATGAATCCAGGAACCAATGTTAAAAATTTATCAAAATTGTAGATAAACTGTATTTTTCCGTTTTTAGCCCCTTTTTGGTACCTTTTTTATTCCCATTGCATTGTTAAAATTGTATTCAAATAAATTTCTGTATCGTGGTGGGAGCGTAAAATAAAATATTTATATGTCTATATCAATTTGTAGAAAAACATAGTTTATGAAAAAAGTACCAAAAATAAACACAATTTTTATCCCTTAAGGGTTCGAATTTCCAAAAAGTACCAAACTTATATTTGTTATTTTTTTATGAGTAAAGAATATGATTTAAAATTTGTTTGTTTGTTTATTGGTTTAAAAGATACATATGGTGCCAAAAAAGTACCAAAATACAGTTTTTACCCATTTTCTCCACTAAAGAGTCAGAATTTTGAAAAAGTACCAGACACCTGTCAGCTTATTTTTTAAATGCAGTAACATATTGTAAGTTTTTCTGTATCTTTATTAGTTTTGAAGATATAAGGTTACCGAATTTACCCTTTTTTACCCCCTAAACGTTCGAATTTCCAAAAATCCCTTCTTATCGGATCGTTTTGGGGAGGGAGGAACCCACAGTTAAAATTTCATGATTCTAGCTTCAATCGTTTGGGCTGTGCGATGATGAATCAGTCAGTCAGTAACGTTATTCTTTTATATATATAGATTTATCCGAATCACACATTTTTCTGTAGAATGTCATCGATTTGTTATTGCATATTTTCGCATATTTGATCGATAATGCATATTTTGTTGTAGTTTACTTTAAAATGCATATTTATATGCATATTATCCCAATTTTTGAAAAAAAATATTTAATATAGTCTTTGATGGACAATAAATTGTCCCGACAAAAAGTTTTTTTTCGCGAATTTGTTATTGAAATATCATTCGAAATACGGGTATTAATGATCTGAAAAAAAAAATACAATAATTGAATCGAGCACATCCGCACATTACGCTAGATCCACATAAAACTGATCATGATCTGACCATAATTGGTCAATTATGGATCGATCCTCACAAAAGTTGATAGAAAGATTTAGGTTCATATAAAACTTGCTTATATCCAATTTCATCACGATATTAATTATTATAAGACAATTATAAATGTTCAAGGGGTACTCTGAGGGGTACCTTGTATGGGGACTAGAGACAAATGTTGCCCGATTTTCGAGTACTTAACACTAATTTCAGAGTACTTAACACTAATTTGTGCAAAATCTTATCAGGATTGCCGCATAATCAACATATTTATGGCTGCTCAAACAGTATTCCGAAGGGAGATTTGTATGTGGGCTAGGTGAAATTATGGACCGATTTTCAATACCAAACAAACCTTATCAACATAGAGTATTTGTGAAAAATTTCAGTCAGCTAGCTCCTTTCATTTTTAAACAGACAGACGGACATAGCTTGATCGTCATAGAATCTTATGACGACCTACGAATGTCAAAATCAATATACATATACCCCCATCTTTTTTGATGGTTGGTATAAAAATATTATTTGTACGTATTTATAAAAATTAATTGTATTGACGGATTTGACAACCGACTTGTCGTAATTTTTTTCTGTGTAAAAACGGATTAGGTCGAAAATTAGGTTCTGTTCAGTATCGGGCTGAAAAAACCTGTTTCGATTAGACTCTACTATAATTTTTTTTTAATAATTTATATAAGATTCGTAACAAGTGCATTTCAAAACGTTCAAGAGTTTCGATATATCAGCATCACATTCTCTTATTAGATGTAAAATGTCTCAATAGTGGAACAACATTTTAAAATTTTAAATATCTGACCTAATATATGTATATACTGACCACAAAACTATCAGATGCATTTATTTATAATAACATCCAGTAAAAAATAAACACATTGGACGTTGAGTTGACTCATAATCAGCGACACCATGAACCGTACATGCTGAATTTTAATTGTGGTCAGAATTTGAAACATTGTGGATCTAAACGTTTATTATTTATTATATTCCACTGTACGCTAACCCAAAACAATAATACGCCATTAAACACTGTAAGTGTGGTTTTTCGCCTTTGTCGTTTGCGGGGAGATTTTAAATCATGTGAATCATTTGAATATGGCTCTTCAAAAGCTCTATACTCCATTTGGTAGACAATAAGTACGAATTTAGTTATTTGCTTGGCTTATTCCAAGAAAATAAAGACAAAAAAGAAAAAAAAAAAAAATCTATTGTAAAACCTTTTACTTTTGTTTTATAATTTTGTTTCCACAATTATTATTTCGGCATTAAAGCCATCATCAAATACACAAACCGAAAGACTTAAAGCGATTATTTGTTTTTTTTTTTTGTTTTTTTAAATGAGAAGAGGGAACAACAAAATATTGTTGTATAATTTATGATTGTTATTATTTTGTTGTGGTTAGGTGTGTGTGCAATGCAATATCTATTGGATTATTTGATTTTGTTGTATGACTTAAAGTGTTAGGTTTTTTTTTCTTTTGTGTATGAATATTTATTTTAATTTCGATTTTAATTTTGTTTTTTTTTTTTTTTTTAAATTTATATATGGTTGATTGTTTTTTTAAAATGTTTGCTTTTGTTTTGTTTTATTTTGATTGTTTTTGTAGTTTTTTTTTTCGTTTTTTTTTTTCTGGTGGTTTATGAGTAAGTTGCCTGAGTCTGAGCTGTAACTTCATTCAGCTGCTTGCTCTTGGTGCTGGAAAAACTTTCACTTTTATTTCGAAATGTCTGTATTTATTTAAAGTAAATTTTTGCCTTTTTCTTTGTGGTAGCTAGTAGCTGCTATATATTTTTTTATGTTTTAATTTTCTTTAAGACAAAAACAAACAAAAAAAGTTATTAACTGACAGCTTGATTTTAAAGCTATTGTTTTATTGTCGTTAAACATAATTATTTATGTAAGTATGTTTATTATTAATTTTTTTGTGGTATTAAGATTTATTTATATAATTTATCTTAAATTTATGGCAAAAAATCTTATACCAAAATTTGTTCAAGAAGTTTAAACAAAACTCTGTTAATTTGATTAAGCGGTCTTCCAAATTGTTAGCTTTTGGCTTCAAACATTTCTGCCATAAATCATTAAGAAATTAGTTTAACAATGAAAGCAATGTGAATTTGTTAATTTGTCAAATGATGACAGTGAAAATAAGTAACATGGCGAAAATATTAAAGACGAGATAGCTCAAGAAATCATTAAATATGTTGATATCTGTTATTGATATTGAAATGATTATTAACCCTTTTCACGATCACAAGACTAATTTTTGAACACAGTACCAAAACACAATAACCGAACTTGTTTTAATCTAAACACAATAAGAGACACGTTTACGATCTTATTTAAATTAAAATTGAACCCATTCATTTTTTCGTTATTTAGTTATTCAATATTTTTGTGTTGGGACACCGGTGTCCCCGTGGTCGTTAAAGGGTTAATCAAAAATCATAATATATAACATTTAATAACAAACGATTTAATTTAAAACGTAAAAAACTAGTAACTATGAAAATTAAATATTTCTAAGGAATTTTTTCTTACTGATTTTTTGAGTTGGCTTTCCGGGAGCAAATTTATTTAAATTTAAAGAGTGCTTTCGTTTTAATCAAATCCAAGTTGATTTAATTTTTAATAAAATAAGAGCACAATACACAGCGCAATAATGCTTTGTCTAAAAATCAACTGCTGCTGTGCTAGCATTGGATCTCTTTGCAAACATTTTCTTAGTGAAAAGTAAGATTTGCAAAGAATATTGTGGAGGAGAAACACTTATCACTTTGCAAAAAACCCAGACGTTGCCAAATTAAAAAAGGAAAAGCAATTAGTAGAACCAATTTCTATTAAGTGAAACTATAAATATTTGTAATTTATTACAGGATCTGACGACGTTATTAAAATAATCAACAAGGGGAAAAGCTTTAGTTGAATGTGCAAACAAATTGTGAGCAAAGAGACGAAAATAATATGAAGGTATAAAATAAAGCAAATGTTTTATCTTTAAGACTAATAGGAATGAAAAAAATAATGCTGGTGGAAATTTGAATTCCAACAAGTAAGAGAGATATATTCGGCTGGGCCGAATCTTACATACCCTTCACCAAACTATACTTCAAAATTAAATTAATATTAGTGGTTATTTTGTCGAACTTTCTTGATTATCATATTATTAATTATTCAGGCTCAAGTTCATTAAATTGATTTCCTTAGAAATACAATTTTATTTTATTAAATTTTTCATAATTTTTAAAGAATACTGAAAAAGTTATATTTAGACACACGGCAGAATGGAATGCATTTTCGGGGTTAGCCATTACCCCCTCATCAGCATTCTTTTGTGTCGATGTAAGTGTCACTTGTAAACATCATCTATTTAACTCGCCAGTTTTACAGAAATAGAATAAAGGACTTATTATGAAAGCTTTCTTTAATCTTATTTCTGTTTTTACTTTGATTGACGAGTTAAATAGATGATGTTTACAAGTGACACTTACATCGACACAAAAGAATGCTGATGAGGGGGTAATGGCTAACCCCGAAAATGCATTCCATTCTGCCGTGTGTCTAAATATAACTTTTTCAGTATTCTTTAAAAATTATGAAAAATTTAATACAATAAAATTGTATTTCTAAGGAAATCAATTTAATGAACTTGAGCCTGAATAATTAATAATATGATAATCAAGAAAGTTCGACAAAATAACCACTAATATTAATTTAAAAAAAAAACACTGGGCACGGTGTTACATGTTTCATGATCTTCTGTCGAGTTGTGACTGAGAAACAGAATCAACATAGAAGAAACAACAAATAAACATAATAAAAAAACAACAATTGCTTCATTGTTAGCTGACAGCTGACTAAGGCAAAAACAAAACAAGTAATAATGCTAAAAGAATACAACGCTGAAAAAGCTCGTAAACTTCGTCTAACTCAATCAAAGTAAAAACAGAAATAAGATTAAAGAAAGCTTTCATAATAAGTCCTTTATTCTATTTCTGTAAAACTGGCGAGTTAAATAGATGATGTTTACAAGTGACACTTACATCGACACAAAAGAATGCTGATGAGGGGGTAATGGCTAACCCCGAAAATGCATTCCATTCTGCCGTGTGTCTAAATATAACTTTTTCAGTATTCTTTAAAAATTATGAAAAATTTAATAAAATAAAATTGTATTTCTAAGGAAATCAATTTAATGAACTTGAGCCTGAATAATTAATAATATTATACTTCAAAATAAAAATTTTAAATATTTTTAGATTTATTTTTTTTCCAGTTGTTTTTTTTCATTTTTAGGAAAATTTTTTTTTTTTAAATTTTTTATGTAAAATTTTAAAATTTTTTTTTTTTTTTTAAATTTAATAATTTGGTCTTATATACGTCGTTGCAAAGGTCTTTGAAATATCTATCATTAGATATCCATATTGTGTATATTAATGACATAGTAATCCAGATATAGGTCAAAAAATAGGTAAAAAAATCGAGGTTGTCCTGGTTTTTTCCTTATATCTCAGCCATTTGAGGACCGATTTTGCTGATTTTAAATAGCAAACTTCTCGAAAGCATGTCTGGCAGAATTATTGAAGATTTGTATCCCGAAGATATCTGGGGTCTTCAGAAAATTGATTTCAACAGACAGACAGACGGACAGACAGACAGACAGACAGACAGACAGACAGACAGACAGACAGACAGACAGACAGACAGACAGACAGACAGACAGAGGGACAGACAGACAGACAGAGGGACAGACAGACAGACAGACAGACAGACAGACAGACAGACAGACAGACAGACAGACAGACAGACAGACAGACAGACAGACAGACAGACAGACAGACAGACAGACAGACAGACAGACAGACAGACAGACAGACAGACAGACGGACGGACAGACAGAACAGAAATATAAATTAAAAACCTTGTTGTTTATTAGTTTATAACAGCGACGATACATTGAACCAATTAAACAATCAATCGCCTCAATGAAAATATGTTGCCTTTGCCTTATAACCGCATCTGATAAACTTTCCTTCGTGTTATAATTTTGAGCCCGTATTTGGCGATCTACAATTTCTCATAGGGTTTGTATCGGATTGAGTTTTGGATTCTAACCACTCGGTTACAACAGAGTTCAATGTCGTGTTGGAATCTTCAAACTAGGAGCATATTTTCCTCAGTATATAAATAACAACATAACAACGTTTAAAATGGATATATATCCGATTCCAGTCATGATATCAATTGGACCAGGGTTGTTAAATAGGGTTTTCAATTTCGTACCATCCTCCAAAAAAAAATTGTACTTTTTGGACCTTCGCGGTACCATTTTTTTTTTTTTAATTTATTAAAACATCAAAAAAGTAGATAAAAATTCAATTGTACACATAAAATCTAAACTTAACATTAACATATATGTCAGAATAAAATAAGGTAATTAAAAAAAGTCTTATGAATATGGGGCATTTCATGTCAAGTGAACCAACTTTTGAAATCGATGTCTTCCGATTGGGATGAAATTCGAAAAAAAAAAGATTGAAGAAATAGCTGTCTAACCTACAGTGATAGACAATTGTTTATACGCATATAATTGTTTATAAATATTCTTTTGGCATTTCTTATACAACAAATTTTTTTTTCAATTTCAATCAGTGTATATAACACTAAAGAGAGAGTAACTCAGAATGGGTACCGTTAGGCTTGTATCAGTTTCTAAAAAAAAATACACTTGTCGCTTTAAAAAAAAACAACATCATTTAGTAAGACAATCGTTTGTGCGCAGTAACAAATAAGATTAAATTGTCAGTGCCAAAGTTTATTCGAGGGTATTGTTATCAAAAATAAGGTGAAATAAATTGTATTAAATTTAATTAGTACAGAAAAATTAATTTCTATTGACATTTTTATAAGAAATGGGCTCAGCAAAACGTTTAAATGAAACGGAAAAGAATTTAATTGATACGTTGAAAAAAAAAGTTATTCAAACCGGGAAATTGCTCGTATTATAAATCGTTCCGAGGGTGTCATCAGGAATTACCTTAAAAAAGGCCAGAAATATGGAATAAAATATAAAACTAAAGGAAATACCAAACTAACGTTGCGTCAAAGAGGTAAAATACGACATGAAGCTTTAAAAAATCACCTTTCCTGTAGGGAAATTAAGGAAAAACTGCAACTACCAGTAACTCCCCGAACCATAGCACGAGTTTTAAATGCGAGTCCATCCATAAAATGGACAAAACTCAAGTCAAAGTCTCGCCTATCCTCACTGCATAAGGAACGTCGTCCGGAGTTTGCAAAAGGCCACATCTCTTGGAAAGAGGAGTGGAAACAAATAATTTTTTCTGATGAAAAAAAGTTTAACCTGGACGGTCCTGACTGCTACAACTGTTATTGGCACGATTTAAACCAACACAATGTTGTTAGATCGAAGAGGAATTTTGGTGGAGGAAGTCTTATGGTGTGGGGAGCTTTCTCCTACGATTTCAAGCTTCCCAGTTGCTTTATACCTACGAAAATGAATTCCGAAATGTACACAGAACTGTTAGAAGACGTCCTGTTAACACAGTTGGATGAATATCCTGATAAGGATTATGTATTTCAGCAGGATAATGCCGCAATACATGTATCTAGGCACAGTAAAGCTTGGTTTTCTGAGAAAAGCCGGATGGCCGGCTTGCAGTAGTGATTGCAATCCAATGAAAAACCTATGGGGCATTCTTGCATCCAAGGTTTATGAAAAAGGAAGCCAATTTACATCTGTAAATGAGTTAAGATATACCATAAAGGAATGTTGGCAATATATTCGTATACAAACCATTCAAAATTTGGTGGAGTCGATGCCAAATAGGATGTATTCAGTCATATTATATAAAGGTGGCCATACAAAATACTAATTTTAATTTTTTTCTTAATTTTTTAATGAATTTGAAATGAATGTCTAGTCATATTTATAGTATTTTATAAAAAATATTAGAAAAATTAATTTTTTTTTAAATTTTTTATTTTTATATTTGAAATATGAAAAAAATAAGTAAAATAGTAAAAAAAAATAATTACAAAACCTCTTTATTCTTTCAATAAATGAAAAAAATACGTTGCGTACAAACGAATGTCTACCACTGTATTTGGGACACATTTTGCTAAGAACAATAGGTAATAAGTTACATGGATGAGAAAAAACACCTGCTTGGCCAAAATGTCAAATTTTGATCCCCTCTAACTCAGAAAGTTCTCGACATATCTTGTTGAAAAATTGTGTCTGAATTACTATCCAATAGAACCATGTTGCAAATTCATCTCAATCGGAAGACATCGATTTCAAAAGTTGGTTCACTTGACATTGAATGCCCCATATATGAAATCATTTATTTGTTTAGTTAATAAATTATTTGAAATTTTTGCATCATAGAAGCATGAATTTGTGGATCATAAACAATCTTTTGTCTGTATGAGGCTTGATAATATTGCCACATTTAGTCTGTTTCTTTCCTTAGTTTTAATTATATTTTGAAAATAAAAAAAAACTCTTTCCACATTAAACGATTTGTTGTACATCATAAATGGAATGAATTGGACACAATAATTTGTTTGCTATACTAAAAATTCAAAGAGGGGAAAAACATTTTAAAATTGTACCAAATGAGTCACGGTAGTACCACGGTACTTTAGAAGGTCAAAATGTACCAAAAAAGTACAATTGTACCAACTTTAACATCCCTGAATTAGACCCATACCCTAGCCTGAAAAACAGGCCCACCAAACTTGACTGCTTTGTTTGTGTACGTGTGGTCCAATCTCTTTCCATTCGGCCGTCTTTCAAATGTTTACCCATTACTCCCTCTAAAAATGTATTTGCACGCAGAGAAAAAATAAAGTTGTACATGTTTACAGTAACCATTTCCACATTTTTAAAAGTTTTTTTTTTAACAATATTATAGTTACAGTAACTATTTACATGATTGTATTAATCATATACAGTAAACAAGTATATGTTTGTGACAACCATTTTTATGATTAAGGTTTTACCATATTATGTTGTACTCGGCTTATGGATATCATAATCTGAGAACAACATATTTACATATTCTTGGGGTGTCAAGTAGTTATCACTTAGCACCAATATTACTTGCTGGATTACTAGGTAAATAGTGTTTTGGGATAGTTTTCCAAAAAAATTTCGATTGTCACTAACTGAACATCTGAAAATAAATTTTCTTTACAGGCAACCTCCAGTGGGTCCACGATCTTAGTCCCATTAATATTATAAAACAGTGTATAATTTTATTTTTTTGTTTTTACCCGCCAAAAACATGAATATGATTTATATGAGTCTCTGCTAATTAGGTTACCAACACTGTACAATCTCAACTTAAACCTTGCAAAAACTACTAATTTATTTTAATTAAACTACAAAGAAAATTGCTACAAATTTTTCACCATATTTCAAATCTAAAATATGAAATCTGCAATTCCTACAGCAAATTTATAGATGAAGAAAAATACAAAAAAAAAAAAAAAAACAAACAAAAGAGAGAAAGTACTTTAAATTGGATCAAATAAATTTATTACCACAAACAAACAGAAATTTAAACGGAACAACAAAAAAAAAAAAAAATATATATAAATAAAAACAGAACCAAATATGCCACCAAGTAAGAGGTCTCCTACGTAAACTGGGAAGATGCAAAAAAGTCAAATAAAATATTGAATTTTCATAAACGTTACAACAACAAATATAATAAAACTTAAAACTTACAAATAAAAACTCAACCTTTCAACCTACGCCAAGATAAATTTTGTTTATACACACAGAGAGAGAGAAAAAAAAACATAAATATCAAAACATTGAAATGACAGTTAAATGAAAGAAAGTCGACTAAAAACTCTATAAATTTATTACAAGAGAAGGGAACACTCTGATGGAAGGACAGACGGACGTACAACACAATGCAACAATCAAAAATAATGTAGAAGAAAAATGTTTATAAAAAACACCCGCGCTTTCTAAAACTTTGTTTAACAAAACAAAAAAATAAAAAAAAAAACTATACGAAAAATAATAAAGATTGAATGCACATTAACAAAGACTGGAAAACAGTCAGTCAGACGGACGGACGGACAGACATCCCATACAACAACTGCAGCGGAAAAGAAATGAGTTTGTTGTGTTGCAACAACAACCACAACACTCTACATACAGATGCGGATGATGATGATGACGACGATTGAACAAATATCTGATCTGTCGTTTTAAATGCATTTCAAAAATGCACTCACTGTAAGTTTACATTGAATTGCCGGTTATTTTTTTTTCCTTGTTTTTTTTTTTTTTAACCATTTAAGTGGATTTAATATTTAATTTAATGAAATTGATTCCTTTTGTTTTTAACTTGAACGCGATCCGATTAAATTTGATGAAATTAAAGCGAAAGGTTTACGAATGAAAAAAAAAAACAAAAAAAAATGAAATAAATAAAAATAAAATGTCTGCATTGTTTCTTCATTTCCATCATTTCACAATTTCCATAAAAGCAAAACAGGGTAAATGAACTAACTGAATGAATGAAAATCATTCATTTAAACCAAGGTTAACTACCGGTATCGGTTAAGTACATTAACCGTTAAACATATGTATAACAAAGATTTGTTTTCAATAATTTTGCAATGCACATAGTTCATTTGAAATCCAAATAACTAAAGTACTTATTATACGGTCTGAGATCAATCTAAATTGTTTATGAATAAAACATTGTACATAACGTTTAATGTAAGCAACGAATTTTAATGACACTAATGTTTTATTAATAGTTTTTCCTGTTTAGATTTATGTTTTATGACATCATTTAAAAAGTAGCTTTTTTTACTTCATCTGAAATGCATCCGTAATGGAGATTTTAAAGCATCCTGATTTCATCTACTGATAGTGGACATCTTACGTCCACAATTTTAACTTTTTGTTTCGTATTTATTTTCTCCGAATTTATTTAGAGAGCAATATCCATATTTCTTTAAGAAAAATTTATCTTAGATTAACTTTTATCTTTGTACAAAAATTACATTAACTATTTTGATATTACTCTACGGATCCGGCATGAACACATTAAACTGTCTTATGTATAATTATGTTCACTTCTCCAGATATTATTTAAAGTATAATGGTAATTTATAGTACCACAACTAACGCTCAAGGAATTGCTTTTAAAGTAATAAAGACCTATAAATTCAAACTTGAAAAATAAAATATAAGACAGATTTGTGTTTAGGTTTGAGAATATTTTGAGAACAAAATTTCATATCAATTCGAGAAAACACAATTACTCAAATTAACCTCAAATATGATTAAAATAAAATACTCTGTTTTTTTAAATATTATTTTTCAAATTAAAAACAATTTTTCAATTTAACCTTTTATTGAAATCATGTTTTTTCAAATCTTTTTCAAACTAAGGAGTGAGATCGTAAAATTCTTAACACTCGCTTTTCATTAAAACTTTTAACCCAAGTATTATTTGATTTTTTTTTTTTTTTTTTTTTGATCAAGTTACCTTTGTGAAACATGTTAGTTATTATGTTTAATGTCTATTATATTCATTTGTTGTTAATCTAATTAAAATGAGTGACCAGAAAAAAGTGCGTACTAAAATTATTAAATACTAGCTTGACCCGGTGCGCTTCGCTACCCCTGTCGATGTAAAAATCGGTTCAGCCGTTTAGTAGTTATTTTTTAAAAACTAAAGGTACCAATTTTACCCGTTTTTCCCCCTTTTTATCCCTTTCTGGTCCAAGTATTGAAAAAATTTATAGCCTATTGACGCTTCCAAGTAAGGATCTATCTACGTTCCAAATTTCAATAAAATCGGTTCAGCCGTTTAGGCGTGATGCTCAAACAAACAAACAAACTTACAAAGACATTTATATATTTATATAGATTTTCAACAAAACCCAACTTGGTCCTACAAACAGTTGGCCAAGCATTCAAAGGTCTGCTGTCAAACTGTTTCCAATGTTATTAAACAGTACCGGGAGAACTTGTCCGTCGATAAAAAACCTGGTCCGGTAGAAGGAATGGTCCACATGATGTTTCTTAAGCCAATAAATATAAAGCATTTTCAAAAGAGCTCCCAACACATCCGGTAGGAAAGCAGCCCGGTTAGCTCAGTACTCGGACTATTTGGTACGAAAAGTTAAAGCTAATGCAGGTTTAAAAACATACAAGGCTCAAAAAGTTCCTGACAGGAACGCTGCTAAAAATGTATAGGCCAAAAACAGAGCACGGAAATTGAAGTCAAGTTTTATACAAAAATATTCTTGCTGCATAAGGGATGACGAAACGTATGTTCTGACAGATTTTTTGCAACTTCCTGGTCAACAATTTTATGTAGCTGATGCTCGAGGGAATGTTAAAAAAAAGTTTAGGACCCAAAAGCAGAAAATTTTCCCAAAAACTTCTTGGCATGGCAAGCAATATGCAGTTGCGGCAAAAAAGCCAAACATTTGTTACAAAGGGCTCTATAAATACTGAAATTTACATCAAGGAATGTTTACAAAAAAGTATGTTTCCATTCATAAGACTACTTAATGTGTCCACTTATTTTTGGCATGATTTGGCATCGGTCTTGAGTGGTACAAGACCAATAATGTGGTATTTGTACCAAGAGAAGCAATTCCTCCAAACTGCCTGGAGCTGAGTCCAGTGGATAGATATTGGGCTCTTGTTAAAAGAGAATCGAAGAGCACAAAAAGGGTGTCCAAAAGTTTGGTAGATTTTAAACGGAGATGGACAACCTGTTCGAACAAAGTGACATAAAGCACTATAAAACCCATAATGGAACGGTTTTCGAAAAAAGTTAAAAATTTAATCATTAGTGATTAGAACTATAAAAATAATTTTTTTTTGTAAATTGTAACAATAATTTCAATCAAATAAAAATATATTCAAAATTGTAAGTTTAGTGGTTTCATTTTTATTAACATATATGTATGCTAAAAATTTTTCGATCTCAGTCCTTAGTAATTTATAGTAGTACAACTAATAACTTCAAACTTGAAAAGTTTTTGAAGGAATAAAATATAAGGCAGATTTGAGTTTAGGTTTGACAATTTTTTGAGAACAAGATTTTATATCAATTCGAGAAAACACAATTTCTCTAATGAACCTCAAATTAAATTTAAAAGCAAATACTATGTTTTTTTTAAAATATTATTTTTCAAACTTAAAACTATTTTTCAATTTAACCTCAACATTAATTTGAAATCATACTAGGTCAAATAGGTTGAAATCTTAAAAGAAATAGCTTTTTTTCAAATCTTTTTTAAACTATTAAGGTTGAGAAACTTTGATAAGTTTGGTTCAAATTGGGAAAGCTAAATTTTTCAAATTAACACAATTTTTAAAGTTAAACTCAAAATGAATTTGAATTCCAACACATTTGACTATAAAATAAGAGGTTATGTGTTCAACCCCGCTCTCTGAAAAATTATTTTTTTCTTTTTTTCTCAAATGCTGGAGTATTCGTACTATTGAATTTTATAGTGAAGTGTTATGCAGAGTGTGCCAATCGGACACCTGCAATGACATCCCCGTGTTAAATTCAACAGTAAATAACGTTGCGAGTCGGTTGAAAATTCACTAGTGGTAGTTCTCAGTGGCTAACTAATTCGACGTAGCGGAACTAGTTCAATGAACTGCAGGGTACATATTAAAGTTGAGTAAATAATCAAAAATCAAATCACAATCTTTTCAGCACAATATTTGGTAACAAATTGTGAAAACACAATTTATCAAATTAACCTCAAATTAGATTTGAAAGCAAATACCTTGTGTAGTTTCGGGAAACCTTAAAAACTAAATTTTTTCTCAAGTAGAGCTTTAATTGAATTCAAATGAGAAATTCAATCCTCTTTCCACAAATCTTTTTAAAACAATTAAAGTTGATTAAATAATTGTATAAGTCAGACTTGTCGGGTTTGAGAATATTTTGAGAAAACACAATTTTTATAGGTTTTAGTCAACACTGTGAAAAAACTTATTTTTCAAATCGATCTTTAATTGGACTGTTAGACGATGAAATTGTAGTATGATACATAACTATTTTTTACAAATATTAATATTCAGTATTATCTTATGTAAATACTACCTTTAGAGGTCATTAGATCATGTTCGGCTACTGCTGACCACGAGTGTCTACCACTGTTCTAAATTAAAACTATATTTTTCATGCTAATAAAATATATAATTTTCTAACCTGACAAGTGTTTTATTCAGGACTAAGGTAAATATTATAAATCTTTTTTGAGAAGTGGCATAAGTTTCTTAAACATAGGCACACTCTTTTATTACCCTATTAGTTTAGATTTTGAATCGATTCAATAAACATTTAAAGCTCGTTTCTTAAGCAATTCTAAAAACTTTCCAGTTTTCAAACAAACTGTTTTTACACAACGAAAATTTTTTGACTTTTTTTAACTTTTTAAAAAATTGAGCATTACTTTATTTAAATCAACTCAAAGTGAACACAGATTAATAAAATATGTTTTAACTACCAAAATCTGGTGGGCGGTGTGAGTTGTATTGCAAGCCGCCAGCCAAGTGAGGAACAAATGTCTGGCCATTCAAAAAAAAAAAAAAAAAACATTTTTTTAATTTCAATTCAAAATTTCAAACATTAAATGAGAACTTGTCGTTGGAGATTTTTTTTATTGTTAAACATTTAAACATAAATAACTTTTAAATTAAAACTACAAACCAATTAAAGTAATGTGGAAATATAAAAATAAACATTGAAAAAAAAAAACACAAAAACAGAAACAATAAAAAATTTATAAAATATTTCCATTTGCTTATTAAGGAGAATTTAAAATAAAAATGCAGTTCAACTGGTTTCCAAGTGCTTTGAGCGCATGTGCAACGATGTCTATGAGTTTAACGCTAATAACAAGCCAACTGTTTATGGTTCAGCAACAAAAAAAAAAAAGTGTTTTTCGAAAAATGTTGAAACAAAACAAAGTATTGTGAATGAAATAAATGATTAAATATGTATGTTTTGTTTAATATTGTTTAATGTTTGACATATGCTGCTTCCAGCCTCTAAAAATTTTCATATGACATTTTCTTTTTGCTACATTAATAAATTAAATTCAGCTCTTGGATTTCACAATTATTTCTTTTGTGTAGATATTTCTATATTTATATAATAATGAAAATTTTCAAGATTAAACGTATAGCTAGCTCTGAGTCGTAGTGTGTGGAATAAAACACAATTGTCAATTTCACAACTTAATGAAAAAAACACTTAAACTTTTTCTTCTTTGCCATGGGCAAACAAAAATTACAAAAAAGATTGTTAAATTAAATGGACAGACAGACAGACAGCGTGTTAGAAAGACAATACGCATGCGCGTGTTCGCACTTTTTTTTTTGGATTTCGCTGTGCGTCAAGAAAGAAACTATCAACCAGCATAGATTTCTTTGACTCTATAATATGTTTTCTAGCCTAAGTGCGTGTATTCAAAAGTGTAAGCATTGCATTTTTTTCCATTTCATTTGTGATGATCAATAATGGTCAAAAGTTGAAAACAAAAAAAAAAAAGAAGGAAAAGAAAAATTACAAAAAACTCAAAACCCAGTTGGCAGGCATAAGCCGAGTTGAGTTAGTGAGTGCATTTGGCGCAAGGTGCCTTTGGTCTTAGGCAATCAAACTAGTTATCTAATGGTAGTGAGTAAGTAATAATGAAGCACCTGAAAACATGTTATTAACGATCCATTTTTATTTTATATTTCATTTACTAGCATTATATTTACCCAACTACCACCAATATTTACTATATTAAAAAAAAAAAAAACGAATGTGTGTTTTTGTCTCTAAACGTGACTGGCGGTTTGTCAACTTTATTTAGCTTTTGTTTAGTATAAGCTGCCTGCCGGGCTGACTGACTGTGTAAACTGCTGCATACAAATCAAAATTCAAATTAAACAAAATTGGAAATGCTATATTTGTGCATGGCTAGATACCACCACACATTTGTATAACATATCGCGTTGTAGATGAATTTTTTTTTTTCTTCATTTTTTGCTTTTTGATATTTGAATTTCACTTTCTTTTTCGTTACGCTTGCCCAACTTGTAAACCATAAAGATTGTTGTCTGTATCTACATACACATATTCAGCTCGTAAACGCTTAAAAAGCAACACTAAAATGCTGAAAATCAAATCAAGGTGCGCTAAAAAAAAAAAAAAATTAATACATACAGTGGTTTATTATGCATACAATTAAATAACTTTTACATTTTAGGATGTAATAAAAAGGGAACGACATTTATGGGGATTTAATTAGTTCAAGCGGGCATGAGTTTGAAACTTTAGGCACATAAATATCATTAGTGATTAACATACTGTAAATACTACACATACCGCCTGTATTACTTTGAAGTAGTTATGTAAGAACTGGCTTATAATCTGTTATATAATTACCTAAAACCTTTTATGTATGTTTGCTTCTTTCCAGAAATCCAAAATACTTGTAATAAGGAGTGAGATCAAAAATACCTTAACACACGTTTTTCCTTACAACTATTAACCCAAGTATTATTTGATTTCTTTTTTTGATCAAGCTACCTTTGAAAAATATGTCAGTTATTATGTTTAATGTCAATTATGTTCATTTTTTGTTAATCTGATTAAAATGAGTGACGAGAAAAAAGTGCGTACAAAAATTATTAAATATTTTTATCAAAACCCAACTTGGTCCTAAAAAAACTTGGCCAAACAATCAAATGTCTGCCGTCAAACTGATTCCAATGTTATTAAACAGTATCGGGAGAACTTAATAGAAAACCTGGTTCAGGTAGATAGAATGGTCCACATGATGTTTCTAAAGCCAATAAATAGAAAGCATTTAAAAAAGACCTCCCAACACATCCGGTATAAAAGCAGTACGGTTAGCTTAGTACTCGGACAATTTGGTACGAAAAGTTAAAGCTAATGCAGGTTTAAAAACATACAAGGCTCAAAAACATACAAGGCTCAAGAGCTCGGAAATTAAAGTCAAATTTTATAAAAAAAAAAATATAAAAAAACTTATAAAAACCTTAATGGAAAGTTTTCCGGAAAAGGTTCATAAATTCATCACTATTGATTAGAACTATAAAAATAATATTTTTTGTAAGTTGTAATAATAATTTCAATATAAAAAAAATCAAAACTGTAGGTTTAGTGGTTTATTTTTTATTAACATTTATGTATGATTTTTTCGATCTCACTCCTTACCAATCATGCTTCAAATCAAACGTAGCCAGATTTTTCAATTTCGATAAGGGAAGCAAAGGCGATAATATTATTACTCATCTGGAAATTATTGTTTTTGTCAGCTTACTGCAGCAACAACCAAGCGACTAAATGTAGGTTGTAGCCCGGGTAATGTACTTCATAACTTCATTTCTCATATTTCGAAAATTCCCAAAAATCAGAAATTTGACAAACAAATCTTCTCTGGATGACTTCGTGTGCTTAGCAGGCTCTAACGCACTTCTTTCTTACATATTTTAAATGTAAAATGTTTGATAAATGATGTTACATATTTCCATTTGATACCAAAATCAATTCTCAAAGGTTTCTCAAACCTTAATATGAGATTCATATTTAAATTCTTAATTTTATAACAAATGTTATTCTCAATCCACACGCAAAACTGACATCAAAATTGAGTTATATGAAAAACATTTTTTTTTTTCAAATTGATGTTAAAAATATACATTTTACGAATCATTCTCAAACTTCATGACAAGTTTGGTATAAAAAATGACAAACATGTAATTCTCAAAGTAGTCCCAAACCTAAATAGAGGTTTAAATCTCAGATTGAAATTCAGTTACAAAACCTAAACAGATATTTAAATTTGGATTGATTATTTTGCAATCAAATGTAATACTCAAATCATTTTCAAACCCAAAATTTAATTTGAGTTTAACCCCCATTAACACGAAGTCTGGCTAATGCTAATTAATAGTTATACTGTCGTTTAAAATTGGTTTTGTATGAAAATTGTCAGTATAACTATCAGTTAACACATAACCAGACTTCGTGTTAATGAGGGTAAGAAGCAAACAATTTTGAAAAGTGTCGTTTTCTCAATTTAATATCAAATGGAATTGTAATTGGGGTTTCAAACCTAAAAACGGTTTCAAATTCAATTCCTCTTAATTTTCCCAAACCTTTCACATTTGACTTTAATTTGAGATTTATTAATTTGATCTCAAATGCAATTCTCAAATAATTTTCAAATCCAATATAAAATATTTATCTCAAATCTAGGTCAGGTCTGACATAAAAATGTTTCTTCAAACACAGTCAAACCTTTCATTTGATACCAAACATTTTGAGTATTACGTATTTTTTCTCAAACCTAAACAGAGCTTTGAATTTCATATATGAAATCTATTTGAGATTAACTAGAATTTTATTTATTTTTTTTTTTCAATTTGATCTCAAATCATTCACAAAGCTTATGATAAGTCTGATTTAATAAATTACTAAACAAATACAAAGTCAAACTTTTGATAAATAATACATTCGATATCATACGTAATTCTCAAAGGTTTCTCAAACCTAAGTAAAGGTAAAAATTTTAATAATAAATGTAATTCTCAAATATAATTCTAAATTAAACATATATTTTCTCAATTTAATATCGGTTATTAATCTCAACAGATTCTCAAACATTATGTTCTTTATATTTAATATCAAACCAAAGTTTCGTATGAATTAATTAATTATGAAAGTATATATGATCCACATTTGAATTGCAAATGCATCCCCATTTGTATAATAAGGCTACATGAGGCATATCTTAAATTGAGTATAAACGCAGCTTTTTGTTGAGAATATTATTATTATCAAATGTTTATCAAATCAAAAAAAGGAGCCCCGTAGACTAGACGATAGTGTGTTGGACTATCAATATAAGGGTTGCGGGTTCGATCTCTGCCAGAGAATCTGGTTGTATCTGCAGACAAGCAAAAGGATTAGCAGTTTGTGATTGTTAAAAAAAAAATATTTAAGAATGACTTTGATTTTAAAAACCACTGAAAATATTTATATTCCACATTTTAATTGCAAATACAGTCCACATTTCAAATACATCTGATAAAGCTACGTACACACGATTGTCATATTCTTACAATGTTGTCAGAAAATGTTCAATAAATGGTTAATAACCATATGTTTCAACGTAAGTTCTCATGGTTGTGTTAACCATTTTCTGAGCATGTTTCTGACAATCTGACAACCGTGTGTACGTAGCTTAATAAGGTTTCAAAACTATTTGGCATTCCTCAAATTGAGAATAAACACCCCTTATTGTTGAGTTGGCTATCATTATCCAATGCTTATCCAACGTTTGACATTTGAGCATGATTTTAATTTCAAATCAGGTCAAATATTTTCGAAAATATATATTTTTTTTTTGGAAAACCACTGTTCATTGCATATTGTGTATGAAAGTTATTTTCATAGCTAAATATAAATAAAAATATATTATAGGCAAAGTTTAATAACAATTGAAAAGATGGGTACTCTTTTTTTTTGTATAAAAATGTTACTCATTTGTGTTATTGTTGTAGTTTTTCTAATATTATTATATTTTCTTTTAACAAATACATAATCATACATAATAAAGGGGAGGATGTTATTTATTATTTTTGTTGGGTATTTTTTTTTTTTTTTTGTTAAACATACGCTTCGTTGATTTAACTAATTTACATAAAATTTTATATGAAAACATGGAAATAAAAGAGTTAATTTTTGTTAAACCATTAACCACCATCCATAGATTTGTAATAGATGATAATAATGATGGTAACACAAAAAACAAATCATGTACTATACATGTATGACATGATTTATAATAATGTTTATGGAGATGTTTGCAATGAATATCTGATGAAGGCTTTTTGGAAAATTATGTATGTTTGTATGCACTTTCAAACGGCTATGGTCATATAATAAGAAGTGTCCATGGAAGTAATGACTCACCAAAAAGTGTCACAAAAGCATAATTAGCGAAGCAGATGCTCGATATTCACCAGATATTAAAATCACAAAATCCGACGAAAGGTCACCTATTTTAACTACACCAGATTTAGAACCTGTTGAATCAGGTCTAAAAATCTTAAAAAACATTTTAAAATTCTTATTAACAAAATATGGCAATAGTTGCCTAATTTAGTTAAATATTCATTTTAAAAAGCCTAATTAAATCTCATAAATGTTTGGTATTTAAATTATAGCTTTATTAAAAACAAAAAGTCACTAATTAAAAATGGTATTGTGCAAGTTCTTTTTACAGATCATGATTTAGCAAGTTTCTTTAAATAACCATAATCCTATATAACAGTTTTTTTAGATAATAAAAAATATATATGTATAATATAGTGGTAGCACTTTTTAGATTTTATTTATGTTGTTTTTCCTAATGGTTGTCTCAATGTTTTATTAATCTATTGTACTTCAAACGAAATAACCTAAGCATACAAAGTATAATTAGTTGTTAACTATTAAAAGCAATAAAGGTTCAAATGATACATTAACTATTCCATTGAAACATTGATTATGAATTAACTCATAGGCTTAATTCCTTAGTACTTCAATCTATTTGGGAAATATCTACATATAAGGACTGATATCGAAAAATTTTTAACATACATATATGCTAATAAAAATGAAACCACTAAACTTACAGTTTTGGATCCTTTTTTAGTTGATTGAGATTATTGTTCCAATTTACAAAAAAAAAAAAAAAAAAAAAAAAAAAAAAATATTTTTATAGTTCTAATCACTAATGATGAAATTTTAAACCTTTTCCGAAAACCCTTCCATTACGGTTTTTTAGTGCTTTATGTCACTTTGTTCGAACAGGTTGTTCGTCTCCGTTTAAAATCTACCACACTTTTGGACACCTTTTATGTGTTCTTCAATTCTCTTTTAACAAGAGCCCAATATCTATCCACTGGACTAGGCTCCGGGCAGTTTTGAGGATTTGGCTCTCTTGGTACAAATACCACATTATTGGTATTGTACCACTCATAGTGACAGATATCAAATCAGGCCAAAAATAAGTGGACACATTAAGTCTTACGAATGGAAACATAATTTTTTGTAAACATTCCTTGATGTAAATTTCGGTATTTAGAGAGCCCTTTGTAACAAATGTTTGGCTTTTTGCCGTAACTGCATATTACTTGCCATACCAAGAACTTTTTCGGAAATTTTGTCTGCTTTTGGGTCCTAAACTTTTCTTCAACAAAATGGACCCAGAAGCTGCGAAAAATATTCCATACGTACACTTCTTCATCCATTATGCAGTAGGTATATTTTTTGTATACAATTTTACTTCAATTTCCGTGCTTTGTCTTTGGCCTCTAAATTTTTAGCAGAGTTCCTGTTAGGAACTTTTTGAGCCTTGTATGTTTTTAAACCTGCATTGGCTTTGACTTTTTTGAACATGCTTTCTATTTTTTTGGCTTTATAAACATCATGTGGACCATTCCTTCTACCTGAACCAGGTTTTACATCAACGGACAAGTTCTCCCGGTACTGTTTAATAACATTGGAAATAGTTTGATAGCAGACCTTTGATTGTTTGGCCAACTTTTTGTAGGACCAAGTTGGGTTTTGTTGAAAATATTTAATAATTTTAGTACGCACTTTTTTCTGGTCACTCATTTTAATCAGCTTAACAACAAATGAACATAATTGACATTAAACATAATAACTGACATGCATTACAAAGGTAATTTGATAACAAAAAAAATCAAATAATACTTGGGTTAAAAGTTTTAATGAAAAACGTGTGTTAAGAATTTTACGATCTCAGTCCTTATATAATTTCCTAAGCTTTTTTAAGTATGCTTCTTTCCACAGCTTTCTGAATCCCCGATGACTTAGAAGGTTGAAATTCGACATAGTTATATTCTTTATGATTTTAAGCGCGATTAGTATTGAAACTAGGTTTCTAGGTTATAGGAGATTCAGAAATCTCTGGAAAGAAGCAAACATACATAAAAGAGAGCAGAGGGTTTAAACTCTTGTTTGAATTATAATTTTAGAAACATTTTATTGAAAAACATATACAAATATTTAAATCTCAAAATTCTGAAATTCAATGTTTATTTGAAACTTAAAAGTACCTACTATTTAATTATAATTTAGTATTCAAATATGTTAAACAATTCATGTTTGTTTATTAGACTAATTTCATATTTATGCTGATTATTTTTTTAATTTGTATGTTAAACTTTTAAATAAATGTAGTTTAAAATAAACCTTGATAGTATTTTTTGATAAAGAAAAAAAGCTGTCTTGTTTTTTAAAACATTTGAAGGTAAACTAAGTTTCAATAACTTTTCTAGGCCTAAAATACTAAAACACACACTGATTGAAACAAATGAACAAACATACTTGAGCCCGAAATACTGGTAGTTGGGTATGAACAAGCGTCTGAGCTATTTACAGGTATTAACATACATATGTATATGAGTAGTATATACTGGGGTATGTTGTTGTAGCTGTATGTATGTATGTATTTGATTTGTTTGTTACTCTATTAAATCGGTGAAATCATAAATTAAACATTTTCTTTAACATTTTAACAACTTTTTAAGTGGTTGGTACTTTTAGCTGTTATCGTCGTCGTAGTCGTAGTCGTTGTCTTAGTTGTTGTTGTTGGCTGTTAGTTATTTGTCATGCAACAAGTGACAGTTTTAATGAGAGGGGGCGCTACTTTTATTTAAATAAACATTTAATAAACATATTTGCATACATATGTATAATCGCATGTCATGTTATTATTATTAGTTGTCATCAGCAACAAAAGTATGTATGCGTAATTTTTTTTTATAATGAATTTACTTTCCATTTTTTTCAGATTTCATAATTTTCAACATTTGACATGGTTTCAAAGAAAACAAACCCAAATTAAAATTATTACAATTTCGAAATAATTTCAGGTTGTAAGAAACTTACAAAAAATTCCACTTAAAAGAAAAGACAACTTATGAACAAGTATATTAAAATTTGTGTAGCCTAATTTAGTCTACTATTCATTTTAAAAAGTCTAATAAAATCTTACAAATGTTGGGTATTTAAATTATTTTGTATGATTTATCATATTTTATAGATTTATTAAAAGCAAAAAGTCATTAATTAAAAAAAAGGTATTGTGCAAGTTGTCTGTACAGATCATGTTTAAAAAAGTTGCTTTAAATAATCATATTCCTATAAACAATTTTTTATTAATTATAAAAATATATATAATTAAGTGGTAGCATTTTTAGATTTGATTTATGTTGATTTCCCAAATGCTTGTTGCAAAATTTGCTTAATCTATTATACTTCGAACGAAATAACCTAAGCATACAAATTATAATTAGTTGTTGACTATTAAAGGCGTTTGTGAGTAAAGGTTCAAAAGAATTTATTTCTCATTAAAATTTAAAAATCAAATCGAATTTGATATTTTAACTTACTATTCCATTAAAACATTCATTATGAATTCATTCATAGGCTTAATTATTTAGTAGTTCAACGGTATTGAATTATTTTCATTGAGAATTCTTTCTTTATAGAATTAATTCGTTATCGAATATTCTATTTGTCTATAATTCAAAATTATTTACAATTTAGCTTTATAAAATATAATACAGCCTTAAATTTGTCTTTGGTTTCAATTTATTACAAATTAGTAGACTCTATTCAAAACTGGCCAAATTGATTTGAATTAGATTTGAATTAACAAAAATTCCATTATGATTTAATTCAACAATGAATGAATTCTATTCAAAAGCCATTGAATGAAGCTAAACGATGTTAATTGTGAATGGTTTTATATAACGAATTGTTTTTATTTTTTATTCAGAATTAAGATTTTAATGAATTAAGTTTAAATTTAATTAATAAATTCATAGCTGTGTTTATTTACAAATATATGTCTTTGAATATAATGTTTAGACTCTTTAGCTTCTGAAGGGAATACTACACGCAGAGAAAAAATATAGTTGTACATGTTTACAGTAACCATTTCAACATTTTTAAAAGTTGTTTAACTATATTATAGTCACAGTAACTATTTACATGATTGTGGTAACCATAATATGGTTGACTTACGATTCACATGATTGTAGCAATCATATATATGGTTACAGTAAACAAGTATATGTTTGTGACAAACATTCTTATGATTAAGGTTTTTCCATATTATGTTGCTCTCGGCTAATTTATATCATAATCTGAGAACAACATATATGATATAAATCATAACAATGGTTGTCACAAACATATACTTGTTTACTTTAACTATATATTTGATTGATACAATCATGTGAATCATAAGTTAACCATATTATGGTTATAACAATCATGTAAATAGTTACTGTGACTATAATATTGTTAAAACAAATTTTAAAAATGTTGAAATGGTTACTGTAAACATGCACAACTATATTTTTTCTCTGCTTGTAGAGAAATAAAACTCATCTCAACAACTAATTTAATTTCGACAGTCAAACGTAAAACGAAAAATTATCTTATTTACATTCGATATCAAACAAATTGGGTGTATGACTTAAAAATAGGAATATTTTTTTCAAATTTTTAGCTTTTATTTTGAAACATTTGGACAATATTAATTTATTCAAAGTATTGGCCATTGTTAACTATGACATTTTCCCATCTATCTGGCAACATATGGATTTCGCGCAAAAAGAACTGCTCATCTTTTTAGGCCAAGAACGAATCAAGCCAATATCGGATACTCTGTTTCAAAGTGAAGCGTCCCCCAGAGACGCTGTGAAGTGAAGCGATCAACGCATCGATCGAAACAAATAGTAGTCGGACGGGCCAAAGCCTGGACTATAAAGCGGGTGAGGCAAAACTTCCCAAACACTTCTTTCTAAATAGTTTTTAACAGATATTGCAACATGTTATTATGATGGAATATGTTCTGTGCTTTTTTCGGCCAATGCTCGCTTTAAACGAATTAGTTGCGTTCGGTACAGGTTCCCTGGTCATATTTTAGCATTTCATAATCTTTTGGTTCCACCAAATACAGAGAATTACCTTAGCGCCATGGATATTTGGCTGGTTGGGTGGGCTTCACATACCATCTTATACGCTTCGGGTTATCGTAATGGATTCATTTTTTATCGCAAGTAATGATTCGGTGCAAAAATTATTTTCTTTTATATCGTTCAAGCAGCATTTCAGACATACAAAATCGTCTTTCAAGGTCTCTTCAATTCGTATGGTATCCAATTTCCCTGGTTTTGGATGAATCCTGCTGCTTCTAAACGTTTTGTAATTGCTTCCAATGCTTTTGCAAGCTCTTGTTGAGTTTGATAACAATCTTCATGTTCAAACTTTTTTGGACGGCACTTCTGAACCACACAGACATTCTCTCGCCCGTTCAAACCGATGGAGAACATTCTCCATAAGATTTGGAGAGCAATCGGTATGCTTCATCGCCACTTTTTTCAAATTAAAGAAGTAAAGCAAAACTTCTCGCATATGATGCGTAGTTGGTACAAAATTAGACATTTTCGAAGCAAAAAAAAACTTTGTTGTTTACACTATAATGTTCAATAATTAGGTGAGAATAAATGGCATATAAGTTATTAAAAACAAAAACCGTGTTCAAAAAATACGCCATCTATTCTAAATCCCGCATACTAGGCTATAAATTCCAGATTTGATATCAAACATGATTCTCAAAGGGTTCCAAATTGAATTTCTCATTTGAATCAAATTTGACGTAGACTTGAAAATAATTTCTAAAAAAAATTATATTTTCTCAATTTGAGCTATAAATTTCACATTTGAATTCAGTTTGAGGTCCTGAAATTATATATAATTCTCCTTTGGTATTAAACATAATTCTCAAAGGTTTCTCGAATGTAAACAAAGCTTTGAATTTTATATTTAAATTTAATTTATGATTGATTTTGAATGATGTTATGTTTTTGAAAATTCTAACTTTAATTTAATTATGACGACCATGAACAAATATTGTTATATTTATAATCATGACATGATCATAAATACTCCATATGGTATAATCATAATATGGTGATTTGATGATAATAGGCATAAAAATAATAATATTATGTTTGGCTCAATCATAATATTATTGTACTATAACCATAATTTGATCATATCAGCTATTATGGAATCATATTATGGTTGGCCACAATCATATTATGGTTGGCTACAATCATATTATGGTTGGACAGATTTTACATAGGTTCAAAGCTCAAAATCGAAAAATTTTAAATTGAGGTCTGGATATTTCATAACAACAATTTATCCCTAAGAAAAATCTTCCTGCTATAGTTGTTTAGACTTCAACCACATTGGGCACATGTAAAACTTGTTATCAATAAAAATTTCCGTAAGGGTAGAGATTTTGAGCGGCTAAACACAAGTACTTAAAACTTTAACTTACATAAGGAAAAAAGTTAAATTTACCTGCGGAACATGTATAAAGCGTTACAGAGGGTATAAACTATGTAAATTTCTCCTTCTTAGGATAACGCATTTGGATAGGTACCTTTCAAGTATTATAACTAGAACGCTATCCCCGAGAAACCAGTTACGTGACTAGTTCTGTGTCAGTTTACTAAAATATGGTGGAACTCATTTTTTAAAACATCCGATGATTTAAATATTTTATTGTTTTAAGGTTTTGCAACATTTTAAAGAGAAATGGTGTTGTTTATTAAAAAAAAAAAATAAATATACGAAAACAAAATGCCAAAAGTTATTTAACATTTACTAAATATGTTGACCGGTATACAAGTATTATTGTTACAGTAATAAACTGAACAAAAAAAAAAAAACAAAAATAATTGTTTACAAATAAATCTTTTTTTTACACACACAGATGCAACGTTTTAAACATAAAGATACATTATCTTTCGAGGTATTATGGACTATATTTTGTGGACATTAAAAAACCGTTATTTTATTTTTTTTATATTAAACATTTTTGGAAAAATAAAAATAATGTTTTGATGAAGATGACAGATAGTAATGATGATGATGAAATATTGTAAATAAAATATGTATGTATATGTAGTTCATCGTACGACTTTATTTTGTTGTAGATTAATCCAATTAAACAATTAGGTAACATTTGTTTGTTTGTATGCGCTTGTACTCATATGTTTATTATGTCAACATACTTAATCAGATCTTTTTGAGATCATTCTTCTTTAATTTTTCATGTTCGTTTGTTTGTTTGTGGTCAAACGGGTATAAAATTGGTCAAAAGTGATACAAGCAATAAACCCAAATTAAATCTTAACAACAACAGTAAACAAAAGTATCTTAACATATTTTTGTTAATAACCATAACATACATTTTTCATTTTGTTGTGTTTTTTTAAAAAACAAAAAAAAAAACACTTATATTTTTGTTTGAATGTACTATTTTTGTCTATTTTTATTTGGTTCAACTTTAATCTTCTTTTTCTATTTTGGGGGCTCTCCTCATTTTTTTAACTTAACTTCTGGTACTTATTTTTCCTATCCATATATAGTTTTTATATCTACACTTTTTTTATTGCTGTTAATGTTAACAGTATTTTATATTAGATACATTTGTTGTGTATTACACTTTTTTTACCCAAAATGAAGCTTTTTTAACTTTTGACAAAACAATACCTTAATAGTAGTCGTTTTTTTGTTTTTATTTTGTTTTGAAGCCGTTAGATTCTTAACTGTCTGACATTTTACATAACCTTCTTTAAAGTAGTTTTGTCTTGTCTGGTCTGGTCTGGTATGGTTTTTTTTCTTTCTTCATTTTTGGTTTTGTTATTTTGTTTGTAAGTATTTTAACTGCATATTTATTTTGATACTCATTCGGTTGGTAATAAAAAGCTTTAAAGTAGTTCAATCTTCAATTAACGGTTTGAAATTATAAAGTCGTATTGAAATGTTGTTGGTTATTTAGGCAGTTCTGGCCACTGCTGTGGAACTAGTGATTATATCCACATTTTATCTGAATTAGTAAAGGAGGAATTTCCGGGAATGGATATATTATTTCCCAGGAATAAAAAAATTCCGGAAAATTAGGAACCCTATTCCATGTTTCATGATCTATCTCTTTCTGCCGATCACTGCTATAGTGTCGACTTTCCAGATCATTGTAAAGTGAAAAGTAAGTCAAAATGTCTCAAAAAGTTTGTAGGAGAAAATCTAAACGATTATATACAACTGGCTACTACTTAAAACCGTAGCCAGAGTCATTATGAAAATAACGCGATTGAGAAGTGTAGAAACAAAGATATCAATTTTGTACCCAAAGAAAACTAACCACTTAATTGTCTAGAATTGCGACCAATATAAGACTATTGATCAATTATATAAAGGAATTTAAAGAAGACAAAAATTGTAGTGCCAACTGTACAAGAGTTAACGATCGACTCTGCAACTTACTAATTTCTAAAGCAGAGATGCCCAAAGCTAAACCTGTATTTGTGTTGGTGAGCGAAAGAGAGCTCCACTGAAAGAAATGTTTAGTGAACTAAATAAAAGATGTCAATATTTAAATGCTTTATTTGTTAACAATAATCAAGTCAATCAAGTATTACGTTGTTTTGATTAAAATCATTTCAAATTTGAAAAAAAAAAAATTGTTTAGAGAAGTAAATTGAGGTGAAAAACCAGACAACACTTCAGTGATATTTTCAAGTTGTGACTAAATATATTAAACACTCCAAATATTTCTTTCAGTGATCATGAACAAAAATTTAAAAATAGTAATATACCCACTTAGCATGTTCATTCGTCGCTGTTTCAGTGACTACTAAACCAAAGAGAATAAGAATATGTATGTGGTTAGCTTGCACAATTGTGCTATGAAATGGGTACCAATGTTCTAAAGTGAAATTTAACAATGTTTAAACTCACTACACTCTAGATGATATGATTACCTTGGATGTATAAAGTATCCAGAATTGAAAATGTCACATAATAATGTCAAATTGCCCTAAAATATATATATTAGAGTTAGCCATGTAACAAGACATTAGAGGAAATAACTGTCAGATAGTACATTTGTAAAACAAAATGCCCGATAAATTTTGATTGTTTTGTAGCTGTTGAAGTACTGATACAACATTGCTGAGTCAATCTCCAGCAGTTAAGTAAATAGTCAATGTATCCCTTATAGACAGTAATTGTCACTAATGTCTGATCACTTGGCCAACTCCATTTGATATATTTTAGGTCATTTGATACGTATGTGCTCTTTGTAGAGCAGAGAGAAGTCAAATGGTTATTTTATCGTATTAAATCTAAAGTGAAATCAATTGTCGCTTAAGTTTGGCGTATTGGTTTTATACAAATTGTGTTCTTATAAATCTCATACAGTTTATTTTCTTTTTGCTTAAGAATACTGACATCCCATGTAACATAGCGTAAAGTCAATTGTCACTTAAGTGTCTCTAAGTAACCTAGAGTGTAGTCACTTTAAACGTTTATTTTGTAATGCACTTTAGAAAGTAGTTATTTTACCCACTACAAGTAATATATTGTAGAGTCGTCGAAGGAAGGTTTGTTTAAAAGTAATCGGTTATTGGACTGACTATGAGATGTTTAAATGCATAAGCTGACATCTACAATTCATGTATATTTTTAAATCCCTGTAAAAAATGTACACAATTTTGTTTACCATTACTTGAAGTTTTGATAGTTTTTGTGATGAATTCAAATGGTCTTAAGAATAGCTCACAGAATTCCCGTTACTTTTAAAGAATATTGTTTACAATATACAAATTCACACACTAAGGGAAAAACTGCAACTTAAAAACAAGAACGTGACATATTAATTCAATAATGATCATTATAATAGAAAAACCATATTGAAATACGATTTTTAAATCCCTGTAAAAAATGTACACAATTTTGTTTACCATTACTTGAAGTTTTGATGGTTTTTGTGATGAATTCAAATGGTCTTAAGAATAGCTCATACAATTCCCGTTACTTTTAAAGGATATTGTTTACAATATACAAATTCACACACTAAGGGAAAAACTGCAACTTAAAAACAAGAACGTGACATATTAATTCAATAATGATCATTATAATAGAAAAACCATATTGAAATACGATAAATCAATAATTTTCAACTTTAAATTAATGTTTTTCCATTTTGAAATAAAAAAGTTCAACATTACTAGACTTTCGTTAATATTTCTTATTGATTCAATATAGTTTTATTGATTTTAAGTTGTTTTTTCTCTGGCTACATGAGTTAATTCCTTTAAATTCTATTTTGCTGTATTAAGTAGAGCCAGCAGCTTATACAATTTCCCATATTATGCTCTGCTCAGTTCACGCTTTTGTTTTTATTGAAGTTTTACTTGTATTTTTTAAGTTTGTTTTTCTTCTTTTTTCTTCCATTTGGCTTAAGAAACCGTTTTATTTTACTATTTCGAAATCATCGTCAACTTTGTCTTTTAAACGAAAATTTACAATATTTATGCACATATTTGGCATTTGTTATACTTTTTTTATTGTTACTGTTGGAATTGCAAATTTTGTTTTTTTTTTTTTTTTTTTGAAGATGAATTCAAGAAAATTAAGAAGTAAATTTTATAGGAAAATATATTCTGATTATTTAATTAATTTATTCAAACATATTCTCTGGAATTGGGTGTAAATTATATAAAATTATTAGAGTCTGAGCGAAAATTCGGTTTCAGTTTAGGCTAAAAATCAACCTAATACTAGTATTCGGTATTAGGAAACCGATAAGTTTATAAAGAAAAAAACAAAGATTTTAGAATTTTGAGGGAGAAACAAGTTTTGAATATAATTAATTGAATACAAAAAACGTATATTTTATTGTAAAATGTCTAAGATTCCTGTAAACTGCACCCTCAAAATAACTTTTCAGTTCAAGATGAAAAAACAATATTAATGGAGTTCACAATGTAAAGTGGGAGCAGAGACCTGCGCCGACTAAATTTCAGGGCGGCGGCGTCTGACTCCAAAAAATTTCGGCGGCGGATCAAAGCCGGCTGTCAGCCAACAAAAGAATAATTACTCAAATTGTAAAAAATTTAAAAAGTGAAATTCCGAAAATTTCGTGAAATTGTAAGGAACTTTAATCAAAAACGGCGGCTAATTTCAAGCCGATTTAAGCCGCAAAAATTTCGGCGGCGGCGGCTTTTAAAATTTATCGGTGGCTCGGCTCAGCCGGCTTACAGCCGTTCGGGGCAGGTCTCTGAGTGGGAGTCAAAAATAAAAAGGGAAACAAAAATCAGCTGAAACATGTTCTAAAATTTAAATAACTGGGTGTACGACTTAAAAATGCGGGATTTTTGTAGCTTTAATTTTGAAACATTTGTACAATATAAATTTATTTAAAGTATTGGCCATTGTTAGCCATTACCTTTTCCCATCTTTCTGCCAGCATATGGATTCCAAGCCAAAAGAACTGCTCATCTTCAAAAAATAATCCCAGAAAGAGCTTGCTTCAATCGATATAAATAATATTCAGACGGGGCAAGGTCTGGACTATAAAAAAAAACTTCCCAACCCCTTCATCCTAATAGTTTTAAACAGGTATTGCTTTGACCTTTGTCATGGTGGAATATTACGGTTTCATGTCTGCCCGCATATTCTGGCCGTTTTCCGGTAAATGCTCGCTTCAAACGAATCAGTTGCATTCGGTACAGGTTCCATGATGGACTGACACGATTTCAGAAGCTCACAATAGATAGGAACCTTTTATTCCCACCAAATACAGAGCATTACTTTAGCGACATGGATATTTGTGTCGATTTGGCTGGTTGGCCGGACTTCACGTACGATCTCTTACGCTTCGGGTTATCGTAATGGATCCATTTTTCATCGCAAGTAATGATTCGGTGCAAAAATGAAAGAAGTAAAGCAAAACTTCTCGCATATGACGCTTTGTTGCCACGAATTTCAACATTTTCGAAGCAAAAAAATGGTTGTTTACACTATAATGTTCAATAACTAAGTGAGAATAAATGACAGATATGACATATAAATCGTTTTCGGCCTGAAAAAATCCTTTCGGTCAGACTCTACAAATCTCTAGTTGCGAACTAAGTGGAATTTGGATGAAAGTCATCGCATATTCGCAATATATTATGATATTAATATCAATCAATTTATTTTATATTTACTTTATTAGAAACCAGTTAACATCATGTTTAAATGATAAAACTTCAACTTAATTAGTAAGGAAAGAAGTAAGCTAAGCATACAAATCTAAAATTAAATATTGATTGTCTATTGTATTGAAATATATTGTCTGAAAATCCAAGCCATTTTTGCTTTCATTTTTATTTCCTAAGCGAAAATCTGTCAACATTGAACATTCAACATTTAAATCATCTCTGCAAAAACCTCAATTTAAGCGCTCTACTACACGCAAAAAAAAAAATAAAGTTGGCCATGTTAACTGTAACCATTTCAACATTTTTAACAATATTATAGTCACAGTAACTATTTATATGATTGTAGTAACAATAATATGGTTCATTTACGATTCACATGATTGTATCAACCATATACATGGTTACAGTAAACAAGTATATGTTTGTGACAACCATTTATATGATATATGTTGTTCTCAGATTATGATATCCATAAGCCGAGAGCAACATAATATGGTAAGTCCTTCATCATATAAAGGTATTTTAGCGGTAACTGTAGCTAACCTTGTTTTAAATGTAAAAATTTCCGGAATATAAAATGTGTACAAAACTATCTTACTAATACTATTCTCTACATATTTTTATCAAACAAATGTTAACTAAAACTAAAATTGTAAAGTAACTTTTCCAAAAAAAATTTCCGGCTTTAATTAACTAATGCTTATTTATGTACTTTCATAAAGTATGCAATATATTTTTTTCCAACTTTATCTCTTAATAAGCTAAATTCACATTCATTAGTCATTATAAAAACAGCTTTAATCATTAGCTAAGAATTTTTGTAACTTGATTCTTTACACGATTAGTATTATTGGCAAATGAATGAATGAATAAATGAATATGGCCTGAAACAAGCACAATAAATAAATCTTAACAATTCTTATTATTAAGAGGTAAATTGTGTTAAAATGCACTTTAAATCCGATAAGTAATGAGAATTATATTGCCTGTAATATTATATATGGTATTATTTCCTTTTCTTTTAAATTATAATATTAGTCATGATTATAAACCAAATCCTCATCATCAACATGATCACCAATCATAAACAAAGGCATGTTCATTAAACAATCATAATAATACATACAACACAATACAACATGCATCATGCAAAGCATACAGACAATAATTAGTGTTAAAAATTTCAAAATCTAAACAAATTATTGAAATGGGTTTCTTTGCCACTCAAAAAAAAAAAAAAAAAAAATAACTACAAGAGACAGACACATAAATATACAACAGATATTCATAAGTTGTAGTATTTCAGCTGTGGTTAACTCGTATTATAAAGCAGTTCCTCATATATAGTACATAGTTTGGTATGCTTATAAGTATCTATGTATGTACGAATGATTGTAAGTGGTGTTTGTACCCCCATTAGCTCAAATTTAGTTTAAGTTTAGTTAACTTTGAGTTTAGTGTGGTGTTTGATGGTTTCTTTTAATGACTTGTTTTTTTTATATTTCGTTCATACTTTTGTATTTAACCATTTGTTCATTTCTTTAAAATGTATGTTAACGGTTATAGAGTGTTACGAAATGTGTGTTTTTTTATTGTTATAAACCATATAGCAATATTTTTTGTAATTTGTGTTTTTGGTTTTAATTTTCATTTCATGTTGTATTATTTGGCTTAATTTTTTATATTTTTTTTTTTTTTTGTGTGTTAAATTTAAACTACTACTTTGCGCCCCACATTGGTTTGGCCTATAGCAGGCTGTTCCCAAACTGTGAGGTTTAGAGGTTCTTCATGTGCTAAAAGCATTTTAAATATCCATTAAACCTAAGACTGCTATTTCTCAATAACTATTAGGCTCTTTCGAATCATCTAAAAGCAATATTGCAGAGAAAAAAAGTTTCAACATAAATAGTATGATTTGAACTCTCTGATTTTAATTCATAATATAAAATTCTTAAATAAAATACATAAGGAGTGAGATCGTAAAATTCTTAACACACTTTTTTCATTAAAACTTTTAACCCAAGTATTATTTGATTTTTCGTTATCAAGTTACCTTTTTAAGACATGTCAGTTATTATGTTTAATGTCAATTATATTAATTTGTTATTAATCTGATTAAAATGAGTGACCAGAAAAAAGTGCGTACTAAAATTATTAAATATTTTCAACAAAACCCAACTTGGTCCTACAAAAAGTTGGCCAAACAATCAAAGGTCTGCCGTCAAACTGTTTCCAATGTTATTAAACAGTACCGGGAGAACTTGTCCGTTGTTAGAAAACCTGGTTCAGGTAGAAGAAATGGTCCACATGATGTTTCTAAAGATAAACAAATAGAAAGCATTTTCAAAAGAGCTCCCAACACATCCGGTAGGAAAGCAGCCCGGTTAGCTCAGTACTCGGACTATTTGGTACGAAAAGTTAAAGCTAATGCCGGTTTAAAAACATACAAGGCTCAAAAAGTTCCTGACAGGAACGCTGATAAAAATGTAGAGGCCAAAAACAGAGCACGGAAATTGAAGTCAAATTTTATAAAAAAAATATTCTTGCTGCATAATGGATGACGAAACGTATGTTCTGGCAGATTTTTCGCACCTTCCTGTCAAAAATTGTATGTAGCTGATGCTCGAGGGAATGTTGAAGAAAAGTTTAGGACCCAAAAGCATACAAATATTCCCAAAAAGTTCTTGGTATGGCAAGCAATATGCAGTTGCGGCGAAAGAAGCCAATCATTTGTTACAACGGGTTCTATAAATACCAAGGTTGGCAACCGATACCGTTATTAATACCGATACCGATTAAATACCGTTTAAAATTGAGTACCGGTATTGATACCGATACCGAAATAATTATTTCGGTAAAATACCGGTATTCAAATACCGTTTCCCTTAATACCGGTATCATACCGGTACAATACCGTTATCATAACGGTATCAATACCTTTATTATACCGATATCAATTGCAAATCAATACCGGTATCATACAAGTTTCAATACTGATATCATACCGGCATTATAATTAAATTTTGCAAAATTGTTAAAATTACATAATTTAACAACTTTGCTGCTAGTAGAAAATAGTATTTGAGCCTTGTCCATCCCTGCTTGATGTTCAGCTAATGCAACTCTGTCTTAGTTGTTTACTTACATACCAAGGCGAATTTATAGCAGGTGACCTCAGAAGAACAGCTGATTATTTTGTTCACTTGTATAGATAATTGGATTGTCAATTCAAGCAAAAACAACAACAGGCAACTTTGACAATTCAATTATCTTTTAACAAAAACAAAGTACCTGTTGTTTTGACATATTGTATTTCTTTTTAGCTCTTTCATATATTTCGATTTTTTATAAGTTTTTCTTAGGCTTGATGTATTTAATTTTTATACCGGTATAAATACCGATATATTAGTTTTATACCGGTATACCGATACCGATATAATTTAAATACCGTTACCGATACCGATACCGAAATAAAAATAAAATTAATACCGATACCGTTACCGATACCGTTATTCGTTTCGGTTGCCAACCTTGATAAATACCGAAATTTACATCAGCCATTTACAAAAAAGGCTGATTCCATTCATAAGACATCATAATGTGTCCATTTATTTTTGGCCTGACTTGGCATTCTGTCACTATGGTAAACAATCCCTTGAGTGGTACAAGAACAATAATGTGGTATTTGTACCAAGAGAGGCAAATCCTCCAAACTGCCCGGAGCTAAGGCCAGTGGAAGAACAGAAGGTGTCTAAAGGTGTCCAAAAGTGTGGTAGATTTTACCTGTTCGAGCAAAATGACAGACAGCTCTATAAAAAAGTTAATGGAAGGGTTTCCGAAAAAGGTTCAAAATTTCATCACTAGTGATTAAAATTATAAAAATGTTTTTTTAATTTTTTCAATCAAATAAAAAAAAATTTAAACTGTAAGTTTAGTGGTTTCGTTTTTATTAACATATATTTACACGCAGAAAAAAAATATAGTTGTGCATTGTTACTGTAACCATTTCAACATTTGTGCATGTTTACTGTAACCATTTCAAAATTTTTAACAATATATAGTCACAGTATCTATATATATGATTGTGGTAACAATAATATGGTTAATTTACGATTCACATGATTGTATCAATCATATATATGGTTACAGTAAACAAGTATATGTTTGTAACAACCATTTATATGATGAATAATTTTATCATATGTTGTTCCTTCATCATATAAATGGTTGTCACAAACATTTTTTCTCTGGGTTGTGTACATCCGAATAGTCGATCGCATTCAACCCCTGATGACTGACTACCACTAATCTAAAGCCCTTTTTCTCTAAACCATATTAAATGTTTTAATGTTTATTTTTTACTTTATTTAATCATAAAATTTATTTTAAATGATTTTAGATTACATCAGGGTTATTTCAACATTGAAAAATATGTACATGCATTATTTTAAATATAAATTTTTGGCACATCACCAATACGCACTGCACTCGTCGCCACCAATTGAGAGCCTCTGATCAGTAAACTGTAATATAGTTTAAGTTTACGATTACGAGTGCGAGTGAATACGTTAAATCACTATAAAAAGCCTCTAATTTTTTTCTGAACTGTACACTTTATTTCAATATTTTTTTTTTTTTTCACTTGAATAGTTAATGTACGAGTACATACATACATTTTAACATTATGGTGTCTTTTGAGTCTTTGACCATATACGGAAGTGGTAAAAAAAAAGAGTTTAACAACATCAAGGTTATTTATTAATATGAGTTTTTGGCTGCGTCGAATGGAACACAATGCTCTAGTATTATTTGCCATTATATCTATTATTGTTATTAATGGCACGCTTTTTTTCTTCAAACAAATTATTTTAAAATATAGTTACTTACCATAACTTTTATATGAAACAAAAAAAAATTAAATATTGGTCATTTGAAAAAAGAAATAAACAAATTACTATTGTTTTAAGCCAAGTTTAAAGTTTCTCAGGTTTGAGAAAACAAAAGTGAAAGAGTTTTGATTTCATTTGATAACTATTATTTATAAACAAAATTTTGGGGTTTTATTTTAAAAGCCGGAAAGGGAAGTAATATTTAATATAAGAAATATTAAATATAGAACTTTACAAACAAATGGTGTAGAGTAGGTTCCAGACACAGAAAAAATATTAATGAATAAATTAATAATTTATGAATTATTTATGTGAAAAATGGTAGTAGCTCATAATTATGGAAAAGTTAAGCCTTTGTTTTATATATTTTAGATATTTAATGGTACAAAAATGGAGAGTTAGTTGGTTTTTTACGATAAATCTAAGAAATTAAGACACAAATGCTTTTACTCATAATTAAAGCATTAAATATTTTTGTGTAGAAATTCGCTTAAGTAAAATTTATACACTCGTTGTTCAGAATATGAAACTTCGTCATTGCTAATAATAATGTAATAGGTTTAATAAAAATATTTATTTCTTCATAATTATTATATGGCCATCATTCCCATTTTTAGAACAAACTAAATTGCGTTATATTAATCATTATACTTCATAATATTAATGAATTAATTATATTTCATTATATTAATGAAATATTTAGTTTCATTATTTCAATAAAGAATTATTTTAAACAATTAAGAGAGCTATATTCGGCTGTGCCGAATCTTATATTCCCTTCACCAAATTATACTTTAAAATAAAAATTTTTAATATTTTTAGGTAAACAAAATTATTTTTTTTTTTTTTTCAAAATTCAAAAAAAAAATAATTTTTTTTTCAAAAGTTTTTTTTAATTAAACATTTTTTTTTTTAATTTACTAGTGAAAAAACAGTATGAAAAAAAATTTTTTGGTAAAAAAAAAAATTGGGTAAAAAAATATTTTTCCCGATTTTGACCCATTGTAGGTCCAAATTACTATAGCCTTATATAGATCGTTACAATGGACTTTGAAATATCTATCATTAGATATCCATATTGTCTATATTAATGACTTAGTAATCCAGATATAGATCAACAAGTAAGAGAGCTATATTCTGCTGTGCAGAATCTTATATACCCTTCACCAAATTATACTTTAAATAAAATTAAAATTTTTTTTCGAAATTGTTTTTTAAAAGTGGAAATTTTTTTTTTTTTTTTAATTTAAACTTTTTTTTTATTTATTAGTGAAAAAAATTTATGACAAATAATGTTTTTTGTGAACAAAATTCGGGTTAAAAAATATTTTCCAGGTCCAACTTACTATATATAGCCTTATATACATCGTTGCAATGGACTTTGAAATATCTATCATTAGATATTCATATTGTTTATATTTATGACTTAGTAATCGAGATATAGATTACAAATAGGCCAAAAATAGAGGTTGTCTCGGATTTTTGCTCATATCTTCGTTATTTATGGACGGATTTTGCTGATTTTAACTAGGAAACTTCTCGAAAGCATGTCTGACAGAATTATTGAAAATTTGGATCCCGAAGATATCTGGGGTCTTCAGAAAATTGATTTCAACAGACAGACGGACAGACAGACATACGGACATGGCTTAATCGACTCCGCTTTCTATAAGGATCCAGAATATATATACTTTATAGGGTCAGAAAATTATTATATTATGGAAATTACAAACGGAATGACAAACTTATATATACCCCTCCCTCTCACGAAGGTGAAGGGTATAAAAATCCTTAAATCATAAACAAATAAACGTTCCTTATTATGCATAAGGATTATTAAAGTAATGAAACCCATATGTTATATGACTTTACATTTGTTATATAGATGAAATATGTATTCAAAGGTTCGAAATAATTAATTTTTAATTCAATTTCTATTCAAAATCATCTTAATCTCTTAACCAATCCATTAAGTATTCACTACGAATTCGTGGCCAAATTCCATAGTACTTCAAATGTATTGAAATCAATCCTTTGAGAATTTATAATTTATAGAATTAATTCCTTAATGAATCAATCAAGTTTTCTTTAATTCAAATCTATAACAAACAATCTTTGGATAATTTTAATTAATTATTTTGTTTATGATTAAAAGGAAAAGAAAAACAAATTGAATGAAGAATTAAACAAATTTAACCACTCAAAGTTTGAATGAATTTTATTAAGGAGTGAGAACGAAAAGAAAAGTTTTTCTTTAATACTTTTAACGCATGTATTATTTGATTTTTTTTATCAAGTTACCTTTGTAAAGCATTTCAGTTATTATGTTTAATGTCATTTTGTTCATTTGTTGTTAATCTGATTAAAATGAGTGACGAGAAAAAGTGCGTGCTAAAATTATTAAATATTTTCAACAAAACCCAACTTGGTCCTACAAAAAGTTGGCCAAACAATCAAAGGTCTGCCGTCAAACTGATCCCAATGTTATTAAAGAGTCGGCAGAACTTGTCCATTGATAGAAAACCTGGTTCAGGTAGAAGGAATGGCCCACATGATGTTTCTAAAGCCAATAAATAGAAAGCATTTTCTAAATAGTTCATAACACATCCGGTAGGAAAGCAGTCCGTTTAGCTTAGTACTAGGACTATTTGGTACGAAAAGTTGAAGCCAATGCAGGTTTAAAAACATACAAGGCTAAAAAGTTCCTGACAGGAACTTTGCTAAAATTTTAGAGGTCAAAGACAGAGCACGGAAATTCGTGCATAATGGATGACGAATCATACGTATAGAAAATTTTTCGCAGCTTCCGGATCAATATTTGTATGTTGCTGATGCTCAAGGGAATGTAGAAAAGTTTAGGACACAAAAGAAGAAAATTTTTCCAAAAAGTTTTTGGTATGGCAAGCACAATGTGCAGTTGTGGCAAAAGAAGGCAAACATTTGTTACAAAGGGCTATAAAATTTACATCAACGAATGTTTATAAAAGAGAATCCTTGCATTCATAAGACTTCTTAATGTGAACACTTATTTTTGGTCTGATTTGGCATCCTGTCACTATGGCAAGCAAGGTCATGAGTGGTATAAGAACAATAATGTGGTATTTGTACCAAGAGAGCCAAATCCTCCAAACTGCCTGGAGCTAAGAGATATTGGGCTATTGTTAAAAGAGAATTGAAGAGCACAAAAAAGGTGTCCAAAAATGTGGTAGATTTTAAACGAAGATGGAAAATTTTTCCAAAAAGTTTTTGGTATGGCAAGCACAATGTGCAGTTGTGGCAAAAGAAGGCAAACATTTGTTACAAAGGGCTATAAAATTTACATCAACGAATGTTTATAAAAGAGAATCCTTGCATTCATAAGACTTCTTAATGTGAACACTTATTTTTGGTCTGATTTGGCATCCTGTCACTATGGCAAGCAAGGTCATGAGTGGTATAAGAACAATAATGTGGTATTTGTACCAAGAGAGCCAAATCCTCCAAACTGCCTGGAGCTAAGAGATATTGGGCTATTGTTAAAAGAGAATTGAAGAGCACAAAAAAGGTGTCCAAAAATGTGGTAGATTTTAAACGAAGATGGACAACCAGTTCGAACAAAGTGACAGAAAGCAATATAAACACCTTAACGGAAGGGTTTTCGGAAAAGGTTCATAAATTCATCACTATTGATTAGAACTATAAAAATAAAATTGTTGTATGTTGTAATAATAATTTCAATCGAATAAAAAAATCAGAACTGTAGATTTAGTGGTATCTTTTTTTATTAACATTTATGTATGATAAGATTTTTTCGATCTCACTCCTTATGAATTTATTTAAAGATGAATAAATTTATTTTAAATGAAAGCTTTTGAATTTGTTGTTTAATGGTTTTATGGTATGTTATTGCTGATATTTTTTTAATTTTGAATTAGGATTTTAGTGAATTAGGCTTAAATTAATTCGAAGCTATGTATGTATTTCGATAATGCAATGACGATCTCTTTAATTTGTAGAATTATTGAAATGCTACATTAATGACATGTTTAATGAAGAATTATGGTAGAAATCCTTATTTAACAACCAAATAAATTTCAATACATTTCGCTAAACTTCATCTGATCCTTGTGTTAAAAACCACACAATATGGTTATCTTGGTTTCCAAAAAGCTGAAAGATTCCTGCAAATCAAATGTCAGAATTTTAAATATACATATTTACTTTCTTTTAGGTTAAATTTCGTGGCATAGTGTAATGCACTAAAGTTTGATTAAAACGCATTCTATGAAATGAAATGTTCAACAAATTTCATCTCTAAAGCTGAACTTTTAACATCACAGATTTTCTAATTTACCCTTTTGACATACACTAGAAAGTTACTTTTATTCCGAAAAATCATAGAGAAATTTTAACAAAAGCTTTGAACCTCATTTTCACCTGCACTTTCATTTTACAACTATCTTGGCAGCACAACCAGCCTATTAAGGCAAAAAAAAATATAAAAAATATGACAACCAAATCTTCACCTGCACCACACATTATTCTAATTTCGAAAATTAAACTCTATGTGTTAGTTTAACATCAAAAGCCATTAATTTAGTGCGGAAAAAAACTAAATTTTAACATTAAAACATTTTATAAGAGGATGACCACGAACCAAAGAGACAAATACACAGAGATAGAGGAGAGGTGGCTTACTAACAACACAACTAATTATCACAATTTCAAAAGAAACCAACCAAAAGTAGAAGAAAAAAAAGAAAAACGATCACAGAATATGGGTTGCCCTAAAGTCATAAGCGTGCTTAGATGGATGGTGTCTAGGCTAACGGTAAGTAAGTAAAGTAAGAGATAGTTAGTTACCAGATGCAAGAAACTCAAATCTAGGAGAAATGAAAGATTAGTTTCAATTTATTTAAAACAAGTATAACAGAAACTGTAAAGAAACAAATCGAAATTTCTTTTTAAGTTGTGCAAAAGCACAGGGTGTGCCAAAATAGAGGTGATAATTGGAAAATATGTACAATATATTAAGTGAAGAACTATAATAAGTGTGATAACAGCATTTCTGCAGAAGCTCACCTACTTTACGCCCTTTACATATGTAGCAAGCATGTGAAAAAATGACCATTGATACTGTTGGTCACAATATATTTGTTTCTTATAACAAAAATAATCTTTGCAATTACATCTCATTTTAACAACACCCTATACAACGCCAACTATACTAGTTCATATAATCATTTGCAACAACAAAATCATATTTGTTCCAATTTTTTGACAATTTATGATTTAGCAGTCAAACGAAAAGAAAATACTTAAAAGTTACCCAAAAACGAACAAAGACAAGCAAAAGTGAAAGAAATGTCTAGACATATATGATAGTTTGCTATATGAGATTGGCACACCAAAAAATATAAAAACAAAAATCGGCCAACAATAATTTAATCCTAAACTTAAAATTAAACTACTGCTAAGGCATGCAGCAGCAGTACAAACTTTATAGCATACAAACATACAAGTATCTCTAAAAAAAAGTAAATTTAATTAATGCATCATGACTTAAAGGTGTTAAACAACACACATTGGCTCACACACCAATCAATAAAATGAAAGCGATACAAAATTATTTAAATAACGCTTCATTTAATTAAACGTTTTTTTTTTTTTTTGTTTTTTTTTTTTTTTTTTTGTTTGCTTCTCATTTCTTAGAGATATTCATCAATTGATCAACAGATATGTTGGGCTTGTAGAGTATCTTAGCAAAAAAAAAGAAGTTGTAAATAATGTAAATAGTAGTTGGTTAGTTTATCAAAAAAATAAAGTTAAATAAAGAAATAAAACTTGAATAAAAACAAAATTTACTTTCAATTTCTAACAGGAAACCAGACAGTGTGCTTTAAGTAGAAAGACAGACGGCGATAAAAACTATTTAGTTGAATAAAATACAAAATAAGTTGTGAAAAAAAAGCATAAGCCACAGTAACGAATCAACAAGATTTCAATGAATAAGAAAATTGCATGGCATGTTAAAGGTGCTGGCGACTGTTTTATAAGAAACATACGAGGGTGGGTGGCAATAAGTTTTAGAGTTGCGTTTCAAACTTAAGATATTTCCTAATTAAACATACTCACATCATCTGGATCATGGATTTAACAAATAAAAATCCGAATTGTATGAAGAAAATTTGGTATATTTTCAAATATCCTTATTTGGTATATTTTCAAAGATCCTTAACACATTGTTCGAAGCTCCAACCAATACACTTTCATTAAAATTGGCAATTTCGGAAGAATAGGGTCGTCCAACCTTAGTAGTTTGTTTTGAACCCACAGTTATGGGAAAATAAATCAAAAATAATCCGAATTGTCTGAAGACATGTCAATATCCTGTTGGAGATCCTCATAATATCGTATGGTAATAAATAGTAATCACGTTTTAGAAGATCTAATCAATACGCTTTCATTCAAATTGGCCATTTCGGAAGAATATGTATGTTCGTTGTTTCCAACTTGATATTCTTAGCCACCTTTAAACATCATTACAATCTATCAGCGCTTGTTTTCCATCACGTTTAGTTGACCAAACTATAAAAGCAGAGTGTTTATAATACCCGTATTATATCCACCCCGTTTGTTTGACTCCGTCATAAGGCGGAAGGAATCGATTCAAAATCCTAATTTTCTGATAATTTCCAAGGACAGGCCACAGTGTGTTAAATAGTTTTACTGCAATTACATATACAATATTGATACGAATGTGCAATGACGACTTGAATTCAACGGTCTGTAACGACTGCCTGCAGCATTCATTAAGTTTGAAGGCACGTCCATCATTGACATTGTTTGTAAGTATGGCAACACTAAATGTTTGGGCTGCTGGTAATGACATCGAAAGCTCTAGAAATCGAACATACTAGTTGACCGTTAAGAACAATCTCGACTACTCAGATGAAGATGGCAGTGCGTGTATAAATAGTGCCAGAATAGTGCTGCAGTTGTGAGTTGAGTTGATCATAGGCGCTGTTAGAGTTAACATCAACTGTTTTGTACATTTTAGGTTGTACGTTATAGAGCAAGGGTGCCCAAGCCCTATACTTTTGGTGCTCATTTGTTTTTGTAAATGCTCTTAGCTATAGGCTGTGTGTTTCTATACTCAATAGAGCACTAGCAATATGAAATACACAAACAACTTTGTCTTGTTTGTTTTTTTGTCGATCTTCAATGTCTACACCAGCGAAAGGCATACTCACACCACTACAGTTTTTAGATATTGTAGTTGTATGAGTTGAGTAAAAAGTTGAGAAAAAAACAAAAACAATAACTGAAATAAACAAGCATAAAAGCGAAAAGTGTAAAACAACCTGCTTCCACCAATGCTCATGCGAGACTGACTGGTTTTGATTGTTTTTATACAATGTGTGTGCTTGCGTACATGTGAAAACAAAAACAAGAGAGCTCATTTGAGAGCTCAATGCCTTTCGCTGGTCTACACGCAAGTGCAAAGCAACAACACTTTCGTATGCTTTGCTGGTAAACATTGACGACAGCGATCATCAACGTAGATTTTGTTTTTGTTTATCGTATGGTATTGTTTAAAAACGTATGTATTTTTTTCTTTATTCTTTGTATATTTTGGTTTTTACAACATAAAAAAATTGCATAAAAATTAGTTTTTCTTTAAATGTATTGGTGTTTGCTCTCCATAAGGAACTTTTGGGCACCCCTGTTATAGAGTGTGTGTGCATTTCTGCGAATTGATATAACGTCTATAAAGACACTGAGTGAATATTTGAACTGTTGTTGTTGTACATTCTAAATAAATAAAGAGTTGTTACAATTTAAACTACTAAAACTGCTTTTATTTGCAATCAAAAGTATCCGGTTTATTTAAAGGAAATAAACCCACGTTTTTAAAAGGTAAAAACGTAACAATATTATCTTTCAAACAGACTGTATGAGTAAAATACTACTTTGGCAACAACATCGGACCAATCTGCGAGCTAATGTGGAATCAGAACAGCAGGACGCAATTTGAAGAACAACTAATTTGTAGGGCGTTTAAGGTGGATAACACTACAAACCAGCTTTCTCGAAAGCTTAAGAGAAGTCATTGTATTCCCTAAGCACATATAATACAGCCCAATAAAACGGATGTTTTCAAAAGGCACTGCCTACACAAACCGCAGCACCAATCGGCGAACAAAGCTACTGAGTCATTTAGGAAGGATTTCAAAAGTTTTCTAAAATAAGTTAGACTACGCCTGGCTCATCTGGGAAAGAAATATAACCCTTCTTCTAACAACCCATCTCAACGGCAAAGAAATTACCGATATGGGGAAGAAACGTCAATGTTCTGTGAGCCAGCTGCTCCAGTTCAGCCGATGGGTACAAATATATTTAGTGAAGTGGGCAATGGTCGCACTTTCATGGACAAAGTTCTGAGTAGAAGAGGTGATATTCACGGGTAAAACTTGGGAGTCTCCAAAACAGTTGTTAAACAGAACGCTGGACATTCCGCTCAACATGCGGCTCAAATGCGTTTGAATGGATAGATTTTACATTGTACGATGTGTTAAGATCACGTTCTCTTGAATATATAAGAATCTACACGACACTCCACCCGCTAATGCCGGTTCTAAGTAGGACGCGCGATATTCATATATAAAAACGAAATTCGTATTTTTACCAATAGTCAGACGATCATATGGGCATCTAAACGACATTTCGTAGGAGAATGTCGGGATTTCCTCAGAGCTGGAAATGCAAGAAGATCAACTCTACATATAGTAGATGCCGAGATCCACCAACTTAGAGATGTTATATATCTAGATCAGAGGTGCGCAAAAGTAAATTCTCTCACCAATACACTTACTCTCACCAACACATTCAATTCTTTATTTTGTTCAGTGCACCTACAAACAAACAAATATAAAAACTGAAAAAATAAAGAAAAAGTCATACACCCGTGCTCATGCGCTTTCGTAGTTGTCTCGTTGAGTAGACAACGACTACTAAATTATAAGAGCATAAGAATGTGTGTGATTTGATTTTGCACAATTGGCTATGGGCTGCGCACCTATGATCTAGATCTAGATGATCTTCATATATCATCTGCGCACATTCATCTCTGCCACATTTATCTTCTTGACCATTTCAAACCAAACTTCAAATGTTTGTATAAGAGAAGATAAACGTTAAAAAATCGGAGAGATTTTTAACTTTGAGTTCATCAAAAACTGCTAAACTTCTCAGATCACCCTCGCCAATATAACAAAAAAAAAACAATGTCTTAAATGATCTGGTAATAGAGTTGCAAAAAAAAAAAAATGTATTGAAAGAAAAACACAACCTCATGATAAAAAGAAAAACAGACAGAGAGGTATAAACACTTCGAAAAGCACGTTTTTTATTATAAATTCAATGTAAACAATTTTCTTTTCATGGAAAAGTTTTTTCTTCTTTCTACTATTCCAAAAAAAAAGAAAATAAAATAAATACAAAAAAACTACACATACAACCTAAGCAACATAAAACAGAGCATTTCTTAACAATATAGACAGACTTTGGTAATAATGAAGAAGACAAAAAACAATAACTACAATTACAAAAATACCAACACCATTAAACATAAAGAAAGAACTTTAACACACTATTAACAAACAAACAGCAACAACAATTGTTGTAGATCTTACAAACAAACCAACTGGCTGCTAATGATGTAGCTAGACGATGATGATGATGAAGATGGTGATGATGATGAAAGCAAGAACGAAGAACCAGCAAGAAACTAACTAAAACAAACTTAAGCAACAACCAACTACTTAAGTTTCTATCTATCTACCACCACGTTAAGTTTGACTGGGTCTTCTTGATTGGATGGGTAGATGGATGGATGGATGCATGGTTGGTTGGTTGGTTGGTTGGTTGCTTGAATGGATTGATGGCGCAAACATATAACAATAAAAAAAAACAACAGCCAAACATAACAACAACAATCATAACAATAACAAAAACAACAAGTAGTAAACGACCCAATTATCTACTGACCCACTGCCGGTAAAATAAGTTGTAAGAAGCAAAAGTTGTTAAAAGAATAACTGAGAATGAAGAAAGAGAATGAATAAAGTACATTTTATTTTAACAACAACAGCAACAACAACAACATATGATAGCTTCATAAACCTTCTGTTCTTCGAAAGAAGTTGTCTGACTCTTAAAGCGATTGTAGTTAAATGGCTGAAATAAAGGCAGACACAGACGACAGCCAACTTCAATAATGGCAACAACACCACTTTAGCAACCATTATTGATAACTTGTTACCAAATGTTAAATGAATTTAATATTTATAAGGGGCGGATACTTGACGAATTTAAGTTATGCTACAAATAGGGTTCTTAATTTCTCGGACTTTTTCCATTAGCAGTAAATTTGTTGGTTGTCCAATGTTGGTCCAACGTTTTTAAGGGTTTATAATATAATAGTAGTATTTGACTGGACTTGTCACATTTTAGTTTAATTGCATATCTATTTAGTCTTATTAACCGAATTTTGGTTATTTTAATGGAATACAATTAAGAAGAAAGAAATCTTTATTTACGGTAAGTCTCGGGAAATTTTTTCCGAGTAGAAACCCTAACTACACAGCATAACTTCATATCATGGACAACAACTAGATAGGTAATTGAGAGCCAAAAACCTAAGTCTGTTGCCAAAACCTAATTCATGAGAATGTATTGCATGTATTTTGTTATTGTATCACCCGTATGTGTAAAAAGAGTAATTTTTTCCTCTCTCCTTCCGTTCTATTCGTTTAATCTATGCTTCATATATTCACTTTTTAAGACAATAAATCGTTCGTAATCGATAAATTCAAAAACTAATGCCCCAAATCCGACACAAATTTATACATAAAAGAGTTCTATGGAACATTGGGATTGTTACTATAAAGCAAGGGTGCCCAAGCCCTATACTCTTGATGCTCATTTGTTTTTGTAAATGCTCTTAGCTATAGGCTGTGTGTTTCTATACTCAATACAGCACTCAGCACTAGCAATATGAAATACACAAACAACTTTGTCTTGTTAGTTTTTTTCTCGTTCTTCACTGTATACACGCAAGTGCAAAGCAACAACACTTTCGTATGCTTTGCTGGTAAACATTGTCGACAACGATCATCAATATAGATTTTGTTTTTGTTTATCGTATGGTATCGTTTAAAAAGTGTGTATTTTTGTCTTTGTTCTTTGTATGTTTGCTCTTCCATAAGGAACTTTTGGGTACCCCTGCTATAAAGTATTCTTTTTGTCAGATGAATGAATCGAATGTGTTGACATTTAAAGATTGTTATATGGAGAGCATTATGGATCATCTTGTTTTAGAAATTTGGTTACAAATTATTTAAAAAATTGCAAAAAATGAAGAGGTAAAGTAAGATATTTTTCTATTTTTCCAACTGAATCGACTAACTGATAAAACACCATCTCGAAACACGTGGTCGATGGTCGCTCAAGAATTATCCCAACGATCGGTTGATGTGTCAGTAAAAATTGAATCTGAACTGATTTATCTTAACATTACGTCATTGGTTGGGCTAGTTTTGCTTCAATAATATATTTAATAGTACATTAACATTTGGTCGTTATTAAATATAAATAGCTCAACAAACGAATCGAGCGTATAGCTTGTTTTTGCGAATATCAAAAGAAAAATAAGATTTTTGTTCGTGAGCAAACAAATTTACGTCCTCTGCTCACTAAAACATATTTCTTTAACATTTAACATTCCAACTGCTCAAAACACTCTACCTTTGAAAATTCTACAAATATTAGTCATAAAAGTTCTAAGATGTGTCAATATTTAATACTACCACTCATACAAAAAAACAAAAAATTTTCCCCTACTTCTATGTTTTTTTCCTTCCACACAATTGAAACTTTATTGTGTAAAAAAAATGGAATAAAAAAATATTTTTAAACAAACATTTAAGTGGTCGTTTAGAGATTTTTATCACAGTTCAAATGAATGGTAGTCAGTGTCTGCGATCACTTAAGCATGGAAACCTTATAAAGAACAATTAACTTGAAGAGATAGTGAAGAAATACTAACTAATAGATACCGGTAAATAACAACCATTAAATTTAACAAATGAAGTAGAAGAAACAAACAGTTTATTATTAATCTTTTTAGCACCAATATGTTAAACTTTTAGTTTTCAACTGCAGAACAGAAAAAATTAGAAATTAAAACATAAAGAGGTCTTTTGTCTATGACTAAGAGAGTTAATTCTTTATGAACACTTTTTTATTTAAGTCAAATAATATCACAAGATTAAAAAACCTAAAAAAAAAAAACGAAAGCACTTAAAAAATAAAGTCATTAGTTTATTTAATGATCTACTAATTTTAACAATTTTAATTAGTTTATAAGCAGAACGAAATAACCAACAAAATGAGCCATGGTAAAGAAATGAGTTTAGGTTTTTTAGTTTAGTAATGGTAATAAAACAAAATATCTTTTTTCGCCGTTTTGTTAAATAAAGCAATTTAATTTATAGCAATAAAAGGTTTTATAGTTCAAAATAAATACAAAAACTGTAACGTCCATGAGAAATAAAACAAACATCTGACCTTGAGCTTTTATGAGACCATTTTAGGGCTTTCAATTTCTTAGAACTTTTTTGGAATATAATAAATTATAACGTTTTGAGATTTCAAATGCTCTTATCTCTGTAAACAATTAAAACAATGTATATCAGCACAGGACAGGTTCGGATCCAGAGGGGGTGAAATATGAATCCCCCCCCCCAAAAACTAAAAATAAAAAAACCAAAAAAAATTTTAATTTTACAACCCCCTCCCCAAATGGTTCACCTGGATTCGAGCCTGGCACAGGGTTGAGGTTAGTTGAGCAATGAAAGAGTTCATTATTTTAATAGTCCTTTCTGTAGTTCTTTAGGAATTAAAAGTATATTCTTAGTTCAACTTTTCATTACAATAAAACCCAACAATTTGCCACCAAACTAGATTTCCATTCCCAGGAAATAATAAAAAAAAATCATCCCTGGGAATTTCATGCAATATTTGAATACCAAATTAAGCCAAATCATCGGTAAAAATTCAATAATATATATACGAGTACTTTTATTAAACGATTTAAGACGTCTAGAAAAATGCATAATTCGTTTAGAACGAGAAATTTTCCAACTCAGATTGTTATTATTTTCTCTAAATATGGATATTCATAAATATGTTGGCAATAATGCAATAACGCCTGCAGAATAACGGAACAATGTTTTACTTATGTTAAGGCTATGGGAAATCGCACAAATCTATGTTAACACACAATATGAAAGACGTAAAAGACGATTTACTTTATTTTATAGTTTTGTAAAATTTCTTTAAATAATTTCTTTTGATATTTTTATGGCGCGTCTTTTTATACCCTTCACCATGAGTGGCAAGGGTATATATGTATAAGTTTGTCATTCCGTTTGTAATTTCTACATTTTTCATTTGCAACCCACAAAGTATATATATTCTGGATCGTTATATATAGCGAAGTCGATATAACGATGTCCGTCTGTATGTTGAAATCAACTTTCCGTAGCCCCTAAATAACATAATTGATACATCAATATATCGGGAATTGTTCCGGCTCGGTCGCTATTTAAAATCGAGAAAATCGGCCCATAAATGGCTGAGATATAAGGATAAAACCGGGACAACCTCGATTTTTGGCCTATTTTTGATCTATATCTGGATTACTAAGTCACTAATATAGACAATATGGATATCTAATGATAGATATTTCAAAGTCCATTGCAACTATGTATATAAGGCTATAGTAATTTGGACCTACAATGGGTCAAAATCGGGAAAATTATTTTTTTAACCCGAATATTTTTTTTTCAATAATTTTAAAAAAAAGTTAAAAAAAAATTTTTTAAAAATTTAAAAAAAATATTTTAAAAAAAATTTTAAATTTTTAAAAAAATATTTTAAATTTTGAAAAAAAAATTTATTTTTAACTTTAAAAAAAAATTTAATTATGTTTACCTAAAAATATTTAAAATCTTTATTTTAAAGTATAATTTGGTGAAGTAATTTGGACCTACAATGGGTCAAAATCGGGAAAATTATTTTTTTAACCCGAATATTTTTTTCAATAATTTTAAAAAAAAGTAAAAAAATATTTTTTAAAAATTTAAAAAAATTTTCAATTTTAAAAAAAAATTTTTAAATTTTGAAAAAAAATTTTTAAATTTTGAAAAAAAAAATTTTATTTTTAACTTTAAAAAAAAATTTTATTGTGTTTACCTAAAAATATTTAAAATCTTTATTTTAAAGTATAATTTGGTGAAGTGTATATAAGAATCGACACAGCCGAATATAGCTCTCTTACTTGTTTTTTCTTTTTTTTTTTTGAAATGTCAAACACAAATTGAAAATCAAATTTGACATTTTATATTCGCAATAATTGTCAACGAAAGGTTAGCCAACCTTTTTTCACATAAAACATAATTTGTAATTATAAATTTGTTATCCGATGTTATTGGTTCTAGAACCGATTTACAAGGATGTTTTTTTATTGAAATTCGAAAACCCTCTAGATATTCACCCCTGTTCTGTAGACCCAGTAATTTCAAATTACACTTGACAAACCTATGTTCAGCAAAATCGCACGAGTTTCTACATTGAAACAGGTTTGTAAAGTGATTCGATTCACTGAGCACCCACATATGTGAATTCATTTTAAAAACGAAAACATTACTCGCATTCGATTGCCAGAACAGGGGGGATTATTTAAATACTTTTCGATTAAAACTCGTAACCTAAATAATACGCAAATTAAAATACTAATTTAATTTCACACTTTTATTTTTTAAATTATGCATTTTAATATCGCAATGAACATAATGGTTACATTTAATTTAATTTAATAAAAAAAATACAGCAAGTTGTATCGCATATAAATACAATAAATTCTGGTCACGTAGTTACACTACAAAAAAAGTCACGACAATTTACAGAGAAGAGTTGTTTCTTTTATGTCTTTGTAAATCAAGTAATTCCCACGCATTATATAAAATAAAAAAATAAAAATAATGTTGAACCAATAAACATTCCAAACAAACTGAAAACGAACAACTTCAAACATTTACAAGATAAAATAAATAACAAACAACATACTAGACAAGTAGAGAGGATTACAAATCAACATTTTTGTACAATAAATGACAACAATCTAACAATGATTTTCATAAAAACCAAACAACAGTGAGACAAAACAGACTATACAATAAATAACCGTTCATATAAGGAAATTTTATAGAAATTAGGTCGAATTTTTTAAAACCCTACTAATTAGTTACACAATGCTTGTAATAAATACAAAAAAAATAATTAAGGCTTTATCGCAAAGACATTATGGATAGTTTTAGTGGAGAGTGATAGGCTGAAATATGGTTAATAAAATAATATTACATTAATAATATTGATCGTTTTTACAAACTTCTATTTCAAGTTAAATTTGTTATTATGCCTAGAATTTTATTCCGATCGAAAGTAAACATATGTTAATAGCGATCATGTTATGCTTCTATAAATAAATTCCATGATTAAGAATTAAATCATAAATTAATTCTCTCAGATTATAATAATTATGATGAAGTTTTTCATCAAGGCATTGATTGTCACTCGATTGCTATATGATTGAAGCATTAAATTAATGATAACATAACATGATTACGGCAATGATATGAATGACAACAGTGGTCATAATATTGTCATTGCAATCATAACATACTATGAGAAATATGCCTATTATCATATCACAATCATATTTCACCTCCGAAGGACCAGTTCGTCAATCACTGGAAATAGTTGATTTTGGTTGATTTGTAATACGAACTGTGTATTGAAAATTTATGTCCGTTTGGGAATCCCAGCTTTGGGATTTTAGAACACTTATGCTGAATAAAACACTACGATATAAAATATGTAAAATGTGAATAAAACTCGCTTAAATTTGATTTCCTAAATGTGTATAACTCGCAAACTATAAAGAGAAATGTTGTTTGTATAACTATTCGGAATCGGAAGAGCACAACAAATTACCAAGCGTTTAAAAGTACACAAGTTTCTTGTGTCAACCGAATTAGGCACCAATGAATGATTTAGTTGAAATGACCGAACAATTCCAACATTTTAGATTGGGTGACACAAATTAGCTTGTTTCAAATGTATATTATCTTTATCAACTAACTTTTTTCTTACTACAACCGTAGACAATCAATGCCATGTGGGGTACGTCATCAAAACGTAAAATCAAATAATTCCAAGCTACGCTCATGTGAAATTTCAGTTCAATCGAAAGAGACAGTTAGAAATTGCATATTTATTTCCAAAATATTTTGATCATACCCGTATACGATGCCGGCAGGACAAATGTACTTATGGAATTCCGTCGTGAGCAAGTAAGGCTAATTGTTTCCTTTATTACAGGACACTGTATAATTGGAATACATGCTAGAAGATTGGCCCCTCGGTTTAACGATTACTGCACAAGCTGTTAAAACGAAGAAGAGGAGGAGACTGTGTTCCACCTAATGTCCGTCCTGACAAACTTAAGGGAATGTATCCGTTAAACCCCCTTCCTTCCTTAAACTCATCTAAACACGAGTTATTAAGGATGAATCTAAGACGTACCCACTCCTTCAACAGATAATCTGAATGGTTTACTTTGGAAACAACGGCAGAAGTATAAATATCCTGCAGTTTACTTCTTGGGTATCACAATGGGATCAGATTTAAATAGACCCAAGTGAGCTGCTTGACGAGTGGCTTCCAATGGAAAAAAAATTCAGAATATTATTACTCAATATATAGGAAAAATATACTAAAGATTTTACTGAAATCGGTCGAATTTAACTTCCGGGAAATAATAAAAAAAAATCGCTTTAAATTCAATAGAGATATTTGAACGGCCATGTCACACTTGCAGTTTTAATCGGTTAATAAGTCAATAAGTCAACTGTTTTATTAAAATATTTAACCCTCTAACCCGCTAGAGTGCCTCAAGGCATGCATTACAAAACACCAATTATCTCAAAAAGCAATTATTATATTTTTTTTTTAATTTAACGATGACTTTAGTTACAGATTTGTTAACATTTCCCTCAAAGGACGAAATGCATTGTGACTTTTAGTTTTTGTTCTGTCAGCTGTTTTGTGAGTGATGTAATAATTTAGCACGTGAAATTTTTTTTTTTTTTTTTTTTTGTAAATCAAAGTTTTACTAACTTTTAGTCGCAAGATCTATTCGAAATATTTTTTTTTTTAAAGGTAAGATATTCTTCTTTTAGTCTATGAATTTGAAAATGTTAAACAATTAACAAAAAGTGCGTTGGGAAAGCAAAAACTAAGGTGTGCCTCAGGGCACTGTTGCGAGTTGCGGCTAAATTTATCGGCGTGTTATATTGCATAGTTTTTGACTTTTTTGTTATATTATTTGTTGTATAAAAAAAATGATATGAATGGCAGATAGAGACCGCAGACTGATTAAATTATCCGCCTTGACTCATGATCAGTTGGTACTCCACAAGAAGATTCACAGCCAGGCAGTTCAAAAGTTGGCGAAAATGCAAAACATCCTCAGTTATGACAATACCGATCACTTTTCAATCTGGTTAGGCACAAAATATGGTGCAAACTATGCATGCAAAAAGTCGGAAATACAGTGTGTTTCCTCAAAATGCCATCTTCATTTTAGCTTCTCAATTGCCAAGTATGCCAGTAACACATATTTTCTTACTTTTTGTATCTTTTTCATTAGTTTTTCAATAAAACTTTATCATAATTAATGTTTACATCTTTTGTTTTTTACACCTAAACATTCAACAATGCCCTGAGGCACTTTTCACCTTTTTTACACCTAAACAGCCAACAATGCCCTGAGGCACTCTTCAACTTTTTTACACCTAAACAGCCAACAATGCCCTGAGGCACTCTTCACCTTTTTGCACCTGGTTTCTAAACTTAATTTGCAAATTAGTTCATAATTAACGCAACAAAAAAAATTATTCACCAACTTTTTATAATAGTTTTATAATAGTTGAAATCAATTTTCTGAAGACCCCAAATAACTTACATACTTGATTCATACATTAATATATCGGGAATTCTTCCGGTTCGGTTGCTTTTTAAAATCGAGAAAATCAGCTAACAAAAGGCTGAGATATAAAAAAAAAACCGGGCCAACCTCGATTTTTGGCCTATTTTTGATCTATATCTGGATTACTAAGTCATTATAGATATATAGACAATATGGATATCTAATGATAGATATTTCAAAGTCCATTGCAAGGATCTATATAAGGCTATACAATGGGTCAACAATCTTTTTTCACTAGTAAATTAAAAAAAAAATAAATTTTATTAAAAAAAAAAAAAAAAAATTGAAAAAAAAATAAAAAAAAACTATTTCGAAAAAAAAAAAATTTGGAAACAATTTTGAAAAAAAACATATAATTTTTAAAATTTTAAAAAACAATCTTGAAAAAAAAAATTTTTTTGTTTAAAATTTTTATTTTAAAGTATAATTTGGTGAAATGTATATAAGATTCGGAAAAGCCGAATATAGCTCTCTTACTTATTTTTTAGCATTTTAAAGTTTGTGGGTTAGAGGGTTAAGAGTTTATATCTGAAGAAATTGACATAGCTAGATCGTCTTAGAATCTTATGAGCACCCATAATATATACACAAATGTGGTTCGACGACAATTATTTTGATGTGAAACAAACGGAATGACAAAATTAATATATCATCTTTTTTGATGCTGGGTATAATAATCGTACAAAAAACTCAAACATCATATATAACCTACAATAACCACCCATAAAATAGTGTTAAAATTTCTAACAAAATGATTAAGGTTAACAAAACATAACATTTTAGCAACCGTTTTTAAATAAACAAACAGAAATAAAAAACAACTAGCTTTTTTTTAACAATAAAAGTTATTGATTTGTATTTTTTTTTATTTTTTTAATAATTTGTTTTTGCCTCAATGTACAAAAATATATATATATAATTTTGTTCGTTTTTTTTTTAAATAAATATTTATAATAATAAAACTAAAAGATAAAAATAGAAATAATCAATGAAAATAATTTAAAATAAAAACACGCATACAAATAGAATTAAGTAAGTAAACATAAATTTGTACAAAACTTTTTTTTTATATATTATATTTCTATTTTTGTAATAAAATAGTAAACGGTAATAGAATTTAATGATTGATGATGATTTCCTTATGTTTTGAAAAATGGAGAAAACAAAATTTACTTAAACAATAACAAAAATAAATAAATAAACTTTTAAATCGAAATATGATAAATACTCGTGAAATATATATATATATATAGAAAATGAAAGGCTTGTTAATTGTGCATAAAATTGAATTCATTGTATGATAAAATAAAAAGAAAATTAAAACGAAATACCAACAAAAAATTTTTAGTTTTTATATATTTCTCTCTTATGTTTTTGTTTCTTTAAGCCATAAATAATTGTAAGTCAAGATATTTCTTAACAAATAAGAAAAGATAAACTAAAATAAAATAAATATATATATATATATATATATGAATCCTGCTACAAAGTATTTTATACTCGTATATGTATTACAATAAAATGTGATCGTGTGAAAATTCAAGTTGCATGCCACCATGCCACATAGTTGCAAATAATTTCAAAATAAATATAAAAAAAAAATACAACTAAAAAGAGAATTCTCGTGCACCATTGTTGTTTAAAATATGGTGGTTGGTTTGATTTGATTTGGTTGGTTGTCTTTACAAAAAAAAAAACCCACAACTGCGAATAATGTTGAAAAATCTGTGACATTTCAACTTTTGTTTTATTTTATTTTTTTTCTATTATTATTTGTATTGTTTTGTTTTCGCAAGAAATCTTTAATTAAATTTAAAAAATATACCGAAAAATTTTTAAAATAACAACAATAGAGCGAAATCTCTTAAACTTTGTAAGTTTGCAAAACTATAGCAAGGTTGGTAACTCAAGTATTCACACAACTAAAATAAATATAAATAATAAATAATTAACGCAATAATATTAAAATTTATGCAGTAGTAGGTAGGTATTTTGGGTTTGTTTTGTTTTTTTACCAGGGAATTTCTTATTCATTAAATTATATTTAAAAAAAAAAGTTTTTATCATATTAACCCAAGAACAAATTTATTAGTTCCATAAAGTGCAGGTTTTGTTTTAGTTTGCTTTAATTAATTAACAACGGATGGGTAGAAAAATACACAAAAATAAAGCTGGTCCAGGTGAGGAGTATCGCAAAGCCGTTGTCATGGTTAATGGAAGCATAGGACTACCCAAATAAATTGGTTATCATATAGGGTAATTTTTTGATGGAGAATCCGCAGGCATCTGTCATTGTAGAAGATGGAAAAGGTCCATTTCTTGTGCTCGTTATTTTTTGCGTAAAAAGCCATCACTCATACCAAGTCTCAGCTTGATCAATACTAAGGGAATTCTTCACCATCAATTTCAATGGTAAAAAAGTGGATTACTGGGGGTAATTACCACAGTCGAACACGATCGAATATTTATTCAAACGTGCGAGTTTATTTTATTTTTGGGATTCTTTTATACGATATCGAAAAAATCTATAGAAAATTGTAATGCTTGTGCTCGATAACGAATTTTTACTCGATCGCTAATAAGCGTTCGAAATATATTTCCATTACGAGTGCGAGAATTTGCCCCCTGAATTTCGTTGTGACCGTTCAAGCACGGATGATGCCGAACTTTATGGACGCCAAGTTGAGGTCTCTACACCAAAAACAATTTACGATATGGTGTTGGGCGATCGCAGATTGAAAGTGTGAGAGATTGTGGAAGCCATACGCATCTCAGATGGCTCTGTGGATCAAATTTTTAATGATCACTTGGAAAGCTTTCCGAGTGCGAGAATTTGCCCCCTGTATTTCGTTGTAACCGTTCAAGCACGGATGATGCCGAACTTTATGGACGCCCAGTTGAGGTCTCTACACGAGAAACAATTTACGATATGGTGTTGGCCGATCAGAGATTGAAAGTGTGAGATATTGTGGAAGCCATAGACATCTCACATGGCACAGTGGTTCAAATTTTTAATGATCACTTGGAAAGCTTTCCGCAAGATGGCTGCAGCGTTTGCACACAATCGGGTGCACACATGAGCAGTTTCCATGGAAAGAATCCATGAATTAGGCTACGAGTGACTATTTCTTGTTTCCACGCCTGAAGAAATGGCTCAGCCGAAAGAGATTTGACTCCAACGATGACATAATCTCACAAAAAAATACACATTTGGATGACATCGACAAATCATATTTTTTGATAGGAATACAAAAATTGGAGAAACATTGGACAATAATAAAGGGACTATCGAATGATTCTACAGTTGTGGCAACAAAATTTTAAAAGGGGTAACAAAAGTATGGTTGCTTTGACCGAAATTCTTCTTTGTCAACTGACTTTCTGTTGATAGAACCGAAAAATTTGATGTGTGCAAACGAATCATTCGATTGGCAACAAATTCGGTTGCTATCACAAATCTGTTTTCCGCCTTTCGTTAACATCGGACAATGGAATCTAGGATCATGCGTTAATGGGTTCATAAAATTTTTATGTTTGGAACTAGTTTTACAGTATCATTGAAGAACAATCATGCCCCCTTTGAAACGATTCTGGAACTAGTTGATCCGCCTTTCGTTAATGGAATCGGACAATGGAATCTAGGATCATGCGTTAATGGGTTCATGAAATTTTTATGTTTGGAACTAGTTTTACAGTATCATTGAAGAACAATCATGCCCCCTTTGAAACGATTCTGGAACTAGTTCTTTAATCAATAGTTTTGAAATTGTTACCTTCCCAATTATGTCTACAGGAGGATAATACTCTCATTTGTAATTGAAATAAATTTCGCATACTTATTAGGTTAGGTGTAGATATCGAATAAGGGAATCGCAAGAATAAAAAATACTTGCAAGTTCGATTAAATGAATATTCGCTCGTATTTTAATGCAAAAAATGCAGTTTATCAATATATTGAAAAACTTACGAAACTACTTCATTACTAATGACAACATATTGCTTTTGTACTACAGACATGTCATGACATGTTTGCAAAAGCCTGGATTATGACCCAGGTTTTGTTGAAATGAACTCTGTGGAAAAAGTCATCTGGGACTTTAAATTTCCAATTGAAAAGCATACCTGTACATGCTAAAATTCATTAGTTTTTTGTTAAGCTTCAAGAAAAATTTCCCTCTTACACAACTAAATATTATTAAATATGTCTAACTTTTGCTCTTAAGTTTTCTCTAAAACTTTTGTTTTTCAATAACCTCTTTAACATTTCTTTAATAATTTCACCCAGCTTAAATTTAATTCTTTTTAATTAAAACCTTTTTAACCTTATATTAAAACAATAATTATAATAATAAAAAAACAAAAAAAAAAAAAAAAGAAAACAACTAATAATAACACATAGACCTTTCTCTAAAACACTAAAAACAAAGCAAAAAAATCTGATCCCCTTCTCATAAAGATATTTTTCTGTTTATAAAATCATAAAGAAAATAATAACATTTAATTTCACTTTAATCTACACTAATTACTTGCTTAAATATGCTGCATAATGATCTTCAACATTATTATTATTATTATTATCAACATAGATGCTAATTATGCTTATAATATATTATAAAAAATATAATAATAAATAACTATATTATGTTTATTATTGTATTTGTAATGAGTTTTATGCACAATTAACAAACTCTTGTTTTTTATAAACTAAATATAAACTACTATATACTGTTACTTACAATTAGTATTAGTTATAAATAAAATAATAATAATAAAAAAAATTAAATCATAGAAATAGTTATTGTAAGATATAAAAGTAAATAAATATTTTGTGTTCAAAATAACTGTTATTGGTTTAAGGGAAAATGTAATTTCTATGTTTAAGGAAACTCTCATTAACAGAAATCCAGTTAGGAAGCGGTAAAGTAAGGCGGATTATTGTGTATTGCTTCCTGAAAGCACACAAATCATAGATTTTATCATGCCTTAGTGTAAAGCCAATAAACTTATGTTGCACTTATATAAGACAAGATTTTTATTTGATATAAGCTGCTTAGAAGGTAATTTTATTGTAATACATAACAGTTTCTTAAATATATTTCTGTAAACAAGCTATTTAATTTGACTTATTCTGCTTCCAAGTTATCAATTCTTCTGCCGGACTGGTAATACATTACATAAAATACTAGCTTTAAATGAATTCGAAAAAAGTGCTGAACGAAAAAAACTAAGCATACAAAATGAAAAAGTAATAGACCAAAATACAATCAGAGTAAATAAAAACTTTAGTTCTTGAAAAAACTTATGCCATTAAAAATAACAAATAATACGCAAGATTTTTGTGCATTTTGTATAAAAACCTTTATTTCGTTCACCCGATTTGTTTAATTTTATATTTACTTTTACTAGAAAATATCAATGTTAAATTTCAACTTGCCAGGTTCATGCATTTAAATGTTATCAGGAACAAAATAGGTAAGTCTGATCAAAGTTTTTCATATATTTTGATCCAGAACTTTTCAATCTATTTTGTTTATTTTTGGACACATAAGATAGGTTTTGCCAATAATTATTATGGCCATTATCAGGGTCTACTCGTTTAGGCCCAATGGAGTTTTAATTGTTCATATATGTGGGACGCAAATTTTCCTAAAACATTTTTTTGTTGGACAGAGAATATCTGGCGAAAATTTCATCCCCTTGGTCTGTCCTTCACTCTATCCTATATATACCCTTCTCTTTATATTCGATCACGCCTTCAACAGACAGACATACGGACGGACATAGCTAGATCGTCTTATAATTTTATAAGGACTCAGAATGGGTGGAAATACGACCAATATATCGATGTGTTATATCTTTTTGGAGGTAAGTATAAAAGCAAACAAAGAAAACCAAGAGTAAAATTTATGTTTTGCAAAGAAAAAATTCCAATAATAGAACACTTCGACATGTTTTACTCGAATCCAATTGTTTTGATCGTATTGGAAACTTACATTGTTCAAATATTTGGCGAAATACACGTAAGCATACACTTCTTAAGATCAAACATTTTCAAATTATAGGCATGATCTTTTGTGAGTATTGAGATTTGAACAATCAGAACTTTTCTTAGAATTTTGAAATGCATTTTCGACTAAGATTTTTTAAAGCACCAGTTTTTAATTGTGAAAGGTACTAGCGGCGTAAAATTAATTAAATTGGGCAGCCCAGATGATTGTCACATTTTCCGAAAAGGTTTTATAATGATATGAACACTAGGTATATAACTAATTTTGGCGAAATTTTTGGCATACCACCACGTGATGGTCAATGTTGTATAAGTAATGAAAATCATTTTTTTAGGTCAATTGGAATCAAAAACATCACGCACCAACACGAATTTCTAAGATAAACCAAATTTTTTTTTTCTCTGAAAAATTTATAATTTCATATTTTTTTTGCAAGTGTGAGCGATACATCCCGTATTTAAAAATTATCGTTTGAAGTATGTCCGCAGTTATTATTAAAGTAAAATATATTGTATTTCAAAATAATTGAAAATATTTAATGAAAAACTTTATTGCGTTTGGTGCGTGAACTTTTTTAACAACCGCGAAAAAATAAAACCGTGGTTTTTCATATTTTTTAAAGGTATATTCGACTATGCTATGCCAATTTGCATATTCGCAAAAATTGTCAATAGTTATATCCCTAATGAACACCCATTGTCAGTTGGCTTTAAAATCATTTAAATGAAAGTGGAATACTAACGCAAAGTTCAAAGTTTCCGCGCAAATCTACGAAAAACATTTAATTTCCCAGCTTTACATGGCACGCTGTTAAAACAAATCTCAAACCTATCGAAAGATAAGATAAATCGTAGATAAAATAAATGGTACAATGTTGCCGTAATTACTATTGTATCTCTTTTATTATTTATGCCACATTTTGTTAAAGAAATATAATATTAGAAGTGTTACAGCAATTAAATTGAGCAACAAAATTATGTTAAATATTCAGGCTGATTTGCAATACAAATAGAAACTGCCAGTGATGTCTCACTTCTTGCTATTTTAGAGCCTAGCATAAAACAAAAATTCATTAGGAAACGGTAACTTTACACAAATTAGAAGAGGAGCAAAATCTTTGGTCACAAAAGTTATTTCAGCTTCATTTCGGTGATCGTGATGTGAACCAGTCTTATCATACTGTATAATTTGTATGCTTAGGCTATTTCCTTATGATTAAATTTTGTTAGCATTTATGGACAACAATGCCACTTTTTCATTCATTGATTTCAAATGAAATATGTACATCGTTACCTTAATATAGAAAGGTCTTAACTCGTGTTTTTTTTTAAGTCGAGATTTTTTAAATAAAAGAAAATCTGGGCTTAAAAAAAACACGAGTTAGAGCTTTTCTATATTAAGGTAACGATATATAGAACACTAAAAACCTTGTTTTTCCTAAAATTAACTTTTGTATGCTTCGATGTTTTCGTGCAGTATTTGTTTTTTACATTTAATTAAATTAAAATACATTCAAATTATGATTTGATTTTTAGATTTCTACTCTATTTGTGTCATAATATACAAAATCAGATGTTAAGAGTTTGGAATTAAACCAATATTTCCCTAACGTTACCTATAAGAAACCACTTTTTCCCTAAACCAATATTTTTTCAGTTACTTTTTTTTGTTTATTTTTAAACATGTTATGGAAAAATCATTTTAAAAGCTTTTTCTTAATAAAAAATTTTCAGTAAAAAAAAAAATCGAAATACACAATTTAAAAATGAAAGAAAAACTTAATGTTAAAACACTTTTCTTAAGTAGAAAATGTGTAAGACCACAGAAAAACTACTTGGAGTATCTATCTATCTACATACAACGTAAAGAAAGAATACAATGTAAAAAGTAAAATAAAATAAATAAATGAATGAATATATAAAATAAAGTAAAAATAATTTGCATACACATGGTAAGTAGATGACGATGATGATGATGTTGATCAAAATAAAGCACACACACTATGGAAACGTGCATGCATGGTTTGTTTGGATATGGGGTTCGACGGTTTTTCAAGCTGGCTGGATGGCTTAGGCGGGCTGCTTGGTTGGTTGGTCAAAAAAAAAAAACAAAAAAAACGATGTAAAATGGTTAACCAAGTCTGGCTGTTGGTTAACTAACATGCTCGCTGGCTGGATGACAGTCTTTGTGTCCGTCCATTTTTCCATCTGGCTTTTTTTTTTGTTTTTTGTTTTTAAAAAAGCCTTTTGTAGCTCAATGGATGGTTGCTGACTGGCTGGCTGCTAAGTAAGTACTTTATGGAGAGTGAAAGTGAAAGTTTTTTTTTGCCGATTTTTTCAAAGTTTATTTCTTGCGTTTAATATTCCCGCTGGGTTTTTGATTTTTTATATTTTTGGTTTTTATTTTATATTTTGTTTTAAATCCATTTTTCGTTTTGTTTGTATAAAAAAAATATGTTGTAAGCTAAAGCTTTGGTTATATTTAAATTTATTTTGTTTTTTTATATATATTTTTTTGTTTCGTTTTTGTTATAAATTTTGTTGTCTAAGGTTTGGGTTTTGTTAGTGCTTTCTTTTGTTTTAGTTTAAAATTTGTGTATAAATATGTGCGTTTGTTTTTATTGTATTTAACCGTTGCAAGTCATTTAAAAATCAATTAAACGGAAACAGGAAATCATAACAGCTTTTGTGAAATATACACACAACAACAACAGCAGCAGCAGTAGTAGTAGTAGTAAGCAAATTATGACGATGTTGATGGTGATGATAATGTCGTCGTCATAGTTATGTTATGTGAAATTTCATATAAAATGTTTTTTTTTTTTTTTTTTTTTTGAATAAAAACTTTAATGGTTGTTTTTGTGTTTTAGTTTTGTAAAGATTATGCAATATTTTTTGTTTCTTTTTTTACGTCTTTAATAATGGGGCTTTTTTGTTTTCATTAACACTTGTATTGAGGTCAAAATTTCGTAATCATTTCTTTGAGATTATGCTTAAATTCAAAAGGGTTGGGTTGGATTTTGGTTTATTGTATTGAAGACTCTTTCTTATATGATTTAATGATTGATTTATGCACGAACATTTCAGGAAACACTTTCTTTATGTCTTTTTTTGGCAATGTTTTTTTATTTATGGCTGGATGTCGTGCTGCTGCTGATGATGATGTTGAAATTGTGTGAGATTTTTTGTTTTGAATTTATGTCATGCTTTTTTCGCCGGTTTTGTTTTTTTCATACAACAGCTGTTTTTATTTCAATTTAATTTGTTTTGTTTATTTTTATTGGAATTTTTGTATTGGGGTTTAATAAATTGCAGAATATTTTATATAGAGTTTATAAATAGATTTTGGTTTATAGGTTTTCGGGAAAGCAGCTTGGTAAGTGGTAAATTAACTTTAATTTATGTAAACTTTCTTTCTTAATGATGTCTTCTGTGTGAGTTTTGCTTAAACAATGTTTTAGAGAAAAATCTACTGCAACCTTTCTATGTTTCTAATTTTCTCCTTCAAATCCATTATTCTCTTTTATATGAAACATATTATATAAAAGTAATAACAAAAACCAGTATTATTCTTTCAAACTGTTGTCGTTTGGAGTCATTTTAATAAAAATCCATATCCGTAGCCTTTTGAAAACGTATTCCTCTGATTGGAAGGTTATTATTATCAAATACTAGTTGGCCTTTTAATCCTTTTTCCAAAAATGCACATTTTCTTTTAGGTATTGTTTAAAACCAGTATTTTTCATACAAACTGAACAGTCAATAAAATACTATTAATGAAAGCAATGACTTTTTTAAAACTGGATTTCTTACGACCCAATACTTCGATTTAGTGCCAGGTACTCGGATTTATTGCTTCAGTTATGTGGAATTCTTGTGAATATTGGAAACAGCAGGTAGCAGCAAACTTTTTTGGATTTTCCAGCTACAGTTATTTGACATTCTAGTAAATTTTGGAAACAGCAGGCAGTAAACAGTTTACGATTTTTCTGCTACAATTAAGAATTCATCATTTTTAGCTTCTCCTACCGAATTTTGGTTAATTTTCCAATTCACAGCTCTAATTACAAAATATTTAGAAGCTGTTTCTTTAATATTAAATATACAACCGGTATTTTTATATTATTTTAGATGTAAAGCGATTTAGTCTTTACTCTCTTTAATTAAAATTAACGGGATGCCATTAACCGCTCTTGCATAGAACCGGTTCTAAAATTACAATACTGGTTTTAAAAACAACTTTGTAACAGTTCCAAATTATGACTTTTTTGTTGTTGTTAATATTTCAGCATGTTTTTAAATTTTCGTCCTCATGTTTTGAACGCTAATATTGTATTATCCAATAAACATATGATTAGATGTGGGCAATCGGGGAGAGATCTTCTTAAAGCATGTTTTTAAATTGTTCAAATCCAAAATCCAGTATATTTAATCATCACTTAATTTCGTATGCTTTTTTGTTGTTGTAATCATAATATCAAAGCCAGTATTTTCAAATATCCTCATTGAAAATTTGATTCACATTCGTTATGTTTGTATTATAAACCTGACACAGATCTCCTTAAAATATAATTTCACATAGATCGTAGAGGATGATTGATATAACCGTCCTCGAACACAGTGACAGGATTTGAGGTAACTCTTTCTCTGTTTGATTTGGGATTTGCTGCAACAATTAGATGGCCATTTTTAATTGGGAAATAAACCAGTATTAATTATTTAGACAAACTGGAGTTCTCATTTACAGCCTTTTTCAGCTATTGATTAATATTCCTTCACACCAGGATCTTCATTCAGGGAATTTAGTTTTTGATTATGCAAAAAAATTTTAATACTATTTCAAAATAATTAATTTCAGATATTTCCATTCCCAGTATTTTTAATTTTGAAAAGTAAAACCAGTATTAACAATCAATTTTTTCACAATTATTGAACATAACACATTTTTAGATCTTTCCATTCAATTTTAACACACATTAATTTTCGTAAGCTTTTTTTTCCACATTTTCTGCAAAATCTGCTCAACTCCTGTAGGATTATAATTCGTAACCATTCCCACTATTTTCTTTAAATTTTCAACAAACAAAATTTACACTCCAACAATTTTTATAAATTATCACATTATTTAAATAAAGTCTTTCACTTTAGTTACACATAAACCAATACTGTCAATTCTTTCATTTTTAATTTGAAAATTGTTTTTTTTTTTTTTTTTTGTTTAATTTTCGTTTCTTTTGTATCTCTGAGATTTTAAGATATGGTAGAAAATACGGCTTTTAAAGATCCCACTGAATCTAGAAACGATGACATTGCAACATTATTTGATGGTAAAGCAGATGAAGTTAATTGATCAATGTGATTGCTGTTATTGTTGTTGGTGGTGGCGGCAGTAGAAGTGGTAGTGGTGGTGTTGGTGACGATGTTGTTGTTTCCCAATTGTCTTTCATGTTGTTGCCACATCAAATCGAAACAATTATTGAAAAATTGTTGATCATGTTGGTGTGTCGTCGGTGTCGGTGTCGGAGTTGTTGGCTGTTGATGTGGAGGTTGATGATTTTGTACCAGATCATTGAACTGTTGTTTAAGTAGTTGCTGTTGCTGTTGCAGTTGTTTGTTTTCAGTAACAATCATGGCTTTTGGTGCTGCAACATGTAAATGATTATTATTTAAATCAACCAGAAAATCCAAGGTGGGTGCTGCCTTTATTGTTGTGCCTATAACAGCATTGCTGGGTGTTAAAGGAGTTTGTGCTTGTTGCAGCATTGTTGAGTTTGTAACTGATGCTGCAGCTGTAGCTGATGGAGCTGTTGTTAGAAAATTTGATGCAAATTTAACCGTAGGCGAGGAAGACATTGATATATTGCCACAGGAGGAAGTGGTTGATGACGACGACGACGACGACGAAGAAGACGATGATGTTGAGGATGCTGATGATAAAGATGATGGTGACAACGACAACTTTGTTGTAGTTATATGCAAATTATCAAAATTAAAAACTAAATCATCGCCAGCATTTATGTGTGCACTTTCAATACCACTATCGTTAGAGAAATCAGCACATGTGGAATTGGCCGACGAGGAATTTGAAGAGGTGGTTGAGAATGAAGACAATGAATTGCAGGAAGACAAAGGTAAGTCGCATGATTCATTAGAGCAGGTCTCTATAAGTTTCTTGGAGATTTCATTAATGGATTTGGTAAGTAAAGTTTCAGCTGTCTCTGGTAATAACAGCATATTATCCATCGATCTTAGAGCAGTATCCAAACTGCCAAAATCAGTAGGGTTTGCGTGTTTAAATAGTTCACTGGCTAAATTAATGCCACTTAAAATATTATTGTTAAATAATTTATTGTCCTGTATAATATCAACATTATTTATCATGTTGCTGCTAGATGTATATGAGGAATTCTGCTGATCCTTGTTACGTTTGGAACCTATAACACCCACAATGTCGGCTCTGGTTTTAGGCCAATTTGTTTCTGCTGTGGCAGCCGAATCGTTTGATGATGTAGTGACATTGTCACTTAATGAACCGGTGCCACTTGTATCCGAGGACGCAGAATCTGAGAGAGATCTCCTTAAAGGATAATCCCATATAGATCGTAGAGGATCACATTCATTACAGAAACATATACCATGATTAATATCACTGCCACTCGAACACAGTGACAAGCTTTGAGCTGGCTCCTTTTTATTCTGGGATAAGGTGTCATGATTGAGACCGGTATTAGGGGGACAGTTGGGCGCTCGTGGAGGCTGCTCATTTAAATTTGTTATTTGCGTGAATTTTTGCAAACATTTCAACAAGTCCTCGGAAGATTTGTATGTTTTGATTGTGCTGCTTGCGGATTTATCCTGTAATGATTTATTGTCCATTTTCATGTAGACCGCATTTACCAAATTATTGGGCGGTTTACGATCCTTCTTTCTTCTCTTACGCGGCTTTATTATGCGTGGCAAACAGGTCTCATTGCTGTTGGAGGAGTCGCCATTGTTGGAAGATGAATTTTCGTTGTCTTTCGAGTGTTTCAATTGTTGCTGCAGATTCTCTTTAGACTTGGATGAAGACAAAGCGGCTGGGGCGGAATTTTGATAGCGCAAAGGAGTACGTGTTCTATCCTGTGGTTTGTTGTTATACTGCATTGTTTTCCCGGCATACTGCTGTTGATGATGCTGCTGGTTGTTTGCGGAGCCATATGTATTGGGAGACCAATATTCCGGCTTTTGCTGCTGTTGTTTGTTTAACATTAAAGGAGCACCCTGGGCATGGGCGGCTGCATATTGGGCAGCAGCAGCATAGTTTTGTGCTGTATTACCAGGCAGCATATTGGACCAATTCTTGCCGGGAGGTGAATGAGATTGTTTGCGTGATATCCTTTGTCTTTGTCCAGGCGTTAAGTGAGCCGTGGCTGTGGATATTAAGGGTATGCCAGCACATTCATTTATCCTTTGCTGATTTACCACAGACAGGGGTGGTAATTTCGCATAATTGGGAGCTGTCAAAGGCATGCGTTCGGAGGCCTGAGTGTTTGTGGATAAGGCATGTGGAAATCCATTGGAGGGGGGATAGTGGGGTGTGTGTGTATGATGTTGATAGACGCGATTCGAGGGGAAAGGTCGACAGTTTTGTAAATTTATATGATTTGGATTTGTTGCAGAGTTTACGCCATTTGTGTTGTTAGTGGGTGGTTGGGAGTTATAGCAACCTGCATTAAGATGGTGATTCCACATGTGAGGCGGTGGTGGTGGTGGTTGCTGCTGCTGTTGTAGAACATGATTGAGTGAATGCTGTTGCAATTGATGTTGGTGATAGTTTTGTTGTTGCTGCAAATGTGTGGCCGTTTGCTGTTGTTGCAGGCTTTGATGGCCTTTTAGAAAATGCTGCTGCTGTTGTTGTTTCAAGCAATTATCTACTGCACAGTATTGTTGCTGATGATGCGACTGCTGCTGTTGATGTTGCTGTTGGCCTGTATGGGGTCTCATAATCTTTGCCGTTTACGTTGCAGTTGTGGCTATTGTTGTTGTTACGCGGCTTCGCTAGTAGCATTAGCTGGTCGAATTTTACAACCATTAGATTTTTTTTTTGTATGATTTCCAAATCAAAACACTATTTGTAAAGGTTTTTAATTATTATTTTCAACGATTAATTTAACTCGATTAAATTTATTCGTATAACTATAAGCACTTTTTATAACTTTTGAATTTTATTTTCTATTTTATGTTTTAAACTATAAATTTTTTATATTTTTTTAAAGTTTAATTATTTAATCGAATATTTTATTTTTAGTTTTTATTTTATGACTTTATTTAGCTTTTAACACTATTTCTGGGAGTTGCAATTTTATCGAACATATTTTTTATTTAAATCGAGTTTTGATTTTTTCTTATTCGTTTTTTTTTTTTTCATTAAAATTTTGCTTAATTTTTTAACTAAATTTTTTTTAGATCTCTAGCAAAACTTTTATTTTTCTTTCTTTTAATTTTAACTAGTTATTTTTCGCGTGCAAAACCCTTTCTAATGAGTTTTTATTTTATTTCAAATTTTTGTAATAAAAATTTTTTAAATAATTTTCAAATTTGTTTTTTTTTTTTATTATTAACGGTTTTTTTGTTCGTTAGTTATACATAAATTTTCCAACTTCTTTTTTTGTTTAATTGTTATTCCTTGAAAGCGGATGTTTTCTTGTTTCAACACGGATTTTACTTCTTTAGCTAACACAAGAGACGAACGTAATTAAATCGCGAAAGTTGTTTATGAAAATTTCTTTTTTGCTTTTCTCTCTATATGAAATTTGTCTAAAATGTGTGTTTTTTTTCTAGACCGCACGACCGTTTTCAAGCCAGACTTGTGGCAGACTAAAAATTCAATTTCAATTAACTAAGGCAACAGCCTACCAGCAGCGTTCAAATATAAACACGAAAAAAATAAAGCAAAGAAACTGAAAGAAAAAAAGCTCTATTATAACCATGGTCTAGTAACACAACAAACAAGACCAGAGTTACAACTAAACAAAACAAACAAAAAAAAAACATAAATGAAACACTAATAGTGTTTTGTTGTTTAAAACTCGCACACATACAGACGATTATTGCTCTCTGTGCAACAGTGTTGCCAAGTTTGGAATTTTCTCTTGAGATATAGGGAGATGTTTTTATGGTCGGGGTTAAATTTACTAAACTATATATCGAAATTTTAGTTTTCGCAAACATGACCATTTACCAAGTAAATAAATACTTATATTATAGTATTTCTAATCTAAATTCAAATGTATTAGTTTTTCTATTAAAAGATAATAAATTTCAGCGTTTTTAAGCTTACAGTTTAACAAAAATTGGGTAATCGCCATTAATACGAGGTCTGGTTATGTATTAACTAATAGTTATACTGTTAACTATTAGTAAACACATAACCAGACTTCGTGTTAATGTGGATTAGCATTAGCCAAACAATGGAAACTATTCAACTTTTGCAAGAATGAAGGCTTATCCGTTAAACTGAAAAGTTCGTTATATGCTGTACTAACTTAAAAATGTTTTTCAGTAAGCAATTAATTAAAAACACATGAAATATTACTTTTAAAATTGTATTTTATAAAAAAAATTCTTATTTCATAAAAATATAACTTTTATTTAGAAAAGTCAGAAATTCAATATTAAAAACAAGTAAAAGAGCCGAATCTTATATACCCTTCACCAAATTATACTTTAAAACAAAGTTTTTTTTGCATTTTTTTTTTTTTAATTTTTGAAAAAAAAATTTTTTTTTTAATTTTTGAAAAAAAAATTTTTTTTTAATTTTTGAAAAAAAAAAAAATTTAAATTTAAAAAAAAAAAATAATTTATTAGTGAAAAAAATTTTACAACAAAAAAATTTTTTTTGGTGAAAAAAATTTTGTTTGGTGGTAAAAAATCCCACTTTCTTTGTCCTTATATACGTCATTGCCAAGGTCGTTGATATATCTATTATTGGATATCCATATTGTATATATTAATGACTTAGTAATCCAGATATAGATCAAAAATAGGTAAAAAAATCGAGGTTCACCTGGTTTTTTCCTTATATCTCAGCCATTTGTAAGGTGATTGTCTCGATTTTAAATAGCAACCGAGGCGGGATAATTCCCGATATATTGATGAATAAATCACTTGTCTTAGTTATTTGGGGACTACGAAAAGTCGATGTCAACATACAGAATATAAACTTATAACAAACTTATATATACGCTTTCCTCTCATGGTGAAGGGTATACAAATTATTTGGTCGGACAGGCATGTATATCTTGAATATCAGCCAATGCGCCACATAAAGACCTACGATTGAATTTAAAATTGGACCATAAAAATACCTTTGATTGAATCTAAAATTGGACCACAAAAAGACCTTTGATTGAATCTAAAATTGGACCATAAAAAGACCTATGATTGAATATAAAATTGAACCATTAAAACCCCTACGATTGAAACTAAAATTTAACTATAAAAATACCTACCTACTGAACCTAAAATTTAATTATGAAAATACCTATGATTGAACTAAAATTTTAAAAACTACAATTGAAATTAAAATTGAACTAAGAAAAGATCTTCGATTGAAACAAAAATGTTACTATATAAAGAAGGAACTATAAAAAGACCTACGATTGAAGCTAAAATTTAACTACTTTGAAGAAATATGATTAAAGCTAAAATTGAACAACATAATGACCTACGATAACTATATAAAGACCTACGATAGAAGTAAAAATTTCGATGGAAGCTAAAATTTAACTACATAAACCCCTACAAATGTTGGTGAAATTGAACAACATTCAGACACAGCAATGCCTTCATCGTCATTACATCTTTTGGCAAGTTATTTTCTACAATAATTTGTTGTAATCTCCTATTAAATGGTTTAACATCTTGTAAATCGGTATATTTTTTTACACACAAGGTGTTTTAGTTATTTTTTTTTTAATGTAATTTTAAAAAATCGATTTTGCAATGGTATTTTCCTTATCACTTTTAAAATTGTTGAGATGATGTTAGGTTGTTTTACATTTTTACAAAAAAAATAAAGATTTCATAAGATTTATTTTTTTTATATTTTCAACTATTAATTTAATATTTGGAAAATTTTCCAATGTATTGTCAAGCACTGTATATACATCTGTTAAAACCAATATTTTGATGTGTTACAAATGTAAAGACAATATAAATAAACTCCTTTATTTTGCGTGGTGGATAAATTTAAAAAAAAAAAAAACATTGCACTTTCATACGATCGTATAACGTACTCAATATTCGAATTCTTATTTTAAGTAATACAGTATAATAGAACACAAAATTACAAAAACCATAAACTCCCTTCTTTTTGGAGGTGGTATAATTAAAAAAAATACATTGCACTTTCATACGATCGCACATGGTACTCGATATTCGAATTCCTATAGTTATGCAGAATAATATAACGCCCTACAGAGTAACAGGTAATATAATTTATTTTTGTAGCAGATGTGAAAGAACGTGTTTACTCTTGTCATCTTAAAATCATTGATTCAAATTGTTGGTACATATTCCAAAAAAAAAAACTCCCTATTTCTCAGAACTATCAGAACTAAATAAATCGAAATTAGACTGATATGTATATGTATTTACCAAGCTATAATAAATAATTTTTTTGACAAAAAAGTTAAATTTTCATTAACATATTTTGAGATACGATAAAAATATGAAAATGTTTGAAGAAATATTTAAAACAAAATTTCATGATTTTTAATTGAAAATATGTGTGTAAAATTGTTAAAACAAATATTTCTTAGGAGATTTTATTAATATTTATTTTATTTTATAAAAATATTTGGCAGCTCTGCCGCATATAATCCACAAAAAGAGCAAAGTAAGCAAAACCACTCACTTAATCCACACTCTCACTACTTTTTAAAGCCACTTAGCAAAGCTTTAAACCCAGCTTTATTTTCCCGTTTATTACAAAAGAGAGAACTTCATTTTATGTTGTGTTATTGTTTTTATTTACAATATTAACCATGCGTTGGAAATATTTATTTAAACATACTTTATATGTATTCTTGTTAGTGTTATAAGTGTGTGTGTGTTTTCAGAAGCTTTTCTTACAACAAACTGCAATTGTTTTTGTTGTTGCTATTTATGTCGAGGCCGGTTAGTTCTTGTTATACGTATTTACGTTTTTTTTTATTTATTTTTTTTATTCATTTTCAACCAAAAGTTTTAAAGACTTTTATGTTCGAGTTTATTTACAACCACTTCTCATATTCTGTTTTTCGATATCACCACTGTTCATCCGTTTAAGACATAAATATCTTAAATTTTTTTTTATGTATTTACTTTGTATTTGGTTCTATGGGTACGTAGTTGTTGTAAGTAAGTTTAACAAATAAATGTATGTTTTTTATTGCATTTTTTTTTTCGAAAATTTGATCGTAATTTGTAATTTGTAATTTGCTACTTCTACTTCACATTAAATTTATTTTTATGCTGCACACGTGACTTGAATAGGGAGACAGACGTGTTTTAGAAACAAATTTTCTTTTTCTCTTCTAGATTTTTTATAAATGATGGATGTAAGCTGTGTGATGAAAAACTGATCCATATCTAATCATAAACTATTTTATTTTTCTATAAATATTAGTATACTATTTAAAATTCTTAACTAACACAAAAGATATTTATATTTTCACAGAATTTTTATTTATTGTGGCAGGCGGAATGCGTCATAAGTTGTGGAAAATGTTAAAGAGAAATTTATAGTTATTTAAACTGTCCTCCCTACACTTAAAAACAGGTCTTCCAGCTAACTTAAATGATTTAAAGCATAGTTTTTAGGATTATGTACTAGGTGTAAAAAACTGGCTTAAACTCAATTCATTATGTGTTCTTGAGGGGTTATTGCATAATCAGATTCAAAAGATACGTGCACGAATAACAATGTTTAAAACTAACAAATTGGAAATATTTTGTATTTGAATCCAATCCTTTATTAACTTCACATAAATATACTTTAAGAAAATAAAAAAAATATCTGGATTGTCTATGATTAGATAACCATATTATCTGTGTTAATGATGTTTTTTGCTTCTATCTCAGCCATTTACAGAATTTAAATAGTAACCTAACCGGGAATGTAGCTGATATATTGATGTATCAATCATGTATGTAGAAAGATCGACTCAGCTATCTATAACGATCCAGTGTACATATTTTATTCATCATAAATAAAAAAAAAAATGTAGAAATTACAAACGGAATGAAAAATGTATGTATACCCTTATCACTCATAGTGAAGGGTAAATTAATCTCTCAGTTTAAGTTTCCGTATGCAGATTTCATAAAAGTTTTCTATTAAGTTTCGCCAAATAGTTTTCTAGAGAAACAATAACAAGAGAAACAAACAATTTTTTTAATTGAATAAACATATATATATTGGGTATGACTTAAAAATTCGGGATTTACAATAGATGGCGTATCTTTTGAACTCGGTTTTTGTTTTTAATAACTTATATGTCATTTTGAAGGGTGCATATCTGCCATTTACTCTTACTTAGTTATTGAACATTTTTTAGCTTCGAAAATGTCGAATTTTGTGCCAACGAAGAGTCATATGCGGGAAGTATTGCTTTACATCTTTAATTTCAAAATTAAGTGTCGCTGAAGCAAATCGGATACAATTTGCGAGAGATGGTTTGTTCGGTTCAGAAGTGATGATTTGGACACGGAAGACAAAGATCGCCCAGGACAGCCCAAAATGTTGGAAGACCATGAATTGGAGGCATTACTCCATGAAGATTGTTGTCAAACTCAACAAGAGCTAAGAGGCCAGACCATCACATGGAACCTGTACTGAACGCAACTGATTAAAAAAAAGGCTCCTGAATATAGACATGAAACCGTTTTCATGAAACCATTACAACACTCGGCCACCTTATGCAATACCTGTTAAAAACTATTTAAAATTAAGTGGTTGGAAAGATTTGCCACACCATCCTTATAGTCCAGACCTTGACACGCTTTCTAAATTAGCACATTGCACCAAAGCAAACTATACTTCCTTTTTTATCTATATACCACTAAAAGCAACATTTAAGGCACAGTTCAATTATATCTAAGTTTAACTCAGCTGTTCCGTAAACCCAGTTTAACTAACTTGCAAATAAGTAGCATCATTGAGCAAATTACAGTTTAATTCATGTTACTTTTTATGCACAGTTCAATTAATGCTAAGTTTAACTCAGCTGCTCCGTAAATCCAGTTTAACTAAGCTGTCAATAACTAGACCTTATTTTGTATTAAATGTGGTTTAATATAAATTTTTTGTTACACTTTCGTTTAATTAATACATCAAGTAGTTTACTCAATTATTGTTGAGTGTATTTCGCAATATTATTGAATGAAGTACACTAAACAGCCATGAGTTGTGAAGTTTAATTGAAGGTTTTTGTTTCGTTTTTTTTTTCTGACACCGTTGTTCTTCAATACTTGTTTTTAATGTCGTTGATTAGTCAAGTTTCATTTTGACTTTAATTTGAAAAATTTATAAAAATGTAGTTCTTTTAAGAAATTGCGGTGTCAAGTCCGGCTTGAATGAATACTTATTATAAAAATGTTCCTCAATTTAAAAAAAAAGTTAAAAGTATAAAAAGTATTTAAAAAGAAACAACTCACATCTAAAGAAAAAAATTAAACCAAGAGAGAATAACTACATCTCGAAACTTTATTGATTCTGAAACTCTTGAACATATAATACTTAGTACATTTTATGAAATAAAACTTTTAAATATTTAATTGATCTATTCTGCCATTTATTTATTATTTCTTATTAGATTAATCACTAGACCTAAGCAAATTAGTATAAAGAGGCAACATTTTCACAGTTTTGCTTTTTTGCAGAAAAAATGCAACATTTTTACCAAGCGGTTTGGAATACTTTTGCCACAATCCTCGTTTGTATATAAATGTTACAATTAGAATGATATAAAATATTTACACATTTTAAAGGTATTGAGTTAAAAAACAAGATTTTAAAGTTTAATCTTGTATGTAGTACGTATTATGCTTAAATTTTTAAAAAACAACAATTTGAATACCAAATTAAGCAGTTACACCTGAGTTTTTGGTAAAGATTAAGGTGAGTTTTGTCATAAAATAATTGAAAACCACATATAATTGATAAGCAGGTGTTTGTTTATTAACCAAATAAAATATGAAAACAATTCAAGGTTAACTATTTTGTCAAATGCATTGAGACATGCATTTTAGATACAACTTAATATTAAGAATTGAACAACCTTAAACGAATGGTTTTGTTATTTATTCGAAAAAAGAAGCAATTAAATTTTTAAATTCTTAAATATCAATACATTTGTATGATTAAGTTTGAAAATCTTAAAAAAAATATAGAAACTGCTAATTTGTTTGCACGAAAAACTGATCGGTTTGTTCAGTTTACTAACCTGTAAGTTAAACTGGCCTTACGCTAAAGATTAGTTAAACGCAATATTTAAACAAACGTTCTATTAACCTGTAGAAGTTTATATTTGGCCTTTTATGTCTTCTTTAAAAAGTATGAAATTGTTAAAAATACATTCAATTACAATATTAACTCAATTCATATTTAATATATAAAATAAATCGTTAATCCCAACTTTTAAAGGTCCAAATAACTAAATCAATCAGTTTAAATATTTATAACAAATTTACAAATAAATAAAAACAAATTAGTTCTCAATGATTTCTTTCAGTTTGAAAACCCGCATAAACTTGAGCCATAGATCTTGGCTTGATTTATAAGTGACAGCAGTAAAACTGATTATTTCAGGTCAATCATCTATGAACTATGAAAGGCATTTTAACAAAGAGTAGCAAATCGTCAAAATCGTCGTTTTGTACAATAAAATTAGAGAAAGAAAATAAGCTATATACATACGAACAAATACAAAATCTCCCTTTTTGGCTTGTATATGAAAATAAATATAATAAAATGCAACAACAATAACAACGATAAGAGAAATAACAACGAAAAATGTGGCATGAAGTTGCAATAACAATAAAAATGAAACTGAATGAAACTTTCAACACGAGATGATGAAAGAAAGAAATAAAAAAGAGCAAGTACCAAAGATTAAAGTTGTGTAGAAAACGAATTTTGTGTACCCTACCTATTAAACAAGATTTTATAGATTTAACAAGTAAGAGTGAACAAAAAGTTTTGGTGAAACAAAAATCGGTCCCAATTCTGTCCCAATTCTGTCCCAATTTCTATAGCGTTACACATGTCGTTGGAAAGGTCTTTGAATGAAATGCCTTTGATTGGAAAATTTCAAAAGCACTTACAAATTTCGAATATATATCTGTGGACTTTTGACAAAACAACTTAAGTGTAATTTTAAAATTTTTCAAGATGGCGCAAAAATTGTGGAATTGATCGATAATTAATTTATTGTTTGGCCTTGAAGAACTTTATTATTTGTCTCAAAGAATTATCCAAAGCTTTCGAAATTATTTAAGAACAAATAATAAAATAATTATCGATCAATTGAACTGTTTTTGCGCCATCCTGAAAATTACACTTAAGTTGTTTTGACAAAAGTCCACAGATATGTATGTAGTACACTTCAGTTGTGTTACACTTTAAACAACATATGCCAAATGTTACACATCAATTGACCAAATCATAACACCCTTCTGTACAACACAACGTGGTGGGTACAGCAAACAAAAAAGAAAGATGATGTTGCAAAAAAGCAGAAGCTGTTTATTTTAAAAGTTAAGGTAATAAAAAACCGGCCATATGATTTTTGTATAAACAAAAATATATAAAAAAAATAATAGTAAGTAGTATATAAAATGAAACAAATGCAGGTTTTAATAGTTTTCTTTAACTTCGGCGAAAAAAGGCATGTTTGTATGTAAGTTGTTTGGTTGCATGCATGTTTTCAAACTATGTATAAACATGCACCAGCACAGCACACGATAAAAGAAAAATCAACTTTATTTTTCATTTCAATTCAACTTAATCTTGTTGCAGCAGCAGCAAAGTAACACAATACTCTCAACACTTTTTTTACTTTTGTTGTTGTTGTTATTGCCTGTATTCCTACGTACACTTGGTTGGTACGTCCATCAGAGCTGGCTGGCTTTGGGTTTCGTACACAACGACTTAGACTAGAGGTACGTAGATATATTTCTACAAACAAATGTGTATTAAAATGTATGGTATTGGCAACCAAGATGTTAACGATGACGATTGCTGTTGTTGTTGATGCTGCTGCTGCTGTAGCTTTTACTTACTGAAGTGTTTGGTTGCCGGAGTAAAACGATGCAACAACACAACAACAAACATGGTACAGCAAAAAATACAAACAAAAAAAAAAAAAAAGTAAAGGAAACTTTCTCTTTTAGTTTAAATTTGTTGTAACTTGTTGTTTAGTGTTTATTAAAAACAAGTAAGTAAACTGCAACAAAATTCACTTTGGTCAGTTGCAACACCAACAATAACAAGAAAACTCCTTGTCTGATTTATTAAAGTAGCTTGGCCGGCCTTTTTCAACTGCACACCAACACAACAGCAGCCAGACCACACCAACCACTCTGACTGAAATGTGTAGTATGTCTGTACGACTGTCTGGTCATTACTTTATGTAGAGCTCCTTTTTCTTTTACATTTCTCCAAGATTTAAACATTTACAGTGATTTCGAAAGACAATCGTATATTTATTACGAAATTATGTTTTGACAACTGACTTAATATCTGATTATTAATCTCTGATTAAAGCTTTATACACAGTATACCAAAAAAGAGAAACTGTTGTGACATGTAGCGCATCGCTCCTGACCTCATAAAGAAAATAAATTCTGAGCCTTTTTAATATTCTATACCGAAAAATGTCTCTCTGACTAACCTAATTAATTCCAAAATATAAAACTGAAATACATAATTTTTACTCAGAAGAATTATTATTTTACGTAGTAGATCGTGAAATGGAAAACTGTGCAAATAAAAGAGGCATACTTTTAGGCAGTTATGAAAACAGTAATTGTTGTTGTAACAGTGGAACAGTATAAATGGACAAATTTGTCTGTTCCGTCTGAAAAATTTTAGATTTTCGATTATCTATGAATATAATCGAATAATTTGATTTGCAATAAATCTGTTTTATCCGTGCTAGGGTTCCTAATTTCCCGTAGTTTTTCCATTCTCATGAAATAATGAAAAATCACGGGAATTTTGTTAACACTAAATTAAGCAAAAACCAGTAAAATTGTTCAAGTAACAGTTCAAATTCAATATTGCATGACTAAGTTAAATCTGTAAAAAAACTTTTTCAAATCAAAATATATATATAAACAAATTTAAACCAGTATTATGCCTAGAAATTTTAAAATTTTAATTTCTATTACATTTTTCTGTTTTAAATAAATCTATTTCTGTTTTTGTCTTGCAGAGAAAATACTTTTGGTTGAAATAATCGAATTTATTGTTAATCAATTGATTCAGTCTAAATGACCGAATTTTTCTGCAGTGTTTGATACGAAATACGATTATTTAAATTGTAATTCTTCTATGTCAACTGGTTTTCTGGCCAACGAAATCTATCTATGCAGAAATAATAATGTAACATTAAGAAAACTTATAAAGAAATTCCCGAAATTTCCAGACGAAAATTTCTTAGCAACTTAAAAAAAACAAGTAAGAGAGCTATATTCGGCTGTGCCGAATCTTATATACCCTTAAAAGTAAAAATTTTAAATATTTTTAGGTAAACAAAATTAAATTTAAAAAAAAATTTTTTTTTCAAAATTGAAAAAATTTTTTTTCAAAATTGTTTTCAATTTATTTTTTTCGAAATTGTTTTTCTATTTTTTTTTTTAATTTGTTAAAAAAAAATTTTTAAATTAATTAGTGAAAAAAAATTCGGGTTAAGAAATATTTTTGCCGATTTTGACCCATTGTAGGTTCAAATTATAAATCGTTGCAATGAAATTTGAAATATCTATCATTAGATATTCATATTGTCTATATAATTGACCTAATAATCCAGATATAGATTAAAAATCGAGGTTGTCCCGGTTTTTTCCTTAAATCTCAGCTATTTGGCCGATTTTCTCGATTTTAAATAGCGACCGAGCCGGAAGAATTCCTGATATATTGATGTATCAATTATGTTTGTAAGTTATTTTGGGGCTACGAAAAGTTGATTTCAACATACAGACGGACAGACGGACATGGCTATATCGACTTCGCTATCTACAACGATCCAGAATATATATACTTTGTGGGGTCGCAAACGAAAAACGTAGAAATTACAAACGGAATGACAAACTTATATATATAGACCATTGCGACTAGGGATGCCAATCCCGAAATCCCGATCCCGAAAATCCCGGGATTTTTCGGGATCGGGATTTCCCGAATCCCGGGATTTGTGAAAAAAAAATCCCGGTATTTTTCGGGATTAACAAATCCCGGAAAATTACGAGATTTTTGATATTTTTGGTACGAAATATGAGTGATCATAGATCGAGCACCTTTTCTCGATTAAACTCTTATAAACAAAGTTATTAGGGAGTTTCGAATTTTTAAGTTTTTCGTATGAAAAATCGATCCTTGGTCAGAAATATGAGTGATCACATATCGAGCTTCTTTTCTCGATTAAACAAAGTTATTAAGGATTTTAGATTTTTGAGGTTTTCAGATAAAAAAAGCGATTTTTGGTACAAAATATGAATGATCACAGATCGATCTCTTTTTTCGATTAATCGCTTATTTACAAAGTTATTAGGGATTTTAGATTTTTGACTTCTTTCATATTTTTTCCGATTTTCGCAATACTTTACAGTATAATTTCAAAGTACTTAGAACTTATTTAGTGCAAAATTTTATAAGGATTGTCGCATAATGAACATACTTATGACTGCTCAAACAGTATTCCGGGGGACAATTGTATGGAACTAGGGGAAATCATGGACCATTTTCAATTCCAAATAAACCTTATCAACAGAGAGTATTTGTGGAATACGGAAATTTTTTATTATAAAATAAAACAATACTTCAATATTTTATTTTCAATATTAATATAGGGAGGAACAAACATTTTTGACAAAAATTGTAAATAACTTTTAAACTGCCTTACCAATTTTTACACTGTTAGACTCATAGTAATGTTCGCTTTCCTAAAAATGCTTTTACTATGAACTACCATATGTACTCAATACAGTTTTGTGTTTCTCACTGTTATAAAGTTCAGAATACGGGTATAAATATGAAATATCGTTTGTGTCAAATTTATTTTATTTTATATTTCTTGACGTTTAACTAAAATCCCGAAGTCCCGAAAAATCCCGAAATCCCGAAAAATCCCGGGATCCCGAAAATCCCGGGGTCCCGAAAAATCCCGGGATCCCGGGATTTACATTTCTAAAATCCCGAATCCCGGGATTTGTAAAACCCAGTCCCGTTTGGCATCCCTAATTGCGACTCATGGTGAAGGGTATAGAAATATTCCCGGAAAATTTTCCAACAAAAAATACTGAGTACCATGACCTCAATATTACGAAAACATATTAAAAGTCTCTTTTATACGAAAATTTGGTTTGCAGTCATAAGATTTGGACGTATGTATACCTCGCTAAAGATATGTTCTAAAAGTCATTTCGATAGCATCTGATGTCCTTTTAATGCATTAAATTACATTTAAAAGATTCGAAATAAATATTTTGTTTTATTATGATAAAACACCTTCAAATTAATAGTACATATGGCAATTTTAAACCACAGTTCAATGCTAATAATGAAGGCGACATTAGTAGTTGCAGATTTCTTTGTATAATTTTTGGTTGGTAGCATAATTGTTCGCGTCTTATGGTTATTGTTGGATTTGGAAGGCGTTTAATTTAAAACTGTAATTTAAATACTACTTTAGCCACTTGAAAAAAAAAATATTGTTGTTATGAAAATGTTTGTAACTGGCTTGTGCTGTTACTGTTGCTTCTTTTCGCCTGTGTGTTTCTTTAAACCGCATAAACTAACTTACACAAAACAATTTCATTTTCATTTCACTTTATACGGGAAAATTGCAGTTAATTGAAGCGGCTATTTAATCGATTTTTATGTGTTTTTTTTTTCATCTTTTTCATTTTTGGAAAATCACCTATAACTACTGAATAGAAATTTACAAGATTTTTTATTATGGTTGACTATGAAAGATGATTTACAAGTCTATTAGAGTTGTGGCAAAGTCATCAATTACTTGCACCTTTTGAAAAGTTTTTGGCCAGTGCAAAGACTAAAAAAAAAAAAACTAAAAATTGTTTTATAATAACACAGTAGATTAAATTGAAAAAGAAAACAGATATCTATTTGAAAACATTCGTTTCATTTTCAACGCCGCTAAGTGGTATACTAGTTACAATTATAGTATTAGAGCAGTAATTTGTGTAAAAATAGGAAGGATAAAAGGATAAAAATAAAAAATTTTAATTTAAAATTTATTACAAATCAAGATTTGTTGGGGCATATTTCCGGTTTAACTACATATTATACTCCTAAGAGCTGTTTTCCATATTTTTGCTTAAAATGTTTATGTTGCCTTTTTTATAAATGACTTATTTAAGCTATTTTGCCACTTTGATATTTTTTAAATGTATTGTTCATTTCGAGCATTGATAATATTTCCCAATTTGTAATTGGTTATTTCACAGGCATTATAATATTTTGCCTTTATGTAAAATAATTTTAGGACTCTCGTTTGTTTAAGCATTTCTTTTTGCATATATACGGCTTTATATATTATACATTTAAGAACTTTTTTCCAACACTTTCGCTTAAAATGCTTATTTATAGCTATTTTAGCTTTTTGCCACTTTTATATTTCATGTAAATGAAATTTAAATCCACTATTAGTTTACTCCTATTGTTTTGAAAAGTATTTCTAGAGTTTCCTTTTTTGTAATTGATTTTATGATTACAAATTTAATTGATTTCTTATATTAATAATTAAAAAAGTGTACTTACTTGACAAATTATCCAACATATATGTTAATAATTTTTGTGTACCATTGGGTTCATTATAAATGGATAGAAATTCCTTTTGTAGAGGATTACCCATTAAACCCAAAACATGCAAATGAAATAATTTGCCAATTTCGTAAGGTAGAACACGAAGAAAATTATTATTTAACAAAAGTTCTCTGAAATGAAAGTAATATTATAAATTAATTAATACAAATGTAAGAAAAGAATAAAGAGTTTTTTATTATACTTAGCGGGCAAAGTTTTGGAAACATAAAATTATTTACTGTGGATCGTTCAATAACAAAAAAATACATAACAGAGTTGTGATTCCCTAGCAAGGAAGTTTCACAGATTGAAATCTATAAATTATAATATAAAACAAGTAAGAGAGATATATTCGGCTGGGCCGAATCTTATATACCCTTCACCAAACTATACTTCAAAATAAAAATTTTTAATATTTTTAGGTAAACAAAATTTATTTTTTGTCCAGTTGTTTTTTTTTAATTTTTTGAAAAAAAAAATTTTTTCTTTTTTTTTTTTTTTAAATTTTTTTTTTATTTTTTTTAAATTTAAAAAACTTTTTTTTTTAATTTTAAAATTTTTTTTTTTTAATATTTAGCCAAAAAAACTTTTGGTGAAAAAAAATTCGGGTTCAAAATTTTTTCCCGATTTTGACCCATTGTAGGTCCAACTTACTATGGTCTTATATACGTCGTTGCAAAGGTCTTTGAAATATCTATCATTAGATATCAATATTGTCTATATTAATGACTTAGTAATCCAGATATAGGTAAAAAAAATATGTAAAAAATCGAGGTTGTCCTGGTTTTTCCCTTATATCTCAGCCATTTGTGGACTGATTTTGCTGATTTTAAATAGCAAACTTCTCGAAAGCATGTCTGACAGAATTATTCAAGATTTGGATCCCGAAGATATCTGGGGTCTTCAGAAAATTGATTTCGACAGACAGACGGACAGACAGACAGACAGACGGACATGGCTAAATCGACTCCGCTATCTAAAAGGATCCAGAATATATATACTTTATAGGGTCGGAAAATTATATTGTGGAAATTACAAACGGAATGACAAATTTATATATACCCTTCTCACGAAGGTGAAGGGTATAAAAACATAGTTGCGTTTTAAAATACATAATATAATTAATTATACACGATGAAGATTAGAGTGTCCAAAAAACCGGCAAATTCAAAAAAACGGTTTCCGGTTTAACCAAAAACAGTGCTTTATAAAAAAACCGGTTTCGGTTTTCTCATTCTAAAAACCGGTTAACCGGTTTTTTTCAAAAAAATAAATGAATATTTTTAAAAATGTTATCAACATTTTTTAAGTTATATGTTCAAATAAGCTTTACAAAGTATTTCGTTAAACCGGTTAACCGTCTTAATAAAACCGGTTTGTCAAAAAACCGAAAAGTTAACGAAAACCGAAACCGGTCGGTTTTACAAAGATGAAAAAACCGGTTTTCGGTTTCGGTTTTGGATACTCTAATGAGGATCAATCGCCATTTTGATTATTGCATTTCTTTGATCTAATTGTGTTACTGTAGTTTGGATAACAAAATTTTTTATTGACCAAATTTACATCGAGCACTAAAGGCTCTGGAATGTCATTTAATTCACTCGTGGAGGACTGTAGGCGAGGTCTCGAGGAGTTATTGGTATACAACTCAATAAGATTGTGTTGGGTACCGGGGCGCTGTGATGTACAGGGAAATGAGGTAGCAGATGAACTGGCTAGACATGGTTCTGATTTAGATAATGATACTAGGGAAAGGGGGATAAAACCACCTATATGTCACTACTACAGGTTCATATATGAAAGATTCCGTGACTATACCAACCAATCCTGGAGCAGTAGGACGGATTACAATGCAAACGCACCCAGAGCACTGATAGAACTCAGTAATGCAGTAATGAATGAACTCAGTAATGTTGCTGGCTGTAAACTGCGTAACATACTAGGATGTTCTACAGCGTTTCTAAATCCCTAATAAAATCTTTCTTTCTTTTTCTTTTACTAGGCAGTTTTGGACTCTTTTTTCTTCGCAGTCTCTCTTCACTGTTTATATACACAATGGACCTCATGGTCTCCAAGTGGAAGTGCACATAGTATACTCCCCTTACAAACTAAACTAAACTACATCGAACAAAATTTTTAACGTTTTTTTCCACAATTAAAAGTGCGTTTTGTTTTATTTTGGAAATAATTCGTGAACGATTGAAGATATCTTAATAAAATTTCACATAGGTGTTTCTAAATATATATATTTTTTTTAAATATCTATTGTATTTTTGATAAAATTTAAGCAACTGTATGGAACATTTATGTGGTCCCTATTAAAAGTTACACTCATCCAACTTCGGAACATCTAAAATACGGCATATTTTTTTAGTTTTTTTTTTTTCCAAAAAGGTCTTCTTTCGATTTCTCTTTTAGAAAACAAAAATTATTCGGACTCATATATACAGTGGCACAGATAAAAGTACGTACTCCCTCTAAAATTTCGGTTTAAGAATAACCCTGGATTTCTGATCGATATTTTTGCTTGCTTTTGAAAGGCATCGAAACACTGTCAAAAACTAACTACAAAAAGTCCGGTTAACTTTCCGCTTATTGTACTTTTACACATAAAACTTAATATGGCAGCACAGATAATTATACGTACGATGCCAAATAGAAACGGTACTTTTTAAAAATAAGTAGATTTAATAAAAAAAAAATATTATACGGATAGTGTTAAAAGCTTAGTTTGTAAGCAATTCTTAAAGACTGCAGTAATTTTAGAAAAAAAATTTACTTTTTTGTTAAAATGGGTAAGAAAACAAAGGACATTTGTATCGAAATGCGTGAACATATTTTAAAATTGAGGAAAGATGGGAATTCCTTAAGTTCAATTGCTCAAATTGTTGGACGTGCCAAGTCTACGGTGCAGACCGTAATAAAAAACTTTTCTGAATCTCAATCCCTAGCAAGCAAGCCAAAAACTGGACGTCCACCCAAAATTACCCCACGAGTTGAGCGATTTATAAAAAGTGCTGTTAGTAAAAATCCTAAAACAACAGCCGTAGAAATTCGAAATACTTTGGAAAATGACCACAATATTAATGTTCATTCAGAAACAGTGCGAAGTGTTTTGCGAAAAAACGGATTCCATAGCCGCGTACCAAGAAAAAAACCATTAATAAGCGAAATAAACAGAAAAAAGCGGCTCGACTTCGCACTTAAGTATGTGCACAAAACAACAGATTTCTGGGCGAATGTGATTTTTAGTGATGAAAGCAAGTACAATTTATTCGGTTGTGATGGCAAACAAAAAATTTGGCGCAAACCTAATGAAGAGCTGCAACCGAAGAACCTCATTCCAACAGTTAAGCACGGTGGTGGTTCGGTCATGGTTTGGGGATGCATGTCGGCGAATGGAGTTGGAAAACTGCGATTTGTGGAAACAAATATGGACCGATTTCTTTATTTAGACATTTTGAAAAGCAGTTTGAAAGATTCCGCAAGTATTTTGGGTCTTAGTGGCACCTGGTATTTCCAGCAGGACAACGACCCAAAGCACACTTCGCATGTTGTCAAAGAATGGCTTCTCTATAATGTCCCGAAACAACTCCATTCGCCTCCCCAATCACCAGACTTGAATCCCATAGAGCATTTATGGGATGAATTGGAACGGCGCATTCGAAAAAAAACTTACAGAAACAAACAACAACTTAAAGATGGCTTGGAATATGAGTGGAATAAAATAACGTCTGAGACAACAAAAAAACTGGTATTTTCAATGAGTAATCGATTGAAAGCAGTAATTGAGGCAAAAGGAGGTCCAACAAAATACTAATGAAATAATATATACCTGAAATTCTTTTTGTACATTAATCTTTTTTAGAGTACGTATAATTATTTGTGATATTAAATAGGCTTTTGTGTTTTTTTTATTAAATTGAAGTTTTTAATTTTAAATTTAAATAATGAAATAAATATTTGTGTTCATTTAAAAATTATTGATTCATTTACTTTTTTTAAATATCACCAATTTTTGGAAAATTAAAGAATTTTTAAGGGGTACGTACTATTATCTGTGTGACTGTATTTTGTGCATGTTTCTGAAAGAAAACTTAACACAAATGATTGAACCGAGTTCAATTTATTATATATTTGGATAGAAAATTTTCTTTTGATCCCCATATTGATACGATTTGTGGGAAAATTTGTGGCATATTGCGTAAAATTTATTCTACAAATTTATATTTACCATTACGAATTAGGTATAACTTGGCTCATGCTTTAATGTTTTTACAAATCGTATATGGTCTTGCAATTTACTCTGGTGCTGGCTCTAAGCGATTGAGAAGGATTTGTCGTTTTCTTGGATGTACTTTTAAAAACTTTATTAAATGTCGCAATTTGATATTTTTATAAAATTATCTAAATCCTTCTGGGTTACAAATCCCCAAATATAATTACCAAGAATCCCAACATTTTGATATTGTCGGATAGCAAAACTCTGGAACTTTTTGCCTATTACCTTACGTATTTTTTCTTGTTCTAACAACGCATTTTGTTTAAAAATCTTACGACTTTTTTAATATTCATGAATAACTACTGATGGACAATAAATATAATTATGATATTTATTAATACATATATATTTTTTTTAATGCCGATGTGGAGCCTCAAGAGTTATAATTTCATTTTGTTTTTATTTTTTTGCATTTATTGATTAAAAAATTATTTATAAGAATCTCGGATATTGTGTCTTGTAGTATTGTTATTTCGGCCTATATGGCTTGATATTAAATAAATTAATTAATTGGGGTTGTCATAGAATCCAATCATTGTCGCAATCGGTTTTGAAAACTACAAAAAAGGTATATTTGATTTATGAAGTCCAATGTAATTTTTTGTTTAATCGATAAAGAATATAATTCTAGATCGAATATAAAACCGATAACTTACGATTTCACGAGACCAGTGTACTTTTTCTAATGATTGGATTCTATGACAACCCCGAATGAAAAATTAATTTAAAAATGTGTATAAAATATAAACTGGATCATTTAAGGCAATTAAAAAAAACAGATTTATCTAAAACAGATCTATCTATCGGCAGAGCGGCCTCTTTTACGGTATTTAAGTAAAGACAATGACAAAAGTTATGAATCCATTGTTATTAATCAATGGTTTTCGATCTATATAAGTTACAAATTTTATTACGACATCTCAATCCATTAGAATTTTATACAAAAATGTTCATTTAAGGTAAAGTATATATATGTAAGTAGTGGGACTCTTTGATACCTAACTCTGTATATGTGTTGGACAAAAATTAAGAAAAATAAATTATCTTGATTTGTGCATAATATACCTTTTTCAACAATGAAAAGTGTGCTAAATTTTATATAAAATATAGCATAAAGTGTGTTAGTATTTTATAGTATATGTGAAAAAGTAATTTACAAAAATTTTGTGTAAATACTTGATATATGTATTTTGTTTAAATGTATCGTACAAATTTTTGATATTTAAAAAGATTTATGTTTTTAATGAATACCCAAAAAAACCAAACGATATCGAAACGATATCATCTAGGTGATATAAACTATCATATATGATATGGATCTCATATCATAAACAATAGTATTTACGGACTAAATTATAACTTTATCATTTTCACTATCATAATTTCCAATATAAACGATAGTATAATCGCCATGCTATAGATTTTATTCTGAATGCTATTTAATACTAAAAATTATCTGTTACACTACATATTTCACTAAAATAAGACAAAATCCTGAATGAATAGGAAACATAACATACACAAATCATATTTTTCATCTTATTATGATCACATGTACATATTTTGGTACAAATATTTGAATTTTTCAATTCACCGTAAAACTGAAAAAATGTTCGCGTATTTATTATGATAACATAATTTTCAATAAAAAAAATATTATATAATTTATATGTTATACCACTTTCACTATTATATCGTTCTCTAGTTTATTGGGTAATAAAATAAATAATTTTGAAAAATTAAAAAAATATATTTTATTATTCGTATGCACTTCAATAAAATGCTACTAAAAATGTGTATATTTTAACAATTAAATGACAGATATATTCCGATAAATTTATTTTATAATTTTTACATTGTTTATAAATGATAAGCTTAGATGTTTGTTAAAATAAATTACTAAGGGTCCTCATGTAAACTCTTAAATGCCTCGCAAACTGTGCATTTTTACACTCTCGCAAATGAACTGTCAAAAAATTTATGGAAATTCGTTTGCACAACTCCGATAAGTTTGCGCGACAATTTAGACTCGCAAACTTTTTTTTATTGTGCATTTGATTAATCAGCTGCTTTTGTTTACTTTTACTTATGAAAAATAAAAATCAAATAAAATATAAATATTTTGTGAATGTGAAAATTGTGTAACTTTGGAACAGAATGATTGGATTGAATGGCAATGTGTATGGAAACATTAACCAACAGCTAGAACATAAACAAAATCTTCCAAACTATGTATATCATCGTTTGTTCCAAAGATTTAACTTTCATTCAACATTTTTAGAATTTAAATTTATACAATTTGAAAAACTTTTTTTTACAGCATTTGTTGAATTTATTTTATATTTGACATTTTTAACAAATATAAATTTTCTGTGTAAACTTGCACAAAATTGAAAAGGTGGGTTCATGAAACACGTCGCGCAAATTTGCACATTTACACAAATGGGAAACTTAAGCGTTTAAATGAGTACCCTTACAATTGCCTGAAGTAGGGTGCACATTTATATCGATTTAAAAATGTATTATTATTAATTTTTATAACAAGTTCTTAGCAATACTAGAATGGGTCAAAAAGTCAATACGCTTTTGAATGAAACACAACTTTTTGGATAAAAAATTATATTATTTTTCAACATAGTCTCATTTGAGCTCTATGCACTTTTTCCAACGTTTCTCCAATTTTTTGTATCCCTTCCCAAAAATAAGATTTGTTGAGGTCATCAAAATTCAGGTTTGGAAACAAGAAAAAGTCACTGGAAGCTAAATCCGTATAATAGGGCGGAAGAGGGAGCATTTCGTAGCCTAATTCATGGATTTTTGCCATAGGAACTGCACATATATGTACCCTTTTGTGTACCCGATTGTGAGCAATCGCGGCAGCCATCTTGCGGAAAGCTTTCTCATACCTAAGTGATTATTCAAAATTTAAACCACTGAATTATGTGAAAGGCCTATAGCTTCCACAATCTCTCGCAATTTCGATCCCCGATCGGCCAGCACCATATCGTGATTTTTTTCAATTGTATCGGGTGCAGAGACCTCAACTAGTCTCTGAAATTAAGTAAACCACTTGTTTACCATTGATAGTGCAGAGTTTGCAGATGCTTCAACATGCGTACTTAGTTTCGAAAGACATTTGTTCAAATAAGATTGTATATAAAGAAATTTAAACCACTATTAATTATTGTTATTAATTTGAATTATTCTCAATGACCGAATTTTTCTGCTGTTGCTGAAAATTTATTTTCTAGAACCGAACAAATCTATGGATATAATGGAATCATTTTATTAGCAACAAATTTGGTCATCACAACGAATCTAAATATTGTAACTTTAAGAAGAAAACTTATAAAGAAATTCAGGGTGGTTACTAATTTAATTTTCTCAAAGCTTATGTCTTCCTGTACGATTTTTATGTACATCATGTTGCAAACGGACCAGTAGTTTACCGCTGTTATTCTAGGATTAGGATTTGAAGTGTCGTGATGGAAACAAATTAAAATATTTGTAAAAACTGAACTAACACTGTCTATTTCCAATGTTTTGTTCCAATTTTAATGTTATTTTTTATTTTTTATTTTTTTACTTAATAAATATTTCAAAAGTTTGACATCCTGAATTTTTTTCAATATTTTTCCGAAAATTAAATGACCTAAAATAACAAACCCAAAAATGTTTCAAATCATGTATAAAAAACTAGTGTTATAAATCGCACTCTAACTTTCTTAAAATAAATTTATTAGTTATTATTATAATAATAATTATTAAACTCACCTTAATTGTATCAATTCACCCAATTCAGCAGGTAAACTACGTAATTTATTACTGGATACATCTAATGTACGAAGATTAACCAATTGTCCAATGTCAGCTGGTAAACGTAACAAATGATTATCATTTAAATATAAAGCTGTCAAATGTTCAAATTCCCACAATGAAGGGCTTATATTGCGAACGCAGCCTAAATGAAAATAATACCACAATAATAAAATAATAAAAAAATAATTTTAAATTATATTTAATTAAATAATTTCACCTGTTATCTCAATGCCAGTCCAGTTAGATTTTTTGCCAGCTGCAACATCTTCGGGTGACATAAAGATCTGTTGTCTACGATTACCGCTTTCATATTTGTCCTTATTACGAGACATTTTATACAGGTTGCCTAAATTATACAAAAAAATTAAAAACAAATTAAACATTACACATTTTAAAAAGTAGACAAATTTTAATTGCTTAATAAAAAAAGAAACGTTTGGCTTCTTTTTGGAAAAATTATAATACAGAGAACAATTAAACAGAAATTAAAAGAAAGAGAAAAAAAAAATATAAAAAGAAATAAAATTAAACATTTGCTTTAAAAATTTAGTTAATTAATAATTTTGTAAATAATAATTGTAAGTATGAAAAAAATTATAACCTTTCATAATAACCGCCTGATGATAAGCGTCTCTGCAAAAAAAATATTAATAAAGTTTTTGTTGTTTGTTGATTATTAATTTATTAATTGTTGTAGGTTGGTTTAGCTTGATAGTTTTGTGGGGTATTTAATTTTCTTTTTTCTTGTAAAAGTTAAAACAAAAATTTATTCTTTTGATTTTTTGTGGGGTTTGTTTTAAATAAATGTAAAGAATGGATAGATGCTTTTTTGATTGATTGTTTTATTGTTTTTTTTTTTTTTTTATAAGTTGATTGTGTGTTACTAATAAACTACTACTAATGCGAACGAACTTAAATATGTATACAAATTTACAAAACTAAACATTAAATAAAATTTTTGTAGACATAAATATGAGATGTAATATAAACATAAAAAATGAATTTAATAGTAATACTGAAAGTTTATTTTAAATAGTATACACAAATCACTACAATGGAAACTCTACAACGGATAAACTAAGTAAATAAAACAAAATGCATATTACATACATATTTTATTTAAGCTACATTTACACTATATGATTTGAATGTTTATAAATCAAAAAACTATTTAATTTATTAGTCACTCCTCATCTCCTCATCATTCCGCATCTGAGAAGTATTTGTATCAGCTGATAAGCGGATCGTATCAGTTGTTTAAATCAGATACAAACTTACATAGTGTCAAGTTAGCTAATGAATTTATAAATCTATATAAGGGAACTCGGATTTTACTATAAGTAAATTTACTTAAATGAAAGTGGTTCTGTTGAATATTCATATATATATATGCATATCATTAAAACATATAGGATAAAATATCAATACTGTGATGATAAAATAATACATTCTGGAACATAAAAATATGAGAAAGTTTAACAAAAGGATAAGGACAGAAATTCTAAGTTCCTTAACTTATTATGTTTTAAGATGCTTAACAGTATAACTTAGCGATCTCGAAAGTGGGATACCGCCATAATGTAAATTTGAGTAATGAGCAAATCATTTTTCTTTTAAAATGTCAAAATTTTTTTTCGTAAGTGATTTTCGGAAATGGGTCTTATATGGGAGTTATGACCAATTATGGACCGATAGCTATGAACTTAGGTCGCGTGATTTCTTTCTATATGAAACTTATTTTTATAAAATTTTATTTGAATTCCAACATTTTTAAAATATTTCTGCTCGTTAATCTAATATTCGAAAGTCGGACTTGTGGGAGCTATGACCAATTATGAACCGATTGCCATGAAAATAGATCACGTGATTTATTTCCATATGAAACTTATTCATGATGAATTGTATATGGATGCCAAATTTTTTAAGAGATTTATTTATGCTCGTTAAAGTGATTCTTGGAATTGTATATTATATGAGAGCTGTGGTCAGTTATGGATTGATTCGCAAAAAATATTAAATTTGATTTCTTTTATATAAAATATATCTGTGGAGGAATTTGTGTACAACATACCTATAAAATCAGAAATTTATGACAAAAAATACCTTTTTCGGGAGGTTATTTGTATGGGGGCTATGTGAAATAATGGACCGATTTCAACCTTTGTTCTTTGGCGGAATTTTATGTGCCAAATATCTTCATAATTAATACCTATAAATTGATTCTCAGTGTTAGACTAATATTTTTGGACGTTACAAACATCAGCTCAAACGCAATCTACCCTCCGAAGTATGGTGGTGTAAGGTATAAATACGGGAAGTGATAAAAACTTTTGCCAACAACGTCAAATAGTCTCCAATAATATTGCAAAATATTAGAATGATAATAGTCATTGTATCCTTTATATAAAATCAGTAAACCATCATTTTTAAGCTTTGAAATACATTTTTTATGATATTATCGACCAATTCAGAATTAGACATATTTTAGGGTTCTGTGTATAATAACATATTATTTGAATAATCCATATAAATATATAAATGTCTTTGTAAGTTTGTTTGTTTGTTTGTTTATTTGATGGTTTGTTTGAGCATCACGCCTAAACGGCTAAATCAATTTAATTGAAATTTGGAACGTATATAGATCCTTACTTGGAAGCGTCAATAGGCTATAACTTTTTTCAATACTTTTACCAGAAAGGGGGTAAACAGGGCGAAAAGACTGGTAAAATTGGTATCTTAAACAATAATTACTAAACGGCTGAACCGATTTTTACTTCGACAGGGGTAGCGAAGCGCACCGGGTCAAGCTAGTGATTTATATAGCATATTTCATTAATTTCAAAAATGAATAATCAACTACTAAAGTTTGTTAAATTTAATAATTTTTTAAAATACATACTTTGTAATTATTTCTACATTCAAGAATTGATGTAATGGTTCTAAACTAAAATTGAGAATTAACTGAGATCTAACATGTTGGACCAATTTAAAAAAGTTTAAACCATAAGTGAGTACAAAATTACAAATCAATTTCCAAAAAAAATAAAAGAATATTGGAACACACAAAAAAATACAATGACGTCGATACATGGTTAATTAAATACATGGAGATGTATGGGAGGTTGTGAAGAGATGAAGTAATGTCCGAAAAGAAAACACTAACAATAACAAAAGGATTGGTGTTAGGGAATGAGGGCACACAACCGTATAAATGCCACAAATACAGATATAGACACAGCAAAACATAAAAACCGAATTTAAAAAAACAAAAACGTCAAGCAACAATGTAAAAGAAAACAAAAACAAAATAACATTGGAAAAATAAAAGACAAATAAAAAAATTTAAAACAAATAAGAGACATAAACACATACAAAGGTAAAAATCAAGCAGTCGCTTACAACAAAAAAAAAAAAAGACTTTTACAAAAATGTTAATAAAATGGAGAAAATTAAGGGAAAAAATATACTTTTAAATAAGAGTTAAATTACTTATTTACAAAATACGCAAACCTGACTGCATTCAATTTTTGACCCGCAACAAATTAAATAAATTTAACACATACAAAATTATACACACAATTGTTTTCTTATTTTTTTTTTTACAACAAAGAAATACAAAATTTAGTTTTTCTTAATATTTTCACAGCTTTTAATAAAATTTTCGCAGCAATATGTCCGCGTATAAAACGGAAAAACAAAAATGGAGCACCCGCAATTAAAAAAAAGAAAATTATTGACCAGCAACCGCTCTACTGTTATAAACGAATTTTTTTTTTGCAACTTTTTGTTTTCAATCTATAAAATATTTACTTTGAGTAATACATTTAGTTATTTATATTTATTATTATTTTATTGAACAAAAATTATATTTTTCTTTTTCATTAAACTTAACCACACTTTTCAATGTTTTCGTATTTTCTTTCACTCTCTCTCTGACTTTGTGTTTCGTTTATTCTTCAGTGCTCCAACAAATAATAACAACAGTAATAACAATTTGCAGTGTTGCATTTTTTAGGTCTATCATAACACACACACACACAAATCCAACAAACAAAATGAAACAACAAAACTAATCAGAAAAATATTACCACACAAAAAACTATCTAATAGGACTATTATAAGGCAAACAAAAGATATAAAACCAACAAAGATACACAAACAACAATTTGGTTTTAATTAATATTATCTCTTAACAATTGCAAAACATTCACATGCATTTTATTTCTGTTTGTTAAGCTAAATACAATTGCAAAAAACAAAATAAATTCACCTCCACTACAAAAATAATTTATATATATACGATTTTTTAGTTTTATAAATTTTGGCTTTGTTTCTCTTCTCTTCTTTTTTCACTTTTCTTCTTTGCTTCTCGTTTTTTCTATCAAAAAGGTAATGTATGACTTTTACCAAAAACAAAATTTTGGTTTTACGATATTCCAACACAAAATTTACTTGTTTCTTTTGAAATTATTATAATGTATAAACAAAAAATTATTAATTTATATTGTTGTTTTTCACTTTTCCCACTTATTTTTTATGTTTTTTTCTTGTTTTTTTATTAAAAAATGTATTTTTTCTTTTCTGATCGCCGCCACTTTTTCACACTTGGCCGTCATTAGTTTTGTGAGAAACCAAGGCGAATTTATACAAGGTGGAGTCAGTCAATCAGCTGATAACTTTTTTTTTCGCTTTTTGGTTCTAACAGTTGTCAAAGCTTGTGTTTATATTTAAATATCTACATATTCTAAGCTTATTAACAAAATATTTCTTTTTTACATAAATAAGTAAAGACCTCACTATTCAATTATCTACACTATATTAAGTTTTAATACATATTTGTTTAATTTTTAATTTTTGTTTTTTGACATTTGTTAAGACCAATTGTTGTTTTTGTAGAACTGCCACCACCTTGTATGAATTCGCCTTGTGAGAAACGTAATGCGATTTGGAAGCAAACAATTGTGATGCCAGACAAAACAAAGAAATTTGAGATATTAATAGTTGATAATTTAAGTACAGTTTTTGGAGAATTCATACACAATTATTTTGTAGAATAGATACAAATATATAAATTCGTGTTGAACATGTTCAAGGAAATATAAAATGTAAGGAAACTTAATTTCCGATATTTAAAACAAATGGGAAATATTGAAAAACAATAGCTAACAAAATGTATATGTATGTAGTTTTAAAATATGTATAGCAATAAAGTAATGAAATCAATTATATTTATACACATTTCTATATATGTGCTTGCAGACCCGGCGAACTTCGCCTCTCCCCAATTTTAACACTTCAGACAAACTTTAGAGTAAAACTCGATTTTCCAATTTTCCGGAGGGATTTTCCAAAATTTTCTTCCGTAAAAACCTTCTCCACGAAAATACGAACAACTGACCATTTTACAGAAATCGGACTAGCCGTTCTCATTTTATGAATTACTATACATTTTTTACACCATTTTTATATAGGTATATAGATTTTTATTGTTAAAATATGTTTTATTTATTTATAAATTTCTTAATTATGTAGGTATACAAAGTAGGAAAAAGTAATAATAACTAATATTTTCGACCTATGTATAATTGGAATAATTTAAGTGTATATGTATATATTTTATATATTAAACTGTTTTTGTTTGTACTTAACTGGCCTACCTAAATAAAAGCGTCAGGCGGAACGTTTTTTTCCGCTTAGCCTTAACGCTGAAATGTCATACCTAAATAAAAGCGGCAACGCTACGCCAAACAATAAAAACAAGGTTATCAAAAAAATAAATATAACAACCCGGATTATTTAAACAATAAAGTACATTGCAGTATTGGTGTTTCTGATTTTTGTTTCGTGATTTGTAAACTAAAATTTTATCAAAGAAACTACTAATTAAAGTTTAAAAATGTGTTTCTTGCATATTTGTTTCTCCTTTTGTATGTATGTGTTTACATTTGTTGTGTTTTGCAACTAACTTTACTATTAAACGCGCTGTCAAAATCGGATTTTCCAATTGCAAAGCGTTGCCGCTGCGTTATTTCGGTATGCTGCATACAAATTGTATGGGCATGAGAATTTTTGACAAGTAAAAAACGCCTTCCGCTCCAATTTAGGTATACGTGTAATGTGTATAAAAGAAAATTATGGACATTATTTTTAAATTTTGCAAGACTATTATTTTTATTTAAATTTTTTTTTTTTATTTTTAATCTTAACATCTGCAGCAGGCAAGACTTCATCATAAAGGTGGGCTCATGGAGCCCCACTTTGATTAAAATTTTACAACCTATTGACTATGGATCCTTTGTATCCAAATTTTTTTTGCTAAACTGAGATAAAAAAATTTGAAAATAAAGTTTTTATTATTTTAAATAACACTAAGCTAATAATATATAAAATACAAACCCATCTCATTTGATATACATACATATGTATGTATGATTATATGTGTTTGGCATCAATCCAAGTTTTTCAAAATTGTTATAAAAATAAAAACAAATAAATTTCAAGTTTTAATTTGAGACGAAGATCTCTTTTTATTGCAAATAAATATTACCTCGTAAAAGGAATATGTTGCGTATTTAAATAAGATGCACGTAGTGCTTATGTCGAAGACAATTTGACGAGTCTTTTATAATGCTAAAATAACAAGCATAATTTGGTGGCAAACAATATCTAAGGCACCGTTAACGGTTTACTCGCTAGAATCTAGTAAAATACTTCCAGCAAAGATGCATAAAAAGGAAGCAACATAGATTTTAACGTTGTTAAAAATGGTATAATTACCAAATGGATGCAACCTAAACATTGCCGGCCACCTTGCAACACTAACGTGTGTTGTAATGTTAATAGCGTAGATATGGTTTTTAGACAGATCCATAAACTGAATGGTTTTTAGACAGATCCATCAACTGACCATTAAAGGCATTGTTTTCATAAAGAATATAAAAAAATAATACTAGGGTAAATCGTAAATATATTTCAATGAGCTTTTTTTTTTTTTTTTTTTTTTTTTTTTGATGATAACATCGAATTATAGTTAAAATGTTGAATTCATTTGTGTTTAATTCATATATGATGATCAATAGTAATGAAAAGACGAATAATCAAATGACAGCATTAGGTGTTTTAGGAAATCCCGAGTTCGTGAAATACGATTCAAATTGCCTGTCATTAACAGGACCTGTCAGTATCCAGCCGAAAATTGTTCTTTGTGCCAATAATGACCCTAATACGTCTCGTCGAATTTCCGGTAACATAATTCGCGGATACAAATCAGCTCCAATAAGAATATCAACAGGTCGGCTATCGAAAGGATTGGAATCTGCCAAATGAAGATTTGGCAATACTCCTTTAATGTCGGCATTTATAGAAATCGAAGGCAAATTTCCAGATATATCTGGCAAAACAAAGGCCGCTGTATTCAATACTACAGAAGAATCCAAATCAGAGCCGATATTCAGAGAACAAGCCTTTCTCGAAACTACAGAAACCGTATTATTTACTCCAGAAACTTTAGCATTTGCAGAATGCGTTGGAAGTTTAAACCTTTTCCGTAATCGATCACTAACGAATGAACATTCCGAAGCTGAATCAATAAGAGCTCGGATCGGATATCTATTGCCATTATGTAATATATTTACAGTCGCTGTTCCTAACAGAACAGACTGATTTTGACGTGTATGAAATACTTGTCGATTTTGCGTAATATTTGCAGAAGTAGAAGGTTGTTGATAACTTGGTGTTGAGTTAGTGGGTCGAAGAACCTCAGCAGAACTCTGACCGGAAGAAGACGTGGGCCATTCCACGTTTGAATTTTCTATTGGCTCTTGATGAAGCATAGTGTGGTGTCGATTATCGCAAATTAAACAATTATTATTGCTTTTACAACTGCTGACATGATGTGTCCTTGAAAGACAATTAGAACAACAGTTATTTTCGGTCACAGCTAAATTTCTGTCAGTTATGGGAAGACTCTTAAATCGTCGACAAGAGCGTAAAAAGTGAGATTGGTTAGGACATAAAATACAAGAAATATTGGAAGAAGTAACATGGTCAGAAGCTACAGAAGATTTCACGTGGTTTGACTTTGTTTCCAAAACGTTACCCTTAAGATTGTTAAGACAGTCCAATGTCAGAATTCTTTCCGTCAGAAAGTTATCCAAATCTTGCCAAAGGGAAATAGCCGTCTTGTTCTTAACGCTTTGTTCCCAAAGAGAAACTGTCGATGAAGGCAGTCTTTGGATGCATATAAAGACGATAATTGGGTCCCAATTATCCGTAGGCACTTTATAAATAGATAGGGATGTAAGACAACTATTAATTCCGCGTTTTAAAGTCTTAAGTCCGGCACTAGTTTCGTTGTCAAAGGAAGGAAGTCTAAACAAAAATTTTAGTTGGTTGTTTACCAACATACGAGGATTCTCATATGCCATCTTAAGATCTCGCCAGGCTACTTCAAAACCCTCATTACTCAACGGACTTTTCAAAACAATATCTTTAGCTTCACCTTCGGTCTTGCGTATTAAATGGCAAAGACGTTCCACATTACTAAGGCGCGAGCTGTTAATATAAATCGCCGTAAATAAATCTCGAAAGGCCGGCCAAGAATCATAATCCCCTCCAAATGCGTCGACATCGCAAGGGGGTAGTGTCAAAGTATGCCCAGAATTTAAATCCTCCGCTGGCGAATTACTGGCTTTCTGTACCGATTTAAATTTGCTCACCTTCTCATTAATCGCACCTAAACATTGAATATATACTACATATGTGACCTGATATTTAGCCGCAGCTACTTCTGCATCACTAGGCTCTACTGTATTAGAATTCTGCAAAAAATCTAAACATTCCTCATATGTTGTTTTAACTTTCTCCCATAACAGTTTTATTTCTGCGCTCTGAACCTCCAAGGTATAAACATTATGAATGTCCTCAGGACAATTATCAAAATTTGCCTTAAAAGCAATAAGAGCATCCGATGCTCTAATGAATCTATTCAGAGGAGTGACCGGCATTTTCCTTATTCAATTATCGATAGTGCAATTAAATTTAAAATTAATTTAAAAAATATGAAAATTTCAACAAAATATTTCGCGAAACTATGTTATAGTCAAACTGACCGACCGTAGGGTGACCAATACAATTGAAGAAGAAGAATTAACCGTCTATGTATATTTGTTATTGTAATGTACAGATGTAAATCTGTAAACAAAAAATGTACAAAAGAAAATGTAGGAAATACTAATTCTGACAATGACTGCTCTAATTATTGTCCGTATAAACAAATTAAGTTATAAACAAAAGAAATAAATAGTGTTACTAATTTTAAAACTGAAGAATTTAAAGAAATAAAACACAAATGAAATGTGTACGTGCGTTCGCGTTAAAATCAAACGAATTTCAATCACTTCACTTTAGCTCACAATTGAAATATATTTACGTACCTTATTTTATGAAAAATAAATAATAAATATTTTGCCGGTGGACTGTATTATTGCCAAGGGATGGTGGAGTTCAATGATGCCTAAAGATCCAGTTCTCGTTTAAAAATCCGGCTCGAAGGACCAAATGTTTGGCATCAATCCAAGTTTTTCAAAATTGTTATAAAAATAAAAACAAATAAATTTCAAGTTTTAATTTGAGACGAAGATCTCTTTTTATTGCAAATAAATATTACCTCGTAAAAGGAATATGTTGCGTATTTAAATAAGATGCACGTAGTGCTTATGTCGAAGACAATTTGACGAGTCTTTTATAATGCTAAAATAACAAGCATAATTTGGTGGCAAACAATATCTAAGGCACCGTTAACGGTTTACTCGCTAGAATCTAGTAAAATACTTCCAGCAAAGATGCATAAAAAGGAAGCAACATAGATTTTAACGTTGTTAAAAATGGTATAATTACCAAATGGATGCAACCTAAACAATATGCAATATTCTTAATTTGAACTTTCCCCTTTGTTTAGTTATTAATTATTTGAGTTTTAAATTATTTTAGAAACGAAAGCCCAATATGTATTTTATTAACGCTTTATCTTTATGACATTTATACCTTTCTTTTAAATCTTTGTTCGTATATGCCGTTATATTTTTTTATATGCGAATGAAGTATAATGGACATAGCTAATTCCAAAGATGCCACACTTTACTAAAAGCAGTGGGATGAAAAAGGTACTTAAAATATTATTTTCTGCTACAATATTTTCCGTTTCCTATATTTTTATTATACACTTTTTATAAAATGTATAAACAATTAAGTATAAAACATATCGAAAGCTTTGAAAAAACTAATCCACTAGTATATCTACGTGTTATTTAAGACAATTTTACAATATTTTATTAAAATTAAGTACACATATTTTCCGTTTTCTACTTTTTTTAAGTACTACTACTAATTTCCGCTTTTAGTTTTATGTAAAACTTTAATACTAAATTGTGCAAATATGTGCATGCAAAGAATTCCCACCAAATTAAAAGTTTAGTAGTGCTTTTAATTTTTTCTTCAAGCTACAGTAAAAATTTATTAGTGAAAGTGTAATTTTAACATTTAAATAACTTTTATTTGTAGACTACTGTTAAAAGAATAAAATTCAGTGCAAACAATTTAAAATAAAAAGCCTGTCCCATAGTAAAGCCTACCATTTTTTAAATGAACCCCATTTTCACTATAAATATGTTCATTATATTTGTTTACCCTGTTAAGTGTTTTGTTTAGTGTCCAGGTAAATTCTAAGTTAAAGGGGAGCACCAAATTACTAACTAATTAAAGAGGCTAGATAACTATAGGTGTCGTCGAAATGAACTAAAAAGTTATGTTTTCCAATTGTCTCTAAAAATTGTCCAGTAGCTGATGTTGTGATTGTTCTTATAAGAAATACATTATCCATTTCAAGTTTAAGGGAATTTCTTGAACAGCAAAAGTTCATTATTTTTAAATTCAATAAATAAATAGTTCGTTTAATTGATAGATTTTTTGATATTCCATTATTATGTTTTACTTTTGTGAAAACGATATTAATAGTAAAGATCAACATTAATGAGATTCTAAATTTGTATTTGTCGTTAGTAAATTTGAGTTGAGTGAATATTCAATTACATATTTTGTTTAATTAGTATTACAACAGTTTTTTAGATAGTTTTATAATATCTAGAGCAATAATAATACATATGCTGTTTCGTAAGAAAAATTTGAATTCCATAGTTTGTTTAATTAGTACCTACCTATATACTAATAGTATCAGAACATTCCTTAGGTAGGTTGTTCGCCAAATGTTCCTTTTTTAAATAAATAAAATCTATTTTTAAGGTAAGATTTAATTTATATTTTGTATATTATACTAAAAATTTAATTTAAAATTGTCTTATAAAATGATAATTTTAATTGTTCGATTTAAAGTTTCAGATATTTTTTAAAATAAAATTAGCATTATTAGTTAAATTATTATAATCGTCAATCATCCCTAAATAGTTAAATTAGTAAACATCTACTAAAATAATTATGTACCTATACGACCGTAAATGTATCAACATGTTATATTGATACATTTAAAATCTGTTCGATTTTACATCTTCTTGTAGCCGGCCTTTTACCTCCGGCTTTCAATCTAGCCGTTCGACTGAAAGCCGACTTACGGTACAATTAAAAAAACACTTACCAAAGTTAGATGAATATCTAGAAGAAAGAAGTTTAAATTAATTACTGAATTAACATAATGATTTGTATACAATAGTACATTATAACTCATTTTAAATACCATCCAAAAAAACGTAGTCGATCCATCGAACTTGTATTGGTTGTATGCAATCATTCAAATGAAGAGCCATATATTTCAATACTCACGTAAACACATGATATCCAATGACACGATAAGGTAAAAATCATGCATGTTTAACCTAAATCGACCCACTTCATCAGTTGAACTCCTGCATGAACTACATCTTTGTCATGTAATTTTTTGCTGGGAACCTCTGCTTACGGATTCACAGGTTATTATATGGTGTGCCGATAGTGTCACACATTTTTTTCATTTAAAAACATAAAACAAGCCATTTGAATTCTGTTTCAACCATTCTTAATAATTTTTGATTTTCCTTATTCATTTACGCTCCGGAAAGAATGGTGTCAGTCACACTCGGCCAATGAATGTCAATTCGTTTTCTCCGAGAAAGAACTTTCGACAACAGCAGACATCAAATATAATTATTTTATTACAAGAAGCTTTTATCTTCCATTTTTACTTAGTTTTACTTATAACAAAGAAAAATAGTTTTCTTTCCAGTAAATACTGCGAATATTCTGTTTTGTTTTTATATAATTTGCTTTTAAACCACTGTTCGCATATGCCGTTATTTTTATTTCGATGCACATGTTGCCAGAGAAATATAAGAAAGAAAAGAAAGAACATAGATAATATCAAAGATGCCAGACTCTACTAAAAACAGTTGTATCAAAAAGGTATTATGTACACAAATATTTAAAAGGTATTATATTTTCCGGTACAATATTTTCCGTTTCCTATATTTTATTGAACTTTTTATAAATTAAATGAATCTTGATGTTGAAAAAACTTCTAGAATATTAATAATAATGATTGTTACATGATTATTATTGCAGAAAACATTTATGTAAACATTTTTAACTAAAACTCTAAATAATTACCTTTTCCGTTTCCTACTTTTTTTTGTAGTATATACTACTACTCCATTTTCGCTTTTGGTTTAAGTAGTTTTTTTAATACCAAATTGTACAAATAAGTGTACGCATAGATTTCCCACCTAATTGAATGACAATAGCCAAGTGCCGTTATTTTTTCCTACAACACTACAAGTTTATTATAGAGTGCAAGTGAAAATTAATAAATTTGTTTAGTAAAACACTAATTGCAATAGTTTAAATAAGTAAAATGTATAGACCACCGTTATGTGTGTTTAATGAAAGTCAAGTGCTTGTTGATCAAATTAAGTTTAGTGAGAAAAATGAAAATATGTAAAAGCCAACCATTAGAAATGCTACCATTTGTTAAATAAAATATTAACAATTTTGTTAATTTAGAGCCTATAGGTTTATTATATATAATATTTAGTTTAAATTGTATGTAGTGGTGTCAAAGTTGAAAGTGTTAATGATAGTTTTGTTAATAAATTAATATTCAATGTTTCAATTTAAGTCCAATAAGTCTTGAGACAGGCAATAATTTCTATTTATAAAGGGTGCTCCCAATTGCAATGTCATACGTGCATACATATGCACATACTTGCATAATTAAAAGGATAGCAACTAATTGTTTGTTAGAAATAAATTAACAAACTTGGCTACTTAAATTTATTTGTAAAAATTTGCCAATTAAATAAAATTTTCCTTAATTTTCGCAAATGCATTCATTAAATATTTTTTAAAAGTGTTAATACCTATATTTCATAAAAATTTTCTAACTCCAATTGCAATATTTTGATAAACAAATTTAGTTTGAAATTAAAAATTATGCTTTGTATTTCTTTCAGATTTTTATTATGAAACAATTTATCCATCAATAATTTGGTAACAAAAATGTTCAGATCTGGGTTAATTTAAAATCTTTGCCTTTCTACATACATATGTATATGGTTGCTATTTCGAACATTTTAAGTAAAATGTTGTCCAATTTTGCTTATATAATCAGCATTTAGTACAATTATACGAATATTTTTTGACCCTGGGAGCACCGAAAATCGGAAAACTTCATCCTAATATCCATTATTTTTCTACATATGTATACGGTTGAGTATTCCATTAAGATTTGTTTAATTAGCATATACCTACATATTTTATTATAACATTCCTTAGGCAGTTTTTTAATTAATGGTAGTAGTAATAGGCAGTTGTTTAGGAAAAATTTAAGCATTTCGTCGTGTTTTTGAAAGGTAAGCTTTTTTTAAATTAATTTTTTTATTTAAAAATCAAATCCAATCAAAGATGGATTATATTAAATTTGTTTAACAAAATTTTAAAAACGATTCAAATTATTTAAAGCAAGTATTGAGCTGTGCCTTATCTTATATACCCTTCACCAAAGTATAATTTATGAAGAAGATTGATTGCAAACAATTTTGTTTTTGGTAAATTTTTTTTTTTTTCTGAAAAACAAAAAAATGTCTGAAAATATTTTGTTTCTTACCACTCATAACATTATATAGCTTTCACTTTAAAATACTTTATATGGCGAAAAAAAATTGTTGTTCAAATGTCTAAATGTCTTGGCTGAAATACTTTTTCCAAAACCCTCAGTTATCCTACGCACCCAAATATGGTATCAATATATTATTAGAGGAAAAAAAGCTTATATCTCAGCCATTTTTTCGATTTTCCATGGCAAAATTTTATTTGATTCGAAAAGAATTTCTGATTTAATATTTGTTTCAATTTTTTATCAGCAAAATTTTACAATTATTGCAAACTTGGCGAAAATTTACTAATTTCTTAAGAACTCGTAAAGAGCTCCAAATTGCTTTAATGAAAGCCTTTAGCATTACATCAGTTTTTCAGATAGTTTTATAATAACTTGAGCAATATAATATATATACGCTGTTTTTTAGGAAAAATTTAAATTTTTGGAATTTATAATATTGAGTATGCCATTCCGTAGTTTGTTTAATTAGTATATACAAATAGTATCAGAACATTCCTTAGGTAGGTTAAACATAATTACTGGGAATTTCCGCAGCATTTGCATTTTTAAATAAATAAAATCTATTTTAAAGGTTTAATTTATATTTTGTAGACCTTATATTTCAAATTGTTCGATTTTAAGTTTCAGAAATTTTGTATTCTTTATTTAAATGATACCTATTTAAATATTTTTTAAAATAAAATTGGCATTATGTTAGTGAAATTATTCACCCTTATTGTGGTTGGCTTAAACGTCTTACGTTTTGTACTAGATTAAAGATAAAATGCAAACTGTTTCTTTAATCTAGTACGAAACTGTCGTGGGCGTATGACGTTTACGCCAACCACGATAAGGATGATTATAATCTTAAATCATCCCCAAAGAGTTAAATTAGTAAACATCTACTTAAATAATTATGTACCTATACGATCGTAAATGTATTAACATGTTATATTGATACATTTAAAATCTGTTCGGTTTTACATCTTGTAGCCGGCTTTTACCTCCGGAGTATGTCTTAATTGCCGGCTTTCAGTCTAGCCGTTCGACTGAAAGCCGGCTTACGGTACAATTAAAAAAAAAACACTTTTACCAATGTTAGATGAATATCTAGAAGAAAGAAGTTTAAATTAATTGCTTAATTAACATATTGATTTGTATACAATAATAGTACATTATATAACACATTTTAAATACCATCCTAAAAAACGTAGTCGATCCATCGAACTTGCATTGGTTGTATGCAATCATTCAAATGAAGAGCCATATATTTAAATTCTCGGATAAACACATGATATCCAATGACACGTTATGGTAAAAATCATGCATGTTTCGCCAAAATCGAACCACTTCATCAGTTGAACTCCTCATGAACTACATCTTTGTCATGTAATTTTTTGCTGGGAACCTCTGTTATATGGTGTGCCGATATGTGTCCCACATTTTTTTTTCATTTAAGAGTATAAAACAAGCCATTTGAATTCAGTTTCAACCATTCTTAATAATATTTGATTTTCCTCGTTCATGTACGCTCCGGAAAGAACGGTGTCAGTCACACTCGTATAATGAATGTCAATTCGTTTTCTCCGAGGAAGAACTTTCGACAACAGCAGACATCAAATATAATTATTTTATTACAAGCTTTTATCTTTCATTTTTACTTAGTTTTACTTATAACAAAGAAAAATTGTTTTCTTTCCAGTAAATACTGCGAATATTCTGTTTTGTTTTTATATAATTTGCTTTTAAACCACTGTTCGCATATGCCGTTATTTTTATTTCGATGCACATGTTGCCAGAGAAATATAAGAATAAAAAGAAAGAATGTAGATAATTTCAAAGATGCCAGACTCTACCAAAAACAGTTGTATCAAAAAGGTATTATGTACACAAATATTTAAAAGGTATTATATTTTCCGGTACAATATTTTCCGTTTCCTATATTTTATTAAACTTTTTATATATAAAATTAATCTTGATGTTGAAAAAACGTCTAAAATATTAATAATAATGATTGTTACATGATTATTATTACAGTAAACATTTTTAACTAAAACTCTAAATAATTACCTTTTCCGTTTCCTACTTTTTTTTAGTAGTATGTACTACTACTCTCTTTTTGCTTTTGGTTTAAGTAGTTTTTTAATACCAAATTGTACAAATAAGTGTACGCATAGATTTCCCACCTAATTGAATGACAATAGCCAAGTGCCGTTATTTTTTCCTACAACACTACAAGTTTATTATAGAGTGCAAGTGAAAATTAATAAATTTGTTTAGTAAAACACTAATTGCAATAGTTTAAATAAGTAAAATGTATAGACCACCGTTATGTGTGTTTAACGAAAGTCAAGTGTTTGTTGATAAAATGGAGTTTAGTGAGAAAAATGAAAATATGTAAAAGCCAACCATTAGAAATGCTACCATTTGTTAAATAAAATATTAACAATTTTGTTAATTTAGAGTCTATAGGTTTATTATATATAATATTTAGTTTAAATTGTATGTAGTGGTGTCAAAGTTGAAAGTGTTAATGATAGTTTTGTTAATAAATTAATATTCAATGTTTCAATTTAAGTCCAATAAGTCTTGAGACAGGCAATAATTTCTATTTAGAAAGGGTGCTCCCAATTACAATGTCATACGTGCATACATATGTACATACTTGCATACTTAAAAGGATAGCAACTAATTGTTTGTTAGAAATAAATTAACAAATTTGGCTACTTAAATTTATTTGTAAAAATTTGCCAATTAAATAAAATTTTCGTTAATTTTCGCAAATCATATTTTTCATCTCATTCATATTGCATATGCATATTTTGTTGCAAATATTTGAAAATTTTAGATATTGCATACAAGAGAATTCACCATAAAACTGAAAAAAAGATTGGACTGTTTATTACCTACAATTTAAATGATTTGATGTTAATTTTGTCTTCATATTTCTTGTGTTGCTTGAAATTTTTTAATTTAAATTATTTTTCTGTTTGAAGTTTTTTTCAAATGTTTGTCGTTTTTTTATTTATTTATTGGAAGCAAAATATTTTAAAACTATATTTTGATAATATAGTTTTCAATAATAAAATATGATATTATAATCGTCCCCATAAAGTAATACCGTTTTTACTATCATATCGTTTTCTGGTTTATTGGGGATCTGGGTTAATTTAAAATCTTTGCCTTTCTACATACATATGTATGTGGTTGCTATTTCGAACATTTTAAGTAAAATGTTGTCCAATTTTGCTTATATAATCAGCATTTAGTACAATTATACGAATATTTTTTGACCCTGGGAGCACCAAAAATCGGAAAACTTCATCCTAATATCCATTATTTTTCTACATATGTATACGGTTGAGTATTCCATTAAGATTTGTTTAATTAGAATATACCTACATATTTTATTATAACATTCCTTAGGCAGTTTTTTAATTAATGGTAGTAGTAATAGGCAGTTGTTTAGGAAAATTTAAGCATTTCGTCGTGTTTTTGAAAGGTAAGCTTTTTTTAAATTAATTTTTTTATTTAAAAATCAAATCCAATCAAAGATGGATTATATTAAATTTGTTTAACAAAATTTTAAAAACGATTCAAATTATTTAAAGCAAGTATTGAGCTGTGCCTTATCTTATATACCCTTCACCAAAGTATAATTTATGAAGAAGATTGATTGCAAACAATTTTGTTTTTGGTAAATTTTTTTTTTTCTGAAAAACAAAAAAATGTCTGAAAATATTTTGTTTCTTACCACTCATAACATTATATAGCTTTCACTTTAAAATACTTTATATGGCGAAAAAAAATTGTTGTTCAAATGTCTAAATGTGTTGGCTGAAATACTTTTTCCAAAACCCTCAGTTATCCTACGCACCCAAATAAGGTATCAATATATTATTAGAGGAAAAAAAGCTTATATCTCAGCCATTTTTTCGATTTTCCATGGCAAAATTTTATTTGATTCGAAAAGAATTTCTGATTTAATATTTGTTTCAATTTTTTATCAGCAAAATTTTACAATTATTGCAAACTTGGCGAAAATTTACTAATTTCTTAAGAACTCGTAAAGAGCTCCAAATTGCTTTAATGAAAGCCTTTAGCATTACATCAGTTTTTCAGATAGTTTTATAATAACTTGAGCAATATAATATATATACGCTGTTTTTTAGGAAAAATTTAAATTTTTGGAATTTATAATATTGAGTATGCCATTCCGTAGTTTGTTTAATTAGTATATACAAATAGTATCAGAACATTCCTTAGGTAGGTTAAACATAATTACTGGGAATTTCCGCAGCATTTGCATTTTTAAATAAATAAAATCTATTTTAAAGGTTTAATTTATATTTTGTAGACCTTATATTTCAAATTGTTCGATTTTAAGTTTCAGAAATTTTGTATTCTTTATTTAAATGATACCTATTTAAATATTTTTTAAAATAAAATTGGCATTATGTTAGTGAAATTATTCACCCTTATTGTGGTTGGCTTAAACGTCTTACGTTTTGTACTAGATTAAAGATAAAATGCAAACTGTTTCTTTAATCTAGTACGAAACTGTCGTGGGCGTATGACGTTTACGCCAACCACGATAAGGATGATTATAATCTTAAATCATCCCCAAAGAGTTAAATTAGTAAACATCTACTTAAATAATTATGTACCTATACGATCGTAAATGTATTAACATGTTATATTGATACATTTAAAATCTGTTCGGTTTTACATCTTGTAGTCGGCTTTTACCTCCGGAGTATGTCTTAATTGCCGGCTTTCAGTCTAGCCGTTCGACTGAAAGCCGGCTTACGGTACAATTAAAAAAAAAACACTTTTACCAATGTTAGATGAATATCTAGAAGAAAGAAGTTTAAATTAATTGCTTAATTAACATATTGATTTGTATACAATAATAGTACATTATATAACACATTTTAAATACCATCCTAAAAAACGTAGTCGATCCATCGAACTTGCATTGGTTGTATGCAATCATTCAAATGAAGAGCCATATATTTAAATTCTCGGATAAACACATGATATCCAATGACACGTTATGGTAAAAATCATGCATGTTTCGCCAAAATCGAACCACTTCATCAGTTGAACTCCTCATGAACTACATCTTTGTCATGTAATTTTTTGCTGGGAACCTCTGTTATATGGTGTGCCGATATGTGTCCCACATTTTTTTTTTCATTTAAAAGTATAAAACAAGCCATTTGAATTCAGTTTCAACCATTCTTAATAATATTTGATTTTCCTCGTTCATGTACGCTCCGGAAAGAACGGTGTCAGTCACACTCGTATAATGAATGTCAATTCGTTTTCTCCGAGGAAGAACTTTCGACAACAGCAGACATCAAATATAATTATTTTATTACAAGCTTTTATCTTTCATTTTTACTTAGTTTTACTTATAACAAAGAAAAATTGTTTTCTTTCCAGTAAATACTGCGAATATTCTGTTTTGTTTTTATATAATTTGCTTTTAAACCACTGTTCGCATATGCCGTTATTTTTATTTCGATGCACATGTTGCCAGAGAAATATAAGAATAAAAAGAAAGAATGTAGATAATTTCAAAGATGCCAGACTCTACCAAAAACAGTTGTATCAAAAAGGTATTATGTACACAAATATTTAAAAGGTATTATATTTTCCGGTACAATATTTTCCGTTTCCTATATTTTATTAAACTTTTTATATATAAAATTAATCTTGATGTTGAAAAAACGTCTAAAATATTAATAATAATGATTGTTACATGATTATTATTACAGAAAATATTTATGTAAACATTTTTAACTAAAACTCTAACTAATTACCTTTTCCGTTTCCTACTTTTTTTAGTAGTATGTACTACTACTCTCTTTTTGCTTTTGGTTTAAGTAGTTTTTTAATACCAAATTGTACAAATAAGTGTACGCATAGATTTCCCACCTAATTGAATGACAATAGCCAAGTGCCGTTATTTTTTCCTACAACACTACAAGTTTATTATAGAGTGCAAGTGAAAATTAATAAATTTGTTTAGTAAAACACTAATTGCAATAGTTTAAATAAGTAAAATGTATAGACCACCGTTATGTGTGTTTAACGAAAGTCAAGTGTTTGTTGATAAAATGGAGTTTAGTGAGAAAAATGATAATATGTAAAAGCCAACCATTAGAAATGCTACCATTTGTTAAATAAAATATTAACAATTTTGTTAATTTAGAGCCTATAGGTTTATTATATATAATATTTAGTTTAAATTGTATGTAGTGGTGTCAAAGTTGAAAGTGTTAATGATAGTTTTGTTAATAAATTAATATTCAATGTTTCAATTTAAGTCCAATAAGTCTTGAGACAGGCAATAATTTCTATTTATAAAGGGTGCTCCCAATTGCAATGTCATACGTGCATACATATGTACATACTTGCATACTTTAAAGGATAGCAACTAATTGTTTGTTAGAAATAAATTAACAAATTTGGCTACTTAAATTTATTTGTAAAAATTTACCAATTAAATAAAATTTTCCTTAATTTTCGCAAATGCATTCATTAAATATTTTTTAAAAGTGTTAATACCTATATTTCATAAAAATTTTCTAATTCCAATTGCAATATTTTGAAAAACAAATTTAAGTTGAAAGTAAAAGTTATGCTTTGTATTTCATTCAGATTTTTATTATGAAACAATTCATCCATCAATTACTTGGTAACAAAAATGGTTAGATCTGGGTTAATTTAAAATCTTTGCCTTTCGACATACATATGTATACGGTTGCTATTTCGATAATTTTAAAATGTTGTCCAATTTTGCTTATATAATCAGCATTTAGTACAATTATACGAATATTTTTTGACCCTGGGAGCACCGAAAATCGGAAAACTTCATCCTAATATCCATTATTTTTCTACATATGTATACGGTTGAGTATTCCATTAACATTTGTTTGTTTAATGAGCATATATCTAGATATTTTATTATAACATTCTTTAGGCAGTTTTTTAATTAATGGTAGCAGTAATAGGCAGTTGTTTAGGAAAAATTTAAGCATTTCGTCGTGTTTTTGAAAGGTAAGCTTTTATTAAATTAATTTTTTTATTTAAAAATAATTAAAAGATGGATTACATCAAATTTGTTTAACAAAATTTTAAAAACGATTCAAATTATTTAAAACAAGTAGTGAGCTATGCCTAATCTTATATACCCTTCACCAAAGTATAATTTAAGAAGAAGATTGCAAACAATTTTTGGAGAAAAAAACAATTTTGTTTTTGTTAAATTTTTTTTTTTCTGTAATTTCTGTGAACATATCGCACTGGCTCCTCTAAAGATAGTCAACTCAAAATTTTTCAGTTTTCACTTTTTGCAAGAAATCGATGTACAGTGATCATACCTACCAACTGTAAAAATCTTACATCATTTTCTCTACTCATTCAGCAAAAAATACAGTTGTATCCGTCTTCAACTTTCATTGTAATGTATTAAAACAAAAACAGTTTTTTGTCTCTACTGAAAATTTTTAAATTTTGAGTTGACTGTCTTTTGAGGAACTAGTGCGATATTTTGTTTGCTTTCGTCGATATCGGTAACAAATGGTTACTATTGACAGAACTTTTAACTCTTATAAGTCGGGTTAAAGTACAAAACGCTGTCAAAAGTTATCAATTGTTATCGATATCGGCGAAACATATACCATTTTTTTTACTCATTATTGACGACACCAAATAGAATAAGGGCGAATAGGTAAAAAGTTGTGATTTTTTCCTTATATCTCAGTATGTCGAATTTCACGAATTTAAATAGCAACTGAACCAGGACTATATTGGTAAGAAAGTTACTTGGGGGTTTCGGAAAGTAGATTTCAATAGACAGACGGAAATGGCTATATCGACTCCGCTATCTATAACGATCCAGAATATACATATATACTTAATTGAGTTGCAAAATAAAAGTATAGAAGTTACAAACGGAATGACAAACTTATAGTACATAACTCTTACCACTCATAACATTATATATCTTTCACTTTAGAATACTTTTTTTGTTATTTGGCGAAAAAATTTGTTGTTCTGAAATTAGCCCATTATCGATTCAAATGTGTAAATGTGTTGGCTGAAATATGGTATAAATATATTATTAGAGGAAAAAATTGGATAATGAGGTTTTTGCTTATATCTCAGCCTTTTTTTTTTGATATTCCATGGCAAAATTATATTTGATTCGAAAAGAATTTCTGATTTAATATTTCAATTTTTTTTTTAAATTTTTTATTAGTAAAATTTTACAATTTTTGCAAACTTGGCGAAAATTTACTAATTTATTAAAAGCTCGTAAAGAGCTCCAAATTCATTTATTGAAAGCCTTTAGCATTACATCAGTTTTTCAGATAGTTCTATAATAACTAGAGCAATAATAATATGCTGTTTTGTAGGAAAAATTTTAATTTTTGGAATTTATAATATTGAGTATGCCATTCCATAGTTTGTTTAATTAGTATATACAAAAAGTATCAGAGCATTCCTTAGGTAGGTTAAACATAATGGCGCTTTTCGCAGCATTTGCATTTTTAAATAAATAAAATCAATTTTAAAGGTTTAATTTATATTTTGTAGACCTTATATTTCAAATTGTTCGATTTTAAGTTTCAGAAATTTTGTATTCTTTATTTAAATGATACCTATTTAAATATTTTTTAAATAAAATTGGCATTATGTTAGTGAAATTATTCACCCTTATTGTGGTTGGCTTAAACGTGTTACGCCTACGACTGTTTTGTACTAGATTAAAAATAAAATGCAAACTGTTTCTTTAATCTAGTACGAAACTGTCGTGGGCGTATGACGTTTACGCCAACCACGATAAGGATGATTATAATCTTAAATCATCCCCAAAGAGCTAAATTAGTAAACATCTACTTAAATAATTATGTACCTATACGATCGTAAATGTATTAACATGTTATATTGATACATTTAAAATCTGTTCGGTTTTACATCTTGTAGCCGGCTTTTACCTCCGGAGTATGTCTTAATTGCCGGCTTTCAGTCTAGCCGTTCGACTGAAAGCCGGCTTACAATTAAAAAAAAACACTTTTACCAATGTTAGATGAATATCTAGAAGAAAGAAGTTTAAATTAATTGCTTAATTAACATAATGATTTGTATACAATAATAGTACATTATATAACACATTTTAAATACCATCCTAAAAAACGTAGTCGATCCGTCGAACTTGCATTGGCTGAATGCAGTCATTCAAATGAAGAGCCATATATATAAATTCTCGGATAAACACATGATATCCAATGACACGTTATGGTAAAAATCATGCATGTTTCACCTAAATCAAACCACTTCATCAGTTGAAATCCTGCAGGAACTATATCTTTTTCATGTAATTTTTTGCTGGGAACCTCTGATTTCGGATTCACAGGTTATTCTATGGTGTGCCGATATGTGTCCCACATTTTTTTTTCATTTAAGAGTATAAAACAAGCCATTTGAATTCAGTTTCAACCATTCTTAACAATTTTTTATTTTCCTCGTTCATGTACGCTCCGGAAAGAATGGTGTCAGTCACACTCGTCTAATGAATGTCCATTCGTTTTCTTCGAGAATGAACATTCGACAATAGCACACATCAAATATAATTATTTTATTACAAGCTTTTATCTTTCATTTTTACTTAGTTTTACTTATAACAAAGAAAAATTGCTTTCTTTCCTGTAAATACTGCGAATATTCTGTTTTGTTTTTATATAATTTGCTTTTAAACCACTGTTCGCATATGCCGTTATTTTTATTTCGATGCACATGTTGCCAGAGAAATATAAGAATAAAAAGAAAGAATGTAGATAATTTCAAAGATGCCAGACTCTACCAAAAACAGTTGTATCAAAAAGGTATTATGTACACAAATATTTAAAAGGTATTATATTTTCTGGTACAATATTTTCCGTTTCCTATATTTTATTAAACTTTTTATATATAAAATTAATCTTGATGCTGAAAAAACGTCTAAAATATTAATAATAATGATTGTTACATGATTATTATTACAGAAAATATTTATGTAAACATTCTTAACTAAAACTCGAAATAATTACCTTTTCCGTTTCCTACTTTTTTTAGTAGTATGTACTACTATTCTCTTTTTGCTTTTGGTTTAAGTAGTTTTTTTAATACCAAATTGTACAAATAAGTGTACGCATATATTTCCCACCTAATTGAATGACAATAGCCAAGTGCCGTTATTTTTTCCTACAACACTACAAGTTTATTATAGAGTGCAAGTGAAAATTAATAAATTTGTTTAGTAAAACATTAATTGCAATAGTTTAAATAAGTAAAATGTATAGACCACCGTTATGTGTGTTTAATGAAAGTCAAGTGCTTGTTGGTAAAATGGAGTTTAGTGAGAAAAATGAAAATATGTAAAAGCCAACCATTAGAAATGCTACCATTTGTTAAATGAAATATTAACAATTTTGTTAATTTAGAGCCTATAGGTTTATTATATATAATATTTAGTTTAAATTATATGTTGTGGTGTCAAAGTTGAAAGTGTTAATGATAGTTTTGTTAATAACTTAATATTCAATGTTTCAATTTAAGTCCAATAAGTCTTGAGACAGGCAATAATTTCTATTTAGAAAGGGTGCTCCCAATTACAATGTCATACGTGCATACATAAGTACATACTTGCATACTTAAAAGGATAGCAACTAATTGTTTGTTAGAAATAAATTAACAAATTTGGCTACTTAAATTTATTTGTAAAAATTTGCCAATTAAATAAAATTTTCGTTAATTTTCGCAAATGCATTCATTAAATATTTTTTAAAAGCGTTAATATATTTCATAAAAATTTTCTAATTCCAATTGCAATATTTTGAAAAACAAATTTAAGTTGAAAGTAAAAATTATGCTTTGTATTTCATTCAGATTTTTATTATGAAACAATTTAATCATTATTTGGTAACAAAAATGGTTAGATCTGGGTTAATTTAAAATCTTTGCCTTTCTACATACATTTGTATACGGTTGCTAAATAAAATACAATTTTTTTTAAATAAAATTTTGTCCAATTTTGTTTATATAATCAGCATTTAGTAGAATTATACGAATATTTTTAGACCCTGGATGCACCGAAAATCGGAAAAGTTCATCCTAATATCCATTATTTTTCTACGTATGTATACGGATGAGTATTCCATTAACATTTGTTTGTTTAATTAGCCTATACCTAGATATTTTATTATAACATTCCTTAGGCAGTTTTTTAATTAATGGTAGTAGTAATAGTCAGTTGTTTAGGAAAAATTTAAGCATTTCGTCGTGTTTTTGAAAGGTAAGCTTTTATTAAATTAATTTTTTTATTTAAAAATAATTAAAAGATGGATTACATCAAATTTGTTTAACAAAATTTTAAAAACGATTCAAATTATTTAAAACAAGTAGTGAGCTATGCCTAATCTTATATACCCTTCACCAAAGTATAATTTAAGAAGAAGATTGCAAACAATTTTTGGAGAAAAAAACAATTTTGTTTTTGTTAAATTTTTTTCTGTAATTTGTGTGAACATATTTTGTTTGCTTAAAAAAATTGTTTGTATGAACAAAATTTTGGTGAAAAAAACGTTAGGTTAAAAATATTTTTTCCAATTTTGACCCATTGTCGGTGCGGATTTATCATTAGATAACCACCATTTTGTTTATCTATGTTAATTACTTAATAATCAAAATATATAAAAAAAATCACCCTTATTTTATTTTGCGTCGTTGACATCGTCGTCGATATTCAGTCAAAAAATGGTATAAGTTTCATCGATATCGGTAACAAATGGTTACTATTGACAGAATTTTAAACTCTTATAAGTCGGGTTAAAGTACAAAACGCTGTCAAAAGTTATGAATTGTTATCGATATCGGCGAAACATATACCATTTTTTGACACCAAATAGAATAAGGGTGAATAGGTGAAAAGTCGTTATTTTTTACTTATATCTCAATATGTCGAATTTTCCGAATTTAAATGGCAACTGAACCAGGACTATATTGGTAAGATAGTTACTTGGGGGCTTCGGGAAAGTAGATTTCAATAGACAGACGGAAATGGCTATATCGACTCCGCTATCTATAACGAAATTATAATTATAGAAATTACAAACGGAATGACAAACTTATAGTACATAACTCTTACCACTCATAACATTATATATCTTTCACTTTAGAATACTTTTTTTGTTTTTATTTGGCGAAAAAATTTGTTGTTCTGAAATTAGCCCATTATCGATTTAAGTATCTAAATGTGTTAGCTGAAATACTTTTTCCAAAACCCCCATTTATCCTATGGCCCCAAATATGGTATAAATATATTATTAGAGGAAAAAAATGTATAATGAGGATTTGGCTTATATCTCAGCCATTTTTTTGATTTTCCATGAAAAGAATTTCTGATTTAATATTTGTTTCAATTTTAAATTTTTTATAAACAAAAAATTTTACAATTATTGCAAATTTGTCGAAAATTTACTAATTTATTAAGAGCTCTTAAAGAGCTCCAAATTGCTTTAATGGAATCCAGTGATTTGTATACCATCGTAAAAATCCCTTAATAAAATCTCAACAATTAATATTTATATATAGTATATAGGTTTTTTTTATATTTTCCAAGAAATATGATATATATTTTTCTGTTATTTCGAGTGCATTTAAAATATAGAAATATGTTTCAATATCTTTTATTATAAGTTATCTTAACTTAACTGTAACTTAAAGAAAAATCAAAAACATACATATATTTATTTATGTGGTAAATAATCTTATATCTCTGAACAGAATTTAAAATTCTTAAAAAACGTAAAAAATTTAAACATATAATTAGTTGTTAGAGTATATTGTAAAATATATTAAAATAGAAAAACACAAAATTTTAATGAAAAAGAAAAAAAAAAAAAATATAAATTTAAAACTCTTTAACCAAATTACAAAATTGTTTTTTTTTTCAAACAGCAAATATTATCGAAACTCTACTATATTAGATATTAACGTATGTATATATAAACTATATACATTTAGAGACACATAAATTATTTACATTTATAAATAATGACAGACATTTTTTGTTTAGTTTAAATTTTGATATTATTACATATAAATAAGTATATCATCTTTTTGTTTATTTTTTAAGGAATTAGTCCTGGGTATCACATTTCTCCAAGATATCATACGACATTCTAAAATATAAAACAAAAATATGTAAATATGTAAAATTTATGAATTTCTTTCATTTTAAGAATTTCTAAACAATGTTTCCGTTTGGATGCCATTGTTCGTTCTGTTTAATATTTTTACATTTTAATACGTTTAAAGTACTTAAGTACTTTTTTGTTTATTTAAATAATAGTCTTTTTACATACAACTGTATTTTTTAAAATCAAATAAGAAACTTTTCTATTTGAAATACTTTTTCTTGAAGAGAGATTTTGTTTAAAATATAAGCTAGAGGTTGTTAATGGAAAAAATTGTTAGGTCTAGGGGTTTTTGCAGAAGTTGTTTAAAAATATTTAATTTTAAGTGTTTTTTAACATTTTCTTTTTTTTTTTGTCTATATTTTTTTTTTTTAAATTTATTTGTATCTTAAAACTTGATATTAATTCTTAATTTAATAAATTACAAAATACTTTATATTGTTTTAAATACTTAGTTATTTATAAATTATCGAAATTTAATTTTTTAAATCTTACAAAATATCATTCCTATTTTATATACAATATTTACTGCGGCAGAAGCTGGCACAAAGTATAAACAAATTTAGATAATTGAAATTTCTCAACTTTTTACATGTTCTTCAAAAGAAACAATTCTAGCGAGAGTACCTATAGAAATAATTATCCCTAAATCAAATTCTTCTATTCTCCTATCTACAACTCATGTTAAACAACTCCTTTAAGCACTAGTTCTCCAATAATAATTGCTAGTTCTAGATATTCTAAAATATCTCTCGCTAATTTAAGTACTCCTTTAGAAGGAACTCTGGTTAAAAATTGTCTATAAAAAAAGTTCACATTGAGTCTCTCATAAAAAAAAAATTCTAGGTATGATTGTAAATTCAGCAATAATAGAGAGAGCATCACTGCGAAAAAATCATATTTGTTACCACTGCTTTATGTGAAATGAGTTTTAATGCTAAATAGTCGGTAAAATTTTGCAACCACCTCAAAAATGCAAAAACTTTCAGATCACAGAATTTTTGACCAACAAATTTGCTGCAATTACGAACACACCCGCCCTCTTTGTAACTCAATGTCTGCAATAGAAACAACTCTTACTGTCTTGCTAGCTATAAAAACATCATAGCTTATTTTCTCTTTTAAACACACAATTCAATATCACGTTTTTATGGAAATGGAAGAAATTCGTATATGTTCTAGAGAAAATATCATGTTATCTTTAAATGCTTACTAGACTACTCAACTTCTTACCAGCTTTGTCGTCAATTGCCTACAACTTCGATTATAATAATCTCAGCTCAATCTCTTAGATCACATCATTTGTTATTATCGCATTTCAAAAATCATCAAACATATATTGTTCTATTAGCATGTCAATGTCCTGCTAGTTAGAATTTTCCGCAAATTCATTAATCGAAATGGTCATTTTTTCCTCATCATCACCACTATCCTCCTCGTCGTCCATCTCGTCATCGTCCTCATCATCACAGTCATCATCGTGCTCATAACTACTGGCATGATCGACATTCTGCATTATGCCTCCAACACAGCCAGAATTATTCAAACCACCTGGGCCGGCAGAGCCACCACCATCTGATGTGAGGGAATTATTTAAGCTATTCGAAACAATAGTTGAACCAGCAACTGTTGTACCCTGTTGTTGGTTACCATCTTGACGGTTTGGTAAATTAATATTCACAATGTTTTCTGACATGCCTTGCATTGCATTCATGTCTCCACCGCCGTCGACTTTCTCCTGTTTGATGGCAATATTTTGCAACTCCATAAGTTCCATGGGAGATCTTGTTTTGTAATGAGTTCTAATGTGTTTTGACAAATGATCGCTGCGCATAAATTTCTTATTGCATTCGGGACACTGGAAGCGTTTTTCGCCTGTATGCGTTCTTCGATGTCTTTGTAATTCATCGGATCTGGTGAAACGTTTGCCACAAAACAGCCATGAGCAGACAAAAGGTCGTTCGCCAGTATGCCATCGCAGATGAGCTCTTAGATGGGAGGTTTTACCATAGACTTTATTACAGCCTGGTATATGGCAGATATGTTGCTTTTTGCGATCCGATTTATTTTCACCCTCTACACAGTTGGGACAAGTGCAGGCGACACGCTTTAAACGTGGCTTAATGCCCAAATTGCCGGGATCATTTAAATTGATGTTGACATTGACGGAGGTTTGTGAGGGGGGTGGTGGGAGAGTATTGTTTTGCTGCTGCTGTTGCAAATTGGACTGTTGTTGTTGATTAGAAGCCGAGCCTTGCTGTTGTTGTTGCTGCTGCTGCTGTGTTTGACCACTATTGTTATTGTTACTACTATTGGCAGTTGTTGTAGCAATTGTTATTTGTGTTGCTCCTGTTGCATTCGTTACGGTGGTCGCTGTATTTCCGGCAGCTGTTAGAATTTGTGGTGATGTATGAGGTTTTATTAAAGCATTACGTGTTGGTTGATGTTGTAATACAAACTGACTTGGTTGTTGTGGTTGTTGCTGCTGCTGCTGCTGCAGTGTATGTTGTTGATGTTGCTGTGCCTGAGGGATGGCTGTGATTTGTAAAGACGCTGGTATGGTCACTGGTATTGCCATGCTGTCGATGGTTGAAACAACTTGTTGCTGCTGCTGCTGTTGTTGTTGCTGCTGGGCTTGTTGGATTTGCTGTTGAATTTGTTGCAATTGGGCTTGTTGCTGCTGTACCTGTAAGGATGAGTAGACTGTTAGGTAACCTTGTTAGGGAAAACAAATTAAAAATGTCTCGTTTTGTATGGAAATTCATTCAAATAAATTACCACCACCAAATCAAACTTAAATTAAATAAATCTTCAATTCAATAAGTTTGAACATTATTATTTATACAAAAAGCCCTTTCTATATAAATTATGTTGAAGATATTCCTATTTTTCTTAAAGAGTTGGGAATTGTTTTTTGATTAGCATTTGTAATGATCATATAAATTTAATAGAATTTCTTTTAAAAGTTAGTGAATTAGTTCATATGATATGAAATTTATGGTTATCATAAAAACTACCACTAGATAATGATTTTAGAAGTACTTTATGTAACTATAATCATTAAAATAATTAAAATCTCAGCAAAAACTCTACTAGTTCCACAACTAGTTCTAGAACGCATGCATGCATATACTAATGATTTGAAATTGTAACCTTCGGAATAAGTTCTATGGAATCGTTACCTCTTCCTAGATGATTTCTGCATGAAATTGTCACTTTTTTCGCTGAAATATATTTATATTTTTTAACGTACCAAATGCAATGCAATATCTTCCATTTTTATTATTCATCGTACAACATTTTATATTGCATTTTTTCAATTTAATTTTTTTTAATAATTAAATTTAAATTTTTTCCACAACTAAACGTGTTTTCTATTTTCGTGAAGTTCTTTTGTGGTCTCCACTACAAGTATATAACCAATCTGTTACTAGTTCTAAATAAATAGTTCATATAAGGCCTGTTCACCAAAAAATTTAACTTTATATATTTTTTTCATAATATGATATCTACAATATCAAATTTTTTACATTAATAAAAAACTAAAAATTAGGCTGATGTCTGCCTTTCATATAATTTGCGCACATATCTCTTAACATCATTTATTAGCTGTTGTACGGTATAGTTGTCTACCACAGAATATGCTCTTCTGTGCCACCTTTTTACATCTTTTGTAAGATCTTTTTTGTAAATACATATCATTCATGATTAAAATTTATACGTGTTTTGACACTAAAATTTTACTAAAAAATAGCACTTGTTTTTTATCAATTGCACATGTTGTTGCAAAGTAATCCTATACATTTTTTTTCATGGATAAAACTTAAAACTCTATAGAGTTTTTTAAGAATCACAATATTGTTCGCTCTAGAACTAGAAATTTTGAAACAAGTTTTTTTTAAATTTTGTCATCTTCAAAAAATTTTAATTAATAATTTTAAATAAATATTAGTATGAGATTGTCTCTCAACACAGACAAATTAAAATCTTAAAAGAAATTTGTCTTTCCTATATCTCTCACAATAATTTAAGATTCAGGTGAGAAATTTTGAAACAGTTTTTATAATATTCAAAAGAAAAATTACCCTCCAATTACTTTAAATTGTTACAAAAAAAGCATTATAGATTGTTAAAAACATTCTAAAAAAAGCCTTATCTTACCTGCGTTACAGTTGTAGCCTGTGGCATTAGCCATTTTATTTGTGTAGTACCAGGTGGTACGCCATTGGGTCCATTATTCATTGTTGAAACCGGGGAACTATCTGGTGGTTCTTGCTTAATGTTCGTTATTAAAGTCTGGCCAATTTGAGTGGGCGACTGAGGCTCCTGTTTGGGCTGTTGTAAACCGGTGCTGCTGCTGGGTGACTGAGGTGTAGTGGAGGGAGTTGTTTGTGAAACCGTGGAAGAATTATTATTGTTGGTGTTGGGGGTCTGCTGTAATTGTAGGGTGTTGGCGGTGTTGGTGGCATTAGGGGTAGTGGTGGAACTTGTTTGAGCAGATTGTGTAGGTGGATTCATAGATTGTTGCTGGGGTTGGGTGGTAGATTGAGGTTGTTGTTGCGGCTGTTGTTGTGGTGCTGTTGCATGATGTTGCTGGGCAGTAGGTGTTGCCGCCGCTAAAAGCTGTTGTATATTTTGTGGCTGCATATTGGGAGGCAATTGTTGAGCCTGTATTATTTGCACTTGACCTATACCGGGTATGTTTTGTATAGGCAGAGCTTGTAGACCAGGTATTTGTTGCAACTGTATCAGGTTAGCTGAGGGTTGCGTGGACTGTTGCTGTGCCGTCGGGGCGGTATTTTGTGTTGCAGGTCTTTGTAATTGTTGCAAATGTTGAGCTGGTATAACAGTCACCTGCTGGCCCTGGGCGTTTGTAATGGTTATCGGCTGGTTGGTGGGTATTTGAGCACCCGATTCGTTGGCGGCGTTTATGGCATTTATAATCTGTTGTTGCTGCTGTAATTGTTGCAATTGCTGCTGCTGCTGTTGTTGTTGATGTTGTTGTTGTTGCACTTGCTGCTGAGCCACAACTGCGGCCTGCTGTTGAGCGGCCACAACTTGCTGCTGTTGTTGTTGCTGCTGTTGAACTTGTTGCTGCTGCTGTTGCTGTACTGCCGCCTGAACTTGCTGTTGTTGAGCGGCATTCTGTATGTGAATAATATTGGCATTGGTGGGCAATTGCTGATACGAAGTCAATGCATTCAGCGGAGCCAGCTGCACTTGTTGTATTTGACCGTTAGGCGTGACAATCTGGGCGATTTGCGTAAACTGGGGTATAATTTGGGGCATTTGCATTGGCTGGGCTGCGGGTAAGAGATTCGCAGTGGGAATACCACCAGCTGTTGAGGCCAGTTGTTGTATGGGCACATGAACCGTTTGATAAATTGTTTGGCCACCCACTCCTGTCTGTATGGGGACTTGAACCGCCACGGTGGTTTGTTGCAGTGTGGGCTGTTGTTGTGCAGCCGTCGTTTGCTGTTGCAAAGCATGAGGGAATTGCACAATTTGCGGCAGTTGTGTTGGTGTGGAAGTACTAGCCGGATTTGCCTGACGTATTTGTATGTTTTGCAAAGTCTGACCGTTTTCAAGTTTAATCGAGGCATTTCCATTGCCCGCCAAAAATTGCTGGATGTTGCCAAGCAGTCCGTTTGCGGCCGCCACAGAGGTGGGTATTTGTATGTTGGTACCGGGTATTGTTATGGTGCTGGGAAGAGTTGTGGTGGTGGTAGTGGTTTGAGAGGAATTCGTTGAGTTATTGGAGGTTGCTGAAGCATTTGTTGATGGTTGACTTTGATTGGAATTTCCATTGTTGGCATTTGTGTTGGCTTGCTGTTGTTGCTGCTGCTGTTGGGCTTGCTGTTGTGCCTGTTGCTGAGCCTGCTGTTGGGCTTGTTGTTGAGCCTGAACCTGTGCATGAGCTTGTGCCTGAGCGTGAGCTTGATTCTGTTGTTGTTGTTGCTGCTGTTGTTGTTGCAATAGCTGCTGCAATTGATGTTGTTGCAGCTGCTGTGTGGTCTGCGGATTATGTATTGTGGTCACTGGTATTTGTATATTTGTACCGGGTATTGTAAACAGTGTTTGCTCCTGAAGACCGCCACCTCCCAAACCAGCGGGTATTTGTATAGTCTGCCCTAGGCCTTGTATAAACTGAGTGCCCGGTTGCAATTGCACTGTCTGAGGCTGAGAAGCTGCCTGAGGTGCCCTCACAATTTGTCCATTTGGTGTTAGAAACACCTGCTGTCCATTAAGATTCATTGGTTGGCCGGCAGAAAATTGAGAGTTTAGATTCGGAATAAAGATGGCCTCTTGGCCATCAATATTTACCGTCTGCATTGGCTGTACAATTTGAAACATATTTTGTGGCAAAGCCTGGGATTGTTGGGGAGTTCCTTGCTGCGGTGATGCCTGTATAAACTGCTGTGGTAATTGTTGCAAATTTATAATCTGTGACAGCGGTATTTGATTGTTTGGCAGTGTGGTACCTGCCATTTGTGGTTGGCCCTGGGCATTGACAAATGTTGCTTTAACCTGGGCAGGTTGTGCAACCTGATTTTGAACCTGCTGACCGGGGGCATTTTGCGTTGTCTGTTGCTGTACTTGCTGTGTCTGCGTAGGCGTGGTTGCAGCAGAGGCCGCATTTGTTTGCGTAGTATTTTTATACTGTAACATTTTTATTCGTTTTACTGCTAAGATTTGATTTTTCTAAAATTTAACTGGTATTAAATGAAACTATTTTTCTATAACATTTTTTGTAGATTTTTTTTATTTTTCGTTTTTGTTTATAGTCATTTATTTGTTCCCTTTCTCTCCACTTCACACACTTTTCAATATTCCACTTTTTCTTCTTCGTTTTCTTACAATTATACCACACACTCAATTATTGTTCATTCCCATTCTTCAGTGAAAACGCAGACACCGATTTTAAATAGCAAATATTTCCTATTTATCTCTTAATTATTGGCTAAATTTTATAACTTTCGCTAAATTTAAATATTCTTAATTAGTTTTATAAAAAAATTAAACATTTTTATCACTTTTGTTTATATTTAATTAATGAATGAAAATTTCATTCGTTTTACTACAAAATGCGGCCATCTTTTTTTAATGAAAAATAATGTAGAACGAGAGAAAAGAAGTGTCAAAATATTACCTGTTCAAGTGATGCCAAGTTTGGTGGCAGATATTTGCGAAATATGTAGAAAGAACGGGGTTGTTATAAATGGATAAAAAGTGGATGTGATAATAGGTTGTTGTCTATGGTTAAGAAAAGTTTGTAATTATGAACACTAGAGGAGATGTAATAAAATTAAATAAGAAATAACAACTTTGTGCAAACTAAATTTGGCAGCACTTTTGAGTAATGACAAAACTAACGAAATTTGTTCAAAAGTTCTCAAAATAACACAAACCCGGTTTTCTGGGAAAGCAGCGATCGTGGGCTGTGAGGGAACGCACACGCAAGACAAAAAGATGTTCTACCGCTTGATTGTACGTCGCGACAGAAGGAGCGAGCGATCGACAGAGGGGGGAGGGAAGCAGAAGAAAGAAAAAGTATTGAACGTAAAGAAAGTATAAAAATTGCACTATGTATTAAGTTCTTCAGATAGATATTCGATAATAAATATTTACTTTGTATGGGAGGGGTACGTTCCTTTCCTTAATTTTTAGCATAACAGGACACTGGCACATTTAAATAAAGTTTAAAGACTCTATAGCAATTCATTCACTTGATAATCGAAAATAACTATATGCTTGGAATGAAAAGATACCACTTAACTGTTCTGATCCCACCCACTTTTTATATCTTTTATCTACTACTAGCTAAACCCGGTCCGAGTTGCTAGCCCTAGAAACATCATCTTTTTTTTGTATTGCATCTCTATCTTGAATTTAATACACACTATCGGATAAAAACTAAAGCACGGACTCCCCCGATCTGGCTTACATTTCTTGTTCAATCATTCATGTTTTTCACATGGTCAATTGTATGTGGCTTGCTTCGAGTTGGTACACCAAATAATTTATATATTTTTACTTCAAATAATAAAAAAAGAAACATTGTATATCCCCTGGTCTTAAGATAAATTCATAAGTATAATATCCCATTTGCCTTAAATACACTCGTCTATTTTTTTAAGGGAATACTTATATATCTGCTATAACTTTGTCATATGACCTCCTCATCCGCCATCATCTGGCTATAAGTGTTTCGAGTGCGAAGTCAGATCGTGGAAGTCCTTGCTTTAGTTTTGTCCGACACTGTATATTAAAATAGAGATCGCAATGCAATATAAAACAGATGTTTTCTAAAGGCCAGCAACGCGGACCGTATAGTAATAATTTTTATATTAGTTCTATTAATTAATCCCTTGCCTTAGATAATTTTTGATTTTTAAGATATCGCTTTACGCTTTGTGTTCATGCTTTTTTATACTTTGCAGAATAATTAGATTTTTAGTAACGAGTGAAATTAATTTTGCACATAATTTTGTAGATAAAATAAAAAGTTACGAATCAATTTTGACAAAAAAAAATTGTAGTAATTAAGACGTGCGCACAAGATAAGAAACAAATTTATTCCTGTTTCATTCAGTAAATGCGAATGAACTTTTCTTTCGTATTTTATATTGAAACAACAAAAGAATTCTAAATTTATTTGTTGTTTTCAATATAAAATAAGAAAGAAAATGTTCGTACGCATTTACTGAAACAGGGAATGAATGTATTTTAATTACATCTTATAATCTTTTTGAAATTTAAAAGTTTAACAATGCCTTATGATTATTTATATTTTGTGTGAAAAATTATTAGTTTTTTAATTGAATTGGCAACTTGCCATGTTTTTCCAATTGAAGAAAATTATTTCTCTCATTGTTTTTAAGTTATTTTTAAGATTTTTTTTTTAAACATTAGTTCTTTTATTATTTTATTATTTCTAATGAGAACACATTTTTGACGAAAAATCAGTGTTTTTTTCCTGAATGTCTGTATATACAGTGGTTGAGAATACAAATGAAAACTATAAGCATAGAATAAATAAAATACATAGATGATAACTAGATAGGTAACTGAGAGCCAAAAATCTAAGTCTGTTGTTAAAAACCTAATTCATGAGAATGTATTGCATGCATTTTGTTATTGTATCACCCGTATATGTGAAAAGAGAGTAATTTATCCATTAATAATACTCTCTCCTTCCATTCTATGGGTTTATTCTATGTTGTCATCAGTGTTACCAGAAAAGTTTTACCTTATGTCCCCAATCTATTAATCGATGTCCCCAAAAAATCCCCATTTCATAATTGAAATCCCCAATTTTGTCCCCAATATTTTTTGGTAAAAATATATATGCAATTTTATTTTTTTCAGCAAAAATAAAGAAAAACTGAAATAATACTGAATACATATAATGAAAAATCGATTAACCGTTTTTTCAGCTAAAACCGTATTCGAAACCGGTTTTTTATTTTTATTGTACAAAATTTAGTTTTTGATAATATAATCCTGATTTTTAATTTTTTAAGTTTTCGTTTTTAAGGGTGATTTAATGAAAACAATACTGTTTTCGTTGCTATAAATAGGTCAAGTTGCGGAAAATTACATGATAATATTAACAGAAGTCAATGCAAAACTAAAGAAAAGTAACACAGTTACCGTCCTATCTTTTTGTACTTTCCATTGATCGTTCTGTCCTTTCTTTTTTTCCTAATAACTTCCATCTGTCCTAATTATTTCATAGGGATACATTTAAAATTAAATCAGTGCCGAAAACCAATTTAATATTGGCTAAACTTTTGTACAATATAAATTTATTTAAAGTATTGGTCATTGTTAGGTATGATCTTTTCCCATCTTTTTGGCAACAAAAGGATTCGGAGCCAAAAGAACTGCTCATCTTTTGAAGCCAATGGGTCTATTATGGATGGCAACCGGCGTTGTCAGTTGCCTAAATGGTATTACATATGGCAACTGGCAGCTATCATTTCTGTTGCCAAACTGGCAACCAGAAATTTGTGGTTGCCCTCTGGCAACGCAACTGAAGTTCGGTTGCCATCCATAATCGACCCACAAGTCGAATACTCTGTTCCAAAGTGAATCGTATCCCAGAGAGAGCGTTCTGCATCGTTCGAATAAAATATTAGTCCGATGGGGCATGGTCTTCTGGACTATAAAGCGGGTTGGAAACACCCCAACCACTTTATTCTAAATGCAGGTATAGCAACATATGACCTAGCGTTGTCATGACGGAATGTTACGGTTTCATGTCTGGTCGCATATTATTGGCATTTTTCGGGCAATGCACGCTTCAAACTCAGCAGTTGCGTTCGGTACAGGTTCCCTGTAATGTTCAGGTCAGATTTCAGATGCTCTTATGAGATAAGACCCTTTTGCTCCAACCAAATACATAAAATTAGCGCCATGGATGTTTGGCTTTGGTGTCGATTCGGCTGGTTGGCCGGGCTTCACATACGATCTCTTACGCTTCTGGTTATCGTAATGGATCCTTTTTTCATCGCAAGTAATGATTCGGTGCAAAAATAATTTTCTTTTAAGCGTTCAAGCATAATTTCGGACGTGCAATCGTCTTTCAAGGTCTCTCGGCTTCAAATCCTATGGTGCCTAATTTCCCTGCTTTTGGATGAATTCAGCTGCTCAGTAGCTCCCAATGATTCTGCAAGCTCTTGTTGAGTTTTATAACAATTTTCAGGTTGTAATGCCTCCAATTCTCGGTATTTAAACTTGCTTGGCTAGTCTGGGTGATCTTTGTCTTCCGTGTCAAAATCACCACTTCTGAACCGCACAAACCATCTTTCGCACGTTGAAACCGATGGAACACATTCACCATAAGCTTTGGTGAGCAATCGGTACGCTTCAGTGGCACTTCTTTTCATATTAAAGAAGAAAAGCAAAACTTCCCGTATATGACGTTTTGTTCAATGTTCAATAACTAAGTGAGAATAAATGACAGATATGTACCCTTCAAAATGACTTATGGGTTATTAAAAACAAAAACCGCGTTCAGAAGATACGCCATCTATTGTAAATCCCGTATTTTTAAGTCATACACCCAATATTTGTCAACTTTAGTGAAAGCCTTTGTTTCTATACTTTATTTTTATTAATTTTTTTAAGTTAAATTAGAAAGTGCCCTAGAAATAAATAAGTCCCGAAATGCATGTCAAACATTTTTGTGCTTTTCACAAAATTTAGATACAATGTAATGAACATTTTAACACCCAACTTAAAGTATAGCGATCGACGCATAATCACTTTCTGAGTCGATTAAACAATGTCCGTCCGTCTGGCTGTCTATATAAAATTTGTCCGCAAGTATAGGTCGCAATTTTGAAGATATTTCGATAAAATTTACTACATATAATTTTTTCGGCCTAAGCCTATTAAAACTGGCAGAAATCGGTCCATTATTTCACCTAGCCCCCATACAAATGTCCGAAATTGCACTTTATCCGTCACAAATGTTTTATAGGTACCTACACAAATTTTGGTACAAATAAGTTTTATATACAGTGCACTCGCGGTAACGTGAACTAATTAAAACCAAGGGAGTTCATGTTAGTGAAATTGTTCACGTTAGCGATTGTCGAATTTCATGGAAAAAATATAAAATTTTATAATATAAACCTGTGTTTTTCACGCTTGAACGTGAAATAAAACAAAATTATTGATTAAAATAAATTACAAAACAAAACGAGATCACGAGAAACTATAAATTGATATAAAATTACATAGCAAATAAAATTACTCATTCGTTGCCACTAAAAAAAATTAATTTAGAGAATACAAACACATTTTTTTATAAGTGGATTCTCAAAACTTCAAAAATTTAATTTAATGTATGTATTGAAGTGTTGTCTACATGATTAGAAAACAAATACAGTGAAAAAAAATTGTTCACGTTATAGTGCTTTCTGAGTTTGTTCACGTTACAGAGTAGTCAATGTAAGCAAAAGCTTGTTCACGTTAGGCGGTGTTCACGTTAGACGGTGTTCACGTTACCGCGAGTTGTATACGGAAATCATGTCACCTAATTTGATGATGATCGGTCCATAATAAGTCATAGCTCCCATATATAAGGCCCTCTTCCGAAAATAACTCACGAATATAAATTCTTGAAAGGTTTTTGATCATTTGGTCAGTGTAGGGCTTGACCGACCATTCTTTCTTACTTGTTATCATTAAAAAACCGTTACTGAAATAACAGCAACTACCACTAAAAGACAAAATATCGTTGCCGATAGAATACCGTTACCGCTATAATCCAAATTACCGTTATCTTTTCACCGTTTCGAATAGGTAGCCAACCTTGGTTCTAACAATTTATATGGAGAAGAATTCGCACTTTAAAATTGCGCTGTGAGTGTGAAATAAGTCTCAGATCTAATATTAAGGAACTTGTTCAATGTCGGTTATCGGTTATTTACTGGTTATTCCTTCAAGAAAACCTTTATTTTTAAGTTACGTGGTGTGTTGGTCCTCTTTTTACATTTACGAGACAACTTCGCTTTGAGCCATTGTCACAAATTTCCCTCAAAGTTTCCAATATTCTAGGCTTTAATTTTATGAAATTTAGGTTTATTTTTTATTTAATCATTATATTCTGTTTACAATCCGGGTCTTGATTTTTAAAAAACATTGTTCCATATTTAATTTTTGTTTTCACAGCATTTATCCTTGGGACCATTTTTGCACACACAGTTGCATTGAGTGCTGCAGGCACAGTTGTCTCCACATCTGGTGGCAGAGCATTGACAGTCTGTAATAAAGAAAAAAAAAAACAGATTGTATTAAAAATAAATTGCAATGTTATTTAAATTCAATAATTATTTATTTAATTCAATAATTTCCATATAAAATATTTCCTTTCAACTTACTGTTATTGCATCCTTTGCAGCCCATGTTTAGAATATTATTTTTAGCTTTGTTGATTGTATATCAAGAACTTGTAATGGTTAATTGATAGTTTCTCTCTGCGAATAAAGCTATTTTATACTTGTTCATTATTTGTTTGAACTTTGAAAGCTTTAGTGAGGAGTGAAATTGCACAAAAACTGATAAAATATTGCAGAAAAATTTTATAAATTTTGTTCAGGAAAAACATTTTTTTTTTTCAAATAATCTAAAAACGTGTGCAACAGATAATAAATTGTTTATTTTCTCTCAGCAGCAACGAAATAAAGAAAAATTTTATCTGCGATAAAAAATGTTTTATTTTAAGAATAATGATTTTGTTTTTGTTTTTCTTATCTAGTGCGCACGTCTTTAAGACTAATATTTGTTTTGGTGCGTAACTTTGGTTTAATTCATAAAATTAAAAAGCTTTTTTAATCAAAATATGTGCAATTTCGCTCGTTACAAAAGGTTTTTATGCTTCCAATCCAAAGTATATAAAATATAAATACAAATTGAAAAACAATATCAATTAAGCATTTAAAGTTCTTAAGACAAAATCCAATTACAAAAAATACAACAAAACACAATGGCTTGCAAGGGATGTAATAACAGTAAGTTTTACACTTTATTAAAACAAATATTTTAAAACATACAAAAATATAAAATTACAGACTGCCAATGCTCTACCACGAGATGTGGTAACAACTGTGCCTGCAACAAGGATTGTCAATGTGTTTGTAAGACTGGACCCAAGGATAAATGTTGCGAAAATAAAAACTGAAGAAAATTTCAAATAAAATAAAAACTTTTATCAAATTATGAAAAAATAAAAAAATCTATTTCAATTTTGATGAATTAAAATTTTTGTGATTAATTACGAGTAAACCGAAATTTTTAAGGTATTCGTTTGTTAAGAATTTATTATTAATAACTACTTAATTAAAATTTTTAAAACTTGGTTTTGTTAAAATTATTTATTGTTTTAACATTACAAGTTAATATTACCTCCTATCTAATGGAACTATTTAGTTTTGTTTTTGAAAAGCATATATCGATTGTGGGCAGATCAGTTTGTTTGAAATATTAAGAAACATTTCGCCAATTTTCACTTTGTCCTCTTTCATTCTCTGGTTGATTTGTTACCTTTTTAGAGCTAACATGTAAGAGTGTTACGAATCTTGCATACCCACCATCAATATGTAGATTTGACCTTCTATGTGGACTTGAATCAGTTATGGTTCGCACTGAACAGAATTTGATAGATTAGTTTCTTAAAACTTTAAATGACTTATGTCGAAATTTATGTTAATATCATTATATATGAATTATTTATTGACAATAAAATTTTCTCTGATATATGGGTTTGATTGGAAGGTAGGTCAATTGTGGACCGATCCTCACAAAAGCTGGTAGAAAGATTTAGATTCATATAAAACATGGTTATGTCTTTCATCACGATATTAATTATTATACTTAAGATAATTATGACTATTGAAGTAATTTTCTGATGGGGACCTTGTATGGGAACTAGGGAAAAATGTTGCCCGATATTTGCCATATTTTACAGTATAATTTGAAAGTACTTAGAACTAATTTGTGAAACCGCATAATCAACATATTAATGACTGCTCAAACAGTATTCCGGGGGACATTTGTGTGGGGGCTATGTAAAATCATGGGCCTATATTGCCTATTTTCAAACCTTATCAACAAAGAGTATTTGTGGAAAATTTCAGACAGCTACCTCCGTTCGTTTGGGCCCTATCGTGTTATCAACAGACAGACATACGGACGGACATAGCTAAATCGTCTTAGAATCTTATAGGATCCAGAATATATAAACATGTGGGTCTGCGACAAATGTTTTGATTTGTTACAAACGGAATTACAAAATCATATTTTTTGATGGTGGGAATAAAAATAAAGAAATAATTGTATAAGAAAATGTGGTAATTCCACTAAAAAATACAAAATATGTAATAGAAAATTAGGCCCTGATTCAGAAACACGAAAGGATGAAAATCAAATATTACATAATGTTTGAGAGTTTTTCATTCAAACAATTTTAAAATTGTGTTCCTTTCGTGTTTCTGAATCACTCTAACAAGCAAGTGTATTATATTCGGATGTGCCCATTTTTTTTGTACTGATTTTTGTACATTTATTTTTATCTGATTTTGCTTATTTTCAATAAAAAATTCTGTTTGGATACCACTATTCTATAGACATTTCTGTATCATAGAGCCATATTCCGGGAAGATATTTGTATGTGTGCTAGGAGAAATCATAGGCCGATTTTTACCATTTTCAACACAAATTGTTCTTTTGTAATTGGAATAACGAATACATTGTATTATCTGCTATATATTTAAAGAAAACTACAAAAAAGTTTTGAAGGCTACCTCACAGTTTGCTCAATAATTCAGGTTCTTTTTTTTTTACCGATTTTACCCATATTCAATACCAAACATTACAAACACTTCACATCAACATAGAATATATTTGAGAAAAATATCATTCACCTAAGCCTTTCCCTGTAGGCCCTATCGTGTCTTCAGTAGCTAGAACGTCAAAGGTATGCTTCCTTTCAAATCTTCTTTATCAAAGATTTGTTTTGTATCTTTGGGATATATTTGTTAATGGACGAATCTTCTAATAGAGGATTCGGCTCTCGGTCGGCTATCGACTTGTTATGCGAAAGTAAATATAACGGACGCAATCCATGGAGATAAATTCGTTGGCTCTACAAGTTATTGCTAGCTAATTAACACAATCCGATGAGATAAATGCTTCATCTCTCGGTCGGCTAACTACTAGTTATGGATAAATACACCAATACCCCGGTTTGTGTCGCTTATTTGGTTCCGAGATTCATAATTTTAGCTGAAAAAATAGATTTTTTAATAAAAAATATTATAAAAATCTATTATAAAAAATGAGTATTAATTTTGCTTTGGATAATTTTTTTACTGCTGTGGAAAACATGTGAAATACATCTGGCAACCTTATTTTTCCACACGAAATAACATAACCTGCACTTCGAAATTAAAACCAACAGCTGATCATTTGTTGCATATACAATTTTTTGCATGAAAACACCAAAATTTTTCGCAAATATGAACTGAGTACTAGGCTTAAAGGGAAAACTGCATATACAAGTACAAAAAGTTAAATTTTTATGGCATTTCCAAAACGAAATGTTATAACTACCGGGAAGTTCGATATGGGAGAAACAAAAATGTTGACGACGAAAATCGAAGCAACATAAATCGAGACGACATAAATCAAATAACTTAAACCTGATAAAATAATCCTCCACAAATTTGAAAACCAAGCTCATTAAATGGTTAATTTCCTTTTTTAAATCGAGACTATACAAATCAACGAACTTAAACCTGTACTTAAATAAATATTCGGAATGTGAAAAAAATAATCCCCCACAATGGCTTTAAACAAATTTGGAAAACAACTTAATTAAATAGTTAATTTCCTTTTTAAATAAATCCTTTATAAATAAACATTAAAATCGAGCTTTGTTTTTAAGCATTATTAAAGTTAAATTATTCTAAGACTGACTGACCTCTGTCATTTTTTTTTTTGGTTATTTTTTATGAAAAATTAAAAATTTTACAAAATCTGACTTTACCCAGGTATTTGAAAAATTCCCCAACGTAAAAAAAAAGATTTTTTTTTAATATTTTACTACATTTTATTTATTTATGGTCATTTTTTATCACAATTTTTAGTTTTACTATTAAAAATTTTAGTTTTTATTTTCACAACATTTATCCTTGGGACCGTTTTTGCAAACACATTGACACTCCTTAGTGCAGGCGCAGTTGTCGCCACATCTGGTGGTAGAGCATTGGCAGTCTGAAATTAACAAATTTCAATTAAAAAATAATAAACATTTTAGTTTATTAATTTAGAAATTATCAACTTACTGTTATTGCATCCTTTGCAGCCCATTTTTTGAATTTTGATTTTAGACTTTGTCGATTTTTTACGTAGAACTTGTGTTGACTAATTGATACTTTTTCACAATTTATATGGTTATTTTATAGTATTCGTATTAGCATTTGTGTTTAACGTAAAAGCTTTAGTGAGGAGTGAAATTGCACATTAAAAAAAAGCTTTTTATAATTTTATGAATTAAAAAGAAATTCACAAATGTGCAGAAAGAAACTCATTAAATCGTGCGCAATAGATAACATTTCAAAATTGTTATCAATTTTTCCATAGTATTAGCAACGAAATGTGTGACGAAATTATTTAGTGTTTTTGATTAAAGGCCAAGCAAAAGAACCAGAACATATCAGTACGATTTTATTTATCTTTTATTATCAGAGTTCGTGCTCTATGTGGAATTGTTTGCGAACAATTATGCTTTGTTTAGTGAGCACGAAACAATGGACATATTGAGAGATGATTGAAATATTTTAGAACAATTAATATTTAACGAGCATACATTTCTTAAAGATTTTGGTATCTACATAAAATTAAAAATAAATAAGTTTTAAATAGAACAAAATCACTCGACCTAATTTCATAGCGATCGGTCATAGCTCCCATTCAAGGCCCATTTCCCAAAATCACTTTAACGAGTATAAATATCATACAAATGTTGGAATAAAATTTAACGACAAATCATGCGACCCAGTACAATGCGATTGGTCCATAATTGGTTATATCTCCTATATAAGGCCGACTTCTGAAAATATCTTTAACATCTCTTTAAAATTTTGGTATCCAAAAAATGCAACACAAACAATTTTTGTATCAACGGAAATCATGTGTATAAGACATACTTTCAAAAATCACTCACGAGATAAAATTATGGAAATTTTAAACGAAAAATATTATTGTTCATTTGTTGGTAATCTAAAAAATCTAAAAAAACTAAAATTATTAAATATTTTCAACAAAACCCAACTTGGTCCCACAAAAAGTTGGCCGAACAATCTAAGGTCTGCCTTCAAACTGTTTCCAATGTTATTAAACAGTATCGGGAGAAAACCTGGTTCAGATATAAGGAATGGCCCACATGATGTTTCTAAAGCCAATAAATAGAAAGAATTTTCAAAAGAGCTCCCAACACATCCGGTAGGAAAGCAGCCCGGTTAGCTCAGTACTCGGAGTATTTGGTTAAAGCCAATGCTGGTTTAAAAACATACAAGACTCAATTAAGCTTCAATTTCATGTCTTCGTACCGTTATATTTCAGGAGCAATTGTACGTGTTTATATAAGTAGTCATATTTCATCATCAATCACAAGTATTTATATTGATATAAGACAGCAAACGTATATCTTTATACAGTCATATTTCAGCAACAATCGTAGGTATTTATTAATTCAAACTTTAATCCAACCGTAGATCTTTCTACTGCCATATCATAGCATCAATCGGAAGGCTTTATACAGTCACATTTTAGCATTAATCAAAATCACATTTCAGCGTTAAGCAATCGAAAGTACAGTACAGTTTAGTTTCAATCGTAGTTTTTATACAGTCACAGGTTAGCTTCAATCGTAGGTGTTTACACAGTCATAAATCAGCAGCAAGCGTAGGTCTTTATATAGTCACATTCCGTTTGTCAAATATAGAAATATTGGTCGTAGAATCAAAAATTGTACATATTCTGGGCCCTCATAAGATTCTAAGACGATTTAGCTATGTCCGTCGGTCTGTCTGTTGAAAACACGATAGAGCCCAAACAAAAGGAGCTAGCTGAAATTTTCCACAAATACTCTCTGTTGATAAGGTTTGCTTTATATTGAAAATGGCAATATCGGTCCATGATTTCACCTAGCCACCATACAAATGTCCTTCCAGAATACTATTTGAGCAGCCATAAATATGTTGATTTTGCGGCAATCCAGATAAAATTTTGCACAAATTAGTTATAAATACTTTGAAATTGTACTGTAAACTATGGCGCAGCATTTGTCCCTAGTCCCCATAATTTACCCAAACCCCATATAACCCATATATCAGAAAAATATTTTATTGCCACATATTGATGATGGATATACAAGATTCGACACATCGCATAATGCTGTCTGTTCACGCAGAAAAAAATATAGTTGGGCATGTTTATGTAACCATTTCAACATTTTTACAAGTTCTTTAACAATATTATAGTCACAGTAACTATTTATATAATTGCGGTAACTATAATATGGTTAATTTACGATTCACATGATTGTATCAACCATAATTGATGAATTATTTTGAACAGTTTTTTTTTTTTTTGTAAAATTGTTCATTAATTTAGGACGCCCAATCTAAAAGTTCATTTTTTAACTTTGCCTTTAGAATACAATACAAATCGGAATTCATTCATTAATTCTTAAAATATTTTTCGTGTTTTATTATATAAAATCTGTTCATAATTATAAAAATAATTTCAATCGTTAGTTAATTTTTGTTTTCGCAACATTTGTCCTTGGGTCCATTTTTGCAAACGCAATTGCATTGAGTGTTACAGGCACAGTTGTCACCACATCTGGTGGCAGAGCATTGACAGTCTAAATATTATTAAAAAAATAAAAAATATGGTTAATTATATTATTTTTTTTTAATAGAAACTTAAATTTAAACTTACTGTTGTTGCATCCTTTGCAGCCCATTTTTAGAATTTGAATTGTTTTTATTTATTTTTTTAAAATTTGATAATTTTATAAAAACAAATAATTGTTTTGATTAATTGATAATTTTCTTCAGCTGTTGTGCTATTTTATACATTTTAAATTTGTTTGTAATTTAAAAGCTTTAGATAATAGTATGGAGTGAAATTGCACACAAATTGCTGATTAGGGAAAGAGCTTTTTGTATAAAGTACGTTTATTTGAATTTTCCAAAAGTATTCTAGACGTGTGCATAATTATATTTGTTTAGTAAAGTTGTTGAATTATAAACGAATTATGATTGTACTGGTGTTACAAATGTATGTACATCATTAAAATATGTACCCCCAACAACCCAGCAGTTCTTGGTGACTGTTTTGAACTAGTGTTTTTACCTATCACTTAGGTTGACAACTAGCTACACAAATAGTAACGTGACTAGTTATTTGTTGACCCTCTTTGATTATAATGAGACTGTCTGAGAGCTGTTCCAAAGAAGCTACCTAACTGGTTACTTGAACATAACTAGTTATTTTAACATGTACGGGTGCTAATTGATTACAAATAGTCAGTTAAAAATACATTTTATAGACAGTCCAATAATAGATTGCTTGTAAAAAAACCTTCATCTGACAACTCTCCAATTTATTACTTCTGGTGGGTAAAATAACTGCTTTCTAAAGTGCAGTACAAAATAAACATTTAAAGTGACTACACTCTAGGTTACTAAGAGATACTAGGTTACATGGGATGCCAGTATACTTAACCCTAACCATACTAACACGGGTACCCCGGTACCCAAACGAACTTTGAAGTCAAATTGTTCTTAAACAAAATTAAATACAAATTTGAGGTTCCGCAAGTTCCTTCAGATAACCATTTTCAAAAGTTTTTGGCCATCTAAAGTACTCTTGATTCGTTTGGATTGACTCTGGAGCGACCCAAAGTCAAATAGTCCTTTCCCTCCTGATAACGGTACCCGGGTACCCTTATATATCTTTTTACATTTTGTATGAAAAAAGTAAAAAATTTAGTAATTTTATGATTATTGGTTATTTAGAAAATATTTTACATCAAACTGTTGCATAAAATAAATAAAAACAATTAAAATCTAGGCAACGTGGAGCAATAGTTTTGCTTTCCGTATTCCACTTTGGTCATTTACAGCCATTGCATATTTTGCCTGTTTTTCTATCAGATTTTGGATTAGTACTCACGCAAAGGTAGTACTCACGCCTTTATTTTTTTTATAACGATAAGTTGTAACCGATGGCCCTGCAGCATACTGGAAAACTTATTTAGGGATGGTTTTTTTTTGTTATAAGCTCTAGAGCGGTCCGGAGGTTAGCGAATCGTGTTATTTGATTATCATTGCGTATTTTGTCAATGTCCATATATTTGTTTTGCATTGGGTGGTATGTTTAGACACCATCTGGTCAATAACATCTACTCCGTCTTTTTGTTTTTTTTTGTAGAGGTTGTTAATCTTCTATTTTCCAATAACTGGCTCCAGTCGAGTATAATACAAATGATAACAGACAAAAGTGTTCCGTTTTTATTGAAACAATATTGTGGTTTACCTATTTCGTCCGATGGGTTTGACCATAGCTCTGTTGAAATATAGGATTCTTTTTGTCGAAGGGTACCGATTTATTCTTCTAACTTCTAGCTCATTGGCCAAAGAGAGTGAAGTAAAAAATTGTCTGCTGTTACATTTATTCCTGATTTTTTGTAGAAATCCACCAGATCTAGAAGAATTTTTTCTCATCCATTTACCTATCGCTGACCACCAGGTCGCTTGCCTGTATATATGATTCCATTGAAAGAGCAGTTATTGGCTGCGTTACACAACCAAAATATTTAAATTCCGTATTTAGCTGGCTTTGAGAGAATATATTGAATGAATCTGGTTCAGCCTCTAAATGGAAATAACTGTCTGTCTACTGTCACATTTCAATCTGGAAAATAATTTAAACGTAGATTCTACATGAACATATTCCAGATATCGGAGATAAGAGCTGCTTTATCTCCTTGTTTGCGTTTCGATCTTGTAAACGCATTTCCGAAACGTATTACGCGTAGTATTTGCTGAAATCGGGACTTTACAATGTTTTTTATAAAGGATGACTCTAATTACCCCAAAGAATTGAAGGAGGATCATTGTTGTCACTATTTATACCCATCGCCAGTAAAATTCCAATATAAGCATCAAGTTTTTCCATATAAATCAATAAATTCAGACAACAACTGACAAATAAACATACGTGGGTACCCGGGTACCCTTGTCAGGAGTCTACGTGTGTAAATGTTGTCCGTAAGGTTAGGGTTAAGCAAAAATAAAATAAACTGTATGAGTATTACTCACAAGAAAGTGCAGTACAAAATAAACTTTAAAATGACTACACTCTAGATTACTTAGAGTCACATTTGTGACATTTGCCTTCACGCTAATTTACATGGAATGTATAAAGTAACCAACTGACTTCTCTCTGCACTACAAAGAGCACATATGGGTCAAATAACCCAAAATATATAAATTGGAATCAGCCAAGTGATCAGACATTAGTGACAATTACTGCTTATAAAGCAGGCGCTATTCCAGGGAGCTGAACAAAGGAAATCCTTCGCCCCAAAACCGAAAAGTTTTAATATAAAAATGGAAAAAAAAAAAATTTTAAATAAATTTTACTTTATTTTACCCTCCCCCAAATGGTTGACCTGGATCTGTCCCTGCTATAAGGGATACATTAACTGAATGCTTAACTGCTGGGAATAGTCAAGTGTTGCACATAGAGAATGAGAACAAATTTAGACCGATACCTAACGATAAATGAGACTTCAACAGTGAATAACAGTTTTGGAATCAGTCTCGTTATATCGAAATCATGTAATAACCTTTTAAATTAAGATCATTGGAATAATGCAGGACAAATAGTTTGTTTTAAATTTAAAAGATCTTTGTTTAGACTTCCTTAAACAAATGATATGTACAATAGAATATAAAACATGCAAATGCAACAAACTGGAGGAGTCTATTATCCTACTTGCTTAACAATAGTTTTAATTAAAGAGCTAAACTACAAAACAGCAACAATATAATAACGCTAAACAACAATATGCATCATTTTTTTTTTTGTTTTGAATTATTAAACAACAATACGAAATGAACTCGAACGTATGTAAACTAAACACCAAAAGCCAGTTAGCCATATCATAACCAAAATCATCAGTTACGAGTAGAATCTGTTTCTATGGCTTTTGTTTTAAAGCCAACACCAACACCACCACCACCAACAACAACAATACCAACAGCAGCAACATTATCATCACAAGGAACAAGAGCATCATCATGAGCTTTGGAATCATTCATAGGAACATAATAGAACAAAACGAAAAAAAATCCATAGAGAGTAGAGTTTGTGTTGTTTTTTTTTTTTTTTGTTGCGCCTCAGGATATTGTAAATGGTTTTGATTTCAAAATGTCGTTGTTTTAGTTAAAAACCAACACAGCAGCAACAACAGCAACAATAGTAAAAACTCTATTAAAACAATAGTAATCACACATACTTACAGATATACATATGGCCCAGCAGCGCTAGGATACAGTCATGAACTAGCGATTTTACCTATCATTTAGGGTCAAAATTTACCCTTTTGGGTTACAATTAGACTGTCTGATAAATGGTCCAAATTATTCAACGCATTGGATTCACATACTAGCTACATAGTCAGTAACCTTACTAGCTACCTAACTCGTTATTATTTTAACATGTACGAGTGTTAATTGACCTCAAACAGTCAGTTCAAAAGACAGCTCATAGGCAGTCAAATTACCGATTGCTTGTAAGCAAACCTTCCAACCACTCTCCAATATTTAGGTAACTTCGGGTGGATCAAATAACTACAACTTACAGTACGAAAAGTGTCTTCACGCTAGATTACAAGGGATGTATAAAATAACCAATTGACTTCTTTTTGCACTACAAAGAACACATACGTGTCGAATGACCCAAAATTTATAAATTTGGAATATAATTACTAGATACATTGGCTACTTGCTTAACTGATGAGGTGTGTTTTTTGAAAACTCTGCTCTTTAAAAGGTGCCTAATGTCACTTTGCGCTAGCTATATTGTTACTTAAACAGTTCTTCAATTCGAACTTACTATGATCGCTGTTATTAGTTACATTGGGGTAAGTTATGTAGAGAATATCTTTTGGTTTTTGTCTGTATTACCTTTCATCTTACATTAACAACAAAATTATTGTATCAAGAAAGGGAAACTGTGGACGAGTTGATAATGTGTAAAGAGTATTTCAATAAGGGCGATTAAATTGAAATGGAATAAAACAAACTTTGTGGGAGGTATTTTTTATTTGAAAGGCTGATGTATGCCATTATGTATGGAATATGAATCAATGAGAGGTCAATCGGCCGATTGCGGCTTATTGGGATAGACCTGCTTCAGAAAATCCATTAAAAAAACGTGTAGCGGGATTAAATCGCGTGATCTTGATGGCAAATTCAAATCACCTCCGTGTTGATGCAGAATGTTTATTAAAAAGAAACAAATTGTTCATTCTATTGCCAAATGGATACAGCAGAGAGTGATATCAACTTATGTGTTAAATTCGCCAGTTAAAATACTGGCGAATCGTTAAAATACTGGACCATCGTCAATTCGGAATTAGTTCTACGAACTGCAGGGCGAGTGCGTTTTTATGTGAACATATGTTAGTTTTTAAATTATAAGAAATAAACTTGTTGCAGTATTTGTTACTATTGTTGTTGCTGTAAAAGTATTAGTTGTTAAAATAAACTATGCTAACTGCCTTTTGTTGTTGCTTGCTACTCTAGTGTTGCATACAACTCTTAATTTTTATTATTTTTTTTTTTTTTTGTATAAAAAATAAGAAAAGAACATTTTTACAATTAACACACAATAGTTAAAAAAAAAAAAAATAATAAACAAACTTATACATATTAGTATGTTTACACATGAGGAGAAAGGAGGCTTGCTGTGATAATTGTTGTACTCTATAGTTAATTTTAGGTAAAAGAAGTTGCAATAACTTACATAATTTCCTTTATAATTTCTGTAATGAACACATTTGAAACCCCTGAAATACTCACATTAGCCCATATATTTTTTGGATTCTACACTATACAACTTTCGGAAGGGTAGCGTACCTTAGTCAGATTGTAAGATGTTAAGATTTTATGGAGATGAATTATTAAGACATTTTTAACTGTTGCTATCATATATGGGAGGATATTATGCTTTTCTGCTGGCCCTTATAACATTCGGTATAGCATTGAAACGTCGCTGAAGTTAAATAAATAATGGATATAGCTGCTTTAAATAGTCCACCTACTTACCACCAGAGGCGCTGTAATGCAGTACTAACAACAAACATAACGCTCAATTACAGAGTTGTCAATAAAGCTTTCCATTCTTTTATCATATTTTCTGCTCCTATATATTCCCTTTCCAAAGAAAATAACACAATTAAGACAGAATAGTATCGCGAGGTGATTACAAAGTAAACTGAGATGACGAATAATGTAATGGGTGTACAAAAGATATATCTTAGCCGTTTGTGTGACGATTTTCATGAATATAAATAGCAACCTAAGCGGGACTATAGCGGATATATTGATGTGTTAATCATGTATTTAAGTTATTTAGGGGCTATATCGAATCCGCTATCTATAACGATGCAGATGATATATACTTTATGGCAAAAATGTATATAAAATGAAAATTTGTGATCAAACTAAACTGAAGATCATTTAATGAAATATGTAAAATATGTAGGGTAAAAGGGAGACCATACGCCACTTTTTTTTTTTGATTTCTTGTTTCGGATACTTAGGTATGTTGGCTTTAGTTTTATTCAATTCAATCTTGCCTATTTCATCTTAATATACATATTTTTTTAACATTTCTAGACTGACAAAAACGGCCAAACGATCCCACCCATGGGGTAAATACGCCAAAGGGATAGGGCAGATTTGTCATTTGTAAAATAAAACAAAAAAATCGAGAAATATAAACGTATTTTACTGTTTTATACCTTAATTCACAAAACAAAGTATAATAAACGAGATATTTATGGTTTATTTCACATAACTTAACAAAAAAAAAAAAAAATTGTGACTGACTTTTTCTATATTTTACTAGATTGACCCGGTGCGCTTCGCTACCCCTGTCGATGTAAAAATCGGTTCAGCCATTTAGTAATTATTGTTTAAAAACGAAAGGTACCAATTTTACCCGATTTCCCCCTTTTTATCCCTTTCTGGTCCTAGTATTGAAAAAATTTATAGCCTATTGACGATTCCAAGTAAGGATCTATCTACGTTCCAAATTTCAATAAAATCGGTTCAGCCGTTTAGGCGTGATGCTCAAACAAACAAACAAACAAATAAACAAACAAACTTACAAAGACATTTATATATTTATATAGATATAGATTAACATTTTACTCTACATCACAGCGATTCCTTGTATCTAGCGAATGTGCCCCAGGGGGAATTTTGGGATTTAATATAAATTTTTTTCTTACTTCAAATTAAATGATCGAAAAGACTATTGTAACTTATTGTTCACTATTATTGACTTTTTATCTTCAACCAATATCTTTCTTGTATCGCAAAAACTAAAGAAGTTAGCACCAAAAATTTACACGATGAAATATTTTCACAGCTTATTGAAAAACAATTAATCATGTCTGCCTCACGTCATATTTAAAATGAAACTTTCCAACTTTCATGGATGGTAAACAATCGATAAACGAAAACATAACTTGATAATGTAACAAAATGCCGGTCCGATCGGGATAAAATTTGACATGGGTGTAGCCAAGGAGTATTCGAGTTTAAGTTATTAAAATGGACCCTACAAATGTTTCAGCGGCTGCGCTATAGGGGCTCAAATTAGGGTACCATTGACATGTAATATTTTTAAACACGTGCCATTTTTTTGTTTCCCATTCGATTTCAAAGATTTGTATATTTTTGGAAAGCGTGATTTCAAAACCGACCGATTTTAAATTCGAGTAATTGACAAATTGATGTTCTGCAAATCGCACGATTTTGTACATTGATTTGATTTTGAAAAGTAGTTATAAAGTTCTAGAGTATTAAAAAACCGACTTTTAGAAAATCCGGTTTCGGGTTATTAAAAATTTTAAAACTGGTCGGTATTTCAAATTAAAAAAAAATCAATTAACCGGATTTTTTTTTTTAATTTTCTAGTTCTCATTGTTGTTGCCATAGAGAATAGACATAGAGCGGAGACTCTCCTGCCAAAGACCTAACTCAGTTGTCAGAAACCTAAGTGTTGAGAATGTATTAGTAGAAAAAACCATAGAGAAATACACATAGAGCGGAAACTAGAAAAAAAACTCAAACAAAAAAATTACTCAAAATAATCACACATACGAGTGTTGTTTTTGATTTCACATAGTTTTTTTTTACTAATACTATACTCCACTCCACTATGGTTTTTGACAACTGAGTTAGGTCTTTGACATAGAGTTTCCGCTCTATGTATATTTCTCTAATGAAAAAACTATGTGAAAACGGTGTTTATTTTGAGTAATTTGTTTGTTTGAGTTTTTTTTCTAGTTTCCGCTCTATGTTTCTCTATGGTTGTTGCTTTCATGTATACTTTGGCTTCTGTCATTCTTTAATTTTTTAGAATTGTTCTACATCAACTCTGGTTGAAATGAAACAGCATTATCAAAGAAATACTTACAAATTCGCAAAACAAACTAAAAATTCACATGAATCAGCTTCTTTAATATTATATCGTATTGATTTTTCTAGTCGAAGGAAGCGGAAATTTAAAACTAAATGGTTGTCGACTAGGCTTAATGTCTTAAACGTTTCTTTGGCTTAATGTTAGAATCGGTGAGGAGGTATGAACTTGTTTTTCAATTCCTGAGTTTTTTAAATAGGTATCAACTAGGGAACACAATTGCGGAACTTTGAGTTCATAAGATTTTGCATTGCATAGACAGCCATTATGAAAATCATACTTGATTTCAAGAGAAACATCTTATGGCTCAATTATAAATGGAAACCCAACTTCAGTTGCGTTGCAACTGGCAGCCATCATTTCTGTTGCCAAATTGTCAACTAGAAATTTGTGGTTGCCCTCTGGCAACGCAACTGAATTTCGGTTGCCATCTATAATCGACCCATTATATCAACAAAAGTTGGTCAAAATATCTATGTGAACTTTCATTCTTTGTCAGTATTGACAAGCTTCCATTAATTGGAGTCATTAATTTTGTACATAATGATATAAGTAAGTACCACTATGATTTCAAAATAAATCACTTCATTTACATTTGTTAATTTTTTTTTTTTTTTTTGGGAAAACAAGTCAATAACCCAAAATATTTAGCTCCCAACTCAAGACTCTTTAGCAGTGAAAGTTTCTTAAAGAAAAACAAATTCACATTCAAATAATGACTTTTTAAGATCTTCTAACAAATTTATAATGGAACATTATAGTGCCTTACTTTTGTTTAACAAAAAAAAAAAAAAAAAAGAAAAACATTGAGGAAAAAATATGGTCGTAGGCAAAATAACGCCTCCACATAATGAGCGGAAAATGGCTATAATGGCTCCACAAAATGTGGCACTATAGACCCATTCAAACACACACCACTAAATGGAGGCGTATAGAAAGAGATTTTAACTCCCAAAAGTGAAAAACAAAAATTCATAATACAAAATAAAAAAGAAAATAAAAGAAATTTGCAAAACAATACAATACAGAGGTTAGAGGAGAACTTTTTGCTTATTTTTTTTTTCTAAAAACACTAAAACGCATTTTCCATTTATTCGTTTTTTAGCTTATCAAAGCGTAGAGGTGTTGATTTTAATGTTATTTTCGTTATTTGTTGCTTCTTATTGTTATTTTCTTAAAGAAGGATACAGAAGAAATCTGTTTTGTTGTTAACGACACTATGGAGAGTCATTTTTGACAAACAACAAAAGAAGGGAAAGAAAAAAGTTTAAAATGGGGAAAGTTTGTTTTTTGTTCACTAAAAATTACTTGTTAAAATTGAAATTGTCACTTTTTTTGTTACAGGAAATTTACATATTTAAACATTGATTTTATGCACAGTTGAGCATTAACATTATGAAGAATAGACCCCAAAAATTGTTATGGAGCTCTCGGGGATGCCAAACAGCCAGTTCATGGGCTCACTGGCATGTAATTGATTTTCAATCTAACGAGCTACATTTATATACATATAAGAAATCTCTCAAGTAATTTTATTTAACGGGAAATAATTTTATTTATTTATATTTTTAATGTATTTTTTTACATGTGTTGAAAACAGTTTATATTTATAACTTTTGTTTTTGAATCATATTAAGGGTCCTCTTATTTGCCTTGTACGGGAAGTGTTGGTTTTTTTGTGTCAGGATTCACCTTAGGTTCATCTTGTTCGAAAAAGAATCCTTCGTGGCCATCATCATCTATGCTGTCAGACGTTTTAAAGTGACACTTACAATTTTCACTACAGTCACACCTGTCTCCACATATTTGGGTACATTTGCAACCTGAAAAAGAAAAAAAGAGTCATGTACTTAGTACTTTCATAAGTTACAATAAGGTACAATTAATATTGCGCCTACTGTAAAAAATGTACTGATCAAACACGCTTCATCTTTACAATTTTTGATAAGTGACAGTTATATTTCACTTAAGAATTAAAGGTTTTTAAAATAGATAAATACACATAGATCGGAAACTCTCCTGACAAAGACCTAACTAAGTTGTCAAAAACCGAAGTAGTGAGAATGCGTTAGTAAAAAAAATATTTGAAAACAAAAACAAACTCGTATGTGTAACTTTTTTGGCAGTGGAGAATTTTCCTATGGATTTGATACGTACTGCAGTAGACGGTTGCCTTGTCAGACTTCGGTCGTGCTGAATGGCAAACGGCGTACACTTTGAATAACCATACTTTTCTTCTATTCTCAATTAAGCAATAAAAATAAAAATACAAAAAATATATTTTTAAAAAACTGTTGTCGTTACGAATTAATCTCGAAAAATGGTGTACCAGAATTTAAGATTGTACTAGGTACCAAAGGTTCGAAAGAAAAATTAATTCTTAATTCCATTTTCGTAATCAAAATATATTGTATCTCTTAAACATTCCGTTAATGAATTAATTATGAACTAATTCAAAGGCTTAATTCATCTGTACTTCAAATATATTGAATTCACTCCTTTGAGAATTCATTCTTTATAGAATTAATTCCTTATTGAATCATTAAAATTTTCTTGAATTCAAATCCATTGCAAATTAAAAAATTTCAAACACTTGACACTTTCTTTAAATACATTTTAAATTCCACTTACGTTTACTACAATTTTTGCAAGGCATTTTTTAATTATTTTTCACTGATTTTTAAATCGGTATATTACAGAACTGTTACTAATTTGTTATTAAAATTTCTATAATTTCAGTGTGTGCTTTTATAGCATTTATTTGGTGTGTTTTTAAAGAAAAAAAAAAAAAAATAAGAGAAATCATTTGGATTTTTGTTGCAGTGTAGTGCTAAGGTGAGTGCAAAATGTATCTTCCTCTTTTTTAAGATTTTAATGATTAAATTGTTTACATCTCATTTTTCAACAAAGAACTGTATAATGACATTTAAAAATTCAGTCGTATTAAGATTTTTTGACCATTTTAGCCAGCTTCACTCATTTAAATTTAAATTGAGTTGTATGTGATTTGAATTAAAAATAGAAACACGTGTGAAATTCAGAAAAATAAAGCATATGTCTATTAGACCTGCCCTTAGTGGTGTGAATATTTTTCTAAGTGGAAAATAATCTGATTAGAGATGCAAATGTCAACTAAACAATTTAAATATATCACTCTCTGAACCCATTCGTAATAACATGGGGTTTCAGAACTATAGCATAAGAAAGTTGGATTATAATTGGAGTTTTAGAACTCGATAATAATTCCATGGCCATATAAAATTTAAAGTTCTCTAGAATATCAAAATTAAAATATTTATAACTACTCAAACAGCATTCCGTGGGGACATTTGTATGGGGGCTAGGTGAAATCATGGACCGATATTGCTCATTTTCAATACCAAACCAACTTATCAACAGAGAGTATTTGGGTAAAATTTCAGCCAGCTAGCTCCTTTCGTTTGGGTCCTATCATGTTTTCAACAGACACACAGATGGACAGACATAGCTAGATCGTCTTAGAATCTTTTGAGGACCGAGGATATACTTTTTGGTTCTACGACTAATATTTCGATATTTTACAAACGGAATGACAAATTTATATTAAGCACGCTATACGTTAGTGATACTGTTTTTGGTAAAATAAATAACACTGATGAAAATGTTAACTCAGAAGAAAGTAATATTGAAAGCGAAGATGAGTGTCATATAGAACATGATCTTAAAATGTATATATAAGTGATGTTATTAAAGGCGACTTTAGACGATTCAACTTTCGGTATGACTTGAAAAAAAACTTATTTTACATTATTTAAACAAATTTTAATTATTCGAATAATTCGATTAATTTTAAACATGTAATCGAATTATTAGATCGAGTTGAAATCTCTGGTTCGAATTATTCGTTTTATTCGAACATTTGGATACCCCACTTAACGAGCATTAATCTGGTATCGACCTATAATTCAACAGAAATGAGTTTCATATAGATATAAATCACACGACCTAATTTAATGGCGGTTGATGCATAATTTGTCATAGCTTCCATACGGAGCTATGACACGGAGTACAGCAACGCATTATATTTATATATTTTTATATGTTGATTGTTTAAAACGATCACTTTTCTGCTATTTTATATTTTTTCTTAAAAGATGAAAAAACATATTTAAATTAACAAAGAAATGTAAACAAACTTTGACAGATAGAAGTAAAAAAACATATCGAGCAAAAAACAGTTAGCTGGCTTTTTAAAGTCACCTGTAATAAATTCGCCTTGAATCGTATCAACAACCAATCAGAAAAAAGCTTAAAGCTGAATATCATATATGTTTAGACGTCACAATTTGTTAGTACAATAAAACTCATGATAAAAAACCCATCATAATATAAATGCCCCCATAGAAATAAATCACACGGCCTAATCTCATGGCGATCGGTCCATAATTGCTCATAGCTCCCATATAAGGCGCACTTCCGAAAATCAATCAAATGTTTTCGATAACTTACTCAGTGTAGGGTATAACATGATCGAGCTCGACCGATAATACTTTTTTACTTGTTTTTTATTAAACTAATGTGACCAAAATTTATACAAAATATCAAAATAAAAGTTTAAACTATGGACAAAACCCATGGTTTCGTTTTTAACTGAACACAAATTATAAGTAAAAACAAAATTGACGATGTAATTAAAACTTGCAATTGTCACAAGAACAACTTATTCGTGACACCAGCAAAGGTCTCCTTGAACCTTTGAATAATGATCCATATATTTCACATTATAATATACTGCGGGAATAACTTGTTTCAAAATTGTATAATATGTAGAGTAGAGTGTCTCAAGCTAACATGGTCAAATTTTTTTCGAATTTAAATTTAAATACGTTTTTTTTCATTTGGCCCCTCTAATTAAAATCCAAAATATAATTGCGATCGTGACTTGTTGTTAAAAATTTAACATTAAAGTTAGTATGAAAGCCATAGAAAACTTAATGTCAATTCAGTAAACAAAACATGATTTTACTTGTATCTCACAGTTATTAAATAAAATGGATATGAATACAGAGTATAGCTCTATATATAGTAGGGATAACCTTATCTCTCATCCAATCCCTAAAATTAAAATGCCTACATCCTTCCTAGAAACGCAAGAAATAAGGTTAATATCACAACAATCGGATAAGAATATAAAGAAAACGATTATATTACTAGTTATATATTAGTTTATTCATATTTAAATTTCATATTTATTATTTAAAGGACATTATATATTAAATTTTCTTTTTAAAGTTTGATTTTTAAATTCTGGATATATATTTCTGTACTCCTGTACACAAAACGTAGTAAAAACATCTTTTGTTCCTCTTAAACCGTGATTAAGCCGTGAAAGTCTTTGAGTAACTTAACCGCTCTTTCAGCTGTATCATTAACAGCTCTCAGCATCAGCACTTTTTTTAGCTTGTTAAAATTATGCTATATTTGGGCATAAAGTAGGACATTTGTGAAGAAAACTGTCATCAATTTTGAATCGATTAAATAAGGACTTGATTGAAACAATGTCATCAATATTTTTCTCTGAAATTAAAAAGAGAAAAAAGTTATTATTTGTATATCAAAGTAGTGAATAAAAAGAAAACTAAGTAATATTTGTATTTTCTATAATTACCGCAAAATGAGCCACAAAGTTCTTCTTGTGATGGGATGCACAGAGGGATGGCTTCATACATTTTTGTACAAAAATTATAAGAAGTGGTCGTAGAGCATTGAGATTTGGCACTGAGAATTATATGGACTAAATTAAGGAAAAACTGAAATTTTATCAGTTTTCGATTTGCTCATAGAATCCAAATCGATTTTTTCGCATAAAATGTATCCTATTCAAGCAAAAGTCTAGAAAATTGGTACATACATTTTCCGAAACGAAACAAGAATGCATGGTAAGTTTTATTAAAATCGGCCATGCCCATCGCATACCGCCCATGCAATTCAAATCGATTTTTTTGCATAAAATTTTCCCTATCGCAGCAAAAGTCGAGAAATTTGGTACATACATTTTGCTGAAACAAAAAAGGAACGCATGCCGAGTTTCAATAAAATCGTTCACGCCTGCCGCCCATAAAACCCATAAATAGATAAGCATTTTTTTTCGTTTATCATTCGACAAAAAATTTTAAGTTTTCATACTGTTCCAAAAATTTCCGAGAATTATTTAAGGAGAAATGCTATGTTTTTAAAATATGTTAAAGGTAAATTTTATTATCAGGAAAATTATACATATATAAACCACTGAATTGCGTGAAAATATAAGTAAATTTTTACTTAACACCCTTGCATGAACTTTAAAAGAAAATTAAATTTTTTTTTAAAACTATATGGGCACATTTCATCGTTAAACATTTCTCTACAAAACTGCATCATTTGATTTTTGAAATTGAGTGGTCGAAAAATAGTGTTTTTGACACCAAAATCTCTTTGTGGGATGTAGCGGTTACATTTGGCTGACAGGTTTTCTTTGGTTATGTTAGCCTCCATTTTCGCTTTAGTTTCTTGGTCTATATCATCGTCAAATAGAGACAATACACACACTTCATCTGTAAAGGCAACACTTATGTATATCTGATTTTTTCGTAAGCTTTCATGGCCTTCAAAAAACACAAATCCTGGTAAGGAGCCTTTACACGATGTCTCGATGAACAAGCAGACTTCTAACAGAGCATCCTTATCTTTCATTGAAAATCTTAATTGTGAGCTAATAAAGACATTTTCAGTGAATAAATTTGCTCTCGCCATCCATCGAGCTTGGTGCATTGCTCCTGGAGACCAAATCTTAAATTTATTTTCCGTATCTCCTCCAAGAAATATTATTGAAAGCTCTATTTCAAAAATTTCTTGAAAGTTTTTGAACAGTGGAATATCAGGACTTGTAGACACTTGTTTGATTTTTGCATCAAATACACATTATAATATCAATTCGTAGACGTGATGGCAGCAAGCAAAAATAAGCATTTCTGTTCTAGAATTCAGTCAATAATAGCGTTCTAAACTGCCTCCGCTTGGTCCCATCCCGAAGAGTTGTCCAATTTTGGTACAGCGATGAGTTGTTCTTTGTTGTCATAAGTAATAACTATCTGTAAGCGTTCTTCTTTAGATTTAAATGCATCTAATGCTGGCAACATTGTGACATCCCAGTGGATGGTTACAACATCAGGTACCTCGTTTTGAAAATTACTTTTAATTGCTTCTGCAAGCTTTTCTCGCTGTTCTGTACGAATTCTTTGAATTGAAGATTTACTTATAGGAAATTTGTCAGTATTGTATCCAAGAGCCGCAGTAGTGGCTTCAATAACATACAAATACTTTCTTATACTTAACTGACACCTGAAGCCAACTTTGGACTGATTAAATCTTTACTCACAGAAGATGTGCTCTTGGTTATAATGGGTAAATATTCTTCTAAATTCGTTGTTTCAGATTCAGAAGACGAATATTCTTGTCATGGTTCATAAGATAATGTCAAAGGACCTAATGCTTTTTATAAATGTGTTTTATTTAGTCAATAACTACGTTTAAAGAAAAAAAAAATTTTTTTTAAAGCTGGTTCTACGGTTAAACCCATGAAATTTGTTGGCAATTGTTTTAACATTATTCGAACAAAATTAGAGGGTATGCGTTCAAAAAAAAAAAACCTTTATATTTTTGGGACACCCTAATGTAGAGTAAAGTACTGAGTACTTTTGTACTCAGAACTCAGTACTGCACAGATTGAGAGATATTGAAGTAAAGTATGTTTGTTTTTTAATTCTAATAATCAAGTTAAAACAATAAAAATTATGTAAACATAAGGATGGCTACTGTTACTATTAAGCTGCTGGTAAGCTAAAATAAGCCAAAATACCTTTACCGCTAACTACCCTTACCGAAATAATTCAAATTATCGTTATCAATTGGTAGCCAACCTAGAAAAATTCTATAAGAAAAGGATCTTAATCCCTAAATAATGAAAATGACTGCGGTAACAGGTTTAAAAAATAAATCAAATGAATTATATTTTTCTGGATTTTCATCGAATTTACAAACATAAAAGCAAACTAATAACTTGGAAATAAATAGAAGTTTAAAATGGGGAAAGTTTTTTTGTTCACTAAAAATTACTTGTTAAAATTTAAATTGTCACTTTTTTTTCTTAGTGTTACAGAAAATTTACATATTTAAACATTGATTTTATGAAGAATATACCCCAAAATTGTTATGAAGCTCTCGGGGATGCCAAACAGCCAGTTCATGGGCTACATTTATATACATATAGTATAATGTATAAAGTATAAGAAATCTCTTAAGTAATTTTATTTAACGGGAAATAATTTTATTTATTTATATTTTTAATGTATTTTTTTACATGTGTTGAAAACAGTTTATATTTATAACTTTTGTGTTTGAATCATATTAAGGGTCCTCTTATTTTCCTTGTACGGGAAGTGTTGGTTTTTTAGTGACAGGATTAACCTTAGGTTCCTCTTGTTCGAAAAAGAATCCTTCGTGGCCATCATCATCTATGCTGTCTGACGTTTTAAAGTGACACTTGCAATTTTCACTACAGTCACATCTGTCTCCACATGTTTGGGTACATTTACAACCTGAAAAAGAAAAAAAAGAGTCATATACTTAGTACTTTCATAAGTTACAATAAGGTACAATTATTATTGCTCCTACTGTAAGAAATGTATTGATCAAACACGCTTCATCTTTACACTTCATTTAAAAATAAATTGTATCTCTTAAACATTCCGTTAATGAATTAATTATAAACTAATGCATAGGCTTAATTCATCTGTACTTCAAATATATTGAATTCACTCCTTTGAGAATTCATTCTTTATAGAATTAATTCCTTATTGAATCTTTAAAATTTTCTTCAATTCAAATCCATTTCAAATTAATAAATAAAAACACTTGACTTTTTATTTAAATAAATTTTATATTGCACTTACGTTTACTACAATTTTTGCAAGGCATTTTTTAAAGCTTTTTCACTGATTTTTAAATCGGTTTATTACAGAACTGTTACTAATTTGTTATTAAAATTTCTATATTTTCAGTATGTGCTTTTATAGCATTTATCTGGTGTGTTTTGAAAGAAAAAAAAAAAAAAAAAAGAGAAATCATTTGGATTTTTGGTGCAGTGTAAAAGTGCTAAGGTGAGTACAAAATGCATATTCTTCTTTTTTATGATTTTAATGATTAAATTGTTTACATCTCATTTTACAACAAAGAACTGTATAATGACCCTTTAAAATGCAGTCGTATTAAGATTTTTAGCTTCACTCATTTAAATTTAGATTAAGTTGTATTTAATTTTAATTAAAAATAGAAACACGTGTAAAATTCCAAAAAAAGGAAGCCTTTGTCTATTAGACCTGCCCTTAATGGTGTTCATATATTTTAAAGTGATAATATGGCAAAATAATCTGATTAGAGATGCAAATTAGGAAATTAAATATATCACCCTCTGAACCCTTTCATAAAATGGGGTTTCAGAACGTTTAATAGATAGTATAAGAAAGTTGGAATATAATTGGAGTTTCTGAACTCGTTAATAATTCCATTGCCATATAAAATTTAAAGTTGTCTAGAGTTTCAAAATTCTCTTTAGTTTGGTTTTTATATAGGTTTGGTCCAAAAATTGCAAGCAAAAAATTTAACTCAAACAAGTAAGAGTGTTATATTCGGCTGTGCCGAATCTTGCGTATCCAACATCAACATGTGACAATAAAATATGTTTCTGATATATGGGTTATATGGGGGTGGGGCCATTGCAAAAGTTGGTAGAAAGATTTTAGTTCATATAAAACTTGTTTATGTCCAATTTCATTACTATTTTATTTAATTATTATAAGACAATTATAAATGTTTTAGTAGTATTATAAGGTGAACCTTATTGGGACAAATGTTGGCCAATTTTTGCCATACTTTACAGTATAATTTCATACTTACTTAGAACTAATTTGTGCAAAATTTTATCAGGATTGCCGCATAATCAACATATTTATGACTGCTCAAAAAGTATTCCGGGGGTATAGAAAGATTTCGTTGGGGTCCTATCGCGTTTTCCACAGTAGACCGACAGACGGACATAGCTAAATCGTCTTATAAGGACTCATATATCATAAGGACTCCGAATATATATATATATGTTACAAACGGAATGACAACATCAAAATACCCCAATCTCTTTGATGGTGGGCATAACAAGTAAGAAAGTACAACAGTTGTATTTTAAAATTTCAATAATTTATTATCGTGAGTGATATTCGGAATGAGAGCAATCATTTAGATTCATAAGCAATAAATTTGGTTATCACAACCAAAACTATTGGGTGTATGACTTAAAAATGCGGGATTTACAATAGATGCTGTATCTTTTGAACGCGGTTTTTGTTTTTAACAACTTATATGTCATTTTGAAGGGTACAAAATGTCGAATTTTGTACCAGCGGGAAGTTTTGCTTTACTTCTTTTATTTTGAAAAAAAGTGCCGCTGAAGCACGAATTGAAGACGATACACCTTGAAAGACGATTTTTGAATTCCGAAATGATGCTTATTTCGTACACCCAGAGAAAAAATGAACGCATCCGTCTACAATTTGACACCATTCGGTGTCAATAGTGTACAAATAGTACACGAACGGTGTCAATTTGACAACGAAGAAATGACACCATTTTGCTCCCGATTTGTCACCATACCGTTGTCGCTTTGATACCGTCCGTTATTGATTTAACACCACCCTTTTTGATTTGGAATCGTGAAATCCCTCCCTTTCCTAAGTTACCATAATATTTATGGCGATTAAAATAAAACATATAATACCTTATTTTTAATTAATTTTACATTTATTTAATATAAACACATTTATAAAAACATGTTGGAATACTCGTATGTAAAAAATTGTCACTGGCTATTGTTTCCAGGTACTGTTGTTCTTCCTTATACTCCCTTTATTCAGCTATCTCCTAATTGATCTTATTAGTTTTACGGCATTTATTTTGATCACTTTTTGTTCACAAAACATAATTTATTCTACACTTATTTAATAATTTGTACTTTTGCGTTCTAAATAACAAAAACTTAGTGATAAATACCATTACGTTCGTCGTAATAAAAAGCAACTGGCTTTTTATTCACGTTAAGATGCGTCGGCGCATAATAATAATTTATCAACATTGCGTTGTCGATTTGTACTTTTTTGTTTACTAATTGTGTAAAAATGACACCAACCGTTGTCGATTTTGCAACGTCGTTTTTCCCTCAGTGTATGTAAAGCCCAGCCTACCAATGCCAAATATCCATGTCGCTAAAGTAATTCTATTTTTGAGGGAGCAAAAGAGTCCTATTATGAGCAGCTGAAATCTGTCCAGACCTGTACCGAACGCAACTGATTCGTTTGCAGCGAGCATTGGCCGAAAAACACCCAGAAAATGCGGCCAGACATGAAACCGTAATATTCCATCAGGAAAACGCACATGTTGCATGTTGCTCTCTCTGGGATTCGCTTCACTTTGGAACAGAGTATCCGATATTGGCTTGATTCGTTCTTGGCCTCAAAAGATAAGTAATTCTTTTGGCTTGCAATTCATATGTTGCAGAAAATGGGAAAAGGTCATAGCTAACAATGGTCAATACTTTGAATAAATTAATATTGTACAAATGTTTCAAAACAAAAGCTAAAAATGTTATAACATCCCGCATTTTTAAGTCATACACTCAATATTTTATTTGTGTAACTCACAAAAGCAGAACAAATTGTTATTTAATATTGGAAAATTATATATTTTACACTATTTTTTAAACAAAAGCAAACGCTTTTTTTATATAACTTTTAGGGACTGAGATCGAAAAATTGTAACATACATATATGTTAATAAAAATAAAACTACTAAACTTACAGTTTCGATTTGTTTTTGTTGAAATTGTTATTACAATTTACAAAAAATATTATTTTTATAGTTCTAATCAATAGTGATGAATTTATGAACCTTTTTCCGGAAAACCTTCCATTAAGGTTTTTATAGTGCTTTCTGTCACTTTGTTTGAACAGGTAGTCCATAGCTAACCATAGTGACAGGATGCCAAATCAGGCAAAACATAAATGGACACATTAAGAAGTCTTATGAATGGAAGCATCCTCTTTTGTAAACATTCCTTGATATAAATTTCGGTATTTATAGAGCTCTTTGTACCAAATGTTTGGCTTTATTGCCGCAACTGCATTTGCTTGCCGTGTCAAGAACTTTTTTGGAAAATGTTTTGCTTTTGGGTCCTAAACTTTTCTGCAACATTCCCTCGAGCATCAGCAACATAAAAATATTGACCCGGAAACTGCGATAAATTTTCCAGAACATAAGTTTCGTCATCCATTATGCAGCAGGTATATTTTTTTTTTATAAAATTTGACTTCAATTTCCGTGCTTTGTCTTTGGCCTCTAAATTTTTAGCAGAGTTCCTGTCAGAAACATTTTGAGCCTTGTATGTTTTTAAACCTGAATTAGCTTTAACTTTTCGTACCAAATAGTCCGAGTACTGAGCTAACTCGAAAGCATTCCAACCGGAATTATTGGGAGCTCTTTTGAAAATACTTTCTATTTATTGGATTTAGAAATGGTCATACTACATGAACCGAGTTTTCTATAAACGGACAAGTTCTCCCGATACTTTTTAATAACATTGGAATCAATTTGACGGCTGTCCTTTGATTGTTTGGCTAACTTTTTGTAGGACCAAGTTGGGTTTTGTTGAAAATATTTAATAATTTTAGTACGCACTTTTTTTGCGTCACTCACTTTAATCAGATTAACAGCAAATAAACATAATAACTGACATGCTTTACAAAGGTAACTTGATAAAAAAAGGTTTTGAAAATATTGTTTTAATTTTAAGTTTTATTATTTAAATAGACGATTCCTTGAAAAGGTAGACATAACATCTCCGAAATGTCGGAAAAATTGTAATAAAAATATGATTTTTTATTTACATTGAGGAAGTTTATGCCCTACTAGCTTAAGAAACTAAACAACTTTAAAATAATCAAATTTTGCCAAATATAAACACTAAAAAAAAACGTGTGTTAAGGTTTTCTCGATCTCAGTCCTTAATTACCCATTTCGGGTAATTACCTAAAAAACAAGTAAGAGAGCTATATTCGGCTGTACCGAATCTTATATACCCTTCACCAAATTATACTTTAAAATAAAATTAAATTTAAAAAAAAAATGTTTTTAATTTTTTAAAAAAATGTTTTTTAAAAGTTTTTTCCAATTTAAAATTTTTTTTTTTTTAATTTATTAGTGAAAAAAATTTATGACAAAATAATGTTTTTTGTGAAAAAAATTCGAGTTAAAAAATATTTTCCCGATTTTGACCCATTGTAACCTTAGGTATAGCTTTATATGCATCGTTGCAATGGACTTTGAAATATCTATCATTAGATATCCATATTGTCTATATTTATGATTTAATAATCGAGATATAGATAAAAAATAGGCCAAAAATATAGGTTTTGTTGGATTTTTGCTCATATCACCGTTATTTATGGACGGATTTTGCTGATTTTAAATAGGAAACTTCTCGAAAGCATGTATGACAGAATTCGACTCCGCTATCTATAAGGATTCAGAATATATACACTTTATAGGGTCGGAAAATTATATTGTGGAAATTACAAACGGAATGACAAATTTATATATACCCTTCTCACGAAGGTGAAGGGTATAAAAACGTACCCTGAAATTTAATTTAATAGGCGCTGAGACCATATTAATGAAAATTGTAATTTTTTAAATTAATGAATAAAAAACAAACAAAAAAACAAATTTTAATTAATTTTTTTTTTGATGGCAATGTCGAAAATTTTAGAAAAATCGGATAACGTTTACAGTTTTCATGTTTTATATGAAATTTCGAGTTCTGGGTCGAATTGTAATATTTTATAACTGCCTATTTAAAGGTATTTCACGTTCAAGTGTTTTCCATAATACAGTTTCAGATCGACTATCGTTACCGCTAAGCTATCGTTACCGAAATACCAGCAACTACCGTTACTGCTAAAATAACGTTACCGATATAATCGTAAATACCGTTACCGCCAATCTTAAATACAAAGTTTTTATTTCAATAATAGAGTTTATTAAAATTTTCAGAATTTAAAATGTATGCCACCAATTATGAATTTATGTTAGACCGAAATTAACGTTATCTTTAAACTACCGTTACCCAAATGACGGCAACTACCCCTACCGCCCTTCCAGCCCTTCCAACCCACATCCAAAAATAATTTCTAGATTGTTATGGAACTTGCAAACATAAACCACACTAATAATTTGAAATTGTTTACAAATTCATAATTTGTTTACAAATTTTTATCTTATCACCGGCACAAAATATAAAAATACACAATTGTTTGTATTGCATTGCATGTTTTTTAAATTCAACTTACATACATATGTATATATCTGCTACTGAAATAAATAAATACAAAAACAAATTGTTAAAAAACGCAAAAATCGGTCATACAATTAGCTTCGCACCACAACAAATTAACAATTGAGTGTGATACACTCTCTGCTTATGAGTAGAATATTTAGAACGTAGTAGAATAATCAGTGTGCAAAAATACTACGAGTATTGTGCAAATAAATATTTCGCTAAAAACAAATTAGTACTTACTAAAGCCTTAAACAGTGCACACGGCTGAATATGAAATTTAAAGAAACTATACAAAATCGCAGAAAGAAACTTTATACAAACTACTGCACACAGTACTACAGTAATAAAAATTGAGAGTAAAAACTAGTATATAACATTTGTCACAATGAACAACTGGACAAGAATAAATTCAACTCGTTGCAAGTTCAAAATAACTTGAAGTGAAGTTAAAAAATATTAAAAGAATTTAATTTTTTAATTGAAAGTATTAAAACGCAAACATGGTGTGCAAAAATTGTTGTGCTAGTAAGTATTTTAAAGAGAATATTCTTTAAATTTACGAATTTTATTAAATGTTCATAAATTTTCTAATAGATTGCAAATGTACCGCCGACAAATGTGGTGATAAGTGTGCCTGCGATCAACAATGCAAGTGTCCTTGCAAGTCAGGCTCAAAGGCTGAGTGCTGCAAATGAATGAAATGAAACATTATTTTGACTTAATATATTTAAAGAAATAAATACTTAATTCCAATAAAATATATCTTACTTAAATTTCCAACAACACAAAATTAACTTAAACTTGTATTTTTATAAAGTTGTTTTATTTTTGAATTTCTTCTTTTATAAAATTCATGTATCCATCCACTTTTCAATTATTTAAGACCATAATATCCTGTAATATCCTGTTACCAACTTTATGCAGCTCTGTTTAGAATTTATGTTTAATACTTGTACCTCTTATTTTGATGTACATGGAGAGTGAGAGAAAAAAACATGAAGGAAAAAAAATCAAAATCGCAATCACAACACAACTCATGTAGTTATATAGATTTTTCTTTTTTCAAATACAGTAGTTTTGGACAACAACATACAATAGTTGCATTGTACATTAAGGCTAGTAGTTACTACTTCCAGAGCCTACTGCAGTTGATATTCTCAACATTAACATCAAAACCTTTTATAAGCCTTAAAGTTTCACATTCTAGGGAGAGAGAAAGAAAAAAAAAAAATGAGGAAAAGAACCAAAAGTTTTGTTCGGGACAGGGATGTGTTGTTGAAGGGAGGGAATATTTTGAATTTATGGGATTTGTAGAACTTAATTCGCAATAGAATTTAGGTCTGAATTCAATTAAAACTGGGAGCGAAGATCCAATTGTCGTGAGAACGACTAAATTTTACTCTCTCGCTTTTTATGTAAAATATATCTGATTTTGGTTTTATTAACTTCACTTGTATGTAAGCGACTCAAACGACAAGGTGAAAGACAATATAAATGTTTTCATACAAAATTCCGATTATCTATTATTAACTCCGTGAATGTAAATGTTATAATTAGTCTAAGGACTGAGATCGAAAAATTCTTAACATACAATTTCCGAGCTCTGTCTTTGGCCTCTAAATTTTTAGCAGAGTTCCTGTCAGGAACTTTTTGAGCCTTGTATGTTTTTAAACCTGCATTAGCTTTAACTTTTTGTACCAAATAGTCCGAGTACTGACCTAACCGGGCTGCTTTCCTACCGGATGTGTTGGGAGCTCTTTTGAAAATGCTTTATATTCTTTTGGCTTTAGAAACATCTTGTGGACCATTCCTTCTACCTGAACCAGGTTTTCTATCAACGGACAAGTTCTCCCGGTACTGTTTAATAACATTGGAAACAGTTTGACGGCATACCTTTAATTGTTTGGCCAACTTTTTGTAGGACCAAGTTGGATTTTGTTGAAAATATTTAATAATTTTAGTACGCACTTTTTTCTGGTCAGTCATTTTAATCAGATTAACAACAAATGAATATAACTGACATTAAACATAATAACTGAAATGCTTTACAAATCTAACTTGATAAAATAAAAAATCAAATAATACTTGGGTTAAAAGTTTTAATGAAAAAGGTGTGTTAAGAATTTTTCGATCTCAGTCCTTAGCTATTTAGTTTTAATCAAAAGGAAAATGCGGAGAAATCCTATTTCAATTGAGTTCGATGTACGACTTTTGCTGTGTTTGCTTATTTTCGGGTTCGCGTAACAGGCTATTAATTCTTAAACTTCTTTTAAATCTGAATTATTCAACTTTTAAATTAACCAAATTTTATCACTAAATGAAGAATGTGTAGTTTAAAACCTATTGGTCTATTTTGATATCACGGGTATTAGATCCATTATTATAGATCACAGAGCTCACCGAAGGTAGCCGATTCAATAACGATTATTCGTTTCCTCACTAACTCGAGATAGATGTGGCTAAGATTATTTATTTATTTTATTTTTGGCCTAACCTCGTACAATGACAGCCAACCATTGCTAGTCAGTCAGCAAAGCCTATCGAAACATCAGCGTCCCGCCTGATAATCCAGTCCGATCCAGAGATCTGCGACGGACCCCCAGCCGCTTAAGTCAAGTTGTGTGGTTTTACACACAATTGACATCGAGCAATAGCCAAGCACAACAACCAACATGCCAAGAACACTCCAATGCATTTCTCAAGCACTCACCCAATTGCAAACGCTATTAATGGCTCTCTTCAGCAACAGCAACTAATAAGATATATTTGGAGGTATAAAATTTGCCACTAGAATAAACATCAGCCATTTAACCAACAATCTTCTACCAGCTTTGGGATTTAAACCACAGCAACTACGTGCTTACCGAAGAGTCCTCATCAGGTCAAGTCCTGGGACTCACTGATATCCCGTAATTCGGGTCAGCTGCGAATTTAAAAACTCTTGCCAGCGTTAGATTGCGTGCAACCCGAGGCACCTGTGTCGCCCCATATTTCCCTCCAAACCAAGGTAAAACAAGCTCCGAAGGGATTCACTAACGCCGGACAGTTGCATAACAAATTTTCAATTTCAAATTTTTTCCACTTCTCTGACGGAAATCACTGAAACAAGCAACAAGATACAGCACTTTCCTATCACAGATACCCGCACAGAAAAATGTACATACATATGCCATCGAGAGTGATGAGGCAGTGCATCAAATGTTTGGATATGACCACAGCAATTTTAATATATTTTCTAACTCCTTAGTTCTTTGCCGAGGTCTGAAATTGTGAGATATTATTGGTTTATCTATGCATTACAAATCCAAAATTACTCTCTATTTATCTATGTTAATCTACTCAGCCATCCTAATAATAAATGAGTGGCAGTCAAGTGCTATTTAAGTTTTCATGAAACTATGATTCCAAGGTTTTCATGGCAGTTGTGTGAGACGACATTCGATTCCTTTCAGTCCGCAACTGCAGTGATTGGCAGCCTTTTTGAAGTGTACACCTTCTAGTACAATATTGTAACTCAGAGACATCTGTGTAAAAGTTTACTCCCATTCTTCTGCCAGGAATATCAATTCGCTATGCACCCTGGAACTGTATCAGCATTGTATACAGTTAAGAAAGGTATGATGCTCCAAACATTAGGACCTTAAGGTACTCAATAGGAAAGTATAATATAGATAAACTGCCAAATTTATCGTTATCTTTGTCAAAAGTATCCAAGAGTATTGTGCCAAGAGTGCTCCAGGCAATTCTAATAAATACAAAATAACCGTATGAATAATTGCAGTGTATACTTAGTTGCAGAAGAATGTGAAGACCTATTTGATTTTTTTCAAGATTTGATTTGTAACGGCGGAATGCCACATTTGTATGGAATTTTTTAAATACTCTGACTTTCCCATGCACTTCGTCAAATACTACTGTAGTTTTTTAAAAGATTTTGGAAACTAATTGACATTTCCATATATATTATTGGCTAGTTAGCTTAATAGTTTTGAATTTAAACAAAAAGCAATACAAGTTTTCTTTAAAACTAAGTAAGTACGCTACTGTTGCTGTTATACATAATAAAAATGGTTTCCTATTGATTTATTTACGAGCACAACTTGAAAAGTGTCCTGAGCATGAGGAAAAAGAAATCAACAACAAACAAACTAACATGCTCATAAAACATACACTCGAAATTTTTATTGAGAATAAATTTGTTAAAAAACATACTGTTTTTTTCAAGAAATTTCTTCAAGGAAACAAATATTTCAGTAGGAGAAATACATCTGCAGACATCTAAAGCATAACAAATTCTCATCCCTACTACAGAACTACTAAACAGATTCGAAAGCATTTCTAAGAGACTCAAAACATGACTCCGATAAACAAAATTGAAAAAGCGGAAATCACTCTTTGTTGCAAACTGCCCCTGCAATCCTTGCATAAGTTGCAAAACTTATATTTTGTTGTTGTGTTACTGCAAAATATATGCTAGTTTTGCAACATATGCGAGGATTGCAGGAGTAGTTTGCAAAGAAGAGTGATTTCCGCTTTTTTCAATTTTGTTTGTCGGAGTCACGCTTAGAGTCTTTAGAAACGCTTATGAATGAATCTGTTTAGTTTTAGCTCTACGCTATCAATTAACTCTGATTTCTCTTTACTGAGTGATCTTAACTTTGCCAGGCTTTTGGGTTTCATAAGATGCACTACGCTAACCGCCATAACTACTCAGAACTTACATGACAGCTGTCAGTCATGCTACACTCTTCCAGGACATGTTGGAGACTCAATACCCACCAACATAAAACATGTGGGGGGAGCCATTGTGTAAGTCGATTCAAAAGGAAACATTTAGTGTTATTACAGGCGACTTAAAAATAAATACAGAGCATCATATAATTTAGGGAACGATTAGGGAATATGAATCACAACATAGCATCAGCGGAAACAATAAACTTCAACATCATACAGTTGGAATTCTACCGGAAAAATATCACGAAAACATACAAAGCAATTGGATACTGCATTCCAATTGATTTTATAAATCTGATTAAATCGGAATATAAACTGGCTTGGTATTCAAATTTAAATTACGATAATTTCATTAGTATTTCCTCGAGTGTATCGTCTCCAATGTATGTTTAGTTTGAAAAAAAAATACACAACTTCTCTACTGCATCTCCTTAGTTTTCGAAAATAAAACAGAAAATTTATATTTCTAGAACTCGTTGGCATTATAATTTCTTTCTTCTTTTTTTTTTTGCTAGTTCCTTTCTAAAGTAGCAGTAGTTTTGTTTTTGTGTTCCGTATTGCATCCTTTTAAACTGATGGACTTTTGTACTGGCAAAACTTGAGTTTTCCTCCTCTTTTCTATATTTGCTTTAGTCATTTATGCGTCGTTTATCCTCATCATTTGTATGATTTTTTTTTTGTATTTTTGGTTCTTATTTGGTGTGTGTGCTTTCTTTTCCAAAGCCTCTTTTCAGTTTGATCCCTTCAATGCAGTTGCTGTTCGTATAATAGAGTTTACTATTATTTCTAGTTTTTTTTTCTTCCATTTTGCAAAAACCATTTAGTTTCTTTTTAGTTAAGGCAATCTCATGGATATGGAGAACATACCTACATATATAACTATACAAGTATAAATAGGGGGACAGATAATAATAGGAACAAGGGAATAGAGACTGAGACTGGATTCGAACACCTTTATTTCCTTTATGACTGATAATAATTGTTTCTTTGAATTCTACAGTTTAGGAGGGCGACCGTCTGTGATCCTATAAGAAAAAACCTAAATTGACACAGTATTAAAAATTCTTTGCCACTCTGTACATAAATATAAACACATAAACCAACAATAGCATCGTAGTCGTAGCACAGTTCTAGTGGTTCTAATGGTCAGAGCCTCATAAGATGTTGAATTGAATGTATGTATGCTGTCGTTGTATTCGTATCGTATAGTGATTGTATGTTTATTGAAGTAAGTACTTTAGTTAAACCATATGTGCCTGTTTTTGGCATTCAATATCCTTGATTTGAAAAAAAAATTGTACACGTCATTTTTGGTCATTTCATCTTTAGCCATCTTTTGAGTTAAGAGCCTGGACTGCATTCAATATGTATGTAGTCAGTCTCTTTTAGAAGTTCACTTATTGTTTGTACGATTTCTGTTGAATATTTAATGTCAGCTCTTCATTTACTTTATTTGAATATTTATGAGCTGAAAACATATTTTTTTGGGCTATGCTTTCAATCTTTCCAAAACAGAAGTAAGTTTATTATAAAGCCCAAAAGTTATTTAAGGATTTGGTGTAATTTTGACATTAATCAGTGATCACAGATAGAGCTCGTTTTCTCTAAACTAAAGTATTTAAAAGTCGATTTGTGGTATAAAATATGAATGATCACAGATTCATCTTGTTTTCCTTAAAATCGCTGTATTTACAAAGATATTAACGATTTAAGATATTTTAGTTTTTTATACTTAAAATCGATTTTGGTATAAAATATGAGTGATCACAGATTGAGCTTGTTTTCCCTAAAATCGCTGTATTTACAAAGTTATTAACGATTTAAGATATTTGAGTTTTTTATATTAAAAATCGATTTTTGGTATAAAATATGAGTGATCACAGATTGAGCTTGTATTCCTTAAAACCGATGTATTAACAATTTAAGATATTTGGGTTTTTTTTAAACTAAAAATCGATTTTTGGTATAAAATAGGAGTGATCACAGATTGAGCTTGTTTTCCTTAAAATCGCAGTATTAACAAAGTTATTAACGATTTAAAATATTTGAGTTCTTTATACTTAAAATCGATTTTTGATATAAAATATGAGTGATCACAGATTGAGATTGTTTTCCTTAAAATCGCAGTATTAACAAAGTTATTAACGATTTAAGATATTTGGGTTTTTTAAACTAAAAATCGATTTTTGGTATAAAATATGAGTGATCACAGATTGAGCTTGTTTTCCTTAAAATCGCAGTATTAACAAAGTTATTAACGATTTAAGATATTTGGGTTTTTTTAAACTAAAAATCGATTTTTGGTATAAAATATGAGTGATCACAGATTGAGCTTGTTTTCCTTAAAATCGCAGTATTTACAAAGTTATTAACGATTTGAGTTTTTGATACTAAAAATCGATTTTTGGTGTAAAATATGAGTGATTACAGATTGAGCTTGTTTTCCTTAAAATCGCTGTATTTACAAAGTTATTAACGATTTAAGATATTTGAGTTTTTTATACCTAAATCGATTTTTGGTATAAAATATGAGTGATCACAGATTGAGCTTGTGTTCCTTAAAATCGCAGTATTTACAAAGTTATTAACGATTTAAGATATTTGAGTTTTTTATACTTAAAATTTATTTTTGATATAAAATATGAGTGATCACAGATTAAGCTTGTTTTCCTTAAAATCGCAGTATTTACAAAGTTATTAGGCATTTAAGATATTTGAGTTCTTTATAATTAAAATCGATTTTTGATATAAAATATGAGTGATCACAGATTGAGCTTGTTTTCCCTAAAATCGTAGTATTTACAGAGTTATTAACGATTTAAGATATTTGAGTTTTTTATACTAAAAATCGATTTTTGATATAAAATATGAGTGATCACAGATTGAGCTTGTTTTCCCTAAAATCGTAGTATTTACAGAGTTATTAACGATTTAAGATATTTGAGTTTTTTATACTAAAAATCAATTTTTGGTATAAAATATGAGTGATCACAGATTGAGCTTGTTTTCCTTAAAATCGCAGTATTTACAGAGTTATTAACGATTTAAGATATTTGAGTTTTTTATACTAAAAAATCGATTTTTGGTATAAAATATGAGTGATCACAGATTGAGCTTGTTTTCCTTAAAATCGCTGTATTTACAGAGTTATTAACGATTTAAGATATTTAAATTTTTTGTAATAAAAATCGATTTTTGGTATAAAATATGAGTGATCACAGATTTAGCTTGTTTTCCTTAAAATCGCAGTATTTACAAAGTTATTAACGATTTAAGATATTTGAGTTTTTTTTATAAAAAAATCGATTTTTGATATAAAATATGAGTGATCACAGATTGAGCTTGTTTTCCTTAAAATCGCAGTATTAACAAAGTTATTAACGATTTAAAATATTTGAGTTCTTTATACTTAAAATCGATTTTTGATACAAAATATGAGTGATCACAGATTGAGCTTGTTTTCCTTAAAATCGCAGTATTAACAAAGTTATTAACGATTTAAGATATTTGTGTTTTTTAAACTAAAATTCGATTTTTGGTATAAAATATGAGTGATCACAGATTGAGCTTGTTTTCCTTAAAATCGCAGTATTAACAAAGTTATTAACGATTTAAGATATTTGGGTTTTTTAAACTAAAAATCGATTTTTGGTATAAAATATGAGTGATCACAGACTGAGCTTGTTTTCCTTAAAATCGCCGTATTTATAAAGTTATTAACGATTTAAGGTATTTTAGTTTTTTATACTAAAAATCGATTTTTGGTATAAAATATGAGTGATCACAGATTGAGCTTGTTTTCCTTAAAATCGCAGTATTTACAAAGTTATTAACGATTTCAGATATTTGAGTTTTTTACCTAAATCGATTTTTGGTATAAAATATGAGTGATCACAGATTGAGCTTGTTTTTCTTAAAATCGCAGTATTTACAAAGTTATTAACGATTTGAGTTTTTGATACTAAAAATCGATTTTTGGTGTAAAATATGAGTGATTACAGATTGAGCTTGTTTTCCTTAAAATCGCTGAATTTACAAAGTTATTAACGATTTAAGATATTTGAGTTTTTTATACCTAAATCGATTTTTGATATAAAATATGAGTGATCACAGATTGAGCTTGTGTTCCTTAAAATCGCAGTATTTACAAAGTTATTAACGATTTAAGATATTTGAGTTTTTTATACTTAAAATTTATTTTTGATATAAAATATGAGTGATCACAGATTAAGCTTGTTTTCCTTAAAATCGCAGTATTTACAAAGTTATTAGGCATTTAAGATATTTGAGTTCTTTATAATTAAAATCGATTTTTGATATAAAATATGAGTGATCACAGATTGAGCTAGTTTTCCCTAAAATCGTAGTATTTACAGAGTTATTAACGATTTAAGATATTTGAGTTTTTTATACTAAAAATCGATTTTTGATATAAAATATGAGTGATCACAGATTGAGCTTGTTTTCCCTAAAATCGTAGTATTTACAGAGTTATTAACGATTTAAGATATTTGAGTTTTTTTTATAAAAAAATCGATTTTTGGTATAAAATATGATTGATCACAGATTGAGCTTGTTTTCCTTAAAATCGCAGTATTAACAAAGTTATTAACGATTTAAGATATTTGGGTTTTTTAAACTAAAAATCGATTTTTGGTATAAAATATGAATGATCACAGATTGAGCTTGTTTTCCTTAAAATCGCAGTATTAACAAAGTTATTAACGATTTAAGATATTTGGGTTTTTTAAACTAAAAATCGATTTTTGGTATAAAATATGAGTGATCACAGATTGAGCTTGTTTTCCTTAAAATCGCAGTATTTACAAAGTTATTAACGATTTAAGATATTTGAGTTTTTTTTATAAAAAAATCGATTTTTGGTATAAAATATGATTGATCACAGATTGAGCTTGTTTTCCTTAAAATCGCAGTATTTACAAAATTATTAACGATTTAAGATATTTGAGTTTTTTAAACTAAAAATCGATTTTTGGTATAAAATATGAGTGATCACAGATTGAGCTTGTTTTCCTTAAAATCGCAGTATTAACAAAGTTATTAACGATTTAAGATATTTGGGTTTTTTAAACTAAAAATCGATTTTTGGTATAAAATATGAGTGATCACAGATTGAGCTTGTTTTCCTTAAAATCGCCGTATTTATAAAGTTATTAGCGATTTAAGATATTTGAGTTTTTTGTACTAAAAATCGATATTTGAAATAAAATATGAGTGGTCACAGATTGAGCTTGTTTTCCTTAAAATCGCAGTATTAACAAAGTTATTAACGATTTAAAATATTTGAGTTCTTTATACTTAAAATCGATTTTTGGTATAAAATATGAGTGATCACAGATTGAGCTTGTTTTCCTTAAAATCGCAGTATTTACAAAGTTATTAACGATTTAAGATATTTGAGTTTTTTTTATAAAAAAATCGATTTTTGGTATAAAATATGATTGATCACAGATTGAGCTTGTTTTCCTTAAAATCGCAGTATTTAGAAAATTATTAACGATTTAAGATATTTGAGTTTTTTAAACTAAAAATCGATTTTTGGTATAAAATATGAGTGATCACAGATTGAGCTTGTTTTCCTTAAAATCGCCGTATTTACAAAGTTATTAACGATTTAAGATATTTGGGTTTTTTTAAACTAAAAATCGATTTTTGGTATAAAATATGAGTGATCACGGATTGAGCTTGTTTTCCTTAAAATCGCAGTATTAACAAAGTTATTAACGATTTAAGATATTTGGGTTTTTTAAACTAAAAATCGATTTTTGGTATAAAATATGAGTGATCACAGATTGAGCTTGTTTTCTTTAAAATCGCAGTATTTACAAAGTTATTAACGATTTTTGAATATAAGATATTTGGGTTTTTTTAAACTAAAAATCGATTTTTGGTATAAAATATGAATGATCACAGATTGAGCTTGTTTTCCTTAAAATTGCAGTATTTACAAAGTTATTAACGATTTAAAATATTTGGGTTTTTTATAATAAAAATCGATTTTTGGTACAAAATTTGAGTGATCACAGATTGAGCTTGTTTTCCCTAAAATCGCAATATTTTCAAAGTTATTAACGATTTAAGATATTTGAGTTTTTTATACTTGAAATCGATTTTTGGTATAAAATATGAGTGATCACAGATTGAGCTTGTTTTCCTTAAAATCGCCGTATTTACAAAGTTATTAACGATTTAAGATATTTGAGTTTTTTTTATAAAAAAATCGATTTTTGGTATAAAATATGATTGATCACAGATTGAGCTTGTTTTCCTTAAAATCGCCGTATTTACAAAGTTATTAACGATTTAAGATATTTGGGTTTTTTTAAACTAAAAATCGATTTTTGGTATAAAATGTGAGTGATCACAGATTGAGCTTGTTTTCCTTAAAATCGCAGTATTAACAAAGTTATTAACGATTTAAGATATTTGGGTTTTTTAAACTAAAAATCGATTTTTGGTATAAAATATGAGTGATCACAGATTGAGCTTGTTTTCTTTAAAATCGCAGTATTTACAAAGTTATTAACGATTTAAGATATTTGAGTTTTTTATACTAAAAATCGATTTTTGGTATAAAATATGAGTGATCACAGATTGAGCTTGTTTTCCTTAAAATCGCCGTATTTATAAAGTTATTAACGATTTAAGATATTTGGGTTTTTTTAAACTAAAAATCGATTTTTGGTATAAAATATGAGTGATCACAGATTGAGCTTGTTTTCCTTAAAATCGCAGTATTTACAAAGTTATTAACGATTTAAGATATTTGAGTTTTTTAAACTAAAATTCGATTTTTGGTATAAAATATGAGTGATCACAGATTGAGCTTGTTTTCCTTAAAATCGCCGTATTAACAAAGTTATTAACGATTTAAGATATTTGGGTTTTTTTAAAATAAAAATCGATTTTTGGTATAAAATATGAGTGATCACAGATTGAGCTTGTTTTCTTTAAAATCGCAGTTTTTACAAAGTTATTAACGATTTAAGATATTTGAGTTTTTTATACTAAAAATCGATTTTTGGTATAAAATATGAGTGATCACAGATTGAGCTTGTTTTCCTTAAAATCGCCGTATTAACAAAGTTATTAACGATTTAAGATATTTGGGTTTTTTTAAAATAAAAATCGATTTTTGGTATAAAATATGAGTGATCACAGATTGAGCTTGTTTTCCTTAAAATCGCAGTTTTTACAAAGTTATTAACGATTTAAGATATTTGAGTTTTTTATACTAAAAATCGATTTTTGGTATAAAATATGAGTGATCACAGATTGAGCTTGTTTTCCTTAAAATCGCAGTATTTACAAAGTTATTAACGATTTAAGATATTTGGGTTTTTTTAAACTAAAAATCGATTTTTGGTATAAAATGTGAGTGATCACAGATTGAGCTTGTTTTCCTTAAAATCGCAGTATTAACAAAGTTATTAACGATTTAAGATATTTGGGTTTTTTAAACTAAAAATCGATTTTTGGTATAAAATATGAGTGATCACAGATTGAGCTTGTTTTCTTTAAAATCGCAGTATTTACAAAGTTATTAACGATTTAAGATATTTGAGTTTTTTATACTAAAAATCGATTTTTGGTATAAAATATGAGTGATCACAGATTGAGCTTGTTTTCCTTAAAATCGCCGTATTTATAAAGTTATTAGCGATTGAAGATATTTGAGTTTTTTGTACTAAAAATCGATATTTGAAATAAAATATGAGTGGTCACAGATTGAGCTTGTTTTCCTTAAAATCGCAGTATTTACAAAGTTATTAACGATTTAAGATATTTGAGTTTTTTAAACTAAAATTCGATTTTTGGTATAAAATATGAGTGATCACAGATTGAGCTTGTTTTCCTTAAAATCGCCGTATTAACAAAGTTATTAACGATTTAAGATATTTGGGTTTTTTTAAAATAAAAATCGATTTTTGGTATAAAATATGAGTGATCACAGATTGAGCTTGTTTTCTTTAAAATCGCAGTTTTTACAAAGTTATTAACGATTTAAGATATTTGAGTTTTTTATACTAAAAATCGATTTTTGGTATAAAATATGAGTGATCACAGATTGAGCTTGTTTTCCTTAAAATCGCCGTATTTATAAAGTTATTAACGATTTAAGATATTTGGGTTTTTTTAAACTAAAAATCGATTTTTGGTATAAAATATGAGTGATAAAGTTATTAGCGATTTAAGATATTTGAGTTTTTTAAACTAAAATTCGATTTTTGGTATAAAATATGAGTGATCACAGATTGAGCTTGTTTTCCTTAAAATCGCAGTTTTTACAAAGTTATTAACGATTTAAGATATTTGAGTTTTTTATACTAAAAATCGATTTTTGGTATAAAATATGAGTGATCACAGATTGAGCTTGTTTTCCTTAAAATCGCCGTATTTATAAAGTTATTAACGATTTAAGATATTTGGGTTTTTTAAACTAAAAATCGATTTTTGGTATAAAATATGAGTGATCACATATTGAGCTTGTTTTCCTTAAAATCGCCGTATTTATAAAGTTATTAGCGATTTAAGATATTTGAGTTTTTTGTACTAAAAATCGATATTTGAAATAAAATATGAGTGGTCACAGATTGAGCTTGTTTTCCTTAAAATCGCAGTATTTACAAAGTTATTAACGATTTAAGATATTTGAGTTTTTTAAACTAAAATTCGATTTTTGGTATAAAATATGAGTGATCACAGATTGAGCTTGTTTTCCTTAAAATCGCCGTATTAACAAAGTTATTAACGATTTAGGATATTTGGGTTTTTTTAAAATAAAAATCGATTTTTGGTATAAAATATGAGTGATCACAGATTGAGCTTGTTTTCTTTAGAATCACAGTATTTACAGAGTTATTAACGATTTAAAATATTTGAGTTCTTTATACTTAAAATCGATTTTTGATATAAAATATGAGTGATCACAGATTGAGCTTGTTTTCCTTAAAATCGCCGTATTTATAAAGTTATTAACGATTTAAGATATTTGGGTTTTTTTAAACTAAAAATCGATTTTTGGTATAAAATATGAGTGATCACAGATTGAGCTTGTTTTCTTTAAAATCACAGTATTTACAGAGTTATTAACGATTTAAAATATTTGAGTTCTTTATACTTAAAATCGATTTTTGATATAAAATATGAGTGATCACAGATTGAGCTTGTTTTCCTTAAAATCGCAGTATTAACAAAGTTATTAACGATTTAAGATATTTGAGATTTTTGTACTAAAAATTGATTTTTGGTATAAAATATGAGTGATCACAGATTGAGCTTGTTTTCCTTAAAATCGCTGTATTTACAAAGTTATTAACGATTTAAGATATTTGATTATTTTGTACTAAATATCGATTTATGTTGAAATATAAGTGATCACAGATTAAGCTTGTTTTTCTTAAAATCGTAGTATTTACAGAGGTGTTAACGATTTAAGATATTTGATTTTTTTATATTAAAAATCGATTTTTGGTATAAAATATGAGTGATCACAGATTGAGCTTGTTTTCCTTAAAATCGCAGTATTTACAAAGTTATTAACGATTTAAAATATTTGAGTTCTTTATACTTAAAATTGATTTTTGATATAAAATATGAGTGATCACAGATTAAGCTTGTTTTCCTTAAAATCGCAGTATTTACAAAGTTATTAACGATTTAAGATATTTGAGATTTTTGTACTAAAAATTGATTTTTGGTATAAAATATGAGTGATCAGAGATTGAGCTTGTTTTCATTAAAATCGCTGTATTTACAAAGTTATTAGGCATTTAAGATATTTGATTATTTTGTACTAAATATCGATTTATGTTGAAATATAAGTGATCACAGATTGAGCTTGTTTTCCTTAAAATCGCAGTATTAACAAAGGTCTTAACGATTTAAAATATTTGAGTTCTTTATACTTAAAATCGATTTTTGATATAAAATATGAGTGATCACAGATTGAGCTTGTTTTCCTTAAAATCGCAGTATTTACAAAGTTATTAACGATTTAAGATATTTGAGATTTTTGTACTAAAAATTGATTTTTGGTATAAAATATGAGTGATCAGAGATTGAGCTTGTTTTCATTAAAACCGCTGTATTTACAAAGTTATTAGGCATTTAAGATATTTGAATTTTTTGTAATAAAATCTATTTTTGGTATAAAATATGAGTGATCACAGATTTAGCTTGTTTTCCTTAAAATCGCATTATTTACAAAGTTATTAACGATTTAAGATATTTGAGTTTTTTTTATAAAAAAATCGATTTTTGGTATAAAATATGAGTGGTCACAGATTGAGCTTGTTTTCCTTAAAATCGCAGTATTTACAAAGTTATTAACGATTTAAAATATTTGAGTTCTTTATACTTAAAATCGATTTTTGATATAAAATATGAGTGATCACAGATTGAGCTTGTTTTCCTTAAAATCGCCGTATTAACAAAGTTATTAACGATTTAAGATATTTGGGTTTTTTAAACTAAAAATCGATTTTTGGTATAAAATATGAGTGATCACAGATTGAGCTTGTTTTCCTTAAAATCGCAGTATTAACAAAGTTATTAACGATTTAAGATATTTGGGTTTTTTAAACTAAAAATCGATTTTTGGTATAAAATATGAGTGATCACAGATTGAGCTTGTTTTCCTTAAAATCGCCGTATTAACAAAGTTATTAACGATTTAAGATATTTGGGTTTTTTAAACTAAAAATCGATTTTTGGTATAAAATATGAGTGATCACGGATTGAGCTTGTTTTCCTTAAAATCGCAGTATTAACAAAGTTATTAACGATTTAAGATATTTGGGTTTTTTTAAACTAAAAATCTATTTTTGGTATAAAATATGAGTGATCACAGATTGAGCTTGTTTTCCTTAAAATCGCAGTATTAACAAAGTTATTAACGATTTAAGATATTTGGGTTTTTTAAACTAAAAATCGATTTTTGGTATAAAATATGAGTGGTCACAGATTGAGCTTGTTTTCCTTAAAATCGCAGTATTTACAAAGTTATTAACGATTTAAAATATTTGAGTTCTTTATACTTAAAATTGATTTTTGATATAAAATATGAGTGATCACAGATTGAGCTTGTTTTCCTTAAAATCGCAGTAACAAAGTTATTAACGATTTTTTTTTGAAACTAAAAATCGATTTTTGGTATAAAATATGAGTGATCACAGATTGAGCTTGTTTTCCTTAAAATCGCAGTATTAACAAAGTTATTAACGATTTAAAATATTTGAGTTCTTTATACTTAAAATCGATTTTTGATATAAAATATGAGTGATCACAGATTGAGCTTGTTTTCCTTAAAATCGCAGTATTTACAAAGTTATTAACGATTTAAGATATTTGAGATTTTTGTACTAAAAATTGATTTTTGGTATAAAATATGAGTGATCAGAGATTGAGCTTGTTTTCATTAAAATCGCTGTATTTACAAAGTTGTTAGGCATTTAAGATATTTGAATTTTTTGTAATAAAATCTATTTTTGGTATAAAATATGAGTGATCACAGATTTAGCTTGTTTTCCTTAAAATCGCATTATTTACAAAGTTATTAACGATTTAAGATATTTGAGTTTTTTTTATAAAAAAATCGATTTTTGGTATAAAATATGAGTGGTCACAGATTGAGCTTGTTTTCCTTAAAATCGCAGTATTAACAAAGTTATTAACGATTTAAAATATTTAAGTTCTTTATACTTAAAATCGATTTTTGATATAAAATATGAGTGATCACAGATTGAGCTTGTTTTCCTTAAAATCGCAGTATTAACAAAGTTATTAACGATTTAAGATATTTGGGTTTTTTAAACTAAAAATCGATTTTTGGTATAAAATATGAGTGATCACAGATTGAGCTTGTTTTCCTTAAAATCGCCGTATTTACAAAGTTATTAACGATTTAAGATATTTGGGTTTTTTTAAACTAAAAATCGATTTTTGGTATAAAATATGAGTGATCACGGATTGAGCTTGTTTTCCTTAAAATCGCAGTATTAACAAAGTTATTAACGATTTAAGATATTTGGGTTTTTTAAACTAAAAATCGATTTTTGGTATAAAATATGAGTGATCACAGATTGAGCTTGTTTTCCTTAAAATCGCAGTATTTACAAAATTATTAACGATTTAAGATATTTGGGTTTTTTGAAACTAAAAATCGATTTTTGATATAAAATATGAGTGATCACAGATTGAGCTTGTTTTCCTTAAAATCGCCGTATTTATAAAGTTATTAGCGATTTAAGATATTTGAGTTTTTTGTACTAAAAATCGATATTTGAAATAAAATATGAGTGGTCACAGATTGAGCTTGTTTTCCTTAAAATCGCAGTATTTACAAAGTTATTAACGATTTAAAATATTTGGGTTTTTTGAAACTAAAAATCGATTTTTGTTATAAAATATGAGTGATCACAGATTGAGCTTGTTTTCCTTAAAATCGCCGTATTTACAAAGTTATTAACGATTTAAAATATTTGAGTTTTTTATAATAAAAATCGATTTTTGGTACAAAATTTGAGTGATCACAGATTGAGCTTGTTTTCCCTAAAATCGCAGTATTTTCAAAGTTATTAACGATTTAAGATATTTGAGTTTTTTATACTTAAAATTGATTTCTGGTATTTTTTTTTGAAACTAAAAATCGATTTTTGGTATAAAATATGAGTGATCACAGATTGAGCTTGTTTTCCTTAAAATCGCAGTATTAACAAAGTTATTAACGATTTAAAATATTTGAGTTCTTTATACTTAAAATCGATTTTTGATATAAAATATGAGTGATCACAGATTGAGCTTGTTTTCCTTAAAATCGCAGTAACAAAGTTATTAACGATTTTTTTTTGAAACTAAAAATCGATTTTTGGTATAAAATATGAGTGATCACAGATTGAGCTTGTTTTCTTTAAAATCACAGTATTTACAGAGTTATTAACGATTTAAAATATTTGAGTTCTTTATACTTAAAATCGATTTTTGATATAAAATATGAGTGATCACAGATTGAGCTTGTTTTCCTTAAAATCGCAGTATTTACAAAGTTATTAACGATTTAAGATATTTGAGATTTTTGTACTAAAAATTGATTTTTGGTATAAAATATGAGTGATCACAGATTGAGCTTGTTTTCCTTAAAATCGCTGTATTAACAAAGTTATTAACGATTTAAGATATTTGGGTTTTTTAAACTAAAAATCGATTTTTGGTATAAAATATGAGTGGTCACAGATTGAGCTTGTTTTCCTTAAAATCGCAGTATTTGCAAAGTTATTAACGATTTAAAATATTTGAGTTCTTTATACTTAAAATCGATTTTTGATATAAAATATGAGTGATCACAGATTGAGCTTGTTTTCCTTAAAATCGCCGTATTAACAAAGTTATTAACGATTTAAGATATTTGGGTTTTTTAAACTAAAAATCGATTTTTGGTATAAAATATGAGTGATCACAGATTGAGCTTGTTTTCCTTAAAATCGCAGTATTAACAAAGTTATTAACGATTTAAAATATTTGAGTTCTTTATACTTAAAATCGATTTTTGATATAAAATATGAGTGATCACAGATTGAGCTTGTTTTCCTTAAAATCGCAGTATTAACAAAGTTATTAACGATTTAAGATATTTGGGTTTTTTAAACTAAAAATCGATTTTTGGTATAAAATATGAGTGATCACAGATTGAGCTTGTTTTCCTTAAAATCGCAGTATTAACAAAGGTCTTAACGATTTAAAATATTTGAGTTCTTTATACTTAAAATCGATTTTTGATATAAAATATGAGTGATCACAGATTGAGCTTGTTTTCCTTAAAATCGCAGTATTTACAAAGTTATTAACGATTTAAGATATTTGAGATTTTTGTACTAAAAATTGATTTTTGGTATAAAATATGAGTGATCAGAGATTGAGCTTGTTTTCATTAAAATCGCTGTATTTACAAAGTTATTAGGCATTTAAGATATTTGAATTTTTTGTAATAAAATCTATTTTTGGTATAAAATATGAGTGATCACAGATTTAGCTTGTTTTCCTTAAAATCGCATTATTTACAAAGTTATTAACGATTTAAGATATTTGAGTTTTTTTTATAAAAAAATCGATTTTTGGTATAAAATATGAGTGGTCACAGATTGAGCTTGTTTTCCTTAAAATCGCAGTATTTACAAAGTTATTAACGATTTAAAATATTTGAGTTCTTTATACTTAAAATCGATTTTTGATATAGAATATGAGTGATCACAGATTGAGCTTGTTTTCCTTAAAATCGCCGTATTAACAAAGTTATTAACGATTTAAGATATTTGGGTTTTTTAAACTAAAAATCGATTTTTGGTATAAAATATGAGTGATCACAGATTGAGCTTGTTTTCCTTAAAATCGCAGTATTAACAAAGTTATTAACGATTTAAAATATTTGAGTTCTTTATACTTAAAATCGATTTTTGATATAAAATATGAGTGATCACAGATTGAGCTTGTTTTCCTTAAAATCGCAGTATTAACAAAGTTATTAACGATTTAAGATATTTGGGTTTTTTAAACTAAAAATCGATTTTTGGTATAAAATATGAGTGATCACAGATTGAGCTTGTTTTCCTTAAAATCGCCGTATTTACAAAGTTATTAACGATTTAAGATATTTGGGTTTTTTTAAACTAAAAATCGATTTTTGGTATAAAATATGAGTGATCACGGATTGAGCTTGTTTTCCTTAAAATCGCAGTATTAACAAAGTTATTAACGATTTAAAATATTTGGGTTTTTTAAACTAAAAATCGATTTTTGGTATAAAATATGAGTGATCACAGATTGAGCTTGTTTTCCTTAAAATCGCCGTATTTACAAAGTTATTAACGATTTAAGATATTTGAGTTTTTTATACTTAAAATTGATTTCTGGTATGAAATATGAGTGATCACAGATTGAGCTTGTTTTGAGTTTTTTATACTAAAAATCGATTTTTGGTATAAAATATGAGTGATCACAGATTGAGCTTGTTTTCCTTAAAATCGCTGTATTTACAAAGTTATTAGCGATTTAAGATATTTGAGTTTTTTATACTTAAAATTGATTTCTGGTATGAAATATGAGTGATCACAGATTGAGCTTGTTTTGAGTTTTTTATACTAAAAATCGATTTTTGGTATAAAATATGAGTGATCACAGATTGAGCTTGTTTTCCTTAAAATCGCCGTATTTACAAAGTTATTAACGATTTAAGATATTTGAGTTTTTTATACTTAAAATTGATTTCTGGTATGAAATATGAGTGATCACAGATTGAGCTTGTTTTGAGTTTTTTATACTAAAAATTGATTTCTGGTATAAAATATGAGTGATCACAGATTGAGCTTGTTTTCCTTAAAATCGCTGTATTTACAAAGTTATTAACGATTTAAGATATTTGATTATTTTGTACTAAATATCGATTTATGTTGAAATATGAGTGATCACAGATTAAGCTTGTTTTTCTTAAAATCGTAGTATTTACAGAGGTGTTAACGATTTAAGATATTTGATTTTTTTATATTAAAAATCGATTTTTGGTATAAAATATGAGTGATCACAGATTGAGCTTGTTTTCCCTAAAATCGTAGTATTTACAAAGTTATTAAGGATTTAAGATATTTGGGTTTTTTGTACTTCAAATCGATTTTTGGTATAAAATATGAGTGATCACAGATTGAGGTTGTTTTCCCTAAAATCGCAGTATTTACAAAGTTATTAACGATTTAAGATATTTGAGTTTTTTGTACTAAAAATCGATTTGTGATATAAAATATGAGTGATCACAGATTGAGCTTGTTTTCCTTAAAATCGCAGTATTTACAAAGTTATTAACGATTTAAGATATTTGAGTTTTTTATAGTAAAAATCGTTTTTTGGTATAAAATATGAGTGATCACAGATTGAGCTTGTTTTCCTTAAAATCGCAGTATTTACAAAGTTGTTAACGATTTAGGATATTTGAGTTTTTTAAACCAAAAATTGACTTTTGGTATAAAATATGAGTGATCACAGATTAAGCTTGTTTTCCTTAAAATCGCAGTATTTACAAAGGTATTAAAGATTTAAGATATTTGAGTTTTTTAAACCAAAAATCGATTTTTGGTATAAAATATGAATGATCACAGATTGAGCTTGTTTTCCTTAAAATCGCAGTATTAACAAAGTTATTAAAGATTTAAAATATTTGAGTTCTTTATACTTAAAATCGATTTTTGATATAAAATATGAGTGATCACAGATTGAGCTTGTTTTCCCTTAAATCGCTGTATATACAAAGTTATTAACGATTTAAGATATTTGAGTTTTTTATACTAAAAATCGATTTTTGGTATAAAATATGAGTGATCACAGATTGAGCTTGTTTTCCTTAAAATCGCAGTATTTACAAAGATATTAACGATTTAAGATATTTGAGTTTTTTGTACTAAAAATCGATTTGTGATATAAAATATGAGTGATCACAGATTGAGCTTGTTTTCCTTAAAATCGCAGTATTTACAAAGTTATTAGCGATTTAAGTAAGATATTTGAGATTTTTATACTAAAAATCGATTTTTGGTATAAAATATGAGTGATCACAGATTAAGCTTGTTTTCCTTAAAATCGCAGTATTTACAAAGTTATTAACGAATTAAGATATTTGAGTTTTTTATACTAAAAATCGAAATATGAGTGATCACAGATTGAGCTTGTTTTCCCTAAAATCACAGTGTTTACAGAGTTATTAACGATTTAAGATATTTGAGTTCTTTATACTAAAAATCGATTTTTGGTATAATGTATGAGTGATCACAGATTGAGCTTGTTTTCCTTAAAATCGCTGTATTTACAAAGTTATTATCGATTTAAGATATCACAATGCAAATTTCATGGTCTGTTAATGTAGTAAAAGAGCACATTAGCACGAACTAAAAACAAAACACATTGGAAATATAAATATTTGTCAATAGACTGTCGTATTCTCATGCGGTTATTAAGTAATTCCAGGAAACCTATAGACAACTCCATCCTGAAGGCTGCAATTTGGCCGTTATAAATTTGTATCCACTGGAGACGCGTAGGTTTCTGTATACCTTTTGATTCCTTATATCTTTGATGAGTACCTTGTTTCCTCTTCGCAATTTATGCGAAATATGGCAGTGACATATGCGTAAACAGTGGGTTTCTCAGCAACTATGTTATATTACCCCTTTACGACATTTCAGTGCTATTGGTATTCTGCTGATTTTGATATGGTAAAATTTCATCAAAGTCATGTGAGAGTCGGATGTTTTATGTGAGTGAAACAATAAGGCACTTATTTAAAGCGAATTAAAAATTTAAATCTCTTTTTAAGGAATTATAGGCATTTTAATAGCCATCATTTAAATTAATAAAAATCGATTTTTAATTTAATTTTTTTTTTGTTTTTCGTAAAACGAAATGAAGTTTTCATTTCATTAAATTTGTCATTTGATTTCAAATCTGCCAACACTACACTTAAATGCTTTGTCATCAAAAAGCCATTAAATACACCCATCATGTTCGTATAGACAACGGTGAATATGGCCCCCAATTCACAGAAATTTTGAGAGTTGGAGAGTATATTTTTCTATCAAACTATAATTTATGAAGATTGTAATTTAAAGTACATTTGTCGCCACAAGTGAAAATAACAATTTTGTCACTTAACAGCAATGCAATAATGGCAATAGCATCAGCAACAACGACATCGATAGTAGTCATTCGTAGGTTGCAATAACAGAGGTTACAATTGAAACAGCAGCAGTAAATGGCAACCTACTACATTCATACGTATTTATACTCTGGCATCTATCGACATTAAAATCCTCTATTGAGAGATACCAAACACTTGTAACCGCAATTTGATTGTGGCCCAGCAGTTGCTGCACAGTAACAACACTACTATAGACATTACAGACGGCCAAAACCAAATAAAGTCACTAAGAGATTTCACCTTTGCCAATGAAGGACTCACACACATTCTCAGTCATTCGCCATACATTGTTGCAACTAAGTAAATACATACCTTCATACCTCAATACGAAAAATGAAATGTTTAACAGAAAACTTTATAATAATATCGCGTATAGTTACGAACTGAATAAATTTCTATGGCTTAAAAACCTGATGATGAGTGTTGAGAATGTGATAAAAAGTATGGTTGTCTATTCGTACGCACACACACACACCCAGAATTACACATTCACACACGAATGCATGCATATTCATGATGTGTGCATGTAAAAGCTTGGTATTATTTTCATACGATCGACTGACTGAGTAACGAAATGAAATGAAATGAAACCAAACCAAACCACCCGTTGTCAAACGGATGTCCGCCTTCAGTGTGGCTTCCGTTTTAATGATGAAAACGCAAACGCAATCATAATAACGACGCAAATGCAGGGCTTTACAAAAACAAACTCCCTGAGTGTAGTTGGAGAAGTAGTTAGTGTAGTGTGTAAACATACGCACACAGCATTTTGCTTTGTTAGAGTGCAAAATAGTAGAACGAACACAGAAACAGCAGCAACAATAATAACAAGTATGCAGCATTATGTTGTATGAGTATTTAAGGTTACATTATTTGATTTGCGCGCAACTTAAATAAGGAACATAGGTGTATGTTTAAAGAATTACATCGAAAAAGTTGAAATTAAACACTCGCAGTTTCAAATGCATGTAGGTGTTCGAGTGTTTCTTGTTTAATAATAAAGTCTGTGGTCAATTAATGCAAATTTTTCACTAGCATTTCGATTTCCTTTAGAAAAAAACGATTGATGAAAGCCTTCAAAATATGCCTTAGTTTTCGATATGCTTTCTTTATTTGTGTAAATTTTATTGCCTTTGAACTATTTTATGAACTTGAAAACAAAAAATTTAATGCAGGGTATTTACAATACTTTCCTTGACTCCAAATTAAACCAACCAGATTCCCGGATGAATGAATAGATTCGTCTCATATTCATCCTTGATAGCTCGTCCCAGCATGATTGAAATGGATATCCGAGGATGCTTTCCCTAAGGTTTGTCAGAGCCGGACATTGGCAGAAAAGGTGATACACAGTATCTTCCCCTTCCTCATTATGGCAGCTTCTACAGTAATCATTGTACCGTAGGCCCATTCTTCTAGCATGTGTTCATTCTGCTGGCATCATATACGGGCCAAGTCGACCTCGCTGTAGCACAGGAAGGTTCGTTAGTCGACCTGTTTTGTGCAGTCTCATATAGTTTCTGCTGAACAGCCACCTTGCATTTAACAAGGGACATATCAGAAAAGTGGTCGATGATGAGTGAGGACGTACTAATCATCGCACCCCTTTTGTCTTGATACAATGATGTTATCGTGTTTCTTCAAATTGTCAATGTGTGAGTTAACATTACCCATATTGCTGATACAAACAGATAACAATACCATATTCCTTCTACATTGCCATCTTCGGAACAACTCAATGGATATATATTTTCTTCAATTCCTCCAGATTCGGGAAGAACTGACTGTGTAAACAATTAAATCGTTTACAAGATATTGGAGTGTATTCTCAGATAAAGTAAAAGATAATCTCCCTTCATCAATAACAAATTTTTTTCAATACGTTTAAGCAAATTGTATCAAAGTTTATTATTCCACACACTTTTAGATGCTTTAGATATACCCCCTTTGATATTCCTAAGATAGTCCTAAGACTTAAGGTGTTATCCCAGTTTTCTCTCAATCTTCATTGATGCTTCAAAAACAGAAATAAGCACCGATTCGGCGCATGTTTCTGCTATGCCAAAAAATGTATGCAGACGAGTAGACATTTCGATCTAAAGACTATCCATGTAAATATCAATGGCCGGTGGCTCGAGAGGAAATGCTGAGATTATTTCTGCTGCTGTATCGTTGGCGTAAATTGGACAGCCTGAGATATACTAAGAGGCTTAGATCTACTTATGAACTATCTGTAAAGACTGAGGTCACATAATCCCAAAGAATAAAGTTTTCGGTCCAGTCACCTCTGCATGGTACAGTGATCTTAAAAGTTTTACAAAAATTCGGTGTAAGTACAGCATAATCCACTTTCCGCTCCAATATTGTCAAGGTCATTCTTTGTTGAAGCATGAACACATGACCTAGTTCAGCCAAAGAATCTCGAGTAGATATTTTGACCTCAGTACGTTTGAATTGAGAGCCTTGATTGCTGTGAGACTGTGTCCATGAAATTCTGGAGAGATACATTGTACAGCCTTGAACAATCAGTGAAGACATAGGTCACATATCCACATTCCCGGAGATGTAATTCTCGAATTGTAACTGTACGCTGTCGTATATTTTACAGTCTGAGAGATACCAAGAAACCCCTTGAACAATCAAGTGAAGACATAGGTCACATATCCCTCTTCCTGTCTTCTCTGCTTGGTACTGTGATATTAAAGTTACACAAAAACGGTGACTAACGCAAACTTTGTAGAATGGTGCCATTTTTGATTTAATAGTTTTAATTGTTGTAATACTGTCCACACATTCATGAACTTTGCATCTGTATTGGTGTCGTAAATTTCCTCCTGGAAAACGGTGTATTGGCCAGATTTAGAGATATCAAGAGAAGAGGTTATCCATTATAAGCACCGATTCGGACATGTAGGCAAGCAGAGTAAATCAAATGGCTGATGAATGCGTAATAAATAGGTCATTCTTGGACGAAACTGTGTGGCGGTATCGAATATAATAATTGAATGGCATTCGGATAGAGGGAACACAGGTGGTCCACGATTGCCGCTTGTAGAATATCCAAAATGGCTCTCGTTGGCATGAATAGGACTATTTTCGACATAGTATCAACTGAAGATGTTGTTTGGAGGAAGTGGAAGAAACTTCTGTTCTACTTATTTATGATCCTGATTGTCTAAATGTTGTGTCGCTGATGAAACTGATCAGATTTCTTTGATGGTTTTGACGAAATCCAACGGCTTAGAATTCTTCATGTATAATTTACATGAATCTAAGTGAGTCACAGTCGATCTGAATGACTCCAAATGTAGTCGCACCCGTGTAATCTAACCTAACTTTAATATTATGTAATCACAATCATGACGAGGATATGTATACAAATATTTGCTTCCGTTCGTACTAGTTTATTCCTTGACTATTATTTTTATGGACAAGTACCCAAGACACAGGCGTGTTGTTTTTTGAGAACCTGTAGCTGTAGCTGACAACATTTGATCTACTACACTGCTACTAAGTGGCTTGACTATCTTTTAATATTGGTGTATAACAGTGAAACTGTTTTTCTTCCATTTTTACAAATCAACATAAAAACTACATAGAATTTGGTTAAAACCAAGCTGACTTTAAATGTCCTAGTTTCTGGGCTTAGTCAAGTATTAAAGAACACGTTAAGCGTTATGCTCAAAAATGTAGAACGTGATGTTTAAATGTGTCTTTAATAATCATTAATCATTTTTTTTAAACTTATTTCATTAGCTATTAGATAGTTTTTCGTCTCGACAAGGTAATGCTAGTTTTCCTGATTAGAGCTTAATCGACCACATTCTTGTAATTTTCCCTATTCAAATAATTCACAGCATCCTTTCAACGAATTATTTTCTATATAATTATTCAACCTTACAAACAAAACTTATTGGTATTTTCTACATTTAAAACTGCTACGTTAAATATTTAAAAAATACTTAGTTTAAAGAGAAATATAATAGTATTTATTGGATTCCTGATTTCTCCATATTCGCATATATTCCAACGTCATTTTTTTTTTAAATAGTATAAAATTCATGTATAGAATTGTGTAAAACGAGCGAGAATTTTGCCATTAAAATTCAATAAATTGATATTGTAACAGCAGGATGTTGAGCATAGACATCGACATTTATACAATAGCATGTATTTTCTACAATTCACATTGTAAATATATACTTGTACGCAATCATGTTTATATTTTTGGTGTAACTTAATGTTTTCGGATGTCTATTTTCAAAGACTTCTCGTTGAGTTAAATGCTTTAAGTCATTATAAGTAGTATTTGATTTGGGTTCGTACAGCTCCAAAAACGAGTCAGACTGATTCATTTCCAAACAGAAAGTACTGAAATGTCAATAGATTTCACACGTAAAACCCCAAAAATGTTAAGCCACTTATACTTTTTATAATTTCTGGAAGGATATTGTAAGGAAATCTAAACCAATTATATTTGATAAAGTTCCCACAAAATTCGGTTTATTCCAAACTTTTACACCATGTAAACAATTTATATACTTACACTTACTACCACCAATGATGAGTCGTCTACCAAATTAAACAACCGATTTTAAATACATCTCTCTACATCAGCAACCATTCACATATTTAAACACTCCAACTGGCAGCATTTGCATACATATATACATATGTACGTACATATTTGAATGCATATAAAAGCATATAAATACATATTCTGTTGCTGAGTATGTTTTCATTGTTATAACAGCGTTTATGACTTTGTCTATGGTCTATAGTCGTTGTTATATGGCTGGGATGGAGTTGAAAAAGGAGTTATTTTTTCAACGATGCGGCAGTATGTAGTAGAGCAGCGGCAATAACACCGGTAATTACTGCCACGTGACAATGAAAATTACTTGTTGTTCTTCTTATATTTAGCTTGTGTGTTGCTAGCATTTCTACTTCATTGTTCGTTGCTGTTTCTGGTCCTGGTCCTGAATTTCTGTTGCTGACATGTTTGAATATTTTTTTGTTTTGTTTTTAAGTTGGTTTGGAAAAAGTAAAACAAACAATATAAAAAAACAGTTTTACTGTTGTTAAACAGTCGTTTAAATACCATTTAATTTACTTTTTGTATCTACAGAAAATTGTTCCAAATACTTTGCAATTTGCTGGCAAATACAATACATATTTGAACTATTAACATATGTATGTACAATTTGTTTGGTTATATGGCTAAGATTACTAGTGAAAGGTGCAAATTACTTTAATTAAAGTTTATTTTGAAAAATACATACTGGTTGTACAGTTTTCTTTGATGATTTATTCATTTGGTTCATTAAATTTATGATGTTAATTGAGTTCTTAAATTTCTGGAGCCCAGAAATTGTTTATTTAAGGAATGAGATCGTAGAATTCTTAACACACGTTTTTCATTAAAACTTTTGACACAAGTATTATTGGATTTTTTATTTTTGATCAAGTTACCTTTGTAATACAAGTCAGTTATTATGTTAAATGTCAATTATATTCATTTGTTGTTAATCTGATTAAAACGAGTGACCAGAAAAAAGTGCGTACTAAAATTATAAAATATTTTCAAAACCCAACTTGGTCCTACAAAAAGTTCGCCAAGCATTCTAAGGTCTGCCGTCAAACTGTTTCTAATATTATTAAACAGTATCGGGAGAATTTGTCCGTTGATATAAGACCTGGTTCAGGTAGAACGAATGGTCCACATCATGTTTCTAAAGCCAACAAAATAGAAAGCATTTTCAAACGAACTCCCAACACATCCGGTAGGAAAGCAGTCCGGTTAGCTCAGTGCTCGGACTATTGCGTACGAAAAGTTAAAGCTAATGCTGGTTTAAAAACATACAAGGCTCAAAAAGTTCCTGACAGGAACGCTGTTAAAAATTTAGAGGCCAAAAACAGAGCACGGAAATTGAAGTCAAGTTTTATAAAAAAAATATTCTTGCTGCATAATGAATGACGAAACGTATGTTCTGGCAGATTTTTCGCAACTTCCTTGTCAAAAACATTATGTTGCTGATGCTCGAGGGAATGTTGCAGAAAAGTTTAGGACCGAAAAACAGACAAAATTTCCCAAAAAGTTCTTGGTATGGCAAACAATATGAAGTTGCGGCAAAAGAAGCCAATCATTTGTTACAACGGGCTCTATAAATATCGAAATTTACATCAAGGAATGTTTACAAAAAAGGCTGCTTCCATTCATAAGACTTCTTAGTGTGTCCACTTATTTTTGGCCTGGTTTGGCATCCTGTCACTATGGTAAAAAGGTCTTGAGTGGTACAAGAACAATAATGTGGTATTTGTATCAAGAAAGGCAAATCCTCCAAACTACCCGGAGCTAAGGCCAGTGGAGAGATATTGGGCTCTTGTTAAAAGAGAATTGAAGAGCACAAAAAGTTGTCCAAAAGTGTGGTAGATTTTAAACGGAGATGAATGCCTTCGTCAAATACATTTATAAAGTCTGACAATGTATTGACACAATCTTAAAATATAATTAAGTTCAACATCGCTCTTCACTGACTGCACGAATATTAATATTGGCCATATTTTCCAGCCAATCTTAGCCTTTCAATATCTCTCATACTTTCTAAACCGTGTACCGTTTTCCAGGTGGAAATCAATGCTTTTAAGGTCAATACATTTCTTACATTTAGTAGACACGAATCGATGAGTGGTGGCTCAGAGATGTGGAACACACGGATATCTAAACTATGTTTGTTCTCATCAATGCTCAACGTACAAAGAATTTTGATTTGAAGAAATAAATTCCCAGAGAAATTTATTCTTCATATGTACAATATATTTCTGAAGTCTGTCCTTCTACTCAACTATATTGACACAATCTTACAGACAGTAGGCACTTCATTGGTCTTCACTGACAGCTCGGAGATTAATATGCTCACCAATTCTGTCATATTTCCTACTGAACTTAGCCTTTCAATATTTCCCAATCGCATATACGATTTTCAGTTAGTAATCAACGCTTTAAATATGAATTAGACGTGATTACAGAATCTTGTTTTGGAGGCGTAAGGCATCAGGATCCCAAATGTCTATAGAATGGTGTGCATTCAATTACTGATTTCAGGCTTTATTTGAAAGGAAATCGCTGACCAACGTACCAGGAATGTTTCAGATTAGAAATGCTCAAGGAATCCAAACAATGCATCTGGTAGATAATATCCGATGAATATCTGAACTTTTTTCACTTCCATCAATACCTTCTCTGCATTTGGGAGAAATTTGAAAGATTTTTTTTTGGATGAAGAGAAAAAAGAGCAAGAAAGATTGCATTTGCCGATCTATCCGGAACACAGATCACCATTGTAGGATATCGGAACTTCTTCGATCTTCATCGATTGGGCTTTTGATATGTATCGATAAGTGGGTGCTCTTGGATATCTAACTTGTTGTTTTGCTCTCAAAAATGTGGAACACAGATGGTATATATCCACTACTTGTTTAATAACTTAAGTCCTTAATACTTTTCCCGCATTGTGCGCTCAGGGTGGCGGAACACAGACAATCTATGATTATTGCGTGTATCAGAACTTCTTTCTGAAAGGTATCGATGATTGGACGATCATGAAGATGAAATGCAAGAATACCTGAACTATGATTGATCTCTGTATTTAGGAGAAATTAGATTGAACTTCTGAAATTTCTCACTGGCAACAACTGTATGATAAATTGTATGTCGAAACATTTGTAACTGTCTCTCAGAAGTTTTGTTGATAAAGAAGAAAGACTCAGTTCAGCAATATATAGATTCCTTTGGCTGAATATGCTAATTTCATTGAAATTATAGCAAGGATAAGATAAGGATGATCATCATTTACCCAAATATATGTCAACTTTATCTACAGTTATTTTAATTTAAGTAAAATCTCACAATTTCATTTAATTACAAAAAAAAAAACATTTGAACTTATCAATATAAAAAATTGTCGAGATAATCATCAAACAAAAAAAGAAAAAAAGCCATACAAAGCTTATTTAAAAAACGTCTAAGAACGTAACGTACACAACAAATCTTTTTCCAATTTAAAAAACTAAATTTCCATTTTCATTTTCTGATAACAACAGCACGAAGCATAAGAATGAATGTCTTTGTAAAAAGAAACATAAAACAAACAACACAAAAACCATTTTATTTCTATGCTTCCTTTTGCCATTTTAAACAAACACCTCCTAATGCCACACCCACTTTTTCCAAAGATATTGTCATGATATGTGATGAGATAAGATTAAAACAAGCAACATGATGCTGAAGCTGAAGCTGCCTTCTTGACTAACAGAGGAGACAACAACAAAAAAAAAAAAAGAAAGAAACAAATATGAAATAAAAATGGAAATAAAGCACGAGCGATGAATGAGGGAAAAAATTATATGAAATAGAAAATAAATTTAAAAAAAACCAACATAAAGAAATTAAAACTGAAAAGTGTCCTTTTCGAACCCAACAAGAAGCACTGAAAAAAAAAACCTAAAATCCAGCAAACAAACTAACTTAAGGATGCTGCTGGGTAGTAAATGTTTGGTGAACGTATCATATCTTCTCTCATTTCATTTTAGATTTTAGCTGGAAAAAAAGGGACTGTGAAACGTTCATTTTTACATTTAATATTAAGCCTTTTCTTCTTAACTCTGACGAGAGAAGACTCGACTTATAAACATGATTTTGTGAGTGTTGCGTCTACAAATGTTTGTTTGTGTGTGTGTCCATTTTGTTCAGTTTAATGCGCTACATTTGAAAATGTTGAAAGAAAAACTCATCTTTTCGGTTGACTGGAAATTTTACAAAAATTTCCTTGTGATTCAGTTCAATTATTGAACATTTGAGTCAAATCGTGCCATATCGGCTCTAAAGTTTGAAGGAGCGTTTACGTGTGGAATTTATTATCTAAATTTTTCTCTGAAGTTTTGTCGAAATTTTCTAAGAAATACAAAATAATTCTTACTTTTTTATAAAAAATCTCAAATATATGTATTAAAAGATTTTACCTATGACCAAGACTTTCCCCGATTTTAGTAAAATCTTTAGTGCGGATTGTGTAATACTGAATTTTCTGAGCAATACTATAAAATAATGCTGTATTGACCAAACTAAAACTTTAAATAGTAGCTACAGATAAATTATGAGAGTTATTGTTACAATTATTTTTGGTTTTCCTTCTCGATTATTCGATTTATTCGGTTCAATATTAATCGAATCAAATTGTTTAATAATATTTTTCAATTCTCCAAATATTTCTTTGCATTAAAATGGTAATATGTTGAAATTTGATTGGCTTTCTAAAACTAATAAAATATTATTCGGTTGAAAAATAATCGAATAAAATTTTATTCGCTTTTGAAATGGATTTTATTTTAATTTTACTTTTAATTTTTAAGCATAGACAAATTAGGAGAAACCATCAAATAATTTATTTGATCATTAACATCTTTATACTTAATTCGTTTAGAAATCGAATCAAATTTAAATACGTCGTATGGATTTTAAACGTGTTTAAAATTTTTTAGCATAGAAAAATTAACAGAATTGAAAAATACACAGGGACATTTTTATTCAATTCGAACTGGAAGAAATTCTCAAATTTTTTTTCTAAAACGAAAAATTTTGTGAATTTCTTAGAATTCTAAAACGAATTAAATTTTATTCGTTTCTAAAATAATTGAATAAAAATGTCCCTGTGTATTTTTCAATTCTGTTAATTTTTCACGGTAAAAACTTTTAAATCCATCCGACCTATGGATTGAAATTTGATTTGATTTCTAAACGAATAAAATAAAAAGTTGTTAATGATCGAATAAAATGTTTCTTGGTTTCCCCTAATTTGTCTATACTTAAAAATTAAAAGTAAAATTCAATTTATTTCAATTTCAAAAACGAATAAAATTTGATTCGATTATTTTTCAACCGAATAATATTTTATTCGTTTTAAAACAATTTTGTTTGTATATAAAATTATTAGAAGAATGAAGAATTTGGCTTAAGTATTTTCATTTGATTATTTGTGAAACGAATAAAATTCTATTCGTTTTAGAAATCGAATTAATGTTTAAAATTTTACTTTGTTTTGAGCCAAATAAAATTTAATTCGTTTTGGAAATCATGTTTACTATTTTTAGTATTGAAAGATTAACAGTATCATAAAAAAAACTAATAAATTATTTTTGAACCGAATAGAATTGTATTCGTTTTAAAAATCGAATACATTTTTAAGTATGTACTTAAAAATAAACAGAATAAAAATTATCCTTTATTCGATTATTTCTGTAACGATTAAAATAATCCAAAACTATACTTTACAAGTTTACAAAAGTTTGCCATTTTTTAGCAAAGATATATTGTGAGAATAAAAAATCAGTTTAAAAAATTTCAATTCTATTACTTTGTAAACCGAATAAAATTTTATTCGTTTTAAGAAATCGAATAAATTGCAAAAGTTCAACATTTTTTAGAATGGAAAAGTTAACAGAATCTTAAAATACACTTATAAATTTTCATTCGATTATTTGTGAACCGAATAAAATTTTATTCGTTTTAAGATTTTAAAAAATGTTCAAAAGTTTACCATTTTGTTTGCTTAGAAGGATTAACAGTATCCAAAAATAATCTTAAAAATTATTCTAAAACCGAATACAATTTTATTCGTCTTAGTTAACGAATAAATTTTTAAAATTTAATATTTTTAGCATAGAAATATTGGGAGAATAAAAAATACGCTTACAATTTTTCATTAGATTTTTTGGAAACGAATAAAATTGCGTAGAAATATAAAAAAATACTTTTTAAAATTTTTATTCGATTATTTTTGAACCGAATGAAATTTTATTTGCTTTAAAAAAGATTAACAGAATGGAATAATAGAAATTGTAATTTCGTTATTTCTGAAATGAATAAAATTTTTATTCGATTATTTTTTAACCGAAAAAATTTTATTGGTTTTATAAATTTTTAAAATTTCACAATTTTGTTAGCATAGAAAAATGAACAGAATCAAAATATGTATTTAGAAATTTCCATTCGATTAGACAAAAAATTTATATTAAAACTATCAAGAATCTTAGGGAAGTAAAAACAAAATTTGTTCTTGTATTTTATATTACATATGGTCTTTGGATTTTATATATTTTTATTAGAAAGATAATTCTGTACATTTATTTATATTCTATAGCATACAAATGCTTTCTTGGTATATCGACCTATTCTTCTGGATTCAAAGAGAAGTGACTTATATAGAACACATCGTGGCAGTAGTTGCAGGAATACAGAAGTACTCCTTGCAGTACCAGTTATCGCTATAATACAGGCAAAAAGCGTTTTTCTACTTTACATTTTTCGTCCTTTCATACACACACACACACTCACTCACACGAGTACAAACAAATTTTAGTTTGGGTCTTATTCAATGTTGGTTTTAGTTGTTGATGTTGCCACTGCTGCTGTATTGCTTTTGTGTGTTGCGTGTGTTTATGAGTGGATTTTTTTTTTTGTGTGTTTGTTTAAGTTGCTGTTGTTGCTGGGATGCTACAATGTGTGGCAGTCACTAGGAAAAGAAGAAGATTTATGGCGGATGTTGGAATTTAATGAAATTGCAAAATGAAAATGAAACTTACAAACATACAAATACAAACACCAGAAGAAAAAAAAAAAATAACAGAAATGAAACTCATACACAATCAAACATACATACATCCATACGAGTATACTGAAATACTTGCCAGCCAGCCAGCCAACCAACCAGTCAACCATTTCAGCCAGTCTTCCACACATTTTACTTTAACATCACCAAAAGCTCGTAGTCCTCAGTGGAGCGGTAGTAGGAGAACGAAGTTATTTTTTGTTGTTGCTGTTGTTGGTTTGTGGGTATGAGCAGTTTTAACAAACAAACACACATACATACATACATTTACTGTTACATAAGTAAACTTACAAAATGGCGTAAAAAGGACAAGCTGTTGTTTGTTATTGTTGCTGCTGCTTGTTAGTTTTTGTTGTTGCTGTTGTTTTATTTAAACTCTCCCGACTTCCAAGTTTTCATCATCATTATAATGGCTGTTTGTTATACCGTTCAAATGTTTAAGTAGATGTATGTGCATATGTATATTTGGGTGTTAAGAAGGGTAATTTATTTAGAGTTTTTTTTAACTAAAACACTTATTTATACTATAATTGGATTTTGGAATCTTTAAATATTAAGTTCGGTTTCGGCCTAAAAAAATGATTTTTGTTGGACCCTATTAATTTCATTAAAATGTTGACAAATAAGAAATCTCTAAATAATACACCCTTTATATACATATGTATACGTTTCGTATTCTATCATGACATACAAGTTTATATGTTTTTCGTAAAATTATTATATTTATATACAATAATTATAATTTCGTATACATATATCTGTTGTGTAGGTTTTATTTGTGTTAAAAATTATTCGATTCTGGAGAATCGATTTAACAATGTTAAATAATTTCCTTAATACATTAAATAAGTTGTAATGTTACATTTGCCTTTTATAATTATTTTCAATAATGACATCCTGGTAATTGGTTAGGTAATGCAGTTATGAATTCTGCAAATCATGTTAAACAATATTGTTAATATTGAAATAATATTTTGTTTATGGATCCTCTTAATAGCAGTTGCCCCGCCAAAAATTAAATCTGGAATCAATGCAGTGTAACTATTTTTGAGAATCATATAATGCCGATTATTTAAAGAAACTAGTCACTAAGTGTGTTAGTTCTATCGTACATATGAAACTTAACTCTTAGTTAGTTATGGAATCTATAAGCTGGTTACTGGTGTAACCATATTTGAACAGACCAAATTATTTTGCTACTTACATTATCTGATTGAAGAAAATGTGAAATATTTTGTATAATTATTAATATCTTTAATAAAATATACGTACTAGGGTATTCAATCGAATAACCGTTAATCGGTTAACCGATTAATTTTGATCGGTTAACTGTTCGAATAATTTAAAATTGTCGATTTTCAAATAACAAATAATCCGATTAATTTGTTTCGATTAACCGATTAACCGATATTTCTTTTTTTTTTTGTACTTTATATAGAAATATGCTTTTAAGCATACAATAGCATTTTGAAGTATAGCTCAAAAACTGAAAGAAATTTGTAAATGTCCTTTTTGCTAGAATGTTCCATGATGAACTTTATCCTAATGAGTCGGAGGAAGACATTACTGAAACGAGTGTTTTATCAGGACTCCAATGGAGGATTTTACATGCTTAAAAAAACAGAATAAAGAACTGAGAAATTTTATAGTCTTTCTCATGCCTTACTTTCGATTTCTCCAACATCTACAATCAGTGAGAGAGTTTTTTCCAAATCAAGTTTTAATGAAACTAAAAAAAATCGTTTAAAAGTAAACCTTTTAAATTGTATTCTTTTCTTAAAAGATATTTCAGAAAATCTCATTAAAGTGCTAAAAAAAACTGACATGTGTATATTGCAATTATTTTTTTTTGTTGAAATGCTTAAATAAGTACACAAAATTCATGGTTTATTTATTTTAATCGAATAATTTAAAATTAACTGATTAAATCTAAACCCCGATTAATTATTTGCTCGATTAACCGATAAAACCAGGAACCCGATTAATTGAATACCCTAATATGTACGCAGTGATTAAAAAAAATTGTTTAATTTAAGTAACTAATTGGTTAAGACTATGAGAGAGCAACGATAAAGAAATGCTATTTTAAAAGTGTCAAAATAAATCGGAGAAGAATACTTTAAAAGACAAACAAGTGTTTGAACCTAAAAATTGTAGGAGTTGATGTTTCGATACAAAATTTTTATAGTAACCATTTATCACATTTTTAAAATTAAGTTAAAATCGTAAGTTAACCATATTATGGTTACCACAATCATGTACATAGTTACTGTGAATATAATATTGTTAAAAAAAAACTTAAAAATGTGGAAATTGTTATTGTTAACATGCACACCAATATTTTTTCTCTGCGTGCAGTTGAAGTTGCTATTCATATAGCGATATAGCGATGTCCGTCTCTCCGTCTAAATGTTAAAATTAAATTTCTGAAACCCCCACATAACTTACAAACATCAATGTAAAGATATCAGGTATAGTCCTGATTCGGTTGCTTTTGAAAACCGGTCCACAAATGCCTGAGATATAAGCAAAAAACTACGACTACCTTGAATACTCTTTTGACATATACGCAGAGAAAAAACGGGGTTTACCACAACCCTGTTTTTTAAGACAATATATGTATTAGGATAAGATTTATGATTGTAGTCCAAACATATTATGATCGTTATTACTTAGTATCATGAAATGACATATTATGATCAAATAAAGTCGTAATATTACATCATACTGTTTTTCTATTAATCATAATGTGATCTTATAACACCATATTATAACATTTATAAATATTATGATAATAACGTTGCCATACATGATCATAATATGTTGTGAAATAATCATATTATGATCCAAAAGTTAGAAATTTGGGCCAATTTCTTGTCATCTTTGAGTTTAAAAGAAATTGTTAAAAAATATCAATTGAATTTTGTGATCAATATTATTATATTCAAAAGATGTATCGCAGAGTGTCTCCTAGCTAGGTCAACGCCATGTTAAAATGACAAGTCCCTTTCCTATATAGAGTTACAACTAGAAGCGGTTCCTACCAGCGTATAACTAGTTATATTACTATTTCTATGACAGTTCACTTTCCCCTGTGGCGAACATGTCGAAATGCGCTGGTGATTTTGGAGTGTTTTATACACATGCGAAGTCCAAAATACCTTAAATCGAGAAATCCATAGAAATGTTGTCTACGAAACTAAAAGGTCATTGATCTTCATACATTAAGCGTATTTTTTTAAAATAAATTTTATTCCTCCCAAGGTTTGTAGAAACATAACGAATCCATAGGAATGGTGTCTGCTAGGGATGCCAATTAACAAATCCCGGATTAACAAATCCCGGAAAATTACGAGATTTTTGATATTTTAGGAGGATTTTTGAAGCTCCCAAAATACTAAATTTAGCTAAATTTCATCATACTGATAATACTAATTTTGCTTCAAATCCAAAATATTTTTCTGATATAGGGGTATATTATTATGGTTCTCACAAAAGTTGGTAGAAGGGTTTATTTTCATATAAAACTTGATTATTAAATTTCATTACTATATAAATTATTATAAGAAAATTATGAATGTTCAAGTTATTTTCTGAAGGGGACCATGTATCGGTACTAGAGACAAATGTAGCCCGATTTCCGCAATACTTCACAGTATTAATTGAGAGTACTTAAAACTTATTTCGTGCTAAATTTTATAAGGATTGTCGCATAATCAACATACTTATGACTGCTCAAATAGTATTCCGGGACAACTGTATGTTTCTAGGGGAAATCATGGACCATTTTCAATTCCAAACAAACCTTATAAACAAAGAGTATTTATGGATAATTTTAGCCAGCTGGCTCCTTTCTTTTCTGTCCTATCGTGTTTTAAACAGACAGACGGACGGAAATTTTATGTTATAAAACAAAACAACACTTTTTATATTTTAATTTTATTATCAACAAATATTTTCGACAAAAATTTCAATTGCTAATAACTTTTAAACTGCCTTACCAATTTTTACAGGATTAGTCTCATAGTAATGGTAATGTACTCTTTCCTAAAAATTCTTTTACTATGAACTTAGTAGCGTATGTAATCAATACGGTTTTGTTATGGATTTCTCACTGTTATAAAGTTCAGAATACGATTATAAATATGAAATATCTTTTGTGTCAAATTTATTTTAATTCAATGCATTAGTTTTTCCTTTGTTATATTTTTACTTAAATATATTAACGAAAAAAATAGTTTTTATTGTTGAATTTGTATGTTTTTTTACGTTTAACTAAAATCCCGAAGTCCCGAAAAATCAATGCATTAGTTTTTCCTTTGTTATATTTTTACTTAAATATATTAACGAAAAAAATAGTTTTTATTGTTGAATTTGTATGTTTTTTTACGTTTAACTAAAATCCCGAAGTCCCGAAAAATCCCGGGGTCCCGAAAAATCCCGGGATCCCGAGATTCACATTTCTAAAATCCCGGGATTTGTAAAACCTAGTCCCGTTTGGCATCCCTTGAAGGTAGTTGGTCTTCCTATATTAACTGTATTTTTTTTTTTAAATTGTATTCTTCCTGCGGTTTGTGGATAGGTAACGAATCCAACAGATAGGTATACTAAACATTTCTGAATTATCATTTATTGAAGGGGATTTCAGATGCACATTAGCCATGCCCTGGAATATCAAGAAGTCCAACTTTCATTCTAAATCATTAGCTGAGCCGTCCCTTAATTAGTACGGAGCATTTGATCCTGGAGGTAATTAGTGTTACCGAACACTATGATAATGGTAGTTAAATAAGTCCTTATCAATTACAGAAAAACTCAACAGGTTGCATGCAATGTATTAAATTATAGAAACTTAGTAAATACTTTTTAAGTTCGTCGATTAACATTTGGAAAAAATGTCATTCTAAAGCTGGAAGGAGTTTTAGTTTAAATATATTAAATTCCAAACATTTTTGTCCAATGTAAATATTATATTAGTGCTTAAAAACAGTCAATGTCGTTAGATATATTATTTAAAAAAAAAAATCAAACTAAAATTAAAGATATTCCAAATCATCAAGCAAGCATAAACAAATTGAGTTACTTTTCATATGGTTTATAAAAACCGAACATAAGAGGTATGACACATACACGCATACATATATTATTAAAGGACATTTGTATACTAAGAAAAACTCTAGGAGTTTTTAAATTTCATTGATATTAAAACAAACTCTTGCATGATTATACATATATGTATGTGTGTTTGCCTGAAACCAAAAATGTTACGGTCAAGTTATTTACTTACTGGACCAGTAAGCAAGTCAACAAGAAAACCAGAGAAAAACGAATGTTGCAAACACTAGATACTTTAAATACACTATTACAACATTAAGCTCACACACACATTATTACATGTGCAAGGCTATGTAAATGTGTGTGTTTGTGAGTGAATAAGGATATGTGAAAGCTAAAAGAAGTAGAGAAAAAAATGTTCAAGTCTATACGACATTTTGGGGAGTAATTAAACTGTTTCAATTCATTTATCAAACGAAAAATAACATTATTGTGTGTCGCATACCTATAGGACTTACTTCCTCTACACATACACTCCCATGTGTGCACACTCTTCTATGGAAACAAAGAAACAAGGATATGTATGGTCAAGGTATAAAATTCTTGAAAATTATGAGATATTCTTAGGTAAAGGAAAATGTTGTTGCACTGAAGCAAGATAGTTTATAAATTTAAGGCTTCTTAAAGAAGCCCATGTAAAATTCGTATTGTAAACCCATACTTAACTTTTATAACCTTTTTAACCTTCTAAATACCACTGTTCATATTGATATATTTTGGGTAACAATTTCATGGCCCAATGTAAATAAAAGTCAATTGGTTACCTTATAAATTCTAGGTAATCTAGCGTGAAGTCAATTAACACTTTATTGCCTCTAAATAATCTACGATGTAGCCACTTAATATGTATTTAAAATGTAGTCTATTGGAGAGTCTCTAAGTGTATTTTTGTAATCCTGAGTTTAGTCTTTGTGTTCTATGAAGGGTTAATTTACTAACATGTTAATATAACAAGTCACAAAGATAAAACTGTGGTGACCAGTGGTGACCCTAAATGATGGCTAAAATCGCTAGTTCGGGACAGTTGCCCAGAACTGCTGGTTGTTTTAAAGAAACAGTTTGTTCCCCTTTCGTAACATCCATACAAATATGTTTATCCAAGTACTATACATATAAGTATTTACATTAGGGGGCCATTATAATGGACTTTTTGGATTTTCTGTCATCTAAAAATCAAATGCTCATTTTAGATTGCTCAATTTAAAGAAATTTACCGCAGCTATTATGTATTGCAAGTGTTTCTCAAATCATGGACTTTTTGACTCGAGACTCCTTCCGGTCCAAAAATATGACGTCTTGAAAATTTTAAAATTTGTTGAAATTTCACAAAGCTATTTCATTATAGACACGTTTTGTTGGCACTGGAGTTACGATTTTCTTTCAAAATGGACAAACCATAATGGTCCATAATACCATCAATAAATACAATATTACCAAGTACATCGGCAGACATGCAGCTCCATACCATTATAGCACCACCACCATATTTAATATTTCTTAATTTGTCTTCCTCCCAATCATCCGTTGTCGATCTGAATCAAAAATGTTGCATTTGCTTTCGTCATAGCATATAACAGATTGCAAAACTTAAAAGTTTTATTTTTATGGAGCTCAGCGATTGATATACTCTTCTGTATGTTAATTTCCCAACCATACGTTGTCGATCTGAATCAAAAATGTTGCATTTGCTTTCGTCATAGCATATAACAGATTGCAAAACTTAAAAGTTTTATTTTTATGGAGCTCAGCGATTGATATACTCTTCTGCATGTTAATTTCCGAAATAAGTACTTTTTTCCCCGTCATACGACTCATGATATTGTTGACTCTCAGCACCCTATGGACTGTTTCGTTGTTTACATTTGATCATAGTGTTCTTCTCAGTTTGTCGTTGATCTCTGGAGCAGATAAATGTGGGTTTGTACGGTTTTACTTAATAATTAGTTCATAATCTCTTGCTTTCATGAGGTAAATTTTCAAAACCACTCACAATAAGCACTAAACTATTAATGGAAAATACATCAAACATAAAATAACATCAATCAAGTAAGAGTGTTATTAGGTCCTCTTAACGGATCATATACACATTTTATATTCCTGAAAAAAATTTATTTCTTCAAAAAAAAAAAAAAAAAAAAAAATATTGGGACTTTTTTGGGAAAAAACTTAAAAAAAGCAGTTTTAGTAGGTTAAAATTGTAACAACTCTTTATTTATTTAAAATGTACAACAACAGTCTAAATCAGAGGTGCCCAAAAGTTCCTTATGGAAGAGCAAACACCAATACATTTAAAGAAAAACAAATTTTTATGCAATTTTTTTTGTTGTAAAAACCAAAACATACAAAGAATAAAGAAAAAAATACACACTTTTTGAAACGACACCATGCGATAAACAAAAACAAAATCTACGTTGATGATCGCTGTCGTCAATGTTTACCAGCAAAGCATACGAAAGTGTGTTGTTTTCCACTTGCGTGTGTACATTGAAGAACGACAAAAAACCAACAAGACAAAGTTGTTTGTGTATTTCATATTACTAGTGCCTGAGTGTTCTATTGAGTATAGAAACACACAGCCTATAGCTAAGAGCATTTACAAAAACAAATGAGCACCAAGAGTATAGGGCTTGGGCATCATTGGTCTAAATAGTCACTCAGTGTCTTTATACACGTTTATCAATTCACAAAAATGCACAAGCTCAAATGTACACGACAGTTCATGTCAACTCTAATAGCGCCAAAGATCAACTCAACTCATGACTGCCACCTCTGCCACTATTTATACACATGCCATCTTTCGTTAATCTTCTACAATGATGTTAACGGACAACAAGAACATTAGAATTCTAGAGCTTTCGATGTTAATGTTAACAGCTTAAACATGCAGTGTTGCCATATTTATAAATATTGCTAAACCGCTTGCTACCGATGGACGTGTTTTCAAACATGATGAATGCTGCAGGCAGTAGCCACAGACCGTTAAATTCAATTCGCTACCGCACATTCGTAACAATACGATTATTTTTACATGTTCCAACTTTTGAAGCATGTAACTTTTACGAGATAATTGTTAGCAAGTTTATATTTTATTAGGAATTTTATCACAAATGTAGCTCACATTCTAAAAATAAATGTCGACCTTCCGTAGTTCCGCCATATCTAAAAAACCAAAAAAAGATTGAGCAGAATAAAAATAAATAAACCTATATATCTCTTGAACTAAAGGAGATAACTTACTTATGTAAGCATGTTTTTTGTAGATCTCCTTTAGGACTATTTATATTTTAAATTTCAGCTCATTCGGATCATACTTGGAATTTTGGCGATTTTTGTAAAAAATGTGAGACCCGAGGTGGCGTGTAATTTTGCTAATTAAGCATAAAGAGCTTTATTTACAACTTTTGTATCTTTGGTGACCCCCACTGATATTTTCCGGCAAAAATTTATGTAGAATATTTTAATTCTTAAATGTCCTTTTTGAAAGGACTTTTTATGATTTTCTCGAAAAAAGGGTCAAACTGACCTCTAAAGACAGGAGATAGAGGGTTAAGAGCTTCCATAAAAATGTTTCCCATAAAATTCGACAATATAACTCTGATAATAAGAATTCTCTCAGACATTTTTTTCAGTTAGTATAATGATCCCTTCGATCAAAAAATGAAAACTTTGACCCACTGTAAAAAAAATCAGACCAGCTGGACTATAGGTTTATTCTATAAAAATGATCTACTCAACATGCACTTTCAGAATTATAGGGTCGCTATTCTCTTCCGAAAATGCTGTTGGACAGTGTTATTATAAGACAATTATGAATGTTCAAGTCATTTTCTGAGGGAGACCATAAATGGGGAGTAATTACATACTTTACAGTATAATATCAGAGTACATATAACTAATTTTTGCAAAATTGTATGTGCTGAAATAGTATTCCTGCGGGACATTTGTATGGGGCCTATGTAAATTCATGGACTGATATTGGCCATTTTCAATACCAAAAAAACCTTATAAAAGAAATTTCAGCCAGCTAGCTCCTTTTGTTTTTGCCCTGTCGTATTTTAAACAGGCAGACAGATGGACGGACATAGCTAGATCTTTGAGTCTTAGCAGAATATATCTGCGACCTGGATCAGGGCCACCCTAATTTACATGAGTATGAGCACAGAAGATTAATATTAGAAGAGCATTTGAGTGACTAGTGTCTATACTAGATATTTACACACATTCTTATATTTTTCCTTGAACAACTACTACTTCTTTTTTATATTTCTCAAATAAATTTTTATGTATGTTGTACTTACTTGGACGTACTTTTTTCCCTGTGTCTATGTGTTAGTTTTAGTAATTGATGTTGTTTATTTAACACTTAATTACCATTTAGTGTCTAAAGTTTTTTTTTTCTAAACGTCGTTCTTTTGCTACAAAAATACTTTTATGTTTCCTTTTTTGGGGGGTAGAGTAGAGAAAGTTCGCTTTACGTCTTTTTAAAAACTTGATGACCATTTTGTCTATTATTTTCTCATCTACACACTTAAGGTTTCCTACACAAACATATACGTTATTTTTATTTTTTATATGTATGTTGTTTTTGTAGTTAACTTAATTACAAATAGAAGGACTAACTCATACTCATGCTTAAATTTATTTTTATTTTATTTTTTTTTTTTTGGGTGATTTTTAATTGTCTTGTAGTGTGTTGTTGGGCTTTTTAATGACTTTTATTACAGAAAAAGGTCTTTGGGTGGTGTATGCTGCATGTGTTGTTCCTATTTATAAGTATATATGTTGGTATATAGTATACATATTATATAAATTGTTATATGTTTGTGTAACCATAATTATAAATGTATGCGTAATTGTAACCACGCTCAGTGGCAATCTTTGGCTCGTTTGTTGATTGCTTTACGACACCTTATGGGCTCATTTTCTCTTTATTTCTACAACTTATAACACAGATACATTCATACATACACTCTCATTAAATCTTTGTTTGCATGTGTATATATGTAATAGTTAATTTGTTGTACATATATAAAATATTTGTTTTAAACGCCCCTTGTTTATTTTTAAACATTAAATTTTGTTTATTAAGTTTAAAGCATTTTGTGCTTTTGATATGTTTAAAGTTATTTTTTAAGTATTTTTATATTTCTTACTAACTTGATTAAAATTACAAAGTTAGTTTACAGTGATTTAAAGGAGGCATAAATATGTTTAATAATTTCATGATCCTTGATTGAAAAAAAATATTTTTTCCTGGTCACAACCATATCAAATTTGTCATATTTGTCATGCCAAATAGAACCACTAGTTTAAAGCTAAACACAAATATGAGTATTTTCAAGCCATTGCAGCTATAATTCAATAGCTGATACATTGTAAAAGGTGATTCATTTAGAAGTTTTTTCCACAGATCACGAGTGACTGGTGTCATACTTTCATCTTATTTTTATTCAGTATTGTTTGATAATTCATCATGGGAAGACTACACCACAACCTTCTCCAAATCATCAGCGAAAATCAGCGTTAGTGAAAAATGTTTTGCGTAGACTTCGAACAGCAATGACTGACTTTACTGAGAAATCATTTTGCTGAACAGCTAATTAAGCGTTCCGATCCTGTGACCTATCCGCCTTGATCTGTGATATCACACCTGGATTTTTATTTATTTTTTTTTTCAAAAATCGTAATTCGCGTTTTGCTGGTAGCAATGGTGGAAAGATTGATCTAAAATTGAACCTTACGAATGTACTTTTTTCTTCTTGGAGCAAAGCATTGTGTTGGAACTTGGAAAATTAGTTATTAGTGTTTGTGAACATTCGATTTGAACTTTCCTACATTGAAAGTGACAAGAAAAACTTCTGCGGGAAGTTTGTTCCACATACAGACAGTACGGCTAAATAACGAATTTTCCCTGTGGTGTGTTGTGCGGCCCACTGGCCAATGAAAAACGTGTATTACGTAAAAATCTGCGGGTATCAGGAACAAGTTCCCTAAATTCATCAGAACACATTTCATTGTAGTACCAATGGAACAGTAAATGCTTCTTTTGACACTAGAAAAATGTGTTTAGTCCTGCGCACATCACATTGTATTCTCATGTCCAGAACATCAAGAGCGTCTGATTCCACAATATTTACGCTATCCATAAATACAGTAGAAGCGACATGATCCGTCGTTCGTTTTTGTGTCAACATGCACTGAGTCTTCCGAGCGTTAAAAGCGACCATATTCGCATGACCGTATTCTGAGAATAAGGAATTATTCATGTTTTGCCTCATTGTCCCAATCTCCGACAGGCTTTGTCTATAACGGAATGAATGTGTATGGCAAATGTTGCTGTCATCTGCAAATAATATATAGGGTTGGAAGTTTGATGTAGAATGTAGTTAAGAAAAATGAGGAAAAGAGTAGGTGAATGAACCTCTGAATTTATCTTGAACTCTTTGGATGGGATACCATCTATAACAACTCGTATAGTGCGATCTATGAGAAAGCCAAAAACACCAAAAGCAATCGGATCGACGATTACCTGACAACTGTTTTGAACTAGTCACTGAGGAGTCTGTTGATAATGTAGAAAGATATTCCTACAGATTAAGAGATAATCCTACAGGCCAATATAAATCTTGTTATGTAGTGAAAACACTTTAAGCGTTTCTCTTATACCAACGCAGTCTTCACCTACCAGCAGCTCATTAACATCATGCATTCAGTAAGACAGACATTATTTAATCACCATAATCGTGACTCAGATGTATAGGCTATGTCTCGAAGCGCTTGGTCAGTCAAAGACCTCAAGCCTTTATTGATGATAAGATTTTACTAGCGAAATTCAGTGTGATAAATGGTTATATCGGTCAAATCCACAATTTCTTAGCCGTAAACAAACTGCAAATATCACCAACGACATCATCGTCTCCCAATCCACCTAAGCGAAGATGGTAAAGCAGGTTAGGTAAAGTTAAGTCGATCTCTGGCAATTAGCAGGTAAACTCGGCCTCCCTAATTCGGACGACTTCGAAACTCCTGTGGTCCATGTGAAACCTGTTGGTTATTCTGACATAATCCGGACCATGAACGAGGCCGACATATTTCAAGAAGCCTGAAAGAGTCTTGGTTCTTTTCCTTGCTAAAGATGGCCAGAGGATATTATAGTAGACCACATGAGTTCCGTCACTTCCAACGCTCATTCGTCTATCAAATCCGATATCGCAACCAAGGAGATGAGAATGTCCATTTGCTTTGGAGAAAAAATTCTATATTTAATGCTACGAAAAGAACAACCTTAAGAGTCATTACATCTATATGAAGATACTCTCGTTCACGGAATGCAATACCATGTTGACACAACGTCACAATGTCATAGAAAAAGTTATCCAAACTATAATATCATACAGTTGTAATCCGCGACGAGACATCCAACCCTAATCATATCACGTACTTGAATTTATAGACAGATTGAGTTCAGATTGAAAATGTCCAGCTATTACAACAAAAACTATCTGAAAAGAATGTACTGAAATATATTAAATTTGTTGATGTTTAAGTTTTGTATGAATCGGACTAGTAATTTATTAAGAAGTTTCTTTATTCAGCCACACAACACATCAGTGCGTATGATTAATATTGAAATTATTAACCATACGCAAAAGATAATGATTTTTACTACATTTTGCATAGAAACAATTATTAATGTGAATTAATATACATGTATAACAATTAAATATTTTTCATTGTTAAATAATATTTTTATTTAAATACTGTTTGCACTTAATTATGGCATATTTATTGTACAATAACGCTAAACATTTTATTTAGCCTTTTAATTATTGCACCCATAGAGATACACTCGTACACACATGTGTCATTAGAGTCGGTGGCGAGTGACTCCTACTATTAGATGTGTCCATATAAATGACCATTTCATTGCTCAACAAGACAAAACAAAAAAAAAAGAAAAGATGGGTGTATAAATTTACAATTTAATTTTGTTGTCTTATTTTACAATGAACTCATCAATAAGGGTGTGTATACAAGTGTCATCTTTTTGACATTTCAATTAGAGTTTAATCAGAGTTTATTGTTGTATCAATAGGGGGTGGTACCTAATTGAAGGCACATACAATGTAATACTGAAGAAATTTGAAAATTGAAGAACAACTACAAGTGTACAAGACACAATATACAGCAACCAAACAACAACAAACTGACAGGGAGAGAGATACGGACAATGAAACCAATCATGTACATATATTCGTGTATATGGTGGAGAATGGTCTATTGTATTATTTATAAGCAACAAATTAAATTATAACAATTAAAATAATAAAATATTGAAATTATTCCAACAGTTGTAGGAAAAAATTTAAAATTTATAAAACATACAAAAATATATTTTAATAAATTTAGCATTATTCTTAGAAATAACCTTATTCCGATCTAATAACCCAGAACTGAGTTTGAATATTTCAAATCGTTACTTAAGGATAGTTGTTTTTCCGAATATGTTAGAAAAAATTTTAATTGTACTAAAATTAAAATTTATTTTTTCCTTCCACTAACTTTCTCATTTAAACACCTTATATCTACTAGTTTCCTTATGTCAACCTGTCATTGAACTTTAAACTACACAAACTTTCCATAGAGCGTTTAAAAAAATAAGCTAAAGATAAAAACGGAAACTTGTTTAAAACAAAATATAACATTTAAGAAAATTTCCCTAGTCTATCATAACTGCATCACATGGTTTGCTTTTCAAATGCATGGTGTGGGAGCTCTCAATGTACAAGTAAAAAAGACAATTTTCATTTAACTTAAAAAAATAAACCCGTAACCAAGCAAAGACCTCAGCTGTTTTAGAAAGCCTTGTACTTATTAAACTAAAATCCTTGGATGGTTGCATCTTTTTTTTTGTTACACATATATTTTTTGGTTCGTTTCATTTTGTTTTGCGCCTCAAAACAATAACGCAGAAATACAATACATTTAGACGAATATACATACTAGTACTTTTATATATAAACGGGAACAAGTAGCTCTATTACCCCGAGGGCCACAAACAAACAACAGTAGTAATATAAAATTTTTGTAATATAACAGGGTGAGGCAAATTGTGGTAACATTTTCATTATCATGGTGGGGAATAACCAAATTGATAGGGTTATATTACTTGTGTTGTTGTGTTTGCAACAAAGTATTTAAATTCCAATAAATATAAAAAAAATAAATCCCTGGCTTTCTCAAACGCAAAAAAAAAATATAGTTTTGCATGTTTACTGTAACCATTTCAACATTTCTGCATGTTTACTGTAACCATTTCAACATTTTTAACAATATTATAGTCACAGTAACTATTTATATGATTGTGGTAACAATCATATGGTTAATTTACGATTCACATGATTGTATCAACCATATATATGGTTACAGTAAACAAGTGTATGTTTGTGACAGCCATTTTTTGACGAATAATTTTATCATAATATGTTGTTCTCAGATTATGATATCCAAAGCCAAGAGCAAGATAATATGGTAAGTCATTCATCATATAAATGGTTGTCACAAACATATACTTGTTTACTGTAACCATATATATGGTTGATACAATCATGTGAATCGTAAATTAACCATATCATTGTTACCACAATCATATATATAGTTACTGTGACTATAATATTGTTAAAAAATTATAAAAATATTGAAATGGTTACATGCAGATGGCTGATTTGTATAATAGGAATCTTACTTTTGTAGTTTAAAAACAAATGAATTCAAGGGATTCTTCAACTGCTTAGAGTCACTGATCAAATAATCATCAATATTAAAATTATTAAAGTGATTGAATATTTAAGTGATAATCTATCTTATCGGCTTAGTACCATAATGGTCTTCACACAGGGTGAGTGCAATGCTTCTACCAAATTACTGTAGTGCTGACAGCCATTTTTTCTGAGATATTGACGGTCAAAGAGCCAAGTATATCACTATGCCAAAGTAAAAATCTTTGTAATCATTATCGACAGTCAGGTGGAACTTCTTGCACTTATACTTTAGTCAGCTAGTGTATGAAAGAGCACCCCACGCGAGGCCGTCTACTTTGGTTCCCTGCTCATAGAAACTACTACGGGTTCTTCTTTCAAGATTTCTATTTGATGCAGTATTTGTCTCAATACAGCTACGAACTATTAAAAGAGGAATCTTTGTCTCAATGCCGCTTCAAAATATTAAAATTGGAATCTGGACTCTTTCTTCAGAGTCCTAAACTCAATGAGAAATGCACCATGCAAGTCTTGAATAGAAACCAGAAGAACATTTCGAGGTTAATGGCAGCATTAATGGATCATTGACCGATTGGTTAGCGTACAAGCATGACATCCTTATAGCAGGTATTCCTGTAGCTGTCAGAACCATGAGTAGGATATTTTTTGACACAAATATACTGGAAACTATATATGCGATGTCGGAAACTATACTGTGTGATCTTATTAGACTCCTCAATGTGATCGGTAGGATCTACTACTTAATTCATTAGTTTCTTATCTTGGATATAGTATTTCAATCTACTTAAGTGGTTAGTATACGTAATTGATTGCAGAATTGTGGAAACTGAATTCAGATGGCTTGTATTTCTTCTGTGTTTTGAAATGAAAAAATATCAGTGACACATAAATTAGGTAACTAAACTTTCACCTTTCAAAGTTGTATTTTTTTAAAAGTTGAACATTTAAACGATACTCTTTTAAATCTACAAAAGCTTTTCATTAACATGATATTAGTACTAACAGTTTCAAACATACAGATTTAATCCAGCATAAATTAGATTCACTAGATTTTGGATATTTTTATAGCCTATAAAACAAGTGAAACAATAATTTTACCTGAAACTAAAATATTAAAATGTTTAAACATTTAACAATTCTTTCTATTGACGATTTTGTGTTTTGCTTTACTTCTTTAATTTAAACAAATTGTTTAATGCGTTTCATCAAATGAATGCAAGGGTTACAACGTGCGAGAGTTGGTTTGTGCGGTTCAGAAGTGGTGATTTTGGCACGGAAGACAAATAACGTCCAGACCAGACAAAACTGTTTGTAGACCAAGAATTGGAGGCATTAATCCATGAAGATTGTTGTAAACAAGATTATGCAAAATCATTGCAAGTTACTCAATCTGCAATTTCAAAACGTTGCGAGCAGCAGGATTCATCCAAAAGCAGGAAATTGGGTACTATATGAATGGAAGGTGAGAGACCTTGAAATACGAAATTCAGCTGAATCATTACTTGTGATGAAAAATGGATCCATTACGAAAACCGGAAGCGTAAGATATCGTATGTGAAGTCGACAATCGACACCAATGCCAAAAGGGTCATATCTTATATGAGCTGCCGAAATCTGGCCAGACCATCACAGGAAACCTGTACTGATTAGTTTGAAGCGAGAATTTGTCGCAAAACGCCCAGAATATGCGGCCAGACAGGAAACCGCAATATACCTGTCAAAAACTATTTATAATGAAGTGGTTGGGAAGATTCGCCTCAACTGTCTTATAGCCCAGACCTTGCCCCGTCTGACTGCTATTTGTTTCGAACGCTCTCTCTGGGATACACCCAACATACGCTGATAGTTCCGAGAGATTTCTATGAATTGGCTTCATTTTAGTTTCACTTAAGCAACAGCTTTATTTTTAAGAATTTTTTTTAAATTTTCTACTTTAAAACAATTATTATTCAAACAGTTTTAACATGCTTAAGTATCGGCGCATTCAACTACAAAATGGCGATCGTGTCATAAGATAAAATGTTTGAAAAATATTTTTGGACACATTTTACAGAATTTTGGATATTTATCATATAACTATGTGTTCATTTATCTCCCATTAAGGAATGGGACACCAATAGAAGCCGATCGGTAGCGGGCTTCATTATATACATTAGATCTAGATACTCCAAGGGTTTCTGTTCGCCAACAATGGTTATATAAATTCCTTAAACTCCTATTGACGATAAGGTCGCCAATAGAAGCCGTTCGCCAGCGGACCTGACTGCAAGTGTTTTCATTTCGGATTCTGTGGAACTTCTCCGAATTGTCCACTGTCTTCTAGTTTGACTATACGACTAATAAATTGGGTTTTTGCAAAGCAAAGGCTTGGCAAATCCACTGTCTTGATTTCCATTTCAAGTATGATTTGAATTGCTGTTCTGGATTTAAAATAGTTCAATAGCTATTTACAAAATTTTGAAGAGGATGAGTGACACTGATTCCAGTTTGAACATCCATAGACAATTACATTTGCTTCTAACATTCGAAACTTAGTGGGGCTGTCCATCAAGTCTCGGCAATTTTGAAGTAAACATCTACATATGAACTTTCATTATCAATGTAATCTTGATAGAGATCAATCTATAAAAAAATAAACTATTATTTCTATTCAGAAGACATTTATGTATCTGTTGTATACCTTAATATATATTTGAGAAAAATACTTTTTAAGTATGTATTTTGGATGACACTTTTGATGCTATAGTAGATGAAACTGTTGTACACATTGTCCACTCAGGATTTCTTAATGAAGTCAATGATTTTTGAAAGTATTATGGAGTGAAATTAAGCATGTTTGAAATTATTTTGGAAAGTAACTTTACTGAAGTCATTTCAATGAATGACACAGAGAGCTAACTAAGAATATAGAGCAGAAACTAGAAAAAAACTTAAACAAAAAAATTACTCAAAATAATCACTAATACATTATTACCACTTAGGTTTCTGACAACTAAGTTAGGTCTTTGACAGGAGAGTTTCCGCTCTATGTCTGTTCTCTATGACTAAGAATAAGTATGCATGAAAAATTCTTTCTTAACTACAACTGCCAGTTCCTCTACGTCGAAAGTAAATTGAGTTGTGTGGTAAAAATTTCTTGGTCGAAGGACCATTTCTTCCACTGGTTCTATTTTGAAAAGCAATATTTTCAAAATTTTTAAAAATCTTTTTTAAAAAGGATTGTCAAGTAAGAAATTCTTCTAGATAATGTTAAATAATAAAAGTAATTTAAAAACATTCAAATGTTTCAAGTTCTATTATTTTTCTCAATTCGAATAGAATGTCAGAAGGTATAAATCATAGGGTAACATAGAGACGAGACGTAATTGTCAAAAACCTAAGTCTGTTGTCAAAAACCTATATCTTGTAACAACAAAATTCTATGTATTTTGTTGTTGTATGAGACATATGTTTTATTGTATTTTTGTTTGACAAATCGGAGTGTCTCGTCTCTATATATAATTCTCTATGGTATAAATCTAATACAAGCCCCAAATTATACCCAATTGTATCACCCTGTTTAACAAAACATACATTAAATTTTCTTTGTTTTCTCTTTCCCAATGTTACTCACAATGTTGATGATGATGAAGCCAGGATGGTTTTGTGTATGTTTCCACATTTCTTTTTTTTTTTTTCGTATAAATTTCAATTTACTGTTTTTATTTTTATTAATATTTTGTTTGCTCCTTTTGCATTTCAAGAAATTCAAGTATTATTCCACGAGCTAGTACACCAAACCGCAATGTTGACAATATTTTATTTTTTATTTTTCGTTGTTTTGAATTTTCCACCCAGCATAGTTGGTTCCACGAATACAAACCACCATGTTATGTGGTGTCTTTGAGTTCTGTGCTTGGTTTTTTGTTTTGAGAATCTTTGTTATGGCAGAACGTAATTGAATGTCTCAGGTGTTCGTCAGACTTATGTTAAGCCTTTCACGGGATTTTCCTAAGAGTTTTAGAGGAAAAATGTATTTTTTATTCATTCGTTTCATTCTTTTTTTTATCCCATAAAGAGAGCATGTGAAAAAATAAAGAAAATATGTTTTATGAAATGGTGGAAGGTTTATAGAGAGGACTACATATATACATAATTGATATTTTATTAAACTAAGAAAAGGTTGAGGGTAATAAAAAAAAAAAAGAAATTTGTAATTGAGAAAAATGTAATTTAAAATTTTGAGAAGTGGAATTAAAACAAAAAAGTACCCTACTTAACGGTCTAAAAAAGTGAAACTGTCAGAGGTACAGTTTTTTCCCATTAGATCTGTATTAGTTCTGATTGAATTAATTATATATATTATAAATACAAATTCAGTCTTTTGGATTCTTAGAAATGATCCACAACTCAAGTCAGTTTTTATATAAAAGCAGTTTAATTTTCTTGGGATATTTTCAGTATTTTTTAAACAAACTTTTCAATTGTTTATTCTTCATCCATACAATATCACTTTTCTAAATAACTTACTAAAACTAGCACATAATCTTTATTAACTTCCTATAAATATAATAAAAACCAATAAAACTTTATGAAATCACGTACAAAATGTCAATTTTTATGAAATAAAATCGCATAAAAATTCAATAAGAAACAAAAAAAAAAAAAAACTGACAAAAATATTGTTAAACCATAAATGCAACAATAAAGATAATTTTTCCAGAGAGGAGAATTGTAGAATACTATAGTGAAAAAAATCGTGTCTATTTTCATAAGTGTAGGATTAATTGCTAAAAACCAAAAATTTATGTAGAAATGAATAGAAAAAAAAAAACATTAAAGTAATTAAATTTGGTGGCCATAAAAAAAGCATCCCTAACATATGCTACATTTTAGACGATATTTGTCTGCCCTCCTACACAGTATATTGCTCTGTCTTGTTGTTTGTTTCTTTGCTAGCTTTTGTTTACTAATATTTGGTTAATAAATTAACCGCATAAGTTAAGTTTAGTATGAGTTTGAAATGCTGTTGCTGTTTATTTATATACCCAGTTGTTTAGAAAAACGAAAACGAATAAATAAATAAAATAAAATAAGTAAAACATATGCATGAGTTTGTCTCAAATTTTCTTAACAAGATTTATGGTCTTCATAGTAATGAGAGGAAAAAACTTGATGCCAAAAAATATGCAACAATATTATGAAAAACTTATGGGTATAGAAGTAGCAGAATTTGCTTACAAGTCATTTGAATAAGGGAAGAATTGTTATATATATGTTGTAAATAAATGTCATTTCAATTAAAAGTTGAGTAAGGGGGTCCGATGAATGAGATGACAAATTTTTATTTATTTAAGAGTACTAGATCTATGTGAATCCATTAATGTTTGGCAAGAGATCTACTAGTACAGGATTTAATATACTTCTAGATTCGTTTTTTTAACTTTAAATAAAACACTTTAAATAGAACTGGATGTCGGAATATTACATTTTTAAATATAACTTCAAAGATAATTTCATTAAAATGTTGGCAGCTCCATTCGGAAGTTCCAATTTTCGACACTATTTAAAATATTGCTATCACACTTTGACTTCACATAACCACCAAATAAAATAAACATCCAGAGGATATCACACGATCAAGACGGTCATTTTGTAGGTCAGGAATGTGAAATTAGCTGCACACCAAAATGTGTTTTCAATAAACTCATTGTTGCTCGAAGTACACGAACAAGTTTTCTCACATAACGTTGATTTTAGTAATATAGCTGAGTATTTGGAGACGTTCTTGCGGTGTGAGCCTTTCCATGATGAATTGTCAAGGAATCTATATATATAAAAGAGTAACGTTACTGACTGATTCATCATCGCACAGCCCAAACGACTGAAGCTAGAATCATGAAATTTTAACTGTGGGTTCCACCCTCCCCAAAACCATCCGATAAGAAGGGATTTTTGGAAATTCGAACGTTTAGAGAGTAAAAAATCGTATTCTTTACTTATCAAAAAATATCCCTTAAGGGATAAAAATTGTGTTTATTTTTGGTACTTTTTCATAAAATATGCTTTTTTTTTTATAATTTGACATAGAGATACGAATATTATAGTATGAGCTCCCACCACGATACAGAAATTTATTTGAATATAATTTTACCACCGTAATGGGGATAAAAAAGGTACCCAAAAGGGGATGAAATCGGGAAAATACATTTTATTTGAAATTATTAAGCCAATTTTGATAATTTTTTTTTTTTAACATTGGATTGATACAAAAATTAACTAACAGGTTGTTATTTGGAACTCGAGTGCCAAGGTTTATATTGGGCCAAATCCGGGTAAACAGTTTGGTATTTTTATTAAAACATATATTTTATTGGACACATTAACACAGATTTTAATCGTTTGAGACATGTCTTTAGCATAAACAATTTTATCAAAATGGAATATTTTTATATTTCACACTTGGAGGGTGTTCAAGGAGGAAAAGGGAAATGGTACTTTTCTCCTAATGGAACTTTTTTAATATTTTACATTATTTCACTTATCGACATTAAAGTTAGCTGATATGTATCTGAGTGAAGTTAGTGTTAGGAATAGGGGATAATATTTAGGTACCAAAGTGTGAGAACTGAATTATAGGTACTTATTTATTGTTCTAATGGTACTTTTTGAATTTTCTGTAACAAGTGAGTGAGAATTCTAGGGGGAGACTTTTTGGTACTTTTTCTTTATTCGAATGGTACTTTTTGTAATGAATTAATAAACATGAAACTAGAGACATGTTACCCTGAATTAGTTTTAATTCACAAACGGAGACTTAATAGTACTATTTATTTCATCCAATTGGGGTGGCGAAGCGCACCGGGTCAGCTAGTAATCAATAAAAATAAGATCACACATATCCCAACAGTTAAGCAAGTTGTCAATGTATTCCTTATAGACAGTAATCGTCACAAATATCTTGACTCCAATTTATATGTTTTGGTAATTTGACACGTATGTGCTCTTGTAGTGCAGAAATAAGACAATTGGTTACTTTATACATCCCCGGTAATCTAGCGTGAAGACAATTGTCACTTAAGTGCCTCTAAGTAATCTGGAATGTAGTCACTTTAGTGTCTCTTAGTAACCTATAGTGAAGTCAGTTTAAACGTTAATTTAGTACTGCACTTTAGAAAAGAGTTATTTTACCCACCAGAAACAATCCATTGGAGTGTTGTCGAAGAAATGTTTGTTTACAAGCAATCGTCTATTGGACTGCCTATGATATGTCTTTTTAGCTGACTATTTGAGGTCAATTAGCACCCGTACAGGTTAAAATAACTAGTTATGTAGCTGTTCAAGTTACCAGTTAGGTATCTGACGCTATTTATGCGTTGACTACTTTCGACCAGCTATTAGACTGACTCATTGTAGTCAAAAAGGGTCTGCTTAGGACATGTACGTGTTAAAATAACTAGTCACGTAGCTATTGAAGTAACTAATTCCCACCTTAAATGATGGGTAAAATCACTAGTTTGGTACTGTCTCCTAGAACTGCTGAGATGCTCTGTGAAAAACCTGTAAATGAATCGCCCTATGTTGTTTGTTTGAGTAATAAATAGTCTTGCATTCGCCGATCATACAGTGGAACATTCTATAGTACGTTTTCTACCGCATACGGCCTCTTTTATTATGTAATCATGCGGCCTTTCATTTACTTTCTAATTATAGAGTCTAAAGGTCCCTGGCTATAACATTTGCCTGTTCATTCCCATAATCGTCTTTGAGGATCTTGAAGTGTTCTCTACACAGAAAAAAGTATCAACTTAACTATTATGATTTGATTTCATTGATTTCAATTCATAACATTAATAAATAATTTCTTAAATAGTATGATTTTTTTCATATTTTATGTTTTCAAATAAAATCTAGAATGCTTGGAAAATATTATTACAATTTCATTTATATTTTTATGTTGTTCAAAAATGTTTGAAATTTTCCTTGGAAAATTTTTTATTTTTTTATGATTTTCAGCTACAAAAAGGGAAAATATGCGCGAAATTGACTCAATTTTGTTAAGAGGATGAAATGCCTTAATGTTTGTCTATGTTTTGTTATGATTAATGATCATTTTTAAGTTTCAGATATTGTTAATATTGGCCAATATATGGCTAATATGCAAACAATTTTGAAATAATGCATTAGATAATACAATTATAATGCAATTTATTATAAAATATTGTTAAATTTACGTAAAAATAGCAAAAAATTTCATTATGTACAATTTTATAATATTTATGAACATGTTCTTATTCTGAATGAAAAAAGTTTGGGAAAAAAAGTCATGTTCGATTAATAATATTTATTACCAAATTCATTCCAATTATGAATTTATTTTTTCTGTGTAGTTAATATCGGTCGAATAAAAAGAGCATGATTATCATAGAACCTCTTATTATCCATCGTCTTGAATGGTGAATGATTCATAAGTCGTTTTCTATTTTGAATAATGTTTGTTTATGCAGCATTCCTACAGGTGTCCAAATTACAGCATTCATTAAACCTTCTGAAGAAGACCGCAATGTGGTTACAAATTTTGTTGTAGTTAGTGAACGATGCAAGCGACAATAGCGCCGACAGATGTTTTAAAATAAAAAAAAAGTAAAATTATATCGGATTGTTGACTTCAAGTATTTAAAAGGATCCATATATCTAATAGAAGTGAAATACCACTTACTGCTATTAACTGGATTATGATTTTTCCTGAATTTGGCTTCGCATGGCAGCTGAATGAGTTGAGAACTTCTAATAAAAAATACATACAAGCTATGAGTTCAATTAAGTAGAATATGAAGAATCTATCCCAAAGCGGACAGAACCATCACTTTTCAGATTTCTTATCTCCGATTTTAATGAAATGTACCATAGTTATTATGTGTTGCAAGTGTTTATCAAAACATAGACTTTTTGATGCAAGACCCTTTCTGCTACTTAATTATGACGTCTTGAAAATTGAACTAACTACACCTAACCTTTAAATCATACAATGTACAACATTAAAATTAACTTTATTTGAAAGATAAAGATATCACAATTTTGAATTTTATGAATAAATCATATTTCTTTCAAAAGTTCAATTCTTGAGATATAAAAGGCCTACCAACATTTTTTAAAAAAATACATGTTGTTTACTAAACCGCCTTCTATATTTTAAAAATTCTTAAAGCCAACACTCTTTTAGTTTATGTACCAAAATACCACATTTTGATTCATAACTTCTAAACTGAAGAAGTGTCCAAAAGCCTTTAGTTATTAGTAGGGGGCGGATTTGCATGAATTTATTATTGGAAAATATGAGCCTAAAATATGCTTTAAAAATATGCATCTATATTTTTGAGCAGAAACATAAAATAATTAACTATGCATTGCGTAATGTCCTCTAAAAATACACAACAGTGTTCCCACCAGTTAGGACTCTGTATAAAGGGTTTTCCAACAAGTGGTGTTATATTGAATCACCCGGTATTTCGGTAGCTGTCACTTTTGAAGCTTTTATTCTTTGACATTTGACAAGTAGAAACTACGCCATTACTAAAAATGGAACGATACACGCTTCAACAACGCATTGAAATTATTAAAATTCACTACAAAAATGGTGAAAATCTTGCAGTCACAGTTCGCAAAACTAAAGCATTTTTGGGTCGTCGTGAAGCACCTTGTCGGACTGCAATACAGAAATTGGGAAAAATTAGTGATGTGAAGAATAAGAACAACTGAGAATATTGCAGCTGTAGCCCAAAGTGTTGAAGAAAACCCAGGTTTGTCCATTCCTCGTCTTTCTTTGGAATTGGCCATTCCACAAACGTCATTACACCATATTTTGCATAAAGAATTTGGTCTTAAGGCTTATAAAGTTCAGTTAACATAAGAACTCATGCCGGCCGATCATCAACAACGTCGTGTCTTTGCTGATTGGGTCCTTGAAATGCATGAAAATGTTATCTCTGGAAGAGGTGATTACAATTGGCCACCGAGATCTTGTGATTTAACACCTTGCGACTTTTTTCTTTGGGGCCACGTGAAGTTAAGGTCTACGCCAACAGCCCAGCGTAAATTCAAGATTTCAAATTCGTGAGGCTATCGAGGACATAGGGTAGCCACTTTGCGATTTGTTTATGGAAAATTTTATGAAAAGGATATGGTCCTGTAAGCGTGGTCGTGGTGGCCATTTGGCTGATGTTGTTTTTCATTAACAGCATACCTTCCTCTTTATTATGAAATCATTTATCTCAAAAAATGCCATTTTTCTTTGAATACCAAAATAACACCTCTTGTTGGAAAACTCTGTATTATACCAGGAATTAAATAGTTAAAGTTTCAAAATTATAATTATTCTTCTGAGAAAACGCTGGATATATTAATAAAAGCGGGGGTTCGCTCGGTAGCTATTTACTAATGTTAGTTCTTCAAGTATCTCCAAAAAAGTTATCTTATTAAAAAAAATAAGAAGTGAAAAATTAAAATTTCCGAATTTTTAACTTTTTTTTCCTTACAAACTCTAGTCGTTCTAACGCGATGCCATTACATACATGGAACATTTCTTTTTTATATATATATAGCTAAAAAATATCTTGGTATGAATACTTGTTTAAAGCTATAATCTTTAGAGCTTCTATCTTCCGATTTGCCTTTTAAAATCATTAATACTTTGATCGGGCTGTAAAGTAGCATCTAGAGTGTCCAAAAAACCGGCAAATTCAAAATACAGGTTTCCGGTTTAACCGAAAACAGTGTTTTATAAAAAAACCGGTTTCGGTTTTCTCATTCTAAAAAACCGGTTTCGGTTTTGTCATTCTAAAAACCGGTTAACCGGTCAAATGCAGAAATTAAAAAAAAAAATTAATGAAATATTTTTAAAAATGTCAAAATATTTTTAAGTTACATGTTCAAATAAGCTTTACAAAGTATTTCGTTAAAATCGGTTAACCGTATTAAAAAAACGGTTTGTCAAAAAACCGAAAAGTTAAAGAAAACCGAAACCGGTCGGTTTTACAAAGATGAAAAAACCGGTTGACCGGTTTTCGGTTTCGGTTTTGGATACTCTAGTAGCATCCAACCTTAATTTTTATCTCGCAATAACCCAGCAGTTAAGCAAGTAGAAAATGTATTCCTTATAATGCCTCATCACTTGGCTGACTCCAATTTATATATTTTGGGTCATTTGATACTTAAAAAAAAACTCTAAACATTTTTCAAGCAAAATGTTTTGAAATGATAATTTTCTATAACAAATTCGACAAAAAACTTTTTGTCCGGACAATATGTTGCCCATTGACGACAAAATATTATATTTTTATAAAAAAAACTTAGATAATATGCATATAAATATGCATTTTGAAGTTAAATATAACAAAATAAGCTTTATAAATAAAATATGCAAAAAAGAAAAAACATATGCCCTAACAAATCAATGCCATTTTACAGCAAAATGTGCGATTCGGATAGATAATTCTGATAATTAGTCTACATTTTATTTTGAGCTCATGAATACTTGATTAAATTACACTGTGCATCAAATTTCGGGTCATTAAATCTTTCCCGAATGAGACCAACGGGAAGTGATAGTAGAACATCAGTAGACCAAAACCCCCAAAGGGTTTTAAAAAGTTAGCTCGTATTTTAAAGTTATGCGCCTTTAAAATTCAGCTTTTTTGAGTAAAAATTTTTCATATATATTTAATTTTTAAAATTTAATTTGTATTTTTTTTTACATAGTTTATATAAAAATGAACTACATTATATAGTTCAAGGTCTTTTCTGCATTGGTGGATGCTCTGTAGAACCAGAATTTGAAGTAGACAAATTTTGTAGTTCACTTCCTGTGTTTTCTTCTCCTTCATCATCGTAATGCAAGTTCTTGCTCCACCAACAAATTTTCGCTAATACAGCATCGGGAGACTTTTTTCCTCGATATCTGCAAAATTTGTTTAAAATGTATTGGGAAAAAAAATATATGTATATTAAAAATTACCTCATTTCAAATGGCATTGCAATTTGGTGGTACTGTTCACCTTGTTCATCTGATTCGGTCGCTAGTTGCTGACCGAAGTAGTCTAGATGATGATGTAGGTAATGAATTTTGAGCGACATATTAACGCCTATTTTTGAAAAAGCATTCATCATTGCGTTAACAGATCTCTGATAGCTGTCAGACCTATTTTTACACAACAACCCGCCAATAACCTCTTTGATTGATTGCCAAGCAATCAATTCGTTTTTATTTAAAATATTATCAAATTCCTGATTTTTGACCAGCTTCCGAATGTCTGGACCATTCACAACACCTAAAGGAAGAAAAGTTATAAAAAAATATATATTTTAATCAAGAAAACTATACTTATTTTAAATGTTTTACCTTCTTTTAATTTACTTTCGGTGAGTCGGGGGAAAATTTTTGCTAAAGTAGTGTAAACTTCATCCCTCTTAACCACAGTTTTCAGAAATCTTTTTACTATACCGAGTTTTATATGTAATGGTGGTAATAAAACTTTGTCTTGAGGTACCAGGGGATCTTCAATGACGTTGGCATTAATGAATTAATGAATTTTAAGTATATTAGGACTAGAACATTCAACAAAAATTACTTTATATAAATATTGACTTACTTCAATAGATTATTCATAAAATATATATGAACAATTTTTACTCAAAAAAGCTGAACTTTAAAGGCAAATAACTTTAAAACACGAGCTAACTTTTAAAAACCCTTTGGGGGTTTTGGTATACTAATTATCTACTTTCATTTCCCGTTGGTCTCATTCGGGAAAGATTTTCTTGTTGCACAGTGTTATTAAAACCAGTTCAATATGTGATAAATATTTGAATTGAAGTTGCTTAGGAAATCCTTTTTTCTGTGTATACTGTTAATAGAAATACAACTAAATTATGTATATAGTTTGAATAGCCATATAATCTATGACCGAAGGACCATTTCTTAATAATGTGACAGTACCAAAGTAATTTTAATGAATGCCACGGAAAGCTTTTAAGCAAGCATATTATTGGTGCAAAATTCTTTCTCAAAATGTAAAGGAAAATATAGCTACATTTTTTATGTTGGGTTACTATTAAGGTGTAACAGTTATTGGACGAAGGACCATTTCCAAGTGAAAAATAGAAATACACAAGCAACTGCACTTGTAATTAATAAAAGAAATCTTAAGAAACATATGTCCATGTTAACTTTATCACAATTTGAACACTCTCTACACTCTTTAGGCCATTCAATCACATAAAAAGAAAGGCCTTATTATTTTTGGATTCTAAGTAATGCAGAGTGTAAAGAGTATGTTACAAAAGCTTTTGTTCTTCTGTTGAATTTCTCATTCCATGAAAATACTTATTCACCTGGCTCACAGTATTTTGAAACCTCATCCATTCACACAATTTTCCAAAAAGATTTATTAACAAACAACTAAAAATGAAACAGAGGAAGGAAAACTCTGCCATCCTCTCTTCAACTTACCTGTACAACCAGTACAATGAGATGTGTGTTTTTGAAAAGCTATGAACTGTTTCGTGTTTTGTTTTTGTGTCTGCATATGGTGGGTAATATTATTATTTCGTTTGTTTTTTTTTTTTTTTTTGTTGTTTCTTTTCAACTTTAATTAGTAAATTTTTCTTACGGTTCTTTATTTTTTTTTTGTGTTCATCTCTTGTTTGTAATTAGTAAGATTCATATACACACTCATATGCTTTTAGTAACGCACTTGTATAAGTATGAAAAGAATTTCATAATTAAAAAATACACATATTTTTAAGTGGGGTTGTGATAAATTACACACCTTGTTATGTGGATGTATGAGTACTACTTATTTGACTGAAGATGTTGGAATTTCTGGTTTAAAATTTTGGTTCTGGAATTGTAATTTTTCAAAAATTTCTTGCAGATAAGTTAACATTTTAATCAGATGTTTTTGTGGTTAATAACAAATGGTTTGTTTATCCGTTCAGAGACAAAACATGAGATGCAATTTGTTATATTGTTTGTAATAAGTTGATGTGATTTAATAGGAAAGTGTGAAATGTTAGCCTCTTGGAAAGAAATCTTCAAATGATTTGAGGGAAAAATGAGCACAGTCTCCTATCAACGAGGGTGGGTCAATAAGGCCGCGACTTATTGAATTTCCCGGCTCTTAACTGAAAGGGCAACAGTGCTGCTGCCAACAGGTATCTGTCAGTTGACTTCAAATGATTTGAGAGAAAAAGGATCTACGAGGGTGGGTCAATAAGGCCGAGAATTATTGAATTTCCCAGCTCTTAACTGAAAGGGCAACATATCTTCTGTCAACAGGCATCAGTTGACGTCAGTTGACTTCTGTTAAAATTTGAACAAACTGCGTCATTTAGTTTGTGTTTGACAACCATTGATAGCAGACTTGAGGAGAAATTGAAAAAAACCAACGCTAAAATAAAGGCTAAGCTTGATAAATACTATGGGAACTCTGCACCATCAATTTCAATGGTTTACTGAAATTCGGAAGTTTTGGACGCTCAGATGAGGTATCTACACCCGAAACAAATAAAAAATCAGGATGTAGTGTTCGCCAATTGGAGATTGATAGACCGAGATATTGTTGAAGCCTCTTTCATGGCTCAGTGGTTTCAATTTTGAATGATCACTTGGGTATTAGAAAACTTTTCGGAAGATGACTCCCATATTTGCTCACAATGGGGTGAATTAGCCTACGAAATGCTCCCTCTTTCGCTCTATTCTTCGGATTTAGCCCCGAGTGACTATTTCTTGTTTCCAAACCTGAAGAAATGTCTCGGCGGAAAGAGATTTGTCTCCAACGACGAAATCATCTTACAACAAATACCTATTTTGATGACCTCAACAAACCATATTTTCTGGAAGGGATACACAAATTTGGGGAAACCTTGGACAAAGTGCATAGAGCTCAAAGAAGACTATGTTGAAAAATAAAAATAATTGTTTATCCAAAAACCTGGGTTTCATTCAAAAAGGCACGGACTTCTATAGTTGCTATGTTACTGAATTTAGTAAATGATTAGCAAACTAACTTTCTATTACTGTCCTATTCAAGAGATACATTTGACAGAGGCTGTAAATCAGCTGCCAAAATATACAATTTGTATGTAAGTTCTACGCTTTAAAATCTCTTGTTCAAACAATTTCAAACTATTGTATTAAGAATTTATTTAGTTTTCAACTACTTTTAAAAAGTATGTATTTTTGAAAACTCTAACACACTAACTTAATTGTTTTACATATTTTCGTTTGTGTGTTCCCCCGCCATCGAACAGTGTTCTAGCCATAATTTGTCTCTGTTCATAAATATCATGTAATAGAAGTTTAAATTTCTTTTTCTAAACTTGAAAACCTTAAAAAGCAGCCCATTAAATTTACTTCAAATTATTTTATTGCCCACATATCTTTTACGCACAACAATTCCCCAAAAACCCATTATGTTTAGGCGTTAAGCGTGAATGAAAAAGAAACTTTGTGGTCTTTGCAACAACATTCTTTTGCTGTAGTTGTTGTGGGTGTCTTTCACTTTTAGTTTGAACAAAATACCGGATGTTATTAAAAACATATAACAAAACTTAGAATTCCATAAATACTTACCAACCAAAAAAACAAAAATAGCTTAAAAAAAAAACAAGAAAAGGATGCTGACTGGTTGTTGATGTTTGTTGTCTGAACAATTTTATGGTTTCCGCTTAAATGATAATTTAGGGATCTTAGCCATTGTTGCTGTTGTTATTTGTTGGAGAATTTATATTAAACAAATAAAATAATTTAAAATATGTTTCTTTTTTTTTGGGCTTGCTACCCACTTTGGTGTCCCCTTTCTGGATTGGTTTCAATTTCATTTAATAAAATTCACGAAATTATTAAACGAGCAGAATATCCTCTTTAACAACTAATTAAAACATTTGTCTTAATTTCTAACACCTTCGGTTGGATGGTTGTGTTACATTTAAAAGCTGCGTTTTAATTAATACCCAAACAAAATACACGTTTCGTTATTTTTTTTTTTTTGATAGTAAATTAATATAAATGTCTTTGTTTTTGTGTGTTTTTATTAATGCTACACTTTAGTCTGGGGGGTTTTCATAAAGTTGAGACATTTGTAACATGTTTTGTAAGAGTGAAATAAACAAAGAATACACACTGTAAGAATTTTGATATTTTGTCCATACACATGGAATAATTGATATAGTTTTGTATACGTGAAATTAGAGACCATTTATAGTAACACTGCGTACTCAGTTTTTCTTGATCGTGTCATATTAAGTAATTTCAATATAAAAGGATATCTGACCCCATCAAGAAAAACTGAGTACCCAGAGTTACTATGTATATTCTCTACTTTCACGTAAATATCGATTTTTCCATGTGTACAAACGACTATTGCACGATGTTATACACCAAAGATATATGTGAAAAACAGAAATACATTTCTGATTAGCTGTACACTAAATAGTACCTTTTTAGGTCCATCCCTATGACTGTCAACTGATATCACTGTAATATATTGCCCATATATTTCAGCATGGCTCTAGTCTATCCTATGAAATCACTTGACAGTCTCCAAGGCTCGTACATTTCCCCTAGTTGCGTCTGTTCATACCGTGGTATTATCTCGTCATGGACACCTGTCTGTGACAGTGTAGTATCAGACCACTCACTTAAAGTCCTGTTCAAATTGTCCTCTACCAAATCCTTTTTCACTAACACCTGCCACCGATTCACCTTCTAATATTGAAAGAGTTCGAAGTCTACAAGGTTGGATTAGGGGTGTGTTTGCCAGAATAAAATCCAACACACTTAAATCTATTGACCTTTTGGGATACCATGGTTTACATCTCATGAAGAATCTATACCATTGCATTAAGATGAGCTCGTTAAAAGCTTGAACTAAATGTTAGATAGGAGCAAAAGTTCATCAAAGACAGTTGATACCAGAAATATGCTCTGAACATGGCACCTTAGTTATCCAGCAGCATTTACCAGTACAAAGGTAAGGTACGTTCATTGAAAGTCTATGTTTATTTTCTGATGTAGCCAAAGATCTTGCCTATCCTGCAACAATTCCTAGCGTACCATGTCATACTCTATTAAGACATAGACTAATTTGGCAAGAGAGTAAGGATATTATAAATCTGCACATATGTTAGTACTAAGTTCGCCCTGACTATTTTATACATCCCTGAGGCCTGGTTCCACATGACTCCTGCAATAAACTGCTCAGCCATTATGCAGTCTTCAGAAAACAAGATTTACATGGCCTCGACATTCAATCCCAGCCAGTTCAACACATTTTTTAATTACCTGCCTTTTGATACTGATATCCCCGAACACATTCAATTGTGTAACTTGGATAGCTGTGGGTAAAAGTTATCAGGATATCATTTTAACAAGCGTAATGGAACGGTATCAGTATCCTTTCAAACGTTGGTGTATCACTACAGTAGATGTCTGTTCAAGTATTCGGCGGGGCTTACCGTCTAATGATACAGTATTCAGCTATTGCATTGTATATATCACTTTCACCTATTCATAGATACATCTCCTGGTCATCGAAAGTCTATATTCGTATGTATCCACTGTAGTCTAGTTATCCATCAACCATTCTTGGAGATCCATCTTATATTAACCAACTCTTCAATACTACGCTAAAGTCTAAGTGTTATGGGATGTGTAAAAGTTAACGCATTTTCTTCTACCAGTAATATTATTTCGGCAAGCATGTCGGGACGGTATCACCATCTTATAGATGAGTTTGTGGATTATCTATTCTAAATACTGAATCATGCATTGGCTGCAGGTGTTTCCACTCTTATGCAAAGTCCATGTCGACAAAGAATATGTTGAAAGCATATGCGAAGTGCATTGGTAACACATTTCGATTGTATTATCCAGGCACGTCGAGTTCATATGGGTACCAGGATAAGAGGGCATCCGGGGAAATGAAGTATCCGACGAATGCGCAACGAACGGGTCGTCCCTAGACGTATCTCTTGCGCAAAGGGATATTCACACTCCCTTGGTGACCGTATCGAAATTGATAAATGAATGGGCTTTGAGTGAGACGGAACTCAGGTGGTGAAATATCATCACTTGTAGAATATCCAGATTGTACTGGCCCACTCTGACAGAGGTTAAGACTAAGACTATTTTGTCTCTTAGTAGGAATTGATTCGACGCATGTCGGAACGTATGGGTTACCCACGTTATAGCTATTGTAGAAGTTGTTTGGATGAGGAGGAGGAAGAATCGGTACAACACCTTCTATGTGACTGCCCAGCCTTACAAGAGCATAGACTACTACATCCTGGTAGAGCTCTTTTCCATGATCTGGACTGTCTCAGAGATATGCCACTAGTAAATATGATCAGATTTATTAGAAGTACCGACTGGTTCTCACGGGGATCACATAGTCAACGAAATTAGGGTGGACAACTATTCTCCCTTAATGTATGACATTTCAAAATAAGGGAATGGTAATTCTAAGGGTATCACAATGGGCAACAAGGCCTCCGAGTGAACTACCTAACTAACCTAACCTAACATATCCAGGCATTTTCTTTGCACTATAGATCAACTAAAATGTAAAACTAAACAATCTAGGTCAAATTCAGGGAATTGTAATAGTTCTACTGGGTTAGTTGAATATGTATTTTGTGGTTTCCTGAGGACCCTGACCACAAGCTAAGAATAAATTCCACGGCCTGTTCTTCACTGTGTCTGTTATCCAACTAATTAAGTATGTATGAAAGACCTAGGGGGATACTGAGATGTAAAAATAATAATATGAAAGAGAAAATGAATCGAAAAAAATCTTTATTTGAGTTGCTAAATGCAAGTCGTTTCCCTTTTGGAAGACATAGAGACTTATTCTCTCATAGATTCCCGGACACAGAGCAATTGTAATACTAATAGATATGCTATGAAAATATGAGAGATTAATACCTGAAACTACTTTGAAAAGCTGACATTAATAGCTCTTTCCAAATTCGCCTACTTCCATGATATTATCTCTCAATTTACATTATTTCGCAATACTAACCCAGTAAGGTGTAAAAGGCTTTTATAAGACTAACAACTAAAGTTTTTTTTCTAGCTATTTCATTGTTTTTGGGTTAATTTAATATATGTGGCCATTTTATTCAACTTGTTTTGGTCTTATGTTGCAAGACTAACAAGAATTAATGGTTTTCAATGTGACACAATTACCGACTGACTACTGGCTAAAGATTGTCTTGTTTGGTGTCACTTAATACACCTTCATTCTAATATTCTACTTCATCCACTTACAAACATACCTTACTAACACCATAAGGTTTCGTTAAAGGTCACATCTATAATAAGAAGGAGACCAAGAAAATTAAAACAAAAAAATAAGAAGAAAATTAAATGACAAGGCCTAAAAATTACCTTAACTGCAGAAAATGAAAACCAAAGTATGTTTACGAGTACAATCTGAGGGGGAGGGGGTAATAGCAGACTTACTACCAAAACTGTGGCATAAACGAAAAACTTCACACCCTTATTTGTTGGCCGACAAGTAAAGGAAGAAAAAAAAAAGAAATATAGTAAAATGTAATTGGGTAGCATATGAAAACAACGTCAACGACGTAATTTTGCGACATTAAGTCGTGAAATTAATTTATGCCTGCAATTACGACGCGTCGTCAATAAAACACATTCATCTTGAGTACAAAAAGTTAATTGGCTTTTTTTCCCGTTCAAACACTGTTTGTTCGTTCTCTAGTATGTACGGGGGCGTGCTACTACTTACTACTTACTTTTTACGTCTGGATGTTCGTATCAAATGTGTTGGGTAGGTAAATAATAGACATAGGTTTAATGTAACAATACAGGGTGCTGGGAAGATGTTATGTTATTTTGTTTAATTAGAAATTTCTGAAAATTAAGCATTTACATTATAAAAATTAATATTTTCCATTTTAAATAATGAAAATTGCTAAAAATTAATCTCAAGTCATTGTCAATCTTTAAAAATTTTGTGGAGGTGATTTAAATTTCTTTTTCTTCTTATTAATGTGATTCATCTTAACTTTTATTCAAAGTCCTCGAATGTAGAGGACTACCCAACAAAGACATCAGATTTATTCGGGCACTGTTTGACAGAGCCACCTGTTACATAAGGCATGGACAGAAGTTGATTGGACAAGTATTGGTACATAATTGTGTATGCTATTAATATGTACTATATCCGTAATGTTGAAGAACATTGTGCTCGTCGCTATAATGTCAGGAGTATACCAAAACTACGCCTCCTCGCCCACAGCCACTCCCACTTATCCGGAATGGTGGATTATGTGAAGAAGTTCACCGCAGTTGTCCAACTGTCTACAAATATGCCCGAGACGAAAGTCATGCGGATAAACTCCATTAACCACGAGCCAATTAAAATCGGGTAAATGCCAATTGACATTGTAACCTAATTTTGTAATCTGGGCAGTATCATAACAGACAAATTATCCGCAATTTTTGGCTAAATACGATCTCCATCGAAACTCCTTAGGCAATTACAAATCAAAGAACCCGTCGTTGCGAAAATCCGGCACCGTAATTGGCTACACGCTCAGAAAATTCCAAGGCGATATTACCCGTACATTCCTTGACTTAGAAGAGGACAACCGTCAAATACATGAATACGAATAGTGGATACTTAAGTCATGTAAACAAGGGTTGTCAATTACTAACTTACGAATAATTTTAATTGACTATTCGATTAATCGACAATTATTGATCGAATAATTCTTATTCTAATTTGAACTCAGGCTTTCGGCAATAACACGTCGAATATTCGCTTTCATGTACTCGATCTTTTCTGGTTTATCTGCATTGAACTGGAACTTAACATATCCCCATAAAAAATAAACTAATGGCGTCAAATCACATGAACGAGGTGGCCAGTTAACAGGATCATTTCTTGAAATTATTCGATCGCCAAATGTATCTCTCAGTAAATTGATTGCATCGCGCACTGTGTGATATGTCCTGTTGAAAGCACATACATACAATACTAATAACTTCCAATTAGTGTTTATAAAAGATGTAATGGTGTTTCAACAATGGCTTGAGGATTATCATCACTCCAAATGCCAAAAGTGTGCTTCATCATTGAACAAAATTTTCAAATGGAGGGTGTGTGAAAATTGGATATTATAAACGGCTTTCTCTGTTTTATTTCAATTTGAAGTTCTCTGCGTCTATAACAATTAGAGAAATTGAAACCTATACTACAGTCTTTCTAGGAGGATGGATATTAATATAGCGGTGCCTGGTCTCTAAATTTTTATATATAAGTTTGTAATTTCCACAATATAATTTTCCGACCCTATAAAGTTCTGGATCCTTATAGTTAGCGGAGTCGATTTAGCCATGTCTGTCTGTCTGTTTAAATCAATTTTCTGAAGACCCAAAATAATTTACAAACTTGATTCATACATCAATATATGGGGAATTCTTCCGGCATGGTTGCTATTTAAAATGGAGAAAATCGGCCCACAAATGGCTGAGATATAAGCAAAAAACCGGGCCAACCTCGATTTTTGGCCTATTTTTCATCTACATATATCTGGATTACTGAGTCATTAAGATAGACAATATGGATATCTAATGATAGATATTTCAAAATCAATTGCAACGGTGTATATAAGGCTATAGTAATTTGGACCTACAATGGGTCAAAATCGGGAAAAATATTTTTTAACCCGAATTTTTTTTTTACCAAAAAAATTTGTTTCAATAATAAATTAAAAAAAAAAAAATTTTAAATTAAAAAAAATTTTGAAAAAAAAATTATTTTTTTTTTTAATTTTGAAAAACAATTATGAAAAAAAATTTTTTTTAAATTTTGAAAAATTAATTTTGTTTACCTAAAAATATTTAACATTTTTATTTTAAAGTATAATTTGGTGAAGGGTATATAAGATTCGGCACAGTCGAATATAGCTCTCTTACTTGTTCAACATGATCGTGTTTCGGAGAAATAAGCTTTTCCGAACGTATTCCTAACATCTATGTTAATCTCCTCCTACATTGCCGGCATAACTGTCTCATTTGTGTAAGATTTATTTTTTCTGGAGCCATAATTTCAAATAAATAATTGGCTATGAACAATAATACGCAGGGTGGTCGGTAAAGTGAAACCTATAGAATACATTTTCTGTGTGTTTACTATAACCATTTAACAATTTTGTTTGTTTGTAACAACCATTTTTGTGATGAAGGATTTACCATATTTTGTTGTTCTCGGCTTATGGATATCATAATCTGAGAACAACATACTATGATATAATGATTCGTTATAAAAATGGTTGTCACAAACATATACTTGTTTACTGCAACCATATATATGATTGACACAATTATGTGAATCGAAAGTTAACCATATAATTACTGTGACTATAATATTGCTACAAAACGTGTAAAAATGTTTAAATCGTTACAGTAAACATATATTTTTTCTCTGGGTATATATTTCAAAAGTTTCTTAAACTAATTGTAACACTCTGTATTCCTCAAATATTTTGTGGTCTTTAACATTGAACAAATTCTAAAATTTCCATAATTTGTCGATTTTTATGCACAATGATTTTTTTTTCGATTTTTTTTTCTAACGTTATAATTAGTTTCACATACTCTAACTACATACTTACTGTGGAAACAACAACACAGAAAAAAATAAAACCAAGACTGATACACACTATAATACTCATGAAGCAAACCTCTTAATTGGGTGCAAATTTTTCCATATAAACTACAAATACCTACAAATATGTTTATATATTTGTGAATTAAAATGAAAATAAAACACGTTTCACGTCTGAATGAAATGAAATTTTGTTGTAACCATAAAAATAATAAAAATTATGGTTAAACTACGTAAACCAATTAAAATTGAATGAAATCCTGTACATTTACAGCCACCACCACCACTACCAACACCAACATCGACAGCATCACCCTCTTTGTACCTGTATCTTTGTGTATTGAAAATATAGTTAGGGATATAAGTATGTAGATGGGAGTGTGTGCTGGTCACTATCCCATACCATATTATGATCATATAAACTCCTGTTTAAATCATCTTCAAAATAGATACAATTTTTTGTTTGTCTGGCCCGCTTGCTTACACATACACATACATATTTTGGGGCGTATTTTTATTTTTATCATTGTATAACATTGTTGTCTAGTTTTTATTGTATTTTATTATCATTTTATTTTTATCATTATTACCCACATACATGTAACATGTAACCTGCCCCATTTCTTGATGTACAAAATGTTGCAAGTATAAACGAACATCTCTGTGCACATTTAGTTACGGCAGGATTTACTTTTATTTAGTTTTAGTTGACCATTTTTGCTCTATTCTAAGAAGGAAATGTTCTTTTTTATATCATTATAATTTGTTACGATGTTACCGTTACTAATTTCTAATATCATGAAAATTTTCTTGCCAGTAAAAGAATGTCATTGAATAAATATTATTTTATAAGAAATGTTTATATAAATAGAAGTACTTTCATAATAGTTATTTTGCAAAATTTGCTTTTATGATAATACAGATTACATGTTTAATATACGTACATATTTATTTATTTTGTAAATGACACTTATGGGGTAGTTTGCTTATTCTATACTATATTATTTAGTTTTTATTATCGGAAAAAAGATTTAAATTTTCCAATTGTAATTGGAACAACCTTTAGAGTTAGTTAACTTTAAATATTTAAATGTTGCGAAAAAAACGACCAAGTGTAGAAAGGAATGTAAGAAAAAATAAAATAAAAGTTTTGTATATGCAACTTATAACAAATCTCATTCAATTTAAATAAGTTTCTGCTAAAACTTTGGGAATATTTATTGATAAGCTACTTGGATGACCAGCAAAGTAAAACTAAGTAACTCAACCATGAGTTGCTATTGTATAGCGACAGTTGTTGTCAATCTCTATATATATATGATCTTCCTGTTAGCATTTTATGTATATTATACAACTGTTTAAGCTGTTAACGCTTAAATTCGATTTCTATAATCCGACATACTAAAATGTCCACTGGCTAAAACCAAGCCCAGCCATACCAGAAATAGTCTTACTTGATTTACTATTGATCAAACTTTAATCTATTTATAAACTACTAGCTTAACCCGGCACTCATCGCTACCCCTATCGTAGTAAAAATATAAAAGAATTTTATACAAAATTAAATTAATTTCTTGTTAGTTTGTAATTGTATACCATGCTTTTGCCATTGAAAGTATAGTGGCAGAGGTTGTAGTAGTAAGTGAGTTTATCATATTCGCTGTTAGAGTTAACATCAACTGTCTTGTACTTTTTAGTTTGTACATTATAAAGTGTGTGTGCTTGTTTGTGGGTCCTTTAATAGTGGAAAAGTTTCGATCCAGTCTATTGTTAGTTCAGTTCAGATACCTCACATTTGCGTTCAGTTGTTCTCAACTACGTACAATGGTAATAAAATAACTCACGAAAAGTTTTGAGTAGCTCACAATTAAGTGCTCCAGATATCCAATAATAAATTTTTACTTTGTATGGAAGGGCACACGTCCCTTTCTCCGACAACCCTTATTTTGGCCATCAATGTAATTTACACAAATTTTAAAGACTTTCACAATTAACTCATATCAAGCTTTACTTTAACTGTTATAATTCTTCAGATATTCAATTATATCTATTTTCTTTATATGAGAGGTGTCATTGCCACTAAGCCGATTCCGCCCAATTTTTTGGAAATAAATCTGGCATTTCTAAACGGCTATTGCGATGGGCGTAGACAAGGAGTATTCCAGTTTAAGTTATTAATATTGACCCTACAAATGCTCCAGTGGCGGAGTTATGGAGGCTCAAAGTAGGGTATCTTCGACATGTAGCATTTTGTAACACGTGCAATTTTTTTGTTTCCCATCCGATTTTAAAGCGTGATTAAGCTCTAATCACATCAAAATCGAGATGATCATCCATACATTTAAATGATTTGTTAATCACTTTAAGTTGACATGATTAAAAGTTAATCATCTCATTAATCACGTAGAATCACCTGAACATACCTCAAACTGATTATGATGTAGCATTGGCAGCAATGAACGTAGCTTTCCGATAAATAAATTTTTCATAAACAACCTTAAATAATCCATCAATGTTCACAATTCCACCATTAAAGTATTTCTTTCCATTTAAATGCTTTAAAGAAATATAAATTAGTTTGATGTTTTTTTTTGTCAACTTAATCACTTTACTGTCAATTTAATCATCGCAAATGTAATGTGAACGGCTTTGATTAACTTAATCAAAATTTTTCATAAAAGCGTTTAAAACCCCAAGTGTGAACATAGCATAAGTCTTGAAAAAACATGATTGCGTGTGCTATTTATCTCTTATAATTTCCGAGTTATAGGCACTTCAAAATTGAAATTTTAAAATGTTGGCCTTACCTTGGTCCGCTTTTATAAAAATATAGGTCGTACACAAATAAATTTCCAATAATATACAAAAGATTTTAGAGAAATATCAATTATGGATCCAAAAATAAACTAGTTTTGTTTATTTTTGTTTTGCTGTTTTTTTGGGCGAAAAAGGTGACTTAACTCTTTTTATACCCTTCACCTTCGTGAGAAGGGTATATATAAGTATGTCATTCCGTTTGTAATTTCCTCAATGTAATTTTCCGACCCTATAAAGTTCTGGATCCTTATAGATAGCGGAGTCGATTAAGCCATCTCCGTCTGTCTGTTGAAATTAATTTTCTGAAGACCCCAGATATCTTCGGGATCCAAATCTTCAATAATTCTCTCAGACATGCTTTCGAGAAGTTTCCTATTTAAAATCAGCAAAATCCGTCCATAAATAACGGAGATATGAGCAAAAATCCGAGACAATCTCTGAAAATTTCATAAAAAAAAGACAATTTATTGCATGCTTTGACAAAAAAGCAACAAAACGTATGTTTGGATGTGTGTTGGTTTCATTGCTTTGCGTATTTTTTTGTGTGTTTCGTTTGGCGTTGTTGTTTTTATATATAATATTGTCATTTCGTTTGTAAGTCCCCATCCATATTGTGAAACATTTGCTGCAAAACATTTGAGTTTTTTGATGAAAGGGGAAAGAGGAATGGAAAAGGGTACTCTGTTTCATGTACACGAAGTTTTTGTTGAGTATGTCATCCACATTTATTCGTTCATAATGGCAAAAACTGAAAAGCAAAAACTTCACTGTGTGGACACGAATGCAGTTTCAAAAGAGAATTTAAAAATGTTTTGCAGCAAATGTTTCACAGTGATCAGATCGGGACTAACTTCTACAATATAATCTGTTCGTCGCAATCAAATGTAAACTTTTTAAAACTTTTCTTGATATATTTAGAATGCTATACGTTGAAAGTGGGCAAGTAATGCTTCCACAACACAGGTGAAGGGTATATAAGATTCGGCATAGACGAATATAGCACTCTTACTTGTTTTATTAAAAAATACTTTCTTCAAGAACATATAACAATTTTATGGTTTTCTGTAAGATATCTTTACGGAGAACATTTTGATATAAAAAACATGTCTCTTCGGAATTTTACCTATTTTTTTATTAAAATTTCAACTTTGGGCCACATGTTTTAAAATTCCAAAGCTGGGATCAGAAAACGGTAAGCAGCTTTGCAAACCTTGATGTGTTCCCTAATTATCCCCAAAGTATTTTCTCAGCTCCGAAGAAAATATGGACTCTATGGGTAAAATTGTAATTGTAATTGTAAAATTTGCTCCAAAGAAGTGCAATATTTTTAAAGGACGGAGTTTTAAAGTGGCATATTTTTGAATCTAATGAAAAGGGTGTTATTCTGTTATTGTAATTGTAATACTTTCACGATTATAGTTCTTAAGATATTTAAAAATAACTTTTAACTTTGTATGGGTGGTGCTACGCCCATTTTCAGCCAAGCTGCTCACAATGGTACAGAAGTAAATCCGGCGAAGTTTTACGACTTTTACAATTATAGTTCACCAGATATTCCATAATAACAATTTACTTTGTCTGAGATGTGCCACGCCCACTTGGAATTTCAAAATAAAAATTGAAATATTGTTCCTTCTATATATAGTGGTTAAGCCTTTTATAAGGAACAAAGAAATAAACTGACATACATTTATTTTTATATGAGAGGTTTCATTCAAGTGACCCAACTTTTGACATCGATGTCTTCGATCAGATTGAAGAAATAGCTATCTAAACAAATCTAGACAAATTTTGCTAAGAACAGTAGGTAATGAAAAACATCTGTTTGGCCTCTAACTCAATAAGTCCTTGACCGAGCTCGTTGAAAAATTGTGTCTAAACTACTATCCAATATGACCAAAACCTTGGTGTAAATTTCATTCCGATCGGAAGACATCGGTTTCAAAAGTTGATTCACTTGAGATAATAAATCTACGAAGTTATTCAGCAATTCACTTGAATTATCAAACGAAAGAGCCGTTACACTGATAAATTGAAACGAAAGTGAAAGGGTAGAGTTAGTAGAAAGGTTGATGCTGCAAAAGTAAGACACTGGTAATACAAATTGAAAATGTGGTTAGATGAATTGAAAATAGTTAGGTTGGTTGAATATCCGACTACTTCTCAGAGTTTTTACCCGTTTTATGATAACTACAACACAAAAAATATGCGGAAGCTCTTGAATTTGGTTACGAAAAACTAGGGTTAGTAAATTGTAAGAGAAATTTTAAGATTCTGCAAAACTACATTGAAGTCAAGAAGACTTCGTACATTCTTGAATTTGGCTACGACTACGACTGCTGTTAGTACGAATGTTAAAATGTGTGAAATAAATATAATTCTCAACGAATTCAAGACGAATTCGTCAGTTTCTGATAACTACTGTAAGTTCGAGTGCAATAGATTTAGGAGTTCTTACAATCATCGAAACCTTAACAAAAATAAGAAGAATTAGTAAGTTTTTGAATTCGGCTAAGTTTAACTACTGTTGGCACGAAAGCAATAACATGTTACTGTTTAGCATCTAATAGAAGGAGCTTATTAGTAAGGCACAGGAATTTAAGCGCCCCTTTGTGTTTCAAATATCTGAACTGTGTTTGAACCCAACTACTGGGGGTTGCTTATTTTAAAAATTTAAAGATATCATGTCAATTATCACAAGTTATTGATAAGAATGTCCAACGATTCGTACATCATATGATGATGTTTGGCATCATTACCGCAAATGGGAAAATACTTTCTAAAGACATAATAATCCATGTCTTGTACTGCTTAGTCGATATGTAAGCATGAATTTTTTAATATATTAAAATACCTATAATATAAGTAATTATTTTCATTTCACACTAAAAATAAAACATAGACCTTAAATTCCATTATACCGTCTCTAGCATAACAACTTTTAATTACCTGTTTTAAGAATTTTAAAGACGCTCGAACACAATGAAACAAAAATATCATCATAAACTAAATAAGTATTGTTGTAGTACGAGCATATAATTTTCCAGCAAACATTTTTGATTGACAAGTTAATTGAATTTCTTGGAAAAATTACTAATTAACAATGCAGTCTTTTTGTGTGGCCCATCTACCCACTCTTCTGCGGCCCACAAAATGATAGTAAAACTTGTTAAAACAAAGAATGTAAAGAATGAATTTTACTACAGAAACAATGAAAATTATCGTAATAAAGACAAGACAAGGCAACTTGCAAAAACAGTATTTAAGAAAGAACCAACCAGAGAGCAAAAAAGCAAAAAAAATTTCCAAATAATTATTTTGATTGACGTCTTACAACTAACGAAAATAAGAAGAAACAAATGTTTTGGAAGACTTGTTACTAGAACAAGGCAAAAATTATCACACTAAAATATTGTGAACTTGCGAGTAAAAAGAGAAAATTGTTAATAATAGAAAATGGTTTCTGATATGAGTTTTACCAGGATTTAATATAAAATTTATACTATACTATATACTTTTATTAAAAATAACAATAATGCTTTCTTTTTTGGTTGTTGATGATGTTTTTGTCAGTTATTATTATTTTTTCTGTTTTTAAGCTATATTTTAATTATATTCTTAAGATAATTTCACTTGAAATTGGAGTAAATGTTTGTAGAAATGTATGTATTTCCATCAACTTTTAATTAGCCTACGAACAAAAGTTTCTGTTTTTCATTTATTTATTGTTTCTTTAAATATGTACGAAAAAAAAAAAAAAAAAAATAAAAATAATCCTTGTTGTTTGAAAATTTTCTGTAAATGCAAGAAACTTTTATGATGAGCTGAAAAAATTTGGTTATATAAAGGGAAAAAGTAATTTTCCATTTCAGGCAAACAAATTGTTAACTACTTCCTTGTATTTACATAAACAATAGGGTTTTTATTCGAATAAAAATTATTCGAATAATCGATTTATTTTTTTATTCGAATGAAAAAATTTTTTGAATTTAGAGTAAAAAAACTATTCGATCTATAATTGTCGATTAATCGAGTATTAGAATAAATTTATTTTCAAATTAAATCTAGAAAAATATCTAAAAGTAACAAGACCAATAGTTTATAATGTTATTCCCAGTTAATTACACTGTAAATTTTATTTATCTACTTTAATTTTCCAATCGACTTTGGATTAAAACACCGAGAGCATTATGAAATTTAGCTTGAAAATGAAAACCTTTTAACTAATAAATACCTAGGAAAGATTAAAGTATCTGCAATATAGTTAAAATGGGGTTTCAACTAATAATAAACAATATACCTATTGACATTAGTTATAATATTGTCACGTTTTAACCTTTCTAAAACGTTGGTTTATTTCCTTTAAATAAACCGGATACTTTTGATTGCAAATAAAAGCATTTTTAGTAGTTTAAAATTGTAACAACTCTTTATTTATTTAAAATGTACAACAACAACAGTTCAAATAGTCACTCAGTGTCTTTATACACGTTTATCAATTCACAGAAATTCACACACACTTTATAATGCACAAACTTAAATGTACAAGACAGTTGATGTTAACTCTAACAGCGCCTATGATAAACTCCACTCACTACTGCAACCTCTTCCACTATTTATACACGCTCCATCTAACGTGAATCTTCTACAATGCTCTTAACGGACAAACTGGTATGTTCGAATTCTAGAGCTTTCGATGTCAATGTTAGCAGCTTAAACATTTAGTGTTGCCATACTTACAAATAATGCTAATAACTGCATGCTATCAACATTGTTTATAAGTAGAAGCTTCTACTGATGGACGTTTTTATAAACATGATGAATGCTGCAGGCAGTCGTTACAGAGCATTAAATTCAAATCGCTATTGAAAAATCGTAACAATATATTTTAGTCAAACGTCTTATAAATATACTAAAAACCTTATACGAATAAAAATATACATTGGAATCTATTGGGTGTATGACTTAAAAATGCGAGTTTTACAATAGGTGGCGTATGTTTTGAATGCTGTTTTTAGTAACTTATGTGTCATTTTGAAGGGTACATATCTGTCAGTTATTCTCATTTATTTAATGAACATTATAGTCTAAACAACAAGGTTTTTTTTTTTGCTTCAAATATGTCAAATTTTGTGCAGTTTTGCTTTTGTGGAAGTTTTGCTTTACTTTTTTAACTTGAAAAAAGTGCCGCTGAAGCACGCATATTGCTCACCGAAGCTTATGGTGAATGTGTTTCATCGGCTTCAACCAGCGAGAGATAATTTGTACGGTTCAGAAGTTGTGATTTTGACATGGTAGACAAAGATCGGGCGGCCAAAAAAGTTTAAAGACCAGGAATTGGAGGCATTACTCCATGAAAATTGTTGTCAAACGCAACAAGAGCTTGCAAAATCATTGGGAGCTACTCAAACAACAATTTCAAAAAGTTTGCAAGCAGCAGCATTCATCCAAAAGCAGGGAAATTGATTTCCATACGAATTGAAGCTGAACAACATTGAAATACGACTTTGTATGTCTCCATTACGATGATTTTTTATGTAACCATTACGATATCCTGAAGCGTAAGAGATCATATGTGAAGCCCGGCCAACCAGCCGAATCGACACAAAAGCCAAATATTCATGGCGCTAAGGTAATGCTCTGTATTTGGTGGGACCTAAAGGGTCCTATCTATTATGTGCTAATGAGATCTAGGAACCTGCACCGAACGTAACTGATTCGTTTGAAGCGAGCATTGGCTAAACGCCCAGAATATGAGGCCAGACATGAAACTGTAATATTCAATCATGACAACGCACATTGGCTGAGGTTCATACCAATATTCATACCAATGAAACTTGGCACATAGGCATTTTTAGTTTGAATCAAGAAAAAAATGCAAAAATCAAAATGATCCGCCCACTTTTACGCCCACCTCCCATACAAAGTGAAAATTAAATTTTGACCTACGGCATTGTTTTTTGGCACATAGCATTTTTAAACACTCAGAATTATTTAAGTGAAATTTTAAAAATATCCGCCCACTTTTAGGCCCACTTCCCATACAATTTGTATTGAAAAAGTGGCATAACTCCCTTGATTTTTAATGCATCAACTCAATTTTCACAACAAAATGGGCTCCTGAAAATATATACCTCATCCGCCCACTGGTCGTTGGTCGTTAACCATCTCCCATCGAAAAAACAAATAGAAAAAACATGATCTCTAGTATCTATATATTATTAATTCTGTATTTTTTTATTATTTAAATTTTTCTGGTTTTAAATATGTTTTATTAAACAATTCGAATAATATTTTTTGCTCGTTAATCGTTCAAGTAATCGATCACTCGAATAACAAAAAAACTAAAGGCTTTTATTCGAATAAAATATAACTTGCATAATTGACAGCCCTAGTAAGCTAGTCTTAACTAAATGAGAATTATATATTGATGTTTTAAAATGACAAGTTATACTGTTCGTACTAGCATTTAAATGCTATTCATTATCCTCTGAGGAAAATTTAAAATACTCATGCAAATATCTAATACATGTGTTCTTATATATCTGATTATAAGGCAGCTGTTACCAGATTACTTTTAAGTAATGCAGATGGTATGTAGTCATCCTTATAGAGTATGTTCATCAGTAATGTCATATCATTATTAATTTTTTCTTATGAATTCCGAATTAACCTTTACCTCTAACCAATATTTTTTAACTATTTTATTGTAATACGAAAAAAAAGAAACATTATTTTGAAAACTTTTATAATTTTCGAGTTAATTTTATTATGTATTGTTTTATTATTTTTTTGGAATATTATTTTTACTACATACAACTTTTATGTTGTTATTTAATTTCTATGTTCAGATTTCCATAGGAACTGTTTTTTTAAAAAACAAACTCTAATAACCACTAGAGTTGAGTAAAATCAATTTTGACAGTTACCTGCAGCGTTACAGCAAATGTAAATTTAAAAAACTAAAAGTTTTCACATATTAAGCCTTTTACAGAGTGTGATGTTTAATTTTCATATTCTCACTGGTTTCCACTGGGAATTCAAGAGGAGGTATTAAGGGAAGTGAATAGTTTGTTCTATATATTCACTCTACATTTTGGGGGAAATAGAAATTTTAGTCCTTCGCTGAGGATAAAAATATCCCAACTTTTAAATGTCATTTGTTTGTAACTCAACATATTCTAGAATATCAATTGATGATGTTTCTTTTATATACAAAAATTTGGTCCTTCGAGACATAAAATACAGTGATCATAAAACTTTTAGTACAATATCATAAGTAAATATTAATAGCTGGTCTTTCAAATTTGTACATAAAAAAAATGGTCCTTCGAAACGTGTTGTATGCGTTTTTAATATATAATACTAAAAACATGTTTAATTCTCAGCGTACTTTATATTCCAGTCGCCTATACTTTAACATAAAATTCAACACAGTATTTTTTTTGTTGGATTCATTTTTTACGAGGATGTTATGATAGCACCAGTTGTTAGCTTTTCATAGTTTTAGTTTTGCTTTTTGTTTAACAATTTTTATTTTTTGGATTTTTTTTTTTTTTTTTTCAAAAAACTTTTAGTTTTTTCCATTGTAAATACAAGTTTATATAGCAAAAACTATATGCCAACAACAATGAGCTTAAAATTGCTTAACAAAAGTTGGAAAAAAAATATAAAACTGATTTCAAACAAACGCCTGGCCAGGCATCACTGCGTCAAATATTGCAGGTGCAAAGTGGGATAGAAAAAACTGTTTGCAACTTTATAATATATTTAAAAGGAAATTAAAAAAAAAAAACTTCTCAAAAAAACAGCAAAGCAGAAAAATTTAATTATAAAAACTATAGCCTAGCTCTGGGCATTTTTAAAAGCCTACGGTTAGACATTATTATATGTAATTCTGAAAAATAGTTCAGTAAAATTTAAAATATTGTCGTTGTTTCAATATAATTTAGATAGAGGCATTTAATTTGTATGCATGTGTGGGTAAAAAATAAAATATCCGCAACATCATCAAGCAACTGAATTAAATATTTGTATTTTTGCGCTCTATTACGCTCTATTGTTTACATTCGGGTTGTATACGTGTAAATTGATGAAAATATTCGTAACCTGAACAATATGAACGCCTACCAATGATTTAGATGGTTCCACATAAATAAAAAATTTCCAAATATTTCGTTCCAATACTTGATATTTCGAGATAACCCATATTTCCCATTAAAAATCAATATTTTTAATGAAAACATAAAAAGTGTTATAGATAGCGGAGTCGATTAAACCATGTCCATCTGTCTGTCTGTTGAAATCAATTTTCTGAAGACCCCAGATATCTTCGGGATCCAAATCTTCAATAATTCTGTCAGACATGCTTTCGAGAAGTTTCCTAGTTAAAATCAGCAAAATCTGTCCATAAATAACGGAGATATGAGCAAAAATCCGAGACAACATCTTTTTTTGGCCTATTTTTGATTTATATCTCGATTACCAAGTCATAAATATAGACAATATGGATATCTAATGATACATATTTCAAAGTCTATTGCAACGATGTATATAAGGCTATAGTGAGTTGGGTCAAAATCGGGAAAAATATTTGTTAACCCGAATTTTTTTTTACAAAAAACCTTTTTTTGTCAATAATTTTTTTCACTAATAAATTAAAAAAAAAATTTTAAATTAAAAAAATTTTTCGAAAAAAACTAAATAAAAAAAAAAATTTTTTTTAATTTTATTTTAATGTATAATTTGGCGAAGGGTATATAAGATTCGGGACAGCTGAATATAGCTCTCTGACTTGTTTTAGAGGCAATTGGCTTATTAGCTCACACATTTTATGGCATTTAATGATTAAAAATTATTTCTGACTGCTCCTTATGAACGGCATCTTGTAGGTCCAATTTTGCACCACTTTTTCGAGCATACCCAGTCTTAGTTCATCAACAATGCGTCGTCGATTGTTGGCTTCTAAATGATTAATTGTTGCTTGTTTATCAGTATAGACCAGAGATTTGACGTACCCCCACAAAAAGTAGTCCAAAGGTGTCAAATCACACGAATGATTTGGCCAATTCACAGGTATATTTCTTGAGATAATTAGGTCACCAAACATTTGGTTCAACGCCGTCTTGTTGGAACCATTTCTCCTCCGAGTGATTTGCAATGACACGAAGAATAAAAATTCGTTTACTTGTAGCGTTCGCCATTCATGGTAATGTTAGCACCGGTTTCGGATTTAAAGACAAATGGCCCGATGACGCCTTCGGCATATGAACCGCACCAAACATTGATTTTTTAGGGATGTAATGGAGTATCATGAGGAATGTGCTCTCCAAAAACGACAATTCTGATTGTTTACATACCCGTTGCGCCAGTAATGAGCCTCATCGCTGAAGATGTAGTAGACGGTAGTATACTGAAAACAAGTAACAGAGCTATATTCGGCTGTGCCGAATCTTATAAACCCTTTACCAAATTATACTTTAAAATAAAAATTTTAACCCTATAACCCGCAAACTTTAAAAGGCTAAAACAAAGTTGTCGAATAATTTTTTTTAGGGTAATTATGACCCAATAAACTCAGAACAGCCATCAGAAACTAATTTGCAAATTAAGATGCAAAAAGGTGAAGAGGTATTATTGCCGGTTTAGGTGTAAAAAACAATAAGATGTACAGATTAATTATGATACGATTTTATTGAAAAACTAATGAAAAAGATACAAAAACTAAGAAAATGTGTTTTATTTTCTACGATGTTACTCATAAAAACAATTTTGGCATTTGAGAAGCTAAATGAAGATCGCATTTTGAGCAAACACACTGAGTTTCCGACTTTTTGCATAGTTTGCGCCATATTTTTTGCCTAACTAGATTTGAAAGCTGTCGATATTGTCACAACGGACGTCATTAACTGGATGTTTTGTTTTTTCGCCAACTTTTGAACTTCCTGGCTGTGGATTTTCTTGTGAAGTACCAACTGATCATGAGTCAAGGCGGATAATTTAATCCGTCTGCAGTTTCTATCTGCCATTCCTATAATTTTTTGTATATAACAAAAAATATAAAAAAAGTTAAAAACTATAAATTTAGCCGCAACTCGAAACAGTGTCCTGAGGCACCCATTAGTTTTTGCGTTCTCAACACACTTTTTGTTAATTGTTTAACATTTAAAAAAAAAAACATTTCGAATTGATCGGGCGACTAAAAGTTAGTTAAACTTTGATTTAAAAAAACACACTAAAATTATGACATCACTCACAAAACAGCTGACAGAACAAAAACTAAAAGTCAAAATGCATTTCGACCTTCGAGGGAAATGTTAACAAATCTGTAACTAAAGTCACCGTTAAATTTAAAAAAATATATATAAGCAGTTACTTTTTGAGATAATTGGTGTTTTGTAATGCATGCCTTGCGGCTCTCTTGCGGGTTAGAGGGTTAAATATTTTTATTTGGTACGGAAAGTTAAAGCCAATGAAGGTTTAAAAGCATACAAGGCTCAAAAAGTTCCTGACAGGAACTCTGCTAAAAATTTAGAGGCCAAAGACAGAACACGGAAATTGAAGTCAAATTTTATGCAAAAAATATACCTGCTGCATAATGGATGACGAAATGTACGTATGGAAAATTGTTCGCAGCATCTGGGTCAATTTTTTTATAATGCAGATGCTCGAGGGAATGCTGAAGAAAAGTTTAGGACCCAAAAGCAGACAAAATTTCCCAAAAAGTTCTTGGTATGGCAAGCAATATGCAGTTGCGGCGAAAAATCCAAACATTTGTTACAAAGGGCTCTATAAATACCGAAATTTACATCAAGGAATGTTTACAAAAAAGGATGTTTCCATTCATAAGACTTCATAATGTGTCCACTTATTTTTGGCCTGACTTGGCATCCTGTCACTATAGTAAACAAGCCCTTGAGTGGCACAAGAACAATAATGTGGTATTTGTACCAAGATAGGCAAATCCTCCAAACTGCCCGGAGCTAAGGCCAGTGGAGAGATATTGGGCTCTTATTAAAAGAGAATTGAAGAGCACAAAAAAGGTGTCCAAAAGTGTGGTAGATTTTAAACGGAGATGGACTACCTGTTCGAGCAAAGTGACAGAAAGCACTATAAAAACGTTAATGTAAGGGTTTCCGAAAAAGGTTCAAAATTTCATCATTAGTGATTAGAACTATCAAAATATTTCTTTATTGAAAATTGTAATAATAATTTCATTCAAATAAAAAAAAAATCAAAACTGTAAGTTTAGTGGTTTCATTTTTATTAACATATATGTATGTTAAGAATTTTTCGATCTCAGTCCTTATACGCTTGCCACTCATGGTGAAGGGTATAAGAAAGTCAAACACACTTCATTAGTATGACAGCTAGTTTTACAGTTATCCCTATCGGAAGTTTTATACGTCTAAATATCGCCCATTATATCGATATTTTGAGTGAAATAATATGCGCTTAAATGAAAAAAGGAAGATATCTTGTGATCATATATATTTCTTTTTGAAATCGATATTTTGATAGAAAACATAAACTCGGCTATAAGATTGTTAGCATGGCTTTAAATGACATTGTTAATATACGTTGAGTGATATGCTTTTAAATGCAGTTAATCTGCATTTTTGATGTGTCTAAGGTTTTATTTTTCTATAAATTAAGTTTCAATTTTCAATAATATTCTTATTTATTCTCTACATGTCAGCCCAGTATAATTTAAATCCTAAACAAAATGTTTAACTTAATCAAACTGTAAGTTTTTCAAGAAAACATTGTTTTTATTTTCTTTTTACTTAATGCGCTTCAACAACTTTTTCAATTTATACTTTTTTTGCACTTCTAACTTCACTCACAAAATTTCAGCTTTTCTTCTCTCCAACATACCCATAAAGTTTCCTTGTTTATTACCATATTTCAAACAGAAAATATTTTCGTAAAAAATATAAACTTCAAAAAAATAAAAAAAAATTTAAAACAATTTTCAAACTCTACTCATATGGGAGGTTTATGTAGGAATATGTACGAACGAACGAACGGGTATTTAAAAAATAAAAATCATAAAAATATTCTTTATAACAAAAGAGCAACTTCGTGTTATTAAGTATTAAGTAAAAGCAAAGTTTTTGCTGTTTTTTTTAACAGCTAAATGAAAAAGCGTTCCCCAGCAGATGTTAGATGGAAGAGTTTATTGAGTTGCATCACAAATGAAGGGTGATGCAACTCAACTCAAGATAAAACTTACATTACCGGGTAATGAGGTAAAATGTTAAAACTCTTCAGTGCATGGTATTCACTAATTGTACAAACGCCTTTTAAGACATTTTTGTGAAAAAGCGGATACAGAAAAACAAGTATATGTTTGTGACAACCATTTTTATGATGAATAATTTTATCAAAATATGTTGTTCTCGAATTATGATATCCATAAGCCGAAAGCAACATAATATGGTAAGTCCTTCATCATATAAATGGTTGTCACAAACATATACTTGTTTACTGCAACCATATGTATGGTTGATACAATCATGTGAATCGTAAATTAACCATATTATAGTTACCACAATCATATACATAGTTACTGTGACTATAATATTGTAAAAAACATGTTAAAATGTTGAAATCGTTACAGTAAACATGCACAACTATATATTTTTTTCTGCGTGTATGAGTGCCGACCACTAGTGCTAGCGAGTTTAGAATCGAGAATACTCATCTAATAAATAAGTACTTGTATATCAGATTATCAGCCAGCCATTACTAAACCACTTCTTCAGCGCATAGTAGTCATTACATTTTTAATTGACTTAAATTTTCTTTAAAACTTTTGGCAAAATTTTACAACTGGCGGTTTATTTCTCTCTACCATGGTTTAGAATTTCCCTGCAATTTGGGGGGTAGGAGTTTAATTTGTTTGTTTGCTTTGTTTCTGCCAGAACTATTCATTTTCTTATAATATTTAATGAAATCTGAACTTAAATATATTGTTTTACTTATAATATTAAGCCTTAACAATCCTTTCTTAATTAATATAGAAAATATTGTATTTGTCTTTTTATTTCCAAACAACAACAATAACAATAACAACAGCAACATCAACAAAAAACCCCTGATAATGACATCTAATTTGTTTAATTAGAAGACCACAAGACATTGTATACTGACTCGTATGTTCGTATTGTTTTGCATGTGACATGATAAAATGTAATTGTAAAATCCCCAAAATGCACTTACTTAAGTAATTGCTAACCATGTACTTGTTTGATTGTATGTATACATATATAAATAAACTCGTGTGTTTGGTTGAGCGTTTAGTTTTCATGTAGGTAGAGTCCAGTACTTTATGCAACATGAAATTTGCAACTACATGCAAACTTTAGCTAGACATATCTAAGTATCTAAGAGCAGTTATATGTGCAACATTTTAAAATAAATGACACTCTGAACATCATAACATCAATCTTACATTGACAACATACTAGAAATATTCTGTTGTAGCTTGTTGGCCTGAGCTGAACTGGCCTGCCTGACTGGCTTGTTGCTATAATACATGAACATCAGCCACAACGAAAAATTAATGGTCAATATAGAGTATTCTTGGGGGAATATGTGTACGTAGTTCGTACTTATTTGCGTGTGAGTGTGTTTGCGACTTGGGTTGAGGTTACTTTGGAAGATAATGAGCAGAGTTATTGTAACCAAAATGTAATATAATAAGCAAAATGAGATCTTAGACCTTGTGTTGTGTGTACCTTGTACACAGAGTACGTAAGTTTAAATTTGCCTACATATATAAACAATTAAAAAACCTTTTTCGTAAATGCATTTATACGACTACATACAATTATAAGCCACAAAATTGTATTAACTACTAAAACCTACTCTTAACAACAGCAACAGACACACATACAGTCAGACACATACACTTTTTCGCACATAAAATAGCCACAGCACACAGTGGGGCAGTTGAAAAAATACAAATAAAGGTTGCGTTCCTGGATGGTAAGGCGTCAGGAAGGATGCAATTCCCCATATCAGACCAATTTGAGTCCTCACCAAGTTTTAACGTTGCACATACGCAGATATCAACCTTTTAACGTCCATATTCGAAAGATGCTAAGTTAGGTCCGAATGGTGCTACATCCTCTCCTCCTCTCATTCATCATTACATGTGAGATTCAATCTCCTAGATTGCATACCGAATACCAAGTGATAATCGAACGCTGATGTAGTTTTTTATGCTGGAGAATTTTTCAGCCTGTCCAGGTTCTTATCAAATGTCTGCTTCCTTTGACAATAAATACCCTAACTATTTTAAATTGATTAGATTTGAAAACAATTTTATTAAACCTATGTAAACCTAGACCTTATGATATTGTTACGTTTTTACCTTTAAAAAACGGGGTTTATTTCGTTTAAATAAACCGGGTACTTTTGATTGCAAATAAAAGCAGTTTTAGTTGTTTTAAATTGTAACAACTCTTTATTTATTTAAAATGTACAAAAACAGTCTAAAAAGTCACTCAGTGTCTTTATACACGTTTGTTAATTCGCAGAAATGCACTTTATAATGTTGTTCTTAGATTATGATATGAGAGCATCATAATATGGTAAGTCCTTCATCATATAAATGGTTGTCACAAACATATACATGGTTACTGTAACCATATATATGGTTGAAATATTCATGTGAATCGAAAATTAACCATATTATTGTTACCACAATCATATATATAGTTACTGTGACTATAATATTGTTAAAAATTTTGAAATTGTTACAGTAACCATGCACAAATTTGAAATGGTTACAGTAACAATGTACAACTATATTTTTTTTCTGCGTGTAGGGCCTCTACTATTCTTCTGTATCTCCATTAACAAGGGTGGGTCAATAAGTCCGCAAGTTTTTGCATTTCCCGGCTCTTAACTGAAAGGGTAACACTGCTCCCATCAACAAGCATCTGTCAGTTGTCTCCTGTCAAAATTTGAACAAGCTGGGTAATTTTGTTTGTGTTTGACAGCCATTGATAGCAGACTACCTCGTGACTTGAGGAGAAAACTGAAAAAGTGAGTTTTGTCTGCTCATTAAGCATTATTTTTTCTGCAAAAAAATTATGGGAACTTTGCACAATCAAATCAATGGTAAAAAAGTGGTTTACTGAATTTCGTTGTGGCCATATAAATGGAAGATGCCGAATGTTCTGGACGACCAGTTGAGGTCTCTAAACCCGAAACAATTGAAAAAAAATCACAATATGGTGCTGGCCGATCAGAGATCGAAAGAGAGATTGTGGAGGCCATAGGCTCAGTGGTTTCAATTTTGAATGATGACTTAGGTATGGGAAAGCTTTCATAGATCTCAAAGACAAAGGAGACTATGATGAAAAATAAAATAATTTTTTTTACTAAAACCTGTGTTTCATTCAAAAAGGCAAGAACTTTTCACCTATCCTCGTATAATTGGCTTCTTAGGCGACACCCCTCCAATTGTAATTTGCAGAATGCAGCTCATCGTCAATGTTTGTTTGTGAATTTCATCTAAATGCTTGTCGGGCTAAAACAAAATATGTGGTTAACAATACTCTTATAATGCGTACAAAATTATTAATCTAATGAGAATTATTATTGAATTATTATGAGATTATAATTATATTATCAAGAAACTTATTCGGACCGCATATGTTTTAACCATTTATTTTCCAATCAGCCCTACTGTGCGCAACAACATGCAATTGTGTGCATGTATTTATGTTCATATAAGATATGTAGATACAAATTACAGGTAATATTATTTGGTTGCAACATACCTCTAACATGGCTATTTCGTTTTGTATTGTCTATTGTGTAAGTTTGGCTGAATGTAGTATATTTCTTGCAACATTTACATGCCATGTAATGTAAACAACATTTTGATTACTCGTGCCAACACACTTTCATAAACACATACATATTTAGTATTTCAATGTATGTTTACACACACACACTCATTCACGCATACATTTGAATATTGTTGCATGCGTTTTTGTTTTAGTTGGTTAGCCTCATATTGTGGCCATTGTTTAGTTGACCAAAAATCTAAAAAGCTTTACTTGTTTTTGTTTTTAGGCCTTTACATTTCATTTCGCCTGTTGTAAATGCGTGTAAGTGTGCGTTTCCATACGACGTGAATGTGCGAATGTGCGTAAAAGAGATTGTACATGTAGTCGTAGCCGTACAGTGGCCATAAGCGTTTGTGCATTTGGTTGTAATTATGTTAATGCTTAGGTGGTGACAATTTAGTGACACCAATGATCTGTTTAAATAAATCTTTAAATATGCCTCATTTAACCAACACAAAAACAACACACAAGGCCATACATACTCCTCGGCTACATGTTTTACAGCATCATATAACTAGAAATGCAGCAGATATTGGCGATTAGAAGAATTTAGTTCTTGGTTAAGGTTAAATGGGATTTGACTATAATCTTTTAAAATCGAATAGCTTTTGGCAAGGTATACATACAACTACATATATTGTAAAAGTACATTTTGTCTAACTCATACTTGTAAAGGAATATGATTTGGTAGCTTGAAAATAGTTAAACAAAATCAATCTCGAATTATATTTTTCAACAATATAATTCGGCATGACCTCTTGAAGATACAGTGAGATTCTTGCAAAGATTCACTAGAACATGGTATAATGTCAAGGTCAGATAATGAATCTTTAGCAAAAATGCTTGATATCAAACTTAACACTGAATTGCTGAAGTGCATAGATATTTCGGATGAATATTAATGAATGTGGACATATTTGTCCCAGAGGTAATCCCATGTTCTAATACAAATCATTAAGACTTGATGAAATCTTTCTAGCATGCTACAAAAGAGAGATAGAGAGAGAAATCACAATACAAAAGTGGTCAATACTTTGGAAACAATTAGATTTACTCGGGAAATGAAGAATATAGGACCATTATATGATCGTTCATCCAACTGCATAACATCCTTCCCAGAAGGAAGTGATGTACGGTATACCTTTCAAATAGATGATGAGTTGCGGTTGTCATTTCTGAAGAATATGAGAGAAAATAGTCAAGCTAATGTGATGAAGGTCAAGATAATGCTAACGTGTTTCAGGCTGAGTTACTAGTGATCAGAGAGTATGTTTTCCTATTCTAAGACCAACTCATGCATTGATGACACTCATGCCTTGCATTGTATTAAAACTAAGAAAATATGGAGATTAGAGAAAGTATTGTTAGTGGACATACAATTTGAACTTTACTACATCGAAAGACAAGGAAAGATTTTAGCTAAAGAACGTATTTTCATTGTAGTGTGTAGTTCGGTTCACAAAGCAATGGACAACAAATGGATGAGTTCTTGTTGAAAGATGTGTTTTAAATAAGAAATCTTCAAGTATCGGGAACAACTTTCCTAATTTCAGCAGAACACATTATATTATCAGTGACTGTTGAGAATTTGCGTGGTTGAGAATTTGCAAAATAGACTTGAAAGCAACTCAGAAGGTTGTGTAAATATTAAGAAGAGTAGATGAAATAAAGTATTTCCTAAACTGAAAAATCAACTCACTTAAATGCCTGATATATTCACTAGACTACTTTCTTCTTCTATATGGTTAGTCTATGGAAAAGCCACGATTATCTGCTCACAGAAACTACAGTTGTAATGAAGTGATCAAAGTCTTCCCTGCTTTAAATATATCGAATGTGGTACCTATTATATTACCACTCGAAAACATTGAAATAAATCTGCTATCACTAAGTGCAAGCTTAAAAGACTTGTACAGGATGAGTATTGCACTATCCTACTTCTGAATCGAAATTATAAGTACGAGGCCGGGTCAATAAGTCCGTGACTTTTTGAATGAAACACAGGTTTTTGGATACAAATTATTTAATATTTCAACATAGTCTCCTTTTAGCTCTATGCTCTTTATTTAACGTCTCTCCAAATTGTGTATTCTTTCCAAGAAATAAGAATTGTCTAGGTCATCTAAATAGGTATTTGTTTGTGAAGTGATTTCATCGTTGGAGTCCAATCTGTTTCTGCCGAGACATTTCCTCAGGTTTGGAAACTAGAAATAGTCTCTCGGGACTAAATCCGGAGAATAGTGCGGAAGAGGGAGCAATTCGTAGCCTAATTCATGGATTTTTGCCATGGAAACTGCACATGTGTCCACCCTTTTGTGCACCTGCTTGTATGAAAACGGGCAGCCATGTAGCGAAAACTTTATCATACCCAAGTGATCTTTCTACATTGAAACCACTAAGCCATACTTACAAACAATGCACAACTCAAAGCTTTTATTCAATGTTGTGTGTTCTATAGCAATTTCAATAATACCCACACATTTGTTAAAGTTTGAGAAGCACTGTTGTTGAGAGGCATTATACAACTTTAAACCAGCCGTTAAAACAGTAATATTTAAATTCAAGTATAATTTCGTAACAATATGTTGTTTCATTTAAAAGTTATGGTCGCTTTAATCCGTCCCGATTTAATGAAAGACTTATCAAAGTGAATCCTATTTTAAATATTTCAAATGCACTGCCTCTAAATTACCTCTTGGTTTCATTAAAATCGAAATCTTCAATTACTAGGGTTAATACTTAGATGAACCTATGAATCATAATCTCTAAATTATCTACATTTCACTTGAAATCGGTAAAAATTCCGGTAGTCTCGGCTTCGGATGCCGAAAAGAAGATATCATACGGTTATTTATTTCCTCCGCAAATATCATCTGGTTCTTTATGTAATCAAGTAGAGGCCTATCAGAGGTATCGTAAAGTAAACAGGGGGATATTGTGAGATATCTTAATGACACAGTTCGGTGCCATAAACTCTAAGTTTCAGTGTCTCTTTCATCGTTAAAGGACGCAAATTATTGAATAACCGAGCGTATCATTGGCTCATGTTTACTAGAAATGGTTAAGAATTTGATGATCAACGCTACATGGACAGGTATTTCTAAAAATGTATGAACGCCTTTGCATGAGGAGAATGATTTTTTTTTTTGGAAACTGCTCTTTACATTCCCCAATATAAAACTGCAGTATATAAATTTTATTTACATTGAATGTTTATCTACATACATTACAAATATTTATACAGGTTGTGTTATAAGTTTATTTATTTTTTTTTTTTTTTGTTCACTTCTAACCAAAAATTTAGTCTTAGTCGTATTCACCATAAAATGTACTTTTGTAAAATACAATATATTAATTCTTTTTGTTGGCCAAAAATTGTACATAAGTACATACTAAATAAAGTTTATTGTACGAGCACTACTTCTTCATTTGCAGCTCATTTATTTCAAAGATTGTGGCTTATTATTTGACCATAAGTATGTAATTTGTAAGACTGAGTATAGAATATATTTAATGATAGACCTTAAATGTTGAATGTTAAGAATGTTACTTAATTTCATTATAGATATTAGCCTCAAATAATCGTAAATAAAGACTTGTTGTTGGAGAGAGAAGAACAAATGTTTTAGATTAAAACATGTTTTTGTTCATGTATTTTTAACCCCTTAAAATAAGTAATTGGAATTATAAATGAGTTTTGTTTTAATTAATTTTAACTTCATTTCTACTTCTTTCAGTGTTTTAAAAATGTGTGTAAGGTGATTAAGAAGAAATCGCAAGCTACCAAATGCTACACATCGTTGATCACGGGTAAGTCATAGTTTTTAATAAACTTATATATCATTTGTACGATTTTTGGGCTTATAAAACTAGAATTTTAAAGTCTCTGTCTTTTTGCTTTTGAAAAACTTTTATTGGATGAAAACTGTTATAGAAAAATATTATTATTTCTTAATTTGTATCATTCTTTCAAATAGTTTCAAATTTGAAAGAATGAAATGAAAGGGGTATCATGCTCAATCCTTTAAATAAACCTTATCTGTATTGAAATTTTAATGACTTTGATTTCTAACAATAACTACCACTATTTACCGCCACCTAAATACAAAAAGAACTTTTTATTGTTTTCCAAATATAACACTTTAAATACATATAATTTGGCATTAAAATTCTATGCTTCTTTATAATTAAAACAATAACAAGGACAACATCAAATTATAGCACCAGCGAAAAGCCCAACAGTATTTAGAAAAAGATAAGCTTCCTAAAACTCGTAACGGTTGGTTATTAAATCAAGTTAATAACTTTCCAAAGGCAATAAAACTGTCAAAGTGATAACACATTCTTTGTTACGAAAGTTTAAAGAAATCTCAATGAATTTGTTTTTCGACAAGCAAAAGGAGGTGGAAGATGTTAGGTAGAGCACAGTGAAAGAGTGTGTTTTGTTTTTGTACTTTCTTATCTTAAGGTATATCAAATGGTATTTAAAATATTTTCCAAATAAAATTAAAGGAAAATGTAATTAAAATTTATAAAAAGCTGAAAGTTATGTATATCCTCAGAAATACTTTTAATAAGAAAATGAGATGTAGGAGATATGCTCAGTACATATTTGGAATTGTTAAGGTGTTGGGATTGTGGAGTGAGAGTGGTAGGAGAGAAAAATGTAATTTAATTTTGAAATTTACTGTTAATAAAGTAGCGAAAGCACTGTTGGTTGTTATGTTCGAAATACGTTGTTACATTGCTGTAACATTTAATAGGAATTAAGTGGAAATGTTTCTAATCTGATCTCTTGCGATTTTCTCCTCTCAGGCCGTAGTAAATTTCGAATAGGGATTAGTTCAGGTGATAATTCCCTGCATTCAAGTAAAGTCCTTAGGGATCAGTGAGACCATACTACTCACTAGATCAAGAATAAGTACTAGATCTAACGTTAGGGCACTGTTACTCGTTCAATATATATTGACCGTTATCCAGTATCGCGATATTTATTGAACGTGTAGCATGCAGTATTGATGGATCGCAGAATAGGCTAATATTGTGAACGTGTAGCAGTGCCCTTAAGGTATTTGAAAAGTTCGCTTAGTCTAGTTCCTGATACTTCAGATACAGCTTCTAGTATATATTCATCCAATAATATTGGTCTTACTACATGGAGAATCAGACATTCACAAAAAAGATGAAAAACTGTATCCTTCTTTCCATGGTAGCGCCAGTAGCCATAATAAGCTTTGAATTCCATGTTTGCTAGTTTCACTACTATTGGGATCGATATGTTCTTCTGGTTCCTATTCAAAAGTTGTATTGTTTTGGGGCCAACTATTTTCGCCATCTATTATTTGTTCTCTGAGGAGTTCAGTTTTAATAGTTCCAAGCGGTGTTGCGATATGACGGATTTCATTCGAGCCTCTACTCATTATCAAAGTGGGGACCCAAATTGGATAGATATAACAATCTAGACTGCTTTTCTTTACACATATTGATTAGGATAGAAGTAGTGTCACATACTAAGATACCAGTGTCGACTCGACGCTACATGCCTCCCGCTAGTTTCATATGAAGTCGTTACTGGTGTTCCGGGTTGCTGAGAGAATACCTCTTAGACAACACCACAGTACATCTGTGCCATAGACATCAACTTTCTCGTTATCAAAGCAGTATCTATGCGTAGGGACCAGTGTTGTCAGATTAGGGGATTTTTCCCCAAATTGGGGATTTTATTTTGTAAATGGGGATAAATAATTGGGTTTGGGGATATGGGGACAGTTGGGGCAATATTGTATGTTTTGGGGATTTTTTGAATATTTTTGGGAATTTTTATTTTAATTTTTATTTTTTTATTGTTCTAAGTATTTAATTTATGTAAGAGTTTGTTTTAAATCAAAAGAAAACATTGGAATACAAATTTAAGTATGGTAAGTCTTCAAATTGCAACAATATGCTATTTGACATTTTTATCCTTGTTATTATGTATATCAATAGATAATATTTTATTCCTAAAAAAGTGATTTGATAAGGGGTTTTAATTTTTAAAAATTACAATATAAAATTCTTACTCCCATTAATACGAAGCCTGGTTAGGCGTTAACTAATAGTTATACTGTCGGTTAAAATTATTTTTGTATGAAAACTGTCAGTACAAATATTAGTTAACAGACTTCGTGTTACTGGGGGTTAAAGTATTTTCTCTTTTAAAAGTTAAAAAACTAACAAACTCTAGAATTAAAAAAATAATATATTAATAGTAGTGCAAATAATGTATGTATGAATTAAAATTAAACTATTATTTTTATTGGGGATTTTTGGGGATAGCACAAACTGTTTTTTGGGGAATTTCGGGGATGAAAAATTTAAATTTGAGGAAAAGTCTTGAAAAAAATCTGGGAACCCTGGTAGGGACCCAAATTGGATAGATATCACAATCTAGACTGATTTTCTTTATACATTTTGATTAGGATGGAAGTAGTGTCACCTAGTAAGATACCAGTGTTCACACAACGCTACTTGCCTCCTGCTAGTTTTATCTGGAATATGTTGTTGGTGTACCGGGTTCCTGAGAGAATACCTCTAAGACAACACCACAGTACATATGTGCCATAGACATCTAACTGCTTACCCATGCTTCATTTTCGTCTGAAAGGAATTAAAACTTTATGCAATAGTCACAATTTTGATAAAAGAATGAGGACAAAATACTTAAGATCCTTCAATGATCATCTTTACTTGATCTCCTTCATTCAACTGACAATGTTGACATTTTGAAGTAGGATCTCTGATCTATTTTTAATAAATTCCTGATTATATAGCGATTTACAGTGCCTCTCGAATCTCCAATATATCAGCCGGAAACTTTCTCTGGAATAAGTTGTTGGTGCCTTATCCATGAAACAGGTAACCCACGCTCCATTTCCACTTGAAAGGAATCAGAACTTTGATTCCCTAAGAGGGTTTGTGTAGTCAAAAATTTGTGTTATGAATGAGGGCAGCAAACATAAGATCCTTCCAAGATCATATATTGTTGTTCTTTATTCCAGATGACTTTCATGACATTTTTAAAAAATCCTATAATTCTATCTAAAACATTCACAATTCTCAAAACAGTTTTTTATATATATCAATTATATACCGAGACTTAGTGCTGCATTCCTCTCGAATCTATTGAATGAGAGGGTTTGTGTAGTCAGAAGTTTCATTAAAACGAATTTAAGATCATTCCAAGATTGTTGATTTACAGCATCCTGATGACATTCTTGATATTCCTAATAACAATCAAAGTTCTTTTTTCCATATATCTCAGTTACATTGTGTCCTAGGTTTTCTTCAAGCCAACACGTTCGAGCGTGCATTGTCATGATGAACAAGGAATCGTGTTGGTGGTTGCATCCTCTTATTACTGTCAAACTTGTGGTGATCCTCTACTTCGAATTGAGGTTTACCGTTGCTTCAATTGCGCGGTAGTGACATGAATTGTGTCCGTTTTCTTTAAAGAGCTACGATAACGAATAACAAGACACTTTTTTAATTCCATTTCGCCTTGGTTTAATACTGTTTTAATCTCTGCTGTGTTTACTTATATATTACTAAGATTACTTTAAATCACATGTGTTTTGCTATATAATTAGCTCTAATAATCGTCTCCAAAATGCACTCTAAGCCACCCACATAAAACATAACTACAACAACATTTCATACGTGGTTGATTTTATAAAAACCAACTTTTTTAATTACACATACATACGACTATTAGAATAGCCCACGAAAAAAGTTCCATCAGTCACTCTTTGAAAACTAAGTTTGGTAAATATTTTTTCTGGGATTTACCTAAACTCAAAGAAGTTAATTTTTAAAGTAGAGGGATTTCCAACCAGAGGTGTTATTTTGTCACTTTTGAAGCTTTTATTCATTGACATTTAACAAGTAGAAACTACGCCATTACTAAAAATGGATCGATACACGCTTCAGCAACGCATTGAAATTATTATAATTTACTACAGAAATGGTGAAAATCTTGCAGTCACAGTTTGCAAAACTAAAGCAGTTTGGGTCGTCGTGAAGCACCTTGGCGGACCGCAACACAGAAATTTGTGGAAAAATTCTAGCTGTTGGGACAAGTTAGTGATGTGAAGAATAAAACCCGTGCACGTCGCTCAAGAACCACTGAGAATATTGCTGCTGTAGCCCAAAGTGTTGAAGAAAACCCAGGTTTGTTCATTCCTCGTCGTTCTTTGGAATTGGGCATTCCACAAACGTGATTACACCGTATTTTGCATAAAGATTGGATCTTAAGGCTTATAGAGTTCAGTTAACACAAAAACTGAAGCCGGCTGATCTTTGCTGATTGGGACCTTGAAATGCATGAAAATTTTATCTCTCGAAGAGGTGATCACAATTGGCCACCGAGATCTTGTGATTTAACACCTTGAGACATCTTCCTTTGGGGCCACGTGAAAGATAAGGTCTACGCCAAAAGTTCAACGTCGATTCAAGACCTCAAAGATAGAATTCGTGAGGCTATCTAGAACATAGTGCAGCCACTTTGCGATTTGGTGATGGAAAATTTCATGAAAAGGATATGGTCCTGTAGCGTGGTCGCGGTGGCCATTTGGCTGATGTTGTTTTTCATTATTAACGGCATACCTTCCTCTTTATTATGAAATAAACTTCGGATCGTTTATCTCAAAAAATGCCATTTTTCTTTGAATACCAAAATAACACCTCTTGTTGGAAAACCCTGTATTAAATCTGTTAAACATTTACAAATTGGTCCGGTCTAATGTACATGAGTCCCCTTTTCTTGTCGTTTTTATCACACAAATGTGTACTTGACACTTGTACTTGTTACCGTTAAAATATCCTTTATTTTTGGGTTTGTTTGTTTATTCTACATTTTGTTTCCGCTGCTGTTGTAAGAGCATGTTTGACTGCTGGTTGTATGACATTGTATCTTTGCGTGTTCAGTTCTGGATTTTGTAGCCCCCTCTACCGAAACTTAACTGTTGTTGTACGTGTCATTAATCACAAGATTTTCATGAATACATCAGTTGTTAGTTACCGAAAATAACACACACATACGGGGATTTTATTTCCTTTGTTTGGTGAAATCTTCTTCATATTTAATCCTTTTACTTTTTTATGTTGAAACAAGAGGAACGAAGGAAAGTAAATAGCGTTATATTAAAAAAAAGTCACCAGTTTCCAGTTGTAATAAAAAAAGTGTAAATTGTCATTTAGATAAAATGAAAATAAATACAGAATTGTTGTCAATGTTAAAATGGAATGGAGTTCATAATTCTGTCAGTTTCAAGGGATAAGGTGGATTGTAGTTTGAGAAGACATTATTGCAAGTGTCATAATTTTAAAAGAAATTTTTATTTTGTATTAAATTAAAAAAATGATATACTCCAAGTAAACGGTGTATGAAATGTCCACCATTTTCATTCTGATTAAAATATAATATGTATAGTTTTTGAAGTTTTTCCATATCATCTTTAAGGAGTCTTTATAAACAAGACTAATGGAGTAAAACTGCTCTTTCATTGTCCAACTCTACTATTAAATATTGATAGTTTAATAGTGTAACATGGTCAATGATCCCTGTACATTATCGTACGATATGATATCTTCAATTTTAGTCCACAGGTTCGGTAATCAAGGGGTTTTAATGCTCACCTTTGACCGAAATACCGTTTCCTGTAAAAATATGGTTCACCTGAAACTATCACTCTTTGCGAATGCTTTAAATGTGATAATTTAGATTCATTTGTCTGATTGCAGTGCCGACGTTTCTTTTAAGTTTTTCACACCACAATTTTATACTCCTTGTTCGAAGGACCAAGTTGTTGACGTTTTTCACACCACAATTTTACACTTATCTGGCTCGAAGGACCAAAGTGTTTGATTGCAGTGCCGACGTTTCATTTACAATTTTATACTCCTCGTTCGAAGGACCAAGTGGTTGACGTTTTTCACACCACAATTTTACACTTATCCGGCTCGAAGGACCAAAATGTTTGATTGCAGTACCGACGTTTCATTTACGTTTTTCATACCACAATTTTACAATTATCCGGCTCGAAGGACCAAAATGTAAAAACTTGAATAATAACACAAGTCTTTACGGGATTGAACGATTGTATTCACTCGTTGAATACCAATCGCTCAATCCCGTAAAAACTTGTGTTATTATTCAAGTTTTTACACCATAGAAGCAGGAAATTTTGTGGATCAACACAGTTGCGACTATGAAAATATGTCTTATCAGAAAAGAAAATCTTTAGACAAATTCATACAATTGGAGGAGCTGTAGGCCAAAATTGAGAAACGCTAACGATGTTGACTCAATTAGACTTTGTAAGCGAATACTAAGAGATCTTTGTGGAATTTTCGTGAGATCGATTTTAAGCCAATGATCCATGAATATGTCGTACACTATTAGTTCTAGCAGTCATGCTGTCTTCTAGAAAATTAATCTCAGGAAATTTTTGCATAAACTTGTGGGTGAATCATTTCAAATCAAACTTGTTTTGAAAGAAATCTCTAATTGGGAAACACAGCACAACAAAATTATAGTTCAATCATAAAGTGACTCATTTCTTTCCGCGGAGGTATGATACTGACTTACAGTCAATGTTTTGATTGAAAATCTTGATAGCCTAGATGGAAATGAGCCTTGTCGAAAAATGGAGCCGATTTTATTCTCCTAAATACTTCCCTGTAAATTCCCTGTAAATTCAACAGAGAAACCAACGGACATCGTCTTAGAATTTCATAAGGACCGGTTTTACCGAAAACAGTGTTTTATAAAAAACCGGTTTCGGTTTTCTTATTCTAGAAAAACCGGTTTCGGTTTTGTTATTCTAAAAACCGGTTAACCGGTTTTTTATTAATTTTTATTTAATATGAAAAATGCCAATTTAAATTTATAGACAATATTGGTAAGGCATAAAGTGTTATATGTATAATTATGTACTAAATTCCAACATTTGTCGAATGTAGACATTTTCTCAAAAATAAATGAATATTTTTAAAAATGTTATCAAAGTATTTTAAGTAATATGTTTAAATAAGCTTTACAAAGTATTTCGTTAAAACCGGTTAACCGTCTTAAAAAAACCGGTTTGTCAAAAAACCGAAAAGTTAAAGAAAACCGAAAACGATCGGTTTTACAAAGATGAAAAAACCGGTTGACCGGTTTTCGGTTTTGGATACTCTAATAAGGACCCAGAATATATATATATATATTTCGTGTTACAAACGAAATGACAAAATCAATATACACCCATCTGTTTGGTGGAGTTTAATATTTCACCCCAAATAAACTTTAAATTTATTTTGAGCTTGTAATAAAATTAAATGGTCATACTGAATCTATTTTCATCGCATGGCAGTCCATAATACTTTACAATACAATTAGCTCATTACGCAATTTCTAAGTACTATAAAAATTTAAGTAATTTCAATCGAAAATATTGTGTTAATAGCAACTTCTCTTGTTATATATAATAACAATAATAAATATGTTCATTAAAATCCATTCAGTTTCTTTTGCATTATTTAAATGTTTCTTTGTATATTTGAGATATTGAAATTGTAAACTTTTGCAAATAAGTTTCCTACCTTCTTTGAAATTTTTGACTTTTTATTAAGTTTACTTAATTAAGTAATTTTTCATAGGATAATGCTATCTCATATTTATTCCCTAAAGGCAAAAAATTGATAAAACAAGAAAAAAAACAATGTAACAATAATATAGAAAGATAGTAGAGGTAAAATATTAAACCTTTTATGGCAGTTAGATTTCTTAACAAAGATTACTTATTGTTGCCTAGTCTAAGGCGAACATCAGTCATCGTTGTGGCATCGAATGTACATACTACAATACTGCTTCCGTTTTTTTTTTTTTTTTTTGGCAGCAAAAAGGGGTAAGTAAGCAAACTCATTCAATGATATTGGATTACCACCAGCATCAATGACTTGTGGTGGTCTGATGCTTGTTAAATGTATCTATTTCACTTGAAAATTCAAATTTTCGGTGAGTGTGTGTCCAGCAGTAGTTGTTATTAATCTGTATATGATATGACTCAAATAATGATAAATCCATAAAGTAAATAAATACTACAACAAAATATGTGTGTAAATAAATGAAAACTTTAATTTCTTTCCTTAATGGTTTATCATATCAAATAAAATACTCATACAAAACAGACCATACGAAACGAACAAATGTAATGTAAGTAATTTAAATATTTCGCATCACAAGTCATTTCGCGGCCTATTAAAATCAGCCATTAAACGAGTCAGCATTATTTTCACGCAGCTTAAATTGCGTCACACCCATAGTTTTAACGCTTATTCATCGTATCCTTCTTTCCGTACAACCAAATACACCCACAAACCACCACCATCATCATCATCAACAACAACGTTTGGTAGTACAGCTACTTCTTTTACTGGCTGTACTACGGCTACTGCTACTTTACGATTATCATCACCATTGTATGATGATACATTAAAACATCTACATCGGTGAGCCATTAACGGCTGCAAAGGAAGGCTCTTAAAAACCATTGCTGTAGCCATAACGGCACCAATTTCTCATAATCTTCATTGAAATTGAATCGGTTTGGTTTTCGTAATGTTTATATATGCCTTTCCTTATGGGCCATCATTATACTAGTGATACACATGCAAAAATGGTTGATACATTCTATAAACATTTCTTTTTTCCAATTTTATATAATTTTACTGTAGTTGAAAGGTACAACACACCCGGTTTATAAATTAATGTTTTCTTAATGTTTTGAATCAGATCCAATTGATCATATATTTAATGATACATTTTTCGTAGAATTTAAGTTATGTGAAGTAGTTTGTTGTTCTTTCTACCAGAAAATACAACAACGTTGAAGTATACTGAACGATTAACAATATGTACCAAAATCTATTTCAGGTCCAATAGATTCACTGCCATTTTATATTAATATTTGGACTTTTCAACAAATTTGTTTGGAAGTTTGATCTCAACTTATATACGTTTCCAGAACCAGACAGTGGTCTTGAAGCTTCTTCGATGCTATCTCGATGCATTTTAGCACTTACACCGTACCGTTGCAAATGTAACCTCATCTCCTATAAAGAGGAAGGCAAAAGCCCTGAAAAATATCGCCCAAAAGGAATTTACCCTGCTCTTTTTAACGTGTTAAACGTGTAGTGTTCCTCAACGCTAGCTCGTTCATTAGCTAACCTTTTCAGCACTTTACACCGTGCCGTAAAATTTCCTGTACGTTGGAAAGTTGCTAATGTAACACCAATTCCTAAAAGGGAGAGGCTTACAACTCTGAAAATTATCGCCCATTGCCCAATTTGTTATGCATTTTCCAGAGTTATGGATAGTATGGCTAACTACCATCTTGTGAAATAGTATGTATGTTTCTCGTAGTGGACGCTCTACTGGAGAATTGCTAGCCTTCCCAAAAAAATGGTGTCGTTCCATATACCGTTTTGGCGAAAGTAAAGTAGTGGCTCTAGATATTTCTAAGACGTTTGATAGAGTGTGGCATGGTGCGATTTTAGCAAAACTTATTACTTTTCGTGTCGGTAATAACTTCTCTCGAATTATATCGAGCTTTCTCAAACATCGCATTATACAAGTTGTTATAGATGTAATCTCATCAAACGAGTTCAATATCAATTCAGGGGTACGGCAAGGCTCCGTCATTACTCCTACTCTATTTCTTATCTTTTTAATCGACCTTCTACGTCAATTTTCCAACCCTATTTACTCTTTTGCAGATGACAGTAATATTTACCATTCATATTCATTCAATTATAGACCAAGCTTGTTGGAGATTGCGGCAATGAGACAAAACATGAATGATACACTTAACCAAGATCTTGTGATAATCTCTGAATGGGGTTGTGCGAATAGAGTCGATTTTAAAGCACGCAACACTCAATGTTGTATGTTCTTCCATCTGTTTTTATGAGTGGTGTAAATATTAAGGAATCAGAAGCTCTTGATATTCTTGGCATGAGTATTCAGTACGATGTCCGCCGGACAAAACACATTTTTAAAGAGTCGAAAGAAGGAAATACTTCACTCCATCTGATCTCCTTACAGTTTACTGTAAGGAGATCTTAAGATCACTCCGACTTAAGATGGAATACAACTCTCATGTGTTGGTGCCTTGAAGTATATTTTAGAGTTACTTGACCGAGTACTGGAGAGGGCAAAGGTGCTTATCGGTGACAGTAGGGTATACAGCTCTATTGACTCACTGGAACATCGTCGCAATATGGGTTGTATTTCACTGTTCTACTGATACTACAAAGGTATGTGCTCTGCTGAAATTGGGGAACTTGTTTCCGAAACCCATAGTTTTTTACGCAAGGGCTCACCAATTCATTGTCGACTGGACAGTGGATCGCACAACACATTACAGAGACATTTCGCTCTTTTGCCGTACTCTCCGTATGTGGAATAAGATTCCTGCTGAAGTTGTTCGTGTCATTTTCAATATAGGAAAATTCAAATCAAATGTCCACAGACACTACTCACTCTATCCTCCCTCCCATAACCTATTTTACTGGTTCCAACACAATGCTTTGCATGAGTAGGTCCAAGAGCAGATCGGTCACAGTAAGATATCCAACTCGATTGATTCACTAATGCGTTGTCGCAATATGGGTTGTTTTTCACTGTTCTATCGTTACTACAATTGAATGTGTTCTGCTGAAATTGGGGAACTCGTTTCCAATACTCGCATTTTTTTTTCGTATTACACGTTCTCCAACCAGAGCTCATCTCATCTCGTCGATTGGACAGACGATCACAAAACACTATAAAATTTTCCGCAGAAGTCTGTAACTTTTTATGTAAGAATATAAAAACTCGAATGCCCATAAACGCTCTTTCCTACCTTTCATAGTCTGTTTTCCTAGTTCCAATGCAATGCACTGCATAACTAGAAGCCTCTCTCCCATAACCTATTTTCCTAGTTCCAACACAATGCTTTGCATGAGTAGGAGTCATCCCCTGAATGCTGCTCCAAGAGAGCTGAGCGGTGACAATAAGATATCCAACTCTATTCATTCACTAATGCATTGCCGCAATATGGGTTGTCTTTCACTGTTCTATCGATACTACAATTAAATGTGTTCTGCTAAAATTGGGGAACTCGTTCCCAATACTCGCAGTTTTTTTTTCGTAGTACACGTTCTCCAACCAGAGCTCATCTATTTGCGGTAGATTGGACAGAAGATTAAAAACACTATACACACATATCGTTCTTTACCCTTACCATCCGTATGTGGAATAAACTTTCCGCAGAAGTCTTTGCTGTAACTTTTTATATAGAAATATAAAAACTTGAATGCCCATAAACCCTCTTTCCTACCTTCCACAGCCTGTTTTCCTAGTTCCAATGCACTGCATAACTAGAAGCCATCCCCAGAGTGCTGGTCTATATTTTTTTTAATTGTTACATATTTTTAAACAATTTCCCCCATATGCATAAACAATTTATAAATTTATCAAAGGTTTATAAAACAAATTTTGTATGGAAATTTTGTTTGATAAACCTTTGATAAATTTATTAACTCTTTATGCATATGGGGGTTTATCTTCAGTCACAAAATTTTCTTTCAGTGTATACCAATGAAATACTTCCACAATAACTGGGTACGTTTGTATATAATAGTAGTATACTTTTAGGCGCGTTAATTGGCATCAATGTTTTTTGTTCTTCCCTTTTTCGACCATTAGCTCAAACAATTTTAAGCGGATTTCTTAACTTTTTTGTTGTTGTTGTTGCTGTTGTTGTTTTTTAAGCTAAATAAGTATTTTGTGTATCTGTGTCTGTGCGATTACTATTGCACAGTATGTATTTGTGTGTGTATTTAAATATTTGTATTGGCTACTTGAGGCGTGTTGGTTCACGCCTTAGAGAAATTAACTGTATTGCTTTAACGTGTTGGTATTTACTGCTTAAACTTTTCGACTTAAATATTTGTAATTCAAGAGCAATATTAGTTGAACAATTTATTCTATTTCCCCAAATACGTTTGTTTGATTTAATTTTTCAAGAAGGGGCTCGGGCTCCTGCTTAGAGTGCTATGTAGAGGGAATTTTCCAGCGAAATATGATGGCGTCAGTTTAGTATGTATTGCTTATATCTAATATAGCATAATATTAGGCTTTATTTAAATTCCAAATGCTTATTCAATGCTTTTTTTGTTTTGTTCTATTCCTTGTAAGAAATCATTTTAAGTTGACATTTTTTTTTTACTTTATAAATAGCTACCAGTAAATGTATATGAAATTTAAGTTAATGCTTATGTTGGGAACAGTTGATTTACATATATTTTCAGGCAAATGAAATGTAAAAAGAAAATTAGGAATTGACTTTTTGAAGAAATTCATGTTTGTATTAAGAGTGCTCACATGCAATGTACCAAGACATTCGCAAAATCATTTTTATAGGTAAGTTATCTGCTCACAAAACCTGATAACTTATAATGTAATAGGAACTTATTGGAAACACAACTTAAAATTTTTATCGCAATGTCCCAAATATTAGTTGTCTGACACATTATAATGGAGCTTTAACCAAAAACCTGATGATACCCTTATACATGTATGTATTAATCTATCAGTTTGTCAATTTATAACGTCAAGATTTTTATTATTTATCCATGACTAAATTTGCTGCAGAGACTCTTAAAATGTTTCGGAAAATTGTGACATGTTTGCTTACTTACTAACAGGCGCGGATCCAGATCTTATATGTAATTTTGAAGGGTGCATACATATCTATCATTTATTCTCACTTAGTTATTGAACATTACAGTCTTTTTTTGCTTCGCAAATGTCGAATTTTGTACTAACAAAGCGTCATAAGTATGTGCGAAGTTTTGCTTTACTTCTTTAATTTAAACAAGTGCCTCTGTAGCACACCGATTTCACCAATAGTTATGGTGAATTTGTTCCATTGATTTCAACGTGCGAGAGATCTACACCAGAAGCTAAATATTCAAGGGGGCTAAGTTAATTATCTGTATTTGGTGGAAGCAAAAGGGTCCTATCTATTATGAGCTGCTGAAATCTGGCCAGACCATCACAGGGAACCTGTATTGAAGGCAACTGATTCGAGGCCAGATATGAAACCATAATAGTCCATGATGACAACGCTCGTCCACATTATACAATACCTGTTAAAAACTATTTACAATGAAGAGGTTGGGAAGTTTTGAATCACCTTCTTTACAGTTCATACCTTGCGAATACTATTTGTTTCGATGCAGAACGCCATCTATGGGATACGTTTCACCGTAGATCACAGTATCCAAAAATGGCTTGTTTCGTTCTTGGCCTCAAGAGATGAGCAGTTCTTTTAGCTCGTAATCCATATGTTGCCTGAAAGATGGGAAAAGGTTATAGCTAACAATGTTTCGAAAAAAAAACTTAAAAAATCACGAATTTTTACGAAAACTATTTCAACTATTCCAAATATTCTTTGATGATAATTCTCAAAAATATAGATGTATGCCGAAGTTATAAAGCTTTCCCTTAGTTAATAAATATCAACTTGAAAAACTTTATGTATTACATGATCTAAACGTATTAGCTGATAATTTATATATTTTGTAAACTGGTTATAATACATGTGGTTTATTATATTTTGTCAAACGATGGGCAAAACCATTTGATGAAATTGGTGGAGAAATTCGAGCTGTTGGGACAAGTTAGTGATGTGAAGAATAAAACCCGTGCACGTCGCTCAAGAACAACTGAGAATATTGCTGCTGTAGCCCAAAGTGTAGAAGAAAACCCAGGTTTGTCCATTCCTTGTAGTTCTTTGGAATTGGGAATTCCACAAACATCATTACACCGTATCTTATGGTCGGAGTTGGATGATATTGATCCGGACAACGTTTACTTTCAACAAGACGGCGCTACGTGCCCCACAAGCAACGAAACCATTGCTCTTTTACGGGAAAAGTTTCCGGACCGTGTTATCTCTCGAACAGGTGATCACAATTGGCCACCGATATCTTGTGATTTAAAACCTTGCGACTTCTGCCTTTGTGACCACGTGAAATATAAGGTCTACACCAACAGCCTTGCGTCGATTCAAGACCTCAAAGATAGAATTTGTGTTGTTGTTTTTCATTATTAACGGCATACCTTCCTCTTTATTATGAAATAAACATCCGATTATTTATCTCAAAAAATACCATTTTTCTTTGAATACCAAAATAACACCTCTTGTTGGAACGCCCTGTATATATCATATATACCAACTAGAAATAAAGTAATTAATCCTTCCAAAAACAAACATTTAATTTTGTCCCTGGTAACTTTCATGGAATTCTAAAATTAATCTACCATCATAAGGAAAGTCGTTTGCCGTTCATTAAGTTCATTCATAAAAATGAAAAGCCAAGCATAGAAATACTTCCTAGTTTGCGAAATAAATATTTGCGAAATAAACACGAAATTAATGTGAGAATTCATCCTAGACACCAAACAAGATTTGCATTGAAGCCAGTGCATCGTCAAATGCCTACATAGAGAAAACAGATTCGTGATAGCAACCGAATTTGTTGCCAATCGAATGATTCGGTTGCACACATGAATTTTTCGGTTCTATCAACAGAAAGTCAGTTGCTAAAGAAGAATGTCGGTTGAAGCAGCCAAACTTTTGTTATCCCTTCTAAAATTTGTTAGCCACAACTGTAAAATTCGGTTACTAAGGTAGAATCATTCGATTGACAACAAATTCGATTGCCATCACGAACCTGTTTTCTCTGTGTAAGAAATGCTTGGAGTGAGTTACTAACTCTCGTCTAATCGGTGTATTTTAATGAACAATGTTTAATTCATAATTTTATGGTCCAACTGCTTCCAAATAATCAACAAACTGATAGTTTAACATTTTCTTAACTTTCTTCTCACCATAATTTTCGAGAATATAAAACAAATCTCAATTGCAGGGTTGGAGGGATCGCATTATTTGCGAATGTCTTGGAGTTTTGAAAGCTTCCAACAAGGAAATTTATAAACAAATAATTCTGTAAATCTCTTTTAGTAGTATTTAGTGTATTCCAAATTCGTTTTAGTCAAATAGTTTTCCTTCTTTTTTTTTCTCTCCTTCAATTCTTTGTAAAGATTTTTATCGTAATACATATTTTGTAAGTTATTTTGCTATTTTGGTATGTTATTAGTTTAATTGGAATTTTTCTCTTATTTATTCCAATTTCTTTGGAAACATTTTTTTTATTTTTTTTTTCTTTACTGCTGTTATTGTTAACACGATGTATAAATATTTTGTTTTGTTATTGCATACTTTTGTGCTGGTATTTCTTCAATTCGTGTTTTTATTTTTCTTATTTTCAAATCAAGAAAATATGCGAGAATTATAATGAAGAATGTGCTTGAGATTTAATTTCTTTGTTAGGCGGGGATGGTATGTACGCAGTAGAATTCTTTTTGGAGCTCTTAAAGTTGGCTGAAAATTAATTTGAAAATAAACATAATATACATATTATGAGCCCCTATAGACAACATGATAGTGTTTTGGACTATTAGTCTGAAGGATTGCATGTTCTATTCTCACCAAATCAATCAAATCAAAAGACTTTGTAGTTTGTGCTTGTAGTTCTTAAAGAATTTTATATTTTTTTTAATTATGGGGATACAAAATAATAGCACGAAATCTCTCTGACAGAAGTATAATCTATACTTAAATCCTTTTTTTATGGATGAATGTTTTTCGTTCCTTTTACAGTAGTATTACCTATAATTTATACCCAATTACCTGTAATAAGTAATATGTATCTCCCCATTTTATTCCTAACATAACAAATCTAAATACCATTTAAATCTATACATAACATTTGATTTTCATTTATACAAAAAAAAAAAACAATGCTCGTAAAAAAAAGTTATTTCAATTAATCTGTGACTTTATAAAATGAAAATAAACACAAATATCCAGCTACACTACATCAAGAAGACATAAAAATAAAATTCTTTACAACAATATTAATATAAAAATAAAAATAAGTAATAATAAAAAACCCAACAGATTACAAACGGGAAAAAATAATCATAAAATAAAATCCAACCATATTACATCAACACTTCAGCAAAATATATATGTATAAAAAAAACACACACAGCCAAACAGAGTGAGCACTCATCAAACAGTGTCATCATCATCAAAATCATCAACATAATCGTAAAAGTAATGGGGAAAATGTGAATGCAAGTAAACAGATTCTTAAAGTCGTAAATATAACACCATGTTATCCTGCCTCCTACACCCGAGCTTCACTTCACGTGCTCTCCAACAGTTGGCCAACAAGTGTTAGTGAATAAATGTAGAGCAACAATGATGGTTGTGGTTGGGAGGTTAGCACAGGAAAACGCAGATGAAAAGCTTTATTTGTTTTTAGTATCAATTTTACAGCAGTTTTTTTTTACAACTTCCGAAAACAAACAACACAACAAAGATTCTCATTCACATGAAAACAAACAGCATCAAAAACAACAATAGGGTCATAAACTCTAATCTTCATGATTTTATTAGAAATGAGAGCAAACGCCAGCATTAGCAGAACACATTAGAAAACTGCCAGGGCACAACTACTGTTAGTTAGTTGGGTATGTTGGTTAGTGGCAGTCTAAAGTTAGTATTATTATTACTATTACTTTTATACTATTGTTGACGCCAATTAACAACGGATGTATCAATTTTTACAACTGTCAAAATGACATTTGTGTTGACACTTAAACATCAGGAAACTGCGCTACCGTTAACATAACTGGTTTGTTTGTTTTTTTTTTCCTTTTTAACAAATAAAATTTAAAATGCACTTCTAAGTTTTGCTTTGGCTTCATTTTGGTATATGATACGAGGAGGGTTGAATAATGAGCATTCAAAGGAACTTTTATTTTATTGAAAACATTTTCTGTTCTTAAAAGACCTACAGATATGAAATGGATAGCGAATTGCTTCTATACAAACCATATATTAAAAATATCCCCCAAAACAACTAACCATTGTTGAAAAATACTGAATTAACTGCAATGTTTGTCTAACGCAAGTAGACAAAACACAATGATATTGCAAATTTGTTTTATCTAATCTTATTACAATTATTATAATAAGTAGCTAAAAGAGCAGGAGTCCGCATAGGCTTGATTAGTGGCCGTTCACAGAGTATCTTCCTTTTCAAACATGGCTAATTTTAAAGTTTTTTTTCATTTAATCTGTTGGAATTAAACAAAACTACCAACTGATGCAGTTACTAGTTCTATGCTAGTTTCCTTCTTTCTTGGAAAATAAATTTACCCTTAGTGTATCCATGTTTTTGTTTTTGAACCTGAACTTAGATGAACCTAATCATGCAATGTATTACGTTAATACAAGTATACTCCATGGAAAGAGCTTAACCCGAGGACATTCAACTTGAATTTTCCATATTGTAAGTGACAGAAACACAGTCAGCCTAATTATAAATAAAAAATCCGCTGGAGTTTTTGTTAGCGCCAGCAGCAAAGGCAGACTTTTAATATGAAGATATAGATCTGAAATTGTTTGTGGAGTTAAGGAAAAAGTCCCGTAGAGTCAAGCAAGGATTTCCTCCTACTATCTCTCTAAACTCCCCACACCTCCACAAGGAGTGGAAGTGATATTACTTATATGCGAACGACTGCACCTATGAGCAATACACTACTTCCTCACATGCGCGTAACCTGCAAGTAAAGCACCGAAGTCATCTGCAACACTTTTCTGCTCTTGGACGGTAATTGGATCTATGCTCTGGAACAACTCGAGTCTCACACGGCCAAAGGTTGTCAACTTAGCGAAAGCTGTTGAATGTTTTTCTCCGAGAGTTTAACAACAGTGGAACTGTTACAACAACCTGGAAGAAGGAGCTAAAGCTTATGGGTCGATTATGGATGACAACCAAACTTCAGTTGCGTTGCCAGAGGGCAACCATACATTTTTGGTTGCCAATTTGGCTACAGAAATGATAGCTGTCAGTTGCCATCTGTAATACCATTTAGTCTACCGAAAACGCAACTGAAGTTCGGTTGGCATCCATAAATGACCCATTAATGTTGCAGGACATCTTCTACAGCCACCTTATCTCATAAGATCATGCCACTGCGAAAACTGTATCAACACAATGTTTTTCCTCGAGAGTTTAACAACAGTGGAACTGTTACAACAACAACCTGGAAGAAGGAGGCGAAGCTTATGGGTCGATTATGGATGGCAATAGCTGTCAGTTGCCATCTGTAATACCATTTAGGCTTCCGACAATGCAACTGAAGTTCGGTTGCCATCCATAAACGACTTATTAATGTTGCAGAACACCTTCAACAGCCACCTTATCTCATAAGATCATTCCACTGCAATCACTCCGAAATTGTGAAGTTGAAAAAAGGAGCAAACAGTTAGCCGACAGCACTGGGGCCATTAAGTACCTTCAAAACAATTGATTATTAAGCAATTCCACTGCTACACCAATTCAACGATTAAAACATTTTTCATTTTTTTTTTTTAAACAAACTTCAAACCTGTCCTGTACGATAATTGGATCTACACTCTGGAACAACTCGAGTCTCACTCGCCCGAAGATTATCAACTCAACGAAAGCTGTATCAACCAAATGTTTTTCCCCGAGAGTTCGACAACAATGGAATTGAGATAAAGAAGAAGGAGATAAAGCTTAACCTTGGCGAAGGGAGTCCAAACTCTTACTTAACCAACCTAAAATGCTGAAGAACACCTTCGACAGCCACCTTAACTCTTAAGATCATGGCACTGCAATCACTCCGAAATTATGAAGTTGAAAAAACAACTAGCCGATAGCACTAGAGGCATTAAGTACTTTCAAAACAATTGGTTATTGGCCAATACAACTGCTCCAGCAATTCAACGATTAAGCAATTTTATTTTTCTTAAACATACACATACTTAAACCCTCAAACCTAATGTTCGGCACACTATCATCTAGTCAATAGGGACACCCTTATAGCAGCTTTATAAAGGTGTCCCTATTGCAGGATACTGCATGAATATCGCACTTGGAGGTCTCCCATCATACACAGAGGGCACTGATAAGAACCAGCAGCCAACCGTACTATACGTCCAATGGATTATGGGATTAACCCAATAGAAGTGCACATTTCATAAGGTACAGAATCTGCAAATTATATAGATTTTGAAGAACCGGTGCATTTTGACTCATTCGCTTGGATGTGCAATGAAATAACACGATCAGTCTTGCTTTTAGATCAGCGAAAGGCAAACTTACACCACTACAGTTTTTAGATATTGTAGTTGTATGAGTTGAGAAAAAAACAAAAACAATAACTGAAATAAACAAGCTTAAAAGCGTAGAGCAACCTGATTCTATCAATGCTCATGCGAGACTGACTGGATTTGATTGTTTTTATACAATGTGTGTGCTTGCGAACATGTAAAACAAAAACAAGAGAGCTCATTTGAGAGCTCACTGCGTTTCGCTGTTTTAGATGCAACATTGAGTCTTGATCCATTCAGATCCCCTTCAGAAATTTATACAACATAATTCCAAACTCAAACATGCTTGAAATACACTTGAATGAATAAGAATACCAAATGTTGCTATCAACTTCAAAAGAAGTTCGAGTCTTGCAGTACTCCTCAATTATTCTCCAGCAAGTTTGGCCTGTGATGAAATTAATGTTTCCACCATCTGCAAGGGAATAGATACGATAATTAGACAAATTAAAAGTGAACTATTAACGACACCGACCATGTCAGATTTTTCCAAAAGCCATGGATCCAGATCCACTTTAGTTTCGCCATAGCGATTAATAGACCTAGTCTATTTTTGCGAAAGGATGATTATAAAGTTCACATTTGGAATCCCTACCCTGACAGTTGCCTTTATACGTTATGAATTGACATGGAAACAAAATGTAGAGAAAACTCATAGAGCTTAGTGGCCTTATGTCTTCCATAGTAACAAATAAAACCCTCCAACCCTCGTATATTATACAAACACTCATTGTAATGACAGTGATGAGAGATCGTAAAAATTATTTCAATAAACAAAGACACAAAATAAATGTGTGTGTGTATTTGTTTGTTCTCCTTGAAGTGGGTGTTTGTTGTATGTGTGTGTTAAACACTTTAATAAAATGTTTGTCACCGGATAAACAATTAAATTAAGGTTTCGAATGAAACATAAAAAACTCGTAAAAATCCTATAAACTTTCACCAAACCCAACAAAGGGAACTTGTACTATTTACTCCAGCACAATAAGTGTGGTCGGTCTTAGTTAGTATTAGAAAGCTGGTTGGTTTGTCTTTAGAGTCGTAAAAATGTTCTCTTTAAGCTTTTCATCACAAGTCATACGATGGTGATGAGCAGAAGGATAATAAAATATAGTCGTATAAAAAGAATTTAGGTTGATGGTAAGTCATCAAAGACACACACATACATATTATTTCTATCATTTAAGCTATTAAAATAAGAGAGTGACATTTAAGTCCACTTAGCATATGTCTCTATATGCTAAAGGATTTGTGTATGTGAGTGTAAAAGTGCGAGTCTCAAGAGGAAGTCGTAAAAAAAGAGTCAAATAATAGTTAACACTGTGATAAGTCGCCATGTTAATGATAATAAAATTATAATTTCATTTCATATAAACTCAGTCATTTATTGTTGTAGTACAAAACACAAAAAAAAAAAATATATATATATATATAAAGAGAATAAGTGTGAGAGAGTTAAACGACAGAGTACTTAAAAATATTTTTACGAGCTCCCAAGTATTATGTTTATTATTAAGTTGTCATTGTTGTGGATAATTGACATTTAGGGATCTTTGGGTCTCAAAAGGGGAGACAACGACCAGCTAATAAAAAAAAGTACAACAAAAAAGGAAATAAACTTAACTACAATTAAAAGGAAGTTAAACGTTTTATGACGCTGCTTAAAATAATTATTTTTAAATAATTATATAATTAAAAGATGTGTATTTAAGAAAATTACAATAACTTTTTTAAAGATTCTAGCCTTATTATTTTATTTTATTCTTAAAATTCAATTATGTACTATTTTATTTATCTTCTCCTAAATGACCATTTGTTGCTCTATCTTTCTTTCACTTTGTTGTCTATAAAATTTAAAAATTTACATTTTCCCCATCTTTTTTTTTTTTTTGTTTTAACAGTCTGTGGCATTCATTCTTCCTTTATTAAACAAAACTACCAAGAAATGTGACTTTATTGTTCTATTTACACTTTAAATAAACGAGACAAAATACAATTTGAAACAATTTCTTTGCAATGAAAATGTTTTGTGGTTTTTGCCCTTTTTGAAAATTGTTTATTTTTTTTTTCTTGCTTCAGCACGAAGTACCAAACGTGGCCAGACAGTTTTTATGACAGCCACAAAATCTTTGTGTAAATGCTAAAATTTAATTTTATTTCTTGGTAAAACAAAAGAAAATTGTTTTTTTATTTCTTCCTAGTTTTCTGGTTTGTTATTTTTTTTCAAATTTGTTTGTAAACACTTTAAGATGGTCGGTTTTAAGGAAGTATTTCTTTTAAAGTTTAGACAGAATTTAATTAGAATAAACTTTTAAGGTTTATATTAGTATTCTTTAATATATGTCCCCTATGTCTGGTGCTTCGTCACCAATTGGTGTCTATGTAGCTTTTGAAGAATTTGGTAATGTGTTCTTAGAGTCACTTAAAACTAAAGAGATTCTGTAAATCTAAGCTCAATAGGTAGATGGAAAACATTTAGTTATGTACACTGGTAAATATTCCTATAAACGGACAGTACTTTTTTGAAATAACTTAACAGAATAAACGTTAAAACATTCATTAAGAGGCTACAAATTTCATTAAATCTCTGTTGAATTCACTAAAAATATTATTAACTAAACGGTATGACCTTAAAAAATACTCTAGCTTCATCAGGTGGCGGAGAACGTACTATATTCCATGCTCCTCGAGGAGGACTCTGGACAAATTGAGAAGAAAATATAAGATATTAAAAGTCCATGGAAATATAAAATCAAAGTAACATACTTTCAATATTTCCCCCTCTTAATTAAAGACTGGTTTGCCTTACATTCTCGCACTTTGTTAATAAATTTATAGTTGGTTTACATGAGCAATCAGTTACAGTCGATAGAACCCCTTTTTTATAATACCATACGACTAATTCCAGATAACATCCAGTCATTTTTGTTAAAAAAATAACTATATGTTGTTGTAACATAATCTGTCATAAACATTCACAGAGAAGATGAGAAACTTTTTTCTTTCTATTTGTTGTCCTAGTCTCGTCGCCTATTTATATTTGGGCTACTTCTTCCAAGCCTATAGGTATTGAATATGCGCCATGTATTTTCCGCTCTTTGAATAAAGTGTCTGAAGATTTCACTTTTAATAGTCCTAAGTATTATTTGAACATATACGCCATTCAGTCCATTCATTGTCATAGTAGTCTCTCTTAGCAAGGGTTCCAATCATTGTAGTGGTAGATGAACGCTAAGGTATTAACGGATCTTTTCTTCACTAAACTGCATTTAAATATAAGTGGTATATAAGTGGAGTGACTTTCAGTATTCATCCGAATGCAGTAACGCACTTAAAATACTAAAATATTAGCTTCATCAGTACCGCAATTCTGTAACTTTTTAACGACAAAATTCGTTAGTTAACAATATTTATCGTAAAGAGATATTCCGAATAAAATTGACCGATTATTTTCGTTAAAAATAGTCGGTAGATAAAGAAATTTGTCGGTAGGTTAACGACAAATAAAATGTTCTAGTTAAGCCATAACGAGAAATCGTTAACTTCAAACAGTGAATATTAAATTCGTTAAAGCAACCGATATTTTTCGTTACTTAACGACACGTTAGGAAAGTATAAAAAGTTACAGAATTGCGGTACAGGAATGTGAAGCAAATACTATATTTCGGGCTCCACAGTAGTTCCACTTGACTTTCAATATTCATCGGAATGTAGTATCTTCACTGAAAATTCTCTAGTTTCATCAGGAAGGCGAAGCAAAGCAATGCTTCTCAGGCTAGAAATCTTTGGGGAAAGCAGTACCAGTTGTGTTTAACCCTAGACTATGTTCAGTAGTTCAATTTCTGAGTATATAATAAGAATGATCAGATATCTCTAACTTTTTTTCTTTTTTTGAATCTGCCTTACAATAAGTATTCAAATCTTAAAATTAAAACTAAAAACTATTAGCTCTCAAATGAGTTATGATGGACAAAAGGGCCTCATATTACTTAGTAAGGTGGTAGATCAGCTCTACCGAATGCATCTCTCACGAATTTTTCTGAACTCGTCTTTTTCCACTGACACTTCTAAGTATCTATGGGTATTTTCATTTCATATATAAGGACTGAGATCGTAAAATTCTTAACATACATATATGTTAAAAATGAAACCACTAAACTTACAGTTTTGATTTTTTTTAATTTGATTGAAATTATTATTACAATTTACAAAAAAAAAAAAATATATATATATTTTTATAGTTCTAATCACTAATGAAGAAGTTTTGAACCTTTTTCGAAAACCCTTCCATTATGGTTTTTTTAATGCTTTATGTCACTTTGTGCGAACAGGTTGTCCATCTCCGTTTAAAATCTACCACACTTTTGGACACCTTTTTTGTGCTCTTCAATTCTCTTTTAACAAGAACCCAATATCTCTCCACTGGCCTTAGCTCCAGGCAGTTTGGAGGATTTGCCTCTCTTTGTACAAATATCACATTATTGTTCTTTTACCACTCAAGACCTTTCTTACCATAGTGACAGGATGCCAAATCAGGCCAAAAATAAGTGGACACACTAAGAAGTCTTATGAATGGATGCATCCTTATTTTTAAACATTCCTTGATGTAAATTTCGGTATTTATAGAGCCCTTTGTAAAAAATGTTTGGCTTCTTTTGCCGCATCTGCATATTGCTTGCCATACCAAGAACTTTTTGCAAAAATGTTCTGTTTTTGGGTCCTTAACTTTTCTTCAACATTCCCTCGAGCATCAGCAACATCAAAATTTTGACCCGGAAGCCGGGAAAAATCTGCCAGAACATACGTTTCGTCATCCATGATGCAGCAGGAATATTTTTTTATAAAATATCAAATAATTTGACTTCAATTTCCGTGCTCTGTTTTTGGCCTCTAAATTTTTAGCAGCGTTCCTGTCAGGAAATTTTTAAGCCTTGTATGTTTTTAAACTTGCATTGGCTTTAACTCTTCGTACCAAATTGTCCGAGCACTGAACTAAACCGCCTGCTTTTCTACCGGATGTGTTGGGAGCTCTTTTGAAAATGCTTTCTATTTTTTTGGCTTAATAAACATCATGTGAACCATTCCTTCTACCTGAACCAGGTTTTCTATAAACGGACAAGTTCTCCCGGTATGGTTTAATAACATTGGAAAGAGTTTGACGGCAGACCTTTGATTGTTTGGCCAACTTTTTGTAGGACCAAGTTGGGATTTGTTGAAAATATTTAATAATTTTAGTACACACTTTTTTCTGGTCACTCATTTTAATCAGATTAACAACAAATTAACATAATTGACATTAAACATAATAACTATATCAGTTACAAAGGTAACTTGATGAAAAAAAAAAAAAAAATCAAATAATACTTGGGTTAAAAGTTTTAATGGAAAACGTGTGTTAAGAATTTTTCGATCTCAGTCCTTAGGTGCTTTCTCCATGGTTCTAAAAATGTTGGGTTGGGTCTTTTGTATAAGTTCAATTTCGTATATTAAAATTGGTTTTAAAACAAGCTAAATGGTCTATGTGATGATGGTACTGTTTAATCGTTTCCTGATGTTGATATCATTAACATTTGGGACATTTTCCAATCTTTTGTAAAAACATAACATTCACAAACAAATAGCATGACATTGTCTGCATAAAAAACTGTCTTTACCTTCTAGTTATTAACAATTCCACTAATAATGGAGAATGATAAGTAACATTCCTCGTCAAACTTATTCCGATTCATCACTATTACTAGGACTTGCGGTGGCAACTGTTGTTTCTATCATGGAACTTGGAAAACAGCAATAGTTGTCAAAATATTGAAACACATTTCAATATCGATGATTCCAGTCATATCTCTATAACTCCTATTATCTTTTGTAGAGCGATCCTTTAGGTAGGCACAACCGTGATGAACCATTAAGTCGTTGCCTTATGTGTATTTTAAGGAGTGCGTTCAATGTCATATTTAGGAAATATTTTATTAGCCGAAAGTCCTTGACATATTAAAACTAAAAACTATTTGCTCTCAAATGAGAGTTATGATGGGGAAACGGACCTCATGTTAGTAGTAGCTCCTTGTTTGAGTTCCAGTAAGTATTTTTGCGAGGGTTCGAAAGGTGTTGCAATTTCGGGATGTATCTCTCACGAATTTTTCTAAACTCGTCTTTTTCCACTTAACACTTTCGAATAGTAATTATACCAAAATGCAAAAATTATACAATCGATTTCTTTTAAAATCAATTAAATGGTATGGAAATATTTCCATTTGACAATGAACTAAATAGAATTAGTAAATAAATTACTTATTTCTCCAATTTCTTTAAAAACTCTATCAGCTGTTAAAAGGTTTCCAGCTGTATCTGTGTGCGTTAATTTTTTTGCCACTAAAAAGACGGTCACATCCAAAGATAGCCTTTTAAAAAACAAAACTTTCAACAACTAAATTGCCAAATCAGAAGTGACGCCAACATTGTCATCGTTTTGTTGCCAATACTCCTTTATTCTTTGCTTCCTTTTCTATCTTAAATGGAACAAACTTTAGTTATTTCATATCAAAAATGAACATCAAAACAATATTCAATCTCCCCTCAAAACAACTCGTCATAATGCTGTATGGTAACAACAGCACAACCAAAGATGTACGACTACTACCCACATACTTAGATACACTTTGTATAAATAAATGTATCCATGGATGGATGGATGAATGTTTTGCTGTGTGCCCCACTCGTCCTAATGTTATAGTAAAGGGTAACTCATTTAGAGTAATTTTTGTTTGTTTAAATAAAACACTTATGACTCGAAAGAGCAAACTCTTTAAAGTTAAACTCATTCAAATATTGAGCATTGCTACCGGTATCTCAGGAATTACCCCAGTAATGTTGGCTTCCAACTTTTGATTCATAGCTGGCTTATCGAAGAAGTAAAACTGAGGGGTGTAATAGCACACGATCAAGGCGGTCAATTGGCTGGTCCGGAACTCGAAATAAGCTGGAAGGCTTGAAAGCTCGATGGTGTAAACCATAATTTGCTCGAAGTGCACGATAAACATTTCTTAAACAACGAATATTTTCATAATACAGCTGAATAATTTGGAGAAGATGTTGCGGATTGATTCTTTCCATGACGAATTATATGGGGGCCACACGGTATGTATTTTGTGACATGTATTGGAACATTTTTCCATATGAACATACCGTGTATTTAACAGTGTGTATTTTGAAATACAACACCGTGTTAGTGCAAAATAAAAAATACAAAATAAAAATGAGTAACATCATGAGAGAGAAGAATCATAACAAAATAAGTTTCATTGCATTAAATATATTTGTGATTTAAAAATGTTTTAAATAGATATATAGTTAAAAACAACAAAATATAAACTAATAGAGGTTATGTCACATTCAATTACATATCTACGTGTGAACGTGGAAATTATGAATCGTATGTATAACGTGAATTTTGACATACACATGGAATTCCATATGTATCGAATACATGTCCCAATACATATGGAATACATACCGTGTGACCCCCCTTTTATCAAAAAATAATCACTAAAAATCAGTTTACAGTATTCTGTGAAAAAAACAAATGAAACAACCTCTAAATGGAACACCCTATATAAACAGTGTGTTATTGTGTATGTGTGATGTCATAAAATTATGCTTAATGTTTGTTAAAATTGCTGTTTTTAAGAGATAAGTCCATAAAGTAAATTACATTGTAATTGAAAGTGCGGGTTCAAATGTTTATGTATTCTGTGTATATATGTATGTGTGTACTTTCTCGTCTGTTTAAGTATTAGTCTTAGTTGTTGTTGCTGATGTTCCACAGTTATAGTAAAGAAAACAAATGTAGTGTATGAAAATGGTAAAGATCCAGTGGTAGTAACAGTAGCAGGAGTTATAATGCGTCAATGTGGCATAATAATATCGACCGCATTACTATATACTCATTTCAAAATTGCTGTAAGTACGAATACGAATACGAGTAAGTATGCGGAATGCTGGCGAGGAAAGTAGTTTTCATCAGATGATGTTGCTGCTACTTGTGCTTCTGTTTGCTGTTTATATTTGGCCATTAATTTTTATAGTTTGTTTATCTTGAAAACAACCGAAAAGAAACAAATATGTTTTATAATGTTCCAAATGTTTAAGTTTGAGCTTTTCTTTTGTTGTAAGTACATATTTTGAATGGTTTTGAAGTTAAATTTACTAAAGATTTAAGTATTCTTTATGTAGAACAAGATGTTGAATAAAATAGTTTTGATAGATGAAAATTATTAAAGTAAATTTTAGTAAAAGGAAATAGTGGTTTATGTTATTCTATTAAAAACTGTTACAATATTAAAGTTCTTGTTTTTAAGACCCTAATATTTAATATAATTCCATACATTTATTTAATTTAAATATGTTTAGGTGTAAAAGGAAAGAAAAAACGTCTTGAACTTATAATCAAACAATTGATTTAAAGCATTGTTCACATAAAATCCAGACACACTACATAAGCTACTTTAGAAAACTAGGTAACAGAAGGTTTGTTTTTTTTTTCCAAAAAATTTAGGGCCTTATTTTGTAAAACGAAACGTTTGAAGAATATTGGAAAAATGGTTTAAAACTTGAATATTTTCCATAGAATTTTATTTTTACGTTTGTCGTTTCGTTTTATACAATTTTACCCTTAATCAGTCGAAATATACGAATGCTATATACGCGAGCAATGGAAAATCAAAATAGAAAATATTTTTGCACAAGTTCTTTGAAAATCCGACATTGTCGTCTTCAATGATCGCAAAAAAGCTAAAGTTTCAAAAAAATACTGCAAATTATGTTAAACAAGTACAAGGTGGCGCAAAAGTAAACTTTCGATGTTTTTTGGCTGTAATTAAAAAACAAAATGAAAAACTTTGATTCTTCTTGTGGATTATTTTTATTTGGTCTTTTAATTTTTTTTACACTGTGGCCGCCGCCACAGTTGATTGTCATTTGAGCCCTTTTTATGGCATTTTCCATCACTTTGGCCAAAACTTCCGGCGATAGGTCCTCACATTCTTGACGGATATTGTCTTTAAGAGCTGCAAGAGTCTGAGGCTCGTTGATATAAACCCGCGACTTCAAAAAGCCCCACAAAAAGAAGTCTGGAGCGGTCAAATCAGGCGATCTTGCTGGCCAGTGCAAATCGCCAAAACGGGAGATTAGGCGCCCGGGAAATGCATCCTTCAGCATATCGGTTGTGGCACGTGCAGTGTGTGCCGTTGCACCGTCCTGTTGGAACCACATGTTTTCCAATCCCAATTCATCAAGTTGCGGCAAAAAGAACTCGTTGATCATTGCTCTGTAGCGCTCACCATTCACAGTAACCGTTTGGCCCTCGACGTCTTCGAAGAAGAAAGGTCCGATGACTCCTCCAGCGAAAACAGCACACCATACAGTGACTTTGAGCGGGTGTAATGGCTCTTCGTGGGTTACACGCGGATTTTCAGTGCCCCAGAAGCGTAAATTTTGCTTATGTACGTACCCGCTAAGATGGAAATGGGCCTCATCACTCATGATTATTTTTGATGAAAAATCATCTTCCTCTTGGTGGTGATTAAGGATGGCTTGAGCGTATGTTAGACGCGATTGGCGGTCAGCAGCTAACAGCTGATGCACCGTCTGGACTTTGTACGGAAACATCTTCAAATCTTGTACCAAAATTCGCTGTAAAGACCGTCGACTGACACCCATTTACGTGGCTTTTGCGCCACCTTGTATGACGGTTATATTCGTTATATATACAGTTTTCACTTTATTCTACGATCAACTGCACTAACTGGGATGCAGAGTTTGAAAATCTTAAAAATTGTTTAACTGATTTTTGTCCTACTAATTTTTTCATCCTTGGTGACCTGAACTATCGTATTGGTCTAGAACAACATATTTTTACGTTTTTACCTTTTAAAAATGGTGGTTTATTTCCTTGAAATAAACCGGATACTTTGGATAGCAAATAAAAGCAGTTTAGTAGTTTAAAAACTCTTTATTTATTCAAATTTACACAACAACAGTTTAAATAGTCACTATGTGTTTTTAATACACACACTTAAATTACACATTATAATGTACAAGAACCCAGCAGTTAAGCTAGTAGTCAATGTATCCCTTATAGACAGTAATCATCACAAATGTCTTGTCACTTGGCTGATTCCAATTTATATATTTTGGTAATTTGACACGTATCTCGATTGTAGGGCAGAGATAAGACAATTGGTTACTTTATACATCCCAGGTAATCTAGCGTGAAGACAATTGTCACTTAAGTGTCTCTAAGTAATCTAGGGTGTAGTCACTTTTAACGTTTTTGTGAGTAATTCGTTCAAACTGGTTTTATACAAATTTTGTTGATATAATTCTCATACAGTTTATTTTAGCTTAAGTATACTGATATCCCATGTAACATGCATGAAGTCAATAGTCACTTTAGTGTCTCTTAGTAGCCTATAGTAAAGTCACTTTAAACGTTTATTTTGTACTGCACTTTAGAAAATAGTTATTTTACCCACCAGAAGCAAACCATTGGAGAGTTGTCGAAGAAAGGTTTGATTACAAGCAACCGATTATTGGACTGCCTATGATATGTCTTTTTAGCTGACTATTTGAGGTCAATTAGCACCCGTACATGTTAAAATAACTAGTTATGTAGCTAATAAAGTTAGCAGTAACTGATATGTGAATCCAATGCGTTGACTACTTTGGACCAGCTATTAGACAGTCTCATTGTAGTCAAAAAGGGTCAATAACTAGTCAAGTAGCTATTGAAGAACCTAGTTCCCTCCTTAATGATGGGTAAAATCTTTAGTACGGGACTGTCTCCTAGAACTGCTGGGAATGTAGCTGATGTTAACTCTAGCAGTACCTATGATAAACTGACACTCCGACTGCAAGCCCTGCCACTATTTATACACAGCGCCATCTGCCTTCCAGTAGCATCATGAAAGTTCTATTTCTACAATGATCCACTCAAAGCTGGCCGGTACACAACATTGTCCACAATTAGTAGTCTCCAGAAATAGAAAGGTTGAGAAACGTGATGCAACTTTTAACCAGCCGTTAAAATCGTTATATTTGAATTCAAATACAATTTCGTAGCAATATATTAGACCGGACTTTTGACTATTGTGCATTTTTGTATAGTTTTGTAACGATTGTCGATAATTTTGATATTGCAAATAAACCGTACTCTAATTTGCCTCTAAAACTCAAAATTAAGATTTTTAGTATAGTATAGACCCAGCTACTCAATCTAAGAAGTATGCTATAAAATATATTCATAACGCTCGACTATGTTCTTCCTACTCTCTCATTCCAAATATACCTATTGATGATTTCCTGTTAGATGTAAAATGAAAAATATTATATGCCGCAAGCAAATCATTCTTCATCGATGTTGTCATATCATGCTACAAATCTTCTTATAAGAAATTTATTAAGCTTTCCTTAAATATCAATAAATGAGTATCAATTTGTGGTTCAAAAGTATTCAATCATTTTGTTTCTTTGTTACATAAATGTGAACAATGCTTTAATTTTATTTCTAATTTCCATACTATTTGAATTTAAATTTTAAACATGTTTAAAAATTGTTAGTTTTATTTGTAATGATAAGCCCCACATAAGAATCCTCCTCTTTTATTTAACATTTTATAATGAAATTTCCATTTATACAATTTGTCGCTATAAAAACCATTCTGTGTGTATATTTTTGAGATTTTTATTTATTTATTTTACAGTTTTTCCCGTACACTTTATTTAAACCTTTTACATTAACAGGATTTTCATAAAAATTTGCCCATTTTCACGTAATATTTTTGAATTTGACCCATATTTCAAACAAAAGCCATAAATAAACCATTGAGTGTTGAATATGTACGTACGTGCAAGCGAAATCCTTCTCACAAATACTAAAATTTATTAAAAAAAAAAAAAAAAATGAAAAAGCAGATACGACACAATACAACAACTTTTATATTGATAGATCTTCACACATTTGTCCGAGCTTTAACCAATCAATCCATATAGTAGTTTTTTTTGTCTCTGAGTGTGTGTGTTGTATGGTTGGCCATCCCGCATATCGCAGTTACACAATATGATAAACTCTAAGCCAATTTTATTCTATGGGCTTAACATTGAACAGCAGGAAAGCTGGCGAAAAAAAAACACTGTTAAAATATACTTCTATTATCCAAAGTCAGAGATTGAAAGGTGTTGAGTGTTGGTTTTTCGTGGTGTAAAATTTAGAGATCAAAATATGGAAACTTGTAATTTTTGTAGGAATTCTGTTTTACATTCAAAACCTCTGTATTTAGCAGCAGTTTAATTTAAAATTTACACTTCTTTTTAATTCTTTGTTTTGAAGTCAGACATACATGTGTATTTATTTTGTTTTAAATGCTTTCGATTTAGTTTTGTTCTCTTTATACAAATATGTTTGCTGAAATTTAAGTTTCCATTATAAAAAGACTTCAGTATTACACTAGGGTTGAAGTTATACCGTGAATTTAAATTAAGACTTCTAGTTTTAATTTTATACTCTATCAAAAACTAAGATTTCCGTTTAAACCTCAAACTTCAAATTTCTTATATCTGTGTAGATTCTATGCTTTACTTTGACTTCCATCGAGGAATTCAAACTTATGATTTTATGCTGATGGGGGCCTTTAACGTCCAATGTCCTATTGTTATCAAACGCATTATGATAAAATGAGAAAAATGTCCAGACTTTACGATTAAACATGATATCCGGAGAAAATTTAATTCAGCGTAACGGCTTTTTTAAGCGAATACGGAATGATACCGAATTCAGAGATAAAACATGTAAAATCATTCCAAAGGCCTCAATGCCAGCTGCTGGAACTGTACCATGTACAAGTCACACTAGACCGAATTACTTTAGGCCCAATAGCCTGTTGTGTTCTTGAAAACCATGGACTGGACAATCGATTTGTACAAGGTGGCGCAAAAGTAAACATTCGATGTTTTTTGGCTGTAATTAAAAAAAAAAAAAAAATGAAAAACTTTGATTCTTCTTGTGGGATTATTTTTATTTGGTCTTTTATTTTTTTTACATCAAGTCGATTGTCATTTGAGCCCTTTTTATGGCATTTTCCATCACTTTGGCCAAAACTTCCGGCGGTAGGTCCTCACATTCTTGACGGATATTGTGTTTAAGAGGTGCAAGAGTCTGAGGCTTGTTGAGATAAACGCGCGACTTCAAAAAGCCCCACAAAAAGAAGTCTGGAGCGGTCAAATCAGGCGATCTTGCTGGCCAGTGCAAATCGCCAAAACGGGAGATTAGGCGACCGGGAAATGCATCCTTCAGTATATCGGTTGTGGCACGTGCAGTGTGTACCGTTGCACCGTCCTGTTGGAACCACATGTTTTCCAATCCCAATTCATTAAGTTGCGGCAAAAAGAACTCGTTGATCATTGCTCTGTAGTGCTCACCATTCACAGTAACCGTTTGGCCCGCGACGTCTTCGAATAAAAAAGGTCCGATGACTCCTCCAGCGAAAACAGCACACCATGCAATGACTTTGAGCGGGTGTAATGGCTCTTCGTGGGTTATACGCGGATTTTCAGTGCCCCAGAAGCGTAAATTTTGCTTATTTGGTAGTGATTAAGGATGGCTTGAGCGTATGTTAGACGCGATTGGCGGTCAGCAGCTAACAGCTGATGCACCGTCTGGACTTTGTACGGAAACATCTTCAAATCTTGTACCAAAATTCGCTGTAAAGACCGTCGACTGATACCCATTTGCGTGGCACGTCGTCTGGTCGATGTCGACGGCGCTTCCATGACATCCTCGGCTACAGCAGCAATATTCTCTGCAGAACGGCTACTCCGGGGTCTGCTACGCCTGGCATCATCTCGTGTTGTGCCAGTCTCTTCGAGGCGAGCGGATAAACGTCGCAGTGTTTCACCAGTAGGCGTTGGACGGCCAGGAAATCTGCGATGAAATTCACGTTGTGCCAAAGTCACCGACCGATTATTGGTCAAATAAATAGTCAGCAATAATCCGCGTTCTGGAGCAGTCTAGCGTAACATTGTTTATTAACGTGTATTTCGCATGTGTTTACTACACAAATGTCAAAACAGAACTGACATTAGGGGCCAATCGCAAAATTTATAGCATTATCTGATAGGAGGATTACTTTTGCGCCACCTTGTATGTGCGATCGACTGCACTATATTTGCTCTTGGAATACTTGGAAAAATTATTCGAGCACAGGAAGTACATAGTAGTGGCCCTTTTATAGATTGAAGCATATTTTAACCAGTCGATATCGAGAATTCTGACGAAGAGAGTCATTTGTATTATGTGAACTGCTACTGTCTACAAAGTGTATCGAATCCAGATTTACGTAGTGAGGAGTTCGTTTGGAATCTAGCCATACATTTTTTGTTCAAGGAACTTGATATCAATATGTCGGGTATGCGGATAATGCTGCCTCAGACATAGGGTGGAACTCAGTCATACAGACAGTGGGGAAGTATCCGGAAATCCTTCTAAAACCTTAGCTGTCGTGGCGCTTAAACACACAAGGTAGGGAATCAGAGAAATCTATTTCCATTTTCGTATGCGAATGGCTATAGGAAGGACCTGGGGTATTAAACCAAGGAACGAAAATTGGCTATTTGACATAGTATCAAGCCCATACTAGTGTATGCTGCACTGGTTTGACAGACTTCTGCCCAGATGTCCACGGATGCGCAGTAAAGCACGTGTCAAATATATTTTCCAATAACAAAAAGTCAATGTAAAAAACGAAAAGCACCGAACATTTCTATCAGAAAAGCAGCTCGTAAAGTTAAAAGCTCTGATTCTTTTGTGCGCATAGCTGGGTTGATGTCGTATAAAGTTCAGAAAGATCTAGATCGCAATGCGTTAAAGAACATAGAAGCAAAAGAACGAGCGAAAAAATTGAGGTCAAATTTTATAAAAAAAAAACAGTTGTGTGATGGATGATGAAACTTATGTACTGGCAGAGTTTTCACAACATCCGAGTCAAGATTTTTATATTACGGAGTGTCTACACAAACAGCTTTTACGTTTCTTAAAACAGCACAGAGTGCCTTAAAATTTCTGGCCCGATTTGGCATCACGCTTAGTAGTTTTCAAACAATAATGTCAATTTTTACCACGGTATGCAAATCCACCCAACTGTCCAGAACTTTGGCTTGTGGAAAGCTACAATAAAATATTTAATGGGAGGATTTGCGGAAAATATAAATACCGAGTAAAATGTCTTACATCTTTTCAGTTTCAAATCCTGAATTCAGTATTTCTGCTTTGATTTCACAATTATTAAAAAAATAAACCATTTCCTGCAACATTCTTTTCGTCTCCTAATTAAACTCTCATTTATTCAAATTTAAAAACAAATCAACTCCTTTAAATGTCGTCTTTATGCCCACCTATGAATGTGTATAGTGGCAGATAGGCAGGCATTATTTGGTCAGAGTAACACATCATAAACGTAAAATATACAATATGATAAAACCCGCAACCGTAACGCTCATAGCTTTTGGTCTGATGTTGATGATACAGGAAATAGTTCGTAGCCGGCCTTGCTTTATCCCAAAAAAAAAGTAAAAAATTTGTTATACATAGTTTAACATTTTTATTTTTTTGCTGTTTGTATCATGTCATGTTGCAGATCTATTTGCTTGTTGTTTGTTTTTTTGTTACGCTGTTATTTTGGAAACTGATATTTGTGGGTGAATAAACTTTTTGACAGTTAAATTGATGTGAACATACACACTCTTAAACCCTACACATACACGTCTGGCGTTTTGGCTTAAATTTTCTTTCTCTCTCTCTTCACCCAATACCTATGTATATGTGTATGTATTTGTATGTGGGTACAATGCGGCATATTCAGCCTTTTTGGGCTGGCAGACTGTATATTGCAGATGTGAGTGATTGTTTCACTTTTTTCTCCATATTTTGGAGTTTTTGTTCATGCCAATGGGCTTTAATGGCTGCTGATAAGCTTTACGGGTATTTTACCAGCCTATTTTAAGGGATATAAAGTTGTGCATGAGTGTATGTGGTGGAATGTTGTTGTTGTTTATAAAAAGCTTAAGGCCAACCAACCATTACTTAAGAGTTTCGTTGTCGTTGATGATGACAGTGATATGCAGAAAAATACCCGAAAATATAATATTTAGGTTAATAGGATTTCTTTATACTAAAAAAATATAGTACATACATGTGAATCATGGGGGTTTTTTAAATCAAAATAGTTGTAGACAAATTTTGGTAAAGGATTAACTTTAAGATTATTATTAATAGTTTCAAACATTTGGTTGAAAAGTGTTGTCTGCCTTTAAAAAAAAAGTGTTGATAAATTGTCATGGCCGAGTTCGCTCTTCTACATTCATAGAATTTGTCAGTGAATAACAATTGCATTAACAGCATCCCAGAAAATAATGACAATAATGGGCCCAATAGTTTTTGTCTTTACCTCTATAAGATTATGACTCCAGTGATCAGTTTTAAAAATCAATTTTAAAGTTCTGTTGAATTTTCTTTAAACTTGTTCACAATTATTTGTTTTGCTAAAAGGGGTTTGAAGTTGTTAGAGTACATAACGACTGAGATCAATACTAACAGTTTTGATTTTTTTTTTATTTGATTGCAATTATTATTACAATTTACATAAAATATTAGATTTATAGTTCTAATCAATAGTGATGAATTTATGAAACTTTTCCGAAAACCCTTCCATTAAGGTTTGTTATTGAGTTTCCTGTCACTTTGTTCGAACACGTAGTCCATCTCCGTTTAAAATCTAACACACTTTTGGACGCCTTTTTTGTGCTCTTCAATTCCCTTTTAACTCTCCACTGTACTCAGCTCCAGGCAGTTTGGAGGAATTGCCTCTCTTGGTACAAATGTCACATTATTGTTTTTGTACCACTCAAGACCTCGCTTACCATAGTGACAGGATGCCAAATCAGGCCAAAAATAAGTGGACACATTAAGAAGACTTATGAATGGAAGCATCCTCTTTTGTATTTATAGACCCCTTGTAACAAATGTTTGGCTTCTTTTGCCGTAAATGCAAATTGCTTGCCTCAAAATTTTCTGCTTTTGGGTCCTAAACTTTTCTACAAGCTTCCCTCGAGCATCAGCAACATAAAAATATTGACCCGGAAGCTGCGAAAAAATTTCCATACGTTTTTGTATACAATTTGACTTCAATTTCCGTGCTCTGTCTTTGGCCTGTAAATTTTTAGCAGAGTTCCTGTTAGGTACTTTTTGAGCCTTGTTTGATTTTAAACCTGGATTAGCTTTAACTCTTCGTACCAAATAGTCCGAGTACTGACCTCACCGGGCTGCTTTCCTACCGGATGTGTTGGGAGCTCTTTTAAAAATGCTTTCTATTAATTGGCTTTAGAAAAATCATGTGGACCATTCCTTCTAAATGAACCAGGTTTTCTATCAATGGACAAGTTCTCTCGATACTGTTTAATAACATTGAAATCAGTTTGACGGCAGACCTTTGATTGTTTGGCCAACTTTTTGTAGGACCAAGTTGGGTTTTGTTGAAAACATTTAATAATTTTAGTACGCACTTTTTTCTGGTCACTCATTTTAATCAGATTAACAACAAATGAACAAAATTCACATTAAAGACAATAAAGGACATGCTTTGCAAAGGTAACTTCGCCAAAAAATAAATCAAATAATACTTGGGTTAAAAGTTTAAATGAAAAACGTGTGTTAAGGTTTTTTCGATCTCAGTCCTTATAAGGGTCGAATAATTGATCTCAGTCGTTAGCTTACCGAGTGTCCATATATTCCACTCATAGCAAAGTAATCGTAGTTTGCTGATTGAAAGCTGAATTTGGATTATCTCTAGCCGTTTATAGTTATTGATCATTAGAGTAATTAAAAGATATTGGAAAAAACCAAATCGATCCCCATACATGGAAGTTCTTTGGTAAAGAAGATTTCAAATGATGTAGATCTTTGAAGAACCTGGGGGCTTTTTATAACCACTAATAGCGGACTAAGCATTCTGTCTATGGAAACAAAAACTGTATAATAGTTCTTTTGCAACATACAGAGCACGCATGTGTGACAATCCTTAAGATGTAAGCTTAACGTAAGCATAAACTGAACTAAACTCAACTCAACGACCATCTAAATATTCTTAATATTGCACTTATATAAATAATGTGACATTAGAACTATCAGGAAGTTACGCATCATTGGTTCTTGTGAGACCATGTTGGAATAAATTTAGTGATATATCCCCTTAATATTAACGATATAAGTAAATAGTATTGGTTGAAACTGCAGAATATAGGAGAGAAATTGCACTTAGAGAGAGGTTAAGAGGTACCGAAAAAAAGCTTAATGAAATATATAAGTATTGCCCTTCTGGTTTCTGAAAGTCCAAAAGGATGTTTTAATGTTAATGAATATGCCCGTGTTAAAAATAAAAGCCATTTTAACCATACAAAGTCCCAATGAAGCACAAAATATGTCGTAAATAGGGATTAAAGAGGCCCTTTAAAAGGAATTTTTAACAGGCATAAGGACTTCAAGTTCAATTGAGTAATCAATTTTAATAACAAGTGGAAACAGGCATACAAAATCAGTAAACCATCTTTAAAGCCCCAATGAAGCACAAAAAAGAAAACGCCGGTGAAAATAAGGATTAAAAAATAATTTTTAGCAGACATATACTTTTTACATGTTTTGTCGTTGTTATTGTAACAGAAGTTTCCGGCTGATACAACTGTTGTTGAGTCTTTGGCCGAGTCAGACTCGAGTCGTTTCGCAGCCAAGATCCAATTGTCGTGGCAATATGCATTGTCAATACGGACCATACGGCCATACACTCCTCCTTCATCTTGAAGGGCTTCGAGAAGTCTTATTGAAGTTCTATAAAAAGTGGGCTGTTATAGTTACACGCAGAGAAAAAATATAGTTGTGCATGTTTACAGTAACCATTTTAACAATATTATAGTCACAGTAACTATTTACTATTTATTATGATTGTGGTAACCATAATATGGTTAAGTTACGATTCACATGATTGTATCAATCATATGTATGGTTACAGTAAACAAGTATATGTTTGTGACAACCATTGTTATGATGAATCTTTATATCATAATATGTTGTTCTCAGAGTATGATATCAATTAGCCGAGAGCAACATTATATGGTAAAACCTTAATCATAAAAATGGTTGTCTCAAACATATCCTTGTTTACTGTAACCATATATATGATTGATAAAGTTAACCATATTATGGTTACCACAATCATGTAAATAGTTACTGTGACTATAATATTGTTAAAAAACTTTTAAAAATGTAGAAATGGTTACTATAAACATGCACAACTATATTTTTTCTCTGCGTTTAGCATAATAGAGAAATAATTAAATACAACCTTAAATTACTACAATTTTAATACATTTAAATGAATTCCTCTTTGTATTTTGCTTTTCCTTTGAATTGTTTTCATTTTGGATTTCATTTGGATTATTGCTAAGAACTCGAAAAAACAATAATGTGTATCGCATATTTTAAAAGGGGTCTATAGATGGCTGGCTTGAATGTGAATTTGATTTAAACATATTTAGGTATCCAAGAAGGCCTAGTAGTTTTACACAATAGAAGCTTTGCTTAATCATTATTTGAATGAATTTGAATGATCTGGTTTCCTAAACCAAATGTTTAAAGTTTGCGTTTTATGAACTATATTTCAATCTACACCATGGCAAAATTTAATAAATACAACAATATTTCTTGATTGGCATCAAATAATTAATAAAATTACTATATGAAACTGCACATTTAAACTTTTTTCTACAATTTAAAAATATTCCTGGAAAAAATTTAGTAAATTGTTCATAACATTAAATTTTTCTTGTTTAGACCATACAAATGTCCTGCAGTTTTAAATGCACGTAATGTCAATATCGTTACCATGAAATCAATCGAAGTATAATCATTGTTATCAGTTACTTTTCTAAGGTAAAGTTATGCAAAGGGAGACAATTAGTTCCTTGATGAGATGACTATACCCATCAACGTTTACTTGTGCCAAATTTCCGTCTACAACATCAATAAACAAAAAAATTAAATGTAAAGTATTCTTCCGATTCTATTGTCATTATTATGATAATGCAAAAAGTATCAATTCAGTCTCTCCCAATGACATATCCAGGCTAAATTCGCTAGCTAAAGGCATAGAAGAAGGTTATTGGGTAACCCACTGTCAATTGTCAAAGCGGAATTTGTTCGGAAAACTGCTGGGCACATAAATACTCGTCTGTGTATGTGTGTATATATTTTGTTATTCTTTTTTTTTGGTAGATTTTTACACACACCAGTGTTGTGAAATCTTCCGCCATTTTCTATGATGAATTGCCATCCAACAGCAGGAGCAGCAGCAACAACAATAACGATTACCTTTTTTTTTGGTGAAGCTCAATCAAAAAAACCAGAGATATAGAGAAATAAGAAAAACTCCCTCTCACAAGGAGAATGAAATGGGCAACATATAACAACAACAATACAAGACAAACACATTTTATGAAAGCAATAAAGAAGAAGCAGGTGAAGTAGAGTTGTTTTCCTTCCTTATTTCCTGCTGAATAACGGTAGCAGCAGCAGCAACAACAACAAATCATGACATATCACCAGACAAAACGTGAATATCCTTGATGTATGAGCCAAACACAGAAACACACACACACACATTTACATGTGTCTATGAGATATGAATGTATGTAAACGACGAACGAATTGGTGGTGAAATGCTAAAATATCTCTTGCTTTATAACCTCCACTTACACATACAAATAAACCTTGAATGATTGTACATAAGCATCCCATAAACTTTAGATTCAAATGGTTTAAATAAAAAGGAACACATGAGTCTGATGATGATGCTGCTGTTGGCACTGCCTCTGCTGGCTGGTCTGTTGGCTAAAGAGGAGTAAACAGGGCTGATAACGGATGGGAGTTTTACAGTTTTCACAATTGTTTGTTACTGGGTGGTTGGTTGTATTTAGTTTTTCACTAAAATGTTCTTCGTGTTGCTGTTTTTTTGAAGGGTTTTTTGAGGGAAGTTCTCAAAAAACTCGTCTATTTTGTTACTTTCTCATACAATGCAACCATTAGCTATAAAAACTGATGATGAGGATGTATTTGCAGAAACATTATTATTGTCCATGTTGTTGCACAGTGGCGCAAAATAATAATTATAAACCAATTGAATCACTTTTTTGTATATGAGTTCTAGTGATAGGAAAATCTCTCTCAGAAATCGTATGGCCCCACTGTGTGTTGTTTAAAAGCTTTTCATCGTAACACATTTCTTGTAGCCTTTAGCTGAATTTTTGGTTTTGGTATGCTATTTTTACTTCTTTTGGTCGTTTTATTACTCTCATTGTACATCTTGCATCTCTTTCTTTCGTGTGTGGTAATGCCTTGGCAAATGTTGTGTTAAGTTGTTAGTGTTGTTGAGCTTTACGACTGACTCTACTGATGATGGCAATGATGATGATGAAATATCTGAATGTTCTGCCATCCTTTTGTCCTTTTTCTCCAACTCCTTTTACATCTGCAGCAAAAATAAAAACCAAATGAAAGAATTTCATTTTGGGTTTCTCTGTGTAAATGAATGTTTGTGTTTGAATTGATGAATGCTACACAAATTGCATTAAAACTAAGGACTCTTACAGTTTTTTTTTTATTTTCTTTCTCATTTCATTTTTTTTGTATTATTTAACTCTCCCCTTTTGATTTCTTAAGGCTTTTAGCCAAAAGCATTGGGTTGTTATGTTGTTGGCATGTATGGCAGAGAACAGCATAGGGACTCTAAAGTAAAACTGAGCTGAGCAGACACAAAGAAATGTTTCAACCATCAATGGCATTAAATATAACTGCCAGTGACAGTTTTGTGTCGCAGACACTCTCATACTCCTTTTAAAAAATATTCTCACTCACATATATAACGACTTTTTTATTGTTGCTGTAAAGACTATGAAACAAAGTTTTATTTATAAGAGATTTTCTGTTTGAAATATTTTGCCAAGAAATTGACGGAAATAAAAATGTTTACAGTAACATTCAGTTTTATTTCTATATTAAATCATTTTTTGTGCTATTTTTTTTTTTTGGGTGAAATATCGTCGTAAAAATAAATCATTTTGTTTAAAAATAACCTTGAACATTTTATGTTCAATTATTGAAATTGTAACAAAAGAAACAGGAAACGTTGTAAAAAAAACTCCGCCTAATGAGTTTAATGACTCTACTTTTAAATGGAGGTTATATAAAACTTTAAAGAACTTTTGTTACGTAATCAAATTCATTTAAAATTTTGGGGTTTACATAATGAATTAGATGTATCATTTCATATTCATCATATATATTTAAGAATGATTCTAGCACTTCTCTACCGCAAGTTATGCCTATACAATAGTGAGATCTCTGAATACAGTTCTTCATTCGCTGGAAGACTCAATTGAAGGGTTGATAGCGTATTGGAGTTTTGGACACGGAAGGAGCTTTTAGCAATGTCAGACCCAATGATATCCTGTCTGCTATGGATGGTAGAGGGTTGACTTTTATATACGACAATTCAATGGTACGCCTAACCTTGGTAATAGAGGTTTTTCCCCTTAAGCAGGAAGGAGTGTTCTCTCTCTTTAGTGAAATTTGCCCTGTTGGTTGTGTTGAAAAATAGAAGGATTGAAACTATTGCATATGCGGACGTACATTTTTCGCTTGTATGTAATTATCAATGAGTGCACGCAGAGAAAGAATATTGTTGTACATTCTTAAAAATTTTTTAACAATATTATAGTCACAGTAACTATCTACATGACTGTAGTAACCATAATATAATTAACTAACGATTAACATGATTGTATCAACTATATATATGGTTACAGTAAACAAGTATATGTTTGTGACAACCATTTTTATGATTAAGGTTTTACCATATTATGTTGCTCTCGGCTAATTGATATCATAATCTGAGAACAACATATTATGATATAAAGATTCATATGAATCGTAAGTTAACCATATTATGGTTACCACAATCATGTAGATAGTTACTGTGACAATAATATTGTTAAAAAACTTTTAAAAATGTTGAAATTTTTACTGTAAACATGCACAACTATATTTTGTCTCTGCGTGTGCACTGATTAAGTGGAGTATTTCTTGTGGTCTTACAGTATCAATAAGGCCAATTTGGCCATATTAGGCCAATTAGTACTAATGGTTTACGGTGAGGCCAAAAAATATAGGCTCGTGCTTTGATAAGGTCTCCGGTATCTCCAGGATCTTGGAATAATATGACAATACACATAGGAATGTGTACCTTCTACATTTTTACATGCTTTTCCACACTTATTCCTAATAGAGAATTGTCTTAGTAGATCCCGTCTACTGATGGCCAAAACGGGATATTTTTGGTGTGGCTTCTTCATTGAAGGATATGGGAAAAAATACTCTTTCTTGTTAAAGATGCGATTTGGCGATTGACCTTTTGCCATATATTCATGCAAAAATGCAATCGGTAGTAATGGTTTAGTATGTTAAACGGGTTACCTACCACTGGACTTGAATGAAATACAATGAACTTTGAGCTGAGGGAATACAGCATTTGTCTAGGCTATTGGAATACTATGAAGCTATGAGTATCGATTACCGCATTTCCTTCATGAGTAATTCTCCACAGTTATTCCATATATAGATATGTGGCTTAGCATACTCTACCTGCCTGTCATTAGTTTGGATACTGATGGCTTGAAAAGGTAGAATAGGGTTGTTAGTGACTTTTTTTATTTGAAGAATACGGGATGAAATCTATTTCTTTTCTAGCATAACTGATGCCTTTACTGTGCCTTTTACCCTTCTTTGTGTTCTTTTCGTGTTTTTCTTTTTTCAAATAATGTTGCCCTAAAACCCCGAAAATATGCTACATGTTTCACATTCAATTTTATCAAAGACACCACTATTTAAACGGATTTTACTGTTATTGTTTTTTAAAGATCGTTTATGTAAATGAATAAGTTTATGTATTTTATGATTAAGGCCCGTTTTCTCAATGTATCGACAAACTGTCTGTTACTAAATGTCGACATAAATTAATTAGGCCGATAAACTGTCCGTTAAAAATTTTGGCTTTCTCAATATACCGACAAAAAACATTAATTTCTGTTGGCAATACCTCTCAAAATAGATGTGAAAGGTGGGAACCCTGCCTGTACGATAAATAAATAATTGGCAGATGAGGTCGGGTTAGCTTTGCGATAGAATAGAAGCAAATGAGACATTGAGAAAACCAAATTTCTTTAATCGGCAGTTTTTCGTTGGGAAAAAAGATAATCACCTAATGAGAAAACGGCCCTAAATGTGTTAAAACGGAAGCAAAAAGTATGGCTTTAGAATATTAAGAAGCAACATAATAGAAAATTGCATAAATGATAATGGTTTTTGTTCTGTGATCGTTAAAAATGTAACACATTACAAATATATTGGCAAAATGTCATAAAAGAAAACGCCATTAGTTTACAGTTGTAAAAGTTCTCGCGTCATTGCGTCAATGATGCACAAATTTACTGCATTTACGAACGCACCCAACTTATTGTGTCAACTATTGCAGGACACTGCATCTTAGGAACGCATGCAATGAAACTAGGGGGCTTATTGTGTAAATCGATTCGAATTTGTATGCTTTATAAATGAAAATTGGAAAATGTTTTCTTTCGAATTTAATAACACTATAACTCCCTAGGTCAACCGTTCAACGAATAATAAGGAAACGGTTTCTTACCTCTACCCAATGCCCGGCTCTGCTCACTAAGAGGGCCAGGTGCTCCAACATTTAAAGCTTGGAAGAGATGTTAAGGAAGAATCTCACATGCATCTCTTTTTTCATATGGATGGCTCGATATGGAAATTATGAGAGTCGATAGAGGGAACTGTTGTTTACCCCTTGGGTGTTACTGGATGGACCACATGTAAAAGCTGCTAAAAGTGGCTGACTGGGTTCCATAACAGTACAAAAATACAATTTTTAAGTTTGAGTTTTTTATACCCTTCACCTTCGTGAGAAGGGTATATATAAGTTTGTCATTCCGTTTGTAATTTCCACAATATAATTTTCCGACCCTATAAAGTATATATATTCTGGATCCTTATAGATAGCGGAGACGATTAAGCCATGTTTGTATGTCTGTCTGTTGAAATCAATTTTCTGAAGACCCCAGATATGTTCGGGATCCAAAACTTCAATAATTCTGTCAGACATGCTTTCGAGAAGTTTCCTATTTAAAATCGGCAAAATTCGTCTATAAATAACGGAGATATGAGCAAAAATCCGAGACAACCTATTTTTGGCCTATTTTTGATCTATATCTCGATTACTAAGTCATAAATATAGTCAATATGGATATCTAATGATAGATATTTCAAAGTCCATTACAACGATGTATATTAGGCTATAGTAAGTTGGAGCTACAATGGGTCAAAATCGGGAAAAATATTTTTTAACCCGAATTTTTTTTCACAAAAAAAATTTTTATTAAAAAAATTGGAAAAAACTTTTAAAAACAATTTCGAAAAAAATATTTTTAAAAAAAATTGTTTAAAAAATTTTTTTTTTTTTTAAATTTTTTTTTTAAGTATAATCTGGTAAAGGGTATATAAGATGCGTCACAGCCGAATATAGCTCTCTTACTTGTTAAAACTTATATTTGAAAGCGAGTAACTTTTGCGAGTGATTTGTTTAGCACCAGTATTAATGGACTACCTTTGACCGAAAATTATGATTAGATTAGGGAAAGAAAGAAATACCAAAGAGCTCTGCTTCACAATGCTGAGAAGAGTTGTATGTGTCCAAAATCAAATTGCAAGTTTGCTCAAAATTTAGATTTAAAGAGAATAGAAAAATTTTCACACAACATCCATGAAACAATCTAAAATTTATGATCACGGCACTGAGATGTAATTCCATTAGAACTCCATTTTTCTCCAGAAAATCTACAAATCTATCTGGCTCTAAAATTCAACTGTTATTCATTCTTAAGCTCAACAATTTTAAGGTCAAAGCTTAAGAACAACTTTGAAGCAATAATATGGGATGTTCGCCACCTGAAACCTATCAATAATTAACCGAATCGTAAAATGGAGGTCTTTACAAAATAATTTCTAAGTTATGCAGTCGGTAAGTTGAAGTCATTGAAAATTATGGTCTTCAGTAATTATAAGACATTAACAAGCGAAAAGTTGTTTGTTAAATTTCTTAAATTAACATGTTGTCATACATTCAATAAGGTATTTTAAATTCGACCATTTAGCCATAAAAATACAGAAAAATATCCAAACAAGAGGAAATTAAGGTGTGTATGTCTTACTGGCTGAAAGTTGAGGGTGTGTTTTATAGCTGTTTTTGACACATTAATAGAGAGTATTTACTTCTTGTTAATCCATCATTTTTCGTAATTGCTCTCTCTCTCTCTCTCTCCTTCCTACACTCATTTACTATGTAAACTATTGAAGCAAGAAAGAGTCCAATATATAGAAGTAAATAACATAAAAACACATATTAAACTTTTAATGTCTGATAACTAAAAATATACTTGAATTTATTTATTGATATTTGTTCATTAAACAAAAATTTAAAGATTTTATTTCAATTTAGAAACCTAGGTTAGTTTTATGTTTAACCGTTTCCGACACGCAAAAATAAAATCGAAAACTCGTGTTGAATACTCATTCACAGTGTGTAATTTTTTTACGCATTTAACACGTGTCTGAAAGTCGTAAAAATCGTAAACATTTATTTTTGCTTCGTTGTGCGTCCTTTCTTGACGAGAGTGAAGTTTAAGGATACAAAATAATAAAAGAAATACTGAATGAAATGTCGTAAAAGTTTATGATTATTTTTGTCATGTTTTTGTATTGTAATGCTTACAAACACTTTTGCTCTTCCACTGCTGCCACTGTTGTCTGGATGGGCTGAGCTGAGCTGGGCTGGGCTGAACTGGTGGCAGTTGTTGTAGTGTCAGTTAACTGTCAAATTGAATTTGTTTAGGCTAAATGTTTTTGTTTTTTTGTTGCCGCTTCCTTTCCTCTATGTATTACATGTGTATGTGTGAGTTTAAGCTCTTTTTATATCTATTTTTCCAACCAAAAACATAAAGTTAAGTAAAGAATCCAACAGGTTTTTGTATTTTTCTGTGCGTTAAGTGCACTTCCGAAATTTTTAAGTTTTATGTCGTTTTTCTTCTTTTGTTGTTGTTGTTGGTGTTGCTGTTTTTGCGTTACCGGAAGTTGTAGTGTCATGCTGATATTTGTAATTTTTAACACCATTTTATTTATGTTTATGTCTCGTGTTGTTGGGTTTTTTCTTTTTATTTTATATTATTATTAAACTTGTCGGTTGCTGTTGTTTCCATGTTGCTTTAGGTCAAGAATTTATACTTTTTATGTTGATTATTTATTTTATTTGACGTCTCAAAGTCGAGGTCAAATTTTATGTTCTTTTGCAGACAAACAAAAACATTTGTTTTTTTTTGTTGTCTTGTTTGCTGCAAAAATCGATTTTTTGTTGTCAAAATGATGAAAGAGTCTCAGCCAGTTTTGTGTGTTGTTTAAAGTCAGAGATTTAGGACTGAAATATAGTTAAACAAATTGTTTTGTCATGTTTTCCAATTTGTTTTAGTAAATTTGAGGAAAATTTAAGGAATATGAGGAAATAAAAAAAAACATTAGAACATTTGTTATAACTTAGACCAGTTTATAGCAGACTTAGAGCCACAATATTAATAAATGACAGTTGTATATGAAATTTTAGAAACTGCAACATGACAATGTTGTTTGTCAATATGCCTAAATAGGTCTGACAAAAGTCTCAATTGAGATCCTTAAATTAACGAAAGTTCCTCAATTTAGTAGGTGATGGATCGGGTCTACGAAGCTTTGTTGAACAGATGATGTTCATATTTGCTTATGTGCGAAACATTTTGAAATTGGGCTCTTTGTTAAGAGGAATACGGGTACCATGTGTCTAAATTGATTTTGAAATACAAGACGGCTTAATTTAAGGGAGCATTTACATTATGACTTTAAGTCATGACTTAAAATCATGGGCTTTTTTTGTAGTAGAAAATTGTGACGTCTAAACAATTGAGCTCTTTTCTGATTGGTTGTTGATACGATTATATGCCGAAAAAAGGCAAGCATGGTTGAAAAAAAGCAACGTATAAATGCAAGGAGATTTTCGTAGGGATTTTAAAAGATAAACAAAAAAGACATGACTTTAAATCAAAGTGTAAATGTCGACTAAGCAATAAGTTTGTTATTATGTTTGTTGTTGTTCGACCTACTACATATGTAAGCTATTTTGAATGATAATAAATCGAAAAAATAGAGTCGATTACTATATAAAAATAAATCGATCAATGGTAAATTTAAACGATTATTCAACCTTACATCTCAATTTTAAATATAAATTATTTTAAATGTTAAAATAAAAAAATAAGTTTTTTTGTGGAAATTGTTATATTATATATTGTTACGAATTTGCAATAGCGATTTGAATTTAACGGTCGTAACGACTGCCTGTAGCATTCAAAATGTTTATAATCACGTCCATCAGTTGAAGATTCTACTTATCAACAATGTTGATAACATGCGGTTATTAGCATTGTTTATAAGTATGGCAACACTAAATGCTTAAGCTGCTAACATTGACATCGAAAGCTCTAGAATTCGAACATACTAGTTTGTCCATTAAGAGCATTGTGGAAGATTCACAAAAGGTGGCGTATGTATAAATAGTGGCAAAGGTTGCAGTCTTGAGTAGAGTTTATCATAGCCGCTGATATATGTATAGGGTCTATGACATAAAAATGTGAAATTTTTTAAAATTTTTAAAGTATTGGCCATTGTTAGCTATGACATTTTCTCAAATTTCTGGCAACATATGGATTCCGCTCTAAATGAATCTGAATACTCTGTTCTGAAGTGAAGCGTATCCCAGAGAGAGCGTTCTGGATCGATCGAAACAAATTGTAATCGTACGGGAAACTGTCTGGAATATAAAGCGGATGAGGCAAAACGTCCTAACCACTTTATTCTAAATACTTTTTAACAGGTATTGCAACATGTCGCTGAGTGTTGTCATGATGGATTATTACGGTTTCATGTCTTTCCTGGTTGCTTGCTTCAAACGAATGATGGTATGGCCAGATTTCATTTGCTCCCACCAAATACCTTTGCGCCATGGATACTTGGTTTTGGTGTCGATTCGGCTGGTTGGCCGGGCTTCACATATGATCTCTAATATTTCGGGTTATCCATTTTTCATCGCAACTTATGATTCGGTGCAAAAATTATTTTCTTTAATAGCGTTCAAACATAATTTTGTAAATCCAAAAACGTTTTTCAAGGTCTCTCGCTAACAAATTTTCTTGCGTTTGCTGCTGCTCGCCAACATTTTGAAATTTCTGATTGAGTAGCTCCCAATGATTTTGCAAGCTCTTGTTGAGTTTGACAACAATCTTCATGAAGTATTTCCTTCAATTCTTGGTCTTAAAACTTTTGTGGCTGGACTGGATGATATTTGTATTCCGTGTCAAAATCGCAATTCTGAACCTCACAACCATATCTCGCATGTTGAAACCATAAGCTTTAGTGAGCAATAGATGTGCTTCAGTGGCACTTTTTTTTTAAATTGAAGAAGTAATGCAAAACTTCCCGCATATGACGATACGTTGTTACAAAATTCGACATTTTCGAATTGAAATTATTCGATTATTCTCTAAAAAATATTCGATTATTCGCCACAAAATATTTGATTAAATTATTGAAAAATAAGAAATAACTACAAATGAGCAGATTATGACCTAAATATAAAATGAATAATAGCAAATTTAAACGAGTATTCGGTTAATTTTTGAACTAAAGTCATCTTGACTTCTGTTTTGATCGTACAAATTTCATAAATTTTTATTTTTAAATAAAAATTTTAAATATTTAATAAACTATTCGATTATTATTCGTTAGAAGAAAACCATTAAATTGTTGAAAAAATAGTGCAGTTTTTCAATAAAATTATAATAAATTATAATTAGGTGGCCATGATTTGAATGATTATTCGGCTATTCGAATATTCAATAGAAATACTCGGTTATTCGCCACAAAATATTTCAATAAATTGTTAAAAAATATAAAGAATACCTGAATTGTTTTTGAAAATAAAAATTGTAGATTTTTATTAAATTATTCGATTATTCGTAAAAATTATTATTCGCCAAAAATTCGATTAAATCATTGAAAAAAAAACTTTCATAAGTTCTAATGAGCAGATCATTACCTTAAAATAAATCGAATAGTCGCGAATTTTAACGATTATTCGCTAACTAATGCTACTTTTACTTGTTTTTTTTTTGTCATAAAAATTTCTAGAATTTACATGAATAAAAATAAATGCATCTGAAATTGTTGTGATATACAGTGGCGAGCAGAAGTGAGTGCATGTTAACGACTCTGACTTTCGTCATCCATAAAAACAAAACCATACAAGCAAATCAAAAATATTTTTTAGTTTTATTTTTATTATTTTGTTCGTAACAAATAGGAGTAAAGAAACAATAATAAATGATATGATTTCAAAGAGTTTGGAAGAAAAAACGAAAATAACCCGCATAAACTCAATTTTGCACGTTTTATGAATTGCACCTATTTTCGAACTTTCACTTCTCTTATCAGCAGAAATCATGCAGATTTACCTTTATGTTTGTTGTTATCTTATTCTCCTTGCTCGTAGAGCAGTTTAAAATTTGTTTCTTGCGAATTAATGCCGATTTTGTCAATTACTATCATATTTAAAATAAATTGGTGATTTTTTGTATAAAAATTACAAAAATATCTGAAGAAATTTAAAATAGTGTTGTGTGCCTGACCGAGAAAGGCTGTTCTTCACATACTATTTCCGAAATACTTGGTATTAGTTAATCGGCGGTGATTGCAGCTCGAAAGAGACGAAATGTGATTCGAAATCGCAAGTCAAAGGTTGAAAAATATTACTAACGGACTCAGATGCTCGAATAATGAGGTCCGAAATGAGAAAAAAAAACACAAGCTGCGAACACCAAAGTGTGTTTCTCAGGCAATTAACAAAAAAGTAAGCGATTGGACTGCTAGAAGAGTTTAACTACTTTAACAGTTTGCTTCACATGGCGTCTTTGAACACATCTGACTGAAAACGATTAAATTTGGACTCATCAGACCACATTTCCAATCATCAATGGGCCAATTTCTATGCTCCATTGCTAATTTCAAGCACGCTTTAACATTCTTATCGGACAATGCAGGTTTGATTTTAACAGTTGAGGCATATCCGATATCATGGAGCGCTCTTCTAGCAGTCCATTCGATTTCATTTATGTTAATTGCCAGAGAAACACCTTTTGGTGTTAGCAGCTTGTGTTTTTTTCTCATTTCGGACCTCATTATTCGAGCATCTGAGTCCGTTAGTAATATTTTTCAACCTTTGACTTGCGATTTCGAATCACATTTCGTCTCTTTCGAGCTGCAATCACCGCCGATTGACTAATACCAAGTATTTCGGAAATAGTACGTGAAGAACAGCCTTTCTCGGTCAGGCACACAACACTATTTTAAATTTCTTCAGATATTTTCGTAATTTTTATATAAAAAATCACCAATTTATTTTAAATATGATAGTAATTGACAAAATCGGCATTAATTCGCAAGAAACACATTTTAAACTGCTCTACGAACAAGGGGAATAAGATAACAACAAACATAAAGGTAAATCGCATGATTTCTGCTGATAAGAGAAGTGAAAGTTCGAAAATAGGTGCAATTCATAAAACGTGCAAAATTGAGTTTATGCGGGTTATTTTCCTTTTTTCTTCCAAACTTTTTGAAATCATATCATTTATTATTGTTTCTTTACTCCTTTTTGTTACGAATAAAATAATAAAAATAAAACTAAAAAATATTTTTGATTTGCTTGTATGGTTTTGTTGTTATAAATGACGAAAGTCAGTGTCGTGAACATGCACTCACTTCTGCTCGCCACTGTACACCCAATAAGCACCAAAGCCATTTTGTTGGAATTTGACTTGAAAGCAAATGTAATTATGTTTCAAACTTAAATAATATTAAAAAAAAATTAAATATTTTTCAAACAAAAAACATCTGGCTTTATGTTTTCTTTTTACTGGATAGTACTATTGATATTAAGTGTAATATAACTATAATTCAATTGCTTGATTTTAGTTCAAGGCTTGAATTACACTTGCTTTCAACTTGAATTCCAGTACAAATTCTTATTGGGCAATTTAATTATTAATCGTGAAGTTGAGATTTTTTGCAATAAACTCTCAGAGTTTTTAAAATTTTTGAATGACTATTTAAAAACATTTTCTTGATAAAACTTTAGTCCATTTTACTGACTCAGGGAGTATTTTTTTCAAGTTTATTTCATAATCTTCATTAAAAAATGTATTAATTATTCAAATCACTAAACTTGAATTTAAGCGGTTTAGCCGGTACATTGATAATATTAATCTTAAAGATTTCTTCAGTAGGATAATCAAACTTGATCTCAAAATTTCTTAACAATCTGGCTAATACAGTTTCCAACTCCAAATCCACAATACGTTTCCCTATGCAAATGCGAGGACCAAAACCAAAAGGCAGATAAACAAAAGGATCTCCTTTGCTGGCAGGACAAAAATTTTCAGCTCCAGCTAAGGCTTTAGAACGTAGCCAACGTTCTGGTAAGAACTTGTCAGGCTGTTGAAAATATTTGGGATCTTTTAACAGTAACTGGGCAGTCATGGAAACGTCAGTGTCAGCGGGTACACGATAACCACTCAATACAACATCTTGGCCAGTAGTGCGGAAATTGCCGGTAGCAACGGGATATAAACGCAATGATTCCTTAATACATGCTCTTAAATAGGGAAGGTTTTTCATATTTTCCTGGTTTAAAGGAGAATTTTTTTGAGGCAAGATTGTCAGAAGTTCCTGTCTCAGTTTCAGTTGTTGTTGAGGATTTTGAGCTAATGTCAGCAGGCAGGCGGTTAAAGCAGAAGTTGTCTAGTGATAAATAATATTTATTTATTTAGTTTTACACATCATTTCATACTTACCGTATCTATGCCTGCTAAAAATATATCCATAGCCATGGTAGCAGCTATTAAAGGATCTTTGCTAGCCAATCTCTCCAAAATACTTTTGTCATGTTCTGGCTTATTGCTGCCCTCCTGCTCTAATCTTTTCAAAGCTTGCTGAACATAAGTCATTGAGAGTTCGTTAATTATATCCAATATATTAATAATCTTTTTAAATTTCGGCGTTGCTATAACCTTCCACATTGAAGGTTGCATATCTAATTCCAAGAGTAGTTGAAAGAATTCTTCCATATTGTCTATTATAATTTTGGCTTTAGGATGTGCCTCACTATTCTCCAACATATTTAAGTCGGTATCTAAAGCCACCAGACCCACAGCATCCATAGTCCAATATTTTATATATTCTTCGAAATTTTCCGGAACTTCTAGAGTAGCTGGATCTCTTATACGTTTTATACATTCAACAAATTTTAAGGCTACTTGATCGGTTTTTGGTAGATACATTTTTATAGTTTTTGGATTCATCATGACTGGATTGACAGCAGAACGAAATTTAGACCAGTTTTCGCCCTGTCTTTAGAAGAGTCAAATAAATATGATTTAATGTGTAGCTAATTGCTATAGTAGAGAATTGCTAAAAACTTACTCTGCTACCAGGCCTACAGCATGTTTGAAAATATCCTTTTTCAGTTCTTTACGATGATATTGTATTATATCAAAACCTCTGCGCATGGGATATATGCCTTCCGTACGAAAAACTTGCTGATAATCTTTGGGATTGTAAGTAAAAAGAACATCACGTTTGCCAAAAAGTCCCGGCACCAAAAATATGTCTCCATACTGAGATCTTAGTTGGCGATTGAATTCTATAAAGGATTTTTTATAAAATTTTCCTAAAAAAATAACACGAATTTAATTAGTTATTAAGAAATGGTGTGCCATTTAATAACTTACCTCCCGGCATAAATGCCCTTAGTAATTGATATTTAGAGGGACCCGGTATGCTCTCAAATGTTTTGCCAGTCAGCCATTCCGTATTTGGTGTTTTATTCAGCTTTATAAATTATTATTTAGTATAATTAAAATATTTATTGTATAATTGAGTTAAATGCTTACATGAAACGCTGTTGCATATGGATATGCATAATTTACACAACCTTGAAGTTTATTTTTTATTTGGCCAAAATGCGCTTTAAACATGTTTTTATTTTGTAGAAAATATTTAATTTATATTATCGAAAAACTATTAAAAAACTGCAGCTAACCCAGCTGTTTGCACTTTAAAGACTGCCAGACAACTGATTAAGAGAAATCACCAAAACAATTTATTTGTTTTGTAATACAATTTCAGATAATGAAATGAAAACATATACTGTGAAATTAACTTGATTTTAAAATAACTTCTTATCAACAGCAATTGCTAACATTTTCTGTTATTAAAGTTTAAGTTTTATTTAAATGTTACAGAAAGCTGTATCACTGTTATCAGCCGAACATTTATGCGATCATATACTGTTAAAACTTTATTTACACTATCATTATCAAAACGCCTGAAGATATGCTATTATATTAATTTAACATTTAAGTTAATATGGCTGTTTTATAAAATGTTAATATGGCTGTTTTATTTTTTGGAGTAGTTTGCAACAATTTTTTAACAGTAGTTATTTTTATAATTCATCATTAAATTTTTGTGATCTTACACAATACTATTTGTACAAAAGACTAGATAGATGCCGAATAAGTTGCAGACAGAAATTGTACTAGATATAACTTGAGCTAAGGCTGGGATTAGGAGTGGTTTAAGAGCCTTCAGCAACTTGTCGTGTTCTTTAAGATCGTCTTGTATAAATAACTTGTCACAGTATTTACAAGGACAATGAAATAACAAATTGACTGGATGACTCATACAGTACCCTTATTAGGCCCAAAGTAAGATTGCTTACTGCGGTGTCACAGTTTGTTATGAACGAAAATATGGTATTTATTAAATATCAAAATTATGGGTTAAAATTTCATTTATCGCTCTTTGCCAACATTTGTTATAAGTTACATTTGGAGCTTTTTTATAACATGAATTAATTTAATGAGTACTAAATATCAATTAATCATTAATACCAGTCGTATGATAAGATTTGAATGTAAGTAATTATGATATTGGTTGTATGACTTAAAAATTGCGGGATTCACAATAGATGGCGTATCTTTTGAAAGCGGTTTTTGTTTTTAATCTATATCTATATAAATATGTAAATGTCTTTGTAAGTTTGTTTGTTTATTTGTTTGTTTGAGCATCACGCCTAAACGACTGAACTGATTTTATTGAAATTTGGAACGTAGATAGATCCTTACTTGGAAGCGTCAATAGGCTATAATTTTTTTCAATACTTGGACCAGAAAGGGATAACAGGGGGAAAACCGATTTTTTTTAATAAAATCCTTACATATTTTTCTTACTACGACAGGGGTCAAGCTAGTAAGTTATATGTCATTTTGAAGAGTACATATCTATCATTTATTCTCACTTATTTATTGAACATTATAGTGTAAACAACAAAGTTTTTTTGTTTTGAAAATGTCGAATTTAACACCAAAAAAGCGTCATATGCGGGAAGTTTTGCTTTACTTTGGGAGCTATTCAATCAGAAATTTCAAAATGTTTGCAAGCAGCAGGATTTGTCAAAAAGCAGAGAAATAGGGTACCATACGAATTGATGCTGAGAAACGATTTTGTATGTCTGAAATGCTGCTTGAACGCTATAAAGGAAAATAATTTTTTCACCGAATAATTACTTGCGATGAAAAATGGATCCATTGCGATAACCTGAAGCGTAAGAGCTCATATGTGAAGCCAGGCCTACCAGCCGAATCGACACCAAAGCCAAATATCCATGGCGCTGAGTTAATGCTCTGTATTTGGTGGGACCAAAAGGGTCCTATTTTCTGACATTAAACCCTAATATTTCATCATGACAACGCCGTTCTTAGGCCTAACTCGTTGCATAAAAATCATATAACTAAATTTATAACTATTTGTTCTCAACCGTTACCCTTGATAGATAAATGGCCATCATCTTAGTGGGTTAGTAGTAGATCGACTTTAAGAAGCCTTTTAGTCTGTGTCTTAAGAAATCTTGTAAAGTGATTCATATGATTTGTGGTTTTAAAAAATATTTTTCACAGACTTTCTTTAACTCGTCCTTTATCCAGGGTACTTCCAAGTCACTGTGGATGTTCGTATGTCTTATGTACTATGGTGCCCCCATCATGAACCTAATAATTTTACATTGGGCCCTCTATATAAGATAAATACTGATATTTCAGACCGTTCGCCACAATTGGATTCTATATATCAAAATTGCTTTTAAACAGGACTACTTTCTAGTCAAGGCAGAGTTTTGATAGGTCACTAATTAACTAGTGAAGTCCTTGAAGTAATTTCTATAGGTCGTCACCGAGTAATTCATTTATTCATTGATTATATGCTTTGTGTGCGTTTATCATCAACAAATGCAGAAATCTAGCGCAAGTTGGCTAGTCGAGAACTCTCTCGTAGTGTGTCGTACCAAAATCATTACAATTAACTCTGAGGATAGACTACAGTAATTTATGAATACATGGTGGCAGTAACCATTTTTTTTTATTTTGGTACATCGAGTAGTATATTTTTCACTTCCTCTGCTAACGATATTGTTTTCAATTTATTGGTGCTTACTTCTTTCGGAATCTAGCGCAAATAAGGAATAAATATGAGTCCGCAAAAGATGTTGAAGCACAGATATATGAGCGCTGCCAAAAATATCGCTTCAGTTAGTGAAAGAGTGACGGATAATCCGAATTTGTAGATTCCACGGTGTTCTCAACAATTGGCCCTATCTTACAGCTCTTTATTGTGTATTTTGCATTTGGATTTGCAACTCCATCCATATAAAGTCCAACTCAAGCAACAACTGACCATTCACAACGCCGTAGATATGCTGATTGGGAGCTAGCGCAAAAGCCTTTCTGAGTGTAATTTCACGTTTTGGCGATGTCAATGGGCCACCAAGATCATGCGATTTAACACCGTTAGACTTTTTTTGTGAAGCTACGTCAAAGACTATGTCTACACGGTTAATCCCCTAACGTTGGATCATTTGAAAACCAAAATCCCTCAAGTTTTCGCCGAGATACCTCGAAATCATACTATTATGTGTGCTTTATTTAACTTTACTTTTGAAACCGAAAAATGGATAACCCGTTATGTGTATTTCTTTAAGCTGATGTGGACGTAAGTTGGATTATGTGTTTGGAACATGAAGATAACCTTTGTCTATGAAGATGAAATCATCTTCTTGGAATGATGATATATTTGAAATTCGTTGGATAAAAACCTTAGAAAATCGTGTTTGCGCAGTGTCTATTAACCTATTGGAAGAAATTAGTTTGAATCAAGCACCACTCTGATGAGTATAAAGAATATAAAACGGCAGTTCAAGAAGTATCATTTCCACTACATATTATATTGGAAGCTAAATCTTATGGAATAAAAGCATGTAGTATAGTTTTCTAAACGAAACAATTAACTAAAATGTTCACCTATGAAAGGACCTTTGGAGGCCGTTGGACACTATAAAGCTAAGGCTTTAAGAAACTTCCACGGCTTCAAAGCCAAAAAATCCCCTATGAGATAACTTCAAAATATCAATACAGTTATAGTATGCTGCAATTACTAAATCAAACAAAAACTTCCTTCATCCTTTCACATCCACCTCTCCCAATACAACAGTAACAAAGCTATCATTACAAAACTCCTCGAAATGTCATCAATGAAAATACTCCAAATCACATTGACACCCTCTCAAATGTGATGAGAGCTGAAGAAGAAAATATAAATGTCTTCCATATGTGAAATAAAGGAAACATGTACATCATCCACTTCAACTTCAAGAAGAATTTTTTTCTTCGCATTTAGCTCATCGTCTTTATATTGTCATTGTCATCTGTTTTGGCACTAAAACGTATGTTAAGTGTATAATTTTTATAACAAAAACTACCAAATACTTTTCATTGATGGTAATAATATTATGTGCCATTTGGTTTATTTAAGTTTTTATACAACTTTCAACAATCTCGACGATGGAATTCTTGTCTGATTTATACAAAAGAAGAAAAATAAAACAGTCAAGTACTTTAACAGATATGTGTACTTGTCTCAAATGTTTTGTTAAAGATTGTTATTTTAATGTGAACAACAGAAAGTGTAATATGATTTTTTTAAGGAGTTTGAAATTGAAATCAAAATAGTTGAAAATTGTGCAGCATGGAATTGTGGTAAACAGTTTGAGAAGCTTTGTGTTTAAGATTTTTTAAAGACCCTAAAGATATGCTTTAGTTATAATGTTAAAGAATTTGTGATCACATTTATCATATTATCCACTATAGAGAACAAACATGCACAAATACGCACCTACGGCTTCATATTAACATTTTCCTTCCATTTGTAACAAATAACAATATGGTTACTTTGACCATATGGAAGATCTAAAATAATATTATTTACAAAAACTTTAAAATTATGCTATAAAATCTATCTAAATACATTGTGTGGCTGGCTCCCTTGTTCCCTTTAGAGAAAATAATCTTTAGCACACAATTTCAATTTTATACGAATTTTCCTTTATTTAATTTTAAAATTAAATTCACATTCCTTTCCACAAAGGATATCATTTTAATGAATTCAAAACCCCCAAAGAAGAAGAACTCACACTGATGAATTAAATGAAATGCAGCCAAGAGAAGAGAAAGAGCAAAATAAAAAATATATATTAAATTACAAAAATGAAAAAGAAAAAAAACACCAACAAGAAAAAGGAACTGTATACAAAAAAGTAAGTCAACTATAGTGCGTCCCCATACAAAAAAGCACTCACACACACACACAGAAACAAATGAACAAATAAACCAACACACATACAATAGCAAAAGAAACGCCGTCATGCATACATTTCAGTGACAGGACATGATTAATGGTTGTCATTGCCAAACAAAACATAAAAAATTGTTTTTCTTTAATGTAAACACACACTTACACTCTCCCATATAGCAATGTATCCTTATTGAGTGAGTGAGTGTGTGTGTGTGCTCACAAACACACTCACATACACAATTATTCATATATACACAAAGAATTTTTATCGGATAAAATGCAATGTTACTTTTGTTGTTTTTGTTTCTTGTTACCATCACATCATCAATGTAACACACTATACTACCACTGCTACACTTGATGATGTTAATGATGGTTGTGAGTTATTCCTTACAAAGCGTGTACCCGGAATAGTTAAACGTCTTGAAGTTGTAAGCCTCCTTTCTGATGGTGGACTACTTCAGCGACATGATTGCATACATTTAACATACTTTTCTATATTCGTAATTGATATCCTTTTATACTTTTTTAATTGTGTAACTAATTTTCCAATGACGAAATATATGAGTGACAAAACCATCTGAATATGGAATGTGTGGATTAAAGACCAAAGGCTACCACTGAAACGATAACAGGTATATCGATTTTGTCATTTCATTCGTAACACATTGATATATTCGTAACATAAAACTCTCTAAAGTTCATTATCTTCCGTGACCCACAAAAATTCTACATTTTGAAAACAAAGTTTAAAATTCCAGGGAATATTGTACCATCTCATCAACTTCGATACTGTATGGATTGCAATGAAGCAAGTGTTCATTATTTAAAACAGTCCTGGAATATATTCATAAAACATTGATTTAAAATTGTCCTTGATAAAAGGCTATCTCAAAAACTATATCTTTCATTTTCCAAAGATTTTCCTCAAAAATAAACCATGATTTCAACAATTTTTAAAAAAATGGGCACAACCCCGTTGCAAGATTAAAAGTATCTGAAATAAACTTAATTTCTCCTATTTAATATTTAAACAGAATGGCAAACACATTACCGCATTAAGATTTCCCTTTTTTTATTGTTATTTTTATAAATAATTGTGCAATTTTCATAAACTTAGTCTTATATAAACCCTAAGGACTCCTAATATTGATCAAAGAGCATTATTTTAAAAGAATTTCTGCGCATCTGCTATAGTTTCTACGAACACTATTCAACCTGGCCTAAAGAAGACTTCCAAGATTCGATCCAGGCAGAATTCTCGTTCTTGGAATTGGATTGGATCATCATAAGATTCATGCACCACTTTTCTTTCCATACATTTTCCTTTGAGTTTCAAAGGCAGATTTCGAGATTTAAATTGAATGCCCACAGAGTTAAACGCGTGAATTCAGGAGATTTAGGTTGGTTACAGTTTCATCACATTCATGCAGTAAAACAATATGCGTTCTCAATTGTGGAGGTAGAGTGTTACTCAATACCGGATGGAATCTTGGTGGTGTTCGGTGTATGACTTAAAAAAGCGGGAATTACAATACATGGCGTATCTTTTGAACGCCGTTTTTGTTTTTAATAACTTAAATGTCATTTTAAATGTACATATCTGTCATTTATTCCCATTTAGTTATTGAACATTATAGTGCAAACAACAACGATTTTTGGGGAGCTAGTCTACCAGAAATTTCAAAACGTCTGCAAGCAGCAGGATTCATTCAAAAGAAGAGAAATTGGATACAATTTTGTATGTCTGAAATGCTGCTTGAACTCTGTAAAAGAAAATCAAATTTGCACCGAATCATTACTTGCGATCAAGAATGGATAAATTTCGATAACCTGAAACAATGTCGAATTTGTGGCCAACAAATCGTCAATCCATGAAGATTGTTGTCAAACTCAAGAAGAGCTTGAAGAGCTACTCAAGCAGCAATATAAAAAAGCAGTGAAAGACAAATTTGCATGTGAGAAATGATCTTTGAACGCTATAAAATAATCATTTTTGCACCGAATCATTACTAGCGATAACAAAAGGATCCATTACGATAACTCGAATCATGAGAGCTCGTACGTGAAACCAGACCAACCAGCCGAATCGACACCAAAGCCAAATATCCATGGCGCTAAGGTTATGCTCTGTATTTGGTGGAACCAAAAGTGTCCTATCTATTATTAGCTACTAAAATCTGGCTAAAACATCACAGGGAACCTGTAACGAACACAAGTGATTCGTTTGAAGCGAGCATTGGCCGAAAAACGCTCAGAATATGCGGCAAAACATGAAACTCATTCCACATTATGCAATACCTGTTACAAACTATTTGGAATGAAGGGTTTGGAAGTTTTACCTGACCCGCTTTATAATCCAGACTTTGCCCAATCCGACTTCTATTTGTTTCGATCGAAACAGAACGCTCTATCTGGGATACTCTTCACTTTGGAACAGATTATCCGATATTGGCCTGATCAAAAGATGAGTAGTTCTTTTGGAGCGGAATCCATATGTTGCCAGAAAGATTGGAAAATTTCATAGCTAACAATGCCCAATACAATGCTTAAATTATTGGAAAAGACAAGAAAATAGTTTGAACCATTTGCGATTGCTTCATAGCAGGTTTCTGTGAGTGAATGGGGATATCAGCGGCGTAAACAATGCTTTTTGAAATGTAGAACTAATATAAAAGTCAATTTTTTCAAACTCTGTCACATGCTCAAAACGACGAATGTTCTCAATTTCTTATTGAAACCGAATTCAACATATATAAGGCGGGTGCTTGATCGCTACAGCTACATCCTGATCTGAATTCCGCTTGATCATGTTTATAATAGGTTTACCTCTGTTCAATATACGCCTTTCCAGAACTTTACATTATAACGCTTAGTAGCTATTGGACGATTGGATTTTTGGCATAAATCTTCGTTTTCCATGTGAGATAGAGCCAGGCATCGTAAGCAAGATCTTGGAAAATTTATTCCTTATTCCAAAAATTATGGAAACTTCAATTCTTTCTAATAAATGCATAACTAAGCATTTTTATTTTTGTTCATTTTATTTAATTTAATTTCTGAAACATATAGGACCTTCCTTTATTCTGTACTCGATTTTAAACGTTGTATAACGTTGTCAAAGTGTAAATTGATTAATTAGCATTAAAAACGTTTGCCGTGTACAACCTTTGTCGTAATAAAAAAAAAAAAAACTGAATGCGTTGGTATTGAACTTTAAAGCAGTCGAACGTACGTAACGGTAATGAAATTACTATGAATATTTTAACCAACAATAAAAAAAAAATGTTGCAAAGAATGAAGTAGTAGAACTAGGAACAAAAAAAAAAAAAAAAAAAAACTGAAACATTAGTGTGCAAAACAACCATTTGACAGGATAACACCACCCTCTATTAACAAAGAGCTTGATGATTTCGTTGTTTTCTCCAGAGTGTGTGTGACCCTGCATTTGTTGTTTTTTGCGGATATTGATATCGCGTTTTTCATTTTTGTTGTTGTTGTTGTTGTTTTGCCATCGATGCTTGTTTTGTTATTGTAGTTAATGTTTGTTGTTGCTGCTCTGTTGCTTTGTTGGTGACATGGAATTCCCTAGCAATTTTGAAATTGCGTAACCTTTCGTTCAGCCATCTCTGTGCGAAGACTAGGAAGAGCACAACAGGATACTTGTAAAAGCTACAAAATCTACACTATACTAACGAGTGGATCGATTGATAAGTGATATAAGGCAAATAGAAGAATTCTTCCAAGTCAGCATTATGAACAAATGCAAAATTGTAAAGCAATCCAATAAAAAATATACACGAAATGCTATAAAATTTCGAATTGACAATATAACAAGACCTTAATTTTGAACTACGCTAATGTGTGAATTGTTTCAAAATACTCAAGTCATTATGGCATTGGATCTTCAAAATATTCATTGATGTGTTATATTATAACAGACAATGTCCTGTCCAATGTTATGCCGAGTTATTTAGGATTAGGGTTATAATCTAAAGTATTGTCTCATTTCACTGACATTTCAGCACTTTGACAGCAGCTGACGCATTACTTATATTCCAGCTTGAATTTGGGTCTTGAAGACAATATCTGAAGATATTCAGAGATTTCAGCAGATTGTCAATAGCTGACACAATTTATATTTGAAGACCATATGAAAATATTACAAAAAATACATAGTAATGCTATGTATTAGGAAGGATCTTCAGATAATTTTAGCACTTTGTCATTAGCAGACACCGTTTGAATGAAGTAGTCGAAGTTGAAAAATACATTAGCCCGAGGTTCAACACCTGCCGATCACATACAAAATTTTAATAATTCATACATTAGAAACAACCGGCTGGCTCTGTCGTATTGACTTTTGAGAATGTCAGGAGCAGTCGTCAGTGCTTTTGTAAGATAACGGTAGCAAAGGTCATGTCTTCCATTCCAATTTTAATGACTTCCTACTCATTTAATATCATTCTAAATGCAACCACCTTGTAGTTTGTTTAGAGGGTCCCGCCAAAAAAAAAGGTCGTTTAAATTGATGATTATACTTACACACAGTGCCACTGTTGCTGTTGCTGATGCTGCTGCTGTTGCTCTTAGCTCTCGTACTCACTGGCAATGCCACTGCCAATGTGGTGTTAATAGTATTTCGTGTGCTACGAAAATATATTTCCAATCTTGCCGCGTTAAAATAAAATTTAATTTATTATTTCTTTTTTCACAAAGCATTGCTAATCGAATTGCGTTTTAATCAATTGAATTGAAAATTAGAAATAATGATGAAAATGGGATTTAAAATTTACGCAAACAAACAAACACACACACACATTAAAAGGCTATATTCATGAGCATGGGTGATGAATGTGTAAACAGTCGGTGTATATTCTCGTACTTCATAGAGACAGTAGTTCTAGAAATGTTATAGATTGCAAGGGTGGGGTGCAAAAACAACACAGTATCATCATATTGAATAAATTTAAGACAACAACGGTTTTTCTTGATGTTATTAAATTGAAATAGACAAACAAAGTACATTTGTAGTAGGAAACCAAGTTTAGATATGAGTATTATCTTTCTTTTTTCATTTTTTGATTTGCACAATCAATTCTTATCTATTTTTCAAATAAAATAATGCTAACCATTTATTTTGTTTGGACGCCGTTACTTTCGTACCGTAAGTATCTTTAAGTTGTCGTCCTGGTTCTCCCATTCATGGTGTCTGTCTGCCGGTGTTGTGTATATGAGTTTAGAATACTATCTGCTCGCATGTTGGTAACATTCATTCATTTGTTCAAAGAATTGTCTTGTTATGTGAAACTGTTTAGAATGATTTGCATTATGACTAAAACGAATTGTTAAGGTGCGGTTTCTTTGAGTCATGTTAAGCGATTTTATACTTTATTTACCATTTCAATGGTCCTTCGTCGGTACCCTGGAGATTTTCAGTTAAATTCAATATTAGAGGAATGTAAGCTAACACAAATGTAAAGTGTGATTCATTTAGATTTTGTTTTTTTAAATTTTAAATAAAACACTTCAAATAGAATTTGTTGTCGGAATCTTTATCATTAGCCGAAAGAACCATCCCTGAAATATACGTTTTAAAGATATTTTCATTCAAATGTTGTCCGCGACTACGTTGTAGGTGGTCCATGCGAAAGGTTGGAGAAATATTGGAGAAACTATGTTGAAAAATAAATTGATTTTTTATCCAAAAAACTGACTTTTATTCAAAAAGTCACAGACTTATTGACCCGCCCTTGTACAACGGTTTAATTAGAACTTTATTACATTAATAATCGGAAACATTTCTCCTAACTATTGAACCATTTCATTGCAAACTTCGTTTGCCACATACTCTTCCTCAAGTAGGGTATAGCCTGAATAAAATTCTATAAAAAAACCATCCTCATACTTTCTCTACAACTACAAGAAATCAACATCCTTAACGAGCTTTTAGCTGTGACTTCTCTGTTACCAATTCATTCAGAGAAATGCACTACATATTCAACTTGTTCTACCTTAAAAGGACAATATAATATCGAGCAATAAAAAGAAAGTTTTGTTTACTTATTTTTTTTTTCTTAACTTTGGTACATACAGCAAAATTGACATTTATAGTTTTTTTCTTCTCCTCTACTCCCTACCGTTGCTGTGCTCCACCGGTCATTTGTTTGGTTTTCATGAGACTATTGGTATTCTTACTTTTGCAATAGAGGTACAAACAATATTTCTTTAATAATGCAAAAACTATAAGAAAGAAACATTTTCGTTCGATAAGATAACCTGCATTGAATTCACTCATTCATTTATTTACTTATTTATACTCTTGCACTTTATATGTTTGTATTTCCGTTTTGTTTTGCAAAAAAAAAGGAAATGTTACAGAAAAATTGCTAACAAAATAAATGATTTTTTTTCTGTTTTCTCATGTTTTGTGACAAAGGAAACTAAAGTTTTTCTTTGTGAAGGTTTTCTTTCTTTGCTCATATTAAATTTATATGACAATGCATTATTTATAAAATTTAATAATAAGAAACAAATAGATTCGCATATATTTTGATTTGGAAGACAATTTACTGGGAAAGAGTAGAGATTAAAGCATTAAAATGTTAGAAACAAATGTTAAATTAATTCTTACAGAAATGTGTTTAATTATTCGCGTCTGATATTGGTTATACTTACTTTTAGAGTAAGGAAATATTCCTCCACCGAATCCGAGTAACGTTTTCGTTTTTAAAATGATTTCACATATTATGGTGTCAGTAAATCGAATACAAGCACAATTCGTTCGATTTGCTGAATATCATTCGAGTTACAGGGACGTAGTTTAAATAGTTTAAATAAAATTGGGTGTATGATTGGAAAATGTGGGAATTACTCAAGGAGAAATTTCAAAATGTTTGCGAGCAGCAGGATTCATCCAAAAGCAGGGAAATTGGGTACCAAATAAATTGAAGCCGAGAGACTTTGCAAGATGATTTTGCATGTCAGAAATGATCTTTGAACGCTACAGAAGAAAACCATTTTTGCACCGAATCATTACTTGCGAAGAAAAATGGATACATTACGATAACCTGAAGCTTAAGAAATCGTACGTGAAGCCCAACAAACCAGCCGCTATCCCACATGTTGCAATACCAGTTAAAATGTATTAAGAAAGAAGTGGTTGGGAAGATTCGCCTCACCCGCATTATAGTCCAGACCTTGCCCCGTCCGACTACTATTTGTTTCGATCGATGCAGAATGTTCTCACTCTGGGATACGTTTCAATATGGAACAGAGTATGCTACATTGGTTTGACTCGTTCTTGGCCTCAAAAGATGAGTAGTTCTTTTGGCTCAGAATTCATATGTTTCCAGAAAGATGGGAGAAGGTCATAGCTAACAATGGCCAATACTTCATATTGTACAAATGTTTCAAAATAAAAGCTAAACATTTGAAAACAATTCCGCATTTTTAAGTCAATATATCAATATATTAATACATCAATATATCAATATATCAATATATCAATATATCAATATATCAATATATCAATATATCAATATATCAATATATCAATATATCAATATATCAATATATCAATATATCAATATATCAATATATCAATATATCAATATATCAATATATCAATATATCAATATATCAATATATCAATATATCAATATATCAATATATCAATATATCAATATATCAATATATCAATATATCAATATATCAATATATCAATATATCAATATATCAATATATCAATATATCAATATATCAATATATCAATATATCAATATATCAATATATCAATATATCAATATATCAATATATCAATATATCAATATATCAATATATCAATATATCAATATATCAATATATCAATATATCAATATATCAATATATCAATATATCAATATATCAATATATCAATATATCAATATATCAATATATCAATATATCAATATATCAATATATCAATATATCAATATATCAATATATCAATATATCAATATATCAATATATCAATATATCAATATATCAATATATCAATATATCAATATATCAATATATCAATATATCAATATATCAATATATCAATATATCAATATATCAATATATCAATATATCAATATATCAATATATCAATATATCAATATATCAATATATCAATATATCAATATATCAATATATCAATATATCAATATATCAATATATCAATACATCAACTTTATCTTGCGTTTTCCTTTACTCGTGGTCTGGGGAACACTTAATTGTCCATGGTAACTTGGCAAAACAAACTGAATAAACGGCAGCCAATTCAGCTTCAACAATATGGTCGCTATCCACTATCGAAGTTTAGAACTCCATATTGGAAAACCCTTTATTTAATACACAAATACTGTACTGTATAAATTGTATTTACTTCAAATATTTTATAAAAATTCAAGTAGCTTTGTTGATTAATGGTGCTTGAAATTCTAAATATGTATATATAAAATACAAATAATTAAGATAACAGCAGCTAAAGATCAATATCCGTTAGTAGGCGTGATGATAAAGTAAAGAAAATACAGAAATACAGCATAACGCCCAGTTTTGAAACTTGAACTAACGCTTACAAATTGACATTATCTGTTAAAGAACATGTAGAGGTAACACCTACAACGACAGCCACTACTACTACAGCAACGATAACAAAATCTACTCATTTACTAATGACACTGGCAAAATTTGCCAAAGTACATGCTCAATTGACACGTGACATGAAAAGTCATTTAGTTTTGAGAGTTTTCAAATGGACGGACGCACCCAAAAACACAATTCTACATACATTTATACATACATGTGGACGTAAAGCAAACATGTTTTCTCATTATCTTTGGAAGAGCAAAACAAAACATATGCAAAATATGTATGGACGTGTATGTGTATTTGAAAATAAGTTAAGTATTTGCAGTGAAATGTATAATTTTGTATATGAATTGTATTTGAGTATGATGCTGATGATGATAATAATGTTGTTGTTGAAGTTAATATGAAGGACACATTTATAGCAATATAGTAGTTAGAGCAAAAAAAAAACGTTCAACATTGGAAACATGTCAAATTTTACCAAATATACCAAGAGTCTATATTTCGTATGCTTACACCCACAGCCAAGGCAACGTGACAACACATCCTCAAGTACCCCAAAAGGTTTAAGCAAATTATATGTTAAAGAGTCAGACACATCCTCATTCTACATTCCACTCTCCATACCAAGTACCACTAAACTAATAATATTGCTACTAAGATGACAACTGAACCAAAGAACATTACACTGCACCACACACCGTCAGCCAGAACCTGTAACACCCAGAAAATGTACAACAAATATACTCATACTCATACTACATGCTAATGTTATGTCAAATTGTGATATTTGAAGCAAATACAAGAACATGTCGATACGTTTATAATGTGCTGCCATTTAATACTGGGTGGTGGTAAAACATTCGATACTGGTCGGCTGACCTCTCTACCAGCACCTTATGCATCCCCCAGATATACTTACATTCTGCTGGACATTTGCGTAAATGTATATGTCTATTTGTACGATGACGTGCCTTGGCCACCTACAAAATTTGCTTTTACACTAGAAAACATGTACGAAACATTTTAGACCAAAGCAATATTCCTTATATTGGAAACATGTGGCAAAATAACCAAAAATGTCATAAAATACTTAGACATCAAATGACAAAAACAAGTAGTAGGTGGGTTTAAAAAGGAATTCATAAACATACGCACATACAAATATTGCATTGCATTACAATACAATACAATCTCACATATAAATGTATAGTAAGTACATTTGTATGGCAAAAGGTTCATTTCATGCGATGACCATTTGCAAGAGAGATGTTGTTAAACAAACGTCACTCCTCTTGCCCCAAATGAATGTCTAGAAAATATACCACAGTTGTGTATGTATTGGTTTAGGGAGAATAATTTCTTTGATTATGAAATTAAACTAATTTCATTTTGAAAGAAATTTTTTAAATGTGGTTGGGAGGACCATGTGAAAAATTTTCGTTGAGAAATTTAAGGAATGCGAGATGGATTATTATGACATTTGATACAATAGTCCAACTCAACAAATTTTTTGTCCAATCGGATAGTGTTAACCCGTGCCTGAGATTCCTAATTTCTCTGAATCTTTTCATTCCCAAAAACCAGAATATTTTTCAAATTATCATTCGAAACTCATTAATGTATATTTTTATTTAAAAGAATATATTCGTAATTTGTTTTGAAAAAACTTTTTTTAAATCAGAATGTACAGAGAAAAAATATAGTTGTACATCTTTACCATAACCATTTCAACATTTTTACAAGTTTTTAACAATATTATGGCCACTGTAATTATGTTTATGATTGCGGTAACAATAATATGTTTAAGTTTACTATTCACATCATTGCTTGCTACATTTATATGATTGTAGTAATTATGTATATGTTTGTGGCAACCATGTTTATGATGTAATACTTCAACATATTGTGTTGATCTAGGATTATGGTTATCACACAATGACAACAACATATAATTATTCGTCGTGAACATGATTGCCACAAACATATATGTAATAACTACAATCATATATATAATGGCAACAATTATGTGAATGGTAAAAAAAACAAATGTTTTTTAAATTTATTAGCGAAAAAAATTTTAGGGCAAATTTTTTTTTTGTAATTTTTTAAATAAAATTTTTTTTTTAACTTATTTGAGAAAAAAATTTTACAACAAACAATTTTTTTGGTGAAAAAAAAATTCGGGGTAAAAAATATTTTTCCCGATTTTGACAAATTGTAGGTTCGACTAATTTTGGTCTTATATACGCCGTTGCAAAGGTCTTTGACATATCTATTATTGGATATTCATATTGTCTATATTAATAACTTAGTTATTCAAATATAGATAAAAAAATAGGCCAAAAATCGAGGTTGTCCCATTTTTTTCTTTACATCTCAGCAATTTGTGGGGAGATTTTATCGATTTTAAACAGCAACCGAGGCGGAAGAATTCCCGATATATTAGTGCATGAATCATGTATGTAAGTTATTTGGGGGCTACGGAAAGTTGATTACAATATACAGACGGACATGGCTATGTCGACTTCGCTATCTATAACGATCCAGAATATACTTTATGGTCGGAAATGAAAAATGTAGAAATTAAAAACGGAATGACAAACTTATATAGTATAACCTTGCCACTCATGGTGAAGGGTTAAAAAAAGGTACGCTGAAGTACACACATTGCTCACCACATTATGGTAAATGTGTCCCATCGATTTCAACGTGCGAGAGATGGTTTGTTCGGTTCAGAAGTGGTGAGGCCAGCCAAAAAAGTTAGAAGGCCGAGAATTGAAGGCATTACTCCATGAAGATTGTTGTCAAACTCAACAAGAGCTTGCATAAAAATTGGGAGCTACTCAATCAGCAATTTCAAATTGAGGAGCACCAATCATTACTTGCAATGAAAAATGGATCCATTACGACAATCCGAAGCAGCCAAATCGACACGAAAGCCAAGTATCCATGGAGCTATAGAAATGCTCTGTATTTGGTGGGAGTAAAAGGTTCCTATCTATTATGAGCTGCAGAAATCTGGCCATACCATCACAGGGAACCTGTACCTCACGCTACTGATTCGTTTGAAGCGACCATTGACCGAAAAATGCACAGAGTATGAGGCCAGACATGAAACCGTAACATTGCATTATGACAACGCTAGGCCACATGTTGCAATACCTGGTAAAAACTATTTTGAATGAATTGATTTTTAGAAAATTTTTAATTTTTTAAAAAAATTTGATTTTTTGAAAAGTAGTGATTTTTACAAAAAAAAAGTTTTTCTTTTTGCAGAAGAAAATTTTTTTTTTTTTTTTTTGTAAAATTGGTGAATTGTTGATTTTTAGTAAAATTGTTGATTTTCAGAAAAATTTTAATTTTACGTTCAATGATTTATTAATTAACTATTTAAGCGTTGATTTATTTATATCATTATATCATCATGTTGGTTTAGGGAATTTCTTTGATTATGAAATGGAACTAATTCATTAATAAAAAAACGTTCTAAAATTTGATTCATATATGTGGTTCGAAGGACCATAATTAAGTGAAACTGAGCCTATTTCTAAGGAATTATATTTAGTAATTTCATAAGTTCTGGTACAATTATTATTTCCCCTACTATAAGAAATATACTGATCATACACACTTTATATTTACACTTTTTTATAAGTTACATTTATACTTCATTTATGCATTAAAAGTTCTTGGCTTGCACATTGTAATACATAACTGTTTTGAATATCTCCCCTGATTATACATGACTTGATGCTTGGGGCTTACAAAAATCATACCGGAGTTACACATGATCTTGGGTATCGTGCCGTTAAAAATACTGGTGGTGTATATCTAGATTTGGTCGACCCAACAGCAAATAATGTCGCGGGAAATCAATTTCTTGCTTACAAGAATCATACCGGACAAGCAAAAATCAAAAGCACTGCTTTGTCATTACGTTTACACATGGAGTGGAGTGTAGTCTTTCAACAAACAAAATGAAAAGTCTATGCTACGTCATCTCGACAAGCATCGGAAGTGGTGGCAAAAACAACTCAAAACTTGGTTAAACACAAATTTTTCCCAATTCTATTTATACTGATGATTGACCTTCTAGTAGTTATATGGATTATAAATTGTGGTTTGTTTTAGCGAGCATGGTCTGCACTACATGTCACCCAAATTTGAAATCCATAAAGCTTACCCAGTGGGTATTATTTTGCCATTCTAGTGATTTAAACTTAAAGGATTTAGGGGAAAACTTAATTTTTCTCAAATATCTTAAATCGTTTATATATACTTAAAACTTCTTAAATACTGTGAGGAAATTATACTCAATCTGTGATCAGTTATATTTTATTTTTTACTTTTTTAAAATATAAATACAAATTTGAACAGTTTGAGTCATATCTGTACCACAAAAAAAAAAAAAATATCTGTCACACTACTCAGAGTAGCACTTCTCGAAATAAGAAAAAAGTAAAGAAAACGCCATCTACTTGCTTGAAAATCTGGTGGCAGTTTAAAATCGTTAGAACTTTTTTTTGCCAACAAAGTTCAGCCAACAAATTCATTCAGAACGATCGTGTTTGATTTTACAATGGGTGGTTAGAATTTTACAGTTTTTGGTATCAAGCTGCCTCTTTATATTCAATTGTTGCATCTTACAATAAAGTTAAAGTCCTGTATTTAACTCAAAATAAAAGCCATTGGTTATACATTCTAAGATAATTTTCATAACAAGACATTACTTATTTCCCTAACCAATAAACAAGTATATTGTATACCTTGCTATTTACGGATGATAAACTGTAACGCCTTCTGGCAGTATTTGATACAACTCTATTTGTTGGTGTTTCTGTATCTGTAACTTGGCCATATAGTAGTTTTTGTTGATGTTGTTGTTTTCATTTTTCGATTAAACATAGAAAATTTTCAAAGCAATTCAAAATACAAGTATGTATTATACAAACATCGACATACAATATTACATACTTACACACTTACAAATACATATAGGAATATACCCAAAAATAATAGAAAACATATCATATCACAGTTGGTGGGTAGGACGCTAATATGTCTGCATGTGCCAAAAATTTGACTTTGATTTGCAATTTATTGGCAACACTCACATTAAAACATGTTACATACACTCAAACAAATGCACACAATATATACATACAAATATGCTATCGCCTCTCCTTCCTCTCACCCATCTATATGTCCGTCCGTCTGTCTTTCTGAAAATCCCTTCAGTTCTCTTACCATTTGCATTTTGTCAAAATGTGTCTCCATAATCATCTCATCTCGTCCACATGTGAACGAACGAACGAACGAAAAAAAGGAATTGTTCAAAATTGCGGGTGGGTTGTTTTAACAACATGTTTTAGACCATGTTTATCTACAAAAAATGTTTTTATTTTTTCATATTTTTTTTTTTTGGAAAAAGCTAAAATATAAAACTACAAATGAAGTCGTTGTTTCTAATATTAGCAAACTGTTATTTTATATCATGTCGATGTCCATGTCAGTTTATTGTTGTTGTTTTAGCTGTTTCTGTTATTGCAATTATCGCTGAGATTTATTGTTTTTTTGCCAATACGTCAAAAATTTTTATGCGTTTTTCGTAATGTGTTCTGCTGCTCTGTTTTATTTTGTTTTTTCTTTTTAGCTTTTTGTGAGTTTTGATAATTTTGAGTATATTGTAGTTTGATTGGGTTGCAGTTTTATTTGTTTTGTATAATTTTATGGCCTTTGTGTTACAATGTTGGCACTATACTTGCACCATAGAGTTTGTTGCAGCTCAAAGTAGTCGTCATTTTTGACATTATGGATAACGTTTGTAGTATACATTTTCAAGATAATTAGGACATTGGTTCGTTTTTTTTCGGTTGTAAATTATGACATTTAGAGTGAAGTTGTTAGTTGAAGGATGTTAGAAAAGACATTTGTAAATTTAAATTTCAAGGAGAGATATAAGATAAATTCAATATCTTTTTTCATAGGCAAATACTGGAGTGCCTGAAAGATTTAGTCGGACTTATGACAGTCCCTTATAAAATTAACCAAGAATATCTATTGTGTCTAGAGGAAAAACTGGAACACTTATCCTTAATTAGGTCTCAGTATATGGATATACCATATATCAATTGGAAACTTGTGCAATTTCAGTGAAGTTCTTAAAGGTAGAATGCTGCTTATACCACAAGAACTCTCCAGTACTGAAACAGGAATAATATGATCTCCCTTCATATATGCACGACTGACTGGCTGATTAGATGGAAAGGGCTGAAACTTTCTACACATTAGATGGAATTATTTCCAATGTCCGTATATAATTTTTTAGTCTTCACGGCTAACAGGAGATAGGAGAAAGTATCTACCTGGAAGAAGAAGGATCAGACCTTGTAAGAATTAACAAAGGATAAATATCACATTCACTGTATCTGGGATGCATTGCACAATCGATTTATAATTCTACTTGGCCACTGGCCTTGGGGGTTCATATGTTCGCAGAATGCGGAAACGCCTTCTTTATTACTGCATTGCTATATGTATGTCCTCATATACGCACAACTGAGTGGCTGATTTGATCAAAAGGGCTGAAACTTACAACACATTAATTGGAAACATTTGCAAATCTGTATATCAGTGTTTAGGCCTCATGACTAACAGGAGATAGGAGAAAGCATCAACCTGTTCTGAAAGAAGAAGGATCAGACCTTGTATGAATTAACAAAGGACAAATATTACATTAACTCTATCTGTGATGCATCTGCACAATCGATTTATTATAGTACTTGGCCACTGGCCTTAAGGTTCATATGTTCGCAGAATGAGGCTTCTGCTGAAAAAGAAACACCATCTTTATTACTGCACTGATATATGTATGTCCTCATATACGCACAACTGACTGGCTGATTTCATTGAAAGGGCTGAAACTTACTACACATTAGTTGGGATTATTTATCAGTGTATAGACCTCATAGCTAACAGAAGATAGGAGGAAGTGACGACCTGGTCTGGAAGAAGATGGATCAGATCTTGTATGAATTAACAAAGTATGAATATCGTATTTCCTCAATCTATTTATTATATTACCCTAAGGCCAGAGGCAATATGCTTGCAGAATGCGACTTCTGCTGGAAAAGGAACACATTCTTTGTAACTGTATGGATATTGGAGAATTCAGATAAAGTGTTGAACAAATCGACCTTCAGTCGATTTATTTCATAACGATTCTGATGAAGAAATAAATAAATCTAACATTCATTCCCTAATGCTCTTCCAAGTAAAAGAGGTAGGACGAGGTGTACTCTTTCTCTCTAGCGGCTAATGCCGACCACATCTCTTGCTTAATTTTTTCCTTGGGAACATAGGGCTTCTACAATCAAATTCCAACAAATTCTATCATTACAGATTTATTTAATTTCATCAAAAGATTTGTAAACTTTCTTAAGTTCATTTAAAATTGTTCTAGGCCATGTATTTTTTTGACAACCGAAGCGCCGACTTTCTTGGGGATTCCATTCTAAGGCGGCTCTCATAATGCTGCCAGTAGTTTTACGGAGAGTATATCATATATATATCTCCATTTTCTTCTTGTTATTTGACGAACTATTGGTTCTTCCCTTGTTAGCCTCCAGAGCTCTGTGTTTGTGATTTGATTTGGCCAACATATCCGACATATTATACCTAGACACTTGTTTATAACTACTTGGAGTCTCTGTGCTATTATGTTTGTCATCAGCCAAGTTTCGCTTCCATAAAGCTGTGTAGATTTTAAGCAAGCATATGCGGATCTTCGTGTTTTGTGATATTTGTAGAGCCCTCCACGTTTAATTTAACAGACACATCTTCCTCCACACCACCATCAATTGACATCATGCATCCCAGATAACAAAAGTGATTTACAATTTTGATCATCTGGTTTTGTATCCTGAATTGGTTATCGGTGACGTTATAAACTCGCATAGTTTTAATATTATCTCTTCAAGTACCCTGCTTCACCCCAGCGTTTGTGCTGAAGGATTCACTTATGTACATAGCCTTGATGAGGTTTATTAATTTTGATGGTACGCCCTTAGCTCTTAATGCGTGCCATATAGCGCCACGATTTATAGAATCGAATGCTTTTCTAAAGGCTAAATAAAGCGGTGTGCGTCACTCTACAGACTGTTCTATTATGACACGAAGAGTATTTGTCTGACCTATAACACCTTAAATAGTAGTCGGTTAACAGTAGACCCAGTCGTATAGCATGCATTCCTGTGATGCAGTATCCTGTAATAGTTGATCTCCGCATCGTCCATTATCGCACCCCGTTTAGACAAACATTACCTATTGCTAGAATATTTTTGCATTAACGGCCACCTTGCTATCAATTAAATGAAAAATATCTCCAGATATTCGATAATAAAACAGTTTGATAGCATTGCAATATAAAAGTCAGGTAGTGTGAAACAGGATTTTATCCCACATCCTTCAATGAAGAATCCCACATCAACCCTATTCTCCTTTTTCAATCCATCAGTATAAAGAGTCAGTTGAAAGAGTCCCCTTAATAGAAGAAAAGTATGGAGTGCCCAGAGTCCATTAACATCCAGTCTTTAGCCTCACCATACAAGTGATAGCCAATTGTATGAAATCCACCGGCAATCAGTTTAATAATGTCAACAGTACATTCAATGGCGTAGAAATTTACGCTCTTGTTATGAGAATAGCAGTAGTACATGACTCATGGTTTCACAATTGATACTCACGAACCAATACTCCAATTAGTGCCAATTGCTCTCTAGCATTAGCATATCGAGCCCTAACCGCGAAAATAACGTAAGCGCCAAAAATCAAATTTTAACGGAGAGAGTTTTTTCGTTTTTTTTTTAAGTTATGCGAAGGATTTTTTTGAAAGTTAAAATGTAGTCTATTACTGGTCTCATATATGAGATAAATGCATTTTTATGTTAATTTTGTGAGCAACAAATTTGTTTTGGCGCTTACGTTATTTTTACCGCCACTATTACAGTTAGCTGAGACTAAAAAGTGGCGCATACGATAAATGCTTTATAAAGAAGAAATATTTATTTTTTTAAAAATCAGAAAAAAGTTTTAAACTAATATAGTAGGTGCTTAGGAAATTAAGGCATATCTTCTTCATCTGTTACGTTTAAGGCGTCTATAATATTTTGGGAATGTTTTAGGCCAATATATTCGTTATGAAAACTTTGAGGAATACTATTTTTATTGCAAGGACATTTTAAATGAGGAAATTTTTAATTCTGTGTTGTATAGCGAAGGAGGTCCACGGACCGTAGCAGTATTTACATCAATGTCTTGTCCTCACTATTAAGAAGTGAGATCGTAAAATTCCTAACACACGTTTTTCATTAAAACGTTTAACCCAAGTATTATTTGATTTCAATTATATTCATTTGTTGTTAATCTGATTAAAAACCTCGTTCAGGTAGAAGGAATGTCCACATTATGTTTCTAAAACCAAAAAAATGGAAAGCATTTTCAAAAGAGCTGGCAACACATCCGGAAGGAAAGCAGCCCGCTTAACTCAGTGCTCGGACTATTTGGTACGAAAAGTTAAAGCTAATGCAGGTTTAAAAACATACAAGGCTAAAAAAGTTCCTGCAAAAAATTTAGAGGCCAAAAACACTCCTTATCACAATAGCCGTATTTAATTGTAATCATAGTTGTATACAAATTTGAAGACCGCATCGTGCTTAATTTTATTTTCTTTGGAACAAGCTAATCAGAAAATATTTTCCAGTTTGAAAATCAGAAAGAGTCCTCATGTAAACGCTTAAATGCCTCGTAAACTGTGCAATCTGTGCATTTTTACACTCTCGCAAATGAACTGTCAAAAATTTTATGTAAATTCGTTTGCACAACTCCGATAAGTTTGCGCGACAATTTAGTCTCGTGGGTTCATGAAATACGTTGCGCAAATTTTCGCATTTGCACAAATGGGAAACTTAAGCGTTTAAATGTGTACCCTTAGAGTGCTTTAGCGATATAAATTCATAACCGTAGAGGGTTTTTCTTGCACTTCGAATAACTGTAGGCCACTCACTAGTTCGGTTTCGAGTAAATGATTCTATTGTACTGTGAATATAATCAAAAGGCATCATTTTATGACCAGGTAGTAAGCAAATTTGAATAGCTTAGAACAAAATGTTTGATTTGATATTTGTCCAATGAATAGGACTTAAATTTATATATTTTCCCGTTAATTGTATTTCAATTTCTTTTGATTTTCTCTGTAGTACTTCGGCTACTCTTACTTTAATTTATTGCCCCTTTTGGCTTTTATGTCGCTTACGTTATTTTTGCGGTAAAGCAAAAAGGTGAGTGTCGCTTACGGTATAATTGAATTTGCGTTATTTCTGTATATATAAAAACTTTATTTTCATTATTTCGGGTGTTGATGCGCACGACACTTTTCTGTCGATTTTCATTAAAAAGTCAAATTCGGAAAAATGTCGCTTACGTTATTTTTGCGGTTAGGGCTCGATATGGCTGCATAGGCTTTATTTATCCTATTCTGGATGTTGATATACCAGGACAGTCTCCTGTGTAGGATGATACCAAAATGCATTTCATTAGCCTTTATTTTCAGTCTGATTGCAAACACTGTAGTTAATCGATATTGTATCAGATATCAATACCGCTGCAACATCCACTTATATGACAGTTTTCATCGCTCTGTTTTTGAGAGATAATACTTATCTGCTCGAAGTTCGACGATTCGTTAGTTTTGAAAAACTGACTCCTCGCAACGTAGCTCATATAACCCTATTATCAAATACATTAACGATGAATGAGTGTATGATAATGTTGACCTCTGCCCTCCTATGATGTGACACTGTGTCAGGCATTATTAAATGCACATTCTTTGTCGAAGGCTGAAAAACAAACCAGTTTCCAAGTAAGTGATTCATATAGAGGTTATAAAATAGGATTATAAATAAAATAGTTTAGATATAATTGTATATTGGAATCTTTCTTATGACCCGAAAGCAGTATCTCTAAGATTTAATTTATAAAGATAATTTAATTTCGGGTAGTCCAATTTTCAATCACTCTTTCCGGTATCTCGGGAATTACGCGAGTAATGCTTATCGGTGAAGGGTTTTGACTTCATATAACCCCAAAAAATCCAGAGATGTATATTACACGGTCTAGGAAGCCAGGAGATCATAGGTTCGGAAGGCGAAATTAGCGAATTTGGATGATGTACACCATATCTTGTTTGAATTGCACGAAATAAATTGCTCACAGAACACTGCTTTAGAAACGCGGTGTAAGTCTTTCCCTATTGAGTTGTCAAACAATACTGAATAAAAATAATTAGTGAACAAAAAACGAAAGAAAAAACTCTAAATGAATCATCCTATATAAGCATGCTATGATTTATAAATGGACTCGGCGGTAAAGCCATTCTCAAATGAATATCAAGGAACCAATCTGACGTCATTACTGATTACTCTTAAGATATATTGGTTAAGAGTTGTTAATCAAGAACTGAAAGATCTTGATTGCTAAAAAATCTTACGTCTAATCTGCCACCTAAAGTTATGCCAAAGGGGTAAAGTTTAGTCACAAAACTATACTTCGCATGAATAGATTGACGCAATTGATCCAAACTTACTTTGAAAATCAGTCATCGATTCGCGCAACTTATAGAAGATCAAATGCAAAATTGTGTCCAGCGATGAGGCTCATTTAGGCTTAACGGGTTTGTAAATAAACAAAGTTAGCTCATATGGAGTGAGCCAATCCACAACAGATCCTATAGACTCCATTACATTCAGAAAAATGCATAGTTTGGTGCGGTTTACACGCTGGTGGTATCACCGAACCCTATTTCTTCAAAAACGTAGACGGAGCTCGCTTTACTGGCAATTGAGATTGTTACCGCCTTAGGATCAACAATGTTTTTTTTTTTGAAAATATCGATGACATTAATCCGGGCGAGATGTTTCAACAGGATGGCGCTAAGTGTCATACGGCGACCACAACCATCGATTTATTAAAATTAAAATTTTGCGAGAACTTGATTTCGAGAAATGGACCTATCAATCATTGACACTTTGGAGACCAATATTTTTCGTGTTATTCATGACATACGGTCAGCAATGCTTGAAAAGAACAGCTGTGGCTATATTTATGCCTGAAATCATTTTCAAATGTTAATGCCATGCATGATCATTCGATTAAACAAATTTTTTTGATTAAAATTATTTATTTATTGTAAAACCCAAATAGCTAATACTTATTATATTAAAAACTCCCACTTTTATCTTTTGCATTTCGTTTTAAACATTTTGCATACAAAAAATGTCAACAGCATCTTTTGCCTAAGAATTCAAAAGATTTCTTATTTGTATCAATTTGTCATTTCAAGTGATAAAATAAGAACACAAACACACACTTTTAAAATCCTTAAAAAAATAAAATATTTTTTGGAAAACATGTGATAATTTTATAAATTTACTTCCGCTACATGTGCATACATGCACACGTAACACATGAGAGCATACATAAGAAGCAGTTGCAAAAAAACCGAAAAGATTAAATGGATGAAATGAAAGAACAAAATGAAAAAGAATGTGTGAATTGCGTAAATAACACGAAGGATTCATACTCAAATAACACTTGCCACTTTTCATATTTGCCAAGAAAGAAAAAAACACATACACATTGAAAAGAAAGAAACAGGATATAAAAAAAATTCGGTTTAAAAAAAGTATTAAACAAACGGTAAAAAAAATGTTGAGAAAATTTCTCAAATTTTTTTCTTTACTTTTTTTTGTATAATATTCATACCAAAATGTGTTGTGTTGAGGCTGCTTGATGTGCATACATATGAAATGTTGAAGCTTTTGCATGCTAAAATAAATAAAAAAAGTTAAAAAAAAAAAAAATTAAACATTTATGCTGTATGTGTAGAGTAGGAAACTTGGCAGGTTTATGCATGTATGTACGAGTATGGATGTGTAGTGGTGAAGCTACGGCTAGAGCTGCTGTAGCTTGTGTTGTTGGATTTTTGCAGATAAGAGAATTGTCCTGTCAACCGAAATGATATATGTGAACGCGCATTTAAATTGGGCAAACGTAATACTATAACACATCATATAAAATTCCACCTACCTCCGCAGCTCTTTCGTTAACTTTAGCTTCCCCTTAAGCTCTACTGTGCCTGTGCCCCCTTCTGTTCACTTGTCGTCGTTATAAGCAAATTTCATTATATCCTTTCACAAAGGAAAGGAATGAGGTTTTAACAATTTTCTCCTTCTTGGTTTATTGTTACTTACCACTTTTTGTGGCACTGATATTTTTGTTCTTCTTTTTTTCATCTTTTGATTATTTGTGTATTTTTTTTTTCATTTAAAATTTTTCTGGGCAAAAAAGTGAAAAAATAGCGACAGGCACACAAACACAAATGTACAATGGGCCAGAAAACAAACATGGAAGGTCTTTGTGTTGAAAAATTGGTGTGAAAATGCATAAGGATTCTTGAAATGATTGTGGATATTTATACTTGTTAATAATAGGGGTATTCAAGTAGGGGTGATAAAACCACATAGACTTTTTATTTGTAGCAAAGAAGAGCCTCTCTTCTCTTCGATACAAATTCATTAGAGATAAACAAGCTTTGTCGTCCTATTCAGGGAGGAAATTTGTATGGACCAAGTATGATTGGCATCAAGTAATTATTTGCTCAAATGGATTAAATTATTTTCTGTGTAGCAAGCGGGACACCCAAAGACTAACTCCAATTCAAAGAATGTGAATTAATTGATGCCTCCATAGCGATATATTTAGATCTAAAACTTTAATACTATATTTATGTAGCAAACTTTTAATTACTTATGATGCTTTTAAATTAGTTTTTTAACAACGTGTTTTCTTCCATTTTTTAATCAAAATTCTCTGAAATCTGGGGGATGTGCTAGTTTCTATGAGCATTTCACTGGTTGCTTAGGCAAGATCGTTAGGAAAGCCTTTCACAAATAAAAATATAGAGCGAATGAGAATAAAAGACACTCAAGCTTTATTTGTAAAAATATCAAAGCTTAGACAAAATACTGTTACGTTTTAACCTTCTTAAAACGATGATTTATTTCCTTAAAATAAACCGGATACTTTTGATTGCAAATAAAAGCAGTTTTAGTAGTTTAAAATTGTAGCAACTCTTTATTTATTTAAAATCTACAACAACAACCGTGCAAATAGTCATTCAGTGTCTTTATACACGTTTATCAGTTCGCAGAAATGCACACACACTTTATAATGAACAAACTTAAACAGTAGATGTTAACTCTAACAGCGTCTATTATAAACTCAACTCACTACTGCAACCTCTTCCACTATTGATAAACACGCCATCTCTCGGGAATCTTCTACAATGCTCTTAACGGACAATCTAGTACATTCGAATTTAGAGCTTTCAATGTTAATGTTAGCAGCTTAAACATGCAGTATTGCCATACTTACAAACAATGCTAATAACCGCATGCTATCAACATTGTTGATAAGTATAAGCTTCTACTGATGGACGTGTTTATAAACATGATGAATGTTGCAGGCAGTCGTTACAGACCGTTAAATTCAAATCGCTATTGCACATTCGTAACAATACTAACAATGGTACAATTGGCTGGATTTTTTCCAATTCCAATTAATCGCTTACTATCTTTAAATCTAAATAAAACAATGTGTAAGTTAACGAATCTGTTAACTGAATAATTTGTATGAATATTTTTTTAGTAAACTGTACCTATTTTAAGTGTTTATTTTGTTGCTAAACTAAGAAATTGTAAGAAATCGTTTTTAATATTTAACCGTTAGGTTTTTTGATGCTTATTTTAAAACTGATCAAAGAAGAGAAAAATATTCATTCAGTATTCTTATTCTCTGTTTGTAACCTAACTGTTAAATAAAAAAACATTGTCCATTACTTAGTCTAACTATATTTTTTTGCTCTCTTCTTCTTTCTTGTTCGTTTATTATTTTGCTTCAATAATTGATAATTGTAAAGAGATTTGGTCATTCTAGTTTTTGATTTCTACTAAGTAACAATAACCAGTGATCTCTATAATAAAAAAATGTATTTTAAAGTGAAGCAAAATAAAAAACTTAAGATTTATAAAAAAAAGAAAAAGAACACAACTCTTAAAGTGAAATTTAAATTTATAAAAAAAATTAAATAAAAATTTAACGTTTTAAAAAAAAAATAAAAATAATAAAATATTTAAAACAAAATATTTAAAAATTTAAAAAGAAATAATAAACTTAGTATTTAAATAAAAACAAATCTACATAGTAGATAACTAAATAAGCTATTATAAATAAGATTTAAAAATAAAGAAACTCTACATAGTAGAAAAACAAAATAAATATTTAAAAACTAAGAACTAAATTTAAAATTATAAAGAGAACAAAACTTTATAAAATAAAATATTTAAAAATTTAAATTTAAAAATATAGTAAACTTAAGCTAAAAACAAATCTACATAGTAGATAACTAAATAAGCTATTATAAATAACATAAATATTTACAAATTTTGAAGAAAGAAAAACATTATTATTTCAATTAAAATAAAAAATAATTATTTTAAGTTTTTATTATAAAAATAAAAATTTTGTGAAAATAAAATAAATAAGAAATAAAAATAAAAATTTGAAAACATAATATTTAAATTGGATTTTATTTACTAAGAAATATGAGAGTCTTAGCAAATAAAAGAAAATAAAACTTTAAATTATCTGTAAAAGATAATGAAAAGTTAATTTGTATGTGAGATATGTATCATGGAGAATTTGTATTCGTTTCAAAGGCCTATCGATGCCATTGTGTACGGAATATAACATAGTGCAAATGTCCGCCGCGGCTTTTGAGATCCGCTGTGGTTTGTGGCTTATTCCTGCGACTTAAGAAAAGGTATAACGAAGTCAAATGGCACGATATCGGTGGCAGGTTCACATCACCTCCACGTGAGACGACCATGCCCTCAAATCGCTAGGTCATAATGTCCAATGTGGCATGAGCTGTGTGTCCGCTGCGGCTTTACTGAGTGGCGCTCATTCGAAATGTCTAATTTGCCATTACTATGGCGTATAAATCAGGCTGAATTTGACCGATGTTGGCATTGAGAGTCGTTGTGGTTTTTGGCTTATTCTCAAAGCCCTGCGACTTAAGAAACGCCCTAGAAGAAAAGGTATAACAAGGTCAAATATCACTTCACCTCCATGTGAGATGACCATGCCTTAAAATCGCTAGTGCAGAATGTCCAATGTGGCATGAGCTGTGTGGATCGTAGCGCTGTCTTGTTGAAACCATATGTCGTTGGTGTCCATATCATCTAATTTTTGCAAAAAAAGGTTGCCAATTATATTATTATATAGCGCACGCCGTTGTCGGTGAGCCTGGTTAACGTTGTTCTCAAACAAATATGAACCGTTGACGCCGCCAGCCCAAAATCGACTCCAGTGATTTTTTCGGGATGAATTGGACGCTCTTGGATCTCAGGTGTATTGATATCGTCCCAAATTCGACAATTATGTTTTTAGATGTACCCATTCATCCAGAAATGGGACAAATTCCTGAAAATAATTTTAAATAAGCGAAGCGCTCGCCCATTGTATCATTTCCACGTGTCGTTGAACGCTATATAGGTCCATGATTATTTGGCAAAACAAATTGAATAAATGACAGCCAATGCGACAGATTTAGCTTCAACAATATAGCCGCTATCAACTGTCAAAGTTCGGAAGTCCTATTGGAAGACACATTAGTTTGTAAAAAACAATTGCTTTATTTTATTGTTTTCGCAAGAAAATCAAAATAGAGCAAGAAGCTGTCATAGTTTAATTTTTGATGCACAGGAACCTGTTTTACTTTTTTGCAGTTTCGAAGATTACGACACTTGATATACAAAATCATTTGACTCAAACCGGATTAACACTTGCCACCTTAAGTTTGGAAATAAGTACATTTTCAAGCTGAGGATTTTCTGGATCTTTTCAGTTTTTTATCAAGAGGGAGGCGGCAATAAGAATATAAAAGTAAAATCTCTGTTGGTCAACTTATGGTTATTTAATAACCATAATGTGTCCCAGGCCACATTTAAAGGAATTCCCTTGAACAAATTTTCCTCGTTTTGGGAATTAGAGATTTGTTAAATCCTTGTTATGAATTTTTGTCTAACTAGAATAACGTTTACCCATTTCTATCTGCGGCCAAAACAAGTAAATTTTTTTACAGCATTTCCAAAACTCCAGTTTCAAACTTTTTTAAATTTAGTTATCTAAGAAACTAAAAAAAAGTTGTGGAATAGTTTTTTTGGGGTAATTATGACCCAATAAACTTGGAACAACCATCAGAAACTAATTCGCATATTAAGTTTAGGAACCAGGTGCAAAAAGGTGAAGAGTGCCTCAGGGCATTGTGGTCGGATTAGGTGTAAAACAATAAGATGTAAACTTTAATTATGATACGATTTTATTGAAAAACTAATGAAAAAGATACAAAAAGTAAGAAAATATGTTTTACTATCTACGAAGTTACTCATAAAAACAATTATTGGGCATTTGAGAAGCATAAATGAAGATCGCATTTTGAGCATACACACTGTGTTTCGGACTTTTTGCAAAGTTGTCGATATTGTCATAACGTACGTCATTAAGTGTATGTTTTGCATTTTCGCCAACTTTTGAACTTCCTGGCTGTGGATCTTCTTATGGAGTACCAACTGATGGTGAATAATCAAGGTGAATAATTTAATCCGTCTGCCGTTTCTATCTGCCATTCCTATCATTTTTTATACCCTTTACCTGCGTGAGAAGGGTATATTGTAATTTCCACAATATAATTTTCTGACCCTATAAAGTATATATATTCTGGATCCTAATAGATAGCGGAGTCGATTAAGCCATGTCCATCTGTCTGTCTGTTGAAATAAATTTTCTGAAGACCCCAGATATCTTCGGGATCCAAATCTTCAATAATTCTGTCAGACATGCTTTCGAGAAGTTTGCTATTTAAAATCAGCAAAATCCCAGACAACCTCTGAAAATTTCATCAAAAAAAGACAATTTATTGCATGCTTTAACAAAAAGGCAACAAAACGTATGTCTGGGTGTGTGTTGGCTTCACTGCTTTGCGTATTTTTTTTTTTTTTTGGTGTTTGACAAAAAAGCAACAAAACGTACATATGTTTGGATGTGTGTTGGTTTCATTGCTTTGAGTATTTTTTTTTTTTTTGGTGTTTCGTATGGCGTTGTTGTTTTTATACTCTTTACCTTCGTGAGAAGGGTATATATAAGATTGGCATTTCGTTTGTAACTTCTACAATATAAAAAGTTCGTCAGCAAATAAATGTAAAATTTTTAAAAGTTTTCTTGATATATTTAGGATGCTGTACGCTGAAAATGGCAATTAATGCATCCACAAGGGTATATAAGATTCGGCATAGCCGAATATAGTACTCTTATTTGATTTTATATAACAAATAATATAACAAAAAAGAAAAAACTATACAATATATCACTCCGATAAATTTAGTTGCATCCCGCAACATTGCCCTGAGGCACCCCTTAGTTTTTGCATTCTCAACACACTTTTTGTCAATTGTTTAAAATTTAAAAATTCATAGACTGAAATAGAATATCTTACCTTTTTAAAAAACAATATTTCGAATAGATCGGAAGACTAAAAGTTAGTAAAACTTTGATTTAAAAAAAATAATCACGTGCTAAAATTATGACATCACTCACAAAACAGCTGACAGAACAAAAACTAAAAGTCAGAATGTATTTCGACCTTCGAGGGAAACGTTAACAAATCTATAACTAAAGTCAACGTTAAATTGAAAAACAAAATTATAATTACTTTTTGAGATAATTGGTGTTTTGTAATGCATGCCTTGAGGCACTCTTGAGGGTTAGAGGGTTAAACAAATTCCAATAGTTTTAAAATAGCTATTTCTATTTTCATTAAATATATATGCGAGAATAAAAGCCAAACATAGTAAAAGGCATGATTCAAATATACAAGGTTGCTCCACTTCTCTCTCACAAAAATATTTTTGAAGTTTATTGGAATTATTTGAAATTAGTTTTTTGTAAACAATAAAAAAGTCTTTGCCACATACGAAAAAAGGGAAATTAAGTTTAAGAAATATTTAATTTTAATGTGTAATTTATATTTAAAATTTCTTTCGGCTTCTTGCTTTTTGTGTTTTTTCTTTCTTGGAGTCTGTATAAGGGATAGTTTATAATTATTTCAAAAAGGAATTTCTTTAGTTAACATTTTTTTATTGAATTTTTTTATGTTTGCTGTTTTATTTTTTTTTTACTTTTAGTAAACAAAAAATGGGATTTTAAGAATGAATATGGTAGCACGATTTTTCATAATTCCAATAAACGTCAGAACGTTAATATGGCGACAAAAAGAGAAAGTGAGACTACCTTCTATTTTTGTATCATGGTAAAAGGTGTAATTTCTAGGTTTTTTGAAGTTTCAAAAGGATTATTTGAAGAAAAACAACCACGTTTGAATAAATAGTCACCATGATTCTATGAACAGATTCAAAATTTGCCATATTCTTCAAACTTTAGCCGCTATTTTATCTTACTGAATACCTCTACTGCAACACAACACAACAAGTACGTGCCAGCTTAAAAAATACATTTTAAATTATTTTAATTGTATATTTCTTGCAAGAATTGTTACAACAAAATTGAGACTTCAAGATAACCCCTCCCCCCCAAATGAATTCCAAAGATTATCCAGTTAATACGAGCATAAATCAAAAAAAAGAAAAAAATTTGTACGTTTCATTTGAAAATCCTTAGTTGTTGAATTATTAACTCTGTTAATGTCAAATTTGTCACTTAACAAGCAGTTTTTGTGTCGCTGTGCTGCTGTAAAACTTGCTGATTGAGCATTAAATAACAAACATCCATTACCAAGCCATGGATGACATGGGTGGGTTAAGCGGTAGAGGAAACAGGAAGGCAATAACATAATAAACCAACAGTAGTTGAGTAGTATATCAAAGAAATTGTACAAGAACAAGAGAAATTGCAAATGTTTACGAATCAGCATTTTACAATGAATGTTCAAGAGAAAAAAAAAAAAAAACATAAAGAAAGAATAACAAACAAATAGCAAAATCATCATCAGCATTTGTTCTAGGGCACTGAGAACAATCCCACTAATAATTCCTTGAAGTCATCATCATCATCATCGGTATGAATGTATGTATCTACGAGAACAATATACTAACACTGACATTTTAGTGTTATAATTGATGCCATCTTCCAACATCTTTTATTTTCCTATTGCTACTACAACTTTTTTTTTGGATTTCTTCCATTTACTTTCTTCATTTATGCTCAATTTGCCAGTGACATTTGTACAATAACGCCCCCATACAACAATCAAACATACGTTCGTTACAGTTTCAAATTATTCTTTAAAGCTTCAATACAAAACCCAGCAAAAAACTAAATACAATACAAAAAATGTATACATGTAGTTTTTTCTTGTTTCTAACAATATTTACTTTTTTATCTAATACCTAAAAGATAGATACATTTTTTCGTTAATTTGTCTCAACAGACATGCTTGTAATAATAGTCCTGACAAACCCTAGGACGACTGACATGGAACAAAAACCAACATTGGGGTCATAAATAAAATGTTTTTAGCTTAACTAATTTGCCAATAAATTAATGAATATATATATACATATGTATTTATACGTTTTTCTGCTTTGTAATCGTTTATATTGGTTTCGTTTGTGTTGTATTTAAGCGAACGCAACATATCCTGTAGGCTTTTGACCTCCATCCTGCTAACGTTGAGATTATTTATGGCTTTGATGAAGGTCGTACAAAATCTTAATTTCAGTGTGGCATCAAAAATATTTACAATATATCTTTTATATGTTGAGAGTGAGGTTTTGTTATATTGAGCAAATTCATTTGGAACTTATCAAAATATTTTTGGACAAACTCAACAAGGAATTTTTTCACAATCTGAACATACCTAAGGACTGAGATCGAAACATTTGTAACATACATATATGCTAAGAAAAATTAAACCACTAAACTTACAGTTTTGAATCTTTTTTATTTGATTGAAATTATTGTTACAATTTACAAAAAAAAAAAATATTTTTATAGTTCTAATCACTAATGATGAAATTTTGAACTTTTTGCGAAAACTCTTCCATTATGGTTTTTATTAGAGTTTCCAAAAAACCGAAGAATTTCAAAATCTCGGTTTCGGTTTTAAAAAATTGAAAACCGATCGGTTTCGGTTCGGTTTTGTGATAATTTATTAACTATTAAATCAGTTGATAATATAGGAACTGCTAAACAAATTTTAAATTCAAATTTGAAGAGAGTTTACGAGGATAAAGGAAAATTGGTACTTTTTCTTTTAATGTTAACTTTTTTATATATTAAATTAGTAAAAGTTGGCTAATATGCTTCTCAGTAAAGAAATAATCAAGAATAGGGTGCTCAATTGTATTATGATACCAAAAATGGAGAACTAAACCAAACTAAGGAGTACCTTTTCGTTCTTCAAATTTTCAAAATGTTCTATAATATAATCAGGAAATTACTTTGAAATTTCAAACATGACTTTGGTTTAAGTATGAAAAAATGTTTGCTTTTTCTTCTAATGGTACTTTTTATTATAATAAATTATTTTACTTATTGTATATACATAATAGTTGGCTGATATGCTTCTGAGTAAAGAAAGAATCAAGGATAGAGGGCATAATGATATTGAGGTAACAAAAACTATTATTGAAATTGCTATAATAATGAACCTATAAGCAGGATATTAAACACACATGATCCTGACTGAGTTAGAATATAATAGAGGGAATTACAGGTACTTTTTCGAACTAGTAGTACTTTTTGAATATTTTATAACAATGAACCTAGAATCGCGAATTCAAAACGGATAATTAATGTTAATATTTCTTTATTGTAAAGGTACTTTTTGAATATTTTATAATAATAAACCTTAAAATTAGGCACAAATGATTCTGAATGAGTTAGAATTCACGAAAGGTGATTATAGTCTTACCTTTATTTTGTATTTTCTATAATAATGGACACAGAAATATGAAATTAAACATTCTTTATGCTGAGTAGGAATACAAAATGTAGGTCTTTATGGTACTGTTTTTATTCTAATAATATGTCTAGAATGATCTACTATCCACATTACAATGAATCAATAAACATGAAACTAGAGATATGTTTTCCTGAATTAGTATTAATTTACAAAGAGAGACTTAATATTAATAGTACTATTTCTTTCTTCCAATTGAGGTGGCGAAGCGCACCGGTCAGCTAGTACTCCATAATTTTATCGGATATTTGAAAATAACTAAGAGTTTGTTACAAACATTTTGCATTATATAGCCTGCGAAATTTAGCCTGCTACATCATCTGAAGCAATTATTGTAATACAATTTATCTGAGTTTGGATGAATAATTGGATGAAAAAGTTTGTTTCTCATTTCGAAATTTTGAATTTTTCTAGTGAAAATAGATTAAAAGTGAAAACCGAAGAATAATTGTCGGTTTCGGTTTCGGTTTTAGGCCTTGAAAAACTGCGGTTTCGGTTAAAACCGAATTGGAAACTCTAGTTTTTATAGTGCTTTATATCACCTTGTTCGAATAGGTTGTCCATCTCCGTTTAAAATCTACCACACTTTTGGACACCTTTTTTGTGCTCTTCAAATCTCTATTAACAAGAGCCCAATATCTCTCCACTGGACTCAGCTCCAGGCAGTTTGGGGGAATTGCCCCAAAAAATACCACATTATTGTTCTTGTACCACTCAAGACCTTTCTTACCATAGTGACAGGGTGCCAAATCAGGTCAAAAATAAGTGGACACATTAAGAAGTCTTATGAATGGATGCATCTTTTTTTGTAAAAATTCCTTGATGTAAATTTCGGTATTTATAGAGCCCTTTGTAACAAATGTTTGGCTTTTTTGCCGCAACTGCATATTGCTTGCCATACCAAGCACTTTTTGGGAAAGTTTGTCTGATTTTAGGTCCTAAGCTTTTCTACAACATTCCCTCGATCATCTGCAACATAAAAAAATTGACCCAGAAGCTGCGAACAATTTTCCATACGTACATTTCGTCATCCATTATGCAGCAGGTATATTTTTTGTATAAAATTTTACTTCAATTTCCGAGCTCTGTCTATGGCCTCTAAATTTTTAGCAGAGTTCCTTTCAGGAACTTTTTTAGCCTTGTAGGCTTTTAAACCTGCATTGTTTTAACTTTTCGTATCAAATAGTCCGAGTACTCACCAAACCGGGCTGCTTTCCTACTGGAGGTGTTGGGAGCTCTTTTGAAAATGCTTTCTATTTTTTTGGCTTTAGAAACATCATGTGGACCATTCCTTCTACCTGAACCAGGTTTTATATCAACGTACAAGTTCTCCCGGTACTGTCTAATCTTGGAAAAAGTTTGATAGCAGACTTGGCCAACTTTTTGTAGGACCAAGTTGGGTTTTGTTGAAAATATTTAATAATTTTAGTACGAACTTTTTTCTGGTCACTCATTTGAATCAGATTAACAACAAGTGAACATAATTGACATTAAACATAATAACTGACATGCTTTACGCAACAGTGGCCTTTCCTTCCTGATCCAGCGGCTGAACTTTACTCATACAGTGCTTTGGGTTGAAACCAGAAAAATATTTTGAATGAGAATGTTATTTGTGGACATTCGATTGGAATATTCCCAAACGTAAAATAATTATGCTGGGAGTTTATGTCACTTACGAACTGTTTAGATAATAAACTCATTTTCCCTGTAATGTGTTGTTCGGTATAATAGCCAAATAAATACAAATGAATAAGTTCTTCTGGTTGAATGTGTATTGCGTAGAAAACTATGGCTATTAAAATACAAACATCGTTTTAAAAAGCCAAAGACGCTAATATTTCTATCACTGTAGTTACAAATAAAATAATATGATTCGTCTTAGTCTTGCTGACGTTGAAATTATGACGTTTTCCCTTCTTTCTGGCAACATATGGATTCCAAGCCAAAAGAAGTGCTTATCTTTTAAGGCAAAAATTAATCAAGCCAATATCGTATACTCTGTTCCAAAGTGAAGCGTATCCCAGAGAGAGCGTGCTGCATCGATCGAAACAAATAGTAATCGGACGGGGTACGGTCTGGACTATAAAGCGGGTGGGGCATAACTTCTTAACGACTTCATTCTAAACACTTTTTAACGGGTATTGCAACATGTGGTCTAGCGTTGACATCATGGAATATTACGGTTTCATGTCTGGCCACATATTCTGGTAATTTTTCGGCCAATGCTCAATTCAAATGAATCAGTTGTTTTCGATACAGGTTCCTTGAGCTGGTCTGGCCAAATTTCAGCAGTTCATAATAGATAGGACCCTTTGGTTCTTACCAAATACAGAGCTATGGTTATTTGGCTTTGGTGTCAATTCGGCTGTAGCAAACACATAAACTTTGTTGATTCAATTAAGTGTCTTGGTGTGGTAATGGATCAGTTTCTCAATTTTGATGAACATATTGACTTTATTTCCTCTCGGTTAACTTTTGGACTCAGAAGGCTCTACCACACTGGTTTATACTTGCCTACGAGAATAAGGTATACGTTAGCCCACGCTTTGTTAATGTCTCATCTAAATTACTGCATTGAGGTCTACTCTGGTACCAATTTGCACATCCTGGACAGAATCTTTCGTGTTGTCAAGAGAATTGTGCGGTTTGTTTATTGTATTGGATATCATGAACACATATCTCAAGCTATTACCAAATTTCTATCTTGTTCTTTCGGACAGTATCTAAAACTCCGAAATTTAATATATTTTTACAAGATTATCAAATATGGTATTCCAAACTATGTTCTTGGACGATTTATGTTTTCAAGATCTACGAGAAATCCACAACTTATTATTCCGCTTATAACATGTTCTGTTTTTGAACGATCGTTCCTTGTAAGATCTGCAAGATACTGGAATATTTTACCAAATGATTTACGAGTGTTTTCTTTTTCATGTAGTTTATTTAGAAAACGTCTTCTCGACCATTTTCCCAATATGGCCAATTAATAAATTTATAATTTTTAGCTCACTTAAATACTGTCATTTACGAAAATGGTGTGCCTCCACTGATAGGGAGTCTTGAAACAAATTCTATACGTCATATCAAAGAATCAAAGGTGTACATTTCAATTTAAATTCGAATGATTTTAATCTAACTTATTAATTTTTATTTACGTTTTGTTTAACAAATACTTTTGGCTTATTTAAATTTTTTATTAAAAATATGTTTAAAATAATATTCATGTAATATAATGTTAAAATAATATTAAGGAAATAGATGTAATACGTTTTTGGCCTTGAAAGCTTTTTGTATTACAAATAAAAATAAAAAAAAAAATAAAAAAAAAACGTTTTGAAATTACAACTTGAGCAGCTCCCAATGATTTTGGAAGCTCTTGTTGAGTTTGACAACAATCTTCATTGAGTAATGTATCTAATTCTTGATCAACATTTTTTGACTGGCCTGGGCGATCTTTGTCTTCCGTGTCCAGATCACCACTTCTGAACCGAACAAACCATCTCTCGCACGTTGAAACCGATGGAACAAATTCACCATAAGCTTCAGTGAGCAATTGGTGTGGTTCAAATTAAAAACATAAAGCAAAACTTCCTGCATATCAAGAAGAAAAAAACCTTGTTGTTTACACTGTAATGTTCAGTAACTAAGTAAAATAAAAACCGCGTTGAAAAGATACGCCATCTATTGTAAATCCCGCATTTTTAAGTCATACACCCACTATGTTACAAATATAGTTTCCAAAAAAATAATTTTTGATGACAAAAGCAGAACAAACTGTGAATAACAAGATTTTACTTAGATCCTGATTATTCTTCCATCAGATTCTTCTAATTGTGCTCTAACATTGTCTCAATTGTGCTCAAACGTGGGAAATATGTACGATTGTATGTACGATAGTATGTACGATGTATGTGTAAGAGGTTTGAGTCCACAATCAGCTGTGCGATTTAGTTACCGATATAACCAGAATCAAGCATAAACAAAATCATTCTGCTAACGATAATCAGCAATTAAAAACCTTGGCCAGAATTGTGTTGCTGCTTGGATAAACACATATATATATTTTCAATAAAGGCAAAAATCGGATTCATTTTAATGAATAGGGTAGCTTTATTTTACACATAAACTTCAAATCTACATAATTGTCAAATGCTTAATAAGTTTGTCATAAAGAGAAAATGAAACTACCTTGTATTTTTTTTTATATCATGGTTTCTGGCATAGGGTACAACTAGAGGCGTAACTGAGAGTAAGCTGAAAGTAATAATAATTACTCTCTTCACGCGTACTTGTGATATGTGAATTCAACATACTTGTGGTAGAATAAAACACATCAAAATACTTGAAAATTTAACTTTGATTTTCTGACTAAATATTGACCGAACCGCTTTATTACACTTCTACACAATTTTTGGCAAATTTTTTTAATACTTGCAGGACACTTTTTTCCGAAACAAATGAAAAAATTAATTTTTTTTATTAATTTTTTACACTTAATTTTATCTGTGGTAGATTTTTATTTATAGAACAGAGTTTAAATTTTTGGTATTGAAAATAGAAGGAAATTTAAATTTAAACATTTTTATAGAACTCTGTGTGTCTGGTGAAAATTCAAAACTATGAACTAATACATTCTCACGACTTAGGTTTTTCACAACAGACTTAGGTTTTTTCCCTCTCAGTAACGCTTCTATGGATATATTATTCTATGGTTTCTGTTTATTTATTATCATAATCGAACAAAACGAAACCGATCAGTTTTTTGTAAACTTCAGTGTTTTCCAATAATTTATGCCAGGAGAATGATCTTAAAACTATATCGCAGAAGATATCTGACTTAATTCTATTTAGGTTTGCCATAAGTATGAATACTACTCCTTACTACAGTTTTTCAAATGATTTCAAAAGCACACTACTAAAACTACTTACATTAACCTAACAGCTTATTACACAATTTTGATGTTCTCTAAATTTTTATTATCCCATACAAATACATAGTTGTTTGTAAAAATACCCCCCAAAGTAAAAAGTTTTCTGTTTTTTATTGTTAGCTAAAGATAACATCCATTCATTTTCCAAATGAATTCATTACAAAACAACGAAACAAAAATGCGCGACAAAAAGCGAGCGACAACATCATAATGATACATTCTTTTTGCGCCATAAATGTTGTAACAAAATGAGATCTGATCCTTTTATGTAAATACATACATACGTACGTCTGTCTGTCTGTCTATCCATCAAGCCGCCATAATACAAGTAAAATGTAGTCAACAAAATAAATAAACAGTTAAACCAAATAAGAGTTGGAGAGAGATACAGAACAGAACAGAAAGAGGCTGTTTTGTTGTATTTAATGTTAAGTAACATTGTTATGCGACTTTTTGACTTCCGTTGAGTTGATGTGTTTCCGTTTCCTTCAAATATGTATTTGTGTACTCGCGTAGAGTTAACAGAAAAATATAAGTTTTTGTCAAAAAAGATGGAAAACAAAAATTCGTTTACGTTTACATTTTGTGTAAAGCTTTTCTTTAGTTTTTTTTTTGAGACCCTCATAGTCATGTTTGCGTATCCTTTTTCCTTTTAAATGACACACTCACATACAGTTATTCATATATATAACTCAGTGTGTGTGAGTATTAAACTCATCTTTGTAGTCGCCTGTTTATTTGAATGTATATACATATGTATGTATATATAAGTTTTATGCTTTTTGGTTGTGATTTTATCATTTTGATGTTCACTTTAAAGTGAGTGACGAAATATAAACAGGGATAATAACAATAACAACACAACTAAAAAAAAGTACCAACAACAAATGTTGCTTGTATTCCATTTTCAGAATAGTTGTAGAACTACGTATACAAGTGGAAATAATAGTAGTAAAAAAGAACATAGAGATTTTTACGCTGTGTTGATTTGCTGCCGGCTGTTTGTTGCTGCTGATGTTAATTTTTTTTTTTTTTGCTTTTTTAACTCACAATCAGTTTTTTGTATGCTGTTTTTTTTTTTCCTTTTTTTGCTTAAACAATTTCCTTTTTATGTTATTTTAATTTTATGTTATTGTTATGACACAATGAAATGAAATTGAATTGACACTGACGCCATGTAATAGTAAAAATGATATGTACTGAAACATATACATACGTATGTACTCCTACGTATGTATATGTTTCAGTAGCATCAGAAGTAAGAGTGGTATTTGGTACTTTATTTCATGTGTTTGTTTGGTATTAAATAAGGATAGTAGGTGGGCTGATCAATGAGTAAGTGAAGTATTATAAAAGGTATTCAAACTTGAAATCTGAATAATTAATACAACATCGAACAATATAGGAATTGAATATATTTTAGGGTGGCCCATATTTTATAATTTTTTTAGTTTTTAAGGTAAATTACGTCCGAAAAAGATTATTTCATATTACTAAAATACCCTTTAAAATATATATAAGTTTGTCATTCCGTTTGTAATTTCTACATTTTTCATTTGCGACCTCACAAAGTATATTAATCGGCCCACAAATGTCTGAGATATAAGGACAACCTCGATTTTTGGCCTATTTTTTTATATATACAGTGCAAGCTTGGAATTCGCGACTAATTAAAAACCAGACCTGTCGCGAAAGATGAATTTTCGCGAAAACAGAACCCAAAATTTTATTAAAAAATTTATATAATTTTTAAAATTAGAACACTTTTTATTGCGTTTTAAAAATGTTTAAGGAAATGGGAGATTTGGAGTTGCTTTTTGGCAAATTATTTTTTAAAACAACAGCTGAATCACGTAGTTCATATAGTGCTGTTGTCGGCTTATCATTTTACAAAGCCCATTGTATACATATGTTTATCGATATTAAACAATCGTCGACTTTTTTTTTTCTTCATGACCACTATCGTATGAATCCTCCGATTCCATATCTGATAATTCCATTTGCTTCTCATAACTTTGCATATGAAATTCTTTTTAAATCCAGTTGTTTATGTCAGCATTCTTGAAATTTAAGGGCATGTTATCCTCTTCACTCCATTCAGTACTGAATTCGATCAAGGCGTCCAGGATTTTCGGATATTGGACACCTATATTTTATACCAAGACGTAGCTAGAATTTGAACTGCATTTTTGAGATTGAAGTTTTTTAGTTTGGGCTCCAAATTTGTTCCCTTCTGGTCGAGCAAGTGGGTATATAATTTAATTTGACCAAGTTGATAACGTTTTGATCTAACGGTTGAATAAGCGCAGTGCAATTGGGTGGTAGATTCATTGTTATAATTAAACCGTCACCACTTTTTAGTTCCTCAACTAGGTGACACGTTGCGTTGTCTAAAAGCAAAACTGCTTTTTGCAGCAGACCTTTTGAAACCAAAAATTCTCGGACCTTACGTGGGTAACAAATTCGTGATGGAACCAGTCCTTGAATATAAATGATGTCATCCAGACGTTATTACTGGAGTTGTATATTACAGGATTATTGAAAAACCTTTAAAGTCGCGTGGGTTTTTCGATTTTCCAACAACCAACAATTTCAGTTTGTCTGTGCCATTCGCATTTGAACAGGGCAAAAAAGGACGCTGTTTTCTCATTACATATGACAAGAGTGTGATTTGGAAGCATTCTATAATATAAACCTGATTCTTCGGCATTGTAGATATGTTGAAGAGTCAACCCATGTCCATCAACATATTCCTTAAACAGTTTTACAAATGTATCAATAAGTTGAGGTTTCGAAGACAATTTCTCTTGTACCACTTTATGTTGTACGTATGAACTTTTTTATTGAATTTTCTTGCTTTTGAATGCGGTAAACCGAAGACTGGTGTAACTTGTAATTCATGCAAATTGAATTTATGGAATCTCCACTTTTAATTTTTTTTGAAATCTCTAATTTAGATGTAGATGTATTTACACAACAAGTGCCATGAATAAACTGACAAAATTGAAGATCAAATTCTAGGTTAATATACTAAAAAACGGGGATTGTAATCAAATTTAAAACAAACAGATAAAAGTCGCGATAATAGAACCTGCTTTTCGTAAACTGTCGCGATTATAGAACATGCAATTTTAAAAAACAAGTCGCGTGTAATGGATAGTCGCGAATACCAAGCTTGCACTTTATCTGGATTACTAAGTCATAAGTCATAGAAAATATGGATATCTAATGATATATATTTCAAAGTCCATTGCAATGATGTTTATAAGGCTGTAGTAATTTGGGATAAATATTTTTTAACCAGATTTTTTTTTTACCAAAAAAAGTTTTTTGTCATAATTTTTTTTTTACAAATATAAAAAAAATAAATTTTTAAAAAATTTAAAAAAAAAATTGGAAAGAAATAAAAAAAAATAATTTAGAAAAAAAAAAATTTTTAAAACAATTAAAAAAAAAAATTAACTGCTTCTTTTGGAATACATTTCTGACTACATTTACAGTATATATGAACGATATTTGTATTGAATTTTATTTGAATACCAAAATTGTTCAGAAATCTATACTCGTTAAAATGCATTTCGGAAGTAGGTCTTATATGGGAGCTAGGACTAATTATGGACCGATCGTCACAAAATTTGGTAATGCGAGTTTAGCTTATATACAACTTATTTGTGCTGAATTTGGTTTGCATATCTATACAAATATGGTATTAATGAGAACTAGGAGAAATAATGAACCGATTCTAACCAGGTTCAATACGCTTCATCCTCGATAGAAAAGCTTGTACCAAATTTTGTCGAATTATCTTTGAAATTGCGACCTGTAGTTTGATTACATAGCTTAATCGACTCAGAAAGTCATCCTAAGCTGATTGGTATGGTTTACGTGGTAGATCACTGCGTGCGAAAAATCAAATTGTGTCGAAAGGACCCCCTTTTTGGGACAATATTTTTGCACGTTACAAACATCAGCACTAATCCAATATACCCCGCCACTATGGTGGTTTAGGATATAAATATTATCTTTTTTATATTTTTAATATTTTGACTTTGATGTTTTAGGCAAACTTGACTCCTATATAGAATGGTAAACAATGTCGAATAAATTTTAAATTGCGAATACGTAAATTAGCAATTAAATATTGGAAAATAGGCTACAAAATCAATATATTTTTCAAAAATAGTTTTAAAATTTTTTTATCCAAAAACTTAATTTTCTTGAAATTTTTCAATTTCAAATCGCTCCCCACGCTTATCCATATTATGTACAACAGTTAAAATTTTAATTTTTAATAGTCATTTAGCGTTTATTATTAAAAAAATTTAAATTTGTTAATTTTTTTGGGTATCAAGGTTAGAAATTTTTTCAAACAACTAAGGTAAATGAAAGACAAAATCAATTTTTAGTAGAATTTTTTTTAACACTTAATTTTTAAAATATAGTTACATTTTTACCTTTTAAAAGCTGTAGTTTATTACCTTTAAATAAACCGGATACTTTTGATTGCATATAAAAGCAGTTTTAGTAGCTTAAAATTGTAGCTACTCTTTATTTATTTTGAATGTATAACAACAGTTTAAATGGTCGCATTATTAACTGCACTTTATAATGTAAACGTATACACTGGTAATGCAGTTGAAGTTTATTCGAACAGCGTCTCTGATAGACTAAACTAAAGACTGCAACCTCTGCCACTTTTTATACACACGCCATCTTTCGTGAATCTTCTACAATGATCTTAAGGGACAAACTAGCACATTCGAATTCTAGAGCTTTCGATGATAATGTTCGCAGCTTAAACACGCAGTGTTGCCATACTTTCAAAAAATTATCAACTCAAAGCTGTTATTCAATGTTGTATGTTCCACAGCAATGTTAATAATACCCACAGATATGTTAAAGGTTGAGAGGCACTGAGAGGCATTATGCAACTTTAAACCTGCCGTTTAAACAGATATATTTGAATTCAAGTACAATTTCAATTTCATAACAATATTTTGAAAATATCTTTGCCTCGTACAACTAACAACCTATAAAAATTCTGCCTACTTAGTAACTTATCAAACATACCACGCATATTAACTTAGCATAGTGTTACACAATTTTAAATTCATATGTATAAATAGTTAAATATGTAGTAGACACCCATATAAAATAAATATTCATACTCTTACATACACATACATACATCCATAGATAGATAACACCCGAAATGACAGTTGTTACTGACATTTTTATTGTTGATGTGGTATCCTTAAGTTAAGCTTTTTTGGGGGTATAACAGGATTTTGTTTTATATTAATATTGTAGGGTATATAGTCGTTTAAAAAAAAGGGGGTTAAACACTTAACTTAAGCAGTTATGAGTGGTTGCCTCGGTGGGGGAGTTTAAAATATATGTATAGTATATATAACCAAACAAGAAATGGGTTAAAATACTTAAGACTTAAATTGAATAAACAAATAATGGAGATTTTGGGATTTAATGTATAGAGAGCATTTTTATGGTCATTGCTAATTTTATAAATGTTAAGTTTCTGCGAAGATAAAGGGTGTTTTTTTGTAGAGGTGAAGAACTTTAAACTGAAATGAAACAGAAAAAAATGTTTGCAATATCCATGCAATTGGCTTTATTAATTAGATAATTTTAAAGGCATTAATGTTTAAATAGGATTTCGGGCATGTGGCCGCCGCGGCTTTTAAAAACGTTTTTCTGTGTTTTATTTAAATTCAAAGTTATACTCCTCTACAAAAAATACCATTTATTTAGTAGAAATTAATTTGATATGTTAAAAGTAGTGCACAGAAATTAGCGAGGTATTTAAAAGTTTTATAAATATCGGTAGATTATGGTAAATTATCGATTCAATTTCTCTATGTTGCAAAAATTATATGTTTGGAATACTACAAGAGCAATTATTAAGATAATTCGATTTAAGAGAAATATGATAACTTATAATCAATCTGGTTTCTTTGTGATGCAGTTATATCTCCACAAATAATGAAGAACATATTCCCTCTTCTGTGCCGCTGTGAAATCTACACTTAATCAATTATAATTGCAAATGTTTTCATTGTCATTTATAATTCCATAACTATAATTCGTAATTGTTAATTCAATTAAAACCATTAGCATCCATCACAACAATATAATCTCTTCATTACACTACTACTGTTTATTTTACTGATTTCTGCGCTCCCCCCTGTTTGAAACTAATCAATCAACCAGAGATCAAAAGAATATAATTCATACATCAATTGCATTTCATCATTATCCACTTCGAGTACAGTGTGTTGTTGCCAAATTCAATCGTAACAATAATAAAATAATAAATACACACAGAGTACTACCATATTGTAATAATTTACGCCCACATAACTTTTCATTGTTGCTTTCTTTTAGGCTGGTTTTTGTTTCTTTTAATTTTAAACAATACAAAACGAAACAGAAGCAGAAACATTAACAATACATGCAACATCAAATCATTCACAAATTATAATTGTACAGATGTTACACATCACAGGAATAAAACAGCAACAAAAATATGAGAAAAAAAGTTCAACAAAAATATGTGTTCATTGTCACTGGGCTCTGGATGACAATCTAGGAAACCTTTGGCAAATAAAAACATTTATTTTTTTTTTTTTTTTGATATTGTACAAGATTTATGTTTATAAATAAAACAAAATTCTAGTGCGGGGGTACGAATACGAATATACCAATAAAAATTATCACACTTGCAACTAAAAACTGTTAAGGATCAGAGAGAGAGAGAGTGTATGGCACTTTTTGTTTTGGCAACAAACAATTTTCACAAGCTGTTGTATGTGTTATTGTTATTATAACTCAATTTCTCATAATTTAATACGCTTATTTTGGAAACCAAATAAGAAATAAAGTAAAAAGGAAGTAGGAAGAGGTTTGGTTAATGGCATTAGTAGTGTAAGTTAGAGATACCCTTAGTAACCCATTTTACCTTGTGTAATATTTGTATGAGAATTGGAATGTTGTGTTATTATTTCTTGTATAAATTTGCACTTGTCCTTGGCATACAAATTACAATTTCCTTTCATTTGGTGCGCTAAGGTGATGAAATATATTACACGTTTTATGTATTGATATGTAACATTCGATAATGAAAATAATAAAGATTTTTAATATGGTTGTGTTAAATTGAAGGAAGATTATAACCAGGGCAAGTTTTTCAAGCAAAAAGCTTGAAAAGTTAATCTTGGCTGTGTCTACATTAGGGAATTCGACATTAGGTTATCGCTTAGGCTTCCAAATGAATATTGCATAATTCATGCTGATATATCAGTCATTAAAAGGGCGGCTAAATGGCTCAGTTACAACAAGATATCAGGCTGAGATATTCGTATATATGCTGACAGTCAGGCCGTAATAAAATGTCTAACAGGTGTATACACAACATCTAATTTGGACCAGGAATGCCGTGCATCCTTAAACAGGATGGCGAGACATTCAACAGTCGTACTCAAGTGGGTACGTGGACACGGATATACCACAGGCAACTGCGTTGTGAAAAAAAAGCACCATGTTACCTGACGGAAACATAGATTTCCTATGTGGAATTGCATTATCCAAATGCAAGCTAAAAATTAGTAATTTCTACTATGAGCTCGCTCAGACAATATGAGGTTGTGAACCCACATGCACTATAACCAGAATGCTATGGCCTCGACTGAATCTTGGGCGAACAACATATCTTCTTGGCTTGTCACGCTCACAATTGTGTGGCGTATTGGCGGTCATTACCGGACACTGCAACGACTTCTGCAGAAGTTGTCAAAACGAGGTGGTGGATGAGACCATTTTTCATCTTCTTTGTCACTGTCCGGCATTAGGAGATATACGCTTACGGTTTCTGGGACACCGTTCCATAAATAGTCTGAGCTCTCGAATATGAGGCTTGAGGGCATTAATCCCTTTATAAGGAGTATTAATTGGTTAAAAAGACCAGGCATGGGCATCTCTCTAGAGTAACCTAATAACCGCTATCTTCTTCTCTCTTTCTTGAACATCTTCTTAACTTTTCAATCTTCCCCTTCTCTCTTTTAATTTCTATATGCCCCTCTTTCTTTTTTTCTACTCTCTACTTCAGGTAACACACGTGAGCTGTTCTTTTAATCTTCAATTTCGCGGCTGCCTGGAAACCTAAACTAAATCTTGGCTGGGTCTCCATGTAAACTTTGTGCACAAAGTACATGTCGCAATTTTAAAGGCATTTCGTTTAAATTTAGCACATGCTTTGTTTTTGGCCTAAAGACAAAGCCAATTGAAACTTTCTGAAATCGGTCCATTATTGCACCTAGCCCCATACAATCGGTCATAAAGGTATCTACACATATTTCGCTCCAAATAAGTTTTAAGCCATGCCACCTTATTTTAGAATATATATCTGTTCCCGTCGTTCCTATAATGAGCATAAGGCCTCAACAAAATCTTTCAATCTGGATCTGTTCATCTCGATATTTTTTACTTTATTTCAGTCAAATTGTTCGATTTCAATTTGTCTTCGCCATGTATGAGCTGGTTGACCTCTTCTATGGCTGCCTTGAGGATTCCACTTGATAACTGTTATGACCAATCCAGTTCCATTTTCGCCTTTTTATTTCAGTAGTTATGGGGGACTGACTGGTTTGTTTGATGCCATAGTCTGTTGTTTGATATATTTTGTGGCCAAAAGACTCGTACACAAAGAAAACAGATTCGTGATAGCAACCGAATTTGTTGTCAATCGAATGATTCGGTTGCACACATTTTTCGGTTCTATCGATAGAAAGTCAGTTGATAAAGAAGAATTTCGTTTGAAGTAACCAAACTTTTGTTACCCCTTCTAAAAGTTTGTAGCCACAACTGTAAAATTCGGTCACAAAGGTAAAATCATTCGATTGGCATCTGTTTTGGAATCTGTTTTCTCTTTGTAGGATTCCTCTAAGGCATTTGTTTATTAAAACTTGCAGGGCAAGCATATCACGTATCGCATCTGTATAGTAATATAGATCGGATATTGGAGTTGAAGATACTCAGTTTAACATGGCGAGAATGAGTTGAAGAGTTCCATATCTTATTAAGTTGGCCATAGACTTAAGTTGCCTTATTTTGGCAATATCAGCACCCGAAGCGCCTGATATTGTGATGACAGCTACGAGGTAGCAAAATGAATTACCCTCCTCCAGAGTCAAATTATCAATTGTAAAGGTGTATGAGTTTTCTGTATTTATTCGCATCACTTTTTATTAATCTAAAGACCAGCGTTGTTAGTTAGCTCTGTAAGACGTTGCAATTGCATGTTCATATCGGATTATTGGTGAGACTGAAGGCAGATTTCATCAGCATACTCAAGATCATTTAATCGATTTAGAAATCCCCCAATATCTCTATTACCCAACATACCATGGCTCATGACAATATACAACACAATGTGAAAAGTGGTGACATCGAATGCTTTTTCGAAGTCAATGATATTAGACATAAAGGAGACCGCCATTCGACCGACTGTTCCACTTTTATTCTGAGTGTATTGACAAGATCAATATATGATTTATTTGGACAAAAGCCAGCTTTTTGCTTTCTAATTGTTGTATCATCAGAGATTCTTTTGGTTATTGTATGAGTGATTATTTTGTTCACCATACTGAGCAGAGCGATATCTCTTCCAGTTGTTATGGATAATTCATCGCCCTTTTTTTGAAATTTTCTATTTTGCCTTCCTTGAGCTCTTCAGATACACGTTCATTTATCCAAACATCTTCTATTAAAGGAAACAAAGATTTATGCACTAGTATCAACATGTTTTTTGAGAAGTTCTGAAGATATGTTATCATTTCCTGGATTTTTTTGTTCTTGAGAGTCTTAATGGTAGATATAATATCAGATACTGCTGGGTTAATGGTGCATATATGTATTTTGCATATTTTCATGGGTTGCACTTACATATACTCGAAGACTCGTCATAGTTTTGTCTCGGTGATAGCATTGAGGAATAAAGAGATCACGCTGTTCCTCTTTAGACGTATGAGTAGGCCATCATCATTTCTGAGTGGTTTTCCAGATACGTCATACTTGTTTGTCAGCTTTTTGACGAGTTTGTAAAGATTTCCACTGCCATAATTAGTCATATCTCCCATATAAGTCCTTCATACGAAAATCACAAAAATAGGTTTTGTATAGAAATAAATCGCACGGCCTTATCTCATGGCGATCGGTCCATAATTGATCACAACCCACTTCCGAAAATGTCTCACGAAAATAAATGATTGTAATTATAAAGGCCGACCATACTTTCTTATTTGTTTTTATTGATCCTTTCTACAATTTCGAATATGATGTTGACTTGATTAGTTGTAGGTCGGTGTGAGATCGAACATTTCCAAATAGTTTGGATACCTGAATACTTATAAAACATAACATATGCTGTTTGTCTGCATCTATTAGTTTTCAGAAACTGCAAAGTGAACACAATTTTATCTTACCCAAAGTGGCTTCCCCTTTAAACACACAAAACTTAAAATTGTAGCTCCACTAAGTCGCTATAAACTGACCTTTATTTTACAATGAAACTTCTTACTTCTTATTTTCACAGCAAACTGTTCCTTCAATAATGCATGTGTTCTTATTGAAACACCAGTGTTCTATTACTTATAAGGGCAATTGCTTTGACCCTAGATATTTTTCGAATAACAGAATTATTATTGTTGAGACGTATATATGTGTATTTGCTAACACCCTTTTTTGTCATTTTCCAAAAGTTTTTCTTTTTTTTTTTTTGGTGCCAAATGTTCTTTTCCCTAGATTTTATTTCCGTTTTTGTACGTGGAAATTTGTGTTCCCCATACCACTTTGCTGTCATGTGTTATGAGGGTTTTTACTTAGTTTTTTTTTTTTTTTTGTTCTTTGCAAATCTTTATGGAATTCATAATGTTGTACGCACCATTTAAGTGAGTTATTAGCTTGGAATTAAAGCTTAACTCTCCCTTTTTCTGTTGTTCTTAAATGTATATTATATTTTTTGTATTTTCAATAAAGTGCCATGCCATGGCGTCATCTTGTGCATAGCAAATTATGCCGAATATTAACAGTAACTTGAAACTGAATTTTGATTGTTATTACTTTTATGCTAGAGACAAAGTGGGATAAGTATTTCAGGGCAAATATTTGGTGCTTTAAAAAGAAAGGAATTATGTTAAAGATTATAATAGGAAGTTATTATTTTCACTATTTATTTTTTTAGTTAATTTAATTGCAAATTTCCATTTTTCTTGTGAAATTATGAACTAAATTTTGTTTGTTTCACATCAAGAACTAACAACAGAAATTCATATCTTTAACAAAAATGTTCATGTTGGTTGTTGGTGGATTTTAAAATCATGCCAGAAGACTCAGTAGGTTTCGTTCATACTGAGCAGAAAACGAATGTCGTAAATACTGAACAAATATGAGTCAGAAACAGTCAAGTACTGATAAGAAAGAAAACCTATCAAATGCTTAAGCAGGTCTAGGGTATTCAATTATTTAGGTTTTCCTTTTTTTTAAATCGGTTAAATTGACTAAGTCGAATAGCCAAATATTTTATTATTGTATAACACTGTCATATAAAATTGAATGAGGGCAATTAATAGTGCTATATTTGGCTGTGCAAAATCTTATATACCATTCACTATAGTATACTTTTAGATTAATATTAAAAACTATTTTTATCTAAATTTGTGGTAAAAAAGAGATCTGGTGAAAAAAAATTTGGTTTAAAAAGTTTTTGGTGAAAAAATCTCAGCCATTTGCCGATTTTCTGGGCATTATATAGTAATCTAAGTTGGACTATAGCGGATATAATGATGTATCATGTATGAAAGTTATTTGGGGTATTCGGAAAATTGATTGAAACAGACAGACTGACATGGCTATATCGACTCCGCTATCTGTAACGAATAATAATACTACATTTATCGGAATGACTTATATATATACCTATTAAAAACGGTGGTTTATTTCCTTTGAATAAACCGGATACTTTTGACTGAAAATAAAAGCAGTTTAGTAGTTTAAAAATGGTAACAACTCTTTATTTATTCAAATTTACACAACAATTTAAATACTTAATCACTTTCTTTTAATGTACGCACTTTAAAAACACACTGTATAATGTACAAGTATACACTGGTAATACAGTTGATGTTACTTCTAACAGCGTTTATGATAAACTGAACTCCGACTGCAACCGCAGCCACTATTAATACAGGGCCATCTTCCTTCTAGTAGCATCATGAAAGTTCGACTTCTACAATGTTGTATGATCCACAGTTATGTTAACTGATGCTAATCGGCCGGTAAAAATCATTGTCCACAATTAGAAGCCTCCAGAAATAGAAAGGTTAAGAAGCATAATGCAATTTTAAACCAACAGTTAAAATCTTTATATTTGAATTCAAATACTTACAATTTCGTAACAATATCCTTGCCACTCATGCTGAAGGGTATAAGAATAAGTAGGGGTTCGTATGTATCAGTTCTGTTTTTATGAAGTTTAGATATTACAAAAATTTAATGTTTCCACAAAATATCGTCCTTTTTTATACCCTTCACCTTCGTTTGTCATTCAGTTTGTAATTTCCACAATATAATTATCCGACCCTATAAAGTATATATATTCTGGATCCTTATAGATAGCGGAGTCGATTTAGCCATGTCCGTCTGTCTGTCCGTCTGTTGAAATCAATTTTCTGAAGACCCCAGATATCTTCGGTTTTCAAATCTTCAATAATTCGCTCAGACATGCTTTCGAGAAGTTTCCTCTTTAAAATCAGCAAAATCCGTCCATAAATAACGGAGATATGAGCAAAAATCCGAGACAACCTCTATTTTTGCCAATTTTTGATATATATCTCGATTACTAAGTCATAAATATAGACAATATGGATATCTAATGATAGATATTTAAGTCCATTGTAACGATGTACATAAGGCTATAGTAATTTAGACCTACAATGGGTCAAAATCGGGAAAAATATTTTTTAACCCGAAATTTTTTCCACAAAAAACATTTTTTTGTTATACATTTTTTTCATTAACAAATTAAAAAAAATTGGAAAACACTTTTAAAAAATAATTTCGAAAAAAAAAATTTCAAAATTTAAAAAAAAAAAAATTTTTATTTTATTTTAAAGTATAATTTGGTGAAGAGTATATAAGATTCGGCGCAGCCGAATATGGCTCTCTTACTTGTTTACTTAAACGGTTTTGAGAATTATATTTTTTTACTCCATATATCGATTTTTAAAAGGTATTATAGGTTATCTCAAAGAAAGTTTTCCCCGAAAATAGCAAAATTTAAATCTCAGGTACGGAAAAACTGTTGGAGGTATTGACAAAATTTTTTCATATTTTTATTCTCTATTATAATCTCAATAATCACCAATGTGATGATCAAAAAATTCTAACATTTCTTTAACAAAATTTTTAAAAATTTGACAACGGAGATTTGAAACTGTCTTTAAAAAAATTACATTTTGTTGGCCATACCTGCGAATTGGTTAAAGCAATGCTACAAAATTCCAAAATTAATTTTCCTTTATTTGTTATGTCAAGTTACAAAAAGTTAATATTTTTTAGCAAATGTTCATAAAAAAAATATCTTGACAATAAATATGGTCTTTAAGTTTCATAAGGACCCAAAATATATTGAGGCCATCAGCGCAAAAGTGGTGTAACCCACAGTCTTTTTTGACTGCTGTTCTGGTGTTGCATACAGTCCTTACATTACCAATATCAATACAAAAGTGGAGTAAGCTACCTTTTGTATTCAAAAGCAGATGGAGCTGAAAAAATCGTTTTTCAGAACATAATATAACAAAGTAATGTAGCAAAATATACCACTAAATAAATAGTTTGGGGTTACATCACTTGTGTATTGATAGCCCAATATATATGTTATAATGTCTACATCAATATTAAATGTGTCGTGTTGGATAAAACATTCAAAAGTAATATATTATTTTATGAAATTATTGTCGAAGTTCGAAATATGCATATTATGCAAGGTTCAGCAAAAAATTCAAAATTAATTTTTTCTAACAACTTGTGAAATATGCAAAAGCTTGCTTTTCAAGCAAAAAGCTTGAAAAACTTACTGTGGTTATATCATAATATCGCCCTTTCTCATTTTAGACACATATTATCAAGATTTTTAGCCCATGAAATTATGTTTGAAAATGAAAATGAGTGATCACAAAATAATGTTCTTTATCCATTTCCGATTTAATGCTTTAACTCAAAAAATCTAATTTTTAAGGGACAACTGGTTTAAATCATTTAAGTAGTTCTTTACTGAACTTAATTTAACGGTTAACCGATTGAATACCCTAAATATGACTCACTTATACTAGTGGTCATAACAATGAGTATGTATGAGTGTTTGTATCAGACCATAGAAAACAGCAGGATATACATCGAGCAAAATACAAATATTTAATACAAAAGGGAGTTGCAGCTAAGTATAAAGGATCAGAAACAAAAATACAAAAAAAAACCCAACAATATTTGAAGGCTGGTTTTAAAGTCACTTAGGCCGAGTAACTTATAAAAATTTCAAATAAAGTTGTAAAGTGTGGTTAAAAACATATATGTATATGTAATAGTAAAACACACCCCGCCCACCAACAAGCTATTTGAATGTATGAGAGTAATATGTACACACTGGTTTCAGAAATATTACGCTGATATAATTCTTATACAGTTTATTTAATTCTTGCTTAAGTAGTCACAGTTTGTTGTGTGCTGATATAATTCCCAATTAGTTTATTTTTGTTTTTAGATAAGTAGTTAGAGTTTTATGATAAAGAGTAGATTTGATGTTGCCTTCGTGCTACACTATCGAAGTACAATCCGACTCTAATGTAATGCTCTTGTAGTTTTGCCGATTGTTAGAACTCCCGAATCCTTCTTACATTCGTAAGGTGGTTTTAAAAGTAATATTGAAATACTTAGGCTTATTAGAACCCATCAAGATTTTAAAACAGGGATGCCCAAAGCTAACACTGTAGTTGTGTTGAAAGAAAAGTTTAGTGAACTAAAACAAAATGTCAGTATTTATCAGGCTTTATTTCTTAACAGTAATGAAGTCAACAATCCTTTGAGAGTTCGCTATTAATAATTTTTGTCAAATTTGTATTAATAGAATATTTGTTTTTTGCTTATTTTATTACGTTGTTTTTATTAAATTAATATAAAATCTGAAAAAAATTGTTCACAGAAGTTAATTAAGGGAAAAGCGAAACTATACTTCAATGATTTTGTAAAATTCGAAATGTATTAAACAATCCAAAATAAAAATTCACCTGCTTAGCATGTGCATTCATCGCTGTCTCAGTGACGACTAAGCAAAAGATAATACGTGTGTGGTAAGCTTGCACAATTGTTCTATGAAATGCGCATCAATGTTTTGAATATAGTTAAGGTTTTATCCAAGATAAAATATATATTTTTTATAAAAAAAATTAATTATATGGTTGAATAAGCTTGATGAATCTAATTCACTTTATACAACGTTTCTCTTAAATTATTGTATTTTAACCTTTTGATACCTCATCTTTGGATATTTCAAAAAATTTTTCTTGAGAGTTTATCCATGTTGGGCCAGAGGTGCAATCGGACAAATTTAGTGAATTGGGTTCGGGTATCATTTTTGTGATAAGGTTCAGTGGTATTACATAAACTGTCGTTATGGTCAACGACAGATTTTCGTCCTGGATCCCCCTTTATAAATCTACACTTTCGACTTCTTTATAAACAACTTTTCAGATTGCCCACCAAACTATTTACATCTACCCAGATATAGAAGACTTAAAATCGCTTGCATGATTTTCTAACATCCACTCGACCACGACTGTTCTATAAGAAGGAAGAAAAATTATAAATAAAAAAAAAGGAAAAACTAGAAAGTAGTCCCAATAAACGACCATCTAACAACGTTGGTTGCATGTTGTTGTCATTCATTGCTATTGTTTGTTGCTGCTGTAATCGTATGTAATGTTCAAGATACAGATAGAAATAAAGAAAGGACAATAACAACAAACGAAATAAGTACAAACAAAACGACAGTTTCAGGCATTAGAAGAAACACACACATACACTTAAACAGATGCAACTAGAGAGAGATAGAGGAGGGAAATGAGACAAACACAAATCCTTTAATGTGTCTCTAAAGTCATATACACTAAAGGAATGAATGAATGAACGAATGAATGAATGAACGTATAAGACCCAACTAAACTTGTATTGTTTGAATGGTGTAAAGACTAAATACACAAAATGATTAATTGCCATGAGCTTTGATCGGTTAGATGATGGTCGTATTGTAGGTTGGTCGGTTAGTCATACGTTCGTTTGGTTGTGTGGACGACGGGAGGTCTCTGATAAAATTGATAAAGGGAAGGAACAAAAGTAATTTCTTTGTTTGTTGTTAGTTCAGTAGTGGATTATTTAAATAAGTTTAGTCTCAGAAAAGAGGGCAACAAATTTGCAGGGTGAAATGGAATAAATAGCTAATTTAAGGTTAGGTAAAAGTAGAGGCTACGAAATAATCTAATAAAGCTTATAATGTATTCTACATTCGTATTCTATAAATTTGATTCCTCCGATTGACTCCTGTTCTTCTTATTTTACAATAGTATTCACACTACTTGCTATATTCGCCACCTCGTTCTGCTTATGTCTCTACTAATCGGACATATTATGGACAAGTTTATTCTCGTCAATTGGTCTATCGATTCCGCCATTTCCAATGAACTCTAATACAGTTCTCATTAGTCTTATCCAAAATCGAATTATCTTTTACCACCACCTAAAAACAACATGTCCGTTTAGAATACGAAAATAAGAACGAGAGGGTTACTGAGTTCCTTTTCCTTGATTTTATTTTTGCAAATAAAACTAAAATTCTTCGTACTGCACAAACGACAGCAATGAAAACAGCAGCAACTAGAAATGAATTAGAAACTAACATTTGACTAACAAAACAAACACGCAAATATTTACGACTACAGCTCAGATCTTTGTTTAATCATTCTTTTGCTCGTATTTTTAGTTTTGGTTAAATAAGGAAATCGACTTGAAATACGATGAAACCGTTTGTTGTTCTTGCTTCATGTTCTTCTCCTTTTCTAATTGACAGACACACCCACTCTTAAAAAGTCATTTCATAATAGAAAGAAACAAAAAAATACACATTGAAAAGAAGAACAAAATTAAAATGACCAAAGGCCAGTTGTTGGGAATATTGTGTGTTGTAGCTGTAGTTGTTAGTAGGGAAGTAGTTTGAGTGTATTTCAAAGGATAATGGGAAAGTGCATGTGGCCATGTGGTGGAAAGATTATAGTATAGAGTTAGTGTTGATGATATACTTTATATAAATACATATAAGTATGTAGTGGATGGTATTTAATACTCCCTGTGTGAGCTTTTTTTTTTTTTTTTGTAAAAACAGCTTGGGACATTGTTTATCCTTTTTAAAATCCTCTAATGAGTAGGGTTTGCAAAATTACTATTGGAATATTCTTGTTTTCTTTGGTTAATTTGTATGAAGAACAAATTTACAATAAATGAAAAAGTTTAAATATACTCAGTGGAAGCAGGGTATTTGAGATAATTTAAAGATTAAATAAATTAAAACCATTAAAAATAATATATATTAAATTAGTGAGTTATAATCATAATAAGACATAATTCTATTCTATAATTCATAATCTATTGAACTTAAGAGTTCTTGGCAGTTATACATCCATTTAAACACAATTTCCAAGAAAAACTTGAAATAGCAGTGTGGAATATCTCTAATTTTCTTCTCTGTGGAAGAAAACTAAAGCGATTGAGACAGCTGTCGATGAGTTGAGCCAAGATCCAATTGACGTGAGAAATGTGTAAAGCTTCTGCATTGACTATCGAGCTTTTTTATGGTCCTAACAACACTAAAATGCTGAATATTTAAATATGACGTTCAATTGGGGTCACTTCGAAAGAAATGATTAATAAGTTATTCAACTGAAGGTTCTTCAGATTGGTAAGGTGGTGGACAATCATTCTTAAGGAATAGACTTAGGAAAAACTGTTGGAAAAAGTATTGTTAACAATATATTTATATAATCACTTAAATATTAAGTACAAAACAAAAAGAAATAAAAAGAAAAAATCCTAATTAAGATTAATCATTTATAATTTTACTTGTGACCATGATCTGCAAGTTTCTATGACTACAAGAACATGAACAGCCAATTCTACTGTTATTTGTCAAAGTATAGAGGTATTCAGAAGACGAAGAAGGTCATTTGGATTTATTAAAAATACAGCAGGATTTAGAATTATGTATCAGCCCTAATGTGCAAGAGGTACTACCCCAAAATTAAAAAAATTTTAAATTTTAACACGAATGACACATATTTTGTTACCTGTCGAAGTATTGATGTGTTTGAAGGAACCCTGAGAAAATCATTTGCAATAAACAAAGGTAACATTTTAGTCCTAAACTACGGATTTAATCTGGAATGATTTCATCAAAAGGGTTTTTTTAAGCCCGATAGAACTTACGAAAGGGTTAACTGTCAAACGAACCAGTATACTCTGACAAAGCATCCTGAATAGATTGACGCTAGAACAACGCTACCAAATTATCCAAATTTAATTTCCAAATCCGTCAACTTATCGCAAAATTGTGTACAGCTATAAGGCGAGTTTTTGGCTTAACAGTTTTGTTAATAAACAAAATTGCCCCATATGGAGTGAACCCAATCCACAACAGCACCTAAAGACTCCATTACATTCAGGAAAATGCTCCGTTTTTTACGGTTTACAAGTTGGTGTCATAATCGGACCTTATTTCTTCAAAAATGAAGCCGCAGCTTCCCTTACTGTCAATGGAGATCGTTACGAACCATGATCAATGATTTTTTGTTTGAAAATATGGAAGACGTTGATCCGGGCGAGATGTGATTTCAACAGGATGGCGCCATACGGCGACAGCAATCATCGATTTATTAAAATCATAATTTGACGATAACTTGATTTGGATAACTTGAAATGGATCTGTCAATCAAAGGTCGTACGATTTGACACCTCTCGATTATTTCCTGTGGGGCCACCTGAAGTCGCTGGTTAATGCTGATAAACCGGCAAAAATTGACACCTGCCAGCAATGCTCGAAAAAGTGGCAAAAAAATTGGACGCCCAGAATGCGCTTAGTCAAGAACAGCCATATGCCCGAAATCATAAATGGTAATGGCATGTATTGATCTTATTTGATTGAAACTAACTTGTTTGTGTTATTTTATACAATTTGAAATTCTATGGAGCTTAAAAAAACATTCTTTATAAGAAACAACTCTTATGGTAAGGAAATTCTATGATTACTGGCTTTACGACGCACTCGTATCTTAAAGTTTGGAAGTATTGAGTGCTAGGACTCACCTATGATAGAACTGACTAAATGAATGGAAGAATAATTGAGCAATCCACAGAATGGCGTTCATCACTCTACCTCTACCCATGTTGAGTTCATTTCAAGATGACCCTTCTAAGAAATTTCGTTTTGTCCTGAAACCCACATGGCGAAACGGCTGTGTTGCCAGTGGCAGCATCATCAATTTAAGAGGACAATATCCAGTAAGTATCCTACGGTCGCCTTATCGAGCAATATTAGCTTCTAGGATTTACTTCTGAATAGCGAGATAAATGGGGAATAAATTCTGGCTAAACTTACGATCCGGTCTTATCTTTTTTTTTCTTGGACCATCACTTAGGGGATGACCGCTACTCATGCAAAGCATTGTGTTGGAACTAGGAAAATAGGTTATGGGAGGGAGGATAGAGGGAGTAGTGTTTGTTGACATTTGATTTGAATTTTCCTATAATGAAAGTGCCAGGAAAGACTTCAGGAGCAAGCTTATTCCACATACGGACAGTACGGCAAAAGAACGAATTTTCCCTGTAATGTGTTGTGCGATCCACTGTCCAGTCGACCACGAATTGATGAGCCCTTGCCGAAGAACGTGTGTTGCGTAAAAAACTACGGGTTTCGGGAACAAGTTCCCTAATTTCAGCAGAGCACATACCATTGCAGTATCAGTACAACAGTGAAACACAACCCATATTGCGACGATGTTCCAGTGAGTCAATAGAGTTGGATACCCTACTGTCACCGATAAGCACCTTCGCCCTCTCCTGTACACGGTCGAGTAACTCCAAAATAGACTTCCAAGCACCGGACCACACATGAGAGTTGTATTCCATTTTCGGTCGGATATAAGTGGTGTAAATAGTAAGGAGATCAGATATAGTGAAATATGTCTTACACCGTTTTAGAAAACCAAGGCACTTGAATGCTTCTTTCGACTCTAGAAAAATGAGTTTTGTCCAGCGGACATCGCACTGAATACTCATGCCTAAAACGTCAAGAGCTTCTGATTTCTTAATATTTATACCACCCATAAAAACAGATGGAGCAACATGATCTGTTGTGCGTTTGTTCATTGAGATATGTGTTATAGTCATGACAACTCCCGAACTTATCTCATACGACAATCCGGACATTTGCAAATCCAGCTATTCTGCATCACAAGAACACTTATATCGCGTAACCCTTTTCTCGAGCATTCTCTAGCTCAAATGAATATCTTTTTCCATGGGATTATTCCTTTGAAAATACGCATTTCGGTTTCATCAGTCAGTAAACCATACTAGATCAGCATTTTCAAAGGACCTGTGGCCCGTGTCCGTTTGAATTACTGGTCACATTAAAGGTTCTGTACAATATCAAAACATATAAACTGCTTTCAAACCCCGTGATATACATGTCTTTTAAGTCAGATATCCCTGATAAGCGAATTAAACACGGTTATAAGCTTCATATTTTACCAAGATATGTAAAAGTGGAATGTGCAAAATAGCGACCATGGTAATATGAGACAGGTCCTGCTACCATGCACTTTATGTCACGATACGTCACCGTATTTCTAAATAAATCTACAATTCAGTTATAACAACTCGTATAATGTGATCCTTAAGAACTAATGATTAATATGAATCGAGAGAAGTGATAACTCATCGGATACTATCTTATATATTTTGAAACTACATAGAGACAGAACTCACATATGCAACATATGAATGATTAAATGAGAAATTAAATTAAAATAATGTTAAGCATTTTGAAAACAACTGACTGATATTTCCACTTCTTTCCTAATACAAAAATCCTTGAATAAATTCTTACAAAATATTTAATTTTTAAGATAATTTTATTAATAAATTCATATGCAGTATTAAGTCTATTTAAATAAAATTAGTTTTAATATAAAAGTATGGCATAATAAAAATATGCATGTTATTTTAATATGTACTTTGTAAATTCGAAAACTTTTGCCATTTTTACATAAATTTCATTATTTTAATGGTAAAAAAATGTACCCTCCCCCCAAAAAGAAGTACCCTATTTGTAAGTTTTTTTTTTTTTTATAAAAAAAAAACATATTTCACATATGAATGAATTAAATTTTCCATACATATAGAACTGGATAGTAGTACTGGTGGTTAGTAAGAAAGAATATCAACCTTACCTATATAAGAGACACATACATATATGTACATACGCACACATACATACAAGTATTCTCAGTATTACTAGTAATTCAGACTTTTGCTTGTATCCTTCGGAGGAAACTAAACCAAAACAACAAAACACATCTTGATAAGTTTTTTTTTCCCATTTCATGCCTTTTTTAATTCATATATGTTGAAGTTTATATATGATTTCTTATACTTATATAAAATATACAACAATGTATGTATTAATACATGTATTTATGTATGTATGTACAGGGTGGTTCAAAAACTAGTATCTTTTTAAATCATATGTTATTTTAAGAATGATAGATATCTTCTATTCGATACCTCAATAGCATACCTCCGCGTACCAAAATGAGCCGCTTTACGTTGAACTACTTTGAGAAATACAATATTGCAAATATTCTCTTCAACGCGAGTGATGTGTAGACCGAACTTTGTGTTTGTTGCAAAGAATTTTTGATAGATATGAAGCACCTAAATAAAGCGAGTGCTGTATGCAATTCGAGCAAACAGTTCGTGGGAATGGCTTGCTAGTAGACAACACTCATGGCCCCCATCGTCGCACACAGTGTACCGACGCGAATATGGCTGCTGTGGCCGAAAGTGTGCAACATAATCCTAGAATATCGAACGCCATTTCGGTCGTTGGCGAGCGCAACAGAGCCATCATTACGGACTTTGTATGGGCTGTAATGGAAGATATGAATTTGGATAATTATTGATATCAGTAGGATGGCACACCATGTTACACAGCTCATCAAACAACCTATTTTTTTTGTTCGCACTAAGTACGATAATCGTGTTATGATTTGACCCCTATAGACTTTTTCTTGTGAGGTGCCGTTACAGCTATGGGAATAATCCAGAAACGATTCACAAGCTTAAGGCTGACATGATAAACTACAGCCACGGCAGCCACATGAATTGTCTAACAATATTATGGTCAATGTAATTATGTATATGATTGCGGTAACAATCATGCATCTGATTGTAGTAATTAAGTATATGTTTGTACCATGTTTATGATGTTATACTTTATCTTATTGTGTTATTCTTGGATTGTGGTAATCATACTCTGAGAACAACATATTATGATATAATGATTCATCATGAACATGATTGCCATAAACATATATTTACTTACTACAATCATATATATGATTGCTACAATGATGTGATTGGTAACTTAAACATAACATATACATAAGTATAGTGACCATATTATCGTTAAAAATTTAACTTTTTGAAATGGTAATGATAAACATGTACAACCATATCAAGATTAGTTCCTTTCATTTGATTTTTGAAATGAAACCTGTAATTGGAGCACCCTTTATGTGTGTGTGTGTAAGTATGAGTTGTACATCCATAAACATGTATGATGATGTCAAGCGTGCAGAACAAATCGCTGAGAAAAATACGCAATTTAAATGCATAACACACAAAAGGACATGCCTAATGCCAATAATAGAAAAAAGTAAATCCTCATACATTTTAACATAAATCCCCATATACAATAGACAAATACATACATATATACACACTCACTACTTACCGAGCGGAAGAAAAGTTAAGAAATTTTCATGTACCTTTTCCGTTTCTATTTAAGTATTTTTTGTTTTTTTTTGTGTTTCGTTCTCTTTTTGGAGACATTTTGTAGCAGATTAAGTTCTATTCGCACATGGATGCGTTGAAATATGAGTAAAACTCCTACTCCAATGTATAAATTGTGTGTGTCTTTTTCTTTATTTTTTTTTTTTTTTTAGGAATTCTTAAGATGTCTAAGAACGTTTGGTTGCAAAGGGGTGTGGGGTTTGAAATAGAATAGAAACAAAATTCTTAGTAGAAAGTTGTCATATATTATGTTGTCGTATGTTACAATAATTGGAACATGCTGCAAGCATATAAAACGTTTATTATATGACTTATGAAAATAACAAAACAAAGAATATTTTGTATGTAATACGAGTAAAGAAATTGATGATTATATGTGGGAGATATGAGAGCATAAAGGTTAGCCATAGGATTATCATTTTAATTTGGTGTAGTAATATAAACAGGAAACTTTTAATAGAACTAGGAAAGTTTAGATTGTAGATGTAGAATAAATGAGTTGATTAGAAGTTGATAACTAGAATTTGATTATTATCTCTATTATCGTTAAAAAATATTTTAGGAAATCGGAAAATTTGGCTTTTTTAAGATTTCAGAACAATTTAGTTTGGAAAGTTTTACAGAAGACATAAAAAGCGTTCTAAAATCTTTAGCTTTAAATATTGTTAAAACAACATTTCAAATGAATTCTAGTTACTACGGACAACAAACGATATCGGCCTTTCGGGTGAAGGTAGTCGAGCTAAAAGAGTGTTTTAGGGGTAATAGTGGTATATCGGAAACCTTAGCCAACCGTTATTTGTACCCTTTATATCATGGTTGGAAACGGTCACGGACTCGGAAATTTTCTTTAACGAACTTGACCTCTTAGTCTCTCCTAGACTGACTGACACCTACACCATCTTCCATGCAGATGTTTATGTCATCGATACAGCCGTAAGAAGAATTAGGTCGTAAAAAAATATGCCACCTGAGTTAAGCATTTTTAATGGTTTTACATTTGTAGAATATCTCTGGCACTTGGTAGGAATTCGATTAGGCTTCTTACGGATAATGTATGTTTGGACATATGTCGGGACGATAGGTTGTCCACGTTATAACTATTAAAAAAATGGTTTAAATGAGGAAGAGGAGAAATCGGTACAACTCCATCAATGTGACTGTCACGCTCTACAAGAGCATCTTGATAGAGGTTATAACAATACATCTTGATTCAGGTCTATTTCACGATCGGACTGTCTCATAAATGTGTCCACAGGAGCCACAAAGTCGTTTGGATTAGGGTGTGCGGTTATTATTTTTTGTATGTTTTATTTACAGTTTACGTGAAAATGTTTAAGAGAATCACATTGGAGTGAACTCAGCAATTTGCAAGCAACGAACGTATCCCTTATTTAGCGTTTAGAGTATTGTTTAGTATTCAAGCTCTTAGTACTTTTTAATACATGTTTATTTAAATTTTTCATTGACCTTGATAAATTAATTAAACACATGTTGAAACTAAAATATTACAAATAATAATATATTGAAAATAGCTAATTTAATTTCATTTTACTTTATATTTGCAGGTTAAACGGGAGACGTCACGGTTAAACAAAGAACTGGACAATTCAAAGACTCTGCGTCAAATGCAAATTTCGTTCGCCGGGTATGTTCGATCTATGGGTTTGTTAACACCATTGTGTATTTTACCTTTAGCTTTCATTAGACTTTAAATTCCACCACATTTACGTCAGTCCGTTTGCTAATATATTATACAACATTTTACTACAAACTGCTTATTTATAACATTCCCAAAATAATTATTAGTAGTTGCGATACATTCTTAAATCTATATATGTACTTAGAAATCGATAATTAATTAATTTTCTTAATCCATAATTTCACTTTAGAATTTGATTAACCAATAGATATTGTTTCTTAAATCCAAATATTGATCAGATTTGAAATTCCATGAAATACTTTTATGCATACATTCCCATTATAAGTATTAATTCAAATTCCTTTAAATGTATTTCAGTAATCTTTTATATGTTAACAAATACAATCGTATATTGGATGAGGGTTTCTAATTTCCCGTACTATTCCCATTCCCGGCTAATAATCGCTCTTAATTCAATAATGTTTATCCTTTTTTTTAAAAGATTTAAGAGTTCCGACTAAGTTATATCTCGAATTAATGCGTAATTTGTTTCGGAACAGAACTTTTTTCAAATCAGAATGTATATATACATTTATATATATAAGGAGTGAGATCGAAAAATTCTTAACATACATATATGTTAATAACAATGAAACCACTAAACTTACAGTTTTATATTTTTTTTATTTGATTGAAATTATTATTACAATTTACAAAAAAAAAAAAAATTAAATATTTTTATAGTTCTAATCATTAGTGATGAAATTTTTAACCTTTTTCGGAAACCCTTCCATTAACGTTTTTATAGTGCCTTCTGTCACTTATGAATGGAAGCAGTCTTTTTTGTAAACATTCCTTCATGTAAATGTCGGTATTTATAGAGCCCGTTGTAACAAATGATTGGCTTATTTTGTCGCATCTGCATATTGCTTGCCATACCAAGAACTTTTTGGGAAATTTTGTCTGCTTTTGGGTCCTAAACTTTTCTTCAACATTCCCTCAAGCATCAGCAACATCAAAATTTTGACCCGGAAGCTGCGAAAAATCTGACAGAACATACGTTTCGTCATCCATTATGCAGCAAGAATATTTTTTTATAAAACTTGACTTCAATTTCCGTGCTCAGTTTTTGGCTTCTAAATTTTTAGCAGCGTTCCTGTCAAGAACTTTTTGAGCCTTGTATGTTTTTAAACCTACATTAGCTTTAACTTTTCGTACGACAATAGTCTGGGCACTGAGCTAACCGGGCTGCATTCCTACAGGATGTGTTGTGAGCTCTTTTGAAAATGCTTTCTATTTTTTTGGCTTTAGAAAAATTATGTGGACCATTCCTTCTACCTGAACCAGGTTTTCTATCAACGGACAAGTTCTCCTGGTACTTTTGAATAACATTGGAAACAGTTTGACGACAGACCTTTGAATGCTGGGCCAACTTTTTGTAGGACCAAGTTGGGTTTTGTTGAAAATATTTAGTAATTTTAGTACGCACTTTTTTCTGGTCACTCATTTTAATCAGATTAACAACAAATTAATATAATTGACATTAAAGATAAAACTTGATAAAAAAAAAGAAATCAAATAATACTTGGGTTAAAAGTTTTAATGAAAAACAAAGTAGAAGTGTTAAAAATTTTACGATCTCACTCCTTAAACAAATTTAAGCCTCTATTAATGTCTTTATTTTCGCTAAAGCGACCAACTAGAAAAGTAAATTTTCCTGTTTTAAAAAAACATTTTTCTACTTTGTCCCACAGAGAAATAGTTCAGCTTTTATTACTGAATTTCTTGCTAAATAACTAAATAATTCATTCTAAAAGACCAAATTTTTGTGTTAAGGCTGAAAAATTTTAGTTGGGACAGCAAAAATTCGGTTATTTACATCTTACTTCTTCATATTTCCTGTTGCTAGTACCAAAACTAATTATGGATATAATCGAATCATTCGATTGGCAACAAATCACAACGAATTAATTTGATCTGTGCTGAAATTTTAAGAGAAATTTAAGAGGAAAACTTATAAAGAATTTCCCTACAAAAATGTCTAAAAAAATATTCTCAGGAATTCCCTGGAAAATTACGCCGTATATATTTTCTTGCACTTAAAGACAAAGTAAAATAAATATAGCATTCACTGTCGTGGCGCGCAAAAATATCGTCTCGAAAAACAAAGATTATATACACTCTTACGCGATCGAGCCGAACGTCAAGTCAAGAGTGTTGGGAAAACGGTTTTCACACAACTGCGTGATTAGCTTAAATAGTATGAATATTTTTCACTTAATTTCTCAAATTATTTTATATTTTACTAACATTTCAAAGTCTGTGTTTTAATTATATTATTTTCTTAATTAGCTTATTGTTCTCAAACATTTAAACAAATATTAATAAACTAACAACAAGTTTTCAGAATTGCTTTAGTATTTATTTTGCATCACAAATATAAAAGCATACTTTGTTTCATTTTTGTTGTATGTATTCGTAAAGAATCATTTTTGGACCCAGTCTTGTAAAAATCCAAGAAATTTTTAAAACAAATCTGCATTTAATTTTCTGTAAAAGCCTTTTTGGTTTAAAATGTAAAATTTATGGAAAATTTCCACTGCCACTTAATCATAACTTGAAAGTGATGCGAATATTTATGAAATTTTGAGGCATTACGGCCTTGTTTGTTGGTTTGGCAAATACTCTGCTTAAATTCACTTTACAAGATCACATTTTACGTCACATATTTGTGACAGTAGCAAGAGAGCAATGTGTTATGTTTATATGAGATACAAATATCTCTCTTATTTTTTTTTTAAGTTTTCAAAAAACCTTTCTACAAGCGGATTGGATTTTATTTGTGTTACTGTCTTAAAAGTCTTATCGTCTATAGCAGATATTATCTGTCCGTCAATTTATCTGGTGTCTGTCTATTTGAAGCCATAACTACATGTATGTCTATTTGTCTGCATGTCTGTCTGTTCGTCCATCAATTTATTCATCTGTCTAACTGTATTTTGTAAAACAAGATCAGACCCTTAATACAGAACTATTCCCTGGAAAAACTGTTATGCAGCGAACCAATATAGAAATAAGTTTATACTAAAAAATAAGCAGATGCTAATAATTTCGAAAAATACTTATTACTAACATTTGTATCACAATTCATTAAAATATTCTGCTTCATATCGAATAATTCTACATTATTTTGTTAAACAAAAATATTCATATTGCTCGAAATTGTTTGTTAATTTATATTTGTTTACTTAAAGTGCAAATTTTTGAGATAAATTTAAACTATTCATATTGCTGAACACGATACGGTGCGGTTACGCTATTAAACATTTATATCAAAGAAATTAACGTGCTTCAAAACAGTTCTTTTGTTCGGTTCATTTCCGGATGTCTATTACGTTTTTGTTATTGCTCAAATCGCTCGGTTTAAATTTGAAACGGTGTCAAAAACGCGTTCGTAAATCGTATGAATATGATCAACACACTAAATGGTGAGTACTACAATTGTTTTTTATTCCTTTTTCTTTTTAATTTATAATCATATTTTCTTAAAAAAAAACATGCATTTCAAAAGCAAATGAAACTAAAAATATGTCATGATATGCTTGTAAGAGTAAAATGTGCCAAGATATGGCAAAATGCCTCGAAATTGAAACTTAAACGGATAAATAATTAACTTATTAGTCAGGCTTTAATAAAAAATTTAATTAATAAGAGTTTAATGATTTAGTCTTCCTAAGCTTTAGTTGATGATCTTGAAAATTTCAATCCTGATCTTGAAGATTTCAATCCTGAAGAACTATATTTCAATGATGATGAACTATATATAAGTAATTTGAAGAAGAAAAATGATTTCTTCTAACATTTTTTAGAACATAATACAACTTTATCAAAATCGTTAACATACGAATAAAAATTAAACCATTTAAAGTTTTTATTTTTTTTATTTGATTGAAATTATTATTAAAATTTACAAAAAAAAAAAATATTTTTATGGTTCTAATCACTAGTGATGAATTTTCGAACCTTTTCCGGAAACACTTCCATTAAGGTCTTTATAGTGCTTTCTATCACTTTGTTCCAACAGGTAGTCCATCTCCTTTTAAAATCTACTATGCTTTTGGACACCTTTTTTGTGCTTTTAAATTCTCTTTTAACAAAAGATCAATATCTCTCTACTGACCTTAGATCCAGGCAGTTTGAATGATTGTCCTCTCCTGGTACAAATACACACATTATTGTTATTTTACCACTCAGACCAAAAATAAGTGGACACATTAAGAAGTCTTACGAATGGAAGCATCCTCTTTTGTAAACATTCCTCGATGTAAATTTCGGTATATATAGAGCCCTTTGTAACAAATGTTTGGCTTTTTTGCCGCAACTGCATATTGCTTGTCATGCCAAGAACTTTTTGGGAAAATTTTCTGCTTTTGGGTTCTAAACTTTTCTACAACATATCCTCGAGCATCAGCAACATACAAATATTGACCCGGAAGCTGTGAAAAATTTGCCAGAACATACGTTTCGTCATCCATTATGCAGCAGGAATATTTTTTTTTTAATAAAACTTGACTTAAATTTTCGTGCTCTGTCTTTGTCCTCTAAATTTTTAGCATAGTCCCTGTTAGGAACTTTTTGAGCCTTGTATGTATTTAAACCTGCATTGGCTTTAACTTTTGGTACCAAATAGTCCGAGCACTGAGCTAACCGGGCTGCTTTCCTACCGGATGTGTTGGGAGCTCTTTTGAAAATGCTTTCTATTTTTTTGGCTTTAGAAACATCATGTGGACCATTCCTTGTACCTGAACCAGGTTTTCTATCAACGGACAAGTTCTCCCGGTACTGTTTAATAACATTGGAAATAGGACCAAGTTGAGTTTTGTTGAAAATATTTAATAATTTAATAATAGTACGCACTTTTTTCTGGTCACTCATTTTAATCAGATTAACGACAATTGAATATAATTGACATTAAACATAATAACTGACATGTTTTACATAGGTAACTTGATAAGAAAAAAAATCAAATAATGCTTGCGTTAAAAGTTTTAATGAAAAACGTGTGTTAAGAATTTTACGATCTCACTCCTTAGTACTACGGGTTTGATGTTAGATTGTGTCTATGATATATTTAAGGAGTGAAAATAGCAGACAAAATAAAAAAAATTCTCTAATTTCTTGATTATAGCAGATTGATTTAGTCATGAGAAACTTTGTGATAAATTAATATTTCAATTTGGTATTGGGTACTGTATCCTGTAGATAGGTACAATGGCGACCTTATAATTATAAACGACTTTGCAGCATAAACGTGTTTCACCGTTTTCACAGTGTGCCAGCACGCAGAAAAAAAAATATAGTTGTGCATGTTTACTGTAACCATTTGCACATTTTTTAACAATATTATGGTCACTGTAACTATTTATATGATTGTGGTAACTTTAATATGATTAATTTAAGATTCACATGATTGTATCAACCATATATAAGGTTACATTAAACAAGTATATGATTGTGATAACCATTTATATGATCAATAATTTTATCATAATATGTTACTCTCAGATTATATCCATAAGCCGAGAGCAACATAATATGGTAGGTCCTTCATCATATAAATGGTTGTCACAAACATATATTTGTTTAGTGTAATCATATATTTGGTTGATACAAACATGTGAATCGTAAATTAACCATATTATAGTTACCACAATCATATAAATAGTTACTGTGACTATAATATTGTTAAACATGTTGAAATGGTTGCAGTAAACATGCGCAACTATATTTTTTTTCTGCGTGTGGAGTCTATGGCTTTGTTTGGAGGTTTTTCCATCAGATCAGTAACTTAGATCTTTTTTAAGCATTTCCGCTTCTTAAAAGTTTTTGAGGCCTGTGTTTTTTTGCGCCGACTCCTGTAATCGCCTTCATATTGTCCGTGTTAATATTTTCTGGAATGGTCTTTCTTGCTCTAGGATTTCTGGCTGGGGTTTCAATCTTCTTTGTTTTATTGAACAAGTGAATTGCACCAAATACCATTTTTTTTGAACAAGTTAACCTTTGTGCAAACCCGATATTGACTGTTTTTCATTCTGATAGCACTGCACTATTAACTCCCTCATTATTGCCCATTTTAGAAACTAAAACGTATCAAAATTATTACAAGTTAATGTATTGCTTTTCAAAGACCAATTTCTTTGAACAATTTTCCATTTACTTTAATCCACATTTTATTCATTATTAATTACTCTTAATTTTTCTATATTTTGACTCAAATTTATAGCCACAGCTTTTTTTTCGAAAATTTTATAAAAATTATCACAATTTCTTATTATCCTTAATAAATAGTTATTCATTTTGGTTATTTCTCCCCCCCCACTTTCATCTAATTTTAGCAAACAATTGCCTGCCTGTCTGTTTACAGATTTAAAGGATATTTTTAATTTGTTTGCTTTTTATGTTTTTTGTCGTTGTTGTTGTTGTTGATGTTGGTGTCTTTTATTTGCAAACAATATTTCCAATTGCATTTTAAACATATTTAACATTATGGCTTTTGTTTTCTCTGTTTAAATCTAACGTGTTTTATCAGCAATATGAAACAAAAACCATTTGTCAAAAAAGCCTACAAGCTGCGTACGATAATGTTCTTTATATGTTTGCATGAGAGTGTTCGAATATGCAAAATAAACATACAAGGGCGAGCTGAAAAGTCATTGCAAATATTACTATTACATGTTGATCGCTTCTGTATAATTCGATTTTTTCAAATCTTTAAAGTTATTTAAAATGCACTGGTTTCGCTGTGCGACGTTTGAATAGAATCTGAATGAGTACTGTTATAAAGACTATAAAGGTTTAGTACCCGTAATCACAAGTAATAGATATCTACGGTATATAAGCTGACATTAATTTCAAATCAATATATCGTCACCTAATATGCAAAAGGGCGTAACAACACTTTTTATTTTTTTATAGGAGAAGCAAAAAACTTTGTGGAATTAAAGATATTTTAGATTTCAAATACATATTTTATTGTCTTGCTTAAAACACGACTACATACTTATTTCTTAAGATTTTGTTTATTTTTTGTTAATATTTTTTAAGTTATGCTTGTTACGACTTTTTGGCATTCGATTTTCTGAAACAAAAAGACGTAACAACATTAAACATGAGAAATGGTGATTTTGTTTTTAGAATATAAGTATTCTTCCCACTTTATTAAGTAATAAACATGTTTTTTAGTAAGTTTTTTAAAAACAAAATTTATTAAAATTCATTGTATTTACACAGTACATAAATATTTTAAAATATCTATTAATTTAATATTTCAAATGATAAAAAACTAAAAAAATATTAAATTCATTAAATATGTATGTAATATCAAACCGATCAAATATTACCTTGCGCATGTCTTCTGAAAAAAGGTTACAATGCCGAACTTTACTTTTATCACAATAAGTTGATGAACATCCCACTTTTAAATCTCTTTGATTTCTTTCACATACTTTTCCCATGGAAAAACATTCGTATGCTTTGCCATTCATCCGTTTTCTTTTATTTTTCACTCTTTTATTTGTTTTTTGGCACTATGTTCAGTTTCATTATTATTATTTTCCATTTTCCTTTTTTTACAAATATTTTAATATTTATTTAATTTTTTCACAATATGTACCACTCACTCAAAATATTACAGTTAACATTAAACGAAAAAATTATGAACACAAATTGAAAAAAAATCGTAGACAACTTAGTTATTCAAAAATAAAAAGAGTCAGTTTTTTCATTCAGGTGTGTTGTTACGCCTTTTTGTTTTTGAAATTTATACACTTGTTGTTACGGCCTTTTGAATTTCGTTTGTAAAATCGTTTTTTCTTGACGTATAAGTTCAAAATTCTGGAGAGACATGTAATTTAGTTTAGTGCATTATAATCAATCAAAAACTCGATTTTAAATTTTTTTGTTGTTACGCCCTTTTGCATATTAGGTGACGATATACAGGTATGTTTTTAACTCCATAAGTATTGGTTACAGTGATAGATATCAATTTGTTAAAATTAGGGGCATAAATGGGGTATTTTGTTTGAAGAGTTAAGTGTTTCAATGAGTTTAAGTTTCAGTTGGATGCCGCGAAGAAACGAGAAAGTAAGAAGAGCCCGTAGAAATTTGGTTGGGATACTTATTATGATGATTATTTCCATAAGAATCGACAATAATATTGAAAATTTCGTAAAAAGGACCTAAATAATGTCAAGGGTAAATTCTAAAAGGATTGTTGATGGCAATTACGATGATATCAATCAAATTGATGTGAAAGAATTTAATTGAAATTTTATACTTCTTCCCATGACTACGTCCAATAACATTAACTGCCGTTTTATGGGTTTCCTGTTCGGAATGTTAGGATTTGTAAGGGACCTCATCGAATACCTTATGTTTCCACAGAATTATCGCCAAATGAAAACACATCTCTCTATTCTGAGCAATGTACAGAAGTTCTAGTCTGTCTTGATGTTACTGGTTTAATAAATTCCACTTCTGAAGCTCAAGTTTGAAGACTATGGTAGACATGCCTCCCCTCGATACCAATATCAAATGGATTCCCGCAAAGTTTGCTTTAAGACTTAATGAGTCAGGTGGACAGATGATTGAGAGTATTGGACACACCACCATCCTACATAAGATTGGGGCAACAACGACTATATAGTCCACACTGAATTTTAATAGGATCTTTAGGATTTGAAAACTGATAAGAGATTATTGGGATGCGAACTCTGTCCTTCCCGATCTCAATCTACATTGACGGCTCAAGGATGGCAACTAGCTCGCAAAATTTCTCTGATGAATTAAGCCTATTGGTTTCTCTCAGATTGCCGGACACTATGCCATCGATAAAGCCGTAAGAAGAATTCGGGAATTGAGTCTCGAAACTTCGGCTTATAATATCTACGTGAACAGCCTTGCAGCAATTAATGCTCTGAACTACAATATAATTATGCTGAACCTGAAATGTCTTCTGCGCAGTATTCAATTAAATGTCCAACTTAGGCAACACAATATTAAGTTAATATGGGTTCCAGGTGATAAATACATCCGGGGAAATGAAATTGCTGATGAGTGTGCAACTAACAGGCCATTCTTGGACGTAATTCTAGCGCAAATATATATTCACACTACCTTGGCAGCGATATCGAATTTAAAAGATGAGTGGGCATTGAACAGTATTCTACAATGGACGTTGAACAATATTCTATTCTTTGCCTCTCTGGCAAAGAAAAAGACGAGAAGTCTCATGAATCTTAGTAAGAATTCGAATAGGCTTCTTACGATTATAAATATTGGACATGTGTCAGAACAGCTTGGTGCCACGTTATAATTAGTTACTTTAGAGGTTGTATAGAATCCGTGAAATTTGTTTTATGTGATTGCACAATAACGTAGACTAAGACATCTTAGTTGTGAGGTAGTTTTTGTTTCCATCCAGGGTATGCTTAGTCTATCCAGGTTCTTCCTTTGAGCTGTCTTGGATCTTTGGAATATGTTATTAGAACGGAATAAGAATTTAGGCTTCGTCTAATTATGATTTGTTACCCGCACACAGAAAAAAATATAGTTGTGCATGACCATATATATGGTTACAGTAAACATGTATATGTTTGGACCGGGAGCATTCTGGATAATAAATTTTCCCGGTTAACTGAGTACCAATTTTTAGTAGTTTTTTAATAGTGACAGTTTTTCGATAATGAAATTTAAAGCTCCATATTGCACACTGATGGACAAAATTTCACAATAACGTTTTCAGCATTGAAATCCTGCACGTCTGGATGTTGTCCAATGGCAGAATGATTTTACTATAGTCTTTTAGACCGATTTTCTTAAAATTCTCTCTCACTTCTGGTACTAAGTTATTGTTAAACCATTATCATGGACATTTTTTAAAGCTCTTTCTAGTAACTAATGGTTTGCACTTGTGTGTACCAGCAGCATTAACGCAAACTAATGGGGTTAGTCTCTCCTTTGAGACCTTGTGTCATTCTATGAAATTTTCATTATGGCAAACTTCTCTCAAGTAAACACTCTCCATTATCTCATTGGTGAGTTTTTTCATTGATTTGAATTCATTTAATTTTTCCACAAAAATTATGGCAGCTAATCAGCTGAATATTTTTCTCCTGTGAATACCATCTCGTTGTTTTCTTAAATTTTGAGTGGAATATTGTAGATTTTCCTTCATTGTTAATCCAGAAATTGGAGTTCCTTTAAATCGTTCCTTCCGGAACCAGCAGTTTTTAAATTTTTTCGGTTTCCAAAGCCAATAACAGAATCACTTTGTTATTTATAATGTCTAACACTCCTTACGCCAAAAGCTATCGAAAAATCGATGGCATAATATCAAAAAATTTTGGCCTTACAAATCGATCGTGGGAATTCCCTTTTTTGTTTTATTCACAAGCGCGGATAATAGAGGTAATTACAGTTAATCGATGCAAAGAAATTAAAATCCATCCAAAAACCTTTTTTTTTCTTTCCCGGATAATTGATGTTGCCGGTTAATCGAATCATGGATAATCGAGGCCACTCTGTATATGGTTGATACAATCATGTGAATCGTAAATTAACCATATTATTGTTACTTCAACCATATAAATTTGAAAAGGTTACAGTAAATATAGACAAATGTTGAAATGGTTACAGTAAACATGCGCAACTATATTTTTTTCTGAGTGCAGGCGCAGTTGATCGGGAGTTCGAGTACACTCGTCAATTTGCGACCAACCTATTGCCAAATTTCAGTTTATTTGCAATGCTATTATGACATCTTCTAAATTTCCAATCAACTAGAAAGTTGGGAAAGTTATTCTCATAAGGAAAATAAAAAAAACCTCGCTAGGTAAATGATTATATTATTTTATAGACACAACAGTTTTTGGAACATCATGATTTAGATATCGATATAGTAATACTAAAGATTTGATGTTAAATTGTATCGACGATATAATATAAATCGAAAAATTAATAATATTCTCATATATGTCTCATCATTATGTCAGAGCCTTCGACATAAACCTGAAGACCATTAAGCGAGTAACCCAGGGTTCTATTCTAGAGTCTCTTCTATATATACCAATAGGTCTTTTAAGATTGTTCTCGTAAATAAACACACTCGCACCCATATGTGTGTATATTCTCTAACACACACACTCCCATACTACAAGGATATAGCATGCATACATGTCTCTAGTAAACAATCAAACCAACCATCCTCCATAAATAAGTAACATATGAATGCTAAAGTCTAGTATTTAAAATGAAAAACGTACAAAAAAAAAAGAAAACAAAACAAAAATTATACCGAATCGTATTGTATTAAAAGCTTCTATATGGTTTGGCATACAAAACGCATGGATAAACAAGGATGTATCACAATATTCTCATTTTTTTTTTGTTGCCGTTGTTTGGCTTTGCTGTTGTTATTGTTATATTACGAGTAGAGAGAAAAATATCCTGCTCCTAGTGAGCATCTCATATAATGGGATTATGTGCGATTAATGCATTGACATGTAACGATTTTCAATTGAATTTATTGCTTTACTATTTTTACGTTGTTGTTGTTGTTGTTTTATTTATTGTCTGAGTATGTATGTATGTATGTTTATAAGTATATATGAGTTAGTGTGGGTGCATAATCAAAAAAAAGTGTGTGTGAGAGAGAGAGAGAGAGAGAAAGTGTGAGTATGAGCAGTATGATAATATTCATTGCTATTAAAAACAAGAACAACAATTGAAACAAAAGGGTGTCAGAGTTACACATGTTTTGCATAAAAAACAATGAATAATTTTTTTTTTCCAATTTTTGTTGTCATTGTTGTTATTGTGTTGTAGCTGCTGCTTGTTTTTCTTTCTAATATTTATCCATTGAAAATGTAATTAAGCTTAACAATAACAACAGCCATTACGAAAAGCCGAATACACAACAAAAAAATATCCGCTTTTGTTTTGTTTTAAACAAAATCAAAACACAAACAACATCATTAAAACAACAATAACAGCAGTAGCAGCAACATTTGGTAGCATCAACCAAAAGCGTCGAATAACACCAACATTGTCAAAAAATAAACAGCAGCAGCAGCGGCAGTGAAAAAAGGACAATAGAGCCTCAGCTGTGTGATTAACACATGTAAAGCTTCTCTTTTTTTAACGTTGTACGCCAACAACTCACCAGTGCCAAACACTGGCTACAGCTACACGTTAGAAATAAGGACAGTGGTTGAGGAGGAAGGAAATTTGCTAAAAAATGTGTATTATCTATAAACAAAATGTCCAGATCCTTAAATATCACTAAAGTAATCATCAATTTCTGTTCACGACAATATTTAGTCCAGCAAGTTCCATTAAATTCACAGATAACTGTCTTCCCATCCTTTTTTTAACGATATCTGAAATTTTATTAGATTAATCCTAGCTTAAGCATTTTAAATCAAATGATACTACATTTTCTTCGACAACAAAAACAAGGACAGCTCATTTCTGAACTCTGAGCCAAGGAATAAGCACATAGAACGAAAGCAGAGTGAAAAAATCAAGCAAAATTACTCTCTTTTCACACATGTAGGTGATACAATAACAGAATACATGGCAATACATTCTCATAAATTTGGTTTTTGACAACAGACTTAGGTTTTTGGCTTTCCAAACAGTCTGCTATATTTGATGAATAGATATTTTTGATTAGATCCTTTATGATTCCATTGGCGTTTCGAAACGGGGTTTACTAATTTCACGATCAACAATAATAATATGATACTGAAGAGTTGTCGGATCTTTAGAAACGATAGGTGTTGGATGGAAGTTGTTTACTATATCTTTCTGACAGATTCATGAGTCGTATAGTATGTGACCACAAGGATGATGGTATTTAGTTTTCAAAATTTTATTGAGCAGTTTAGAGAAAATATTAATAAGAATCATATTGTTATGTTTTTACCTTTAAAGAACTGGGGTTTATTTCCTTTAAATAAACCGGATACTTTTAATTCAAATAAAAGCAATTTTAGTAGTTTAAAATTGTAACAACTCTTTATTTGCCTTTAAAATGTACAACAACAACAGTTCAAATAGTCGCTCAGTGTCTTTATACACGTTTATCAATTCGCAGAAATGCACACACACTTTATAATGTACAAATTCAAATGTACAAGACAGTTGATGTTAACTCTAACAGCGCCTATGATAAACTCAACTCACTACTGCAACCTCTGCCACTATTTATACACGCGCCATCTATCGTGAATCTTCTACAATGCTCTATAGCTTTTGATGTCAATGTTAGCAGTTAACCAAATGTATGGTAATCCTTACTGAATTGTCTTTATTTGTCACGAAAGTGAAATATCAGATTTCCTTACTTAATTCAAACCTTAAAAGTTCGAATAATAATTGTCTTGATCAGTTAAATGCATTTGTTTTTCGGCATTTTTTAATACACCATATTTAATGAGCACCAGTACTTAATGAGTCTACTACTCAACTATTTAACAATAATGTTCCACAGAGAAAATATTCTTTCACGATGCTTTCATTGGAGATAAAAACAAGTAGATGGAATAACTGTAAACAGCAATTGTGGGGGTATAAACCTTCAATGCCAATCAGTTTTTTGGGGATGATGGTAATAATAATCAAGTTGATGTGGATTATAATTAATAATATGTATTAACTGCCTTTTTATTTAGTAATGACTTAGCTTTTACTTGTTGCAATGTTAGCAGATAATGTTAGATTATTTATGATGTGGTGATGACCATGTGGACTAATGCTGCTTAATGCTATCATAAATTCATTTAAACTCTACAAATATTAGTTGAATCGGTAATAGTCAGGATTTATACAGCGATAAGGTTCTTCGGGTTTTAGTTTTAGATTATTAGATTGTAATGCTATCTTAACTTAATCTACTAAATTCCAAAGAGGTATGCATTATTTAGATGGTCTCGAGGATATTATTGCTTGATTGGAGTAGAGCTTCCCTAAGTCAGACGATATTGTGTAATAAATTTGAGTTTGGTTCATCCACCTGCTAGTTCACTCTGGTGATGCTATTTCAACAACTCTGAAAACCTATGACTAAAAAATGCCGGATTTTTTTTTAAATTTTTATATTTTTTTTTAAACATTTGTACAATATAAATATATTCAAAATATTGGCCATTATTTCCCATCTTTCTGGCAACATGTGGATTCCAAGCCAAAAGAACTGCTCACCTTTTGAGGCCAAGAACGAATCATGCCAATTTCGGATTGCCTGTCTTGAAATGAAGCGTATCCCAGAGCGAGCGTTCTGCATAGATCGAAACAGATAGTAGTCGGATGGAGCAAGGTCTAGATTATAAGGCGGGTGAGGCCAAACTTCCCAACCACTTTATTCCAAATACCTTTTAACAGGTATTTCAACATGTGGCCGGCGTTGTCTTGATGAAATATGCGGTCAGCGTTGTCATGCCTGGCCGCATATTCTGGGCGTTTTACGGCCAATGATCGATTCAAACGAATCAGATGCGTTCGGTACAGATTCCTTGTGATGAGATTTCAGCAGCTCATAATAGGTAGGATCCTTTAACTCCCAACATATACAGAGAATTACCTTATTGCCATGGATACGCTTCGGGTTATCGTAATGGATGTATCTTTCATCACAAGTAATGATTTGATGCAAAAATTATTTTATTTTATAACGTTCAAGCATAATTTCGGACATGCAAAATCGTTTTTCAAGGTCTCTTGGCTTAAATTCGTATGGTAACCAATTTCCCTGCTTTTGGATGAATACTACTGCTCTCAAACGTTCTGAAATTGCAGCTTGAGTAGCTCCCAATGATTTTGCAAGCTCTTTTTGAGTTTGAGAACAATCGTCATGGAGTAATGCTTCTAATTCTTGGTCTTCAAACATATTTGGCTGGCCTTGTCGATCTTCGTCTTCCATGTCAAAATCACCACTTCTGAAGCGCACAACATATCTCTCGCGCGTTGAAACGTAAACGTATTCACCATAAGCTTTGGTGGAGTAATCGGTGTGCTTCACCGGCAATTTTTTTCAAATTAAAGAAGTAAAGCAAAACTTCCCGCATATGATGCTTTATTTGGTGATACAAAATTCAACCTTTTTTGATAAAAAAGATTGTTCTTCTTTCCATTATAATGTTCAATAACTATGTCAGAATAAATGTTATATAAGTATTAAAAACAAAAACCGCCTTCAAAAGAATGCCATCTATTGCAAATCCCTTATTTTTAGGTCATACAACCAATTTAAAGGAGCACAATACATGTGGCTTTCGAAAATGCTTAAAAAACGTTGATATGTCCCGGTCCATACTGTGAAACATTTGCAGCAAAACATTTTAAAATTCTCTTTTGAAACTGCATTCGTGCCTACACACTGAAGTTTTTGCTTTTCAGTTTTTGACATTTCTATACAGAACGTATATGAAGGAATATGTGTGGATAACATACTCAACAAAATCTTCATGTACATGAAACATACTACCCTTTTCCATTCCTCTTTCATCGACAAACCCAAATGTTTTGCAGCAAATGTTTCACAGTATGGATGGGGACTATTGGGTACTGACGAAGTTGAATTTGTGTCATATTTATTATAGAACTTTAGGATTGCACATGAGAGAAACTTGAATTTTGATTTCCAAGTAAATCATATATCTCTAGGATCTTGTACTGAAAAGATCCCTACGCTATGGTATTGTGTATTCCTGGAGGTGTATTCGGGAATATGACGAAAATGTCTTAGTTGACTTAGGTAATATTTTAGAATAGCTCTATCTTTCCAGATAGACGTCCTAGCCCGGACTGCCCATCCTTATAGTATCTGTATAAGTAAGAATTAGTGGTATAAGGCTGTGTCAACCGACGGTCGACAAAAATACAAGTGATTCTACGAATGTTTCTTTCGCAAAGAACATTGCATGTCGGTATGATCATCAATATCTCAGCCTGAAAGCCTAACCTTATCTAAAAGATGTATTGTGAATTTTAATTCAAGTTTATAATCAAATTCTTCAGATCCTGCTCTTATATCATACACATCCTCTTTTACATTTATCCCATGTTTGTCTATTAGACCGAAAATGGAATATAACTCTTATGGATCATATATTGTTTTATATTTTGGAGCTTCTTGACTACGTATAGGAAAGACTAAAGGTGCTTACAACATATCAACATCTTCTGATATATTACATCGCCACAGATTTGGGGTGTGTTTTAAAATTGTTCCTAGACTTTTTTGACTAAAATATTTTTGTCCTAATTAGCTTACTTTCCTTCAAACCACTGTGCATTTAACATTTAATGCAATATTTGCACTTTAAAACAAAAACAAAATTTCAAAGTTTTAATTTCTATTTCGATTTTGTTTACATGTACATTAAACAACACCCTTTTCTCTCCAACATTATTCATATACTCAGTTACTCACTCATTGACTTTGGCAATTGAGCGTATGAAAATTAAGGGTTTTAGTCAAATTTAAACATGCTGTTGTTTGTTTTTTATCTTTTGAAAAAAAAGGGATTTACTTTCCAACTCCCTTGCACTGTCTTTTGCCAGTTTAAAATTCATCAAAAACAAAATAGAAAAACAACTTTAATCAAGCCACCAGTGCACACCATACAAAGGGTGTTGTCTAACACTGCTGCCACTGTTTTCTGTTTTTTTTGTTAATTCTGATTAAGTCGTAATTACATTTAAAGATATGGCACCAGTGGTGCACAATCTCATTCTTCATATTTTGTTCGTACTACTCGTACTCGTTTTTACCCCCCATACACAACCTCATTCTCAGCTTTATTACTGCTGCTGTTGTTGTTGTCGTCGTGGCATGTTGTTTATGTGTTTATTTTGTATCTTCCTGGTAGATCGTCGTCACATCGTTTTGCTCGCATGAAATGATGAATTTCTTTCTTTTGTATGATTCATAGACATTTCGATAGTTTAGATACCGCCTGTGCACAGCTACGTTTTGTACGTTGGTCGTGTGATGGGTGGTTTTATATCCTCCCCCTTCGTCTTCTGTATGTTTAAGGGGTTTTTTATATACTAAGATTTGTACGATATTGCCGCAATACTGGGGTTTACTGTTTCTCTGTTTCTCTTGCAGCTATTAGTGCTGATGACCATAACATTCTCCAAATTACTGGAATAAGGGGTTGTGATTGTGCTGCTGCTGTTTTATACTTTCGCAGCAAGTCTTCTGTTTTCCTCTGTAGGTATGGTTTGAGCGTATGTACTCGCATGTTGACTAATATGTTTGTGTGCTGTGCTGTGTCAGAAGTACACAGTGAAGTAACTGGTGTGACTGTTAAATGAGCAATATACTATATGAGCATAATACAGTGAAAGAAAATAGTTTCAGAATTTAATGGATACGAATCGAGGATATATTACGATAAAATAGGCATGATCTGGTTAAACAAAGTAGAATCTGCAAATCTATATCTATATGAGTTCATTAGACAATTTCTCTGCGATATTCATGTTTACACGAATCCACTGGCCTTTTAATGATACGACATTTTTAAACCCCATAATGTTTTTGCTGGGTACTTAGGTAGTTGGAGGTCATACCCTTGGGGTCGAAGTGATACATAAAGTTTTGGGGTTACTCGGACAACTACTGGTAAAGTCAACCAGATCATTCAATAATGCATGACAAAGTCGAATCAAATCCTTAAACGGTGTCTACCGTATTTCGGTAGAGGGGATCAGTTTTTAGAAGCTTTGACTTATTTCTCGTTCCAACTATTTCTGCTGTAGTCATTACGGCATACATTATATTGTATAGAGATTGTACTTGGTATATATATCAATTTCCTACCAAATAGCACAAGAAACTTTGCCGTGTTATTCTTAAGTAAGAAGCAACTGTGTGGCTTCTCCTTAAGCACCTACTTTTCGATTACATTAGCTGGTTTGCCATATGTTCATGAATCTATGAATCAATTTCGTCAAGTGGCGTTAAATTTTTTGAATATTTGTCAGCTATTTATTTAAGTACCTTCGTGCCCTAGGTTAGGTTTAATTAACAGTCATCTGAAGCTCATGCGGCTCAAGCCAAGGTGCCATTGTGATACATTGTGGCTATCGCACTATTCGTTCTGTGTTTCATTGTTGACGTCATAAGATTCATACCTTCATTATATTGTTATAATGAAGGTATGAATCTTACTCAGATGACTGGCAGATAGACGGATTTTCCAGTAAGAATTTGTTGATCAAACATCGCCAAATGTTAGACCGTGACAGGGAAGATGTTCAGTTGTCTCCTCTTCTTCCTTATCGTTACATCTTCTACAGAAGTTGTTGTAAGGTTTCCGCATCCTTTGCGTTTATGAACCCATATCCAGATAGCAGTAATGCCCACTATAAGGTTCCTTAAATGTAGTCTATGCAGATTTATCGCAATTAGTGTGCTTTGCGTATCCAGATTTGTTCTCTGGTCTTGGAAATAGGTCATCTCTCTGATATTTCCTTGGAAATGAGATGAAGTTTGTATGAAATTAGTTGTTTTGTTCTCAAGAGAGCAATGCCAATTACAACTCCGAATTAATTCAAATTAATGGTGGTCAGCTCTACAGTTTTCTTCGATGTTCAGGAATCCATACAAGAGTAACTTCTGAATGTCTCAATATCTCTTCTAGAGACATCCCGCATTCTTGGACAATTTTCTATGTGATAGACATCTAAATGTGTGGATATCCCTATCCGATTTCCTTTGAAACTGATTTTGTTTCGTGAAAAAATATAGTTGTACAGGTTATCATAACCTCTACGTTTTTAAAAGTTTTTTAACGATATTGATTCTCTGGCTACTTTGTTAATTGAAGAATTGAGGGCCTTAATCGCGGAAGACTGGTGACGGGAAAGGCGGGAACATTAAGTTGAATTAAAGTACAGAAAAATGTTTGTAATATTCCTGAAATTGGCTTTATTTGAAAGTAAATTTTATGGCAATGATGTTTGAAAATGATTTCGGTTATGAGTACTCTTCGGCTTGGAAGTGGCGTTATCTAGAGGCTAAATTATCACACAATATTCGCTGTAAATTTGGCTGTATTTAGGCAATAAGCGCCAAGTAGCAAGAAAAGGATTCATAGTATCTCGAATAAAAATCTCTGACGGACGATTATGAGCAGCACAAACTACACGTAGTGCTTGATAATTAAACCATATTCTTCAAAACAAATTTGAACAATTCACAAACATTGCTACGGCTTGTATATGATAAACCAAAATAACCCCAACAAATTGGAAAACTGTCACATAAAGCAATGTTACCAATTTATAGTTCTCCGCTTCTAAAAAAAACAAAATCTATTAGGCAGTCAAAGAGATATTGTGATTAAAAGGACTCCAAACATTTTCCTTATCTGTTTCCATCATTAATGAGGGTTAAGGAGTGAGATCGAAAAATTCTTAACACCAATTTCCATGCTCTGCTTTTGGCCTCTAAATTTTAAGCAGAGTTCCTGTCAGGAACTTTTTGAGTCCTGTATGTTTTTAAACCTGCATTAGCCTTAACTTTTCGTACTAAATAGTCCGAGCACTGAGCTAACCGGGCTGCTTTCCTACCGGATGTGTTAGGAGCTCTTTTGAAAATGCTTTGTATTTGTTTGGCTTTAGAAACATCATGTGGACCATTCCTTCTTCCTGAACCAGATTTTCTATCAACGGACTAGTTCTCCCGGTACTGTTTTATAACATTGGAAACAGTTTGACTCCAGACCTTTGAATGCTTGGCCAACTTTTTGTAGGACCAAGTTGCGTTTTACTATAATAACTGACATATTTTACAAAGGTAACTTGATCAAAAAAAAAAAAAAAAAAGTCAAATAATACTTGTGTTAAAAGTTTTAATGACAAAACGTGTGTTAAGAATTTTACGATCTCACTCCTTGATACAAGATTATTCCGTTTAAAGCTAATCCCTAAAAATTGATCTAAAGGAGCATTTCGGGAGTGTTTAATATTATCATGCCATAATTCGACTGTCTTCCTAAGCCTTAGGGACGATCTAATGCTCTATTAAGAAACCGCTGATAATTATTTATCGAAATTTATTTCGGACAACTCTTTCTACGGCTTCAAGCCAACTTTGCGGATATATATTTGTTTCATGGTGACATTAGAGAGAGCTGGGTACTTATTTTCTTTCCGTGTAAATTGTGTTCATTACTTTTATGTCAAGGGTTGTGAGTGTGTTGTTATTTTTCGTTAGCTAAGTTTAATTTTATTTTATTTTTTCCTTCTGTATTTCTAATTTTACTTAAGATCATGTGTACCCCTATGGATTTAGAAGACATTATGTGGCGGGGCGTCAATCCACAGTAGCACCCATGAACAAATAGTGTTAGTGTTTTAAGCTATGCCAACAACCGAAAGAAGGAAAGGACATTGTAAGGAAAGTTTTGTTAATCAACATAATGTACCCTCGTTCAGCTCAACTTACTCGTAAGTATGTATCGTACGTACGTACGTACATACATACATGTATATGTATAAATGAAAGTGTGTATGTTATAACTCATATCATCAGGGAATCCAGATATGGACAGACATCTCGTACTACATAATAATCTTCGACGTTGATTTCTAAATGTTTCTATATGTACATATACACATAGCATAGTTGTGTTTGTTTGTAGGCCATGGCACAGTGACTACATGTCACAGGATTTATGGCAATCATTAATCTTATTTTGCTAAGCTATAAACGCAATATTACTTTGACTGCTCACTGTTATTTGCCACCACCACCAACAGGAACAGCTATGAATTTCAGGTCTTTGATTGCTGGCTGCCAGGCCAGGCAGCACACACAGTTTTGCTTGATTTGATTCCAACTTTTGCTAAATGAATCTCAGGTTGATTTTGTGTGATTTTATTAAAATTTCTTTTGTTTTTCAAACAAATTTCCCTCTTTCTGTGAGGCTTTGTATCTGTGTACTGGGCTGTTTAGGGATTTTATTAATTTATTAAGACCTGTGTGTAGTGGAAGCCACGTATTTTTACTAGATGATACAAAATTACGTTAACAACTACTACTCGTACGAATCTTGTAATCTTTTTCTATTAACATTTAATTTTTTTGCTCCATAACAATATGTTTAATATCTCTCTTTTTCGATATATGTATTCCCGTCTGGAATTGTAAATGTTATGTTAATGGTACCATTTTAATTCGGGGTTCTTTTATTTTTTTGTTTGGTGTTTTGTCAAGAAATTAATTTGATTGCTTTTGACGTTAGTCAGTGATTTTCCTGCTTGGCTTGGTTGTGGTATGAGAGATTTCGAAATAAATTAATGAATTTATTTTTGTTAGTCCACATTTTTTTGGTTTTTCTTTTTGCTTTGCCTTGCCTTGAAATGTAATTGTTTTTGTTCATTTATTGTTAGAGATTTGATTTAATGAAAATCTATGTAGATGTAACAAAAAAAGAAAAACGAACTGAAAACAGAAACTGCAATATTTATGCAATCTTTTCAGGGGAGGAATGTGAAAAAAATTTGAAAACGAAAGAAAACACAAGAGTCATTAATCATTTGAAAGATACAGTAGCAGTAGAAACAAATTAAATTGAATATTTCTGTGACTGTTTTTGTTGCGAATGTTTGTAGAATGTTTTAATTAAAGATTAGCTGTTGAGAAAAACCTTTTCTTTTGTGATCGGGGAAAAAAAAACTTGTTTTCCTGTTGTTTTTTGTCTTTCTTTTTTATCTGGTAATCAAGGGTTCCTTTTTAATGGTTTTTCTTTAGAGGAAAGATAATGTATTCTAGCTTTTTGGTTCTGGCACTTGGGGTAAAAAATAGAATTGTGAATATTGAAATCATATAATGAAAATGTTAAGGATCTCGACATAATAAACATCTCGTCCAAATATAGGTATACTAATAAATATGTGTTGACAAATTTAATTAGATTTTTAATGAACTGGCACTCTATGTACCTGATTACGAATTCGTCGTATACTACATGCCCCTGTTTGTGTTCATCGTCCTTAATGTTATGGAAAACGGATATTTTAAGATTTTTATATAAAATTTAGACATATTTGGAAATCAGTATCCTACTTTTTGTATTGCTACCAGATTTATTTGCATATCAATTTATTTAAGCTGCATAATTTAGTTTACCCTGAAGAAAGGCTATTATCAAATGATCCTACGAGTTTTGGAAAAAATCTATCTTTTAACATCTTAATAGTTGACACATTTTGGTTCTTTGAAATCATTTGAAAGATATCGGGATGTGTTTAAGCAACGTATTACTTATTTTGTTAAAAAAACATGTGTTGTATCTACAAAAAGGATGATCGGTTAATTTGGATTGAAACATGTCACAAATATTTGTAGAAATTGAGGGTAGAATCAACAACTGGCCATTCTACACTACAACAATCTGTGCTCTTTTAAGGCGATTCTTCTTGACTTTTTAAAATATCAAATTGATATTTTCCTCCATTCAGAAGGAACATCTTGTCGGATAAATGAATGATAAGGATTGAAATCGAAGCATTAAAGTGAGAATATATTGCGTGTGTGACTTAAAAATGCGGGTTTACAAAAGATGGCTTCTCTTTCGAACTCGATTTTTATTTTTAATAACTCATAAGTCATTTTGAAGGGTGCATATCTTTGATTTATTCTCACGCAGAGAAAAAATATAGATGTGCATGTTTACAGTAACCATTTCAACATTTCTAAAATTTTTTTAACAGTATTATAATCACAGTAACAATTTACATGATTGTGGTAACCATAAAATACGATTCAAATGATTGTATCAACCATATATATGGTTACAGTAAACAAGTATATGTTTGTGACAACCATTTATATGATGAAGGACTTACCATATTATGTTGCTCTCGGCTTATGGATATCATAATCTGAGAACAAGATATTATGATAAAATTATTCATCATAAAAATGGTTGTCACAAACATATACTTGTTTACTGTAACCATATATATGGTTGATACAATCATGTGAATCGTAAATTAACCATATTATTGTTACCACAATCATATAAATAGTTACAGTGACTATAATATTGTAAAAAATGTTGAAATGGTTACAGTAAACATGCACAACAATATATTTTTCTGCGTGTAAGTAAACTAATTTTTTTGTTTCGAAAATGCCGAATTGTGTATCAACTATGCGGGAAGTTTTGCTTTAATTCTTTAATATGAAACAAGTAAGAGAGCTATGTTCGGCTGTGCCGAATCTTATATACCCTTCACCAAATTATACTATGAAATAAAATTTAAAAAAAAAAAATTTTTTATTTTTTTTAAGAAATTTTTAAAAAAAAAATTTTTCGAAATGGTTTTTTAAATGTTTTTTTCCAATTTTTTTTTAATTTATTAGTAAAAAAAATGTACGACAAAAAAAGTTTTTTGTGAAAAAAATTCGGGTTAAAAAATATTTTTCCCGATTTTGACCCGTACTATGGCCTTATATACATCGTTGCAATGGACTTTGAAATATCTATCATTAGATATCCATATTGTCTATATTTATGACAGAGTAATCGAGATATAGATCAACAAGTAAGAGAGCTATATTCGGCTGTGCCAAATCTTATATACCCTTCACCAAATTATACCTTAAAATAAAATTTAAAAAATTTTTTTTAATTTTTTTTTTTTTAAATAGTTTTTTCCAATTATTTTAAAATTTTTTTTTTAACTTATTAGAAAAAAAATTTATGCCAAAAAAAGTTTTTGTGACAAAAAAATTCGGGTTAAAAAATATTTTTCCCGATTTTTACCCATTGTAGGTCCAACTTTGTACATCGTTGCAATGGATTTTGAAATATCTATCATTAGATATCCATATTGTCTATATTTATGACTTAGTAATCGAGATATAGATAAAAAAATAGGGCAAAAATAGAGGTTGTCACGGATTTTTGCTCATATCTCCGTTATTTATGGACGGATTTTGCTGATTTTAAATAGGAAACTTTTCGAAAGCATGTCTGACAGAATTATTGAGGATTTGGATCCCGAAGATATCTGGGGTCTTCAGAAAATTGATTTCAACAGACTGACGGACAGACAGACGGACATGGCTAAATCGACTCCGCTATCTATAAGGATTCAGAATATATATACTTTATATGGTCGGAAAATTATATAGTGAAATTACAAATGGAATGATAAACTTGTATATACCCTTCTCACGAAGGTGAAGGGTATAAAATGTGCACACCAATTACTCACCAAAGCTTACCGTGAATAGGTTTCAACGTGCGAGAGTTGGTTTGTGCGGTTCAGAAGTGGTGATTTTGACACGGAAGACAAAGACCAGCCAAAAAAGTTTGAAGACCAAGAATATGAGGCATTACTCCATGAAGATTGTTCTCAAACTCAACAAGAGCTTGCAAAATAATTGGGAGCTATTCAGGCAGCAATTTCAAAACGTTTGCGAGCAGTAGGATTCATCCAAAAGCAGAGAAAATGGGTACCATACGAATTGAAGCCGATAGACTTTGAAAGCTGATTTTGCATATTCGAAATAATGCTTGATCGCTATAAAAGAAAATAATTTTTGCACAGAATCATTACTTGTGATGAAAGATGGATCCAATTCGATAACCCGAAGCATAAAAGATCGTAGGTGAAGCACGGAAACCAGCTCTGCATTTAGTGGAAGCAAAAAGTGATTGGGAAGTTTCGCCTCACCCGCCTTATACTCCAGACCTTGCCCCGTCCGACTACTGTTTGTTTCGATCGATGCAGAACGCTCGCTCTGTGATAGGTTCACTTTAGAACAGAGTTATTTCTTTCTTGGCCTCGAAAGATGAGCAGAGTACTTTTGGCCCGGTATCCATATGTTGCCAGATAGATGGGGACATAGCTAACAATGTCCAATAGTTTGATTAAATTTATATTGTACAAATGTTTCAAAATAAAAGTTAAAAACTCAATATAAAACCCAATATATTTTTGGTGGATTTCGGTCATCTTTTATTCATAGCCTTATGGATGATGGGAATTGTATGGCATTTTTAATGAAGTAAAATAAATTTACGCGAATATTAGTGGGAGTTATTTGTCTTCTCCAGGAAAATTCTTGTAATCGGGAGCATATTTGAACAATCACGTGCGACTTCTTCACGATGTAATTATTTTGCTTATAAGGATTATGTGAGGCTAGACATGGAGTAGTGTTTAGAATACTTGCTGTTAATTGATTACTCCTGTTAGTATAAATCTTTGAATGCTGACACTTTGGTAGCAATATTACCTTCTATGCATAAACATTGGGAAATATGGTTAGAAGGACAGAAAAGGAACTTTACTTATCATGCCTATGGTGAGAATAGATGGTTATTTCTGGAATAAGTATAAGTCGGTTCTTAGTAAGCAACAATAATTGAGAAATGTTCTCAGTCACAAATGTGGTATAAATACCAATAATTTGGGGCGACCAGTGAATAGTAACATATACCGATGCGGATCATTTAATTCTTCTCCCAATTTAGTACTGATATCGAACTAATAAGCGAATAATAATAAAATAAATTACTTAATGCATCTCTTATTTTAGCACCTAATCCAGCCACTATGTTTCTTAACGATAATTTATCCTATTATATATCGTCATTTGTTCCTAAACCAATTTCGTTATCTCTAATTGAATATATAAATTAAGCCAACTAATTCCTCATATCATATCACTCATAATTTTTAAACGCTATAATAATAAACAATTATAATATTTGAAAATTCCTGAAAAGCCAACCTAAACCGAAATCATACATAGTAGTTAACCTTTAAGAAAAAAACAATTTACTATTCACCCACTTTCTTTTAAATAATGTATAAATGTCTGACGAGTGAAACGAAATGACTGCACTGAAAACGATTTGAAAAGTTTATGTCAAAAGTTAATTGGGTGCACTTCAATGACTGTCATAATATTTTCAAACCTTTAACAATTGACCTCAACAGTTGTGCAACAACAAAAATATAAAACTTAAATTGAAAATAATAATAACAAAAATAAAAACAAAATAATAGTAAGTTAACATGAATGTGGAGAAAATAAAAAGTCAAGCAATGCACTGCAGGTATTCACGAAATTTTACAGAAAATACTATATACATACTACGAAATTCACATGCACTCCGTTAGCAAGCGAAAGCAGGAGTCCGTAGGAAGGCTGCTTCAATAACACGCCCTGAAAAAACACCTTTGAATGTAAGGAAATGAAAATAAATAAATATAGAAAGTCAAATAAAATCGCTATAACTTAATGGATACAAAAATAAAAATTGCGCAACTAAAGTTTACTCACGCGTTTTAGTGTGTGGCACAAACAACACACGCGACACTAATTGTAAATTGGCAATATAACGGAAGTTATTCCTTAAAATCACACACACACACTAACACTTATATAAATTCGCTTGAATCCTCTACAAGACCCCCTACAGATTTATACCTTTGACGTAACCACCCCGTATGATGCAAACTGTAAACACAGACCCATTTACAAAAGGTTCCGCTTGGCACTGTTTGTGAGAGTTGGTTTCTTGTGACCAGGTTTTTACGTTTAAGTTTTAAATTAGTATGATTTTCTTGTTGATTTCTAATTGCCAATGCAGTTATACTTATATACACAAATACCGGCAAAAATTCATAGAAATACATACGAGGGTTACTCGAAGAGACCAAGGAAAGAAAATAAACTTTTGAATCTTTACTCCTTTGAATTAGATGATATTTAGTGTATTAATACTTTTTAATAGAGGCTTGCAAAATATCTAAATTAAAACTGTTAACCCGCAAACTTTAAAAAGCAAAAAAGTTGTCGAATAATTTTTTTAGGCTAATTATGACCCAATAAACTCAGAATAGCCATCAGAAACAAATTTGCAAATTAAGTTTAGGAACCAGGTGCAAAAAGGTGAAGAGTGCCTCAGGGCATTGTTGCCGGTTTAGGTGTAAAAACAATAAGGTCCATTATTATAGAAAATTCAAAAAGTACCATTATAATATAGAAAAAGTACCAAAATGCAGCCACTTGTGGATTCCCACCCACTCGGCCCATGTAAAAGCTTTATTTCATGTTTCTAAGTTTATTGGTGAAGAAATTACAAAAAGTACCATTCCAATAAAGAAAAAGTACAAAAAGTCTCCCCCTAGAGTTCCCACTCACTTAGGACCATATATGCTTAATTTCATGTTCCTAAGTTCATTGTTATAAAAATTACTTTTTGAAATTTTTAGAATATAGACAAAGTACCAAGCCCACACTTGTGTTTCCCACTCAATCGAGTCAATATAACCTTTATTTCATGCTTCTAGGTTCATTATTGGAGAAATTACATAAAGTACCATTCCAATAATGAAAAAGTACCAAAAAGTCTTCCCCTAGAATTCTCACTTACTTATGACGATATATGCTTAATTTCATGTTTCTAAGTCCATTGTTATAATAAAAAAGTACCTATAATTCAGTTCTCAGTTCTTGGTACCTAAATATTATCCCCTATTCCTAACACTAACTTCACTCAGATACATATCAGCTAACTTTAATGTCGATAAGTGAAATAATGTAAAATATTAAAAAAGTACCATTAGGAGAAAAGTACCAATTTCCCTTTTCCTACTTGAACACCCCTCAAGTTTGAAATTTAGAAAAATTCCATTTTGCTAAAATTGTTTATGCTAAAGACATGTCTCAAACGATTAAAATCTGTGTTAATGTGCCCAAGAAAAAATATGTTTTAATAAAAGTACCAAGATTTGGCCCAATATAAACCTTGGCACTCGAGTTCCAAATAACAACCTGTTAGTTAATTTTTGTATCAATCCTATGTTAAAAAAATTATCAAAATTGGCTTAATAATTTCACATAAAATGTATTTTCTTGATTTTATCCCCTTTTTGATACCTTTTTTATCCCCATTACGGTGGTAAAATTATATTCAAATAAATTTGTATCGTGGTGGGAGCTCATAATAAAATATTCGTATCTCTATGTCAAATTATAACAAAAAAAAACATATTTTATGAAAAAGTACCAAAAATAAACACAATTTTTATCCTTAAGGGTTCGAATTTTCAAAAAGTACCAAACTTATATTTTTTATTTTTTGATAAGTAAATAATACGATTTAAAATTTGTTTCTATGTTGATTAGTTTAAAAGATACATAGGGTGCCAAAAAAGTACCAAAATAGAGTTTTTACCCGTTTTCTCCCCTAAAAGGTTCGAATTTCGAAAAAATACTTATTTTTCAACTTATTTTTTAAATGGAGTAACATGCAATTTTAAGTTTTTTTGTATCTTTATTAGTTTTGAAGATATAAGATTACCGAATTTACCCGTTTTTACCCTTTTTACCCCCTAAACGTTCGAATTTCCAAAAATCCCTTCTTATCGGATCGTTTTGGGGAGGAAGAAAGCCACAGTTAACATTTCATGATTCTAGCTTCAGTCGTTTGGGCTGTGCGATGATGAATCAGTCTGTCATTCAGTCACTCTTGGTGGCCATGAGGTTAGCACACTTCATACTTGCTGTTTTCTAAAGCAAATTATTTCATTTCATTGCAATTATAAACTAAAGTTTTTGGTAATTAGTGTTGTTTATGGTGTGATCAATAAGTCCTGTTACTTTTTTTTGCATTCTATCGCTATTCTCTTTCAAATTTGCATTTTAGTGCAGTAATATGTAAAATAAGCTGGACACAATTTTAGCACATATAAGTATAATTAAATGTTTTAAAAGTTTTTTGAGGGTATAAATATTAATTGGTAAGTTTAGGTATTATTTAATCAATGAGGAAGACAAACTGACTTAATAAACATTATTTAGATATGGCTAAAAAAAAGTGGTGTACAGAGGAACAACGAAAGATTATTCAACAAATGAACTCGAGAGGAACAAGTATAAGTGAGATTGCTTATACTTTGGAATGCTCCAGGAAGATGGTTTATAATGCATTAAGACATATTCAGAAATATAAAACATCTAAAAATGTTACACAGGCTCCTCGGCCCAGAAAAACTTCACGTAAAGAGGACTCTTTAATATACAGAGCCTCTGTCGAAGATCCTTTTAAGAGCTCCACCGTAATCCAGAGAGAAATTTCAGGAAATTATGGTATCAACGTGTCCAGCAGAACGATAAGAAGAAGACTTAATGAAAAAAATTTACGTGGATGTATTTCTCAGCATAAGCCACATGTTTCAAAAAAGAACATACAAGCTCGGTTGTCCTTTGCTCGTGAGCATTTGGAAAAGCCGTTAATTTTTTGGAAAAATGTCCTTTGGAGTGATGAATCTAAATTTTGTAGATTCGGATCGGATGGTAAGAGGTATGTATGGCGTCCTCCGAACATGCAACATAATCCAAAGTACACCAGTAAAACAATAAAACACGGTGGGGGTAATGTGATGGTGTGGGCAGCATTTTCTGGGTATGGTGTTGGTCCTATAAAAAATATTGATACTCGTATGGACCAGTATGTATACCAGAATATACATCTAAATACAATGATACCTTATGCAGAGGACAACATGCCACTTAGGTGGTGATTTATGCAAGATAATGATCCAAAACACACCTCACGCTTAGTGAGGTGTTGCTTGGAATCGAACAATATAGACGTGTTAAAATGGCCAGCCCAATCTCCGGATCTCAATCCTATTGAGAACCTTTGGAATGATGAGGAGCAGCATGTAATAAGAGAAAAGCCTAAAAATTTGACCGATTTATGGAAAGAAGTAGAAAAAGCTTGGAATGATATTTTAGTGGATCGCTGTATGGCCCTTGTAGAAAGTATGCCAAGGAGACTAGCAGCTGTGATCAAAAATAAAGGGTATCCAACTAAGTACTAAGTTTTTAGTGAAATAAGTTTTTTTTGTTTTGTTACTTTTTTAATATGAATAAACTTTTTTATTTTGTGCTAAAATACTGTCCAGTGTTTTTTTGAGGTTATTCTATTCTGGATAGAAAAACGCAAAATATATATAAAGGAATAATGCTGGACATGATGGGACGTGATCTTAGAAGGACAAGTAACACGCATGCAAAAGATATCATAAAAAAATTAAGAAATATAGGAAATATTTGCGTTTAAAAATAGCAAGTAGCTAGTGTGCTAACCTCATGGCCACCACTGTATATAGATAGGCCAAAAATCGAGGTTGTCCGAGGTTTGTATAAAGATACAAAAAGTAGGAGAATACGTTTTACTTTCTACGATGATACCCATAAAAACAATTTTTGGCAATTGAGAAGCATAAATGAAGATCGAATTTTGAGCAAACACACTGTGTTTCCAACTTTTTGCATAGTTTGCACTATATTTTTCCCTAACCAGATTGTAAAGTGTTCGATATTGTCATAACGGGTGTCATTAACTGGATGTTTTGTTTGTTCGCCAACTTTTGAATTTCCTGGCTGTGGCTGTTCTTGTGGAGTACCAACTGATCATGAGTCAAGGTGGATAATTTAATCCGTCTGCGGTCTCTATCTGCCATTCCAATTTTTGTTTTACATAACAAAAAATATAACAAATAATATAACAAAAGAGTAAAAGACTATATAATATAACACGCCGATAAATTTAGCCGCGACCCGCAACAGTGCCCTGAAGCACCCCTTAGTATTTGCGTTCCCAACGCACTTTTTGTTAATTGTTTAACATTTACAAATTCGTAGACTGAAAGAAATATTTCGAATAGATCGGGCGACTAAATTAGTAAAACTTTGATTCAAAAAAAAAAAAAAAAAAAAAATCACACATAAATTTTCACGTGCATGGCAACACTCACAAAAGAGCTGACAGAACAAAAACTAAAAGTCAGAATACATTTCGACCTTCGAGGGAAATCTGAAACAAATCTGTAACTAAAGTCACGGCTAAATTAAAAAACAAAAATTATAATAACTTTTTGAGGTAATTGGCGTTTTGTAGTGCATGCCTTGAGGCATTCTTGCGGGTTAGAGGGTTAATAACTTTTAAACTGTATGTTCGATTTCCCATTTTGTATCTCGTATTAAAGCTAGTAAATCGTAACTTTTTAAGTTTTTCAATAAATCCATCACTCGTCAAAACAGGATATCGCATAAAAAACAAAGAATATCTCAAAAAATATATCTTCCACACCCAGAGAAAAAAATATAATTCTACATGTTTACTGTAAACATTTTCACTAGTTTTTTTTATAATCCAATATCATATTATAGTAATTTGCCATAAAACAATTTTCTAATTTTGCAACTAAGAAAAATCCTTGAATTCCTCAGTTATGAGTTTAAAGAATTCTTGAATCATATCAGTTATTTTTAAAATTATCGAAACCTTAATTAAATATTACAATTTTTACAAATTACTAATGTGACCCTCGTCATAGTCGTCATTTCTAATCACGAACTTAATACTATAATACTTTCCTAATACATGTATGTATAACTGTAGTGTGTTGCTTCAGAGACCTGCCTAAAGGTGCAGCTGTCAAAATTCACATGTCACTTTGAAATGACGTAAAACTGAACAAAACAACACAATACGTTGAAATAATGTTTTAGTTAGTTGCTGTAAATATGAAAACATGAGAGAACACTTACGTAAATTGGTGCTTAATAAGTTTTGTATTGTAAAGTCGTTACATTTGAATGCCCGCTTTGATTGTTTGTAATTGCAATTGTTGTTGTTTGTACTTTTCTTTCCAGCAATTAGAAATTTTTTTACTGAAATCATAATTCAATAAATTGTTGGAGTATACATAGTTTTATAGGTTTATTTGAGAATAAAATTAGTTTCTGAGAATAGAAAAATTTAAAGACTTCATAAATCATACATGCTCCAAAAATGCTAGAAAACTTTAACTTGTTTGTGGCTAAGAAATGAATAGTTTACTTTCTATTTTGAATTTCTGTATTTATTAAGAGAGATCAATAAATGTACTTTAACTGGGAATGCAAAATACCAGCAGCAGACCACTGTTAAAATTTTTATTTCCAATTGTGATCAGTTTATTTTCATCACTCAAAATTAGGGTTCCATCTTATATAATCATGGTTGATGAAATGGTAATTTTTCAAATGTGATTTGCAATGTGCAGACATTGCAATTCCTACACAAGTCATTGTATTCAACTCCACCCGCGAATCTAATCTTGTGTTTTGCAAGATACACCTTAAATATCATGGAAGGTAATGATATATTCAAAATATGGCCACAATTGACTTGCTATAATGCAACCTTGTGACATTGTTTTCGCCACTTCATTATCAGAAGTCTTCCAGGTACAAGAAACCGCCAATAATCGTTTACTCAAACAAATGACTTTTTGACCATTCAGAACATCAGGACTATTAATCACTCCGAACACTCTCGTTTGGTTCAAGAGTAATTCATTTTCTTGCTAGGTTAGGTTAAACAGGCTGCCCATTTAGTAGAGACACACTTGGGTTCATCATATTTTGTTGTGATACCTGAAAAGAAGGGGTTTCGATTAAGAGCACGAATAACCCTTCAACCCTATTAAGTCCCTAACCTGGAAGGTAATATGCCCTATATGCAAATGTGGCCATAGTTGACTGACTATCCTGAAACCATACCATACCTGGTTACCTTGGAATGCAACGCAGAAGTCTTAGTTGGTGGAACACATAAGGTAATGTCCAACCTTGCAAACTCATCTTCACTGAGGTACTTTGGCACTCAAAACAGACAGCTTAGCTATCTCGTTAAGCTATAGACAGCAGCCAAGGGGTAACCAAGAAGATTCTTACTCAAGAATGAGGTTTTTAAGATCGCAACTCCGCTTTGACCTTTGGATGAGATAAGATGGCAACTGTGATGACGACATTCAATCCCAGTTTATCATCCTTAATCGCAGAATCTGTCTAAAAACATTGAAGTGATCCTGGAACCTGCTTTATGTAGAAGGATTCTTTGACCCACGCGATAATTCAACTTAGAGCCATTTGAGTAAAAGTCCCTTAAATGTCTTAAGAAAATCTTTTTATTTTGTATTTTAACATTATTTAGTCCGCCAATCTGAAATGATCAGTTGGATGACAAAGATTTTATGTTGGGAGACAGACATGAATAAAACAGAAAATATTCTTATTGGATTGTGTGTGGAGACCTGAGGACTCACGCCACGTACCGGAAGAGTGTTCTTACTATAATGACATTAAGTTTTTAGATGATTAACAGAATACGACTGAGACTTGGTTAGTGGAGAAGGCTTATTGAGTGGCTATCTACAGTCCAAGGCGAATTCATATAAGGTGTACTCGTCCCTACAACAAATACAACAATACAAAAACAACATACATTTTTGTTTTTGCTTTTCATCCCATCTGTCAAAAAATACAAGTACGGCGAATTCAATATTAAACTGGAATTTAACAACAAACCAGTGTAAGTTTTATATTCATTGCTTTATTTCATGTGGAGGATGTTAAAATGTTCGATGAAAGTTCAAACGCGTGCAGAAACAGAAGAAATTGAATATAAAACAATAGGAAAAAAGTGGACGCATCAAAAACACACAAACACAAACACACACATATATAGGACGCGCACCAATATTAACACAAATTTTGACAATTGAGATGAAACAGCTGATGATCAGCTGGGCTAACGAGTACACCTTATATGAATTCGCCTTGCTACAGTCGTTGTACTTTTATGCTGTTATGTTTCCCTTACGGCCTATAGGTGTGAGCAATTAGATAGTAAAGGTGTTACTTATACCGAATAGGGATGTGATAGTAATATGGGTTTATAAGTCGTTCTTACTTTTAAGAAAATCGCTTATTAGGCGTTTACTAGGAGACGACTGATACTTGATGTTCGGAGTTGATACATTCTACTTCATCTGTAAAGTTTTACTTATATTGATTCGCATCTTTCCAAGGTGGAACAAAGGGCCACAGAAAAGTTTTTTCATTGTGATCTATCCTGTGCTATCAGCTTCACTTTGGCCCAGGACTTTCCAGTTGAGTTCGTTTCAGTTTCAATTTGTCTCCTCCCTTCTTCTACTGCCTTGGGGGTTCCATTCAATTGCCATCTTGGCTACATTGTCACAGGTGAGTCCGAAATCATGGCCAATCCAACTCCATTTACGATTAATGATGTGGATACGTATTGTTGTTTCAGCGGCTCTTTCCCACAGGTCTCTGTTTTCGGCCAACATATCTTCAGCAGTTTTCGTAACGAGCGATTAAGGAATACCTGTAGGGATTCAGAATTCACAGCCATACAACAAGACGGAACGCATGTTAAATGAATAGAGTTGGTGCTTGGTACTCAGATGAATTTGGGTGATTTCCATACTTTTTGTAGTGTCCCAAATGCGTGGTTTACCTTTTTGATGCGATTTGTAATATCTTCTCACGAGCCGCCTGATGTTAATATGACACTATCTAGAGATCTTCGAAATCTATTTTGTCTGTTTTGAACTTTTGGGAGTTTGTGGTATGTATTTAAACGCAAGACCTTGGTCTTGGCTATGTTAACATGTAAACCACATTACTTACCGTGGGCTGCATTTCCTCTAGTTGGCTGCCACATCGCTGAATGTATGGGCTAGCAGACATATGTCGTCGGAAGACAACTTTTAAGATAACAACTACGTCTATACTTTTGCTATGGGACTATTGAGTGATGTGTACCGCCGTTGATCATTGAGTGTCAAATATGTCATCCCCAATGTCACGTCCGTGTTCGTTGTTAGTTTTTTTTTTTTTTAATTGGACCAGCACTCAGGGGATGACCCCTACTCATGCAATGCATTGTGTTGGAACTAGGAAAATAGGTTATGGGAAGGAGGATAGAGGGAGTAGTGTTTGTGGACATTTGATTTGAATTTTCCTATATTGTAAGGGACAGGAAATACTTCGACAGGAAGCTTATTCCACATACGGACGGTACGGCTAAAAACGAATTTTCCCTGTAGTGTGTTGTGCGATCCACTGACCAATCTACCACGAATGGATGAGCCACCGATGATGAACTCGTATTTCGTAAGAAACTACGGGTTTCGGGAACGAGTTCCCTAATTTCATCAGAACACATTCCATTATAGTATCGATAGAACAGTGAAACACAACCCACATTGCGACGATGCTCTAGAGAATCAATAGAGCTGGATACCCTACTGTCACCGATAAGCACCTTCGCCCTCTCCTGTACGCGGTCGAGTAACTCCAAAATAGACTTTGAAGCACCGGCCCACACATGAAAGTTGTATTCCATTTTGGGTCGGATATAAGTGGTGTAAATAGTAAGGAGATCAGATGAAGTGAAGTATTTCTTACACCGTCTTAGAAAACCGAGGCACTTGAATGCTTCTTTCGACACTTGAAAAATGTGTTTTGTCCAGCGAACATCACACTGAATTTTCATGCCTAGAACATCGAGAGCTTCTGATTCCTTAATATTTACACCACCCATAGAAACAGATGAAGCAACATGATCTGTCGTGCGTTTATGTGTTAACATACAACATTGAGTCTTACGTGCATTAAAATCGACTCTGTTCGCATAACCCCATTCAGAGATTGTCACAAGATCTTGGTTAAGTGTATCATTCATGTTTTGCCTCATTGCCCCAATCTCCGAAGGGCTTGGCCTATAGTTGAATGAATATGAATGGCAAATGTTGCTGTCATCTGCAAAAGAATAGATAGGGTTGGAAGTTTGACTTAGAAGGTCATTTAGCAAAATAAGGAATAGAGTAGGAGAAAGAACGGAGCCTTGCGGTACCCCTGAATTAATCTTGAACTCATTTGATGAAATCCCATCTACAACAACTCGTATAGTGCGATCTCTGAGAAAGCTCGATATAAATCGAGAGAAGTCATTACCGACACCAAAAGCAATAAGTTTCGATAAGAGCGCACCATGCCACACCCTATCGAACGCCTTAGAAATATTTAGAGCCACCACTTTCGCCAAAACGGTGGATGGAACGGCACCATTTTTCCGATAGGAAGGCAAGCAAGTCTCCCGTAGAGCGTCCTCTACGAAAGCCATACTGCCGGTCGCTGAGTAAATTGTTGAACTCCAAATGTTTCACAAGATGGTGGTTAACCATACTTTCCATAACTTTGGAAAGTGCCGAACAAATTGCTATTGGGCGATAATTTTCAGGGTTGTTTGCCTCTCCCTTTTTAGGAATTGGCGGTACTCTTGGTACGCAAATCCGGACCTGTTCACTCGTCATAGTGAATATAGATCGCACTTCGCTCTCAATAAATTTTAAAACATTGTGGTTTGTACGTCATGTGAACATTTGTAGACTTATTGGGATTGATCGATAGATCCTAGTCTAGCAGATAACTGATATAGATTATCTGGTGTAAGAGAGCATTCCATACTTATGGAGTGTGTGTTGACGAAAACAAACGCAAAGCTTATAAAAGGTTTTTTATAGCAGTAGGCGAAAAATGTACCAGGAAATATCATATGGAATATTCCATCGATCAGAAACATCTACTGTTAGTATATCAGTATCTTGCAGCAGACATCAAGGCAAGTTTGTGGACGATAAACATAACTACTACTCCCCTCTTCATCTTAATCCTAATAATAACCTACTTAAATAATTTCAAATCAAATTTTATTAAGAATTACAAATCCTTTTTGGATTTATAAAGCAAAGAAGTGGTAAATTATTCGTTTAATTTAATTTTATTGTTGTATACTTATTTTCATTTGGCATTTAATACAGAAGTCCTTGGCTACATGTCCGATTAAATGTATGTGAAAAATTATTATGTATAAGCCACAGTTTTGCACAAAAATGTTTGAAGTGACCGCCTCATAACACACACACAAACACACAACTGACTGACTGAGTGCAACAAAAAAATAAAACACAAAAAAGATTAAATAAATTTTAAGTCGCCAACATTACAAGTTTAATCTGGACAATTCAAACGGGGCAACAACAAGAACCATTCATTGGTGGCGGTAGCAAAATCAGCAACAACTTTAACTGGAACAGTTCATGTATTAACAGTAACATTATTCTCATTCTTAAAACTACTTGTTCTTAAGAAGACGAAAAAACCCAAGAACAAAAAACTACAACAGAAAAAAAATTCACTCCATAAGTTTTAGTTGCTGACTTTTTTTTCCGGAAAACCAGAACCACTTTACTAAAAAAAAAAAAAATCAAGAATAAAAAAATTAAAACACATCAACAACATAATCCGGTCCTTTTTTGCTCCTCCAAAGAGTATTTATGGTGTTGTATGCATTGGATTTTTGTTCCCTATGTTTCAGCTTCTCCTGACCTGATCATCAGTCTTGTTCGATCAATTGCTTATGAGTGGAGCAGCGGTAGTCGTAGAAAAAGAAGAAGGATTTACTGGGTTCTGTTCGGCTATGTTATTCTTTTTTTTTTTGAAAGCATATGTAGATACATAAATTTAGCGAGTTGAGTTTTTTTTTCTTTTTTTTTAACGAACATTTTTATTTTAGTAAATTTCTACAATTATTTCATGTCTGCTTAACAACTTTGTATTTTATGAATGCAAGTCGTATTTTTAGTGGCGGAGTAAAAAAAAAAAAACTCTGAAAATCTTTATGATCATATCGTAACCATCATGATTAACATTAATATCATCATCTTTATTTCAAACCATTTCAATTCGTTTGTCGTCATTATCGTTGCCGTTGTCGTCAGCGTCGGGATTATGTTTTATTTATGTTTCGGTTAGAATTTAACTTCAATAAATGTCCAGCAAATATGTGGAGCATGTGTTTTGCTGTTGCAACTTTTCTCGTAAATTTCTCATACACATTTTAGTTGAGTTGATCGCTGATCGTTGAACGTTCATTGAACGTATTGCTGCTGCCAACGCTACTGTTTAGTATTTGTTCTTACTTTTTTCATTATTGTGGTCAGTGTAAAAGATCAAAAGAAATCATTGCATTTGTTGATTTGCCAAATAATTTTTTAGAGTAACATTTTTTTTGTTCTGTTTAATTTTGTTAAATTTTAAGTAGGTATTTCCGTTGATAAACTCTCAAAGGTTTTTTGAGGAGTAACTGAAACCAATAAGCTTATTTTTGAATGTGGCTGTTAAGTCAAGGGATTAATGTGTGATTTAGTTTGGGGACAAATCGTTAATTTCATTATGACAACAACACCTGTCTTTTCTACTTAAAGGTACTTTTAAAGATTTAATTGCAACAAACACTTAAACGGCTATTGGAAGCAAATGTTTACATTCAAGAAGTAACAAAGTACATCACTATTAGGTTTTAAAATATAAATTTTAGACAATAATAACATTATGAAATTCTTTTTATTTTTTGTTTTCAAAAATAAATTAACTGTGTTTTCAACTCCTTAAGGAATACAACCGCAACCGCCCCATTTTGTTCTAAAATTATTAACCCTTTTCCATACCATATTTAAGTAATCACGTATTTGGCGTGAGTTCTGCTAATTGTTTTAAAGTGTTTAATTTCACTGTGCATTTTGAATTATGCATATTTAATTTTCTTATGTCCTCCCCTTTCAGTCTAGTCCTTTCGGTGATTCTTGGTGATTTTATTATTTAAGTAAATTATTTTTTAATATGTTTATGATGCTTTGGTGGACTTTATGTCTCTTACTCATAATTTATTTATTCACATTCAGTCATTTATATTTTTGTTAAAATACCCTGGCTTTGTGTGTATAATTATGTAATTTTCATATGGATGTGATTTAATTACTGTAATGGGATTTACTTGCAACTACCATACACACTAGACTCACAAGAGTAGAGCAGAGCAGAGGAGTGTAGTAATGGTTGTTGCAAAGCAATATTCATTCTCCATTCTACACATACTCGTAATGTGTCATAAAACATTTAATATGATGGATGTATTAAGTGTTGGAAATAAGACAGTTATAAAAAAAGGGAGAATATTGTTGGTAAAGACTGCTGAATTGTGTAATAATCGTAACAAAAATTTTAATTTAATTGTATGTAAAATGATTTTATTTTTTTGGGGAAACTGTTGGTAATGTGGGTGATGAGTAGGCAACGAAATATGATAGTTTGGTAACAGGAAGTGATGCTCGTATCATATTTTATGGTATAGTTTGATCATTTAGTTTTCACGTTTCCCAAGTGATTCTTCGTTCGTTCTGGCAATAATATCAATCGTTTTCGCACTGTAGTCGGATACTCTCTTAGAGAGCTTTCATAATCTGTGACTTGTTTCAAAGAAACCAGGATATCAAGAAACCCAAAACTATGAAGCTAGAAGAGGTCAAATCGTGCAATCATCATTGAAATGTCCATTGTCGCACTGGCTGTGTAAATAATTTCAAAGTCCTATTGGATAAAAATATCTCACAATCCCAATTCCTGATAAAAACTTATTAATCATGGTTTTGTATCGACCTCAATTTACAGTAACCGTGTTACCCATGGCGTCCTGCAGAAAATAAGTCACAATTACATTTCCAGCTTAAATGGCACATCGTATCTTTGAGTAGATGTGGCTTCTCAGAGCCTCTGAACTTAAAATTTAGATTGTTTTCTAATCTGTTGAGATGAAAATTGGACTCATCATCAATAAGTTCGGGACTTTTTCAATGAAACACAAGTTTTTGGATAAAAATATCATTTTATTTTTCAACATAGTCTAAATTGCCCTCTATACACTTTGTCCAACATTTCTCTGTTCCTTCCAAAAAATAAGATATGTCGAGGTCATCAAAATATGTATTTGATTGTGAGATGATTTTTTCGTTGGAGTCAAATCTCTTTCCATCGAGCCATTTCTTCAGGTTTGAAAACAAAAAATAGTTACTAGGGGCTAAATACGAAGAATAGGGTGGCTGAGGGAGCAATTCGTAAATAAATCATAGATTTTTTCCATGGAAACTTCGCATATATGCACCGGTTTGTACCACAGAGGCATGTAGGCTGCCTATGGGTTTCACAATCTCTCGCACTTTTTATACCTTCATATTATATTGTACTTCCTTGCCTGTTATACCCTTCACCATGAGTGGCAAGGGTATATTTTAGTTTGTCATTCCGTTTGTATTTTATACATTTTTCATTTGCGACCCCACAAATTATATATTCTGGAACGTTATATATAGCGAAGTCGATAAAGCCATGTCCGTCTGTATGTTGAAATCAATTTTCCGTAGCCCCCAAATAGCTTACAAACATAATTAATACATCAATATATCGGGAATTCTAGTTCGCTAGTTAAATCGAGAAAATCGGCCCACAAATGGCTAAGATATAAGGAAAAACCGGGACAACCTCGATTTTTGGTCTATTTTTTATCTATATCTGGATTACTAAGTCAATTATATAGACAATATGGATATCTAATATTTCAAAGTCCATTGCAACGATCTACATATATAAGGCTATAGTTATTTGGACCTACAATAGGTCAAAATCGGGAAAATAATTTTTTAACACAAATTTTTTTTTTTTTTTTACCACAAAAATTTTTTTTATAATTTATTATTTTTACTAATAAACTAAAAATTTTTTTTTAAAAATTTAAAAAAACAAATTTGGAAAAAAATAAAAAAAAAAAATTGAAAACAATTTTGAAAATTTTTTTTTTTAAATTTTGAAAAAAAAAAATATTTTAATTTTGTTTACCTAAAAATATTTAAAATGTTTATGTTAAGGTATAATACGGTGAAGGGTATATAAGATTCGGCACAGCCGCATATAGCTATCTTACTTGTTTTCAATTGTTTCAACTGGGCTATAGAACTTTCGGCATCTTCCGCGCTTGTACGGCCACAACGAAATTCAGTGAACCACTTTTTTTTCATTGATATTGATGGTGCAGAGTTCCCATAGTATCGGTTTAAGTGATGGCTTTTTCTCGCAAAAAATAATGAAAGTTCACATTCTTGTCAAGTCACGCGGTAATCTGGTATCAATGACTGTCAAACACATACTAACTGACTCCGCTTATTCAAATATTGACAGGCATTAACTGACAGATGCCTGTTGACAGCAGCACTGTTGTCCTTTCAGTTAGGAGGCAAGAAATTCAAAAAGTCATGAGAAGTTCAAAAGTCACGCCCTCGTAAATTTAAAAAGCAAATCATCCTTCTGGGGTTCTTAGGTAGCTGTTTGCTGAACATATATGAAAATGAAAATGTCAGTTCTCTTCTTTTCAAAAATATATATAATCTTCCGATAGGCTGATACTGCTTGCACAACAGTATTCTCTGTACTCAACCAATAAAATATATTAAAAATGACACCGTGTTAAAATCTATACCCAACTCGTTGAACTTCAAAGTACTAAATACAATCCATAGAATTAACACATCTCATAAGATCGCTTAGTTCTATTAATGACATTCCAAATAATTCATCCAGAATGCAAATATTCCGCTTAAGAAGGGCAGGATTAGCAGTTTAAATTAAATAATGCTTATTTAGAGAGTCTTATCAGCCTTTACATAGCCTACGGAATATTGGTAAACCCACATACCTTGATAATTTAGTTGGGGGTTATCTACGATATCAATAATCAAAATAAGGAAAGGACACTGTGAGAGAATTGTAAATGTAATATTTAGACATTCGTCTGATCCGAATGAAATTTAGTATATATATTCTCGTTTTAGAACGAAAATGTCATTAAATTGGGTTAGTCAATAATTAAACAGTTCATAATCCAATATGACCTTATACCTATCATTCATAGGTTTTGTAAACGCAATGTAACACTATTGAAATTGTAAACACAATTATGAACACCACAGCTATTCACCAAGCTGAATTATTTAAACCATTTCATGCAGTGTCGGTGATCAAACAAGATCTCTCCCTACTAATCTTCATCAATACTCTGGATGCCCTCTTTAAAATTCAATAGAAGCCGCTTGATTTTAAAAAGAAGGCAGTCTAAGAGGCTAACAATATAAAAAAATGAAGCGAATACACTCGAATGCCTATTGTTATACCCTTACAAAAATCGTCCTCCATAGGTTTTGTGAATCTTTTGGTCACCGGTACTTCTGACTAGATCCTTCTGTGACACAGCTTTACCACAGTCCAAATCATGAGGCCATGTTTTATGATAGCTCAGTCTGCTGTACCGCTTCCTCCTCTTTTTCGTTCACACAACCCATATATTCCGGACCTTAGAAGATATGTTAGAAATTTAAGCTACTACCTATTAAGAGATAGAAAGTCCTAGTACATTCTCGTGATCCAAAGCCGTTGCACCTGACTTCAGTCTCTTTTAACACCCATTCATCAATATAATCGATACCGCAGCGGTGCGTTTGTTGTGTATTTGTCAGTAATTTCAGTTACTCGGATGCCGTCATCTCCTGGAACCTATACTAACACGTCAAGGTGTTCTCCAAACTGGGCCAGGAAATAAATGTTATTGAGAAGACACTTGGATCTTATTACATTTGACTCAAGCAAGGCTATCTACGTAGATATTGTTACGTTTTCACCTTTAGATAATCCTTTAAATAAACCGGATACTTATGATTGCTAATAAAAAACAGTTTTAGTAGTTTAAAATTGTAACAACTCTTTATTTATTTACGATGTACAACAACAACAGTTCAAATAGTCACTCAGTGTCTTTATACACGTTTATCAATTCACAGAAATAAACATACACACTTTATAATGTACAAGTATACACTGGCAATGCAGTCGATGTTAACTCTAACAGAGCCTATGATCAACTCAACTGACGACTGCCACCTCTGCCACTATTTATACACGCGCCATCTATCGTGAATCTTCTACAATGATCTTAACGGACAAACTAGTACATTCGAATTCAATGTTTAAACATTTAGTGTTGCCATACTTATAAACAGTGCTAATAACCGCATGCTATCAACATTGTTGATAGGTAGAAGCTTCTACTGATGGACGTGTTTATAAACATGATGAATGCTGCAGGCAATCGTTACAGACCGTTAAATTCAAATCGCTATTGCAAAATCGTAATTATATTTATAGTCATCGTCTCAAGATTTCATTTACTGGTCAATCCGACAAAAATCAAGAAGATCATCATAGAAATTCCAAAGCCCGTGCCCGATTACTTTTTTGAACTATCGATGTTGACTGCAATATGTCACAATGTAGGCCAGAGTTTGCAGCCCAGCCATCTCATATTGGTATTCTGATCTTTAAGGCCTTATCAAATAAGGGTTTGCTGTTCCAAGTGTGTGTCCACCTGTCTTCACCAAACAAGAGCACCATACATTTTATGATCGCTGTGTATATCCAGTTAGTATCTGCAAATTTCTGGTCGACAGATGTGCATTCAGAATACAGCATCATACATGATACATGGATAAGTAAATATTGAAACTTTTTTGAGGATCTTAATCTTAGAATTAAAATAATAGAATGAAAACCAACAACCTGTCGTCTAGTTATTTGGTGTCCCCTAAATAATGTTTATTGTAACGCCTGTATTAAAACGTACATCATGCTGAAAACCCCGTGTATACACCAGTCCACACAGACTTCGATTGGAACAACTTTATAACAGGAGCTGTGATCAGCCTAAAATAACTTAGAATATAATAACTTTATCCGAAAGCGGGTAATATTTTAGGAAATTCATTGCCTTTGCTAGAAATATATCATCAGTGGAGTTTTCCATTTCCCCACTAAGACCTTAATAAGTATTTTTCCTGCCATTTGGAGATGCTTGTAGCAAGTATTTCAACTATTTAACTCACATATTATTGCTGTGTTATGATTATTTTATTATCTTTATGTTCTGAATACAAAGAGCATTAATACTCTTTCTGTATTTTAAATTTGTTTAAATGCTCCTCCTATTTGACTAAAGGATTCCTCCTATTTGAAAAAAATTCCATATATAATCTCTACAATCAGACTTGTCCAATACTATTGAAACATACTTACAATTAAGCCCCCACTTAAAATATGTCTCTATTTTCCTACAAAATCAATCACCCACCATATTTAGTAAATGGCCAAGATGGCGCTGTCTGTTTTTGACTCCGTCCGTCTATTATAAGAAACTACAATTAATTATAAAAATATTTAAAAAATTTCCTTAAAAATCTGCACTATTTGATATGACACTAAACAATGTTTATCATTTTAAGCCATAAATGGCCAACAAAACAACAATACAATACAAGATTGACAACAATTATAGCCAGACATATGAAGACATTTAACACTCAATCGTGACATTACCTTAAGTTGACAAAAAAATAAAAAATCAAAAATAAAAACAAAATAAAAACGCTTAAAACGTTTCAAAAAGTAAAATTGAAAAGAAACTCTTTCGAATCAAAGTCAATCAAAATGTAAAATATGGCGCCACAAATAAAACAACTAATCGAAAAAGCAATTAGACAACAAGGCACGTACTACAACTTACTATTATTTACTATTAATGCCACCAAGGCAAAGAAGCCAAAATTGGTAAAATATGAAAAAAAAAAAAAACAAAATGCAATAAACGACAGTCAACTGCTTAATAGACAGTAGTATTTTTATAATTTAAAACTAACAAACATAAATTGCAGGATAATTGGAAATAGTTGCTGCACAACAATATGACAACATCATAATTGCCTCTTTCTGTGGCATCTAACTCCATCTTTTGCATTTTTCGTATTTATAAAACAAATCAAGAAAATTTGGAATGAATTACAAATTATCAACTATTGACAGAGTTTAATTTACTGTATATCAAAGCATGTATCTCTATCTAGGAATACAGACAACATACGACATACACTCTGATAAAAATTGTGTGTTTAATTGTTGTATGCGTATTTATTGTAACCAGCCATTAACAAATAACTAAAAACCTATTGGAAAAACATATTTATTTATCTGCATACTCGTACTTATTGGTATGTAAGTGTATCTTGATGTATTTGGAATACTCATTTTATTTAGTAAATGAAGTAAATATTAAAGAGGCGTTATTCTAATTAAAGCCCAATCAAAATTTTAGACAAACAATTGCATTTGCTGTTTGAAATGTCAGCATTGCTGCAAAACATACACACACACACATACACATTACTAACTCATACACAAACAATAGATCTATGCTGCACACACACACTTAGAGACTTTCATATACCCAACAAACTCACCGGATTGATTTCAAATGGAAAATGATTTAAACTCTAAATGCTTTTCAAATACATACTTTTTCCAATAGGGATTTCAGAATTTTGACAGTTGATAGCGGCCATGTTGTTGAAGTTGCATCTGTCAAATTGGCTATAATTTTTTCAGTTTGTTTTGGGCGGATATAAAGATCAGCAACACTTGAAAATTATAAAATTGTTTTATCAAAATCTTCTGTTCGCCCATTTCTGGATGAATGGTTACGTCAACAAACAAAATTGTCGAATTTGGGACGAGTCACTTTTTGGTATAGATTTTGGGCTGGCGGCGTCATCGGTCCATATTTCTTTGATAACGATTTTGGCCAGGCCATCACCGTCAATGGCGAGCGCTATAGGTCGATGGTTATCAACTTTTTTTGTCCTGAAATGGATGATATATCATATATGGACAGCAACGATGTGTGGTTTCAACTGAACGGCGATACGGGCCACACAGCTTGTGCTACATTCGACATTCTGCACTAGCGAATTGAGGGCATAGTCATCTCACGTGGATGTGATGTGAACTGGCCACCGAGGTCGCGCGAGTTGCCCTGCTATAGTCATCTCACGTGGATGTGATGTGAACTGGCCACCGAGGTCGCGCGAGTTGCCCTGCTAGAGTTTTTGTTGTGGGATTTTCTTAACTCGCAGGTCTAAGCAAATAAACCACAGTGGCCCTCAAAGCCAACTAACCCATGCCATCTGTCAAATTCAACCTGATTTATACTTCAGAGCAGGGAAAGGCAAATGATGGGTGCCGCGTTTTTCGTTAACTCTTCTCTTGCGAAAACTAGCTTAAGCATTGAAACAAGCAGATTGTGTATCGCACAATTTAAGAATCAGCGTTTTGCCAGAGAAAACTAATTTGTCCCAACTATTTAAGATGTATGATGGATGAACAATATGAGATTTTCAATTGGGGAAAAGAGACGAAAGTTTACTGGCAACACCGATTCGTGGTGAGAGCGGATAGAGAGTATAACTAATACAATCGTAAAATATAATAGTATAGGTTGCCTTTCCCTGCTTCAGAGTCAATGAAAATTAGACACTTCGGATACGCGTGATACATATTGGCATTGATTAGCTTTTAAAACGAATAAAAATGTCGATGATATACTTTGCTTCATTTAAATTTAAAATAGATAGCGATTAATGAAAGACCCTTCATTTGCAAAATACTTAAGGATTTCATGATAGAATGAAAATTACAATTGTTATCAAATGAAAAAGTTATAATTTTTCGTAATTTTGACTGTGTATGTTTGCTGGGTACAATCAGTATTGCATTTCTATATGTATGCAGTTCGAGCAAGTAACAAACGTTAAAGGATAATTGGTAAAATATGCAACGTTAAGCAATTTTCTATGTATACGAGTACATATTATCTATTTATGCCTAATTAGGTAAGAGAAAAATGATTTTCGAATCATGGTGATAAAAATACAAAAAAAAAGAACAGAGATTTACTCGGTTTTACAAATTCTTAGATTCTTTATATACATATATGTTAATAAATTTACAAAAAAAAAAATATTTTTATAGTTTTTATCACTAGTGATGAAATTTTAAACCTTTTTCAGAAACCCTTCCATTAAGGTTTTTATAGTGCTTTCTGTCACTTTTCTCGAACATGTAGTCCATCTCCGTTTAAAATCGACGACACTTTTGGACACCTTTTCTGTGCTCTTCAATTCTCTTTTAACAAGAGCCCAATATCTCTCCATTGGCCTTAGCTCCGGGCAGTTTGGAGGATTTCCATCTCTTGGTACAAATACCACATTATTGTAGTGACAGGATTCTAAGTCAGGCCAAAAATAAGTGGACACATTATGAAGTCTTATGAATGAAAACATCCTTTTTGTAAACATTCCTTGATGTAAATTTCGGTATTTATAGAGCCCGTTGTAACAAATGATTTGCTTCTTTTGCAGCAACTGCATATTGTTTGCCATACCAAAACTTTTTGGGAAATTTTGTCTGCTTTTGGATCCTAAACTTTTCTTCAACATTCCCTCGAGCATCAGCAACATCAAAATTTTCGACCAGGAAGTTGAGAAAAATCTGCCAGAACATACGTGTCGTCATCCATTATGCAGCAAGAATATTTTTTGATAAAACTTGACTTCAATTTCCGTGCTCTGTTTTTGGCCTCTAAATTTTCTTTTTGAGCCTTGTATGTTTTTAAACCTGCATTAGCTTTAACTTTTCGTACCAAATAGTCCGAGCACTGACCTAACCGGGCTGCTTTCCTACTGGATGTGTTGGGAGCTCTTTTGAAAATACTTTCTATTTTTTGGCTTTAGAAACATCATATGGACCATTCCTTCTACATGAACCAGGTTTTCTATCAGCGGACAAGTTCTCCCGGTACTGTTCAACATATTGGAAACAGATTGACGGCAGACCTTTGAATCTCCTTCGTCTGCTCTCTATAGTGTGTGCTTCATCTCGGTAAGAATATTCATTGCAATTTAAAAGAAAATATCAAAATTACCTTAATACTCATCATTTTCTTCTGTTATATTGAAATCCAAACAAGGTAAACTTAAAGAATGAAAATAAGTTTGAAAATTATAAACCTTAGTCCAGGAAAAAGCTACAGTTTCTGATAGATTTTGTATCAAGAAAAAAGGTTTTAAAGACACTATCATGAGTTAGATTGTTTGGTCCTTAACCGTTTTTGAACACTACCTCGGCTTATATTTGCTTGTTGGTTTATACTCACATAACTTTTCTCAGTTAACACTTTTAGGCAGACTTGCACATCAGCATACACTCATCTGCTATCTCCACCTAACAACCCACCTAACTGATCGTCTCATTCGAATTCCTGTACAGTATCTACCCTTTACTAATAGAAATAAGCAAAATTTGGGGTATCTGATCTTAACTTATCATTTCCTTGTTCGAAAAACATGTGGAAGTAGTTACAGGGAGATGCTAGATTACACAGTGAAAACATTTGCGGAAAGAGGTGCAGTCAGAAAGAATTATTCTTTCATTGGTCGACTAGAATAGAAGAAGTCTTCTAAATTAAACTTCCAGTCTAGAAGACTTTTCCATTCATTGATCCTCTGGAACAGGAGAAGTCATCAGTAAGTCAGTACGATCATCGTCTACCATGCTTCTTAGAAATACCAACAGAGTACACACTAAAACATTCACCCTTATCGCGAGTCAATATTTCACACGAAATATGTTCCATTTTCCCATTTTTCGTTCATGAATTTTGTTCACGTAAAAAAATATTCCATGTTGTGAAATATTTAGATGGAATTTTGTAAACAATAAACAGCTGTTATAAACAAAATCAACTATTGTGAATGAAAAGTTCATGGGAATATCACGATAGCAATTTTCTCTTCGAGGGAAATGGATTTTTCATAGCACATGTTTTTCCTGACACATGTTTTTCACGTGTCGTGTCAAATATATTTGTCATCTAACGCCTCCGTTCGAAAGTGTGAATAGGAATTTTGTTAACAGTCGATTTTTAAAACAAGGCCCGAGATTTTTTATGGTCTTACGTTCTCCATCTATAGCATCCATTTGCTAAATTTGGGGATAGACTCAATATCTTTCCCTATTTAATATTTCCAAGTGAGCAACGTCTATAATACCCAATGATTCATATTAAGAGAAATCAGCTAAATCAAATGAGACATCTTTCTGTTCAGAATGATAACATTGATACTCTTTTCTGCTAATTTAGATGTATTTTAAAATAGAATCAAAATCAGGAGAAGACATAAGCAGAAATATGCAATGTCATTGATGTTTAGGAGAAAAACTATAAATCGGTAATCCAAGGATTCAACGAATTAGAGGTGTGTCCACAATATCATATTTCCCCGCTATGTAACCTGAGAATTCAGAGCAGAAGGTATCGAATCTGGCAGAATCTTTGTGTTATTAATTGACACGCATTAATCCATTTGATGATCAGAATGATAACCTCAATCCTCTCTCCAGTTAATTGAGATGTATTTTTAAAAGGAATAATCTGAAGAACCAAGATAGGTTTGCAGGTGGATAATTATCAGTAACCATAGATGGGCACTTTGCAGTACCAGTAAAATTTCAGTAAAAATTGATTTTTACTGATTACTGAAAAAATTTTCAGTATTCAGTAAAGTTTTACTGATTACTGAAAAAACAAACAGTATTCAGTAAAATTTTACTGAATACTGAAAAAAATCAGTATCAGTAAATTGAAATCCATTATGCAATTACCGGTAAAATTTTATTAATTATTTAAACGAAACTTGTTATTTTTTCAAGTTGCAACTTTAAGAAAATCCCCTTATTAGGAAGTATTGGTACCGAGTGATTTTGCTACAAAAAGTGCTAAATTGTCATGACTGAGTGTAGGATAGTAAGTTAAGTTTTTGTTGAGAATATAAAATATTTTAAATTAAAATTTTTTTTTTTTAAAATAAAAAAAAAAAAATATATAAAAAATAATTAACACGTCTAGGATTCGAACCAGCGATGTCAATCTTGTAGTCCACTGTTCTAGCCACAACATCACTGCGTAGCTATCTGATTCTATGTAAATTATTTTTAAATATAAATAACAGTTTCCTTTCCGTTTTAAACAAAATATTTAAAAATAAATTCGGTCAATTGACAAAAAATAACAATTACTTACATTTTTTGTTTATAAACTCAAATACTATTTTCTACTAGCAGCAAAGTTGTTAAATTATGTAATTTTAACAATTTTGCAAAATTTAATTATAATGCCGGTATGATATCAGTATTGAAACTTGTATGATACCGGTATTGATTTGCAATTGATACCGGTATAATAAAGGTATTGATACCGTTATGATAACGGTATTGTACCGGTATGATACCGGTATTAAGGGAAACGGTATTTGAATACCGGTATTTTACCGAAATAATTATTTCGGTATCGGTATCAATACCGGTACTCAATTTTAAACGGTATTTAATCGGTATCGGTATTAATAACGGTATCGGTTGCCAACCTTGAAGAAAACTAATTTATTTTTAAGAAATGAGTGATTTATCAGATCTTGATAGTGATGATTCTCAAAATTCTAACATGTAATTCATAAAATGTTACCGGTAATGCATAATAGACTTCAATTTAATGATACTGATTTTTTTCAGTATTCAGTAATAATTTACTGAATACTGAATTTTTTTCAGTAATCAGTAAAATTTTACTGAATACTGATTTGTTTTTCAGTAATCAGTAAAGTTGTACTGAATACTGAATTTTTTTTCAGTAATCAGTAAAATTTTACTGGTAATGAAATTTAGATTGCATTACCAGTAAAAGTTTACTGAATACTGCAATGCTTAATGCATTAGAAATGTAATGCAGTGTGCCCATGTATGTCAGTAACTAATGTGATTTTATTCGGGACAATTATGTATTCCTTGCTCTAGAAATGTGTCCTCCCACAACATATTTTCCAGTCTGATACATGCATATATGTAACTTGAGTATTCAGAATAGGAGATATCGAATTAAAATTACGTTTTTTTAGAATCGTGCAGAGTCCTTGATGATATTAATTGACTAGCTGAAGTTTTTTTTTGTAAACGTTTATTAATATTTTTCCTGCCTTTAATGTCCAGGCCTTACAATAAGTAATTAAATTTTATAACTAAACAATTATTGTTCTCTCAGTGGAGAATCATATTTGGTATATTAGATAAGTGGTAAATCAGCTCTACGCAGCCTTGATCTGTCTTGAGTTACTGTAAGTAGCATTGCGAGCGGGTTCGGATGATGATGTAATTTTAACAAATAAGCTTCACGAGTTTTTCTAAATTCATCCTTGACCAATGTCACTTCTAAGTCTCTGTGGATGTTCTCATTTCTTATGTACCATGGAGCTCCCGTCATGGTTCTAAGAATTTTGGATTGTGCCCTCTTTATGAGATCTATACTGGTATTGCTTGCTGTTCCCCATAGTTGGATTCCGTATGTCCAAATTGGTTTTAAGACTGTCTTATACAGGATGACTTTGCAGTTAAGGCTTAATTTCGATTGATGGTGGATTAGCCAGTGTAAATTAGAAGCTATTAGTTTCATGTGGAGCCGCTTCGCTTCTATGTGCCGATCAGACTGTGGGATGTTCACACCGTTCAGGGTCACTGGAGGACAACTTCCTCTCCTAAGTAAAAACGTTATGTGCTTGCTTTTGATTTCATTTACTTGTATTTTCCAATTTCTTAACCACGTCTCTACGTGCCTGAGATAATTATCAAGGTTTCTAGATGCTACATTTAAGTCCACATGAGAACTAAGAATTACAGTGTCGTTTGCAAAGGTCATTGAACCATGAACTTTTTTATGACTCTGCAGCTATCACTGAAAGTTTCCTTAAGTAGTGTAGAGAGTTCGAATCTCCATCATGGAGGGTAATTCTTCCAAGACTTTGTTGGGAAGAGGAAAATCTGAAAACCATTTAGAATGCCTTTGGTATATTTCTGAGACCAGCGATCATATTTTCGACTGTCTCCCGTTGAGAGTCCTTGATGATATTAATTGACTAGCTGAAGTTTCACTATAAACTTTTATATGACTCTGCAGCTATCACTGAAAGTTTCTTTAAGTAGTTTAGTGAGTTCGTATCTCCATCATGGAGGATAATTCTTCCAAGCCTTTGTTCGAAAGAAGAAAATCTGAAAACATTGACAATGAATTTGGTATATTTCCGAATCAGCAAGATCACATTTTAATAAGATCACAATGTTTAACTTGGGTGTTACCTGGTAATACGTACATATTTCAAAGCAAGATTTGTCATTCATCAGAATTGTCCGAACTTGGAAAAGTATATCTCCTAGATATACATATATTTCTATGATGTATTTCTAAGGCTTCCTATTAATATAAACTTTTATCTCTCTTCCAAATTTGATATTTGATTCATGTCTGAAAAATAGATTTCCTCACCTACCCAATATTTATTCATAATAATGTGCATGTATTGTATGTTATAACATAAATTTACTTTTGGATAAACACCAACATAAACAATAAACAGTAAATGCTCGAATACAAGGACATTTTGGAATGCATCGTTTTAATAAAATAAATTTGCTACTCCTAGGTTCCTTTTACTGTTCCTATGCTGACTCTTTGTTATAACAGTTTTATAATTACATTTTCTAATATTTTGAAATGAAATCGAAAAAAAAAAATACTCAGTTTAGAAACTGTTTAAATTGCAATTGCACAACTTGTCTATTGTTAATGCAAATATTGACATTTTATTCCTTCGAGAGATATACAAATAATAAAAAATCTTTTTTTTTGTTTAAAATGCTATTACGCTTGCAACGATATAAATATTTTCAGTGGGGCAAAATTAAAATTAGAAAATCATAAATATATAATACAGGCACTTTAAGCTGAAGAATGTTTAAAATTGCTGTTTTTTCTTTTTATAAATTATTAATTATATTTGCTAATTGCACTGGCGAGGTTTTAGTGCCAAAAAACATTTAAAAAATCTGGGGATTTAAAACAAAAATGTCTTTGGTGACAGTTTTCTCAAGTTTTGAGGAGATACTTTAATTTATTGTTTAAAAGGAATATTAGTCCTATATCTTTGTTTAAATTGTTTCGATTTCGTCCATTTTTTTTTCCGCCGACAGTTTTATTGATCGTAGTTTGGGTAAAACGAGGAGAAATTGTTTGCAATCGACATTTACAAAGCTTGTGATCTCTAAATATCACAGAAGATGTTTATGAGTCATTATGATATTAAATAAAAGCTTTTATATCAATTTAATAGAATATTAAGCTCAAACTCTTAGCTGTAAAATGGCTTAGAATATTAATTTTCTAAGCTACAATCATGTAACTAACATGTAAAGTACTCGTATTCCTGTAGTTAAAAGATAAATCCTTAAACATCCTTTTCTTTTATTTGTGTATTTACGATGCAGTATTTCTTTTCTATTCGCATTTCTTCGTTTCATTTCATTTCTTATGGTTGATTTGATGTGCTTGTCACGTTCATTTAAGCTTGTCGCTTTTAGAGATGTACGATTGTTGTATGTATGAGAGAAGTACGAGATTCAATTGAAATTCTGTTGGCTGTTTTTGCCACACACAGATACATTTACACACATAAACACACACACACATCTACTCACAAACACACTGAACTCGTATAGCGATTATTTCCATATCAGAATGCCATAACCATACAAACTTTAAAGCAGGGAATGGATAACAAAACGCAAAAAATAAAAAATAAAGCATTGCGAGCAGCAGCATTAATAAGAGCCGGGAACCACAAACGCTAATAATTTTGCACAACAACTTGAGATACGAGTTAAAATAAAGATGAACACAAAAATAGCAAAAGAACAAAAAAAAAACAGGGAAAGAAGTAAAAGACACACTACAAGATGTGAATTTGTTATTTTCAATTTGCCAAAAATAAAAATGGATTCTTCTGTTTAATTCAGCGCTCAACGTTTTTCATTCCTCTGGTGTTTTTTTATTTTGTATTTTTGTTATTCGCTCCTGCTCAGCTGTGTGGTTTAATCTAAAGGATTTGTTTTTTATTTCTACGCTTGTTGGTGGTTTGAACATAAAGTAAGAAAACCACAAATTTGAAAAGATAGAATGGAAAAAAAGAATACATAAAACGTAATACATGAAAATAGATAAATAACTAAGAAAGAACTTCGTTTTGTTAGAGTTGCTGGCTGGCGAAGAAATAGTATTCCAGCCACAATCCAAATATGAACGAAATTTTGTTCTGCTTTACTTGATTATTGTTCAAGGTATAAGTTGCAAAATTATATCCTTGCACTCTTAAATTCTCACACAGCATCTCAAGGATCTTATGTAGATATTTGTGTACGTGTGTGTGTGTGTTTTGTTTCATTTTAACCAGATACGGAGGCTTTTGAGATTCTACAAACATGTACGAGTAGTGGCAAATTCATTTTACAGATTCTCTGTATACCCAGTACACAGAAATGTTGGGATTATTCTAGAGGGATTCTTTAATTATCAAGTAATTGATTAAAATTTTAATATAATGACTCTTCATTACATATACTTTAAAATTTTATATCATTGGAAGCTTATAAGTACTTATAATTAATTCCAGTGAAATATAGTTGAAATATTCTGAAATACAATTAGAAAATTCTGAAATGGAATTGGAAATGGTGTAGTTACAAGGAAGATGTACGGTTATCATTAGAAATGGTCAGTGTAGTATTTACAATGCTGCGGACACATAATGAATAAAAGGTTAGTTGTAACAAATGTTATAGGAAAAACAGGACGAAATCGTAAATTCCTCTGTTGCCATTGGCATATCCATGAAAACATAACCACTTATCCATAAAATACCCTTAACTAATTGAGAAACAAGGTTAATTCATTGTTAACGCAAGGCTCCGTTCTTTCTCCTTCTACGTCAAATTTCATTCCCTATCTATTCTTTACAGATGAAATCAAGATTTTGCATTCGAATTTATTGAATTATACGCTTAGACTCGGAAATTGGGTCAATGAGGCAAAACATCTGAATATTTTGTCAATGTCTGTATAGGATCGTATGAATAGAGTCGATTTTAATGCTCACTCAAGTCAATGTTGTATTTTTACACACATACATGCGACAGATCATGGATTCATTTCTATTTTTGGGTGATTTTTCATATCAAAAGTTCTTGATTTTCTGGGTGCTTTTGAAGTGTCGAAAGAAGCATTCAAGAGCCTCGACCTTTGAAAAAAAAAAACAGTGTGAAAAATAATACACATCTGATATTTTCCTTTACAACACCAATATTTGACTGATATAAAGTAAATTTTATTATCGGTGACAGAAGGATATCCAAATCAATTGATTCGCTGTAACATTGTCTTAATGTGGGATGTGTTTTGCTGATCTACCCATACATTAGTGCAATGTGTTTTTATGAATTAGAGAACTTGTTTCCCATACATGCAGATTTGTACGTACTAATCGTTATTCAACAAAAAACCATCCATTTATGGTCGATTGATCACAGGTGAGGTCAACGCACTAAACGCAAAATACTTTCTTTAGTCGTACTCACTAATGTGGAATACATTACCTGTTGTCTCCTTTCAATGTAGGAAAGCTCAAAACGAATGTGCACAGACTCTATCCTGCGGAGAAGCCAAATGTTATTATCGGTGACCGAAAGATATCCAACTCTTTTAATCTACCATTGAGATGGTTGGGTGAGTTTTACTACAATTAAATGTGCTATGCTAGTATTAAGGAACTTGTTCCCGATATTCGCAGATTTGTACGTATTTGTATCATCGTTCAACAAAAACTCATCAATTTGTAGTTGATTGATCGGTGGGGAGGACAACACACTACAGGGACAAATCGTTCCTGATATCTCCTTTCAAAAGAGGAAATTTCAAACCGAGTATTCACATAACCCATTTTCCTAGTTTCAACACAATGCTGAGTGCTGTTCGAACAAGAAAAAGAAAACACAATCGTTTGAAAATCGAATTATCATTTTAAGCTAATGTTGAACTCTTCTACTGCTATTACGATTAAATATTTAAACTGATGAACTGGCGAATATTGGAGTCAACCTTACAAATACTGAAAACTCAAACATATTCCTCATTTATCCATAATCTCCAAAGTATTAGGCAAACAATACTTATGTTTGAGTACGGAGAAAGTGTCAAGGAAATATAAATTTATTAAGCCAGTCTTATAAAGGGGTTTCCAACAAGAGGTGTTATTTTGAATCACCCGGTATTTCGGTAGCTGTCACTTTTGAAACTTTTATTCTTTGACATTTGACGAGAAGAAACTACGCCATTACTAAAAATGGAACGATACACGCTTCAATTATTAAAATTCACTACAAAAATGGTGAACATCTTGCAGTCACAGTTCGCAAAACTAAAGCATTTTTGGGTCGTCGTGGAGCACCTTGTCGGACCGCAATACAGAAATTGGTGGAAAAATTCGAGCTGTTGAGACAAGTTAGTGATATGAAGAATAAAACCAGTGCACGTCGCTCAAGAACAACTGAGAATATTGCTGCTGTAGCCCAATATGTTGAAGAAAACCCAGGTTTGTCCATTCCTCGTCGTTCTTTGGAATTGGGCATTCCACAAACGTCATTACACCGTATTTTGGATGATATTGATCTGCACAACGTTTGCTTTCAACAAGACGGCGCTACGTTCCACACAAGCAATAAAACCATTGCTCTTTTACGGGAAAAGTTTCCGGACAGTGGTATCTCTCGAAGAGGTGATCACAATTGGCCACCGAGATCTCGTGATTTAACACCTTGTGACTTCTTCCTTTGGGGCCACGTGAAAGATAAGGTCTACGCCTAACAGCCTAACGTGGATTCAAGACCTCAAAGATAGAATTCGTGAGGCCATCGAGGATAAAGAGCAGCCACTTTGCGATTTGGTTATGGAAAATTTCATGAAAAGTATATGGTCGTGTAAGCGTGGTCGTGGTGGCCATTTGGCTGATATTGTTTTCCATTATTAACGGCATACCTTTATCTTTATTATGAAATAAACATCCGATCATTTATCTCAAAAAATTCAGTTTTTCTTTGAATACCAAAATAACACCTCTTGTTGGAAAACCCTGTATAAAAGCTCTAACCCAATAGATATGACTCGAATACACATAAGTACTTTGCAGAGAAGAAGGAGAAAATAAAAGATACACAGAGAAAACATATTCGTGATAGCAACCGAATTTGTTGCCAATTGAATGATTCGGTTGCACACATAGAATTTTTCGCTTCTATCAACAGAAAGTCAGTTGACAAAGAAGAATTTCGGGTGAATCAACCAAACATTTGTTACCGCTTCTAAAATGTCGTAGCTACAACAGTAAAATTCGGTCACGAAGGTAGAATCATTCGATTGGCAACAAATTCGGTTGCTATCACGAATCTGTTTTCTCTGTGTATAAATTGAACATCTTAATCTTGATTACAGTGTTATATATTGACAGAACAAGTTATCCACAAATCCATAGCTTTTTTCTAATTAAATCCACTATGTTTTGGATGAATGGCAGCTTTAAATTTATATAATAAAAATAAAACCACTAAACCTGCAGTTTTGATTTTTTTAATTGATTGAAATTATTATTACAATTTACATAAAACATTATTTTTATAGTTCTAATCAATAGTGATGAATTTATGAACGTTTTCCGGAAATCCTTATGGAGTTTTCTGTCACTTTGTTCGAACAGGTAGTCCATCTCCATTTAAAATCTAATACCACTCTTTTGGACACCTTTTTTGTGCTCTTTAATTCTCTTTTAACAAGATTCCAATATCTCTCCACTCGCAGTTTATGTTCTTGTACCACTCAAGACCTTTCTTACCATAGTGACAGGGTGCCAAATCAGGCCAAAAATAAATGGACACATTATGAAGTCTTATGAATGGAAGCAGCCTTTTTTGTAAACATTCCTTGATGTAAATTTCGGTATTTATAGAGCCCATTGTACCAAATGATTGTCTTCTTTTGCCGCAACTTCATATTGCTTGCCATATCAAGAACTTTTTGGGAAAATTTTCTGCTTTTATGTATTAAACGTTTCTACAACATTCCCTCGAGCATCAGCAACATAAAGATATCGACCCGGAAGCTGCGAAAATTTGTCCATACGTACGTTTCGTCATCCATTATGCAGCAGGTATATTTTTTTTATAAAATTTGACTTCAATTTCTTGCCAGGAACTTTTTGCGCCTTGTATATTTTTAAACCTGCATTAGCTTTAACTTTTCGTACCAAATAGTCCGAGTACTGAGCTAACCGGACTGCTTTCCTACCGGATGTGTTGGGAGTTCTTTTGAAAATGCTTTCTATTTTTTGGCATTAGAAACATCATCTGGACCATTCCTTCTACCTGAACCACGTTTTCTAGTTATCAACGGACAAGTTCTTCCGGTACTGTTTAATAACATTGGAAACAGTTTAATGGCAGACCTTTGAATGCTTGGCCAACTTTTTGTAGGACTATGTTGGGTTTTGCTGACTCATTTTAATCAGATTTACAACAAATGAATATAATTGACATTAAACATAATAACTGACATGTTTTACAAAGGTTAAAAGTTTTAATGAAAAACGTGTTTTAAGAATTTTACGATCTTACTCCTTAATATGTTTTCTTTTTACAAATCACAGAACTTAACAATTAGTTGTCTGATAACTATGCAGGATATGTATGCTAATATATTGTACTATATTTACTGGGTTACATTTGCACATATTCTTTACATTTTCTTCTATTTTTGTATGCATGAAGTGTTTACTTTCCAATTTGTTTGTTTTTTTTTTTTGTTCTTTTCTATCTCTTCATGCAAGTGCGAGTAGTTCTTAGATATGTATGTATGTGTAGTTTCAAAATACGCGTGTGAAATTTTTGCTTTCATACATTTGGATACAAATTTCAATTTGACTAAAATAGAATTTCAGCTCGACAAATGTAATGTATAAATTTGCAAATATATGGATTGTGGTTAACCCTCGAATAGGTAAAATGTTTAGTACTTCTCAGTTCTCGTAGCATCACATAAGTACATGTTTGTTAGTACTCATATACGAGTACACATAAACACTTCTTTTACCTCATGCAACATTAATACATATGTATGTACATACGAGTATTTTCCTTCATGTCAGTTTAAATTGTATAAAATTTTGTTTTCATCTTGTAGATTTCATCTTATTTCTTTTTTTTTTTTTGTATGCTTCTGAAGAGTATGTAGTCGTACGTGTACATTAAGAAACAGCTTTATTTTAAAGAATTTTAATGGTTCGATCATCATACTGGCGTTATTACACTCTACAAGCTTTTTAACACAAAAACCACAGTTAGAACTGTATATGTGTTAGAAAGTGTTCATTTACACTCACACAGTTACAAACACCTACTTGCTGTTTTAACACATGTGTTAATGCGGTTTGATGCGTTGCCAACGCTGCTAAGTGAGGACTCGTTGAATTTCTGTTAAATGTTTGTGTTTAGAAGAAAATTTGTTGTGGGTTTTTTCATCATGTGAACTACTATGTAGACTTTGGATTAATGCAGGCTATTAAAATTGTCTAAGTATTAAACCAAAAATATTTTCAATATGTAATTTAAAGTTTAAGGTAAAGTTTAAAAGGTCGTTTGTTTTGTGTAGCTGAACTATAGTGACAATCTGTTAATTTATAACTACTTATGCTTTTTTTTTATTAATTTGATCGTTGAATTGTGTAGCTGCATTGTATCATCATATCGATAAAGCTGTTGTATTCTTATTCCATTGATTATATTTCTAAAAACAAGAACTACTAACACTACATTCCCACTTTGATTATATCTTCTCTTCGGAAGGATGCGAGTCTTATTCGGGATGACAGCCGTATCAACATGAAGTTTTTAACCCAGGAAAGAATATTAATCGGCGAAATTGTTGCATAAACTTCTCCAAATACTTAGACAGCTCACTTGTTGCCAGTTCACTCTAATAATTCCCTAGAGGCAAGATAATCGATACAGAACTGTTCCCATGATCGGTTCTTCGGGGTATGTACTGAATATTAAAGGAATAAAAAACATGGTTTTGACCTAGGAGGGGATAAATTGACGCCTTTTAGATACTCTGTGAAAGAGTATGAAACTAATTCAAAAGATCTTGTTCTATTTAGATATAAGAACATAGATTAAACTTAATTGATAATATTTTTCATATATGAAATACGAGAAATAAGAGAGAGATAGAACAAAAAAACTTATTAAAATGCGCTAAATTTTCGTTCATTTTTGATGCAGTTATTGTACAGGAAGGATTATAAGTCAATCTATTGTTCATAAGACAAACGAAGATAGGATTCGCATAAGCCGAGTCTGAAGCGCGGCACACAAATAAAAAAGTGGGAATATGCTTTCTTGCTCTGTACTACCCCTTATGAAAATCTATATAGATCCAAGTGATCTTGTAGTTATGTTGCAATGGCCAAATTCGTTGAGTGATACATAATCAAGACATTTTTTTAAGATGCTAAGACAAATTATTTCGGAGCACCATCTATACGTGGACACTAAGGTTCTCACGATCGTTGAACACAATGTAACTTTATGAAAGAAGATCCTTCTGGGATTTTATCAGAGCAGTCATTTAAAATACAACTTACAGAGGTATGTGCAGGATCCTGTTATACTTAGAAATCCATCACCGCCATCACAGACACGGGAAACCTTACACGGAAATCAACAGTAGTTCTAGCACAACTGAGATCAGGATCGAGCAACAGGCTTAAGGTTAATAGTCCCACTTAGACAGTACCGTCACCAATTTATTACCAGGTTCATTACAGGATATTAATGACAAACACCGGCATAAAAACATCTTAGATAACAACAACATTTTTTGTAAATTGATCCACTGTGATGTTCATAAGTCCTTGTATCTTATAAGAAAACCTTTGTTAAAGGTCAATCTCATTTAAGAATGAATGATGTGTTTTGGTACATTTCCTAGGTCCAACTAGTAGGGTCCAACTAGTAGGGATAGGGAGATGAGTGACCAGAAAAAAGTGAGTACTAAAATTATTAAATATTTTCAACAAAACCCAACTTGGTCCTACAAAAAGTTAGCCAAGCATTCAAAGGTCTGCCGTCAAACTGTTTCCAAAGTTATTAAACAGTACCGGGAGAACTTGTTCGTTGATAGAAAACCTGGTTCAGGTAGAAGGAATGGTCCACAAGATGTTTCTAAAGCCCAAACAATAGAAAGCATTTTCAAAAGAGCTCCCAACACATCCAGTAGGAAAGCAGCCCGGATAGCTCAGTGCTCGGACTATTTAGTACGAAAAGTTAAAGCTAATGCAGGTTTAAAAACATACAAAGCTCAAAAAGTTCCTGACAGGAACGCTGCTAAAAATTTTGATGCCAAAAACAGAGCACAGACTTGGCATCATGTCACTATGGTAAACAAGCCCTTGAGTGGTACAAGAAAAATAATGTGCTATTTGTACCAAGAGAGGCAAATCCGCCAAACTGCCCGGAGCTAAGGTTAGTGGAGAGATATTGGGCTCTTGTTAAAAGAGAATTGAAGAGCACAAAAAAGTGTGGTAGATTTTAAAGGGAGATAGACTACCTGTTCGAGCAAAGTGACAGAAATCACTATAAAACTTAAATGGGAAACTTTAATGGAAGAATTAAAACTATAAATTTTTTTTTTGGAAATTGTATTAATAATTTCAATCAAATAAAAAAAATCTCATTCCTTAGCAAGAAGTTTATTGAAATTACCTATATCTTAATTCTAAACTTGTCAGTATAGAGGAGAGGTTCCGATTATATTGCATTAGGTTTTCGCTGAAATCAAACGAAAGAAAGGAATTTCAATAGGAAGAATGAAGACTGCATCTAAAAGTGATATAGTACACTTGATTACTTTTCGTCTCCAGTAGCCTGCTACATTATAGGTTTTTTGTAGAATTGATGTTGTTTTCGCCGAAACCACGAATCGGAAGTTTCTTGAACGAAAGGAGTTTATGAAAGGTTGCCATTGAGAGCTGCAGTTCTTAGGAATTCTCCCAAATACAATTTTTTTAAGATTCGCTAAAAAAATATCAATTTAAAGACATATTGGTCTTATAGTCCTGAAAATTGTGTTCTTATAACATATTTGAAGTATGTCTACTTCAAATTCGGAGCTGGTCGATCCAGTTATGTATATCATATCTCATTAATTCCCACTAGTTGGATTTGCTAACTCAGTTTTGGAATTCCTGGAAAATACATTAGACTTGAAAGGAGAATATGTGCAGAAATAAATAAAAAGAAACGATTGAGGGTCCAGGTAAAACTATAGGGAAGAAACATTGTTACTATTTCCTAATTGCATTTATATTTTTGATGCTTATTTTTAGTTTCTTTTTTTTTTTTTTGGTTACATATACTATTGGCCCAGAGACTCAAAAATTCCAGAACAGACCAAATTTCGTTCTACTTAGGGATCTTTACTTTAAAAACTCTGTGCAAAAACAACACTTTCTTTGTCATTTTCAAAACGAAAATTACTTTTCTAATCACTTGCCATCTTTGAAATGTAATACACAATTTTTGCTTAATCCTTTACTATTCTTCAAACTTACACCCTCTAACCTTTAGTATCCTCTATTAGTTTTAACAAACAATTCTAAGCTGTTTAAAAAGAATGACCTCCTATCACAAACTCAAACTTGAGTAAACAACAGGAAAAGGTTTCAAAAAAAAAAAGTAAGAAAAAAGCTAAACATGGAAAACTAAAGAAGACAATGAAACAAACAATGAGATTTCATTCGATTAGAAGATGGAATATAATGGCCAAACAGAAAATGAGAAAATAAAAATGCTGATGGTTTCATTTCCGATAAGTAACATAAAATGGCACACAAGCGATGGCCAACGATGAAGAGGACGACGGACGATGTTGTCAACAAAGGCCAGAAAAAGAAAAAAATCCAAACAAACAACAAAATGATAAATTGCCTCAAAGAAAGGTTGACATTTGTTGTAGCTGTTACTCCGAACCATCTCATGCTAAGTACACGAGAAGAGCTAAAAGAAGATGAAATAACAAAGTTAAGGAAATTAGAAAATTTAAAACATACAGACACTCACACACCATTACAGGACACCAGCAGTGTTAGCAAAAAAGAAAAAGGATAACGCCAATAACAGAATTGTTTTCATTCTAAAATGCATTAAAAAAGAAAAAAATAATGAAAAACATAATTATAAATGCAAAATATATTTGTGTTCATTAAAAAAGTCAACTAGTCTTAAACTCCTTAAAAAAAAAGAAGAGGAGTGAGGGATGGTTGGCTGTATGGAGGTAGAAAAATGTATTAAAATTATAAAAACATTATGTAATAAATCATTACAGCATAAAAATGAATATGGAAATATGTTTTAAGGGAAACTTTTATTTTGTTTTTTGTTTTTTGTTTTTTTTTTTCTAAATATATAATTTTGTCATTCTATTAAGCCCATATAAATGTTTTAACTTGAATGCTGTTTCAGTGTTGATAACACCAATTGTATTTGCCAGTATTAATTCTGAAAGCAAACTCACACGCATTTGTATTTATTTTCTACAGGGCTTTTTTTCTCCTTCTTTTGTCTATTATGTGGTGTTTATGCAGTTAATCCTGATTTATTACCATTTTCCTCGAGATTGCCTAAGATTACTTTTGCTACAAATAGATCTTTCAGTCAACACAATATACGAATTTACATTTGTACAAAACGAAACAATGAAATCTGTAATGGATGAAAACAAAAAAAAAAAAAAAAGGAAATCCCAAAAAATACGTAGAAGGTCCTTTAAATCCACCACCCCGGCACCTCTGTCACCCAAAAGCATTAAATCATAGCAGGAGCAGAGTGGCAGCTAAGAAAAGCTGGGCAAACAAAAATAGAAAGACAACATTTTCTAATTCGATTTCGTTTAATTTTTTTTTTTTTTTTGTTCTATTATTTTTTACTTTTTTTTCTGTAAGATATTAGAAATGAATACATTTCTTAAAGATTTGAATTTAGTGATTAGACTTTTTACGCAAGAGATATACTTGGAGTAGGAAAAAAAATATAAGTAAATCCTATTAAAATGCAGCATTCTGCCTGTCTGGCAAACTCAAACTTTACCTATTGTGGTGGTGGTGGTACCCTACATGATGTTGGAGTCAATAGGGGCTATAAGTATTTAGTAACTATAATAAAAACGAATTATTAGGATTTTTATTTGTAAATGTATTAAAAAGAACACATTATAAATCAATCTACTTTTCTTTATGAATGCCCCATTTCTTTAAATCGTTTAATAATTACAAAGAAAACCGTAGGGACTGCATTTAACCGGTTTTTTTTATAATCACGATTACGATTAAAAATGCTCCGTTGAACTCGATTATTGGTTAATAGCAGTTATATTTTTCACATTTTAACTTTTTTAAACAATAAAGAAATATAATTTATTAAAGAAACAAAAATAATAGATTTATAGTTTAAATCTATTCAAAGATATGCTTGGCAGTTTTAAATAAAACTGTAAACATTTCTAGATAAGAAAATATATATTCTTTTCGTCCATTTTAAATGCCGATTCCTATTAGGAACTTTCAATGGCTTCAGTTGTGCTCTAGAATAATTAGTATATTAGGGTGGGTTTACGGAGGGCATTATAGCTAAATTTAAATGTTAGGATTCTTGTACGGGTCTTTCTTTGTACACTTTCTGATCCAAGAAAGGATAGCATATCTATTGCGATGTTTGATATTAAGCGGAAAGAAACTTACTTAGACTAATTGAGTCTTCGTTATTAAAACCATTGCTGGATACACTAAGATTTTGTATGAGGCAGATCTTATCGGTCAGGATAATAAACCCACGGGAATCTCGGATCATAGGGTCGCGACCTTTAACTTCGGTGTCTCACCCCAGTAGGAATGAATGGATTGGATCCGATCGACTGTTCGACGGGTTTTGGTGCAGTTTTCACTGATGGGTCCAAGACGGACTCTGGTACTGGGTGCCCGGTTAATATGGTCGACAACAGTATTAAACGTCTTCAGCGTCTTCCACGCAGACATCTTCGTGATCTGGAAAGCCACGGATTTCTGTAATTATGTAGACAGTTAAGTGAAACTTATGATTCTGAAATGTCATATAATACATACTAGCTTAGTGGCAGATTGCAAAAGTAACATACAGGGAAATGATGTAGCAGATGAACTGACCAGACACGGCTCAGATCTGAACCATATTATTAGGGACCGGGGAGTAAGACCTCCTATTTGTCACTACTATGGGCTAATATTTGAAAGATTCCATGACCCCACCAAGTAATTGTGGAATTGTAGGACGGATTATTGGATTAGCGTAGTCTCAAAATCTTCAGAATCATATTATGTGTGATAACCGGTCACTGTTCAATTGAAGCTTTTATAGGCAAATGGGCTAATAGCACACATGATTTTTGTAGAGTGTAGAGGAGTTGGAGACAGTAGAACACATTATGTGCAGCTGCCTGAGACTGCAGAGTCTTAGGTTTAAAAGTTTCTCTTTTTGTATTTATGAATGCCATACTTGTCTTGTTTTCTATCTCTGATTCTTGAAGGGAATCGCAATGGACCTTATGGTCTACGAGTGGTATATAGTGCACATCCCTTCCAAACAAAACAAAAACTAGAAAAGTTTACTTTTATAAATCCAACTTCATTTTCAGGAGTCTGTCGTGACAACCCACTTTCAGTACCCAACGAATTTAAGAGTCTCAAAGTTCTAAAACTTCTTGCTTTGTATAGATGGCGTGTGCTTGGTAACATATAAGGACTGATATCGAAAAATTCTTAACATACATATATGTTAATAAAAATAAAACTACTAAACTTACAGTTTTGAGTCTTTTTTATTTGATTGAAATTATTATTACAATTTACAAAAAAAAAAATATTTTTATAGTTCTAATCACTTGTGATGACATTTTTTATAGTGATTTCTGTCACATTGTTCGAACAGGTTGTCCACCTCCGTTTAAAAACTACCACATTTTTGGACACCTTTTTGTCTTCTTCAATTCTCTTTTAACAAGAGCCCAATATCTCTCCACTGGAATAACCTCCAGGCAGTTTGGAGGAACTGACTCTCTTGGTACAAATACCACATTATTGTTCTTGTACCTCTCAAGACCTTGCTTACCACAGTGACAGGGTGCCAAATCAGGCCAAAAATAAGTGGACACATTAAGAAGTCTTATGAATGGAGCATCGTTTTTTGTAAACATTCCTGGATGTAATTTTAGGTATTTGTATTAGAAAAACGTTTGGCCTTTTTGCCGCAACTGCATATTGCTTGCCATACCAAGAACTTTTTGGGAAATTTTTTCTGCTTTTGGGTCCTAAACTTTTCTTTAACATTCCCTCGAGCATCAGCAACATCAAAAATCTGCCAGAACATACGTTTCGTCAAACATTATGCAGCAGGAATATTTTTTCTATGAAATTTTACTTAAATTTCCGTGCTCTGTTTTTGGCATCTAAATATTTAGCAGCTTTCCTGTAAGGAACTTTTTGAACCTTTTGTGTTTTTGAACCTGCATTGGCTGTAAATTTTCGTACCAAATAGTCCGAGCACTGAGCTAACCAGTCTGCTTTCCTACCGGATGTGTTGGGAGCTTTTTTGAAAATGTTTTCTATTTTTTTGGCTTAATAAACATCATGTGAACCATTCCTTCTACTGAAACCAAGTTTTCGATCAGCGGACAAGTTCTCCTTGTACTGCTGAATAACATTGAAAACATTACGCAGATTTGGATTTTTTGTTTCTCCTTTTGCTATTTCTGAAACACTCACTACCTTTCTTCTTTTATCTTTTCTTTGTCTCTACTTTTTTCTTGATCTGCTTTTTGAAGGGAATCACAATCTACGAGTGGAAATGCACCCCTTCCAAACACAACAAAAACCAAAAAAGTTACTTTTCTAAATCCACCTTCATATTCAGGAATCTGTCGTGACAACCCAATTTCTGTATCCAGAGGAGATGATGTTTCTTCAGAAGTTGCTTTTCTGAAACCACCAACGAATTTAAGAGTCTCAAAGTTCTCAAATTGCTTGCTTTGTATAGATGGCGTGTGCTTGTAGTATTTTTACTGTTAATTTCTCATAAGAGATGGAGTTTTTTCTGCAACATTTTGTGTTAAGGTTGCTTTTTTAAATATACTTCAAGGTTTAGGAGTCTCTCGTGACTCCCACTCAATACCTTTATTAACATGTCTCTCGTCTTCGTCTTCTAAATACAACTGCATACTCAGCTATCTGAAGATGTATGGAAGTTATTTTTTATACAATACTTTGTAACTCGCCCTTGTTTTCGTGGCAGATGAGAAAAAGGAGGGTCTTGAAGTCATAGACAAATTCCTGTGGTTTACTTGGATTGACTCTATTTATGAATTCAGTGACTATTCTGTAAAGATTAAGAGATTCAAACACTTTCGCAATTTCTGAGTAATTTGTAGGTAACTGAGTGCTACTGACTTGGCCTTTCTGTGGCGGATCTTATTGTAAGATCTAAATCTCCTCAGTGCCTGACATTGCCAAATATTTAAAAATATGTAATTTCGAAACGAAATTTTGACATGGAGCATCAACATTCAGTTATAATTGATATTAGTTTGATTTGGACTTGTTAGCTTTCAAGGTTATAGTTCCAGTGCTTTTTAGACGAATTTGTAGATACTGCATTGAGAGACATTAGAAAACAGCGACTGATCGCGCATCTAATCAGGCTGTTTAAACCTCTACATCTTCACATTGAATTGATGATCCAGGATTATCAATCATGATTAGTCAATCACTTACACTGCAGACCTTAAACTGAGACGATCCTAAGCCATCTCTCTATACGACTTTGGTTGCAGTTGTCTTCGCTTGTTTCTTGACAAATATTAAAGAGTTTTCGCGCAATTTCAATTATCTGAGAATGATCATAGGCTTTCAGTAACCATGCATTGGTTGAGATTAAAACTATTTTGAAATGTTATAACTCAGTTTTCATTTATGCAGATTTTGAGCAGCACTTTCTATGTTCGTTTAATACCATCTCTAATTTCCTATTGTTTTCAGTTATTTTCTACTACTAATAATATTTCATACATCTACAAAAACGATAATGAAACAATAGCTTCGTTTGGTTTTATACATTTTTTTTGCTAGTACTTTTTGTACTAGAAAAGTTTATTTTGTTCTATACCAGAAAGTAAGTTTGTTTGTTTGTCATTCTATATTTTTACATTGAAGGAGTAGTTGGCACTCACACACTCACTTACATACATAGCTATATACTTTGAAAATTGTAAGGATGAGGCTAAAAGTGAAACAGAGATAAGCTTACAAAATATCATTAATTATCCTTGTTGTTTGGATTTTTTTTTGTAGCTTTTTTGTAATTTTCTTGTTGTTTTCCTGACTGAATGTTTTTTTTTTTCCAAAACTTGTTTAAATTCTCTGTGCTGTTGTTGTTTTTACAGGGAAATAACAAAAATACCATTGTTTAAAATGAAAAAAGCCATTAGATGTGTTATTTGGTTTACCTAGATATTTTTTTGTTTGTTTTTTTGCTTTTAATTTTGTTTTCTACTCAAAATTAGAAACTTTATTTTTTTTTTTTTTTGGGAAATTTTTAATTTCTGCTGTTTTTCCTTTACTTATGGTATCTTGTCTCTGGGAATATTAAGGTTGTTTGTAATTTCCATACAAAAAAAAAAGAGGTTCATTATACTGTTAAATAAAACTTTGATTTGGTACTTGGGATAGGAAAGAAAAGGAATACTGTTAATGAATATGATGTTTTTATTTGTTTGTTTTGCAGGTTTTCCTATTTCTAATCTCTAGCTTAAATTTTAAATTTATTATTTTAACTTTATTTATTAGCGTTTTGATTTCCGCTCTAGTTTTGTTGGCTTGGCTATTTTTCATTTAATTGTATTTCAAAGTTACTGTTTCAATTTGCCATTACAAAGGTTACAGGATTAAGGAAATGTGGCATCATTTATATTTCGCGGGGAAATAGTATAATATTTTTGTAGTTTAAAGAAAAACTAATTAATAGAATTTTCTTAGGAAGAACCAATTGAATTCTTAAGGTGAACAAATAAAGGGTGTTCCGAAATATACGCAAGATATAAATTACAATAAAAAAACAGTTTGTATTCGATTATTTCTTGGAATCATAAAGTGCAAAGGATAGGGTTATGTTAGAACATCGAGACAAGTGGCCTTCACTGCTTCACTGGCACATGCGCATACTTTTGTTAAAATTTTCCATGACCACTTTGCATTAATTATTACTGAATGCTGCGTCGAATTGCCTCCTTCAACGAACGGAAGGTTGTGAGCGATATCGAGCACTAGTTGTTGTTACAGTAACAGCAGAAACTATACAGTTTTTTAATCTGGGGATTCTGCATCGAGGTTAAGATCAAGAAATTGTGGTACTTCAACTGAGTTGATCCATATCCATTGGAATAAGTGAAGTTGGCTTGGCGAGTCTGTTTAATGGGGGAAATCATGGGGACCCCGATCATTAACTGGTTACAAATTTAGGATGGAACGGTCTTTGTGGGGTGTTAACCTCTTTATAAAGTTTTTTTTTTTTTAAAAAAACAAACACAAACTGCGAAGCGTTTTGCTTGTCTGCAGATCCACCAAGAGTCTCTGGCGGGAATCGAACCCGCAACCCCTGATTGATAGTCCAGCACATTATCGTGTAGTATATCGGGGCACCCCGAGGGGGTACACATATTTGAACCTTAAATGATCTCATGTTATTTCATTATAACTAGTTGTTGTAAGTCGCAGAGGAGTTCATATAAGGTTAAGCTCTATCCCGACCTCAGTTGTGCCAGAACTACTTTCTTTCTCCACGGCAGGTTTTTCTACGAGTCTACTATGTGCGGTGGACGACCCCCCAAGTACGTTATTCTCTAATCTGATACCGCGAAATTGATGTTGTCTCTATGAATCTCGTTCAAAGCTGCAATCCAATGGATCCAACATATACCTTTTTGAGTTCTCCTCGTACACAGGAAAGTCCTTCTGATATGCCTCAAGAGAGTCTCCAGCTGTGTGATGTTGAAGATAGGATGTGACTCATCTGATGACATCCCAGTAGGAACTATTTCGACAACATGACGTTGTGTTTCATTATTGGGAGAACCTTCGTTTCCTAGTGTAGATGGTGTTCCAATGTTACCTGCATGCAGCCTGTGTCAGTCCGTAATTGACCACTGACCGACTAATCGTTTTGTATGTATCCAAAATGTTTCTTTATCCATGCTGCCGGCTCGCGCTTTGAGAACCTTGTTTCTTGTTCTCAATTTGTGCTTGATTTTAGTGGCATTAGCTAAACCACACAAAATATTTAGCTGAAGCACACAAACCGTCAGAATTTAGACCTCATCCCCTTCGTCTAAGTTGCAAATAATGTTGCTGCTGATTTCGTTGGTGATAGTTACTGGTTACGTACAGTAAAGAAGTTGTGTATTTCTTCGAAATAGCACATAGATCATAAATGTTGTGGCCCGTCGCCATAATGCTGCAGGCATCCGCAGTGTCTTTTATGGAAGCCAGGCTGAGTTCTCCTCGTACACAGGACAGGCCTTCTGATATGCCTCAAGAGAGTCTCCAGCTGTGTGATGTTGAAGCTAGGATGTGACTCATCTGATGACATCCCAGAATGAACTATTTTGACAACATGACGTTGTGTTTCATTATTGGGAGAACCTACGTTTCCTCGTATAGATGGTGTTCCAAAGTTATCTGCATGCAGCCTGTGTCAGTCCTGAAAGCATCATTGAATATTATTCCACTGAACTGGAGCAGCGTAATTAATCACTGACCAATCGTTTTGTATGTAGCCAAAATGTTTCTTTATCCATGCTGCCGGCTCTCGCTATGAGAACCTTGTTTCTTCTTCTCAATTTGTGCGTGATTGTAGTGGCATTAGCTGAGCCACATAAAATATTTGTGTGGTTCTCAGTCAGAATTTAGACCTCATCGACTACGACGACAATATTGAACTTTACCTGTTTCGTTAAGGTTGCGAATAATGTTGCTGAAGATTTCGTTAGTGATAGTTTTTGGTTACGTGCAGTAGAGAAGTTGTGTATTTCTTGTTGTGGCCCGTCGCCATAATTCTGCACTCATCCGCAGTGTCTTTTACGGTAACCAGGCTGGTGACAAGCTGTTGGTAGTTAACGGGTCAGCTGAGGGAGTAGAAGAGCCTCTTTAGTCTTTGCAACATTTGACAAAAGTGAAATCGGCCTGTAGGATTGTTCCTCAATTGCTTCCATCCCAGGTTTGGAAATCGGAATGACTCCACCCGTTTTCTAGTAATTTCCACAATGAACATTGTAGTGCTCTAATTTTACTAAACCTAAACTGTTAGACTGTTTTTTTTTTGCTGACAACTTATCACTGCATAAATGGAGGCAAATTCAATGTTGTTTGTATAGTGGAACACCTTTTAAAATGTGTGGAGATCATGAAGTCATCATTAGTTGCATTAGACTATATAATCTTAATGTATAGTTATGTATACTGACAGTTTTCACACAAAAACTATTTTAACAGACATCTTTAAGGTATAACCAGACCTGACAATCTATACACTGCAATTACACTATGGAAAGTTTAGTTTTATCATAACGTATCCTATCCAATCCTACTATAGATATAAACTTTGACCTAAAAATATACAATTTGGAAAAGGATAAACCGCAATTTAAAAAAATCGATTATCTTTCGAATACTCAAAGACATACATGACGTAGCTTAGATACATAAAGACTACTCCTTGGAGTTCTCTAAATGGTACAGCTAGTCACTAGTCTGTATGAAATAACTGATTTCTTTTACACATTTCAATTCTGCTCAACTATGCGACCTTTTGCCTACTTAGGAAACTGTTTTTGGCGCCTAAAACTCTATGCAAAAACCTACAATAACAACACCAAAAAACATTTTTAATATTAATTATCACTACAATTTTCACTTGAAACCACACTGTGCACCGCCGGTACATAAAACAAATTATAAAGAAAGAAAAAACAAACAAACGAACCAACGAACATATATAAAAACTCCGACGACGGTTAAAAAGTAGTAAATGCAACAGCTCGTAATGACAACAAGGCTCCACATAGTTTTGGAATCCTGATGACAACAGTAGCAAATAATACAAACATCTTTTTGTATAAATTGCACATCTTGTCCGAGTGCAGTAAATAAATACATGCCTGCCTCCACATAGAGCAAAATTGGTAACACAAATAAATGATGCCACTTTTGCGTAAACTATGCGTGCACACAATCGTTCACTCACTCACATTCCCATTTGCAGGGCCTATGATCGGACGGACTTGCACAGGCACTGGGTTTACTTATGCACTTATGCTTCAGTAGCAACAACAACAATAAGGAATTATGGACGCGACATGGTCAAAGTTCTATATGACTAGATGCAACCATACGTACACATATACGTATGTACGTTTACACTGACACACATACTCTCAAGAACTCTGTTTGTTGTACTACAAATTTAATTAATTATGCTCTTTGTTGGTAATTTATTAATATCAAAAGTTGACAAGGTGGAAATTTATGGATTTTGCACTGTGTTGCACTTGCTTGTGGTCTGGGTTTTCTACTCGTACACAATCATCCCAAACTTATTGTAAATTCACACAAACAAACAAACCAACAAATACAAACACTAATTCGCAAATTCACTCACTCTCGCACACACACACACAAACACACTCATTTACTTTTGCTTTGTACACTCGACAGAGGGCGCTAATGTACTCCAAGATTTAGTTGCATAAGATTAAGATGTTGCAAGCAGTATTAATACAAAAAGAACAACAAAATAAATAAAGAAACGAAGGAATTCTTCTGAGTTTGCAAATTAACTAAGCAAATGCACATTCAAGTCATCTATCAAATCGTGCAGTCAAGCAGCCAACCAGGCAACTGAATTTTGCTCATCCCATCCCATCCTATCGCTTTTTCTTCACAGATGATAATTTCTGGGAAAATTATATTGCGAAGGCAGTGCAGCAGTGTGTGTGTGTGCTGATATCAGTGTAAATCAAAGTGAGAATTGTGAATTATTATTTTGTTTCTCGTTTTTTTTTTTTGGTGAATAACTTAACAAAGTGAAACTAATAAGCACATTGTCAAATATTTGTTTGATTTTCAGTATTTCGTATAAACAAATTTTCAAGCAGTTTCATTTGATTTGATTAAGTACAGTGGAGTTTTTTTTTGTAAATATGCAAAAAATTATTATTAGATCTGCCAGATAAAAGATGATCACATCCTAGAGAAGATTCCTTAAGTGCTTCGTAAAGAAGCTCATTTTTTTCATGGCCTGAATTTATGTGCAGATAGAAAATAAGTAAGCTGATTTTCAGATGCTAAAAAGTACTGAAAGAACTTTACTTCATATAAATATCCATTTTAGTGTTCTAAAATTTGATGTTTAAGCTACACTCTGCTTCATGATCCATAAAGTACTACAACCGCTAGTACCAGACTTATCCTCCTATGAAGAAGGTCCTTGTTAAATAATACTATTTTTCTGTCCTGTATAGTTTTTCCCGTACTCTGGACTTTAAGACTCTTTTAAATATCCATAGAATCATTGCAATTGCTGGGTCCAAACATTAGCCATTTAATGTTGTTTGTCATCATTAAATGCCGTAGGTGGGATTTTTAATCTCTTGTGTATATTCACAAAGCGGCATCTGGCCTCAAATTTGCCCTTCAATAAGTATTGTACTGGAGGCCATTCGTGATTAACTCTCCAAGCTAAGGCTACATCTCCGGTATCGAGCCCTGATACCTCTTTATCATATAAAGGGGGGTTCACACGGCATGTATTCCATATGTATTGGGACGTGCATTCCATGCGTATGGAATTCCATATGTATGTGAAAATTCACGTTACCCAGCAGTTCTAGGAGACAGTCCCGAACTTGTGATTTTACCCATCATTTAGGGTGGGAACTAGTTACTTCAATAGCTACGTGACTAGTTATTTTACCCGTATTGACTACAATGAGACTGTCTAATAGCTGGTCCAAAGTAGTCAACGCATTGAATTCACATACTGGTTATAAAATGTCAGTTAACTTACTAGCTACCTAAGTGGTAACTTGGTCAGCTGCATAACTAGTTATTTTAACATGTACGAGTGCTAATTGACCTCAAATAGTCAGCTAAAAGACATATCTTAGCCAGTCCAATAAACGATAGCTTGTAAACAAACATTTCTTCGACAACTCTCCAATGGAATGCTTCTAAAGTGCAGTACAAAATAAACGTTTAAAGTGACTTCACTATAGGTTACTAAGAGACACTAAAGTGGCTGTTGACTTCATGCTATGTTACATGGGATATCAGTACACTTAAGCAAAAATAAAAATTAATTATATGAGAATTATATCAACACAATTTGTATAAAACCAGTTTGAACGAATTATCACACAACACGTTTAAAGTGACTACACTCCAGATTACTTAGAGACACTTAAGTGACAATTGTCTTCACGCTAGATTACCTGGGATGTATAAAGTAACTAATTGTCTTATCTCTGCACTACAAAGAGCACTTACGTGTCAAATGACCAAAATATATAAATTGGAGTCAGCCAAGTGATAAGACATTTGTGACAAATACTGTCTATAAGGCATACATTGACTACATGCTAAACTGCTGGGTATACATACGATTCATAATTTCCACGTTCACACGTACATATGTAATTGCATGTGACATAACCTCTGTTAGTTTATATATTTGTTGTTTTTAACTATATGTTTATTTAAAAAATTTTCAAATCACAATACATAAATATATTTAATGCAATAAAACTTATTTTGTTATGATTTTTCTCTACTCTTTTTTGTTTTGTGTTTTTTATTTTGCACTAACGCAGTGTTGTATTTCAAAATACACACTATTAAACACACGAACATAGAGCATGCTTTAATTTCCGAAATGGCAGTTCTATAAAAAATTCCACACAAAATTAAATGATAATTTTTAAATTTTTCCTGAGAATACTACCAGGGACATGGACATGATACCTTTGAGAGGTTAGACATCGTTCCAGGATCTTAGTACAGATGACGGTTATTGACCGCCGTTTTATTTAGTAGGATCATTATTGGCTATATATCTTCTGGTAGGTGGTAAGATAAGAGCATTGTTATTTAAATAGGAACCTTAAAATCATCCAATCTCAATGAGTTCTGGAATATATTGGTCATAATATGTATAACCATCATCAAAAGAGATGGGGGGGGTTTATTGATTTTGTCATTCCGTTTGTAACACATTAAAATATTTGTCGTAGACTCACATTAAAATATATATCATAGGGCCTCGTAAGATTCTAAGACGATCTAGCTAAAATTCTCTCTGTTAATATGGTTTTTTTGGTATTGAAAATTTTAAATATCGGTTCCTGATTTACTTAGCCCCCATACCATTATGCCCCGGAATAGTGTTTGAGCACTCATAAATATGTTGAATATGCGGCAATCCTGATAAAATTTTGCACAAATTAGTTCTAAGTACTCTGAAATTATACTGTAAAGTATGTAAAAAATCGGGCAACATTAACTTGAACATTCATAATTGTCTTGTAATAATTAATATCGTGATGAAATTGGACAAAAACATGTTTTATATGAACCCCACTCTTTCTACCAACTTGTCTTTCTACTTTTATTGACACATATTGATGGTGGGTATGCAAGATTCGGCACAGCTGAATATAAAAATGCGGGGCTTACAGTAGGTTTTTATTTTTAATAATTTTTCTGTCATTTTATAGGGTACATATCTGTCATTTATTCTCACTTAGTTATTGTACATTTTAGCGTAAACAATAAAGTTTTTTGTTTGCTTCGAATCGTCATTTGCTTTACTTCTTTACTTTGAAAAAAGTGCCTCTGAAGCACACCGATTGCTCACTAAAGCTTATGGTGAATGTGTTTCATTGGTATCAACGTGCGAGAGATGGTGATTTTGACACGTAATACATCGGCCAGGCAAACCACAAAAGTTTTAAAATCAAGATTTGGAGGCACTTTGGATTAGCTCGGCCACATTGTTAAAAAATTGTTTGCCTCACCCGCCTTATAGTCCAGACCTTACCCCGTCCGACTACTAATTGTTTCGATTGATGCAGATCGCTCTCTCTGAGATACGCTTCACTTTGGAACAGAGTATCCGAAATTGGCTTTAATGGTTGTTTTATGAAATCCAATAAGTAAGTAGTTTTTTGTTTAATCGATAGACAATTTAATTCTAGATCGAATATAAAACCGATAACTTTCGATTTCACGAGACCAATGTACTTTTTCTGTCGTTTTCAAAACCGATTCCAACAATGCACAGTGTGGTAGATCGTTAATCTAACTGGACAAAATTAATAAATCGCGTTGGGTTCACTTCTCACTTATGAATTAAATAAAAAATGAGTTCAAACTATTTTTTTTGCGATGTCTCTTGGGAGTTTTTTCCCATTCTGGAAAAGTGAAAAAAAATGTATGGTGGTCGTAAAAACGCGCAAGATGTTTTTGATTTACATTAAAGTGGACACTTGAAATAATTACCCAAGTATGGTTTTACACCGGAACTATCCGGAATAAACAGCTTTAACTCCACTTGAAAAAAGGAAATATTTTAGTTTTTGCACTTTCTGAACTTCTTATAAAAAATGGTTTTTCTAATACTTACAATGGAAATAATTAAATGAAAATTGTAATATATTTCCTTGAAATAATCCTTAATAATAATGCAAACAGGTAAGAGAGCTATATTCGGCTGTGCCGAATCTTATATATCCTTCACCAAATTATAATTCAAAATAAAAATTTTAAATATTTTTAGGTAAACAAAATTATTTTTTTTCCAAATTTAAATATTTTTTTTCAAAAACTTAAAAAATAATAATTTTTTTCCAAAAATTTTTTAATTTTTTTTTTTAAATTTACTAGTGAAAAAATTTATGATAAAAAAACTTTTTTGGTTAAAAAAAATCCGGGTTAAAAAATATTTGTCCCGATTTTGACCCATTGTTACTATTCCAAATTACTATAGCCTTATATAGATCGTTGCAATGGTCTATGAAATATCTATCATTAGATATCCATATTGTCTATATTAATGACTTAGTAATCCAGGTATATATCAAAAATAGGCCAAAAATAGAGGTTGGCCCGGTTTTTTCCTTATATCTCAGCCGTTTGTGGGGCGATTTTCTCGATTTTAATTACAACCGAGGCGGAAGAATTCACGATATATTGATGTATGAATCAATTTTGTAAGTTATTTGGGGTGGTCAGAAAATTAATTTCAACAGACAGACCGACCAATATGGCTTAATCGTCTCCGCTATCTATTAGAATCCAGAATATATATACTTTATAGGGTCGGAAAATTATATTGTGGAAATTACAAACGGAATGACAAACTTCTCACGAAAGTGAAGGGTATACAAATTATGACAATAAAATCACCGTAGCCTTTATAATCATAAACCAAAGTCACAGAAACAATATGCTTCTATTTGAAATCTGAATGCACGTCTTGACAACAACTGACTTTAAAGCTTACATTTTCCTTTTTTCAGAGTTAAAATCAAACAAAAAAAAAAAAAAACATGAATTACAGTTACTTATTGTATTGAGAAGATGATTAAATGATCAGAAGGAATGTTGCCAGACATTTTTTGTTATTTTGTCTAGCTAGATTTGTGATTTACCACAGTGTATATTAATTAAATCGCAAGCATTTAAGCATATTCTCATAATATTAATGTTTAAATGCTTATTTCTTTCTATTCCAGCAAATCCCATTGTCCTTTATTAACACCAACACTTTCGTTTATACTAAGAATACAACTTAACGGTATTTTCCGTTCTTACTACCAACTGAAAATTTCAGCAACTTAAATACCATTATTAAGCCCCTCTTATAACTCCAGACACAAACACCCAACAGTCGTAACAGCATGTTAAATTTTCATAATTATAATGTACAATAAAACTACAAAATGCATTGGCAACAATAAGATATGTAATGTTTATTAAAATGTATGTGCTATGTAGCAAAAAAAAAAAAACACATTTTTTAAAAACCGTTAAAGTGTTGGTAATTTATCAGAAGAAATGTTTAAATGTATCTACGCGCGATTATGGCCATCAAAAGACATCAAATGTCTTAACACTTCTGTTTTTGTTTCTATTGCAATGAATGGCGCAAATGCCTCGTATTCGCGCATTTAACATGTAATCAAACCAACTGTTCATTTATAGTACCCAGTATTTTAGATATTTTTCATAAAAACTGAAATTATTTTTGTTGTTTTTTTTTTAGCTTTTTTTCAATCTGCAGCTGTAATAAACTACTGAGCAAAGGCTGGGTAACGAAAATTCACAAAAAAAAAAAAAAAAAAAAAAATAATGAAAAACTAAAGAGAGAAAAAGACATTTGTTGCTTAAAAATAATAATTTAATTGACAAGATTTATCGTTAAGGCAATTAGACTGGCAACTATGCGAATACACAGCAGAAATTGTTTGTTGCTGTTGTATGCAACCAACAGCGTTTAAACATTTAGTTTTCTATGAAAATTTTATAATTTTCTTCACTCTGCGTAATTCGGTGGTCATTGGATGTATTTCTGCATTTAAAAACATGATGGCATTTAAAAATCTGTTTTTCTTTTTTTCTTTAATGTACAGTTTTTCATTTTGATTTCTTGAAGGCAAATGATAATGCAACATACTTTTTTTTGTTTGTTTGCCACATTCATTAGCTGCTTGGGTTACGTTTTCGTATTTTTTTTTTTTTTTATGAATGCAAATTTTAAAATGTTATTAAATTGGTGTTAGTTGTTTAAAAAAAATAATGATAATTGTTAACATTTAAATTTTTAAATTTAAAGATATGTGTTTGTTTTTATGTCATCTCAAAGGTGGTTTTAAAAATTATAATAATTAATATTAAGCACAAATTCTTAAGTTTTAAAGTAATGGAAAATCATAATCCGTTGCTAAGCTACGATTTCATTTATGGGGATGCCCCGATAGAGTAGAAATTGGTTGTGTCATAAATTTTCACTAAAATGAATAATTTTAACTTATGAAAATACAAATATTTATTTTCCAGTTTGAATTTTTGTTCATCTTATTATTAATTTAAGTTAGACCACTGTTTACCGTTACCAAAATTATCCAAATTATCCTCAACTAAGGAGTGAGATCGAAAAATTCTTAACTTCAATTTCCATGCTCTGTTTTTGGCCTCTAAATTTTTAACAACGTTCCTGTCAGGAACTTTTTGAGCCTTGTATGTTTTTAAACCTGCATTAGCTGTAACTTTTCGTACCAAATAGTCCGAGCACTGAGCTAACCGGGCTGCTTTCCTACCGGATGTGTTGGGAGCTCTTTTGAAAATGCTTTCTATTTTTTTGGCTTAATAAACATCATGTGGACCATTCTTTCTACCTGAACCAGGTTTTCTATTAACGGACAAGTTCTCCCGGTACTGTTAAATAACATTGGAAACAGTTTGACGCCAGACCTTTGAATGCTTGGCCAACTTTTTTTAGGATCAAGTTGGGTTTTGTTGAAAATATTTAATAATTTTAGTACACACTTTTATTTCGTCACTCATTTTAATCCGATTAACAACGAATGTTTATAATTGACATTAAACATAATAACTGACATGCTTTACAAAATACTTGGGTTAAAAGTTTTAATGAAAAACGTGTGTTAAGAATTTTTTAATCTCACTCCTTATATAATTTAACCGTGTTCAACCTGTTTCATTGTTGTAATGACAGTTTGACAGTTGTCAAAAGATCTTTCTTTAAAGAGAGTTAAAAATAACTGAACCACGATAAACTGTACCTCCTCAGTCGATCTTAACCATAGATTCAAGGAACACAAGTCAGTTAAACTATTTGGACAATTGAACAAATGTCTTGAATGGTGAGTGATTTGGTGATATGCAGGCAAATTCGTTTAGGGTAGCAGTTAAAGATACTGTACCAACCGGCTCTCAACTATGCAAGGATGGATCTTGTATGTTTCTTAGAGTACTTTACAAGATCGATCGGATGGGATGACGTTATGGATATTCCCGCGATAGCGTCACAAATCCATCCAGATGTGTCGAGGAAGTATCTGATGATTGTGCTTATTCAATACCATCAATAACTGTGTGGTTGCATTCTGGTCTGCTCATGTGTGTGATTCCTGTTCGTCCTCTTCATACAACCTACTTCAGAATCTGATAGTTAGGGTGACTATGCTGGTGACATGTCATTACTAGGCTGGTGATATTATGTTACATTCTGGAATCCTCATGTAATTAGTCCTCGATTGATGGTTGGACTGTCTAGGCTAGTGACATGCCAACAGTAAATCCTCAGTAACACATTATGCTGCATGCTGGTCTCCTTATGTAAGGAAACTACGTTCGTCACCTTAACACAACAGCTTGCGATACGAAGTGTATTATTTTGGGCAGTTAGTAGACCTTGCCGTTAGATGTCGCTAATGAATGAGGTTCATACTGGAGCAGCGTAATTGAGAAGAAAGCGTCTGATTGACGCTACTCTCATGTCCCAACAGGTGCGAACGAAAGCTTTCAAGATTGTATTTCTATTATTCAAGGAAAAATGTAGGAGACTTTTGAAGACTACCACTAGGACTTTAAGATTAACCATCATAGAGATACGTAAGCCTTCGATGGAGATATTGAGAACCCTCCCAGCTTCCTTGGTAGAAGGAATGAAGATAGACACCTTTGACTTTTATACTGATAACAAAAGCATGCGTTAATCCGGAAAAGTCTAAAGAAATAGTTGATGCACTTAAATTCTATATTTTGAAGTTATGTTGAGTGGAAAAAGGGTGTTTTTAAAATTGGACCGCAACGTGATCTTGCCATTCGGTTCCTTTTGACTCAAAATGTTAAATTTTTCTCCATATCAGACTGATTTGATTTATTTTAGATTCAAATTCGTGCCTTCAGTTGTGTAACGGATAATGCGTTATCATGGGAATTCAAGTTAAGAGCAGATTTTGTTATACAGCCCTGTTGTCTGCGGTTTTGTATTAAATTTTTTATTTCGTATTAATTTTTTATATTTCGAGCTCAAGCTTTCTAGTTAACGTATTCAGTTGTCTCTTGGACTGTATTTTACCTTAAAACCCCTATGAGTAGAGCACCACATTATGCACCAAACTGAAGCACCTCCTTAACTTCTCAATAACATCCATAAAACACCTTTCTTCTTATCTAATAGATCGCACTCAATCACTAAATCACTAAAACTTAAACGAGGCATGCCACAAGGAACAATTCTTGGACCACTTCTCTTCTCACTATACGCTAATGATTTACCTCAGCAACTATCATACTGCAAAATCTACATGTACGCTGATGATGTACAAATATATCTTAGTAGTAAGGTCTGCTCAATCCATGAAAATGTTGATAAAATCAACCAGGAATTGAATAAGAAATGGGCTATGAAAATGGACTTTGTTTAAATCCGCAAAAATCAAAATTACTGCTAGTTTATAACCAAATATTGATGCCAAACATTGAAATAGATATTAAAATCAATAACGAAAAATTTGCGATTGTTCAATCAGCTAAAAACCTTGGAGTAGTATTTAATACCTGGTCTAACCACATCCAATCACTGGTTGACCAAAACTATTTGAAACTAAGAACACTTTGAATAACTCAATACTAAGTATACACCATTAAGAATAAGAACTCTAATTGCAAAGACATACCTGATTCCAGGACTTATGTATGGGTGTGAACTATTTTCGAACTGTGATTCAGTGAGCAAAACAAAACTCAACGTCCTGTTTAATAATATAACCAGATACGGATTGAGACAATGTGTTCCTCTTTCTTAAAATTACTTTTTGGTTTATCTTTTGACAACTTACTTTAAATAAGAGTTCTTATATTTCTGCATAAAATGATATACACATAACAACCTGAATGTCAATTCCGTCTTCTACGATTGGGAAGGTCCCCCAGGGGATAGTGTATCATCAAACCCCATCATCCTAAGTTAGTGTCAGAATGGCAGTTCCTTATAAATGCTATACGTTTTTGGAGCCTACTTCCACATGTCCAACAAACAAGCAGCAACGCGATGCATTTATGGAAGTTTTTGTATATTTTTATACCCTTCACCTTCGTGAGAAGGGTATATATAAGTTTGTCATTCCGTTTGTAATTTCCACAATATAATTTTCCGACCCTATAAAGTATATATATTCTGGATCCTTATAGATAGCGGAGTCGATTAAGCCATGCCTTTCTGTATGTTTGTTGAAATCAATTTTCTGAAGACCCCAAATAACTTACAAACTTGATTCATACATCAATATATCGGGAATTCTTTCGGCTCGGTTGCTATATGAAATCGAGAAAATCGGCCCACAAATGGCTGAGATAAAGGGAAAAACCCGGGCCAACCTCGATTTTTTGCCTATTTTTTATCTATATTTGAATTACTAAGTTATTAATATAGACAATATGGATATCTAATGATAGATATTTCAAAGTCCATTGCAACGATCTATATAAGGCTATAGTAATTTCGACCTAATCGGGAAAAATATTTTTTAACCCGAATTTTTTTTTTACCAAAAAAATTATTTTGTCATACAGTTTTTTTCACTAGTAAATTTAAAAAAATTAAAAAAAAAACTATTTAAAAAAAATTTTTTTTTTTGAAAACAATTTTGAAAATTTTTTTTTTTTTAATTTTGAAAAACAATTTATAAAAAAATTTTCGTTTTTTTTAACTAAAAATATTTAAAATTTTTATTTTAAAGTATAATTTGTTGAAGGCACCTGTTTTTGTAACTATTTTAAACTTTTACTTGTTCTCACTTTATTTTATGTTAAGTTTTTCTTTTTTGTATAACATTTGGTAACATCATTTCGGCATCTTTACATTAGAAATTCCAAATATTTCAAAATTTTACCTTTGCCCTTCACCATTTAAGGGTTAAAGTTGTCCGATTTTAGTAAAACTTTCAGAGTATATTAAAAATGATCTGAACTATAAGATTCTGTATAGGTTTTACTTAAAATTCGTAACAGTAAGGAAATTGCTCTCATTCGCCGAAATATGGCCAAAAAAATATTGTTTCCCGAAAATCACAAAATCTAAATCGTAGGTACGGAAAAACTGTAATAGGTATTGACATAATTTTTTCATATTTTTATTCTCTATTATGATCTCAATAAATCCCAATGTGATGATCAAAAAATTCTGAAACTTGTTTAAGAAAATTTTTAAAAATTTGAAAATGGAGATTTGAAACTGCCGTTAAAAAAAATAAATTTTTTTGGCCATCCCTGCGAATAGGTTAACGATATTCTACAAAGACAAAAACTCATACGAATGTAAATACGGATATATTTTAAGTAAAAATTAGCTTTTATCTTAATATTTCTTAAAATATGTTAATTTTGTTCCTACATTTCTTGTTGAAGTGGCCTGAGACACGTTAATGGTCTGGGGAATTTTTAATAACTTTAAAATTTTTTAACCAATTTTTATCTTTTGTATCTCATTAGAACGACAATTACGTACACATTTCGATTCTTATGCATTCGATTGCAAAAATAATTATTTAGTAGCAAAATTTTTACAAAAACTGAAAAATTTCCATTTTTTCCGAATTTTAACGATAATACAGTTTGTGGGTCAATTTGACCCAAATGAGATATAGGTTTAATCTGAAAAATTTTTTTTTGACTGTAATTTTCATTAATATAAATAAATCTACATATTTATGTAACATAATGCAGAAAGTTAAGGAGTTTTACAAATTTATTTCATATAGATAGTAAAATTTTACATATATCTGACCTTTGACCTCGATGCGCGTCCCGAAATCGTTGTCCGATTTGGCTCAAATGTTCAGTACTTAACTTTTAGACCTAGTGTCACAATATTCCACCCGGCACTCTTCAAAAATCGAACTCAAATTGTTTTCCATACAACTGATTGTCACTCTAATGATCATACTCATACTAATATGAGAGATTTTTTAGGCAAACGTTCAGATTTGAGTTCTGTTGTCACAGCATCCAATACTCTTTTGTTGTGATGCCTTTTCATAGAGATACGAATTTAGGGAAACAAATATGAATCTTTTTGAAAAAGTCAGTCGTGGTAGTCCGAAGCTCCATATTCAAAGTATTATGTTACTATAATTTGAAAGTAAATTTTTTTAATTAGGCTTCTTTTATTATAATTATTCTGTAAAAATTTCAAAAGTCAAAAATTAATATATGTACTTATTAAGGTAGGGTCACACATGACAAATATTTGCTCAAAAAAGCGTAACCACTTGTTTTAGCACAAATTTGTTTGACGTGTTTACTCTTAGAATTGTTTTGTAAGATCAAACATCATCAAATAAAATAAAACTAAATTGTATGTTTTGAATCATCCTAAGTAAAATAAGTTTTTGAAATAAATAAAAGAATACAAATATATTTTATTTAGTGGTTACGTCTTTTTCGTCAAATATTTGTCATGTGTGACCCTACCTTTACATATAGTTTCCCTTTTAATTTTAGTTTACTTTAATATAGTCCATCGAAATATTAAAACTTTTTTGTTTGTAATATTTAATTACCAGCTATTGTAATGTGAAATGTTTGAAATTACTTTCAACGAAATTTCAACAAATTTACAACATGTCATTTCAACAAATTCCAAGGAAATCATCACACAAGTACTCAATAGATTATTGTTGTTTTGTACTACAAATAAAAGAAGAAATCCAACGCATGAATACAAGAATGCGGTAGAACAATTATCAATTTTTAGTAACAATAACAATATGAAAATAATAATAACAACAATATGAAAAATACGATTAGTTACAAATAAAACCCAAACACACACACACACACATGCATATGCATGCATTTTATTTTTGAAACTGATTTACATTGAAACCAGTTAAATTGTCAGAATAATCAACTGTCAACATGTCAAAAAATCACATACAATAACAAAATACATTGTATGTAAGTAAGTAAGTAACTAAGTGTTACATACACAATGGAGTGTGTATAGATTGGAGTATATGTATGTATGTATTTATGTATCTATGTAAATATGTATCGGAGTAACAGTAGCTGTAGTACGTTAATACGTACATGTATGTAGTAGGAATAGTGATGGTGTGTGAAAATAGAAAAACAAAAAATTATAATACAATTGGCATGGCCTGGCATGGCATTGCATGTCATTCCAATGCAACTATGTATGAATGTATGTACAAGGATGTTAGTAAGTGTGTGTGAATGGACTATATTCAACCAACCAGTAAAATAAACCATATAACAAATATTCATATAAACGTACAGGCAAATGTAAGCTCTACCAAAAGTGCGTGTACAAACAAACCAATCACAATCAAACCGAGAAAAAATATATATAATACGATCTATACACATATAACATCACATGTTTACACTTGGAAAAATATTTGAAATAAGAACCAATTCGACAAAATTCATGTGTCTGACTAAAAGGTCGCTTCTGGAAAAACTAAGCTATCATTTGACGCCGGGAATTAGAAAATTAAACCCTAACTGCTGACCAAAATAGTGGAATGTCTCAGCGGTCAGTTAAAGGCATTTTTGCTTTAGTACATTTAAGAGCAAAACACCAAAAGACAGCTCCAAAAGATGAAAAAATTAGTCACCTGCTCCAACTTTTATTAGAGTTTTTAGTCTAAATTAGCGACATAATTGGAAAGTTTAATAAAGCTTATGGTATATAATATTATTGAATATCCTGTACGAACATTTGAATACAGAGACACTAGACGCATTCTTAATGGTCTTACATGCTAAACTTCAAGTTATATGCAGAGATTGAGTCTGTTGAAATTTAGACCATAATATGTATGTTTTAACAATCCTTAAAGGAATGATACTGTTATGTTTTAACCTTTTTAAAACGTGGGTTTATTTCCTTTAAATAAACCGGATACTTTTGATTGCAAATAAAAGCAGTTTTAGTAGTTTAAAATTTGTAACAACTCTTTATTTATTTAAAATGTACACCAACAACAATTCAAATAGTCACTCAGTGTCTTTTACACGTTTATTAATTCGCAGAAATGCACACACACACTTTATAATGACAAGCTCAAATGTACACGACAGTTGATGTTAACTCTAACAGCGCCAATGATCAACTCAACTCACGACTGCCACCTCTGCCACTATACAAACGCCATCTTTCGTTAAGCTTCTACAATGATCTCAACGGACAAACTAGTATATTCGAATTCTAGAGCTTTTGATGTAAATGTTAGCAGCATTTAGTGTTGCCATACTTACAATAATGCTAATAACCGCATGCTACTGATGGACATGTTTATAAACATGATGAATGTTGCAGGCAGTCGTTACCGACCGTTAAATTCAAATCGTTATTGTACATTCGTAACAATACGTTTTATGCAGATGATACTCGTCAACCTTAAACATCTGTTTTGAGATTTTTAAAGCAAAACACCGAAATACATCAAAAGTAGTTCGACAGTATACATAATACATCTGTACTAATAATTGGGACTGCTTCTAGTCCACATTCATTTATGGGACTCACTAATAAAGAAATAATGAATCTTATACATTAGGACAAGTTATTAACACTTCAAAATAATGTGTTGGCTATGTCCTAAAATATAAACATCGGATATTCTTAATGGTCTTTCATGACAAACAACTAACTCTAGTCCAGATGAAAGCTTCATACTTTTCAAATTCATTCAATTATAGGCCAAGGCTGTTGACCATTCCGGTCATAAGGGAAAATATTGTTACGTTTTTACCTTTTAAAAACGTGGGTTTATTTCCTTTAAATAAACCGGATACTTTTGATTGCAAATAAAAGCAGTTTTAGTAGTTTAAAATTGTAACAACTCTTTATTTATTTAGAATGTACAACAACAACAGAATTAAATAGTCACTCAATGTCTTTATACACGTATATCAATTCGCAGAAATGCACACAAACTTTATTACGTACAACCTTATATGCACAAAACAGTTGATGTTAACTCTAACAGCGACAATGATCAACTCCACTCACGACTGCCAGCTCTGCTACTATTTATACACACTGCCATCTATCGGGAATCATCTACAATGTTCTTAACGGACACACTAGTACATTCGATTTCTAGAGCTTTTCGATGTCATTGCCAGCAGCGCAAACATTTAGTGTTGCCATACTTACAAACAATGTCAATGATGGACGTGTCATCAAACATGATGAATGCTGCAGGCAGTCGTTACAGACCGTTGAATTCAAATTGTCATTGCACATTCGTAACAATATACATGATACGCTAAATCAGGATCTTGTAACAATGCTAGCAAGACTCAGTATTGTATGTAAACAAACGCGGAATGGATGTGGTTTCATTTATATTTATGTGTCCTATAAAGATCAATGTATCCTTTTGTTGTGGGTTTGAGGTATAAGTGTGATGTCCGTTTGAATATTCACATTGTCACATGCCACAGAAAATAGTCTAGTACTTTGCTATATTTTTACCATGTAAGAGATACTTCTCTCAAAGGGATCTCACTATTAATAACAAAGCACTAGCCTGCAGCACCTGTGATATACAATAGATAAATATACTTTATTGTCGAACTACAAAAATGGTCAGTGATTAACTACTTTGCTCTAGTATGGTTACCTTATTTGAGTGATAACCTGTGGATAAATTCCTCGAAGCTATCAAAATATAGCTATAAGTTCGGTCACCTTTCTTTCTTAAGACTTGCTTAAAATGCTAATAAACGCATATACAACTGATTTTCAATTTCAAAAACCCTTGTAGCAGTTGCTAAAAGACGTACCTAAATATTTTAAAAAGCTTTCCAAGTTTAAAAAATCAGTTATATTTGCATTTATTGGCATTTTTGCGATGAGTGCCTTGAGGCATGCTTAAGCATTAGAGGGTTAGTGGTCAACTACCATCCTCCATTATGGTTATCTTCGTTGAGTGACATCCAGTGGAGAAATTAAAGGCTCTCCAAATAACCTCCTAACTTGAGTTCCGAGTTAACTGAACTTTTTCCCTTCCGGAGAGCGTAGAAACAGCATCCTTAGGAGGAAACAAAACTTTTACCGGTCAAAGTCATGTTTGCGCAACTGTTTCTTTTGGAATGTCGTCGGAGGACTCATCCAAATTTGTATACCAATTAGATGGAGGCTTCCTTGAGTCCTATGAGATACCACAAAACTATGTAATACAAGGAGATAATATATATATAGAAACGTATGTACATATTCCATTTGAATGCAGCATGTACTTAATAACTTTGAACGACATTCATAGAAACACTATCAATTCTGAGAAGATGGTGAGGAGATTATACTGACACAGTTTATGGAATGGCATAGCTTATTGTCTTCGGGTATAGAAGGCATCTTCAACTTATGGCAAACATGTGGTCAAGGTACCCCTGGCACCTCAACATAGATAATAAACCATTCAATCAACACTACTTTACCACTTCCAGTGGTTTAATGAACATATTCAATTAGTGTAGCATTCCAGAAACCTACTTTTTGAAAATCCAGAATTAAAATAAAGTTCCAGCTATTACAACAACAACTAATTATACCACCTATAACCAACCTAAAATGAAATATCAATCTCATGTTTGAGCAGGCGCTTCAAAGTCTATGTTGATGCTTCTCGACCATGTAAACACAGGTCCAAGGTTGGTATCTAAGACAGAAGAGCGAGCATTGGAGTACTTTTCTATTGTGAGTTGCATTTAAGGAGTCTTTCAATACTTCAGTGGAATGGGTTCAGTAACGATGATCACTTGCTGGGTTTCAAGTTAAATTTTACTGCATATTTAATCCCTCAGGTAAATTACTTCCAGTGTAGGTATTTATGTTAAAAGCGAGTAAATTATAACAAAACAAAATGAATTTTAATATAAACGAAAATTATCTGTTATTATATTCATTTTATAGATTATTCTAGAGGCATTTTAAAAATATTAAAAATCCATGCAAACATACGTGCACACAATGATATACATACATACGTACATATGCATACTTCAACATCCAGTCACTCACATACACTTCTTTCTATCCACGAATATAACAATACAATGAGTTCAATTAAAATTACAATAATTTACTCAACTCTATTTGGTAAATGATTGTGCAACCTAGACAACAACAAAATATCGGCAAACTACAGTGAACATCAACTACAACAACAGTAACAGCAGCAATAACAACAACAACAACAAAAACATTTTAATAACAACAATCAGAAAAATTAAAATGAAACGCATTGTTAAATGAACAAAAAATAATATTGAAAATAAAATGAGAATAAATAAATAAAATGAAAAAAAAAAAAAAAAACAACCAAATGACTATGAAAATTGGCAGCAATTATAGCTGTATACACTGCTTGATAAGTATGTATGAGTGTTGGTCTATCGGTCTGGTAGGACCACCTTTTTTGCGACAGTTTCATATTTATAGATAAAATCAAGCTGAGGAAGCAACATAGAAGTAGAAGTTATCCCAAACATGTTACTTAATATAAAAGAAAGTAGGGTGCATATAGGTAGTCCATTGGTCCGGTAGGATATATTAGGATGGATTGATTGATGGATGGATTGGTCTCTATACCGAAGAAACATGGATCGAAATTGTATTCTAAATGAGATCAATAAGTAGTTCTAGTAGAACGGCGCTACGTGCCCCATATCGAACGCCACAAGGGACATTCAGCATGAACGATTTGAGTGCATAGTTATCCGCAGCGAGGCTAACATTAATTGTGCGATATTACTATACTACTATATTACTATACTTTTTCTGAAGTCCCAAGTCTATGCTATTAATACGCAACATAACACAGGCCATAGCTCAAGTTCTGCAGGATTTATGAAGCAGAGTCATTTCGCACCCCGTATGAAACCGCGGCGGTCATAGTCCATACCTCGAACGTTACAAGAAACATTCTGCATGACCGATTTGAGTGTATGGTTATCAGACGTGCAGATAACATGAATTATGCAATTTGACCCTACTATACTTTTCTTGTGGCGTTTTCTGACGTCTCTAGTCTATGTAGATAAGTCGCAATTGACCGACGTCAATCGAAGTCAACATAAACCAAGACAAAATCGTTAACCCCCTAATGCTTAAGTATGCCTCAAGGCACTCATCGCAAAAATGCCAATGAATGCAAATATAACTGATTTTTCGTTTCAAAAACTCTTGTAACAGATTCTAAAAAACGTACTTAAATATTTTAATAAGTCTTGAAACGTCTTAAAAGCTCTCTTCTTTCTTATTTACTGCACTTTTTACGAACAAAGTGCATTGACAACCAAAAAAATATGCGAAGTCTATGTTGTGTTATCAAACGTTGATTTAAGTGTTTTAAAGTTTCCCGATTGCCATCATATTTTTTTTCTTTAAAAGTATACTTTTATTTTATATATAGGAGTCAAGATTTATGCAAAGAAAGCTAAAAGTAAGCTACTCTTTAGGGACGTGATTAATTGATGAGTGCCTTCAGGCACTCTTGGGTATTGCAGACTAGTTTTGCTGCCTCAGATTTTCCCTCATGTTGTTTGTAGCTGGTCGAGTGAACATACACTACAAATTATCTAATTTGAGTGATGAACAATTAGAAAAGTTGTTTTCATTAAAAATTGACAAACTAAACTAACTACAACCCGACTTTGTTTCAAGGGTGCCTCAAGGCACTCATTCTGCTTTTCCCACCTGGCAGTTAAACCATTGATTGTACAAACTTCTAAATGTTGTTTTAGAAATCAGATGCCCACACTTACCATACAAATAATTATTACCAACGTTTTTAGCCTTTTTTTTAGAAATTGCAATTAGAGGTTTAATTCCTAACATACTACTTGTATTATTCAATTTCAAAATCAACCCTCCCTTATGGAAACAATCTTTAAACGTTAAACAACACAGCTGATCCTCGCAAAAAAAAAACTGGGATTTAAGGCCAATGGATCCTCTTTACGTAACTTATTCCAGAACCAGCTATCCCTTTAAAATACATATTACTTACGACGATATTTTCTCCTCACCAGTTATTTCCTTTTACTTTAGAATCAGAGTATAGCCTTGCCTAAAGGACCACCATGAAACTTTACATTATGATCAACATCAACATATTACCCAACTGACAGTTAGGTTGGCCATTTCATTTCGTTAATGATAAATTATAAATTATAAACGAATACAATGCGTGTTTATGAAATTAAATGAGGAATAAAACGTAAAACAAAATCACTATTTAAATAATTTCCTTTATAATGTTAAAATTAAACCAAAAAAATATATACAAACAAACCAAATGATATACATTACACCTGATTCAAATGAAAAAGTAATATACCTCTACACATGTACATAAATTGTTCAACTTAAAATTCAAAAATAAAATAAAAACAAAACGAAACAATTGTTGCTTAAAAATTAAAATCAACCACAAAAGAATTGAACTGTGGCAACAAATTATCCAATTCATGTGCATGTATTTGAAATTTCTTTCATCTGTCATCTAGATGACAGTTCAAATGAGCATGCAAAGTTGGTCAGGTATTCAAACGAAACAAAAAAAAAAAAAAAAACAAAAAAACATGAATTTACTCACGATATGTTTGTTACCTATGAGTGCTCGTACTATTCGAAATCATTACAAAAGCTGTCAACATTTAAATGTCGATGTTCACATAACCAGAACTTCTTAAACACAAAAACAAAAAAAAAAAACAGAACCTCAACAGTATGCATATAGGTAGTATAGAACCAAATTAAACAGAATTGAAGTGAATTGAAAAAAACCCCTCTGAAATTATAAAGAAAATCACCTTATGGTCACAAAAGCCACAAATGCACACGTAACAAACTCTTCTCTTTGTATGTGCGATTGCGACGACAAATGATCAAATTATTTTACATACAACATATTTCTCACAAATTAACAAAGTGACGCTTATCCTTATAAAAGAACCCAAAAACCAGAATGAAAAGAATTTTCAAACACGCACTGGTCGTAACTGGTCACCAGTCACTAGTCAAATATCATAACTGACAAATTGTACCATTACAAGAAAATGATCTAAAACAATAATTCTTTGTTAAAGCATTTTGAATACCATCTATAACACTCAAAGTCAAACAGTATTTACCTGCATACACATTTCTACTCGCATACATATTGGTATATACATTTTGTTCTCTTAAGTTTGCGTGAAACATAGTGCGACATTTATGGTCTTGCAAGATGCAGTCGTTTAAGGTATGATTTCGTTGTAGGATTACATCTGTTATTAAAGTTTATGCTTTGGGAGCAATTCAGGTATAGAGGCTGATCCAACAATTTTGGACTATTTTTGAATACAAAGACAGTTTATTCGACATTTTTACACAAGTAGTTTATGGCTAAAGGACCATAACTAGGGTGTGTATTGACGAGAATGTAATTGTTCCTGGAAAAACAGTAAATCAATTCAAAAACAGTCATTTCAGATAATCTACTGAAACTTGAATGGTAAACAGACGTAATATGTTTCACTATGTCGTAAAGCTTATTAATTAAACACTTAAAAGTTCGACAGTCGTATTATTGAGAATTCGGTTATCAGAATATTGTACTGCAGCTACATGCATGAAATCATAAATAATGGGAAATTGTCTTTCACTCTTAATATGCATAATACCATTCAGGTCTGTTTAGTCGGAAGGTAGCCTGTCAAAGAGCTCTTCAAATAATTGAATACTAATTGGATTCCACTAGAATGCAGTACTTGATCCAAATCGTAGTATCTCACAGGATTGTAAATTTCAGATATCCTTGGTAGATTACTTACTATATGCCCATTAAGAATATATGAAGGATCATTCGCAATGAAAGTTATAAACAGACTTCTCTTTCCCTGCAGCTACATTATGAATGATTGTGCATCTTGCAGTATTGTAACAAATGTCTCAATCGATGTATCTGATCTACCAAATGTCTGAGCCTGTCCAAATGTGGACAGCTTCTCTCTAGACTAAGGTCTGTTTAGTCCGTAGATAACCATATTGTAAGGATATATAATAAAATAGTCGCAATCGTGTCAAAGTGCTTTTCAAATAATTGTATACTAAGTAATTGGATTCCACTAGAATACAGTACTTGATCCAAATCGTAGTATCTCACAAGATCGTCAATTTCTGATGTCCTGGGTAGATACTCACTATATGTTCATTAGAAACATATGAAGGGTCATTTGTAATGCAAATTATAAGCTCACTTCTCCTTCCCTGCAGTTACATTGATCATTATGCTTGACTGTGTATCTTCCAATGATGCATTGACTCTTTAATGGCGTTTTCTTTTCCTTCACAAAATGTTGCCAATATGTATTACATTTTAACACTTTTAATCAAAAAATAAAAAAACTATTTCATTAACACAACCGAACTTCAAAAACAACAAGTAAGAGAGCTATATTCGGCTGTGCCGAATCTTATATACCCTTCAACAAATTATACTTTAAAATAAAATTTAAAAAATTTCGAAAAAATTTTTTTTTTAAAGTTTTTCCAATTTTTTTTAAAAAAATTTAGTTTAATTTAAATTTGTTTTTTAATTTATTAGTGAAAAAAGAGTTTTTTGTGAAAAAATTCGGGTTAAAAAATATTTTTCCCGATTTCGACCCATTGTAGGTCCAACTTACTGTAGCCTTATATACATCGTTGCAATGGACTTTGAAATATCTATCATTAGATATCCATATTGTCTATATTTATGACTTAGTAATCGAGATATAGATCAAAAATAGGCAACAAAAATAGAGGTTGTCTCGGATTTTTGCTCATATCTCCGTTATTTATGGACGGATTTTGGTGATTTTAAAAAGAAAACTTTTCGAAAGCATGTCTGACATAATTATTGAAGATTTGGATCCCGAAGATATCTGGGGCCTTCAGAAAATTGATTTCAACAGACAGACAGACGGACATGGCTAAATCGACTCCGCTATCTATAAGCATCCAGAATATATATACTTTATAGGGTCGGAAAATTATATTGTGGATATTACAAACGGAATGACAAATATATATATATACCCTTCTCACGAAGGTGAAGGGTATAAATAACAAGAAAAGTTGTTTAAAAAGTGAAATTGAGGGTAAAATATATAGCATATTTTCGGGGTTTTAGGGCAACATTATTTGAAAAGAACACGTTATACGCTTACAAAACTACATATTTTTCAGAAAAAAAACTCAAAGAAAGGTAGTAGGCAGAACTAAGACATTATTTATGCCAGTAAAGAAAACTCCATAAGTTTGCATCATTTGGATATACATTGACTTAACCATTTATTGCAGTATTGAATCAAATAACTCATTCGATGTATCTGATCTATCAAATGTCTGTGCCTGTCAAAATGTGGACAAATTCTCTCAAGACTTCGCAACTAGAATAGAAGCTAATGCTTAAGAGTTCAGGAGCAGAAGTGCCCGCAAACGTTATTGGCGTGCATTATTCTTCAGGCTATTAACTTTGTTATGAGGATAGGTACCAGAGCCTGCACAACTACACACCTTAGATCTTTCAGTGTTAAAACAGTACTTTAGATTACCCTTATTACACTTCCTCCCAGAAGAACTTTGTCCATCTCGGCAAAGTTGGTATAGGGATATATTAAGTGAGACCTTTCTCAACCCATGACTGTGTATCCTCGATTTCTAGTCAACTACAAGAAGCTAGAAAGAAATACTAAATAATGTTTTAAAATTTTATCGCTCATTAAAAGTAGGCATATACTTGTATTAGCAAACAAACTTAATTGAAATTGGAAACTAAATCTTCCTTGATTTGATTGCTCCCAACATAATTCATTACTGTTTCTAGTATATGCTACTTTAAAGATGACAATTCATATGTATCTTTTGACTGGATTAATTAAAGAAATGCTCTCTTAAACGTGTCCAGTTGTGCATAAGTTTCGGCATGTATTGATCGAATGGGTAGAAAAATACCCAAAAATAGAGCTGTTTTAGAAAAATTCCGTTTTCATAGATAGATAAAGTAGGACTAACAGGACTACTCAAGAAAAAAAAAATGGGATAATGTTTTGATAGCGAATCAGAGTCGGCAATTTTATAAATTCAAATGGGTTAATAGTTGGTAAAATCACATGTAAAACTGACAAAAATGTTACTTAGGCTATTGTAAAGCGCTAAATTGGCCACCCTGGATTTACTTATTATAAAATCCAACTTTTGAGATTTTCAATTAAACAATTATAAAATTGGTTGAATTGTGTATCCCTTATGACTAAACAAGACGATCGACGGCATACGTTATATGGACATTTACACTTTTTGATCGTCTGACTTACCTTCTAATCAAATCTCCCTCGTTTGAAATCGCCTTTAACTTTTAGTCTTCTTCCCTTCAACTGTTTAGAAAATGTTCAAATTAAAAATATATAAAGAAAGTCATGTCAGAGATCCCGGTGTTCTTTGATACCTCCAAACTAAAATTTGTATATTGAGGGTAGCTCTACAATTGGTAGACACTATTTGAGGCGCAAATGCCGAGGAAATCATTTCAGCTGTCCTTGAAAATAGATTTTAAATCCCCACGAATAGTTGCAAGATTGACCAGCACGTCCAAATGATAAAACTTTTTTATCATCTTTTTCAACAAGACGCATTCTGTTTAATATGATATCAAGCAAAACTGCCATGTATGGGACAATGCCAACATACACGAGGTTCGCCAGATGGTAATGCATCCTGTTTGGTGAAGTTTTTGTGCCGACGCCGTTTGTCCCTGTTTAGAACAGCTCTTTTGAAATTGAACGATATGGTCAACATTTATTGGCAGTGCTATGTGCCACAGACAATAGATAGTCTGCATGAACGATTTGTGGGTGCGGTTATCTCTCTTAAAGTTGACGTGAATTTGGCCCCGCCAAACATTTTCTTGTACGGTTTTCTTAAGTCACAGGTTTAAGCAAACATACACGAGGTTCGCCAGATGGTAATGCATCCTGTTTGGTGAGGTTTTTGTCCCGACGCCATTTTTCCCTGTTTTGGACAGAGCTTTTGAAATTGAACAATATGGACAACATTTGTTAATTTGGCAGGACAGTGCTATGTGCCACCGACGATAGATAATCTGCATGAACGATTTGTGGGTGCGATTATCTATCGTGGAGTTGATGTGAATTTGGCCCTGCAAAACATTTTCTTGTACGGTTTTCTTAAGTCACAGGTCTAAGCAAACTATTGATGTCCTAAAAGTTAACATGAGCTATGCTAGTGCTCAAATTCAACAGGAAATATTTGTAAGAGTCAATGAAAATTGGAACTCTCGGATTCGTGTCATCGTTCAATGACATTTGAATAATGTCATATTCCATATGGGTTTTCAAATAAATAATTCCTCATAGAGAGCTTGTTTTCTTCTATTTGGAACAATCTTTATAAAAACAGTTGTATTTTATTGAAATTTACGGATAGTAAGAACAATGGGAGAACGTAGAGATGATATTTTGCATCCTCTCCTTTATATGATGCAGACAAGAAAAAATATAAACTGGTGAAGAAAATGAACACATGCAATAATAAATAGGGTCCTAAGTCCTATATGGCAATGTGTTAGCCTTTTGAATTTGTGTTTTATTATACATTTTCTCTATAACTTTTCATAAAATGTTCAAATAATTCTTTTATGTTTCTGCATATGAATATGTGCAGCTTTATATACGACTATATGCGTACACCTAGTTTGTTATTAAATATTATTATTCACTTTACATTGCGTTACAATTGTGGCTCCTTTTTTGATTGCCACCACACCTGTTCAATTAGTCAATTTGACCACAATGCCTGGTCAAATTATCGCATTAAAATTTTGTATTTAACCTCAAAATTCTCCTGTTGTTCAAAGTTGTGTTTGTGCTGCAATATTGTTATGTTTTGTTGTTGTCATTGTTGTTGTTTCTTTCTCTACGACGACGACAACGTTACAAGTATGTTTGTATGCAACTCATGCATTATACATATTACACTTGTTCTGATGCATGTACATTTCATTGCCTATTGTTGCTGTATGATTGTACGTGTTACAACAAAATATTATCAATACATAAATATGTATATGCATGTTTGTTTGGTTGCTTGTATGTACTCGTATGTGTGTTTATATTTCATATTATAACATGCTGAGCCCACAAAACAATTTGACATAAACACGAATATTATAGGAAAATTATAGGTCCTATAATCATGTGGTGCACTGACCTCAAAAAAGGTAATGACAAGTAATCTTGAGGTAAAACAATTGTAAAGAGCACGAAATGTTGTATGTCTATAAGACTGAATATTGTACGTATGTATGTTTAGCTAAATATTTATAATAGAAATGGTTTTTCACAAATGAAAAAAAAGACTCCACTTTTATTTAATACTTTCAATACTTTGTTGTAAGTTGTTTATGTTGCATATAAAAATAATTATGTATTTAAATAACCAAACCAGAATAAATAAATACCTAGGTAAATGGTATTGGAAACCCCTTTAGCAAAAGAATACGTAATTGGCATAATATGTAATACTATTGGAGTTATAAAACCTTAAATTACATAATAAATATTGGTTTCATTGACTAAGATATGTTTAGCTGTTGGTTGCACCTTTTACTGCACACATAACTATTATAAGGAAATACCTCATTATGTGGCATTAAATTTGTATATTTATATTTTTTGTATCGATTGTTGTTATTTACTTTGTTTGTTAAGTTGCCTTCTGATTAATTTCACAGATTGAGGACATTTTCCCGTCATATCACAAAACGAAATTCATTTAAGACTAGATATATCTTAGATCTTACGTTGAGTTCCTGTTAGTGATAAAATTCTTATTTTGATGATATCCTAACTGAACATACCGATCACCCTAACCTAACATAATATAATTTTTGCAAAATGCGTCAACTGTCAGTTTTGTTTTGATATTTGTGAAGTAAAGCGAAACAGATAATCCCTGGAATTATATACACCTATCCCTCGATTTACATGATTTTTTTGGTTTTTGTTTACATCGAGGGATGTGGAAATTTTTTAAATAAATTAGCAAAAATCAATTTTTTCAGTAAATATATCCTGCACAATTCTCCAAAATAGTTACGTATAAAAAATTAAAACATCATAGGGAAAACTGTAGCAGATGCAACCAAAATGACCCTGAGTACAACTTCATGCGTTCGGAACATTACAATTGAAAATATGGAAAAGCAACTAATGATCTGGATATAAAGTCAAACTCAAAAGCGATTTCCAATTGATGCTATTGCTATTACAAATAATGCTTTGATCAGCTGCCATCTACGTCATCAACTGCTAAAACTATCGTTTTCGTCAAGTCATGTTTGGTTTGAAATATTTAAGACATTCCCATTAAAAGTTAAACAAGCTTCTGTTGGATATTTCGGGATATTCTTTAAAATTTACTGAAATTATTGCTGCCAATTCATACACTCCTGATAAAGTCTTCAATACAGACGAATCGGGACAGTTTTGAAAAAGAATGCTGTCTTTAAATTAAAGTTTTTTATGAATTAAAAATAAATAAATTTTCTAAACAAAATTTTAAATTTATTCGAATTTGGGTCTTTTTTCGATTTACACAGTTTCTCATACAAAGTTTTTCAGGAACGCATCTATCGTGTAAATTGAGGGATAGGTGTACTTACTTTTCAAAACACTCTTTAATACGATCTCCTCAACGAGATAGTGTAGTGCGATTCTTTTCTTAACGGGTACGTAAACAATAATTTATTATCCAAAATTCTTGCAAGAATGATGCTAATGTGAAAGTATGTCGTTTTAATTTAGCCTAAAATATAAGTAACGTTGTTATTGCCACTTCAATGTACAACCAAAGTAGTCTACGAGTATCATCATCTGGCTAGCTCCAAAGCTTCCACTCTTCTTAAACATCTATGTTCCTCAAAAAATAGCAGTAACCTTGCAAGAAGATTTGGAATACTTGATCTCCTCGCGTATTGTTGGAACATTGGGATACCTAAGGATGTTATTCTTAAGAATTTTGATTAGTTCCTCTACAGTTTTTCAATATATGAGGTATGACTTAGTGTGTCCAGGTTTGATTTAGAGGTCTGCCTGCCTTAGAGTAAAACATTAACATCTTCTTAGTTGGTGCTTTCTAATATAAACATAGAGAGAACGGAACCACCGCGGCGGTAGAGAGTTCTAATTCCAACTCTTTACATGAAATAGTCCAGTGACTTTATCATGGCGATGTCGTAATGAAAGCACTTGTTCTGTTTTTAATATTATTGTTCACAAAATTTGATGAAAATTTCAAGTGTGCGGTACTAGTGCGTTTGAAACAATGACAAAAATTACATAAATTTCTCCATAAAATAAGTATTGTTACGTTTTTTACCTTTTAAAAACGGGGGTTTATTTCCTTTAAATAAACCTGATACTTTTGATTGCAAATAAAAGCCGTTTAGTAGTTTAAAACTTGTAACAGCTCTTTATTTATTTAAAATGTATAACAACAGCAATTCAAATAGTCACTAAATAGTCACAAATAGTCTTTATACACGTTCATCAATTCGCAGAAATGCACACACACTTTATTATGTACAAGACATTAGATGTTAACTCTAACAGCGCCTATGATCAACTCCCTCACGACTGCAACCTCTGCCAATATTTATACACACGCCATCTTTCGGGAATCTTCTACAACGATCTTAACGGACAAACTAGAACATTCGAATTCTAGAGCTTTCGATGTCAATGTTAGCAGCTTAAACATTTAGTGTTGACATACTTACAAACAATGCTAATAACCGCATGGTATCAACATTGCTTCTACTAATGGACGTGTTTATAAACATGATGAATGCTGCAGGCAGTCGTTACAGACCGTTAAATTTAAATTGCTATTGCACATTCGTAATAATATTGTATGGGAGTTTGTTTTGTTTCTCTTCACATATTTTCTTTGGATATTGTTTGAGGCCAGGATATTCTTAGGATTGTGCAAGTTAACATACCGAGCGGCTGGGTTCTAAGACTCGTATCCATAGAAAAGTATGGATATAATGCAAGTGTTCAAAATATTTACTTTGGTTCTTCTAGAAATGTTAGGAGAACGCCATATGGAATTTAAGTGGCCAAATGTCAGCTTACCATAGGTAATGTGATTCTGTTCATCATCACTAAGTAGGTGAATTCGGAAACATCTTCTAATTCTTCAACCACATGTGTAATTTGAAGAATTTATTAGTCCCATATTGAAATTCATACCAGATTTCTGACTATTTCTGCACTACTGTGATGAAATACCAGATCGAAAACTTCCAGTCTTCTATGAAAACTTCCGTTCCCTCATTGGATGATCTATTCATAATGGTGTCTAAAAATTTGTTGAATAGCACGGACGATAAAATACAACCTTGCCTGCCGCCAGTAGTTTCAGTAAATATATCGCTGAGGCATAATTAATGTATCATCCTGCATGTTACAGGGCTTACAGAAAAGACATTTTCGCTTTAGATGTGCCTTTACATGCGAGACTTCCAGATAGTCAAGTATGAAGTAAGAAATGTACTATGAAGACCAGGTACAGAGGGAATCTCTACTTAAATAGAACAATCACTATTATGATACGCAGACTGTTCATATTCTCTATAAAGGATTTTTTTGGTCGGATTTTTTATTCGCTTTGGAGATCGGGATCGAATGCAGTTAAGAGCCTTGTTGAATAAAATTAACTATGTTAGCTATATGGATGAAATATATTTTTATTTCAGATCTTAACAATGAGTGAATCTCGGTTTAGTTGTAAAAAAAAACCATAGTTCGTTTGGTTTAGTACACCATGAGTGTGAATTACAAACAATCGAAAGAGGGAATCTTACACTCACAATATCTATGCGTTTTGCGATATTCCGGAGCACTAGTGCGAATTTAAGATAATTTGTCTTCTCAAAGTCTATGAAGACAATCATTATTATGATACTCAGACTGTTCTCATTCTTTATGCATGATTTTTGTGGTCGGATTTTTTATTCGCTTTGGAGATCAATACAATGAGACCTTGATTATCCGTAATGGTCGGGACCGGGAGCATTCTGGATAATCAATTTTACCGGTTAATTGAATACCAAGTTTTAGTAGTTCTTTAATGATGACAGTTTTTCGATAATGACATTTAAAGCTCCATTATGCACACTGATCCATCGGTTTGATCAAAGTCGTCCAATTTGGTGGAAAAAATTTCACAATAACGTTTTCAGCATTGAAATCCTGCACGTCTGGATGTTATCCAATGGCAGAATGATTTTACTATAATCTTTTAGACCGATTTTTTAAAAATTCTCTCCCACTTCTGGTACCATTCTCATGGACATTTTTTAAAGCTCTTTCCAATAACTAATGCATTGCAGTTGTGTGTACCAGCAGCATTAACACAAACTAATTAGGTTAGTCTCTCCTTTGAGACCTTGTGTCATTCTATGAAATTTTCATTATGGCAAGCCGAACTTCTCTCAAGTAAACACTTTCCATTCTCCATTATCTCATTGGTGAGTTTTAAATCAATGAAAATTGATTTGAATTCATTTAATTTTTCCACAAAAATCTGCTGAATATTTTTTTCCTGCAGCATTAAGTTTGTAAATACAATGTTGTTTTTTCTTAAATTTTGAGTGGAATATTTTAGGCTTTCTTTCACTGTTAATCCAGAAATTGGACTTATCCTTCCGGAATTATTCATAAACTGCAAAATCTACTTTTGGTTCTTTAGCAGTTTTTAAAGTGTTTCGGTTTCCAAAGCAATGAATCACTTTGTATTTTATAATGTCTAACAATCCTTACGCAAAAAGCTATCAAAAAATCGATGGCACAATATCAAAAATGTTGGCCTTACAAATCGATCGAGGGAATTCCCCTTTTTCGTATTGCTATTAACTGGAATGTTTGGAAAATAAATTTTCTTGTTCTCTGTTACTCTGATTTTGAAAATTAGTATTTACTGATTTGAATGCTGCTCTGAGGGCGGTTCAATAAGGCCGTGAGTTTTTGAATGAAACAGAGTTTTTTGCTACAAAATAATTTTATTTTTTAACACAGTCGCCTTTGAGCTCTATACACTTTGTCCAACGTTTCTCCATGGATTTTTGACTTGGACACTACACATGTTTGCACTCTTGCATTGTCTTGGTGAAAACTAACTTTTTTCTTGGCCAAATGCGGTCTTTACTTTTTCATTCCAAAAAACGGTCGTCATGACTTTATTGGCTGAGAAATCCACCTTGGTTTCTTTGGAGCCCGAGAAACCCAATGTTTTGACTGCTGTTTGATCTCTGGTGTGTTGTGGTCTACCGACGTTTCGTTCACAGTTACAAAACGGCGCCAAAACTCATCCATATTGCGGTTGAACAGCGCCAAACACTTCTGTGAAGTTGTCACACAATTGCGTTTGTGGTCGATTGTGAGCAAACGCGGAACCCAACTTGCCTAAAGCTTTCTTATACCCAAGTGATCATTTGATCACTGAGTTATGTGAGATGCCTAATGCTTCTACAATTTATCGCACTTTCAATCTCCGATCGTTTTGGGTGTAGAAACCTCAACTGAATGTTCTCGTCGTCTGGATTATTAAAGACAAATACCAGTAACTAAAAGTAATCACAGACATCGGCGCTTTCAACGATTAAACGCTGATTTACAAAATTATCGTAGTTTTAAAATATTGTTAACCAAAATTGCATCTTGGTCTAAAATATTGATAAACATTTCTTGATAAAACGATTAACAAATGCTTCTTTTCGATTATCTTAAAATGTTAAAGCCACCTACAATATTGCAATAGTTTAAATTTTATTTCAACTTCTCTAAATTATTATTAATTCAAATTAATTAAAACCGACATCGACAACATCAAATGTATTCTGACCCATATAAATAATAATAACAATAATAATAAAAAAAAGTAAATTCACCTTACGACATGTTTACACACATACCATGTCGTTTTTTGGCCAAATTGACATTTATTAATCGTTAATTATCTGTAATTACTGGGGAAAATGTTCAAAACGACGAACGGACGGACGTACAAACACACGCTCTCACACTTGTTCACACACACCGAGTGAATGACAAGAAGCCCAGCATAAACTTTAACATGTTTATGGTTAATTTAATTTTTCACGTTCTTGATATTATTGGTTGCTGTTGTTGTTGTTTTTTGGCGCTTAAATATTGCAACATTATGAAGGTAATTCTTCATAATTTAAGTGACACAATAAAAATGAACATTCTCATTCATTTAAACTCGTACGCTTTCGCAACGAGTCACGCATGCGTGTTTCAGAAATTAAGTGTTTCTTCTTTTTCAATAAAATCCAAAAAAGAAAAATATTTAAAGCTTTTTTTTTTAACACATTTCAAAACATTTGCGTACTTCCTGTGTCTGTGACGTTGGTTAAAAAAAAAAACAAAAAGAAATGAGTGCGAATGTATGCATTTGTGTGAGTTGCTGTGAATTCGGGACAATAAAAACTCATCTGTGGCTGATTTTGTTTTAAAAAGGTTTATGTGGTTTTTTGACAAATTATCAACTGTCAAATGTGGAAGTATGTTTATTATGGCAAATATTTCTAAACAGGGTGTGTAGAGGAATTTTAGTTATTCAATGTGGTTGCTACCATAGAACAAGATGACTAGCAGGGAAGTCTGCAGCCTAACTAAGAGTTAGGTTGTCCGTCAGCCGATCTATCCTTCCTGTTCAGTATATATGTATCTAAAATTGCCAGGATGTAGTGTGCATCAGTTTCTCTCTATAAAATATTGAATTCTTTACCCTGTATTGCATCTCTCATTTAAAGTTTCACCATCATAACATATGACAACCATTAAGCGAGTTAACTTTTCAAAAAATGGCAGGCAGCAACAAAAAAAAAAAAAAAAAAAAAAAAACGAAGGAATTGCAAACATATGCTGGCATTTCATTTGGTTTTATACTTTTTTGTTTTATTCAAAAAACGTTTTTTTTTAGAATTTTTCTGGCAAATATTTGGTGTTGATATTTTAGTTTGCATGCTTAGCTACGGTTCAGTTCGGTTCATTAATATCATGTTATTCAGGGATGACGATGAAGATGATGATCATCATCATGCTGATGGTGGCTGGTTGTCTTCTACATGTTTTTTCCTTCAAACCTTTCATGTTTCCACTCCTGTTATCGTACGATGTTTGTTGTATTTCTGTGATAACTTCTTCATTAATTGAGAATTGTTGTTCAATTTTTTGGTTGGTGTTTCCCTTTTTTTTTTGTTTCGTTCGTTCGTTCATTCATTCATTTTAATTTAATGTAGTTTTCATTTCAGTTGAGAGGCATTTCGTTGTTTGTGCCGGTTTGTTGTTCAGCTCTCATTTACATAATTTATGATAAGCTAAGCTGAACAAACAATAATTTTGAAAGAATATCATTAATGAAATGATCATCGTTGTCACTGTCCTAACCAGCAGTGGCCGGCCGCCTCTTGTTGTCCTTGAGAGTTTGCTTAAATGTATATTTTGTATTTTAAGTTTTTTAAGGGTTTTTGAGTGTAATTCTCTCGTCTATATGGATAAAGATTAAAATAACAATTAACATGTTGGAATGAGTCATTTACTTTAATGCAACTGCTCTCGTTGTTGTTGTTATTGTTTTTGTTGTTGCCGCTGCAACAGTCAAAGTTGTTATATCTAAATTAACTGACAACGATGAGTTGTACAGGTAATTGTAATTAATGTTGTTGCATTTCAAGATATTTTCATTTATTTTCTGTTGCAGAGTTTCGAATGTTTGTGTGTATTTTCACCAATAGTGATAATTAAACATGAACGAATTTAAAAGTGTTAATTTTAAAGGATCTTATTATGGTGATGGTCAACAATTTGAAGGATAATTAAATTGCCTCGTTTGTGGTTTTAAATATTGGGGTTAATACGGCATTATGTACAATAAAAGTAATGTAGTAAATTTTGTTAAATGCTTTTTTTTTTTTTTTTGTTCCAGTAACTGCAATGTATGGTATTTTGTTGTTGCTAGATCTCCTGAAAGTTGCTAGCTGACAGCTACTATTAGCCATAATAAGGTAACTCATTGAAACTGACCTTCATATTCAGTGATGCCGAAAGTTCAGATCGAGCAATTAAAGCAGTAACCTTAACTTTTACAAATATAAATGTTTCAAAATGTTGATATCGAAAGACATCTACAGAAGCTTGTTGTTATATTTCATAGGAGCTTGTTGCTAGATTGTTTTCCTCGTTTTGTAACAATTGATCAAACACTAAAAAAAATACCCGTAAATTGGAGTTCGTTCGACAAAATTCAACGGCTTTTTCAACTACATTGAATCTAAATAAGTAGTGTATATTAATTAAGCCAAGGATCCCAAATATACAACGATCAGTCCAAAAAGTAATTGTTGAGGACCAATTGGTCTTTTCCTTCCGCCTTTTTATCGCTTTAGCGATAATTTTGGTAGAGTATACTCTCACTTTTGTTGAATATTCTCTACGAGGCATTCCAGAGTATGTTGCTTATTCAGATAGACTAAAAACAGTAAAGAACGAAGTCGAGAGCGATAAAATCAGGAGCTCTTTCCGTACATTTCCAGCCAAAATTAGACACGAATATGCCCCTACAAAATGTCCATTATTGCAGTTCTCTTGAAACTACATGTCATCATCAATTTGTGTCAATAAAATCTCATAGAGGAACCAATCCCACGTCACATCAACTGCGTTATTCATGACATCCTTAAAAAAATTAGGCCCGCTGACACTTCCGATTTTAATGGCACACCAAGCTGTGGCTTTGAGTGGATCTAATTTTGGTTGTTTATGTATTTCTTCGAGATAAACAAGTAAGAAAGTATGGTCGGTCAAGCCCGAACATATAATACCCTACAAATGTGAAAAAAAAACTTTTTTCTCTTAAAATTTCAATAATTTATTTTCGTGGAGTGGGCCTTATATGGGAGCTATGACTAAGTATGGACCGATCATCATGAAATTAGGTGACATGTACATAGGTATATATAAAACTAATTTGGAGCGAAATTTGTTTAGATATCTATATAAATCAAACATTTATGACCGGTAAAGTCCTATTTCGGGAGAACATTTATATTGAGGCTAGGTGAAATAACGCACCGATTTCAGCCAGCTTCAATAGGCTTCGCCATTGGGCCGAAAAAAATTCATGTGCCAAATTTAATCGAAATAGCACATTGACAGCCAACCAGCCAACCAGCCAACCAGACGAACGCATAGACGTCGTTTAATCGACCCAGAAATTGATTTTGAGTCGATCGGTAAAGATTGGTGTTAGACTAATATTTTTGGGCGTTACAAATATCACCACAAACGCATAATACCCTCTCCACTATGGTGGTGTAAGGTATGAATAGGGCTGGTCGCTTATGATTAATGTTGAGCAAAATTATTTTGTAAAAGTATGATGAGGAGTGACCAATTTAGCTATCATTCGTTTTCGTTGATACACATTTTTTTGACAAGATTAATAAATAGATCTTCAAGATATAATAAGCTTGGAAAACAAGGATATTCTATACTCAAGGCACTATTGTGTGTCTTGATGTGATCGTACCCCAACCAAATCTCCCTCTTTATGTTCTAGATCTGTTATTGTATACCTCAATACCCATATGTGTCTAATTTGAACAAATATAAAATTAGAATGAACCGTTCTATAGTTAATACACATTCCTTGCAGGCACTACTGTACGAACTTCTTCAAGTTATTACCGTAATTCCACATGACCAGTTCGGATACTTAACAGTCTCCGAATTCTAAGACAAGTCTCTAAGAATTGTCTCCTGTTAGTACCAGAAATGTTCAGATCTCGTTAATTTCTTACGACCTTTTACAAACTTCAGAGAAGTACAGGTTGATGTTATTAAGGCAGTAGTAATTTTTAGGATAATTGTTCTTCTTGTAGTTGTCCGTTACGCCACTGTGTCTTTGTCAGCTTTTACCCACATCTCACATATTTTGTGATTTTAAGAGTGAAAGAGTTTCCTATATTTCTGGCAATACTGATAACCAAGGCAAGGATTTTCATGCACTAAAAAACTAAAAATATGCGCTTATAATATGCACTATAAAGAGAGAAAATATGCACTAAAAATGACAAAAATATGCAATAAAAACAAGTTTTTTATTTGAAATATATTTATTAATAAAAGAGAGATATAAATTTCACGTCACATTTTCAATATATATGTACATATAAAGGACATAAAAGGTTTAAAATATATTTTTTCAAAGTAAAAATAAGAAAATTCATGTATGTATGTAAATTATACAATATTTATATTAAAAAAAATTAGTCAGTTATTTATTTTCATGTTACAAAATTACTTAATTTATTTAATTACTTAATTTTTAAATTTCCAAAAAGAAAACTTTGTCTGTTCGTCAACAGAAGTTAAAGGTGCATATTTAAATGAAGCCAGTTCAATTGGAGAATATTTATTTTCAATTTGATTTTCTTCATTAAAATTGCTATCTAATATGTCAAACATTTTTTTATTATTTCTGTAATATATTCTTTAGTTTTGTTTTAATTTGGTAAGAAATTAATTTTACTTGTGCATTCAGCGAATTGTATCCCTGTAGTTTAGTATTAGTTTCATAAATAAAGATGTAATTTGAGCACAGAAGTGATAATTGGCTTTAATATTATGTGTCACAAAGAGAACAAAGTCGAAAAGTCGATATTAAAAAAATTTTCGAAAAATCAAAAAGTCGATAATTTCGAAAAGCTAAAAAATCGATTCATAAATTGAAAAGTTTAAAAGTAGACTTTTTCTTTCAACAATAGAATTCTAGTGTTAATATATTTACTGTTTTTACAACACTAAATGGAGTTGCCAAATATATGTATGTACAGTGTACACTGATATGTATGCAATAAAATGGAAAAATATGCTAAATATATGCATTTAAAAGAAAAATATGCAAAATATGCATTTATAACAAAATATGCAAAAATATGCAACAACAAATCGATGCCATTTTGTTGCAAATTCTTCGATTCGGAAAGATTAATTGTCAAAAGTGATTTTGAGTTACTGACTACAAACATGCATTTGCATAGAAATCCTTGCCCTGCTGATAACACTATGCAACAATTGAGGACTTTTGGAAAAACACACGATCATGAGAGTATACGTTCGATTCTACTACCAAAGTGTAGTAAAGCCCTATACTCAGTTTGTCCATTTTGCTGACCAATTTTTTTTTTTATAGGCCCCTGAAGATTCTGAAAATCAGTGCGCCCTAAAAAGATGGTGTCATCAGTTTTTGGCCAACAGTAAATTCAGAGTTGGTGATACAGCTTAATTTTATATGGTAATAATATAGCTAATAGTCCGCTTGTTAACTTTTTTCCCAAACCAATAGCTTTTTCGTATATTTTTTTTGAAAAATATAGATTCTTTGGGGGCCCTTAAAAAAAAAATGATCACCAAAATAGACAAACTGAGTGTATAGGGTTTTACTACCCTTTGGTAGTAGAGTCGAACATTTCCACTGGGAAGATCCCAAATTGACTCATAGAAAAAGTATAGTTGTGAATGTTTACAGTAACCATTTCAACATTATTAAAAGTTTTTTAACTATATTATAGTCACAGTAACTATTTACATGATTGTGGTAACCATAATATGGTTAACTTACGATTCACATGTTTGTATCAATCATATATATGGTTACAGTAAACAAGTTATCGATGGCTAAATATAGAAAGGTCGTATCTCAACTTTTAGTTACTTTACAGGAGAAAGAAAAAACTGAATTAAATCTGAAAGTGAAAGTGAAAATAAACAACTAAAAATTTGTAATATATCGAAATATACTTTTAGAAAAGTTGTTTGTTTTAATATAAAACAAAAAATATGCATTCAACATTAAATGAGTTAGCGCTTTTTCTTTCAAACTATTATTGAAATAAGTTAGGGTTTTTTTAATTACTGTAAATCTGTTATTCGTCAACATAGGAAACGGACTTTTTTAGGGGAGGTGTATTTGAGTTTTGTCTACCAGAATATGTGAAAAACCTGATTTTTTAAAAAAAGAGATAAGACCTTTCTATATTAAGCCATCGATGTGTTTGTGACAACCAATTTTATAATTAATTGATATCATAATCTGAGAACAACATATTATGATATAAAGATTCATCATAACAATGGTTGTCACAAACATATACCTGTTTCAAATAAACCATAAATATGATTGATACAATCAAGTGACTCGTAAGTTAACCATATTATGGTTACCACAATCATGTAAATAGTTACTGAGACTATAATATTGTTAAAAAACTTTTAAAAATGTTACAATAAACATGCACAACTATAATTTTTCTCTGCGTGTAGATGATCTCAGTTTGAGATTTATCGTTGACATCTTTATGTACACTAATAACATTTTATCCGTTGTAATATCAACATGGCCACTTTAGTCATGCTTTTACATTTACTTAATGATTTTAGAAATCTCCACAGTAATCTTAGATCTTGGAAAACACTATTGTGACTTATGATTTGTTCGAACGTTGATTAAATGAACTCAACCCAATGTTTACCTATCAGGTATTCTGGAAAAGAAGTGGTAAGAGTGTATGTATAATGTATTGAAATTATGTCACATCTCACTATGTTATATATACAGTACGGGCTCGATTTGTGCAACTACCTATTATTGCAACTGACCGATTAGCGCAACAGCCTATTTTTTAACATTAGATACGCTATAAGTGCAACTTAATTTTTTTTTTCAGATGTAATATTATTTAGAAGTTATCCTATTCTCTTCTCTATTTATTCTGGTTGTTTTTTTTAATCAGAAGCGTAATTCAAAACTATTTGCCAAATCATAGGCACCTAAAAAATCATTTCACGACGACACTGCTCTCATAAAGAATTTTGGCTGTTTATTTACAGTTATTTTTTTGTTTTATTTTGTCTCTGTTTCTTTGATTTTATTTAAGATATATTTTAGCAAAGTGAAGATCATTTTATAAGTTAAATATGGGATTAGTGAAAAAAATTTTAAAATTGACCATAAAACAAAAATTAGAAATTTTGAACAAATTAAAACATGGTGAAACTGTGACGAAAATTTGTATTGATTACAAAGTTAATAAATCTACAGTTAGTAGGATTGAAAAAAATGAAGTTTCCATTAAAAAATTTGTAAGAAATATTGAATCTGGACCAGGGAATCGATCAACCCTTAAGTCTGCAGAATATCCAAAAATTTTTTTTATTTTTACGAGTATTATATTTATTTACACCTTTTATTTTTACTTTGTTTTGTTTAATAAATGAATTGTTAATTAAATTGCATGTTTTTGTCGCTTATTGCAACATTTCGAATATCGCAACAACCCCGATTTCCTTTCGGTTACGCAAATCGAGCCCGTACTGTATCTTTCTCTAGAACATTACAATCGCTAGCATGTCATCAAAGAATAGAGTGTTTAATAGCTTGAACTTCCAGATTTCTTTAGTAAATTGTCGTAGCTGCGAAAAGTTAAAAGTCTAACTTATGTGACATAAACTCCTAACAAAGTGGCCTTTGATAATTTAAATGTTATTGTTGTAGGTACAAGTACAGACATTAGGATTAAGTGTTTTAGATGTTCTGGATAGTATTTTTATATTTAATAATTTAAAAAACTTAGCAGCATATATTTTTTCATTATTTTAATGGTACCTTTTACATGTAGGTATATAAATTAGACTTATGTGTTCTAAAATAGGTAAAATATACCAAACTGGATGTTAAGTCAATTTTTGGGTTATATTTTTCTATTTTATTAATTAATGAAACTAACAACCTACATTTTAGCACTTATGAATCAGGAAAAGAAAGACTTATGGAATTTGTTCAACCCACAATGGAACATGCCAGCCTAAGATATAATTCCTTGTTATAAAGGATATATGATTGCGTTAAGTCTGTACTTTACATCTATGGGCCCTAGAAGATTACTTAAATCATAATTAAAAATCCATAAGTTAATCAAAACGATGATGAATGTTTATATCTTTTGTATTTTAACTAATACATTAAGGGCCATTATTACAACTTGCCTTTATGTTCGTAATAGTAAAAGGTAACTTTAAGTAATAGAAAAAGGTAGCTTTAAAGTTACCTTTCACTATTACGAACATATAGGCAATTTGTAATAATGGTTCTAAAGCTGTTAACCATTTCAGACTAATTATTTCAACTGTACTTGGAAATATATCTTCAATTTCCATTTCAATTAAAATTTTTAAAATACAAATTACTTCTTTAAACTCATTGCAATCATTGCAGCCAAACAAAATCCTCAACATAAATTAAAAATCTTTCAGTAAACAAATTGTAATAATCCATTACCATATTTTGTAGCTGTTACTATACTTACTAACTCCCGTACTTTTAACTAAGTACTCTCAAAGTCTGGTTAATTTTGTTTTCTTGTTAATGCAGCACAAACAAACAACTCAGTATATAAGTATAATGGGGCATAATAAACTAATATTTCTCTACCACGTAAATATGTACCAACAAATGAAAAAAAAAAAACACAAGGTTTTGCATGTGCAAAAAGGGATACAAACAAACTCAACAAACATAATTTTAAGCTTCATTATCATAAGTCAATATAGAGACAACAATAAATTGAAAATTTCCAATCCTTTATCATCACAATAACCATGCAAGTAATTTGTCCCACATTACAGCGTTAGCAGACAACACACAGATACCCACACACACATACATACATATACCGACCGACCGATACAGGTCCACAACTACTAAATCAGTCTAGAACAACTACAAATGAACTTCTTTGGAGGCAAATGATGCAATTTTCAAACAGAATGAGATAGAGACTCATTGTGTCATAATGATGTTGAGAGAAGAAATGAAGAAGAGCAAAACTAATAACAAACTGCAGCTGGTTGAGAAAATGGAAAATTGTGAAAATTAACCAGAGGCTAGAAACTGCATGTACGAGACACAACTAAATCAATATACGAGCTCGTAATAAAACCAAGTAAAGTTAAATGACCAACCAAAATACAACCTGCTCTTAAGCAGCCAATAGGAAAGGGTTCACTCGAAATCAGAGTTTATAGGATATTTCTTTGTTTATTTTTTGCAAAATTCCCAATCCCTTTTTAATTTACATTTGTACTCTCGCAATAAATATTTTATTCAAATCTAAACTTATTCAAATTCAAACTGAACCCTGCATTAAATTCAACTTTATATAACCATTAGGGTGCCCCTTATTTTTCCACGACCCTGCCAAGCAGTGTTGCCAGTTTAGCCTTTTTGAGGCTAAATTTAGCCTTTTTATTTACTCTTTAGCCTCGAAATTTTGGTTTTAGCTTCGTGGCTTTTTTCTAGCCTTTTTTTAATTTGAAAAAGGCTAGAAAAAACCACGAAGCTAAAACCAAAATTTCGAGGATAAGGAGAAAATAAAAAGGCTAAATTTATATTTGTGAGACATTTTCATTTTAATTCATTACTGTTTTTCATTTAGCTTTTTAACAGACTCTAGAATTGTGCAGTATTAAAACAACAAATAACAATTGCCAATACCCAGTGTTTCAAAATGAAATATAGTATTTTATATCAGAAAGCTATAAATGTCTAGCAAATTCGCTTTCAAGACAAAATTGTTATTACACATTATATTCATCGTTATATAATGGACAAGAGCCCCACAAACTCTGGAAGGCTTGTGATACTAGATGGCTGTCATTTGAAATAGCCGTTAAACGTATTGTGAATCTGTGATTCGAGTTAAAACCAGCAATGCTTCAAAGCCAAACATTTAAGTGATTAATATACTGATTATAATTTGGTGTATTATTTTTTTTAAACCAGTAAGCAATTCAGCGGATCCAACAAAGCTGTTTTCTGATTGAAATTTCTTCTCCATAGTTTGTGTTTTCAAATTGTAATACAACGCAAAGAATTTGATACATTATCGTCCCCAATTGAGAATTGTTTAATGTTTTCGCCACATTTTTCATGCAAGTTTGAAGAATGAGAGATAAAATAACGAACGGTTTAATTAGTGACGATTCTGAAAAAAATAATACGGCAAATTAAACTAATTGAGCAATTGCGACAAAAATTTTCATATGAAAACTCTTCGCTAAATCGATTTTTTATCCGTTAATAATACACTTAAAATAGTACTCGTAAAACCAAAAAAATATATTATGTATGTGAAAAATAGTAAATGCTTAGTACTTAAATTAAAAAAAAACAAAATTTAAGTTTTGTCTGTATAAAAATATATATGGGGCATTTAATGTCAAGTGAACCATCTTTTGAAGTCGATGTCTTCGGATAGTTAGTTCTATTAGATAGTAATTCAGACACAATTTTTCAACAAGATCGGTCGAAAACTTTCTGAGTTAGAGGGGATCAGAATTTGACATTTTGTCCAAGCAGATGTTTTTTCCCATCCATGTAACTTATTACCTATTGTTCTTAGCAAAATGTGTCCCAAATTGTTTACATAGCTATTTCTTCAATCTTTCGGAAAAAAACATTTTTTTTGACTTTTTTTGCAAAATCTAAAACTGTTGACATTTTTTTTTCAAAATTGGCCCTTTTTTTAATTTTTTTTGCTCAAGAGAAAGCTTAGGTCCATTCCTTTAAGAGGTTTTTGATCGCTTAGTGCGATTCGAGTGGAATATCTATCAAAATAAATGTTTTGTAACTCAAGACATACAATTTTTTAAATTTTTTTTCCATAATGGGCCCCTTTTTTAATTTTTTTTGCTCAAAAGAAAGCATTTCCATTACTTTAAGAGGTTTTTGGTCGCTTATGTATATGTGTATATTTATTATTAATGATTAATGTTATTTTTCGTTTGCTGCTGAAGTGTACCTTTATAATTTTATTTATTTTTATGAATTTTATGAACATATTTTCTAATTTTTTATTTAAAAATAAATATAAAACTAAATTCTTAATTTATAATATTTTAGCTTTTTTTTTTGGTATTTTTTTAAAGCAGTTTGGCTTTTTCTGGCCTTTTTTTGAAGTCAATATAGCTTCTTTTTTTTTCCAGCTCCTGGCAACACTGCTGCCAAGGTCTAAAATTGATCATCGTCATCTAAAAATGAAATACTAAAAATTCGGAGAATTTTTAAGCGAAGTATAAAAAGTAGTCCCACTCTCTATTTTTATAAATTACTCTCTCATATATACGGATACCGTGTGAAGTCAACACCCTTGTGAGAGAATTAAACACATCAAAACACATGCAATTTTAACTTTGATTTTCCGACAAAATAACGGCCGAACCACTTTATTACAGTTCGACACAATATTTTGCATCACACTTTTATTTCCGAAACAAGTTAATTTTGCTCAAATGAAAAAAATATTTTTTTTGTGGTAGAATTTAATTTATAGAACAGAGCTTCGGTATTGAAAATCAAACAATTTAAAATTTAACACGATTTTATAAAACTCTATAGGTCTGGTGAAAATTAAAAAGACACCAACACATATACATTTTTGCTACTAGCACATATCCAGAGTTAGGTACTTTTATACTAACTCATGTTTAGAGTTAGGTACTGCTGTCAAAGGGTCGTACTCTTGTTGCTAGAAACATATACTTGTTTACTGTAACCATATATATGATTGATACAATCATGTGAATCGCAAGTTAACCATATTATGGTTACCACAATCATGTAAATAATTACTGTGACTATAATATTGTTAAAAAACTTATAAAAATGTGGAAGTGTAAACATGCACAACTATATTTTTTCTCTGCGTGCAATTAAGTGTGATCGAAAAATTCTTAACATACATATATGTTAATAAAAATGAAACGATTAAACTTACAGTTTTGATTTTTTTTATTTGATTACAATTTACAAAAAAAAAAAAAGAATTTATAGTTCTAATCACTAGTGATGAAATTTTGAACCTTTTTCGGAAACCCTTCCATTATGGTTTTTATAGTGATTTCTATCACTTTGTTCGAACGGTTGTCTATCTCCGTTTAAAATCGAGCACACTTTTCGACACCTTTTATGTGCTCTTCTTATACCACTCAAGACATTTCTTACCATAGTGACAGGGTACCAAATCAAGCCAAAAATAAGTGGACTCACTAAGAAGTCTTATGAATGGAAGTTTCCTCTTTTGTAAACATTCCTTGATATAAATTTCGGTATTCACAGAGCCCTTTGTAACAAATGTTTGGCTTTTTTGCCGCAACTGCATATTGCTTGCTATCTCAAAAACATTTTGGGAAATTTTGTCTGCTTTCGGGTCTTAAGCATTTCTTCAAAATTATCTCGAGCAACATCAAAATTTTAACCCGGAATATGCGGAAAATTTGCCAGAACATACGTTTCGCCATCCATTATGCAGCAGGAATATTTTTTTGACTTCAATTTCTGTGCTCTGCTTTTGGCCTCTAAATTTATAGCAGTGTTCCTGTCATGAACTTTTTGAGCATTGTATGTTTTTGAACTTTCATTGGCTTTAACTTTTCGTACCAAATAGTCCGAGCACTGAGCTAACCGGGCTGCTTTCCTACCGGATGTGTTGGGAGCTCTTTTAAAAATGCTTTCAATTTGTTTTGCCTAATAAACATCATTTGAACTAGAGTTTCGGTTTTAAACAATTGAAAACCGATCGGTTTCGGTTCGGTTTTGTGATAATTTATTAATATTTTAATCAGTTATAGGAACTGCTAAACAAATGTAAAGTTCAAATTTGACGAGTGTTAAGAGGATAAAGGAAAATTGGTACTTTTTCTTTTAATGGTACATGTTTAATATATTAAATTAGTTAAAGTTGACTAACATGCTTCTCAGTAAAGAAATAATCAAGAGTAGAGTGCTCAATTGTATTTTGATACCCAAAATGGAGAACTAAACCAAACTAAGGAGTACTTTTTCGCTCTTCAAAATGAATTTTCTATAATATTGAACCTAGAATCAGGAAATTACTTTGAAATTTCAAACTTGACAGTGGTTTAAGTGTGGAAAATTTTTACTTTTTCTTCTAATGGTACTTTTTATTATAATAAATTGTTTTACTTATTGTAAAATTTGTTGGCTGATATGCTTCTGAGTAAAGAAAGAATCAAGGATAATGATATTGAGGTAACAAAACTATTATTGAAATTTCTATAATAATGAACCTATAGCAGAATATTAAACACACATGATCCTGACTGAGTTAGAATATAAAAATAGGGAATTGCAGGTACATTTTCGAACTAGTAGTACTTTTTGAATATTTTATAACTTTAATTATAGACAAATGATTCTGAATGAGTTAGAATTCACGAAAGGTGATTATAGTCTTACCCTTCTTTTGTATTTTCTATAATAATGGACACAAAAATATGAAATTAAACATTCATGATGCTGAGTAGGAATACAAAATGTGGGTCTTTATGCTTTTTTCTAATAATACGTCTAGAATGAGCTACAATCCACATTACAATGAATGTTACAAAAATGTTGCATTATTTAGCCTGCGAAAGGTAGTCTGCTACATCATCTGAAGCAATTATTGTAATACAATTTACAATAATTGCTTCAGATGAATAATTAGATAAAAAAGTTTGTTTCTCATTTCTAAATTTTGAATTTTTCTAGTGAAAATAAATTAAAAGTGAAAACCGAATAATAATTTTCGGTTTCGGTTTTAGGCCTTGAAAAACCACGGTTTCGGTTTCGGTTAAAACCGAATTGGAAACTCTAATGTGAATTATTCCTTCTACCTGAACCAGGTTTTCTATCAACGGATAAGTTCTCCCAGTACTGTTGAATTACATTGGAAACAGTTTGACGGCAGACCTTTGATTGTTTGGGCAACTTTTTGTAGGACCAAGTTGGGTTCTGTTGAAAATATTTAATAATTTTAGTACGCACTTTTTTCTGGTCACTCATGAACATAATTGACATTAAACATAATAACTGACATGCTTTACAAAGGTAACTTGATCCAAAAAAAATCTAATAATACTGGGGTTAAAGGTTTGAATGAAAAACGTGTGTTAAGAATTTTGTGATCTCAGTCCTTAAAACAATTATTGTTCACTATTATTGATATTCTAACTATAAACGAAAATAAAATCGATTACTCTGTTTTCAATTTAATCGGTGTTGGATTATATGCCCCAATGGCGCATGGCCCCCTTTCTATCCTACGATTTGTTAAGTTTGCATTTTTAATGCTTATTAAGAATTTATTAGAAACGAAAATAATTTTTTGAAATTTCGCTGAAAAAAATATATTATTAATTGGAATTTTCTTCAAAATTTTGTTTCGAAACTTCAAATAAAATGTGCAACCCCTGTATTTTTGCTCAAATTTTCGGCATTTAGTTTTTTGAACCAAAGAACGAAGAAGAGTATCAGATGTTAGTAGCATTAAAAATCCAAACGTATAAAATAAGGGGCTCCCCAATAACCAGCTTTGGAAGAGACCATAACGTAACATAAACCAATGGTCAAAATTTGACAAAAGAAAAAAACTTCTATGATAATATAAAGTCGAAGATGTAAAGACACAAATGTCATTATGCAAGTATTGCTGGAGCTACATGCATATATACACTTTAAAATGTACGAACAAGTAGTTGGACAGAGTGAGTGAGTGAATGAATAGCTGGCCTATCGATTATACGAATAATGGTTTTATACCACATAAATCGATGACAGAATTTTGGCGTGGGTGTAGAGTACAACAACGGTTCTAACGCCCAGCTACATTAGAAACTACTTGTACTCGTAAAGTCCGTCTACTATTACAACTATGTATACACATAAATGGTTGTGCCTGGTCTACGTATCAACATACGTACACCTATGTTCACAACATTCACATGCCTACAACACGTTAACGATAGTTTCACAATCATAAGTGGTTGTTGCAAACAACACCATTGATAGGTTAGATGCCTGGTTGCTTGCTTGCTGGCTGGTACTTACTTATGTGTTGTTGTCGTTGTTTGCATTTTACTTTGCGAGTGTAGTGTAGTGTTGTTTTTTTTGTTTTGTGGGACGCATTTTCTGATTGTCCTCAAAGAAACCAAATGGTCTTTCATCATTATAAATACAAAACTTACACAATGGGACAAACATTCAAAAAGATTACCATCACCATTACATAAACCCTTTCGGCAGAAACCTCATCAACATCATACTCTTCTCCCAACATGTTTTTACCTTTCCACTTCCACTTCCATCTACACCATTGTTGCCCACAATTTTGCTTTCCTATCACGCGAGATAGGACAAGCAAATTCTGCCAACGTTACGTTGACACACATACACTATAAGCTTACTTGTGTGGTTTCTTATAATGATCATGTGTTTGTTGCTTTGTTTTCATCTCAGAGAACAAAATCAAATCAGTCGCTGTTTAGCACTTGTTGAAGCAAGATCTTGTTACGCAACTTTTTTGAATGCTCTTATATTTTTTTGCAAATACACACAGCAAAATGTTTGATGAGAATTGGGAGTATGATTTTTTTTTTATAGAAAATATGGATGGCGAAGCACAATGTATTGTGTGTTATCGTACTTTATGTCGTAAATCTTTATTTTTTATAAAAAGACATTATGAGATTTGCCATGCATATTTAGGTAATCTTACTTTAAGCTTTTCAGTGTACGACTTAAAATATTGTGATGAATTTTGCTCTCCGCTGCCTAACAAACACAAACGAAACTGTTGTAGTATGTGTGTGGGCAACACTGATCTACACCCATCACTACTCCTTTAGAAATTCTTAGTTTCGGTTTTAACAAACATTTTGCATCAAAGCTAAATACAAAATCATCAAAACTCTTAATGTGGCTGTGTATGTGGCACCAAAAGCTACAAACAAACATATGTACATACGTATGAACATGAAGAACCCCCCAACAATAACAACATCTACATCAAGTACTTTTGTCGACCGGCCATCATAGAGAAAACCGAAAATATTGCATATTACCTGGAAAATGTCATTGGCAGCTGTGTTTTTGAAAACCACAAGTAGTACAAAATCTACGAGTTGTTTTGCTATTGTTGTTGTTGTTGTCGTTGCTGTTGGTGTACTTGCTTCCATAATAATATCTAACTCATCCTTTTGTTATTTTCACAAATATGAGAATCATGTGTGAATACAGTTGGTGATAAATGTATTAATCCAAATGGAAATGTTTTGGAGGGATCCAGTCACGTCTCTGATTCTATGAGGATAGGTAACAGGTCTTTAGTGTTGGCCAATAAATGTGAAGTGATGTGTGAATTGCTGGAGATCTGGAATGTATGGACACTTACGGATCTTGAATAAGCTGCCCTCGCTCTTAAATCAAACTTTCGAACCTTGGTAGAATGCTGAAAGTTCTTATTCAATAAAGACGGGAATGGCGAGGGGGAGGATGCATGGTAAATTGATGTGATATAAGAATATACACTGATGGTACTAAGCTAAATTGTGGCGTAGGAATTGGTATCTTATATAATGAACTAGGGATAGTGTTCTCAATACGTCATTCATAGAGAGATATTCGCAATCAGTGAAGCATACAAAGTTCTATGTGAAAAAGTCCTAAGTCCTTAGTCAGACTTTATAAGGAAGATATGTCAGGATAGGACGTCTAACATTCATCACCATAGTTTGCCTAAAGACTGTGTTAATGGATCACTGAGTGTTCGATAAACTGCTTGCATGTCTTGAACAACCTTTCAACACATAGTAGATAAGAAGGAAACTTGTTCATCTTCTCTATGAATTACCAGTTCTGCGTTTGTTAAGAGAGATCCAGTCACGTCTCTGATTCTATGAGGATAGGTAAAATTGACATCAGAATATACACTGATGGTTCTTAGCTAAACTGTGGCTTAGAAATTGATATCTTCTATAATGAACTAGGGATAGTGTTCTCAATACGTCTTTCATAGCGAGATATTCGTAATCAGTGAATCATGCAAAATTCTATGTAAAAATGTCCTTAGTCAGACTCTGTAAGGAAGACATGTTCAGGATCGGACGTCTAACATACATCACCATAGTTTGCCTAATGACAGTGTTAACGGATCACTGAGTGTTCGGTAAACCGCATACATGTCTTGAACAACCTTTCAACAGGATAAGGAGGAAACTTGTTGATTTTCTCTATGAAATACCTGTTCTGCGTTTGTTAAGACATGGATTTCCTAAGAAACATATGTTAAAATATTAATCTGAGGAATCGTTATCCTATGAATGCCATATGCTGAATCTAGTACTCATTTCAGTAGCATTTAGCATTCATGTAAACTAATCAACCAAACAAAATATTCTGATCGACTTGCTACGACTATTGATGATGAACTAATAATATTTTCCATCACTTTGGCCAAAACTTCCGGCGATAGGTCCTCACATTCTTGACGGATATTGTCTTTAAGAGCTGCAATAGTCTGAGGCTTGTTGACATAAACCCGCGACTTCAAAAAGCCCCACAAAAAGCAGTCTGGAGCGGTCAAATCAGGCGATCTTGCTGGCCAGTGGAAACCGCCAAAACAAGAAATTAGGCGCCCGGGAAATGTATCCTTCAGCATATCGATTGCGGCACGTGCAGTGTTGTGCCAGTCTCTTCGAGGCGAGCGTTTAAACGTCGCAGTGTTTCACCAGTAGGCGTTGGACGGCCAGGAAATCTGCAACGAAATTCACGTTGTGCCAAAGTCACCGACCGATTATTCGTCAAATAAATAGTCAGCAATATTCCGCGTTCTGGAGCAGTGTAGCGTAACATTGTTTATTAACGTGTATTTCGCATGTGTTTACTACTCAAATGTCAAAACAGAACTGACATTAGGGGCCAATCGCAAAATTTATAGCATTTTCTGATAGGAGGATTACTTTTGCGCCACCTTGTATAAGGAATACCTGAGGATCGTTCTATGACAGCTGACGAGAATCTGTAGGTGCAATGCCTAGGGCCATTTTGTTTTGGTTTTTATTCTTGGAGGACACCAAACTATTTATTTTGTATTTGGCGCGTAGGAAGTCGAGTTGATAGTAGTTTAATCGAAATTTTCAAATTCCCTTCTCAAGATGCTAGGAGAAGGGAATTTGACTGATGTGGATTTTGTCATAACATTTGCAGTTTGCAAGGAACTAGTTACTTTTAAGCTCTTTTATATTTGGACCCGAAGGCTGAGGGAAATGCTTTGGAACACAACAAATCACTCATATCCCTGCATTTTGTTTGGCACATAACAAGCCAGGGTAGTTTTTCGGGCACCTAATGGCTAATGACGGTTTTCAATCTATAGACATACTGGATACGCAACCCATATTTTTTCGTTCATTCGATGAGTTATATAAACTCTTCTTTTGTGCAGAAGCTGCTGGACTAAAGGTGTAGGAGTTAGCTGCTTGCATTTTGAGCCAATTACCAGATTTTGATGAACTGTTGATCCTCTAGTGTCAGAAGCAGACCATCATCCGCTCATAATGAATCAGACGCAATTGGATTTTAGGTACCAGAACTACGACCTTGGAAGCTCAAACATTTTTCTTAAGAAAATATAGACATATTCCCTGACAAATGTGGCTAGTTCTTAATTTGTGCTAAATGTCTTCACATTTAAGGCATCTGGAGAAAATTTGAGGTTTGAGTAACGTGTCGTAAAGCTTCTGGATATTAACGATGTAGTACCCTAACCGATAACATGACTGAATAAGCTGTTATAGCAACATCCCTCCGGTATTTTTTTAATACATTTTCAATCGTTCTGGAGAGAACTCTGCCCTCTTGGAACCACATGTCCTGCTGACCTAAATCAGCAATTGGCGAGAATTAAAACTGGTTCGTTCATAAGTCACACTTACCGTGTTAAATACCCAAGACGTCTTCAAATGTTTTGAGTGATATCGCAAGGATTTTCCCCAATTTTTCGTCATTAACTGTATATCTATGCAAAACTTGGTTTTTACCTAGAATCACTTCAATGTTTTTAAAGTTGACCACACATACATGAACATCTACCCAGTAAAAGTACTTCAATTATAACCCAAAAAGTAGAAGAGAAAAAAAAAACACCAACAGCTTTTGATGATGCTGACTATGATGATGCTTTAATTCTACTCTTGGCACATACTCATAGTTCCATCTACATACTTACATGCAAGTGTTATATGTACATATATAAGTGTATATGTATGTATGTGTGTTAAAGGCTCTTCCTTACCATATTCTAGGACTTGTACAGAGTTCAAGAGGCGTGTTGTGTATGTTCTCTGGCTTGTTGGTTCATTCATACAACTCATTCGCCGTTTTTGAGTCTGTTCAGACGATCGGTCCGTCGGTCGGTTGGCTTTTATCCCAGAAAACGTTGTAGCTGGGTTTGTTTAGACAAACGAAAAGAGTACTTTAGCAACACTTCACTTGTGACAGTGCATATGAGGAGGTTTTAAATATACATACTAGAATCTATATTATACTAGTTGTGTGCATAAATATGTATGTAGATATCCGGAGTCTAGATATACTACATATTGCTCAAGGTAAAATATTGTTTAAATGGCGGTTCTTTTGTAGATAGATTTTATATGGCAAACTTTTTGTTTATACAAAAAAACGAAGAACTAGAGAAGTAAGTAGAAAAAAAACGTATTAACATATCGTGACAAAAGGCCATGAAAATCATCAATATGATTTGAAAGTTTTTTGATTGGAAAGCAATGCTAATTTGTATGTGGGTCTCATATTAGCTAAATGACTCAAGGTAATTTGAATATTTTAAGGAAGTTTTAATTTAAAAGCTAAGTATTGAAGATACAAGTTGAATTAATGTTTTATTAAGGATCATTTTGAGAGACTTATTATTTAGATCTGTTGAGGTAAGAGTGTATTGAAAAATCTTGACTGCATAAGAGAAGCATTTGCTCTTTAAATTAACTTTTACATATTAAGTAGATAAACATTTCTCTTTAAAGAACAACTACCCTAAAATAAAACTCCCGATAACAGTCATTAAACATTTCAAATATTCATTTATATTATAATTAACCTTATCTAAAATTAAATAAAAACGTAAGAAAAGAAACTGAAAACCGAAAAGGAATTTTAGAAATGGCAGGAAAGAAACGACCCATAGAACATCATTAATCTTGTTAACATTTTAAATGATTTTATTTCTATTTTTTGCTGCTTTTCGTTTTAAACTTAAACATTGAAAATAAAATGCATTCAAGCAAAAATAAAAGCAACTAAATTGAACAAAACAAAAGGGAAACAATGGCAGCTAAAAGAAAAAAAAAAAAAAAGTAACACAAACTGAGGCAAAGGAAATGATAAGGACTAGAGAAAAAAATTCTAAATAAAAACTGTTTTTCAAAACAAGAATATATATAAGTATGAAAAATAATTAAAAAGTCTTCAATCTTTAAATGAAGAACAAAAAACAACTGCAAGAAAAAACATTAGCAAATGTAAATGAATGTTAAGAATTTAACACCACCAAATAAAAGAAAAAAAAAAATTCCCGAAAAAAGTGTAATGTATACTTTGGTAAAAGAAATGATAACTAAACGAAGTAGAAGAAAAACCTTAATGAATTAAGCAGTTTTTTTTTTTTTTTTTTTTTTTTTTTGGAAAAAATACTTGTACTCGTACAATAATGTAATCAAGTGAAAAATTAAAAAGTTTTTTTCTTGTTAGACGGCATCTTATAGTCATTTGCATGTACTTTATATTTGTTTCATAATATTAAAAAAATATTATTTAAATTAAGGAAAACTTGCTGAGAAGCTGATAATTAAAGCACTCATGTCTTAATGTTTACTCACTCACTTTTTGTAATAAATTTTAATGCAAAAAAATAAGTATAAATTACACAGTTTTTATGTAATATTAGGAAAGTTATTTTTTTAAATTTATTCTTCTAAGAAGAGCTCAGACTGTGTTATAGTTGCATCTTTGTTGTGTAGAAAGCCCATCTTTCAGAGCTTCATTCAGATGACAACATAATAGTGAAATCTCTTCAATGAAAAATATTGTTACGTTTTTACCTTTTTAAAAACGGGGTTTATTTCCTGTAAATAAACCGGATACTTTTGATTGCAAATAAAAAACAGTTTTAGTAGTTTAAAGTTTGTAACAACTCTTTATTTATTTAAATGTACACCAACAACAGTTCAAATATTCACTCAGTGTCTCTATACACGTCTATCAATTCGCAGAAATACACACACACACTCTATAATGTACAAGTATACACGTACAAAACAGTTGATGTTAACTCTAACAGCGACAATGATCAACTCAACTGCCACCTCTGCCACTATTTATATACGCGCCATCTATCGGGAATCTTCTACAATGCTCTTAACGGACATACTAGTACATTCGAATTCCAGAGCCTTCGATGTCATTGCCAGCAGCCCAAACATTTAGTGTTGCCATATTTACAAACAATGCCAACAACCGCAAGCTACTGATGGACATGCCCTCAAATATGATGAATGCTGCAGGGAGTCGTACAGACCGTTAAACTCAAATCGTCATTGCACATTCGTAACAATATTTTATTTTATAGATAAGGGAGCAGAGACTAAATTTCAAGGCGGCTGCGGCCGACTCCAAAAAAGATCGGCGGCGGTTAGCCGGCTGTCAGCCGACTATATAATAAGTACTCAAATTCTAAATAATTTAAAATTTAAAAAGTGAAATTCTAAAAATTTTATGAAATTAATAAGAAACTTTTATCAAAAACGGCGGCTATTTCGAAAATTTATCGATGGCTTGGCTCAGCCGGCTTACAGCCGTTCGACGCAGGTCTCTGGTAGGGACCACATTTATATGGTTATATAAGTTATTGGCAGAACAATAAAGGTGCTACTGTTTCGCAGTAATTCGTTGTGGGATTCACTGTCCAATCGACAATCAATGGCTTAAAGTAAATGACGTAAAATCCAACCGGTATCGTGAATAAGTTGCCTGATTTCATTCGAATACATTGCATTGTGGTATTGATGATAATCCAATGAACAAATGGCGTTGTATAACTTATTGTCACCGATATGCACTTTCGCCTTAGACTGGAAATTCCAAAATAAAGGCTCCTGCAATAGCAACTTCCGAACTTTGACAGTTGATAGCCATATTATTGAAGGTACATATGTTGAATTGACTGTCATTTATACGTTTGTTTTGCCAAATCACCATGGACGGTTCAGCAACAAGTGCAAATGATGAAATTATTTTATCAAAATGGATGCTCTGTTCAGGCAATGTTCCGCTCGTTTCGTCTATTTTGCAAACAAAATTGTCGAATTTTGGACGATACCAGTCCACATGAGGTCCAAGAGCGTCCAATGCATGCCGAAAAAGTCACTGTATGTGGACTGTGTGTGGATTTTGGACCGGACCATATTTCTTTGAGGGCTATAGGTTACCATTCATCATGAGCCAAGTCATAACATACACGTATAGTGTGCTGTTTGCAAGAAAACCATGCCACAGACATGATCAATTTCAGATTCCGCTCGCATAAGAGCCCTGAACTGTATACGCATTTCTACAAAATCGCTTCTCGAAAAAGTTTTGGAAGATCGCCACCGTATTTATGGACAGTAGAACCTGACATGTGAGTTGACGGCTTTATGGAATGTATAACTGCATAACTAGTACAAGGTGGCGCAAAAGTAATCCTCCTATCAGAAAATGCTATAAATTTTGTGATTGGCCCCTAGTGTCAGTTGTGTTTTGACATTTGTGTAGTAAACACATGCGAAATACACGTTAATAAACAATGTTACGCTACACTGCTCCAGAACGCGGAATATTGCTGACTATTTATTTGACGAATAATCGGTCGGTGACTTTGGCACAACGTGAATTTCGTCGCAGATTTCCTGGCCGTCCAACGCCTACTGGTGAAACACTGATGAACTGGCCAAAAAGGGTGCGAAGATGAATGATGAGGCTATCGACCCATTTTCTTGTATTTTCCTTGATAGATGCAAAATGGCTGTTCAGCAGAAACTATATGAGACTGCACAAAACAGGACAAATCTACGTATGGAATTCCGTCGTGAGCAAATAAGGGCGGTTACTCCCTAATTCGATTCGAAAGAAAATCTTTTCAAATTACAATCTATTTAACACACATTTTCGAACCTTTTCGTTATCGGATTGAGTTACGCTGTAACCGCCAAAGCTAACTGTTTCCTTCATTACAGGACACTGTATAGTTGGGACACTGTATAGTTAGGACACTGTATAGTTAGGACACATGCTAGAAGACTGGGCCTACGGTAGAATGACTATTGTAGAAGCTGTCATAATTAGGGAGAGGAGGAGACGTTGTCTCACCTATTCTGCCAATGCCTGGCTCTAATAAACCTGAGGAAACGCATCCTCGGCGTACCGTTCCTATCATACTTGGAAGAACTAGCAAGGATAAGTCTTACACGAATCTACTCCATCAGAGAATCTGGCAACGGACGTATGATAAATACCCTGCTGTTTACCCCTTGGGTATCACAATGGGATCAGTTTTGAATGGACCCAAGTGAGCTGTTGGAAGAGTGGCTGCCGATGGAACCTAACCTAAAATTATGCCAAAATTCTTATTTGATAATTTCTTCCGTTTCGTTCAACATAGTTATATCGTTCTATATTAAGAACGAAATAACTGTGTTAATTTTATTGGAAGTTTAAACCTAGTAATGACTCCAAAACCCCTGATTGTATCACAAAAACGCAAGGTAGCTCTGTGGTAAAATACATTTCAATGGAAGTGGAATATCGCAGCACCTGTACAGATTAAACAAGTTACAAAATACGACGATAAATGTAGTAGGTATTAGCCTCTTGACCACAGACTGGAAAGCGCAATGGTAAATATCGTTATACAACTATACTGATTCGATGAATAACACAATGCTAATTGCTCCATTTGTAATTGCTACTATTTGTATAAATATTGAGCTTCATATCAACCTTGTGAACGAAAATACACAAAATCAGTTTGTTTATACATTTAAAAATAATAATGTTTAAGCGACATCTTGGCATTTCCTGCAGCATTCCTTTAGTTTGATAACGAGATTTTTGAAAGTGACGTTGCTTGCCCTGTTGTGTAGTTTTTCACACATATGTAATTTCTATGTATTTTGCACTAAGCATTGCATTATGTCTTTTGATATTCTGACATACTATGTACGTATGTTTTTATTCAAATATAAACACGATCTTAAGTATGGAATCCCCAACTAGTTTACGATCGTGCTGGAAGATTAAGGAACAAATAAGTGGCAGGGACATTTTCTAAGGGACAATCAAAACCCCATATTCATTAGCTTATTCTGAAGACTTTATACCTAATATTTTTCCCTTACCTAATATAATGCCACATTCAAATAAAGTTAATCCAAATTATGAATGCTAATTTCTTTTATATTATTCTACTCTCTAACAGGTTGTGAATACTAATAAACTTTCAATACCTTCCTTTTGATCGTATGTAATTTGAGAAGGTTGTTGCTATTGCTACAATAAATACGTATCTTATTAATGCTATCAAACACATCTTCAGTATTTTTTGTTTGTCTTTTAAATTTGCTTTCGTGGCATTGTTAAATAGTAGCAACAACAACAACAGCGACTATTTAATATTCCAAGTTTAGTTGAAAACGCATAAAATTAAACCAACATAAAACTGGCAGCAGCAACAACTACAACAAATAATATTTAATCATTGGAAAACAATCTTAACGGCATAACAGCTGAAGCAGCAGGAGCAATTTCAATAACAAACAGCAACAAGAAATAGATTTTCGAAATTCTAAATGCTGAATTTTTTTGCATGCAAAAGAGATCTTTGTTTAAAAGGCAGATCTTAGAAGGAAAAGTAAATATTATGGGATGAGCAATGCAGAGGAGTTGATGTTCCTCTGCATTGTTCATCCCAAACAACATAAAATCCTTGTGTTGGAAAGGTACTGTAGTATCGAAACTAGACTACTCGCGTATTTGGGGCAGACCAAGAGACGACAAATGAAAATCATGTCAGTTTGGTATTTAATACACACCCTACACTGCGCTGCTATTGAAGTTCTGATTTTGTTCCTATATTATTAATTTGGTGTTATGGTTTGGTACCCTCAGTATCCAAATAGGGAGCAGTATCAATCTTCTAGTATTCCTTTTGCACAATTGTCAGCATCTGATCAATTGTGTCCATGATTTAAAACTATGTTGTTCGTTGCAGCTTTAGAATAATCACACCATACTATGCGGAAGAACAATAGGTCTACTGTCATGACATGTCAAATCTTTATAAGAAAAAGGGAGTGAAAATATTAAGTCGATAATTTTAAAAAGTTTCTTCATATCACGACTTTGATCAAAAATCTGCTAAACTTAAATCTCTGGATCAGATACTCTCTGTTTCGGAGCTTCAGTGAATATATGAAACTTGTGGAATATCATTCAAAACCCATGAAGTCTTCTTCATATTCCTCAATATGCATCCAAAAATATTACATTAACTTTTTTGCTTGGTTTAATTTTGAAACAATTAGAAATGATACCGAGCAAAAGCAACAAACTGACATCATCTCCAATCGGATGGAGATGATGCTTAAAGTTTGCTGCTGTATTGCTGTTGCTATTTCGTGTTTTTGTGAAATAGTGCCAATAACAACAAAACTACAGCAGTTTCTCTCTGTGTTACTGTTGATCGTTGTTTATTGATAAAATATACATACAAACTAAACACCGTGGAGAAGGCATGCCGTGTGATTGGAGTTTCTCAAACATACTTTTGCAACACTACTATTTGTTTAAGAAGAATATGCAACGAAAATCAACTATTACAATTCGTATTTGTTGCAATTGTATAGATATTGTTGCTGATGCTGCTGCTGCTGTTGCAAGTTACTCTAAAACACAGTTTAAAAATCATTGCAAAAAAGCAGTAGAACCTCAACTTACGCGCTGAATTTAAATACTAGAAGCATTTTACCGCAATTGTAATGTCGAAAGTACATGATATAAGATTTTAGATAAATGTTATATTTTTTCTCGTTTTTTTTTTCTTGTGTTTCTTCTTTTCTTTGCTGGTTATTTTGTGGTAGTTTGCTGTTGTTTCAATTGTTTTTATATGAATGTATGCGAGTTGCGATATAAAAAGATCTTTAAGGAAGTAGAAAGTCTTAAAGTTTGTTTTCTTTTCCTTTATATTTTCTTTATTAGATCATTAGTTGTATGAATTCAAAATTGATAAGGATCTACAGAAAACAAAAAACAAGCATCAATAGAATCTTGGGAGTATAAAAAAAGCTAAATTTTGTTTATATAAAAAAAAAAACCATAAAAATCTTTTACAACACGCATGTTAAGTTTTCTTTACAAAGATGTTTAATTGCTGTTTTTTATCTATGTGTTGTTGACTTTTGGAAGTTTTAATTTTTAAATAAGACATCAAAGCAATAGCTCCGCCTAAATTGGTTTATCTTTAGGTGGTGGAGAGTGTTGGAAAAAAATCTATTGATTTAAAGTAAAGTTTCTAAGCGTTAAGCTATTTAGTTTGCAAATGATAAAGGAAATGTCAAGTACAAGGAAAATTATTTGGCGATAATGATAACAGGGAATAATTGATTCCCATCGTTTTATATATGCCGCTGTTCTAATTATCTCCTATGGTAGAAATCAAAGGTGTGTTTTGATGAAAAAAGCTTAGATCATAAAATATTCAAAATTGAATGCAATCCCACGATGACTAACAACACAAATAGGAGGAAAATGAAGTGAATTTAACTATAAGAACCATTAAACATGTCAGAATGATATTCGTATTAAGCTGAAATTTCTTCTAAAGACATCTTGTAAATGGCTATTTGGAATGTTGTTAATATAGATAGATATATTAAAAATCACATTATATAATTTGGAGGTGACTTAATTAATCATGGATTCCAAGCAACACTAAGATTGGTTTTAACCTAACAAATCTCATTTTTTTTTCTTCACCTCAAGTCGCCACTGACATTCGAGATTAGCTCAGTTTTCACAGTATTGCTTTCTCTGTACTGAATATATGCTGTACGTTCTCCCATGGACACTCTCACTTAAAACACATTTCAATGAAAACGCAAAGAATTCAAAATGGATTCCTGGAAACGTTTTAAGAATCATGACCTAAGGATCTCCACCTAGATGTATTGTAAAAATAAAACCGATATTACAGCCATGGAAAGGGTGACTCCAAAATTCCAAAGGTGATATTTACTACAGTTGCGAATGCACTGTTTAGCAGACGTTTGGTTTATATTAAAATATTTTAAGATAAGCCAAATATGTATGTATCTATGTCTCAGTGAAGTATAAGGATGAGCAGATCAAACAATTGTTCAGGGTGATTTTAATGTCAAAATATCAATCAACAGTTATGAGGAAGCGACTGAGAATTGAAGATGGTTGGCTAATTTCGGCGTTGCGTACGTTCGATCCGACGTTTCAGCAACGATTTGGTTCACTTCCTGTTCAAATTTCGCAGCCAATTGAGTATAGCAGGAAGCTAGAAATCTCAAAGTAGCTCACTTCTTTGGGAATGTCGTAATGTATATAAAATGTATGCAAAAAGTATGCAAACAAAAGTCGAGTTTCATAGACCCAACCTGTAGCTGTGAGATATCTCAGTAGGTCATTGAGTTAAGACCCGGCTACCTCACCAAAGTTAGTTAGTATATAGTTGCCCATGAATTTATGTCTCATGACACTCAGGGCTGGGCATTCGCAGAGAAGGTGGAAAATCGTTTCCTCTTCCTTTCCCTATCCTTACAACTGCGACAATGTTCGTTAAAAGGGATTCCCAGGCGATTTGCATGCTTGCCTAACGTCCAGTGTCCCGTTAATACTGCCAGCAACCTTGATATATCCCTTCTATTCCGGGTTATCAGTTGCATAGTACGTTTTTCATTAAAAGATGGTCACATCAACTAGGCTACCCTACATGTGTTTTAATTACGCCATCTATTTTCAGCTTTTGTAAGAAAGTGTATGAAGATATTGCCTTTGGTAGTCCCCAGTGGAATTGCTACTGAGATCGCATTGGAGGTGTCTAAGGCAGATCCCATTCTGGCTAGTTCGTCTGCCTGTTCATTACCATAGTGGTCTCTGTGCGCAGGGACCCAAACCAAAGTAATGTCAGATAGGCGACCCAGCCTTGATAGAGAATTCTTACATTGCCTGACTAATGAAGATAAAGTTGTGTAGTCCTTCAGTGAGAGAAGTGCCGCCTGACTATCGACAAAGATGCCTACCCCATGTTCGTCACAGAAAACGCCAGAACCAACACCACAGCTCATTTTAGAACCGTCTGTATATATCCTAGTGTCGTATTCGTACACGAAATTACGCCTACACCACTCACTCCTGTAGGGAATCAAGACCTTGAACACCCTATCAAAGTATGTGTAATATAGTCAGAAGGCTGGTGAATGATCGAAGGCAATAGGCTCAGAATCCCCGCATGGTCATATGTTCTCGATCTCCAACAACCAGATGCATGAACCAGAGGTGGCCATTATGTGAAGGTCTATTGGCACAAGGTGCAGTGCCTGTGAAGGACTAGTTCTTAGTGCGTCGGTTATACCAATGCAGGCTGATCTCTGGACTTTGTATAGTTGGTCTACGACATACCTCCTTCTAGTTGCAGTCCACCATACAAGAGATCCACATCCATTTAACTATGCTGGGACTAAGTCCCCATTTTTACCAAATATCTTACGGCAGGCCACCGTTGCCTTTAAATATTTTTAGGTAAACAAAATTAATTTTTTTTTTCAAAATTTAAAAAATATTTTTTTTTTTTCAAAATTGTTTTTCAAAATTTAAAAAATAATAATTTTTTTTTTTAAATAGTTTTTAATTTTTTTTAAATTTACTAGTGAAAAAAAATTTATGACAATAAAATTTTTTTGGCAAAAAAAAATTCGGTCCAAATTACTATAGCCTTATATACATCGTTGCAATGGACTTTGAAATATCTATCATTAGATATCCATATTGTCTATATTGATGACTTAGTAATCCAGATATAGATAAAAAAAATAGGCCAAAAATCGAGGTTTTTTCCTTATATCTCAGCTATTTGTGGGCCGATTGTCTCGATTTTAAATAGCAACTGAGCCGGAAGAATTTCCGATATATTGATGTATCAATTATGTTTGTAAGTTTTCACCTGGACAGATTACTTACGAAATTTCATCAATGAATTCAGACAATTCCTTGGCCTTGATTTTACTTTAGGAATTCTAGACAATAGTTCAAAAGGGCTACAATAATTTCATAAGTTGAATACCTCACAATACATCAGAATGGAGAGCATAATCGCATTATTTTACCACTTTTACTATCAGTAGACAAATAAGTAGCAATAAGTTTGTTCTCAATAATTTAGTCCGATCTGACAAATGAACTGATTCAAAATAGATCATTCTCCTTGCTATTGGAAAAAACTATCGTGGATAATTGCAATAATATGAAAATGCAAACACTACTTCCTCAAATTTTCATGTTTATTTTGCTAGTTGCAACATATTACTTCGCTCAAATATTGTTACGTTTTAACCTTTTTAAAACTTTGGTTAATTTCCTTTTAATAAACCGGATACTTTTGATAGCAAATAAAAAACAGTTTTAGTAGTTTAAAATTTGTAACAACTCTTATTTATTCCAATGTACAACAATAACAGTCTAAATAGTCACTCGGTGTCTTTATACATGTTTATCAATTCGCAGAAATGCACACACACTTTATACTGTACAAACTTAATTGTACAATACAGTTGATGTTAACTCTAACAGCGCCTATGATCGACTCCACTCACAACTGCAACCTCTGCCACTATTTATACACGCGCCATCTTTAGTGGATCTTCTACAATGATCTTAACGGACAAACTAGTACATTCGAATTCTAGAGCTTTCGATCTTAATGTTAGGAGCTTATATATTTAGTGTTGCCATACTTACAAACAATGCTAATAACCGCATGCTATCAATATTGTTGATAAGTAGAAGCTTCTAATGATGGACGTGTTTATAAACATGATGAATGTTGCAGGCAGTCGTTAAAGACCGTTAAATTCAAATCGCTATTGCAAATTAGTAATAATATATACCATAAATCTGTCTAAGCCCTTAACATCTACCAAATTCTTTAAATTCTCAAAGGATATATAATTTCAGCCATCTATATTTATGCGCACTTTCGACTTCTACAGTGAAAATCAACTCGTTGTAATTATGTCGTCATGTAATTTAAAAAAAAAAAACTAATATCCCCCTTTTTGAGTTTATCAAAATGCTAAAACAAAATATTACAAAAAGTCAACAACTACAAACTTAAGCAAATTGCTATATTACCCCCCTTTTAAAAACAAAAAAAAGGAGCTATCAAAGAATGAAACTCAATGCTACAAATACACATGTGTGACGGTGTGAGTGTATATCTGTTACTACAAAAAGAACATAAATAAATGAAAAATAGGTGGACACATAATACAATATGAAGAAGCTACCACATACAATAATAACCAAATACTACATGTAGTCAAACAGACAGACGGACAAGACAAGTCAATGACTAAACTCGACACTAACTCAACTGACTGAAATATATACACCACTTAACCACCACCACCATCATCACCAAAAACCCAAGAAGGAGCTCAACTAAGTACAAGGAATTGAAGGAAGACCAACTTAAAAAAGTTTCACCTTTTTTTGAGAAAGACACAAAAAATGAAACAGACACAGACACAGACACACTCACACTCACAATGAAACAAAATGAAAAATTTACCAAAATGGATTTGTAATTTCATGTCATAAATAATTGGTCGCTAAGTTAAATGCAATTGAGCCACAAAAAAAAAAAAAAAAACAGGAAGAAAAAATTAAAAGAAAAAGGTGCACATGCTGCTCCACTGAATGAACTAAAGTAAAGACAACTCTTAAGGTAAAATTAAAAAAAAAAAGAAAAACAAAAAAGCTTAAGGAAGTGGTTTTAACATGTCTTAAAGGAAGAAATTTGTACAAGGGCTTAAACAACAACTGCAGCAAGCTGAAATTACACTAAATGCTGATTAAGTATACATTTATCATTGGACAGACGGACGGACGGACAGACAGCCAGAAAAACTTACAAGGCGTACATACAGACAGACAGTTCAGTGCAGTTCTTCTCTTACTGTAACAATTTTCTTGCTGCCTTTTGTTGTAAATTTTGTAAAATATTTTCACTTAAAAATGGTGTATTATACTTTAGTTCCTTATTGTTTTTTTTTGCTTTTTTGTTCTTCTGAAGTAATTCATTTCCCTCCCTGCTTTTACAATATGATTACAAAGGACGGTTTAATTGGCATGTTAAAATATAATTCTTAAAGATGTTTAATTTTAGCTGCTGCTGTTGAAATTCCAGCTCTCTGTCTCTCTCTGTTCTTTCTACTGAAAAGTAGTAGTTCATCTCGACAGGCATTTACACACTCAAAACATAAATTCATATTGCTGTATGTACCTACATATATAGTTTTAGTAAGTGCTGACTTTATAATTATTAACTTTACAAGCTTTTTCTGTGAGCTGAAGGTTTATAAACAGCAATTAGTTGTTTGTTATAAGTCATTAGAAAAAAATCGTGATTTACTTTAATTGCCTTAACAAACTACAAACAACAACATTGACTTTGTAAAGAAAGAAAAACACACACATGTCCAACCCAATGTTTATCAAAGGTTGCAATTTGATGATGAAATTAAAGTGCAAAATGCATTTTGTTCAAATTTTAATCAATATTTCTTCTGTAGTTAAACGAAGCTTAAACAATCATAGCTATTAAATAACGTTATTATTATTAAATTTAGTTTTATATTATAAGTTGATTTGTGATCTAGGAAAGATATAAATTACATTAAGCTTTGAAAAATATATACTTTCGTTGGATACCGCATATTGTAACAATAGTATACAAGTATCGAGTTAATTGGTTCAAGGATATGTTAAAAAGGTTGTTCCTAAGACGACCAAATGCAGGACATGGACACAAGAAATTCTCGAGTATCTTATTATCCTCATACTCGCATACCCTACACACAGTATCGGACTAGTCTCTTTCCCGAACTTTTTAGAAACCCAACCGGGTTAGCTCGTCGATCTTTTCATTTTCCATGGTATTATTGGATAATAATATATGGATAAAATTTGCCACCTTTTCTTAACATTAAAATTAATTTTCGTTAAGCAATGGTGCAATGTTGTGGGCGACCCACTACAACAAGAATTAATGAAAAAAATTTAATTTAACACTAAATATCCAAAAATTCAAAATTGGTCTTTTCACAAGGTCTCTTATCATGTCTTATAATCATAATGTCCTAATATTTCACAATGGTTTTTATTGGTTTTCAAGCAAAAAATTTCCTAAAATAATACTACTTTCTATGCTATGTTTATTGCATTATCGTAACGAACCAGCGGAGACCAACGTCGGTTAAGCCGAACCGCCGAGTTGTCATATATTAGGACATCATGACAACACACTGATAAGAGACCTTGTGAATTGACCAAATATTTATTTAAGTTTCACTTTACTTTTAAAAAATAGTTCATTTCTTTAATGAGATTAAAAGAAAGAAACAATAATCCACCGCTGCTATCAAAATGATGATAAAAAATACCTATTGTCATATAAAAGACTCCATTAACAATGCTAATAACCGCATTTCTATCAACATTGTTGATAAGTAGAAGCTTCTACTGATGGACGTGTTTATAAACATGATGATTGCTGCAGGCAGTCGTTACAGACCTTTAAATTCAAATTGCTATTACGAATTCGTAACAATATGTAATAATGTCAATATTGCCAGTTACAGCTATGTTATTTCAGTTATTTCATATTCGTTTTTCGGTTACCCTTGTAGATATTGAAGGAAACTTCAAGGTTGATAGCTGCCCCCACCCTAAATAAGAACGTGATATTGGCTTCCTCTATTGTGGGGAAAACAACTAATTTCACACAAACTTGATCTCATTGCGAAAGAAATATTGAAGTAAGAGCCTACTTGCAAGAAAATCTGAAATGAACCACTATGAATTTGCAGAGGACGCGACTTACTACGGACATCACTGGACACTGGCATCTATGTGCACAAGCTCAATGGTTTCAAATCCCTTACAGACACTTTTGTAAAAGAAAAGAAGACACCAAATACTTATTGGCGTGGTTTTGTGTACGATTCACAACTTCATTAGAACTGGATGACTGGAGAGTGACGGCAAGATATCAAAACGGGACCAATGCTTACACTCAATTGAGCTTACTTCAGGGCGCTAACATTTAAATCTAACCTAGCCTTCATCCGAAATTGTCTCGTAAATGGAAAATATTAATAATAGACATTAATTGGTTACAATTATTTACCAGTTAAGCAACTCGTTTAGAAGAAGCCAAACCATAGGGCTACATAGAAACGAGACGTAATTGTCAAAAACCTAACTGCTGCAGCTACAAAATACATGATAGTTTGGTTGTATTTTTGCTTGACAAATCGGAGTGTCTCGTCTCTATGAGCAAAACTATACAATGTGTTCACATATATTGCTCTATGTAATGGAGCAACGGCAAGATTCATAATTAGGGATCATGCAATTCTTACAACAACGTTTCGGTCAATCGCTTTTTTCCTAGCTATAACAACAACACTTTACTACTGATTGGAGAGAAGATGAACTCTAAGATCTGTTTACATACATTTAACAGCAACTTATACTGAATAGAAAATATGTCATCTTGAATACTTACTGAAATATTTAGGTTCATATCTTTCAAACATGAGCACAAGTGCAACGATCTTCTACTTCTCATTCATAAAATACTTTGTTAAGCAGTTCAGCATCAGACATAGCTACGTTTAAGGGCACATTAACATCCAGATCCTAGTATACTACAGTTGGCTTCAACTTCCAGCTTGGAATATGTTGGTATATCCCTGATATATTGTAAACGTAATCTTCGACGCACCATAGATGACCTAGTCGTTACTCTTAATGTTTAGAAGATATTGTTTTGTAATGGCCCTTGTAATTACCTCGCACTCTTTGATTGAAAGACGTGCAAGAGCTGGCTACTCTTCTACCACTATCATGTCATTCTACGACAATGAATGTTGATGTTTTCTCAAACTCAATGCTAAAATTTATTTTAAAACAGAGTGAACGAATAAAACTTTTGAGTCGCCAATGGGTAGCAGACTCTATTTCATTTGTGAATATTCCTTTCTTGATGCAGTTGCTATTTCCGTTCAGTGTATGTTGTTCAGAAGATCAGCTATCTTTGAAATTTTCTTTCCTTAATTTGTCGAATTTATCGAATGTGGAGTACACAGAAAAAACAGTTTTGGTTGTGATAACTGAATTTGTAGCTAATCGAATCATCTCTGTTGTGACTGACAAATTTATGTTGGGGTGACAACAATTCAGATATTTCAATTGGCTACAAATTTGGTCATCACAACGAAAATTAGTTCCATTTCTAACACTTTATATGAAAGGGTCTTGTCACTTTATCATGGCATTGTCAGAATAGGGGGGCATAAATGATACAGACATTGGATTAAAATATTTGTTTAAAATTCAGACGATAGAAATTAGGTTGGTTTTAAACACTTAACACATATTTACGGCAAGGATATTATTTCGAGCTATTTCGGCAATTTATTGAAACTTTAGGTTAGTAATAACAAATTTTTCTTTTAACGATTTCACTGCTAATCCAACATCTCTCCGAGGTTGCTCAGATCTGCTCACATTTTAGAACATAATTGCTAAATTACATTAAACATAAACTATAGAATTTATTGTTTATTATAAACTTCATTTAAGAATTTTGTCTTTTATTTTTATTTTTTTTTTTCATCATGTAGTTAAATATTTTGCTACCATCATCATCATTATGATCCTCACAAACAAACCCATACACATGTACCAGTTCACATGATGCATAAAGTCAAATAAATGTCTCTTTTAGTTGAGAAACGTTAACATAATCAGGGTTCTTTCTATGATTTTTTAACTGTATTTTCTTCAGTTTCTTTTCACAACTACTGACGACTGAGCCTGCATAAATGACACTCATGAAACTCATAATGTGTTGCCAGCAGCAGCATCACAAGCAACAGCAGTAGTAGTAGTTTTATACAAGTGCAAGTAGTAGTTAGTTTTTGTATAAGGAACCTCTTTCATAGATACTCTTAAACATACATATGAACTTTTATATGTAGATGATGTCTACCCATAATCTCTGCTGAAAAAGTGCTGGCTTTATTTATTTTACTTCTTTTTTGGTATATAACATTTTTTTTTGCCAAGTTATATTTTTATACATATATGTATATTAGGGTGGGTCGATTTCTATGGATGCAAAATATCCACATACTAATGTATAATAATGCATACATAGATCAGTGAGTAACAGCTATAAAAAACGAGCATGCCGGTTCGATTCCCATATAAGGCAATTTTTTTCTGTTTGTTAAGCTACATTCTTGGGGTGAATGTACACAGAGAAAACTGATTCACGATAGCAACCGAATTTGTTGCCAATCGAATGATTCTACCTTAATAACCGAATTTTACAGTTGTGGCTACAAAATCTTGGAAGGTGTAACAAAAGTATGGTTGCTTCAATCGAAATTCTTCTTTATCAACTGACTATCGGTTGATAACCTAAAAATTCTACGTGTGCAACCGAATCATTCGATTAGCAACAAATTCGGTTGCTATCACGAATCTGTTTTCTCTGTGTAAGTACATTTGTAAGCAAGGCGCTTGAATTTTTCAAATCGCGAACAAAAATAACTACTGTTTCAGTAGTTATCACTTAGCTCCAATATTAATTGCTGGCTTGCTAGGTATGTGGAGTTTTTGCTGGGTAATAATGATTAATAAAATTAAATTTAATTTAAAGTCAAATTTATGGAAGGAAGATAACGATTTCTTACACAAAATTCAATTTAACGTTAGATAAAATCATCAGTAAGCTTTGAATGAAGCATTAGTAAGATTTAGCTTATATTCTTGAATACATCAGAGCCCGAATAATTGTTGATAGTTTCATTATGTTTAATTGATTCTTTATAGATTTTCCCTACTACCAATACTTTAAGTTTGTAGGAAAATTCAAAGTCCTTTACTATTTATAATAATATAATTGTAATGCTTTAAAACTGTATCAAACGAGCTTTATTAAAAAGCAGTTTGGATTTGAAAGCAGACAAAATTGATATTGATATGCGAATTTTACAATATACGACGTATCTTTTGAACCAGAGCTTATGGTGAATGTGTTCCATCGGTATCAACGTGCGAAAGATGGTTTGTGCGGTTCAGAAGTGGTGATTATGACACGGAAGACAAAGAACTCCCAGGCCAGCCAAAACAAGTTTGAATACCAAGAAATGGAGTCATTACTCCTTGAACATTGTTGTAAAACTTAATAAGAGCTTGCAAAGTCATTAGGAGCTACTACAGCAGCAATTTCAAAACGTTTGCGAGCAGTAGGATTCATTCAATTGCAAGGAAATTGGGTACCAGTGAATTGAAAGTCGATTTTACATGTCCGAAATGATTTTTGCACCGAATCATTACTTGCGATGAAAAATGGATCCATTACAATAACCCAAAGCATGAGAGATCGTATTTGAAGCCAGGCCAAACAGCCGAATCGACACCAAAACCAAATATTCATGGCGCTAAGGTAATTCTCTGTATTTGGTGGGAGCAAAAGGGTCCTATCTATTATGAGCTGCTAAAATCTGACCAGACCATCACAGTGAACCTGTACCGAATAGAACTGATTCCTTTGAAGCGAACATTGGCCGATAAATGCCCTGACATGAAACCGTAATATTGCATCATAGAATGGAGTGATTGGGAGTTTTGCCTCATCCCAATGCCCATCCGACTACTATTTGTCTCGATCGATACAGAGCGCTCTCTCTGGGATACGCTTCATTTTGGAACACAGTATCTGATATTGGTGTGACTCGTTCCTGGCGTAAAAAAAAGGTTAATAAACACTAGGCAATATCCATTTAAAACCTATGCTGTATAGGGCAAAGTAGCTTAAAATTCTTCGTAGGATCATTTCCCCCTGCTACGATTTTCTGTAGAAAAAGCGACCCACCCTAATGTATATACTATATAAGTATGTTTCGTGTTGAACGGTTAGTATCAGTGTTGTCATTTGCACACTTGCATACTTTTTTTTTTTTTTTTCAATTTCTTCTTTCTTTTTTTTTCCTTTTTGTAAATCTGATGTCATATTTTTATTATATATATAAATATATTTATTTTTTATATACATACAATATTGTTGTTGTTCTCCTTTTTGTTAATATAATTTTTCATTTCATCATGTTGCTCATGGTGTTTTATGTCTATATACTTAGTTGCATATCCTATACATACTTATAATTGCACATATGTATGTATATTAGGGTGATCTTTATTTCACTTTTTAGATTTTCCCAACTACCAAGGTAGGTCAAGTTCGACAATACTTGGAACTATTATTAATTATGGGCCGATCATCATGACCTATGGATTCGAAAAATTGCGAACTGTGCTCTGCGCACAAGGTTTATATGGACAGCCAGCCAGGAAGGTGGACATCGTTCAATCGATTCCGAAAGTGATTATGAGTCAATCGGTATACTTTAATGTGGTTGTTAGACTAATTATTTATTAATAGTCTAATTTATACGAATTGGTATTTGAACAATTATGTGTAAATGAAATACAACATAATTTTTTATTAGAATTTTCTAACATTTAAGTTTTTTTTTTTAAACTTAATAATAATACGCCACCCTAATGTATATATATTATACGTATACTTGATATGTTTGTTATTGTATAGTTTTATTTTATACATATTTTGTATATAAATATTATAAATTTACTCAATTTTAACTTTAAAGAAGGTGGTAGAATCTCTGGGATTGTGGTTAAACATGTGGGTTAATTGACAATTAATTTTAAAGTAGCTGGGTCCAGCCCGTGTTCAGATTCAGTCCTTCAGATTTTAAGTTACAGAGTTTAGTAGTGCAGGTGTAATTTACAAAAATCTAAAGCTATAACAGTATCAATTGGATATCAAAACTTTACAAAGACACTTTTCATGTTAAAATGATTGTCTCATTTTGTCCAGCAGTTTATCGATTACGAACACTTCTCTTTATAACATATACTACCACAGTGGAGAGGGTATTATGGATCGTGCTGATAATTGTAATATAATTGGTCAAAACCTTAACTAATCGACTAAGAATCACTTGCTTAGTCTGCTTATTGATGTCCGTCCATGTAAACCAAGTAATCAAATATGTCAAGTGACCTTTTACTGGTTCAAAGATAAACCTTATTGAATTTTGTTGCAACCGTTCCCTAGCCTCCTTCATGTGCACCGGAACAGGACTGTATCGGTCATCAATAACTCAATAAAATATATATGTAGATGTCCGCACATAAGTTTTATTCTAAAGTTTGTATGGTCAATAACCCGACATAACTACCATATACGCTTTACTACGGAAATCTGTTAAACGCTCATAAATTCTTTTTAAAAGGTCTTCCAATAGGTACTTCCGAAACTTGACAGTTGGTAGCGGCTATATTGTTGAAGCTAAATCTGTCGAATAGGCTGACATTTATTCAGTTTATATTGTCAAATCAACATGTTCAACAACACGTGCAAATGATAAAATTGTTTTATCAAAAAGTGTTCTGTGCGGGCAACGTTCCGCTAGTTTTCACCAAAAAATTATCTTCAGCGATGAGGCTCATTTGTAGATTAACAAAATTGTCAAATTTGGGACAATAGCAATGCACATGAGATCCAAGAACGTCCAATGCATCCCGATTTAGTCACTGTTTGGTGTGGTATTTGAAACAATACCAATCCACACGAGATCCAAAATCGTCCAATGTATCCCGAAAAAATCAAAACTTTGGTGTTGTTTTTAGGCTGGCGGCGTCATCGATCCATATTTCTTTGAGAACGAAATTGACCAGGCAATCACCGTCAACGGCGAGCACTATAGATCGATGATTACCAACTTTTTTTGTCTGAGTTGCATGATATGGACACCAACGACAGCAGGTTTCAACAGGACGGCGCTACGTGCCACATAGCTCAAGCCACATTGAATATTCTGCACGAGCGATTGAGGTCATGGTCATCTCACATTAATGTGATATGAACAGGCCACCGAATCCTGCGAATTTCTTCAGTCGCAGGTCTATGCAAATGAGTCACAAACCACAGTGCCCCTCAAAGCCATCCAAACCCATAACATCGGTCAACTTCAGTCTGATTTTATTTTGGATATTTCGGATGTGCGCCATATTAACTTAACATTTTTAGTAAAGACACAAACATTTTCTATAGAAAAGTTTCTTGTAAACTTAAATCACACTACCACATTTAATGTGGACTGGTTCATACTTTGTATTCAGATCATAATGGCCAAAGCTCCCTCATAAGCTCCACTTCCGAAAATCATAGTGCATAAATTTCTTCGAAACTTTTATTAATGGAAAAACTGTAAGGATTGCTTGATAATTGAAGCTAAGCACAGCGAGTCCTAACCTCGCACATTCCAATTCTACCGACGTTTGACCAAATTCAGGAGGAGGCATGGGTTTCATCAGTAGTTTATGTAAGACTATAATAGCAGTATATTGTTATACTACAATACATAAACTGCAAATTAGTTTAATTATATTTGAATTTGTGTTCATTCTTTAATATACCTAATAAGTATATTATTTTTATTCCATGTTCGAACAATTTTCTTTAATTATGTTTTAGCAGACAACTAACTTGAGATATATTACCATTCTATTTTTTTTTCTCCATTACCCCTCTTGGGAGCATATGGCTTCCACAAAGCATCTCCATCTTACACGATTGGTAGCAGTTGTTTTCGCGTCTTCCCATGTAAGATTGCACTGTCCTAGATTTTAGAGTATCGTGCGTCTCTATGTGTTCTTTGGTCGACCACGGCTTCTTGAACCTTGAGGGTTCCACTCTAGCGCCATCCTTGTTATACTGTCAGGTTTCTTTCTGATAGTATGGCCGATCCACCTCCATTTCCTACGTTTTATTTGCGTTAGTATGGGTTCCTCGTTGGTGAGGTTCCAGAGATCTGTATTGCTGATGTTGGTAGGCCAGAATATTCTGCATATGATTCTGAGGCACTTGTTAATGAATACCTGCAGTTTTTGCGTGATGGTGTTCGTACAACAGAATAGACTTTACACATGCGTTGAATATTCTAAGCTTGGTTCGTCTGGATATTTGTGAGTTTCTCCATACCCATACTGGTTGCAGTCTTTCTAATGCCGCTCTCGCTTTATGGAGCCTGTTATTTCCGTCTGTTTCAGCGCCGCCATTTGTTGATACTGTACTGCCTAGATAGCAGAAGCTTTCTACGTATTCAACTGGTAGCATGTTGTTATCGGTCCTAACGTTGTTGATTCTCATAGCTTTGGTTTTCTTAATATTTATCTCAAGTCCAACATTCCGTGCTAGTCTTTCCAGATCATCTATCTTTGCTTGCATGTTGGAGATCTTATGCGAGAGTAGACAAATATCATCCGCATAATCCAAATACTCGAGTTGGCGTGAGAGGCTCCATTTTATTCCTCTTCTCTCTGTACAGACTTCGCTCATGATGTCATCCAGCACTATAGTGAATAGCAGAGGTGATAGGGGACATCCTTGTTTTACTCCAGCGTTTGTGTGAAATGGTTGACTTATATTCCCGTTGTGAAGAACTGATAGTTCTACATCCTCGTACATAGCTCTGATTATTCGCGTTATTTTCTGGGGTACTTAACCATTGTATAAAGGAACATAAATATTGAAAGTAAATCAATATTTTTAAAATTTCAATAACTTTTCAAACCTTCTCTGCAATTGTATATATTTTTTTGTCTTGAAATTCATAACAGTAGTGCTATCATACTCTAAACACATACATACAACATAAATAGATCTATACATCTACAGAAAAGAAATAATAAAATAGTAAAAAAAAAGAAAGAAGAAAAGAGTGTATCAAGTATATTTATATGATAGTGTTGACAGCTTAAGTCTAATGGAGCACTTTAATAAAGTTGTTTGGTCTTTCAGGCTGCATTAGTTTCTTTTTTCTTTCTTGTCTTCTGTATTTCTCCCCATCTCCATTTCGCTCCATGTTCATCTGTTTTTAAAGGCATTTTGGAGCATCTGGTATTATTTACATTTTTTCTATACAAGCGATTCATGATGATGTTAGTTTACTGTATATATTGTATATGAGTATTTGATAAGCATAACTAATATTTTGAGAATAAGTAGAAGTAACAGATATAAAAGAGATTTAAAAGAATTTTGTAGGAAATTTTGTTAAAAGATGAAACTATTATATGTTTAATTCTCCAGTTTGAGAAACTTTTTGGTTGCATATTTATTTTAAATGTTAAATAAATACTTAATAACAATAATTACATAATATGGTCCAAAGACTACATTTTAAGGAGACATAATTTAACATGTATGTATATTTATATCACCTGACAAAATATTGAAAAAAGATTCATTATTTTGATAAAAAAATCAGTAATTTTTAAAATTGATAAATTCATGCAATCCTACTTTATACAAATCTACACAAATATGATTTCTTCAATACCATGGTACGCGATATCATGTCATAATGTGTCACAGTGCACTATAATGATATTTTACATAAAAGCGCAGTGGAAGAGTTGATGTATTTTAAAACACGTTTATAGGAAAAGGATTAAGATTCTGATCCCTTATGAAGAGGATCCGTAGAAAATTCCTTAGATTTGCAGTCGTATAACACTAAATATCACATTAAGTTTAATAGACAATTGAAAGAGATAAGGGACTAAACTACTTTTTAACAAATTATTATAACATCAGATATCGTATTTCTAATGCTATGTATAGACGGTTGTCAGATCTTACATAATTGTCAGAAAAATGTTTAGAACATGTCTAACAACCGTGTGAACTTACAATTTTTGTCCAGCAACGTTGTCAGAAAAAAGCATTGTCAGTACATTGTTAGACAATAACCAGACATCTGACAATCCTGTGAACACATTACGTTGCCATTGTCAGATTATTGTAAGATAATTGTCAGCCACTTTTTATTGATGGCACCATTGTCAGAACAAGTAAGAGAACTATATTCGGCTGTGCCAAATCTTATATACCCTTCACCAAATTATACTTTAAAATAATTTTTTTTTTCTGATTTTTTTTTTCAAAATTTAAAAAAAAAAAGAAACATTTTTCGAAATTGTTTTTTTTTAATATTTTTTAGAATTTTTTTTTTTAATATTTAAATTTTTTTTTAAATTTATTAGTGAAGAAAATATAAGAAAAAAAATGTTTTGGTAACAAACAAATTCGGATTAAAAAATATTTTTCCTGATTTTGACCCATTGTACGTCCAAATTACTATAACCTTATATACATCGTTGCAATGGACTTTGAAATATTTATCATTAGATATCCATATTGTCTATATTAATGACTTAGTAATCCAGATATAGATAAAAAATAGGCCAAAAATCGAGGTTGTTCCGGTTTTTTCCTTATATCTCAGCCATTTGTGGACCGATTTTCTCGATTTTAAATAGCGACCGAGCCGGAAGAATTCCCGATATATTGATGTATCTATAATGTTTGTATGTTATTTGGGAGCTACGGAAAGTTGATTTCAACATACAGACGGACAGACGGACATGGCTATATCGACTTCGCTATCTATAACGATCCAGAATATATATACTTTGTGAGGTCGCAAATGAAAAATGTGGAATTTACAAACGGAATGACATTCTTATATATAGCCTTGCCACCGCGAAGTTTATGGGATGCTGGTTGAGCTGAGATATTTTATGGCAAGAGGTCGCAGATGCCATCCATGTATTTTTCAAAGATTGTAAAAGAAAATGGCCAAATCTACGGATCTCTTTCAATTGCAATTTGGAAAAAATAATTTCAAATTATTGTTTCAAATAACTTGATAGTTCTGACAATGTCTAACAACATATCTGGCAATTTTTGGCTTAAAAGAATCTGAAAATTATGTGAACTGATAATTTTTGTTGGCAGATAAATTTATTGTCCGACAATTGTCTGTTAATGAAATTGTAAGGTTTTCTTACAATTGTCTGAACTAAAAATGTAGCTTTTGCTAACAATTTTTCATTGTTAGTACATTGCCAGATCTGACAATATTGTGAGATCTAAGAACCGTCTATACATAGCTTAAGAAGAAGATGGATTAATCATTCCTTTCTAGAACTAACCACAATTGATTTACAAAATTTGTGAACTCAAACACAATATCAAGGAATATGGATTAGATTAGTTGAGAACACACTGTTACTGTTATTCTGATGTTCCTATAAAAGAAAGAATAATTTCTGGATAAAATCTAAACCCTTTCAAGAGGCCTTTTGGTTTATTTAGACACAAGAATTTAGTTAAGACAGAAAAAGTCGCTATCAGAGTCCAGTATAATATCTTTTATTGCTCTTTTCTATAGAGCATCGAATCACTATATCGTCAAAATCCTCCATCAAAAATTTGGTGGTTTACCTTTAAAGTCTAATCTTATTAGAATGAAGAACATTGATTATCATCAACTAAGCGTTGGATAATTGTCAGACTTCAAAATGGTTACGCTCACCAGTTCTACAAGGTATCAGTGTGTTTTTTTTTTTTTTTTTTGAGGAATTAAAAGAGTTACTCCAGTGTTACCACAGGCGAGATCATCGTCTCTAAATTCTTGACCATTACTTAAAGGAACAAACTTAATTTATGCATTTAATCGCTCCTGCTTTAATATGAACAAACTAAAATCACAGATCGATAATGTCAACAAGATTTGACCTGTGACTACTCATATTGTATATTAATAAACTAGATCAGCCGTTTATTTAGAGATAAAACGGACTGATCCACAGAATCTCCTTGAGGTAATATTTATTATTGCTGTATTATTATCAAGTTATAATGTCATAGTGTTCACAATGCAGTATCTATTTCCAAAACAGAATCCTTCGAATTCTTAAGTACCCTATTTGTGCAATGATTAAGTTCAGTACTTATCTACGGGTCTGAATCTTGAAATACCAAATCACAAAATTATGTCTATAAACTGATCGACAACCAGTAAGATGAGATGATTAGAGATACTTTTTTCAATAGCCTTTTTTTGACAGATCACGTGTGAGTCGTGTCATGCTGTCATGTTATTTTTGTTTAGTATTGTTTTGCATTTCATAATGGAAAAACTTACGCCTGAACAACGTTTACAAATCATTCAAATTTAATACGAAAATTCACGTTCTGTATGGAATGTGTTTCGTGCACTTCGCTAAACTTATGGTCAACAAATGGGGTGCCCCGATAGACTACACGACAGTGTGCTGGACTATCAATCTGGGGGTTGCGGGTTCGATTCCCGCCAGAGACTCTGGTTGTATCTGCAGACAAGCAAAACGCTTCGCAGTTTGTGTTTGTTTAAAAAAAATTAAAAAAAAAAAAACATAATCGGCCTACTGAGCGTAGTAATCGCAACACCATCACCGATTTTAAGATCCAGCATTCATTATTGGATAATTTTCGACCGAATAGACTATGTCCAGCACTCTGTAGGCCGGTGGAATCATCGGCCCATATTTATTTATAAATGATGCCAATGCGAACGTAACCGTCAATGGCGACCGCTATCGTGCCATGATAACGGACTATTTGATGCCTTAAATTGAAGCTCGTGATCTCGGTGACATTTGGTTTCAGCAAGACGGAGCCACTTCCCACACATCGCATCAATCAATGCATTTATTGAGAGAACACTTCGGTGAGCACATAATTTTAGGTGCTAATCGATTGGCAAGATCGTGTGATATCACACCGTTAGGCTTTTTCCTGAGGGGATATGTAAAGTCTAAAGTTTATGCGGACAAAACCGCTTCGATTCAGGCCTTGGAGGAGAACATCACGCGTGTTATTCGCCAGTTACCAGTCGAAATGCTCGATCTAGTCATTAAAAATTGTACTCAACGGATGGACCATCTGCGACGTAGCAACGGCCAACATTTGATAGACAAAATCTTCCAAAAAATGAATGCCAAAAAATGTTCTTTCAAATGATAATAAACATTCCCCATTAAATTTGAATTTTCTGTGTTTTTTCTTTAAAAAAGCAGGGAACCTTGATATGGATCACGCTTTACTTTACGTATAACTCAAAACGTAAGTGCCATGACCGCTACTGGTAATACACCTATCACAATTCAGAAATTAAGAGATTTAATACAACTGGAATTATATTGAATTGACGTATTTTAACTGGTCCCAACTGTACGAGTTGATGGACAACAAAAAACGTTCATGTGGTTTAAAAGACTACATTGCGTCCACAAAGAGTGATGACTTCATATTGAAATTGTAGCTCGATCGTAGTTTTTGGCGATGGACATGTTACGATCAATGTTGGAAGTCAACTTAAGCCAGAATTGGAGGTTCTTGACTGATTCCAATTGTTGTGTATTTTGTACCAGTTTATGAAACCTTTATTTTATAACAATTTCTGGAAATAAAGGAGGAATTACAAATGACAATTTACTATACCTGTGTCGTATTTCCTAAAGGCTTAAATCCATGGATACTACTGGAATATATAAAGGAATCGAATTGGAATAGCTGTCCTATTCATATATGCTTAAACCCACTGATACTACTGGAATATATCAAGGAATCAAATGGGAATAGCTGGATTATATTGGGGAATACAATCAATATTATTCTGTCCTATTCCTAGAGACTTAAATCCCCGAATTCTACTAGAATATATCAAAGCATCGAATAAATATTACAGTATTTTGGAAGAGAAGGTGGAGAAATGAAAAAGGAATCATAATGTAACATATTGGTCTCTGTGGGAGCTGGCTCCTTGTAGATCCAGTGTCATTCTTATATCTTAAAATACGAGTATGAATTCGAAAGCGTTCTTTGAATAGTACTTTAGCAATGAGCGAATATAATTAACAACAAAGAAGGATTCTTGGTCTATTTTAGCCAGAATGGAATGGGCTTGACTGATTTGAATTTTTCTGTATTTTATACAAACTCATTGAACCCTTATTTTATGAAATTTTTAGAGTTAAAATAGTAAGTACAACTCTTTTAAAACTAACAATTACTACAATGTCACAGAAGCAGACTCCAAAAATGTATGACTTTTAGAAATTTATGATTAATGTTACTTCAGATGCCGCATACCAGAAATGCATACCAGTTTTTCAGCTGCATCAGAGCAACTATAAATAAATTTAGTACAAACATATTATAATTTCCAGTAGTTTCACAGAACAAATGCAGATATATGATGATTCTATAAAAGCGACAGTTAAGCTAGTTTTATGACTAATATCTTACATTCAAATGACTAATTTCACAAATATTACAACAACAACGACGACGAAGACGACGAGAAAATTAACATGACTTGAAAAGTTTTGCCTTCTGTGTCTGCAATTGTTACTACTTTGCTGCTTCCTCGAGAACAAGGAAGACCAGGCAGCTATTTTGCTCGTATGAAGAAGCCAACAACAAACTAATATTAAATTTAAACAAATAAATGTCATTACAAATCACAATGGAATTCAATACATACACCCAAATGACTCGGCATTTGCAACAATTCACATAAAAAAACTCTACTTCACATACATATACTAGCTCTACTTAAATCTATAAGAGTTTTTAATATAGAGAACCCAAAGATCTTAGGAAACAGATATGAAGTATTAGTTGTATATCACAGGCATAAGAGGAGAAAGATCTGTTTGAAGACACAAAGTGGAGTAGTGGTGTTGTTTCATGTTAATAGACTGATCGATCATAAAAAATGATCTTATTGCGACAAGAGACACAAGGAGCAGCAAAAAGAATGAACAAACTAAAAAAAAAAGAAAAAGGATTCATTTGTTGTTAACTAGCAGCAACTAACCGGCAACTAACCAAGCTAGCAACCAACCATTCTAAACAAAAATAGACTCACTAATATAGAACACTAGTTTATAGACATAATAGTTATTGCATGTTGTTGTTATTGCAACTAGTAGACCAATAAGCCAATTTTTTTGTTTTTGTTGCTGGCTGCGGCATGATTGAACGTTTGTGTCATTCGAAACGTTACAACAATTCTATGATGTTAAAAACATAAATATTACTTCGGGCTACAGATGTTTTTTCGGCCACAATTGGAGCACTTCTGTTTTTGGTTTCTTTCTTCAGGTTTCGTATATTATTTTCCTTTTCGCAGTTGCTGGCTGGCTGGCTGGAGTCTTGTGGTGGCAGTAAAGCGAGTGTTGGTGGCGGTGATACTTTTTTTTTTGCGTTTTTGTTTTTGGTGTGGCTAAGTTTTGGAATTAGATGATTTACGAGCACCATTAAAACGTAAATTGACTACATGTGCGTACGATAAAGAAGACAGGGCCCGGTTGCAGTGGATTGACTGACTGCAAACGTTGCGCACATGCGTACAGGAACAACTAACTATTCACTTGAACACATACATATTTTGAATGGGACATGTATGTTTGTGTCTTTACGAAAACTATTATGAGTATTAGTATTACTTATTATTATTTAGCTTGCAGTAAATCTATATATGTTCTATGATTGTTTTGAGTTGTTCGTCGGTCGGTAACTTTAAGATTTTTACTTTCAACTAAACTAAAGTTTTATTTTTTTTTTTTCTGTAAACATTTTTATTTATACTGGTGTGTCGTTGCCGCCAAACAATTTCACATTTTATGTCAGAATTTATGAGTGTATCGAATTGATCTACACATGTGTGTATGTCTGTCTGTCAAGGATACTTATTTGGGGGAAGACGATTTCTAGAAATATACCACAAGTTGTAACTAAATCATGGAGATCATTGTACCTAAGGAGCCACGTATTAGAACAGCAGCTCTATAAGTAATTCTAAACATTATTCTATTGTATATTTTGATTACATAGATGGCAAAGATAACTTTTATTAGAATCAAAGTAATGGAATCTTAGGAAACTAAATACGTTTCCTAAGATTAGGAAATATACGTCTCTCTGAATTAATGACAGCGACGAAGGGGATATATAACTGACTACGTAACACCGTGCAATATGATAGATGAGAATTTTAATGATACTTTTCCTTCGCTGGACGTTTAACTACAGGAAAAAGTAAACTTTTCGTAACTCACCATTTTCACCGATGGTTCCAATATCAATTTGCCATGAGCATGAATTAGAAAAATCGTTTCACTTGAAAGCAGACAGCAGTATGTTTCAAGCGGAAGTCTAGATAAATATCAATGTTAACAAAATTTGGTTGGAGTGTAGAAATCGGAGGTCAGCTGCATGTATACAAAATTGTTATGGTATTAAACTTAAGCGAATGGTATAATTGGGAATAATAGATATAGAAGGTGCAAGGATGCTGTAGAGAACACATATCACATCTTATATAAATGCACTGTACTATCAAATAGACAATTTAAAATAGTTTTATCCCATTTCTGAGAGACTTAAACCTATGAATACTATCGAAATATATATCAATGCTTCGAATTGGATTACTTAGAATATGGAGGAGGAAATAATGTACACTAGGCGACAATTGAAAGTAAAAATTATACTTAGTAGGAATTGATATGTTGACAAGCCAATATCATTTTGGCAGAACATAATTTGGTCCGATCAGTCGAAATTCGAGTTAAAGAATGCTAAGAGACGAAAACGTGTTTGGTGTAAGCAAATAAATCGCCTCCGACCAAAGTTCGTTCTCCATACTGTGGAGGGAGCATTATGGTTTGGGGTTGTTTCTTAAATACACGCGTCGGTAATTTATTAAAAATCAACTGCAAGATGACAGTCAATGTCTATGTTGCTATTCTGCAACAAAATCTTATGGAGTCTGCGGAGAAAATGGTATTAGAATCGTTTGTCTTTCAACAGGATAACGATTCTAAGCACACATCACACATTGGCCAATCATTTGCTGAAAATAATGGGATCCTAAAGTTGAATTGGCCGGCTCAATCACCAGATTTCAATCCATTTCAGCACTTATGGGCGATACTTGACACCAAAATGTCTATAAAAGCAGGACTAACATCGCAAACTTTAGGATAGAGATGCAATATCAATGGCAATGATTTTTCCCGAGACGTTGGCGAATTTGGTCCAGCGCATATCAAAGCGACTTCGTGCTGTTAGAAGTTAGAATTCTATATCAGGGTTGGTTTAATTTCAAGTTTTAGCTTTTCTTACTTTAAATTTTTATATGTAAAATACCTTTAATTTACATAAATACCTTAAAATTTTGATTTGTTCAATGTTTTATGTTTCAAAACTAGTTTTTATTTTTTATTTCATTACTAGTTTATGTATTATTATAACAATTTGAAGCTATTTTATACGTGTTGTTATTTACTGGAGCATAACGCTGGTATTTACTCATTTCTACTTTCAATTATCGCCTAGTGTATACTACAGTATTTTGGAGGAAAAAAAGATGGGGAATTTGAAAAGTAATCGTAATGTACTACCGAGTACTTTCATAAGTTCTGGTAAACATTTTTTTTATAAAATCGTAACGACAACATTTTTGTAAATTATTTCTTTGTATTTTTATTTATTGCGTATTTGGGAATGTAAAAAAAGTAAGGTTATTCAAGATGACCGCCGTTTTCATAACAACACGACCGAAGACTGACAAGGCAACCTATCGCAGTACGGGCCAAATCCAACCAGATAAGGCCACGGTTTAGGGACTGAAATTTGGGTGACGAGTAGTGCAGACCATGCACTTTAAAACAGACCACAATTTATAATCTTAAGGAATCAGATCTGGACTACGAATAGCAATAAAATAGTTTTTTAACCAGGTTTGTGTTCTTTTTGCCTTAAATCGTAAGACTGGATTCTGCTGAAAGGTTCTTAGTTAATTTTTAAACAACTTTCTCCAAAAAATATCTGATTGATATACATACAATTACTGCTGTTTTTTTTGCAGAAATTGAACTTTGCTACCCCATCAAATAGATGCTTCTGATGCTTAGTGATAGGAAGTATCATAGATTCTTTAATTTTTTTTGTTGAAAAACTCCTCAACTGTGAAAATTTTCTCATTCTTGCAAACGGAATTCTCCTTTGGTCTTAAATTTCGTACTTAGAAAGCAGTGCTTTGCATTTTTGCTTGTGTTTCTGCTTCATTGCCGTCACAAAGTAGATGTCCGGTATGTGTCCTGAAGTCCCAAGTCGTATTTAATTATGATAGAAATGGTACCATTGATACATTAATTTACTGCGATATTAATGCTTTTTCGAACTCAGTTTCCCTCGGATCGTACGCTGCACAGACGATAAGATCCAAATAGTATGTTCAACTACTCAAGTATCTTGAAACAATTTAACGTTCCAATACACAATATTACGTGTAACCACAAGCGACAGCAACGTTCGAAAAACATCGCCTGTTTCTATCCTTCATTTTATGGACCACCAATGACCAATGAGTATTGTTACGACTTTGCAATAGCGATTTTAATTTAATGGTTTATGACGACTGCCTGCACCATTCATCATGTTTATAAACACGTCCATCAGTAGAAGCTACTACTTATGAACAATGTTGATAGCATTCGGTTATTAGCATTGTTTATAAGTATGGCAACACTAAATGTTTAAGCTGCTAACATTGACATCGATAGCCCTGTCCGTTAAGAGCATTGTAGAAGATTCACGAAAGATGGCGTGTATGTTAATAGTGGCAGAGGTTACAGTCGTGAGGGAGTTTATCATAGGCGCTGTTAGAGTTAGCATCAGCTATCTTGTACATTTAAGTTTGTACATAATAAAGTTTGTGTGCATTATAAGGGTGTGTGTGTATTGAAAAGACATAGTGACTACCCAGCAGGTAAGCAAGTAGTCAATGTATCCCTTTTAGATAGTAATCGTCACAAATGTTATATCACTAGCCTGACTCCAATTTATGTATTTTGGCCCATTTGACACGTATGCGCTCTTTGTTGTGCTGAGAAAAATTAATTGGTTGTTTTATACATCCCAGGTAATCTAGCAAGAAGACAATTGTCACTTAAGTGTCTCTAAGTAATCTGGAGTGTAGTCACTTTAAACGTTTTGTGAGTAATTCGTTCAAACTGGTTTTATACAAATTGTGTTGATATAATTCTCATACAGTTAATTTTTATTTTTGCTTAAGTATACTGATATCCCATGTAACATGCATGAAGTCAATAGTCACTTTAGTGTCTCTTAGTAACCTATAATGAAGTCACTTTAAACGTTTATTTTGTACTATACTTTAGAAAGTAGTTATTTTACACACCAGAAGCAATCCATTGGAGAGCTGTTGAAGAAATGTTTGTTTACATACAATCGTTTATTGTACTACCTGTTATATGTCTTTTTAGCTGACTCTTTGAGGTGAATTAGCCCCCGTACATGTTAAAATAACTAGTTATGTAGCTGATCAAGTTACCAGTTAGGTAACTGACGCTATTTATCCAGTATGTCAATCCAATACTTTGACTACTTTGGACCAGCTATTAGATAGTCTCACTGAAGTCAAAAAGGGTCAATTGACACCCTGCTTAGGACAAGCACGTGTTAAAATAACTAGTCACCTAAATGATGGGTAACATTACTAGTTCGTGACTGGCTCCTAGAACTTCTGGGTATTTAGACTGTTGTTGTTGTACATTTGAATAAATAAAGAGTTGTTACAATTTTAAACTAAGGTACTAGGTATGGATGCTGGCTACTAGTTAATCCAGCGTCATCCTTATAACCTAGCCGAAACTATTATTCGAAGTGTAAGCAATAAGTGCAAATCAACCACAAAGAAGGATTCCTGATATGTTTGTTGAAAGTTTTGAACTGGCTGAGAGCTACAAATCGAAAGTATAATGAAAGTAAACCGAAAAATGGAAAAATATTTCCTACAGCAGCTAAATAATCTTGTTGGATTGGCCTGGCAAACATCAGATCTACCAAAGTTGTCATAATTTGTATTACAATAAGTTGTCCCAGGCATTTAAGTAATACAGAGTAGCGATTCTTTGCATGTTTAAAATTGTTTTTGTTGTAAGATTCTAATCTATTTTTCATTTGTGCTTTCAACATAATTATGGGTGTCTGGACCTAGAGGGATATTTGGAAAACTTGTTTGTATATATCATCATATATATATACAAATTTATCATTTATGAAACTTTTGACGAGTTTGCTCCAGTGGGTATATTTGGAATGGAGCGTATGTGACAATTGACTTAATAATGGGGTATGGTACTTCAGTTGAAACTAACCAAATCTCTAATTAAATCCATCATAGCAGTACCACAGCTGTCTTCAAAACTCTTTCAAATTCAAATTGCTTCTCGCCCCTTTAACTAAATCGTATTTATAAATACAAACATACTTTTTTCGGCTCTGTGACAGTTATCAAAAAAAAAGTGTTTTTTTTTTCTCCCTCGCTAAAAGAAAAAAAGCATACCAACATACAAGGTCGCTTAACATTTCATTTTAACGAAATCATTTTTTTTTGTTAGCTAGGGATAGTCTAAATGCATATAACCAAACAAAAAAAATATTTATAAAAATGAAGAGAAAATTAAAAAAAAAGGAGAGAAAAAAGTGTATAAATATATTTAACTAACTAACTGTCGAGTGGAGTATATTATTTTGTGCCACCATGTTAACAGTAAAAAGTCATAAATTACATTTTGTAGGCGTTGGCAGGTGTCGCCAGTGCTGTCTAAAATCGCGATAAATCTTCATGTTGAAATAAATTTCATACAAAATTGCTTCAGTGAATTTCTTCTTCTCTATATTTATTCAGATGTCGTTGTTGTAGTTGTTGGTCGGAAGCTGTATGTACGATGGTATGAGTGTATAAAAGGCATTTTCTTGTTGTTGTTCTTGTTATTGTTGTGCGATGAGTTGAGTTGCAAATGTTTAATATCATTCATTCATTCATACATTTCTTCTTCCTACTTCAGCTACATACACAAAGCTTACACAATTTGCAACACAGTTCATAGATACATAAGTATGTGAGTGTATGTGTAAGAGCCTAGTTAAAAGGGAAGGATGTACAGAGAGTTGATATGAATAAGACAACCTAAAATACAACAAAATATAGCAACAAACAAACTTAGAACAACAAATATAAAAAAAAATAAGCCAACAAAAATTATAAGGAGAGCATTTGTATGTTAAATAACAATATGTTACCGAGCACAATACTCACTTACACTCTCATGTAAAAAAACATACACATTCTTGTGGACAATAGCAACAGAGTCGTGGACAATGTATGGATGCGTAGGTGCAGAATTTTGGAAACCTCTACATACTATTTAAATAAAACACTGGATCTACAGTTAAAACGATATTTGTCAGCAGCAGCTAAGTATTGACATATTCACACACTTCGACTGAATGAGTCCATTAATCCACTGAAGATAATACAAATCACAAAGCTTGGTACCTAGAGAACAAGGCTGCCAAGCAAATTCCTGTCTCATGAAAACAACTAATTTAATGTTTATATTTCTGATGGAAATATCCGTCATTTCAATGCCCATAAAATATCTATTTCATTAAATTCTGTCCAACGATATTGCTTTAATCTCGTTCCAGCTCTTGTTTTCCAGGAAGCTTCTCTTTCAATTTTTTATATTGATAATATTGTCTAAAGTTTTGTTAAATACTAGGAGTGATAGAATACATTCCTGTTATCCGACTGTTATTATTCTCAGCTTAACTTGCGAGGGTATTCCAGATATCCAAGTGTGTCAGTATATCAAGTGTCCTCTCAATGAAGACTAGGTTCTGAGAGGATATAAACTCAACTAGACCCACAAAATGTTCACATTATCTGTGCTGGATTTTTGATGTCGGAAACCAGTTCTCTTCAGAGATCAGGATTGAATGTAGTATAGATCCTTTGATTTTGAACCATTTTGCAGTATTAATCCTCATACCAGATTTTATCTGCACTACTGTGGTCTTTGCGTCTTGTCGTTGCAGCGTAATCGAGATCTTTTAGTCTTCTCTGAAACCCCTATGGAATTCCTCTTTCCTTACGGGTTGCTATATTCATAAAGTTTAGTTAAAGACTAGGAGTGATAGAATACATCCTGGCTGACATTATTATCAGCTTAACTTACGAAGGTATTCCAGATATCCAAGTGTGTCAGTGTGTCAAATGTCCTCTCAATGAAGACTAGGTACTGAGACTGAAGACTCAACTAACTGTTCTATTATGACCCACAAACTGTTCACATGATCTGTGCATGATTTTTGATGTCGAAAACCAGCTCGTTCTCTGAAGAGATCTGGATAGAATGTAGTATAGATCCCTTTATTATACCCTTCACCACGAGTGGCAAGGGTATATATAAGTTTGTCATTCCGTTTGTAATTTCCACATTTTTCATTTGCGACCCCACAAAGTATATTATTCTGGATCGTTATATATAGCGAATTCGATATAGCCATGTCCGTCTGTATGTTGAAATCAACTTTCCGTAGCCCCCAAATAACTTACAAACATTATAGATACACCAATATATCGGGAATTCTTCCGGCTCGTTCGCTATTTAAATTCGAGAAAATAGGCCCACAAATGGCTGAGATATAAGGGGACAACTGGGACAACCTCGATTTTTTGCCTATTTTTTATATATATCTGGATTACTAAGTCATTAATACAGACAATATGGATATAATGATAGATATTTAAAAGTCCATTGCAACGATTTATATAAGGCTATAGAAATTTGGACTTGGGTCAAAATCGGGAAAATTGTTTTTTAACCTGAATTTTTTTTTTCCATAAAAAATTTTTTTTTTATCATTTTTATTTTTCACTAATAAATTAAAAAAAAAATTGAAAAAAATTAAAAAAAAAAATAATTTCGAAAAAAAAAATTGGAAACAATTTTGAAAAAAAAATTTTTTTTTCTTAACATTTTGAAAAACAATTTAAAATTTTTTTTTTTTTAAATTTGAAAAAAAAAATTTAATTTTGTTTACCTAAAAATATTTAAAATTTGTATTTTAAAGTATAATTTGGTGAAGGGTATATAAGAGTCGGCACAGTCGAATATAGCTCTCTTACTTGTTTTTAATCTGAAATAAAGCTTTGTTCGCTACATTGATGATTGTAATGCCACAACAGTTCCCATCTTGAGATAAGTCTCCTTTTGTTTGGTATACTAAGAATGTACCCTTCCAGATCATCATGTAACACTTATAACATAATTCTTCAATAATGTTACTGATAAAGCGAGCGTTTGTTTATGGTGTTGCTTTCAGCAGCTCGGGAAAGATGTTGTCTATACCCGTTTATAATAAGATGCATTTCTACCAATCATTAAATGGATTTAAGGGAATATCTTATAAGCGAACATTTATTTTCAATACATAAACCTATAGTGAAAAATGTATACTTGCTGGACCAACTGTCTACTGTTATCTTCTTCCCTTTATTCAAGTGATCAAAATACGCCTCTGCTGTTTTCCCTTTTTATTTGACAAACACTACTAGAAATTCATATATTTTAAATGCTAGTACTTGTATCTTCTTCCATAACAACTTTTGGAACATAATGAAATTTTCTTGTCACAATAAAACAAATACAAACCATGTTGCTCATGTATTCATTTATGCAACGTAAAAATGCTCTTTTTGATGCCTTATGTCCTGTTTTCTATTCTAGACGAATCTGTGATGATAACGAACTCATACCTCAACTTCCGACGGAAGGTCATGAATGAGAATAAATATTTTTAAGAATTTATTTGTTTTTTTTTTTATTTAGACAAAAATTAAAAGAGTTGAAATGAAATGCATTTTACGAACGTGCATAAATAAACCTTTGTAGTATATATGTATGTTTAATGAAAATATATATTTAAACTTGCAATTGGGAACAAACAAATCAGAAATTTTAGATTACTAGGTATGAACAAAATTAAGACTTTATTTAAAAAGTTAGAACTTGGTGTTCTTGAGTGCTAAATATAAATTCAGCTTTGGGATTTGGTTAGAGTTAGAGATTTTGAACTCTATATTGAATCCAGGCTTCAAGATAAGTCAAAGTTAATCGATAGAAACTTTATCTTTGATTTCTCACTATAATATTTTACCTATAGAATTTACTACACTTTTTGGTGTGTTATATCGTCCATAAGCATTAGTCGAGAAGATATACATAAAAGTTGAATAGAAAATAAATATAAGATTTAACCCAGCCGAATTTAACATTCTTAATTTTTCCTATTCTCATAAATGACACATATGTTACTAATAGAACTTTTTCCATTTTAAAACTAACCACAATATGATATACAACATTTCGTATTTTCTACTTATTATTCCAGGAGTTTCTATTTTTTTTTCTCTAAATCCTTTTCAAATGGTCACTTCACTTCAGTTCAAAGTGAGTGTCAACATGTTTTGCCGTAGCATAAAGTTTAAAATAAAATTTATGCTATTTTCGTTTAGTTGTTCTTTTTATTTGTTTAGTTTATATTTACATGTGTTTGCTTAAAAATGAGTTTGAAGAAATGGAATATTTTTATGTTTGTGTTTAAGTAGGTGTGGCTGTGTCCATAAACTACTCATAAAATGCAAATGAATTTGTGGTATTTCTTACAAAATTGTGTTGCAACGCAATAAGAACTTTTACGAAATAAGAAAAAAAGTGCATGATTTTTATATTTTATTTACATTTTATAATTTTTATACAACATTAATAACATTAAGATAAAATAATTAAGTGTATTGCACTAATATAAAAAGAGAAAATTCCAAAGGAAGTGTGGTCTGGGTAGGGAAACCTTATGTTTAATTGGAATATCCGGTTCACTGGTACTGTAATCGTCAGACTGCATATATTGTGCACTTATGCACTTGGGTATACAAATTATAGTATACCACATTTTAAAAATATATATGAATTTTTAACGAGATATTTGGGAACTTATTCTTAGCACTAATGAAAACTGAGGAACTCCACTTTATTCCACTGATGCAGCTGAAGATATCTTCTAACATACAGCTAACAATATTCTCGAATTTGTTTTTCCAGCCATTTTTCATTATTGGTACGACTAAGAATAATTATCCAATTAGGCCTGTAACTAATAGATGGAAGAATGGAGCTTCGAACTTTGTAGGATATTTTCTTGTCACTCATCGTGGTTTGAATGCCATAGATTTAGCATTCAAACCACGATGAGTGACAAGATAATATCCTACAAAGTTCGAAGCTCCATTCTTCCATCTACTAGTTACTGGCCTAATTGAATAATGATTCTTAGTCATACCAATAATGACCCCAATACTTCTTTTAATAAAATCCATTAGCAATCTTGTAACTGCCACTTTCAACCCGGACTGTAAAGCTCTGGCTTGGTAGTCTTATACAGATTTAGTGGTGGTTAAACCAATTCCTCTCGCATTGCCGATTTTATTACCGAGCATAGACTTTCAAGCTCATATTTGCCTTCTATATTGCAGCGCCGTAGTAACAAACATAGTCTTACTTCATGATATTCTTGTTTATATCAGCATAGATTTGACCCTGTGATCTTTCAGATCCTTCAGCTCCACCTGACTATCAACATAGAAAGTCGTCTTATTGTTCAAGGTGATATTAAAGATTTCCAGAATTTATGTCTGACAGACAGTACATGTCTGTCTCCACTACTTGATACCAACACCAATAACCATGGTAACAAACATAGTCTTACTTCATGATACTCTTGTTTGTATCAGCATAGATTTGACCTGACTATCAACACAGAAAGTCGTCTTATATTCAAGGTGATATTAAAGACTGTCAGAATTTCTGTCTGTCTGACAGACACTACATGTCTGTCTACACTACTTGATACCAACACCGATCATCATCTTCGTCTTCGACCTGTCAGTGAACAGCGCATGACCATCATGTAATCTCTCGGAACTCTTCCAGACTTCCCTATTCGGGATTTCTGCTGAGCATATTCTTCCATAGACGATTTCCGTGACAACGAAGTTATCAGACTCCCGAGAGTCAATGTACGAAAGAAAAATCATATAAGATCCTCGAGTGACCCGTTCTTGTGACTGTTATTTGTTTTATAACCCCAGTGAATCGAGAAATACACTTTCTAAGGAAGTCAAGTGAAAGAATGAGGACTATAAAGCGAGTGAGGTAAAACTTCCCAAACATTTCATAATGTGGCCGAGCGTTGTCTAGGCCAAAGGAACGCTCAGCCATGGAATATTACGGTTTCATGCCTGGCAGCATATTCTGTGCGTTTTTCGGCAAATGCTCGCTTCAAACGCAGCAAGCTCATAATAGATTCCCTTTTAACCGGGTTTCATGTACGATCTCTTAGGCTTGAAATGATTCGGTGCAAAAATGATTTTCTTTTATAGCGTTCGGACATCTAAAATCGTATTTCAAGGTCTCTCGGCTTCCACTCGTGTGGTACCCAATTTCCCCGCTTTTGGATAAATCGTGCTGCTCGCAAACGTTCTGAAATTATTGCTTGAGTAGCTTCCAAATTTTTTACAGGCTCTTGTTGAGTTTTAAAAAAATCTTCATGGATTAATGCCTGCAATTCATTGTCTTCAAACTTTTTGTTCTGTCTTCCGTTTCAAAATCGCCACTTTTAAACCGCATTAAAGCAGCGTTTCAGACATACAAAAACGGCTTTCAAGGTCTCTCAATATCAATTACCCAATTTCCCTGATTTTGGATGAATCCTGCTGCTCGTAAAACGTTTTTAAATTGCTGCTTGACTAGGTCCCCATGATTTTGCAAGCTCTTGTTGAGTCTTACAACAATCTCCTCCATTGAGTTATGCCTCCACTTCTTGGTGATCTTTGTCTTCTGAACCGAACAACTCATCTCTCGTAGGTGATCAATCGGTGTTCCTCAGCGGCACTTTCTTGTTGGCATAAAATTCGACATTTTCGAAGCAGACAAAAAGTTGTTTACTCTATAATGTAACTAAGTGAGAACAAATGACCGATATGTACCCTTCAAAATGACATATGAGTTATTAAAAAAAACCGCATTAATTTCCTGCTCTATTTTGTTACCTCTAAATTTTTAGCAGAGTTCCTGTCAGGAACTGTTTGAGCGTTGTATGTTTCTAAACCTGCATTAGCTTTAACTTTTCGTACCAAATAGTCCGAGCACTGAGCTAACCGGGCTGCTTTCCTACCGGATGTGTTGGGAGCTCTTTTGAAAATGCTTTCTATTTTTTTTGGCTTTATAAACATCATGTGAATCATTCCTTCTACCTGAACCAGGATTTCTATCAACGGACACGTTCTCCCGGTACTGTTTAATATTATTATTATTTATTATTATTAGTGAGGCTTTACGCACTACGACCCAAAGGATCTTTTGTGCAGCCTTAAAATTTTGTTTTTTCTCATCCTAACATATTTAGGCTTCGTATAAAGCCAAGTATTCTATTTGGTGAGAGATCAATTATGTCCCTCGGGGCCATTAAGGCCCTTTCGAGCCATTTAGTTCTACATATTGCCAGCATTGGGCAGTCGCATAGAACATGTTCAGCGGTTTCGGCATGAAGTCCACAAAACCTGCACTGTTCATTCTCAACGTTACCTAACATAAATTGGTGATATCTCAAACCTCAGTGTCCGGTGAAAAATCCAGTAAGTATCCTCAAGTCACTCTTTCCGAGCGAAAGCAACGACTGGGATCTACGTCTGGATAGGGAGATGAATCGTTTGGACTGTCTTAGTCCTGGTAAATTATCCCAAAATTGGGTAAATTTCGATTCAACCCAAGACATTGGAAACAGTTTGACGGCAGACCTTTGTATGCTTGGCCAACTTTTTGTAGGACCAAGTTGGGTTTTGTTGAAAATATTAAATAATTTTAGTACGCACTTTGTTGTGGTCACTCATTTTAATCAGATTAACAACCAATGAATATAATTGACATCTAACATAATAACTGACATGTTTTACAAAGGTAACTTGATAAAAAAAATCAAATAATACTTAAAAATGAAAAACGTGTGTTAAGAATTTTACGATCTCACTCCTTAATTATCAACCGATTTGAGAGATACCGTCTAAACAATTTGGCGCTATAGACTGACAAATATCGACCTAAACTAAACTAACTAAAAGTGGCAAGATAGACTTCCTTACCTATACACCTCTTCCTTACACAAGCTGAATAAAATAGAGTAAGTAATTTAAGACTCGAGTGAGGAGTGTCGTCGGATACCTAACAAAGTTGCCAATGCTCTTACGAATGTTTCAGTTGTATGACTACAGGTCGCCAATATCCCAGTCTAAAATAAACTAGTTGTAATGAAGACTTTATCTGAAATTCCTAAGAGAAGATCACAAAGTCTAGAGCTTATCTTAGAACCATCAGTCCATACCCTGGTTTCATAACGCTTTCGGTAGCCGTTACATTTTAAACCACGCACTAAACATAAAATGTTTAACGGTAACATAATGAAAATTTTATGTCTTATTACAAATTTCTAAAACATTTAAAGGTGGCACTTCCCTGACACAAATATTTCCATATCTTTATGCCCCCATATACGAATGTTTTGTGCACTATAAAAACTGCATGTTTGTAACTAATTGAATTTTACATTAGGTTGTGGCCGGTATCTAAGATAAGCATGCGTAATTTTTCTTTAAGATACCCATTTAAGAGCCAACTTATACCACCGTCAACTTGTTCGTTCGCTGCACCTCAACCAAATGGAACTACTCCAGTTACTAACTAAAAAACTGCATTATGTATGAATACAGCTCATATAGTTACACGTACGAGTATAATGTGTATCATTAATTACTAGAAGGGGTAATAAACTTATCACAATAAGAAATTAGCACACATCTTAAAAAAAGTCATAAAAATGCATTTAAATTCACTCTTACTACCACCAGCAGCAGCAGTAATAGCAGCAAGAGGGACTTTCCTCAATGGTAACTTAGCTAAACAATGTCGTCTTTAAGACTTAAATAAAAATTAAATTGCCTTTGGCTGAAAAGAAAAATTTTAACAATTTCATAATTAAAAATGCTAAACTAAATATAATCGTACTAACATATTGTTTAATTCGCTATTGTTGTTGCAGTTGCAGTTGCAAAATCGCCGCAACAATTAATTTCCTTTTCATTTGGAATATTTAAACGGCCATAAATGCTTAGAACTGTATTTATGCCACTACACAAAATTATTTAATTGTCAGTTAAGAGTTGAATTGTTATATTTACTTGCCGCGTCCAAGCATTCAAGATCATTGTTGCTTGGTTGGCTGGCTGGCTGGCTGAATGGTTGATTGTTTGGAAATTTTACATTTGTTTTGTTTCCTCCAGCCAGAGTTATTATGATATTACATATAAACCTGCCTGCCAATCTTGCCTGTTGTTAAGTCAAGTTATTTTCTTTTACTTTTTTTTTGTTTAATAACTGCAACATTTGCAGCACACACACACAGTCGCACATAAAATGGTGTACATATTAGTTTGCGTTCACCAGCGATTTTAACCGGAAGCCTAATTACAATTACCTTTAGGCTATGCCCACTTTTCTTGCATTTGGAGCTGCAGCTAAAACAAAAAAAGAAAAACGAAACAAATTTTAAGTTTTTCGTTAACTTTATATTACTTATTCTTACCTTAGATGCCATTTTATTGCAATTTATTTTTTAATCGTTGTTGTTTAAATTTATTTTAGTTACCCGTGTATGCCATTTGATTCCATGTAATTTGCTGTTTTGTTTTTAGTTTTTTTTTTATTTCTTTTCCATTTAATCGTTTTTGCCTTTTGTTTCAATGGCCAATTGCTTTTCAAGTTCTTGTCTTGTAAAATATATTTTGATAGCTACTGTTTGGCGGGTTATAATTCTTTTAAAGATGGGAGGGACTTTCCATAAGACTCTGTTGGACTATAAATTATAAAATCATTTTCATGTTAAATGCTGAATTATATATATTTTATTTTCTAAGCTACATGATAAATTTGCTATAAAATGTATTCGCGGAATACGTTTAATAAAGCATTTTAATTGTTTCAGTTGTAAGCATGCACTAAATTAATAGTTTGTGATTTCTCTTCTTTTTTTTTTTGTCAAGTTGTAAAGTGTCATTTTGATGGTTTAATTGAATTGTTAGAGGAATAAGTAGTAGTGTTTAGAAAATAGTATCTAGGAATTGCTATGACTTGTCTTAAGTAATAGTGTAATGTCCATCATTTTTTAAAATGAAGATTAAAGCTGGAAATTTGAGCCGGTTAATAAATCAGAAATCAAGTCATAATGTATCAAAGTATGTATGTTAAAACCTATCTGAACATGTCAAATACAATTATGAGGAATAGCTAGTAATATTAGCATTAATGCTTTATACTGAGAACCCAATTTAAAATTCTGTGAACATCGACACCATTACTAAGGTACACAAGAAGTTAAAACATTCTTAAGAACTTGGTGATACTTCTGTTAAAGAATAAGTTCGAGATAATTTCTGGAAACACATGCTTAAACTACAGCTTGCAATACTACTAAGGACTGAGATCGAAAAATTCTTAACATACAATTTCCGTGCTCTGTCTTTGGCCTCTAAATTTATAGCAGAGTTCCTGTCAGGAACTTCTTGAGCCGTGTATATTTTTAAACCTGCATTGGTTTTTATTTTCCGTACCAAATAGTCCGAGCACTGAGCTAACCGGGCTGCTTTCCTACCGGATGTGTTGGGAACCCTTTTGAAAATGCTATCTATTATTTTGGATTTAGAAATATCTTGTGGACCATTCCTTCTACCTGAACCAGACTTTCTATCAACGGACAAGTTCTCCCGGTACTGTTTAATAACATTGGAAACAGTTTGACGGCGGACCTTTGATTGTTTGGCCAACTTTTTGTAGGACCAAGTTGGGTTTTGTTGAAAATATTTAATAATTTTAGTAAGCACTTTTTTCTCGTAACACATTTGAATCAGATTAACAACAAATGAACATAATTGACATTAAACATAATAACTGACATGTTTTACAAAGGTAACTTGATAAAAAAAAATCAAATAATACTTGGGTTAAAAGTTTTAATGAAAAACATGTGTTAAGGATTTTTCAACAAACAAAGCTCATATTCTGCCTTTATTAATTGATGATCTCGATTTAAGTCTTTTAACTGTCTAGCGGAAAAATTACTAGGACTTCACTTTGTAGGCCTTCTAAAAGACCTGTTTACACATTCTATAAGATCCGATACTCATTCAACTCTGCCTTCTATCATCAGATGTTCTAGAAGGGCTTTTCGTCTCCTTTTTAAAACTTTTATACACATTTAAAATTGCAATGCAAAATCAGGTCTAACAAACATTTATTTCAAATTCAAACATGCTTGGTTTTTCAACTATTCCTATATATTGTCTCTATAATAAAATTTATTTTGCTGTCTTTATTATTAACCATTAAATGAAACAAGAAGAAGGTACAAAGTCTTCAAAAAATTATTATTTTATAACATTTGATGCTGTGAAGTTCACGTGAAGTAGTTTTTTATATATAGAACTACACACGTGTTACTTTGAAGTCCATTATTTAGGTTTTATGCTGAATTCATTAAGAATATTTTCCCTAATAACCCTCTTTAAAGGCTTGCTTCAGCATACCTTCAATAAGGCTGCTATGTAGACATTCTGTGAGGCATTATGCGGAGGTCTCCTTATAGACCTTCAATGGAATACCTTATAATATGCCTTCTATTAACGCTGTAACAGAAGCGAGTATTCAAGGCCTTGGCTTCCAATGACACGCTGTGTAAAATTGAAACGATTTTGTAATGCGGCTGGGTGTCCTTGTGTCTGCAAAATAAGACCTTTAGGAAAGCCTCTTTACTGCTTCTTTTTCCCGCTGGATGAGAGAAAAAATATGTTATTACTAAACTATTAAGAATGAAATAAATCTTAAAATAAAAAATTTGTAAATCAATCTAAGTATGTTTTAACAAAAATTTAATGATATTGTTGAAGTTGTCAAAGCGTGCAATGACTAAAGCCATGTGTCAACTACCAAGTTTTCTTGCGGAAGTTGCTTCCAGAAGTGACTTCCAAAAGTTTTTGTCGTGTAAACACCTACTACAAGTCGACTTCCAGATCTCACGGCTTGCAGAAGTTACTTGCGGCAATTTTGTGGAATACGTGTTTGTTGCATGCTGGAAGTAACTTGAACGACTTGCTGTGAGCCGCAAGTGTTTTGAAGACTTGCAGAAGAACTTGGGTATACATCGGGTAAAAGGTTTGTGGTATTCTCATCTGTTTTCTTTTTAATTAACAATGTTCAGAAATTTGTGGAACTAATCATAGTTTTATACCAATTGTAATTGAAAGAATCCAAAAGAATCCAACTACTTTTGTAAGTGAATTTTTAGTATTTCTGGTAACTCTTCATTAGATGACTGAAAGCAAGTACTGGTATCTTAAACCATTTTATAGTAAATTAGCACTTACTTCTAATGAAAAAATTAGTAAAATGAACAAAAATAAATTCATTTGCAGTAGTGAAGAAACATATCGAAGAGTAACTAAAAGCCGGTCTGTGGGAGGTATAGCCAATCTCATTTTAGTATCCAGCTTGTTGTTTGAATTAAAGATAAAATGTATTCAAAATCATCATTAGACATTCTCAGGAAATTTTTCAGCAGCATGGAATCTTCAGTCCTCAGTTCTTCAAGTAATGTATTTTGAAAATTAAAATCTTATTTTGCCACAAGACAATCTTATTTTGCCACAAGACATTTTTATACTGTCATTTGTATAAAAAGTAAACTCTACTGGAAGCTGTACACATATTGTGTGGAAACACGTCTGCAATTTCTTGCAGCAAGTTCGTTGTAATAACATCTACAAACTACTTCTGGGAGCAGACTTCCGCAAGTTTCGGTTTGAGTTTAAACACTTCAGCAAATACTTGCAGAGTTCTTCCGCAAGTGACTTCCTAGTGGACAAACGGCTTAATTTTAATTCCTATTATAACTGCTTTTAAGACTAACTATCATCTTTAAATTCTAATATTAGAGCTTGGATCACTAATCGAATACAAATCAATGGCTTCCTCTGGAGAACCGAGATTATTAATGGAACACAATTCTATTCAAGTGGCTATCGCATTTGCAATATTAAGGATTTCCAGATCTGTCTCACTGTGGTATTCATCAAAACAAAAAGTTGTCTAATAAAGTCAAATCAAAGTTTAGAGGCAACGCCTGATACGCGGATTACCAAACATCATGCATGTGGGATGTGTGACATGGTAAATCATTCTGTTAGAACCAAAGATCTCCGAGTTCATGTCTTCAATTTCAAACCACAAAAGTGCGATATTAATGGCTCTCGCTTATGGTAGAATGATATGTATTTTCTTTGCTCCTGATTTAAGAAGCACTCTCTGGGACGCAGTTGCCAAATAATCAACGTTACACACCGTACATCGACTCGCGCAGTGAGTCTCACGAATCTGTTGTACAAACCGCATGCGTTGGTTTGTTTTATTTCGCAGCTTTCATTTTAGCAATATGTTTGCAATATTTCCCAACATTGTTCAAGTTAAAAGTGTCGCAGTTTATTTAACTTAGAATAAATTATAAATTTCGAAGAAAACAGATTCAAAATGATTCCATACGGAATTTTTTATAAGATCCTAAGTTAGTGTAATTGGTTAAAGAACGAATTTGTAATGTATACTGTAATTACTGACTAATCGACAACAAGTCAATGATTTCCTCCGGAACGAAGAGTGTTGTGTGAAAATGTCTGGTTAACTTTTGATTGATGGTCCACTGAATCAAAAGGGTTTATAGGTAATGTCATGTAAAATCCCGCTTAACCGTACCATTTTATTCTGTCTGATTAACAAATCTATAGAAAACTTGTTCTACGTTTAGCATATTTACTATAGTTTAGCATATTTACTGTAACCATTTCAACATTTCTACATGTTTATTGTAACCATTTCAACATGTTTAAAAATATTGTAGTCACAGTAACTATTTATATGATTGTGGTAACTATAATATGGTTAATTTACGTCTGTGACAACCATTTATATGATGAGTAATTTTATCATAATATCTTGTTCTCAGATTATGATATCCATAAGCCGAGAGCAACATAATATCGTAAGTTCTTCATCATAAATGGTTGTCATAAACATATTCTTGTTTACTGTAACCATATATATGGTTGATATAATCATGTGAATCGTAAGTTAACCATATTATGGTTACCACAATCATATAAATAGTTACTGTGACTATAATACTGTTAAAAAACTTATAAAAATGTTAAAATGGTTACAATAAACATGCACAACTATAATTTTTGTCTGCGTGTAGCTCTACACACAAAATAACTTTTCACTTTGCACCTATCGCATTGCATTTTTTGGCAAAGTGTTAAGAGTTTCTGTTCCACAATATTCTTTGCAAATCTCACTTTGCACTAAGAACATTTTTGCAGAGACGTTGCTCTCTTTGCAAATGGATGACCATTGAATTACCAAAAACTTCACTACTCTGGAAAACAATAAGAACTTTATCAGAAAGTATGTATTTGAGGGAAGAGATTCGTGCCAATCGAGTTTATCGGTTCCATAAATGAATTGTTAAATAAATATTTCCCAATTTCCCAGAACTTCTTATTGTATTTTAGAAGTTTCCAATAATTAGAAACTTCTGAAACACGAGTGTAATGAAAATTTTCAGAAATATAATAAGAATCTTCTGAAATGCAATTGCAAGGGCCATTATTACAACTTGGCTTTAAGTTCGTAGTAGTCAAAAGGTAACTTTAAGTAATTGAAAAAGGTAGCTTTAAAGTTAACTTTTACTATTACAAACATAAAGACAAGTTGTAATAATGGCCCTAAATGGTGTAGTCCTCTATATCATACATTCCAGAAATATAGCACACACGATCAATTAAATCGTTGCAGAGGTACTGAAACAAACTTCCAAGCGACATTTAATAAAACTTTGTTCTCCAAATGTCAAAGGTATTAATCTATAATTTACATTGTTTATCTCAAGAAATGATGTTTTAAAAATTTATATACAATTTAGATTACTTTTTATTGATACAATCTGTAATATCCTGCCTTTCATATATTTATTTCGACATACTATGTCTATAGTATATTTGATGTGATTTCAAGAATTACTGCTTCAAAATATTTGGTTTTTAAAAGTATTAAACCATGAGCTATAAAACCAACTATATATTTTGCTGGGATAGCAATATTATTTGTTTATTTCTAACGCCATCATTAGCACATTAACTCATGTACTAATTTTTCTTAGAAAATTTCATTGCAGCTAAAACACACATATGAAACAGAAAATAGTTGTCATTCAATTCCTACTATTTGAGTTCAGTGTTTATTTTTTTCTTTTTTTCAACAATAATTACATTAACATTCATTGTTATTCACTGACAATTGGCATTTCAACTCAAATTAGTTACAAGACATTAACTGATCGTTTGCAGATCCAATGTAATTAAAGTAGTAAAAGCGAACATATCATTGGGAGCACAGATATACAAACTTACTCACATACACACCTTACCAGATTTAAAACGTAGCTTAGTTGGCATTTGCCAATGTCAGAGCAATTATAACAGAAATAGTTAAAGACACTAACCTGGTAGTTTTGGTATGTTCCAACTTGAAAGTGTATGTAGGCAAAATCCATTTGGGCGCTTGGCTAGTAGGAATAGTAGAAGTAGCAAACATTAAACCAAGTTATCTCATTAAGAACGCCTTTCAAAGCTGCAGAAAAAAATAAAAGCAAAATTCTTACCTTTATTACTGCTACTACTGGCAATGGACTTCTAGTGTTTCCTTAATATTGCAACCAAAAGAGAAGAAAAGAACAAATACAAAAAAATAAAAACAAGAAATAAAATAAAAGTTATTCACGCTTTGTTTAACTACAAAATTCTACAAAGAATTAAATGCCTATTCTTACGAGTACTTAATATCAGCATCCATCCAACCATTCATTCACTCACTTACAATAGCAAGCATTTCGGTTGGTTTTTGGATTTTAATCTTTATCTTTTTACATACGGCTACAACATATTCTTCGTTTGTACTCCTTCTTTTACGTCTCCGGAAATCATGTGTTTTCTATACTTATGTATGTATATGAACTGCATTGTTTTGTATTACAGTGCAATACAAGGCAAGATGGTGTGGCTGCTGCTGCTGCTGCTTCTGCCCAACTGACTCCAGTTCAGTTCACTTCATATGGTAATGGCTTGACTTAATAACGTAACGTTACGTTGATCAGTGTAATTCGACACATTGAAAAAATAGTAGGAAGGAGAGATTTCAGTTTTACCTCTGCTCCGTTTAATAGCTGCTAGTGCCCAAGAGTTGTGTTAACTTCTGGCTTTAGGAAATCATCGTCTTCATCATCTTAGTTCTCTATGCATGATCATTTTGTGTTTATAAAATGCAATATACACTTGGAGAAAAAACACTTATATTACTTGAATATTTCAAGAATCAGCTTAAAACTCTCGCCTCCGCATCTTAGCTTTAATTCTATCACAATTTCTTAAAGGCATGGTGCAAATTATAGTCTTTAATCCTCACTAGAATCAATGTTTTATGTCGGATTAGGTTGCATCAATTGTATTGAGAAATAATCTTTTGATGATCTGGACATGAGATCTCAGTGTGACGCCCGTTTAAATAGAGAACTTATTTTAGTGTTTGCAAGTGGTATACAGTCCCTTCAAAGTAATTTTTCTACCTCGTACAGGAGAGAGCGAAGGTGCTTGATAATTACCTATAGTTAATTGTTTTGATGGGATACCTGTTAAGATGTGCTTCTGTCTTCTGATAAGATTAGAGAACTCGTTTATAGTATCTGTGATCTCACTTAAAGGAGCTCCGAAATGAATTTCTATTAGGCATTTTAGAATAAAACCTTTTTTAAAGCAATACGCTAAATTTGATTTTTTAGTTTAAAATTCCTAAAAATTTCAACTACATTTTTGCGGTGTAGATTTCTTCCTATTTTTTTCACATTCCGTATATTACTCGTATATACATTTTTTATAGCCCTCAAGTGGTGGTAGGACTAGCAAATTGCTTAAACCGTAATGATTTTCGTGTAGTTGTACAATCAAAGATTATTTGCTGTTGTTCTTCATATTGCTGTTGTTGCTGCTGCTATTTGGTGATCAACATAGTTTTGGATGTTGCTGTTGTTGTTCAAAGTGGTTTGGCTAAACTTTACTCTGTGTACCCGCAATTTGCACGCCTTTGACCATAAGGCCAAATAAAATTAACGAAAATTGTGCATAAAGTCCTAAAAAGCTAATTGTTAGTTTGCACTTGTGTTCATGTAGATCATGTCCAAATTGGGTATGTCGAAAATGTTTCAATAGCTTGTGTTGTAAGTTGTATTTGTTTTAAATGTCGTCGTTGTTGTTGGGTAGTTATTATGGCCGATAATAATACTTGGCTATAAAATGAAATTAACAGGGAAAATGTGCGAAATGTAACAGGAAAAAGCTGATTTGTTAAAATGTTTTCGCAAAATCGAGTTGTATGGAACATTTTTGAGAAAAGCAAGTTCAGTTCTAGTTCAGTTCTAGTTCCGTTCTAGTTCAGTTCTAGTTCAGTTCTAGTTCAGTTCTAGTTCAGTTCTAGTTCAGTTCTAGTTCAGTTCTAGTTCAGTTCTAGTTCAGTTCTAGTTCAGTTCTAGTTCAGTTCTAGTTCAGTTCTAGTTCAGTTCTAGTTCAGTTCTAGTTCAGTTCTAGTTCAGTTCTAGTTCAGTTCTAGTTCAGTTCTAGTTCAGTTCTAGTTCAGTTCTAGTTCAGTTCTAGTTCAGTTCTAGTTCAGTTCTAGTTCAGTTCTAGTTCAGTTCTAGTTCAGTTCTGGTTCAGTTCTAGTTCAGTTCTAGTTCAGTTCTAGTTCTAGTTCAGTTCTAGTTCAGTTCTAGTTCAGTTCTAGTTCAGTTCTAGTTCAGTTCTAGTTCAGTTCTAGTTCAGTTCTAGTTTAGTTCTAGTTCAGTTCTAGTTCAGTTCTAGTTCAGTTCTAGTTCAGTTCTAGTTCAGTTCTAGTTCAGTTCTAGTTCAGTTCTAGTTCAGTTCTAGTTCAGTTCTAGTTCAGTTCTAGTTCAGTTCTAGTTCAGTTCTAGTTCAGTTCTAGTTCAGTTCTAGTTCAGTTCTAGTTCAGTTCTAGTTCAGTTCTAGTTCAGTTCTAGTTCAGTTCTAGTTCAGTTCTAGTTCAGTTCTAGTTCAGTTCTAGTTCAGTTCTAGTTCAGTTCTAGTTCAGTTCTAGTTCAGTTCTAGTTCAGTTCTAGTTCAGTTCTAGTTCAGTTCTAGTTCAGTTCTAGTTCAGTTCTAGTTCAGTTCTAGTTCAGTTCTAGTTCAGTTCTAGTTCAGTTCTAGTTCAGTTCTAGTTCAGTTCTAGTTCTAGTTCAGTTCTAGTTCAGTTCTAGTTCAGTTCTAGTTCAGTTCTAGTTCAGTTCTAGTTCAGTTCTAGTTCAGTTCTAGTTCAGTTCTAGTTCAGTTCTAGTTCAGTTCTAGTTCTAGTTCAGTTCTAGTTCAGTTCTAGTTCAGTTCTAGTTCAGTTCTAGTTCAGTTCTAGTTCAGTTCTAGTTCAGTTCTAGTTCTAGTTCAGTTCTAGTTCAGTTCTAGTTCAGTTCTAGTTCAGTTCTAGTTCAGTTCTAGTTCAGTTCTAGTTCAGTTCTAGTTCAGTTCTAGTTCAGTTCTAGTTCAGTTCTAGTTCAGTTCTAGTTCAGTTCTAGTTCAGTTCTAGTTCAGTTCTAGTTCAGTTCTAGTTCAGTTCTAGTTCAGTTCTAGTTCCGTTCTAGTTCAGTTCTAGTTCAGTTCTAGTTCAGTTCTAGTTCAGTTCTAGTTCAGTTCTAGTTCAGTTCTAGTTCAGTTCTAGTTCAGTTCTAGTTCAGTTCTAGTTCAGTTCTAGTTCAGTTCTAGTTCAGTTCTAGTTCAGTTCTAGTTCAGTTCTAGTTCAGTTCTAGTTCAGTTCTGGTTCAGTTCTAGTTCAGTTCTAGTTCAGTTCTAGTTCAGTTCTAGTTCAGTTCTAGTTCAGTTCTAGTTCAGTTCTAGTTCAGTTCTAGTTCAGTTCTAGTTCAGTTCTAGTTTAGTTCTAGTTCAGTTCTAGTTCAGTTCTAGTTCAGTTCTAGTTCAGTTCTAGTTCAGTTCTAGTTCAGTTCTAGTTCAGTTCTAGTTCAGTTCTAGTTCAGTTCTAGTTCAGTTCTAGTTCAGTTCTAGTTCAGTTCTAGTTCAGTTCTAGTTCAGTTCTAGTTCAGTTCTAGTTCAGTTCTAGTTCAGTTCTAGTTCAGTTCTAGTTCAGTTCTAGTTCAGTTCTAGTTCAGTTCTAGTTCAGTTCTAGTTCAGTTCTAGTTCAGTTCTAGTTCAGTTCTAGTTCAGTTCTAGTTCAGTTCTAGTTCAGTTCTAGTTCAGTTCTAGTTCAGTTCTAGTTCAGTTCTAGTTCAGTTCTAGTTCAGTTCTAGTTCAGTTCTAGTTCAGTTCTAGTTCTAGTTCAGTTCTAGTTCAGTTCTAGTTCAGTTCTAGTTCAGTTCTAGTTCAGTTCTAGTTCAGTTCTAGTTCAGTTCTAGTTCAGTTCTAGTTCAGTTCTAGTTCAGTTCTAGTTCAGTGCTAGTTCAGTTCTAGTTCAGTTCTAGTTCAGTTCTAGTTCAGTTCTAGTTCAGTTCTAGTTCAGTTCTAGTTCAGTTCTAGTTCAGTTCTAGTTCAGTTCTAGTTCAGTTCTAGTTCAGTTCTAGTTCAGTTCTAGTTCAGTTCTAGTTCAGTTCTAGTTCAGTTCTAGTTCAGTTCTAGTTCAGTTCTAGTTCAGTTCTAGTTCAGTTCTAGTTCAGTTCTAGTTCAGTTCTAGTTCAGTTCTAGTTCAGTTCTAGTTCAGTTCTAGTTCAGTTCTAGTTCAGTTCTAGTTCAGTTCTAGTTCAGTTCTAGTTCTAGTTCAGTTCTAGTTCAGTTCTAGTTCAGTTCTAGTTCAGTTCTAGTTCTAGTTCAGTTCTAGTTCAGTTCTAGTTCAGTTCTAGTTCAGTTCTAGTTCAGTTCTAGTTCAGTTCTAGTTCAGTTCTAGTTCAGTTCTAGTTCAGTTCTAGTTCAGTTCTAGTTCAGTTCTAGTTCAGTTCTAGTTCAGTTCTAGTTCAGTTCTAGTTCAGTTCTAGTTCAGTTCTAGTTCAGTTCTAGTTCAGTTCTACTTCAGTTCTTGTTCAGTTCTACTTCAGTTCTTGTTCAGTTCTAATTTGCTTCTACAAATTCACTTGGAACTTATACGAAATCTTTACTCTTTTGTTTTTGTTTAAATCACTGATATTGAATAATAATGAATTATTTGTCCATAAACACCAATCAAAGTCGGACACCGATCAGAGTACCGTTTTCTAGCATTCCGTATACACTAGAGGATAAAATTGTGCCTGTGTAGCACATGGCAATTCCCAGCGCTTAGAAAGAAGACTTGATTATTCCGAATCACCTGCACCACACAATACATAACATTTTCGCCGAAGTATTGTTTTGTTTATTTTCATTTCATTACTCTATTTTATGGAAACATTAAATGTTTTATATTTTCCGTTCGCCATATACAGATCTTTTTTCTCTCCCTCTCGACGAATTGTATTTATCTAAAAAACTACCTACAATTTAGCCATATTTGAGATCATAAATATAATGATCGTTTCGTTTTTTTTTTTTTTTTTGTTTGTTTTTGTGTAACAACAATAATAACAACACAACTTTCCAACAACTCAAAACAAGCGGACTCCAAAAAAAAAAAAAAAAATCAAATCACAATCTATAACATTTAACAATTTCTCGAGTGATCACGTTCACGATTTGGTTTTTAATACAACAAAAATATTGTATTTAGAAAAAAACAAAAACTTTTTTGTTGCAAATATTGTTGCAGTTGTTTTATTTATATTTCAAACATCACCAATGACAATAACAGTAACAAAAGCAACTACAATAACAACATTAGCAATGCGAATCCTTTGAAAATATGCCGATCAAGTTTTTATCTATCTATCGAATGAGAAAAAAATTAAATAAATAAAATTCAGCACAACTAAACTCAACATAATCGTCATCATCAGCAGCAACATTTGCTAACAGCAACAACAATCTGAAGTATTAACGGCACCAATATGATTGTCATTGTTCAGTTCGTCCACTTTAGTATGACGATCATCAACAATGATCATAATGATGATAATGTTAATAATAAAGATAATGATCGTCATCATGATCATCGTCAACTTTGTCGTCATCATCAATGTCAACAAATAGCACCACTAAGCGATGGATATCGGCTACATTTTGATATCAAAAGATCATGTATATAAAATATGCCGCTTAGAGATGGATGGACTCTGGCTGTAGTTGTGAACTGTGGCAAAGACTTACAGAGGGAGCACAATCTTACTATGTAGAGGGAGCTTAACAAAAACCAAATGACACAAAAAACAATATATATATATATAAAGCAAAACAATCGTTACAAGTGCATCAATGGAGATTTTTTTATTTTTTTTTTGTTCTGAATATGTGTTTGTGTACAAAGGCAACGTTCGTCGTTTAGCTTGGTTGCAAACATTGATAAATTCTAATTGTTAAATTTAATTGCCATATCCGTTGCAAATATCTTTGCTATATAGTTATGACTTTTCGCAAAAAAACAAAACGAAATAATAATAAACTGCAAACCGAAAACGCTTTTGAAGCACACCACTTAGAAACTTGACCATATTGTGTATGACTTTAAAGCATAAGTACTTTGTTGGGTATATTTGGTGAGTCTTGAGATTTGCTACAATTTCGAGCTGAAACCTAAAATTGCTATCATAAGCTTTCTCTTAGAAGCTTGTCAACGAGATTCTATATTCTTATTGGGAGATGAATTAAACCAAACCGTGTATTAATGTCGTGTATGGGTTCCGTTAGATGAACCCAACCGTAAGAATATATGACTGACGAATGGTCAGTAATCTCTGTTCAATGTTGACATACGATCTTCATGATTCCGTTATCAAACATGGTAATTGGACAGTCAGGAATTCTTTGGAACTAAAGGACATGAAGAAGGATTAAGACTCTGTTGGCTTACTGATCACTGTTTGCTGTTTGGATTCATGTCATTGCTAATATAATAAATATTGTACAACTATGTAGTTTGGATTAATATTTCATTTATTATGTGGACTGCTTCAGAGATGTGTAGCTCTCAGATCAGATCAGACTTGTCATAAGTATCAGATGCTTTCTACTGATGGCGGAAGAATTGTAAACTCGTCCAGATTAAGGTGGATGATTCTTACATAATTACATCTGAATATACTGGAATCCTTTGGAGTATAACCTCACCATAGAAATGGTCTTATGGTGCATCTCTTACAATCTGCACTGCATTGTCCTAAAATTACCCAAATCTAAGATCAGTTAGCCAAAACCCTCATGACCAGATAAGCAGCACAATGTTAAACCATATTGCGCACCAAACACATTCAGAAATGCAACTCAATCTTTTAACACACCCGACCTTACCTCATAAGGAGATAAAGCTCTAAATTCAGTTTGTCTATCCGACATCACAAAAATGCTCTAGTGCCTCAATCTCTCTTTCAAGCGCTCAACAGCACATATAAGAATAGAGTAAATATCCGCCTTAAACATAAACGAATAAGTGTCCATAGGAATTCCCTCTTGAAAATAAGTAGCATTCCCCCACTTCGTTATTGCCACCCATTCCTCTGCTGGGTAAGTCGAACCAGTAAAAAGAACAATTGCAAAAATAATTGTTTAAAACAAGAGCTGTAGTTAAGAAAATTTATTAAGACAAATGAAACTTTTAATGATTGCTTTGAGCTTTAAACCAAGCTCAGTAAAACAAAAACCCAATAAGAAAACAATTCAAACACGTTAAGTACTCCAAGTACTTCAAAACAATTGTTGTGGCCACAATACAAAGCTAACGAATAACGAACAAATACAATATGAACCGAACTGTCTTTGATTGTTATTAAACATCTGAAAAATCTGATGTTAAATAAACTGACATATGGGTAAGAAGAACTTCTAGTTTTGGTAACATAACTTAAAATCTTGCTGTTTGGTTGTATATGTTTATTGTCTTTTTTCCGCAATTGCCAGCAGTAGTTGGTATTGGCTTGAGTTGCCTGCCAGGCAGTCAGCAAGGCAGCCAGCCAGCCTGCCAGCCACTAAGGCAAGTAAGCGCCAACCTGTTAAACACAATTGTCTCTTGGATATTTAAAGTATTATATCAATTTTTATTACCAGCATATATTTCATATTATTGAGTCGTTTAATAAATTTTCATTGTTAAAAACTAGGGAAACATCGATGTCGTCGCTCGGCTGTGTTCTCTCAGCATCACAGCACAGTGTTTGATGTATTCTAACGAGCAAAAGCTCCGCATCCAATCAAACCTGCAACCATCCAACTTACCGAAAACACTGATTATCATGAGAATATTTAAAAAGTGCAAAACAGTCATTTATGTATGAATGTGAGCTGGTTGATGTTCTGAAAAGTGCCGCTCTTTTTTTTCAATTTGATTTGAACGATTGGCATATATTTATTTGTGTATTTTTTTTATGATTATTGGCCATGAAGTTGTTAAAATAATTCTGTACACTTTGTGGTGGGTATGAATGTTGTGATTAAAATGTCATTGTGCTAGTGATATGTGAATTCAGTGAGGAGTTTAGGACGATTTTATGGAAATTAGCTGTGAATAATTACATGTAACTATTGTTTTATTGGAAGCAGCTTAAACCGTTGTGAGATTAATGTAAAGTGATTGTAGGATCAGATGGTTTTGAATGACTATTAAATACATCTCTCTATTGGATGTATACAATTCATTGTTATTTATTGTGACATAAGTTTTTGGATTGAACATAAGCGAATACATTCGGAGGGCTTAAAATATTTTGAAATCGCCCTCCCTCCAGACAAAGCCGAGAGAGTCCAGATCATGAAATGGGCTTGCACCAAGATATCTTAGTCTGCACATGTAGATCGGGGCAGTAATTAAAAGGTGTTTCTAATTACTGTCCCGATCTTATTTTAATTCAAACCCTTTCTAATGCTAGAGCATGACTAGACTATCTGAGTTCCGTCTCTTTTATTTGTCACTCACCAATAATTTTGGATACCTCTATGAACGTCTTTTGTGCTATAGTTTGGTCAAAGAGCCAAACGTTTGTCATTCCAGGTCATGCGGAAAGATGATGATCATGATTTACTGTTCTAAATGCAATTGAGAAGATAATGCTACCTTATTACATTGCAGTTGAGAGCCTTGATTGACGCAAGGCTGTTCACGTAAATATAAATGGTCTTCATTTCCAGATGTATCGGCAAAATCTTCAGCCTGCTAGAAAACAAAAGTCTAAGTTCTTCAAAGAAATCCGGACACAAAGCAAGTCTCTGTATTGGAACCGGCAGAGTACACTGAAACTGCATTACCCAAGAGGACTGACCCAATGATGGTCATGCTTCAGCCTAACTTTTTGAGCATTGTTGGAGTAGATATGATAGTCTAAGTAGATATGACAAATGAAAACATGGCCTACGATTGGCTGCTAAAAAAACAGAAGCGATATTTATCACAAGATATTGACAATGAGTAAAATAAAGTTATAAAAGGAATATACAAGGTGGCGCAAAAGTAATCCTCCTATCAGAAAATGCTATAAATTTTGCGATTGGCCCCTAATGTCAGTTCTGTTTTGACATTTGTGTAGTAAACACATGCGAAATACACGTTAATAAACAATGTTACGCTACACTGCTATAGAACGCGGAATATTGCTGACTATTTATTTGACCAATAATCGGTCGGTGACTTTGGCACAACGTGAATTTCGTCGCAGATTTCCTGGCCGTCCAACGCCTACTGGTGAAACACTGCGACGTTTAGCCGCTCGCCTCGAAGAGACTGGCACAACACGAGATGCTGCCAGGCGTGGCAGACCCCGGAGTAGCCGTTCTGCAGAGAGTATTGCTGCTGTAGCCGAGGATGTCATGGAAGCGCCGTCGACATCGACCAGACGACGTGCCGCGCAAATGGGTATCAGTCGATGGTCTTTACAGCGAATTTTGGTACAAGATTTGAAGATGTTTCCGTACAAAGTCCAGACGGTGCATCAGCTGTTAGCTGCTGCACCGTCGCGTTTAACATACGCTCAAGCCATCCTTAATCACCACCAAGAGGAAGATGATTTTTCATCAAAAATAATCATGAGTGATGAGGCCCATTTCCATCTTAGCGGGTACGTAAATAAGAAAAATTTACGCTTCTGGGGCACTGAAAATCCGCGTGTAACCCACGCGGAGTCATCAGACCTTCTTTCTTCGAAGACGTCGCGGGCCAAACGGTTGCTGTGAAAGGTGAGCGCTACATAGCAATGATCAACGAGTTCTTTTTGCCGCAACTTGATTAATTGGGATTGGAAAAAATGTGGTTCCAACAGGACGGTGCAACGGCACACACTACACGTGCCACAACCGATATGCTGAAGTATACATTTCCCGGGCGCCTAATCTCCCGTTTTGGCGATTTGCACTGGCCAGCGAGATCGCATGATTTGACCGCTCCAGACTTCTTTTTGTAGGGCTTTTTGAAGTCGCGGCTTTATGTCAACAAGCATCAGACTCTTGCAGCTCTTAAAGACAATATCCGTCAAGAATGTGAGGACCTATCGCCGGAAGTTTTGGCCAAAGTGATGGAAAATGCCATAAAAAGGGCTCAAATGACAATCAACTGTGGCGGCGGCCATTTACAAAATTAAAAGACCAAATAAAAATAATCCACAAGAAAAATCAAAGTTTTTAATTTTTTTTTAATTACAGCCAAAAAACAGGAAGTTTACTTTTGCGCCACCTTGTATCTATTTCACTAAGAGTCTACGATACCTTGCAGTTCTATTGAACAGTCTGTTTAACTTTAAAGATCACATTCATAATATTAGAGATAAAGCCATCAAGACTGCGAATACTCTTACAATGTTAATGGTCTAAAATATTCCACCAGGAGACTTACCAGCATTCGAAATGCCATATGCTGCACCAATCCTCTTGACAGCAATATTTGACCTCAACGCTTTAGTGCTGAGGTTATAAAACAATGATTAACAGGTATACATCTTATTGATCTCCTTATCATGGAGCGGACGGAAATGTAATAAAAACTAATGGTAGATTCAAATCGGAAAGAAACACAAACATCAGGTGAAGAGAGAAGCGAGAGTCAATCTTATAAGTAGATAACAACAACAATGATATTCAACATAAATAACTGGCTAACCCGAAAACATGGGAAAATTAACTATTACGTAATGCAAATAATGACAGGACATAGGAACTTTAAATCGTACCTGAATCGTTTCTAAATTATTGTGGATTATCCGAAGACAACGCAGAACACGTATGTTTTCATTGCAAAAACTGCGAAAATGTGAGAAACTCTCAGATGGATGTCAAACCTAATAATATAATGCAAGAGATGATTGAATGCGAATGGATGTGGAAACTGTGTAAAGAACTACAGGAGTTATCGAACATTTGAACTCCTTAGCTCGGAGAGTAGGGTTTCTATATTGATAATGACAAAATGTAACTAAACCACCCACCCCTATGAAATGCTACAATGTTACCAGGGTGTGTTGGGGAAGATATGGAGGTTCCATTGGATGATGGCGATACATCACTACGTTCTATTAAAAAAAAAAATCTGAAATGAATTTGATTGAGATATTGAGGAGATAACAACCCATATATTGCCAAAGATGATGTTACAAGTAAAAATAGCAAATATAATCTCTCGCGTCCGACCCTTAGGATTGCGTATCCAGGATATCATAGAGTACATTACGATTTATGTTTATGGACGTGATCTTCTATTGATTATTACCAACTGGAAATTGTCACAAAGATGGTTTTTTTTGTATTTTGGAATATTGAAAGCATTCTGATTTACTGAACAAATTTGATCAGTATCAACAGGATATGGCCAATATATTATTTCTAGTTTGAATCATAATAAAATTCTAAGACATTTCTGTGTGATTTTCAGTTTTTTTAACTAAACATCTTGCTAGGACACTCTTCTCTTCCGAACACACTTTGAAAGCGCAACACTCTCACACAAAACAATTAACTGGGACACGGATTGATGGTGATCCATGGCCAGCACTGTAAAGAATTTTTGTTTGATTACAAACGAAAATTTAACCTAAATTTCATAAACAACATCAACAACAATACAACCCTAATGCAAAATGTACTAATAGTTGTTAAATGTTGGTGGTGTTGTTGTTGGTGGTAAAAGTACTTTTTAAAATTACATCGTGATGTTAAACTAAATGAAAATTTTTCTTGACATTACAAAGCAGTCCAAAAGCAGGCAACCAGACAGGAAAGAAAAAAAAAAAGCCAACAACTTAAAAACACAAGAGCAAAAAAGCAACAAATACAACAAAACAAAAAAAAAACGGAGGTGCACAAAGTTCATAGCAATTTTCATATTGTTGTAGCTAGTGTGTTGTTGCAACAAAAGCTGCATAAACATCCAGAGTGTATCAACTGCAAATTAAGGTTGTTCTTATTATTATTGTTGCTGTTGATTTTGCTGTTTTCATAGCAGTTGTTTAATGCCGTTGTTATTGTTGTAGTTGTTGTTGTGATGGTAGTTGTTATTGAAGTTGTAGTTGCAGGCAACATCAACAAAGTACAAATCGCAAACAAGCGCCTCTAGTGACTTTTAAACAAGAACACCAACTACAACAGCTACAACAACTTCAAACATATCAACTTTAGTATCAGAAATTCTTAAAGGTTGGCTGTTTTATTATTTCTTTTTTTTTATTTTTTTTTTTGTGTTTTTCGTATTTTGTTTAATTTTTTTTTTTCAGTTTCCAACTTAAAATACGCGCGATCGCTCCAAATTTCAATAGTTGTATGTTGCCTCTTTGTTGCTGGCTGTTGTTGGTCAACATCGTGTGCAAGAAAATTAGTTTCATTTTGCTGTTTGTACCTTTATTTTTATAATTTCAGTCTGAAAAGAAAATAAAAAAAATAAAAAAACTAAATAAAACTGCAGAGAAAAAAAAAAAAAAAAAACGACCGAAACTAATCAAGTGCTAAAGCTAAATCCAATCGCTTTAATACAACAGCCACAAACCTACATACTTCAATATATAAACACGCTTACGTGGGTGGATTGATAAGTAAAACAAAGTTCATATCCATGACAAAGTACTCTGTGAAATTCAAGAGAAATAAGGATATTTATAATACTTCTAAAGCTATTTAACCAAATCAATCTCCAGGAGACAAAAAACTTAAACCTGTAATAAAATCCAAAAAAACATTTTGAAGATCGATATCATAAAATAAATTTAAAGGATGCAGTTGTGCAATGTATGGGAACCGCAATGTTTCGACCGATATATCCGTTACCATGTCTAATGCCCTTCTCTATGCAATTACCATAGGTACTTTAAAATTATGCTGACATTATGCTGAGAATGTCTTTCCAAATTCATATTATATGATCAATAACATTATCTTATATAGCTTGTGGGAACTATAAAACTATTAAGGAGTGAGATCGAAAAATTCTTAACATACATATATGTTAATAAAAATGAAACCACTAAATTTACAGTTTTATTTTTTTTATTTGATTGAAATTATTATTACAATTTTCCAAAAAAAAATATTTTTATAGTTTTAATCACTAGTGATGAAATTTTGAACCTTTTTCGGAAACCCTGTCACTTAGCTCGAACAGGCAGTCCATCTCCGCTTAAAATCTACCACAGTTTTGGACACCTTTTTTTGTGCTTTTCAATTCTCTTTTAACAAGAGTCCAATATCTCTCCACTGGCCTTAGCTCCCGGCAGTTTGGAGGATTTGCCTCTCTTGGTACAAATACCACATTATTGTTATTGTACCTCTCAAGACCTTTCTTACCATAGTGACAGGATGCGAAGTCAGGCCAAAAATAAGTGGACACATTATGAAGTCTTATGAAACATTCCTTTTGTAAACATTCCTTGATGTAAATTTCGGTATTTATAGAGTCCGTTGTAACAAATGTTTGGCTTCTTTTGCCGCAACTGCAAATTGCTTGCCATACCAAGAACTTTTTGGGAAATTTTGTTTGCTTTTGGGTCCTAAACTTTTCTTCAACATTGTGTTAAGTTGTGTTAAGAATTTTACGATCTCACTCCTTATTTGACAAATAAATTTAAAGGATGCAGTTGTGCAATGTATGGAACCGCAGTGTATCGTCCGATATATCTGCTACCATGTCTAATGCCCATCTGTATGCAATTCCCATCAAAATTTAAGTTCCTTTCTTATGATGAGGGTGTCGCAATCAACGAATCTCTTTCTCAATTTCATGTTATTGCTCGTGGGATCAATATAACTACTAAACACAAATTTTTAAACACTTGCAGCTTCAAGTGTTTCCCAAAATATCAACAAATATTGGTTTAGATCCAGCTCAATCTTGTGGCAAGAATAAAAGTAGTTTTCTTTTTTAAATATAAAATTTCCTTTTGTTTTCCTTGTTCTGAATTTGCTTTTAAAATCCTTTAACCAAACGAGTTGGTCTGGTAACTTGCGACCTTCAGCTTAACTGATTCAAGGAAAGTTTTTCAGGATTAGAAAGAACGAGTTGTTAAGGTATGTGACATCAATAGTTCTTCTTAATGATGATGAGTATGGGATATACCTTGAACTGTCTACACCAATATAAATATATTTAGATGAATCAAAATCCAGCGACTTCTGTGGTTTCAACGTGCGAGTTGATTTTGACAAATTTTGAGAAAAAGATCGCCCAGGCCAGCCAAACAAGTTTGAAGACCAAGAATTGGAAGCATTACTCCATGAAGATTTTTGTCAAACTCAACAAGAGCTTGCTGAATCATTGAGAGGTACTCAGCAATTCACAACGTTTACGAGCAGTAAACGTTGGCTACCACACGAATTGAAGCCGAGAGACCTTGAAAGACTAGTTTGTATGTCCGAAATGATGCCTGGACACTATACAAGTTTTTACAATAACCCAAAAGTGAAAGAGATCGTATGTGAAGCCCGGCCATCTAGCCGAATCGACACTAAAGCCAAAGCTAAGGTAACTCTATGTATTTGGTGGGAGAAAATGGTTCCTATCAAATCTGATTGTCCATGTATTATCAGGTGTTTCCTTCGGATAACCTGCGGGTTCCATTAAACCGCCGTTTGAGTGATATTATCTGGAGGCTTCCTCAATGTATGCCCAATCCAATTCCATTTACGTCGTCGAATTTCCTTTTTATTGGCAGTTGATTTCTGGTTGCCCATAATGTGACGTTGGATAAAGTGTTGGGCCAGAATACGTGTAAGATTTGCCTGAGACACCGGTTTATGAACACTAGGAGTGCATTTATTTTCTTATTGACAGAGTGCCATGTTTCGCATCTATACAAAACAACTGATTTTACACCAACGTCAAACTTTATTCAGCATTCCAAAGGATCCTCTAACATTTGTTATACGAGATTTTATATCATCACTTGCTCCACCACTGCTGGAAATAATGCTTTTCAACTAACAGAAAGAGTCTACAGCTTCCATCGATTTTTCATCTAGAAATATTGGTCGGATATTGACGGTATAATTGCTCATTATCTTGGTTTTTGCAATGATTATCCTAAGACCTGATTTAACTGTACACTAGCTCAGGTGCTATCATCTGCATAGTCTAGGTCTTCAGGTGTACCATGAAGACCCCATGTAATACAGGTGTTGTTGGTTGTTAAATTATTCATCATTGTGTAAAGCGAGAGAACACAGCCCTGACGGACACCAGTCTGGATAATTATATTGGCGCTTAATTGGTTCTCATAAATGATCCGACAACTTGCGCCATTGTACAGCTCTTTGATTACTTTCGCCGGCACTTCTTTTCTTTCCAGTGCCCCAGATTGCTCTATGGTTTAATTTATTTAAGGTTTTTTCGAAATGAATGAAGCATATGTATAAAGGAGTCTTCCACGCGATTGCTCACGTTATCAATGCGTGAACTTCTAGCTCTAAATCCTGCTTGCTCCTGCCTTAGGTTAGATACTATAATCTATAATTCTGACAGCCTATTGTTGATTATGTGGGCAATATTGTGTTGATCATGTGGAGCAAAGTTATTGCTCTCCAGTTCTTGCACTGAAATAAGTTACCCGTTTTAGGGAGGAGAGTAACGGTACCTTCATTTAACTCATGTGGCAGCTTTTCAGTTGTCCCAAATTAGCTACATATTCTGTCCTGTCCCATTGGCATCTTTGACAGCAGTTCCACATAGTAGTCCTGCCATATACGAATTTTTTCATCCTTTGAAGTTATTAATTCCCCGTTCTTATCCTCAAGAAATTTAGTTTTTGCGAATTTCGCCCTGTTTAGCTTACGAATAAAGTTGAACAGGTCCCTGCTACGATAGATGGCTGCCGCCACATGTGCCTGTACTCGTTGGATTATAGTTTAGTGTCAAGCATCTAAAAGCAACCTATAGTCAAATCATTTATTTCATCGGATGGTATGTGTTATCTTTTTCTCGGAAGTAAAACAATCGCATTGTATTCACTAACTATTTTTAGCCAACTAACTATAGTTTACAGATTGAGCTAAATAATTCAGCTTGTCGAATTATCTCCTAGTTATTATTAAAATCCCAAAAAATTAAAAATCTAGAAAACTTTCATTCCACAGTGAGCAAAGGCTATTTCATTAGCTTTAAAACTGATCAGTGTAACTTCAGCCTGCACCCACTCAAATAAGCACTTCGTTCGTCTTCTGTTTTCAAATATTCAAGGTATGAGTTTACTGTTGGCCCAGCCATTCATTCAATGTATTGCCGAGTGTATTAAAAGATAAGACCCTGCAATAACAGCAACAACAAGAGCAACCCAAAAACAGAACGTTAACTGCATTAAGAGTTTTAAGTTATTTAAACTTTTTTTTTTTTTTTGTAAGTCTTTCGTTCATTTTCTTAATCGCTGGTATAAACTGAAGGGCAACTATAATGTCTGTTAAGTTTGTTTGGCTCTGTTTTTTTTTTTTTTTTTTATATAATTTTCTGATTGTATATATTGGCAACGCCATTTTTTTGCTGCTTTTTTATAATTTGCAATTTCATCGTATTATGATCAGGGCAACAATTTTGTTTCTGTTGTAAACAAAAATTGTACTTTCATGTACAAAATAATATTAGTTGGGATGAACAAAAAAATAAATGAATGTTTTAAATTTATGGCCAAACTACTAGTTGTTGTAACGGAAATGTTTTGGTTTTTTTGTTTTGGAAATTTCATTAAGCGCCTCAGAGTTTGGGTAAAGTAAGATAATTTGAGGGAAAATAATTGAAACTTATTATATGAAGGGAAGTTATTAGCTTAAGTTTACTAAATCCTCAAAGCATATTAATATTATAATAACTAATCATCGTTATATTTCTTGTAACAATAGGTTTCGTTACTTTTAAATTGGTGTTAGCAGTAACTTAAATTAAATTGTAGTTTATTCTTATATGGATTACAGTTCTGCATTTCTAAGGACCCTCTTAAATCATATTACTCATACCAACAATGACAAAGGCTACACCATTTGGTCTTTAAAGAAGTTTGGTTAAAAACAAACTTTTTCTCTAGCTGATGTTGCTGCTGCTCCTGTTGTTTGTCAACAATGTAGCCAATTGTGCTGTATGTCAAATCAAAATGAAAAACAGAAAATACAGAAATACAGAAAATAATAAAAAAAAAAAATAAAATGAAATGTAAATAAAAACCACAACAAGTTTAAAACCGCTGTTAAATACAAATGCTACTACTATTCGTATACCAAGCTCACCATTCATACTTACATACAGCCAACAATAGAATACTGCATGCAGCAGCTTCTCTACTGGTTTTCAGTTTGTTTAAGCTACAGAACTTCCGTTTCCTGTTTTCTTCAACAAAAATCCAACATCAACTTTTGCTGACCAAATGAAAACAAAGAGAGGGTAATGTTGTCATATAAATGCAAAGATGCAGACAAAATAGAAAAATTAAATTGAAAATATGAGAAGAAAAATAGAAAAAAAAAAATAAAATCCTTAGACAAGTTGTGGTTAAAACAGCTTAGTTTCTTTTTATAAAGGCGATCTCGTAGTAAAAAGGACACACTGTACAAGAGATTCCAGCAAAATGTTACATTGTGGGTAAACTTGCATTTGGATTATATTTAACTCTTTTGGTCTAAAATGATGACCAAATGCATCAGCTGTTTATGATGGTATTTGCTGAAATAAAAATAAACAACCACAATATGAAAACATGCTTTAGTACAGTTAAATAATTTAATAAATATTTTGAAAATCAATGTGTTCTTAGGAACATTTATGATTGAATATGTTACAATCTTGTATATGATATAAAAAATTTGAAAATTAAATATTTTTTTTTTTTCATTTGTTAGAAAAACTTCCTTTGCTTCGGACAAATCTCAGTAGATATTTGGTTTTATTTGATGTTGTTTGGTCTTACAGAATATTTGTAAGAGTAAACAACCCACAGTGGTATAGAAAAAAAGAGGGAAATAAATCTGTAACTTCTAAATCCTTAGACCGATTTGAATGAAATTTGACGTGCGCAAAGAAAAAGTGCCCATAATTATGAAAAACACATAAGGTAGACAAACATGTTATATATCAATGAATAGGGAATTTTGTCTATTTTTCAAATATATATATAACTTTTTACAACTAAAAAATTCATGGAATACTTTTTGAAAAATATGAAAAAAAAACTCGTTTTTTTTTGAGTTTTTGCAAAAATACAATATTTCAAATAGAAATTAAATTTTTATTTATGAATATTTTTTAATCAAATTTTACAGTTATATAGATTTATCTATTGAAAATGGAAAAATAAAAACAAATTTTGAAATTTGTAATCAAGAATCCCACAATTCCTAAAAAATGTGTTGAAAAACTTTTTGGTTATAATATCCACACCAGAGATGGGATTATCGTAACCCTTCACAAAATAATTAAGAACATATTTGGCCATCTAAAATGAGTTACTTTATTTTGATATCAACTATGCGATTTGAGAATTTTTGTCCTAATTATAAATTTTACATGAAAAATTTACGTTTTTTGGATTGAGGTGGTCCCCTCGGTATCAAAAAATTTCAAATTTTTTTTTATTTAAAATATTTAGTGTGAAGTTTGCTTTTCAAAAAGTATAAATTCCTAATACATCTTCTTAGAAATTTGTTAGATAACTTAAAAAGAAAAAAGTACTTTTTTCCAAAAACTACCGAAAAATCATTTTTATTCATATTTAAATTCAAATGCATATAACTTTGGAGTCTGTCACGTTTTTAAAACATTTCTTTTTTTGTTTGATATATACATTTGCTGTTAGACCATATGGGAAATATTTGGACCAGCTGTTATCAAAAAATTGCTGAGGGGTTGGTAAAAATGTTGCAAATTTTATTTTCAAATGCCAATTTGGTTTGGATAATTGGTAGCGGGGTTTTTTGTAGTGCTCGACGAGGAGATTTTGAATTCGGAACACAGACGAAGAATTAGGATCGTTTTAAAAATTGGAAATACGTGTCCTACTTTGGTGACCCCTGGCCGCACTCTTAGTGGCCCATGCGGTTAAAATTCGACAACATTTTGCGCATGTCAAATTTCAATCAAATTGGACCAGGGGTTTAGAAGTTACAGATTTATATTCCTCTTTTTTTTCTACACCACTGTGCAACGGATGCCATCATTAAATCATGTCCCTTACCAGTAAACATTCGAACGATCGGAAATGGATAGTGTGGAATATGCAGTTGTATCAAAGGTTTTAAAATAATGACAACTGCTTTATATTAAAACAAAACAGAAATCGGGCAGAAATTTACTCCAGATGTGCTACAAATTTTAAATTGTGTGAGTTATGGATCTATTCTTTGGAACCAATTAGGCAACATGCAGATCGCAACATTAGTAATTTCTTCATTCATTTTGTTGATGAGCTGGTCTAACCAACAATGTTGCCAAAAATGACATGAACAATAAGCGTTTGCTATCTATTATGCCAAGATTTTGGAGAAGACTATTTACGTAAAATATGAAGCAATCACAACTTGAGCCAGTGGATACAACCGAGTCACTTGAGGCACTTACATATGTCTTTATGGCGGTCCACTAATGTAAATTATGCTTACAGACGAAGATTAATCCTTGACATTCTTTAAAAATTTTTGCAAAACCCTATGGAAAAAGTTAAAGAATTTCAAATGATTAAGTGGCATCAGGTCTTAAGTTGATGTTTTAGGAGTGCAGCTCAGGGTTACATACGAGAGGCCACGATGTAACACACAGCATCAAATCCATTGACCACAGTCTTCACTTACCCTCTCCGATACAGCCACAATACTCTCCTCACTGAAAGTGGTCTATTCGTTCGAAATACTTTACTCACAGAACGCATATTTTCGTAATTCAGCTGAATAATATCAGTCTTTCCGTAATGAACAGTACTGAAAAAAAAGTAAAAAATCCCTCTATATGAAATTATAACAACTTTAAACAAATTATAATAAATTTAAAAAAATCAAAAGCAATTGTATAACAATTATCTGCTTTTTATGTACTTTATCAGCACTATGTGAAAAATTAACAAGTAAGAGAGCTATATTCGGCTGTGCCGAATCTTATATACCCTTCACCAAATTATACTTTAAAATAATTTTTTTTTTTTCAAAATTTAAAAATTTTTTTTTTTCAAAATTGTTTTTCAAAATTTAAAAAATAATAATTTTTTTTCAAAATTGTTTTCAAAAAAATTTTTTTTTAGAAATAGTTTTTTAAATTTTTTTTTCAAAATTTTTTTTAATTTTTAAATTTACTAGTGAAAATATGACAAAAAATTTGTTGGTAAAAAAAAAATCGGGTTAAAAATATTTTTCCCGATTTTGACCCATTGTCCTAATTACTATCGCTGCAATGAACTTTAAAATATCTATCATTAAATATCCATATTGTCTATATTAATGACTTAGTAATCCAGATATAGATCAAAAATAGACCAAAAATCGAGGTTGTCCCGGTTTTTTCCTTATATCTCAGCCATTTGTGTGGACAATTTTCTCGATTTTAAATAGCAACCGAGCCGGAAGAATTCTCGATATATTGATGTATGAATTAAGTATGTAAGTAATTTGGGGTTTTCAGAAAATTGACTTCAACAGACAGACAGACAGACTGACATGGCTTAATCGACTCCGCTGTCTATTAGGATCCAGAATATATATACTTTATAGGGTCGGAAAATTGTATTGGGGAAATTCCAAACGGAATGACAAACTTATATATACCTTTCTCACGAAGGTGAAGGGTATAATAATACAATATAATAGATGTTGTTGACTTCTGTACATATTCTTCGAATATTTTCAACATTTATAAAGTTTGATCCATGGAACTCCAATTATTGTTGGAGTTCCATGGCTGTACCGAATCTTGTTAATCCATATCCATATAAATGTCTTTGTAAGTTTGTTTATTTGTTGGTTTGTTTGAGCATCATGCCTAAACGGCTAAATCGATTTTATTGAAATTTGGAACGTATATAGATCTTTACTTGGAAGCATCAATAGGCTATAACTTTTTTCAATACTTTTACCAGAAAGGCATAAACAGGGGGAAAAACTGGTAAAATGGGTACCTTTAGTTCTTGAACAATAATTACTTAACGGCTGAACAGATTTTTACTACGACAGGGGTAGCGAAGCGCACCGGGTCAAGCTAGTATTATAGGGTTATAGGACCAATTAAATCTCTTTGCGATCCTCACAAAAGCTGGTACAAATATATAACTTCTTTATGTCCAATTTCATCACGATATTAATTATTATAAGACTATTATAAATGTTCAAGTCATTTTCTGAGTAGAACCTTGTATGGGAACCAGGAACTGTCACCATACTTTACAGTATAATTTCGTATTACTTAGAACTAATTTGTGCAAAATTTTATCAGGATTACCGGGTAATCATTATATTTATGACTGCCCACACAGTATTGAGGGGGGACATTTGTATGGGGGCTAGGTGAAATCATTGACCGATATTGCCCAGTTTCAATTCTGCTTTTGTTTGTGTCCTATCTTGTTTTCAGCAGACAGACAGATGGGCGGACGAACATAACTAAATTGTCTTAGTGTATGTCTACTACAAATACTTTGATGTGCTTCAAACGGAATGACAAAATCAATACACCCCCCTTCTTTTTTGGTGGTGGGTATAAAAATACCATAGAATTAATAGGATTTGTGTCTGGACAACGAAGTTTTAGAATGCAAAATATTAGGCATAGTTATTGTTCGTATGAAGTTTTTCCTATATACGCATTGTATACTTACAACTGCGCTACCATATTTTTATTCAGGAAATCTCTTTATGTTAATAAAGTGTACATGCTGAGGGACATACGTGGTAATTACATAATGTAAAAACTACTACAAGTATCCTGTCTTGTACAGTATATTACAACAAGACGAATATCACCCATACCTGATGATACGAGTTATTCTGGATGAATTTAGGTAAAATCCCTAGTACACCCTCAGAAGCCGATTGCAACTATTGTCCTTTTCTTGATAAGAGCTCACATGCACTACGTAATCTAACCCACGTTACTTTATCATATAGACTAAAGATGAACACATTATAAAGGAGAAAGGAACTAATATACTTTTGTTAATGATGTAATGTGAATCCGACGTCAATTATTTATGTAATTTACCTGTATTGTGGGGCTTGAACTTATTCCAATGAACCAAGTTAAATAACTTCTAAATGTTTAATTCATGTGACCTAAACTTTTGCTTATCATTAGCTTAAAAGCTTAAGCCTAGCTAAAACCTTCTACACTAATTTAGTAAAATCATAAAAAAATATTTTATCAAGCATTTTACTTAAATACACTTCAAAAAATCCCCAACATGACAGACATTTTTTAGAAACGATAAGAAATGCAGAATATTTTGGTCTTTCAAAAAAGTCCTTTTCACAGCAGCAGCAGTGAAAAAGGAAGGAAAAATTTTACGCACATAGAACACACATAAAAGTTGCCATGTTTTGTAAAGTAAATAACTAAAATTTCTAAAAATGTTGGGTTTTTTCTTTCTTATGTATGTTGCAACCATTGTTGCCGCCATTTATGCGCCGCCATGACATGCACTTAAAATCAGCAAAAAATAAAAAAAAAAAAAGAGAAGAATTATACGAAAATCATATACAATTGCACACTGCATGATGGCATTTGAATGTGAATATGAATACAAATGTTGTTCTATGTATATGGTGGACTGAGTCTGACTCCAAACTACTACTGCTAGTACTATCGGTGCTAGCGATAGGGACGTTGAGCAGCAGTAACAGCAAGAACAATGTTGATGTTGTTGTTTGATGATGATGATGACTGTGAGACACGCAACATTTGAAATTTTGAGTTGTGGCGGTAGGCCAAAATGCAACAACAACAGCAATGGAACAAAAAAGAAAAGCAGCTAGCACCCAGTAACATATATACATTTATACATACTTATATACTAGGGTGGTCATTCGAATAAATATTATTCGAATAATCGAGAAAAAAAAAATAATTTTTATTCGATTGAACAAAATTGTTCAGTTTACAATAAAAAATTATTCGATCAATAATTGTCGAATAATCGAATACTCGAATAAAGTTATTGTCAATCTAAAATTTTCAAAAATAGTTTAAATAGGCAGAATCGTATTTCCACATTTATTATACCCTTCACCTTCGTGAGAAGGGTATATATAAGTTTGTAATTTTCCGACCCTATAAAGTATATATATTCTGGATCCTTATATATAGCGGAGTCGATTTAGCCATGTCCGTCTGTCTGTTCGCCTGTCTGTTGAAATCAATTTTCTGAAGACCCCAGATATCTTCGGGATCCAAATCTTCAATAATTCTCTCAGACATGTTTTCGAGAAGTTTTCTATTTAAAATCAGCAAAATCCGTCATAATAACGGAGATATGAGCAAAAATCCGAGACAACCTCTTTTTTTGGCCTATTTTTTTATCTATATCTCGATTACTAAGTCATAAGTATAGACAATATGGATATATAATGATAGATATTTCAAAGTCCATTGCAACGATGTATATAACGCTATAGTAAGTTGGACCTACAATGTGTCAAAATCGGGAAAAATATTTTTTAAACCGAATTTTTTTTTTCACAAAAAACTTTTTTTGTCATAAATTTTTTTCACTAAGAAATTAAAAAAAAAATTAAAATTAAAAAAATTGGAAAAAAATTTAAAAAACAGTTTCGAAAAAAAAATTTTTAAAAAATTAAAAAAAAAATTTTTAATTTTATTTTAAAGTATAATTTGGTGAAGGGTATATAAGATTCGACAGAGCCGAATACAGCTCTCTTACTTGTTTTTTATTGATTTAAGATTAAGATCTCATTATTATAATGTTATCAAACTTAACTGAAACACGACACATTTTTCACAATTTTAAAGAAAACTTGGCTCATAAATCAGGCTGAATTTTACCGATGGCATGGGTTATATTAACTTGGTTTGTGGCTTATTCGCTTAGATATGCGACTTAAGAACACCCCACAAGAAAAAGTCTAACGGAGTCAAATCGCACAATCTCGGTGGCCAGCTCATATCATCTCCTCGTGAGTTGACCATGCCCTCAAATCGCTTGTGCAGAATGTTCAATGTGACATGCAGCACCGTCCTATTGAAATCACATGTCGTTGGTGTCCATATCATCCAATTCAGACCACAAAAAGTTTGTAATCAACGACCTATAGCAGTCACCATTGACGGTGATGGTCTGGCCAACTTCGTTCTCAAATAAATATGGACCGATGACGCCTACGATGACGTAATACACGTTTGGTGTGTGACCTTTTCGGGATGCATTGGACGGACGCTCTTTAATATCATATGGATTGTATCGTCCCAAATTCGAATTTTTTTTTTTTCATTCATCCAAAAATGGGCCCCCATCATCATATCGGCGAAGCAGGCGGACCGTACCCGAACATAAACGCCATTTTTTTAACCTCCACCACCAAATCTGATGAATGAGGGTATACATAAGTTGTCAGTCCGCGTGTAACATTGAAAAATATTCACCTGACACCCAACAAAGATATCATTGATCCTTATGAAATTCTATTTCCATTGAGCTGTCTTTCTGTGTAAAACACTCTCACGTCCAAAATGCATAAGCGAAATTAATGAAATTTATACCAACATGTCTATAATTTTTGTAAGTAGTTTGGTATTAAAATCAGCAAAATCGAATTAGTAGAACCAGAGAATAATAAAATCTTTTATTCGATTAAAATTAAACTCGAATAATTGACTAATATATACAGTTGCAAACAACGACAAAACATAGTGCATGTATGTATGGATGCATGTGAATGTGAATGTGTGTGTGTGTATGTTGATGCAACAAAAGTATGTTTTGCAGTTCGCCTCTACAAGAAGGTGCTTTACATATTTCGCTTCAACCATAGTTAAGTTTCAGTTCAGCCATGTTATGTGATACATGCATGTTTAAGCAAACTTTAAAAAAAAAAACAGCAAAAAAGGAAAAAATACCACACAAGGAAACAAATATGTACTAACATTCTTTATCATCCAGCAAACACCAACAACAAAACAAAATTACGAATCCGAAAACAGCTACAATAAGTAGAAATTTAATATGCGGTGGTAACGAATCATATAAGCCCACCACCAACAAAACGCCAATGAGTTCAGAAGTATTTTGTCAGTCTTATATAAATAGTATAATACGCCTTCTACATCTACGTAGGTCATTTTGGTGTTACATCGAAAATAGTTTGGAAACCTATTGAGGAATTGAAATATTTCCACCAAAAATTTCTTGTGTGTTCAAACGATTTGATAACCTCAATATACCGCTCTTTCTTATACTGGTGGGTTTTAAAAATGAAATGAAAGGGTTTTTATTTGAAACGGCGCTAAAAGTTTTCAAACTTGCAAATGTATGAATATTTTCAGTTGTGTTTAATTTTGTAATTTTTTGTTGTTCCTACTTCTTGTGATGTTTCTGTACAGTTTGGTATTTGTGAACATGTCTCGTAATCTTATACGAATTTAGCAACAAACATACACAGCCATGCACCACCGTTGCAGCCCTCCTCACTGCGACATAAAGTGTTTGTTTGGTTTAGGCGAAACTAAAGCTTATCGCATGCAAAAAGCTAAATTTGCAAACGCATTTCGTAATGACGTTATAAACTGAAATTTTGTACTTTTCGAGAAGTATAGCTGCTGGTGCTGAGTAGGAAGTGAGCGCAAAAAAAAGAAAGGGGTTTGAGAAACACAAAAAAATACCATCTAAGTTATTACAACTTGAGGCGTCACTAGCTGCCATGTTTAACTGCCATAACATGTTTTAATGTCGTTGATTGTAGTTGGCACAGAACAACAAAGGTCTCCTTATTTTGTACCAATCACACTTAGTTTCTTTGTATTTCATGTATTTGAAAGCTACCACTTTGTACTTTGTGCAAGAAAGTCAACCATTTTGAAAGAAATGTCTAGAAGAAATATAATTTTTGGAAGCTTGTGCAATTGCTAAAGTGTTCAATATCGTGATTTGATTTGAATTTTTAGCAACTGCAGAATGATATCCTTTGGTATTGGCGCCACGTAACCAGATTTCATCATCCTAGGGATCTCCCATGTTTGAATTATTGCTACTTTTTAAAATCGATCGTTGCTGTTTGCAGTTGGCCTTGTAGCATATTGATGCATGTCCTGTATACTTGAACGATGCCGCAGGACTCAAAAGTGTTCTTACACAGAGCTAACAGATTCATTGTGAGAACTGTTTCTACACGCAGAAAGAAAAATACAGTTGTGCATGTTTACTGTAACAATTTCAACATTTTTTTATGTTTTTTAACAATGTTATAGTCACAGTAATTATTTATATGATTGTGGTAACTATAATATGGTTAATTTACGATTCACATGATTGTACAATGTTGCTCTTGCTTATGGATATCATAATCTGAGAACAACATATTATGATAAAATTATTCATCATCAAAATGGTTGTCACAAACATATACTTGTTTACTGTAACCATATATATGGTTGATACAATCATGTGAATCGAAGATTAGCCACATTATTGTTACCACAATCATATAAATAGTTACTGTGACTATAATATTGTTAAAAATGTTGAAATGATTACAGCAAACATGCACAAATGTTGAAAGGGTTACTGTAAACATGCACATGGTTGTCACAAACATGTACTTGTTGACTGTAACCATATATATGGTTGATACAATCATGTGAATAGCAAATTAACCATATAATTGTTACCGCATTCATATACATTTTTACTGTGACTATAATATTGTTAAAAAAAAACTTATAAACATTTTGAAATGGTTATGTTTACAGTAAACATGCAGAACAATATTTCTTTCTGCGTACAGGGAGTCATTAAGCCATAATCATTATTATTAAATATTAGCTGATCATCTTATGAAAAAACATTTGAGCTATTCATCTTGATAGCGATACTAACATAACATATTCTTGTTATGGGTTGTAATAAATTCCATCCCTTTAATCGAGAGGCCAAAAATTCTGCCTGATGTTTGAATAAATTTAAGTCACGTAACAAATCATTGAGATCTTTTTGAAATAGCAGATTTGACTCATTAGATGAGAAAGTTTCTTGAAATTCAGTGTCTTATGAATAGTTTTTGATTGCTTCTGTCGTAGCTGACCGATCGGAACTTAGAGCAGATGTTGATTTTATACTTTTCTTTCTGCTTGTACATGTAGGGGTATTTTAAATCTTCACATATTGCAGCACTGGCTGTGACACAAAAACTAGACCAATTAAAAAATAGTAACTACATTTCTTGCTACAAAATTTTTTTGGAAACCAGCCACAAGTACCATATAAAATTCGATTGGCAACAAATTCGGTTGTGAGTACAAATCAGTTTTCTCTGTATAATATTTATTTGGATTTTTCTCAATTTCAACTTGATAAAATAGCTATACTCAGCACCCAAACATGATCGATTCCTTGTTTTGATGGGTAAAAGTACAGAAATATGCCGAGGACAATTGTTTTAAAAATTTTAACGCATCAGAGTCAACCAGCCAGAAAACTTTGTAATTTTTCAACCAAAAGTTTTCGATTTCAATTTTTCAACCAAAAGTTTTCGATTTCAACTGATGCAAACTCCAGTTTTAGAGCACCAGTTATATATTCTTTTCAATTATTTATTTTTGGAATATATCAGGTATTTTATCAGACAGACATAATAAAAGGAGTTGAAAGAAAAATTTTTGTTTTCCCCTGAATGGTTATACGGTGTAAAGTAATATCAACAAACAACAATCCACTAGTATAGTAATTTTCAATAACAGTGCTTGCAGAAAGCGCCTTGTTAAGAAATGCACTGTTTTGTGTTTTTGACACTAGTTTAAAGAAAACAAGTAAGAGAGTGTAGTAAACGATTGCCATCTAAAAAATTTTTTTTATAAATTTGTTAAAGATTTTGATTTTAATATGAAAATCCATATTATTGTTAAAATTTCTCATTGTTGTTAAAATTTTTCAAATTATTATATTTTTTTTTATTATTATGCATGCTGTTATTATTGTTATTATCATCAGATTCCTAAAGAGATTTTATTATTAAGTTTAGCAACATGTTGCGAAAGATTCTCTTATGAATCCGAGATTCATACAAATCAAAGTTTGTCAACTTAGTAAAGACCTGAACCTTTTTGTTATAAATATCAACAACATTGTTGATATATTTTGTACATAATTTATTTATTTAATTTCTACAACAAATACTATCAATGACATTGTTGTATAGATTATTGCTGATTATTTTATATATTTTAAAATTTTCTTTTGTATGACATTTGCTATTATCATAATTGTTTGACAATTCATCGTAATGTTACCAATGTTGGTTCAAAAGGGAAAAATATGTAAATAATAGTAGTAGATTGGTACTTGATTTTAATCGTTACTTGAGTAGGGTTATTTCGAGTATTCTACTCGCAGCCACGCCCATACGAAGCATAGCGACGAACATTTCATCGTTAGTAACTCCATATTGAACTTCCTTTTTCTTGAATCTTCTGAACTGAACAAACGTGTTCTGAAATAGTAATATAAAAATTCTGAAAATAAATACGTCATCATTTTGTGGTAAATTTAAAACTGTTAAAATTTAAAGTATTTTAAACAAATTAAAAGGTAATGTGAGTATATTTCTTTAAAAAGTTTCCAATTTTATTAAAATTCAATGGAAATTTTTATTAGCTCTATCTCGACGAAGCTTCATAGCTCTCTGAACACGTTGCCCCTGTGGATTCAGAAAAGGACCACACATTTCATCATCCTAATGCCTTGTCTTTTGGTTAATTGAAATTATTACGCATAATTCTAATCGAAACGATTCCAAGACCATAAAAGTACTCGGATGAGAGATTGCAAATCTTCATTAGCCCACAAGTGTGTAAATTCAATTCATGGAAGATCATTTTGGAACCCTATTGAGCCAATAATTCTGCTTCTTTGATTTTCAAAATTGTAAATTTTCAATCTAGTATGAAGACCATTGATGTGGTCTTCATACCATCTCCAACTAATCTTTACCCAACACTCGTCAAGTAATGTCATCATACTTTTCATCCAACGTCATCCTGATCCTCGTCTAATGTCATCCTTATCGTATGGAACAAATCATAAAGTCTGATAATAATCGATGAAGGCAAATGCGTATAAAAGAAAGAGGATAAAAATGTCAAATAGTCAAGACGATACATGCAATAAGTGAAAACAAGAAAATAAATGGTTAATTTGATCAGTGATAAGTAATTAGTAAAATTTGAAAAGTGAAAAAATAAGTAAATTAAGTTTAAAATTGGAAAATCGTAAAGAATTTAGATAATGCTAAAGATTTAAAGTAATTTAAATTAAATTTTGAAAAGTTTCAAAAGCTTAAAATTAATATTGCACAAATGATGTAAATGAAAAGAAAATGTGTGTAAGAAAATAAATAGTGTAAGTTAATATTTAAGTAAATTTTGTTTAATTCAAGTGCCAATTATCATTAGCGCGTTAAAATCTAAAATTTCTTAAATCTATAAAATATAATTAAAATCTTTAAAAATATAAAACAATAAGTAAAATGAATAACACCTAAAACTAATTAACAAAAACAATATCACAAATTACAACAAAAATTCCATACGAATATGCAAGAACATCATCATCATTAACATAATAAGCATAAGCAAAAACATCATCATTAAGTTCAACCAATGCAGTTCGCTGAGGCCTCATCGTTCTTCTTCAAATGGTTGGTGAGTTACAAAAACAATTTCTTTATTTAAAATTTTGATTTGATTTTGCATATTATTTGATTTATAAAATACGAATCAAGGAAAAACAAGTACATGCAAATATGACGTCATCATTAGAGCAATATTAAGAACAAACATAAGTATTCTGCTTTTTCTTCTTATTTGTTAATTTATTTAATTGAAATTTTTTATATTGTTACTATTTGCTATGTTGTACTTTTTATTCCTTTATTCATTGTTAACTATATTCGTAAACATTGGTGTGATATTTGATCCGTAATCGTATCGGGAAAACGTTTATATATTCGGTTTTATAATTTTCGAGTTATCTTGTTAGAATTTTGAAATCTTTTTTAATTGGCACTTTATTGTTATAATTTATTAGATTTAATCAATTTTACTAGCGTAAAATTTATATTTTTCTTGTTAATATTTCATTGTTGTTATTTACATAAGATTTAGGAAATCATTTCAATATTTAAATTATGGAAATATATTCTAGATCATGTAATTTTTCATTCACATACATATAGTTTGAAATGTTTATAATAAATTTTTATATTGAATTCTAAGATTCTGAAATATGAATTGCTAAATTGAAGACTTTTCTTTCCTGTATGGCTTGATAAAGCGTTAGGGTAGCTAATCGTGGGTTCCTAAGATTGTAAATTTAGTGCTGTTTAGGAATTAGGTAGGTGTGGGTAACGATGCACCGATCTCAGAACATCTAAGAGATCAATTTAAGAAAATATGTGTTCAATAACTTGTTTTAGAGTCATTCTCATCAAACCATAGTTTGGGGCTTGCTTTGATTGTACGCTATGGTTTATCTGGTCCTGTTTAACGTAGTTTTTTTTTTAGCTTTTTTCATTTAATTAGGGAGTCTATATAAAAGACTTTGTAATTGTATTGGGGCAGGACGAAAGGGGACAAGAACCACCCCATACCCGGCTGATCGCTAGCGATTTTAAGGCTCCCGCGTCCTTAATCGTGTTGTCTTTATAGTGAGATTTTCTTTTGATTATTTCTAGGAAAATATTCCAAACTTAAGTGTTACAATTGTTGGTAATTTATATTACTGATAAATGATTACATTTTCATTACATTACATAAAATAAAATGGCGCCCAACGTGGGGCCAAAAATGTTCCTACAATATGGTTCATTTTTGGTTCTGAATCTTGTTTTATTAACTTTTTAGATGTCATTATTAGCTTGGTGTTTAATAGTTTTGTTTTTGGGATTTGTTCATAAGAATAAAGGTGTACACTTTTATGGATTTTTAGATATTTGAGTGACCGAAGATCGAATAATCTAACCGATTAGTCTCTGCACATTCCTTTCTTATGATCTTTATCTAATTTCAAAATTTATTGATCACTTATGCGTGATTGTGTAAAATTTTTCATTCATATATTTTTGTAGCTAAGCTATCAGCCACTAGGATTATCTAGGAATATGTTAATTTGGCAAAGTGCTAATCAACATCCAGTAATTTTTAGTTAGTGTTATTAGTCAAGACCTTAAACAATGCTGGTTTGTTACAACTCTATTTGAATTTTAATTTATACCAATTTTCCATAGACCTTTTTGTATAACCACTTATTGAACATATTTTAATATTTATTTACTTAACAACCTATCACCATACAGGAAGAAAAACTATTTATAAAAACTTACTTAAAATTTTATATTTTGAAAGAGTTGTAAAACTTTCATATTGTTTCACAATTTAGTGTGATAACTGAATTGATTTCTTTTACTTTTAATTATTTCAATTGATTTTTTTTTATTATTTGTGAGTCAATATGCCTCTTGAACATTCACCCAATCGTAGTGAGGAGCAATCTCAAGATCAGGCTCAAAATAATCCACCTCCTTCTCCTTCTAATGCTCAGGCAACAGTTCCAAATGGTTCTGATCCTATTTGTCACATCTGTTCAGAAGTAATGAACGAAAAGATTTCGTGTCTTTTAATTGTGCGTTGTAATCACCTTTTTCACAGGGCCTGTATTGAAAATCACTTGGAAAAAGATTTAAAATGTCCAATTTGTCAGTTACCATGTGAATTATCTGATTTAAAGCGAATAAATTTTCCGATTAAACAACATGTAAAGCCAAAAGGAAAGCCTCGCGGTGCATTGGCAAAACAGTATAACACCCGAAGCTTTAGTCGAAATTTGTTTCAAGAGCCACATTCTCCATTCGTAGATTCAGGTAATCCTTCAGGATTAGCAAGTCCTACAAATGCTTATAATTTACCTCAGAATCCAAGTGGTTCAAACTTGAACATTGATCGTCCTATGACAACTAATGTTGTTCAACCTGTCGTTGACTACAATGAAATTAACAGATTGATTGAAATCAACATTACAAGAATTTTGCAAAATCTCAATCTCAGACCTAACACAGAATCTCAATCACAACCAAATGTACCACCACAAAATCCCGAGATAAACTCTCAACCTCATAATCGTAATCCCTCTGCAACTTTCAATAACTTATCACCATCTGGGTTAAATCGAAATTCGTTTTTGTCCACTGCTTCAAGTTTACCAACTGATAAAATAACTTCGATTATTCAGAATTGGGGACTTAAGTTTGATGGTTCGTCTACCATTCCTGTTGAAGAATTTATTTATCGAGTACGTGTTTTAACTAATGAAAATTTTAACGGAGATTTTAATATTATAACAAAGAACTTGCACATTTTACTTTCTGGGAAAGCAAGAGACTGGTTTTGGAAATACCATAAACTAGTCGAAAACATTGATTGGTATAACTTTTGTGAAGCCCTTAAGTCACAGTATAAAGATTCAAAATCCCCATATGACATTCGTGAAGAAATTCGCAATCGTAAACAAAAACCGGGAGAATCGTTCGATATTTTCTTTGATTCGGTTTCTAGTATTGCAGATCGTTTACCAACTCCACTATCAGAGTCTGAATTCATTGAAATTCTAACACGAAATTTGAGACCTGAGATTCGCCACGAATTGTTATATGTAGATGTCATGTCAATTCCGCATTTGCGTAAATTAGTAAAAAAACGAGAAAGATTTCTAAATGATGAATACATTCGTAGAAACTTTACAACTCGTAACCCAAATAATTCTTTTGTACCCCGTAGACAAATTTCTGAAATTGAAACCAATTTTGAACTTTCGAATGATAATTTGGTTGAAAATTCTGAAATTTCGATTGACGCTGTCCAACAGTCTGATTCAATTCCTCGATGTTGGAATTGTGATCAACCTGGCCACCATTGGGAAGATTGCCTCAACGATCGATCTATATTTTGCTATGGATGTGGTCAGAAAGACACATACAGACCTCAATGTCAAAGATGTCAGTCTCGTAAACCAAAAAACTTCAAACCTACTGTTCCTCAAAGGGAACAACAGTGAATATTGACGACAAATGTAATAATTCTAGCTTTTCAAATAATATCCCTGATTTTGACCATAAATTACCGGATTTACAAAATGTTTCTAAACCTGACCCGACTCCTGATGTTTTTACTGACGGAAATTTTAATTTTGATTTGTCTAATGATAAAAACCTTAATCAAGATTTCCCTCATTATGAAATTATGAAACGAGATATACTTAAATCTCAAAATCATACAGATTTGGATAACTGCAAGATTATATATCCAAAATTTCCGTATCATAAACGATATGAGATGTATATTTCTAAACGAAATCAAATATTTCAAGATTTTTCTATTGATCAATTGAATACTAAACCTCCCAAACGCTCCACTTTGAGATTAAGAAAGTACTATAAAACTCGAAAGCTTTGCTCTAAACTACTTGTTGCTGCAATTATAAATAACCCAAATGACCAAAGATACTACGCGAAGATTTCTTTTCTACATTTTAATGAATATGGTTTGCTTGATACTGGTGCGAGTATCAGTTGTATCGGTTCTGATTTTGCTAAAGAAGATTTCTCCAAATTTAAAAATTTTTCTAAATGCACTTCGTTCGTTAAAACTGCTGATGGAAAACATCAAAAGGTAATCGGTTGGCTTAGTGTAGATGTGTGTTTTAAGGAAAAAACTCATTTATTGAATTTATTTATAATTCCATCAATATCACAAAGGCTGATATTAGGTATCGATTTTTGGAAATGCTTTGATTTAATACCGAACGTAATAGAATCCGCAGATTTAATCGACAAGTCCCTTATGAACATTAGTCCGTCTGAAATACTTACCCCTGATAGTCATTCTAAAATTTTGTCCGAAAACGTTGAGGAAAATGCTGAACACTATTATCCACTAACAGTAGAACAACGTCAACAACTTAACACTGTGATATCCTTATTTCCTAACTTCGAAAAGCAAGGACTCGGTAGAACTAGCTTAATAAAACATGAGATAGATGTAGGTGATACCAAACCTATAAAACAGCGTTTTTACCCAGTATCTCCTGCTGTTGAAAAGTTCATGTTCAAGGAATTAGATCGCATGTTGGATCTTGGTGTAATCGAGCCCTCAAGTTCTCCTTGGAGTTCTCCAATGAGGCTTGTTATTAAACCTCACAAAGTTAGACTGTGCCTCGATGCTCGCAAGGTAAATGCTATGACTAAAAAGGATGCTTATCCTTTACCTTCAATTGAAGGAATATTTTCTCGCCTACCAAAAGCTAACTTGATTTCTAAATTAGATCTTAAGGATGCTTATTGGCAAATTGGTTTAACTGATGATTCTAAATCGTTAACAGCATTCACAGTCCCTGGTAGACCTCTTTACCAGTTTGTGGTTATGCCATTTGGACTGTGCAATGCACCCCAAACGATGTGTCGTCTCATGGATGAGATTATTCCTTCGGACCTAAAGAATAGTGTATTCGGATATTTAGATGATTTAATCATTGTTTCAGAAGATTTTCAACAACATTTAGCTGTTTTAGTTCGTATTGCTGAACAATTTCGCAAAGCAAATCTGACGCTTAACATTTCGAAAAGTCACTTTTGCGTAACCAGGGTCAAGTACCTCGGTTATGTGATTGGCCACGGTGGTATTACAACAGATCCGGACAAAGTAAGCGCGATACGTAATTGGCCCATACCGAAAAGCATAAGACAGGTTAGAGGATTTCTAGGTTTAGCCGGATGGTATAGGAGATTTATAGAGAATTTTTCAACATTAGTATTTCCTATAACCGAAACTCTGTCTACAAAGAGAAAATTTTCATGGACTCCGGAAGCTCAGCTTGCATTTGACGAAATTAAGACCCTTTTAAGCTCCTTACCAGTCCTTGTTAACCCTGATTTCTCAAAGAAATTTTATTTGCATTGCGATGCTAGCGATCACGGAATAGGTGCTGTTTTAATTCAGTTAGATCCCGAAGGAAACGAAAAACCGGTAGCCTATATGAGTAAGAAACTCAACTCCGCCCAAAGAAACTACAGCGTTACAGAACGTGAATGCCTTGCTGCTGTAGAAGCGATATACAGGTTTAGATGTTATCTAGAGCTGCAAGAATTCGAAGTGATCACAGATCATTCGAGTCTTGTCTGGCTAATGCGGCAAACGAATCTCAGCGGTAGATTGGCTCGATGGGTGTTGAAGCTCCAAGCATTTAAGTTTACAGTAAGTCATCGTAAGGGAAAGGAGAATGTTGTACCCGATGCTCTCTCAAGGATGCATGGAAATGAAATCTCGGCAATTGATTCCTCTTTACCTGATATAGATTTAAACTCACGTTTTTTCGATAGTAAAGAGTATGAAAGTTTAAAAACAAAGATTAGGGATAATCAGGAGAAATATCCTGATATTAAGATAGTTGATCGGTATGTGTACATACGAACTAACCATTACGATGGTGTTGAAGAAAACGAAATCAACAGCTGGAAACTTTGGATTCCACAGGAATTACGAAGGGACCTGATTGTTAGATTGCATGATTCACCTACGGCTTCCCATGGAGGTATGTCAAAAACCCTTGACCTCCTAAAACGAACGTTTTTCTGGCCCGGAATGGCCCGCGAAGTTCGTGAATTTGTTAGAAATTGTAATACTTGCAAATCAACTAAAGCACCAAATTTCATCATGAGACCCGAAATGGGATCACAAGCTATTTCTATTAGACCTTTTCAAAGGCTTTATATTGATTTACTCGGTCCTTATCCTAGAAGCAAATCAGGACATATAGGGTTACTGATTGTGCTCGATCATTTCAGTAAATTTCATTGGCTTCAACCTCTAAGAAAATTTACATCAATTGCAATAAAAGAATTTTTAAAAAAACAAATTTTTCATGTTTATGGTGTGCCTGAGACGATAATTAGTGATAATGGATCACAATTTAAAGCAAATGATCTCAATGCTTTCTTCACTAGCTTAGGGATTCATCATATATATACCGCCTTTTACTCTCCACAAGCAAATGCCTCCGAGCGTGTTAACCGTTCATTAATTGCGGGTATTAGGGCATATTTGAAAGGTGATCATACGCGATGGGACGAAAATCTGAGTGCGATAAGTTGTTCGTTACGCAATTCCTGTCATCAGTCCATACAAATGTCTCCATACCATGCTTTATTCGGGTTTGATATGATAACCCATGGTACATCGTATGCACTTTTGAAAAATTTGAAACTTTTGGATGAGCCTTGGTATAAACTAACACGAGATGATAATCTACAACTCATAAGAAAGGATATACAGAAACATATAAAGCAAGCTTACGAACAAAACTGTCATCAATACAACTTAAGAGCTAGACCAAAATCATTCCAGATAGGACAAGAAGTTCTTCGAAGAAATTTTGTACAGAGCAGTTTAGAAAAAAGATTTAATGCTAAATTAGCACCCCTATTTGTAAAAGCGAAAATCCGAGAGAAATTAGGTAAACATTATTATGTTCTAGAAGATCTAGAAGGAAAATTAGTTGGAACTTTTCATGCAAAGGATATCCGCGAATAAGTGTAAAAAATTCCCTAAAAGATGATCAAATTTATACTGATCTTGATAGTATTTGTGTCAACATTGTAAATATATTATCGATTAGAGTTTTGCTGATACAGAATGTAAAATAGTTTTTAAACTAAACTTAGCATTCTTGTTTTCAAAGTTTTAAACGTTTCATGTTGATTCTTATCATTTTGTAATGTGCATTTCGTGCATAAACTATAAATAATTTTATTCTTAGCTTATGAAAACATATTCATAATAAAACAATACAATTTACAACTTACTACTCTTCTTATTGCAAAATATACTAAACAAATATTTATATTTATTCTAAAATTAAAAATTAAAATATTCTATAGAAATCGTTTTTTCTCTGGCTAATATTTTTACTTAAAAAGACAATATTATCCAGTTTTGTAGTAAACGATTGCCATCTAAAAAATTTTTTTTATAAATTTGTTAAAGATTTTGATTTTAATATGAAAATCCATATTATTGTTAAAATTTCTCATTGTTGTTAAAATTTTTCAAATTATTATATTTTTTTTTATTATTATGCATGCTGTTATTATTGTTATTATCATCAGATTCCTAAAGAGATTTTATTATTAAGTTTAGCAACATGTTGCGAAAGATTCTCTTATGAATCCGAGATTCATACAAATCAAAGTTTGTCAACTTAGTAAAGACCTGAACCTTTTTGTTATAAATATCAACAACATTGTTGATATATTTTGTACATAATTTATTTATTTAATTTCTACAACAAATACTATCAATGACATTGTTGTATAGATTATTGCTGATTATTTTATATATTTTAAAATTTTCTTTTGTATGACATTTGCTATTATCATAATTGTTTGACAATTCATCGTAATGTTACCAATGTTGGTTCAAAAGGGAAAAATATGTAAATAATAGTAGTAGATTGGTACTTGATTTTAATCGTTACTTGAGTAGGGTTATTTCGAGTATTCTACTCGCAGCCACGCCCATACGAAGCATAGCGACGAACATTTCATCGTTAGTAACTCCATATTGAACTTCCTTTTTCTTGAATCTTCTGAACTGAACAAACGTGTTCTGAAATAGTAATATAAAAATTCTGAAAATAAATACGTCATCATTTTGTGGTAAATTTAAAACTGTTAAAATTTAAAGTATTTTAAACAAATTAAAAGGTAATGTGAGTATATTTCTTTAAAAAGTTTCCAATTTTATTAAAATTCAATGGAAATTTTTATTAGCTCTATCTCGACGAAGCTTCATAGCTCTCTGAACACGTTGCCCCTGTGGATTCAGAAAAGGACCACACATTTCATCATCCTAATGCCTTGTCTTTTGGTTAATTGAAATTATTACGCATAATTCTAATCGAAACGATTCCAAGACCATAAAAGTACTCGGATGAGAGATTGCAAATCTTCATTAGCCCACAAGTGTGTAAATTCAATTCATGGAAGATCATTTTGGAACCCTATTGAGCCAATAATTCTGCTTCTTTGATTTTCAAAATTGTAAATTTTCAATCTAGTATGAAGACCATTGATGTGGTCTTCATACCATCTCCAACTAATCTTTACCCAACACTCGTCAAGTAATGTCATCATACTTTTCATCCAACGTCATCCTGATCCTCGTCTAATGTCATCCTTATCGTATGGAACAAATCATAAAGTCTGATAATAATCGATGAAGGCAAATGCGTATAAAAGAAAGAGGATAAAAATGTCAAATAGTCAAGACGATACATGCAATAAGTGAAAACAAGAAAATAAATGGTTAATTTGATCAGTGATAAGTAATTAGTAAAATTTGAAAAGTGAAAAAATAAGTAAATTAAGTTTAAAATTGGAAAATCGTAAAGAATTTAGATAATGCTAAAGATTTAAAGTAATTTAAATTAAATTTTGAAAAGTTTCAAAAGCTTAAAATTAATATTGCACAAATGATGTAAATGAAAAGAAAATGTGTGTAAGAAAATAAATAGTGTAAGTTAATATTTAAGTAAATTTTGTTTAATTCAAGTGCCAATTATCATTAGCGCGTTAAAATCTAAAATTTCTTAAATCTATAAAATATAATTAAAATCTTTAAAAATATAAAACAATAAGTAAAATGAATAACACCTAAAACTAATTAACAAAAACAATATCACAAATTACAACAAAAATTCCATACGAATATGCAAGAACATCATCATCATTAACATAATAAGCATAAGCAAAAACATCATCATTAAGTTCAACCAATGCAGTTCGCTGAGGCCTCATCGTTCTTCTTCAAATGGTTGGTGAGTTACAAAAACAATTTCTTTATTTAAAATTTTGATTTGATTTTGCATATTATTTGATTTATAAAATACGAATCAAGGAAAAACAAGTACATGCAAATATGACGTCATCATTAGAGCAATATTAAGAACAAACATAAGTATTCTGCTTTTTCTTCTTATTTGTTAATTTATTTAATTGAAATTTTTTATATTGTTACTATTTGCTATGTTGTACTTTTTATTCCTTTATTCATTGTTAACTATATTCGTAAACATTGGTGTGATATTTGATCCGTAATCGTATCGGGAAAACGTTTATATATTCGGTTTTATAATTTTCGAGTTATCTTGTTAGAATTTTGAAATCTTTTTTAATTGGCACTTTATTGTTATAATTTATTAGATTTAATCAATTTTACTAGCGTAAAATTTATATTTTTCTTGTTAATATTTCATTGTTGTTATTTACATAAGATTTAGGAAATCATTTCAATATTTAAATTATGGAAATATATTCTAGATCATGTAATTTTTCATTCACATACATATAGTTTGAAATGTTTATAATAAATTTTTATATTGAATTCTAAGATTCTGAAATATGAATTGCTAAATTGAAGACTTTTCTTTCCTGTATGGCTTGATAAAGCGTTAGGGTAGCTAATCGTGGGTTCCTAAGATTGTAAATTTAGTGCTGTTTAGGAATTAGGTAGGTGTGGGTAACGATGCACCGATCTCAGAACATCTAAGAGATCAATTTAAGAAAATATGTGTTCAATAACTTGTTTTAGAGTCATTCTCATCAAACCATAGTTTGGGGCTTGCTTTGATTGTACGCTATGGTTTATCTGGTCCTGTTTAACGTAGTTTTTTTTTTAGCTTTTTTCATTTAATTAGGGAGTCTATATAAAAGACTTTGTAATTGTATTGGGGCAGGACGAAAGGGGACAAGAACCACCCCATACCCGGCTGATCGCTAGCGATTTTAAGGCTCCCGCGTCCTTAATCGTGTTGTCTTTATAGTGAGATTTTCTTTTGATTATTTCTAGGAAAATATTCCAAACTTAAGTGTTACAATTGTTGGTAATTTATATTACTGATAAATGATTACATTTTCATTACATTACAAGAGCTATATTCGGCTGTGCCGATTCTTATATACCCTTCATCAAATTATACTTTAAAATAAAAGTTTTAAAAATTTTTAGGTAAACAAAATTAAAATTTTTTTTTCAAAATTGTTTTTCAAAATTAAAAAAAATAAAAAATTATATCAAATTGTTTTTAAAATTTTTTTTTTTTAATTTTTTAAATTTATGAGTGAAAAAGAAATTATCAAAAAATATGTTATGTGGTAAAAAAAAATTTTCGGGTTAAAAAATTATTTTCCCGATTTTGACCCATTGTAAGTCTAAATTACTATAGCCTTATATAAATCGTTGCAATGGAGTTTGAAATATCTATCAGTAGATATCCATATTGTCTATATTAATGACTTAGTAATCCAGATTTTCTCGACCGAGCCGGAAGAATTCCTGATATATTGATGTATCAATTATGTTTGTAAGTTATTTGGGGGCTATGAAAAGATAATTTCAACATACAGACAGACATGGCTATATTGACTTCTCTATATATAACTATCCAGAATATATATACTTGTGGGGTCGCAAATGAAGAATGTCTTCTGCTACAGGTTTTTCTTTGAAACCGCAAAATTTATGACGTAATTTCCATGCATATTGGTACGATCCTTAAGGCTACGTTTTGACAGATTTGTGTATTCTTCGGCAAGTATAACTCAAGGATGATGACCTCACTGGAACAACGTATTTCGTTCTTACATCAGATTTTGATGAATGTGGCATGTGCTGATGAGACGAAATTTCAAGCTGATCAGATAGTTTCAGTCTAATCGATTTTATTCATACCTGTATATGTTCCCCTCGTACGTGCAATGGTTTTTTTATCATTCGTTTTAGGAGAGATTGATGTTAGAGTTTGATTTTAATAACTCTTCGGTGGCATCTCAGGAAGAACTGTTATGTCAATTTGACTTTGTATTCCATAACAGCTAGATCCTTCGTTTTCTGGTGTAGATAATGTTTTGAAGTGATTCATATCTGTCTGCATACGTTGCCAAAAGCAACGTTTTGACAACAACGTTTTGTAGATATCCAAGAAGGTGCATGCTATATAAAACTAAAGTTCTTCTAATTTTATGCGCGAGTACAGTGGTATGTTCTAACTTTCCGAGATATCTACAGTCAGAATGCCTTCGACAATGTGATAATCACTTATTGCTTTTATTTGCTGAATAGACGTTTTATTATTTTTGCTTTACAGCTTGATTATCTTGGAAAATTTTGTGGCGTGGTCGAAGCTATTCAAAGATCGAAAATAGCAATGGGATTTTACATCATAGAATCATCGAATAGAATGGAAGAAGGGAGTAATATCAATGCAAAAATTACACACATACGGGTGATACAGTAACAAAATACATGCAATACATTCTCATGAATTAGGTTTTTGACAACAGACTTAGGTTTTTAGCTCTCAGTTACCTATCTAGTTGTCATCTATGTTTTACATGAACTCTTTTATAGCTTATGGTACAACGTTAGTATAATATTTCACATTCCTGCCTCTGATAAAATAAATACACCGACAATTTTTTAAGAATTAATTTTGTAATACAAATAAACCCTAAACTATTTATTCATTTGAAAAATACGTATATACTTCGGAATATCCTGCTACAGATCCGAAAGGTTATTTTGCACTATATCAGTTCTCACCTGAGTTCTATATATAAAAAAAATTAGTCGAAAGGCACCTGTGAGTCCTTCACCTTACATTTCAGAAGTGTTTTTTGCAACTCAGTTATTTCATTTAGATGAAAAAAGTTAGCCTAAACTCTTAGTAATAACCTCTACATATTCATTTCTTACAATATAATAAATATGTGCAAAAATATCTTCAATAAGTGCCTGCTACGCTTCTCGCATCTCAATGCATTTTAATTGCGCATTACTCGAGACTCTCAACAATATAATATTTTCCAAAGTGCATTCTTAATAACTGCATGCATTCTCCCAGTTCATATACACAATTTCACACTAAATAGGCGTGTCGGATTGTAGATAATTTTATTTTATGGTTGCATGCAATACAACACAACACCAGGAGGAGTTGCTAACTTAGTATAACGGAAGTCCAAGCATACAAAGCGCCATCTATATCCTTGCAATTGCAAGTAAACGACATGCTGCAGTATTTAAACAGCACACACAAACACACACAAGTACTGCAAAATGGCAGCAACACGTATCGCTATTAAGTATGTATGCATGGTATGTGCATGTGTATATAATTCTTTGCTTTTTCGTTGAAACAAACAAAAAATTTGGTAGTTAAAAAATTTTTTTTTGACACGATAACATTTGGCGTTTCTCTACTCGACATTTCATAAAAAAAATACATGACACTCTATACAACCAGTAGCTAGCTACAAGCATTTTGGTGTGTGCTTCTGTTGCGGGGTGTTAAAAGTTTTGAGAGCAAAAAGATTCTCTTTTCTGTGGCATAAAGGTTGTTTTTTTTTTTTTTGTTTTAAGTCAAACCCCCGGTCTTTGTTGGTCTAAAGAAATTTCATAAAACGTATAGAAGTTATAGGAAAACGTCACCATTTGTCACACATGTATAAATGCTTGCAAGTATGAGGTATGTATGCATGCAGGGCATCTACTCATGTGCATACGTACGTCTTAAATGCAGTTTGTTAAAGATTAGTTTCATAAAAGTTAAAAGTTGATACAATTTTGCTATTACATTGCAGTGTGAAATTCAAAAAAAAAAAAATGTTTAAATAATGAAATAACCAAAGTTTGTTGATAAAATGCCACTGATATGACAGCCAGTTTCAGTTCTAAAGAACATTATAAATATTTTTTGTCGTGAAAAACAATAATACGATTCAATTATATGTGGCTCTTCGAAATGGTGGTTGAACAAATACTAATGTATGGTGCACTTGTTTGGCAGAATGCTCTTCGGAAAGTATGAGACAATCTTATGTACTTCGGAAATATGTAAAACGATATCATAGGCTCTTTTCGTCACGATAAACTGGTTGCGTTCTGATCTTAATTCTCTCATTAGACTCAACGTTTCGGGCGCAAGAAATCGTGTGAACTATGTACACAAGGTATACAGAGGTGTCAAATTTGACGTTTCAAAAACTCAAAATCAGATGATAGGGCAGTTCTCTTAAAAAAGGATAGCAAATATCACTACAATATCAGTGATGTGTTAAAGCAAAGTGCTATATACAATGCGAATATGGTATACAAAGTAATGTAATCAAAACAAACAAACAAATAACCAAAACAAAACAATGAAAAGGTTAGTTTATAAAGAAAGAGACGAATAGAAAACGAGATTATTTTCTCTGTATACTCTGTGCTATGGACATGCCTATGTACTATGTCTTTTTTGATTACCTTACATTCTCTGACAGAGACTTTTCCATGTTGATCGAGGCTGGACAAAATGTTATGAATATATGTTGAGGTATTCATTGAAAGCTGAAGGTCGTGGGTGTGGAAAGTGGCTTCTGTATGGCACGAAGTAAGACGAGTGTGTCTTTCAGACTTCTAGACCAATGTAGTGTTTTGCTGGCTGAAATTTCAGCCATTAAGAGGGTGTCAAGAAGCCTTAACGAATATACGGGATAAACAGGCAGCATTGAAATACATATTGATATGGAATGCCGTACATCTCTTAAAGAAATGGCGAGACATTCCACACTTTGACTCTACTGGCAAAGATGGAAACTTGACTTTTAGAAGCATAAATTTATCGGATTGTCGGTTTAACACTTTCATCATCTAAGCGTATGATTCTGACAGGCCACTACGATTGTAAACAAATGAGGTTGTTCATTGCCAGAATATAATCAGGGCGTGTGGAGGTAAGGTTGCCTATTTTTGCATGACCTAAAGAATTTGTTTTTGACGAACGTTAGAAGGATAAATATCTTTGTTCATCGTCTGTGTTGAAGGACCAAAGTGTGTCACCATTTCATATCAATCTAAATATCATATCCCGTATTTCTTCTATGTGTATAGAGAAGCAAATTAAACTACTTCTTAACAGATATATGTCTTACGGATTTTCGGGTGTAGCAATGATATAGTAGTTGCTGTATATTTTCCGTGACTCCGTGATTTTAGCAACTTAAACAGAAATAAATGATTCACACTGGTTACTTGCTCTCTGAATGCATGGCATCTAACAAATTTCGTTAGTGAACCCTGAGAATTATCTACATTAATAATACCATAAAGACATCATTATCTATGTCTTTGAACAAGAAGAAGATTCCGTTAAATCCACATATTGCTAACAAGATGAGAGCGATTGATGATTGTAACGATTTCAGAATATAATAGCAGATTTTGACTCCTAGCCGTGATACTGTAACTTGGTGTATTGTATTAACAAGATAGTCAGGAAATTCGCACAATTGAAACATTGATGATAGATACCTACATAGAAGCGATGAGATTTCTCGGATGCTCCACAATGTTATGTCTAAGTGCCGAGTTGAAAGCAGCGCTCACGACAATAATATCCAATATAAAAATGCACCATTTTGGCGACAGGTCACAACTTTGATGAGCTTTGCGGTTTGGTAAATGGTTATCTCAACGAAATCCACAATTTCTTCACTGCACGTAATCTGCAGCTATCACCAACGAAGTCATCGGCAACACTCTTCACCACCTGGACGAAGGAGGTATAACTAAACTTAGGCATCATGGTCGACGGCGTACAAATTCCGACAGTGAACCTCCCGAAAATCTTGGGTGTCACTTTTGATAGTCTTTTTACCTCCTCAGCACACACCACTGCAATCACGCATAAATAGGAACAAGGCACTAGCCGGCAGCACTTGTTGTATGGACAAAGAAACCTTGTTAACAACCTACAAGACGATTGGCCGTCAGTTTGCAGCTCCATAGTGATACTCAGTGGAGAAAAATTCAAAGCTGTCAAAATGCAGCCTTAAGGACCGTCACAGGCTGCCATCAAATCACCTCCGAACACCACGCACGAGGAAACTAAGGTTCTACCGGTCAGGAAACATAACGTCATGCTGACACAACAATTCCTTCTGACACCTCCGGTGACATCCAAACTTCAACATCACACAGTTGGAGTCTCCCCCGAGGCATGTAAGACAGGACCTTAGAAAATACGGGGAGTGCATACAGAAGTATGTGCAAAATCTATTTGATCGCAGCACATATATGACAGCTTTAAACGACATTCATAGAGATGCCATCAGGATACCGTATGAATGTCGTACTTGGATGTCGCCCACCACCTATAGCAGACGCCGAGAAAATTCTGCCGCACAAAACAAGAGTCATTCTGGCACAACTAAGATCAGGATGGAGCAACAGGCCTTCTGGTCCCGCATAGACCGTGCCGTTTTCAACTTATGCCCAGCATGTGGTCAGGGTCCCCATGACACCTTCCACATTTTCAACTGTCCATTTATGGACCCACCCAGTAGAAGTGGAACAATTTCTTGGACTTGATCTAGCAGAACCCCCAAAATAAATATTGTATAATTGTTCGCGCTGCTACAACAACATCAATAATATCCAATGGCATTAATGATGGAATAATTGTCTCTGAAGAAGTTCTTAAGATTGTATAAAAGAACTTCAAACAACCCCATCAGACAAATGAGAAACATTAGTTGTCCTTATTAGAAATGAAAAGTAAAAAATCCACGAAAGATTTTAATTACATTCTACGCCAGCTCTGTCTTCTAGCAACTACAAATATGGCTTACGACGCGAAAGTGCTTGTTAAGCGATTTGATACAGAAAATAAAAAATAAGCCAAAGCCAAACTCTTGCTACATAAACTACTCATACTTTCATGACATTGCCTTGCATTAAATGCACATGCATTTGTACATATACAATATAAATGTACTCATACCGCTTGGCTGCAGTATATATGGAGATATATATTCGTTATCGTTTGCATTCAAGTGTGTGTATGTACTACATTATATAGACTTACTTATGTACACATAACACTTGTACAATATGCAAATGCCTTAAACATGCAAGTTGTCGTAAACATGAAATGGGTTCGTATCATTTTTAGAATTATTTGACGTCGTCATCCACACAACGCCGTCGCCATCATCATAGTCACCACCACCAGCACCACCATTCACATCATTTGAAAATGTTGCCTGCCGTATTCTTGTTGTGTGTTTTGCATTATTGCACTATATGAACATCCTTGGATGTTGAGTTCTCTAAGGTTTTGTTATTTTTTAATAGGGTTTAATCGAATTATAAGCAGCCTTAAATGTATTTAAGAAGATTATTTAAGAAAAATACTAGAATATAAGTAATGAATTCCTTGAGATCTGGATGATGCTGTTTAATAAAGATATTTTTCACGTTTCATATCTTTGGGGAAATCATGGAAGAACTTCAGAGAAGTTAATAGTTGTTCTAGCAGAAAATCCAGATAAATTTGTTAAGAATCTTTCAATTTATCAATTTGTTTAAACAAGTGGGTAGTCATGACAGTTCATTAAGCGCCAACAGTCAACTAGAGTCGAAAGGTTGCCGTTTTGATAAGGCCACACCACTCTTCAGATGTAGCATCACTTACATCGTAATATATGTCAATGTGAAAGGTATTAGATCCAACTTGGAGTTGTGAGATATCTTTGACAGTTAAGGCAGGGCATTTCCAGATAAGGCGAAAAATATTTTCTTCTTTTTCCCTGTCCTTGCAACTACGATATCGGTCGTTGAAGGAGAGTCCAAGTCGATTTGCATGCTTACCTAGCAGACAGTGCCCCATTAGTATCACCAGCAGTATTGACTTCTGTTACGGATTATAAATTGCATAATTTGAAATCAAAAGAGATCCACATTTACTTGTCCACCCTAAATGTTTCTAAATTTCTCCATCAATTTTGAAGAAAGTGTCTGAAGATACTACTTTTAATAGTCCCCAGCTGAATAGCAACTGAAACCGCGTTGGAGATATTCAAAACAGATCTCTTGCTGCCTAACTTGTCTGCATGTTCATTACCTTAGTAGTCTCTATACACAGTAACCCAAAATAAGGTAATATCAGATAGACGACCCAGCCTCGACAGCTCATTCCAACACTGTCTAATTTAAAAAAAACGTAGGACTATAAGAATTCAATGAGAGAAACGACGCCTGACTGTCGACATAAATACCAATATTGTCATGAACGTGGCAGTCATATAGTACCTTGCAAGCTAGCATTATTGCAAACATTTCAGCCTGAAAAACGCTAAACCCGTTCGGAAAACGGTGAGAGATACCTATCCCACGTTCGATACTGAATACACCATATCCAACACCACAGATCAATTTAGAGCCTCCTGTATGTATCCTGTTACCACTACACCACTCACTCCTGGAGGAAACTTTAACATTGAACAGCCTATCAAAATGTGGAATAATTTAGTCAGAAAGTTAATTTAGGATGGACGGCAATAGGCTCTAAATCCTTCCATGACCATATGTTCTCGATCCCCAACATTCAAATGCATTAAACCTGTCTGCATTTCAGTCAGAGGTGGCTATTATGTGATGGTCAATAGGAACAACGTAGAGTATAGTGTTCAGTGCCTTTGAAGGCCTAGTTCTTAGTGTCCCTGTTACACCAATGCATAGCGGACTAGATCTCTGAATCTTGTATGATGGACTGAAACTATGAAATCCTATGTCCTTCCTAGTTGCAGTCCACCATATCTGAATTGGACGTACTATAGCTGTATATATCCATTTAACTATGTTAGCACTATTGCCTTCATGGCTCTGTATTGAGTATTCAGTGTCCATGATAAGTTCATAGATATTTCGCATTTGGAGGTAACTTCTTTCCACATTCAATAAATCTAGTTACACCAATCAAAAAAGGGCCATGAGATAGCATACTTTACAAAGAATGTTCGCTTCTAACCTTTGGCTACAAAGACCGAAAATAACTCTTTGATTTCCCAACCATTGCCTTTTAATCCCTTGGGAAAAATTTTGAGAACTTGCTGAAAATCAAATTAACGTATTCTTAACATGATTCAACAAACTTATCCAAAAGACTTAACATTCCTTTTTCACGACATAGAGTTTTGTTGGCTGATATCAACAAATTTCTTTTTTTCTGACATTTTCTGGACTTTTGTTTAATTTTACGAGCAACATTACATTTTGTTTCATATTTCCTCAGATTGTGTATTTTTCTTTACAACATCTAAACAACAACAGTGAACTGCTAAATACACTCTCACATACATACATACATTTCTACACAGATTTCTATACATCCTCAGATTCGTTCGCATATTCTTTCGTATACATATTCGTATACGCTTTATTATTGTATAATTCAGATAGCTTTGCAGTGATTGTTAGCGTTTAAATTACAATGACTGGATGGCTGACTGGCTGGTTGGTTGGTCGTTTGGCTCGTTGGGCTTTGATTCATTCGCCTGCATGATGTGTTCTTAAAAAGAAATCATGTTTTATCTCATGTTTTTCAGTTTTCAGTATTTTTTTGTTAATTCGAACTATTGTTTCACATGTGGGCGTTCGTTCTAGTATTCTATTTCGAGTTTAAATGCTTCTCTTAGTGTTAAGAAATTTGTACATGTTAAGACCAAAAGTGTCAACTTTTGTGTATTTTAGTTGTACTCTTTTTCATAAATGTTTTTTTTTTTTTTTTTTGTTTTTTTTTGCTGCTGCCATAGTTTAACCAGCAACAACACAACAAAATTTGCTATGTATGACATGTAAACGCCATTCCATGATGAAATGTCACAATCATCCAAAAATATGTACAAACGTTCCTTCATGTACGAGTATGATGCAAAAAAAAGAAAAGCATGTTGGTACTTGTACTCGTATGTGTTTTTTTAAATATTACAGCAATTGCAGTTTTTCTATTCCTTTTTTTGTTCGTTGTTTTCGGTATTAATTTATATATTTTTTTTCGGTGTTTCTATGCTGCATGTAACATGTTACACGTCTTTCTAATGAAAATTCTTCTAATGTCAAGTCAAATTTAATATCTCTTGTTTGGGTCGACTATGTTGTATGAATAAAAGTAATTAAAAACAATTTATCGTCAGAATTAAAAAAATATTTTCTTGTTTGTTTTTATAGTACGTACGTATATGATTTATTTGGTATAGTATGAGAGATGTTTTAATTTTGTGGGAATATTTTAATTTGAAATATGCGATTTCATATTTACTGCGTTGTTGCCTAGAGGTAACATTCCATTTATGATTAATACTTAGGTGAATAAAATATATAAAAAAAATGGACGCTAGTAATGAATTTGTTTATTATAAAAAAGCATACAGCAACATTGTAACATTGTCATTTGCTATCATGCTAACTTTTATTAGACTATTTAAAGTCTTGTTCCATGTTGAAAAAAATCTAAATCGGCTCCATAAATGGTTGCAATGTGCGTATTTAAGGCAGCTCTCTTCCGAACAGCGTGTACGTAGAAAAAAAGTATAGTTGTGCATGTTTTCTGTAACAATTTCAACATTTTTACAAGTTTTTTAACAATAGTATAGTCACAGTAACTATTTACATGACTGCGGTTACCATAACATGTTAAAATTACAATTCACATGCTTGTATCAACCATATATATAGTTACAGTAAACAAGTATATGTTTGTAACAACCATTTATATGATGAAGGACTTACCATATTATATTGCTTTCATCATAAAAATGGTTGTCACAAACATATACTAGTTTAATGCAACCATATATATAATTGATGCAATCATGTTACGTAAATTAACAATATTATAGTTACAACAATCATATAAATAATTACTGTAACTATAATATTGTAAAAAAACTTTTAATAGAAACACAAATCACACAGCAGTGCGATTTCGAATTTGTTGTATAAAATGCTGAACTTAAATCGCAGTTGCTCGAAATTTTCTGAGAAGTTCCTTGTAACGGAAAACCACGCGTGACTGGTGCCATACTGTCGTTATATTTTAATTCAGTATTATTTGACAATTCAACAACGTCTCCAAACTATTCATCTGTATTATGAAAATCAGCATTCTGTGAGAAAGGTTTCTCGCGTACGTTGAGCAACATAGGCTTGCATGAACGACCTTCGCTAATTTTGTGTTCCGCCTAGAACATGTGATATCACGTCTGGGAATCCAACATTACAATGCTGGAAAGAGTGATAGAAAATTGGACATAGAAAAGAACATAAAGTTATTTTCGATCTTTAAAAATAAATAAAATTTCGAATAACTTACAAAGAAAATATACAAGGTGGCGCAAAAGTAAACTTCCGATGTTTTTTGGCTGTAATTAAAAAAAAAAAAAAAATGAAAACTTTGATTCTTCTTGTGGATTATTTTTATTTGTTCTTTTAATTTTTTTTTTTTGCACTAAGTCGGAAATATGATGTCATGTAAATGGCCGCCGCCACAGTTGATTGTCATTTGAGCCCTTTTTGTGGCATTTTCCATCACTTAGACCAAAACTTCCGGCGATAGGTCCTCACAGTTTTGACGGATATTGGCTTTAAGAGCTGCAAGAGTCTGAGGCTTGTTGACATAAACCCGCGACTTCAAAAAGCCCCACAAAAAGAAGTCTGGAGCGGTCAAATCAGTCGATCTTGCTGGCCAGTGCAAATCGCCAAAACGGGAGATGTGGCACGTGCAGTGTGTGCCGTTGCACAGTCCTGTTGGAACCACATGTTTTCTAATCCCAATTCATCAAGTTGCGGTAAAAAGAACTCGTTGATCATTGCTCTGTAGCGCTCACCATTCACAGTAACCGTTTGGCCCCGACGTCTTCGAAGAAAAAAGGTCCGATGACTCCTCCAGCGAAAACAGCACACCATACAGTGACTTTGAGCGGGTGTAATGGCTCTTTGTGGGTTACACGCGGATTTTTAGTGCCCCAGAAGCGTAAATTTTGCTTATTTACGTACCCGCTAAGATGGAAATGGGCCTCATCACTCATGATTATTTTTGATGAAAAATCATCTTCCTCTTGGTGGTAATTAAGGATGATCGTATGTTAGACGCGATTGGCGGTCAGCAGATAACAGCTGATGCACCGTCTGGACTTTGTACGGAAACATCTTCAAATCTTTTACCAAAATTCGCTGTAAAGACCGTCGACTGATACCCATTTGCGTGGCACGTTGTCTGGTCGATGTCGACGGCGCTTCCATGACATCCTCGGCTACAGCAGCAATATTCTCTGCAGAACGGCTACTCCGGGGTCTGCCGCGCCTGGCAGCATATCGTGTTGTGCCAGTCTCTTCGAGGCGAGCAGCTAAACGTCGCAGTGTTTCACCAGTAGGAGTTGGACGACCAGGAAATCTGCGACGAAATTCACATTGGTCAAATAAATAGTCAGCAATATTCCGCGTTCTGGAGCAGTGTAGCATAATATTGTTTATTAACGTGTATTTCGCATGTGTTTACTACACTAATGTCAAAACAGAACTGACATTAGGGGCCAATCGCAAAATTTATAGCATTTTCTGATAGGAGGATTACTTTTGCGCCACCTTGTATATAAATATGACTTCCAAACAATAGTAATTTACAATAGACCCTGACAATAAAGATAGTTGTTGACGGCCTTGGCAGCGTAGAAAGTGCATTCGAATTTGCCAATTGCCTAAAATTAATTTTCAGTGATATTCTTTGAATCATTACAGAGTAATTGTAATAAAATTAACTTAAGCCGAATTCAAATTTACTATCAAAGTATATTAAATAAGTAAGAGAGCTATATTCGGCAGTGCCGAATCTTATATACCCTCACCAAATTATACTTTTAAATAAAAATTGTATATCAAAAAAAAAAAAAAAAAAAATTAAATCTAAAAAAATTAATAGGAACATTATTTAAAATTGTTTTTATTTTTAATTTTTAAACAATTTTTTTTTTGTAAAAAAAATTCGTGGTAAAAAATATTTTTCCCGATTTTGACTTTCTTTAGCCTTATATACTTCATTGCAAAGGTCTTTGAAATATCTATTATTGAATATCCATATTGTCTATATTAATGACTTAGTAATCCAGATATATGTAGACCAAAAATAGGTAAAAAAATCGAGGTTTTCCTGTTTTTTTCCTTATATGTCACTGTCAATTTTATATCAATTTTATAAAGCCGGAAGAATTCCCGATATTTTGATATATGAATCATGTACGTTAGTTATTTGGGGGCTATGGAATGTTGATTTCAACATACAGATGGTCATGGATATATCGACTTCGCTATCTATGACGATCAATAATATATATACTTTGTAGGGTCGCAAATGAAAAATGTAGAAATTACAAGCGGAATGACAAACTTATATACACTCTTGGTGAAGAATATAAAAATAATCCTAAACGAATCAGCCTTTATAACCTTTGAAGCTTATTACTAATTTATTATTATTAGATATGATCTTGCACTGAGTCCTGATAAAGTTTGGTCCGAATTTGGCATGGGAAAAAGTGTCTTTTACCTCAAGTATAGGTATCTTCTTTACTGCAACAAGTTTAGCCTTCGAATGCAGGTCTCGGCAATATACTGAAAATATATAGTAAAACCATTAAGATCGTTGAACTAATTTTTCCCCATACAAGAACCGTAAGCAGGGCAATCTTTAAACCCATCCTCCGTAAATTACACCCGCAAATTAGGCACTGGTTGCTCTGACCTTTACCCAAAACATATTAAGGTACTAATATCGTCCTTATCGAACGATATCAGTTTTTGGGATTTTTTTCTATACTTCTAACCCTCTTTTCCTGTCTGAGTACTAAAACAGCCTTCTATCGTGGAGAAAATTCCAACTCAATCAAATACATTACATACATTATTTTTCTGGCATATTCGACTTACATGCCAAATAACGGTTACGGTCATTTAGCCTTTAAAACAAATAATCAGCTTCAAATACCCATTACAAAACCAAGCCATTGCACTGGCTAAATTCATTCAGAGAATTAACAAAGTTCAAAACGAATAATGAACGCATATCGTACTATGATTAGAATAAATGCCTTAAATTTACGCCTCAAATTTTGAAATGTGCTTTTCCATGAAAATATCACTTTGAAATTTGGAGTCTCATAACATTTACTTAGGAATGTCCCCTAATTTGCAATGCATAGCGTTGGTTGTAGGGAAATAGGTTGTTGGAATGGAGGAGGTGATGATTTGGGGCACTGTTTTTGACACAACTTTAATTCTGCTTGCCAAAAGTGAGCAATGGAAAGAATGATTTCAGCTGGAAGAATGCGTATGTGGGGTTGTCGGCAATAAATTCTCTTTAATTTCATCAAGCCACATAGAATTACAGTATTGATGGAAGATGAGAACACACACTGCGACATCGACTACAGAATAGATAACTCACATTACTGCAATGAGAGTACACAACTCAATAGAGCTGAATATTGAATACCCTAATAATACCAATAAGAACATCCAGCCTTTTCTGTACTCTGTAAAGAAGCTTTAAACTAGACTTGTATTAAATTATTATTTTCAATTTCCAATTTTTATTTATTTAATTAATCTTAAGTATTAGATGTTCCATATTGTTTTTTGTAGCCAGACACACTTTTAAACAAAATTACTGTCTCAAACTTTTCAGACATTTCAAATACTCCCTACCACAAAAGCAACGATTTCTGAAGAGATAAATTTTAAGAAAATAACTTTCTTAAACAACAATATAAAAAAAACTTCGAAATAACTGTCAACAACATACGATTACATACTTGTATAGGCAGACAAGATGAGTAGACTTACTTTTACTTTACACACATTTGCTAGGATAACGGGTGTGACAAATACAGGTATTTTTTTTTTTTTGAATCATGGCTTTATCAATTTTGTTTGAACTAAAGTACTCACTGAGAGAGCAATATGCAAGTTTGTGTAAAGTGTTTCTAAGACAAGCTTTATAGTAGACATCGCATCGTTTCTAAAATAATGATGAAAACGTCATTTCGGTGAATCAGAGTCCAGACTACCGACATTTTGTCAAAAGAAATTGAAGATATGAACTTTGAAGATCACTGATTTTAATAGGATTTCGCACCATGCAACACACCCCATCAAAAATTCAATTGATTGCGTAGTAAGTTCAGTAATCGTGTCAGTTGGCTGCCTCGTTAGGATGCAGACCTTTAAGAACAATAACCAATGAGTAATTAATAAGAAAATTAGATCTTAAAAGATTGGATATGCTAAGTACTGCGACCTTTTCATGAAATAGTGTCATTTACTCTTATTCTATTTGGCATCGTCGACATCGTCGTCAATATTGAGTCAAAAAATGGTATAGGTTTCGTCGATATCGATAATAATTGGTTACTATTGACAGAATTTTATACTTTTATAAGTCGCGTTAAAGTACAAAAGGCTGTCAAAAGTTACCAATTGTTATCGATATCGGCCAAACATATACCATTTTTTGACTCAATATTGACGACGACACCAAATAGAATAAGGGTGAATATATAATTTGAATGTGTTTTTTATAATAAATACAATAAAAGATATTTAGTACTTCTATTGGTACCACCCTTTACATTTACACTTACGTAAATACATACATATGTAAATATATAAATATTTTACAAAATGATATGAATATTTTTTTGGCAAAAAAATTAAAAATTATTTCTATAAAATATAAAGAAAATGAAATTCTTATAAAAAGATGTACTTTCAGCACGTCTTGCAACAACAACAACAACAGCAAGACTAGAGATAGATGTCTTATCTTAATAATATTCGTATAAATTTCTAAACAACAACAAGGACATGTGGCAATGAACAACAGCAAAAAAATAGGCAATTTTCCAAATAACATGGAACAAAAAATAATATTAAAAGTAGGAGTAATAAAAAAAATATGGAAAATTGTATCAGTACAAAAGCAAACTACTTACAAGAGTATGTGTGTTGGTTGTATATCCCTGTATGTGAACGTGTGTCGTTTTCAATGTCAAATATGAATAATTCAGCGGAAGTTATTACTTGTAGCAGTATGTGTATGGTTGGAGGCATGTAGGAATGCTTACGCATTTATAAGTGTGTGCGAGTTGGTTGTGTTTTATTATTTGGAGACCTAACCCAGCAAATGTTTCTTTATATGTATTATGTACTGCTAATTTCAAGTAACATTTTAATTTGTTACAAAGAAATGAAATTAATGGATAAATATGATTAAGGACTGAGATCGAAAAATTCTTAACATACATATATGTTAATAAAAATGAAACCACTAAACTTACAGTTTTGAATCTTTTTTTATTTGATTGGAATTATTATTACAATTTACAAAAAAAAAAATATTTCTATAGTTCTAATCAATAATGATGAAATTTTGAACCTTTTCCGAAAACCCTGCCTTTATAGTGCTTTATGTCACATTGTTCGAACAGGTTGTCCATCTCTGTTTAAAATTTACCACACTTTTGGACACCTTTTTTGTGCTTTTCAATTCTCTTTTAACAAGAGCCCAATATCTCTCCACTGCACACAGCTCTCTCTTGGTACAAATTCCACATTATTGTTCTTATACCACTCAAGACCATAGTGACAGATGCCAAATCAGGCCAAAAATAAAGTGGACACATTAAGAAGTCTTATGAATGGAAGCATCATCTTTTGTAAACATTTCTTGATGTCAATTTCGGTATTTATAGAGCCCTTTGTAACAAATGCCATAACAAGAACATTTTTGGGAAATTTTTTCTGCTATTGGGTCCTAAACTTTTCTTCAACATTCCCTCGAGCATATGCAACATAAAAAAATTGACCCAGAAGCTGCGAAAAATGTTCCATACATACATTTCGTTATCCATTATGCAGCAGGTAATTTTTTTGTATAAAATTTGACTTCAATTACCGTGCTCTAAATTTTTAGCAGAGTTCCTGTCAGGAACTTTTTAAGCCTTGTAGTTTTTTAAACCTGCATTAGCTTTAACTTTTCAAATAGTGCGAGCACTGAGCTAACCGGGCTGCTTTCCTGCTTTCCTGCCGGATGTGTTGGGAGCTCTTTTGAAAATGCTTTCTATTTTTTTGACTTTAGAAACATCATGCGGACCATTCCTTCTACCTGAACCAGGGTTTCTATCAACGGACAAGTTCTCCCGGTACTGTTTAATAACATTGGAAACAGTTTGACGGCAGACCTTTGAATGTTTGCCCAACTTTTTGTAGGACCAAGTTTTGTTTAAAATATTTAATAATTTTAGTAATTTTAGATTAACAAAAAATTAACATAATTGACATTAAACATAATAACTGACATGCTTTTCAAAGGTAACTTTATCAATAAAAAATCAAATAATACTTGGTTTAAAAATTTTAATGAAAAACGTGTGTTAAGAATTTTACGATCTCAGTCCTTATTTTTAAACAAATTTGGCTATTCAAGTAATAGGGCGTTTTTGAGACTGAAAATCAGTGTTCAGTTTCCTATAAACAACACAAATGTCAACAAAGTTCACACAAATTTTGAAAAAAGAAAACAAAAATCGCAATTATTAACCGGTAACACTCAATACAGAAAGAAAGTGCATAAAATGTTACTATAATCCGCATTCCAAGTTCACTTTATGCCGATCACTGCCTTGAAAATTTCAAGAGAAGCCAAGTTCCCATAGCGAGGAAAATAAGTTCCAAACATTTAGTTTTCTCATAGAAATGCTGCTCTGCTGTTATTTACAGTCTGACATCTTACTATGTTTTGTCGTATTTAAACCACATATTGGGCAATACAAATATATCAATGTTTTTTGCCTTTTTTAAATTTTGAAGATTCATCAGACATTTTTCTTTAAAATTTACTTTGGACAGAGCTGAAGGGAGACCAGTTCCGTTTTATGATAAAATTTTTATTTTACACGCATTATGGTATGGTTTTCTTTCAGAAGCATAGTTACACAACTTGTATACGAGCTCGAAGAAATGTATTTTCTATAAGAGAAATAATATGAACACTTTTTAGAAAAAACAAAAGAAATGCACCTTATTTTACATGTTCCTAATTTGGATCCTGTCTTATATTTTATTAAATACTAGCTTGATCCGGTGCGCTTCGCTACCCCTGTCGATGTAAAAATCGGTTCAGCCGTTTAGTAATTATTGTTTAAAAACTAAAGGTACCAATTTTACCCGTTTTTCCCCCTTTTTATCCCTTTCTGGTCCAAGTATTGAAAAAATTTATAGCCTATTGACGCTTCCAAGTAAGGATTTATCTACGTTCCAAATTTCAATAAAATCGGTTCAACCGTTTAGGCGTGATGCTCAAACAAACAAACAAACAAACAAATAAACAAACAAACTTACAAAGACATTTATATATTTATATAGATTTCAGCAGAAATATTAATGATATTTAAAAAAAAGTGGTCGAACCTTGGTACGTCTGCACAGAGAGATGGCTCTTACATGTACGTGCAAAAATTATAAGAAATTTTATCAAAATAATCCGCGCTCACTGCACATACAGTCCAAATCGATCTTTTCCCAAAAGATTTTTTCTATCCAAGAAAAAGTCTACAAATTTGGTACATACATTTGCTGAAACAAAAAAGGAACCCAAGCCGAGTTTCAATACAATCGGTCAAGCCTGCCGCCAATGAAACCTATCATAGATATGAATATATTCAATAAATACCTGGCCTAAAAGTATGCAATAGCTTTTTGGCTTTTCGAAAACTTCCGAGAACTAATTTTTTTTTTAATCGAAAAAAGACACTCCCACCTTATATTTTAACAACAGCTTGGAGAAAGTGGGACTACATTATTTATTTCCATGGAAAATTTAAAATCAAATAATTTTTAGAGGCTTATAGATTTGGGCATAACTTCTTAACGGTTTATGATATCCCCATAATTGTTATACCCCTCACCATGAGTGTCAAGTTTGTCATTCCGTTTGTAATTTCTACCTTTTTCATTTGCGACCCTACAACAGTTTAACAATAGGAGGATGGTAGGGGGTATAAACTTGTAAGACTTTCACAAGCTCTGTTATGTATGGTATAATCCACCAAGTAATTTGCCTATTGGAACCGACCATAGGTACATACTAATGTCAGTCTTTACATATCTAATAAGAATTGCGCATTTAAATTTTACAAATCTGATAACTTGATTGGATAGTTGTATTACCTGATCAAAAAGATCTATGGATTTTTATAAAATATATCACCAATCCTTCAGCCTTCTTAAGGTCTCAAAATTAACTTTCTATGCCACCAATGATTTCTACAGATTCTCACTAAATTCCTTTACATTTTTCAAACCAAAAACAATATATTCGGGCACTCACTTGTTTGTCTCATAATTTTAAATGATATTCATTTAAATTTTCAAAATTTTTTTTTTTTTTGCTTTTAAGAAATTCATAGATTTTTTGATAATTATTTGAATTTTGTTTATTTTTTCTAAAATGTATATTGATATTGTCAACAAGCATACTATATCATAGATGAATATCAAAGACCTAACTCAATTGTCAAAAACCTAAGTGGTGAGAATGTATACGTAAACAAATCTATGTGAAAAGAAAAATAACACTCGTATGTGTGATGATTTTTAGTATTTTTTTGCTTCAGTTTTTTTTCTAGTTTCCGCTCTATGTGTATTTCTCTATGAATTTGGCTTCCCATATTCTAATTCCTAATAATAGTAAGTTAAATAAATGATATTTACAATAGACCTTGACAAACCATCTTCATTGCACTCGAATCTCACGATGATTTAAAAATCCTTAATGAACTAAATTTGATTTTACACAAGCTTCTGTCACACCCTTTTTATAGACAGAACCTTACTATGGTTTAATCTGCTTAAGTATCGAATCTCTTAGTTACGAAAGAACATTTCTGATCTACATCGACACAAGTATTCATCATCTCATTTAACTTTCGTTAACACTTTTAATCAGACATACATTGATAATCCGTGGATGTATTGATAAATGATATACATATATTTTGTTTAAAAATATATCAAGTAAGTAATTATATTCTGATTCAATCTGATTTTTTTTTTTTTTTTTTTGTGAAATGTTTTTTTCTTTAACATGAATCTGAATGATCGAAAATCTATGAGAGATCGATTTTCAAAAAAATGGTTTAAAATTTTATATATATTTTTTATTTATTTAGCGAAAAATTGTTTGTTTTAAAATTTTTTTCACAAATAAATTAAAAATTTTTTTGTGTTTTTAAATTTTTTTCGCTAATAAAATTAAAAAAAAAAATTTTGGTCGAGTTTTTAACACCAAAATTGCCTGCATAGAATTAAATATAAATAATTGTAATCGTAATTTTGTGGATATTATAGAAATATTCATCGCACATCCACAAAAGTAAATATATTTTGTGTCCTTGTGAAATTCTAAGACGATCTAGCCATGTCCGTCGGTTTGTCTGTCTGTTGAAAACACGATAGGACGCAAACGAAAGGAGTTAGCTGGCTGAAATCTTACACAAATACTCTTTATTGATAAGGTTTGTGTGTGGTATTGAAGATGAGCAATATCTGTCCTTGATTTCACCTAGCCTTACAAATGTTCCCCCTGAATACTGTTTGAGTGGTCATAAATATGTTGATTATGCGGCAATCCTGATTAAATTTTGCACAAATTAGTTCTAAGTACTCTGAAATTATTCCGTAATGTATGGCGAAAATTGGGAAACATTTTTCTCTAGTCTTTATACAAGGTCACCCTCAGAAAATCACTTGAACATTCATAATTGTCTTATAATAATTAATATTGTGATGAAATTATACACAAATATGTTTTCTATGAACCCAAATCTTTCTACCAACTTTTATAAAGATCGTTTCCTACCCCTATATAAATCCTATGACAGAAAAATACTTTATTGTCACTTATTGATGGTGGGTATACAAGTTTTGGAACAGCCGAATATAACTCTCACTAGCTTCTATTCCAACTATGAATCCATGAATATATAACTAAACTCAAAAGACCTCAGCTTTGACTGTGTAAAATTTCATTAAGATATCTTCAATCGTATTATTTCCAAAGTAAAATTTTTATAAACCACTGTGTACGGCTATAAATTTAAACATTTTAGACACTAGCAGAACGATCCCCATTTTTGGAATGCTACGATCATCGTCTACTTTATTCGTGCTCTTTAAATTTTCCAAGCTGAGTAACGAACATCATAAGCCTGTTTCAAATAGGCCAAATTCTCTGGCAAGAAATTAAAAGTGCAACCCCCGACAGATACTCCGCAATAATATGGATATGGATCGATATGATGATATGTTTTTGTAAGGAAATTATATATGTATTAGATTTTTCCATTATTATGGTTTACTGGTTTATACATATGTACGTATGTACATAATTTACATATACGTACTTCATGCTCATACCGACATGTGTGTAAAATATTTATAAAATTATTTGGGTAAACTTACATGTGGGTGAGTCACGTATAATTTATAAATTGTTTATGCGTGTTTTATCATTAAAATGTATCTTGATATTTTTTTTGTTTTAATATTCTACTTTCTCTTTGCCATTTTCAACAGATTTTCAAAACAAATTTTTATGTAAATTTTTGATTGCATTTTAACAGAAACAAATATTAAAAAATTTTCATAAAAAAAAAAACCAAAACGACAAAATCTCAAAGGATTTAAAAACAAACTAACAAAATTGTTTGAAAATTATTAATATGAATTTATTTTTTTCTTCCTTCAAACATTTCACACATGTTGACAATTTTTCTTGTGAAATTTCGTTACGTTTTCTTTTTTTAATGTTACTTGCAGTTGTATTACAATATTTCAATTTCATTATCCTGGCACTTTATCATTTTGCGGTTAAGAAAAAAAAAAAAAACCCCGTGAGGAAAACATGTGTGTAAATTTTTATTTTTCTTATTTTGTATATTATCTCCAGAAAAAAATGTTAATGCTGGAAAATTCTCGCGAAATTTGTGGTGACATTTTTACGGTATAATTCTTTTTGATATTAATCACCCCAAAAAAAATATATATAAGATTGAAGAAAATGTTTTATATGCGAATACAGCAGCAACGAAGTGTAATTTTGTCTACTGCTTTTATAGAAACGTATTCGTGCGTATGATTTCACGTTTTTATCGTAAATTTTCTTAAACAATTTTAAGATTAAGAGAAAAATAAAAGAAATGCTCTTTCTTTGGTAATAAAAAAAAATAAAATGCATTTGTATTAAAGTTTATAACGAGATTTTGTAAATGAAAAAAGTGCATATATATTATATTTTATAAAATATAATGGAATAGGATATAACAAATAATCAGTTCAATGGATATTCCAGTTGTAAGAACTGTTTCCTTTTATAAATATCTTTGGATGTTAAGTGCAAATATACCATTGTTGTATTCACATAATTTTAAATTTAAATTTCGACTGTTTAGTAATAAAAATCCAGTTTTTTTTTTTTTTGGAAACATTAGTTATTGGGAGAAAAATCGGTTTCTTAGTGAAAGATAGAATATTCAGCTTTGTGATTGGCGATCATTTGATTAAATTTTTGTTTTTATTATTTTGTAAATTTTTGTTGGACACACAGTGCACTCGCGGTAACGTGAACACCGCCTAACGTGAACAAGCTTTTGCTTACATTGACTACTCTGTAACGTGAACAAACTCAGAAAGCTCTATAACGTGAACAATTTTTTTTCACTGCATTTGTTTTCTAATCATGTAGGCAACACTTCAATACATACATTAAATTCAATTTTTAAAGTTTTGAGGATCCTCTTATAAAAAAATGTGCTTGTATCCTCTAAATTAATTTTTTTAGTGGCAACGAATGAGTAATTTTATTTCAATTTATAATTTCTCGTGATCTCGTTTTGTTTTGTAATGCATTTTAATCAATAATTTTGTTTTATATTTTAATAATGAAAATAGTAATAAAAGAATTTCACGTTCAAGCGTGTAAAACACAGGTTTATATTATAAAATTTTATATTTTTTCCATGAAATTCGACAATCGCTAACGTGAACAATTTCACTAACATGAACTCCCTTGGTTTTAATTAGTTCACGTTACCGAGAGTGCACTGTATTTATGACAGTATAAGAATTAAATTTTTCCGAAGCTGATCATTCCCAATATGATAATGCATTATAATTTAATTTGTTTTAAACCCTAAATTGAAAAAAATAAAAAAAAAACATATGATTAAGAAGTCTCGAATTACATATATGTCTCAATAATGTGAATTAAAAGAATTATGACTATAACTGACTCCAAAGCCAACAAAGACTGAAAAAAAATGTAAATCATTTTTTTGAAAATCGATCTCTCATAGATTTGCGATCATTCAGATTCCTGTCAAAGAAAAAAACGTTTCACAAAAGAAAAGTATGTGAAAACTTTTAAGGCAATGTTATTGATGAGATTGAATCAGAATATAATTACTTAATTGATATATTTTTAAACAAAATATATGTATATCACTTATTAATACATCCACGGATTATCAATTTATAAAAGTGTTAAAGAAAGTTAAATGAGATGATGAATACTTTTGTCGATGTGGATGAGAAATTTTCCTTCGTAACTAAGAGATTCGATACTTAAGCAGATTAAACCACAGTAAGATTATGTTTATAAAATGTGTGTGATAGGAGCTTGTGTAAAAACAAATTTTGATCATTAAGGATCTTTAAATCATCGTGAGATTCGAGTGCAATGAAGATGGTTTGTCAAGGTCTATTGTAAATATCATATATTTAAATTACTATTATTACTATATACTATATTTTCTTTTTAAGTTAGACGAAATTTTACTTATTTTTATGATGTATGTGTATTAGAATGGGTCGTATGGACGATCAAAAAGTAAAAAATCGTATAGCAGAAACGCATTCTACGGAAAATTCTAAGAAATTTTCCCAAAATCAAATCCTATCTTGCGCATTTGTTCTTTTGTCCAATAAAAAAAACTATTAAAAAAATAATAATACTGAAATATCATTGAAAAAATACGAATTGCGCAAGATAGGATTTAATTTTAGACGTATGGTTTCTTGGGGAATATTTCTTAGAATTTTCCGTAGAATGCGTTTCTGCTATACGATTTTTCGTGAAAAAAATCGACCCTAATATTATTGACCATAGAGAAATACACATAGAGCGAAAACTAGAATAAAACTCAAACAAAAAAATACTAAAAATCATCACACTTATACATTCTCACCACTTAGGTTTTTGACAACTGAGTTAGGTCTTTGATAGAGGAGTTTCCGTTCTATGTGTATTCATCTGTGTTATAGTGTGCTTGTTGCTGTATTGGATGACAATATCAATATATATTCTAGAAAAAATAAACAAAGTTCAAATAATTACCAAAAAATCTATGAATTTCTTAAAGTAAAAAAAAAAAATTAAAAAATTTTAAATGAATATCATTTAAAATTATGAGACACACAAGTGAGTGTCCGAATATATTGTTTTTGGTTTGAAAAATGTAAAGGAATTTAGTGAGAATCTGTAGAAATCCTTGGCGGCATATAATGTTTATTTTGAGACCTTAAGAAGGTTAAAGGATTGTTGACATTTTTTATAAAAATCCATAGATCTCTTTGATCAGGTAATACAACTATCCAATCCAGTTATCAGATTTGTAAAATTAAAATGCGCAATTCTTAACTTAGATACTTGTCAATGTAAAGACTGACATAAGTTTGTACCTATGGTCGGTTGAAAGTTTTCTCTTTCCAATAGGCAAATTACTTGGTGAATTATACCATACATAACAGATCTTGGGAAAGTCTTACAAGTTTATACGCCTTAACATCTGCCTGGTGTTAAGCTTTTGTGTCAGCTCGTTAACACTATAGTTTTTATTCACAACCCCAAACTTCCTTAAGAGTTTTTTGAATTTTTCTAGTATCACTGCCTTGAAAATGCTGCTATGTTTTAGAACTGTATTTGGTACGTATAGATTTAGAAACTAGAGTATTCTCTATAAAGCCAATCAACTTGAAGCCATCTGTGTAAAAAATGTTTAATCCGTTTCCTCTCTGAAAATCCAAAAAATTGTATTGTACATGAGAACAGATAAAGTTTTTTCCATAGTTCATCCACAACATCTCTATTATAAAGAGCCGAATATACAGCAATTTCCTTACTGACTAAGTAGTAGGATGGTTGCTGTAAAAGTTCTTATATTTGGGCAGCCAAAGGTGTGGTATGAATAGTAACAGTGATATAGACATAGCCATCTCTGAAACGTTTGTCTTCTTCAAAGCTTTCACTATCCTCAACGTTACCATGAATAAGTGGTTATAATTGTTCTCCATTCCAATTTTAAAGTATTGTTACGTTTTAACCTTTGGTTTATTTCCTTCAAATAAACCGGATACTTTTAATTGCAACAACAACAGTCTAAAATAGTCACTATGTGTTTTTAATACACACATACTCATACTTAAATGTACAAGAAAGTTGATGTTAACTCTAACAGCGCCTATGATCAACTCAACTCACGACTGCAACCTCTGCCACTATTTATACACACGCCATCTTTCGTGAATTTTCTACAATGATCTTAACGGACAAACTAGTATGTTCGAATTCTAGAGCATTCGATATTAATGTTAGCAGCTTTAACATTTAGTGTTGCCACTCTTATAAACAATACTAATAACCGCATGCTATCAACGTTGAATACTGCAGGCAGTCGTTACAGACCTTTAAATTCAAATCGCTATTGCAAATTCGAAACAGTATCAAGGAGACTACCATTTATATTTGAACCGTGTAATCAATGCAACCATAGGTGTACTAGATAGTAGCTATTTCCAAACTTCGTTTTAGCTGGCCACCAAAAGATAACATGATACAGGAAAATTAGATACGACAATGTTTACTAGGGTATTTAATCGATTAACCGATTCATTTTGGTCGGTTAACTGTTCAAATAATTTAAAATTGCGGATTTTCAAATAACAAATAAACCGATTAATTTGTGTCGATTAACCGATTAACCGAAATTTCTTCTTTTTTGTACTTTAACTTGTTCTCTTTATTAATAAAATACTTAAAACTACACAAAATTAGTGGTTTTATTTTCAATTTAAAATTAAAATAGAAATTATTCGGTTAATCGAATAATTTAAAATTAGCCGATTAAATCTAAGTCCCGATTAAATAATTGCTCGATTAACCGATTAAACCAGAAACACGATTAATTGAATACCCAAGTGTTTACTCAGTAAATGATTATGAATGCCATTTTCGCTATTGAGGAGTAATTAGATATTGGATAGCATAGTGCTGGAGCACATCTAAGAAAAAAAAAAGCTTTCTAACATTTAACAATCAAATGTTATATCTGATGATTTTGATCGGATGATTTTGATGAGTGTCTACACTTAATAATGAAAAGATTATAGCATCTAACTGCACATAAGATGCATTTAAAAATGTGATAAGGTCAACATTTGATTAGATCTCCAGTAGTTCAAGCTTTTTGGGCGGATTGAATTAATCACAATACAAGTCTAAGCTGAAACACCGACTTTTCATAGTTAATATATTTCTGGACATCATGACTAGTTCCCAGTTAAGGACTTGTGACACTTTGGTCGTGCATATCGGACCACTTATTAGTGATTCATGACATCTATGGCCATTATCACACGTCACTGTTTACAGTCCAAGAGAAAATCCTACTAAATCTCAATTAATAGACAATTACGAATAAGTGAACTAAAACTAATACTGATGAAATAAATTAGATTGGAACATCTGAATTTCGAATACTAGCTACAGAGTGGCAAGGATATGCTTATTAAATGCAATGTAATGAAAATGGGCAAGGAACCAAGATCAGATCAAAAATATCAAATGATGAAATGGGTTACTAAAATGCGTTTACTATTATATTATTTTGGAAACAGCAACAAACTAAATCAATGGTTGAATTATTTTTGCAACGAATTTAGCAATAAAGAGATAAATTACTTGCCTAGAATAGCGAAAGAACACTTAGCACATTTTTAAAAGTTTGGCGTCAAGATCAATTGTATTACCTATTGCATATTGCTAAAATACCTGTACCTATTAAACCTTTCTCAAAAAAAAACTAATCATACAAAATTACTTTGAACTTAAATTACATTTATAATATAATTTCTTAGATATTAAATCTTGCTACATTATTTCCTATAACAACCAAAATTGATGATCCGGATGATGATTACGATTATCAGTTTATATTAAAGGCGCCCTGTTTTCTGAGACCACTTATATGTAGAGAAATTTGTAAATTTTTCTTTAGAAAAAATATTGTAGTAAAACAAAATGTTGCTCGTTTAATGTTGAAATTATTGCTGTACGAGTTGAATCATAAACATTTGTGTTTGTTGATGTTTGTTGCAAGTAACTACTACTTGTACAACAGTAACTACTGTTGTTGTTATTAAACTTATTATTGTAGTTTGTTGCAAGATAACATTTCCTTTGGCAATTATGTTTAAGCTACATTTTTACTATGAGCTTCTTTTTGTTTAGTTACTTGGGTTAAGAGGAATATTAAGTTTGTTGCATAGTTGATGTAAGTTAGGAATAAAGTATAATAAGTTTGAAGATTTTTTATCATCAATAAGAATAATCCTTGAATGTATTAGTGCATCATGTAGATCTATCTATGGTCTTTAGTTGCAATGACAAAATAGGTTTAATTAAGTTCAGAATTGCTGTCAAATGTTCTCCATTTTTAGGTACAAATTTGAGAAAATGTCTGGCTGAATGATTCACTACACTTTATGTACCAGGAATTCCATAAGACATCACAAATAAATTGAACTTGGGTCTTCGTTTTTTTATCATATTCGGAAAACACATAAGTACTATTTTGAGTCGTTAGGACATTTCCATTTTAATTTATCTTAATTTCGAAAAAACTCGCGATTCTATTCGCAATTTTAATTTTTGATAAATGATGTTAAGTTCTCATATTAGTTATGAGAACTTAACATTTCTACAAAACTCTTTCTAATGCAGGGTGTTTATAGATCAGTTCTACCGCTATTGCCACTTATTATTATCACTATTATTATTTTTATTGTTGTTGTTCGTGTTGTTCATTTAGGCCTTCCTACTAAAACTTTTTATGGCAAACAATCATGGCGATCATGATTTTTTTCTCTCGCATTTTGGTCTTGCAAGCAACCAACTACTAGCCATTGAGACAGAAAGTCGGACAACAACAACATAATAACACCAACAACAATAACATATAATCATAATATAACAACAAAATTAATAATAACAAGTTACATTGCAGGCCATAAGAAACGTGTACAAAATATAATCATACTAATAACCAGAGTAGAATAAAGATGAAGTTGAAGTTGCAACAACAGCAATAACAATAATAATAATAATAACAACAGACACAACACAAATACTTTTAAAATAAAAAACACCAATAGCAATTTTTAGTACAAAATTAAGTTAATTTTTTTTAATGTTGTTTCTTTTCATTTCAGATCGTTTTTGACCGTGAAACTGCCAATTTCATTTATGGTGTTTTGGGTAAGTAGAAATCACATTTTATGCCAACACATCCATCCATACATCTTTACCATTTGTATCTGTTGTATATTATATACTACATACTTTTTTTTCCGTATTTTTATTATATTGTTATAATTTCCAGTTTCCTTTTTCAGAGAATCTTTTATAAACTTTGTAGCAAGTTGTAGGAATTCTTCGTTTGTGTTGCAGCAATGATTATAGTTGTTGTAGTTTATATAGCGTTGCTTGTTGCAATTGTTGTTGTGGTTTATGTTATTCTGTTTCACATGTTGATGTTGATGATGATTTTTGTGCCACGCCTCAAATGATTTCAAAATCATTTTTCATCTGAATTGCATTTTAAATTGAAAATATATACCAGACCATGTTTCGCTTTTTTTTTTTTGTTATTGTGTCTTTTTCTTTTCTCAATTCATTCATATCTGTTCATTTCAATTTGGTAATCCGCTGTAGGGTTTAAATGTTGTCATTAAGATCAAATGGATAAGCAATGGCTTGTATAATTTTGGAATTCAGGAAGTTGTAGGCAAATTTGTTGTGAAAGTTGGTTTGTGTTCAGAACGGTTTTTCTTATTTGTGGTCTCTGAGAATCCGAGAGGGCTTGTTGTTTGTTATACATATATTTCTAATAATGTCATAGTAACATAAAAGTAACATTGTAACATTTTTATACAAAGAGAATACACATACAGCGGAAACTCTCCTGTCAAAGACCTAACTCAGTTGTCAAAAACCTAAGTTCTAATGTTTGCAATATTACTTTAACTCTTCAAAATAGGTCTGAATCAGAGATAAGCAATTAGTAGTGAAAAAGTGAGTAGAGTGGAATCATGATTAAAAAAGTCTTGTACTTATACGCATTCATATTTATAACAACGTTGTCGAGTCTCATATCCACGCGTAAAGTTTGAGGTAATCATCATACTCAAACTTAACAATATTTATGACGTTGTTGATTTATACTCTACCATACTCAATTTGTATAGGAGATGCAAAATAAGTATGATTCAAATACTAACACTAAAATACCCATTATGAGGTTGTGTTGCCGAATTTTGTATAAATACACAACAAAAAAACAAGCATGAGTCGAATGAGTTGAATCAATAGTAAGTATCATGAGTATTTTCCTAAAATTATAAGTCAGGCTGAGGTTATTTATGAATCAAACAGATTTAAGTTCATATGAGTATGATGTCGACGACGGATTCCTATTTAATGCTATGTTATTGTGAGTATGAGTACGCCATAGTAGTTTAATTTCAATGTTGGCTAATCACTTATACTTATAATTTCATAAGTGCATATGAATAGCAGAAAAGTGAGTCATTGCTGATCTCTGGTCTAAATGCTAAAATTATATAATTCTAGTCAAAATTGCGTGTCATCATGTTGTGCATAACTGAATGAAATTGATAGAGACATCAAGGTTATCGTGTGTTTCCAAGTCTTTCCAAATAGGAATGCAATTGTGTGGATTTGTCCTTCAGTTGAATAAGAATTTGTTCACCAATATATATTTGAATGGTATAAGGACTGAGATCGAAAACTTCTTAACACACGTTTTTCATTAAAACTTTTAACCCAAGTATTATCTGATTTTTTTTTTATCAATTTACCTTTGTAAAGCATGTCAGTTATTATGTTTAATGTCAATTATGTTCATTTGATGTTAATCTGATTAAAATGAGAGGCCAGAAAGAAGTGCGTACTAAAATTATTAAATATTTTCAACAAAACCCAGTTTGCCAAACAATCAAAGGTCAAAACTTTTGTTACAAAGGGCTCTATGAATACCGAAATTTGCATCAAGGAATGTTTACAAAAAAGGATGCTTCAATTCATAAGACTTCTTAGTGTGTCCACTTATTTTTGGCCTGAATGGTAAGAAAGTTCTTGAGTGATAAAAGAAAATTAATGTGGTATTTGTACCAAGAGAGGCAAATTCTCCAAACTGCCTGGAGCTAAGGCCAGTGGAGAGATATTGGGCTCTTGTTAAAATAAAATTGAAGAACACAAAAAAGTTGTCCAAAAGTGTGGTAGATTTTAAACAGAGATGGACAACCTGTTCGAACAAAGTGACGGAAAAAACCATAATGGAAGGGTTTCCGAAAAAGGTTCAAAATTGCATCACTAGTGATTAAAACTAAAAACATTTTTTTTTTTTTGTAAATTGTAATAATAATTTCAATCAAATAAAAAAAAATCAACACTGTATGTTTAGTGGTTTAATTTTTATTAACATATATGTATGTTAAAAATTGTTTGATCTCAGTCATTATCCTAGATGTTTATACCACTCGATATTTACAAGACACCAAAATGCTTTTGGCAATGTTGAGACCAAACATACTTATTTTACATTGAGATCACGGACAAAGTCTTTTCGATTGCTCTGATATGGGACTGCTTCAGATTATGTGTCTCATGTTATGATGAAGGTAAGGGCTCTGAGGTTCAGGGATCCTCTCTAATAATAATCAATAACGACAAGTGGTAACTACAGACTGTTCTCTGTAAAAAAGTTGATTGATCTACGTTAAGATAATTATTACAATGATGAGAAAGCAAATATATTGCGACATATGTAACAGGCTATTGTAGATCTTTCACTTTTTTTATGTTGGATTTATATGCGGATACGTACTGTAAGTTATCAGTTTTGAGAAATATTGATTTAAAAATAATTAGCAATAGGAAGGCGAAGATCACCGCAATTTTAAATGTTCTTTACAAACTTTCGTAAATTTCTCTACACACTCTAAATTTAAAGTTAAAAAAGTGTCATCTAAGACAAAGGAAATTTAGCAACATTTTGTTAAAATCCATATCGTTCTGGAGTTTTTCTTCATTGTTGGAAGATTGCCAAAGTCCAGGCTATTATCAAATACAGCAAACCCTCCAACACGGAAATCTACAGCCTAATAGCAACTAGTTCTCCACATTCGAAAGTTATGGGAAGCTAATATATTGAATCGATTTTACTTTTCAACAATAGACACCATTGATCCTGCAGTGGTCGTTCTATTGGAGACCTAATGGCAATTCTCTAAGTGCCTATCAGTTCACTATATAATGTAATAAGGAGTCGCACTGGATATTTGTAAAGTATTTGACCGGATTAGATATTGTGCTTTAGTTTCGTATATAATATCGTTTGGTGTCGGGTCTGAATTTTAACGTTTTATTTTTAGTTTTCTTCGTAGAAGTACCATTGGTTCTGAGGATACCAGAATTCCTCAAGGCTATTGTTCTTTTTCTTTTCCTTTTTTCTTATTTTCATGAATGATTTATTGGCAATTACTAAATTAAATTTATTTTTTAGGGACATGCAATATTTGTTGGTCGTAGCCACACCTTTCTGAAATTATACTCTCAAGAATTAATACCTAAGACTCGGCGAGCGAGATCACAAGATACCAATATCCAAATGGCTTTTACCCCATGAACCAGACTTATTAAAACTTAATTAAAACTCAGTGTTGCTTATTGACGCAAACGAATGTTCACGACTGTCATGTCTTTGTATGGGTAATTATGTTCTAAGTACGAGATATGGTGTTTGTTGGAATACCTCTAATGTCGGGAAAGAAACCCTTAGGTAATTGGAATTTTCAAGACGTCATCTGATATACTCTTCCCCATACGACCTGCTGTTAATATCCAATACCAACAACAAAAATGGAATGTAATTCAAATATAAGGGTCGGAGCTGCAAATTATCACTGGGTCTATCACTTGTATACTCTGTGGACATTGTATTGTCTCTTCGTCGGACAGTTGGCCTTATTTGATATACGCTTTTCAGGTATTATGCCATACATTTATGGTAACGAAGAACCGCATATTAGTTTAAATAAGCACATATTCGAAGATGTCACACTATAACGTTATATGATATTTGCATATTTAGAACATCCTCGCATGAGTTTTCTTTTAAGTCAATTCGTAGTGGATAATTTAATATAAATCCCGACATCCACTGCTATCTAACCTACCCTTGAAAACATTAACTTCAGTATCGCTAAATTAACCACACGTGATCATCTTTATTTATGACTGAAATTTTAATGATACTTATTGGGTGTATGGCTTAAAAATGCAAAATAAATGTATTCAAAGTATTGTAAGTATGACCTTTTCCCATCTTTCTGACGACGTATGAATTGCGAGGCAAAAGAACTGCTCATCTTTTGAGACCAAGCACGAATCAAACCAATATCGGATACTCTGTTCCAAAGTGAAGCGTATCCCACAGAGAGCGTTCTGCATTAATCGAAACAAATAGTATTAGGACGGGGCAAGGATTATAAGGAGAATGAGGCAAAACTTCCCAACCACTTCATTCTAAATAGTTTTTAATAAGTATTGCATAATGTGGCCAAGCGTAGGAACGATGGAATATTACGTTTTCATGTCTGGCCGCATATTCTGATCGTTTGTCTGAAATGCTCACTTCAAATGAATCAGTAGCTTTCGATACAGGTTCCTTGTGATGGTCTGGCAAGATTTCGGCAGCTCATAATAGATAGGATGTTTTTGCTACCACCAAATACAGAACATTACCTTAGCGCCATGGATATTTGGCTTTGGTGTCGTCTTCACGTGCGATCCCTTACGTGAAGCTTTTTCTTTAATTTGGATGAATCCTGCTGCTTGCAAACGTTTTGAAATTGCTGCTTGAGTAGCTCTCAACTATTTTCCTAGCTCTTGTTTAGTTTTACAACAATCTTCATGGAGTAATGCCTTCAATTCTTGGTCTTTAAACTTTTTAGGCTGTCCTAGGCGATCTATGTCTTCCGTGTCAAAATCACCTCTAAATCACTTTTGAACCGAACAAACCATCTCTCGCTCGTTGAAACCATAAAAACCGATGGCACGCATTCACCCTGAGCTTTGGTGAGCAATCGATGTGCTTCAGCGGCACGTTTTCAAATTAAAGAAGTAAAGCAAAACTTCCAGCATACGACGTTTTTGTTTAGACTATAATGTTCAATAACTAAGTAGAATAAATGACAAATATGAACCCTTCAAAATGACATATAAGTTAATATAAATAAAAACGCGTTCAAAAGATACGCCATCTATTGTAAATCTCTCATTTTTAGTCATGATACCAGGCTAAATACCCAATCCAATCTCATTGTTTTTGTTCAAACAAATTAAAACTCATAAATAAATAATCAGATGTACTATTACGTTTCTTCCCCGAATAACCACAAATATCACTTTAATACCATTGTCAATTAGAAGTCATTACATGAGAGATGGATTTAACAGGAACTAACTACTTTATATAGGAAAAGTGAACAATTTTCATTGTTTTGTTTTTCTTGTTCAAAGTTTTTCTACTTTCTTTGTTTTAAGTATTTTTTTTTTTTTTTTTGTTTTCAAATTAGTTAAATCCTTTTCTTATTCTTTTGTATTTCAATGGTTGTATGAAAGTTATTCGAATTTGGATGATTTGTTTTGTATTGTTTTGGTTTCATATGTTTTTCATTAAGTTTTCTTAGCATTCCGAACACGCATTAAATGGAGTATATTTTTCCCATTATTTTAATGCAGTCATGCGTCAAGGTGGTACTAATTTCCTTAAATATACACTTCAGTTCATTTCAATTCAATTGTATGAAAGTGTTAAAGTTATTTTTTTTTGTTTGTTTTTGCAGTAAATAAAAACATTCCAATTAATTTTATAGCAAATACTTAGTTTTTGTGTTTAAATTTCAAGTTAAACAAAAGAAGATTTCTGATTTTAATCTAATACTGCTGATAATTAGGTTTTATAAGAACTGTTTCTGTTTGTTGCTATTGTATATAAGAAGTTTAAGTACTCTCTCGATATAATACTAGACATATTTCCTTACCCCTGTAAGAAAGCTTTTGTTTGAAATCTTGCCCCCTCGAGAGAAAAGTTTTCCTGTGGCCGGAAATAGTTTTGTGATAACAGCGGAAATAAGAGATTTATTGTTGCTAAGAAAACTTTATTTTATTTATTTGTTGTTTACACAATAAAGAGTAAAAGTGTAAAGCTATTAAAATTTTCCAAAAATTTAAAACCGTTCAATGTTTTGCCACAACATTGACTCGACTCCCACTACCCCCATCTATTAAATCACCTACCATTAAAACCTTTAGCTTTTTTCTCTTTTTTTTTAATAAACATATATTATCCATTTAAAATGCGACAAATATTAACCAAACCCCAATAAAATTTGAAAATAAAAACGAAACGAAAAAAAAAAGTAACAACCAACATTTGCATTAAAAGCCACAAAAAATTAACGATGGTGGTCAATAACAGCATGAATGCATGCAAGAATGCAGTCAGCATCAAATGAATGAACGAACGAACGAACGAATAAAATACCAGGCATGTTGCACAAAGTTTCTTCCTAGTTCTCACTCTCTGCAACAGGCTCAAACAACCAACCAACTAAAGTGACAAGTGAAATGTCCGATTATTTGCAATAATTCACAATTTATATATAATATAAATATATGTGTGTATGTATGTAGTCACATACACAAGTGTGTGTGTTTATGTATTTTTAACAAGGATACCAACCAAAAACAAAGTATTTTTATTAAATTTTTTTAAGTTTTTTTTTTTTTTTGCCATTGCAATTGTCAATGCTTGTGGCTACAAAAACACAGTCGTGCAGAAATATTCCCTGTTTTTTTTTTTTTGTTCTATCGTTATTGCTGCTGTATTTTGTCGGATGGTGGCGGATGTGAACTTTTACATAAATGGCTACGTTTCCGTTTGTCATTGATATTATAGATACGTATGATTATTATTATTATTGTTTTAAATATTTTATAAAATTTATTTATATATTGTATATCATTCATTATTTTTTGCTCGTTTTTGCATACTTTTAATACGAGTATTTGCATATATTTGATAGTTTTGCTTTTACAGTCAGCATCACTTAAATAAGGAAATTAAAATTTTCAAGAGAACATAATAATGTCCTGGAGGTAATAGTAAAACTGCTGCTGTTATTTGCTACTAGTAGCGTAAGACTGGCTTAAACGTCAAATCTGCATTATAAAAACTGGCAGCGCGCGCGCCAGAAGTGCAGGTATTAGATAAAATAATATAATACGTATGAGTAATATAAGTGAGTATTGGTTACACTTTCATATTTCTACATTTCATGCACAATGAACAATTTTCAAAAATTACGAATCTTCGAATAAAGAGTGAGGCAGAAAAAACTTATACTTGTATTAAGTTAAACAAAACTTAAAGAGTTCAATACAAAAATTCTCAAAAATACATTAATTTATTCAAATATTGTTTGAAATCATTACACATTAAAATATTGGCATATTAACTACTGGGTATTTCTAAAATTAAAGATTTTATAGTTGCTTCCGGAACCTTTTTGGACGAGGTCACTTACGCTTTAAGTCGGACAAGTCCTTGGATACTTTTCCTGTGTTCTTTAATTCTTTTTTTCCAAGAGCCCAATACCTTTCCACAGGACGAAGTTCTGGACAGTTGACTGGATTAGCCTCCCGTGGTACAAAATTGACATTGTTTAAATACCACTCGAAGGTCTTTTTTCCATCGGTCGAAGGTCTTTTCACAAATGATTGGCTTCTTTGGCCACAACTGCTAATGGCTTGCCACACAAGAAGGTTAAGTTAGGTTACGTGGGTTGCTCGCAAATTAGCGAGTTCACTCTTAAGTCTTGTGGCCCATTGTGCTACCCTGAGAAATACTATTCCCATTATGTTGAAAATTCATAATTTCGTTGTCAATGTGATTCCTATGGTCCGCGTGAGAACCAACCAGTACTTCTAATAAATCTGATCATATTTACTAGGGACACATCTCTCAGACAGTCCAGATCTTGAAGAAGAGCTCTACCAAGATGTAATAGTCTTTAGGCTGGGCAATCACATAGAAGGTGTTTTACCAATTCATCCTCCTGTTCATCTAAATAACTTCCACAATAGCTATAATGTGGCTAACCCATACTTTCCGACATGGGTCTAATCATATAGTACCAAGTGATTATACCCGTAAGAAGCCTAATCAAATTTCTAAGAGACAAAAGAGTCCTGGTCCTGTCCTCTGTCAGAATCGGTCAGATCATTCTGGATATTCTACAAGTGATGATAATTCGCCACCTGAGTTCCGTCTCACTTAAAGCCCATTCTTCTATCAAATTCGATACGGTAACCAAGGTCTAGAGACGACCCGTTGGTTGTGCATTCATCAGATACTTCATTTCCTCGGACGCCCTGATGTCTTGGAACCAATATCCCCTCGATGTGCTGTTGTGCCAGTGATTGGATACAATTGAGAAGACATTTCGACTTAATAACGTTGGAGTTAAGAGCCTTGATTTATGCAAGGCTGTCCAAGTAGATATGTGTAGTCAAATTTTCGAGATTCAGTTCCCAGATTCTTCTCGCGGCTGTATGGATATCCAATTATCCCTTGTCGGTATACTGATCCTAAAAGGTCATGGCAGGGTTGACAGCTGGACCATTTTCCCTGGCTCATGATAGCAGAACGCTGAGAACTGATTCCATGAGTCCACTTATTGTGGGAAGAAACATCTCTTGAATAAGAAGCACAACGTCGTCAGCATATGCGAATTCTTTGGTGCATATCCTACTGAGCCTGAAAAGAATTTTATTTACGACAAGATTCCACAGAAGCGGAGAGATAACACCACCTTGTGGTGTGACCCTTGTCACACTTTCCTTGTCATATTAGAGTTTATGGCCCTGCTCTTAAACATAGTTTTTGTCCAAATTGTTATCCGCGTTTCACAGTATTAAACGCACCCTCTATATCCAAGAAAGATGTCATAACATACTCCTCTTTGTCCCCTCTGTAGTTCCGACAACGTCATACAACTATGCCTCCACCGACCTCTAGTTAAGGTATGCGTGTTAAAGGATATCAGAAACTCCACACAACAAACTTCTTTGGGAATTTTGTATGCTTTTTTGTCTTGTATTGAATATAACCTCGTCCATTAGCCAAAAAGTTTATTTTTTATAAAATTTGACCTACATTTTTTCGCTCGTTCTTTTGTTTCTTAGTTTTTTACCGCATTGCGATCTGGTACTTTCTAAACTTTATACGACATCACAAAAGAATCAGAGCATTTAACTTTATGAGCTGATTTTCTGATAGAAGTGGTTGGTGCTCTTCGAAAGAATTGTTCGACTTCTTTTGGCCTATCAATATTTGTTTGAACTTTTTTTCTTCCTGATACAGGTCTACTTTCAATGTTCATGTCGTCCTTATACTGTTTAATGGCTTTTGAAACTGTGTGAACCTTCAAATCCTTTGCTATTATTTTTTAAGTCCATATTGGATTTTGTTTTAAAGTTTTAATAGTTTTTGCTCGTTCTTTTTTTCGCTGTCCGTTTTGATCGAAAGCCAACGTAATTAAAAAAATAATAATTTGTTGGACCAAGGATGTATAAGTTTTTTTTTTTTTTTTGATTCACTTTTAATATAAAAATCGAAAATACGTTTAAGATTTCAAATCTTTTTGGTGGTTTTATTCTACTATTAGTATATTTCCATTTAATTTGCGATGTTACTTTATTTATGCAATTTGCAGTGTTGCAACCAACTAAATGTGCGATTTGATACAAGTTTAATAATTTAACGTTGATATTTAATTATGTATATCATAATAATTGTATTGCAATAGTAAAAAAGAAATACATTTTGTATTATTTTAAATAATCTTTTTAAGACTTAATAAAAGCGTGCTAATGTTTAACAGCACATCTAAAGTTATTGAATTTAATAAGGCTTGAATAAACTTTGTATTAATAACCAGGGAAACCAGATGTTTGTAACATTGTAGCCAAAAAAAGTACTCTAACACCACACCTTAGTGAATACCGATCGACACATAATCGCTTTTGGAGTCATAAATATCTGATTTATATAGGCATCAACTAAGTTTTATATAAAAAAAATAACATAATTGACCAAAACTCCCTTACCAAATGGTTGTCACAAACATATACATGGTTACTGTAACCATATATATGGTTGAAATATTCATGTGAATTGTAAATTAACCATATTATTGTTACCGCAATCATATATATAGTTACTGTGACTATAATATTGTTAAAAATTTTGAAATTGTTACAGTAACCATGCACAAATTTGAAATAGTTACAGTAACAATGTACAACTATATTTTTTTTCTGCGTGTATAAGGAAAAACCAGGACAACCTCGATTTTTTATCTATATCTGAATTACTAAGTCATTAATATATAAAATATGGATATCTAGTGATAGATATTTCAAAGACCTTTGCAACGGCGTATAGTAGATCCGACCCATAATGGGTCAAAATCGGGAAGAATATTTTTTACTCCGAATTTTTTTTTTCACAAAAAATAAATTTAAAAAATATGGTTTGCCTTAAATTTGTTTTCGGTTATAAATAAAATTTTTTTTTAAATTTTGTTTACCTAAAAATATTTAACATTTTCTTTAAAGTATAATTTGGTGAAGGGTATATAACATTCGGCACAGACGAATATTGCTCTGTTACTTGTTTTTTATTGATTCTGTCTAATACACAAATGATTCATATTCTTTTAATATGTAAAAATTCACTAAGGAAAATTAAAATTCGGAAATTTTAATTTTATTACATTTAATTGTTTCTATTCCTGGCCCTACTTATGCTCTGAGAGTTATCCTGAACGTTCTTCGGCCACATAAATTGATAAAAAAAAGGCTTGCGTATAGATGACGTTGTAGGCTTAGATATATGCAAACCTCATTTGGATTATTTAGTGTTTGGGAGGGAGAATGTGGAAATTATGGACGGCTTCACCAGTATCAATAACGGTTTATAGAGTATCCCTAACAATAATCTACATATGAATATATAAGAAATTACATGCATTTAAAATGTAAATAGCGCCTGGATTCGTGCCACACCTAGGGTTAATGTTGCTATTATCTGCAAAATTATATATAGTTGCATTTAAAAAATATGAAATAAAATAGGATAAACAACGGAGCCTGAAACAATCTTAAACTTGTCTGATGAGATACCTCGTATTGTGCGAAAACCGATATAAACATTGAATCATACAATAACTAGCTTTGCACGAAATTAAGTATAATTTCAGCATTTTTTTACTGTAACTTCCTTAAAAATTGCACAATGACTATACATAAATGAAAAGCAATATTATCAAACTTATAAATTTTGTGTAACTCACGTTTTAAAGAGTTAACTGATTTCTTATTATATCAAAAAAAATAGAATACTTATAAAGTACATACTTAATCGCTTATAGAAACAAATTGTTTCACCGTAATGACTTTAATACATTACCCTATACTCATCAGTTTCATTAAATATTTACCTAAAATAAATACATAAGTACATACATATATCAATATATTCTTATATAGAATATGAAATTACAATTAAACAAATAACTAACCCTTTATTTAGTTTAGTTTGGGGAATTCTACTCTACAGCATCTGTTTAAATTCCCATTATACATGGCATTGCAACATTTAAGACATTCTACGAGTCTGTATGTTTGCAAAAGAAAAGTAAACATTACAATTTCTTTTTGTTTTCATATACTTACATACGATACATTCAGATAAACATACGTCGTATACGAGTATATAGAAAACTAATATTATTGACTTTGTGACCAAAGTGATTTATGTCCCCGGAGAGACATTTAATTGTTCCCCAAATGCAGTGAAAGGATTATACACACATTTATATACAAATGCACACAAAATCCCTGAAATACACACGCAAACATTGACGCAAAATTGCAATTAAAATGCATTGTAAAGCAATAATTCAACAGTAGAAGAGAAAAAAACGTATAACAAAAGCGACAACAATGGCTTAAACTTATTAGAATGACAGCAGGACAGACGGGAAGATAAAGTAGCAGTAAGGAGTACAAACGAAAAAAAAAAAATGAAAAAATCCACAAAACAACAACTCGAAATGGTCATAATTGAGATGCAGTTAAAATAAAGTAACTATTATACTACTCTACTACATACTTAATGTTGCCTCATATAGTGACCTTTCACTACTCATGCAACAGAAGTGTAAATGAATGAATTCTTGTGATTTTTACTGTTTGTAGGAATGAACTGTGGAATTCATATATTGTAATGTTAAGAATTCACTTATTTCCACTACTTCCCCATGTTTATGGCAACAGTATCTTAATATTTCAAAAATTGCAAGAGAGTAGCAACAGAGCTATGTAGTTGTATTCATACACATTTGTAATTGTAATAAAGGGTGAGGACTAGATAAAAGGATTTGCCAATAATTATTAGCAAAAGTCAAAAGGATATCAGCATTAAAACATTAACAAACACAGAAACAACATTGAAACAAGCCATCCTCCATCCTCCACATCCACTACAATAAAATAAAAGGGTTGCAAAAGTATGCTACCGCTTACATAAACCAAACCGGAAGGGGTGTGATTTTCTAGGTTTGAGGGGCCTGGGTTCGTTTACGAGTATCATGATGTGAAATAACAGGAAACGGGTTTTTGTTTGTGAGTCTTTCAAATTCCTATTTAAATTTATATTTAAATGTTGTTGTTTTACACCCTGCTGTTTGCTGTTGCTATTACTGTTCTCAAGTATTGGAATTATTAACAACGCATTTCTTTAATAATATTGTAGTAAAGTAATAACAAAATGTTTTTTGTTAATGTTGTTGCTGTTTTGTTGGTGGCTTAATGAAAAACAGATGCCTTACATTTTCCTCTATTATTTTGGTTTAGCGTTTATTTTCAATTTACTTTTTAATGGCAGGGGGGTCATGTGTACTGTTTTGCTAAAGGGAAAGGGTTAAATGTAACACAATTTAAATTTGTGTAATTGTATTTTACTTCTTGAAAATAACACCTATTGCGTAGCTAGTCTTTTTTTTGTTGTTGTTTTGTTGTAAAAGAAGCTTTAGCGTTAAAAAGGAATTAAAATTATGTCATGTTACGCTTATTTTCCTTTCGCAAGAAGATAAAGGCATCACAGAAGCGCGCAAAAGGAGTTTAGAAAATGTAATGTAATAATGAAAATTCATACTACAAGTAAGAACAAGTTTATTTGACAATAGACAGCAGGGTAAGGATGTTTCCTGAGGAGTAAAACAAAGGAACAGGTTGTTTATGAGAGAGCCACGACGTTGGCTTGTAATTTTAGGCAAAGAACAGTGGTGTAAAAGAATATAAAATGTGCTTAAAAACTATTTATGGAAATCCTGGACTGTGCTAAAATTTCAGTTTGTCTCAGTTCAATAATTTCAGCTAAATGTAGATATAAAGTTGTTGTCTTCTGAACAATAATACGGTACTTAGGAACGATGAAATTCAAAGGTTAGAACAACCACAATCACAGAGAGCATATCTAAACATTAATATGCAGCCAAGTTGAAATAATATAAAACTTTACAATACTGTTACGTTTTTACCTTTTAAAAACGGGGTTAATTTCCTTTAAATAAACAAGATACTTTTGATAGCAATTAAAAGCAGTTTTAGTAGTTTATAATTGTAACAAATCTTTATTTATTTTAAAATGTTCAACAACAACAGTGTAAATAGTCACTCAGTGTCTTTACACCCTTATCAATTCGCAGAAATGCACACACACACTTTATAATGTACAAGCTCAAATGTACACGACACTTGATGTTAACTCTATCAGCGCCAATGATTAACTCACCTCCCTACTGCAACCTCTGCCACTATTTATACACGCGCCATCTATCGTAAATCTTCTACAATGCTCATAACGGACAACTAGAACATTCGAATTCTAGATCTTTCGATGTTAATGTTAGCAGCTTAAACATTTAGTGTTGCCACACTTATAAACAATGCTAGCATGGTATTAAAATTGTTGATGAGTACAAGCTTCTACTAATGGACGTGTTTATAAACATGATGATGGCAGTCGTTACAGACCGTTAAATTCAAATCGCTATTGCACATTCGTAACAATACTAAACAGAAGTATTTAAATTCATATAGAGATTTATTGGTAATTTGGTTTTCGGGTAGGTGTTACATCCAGTATATAAAATTCCCTAACACTGTTCAAATTCAAATGGACAGCGTAAAAGTTTTAAAATTATATGAGGAAATCTGGATGGAAATTGAATTAATGACATTCTGAAACTTAACAATCCCTGTTTCAAAAGACTGATTAAGTTCATTTTAGAGGATTTTAACACTAATCGTTTTTCTAGTTCGTTCTGAAGCAGTGGTCTTCGACCACGGCAACTGCACTTTACACTACTATTTAAATAGTGCCCAGTGATGGCCCAGGGCACTGAAATACAACAATTTACAGGAATTAAGAGCATGAAGTTTCCATACTGCGCGTATGGGGGCTTAAAACACTGAAAACTTTAAAACTATTCGAATATTCACTATGGTTACGGAACAATGGACTTGTGAACACTCACAATATACTGAGTGGCGTTCCTCTCAGGAACTTTATGAGCCTTGTATGTTTTTAAACCCGCATTAGCTTTAACTTTTCGTACCAAACAGTCAGAGCACTGACCTAACCGGGCTCCTTTCCTACCGGATGTGTTGGGAACTCTTTTGACAATGCTTTCTATTTTTTGGCTTTAGAAATATCATGTGGACCATTCCTTCTACCTGAACCAGGTTTTCTATCAACGGACAAGTCTTCCCGATACTGTTTAATAACATTGAAAAAAGTTTGATAGCAGACCTTTGATTGATTTTATTTTTTATTTAATAATTTAATCAGATTAACCACAAATGAATATAATTGACATTAAACATAATAACTGACATGGGTTAAAATCGTAAAAGAATTTTACGATCTCACTCCTTATAACAATATTTAATACACATTTTCTAATGTTATGAAGGTTATTGCAATTGATAAAATATCATATAACTTAGCAACTTAGCATTCGGAGTCTAGTGTTTGTTTCGGAATAATAAAGTTATTTTACACACTGCTTTGGCGAAAATTAAGTCTTCTATAGAGTTTGGCATAAAGCACTTATATCAAAACTTATTGCTTTTGCTGTCGGTAATAAATAAAACTATGAATGTTAATCTTATTCATGATCTTGTAGCAACCTTTCTAAATTCGATAAGACTACTGCATATTTTACATGTCAACGACAGTAAGAAATCAAAGGTAATTTATGGTATCTAATGTCCGGAAAATTGTCCCTTAAGTACCCTAAGATCGTTCTTTATGCAATCTTATTAATATCCTCTGTTTACGGCATCAAGTATAGAAACTTTCGTAGATAACGTCAAATTAAGTTCAACTTGCTAGAGAATGGAAAACTTGATTCATGGAATGACAAAGTTTCTTTCGGAAAATTTAACGGATCCTGTTTCATTGGAGATATATTGCTCTGATTATATGAACCATTCATGCTTCTCTGCTTTTAACGTAATTTAATATAAAAAGGTTTTAGAGGAATTCAATGCCAACACGCCTCTTAAGTCAACTGTTAAGCACTTGTTGATGAGCCAATATTTTTACCAATTTGCTTCTTCCTTCAAAAGGGAGAGACATCCTGAAACATTGTATTTCAATAACAATTGGCCAGAAGATGCTTATCTACCATCATGTTAATTATTTAGAGATCGGCATTACACCATTTTGGTGAAAATAAATTGCGTGTTATGGTGCACTTTTACCGAAACTTATTGAGTTTAAATCGATCTTCTCAGGGATCGAACTTCACACATTTCTTCATTAGCGTTAGAAGAAATGTGTGAAGTACACAGAGTGTATACTCTGTGTGCTTCCACTCGGAGACCATAAGGTCCATTGTGATTCCCTTCAATAGGTATATTGTTGTTAAGTTGATAGAGAAGAGTCGAGTCCGAAAACCGCCTAGTGAGAGAAAAAAGAAAGAGAAGCAAGAAGAGTAAGATTTTCATTGCGGGTTCGGATTTGCCGTAGATCGTTCCTTAAATAGCCACCCTATTCCCTTAATGAAACCCAGTATTTTGCACAGTTCACAGTCAGCATCATTAGCGTTGCTGCATACTAAATCTCACCAAGTGAGTTCAAAGTTAATTAAGTATCCGTTATTTCTTGATATATATCGAATTTCTCACCAAATCTTATTTGCAACCATGTTTGAGATGTTCCATGAGTAGAGAATTATTGTCCCAATAGGATGGATTTAAATGTTATGTTTTACCTCATATTGTCTGCACTCTGAGCTCTTGGTGAGCTGAGAAAGATGCTTCAGTATAATGTTCCAGCTGATCTCGCACATTTACACGAGTAAAATAGAATTCAAATGCTGTTGGAATAAGAAGTGTCACACTAACACAATAAACACATTTGTATTTCAATAAAACACCGAGAAACTTCAACTACAAATCACTGCTGTCAACTAAACTCAATTCAGGCTTCCAACAGCTTTTCATTTTTCTTCTCACATTTGTTCTTCCTCATACCCACTGTTCAAACATTACCAAGCAGCAACTTATCCTACACACTTAGTTCATCCTTTTAATATACACTTATATTTTTCAATTTTCTTTAAAATGTAAAATGCGGCATAATTAAAATTTTCAACATTAATTAGTTAAAATAACAATTTTAATTTGAAAATAACAGACACACATTATTTTATTTTGTTTTCATCTTCTGTTGGCTTTCACAATCTCAAGCCTAAAGTGGTCATAAAAATTCTAGTAATTTTCAATTAAATTACCGAAATAGACAATTATGTATATTATTATTTTGTTTAACACTTTTAGCAAATGCCTAGCTAGCCTAGACAGGGAAAATTCATAATTTTCTATAAAATTATGGTCGAAATTAGAAATTATAATGTCATATATTTAACGTAGACAATCCTTTCTTTGCTGGCAGCTAAGTTTGAATAAAATAAAATAAATTCCCATTAACTCTGAGAAAGCTTTTAGAATAATTTGGAAAAAAAATAAAATAAAAAAACAAAAAAGAAACAATTAAATTGAAAACATTAATTGACATTTAGAATGATAATAATTTAATGTGAATATTTTAATATTATTTACAATTTAGTTGGTTGTTTATTAGAGGACTATGGTAGAATACCAGATACATAATTGAATGTGAATACTTTTATTATATTGTAAATGTACGAATGTTTGACTTATTTTATTTTTATTTTAGAGTAGGAATTTGTTTGTAACTTCTCCTCTCCTGAGGATTAAATGCATATTTCCATTTTTGTATTGTTTTTTTTTTTAATTTTTTTGTTGAATTTTTGTCTAGGCAAGCATATCAAATAAAATATTTAAAATTTAACCGTGTAATTAGTTGGAAAATAAATAATATTCATTTGCCATTGTGAGTTCTATTAGGGGGCTGGATGAGTTCTTAGACTTTAATAAATATATTATTTGATTATCTAAACAATATTTGATTATCTAAAGTTTAGATTTTAAACAGTGTTATCGTGATTCAAGTTAAAAAGGTAATAAGTAACACTGTGCGCTCCTATATTTACTATGCATATTAATAATACTACTATATGGTTTTGTCATTCCGTTTGTAATACACCCAAATATTTATCACAGACCCACATTAGTATGTATATACTGGGTCCTCATAAGACTCTAAGACGATCTAGCTATATCCGTCCGTCTGTCTGTTGAAAACACGATAAGGAGTTAGCTGGCGGAACTTTTCCAACAAATGTTCTCTATTGATAAGGTTTGTTTGGTATTGGGCAATATCGGTCCATGATTTCACATAGCCCCATTAAAATGTCCCCTTGGAATACTGTTTGAGCAGTTATATATATGTTGATTATGCGGCAATACTTATAAAAATTTGCAGAAATTAATTCTAAGTACTCTGAAATTATACTATAAAGTATGGCAAAAATCGGACAACATTTGTCCCCCTCAGAAAATTATTTGAACATTCATAATTGTCTTATGATTATTAATATCGTGGTGAAATTGGACACTTTTGTGTTACCTGAAAATAAAGATAGAAAAGATTACCAGATATAAATGAGAAGAGAAGGGGATAGTCAGTTGTAATGAAAAAGTGATGAGGAAGGATGTCCGAAAAAGAGAGGAGAGGAGAATCCCGTGTCTGGCCTGATTAGCCTATTACTGTTCCTGATAAAGGCAGAAAGACTATTTAAGCGTAAGTCTCCTAATGCCGGACAATGACAAAGAAGATATTATATATTACTAAATTGTGAGCGTGTCAGGCCAAGAAGATAAGTTGTCCGGCTTCGGTTTAGTCGGGGCCATATCCTTTCGGTAATAGCACATGTGGGTTCGCAGCCCCATCTAATTAAAGCGAGCTCTTAGTAAAAGTTAATAATTTGTAGCTTGCAATTAGCTCCTTTTTTCGCCAAAGCATCAGCAACAAAGTTGCCCGTAATATCTCTATGCCCACGTACCCACCTGAGTAAGACTTTTGAATGTCTCGTCATCCTGTTTAAAAATGACCGGCATTCCTATACTATGTTAGATGTTGGGTATACACCTGTCAGACATGTTATTACTATATACTAGTGTTTTGTATTAAAATCTCAAATTTCATAAATAGTGGACTTAACACGTTTTCACACTAAGGTAACGAACTATTTCCCCAATTTTTATAAACTTAGTCTTATATTAAACTTGAAGACATTTTCATTCTAATTTTTTACTAAAACAAACATTTTTATCAGAAAGAGGATGTCATGAGATACAGGTAATGCTTGCCAACCACATATCATGTTTTCTAATACATTTCTACTTAAGAAGGATATTTTTAATTGAATGCGGGATTTTTTAATGTTTAGCCTTTATTTTGAAGGCCATTGTTAGCAATGAACTTTTCCATCTTGCATTGTGTTGGAACTAGGAACATAAATAATGGGAGGGAGGAAAGATGGAGTAGTGTTTGTGGAGATTCTATTTGTACTTTCCCACATTGGAAATACTTCAGCGGGAAGTTTGTTCCACATACGTACAGTACGGCTAAAGAACGAATTTTCCCTGTAGTGTGTTGTGCGGTCCACTGGCCAATCGATCACAAACAGATGAGTTCTTGACGAAAAACGTGTATTACGTAAAAATCTGCGCGTATCAGGAACAAGTTCCCTAATTTCATCAGAGCACATTCCATTGTAGTACCGATACAACAGAGAAACGCAGCCCACATTGCGACGGTGCTCCAGCAAATCAATAGAGTTGGACACCATATTGTCACCAATAATTACCTTCGCCCTCTCCTGTACGCGGTCGAGCAGCTTCAAAATAGACTTTGAAGCACCGGTTGTATTCCATTTTCGGTCGGTGTATATAGTGAAGATATCAGATGGAGTGAAGTAATTCCTACACCGTTTCAAAAACCAAGAAATCTTTCTGGCAACATATGGATTCCTAGCCAAATGAACTGCTCATCTTTTGAGGCCAAAAACAAATCAAGCTAATATCGGATGCTCTGCTCCAAAGTGAAGCTTATACCAGAGAGAGCGTTCTACATCCAACGAAATGAATAGTAGTCGTAGTCGGTGCACGGTCTGTACTATAAAAAGGGTGGGGCAATACTTCCCAACCACTTCATTATAAATACTTTTCAACAGGTATTGCAACATGTGACCGAGCATTGCGGTATCATGTCTGGCTGCATATTCTGGGCGTTTTGGGCAAAATGTTCGCTTCAAACGAATCAGTTGCATTCGGTTCAGGTTTCTTGTGACAGATAGGACCCTTCAGTTCATAACAGAGAGGACCCTTTTTTCTCTTACCAAATACAAACCATTACCTTAGCGCCATGCATATTTGGCTTTGGTGTCGATTCGGCTGGTTGGCCGGGCTTCACATACGAACTTTTACGCTTCGGGTTATCGTAATGGATTAATTTTTCATCGCAAGTAATGATTCAATGCAAAAATGATTTTCTTTCATAGCATTCACGCATCGTTTCGGACATGCAATATCGTATTTCAAGGTCTCTCGGCTTCCATTCGTATGATACCCAATTTCCCTGATTTTGGATGAATCCTGCTGCTCTTGTTGAGTTCTACAACAATCTTCATGGAGTATTGCCTCCAATTCTTGGTCTTCAATCAGTTTTGGCTGGACTGGGCGATCTTTGTCTTCCGTGTTAAAATTACCACTTGTGAACAGCACAAACCATCTCTCACTCGTTGAACACATTGGTGTTGGTGAGCAATCGGTGAATAACTAAGTAAGAATAAATGACAGACATGCTCCCTGACAGATAATGACATATAAGTTATTAAAAACAAGTTAGAGTGCTATATTCGGCTATGCCGAATCTTAAATACACTCCACCTAAATTAGATGAAAATTATAGAAATTACATTGGTATAAACACTCTAATATCCATATTCAGTGTTTGTTATTGGGACTTAGCTCCGATTATGAAGATTGGTAGAATGTTAATGTAATATAGTAGTTTTCGCTTATAGTCTACAAATACAGTTGCACAATTTTTGTGGACTATAAGCGAATTAGGACTATAACCGAATTTATTTTTAAGCCACTTTGTGGATTATAGATGAATCCTGATATAATACACATTTTGGACTCTATACAAATTATGTACTTTCTTGAATAAAACCTAAATAAAAGTTTTTTTAAAATATAGTAGTATTTTATATATTGTTAAGAAAACTAGTTTACGCAGAAGATATTTTATTTCAAATGTATAAAAATGTTATCGAATTCAGCAATTTATAATTGAAATAACTACATATTCCTACCATTTCCAACAGAGTCTATAATTTTATAATAGGAATCAAATGTACTACTTAACAATTTATATACTTAATAATTGGTTAGTATTACCGATTGGCTCAACATTTTCCTTTTGCGAAAAAAAAGATTATAAAAAAGGGTAAACAAATACATATATTTAGTTAAACTTCAAAATTATATTTTTGTTCTGTTCTAATGAATTTTCCGGATGTGAGCCTTATATATATAATTATGAACCCATAGTCACCAAATCTACTTGAAACTTATATCATAGAGAAATATACATAGAGTGGAAACTCTCCTGTCAAACACCAAACTCAGTTGTCAAAAACCTAAGTGCTGAGAATGTATTAGTATAAAAACTATGTGAAAACAAAAACAACACTCGTATGTGTGATTATTTTGATTAAAATTTTTGTTTGAGTTTTTTTCTAGTTTCCGCTCTTGTTGTTTCTCTGTGACTTATATGCGTTAATGTATTTTTCGAATGTGGGACTTATTTGGAAGATATAATTACATATTTTAACGTGAGTTCTGTGTATTTCAGGCCTATTTTGCTTGATATTTGTCTGTATAACATTATTTACAAGAGTTTTATGGGTATTATTGTGATTATCGGAAATGGAGCTAATATGGGTGCTATGGTCAAATATGGACCGATATTCACAAAACCCAGTAGTATAATGTTTGGATACAATATATTGATCTGTATACAATTTTAGTTCGATATCTATATATTTAAAATATTTATAGAGGTTAATGTGTTTTTCGGAAGTGGTCCTTATATGGGAGCTATGACCAATTATCGGCCGATCTTCATAAAATTCAACACATCGATTTTTGTATATATGGGAAATATTTATTTGAAATTTTAACCAGATAGAAACTATTATAAGAGATTTATAAGTATTTAAGTAATTTTCGGAAATGGACCTTGTATGGGAGCTATGGTCAAATATGAACCGATATTCACACAATCTAGTAGTATCATTTATGAATTAATACTAACGATCTCTGTAAAATTTTAATTCGATAACGATATTTTTCAGACATTTATGATAATTAATGTATTTTTTTGGAAGTGGGCGTTATATGGGAACTATTGCCAATTATGGACCTATCTTCATGAAATTCCCTACAGCGATTTTCATATGCATGGGGATTATACAAGTTGAATTTCAGCCCAATACCGGAATTTATAAGATATTAATGTGTATTTAAGTGATTTTCGGAAGTAAACTTTATATGGGGGCTATAGTCAAATAGTGCCCGATCCAAAAAAAAATTGGTCTGGCGATTTCTGTTTGCCCAAAACTTAGATGTGCTGAATTTTGTATGGATACTGCAATTTTATGGGCATTTATATAGCATAGCACCATATTTCGGGAAGAAATTTGTATGGGGGCTACAAGAAATTATGGACCGATTCTTTCCATTTTCAACAGAATTTGTCCTTTTATTATATAAATAATAAGTGCAAAATTTCATGGTATTCCCTGCAATGAATTTACCCAAAGTCACAAAAAATCATGTGAAAATTATCAAAATTTTTGGAGGTTGTCTTACATTTTGATCCATAACCCTGGTTCCATCAATTCGATTTTGCTGATTTTCAATACCAAACTGCTTAGAAAAATTATAAACATTTTGGTATACATTTCATTAATTTTACTTATGTAGTTTGGACGTGAGAGTGTTTTACACAGACAGACAGACAGACAGACGGACAGACAGACGGACATTGCTCAATCGACTTAGAATTTCATAAGGATCAATAATATATATACTTTGTTGGGTCCCAGATGAATATTTCTCAATGTTACACACGGAATGACAAACGTATATATACCCTCTTTCACCACTTGTGGTGGTGGAGGGTATAAAAACAGCCATCTATTGTAAATTCCATATTTTTAAGTATATAAAATATATTACAATATTTTGATCTAGTAAACACATAATTTATAATCTTTTAATATTATTTTCATAATTAATTATCATTTCACCTTTTCTAAATTACATCTAAAATTTCACCTAATAAGAAAAAAACTGTAATTATGTAATTTTAATTATTTCGTACACAGAATAAACAGTTTCAGTTCAAATATTTATCATATATGGAACTGGTTTCAATTATTTCATAAAGAGAGAAAAATAGCTTTGAATTTTAAGTTTAGCTTAAGTGAAATGGAAACTAAGCCAAAGGATATTTCCTTTTTGATAAAAAATATTAATAAAAATCAATTTTAATGAATATTTTATGACATCAATTTATATTTCTAATAATGTAATGATTCAGATTATTAAAGTCCCTACGATTTATATAAGATTAAAATCGGACAACTAGTTACAAAAATATATGCCTAAAAATACAGTTTAAGTTTAGGAAATGGAAAATACCCATTCTGAGATATCCTTTGTTCAAGGACCTTGTCGAAATTTTTTGCTTTTGCAGTTGCAATTAAATTATGTTGAAAAATAAACACACTTATTTTTACCACAAATTCCAATTTTCATATCACTTTTGCTAAGTACCTTAGTACTGAAATTCAGCTTAACCCCTAATAGTTATTTAAAAAGCGAACAAATAAATAAAACACTACCAATGTTCATGTGTCAATTTGCCATCATTTGGCAACAAAAAAAAAAATTAAAAAAAAGGTTGCTGCTCTGTTTTCTTTTTTTTTTTTTTTGTGCCACGTAGCTTCCACAATTTTGCTGAATTATGCATTTACTTGGATTTTATAAAATGCTCTCTTGTTTTTGCCTTTTAACAGAATTAAAATATTTTTTGCTTATTTAGCTGATTTTCTCGTTGATTTTTTGTAAATAAAATAAAAACAAATTTAAATACGTTTATAATTGAAGCTTTTACAGACAGCTGAGGTTTGTCATGCTTGGTTATAGCCACCACTCTTATCAAACTTACTTCAGCCCCAAAACTCCTACTCCGAATTTTTAAAATCACAATAATAACAAAAAAAAAAAACCTAACGCATCACATACCAACTAACGGAAACAGCCATTGTACGGAAACGGATAAAGCTGGTCAATGCTTGTTTATGCCTGAGTTTTGTCTCGTTGAGGAGGGGAGAGAGAGGAGTGTGTCTGAGAGAGTGTGTAATTGTGGCATTAAAAAACAGTGGTTTGTGATCAGTTTATTCGGTTATATGTGTTTAATATAATGCTTAAAATTGATACACACACACATTTGTGAGTGTATTTATGTATATATCAATATGAGTTTGTTTGCTGGTGTATTGTTTGATGTTGGTTTATTACAGTGGACATATTTTGTGTGGAAAGTATGGTTGTTATTTTTTTTGTGTTTCGTTGTAATGCCATCCATGAATGTTTCATAGATTCTTGTCCAATTATTTATTATGCACGTTTTAATATAGTACTTATTAAATTTTGTTATTGTAGTTTTTGTTGTATTAATAAACAAAAATGTCAACCAATTTGATATTATTGCTGTCGTTGCAATTGCTAGAATGTGTAGATAATGTCAGGAGAAATGTTTGCCAGTATTTTCATATGTACTTATGTATTGCACAATATGTAGTAATGTGTAGTAAAATTAATGCTGGGAAATTAAATATGTATGTTTAATATAAGCTCATAAAATATGGTCCTAAAACACTCGTTCGTTGTTTTTTTGCTATATCTTTAAAGTGTTTTTCATTTACCTTTTGATTAAATTATAGTTCAGGTGGCCAATGTTGATAAGCCTTCGGTATATTTTTAACACTTTTCCTATAGTTTTGGTGAGAACTGTGTGTAACAAATTTTCCCACTCTTGTCGAATATACTCTTTGGGAGTTTCCCTAGAAAACAGATTAAAAAAACTCAAAGACAGAAAAAACTTCTGCAGTCGAATAGTGTGATCTTGGATTATCAAAAATGTTGTTTCTTTGCGTATCCGTGCAGATGAAAATAGGACTCAGCACTCATGATAAGTAAATTGGGACCGAAGTATTACATACAAATTTAGTCTCGTTTATTCCCTCTTCTATTTTGGTTTCTCGACGCGAGGAAAAGACACATTCCAGTTAATTGAATTGCTCTAAAAACCACAGCCATTGAAATACAAAAAGGCTGTATTATTGCATATCTGTTTTTAATAGAAAGATAGGGTGTAAAGTTTCTAGAAGAATTAGGAGAGAAGTTATCATCCCTAGCAGATATAGTGTAGTCCAACAAAAGGATAGACTAACAATTTTAGTTTACGCTAATGCATCTGAAACAAAAAATATTAAATCTTTTCTTCTTGGAAAGGCAAAGAAAAGCCGCTCGTTTCATAACAAAATGTTGTTGTAAATTATCATTAAGAAAATGGATATTTTAAACTGTAGAATCATTTTCAGCACCGAAATTCCTCCTAATGCACAGTGGTTTCCCTTAAATGGACCAGCGGTCAAAAATCAATATCTCCAAAAATTGTCAGCTCATAGCATGCGCAATGAACTTAAAGTTTGCAAATTTGAATTAAAAATATTAACAACTGTAGCGTTGAAGGGTTAATTGGCTTATATTGTTACGTTTTTACCTTTTAAAAACGTGGTTTATTTCCTTTTAATAAACCGGATACTTTTGATTGCAAATAAAAGCCGTTTTGTAGTTTAAAATTGTAACAAGTCTTTATTTATTTAAAATGAACAACAACAACAGTTCAAATAGTCACTCAGTGTTTTTATTGACGTCTGTGGCTTGTATTTCTAGGCAGCTTTCTAAGTCGGATACCTTTTTCTCAATGCCATCCACTCTGCTGTTTATAACTTCCGATATTTGCTGAAGCTTCTCATCTGTCGCTCTAGAAGTCTCTTGAAATTTCATTTCAATTATTTTATTTTCTTCTTTAACTTCAGCAAGAAGTTTCTCGTTGTTGACCTTAGAAATTTCTTGAACTTCAGCTAGAAGTTTCTCGTTGTTGACCTTTGAAGTTTCTTGAACTTTAGTTAGAAGTTGCTCGTTGTTGATTCTGGAAGTTTCTTTAACTTTAACTTCAGCTAACTGCTTCTCGTTGTTTCGAATTTTCGTTCATTTTTTCCATCATGGCAGGAAACATTGTGTTTAAGTTCATGTTGCTCGTTGTTGCACGGGTACATATCTCAGTTTCTTCTTTGTACTCAAATTCAAAAGTACCGTTTGAATTCATCTATGAGCCTCTTCTGCAATTCTGCTTTGTTACCTGCTTGTTCAACTTTTAGTTCCTCAAACTTCATGCTTTTTATTTTACAATCCCACTTCTGACACCAATTGTTACGTTTCTACCTTTTAAAAACGTGGTTTATTTCCTTTAAATAAACAGGATACTTTTGATTGCAAATAAAAGCTGTTTAGTAGTTTAAAATTGTAACAACTCTTTATTTATTTAAAATGTACAACAACAACAGTTCAAATAGTCACTCAATGTTTTTATACACGTTTACCAATTCGCAGAAATACACACACAATGTACAAGTATACGCGAGTATACGATGCTTCAAATTAGACTGACTTTTGTGGTGTTCTCACGGCCAATTTATATTCATTGCATTACCATCTAGAAAGCTCTATTTCTACAATGATCTTAAAACTAGAATATTCGAATTCTAGAGCTTTTGATATTAATCATTAATCATTTAGTGTTGCCATACTTAAAAACAATGCTTAACTCAAAGGTTTTATTCAATGTTGTAGTATGTTCTACAGCAATGTTAATAATACCCACAGATTTGTTAAAGTTTGAGAAGCACTGCTGTTGATAGGCATTATACAACTTTAAACCAGCCGTTAAAACAGTTATATTTAAATTCAAGTACAATATTGTAACAATATATTTGTTTTAAGGATTTTTGAAATAAAGACTTTGAATATGAAAATTCTTTTGTTTTCAACAAGAAAATGAATTTTGAGAAATGATCCATGACTATTAATATATGACTATTGTCACTTTTGGATCTCGGATACTTTTCTAAAAAATCAATATGCAATTTCTGAAAGGGCTTTCGGTAACTACTACTTTACCAATATCTGGCATTAAGTTTATGGTTTGGTCTCTTTGCATACTTGACATTTTTTTGCAAACTCTTTGATTTGAACAGTTATTTTAGGCCAATAAAAGTGTCTCTTGATTTTTTCCATTGTTTTCGCTGTTCTACCTGAGCTGAAACGTTTGTAGAGTGGGCTTTTTCAATTATTGTTTGTGTTACGTTTGGGAGTATCCATAATTTCTATTGATATTGCTCTTCCACATTTTTATCACAACTCGTACGTTTAAAATTTTTTCCATCTGCTACTTTAAGATCCGGTAGCTTGTAATTTGTTCTATTAAATCTGTATATTCTTCGGATTCAAATTCTGTGCTTTCGAAATCCAATAAATCTTCTGTTTGAACTGCTTCCAAATCATGTTGTTGTTGCAGACGAGAAATCATGTCAGCTACAATATCTCCTGAACCATTTTTATGTTCAATCTTGAAGTCGAAAGCTTGTAGTTGTAAAGACCATCTGGCAAGTCTTCCACTTAAATCTTAGAGCGTTATTAACCATTTGAAAATTCCATGATCGGTTATGATCGAAAATGGCAACATTTCGACATAGGGTCTGAACTTTTTCACAGCCTTCAATGCCGCCAAACAGCACAAATTTTCTGGCAAGCATTCAACTTTTGAGAATAAAAAGCATTGGATATTCCTCATTGTTGCTATTTAATTGATATAACACCGCTCTTATTTATAATGCCAAGTAAACCTCTTGAAGAACCATTAATAAAAAAAATGTTGGATGTAGTGATGTCTTCTAATGTATCGCTGCTTAAAACTTATTCTAAATATATATCGATATAACGAATTTTTCGATTTAAATAATGGTCCTGACAACATATCGTTCGTTATACCGGAATTTGCCTTTATTTGGATTTGTATCGATATGGCAAAGGATTTAAGTCCTGTATTTTTGCCAATTTTTTCTTTAAGACCGATCACACGTTTGGTGACTATTAAAGGTTAATGGAGAAATCTGTATATTTGTCGGACTAAAGGCTTGTGATGCTTTATTTATGAGTAGTGAGATATCTGAAGTAGTATGACCAGACTTTAAATTTCGAACTGTTGACTTGAGTAATAAATTGTTGTTTGGTATTGGCATTCTTGTTTTTGACTATGTGTACTTTAAGCCAGGCAATTTTAGTGATCTGTATAATCAGTATCAGTATCGATTGAATGTCTGAGAATGCGAGTCTTCGGCATAATCTTGAAGTCATTCATTTAGTATCTCCCTATGCTGTTAGTGCCAAATCTACAATAGAAGAAACCCTTGTCATAATCCACAATATTCAGGTATTCTGTTATCCAGTTGATTCTCATGAATTGATGAATTAGGTTTATATAAATATAAATTCTCATCCATTGAGTCTTAATTAAAAATTTCAACCATTCTTTCTACATTCCATAACAGTTTTGAAAAATATTAACCTTTCTGACTGCTTTAAATGTTATAGTCTCCCTGTCCTTGCCAAACATTATAAACATTTGAAAAACACAACCCATCATAATGACTTTAATACTCACATATGACACCATTAAAATTACGTTTCATCTTTTTGTGAAACATTAAAACGACAGCAAAAAAAAAATAAAAAAAAGAAACTTAAGAAAATGTGAACTTAACAATCAGCAAACAATAACACAAATTACACAGCATATGGTGCCAATGATGATCATGATGTTAAACCTTTTTTTGCATTTACACCGGCTGGTTCACTGGTGGCAAAAGAAATATGAATGAATGTTGGAGTGGGAAGTGAAAATATATAGAAGAAGAAAGGACACGTTGTAAGTTGAAAAGTATGAGGAGCCAGCAGAGGAGTGTATATAAAATTTGTGACATTATAAAACACTTGGTAAATAATATAGAGTTTTACATACGAGTATTTCGTACTTTCTTTAAATATGGTGACAAACCCAAAACTCATATGTACTTATGTATGTTTGCTAGCTTTTGAGTACATTATAATTTCTCTATTATACTCATGCGTTACATTTACAAAAGTTTCCATTTTTTTTATGTATGACTTAAATGTAGATGTATTGTATGTGAAAGTAATTGTAACAATCCTTTACTTTTTCTAGGAGGATTTTTTTTTTTCCCCCAAAAGAAAAAATTGTTATATTTGTTCTTTTTTTGTTTTGTAACTGGGTAAATGTAGCTGTCAGTGATTTTAATGTTTTTTATTGGAGTTTTGTTACTTTCCCTTTGGTTTAATGCATGAAAGAGTTGCTTGTTTTTTAAAAAAAATTTTTTAATCTCAGGTGACGCCGCCTGGGAGTCGTAAATCACAAAATTTTTTTCCTCTCCTCAATATGTGGTTGCTTTATTTTTACAGTTTTTTTTTTGTCAGTTTTTGTTCTGAAACATGGAATTGAGTTGTAATATATGTATGTATAAAGAGTAAATAGGAAGCTAGGAACGGAGTTTGAGTTTGTAATTGTATTGTTGCTACAAATACACACACACCTCATACCCTTGCAAAAGTATTAGTATGTGGGTCCTTGTATAATATTTTTTTCGCATTTCTTGTGTTATTTGGTAGATGAGATATTGATAGGAAAATGTGAAAGGCTTGTTTTTTTGTTTGGTTTATATGCTTGGAGTGTTGATATGATTATACCTAGGAAGCCATTATAAAATTCCGGATTATTGAGTTTATATTTGATGTACAGTCTAAATGAAAGTTGTTCTATTTGGGTGGGAAGATTTCTGTTATTTTTTTGTTTTTTACCCAGACACTTTAGAAAGATTTATTTGCAACAATTTAAATTTGTTTTTGAATATGTATGTATTGTATGTAGTGTCAATTCAAAATGATCAAATTTCAAATAAATAATGTAGCAAGTGAAATTACATTTTTTTTTTGTTTTTTTAAATTATTTAAATATTGTATTACAGAAGTGTTTTTATTGAGGTAAAATTTGTTTAAAAATTTGTGTGATATTGAGATGAACCTGTTTCAATGTTCTAAAGGTATGAAATTGACAATATACTTAGAAGTCGTAAAACATATTTCAAGGCTTAATTTTTCATTATAATGAAGATTGAATATGTCTACCATACATTACTTACATTAAACTATCGACAGGTACTCCAAGTTTTTTATCCCTTTCGCAAAAATCGTTTGACATTAGAAATTTTGTTTCAGCGAAGCCTTTATCGTTTTAAGCTGCTCTTTCCGCCTATGGATTTATCCAAAGTACATTATACATGTATGTGTTCCTTTAACTCCTGATTTATAAGTCCATAAGGAAATCCTTCTATTTTTATACTCACTACATCGATATATTCATCCTTGACCAATAAAGATATACATAGTGTTACGTTTTAACCTTTTTAAAACGTTGGTTTATTTCCTTTAAGTTTTAGTAGTTTAAAATTGTAACAACTCTTTATTTATTTGAAATGTACAATAACAACAGTTCAAATAGTCACTCAGTGTCTTTATACACTTTCATCAATTCGCAGAAATGCACGCACACTTTATTATATACAAACTTAAATGTACAAGACAGTTGATGTTAACTCTAACAGCTCCTATGATCAACTCCCTCACGGCTGCAAACTCTGCCACTATTTATACATACGCCATCTTTCGGGAATCTTCTACAATGCTCCGCATGCTATCAACATTATTGATAAGTAAAAGCTTCTACTGATGGACGTGTTTGTAAACATGATGAATGTTGCAGGTATTCGTTACAGACCGTTAAATTCAAATCGCTATTGCACATTCGTAATAATATATACTGGGTCTTTATAAAATTCGAAGACTGTAAACTAAGGACTGAGATCGAAAAATTTTTAACACACGTTTTTCTTAAAACTTTTAACCCAAGTATTACTTGATTTTTTTTATCAAGTTACCTTTGTAAAGCATGTTTATTATGTTCATTTGTTGAGAAAAAAGTGCGTACTAAAATTATTAAATATTTTCAACAAAACTCAACTTGGTCCTACAAAAAGTTGGCCAAACAATCAAAGGTCTGCCGTCAAACTGTTTCCAATGTTATTAAACAGTACCGGGAGAACTTGGCCGTTGATAGAAAACCTGGTTCAGTGAGTGAGTAGAAGGAATGGTCCACAAGATGTTTCTAAAGCCAAAAGAATAGAAAGCATTTTCAAATGAGCTCCCAACACATCCGGTAGGAAAGCAGTCCGGTTAGCTCAGTGATCGGACTATTTGGTACGGAAAGTTAAAGCCAATGCAGGTTTAAAAACATACACGGCTCAAAACGTTCCCGACAGAAACTCTGCTAAAAATTTAGAGGCCACAGTCCGAGCACGGATATTGATGTTAAGAATTTTTCGATCTCAGTCCTCATGTTCGTCCGTTTATTAATCTGTCTGTTGAAGGGCCTACAGGGAAAGTCTTAGGGTGATGAAGTTTTCTCCAAACATGCTATGGTGATTAGAAATATTTGGGAATGGTATTGAAAATGCAACAACCTCCAACAAATGTTGATATTTTTCAAAACATTTTTCCAATTTTCTTTAAACATATTGTAGATAATACTTATATTGTACACATTATTCCTATTTTAAAAGAACTATTTGTGTTGAGTATGGTAAGAATCGCTGCATGATATCTACTAGCACACACACAAATATCTTCCCGGAATATGACTCCATGATACATAAATGTGTATAAATTGTTGATATCTCTGCCATCGATCTCTGGTTTATTTCGTATTTCACATTGGAATTAAATAGACAACATATTCATTAATTTGACATAAGGATTGTGAAGCTTTATTTATCCAGAGATGCATCACAGATATTCTCAGTCTTTTGGCGTTATCCCGACCTGTGGAAGAATTGTAATTGTCAACTAAAAAATGTAAACTCTTATTATTTCATATAGTCAGATATCCGTTTTTTAAAATTAATTAATGAACATATAAAGTGTTTTCCAACAAAGAAAAATGGAATTTTTTTAATTAAATTATCGGATGTTTATTTCATAATAAAGAGGAAGCTATGCCGTTAATAATGAAAAACGACATCAGCCATATCCTTTTCATGAAAGTTTCCATAACCAAATCGCAAATGTCCTCGATAGCCTTGAATCGACACTGGATTGTTGGCGTAGATCTTATCTTTCACGTGGCCTTAAAGGAAGCAGTCGCAAGGTGGCCTATTGTGATTACCTCTTCGAGAGATAATAACAAGGACCCAATCAGCAAAGACACGACGTAGTTGATGATCGACCGGCTTGAGTTCTTATGTTAACTGAACTTTATAAGCCTTAAGACCCATATCTTTATGCCAAATACGGTGTAATGACGTTTGTGGAATGCCCAATTCCAAAGAACGACGAGTAATGAACAAACTTGGATTTTCTCCAACACTTTGGGCTACAGCAGCAATATTCTCAGTTGTTCTTGAGCGACTTGCACGGGTTTTATTCTTTACATCACTAACTTGTCCCAACAGCTCGAATTTTTCCACCAATTTCTGTATTGTGGTCCGACAAGGTGCTTCACGACGACCCAAAAATGCTTTAGCTTTGCGAACTGTGACTGCAAGATTTTCACCAATTTTGTAGTGAATTTTAATAATTTCAATGCGTTGTTGAATCGTGTATCGTTCCATTTTTAATAATGGCGTAGTTTCCACTTGTCAAATATCAAGGAATAAAAGCTTCAAAAGTGAAAGCTACCGAAATACCGGGTGATTCAAAATAACACCTCTTGTTGGAAACCCCTTTATTAGTATATCTGGAACAGTTGCACTGTTCCAGAGTATATTAATGTTGTCACTATGCAGTTGTCAACACACTACACAAAAATCATAAAGACTAGTTTTGTTGACACCAAAGATATTTCCGTTTACTTTAGAATTCAAATTTGGTGACAAAAGCTGGCGCCAATAAATTTATCAGAGTGTCTGTTTTAAAAATAGAATTTCACCAATAGGTGAAACGAGTATGTCATTATTTGGTTTCACATCATCTTATAGCGCAAATAATTTGGTAATGAAGGAGATGAAAATAAACTTGACTTTATATCTATATTGTACTATATTGCAATATTTTCGATACTGAATGGATGGTGGATCACACCTTCAACGATGTGCTACACGAACGTTTTCAGATGATGGTGATACCGTTTTAACATGCTTGGCGAAAAGGGAAATGAACATGGACATTGACTTAGGACAATTGTTTGGATAAAATTACAAGCACCAGATAACTCATATCAGTAAGAGGTTCAGGTAATTACATGATTTAGGATTTGCTAAAATAGGTAGAATGTCTTCCGATTAAGAAGACTTCCGGATCACTGCATTGTATTTTAAATAGAGCTTCTGATAATTAAGAAGTTTCAGATGCGACTGGAAAAAACAGCCGCAAACGTTTATTATGATAGTCAAATCACTGTAGTCTTAGAATTGTTCGTTCCTAAGAAAGAAAACGGCGTCCTAGTAACCCTTGAATGCAACTATAAAAACGAGGGGTTATGTGTTCAACCCCGCTCTCTGAAAAATTGAATTTTAATTTTTTTCTCAAATGCTAGAGTATTCGTACTATTGAATTTAATAGTGAAGTGTTATGCAGAGTGTGCCAATCGGCCACCTGTAATGACATCCCCGTGTTAAATTCACCAGTCAATAACGTTGCGAGTGGGTTGAAAATTCACTAGTAGTAGTTATCAGTGGCTAACTAATTCGACGTCGCAGGAAATAACTAGTTCACATACATTCAAAACTTGAATGGAATAAGTTTGGAGCAATTTATTTTCCAAATATTTCTGTTAATACAAATATGACACTACATTAACAAATGATCTCATTTGAAAATAATTTTAAACGCCTTGAGCCACAAATAGAGAGAATGGTTCTTGAGAGAGGACAATGATTTTGATGAAATGATTTTGATGAAAACTATACGGTCACATACTTTTTGTTCAGTTGTCATTTTCAGCTCTGCATCCGAATTATACTGATGTTTTTCGGAATAAGCTTGCGTACAACTAGTCACCACATATCTCCCATAGCATTAAGATCTGGTGAACTTGCCAGCGATTCCATAACAGATATTCCATGTTGCTCAAATCAAGTGTGAGTTGATCTGGTAACATGGATTGACGGTTGTCTTGCTAAAAAAAACTAAGTGTCTAAAAAAGCAATTTGCCCAACAAAGAATACTACTTAAAGGAACAAGAAACAAAATATAGGTGAAAATATATATGGTATAACGGCTCTGTTATCTATAACGATCTTACCACTCATGGTGAAGGGTTTGTCGTATGCTTTCTTTCTTCCAAAATCCAAGCGTTTAATCCTACGTTTCGCATTTTTATTAAGTTAGTGCTATTAAGTGTTTGATCAGTACAGTGTTTGCAGTCATTCTATAAGTATCGAATTACACCCACGAAAAGAATTTTTATTTATTTTATTTTTATTGTAATGTTTACAATCTTTTAAATAATTCTACACCACACAAAACGAATGACCTAATTTTCGTGCAATTTTCGGTATCTCCACCTTCACCGATAGGTTAGACGATAGTGAGCTAAACAATCAATCTGGGGGTTGCGGGTTCGATTTCCGCCAGAGACTCTGGGTGTATCTGAATAAAAGCAAAACGATTCACAGTTTTTGTGTGGTAAAAAAATCCGTAAATCTATCCATTTTTAAGTTCAGACAAATTTTGTAGCTCTCCCAAAATAAACGTTGATAATAAAATTTTTCCAAAAATAACAATGATTTATCATTGTTTGCGGATTTACAAGCACTAACCTTATAATTTCGACGCAATATTTGGTTTATAAAAATAACAAATATTTATAAAACTAGCTGAACACGGTCCGCGTTGCTGGCCCTTAGAATTTTTTTGTAGACAAATTTTTGAAAAATTTTTTTTCTTACCAAATTTTTTTTTTACTACCATCACTAACCTTCAAAGCCTGTAAATAGGAAACTATCTATAAGAATTGAAGAAAAGGTCGATCAACAAGTATACAATAATCTTCTTTTTTTATGTGATTGGTGGTATAGTGTAAAAATTTGATTTTGCCACGCCCTTCCGCCCACAGACCGAAAATCAAAAATCTTTACAATGTTACCCATTAGGATTTTCTGAAGATTCCATACAAATTTCATCAAAATCAGTCCAGTACATACACACATCCATTTTTTTATATATATAGATGAGAGCAAATTTCTTTTATCTGAACAACGGTTGAGCAACAAGTATTTTAGCTAACGGTATCAATCAAAACTATATATTTGTATTTTTGAATAAGCAGATCAAAAGGTCTGTAACCTTATAATTTTGACGAGCACTTTATTTATATCTAAGTTTGTTTGCCAAATAACATAATTCGCGATGGCCGAGGAGTGTGAGTTTATACTTAGTACTTTTTTCTTTCTTTATTTATCCTTTAATGCTCGACATCAGAACTGAAATTATGATCACCAGACTTGTATTTATTAATTTATGTAATAATTCAACTCACTCAAGAAATAACAGTAATTTCATATATTTTTTTTTTTTTAATTTTAATATGTACATTTTGGAAATAAAAAATTTAAAGTTCCCTCAAAATTAAAGTTGCTAAAACGCTGCTGCCAAACAATCATTAGTTAGTTCGCCCCGCATCATACAACACATGTAACTGTCAGAAATTTCATTTACACGAAAAGTAACTGGTGTTAATGACAATATTCTTCTATAAGATATACACTGCATAACAAAATTCATCTTAGTGCTTACAAGTACCAAATAACTTTTTGTCTACTTATACACTTGCAAGTATTGTGGCATAAACACAACAACAAACAATAATCTCATACATATATAAATGACAAATTACTCATTAGAAAATGTTAAATGTTTTTCCACCCCACCATCAGCTTAAATTCAACTTTTCATATATTTAAAGGAATCTGGCAAACAAAAAAAAAAGTTATTTCTAATTTACACCATTTGGTTTTAGTACATAAACCAAGGCAGGAGTTGAAGAGCATCCTTTATGGGTTTTCTGCTCAATAAGTAGTAACGCAGGAGTAAATTTACTTGCCGAGTAATATGTATTCGTATTGCAATGCCATTTGTTGTGATAAGAGTCACATTCGCACATACAATCATCTAAGGACGCAATTGTATTCACTGTAAACCTTTAGCTTTAATTTGACTATAAAACAAATATGTATATCCTTTGTCTTCTTGTATATGTAAGTATGTATAAGTGTGTGTGTGTGTGTATAGTATCAAGCAAAAAAGTCACATTTCGTAGATTGTAATAAATCAAATTGCAATTACACCAAATTAGGCATGTAGTTTTCATTTCAATGCTGTCGTGTTGTGGTGTTTACGAGTACAATCCTGATGTCGTTATTTCTTCTTTCCAGCAGTGTAGTCCTTAATGAAAAAAGGGTTAATATTGCAATAGTGTGTGTTTATATCTGTTTTTTTTTTTTTTTCTTTTTTAATTTGTAGTTTTGTGGATTCTAGATGCTGTTGTGCGTTTTAATGTTTTTAGTTAGAGCTAGCTGTATACATACATCTATATAAGCACACGCAGAGAAAAAATATGGTTCGACATGGTTACGACAACTACAATGTGTTCTTTGTAATAATATATTGTTATCGTACACAAATAATTGTTATTTAAATTTAGTTTAAACAAGATTTTAGTTACTGTAAACATTTTAATGTTCATCGCAATTATAAATTGGAGTATGGTTCACTGAAAAATATTTTTTTTTCAACCAACTAAAGAATGATAAATATGCTAACATATTATTGACGATGATGGCGAACATCGTTCTCAAAGAATTATGGAACGGCGTCAACCAACACCATACAGTGACATTTTCGAGATGTATTGGATGCTGTTGGATCTCATCTGGATGGTACCGTTCCAAATTCGATATTCTTGTTTGTTGACGTACCCATTCATCCCAAAATGGGCCTCATCACTGAAGATGATTTTCAATAGGCGAAGCGCGCGGAATGTTGCCCGAAAAAATACAAATTTTGATACAACAATTTATAATTTGCACGTGTTGTTAAACGCTATATCTGTCCATGGTAATTTGGAAAAAAAACACAATAGATGACAGCCAGATCTAGCTTTAAAGATATGCCCGCAATCAACTGTCAAAGTTCAGAAGTCCATATTGGAAAACCCTTTACAATATATTTACCTTTCATAAAGCTGACATCAATACATTTCAGTGAATTTATCAATGATATTTAAATTTGGAATTTAGCACATTAAAACTAAAACCTATTAAAATTGAATTCTGTTTTCCCAAAAATAAATGTTGATGATAATAATATTGTTTCGAATTTGCAATAGCGATTTGAATACAACAGTCTGTAACGACTGCCTGTAGCATTCATCATGTGTTATAAACACGTCCATCTGTAGAAGCTTCTACTTATCAAAAATATTGATATCATGCGGTTATTAGCATTGTTTATGCGGTTATTATACATTGACATCGAAAGCTCTAGAGCATTGTAGAAGATTCACGATAGATGGCGCATGTATAAATAGTGGCAGAGGTTGCAGTAGTTTATCAATTCGCACACGTTTATCAATTCGCATTTCTGCGAATTGAAATGCGAATTGATAAACGTGTATAAAGACACTGAGTGACTATTTGAACTGTTTTTGCTGTACATTTCAAATAAATAAAGATTTGTTACAATTTTAAACTACTTAAACTGCTTTTTATTTGCAATCAAAAGTATCCAGTTTATTTAAAGGAAATAAACCCCGTTTAAAAAAGGTTAGAAGTTCCCTAAGGAATTCCCCACCAATTATTGAGTCGTCTGAGCTGCTTCTAAATTACATTTCTGAAGCCAATCCTATTTCTTCAAAATATCCAAAAGTGCAACTAATGCTTTCAAATGACGTCGGCTTCATGCCCACCTTTAAAGTTCAAGGCCAAAAGTACCACAGAATTGAATCATTGCTCCCGCTTCTCAATGATGATGCGAAGTTCCTTCAAATTTATTTCACTGGAAATGAAGCTACAGAAGCCCAACGCTATCAACGAACATGCGTGTGCAATACCCTTCTGCCTGAACATTCTAAAAACAATTGTTGGACATCGGAATTTGAAAAAATCCAATTGATCCCGCCACAAATGAGATTTCGTTCCCGAACTTCTGCCAAATGGAAATGAATATTCAAGCCGTTGTGGACAAGGTATTCCCAAGTCTTACAACCAACTCCAAAAAATCGGATTGGCTGTGGGAATGTGCAATTTGTGCACCAAAAAATTATGATGTTAACAAGCTCAATGAGCATATACAATTGGAACTTCCTTGCGAATCAATAAAATACAAATCGATTGACACAGTAATGAACGAAGAGCAAGCCGTCAATTATCCTACTGAATTTTTGAATTCATTGGAATCAGCTGGAATGCCACCACATGTATTAACATTGAAGGTTGGAATACCGACTTTGTCCGACACTGTATATTAAAATCGAGATCGAGATGCAACATAAAACATATTTTTTCTAAGGGCCAGCAACGCGGACCGGGTTCAGCCAGTTTTTAATAAAAACATTATTTTTTGTCGTCTATGGGCAATATATTGCATCGACAAAAAGTTTGTTGTTGAATTTCTTACAGAAATAGCATAAAATGATGCTGACTAACTTATATCTATATAGTGAAACTATATTGAAAATTATGATTTCAAAACATTTTGCTTCAAAAAAAGTGTTATATTTCATTTCATTGTAATTTCGATTTATAAGAGGTTTCATTACCCAACGATTCTGTAACTTCACATACTCGGTTACCGCTTCTTCACAGTCATTTATTATGAAATGGAGGCATTAGGATTATGGCGTTAATCAAGTAATAGTTAATCCCATGATATTAGAATTAATATATTCATCGTTGTCTCAGAAGTGAAATTATAATTTTAAAACTGTAACTAAATAATTGTATCTGCTGGTAACTCTGTTGTCTAATTTTTTTAGCAATCCATGGTGCAAGTGCATATTTTTATAGCATATTTTCCAATAATAAATGAAGGAAAATCCGTGTCTTAGTTATGATCATATTGGGTTAATAGAAAAATAGTTTGATGTAATATTACCACTATATTTTATCATAATATGATATTTTATGATACTAATAATGAACATAATATGTTTGGACCAAAATCATAAACCTCATCATTATTTGTTGCTCTTAGTTTATGTTTACCACAACCATGTTTTTTCTCTGCGTGCATTCGTAGTACTTAAATATTAGTGTGTGTATGAAACATATGTGTATGCGTTAAGATACATTTTTTTAATTAGAGTTCCTTTTTTTGTTTGTAACAGGGTAATTTTTAATTCCCAGGTGTTTAATGGATTCAACAATATTCGAATGCTCTCTTGGTAGTTGTTCATATGAGCGTTAAGAATTGTAATAATTAAGTTGCAGGATTTACTTAAAAACTTTTTTTTGGACTAAGTGAGCGATCATGGAATAACAAAGTTGTAAACCAAGATTTTTGAAGTTATTCTTTTCTTATTTTTTTTTATTCTTTCTTGACTCCGCAACACTGCATGTTTACCAATCAAACAGTCTCCAAAAATAGCAAACCACTAGATTGAAGTTGTGGGTTTAAGGTGTATACCTGTTCGTAAGGATACAACCGCACTGTGGTGTTAGGTGGGTGGACTTAACGGTCCACCGCACAGAGGTATGGCTTCATACATTTTTGTGCAAAAATTATAAGGAGTGGTTGCAAAGCATTGAAATTTGGCACCCAGAGTTGTATAGACTAAATTAAGAACAAACAATTTTATTTTATCAAAATCGTCCACGCCCACTGCCCATACAATCCAAATCGGTTTTTTCGCATAAAATGTTTCTTATTCAAGCAAAAGTCTAGAAAATTGGTACATACCTTTTCTGTAGCAAAAAAAGAACGTACGCTAAGCTTAAAATCGGCCATGCCCACCGCATACCGCCCATGCAATCCAAATCGATTATTTCGCATAAAATTTTGCCTATCGAAGCAAAAGTCTAGAAATTTGGTACATACATTTTCTGAAACAAATAATAATGCATGCCGAGTTACAATAAAATCGGTCGCACCCACCGCCCATGAAACCCATATATAAAAAAGAATAGTTTTGATATTTCGTTTATCATTTGACAAAAAATTTGTTCCGAAAACTTTTTTTAACGGAACAAGACAACCCCACCTTTCATTTTATTAAAATAAACAGCTTGGGGGAAAGTGGAAAATCAAAAATAAAATAATTTTATGATATCCCCGTAACTTTTTTTTATTTATGGTGAAATGCTATATTTTTTCAAATATGTTAAAGGTTAATGGTATTATCGGGAAAATTATACATATTTTTGCCGATCTTGCATGGAATTTACTTAAATTTTTAAAAATAAAATAAAATTTTTCTTAAAACTATAAGTGCACATTTCATCTTTAAACATTTCTCTACAAGACTGCATCATATGATTTTTGAAAGTCAGTGGTCGAAAAATAGTGTTTTTTACACCAAAATCCTTTTGTGCGCCGCCAGTCTTGTATGTCTTGCAATGATCAACAATACAATGCATAATACACAAATACATTGCTATAGAGCACGATCTAAATAATTTCATACCAATACCACATTCCGTGGTATTAGATAAGTCTCTGGTCAATCGTGAGTCAGTCACACTTCATTACCCGGAAGTCGGGGGAAATCGGACATGTCCTGGGATACCTTTCCTGTGTTCTTTAATTCTTTTTTACAAGAGCCCAATACCTTTCCAAATGCCGAAGTTCTGGACAGTTGGGTGGAATTGCCTCCCGTGGTAAAAAATTTACATTATTGTTTGAATATCACTCAAGGGTCTTTTTTCCATAGTGACATGTTGCCAAATCGAGCCAGAAATATGAAGGCACTCTGTGCTGTTTTAAGAAAGGTAAAAGGTGTTTTTGTAGACACTTCGTAATACATATTTCTTAGTTTATCGTGCCTGATGTCACAATTGATTGGCTTCTTTTGTCACAACTGCATATGGCTTTCCACACAATAAACTTCTTTTTGTCCCGTATTGTTATTGAACATTACCTTGTCCATCAGTCACATAAAAATCTTGACCCGGAAGTTATGAAAGGTCCGCCAGTACATACGTTTCATCATCCATCATTCATCACCATCACACAACAGGTAAATTTTTTTTTATAAAATTTTACATCAATGTTTTCGCTTGTTCTTTTGCTTCCGCATTGAGATCTGGAATTTTCTGAACTTTATATGACTTCAACCCAACATTAGCTTTGGCTCTGCGCACAAAAGAATCAGGGAATTATCTTAACGAGCTGCTTTTCTGAAAGAAGTGTTCGGTGCTCTTCGAAAGAGTTGTTCGACTTCTTTGACATTTTTTCTTACTAATCCAGGTTTTTCAATGTTCAAGTCTTCCTTACACAGTTTAATGGCTTTTGAAACAGTGTGAAGATGAACCTTCGGATCGTTTGTTATTTTTTGTGAATTTCTCGTACTTTTTTTCGCTGTCCATTTTGATTTAGAAAAGATAATATCTGACATATTTTTAAATGCTAACGTGATTAAAAAGATAATAGTTAATTTGAGTATGAGTATAAGATTTTTCTGACTCACTCTTTACAATCAATACTTTTTTATACATGGTGGACTTGAATGCAACATATAAAGGTTTAATCGGTACAAAGTCACGAGCTCAGCCAAGGACCATTATAAGTCTAGAGTTAGGTTGCAGCTGCTTATGCAACAACTAATATTATTGATGTAAACTACAGCGGTTTTATTTAACAACTTTGTGCGAATGAAACTGTTTGCATTTTTGACTAACTAAACTGTTGTTTCAAATTCAACCAACACGATTAAACTGTTACATAAACTTCTCTAAAGTTATATTTTCGTCAATAAAACGGTTTAAATGCAAATTATTTTATTTTAATGAATTTCTTAACACTTTTTCCAAAAAACATTTCAACTTCATCAGCGGAATGGAACCAAATAAACATAAAAAAGAACAACAACTACGTACTGCTCTCCTGGATGTATGTACATTTGCGACAAGCGTTTAATTTGAATAAGCAAACATGCAACATTGCGCTTATAAATACACTCATCACAAATGCACAAAAACAGCGTAGAAACTACACGCCGCACAACAGCTACAGCTACAGCAAAGACAGCAACACATTTGTGTCCCAAATGTACAAGATTTTAACAACAACAACCAACTACCAGCAACATCTGCATCATATCAAACAGAATATTTCGTAGATGCAGTTAAAAATCTTTTCTTTGATTTTCTCTCTCTCTCTCACTCTGCTGCTGTTGGAAATGAAACCTAAAAAACGCATAGAAATGAAAGCAAAAAACAAAGAAGATGGAGAAAAATAAAATAAAGTGCGTGATTTGCGGATATTTATCTTATTTTTCGTTATTCGCCAGTTTTATTACAAATCAATTGAAGCATCATTAGCATAATTTATACAAAACGTTGTTTTAATGATTGTTGTCTGTCGGTACCACTGTCTGTCTGTTTGTCTGCCTGTATGTTTTTTTTTTGTTTTCTACTTTTTTGAAATCTTTGTTTGTATCTCAGCAAACAACTTGTGGAAAGTTTGAGTTGTCTGAAATGAGTGAGGCAAAGAGGTGTATGTATGTATGTACATTAGTGAGATCTAGGCTTAGTATAGCCATATAAATGCAGTGTTGCTTGCCTCTTCGTTGTTGCATGCGTTGTTGACAACATGGCACAATGACGCCAAACGCAATGTTCTACACATATTTAAACTAGAGATGTTTTATTTTTATTTTCTTCATTTGTTTTTTTTTTTTAAATAAAAAACAAACTCTGCTGCAGTGTTGCAACATCAACGACGTCGGCAACACCAATCGTTCAATGAAGGACAACGTGAACGTATGTATGTGTTTGTTTGTGTGTGTGCGTGAGTATGCGTTTAGTCTTGCCAGTCTGAACGTGATATTGCGACAAATGTTTACTATGATATCAAAGGTTTTACTATTAAAAAAAAAATAAAAAATAAACTTTACCTAAGGATTTACTACACATGAAGTCTGTACTTCATTCTTAACCGCCTGCTGTAATACAGACCTTGTAAAAATCTTATTTTGCAACATGTTGCAGCAATGGGATTGACACTTTGTTCTTACATGCGTTGTTTGTTTGTATGTTTTTTTTTTTACGTATTCTCTCCTCTATATTTAAATGTTTTTCTATTTGCACTGATTGCATACCTTTGGGGATTTCTCACATTTATATCTCCGTCCGTCCGTCCGTCCTTCCTTCCATCCATCTGTCTGTTTCACAACATTTACTCGTTTATATCTATAGATGCTAAGAGGTAGTTCTCGTAGTTAGTAGAGCTTTGACTCAATTTGTGATCACATCACATATTTCTTAACGCTTAGAGGCTTGTTTCCAGCTTATGCAAGTAATTAATGTATGATTTTTGTAGCTGTTTTTGTTTTTGTTACTATTGCCTATACGTAGTTTGATTTGGTATACAATTATCTAATATATGTACAATACATGGAAAAAACAGATATACTGCACTGTATTTGAATAGCTTACCAAACACTGTTAATGGTCAAGCTGTAATATCTAGATTGGATGTAACATGGAGACCATTTTTACTTTAATAAGCTGTGTTTATGAAATGGTTCCATTCTGCTTTTGATTATATGCCAGTAATGTCCCTCCTTTAAGTTGCAATCCAGTTATATATATCACTTCCCTATTAAGGGTATAAAGCATGTGTCGCCTGATCATAATACTTAGCTATAATTCTATGAACTTCGTTAACATTCATGTTGTTTACAGTTTACAGTCCCTGTCTACTAAATATTAGTAACGATCACTGGTAAAAGTTAAAATATAAGTAATTTCCCTATTCAAATCACTCTAAATATATTTCTATACATGTATGACAGTATATGCTTTATGCATATATTAATAGTTGCTGTAACTGTATGTATGCTATTGCTAAATAACATGCTAATGAAGTAAAATAATCCAAACAATCTTCTCAGCCCATTCTCGTTGTCGAAGCATCGTTATAGTCGTAGTCAGTCAGTGAATGTTGGTTGGATGTAAGACCATCATTAGTTTATAGATTAGTTAGAGGAAATGTTCGATTAGTTCTCAAGTAGCCATCATAATCAGGTGACTCAGAGATTTAATGAGATGGTTATTACTGATTGCATTTATATACCTACTCATACATTTACATAGTACAGCAATCATGTACATACTATATTATGTACTTTTGATTACAACAGAATTTTAAGAAATGTATAATGACAGGCTGGCTTAGTCCGTACTCTTTATAGGATTTATAGGTAGATTTAACTACAAATTTATATTAAACAATTTTGTAAATATTGAAAATTTTATTGAGTGCTCTTAATAGACGTTAATTTGGTAACTGAGTGAAAGTGTTAGACGATACTTGAATAATTAAGTTAAGTTGTCTTATAAGCATATTTTTGTATTTTAATAAAAATAGTAATTAAAATAATTGAGATATCGAGCTGATATTTATTCCAAGTAGAAAGTAAAATTTAGATATAAGGAATGAGATCGAGATGATATTCTTAACACACGTTTTTCATTAAAACTTTTAACCTAAGTATTATTTGATTTTTTTTATTAGATCAAGTTTCCTTTGTAAAGCATGTCAGTTATTATATTTAATGTCAATTATATTCATTTGATGTTAATCTGATTAAAATGAGTGACGAGATAAAATTGTGTACTTAAATTATTAAATATTTTCAACAAAACCCAACTTGGTCCTACAAAAAGTTGGCCAAGCATTCAAAGGTCTGCCGTCAAACTGTTTCCAATGTTATTAAACAGTAACGGGAGAACTTGTCCGTTGATAGAAAACCTGGTTCAGGTAGAAGAGGAATGGTACACATGATGTTTCTAAAGCCAAAAAATAGAAAGCTCCCAACACATCCCGTAGGACAGCAGCCCGGTTAGCTCAGTGCTCGGACTATTTGGTACGAAAAGTTAAAGCCAATGCAGGTTCAAAAACATAGAAGGCTCAAAAAGTTCCTGACAGGAACGCTGCTAAAAATCTAGGTGCCAAAAACAGAGCACGGAAATTTGAAGTCAAGTTTTATAAAAAAATAATCTTGCTGATTAATGGATGACGAAACGTATGTTCTGGCAGATTTTTCGCAACTTCCTGGTCAAAAATTGTATGTTGTTGATACTCGAGGGAATGTTGAAGAAAAGTTTAGCACCCAAAAGCAGACAAAATTTCCCAAAAAGTTCTTGGTATGGCAAGCAATATGCAGTTGCGGCAAAAACGCCAAACATTTGTTACAAAGGGCTCTATAAATACTGAAATTTACATCAAGGAATGTTTGCAAAATAGGATGTTTCCATTCATAAGACTTCTTAATGTGTCCACTTATTTTTGACCTGACTTGGCATCCTGTCACTATGGTAAACAAGCCCTTGATTGGTACAAAAACAATAATGTGGTATTTGTACCAAGAGAGGCAAATTCTCCAAACTGCCTGGAGCTAAGGCCAGTGGAGAGATATTGGGCTCTTGTTAAAATAGAATTGAAGAGCACAAAAAAGGTGCCCAAAAGTGTGGTAGATTTTAAACGGAGATGCGCAACCTATTCGAACAAAGTGACAGAAATCACTATGAAAACCATAATTGGAGGGCTTCCGAAAAAGGTTCAAAATTTCATCACTAGTGACTAGAACTATAAAAATATTTTTTTCAAGCAAATAAAAAAAATCAGAACTGTATGTTTAGTGGTTTCATTGATTCAACCATATATATGGTTACACTAAACAAGTATATGTTTGTGACAATCATTTATATGATGAAGGACTTACTATATTATGTTGCTCTCGGCTAATTGATATCATAATCTGAGAACAACATTTTATGATAAAATTATTCACCATATAAATGGTTGTCACAAATATATACATGTTTACATGTTGATACAATCATGTGAATCATAAATTAACCATATTATTGTTACCACAATCATATAAATAGTTACTGTGACTTTAATATTGTTAAAAATTTTGAAATGGTTACAGTAACTATGTACAAATGTTGAAATGGTTACAGTACTATATTTTTTTTCTGCGTGCACAATACCGTCAATGCTGGCCTAAAAAATATTTTTAAAATATGGCATAATATCGAACGCCAATGGCTCTAACTCGTCGATCATATTTATCGATAAAATATAACACAGTTCAAGCTCGGTATTCGCGAGTAATCAAAAACCAGAAAACAGAACCCACAATTTTATTGAAAAAATTTATGTAGTTTCTAAAATTAGAATCCTCTTTATTGATATACATACATATTATATATTAAACATTTTTAAAGAAATTAGAGATTTTGAGTTGTTTTTTTGGCAAATTATTTTTTAAAACAACAGCTGAATCACGTAGTTCATATAGTGCTGTTGTCGGCTTATCATTTTTCAAAGCCCATTGTATGCATATATTTATCGATGTTAAAAAATCGCCCACTTTAATTTTGTACCAGAATTTTCGGATATTGGACACTGATATTTTATCCCAGGACCTAGCTAGAATGTGAACTGCATTTTTGAGAGTGAAGTTTTTTAGTTTGAGCTCCAAATTTGTTCCCTTCTTGAATAAGCGCAGTGCAATTGAGTGGTAGATTCATTGCTATAATTATAGGGTATTCAATCGATTAACCGATTAATTTTGGTCGGTTAACTGTTCGAATAATTTTAAATTGCCGATTTTCAAATAACAAATAAACCGATTAATTTGTGTCGATTAACCGATTTTTTTTTTCTACTTTCCGTTTTAATTCAAATACAAATGTCAAAGTAAAATTACATATTTTTTCAAACATCCAAGAAATATATTTAGTGTGTATAACAACTGACATATTTAATTTACATGTTTTTGTCGGAGGACGACATGATAAGAGACGAAACTGGAGACATTACTGAAACGAGTCGTTTATCAGAACTCAACGAAACTACAATATTAAAATTATTAAAAATCTTAAAAATCAGAAAAATTACTCCAATGGTTTTAGGTAGGATTTTATATGCATAGAAAATAATATCAGCGAGAGAGTTTTTTTCAAGTCAAGTTTTATTAAATCTAAAGAAAAAAAATCATTTAAAAGGAAAATATATAAATTACTAGCTGAACCGGCAAACGTTGTCCTGCCATACAAATTATTTCTAGTGAATATTTTGGTTGTTAAATAAAAAATAACGAATGTATTCTAAGTGAATTTGGCATTTTAGGTATTTTTGATGCCAAATGAAGAGAAATACAAACAACATTTTTTGGCGAAAAATATTTAAAACAAAATGTGTGGATATGGACATCCTGATGACCTAGCGGTATGAAATGTACTTTACGACCTATTCTCGTACCTACCAAAAATATATAAAAAATGGTAAATATGTATTGATATTTGGATATTGCTCATACAAAATACTAAAATCTTGGCTAAAAAATAGGTGAGTGAGGGTCATGCGAATAAAAAGTTTTTGGCAAAAAAATTTTAAATACAAATTCTGGATAAGGACACCCTCATGACCTAGTGGTATGAAATATACTTTACGACCTATTCTCATAGCTCCAAAATATACAACAAAATTTCATAAAAATCGGTTTAGTCGTTTCGGAGGAGTTCAAACACAAACATTGTGACACGAGATTTTTATATATTAGATATTCTTTTTCGAAAAGATTATTTCAGAAGATCTTACCAAAATCCTAAAAGTCCATTCTTTTTTTTTTTGCTTTTATTTATTTTTTGGCTGAATTGTTATGTTTTGTTTGTTTTTGTTCTATTTATTAATAAAGCACTTAAATAACTACACAAAATTAATAATTTTATTTTTAATTTAAAATTAAAATTTATCGAATAATTTAAAATTAACCTATTAAATCTAAACCCCGATTAATTATTTGCTCGATTAACCGATTAAACCAGAAACCCGATTAATTGAATACCCTATATAATTAAACTGTCATCACTTTTTAGTTCCTCAACTGGGTGACACGTCGCGTTATCTAAAAGCAAAACTGCTTTTTGCAGCAGACCTTTTGAAGCCAAAAATTCTCGGACCTAAAAAATGTTTACTTATGAACAACTTACTTTTACTAATTGGTGAAAATTAACTTACGTGGCTAACAAATTCGTGATGGTACCAGTCCTTGAATATAAATGATGTCATGCAGGCGTTATTACTGGAGTTGTTTATTACAGGATTATTGAAAAAGCCTTTAGAGGGTTTTTCGATTTTCCATCAATCAATAATTTCAGTTTGTCTGTGCCATTCGCATTTGAGCAGGGCAAACAAATTATTCGTTCTTTACATATTTTTCTTTCGGGCGTTGTTTTCTTATTACATGTGACAGGAGTGCGATTGGGAAGCATCCTATAATATAAACCAGATTCATCGGAATTGTAGATTTGGTGAAGAGTCAACCCATGCTCATTAAACCGTACCTCAAAAAAAAATTCCCGTATACCCCTAATATAACGTAGTTCTGCAAGGCACTTACGAAATTTTTTTTTGCCGAACGTAGGGATCGCCTTTTTACATTTTTGGTTATAACTTTGCCATTTACAGTCGGATCTTATATCAATATTGTTGTCTCGGGAAGACCAATCCCGTTGTAGAATTTATCCATCAGATCTTTGTTCCTACCACCTAATGTACCACCCTAATGTTAGAAAATTGAAGCTCGCAAGAAATCATTAAACTTTTTCTAACGAAGTAATTCGAAAATACCTGCAGAACAGTCTGTATTTAACGTCGGATGTATACATATGTGTGATTTGGAAGCATCCTATAATATAAACCGTATTCGCCGGAATTGTAGATTTGGTGAAGAGTTAACCCATGCTCATCAACATAATCCTTAAACTCTTTCACAAATGGATCAATAAGTTGAGGCTTCAAAGACAATTTCTCGCGCGTAAGTTTTAAAAATCTATTTCCATGTCGACGTTTAAATTTCTTCAACCATCCTTCACTTTTTTCTCTTTGTTTTAGAAACCACTTTTAAAGCATTTTTTCCATTCTTAGATACTCAGCTTTCTGTAACCCTCCGGCGGGTGAGAAGGTCCCTGAGGACCTTTTTCATTTTCAAACTGAAATTACTTCCATGGAAGTTTTATCTAGAATCGTTTAAAAAAACTCAAAGCGATCCGACCAATAGTTTCGTTTCTATTGAGATTTAAATGTGTTTAGTACGGGAACGTTTGAAAAGGTCCGCTGGGACCTTTTTAATTTTTAAACGGAAATTATTCCTTGATGGTCCATGGGAAGTATACCCGCCCCCCATTTCCTTGGAATACATCCAAGGAAATTTTATCTAGAATCATTTAGAAAAAAAGCAATAGTTTAGTTTCTATTGAGATTTAAATGTGTTTAGTTCGGGAACTCAAATTTCAAGAAATCGTTAATAAATGCACTGGGTTTTGGCTTGTTTTATTGTTTGAACACATCACAAATGTGTTCCTTTTTCTGACATTCATTATACATGTATAATTAGTAAATAATAATGAATCAAAACAAAAAAAATGTAAAAAAAACCTTTTCATATAAAACAAGTAAGAAAGTATGGTCGGTCAAGCCCGACCAGATAATACCCTACACTAAGTAAATGAGCAAAAACATTTTTCTTTCAAAATTTCAATAATTTATGTTCGTGAGCGATTTTCGGAAGTGGGTCTTATATGGGAGCTATGACAAATTATGGACCGATCGCTACGAAATTTGGTCACGTGATTAATGTTTATATGAAAGTTATTTATGTTGAATTTTATGTGTATACCAACATTTGTAGGAGATTTATGATCGTTAAAGTGATTATCGGATGCAGGCCTTATATGGGAGCTATGACTAATTATGGACCGATCATAATAAAATTTGGTGACATGAATTCCCTATATATAAAACTTATTTGGACAAAAAGTTGTGTAGATACCTATATAAATTAAACATTTGTGACGGATAAAATCCACTTTCGGGAGGACATTTGTATGGGGGCTAGGTCAAATAATGGACCGATTTCAGCCAGTTTCAATAGGGATCGTCCTTGGGCAGAAATAATGATATGTAACAAATTTTATCGAAATATCTTTAAAATTGCGACCTGTACTCTGCGCACAAGCTTTACATGGACAGCCAACCAGCCAGCCAGACGGACGGACGGACGGACGGACGGACGGACATCGTTTAATCGACTCAGAAAGTGATTCTGAGTCGATCGGTATACTTTAAGGTGGATGTTAGACGAATATTTTTGGGCGTTACAAACATCTGCACAAATCCATTATACCCTCCCCACTATGGTGGTGTAGGGTATAATTAAATACAAATAGAAATAGAAATAGGTCCCTGTGGACCTTGTACTTCGTATAAGGGCAACGAATGACTCAACCGTCGGAGGGTTAAGGAGCATCGTTTGCTTTCTGTTGTACGTATGAACTTTTTTATTGAATTTTTTTGCTTTATAATGCGGTAAACCGAAGACTTATGTAACTTGTAATTCACACAAATTGAATTTATGGAATCTCCAAATGACATGAATAAACTGACAAAATTGAAGATCAACATCAACCAAAAAGGTTAATATACCAAAATACGGGGATTTTCCTTTTTTGGTTATAGACATTGTAATCAAATTTGAAACAAGCAGATAAAAGTCGCGAAAATAGAATCTATTTTTCGTAAACAGTCGCGATTATAGAACCTGCAATGTTAAAAAATAAGCCGTCACGATAACCGGGTCGTCGCTCTAATGGGTAGTCGAGAATACCGAGCTTGCACTGTATAACATACTTCATATTATCTCTATGCCAGTAATATGCTAACGCAAACCCTGATTTGGGTAAAATCCATTAGTTTTGAGTGGAACGAGCTATTCAGCCGAATTATAAATAATATTTCAGCGGGAGTTTTTTCCCTTTTCCCATTTTTCCTATTCAAACTCAATGGGGAAAAACTCCTGGGTAACAAACTCCCGGCGAATTTTTTATTTATAATTGGGCTGATTGTTAACGTCATTAAATTCAGAATTATGAACAATTTAAAAAGAAACATGATACATTAAAACAAATAAATTTAATCGTTTTATTCGTGCATTCTTCATAAAATTGTTCGAATTCGACGAATAATAATTCTATGGAAATTATTCGATTAGTCAAACGATCATTATTCGAATAGATACCCCAATTCGTGAGTATCATGGAAGATAGCTTTTTTCCCAAGAATTGAAGTGATGCATTCCAAGTTTTTTGAGCAGCTAAAACTACTATATTCAAAGGACTAAAATATACTACTTTATGAAATACCTCTAACCAAAACTCTTATTTTATTTAAATTACCCCAGCGCAAACAGTATAATCAATCTTGTCCAGTTGCATTAAAAAAAAATATTCACACTAAACACTTGTGGTTTATGACTACTGAACTCTAGCCTCCATATTTGATGGCAGGTAAATACAAATTAAGATGGTTTCATAACTTGCAAGTTGCAACTAGTAAGTATTGCCAAACCGCATGCTTAAAAAATTTAATAATAAAAGCTGATTAAGTCGTATTTTTTTCAACACACATGCACATACAAAATTGAAGCTTAAAATGAAGCACACACTTATGTTTAACACACAATGTTTAAAAATATATATATGTTTTTTATAAATACATACATACTTATATGTGGCATACTTTATTTTACAACCAATACCGATTGCATTCTCTTGTGTATATATACTGTGTACATATGTATGTCTGTTTGTATATTGGTATAGGACTTCAAGTAAAATAATGATTAAAAAAAAGTTGGTCTTTGTCAAAAGGATTTTAGCCGACACTCATAACTGCATTTACAATTTTCATTATTTCTTTTTCTCTCATTTTTTTTTTTTTTTTTGAGTTTTGCGAGAAGTGATAATTGTACGAGTATAGAATTTGTTGTTTGTGTGTTCTTTGGGACTTCTGGGTGTTTTATGAACGTTTTCGGAAAAAAAAAAAAAATAAGAAAAATTTGTTAGTGTTGCGGCTGCAGCAATAACTACTGCTTTTTAAAGTTGCAACCATTGTTACGAGTATGGTGGTGGTGATGAGGACGAGGCTGATGCTGATGATGATGTGGCTGCTGTCTCAGTTGCTGCTGATGTTATTATTGTGTGTTGGGTTTATTACTTGGACTTTTGCAATGAAGATGACAATCATTTAATTAGAAAGTTTCCCATAGGCTCTTAATTGTTGTTGATGACATTAAGTCGTCGTTTGTGGTGTTTGCTGTTATTTGGCTTTGGCCTAAACATTATTGGTAGCCATAAACACTACTTTACTGCAAAACATTTCTACTCATGTTGCATCTTCCGTTGGTTAGTTGGTGTAGTTGTACTTTCAGTTAGTATTTCGCTAGTGTTAATTATGTGTTATGAAAATATTGTTGTGCCTAGAGAACCAAAAAACGAAAGAAAAAAACAAAAACACCACAATTTTAAAATAAGCACAGGTGCTGCTGCTACATAACATTGTGTGTTTTTGTGTAATAGCGTTGCAAATAAAAGAAATTATTCAGAGAGTTTGTTCGTTTTTTAGTTTTGTATTTTGTAAAGTTAATTACAAATGAAATTTTTAGCCTGAGGTGTTCTCGCACACTATCGCTTATGACACAAATGTATTCGTGGTCAATTTTAAAAGTCCTTATAAAAATTAATAGACAAGTATGTTACAAAACCCTTGCATTGAATCCATTTAAGAAATTAGCATACAAAGTAACACCTTAAATCGATAGCACCAGCATTTAAGCTTATAATATATGTGGTAGATGTCGCACTCCAAAAAATATGTTTAAAATATCCTTTACGAAGCATGGGTTATAAATAAGCTATCCTCATGATAATGAAGCATATTCCAGGGATCTCAATCTTCTTCGAGAAGCTTAATTGTTCTTCAGAAAGATATTTCTGCAATTAAGGAAATTTATGACTAGCTGAGAGCGAATGTCGTTTTCAAATGCCGTGACTTATCTTTGACATAGGCAGATCGTCAGCATAATTCCAACCGCCGTTGCCTCCTTGGACCTAATAATGAAAGCAGCCTTTAATGATCACACATTTATCAACGATCGTATACAAACTTTACAATACCCTGTGGGTTCCTTTCATGTAAACATAGATTTTGACGATGCATGAAAAGCTTATTTCGACTGACTAGTGTGTCGGTAACAATCAAAACTATACAATTTGCTAATCCAAGGGTTCCGCATCTATTTCAAGACCAAGGTATTGTGGTACTTCTACTGGGTTAGTCAATAAATCCATTAGACTAAGAGAAGTACTACAGGGTTTTCCAACAATAAAGGATTTTCCAACAAGAGGTGTTATTTTGGTATTCAAAGAAAAATGGAATTTTTTGAGATAAATGATCGGATGTTTATTTCATAATAAAGAGGAAGGTATGCCGTTAATACTGAAAAACAACATCAGACAAATGGCCATCACGACCTTGCTTACAGGACCATATCCTTTTCATAAAATTTTCCATAACCAAATCGCAAAGTGGCTGCCCTATGTCTTCGATAGCCTCACGAATTCTATCTTTGAGGTCTTGAATCGACGCTGGGTTGTTGGCGTAGACTTTATCTTTCACGTGTCTCCAAAGGAAGAAGCCGCAAGGTGCTAAATCACTAGATCTCGGTGGCCAATTGTTGATCATCTCTTCGGTCCGGAAACTTTTCCCGTAAAAGAGCAATGGTTTCGTTGCTCGTGTGGCATGTAGCGCCGTCTTGTTGAAAGTAAACGTTGTCCAGATCAATATCATCCAACTCCGACCATAAGATACGGTGTAATGACGTTTGTGGAATGCCCAATTCCAAAAAACGACGAGGAATGGAAAAACTGGGTTTTCTTCAATACTTTGGGCTTTAGCGGCAATATTCTCAGTGGTTATGAGCGACGTGCACAGGTTTTATTCTTCACATCACTAACTTGTACCAACAGCTAGAATTTTTTCACCAATTTCTGTATTGCGGTCCGACAAGGTGCATCACGAATGCTTTAGTTTTGCGAACTATGACTGCAAGATTTTCACCATTTTTGTAGTGAATTTTAATAATTTCAGTGCGTTGTTGAAGCGTGTATCGTTCCATTTTTAGTAATGGCGTAGTTTTTACTTTCAAATGTCAAAGAATAAAAGCTTCAAAATTGACAGCTACCGAAATACTGGGTGATTCAAAATAACACATCTTATTGGAAAACCCTTTATGTGGAACTACGAGTATTTGTGCCAGAAGTACTCTCATTCCTTGGGCGGTGGGAAATTCATGCGATATCTAGCATATGTGATGTTTATTGCATTTCTATGAATATTGTTGAAATCTGCCTTATACTATCACCGATGCAATTGAGCCACAAGGGTATTCCCCAACATGCCTTGGGGAAGATTTTGACTTAATGATATTGTAGATAAGCTGACTCATCTGATATCATACCAGGAGAAACTGTTCCATGACTATGTTCCTTTAACTCCCTATTCTACGTATATATGGGATTCGAAATGATTTGTATGCAGTCCGTTAGGCACGCTTTTAGAAGCAATTAATATTTATTCACTGAATATCAATCAAAGAAGTTGACCACATTAGTACGGAGTAATTGACCGCTGTCCGACCAAAATTTAACGACTTCTGTACAAATTGTCAAAATGAAGAGGAGGATGAGACCACTTTTCATCTTCTATGTCGTTGTTCGGCATTAGGAGATCTACGCTCAATGTATCTGGGACATCGTTCCTTAAATAGTCTTTCTGAGCTTTCTGACATGAAATTACAGTGCATCAAAGCCCTTATCAGTAGTAGCAATTGGCTAATCAAGCCAGACACGGAAATCTCCACTAAGAGAACTAATATCCGTCAATTGACTGGTGTATAATTCTCTATTCTACTCTCCTCTCTTCTTCTGATCTCCTTCCTCTTTACTTCTACTACTTATTTATTCCATCTGACTGTCCCCTTCTCTTTTCATTTCTATCTGTCCCTCTTTTTATCTTTATTTTCAGGTAACTCCAAGGGACCTATTCCTTGGACCCAAGTCAGCTGCTCTCTTTCCTGTCTCCACCATGCGGCTGCCTGTTAACCTAACCAAACTTCAACGCCAATGTTAAACATTAGGAACTTCGTACAGGTGGTGATTGTTTGGTCGTGATTGTTGCGGTCATCCGCTTATGACATCACTTTTACTCTTTTTTTTTCTTCTTGGACCAGCGCTCAGGGAATGACCCCTACTTATGCAAAGCATTGTGTTGGAACTAGGAAAATAGGCTATGGGAGGGAGGAACGAGGGAGTAGTGTTTGTGGACATTCGATTTGAACATTCCTACATTGAAAATGACAGAAAACACTTCAGCGGGAAGTTTGTTCCACATACGTACAGTACGGCTAAAGAACGAATTTTCCCTATAGTGTGTTGTGCGGTCCACTGGCCAATCGACCTCAACGGGATGTGTTCTTGATGAAAAACGTGTATTACGTAAAAATCTGCGGGTGCCCGGAACAAGTTCCCCAATGTCATCAGAGCACATTCCATTGTAGTATCGATAGAACAGTGAAACACAGCCCACATTGCGACGGTGCTCCAGCGAATCAATAGAGTTGGATACCTTACTGTCACCGATAATCATCTTCGCCCTCTCCTGTACGCGGTCGAGAAACTCCAAAATAGACTTTGAAGCATCGGCCCATACATGGGAGTTGCATTCCATTTTCGGTCGGATATAGGTGGTGTAAATAGTGAGGAGATCAGATGGAGTGAAGTAATTCATACACCGTTTCAGAAATCCGAGACACTTGAATGCTTCCTTCGATACTTGAAAAATGTGTTTAGACCACCGCACATCACATTGTATTCTCATGCCCAGAACATCAAGAGTGTCTGATTCCACAATATTTACACCAGCCATATATACAGATGAAGCGACATGGTCTGTCCTTCTTTTATGCGTCAACATGTAACACTAAGTCTTTATATATGACCTATATTAAGTTATGCAATTTATTGCGATTTGAAGTTGGGTTTTCGGTTAAGCTCTCTCACGCGGTATCACAGTGGACCAAGAGGTCAAAGTTAAATAAAGTTAAATGTGACAAGGACGGGGATTCTTAATTGATTGCCCTATGATAATGAATTCGCTATCAATAATGACATCATCGTTGAAACAAGCGTTTATTTGGAAAGAAACAAAGAGAAACTTTTCGGTTTGCCTGCATATTGCAATTGTTCCTTCTGTTGCTGTTGACTGAATTGTTGGGTTACCCGGATTCGATTTTAATGCCAACTCGCCATAAGTTAAGTTGTCTTTTAGTGATGTGGCAGCACCAGGTGAATGATAGTTTTACAGTAGTCACTGGTCACTGTAGTGTGTGTTTTTCTAGGTTGCAAGTAGTTGCAATATACTTCTGTATTGTATGTAATTGAGAGAGTTGAATGTTAATTTTTTTTTTCTTTTTTTTTTTGGTGTAATAAATAATTTTGAAGTTTTTGTTAGCTGCTGCTGTTGTTTATGTGATTATTACTTACTTACTTACTTACTACGTAGTGTGTATTATTTTAACTTTTGTTTTGTATGCATGTTGTTTTGTCTTTTTGTTAAATAATTATTATTATTATTTTTTCCAACATGATGTTGCATTTTAAACATCATTAATTATGTGTGAAGTGTATAATATATCATATTTAATAGAGTGTGAATTTTAAAGTTCACTCTATGCCCAGTTCAATTAAGGTTTCTAGGAATTATTCAATTGTCGATTGTCATCGTGCCAGCATGTTGAGTGGAATTCATAGTTTAGGATATAAAGTATGGTTTTTGGTAAAGCTTGGTTAATTTCTTAAAAGTTGAGGAGTTTGTTGAGAAATAAGCTTGAAATAAATTCGAATAAATAATAAATTAAGAATTATGGAAAGCTAAGAGACAAAAGTACTAAATAAACATTTCTTAAATTTCTCATTTACAAACACACATACATACTACTCTTATCAAATAAAGCACATCCATTTGTATATAGCTATTTAGTTGCAAATGCCCATTCCGCTTTCCAAAACCGCAAGCTAATGACCCTTTAATTCTTACAAACATACGGAGAAAAAAGCACAAATATTTTCTTTCTCAAGATTAATATCTACGCACGCTGACTCATTTATTATAAACTACAAACCATTTTACTGACATAATACACCGTATTTTTTAAACCATTTGGACACTTTGCTAAAATCATACCACGATCCCATGACTCAACTCAGGACGTATATCTCTCTCTCTCGCTGATGCTTATGACGACGATCATGATGATGATGATGACGAACCATAAAGGTAAAATATATGCAACCATAAAGCGACACTTTATATTCCACATGATAAAGTCATAAAGATAATACCAACAAGCAAACAGCTTTAGTTTGGTTGCACTCATCCAAAAATGGTTTACAAAACACAAAATACAAAACCAACTGAAATAAAACAGGGAAATAACAAACACACCACAAACACAAAATAGTTATAAGATCTCACAAATTTAGATGTAACTTAAGCTAAACAACAACGAGAAACCGATCATAAACCAATAGAGCCAATAAATATACAACATTCAACATTCAACAGCGAACAACAATCCGGACAGCAAATACAATAAACAAAGATGCACAGTTGCACATTACAGGCTGTGGCGGCAGCAGCGTATCTCATTTAGATGATCGCATACCATAAATTCAATAAACGACATTTAATGCTTCACTGACAATTTTGGCCAACAAACTGCAACAATCATAAAATTGAAAAGGACGCGCCCACTACTACAACGACTAACACATGTTTGCCGTTGCAATTGCGTTTTCTACTGCTCTGAATGCCAATAAATGTGCCACATGTTTCAAGCATTGTGAAACTAAAGCAAATGAGCAGCAATAACTGACAATGCTGCAACAGCAGCAGGCTAGATTTCATTTTGTGAATTCATTTAAAAAAAAAATAAAAAATAAACAAAAAACTTTTGCATGATGTAGCACATTAGCTTACGGTAGCTGATTAAATCACGATCATCAGTCAAATAGAAACATACTAATGTGTGTGAGTGTAAACGAAGAATAAGCAACAACCACTACAAATGAGATACCATAACCCAGCGAACAAACTAGAGGAGACGCAACTGCACATGATGGAAAATTGTGTTTTTTTTTTTTAAGTTTTAATAAGTAATGAGACACACAATATTTAATTTAATTTATTCAGCTGCTCTGGTAAAACTTATGACGATTCCTCTTCTGGAAAAAAGTTTACCTTTTGTCTGCAATACTTAATATTATACTGGTCTCGGTATATATAGCTGGATGACTCCCTCCAGTGCATTCTGTTGAAATTTAGAAAATAGGTTACGGGAGAGAAAATACAGGGAGCAGTGTTTGTGGTCAATCGATTTGAAATTTCCTTTATTGAAAGTGAAGTTTAAATAACAAATTTTCCCTGTAGCGTGTTGCGTGGTCCACTGTCTTTCCGACGCTGTTGAAAACATAAAGGGTTTTCCAACCAGAGGTGTTATTTTGAATCACCCGGTCACTGTCACTTTTGCAGCTTTTATTCTTTGACATTTGACAAGTAGAAACTAAGCCATTACTAAATATGGAACAATACACGCTACAACAACGCATTGAAATTATTACAATTCACTACAAAAATGGTGAAAATCTTTCAGTGACAGTTCGCAAGACTAAAGCATTTTTAGTCGTCGTGAAGCACCTTGTCGGACGGCAATACAGAAATTGGTGGAAAAATTCGAGCTGTTGGGACAAGTTAGTGATGTGAAGAATAAAACCCGTGCACGTCGCTCAAGAACAACTGAGAATATTGCTGCTGTAGCCCAAAGTGTTGAAGAAATCCCAGGTTTGTCCATTCCTCGTCGTACTTTGGATCTGGGCATTCCACAACCATCATTACACCATATTTTGGATGATATTAATCTGGACAACGTTTACTTTCAACAAGACGGCGCTACGTGCCACACAAGCAACGAAACCATTACTATTTTACGGGAAAAGTTTTCGGACCGTGTTATCTCTCGAAGAAGTGATTGTGGTTATATTACGTAAAAATCGGCGGCTATCAGAAGCATGTTCCCTAATTTAAGCAAAACACTTTATATTATAGTATCGATAGAGCAGTGAAACACAACCCATTTACGGCAGTGATAAAACGAATAGAGTTGGATACCCTATTGTCAAGGATAATTATATTAGCCCTCTCCTGTACGTGATTGAGTAGCTCCAAAATAGAGTTTGAAGAACCGGCTTGTACATGGGAGTCGTTTTGCATTTGCGATCCGGAATTTGTAATATAGTATTCAATGGCGATGTTGGAAATATTTCAGTGTTTAGTCAAGCTAACAACATACTGTATTCCCAGGCCCATATCACAAAGAGCTTCTGATTGCCTAATATTTACATCACCCATAAATGCGTTAAAATATGAGCATTGAAATTTACTCAATCCGCACAACCTCAATCACATCATCCAGATCATTAATGGTTTTCCTCATAACCCCAAACTACGACAGTCTCGGCCTTTAATGGACTGAATTTGAATAGCAAATGCTGATGCATTCCACAAAATATGATTTAATGCAGAAGGATATTTAGAACAAGTAAGAGTGCTATATTCGGCTATGCCGAATCTTATATACCCTTCACCTCTTTTGTGGATGCATTAATTGCCCACTTTCAGCGTATTGCATCCTAAATATATCAAAAAAACTTTAAAACATTTTACATTTAATTGCTGACTAACAGATTACATTATAGAAGTTACAAACGAAATGACAGTCTTATATGTACGCTTCTCAGGAAGGTGAAGGGTATAAAAACAACAACTCCAAACGAAACGAAACACAAAAAAAAAAAAGGAAATTACGGAAAGCAATGAAACTATCACACATCCAAACATACGTTTTGTCGCTTTTTTGTCAAAGCATGTAATAAATTGAGTTTTTTTGATAAAATTTTTAGAGGTTGTTTCGGTTTTTGGCTCATATCTCCAATATTTCTGGACGGATTTTGCACATTTTAAATAGGAAACTTCTCAAAAGCTGGTAGAATTATTGAAGATTTGGATCCCGAAGATATTTGGGGTCTTCAGAAAATGGATTTCAACAGACAGACGGACAGACAGATGGACATGGCTTAATCGGCTATCTATAAGGATCCAGAATATATATACTTTATAGGGTTGAAAAATAATATTGTGGAAATTACAAATGGAATGACAAACTTATATATACTCTTCTCACGAAGGTGAAGGGTTAATAACCAGCACAAAGAACAATTAATGCAAATAACCGCAACAAGTAGTACTCTATCGCTCTATTCACATCGCTGCTACGATATCGGATACTTCAGATTATATAAAATAAGTTATTAATCTTCCAGAACAGTAATCTTATTACATAAGATTACAAATGTGTCTGTACTGGATTGAAATCCAAAGACTGCTAAGAGATTTTCTTATATTGGTTAAAATCTGATAAATGTCTGATTCAATTCTAAGTATCGAATATTGATATAGAATGATGCCTTCAAAAAATATTTACCGGTCACGGAATTAGCAGCATGAAAATAGTTCAAGATTGTTGTTAACAACTAAAACTGAAACAACAAATCTTTCAGAAATCTACCTGTACAAATCATTTACTTAACTATCTAACCAGCAAACTTTAAACAGCTAAAAAAAAAGCAAACTCAGAACAGCCGTCAGAAGCTAATTTGCAAATTAAGTTTAGGAACCAGGTGTCAAAAGGTGGAGAGTGCCTCAGAGTATTGTTGCCGATTTAGGTTTAAAAACAATAAGATGTAAACATTAATTATGATACGATTTTATTGAAAAACTAATGAAAAATATACAAAAAGTAAGAAAATATGTTTTACTTTCTAGGATGATACTCATAAAAACAAGTTTTGGCATTTGAGAAGCATAAATTAAGATCGCATTTTGAGCAAACAAACTGTGTTTCCGACTTTTTGCATAGTTTGCACCATATTTTTTGCCTAACCAGATTGAAAAGTGGTCGATATTGTCATAACGGACGTCATTAACTGGATACTTTGCTTTTTTGCCAACTTCTGAACTTCCTGGTTGTGCATCTTCTTGTGGAGTACCAACTGATCATGAGTCAAGGCGGATAATTTAATCCGTCTGAGGTCTCTATATGCCATTCCTATATTTTTTTTATATAACAAAAAATATAACAAATAAGTAAGAAAACATAAAATATAACTAAAAGAAGAATATTTTACCTTTTTTAAAAACAATATTTCGAATTGATCGGGCGACTAAAAGTTAGTTAACTTTGATTTAAAAAAAAAATAAAAATCACACACAAAACTTTTAAAAACTAAAATTATGGCATCACTCACAAAACAGCTGACAGAACAAAAACTAAAAGTCAGAACGCATTTTGATCTTCGAGGGAAATGTTAACAAACCTGTAACTAAAGTCACCGTTAAATTAAAAAGAATTAAAATTGGTGTTTTGTAATGCATGCCTTGAGGCACTCTTGCGGGTTAGAGGGTTAATTCTTAACTGAATTTCTTTACCAAACACTTTGCCAAAAGTAGCGATATGCATGTTGTATGAATTTGATACACAATATTGTATCATCCCCAAAATGTCCTAAGACAAAATCAAAGTAAGCTTTTTGTCAAACCAAGTTTGATCAAGGACGCTATTTTCACAAAATGTTTATGGGAATCATTAAAGGGAGTTGTTTGAAAATTATATGTTTGTTGCAAATCTTTCGGATAATAATAGGAGATCGGTTGCATTTGAAAATTAATTTTCTGTTTTTTTTTTTTTTTTGTAAAATTATAACCTCGCTTTCCAAAATTTCATATGTCAAAAAAAGAAGAAGTTTTTGGGGACCTGAAGATTGATGGAGTGTGTCAAGATCCACACCATGGAAGAGGGATTTATTTTTAACTCTTTTTATAATATAAAGATTAAATCCAACATGTGCCAAATGTATGTTTGTATGTCGCTGAATATCCCTTACGGAATTTGAACGATCCCGAAACAATATCATCTGAACATGTCCATTTGAAAGTGTCGAAAGCTCGAGACTTTCAAATGGTCATGTTCAGATGACATTGTTTCGGGATACAAATATTAAGTTCGTTGGAATCGACAAAGCCTGTTGCTAAACCATGTATAATAGAGACAATTGTATCCTAAAGTAACCATATCATTTCAAATTCTGGAATATTTTCACTAAACTATTAACTATTACGTATAGTGTATCTTTATCATTATGTTCCGTACTCCGATTGTCTGTTGGTTCATATTCCAGCGCTTTTTCTTACGAGTAATGGCTCGTCATATGGTCTCTATTTGCCTAGACAAATGTGACATTTTAGCCAAGCATACAAACGATGATTGTCGCCACAGATAATGCCACAGCAAATGACAATTTCAGCAAAGTGAATTTCTAGTAAAATGAAGAGACAAATGAAAAGAAAAAATTGCCCTTTCTTTAAAGAGTCATATTTAAAGACCATACATACATACGCTAAAATGCCTCCAATAATACGTTCATGTGGTCAACTAAAATTTGCTAGGAAAACTATCATCATGTGCGTAATGGCGAGACCTTGATTGGGTTTGGCGTTAAAATTTAATAACAAAAAAAGACTACAACAAAATTGAGCTGAAATGAGTGGCTACTGTTAATGCCACTCAATTGATTATAGACAACATAAGTTTAAACTATACATTTGCTCCTACATACATACATACAGTGATTGCAGCGTCGTATATTGTATTGGTAGATGTCAATATTTAATTGTTTCTAAGACTAATCGCTAGTTTCAGATCAGAATTTTAATTTTATTTTGGCGCAATTATCGTGTGGTAACGATCAATTCAACTCAACCATATAAACCAACCATGCAACAAGTCATGCCACAAAGGTGTGTTTGAAAATATGTTAGGATTGGCTTTTGCGTATTTACAACTACTATCGATCAATTTTATGCTGAACGAGTATATTGGCATGTTAAGGAAATTAAGCCACAAAGCATTTGTTTAGAGAAATTGATGCATGCAACTCTGCATATGAATATATACTTACATTTCATACCTCACTTACGCAATTCTAAATTAGAGATACTATACTTTTGTTTAAATACAAATAATTTAACAAAATATTTTTTTTATAAAAATCTCAGTGGAAGATAAATTAGTTTTAATCAATTTAAGAAGTCTGCCAAATACATTTTTTTCTATTTACAGCGTTTAGCGAGTTTCTGGTGTAAATTAAGACAAAGTTTTGTTTAAAACGAATTTTAATAACCAGAAAAAAGTGTTAAGAACTCTGGCATATGTTTTGGCAAATAACGGGAATTTCCATTAAATTTTTTATATAAGTAAGAAAATATTTGTATGCATAATAAAGTGTTACTTACACGACTTTGAGAAGGTCGTACGTGTATTTTATGGCGTCTCATTTGAATGTGACATTTGCAAGAAATGTCTACTTTACTGTAATAAATTCTGCTATTTTGACAATCATGTGTGTTTAAACAGAAATCATTTTTATGTGCCTTACAAACAGAAGTTCAATTGAATTGAAGAAACAAATGGTAACAACTGGAGTCTTATAAACTAGATTTGTTTTTAGGTCTTCAAGGAATAATTTTTAGACGTTCTGACCATTTGAAAGCTGTAATATAACTTATGTTAAGTAATTATAGATCGTGTATAATCTGTGATCTAATCGTTCTTAAATCTGTTATTAACAGTTAATGTGGGAAATATGCCATAAATTGATTATGAGTTTCTTGCTACAGCTGTATATTTCGGGCAATCACTAAGTCTTTGAATAATGACCATCCCTGGGGATTAGTGTTAAAGTTTTTCTAAATTCTAGTCATTATATGGTTCAAGTACCAAGTACCAGGGATATAAGATACCTGTACAAATATCAATTAAGTACACGTTTACAACAACAAATTTTTCTTTACACAATCACTCTTACACACGTAGAAAAAAATATAGTTGTGCATTGTTACTGTAACCATTTCAACATTAGTGCATGTTTACTGTAACCATTTCAATATTTTTAACAATATTATAGTAACAGTAACTATATATATGATTTTGTTAACTATAATATGGTTAATTTACGATTCACATGATTGTATCAACCATGTATATGGTTACATTAAACGTGTATATGTTTGTGACAACCTTTTATATGATGAATAATTTTATCATAATATGTTGTTCTCAGATTATGATATCCATAAGCCAAGAGCAACATAATATGGTAGTCCTTCATCACATAAATGATTGTCACAAACATATACACGTTTAATGGTTGATACAATCATGTGAACTGCATATATGTGAACTGCAAAACTCAATCAAAATGTCATTTAAGGCAAATGAATTCCGCAGATTTTGAAATATGTAGTTGAAAACTATTGACATTACCTTCTGAGGAGTGGTGAAAATCTATTGACCACAAAGGGGAGAGGATGGTAGATTAAAGGTGGTTCCTATAATTAGATTTTTTCTCCCTTACTTGAAGTTATTTCATATTTATTATTAGTACTCTAGCATTCATTCAATCTTAGATAGTGTTCTTCAGATACAGGGGCCGTGCGATTTTATGCCCAACAGTTTTGGTTGAAAATGAATTTTTCTATTTTGTTTGCAGTTTATTTCTATGGCCGCAACGTATGACGTATTGGATTGGCTATATTTCAGGAATCTTTTATTTAATTACCTTTGCAGACTTTCAATATTGAACAAATGACACAAGATTTGACCACTTTGTATGTACTAAGGTGAAGGTCGTAAACTTTAAATTTTGTCATATTGCTAAAGAAACATTGATCTTGAACAATTCACTTGATCATGACCTTTTGACATAGGATGTCTTTTAACCCACAAACGACTGCAGCTTCATGTTTTCGTTTGGGTGTTGTGCATTTTTGAGAACCTGACGATCCTGTGATTCTACGTACAATGATTCTGTTCATTGGTACTATTTAATATAGATGACATTGAATGTTAAAATGGACGTTTTAAAATATTCCAGGGAACTTACCGGTATTCTGGTACTCCCTGGGATTTGATTATTTCCCTTATTACTTATATTTTCCTTAAACTATCTCTTTTATATATTAGATTATTGCAGTAGTTACTGTTCATACGCATTCAAACACTGACAGTGTTCTTTTGAAGTCAGACTTTCGAGTTTGAATACCTTGCCCTTCATTAACCCTCAAATAACACAAAATTTGACTATCATGATTCGTGGTATAAAGGTTTATTGATGGTATAAAGGTTTAATATGTTAGATTCGATATATTTATGCTGTTGGCAAAGAGACATTTGATTTCAACAATTCACTTAGTCCTGAATTTTTGACATGGGGTATCCTTTAACCCACAAAGGACCCACAAATTACTTTTATCATCGTTATGTTTTATATGGGAGCAGTCAGTGTTGGATAATTGTTGACATTGCGGTTATAGGTACAAAAATTAAGTTCTATAAAATCCACATATGTTTGATCTTTCGAAAGAGAAGTTTAATTTAAACAACTCACTTAAGATGTGAAATTTGATACATTTTGTCATGACTTTTTGAAACTTCACCTTTCACCATGGTATGAGTTTTGTGAATTTTGGAGAATCAGATGACCTTGTAGAAATATTCAGTTCATTGGTCTTAAGATGTTGGAAGACCAGGATTCCTTGTTATTCTACGAACTGAAAAAAATCGATGTGGAAAAACCATTTCGCTTCCAATTGGTTGTATATTTATATTAAATAATATAACTTCTACGGATTGTTGGGCACTATTAAAACGTATTAAATATATCCACCGTCATTCCTTCGTTATCTGATATTGTATGCGCAATCAAGACGCTCAAAAACAATATCTCCAGAACTTCTCAAAATAGATCCTTATACAAGTGCACAAATCCTTTTGCCCTTAGTAGAAGATATCTGGATTAACGAAAACGTTCCCGAAGAGCTTAAGGAAGGCATAATAGTAAAACTACAAAAAAAAAGAGATTTAACTAGTCGTAACAACTGCCGAGGTATTACGCTACTCAGCATGGAGAACAAGATAATAACCCACATAATAACAACAAGGCTCTCTGACACTATAACACCACAACTCAGAATGCAACAAGCTGGCTTTCGTCCGAATATATCATGTTTTGACCACGTCAAAACACTTAGGATCATAGTGGAACAGTCGGTCGAAATGGCGATCACCTCTATATATAATATTCATTGACTTTGAGAAAGCATTCGATACTCTCAATCACAATGTGATTTGGAAAGCTCTGGAATGTAAAGGAGTACCACAAAAAATTATCCAGCTCATTAAGTGTATGTACATTAACAGGGGTACGGCAAAGTTGTGTGATGTCACCACTGTTATTTAATATTGTGTTAGATATTGTTAAGACCCAGGCTATGTCGGATAATAAAGAAATCGTATGGGGACTTCGTGACGGTTAGATGCTTTGGAATATGCTGATGATATCTGCCTTCTCTCTTATCGGTACTCTGATATGACCGTCAAATTGCAACGTCTCACAGAGTATGCTAAGAGCGCTGGTCTCAAGATAAACATTGAAAACTAAAGTGATGAGAATTAACACAGATGTCGCAAATATATTTGCTGTTACCTTGGAGCTATTATCTCGTGGCTCAGGTGCAGATATTGCCAATCGAATAAAAAGGACGATGCAAGCCTATGGCCAACTCAATAAGATATGTAATTGTCCAATTCTATCTCGCCGTGTCAAAATAAATCTAACTCAAACGTTCGATTTACATTACTTTATGGCTGCGAAACGTGGAATGCTGCCCCCCGCGATATGAAGTTTTTACAAACAATTGCATTAGAAGAATCCTTCGAGTTTTTTGGCCACAGACTATGTCAAACAGCAGATTATGGCATTTAACGAACCAGTTACCTATAACCGTTGAAATACAAAGGCGAAAATGGAACTGGATAGGTTACATAATACGAAAGCCGAGCTCAGATATTGCTACAACTGCTATTGCACGGAACCCGCAAGGCGGCCGCAGAAGGGGACGTCAGGCACATACGTGACGTAGACAAATTGAGATTGATGCTGCAAATATGCATGCTAGCTGGAATGAAATAAAAAAATCGCTATGAACAGATCTAGATGGAAGGACTTTGTTAAGGCCCTATGCTCCTTGTAGGAACGACGTGAATATATATATATTGTTGCGTACTGCAAGATCCAGTTTAAAGATGCTTGACTATTTGGCATATTTTCCACTGCATGAGGAAAATACACCTAATTGCTCTGGATATTTGATCGAGTATGACACTTTATGCAGGATTCGGTTCTATCTCCTTTACAGCTTTCACCTTAGTCATGTTTCGTTTAAGAATTGTGAGTGTTGAAGAATAAGATGACCTTGTGGTTCTTCTGGTACAAAATTTCAGTTCTTTGGAATCTGCATATATTTCATGTTGCTAAAGATCCACTCAATTACTTAAGCATGACCTATCGAAATGGATTGTCTTGTAATCCACAAAGCAATCCAGATTTCATCATCGCTATAAATTCGTATGGGTGGTGTGAAAACTGTGATATCAGACACCCTTGTGATTTTAGTTAAGTAGTCATTTCGTTGGTCTCAACTTTTTTTTGATGTTAGAGAAAAAGACACTTTAATGTGAAAAATCCAATAAATTATAAGCTTTTGACATGAGCTATCTTTTTAAGCATCCTGCTGCTTTAGTATAGTTCCACTCGATAGGAGAAGTGTTTGAGAACTACGCGTTCTTGTGATGTAATGTGAGGAAAACTTTACTCCATCCAATAGGTTGATGAAATTTCTATATAAAGTCGATGAACTATCCAACAGTAGGTACAAGAGTTCATTTATGAGTAAACACTGCAATATCCAGTTTGAAGATGCTGGACTATCCAATAGGATCAAGAAGAGTTAATTTATTGGTGGATACTACAAGATTCATCATAAACGTCATCAGTTGTGTTTGACCCTAGTTGCTTTGACCCTATTTTTGTATGTAAAAAATGTTCACAAAAATGTTGGAAATCTTCGGCACCTCAATGCTTTTTAATCAAGATTTATAGAACCCACAAAGAGCCGAATATCTGTTGGTATAAAACCTTAAGGCACTCTGGATTCCAAAACTGTTGCAGAAGCACTTTAGCCTTTGAACTTTCATAGCGTTTCGATTAAGACCTGCGAAACTTCAGTGAGTCAAATATTTTCAAAACTAAAAGGAACAAATTCAAAATAATACTTACCTTGCTATTAAACGGATTAAGATTAATTAACATACTCTACCAATTTCGATTAACTTTACTTTTCGTTAATGAGTTTTACACCTAAGACTTACAATACATACCTACATAAACACTCTTAACTCGAAAAAAGAAAAAACTTTAAGTGAAACTTCTTTAATTCCCAAAGTGCTTAATAATATCGTATTAAATAAGAAAGAAACAAACAAACAAACTTTTCTCATTTCAACTTTTTTTCTTTTTCTGATGCAAAAAGCTTAACACATCTCTAATTAGAAATATACATTATAATGTAAATTTCACAAAAAAGGAAATCCTGAAAGAAAAAACACCTAAATGGAAAAATATACACGACATACGATGAACAAAAAAAGAAGCAGAAACCTCTAAAACAAGAGTCTGTGACATAAGAAGACAAGTTGAAATTTCCATTAGCGCCTTATCATAATTGCAGCATTAATCTGCGCTTCCAACTTCAGCATTACGTTTCATGATTTTACAAAATTCAAATGTTCACAGACACCCAAACACACATACTTCGGCAGCAATGTGCATACACTCTTAGATACAAGAGTTAAAATAACCACATATGAATAGGAATCTACTAAGTATATAAATATTCCTACACTTCTTCAGACTTCATGATGCTGTGCTCCATACCCACCAAACACTATATTATACAACAACATTACTTTGGCAAACCAATGTCTCATAACTATTTAACACCAAAACATACCAAATACAAAAATAAAGAAGAAAAAAAACTAAATACAAAAACACATCGTACATGAAGCACACACGTAATGAGACACCGGAGACACGTTTGTGGCAAATTTGTGAACTTGAAATGTGAAAAATATGCAAAAAGTATTTAATGCTTATTTCACAGTCGAATCTTTTCTACCTACCAACTAACCAACCAACCAGCCAGCCAGCGACAGACCATTCCACCCGTCTGCTAAAGCTGTTTGGGAGGGTAGAGGTATAATGTGGTGGCGGCGCGTACTATTTAAAGCTCAGATGCCTTGCTCTTTTTATTTTGGTATAAGTATTCTTATACTTATAGCCCGTAGAAGTCCAAGGAAAGCAGCAAAACAAATACAAAAAATTATATTTGGTCTCTGGTCTGCACACAATTAAGCGTTGCCACAGTCAACTTTTAGCTGCCTGATTATCATGACAGTCGCTGATTACTCGAATTCTCGTACCAAAAAAAAATAAAAAATAACAGAACAGAACCCAAATGAAAAAAATGTGGTCACAAAACAAACAACAAGAAATATCGTTAATATTTGTTGTGTGGAATGGGTGAAAAAAAAAATTTATAAAATCACATTAAAATGAAGCTTAAGAATACAGCAAAATCAATGCAATATACATATATGTATATGTAGATACACACTCATGCATATTCACATATGTATCATCCATCCATATAGACGACAAATATCGTTAAGTAGTTGGCTGTAGTTGTTAGAGACCGAACCGATTTGCCATAGTTTGGTTTCATTGGTTTCGTTACATTTAAATTGAGTGTGATGTTAATGAGCTTTTGATGAAGTTTTGATGTTGTTGTCGACATTTTTTTTTTCTTCCTACTGCTGCTCCTCTTCACTTCTTCACCTTTTAAGCAGAGGAGTGTGGAGGCAGTTAGTTCAGTTAGTGTTTTTTCTTGTATCGATTTGAAGCTCGTTATTAGGGTCGTTTATTTTGTCCATGAGGTAAAAAAAAAAGAAGAATAATCATCATTCTATTGATTTGTTAATTAAGATCTTGATTTTTTTTATGATTAAATTATACAAGAGCAATTTGTGCACAGTTATTGTTTGACGTTTCTTAGAGATGATGTGGGTATAAGGCTGGGTTGATTTAGCTTGAATGACCAGAGAAACTTAATTGTTAAATAGATTTTATTTGAATTTCAATTTATTTTAAATATGTTAATATTTCCTAATAATTTAATATGCATATTGTCATCTGGCCTGAAGAACATCATTTGTGGTAACTTCAGAATCAGCAGAGATATTTTGAAATTATTGGATAAATATCTCTAAATTCTAAAAATGACACATAGGCCATAGAGATATTTTTAAAGTGAGACTTCCAGTTTTCAACGACTCTGCCATATAGCTGCTGCAATGGACCAAACGATTTGGGGGTATGGTTATCTCTCGCAGTTGTGATGTGAATTGTCCACCAAGATCATGCGATATTACACCCTTAGACTCATCCTTCAGGGGATTTCTGAAGTCGCAGATCTATGCCAAAAATACGAAATCAGCCGATGACCGGGATATGTTGATTTTGAGGTCATCGGTCGATTGCGTATTTTTGGCATAGAAATCCCCTGAAGGATGAGTCTAAGGGTGTAATATCGCATGATCTTGGTGGACAATTCACATCACAACTGCGAGATATAACCATTCCCCCAAATCGTTCATGCAGGAAATTCATTGTGGAATTCGTTGTGTGATATGTAGCGCCGTCGTGCTGGAAACACATCTCGTCCAAAAAAATAACTTGATTATCGTTAATCTGTAGCGATCGCCATTCACGGAGATTAATTCGTTGTACTGAGTGTCTCGCCAATAAGAGATGTAAAGATGAGAAAGAGGAGGACAACAATGAACACTTCTTATGACACTGACTCGCATTGCTAAAGAAACGAATTGAATAGAAGAGCATTGAAAACTTAACAACGTTCTCGAGGTTGGTCTGCGATTTGTACTCTGTGTAACAAATAATATTGTTCGGGTTTCCATGACATTTTAGGTCATCTTTACTGAAAGAATATACCTGATTATTTCAATTGCTGGGTTCTGGTTTCCATTGATTTCATTTGTTTTACTGAGTGTGTCGTCTATATGAGATCCGACGATGACACTGTCCCGCATTTCCAAGAAAAATAAGTGATATTTATTTGATCGATTGTCCTATTTCTGACCTACCTAACCTACATTTTTAGAGCATTATAAACATAATAACCAGGGCAAGGATTTCTATGCAAATGCATGTTTGTAGTCAGTAACTCCAAATCACTTTTGACAATTTATCTTTCCGAATCGAAGAATTTGCAACAAAATGGCATCGATTTGTTGTTGCATATTTTTGCATATTTTGTTATAAATGCATATTTTGCATATTTTTCTTTTAAATGCATATATTTAGCATATTTTTCCATTTTATTGCATATTTAATTTTCTTTTGGACATATTTTTATATCAGTGTACACTGTACATACATATATTTGACAACTCTATTTAGTGTTGTAAAAATAGTAACTATATTGACACTAGAATTATATTGTTGAAAAAAAAGTCAACTTTTCAACTTTTCAATTTATGAATGGTTTTTTAGCTTTTCGAAATTGTCGACTATTCGAAAAATTTTTTAATATCGACTTTTCGACACTGTTCTCTTTGTGACACATAATATTAAAGCCAATTAGCATTTCTGTGCTCAAATTATATCTTTATTTCTGAAAATATTACTAAACTACAGGGATTTAATTCGCTGAATGCACAAGTAAAATTAATTGATGATGCTGCAAATAAAATTAATAATGTAAACGGAGAAATTTCTTACCAAATTAAAACAAAACTAAAGAATATATTACAGAAAAATACTGGATTTCTACTGGATAATAAAAAAAATTTTTGACAATTAGATAGCAATTTTAATGAAGAAGATCAAATTGAAAATGAATATTCTCCAATTGAACTGGCTTCATTTAAATATGCACCTTTAACTTCTGTTGACGTTGAGCGTACATTTTCAATGTATTAAAGCTGTTTTCATCCGAACAGATAAAGTTTTCTTTTTGGAAATTTAAAAAAAAAAATTATTTGTTTATACAAATAGAAATCTAAATTAAGTAATTTTGTAACATGAAAATAAATAACTGACTGATTTTTTTTAATATAAATATTATATAATTTACATACATACATGAATTTTCTTATTTTTACTTTGAAAAAATATATTTAAAACCTTTTATGTTCCTTTATATGTACATATACATTGAAAATGTGACCTGAAATTTATATCTGTATTTTATTAATAAATATATTTCAAATAAAAAACTTGTTTTTACTGCATATTTTTGTCATTTTTAGTGCATATTTTCTCTCTTTATAGTGCATATTATAAGCGCATATTTTTAATTTTTTAGTGCATGAAAATCCTTGCCTTGATAATAACAAAGTTCAGTTTGTTGTACGATAGGATGTCTGTTGTAGCAGCGTCCTGTGGTATAACAATGGAGATTTTGGTGATGAACGTGATGGTTAGTCTCGGAAATCAAGGCTAGTTCTGGCATAACTTAGATGTTGGTTGGAACATCAAGCTTGAAGACTACTGATCCCCCATAGACGGAATATATGTAAAGCCCAATCCATACTGATCATTTATGAACATATCTAGTGCAATAGTGAAATATCCTGTTCTTCTCTTCTATGATGCTGAACCGCAACAATATTACAATGAACATCACAAGTGTTTTGGACCCACCCTGTTATTCTAGGATGTCGTTTATATGAAGTTATTCGTCGTAATGATTGCATTGGTATAAGGAAACGAACAATTATTTACAAATAGTTATTTATCGACTTCCACGTTCAGGATTCGACTTCGTGGATATTCTATCTGATGCTTTCTATACCGATAACTGTAAATTGATAAAAGTAAAGTATAACAAGGTCATCTATTACATAAATTTTGATTTGGAAATCATGGCTTTCGGGGTTCCTTATTGTTAAGGCTCTTATGTGACGTAGCGTTCAGCAAACCTCTGTTGAAACATGTTATTGGATCTCTCAGATATTCTGTGGTTTAGAAAATGCAACTTACTTTAATAATATCATTATTTATAAGAAACCAAAACCAATTATTGGGTGTATGACTTCAAAATGCGGGATTTACAATAAGTGACGTATGCTTTGAATGCGGTTTTGGTTTTTAATAAATTATATGTCATTTTGAAGGCTACATAACTGTCATTCATTCTCACTTAGTTATAGAACATTACAAGCACACCGATTGCTCACCAAAGCTTATGGTGAATGTCAACGGTTCGATTCAGAAGTGGTGATTATGACACGGAAGACAAAGATCGCCCAGGCCAGTCAAAAAAGTTTGAATACCAAGAATTGGAGGCATTACTCCATGAAGATTGTTGTAGAACTGAACATTGGCTTGCAAAATCATTGGGAGCTATTCAAGCTGTAATTTCAAATCGTTTTCGAGCAGATTTTGTATGTCTGAAATGCTGCTTCAACGATATAAAAGAAAATAATTCGACACCAAAGCCAAATGTCTTGGGCGCTAAGATAATGCTCTGTATTTGGTGGGACCAAAAGGGTCCTATCTATTATGAGCTATTTAAATTTGGCCAAACCATCACAGGGAACATTTACGAAAGCAACTGATTATTTTTAAACCGAGCATTGGCCGAAAAACGACCAGAATATGCGGCCAAATATGTAACCGTAATATTCCATCATGGCAACACACGATGCAATACCTGTTAAAAACTATTTAGAATGAAGTGGTTGGGAAGTTTTGCCTCATCAGCTTTATAGTTCAGGTTTTTCCCTTTTCGACAACTATTTGTTTAGATCGAAGCAGAACACTCTCTCTGGAATACGTTTCACTTCAGAACAGAGTGAGCAGATGAGCAGTTCTTTTGGCTCGGAATCCATATGTTGCCAGAAAGATTGGAAAAGGTCATAGCTAACAATGGCCAATACTTTGAATAAATTTATATTGTAGAAAAATTTTAAAATAAAAGCTAAAAATTTCAAAAAATCTCACATTTTTAACACATACACCCAATATTTTTAGTAAGCTTTGAAGGCAAGAGTTATGTTTTCAGGGATATATCAAACAATCTTCTTAATTTATATTAAACATTTAAACCTCCACTTTAAAAAGAAACCCAAAATAACTTAAGTTACTTCAAAATTCATTCGATTAAATATTCCAAACCAAAATTGTTGTACTCCATACTTTACTGTAAAGATTTTCATACGCACCCTAGACTACACAAACCCAAACACACAAAACAATTTCCGATCCAATGCAAACGCATTAAAATAATGTTGGATAACATTTAATTCCATTATCACAATAACGCACAACAAATACAAACACCAAAAAAAAAAATAAAGATGAAAAAGAAGAAAGTTAAATGGAATCAAGAAAATCCCAGCGTCCAAAAATGTAGAAAACCATAAATCACTGCAAGTGCCAAAGTATACCAAAAAACAACAAAATGAGAAATAAGAAATTGGAAAAAAATAAATTTAAACCACACCATCTTAACCAACTAAACCTACCCCCCCTTCACTCTTAAACAAAACAATACTATGCTGCGTAGCACGTACCACTGTTTGTAAATCCTTTTTTCATATACAGGATACATATCAATTGAAAATAAAATACAATATTTTGGTTTTTCCATTTTTAATAGGAATAACAACAAGGACAAGTCAAAAAAAATCTCCATAATATATGCTAGAACATATCCTGTACACAAATTGCGAAGACACGTATCCAACTGAGAAAAGTATATGAAAAAAAAATGAAGGATATTGCTGGATAAGTTCCATATAAGAAATTTACGAATTTGTTAAGGAACAGAGAAAAGGGGTAGCTGAACAAAATATTATTTTTTAATTTTTGTTTTCTTGATAAGAAATATGTATTTGTAAATCTCCATAATATGTGAACAAACCTCTTCGCCCTTTATGGCAGATGATTAGCGAAAACCTAATGCTTTTTATCATAATGGGGCGTTAGGTTTGGTGATAATACTAAGTTGTAGTGAATGTTTTAAACGACTTATAAGTGCGCTAATCTTAAGAGCTATTGCAAGTATGAAAGGTAATTGTAATTTACTTTAAGGAAAACTCTTAGGAATTTAATGAAAACTATCAGTAAACATCTAATGGAATAATTTTTAGGAACAACATTGAGAAGGAGACACCTGCAATGTGTTGGAACTAGGAAATTCAGTTATGGGAGAAAGAGAGGATATTGGATATCCGATTTGACTTGTTCAACATTGAAAGATACAGAAAAGTCTTCTAGAAGTTTATTCCACATACTACTTAATGCACTTCCAATGAATCAATTTAGTTGAATGCTCCTTTGTCAACTATACGACTTCTCCTCTACCCGGTCCAAAAGCTTCAATTCAGACTTTGATGCTCCTTACCGTACATGACAATTATATTACAATTTCTCAACTTGGAAAATGTGTTTAGAAAACCTTGATTCATGTGAGCATTGACAATCTATGTCACAACTAATATTGAGATTGTTCTGATTAAGGTAATCATTAATGCCCCAATCTTCTACAGATTTGACCTATAATTGGAATGGTTGTAAGTAGGAGAAAGTATCCACAACAACCATTATTATGTGATCTCTAAGAATCAATAAGTTTCTATACAAGTGTACTTTATAAATCACCACCCCAATCATTTGTGTAAGAAAGTTAGCGTGGAGCGTTCGATGCGAAAGCCTTACTGGTATTCTCTAAGTAAATTTTTGGACTCTAAACTAACAAGATTTCAGAAATATCAACAATCTCTTGGGCAATAATTTTCAGGGTTTTCACATTCACCATTTTCTGAAAGTGGAAATGAATTAGAAACCATCCAACACATAGAAAATTCAAATGAATATCAGAAAGTACTGATTCACACAGTACTTCTTGTATGCTCCTTGATACTTTAAAGCAAATTAACGTTACAAACATCTTAAAGAAATAAACATACCACTCCTACCCTCAGACATCATGTTTGCTTCCATAGCTAACATGTGGGTTGGTTTTCCTCCAACTATTTATTTCTTTAAAAAAAAAAAAAAAACATTTCGACATATTATTAAAATCTTGTTAATGCATGTATTCTATGCTGTTTATTTAGCCATCTATATATTTTTTGCATTTATTTTGAAATATTACCATATTTTCACCATAAAATAAGAGAGAAAGAAATCCAACAAACAGACAAAAAATAAATAATATTCTTTTGAAAATGATAGAACGTAAAGGGTTGGTCAAGTGGGCGGGTTTTTATGTACAAGTATGTTTGCAAACGTTATCAGAAAATGAATTTGATATAAGACGAATTTTTGTTAGAAATACAATATAGTAATTCATATAACTCATACGCATGGTAGAGAAAGAATTCAAACTCTTTAGTTTGTAGTTTTATTATGTCCTGCATGATATGGCGTGCCAAAATGGTATACGAGGGCTGTTTTATAGTATTTATTGATAGATACTATTGAAGCAGTAACCCTGGAAGGAAGCTAAAAGGAGAAGTAAGTGCTATTGTAAACGCTCACTATTATGCCGTACTGAGAAGCAACAAATACGACAATAATTGAACGGATTTTTGTATTACTAAATGAAAAGCTTACTTTTATCTCTTACAGAGAAACTGGTTGTAAGTGAAATATTTAAATATGTAATAGATTTACTGGTCACTAACAAGGAAAGCATGTTGTATTGCAAAGTTGGTATAGAAATGGAAATACCACTAAAGATCATTACTTTCATATGTACTCAAATTGTCTTTCTCGTAGATGTGAAAAGTTAAAGATTTTGGAAATTTCCAACAACTGACTGAGATCGTAAAATTCTTAACACACGTTTTTCATTAAAACGTTTAACCCACGTATTATTTGATTTTTATTTTATCAAGTTACCTTTGTAAAGCATGTCAGTTAGTATGTTTAATGTCAATTGTATTCATTTGTTGTTAATCTAATTAAAATGAGTGGCCAAAAAAAGTGCGTACTAAAATTATTAAATATTTTCAACATAACCCAACTTAGTCCTACAAAAATGTGGGCAAAACAATCAAAAGTCTGCCGTCAAACTGATTCCAATGTTATTAAACGGTATCGGGAGAACTTGTCCGTTGATATAAAACCTGGTTCAGGTAGAAGGAATGGTCCACATTATGTTTCTAAAGCCAAACAAATATAAAGCATTTTCAAAAGAGTTCCCAACACATCCGGTAAGATAGCAGCCCGGTTAGGTCAGTACTCGGACCATTTGGTACGAAAAGTTAAATCAAATGCAAGTTTAAAAGCATAAAAGTCTCAAAAAGTTCCTAACAGGAACTCTGCTAAAAATTTAGAGGCCAAAGGCAGAGCACGGAAATTGAAGTCAAATTGTATACAAAAATATACCTGCTGCATAATGGATGACGAAATGTACGTATGGAAAATGTTTCGCAGCTTCTGGATAAATTTTTTTATGTTGCTGATGCTTGAGGAAATGTTGAAAAGTTTAGGACCCAAAAGCAGACAAAATTTCCCAAAAAGTTTTTGGTATGGCAATCAATATGCAGTTGCAACAAAAAACCCAAACATTTGTTACAAATTGCTCTATAAATACCGAAATTTACATCAAGGAATGTTTACAAAAGAGGATGATTCCACTCATAAGATTTCTTAATGTGTCCACTTATTTTTGGCCTGATTTGGCATCTGTCACTATGGTAAGAAAGGTGTTGAGTGGTACAAGACCAATAATGTGGTATTTGTATCAAGAGAGGCAATTCCTCCAAACTGCCTGGAGCTGAGTGGTTAGATATTGGGCTTTTGTTAAAAGAGAGTTGAAGAGCACAAAAAAGGTGTCCAAAAGTGTGGTAAATTTTAAAAAAAGTGTGGTAAATTTTAAAATTTAAAGATGGACATGAACCTGTTCGAACAAAGTGACATAAAGAATTATAAAAACCATAATGGAGGGGTTTTCGAAAAAGGTTCAAAATTTCATCATTAGTGATTAGAACTATAAAAATTTTTTTTTTTTTTTTTGCAAATTGTAACAATAATTTCAATCAAATAAAAAATGATTCAAAACTAAGTATAGTGGTTTCATTTTTATTAACATATATGTATGTTAAAAATTTTACGATCTCAATCCTTATGATTATTTCCCCTGAAATTTAATTATGCAACATGCGACTGTAAAAGTTTGCCTTAATATGGGAAGCACTGAGTGTCGTTTTTGTTTCAAAATTGTAAGTTCGTCACATGTTCAGAGCTACAGGAGCTATTAGTTGACACGGCTTTTGCTGATTTGCTGAGATAAAATAAACTTTGAGTCCCAATGACGGTTAAAGAAAAGTTCTGTCCATAACGAGCTATTGTAAAATTTTGCCTAAATTCTTTTGCGGTTTTAAAAAACTCTAAATTTGGCCCCACAAGAACACTTCTTTCGGACCTTTTCTAGTTCACGATTCTGCTCCCTATGTTATTGGAAAATACTTTAGTATATCCTGGAAGAAAGTTGCAAGATTGAATGTTTCAAAGGCTTTCGTAAGTTCGGCGCCACAGAGACGCTTCTTTCGAGGCTGGTGACTGCCAACCTCCAACACTGATACGATTCTACTATTTCGATGCTTAAACAAGTGCCGCATCTTATTTACTCTTTAAATAATACTTTAAAATAAAATTTAAAAAATTTTTTTTTTAAATTTTTAAAAAAATTTTTTTTTTTTTTTGAAATTGTTTTTTAAAAGTTTTTTCCAAATTTTTTTAATTAAAAATTTTTTTTTTTAATTTATTAGTGAAACAAATTTATGACTTAAAAAATATTTTTCCCGATTTTGAACCATTGTAGGTCCAACATACTATAGCTTTATAGACATCCTTGCAATGGACTTTGAAATATCTATCATTAGATATTCGTATTGTTTATATTTATGACTTAGTAATCGGGATATAGATCAAAAATAGGACAAAAATAGAGGTTGTCTTGGAATGACAAACTTATATATACCCTTTTTCCGAAGATGAAGGGTATAAAAATACTGCAGTATATCCTGAAAGAAAGTGGCAAGGCTGAATGCATTAAAGGTTCTCGCAAATTCGGGGGTGCTTTTTCCGATTAAGACATAATAAACTTAGAGTGCCAATGCCGGTTAACGTGCGTTTGCTTAGTATGTGAACCATTGAATGTCTTCGTAATTTCTGAATTGGAAGTTCGTCGCCAAAAAATCCATTGTTTCGGAGCTGTTCTATTGCGCCACAGTTCTCTCTAGGTTATTGAAAAATACTGTAGTATATCCTGGGTTAAATTGGCAAGATTAAATACATTGAAGGGTTTCGCAAGAATTTTGTTTGCTTATTCAAACAGAATGTATTTTGTGTGCTCATGGCGGTTAGTGCTGAGATGTTGCTAAACCTATTCGAATCGAGAGACCGAAAAACGTCGTCTTAATATGAGAAGCATTCAGTATATGTGGTGTTTCAAGATCACGATCACTCGTGCTATTTTTTAGGCATTATGTTGAAGGAGCGTTCAGTATTTTCATTAAAACTCGATAAAAAAAATATTCCACCTATCTTGGCATAATTATGTTGAAAATATCGAATAATCACGCATTAGTATTCATTTTAATAGTTTATTAAAACTTATGAAAGAACTAGATAGTACCCCAATGGCTTCTGCGGAAAGTACGAAAATTGCAAAGATTTTTCTTAGTCTCCTTTCCTTCCACATGAATAATGATGACACACGGAGAATACAGATTCGTGATAGCAACCGAGTTTGTTGCCAAACGAATTCTTCCTTAGAGACCGATTTTTACAGTTGTGGCTACAAAAATTTAGAAGGGATAACAAAAGTTTGATTGATTCAACCGAAATTCTTCTTTATCAACTGACTTTCTGTTGACAGAAAAATTCTATGTTTGCAACCGAATCATTCGATTGGCTACAAATTCGGTTGCTAGTACGAATTTGTTTCCAAGGTGCACTTTTAAAAACCTTGAAGATATTAAGGCAAAACTATTTGCCGACGTTGTCCTCAAACGTGGATTCCGTAAAATGCTCACTATTACTTTAACCGCCATCGGAAATAGTGTCTGTGTGAACGAATTGTTCTTGTTGTGCTAAATATATGAGCCTTCGATACATTCAGTTTCGCCACTCTCTTCCAGGATATTCTGGACTTATTTCCAATAACATGCAGAGAAGAATCGTGATCTATTTGAGAAGCATGTTGATATTTTTCAGTTGTTAGTAGCCATTACCTGACTATATAGCGTTTCCCCTTTGCAGGATATTGTTAGCTCAGCCGGACCGTGTCTTGGGTAACAAGAGGTGCTGCTGGCTATGCTCACTATGCTTTGAGGCATAGCTCTATAATACTATAAGAGAGGTATGGGAGTTCGAAGAAATCAAGGATATTGGTAACTAGAAATTCTCCAATATCTAACACTTCTCCTACCCTCCTTCGTATACCTCATACATATTTACATCGAAGTAAGTGGTTAGAAACTCTCTAGAGTACAAACAGAAAAAAAAAACTTACCAAGGAAGTTACGCTTGGTTTGCATGCCAAAACTTTTGCATGCTGCTGAATTTTCAGCGAAAGAAAAAAAAAACAACACAAACTTTGTTGAATTCCGGATGGAATAAAAATAATAATAACGGTTTGACGGCGTTATATACACAAATGTATAAAAAAGAAAATAAAACATAGAAAATAAAAAAAAAAACTCAAGCTTCTGATAACCCACTCTCTAAATTGATTACTATGTTGTTGCTCTAACAAAATATAAAAAAAAAAATATTCTGCCAAATATCGACACTTGAAGTTAATTTATAGCTTTTTACCCTTTTATATATATATATATATATTTTTTGCAGTTTAATTTTATTCTCCATTCTTTTTTCCCTTTCTTTGTATATGCTGTGGCATTAGTGTGGCAAAGGAAATGCTGTAAAACTATTGAAACCCACAAATCGCTAAAGACATCAATGCTGCTCTGCTATATTCCCATCAGTCTAAGGAACACTAGTTTATATGGTTTTTTTTTCTATGCTTTTTCCACTTTTCATTGTTGTACTTGTTACTCTTAAATATTTGCATCTTAGTTTAAGTTTCTATTTCAACAAAATAACTTCCGTTTCCACTTTGATTTTTAGTTGAATTTTTTATTCATTTTAGTTTTTTTTTTACATTTTTTTTGTAAGTTTCATTTCCGTTTCAGTTGTTTGTTGTAGGGAGAGAGAGAGAGATTTTTTGTTGTTTGTGGCAATAAAGTTTTGCCTCGATATTGAATCTGTGTGTTGGGGAGTGTGTGTCGTTTTTTGTATTTTTTAATTTCAACTTTATTTAAATTTTCATTTTGCTGTGCTGTGTTAAGGTTAAAGGGGTTACAACTTCATGGAGTTGCTGTTAGTTTTTTTTTTCTATATTCTGAATTAATTTTCTATGTTCTTTGACTAGATGTTTGAATTTAAATTGAAAATCTTTTTTTTTTTTTTCAATGAATAGCATGAGATTTGATTATGCATAAAGTTAATTTAAATTCATTTGAAAGTTTGAACTTTTAACTGAATTTATACTAATGGTGGTGTAAGGAATTCTTGTAGTAAATCGGGTGTGGGCAATTGCTTGAAATGTGGCTGAGATATTTTTTTTTAATGGTTATAAGCTTTCAAATATTTATAATAAATTTTCTTCGGATGTTGGAAAATTTACATTTCATGAACTCACAATCATATAAACGTTATTGTTGATAGAAAACTTCGTTAATAAATACAAACTATTGAAAATGATAGCAAGAATTTATTAAACTCCTAAAGACGTAAAAGAGAAGGACACTAAGTAACATCTCCTTCATCTTCGTACTTTTAGCGGGAGCTAATCGGATACTATTTGCAACGAGACATTGAGACTGTAAAGTTGTCAACTTGACACTATCCTATTTTTATTTCATATCGTACAATACTACAACATAATAACAAAATCTGTAAGTCTCAGTCCTTTTGTTTTGTCCATTTTGTTAACACTAGCATGTAATTCATTGCGAAATTTTGGTCGGAAAATTTAAGAAATCTACATTGTCGAATCATATTCGTTTGTTTACAAAATGTAAACGAAAAGTGTCGCACCAACCATTCTCGATTTTTTAACTTCGTCCTTTCCTCAGTGAGGTACTTTCACTAGTTTTAAAATACAATCAGAAAACTAATGAATAATTATTCAACCTTTTCACATCATTATTCCAAGTAGGCGATTTAAAAAATGATAAAGAGATTATCATGAAGATACTAAACATAATACTTGAAAAAATCGCTCTTGTGGCACCAAACTTTCGAAACACTTTGTATCAGGTTATAAGAAGTGAGATCGTAAAATTCTTAACACACGTTTTCCATTAAAACTTTTTACCCAAGAATTATTTGATTTTTTTTTTTTGATCTAGTTACCTTTGTAAGACATGTAAATTATTATGTTCAATGTCAATTATATTAATTTGTTGTTAATCTGATTAAAATGAGTGACCAAAAAAAAGTGCGTACTAAAATTATTAAATATTTTCAACATAACCCAACTTGGTCCTACAAAAAGTTGGCCACACAATCAAAGGTCTGCCGTCAAACTTTTTCCAATGTTATTAAAGAGTACCGGAAGAACTTGTCCGTTGATAGAAAACCAGGTTCAGGTAGAAGGAATGGTTCACATGATGTTTCTAAAGCCTAAAAAATAGAAAGCATTTTCAAAAGAGCTCCCAACACATCCGGTAGGAAAGCAGCCCGGTTAGCTCAGTGCTCGGACTATTTGGTACGAAAAGGTAAAGCTAATGCAGTTTTAAATACACACAAGGCTCAAAAGGCTGACAGGAACGCTGCTAAAAATGTTGAGGCCAAAAACAGAGCACGGAGATTGAAGTTAAAAATTTTTCGATCTTACTCCTCAGTATAACTTTTCCATGACCTGAGGAGCAGATTTGTGAACTACTTCCGAAATTGACAGCTTTCAGGTCAAAACGAAACTTTCTTGTAGCAAGGAACTCTCAATTTTGATACTTTAAATACACCCAGTGATTCCCATATTAAGGTCACATTTTACATTCGCTCGTCACTAATAAAAAACACATTTTTACCGCTGGATTATCCGCTTTTGGCACTCACTGTGCATTATGCATTATGATTTAGTAAAAGCCATGTGAATTTAACATTCTTCTGGATTCGATTTTACAAAAGCCTTCGATGGTTTCAGGGAAGAATCAACTGGTGCACTATTTGAGTGATCCAAAGTCAAATACTGGAAACTTTTAATAAAATAAAACCGCAAAGACACTGAATGCTTTCCATATTTACACAAAATTTCAACATGAATTCCTTAAAAAACACAACATCATTAACTGACTTTGCCACAAATGATTTATTACGTTCAACTTTCTTTCGGGATATACAGAGTATTTTCTAATAACATGAAGAGAAGGATCATGAACTATTTGACTGTTTGGTGATCACCAGCTCCGAAATTCCAATTTTCTACTTCCACATTAAGTACACAATTCATAGTCGTTCAACATTCAAATTTTCCACTTCCACATTAAGGAAAGATCAAGGAAAAAACTTGAACATAGATGCAGCAAAGAGCAAAGCAACCACCCTTGTATAACATGAAAAAAGAATCCTAAACATTTTGACTGGTTGGCATTCACTAGTTTCCAACGAAGTATTCTTGTGGTTCATTTAGTTTAGACACTTTATTTCTCCATTAAGGAGAGGAATCTTGAAGTATTTGAAAAGTTGGCTTCAAGTGAATAGTTCGTGTGGGGTTGAACTTACGAAAGTCGTTGAAACTTTTAGTCTTGCAACTTTTATTCAGGAACTATTTGAATGATTGATAGTAATCTGCTATGAATATCGCAGATTAAAGGAGTTTCTATAGTACAGCTAAATTCCGAACAATATTTGTTACCACCTTGATAATAATAATTTAAGGGCTGGAACTTAACTACTAAGTCGACTGTAATGACTCCTCGTCATTATTATACTCCATAATAATCCACATTATTTGACACGTTTGGTCATTTGTTCATATTAAGAAACTGGAACGATGGAAGACAATATATATGTGGTGTAGACATTTTTTTTCTTGGACCAGCACTCAGGGGATGACCCCTACTCATGTAAAGCATTGTGTTGGAACTAGGAAAATAGGTTATGGGACTTCAGGAGGAAGCATATTCCACATACAGACAGTACGGCTAAAAAACGAATTTTCCCTGTAATGTGTTGTGCGATCCACTGTCCAGTCCACAACGAATTGATGAGCCCTTGCGGAAGAATGTGTGTTGCGTAGAAAACTATTTCAGCAGAGCACATACCAACGTAGTATCGGTAGAACAGTGAAACACATAAGTAAAAGTAAACAAGTAAGAGAGCTATATTCGGCTGTGCCGAATCTTATATACCCTTCACCAAATTATTCTTTAAAATAAAAATTTTAAATATTTTTAGGCAAAGAAACATTTTTTTTTCAAAGTTTAAAAAAAAAATTTGTTCATAATTTAAAAAATAATCTTTTTAAAAAATTTGTTTTAATTTACTAGTGAAAAAAATTGTATGACAAAAAAATTAAAAAAAAATCGGGTTAAAAAATATTTTTCCCGAATTTGACCCATTTTAGGTCCAAAATACTATAGCCTTATATAGATCGTTGCAACAGACTTTGAAATATCTATCATGACATATACATATTGTCTTTATTAATGTCTTAGTAATCCAGATATAGATCAAAAATAGGCCAAAAATCGAGGTTGGACCGGTTTATTCCTTATATATCAGCCATTTGTGGGCCGATTTTCTCGATTTAAAATAGCAACCGAGCCGGAAGAATTCCCGATATATTGATGTGCTAATCAAGTTTTGATGTGCGAATCAGAAAACTGAATTGAACAGACAGACAGACGGACATGGCATAATCGACTCCGCTATCTTTAAGTATGACACGATGTGTATAAAAAGTATAAACAATTTAGGGAATGTCAGTAGGCTTTTGTGCAGTTGGGTTGATAGAAAGAACAAGTTGATGGAAAGTAGCTAGGTTGATAGAAAGTATAAATAAAAAGTTCCAACTTCAAAACTTTAGCTTAACAAACATATCCAAGCCAAGTACATCTTCGCTCTGGAATGATACGAATAAAAAGATTGCGGACAGCGATAGCTGTATTTAATAGATGTTTTTTGTCTTTAGGATAAAGCTCCCGGCAACTATTACACCACTCACGTCAACCTAAGCAATTCCTTGCACTGTTGTTTCAATTTCCAGCTAAATTGTTAAATACATATTTTATGCCAACTGAAAATGCCTTGTTAAACATTGTCCTTCTTGGTTGTTTCTACGAACTCATCCATTTTATTCCTAATAAGTTCTCTTACTGTATAATTTAAGATTAGCTTTTATAGCGTATGCATTTATGAAAACTAAAATAATTATGTAGATTCACCTCTTCACAATTAAGAAAAGATATTTAAGATTTTCAAATTCTTGATAAAAATTTAATTAATCTCTGCTGTACAAATGCAAGACACTTTTGCAGCTAAATACATTGTTTATCGACCAAGTAGCGCTAGACTTTCAAATGTTTTGTGCGTTTACAAGAATGCAATATTTAACAGTTGGCGAAATCTATACAAAATAGTCAGACAAGTTTTTCTTGAAAAATTATTCCAGATCATTATTATTCCCAACCGTACGAAATCAGCATCATCTGCATAATTTCACGAAAGAAAGACAAACAGACCCCATTCTAATTAATATGTGTAAAAACTAATGAATCTGCTCTAGAGGAAAATAAAGTGAACAAAAAAAAAAGAAGGAAAAAAAATGTATGAATTAAAATATGGAAACCATACGCATGAAAACTGAAAATGAGGCAAAAACTTCATTCATTAATAAAAATTTCAAGCAACTGTTAATGAATTTCGAAAATAAATGAGACAAATTTTCTCTACTAATTTAACCCTTCGCATCAAAATCTGAGAACAGCAAAAACTAAAATGTGACAAAATTTATGAATTAACTAAAGGAAGACAACAACTGCAAGCAGGCTGGCTGGCAGGCAGGCAATGAGTGCAACTAAAATCAAAAAAAAATGTAAAAGTAAAATAAAACATACTTAAACATGGCGTATACAACATGGAATACCATTTAAATAAACACACTCATTTCACTCTACTACTCCCTTTTACACCAAAAAAACACCAGGAAAAAAAATCTACAAAAAAAAAATTAAATTAAATGAATCCTATATTTGGTTGATTTCAGCTGCCATGTTGTTAAATATTTTAGATGCAAAATCTGAAAAAACGCCAAAAAAAAAAAAACAGACAAATTTTGCAAAAAAAAATGTTTACATATGACGACTTGTCTGTCCGTCCCCATGTCTGTCTGTCTATCTGTTGTTATGTCCCATGGCATGATTAGCTCTAAGGCATCCATGAAGTTTCTATACAACAGCTCAACGTATTGCATGTAGCATGCAGCATTTTTGCGATATTTTTGTTTTTGGTTTTGTGTTTTTCCATTTTTTGGCTGAGTCTGGTGGGTTGGATAAATGTATGAATGGTTGGATGGACGGATGGATGGATACATGCATGCATATGTACACTCGTATGCAGAATAAGCATTACTTGTTTCCAAAGATGACATTTCATCTAATTACAGGGTGTGTTGCATGAATGCCTTAAAAATGAAACAACAAAAGCAACAACTACAACAACAACATTGGCAACAAAATGTTAGCATTCATGCATTAACAGCGAGCGGCAACAAATGTGAAATCTGTATGCAAAACTATAGAAATGATTTCGCATACGCAAAACATCACCTCTTTATATCTTTCTATACTTACTTAAATACATACATACATATTTTGTATTTAAAAGACATTATAGATTTCCACAGTTTGCAATATTGGTTCGTTGCAGTTGCTGTTGTTATTGCCGCTGCTGTGGATTCTACATTTTTACATACATTCTCAGTTCAATGTGTGGAATATTGCAGCCGCATGTTTGTTTGTGTGTGTGTGTGTATGTGTTTGTTTGTATGTTTGAATAAGATTATGCGTGCTGGTGTGTTGCAAGTAACAAACAACATTTCGTTGTTAGTAATTAAGAACGCAATGAGGCTCCACACAAATGTTTAAAAGCGTGCATTTCGTTCATGTGTTGAACAAAAACCAAAATGCACACGTTTCACTTTTGCCTAATAAACAGTAAAAGCTGTTGAAGGTGGGCAAATCTTTAGTGTAGTGAAAGGATACAAACTAATTATACTTATAATGTAATCGCTTATAACTTCAGGAACTTCCGATACGTTAAATCGTATATACCTACCATAAATAAAGAATTGATCCTATTCGCTCAACATCATTGTGATAAGATCCAGGTTAAACTTGTCATTCATGTTTGGCTCAAGGTCTCCAATCTCGTTCAGGCTTGTGAATAAAAATATCAGTTGTCATTTGGCAAACGTTAAGGTATGGTTTGAAGTTCTATGCCTTGAAAATACTTAGAGCCACACTCCTACTTTCCCCAAAACGACAAATTGTATTTCGGAAATGAATACTAAATCTGTTGATCGCTTAGTAAATTGCTGTACTCCAAAGATTTTAAGATAGGTATCTTATTTCTTTCCCCTACTCTATTTCTTATCTACTCTTTTGCAGATGACAGCAACATATGCCATTCATATGCATTCAATTATAGACCAAGCCTGTCGGAGATTGGGGCAATGAGGCAAAACATGAATGATACGCTTAACCAAGATCTTGTGACAATCTCTGAATGGGGTTGTGCGAATAGAGTCGATTTCAATGCACGCAAAAATCAATGTTGTATGTTAACACACAAACGCACAACAGATCATGTTCCTCCATCTGTTTTTATGGGTGGTGTAAATATTATGGAATCAGAAGCTCTTGATGTTCTAGGCATGAGCATTCAGTGGGATGTCCGCTGGACAAAACACATTTTTTGAGTGTCGAAAGAAGCATTCAAGTGCCTTGGTTTTCCAAAAAGGTACTATTTACACCACTTATATCCGACCGAAAATGGAATACAACTCTCATATGTGAGCCGGTGCTTCAAAGTCTATTTTGGAGTTACTCGACCGCGTAAAGGAGAGTGCGAAGGTGCTTATCGGTGACAGTAGGGTATCCAGCTGTATTGACTCACTGGAACATCGTCGCAATGTGGGTTGTGTTTCACTGTTCTACCGATACTACAATGGTATGTGCTCTGCAGAAATTAGGGAACTTGTTCCCAAAACCCGTAGTTTTTTACGCAACACACGTTCGGTACGGGTTCATCAATTCGTTATCGACACTACAGGGAAAATTCGTTCTTTAGCTGTACTGTCCGTATGTGGAATAAGCTTCGTCCTGAAGTCTTTCCTGTCACTTTCAATATAGGAAAATTCAAATCAATTTCAAATCTATTTTCCTAGTACACAATGCTGGTCCAAGAAAAAAAAAAAAAACTGCAGGGAATCGACTTAAAACCTTTTAAATGTACAAGCTAGAAATAATATGCTTGATATATTTGCAGATATACTTTCAAGCTTATGCAGTGGTTGACAGTTTTTCATCAAGTTCAAATCATTTCCAAAAAAAATCATCCAATAGCATAGACTTATACACATGGTCAGTCACCATCCCTTAAAAGATTTCGAATTCAAGAAAATTGCCATGATTCCTTCATAATAAGGAAGTTTGTATTCCTCCGAAGTATTAAGAATTTAAGTTATCTGCTTAAGTTAACTGCAAATCGAACAATACCTTCTTACCTCTGTGTAGAATGTCGGAGCTCCTGAAATTAACCCATTAGTATTATGTTTTACTACAAAAACGAAAGAAATCCTCGACAGACTTTCCTTTATTTGTGTCAAATCATTGTAACTATGTGGCACATCTAAGTGTTATGTCAATGCTGGAGAAATATGCAATACCCTCAACGCGTATTCTCGAAAAACCTGCTGTAAAGAATCATTTCTTTATATTTAACTAAATTTAGGGAAAATTCTAGGACTGATCTTTTTAGTTTAAATTGTAATTAGTTTAGTTCACATTTAGACCAGGCACGATGTATAATAGAGTGATAAAATGTATTTAAATTCAACATCTCCTCGTAAAATAAGCTTTACGCATTCTTCCCCACTGTGCACTTTGGCAAAAACTGCTATCACTTGCACTTCTACGAAGGTATGCAATGCGCCCAAGTAATAAGTATTTACTTTTAAGAACTTTAGATAATTTTTGGTTCTTGTTTTTTTTTTTTTTTTTCATTTTAACATTTGGAATTGCAAATTTATCATCAACTTTGGATGGTATTTTGCGGACTAGCGCTTGCGTTAATGATTTTTCCAGAATTCCTTTATTATCAGGAAGCATCAGATCCTTTTTGATGATTCCTTTTTGGATCTAACTGGTATTTTATGAACCTATAATCACAATTTTTCTTAAATAGAATGAAAACATTCATCCTAAGCAAAACTACATTTTCAATAATTTTCACCATGACCATTATGTCCATGAAATCATTAAGCAAAACCCAACGTGACTTTTGTTTTATGCATTATTGGAAAGAAATTGAGACTAGTTTTAAAGGATTTTAAACTTACAGATGATCTTCTAATTAAACGAATGTCTATTAGTCAGATAAAATTATCAACAAGCTTAAACCATACTCACAAAAAGCTTAAATATTTTTTCTTTGTGAGGTAGCCAACTTTGTGAAGCTCTATACATTTTCGTTTAGAAATGATCCTCATTCAATTACAAACAAAATTGCATACACACCATTAGTACAGTGTCCATTGATTGCAAGGAGTCACTTTAAAGCCCCTGTCGGTGAGTTCGATCGAAGGCCATCCATACAATACGACTTTTAAGCGAAGTCAGAATCCAATGAACACTAGCGTTAGAAACTGCTGAAAACCAATACCATAATGTCCGTGAATATTATGGCACTTTTAACTTAGAATAATATAACAACAATAGATTCGATATCCAAGCATTAGTTGCCTTCAGACATTGAACGTTTTGTCGTTTAATTCGTTGACATTATTTTAAAATTAAGTCCTAAATACCATATCAGAAGTTATTCTTTGAAAACCTACATTTACACTTCCGTAAATTGATTCTTGTTGAAATCTATTGTGAATGAAATATCATACATTTGTCTGAACAATGGGTAATCTATGGTGTCGATCAAATAAAAATAGGAAAAACTGCAAACATGATCAAATATTTATGAATATGCCACGATAAAAGTCAACAATTCTTTAAATTATATGAACGTCTTCTATAAAACGTCTAACCTGAACCTGGAGTTTAATGTCTGCCATGTGTCAGATATGTTGTATCAGCCATTGTTAAATGGGAGGAACTTTCACTGTATACGAGTACTTCTAACCCCACCAATATTATCATCATCATCGGCGGCAGCCACACCAGCACCATTATTATTATCGATATGATGTGTAGTGAGTGTGTACCTCTTCTTTAGCTCCATTAAGATTAATGAGGGATGGATGCTTGACAACGACGACTGCGAGGACTACACGGAGAATGATATGAATTTAAGTCGGCTAAGAGTTTTAGTGCGGTAGCTAAATTTAACATTACTGCACAGTAGTTTAATAATATTTTTATTAATTGTCCACATAGTTTATACGAAAAATATATGGGGTAATTTTATTTACAACTTTAACGTGGAATTGATGGTGTGTCTATGAATGTCTTTGCTTATGCGATATCCGATGCAATGGATCCTGCACAAGTCTCTGTACGTTCTCCTAGTCGAATGCGACTGCTTCGATGACATCCTACGAGGTGAAACTGTTTTGTACATTATGTTCCATGACTGGGAGGACCTGCGTTTCCTCGGGTAGATACATCCTTGAATATTTCTTCACTGGGTTCCAATATTTGACCACTGACCAACAAATGGTCTTATAGGCAGTCAATAAGGTTTATTTATTCATGCCCCAAGTGCTGGCGTTTTGAAAATCACGTTTCTAGTTTGTAATTTGTGATTGATTGCAGTTGCATGTATATGATTATATAGTGCTAAAGAGGAAGTCAATGGTGATCCATAAAATGTTCGTGTGAATTTCCTCGCTATTGACATGATGCGTCAAAACTATCTAATGACTTCCTTTCTTGTGCCACCAGCCCAAACAAAAGATACATCTTAATTGGATTGACATTTGCTGCAACCAGTTCCTGCATGCTCAGGGATTTATTTCAATTCCGCCACAAACCAATTTGATGCGTAGCAGATCTACCAAAAGGTATTGCTACGCTGCAGAAAAATGTAGACTTGTTGACAGCCCTTAGCAGAGTAACTGTGTAGAACCGGCTATTATATGAATGGATGATATAGATTAAATAATATGGCACCTAAGAGAAAGCCAGAATCAGCCCCTAACTTTGTTTAACTCTTTCAGCCACTGTTTTTAAGTTTATAATAAAAACAATCGCATTTTTGCTTTAATTAACGTTCATTTATTATGAAAAATAAGAAAAAATAAAAATACAGCTAAAGCTTTTTATAGAATGGGGTGGTTAGTTTATTAACCACCATGGCGGTTGGCATTAAAAATAATTATGATCATAATTTTCATAGCGTATAAATTTGTTTGAAAGCTAATCATACTGACTAAATTTCTTAACCAAAACAATCGAAATAGGTGAGACGTTCTCCAATTTTTATATATAATTAACTATATCCCCATCTACTGCGTAATCATAATTTTGGTTCCACTACATTAGTTTGGGTAGATAAGTCACTATCAGAAGTATTAGCCAAATTTCATATAGGTATGTCATCATAGGAATCTAAATCACCTTCAAATTTTGACTGCTGCTCCAAAGGTATGCCACCGAGCACCATCAGATCGGTTTGCTCCACATAATTCTCTTCTTTGTCGGACTCAAGACTGCAGGTATACCTTCAAACAAAATATCTTCTAAATTCACTTTCATTGAGTGCACAAAATAACATAAAATTATGTAGTGAAACAAAATATATAAAACCTATTTCAAACACAGTGGTTAGTAATCTAACCACTCTATTACTTACGTTATTTATCAAAGAGTATAGTATAAAATATTACTTTTGTTAGCATAAGACATTCAAACAAACACTAAATAACAAAGAAACACTGGATTCGATGAACAATAAACACTCAGCGTTTTTTTATTGAATCCAGGAAAACCCCTTAGAAAAACAACGTTTTACAATATGACAACAAAGTTAAAAAAAAACATAAACGATGACTTCAAAAAGTTTAATTGTTTAGGAAAATGCCAATAGTTGTCAATAAAAATGTTTTAAAGACTCTAGAAAAGGTGGTTAGAAAAGCGACCACTAAACCGCAAAGAGTTAATAAACATAAACTGCGCAGCCTAATGGATTTTCTGCAAAAACACCCAGAGTTTTTGACGGGAATAAAGTCCACAGTCCTGATTGGCCAGCACACTATCATCTTATATGTCGGGGCACCTAATTGATTTTGGGTTCCTTCGAAATCGAAGTCAACTGTAAATCGAATAATCGTGTAGAATGTCGAAACTCCTGAAATTAACCCCTGAGTTTTATGTTTTCCTATAAAAAAGAAAGCAAAGCCTCGATAGTCCGTAACTCTGTGTCATATCTAAACGTTAATGCTGGAGAAATGACAAACGCGCAGTAATGAATCTGTCTTTATATTAGATTTCATTTTAGAAAAACTGTTTTTAGTTTAGAATGTAATAGTTAAGTTCACATTTAGACCAGTGTGATAAAATGTGATTTAAATTTAACATCTCCTCGTAAAATAAACTTTACGCATTCTTCCCCACTGTGCACTTTGGCAAAAACTGCTATCACTTGCACTTCTACGAGAGTATGCAATGCGCCCAAGTAATAAGTATGTACTTTTAAGAACTTTAGATATTTTTTGGTTTTTGTGTGCTTTTTTTTTTTGCATTTTAACATTTGGAAATGCATATTTATCATCGACTTTGGATGGCCGGGGCTATTTTGTGGACTAGCGCTGGCGTTAATGAGTTGTCCATGAGCTCGCGTTTTACATGTTTGCATGTTGAATTAAGGCATTTTTGTTGCAGTTCTCTAAATATCTGTGGTGTGTCTGTCTCTATGTCTGTTCGTACTGCTCAAGCAGATTGTGCGTTTAAAAACAAACAGATATACATACATACATATAAGTGAACGAACGAGCAATATAAACAAAAATTTTGAACATTTGTTTAAAATCATTGTAAAATCTTCAGTAAGGAACTTTGATTTTTCATTTGCAGTTCAGTTTAGTTTTGTTTTGTGCGTAAAGTACCAGAAAAATGAAAAATACTGTACTCAACATTTATAATGATGCTATGCTGCTGGTTGACTGTCTATATATGAATGTTGCAGTTGTTGTTAAACTTATGCAGTGTAGTTTTTGTAGTTGTTGTTGTTGTTGGCGCGCATGTGTATTTGTCATTGTCAACATCATTTCTCAAATGTTGTTGGTCGCTTTCACGCAGGTGATTAACATAAATGCAAAATGTCATGTTCTTGTTTTTGTTCTCCATCTATTCATTTGTTTATTTGTTTGTTTGTCTCTGCGTCCTTCCTTACGTCCGTCCGTTTGTCTGTGATGGCTTGCAACAAGCAACAATCACTAACAACGCAGCCACATTGAAAAACTAAGAATAATAATGTACTATTATTGTACGTGGCTATGTTGCATGCATGTTGTCTATTTTGTATTCTTGAAAACTAAACTAATGCATGTAAATACAAATGTAAATATTTCAATTCTTTCCAGGTTTGTTTTTTTCCTTCAAACTCCCCTTTTTTATGTTTTGTTTGTGGAAATTTTAAATTGTATGTTTAATGTCGTTTTGCATACGAAAATTTCTTTCGCTTTGGCGTTCCTTATTAAGTGTGCATATAATCATAAATTCCAACACTTTACCACCGTCATCTTCCAGACTGCCACAACATACTCCCACTTGTCTCGTCTCCTCTGGGTGTATTCGTATAATTTTGTTGACTTGTATGATTGTTTTTCTGCACTTTGAATTTTCGTTGTCTGCTTGAAATGCGCGCGGGTGTTTTCCCTTTTAGTTTTTGTGCATTATTATTGAAATTATAAATCACTCAGTTTGTTTTGGTTTGTGGTTGGTTAAAGGAATTCATAATGTGTTAAGTGTTAATTTTGATTAAGACATTTTACTTTTTTTTTTCTTTTTGAAAATTTAAATCATAAATTGGTGGTTATTGTTTCAAATAATATTTATGAGGCAGAGTAATGAGTGTTGGTTAATTTAAAATGCGTCGTAAATTAAAATTTGTTGCTGATATTCTTAAAGTATTACAGGATCATTGGTAAATTCGCCAGCTTTGGAATAAATAAATTAAAATGCAATTATTCTCGTGTTCCCACAACAATTTATTCTCCTTATACTTCGTTATGGCCATAGTCTCATTAATTCAAAGATTTTCAACTCAGCAACAGCTATATCTACCCCTAGTTTTTTCCATAGGAAACGGATTGGAACTTTTACGACAATAATTGAAATCAATCCAAAATCAGAAACTTACATAGATCCATTTTTAGATTGCAAATATGTAAGAGCCGTCTAAGTAAGCAATTTTAAAACTTCGTTGTAAAGAATTCCTCTTGTTTCTCGGAAAACGTATAAGAGCAATATTTTACGGTGACGCTATGTCTCACTAAAACTGTCATAATGTACAATGACTCCATCTCACATCACGAAATGGCATAGTTAATGTTCATGAAAGGAGTGTCATAAGTTTCAACTTCGAAAACATTCGTGTCATTATATTCTTGGATACTTTCAAACGTGTAAGCGCCCGTGGAAATGTTCTCCATATAAGTCTATACTCGACACGTCAAGTTAGTGCAGCGATATACTCTCTGAAACCAACTGGCAAAAGCTTCTTGAATACCAAATCATTGAAGAACATCGACGGAGCATTATATACTCTTATGTCTTTGCAGATAAACCAGAAAACGATCGAGCTCTTGGAAACAAATATTCGCTTTATTGCCGAAATACAGCTTGATTCATTGCGAAGGGAGTGTGAAAATTGGACCTTCAGGTTACGCCATGTACGCCATGTACGCAGTGCCATGAAATTATCTAAAGCCAAAAAATGTGTTTCTCTAAAAACACTATTTAACGAGTAAGAGTGCTATATTCGGCTATCACGAAGGTGAAGGGTTATAAAAGGGTATAAAAACGACAACGCCAAACAAGACGAAACACCAAAAAAAAATAACCAAAGCAATGAAACCAACACACATCCAAACATACGTTTTGTTGCTTTTTTGTCAAAGCATGCAATAAATTGTCGAAATTTGATGAAATTTTCAGAGGTTGTCTCGGATTTTTGCTCATATCTCCGTTATTTATGGACGGATTTTGCTTATTTTAAATAGGAAACTTCTCGAAAGCATGTCTGACAGAATTATTGAAGATTTGTATCCCGAAGATATCTGGGGTCTTCAGAAAATTGATTTCAACAGACATACATACAGACGGGCATGGCTAAATCGACTCCGCTATCTATAAGGATCCAGAATATATATACTTTATATATTCTGGGTATAAAAATCGAGAACAATATTTCGATTATTTCGGTAACTGAAATTTAGTGGTAACGGTAGCCAACATTGCTCAAAACAGTATTTAATACGATATTTTAAGAGAGTCATAGCGACCATTGAATGTGCTGATGATATAAAGAACACACTAATTTATGTTTTAACGGAAATTATAACACATAAAAACCTAAGTCTACTAAATAAATCTTTAATGACAAAACTAATACATTTACGAGTAAAACATTTTATAATGTCCACATTTCATTAACCCTTAGTTATTAGTCCCTTAATAAAACTATATACATATTACAACAAGTGCGTATGTGTATGTGTAACCGACATACATACACATTGTTATGTTGTCACAATGTCCTTTGACATTTCTTAACCGTTATTTAGTTATTATTTTATGATGACATATAACTTGACCATATAACCCAAATACCAAAATACTATTGTACTTGTAATAAAAATATACACACACACAGCCATAAAACTAAAAATCATCTCTATGATCTCCCTCAATCTATGTGTGTATGAGTTCTATATGTTAACCGTTAGTTACCTACACAGTTGCAAACACAGACATACTTATTTTCTTGTTCACTGATTTTTATTCGTTGTTTGAGGATACGCAAATGACCCATTTGGGGGTTGTTATAACACTACCACATACTTGTGTATTTATTATGTGAGTGTATGGCCTTGTGCAAGTACACATACAACTAAAAGGATAAACACACATACACTTATGTAAAATTTTATAAAATGTATGTAGTCTCACGTATGCGTATGTTTCGGTTTCTCTGTGTGTGTGTTTATAGAATTTTTTTTGTTCGATTATTTGGACGTTTATGGCACATGCCAAATGAGCATATAAAAAGGATAAAAAAGTAAATAAAAAAAATTAAAAGAAATTATTTTCACATTGCATTGCAAGTAGGTAAATATGAACAACAACAGCAATAACAAAGGCAACATTGGTGATGTTTATACAACATCTCTTGGAAAATTAAGAGTATAGAGCAGAGACATTAATACCAACATATGAGAGTCACATGGTGAATGTATAGAGTTGATAAGCTTTTGTCATGAATACACTGTATGCGTGGGGTAATTGATCAGGAGAAAATGAAAAATAAAATGAAAGGTACTAGAAAATATATTGTTGACCTGATCTTTTACCAATCACTTTTTATACTATTCTCCGTTTGTGTTATATTATCACACGATTTCCGACTTAACATAATTTCCGAACAGTTTTTACTTAACCGGGAAAGTTTGCACAATTGAAAAGGTTATGAGTGCATAATCAAATTTGTAAAGAAATTTGTGTATCCGCTTACCATAAACGTTGCATTTTATATTTTTCTAGAAAATACTCGTCCGTCTACAATATTGGTCGATATAAAGAGATCATGTCATATTCATGTGTTTGCACTGAAGAAAATCTCTGCTCGCATCGACTGCTGGCTATTTATACCCTACACCACCATAGTGGGGAGGGTATAATGGATTTGTGCAGATGTTTGTAACGCCCAAACATATTAGTCTAACACCCACCTTAAAGTACACCGATCGACTCAGAATCACTTTCTGAGTCGATTAAACGATGTCCGTCCGTCCGTCTGGCTGGTTGGCTGGCTGTCCATGTAAACCTTGTGCGCAGAGTACAGGTCGCATTTTTGAAGATATTTTGATAAAATTTGGTTTCTATTGAAACTGGCTGAAATCGGTTAATTATTTCACCTAGCCCCCATACAAATGTCCTACCAAAATTGGACTTTATCGGTCATAAATGTTTAATTTATATATTTATCTACACAAGTTTTTCTCTAAATAAGTTTTATATATACAGAATTCATGTCACCAAATTTTATGATGATCGGTCCATAATTAGTCATAGCTCCCATATAAGGCCTGCTTCCGATAATCACTTTAACGATCATAAATCTCCTAAAAATGTTGGTATACACATAAAATGCAACATAAATAACTTTCATATAGACATTAATGACACTACCTTATTTCATGGTGATTGGTCCATAATTGGTCATAGCTCCCATATAAGGCCCACTTCCGAAAATCGCTTACGAATATAAATTATTGAAATTTTGAAAGAAAAATGTTTTTGCTCATTTCTTAGTGTAGGGTATTATATGGCCGGGCTTGACCGACCATACTTTCTTACTTGTTTTCATCTATGTTAGGTTATAAAAAGAATCAACGAAAAACTAAATCAAAGTTAACTGTGTGAGATCACAAGATTGATCTTGCTGATCAATAGTGATTCTTTTGAAGATTGCTTGATTTCACAATGCCATATCTAGATAAGAGCGTTGTTAGTTTGACAATTTTGACAGGGCGTTTGGTAGTCGCTACTGAAGATGATGAAACTGTTTTTTGTGTTTTCTTTATTTATTCTTCACTTTTAATATACAAACTAAATATTTATCATTCTTCACAGAACTCTGGTACAAGCACAACTGTTTTAAAATTGTAAATCAGTTTAATAGTTCTTATTCTTAATAGATAGTAAAAAACAATGTTATTATAACTACTAAAGATGTTAGGTGTATGAAATTATCATAAACCCAATACTTCTACCAGAATCTTGATTATAAAGCAATTTATTCTTTATGCAGACTATTATCGAAGCAGTTTAATGCTGATAGCTTTTAGAGATCAGAATTTAGCTAAAATCCACCCAGAAGTCGAAAGTTTCATCTAAGCATGACCACCAGGCCCAGAACCAACATTCGCTGATGCGACAGCAATCCAACTCAAGGAACTCATAACTGAAATATCGAAAAGCTTGGAATGTCGCACATTGGTTGAGGTTCATAGAACGAGCGGCTAAAAATAAAAGAAACTGAAGAATGACAATGAAACTTGGCACATAGCTTTTTTTTGTTTGAAACAAGAAAAAAAGGAAAAATCAAAATGATCCGCGCACTTTTACGCCCACCTCCCATACAAAGTGAACATTTAATTTTGACCTACGGCATTGTTTTTTAGAACATAGCTTTTTTAAACACTCAGAATTATTTTTGTGCAATTTTAAAAATATCCGCCCATTTTTACACCCACTTCCCATACAACTTTTATTGAAAAAGAGGCATAACTCCCTTGATTTTTAATGCATCAACTCAATTTTCATAAAAAGCAAATATTAGAATTGTAGAATGGGCTGCTGAATATATATACCTTATCCGCCCACTTTTACGCCCATCTCCCATAGAAAAAACAAATTGAAAAAACATGAATAAGTAAATTAAGCATAGTCTTTTAATCATTTTTTAACATCATTATCGTACTCCCTAATATTACGGAATCATAATATTCACATATCTGAGAACAAAATAACAAGAAATTATCCAAATCGGGGAACATGAAAAAAATGAATTTCGGACACTCTTCAACCTATGTGTGTCGCCGGTATGTTTAGTCTAGCGTATATGTACATTATAAAGCGAAAGCGATTAACTGCCAGTTTCTATATGTCGAAAGAAAATATCTTTAAAAGTGAGAGTTTAAAGTTTTATAGAATTCTCACAACTTTTTTCGTCGTAGATAATTATATTATGGAAGTTATTAATAATGTGGGGTTTCTAGATTTAAGTCTACGATTATGTTGATTAGACAGATCATGGAAAGGCTGGTTATGAAATTTATAAACATCCCTCTCAAATTTGATGATCCAGGAGAAAGTATATTTAATAGGAATATCAAGTTCGTTATTTCAGTCAGTTTGAATGAATTATTGGCACGTTTTCCTACCGATACGTTTAAGCCGATATTAAAATTTTATTTTGAGCATGCTAACAATATGGATTTGCTAGATTGATTAAACTGGCCAACGAAATGCTCCTTTTATTCTCTCTTAAAGTAGAGTTTAGCTGAGCACCATACCAGCAGCGAATAAAACTAATGCTAGGCCGTGTTCGTAAGTAGTTTGCTGAATTTTGTTTGCTGGTTCCAGTAAGTCTCTGGGTGATGGTGTTTCTCGATTTTAACCATCCTAGTGGATACTGATAATATGCGCCTCAATGAAATTAATGAGGACCATTACCAATTGTAAGATCATGACGAATATCTGAACTGTTGGTAATTGCTAATATTTTACTCGGTTTCTCTTCTAATGTCGAATAAAACATTCTAAATGCTTTCTAAAGACTGTCAACCCATAGACAGCTATATCAATCGTTGACCTTTTCCACAGGAAAGTACTTGCGGCAACAACAGAACTATAAATACAACAATCAGTTCAATTTTGCATGGACATACAGTGGTCGTGGTTTTCATCACGTAGAAATGTCCTGTTAATACTGACCGAAACTGACGCAACATCAACTATGTCCTTGTAGTATAGTGGCTAACCTGACTTCAAATCCCAACTAGCCCGCGTTATCACTTACAAAAGGGTTTGTCAATTTATAATTCCACTGATCAATTATCCCACTTGTCCTCTACCAAAACAGGAAAACCATTTATGATTTCTGGGTTAAACCGGGTTCTTTGCTTTTGTCATTACAATGCCAATGGTCTTTTGTTTCTCCTGTTTTTTTTTTTAGTTTTTTTGGAGAGTTTCATATGAGTTTGTTTTATTTTATTTTTATCAAAGAAAATCCAGGTTCTTGTTATTGCTGTTGTCTCTTTATTTTTCATATGAAAATTGTATTTAAATGGTCGTAAAGGGAATTATTTGTTGTTTTTAGGTTTTATATCAAATAAATTTAAAACACAGCAGGATATTTGCAAATATTACTATAGAAAACAAAAAAGGGGTTAAAGACTCGTAAGTCACATGAAATATAAACAGTTTTGGAAAAATTACAAAATGAATTTAACTGTAGGAACAACAAAATATTTAAAAGTAAAACAAAACGTATGTTAAACTAACCACAATAAAAGGAAATATTTATTATACGCATTAAATAATATTGGTGTTAGGTTTACATGTTAGCGAAACTAAATACAATGGATTTTAACAAAAACTAAACAATAATATTGTTGGCGTTTTTTTTTTAAAGAATATTTAAACAAACAATTTAATGTACAATAGAATATAAGTATTGTATTCTATAACAGGAAAAAAAAACAAAAAATAAAGAAAACATGATGCACAAAACAAACTCCTTTATTTAACGCTTCTTTTCAACAATGACTGGCTTGAGGGCCAGGAAGAAAGAAAAACTCCGTTTACTCTCATTTATTTATTGTTGTTGAAAGTAAAGTAAAGAACCCTTTTTGGCTTTGGCGAACATTTAAAAATTTCATTAAAAAGACTGACAAAGCGCAAAGGAAATAACACATACAAACATAGAAATAAAGGAAACCAAAAGCATTGTTATTCTTGTGTAGTTTTGAAAGCAGAAAGCGCTAAAAAGCACCCACAATAACAATAACAACAAACAATCAAACAAAATGCACACACACACACTTTAACAAAAGAAGGACTTAAATATCCTGACAATGCACACAGCAGAAACACATGCGCCAAGTGAACACATTCACACACACACACACAAACACACTTCTAAGCAATTTTACACACTCACAAAACCAGAAAGAAATAAAACCGAAAAGGGTTAAATAACAATCTAAAATTTAAGCGAAGAGAAGGAGGGATGTAAAGGACACCAATTGCATCAACAATAATTTCAACAGCATTCCCTGCAATTTGATCTCTTTCATCTGTAGTGACTAGCACACTGCTACGTAATTCAAGCAAAAATACAAGCTTTTTACAGCAGAAAAAGATTAAATTGTGTTTAAAAAATGGGGTTGAACACTACAGACATAATGGTGAAAGGACGCAGGGTTTGCGGAAATGTTCCACATTCAAACACACACACACACTGTATATTCCATACGAATTCCCTGTGCTGAGAGAACCTTAATTATTGACACGCGTTTGCAAAATGACATTGCAGCATATTTAGTTGCAAAAACAAAGTTAAATAAAATCAATTAAAGTTGACAACTTCAAAGTATGTGAATTTTAGTCAACAATTTAAAATGTGGTTACAAAATATACAAAAAAAAGAAATTGAATTTGCAGACAATTTTTTAAATACACATTTTTATTTTACTTTAAGTTACTCAGTCATTATTTGTTTACTACTAAATATTCCAAAAGCTTAATAAGACAAATATGGAAATATTAAAAATAACTTGGAATTTTCATAGAAAAATTTGGATTTTTGTCAGAAATATACGTGATCACAGATTGAGGCTCTTTTGTTTATTAAATATTTTTTTACGAAAATATCAAGAATTTAAGATTGTTTTGTTTACAAAGATATTAAGGATTCACGATTTTTTGGTTTTTCATATGAAAATTCAATTTCAGGTCACAAATATAAGTGATCACAGATCGAGGCTCATTTGCGTATTAAGATTTAAGGATTTAAGATTTTTTGAATTTTCATATGAAAGTTCGATTTTTGGTCAGATATATAAGTGATGATCACAGATCGATGCTCTTTTGCCGATTAAACGCTTATTTACGAAGATATTAAGGATTTACGATTTTTTCAATTCTCATCAACATTCGATTTTTGGTCAGAATTATAAGTGATCACAGATCGAGGCTCATTTGCTTCTTAAACGCTTATTTGCAAAGACATTAGGTTAGGTTCCATGGGCAGCCGCTCCTCAAGCAGGTCACTTGGGTCCATTCAAATCTGATCCCATTTTGATACCCAAGGATATTTAAAGTACTGTCGTTGACTGCAAATTAAACCAACCAGATTCCCGGATGAATAGATTCGTCTCAGATTCATCCTTGATAGCTCGTCCAAACATGATAGGAATAGATATCCGAGGATGCGTTCCCTCATGTTTGTCAGAGCCACACATTGGCAAAGAGATGATTCACAGTTTCTTCCTCTTCTTTATTATGGCAGCTTCTACAGTAATCATTGTACCGTAGGTCCATTCTCCTAGCATGTGTCCCGATTAAACAGTGTCCTGTAATAAAAGAGACAATTAGCCTTGTTTGCTCACGACTATATTCTATAAGTAGATTCGTCCTGCTGGCATCATATACGGACCAAGTCGACCTCGCTGTAGCACAGGAAGGTTCATTAGTCCAACTGTTTTGTGCAGTCTCATATAGATTCTGCTGAACAGCCATCTTGCATTTAACAAGGGAAATACCAGAAAAGGGGTCGGTCGCCTCCTCACTCATCATCGCAACCCCTTTTGGCCAAGTCATCTGCTATAAAAATAACCTGATTTCCATCGTGCCCAGGGACCCATATAAGCGTTATCCTAGAATGTCTTGCTATCTCATTTAAGAATACACGGCATTCCTCGGTTAACCCAGATGTCTTGAAGACACTCGCTATTCCGTTAACGACAGCCTTGCTGTCAGTAAATATTAGGGTATTCAATTAATCGGGTTTCTGGTTTAATCGGTTAATCGAGCAAATAATTAATCGGGGTTTAGGCTTAATCGGTTAATAATCGGTTAATTTTAAATTATTCGATTAACCGAATAATTTCTATCTTATTTTTAAATTGAAAATAAAACGACGAATGTGTTGTACTTTTTTGAGCATTTCAACAAAAAAAAAATGGTATTTGAGATCCTTTTTTATGATTTTATATAAATCTTCTGAAATAATTTTTTAAGAAAAGAATATAACTTTAAATGTTTCCTTTTAAATTATTTTTCTTTCGTTTTAATAAAACTTAGCTAGGAAAAAAACTCTCTCAGTGATTGTAGATGTTGAAGAAATCGAAATTAAGGCATGAGAAAGTCCTTCTCATTCTTTGTTCAGTATTTTTTAAACATATGAAATCCTTTTGGGATTTTTTTAGATTTGGAATGCCTTTAATAGTTTCGTTAAATTCTGATAAAAGACTCGCTTCAGTTTCGTATATTATCATGTCTTCCTCCCACTCATTAGTACATAGTTCATCATGGAACATTGTAGAAAAAAAGACATTTCCAAATTCCTTAGTTTCAGTTTTTTTAGCAATACTTCAAAAAACTATTGCTAGATGGGAATGTTCATGAGTTAAGAAATAAAATGTCTGTGTTTAAAACTATATTTCTATATAAAGTACAAAAACATAGAAGTTTCGGTTAATCGACACAAATTAATCAGTTTATTTGTTATTTGAAAATCGGCAATTTTAAATCATTCGAACAGTTAACCGACCAAAATTAATCGATTAACCGATTAACGGTTAATCGATTGAATACCCTAGTAAATATACATATATCACCAGATATTCGATAATACCTCAGCCAGTTGGATGCACGTTTAATAGCAGTAATTTCCGCCTGAAGAGCAGTACAGAAGTTAGGTAGCCTAAAGTAGGATTTTATCCCAAAGTTTTCAATATAGAAACCTACACCGACCCTATTTCCCTTGTTAAAGCCATCAGTGTATATCCGTATGACATCAGCAGGGGGGAAGAGTCCGCCATAAATCCTTATTCGGGATCATTATATTGAAATGCCTATCGAAAAAAGGTTTTGCGATGCAGTAATCAACATTACCAAGTATGTGCCCATAGTAATTCAATATCCTAGAGTGTCCAAGGTCCTTACCAGACCACGAACAACCAGCATTTAGTCTCACAGCAGATGAGAGCCATTTGTATCACTACCAAACCCACTGGTACCAGTTTAGAATAGTTAAAAGTGACTTACAGGAAGTAGACCTTATAGCGCCTGTAATCAGTATCGCGATAGTCCCTAGAAAGGCTGCCACCAAACTAATACTCCATAGAACAAGATGGGTTTAACAACTGCTTTGAAGAGTCAATTGATACCTTTCGGCATAATACCCCAGTTAGTACCAATTGCCTTTTTGCAGGAGTAGATGGCCACATAGGCCTTATTAATCCTTTTCTGAATGTTCATATTCCAGGACAATACTTTGCATTATCCCTGATCTCAAGACTGATTCCATTTAGCCTAGGTGGTCTAAAGTCATCGATCTTATACCTCCCAGTAAAGAGAACCAATTCCGTTTTTTTGGGGGTTCACACTAAGTCCACTCGATATACTCCACTCACTCAGTGTACAATGATATTAAGAATTTATGACATTTTGATTTTTCATGTGGAAATTTGACCACTAAACGCATATTTAAGAAGATATTAAGGATTTATAAAATTTTTGTTCATATGAAAATTCGAGTTTTGGTCAGAAATATAAGTGATTACAGATCGAAGCCCTTTTGCCGATTAAACAGTTATTTACACAGATTTAAGATTTTCTGGATCTTCGTATAAAAATTTAGATTTTTGGTCAGAAATATAAGTGGCTATTAAATGCTTATTTACAAAGATATTAAAGATTTAAGATTTTGTCGTTTTTCATAAAAAAATTATTTTTTTGGTCAGAAATATAAGTGATCTCAGATCCAGGCCCTTTTCCCGATTAAACGCTTATTTACGAAGATATTAGGAATTTAAAATTTTCTAGTTTTAGTTCAGAATCGCAGATCGAGGCCCTTTTACCTATTAAATGCTTTTTTACAAAGATATTAAAGATTTAAGATTTTCTGGATCTTCGTATGAAAATTTAGATTTTTGGTCAGAAATATAAATGATCACAGAACGAGGCTATTTTGGCTATTAAATGCTTATTTACAAAGATATTAAGGATTTAAGATTTTGTCGTTTTTCATAAAAAAATTCTATTTTTGGTCAGAAAGTGATCCCAGATCGAGACTCTTTTGCCGATTAAACGATTATTTACAAAGATATTAAGAATTTAATTTTGTTGTTTTTCATATGAAAATTCGATTTTTGGTCAGAAATATAAGTGATCTCAGATCTAGGCCCTTTTGACGATTAAAAGCATATAAAAATTCGGAAAAGTGATTGAGTTATTAAATAAATACGATTTTTTTCATTTTTGATATGATAAATTGGCTTTTGATCAGAATTATTTAACAATAGTTCTGTAAGTTTCACTAACTTAATCCACTACCTTTTGGATTCCTGCTCAGTTTATTTCCAATCAAAACTTATTAACCACAAAACTAAGGTCTCTCTTATAAAATGATATGTAAATTTTATCATTTATTTCAATTGTATTACTGCTTATTGCAAACCATTTTATACCGTAAAATTAGGATCAAACAATCCAATATAAATGAAACACACAAAAACACACGCACGCCCGAAATAACAATTGACACTACATTGACGATTATGAGGTTTACCAAAATGCTGTTGCTGCTGATGATGATGATGGTGATGCTGTTGATGATGATTACATGTTATGACCGCTTTTATAGTTAATTTAACTGGATAACAAAAGACATCAAAAAACAATGACACTACCACTAATATACAATAAATAAAGGTATAAAAATTTAACTTAAATCCTATTAAAACAGCTAAAGGCAAATATTTTTCATATACGCCGCACAGTTGGGTGGATGCAACAAAAGATCTCCCCAAAAAGAATAACAGTTTGTAATGTATTTCTTATCTTTAATGCTAAGATCTGTTGTGTTTTGTGTATTTCGGTGTGACGAGGACGAAAAGGATGTTTTTTTTTCGAGTTTGTTATTTAATCTGTTTTTGTACATTTCTTACGAGCAGCAACTGCTTTAGGAAGGAAAGAAGTCAGCAGCAGCCTCATTTGCCTACCCTTTGAGCCAGCAATAAACAAATGAATGTAACAAAATGTACCCTGAAGTCTTATTATTGGTTGAGGGCTAAAATAATTTCAACTTACTAATGAGCAGGAAGTGCAAGAATATTTTGTAAGTTTCCATTATAGAGAGGAATGATAGTAATTGTAATGGTAACTAGGGTAGTTTCAAGATATTTTTCTAAAAATCCTATTCTTTTGAACACAGGATATGAACCAAAAAATTGTCTTAAGAAAATGGAAGATATCTTTTTGAGATATCCCTTGTTCCATGTTTTTTATTATATATACTGTTGTGCTGAGAAGCGGATTTCTAGAAAAAAAACTTTAAACTCTACACTTTAATAGCTTTAATATGAGATGAAAAACAAGTAAGAGAGCTATATTCGGCTGTGCCGAATCTTATATACCGTTCACCAAATTATACTTTAAAATAAAGTTTAAAAAAAAATTTGTTAAATTTAAAAAAAAAAAATTTTTCGAAATTCTTTTTTAAAAGAAAAAAAAAAAAATTTTTTTCGAAATTCTTTTTTAAAAGAAAAAAAAAAAAAAATTTCGAAATTCTTTTTTAAAAGTTTTTTCACATTTTTTTTAATTTATTAGTGAAAAAAAAGGTTTTTTGTGAAATAAATTCGGGTTAAAAAATATTTTTCCCGATTTTGACCCATTGTATTTCCAACTTACTATAGCCTTATATATATCGTTGCAATGGACGAATCTTATATGCCCTCCACCAAATTATACTTTAAAATAAAATTTAAAAAAAAAAAAATTTTTTTTTAATTTTTAAAAAAAAATGTTTAATTTTTTTTTTCGAAATTCTTTTTTAAAAGTTTTTTCAAATTTTATAAAAAATTTTTTTTAATGTATGTGAAAAAAAATTCGGGTTAAAAAATATTTTTCCCGACTTTTACACATTGTAGGTCCAAATTACTATAGCCTTATATAATCGTTGCAATGGACTTTGAAATATCTATCATTAGATATCCATATTGTCTATATTTATAACTTAGTAATCGAGATATAGATTAAAAATGGACCAAAAATAGAGGTTGTCTTGGATTTTTGCTCATGGACGGATTTTGCTGATTTTAAATAGGAAACTTCTCGAAAGCATGCCTGACAGAATTATTGAAGATTTGGATCCCGAAGATATCTGGGATCTTCAGAAAATTGATTTCAACATACAGACCGACGGACATGGCTAAAACCACTTCGCTATCTATAAGGTCCAGAATATATATACTTTATAGAGTCGGAAACTTATATTGTCGAAATTACAAACGGAACGACAAACTTATATATACCCTTCTCACGATGGTGAAGAGTATAATGATAAAATCTGAATGTTCAAAAACTCATTTTTTTAATCGAAATTTTTCGATTAATTCCTATCTAGTATTGAAACATCTGAAAGTTCTCCTTGAGTAAATTATTTAAACAGCTTGTTCCAAACTCAAGTGCAAAGATCAATTGTACACTTCTTAAAAAACGATTGTATAAATTACTATTTCCCCTCACCAATTATCCTTTTCCCTGTGTGTGTGTGTGAAACATTGTGTTTACGTTCATGTTTGTTTATCTTACGTATTTAATCTGTAAAATTTTCACTGTGCGAAATTGCATAATTTTACAATTTTCCAGAGTGATGCTTCTTTCTCTCTTCAGTAAATAAGTATTTGTTTGTGTGGCTGTGTGTGCTCTTTTTCTATAATTCTTTTACATTTTATTTTGTTGCTTTCTATACTCTATTTTTGGTTGAACATTCGTTTAGATTCTTGTCTAATCAACTGTCATTTGTTTGACATTCCCTGAGGAGCAACAATGACGAAAACGACATTGAGACAGATACGACTGTAAGCGAATCCGCATACGAATGCTCAGAATAATAGACAAAGGACTAAGTACAACAAAAGCATCAACAACCAAATGATGAGTTTAATTCAAAGATGAAAACTGATAATATTTTGTATCCTTGTAGCCTGTCTGTGTTCTACTCAAAGTTTTGGGGAGTTTTTTTTTAGCGCGTTCACAATAGTATTTGTTACAGTTTCTGGCTGTTGCCAAAGCTATTTCTGTTGTTGTTACTCTAATACCTTATTACTTACTATTGTTGTATTATTGTGTTTTGGTGCTGGTGTTGCCATTTAAATTAGGTAACTGTTTATTTTGTTTGTATTGCTGCCGTTACTTTTATGTTATTGTTATTACTAAAGGTCCTTTAAGCACACACAAAGGGATAACAGCAGCTCTAGCACTAACACCACTTAAAAAATTACATCCAAAAACCTAATTTAACTGCATATTCAGTGAATTTGATGACTTTTTTTGTGAGCATTTGATGTTTTGATGTGTCATTGTCATTTAGTTAAAAATCTAGAACATTTAAGATGTCAATGGCGCAATGCTCTCTTAACTACACTCTAGCCCTCCTCTATTATTCTAATCATCAACATTTATTAACCCACCATATCCTGCTCATCTTTATCTCACACACATCCAATAGAGGTAGCAGCAGGATTTTTACTTGTTATTATTTTTGATGTCAGTTGGCTGTCACTCGAGGGAACTTGTTTGCGGACGCGAATTTAGTGTATTTTGATGTTTGTTAAATTGTTTCTAATTAGAGTTTGTGGTCGTTAAGATATTTTTTTTTTTTGGTTATTATGGAAATTTCTTTATGTGGCGATTATAAAATTAAATGTTCGGGGGATTATTTAATATGTATTTCGTAAAAAGGATTATGACTCATAAAATTTAGATTAGTTATATAAAAGTGAAACTATCTGGTTAAATATTATATTATTATGATTATTTTTAATTATACAAGGGTCTTAAAGTTTGTTTAGGATAATAAAGGAAGTGCTCATTAGATGGTAATTTGAGGGCTTTTAAATATTAAACTGTTCGTATCGGAAACCAACGTGTTGTGGTGCTTGTGACATAGTTTTGAAAGGTTATTTAGTTTCTAGCAATTAAGAGAGATAAGTTCATTAAAAATGTATAACTGTGTAGCTATCTGGATGAGATTTGCCGCTGTTTCGTTGTCGTGGGCAAAATATAGATTCAAGATAAGTCACAAAAGTTTAACAAGTGATTCAGATGAATCACCGCAAAAGAAGAACCAGCAGGGTCTATCATATAACAATGATATGTTAAGTATATCACGATATTGTTTCAAGTGACATTTAAATCATGATGTATAAAGTAGTAAATAAGTAAATAGTTACCCTATCGGTATTTGAGTTAACTTACTCTTGAAATTAGTCACATGTGACTAGCTCATTTTCCTTGTTAAAAGCTATTCAGTTTATCATTGTAATGTCTGCTGAATGAGTCTGTACTCACTCAGTCTGCATAAGTTACTGCTAACCACAAGTTATCTTATTATGAAGAAGTTTGTTATTTGTATTTTACTCTCTATTATGTTTGTTTATTTTTGCATAAGCTTTAAGTGAGCAAAAAGTTAGTTCAATAGTTATCGAGAAGAAATGGGATGTTATAAGAAACAAAAAGCTCAGCTCAGCTCTGCATCATACAGCAACTACTCCACTTGATTTTGAGCTAGTTCATTAAGGTCCTACAGGGTAGTAGTGAAACTAAAATCAAAAGTACGTAGGTCTAATTTGAACAAAAACAATGAGCAATGAGAATGTATCCTAAAGATAGATACCATGAGTTACAACTCCGAAGCTGTGTCCGGCGATTTGTAACTTTAAGCCGTGGCTAAACATGGAAATTTGAATCGCAGGAGGAATCTGTTTATGAATTATTGAAGAATTTGAAAGAATGTATTATTTGGAAGATAATATCAATAAGATCAACTCATTAGTCCCCATCCATACTGTGAAATATTTGCTGCACAGAGAAAACAGATTCGTGATAGCAACCGAATTTATTGCCAATCGAATGATTCGGTTGTACACATAGAATTTTTTGGTTCTATCAATAGAAACTCAGTCAATGAAGAAGAGTTTCAGTTGAAGCAACCAAATTTCTAAAATTTTGTAGCCACAATTGTAAAATTCGGTCACTAAGGTAGTATCATTCGATTGGCTACAAATTCGGTTGCTATCACGAATCTGTTTTCTCTGTGTGCAAAACATTTGATTTTGTCGGTGAAAGGGGAAAGAGGAATGGAAAAGAGTACTGTGTTTCATGTACACGAAGTTTTTGTTGAGTATGTCATCCACATATATTCGTTCATATTCGTTCTGTATAGAAATGTCAAAAACTGAAAAGCAAAAACTTCACTATGTGGACACGAATGCAGTTTCAAAAGAGAATTTAAAACTGTTTTGCAGCAAATGTTTCACAGTGCGGACCGGGACTTAGTAACATTTGGGTCAAGAATTTATGAGAGCAGTAGTAGTTGAAATTAGAACTATTGGTCCATTGTGATGCAAACATTCCACTATAGAGCTATAATATGCTCATAATATGCACCAATTCATTATTCGGTAATTCAGAATGTTTGTCGAAAAAAAAGATTAAACGAAGATTATTCGATTCCTTCACAATGCTGGACAGTAGCAGTATATGTGATCAATACTCTAATCCTCGTTGTCATCTCCGCAACTTCAACTGAAAGACATTGCAAAGAAGAGATTACTTTATAAAACCATTCATTATTTGGTAAGTAAGGCAGTTCATGGCAGACAAACAACAACATCAAGATCTTTTGTTTCCTTCACAAATCGGGACAGTAACATAGCAAGTATTCATTAACATACTCCTCGTTCGCAACTCTACAGCTTCGAAAGAAATCACTATATTCATTACATAAACACTGCTCCTGCACCTCAATGGGAAAATGTTCTATTAATATAGACATCAGCAGAGAGTTATACCTTTAAATCTTAAAATTAATGTTCAGGAGTGTTACTGTCTATTTCGATGCGAATGAAAAATTTAGAATAATTGAACAATTATTACCCTTTAATGCGTTTTCGCATCACACAAGCAATTTGTTTAAAATATTTTTATTTGCAAAGTTTTGTCATTCTACGCTATTGTTCATTTTGTGGTGCCAGCAACACTGGCCAAATGATTTGCGTAGACGAATCAGGGTACCAAATTGTATTCTTATCGCAATACAGAGTAACATCCCAAATGTAACCTTATATAACTGGTTATCGTGTAACCATACTGTTAGCTAAAGCTTTGTTCCTAAATCGACTTCTAATTATCCCAGGGATTCAAGAGAGATGAACTAATCAAGAGAACAGACTACTGATCTGTATTCGATCTCAGGAACAATGACTCCAAAGCTGCATTGGTGAATAGGCTGGCTATAACAATGTCGAAACTTCATTAACAGACAGAATCTCGGCATAAAAGACACTGTAGTTCTAAGGAAACAATATTTACATTTTGTGATTGAGATACCTGGAGTACGTTCCATAACCCACTCGAAAATTCAACTTTGAGTCATCTTAGTCATATATGTGGAATATCAATTCCTCAAGCATATGCTATAGAGACGTTTCTGCATCATAACAGAGAAGGTATGATAAGATATCTATTCCGAAGTTTAAGTATCCAAAATGTAAAAATATTCCACTCCCTGACGAATTGATGTGAATTTGCCAAGTTTTTCACCACCATTTTTCATTCCAAGTATAGATGAGTTTAGGTTAAGCATGAACACATTGTCTGCAGCTTTTATAGCATTCCCGGTTATAGCACATTCTCCAGAGCTGAATACCAAACTATAACTCCAAACAGAATAATCTAATGAATAATTTTAGAGTAGACAGAATGCACGATCTTTGCAGCGAGGTCACAAATATTTCTAAAAGCTCTCTTGCTGAAGTAAAGAGCGATTGTCGTCTTATTTTTTTTCCAAGACAATCAGTTTGAGCCACAACTTGCTATCCATAATGATAGCAACATATTTTGACCTGTTGGTAAAACGGGTCTCTTTGTTGTTAAAAGCGACCCAGTCACTTATAGTATAGTTCCTCCGAAACAGAATAAGTTCCGTTTTGCAAGTAATTTTTTAAGCTAATGACTTTCGAATAAATTTATTTTCTAAACGATGGGTTGAAAGTAATAAATCCAATACTTTTTCGAAACAGGAGTAGTTCCATTTTGTTGGGATTTTTTGGAGCTAATGACTTTCAACCAAATTAATATTTGAATGATGCTTTTGTATGTTGTTCCTTGGAGCTAAGGACTTGCTGATCAATATACATCTGAGCAATAGCAATAACGTTTCTATATTGACCTCAATTTAATGAGCGTAACTTATATAACAAACTAATATTATATGCCTAAAGGATCACTGTGGAATTCATATCTATATCCGCTACTCAATTATTTCTTGCGTAATAATTCAAAATTTTTAAAAGATTTGTTCCTTAGTACATCTAACATTCTGCACACATTTTGTTCTACAAAGTCTTTTCTGTTTTCTGCTGTCATTTTGAAAAATCATAATTTTTATTTTATTTACCCAACACTTTGTCAGCACTAAATTAAAATTAATATTTTAGATTAATTTGACACAAAACACATTTAATTAGTTCACCTTTTTGTGATAAAAATCTTGGTACTTTTTATGCAACAAACCACCAAAAACAAAAACAATTTGAAAAAAAAGGCAGCAACAAAATTTACGTTTCCTTGAATGAATTATGCGGACACACAGATACTAACATCCAAACACACACACACACTTACACACAGAAAATGACAAATGTGTGTGTGTGTAAGTGTGTTCTTAAACTGTAAAAGAGAAGACAATAAATTCCAATTATGTCACAAGTGAAATATTTTAATAAACATAAGCTGTGACTACTCAAGAAAGCCCAGATACAAAGATACAACAATATTATTATTTTTATTAACAAGACACAACAAATAAACTCGTAAATATTCAAACAACCGCAACAAAGCCAACAACATTTTAAGAAACACACTGGCAACATCAGCGGCTAACAGCACCAAAAACAACAGCTACAACATCTACGAAACTCTTTTTTTTTATATCAGCCAAATATAATAAATCATGAGCAGAAAAACGGCAAACTGCACTGGTACTCGCACAAGGAACTGAACTATACACTACAACGTTTGAAGAACAACAACAGCAACAACAATGGAAACTATATGAACACAGAAGGGTTCAACGTCTTATTGTTTATGTTGCTGTTGTTATTGTTGATGTTGTTACTGTTGCTGCTGCTGCTGCTACTGCCGCTTAGTTTGTGTATAGAAAATACAAGAGCAACAAAACAGAAGAAAAAAAAAACCAGAACAACACACTAAAATCTTTAACACAGTGAGTGGCTCACTGTCAAGTTACTCACTCGCGCAATTAATTACAAGCTCATTAAACAACGAACAGACCAAACAAATTAACAACAACATTCAGGCAGCAGCAACAACAACTAACACAGATACTTAAAGTTTGGTTTTATTATTATTATTTTATGGGGCATTTAACAGGAAGTCCAAATTTTTTGGAGTGTTTTATTGTGGGTAAGAGTAACTACGGGGATTTATCCGGTTTTTATCACTCGGTTAAATGGTTTTACAAACTTTATATTTTGGTATAATCTAAACTGCTGATATAAAAAACTCAGTCGATAAAAATTTTCAAGTATTGCAATAATACTTACAAACTTTTTAAGTCCACTTTTATGATTTTAATACAAAACGTTAGACTGAGAAAAAATTATAGAAATTACATCCAGTATCCGTTAAAATTCTTGAATCATCTGTGAAAACGATTACATTCACAAGACCTACTCTGCACTGCTTTCAATCTTCAATAAATTGCATTACTATTTTGAGGTAATGCGGTGTAATGTAATTTATTGGAGGCTTTATATGTGTCTTTTCCAATAGCTTCATATGTCGAACTCTTGATGGGGGTAATGATCCCATTTATTGTCATCTAGTTGTATTGTGTTAGAGGTATTGAACTTAAAATAATATCCAAATGTCCTATTGTGTCTTTATTACTCAATAACCTTCCAATTTTTTCATCGTATATCAGATGCCAAAATACATGACATTAATATCCAGTGAAATAGTTTAGGCCTAGTTTTTGTTCCGTGTGATTACTCTGTTCCGGTGAACAGGGAAAGAATTCAGTGGGCAATCAAAAGCTTCTGCGTTCCTCGATATTGAAGGGGATTTTAACAATGTCAGGCCCGACGCCATCCAATATGCGATGGACGAACTTGATATTGATCTATGTGTACGCCGGTTAGTCGGAAAGATACTCGGCTATAGAGTCATATGTGCTACCCTAGGTGGCATAAGTGTTTCAAAAGTGGTCATTCGTGGAACCCCACTATCTCCACTTCTGCGGAATCTGGCTATGAATACCCTGTTGGTCAGGATGGACAACAGAAGGATTAAAACAGTCGCGTATGCTGACGATGTTGCAGTATTTATATCTGGTAAATTTCTGGTTACATTATCTAGTTGTATAGAATCGGCATTAAGTACACTGAGTGAGTGGAGTATATCTAGTAGACTTAGTGTGAACCCCCAAAAAATAGAATTGGTTCTCTTCACTAGGAATGGAATCAGTCCGAATGGAATCAGTCTTGAGATCAGGGATAATACAAAGTATCTTGGCATCATTCTATATAAGATATTGTCCTGGAATATGAACATTCAGAACAGGATTAGTAAGGCCTATGTGGCCATCTACTCCTGCAAAAAGGGGGTATTATGTCGAAAGGTATCAATTGGATCTTCAAAGCAGTCGTTAAACCCATCTTGTTCTATGGAGTATTGGTGTGGTGGGAAGCCTTGGATAATGCTACTCACCGGAAGGTGAACGAGTACTAAAGACTATAGCGATATTGATTACAGGTGCTATAGGGTCTAGTTCCTCTAAGACACTTTTTACTATTCTAAATCTGCTGTAAGACTAAGTAAATGCAGATTGTTCGTGGTCTGGTAAGGACCTTGGACACTCTAGGATACTGAATTACTATGGGCACATACATGCTAATGTCGATTAGTTACTGCATCGCAAAACCTTTTTTCGATAGCCATTTCCATTTTACGATCCCGAATAGGGATTTATGGCAGCGCGGACTCTTCCCCCCTGCTGATGTCATACGGATATACACTGGTGGCTTTAACAGGAGAAATAGGGTCGGTGGAGGTTTCTATATTGAAAACTTTGTTATAAAATCCCACTTTAGCCTACCTAACTTTTGTACTGCTCTTCAGGCGGAAATTACTGCCATTAAAAGTGCATCCAACTTGCTGAGGTATTATCGAATATCTGGTGATATATGTATATTTACTGACAGCAAGGATGCCGTTAACGGAATAGCGGGTGTCTTCACGACATCTAGGTTAACCGAGGTATCCCTCAATGAGATAGCGAGACATTCTAGGATAACGCTTATATTGGTCTCTGGACACGATGGAAATCAGGGTAATTGTATAGCACATGATTTGGCCATTTCCCTTGTTAAATGCAAGATGGCTGTTCAACAGAAACTATATGAGACGGCACAAAACAGGTGGACTAATGAACCTTCCTGTGCTTCAGCGAGGTCAACTTGGCCCGTATATGATGCCAGCAGGACGAATCTACAAATTGTCTCCTTTATTACAGGACACTGATTAATCGGGACACATGGTAGGAGAATGGGCCTACGGTACAATGATTACTGTAGAAACTGCCATAAGGAAGAAGAGGAAAATACTGTGCATCACCTTTTCTGCCAATGTCCGGCTCTGACAAACCTGAGGAAACGCATCCTCGGATTTCCATTCCTATCATGCTTGGACGAGGATGAATCTAATACGAATCTATTCCTTTATCCGGGAATCTGCTTTTGGAGTCAACGGAAGTATTTTATATACTCTGCTGTCTACCCCTTGGGTATCACAATGAGATCAGATTTGAATGGACCCAAGTGAGCTGATTGAGGAGCGCCTGCCCATGGAACCTAACCTATTTTCCACCACTTTTCGGCCATAATGCGATTTTTCCATTATAAAAACGAAGAAAAAATAATATAATTTCCTCTGCCCTGCACTCGTAGAGAGCCACGCAATTATAAAATAGCTCTGTGTTGATTCACAACTCACGCGTTCACTATTATCTATTAAAGCCAACATTTCCATTTACTTAGTGTAGACCACAAAAGTATTTAGGTATAAAACCGACATTAATTGTTCATTATTTCTTAAGTATTTAGGATTTTGTTAAAATAGCAAACAATTTTGTATCAGTGACACTATTAACAACAAAACTCCAAAATTTCAGAATCAAAGGTCTATATCATTATTAATTATAGGGTCAATTCATAAGGTTGAAATTAATGGTGAAAAAAATTAAAAAGTAAAAAGGTGATTGATTAAAAACGCATTTAACAATATTGCTTCTACATATCTCGTAAACACTTCGCTTTAACAACTACAAAAGTTGAAATTAATGGTAAAAAAATTTAAAAAGTAAAAAATTTGTTGTTTTATTTTTCAACTTTAGGAAACCGTTGGTCAACTAACAAGGTTCTCCTATCATGTCATATTGCCATAATGTGGGAGATAATAAAGCCTGTATTCCCAATTTCCTCCGATTCCAATTAAATAATATAGACCTTATTTTAAAGTTGCATAATGGGACCTTGATGTCCACATGTTAGTAGTATTAGTGTTCTATTAAATTTTCATATGGTCTCAAATGCTTAAATTCTAACATTTTTAACAAAAATCGAGTAAGAGAGCTATATTCGGCTGTACCGAATCCTATATATCCTTCACCAAAGTATATTAAAATGTGATTTTTTGCATATATATCAGCCATTTGTGTGCCGAATTTCTCGATTTTATATAACAGCCGTGACTGTACGAAAAATGTTGAAATTTTGAAATATCTTGTCCGATTTAATCCCTTGTCGGTCTGAATTACTATGTCGTTATATACGTCGTTGGAAAGGTCTTTGAAGTGTCTATCATTAGATTGTCTATAGTAATGTCTTAGTAATAAAAAATATGTAAAAAGTCTAGTTATGTCTAAGCCATTTTTGGGCCGATTTTCCTGAATTTAAATAGCAACCGAACCGGGACTATAGGCCATATATATATATTTGAATCATGTATGTAAGAAATTTGGGGCCTTCGGAAAGTTGATTTCAACATTTTCTTGCCACTCATTATGAAGGGTATAACAGATCTATACTAAATGTCTGTTTCTGTTATGATAACTCAAAAATTACCTAAATGAAGAACCGTGGAAGATACGATTTGACACGAATATTGCATCACTTACAAGTATATTGAACATAATTAAGAGCCAATTCTTTTAAACAACTGCCAGGAATCAGCCAGCAGCAATCAACCCGACCAACAGGCAAACAGCCAGGCAACCAACCACAAGTGTTGCTGAGATTTCTTAGCTTCTCTCGCATACATTCATAAATTAAATTTTTGTATGCGCGATATAAGTTTTTTTTTTATTTTCGTTGCTGTTTGTTTTGTTTCCATTTTATCATAATTTTTGTTTATATTTTTTTTTTTAGCATACAGTTTGTTTGCGTTTTAAAAAATTGCAAACAAATGGCAGGACAAGAATTCTGAGGAAAAAAAAATCGTAATTATGTCAACTTTGTCGTCATACTGTCCACTTATAGTGGTGGTCTTCGGGTAAATAAACGGCTGCTGCTGTTGCTTTTTGCCGCCATTGTTGCCGTTGTTAGCTCTTTATGAATTATAGAATTGTGTGACATTTGTGACATGCATTTGCTTACGTTAATTAAATCATTTATTAAATTGTCTAATTTGTTAAAAGAATTAAACGGGAAAATAATTACAAAGTATATAAGTACATATGTATGAGGAGGAATAAGAAAAAATGCAGGTGTAATTAAATAATAAATAGATTTTAGGTTTTATTTGGTAAATTAAGGAATTGCAAGTTAAAGCCTAAAAGTAGGCAAGGAAATATTAATAAGGATCACTTAGGTATTAATAAAGCTATAGTTTCTGAGTAAGCAGCTGTAATAAATCCACTTCTTTTTTAACTAAATTTTATATTTCACAAAATCTGTGCATTTCTTAAACATATCTTCTCGTCTTCAATTTTAAAAGCCAGCCTCCCTTATGGTGATTATAGATTTTTATTTCCATTAACCAATTTTAATTTTCCTGCTGTACATAAAAACACAATACCGCCATTAACTGCATTATTATTATACGCGCAGATTTTCAACAGCAGACCAGAAACTTACAAGTTACTTTTGAACAAATTGCATTTCGGTTTTAATGGGTTTTTATATACCTTAGGAATTACTCATTTTCCTCTAACGACTTTTATTACCAGTAACAGCAACAACAACAACAACATTAACAACAAGTATTATAAAACGAAATAAAGGAAAACTCTATTAAGTAAAGTAAGAAAATCTGTTATTTCTTTTGTCTCCCAAAAAAAAAAACAGAAAAGCAAAACAAAAGCTTAAGAAAACGAAATAGGTAGATGAACAAAAAAAAAAAATATACTAAAACTGAAACAGAAAGAAATAATGGTTTAACAAAATCCTTTATGACTTTATTGCAGTTTCGAGATGATAATAACTGTCTGTGTTTAAATGTCTGGTGGCTGCCTTAGGGCTGAAGGGGTTGAGTTAAGATGAATTTTTAAGGGAAACCCAACAGCGGCAGCAGCATTCGCAGTGGCAAGTAAAGATATAAGCCTAACTACTCCCAATGGTGACATTTTCAACATTTTGCACAATTTTCCTTATTTACCGAAAACGCAAAACAAATACAAAAAGGCATAAAAATCTATACCCTCCTTCTCCTTCCTCATCTTATGACGGTTGTAACTACTAGTATTAAGGTTTTTATGCACAACATCCCATTAAAATCACCACAATATGCCATTAAAGGTGCTTGTTATTACTTACTTACTTGGCTGCTTCTATTTCAATACTTACACAAAAACACTTTCCTACATATTTTACGTATAAAACCTGTGAAGGATCTTTGGCATTGTTCAACATCTTTCGGTTTCTCTTACTCTGTGTAATGCAAAAAAAAGGAATCAACTATATATATACTGGGTATAAAAAAAAAGGATAATATTGTTAATGTTTGTTATACCCGTCTAGATAATAAAAATTTGATTAGTTTTCCACAAAACAATGTAAATCTGTAACAAACGCAGAGAAAAAAACAATAGCTGAAAATTTTATGAAAATTATAGTGTTCATCTATTTGTTTAACAATCAGTTTCGAACGACTTAACAGCCTGTTTTATGTCTTTTATATTTTTTAGATTGTAGTACGCAGAGGCATGCATGATTTATCGTATTGGGGGTTTCAATTTGTTTTGGGAATAATAATTTAAAAAGTTTCACGTTTCGAAATAATTGGATGTGGAATAAAACTTCATCATAGAGTCTCGGAAGTCTATAATTTTTAATATCTGCAATTCGAACTGTAGTTAATTGGAATTTGTGTAGTTTTGTTTTGCAACAGCTCAATGATGTAGTAATTGCAGAATAATACTTATTACATAATTTGCAATTGTTTAAGTGACATACGATCCTAGAAATTGTAGATGAAAATGACATGAAGGTGTGCACAAAGTGTCTAGAATATTGGTAGATGAAGCTTGTCTTCCAAATTTCCCAACATCATATAATTTTGTCCCACTATCAGTAGAAGGAATAAGTTAGAAACCTAGCTCGCTGGAAAAACTTCAACATTATTTATAAAATTGTCAGTGAAATCTGCATTCAAATACATTCACTGAGTTGTCCGATCCAAGTTTAACACTTTATATAATGGTGACTTGCCAATTTATCATTTGATCAACTCTTGTATCACACTATCAGTAGTAGTAATAAGATAGAAAATCAGCTCGCTGGAAAAACTTCAACATTATTTATGAAATTGTCAGTGATATCTACATTCAAATATATTCCCTTAGGTAAAGTAAGTTAGATATAATGAAACTAATTGCTGAGTAGTAGGTTCCGTTCCAAGTTTAACACTTTTTATGAAGGAGACTTGTCACTTTATCATTTGGCTTGTCAAGCGACATCATATAGATACCCTCAGATCTGATCTGAAACAAACTGTGTTGGTTGCTGTAAAAATAGTCATAGTTTGTAATATACATTTGGTAAATTCACAAGGTCTCTTATCAGTCATATTGTCATAATGTCCAAATATATCAAGACTCGTAGGCTCGGCTTAACGGACTCTCAGTCATTCGGCGTTGGTCTCTGCTGGTTCGTTACAGTAACACAATAAACATAGCATAGAAAGTAGTATTATTTTAGGGCATTTTTTGCTTGAAAAGCAATAAAAACCATTGTGAAATATTAGGACATTATGACAATATGACATCATAAGAGCCCTTGTGAATTGATCACGATTTATATTTCCACAAGAAAAATGCACTGAAGGCCCTCTAAACTCGAAGAAAGGTAACCACAAGCAATTGCAATTGAAATCTGTATTATGTTGGGTTTACTTGCGGACACAAGAATTAATGGAAACTACATTCAGTAACCTTATAACCACCATCTACTGTATGCAGTTCTCATTTATTGCTTGTGGATTTTAACGAGAACCCTTAAATCTAGCTCTCAAATCATATGCAAGTCATGAAACATGGATACAATGTTGTCAACACCATTGCAGATACTTTGGTAAAAAACAAACAATTCCATATGGCGAAGAGATTGATCTATTCTGTAACTCTAAATGAGGTGCAATGATAGCTATCAGATCGAGGCTACTGACAGACCATGTATATAATAAGATACTAATTATATGGTATATATGACCAATACTGGACCTAATGCGAAATGCTTATCTTCTTCGATTGCAGCACATACAACTTAATGCTATGATAGATACAATTAATGAATACTATTAGTAGTATTGAACAGTTAGAGATTTATAAAGGGTTTTCCAACAAGAGATGTTATTTTGTATTTCGGTAGCTGTCACTTTTGAAGCTTTTACATTTGACAAGTAGAAACTACCCCATTACTAACAAGTAAGAGAGCTATATTCACCTCTGCCGAATCTTATATACCCTTCACCAAATTTTTAATTTTTAAATTTTTTTTTTTAATTTATTTGTGAAAAAAATTTATGACAAAAAAATGTTTTTTGTGAAAAAAAATTCGGGTTAAAAAATATTTTTCCCGATTTTGACCCATTGTAGGTCCAACTTACTATAGCCTTATATACATCATTGCAATGGACTTTGAAATATCTATCATTAGATATCCATATTATGTATATTTATTATTTAGTAATCGGGATATAGATCAAAAATAGGCCAAAATAGAGGTTGTCTCGGATTTTTACTCATATCTCCGTTATTTATGGATGGATTTTACTGATTTTAAATAGGAAACTTCTCGAAAGCATGTCTGATAGATTTATTGAAGATTTGGATCCCGAAGATGGTGTCTTCAGAAAGTTGATTTCAACAGACAGACGGACAGTAGGACAGACCGACGGACATGACTTAATCGACTCCGCTATCTATAGGGATCCAAAATGTATATATACTTTATAGGGTCGGAAAAATATATTGTGGAAATTACAAACGGAATGACAAACTTATATATACCCTTCTCACGAAGGTGAAGGGTATAAAAATGGAACGATATATATTATTATAATTCACTACAAAAACGGTGAAAATCTTGCAGTCACAGTTCGCAAAACTAAAGCATTTTTGGGTGGTCGTGAAGCACCTTTTCGGACCGCAATACAGAAATTGGTGGAAAAATTCTAACTCTTGGGACAAGTTAGTGATGTGAAGAATAAAACCCGTGAACGTCGCTCAAGAACAACTGAAAATATTGCTGCTGTAGCCCAAAGTGTTGAAGAAAATCCAGGTTTGTCCATTCCTCGCCGTTCTTTGGAATTGGGCATCCCACAAACGTCATTACACCGTATTTTGCATAACCACTTGGGTCTTAAGGCTTATAAAGTTCAGTTAACACAAGAACTCAAGCCGGCCGATCATCAACAATGTCGTGTCTTTGCTGAATGGGTCCTTGTTATTATCTCTCGAAGAAGTGATCACAATTGGCCACCAAGATCTTGTGATTTAACACCTTGTGACTTCTTCCTTTGGAGCCACGTGAAAGATAAGGTCTATGACAACAGCCTAGTGTCGATTTAAGACCTCAAAGATAGAATTCGTGAGGCTATCGAGGGCCACTTTGCGATTTGGTTATGAGAAATTTCATGAAAAGTATATGGTCCTGTAAGCGTGGTCGTGGTGGCCATTTGGCTGATGTTGTTTTTCATTATTAAGGGCATACCTTCCTCTTTATTATGGAATAAACTTCCGATCATGTATCTCAAAAAATTTAATTTTTCTTTGAATACCAAAATAACACCTGTTGTTGGAAATCCTTGTATATTCCTTTTAACGATGTATAGGTATTTAGAAGATTTCAAAAAGAAGGAACTATGTCTAACCTACCTTTAGTTCTAAAATCTTCTGTAACAATATGTTAGGTGTTATGATAGATATCAGAACAACTGATGATACTAATTATATTGTGAAGACAATTAATGTACAGTATTCGTAATATACGACAGGTTGGCCATCATGTTTCAAACTTTCTTTTAAAGATTTATGTAAAAGATTTCAAAAAGTAGTGGAGAGTTGGAAACATCTAACACTCTTTGTAGTGAATAGCCGCCGACGTATGAACAATGTTCTCATCCAGTCTTTTTTCCTTTATTGAGAACCTTTATCTCTTAAATATCCCGAGACATGTGCTGAGTTGTGTGGTAGGGCTATAATGTTGTCAATAGAACTGCAGATACTCTGGCAAAAAAGAAGCAATGCAAAATGAGCAGGATTTCTGTGAGTTAAAGAATCTTTCCACGATCGGTATAATATGTGTGAGTGGCATGATCTACTCTCGATTAAACCTAAGCTAAATTTCTTCTCTTCTATTATATCGCACTTTTCATCATTCCCTTTATCTCGTATCTCTTGAAATTTCATTTCAAGCTACACATAAGAAATTCAACCTAAGAATGGGTGGATTTGTGGTGGATTTGTTACACCATAAAGATAAAATATATATAGCTACTGTGACTATAACATTGTTAAAAAACTTTAAAAAATGTTGAAATCGTTACTGTAAACATGCACAAATATATTCTTCTTCTGCGTGTAGAAGTTTCGAGGTGAAATGTTTTATCATTTTGTTGAGTTGGATTAGCTATTGATACAATCGTAAATTAACCATATTATGGTTACCAGAATCATGTAAATAGTTACTGCGACTATAATATTGTTAAAAAATTTGTAAAAATTTTGAAATGGTTACTGTAAACATGCCTAACTATATTTTTTCTCTGCGTGTATCTGACCTGGTATTCATGTCTTATCAGCGCCTGACTTTCTTACAAATTCGAAAGTCACAACTACATAGGGCTTTACTTTTACATAACGCCATTAGCGCTTCCTTCCCAACTTATTTCAAACCTCTTTTAGTAGAACAACAGTTTTAGTGATATCAGATTTTTTTTTAATCCAAATTACCTTAATATGGCATTCTGAAGGCTTTTATTTTTCTGAATAATATCACCCGGCTTCTTAAGTACATTTTTAGGCTTTTAAAAATAAGTTAGCAAAGAGTGCATACTTTTAGGTGTCCTTAATAAGAAAACACTGTAGTGAGTAATACAATTCGTTTACGCCACATTTTGAACTATTTCTGTTCCAATGTTAGAAGAGATCTATAACAAAACCACCCATTTCGACTTTAAACGCCCTCAGCAACTGGTACCATTAACTTACCTCCAACTTAATAAGAAAAAAACACCTCCTCCTTGTTTAACTTTTCTTCTACATTTTTATTTGCTGCAACGAAAACCTTATTAAATTATAAAAAGAAATGAAATTTTTTTTTTTTTTTGTATTTATTCTGTTTTTTTTTTAGAAAACAACATCAATGTTGTTTTGCACACCTTTTTCCTGTTTTGACATGCTACTACTATTAAATGTGTAATATCGTTTATACCGATTTCTCTGCCTTCCCAAAGGTTCTCCGTATCCTTAACAACCTTCTTGTGTGTTTTGTTTTTGCCACATTCCTCTTATTGAATGAAAGGTAAAAAAACTGTGCTACACACAAACGCTAACATTCAATTGATTTCGTGGGGGTTTTTTTGGGAAAAACAACTGAAAAAATAAAAGAAAATTATGCTTAAAATTGAATTTCAAAGGCGTATTGATACCAATTTCTTTCTAACAAGCATATTTATTGTTTTACAACCTCAATAATACAATTTTGTTTTTATAACATATTTTTTTAGGAGTTTATTTGTGTGTGTTTGTTTGGAAATAAACAGATTTCATTATATTTTTTTCTCTAACAATTTTGCATATTTTATGGTTTAGAAATAATTTGATTTTTTTTTTTTTTTTTTTTGTTTATTTGTGAAACAAAAAAATTGGGGGAGAAATTTTTAAGATTTAATTCTTTAAACATGACAGTATTGAAATTGAATTTTTTTAACTTAAGGTAGGGTCACACATGGCAAATATTTGACGAAAAAGACGTAACCACTAAATAAAATATATTTTAATTTTTGTATTTTTTTCAAAAATTCCTTTTACTTAGGACAATATAAAACAAATATTTAGTTTTATTTTATTTGATGCTGTTTGATCTTACAAAACACTTGTAAGAGTAAACAACGTCAAACAAATTTGTGCTAAAAAAGTGGTTACGTTCTTTTGAGTAAATATTTGTCATGTGTGACCGTACCTTTATAGTAATCAATTAAATGTTTTTTATTCTCTTTTTCTTGCAGGTTTCTGCATCAACGGCCAGGAAATGGTAAGTGTATTCATTTGAATTGATGATTAAATATATCTTTTTATTTAATTGTTTATTTTATGCACTAAACTAACGACTCAAAAAAGTGCCACCCCTATTAAAATTATTTTTGAAATCCCATAAAAGTGTTTAATTTTATGAATGAAAGAAACTCCAGAGAAACAACTAAATTAAAAAAATCCATTTTTATGTTGTTTTTATAGTTTTAAATCTTTATGCCTTCTCAGCCAGAGCACAATACATCATTCTGGCATGTCAAACTAAACAACAAAGTTTTGTTAATTTTTAGTTACCAACCATTTGCTCGTACTTCCTACATTTTTAAGCGTTAAAATAAAAGCTTTTTGCAACAATTTATGTTTTACAGCTCAGAAAATAAAAAAAATAAAAATATTTAACTCTCATTACCGACTGGCCAATATGAGATTTTATATTCTAGTCCTTTTGTTTTGGCTGTGGCCATACCTTTCATTCATACTCTTAATATTTTTCAGTTTATGTTATTCTTTTTCTTTGCGAAAGTGTTTAAATGATCTGTGTGTAGTTAAAATGAAACGCATCTGCATCCATAAAATAAGCAACAAGCAACAACACACAGCATGTTTAATTACAACTTCAAAACTTCAGAAATCTCACACCTATTAAATCTTATTCTCAAGACCAATATATGCATCTCTCAACTAACTCATCTTAGTTTATCCTGTAGTTACTGTAGAACACATTCGTTCTTACATTATAAGTTCCATAATTTTTTGTGAGAGAAGGCATAAATTTGTTGCTTTAGCGGCAAAATTTTATGGCTAAAGTTTCAGTCATCTTTGTCTTATGCTGGTTTCGTTTGACTCCCTCTGGTTTTTGAAGGCAGTTAATTATTTAAAGGGATTTCTTTTTATATTATTTTGTTGCATTTGTTTTTTTTTACGAGAAGAAAAGTAATTAAAATATCACTGCAGGCTTCCCTGTTCTGTTGTTTTCTGAATGCTGCATGAACGCAGAAAGAATACAATTTAAAAATTTAATTAGTCTTTATTTTGTTGGCCAAAAAAAAAAACACAGTTTGTATAACTTAAATTTTATTAGAATTTTTGGAGAGATCTCAAGTTTAATTAGTTGAAAAATCGGGAATTCTTCATGAGCAACAAAGTAATTGTTTAAAAGTTTGTCGGAATTCAATATCAAGTTTTCGAAGTATTTATACTTTGAGGAATATATTTGATATGATTATAAAGACACTCAACTCATTCATTTAGAGATTTTCACGTTTCTCGAGCAATCAGCACGCCTACTTAAAAGGTCGCTAAATGGATACTGTTCTTTTCATTATGAAAATAGTTACACAGAGATCACAAGAAATGATGACAGCTTGTTAAACATAGAAGAAGCTTTCCATTCAACGTATCTAAGTAGATCAGTTGTACCTCAGCTACTTATTAGTAAGAAACGAATATCTTGTAAATCTATGTGTTTCTAATAGCGATAAGCTCAAACAATTTTGACGAGGTTATGAGAAAAAGTTTCTTTCTCTTGCAGACTAAGTAATTCTGAAATCTAAACAATCAGGGAAGTTGAAAATGCAACTTACAGTTAGACCTAGAATACTAACGGTATTTTACACCACGATTTACGTTGTTAAGAACTTGGCTTAGGTACACTTCAATAAATGACAAATTTGAACTCTGACTATTTTTGTCCTTTGTTTATTTCAGCTTAGTATGAATTGAAACAATATTCAGCGATCAGTATTATGTAGAATTTCATATCATCTGAACACTATTTTAAACTTAGTCCCAATATATCACCAGGATATCTCGTGTAACAGTACGAAGAGACCTGCTGCAACTGAATGCTGAAAATCGAAAGCATACTATAATCCTATGATCCTGGATATGTTGATCTGCTTCCTGAACCAACCATTCGACTTTGCAACTTCAAATTGAGTTCACTAATGAAGCCCAAAATCCTGTCGAATGTGAGGTTTAAAATATCACCTGCACGCAGCAAAAAATATAGTTGTGCATGTTAACTGTAACTATTTCAACATTTTTTAACAATATTAAAGTCACAAGTACTTTTTATATGATTGTGGTAACAATAATATGGTTAATTTACGATTCACAAGATTCAACTATATATATGGTTACAGTACACAAGTATATGTTGCATATTATGTTGCTCTCGGCTTATGGTTATCATAATCTGAGATTGGTTGTCACAAACATATATTTGTTAACTGTGACCATATATATGGGTGCTACAATCATGTGAATCATATATTAACCATATTATTGCTACCACAATCATGTAAATAGTACTTGTGACTATAATATTGTTAAACAATTTGAAATGGTTACAGTAAACATGCACAAATATTGAAATGGTTACAGAAAACATGCACAACTATATCTTTTTTCTGCGTGTGGAGCCAGTATGGCTCCTCCATGAAACCTCGTTCTACATGAACCGAGGTTTCGCTGGCAACCGATAGAATACACAGTCACGTCGGAGCATTACCCAGAACTCTAATCACCACAACAAATCTAAGACCAAAATATACAATCTTGTAGGTATGCGTGACAAAACGGCTCGTCTGTCGGTGGCATAATATGGCTCTCCAGAGTGAACAACCTAGGATATTTTCCTTGTATATCTAAATTCTGGTCCCTCAAAGATACATAGTTCACCAAACAATATGCCATTTGTTCCCGGTTTACCATTGACAATTAATTGTGCCTTCCTGATTCGTTCGGAGATGTTATAGTCTGTAACAACTCCCGACCTTTCTTTATATGATAATAAGACCCTAAGCAAATCCTGATGGTCCAACAGCACAGAATTCCTCAAGCACTCTCTATTGTAAAGATAAATTTGTCTGAAAATTTTTGGAATATTTTTCCCATGGAAATAGCACCATCAAATATGGTTTGTGATTTGCTAGGTCAGCCACCTCATGCCAGTTTGGTTGGACCACTGGTCCCTGTTCGATATAAGGACGTCAAAGTTCTAATGCAATACGATAACCGGTATCCTTCATTTTAGTAGTTTTCCTAAACATTTTGAGAAAACTTATGAATGCTTTATCATATTGTACCACATTCGATTTTAGCCTGTTTGGAAGCTTCTGTGAACCATTAGGGTGGCCCTTAATAAACGAAAGTTGGATTTTTGCCACTCTCACCCTCCTGTTTGGTTAACATTGGTAAAAAAATCATCCTGAAAAAATTTTAGATAAATCGGTTAGGGTTAAGAAGTGCCGCAAGCCCTCTGAAGTTTTGAGTTGCATTTACAATGGGAAAAAATGCATTTTTTTCAGTTTTTATAAAAATTTTGCCCTTAAAAAATTACTTTTGCAATTTAGTTTAAAAGAATAGAAATCTGTACGTAATTGTCGTTCTAATGAGACATAAAAAACAGAAATTGGTTAGAAAATTTTAAAGTTATTAAAATTTCCCAAGACAATAACGTGTCTCAGGCCACTAGAATATGAAATGAAGGAACAAAATTAACATATTTTGATAAATATTAAAATAAAAGCTAATTTTTACATAAAATATATCCATATTTACTTGTGTATGAGTTTTTGTCTTCGTAGGATACCGTTAACCTATTCGCAGGTATGACCAAAAATAAAAAAATTTTAACGGCAGTTTCAAAACTCCATTTTCAAATTTTTAAAAATTTTGTTAAACAAATTTCAGAATTTTTTGATCATCTCATTGGGATTTATTGAGAATATAATTTGGAATAAAAATATAAAAAAATTTTCAAAATATCTCTTATAGTTTTTCCGTACCTCCGATATAAATTTTGAAATTTTTGAGAAAAACTAATATTTGACCATTTTTTGGCGAATGAATTTTAAGTAAAACCTATTCAGAATATTATAGTCCAGATAATTTTAAATGTACTCTGGAAGCTTTAATAAAATTGGAAGATGTTAAACCTTAAATCGTGAAGGTCAAAGGTCATATTGTTTCATATTTGGAATTTCTAATTTAAAGATAGCGAAATGTTATTTATTTTTGGGGCGATTTTGATGAAATATACGAAAAATAAAACATGTAGTCTAGAATAAATAATAACAGCGCAAAAATGGAAATTAACCCTTAATGGCACTTGGAGTTAAAATGACAGTCAAATTTTTCTACTCTTTTAAATTAAATTGCAAATGTAATTTTTTAATTGCAAAATTTTTACAAAAACTGAAAGAAATGAATTTTATCCCCTTGTAAATGCCTTTCAAAACTTTAACCTTAACCGATTTATCTAAAAATTTTTCAGGATGATTTTTTTTTCCAATGTTCACTAAACTGGGGGGTGAGACAAAAATCCAACTTTCATTTATAAAGGGCCACCCTAGTGAACCATACATGATCAACCTCATGATAGTAATTCTGTTAGTCCACTGAACCTTGTACAGTTTAAGAATGTCAAAGGTCCTGTGCAGTACCAAGACTGGTATCCTTCAGCCCGACACCTTGATGGTCTCGACATTCTCAAACGACAATGTATGACGCCTTATTATAGGCTATACTTTACTGCTACAGAATTCCAAATATGTAGGCCTTGTCATATATGAAGGTGTCAAAAAAACTGAAGCTGAATTCAATTTGACATCTGAATGTCGCAGAAATCTAGACCCGATATAATATAAACCCTGTTATTGAACTTATAAATCGTAGTTGGAGAGACATATTTGTTAAATTCTTTAATAGCATCGAGTTGTATTGCGTCGGTCACCACTTTCCAATATAGAACTCTATCTTGTAAATTTAAACTGGCCCTTCATATTTCCGTGACAGACGTCCTACAAACGATGGTAGCAGGTAGTATTCTGCAAGTTTTTATGATCTCTAGTCCTTTAGCAATAACTTTGTTAGGAAGACGAAATGAAAACATATCTCATGTTGCTCAGAAAAGTTACCGGAGCCTACATCACAAGGCATCTTAATTCCAGTTTTGCCTGACAGACTCTTTAAATCTTTTATGCAATTATGTAGTCTGACTTAATCCATAGGTCTGAGTCAAAAAAAAAATAAGGACTTCTTATCGATTGTATGCCAGTTAACAGTTGCAGTTAGCCAAACTGCACTGCTGGTGGAGATTGTCATTAAGCTTCTTATTCTTACAATGTAACTCTCATCTTCATACATGAGATTAAGTATAGGATAAAATATTGCTTCTTACTAGAAATGCCCCTTTAACCCGTAAATTTCCCACTCCAGTTTAAAGTTCATAAAAATAATATTTAGCTATTTCGCTACCCCTCAAAATGTGATCACATAGGAATTTCTATTAAAAGTTCTTTGACAGCCATTAAATAATCCTTTAATTGAGTAAATTTAAAATGGAGTATAAGTTATATTCCAAACAACATTCTCATATACGAATACATGCAAAATATTTCTGGATTTGAAGGGGTCCTGCTAGACAAGCAGGAAAAAAGGGTTCTACTTAAATTACAAAATGAATATGACTGCTTGTTGTTGTCATTTACTCCAAAAAAAAGCAAAGTAGCTCTCACTTTCAAAAACAAACACTTCTTCCATACATATGCACATACATACAATTTACAAATTTGTCTGAGTATGTAAAGTATTGTATTGTAATGTAATGAAATTATGTATGTATGAGTGTTTATAAGTGTGTATGTATAGGGCATATCTAAAGTATAGACAAAAATAAAAGCGAAATGGTTTTAATGGCATTTGAAAAGTAAATTGGTGAAAAGCAAAAGCAATTAAAATGACGCCCCAAGGACACACAACAAAACAATACAAAACACTACTTCATAAGTGGGTTAATTGATAAGTAAGCTGGACTGTATTTTTGTTGCCAAAAATGTCTCCTCTGCCTATTAACTAATATGTTTCCCGACTCTCTCTATAGCAAATTTCGAGCTTTGCTTGCACAATGTCGTCATTGGCATTTTTTCTAAAACTGTAAAAACCCGACTATACTTTGACAGTTTAGTCCGACATCCATGAGTCCTGCAAAAAGGTATCCTTTCTTCAAAATTTAATTAAACAAACTTGCCAATTAACACACTTAAAACTACACGTATCATCTCATGTAAACTCGCAATGGAAAACTTTCATTTATTTATATGCTGTATTTTCAATACAATACAATTAATCAGAAATTTTTTTACACATACGAGTAAATAGTCGAAAATATCTTTAAATACTTCCATTGTTTTGTTAGAGCATATTTCTAATTACTACACTGTGTTGCAAAAATCAACATTTTAATTATTTTGAGACGTGAAATGCAGAGCATTGTGATACATAAAGGCCTAATTAGGAATACAATTATAAATTTTAACAATCAGAAATTAACCGTATCTCTGGAACCAAGTATTATATTATCCTATATTATCAAGTTTAATAGAATGCTAAATATGGAGCATGTGGATGAAAGATCTATTCTTGTAAATTCATTATGTGTGAGTTCCGCTCTTTTGAGAAATGAGTTCAAATATCAAAGTTCAGTTATGGATACAGATTCTTACGACTTTTATAGACAGCCTTCCTCCTTCAATGCACGGATGTTTGCGAGCTTATTGGCATAGAACTTTGACTTCAAATAACCTCATGAAATGAAATCCAGTGGTGTTAAATTATACTATCTAGGAGACCAACGAATCTACAAAATACACTACCGGAAAATATCTCATCCAGTAATTGAATTCATTCACGAGCTGCAAATGTTGAAACCACATGTCGTTCGCATTAATATCAGCCAATTTTGTCAGAATTATATATGATCAAATGATGCCTTCATCCCAAAATCCGCTCCAAACAGTGAAACGTAGCGGCGATTGTAAGATTAACAAAGCCATCAAGGCAAACATGTGCTTCATCGATTAGGACGATGTTGCTCGAATTGTAATTGCCAAACTTTCAATATTTTTGAAATGCTATTTACAAATGTAAACACGTTGTTCTTTCGTGTTAGGTAAAGTTGATAGGAATATACAGTCACGCTGTTTGAAGTCACGAGACATATACCTAAGCCACATTGGGCCTGTTTTGCGCTCCCATACCATGGGTGTACTTATTCTAATTGTTACACGTTTCGAAATTCGGTGTTTTCAACAAAAATTCTTAGGGTCAATATTGACATAACCTTCCTCATATGCGACAAAAGGAGGATATATGCATATTCAAAGGTTTCGATATATTCCCTACATGCCATAATTACTACTACACTACATTCATTATATTCTACAAAGTCCATTTGATGTTGCTGTGCTCTTAAACCAGACCGGACTTGCTCTAGTTGAGGAGTTCCCTCGTCCTATCTTCGGGTTTCTTATTAGGATTCTTGTGGTCATGTGCATTGTTTCGCTAGACCAGAGAGTCACATGAGCTTCTCTTGCCCATTTTTTCACATCCGCTCTTGTTGCCTCGAACTGTTTCGCATTTTCCAAATTTGTTTATAGATTATGTGTCGTTTATAGATTATGTTTAGCCTAACACTGGCTAAGTAGTCGATTATTGCCCTTCACCTTCGTGAGAAGGGTATATATAAGTTTGTCATTCCGTTTGTAATTTCCACAATATAACTTTCCGACCCAATAAAGTATATATATTCTGGATTCTTATAGATAGCGGAGTCGATTTAGCCATGTCCATCTGTCTGTCTATCTGTCTGTCTGTTGAAATCAATTTTCTGAAGACCCCAGATATCTTCGGGATCCAAATCTTCAATAATTCTGTCAGACATCCTTTCGAGAAGTTTCCTATTTAAAATCAGCAAAATCCGTTCATAAATAATGGAGATATTATTAAAAATCCGAGACAATCTCTATTTTTGGCCTATTTTGTATCTATATCTCGATTACTAAGTCATAAATATAGACAATATCTAATGATAGATATTTCAAAGTTCATTGCAACGAAAGTTGGGCCTACAATGGGTCAAAATCGCGAAAAATATTTTTTAACCCGAATTTTTTTTCACAAAAAACTTTTTTTTGTCATACATTTTTTTCACTAATAAATAACAAAAAAATAAATTTTTAAATTAAAACAATTGGAAAAAACTTTTAGAAAACAATTTCGAAAAAAAAAAATTTAAAAATTGTTTAAAAAAATTCAAAATTTTTTTTTTTTTTAATTTTATTTCAATGTATAATTTGGTATAATTATTTGTTACAGTTCAATTTCCTTCTCAATTTAACCATATCGGTCGTTATCGACTTGATTGTCTGGGATTTGGCGAGAGAAAAAATCGGTCTCTGGATTCTCTTTTGTCCTTTAATTTAGAGCCGTTCGTGTAACAATAAATTCCCATGGCTTCCGTTTGACCCAGATTGTCTATCTGCGATCAGTGTTTTCCAGTTGCCTGCTAGATTTGTCTCAGGAATGCGGACGGATTCCTTACTTTGTGTATATCCATCCAGGGTATCGAGTATACACTGATGGCGTGATATGTAGCATCCTTTGATCTCAGGGTTATTGGGCGTTCTGTATTGCCGCCTCATATTTGACTTGAATTCCTATTGCGATGATATCCAGTAGGGTTTCCAAGACCCTTAGCTAACTCTAAATTGTGAGCTGTCGAAAAGGTTTTATTTGTATGGCAATACTTTACTACACAAATGGTGTATTTGGTATATCTTTTATAAGCAATTATGTTAATTTCTATGAATTATCTATAAAAATGATGACTGGCAGATAAACATAGTTAACACGAATCTGGGGCTCTTCACAAAAAGATTCTTAATACTATCTGTTGCGGTTACACAAAACAATTTATTAAGAACTTTAGCTAAAAGGTGTGTATTCAAAGTCCGACCTTTAAGAAACATTAATTGTTAAAACAATTATAAACATCAGCTTCATTAAAGATCTTAGCTTATTCAAAGGTTTTAAAATTGTTTAGTTCATCTCTAATAAAACCTCTTTTGTTGCCCAGTGTTTATTACAAGTATTCCGTACTAATTACTCTTATAAGAGTATAATAGTAATTTATACTGTTTGTCTTCTAGGCATTTCCTTCAAACTTTACGGCTTTTCATTAAGTACAAATACTCGTATTTTGTGGTTTCTATTCATCACACAACTAGAAACAACAGAGAACAAAACAACATACAAAAAAAAAGAAAAGAAAAGGATTTAATATGCCGTAAGACATCAGCGATGGCAACATCATTCTCACCATCATTAGAAATATTTTTGTAAGTAAGTATTTGCTTTAGTTATTACATATATTTTTTTTTTATTTTTATTATTGTGTTCAAGTAAGTAATTTCTTATTTGTTTTGTTTCCTGTGCTTTTGTTCTATTCTGTGCCTTCACTTCGCTTTCCTTGCCTTAATCATTTGCCAGCGTTAACATTGATTTCATTTAACAACGAGGACGTATTAGTTTCAATATGATTTTTATAGAACACGCGTTTCATTCATTTTGGTATTTTGGTTTTTTATACACACATACATACCTTATGTCTGTGTGTATTCGCTCTTAATTTTTTTTTTTTCTATAAATACCTACTTATTTGTCTTCCTGCTCCTGTTGCGCATTGCCAATTGTTTGCGGCAAATACAAATGAAAATACAATAATAATACCAAACCAACAACAACAACAACTGTAAAAAATTATATATATCCTTATAAAGGAAGAAGAGTATACGAGCACAATGCTCATATCAAATGCAGCATTTACTGTTACTGACAGTTTTCGCGTGCACTTCAAATTGAAGTTCTTTTCAATTTGTTTACCCTCTTTTTAGATGATGATGATGATGACGACATTGGTGATGATGCTGCTGCTGTTGCTTGCTTGCGATGATTCCTTGTTGGCTGGCTGACTGGCTGGCTGTTTGGTTTATTTTAGTTTGTTCTTAATTTTGTTTTTTGGTTTTATATTATTTCAATTTGTTTGTTTTTTTCATATTTTTTAATTCCGTTTTTGTGGTTTTAACAAAGAGTCCTTTAAGGACATTTTTCCCCCCTCATATTTAAACGGAAATGATGAATTTGTATTTAATTTAAATGTTATGTGTTTGTGGTAACTTTAATATTGTTGTAAGATTTTATTAGAAATATGTTTATCTTTAAAGATTAAGATGTAACTTAAGTGCGCTTGTGCTTAAAGTTTATATGACTTTCCTGCAGTTCAGAGCATTCGCAAATTATATGATAATCGAACAAACGGCAAACGTTTCTCTTACATTCTAACATTGGAGGAAGACTATCACATATGATACAAATAAACTTAACGTGTCACTCAGTTTGTGGCAGCAAAATCATCACTCTCGAAGCTTCAGACCTGCTGCGTAACGATTCAAGATCCACTCACCCAAAGACTGTCAAGTCAGCGATAGCTGAATCGATATACTGAATGTTTCAGGTGGAACATAATATTGTTTTTGTTTTCGGAATTAAAGAGTACTCTCTTAAAAATCAGGGATGTACGAGAGTCACATCTGGACAAAAATTAAATCTTTGCTCACTCAGGAATGAGCCGAATATTGGCAACTCAACGACATCTGTATTTGAATGATTTAAATAAATCAGGATGTGTTAAAAAGTGATGGTGGATACTTTCTCTTGTTTACCCAGTTTTACGTTGATTTAATGGCACTATAGCGACTTGTCTAGTTTCTCGACTTGGTTAATGTGCAAATGGTATTTGTAAAAAGCCATAGGATTTTCATTTTTCAACACATCTATGATCTTATGGAGACAAACTTTCGTTCACAACGCGATACAACAAGCGCTTATTCAGGTTAATCATATTATTTTGCATGATTTGGAATAAAAAAAGTGATTTGTTGATAAGTCAGCACTTTACGAGAACTAACCCACATTCTCACTAGGATTAGATCATCTCTAGTTCCTCAACGATATGATTCCATTCAGTTTAAGATGCTTAAGTTTTCCTATTGTTTAATGAGCACACAGTGTTTCTGTTTAGCTTCAGACTTATGCATGAATGCACACAGAGAAAAAATATTGTTGTGCATGTTTACAGTACCCATTTCAATATTTTCAAAAGTTTTTTAACAATATTATAGTCACATTAACTATTTACATGATTGTGGTAATCATAATATGGTTAACTTATGATTCACATGATTGTATCAATCATATATATGGTAACAGTAAACATGTATATGTTTGTGACAACCATTTTTATGATGAATCTTTTTATCATAATATGTTGTTCTCAGATTATGATATTAATTAGCCCAGAGCAAAATAATATGGTAAAACCTTAATCATATAAATGGATGTCACATACATATACATGTTTACCGTAACCATATATATGATTAAAACAATCATGTGAATCGTAAGTTAACCATATTATGGTTACCACAATCATGTAAATAGTTACTGTGATTATAATATTGTTGAAAAACCATATTATTAATTATTCAGGCTCAAGTTCATTAAATTGATTTCCTTAGAAATACAATTTTATTTTTATTAAATTTTCATAATTTTAAAGAATACTGAAAAAGTTATATTTAGACACACGGCAGAATGGAATGCATTTTCGGGGTTAGCCATTACCCCCTCATCAGCATTCTTTTGTGTCGATGTAAGTGTCACTTGTAAACATCATCTATTTAACTCGCCAGTTTTACAGAAATAGAATAAAGGACTTATTATGAAAGCTTTCTTTAATCTTATTTCTGTTTTTACTTTGATTGAGTTAGACGAAGTTTACGAGCTTTTTCAGCGTTGTATTCTTTTAGCATTATTACTTGTTTTGTTTTGAAAAACGTTTAAAAATGTTGAAATGGTTACTGTAAACATGCACAACAATATTTTTTCTCTGCGTGTATAGACCCACCATTCATCGCACCAGAATTTTATTTTTCTATAGTTCTTTGATCCTCTCAATACCAGATTTCGAATTCCTGTACTCCACGAGATGCAACAACCGGTCATCCAAGCTGAACATATTATTTATCATGTTGGGAAATATAACAAAGTCAGTGCTTACTAAATAAGGGCTGTACGAGACATGACTTACATTCCAACGACAATTCCAGCCTTGTTCATTCGAGAATGACACAAGCCGTACTCGTACAAAGACTATTAATTCACCAACCCATCATCACACTAGAATTTCATAACTCGACACTTGTTTCATTCTAACGAGACTAAATCAAATCGAGGAAAACACGCGTTTCATCAACAACTTCTACAGGCAATCTAATAGTTTCTCATGTTCAGAAATTATGTTCACAGACTGTATGAGAGATGCAACACATTTCCATGACAATTAAATCGTAACTCGTTCCCGCACGACCCGAGTCCTACTCGGTCTCGCTGTTGTCATATTTTTGAATAATAAACAAGTCAAAAAGTCTCTAGAAAAAATGACGTCAGGTTTGCTTTGTATATCCAAAGTCTTCTATCTAACAAAGGGTAGTTACTTTAAAGTTCAATCGCTCCAAAATTTAACTTTCAGAATTATTGGCTGCTATCGAAATATTTTCAATGAATATCAATTCGCATATTAACAACTGATTTTGCATGAACTCTCAAGAAATAAATCCCAATAATTACGATGTGCACGATTGTACTTAAGGAGTGAGATCGAAAAATTCTTAACTTCAATTTCCATGCTCTGTTTTTGGCCTCTAAATTTTAAGCAGAGTTCCCGTCAGGAACTTTTTGATCCTTGTATGTTTTTAAACCTGCATTAGCTGTAACTTTTCGTATCAAATAATCCGAGCACTGAGCTAACCGGGGTGCTTTCCTACCGGATGTGTAGGGAGCTCTTTTGAAAATGCTTTCTATTGTTTTGGCTTTAGAAACATCATGTGGACCATTCCATCTACCTGAACCAGGTTTTCTATCAACGGACAAGTTCTCCCGGTACTGTTTTATAACATTGGAAACAGTTAGACGGCAGACCTTTGAATGCTTGGCCAACTTTTTGTAGGATCAAGTTGGGTTTTGTTGAAAATATTTAATAATTTTAGTACGCACTTTGTTGTGGTCACTCATTTTAACCAGATGAACAACAAATGATTGACATTAAACATAATAACTGACATGTTTTACAAAGGTAACTTGATCAAAAAAAAAATATCAAATAATACTTGGGTTAAAAGTTTTAATGAAAAATGTGTGTTAAGAATTTTACGATCGCAGTCCTTACAACACTATCAATATTTTTTGATGGCTTTTAGCGTCTTTGATTTGTTCACATAGATTCTTGACTTAAAATACAAAAAAAAAATGATTGGAGCGCTGGAATGTAGGGATTTAACCGGTCACTTCAAGACGCTAAAACGAGAGATTAAGCGCCCCAGAAACGCACTATCTTAATGTCGTTTGTCTGGCGAGCTGCGTGTTTAGTTGCACCATCCTGTTACCACCTGTACCAATTCAATAAAAACTTATTTATCATGGGTTTGTTGCGCTAATCAGTCTCAGTTACCGAATTAGTGTGGTAACTTATTTGGTCTTGTTGCTTATTATTCCATACAAAAACAAAAACAACACTCGTAAGTCTAATTTTATGAGTAATTTTTTTATTTGTCTTTTTTTTTGTGTTTTCGCTCATGTATATTTTCTCTATGGTTTCTGCCTTTTGCAAATATTAGAGTGCCTTCCAATATAGTGATTTTGTACATTTCGTCCTATTAAAAACGTTAAAGTTTGCGATGCCTATACAAAATAATCTTAGAAGTACCCTGAAAAGAATCGATCTGCAAAATTTCAACAGCTGTGTTGCCATATCTCAAATTCTATACATTAACCCTCTAAAGAAACGATCCGTAATTGGCCCTAGCTGCCATTAACTTGACACACACTTAAATTCTACAACCATTTCCATATTAAAGCAACCAACTCTATCCACATTTTAACATTCCTAACATGATTTCATTATTATGCAAATTTGAAAATGCTCTAAAAAAGACAAGAACCAAGATATAAAAAACACAAAATCATGACACTTTGCATACATTTATTATGACTCTTAAACAAATGCAATTGTGGTAATTTTGTACTCATCAAATAACCAGACTAAATGACTTCATTAGCATAAACAAGACGGCATAATATCAAAACCAAAAAGAAAAAAAAAACTAAAATTCAATTGAATTTTTCACAGCCTAAGGGTGAAAATCACTTTACTTAAGTCCAGTACAATGATATTTGCACCAAACACTTGAAATTTAGCAGAGTGGGTGTTAAAAAGTGGTTAAAAGAAGCTTCGTTGTAGAATAATTTTGTTATAAAAAATTGAAACGGATAAAATTCAATTTGCAAATAAATACAAAATACTCACTCTCAAACAAACATAAAATTCAATTAAATGAAGTAGTTACGAATCAGAGAAGAAAAAATAAACCAATAGTCGTACAAACAAGAAGGTGGGTTGTTGTAAATTGAAATAAAAATAAAAAACTAAAAACTCAAGAATTTCATTAAATCTACATGAATAATAAATTCAATTTTTTCTGTTCAATTTTAGACAGACATATTACGAGCATGTTTGATTTTATTCTTGTTTTTTTTTTTCTTTTTGTTTTGGTGAAAACATGAGTAGGATTTTAAGAACTGTATGCATAAATTTAAATAAATGATTTTTACTGCATTTATGTACAAATATAAAAAACATAACAAAATCATCATCATCGTCATCATAAATGTTTTCAATACAATACCAGTCAGTTAGTTGTATTCGTACAATACTGCATTATTTACCACAAAAAAATGTATATACATAAATAAATTCTTTAATTTTTTTTTATACAATTTTGATCGTAAAAATATTGCAGATATTTTTGTTTTATATTTCAACAAATTCTCAACAAATAAATAAATTTAAAAGAATAAAAGCAACAAAAAAAAAAAAAAATAGGTAAAAAACATTTAAATTTACATGTAATTAAATTTTATATGCAAAATATTTGATTTGAGAAGTTTGTTCTTGCATTCGTATGCAAATTTAATAAATTCTTGTCTTCTCAAGTTATTTTTTTTTTTTTTTCTTTCTTATTGGTTTCTTGTTTTTTTTGTGTTTGTGGTCATCATATTTGCAATCTTAAGACCCGAAAAGTATGCATTAAACTAAAGTATATTTTTTTTGCTATGAAGAAAACGGAAAATTTAAGATAATTTTTAAGATTTCCTTACGGAAAGATAAAGCAATTATGTGTAAGAATATGTGACAACTACAGGGTGGTTAATTGGATTTTCCAGCAATTCTTGATTAATATGAATATTTTGTTGTTGTTAGTTCCATACGTAATAAACCAGTTGGATAATAGTAGTCAAAGTCAGAAGTCTAACTTGGTTAAACAGTCAATTTTAAGCTCCAATATGTTGATATATCTCAACATACTATATTGAGAAGATTAGAGCTCCCAATTAAACTCATTAAGTCCAGATTATTTGGCCTGAATCTTGTTTTTTTCTTATTGAAGGAAGTCAACATGATGATGTACTTCATTTTCCTCTTCGTTCTCAGTTCACTTTATTTCAATTTGTAAACGAGATTTTATATTGTTACGTTTTTACCTTTTAAAAATGTTGGTTTATTTCATTTAAATAAACTGTATTCTTTTGATAGCAAATAGAAGCAGTTTAAAATTTGTAACAACTCTTTACTTATTTAAATTTATACAACATTTGAAATAGTCACTATTTTAATACACACACTTATATTACACACTTTGTAATGTCCAAGAATATACTGGTAATGCAGTTGATCTTTACTCTAACAGAGCCGATGATAAATTCACTCACTGCAACTTATTGTACCTAATTATGTACATAGTGCCATATTCTAGAAGATTCATGAATTATCTAATAGTGTTTTCACACTGAGTGGTTTAAATGCAAAAGTTGGTTTTATCGGTAAAACCTTTATTAAATCCGGGTTTTACCATACAAAACTATTATGTCAAAAACATCTTAAAACCTTTTTTGAATTGGTTTTAAGTAGGTTTTATGAAATACAACCATGTTTTCTATGTACTAAATTCAGAGCTACCAACATGAAAATGTTAAAAACAGCTGATAAAAGAAAACAAAACAAATATAAAAACGAAGAAAGCCGTTGACAAAGTGTATAAAAAATACAAGAGAACAAGTAAGAGAGCTATATTCGGCTGTGCCGAATCTTATATACCCTTTACCAAATTATACTTTAAAATAAAAATTTTAAATATTTTTTGGTAAACAAAATTAATTTTTTTTTTTAAAACTTAAAAATTTTTTTTTTTCAAAATTGTTATTCAAAATTTAAAAAATAATAATTTTTTTTCAAAATTATTTTCAACATTTTTTTTCCGAAATATTTTTTTCAAACATTTTTTTAATATTTTTAATTTAACTAGTGAAAGACAAACAATTTTTTTTTTTGGTAAAAAAAATTCGGGTTGAAAATATTTTTCCCGATTTTGACCCAATGTAGGTCCAAATAGCTATAGCCTTATATAGATCGTTGCAATGAACTTTGAAATATCTATCATTAGATATCCATATTGTCTATAGTAATGACATAGATCAAAGTAGGCCAAAAATCGAGGTTGGCGTGGTTTTTTCCTTATATCTCAGCCATTTGTGGGTAGATTTACTCGATTTTAAGTAGAAACCGTATCGGAAGAATTCCCGATATATTGATGTATGAATCAAGATTTTAAGTTATTTGGGGTCTTCAGAAAATTGATTTCAACAGACAGACAGACGGACAATAAATGTTAAAACCAGATTTATGAAAACTTATAGTGTTTTAACGTTAAAACCAGGTTTTAACTTTAGGTGTGACAGTTAATGTTGGCAGCACTGTACTCCCAATTATTCGCTTATGACAATGTATACAAAAGCTGTTGGATGTGGAAACCCATGTTAAAATCGCTAAATTCAAATCGATAGTGCAATTTCGTAACAATATATATGTATTAAAACCATGACTTCCACTTCCTAGAAATTCAGCTTGGCTTCAATATACAATGGCCCATAATCATATTCGAAAATAAAGTATATTTTAAGAGAAATAAAGTCGTCTTTACTTAAGAGTGGACTAGGTCTACCATAGACAAGTTAAAGTATACTTCTGACGTTAAAGTCGACTGTAAATATAAAACTAGCTGAAGTTGTTTTTAACTCATTTAACAACAGCATCAGCAGTTCTTCGCCATGTAAAATAGTTCGACAAAAAGTCAAAAATGTTTAAGTTACAAGATATTGGCAGAGATGTTGCAATTATTGAATATTGAATCAATAAAGTTAGTACCAAAATAGAATAAATTTGTTATTAATCTTTCCTTTTCTATTTTTCCACCACAAGCTGATTTTTCTTTAGTTTCTCGGTTACATTTATTGTTTGTCACTTTTTGTTTTTTTTTATAAATTTCTAGTCAGCTGCTCAGCGATGCCACTTGTCTATATTTTGTTGTATATTGTATGATAAGATTTTCTACACCCAGTTAAAGTCGGTTCAATTTAAAACACATTTTAATTTTGACTATAGTTGGGAAATAATAAAAAGCGGGTTTTTATTTTAAAGTAGTTTTTAAAAAGAACCGACTTTATTGTTTGACTATGATTATGGGCCATTATATTTATTGAAATTCACTTTCTTGTCGAAATCACTTCATTCACTACAATATATTTAAACATTCATTAAATTTATTTGAAGACTCTAGTGTTTTTCATATCAAAACTAACTAAGCAGAAAGTTTATCAAAAATAGCAGATCCTTAAAGTGTCTTTGATACTCAGAAATCTTAGTAAATGTTTAAGATCATAGACACTTAGAGTACCATCGATTTGCCATCGAATGTAATGATAAGTATATTTATCCAACTGACTCCACATTAAAGTCCAGATCCACAAAAACTATAAAGGTAATAAAAAATCTTATTTTCCATAACATTCTGATATATACGTCAGTGCCACAGATCGAAAAATATCCAAATATTCAATTATTCAGAATCTCCTTGAGAAATAAGCAACTATCAATAACTACTTTAGAGTCGTTCTTATCTTTAAAATGATGCGGCTTCTAGCCATCTGCATAGAAATTCTACCAGGTATAGTTCACATTGTACTCATAGCTCTTACTATCCAAAACTTTACAAATATATATAAATTTTTAACCAATTATGAAGTAAGTATGCTCGTTGTTATTTTCCTCCCAATGAATTCAATCTATTGTTATTGAGAGTCTCAGACATTTTTACATAGACCAGAGACTTGAATACCGACCACTATAAATCGTCAAAACGATACATTAAGCTACCCAGAAACTAATCCTTTAAAATGTGCAATGTGTGCAGTTGCATGGTCCTGTTGGGACGACAGGTCCAATTTACAAATTTGTGGCTTAAACAAATTATTGCATCATTGTTCAATATTGCTCATCTGACACCATGCATAACCTTTAATTAGTTCGGTTTGTAGATCCTGATTTTGGATTATTCTTAAGACTTGTAAAGTTCATGCAGAGTTAACAGCACTTGGCCGAGGGTTCTTGGGTCATTCCTGGATGGCAGCTGTTTGAAGTGAGGTGAGCTTGTGCATTACCTTGATTCTGGATTATTATAAAAACTTGTAAAGTTCATGCAGAGTTAACAGCACTTGCCCGAGGGATCTTGTGTCATTCCTGAATGGCAGCCATTTGAGGTGATTTCCATAAAATGCATTCAGTCGATATACAATATCACCGGTTTATAGTTCCGGTAATTGGTCTTGAAAGTATTGACAATGCTTCCTCTTAAAATAAGGCAAGGTTACACATCTGACCTACAAGGTGTACTACGCAGTGATATACGATTATATACCACTGTGCGTCGTTTGCATTTCGGAGACATGTGGTTATATTTATTTTGCATTATGGAGTCTGCTGTCAGTTCCTGTTTTGATATTCGACAAGCCATTAAACGCTAAAGAACACAAAATAGTTTTGTTGGGCATAATTTTCACAATTTAATTTTCCGTCTGTCTGTATGTTTGTTTTTCAATTCTGTCAGACATGCTTTCGAGAAGTTTCCTATTTAAAATCAGCAAAATCCGTCTATAAATAACGGAGATATGAGCAAAAATCCAAGACAACCTCTGAAAATTTAATCAAAAAAAGACAATTTATTGAATGCTTTGACAAAACAGCAACAAAACGTATGTTTGGATCTGTGTTGGTTTCATTGCTTTGCATATTTTTTTTTTTTGTGTTTCGTTTTGTTTGTCGTTGTTCGTGAGAAGGGTATGTATAATATTGTCATTTCGTTTGAAACTTCTACAATATAATCTGTTCGTCAGCAATTAAATGTAAAATTTATAAAAGTTTTCTTGAAATATTTAGGATGCTATACTCTGAAAGTGGGCAATTAATGCATCCATATCAAAGGTAAAGGGTATATAAGATTCAGCATAGCCGAATATATCACTCTTACTTGTTTTCTATACCACTGTGCGACGATAGTTTTCTTGTGTCATTGATGTCGTCTATGAATTACGATTCCTTTGAAATCGTTTAAATCTTTTGAATATCTTATTTTATATTCGCTTTACTCTGAAACTCCTTCTAAGGTGACACCAGTACAAACCTAATTGAATATTAATTGGTTCCACATATGGACCTTTTAGTAACAGTAACATAAGCAAAACTAAAAAAATCAAAAGGTGATTAAACTGTACAATGTATGAAGTCGAAAAAAAAACAATGGTCTGTAACTTTAAGGGTTAATATGAAAACAACTTCGTCGTAAAAATACTTGCATATCATCCATAATCAGTATTCTACAGATCAGACTCTCTGCATCTTATATAATAGCGAATCTCAAATTGCTGTTTCTCTAAAACAAATTCGTACTTTAAATATAGATCGTACCATAGATCAGATGATACTTTTACAACAAGAACTGAAAATGTCTGTACTGATGACACAATTTTCTGCAATTTTATTAAGGTTATTCTTAGAGTTTCCAATTAAAGACCCTGTTTCCCAGTAAATAACATTAAGAAAATAGTTTTTCTTTTTAAATTCTTATAAAATTGTCTAACATGCATATTATTGTTGTATGTTGTCATATACATATTTGCACATACGTATGTACATATATAATTTTATATACATATGTAATAAATGTGCAGTATATATGTTTATGTGTGACATTATATCCTTTTCATTTCAATTTATTTTATGAGACTTTCCGTTTATGCTGCATTGTAAGCAACAAAGATAGAGAAAGAGAGACACACACACTGAATAAAGTATGAGTTTACAACCTTAGAAACAATTTTTTACAGATTTTATGTTTAATTTCAAAAACAAAAAAAAAAAAAAAAAAACAGAAAACTAAGAAGAAATTCAATGAAACTTTTATATAATATATTTTACTACACATTCATATGCACTCTACATATTTATTTATTTGTGTATATAAGGATGTGTTGCCATGATCTCAATAGATGTGTGGGTAAGTGTGTATGAGTTTTACTTCTTGCTGTTGCATTTTCTTTAGATATTAAACAATGACATCAACATCATTATCAACGTCTTTGTTGTCAATGTTTTTAGTATTATTTTTCTTAACTTTATTTTTTATTTTTTTCTATTTATTTTCTTACTCTTCCTGTATAAGTTCTTTAGGTTTTTGTTTTTCTTATGAAAAAGATGTTTAAAAGTTTACTTTTGTTGTTTGTTAATGTTTTGTATTAAGTGTGTGTGTGTGTGGGTATTAGGGTGGCCCTTATTTTGATATTTTTGATGCTCCCAAGATCAAAAATTGTTCTTCGTTGTCTAAAAAACAATTGCTGAAAACTTGAGCAAAAATTTATATCGTTTAGAGAGGTTGCACATTTTATTTGAAATTTCGAAATCCCAAATTTAATATTTTCAAAATTTATTTTAAACGAAATTTCAAAACCTAATAGCTTCTAATAATTGTTAAATGATGATTAAAAATGCAAACGCTAACCTATTAAGATTTAGCGTGGGGACCGATTTGTATTAGGCGGATTTGGAGAAAAATTTTGGTATTGGTCACAAATTTGTTAAAATTATTTCATAACAAGTAAGAGAGCTATATTCGGCTGTAGAAAACAATTTTCTTTTTCCCGATTTTGACCCATTGTAGGTCCAACTTACTATAGCCTTATATGCATCGTTACAAACACCAAAAAAAATAAACAAAAGCAAAATACGCAAAGCAATGAAACCAACACACATCCAAGCATACGTTTTGTTGCTTTTTTGTCAAAGCATGCAATAAATTGTATTTTTTTTTTTTTTATGAAATTTCGGAGGTTCTCTCGGATTTTTGCTCATGTCTCCGTTATTTATGGACGGATTTTGCTGATGTCAAATGTTCTGCCTTTTAAAAATCTTAAATACATGAAATTTGTTTGTTAAAAACAATTTTTATATCCTATTGGACCATAACTATTAATAACTATTTTTTTATCTAATCTAAACCCATGCTAATCTAAAATACAGTTTTGTCCACCAGTGACACTAAACAGTATGAACATCCCACATTATGACCACGGTATTCACTTAGATAGACGCCTTACTTGCTCTCGGCACATAGAAGCCAAGCGGCTTAACATGAAACTCAAAATTTCTAGTTTACACTGGTTTATTCACCTTAACTGCAAAGTCATCCTATATAAGACAGTCTTAAAACCAATTTAGATATACGGAATCCTATTACGGGGAACAGCAAGCAATACCAGTATAGATCTCCTACAGAGGGCATAATAAAAAATTCTTAGAAACATGACGGGAGCTCCATGGTACATTAGCAAATAGAACATCCATAGAGACTTAAATGTACCTTTGGTCATGGGTGAATTTAGAAAAATTCGTGAAGCTTTTTTTCAGAATTACATCATCATCCGAACCCGCTCGAAAGGCTACCACTCACCTAATTAGAGACTAATTTTCCAAATACGATTCTCCACTGAGGGAACAATAATTGTTTTAGTTGTAAGATTTAATTACTTATTGTAAGGCCTAGACAATAAAGGCAGAAACAATATTCTAGTGTTAACTCTGTCAAGCTGAAAGCCGTGTAAAGAGGGAAAATGCTAGCTAAATTGGAAGAGATGTTCAAACTCTCTGAGCAGAAAAAAAATCGTTTAGATTTGTCACTGAAAAGAATTGGACAAATAAATATAGAGAAAAGAAATAAAACAAAGCAATTGGATATTTTCTAATTATTTATTCAATTGTTTGGAAGATGGATTCTTACCATAAGAAGCAGTAAGAGTGGTACAGCGAAGTCAACAGTTTAAAGTTAGATTTGTATCTCTAGCCGAAAAAGAAGTATTTACGACTCTTTACGATTGATTTAGAACTTATTGACAAGTGGAAGTATACTGCAACACATAGCATTCTGCATTAATATATATTGACGAAAAAGTAGGAATTGCAGGGAAATAAGAAAAATCGTTAAGTGTTGTTTTTAACGTAAACAAACTCTAATTAATATTGTTACGAATTTACATGATCAATTTGAATTGAACGATATGTAACAGCTGCTTGAAACAATCATTATATTTATAAACATTTCCATTAGTAGAAACTTCTACTTATCAACAATGGTGATAACTCGCTGTTATAAACATTGTTTATAAGTATAACAACATTAACTGTTAGCAGCTTACATTAACATAAAAGCTGCAAAAAGCTCTTGGTGATCATTGTAAGAATAGAACATTCTAGTTTTTTCCGTTAGATAATTCATGAAACTACTAGAAGATGGCACTGTGTATATAAATAGTAACAGCATAGCAGTTAGTATATCGTGTTAAAATTAACATCAACTGTATTATCAGTGTATTCTTGTAAATTATAAAGTGTGTGTATTAAAAAAGAGTGACTATTTAAATGTTACAATTTTTAAACTACTGATCGCTTTTATTTGCAACTAAAAGAATACGGTTTATTTAAAGGAAATAAACCACCGTTTTTAAAAGGTAAAAACATAACAACATAATGAGAAATGTAAATAATTTAATGAAAAGAAACATCAGAATTAAGTTTTTCTAAACTTTTCGAGCATTCAACCGTCACCCCAGTCCATGTTGCTAATTTTCAAAACCCATAAAATTCCATGCATTTCTAAGAAGATGCCGAACGTTCTGTAAGCCCAGTTGAGGTCTCTACAACCGATAAAATTTAAAAAATCTCGATCTGATGTTGGCCGATCGGATATTAGTTTAAATTTTGAATGATCACTTGGGTATGTGAAAGCTTTACGCAAGATGGGTACCGTGATTGCTCACAATCAACCATAAATGCAAGGGTACACACACGTGTAATCTCCATGACAAAAATTCTTGAATTAGGCCACAAAGTTGTTTCTCATCCGCCCAATTCTCCGGATTTAGCGCGGAGTGATTACTTCTTGTTTCCAAACCTGAAGAAATGGCTCGATGGAAAGAGATTCGTCTCCAACGATGAAATCATCTCACAAACAAATACCTATTTTGATGACCTCGACCACACTATTTTGATCCACAACAAGAAACTTAAAAAAAATGTGCAACCTCTAAACGTAATACGATTTTTTCAAATTGTCAGAAATAGTCTTTGTTGGCGGAGAATCATTTTAGGCGTTTGGAGCTTCGACAATCGCAAAAGTGCAAAATAGGTGCCACCCTAGTGTGTATGCTGTGTTGAGAGCATTTTGTGTCACATCCTTGTTACTCGTCCTCGTACAATACATATTTTAAACTAAATAAATGAAGTACGTTTTATACTAAAGCTACGAGTGTTGCATGAGTGGTTGGTTGTTAGCTCACAAACACTACAACACAACACAGTCACACACACACACACACACATGAATGCAGTAATTTTATTGCGTTTAACATTTATAGAAGTTCATATATTTTTGCAGTTATTGTAGTTGAAAGTAATTCCGCATGAGTGTATGTATGTATGTGTGAGTGTGTGTGTCGTGTGGCAAGTAGTAGTGGCAATTTCTTTTCATATGTCATGTTCTTTCTGAGTACTCGTACAATGGTCTGAATGCCTGAAAGAAAGACTTTATGTATTGTAATCGAGTGTGGAAAAGTTTATTTTCTTTTGCATTGCAACTATGCGTATTAGGGTTAGAAAATAAATGAATGTGTTACGTTTTCAGCATACAATTAGTTTTTAATGCAACTTGAAAAGTTTCGTGTTAAAGTTGCAGGGATCAGTTAGTTTAAATTAGAGTTTTCTTGAAAATTTAATTTAGGGAGCTGCATAGTTATTTGAATTAATAACTTGAGTTTTATATTGGCTTATTACTTAGGAACTTTTTCCAAAATCACTTTAAATTCTTTGAACTATTGATATTGCACCACTCCTACAATCTGTTCCATGGAGCATTATTGAGATTCTTAAATAATTCTATGGATTTTTACATAAACTAGTTATTTAGAACTAGCTACACATTGTTTCCAGATTAGTTCTATAGGACAAAAACTAGTTCAGAAAGAACTTTATGGAACCAATTATACAAAACAATAAATTTTGTATACAAATAAATCACACCCAAAATTATCAGTGCAAAAGTAACCTCAAACTATTTATTTAGTGGTATATTCAACTTACACCACTTTTGCTACATATTTTGTTATAACTATTATGCTCTGTGCAAAAACGATTTTTTTAATTCCAAAAGGTAGCTTACCTCACTTTTGTGTTGATATTAGTAATGTAAGGACTGTATGTAACACCAGAACAGCAACCAACAATAAAATTGTGGGTTACACCACTTTTGCGCTGATGGCCTCAATTAATCATAGCTCCTATATAAGGCCCACTTCGGAAAATCTCTTTAGCGAGCATAAATAACTTAAAAATGTTGGCATCCAAAGAAATCACGTGACCTAATTTCATGACCATCTGTGCATAATTGTCCATAAGAGGCCCACTTCCTACAATCACTCAGGTAAAAATAAAAAAATGTGTTAAATGTAGAAAAATATTTTTAACTCAATTTTAATTATATTTGAATTATGACTTAAAAATGACGGATTTTTTTTAAAATTGTTATCATTTATTTTTAAAGATTTGCACAATATAAATTTATTCAAAGTATTGGCCATTATTTGCTATAACATTTTCCCCATCTTTCTGACAACATATTTATTACGCGCCAAGAGAACTGCTCATATTTTGAGGGCATGTATGAATCAAGCAAATTTCGGATACTCTCACTTTAAGTGAACCGTATCCTAGCGAGAGCGTTCTGCATCGATGGAAAAAATAGTAGTTAGATAGGGCAACCACTGTTTTCTAAATAGTTTTAACATGTATTGCATCATGTGACCTAGCGTTGTCATGGTGGAATATAACGGTCTCATGTTTGGTCGCATATTCTGGGCGTTTTTGGGCCAATGCTCGCTTCCAACGAATCAGTTGCGTTCGGTTCCCTGTGATGGTCTGGGCAGCTTTCAGCAGTTCATAACAGATAGAACCCTTTTGGCCCCACCAAATACACAGCATTGCCTCATGGATTTTTGGCGTTGGTGTCGATTCGGCTGGTTGGCTGGGCTTTACATACGGCTTCGGGTTATCGTAATGGATACATTTTTCATCGCAAGTGAAAACATTATTTTATTTTATATACTTGAAGCAGCATTTCAGACTTACAAAATCGTCTTTCAAGGCCGGGCATCACATACGATCTCTTAAAGGGGAGTCACACGGCATGTATTCCATATGCATTGGGTCATGTATTCGATACATATGCAATGTAACTTATTTTGTTATGATTTTTGTCTACTCTCTACTCTTTTTTGTTTTGTGTTTTTTATTTTGCACCAGCACAAAGTTGTATTTCAAAATACGCACTGTTAAACACACGAAAATAGAACATGCTCTAATTGTCAAAAATTTCATAAGGCATACACGTGTATTTTATATACACAAAGTTTCATATGGATCACACGGAATGTAAGGACTGAGATCGAAACATTTTTATCATACATATATGTTAATAAAATGAAACCACTAAACTTACAGTTTTGAATCTTTTTTTATTTTATTGAAATTATTGTTAAAATTTACAAAAAAAAAAAAAATGTTTTTATAGTTCTAATCACTAATGATGAAATTTTGAACCTTTTTCGAAAACCCTTCCATTATGGTTTTTATAGTGCTTTATGTCACTTTGTTCGAACAGGTAGTCCATCTCCGTTTAAAATCTACCACATTTTTGGAAACCTTTTTGTGCTCTTCAATTTTCTTTTAACAAGAGCCCAATATCTCTCCACTGTATTCACCTCCAGGCATTTAGGAGGAATTGCCTCTATTGGTACAAATACCACATCATTGTTCTTGTACCACTCATGACCTTGCTTACCATAGTGACAGATGCCAAATCAGGCCAAAAATAAGTGGACACATTAAGAAGTCTTATGAATGGAAACATCATCTTTTGTAAACATTTCTTGATGTAAATTTCGGTATTTATAGAGCCGTTTGTAACAAATGTTTGGCTTTTTTGCCCCAACTGCATATTGCTTGCCATATCAAAAACTTTTTGAGAAATTTTTTCTGCTTTTGGGTCCTAAATTTTTCTTCAGCATTCCGTCGAGCAACATAAAAAAATTGTCCCAGAAGCAGCGACAAATTTTCCATACGTACATTTCGTCATCCATTATGCAGCAGGTATATTTTTTGTATAAAATTTTACTTCAATATCCGTGGTCTGTCCTTTGCCTCTAAATTTTTAGCAGAGTTCATGTAAGGAACTTTTTGAGCCTTGTATGCTTTTAAACCTTCATTGGATTTAGCTTTTCGTACCAAATAGTCTGAGCACTGACCTAACCGGACTGCTTTCCTACCGGATATGTTGGGAGCTCTTTTGAAAATGCTTTCTATTTTTTGGGCTTTAGAAACATCATGTGGACCATTCCTTCTACCTGAACCAGGTTTTATATCAACGGACAAGTTCTGTTTAATAACATTGGAAACATTTTGACGGCAGACCTTTGATTGTTTGGCCAACTTTTTGTAGGACCAAATTGGGTTTTGTTGAAAATATTTAATAATTTTAGTACGCACTTTTTTCTGGCCACTCATTTTAATCAGATTATCAACAAATGAACATAATTGACATTAAACATAATAACTGACATGCTTTACAACTGTAACTTGATCGAAAAAAAATCAAATAATACTTGGGTTAAAAGTTTTAATGAAAAACGTTTGTTAAGAATTTTACGATCTCAGTCTTTACATGTTTACATGTACATAAATGTCCCAATACATGTCACAAAACACATGCAATACATACCGTGTGCCCCTCTTATTAAGCTTCGGGTTATTGTAATGGATACATTTTTCATCGCAAGTGAAAACATTATTTTATTTTAAGTATATCGCTGAAGCAGCATTTCAAGGTCTCTCAGCTTCAATTCGTATGGTACCCAATTTCCCTTTTGGATGAATCCTGCAGCTTGCAAACGTTTTGAAATCTATGACTGAGTCACTTCCAATTATTATGCAAGCTCATGTTGAGTTTGACAACAATCTTCATGGTGTAATGCCTCTAATTCTTGGTCTTCAAACTTTTTTGGCTGGCCTGGGCGATATTTGTTTTCCGTGTCGAATTTCTCAAAAGTAAAAGGGACAAACATTTGTTTAAATCTCACAGAAGAGACCTCAGCATTCTCACATCTTACTATGTAAATACAATTTCGGATGATATGTTACCATGAATTAGAAAACCACATTAGTAAATGCATTGTAATGTTCCATAATATGTGTTTTTGATGACGATTGCGTGCGTCTTTTAGTGGCTGTGAGTGCCAACCTCAGTTCTAGAGTTCATAGTCTTAACAAATGTTGAGTCTGTCCATTCTATTAACTTTTTTTATATAGTTATAATGTAGATCTTGATATATGATGGAGGTGATTTAAATTAATCTAGAAATTATCAGGACTAACCCCGAATTTCATCGTTCACATTCATTATACATTTATGATTTTATCAAAGGTTTATAAAATTAAATTTCCGCACACAATTTGTTTTATAAACCTATGATAAAACAAAAATTTGTAGAAAATCGAACTATATGCCGCTAGAATTGCATTCAACACTTTAAACCAACCTATTAAATACAACCTACAACGCTCAGATCCCATAAATAATCGAGACTAAAATCTGAAAACGTCCACTGCAAAACTGCTGTATATCATTCAAACAAATTTGTTTAAATGTTGTTAAAAGTCTTACCACCTGAACTAAGTCTGAAACCACCACACAGCATTTGCCACCATTAACACCAATAACCAAACCACTATTGCCACACACATACAAACATCGGCAACAAAAAAAAAAAAAAAAAAACCCAACATGTTTTTACTATTTGCTGTTGTTGTTTCTCTAGTCTTTCTTGCCATTTACCAACTGTAACCAAAATATACACAAAACCAACAAACAAACAAACAAATAAATGTTAAGCCGCCAATGGAAAATTGTTGTTGACATGATTTTGCACTTTCGCATTGACTGCATTCTGCAATTAGAATGTCATATAAAATTGCAATTCCTAAAATAAAAAACAACAACAACAAGAACAAGAACATCAGCAATAACAAATACAAGCAAACTAGAGCACGAGCAAAGTGCATCGAAATGCCTCCTTCTTCTTGTTTAACTTACATCACACTAGAAATACATGCCACGTTGTAGTAGGTACTACACTACCACTACTAAGTATATATTCTACGATTAGTTACAATCGTATTGTAGACAACTACACTTACAACAACATACAATCCGTAATACAGGGAAAAAACGTACCATTTATAGCGCCACCTTGTAGTCATAGCAGTTGGTTTTAGAAAAAAATCTTTTATGCGAGGGTTGAGTAGAAAGGGTATAAAACCCTTGCCGGATATTGATGATGAATTACTTAATAATTCCAAATGATTAATATAGACATGCGCTAACATGATGGTTCAGGAATCACACTGCAAAACAGGAGTTGCCCCTGTCTATTCCTCTGAAACAATTTAAATTGTTGATTCGGTAGGAATTTTATACTCTAGCTTGAGCAATATGGTCTAATGGGTCTATATACTTCATCACGGAAATGATGTGGCCATTCTCGATGCTCTTTGAACATCATCGATAAATTAAAATCCCAAAGTGTCATTCAAGAATACTCTTATACATGATTACGGAACACTGGAATCTTGGTCAGCATGCTAATTAAAGAATAGGTCTCACAATTCAAGGCTGCCAATATCCTTTTCAAGAGATCCACATTATATGAGTCACGTTTTTACAATGCCTGGGGGATATATCTAAGATGGATCTGTTTAGTCCAAAAAAAAAAAAAATTTGTTCAGTATTTTTTAAGCATATAAAATCCTCCATACACCATTGGAGTCCTTTTTTGATTTTGAATACTTTTAATAGTTTGGTTAAGTTTTGAGAAAAGACTCGTTTCAGTAATGTCTTCATCTATTATCATGCCTTCCTACGACTCATTAGGACAAAGTTCATCATGGAACATTCTAGAATAAAGGCCATTTCAAAATTCCTTAGTTTCAGTTTCTGAGCTATACTTCAAAAAACTATTGTTAGAAGCGAATGTTCATGAGTTAAGAAATAAAATTTGTGTATTTAAAACTATATTTCTATATAAGTACAAAAAAAATAAATTTCGGTTAATCGACACAAATTAATAGGTTTATTTGTTATTTGAAAATCGTTAATTTTAAATTATTCGAACAGTTAACCGACCAAAATTAACCGGTTAACCGATTAATGGTTAATCGATTGAATACCCTACTATATATTGACAATGCTGCTATGAATAATAGAGTTGGATATCCTACTGTCCAAATTTCTCGTTGAAGTACCGGCCTATAAATGAGAGTTATATTCCATTTTCTATCATATATAAGTCGTATACAGTGGTTTACAATCTTTTTTAGAAATCTGAAATTGTTCTTCAAAATTGGCTAAGTTTGGAGAAGGCTGTGAGGGGCCCTATTCTCTTAAATACAAGTACGCTAAGTTTTCTTTCAGAAACAAAATATATACGAGCCCGAAGAAATTGGTTTCTATAAAAGCTATAATAGTTATAAAGATCTTTTTGGGAAAAAACGTAAACAAAATGTCTTATTGCTTGTAGCTTTTTATAGGGGCCCGATAACTGTATCTGGCACATCTAAAATAAATATTGTTACGTTTTAACCTTTTTAAAAGGTTGGTTTATTTCCATTAAATAAACCGGATACTTTTGATTGCAAATAAAAAGCAGTTTTAGTAGTTCAAAATTTGTAGCAACTCTATATTTATTTAAAATGTACAACAACAGTTCAAATAGTCACTCAGTGTCTTTATACACGTTTATCAATTCGCAGAAATGCACACACACTTTATAATGTACAAACTTAAATGTACAATACAGTTGATGTTAACTCTAACAGCGCCTAGGATCAACTCCACTCAAGACTGCAACCAATGCCACTATTTATACACACGCCATCTTTCGGGAATCTTCTACAATGCTCTTAATGGACAAACTAGTACACTCGAATTCTAGAGCTTTCGATGTTAACAGCTTAAACATGCAGTGTTGCCATACTTACAAACAATGATAAGTAGAAGCTTCTACTGATGGATGTGTTTATAAACATGATGAATGTTGTAGGCAGTATTTCACATTCGTAACAATATTTTCAAGTACTGTCTAAATGTAAAACTTCTTGACATTCGGTTAAGTACTGAACTTTTGGTGATTATTTCAAAATTTCGTAGGAGCGAGATGAGAAACTTTTTGGACCGACCTAGTTTGCATTCCAACTACGAACAGATGTAAACTGTGTGATGTAAATGGTAACTAGATCTGATAAAGTAAAATCTATTTAGCACAATTTTTAAAAACCCAAGTTATTTCATCAGTCAAGCTCACATTACACTGAATTCACATTGTGTACTTTAGCATTCACTCTATTAACACAACACCTTTCATCACATTATCTGCATCAAGTCATTCATGTTTTACCTCATTGGCCCAATCTTCTAATAAATTTGTCTAATGGCCCTCAACTCCTGGAAACCGTCATATATCGAAATATTTTTCTTATTTGTCGTATTATCCATGAACACAATAACAAGTTCTGCAATATCTTTATTCGTACAATGTCACTACGTGTTTCCATTAGACCACCCTCGTACCCTACAATTTGGGCTGTGCCAAGAGCAGTGCTTGATAAGATGAAGAAAAATGTAGGTTTCTTGTATTTCGGTTCCAATTTCTATACACAAAAAAGTGTTAAAACAATAAAAAAAAAGAAACAAACTCACATCACAATGTTTTAAATAAAATGTTATGAACTCAATATCAGTTTGTAAAGTAATTTATGGCATGTATTTCAAATACAATGTACTATCGTCTGTGTGTTGCAGTTGTATACGCCCAGCAGTTCTAGGAGATTGTCCCGAACTAGTAATTTTACCTACCATACCATAACTAGCAACGTCACTAGATATTTTAACACATATATGTCCTAAGCATTGGGACCCCTTGATGCTTTTTGGATTACAATGATAATATTTGATAGCTGGTCCAAAATATTCACTGCATTAAACTAACATACTTGTTACATGAAGTCAGTTATCTTCTTAGCTACCTAACTGGTTACTTAATCAGCTACATAACTAGTTATTATAATACCCTTCACCATGAGTGGCAAGGGTATATATAAGTTTGTCATTCCGTTTGTAATTTATTCATTTTTCATTTGCGACCCCACAAAGTATATATATATTCTGGATCGTTATATATAGCGAAGTCGATATAGCCATTTCCGTCTGTTCGTCTGTATATTTAAATCAACTTTCCGTAGCCCCAAAATAACTTACAAACATAATTGATACATCAATATATCGGGAATTCTTCCGGCTCGGTCGTTATTTAAAATCGAGAAAATCGGCCCAAAAATGGCTGAGATATATATAAGGCTATAGTAATTTGGATCTACAATGGGTCAAAATCGGGAAAATTGTTTTTTAACCCGAATATTTTTTTTACCACAAACTATTTTTTTTTTAATTTTTTTTCACATAAATTCAAAAAAAATAAAATTTGGAAAAAAATTAAAAAAAAAATAATTTTGAAAAAAAATTTTAAGTTTGAAAAACAATTTGAAAAAAAAAAAAAAAAATTTAAATTATGAAAAACAATTTTGAAAGACAAATTTAATTTTGTTTACCTAAAAATATTTAAAATTTTTATTTTAAAGTATAATTTGGTGAAGGGTATATAAGATTCGGCACAGCCGAATATAGCTCTCTTACTTGTTTTAACATGTACTGATGCTAAGTTAAAAATACATATCATATACAGTCCAATAACTGATTGTTTGTAATCAAATCTTTCTCCGACAACTCTCCAATAGATTACTTCTGGTGGGTAAAATAACTACATTTTAAAGTGCCTTACATTATAAACGTTTAAAGTGATTACACTATAGGTTACTTAGAGGCACTAAAGTGACAATTGACGCTAGATTACATGAGATGTCAGTATACTTAAGCAAACAGAAAACAAGTAAGAAAGTATAGTTGATCAAGCCCGCCATATGATACCCCACTCCGAGAAAATCATTAGAATAGTTATCTTTTAAAATGTACATATATGAGAGCTATGACTAATTATGGACCAATCGCGATATAGTTAGGCGGCATGTATTCTGTATATATGAAATTTATATGTATTGAATATTATTTGAATACCAACATTTTTAAGAAATCTAGAGCCGATAAAATGATTTTCGGAAGTGGGCCTTATATTGGAGCTATGACTAATTATCGACCGATCATTACAAAATTTGGTGTCTTGACTTTTGTATATAAATACATAAATTATTTGATTTAAATTGTATTGGAATACCAACATTTTTAAGAGATTTATGCTAGTTAAAGTAATTTTTGGAAGTCAGCCTTATATGGGAGCTATGACTAATTATGGACCGATCGACCGATTCTAACCTAATTCAATAGGCTTTGTCCTTGGGGCAATAGAAAAGCTTATACAAAATGTATCTTTGAAATTCCGACGTGTAATTTGATTATAACGTTCACATGGACGAACGGATATAGCTTAATCGATTCAAAAAGTGATTCTGAGCAGATTGGTATAGGTTAAGGTGGGTGTTGGATCAATATTTTTGCAGTTAAAACATCAGTACTTACCCAATAGTGGTGTAGATTATATATACCTGTATGAGAAATATATGAACACAATTTGTATACATATTACAAACCAGTTTGTACGAATTACTCACAAAAAAGTGCAGTACAAAATAATCGTTTAACGTGACTACACTCTAGATTACTTAGAGACACTTAAGTGCAAATTGTCTTCATGCTAGACTACCTAGTATGTGTAAAGTAACCAATTGACTTCTCTCTGCACTACAAATTGCATGTACGTATCAAATGATTCAAAATATATAAATTAGAGTCAGCCAAGTGGTCAGACATTAGTAACAATTATTGTCTATAAGGGATACATTGACTACTTGCTAAACTGCTGGGCGTGAATAAGAGTGTGTGGCTGTGTGTATATGTGTTTGTGGCAAAGTTCATGATGTGTTTTGAAAAATAGTAAGTGTCATTTTAGTTTTAGTGTTTTTTTTTTTTTTTGCAGCGCGACTATAACAGCAGTACTTTGGTAAACGATTCTGTAGTTTTGTTGAGATTTTTAAAAGTACTTGGTCTACTTTTTTTGTATTTGTTGTAAAATGTCTTTTTAATTGATTTATTTGATATCCGCATGAGAGAGTGAGATAAACCATTTTTATCGATTGCTTGATATAACTAATTGTGTTGAAAAACAATTGATTTATTTATTGTTTTAAGTGAAGGGATTTTAGCATTCGTTACGTAGATAAGATTAATTAAAATACATAATAATTAACTAAACTACGATTTCAATTAACAAGTAAAACTTGTTGGCATCTTTTTTGTTTAGATCCGTGTACTAAGAACTGACGGAGTCTCCTCTAACTGAAGTACATTATTAAGATTTATTAAGATATTTGCTGTGACAGATCTATTGTAGTTATTGCACCAATTAAATTTATTTACTTATAAATTTATTCATCGATATTTTCAACTCTCTTTGATTGTCAAATACTGGGTTGCCCCCTTAAAAATTCAACATTTTCGCCCCAAATACTTGTGTGTAATGTGATATAGTCATTGTTTTGTAAATTAAATAAAATTCTATTGTAAATTAAAAGAGTCTACACTAGAACGAACAACAAAAAAGTACAAATTAAGAGAAATCATTAAATTAGTCGCACATGCCCAGCAGGCAAAATGCATTTTGCATAATTGTTATAGCATCAACACAAGCTAAAGCAACAACAACAACAATGACAACTAAATTAGAACAACAAAACAAACATAAGCCAAAATAGTAACAGCAACAACAATGACATTATTACAAAAACAATAATAAAATTTAAACCAATCTACACAACAATAAAACACTTTGCAGCACAAACGCCAAACCAAACTACTACTCTATAATATTCATTTTCATTAATCGTACAGAAGAATCTGTAAAATGTGTGCTGAAGAGAGATGTGTGTATGCAAATAAAATTGGAAATTGTAGTTACAGTTGACGAAGTCTACGATGTACTTACTTGGTATTTGGGGAAAAATGCTTAAGTGAAACTGAAATTAAAATAGAAACTCCAGCGAACAATAAGTGGCGTAGGAAGACGCGTGGAAGAGATGTTCATACTTGTAAATACCGCAATGAAAATAACACCAACAAGTATAACATTTTAATGTAAATTATGTAAATTATCTTAGTAGACGAAACAAAAAAAAAAACAAAAAAAAAGATAAGTAAAAGACAACTGCAAACAAAATTGAACTAGAAGTCTTAACAGGACAGACAGACTACGATATATTTAACAAGCATTAACAAGCATCAGAACCATTAAAAAAATACACTGTAATTAATATTCGGTATAATATTTTGATTTCAGTAATTCGATCTTTGGATATGAAGTGAACGACAGAGGGGAGGATCCTTAAAGTATTTCCGAGAAGAAAATGGGTGGATTTTTCTATATTTTCTATTATTGCTTTATGTATTTTTTGTGCTACCATCATTAATTTTGTGGGAAAATTTCCTGTTCTCGCGCCTAACGCCTTAGCTAAGGTAAAATGCCAGTGAAAACTAGTTTACTTGGACTTACGTATCAAGATTTCTGTGTATGTATCTTGAAAATCATCAAAATGAGGCATTCGGTGATCTGAGCAGTTACTACATGTCATCCCGTCCGAATACATCAAGTTGAGGCAAATATTCTCGTTGATCATGTATCTGTATCACTCACACGTCATATTAGCCGTGTTTTGTCCTCGAAAACATGAAGGGCAATGATTCATCCGCAGTAAATGCCGCACCACACAGTGACTTTGAATGGAAGTATTGATTATTCATGGATGACACGTGGATATGGAGTGTACCAGAGGCCCAAATATTGTTTATTTGATCAAAATGTACATCGTCACTCATGAAAAATGTCTATCAAAACAATTCCGTCAACATTCTCAGTAGTATTTCGCATCTTTGACGATTATAGAGTTCTGATGATTATCGACGTGGATCCGGTAAGATAATACATTTTTTACCAGGCGTGAATATCACACCATGCACTGACATTGAGTGACTGTAATAGTACTTCTTGGATGACACGTGGATTCCCGGTGTCCCAGAAGAGCAGATTCGTAAAGTTCCATTGATTATCGACGTCTAACCTACATCACTTTTCTTCAAAAGTATCAAAACTAAAGTGACAGATGCTGCTCTTTGCAAAAGCTTTAACATCTTTGAATAAGATATTAGAGCCAGAAATTAGCCCAAATGTGGATGACACGTGTAATCTCAGTGGTCCAGAACTACAAATTTAGTTTGTTTAAGTATCCGTTCAAATGAAAATGGACGTCGTCGCTCTTTTAATTCCATTTAATGTTAACGTGTATTCTATATATGTTTACATCAAAAATATTAAAATAAAACTGACAATTCGCGTTCTTTGCAAAATTTATGGCATCTCGGGTAGGATGACAATTTTTAGCCTAACTTCTATATGAACAAAGTGGCAGCACGAATAATAGTTGAAGGGAATATTCACCAAAAAATTAATAAGATCGCCAAAATTCCATAAGTGTTAAATTACTCAAAATATTATTGTTAGTTTTATATGGCGAAAAATGTATTTTTCATCTACACAGACAAGGTGTGTGGGACTGCAAGGGCAAAAGGGCATCAACATAATTGTCGTCGATCGATGTGACGAACATTCCCCGATTGCAGCAGTAATCACTGGTGACTGCTTGTTTTGATTGCATGCCAGGAGATTGGATATGCCATTTCACCAAGTTTTCATAACGAGGAAGATGAGGATACTCCCCACCGGATCTGAAATTTGAGACGTTAGCTGGCCTCTTTTTGCATGACCTGACGGAGATACACATCAGAAGGATAAATGCCTTCGTACGTGCGACTGAAATGTTTGATTTAGGACTCAATAAGTCAGTGGATTTTTAAAAAAAACGCAGGTTTTTTGATTTTATTTTTTAACATAGTCTTCTTTGACCTCTAAGCACTTTGTCCAAAGTTTCTCCAATTTGTTTATCCCTTCCAAAAAATAAGATTTGTTGAGGTCATCATAATAGGCATTTGATGACCGATTCACCCCGAGTAACCCACTGTTTTGACTGCTGTTTGGTCTCTGGTGTGTTGTGGTGGCTACTCGTTTCGCCCACGGTTACGATACGGCGCAAAAACTCATCCATATTTCGATTTAACAACGTCAAATACTCCTGCGTATTTGTCACACGATTACACAAACGCAATCGATTGTGAGCAGATGCGGCTCTTATCTTGCAGAAAACTTTGTCATACCCAAGTAATCATTCAAAATTGAAACTACAGAGTCATGTGAAATGCCTATGGCTTCCACCATTTCTCGCACTTCCAACATCCTATCGGTCAACACCATATCGTGCATTTTTCAATTGTTTCAGGTGTAGAGACCTACACTGGGCGTTCAGAACGTTCGGCATCTTCCGTGCATCTGTACAACAAAATTCAGTAAATACTTTTTTACCATTTAAATGAATGGTGCAAAGTTCTCTCAGTATTTGTCAAGCTTAATGTTGGAATAACTGATGGTTTTTTTCCGCAATAATGCTTAATGAGTACACGAAATTAATTTTTTTTCTATTTTCTCCTCGGCTGTGCCGAATTTTATATACCCTTCACCAAATTATACTTTAAAATAAAAATTTTAAATATTTTTTTTTTTTAAAAAATTTAAAAAAATTTTTTTTTTTTTTCAAATCGTTTTTCAAAATTTAAAATTTTTTTTAAAATTTAAAAAAAAAAAAAATTAACTTAATTTTTACAGGAGTCAACTGACAGATGCCTGTTGACAGGAGCAGTGTTTCCCTTTCAGTTAAGACGTGGGAAATTCAAAAAGTCATGAACTTATTGATCCGCCCTTGTACTTACATAAAAAGCGTTTATAAAAACTGCAGCGTTTTATTTTTAATGATATGTGTAATAAGCGAAAACTAAGAGTTCGACAGCTTATAATAGTGGGGACGTAATAAAAGCCGACACCCTATGTGTGGCTTTAAGAAGATATTTGAGACTATATGGCATTCAAAATCTAACTTAATTATCTTTAGAGGGCGCTCAGTAATATCCACATTGTGTAAGGTACACAGATTAGCATGTTTTAACATTATTAAAGAAATTATTATTATTCACAAGCCAGTCTTTAAACTATATAACTGGACAGAGCTAGGAGAGTGGACAGAGTTAGGATGTCAAGTGAATTGAATTATATTGCTAATATAATAAAACTACGTCGGGCCACAATGCTTTTAAATAGAAAAAATTGGGTTCAATTCACCAACTAGAAATGACTGATCCGTAAATTCTGTACTTCGGTATAACACGATTTTGGCTTACACAGATGTCTCAAAGACAGATACCTTGATATGCGATGCAGCTGTCTATAATGATATTGCTCTCTCTCATTATTTTGGATATACCCAACACGTTTAACGTTTTTCAGGCAAACATGTTTATGATCTAACTTCGAAGCGAAGCCAGAAACTGGATATGTAGGCCATTAGCTTCTACGTTGATAGTCTTACCGTAAGCTAGGCTTATGTGAATTCATTCAAGAATTTTCTTGAATGCTTTTGTTATTAACATAAACTGAATATGTAGTCCTAGAAACCTTATTGTTTTATGATTGAGCCATTATTCACAACAGATTTGAATAACAAGTAATGATAGATTCATAAAATTGGACATGTATGCGTTTAAGGAAAAATACATTTCAAAAAGGAATCATTAGAAATTAAAGCTCTTTAAACTTCTAAACTATATTTCAACTGCAACATTTCAGCTTTTTTCTCCCAGTGTACATTTATATTAAAATGCAAAAAATAAAAAATTTTAAAAAACCTAAAATACACAAAATGAAAAAGATGTTGTTGTGACATATACAAAAAAAAAAGTGCGGGCGTTGATGTCTTTTCTTCATCATTGTCATTGTAGCGTCATTATCATCATCATGTGGTTACCAGATTCTTTATGGTTTGTATTATTTAAATACACAAATGACAATAACAACAACAAAAACGACAGAAAAAACAGCTATTAATTGCCTTTATTGTCTGCTTGCTGCTGTTTTTTTTTTTTTTTTTTTAATATTTTTTTTCCTTAATACTAGAGGAGGTTTCTTATTTATTTATTTTGTTTAATATAGCATGTGGCAAACATTCGTTCATTTTTCACTCCATTCATGCCATGCAACAGCTACAGCCAGCCGCAGCAAACAACAATAAGACTTGTATTTAGAGAGCGCGACAGTAGAAGCAATGAAATAAAAACCCGCACTTTAGATTCACTTACAAATTTAATTAAGTTCAATCGACGACAAAATACTAAAGAATAACAACAACAACTACACCAACAACAACACACAAACAAACTTATTGTCACTTAGTCATTGTTGTCATCATCATCACCATCCTCGTCATCTTCATTAGCTTCATCTCATTTGGCTGACAATTCTTAATAACAATGCATACAATTTTCTATTTATTTACAAACGATAGATTGAATAGTTTACTATAGCTTCTGGTTTCTTTTTTTATTTTCCAATTTGTAATGAACTCGTACTTGGCTTGATAGAATTTGTCGATTTTATTTGTAACACTTCAATTTGAAGTACATACTTCTCTTTAATTTAAAATTGAATTTATTTGGTTAAATTAGAAAATATTAGATTGGCTTTGCTATTGTCACAGAACATTCTAAATAAAGTCTCTAATCAATTGGAAGCTGTAGTGTGTGTTATGCTAGATACTTCAATGCACAATTTTTAACATATACTTAATCTTTATTCTGTCAAATATTATTTAAAAAATTATCTTTAATTCTTAAAATTACTTGTTAGAGAAACTTTATTCATCTCTCCTAAAGCTAAATTGCATATAATTTCTAATGAATTGTCATTACTCAACTCAGATATTAATTTTCAAAAAAAGACCAAGTAAGGTTTCATCAAGGAAAAAAGCTCCAAGAAAACTCGATTTCGGTTTATACATATGCCATGAAGATAGTCACCATCACCTGTTCTAGCTCTTTCCTCTCATGATTTTCTGTGCATAGCCATAACACTCATCTCAAATATTAATTTCCAAATAAAGACCAAGTAATGTTGCATCAAGGAACACTCCAAAAAGCCAGGTATATCTCAAGTCTTGTGGAACCTTATCATAAAATAAAGAAGCAAATGAACCCACCATGAAGCTCCGAAGGCAGTATTAGTGCATTCACCAGTATATATGAGAATTCGGAATTAGTCATGCATTTCTAGGTACTAGCAATTTCCTACAAAGTTATTTCCACATTGATTTTAATTGTTAGTTATGATAATTATTTCGCAACGTATTACTAAGGCCCGTTTTCAGTTTAATACAATCGTTTTCTTTCAAGCACCTACAGACCTCTATTATTTCTTTGATGATAAGACATATGAGTAAGAACTCAAGAAATCATTTTTTCTACACATGGTTTGAAATCCACGCGGTCTATGTTATCTTCGGATTTTTCCTATTGCACCACATTTCAAAACCATTAAGACAATTCGAGCTTGAAATATGACATAATTGGAATTCACAATCCATATGTACTCGCAATAAGATATTTGGGAACAGAAGGGGTTCCAAACTTATTTTTACGCACTGTGCAACGGTATTTAGAGCGCTAAATATGATCCACTTGAAATGACTAGTCCACAAGCCGAAGCTGAACATATATTCGCTTAATATTGTTGTCAAATTCATTTCCATCAATCACCATTAGATAAATTTAAGCAGAACCTTTGGAATCAAGTCAACAACTAGAAATAACTGTCTGCAAACTATGTACTCCGAGATAACTCGATTTCGGTTTACACAGATGCCATGAAGATAGTCACCATCACCTGTTTTAGCTTTTGTGCTCTCATGATCTTCTTTGGATAGCCATAACACTTTTGATGTTATTGAGCCAACTTCGAACTGACTTCGGAAACTAGATTTGTAGACTGCTAGCTTCCACATTGACAGTCTTAGAGTAATCTAGATTATTCGTTCCATATTATCTTCTGCTTTTTCTCTCTGATTGCACCACATTTCAAAATCATCAAGACGATTCATTTTTGAAATCTTCTCTGTCTAAGTTTTTTAAAATATAAGCCGTGACAGCTAAACAATTTAATTTACCCAGCAGCCCAAACTATGAAAAAAATCATCAGATAAATGTAAAGGTGAAAGGCTATAATAGTGAAGACATAGTGGGAAATCATAATCCATATATGCTCTCAATTTAAAGTTTGGGAACAGAAGGGGTCCAAACCGTATTCCAAACTTATTCTTACCCACTGTGCAACTGTATTTAGAGCGCTAAATTGATCCAATTTATACGGACTACAGAGTTTACCCTGTCTTGAAATTACTAGTCCACAAGCCAATGATTAGACGAATTTGGACATAGATTCGCTTAATATTATTGTGAAATTCATTTCCATCAATCACCATTAGATAAATTTAAACAGGAACTTTGGAATCAAGTCAACAACTAGAAATAACAGTGTCTGCAAACTATGTACTCCGGTATAACACGATTTCTGTTTACACAGATGACACGATAGCGCTTGTCCTCTCGTAATCTTCTTTGGATAGCCCCAAAATCTTTAATGTTATTGACCCAACTTCTAACCGACTTCGGAAACTATATTTGTAGACTGTTAGCTTCTACATTGACAGTCTTTAAGCAATCTAGACTCTCTGTTCTTATGACAAAGTTAAAGTATTTTCTTGCATGTATTCAAAACAGATATGACTTGAGTGTATCATAGTTTAGTTTGGGTTCAAGGATATAAGGGCAATGAGTGTCCAGCAAACATAATTTAAAAGATATTAATGTACAGATCGATATTCTTATCCCTTCGGATGGGTAATCGAACATGATGGATTGCTAGTTGTAATATATTTAACCAAACAAATGGTCTGATGGGTTTCAGTATCAATTGAATTAAAATTAATCTAGATATATTTGTTGGACACTACATGTATGATTAATTAAATGCGGAAGCATACAAATGTCGAAACATCACAACAGCTATTGCAAACGATTCCTACAAGAAGAGGAAACAGAATCGCTACATTTTACTGTTGTTCTATGGTTGGAATTTCCAGAAGTAGTTGCTAATTACTTGCAGCGGCTAGATTGGCGGCCTAGAATGGCAGATTTATATATCTCTAAGGGTACCATAGTAAAGCTAAATGGATAATGGCCCAATTAGGGACATTGTTAGAGACATCGACAACTCTCAATAGGACACTAACGCCAAAATACGATTCCTGGTCAGCAAGCATTAGCTGCAACAGTTGGGTATCCGTCAAACATTCACAGTCTCCCAACTTTGATTGGTCTGCTCCATTTCTTTCGTTGTGACTGAGTGATATATTTAATTCTTCGTACCAAGCTATCCCGTTTATATTTGATCTTGGTAGGAAAGCAGCCCGGTCAGCTCAGTGCTCGGACTATTTGGTACGAAAAGTTAAAGCTAATGCAGGTTTAAAGACACACAAGGCTCAAAATGTTCCTGACAGGAACGCTGCTAAAAATTTAGAGGCCAAAAACAGAGCACGGAAATTGAAATCAAGTTTTATAAAAAAATATTCTTGCTGCATAATGGATGACGAAACGTATGAACTGGCAGAGTTTTCACAACTTCCTGGTCAAAAATTGCTTCCATCCATAAGACTTCATAATTTGTCCACTTATTTTTGGCCTGACTTGGCATCCTGTCACAATGGTTAACAAGCCCTTGAGTGGTACAAGAACAATAATGTGGTATTTGTACCAAGAGAGGCAAATCCTCCAAACTGCCCGGAGCTAAGGCCAGTTGAGATTGGGCTCTAATTAAAAGAGAATTGAAGAGCACAAAAAAGGTGTCCAAAAGTGTGGTAGATTTTAAACGGAGATGGACTACCTGTACGAGCAAAGTGACAGAAAGCACTATAAAAACGTCAAAATTTCATCACTAGTCATTAAAACTATAAAAATATTTTTTTTTTTTGTAAATTGTAATAATAATTTCAATCATTTAAAAATATTAAAACTGTAAGTTTAGTTAAGAATTTTTCGATCTCACTCCTTATATCTCAACTTAGAGAACTTGAATATGTCTCCACTTCGAAACATAAACAGTTATCGGCGTATACATCTGTATGATCCAGTATGATTCCTTTAAACATAAACAGCAAAAAAACTTTATTGATTTGGAAGCCGTTGGAGTCGCTATTGCATCAACACAGGTTATCAGGATATTTAGCTTCTAAAAATGCTGTATGATTCTAAATCATTGTTGAAGAATTTTCAGCACAATTTTGATATTCGATTTCATCGATTTCATCGATGTTAATTAAGTATCCACATGTTATTTTTATGCCTATACCATTTAACCGGAAATGACATTAACTGGAAACCTCAAATTAGCAGAAGATGAGGTCACCATATTATATATCGATCCAGTTTAATCGAATAAGTCGTCTTATGAGCTGGTGACGCTAGTACTTAATGGATAATAATGAATTATATAATTTCATTAAGGCGCTCAATAGTGGAAAATAGTACTAGTTTAAGCAGGTTCATTAGTGCCCCATTACTGCCCCAATCTTAGCTATGTAAATATGATCAGCCCCATCACTAATTATCTTAAAGAATTTATTTCTCTTTAAATCGAATGGATGTTGAAAAAATATCTGTTGCAGAAGCGAAACAATTATAAAGTGAATCCTTTTGACTTTATCTCACTTCTTACAGTTGATAAAAAAGGGAGAAACCCGAATACACAATAGGAGCAAGCGATAAGTGAGAAATCTTCCGCGGAATTTTTATATATGATTGGGCTGAATACAATAATATATGTAATTTCAAAATCCCTTCCCTGCTGTACACATAACATCCCCCATCATTACAAGACATTTGCAAAAAAATATACATATTTCCACTAGGTAACCAGTGGCTCGCATTTGAAAAATTCTTTAAATTTTATTCCATTTAATTGCATTTGCAAAAATTATCTATGAACACATTAAATATATGAAAATTTCAATTACACTAACACTCACTACATTGAATTTGTACAACAATTGAAAACAATACTCTCACATTCTGCTGACGCTGTATTCTATTGCCACACTACCATATCCAGCTACAATAATGAATAAGTGTTGAATAATTTACAAATCTCGTAACTATTGAAGAACGACAAACTTACACGTTCAACAAACTACAACATACTCTTACATACGCTACGTACTTACTACTTACTACACGAGAACATTCAAAATACTGTAGATACAAAACACTTGTTCGTTAAACAAATAAATAAATGAATGGATGGATGGATAAATGGATAAATGGTTGGGCTGGTTGGTTGGTTGTTTGGTCTCGAATAGTTGGATGGATGGATAGATGTGTAACATATTTAATTTAACAGATTCTTTTGTCTGAATATGTAGTAAAAGCGAAAACGAATTGAATCAGGCACATAGCGGCTGTGTAACGACAGTTCAGTCCAGTGTGTAATAGCAGTAGTGTGTTTGAGTGAATACCAGTAAAAATATTTGCAAGGCCATAGAGAATTTCATATATTTTAGCGTCTATAACACTGCATGTATACAAACTATGGACTGACGATGTGAGATTAAATGCTGGTTGTACATATATATTTTTTTTATTTATAAATATTTTATTTCAGTTGGATAAAAGGTTGTCAAGTCTTTTTAGTTGACCCCTCCGGTTTCTCTCTACCAACTAATAAACTTCTCGTTGTCTTTACTTGGAGTGTACAGGGGAAGGTTAACTAACATTTATTTATACATATGTTAATACTTGAACTGAAATGTAGGTCACCAAATGCATAGTAATACTCCTAGTGATATATTTCTGATTCTTTCTTAATTTGCCTAATCAAGTTACGAAACTTATAACATCGCTATGTAAGAGGACTGACTCGATCGTAGCCACCACTGAGCTAAGTTAAGATTTCCTTTAAATATCGATGTCTCATTTACCTAGTTCTGGTACACGATGTTTTCGTGATGAAATCTTAACTTTTTTAAGAATTGTTTGTATTTTAATTTATTGCACATTAACTGACTCTTACGCATTCAGCCCACAGTGGGCGATCTAAAAAAAAAAGTGTAATAAATCTGTAACTTCTAAACGAATAGCTCGATTTTAATAAAATTTCCCATGGCTATAGAGGTTGATAAGTTTAAGTTGATAAGTTTAAGTTTTGAATTTGGGCTTAAACAACCAAGGGAAGGCCGAGCCACAATGCCCCAAAGTGGGGCACCTCGGGTATATCAAAAATTAAAAATGATGCCAAATTTTTGTTTGCGATCAGATTTGAAAGATTTTTATATATATGGAATGTACTAGACGAGATCTACAAAAAACATTGCTTTAGCCATATATTATCTCTTATAGTTTACGAGTTACTCGTATATGAAAAGTAGAATTTTATTTTTTTTTTTGCCTACCTTGGTCTGCTATTTTGCTAATAACGAATCCAGTTCTTTCCCGATTTTCTTGAAGTGTCTTTTTTTAAATTAACAACAAATTTGTTAATAATCTTAAGAAAGAAATGTTAAAAAATATTTACTGAGTCAAATGTTATGTGCATTCAAACTTAAAAAAATAAAAAAGTCGTTTTTCCGCCATTTTTTTTCGAAAAAAGTAACTACATTAATTTTAAATTATACAGAAAATGAGAAAAAGATAAATAATGTGTTTATATTTCTCTGAAAGGTAACATTTCGGGAAATATTATAAAAGCAAAATAATATCAAAATTTGTATTATTGCGTGGTCCAGAGCCTTCCGAAATAGACCTATTTTTTATGAAAATTTCAACTTTAGACAACATATTCTAAAATCGCATAGCTGCTTTCAAAAAATTAAGACCTGTTTTGTATGTCCCAACATGTTCTTCAATATTGTGCAAAGGGATTTCATAGCCCCAAGCTTGGTGCCTTCAATAGATTCAAAAATGAGAAAAATCACAATTTTGGGATTTTTTTAAAGTTTTTTGGGAATTGTGGGATTGTCAAAAACAATTCACTAATTTCTTTTTCACTTTTGTATTTAGATCAAAAGTTTCTATATAAGTCTAAAGTTTCATTAAAAACGTTTCATAAACAAAATTTTTATTGCATTTTAAATATTGAAATTTTCCAGAAAATCAGCTACCATTTTTTATTCCCATATTTTTGAAAAAAGTCTTCTATAATTTTTTTAATTTTTAAAAATTTTTTATATTTTTGAAAATAGGACATAATTTCCTACACGTTGATATATAATACGTATATCTTTTCTTTTCCATAGCCATGGCAAATTTTATTAAAATCGAGCTATTCGTTTAGAAGTTACAGATTTATTTCCACTTTTTTTTCAGATCCCCCACTGTGCGGCATTGGTCTCTGCAGGTTCGTTAAGATAACACAATAAGTATTATTTTACGAAAGTATTATTTTACGAAATTTTTTTGCTTGAAAAACAATAAAAACCATTGTGAAATATTAGGACATTATGACATTATGACAATATGACATGACAAGACCCCTAGTGAATTGACCAATTGTTTTTGTAATTTATGATGGGGCTGGGTCCTGCTGAAAGGATCATGGTTAATTTTAAAACAATGTCTTTTTATTGGGTTCACAACTTTCTCCCAAATGTAGGATTATCACACAATTGATCATGTTATTACTCCGTGCAGGGTACACTCTATGAACTACTTCCACTACATATTGAGATGACGTGTCACTGAACTAGAACTGAACTACTCCACTGACATTATTCTATATTGTAAACGTAATTCTGATATGGTTGTTACCTGCCTACTGGCGAAGAAATGCTTTTGATTTGTACTTGCATTATAAAGGCGACTAAAACTTTAAGCAATTAATATTTTTAAATTCTCAAATTATATCCAATTTCAACTTTTGGCAAACATTCCCCTTTCCACCAGTACTGATTGCTACTATTCACTAGTACTTCATACTGTTAAGCAAAGCGGCCGACTGTCAATCGTTCATTTACTGTGGACAGACTTTAGCTCACACATTCTCTCGCAAACACACACACTTACATTGTTGCATTTATGGATTTACATAATTGAATTTGTTATATTGTCACATTTCAAATGTAGATTTTTTAAGCTTTTCGAAATTCTAGCTGTTCTTGTTGTATTATTTTTAATCAAGTGCTACAACGCGTCGTTGTCAACAAACATCATCGTTCAACAAACCAGCTGCTGGTTATATGTTACTTAGATTTTTAAGGTTGATTTTGTTAAATTTCTGAACAAAAAACAAAAAAAATAAATAAACTGATGGTTATAGAACACATAATAGCAAAACATAATAATGTTGTTACTTATTGTTGCTGCTGCTGCTGCTGTAACAAGCTGTTGCTGAAAATGCTGATGATGGCGATGGGTTGGTTGAATGATGAATATGATGATGGTTTGTACAAATTGTTTGTTTTATAGAATACTTCAATAACAATTGATAGTTCCGGTGCGTTTGTCGCTCTTCATGTTGTTATTGTCGTCGTCGCCGTCCTCATCATCATTATCATCGTCATCGTAATATAATTCAAGTGTTGTTTGTTTTATTTTATTTAACACACAAACACACTTTTATCCAACAAACTTTTTGTTGTTGTATATACATACATGACCACTAGTTATTCATATTCCACGGCCTGGCTTGGTTTGTATGACATTCAACCGTCCAGCATGCGAGTTGTCCGTCACAAAAGTGTATAAAAGTGAGTGATTATCATAATTTGTTGTGTTGATTTGCTTTTTTTTAGACATCCATCCATTTATGCAGCCATTCAAGCGAGGGCGGGCATAGAAGTCGCTTCAAAAGAATAGCAAAACGTCTATTTTTTTGAATTCTTAAATCTTGTAAGGACTGAGATCGACAAATTTTTAACATACATATATGTTAATAAAAATTAAAAAACTAAACTTACAGCTTTGAACCTTTTTTTATTTGATTGAAATTATTGTTACAATTTACAAAAAAAAAATATATATATTTTTATAGTTCTAATCACTAATGATGAAATTTTGAACATTTTTCGAAAACTCTTCCATTATAGTTTTTATAGCTGACACCTTTCTTGTGATCTTCTATTCTCTTTTAACAAGAGCCCACTGGCCTTAGCTCCTGGCAGTTCTTGGTACTAATACCACATTATTGTTCTTGTACCACTGAAGACTTTTCTTACCATAGTGACAGGATGCCAAGACAGGCCAAAAATAAGTGGACACATTATGAAGTTTTATGAATGGAAGCAGCCTTTTTGTAAACATTCCTTGATGTAAATTTCGGTATTTAGACAGCCCTTTGTAACAAATGAGTGTCTTCTTTTGTCGCAACTGCATATTGCTTGCCAATTTTTTGTCTGCTTTTGGGTCCTAAACGTTTCTTCAACATTCTCTCGAGCATCAGCAACATACAATTTTTGACCAGGAAGTTGCGAAAAATCTGCCAGAACATACGTTTCGTCATCCATTATGCAGCAAGAATATTTTTTTTGACTTCAACTTCCGTGCTCTGTTTTTAGCAGAGTTCCTGTCAGGAACTTTTTTAAACTTGTATGTTTTTAAACCTGCATTAGCTTTATTTTTTCGTACCAAATAGTCCGAGCATTGAGCTAACCGGGCTGCTTTCCTACCGGATGTTTTGGGAGCTCTTTTAAAATGCTTTCGATTTATTGGCTTTAGAAACATCATGTGGACCATTCCTACTACCTGAACCAGGTTTTCTATCAACGGACAAGTTCTCCTGGTACTATTTAATAACATTTGAAACAGTTTGACGGCAGACCTTTGAATGCTTGGCCAACTTTTTGAAGGACCAAGTTGGGTTTTGTTGAAAATATTTTATAATTTTAGTACGTACTTGTTTCTGGTCACTCGTTTTATTCAGATTAACAACAAATGAATATAATTAACATTAAACATAATAACTGACATGTTTTACATGTTTTATCAACGGACAAGTTCTCCTGGTACTATTTAATAACATTTGAAACAGTTTGACGGCAGACCTTTGAATGCTTGGCCAACTTTTTGAAGGACCAAGTTGGGTTTTGTTGAAAATATTTTATAATTTTAGTACGTACTTGTTTCTGGTCACTCGTTTTATTCAGATTAACAACAAATGAATATAATTAACATTAAACATAATAACTGACATGTTTTACAAAGGTAACTTGATCAAAACGTAAATCAAATAATACCTGCGTTAAAAGTTTTAATGAAAAACGTGTGTTACGAATTTTACGATCTCAGTCCTTATGCTTTAACTGTAGACTCAAATCTCTCCTTTTCTTCTGATGTAGATAGATCAAATAGAAGTACAGATTAAGGTCTAAAGAAAGTGAGGAATATAGGAATAATTATTGTCACATTCGAGGTTGTCATAGAATCCAATCGTTATCGGTTTTCAAAACGACAAAAAAGGCACATTTGACTTATGAAATATAATGCAATTTTGTGTTTAATCGATACAGAATTTAATTATAGATCGAATATAAAACCGATAAAAATTTTCGATTTCACCAGACCAATGTACTTTTTCTGTCGTTTTCGAAACCGATTCCGACTAATATTTGATTCTATGACAACACCGATTTTATGGATTTTTGTATGGATAATGGTTTTGATTTTGTAGTCCAAATATCGACATTAACCAAACTAATCAAATAAAGTGGTTTTTAGTAAAGGTTAAAATTCAATAAAATAAGCTGTATGTGACATATTAAGGCTCAAATCCAACAGGTCAAATTTTCAAAGACTCTATCCCATAGATCGGATAAATTCGAGCAATGGTCTGGGTTATGTTGATTTTCAAGTCAGCATTGCAGCTTAGTGTCAAATCTTGGCAAACTAGATCGTACCACAATCACGAATCATTCATGCAGAAAGTCCATTGTAACGTTTGCTGTGTGGCGATTATCGACCTCCTGTACCAGTTTATATCATTCAATTCGGGTCAAAATAAATAAAAATCTGCTACAATATTTGATGAATCTACGCCTTCGTCGGCCGAATGGTAACTTTTTGTAGATGATGATGACGTTTCCACTGCCGAACAACAATTTTTCCGTTAATTTTTAAGTTACTTGAACACTGGTATATTATTTTGGGATCTTTCAATTCAAATCACTTCAATGTTTAAGTGTTTCATCTCTTCCGAACTCGCGTTCTCAAAACCACCAAATCATGCATTGTCTTAGTGAATCCTTTTCTTCAAAGAATTTGATTCCCAAACACTCAAAGGAGACATTTTCTTAGGGACGACATTATTGCTTTTGCTTTGTGAATATCCTGATTAGCTCTTCCTAAATATATTATCTCAAAACTCTTTATTAAATATTAAGTTTTATCTTTTCCAAACTGAATTCTTGGAAACTATTGAAAATTGAAATTGGCTTAGCGATACCACAACATATATTAGAGTCGGTTTCATTATAATCGATATTAAAAAGTTATGCCGATTGCATCTTAATCTTTCCATTCCCTGTGCGGAAAAAATACATATTTGGTCAATTCACAAGGTCTTCTATCATATCATATTGTCCTAATATTTTACAATGGTTTGGAATTGTTGTTATTACCTTTCAAGCTAAAAATGTCCTAAAATAATACTATCATATATGCTATGATTATTGGGTTATAGTAACCCACCAGCAGAAACCTGAGCTGAATGTCTAAGAGTCGGTTAAGCCGAGCCGCCGAGTCGTGAAATATTAGGACATTATGACCATATATCATGTAATATGGTCATAATGTCCTTGTTAAGCATGCTTCAAATCGAAACACTCCAATGAATAATTGCTCCATTGATTTCTATCATTATCAGAACTCGCTGTCTTTAAACCATGCAATTAAGCATTTGATAAATGAAACCAAATCTCTTGCCTTCGAAGCATGTGAATCTTAAATGGGGTCAACTGTGATTATTATTTATATTGCAACATTTTTAACTTTTTAAGTATTTAATCTTCTCAAAACCTATTATCCTATTAATATTGTGGAAACTAATGAGAAAGCACTCTTCCTAATTCTCAGACCAGAATTTTCCGAATATGTTTTATTAAAGTCACTTCTTTTTGGTATTTTCTAGTATTTCCGTATGTCAGCGTCTTTTTATGGTGCCATTGATTAGATTTACACTTATGAGCGGGTCAGCTTACAGAAGCTTGGGTGACATGTTGTAAATTTGTGGTACCTTGTTTTTCTTTGAACCCCTTATCACATTATTAATTTCTAGATTTGGTATGACTGTTGAGCTTTTGTGTTGCCATACTTACAAACAATGATAATAACCGCATGCTACTGATGGACGTGTTTATTAACATGACGAATGCTGCAGGCAGTCGTTACAGACTGTTAAATTGCAAATTCGTAACACTGTCCCCCACTTAAGCCTGTTCTTCCCGAATAGGCACAGACTCACCTCTCCAGTTGGCAGCTAGTCGTTTTAGATGTTCAACCTTAATTTCCGATATCGGTATTCCACATTTCCAAATTCAATAGACCATGTCGTCCAACCTCTTAACCACCCTATGTGGTCTCTTCCAGTAACTCTGTAGTTTGGAAAACAAACCTTTACCACGTTGTGGGCTACATCTGGCCTTCTCTTGGTCGCTGGTCATTTTAATTCGTATCCGAACGAATTCATGCATTCCTTTGCCGAATTCATTGGCAGTATCTTCCTCACAATTGTTTACTGCCTCTGCTGAAGCACATTCACCCAACCTGAAACCCGGCCTGAGGACCCTTTCACCTCCGTAAAGACCAAGCACTCCAACAGGAACTATTTCGTCGTTGGACTGTTCAACGAGGGCCTCCATCGTTACATGGCCACTTTTCACATCTGCTGTTTTCAACACCCATAAAGCATTGTCTACACAATCCTCCTCTTCCTCACGAATCCATACCCAATCCTCTCCCTCAGTGCTAGCTCTTTTTAAAGGTGGTTCTTGTAATGCTTGTTGATTCGACAGCGGTGAAACATATCTGGTTCGCTTTCTTGGTGCTCTACAGTTTCGCTGAATGTGACCATTTTTACCACAGGAACAATATATTTAATCATGTAGGGAAGAGTGAGGAAGCAAGTCCTTCAACTTCCCCTTTCGTCGACCAGAATATTCCCTGATGTTCTTTTGGAGATACCATTTAACTTGACAGTCACGTCATATATGTTAGACCTCAAAAGAACTTTACGGATTTCCCTCGCCAACATCCAAACGTTCATATGAAAGTTTGGATGAGAGGAGTGTATATGTGTGTGTGTGTGTTGTGTTTATGTTAAATGTTTGATTGCAATTGTAGATGCGAACGAATGAGTGAGTGTGTGTGAATATACTTATAGTTAGTACCCCATGCCCTGATGCCCCACTGTGCTTGTTTTGCTTTTGTTGCATGCCACAAAAATCACCACAATTTGTCAATAAATTCAAAAAACGATACAAACTCACACACACACACACGTGCATCCATAAACACTCCCGTACACAAAATACCACAAGAAAAATATATTGTAGAAGATGAGAACAACAATAACAACAACAACATCAGCAGCAACAGCAAAAAATCAACAACAAACTACAAAGCAATTGTACAATAAACTTTTTAGTGTTTTATATTCTTGCTTGTTGTTGATGTTGATGCTGTTTATAAAATTGTTTGTTGTACTAAAATGGAAATTTTGTTATTGTTATTGTTGTTGTTTTGAGATTTCATCAGATGCTGATTTTGTTTGTTTGTTGTTGTTGTTGTTTTTTTTTTTTATTACATACGCTGCTGACTGATATTGTTGCTGATGCTGATGATGTTGCTTCAACTGCTGATGGTTTGTTAAGTGAAATAATAAATATTGCTGTTGTTGTTATTGTTGTTGCTGCTGCTGGTAGTATTTACATACATCCATGTGACATAATAACCATCAGCAAGTAACTATTCACGTTTTTTTTTTTTTTTTGTCGAACAACGCTGACGCTGCTCGTAAAAGTAGTGGTGTGTCGGTTGTATTCATATAATCATGGTGATGTGATGTGATGTTAGTGATGTATCATAGAGGTCGTAGCTTTTTGTATTTTCTGCGTGGGTTGACAGTTATATGACACTTAATGACACATTATTGAGTTGTTACTTTAATGAATGATTTTGATAATATAATTTTCTTATTCGTTATAGTTTTGTTTTGGGTTTTATCTAAAAGAATTTATCTGGTTTAATAGCGTGTAATTTGTAGAGAAAGGAAATGTGATGAAATCTTGATAATTTAATAGGCAAGTGTTTTTGTATGTATAAATACTTTTAGCATAAGTTAAATTCTTACTTACTGACCCACTATCAAGAAGCCAGTTCTAATTAAAATGTTTATAGTTTAATATTAAATTCATCTCAGTTCATTTAAATTAATCGGAAACTGTTTTAATGTTAGGTTTTGTGGCCTCTTTAAAATTAGGTCAGACTTCAAGAGAAACCAAAGCGGTAATGGCAAACTGCTATTCAGTTTGGAAAATGGGGTTTGGCAACATTTTACAATAATGATCGGATATTATACCAAAATGATCAAGGTTCGGGATGTCAAATGCATGTTATACCTCCAATGATATGAGTACATTCATTTGTACATAAAGATCTTATTAGCAAAGTGGATGCCTCACTTGCAGTACGATGGGTAACCGTAATCTGCAATTTGACGTAGAGGAAAATAAGGACAGACTAAGGTTTAACTCACCAGAAAATAATGAACTGTCGTAATAGCAGATTTGTCTGATCATTAAGACATGTTTCTTAATCTGTATGATCGGTTTTTATGATGCACACGTCAAAAGTCGCAAAGATTACTTTGTAAAAAGTGGATTAGTAAGGGTGAATATCATTTCAACCTATTCAACTCAGAACAAATATCCACATATACAATGTCCGTGTGCAAATCATTCTATTCTGAAACTTGGTAAGTGAAATTATCAATTTCGTAACGATTCAAAAATATCGTTCAATGAACTCCAGCAGACAGACATGGTTTATATTCCTGCTGGAAATGGAAACAATTAAAAGAATGGGCGTTGAAGAAGGTAAATCATCATCGCTTGCCTTTCAAATATAGCCGAATTCTCATATAAAGATTCTCCCGATAATTTCGTTTTTATAAAGCGGGGAGTTTTATATATAAAGGAAGGACACAAAGGAAAACTCGACCGAATCTTCCATTTCAGATTAGCCAATTATATATAATGGAATTTTAAAGAAGAAGCAAGTTTGAATATTTTAAAATCATTCAAAAAAACTTTTCGCACAAAAAACTCTTTCATGTTTAAGATGACGATGCAAGATAGAATTGAAAAAAATCGACCATGTAATTGGGTTACTTAAAAAATAGGTTATCGGCCTGACTAGAAAGAAAATTCATTATATTACATTGCTGATATTTACTATACTTTTGTATATTTGTAATGTTTCCAAATTTAATAAAACATCAATCAATGTAGAAGTTGGAAAGAGAACTGTAGTGTAAGAGAACTAGTGTATCCATGACAGAGACTCTGGAAATAATATAACATACAAAAGTTGCTAAGAAATTACATGTAGATATTTGTCGTCTAAACAATAGCCAATTTTGCAGAGTACTTTGGCAACATATGGATTCCGAACCAAAAGAATTGCTTATCTTTTGAACCCAAGCACGAATCAAGCCAATTTCGGATACTCTGTTTCAGAGAGTTAAGGTCTGGACTATAAGCCGAGTGAGACGAAACTTCCTAACCACTTCTTGGCGGCATATTCTGGGCGATTTTCGGCAAATGCTCACTTCAAACGAATCAGTTACATTCGGTACAGGTTCCATATGATGGTCTGGTCAGATTTCACCAGCTCATAATAGAGAGGAACCTATTTCTACCACGAAATACAGAGCATTCGATACATATGATGTTGGTGTTGATTCGGCTGGTTGACGGGATTCACGCACAATCTCTTACGCTTCGGGTTATCGTAATACTTAGAACCAGTTTTCATAGCAAGTAATTAAATGGTTTTCTTTTATAGCGTTCAAACATCATTTCGGACATGCAAAATCGTATTTCAAGGTCTCTCGCCTTCAATTCGTGTGGTACCCAATTTCTCTGCTTTTGGATGAATACTGCTGCAAAATCATGAATACCAATGATTTTGCAAGCTCTGTTGAGTTTTATAACAATCTTCATGAAGTAAAGCCTCCAATTCTTGGTCTTCCAACTTTTTTGGCTGGCCTGGGCGATCTTTGTCCTTCGTGTCAAAATCACCACTACTGAACCGCACAAACCATCACTCGCTCGATGAAACCAATGGAACACATTCACCATAAGCTTTGGGGAGCAAGGATGTGCTTCAGCGTAAAATTTTCAAATTAAAGAAGCAAAGAAAACTTCCCGCATGTGACGCTTTGTTGGCATATCTTAATGTACATGATATGGATTGGTGAGCTCTTCAGCAATTTTCTACACAGATATACATTTACTTAGACTTTTAAGTTATTATCTTGTCATCATCACTTTTGTTTGGTTTTCCGGGATTCAACAAAAATTCTTCCATCTATTAGTTTATGCAGCCGCATTTCTAGCGAAATTTTTAGATCAATAAACTTACACGGTCCTCAATGGTCTTACATCGTCCCTTGTTTCTACAGCACCAATCCTATTTATCTTTCCGTTATGAGATTATTTCTACTTTCCTTACTACTTAGCTGCAGCTCCTTATCATAATCCAGTTTTCTCTAGATTATCTTGGATAGTATTAAGCCTAAATTTAATTAGATTTACATTACATTGTTAGGAATAGCAGTGACGTTGAACGAGCTGTCTACTCCTCTCTTGTTAGGAATGTCTAGAAGTCAAGGGCGTCATTTCTTAAGAATTGTCATGTGGAAAATTTGATTTTAAGTGTTATCCTAGGATTAGTTCATGCGAAAAAAGAGTTCATGCAATAACAAAATAAAATTTGCCAATTTTAGACTTTCTCCTTGGATTGCAATGGTGCCCATGGTTATATGTCGATACTTGTATAAAACCTGGGGGCTATTTTGAGGCCAGAGAAATGTCTATATTTCACTAAAGCATTTCATGAGGGAGCAGTATTTCAACGCCACTTTATCGATGTTGGCTTGTTGGTTTTCCAGAATATACTCTTGTAGTCTGAACTCTACAGAGTCTCCTGTACATTGTTTGAAGCTAAAATTCTTCATCAAAGGAATATGTTTGTATTTTCTTCAGCTTATGTTCATTACTGAACATTTGGTCGTTACAGAAATTCTTCGTTTTTGGTTTGAAAATCAACCAAAAAAGGCTCGTTTCTATTGGTCCAATGAAATGTCGACAACATTCGTTTATGGTGATGTCAAAGAATCAGGGAATACGGGATCTATAAATAGTAATCGACGAATCGACGATCCAAATCCAACTAAAGCTGTTTTCATAATCGACCCATTAAAACAATATGATATCTTCAGAGATATTCCACCATTTGATTGTTACTACGACATCCCATGGTTGTAGATCTTGGTGAAATTCCTCACCTTGATGTTATACTTCAAAGAAAAATATGAAGCGAAACCGGGGTTCCTGAAGTGCACGGATCTCATTCATGGTAAGAGTTCATTAATTTAAATTCGCAGTTGCCTAGTGTCTCATCTACTACAGCGGAGATCCAGTGAGCCCCAGGACTTTGTCCTATATGGATCATTGGAGGCCTCACTTCGGTGAGCTCGCTTTGGCTGTGGTTAAAACCCGAAGCTGCTAGAAGATCGTTAATTAAATGACTGATGTTTGTGCTAGTGGCAAATTTTGGCCAACCATTTGCATCTTCCTAACTGCTGTTGCTGACTTAACAGGGCCATTAGAAGTAGCAGATAGCAGTGCTAGGGAATAATTAAATTGGATTTGGTAACACCGATCCTTGTATAGTGAAAACAGGGCACTGGTTTACAATCAGCTAACGAGCCGGATTACATCCTACCTTACCCAAAACAGATTTACATCCGTGGAGGGAGGAGAACAGGGCACTGGCTCAGGGCAAGAGTAGTAGATATTTTTCTTGGCAGTAACACTCGGAAAAATTGGGGACAAGAGTAGATTCTAGAATTGCATCCTAGAATATTATAAGAGCAGGAACTAGTGGGCTGGAGTGGTAGGGTTCCGGTACGTGTCACCCGATAGTTCACGGAGCAACAGCAAACTGTTCTCAATAAAGAAGCATTCAAATTGTGGCTCAATAAATAGAATTAAGCTATAAAATACAAGAAAATAAACTGTGAAAAGAACCAAGATAAAGTGTTTTAAATTTTATGTTAAGGACCCTGGACTAGACTGAGCGCTACCCCAGCTTCAAACCCGGTGTAACCGGAGGTTCCTTACAAAGGGTATTGGAGTAATTTGAGTATTTTTCGAATTGATGTACCAATCTAGATTGCACTGTTTGGAGCAAACCAAGTATAGAATGCATTCGAAAGAAGTTCTGCAAACATTAGTTCAAAGTGTGTTGATTTCCATTAATTTCATAAATATATATTTCATTCCTATTTTTTCAAATCTGTTAAACTTACTACGATAATTTTATTTTAATCTGTTAAACAATTACATACTTAAATATTCCTTGGGGTGAGTGTAATTTCTATTTATTTAATTAAACAAACAAAACGAATTATACCACCTACAACTATTTACAAACCAAAATCAATAATTCTTTAACCATCAATAAATCCTTCAAAAGACACCTGATGTCAAAGGAAAATTGTTTTTTAAACACATTAAAACCCATACCACCCAATTAAACGCCCAGTGATTATTTTTAGTCAAACAATCGAAAAAAATATAATCAAATTATAAAACAATAAACAAAAATACTGGCCAACTTTAAGGATCTTATTCCAACACATACATACATACATATATTCAAACATGTACTTATGAGTTTATAATTAACACTAATTTGTGGCTTGGAAAAAAACAAACAATTTAGGTAAAATGATTAAAAAACCATTTGCTCCCTAACACCTCAAGCTAATTATAATTAATTATATTTTAGCTAAAGAAATGAGAGAAGAAAAAAAACACAAATTTGTTTTATTGAAAAACTTTCCTAATATAGCAGATATGTACATATTTCTTTTATACTATACTAAGGTTGTATAGAGTAATTTCCCCCTTCAATAAAACTCTAATAACACTAATGTGGTTGCTAAAGTCTTGAGAAATTTTGGTGATCTTTAGCAGCTGTTAAAGTGTTGAAAATTATATTTTAACAGCAAACAAATATTAAACAAAATGAACGAAAATTAGTAAGTTCTGTTGCTCTTCCTGACGTCCAATCCAATTTTCACACTTCAAATGTCATATTCAAACTTGACCACACACCATAAACATCAGATGAGAAATTTTCGATAATTCTTGGGAGGGGAGCCAGCAACTCATCAAAAAACGCACGCATTTACTTATTTCTTAATCATTATTATTATTTGCTGTTGTTACTTAAAGTCTTTTGTTTTTTTTTTACTTTAAGCATTTTATACCTGGACATCTTTTTAGCCAATTAATGTTTAATCATTTGTTTTATAAACGAATTTTTCTCAGGTTTGTCTAAAAAGCAACAGAACACGCAACCTTTGAATAACTAAATGAATAAGCGAAGGAACAAATGAAAGAGTGTGACCCCCATCAGTTGTAAATTTTTGTTTGAAAAGTTGAATGTTGTTGAAAAATTCATTCAATTCATACAAAAAAAAAAAGAAAAAAGAAACACAAATGTTCAAGTATTCATGAGTGTGTGAATGTGTGAGTTTTCCATCACATGTTATTGGAAATTATCCTTTCGTGACCTTTTGTTTTTTGCTATGGCATTTGGAAATTGTATAGTTAGTTATTGAGCACTAAGGGATTGAGTCTTTTGTTTCGTAGTTTAATTTCGTTAATTGGTAATGGTCATTTGTGTGTGCAATTTAATTGGTTTAATTTTCCTATTATACAAAAGAAGAAAAAAGTTGAAAATAAAATAAGAAAAAACCCTTACTCTAACATATGTTGCTTATAAGTATTAAATATGTATTGTATTTGCTTAAACTGACCACAATTTGTTACAATTTTTAATGGTCATAAATTAGCAAAGAACAGAACATATTTTGAATTATTATAGTTTTAAATGATTTAAATTGCTTAGAAGACATAAAAACAATGAACATTTTGGCAAGAGCATATGATTTCTCATACTTATTGGTTCACAGTAATATTTAGTTTTTTGATCATATGGCTTGTAAAAAAAATTATTAGAATTCTACTGTCCGGATTATAATGTAATTCATCAAGATGTTTGATCTTACAAACGTTACCATCTTTCTAAACTTTACAAAATTATATAAACACACAGAAAAACAAGAATTTTTTTTGGAAACCAAACGAAATTACTTGCGCACTCATCTAATTTGGTGCCACGTTTTAAAATTTCGGGTTTGAATACAGAAACCTTGTTTGTAGGTTGTTGACAACGCTGCACTAGTGTGTTCATCTCCGTTTAATAAATGATATTAAAGATTTGCCTTAAAACCTGCGAATATCATCTTCATGAGGAAACAATGCTTCTACCTGTGAAGGAACACAATGTCATGTTGAAGCAACAGTTCCTTCTGAGATGTCATTGGAGAAATCATACAAACTTATACTTGACATAGTTGGAGGCTTCCTTGAAACAGAGCAGCTTGTTCTTTACTGCTTCGAAGACATTTGTAGAGATGTCATAAATTCGGCGATACAGGATATGATATAAAAGTCGTAGGTTTCCTACCTAAGCGGACGTCGAGAAGATTCTGAGCTGTTCTGGTACAATTGAAGCCAGAACCTCAAAATAGTTTTTTTGCTGAGAGATATTTCCTTATGCAATAACTTGCAATGAAACAATTCCCATAGAAATTATTGTTGGGTGTTGTTTCATCTATATTGGGAGTTATTTCATCAAAAGCTTCGCTCAATTGAACTTTGGACGGGCTCAAATGTTTTCTCCTTTTGGATGTATGAAAATGCGGCCTCGCTAAATAATGATTTGTCGTCTTGCCAGGCGAAAAGATTTTCCGAAGTATTTCGAAACATATATTTGACAATTTGACAATTAGAATCTAAGCCATTACTAAAAATGGATTGATACACGCTTCAACAACCTATTGAAATGATTAAAATTCACTACAAAAATGGTGAAAATCTTGCAGTCACAGTTCGCAAAACTAAAGCATTTCTGGGTGGTCGTGAAGCACCTTGTCGGACCGCAATACAGAAATTGGTGGAAAAATTGGAGCTGTTGGGACTAGTTAGTGATGTGAAGAATAAAACCCGTGTACGTCGCTTAAGAACAACTGAGAATATTGCTGCTGTAGCCCAAAGTGTTGAAGAAAATCCAGGTTTGTCCATTCCTCGTCGTTCTTTGGAATTGGGCATTCCACAAACGTTTACTTTCAACAAGACGGCGCGGGAAATGTTTCCGAACCGTGATCACAGTTGGCCACCGAGATCATGTGATGTAATACCTTGCGACTTCTTCATTTAAGGCTACGTGAAAGATAACAGCCCAGCGTCGATTCAAGACCTCAAAGATAGAATTCGTGAGGCTATCGAGGATATAGGGCAGCCACTTTGCGATTTGGTTATGGAAAATTTCATGAAAAGGATATGGTCCTGTAAGCGTGGTTTTTGATTTGGCTGATGTTGTTTTTCATTATTAACGGCATACCTTCCTCTTTATTATGAAATAAACATCCGATCATTTATCTCAAAAAATGCCATTTTTCTTTGAATACCAAAATAACACCTCTTGTTGGAAAACCCTGCATGTGGTAAAATAAAGCATTATCGGGCGAAGCCGGTTTTTCATAAACCCAAGAAGAGGAAACTTTGAAGGCAGCCTTTGGTTTGTTCTTTAACATTTTGTTAGGAGATCCCATTTTGTAAGCACCTTCTTTATTCCAAACAAGATGACTCCAAAACTTGCTTTTTAAAAGTATCAATTACTTCTAGATATTGGAAAACAATCGCATTGTAGCTAATTTTCCTTATAAAAAAAGAAGTCATTGACATACCACATCAAGACTTTACGCTACCAAGTCGATGTTATGAGTGCTTAAAAACTTACTTTTTTGAACCGATCTGTGTGAGCTTCCAATGCCGTTGTGATCAATGATCAATGAAACTTGCTCATCTAAAGCGTTGACGACCATTTACATCTTACTAAGAAATAGCAATACATCCGACTGACTCTTTATTTCGGACTCGTATTACGATCCACTCTTTCTCCTTTGAAGTAGAGCGATTAATTTAATTTAGCATTTTTTTGGACGATTCGACACATATATTTTTCATGTTTTTTTGGCGAAAAATCAATTGCTGCCACAAGTATAAAATAGAATTGGAAAACTAAGACAGGATGGTCATGAATGATGCATTATAACTCGAAAAAGTTTAATCTGTCCTCTGCTGTGGAGATATTTTATATTAACAGTTCATCAAAAGTGATCGCACCACAATGTTTTATATTTTTTATCAAGATATCTGAAACGAAACCACTTGATGCAGGACGTGAAGTGTAAACGTAGACTGCGTATTTTATTTTTGAGATGTGAGAATAGAAAGTATTCACTGGGTGTTAAATCCGGGCTGAACAATGGATGATCCATTTAAGTTATCAAAAATGGATATGATCTCCATTCTTTGTTTATTCGTGTTACACAGCACAAAAGCTTCCTGCTGTTCATTTCAGAATTCCAAAATTATTCGCCTAAAACGATCGTACAAATGGAAGTCTTTTAAATCAATACGATAATGTTTTTTTCAAAATATATTCAAGCCGAAAGACAAAAGTCTTTTTTATACAGGGTTTTCCAACAAGAGGTGTTATTTTGGTATTCAAAGAAAAATGGGATTTTTTGAGATAAATTATCGGATGTTTATTTCATTATAAAGAGGAAGGTAAGCCGGTAATAATGAAAAATAACATCAGCCAAACGGCCACCACGCTTACAGGACCATATCCTTTTCATGAAATTTTCCATAACCAAATCGCAAGGTGGCTGTCCTATGTCCTCGATAGCCTCACGAATTCTATATTTGATGTGTTGAATCGACGATGGGCTGTTGGCGTAGACCTTATCTTTCACGTGACCCCAAAGTAAGCAGTCGCAAGGTGTTAAATCACAAGATCGCGGTGGCCAATTGTGATCAGCTCTTCGAGAGATAACACGGTCCGGAAACTTTTCCCGTAAAAGAGCAATGGTTTCGTTGCTTGTGTGGCTCATAGCGCCGTCCGACCAAAATACGGTATAATGACGTTTGTGGAATGCCCAATTCCAAAGAACGACGAGGAATGGACAAACCTGGGTTTTCTTCAACACTTTGGGTTACAGCAGCAATATTCTCAGTTGTTCTTGAGCGACGTTTTATTCTTCACATCACTAACTTGTCCCAACAGCTCGAATTTCTCCACCAATTTCTGTATTCCGGTCCGACAACGTGCTTCACGACGACCCAAAAATGCTTTAGTTGTGCGAACTGTGACTGTATGATTTTCACCATTTTTGTAGTGAATTTTAATAATATCAATGCGTTGTTCGAGCGGAAATACATATTTATTATATGAGAGTGAAACTGTTATACATCAGCATAAGTAAAATTCACTTTAAATCACATGCCTTCTTATCACCCAATATCAGTTGTCGCACAGCTTTTCTGGCACAACAACTTATTAAGGACGACCGTTACGATATTCATGCGGGTGAACAATGACAACGATTCAGTTAACTTTAGGAAAACCAGCGATACACGGTGACCTGTAATAATAATCAATGGATAGCGTTATGGAAATTTGTCTCGAAAATCACATAAAATTACACAGAGAAAACAGTTTCGTAATAGCAACCGAATTTGTTGTCAATCGAATGCTTCTGCCTTAGTGATATAATTTTACAGTTGTGGGAAAAAAATTTTAGAAGTGGTAAAAAAAGTTCGGTTGCTTCAACCAAAATTATTCTTTATCCACTGATTTTCTGTTGCTAGAACCAAAAAATTCTATGTGTGCAACCGAATCATTCAATTGGCAACAAATTCAGTTGCTATTACGAATCTGTAGAATTTCGGTTGAATCTACCAAACCTTCATTATCTGAAATTTTGTAGTCACAACAATAAAATTCAGTTTCTAAGGTAGAAACATTCGATTGACAATAAATTCAGTTGCTATCTCGAATCACTTTTTTCTGTGTATAGAATGAATGCACGAGCAGCTTATGTCCGAAACTATTTTTTTTTTTAAGACAAATCTGTCCAGTTGTATAAAAATTAACGATACTGGCATACGAATTTTCGTAAACTCAGAAATGCTGCGCCATCATATCTTATGGTACTAGTAAAAACTCTTGTATTTTAATCCACAACAACTGGTGGAATTAAGTTTGTTTATCTACGAGCAATATAAATATATACATATAAATTTAAATACAAAAGTAATTGAAGATGTAGCAAATCGACTCTAAAGGTGAAAATGACTTAAAAAACTAATCAAAATAGGATAATTACACTTGAAAACCAAATGTTATTTTCCAACATTTAAGTTTGTATTTAAATCCACTAACGACTTTTATATACATTTTCATAAGATAATAAAGTCCAGAAAAAGAAACCATCATATTATTTCAGTAAGTAATAACAATAATAATTACATTTATGTAGTGTTTAATGCTATTACACACCATTTTTGTTGTCTTCTTTTTCAAATTATGCAAATTTTCCAAAATAAAAAATATAAAATAAAAATTACATACATACAAACCTCCCTTAATCCAACTGCCAGCCAGTTATAGACTGACATCTCATATAAACTGGCCTTTAGGTATTTATTTAATAGTATAACAAACCATAAATGTCCTCTTTAACATCTATTAACAAAATAACAAACTTGAAATCCCAACAAACCCACCCAACACTTGTTACCCCTGGTATGAAGCGGGAAGTTAAATAAAGTTTTAAACACCAAATTTGAAAATGTTTCATAAAAAAAGTTTTTTTTTTAAGCTCTATGTAAAAATGAATTTTTAATTTATTTGCTGTAATACCCAACACACACACTATACGTTTTCATCCTCTTTTTTTTAAAAAAAAAAAAGTCCCTGCTATGAAATATTATTAAAAATACAAATATCTTATAGTGAACGTTGAAAAACGAGAAACCAGCACCAAAATGAGAAATAAAAGTATCACGGCTTATATTTTGTATTTCATTATTATGAATATTAGCTGAGTTTTTTTTTCTGTTTGTTTGTTGTTATTCTTGCCATATGAATTTTATTTAATATGAAATAAGATTTTAAAAAATTGTTTATTGGTTGAGGGGAGGAGTGTTTTCGTAGGATTAGACATTACCAAACTTCAGGGATTTAAAAGAAAATGTGCTGTTTATAAGAAAAAAGTCGAAGTTTTTTAATTAAAATAGTTCTTTTTATAAATTATACTTTGAACAAAAAAGTTAAGTATTTTTTTAAGGTAAACAAATTGGGGGGAAAAAATTCGCGGTAAAACATATTTTTCCCGATTTTGACCAGATTTTGACCAATTGTAGGTCCGACTCATATACGTCGTTGCAAAGGTCTTTAAAATATCTATTATTGGATATCCTTATTGTCTATATTAATGACTTAGTAATCCAGATCTAGATCAAAAATAGGCAAAAACTGAGGTTGTCCAGGTTTTTTCCTTATATTTCTGCCATTTGTAGGCCGATTTTCAAGATTTTAAATAGCAACTGAACTGGAAGAATTCCCGATATATTGATGTATCAGTCATGCTTGGAAGTTATTAAGGGGATTTGGAAAGTTGATTTCAACCGACAGACAGACGGAGGTGGCTATATCGTATTTGCTATCTATAACGATCCAGAATATATATACTTTGTGTATTATGAACAAAGTTTATCCTTCACTTGCAATGCCTTTCTTCTCCACTTCAGCAGTGAAGATAGTCCATATCTGTTGATATTTAGATCTGCTTAGGTCAGAATCAGCATATCTATACACAACTGGGAGTATTTTGGTCAGTAAAGCTTTATGCAGAGTTTTTACATTTCATGCCCTTCTAAGTTACATGCTTTTGAAATGGATAAGTAGTAAAATACTACACAGAGAAAACAGATTCGTATTAGCCACCGAATTTGTTGTCATTTGAATGATTTAGTTGCTCACAACGAATTTTTGGATTCTTGCAACAGAAAATCAGTGCACAAAGTAGAATTTGGGTTGAACTAAACTTTTGTTACCACTTTTCAAATTGTATAGCCACAACTGTAAAATTTCGGTCACTAAGGCAGAATCGTTCGATTGGCAACAAATTCGGTTGCTATTAGAATCTGTTTTCTCTGTATACTTTTGACTTACAGAATCTTTTGGGAATACAATTTTTCATATAGAGATGGTCGTACATCACTGCTGGAGATATACATATGATTCAACATTAATTCTGAACATTCAATATATAGAACCTTACGATAACCTCAGCTAATTTTACTCTGTTTCAAAGTACAACGAACAAGAATGGTAGAATTTGTTGTTAAACCTTTGACGACCATGGGGACACCGGTGTCCCAACACAACAATATTGAAAAAGCATTGTTATTAGCATTGTTTATAAGTATGGCAGCACTAAATGTTTAAGCTGGTAACATTGACATCGAAAGCTCTAGAATTTGAATATACTAGTTTGTCAGAGGTTGCAATTGTGAGTTGAGTTTATCATATGGGCTGTTAGAGTTTACATCAACTGTATTGTACATTTGAGTTTGTACATTATAAAGTGTGTGTGCATTTCTGCGAATTGATAAACGTGTATAAAGACACTGAGTGACAATTTTAAACTGCTTTTATTTGCCATCAAATATATCCGGTTTATTTAAAGGAAATAAACCAACGTTTAAAAATGTTATAACGTAACAATACGTTTCGGGACCATTATCTGTAATTTTGGTATCATATCTAAATAAGCTCTTTCCTCCAGAGCAGAGCAACAAACAATAATGTATTACAATATACTCCTTCAGTGAATGATCTTTGGAGCTAGCAACCAACACTCTTTAATAACCTGCTTAAGGGAATAAAGAACGAATGTTGCCTCCTTTCATCCCATAACATTTTGTTTCATCGATACTTATGTGGAAAATGAGATCCATGGACAAACACCATTACAGACGCGATCGTTCAACTTGGTGCCTCTTACCAAACATACCATTTATCAAGCATCTCGGGATGGTATCAAATACATAGAGAAATAGTCGTGCATCACTGTTGGAGAGTTCACACACATTCACAGAACAGCAATACTTAGAACCTTACGATGAGTTCAGCTACTTTCACTTTACAACAAGAATGGTCAAATTCATTTTGGTAGGGAAGGAATATCCCTATCAAATACATTGCTATTAAGTGTTGCTGAATATTTAGCTTCATCTGAGAGTGTAGTACAAACAGCACCAGTAACACTTTTCCGGGCCATTATTTGGAACTTTAATAGGATTTCCAAGGAGCTCCCTTTCTCAAATTGATAAAGTTAAACATCTTTAGATCCCAACTCTATCCAATGGTCTTCTAAAAGGAGTAGAGAGCAACTGTTGCCTTCTTCTTATATGCAGGGTTTCTAATTTCGCGGAATTTTTCCATTTCAGGGAAATATTAAAAAATCTGGATTTCCAGGGAATTTTCTTTTATTAATCAAAATCTGAATAAGTTAAATCTGGGAAAAATTAGCTTCGAAAGAGAACTTTTTCAAATCAATTAAAACCAGTATTAATGTCATAAAATATACACATAGAACGGAAGGATAGAGAAATGCAAATGGAAAAAATTACTCTCTCGATATTTTATACTGTAGATATCTATTTGTTGCAATTACGGGCATATGTCGATTTACTAGAAAAGTTAATTTTTCTGGTTTAAATAAATGTTTTTTCTGTTTTTGCCACACACTGCAAATAGTTTTGTTTGTGATAACCGGATTTATGTTTAATCAATTGATTCAGTCTAATTAACCGAATCTTTTCATTGTGGCTGATAATTTTCAGTTGGGGTGTCAAAATTTCGGTTATTTAAATCGTAATTTCTTTTGGTAGTATCGAACAAATCTACACGCAGAAAAAAATATAATTGGGCATTGTAACTGTAACCATTGCAACATTTGAGCATTGTTACTGTAACCATTTCAAAATTGTTAACAATATTATAGTCACAGTAACTATATATATGATTGTGGTAACAATAATATGGTTAATTTACGATTCACATAAATAAATATTTCAACCATATATATGGTCACAGAAAACATATATATGTTTGTGACAGCCATTTATATGATGAAGGATTTACCATATTATGTTGCTCTTATAACATAATCTGAGAACAACATATTATGATAAAATTATTCATCATATAAATGGTTGTCACAAACATATATATGTTTTCTGTTGAAATATTTATGTGAATCGTAAATTAACCATATTAACCATATTATTATAAAAATTTTGAAATGGTTACAGTAACAATGCACAGATCTTGAAATGGTTACAGTAACAATGCCCAACTATATTTTTTTTCTGCGTGTATGGATATAATCGAATCATAGATTTGCAACAAATCACAACAATTCTTTTTTATATGTTCAGAAATAATACAGTAACTTTTAGAATAAAACTTAAAAAGAACTTCCCGGGAAAATTTTCTTGATTAGCAACCCTTGTTCCATGTCATTTAGTTTAAACCCCAACTTAGTGTCTAGAATTATTCCAAGATATTTGGCTCTATCGGTAAGATTGATCTCGTTGTTGCCCAAGACGATGGATTGGAAGTTATGAACAAAGTTCCTAGGACAGATGTACTAACGGGGATGTTATATGTCCTTTATTGTTAAAATTAACTTTTAGTTAAGCGCAATAGAGCTGTCTGGTAAAACACAAAACTGAAACACCCTGCACATCCTATAGATCAGTATCGAATCTATCCATACATTCATTAAATGCGTACTAATGCCCATGTATCACTAATGTAGTCATAAGTACATTCTAAAGGGTGTGTTTTTAAGTCAGATATAAAAGGTTAACTGTCTACAGACTCCATTACATACAGAAAAATGCACCGTTTGGTGCGGTTTACACGCTGGTGGCATCATCGGACGTTAATTCAGACCAGATGATGTTGATTTTTTGTTTGAAAATATGAATGACATTGACCCGGGCGAGATGTGATTTCAACATTATGGCGCTACGTGCCATACGGCGATTTATTGAAATAAACATTTTGGGATAATTTGATTTCGAGAAATGGAGCTGTGAATTGGCCTCCAAGGTTGTGATATTTAATACCTCTCGGATATTTGCTGTGGGTCCACGAGAAGGCATTGGTTTGTGCTGATAAAACAGCAACAATTGATGCCTTGGAGGCCAACATTTTTCAGCAGTGCTCGAAAAAGTGGCGTAAAATTGGATGTCCAGAATGCGCTTTGCCAAGAACAACCGCATTTGCCATATGCGCGAAATCATTTTCAAATGTTAATGCCATGTATTTAACTTTGGTATAAAACATTTTTTTCGATTAAAATTTACTTGCTTGTGTTATTTTTTACAAAGTAAAGTTTAAAAAACAACCTTTATTATTTTATAATTTTATAAGAAAGTTATGCTAATTTACAGGCGATGCCTTGAGGAAGCGCTTCGTAGTATTCTGTAAACGGGTATTTACACACCTTTTGCATGGCTTCATTTGCTATTTCGAGACATTCTCCCACATTGAAGAATCCTGAAAATATGTCTAAATACACTAAGGATTCTTTCTTTAAGGATGAAAGAAAATATAAAGAGTACACTGAGATCAGTTCAAAATCAAATCCAATATAAAATGTTCACTTAAGTGATCGACATCAGCTTATATTGAAGTCAATGAAAAATTGGTATTATTAAAACAAATTTCCTTTGTTGTTACCTTTTTGCTTACCCAATAAATTATATATTCCAACGTGTTTGTGTTGCTTCTATCCAAAACTGTCATAAAACATACATCCTTTGGCATTTACAATTATTTTGTTAGTGTTTGTTACAATGTCAACATTTTTCATAATTTCTCATTTTCATTCTACACAATTGTTTGTCCACAGATGCATGCAGCCTTTTAGGGGTGGTTGCTGTTTTCTGTTCCATACTTTTCAAATCTTCCTCACAGTTTTTGTACTGCATTCATTACAGTTTTTTTTTTTTTTTTTTTTATACATATTTTTTTAAATCTCTAGTTTTGTTATTCTTATTTTTGAAGTTTTGTTATGCTAAAATAAAAATATAATACATATTAACATATTTTTATTTTAATGGTTTAATCCTACGCATATGTGTCTCTGTAAGCATCAACGCGAATGTGTTTGTATGATATTTTTATATTTTAATAATACCGGATTATAGGGTGTCAAAGTTATTAAAAAAGTGGTAAAAAATTTTTTTCTGCTGGTATTTAAAGTATTAACAATATTCTGGTATCTTTTCACATGTGACATGGAACAAAAAAAGAGAAAGTTTTGTAAAAAAAAAACACAGAGATTCCTAGAATTTTGTTGTGGGTTTGAAGGGGGTTTTTATTTGGATGGGTTTAGTGGAAAAATTATTATATTAAAATTTTCCAAATTAAAATTTTTGGAACCTGTTTTAATAAGACTTATTCCATCACTGAAGCAGATTCTGTCAATGCTATGGAAATGGTTAAACAGCTTGATGGTAGATCCGAGCCTAGTTTAAATATGGAATGCTAGACAATGACATGGAAATAAAACTAAAAGAATGTCGTACGTTTGAGCATTTCTGTTGGTTTAATTCAGTTGATTTCACTAATAAGTTTCGGATTTTTCATAGCAAAGTTTCTTTTCTTCTTCTATGGAATCTCAGTAGACAATTTTCGTGTAAAGTAAATCAAAATTTTCCACTACATTATATTTATCGCACATCTAAGACTAACAACTTCTAGCATAATTCTCAATTTGGTTTTAGTCTTTTTCATTTTCATAATTTACTAAATAATTTTAAATTTATCACTAGTGTTCACCCTTAAAATTTAAATTATCCATAAAAGTCAACATGGTAACAACAACAACAACAAAATAACTAACGATAAAATTACATTAAATATTTAAACATTTCATTTTGCGAAACGAACAGAGAAAAGAAACCAAGACAAATAAGGAAATGAAAACGGAATCAGTGACGAAAGCAACAACAAACATTTAAAACGGAATCTTAATTTAAGGGAGGTGGTACAGAAATTTGATAATGATGACGAATGCGAGAATACGAAAGCGATACGACTACATTTGGGTATCAAACAAAATAAATGAAGGCAGGAACTAAAGTCATTGGAGGTGGTGGTAGACAATGTCAGTGTACAATAAGGAGCAGCTTGGCACAGCAACATCATCACCAGACAATGTCTGGTGATAACAATTCAAGCGTAAGCAACTACAGCATGAACGAGATATGAACGAGAACAACAAAAAAAAAAATAACAGGAGAAATTGTCGTGTGGCATGTGATTAATGATTGTCAAACAAATTTGAAAATTACGAAAAAGTGAAGGGAACTGCCAACCAACACAAAAAAAAAATAAATAAAAGATTGTGTATGAGTTTGTGTGTTTCTTTAAAGGGAAATTTGATAAAAGATTTTAAAAATTTATGTAAATAAATGTTTGTCAAAAAAACAATACAGAAACTTGTTTAACACCTGCACCAAAACAGTGCTTGCTTTTGGTGTTGGCTGGTGCTGATGATGATAAAAGAAATGTTAGAGATAGGTACTGATTTTTGGCAAAACAATTAAAGTCAAACATAATTGTACTCTATTTAAATAAAATTCTTAATATTTTAAAGAATTCTATTTAGCTCAGTATAATTTTGTTTAATAATTTTAAAGTAATTTAGACATTTGACAAATTCGAATGCATTTTCTACCCCGCTACTGGAGTCATTAGTAATCAGTAATTTTGTCCAAGATCTACTGTAAACATCGTATTTAACTCACCATTATTGCTACTTCTATTTAAATAGAAATAAAATAAAGATATTTTAAATTCATTGAGTGAATTATCTAGTAAACAATTCCACATGTAACTAATATTTTATATACTGGAAATTTTCATATGTCTACAGCTAACATTAAATATATTGTTACGTTTTAACCTTTTTAAAACGTTGGTTTATTTCCTTTAAATAAACCGGATACTTTTGATTGCAAATAAAAGCTGTTTTAGTAGTTTAAAATTTGTAACAACTCTTTATTTATTTAAAATGTACAACAACAACAGTTCAAATAGTCACTCAATGTTTTTATACACACACACTTTATAATGTACAAACTCAAATGTATACGACAGTTGATGTTAACTCTAACAGCGCCGATGATCAACTCACTCACGACTGCAACCTCTGTCACTATTTATACACGCGTCATCTTTCGTGAATCTTCTTCAGTGCTCTTAATGAACAAACTGGTATGTTCGAATTCTAGAGCTTTCGATGTCAATGTTAGCTGCTTAAAAATTTAGTATTGCCATACTTAAAAACAATGCTAATAACCGCATGCTATCAACATGATAAGTTGATAAGTAGAAGCTTCTACTGATGGACGTATTTATAAACATGATGAACGCTGCAGGCAGTCGTTACAGACTGTTAAATTCAAATCGCTATTGCAAATTCGTAACAATATATATTTTCCCGTAGTTCCTTTTAGGAGAATAGGGCCTTAACAAAGGTTTTCCATCTTGGTTTATCGTTATCAATATGTTTGATTTCGCTCCAGGATACACCAGCCTCCGCTGCATACATTTCCACTAGTTAGTCTGTGCCAGGTTTTGGATGGGTGACCCCTCCGTCGGCTTCCTTGAGGTGTCCATTCGATACCTTGTCTCTTTACATCATCTTGTGGTTTGCGTAGGGTATGTCCAAGCCAAGGACATTTACGTCATTTAATTTCTATACGAATCGGTGTCTGCCGCGTCCGTTCTACGCAGACAATGATTCATAAAAGCTAGCATTGTTTACAATTCGCGATTGGATTGGTTCCACGTTTCACATGCGTAGAGTAGGATAGGCTTTATATTAGCATTAAAAATTTTTATTTTTGTGTCTCTGGATATGGTTGTGGACTGGCAAACATAAGAAAGCACGCCGAATGCAGCCTTAGCTTTACATAAACATGACTTTATATATTCACTGGAACCGCCAGAACTGGAGATAATACTCCCGAGATATGTGAAGGAGGTTACTAATTCCATTTCAGCACCGTACAAAGCAAAATACGCATTCCACGCAATATTTACGCTCATAGCTTTTGTTTTGCAGAGCTAACATTGGTTTGACATAACTATTTAATTAATATATCCTGCACTTTATTCTAAACTAAAAACTTCAATCAATAAAAAAAAACTTCGTCAAAAGGTTCCATTGCATCATCTTTAAATTCTATAAGCACAAGGATACGAATATTCCGGAGTTATTTGGCATTCTTATCTCAAGTTGTAAAGTAAAACACTGTGGTTTCAAGTATCAACATGTGAAAATCGATATAACATAACGTCCCTTATTAAAACAACTTTCGGACAACAATTGGATAAATGTCAATGATAGGAATACAGCTAGAAGAAAAATATTGACGTGGAGCCAGATCGAGCTTCTAATGAAACCTGTCATTTCTGTATGTGGTTATAATTAACCGTCAAATAATCTTTATAACAACATTCGAAAGATATGGCATAGAAACTTTCAATATTTATCTACTCATACCAGTATCTACTGAAAAACTTTGATTTAAACACATAAACAAGGAGACAGTCAATCAAACTATCAGTCCATTAATGAAAACATTTCACTTTAAAAATAAAGCAAATATATTGTACATCCATAATGAAGGACTGATGTAACTTTTATAGAGAGCATATTCTAAACCTAGAAGGTAGCTATTCTAAGAAGCGTCACATATACGTAGATATTACTGTGTTTCCAAATCCATATGATTCTTTAAAATTACTTGGCTATCTTGTAAACAAACCTTTCTCCAACTCTCCAATAGATAACTTCTGGTGCGTAAAATAACTACTTTCTAAAGTACAGTATAAAATAAATGTTTAAAGTGACAACACTCTAGGTTACATAGGAACACTAAAGTGACAATTGACTTCACGCTAGGTTACATTAGATGTTAATATACTTAAGCATAGTGACATCACATGGAGCCTAGCGTGAGTGCTATTGTCACTGCTTAGGACAGATAGTTATATAACTAGTTGTCTCCCTAAACGATAGATCAAATCACTAGTTGGACACAGTCTCAGGCGTATGTTAAATGTGATGTTCTCGTTCAGTTGAAATGCTTATTGCCGCAGCCACTTCACGTGCACTTATCCTCCATTTCAATGGATTATTGGTCGAACGAATAATCCAAAACGACCACAACAGATTTCAGCAAACATCGTTTTTACTATTGAACATGAAATTGATTTGATCTCTATTCAACTTCTACAATTTGGTTATTTGGGGTTTCCAAGTTTGGACTTCATTCCAGCATATCATTTTCACTCAAGCTCTCCATAATATCGACAATTAAGCCTTCCTGTTTATAAGTAATGATTCGAAAATAAAAATAGAATGCTTAGCAAGTTGTATATTACATATTTATGTGGAGTATAACTTTCATTGAAATAGAGCTTTACTTTTGGTATTTCAATATTAATTTTGTGTTCAGTATCTGCAAGTAGAGATGTGTAAAGATCTCTATCATTAAATGTCCATGTTATTGCTTTCTGCTGGGTCGTTACTTATTTATTTAATACTAAATCTAAAGATTTAGGTCTATGAAATGTTATTGAAAGACAATAGCAAATTTGCCTATACGATTTTTGGTTCATAAAATGGAATAGGAAACATAATTTTTTGAGGAGAGGCAATAAAAATGTAATATGCTCTGGATGCTCTTAAAGTTGTTATAACCATAAAATATCCAAGCCAAAATTAAGCACAGAAACTCAAATTATTTGAGCATTACTATTATTGTTCTTCGTTTACTATACTGCTTCCTATGAATGATTATTGGGATTAAATGTTTCCCACTTAAGGTAGGGTCACACACGGCAAATATTTACTCAAAAAAGCGTAACCAATTTTTTTAGCACAAATTTGTTTGACGTTGTTTAAAATAAAATAAAACTAAATATTTTTTTTTTAATCATCCAAAATAAGATACGTTTAGGAAATAAATAAAAGAATTCAAATATATTTTATTTAGTGGTTACGTCTTTTTCGTCAAATATTTTAATTCTTTATCAAACATTGCACTGTAAAGCATTATGAGCACTTGAATGCGAAACACAAAAATGGTCCATTGTTTCTACCTCCTATCTACTCTTAAAGGGGTTCTGTTGATGGGCCAGATATAGAGAAGACGAGCTTTGTACTTAATAGTTTTAAAACAGGTACAGAGGATGGATTCGCTGGCTTAAATGTGAACCATAATTTTCAAAAGGTTTTGCCCGAATGCTATTACCAGGCATGTTCTGGAATGTTGGCGGTATGATTGTAATTCAGTTTATTCAAAAGACAATTAGATTGTTGTAGTGTCCGATAGAGAGAGAAACTGTCCATTAGTATAGCTGTCTATATTGATTAGGTTGAAATATTATATATTTTGTATATTGTGAAGACTCTTAGATCGTTGTAGTATAGATAAACAGAGAAAGGGTATGTCCTGCTTAGGACATACACATGTTAAAATAGTTAGTCGCGTAGCTAGTTATATAACCAGTTGTCACCCTAAATAAGTAAAAGCACTAGTTCCGGACAGTTTCTTAGAACTGATGGGAACTGTATGATAAATATATCAACACAATTTTGAACTCTCTAGATTACTTAGAGACACTTAAGTGACAATTGTCTTCAAGCTCGATTACGTAGTACATATAAAGTAACCAATTGACTTCTTTCAGCACTACAAAAAGCACATACGTGTCAACTGACCCAAAATATATAAATTGGAGTCAGCCAAGTGGTTAGACATTAGTGACAATTACTGTTTATAAGGGATACATTGAATACATGCTTAACTGCTGTGGTATAACTGAATGTGCCAATAAATGAATGACAAAATAGACAGGGGCAGCAATGTAAATCGGCTCCAACTATTATATTACAAAATAATATCATACTAAATAGTACACAGAGAAAACAGATTCGTAATAGCAATCGAATTTGTTGACAATCGATTTTTTTTAAACAAACAAAAACTGCGAAGCGTTTTGCTTGTCTGCAGATACATCCAGAGTCTCTGGCGGGAATCGAACCCGCAACCCCCAGATTGATTGTCCAGCTCACTATCGTGTAGTCTATGGGGGCACGTGTAGTCTATTTGGTTGCACACATACAATTTTTCGGTTCTATCAACAGAAATTCAGTTGATAAAGAAGAATTTCGGTTGAGGCAACCAAACTTTAATTACTCCTTTTGAAATTTTGTAGCCACAACTGTAAAATTCGGTCACTAAGGTACAATCATTCGATTGGCAACAAATTCGGTTGTTATCACGAATCAGTTTTCTGTGTGCAGTACTTTGCATTGAGAAGGTTATTGGTTCAACTCTAATCGATGATCTAAACCTGAGTCATTTCTCTTAAACTAATCATGTTTGAGAATGGTATTCATAAGTAAAACTGACAAGTAACAACTACTTACTGATAATTTTATACTTTTAAAATGGTAGCATAGAGGCAATTATATATGATGACATAACACTGATTAGTCGCTTAAAATGGCTGTAATTAAACGTAATAAAAATACAAGCTTCTTTTTTTTTTTGATATTTTTAATAATATTTTTTTATTATTATTCTTTTTTATTCTTCATTTTCTCATTATTTTCAATTAAGTGGTATTTTTAAATCTTAAATCATTCACGTTTTACTTTTTTATAATTAATTTATTACAATTTTTGAAAATTCTTTTAGGTTTAAGATTGATTTTGTTGTTTTGTTTTTCTTTAATTATTATTTACTTAGCAATTATTTTACACATTAAGCAATTAATGACTTATAATTTATTTATTTATTTTACTTTATTTATCTTTTGGTAATGAAATTATGATAGATTTTAAGATTATTTTTTGTTTATAATTTTTAATACATATTTTTTGTTTTGTTTTCTTTTCATTTTTTTTATAATTATATACTAAAAAGAATACAATAATATTACTATAAAATAATTCATATAAATATACACGCACATAAATATAATTAATTTAAAAATAAATTTTATTTTATTTTTTAATTCTTGTTTTTTTAGTTTTAGCCATTAAGTTTAAGCCATTTAAGGTTTAAGGGGATTTTAGAATTTATTTTAAGTTTTATGTGTTTTTCTTTTATAATTATTATTACAATATTATAGTTATAAACCTTTAAAACATTGCTAAACTCCCGGTCATACAATCATTCATACTTTAAGTTAAATTTATTTTGTAAATGATGAATTATGTTACACAAAAATTGTTTGTTTATTTGGAATTTACTTCTCTGGTTTTTAAGTGCTAATAAAAAACTATGTAAAGTATTTAGTATAATTTAAATACTAAAGAACAATATTTTTATTTTGTATGTTTTATATTTAAATTTGTATATTGCATTTAAATGTGTTTATAAATTTATAAATTCTGTTAATATTTACATTAGATATTTTAGTTTATATTATATATTTTTGCGTATACTTTTTCTTTTTTTTATAATTAATTTTAAAAAAATCACAATACCAAAATTTTAAAAAAGAAAATTATTACCAAACAAAAAAATCAATTTTAATACTTTATCTAATATTCCTTCGTAGTTGAGGAAAAACCTAAAACTTTTTATAAAATCACATTCACTTTTCTTTCGTCTTTTCCATGCTTGGCTCTTAAATTGGTTCTTTTTTCAAATGAAAAATGATTCTTTTTTTTTACTTAAACATTCTCTTGTTAACATTTTTTTCTTTTTTAATTTCAAATTAATTCGTATACATTTTTTTTATTTTATTATTTCTTGGGTTTTTTGTTTATTAAGGCGCACTGTACATTAAAATTTATTTTGTATTTATATATTTAAGCTTATTTTACATTTTAAAATTATTTATTTTTAATTTTCTTTTTTTAAAAAGTCGTATACATTTTGTTGGGTTTTTAGTTTTAAATTGATTGTTTTTTTTTTTTAAATTTTGAAAATATTTCTTATATTTTTGTTTTTTGTAAATTATAAGTTTTGTTTTGAAAAAGCTTTTAGGTACTTTTTAATATTTTTTTTCTTGGGAAAATAATGTCCATAAATAGTTTTATTTGTTTTATTTTTCTTGTGTAAAATAAAATTTTTATTAAATTTAGCATTTAAATTTACGTATATCGTTTGGGTTTATTTTGTAAAAAGTAGGTTTATGCTTCATTTGCCTTACTTTTTACAAATAAATTCAGTTCAAGAAGCTGCTGTAGAAGAAAAATAGATAAATTATACGTTAAAATAACTAAATATGTGAAATAAAGCCATATAACTAAAAAATAAGTAAAATCAAATAAAAAAAAAAAAATTAAAATTTTAAATAATGTGGCATTGATTCACTTTCAAGTTAGTAATTAAACAACGATCTAAGATATAAATGATCTAACACTATACTTTTATTCGCCTCCATGTCTCATGTAGATTTATTACTATAATCATTGTTAAAAAAACCATTTCTGTGGTAATTGCTTGTAAACATGCAGCCTTTATTCATAAATTGTTACGAAAATTTCGAATTTTGTACCAACGAATCGTCGTATGCGGAAAGTTTTGCTTTACTTCTTTAATTTGAAAAAAAGTGCCGCTGAAGCAGACCGCTTACTCAGTTAATGGAGAATGTGTTCCATTGGTTTCACCGAGAGATGGTTTATTCGGTTCAGATGTGGTGATTTTGATACGGAAGACAAAGATCGCCTAGGGCAGCCAAAAAAGTTTGAAGACCAAGAATTGCAGGCATTACTACATGAAGAGTGTTGTCAAACTCAACAAGAGCTTGCAAAATCATTGGGTGCTACTCAATTACCAATTTCAAAACCTTTGAGAGCAGCAGGATACCTCCAAAAGCAAGGAAATACGCTACCATACGAATTAAAGCCGAGAGACCTTGAAATACGATTTTGCATGTCCGATTATTACTTGCGTTAAAAATGAATCCATTACAATAACCCGAAGCGTAAGAGATCGTATGTTAATACGATCCAACCAGCCGAATCGACACCAAAGCCAAATATCCATGGCGCTAAGGTAATTCTCTGTATTTGATATGAGCAAAAGGGTCATATCTACGCAGAGAATACAGATTCGTAATAGTAACCGAATTTGATGCCAATCGAATGATTCGGTTGCACACATAGAAGTTTTCGGTTCTATCAACATAAAGTCAGTTGATAAAAAGAATTTCGGTTGAAGCAACCAAAATTTTATTACAACTTTTGAAATTTTGTAGCCACAACTATAAAATTCGCTCACTAAGGTAGAATCATTCCATTGGCTACAAATTCGTTTGCTATCACGAATCTGTTTTCTCTGTATATTACGAGCTGGTGAAATCTGATCAGACCAGCACAAGGAAACTGTAGCGAGCTCAACTGATTCGTTTGAAGTGAGCATTGGCCGAAAAACTTCAAGAATATGTGGCCAGACATGAAACCGTAATATTCGTTGATAACAACGTTCGCCACATGTTACAATACCTGTTAAAAAGTATTTAGAATGAAGTGGTTGGCAAGTTTTGTCTCACCTGCTTTATAGTACAGACCGTGCCTCATGGGACTACTATTTGTTTCGATCGATGCTCTCTCTCCGATACGCTTTACTTTGGAACAGAGTATCCGATATTGGCTTGATTCATTCTTGGCCTTAAAAGATGAGCAGATCTTTTTGCTAGGAATCCATATGTTTCCAGAAATAAATTTATATTGTACAAATGTTTCAAAATAAAATCTAAAGAATTGAAAAATTCCATCATTTTTAAGTCATACACCCAATATTATTTTATTAAAAACTGACTTCAGACAAATATTCATTGTGGAACCAAGAACCAGTTAAAAGTTAAATTTTTGAAAAAATATTATCGATTTCAAAATTTCGCATTAGAAATAACTGTATAAATCCAACTAATTAAGATGACCGTCATATTTACGACAGATGGCGCTGTTTCTGTATTCTTCCAACTGGATTCTTGTCTACTTTAATTTCTGGTCAGACTATGCATTAATTGAAAGATGCACTGAGACAAAAGTAAAACACTACATTCAAGTCAAATTAATTTCATTTGACATTTTCAATATCATTTTTTAATCCTTAAAGAATATCTTTTCCTCAACACAATGAAATTTAAAGTTTGAATGTTTGTTAGTCAGTTATTGAGCAACAAGCGGGTGTAGCAAATGTATCGGTGCATTGTCATTGTGAAACATTACAGTTTTCCTATCTTTTTTAAGCAATATGTTCAATGTAGCCTCGTAACGGCTTCCAGATTCAACTTTCATTTAGAATAAGCAGATCATGTAAAAGCTATATGTTGGGATTTACACTGATCTTATTCTAGTACTTGTACTTGTGAACTTTGCATTCACGTTTGTTAGCATTGAAATCTCTTAATGATCCCCATATTGGAATTTGGTTGAATATCTACTCGTTATACTTGGTTACTTTTCATCCGAATTGGTACCAAGAATGGAGCATGCCTCTTTCTTGATACATAATCCGTGTCTTTTAATGTTCTGTCCTGTTTGCTATATTCAATAAAAATATGTCACATAGCCTTCAAGTAAGATGTCTGCAATCTCAAGTACTTGTCGATCAATAGCGTTATTTATATGCCCCTGAAGTTCTTCATTAATTTTTAAATAGTAATGCCTCATTATAGTGGAATATAAAGGTTTAGATTTAACATCACATTGTAATTACTTGTGGATTTCAAAAGTGGCAAATGAACACAACATCCATCCTAGAATATCATTGGTGTAAGGGTATGATTCAAACGATTCTCTACAACTACGTTCTGCTGGCTGAACTGCGGAGTCTAGTAACGGCGATTACTGTCTATTCCGAATCATGCAAGATTATTGACTGTATAATGGGGCTGAAAAAGAAACAGCCACTGCCCGGTCCTAGTGGATCGGAGATTTCACTGAGATCGAAGTCCGAACCTGATTTCACTACTTTCGATTTAAAAATTCCTTTAGTTTTTGCTTCTTATTTTAACCCTTTCTTCTGAACTTGCGTTTTAAATCCAATTGTATCAGTTTGGTTTCAAGTCTGCTGACTCTTTTCATATTTTATGAGGAGAATATAAATCGATCATGGGTTTACTTTTAAAGTAAACTCTTTAAAGGCGAATGCGTTAGATAACTGGTTTTCTAGATGTTGCATATGATTTCTTGGTTCCCCATTGAAGGACACTTGCTCCAGCACGATGCAGCGTCAAAAAACAAACTCACTTCTCATAGCGACTATCCTCTGTGTTAAGAGCGAATGTAGGCCAGTCAATGTATATGTTTCTGATCTCTGCCAGAGATTAGCTATACTAAGTCGTATCACCTTTCAAAGAGATTTCAAATACTGAAGACTACCTTGTGCATTTTGCCAAGGGAACTAGAATGACATAAACTTTTTTTTTAACAAATAGAAAGCGTTTTGCTTGTCTGCAGAAACACCCAGAGTTTATGACAGGAATCGAGCCCGCAACCCTTGGATTGATAGTCCAGCACACTATCGGGGCACTCTAACTCAAACCGCTTTAAACAAAATTGTTCCCCTAATCACAAATAGTAATAATAATACTGCTAAAGCCAACATTTAAAATTTGTTCCTCTTATTAAAATGTTTATTTTATTTACTGAAAATACTGTTGCCCTCTTTTCAATATGTTGTCATTAGCCTTTCAAATTGGTACCATTTTAATTATTGCAAAAGAAAATACTTTCTCTTTTTACAAATAAATAAAGCCAGGGGGGTTACTCCCTAATTCGCTTCGAAAGGAAATCGTTTCGAATTGCAATGTATTTAGCACACATTTTCGAACATTTCCGTTTTCGGATTGAGTTACGCGGAAACCCCCCAGGTATTTAAAAAGACAGCATTTTCACCATACTATAAGAATGGGGACAAAAAGTGCAACATTATTGCCTTTCTAAGGGTGACATTTTTAGAACAGAAGTTTTAACTGTTAAAATGTGTGTCTTTTTTCCAAAAAACATCAAAGCACTAAATTTGAGCATCACCATTAAAATTCAATATATTACCCTTTCACATTTTAGATATTTTATTAGAAAAGTACACGTAATATGCAATTCAAGAGCAAAAAGGTAACATTTTTAGTAAGAAAACTAGAAGTTATAAAGCAACTTTTGAATTCTGTGATAAATTTGAGAGAAAATATAGGATAATTTAAAAAATTAGTAAAAAGGAAAGTTTTTGCAATGACATTACAATTCACCTGTTCGCTTTGTAAGCTTTATTGTCAAAAAATAACATATAAAGAGCGAAAGGGCAACATTTTGTCAGAAAATGTACACGTCATAAGGCAAAATTTTCATTCAGTGATAAATTTGAGAGCTAATAATGTAAAACTTCAGATCAGTTAACAATGTTCTTTTATCTTTATGTATGTATCACTTTTGACCAAGATGGCAATTGCATGGAACCCTTAAGGCAGTAGAAGAAGAGCCATACCCGCTAACACATGGGCCTCTGGGCCCATGTGAAGTTGATACCACAGTATAGATCACAATGAAAAAACTTTGTTGAGGCCCTTTGTTCCATCTTAGAACATCGGAATCAATATATATTGCATATATTTTAGCAGGAAAATATATTGATTGGCCAATTGTGTAGTTGTTTTAAACATTCTGTGGGAAAAAGTTATTGTCAATTGTTTTAACTGAAATGTGATCAAAAAATAAATTCAAAATATTGAAAGAAATCTGGAGAATAAAAATTGCGAACTTAAAGAAAAAAGCAAAAAGTAGCCAAATAAAATTGTAGAATAATGGAAATATTTAAGTACTTTATAAAGAAATTTAAGAAACCTAAAATAAAAAAAATTCAAAATTTTTTTTTTTTATAAAAAACAAAAATTCTACCAGTTTAAACGAAAAATAAATAAAAACACAAAAAGTTTTTTTTTATATTTTTTTTTTTTTTTTTGTAAATAATTATTATTTTTTATAATAGTTTTTTTTTCACTTAAATCATTTTCATATTTTTTTCATTCATTCAAAAAAACTAATCATTCATATATTAATAATAATAATAATTAAAATTAAAAATAATAATAATAAAAATAATATTAAAATAAAAATACACTTGTTTACTTGTTGTTTAATTAATTAATTATTTTTATATATTAATATAATTAAAACTATATGCAGCTGCTTTATAATTAATATTTATAGATTTTAAAATTAATTGGTTTTTGTTTATAATAATTAAAATAAAAGAGATAATAAAACTATTTAAAAAAACAGACAGGCATTTAAAAGAAATGAAAATATTAAAAACAAATTAATAATACTCGCTACTTTTGAAGAAGAAAAATAAAAAAAAAAAACAAATAAAACAAAACAATTTTTTTAAGGTTTAAAAGAAAAGCTTAGGTTTTTTTTTTTGTGTTTAAATGAAATTTTTAAAATTATTTATAAGAAAGTAAAATAATTATTTATGTAATAAAATATAATAATAAAGCATTTTGTTGTTGGTTGTTTTTTTTTTTTTTTAATTTAATTTTTTTAACTTAAGGAAAATATATTTTTAAATGAAATAATTTACACAGAGTTTAGAGAAAAAAAAGTAAAGTAAAATAAAAAAATTTTAGAACAAAATGTTTTTTTTATATGTAACAAAAAAAACTAAAAGCTTCATTATAAAGGAAGCTTTTTTGAAAAAGAAGAGTAGAGTAGAGAATTTCTTTTAACAGCTGTAATGAAAAAGTTAACTTTAGTTTAGTAAACCAAAGATAAGCTTAGTTTAGTAAACTAAAGTTTAGTTTAGTAAACTAATCATTAGTTTAGTAAACTAAAGTTTACTTTTTCACACTAACTTTATTAAGGTAGGGTTAATATTTTAACTAAAATTTAAATGAAGCATTTTTCTATTTTCTTTTTTTTTTTTAAATGTAGATTTTAGGTTTTTTCTCTTCTTTAACATAATTTTATATAATTATTAAATATTAATGTTTTTTTTTTTTTTTGTTTTTTGTTTGTTTTAATAGTTTAGGTGATTATAATTAAAAACTTTTTACATTTACAATTGGTATACACGGTTGTTGTATAAATGTGAGTGTGTATGTGTGTGTCTGTTTATTTATTGGTTGTTTAGTGTGTGTATTTTGGATTGTGTGTGTTTTTTTTTGTTAAGATTTTTACTAAAAATGTTTGTTTATTTTTTTATTATAATTTTTGTTTTTTTTGTTTTAATTTATATTATTTTATAATTAATTTATTAAATTATGTATACATATGTATGTTTTTGTTTGCCTTATAATGATAAATATTAATTTAAGTTTTTGTTTATGTAAATTTTTTTCACATTTTTCTTTCTTTTTCTTTAACTAAATTCATTTTACTGTGTTTTTTTGCTGTTATTTCTTTTTTTTTTTTAAGTAAGTAGATTTGAATTCAAAATTTTATATTCGGAATTTGCTTGTATTTATATAATTATTTATTTCCTTTTTGCAACATTTTCTTAACAAGTTTTCTTTATCATCTTTTGCAATTTATGTTCAGCTCTGGGGCTTCTAAATAAGGAGATCATTTGCTTTAAATATTTATAAAATTAGTAGTTAGAACTTATATTTAAAACAGGGTTTTCTTGTTTTTTTTTTTAAATTAATATTAACCAAAAAAAATATGTAGATGTGTGTGTGTTTTTTTTTCAAAAATTAAATTCGCTGTTAGTTAGTTTTTAAAGTTAAATTCAACATAAATTTAAAACATGTGTCCTTTTGGTTGTTGGGGGTGGGGGCCGTTTGTTGTAGATTTTTGTATAGTTTTGTTTTTAAAGAAATTTCCATAAAACACTAGGTGATTGAAGAAGTTCTAAAATTAAATTAAAAAAAAAAAAATTAAAATGAAAATTAGTTTAAAACTTATATTTTTGAAAGCATTTACATAACTAAAATAGCTACAAACCAAAAACAAAACAAAACAAAAAAAATACTCACCTTTCATTTTTATTTATTTGAAAACCTTTTTTTTTTTTTTGTCTGCTTTTGCTGCAAATTTCTTAATAGTTTTTGGGTTTTATTATTAAAGCTTTTGAAAAAGTTTAAAATTTTACGTATATCCGGTAGTTTACTCCTTGTTTTGAATTAATTAAAATAAACAACTAAATTATTTTGTATCCCTTGCCCTAGTTGCTGTTGCTTAGTTGCTGTTTTGTAAGTTGCTGCTGTTACGTTTTTTTTTTTTTTCTTTTTTTTTATTCTTGTATTTAGGACTTAAATATTTTCTCTAAGATTTTGGTTTTGGTCTCCTTTGTTTTCTCTCTCTATATATATAAATATATAGTGGATTTTTAAAACTTTGCCAACTGTTTTCTTTTTGTAGTTAGTTATTGTTGGTTTTTTTTCTTATTTGCTGTTAGGTTTGTTGTATATTTTGTTTATCTGTTTAATGAGATTTTATTGCTAAACTTGATTACAAATGTTGTCCATAGTATTCAGCAGCGTGGGGATAATGAGGATATGCTTGATGGAAACCAGGATCACCGGGAGGACGATGCATCATATGGGCTTGACTGTCCATCATGTAGCCCATGGGATCATGGCCATAGCCGGAGGGACCAGCATGGGGGGTGTAGACTGCAAAGAGGAAGAAAGTAAAAAATTAATTAAAATATAAAAAAAAAAATTATTTAAAAAATAACTTAAAATTACTTTTAATTATAAAAATATTATAATTTAAGCTAAATTTTTCAAAATTTTGAATATTCGAATTTGTTTTGAACTCCCAAATTTTAAAGGCATTTTTGTATTTAATGCATTTTTAATAAAAATAGTTCAATATTAAGCTAATTTTTGTATATTCAAATTTAATTTATGAATTTTGAGTTATGAAACTTAATTTCGAATTTTCGAACTTAATTTCGAAATTTCAGTTTTCAAGCAAAAATTCTATATTTTTGAATTTAGCACAATTTTTTGGTGATTTTTCCATAAAACTAAGTATTGTATCAATTTGGAGTTATCAAAATTAATTACTAATTTTCTAACTCAATTTCGATTATTTAATTTTCGATTATAAATTCGAAATTTCAAGCGAAAAGGCAAAATTTTTCTAGTTTTCAAAGCATTTTTAAAATAAAAATTTCAATATTAAGCTAATTTTTGTATATTCGAATTAAATCTATGAATTTTGTGTTATGAAACTTAGTTTAAAATTTTCGAACTTAATAGCTCAATATTAAGCTATTTTTTATATATTCGAATTAAATTTATGAATTTTGAGTAATAAAACTTAATTTCGAATTTTCGAACTTAATTTCGAAATTCCAGTTTTCAAGCAAAAATTCCATATTTTTAAATTTATGTAAATTTTTTGGTGATTTTTCCATAAGTGTATCAATTTGTAGTTATCAAACTTATTTTCGAACTCAATTTCGAAATTTCAATTTTCAAGCAAAAAATTTTAATTTTGAAGTTTTTCCATAAACTAGTGAACTTTATGAGTTTTTTAATTTTCGTTTATAAATTCGAAATTTTAAGCGAAAAAGCAAAATTTGTGGGTTTTTATTACTATATTTCCATATTTTTTAATAAAAATTCTTAATATTCGAATTTTCGAATATAATTTCGTTATTTATTTAAGGCATTTTTAATATAAATAATTTAATATTAAGCTAATTTTTATATATTCGAATTAGATTTTTTTATATTTCTTATTTTTTCGTAAAAATATGCTAAAATTTGTCAAAATTCTGCTTTATTTTAAAATCATAATAATTTTTAGCCAATTTTAAACATTCGAACATGATTTCGAATTTTCAAATTCGAAAATCGAATTTTTGCTCAAAAATACTATTTTGGGCTCATTATATATTTTTGTGATGATTTGAATTAATAATTTAATTTTTTTTTTAAAGTTCAAGTTTTCAAATCTTTCGAACTTAATTTCGAAATTAAAAATTAAGCCATAAAACCCAATTTGGCACTCTTAATGCAGTTTTATGTCATCTGACTTTTATTTACGAATTTTTTTATGAAATTTCTTTAAAATTTTGAGATTTCGTATTTAAAATTATTATTGTTTTAAAAAATAAAAAAATTTCTTAAAAATTTTGAATTTCAAAAAAAAAAAAAAAATGAATATTTATACAAATTTTAAGAAAATTAAAATTAAATTCTGAAACAAATTTTTGCCCGAAAATGTCATATTTTTAGATTTTAATAATTAAGAATTGAAAATTTATAAAATATTTCCAATTTCTTAAAATTTTTCAATTCGTGATTTTGGTTTCTTTAATTTTTATATAAAAAACTATAAACTAAATTAAGATTTTCCAATTTTCGAAACATAAATTTAGCTCGAAAATGTCATAGTTTCAACTTATTATCATTATTTTATATTAACTAATATTTAATTCATATAATTACCTGCACGATTTGATTGATCAATCATTGGCTGTACAATTCTTCGTCTCGCATTAATGAACCTGTAACACAGAGAAAAAACAAAAAACCATATTTAATAAAAAAAAACTAAATAAATCGAGATCAAAGAAAAACATTTAATAAGAAATTATTGTTGTATAGAAATAAATATAAAATCCGTTTTTAACAAATCATAATTAGGCTTATAATCCCATAAATGTTTATTTCATAAATAATTTATAAAATGATTTATAACATCTCTTTTTTCCACTAGCTGCTTGCTGGCTTAACAAGTATGGTAGTATGGTTCTGAAAGAACCGAATCTTTCAGTAACACACCAACAACAACAACAACCATAAAAAATAATAAGTTTTTTTTGTTTTAGTTGTTGTTGTTGTTGCAATTTTTATTGTAGTATTTGCTAGTTTTGTTGATACATTGTGCCACTGCATTATACTCTGATAAAAGTCGAAAATGCCGACAATTGTATATTTTTATTTGCAACAAACAACCAACAACAACAACAATAACCATGCGAAGAGATGATGATGATGGTTGACAAAATCATAATGCTGCAAACAACATTAAATAAAAGCAGCAAATATCATTATAACAAAAAATAAAATCAACCTGATTTAAGATTTTTTTTTTATTTTTCTTTTTATTTTGTAACCATGATTCTGTGGTTGATATTTTTTGTTTATTTAAGATGTTTAATACAAAATATATTTATTTATATGTTGTTCTTGTTGTTATTATAACTTTTCTGGGTTGTTATTTATGAAAACAGAAAAAAAACATTAGCAAAAACTAACAATTTCTTGGCAAACAAACATTATTTTTTTTATGTTTAAGGTTGTTGGTTGGTTAGTGTTGTTTTTTTCTTATACTTTGCTTGCAACTAAACTTTGCAGCAAAAAAAAATTATATATATAAAAAAAACCTTATTATTGTTGGCTACAAATTGAGGTTAATGCTCGAAGATTGGGGTTTTTTTTTCTTCAATACGTTTTTGTGTATTAAGAACAAATGAAACCAACATCAAAAAAATATAAATTTGTAAAGAAAATTTTTGCCAGAATACAGCAAATAAATACTTTTTTTTTTGAAAATCATTTTGGTTGTAAATGGTTTTTGTACGAAAATTTTAAAAGAAGCCGTGAAATGTTGAGATTTTTTAAGTTTTTGTAATTTTGTTGAAATAAAAGTCTTGTAAATTTAATTCGACTTAATTTAAGTTGTTAAAATCACCTATTTTTCAGGGATTTCAATTGAAATATTGTTGTTTATGTTTAAAAATTTGTTTTTGCTTTTAATTTAGGCAATTTAGAATTTTCGAACTTAATTTCGAAATTCAATTTTGAAGCAAAAATGCTAAATCTGAATGATTTTAGTAATTTTTTGTTGGTTTTCCATAAAATTACTTAATTTTAAGAACTTGAGTTAAGAAACTTAATTTCGAATTTCAGAACTTGATTTCGAAATTCCAATTTTCATGCCAAAAATTAAATATTTATAAGTTTTTGGCAATTTTTGGTGATTTCTTGCATTTTTTGGTGAAACTAGTAAATTTTATGAATTTCGAGTTTGAAACTTAATTTCGAATTTTCGAACTTAAATTCGAAATTCCACTTTTCAAGCAAAAAATTTAAATTTTGAAGTGTTTATCCATATTTGTTGTTTTTCCATAAAACTTGATAATTTTATCAATTTCGAATTTTCGTATATAATTTCGAAATTCCAAATTTCAAGCTAAAATTCAAAATTTGTAGGTTTTTTTACTATATTTCATTACTTTTCAATAAAAGTATTTAATTTTGTGGATTTTGAATATTCGAATCTAATTTCGAATTTTCGAACATAATTTCGAAAACTAAATTTTCAAGAAGAAAGCAACATTTTGAAGTTTTTTAAACATTTTGATAGATTTTGATAAAATTACATTCTCAGTAAGGCTTTTAAACGGAATAAAACGAACATTTAACTAAACATTTTTTAATTTGTTTCTAAAAATAACGCTTTTTTAAATTGTTTGACTTTTATACTAAGAATTTCTTTTATTCAAAATTAAACAATATTTTAACTTACCAATTGTTTACTTGCAGTATCGTAAGGCCGGTATCTTGTGCCAATTGTTTTTTCTGATCTTCGGAGGGGTAGGGATGCTAAAATTATAACAAAACACAATATATAAAAAATTAATAATCTATAAATTTTAATAATATAAAAACAAATATTATCTCTAATAACTAAAAAAAACCAAAATACAATCATCAATCATTTTATTTTGCTCCAACCTTTCACACATATTCCGATATAAATGACAGGTAGTTTATCTAAACAAATACTTTATTTAATATTCATACAAACAATCAAATATAGTAGTAGTAACATATAAATTAAATAAAAATTAACAAACAAGAAACACTAACGCCACTAATCTAAGTAATCTAATACCCAAAAATTATCTTATACACACACTCAAAATGTCCTAAATTCCATGTACGTAATGTATGTACATTCTTTCCGATTTCAAATATCTGATAGTTATGGGGGGAAAAAGTGCATATTGCTGCACTCCACATATCAAAACAAAACTAAAAAAAAAAAAAACTAAAAAAAAATGTTCTATTTGTTTAGCCCTCCCTCATAAATTTTCTGAAAATAAAACTCAAACATGTCTACCAAGCCGCCAGAGTGGCGTCAGTATGTAAACAATAATTTAAGGCATTTGGAAATCATATCAAAAATCACAACAACAATTTCTAAACAAATCCCTTACTGCTACTACTACTAGTAGTAGACCTTTTTCCATAAGTATTGAATTGAAAATTGAATTTGAAATGTATTTAGTACTTGAAATGCAATATCTCTAAATCTGTGTGCTTGATGCAACACCATTTCTATTTTCATTTTTTGTTTTATTAAAACAATTATTTTAGAAATTTTACTTAATTTTTGTTAATCTTATCTGTTATTTTCTCTATTTGCTGTAATCTTTTGTAATATTATTTAAACAAATATTTAGCTAGAAAAAGAAAATGCAGTTTTGTGGCGCTTACTTGAAATTTTGGTTTTTGTAAGAGTTTATTTTAATCTTATTGATTGTATAATTTTGGGTACAAAAAAGCAGTAGCTTTTATTTATTTAATGATTAAGAAAAATTATTATTAAAAATAAGATAAAGCTGTGTAAAGCAACATGGTTATTACATACTCATTAGTTAATAACAGATAAAAAAATTAGATTTTAAAACGAAATGTAAAATTTTTTAAAATATGTATAAAATCTCTTATCTGTCAATTTTAAAAATTTTCAATTTTCGAATCCAATTTCGAAATTCCTTTTTTTTAAGGAAAAAATTTGAAATATTCGTACATATTTCAATCAACATTTTATGAAATTTTTCATAAATTTTTGTATTGTTGTAAATTTTCATAATTTAAGATTTTCAAACTCAATTTTGAAATTCCAATTTTTTAAAAAAAAAATAAAATTTGCAAAAATTCAGATTTTAATCAAGATTATATAAAACTAATTTATAAACATTTGGTCAATTCACAAGGTCTCTTATCATGTCATATTGACATAATGTCCTAATATTTCACAACTTGGCGGCTCGGATTAAACGACTCCTAGGCGTTCGGCGCAGGTTTCTGCTGGTTGGTCACGATAACACAATAAACATAGCATACAGAGTAGTATTATTTTAGGACATTTTTTCCTTGAAAGACAATTACAACATTTTCAAACCATTGAGTAATATTAGGACATTGTGACAATATGACATGATAAGAGACCTTGTGAATTGACCAATTGTATTTTCAAACTTAGAAATTTCCCAAATATTGAAATTTTAAACCAAATTATATACTTTTTAAACCGAATTTTGATGTTTAGAAGCCTCAATTCATAATCAAATACCAAAGCAATTTTTTGTTCGTTTTCAAATCTAGAACCCTGTAAACTATATTATTGACAGCTCCTTTATTTTACCTTAAAAAAAAAAAGCGGATGTCTGTATTTAATTACTATTGTTAAACCCCTTTTTAACACATTACGCAAAAATAAAAAAAAATCCTTTTATTGCTTTCAATACAACAATCAGACTTAAAGCCTGGCACGAGCCATCATTTTAAACATCCGGCAGCTGTTTAAAGTATTTTTTCAGTTTCCTTTATATACTAGATTTGTTTTGGAAATCTTTAAATAATTGTTTAAAAATAAATTTCAATTTAAGTTTCTAAACAGAGAAGAAAAAAAAAACTTTTATAATTTATGAAAACATGACTTTTAATAGAATACAAACATCCAAAGCAAAAACTACTACAGCCAATAAATGAATTTTACAGATTCTTTGTTTTTTTTTTATTTTTTTGTGCACATTTTATTTATTTAACAAGCATCATTGCATATTAGATTCCCAACACAAGCTTTCACAAAAGCCAGGCGAAGTAAACCACAACATGAAGCACCAGAAGACCTATATGACAATTTATGGGTTTATTTTTTTTCCTACAACAACAGAAACCAAGCAAAAGAAAATGCAATTTTCTTTGGAAACAAAAAAAAAAAAAAATTTACTCAATTCTACTCAAGCTTCAAGAAAATGTTTTAACAATGTAGGGAGTAAATAAATATGGGTGTGTTTTTGTTGTTATTGTCAATATAGAGAAAAACAAATCTAATATGCAGATATATGCTTAAAAAAAAAGATATGCACATATATGCTTTTATATGCCACAAAGTATGTGTTTAAACAGGATAACAAGAAAATGCATTAGACAAGACAAACTCAAATAGTCTTTCGTATGAATACATACATAGGTATGTATGAAAATTTACGTTTTAAGGATACTTGTTTGTAGTAGTAGTTTGTTGAAAATTTCAATTTCAACATATTTTCTAACTAAAATAAATTGTATATTGTGTAAATTCAATATTATTATTGTTTTCTATGCATCTAACAACAAACCTACATATACATACTTATATGTAGTCGTACATATCCCAGCAGTTCTAGCTAAGGATCCTGAATTAATGATCATAGGGGTCACCACCATGTTATTTTAACATGTGCGTGTTCTAATCGGTCCACATATGACCCTAAGTAAATTACAAAGAGTATACTCTGCTTTACAAAACCACACTTACTGACAATTGACTCTCCAATAGACTACTTTTGGTATCTAAAGTGACCACACCCGAGATTACTTAGAGGCACTAAAGTGATGATTGACTTCACACTAGATAACCTGTATAGAGTAACCAATTGAATTCTCTGTGCAAATTACTGCTCACTCCAATTTCTATATATTTGGAGTCATTTGTCACGTATGTGCTTTTTGTAATGCAAATGGAAGTTAATTGGTTACTTTATACTTCCCAGTGTCTATAAGTAATCTAGAGTGTAGTTACTTGAAATGTTTATTTTGTACTGTTCTTTAGAAAGTAGTTATTTTACCAGACGTCGGAGGAAGGTTTATTTACAAGCAGTCTTTTTAACTCACTGTTTGATGTCAATTAGTTTCCGCTGAGCACTAGTTGTACAGCTAATCAATTAACTAGTTAGGTAGCTATTAAGGTAACTTGTGAAACCAATTCGTTGACCACTTTGGACTAGCTATTTGACTGTCTATTTGTAATCCATTAAGGGTCAATTGACTCCATACTTAGGACACTTTCTGGTTAAAATAACTCATCACCTAGCTATTTATGTCAGCCTAAATGATCGGTAAAATCACTAGTCTCCCAGAACTGCAGAGTATGTATAAAAGTATATATGAGTGTATATGTTTACATATAAAAGAGAAGTCCTTGTTAGTAAAACATGATTTTGCATAAGAAAACGGTAAATTTCACGCAACAAATGACAATTTCGACAGATAGCAAATATCAATACAATTGAAAATACTCTATACACACACACACACACACAACTACTACTACTTGCACACTCCTTTTATATTTGTGTAAATATGTATTGCAAATGTCCTGTAGGTGTTGTTTAGCTTTAACTACAATCTAAAGGTAGTTATTGTTAATATGTCTTATATGTTGTTGTTTGGCAAAATAATATTGATTATTTAACAAAATTGCATTTTATTGTTTGTATATATATATATATGTAAGTACCTACATACATATATTCTATTGTCATTTATTTGTTGTTTTGCTAAAAGGACCTTAACTGCAAGTCTGCAGTTTTGCTTCCTTTTTCGAAACTTTAAATGTTGTTTTTATAGAAATGTCAATGTTTTAAAGGCGTGTTTTTTTGTATTGTATTTTCCAAACAATAAATTTTCCTTTAATATAAATATTTAGAGACAACAACAATTTCATTTGTAAATGTTTAGTTGTTTGAATTATTTTTGGCAGTTTGCAGTTTTTGAAATGAGTAATTTTCATCATTTTGTGCATTTATCCATGGGGAGTTGTCTTAACATGAGTTTTGGTAAATGACAATAAATTTAATTAAAAGTTGTTGGCTCAAATAAATTAATTTATTAATAACCTTAAGCTTATAGCAAATAAATTTTAGTTTTAATGTGAATTTATATAATTTAAACTAAATTGTTGATGGGAAAGCTTAACTAAATTATAAAAATTTAGTTGCTTTTTTGTATTTCCAAGGCTTGATTTCCAATTAAGCCAATTATTGACTTAAACATATCGTTATCTTAATATAGAAAGGATCTAACTCGTGTTTTTTTTTTTTTTTTTTTTTGTAAGACTAGATTTTCGTTAGTCAAAAATACGAGTTAGGGCCGAGTTAGGGCCTTTCTATATTGAGGTAACGATATGCTCCTTCACTCAAAATAAGTGCCGCTGAATTACCCCGATTGCTCACCAAAGCTTATGGTTTATGCGGCCAACAAGTGGTGATTTTGATACGGAGGACAAAGATCGCACAGGCCAGCCAAAATTTAGTTTTGAAGGCCAAGCATTTGAAGCATAATTCCATGAAGATTGTTTTCAAACTCAACAAGAGCTTGCAAATATCATTGGGTGCTACCTAATCAGCAATTTCAAATCGTTTGCAAGCAGCAAGATTCATCCATAAGCAGGGAAATTGGGTATCATAATGCGATACCTTGAAAGACTATTTTTCAGAGCCGAAATGATGCTTGAGCGCAATAGAAGAAAATCAATTTTGCACCGAATAATTACTTGCGATGAAGAATGAATCCAATGAAACGTGAAGCCAACCAAGCCAAATATTCATGGCGCTAAGATAATGCTCTGTATTTGGTGGGAGCAAATGGGTCCTATCTATTATGAGCTGCTGAAATCTGAACAGACCATCACAGGCAACCTGTACCGAAGGCAACTGATTCGTTTGAAGCGAGCATTGAACGAAAAACTACCAGAATTTGCGGCCAGGCATGAAACCGTAATATTCCATCATGACAACGCTCGGCTACATGTTGCAATACCTGTTAAAAAGTGTTTAGAATGAAGTGGATGAGATAATCCAGACCGTGTCTCGTCCGACTACAATATGTTTCGATCAGAACACTCTCTCTGGGATACGTTTCACTTTGGAATAGAGTAGCCGATATTGTCTTGATTCGTTCTTGGCCCCAAAAGATGAGCAGTTCTTGTCCGTATGGAAGAATAGCTTAAGTCGATAAAAGATGTTTTGAAATATTCAAAATTTTGTGAAATGTTTATGGTTTCTTACCAAAACTCGGTAACTTAACATATTGGTTATACATTTATTAGACATCACAGGTACAAGTTTTAAAGAAAAGTATTGGTAAATAGAGAATATTTGAGACATTTTCTACTTAAGAACTTTTTCGTTATCGACTTATACATAGAGCGGAAACTAGAAAAAAAACTCAAACAAAAAGTAACACATACGAGTGTTGTTTTTGTTTTCACATAGTTTTTTTTACTAATACATTCTGACCACTTAGGTTTTTGACAACTGAGTTAGGTCTTTGACAGAAGAGTTTCCGCTCTATGTATATTTTCTCTATGACTTAAGCTATTTTTACTATAACAACTATTTACTATTTACTAAAACAACAGCAAAAATATTTCTATTTTTAACAAGAAACTTTTCCTATGTTGTACAAAAAAGTAGCTGAAGCTAAAGTATTATAGGTGAAAAATTAAAAAATCTGCCCCATTCCTGTTATAAATTTTCTTAACTATTGCAAAATAATACAAAATTAAGGAATTTTTTTTTTCACAAAAAATGCTTATTAATACAAAATTCCCAAATTTGCTAGAATATAATTCTGCATTTTTCTTTAAAAAATATAAATTTTTTAAAAGTTATCGCTAGAATGAATAAATAAAATATAGGTAATTATGGTTAAATTAACAGTTAAGTAAAAAAATAAAGATTTTTCTTTATTTTAATTATTTATTTATATGTAATTTCAAGTGCAAATGATCAAATCATTTGTTAACCTCAAACAATTATTAAAGATTAATTAAGAGTTTTAATATCTCAATTTTCTTTAGAACAAAAATATCTTAATAAACATCTTTATACGTCGTTAAACTTTGTACCTGAAGTTTTTCCACTTAAACATTACACTCAATTATACACCAGGACTAGAGAAATATAATTTTTAAACAGATAAGATCATTTGAACAAAAAAAAAAAGTGGTTTTAATCACAAACCAGCTACTAGAATTGTTTTTGTTGTAGATGTAGATGTTTAGTAAATAAATAAAAACCAATTTAAACAAACAATTTTATTTATTTATTTTTTATTTTTTTTTTATATTAAAATTTTTAATTTTAAAGTAAATATCATATAAAATGCTTTATTAGCTGGTGGCTGGTTAAACTGTAAAGTATTAGTGAGTGTGTGTGTGTGTTAATGTATGAGAGTAGCTGTGCTGTAGTATTAGTTTAAGTCTGTACATTTATTGCTGTTTCTGGCTGATATTTTTTTATATTTTTATTATTATTTTTATGGTAGGAGGTGGAGATTTGCTTTGGTGCTTGGTGGCTGGCTGGCTGGCTGATTGCTACAGCTACAATATTTAGCCAGCCATATTTGTTATGGTGGCTGTTATTGCTGTTGGTTTTTTGCTTTTTTTTTTATTTGTGGCCTTATATTCATTATGAAACGATACGCAAAACTGTGTTCAGCTTGCTATTGGCTACGAACACCACACATCACTTCACTAGCACCAGCTAGTAGAGAGGTTGCTTTATAGAGATATCAACACTTGAAATTGAAGGCTGGCAGAAACTAAAACAAATATTTTTCACGTATTCACTCACATATTTATTTGTTTAACCAAGAGGTTATATATTTTGGCCAAAAAAAAGTAAAACTTTTCATAATGCACATTTTTACTGTGAAATTTTTTTCCTCTTTAAACTTTGTTTTACACAATTTCTAAAGTAATACATCACTGTCAAAGTTTATAAACACAAATAAAATGTCAAGTTAAGAAGAAGTAGAAAAAAAAAAAAAAAAAAACAGGAAGTAAACCCAAAAATATTTTCTCTTGCATGAAAAAAATAAAATAAAATTTTATTTTCTTACTTAAACTTTACATAAAGATTGAAATCTTTAAAATTACCTTTTAATGTAGAACTATTGCCAGCACAACTAACAATAAAATAAAATGTTCAAAAACATCCTTTAATCTCTTGTAATACTTTCAATGTTAATTTGGTGGTCAAGTTTTGTTAAGCTTCCTTCAAAATGGGTAAACAAAAATATAAAATTTTATTATAAAAACTTCTTCTTAGGGAAAAAAAAGGGATTTTTCCTTAGCTGCTACCAAATATGCTTTGCTTATCTTTGGCTATTTGTGTGTGTTTAAGGAAATCATGATTGAACTTGTATGGTTTCTTAAGGTTTTTTTTTTTTTTTTGCATCATAAATGAAGCATAACAAATAGAATTTATTTCCGGTCAGTGATTATAATATTAAATAAAGTGGTAGTTTAAGAAAAGTAATTTAAATACACAAAAAGTACACTATTTCCTTAACATTTTTATACAACTACATTTTAAAGTCTTAGTCCCAATTTCTCAATCTCTGGTTAACGTTTTTCGTAACGATATACTTTCAAATAATATAATTTTTGTATGAAAACTGTCAGTATATCATCTTGATAAATTGAGACTATGGAGCATAGAGACTTATACTTGTATTGTCTAATAAAAATACAACAAATAATATGTCTGATACAACAACAAAATACATTGAATAACATGTATTTTAGGTTTTTGACGATTACGTCTCGTCTCTATGTTACTTTATGCTATGGAGCTTAAACTTATAAAAATTTAATTTTAAATAAATTAAAAATCTCCTTAATTCCTTTCCTCATACCTAACAAATCTTAAAATCAATTATTTGCTTTATTTTTTTCTTCTCCAACTTCATTCTTATTCTCAGCTCATTTGATTAAAACCATATCTCTTAAAACTCATCTAACAAAACTTTTTAGTATGTATTTGCTTGTATGTAAATAAAAAAAAACAAAATATTTTGAAAACATGGTGTGAAATGCATATGAATGTCATTTTGAGACAAAGTCCATTTCATGTATTAATTTACCATACAACAAAATAATTAATTACTGTCACGCCTTAAAAACAAAAAAAAAAAAAAAAAACTACAGCAACAACAATAACAACAACATTTGCACACACTCATAAACCGTATAACAATTTCACTTGCATTTAGAGAATACGTTTTGAATATAGCAAAAAAAACTAAACTAAAGGCTACAACATGGTAAGAACAATCATCATACACATGTTGCAAGCAGACAAATGCAACAATAACAACAACAACAAAAATAATAATTGTTTTTAAAACAAGATACTTTAAGGTATAAAATCTTAAAAGAAATTTTAAGAAAATCAACAAATTACAGCTACAATCATAGATAAATTAAAAATCTAAAAAAAATCAGCCCCATTCCTGCAAAAAAAAAATTAATTTTTTTTATTAAAAATTCGGGATTTTTTTTAAATTTTTAGCTTTTATTTTGAAACATTTGTACAATATAAATTTATTCAAAGTATTGGCCATTGTTAGCTATGACCTTTTCTCATCTTTTTGGCAACATATGGATGCCGAGCCAAAAGAACTGCTCATGTTTTGAGGCCACGAACGAATCAACACAATATAGGCTACTCTGTTCCAAAGTGAAGCGTATCCGAGAGAGTGCGTTCTGCACCGAACGAAACAAATTGTAGTCGGACGGGGCATGGTGTGAACTATAAAGCGGGTGAGGGAAAACTTCCCAACCACTTCCTAAATACTTTTTAACAGGTATTGCACTATGAGTATAGAGTATTACGGTTTCAAGTCTGGCCACATTTTCTGGGCGTTTTTCGTCCAATGATCGCTTCAAACGAATCAGTTGCGTTCGGTACAGGCTCCCTGTGATGGTCTGGCTAGATTCCAGCAGTTCATAATAGATAGGAGCCTTTTGCACCCACCTTAGCGCCATGGATATTTGGGTTTGGTTTCGATTCGGCTGGTTGGCCGGGTTTCACAAACGATCTCTTACGCTTCGGGTTGTCGTAATGAATCCATTTTTCATCGTAAGCAATGATTCGGTGCCAAAATTATTTTTTTTATAGCGTTGAAGCAGCATTTCAGACATACAAAATCGCCTTTAAAGGTCTCTCGGCTTTAATTAGATGAATCCTGCTGCTCTCAAAGGTTTTGAAATTGCTGCTTGAGTAGCTCCCAATGATTTTGCAAGCTCTTGTTGAGTTTTATTAATGTCTCCAATTCTTGTTTTTGAAACTTTTTTGGTTGGACTGTGCGATTTTTTTATGCCATGTTAAAATCACCACTTCTGATCCGAACAAACCATCTCTCGAACGTTGAAACATATCAAACACATTCACCATAAGCTTTGGTAAGCAATTGGTGCCATATGCGGAAAGCGAAACTTCCCGCTTTCAAAAGATACGCCATCTTTTGTAAATCCCACATTTTAAAGTCATACACCCAATATAAAAATTTATTTAAATTTCCTAGATTTCCCTTTCATAAAGTATTCCTTCTTTTACTTAACTGTCTGTTCATAAAATTCACAAATTAATGCTAAAACTTTGCAATTGTGAGCAGCAGTATGTAGTGTTTTTTTCCCGAACATACATATGTACAGTGGTGGCCATGAGGTTAGCACACTAGCTACTTGCTATTTTTAAACGCAAATATTTCCTATATTTCTTAATTTTTTTATGATATCTTTTGCATGTGTGTTACTTGTCCTTCTAAGATCACGTCCCATCATGTCCAGCATTATTCCTTTATATATATTTTGCGTTTTTCTATCCAGAATAGAATAACCTCAAAAAAACACTGGACAGTATTTTAGCACAAAATAAAAAAAGTTTATTCATATTAAAAAAGTAACAAAACAAAAAAAACTTATTTCACTAAAAACTTAGTACTTAGTTGGATACCCTTTATTTTTGATCACAGCTGCTAGTCTCCTTGGCATACTTTCTACAAGGCCATACAGCGATCCACTGAAATATCATTCCAAGCTTTTTCTACTTCTTTCCATAAATCGGCCAAATTTTTAGGCTTTTCTCTTATTACATGCTGCTCCACATCATTCCAAAGGTTCTCAATAGGATTGAGATCCGGAGATTGGGCTGGCCATTTTAACACGTCGATATTGTTCGATTCCAAGCAACACCTCACTAAGCGTGAGGTGTGTTTTGGATCATTATCTTGCATAAATCGCCACCTAAGTGGCATGTTGTCCTCTGCATAAGGTATCATTGTATTTAGAAGTATATTCTGGTATACATACTGGTCCATACGAGTATCAATCTTTTTTATAGGACCAACACCATACCCAGAAAATGCTGCCCACACCATCATATTACCCCCACCGTGTTTTATTGTTTTACTGGTGTACTTTGGATTATGTTGCATGTTCGGAGGACGCCATACATACCTCTTACCATCCGATCCGAATCTACAAAATTTAGATTCATCACTCCAAAGGACATTTTTCCAAAAAATTAACGGCTTTTCCAAATGCTCACGAGCAAAGGACAACCGAGCTTGTATGTTCTTTTTTGAAACATGTGGCTTATGCTGAGAAATGCATCCACGTAAATTTTTTTCATTAAGTCTTCTTCTTATCGTTCTGCTGGACACGTTGATACCATATTTTCCTGAAATTTCTCTCTGGATTACGGTGGAGCTCTTAAAAGGATCTTCGACAGAGGCTATGTATATTAAAGAGTCCTCTTTACGTGAAGTTTTTCTGGGCCGAGGAGCCTGTGTAACATTTTTAGATGTTTTATATTTCTGAATATGTCTTAATGCATTATAAACCATCTTCCTGGAGCATTCCAAAGTATAAGCAATCTCACTTATACTTGTTCCTCTCGAGTTCATTTGTTGAATAATCTTTCGTTGTTCCTCTGTACACCATTTTTTTTTTAGCCATATCTAAATAATGTTTATTAAGTCAGTTTGTCTTCCTCATTGATTAAATAATACCTAAACTTACCAATTAATATTTACACCCTCAAAAAACTTTTAAAAAATTTAATTATACTTATATGTGCTAAAATTGTGTCCAGCTTATTTTACATATTACTGCACTAAAATGCAAATTTGAAAGAGAATAGCGATAGAATGCAAAAAAAAAGTAACGGGACTTATTGATCACACCATAAACAACACTAATTACCAAAAACTTTAGTTTATAATTGCAATGAAATTAAATAATTTGCTTTAGAAAACAGCAAGTATGAAGTGTGCTAACCTCATGGCCACCACTGTATATATTTTCCTTGGCATAAAGATGATATTTGTCGTTGGCCTGTCATCAGGGGTGTAAGTTAGAGACATTAGTTTGAATTTTATTTCTGAACACATACTACAACCTTAGAAAAATAAGTAAACTGCATACAATATAAATAAATAAATTGTTTATTTAAACTTGGTGAAAAATATAAAGTAACAATTTTCGCTATAGATATACATATAGTTTTTTCGTCTTGCCTCATTTTTCTTTTTAATAATACTTTAAAATGTAATAAATAAATAAATAAAATGTGGAGAGTACGAGGTAATTGTTGGTGTTGTTGTTGTTGTTGGTGGTGGTGGTGGTAGGCAGGCAGGCAGTAGAAGTAGTACGAGTAGTAGAAGGTTGTCATGACAAGTTTAACATTTTGCTGGAACGTGTTGTCTGCAATATTTTTATTTTATTTCATTTTCATTTTACACTGTGCAATTTATACGTGTGTATGTATGTAAAAATGTTTGTTTATTTGTTTGTTTGTATGAGTGTGTGTGTGTGTGAGTGTGTGTAAAGCCAACAAATGTTAACGTCGCCATGCGCAAATTGTTTTGTAGACATTTTTTGTTGTACGTTTATTATGGCTATTGTTGTTGTTGCTGTTGTATGTACATTAAAATTAAAAACAGCCAGTATGAAAAAAAATACACTACAACAATAGCAACAACATCAACACGGAAAATGCATGATGGTGTTAAATAGCGAGCAAAAACAATAATAACAGCCAACAACACAACGTCGACGAAATATGCACATGTTATTTTAAAAATAGGCGGCCTTAAAGGCGTCAGCCATTATGGTTTATATTTAAGACGAACGCAATACAGAACAAAACAAAAAAAACTGATTAAAAATATATGTAATTTACCCAAAGAAAACTAATAATTATTTGAGATAGTTGCCTAAAGTTAGAGAAATTAAAAGCTTTGGGTATCACATATGTATGTGTAAATAAAAATGTTGTAAATGGATAAATAGTTTTGTTTGTAATGAAATTTTTTGGCAACAAATGTAAGCTTTCTGATGCAAACTATCAGAAAGCTTTTTAAAGAAAAGCTTTTTTATGAAATAGCGTTTTGTCTAGAAAATGTTTAAACAATTTATATAAATTTTATTTTAAGACCTTTTTGTTAAAAAAAAACTTTCTGATTTTTAAAGCTTTCTCTAAATTAAAATATTTGTATAATATTATTGATGAAATTTATAAAAAACGATTTTTTGTCTTGAACATGTTTAAACAATTTATTTTAAGGCATTTTTGTTAAAAAAAGCTTTTATGATTTTAAAAGCTTCTAAAAGCTTTCTTTAAATTAGAATGTTTGTATAATATTATTAATGAAATGTTGGGTGTTTTGCAAAATTGTAATGAAATTTAAACAAAAAAGCTTAAAAAAGCTTTCAAGAAAAAATATATTTTTAAAAAAGCTCTTACAATTAACTTTTTTTCATTATTAATAAAAAATTAAACACAAACTTATTAGAGCTTTTCAAAAGCTTCCTCTCAATAAATATTAAAAAAAAGCTTTTAAATGGTTTTTCTTTCTAATTTTATTTGTATGTATTTAAACCCTTTTTCTTAATATCTAAATATAGCTTTAAATGTTATGTGTTTGCTCAAAGCTTTTCCTTAATTTTTCTTTTGTTTTCCTGCCCGCCCTCGTATATATTTTATTTTTATTTAGTTTAACCCTTTTTTGTCTTCATTTCACTCTTTTGTTTCATTAGCACTCTTCTTGGCTGCCACAAAACCAGGCAGGCAACAAATGTTTATATGTCTGTCGAAATATGTGCGTCTGTCATTCAGTCAGTCAAACAAACATGCAAAAGACGAGAACAAGAAAATAATACAACAGAGACTCCCCTCCTACTTTTTTTATTTTTTTTTTTTTTTTGGTTTTTTATTAAGTTTTTCTTGTTGCAAGCATATATATAGTAATATTATTATAGGCTTGTTTTTTTGTTGCTGCTGCTGATAATATGTTCCATGTGTTGTTGGTTGCGCGAGTAACCATAAAGTAATTTTACAAAGTGTTTCATTTGCACAATGTCGACAATAATAATAACAACAACTACAACAAGAAAGTAACATTTAAAACAACACAAGTTTTAGGTCGTGTCTGGCTGCAACACACAATTTAAGTTTCTTTCCACTTCTTTTAAAACATACAACTATAGTTTTGTTTTGTTTTTTTTTTACTTTGTTCTCCACTGTCCTTAATGTTGTTGTTGCTTTTTGTTTGCCATTTCTGTTTGTTGCTATTATAATTGTTGTTGTTTTTGTGTGTATTATTACGTTTTCATATAAAAATTTTTGTTTGATGGCTGACTGACTTGACTGTTTTTTCTTTTTTTTTGTTTTTTTTCTTCTTTGGTTGGTCGTCGCTTGTTTTGGCTCCGCTGGTTTGGTTTGGTTTGCTTGCAAACTTACTTTTTTTTAGTCCGCTGCTGTTGTAAAGCCTGGTTTTTTGTTTCAGTTTTATTTAATTTTCTTGTTGTATGTATTATTATTAATATTATTGTATTGTATTGTGGCTGTTTTTGATAATTATAGGCTACTAAACGGTTAATTATCGACATTTAATATGGCTGTCGTTTTTATAGTTTATAGACTGACTGACAGCCTTTTTACTTAGTTTGTGTTTTAATATATGTGTGTTTGGTAAGGGAGACCAAATAAAATGGCGCGCGTATTTTTTTTTTTTTTGAACTTTTTTATATTGTTTGGTTTTAGTATAAAAAAATATGTAGTAAATATTAAAAATAGTTTTAGTTTTAAAAAAGAAAGAAAATAACTGGACTTACTGTTAAATGCTGAAACAGCCACGCTCTTAAAATATTTGTTGCTACTTTTGGGAAAATGCCACGTTTCTTTTGGTTCTTTTTGCCACTCGCATCGTCATCCTCTTCGCCGGTGCCCTCGCCGCTACCTATACTAGCATTGCTGGCATCGCCTGGAATTAAAGAAAATAAAAAAGTACAATTAGTTTTTAAAATCAATAAAATTTTAAAAAATTTGTATTTACAATTTTTAAAGAATGGTGTTAAAATTAATTTTAGTATATAAATATTACAATTCTTAGTAGTTTAGGTGATAGTTTAAGCAAATTTCAAAATATGCTTTTATATGCTTGAATATGCTTTTATGATTTGGCCTAACTATGACATTTTTTGTATGTAAATTTAAATAAACTGCCTTATTTAACAAAAAAATATATATTTTTTGGTTTAATTTAAATTTTTAGTCAAAATATATTTATGTATTTAAATAATTTTAATCTTTTTTTGGGGAAAACCATTTATATAGCTAATAGTAGTTTAAGTGTTTAATTTGACAAGTAAAAATTGTTGTTGTAGACAATATTTTAAAATATGCTTTTATATGCAAAAATATGCTAACATATCTTTTGCATATTTAATTCAATAATAGCTTAAAAACAACTTCAAATTTTGTAAAACAGTGCAAAAGTGTGATTTTTTAGTTTAAATTAAATTTTATTATCTCAAATACAAATTTTCTTTTTTTTTTAATTTATATAAAAAGTCTTAAAATGTGATATTTTAATTAATTTTAGTTTTTGTTGACAGTCTTAATGACTGTAACATTCCAGTTTATCAAGTTGGGCATGTTACAGCTGCAATTATAGCTATTATTAAGAAATATGCTTTTTTATGACAAAATATGCTTTCATAAACTGGCGTAACTACAGCAATTCTTCAATGAAAATATAAATTAAAGACCTTTAAATTGATCATAGACTGGTTTGAAATTACAAAAAAAAAATTTTTAATTTAATTTTTTTTTTTTGAAAAATTATTTTTTAGCTTGAAAATTTTTTTTAAATTATTCTAAAAAGCAGCATTCTAAAAGGCATAAATACAGCCTACATTTTTGTATAAGTTTATTTAGCCAAGTTTAACGTGTAATAAAAGATATTATAGCCCTTATAAAGAAATATGCTTTTATATGCAAAAATATGCTTTTACATACAGACAAGTTTAAGGCATTTCTACTAAGGAAATTGTTAGAAATACATAATAATTGTTAAACAAAAGCCTTTAGACTTATAAAAATTAAAATTTCTATGATTTAATTTGAATTTCCAAAAAATTCTTAAAAATTAAAAATTTTCATTTATATATTAAATGCTTAAATACAGCATATACTATTTAGCAAGGTGGTATTTAATATTTTTGTTTAGTTTAATTGATTATAATAGCAAATCTAAGCGAAATTTTTAAATATTTATATATATGCAAAAATATGCTTTTATACGCTAGCCTGTTTTTAGCATTTCTGTTACATTAATACTAATAAATCTTTAGTAAAAGGCTAAAAGAACTAAACATATAAATTTAGCTAATGTTTTTATTGTAAAATATCAAAATAATTTAAATATTTAAACAAATTAAATGTTTAAATTATTTATTAAGGAATAAATAATATTAAAGCTATATGTTATATACTTAAAAAATATTTGTATACAATAATTATTGTAAGGTTACTATTCTGAACGTGTAAAAAACATTTAAATTTCATTTGAATTTAAAATAATGTATTAAACTAAGAAAATAAGAATGATTTAAAAAAATATATATTGACAAAATTTGGTAGACATTTATCATGTTTCAAAGGTAATGTGAAATGCTAAATATCTCATTTCTATCATATTTTTATTTGTTTTAATAATATTAATCACCATCGTCTAGTTCTCAATTATTTACCACAAATATTTGCTTTCCACTCACTGAAGTTTTTTTTTTTTTTTTGGTCTTTTTTTTTTTGGTCTTTATGAAATGCATGTTAATGTGTATTTAAGCCAAAAACCATGAAATTTGTTTAAAAACAAATAAAACCCAACAAAATTTCCATTCCATTGTGAATAAGCCAAAACAAACTAACTTAACTTTATATGATAATTGTTGAAATTTTAATATAATTAATAGTTTTGTTTGGTGGGATCAAACTGAATATTTGTCATTTTGAAAGCAGAAGACTACACATAGCGCAACTTAAAATTTTATTTATAGAAAATGTTGTTGTTCTTTTTTATTTGTTGTTTAATGTTTATGCATAATTTTGGTTTAATTTAATCACTATTTTTTTGGGTTGTTGTTTGGGTAAATCATTTTTATCTATTGTTTAAAAATCTCTGTTGAAAAAAGAATTTTAAATTTGAATTATTATTTGTTTTATGTGTATATTGTTTTTCCTGCTTTATTTATTTATATTTATTTTTTTTATGAAATTTGTTTATATTGTTGTTGCTGTTGTTAGACAAATATGTTTTTTTTTTTTTGGTTATAAATTAAATTTATTTACTAAAATGAGTTGAAGAAAATTTTTTAGAAACAAAAACCAGCCTCTAAAATATGTAAATCAGACTACTAGAAAAAAAATCACACAGCAGTAGCAGTAGTAAAGTATAAAGGCAGGTATTTATTTAAAAAAAATTGAATAATAACTAAACGGAAGTTTAGTTAAGATAAAAATTTCCAGCCCAGCCTAAATAAATAAGGAAAACTGACAAAAAAATTTTTTTTTGGGAAAATTCATATATTAAAACAATAAAACAATAGTATTAAAATAAAATGTTAGTAAATATATAATAAATCATAAATAAAAAATTGTTTCAAAAAAAAAAAAAAAAATCCGAGACTTATTTTTTCCATAATCTATAGGAAATTATTTTTTTCTTTTTATTATGAATCTTAACAAGAGTTATTAAAAACTAAATTTTCAAATTTTAATTTTTTAAAATTTTCTTGAAAAAAAATGTTCCAAAAAAAATTCTAATAAAAATATTGAAAATTATATTTTTTTTCCATAGAAAAGCTTTTTTAATTTTATTTAAGTTACTTAAACTTAATAAAAATATTGAAATTTTTTTTTAAATTTTTAATGTTCAAATTATTGTAATTTTTCCATTACTTTCAAAATATTTTTGATCTGAAAAATTCCATTTATTTTTTTTTTCTAACCTCCTTGCCAACCAAGTAAATACGTTATTTATGAGACGGCATTATATGGTTAGACTTTAAAGACCAACAAAAAAGCATGGTTGCCCTATACTGCACGTATGACTCCATTAAGAGAAAATCTAATATATTAAAAAGGATATGTTATAGTTTGTATTCGTTCTGTACTCCCCCTCCCCAAAATAAAACCAAAAACAAGCAAAAATTGCACACATTACAAAAAAATAAAAATATGGAACTAAACCAATTTGCAGTAAATTTTGCGACTTTATTTCTTGTTGTAAGAGACCAAAAAAAATCCAAAAAAACATATACGATTTTCTTTATATCTACCACGACAATAATAATAATAAAAAAATTATAAAACTACATAAATACTTTTAAATATTACTGTTTTTTTGTTGATGGTCCTTCGCTTACTGTTTTTAATTGAACATTTTTTTTTAATTTAATATTAAAGCAGCTTTTCAGGCGTTTTCATTTTAAACAATTCTTGATTAATTTATGGTTTTATATGATATTTATAATAAATATAAATTTTTTTCTGTTTAAAAGTTGTAGGTAGGTGCAAAAAATCATTATGAAAAAATCACCATTTTAATTTGTTGCGGTTTTCTTTTTTTTGCTTTATTTGCTGCTGTATTTGTTTTTAAATTCAAGCCACATAATTTGTTGTTTTATGTCGCGAATTTTTTTTTGCATCAAAATACCCAGTTTTTTCTGTGGTTTTTAGTTGCAAACATTTGTATGTTTTTTTTTATTATTGTTTAAACAAAAAGAGAAAATAATTTTAGCAAAATTTTAATAATTGAGTGATAAATTTGAAGCATACAACTAAACAAAAAAGAAAATCTAAAGCCTACTTTATGGTTTTAAAGTAAAAACTTGTAAATACGATATATATTTGAAGAAACTAAATGATACATAGTTTGAAATTATATATTTTATATAAAGAATTAGCTTACAACTTATTTTTTTATTTAAAACTAGCTTTTAGAGCTTTAAGACTAAAAACAGAAACCACAGCCTACTGTTAGGTGTGTTTAAATAAAAGTTAGAAACTAAAGCCTACTTTTATTATTATACTCATAAATTTCGCTTAAATAAGCCGCTAATTTTTATTTTAAATGATGTAATCATACAAAATACTTTAACCCTTAAATGATCTCAGTGATGGTTTAAAAAAAACACTTGATGTGTTACTTCTTCAAGATACCATAAATTACTTTAACTAAAAGTTTTTCCCTAAACTTTTACAATGAAACCCCCAGCATTACATGCTGATCATAATAATGATCATATATTTTAAGAGATGATACAAGTGGCTTTTGCACATCGTTATTATAACAATAAGCAACACGCCTAAAAGATTAATTTTGCTCTTAAAATTTTGTTCCTTATTTTTTTTACTTGATTTTTTGTTGTTACTTTAACCTAAAGGGGGGAGGGGGACGTTTGGTGTTTCATTTGGTGTGTGTTTGATAATCTTTTATACATGGTTTCAAGAACTAACTACAATCTTAAAATTATGTTGTATTTTCTGTCGTTTTTTTTTTTTCTTTAAAAAAAAAAAAAACTTTAAGTGCTGCTAAAGTGCAGTCTTAAAACCACTTGATAGATAGTGAATATAAAGACGATTATTTTTATATACAAAAAATCCATTAATCATGGATTTTGAAATTTTGTTGTTTTTTTTTGTTTTCCTACTTCTTTACTTTATATAGTGTTTATGCTCTAATATCAAGTGGTGTTGCGGGTTTGTTTTTTTTGTGGAATTTTTGATAAAAAAAAAAGAAAACAGTTTGAAGTGCTTTAAAGTTTAAGGAAATTTAATATAAAAGAAAATTACTAGGAAATTTACCCAGCAAATGTTTTAAGTAAGTTGGAATAAGGGATTAATTAAACTAAGAAGTTTAAACTTTCTTTAAACCAAGATCAGAGATAATCTACTGAACGTTTAAAGATATTATGTTTTAGTGCTCAAGCAACAAGTAAGCGTAGGATAGAGAAAACAAATTGCTTAACAGTGGTAGGCATAAAGATAACATGACTCATCCCAACAGTTCTAAGAGACTGTACAGAACTAGTGATTTTACCCATCATTTAAGGTCAATTGACCATTTTTTGATTACAATGACACTGTCCGATAGCTGGTCCAAAGTAGTTTACTTATTGGATTCACATACCGGTTACATAGAGTAAACAAACCTTGGTTTGACAACACTCCAATAGATTCTATAACTACTATTTTCCAAAATGCAGTACAAAGTTGAAAGTGACTACACTCTAGGTTACTTAGAGACACTTAAGTGACAATGGTCTTAACGCTACAGCCAGAGAAAAAATATAGTTGTATATGTTTACCATAAACATTTCAACATGATCACTGCATTTATATATATGATTGCGGTAAGCAGCAATCATATATATGAATGTAGTGAATAAATATATGTTTATGGCAATCATGTTCATGATGAATCATATCATAATATGTTGTTCTCAGAGTATGTTAACCGTAATCCTAGAACAACACAATATGCTGAAGTGTTACATTATAAACATGGTTGCCACAAACATATACATAATTACTACAATCATATATATGATTGCTACAATGATTTTATGGTTGCTACAATCATATACATAATTACAGGGACCATAATATTGTTAAAAAAAATTTTAGAATTGCAGAAATGGTTTTGGTACACTTGTACATCTATATTTTTTCTCTGTGTGTAGATTACATGGGGTGTATAAGTACAAGTAACCAATAGGCTTCTTCTCTTTGCATATGAGACAAATGTCCCAAAATATATGACTTGGAGTCAGCCGGTGACAATTACTGTCTATAAGGGCAACATGGAGGGAGTACTTTCTTAACTGCTGGGATGGATGATGATGTAATATTATGTATTTGTGATTTTGTTTCGTATTTCATAATTTTTATGAACTTGGTTGACATTCCTGTGGCTTGTGGGTAAATAACCGATTATTTTTGGCCGCTAATGGATATGAGTGTAGACCACTGGTTTAAACAAGGTTTAACTGTTAAATGATTAAAATAATCAGAAGATTAAACATATTGTAAACCAAAAACAGACATAATATACATTAGATCAATGATTAAAGGAAAAATAATGAATGATTCAATAATGAATTTGAAATTAAAGTTGGCTTTTTGAATTTAAACCTATTTACAGGTTTGAAATTTTCTTCAAACCAAAATCATACATGACTTTAGAACAGAGTTTGAATTGAAAATGTATTCCTGAGTTTCAAAGCCACAAAATCAATTTGAAATTTATCACAATTAGCTAAAAAAAATTGCAATTTTTATTTAAATTAATTTTAATAAACAACTTTAATAAAAATTAATGGGCTCTATTACTCATTTCATAAACTTTGTTGCATTTTCTAAATAAAATTATTTTAAATTATAGACATAAAACTGCAATATACTATGATTTTTTATTTTTTTAAGATGATTGGAAAAAAATCTCTAAACCTAAGTGTAAATGTTCGTTTTAAATCCAAACAAAAAACCAGTTCTATAAATATGGTAATAAATTTTCACCTTTAGCCAATAATTTCAAATTCATTAAACACATTGTCTTTAACTGTCCTCCTTTATTAGCTGCCGTATTATGATAAATGATAAATCAATAAAAGGTCATTAAAATTTTATTAAAAAAATATTATTTTTATTTTATAATAATGAACAAAACCAAATAAAATAAACACAAGAAGAAGAAGAGAAAAAAAACAACAATAATAAAATAATAAACAACTTATTAAGCAGTTTGCAGTTTGTTTAGACAAGACAGTGGTGGTGTTTTTCTTTTAACAGGCAGTGTGGTCTAAACGTGCAGTGGCACAAAAGTTCACAAGACAGACACGAGGGACGGACGGATGGATGGCTGGACTGGCAACCCAGCCATGTCGGTGGAGGATTGTTAATGTTAAAATGTGAAAAGCAGCCAGAAGAAGTTGGAGTGGAACACAGAAAAATAAAATTATGAATTTAGAAGAGTCATTGTTTTTATTGTCATTTAAGCATGTTGTACGTGTCGTCTGTAAACACTTGAAATAACAAGCTTTAGCACCCATAAGTATGGCAACCAAGCCAAACAAACCCTACCCATACACTGGCTAATAAAACTTTTTTAAAGAAATTTCAAATAAGCTCTCATTTTACCTCAAAATATAAATGAACCTGGTTTCCTTACACACTGTTTTAAGCATGCATGTAATATTTATGCTTTAGGCATGTTTATTAATTCAAGTATGAGTACAATTTAAAGTGTTGTGCAAAACTTCTGGCTCATTATATCTTTCTTAAGCCACACACCATGTTTGCTGAGAAATTTCATTTAAATTAGTTTGAGTTGGAGAAAAAAAATAAATAAATAAATATTTTCTTAACACTTTACCTCCCAAAAAAAGTAAACATATTTATGTTTGATTGTTGGTTTTACACAAAAAAAAAAAAAAAAGATTTCAAATTGTGTTAAATGATCAATTCTTTTTACACAATTCAGGACTACTGAACATGAAAAAAATTTGTTGTTTATTTTAATTTAAAAAAAAACACGAAAAAAAAAATAAAGAAATAATGATGAAAATGAAAACTACTCAATAACATGCTTAATAAATAAATATTAAACATGTGTGTGAATGAATGAATACTTACATATACAGAAAATGAATGACCGAAATGGCCAAAGTAGAAAAACAGTTCATCTCTATACAAAAAAAAACTACAAGAAATTATGGAAATTGCTGAAAATGAAAATGAAAAAAACAAAAAAAAAAACTTTGACTTTAAACAGATTTCCGGTCATGTACAATACTAAAGAGTTCCATGTAGACCATTAAGCATTCGATATTTTCTTTTCAAACAATCCAGCACAAGAATAGCTGTTTGTTGTATATGATTGGTTGGTTGTGGCCATGATTGACAGCCGATTGGCATGATTTTATATAAACATACATACACACAGACACATTTTTGCCACTACATATTCTACATATGTATGCATGTAGGCAGGCATGTGTTTAATGATTTGTATTTGAATTGGTTCATGTACCAAATTTCGTTTATTTATTTTAACAAAAAAAAAAAAAATAAAAAATAAAATGAAATTATATTTTAAATAATCTTTGGTAATTGCCAGTGTTTGAATTGTTTTCTTAAAGGCTTATAAAATTTAATGAATGAATATGAAATGCTAATGTTAATGTTAATGAAATTTTAAATAAACTTTGAAGAAAACAAAAATTTTTTCTTCGAGAAAAGTTAATGAAATTTCAAAAAAATATAAGTGAGAAAATAACAAATTATTGCAAGTAATTATATCCTCTATAATGAATAATATAATATGTAAGTTTGTTAATCCATGTGTAGTTTCTAGAATATTCAATCTTCATGCTTTTGTCTAGAGAAGAGATTATAACGATGTTCGGCTGAAAGTGTGTTAGTAGAAATATGATTTCCAAAGCCTGTTGATATTCTAGGAACTCATTGTTGGTATCAATTTATCAGTTATAATTATAAGTATATTGGTATTGAAAACTAGCAAAATCGGTGCATAAATGGCTGATATATAAGGAAAAACTACTACCCACTTCTTGACATATTTTTGCCTATATTTCAGATATACGTTCTGTATATAGACAATGTGTACATTAAATGAAAGATATATCGAAGAACTTTCTCAAGAGGTACAGGAAACATATTTTTTAAGCCTTTTTAAGCAATTTTTTTCGAACAAAAACCTTTTTATCTATACATTTTTTTAGAAAGCAGACATTTTTTTCCCAAAGAAATCATAATGTTCCATTTTAACCTTTTTAAAATGTTGATTTATTTCTTTTAAATAAAGCAGATACTTCTGATTGCAAATAAAAGCCGTTTAGTAGTTTAGAATTTGTAACAATTCTTTATTTATTTAAAATGTACAACAACAACAGTTCAAGTAGTCACTCAGTTTATCAATTCGCTGAAATGCACACACACAGTTGATGTTAACTTTAACAGCGCCAATGTTGAACTCACTGACGACTGCCACCTCTGCCACTATTTATACACACGCCATCTTTCGTGAATCTTCTACAATGATCTTAACGGACAAACTAGTACATTCAAATTCTAGAGCTTTCGATGTTAATGTTAGCAGCTTAAACATTTAGTGTTGCCATGCTTACAAACAATGCTAATAACCGCATGATATCAACATTGTTGATAAGTAGAAGCTTCTACTGATGGACGTGTTTATAAACATGATGAAAGCTGAAGTTTAAAAAAACATAAGTCTAAAGTCTAAGATAAATCCAGAGTTTTAACTTAAAGGCAGCAGTTATATATTTTAATCTCCTGGCTTTTTAAAGAAATTACTACACAGAGAAAACAGATTCGTATTAGCAACCGAATATGTGGACAATTGAATGATTCGGTAGCACACATAGACTTTTTCGGTTCTATCAAATAAAAAGTCAGTTAATAAAGAAGATTGAAGCAATCAAACTTTTGTTGCCTATTCTAAAATTTTGTAGCCACAACTGTAAAATACGGTTACAAAGGTAGAATCATTCATTCGATTGGCAACAAATTCGGTTGCTACTACAAATCTGTTTTCTCTGTGTAGCTAAAACATACATATAAAGCTGAAATTCTAAAATAAAATAATTCTAAAGACCTTTAAAAAACTCTTCTTTAATATTTTGAGCTCATTTTAAAATGCTTAAGAATTATGAAGTTTTATTTTATTCCCACAAATCGTTAAACGGAAATGGTTTAAATCAAGCTGAATAATACTCATACCACAGATTTCAACACACAAAAACTTAAACAACATTATAACTAATTGCATTTAAAACAAAAACGTTTGTTCAACAAAATTCAATAAATAAACGCAACAAAAATCCCAAAAAAAACTTTAAAAAAAACGCAATGGATCACACAAATCCGCCATAAAATCCAAAAAATACGCAGTGAAAAAAAACTTATGTGAACAAACAGCAGCAACCCGCCACCATCATCTCAGTACCACAGAAAAAAAAAAGATAGTTGCAGCAATATCAACATAAAAAAAGGTTAATGCCATCATTTAAACAACTAAAATAAAATAAGTATGGAAAAAAAAGCAAAAAATTATTATTGACTTTGTATGTTGTTTTCATGATGTTTTGCAGAGAGGCTGTGGCGTAATACTTTGTGTGTGAGAATATGATGTTGCAAATGCAGGTTGCCTCATATTTATTTTTTTTAATATGTTTTTTTTTATATAGTTTTTAGTACTTTTTTTTTTTGCCATTTTAACCAATATATTATTTTGTTGCAAGAACATATTATAAGAAAAAAAAGTATATATTGTGATGGTGTTGCTTGATTGGTGATCCATCATAATTTTTTTTTTTTTAAACAATTTTTGTTTCTTTTTTACATGGCTGGCTTTATGAAGGTGTATAGCAAACAAAATAAGGTTTCTTTTATATATATTTATTTAATGGTTAGCAAATCCCGTATTTAAAGGGTTGCAAGAATTTAAAGCTGGTTTTAAGCTTTAAGCAACAAAGGTTAGAAACTCTAACCAAAGCTGTATTAAAAAGCTTTTAATTGATTCTGTTAACCGGCATCCATATGAGTAACTACAATTACAAAACCCTTTATTTCTTCCCCCAAAACTCAAACTCTCAAAAAAAAATGGTCTCGAAAATATGAACCATAATCCAAAAATAAATAAATTAGGCTTTACTATAAACAGAACTCCTTATTAAATGTTTTCGATAATACTTATTTTCGTACAATTTTTGTGATTTTTTTTTATTTATTTTTTTTTTTTTTTTTTGAGTTTCGTGTTGAAAGATTTTCACATGATGTGAAATATGGAATATTGCATGTTCATAATGTGACTTATGCGTTAAATTAAAATAATATGCAATATTTTTTATACCAAAAAAAAAAAAGAGCAGAAAATATGCACAAAATATTTAAAGGAAGTTTGTGTTCCTAAACAAAAAATTGTTTGTGTTTATTTTTTTTTATAATGGGAAACATGTATATATAATGGTTTTCTTTACTGGCCTTTTTCCCTATTCCATATGCAAGCAATTATGATGTCAAAACAGCCTAAGGATATGTGGCTGTATATTTTTGTATATGAATGCTTAAAATTTTAGATTTTTTTTGTTTGAGGGTTAAAATTAATCTGCATACATGAAATTTACACTTTTTTTAAACTTAAATTCTATACAAAATTTAGCTTTCGAACATGATAAAACATGTTATAAAAAGTTTTAGGGGAATAGCTTTACTTACATGAAAAATTGTGGCTTTAAGCTTTTCCTATAGCTTTAATTTTTCCCTATCAGCCTATTTTATTAGTTTTACACATTTCCCCTTCAAAAAGCTTTTATTTTGTATGTAAATATTTTCGATATTTAAAAAAGCTTTTATTTGATGAAAGCTTTTTGTGAATATTAAATAAATTAAACATTTGGATATGAAAACTAGTAAAAATTTAATATATTTTTTAAATTTCTACTAAAAGCTTTTGGTTCAAATTTTATTTTATAAAAGCTTATTTCAAATTATTTTATAAATTAAAGGTATTGCTATTGAAATGACTTATGAGTCGATTATGGATGGTAATCGAACTTCAGTTGCGTTGCCAAAAACAACCAAAAGCTTTTCTGAAAGCTTTATTAAAAACCTGCTAAAATCTTAAAAAATATATTCAGTAAATTTTCTAATTTATTAAAGCTTTAGTTAATTGAAAACTTTCAAGATATTTTACAAATTCAAAGCTATATTATTAAATTGGATATATTGAAAACTTTTAAAGCTTTTGGTTTAGTTAAATGTTAAACAAATAAAAAAAAATTTAAATAAACTTTAAAATTCTGTTAAAAGCTTTTTGAAAGTAAACATTTTCTTTTTTAAAAACTTGCTTAAATAATAAATTTAAAAGCTGGGAATTAAAACTTTTTCTAGGAGCTTTTTTTTCAATTATGCTAAAATGTTAAAATTTCTTTAAAAAGCTTTTTAAAGTTTTTACTAAGTATATATTGTAAGATTTATTAAGAAAAAAAGCTCTGCAAACCTTTAAATCAAGATTTAATTTTTATATCTGTCAAAAGTTTTTTCACTCCTCTTCAACTACTTCTTAAATCTTTAAATGTTTTACTAATTAAACTGCAAGTTTTTCTTGCTCATTAAATATTAAGTAGAAGCAACTAAGTAAGTAAGTAAGTAAGAATATGAAATATTTAGACTTTCTTTTTTGCGAAAGTAATGAATATGTTGCTGAGCTCTTTAAATATTAAAATATCCAACTGTGTACACACTTTACATTGCCACAAAGACCTTGTCTCGTTCATCATCATCATCAACGTCGTCGTCATCAGCACCAGCACCAGGACCTGGACCAGCACCAGTACCACCACCATCTTCATCAACCAAAAAGCGATAACGTTGTAGCAAGCATACAACATGCCACCATACCAAACTACATACATGCAACATACAGCAACAATAACAATGAAAATGAAAATGATGATGATGATTCTCTAAAGATGCTAAAAGTGATGTGATATTCAATGAATTGCATTTAGATATGCATGTATGAACATTTGTAGGTTTGTATGTATATACCAAATAAATGGATGGATGGATGGCTGGTAGAGAAGAGATTTTGGGGCTGCCATCATGGTTGAGTTGAAATATATATATATATACATATGTATATTGTATATATGAAAAACTTGGAATATACAATAACAACAACGCTTGTAAACTTGTCTCCTAATAAAGAACTCAAATTGGCGCGTTCAACAAAACGACATCAGCGGCGACGATGACGACTGTGTGTGTGTGTATGTTTTGTGTAAAAATGACTACGAAACCAGCAAGAGTTCTATAAATTGTATAGGTGTGTGAATATATAATATGAAATGTCATACGAATACAATTTTTGCCAGCCAAAAAACAAAAAAAAAGAAACATCATGTAATATACAAAATAAACTTCAACCTCCTGTGGTGTAAAGTTGACGTACGATCATGTGGCGGGCATATAAAATAACTATAGATAAAATAACTTTAACAAATAACTAACACAGACAGAGAGCAAATGTGAACAAAAGGACAAAGATAGAGAGAGAGAGAGAGAGAGTATATGTCCGTAAGTATAAAATAACTGATCTTTTAATTTTTAACTATAAATTAAAATTTCTTTCAAAGTCTTAAGAAACAAGTATTTTGCCCTCAATGACAATTTGTATGATTATTAATTGAAAAGTTGGCTGTTCAAATGCAAAAATCTTATAAATTCTTTTTTGCGTTTTTGTGTTTTTTTTATTGTTGGCCACAACAAAAATTAATGTCACTTGTAGCTTGGTTATACGAGTTCATTTGTTGGTTTGTTTCCTTAAAAAAAAATAAAAATAAAAAAAACTGTTGTGGGGCTTCAAGATTTGCATATTTTGTTGTCTTCGTTCAAAGTTTTATTTGTGTCTGTTTGGTGTTTTTTTTGCATTTTGGTGTCTTGATCTCAATTTCTTGTCGTAAATTCATGGATAAAAATATTTTTTGTTTTGTTCGATTCCAATCGAGTTCTGTTTTGTTCTTTCCCTCCTCCTGCTTGCATTCTGACCGTTTCTGGTGGTGGCCATAAATTTGGCAAATTTGACAATTATGAGCGTTAATAATAAATAAAATTGACAATCAATATGGTGATTTTTTTTTTCTTATTTATTTTCTGTAAATAAATTTACATTCAGATGTATGTACATTCGTACGGACAGAGGCACAGACGACAGTTAGCCGTATTGTCAAACATTTATAAGGTGGGAAAACATGTGTTTAAACACAGGTTTGAGAGAATTATTAATTCCCAAACCTCAAAAACAAAAAAAAAAAAAAAAACTGCTAAAGAAATCATATAAAATAAATAAGATTTTTATATGATTATTGATGGTATTTTTTGTGTTTGTAGGGGTCATGAATTAAATAGGATTAATATTATAAGGAAGAAATTGATTTTAATTGAATTTTCTTTTTTTTCAAAATTTAATTAAATTTATGTAATTGAAAATAAGAGAGGTATGTATTGTATAATATTAAAATGACAAAGAAACATGTAAATAATAAACAGTATTCTTAAGTTCATATAAAAAGAGACATTATAATAACAATAAACAAAAGGCTTTAAAATTAAAATGAACGGATTTAATCTAGTTATTGTATAAGCAGATTTTTTAAAAGCTTGAATAATGTTAAGGACTCAAAGTTTTACTTAAAGCTTTTAAAATTAAATAAATTAGCAAATCCAGAAAATATACAAAAAAATGTTTAAAGCTTTGAATTTGAATTATTTAAATGAGTTAAAAAATTAAAAAATGTTAAAAAACTTTTAACAAATATATATGACAAGCTTTAGTAATAAAACTCAATCATTGTGTTTAGTTTAGAGCTTTTTTTAAAAAGCTTTATATAAAAACGATTACAAGAGCTTTAAATTAATATTTCTAAATTCAATTTTTAAAGGAGCCTTACACAAAAGCTTTATTGAAAATGAAAAGCTTTCAATGTATATTTTAATGATTTACATAAAAAATTTTTGTATGAGCTTTGCAATTATATAAACTGAGTTTTAAAAGTGCCTTTTTAAAGGCTGTAACAAAAATTACGAAATTTCAACAAATAAAATTATAGATTAATGATTTATATAAAAAAGCTTTTTAGAGCTTTGAACCAATATTTATAAATTGAAGGTATACAAAATCTTTATACGAAAACTTTATTAAAAATAATGAACTTTCAACAAATACTAGTATATATTTAAGTTTTACATAAAAAGCTTTTGTATGAGCTTTGCTATATAATTCATTAATTTAGTTTAGATTATTGCTTTTTAAAAAGCTTTAGTAAATATAAAAACTTTATATAAAAAAGCTTTTTAGAGCTTTGAATTAATATTTATAAATTAAAGATCTTTATACGAAAGCTTTATTAAAAATAATGAACTTTTAGCAAATCGAAGTTTACATATATTTAAGTTTTATATAAAAAGCTTTTGTATGAGCTTTGCTATATAATTCATTAATTAAGTTTAGATTATTGCTTTTTTATAAGCTTTATTAAATATAAAAAGTTTCATCAAATAGAAGAATAAATTTACGCTTTATATAAAAAAGCTTTTTAGAGCTTTGAATAAAAATTCATAAATTTAATCATAAAAGAAAAGAGCTTTTTCAATAGCTTTATTATATATAAAGATAATAGGGAGATCTTCAAATAAAAAGCTTTGTATGAGGTTTGCATGAAATTTCTTAATTTAGTATGACATTTCTTAACTGTATTAAGTTTGTATGAAAAAGCTTTATTAAGAATAATGAACTTTCATCAAATACTGAACTTTCATCATATAATAAATATAAAGCTATTACCTATTACTTTATATAAAAGCTTTTAAATGAGCTTTTGTAATGGAATTAATTAATTAAGCTTTTTTAAAAGCTTTATTAACAAATAAATTTCTACAATTACTAACATGTATTTATAAGATTTATAAAGAAATTAAGTTTAGTATGCTAAGCTTTTGTTATTAGTTAACTTAAGGTTTTAACTTAAACCCAAGCCTACTCATTTGTCATTTTTAATCACTTTTTAAGAAGATTTTTTTTATTTTCATAACAAGAAATTCAAAATATTTTATTTTTTTTTTTATTTTAAAATGTTTCTTTGTATTATTTTTTGATTTTAAAACAAAGGTCAATATGTTTATGGATACATCTCCTACGGCTTTTATCCAAAAAAAAGAAAAAAAAAACCTAAAATCATTTATATAATAAGTATTTCGCAGGAAATCTTTTTGGTTTTTTGCTGGTTTTGGTTTCAACATGAAGCAACACCCGCAATCTTAACATAAGTTTGAAAATATCATCTTTATTTTTTTTAAAAGGTATTTCATTTTTTGTTTTTCTCATTTTAAGATGGCATAACTTTATCGCCCAAAAAACACAAAAACAAAAAACATCCTCAACTTTCAATTCTTACTTCATTTTGAAAAGAAGTTTCAAATCAAAAATCCCAGCCTAAGAGTGTGTGTACATGTAGGCCGTGGCTTTAATAATGATAAGCTGCTTTTTAATCAGAAAATTTATAACTTTTGTTAAGAGGCACAAAAAAACAAGCATCACACACATTTAGATATGATTTTTTGTAGAGGTAGAGGAGAGTTTCTGGGTTTTTGTGTGTTATTGTATGATCTTGTGCTGATAATAGGTTACGCTTGATCGTCTAATTATATGGCGTGTCAGATAAAAATTGTTTTAAATGAAAAGTTTTATTATGGAAAAAGTAGTTGTTTGTAATAAATATAAGGAGTTTTTAAGGACTTACCACTTGCACTTGTGCCGTAATTGTCTGTAATTAGAAAATAAAGAGAAATTAGTTATATGTTTTATAGGTTTTATACAATTATGTTGTTAAATATAAAGAAATGTGCTAGGTTTGTTATAGATTAACTTAAATATGCCTATGATTGTTTTAGTCAATTTATTTGAATGCCTACTTTTACTATGCCTAAAAGTATGCTTTACTTTGTTTTATAATAGAGTAACTAAAAGTAGCCTATGATTGTTTTGTTTAATTTGTTTTATTTTTATTAAAAATCTTAAGCAGGTGTTTAAAGTTTGTTTTTATTGCAAATTTCTTAACCTATAATTATATTTTTCCACTCATTTATCATTTAAGGAATTTGTGTGTTTTTTTTATTATTTAGGGACTTCTAAACATGAACATGTTTTTTTTTTCTAAGCCATAATTCAAACTATAACTTGATTAAAGATTTCAAATGCTTTAAACATTTTTATTTTTTAATGTTTGTAGACATAAAAAGCCATTAATCATATTAGGGTTAAAAAAAAAAGGAAATTCCCAGGCAAACAGCAGAATTTGTTTCTAATATGATGATTTTAAAAGAATGAATTCTTGCTTTCATTTGTCCCCACCCTTTTGTCCCCACCCTTTTTCAAGGCTGTTGTTTTTTTCACTTTTTTTTTCTTGCTGTTCATGATTTTCTTGAGCAAAAATCTCTTTTACGAAGAAAACAAAACAAAACTACAAATAATGCATTAAATATGACCTTCTACGTGTTAAATATATTAAATTGTTTATAAATTTATTTGTGTTTTTATTTCAACACAGCCCCAAGTCAGCCAGCCAGTCAGCCAGCTAGCCAACATGTTGAGAGCCAAAAACAGTGTTGTCAACTTTCTTGTTTGTTTATGTCATGTCTCTTTAACCAATTTTGCATACTAAAATAAACAAATGCCAAATAGGCGCGATGCACAATGCATTTTAAATGAATTTATTATAACACAGCAACTACACAAGCCAACCAACCAATAAAAGCTGATGATAATGATGATGGTTTTTTAAATGGTGGCTAAATATGCATCTTTTTTTTAATTTTTTTATTTTTTTGAAAAGACTGAAAACAATGGTTTCTTGACAAAAATCAATTAGGCATACAATAAACGTAATAACAATTTTTTTTTCTTGCTGGCTTTTTTTAACAAGCAACACGTATTTTTTATATTTAAAGCATCTTAGAATATTAAAATGGGATCATAAGCAGAAATAAGTTTGAACTGAACTGCAGCTGAAATGTCTGCCTACAATGATGGCCATAATTTTTTTCCTTGATTCTTTTTTTTTCTTCTTTTTTTTTTTTGTAGACATTTAATATGCTAAAAATGTTTTCAAACAAAGAAGTAAACAAATTCCTGGGAGTTTTAAATTAAAACAAAAAACTCTGCTTTTTTAAATGTAAACGTTTTGTTAAACACGTTTAAATATTTTCAGCGCATTTAAAGTATTTAAAATTTTTAGTTTCAAATAAGAAGAAAAAAAATAAAGGATTTTCTGCTACAGAAAAACTAAGGAAATTCCTTTAAAAACTTTTCAGATTTTTTCCCTGGAGTTTAAAAAAAAATATGAACCTTAAGTGAGAATTAAAGCTTAAGCTTAATCTGCCAGAGTTGCAAACCAAAAAAGAAACTTGAAATTTTTACATTTAAGACGATTATTTATGAACTGCAAGCCAAATGTCATGTGATGCTTACTTAAAGCAAGCTTGTTGCTGTTTATAGTCTGTCTATACCTTACCATCACAATGATGCTGCTGGTGCTGCTGATGATGATGATGAAGAGCAACTAAACCCAAAGGCTGCAGCCCATCAAAAGCTCTCACTCAGCCTTAATACAGATTTTTCATCATCATCATACTCATTATTATTATCGTTATAATAATGTCTGTCCCTGTTTCATTCCACCCGTCCGTCCGTCCTTCCGTCCGTCTATCTTACTGTCTTTTATACCTTAAATACGGGTATAAATGTTTTTTGTATGTTAACAAACGTGTATCAATGCATGTTCAATAACTTAAATGACAAAGAAATCAAAATGAATGAAAGTCTTATGAAGTTTATTTTTAATTTTCTTAAGCAACCAACAACAACAAGAACTACACCAAAAAAAAAGAAAAAAAAAGAACTCCATCCCGCCAGACTTTATTTTAACTTTTAGGCCGTTTCGCGTCTGTGTTTCTGTGTGTGTTTCAATGGTGAAGCTTCATATTGTGAAGTGATATCCCCAAGTGATTTTAAGGTGTGTTTCAGGAATTCACTTTTTAGTCATTTCATTTCAAACAGCAGTATTTTTTTTTCTCTTGCTTATTTTCTTTCTTTAATTCCAATATTTTTTCTGTTAAAGACTTAATGTCTTTAAACAAAAAAAAAAAAAAAATCTTAAAAAAAAAAATATTTAAGCTTAAAAAAACCCACCAACTTCATCATCATTTTCAATGTACGATTTAAGGTTATTTCACATTTTGGATTTTTAGTTTGTTTTTTTTTTTAATTTTTTGCGCTTATACCACTGAACGTTTCATCACAAGTTTTAAGCCATACATCTATGGCTTTAACATTAATGTTGGCCACAGCCACCAAAAATAAGAAGAAAAAAAAACTAAATAAAAAATATATAAGATTCGTGTTGATCATCTTTAACATCATCAACTCAAACGTATCGCATTTCATTGAAGCGCGAAATTATTATGCCTAGTTGGGGATTTTGTTAACAGTGTTTCGGATATTTTTTTTTTTTTTTCATTTCAGTTACAAACAGCTACAAAAAATTGTTTTTAAGATTTTCAATGATTTCTTGAAAAATACTGCAAAAAACAGCCAGCTTTAAAATCCGCAAAAAAAAAAACACACACACAGAAAACAAACATATATATTTTTATAGCGTAAATAAGAATTTATGGGACAACCTTAAAGAAATCCAAAAAAAAAAAAAAAAAAAACTATAAAAAAAAGACAACTTTCAAACTAACCGACAAAATCATCTTTAATTCAAAAGCCAAATAAATGAAATATTTATACAATTGGTAACTAACTAAATAAAATAACTCTTAAAATCAAAAAAATAATAAAACTAAACTAAAAAGAATGCCACTAAAGAATTCAAGAATTTCCACAAAAAATATAGATTTTGTTAAAAGAAATTTCGGATTTTCTTGAATAATTTTCATTGAACTTAAAAGTAATTTAAACTGACTTTTTTTATATTTCCAGTTTTCCAAAAATAAAAATATTTTGAAAATATAACTTTTTTAAAAAATATCTGAAGGCAACTTAAATTTCGAAGACTTAGGTATTTAAGGTTTTGTCAGAAAATTTTTATTTTCATTTTTTTTTTTCTACTGTGAGAAAAAATTTAAAAAAAATTTTTCCAAACAAAATTTTCATAATTTTTAAGAAATTTTTTAAATATTTAGTCAAGCCTTTACAATGCTTAAGAACTTAACTAATTTCGGTTTTTGTTAGAAAATGTTTAACTCTAAAGGAAATATTTTTTAAGGATTTTTTTCCTAACCAACTGATAATTAATATTAATCATACGCCTATGTAAACTAAATGTTTAAAAAGTTAATAAAGTACATTTAAAGCTAAATAAAACGCTATATTTTAATAAATTTGTACCAAAACTACAATTTAACAGCTTTTGAAAACATTTGCTGCGTTTTATTTTCAACTCTAAGAAAAATCTACAAATTTGTTTTCCAAACAAAATTTTTATAAGAAGTTTTTAAAATATTTAGTCAAACCTTTAGGATGCTTGAAAACTTAACTAATTTCGCTTTTTGTTAGAAAATTTTTAACTTTAAAGGAAATATTTTTATGGATTTTTTTCCTAACAAACTGTTAATTAATATTAATCATACGCCTAGATAAAATAAATTTTTAAAAAGTTAATAAAATACATTTAAAGCTAAAGAAACCACAATATTTTTATAAATTCTTATAGAAACAACAATTTAACAGCTTTTGAAAACGTTTTCTGCATATAAAAAATGTAAGTAAAAAGTATTTTTTTATTCCTATCTTTAAACTTCTTTATTTTATCGGGAATACTGAAACATTTGTTAATTTTACTTACATTTTTACAAAAAATAAACATTGGAGTTCTTAAATCTGTAGCTTTTAAATTTTGGAATTGTATAAGAAAATTTTTATTTTTCTAAGAAGTATTTGTTTGGTGCATTTTTAGTCTAAATTTTTCTTCACTTATATGTTTACAACCAATAGTAAAAAGGCTCTGAATACTATAGAAACTTGACTAATTTCAGTTTTTAATAGAAACATTTTATTATTGTTTATGATTTCATTTAATCAAATAATAAAAAATTTGAAATTTTTTAAATAATTTTTTATTTAAATTTTTAAAACTTTTTTTAAAATCTTTTGCTTTTAAAGTATTTGCAAAGACCTTAGCTAATTTCGGTTTTAGTTAGAAAACTAGGTTTTTTATTAGAAATAATTTTAAATATTTTTTGAAAAATATAGCTTTAATTAATATTAATCATACGCTGTGATAGACAAAAATTTTCAAACTCCAAAAATCTTTAATAATAACCAAATATTTTAATTTTTTTTTTAAATATTTTTACAAAATGAACCTATTTCTTTACAAATAAAACAGAAATAAACCCTTAAAACTTTTTTAAAATTTTAGTGTTAAAAATCTTAAGTAAAAAACTATTCCAGCTGGTTTCTTTTTATAGTTAAAGTATTATAACAAAAAACGTGGTGTAATAATATTAAATTGTTGCTGATTATCCTTTTGGCGGTTTTCTTATACTATACTTTCCATGCTAAGTCACTCAAACAGACAGTCATTCACTAGAAATACCCAGCATCTAGTAAAAAAAACCAAACTCTTTTGCATATTGTTTCATGGCCTTAAACAAACTATAGCTTAACTTGAAATTTTTTTCTTGTTATTTTTATGTTGGCTATTTTTTGAATTCTAAACAATATTGCTGGCTGGCTGGCCTGGCCTGGCCTGGCTAAATGTTTGTTAACGGCGTCTATTTGTAGTACAGGCTTTTTTGTTTAGCCAGCTTTAAGTAGAAGAATGTTGTCTAGAATAATGCAGCCATTTGTTAGTTACTGTTTAGCAAAAATGGCGTTACACTGGCTGCACATGCAACTTAAGCTGAGAATTCCAAATACTGGCAAACAAAAAAATAAATAACAACTGTTTGCAAACAGAAAAAAAGCTGAAAAAAACTAAAGGCAACACATGCCGCCACCGACGCTTTACTTACAAAACATTGATTTTTTAGAGTTTCCTTTTCTTGGCTGTTAAACGAAATAAAAGCCTAAATGCAACTCTATTTAAAAATGTTTGTTGTTTCGGCTGCCATTAAGTGTTGTTTAAACTCTTGGCAATTCTTTTGTAAAAAGAAATCAAGCAAAAATATCAAACAATTTTTACCGCATGTGTTTGCAATTTTTTTCTTTTTGTTCAGTATGCCTCATCATGTTGCTACAAAAAAAAAGCAAAAAAAAAAAATGTTGCTGACTACGCTGATGTTACTGATGATGATGATGAGAAGGATGACGTGCTTCTTGTAACAAATGTATGAACATAGTTCTTTTTTTTTTCTTTTGCGATTTTTTATTTCTTTACATTTGAATAGAAAGATCATGAAATCTATGCTTGAAACTCTTCTTATAACTGCAACAAACGTCAAGTGCAGCCTCCAAAAGCTTCACTTATTTAAATATTTTGTTGCTTTTTTTGTATTTCGCTAGACACTTTGTCTGTGAATGTATTTCGGTTTTTTTTCTTTCTTCACTGCGCTGCATTTGCTTGTCGAAATGTTTATGCTTCACTGAAAATTTTTGTTGATTTTTTTTTCGTTTCAGTCTGAGATTCTTTTTATATTATTTTTGAAAAACATTTAATAAAAATTGATTTTTTTTATTATTAAAGAAAATGTATTTCCTTTCTTATCTTTTCATGTGTTAATGATGAACTAACTATTTGTGTGATTGTTAACTTGATGATGTTATAAACAAAATGTGTGGATTTTAGGTAAGTTAAAATATATTTCTTTAAAATATTTCATTGCTTTTAATGAAAACAAGAAATTAAGGATAAAAATACTTATGTTTATAATACAAATTGCTTAAAATATAAGTGTCCTTTCCAGCTTGCTTTATGTAGAAAATTGTCCCTTATTTCTGCAAATACTTGCTTGTTAATTAATTTTTTGTAAATCTTCTTGGATGAGCTAATTTCGGTTTTTATTAAAATATTTCTATTTGCACCCAGTTTATTATTATATATTATTTTATATATATTATTATTTTTTTTAATTTTCCTAAATTTTATTTTGGAGTTTTTAAAAATATTATTTTTTTTTAAGTTTTTACAAATCCCTAAATTCATTTCTAATTTCGGTTTTATTTAGAAAAATTTTATTTCTGGCATAACTATTTTATGTTGATTTTTTTCTTTTTTAACCTATAATTAATATTAATCATACGCCTTGATTAAGAAAATTTAAAAACTTAAAAAAACCTTATTAAAATGCTAAAAATTTAAGATTTTTATACCAATTCCTATAAAACTTTAAACTTTATACCATATTCTTTATGTTATAAACGAGTGTTAGACAATTTCAAGTGTTTTACATAATAAATACAGTTTCTACTTACCGGGACTACCCAGGAAGACTGAGGAATATAATCGTCTTGAGGCATCGGCATTTCTAGTTTCGGCAGCAGGTGATGACCATTCTCTTCGACACCATCGACCTAAAACAAATTGGAAAAAATTGGGTTAAAAAGATTTCATTTAAATACGAAAAAAAACACACATAAATTTTAAGTACCAAACAAAAATCTTCAAAAAACAAAAAAAAAAAGGAATTAAAGAATTAAAAACCAAGCAAGCAAAGTTAAATATTTTTCATTATTATTATTTATAACACTTGTCATGTTTATATTAAAAGCTTAACATATCATTGGAAACAATTTTTAAAAAACAAAATTTCTATAAAAAACCGCTTAAATTGGTATTATAGATAAAATTGACAGTTTCATATCTAAAATATATAAAAATTGTTTAAATGTGATAAAAGCCAAACAAAAAAATGAGGTATTAAAATCTTAATTTAAACAAAACTTCAAATAGAAATGTAGGTTGTATGTTATTAAATGCTTACAAATGAAACCTGAGTAACAAGAAAAGATTGGCTAATATAAATTTATTTTTTTTTAGAAATTTTGTGCCGTCGTTATGTCTGGCTTAAAAAATTTTGCCATCCTGTTTGAGAGTTTTTAAATAAAGTTTTAAATAATAATATCGTAATGCTGTTGTAATTTCAAATGACGTTAATAATAATTTATTTTATAACCTTAAATGGCACATAAAAACAATGTTAATAAGAAGTGCCATATAATTTTTTTCTGTTGTTTTTTAACAAGAGAATGTTTACAACCACCAAACTCTTAGCTTTATAATACTGCATACCCTTAGGCATTTGGTTACTTTTTGGTTTGTGCTTTTGTTGTTGTTTGTATTTAAAAAAATAAACAGCCAACTTCCTTGTAACCTATTCCTTATTATTAAGGTACACACCTTTATTTAAATTCTTTCGTTTCGTTTTTTTTTTTTTTGCTTCTTTTTCTTTTTGAAGACATAACTAAACATCTACGAAAAAAAAAAAACAAAAATTACTTCTCTGAAAACTTAATGGCCAATTTTCTTTTGGGTGTAATGTGCGTATTAAATTTAATGTTTTTGTGGGGTGTTTATGCGTATATAGTTGAAAAAATATGGGTATCCTTATGTGTAAAGCAAAACAACATAAGTCTATAATAAAAAAATATTAATAATAAAAAAACGTAAGTGACATAATTTTCTTGCTTACAAAAAGAAGTTAAGTGAATGACCCGGTTTATTTGTAATTTGAAAGAAGTTTGCAAAGAGATGTAGTTGGGTTGATATTAACAACTTACGTACAGTGTCACAAAATGTAGTGAAATAGCATAAAATTCTTATTTTTGCAAAGTTAAAATGTTATACATTTTGTTTATAATTTAGGTCCAATAGCTTAAGTTTATGTTTACGTCATTTTGGAAATGAACGTTGTTAGGTTTTCATGACTTTTTATAATATAGTTTATAAAAAAATCTTTTTTTTTCGATAATTTCGAAATGTTCCAAAAGTCTGACCATAGAAAAATACACCCAAGGGGAAACTAGAAAAAAGCTCAAACAAAATGATTACTCAACATGTTTTTGTTTTCACATAATTTTTTACTATACATTCTCACCACTTAGGTTTTTGACAAATGAGTTAGGTCTGTGACAGCAGAGTTTCCGATCTAGGAGTATTTATCTATATGTCTGACTACGTCTTTCTAAGGCAACTGATTGGTTCAGTTTATGTGGCGTAATATCAAGTAGTTTACAAAATCCTTCTTGTTGCTGTAGCATCAGGTCTGTCTCTCATCGAAAAATCTTGCCTGGTGAAAAAACTTCCGTTTAATATAGCTGTCGCTGAGTAAGACTCGTGTCGTTCTGGTGTGAAGTTCCTAGATCCAATTGTATTCAATTTTGGCTCCTTTACCCAATCAATAATATTGTAATACTCGTAGTAAAAATGTACTTTCAAAACCGTTCATATTGAAATAAAAATGTAAAAATATCTTTGTACGTTATTCTATGAAATCTGCACTGTTAAGCTTACGTAACGTAATAAACGTGATTTAAAAAATAACTAATTGTAACTGCTATTTTTCTGCTGCGTATCTTGTTGGATTTAATATTGATTATAAAGTTCAAAGCCTATTAATTTCTTTTTTTAAATTGACTGGTTTTTTGGGATAAAACGTTTGATAGAGAATGATTTGTCAGATAAATATCAAACAATTATAATTCCAATTGTCTTCCAATGGTATTCATATTATTTTATAATCTGCTTAATGGTTTAGGATATATTTTGGAAGTTTAGCAGAAAAAATTTTTCATAAAAAAATTTAAAATTTTTGATTTTTAAAAAATCATAAAAATTCCAACATGACCTAAAATTCTATTCTATTCTTACACCATAAAGCTAGATATGTTAGGAATAAAATGAGTTATATTTTATGAAAGTCCTGATTTTATGCTCACTTTATTCAATCAACGAATTTTTGTTAGACCAGAACACTTCTGTGATATAATAAGTAGCAGGCTGGAGATGACAGATTATTCGCAGATTGTTGATCATTGTCTTAGATAGACATCAGTTTGTCATTTACACTGTGAAAGGAAAAACTTACTAATTACACGCAGAACAATATTATAGTCACAGTAACTATTTATATGATTGTGGTAACTATAATATGGTTAATTTACGATTCACATGATTGTATCAACCATATATATGGTTACAGTAAACAAGTATATGTTTGTGACAACAGATTACGATATCCATAAGCCGAGAGCACTATAATATGGTAAGTCTTTCATCATATAAATGGTTGTCACAAACATATACTTGTTTACTGTAACCATATATATGGTTGACACAATCATGTGAATCGTAAATTAACCATATTATAGTTACCACAATCATATGAATAGTTACTGTGACTATAATATTGTTAAAAAACGTATAAAAATGTTGAAATGGTTACAGAAAACATGCACAACAATATTTTTTTTCTGCGTGTACGAAGCAGCATTTCCGGGGTTGACGGACGAAACTTCAGAGCCAATTCTTTGACTAAAATACATGTCTGAAATCTCTTACCATAAAGTATTCTGAGTGACTTTTATGGTTGACTAAAGACCTTTAAAAATGTTTATTTGAACCTCTTTGATATAAGAATTAGATTTGAATATTGGTATATAAATACAAAAACTGTTATATTTATGAAATAATAAATGGCTACGTATTTTTCAAACAACGTTTTTAAAAAATATGACGTAGTTAGATCAAAAATTTAGTTTGGAATTATAAAATTGTAAATTTTGAATTAAGAAACTGAACAGGACTGTAAAAATTCGAAAAAAAAAATTGGTTAATTTTGAAACTTGTTTTAAATAAAACTTTTAAAATGAACTTTTTCCCCTAATTCAGAAACAAGCACGGAAATCTATTTAAAAATTTTGTTATGAAAAACAGTCAAGAGTGTTTATAATATTTGAAAACTTAGTGATTTTCATACAAATTTTAAAAATAAATTATATTATTGAATCAGACCAATTTTAATAAATCCTACATTCCAAAACCAAAAGCAATACATTTTTATTATAACAATTCTAAACATGTGCCTTTAAGATTCCCCCTAATTTTACCTTTCATTTCTAACAAATTTTCCAATTACCATAAATATCAATTACCTACTTTTATTTTCAAACAATTTTCCAAAATTCTAATTTGTAATTCTTAAACAACAAACCTACACAAAATACAATTCTTATTAAACTTTTTTTTTTGCTTGTCTTCATACAATTCAGCAGACAATATAGACCATATAGACAAGAGTAGAACATACAAATTTTATTTAATAGACTCACGGTCACGACCCCCAAAGAAAATGTTTTCGCACATAAATCTTAATAATTTTTATTTCGTGTGTATGATTTTTAAGCTCAGCGCTGTTTTTTGCGCGCAAAAACACAAAACACACACAAAAAATATGAAATTATTAAAAAAAAATAATAATAAAAAGAATAAAAACAGAATTACAGAAAAGTTGCCACACAGTCTGTAAGAATATGAGTTGCTTTGCTCATTTTAAAGAGTAAAAGAAAAAATGAGTGAAGTTGTTTACAAAAAAACTCAAAGCGAATTGTGTTTTTTTTTATTTTTAGCAAGGGAGAAATAAAAAGAGAGTTTATGGAACATACAGAGAGAGAGTATGAGTTATTTCCCCTCTTTAGTTTTAAAAACAAAACAAACAAACAAAAGATAATAAATTTTCTCAAGAGTATTTATAGGGGAATGTAATATTATGTTTAAAAGAGTAATAAGTAAAAGGGAGAGCTTTAAACTTAAATATATAAAATATAGAGTGTAATTATTGAAATAAAATTTTATTATTAATTATTATGTAGCTATATTAAATTGTAAATATTTAAAATAATTGTTATTCTTTAAGCTGATTAGCTTTATTATTATTTGTGCGTTATATTTTTTTTTTTTTAGTTAAATGAGTTATAGTTTTGCGCTCTTTTTTTTATGTAATCATTCAGCCATTTTTCCATTTTGTATTTGCAGTTTTTCATTTTTTTTTTTGTTATTGTTGTTGTTTGTTTATTTGTTTTCGCGTCTTGTGTTGTTGCTTTTTTTAGAGCTTTTTGCCTAAGTGTTGGTATTTTTCTTTTTAGTTTTCGTTTAAGTGTGTATTTTGTTTTTTTTTTTTTTTCATATGGCTGTCATATGGTGGCTTTAAAAATGGGTGGAGTGTCATTTTGTTTTTGCTCGCCGAGACAACATGACTTTTCTTTTCATTTTTTTCCCTTTGTTGTTGTAGTTTTACTTGCTCTAAGAAATTTATTTAACAAAAAAAAAAAAAACACATCTTTTTGCTGTTTTGGTTAATTGAGTAATCGGGGGAATTTCTAGATTTCACAATGCCGTCGCTTTAATTTAAATTTCTTTTAAAATAAATTGGAAAATTTTTGAAATATTTTTTTGTGTTTTTAATTTTTTATTAAAATTAAAGAAAATCTGTTTTATTTTCTTTTTATTTTAATAAATATTTTGTAGCTATTGGTTTTTGTTATTGTTGCTGTTGCTGTTGCTGTTTTTTCATATTGTTTTAAGATAAAATTGTATTTCGAAAGTGACAGTTAAAATGATTTATCACTTTGTTTCGCGCTGCTGTTGTAGAACAATTTGGGTGTGTGTATGTGTGTGTGTTTGTTGTCGTTCGTCTGTGTGTCTAAAACATTAGAATGTTGTTGCTGTAGATTTTATTTTTTGTTTTAGGTTTTGTGATTTTTTGTTCTAAAAAAGACCCTCTCTAGAGTCTACTAATAGTAATTTTTTTCAAATACTATGTCTATGTTTTTGTGTCTTTAAACATTTAACACTCGTTAAACGGCTGTTGTAAGATAAATCAATAAAATTTATTAAATTTTCAAAGAAATTTTCCGGAAAAATATAAAGAATTTAGCGGTTTTAGTAGATTTTTAATGATATGGTATTGTTTTAGGGCTTTTCTCAAATTCCGCAATTCATAGATTATTAAAATTCAACTAAATAGTAAGAAAATTAATAAAAATTTTTAATTTCTTTGAATTTTGTTTTGACAGTAAGAAATTCTGATAAAAGTACATTTTATGCAGCTGTTTGTTAAAACTTTTCATTTTTGTATTTAGAAGAAAAGAAAAGTTTTTTATTAACTTGTTTTCATTATCTATTTAAAATAAAAACATTTTATTTTTAACAGCTCAATGTACTTTTTCGTATACTTTTTTAGTTTTTTCAAACAAAAAGCGTCGGCTAAATATTAATTTCAGTTGTTTTATGTATAAAGTTCAAGTTTCTTATACAAGACTTTATTTTTATTGGAAACAAGTTAAAAATTCTGCATTTTAAAAGAACTTTTTTGTAGCTGTTGAATGTTTTTGAAGTTTAAGGAACTTTTATGAAGCTGTTGGTACTTTTTTGTAAATTTAATAACTTTTTTACATTTTGGGTCTTCTTTCACAATGAAAAATTTTTAAAATTTAAATGAATAGTAAAAGTAAATAGTTTTTTAACAAATTTTGTGTTAAAACTTCAGAAAATCCTAGATTTCAAACATACAGGTACTATTTTGGGTACTTTTTTCCATTTAAACAAAACGTGTTGGCTGTATGTATACACAGAGAAAACAGAATCGTGATAGCAGCCAATCGAATGATTTTGCCTTTGCGACCGAATTTAATGGTTGTGGCTACTAGTTTTTAGAACTGGCTACAAATGTTTGGTTGCATCAACTTTAATTCTTCTTTATCAACTAACATTCTGTTGATAGAACCGAAAAACTCTATGTGTGCAACCTAATTGGCAAGAAATTCGGTTGCCACTACAAATCTGTTTTCTCTGTGTATGAATTATAACTTTGTATAAGTAAAATTAAATTTTCCTAAAAATTAATTGTGTTTTCAAAAATATAAATGGTAAAAGAAACACATTTTTAAAAGCTAGAGTACTTTTTTTTGGTATTTTTTACTCAAGCATAAAATATGGAGACGAAATATTAATTTTGCGCAGATTTTAAATATGTGTTGTTAATTAGTGGTTAAAAATTTTAGAAAAATATAAAAAAATCTTAAATTTTTTAATAAATTAGTACTTTTTGGGGGATTTTTTTACCCTTTTTTAAGCAAAAAGTTCACATTTTTCATTAATTTTAAACGAATAATAATAAAAAGCTAACACTCTTTGTTTTTAACTAGGAATTATTAAGTAAAATGAAATTTTCGTTTACAAAATTTTAGCTACAATTTTCAAATGCTTAAGTACTTTATTAAGGTACATTTTACCAATGCCTTATGAATCTATTTCAAAGAAAAATGTGTCAAGATTGCTTTGGTGTTCTTGTTAAAAAGTTTCTCTTTGTTACAGGTTCTGTGACATGGTACTTTCTGAAACATCTTCTGTCTTATATAAAAACAATTAAAAATAATCAAAAATTATTACTAGGGAAGGTACTCAAAATAAAGCGCTAAATGTTAGTTTTATACACTTTTAATGGAAAACCAAGGGAAATTTAGTATATTTTAAACATTAAGGTATTTTTTAAGGGTTATTTTTTCCTATTATCGAATATAAATAAAAAGTTCCCTTTTAAATGAAAATTTCACGAAAGACGATTTTTTTTTAAGTTTGAAAAAGTACTAAAGATCGTTTTAAGAAACTTAAGAAAATTTTACCTTTTTTCCTCAACCTTATTTGTTAACTTCCTGTCTTGACAAATATTTATCATAACAATTAATGACATATAAGCAAAAGCACTAACAATTTTGTCATAACGAAGCAATAATACTAATAAATGGAGACTATACCTGATAATTATTTATCTTGACAACAATTTTGACGTTTATTATGATACAAATTTATCAGGTATAGACAGGGGGTAATAAAGAAAATATTCTTTCTTTCTTTATAAAAATAAAACTAGTTTTTAGGGAACCTTTTCGGTTGTTTTATTTAAAAATTTATAAAATAAAAAAAAATTTTGAAATGAACATTACTAAATTAAAGGAACTTGTGCTTTAAATGAACACAATTAAAAAATTGCCTCAAATAAAGCTGTTTTTAGAAGCTTTATTAGAAGTTCTTTAAATTGTAATTTTTTTAGTTTGCCGAACTTTTGTAAAACTATTAAATAAATACAGTTTCTTTGAACAATAAAGTACTTTTTAAGGTAGTTTTTTCGCATTTTAATTTAAAGCCAAAATTGTGAGCCAAAATTGTGTTTTGAAATGAAATTTCCTAAACATCTGACTTAAAGAAGATTAAAGCAAAAATGTACTAAACTGTCTTAAGTATCCTATATTTAGTACAAAATTGTAACTTTTTCTAATACGGCCGTTAAATTAGTGTGATTTTTAGTTCTTTATACTACATAACAGAGTGTTTGCAGTAAACACCCCTACACTCATCATTAGAAAGTTTTTCTTTCTTGCTATTTGCTGTCGTCAAAGTTTTTAGCGCAAGTGTTTTGTTTCTCTAATATAAATATTTCATTTTTTTTCCTAAATAGAAAGCAAAAAAAAAAAAGAAACAAAATGTAAAAATATACAAAGTCTATAGGAAAATTTGTTTGAATATTTATTAAAAAAAAAATATATATAATTTTTTGAAATGCTTAAAGCAAATTGTTTTGCTAAAGCTTACTGTTTATAAACAGCTACTAGAGATTTCAATATACCATATAAAATAAATGAAAAAATATTAATGCGCTTTTTTTTTGTAACAATTTGAAATAAACTTTAGTTAGAGAATGAAAGAAAAAAAAAACAACATAAATTACTTTTTTTCCACACAATGTCATTTGGAATTGTTTTTTTTTTTTTTTATTATTTTGTGCTGTATTTTAGGAATTTGTTTTATTTTTATTTTTTTTCTGTGGGTTCCTTCTAATTTTTTCATTTGTTTGGTTGTATGTCTGTTGGAAATTGTTTCTTATTTGTTTGTACATTTATTTATTTTCTAATTTAAAAAAAAAAAATGTTTCTATTTTTTTTTTATTATTGTTGCTGTTGTTGTTTTACGTTTTGCATGAATTGCGGCAAAATGATTTATGTACCGTGAAAATATGTATGAATGTATATACAAATGTTATGCGTTTAATTTCCAAAACGGAGTGAGTGGAATAGAGTGCTGCTTTAGATATATGTACAACTAACTATTACAATAAGTTTTATCACAAATGGGGAAATTCTTTATTTGTAACAAAATATGGATTTAATTAAAAAAAATAATAATAATTTTCAAATTAAAGCTTAAACTTGATTTTATGTCAAGACCAAAATGAAAGTAATTTTGGTAATATTTCAAAACTTATTTAAAATTAATGGTTGTCACAATAACAAATTTTGTTAAGGGAACCCAAATATATGTTTGCAAGAACAAAATTACTAGTTTAGCCACAAAGTTTATGAAGACAATGAATCTAAAGCCCTTTAAAAAAAAAAAAAATATTGCATACTTTTAGGCAACATTTAAATTCGAATGCATTTATGGTTGTCACAACAAAAAATGTTGTTACTGGAACGAAATTTTGTAAACTCAACTAAACTATATGTTTGCAGGAACAAAATTAATTGTTTAGTCACTAAATTTAAGAACACAATGAAACTGTAGCCAGTTTTTTTTTTAAATTTTGCCTACTTTTAGGCTAAATTTAAATACGAATACATTCCCCCTTAAGCTCTTTTCCCATTTCCATTAAAATTCTGAGTTTATACTTTATGGTCAGTTATAAATATATTGTGTTGCATCATAAATGATGCATCATCTCATCGAACGTATGGCTTGAGGATTATGTGTTTGACCAATCAATGGTTGTTAAATGTATGTATTTCTTTTTGTTGTTTTGCTCCTGGCTATATGTGTGTACTTCCTTTTTCTGTGTGTGTTTGTTTTTTTTTTTTCGCAAAAATTATATTTTATCAACCCCGTTTTTTGCCACCATTTTTATAAAAAAACGCAGATGCGTTTGTTTTGTTGTTTTAAACATTTTTTTTCATATAATTTAATAATTTTGTTTTGGCTTTATATTGCGTGTATTTTTGCATTAAAATGGTTGGTATATTAAACAAAAAATGTTGTTTAATATAAAGTTTTACATAATGTTTTTTTTTTTTTTTTAGCTTTTTTCTACATTTTATCAGTTTATGGCCGAGTTGCTTTTTTTATAACTACACATACATATAATTAGGAAATTAATCTGTCAGATTTTATGAGGCATATAAATAGTAACACAAGCTTAAAATGCATAAACAACGAGTTTTCAACAGTAAAAGAAATTGTCAATATTATATGGACTGAAATGTTTATAAAAAAAGGACAATCTTTCTAATAAGACTAATTTGTAGAAAATCTTTTACATGTTAAGAAAAATACACAAATAGAAAAGAATTGCAATAAAAAAACTTAATTTAAAACATATATTCGATTGATTTGCAAATTATTTCTCGATATTTGTAGTTATTCTCTTAAAATTATTAAAAATTTTTCAAATTTATTTTTTTTTTAAATTTTTTTTAAACGTTTTGCTGGGTTATGTTTTATTAACATTTTTGTACAGTTTTGTTTTATTTTAATTTACAATTTTATATTTCTACTGTTTTTTCTACTTATTTTAATTTTATTTTCCTTTTTTTTGTCGTTGCTTTATTTTCAAACATATGAGAGAAATGCTGCTGTTTGCTGTTTGTTTTTGCTGCCGTCAAAAAAAAAAAAAGAAATTGAAACGAGAAAAAGCTCAACCAATTGGAAAATTTACACGTGAAAATTGTGAAAAATTGTTGTGGTTTTAATTTGGTTTATTGATGTGCTGTTGGTTAGCTTTATATACGGCGCAAAAAAAAAATATAACTCAAACAACAATATTTTGGTTGTTGGTAGACAAAAATTTAGATTTTAATTTGTGTAAAACCAGAAAATTATTTTCATGTAAAACAAACAAAAAAAACATGAATATTTAAACAGAGTTCTCTTAAATTTTATTAAATATTTATTTTAAATTAAACTTAACAGGCTTAATTTTAAGATTAAAAAATGAACAACTAAAGTTAAAGTTGAAAATTTTATTGAATTTCGGTTTTCTTTATTAAAAACCCTTTTTTTGTTTCTGGGATTTAAATTTGAACCTCTGTATATGTATGCTTCATTAAGGTTTTCTGTAGTTTTTCTTTAATATTAATACTAAAGCCTACTTTTAGGCAAACACCTTCAAGTTATAACTTTTAAACCTTGTAAACATTTTAAAAATCTGGTAAATTAAATTATTTGTATGTCATACAAATTTCTTTACAATTTTCTATTAAAGCATACTTTTAGGTGCTCAACTAGCTAATTTTTTCACTTATAAACCTCAATACTTATAAGTAAATTAATAAATATTATGAAAATTTGTTTAAATACTGCATTATTTTAAATATATTTCAATATTTATATTTTAAAGCCTACTTTTAGGTGTTAGAAATTTCTAATACTTGATATTTTATACAAAATACTTGAAATTTTTAAATAATTTTATATTTGCAAAGAGCCTGATTTAGTAGCAAGGACAGGCATATGATTTTTAAAATTTTTACGAAAATCTCAGATCAAAAAAAAATATTTTTTTTTGAAGTTTTTTAAATCTCAATATTATGAAAAAACATTTAAATTAGCATAAAATCCAACATAAATTAAATACATATGTATGTTATTTATTTGCTATTTTATTTAAAGTAATTTTTAAAAAATTTATTTTGAAGACTACTTTTAGCTGATAAACTAAAAAAGCTTAATATTTCAAATACTAAATAAAATTGTGGTTTCTGAATAAATTGTTACTACGAAATTGTTAATTTTGTTTCGTTTTGAAGTTAATGATCAAAATTGTTTTGTTTTATAATTATGTTCAACATAAAAATATATAGTGAAGCCTACTTTTAGGTGATTTTAGCTTTAGAAGTAACAACTAAACACCTCTACTTTGTTTGCAAAATAATTTCAATTCCTTTCATAACTTCCTAGTTTTTTATTATTATTTCTAGTTTTTTTTTTATTGAATTCCAAAAATCTCTTTCAAATTTCCTTTAAATTGATTTAAATTTGTTTTGTTTTTTTTTTTTGTGTTAGTTTGGAAGTAAAAGTTCATTTAGTTTCATTTAAATAAAACCAACCATTAACCAATAGACACGTCTGTCACGACCTCCAATTTTTTGTTTTGTTGACTACAAAACCTGTGTACACACCACATACAAACACCTTACCTCTACTAAAACCATTCAACCAAACCAAACCATATTCTACTGCACAGCCACCAGCATGGGTGGTTTGGATTTGTTTGGAAAAAAATAGTAAAGGCTTTTGTTTGATTTTTGTTTGCAGCTTAGAATTGTGTTTTTTTTTTTTTTGTTTAGATTTTTGTATAAAAAGAAAGCAAAAAACAATAACAACTACAATATAAAGTGTGACATAGGCAAAGTGTGACTCCAAACAGTCTCACACAGAGCCAACAGAAAAAAAACAAAAATCCAACACCATAACTCGACAAACAACCCAGCAAACACATAGCCAATATAACAAAGCAAAAAAAAAACAAAACATACATATAGTTTTCTGGATTTTATTTAAGCTTCATTGATTCTTTATGAAGCTAATAATATCAAAAACAGCAACCACCACAAATATTTTAGTTTATTTTAACAAACTCAGTTTTGTTTTTAAAAATTTTCAAGGTTTAGTTAGTTAGTTTAATTGAAGAAAATATTTGCTCAACATATAAGGTATAAATAATACCCGAGAATGCATTTTATAATATGCATTCAAATAATGATATATGATCTTGTTGAGCAAACAAACCCCCAGCACGTGGCTGCTGCTGCAATATAACTTTTCTGCCCAAATAAAATGCCAATGTTAAAAATGTTTAAAGTAATTTATCTTGTGTATAATAAAAATAATGATGATGATGAGGAGGATGACGATCTTTGTGTTATTATATTTAGTAGAGGGAGTACAAGCATGAGCATGTTTTGTATACATACAGATATAAATTACACCCTGCTTTCTTTGGCGTTTGAGTTGCCCAAATACAAAAAAAAAAAAAAAATAAACAAAAAATGTATCAATTTACCTTAAAAGTAATCAAGCAGATACCCATATTCATACATACATATACCACCAGGCAAAAATTTAAATCGTTTTTATGTGATTTTCCTGTTAAATGGACATCTTTTTTACATGTAATATATATCCTGTTCCCACACGTCCAAACACCTTTAATTTAAACTGATTTTCTTTGCTTTTGTTGTTGTTGCAACTCAAAAGTTTCTTAACCCATGCGTAATATTATTTGCATGATGCATATTCTTTACATTTTTATAGTACAATATGTTTCTTTCATTATTATTACTCTTGCAGTTGTGTAGCCTATACCAAAAGTATTTTTTTTTTTACTTTTTTTGGGCTGGTGTTGTTTTATTAACAAAAAAAAAAACATCCATATCTTTTGTTGCTTTGTTGTGGGTGAAAAAAATGTAAAATAAAGCAAAAAGAATGCAAAAGTCTTGGACAATGATGTTATGATGAGGTTGATATTTTGCGTTTTACTAAATTTATAAACAAGAGCTACATAAGTTGACAAAATCCTCTACCTTAGCTACACAGTTGGTAACAATATAAATATTTTAAAAAATATATTTGAAAACTATACATTTATCCAAGTTATATTAAAAATGTCCAAGAAATGCCTTTTAAATTTAATAAAAACCGAGTTTCAAAAAATGTTGCCTAAATTTAGGCTTAGAAAACATAATCTAAAAAATGGCCTCCAGTGTTTTGGAAATTATATGAAAAAGCTTTAGAAAAATCCTTTAAAACTTAATGAAACAATTTTAAAAAAATGTTGCCTATATTAAGGCTTTCATAAATCATACATTTTAATAAAAACTTAGATTTTATTAAAATTCGTAAAATAATGACAGACAATCACTTAAAATGTAAATAGAAAAAAAATGTACAAAAATGTTGCCTATAGTTAGGCTTTAGAAAGGTAAAATACTATAAATGAGCCTTAAAATCAATAACAAATTATATTTTAGCAAATTGTAGTAGAAAGCATCTGAAAATTATATATTTTGTTGGCCATATGATGGCTTTTATTATTACAGAATTTTGAAATAAATAAAATGAACAAAATCGGTGTTTCAAAATTGTTTGCCTATATTTAGGCTTTAAAAAAGGCAAAACTAGAATAAATGTGGCTTAAAATTATATTATTTTTTGAATTTTGGAACATTTTTTTAAAAAGATTTATACAATATCTTTTGAAATTAACAAAAGCTGAGTTTCAAATAATGTTGCCTATATTAAGGAGCTGGAAATTTTTAAAAGCTTATATTTTATAAAAAATTTAACATGAATATTAGATTGCAGATAATCATTTAAAAAATAAATAAAAATTAATTTTAAAAAAATGTTGCATATTTTTAGGGGTCAGAAAAAATTTATAGAAAAGGCCTAAGGATCTTTAATCTTATTAAAAAGTTTTAACGAATGGTTTGAAAAGTTTCAAAAACGTGCTTACTAAATTTTATAGAAAATTTCTTAAAAATTTATTTTAAAATACATATAGCTTAAACTTTTAATTTGGATTTAATTAAATATTTAAAAACAATGGTCTTGTAAGACAAATAATTTATTTAAAAGTAAATAAAACTAAAGTTTTTAAAATTGTTGTCAAAAATGTCAAAATTTAAAGTTTAACTTTTTTAAAACGAAATTCTTGAAAAATGTCTAAAATTTACTAATATCAATGAAATACTAAATTTGCAAAAACTATTGCCTAAATTAAGGGATTGAAGAAATAAAAAATGTAGCAAACTGTAAAATCCTTTTCCAAAAAATAAATTTCAGGCCATGAAAGTCGTTACTACCATAATATAAATGTTGCCTAAATTTAGGCGTCCGATATATTTTAAAAATTTTCAATAAACTTCAAATTTGTAGAACTTTGTAAACTTAATTGCCTTTTATATCTGTAAAATAACAAATTGTAGTAAATGTTATTTGCAAGTCATGAAGAAATTCAGAAAAAAACATAATTTTCAAATCGTATTGCCTATATTAAGGGATTGACAAAATCGAAATTCAGAAGATTTTGCTTCTAAAAATAGAAATTACGGACACTGAAAATAGCTTACTATAATTTATAGCATTTGTTTTAACAAAAAATAAATTATACTTTCTGCAGCCTACTGAAGTGCTTTTTTAATTCGTTTTTTACTCAAAATTATTCTTATTTTTTTTTTTTGGTATCTGTCTTCAATTTACTTAAATGTTATTATTATAATTTTTGTCGCTGTTTAACATTGCTCAAGTGTGTTGTAGCAAGTACAACAGCCATACTTACATCCAGCACATACGAGCTGGTGTAGAGCTTTATGGTTTTTGGTGTATAGCACCACTATACGTCATACAGACTTTTACTCCTCATACTTCTGGTTGGTGTTCTATACACTACTTTGCTGATGGTTGAATATCTTCTTTGTCTTTTCAGATACTTATTTAATAATAAGAACATGTATACAAACACTCATACGCGAATAAGAATTTTTGTCATCATGATATACCTCGGCTGCAGCTTGTTGTTTGGTGTTGTTATTTTATTATAATATTTTTTTTTAATTTTTTTGGATATTTTAGTATCCACCAAGTACAATATACAACACCAAAAACACAGAAAAAGAGTGTGACTAATATAAACATACAAAAGGCAAAGTTATAAGCTAAAATGACAGTTGCGACATGTTTGCGTAGGCGTCATCATCATCATCATCAGCAAGAACAGCATCATTGAGATTCATATTATTTTTATTATTATTATTGTTGTTGCTGGTTGCTGGCTGGCTGGCTGGGTGACTGGCTGGTTGGTGTTGCTGCTCTAGTGTTGTCTGCTTCAAGGAGTTTATTTTTGCTGCTAAATTTAATATTGTTTTGCATATTGTTGTATGTTTGGATATTTAGTGTAATGTAATGTATATTCTGCTAAGTTTTCTGTCTTGGTTATAGTTGTCATATTTTTATTTGTTGGTTTAAGGTGACAATTTACATTGCGATTGTATTAAGAATATAAATATATAAAAAAGTGTTGTTTTGTTAAAAACAATAGTATTAATAACTAATTTCGGTGTTTAACAAGTGAGATCATATAATTGTTATGACAAGAATATTTAACCAGATAGTATTGCAAGTTAGAACAATGAATTATTAAACAATTCAATAAATAGTTATAAAGCTTATTTAGTAGCGAAGACTATTAAGGTTTATTTAATAAAATGTTAGAAATGTAAATAATTTTTTAACAAAATATAAAAGTTTTCCTTAAAAACCCAAGTAAATTAATGAAGATTAGTTTATTTTAAACGAAATTCTAAAATGTCTGTATACCAAAAACTTCTTAAATTTTGTATACAAATTTATTGTATTTCATTACTAAGTAGTTGTATATTCAACTCTCGTTTTTTAATTTCCTTTTTTGTTGTGTTGTTTACTTTGAAAATTTCTTTCCGAAATTGCTAGACCAAAGGAAAGTACAATTTTTCCGGTTTAGAAATTAGTTTGTTTTTACCGCTCGCCTAAATACAAGATTGTTACAGTTACAGTTGTTATAAAATTTCGTATCGAAAGTCATTCAGTCATTCATTCAATTCAGTTAGTCTTGTTGAATCTGCCCATAAACGATTGTAAGTGTGTGTGTTCCTACACATACACACATTTCACGTAACATTAATTCTGTGATTTATTAGGGTCACGTGACCGTCAAACGTACGTACGTTCCAACATACTCAAAGTCGTACATGTATGAACAGGAATTAAATTGATGCAAGGATTTAGAAAAATAAAAGTAGCCATTGACTGGCCAATACTCTCAAACACACACACACACAGCAAGACTTGATGATGATGACGATGATCATTAAGCTTGATAAAAATTGTTCTTAATGGTGTTTGGTGGCTGGGTTATAGGAGTTTATAAGTATTTATAAAATCCTTTTTTTTTAATACATATTTAAGCTTAAACGAAATCAACCGCAAAGTTTTGCCAGTAATCACCAGTAAAAAGCCATTATGGGAAACTTTAATTTCCAGTTATCAAAATGAAAATAAAAAACTCTTAAGTTTTTTTTTGTTGTGCTAAATATTTAGTATTTTTTGACTTGCGTGTTTTTATTTTTTTTTATTTTTTTGTTGAACAAAAAGTTGTATTGCAAATTTATACTCATTTTTTATTTTAATGTAGTTTGCTTTTTTCTATTCCTTTATTGTTGCTATTGTATTTGTTTGATTAGAAAATCAATAGGAAATAAATACGGAAATTATATTCTGTGCAAAATATCCACATTATTTCATTAAAAAGAAAAGGACTAAAGCTTAGAGCAAGACAGCAAGAGCGAAAGGTTTGAATTGTGGCAGAAAAAGGATTTTAAATTAAGGAAGTAAGAAGTTTCCCTAAAAAGTAGGCAATTTTTTAAAAATAATTTTTTGCGTAAATTTAGGATTTCTTATTAAAATGTTTTAATACAAAAAACATAATTCTTGTTTTGATTGCAATTTAAAACGTTGTCTACATTTGGACTCTGAAAATTTCCATTTCCTTACTAAAATGCTTGTCTTTAATGAATAAAAGACAAAACTTCAAAAGAGTGTTGCCTATTTTAAGGATTATTTTTTTTAAATTTTTATTTAAATTAATAAATAATTAATACCTTATTAAATATTTTTTTTGTTAAAGTTTATTTAAAAAAAAAAATATTTTTTTTAAGTGTTGCCTACTTTTAGTCGCCTGAAAATACCATTTCCTTACTAAAATACTCCATTTTAGTCTATAATGAATAAGTAACAAAATTCAAATTCCTAGCTAAGACTTTTACTACTTTTACTAGCTAAGACTTTAACATTTTTTATAAAAAAAAAAATGTCCTTTAATTTGAAACTTTTTTAGAGTATTGCCTACTTTTGGCGCCTGAAAATTACAATTTCCTATTAAAAAGTCTAATTTCAATCGTAAATTATTAAATAACAAATTTCTAAAGCCTTGCTAAAAATTTTAATAATTCAACAATAGTGTTGCCTATTTTCAGGATAAAAATTAAACATTTATATAATATTTTATTATTAAAAAACTATTAAATAAATATAAAACTTTCAAATTTGACTGTATTTTAAAGCTATTTTCAAAACAGCTTTAAATCTGAAAATTATATTTTCCTAATAAAAAGGTTCATTGTAATCTTAAATGATTAAGGGCCATTATTACAACTTGCCCTTATGTTCGCAATAGTAAAAGTTACCTTTTACTATTTCTAAAAGTTACCTTTTACTATTACGAACTTAAAGGCAAGTAGTAATAATGGTCCTAAGTAAGTAAAATTAACAAGTAAAAATTTCAAAAATTGGTTCAAATTTTTATAATTTCAAAAAAGTGTTGCCTATTTAGATTTTTATTAAACTTATTTTACTAAATAAAATTATTAATTTAAAACCTATTACAAAAAATATAAAATCTAACGAATTTATCTGTAATTTAAGGCTATTTTCAAAAAGTGTTGCCTACTTTTGGCCGCCTTTAAATTCTGTTTTCCTACGAAAAATACAAATTTCAATCTTAAGTAACTAAATTCCAAAGCCTAGTTTTAATTTTAAAAATTTCACAAAAGTGTTGCCTATTTTCAGGATGTTTAATTTTTAATCTTTGCTTAAATTAAATTTTGTTTACTAAAATACTTTATAAATTAAAAATTCCAAAGCCTAGTTATAGTTTTACAAATTTCACAAAAGTGTTGCCTATTTTTAGGATTTTAAATTTTATTTTTTACTAAAATTAAATTTTATTTATAAAAAATCTATTACATAAAATATAGAATTTTTTAAGATTTCTTCAATTTAAAGCTTTTTTTTAAAAAAGTATTGCTCACTTTTAGAGTTCTAACTAACATTTTTGTAAACATTTGAATACAAAATTATATATATACTAGCTTAATATAAAGGAGTTTTAAAAAATATTTTAGTTTGTAAAAAATGTCTATTTCCTTTTTTATTTCAGTATTAACTTATTACATTGCTAGTACTCAGTTTAAATTTAGTTTTCAATTCTAGAGTTGCCTACTTTTAGGCTTTAAATTTCTACACTTGAAATTATTGATTTATTAGCACAAAATAATTATGTTTATTTGCGTTCACTCATTTGTTTACTACCAAAAACAAAACGAAATACACAGCAACAACTACAACAATATTATACAAAACAAAAAAGAAAAAAGCAGACACACACTATTAAAAAACCATGACTTTTACTTATACATAGTATATATACATATATGTAAACTAAGTAGTAGATAAAATTTTATGTATTACTTAAAATATTGTACAACAACAACCGGCAAACACATGCGCTGTTATGACTTTGAATTCTGTTAACTGTTTTTTTTTTTTTGGTTTTTGGTTTTCTGACTGTTTTGTACTTTTAGCCCCATTCTGTGTTTGTTATAAAGTATGAAAATTACAAATATTATTTTATTTTTTTTTTTTTACTTTTTTCTGTTGAATTGTTCATTTTTAATAATAACAACCCTTTTTTTGTAGTGTATGAGTTTTTACTTAAAATAATAGCGATTTATGGGTTTTATTTAAGCAGACTTCTTGCAGTATGTTTTTTTTTAAGGTATAAAGTCTACATTAAGGCTTTAATGCTTAAGGCTAAAATTCATTTTTAAATAAATATATGTATATATACATTGTATATGTTGAGTTTCGTTATGTCTGCAATGCATTTTTTTTTGTTGGTGTGTGTTACATAATTTTTGTTTGGGATTCATAAAGTATGGAAGTTGTAGGCCATGAACAAAATATTCATTTTTGTGTTTTTAGAGCCATTTGTTTTTCATTTACGGTTTTGCCATATTTAAAGTTGTTGTATGTTTTTTTGTTTTAATATTTTTGGCCAGCTTAAGATACAGACATGTTTGTTTGTTGTAGAGAAGAGCTTGAGAATTTATGTATATGAATAAATGTAGTAGTGTTATGTTTAATTATGGAATAAGGACACCTAGTCTGGCTGCAGTTTTCCCAAATATTTTTTTTTTTTGAAAAAGTAATTATTTTTGCTGCTGCAAAATAACAATGTCTGGGTTTTTTGCCTAAAAGTATGTTAAATTAATTAAATTTTTATTCCTGTTAGCACAGAAAGTGTAAGGCCTACTTTTAGGCTAGACATAATAAAATTGTGAAAATAAAATAATTTAAACATTAAGCATGTAATACTTTACTATAGGCTTTTACTTACATACATTTGAGGTTTATAAAACTTTTTTTGACACCATAAAACTATAAAAATCAAAGAATTTCTTTTTAAACCAAATGTCTGCTAGTAAACCCCCTTTAGGAAATGCACAAAAAAAAATAAAAATAATAATAATATCGTTAAAAGCCACATATACACACAAAAAGAGTACATTTACACTCTTTAGTTGAGGCCAGAACAATCACAGAACAGACAGTTAACTATTACATACATACAAATACAATACTTAAATAAGATACATACACTTACACTTGTGTGTGTAAAAACACTTTCATGTAGTTAAATTCTCCATACATTCTCCCCCCCCCAATACATTTATATTGGTGTACTAGAACATTTTACTTACACTGTGTAGAGAATACACATACTACATTGTAAGTGAAGTAAGTTAACGTGTAATGGTGGAAAAACCAGTGTCAAGGTTAACGACCAATGAATTTATTTTGCTTGAATAAATTTTACGATAATGAGGAAATTGTCGTTGTAAGTATGACTATGGACACACATACCTACAGACATCCATCCATATACATATATATACAAACCCAATAAAAGTAAAATGTCATCGTCATGTTTAAGTACACAACAACAACAACAACAGTAAAAAAGCTGTAGTAGTGTTTTTGTTTTTAAAAGGAAGTTAAAATTAATATATGGCCCTTAAAAGTAGGCTTTAATTTTTTTGGGGTTAAAAAATTTTAAGCAACTCACTTAAAGTTTATAAAAATAAATTGATTTTAATTGTTTAGGTTTTAATTTTGGAAAAATTCCTTAAAAGTGTGTGCTAACATTTTTAACATTTAAAGCAATTTGCTAGTAGTGTGTGTTTTTTTGTTTTTGTGTGTCTTGTGGTGTTGAAACTTTTTTTTTTGTAATTTATGGCCATCTTGATGATTTTTAGGCTTATAACTTTACACCATAAATTCAAGGTAAATTTCAAGTAACAATAAAATACACTTGTTGCTCTACTAAACAAATTTTGCTAAAAGTAAACACATAAATTTAGAAATTTCATACAATATAATAAAGAAAATAAAAAGAACAAATTATGGCGTTAAAATCTTAACTGAAAAACAATAAATTTACTACTGGTTTAAATACAATGAGAAAACTATAATTGAAAATCTTTTATTTTTTTATTTCTTATTAAATTTCTGAAATATTAAATAAATTAAATTAACAAAGTTCAGCTTTTAAACCATTTCAACTTCCTTAAACCGTTTATGTTTTTCTTCTAACTAAACAAAGCATACTTTTAGTTGCTATTTCTTTGTGTTTGCCTTATAACATTTTCAATCTTCATATTTCTTTTACCCCAACTTTTCTTCTGATGCATAGAGCTGAAGCAGAAAAAATAAAAGGAAATACAACAGAAAAATCTTAATACTATATATTTTCTTCTTAGAATGATTCGATGATTTTTAAGCGCCTGCGTTAAAATGAAAACCAATCGCATCAAAGCACCCCATTAAATAACGTCATCTACCAACATCATCATCATCATTATTAACATCCTCTAGGAAACAAAAAAATAAAAAGAATCATATTATATATGTATATACACATTGTTGTATACATATATATATTTTTTCTTCATATTCTTTATCATACAATTTTGTTAGAAAATGTTAAACTTTTTTCCGGAGAACAACAACAGCTGTGGGTTTTAAAAATGGAGTAAATTTAAGAAATAATTTAAAATGTAATTCAGTTTCCTTTTTAAGGAAAAAATAGTAGTAAACAATTAAATCCTACTAAAATAATAGTAAACAATTAAAGCCTACTCTAAGGTGCTGTTCATATAATTTTTCAAATTGGTTTTAAGTACTTTTAAGAAGCTTTTAATTGAGATACTTTTAAAGATACTTCATTGAGAACTTTTAAAGCCTACTTTAAGGCACTAATAACAAGTTTTTTCATTCGAAAGCTTTTTATTTAGCTTTCTGTTTTGAAAGCCATCTTTATGGAAATATAATTCTTTAACAAACTGAAGATATTATTTATTGTTTTAGTATGTTTAGAAAAAGTATGAAGAGCTTTTTAAAAGCTTATTTCCACAAGAAATGATGCTAAAAACTTCAAAAGCTTTTAAATTCAATTAGAATTTAATATAAAATTTTAAAGTGTTTTTACATTTCTTTCGTTTTTAAAGACTAGTTTAAAGAAAATTTTTAATTTTATCTATTTGAATCTGCTTAAACATTTTTTTGTCAAAATATCACTTCCAAATTCTATTTTAAAAGCCCTCATACAAAATTTTTTTGAAAATGTTAAAAGCTTTTCACTCTAATTAAGTTTACTTTTGGCACTGACCATTACATTTAAAAGCTTTTTAATCTCTTTTAAAGAAAATTTAACTTATGAATATTTTTAAAATCTTAAAAGCTTTTAAATTTAATGAAAGCTTTATTAATATTTTGTATATTCAATTAAATACTAATTTTTTTTTTTATTTTTCCTTTAAAAATTCATTATATTTCTGTATGAAAAATGTTATATATGTAAAATATTTGTAAAATTTATTTTCTACCAGCTACTGCTTGCTCACAATCCTCAACACCATTGTAGCAATTTAACATTTTTTTTTGCTTCTTAAACATTTCATATATACAATTCTTAACAATTTTTTTTTTTGTTCTCTAGAATTTCTCTAGTTTTTGTTAAAAAGAATGTTGTTTAAAATGAATATAAAAAACTAAGTAAATTTTGTTGCATGAATGCTACTATAGATGGTGGCACAAACAGCATAGAAAAAACGTATACAACATGGTAAAAAAGCAGTGTAAAAAGCACACAAAAACAACTACAAAAAACCAGAAGCTTAGTAGCAAAAATACCATAAGAGTACTAGTGCAAAATGTAGAAATTCCAATTTACTATTTGGCTAAAGCCTGTGCTCAAAAATACTTTAATTTCCTTTTGGTTTATTTTGCAAAGTTTTCTTTATTATTTTTTTTTTTTTTTTTTTGATGAAGCACATTTTTAATGTTTTTTTTTAGAGGTAAAAAGTTATATTAACCCTTTAAGTTTAAGAAATTACTAAAAAGTTTTCAAAAATATTTTTTAAAAATTTAAGAAAAGTTTTGATGCTTAATGCTTGATTTTAAAAGCTTTAATTAATATGAAAATATGAACAAAATTACAAGATTTGGTTTTTTTATTTGAACTTTTAAGTCCTACAGGCTTTAAACAAATCTTGACAATATTAAAAAAGTTTTTCTGCCTGAGCTTTTAAGTTTTATAAGTATGTATATAGCTTAGTTTAAATAGCTTTTATTTAAGCTCAAGTAAGCTTGTAAAATTGAGTTTCTAAGTTTTAAATGTTGTAAGCTGTTTAAGTAAATTAATTAACAGCGATTTTTTATTTTTGTTTAAACCTCAAAAGGCCTTTTTGTTTTATGAAACTTTTTAACCAAAGAGCTTTTCCTTAATTGTGGCTCAAATTGTTTAAAAATTAGTTTTCTATATCTTTTCCTTCTGTTTTTTATTTGAGCTTTTAAGTCCTACAGACTTTGAACTAAACTTGACAAGATGAAAAAAGCTTTTCTTTATGAGCTTTTAAGTTTTATAAGTATATAGCTTAATTTAAATAGCTTTTTTTATATTATTATTAAATTTTAGAAAGTTTAAGCTCAAGAAAGCTTTTATAAATGAGTTTCTAAGTTTTAAGCTGTTTTAGGTAAATAAATTAACAAAGATTTTTTATTTAAGCTTTTTTGAGCTTTTCCTTAATTGTGGCTCAAATGGTTTAAAATTTGGTTTTCTATTTGTTTTCCTTCTGTTCTTTACTAAAGCAATTAATTTTTTTGTTCTTTATTTTTTTCTTTTATAAAAAAAAAAACTAAAAAAATAACATTAAAAGCTTATATGGGAGATGGCAACCAAAAAAAAAAGATATGTATAAAAGAAATTATATGAAAAAATGTAATAAAGCAAATGGTATTATTAGCTTTTTTCGTATAATATTTTCTTTGGCTACTAGAAGCATACCCAGAGAAGGGTTGCAAAACAATTTTTAAATTTAATTTCTTTTCTGCTTAACGAAATTCTTTTTTTTTTTTTATTTTTGTTCTTTCCTTTTAGTATTTTGCAATTTCATTTTGAACAGCAGCACTGTGTAACATAGAATTCCTTAAAATCCTTAGCTGTCACAATATATTTTTTGTGCCTGACTTAATTTTCTTGCTTGCATTTCTTTCCATCAAAAATAAAAAAAAATTAAAAAAGTTTTTTTTTATATATTTTTTCCTTCATTCCTATAGATGTTTTTTTATACGTATATGTATATAGTAGCAACATACTTTACAGTTTTGTTGTTATTTGAAGCATTCATTCGTGCAATGCTTATACTTGGATGAATACATACAGAGAAGTTGTTGGAAAGTGTATGTGTGCCCTGCCACTTCTAAGCCACACACCATTTTCATCTAACAAACAACAACCAGTCAAAGTCTTGGCTGAGGGTAGTATTTCTCTATACTTGCTACATACACTCTTAAATATTTCACTACTCACACATTTAACAGAAAAAATAAGTAAAAGAAATATACACAAAATTTAGTATATTCTTTATTATATGTAGAGTGTAAAGTAGGTTCTGCTTCCCTTTTGATTTGTTTTTTTTTTTTTTTTTTTTTAGTTGGGGAGAAGCGGAAATAGTTTTTAGAAAAATCTAATATGGCAACCATGGTCTCAATGGCGAGCAAATGTTTGAGCTTAACAACCATTACTAACAAACCATGTTAAGGTTCTAACAAAAATAAAAAACAAAAATAGTAATAAAATATAAAAGTTTAAGAGAAAAGGAAAAGAAAGATAGAAAAATATGTATTAAGAAAATGCAATTTTCTGGGAAATTGTTTAGAAATAACAAAAAAAAAGTTTTAAATTTTTCTTAAAAGTTATGTATAGAAAATTTAACTTTAAAAGCTTTTAACCTTAGTTTAGTGTTTAAAATTGGTATTTTTTAAACCCCTAAAAGTATGCTTTATTTTTTATAATTTCAAATTGCTTTTCCAAAAAAACTTAAAAAATGTTTAAAATTATATCCTATAACTAAAAGTACACCTCATTTAACTTAAACTATCCCATTTCCTTTTATTTAAAACAAACATATTACAGTTTCTCTGAAATTATCACTGCGCCTAAAACTAGACCCTATTACACCAGAAGATAAAACGATTTCCTTTAATTTCCATTAAATATTCAATATTACCCTTTAAATTTGTTAAATATTTAACAACTGCTCTTCATTTTATTAAATTTTATCAAAAATATTTTTATAAATAATGTATAAATTTCATTCATATTGATTTAACCAACTGAACTTGGTTGGATTTGCCAAATACGATATTTTGTTATGGTTTTGTGTTTGTATTAGCACTACTAACCTAATAAAATAAACATTTTTGTTTAACTCTATTAACTGTAAATGACATGTGTGTGTGAAAATTATTGTTGGAGGGGTAAAAAAAGCATGCTTAGCTGTCAAAAAGCTGTCAAAAAAAGAAATATGCATAGAGAATGACCTCTAAAATAAAAATACAGGCTGGCTTGGCTGTTTGTTATTTTTATTTCGCTGTGCCACAAAACAATTTGTCTGCTTGATTTTTTTTTTTCTTTTTTTGTTCATTTATTTCTGCTTAAACACAAGAAAAGAGTTCGCTTTTGGAGTGTATGTATGGATGTATGTGTGTGTGTATGTGTATGAATTTTTCAAAACTGCCAACTACTGTATGAAGTGTATTTGACATAATGTGGCACTTTCATTTTTTGTTTTATTGAAATAAATTGAAAGTTGTAAAAAAAAAAAATATATTTATAAAGGCCTTTAAATATGAAAATCTACTACAGTTTATATGCGAGACTTGCAAAACAGCAGCAGCAATAGCAGACTGACGCCTAATTGATGATGATCATCATCATCATTATTGTCATCTCCATCGTCATTATTTATGTTGATAATGATGACAATGTGATTGTTTGATTGTATGCTAAAAAAAAAACAACAACAACAAACTGTTAAGTTAGTTTATTAAGTGTCATTATTGACACATAGTGACAATTAGAATGACAGCAAAAGTCTACAAACATATTGAAAATATAATTTATAATTTAAAAAAAAAAAAAAGTTAACAATTGTCTCTTTCTACACATTTGCTCTGGGTAAATTTAAATGAAAAATGACAGAACAAAAAACTGAAAAGTTTAATGACCTTTGAAAATTAAGGAAATGATAATTGGAATTTGGGATAGAAATTCAATTTTTAAGAAAGCTTTAATGAAACGGCGAAATACATAAGTATGGGTTGCTGCAAAGAAATAATTTTTACTTAGAGAAAAAAGCTTTTTCTCAAAGAAAAAATTTTCAAATTATTTGATATTATTAAAAAAAACTTAGTAAAATTTAAAAATAGATTTCCTTTAAAACTTTTTTTTATAAAAAAACTTACAGGAAAAAGTTTTTTCAAAAAAAAATTTATTTTTATAATCTGTTTAGAAAAAAGCTTTTTCTCAATGGGAAAAGTTTTAAATAAATTTTAATGCAAATTATTTGATATTAATAAAAAAAGCTTTTTCCAAAAAAAAAAAAAAAAAAAAAAAATTAAGAAGCTTTTTTATGTTTTCTGTTTCCTAAAAAATATAGTTTTTTAACCTTTTCCCTAAAAATTTAAAAAAAAAATATTGTTTAAAAAAAACCTTTTTTTTAAAAAAAATATTTTTTAGCGAAAGCTTTTTTTAAATAAATATTTGCCAAAATTTTATAAAATTGTTTTTTAGGCTTTTCACAAAATTATTTTTTGCAAAAGCTTAGTTTTTAAATCGTTTCAAAAGAAGTTTATTTTTACAAAAGCTTTTGCCTATAAAGTTTTTTTTTGCAAAAGCTTTTTCCTAAAAAAGTATATTTTTATAAAAGCATTTGTTGGCTTGAAAAAGTTTCGTTTAAAATCTATTCTTATTCGTTTGGAACAAAAACGTCTCACAAAACATTGTATTAAATGCTTCTATTTAGAGAGCGTAATAGCTATGAACTTTAAAAATATTGGCTTTGTTCATTAAAATCCTACAAAAACTGCAAAATTGTTTGCTTATTTTTCCATTGACCTTTCTACTAGGCCTTTAACTTACACTTAAACATAAACTCTCAAAATTTTAAAGATATTCCGTTTAAATTTCCTTAAATTCACTATTATTAATAGCAGCAGCAACAACAACAACAGCAAAATTGCACATAAAAGCCACCAAAAGAAAAAAAAAAAACATTGCTGGCGACCTTGAAAATCTGTTGGTGAAATTTATAACAAATTAAAAGCCATAATTTTTCATCTTGACTTAAAAGCACACTGAGTGTGTAAATGTATGCATGGGTTTGTGTATGTTTGTGTATATATGTGTGTGTCTGTGCTAGTAGTTGGTAGCACAAGAGAAGAGTTCAAAGCTCCCACATTAATATATCACTTTTATTTTTTCAAGTTGTTGTTGTTGTAGTTGTTGTTTTAAAAGGGAAATCCCCGTAAATACTATGATTTTACTACAAGACATTATGGATTGTAGTACAATGTTGTTGCTGTTGCTGCTGCTGCTGCTGCTTTTATTGTCTGTGTTATAGGCCATCTCTTTCTATCCTGTTTTAAATTTTTGGCCCATAAATTGTATGAATGAATATTTGTTATTGTTGTCTGCATAGTACTCTTACACATATACACACACACGCCATACACAAATGTAAGTAAAAAAGCTCACGAAAATATAATAAATTTTAGCCCAAAAAAAAAAAAAATAAAACAATAATTCAACTTGGCGGCAGCAAAAGTGGAGAAGGCAAAACAAAATTTTGCATTGCATACTTTTGTTAACCAATATATGAATCCACAAAGTAACGAATTAATAACAGACAACAACAGCAGCAGCGTAAAAGCCATTGAACCATAAACATTCTTTAAATATTAAAAAAAAAAAAAAACGCAAAAATGCAACAAAAGAATTTAAGAAAATTTCTGCTCAAACTGCCAAAATATAAACAAAATAAAAAATATATATTTAAGTATTTTTTTCAAATCATAATTGTAAGAACAATTGTTGCTGTGTGTTGAAGTCAATGTTGCTGGATTTTGTTGTTATTGTTGTTGCTGTTGTTGCTGTTTTTGTTTTTTCCTTTATGTTTATGGTGGTGGCCATTAATTTTATTATTTGCCGACTTGTTTGACAGTTCTGACAGACAATTATTTAAAACTTGTGTTTTTGTTCTAAGTTGTTATTGTGTGTCGAGTTATTAGTACACTGGCAATAGTAGTAGTAGTAGTAGCATGTAGTTGTAGTCTAAAGCATAAATATAAACTTCAGTTTTTTTAGAGGTCACCGTGCTTAACAAAAAAAAAACTCAAAATAAAAAAAAAATTATCATCATTATTATCGTCATCATATGGAGGAGCTCTCTACCAGAAATGATAGTAACAAATAAATGTTAACACCATTTATTATTGTTTTTTGTTGTTTGTCTGTTCACTTGCACTTTTTTCTGTGTGTCTTTGTTTTTTTTTTTTTTTTTGGCTGTGGCTTGGTGGGGAGGAGTTATTTTTATGTTTGTTTTAAAATTAATGGCTTTTAATATGGGTTAGTGGAGAATTCAAATTGAAGTTCAGTTTGAAAAATTAACATGTCTAGCAAACAAAGTAATAATGAAATTTAGATATTGTATTAAGATTTTATTTTAATTATAGAAAACAATAACATGATGTCAGGTTATTTTAAGTTTAAGCTTTCAAGCATAAACAAAATATGAGGTATATTTTTAGGGGTTGGAAATAGATTTTATTGAAAACTAAAATTTTTCCCACTAATTGAACTAGTTTAGGTAAATAGTAATTAAAATATTAAATTTGTTTAAAAAGCAACGCTTAGTTAAGGGTTTAAAATTAAAAACCATAAACTATAGTATACTTTTAGGTAGTATAGTATATATGTAAGGGTTTAAATAAAACTAATGTTCAAATTAATATCGCTTGTTGCCATGTCTGCTGGCTTAACACATTTAGGGAACACCAACAAATCGCTGTTAATTATGGAAATAATGTTTAACATTTTATAGTCCATTTTTATTGTTTTCATATTTATTTATTCATTTATGTTTTGTTTCTTTTATTTATTTTTTTTATTTCTTCCCTAGTCCATATACATGTCTTAAACAAAATTATGAAAAATGAAGTGTAAAAACTGTTAGTGTTGATCATAAAACTCATTTTTATAGTTATTAAAAACGTACCAACAACTCTTAAATTTTTGCATATTATATTTTTAATAAATACGTTTTTTTTTTTTTTTGTTGTCTTCTTTTCGTGGCAGCAAAAATGAAAAAAAGCTCATAAAAAAATTAAACAACTCTGTAAAAGATTTAATGGCCATAGGAGTCATAAAAAAATATGTGTGTAGCTAGAGTCTTGTATATAACTCTTAACGTATTGGTAGTTGGTTACGTTTCGTTTCGTTGTGTTGTATTTCTTATTTTTTTTTTATAGGCAGAACTAATTTTTAGAGTAAATGTTTTATAACTTTGCTTTTATTAGGATGGGTAGATTTGTTAAAGGAATTAGTGGCGGTTAGAAGTAGTAGCTGGTCATTGTGTTAAGTTTCAGTAGCTGTATTGAGTGTAAACTGTAGCGAAAGGGGGGCAATGTTAAATAGAAGAGGTAGATTGACTGTTTCAAAAGACTTTCAATCAAACTAAAATTTTCTAAAAAAAAAAAGCTTTTATCAGAATGCATTAGCTGTAAATACAAATAATTATTTATTTCACTTTGTAACTTTAAAGCTTTAAGCTTGTTTATTGAAAATACTAATTGTTAAAAAATAAAGCTTTTTCTTATAAAAGCTTTCTATTCTTTTGAACATTTATTTTTTATACATAAATTTAAAAAATCCTATTTTATAAGAAAGCTTTTAGGTTAATAATTTAAACTTATATAATTGAAGCTTTCTTCAAAAAGCTTTTTATGGTATTACTTTAAAAATCTCTTTTTATTATTTATAATGATCATATTTTTAATTTTAAGCATAATGTGCAAAATTCTGTTTTAATATAAAAGCTTTTAATCATTTATTAAAAAGAATATTTTTAAGAATATGATTTTTTATCAAAATTAAAAAAAAAATATTTTATTTATATTAAAAATACAAAAAGAATTCAGCACATTAAAACTAAATCTTACCAAAATAAAAACTTTTAGTTTAAAGTTTTTTAAGATATGTATCTTTTAAAAGCTTTATTTAAATCACTTATTAATAAGAAATCTTTTTATTTTTATGCTTTTTGAGACAACTTTTAAAAGCCTTAATTCATTAATTGAGAAAGCTTCGTAGGCAATTTTTATAAATTTATTTTATTTATATCAAAGTTAAAAGCTTTTAGTTTAAAGTTTTTTGAGATATCTTTTAAAAGCTTTAAATCACTTATTAATATGAAGTCTTTTTAATGTAAAGCTTTTTGAGACAACTTTTAACAGCTTTAGATCACTTATTGATAAGAAAGCTTTTTAGTTTGTTTTTTATAAATTTGTTTTATTTACATAAAAAATATTTTTGCTTTTTTAATTAGAAAGAAAGTTTATTTAAGCTTGGAAATATATTAAGAATCACAATTCAAAAAAGCTTTTTGATTTCTCAAATATAAACTTTAAAACATTAACTTTAAGTAATTAAAAATGTGTAAACTAAGCTTTTTATTATAAAAGCTTTGTATATACATAACATTAAAAATGATTTTATACTTAAAGCTTTTATAATTGATTGCTATTTATATAAAAAATATTTATATTTTTGGCTTAGGCTAACTATTAACTAAAAGCTCCAAAAAAGCTTTTTATAAAATTTAGCTTTACATAAGCTCAAAAAGTTTTTAATAATGATAATATTTAATACTTTAATTTAGTTTATTACAAATGTCTAAAAGCTTTTGTACACAACACAAAAGCTTTCACATATTTTGCAAGAAAATAATATTAAAAATTCTAAATTTATGACAGTACAAAACTGAAAATTTTACAAATTTTGTAGAAATATAAAATTTTGTCATAATTTAATTGTCTCTCCATAAATTAAACATTATTTTAAAGCATACAAATTAAGTATTTCCCATAGTTTTTCAAACATATTATTAATGATTAAGTTCCCATGTATTGCAAATTGACACATTTTATGGTTCTCTTGTTGATTGAAATTTAAATTATTTAAAAATTGTTTCAATTTCTTTCAACTTAATAGAAACATTTTGTACATAATATTTATGTGTCTTTTATTTTTTTACTTTTAGTTTGTAGATGATAAGGGGGAGGAGTTGCTATCTTAAGATGCTGGTCACATACTGGTAGATGTTGCAAAATTGCTAAAAACATTTTAAGAGATACAAAATTTATGAGGGGTTGCTTACGTTTTTTCTTTTTTCTACTGGTTTTTGCAACTGTTTTTCTGGGGGTATCAACAGGATATTTAAGGATAAAAGTTTTATTTTCTTTTAGTGCTTTTTTTTTTTTGCTGGGGAATTTTATTTGAAAACAATTTGTTTCATAAATAATTCATAAAAAGAAATTGAATTTTGTTTGCTTGGGCATGGAATAATCACTTAAGTCAGAGAATAAAAATAAAAATGCAAAAAATTAAACAGAATTTTAAGAACTTTTGGGTTTGGGAAATAATTCACAAAATTTGTCAAGTTTTTCAACATAATTATTCATTTCTAGAAAGCCTAGCTTTTGAACTATTTTTTTATGCTATAAACTCTCTCATTAAGATAAAAATCAATCAATAAAAATGTCTACACTTTCAGCCAAAAATCTGTCTACCCTGTCTTTCTCTTTTAGCGATTACTTTGTTAGCACACAGTGATGTAGATTTTCAACGCTTTTAGGACATTGTGTTCATAACTCGTAACGTAAAACATAAATTCATTAAATTTCTTTAAGAAAAAGTGGGAGTTAACCAAGCACGTTCTTAAACCTCATACTTTTACAGTAGCTTTGAAGCTAAAGAAAAAAAATTATAATCAAAATTTAAACTACTACTTGAGGTTTCATCAAAGAAAACCCATCAATGAATAAATGAATACATGAATGAATGAATGAATGTGTCGTCCTATAGTCTAAAGTCTGGTCTGTTTTTAAAACTCATTATAGGTGATCTTTTAATATATTTATAATAAGTTCCTGGCCAACATTAAGTTTAAGGCCAATAGGGCGTTGTTTATTACAGCCCTTTGAAACGTGATCGATCATTTAGCGTGCGGGAGCTGTCCATCAGTCTTCACTTATTCTATTCATCTTATATACACCAAGAGAAATAAAGGCAGCAACGAACACAGGAACGTCACCACATTTTAAAGCAGGAAAAAAAATTTTAATTAAAATTTAAAACTTTATAATGATTTTTTATCAGCTGCCTTTTTTTTTCTTTTGTGAATAAAATGTTTGTTGCTAAACATCCTGTTGGTTTTCCTTTATGATATATATTTTCTTTAATAATTCTCTTGATTTGTTTATGACATAAGTACTCGTTTTTTTTCTTTATTTTTTTTTATTTTATTTTTGTTTTCATCTTTAAAGACTTAACTGATTTTTTGAGTTTTTTTTTCTCTCTTTGTTTTAATATTGATTAATGTTTTTGTTTTAAAAGCTTTTAATTAATTTATGTGTTGCCTGAAAATGCTACTGTTTCTTGGAGGTTTTATGTGTATTTTGAGATATCTTTACATTAATATGATTTATAGATTTCAAAACATAACTTAACTTAACTTTGCTTGATAGTTTTGAGGTTTTTTATTTATATAACTTAAGTTTAAGCCATGCAAGAAATTAAGAGGTTAGATTACAAACAACATAAGAGTTTTAAATTTGTTTTAATATAAAAAAAGTGTTAATAATGAGGCGATGAAATGTGACTTACCATCATATGTTAGTTCTGTAGGATTTAGTGATGATAAGAACTTACCATCTGTAAAGAGAAAAAGAAAAAGAGACAAATTTAAAATAAAGTTGTAATAAATTTTTCAAAAATTTTTTGTAAAATAAATCGTTATTACTTCTTTTTTATGGAAAATACTGATTTCCTTTATAAAGTTCATAAATTTTAATTTCCTTTTAACAAGTTGGCCATTTTTTTTCTTTTGCATTTTGTCTGATATGATGATGATTTCTTAATAAATCATTATAATTAACCAATTTTAAAGACAACTACGACAGAGTTTTTGACTTATTTATTTGTTTTTTTTTTTTTATTTTTTGCTTAAAGCAACTGTTAAACATAATTTTAGTGTCAGCAAATCTTTAGCAAAACAACAATTAACATTTTCAACAACAAAGTCTTACAGAAATCACAAAACTCATGCATCATTTTGTTACAGCAAAAACAAACATGATCTTTTAAGGCCTTAACAAAAAAAAAAAAAACAAAAAAAAAAAAAAAAACTGAAACTGAAACTGATTGAAGAAACTCCACCTAAATATGCGCTTAAATCCCTACAATAAATGTCAACTCTTTTAAAGACAAGTTGTCAAATAAGCACAAATCACTGACTGGGCTCTACTACAAATACTCAAGCTTCTGCTTTTTCCTCGACTTTAACATCACAGTCATTACAATGATTGTCATCATCATCATCATCACCATCATCCGAAGAAGATAATTTTTGTTTTTGTGCTCAAGAATAAGAAACGTATAAAATAAATAAATAAAAATACCAATTCGCACTTGCAATGAAAATTGATAGCAGGCAACACCTCCGCCGCCACCGCTCCACGAACGTTTCCAGCTTTAAACATTATATACCATTTTAAGTCATTTTAACTCAACCTGGTTCAAAAGACCTCATCTCTACACATCACATCACATCTCATCACTTGTTTTCATCATATATATGTATGTATATATCGTATAAAACTCATCAACGCCAACCACCATGAAGAAAAATTGAAGGATATTCTTTCATTTGATTTCAATTCGTTACTTTTTCTTAAACATTTCATTTCAATTTTACAATTAAATTCAAAAGGAAACAAAATACATACGAAACATCAAAAAAAGTAGCTCTAAAATGTGAACCTCTTCATATGAGCATTATCGGGTACACAGCAACAACAGCAGCAGCAGCAGCAACACTACTTCCACTGACTGTATAGTTTTTGTATTTCAACGCCCATATAAGGTTTATTTCGATTTATTTATCACCTGTCGTCCGAAATTGCAAATTTTCTTAAACAGCAACCACAGCAGCAGCAGCAACAACAATAACAGTAACAGAACTCTCTTCAGAAAATTATATTAAATGACCATTATATATGCCTTACGCGATTTTTTTTTTTTTTTGTTCTCCACTTTTTGGGGCTACAACTGCTGCCACAACTACTGTTGTTGCTGCTCACACAAAAGACATTGTCATTTCAAGCACAAGCAATTAACAAAATGTTGCTTAAGGTTTTATGTTGTTGCTGTATATGTATGTGTTTTTTTTTGACTCTTTTGTTGCCTTAAGGTGCCACAATATAAATATATATTTTGTAATTGGTTTTCATTTTTATATACGAGTATGTATGTATGTTTATAGGTACGTGTGTGTCTCTTGAAACAGCCGTAGGAATAGTTAAGTTACTCCAAATGAATACCAAGTAGTGGAGAATTAAATTTTTTGTTTTGTGAGCAAAAAAAAAAAAAAAAAAAAACGCTACAAATTAGCGTAGGGTCTGTGTGTCATTGATCTTGATGGCTAGGGGAAATATTAATCCAGTGTGACAGGTCCTTAAAGGTGAAACAGGGGGGAATTTAAAGTCTAATTAAATTCTAGAGTAATAAATTAAAGAAAAGAAAAACTAGCTTAACAATAACTGCACAATCTAAATATAAAAGTTTAGGGGGACTTTTCAGCACTAATTTCTGATATTTTTATATAAGTCTATCATTCCCATATATATTCGTCTTTGTGTTCATGTAAATCCCTCTGTCATCCAAAATACTAAACTGAAAGAATACGATTCATCTGGATAAATTAGCAGTTAATTAAAAAATTTGCTATTGAAAATCAACAAAATCGGCTTTATATTAAAACAGTTATACAAAAATGTCAGACCATCATATTCGTCCGTGAGACTGTGTAAATCACTCTGGCGTCCGAAATACTACACCGAAGTGAATGAGGTTCATATAGAATCTTTATCATTGTCCTAAGTAATATGGTATTGAAAATCAACAAAATCGGCATTATTTTAAAAAAGTTATGAACACACATGTAAGACCACCTTTTTCACATGAAAAAAAATGCCACATTCGTCTGTGTAAATCACTCTGGTGTCCGAAATACTAAACCAAAATTAATGAGATTCATGTTGATTCTTTATCAGTGTCCTAAGTAATATGGTATTGAAAATCAGCTAAATCGTTTGTGTTTGAAAAAAGTTATGTGCAAACGTGTAAAACAACCTTTTTCAAATAATAAAATTTTATATTTCTAATGCAATTGAGGAAATCTTTTAAATATTTCACAAATTTAATAAAAATTTTGTTACAAGCCGAACTCATATACAAAAGTTATTTAAAAAATATTAAAATTTAGAAGACAGTCGACAATTTCTTAACAAATGTATTCAAAATTGTAAAACAGAAACTTTTCGAATTTTACTTTAATTTAAATTTTTTTTGAAAAAATTTAATTTTGTAAAAAAATTCAAAATTTAACATACACATCTTTTTCTTTCAAATTTCTAATTAATCAGTTATTTGGAAATTTAAAAAAAATATTGAAATTATTTTAAAAAAATATAAATATTTCGAATTTTTTTTTTTTAATTTTTACTGAAATGTAAAATTTTTAATATTTTATTTTAAAAAAATATATTAAAATTTAATTTTAACTAAAAAATTTTCAAAATTAATTTAAAAAAAAATTCGAAAATATTTAAAAAAAAATGTGAATTGTAAATAGAAATTAATTTAACAACTAAATAAAAAGGAAACTTTATAAAAATTTCAAAATATTTTGAATTATTTTTTCCGAATTTGTCGTTTACATTTGGAAAAATTATTAATTTTATTTTCAACATTTAAATTGATGTTTTATTGTTTTCTTTTCATCTTTTCTTTTTTTTTGTTGTATTTATTTCGCATTTATTTGCTTTTTTTTTGTTTTTGTTTTGTACTACCGATTGTCTGATTCATGTTTATGCATGCATTTTTTAAAGTGCAACACTATGTTTTTTGTAATTTTTTTCTCCAGCCTTTTTATTTCGGAATTTTTCGCTTTTGCTCATTGTCTTATCAATATTGGCAATGGAGCAACAACAACAAAAAAAAATAAAAATTAAAGAATTGCAAGGAAAAACAAAAAAATAATACAAATAAATAAAAATAAACCGGCCCATTTCATAAGTAAATTTACATGTTCTTTTTGAGATAAAGTTTTGCTGGTTGAATAAATGCACAAATTGTAGGATTAAACAAATATACTCAAACACACAAACACACGCAACGACGCACTCTTGTTAGCACTCAAACACATTTACAAATATTGAATTGAAATTGGCTGAAATGCTTAAACAGGAAAGCATAATTTATTGATAAATAAATTTTACAAAAAAATACAATACATACATATAAAAAAAATTATCAGCATTTTTTTCTATACTTAAAAGTCTTTTTTGTAATTTAAAATTTTCTTTAAAATTTAAAAAGATTAAAAAAAAAAAAAAAATCAAACTCAAACTCAAGAAGAAGAGCTTTAAACAACTTTGTTGTATTTGTTAATCATTTAAAACCATTACTTAACCATGCTATGTATGTTAATATTTAGATTCCATCATCTTCTGCAGCTTAAATACATATATATATATTTTTTTTTTATATTTCTTCTATATAGAAAACAAGTATAAAAATGAATACCTTAACATCATTATCATCAGCATTAGGTTGTGTTTGTTTGACTGCCCGGCTGGCTGTTTAACTAAGCGTCGGTCAGTTGTGTTAACTATAGTATAGTATAGTAGTAGTTGGTCTGGCTATTTTAGCCTGATGGTGGTTTTGGCTTCTAAAGCTTTATCGGCTTTATATGTTTTAAGTAAGTTTGAAATGAACAATAACAACAAAATAAATAAACATACCTTTAGTTGAAATGAATTAAAAACAAGTTCTTAGCGTTTCAAACTCATTTTCTTAACTTGGCTTAAGAAAAAATATATATAGTTTTTTTGTTTTCTTCTTGTTGTTTTTATGTTAAGTATTTGTAGTTGTTGTATTTGTTATATTGCTAAAGCTCAAATTGTTAAGATGAGTTACAGTTGAGCGAAATATTAAAAAATGTGAAGAAAAACTTTTTATTAAACGACTGCATTATAAAGTTCTGGATAAAACAGCATTTTATCCTGGTCTAAGTCCAGGCGAAATTTCTTAAAAATGTGCAAATCTTTTAACTTTTAAGCTTCGAAAGAAAGTAATTGTAATGTCATATATGTAAATGAGAATATGAAAAAAAAATTAATTTTTGAAAAAATCTTGAAATTTTTTACCTAATCGTTACACTGTGCAACGCGGTATATTGTATATAGTGAAGTTTATTTTGTAGTTGTTGTTTTTATTTTAGTATTTTAGCCTTTTTGATTAGGTGATCATCGTAACGCATCACATGCCATGTTCTTTAGTTAGTGTTGTTGTCATCGTCGTCATCATCATCGTCATCTACATCTTTTCTTAGCCTTATAGACCATCATACCATACACCTCTCTAAGTAAGTATTATCATTGTAAAAGGCTTAAAATACACACTCTCACATACACACCAGGGATGGCAAGTAACATTTTTGTTCGTGTAAACAAAATATTCAAATGTTCTATAGAAAAACTGTTATACACAATATTTTCTATAGAAAAAAGTGTTATACGGACACTTTTTTTTAATAAAAAACGCTATTGTACTCAAAATTGTTCTATAACAACAGCTGTTCTACACATCAATTTCCCAAAAAAAAAACTGTTATACATAACATTTTCTATAGAAAAAAACAAATTTTCTATAGAACACCATCTACAGAAAAAACTATTATACACAATATTTGCTATAGGAAAAACTGTTCCACACAACATTTTCTATAGAAAAAACTGTTATACAGAAACTTTTCTATTAGAAACACTGTGGTACCCAACTTGTTCCATTTCAGCATCTGTTCTACACAAAAATTTGTAAAGAAAAAACTGTTATACACAACATTTTCTATAGAAAAAACTGTTATACAGAAACTTTTCTATTAGAAACACTGTGGTACCCAACTTGTTCTATTTCAGCATCTGTTCTACACAAAAATTTGTAAAGAAAAAACTGTTATACACAACATTTTCTATAGAACACTCCATTTTCTGTAGGAAAAACTGTTATGCACAACATTTTCTGTGGAAAATGCTACAATTTCTTGAAATCCAACCACATATTAAACGGGACTTTTAATTGTCTCGCGTCTAAGCAACACTCAAATGGGGTTAAGCTTCATTGCAAAGGGTGGTTTCTTACGTAAAACGCCTAACTCTCTTCTATTTAATATGGCGAAATTAAAATAAAAGAAAATTTATTTGACATGAACGAACATGAATATAAATATTAGCAAATTGCACTTAATCTATACTGACAATTATTTCCGAGTATTAAATAAATTGTGGGAATACTACGATTTGAAATACCATAAAAAATAAAGTACGATTGTACTAACTTTTCCATCCCAGCTACGTACTCAAACATTAAGGCATACTTAAATAAGATGGGAGTATGTTGTCTGAAGATGATGTTGATGATGGTCGGTCACTATGTTATGGAATGGTTTGGTATGGTCAGTCATTGGTTTCTTTTGCTCTATACATACATACCTACATACTTGCATATATTGATGTTTAATTTTTGCTGTTTGTAGCTGTTGTTGTTTCTTTGTGTTATTTAAATATGCAAAATAGTTTTCGGTTAAAATGCACACAAAGTCGGTTGTACATATACTTTTCTACTGCTTTCATGATCAGGGTTTATACTCATACCTAAATACATAGTGTTGCCTGGGCTCTTGTTTAAGTCTTCTACTTGTCTTAGGTGATCTGTATTCATTTTTTTATTTATTTTTTTTTTTTGTATTTTTTTGGTTTGGTTTGTGTTTCATTTCAATAATATAGTACATGCTGCTTGCTGCTTTTGATGAACTCAATGTCGTCGTACTCCATTATACCTCATTATCGCCTTGAGCGTATAAATTATGTTGATGGGATTTTTCTCTCTCTTTCTTTTACATTTTACTTAAAAAAAAATATTTTTTTTTTCCAAAAAAAAAAAGGTTTAAAATGGTTTTGGTTTTCGATTTTAAATTAGCTTGAAGGTGCTGTTTAATTTGTAAACTGAAATTTTGTTGTTTGAAGTATATAGGAAAAAAAAATTAAACCTAAATTTACATAATGAAATTGTTACTAAGTGAAAATATGAATGTAAACATTAAATTAGTTTTAGCTAAGCTGGGATTTAAATAAATTTTCTATTTTAGCTAAATCTTCAGCTTTGAGCTTAACCAAGACTTGGAGGTTGAATTTGTAATAACCCAACTTAATTTAGCCTTAGTTGTAGTGTCTTGACTTAGTTAAGACACTTTTATGTAAACAATCAGAATAATCAACATCAGCTAATCCTAAATTACACCAAATGGGATTTCAATTTAAAGAATATTGTATTTATTTAATGTAAATATTCGCATTTAAATTTAACTAACACCTTGAAGTCATATTTATGAATTCTAAATTCAGAAGGTGACTTGACTTAATAATGACACCTTTCATTTTAACAATTAGCTTTATTGAGAAAATTGAGCATAATTTTTGGAAAAGGTTATTCTCTAAATTATTTTGGGTAAATTGTTGTGTTTCCATAACTGAAACTTGCCAAATCTAAGTTTAATTAATCTGGCTTAATGGAAGTTTAACTAATATATCTACAATTTTAAAGTTTATTATTTATTCGTAATTAGTTTTAAAATATTTTAGATGTTTACACACTAAACTTGAAAATTGCTAGTTTAACTAAACTCGCTTAATTGAGGTTTAACTAAACTAATTATTATTTTTTTTCCCCACTAACATTGGTGCACATTTTGGTTTATTTGTTGGATTTTTTAACTAAAAATTAACTAAACCCTAGTTTAACTAAACCTGTTTAATTGAAGTTTAACTAATCTTTTAAAGTGTATTTTTTTATTTACTGAAACAAAATGAGGTTTTGCCTTAGTTGTAGTGTCTTGACTTAGTTAAGACACATTTTTGTAAACAATCAGATAAACGAACATCAGCTAATCCTAGTTTAAGTTAAATGGTATTTGAGTTTAAAGAAAGTTATTTTATATAAATAATCGAATTTAAACATAACTAATACAATGAAGCCATATTTATGAAATCTATACTCGGTTAAGACTATATGACACATATTTTTTATTAGGAAAAATTAGCAAATAAAATAATTATTGCTTATGAAAGAAACGTTTAAATGTTGGTAGAGTCCTGCCTTGTTGGAAAGGTTTTTGCTGCAGCGTTGCTACACCTATTTTTATATTACCCTGTAACTTGGTTTTAGTTAATCTATATAAATATATAAATGTCTTTGTAAGTTTGTTTGTTTGTTTGCTTGAGCATAAGCATAAACGGCTGAATCGTCAATAGGCTATAACTTTTTTCAATACTTGGACCAGGAAGGGGTAAACAGGGGGAAACCGGTAAAATTGGTACATTTAGTTCTTAAACAATAAATACTAAACGGCCGAAACGATTTTATTGAAATTTCCAACATAGACTACGACAGGGGTAGCGAAGCGCACCGGGTCAAGCTAGTACCTTAATAAATTTTAATTTCACTAAATTTTATCATTAATTATTATCATAAAAATCGGTACTTTTTCACATATTGATAAAAAAAGCAAAATTTTGCAGATATTTTTTCACACTTTTAGCAAAATATAAAAGCAATTACATAACAAACAGTAAATATGTGTATTTTTTTGTATAAATATTTTATTTATAATTGTATTATAGATAAATTTCCAGCCATAAAATACAATAAATGTTTTAAAATTTATATTAAAACAAAAAGGAAAAAAATAGTACAACAACAGCTCATTGATAACATAAGTCCATTATTATAAAAAAAAAACAAGAACACAAACACTCACCAGCCGTAAATTGACAAATTATAATAATACTATGAATTTTTTTGTTGTTTGCTACAACATTATTGTATAAATAATGCAAAAAAAATAAACAATTTTAATTAAATTATAAAAACAATATATAAAACATTATTTAAAACCACAATTTTTAATTAAATTTTTTCTGTATTTTTTTTGTTAAAAAACAGAACATTGCAACCTGCAACATTTATTAAAACATTTTATGGGCATTCAAAACTTATCTTGGCTTTAAATAACTATTCATAACAATAGCGAGAGAGAGAGAGAGAGGGAGTGTGAGAGAGAGGAAAACAGCTACCAACAATAGTGCATAATTTTTTAGAGAATTTATTTAAATAATAACTGTCATTTTAACACAGTTTACGGGTTTACATAAAGATAAAGAACAATAGTGAAAGAAATTAAAAGGGGAGAAAAACGGGACAGTGGAACCTAAATAAATATAAAAACCCCAACCAAACCAAAGCAATACAAAACAAAACACACATTTTAAGAATTTAAGAAAAACTTCAACAGAATTTAAAAGAATTTGAATGTTATGTTACCTTTAATGAGGTCTTACTGTTGCTAACAAATCTTTATAATTTCTTTAAACAATTTTAATTTTTAATTGTTTTGGAATTATGTTTGGCAAAAACTTTAGTTATTTGTTTTTTTCTTCTTATTTTGTTTTAGCAAATTATTAAAATTTTCTTTATTTTTTTCTCTATAAACTGCAGTCATGTTGGTTTTTTTTCCATTTTCTGTAATACGAAGTCGTGCTAAAACAATTCTGTTAAGAAAAAAATATATCTAAAGTAATAATAAAAACTATTGCATGCAACCATTCAATCATTTAATCTTGTTTGAATTGTTGTGCTGTTGTTGGACGTTTTTGTATTTTTTTTTTTTATTTTTTTTTGCAGACTTTTACTACCATGTGCTGTTGTTTTCCAGCATAAAGCTGCTGTTGCTGCTTCTCGACTCCTTTTTAAGTTTTGTAGCCATGATCTAATAGGAAAAATTTTATGCTTGTGTAAACCATTTGTCGACAATTTTGTTTAAAACATGTCCGCTATTTTTTGTATGTTTTTTTTTTTTTTTTGTCTTTCTTCTACTGTTAAGAAAGAGACTGTCTAGGCCATCAGTAAACAATTTTCTTGTTTAAACTAAAACCATGTACGAAATGAGAAAAAAAAATATAAAAAAAATTGCAACTCCATGCAATTTCTTTAGTTATAGACTTTTCTACACATGTATTAATTCAATGTTTTAGTTTGTTTTTTTTTTTTTGCTGCTGCTGCAGTTGTTTCTTTTACTTTTAACATGACTGCATATAGAAAACAGAAAAACTATGACTTAAAACTTCAATGAATAGATACAAGGCATGATTTTTAGCCTTTTTGCTAATTTTTAAAGTGAAAACGAATTTGGCAAGCTCTATATTAAACCATCATAAATAAAAATAATTAATTAGTTAACAAAATACTGTTACAAAACGTTAACAATTATTAAATTTCTTCACAAAACAGGCCTTTTGGCCTTTAGATTTAAAGGACCATAACATAATTGCATTGTTGGAACTTCTTAACAATTTGTTACATTTCTCATGATCAGCTTAATATACTATTTGTTTTCAAGAACATTTTCTGAAGACAGGTTGTAAGGCGTACTAAAAGTCATGAACAATTACGGAAACCATAGACACAAATATGAAAATTTAATTAACATACATTTTTTTATTGTTGGAAAATCAGATGTTCTCAAAAATATTTTTAATACCAATTATTTGTATTGAAGCAGAATTTTAGTTTTTAGATTTTTTGAAAATTTGTTAAACAGAGATGTTTAACCAATTTTTTAGTACTAAATTGTATTGTAATAAAAAAATCTGTATTAAATTTGTAACTAATGTAACTTAACCACCAAAATTTATAAGTTTTAAAAGTTAATCTGCGAAAATCTAAGTTTAACTAAACTTGGTTAATTTAAGTTTAACAAAATATGAAACCATTTTGAGGATTATTTTCTATTTATTAATATTTTGGACAATTTTAGTCTTTCTATAACTGAAATTTGCCAAATCTAAGTTTAACTAAACTGTGTTTAAGTAAGTTTAACTAATCTCTCTACAATTTTAAAGTTTATTTTTAATGCGTAATAAGTTTTATAATATTTTTAGATGTCTATACCTTAAACTTGAAAATTACTAGTTCAACTAAACTCGCTTAATTGACTAAAAACTAAAATTATTATTATTTTCATATTCCATTACTATTGTTAAGAATTTTAGTTAATTTTTTGGATTTTTTAGCTTAAATATACTAAATCCTAGTTTAACTAACCATGTTTAATTGACGTTTAACTAATCTTATAACTATTTATAAGCATATTTTTTATTAACAATGAATTTTCATGATGCTTTTCTCTTTTATATGCTAAATTTAAAAATTACTAGGTTAACTAAACTATATTAATTTAAGTTTAACTAAACTTTGTACTAGTTTAGAATTTAGTTTTTAATTGTGAAGAGTTTTAATAATTTTTAACAGTTTCAAATTCTTTCATTAAAAAAAAATGCATTAAAAACTACTTAAGTACTATTATTCTGATTCTTGTTTGTTTAATATATTCCACTATTTGTTGTCATAGGTTTTAATTATTATGCTAATTTTTTTTTGTGGAATTATAAAATCATTTTTATTGTTGTTGTTGTTTTTATAAACAGATTTTAGCGGTTTTTTATTCTGTTTCGACTACTCGTTGTTGTGTTTCGTCTTAATGCAATTAACGATAAACATTTAAAAATGTGTCACCATTAATTAAGATACAAAATACAAATAATTAAATATTATAAAATAGCAGCAACAACAATAGTAAAAACTAGCATTAGTTAACTATTACCAAGCAATTGAATAATGGTGGGAATGTCAAGCCATGAAACAGTATTTGAATTTAAAATCAAGTGGGGATTTATTTAAACTTTTAATAGTTTAATATTAACAAAAAGATAAAATATTGTAAAAAGATAAAATTTTTTAGTTTAAATTTACAATAAAATATTTAGCAGACATTAAAATTTTATAAAATTCTTTACATTGTCATAACTAACTACTATTTGAGGGGATTTTGTGCAAATAAATAAATAAATTATAATAAAATGTATGATTATTTACCTGTTTTATATGTTTGTTTATTTTGTTCAGTAGTTTTTTTTAACAATTGTATACAAATAATTTATTTATATTAATTTATTTTATGAAACAATATATAATATTTTTTTTATATTTGTAACGTTTGCTATATAGTCCTATTTCATTTCTATAAATTCCATGTGTGTATATAAAAGCTTAAACAGATAAGCTGATTCTGAAGCTGTTTTATATTTTGTGTTTTTTTTTTATTTTATTTAAATTTATTATATACAGCAATTTTTTCTATATAGAAAAAATTAAAAAAAAATGTTTTGCATTTGCATAATTTTTGCATTAATAATGGGATTCAATATATTCACAATAAACATTTTTTTATACTTTTTGTTAATTTTTTTTTCCATTGTGCTTTTTTTTTTTGTGAATATGTGATAGCTTTGGTGGAATTAATTTAAATTATATTTTATTTTTTTGTTGTTGTTAAGAATTTGAGATTAAATTAATGAAAAAACCAAACCACCAATAATATAATTATTTTAAATATGCAATGACACATAATAATGAAACAGGATTTAATTATTTATAAAAATATAAAATAAAATTAAAATAATGTGTATTTTAATACTTTTTTCATAAGGGCAATAACAAACAAACAAGCAAAAAAAAAAAAAAAACTAACCAATCAGATTTAACCAGAAATATTTAGTTAATAAAAAAAAGAATTAACCAATAACAACAATTGTTTAACAAATAGAGTAAGAGTTAGAGGAAAATTATCATACAGTAAGCATTAATTTAAACAAAAAGAGGGTTTAATAAATAATAATAATAGACAATTTAAATGCTTTGAATTTTTAAGCTAAAAATATTATTTTTTTATGTTAATCTATTAAAATCTTAGTTTAACTAAACTCGCTTAATTTAAGTTTAACAAAACTTGGCACTAATTTTATGTTTCGCTTTTAATTGGAAATATTTTCGTAATAATTTATAATATTTTAAATTAAGTTTACCAAATCCAAGTTTAACTAAACTAGTTTAATGGAAGATTAACTAATCCTGTAGCTATTTTCAACTTTATTTTTTATTTGTTGTATATTTTATGAAAAAAATCTATTGAAGTACGATTAACTAAACTCGCTTAATTTAAGTTTAACAAAACTTGGCACTAATTTTATGTTTTGTTTTTAATTGGAAATATTTTCGTAATAATTTATAATATTTTAAATTAAGTTTACAAAATCCAAGTTTAACTAAACTAGCTTAATGGAAGTTTAACTAATCCTGTAGCTATTTTCAACTTTATTTTTTATTTATTATATATTTTATGTCAAATAGTCAGTTGAAGTACGATTAACTAAACGCGCTCAATTTAAGATTAACAAAATTTTGTACCATTTTTTTGCTGCCTTTTTAGTTGTGATAATTTTTGCTAATCAGAGTTTAGCAAAACTACTAGTTTTACATTTTTTCTACTAGTTTTACATTTTTTTTAATTGTAATTTATTTTATGTGGAATAAGCTAAATTTTAATTTTCTTTATGAACACATTTGTGTCATCTTTAACTTTTACTACGACTTATTCCCCCTTAAATTTTCTCAATAATTACAGATTTTTCTAACCTGTCCTTAAAACATTAACTAACCATAAAGTCTCTATATTTATTTAAATTGTATGTCATGTCTAATGTGTATTTAATATTAAGTTTATTTCCACAAGACAACCAAGAGTACGTACACTTTTCAAATAAACACACTAAAGCTGCAAATTAGACATCCCTTTTGGGATTAATATTAAAACAACATTCACTTGAGCAAAAAAAAGAAATGAAGAAGAAAAAAAAAAAAACAAAAAATACTTTCTAACTCCCTTTTCATAAGCAGCAAAGAAGTAACAACTAACATTTATTTTTATTATACACCTTTTTGGTTAAACAACAAATTTTTTTCGCCACACTCTAGCTGTCTCCTGGTACATACACCCCCTCAATATTTGATAACCTAGTAAAACATTTTGTGGTTACTTGAATTGTCTTCCCAATGAGCATAAATGTAGCTATTACTTACATTTTAATGTTAACTTTTTTGTTGTTGTTGTTATTTTTTTCCTACTTTTTGGCAATTTCAAATTAGTTTCTCCATTTCTTGGCTAAACTGCTTATAAAATTGTAATTTTCTTTTACGTTTATGTTGCCTACTTCTAGGCTTAAAAACCTTTATATTAAAAGAAATGTCTTTATATGTACGTTACATTTTCATTTCTCTTTCTTTTTTCGTTATTGCCATTATTTTTGTATGTGTAGGCCTAAGTAAAAGGCCATAAATTAGTCAACACAAATTAGAAAATATGTTTGCATTGAAAATGTAAAAAAAAACTTTTCCTTTTTACCATTTTTCTATTCGTTTGACTACCCTTGTTTAGTCTCTGAATTTCTTATAAATTAGTTGTTAAAATATTTACGAATGTTTTCTGTATTTTTTTTTTCTCTGTCTTATATAATGGTTTCTGTTACTTTTTACATAATTTATGGTTTATTTTTTAGTTTTTCCCCAAAAAAAAAAAAAAAAAAAATCATCAAGAAAAAATTATTTGGTTTAACTTTTGTATTTAGTTCAAGTAAATATTATTAAAATATCATTTTATTTGAGCTAACACGTGGTAAAAGGTATTACAAGCCTTAAAAGCTAAATTTTGTTGCAACTAAAAACTCATTAAAGTTACTTTAACAAGAAAATAGAATAGACTAAAGAGGAAGGGTTTGAGAGGATAAAATTTAATCAAATTTAAAAAATAACTAAACGAAAATTATTTCTTGGCGTCCAAATTGTGTAGCTTACGTTTTTATTTTGCTTTTCTATTACTTTAATTTATTAAAATTTCACAAAATATTATGCCAAAATCTTATAGTTTAAAGTTGGAATATAAATATATAATTTTTAAAAGTTAATCTTCCAAAATCGGAGTTTAACTAAACTGGCTAATTTGAAGTTTAACAAAACTTTAAGCCATTTTCCAGTTTTTTATTTAATTGTGATTACTTTTAAATATAATTGTAATTTTTTTAACTGATTTTGGCGAATTCTGACTTTAAATAAATACATTTTATTAAAGTTTAACTAATATTTTAGTTATTTTTAAAGTTATTTGTTATTAGTTTTCTTAATTGATTGCATTTTTTGTCTTATAATTGAAGTTTAACTAAATTTTAAATAAATTTATTTTATTGAAGTTGAACCAATATTTTTGCTATTTTTAATGTTTTTTTTTTAATTAGTTTTCTTTATTAATTGCAATTTTATATAATAAACTTTAAACACACTAGTTTAACTAAATTAGCATAATTGAAGTTTAACTAAACTGAGCATTTTTTTCACATAATTTTTTAATTTGTTACCAGTTGTATTAATTTTGATAATTTTTATTTATTAAACTTTCAAATACCTAGTTTAACTAAACTATCTTAAGAGAAGTTTAAGTAAACTTTGTAATTCTTTTAGGTTTATTTGTATTTGTTATACATTCATTTAATTTTTGGGGATTTTAAAACTTAAACTTTTAAAATCCCAGTTTAACTAAACGGGCTTAATTGACGTTTAACTAAACTTTCATGTAGTTTTGTAATACTTTTTTATTTCTATTAGTTATAAAGTAGTTTTTTCTGAATTTAAGCGATTTACTGTCTAATAGTTCTCTAAAAAATAAAAGTAATTAACATGACACTAGTATTTTCAAACTAAAACTAAATTATTTTCTCTATTTGTACGTTTAGAGTTATATTTGCGTTCTACTACACTCCCAGGTCCTTAATATTATTATTACATATTTTGATGTTGTTGTTATGATGTTTTGTTGTTGTATTTTTTTATTTTTTGTCGTAATGACAATTGTAACAATTAGTAGAAGTTTTGTTTTATTTCAGTTACAACATTTAAGTGCGTGTTTTTGTTTTTGTGTGTGCTTAATTTTATTTTGTGTATGTTGCTGTATGGTTCAGCTTGGTTGCATGCAAGTGCTGAAATTTCTAATAATTAAATGACTTATATGAATTTAATGACAATGACGACAACTGCAACACACGGCAAAATAAAATAATAATTGTTTGTAATACGATTTTTTACAAAAAACCCAACAGAAATGCACTCATCAGAAAAAAAGAAGGAACAACAACGTACAGAAAAAAGTGTACAGCAAAATGTTTATTAACACAATATTAATAATCTACATTATGGCACTTGTAATGTTATCAAAATGTTAAAATCTTTTTGTGTACAAAAAAAAAATCATTTAAATTGTCAGTGTTTTTTTTCGAAATTAATTTCATTTTCAACAAATTTATTAACAAACTTAGAGGTATTATTAATTTTATTTTAAAAATTTTGCTGATTTTAGAACAAAGATTAGCAAAAGGGTTATAATGTTAGCAAGAAAATGGAAATATTTTTAAAAATTTCTAAATTAATTATTTCAGTTTAATTTTGTTTTTAGCTAGAACTATCATTTGTAATTTCCACCACAATATGAACTATAGTTTTGAACTTTTAATACTTTGACTACACAAAACACTCAATAAAACCAAAATATTTAGCGGCTTATATCCTTGCATCAACAACTAACTAACATTAGCATTTAAACACACACAAAATAGGCCATCATGTATGTCCCTGAATCCTGTTGCTGGCTGGCGGTGTTCATGGCTGTAGCGCGTAATTTTCAATGTCATTATGTTCTAATTGAGGTTTTGTTGAAAAATTGGTTGCTCTAAAGCCACTACTAAAACTAGTTACACCAAAACAATTAAACCAAAACTAAAATTTTTTAATCAATATTAGAAAGTTTTCACACAAAAATGTTTCCCCCAAAAACTCATGGAAAAAAACCATTGATTTATAGGCCTACATTAGGGGGAAAGAAAACAAAGGATTATTTAAAATAATTATATTATAAATATTGTATTGAATGCTCGGTTGTTGTGTGGGTTTTATTATCATCATTTGTATTGATAAAAGATCTTTATGACGGTCATAATAAACTAAACACAAAAAAACTTTTACATGTTGTAATCATTATTATCATCAAAATTATACAAATTTTTATTAAAACAACTTTAGGACTTTGGTAATGAAATGCCCATCGCTGATAGATGTGGCTATCGAAAGTATGTTCTAGTACAAATAAAGGCAGTAGGGAACACCCTTTGCTGTATGTGAACGAACGTACTATCATCATACAAAACTTACAAAGTAATTGCGTTTAAATGCATTTGTATTATTATCATTAATATACACGTACTTTTATGAATTACACGTTTAGTTTAGTTTTGTCGTACGTACGTACCAGCAAAACACATTAAGAACGTTCTACCACAAACCACTCAATTATGACACATACCCAAACGCTCAGACACTCTTACATTAACGATTTAATGTAATAATTGTGTCTACAGTAATTTGTAGTAGTTATAGTCGTTACTGTTGTTGGAAAACTTACTATGATGACATTTAAAAAGGAAGAATACTCATAGATACAATGGTCAATGGTAGTTGTTTTGTTTGTAATATAGTAATTTCTTTTTACGAAACTTAATGTAACTTTGGCTAAAGTAGAAAAGTTTGTTTGAGAGTAACTAGTGTACATATTTTTGGGGTAAACAACACAATTACAAATTTAGGTTTCATAAGTGTATTAAAACATTAATTAAATGATGATTATTAGATAAGGAAAAGCATTTATTTAATGATCATTACTGCAAAACACAAACACAGAAGAAAATGTGACGAGTATATATGTCATTGTTAAGCAAAATAAGGATAATATACAAAGTTTTAGTAAAATTGTAAGTACAAAAAGAATTCTAGTATATTTTTATTAAAAATTCAAGTGTAATTTACTTTAATATTAAAAATAATACTTTTAGTTTATAAGTTTTTTAATTTAGAATCTAAATATAATATTTTTTTAAGTTAATCTTTCAAAACTCTAGTTTAGCTAAACCCGCTTAATTAAAGATTTACTAAACTTTGAGCTATTTTTAGATTCCATTTTAAATAGAGACTTGTGTTCTAAGCTTCTTGCTTCGCTATGTCTCATATTAACAAATCCTAGTTTAACTAAACTCGTCTAATGAAAGATTAACACAACACTGATATATTTTATTTTAAAATTTTTATTTGTCATAATTAACTAAAGTTTAACTAAGCTTTGAACTACTTTTGGAGTTTTTTTTTTTTTGATGTGCTATACATACATTCGCCAAAACCTAGTTTAACTAAACTTGGTTAATTCAAGTTTACCTAAAAGTTTTGTTAAAGAAAACTTAATTTTTTACGTAGAATTAGCTGCGTAAATTTTTTGGTTTTTCTTAGCATAACTTGATTAAACTGAGTTTAACTAAGCGCGGTTATTACGAGTTTAACTAAACTTTACACTATTTTCGGCTTTATTTTTGAATTGTTTAAAGCTTTGTCTAACTTAAGTGTTTCTATAGCTAAACTTTACAGAATCCAAGTTTAACTAAACTCTGTAAATTTAAGTTTAACTAAACTTAAAGCTGTTTTCACAATCCTTTTGTAACTCCTAATTAGAGACTTTACAGGTACTTGAATAATTATTAACACCAGCATTGGAAAAACCTCTCTTATGAAAGAAAACGAAATTAATAATTTTTCTTGTTATACTTTACAAGCATAAAAAACACTATACAATTACATTTAATAATATACCAAAATGTAAGAGAAAACCCTAAATACAGGCTAGACCAAAACACCAAAAACACAAAAACCCTAAACTAAACATTTAATTTAAAAGGCGTAACTTGAGGCACAAACTCAAACAGACACACAGGTATTTACCACCAGCAATTATAAAGAAATTAGTCTTTTTTTTGGTTTCCCATAAAATATTTTTCTTTTGCTTTAATAAAAAAAAATTACAATATTTCTAAGTATTTTTGTTCGAAAAGAAATCAAAATAAAGCAGCAGCAAAAAATTTTTAAAAAATCTCATATAAATTGCAAAAAACTGTCTAAATTGACTGTTACAGGTCGTTAAAGGTCGTCACCATTTAATACAACAATAATAATTACTGATTAAATGCTATAAATAATAATATATATTTTTTTTTTGTTGTTTAAACAGTCATATATACAACTAAAAGTACAAATCATATACATACACATTAAACAAAAAAAAGAAATGCTTGTTATTTTTTTATTTAAAAGCAACAGACGGACGTGGGGAAGGACGGACAGACAGTTTCATCTAGAGTGAATTAGAAAAGAAAGAAGAATTCTTTCTATCATTGAGCAACAACAACGGCAACGACTTTGCAATAAACGAATGAACGAACAAACAGACAAAATGGACAGTTGAGACAGTTGAAATCAAGCACAATACTTCAAAATGTCGATCATGATAATTGTTGAAATTATTACTTGTTGTTATTGCTGTTGCTGCATTAATAACACAGATGATGATGTTGTTGCTGTTGCTGTTGAAGATCATGTTTATATGAATTATGGCTGTTGTCTTGTGATTTTGCTGCTGCTGCTGCTGCAGCAGTCAGGCTCTGTTGTGTTTGGGTGTTCTGTGGAGTGTTGAATATAATGTTTGCTGGGTTTGTTTGCTTGAGCTAAATGAAAAGATCAAAGTTTTGAGCGTGTCTTTGATAGACAAATAAATACACATGCAAACTTGTCATCTATAATACAGTAAAATCTTGGCAAAATTTATCAATACAAAATCATATGAAAATAAGCTTTAACAATATTTAGCTAAATATGTAATAAATCCTTTGTATTGAGGTTTTACTGTAGATGTTTATATGTACACATAACAGTCATTACTTATTTATTAAAATGAAATAAAATATTTCATTTAAATGATTAAGGCAGCAACAATATGATGTGATAATTGTGGCTGTTGCTGCACCAGCATTTCTCGTTGAAACGGGGTAACCAATACTACTAAATAATGATAAGATTTCTAGAGAACAGATTGCACAATCTTGCAAAAAAACGGGAAATTTATAACAAAAACTAAGCAATGCTATATTATAGGTGGTCTTAGACCCACTTCAAATGCTCTATTGGTTTTTATAACTCTCTGCATTATTTAATTATAACTCAAGCAATCTGGCGGTTATGCATTCCCTAATTGTTTTTATTCATAAAACTTTTATAAACATAACAGCAACAAACAAAAAACACCTTGATCTCTTAAACAAAACAATTTCAAATAAAATAAAATTTCCGATATAATTTTATGACATAAAACTATTTTTATGACATAAGACCTTAACCAAACAATTGTCTACTACTTGCTCTTCAAAGAGTTAAAAATGGGGGCCACCAGCTCTACAATAACAATAGCAACAACAATGTAAAATGCTTTATAGACCAACAAAATAGATCATCATCAGCATGGACAGCAGCACTAGCACCAGCACCAGTTATACGTAAAAATTCCCAAATCAAAACAAAAAAAATTTAAAAGAAATCAATTTTACGATTTTGGAAAAACAACAAGTTACACATCAAAATAGAGCTATAAGACAAGACATTAAAATCACACAAACACAAACAAACACTCACATATCCAATACCAATATCTATGTATGTAGAACTCTAGAAATATTTACTAAAGATCTTTTTAAAATCTATACGCTTTGCTTTAAATTGAACAGCTGAACACGAACATGAAAAAAAATATGTGAGAAACTATTAAAAAGCTATAAAATTTATAGTCAAAAGTATTGAAGAAATATACAACAAAAAAAAAACCAAACCAAACACTTATTACGTAGACCAACCAACACGTAAGAAAACTGTTTGAAGGTATAACGGATACATTTGTGTTGGCTGACTCAATGGCTGGCTACAACATTGTGTTTTTTTGGCTATAAAATTAAATAAAAATCCATAATAAAAGTATACAATATTCTTTGTTTTTATTTCTACCATTAAACTTGGTATTTGGCTAAAGAATTCAAAGATTTTTCTTGAATTCAAAAAAAAAAAACACTTTCAATTTCTTTTTGTGCCACAATACTTTTATGATTAATGGTAATAAACTGTTTGAAAAAAAAAACAAAAGAACTATAAAGGTATTTCAAAGGAAGTTATACAAATAAAAAGAGAAATGTTTAATTGTTAGAATAATAAAAAAAGATTAAACATTTATTTAAATTATAATAAAGAAATTAATAAGAAACTGGTATTAATAGAAAAATCTTTATATTTTCTTTTATATGTTTATCTTTAAATTCATAATTTTAAATAAAGCAATATCATAACATTTTGAATTTAAATAACTTAATTTTATTTGTTAAACTTGCAAAATCCTAGTTTAACTAAACTCTCATAATTCAAGATTAGTTAAACTTTTAACTATTTTAAGATTACTTTTTCAATTGTTATTTGTTTTTTAATATATTAAACTTTTTAGATGTAAACTTTGCAAAAACCTTGATTAGTTAAACTTACTTAATTCAAGTTTAATTAAACTTTGTTGACTTTTAAGATTTATTTTATATTTTTTATTAAATCTATATATTTTTTATGTGTATGTCTTAGTTTAACACTAATCTAGTTTGACAAAACTTTTGATAGAAAAGTTTAGCTAAACTTTGAACTTTTTTTAATGTCAATTAAAAATTATATATTCATTAATAGTGTTCTTGAGACTTTAAATTATAAAACATAGTTTAGTTAAACTCCCCGAAGTTTTATTCTGCTTATTTGTTAATTTATGTATTAAATTACTTAGCTTAGGTTACTTTACCTAAAATTTAAACTATTTTATATTATATTTATTATGCTTAGTTATTTCTGGTGATTTTAATACTTAAACTTGCTAAAACATAGTTTAACTAAACTCGTTTAATTCAAGTTTAACTAATTTCTAGACAAGTTTAAGAATTGCAAAAACCTTGTTTAGTTAAATTTACTTAAGTCGAGTTTAATTAAACTTTGTTGATTTTTAAGATTTATTTTTTAATTTTTATTAAATCTAGCCATTTTTTTACTTGTATGTCTTAGTTTAACAAAACTTTTGAAAGTAAAGTTTAGCTAAACTTTGAACTTTTTTTAATGTCAATTAAAAATTATATATTCATTAATAGTGTCCTTGAGGCTTGAAATTATAAAACCTAGTTTAGTTAAACTCCGCTAAGTTATGTTACTTCTCTTTATTTATTTGTTACTTTATGTATTAAATTCCTTAGCTTAGGTAACTTTTCCTAAAATGTAAACTATTTGATATTATATTTATTATTCTTAGTTATTTCTAGTAATTTTAGAACTTAAACTTGCTAAAACCTAGTTTAACTAAACTCGTTTAATTACAGTTTAACTAATTTCTAAACAAGTTTAAGATTTATTTTTTAATTATAGTTACGTTTAATTATTTTTTGGGTTTATATATGTTAATTAAACAAAAACTTAGTTTAACTAAACTCCTTTAAGAGAAGTTTAGGTAAACTTTGAACTAGTTTAAGCTTCTATTATTATTTCTAGTTACTTCCGTTTATGGTAAATGTGATTTAAAGCATTTAAAAGTTTCCCTTAAACAATTTTTTGTTTTAAAAATGCTATTTTCTTTTTCCCCTGCCCTTAAAACATGAAATTTTGTATGCTGTGTTCTTTTTTTCTCAAACACTTGTAACTACTAGATACTAAACTTTATGAATTTATTTCTACATGCAATACATACATAGATTTTATATATTTTTTTTTCTGTTCATTTGTTCGTTCGTTCATCTCTCTACTGTCACAATTGATAAAAATCACATTTTCCATTTGAATAGAATTTTATGAATTCGTGCATAAAATTACACTCTTCTCCTCGTTGGCTTTGTAGTATAGATTTTTCTATCTTTTTTTTTTTTTTTTTTGTTAATACAAAATTGCAATGGAATTTCTTTACCAGTTGTTTTTTTTTTCGTTGCCCCTGTTTAGAGCAGCAGAGGAAAACTAAAATTAAGAATTACAAAAATTTGATTTTGTTTCACAATGCTGTAAGAATTTTTCATTTTAAAGACTCAGACTGGCTGGCAAACGAACAGGAAGGACAGAGGGACAGACAGACAGACAGACATTTGTGATAATTTCTCAGTTAAAAGTAGACTATTTTTGTGGTTGATATTTAACATTAAATTATTGAGGTGTTAATAATTTTTATTTGATAAAGAGAAACAATTTGTGTTGTTGCTGCTGCCAGCCTGCCTGCCTGCTTGCTGGCTGATGATGATTGTGATGATGAGTGTTTTCCATTTATTTAAGTGGAGGAAATAAATGAAGCATACTTTTGAAAAAGTCTTCTATTTTCCATTGAAACAAAACAAAAGCCTGGTGTTTGTTATTTTAGAAAACCAAAGAAAATGTGTCAATATAATTAAAATTTTCTCATGAAGTTGAAAATTTGCTTAATGTCTAAAACTGCTTTATCATTTTTTTGTTTAAAACAAAATATTGCATATCACCTTAAATAATTTATTACTTTTTAAGAGTTACTACCATATAAAGTTCAATATACTTAAGTGTTTTTACGTTTAAGTTTTTAGCTTAAGCTTTCAAAGCTTGTAACAGCCAACCACCAACCATTGTTGGGCCAGGGCTAAACTTAAACTTGTATAGTTGTACTGGTATTATCATTATAAGTATGGCTTGTAAAAGTGTTAAAGAAGTGGCACTTAAGACTGCTTAAATACTTTATGACCAGGTAAAATAAAATAAAACTATGACACAAGTATTAACATGTTTTAAGGTCTAGAGATGACCAAAGAGTTAAGCTAAAGATACATTTGTAGTTGGGGTTTTTTTCTTTCTTTCCTCTTAAGGCGGCCAAGTCATTAAACTTGTATATTTTTTGTGTAAAGTTTTAGTTAAGTTGAACAAAAAAAACAAAAACCCCTTCATAATTTTAAACAACATTATTATTAATATTGTTTTTTTTTTGTTGAACTTGTAAGTATTAAGTGTAAGTAAATTTTAAAATATTAAAGTCATTGTTGAAGCGTCTTTAAGTCTAAGGAAAATCTTAATCCAAAACAAACTTAAATCTAAGCCAAAGTAGACGTTATAGCAAGCATATGAAATTGCTTAAGTGTTGTTTCCTAATACATATTTATATTTTTTGTTTACAAAATTGTGTAAATAACTGAAATTTTTAACTTTTTCATTATATTTTAATAATATAATTATAGCTATTACCCAAAACCCTTGAAAACTCTATAAACATTTTGTAAAACATTTGAATTGTATACATTTCTTCTACAATTTAACCGCTATCATTTTCTTAATAACATAATGATAATGTTAGAACAAAATTCTAACAAACTAGAACCTATAATTATAGCTCTAAGACAAACCCTCATCATCATCATCAAAAAAAAAAAAAAAAATGTTTAATAAAATTTATATACATAGAGAAAAAATAAAAACGAAACACTCAACACCATTAAATTTCATAATTAAATATTATTTAAGCGTAAATAATTTCAATTTCAATTTAATTTTAATTTTATAATTATAGTTTAAATGTTAGTTTTTGAACTCTGCTAAATTGCAACAAGTGGTTTTGGGTTTTTTTTTTTTTTGTTTGTTTTTTTGAATTCAAAAATGACAGTTGGCTACAAATTTTATTTAAGTGTTAATAAGTAATTAAATGTTATTAAATGTCATTATTATTGCTTTTATTTAAATTTTAATAAAATTGTTAATGTGTGTGCTTAATGTGTTATAAATAAATTTAACCCTTATTAAAATTCCTGTATTATTGTTAAATATTATTAGTTGTTGATGTTTGTTTTAAACACCTTATGTGGTTGGTTTTGAGTTTGATTTTTAGTTTAGAATTGAGGGTTTACATTCAATCAATGTCATTTAAAAAAATGCAATATTTTCTGAGTATGCTGAAAGGCCACCACAAACCCCTTTTGCTTTTTGTTTTAAAAAAACCTTTAAATTGTTATCTTTAACTTTACAGCTAAACCATAAAATTGTTACAGTTACAAATATTTGTAAATTTATTTGCTTGTTTCTGTTAAGGGTGTTAAATTTTTCATTTGATTTTTATTTTTTTAATTTTATACCGTCATCCCTTTGACTTTTGTTTAATTTTTGGTTTTCTGTCACTGTTTGATTTTTATTTAATGCGCTTAAAATGTTGCTTGTTGCTGTTGTTTTTATATATTTCTTTTTTTGAACTCAAGCTGTTTTTATTTGGTTGTATTTAATGTATTTTTTTGTTTTTCTAATGCTTAATTTAACAATTTTTATTGATCTTTAAGGAAAATGAAAATAAACAGTCGTGCACGCACTCAGACAAATTGTTTGTTTGTTAATTATTTAAGCTGACATTAATGAATGGTGTTAATACATTTAAAGGTTTGCTTGCTGAAATTTTCTACAATAACTAGAGCAATACCAATCAAGGTAACTAAAATTGATTTGGTTTAGTTATATTAGTTATATTACATTTTTGTTATTTTTAAGGCTTAAACTTTATAAACTCGGGTTTAGCTAAACTCACCTTAAGCAAGATTAAGAAATTTTTGAAGTATTTTTTAGTTTTTTTGTTATTTAAAATTATATTAATAACTTTTTTAATGAAATTTGTTTTAAACTTTCTTAAAACAAGTTTAACTAAACTCGCTTAATTGAAGCTTAAGTAATCTTGCTACTTTTTATTGATTTTTAGTTATTATTTATTAAATGTTCTAACATTTTGTGGTTTCTATGCTTTAAACTTTTAAAATCTAAGATTAGCTAAACTCTCTGTAATGAAGTTTAAGTAAACTTTCTAGTATTTTTGGGGTAAGTTTTTGCTGGAGCTTATTTCTTTAATGTTTTTAATCAATTTGTTTTAAACTTTTAAAATTCAAGTTTAACTAATCTCGATTAATTAAAGTTTAACTAAACTTTGTACAATTTTTAAATTATGTGATATTTTTTTAACTGTTTGAACTGTTTTTTAGTTATTATACATTAATCTTTTAATAACCAAGATTAGCTAAACTAACCAATTAATAACCAATATTAGCTAAACTGTCTTTAATGAAGTTTAAGTGAACTTTATAAAATTTTTCAGTTTAAATTTTTTTTTTTTTGTTGAAGCTTATTTAAAATTTGTTTAAACTTTGAAAATTTTAAATTAAATTAAACTCGCTTAGTTAAAGTGAACTTTTTATTTTTTTAAGTTTTTGTAATTTCAGTTCAAAGTTACAAAGGTTTTGTGCTTTGCATACATTAAACTTTAAATAACCAAGTTTAGCTAAACTCGCTTAATTAAAGTTTAACAAAATTCTGATGTATTTTTGAGTTCATTTTTTATTTGCGATAATTATGCAGTACTTTAAAAACAAATCCTTAAAATACGTGTTTAACTTTTAGTCTTTGTTTTAGTTCCAATTTTTTTTTTTTTTTAAATTCCTGTAAAGCAAACTTTGCAAATTTTCCTCTATTTAATCTTGTTTAAATTTATGGTCTCATTTGCTGAGAATTTAGATTTTAAGACCTTTAAATTATATTTTCGGTATTTTTCCTTTCGTTATAATAAAAACCATTTCAATTTGCTCATTTCTTGAATTTTAATCCTACAGCTTATAAATGTTAAAAAAAAAACAACAACCATAACGAAAACAAAACACAAAAAAAAAAAACTGAATCATACTTTTAACGGGATACAGCTGGGATTCTTTATATAAAAATGCTACCCTAAAAATAAACGCAGATACATTTGGAAGAGCGTATAATAGAAAGTTTGTGTATGTGTGTGAAAAGAGTACGATTACGTCAAAACAGACATAAAGCAATTCATCTTCATCCCTTGAAGTTAGACCACCGAAACAAATATGAAATATACGCATATTATCATATTTCTACACTTAAACAATAGACAACAACAAAATTGTATAAAAAAAAGTGATATAAAGCCAAATAGGGTGTGTTCAAAAATTGTCTAAGCATCATCAAATTTCCACCTTTTCTCAAACAGAAATAAAAACCCGCTACAGACAGACAGACAGAGGAAAAACATGTATTTTGAATCAAACTGCAAGACTGGTACTAGAAAAAACCATTATCAAATCATATACAACTTTTTTTTTTTGGGAAAAAGGAATACATATGTATGCTGTTTCATATAATTATGAAGCTGCAGCAGAAGTACCAGCACAATGTGGAACTGATGGATTTTTTTAAATCAACTTTATTACCAGAGTGCTTAGAAAAAAAAAGTAGTTGTAAAATTGAGGGAAATAAGGTCTTTAAAACTATGTATTGAACAATATATTCCATATATTCATTGATTTTTTGCTGGTAGCTACAGGAATTTGGTTGAGTTAACTAAACCTCTTTGTTGGTTTAATCAAAATTTTGTAACATCAACCTCAATTAAAGAAGCCCCAAATTTAGTTGTGTGAATCATAAAATTCTCCTCCTAATAAATCCCTTTTAAACTAGTAAATATGTATATTTTGTTTTATTTATTTCTTTTATCTGTTACTTAATTTGTTCATTTTGTCAAATTATATTAAATTATAATTAATTTGATTTTTATAGAAATCTGACAGAAATCTTTGTTTAATTAAAACTTATCTATGCAAACAAATAATTTATCAAACATTTTTGTTTTGTAGTTTTTTTTTTTCTTTTTTTTTTTTTTGTTCAATGTTTAAAAGTTTATCTCTTTGAAACCAAAGAAAGAAATACATAAATAAACAAATAGCAGCAATATACACGCACAAACAGCTTTTTAACAAATTACTTTAAAATAATTTAATAGCCACCAAATGGCGACAAAATCATAAAAAAAAAACCAAAAAAAGAAATTAAACATAAAAATCATTCATAACATACTATACACCACACTATCTACTATACATATGTATATGTTTGTATGTATGTATATGTAAGTATATATACAGATACAATGAACTAAGATGTAGTGGTGGTGTATCTCTATATATTTGTTTATGGACTGATACACAGAATGTATCATTTTTATATGAATTTCGTTTGTTTGGTGTTTTTTTTTCGCCACCGACAATAAAATTGTCTGAAAATAAATGTGAAAATAATGAATAATAAAAGTCAAAGAATACATGATTTTTTTTTGTTGTTGTTGTTGTGTTATTTTATTCAGTTCAGTTTAATGACGCACACACAAAATACTCTACGTTTCTACGTTTTTTTTAAACATAAAATTTCCGAATAACAAAAAAAATATATATTGCTAGACGCGGTACTATTGTCTTTTATATCGAATTTATTATGTAAACAAATATACGGGGACCTTTTATGAGGTTTGTAGTATGTATTTTCAAAATGACAAAATTCTGCGTGCTTGAATTTGGAAAAAATAAATAAAAAAACAACTCAATATTGTTAATGTTTGAATAATTTATATTCTCGAGATTAAATGCTCATTAAATTTATGGTCTTTAAATATAATTTGCAGATTGTCTGATGCTAATGAATTTAAACAAGTAATAAAGAAATATATAAACTTTTTTGGATTTTTTTAAAATCTTTTTTTCAAAATCTTTAAAATTTCTTTAAGTGTTTTGGAAAAGTCTTATTTTTAATATTAAATGTATAATTTATAAAATTTTCCGTGTGATTTTATTTAAATTTGTAAAATCAGGCGACTTTTGAAAAAAGGGTCAAAGGTCATGTCTTAATTTAAAGCCTTGTATTTCCTAATCAGATTATTTTAGAAATCTGAAAATTATACAATTTAATAGCTGAAATATATTTTATATATGTGTGAAATTTTAAGTCAGTCAGTTGTTGCTTTTCCGAGTTATGAGACTTTGAAATTTATAACACTTTACCAGAGAAATTATAGACATGCATTATAATTAAAGGTGCGTATTGATTAGGATTGTCTCTGGTATTAAATCCAGCTTGGAAAATTCACAAAATACTGGTTTTATTATGAAAGCTTTATCTAAACAAGATTTCTTTAATTTTTCTCTCGAGACTTTATTAGAAGTCTTGTGATAAAATCGAAAAATTTTAGTACATTTTGTCATTTGAATTCGAGATCAAAGAATTGCCAGTTTCAACAGTTGCTAACTCAGCCCAATTCGCTATTAACACAGAGGATGTTAATAGAGTTATTAAAAATAAATTAAACTTAAAACAGTCACCGGATATGATGTGATTTAATAACACAATTCACAATCTACAGTTGCTGATGATACAGCCTTTATTAGCTCACATCCCACTCATAGCATCTAGTCAACTAGAAAATTATCTCATACGAGTGGAGACAAAAACTGGCGAAATCGGGAGAATGAGTTAAAAAGTAAGCATGTCACACTCAACAATGTTAATATACCGCCGTCTGCATATGTCATATACCTTGGTATTCATCTAGATAGACGGCTTACTTGACGCCGTCACATTGAAACCAAGAGCCTTCACATGATGCTAAAAATCTCTAGCTTTCATTTGTTAATCAGTGATTAATCAAACTTTAGTCTTGAATATAAAGTCATCCTGTTCGAGACAGTTTTAAAACCAATTTGGAATTGCTAGCAACACTAGTATTGATCTTATACAGAGGTTCCCAATCTAAAATTCTTAGGACCATAACGGAAGCACCATGGTATATATGAAATGAAAACATCCACTGAGACTTGGAAGTGCCATTGGTAAAGGAAGAATTCAAGAAAGTTCATAAAAATTATATTGTAAAAACCATCCTAATCTGCTTGCAAGACTACTTGTGCAATGCCAAACCCGATCAAGGCTCCATAGAACAGATCTACCACACCCATAAGATGAGTGTCATTTATCCATGAAGGCTCTCTTATCAGAGATCAACTAGTTTTAATTTTAGTTATAGGATTTAAATACCTATTGTTAGGCCTACAAAAGGCAGATTCAAATAAATAAATAAAGCGTAAATAAAAAAATATCACTTTATGAAATACACTAATACCCCGGTTGGCGTCGCTAATTGGGCATGGAGAAACACGACGCAAAACAAAGCACGATTTTATATACATTTGTATTGATTTTCATTTAATTGGTTCCTAGATTCATAATTTTTGCTGAAAAAATAGATTTTTCAATACAAACATTTTCATATTAATCGAAGTACTAACGACAAAACTTCGAAGCCATGCGACGCAAACTGAAACAAAAACGATGCAAATCGAAGCACTAACGACCTAACACCGAAGCCATGCATCGCAAACTGAAACAAAATCGACGCAACTTCGAAATCACAGAAATTTTAAAAAGTCGCAACTTCGAAACGATGCAGCACGAAGAGACGCAAACCGGGGTATTAGTGTAGATGCAGTCTTTGAATTCTGCTATCATTGCTATGGCTCCCCCTGTGGACTTAAACAAGATTTCTCTATGTTTTCTTGAGACTTTATTTATTTTAGGAAATATTCTTTTGTTAAATGACAACATTGCGTTTTTGATTCTTGCTAATATTGAAACCATTTCTAAATAGCCAGAAAATATAAGTTATATTTTCTCTCTTTTCTCTTGAAACTTTATAAATTTTAGGAAATATTGTTTTGTCATTTAGCTACTGTTCTCTATCTTGAATTGTTTTAAATTCTTTCATTTAATAAGGTTTGTTAAAAATATTATAAAAATTATCCACTTACCAGGGTCTGATGTATCTAGGACAGGTGGTTGTTGAGATAAAGGACCAGGTGTACTACCAGCGCCCGGCGATCTAGCATCATCGTTCATGGCTCCTCCATATGATAATGATGAACTAGGTGGCCGCTAAAAAGTTAAAAAAAAAAAATACAAAAATTAAATAAGTAATTTAATAAAAATAAAATAAATTAGATAAAATTAAAACAAAAAAACTAATTTAAAAAAGTTCAACGTTTTCTTCGTGTGTGATTTTTTTTTTTCATATTTTCGTTAAACAAAAATTAATATTAATATATTTTTTGTAGCTTTATTATTATTAATAAATTAAATTTATGGCTTTTGTACATTTATTAATATTTCTAATTTCAAACTTCATAAATTTAAACTCCCTCGAAAAGCGAAATAAACAAAACGAAAAAATCAAAACGAAATTTATTAACAAATTTCAATTTAAAGACCATTAAATATAAAATATTTTATTGCTGATTTTTAAACAAATTTTTTGTTGTTAACGATTTTGTTGTTCTTTTTTGTTTTAAACAATGTTGCCGATTTGCTTGGCCTGATGATGATGGGTCTGGAACTGAATGAGTGTCTGGGACTGTCTGTTTTTTGGTTGGTTGTTGGTATGCAAATGAAAGCACGTTTTGAATAGAGGTGTAATTAATATAATTAAAAATACATTATACAAAAACGGACAAAAAATAAAATAAAAAACAAAAAAAGAAATGACTTTTTAATAAAACACGGTAAATACACAGCACAGCTTTTATGAATTTCAATTATTTTAATTTTAATTCTAACAAATACTTTTTTTTTGTTTTGTTTGATGTTTGTTAGTAGAAATTGTCTGTAAGACCGTGTGAGTGCAGTGCAGTACTGTGCTGTGCGTCTTTGCTGGTATTCTTTTGGCTTTATGCAAAAAGCCGCTTTTAAATGTCAAAATGTCATTTTATTTTATATTTAATTTGTTGTTTTCTTTTTAATAATATTTCCAAATGCCTGTTTGTAGTATATGTACATAAGTAACGTTTTGAGCTGATTATGGAAAATGTTAGTAACTCTTAGAGTCTAGACTTTTTGTCTATAAATGGCAGTTTAAGCCAAAATGAAGAAAAAAAAATTTTCTATACATATGTATAGAAATAAATATAAAACTAAAGAAATTAATGCAGAAACTGCAGAAAATTAATAATAAGTGTGTGTGCTGATGGTCTAAGGCTTTAAAGCTTCTAAATCTAAACAATGACAGCTAGAAGAAAAAAAAAAAAGAAAAGACAACGTTCAACGGCAACTAAAAATAAGCCTGGGTAGGCATACTAATTTAGTTAAAAACCAAATATGAATTATTAAAAAGGCTGTTTTAAAAGTTCTCTATATATTTGTTTTATTCTTTAATAAACTTAATTTAGCTGGAGTTGTGGTGTAATGAAACCCTGTGGAGTTGTGCTCCTTTAACTAAATAATTTACGCCATTGCTGTTTAAGCTTGGGGAGTTTATTTCGTAAATACTTTTTATATAAAAATATAGTATAAATTTCAAGTGTAATTGCTAATAATGCTTAAGATGTTTTTTTTTTTTTTTTTTTTGTTTGTTTTTTAATTTAACTCAGTATATTCATTTAAAAACCTCTTTGCTTTTAAGTGCGTGCTGTGAATTTTATTAAAATCTTGTTTATATTTATATTTATATGAAGCCTTAACTATACAATTTCAGTTGACATTTTCCCAAAGCCTTGAATTTTAATATAGATTTAACTAAAAATAGCTAAGCTTATGTTTCCTTTGTATGCATTTATTTTTAAATTTAAAATTTTTTTTAAATTTTTTTTAGTTTTTTTATTTCAGTTGCCAAGTGTTTCTTATCATTTTTCCCATTTTCTTTTTAAAAGCATTTTTTTTCGTTTGTTACTTTCCCCCTTATTTAAGTGTTTTGTGTGTGTGTGTGTTTTTTATATTTAATATTCAATTGATTTCAAGTGACCTTTTCTTTCTAGTTGAAAATAATAAACAAATAATTAAAAATCTATATAAGTAATCTTTTTTATGAGGTATAAAATGATCTATTAAGTTGGAAAAATAAAATATTTATTATTAAAAAATATCAATTAATGGTGTAAAAATTGTGGAAAAAATCTATAATCATTAAAAATGCTATTAGTTTTAAAACTTAAGTGATTAAAAACAATTTAAAAACACATTAAATGAGAAAAATTTTTTTTTTTTTTTTTGTATATTTAAGAAGTGACCCCAGAAATTGCGTTATAAAAGTTTTATTTGAATATACATATGTGAAATAAAACTAAACCCTTTTAATAATAGAATAAGAAATCAGAAACATGCTGTAATAGCTCTTAGAATCACATAATTTCAAGCATGAGGTGTTTTAAAGTGTTTTGGTCATATGATACCCCGGGGGGGACTTGGCTTTTTTGCTAGCTTTTCTATTGATTAATGATGTCTTGTAAAGTAGGTGAATTGAAATAAAACCATTTAATACTTTAGATTTCTGAATGTATAATAAATACCCCGGCTTAGTCTTCTAACTTAGTTAAACAGTATAAGGAACTACTGTTCTGGCTTGGACATCTATATGTTATCACTCTAGTGTGGCTACCTCCGCATAGAGAGACTACTACATTAATGATGGGGTAGACAGCTGTCCAGAGAATGATCCGCTTAAAATGTCTCATATGCAGTTTCAGTCGAAAACCGTATTGGGGCCATTTCAGGTCAGGTTTATTACCTGGCTCGTCAGGAACTGGGTAATATTGATTTAATTAGATCGAAATTATCCATAGAATTGCCGGATTTTCATTAGACTGGCAATAGATTGTCCAAATGAAGACATGCAAGTTATAAAGCCTGTATAAGATGTGAATCGCACTATGAAACTTTGAATCGAAACCGCAAGAACATTTCGAGTCTATAGCAGTGTAAGAAGATACTAAGAGATCGATAATCGTAAAAAAATATACTTGGAATGTTTTCGTGGGCTGTTTTTAAATTACTCTGGGAACCCTCGGCTCTTACTTATATATATGTATACTGAACGTATATATGCTAAGCAATCTATCGGGGACCAGACTATGTGACCTTAATTAACTGACAACCACAGGTTGAATCTGGGTACTCTTGTCACTAGCTTCTAAGTAATTTTGATCAAGTTCATCGATCTCATTGAGTGGTTTGGTTTTGCAAAAATGGAGTCAGAACTATTCATTTTGTCGCAAAATAGTTCCTTGTAAATCACGTCGATCACGTTTAGTTTCTAACATAATTCTCTCATGAGTAAAAAAAATGTCTAAGGCATCTTTATTGATCTAAATTGTTTTTTAAAGGCCTTGCCACGATATGTTTCTATTTGCAGTTAGATAATCTGCAGAATATCCCCTAAGAGCCCCTGGGGTTCCATATTTAAATTAAAAACTTTCAACTTAAAAACATTTTAAGAGAATTTGAAGGGTTTTAATAGATTTCCAAAGACCTAGTCATGTGATACATCTATTTGCAGTATGATGTTCTAAAAAATGGCATTAAATAGTCCCCCGGGGAACCATATCTAATACCCCGGGAAACAATATCTAAGACATTTTAAAAGAATTTAAACAATCTTAATAGATTTCTAAAGACCAAGTCATGAAATTTTTACATTTACTCTGTCTTAAACTCATACATATCACAATAGTTCCCCAGGGGTCGCACACTTAGGTTTTTTTGCAATTTTTTCCAAAAATTTCAAGTTAATTGTTTAATATATCTTCCATAAAGCTGCAGTTGTGAAATAGATTTCCTTTAAATATATAAAACTCTAAAAAGAATTCAAAAAGACCCCCAACCCTAGGGGGTTCCAAGCTCAATATTGGAAATTCTTAAATTTTCTTTACACTATTTTATTTTGTATGGAAGTTTTGCTTTATAAACCTTTTATAAATTTAAAAATTATTTATGCATATGTGGGTTTGTATTTAAGGAATAAAACACAGAGAAAACAGATTCGTAGTAGCAACCGAATTTCTTGTTCATCGAATGATTCTGGACAACAATTTTACAGTTATGACTACACAATTTCAGAAGGGGTAACAAAAGTTCGGTTGCTTCAACTGAAATTCTGTTAATAGAACCCAAAAATTTTATGTGAGCACCCGAATCATTCGATTGCCAACAAATTATTTTCTCTGTGTAGAAAAAAATCCTATAAACTACCAGAAAAGTAATATTTCTTTTGTCCTTCCTTAACTTTTAACAACTTTTCCACTGGACTACAACTTTATTGCAAAACCATTTTGTTGCTGTTAAACAAAAGTAATTTATTAAATAATGGTCATCATCATAAATCCAAAAACTTTTAACAAAAGTTTTCTTTAAGATTTACTCTCCAAGTCTTCCAAAAAAAAAAGTTCCTTTGAGAGACAATAAAAACATTTAATTACATTTCTATCAATAAATTTTGAGAGACTTAAACTTTTCACACTCAATTAGATTTTCATATTTAACACCTAAAATGGTGCTTATTTCAACAATTTCACATAAGTAGTGAACATTTAAGTTCAGTTAAAACAAAATTTTCCAAACATTTGACTAAAGCCGGATTTAATGACCATGTTCTCTAATAATATAGAGATTATAAATGAAAGCAAATTCATTTTCCCAAACATTTTCGTATTTGTATAAACTTTACATACATATAATCATTGAGAGCAGGCACACGTTTTACTTTAGGAAAAAAAAAAACACAAAATAAAAATGATTATAGTGTCTGTTCTGTTGTAAATAATAATTGTAAGCACCAACATATTTAATGACCACCCTCTGTACACTCAAAATTTACTCTCTTTCCCTGACATCAGGCACTTGAAAATAGCTAAACAATCAAATAAACATTGAAAATATTTTGTCTTTTGTTACACCCTTGTAAATAGCAGAAAACCAAATCCCTTGTAAGTGTTTTCTAATGTTATTTGTTGTGTGTGGGAAGATGAGAAATAAAATTATTCCAAAAAAAAAAAAAAAAATTATTTCTCTATTTGATTTTTTGATGTCACTTACACATCACACTCAACTTTACAGCCGTCCTTCCCCGTACGTCGCGTCGTCTGTCATTTAGTGTAACGTCTAATTTTTCAGGTTGCTGTACGTATGCTCGCCGTTCCTCTTAAGCTCAAATCCCTGTGGGTATTTGCGTATGTTAGTACCCTTACTCCAGAGCAGAGTAAACCAAACACACGTAGTTTTAAACCAACTCAAGTTTGTTTGAAAAAATCACCCTCCTGGATGGCTAGCTGGCTGAGTTGATGGAATAAAGAAGGTTTTTTTCCTAGGACTTGTTAATTTGTTTGTATTTCTGGTATTATTTGTTTGTTGAGTTGGTGTTGTTTGGTAATTGTAGTAGTAGCGCTTTGTGGTTCTTATTGTAGTTGATTTCAAGTATGCTGTTATTTTATTTATTTTTGTTGCTGCCTTAACACCCAGACATTCGTCAAAAACAACAAATAATACAGGAAGAAAATTGCAGCAGGGAGTTTATTTGTTAGCCAAAAGTAGTATGAGAGCGTGGTAAGTGTGTAATGGAAAACAAAGGAACTTTTGTTAAATAATTTCACTGGGATTTTTTCACATTCACTGTAGGTTTTATAATTGGCTAGTGTTATTAGCTGCAGTTTTGCCAAAGTGGGTGGGTGTATTTTGTAGCAGAGTTATAAAGATCTAAAGATTTGTTAATATGTAATCAAATATCAAATTTCTGTTTATCTATGGGAATTGATTTGGTACGTGTGGATGTAGAACGAAAGTTGGTGGGAATTGTGGGTGGAATTGTTATGATTGTAGAGAAGTCACAAAATTGTTAGGTATGGTTTCTGTGTTTTTAATTAGGAAAAAGAAAGTTTGAAAGGGTTTTAACCTATATTTAACAGCGTTTTTTTATACGCCTAAAAGTATGTTTAAAAAAATATGTTTTGAGTGCCTAAAAGCAGGCTATAGAAAATCTTTGAAATATTTTCCCAATATTTATAAATTCCCCAAGAATTTCAGAAGTTTTTTACAGGCTTTTACATGAAATGTTTAGTTTTAATTTAATACAATTTCCAAAATGTTTACCTGTGCTAAAATTTTACTAAATATTTCAAGTAAATTTTGTTCATAAAACTGTATATTTAGTAAAGGAACGTTTTTTTTTATGTTGAACCATAAATTAATATTGTGCAAGTTTAATGTATTTTAGAGTGCCTAAAAGCAAACTATAGTAAATATTTTAAGGATTTTTTTATATTTATCTATTCCGCACGGACTTTAGTAGCTTTCTTGAGGCCTACATATGAAATGTTTACCTTTACTGTATTTTAATCTAAAATATTTCATAAATGTTCCCTGGTGCTAAAATTTTACTAAATATTTCATGTTTATTTTAATACAAAAACTTTTAAAACTTTCATAAATTTTCTTAAAATATTTTAAGCTGAAAAATTTCCTACATTTTCTAACGCTTTATGTCCCTTATAAAATATGTTAAATTTCATAAATTGAAATCTAGAATTGGATCAAGCTAAAAATTTCCCTGACTACCTAAAAGTCCATTGTCAATATATGCGCCTAAACATAGGCTCAACATTTAAAGTTTTACTATATTAAACAATTTCATAATTTCTGCAAATCCCTATGATTTCTTAGTTTGTTTTATAATCAATTTTCATAATAAAATTAATATTGCAAACATACCCTATAAAACGCCTAAAAGTAGGCACAAACTATAAATATTTGTTATATTTAACAAATTTTTAAATCATGAAATTCTTTATAATAATTTCTGTTTTGTAATCAATTCTGGTGGATAATAAATTTTATATTTCAAACATTATTTAATTTAAAGTGATCATAAAATTCAAATGTAATGATTATTGCTGCTACTCATACTCATAAATTTTAAAACATTCAAAGATGCGTTTGTGTTTTTTTTCCTACATTCATTCATACATTTATTTTTATACTCGTTTTTTTTTTAATTTTTTTTTAATTATCACAAGTTTTATGAGTATTTAACACACTCTTATGGGTTTTTATAGAGCGCAACATGCAACACCATGGAATATGATAGATTTACAAAAACAACAACAACAAAAATTTACAGCATGTAATGATTTGTAAAAAAACTTACGCCTGATTTAATATAAAAAATATAAATAAATTAATTTGAAATTTTCTGAAACCAAAAAAAAAATTCCTTTAAAAAAAAAAATTTTTTGTAGGCTTAAAAAACTATTCAAAAGAGTGAAAGATACAAAAAAAAAAAATAATAATGTGTCCAGTAATTTAATACTGTTGGCGGTAGTTATGGGTTCATCTTCTTAAGGAATTTGTTGGTTTGGTACCTTCTGTTGGCAATGATTTTTAAACTCAACACTTGTTAAAGATTTTTTTTTTTGCTTTTTTAAACAAAAATTTTAATCCCTTAAAGTGTTACAAAGTCTCAGCAAGAATAATGAGAAAAAAATTTTTAAAAAAGCTTCTTTTTTTTTGATAAATATAAAATATGAAAGGCGGCTTAAGCCAAACAAAAAAAAAAAAAAAGAAAAAAAAAGAAGGGAAGAAATGTATCAAATTTCCTTGAGAAAAATTTTGTTGACTTAAAAAGTTGGCATAAGCACGTGGTTGTAGTTTAATTAATATTTTTATATAAATTAGTATAAATTAAGTTATCAAATTGCAGCTTAAACTTCACAGTGTGTTTTTTTATGTTTTGTGTTTTGCCTTAAAATAAAGTGTTGTTTGGCATGGTTTGTTGTTTAAATATTAATAGGAAATTAACATGTTACTGGTTATTAAAGACATACAATACATAGTAAGTATATTCTATAATTAAATAACAAATAAGTAATTTTCATTTGCTAGTTTTTATATCTTACAAAATATCTATTACATAGAAATAGAAATGGAAATAGTAACAGAGACAGACAACAAACAGACCTTACAGTTTTAATAATCATCATCATCATCTTTTGCATGTTTCGAGACAATTATTGCTAGAATTGTTCCACTGGGGCGGTATATATTTCCTTATACTTTACTCAATTCAAATTAAAATGCATTACAATAAACAATTAGTTTTACAATGGAAATAACGCAAAGAGTTTAACGAAAATTGTTAATAAATAATTGTTACAATTATAATTGATTTTTTTTATTTTGTTGTCAGAGGAAAATTTTTATGGAAATTAAAACAATTAATTTATTAAAACATGTTTTTTTACTATTCCTCATTTATTTAATCATATCAAGTAAATATCTAAGGTCCAATAAAGTGATCAAAATGCTTGGTAATGTTTAATAAAAGGGGAATTTTTATTTTTTTTTTTTTGTTTTCTAGAGGCTGTTGTATTATTTCTATTACAATTCCTTTGATACCGCCTTTTTGGTTTCAATTTCAATTCCATTATTTGTTTCTTAAGTTGTTTAACAATTTAGTCACGTTTATGTTTTACAGCATCTCAAGTAAATGTTTAAAAAAAAAACAAAAACAGCAGTTCGCTTAGTTTAAAAGGTAGTGGCACAAAAAAAAAAAAAAGGTTGCAAATTATTTATTTATAAAGTTTAAATGCTGTGTAAAGTCTGTTTGTTGATTGTTTGTTTGCTTAGAAGCCGTTTAAGAAGTAAAAGTAGCTGCTCGTCAAGAAAAAAAAATTATAACTAGAAACAGTGTGTTTAGACCAGTACGTTAGTGTCCTGAGTCCTCAGGGACTTGGGTGTTTGTTATTTAATGGCTAAAGAAGTGTTTGTTTTGTTGCCAAGTATTTGTTTTTTTCTATTCTATATTGAGTATGCGAATACAATGCTTAATTTTTAATCATTTTAATAGAGCCGTAGCCAGAGTTGTTTAAAAATTTATAATTTTTTGCTGAAAATTTAAAACAAACGTGGAATATTCTAAAGGAAGTAAATTTAAAAAGAGCATATATTTTTTTTTAATTTCCAGAATTTCAATAAATATTTACAAATGAATCCTTAAAAAAAATTTTGAATTTTTCTTAAGATTTATAAATATTTTGAATAGACTTGAATTTTCACATTTGTCTAAAACTAAGGGCCTCATTTTATAAAACGAAACGTTTGGAAGCGTAAGCAATTTCTATGAAGAATACTAAGAAAAAGGTTTGAAACTTGAATATTTTTCATAGAATTTTATTTTAACGTTTGTCGTTTCGTTTTATAAAATAAGACCCTTAAAAACTTTGGGTACAGAGTTTTCGAATCGCTTCAATATTAATGGTAATAGGTCACTACAAATAAACAATAAGGTAACAAATTCTTGGAATATTCTCGAAAGAATTACAATTGGTCAATTCACAAGGTCTCTTATCATGTCATAATGTCCTAATATTTCACAATGGTTTTTATTGCTTTTTAAGCAAAAAATGTCCTAAAATAATACTATTCTGTATGCCATGTTTATTGTGTAATCGTAACGAACCAGCAGACATCAACGCCGAATGCCTAAGAGTCGGTTAAGCCGAGCCGCCGACTCGTGATATATTAGGACATTATGACAATATGACTGATAAGAGATCTTGTGAAATTACCAAATAATTTTCAATTTTTTTTAAGCTTGATGAACATATAAAAATTCTAAAAACCTATTCGAATGGCTTTTTACAAACATCTTACTAAAATTGAAATCATTTCGAATAGATTATTTCAGAATTTTAGAAGTTTTTATAAAGATTTCTAATAATTGAAAAACATTAGGACAACTTCTTGTATTAGATCATTGTCTAAAGTCTTTGTAGTGAAATCATTTCTTGACATTAATAAATATTTTCCAAATTAATTTTGCTAAATTTTATTCGATTCTAAATGTTTTTAAAAAATTTCATTCCTTTTTGAATTTTGTTTAAACACAATCCTTTTTTTAAAGTTTATGTTTAAAACCTTAAAATACAGTCATGAAATGTTTTAGAAACCTTTTTACCAGACTTATTTTTAGCCTTGAGCGTTCTTTAAATACCCATATTTAAATAAAATCTTAATGTTTTATTTAATATTTGTTTAGACCTTGTTTTGCAAGGCAGTCCCTTAAATTTTCCCACTATTGTTCTTTTTTTCTTTATAACAGACACAGAAAAATATGTTTAAGGATTAAAAAAGGCTTAATTTTTTGTTGATTTTTTTTTTAACAACAAATGAGAGAAGGCCTTTAGGGCCGTTATACAAACGTTAATTTCAATTACAATAAGGCTCATTTAACAAATAAATAGAAATAAAAAATAAAATCTATAAACAATGCAAAATTATAAACCACAAAAAATAGAGAACAGAAATCCTAACCCAAACACACTCCTGCCTATTCGAAAAGGAAAAACAATAATAAACATGACAATAATGATGATGATTACTAATAACAATAACAACAACAACAAACACTTGAATAGAAAACAACATACGTTTTTATTCTCTCTATTTAAATATTAAGGAAATCATACACTCAAACATACATACCCCAAAGCAAATAATTAATCCTTTTTGTTGTGTTTTCTTTTTTATTTCACAGAGATTTTGTGTTTGTGGTAATGATTTTTCTCGTTAATAACGAGTGCATATAACTGTAAGTTCGTAAATGAGAGTGAGAGTTTCGGTTATTTACTATTTATGTTTATGGGTTTGTTTGTATGTGGGATTTGTTTATTTTGATGGATTTGTTTTTTTTTTATTTGATTTGATTCTCTCCAAAAGTATTCCTGTTCTTACCAGGCTTTAAGTATGTAGTAATGTTGTGTGTGTATGGTATTGTCATATTTGTTTTGCTATTTTCTTTGTTGTTATTTTGTGTGAGTGTGTCTCGTAATGGGGTTTATGAAAAATAAAGGTCTAAGGTTTCATTTAAGCTTTTTTTTTTGTTGTTGTCTTCTATCATATAAAAATTGTTGTTCTATTATATAGTGTGTGATTGTTAGGAAACCAGAAATCTTAATAATAAAATATAATTGTTGTTGTTTTATTAAACACAACACATCTCTATAGAAAAGACAATGGCGTTTATAAATATATTCTATATGAAATTACTCCCTATGCGCTTAATTAAGGTTATACATATAACGACATGCGCAAACTTTTTTTTTGTTGTGTTTTGTTTTTCCGAACAATACGATTTTGTTGTTGTTGTTGTTGTTTTTCTATTTGGTTTACTGTTGTATTTGATTACAATGCTAGACAGACGTCGACAACGACAGCAACAACAACAACTACTACTCCCCCACATTTTTCAAAAAACATCAACACTCCGTACATACTTGCATATGGCAAATACTCATACTCAAATTACATTTACATTGTTGTTTGTTGGGTTATTGTATTCTATTACACTTGAGTTTGTTTGTTGTATGTAAAATGGAATAAATGAATGAATGAATGCTGAGTATGAATGTTTATAAGTATGTTGCTACCTTGTGATTATTTAATTGCGCGCATGGAATTTAATTGTTTTTTCTTTCTTGTTTAATAAATAATATGCAAAACAATTAACTAAAAATAAAGCACAGCATAACTAAAGGAAATATTTTTCTTTTTTATATACATACATATATTTTGTTATCTATTTCTTTTGTTAAAAAAAATTTTATTGAAATGAAATTAATTTAACATCTAATTTTCATGTTAAAACTCTTTAAATTTTATTTATTTTTTTTTTTTTGTTGTGGCCCATTGACAATAATAATTATCTTTATCTAATGACGTTGTTTGTTGATTTTATAGCTGCTTTATTATAACGTTAAAAATCACATTTTGTAATTGTTTTGAAAAAAAAAAACCAAAATACCTTTATTAGTAATTTTAGGTTTTCTGATAATTTTATATATATATTTTTTTTTGTTAAATAAACATTAAAATTTTGTTGATTTTTGATAATAAAGTTTAAAAACAGAAGCTTTTTTTATTAGTTTATGTTAAAAGATAAGCTAGCTGGTAATTTTCTGGGCTATTTTGGTAGTTTCGTTAAAGAAAAAAAAATAGTAAAGGTATTCATAGCTAAGAATATTGAAATATAAAGTGTTGAAGGGAAAAATGTAGGTATTAAAGGAAAACCTTGAAAAATACGCCTAAAATTCGTCTATATATTTAAGTTTATGACTAAAATTTAACTTTAACTAAAAGTAAATGAACTGAATTGAATAGATTCACTCTGCCTAAAGGGTGATAAAATTTTTTTTCAAAAAAGCGCCTAAAAGTGAATCTCTCTTTTTATCTGAATTTTTCTCTTTACTTTAACTTAAAGTGTGATTAAAACATATAAAATTTTCATAAAATATACTTCTGCACTTAAAAGTAGGCTTTGGATTTTATTCAGTTTGGTCTTTAGGGATATGCTATAGATTTTTTAAGTTCTATGTTAAACTTAAAGCTAAAGTTTTAGCTAGAGCTTAACATACAAATCTATAGCACGGTTTTGGGAACACTCAATTTTTTTTAAATGACCTTGTTACTTCAAACTATGATTTCCCCACATACTATTAACCATATAATTATATTGTTATCATATGTTTAACTATATTATTATATTATTTGACAATTAAACAACAACAAAATTCCCTGTAATTTCATAATAAAAGATTGTCAAATCAAAGCCAAATGTTGGCAGAGAAAATTTGTTTTAAAAATAGCAATACAAAACTTTATTTAAATAAAATATAAAACTTTCAAAAAAATAATTTCAAAAATTTCATTCTGGGTATATTTTCCAGAAACGACACAGAACTGTACTCGAAGGTAGGAACTGCTTATAGGCCTTTCACTTTAACATAAATTTAAAAGCTAATGAATATACTCGTTTCAAAGAATTTTAAAGCGAAATAACCTAGTCTTAAGACACATTATTAGAAAACAGAATAGAGTGCTTTTAAGTTAATAATAGGCCTAAATAATTGTTACGTCTTTAAGAATTTTGTATAAAAAAAAAAAAAACTAAACAATGACGAGTATAACTACACGTTAAAGTCTGTTACATTTCAAAAGTTACCTATTTCTTAAACAAAACTCAAGTTTCTTTTACATTATTTTCTAACACTTAAAGCTTTACAAAACAAATTTCTTATAATCATCTTAAGAAAACCATTAGACAGCCGGCATACTTCACTAACTGGCATTGTTTACAACTACAAGTATTTCTCCAAAATTTCTTTTGTAATTATTTCAAAATGAAAATTTTAAAATTGTTTAAGGTTTGACAAAAACAACACCTTTAAAAAAAACGTTATTTCTATACACTATATAAATTTGCCGCAATACGGTGGCGTTTTTGACGTCTGCAAGTCTGCTGGAAAACAAAAAAAAAAAAAATTTTTTTTTTCTCCACTACTTTTCTTTGAATACCATGTTTTGTTACATATATTGCTGTATCATGTTTAGGCCAAAAACTCTATTATATATAAATATATATTTTGTATTTTTTGATGAATCATGTTCACTACTTAACCAACACACAATGAAATTCAGCATTTTCTATGTCGAAAAAAAAACACCAAAAAATTATAATAATTTGAAATTCATATACCAACCGGCAATTTTCATAATATGTAATCATAAAAGAAAAGATGTTATACTTTGATAATATTAAAATAAACTTAAAATCATTTCATTTTCACATACAAAAAAATAAACAAAATTAAAACAAATATTTGTTAAGTCATTATGTATTTCTTTTACCATAAAAAAAAAATAAAAATTTCAATCCAAAATACAAAAAAAACTGCAAGTAAGCTTTTCCTAAAAACTGCATGATCTCAGCTTTTTTTTCGTTTCATATTCCTTAAAGCTTTAGGCGTAGGATTTTTGTGTAAAATTTGTAGTTTGCTTAGACTTTTAGACGTCTTATGACATTTTTGTATGTTTTTGTGCAAATGATAAGGCATAAAAGTATTGAATGTTTTAAAATTTTGGCTTATTCATGTTTTTTTTTTTTTTTTTTTTTTTGGGCCAAATGGAGGCCATAGTGAACTACAGAAAAAACAGTTGTGAAGAATTAGCAAATTATTTGGCAGTAAAAGTTAAATGGTAAAAAGGAATTTAAGGAAATGTAGGAAAACTTTAAAAAAGTTTATAAAAATACTAAATATTTGCTAAAGGCGAATATAATATCTTTAATAGAGAAGTCTGTTATGTTTAAACTGTTGTTAAACTGCTGAAAAAATCATTGTTTTCTTTAAAAAAAAGTTTCAGTTTTTGAGCTTTGAGTTCTATAGTTGTTTTTAAACTGTTACAGGAATTTAAAAGCCAATTTTACATATGCTGTAAAATTATTTTTACAACATTTGGGAGTTCAATGCTTCATGTTTGCAACTAAGTGACTGATGGGGCAGAAAATCCTTTCCATATTTTTCAACTATTATAAATAAATGAATCTTTGAGCCCAACAATATTCATTTCATATAATAATGAAATTTAATTAAACTTTTAAAGTTAACCCGTTTTATTAAACTTAGTTTAAAGCACTAGTTATGTTTGAAATTCTAGTGTTTTGGTTTGTGTTCCCCCAAACAATGAAAAAATCTTTTGTTAAATTTGAAATTGCTTTAAACTACTAGTTAACTTTAATTTCAACAAAAATTTTAATGAAATCCAATTGTTAAATGTTTTTATGTTTTATTTCAAAAAAAGCTTTAAACTTAGTTTAAACTAGTAGTTAAGTAACTATAAAGAAATTTAAGTTATTTGAGTTAAATTTTAACAACATTAAGAATAAAAGCTAATTTTAAAGTTTTTATTATTTCAAAAAAAAAAAGTTAAACTTAGTTTAAACCAGCAATTAAATTTTAAAAATTCCATTTTTTTTAGTTTAAATCCACATTAGACAGTCTTTATGACTTATTAAAAAAAAGCTTTAAACTTAGTTTAAACTGGTAGTTAATTTCAGTTTTAAAGCTTAGCTTTAACACATGCTTTAAAGAAAGCCAGTTTTGTTCATATATTTCAAGGTTTATTTAAAAAATCGTTTAAACTTACTTTAGGCTGCTTGTTAGCTTTAAAGAATTTCCAGCTTTTAGGGCTTATAGTAGATGAAGGCTTGAATGAAAACAAATTAGGTTTTAGATAAAATAAAAGCTTGAATGGAAACTAATGTTTAAATTAATTTAATTTCAAAAGGCTTTTAAACTTATAGTTAACTTTAAAGAAATTGTTGATTAATTCGTTTTGAATTTTGCTAATTTTTGTTAATTTCATGTTTTATGTAGCAAAAAGCTTTTAAATTAGTTGACTCTTTAAAAAAATCCCAGATTTTTCGTTTAAACTCCTCAAAAACTTGTTTACTGCTAAAAAAATATGTTAAACTTGGTTTAAACTTCAGCTAACTTTAAAGAATTTATTTATTTTTAGTGTGAATGAATGCTAATTTTGAACTATTTGTTAAAATTTATGAAGAAAGACTTTTAACATACTTTAATCTACTAGTCAACTTTGTAGAAAATTACAGTTATGTTATTATAACTTCCTAAAAAGATTAAATGAAAGCTAATTTTGAAATATTTCTCAAGTTTAATTTAAAAATAAACGGGTTTTTAAATTAAACTTGAGAAATATTTCAAAATTAGCTTTCATTTAATCTTTTTAAGAAGTTTAACTAAGTTTAAACGCTAGTTACCTTTAAAGAAATTGATGTTTTTAAACTTATACTTAAATTTTTTTTGTAAAAATTTTTAAAATCAAGTTTCAATTGCCATAAATTATCAAAAATTTCTGAAATTTCGTTAAATAGCAAACAGCTTTTTTCACATACTTATTTCTCCAGTAAATATAAATTTCAAACTAATCTATTACATCTTTTCGATAAAAAGAAAAAAATAAAAATAATACTTAAAGCTAAAACCAAAGACTAGCGCATTTCTATAACATTCTGGAGGACATACAAGCAAACTAATTTCAAATGTCAAAGGCTTATCTTTTAGATTTTTACGCCATTTTTGTTAAGAACCTAACATGATTTCATGATAAATTTTTCCAACTAAAAACAAACATGTTAATGAAAAGAGAGAGACAGGCAGAGAGAGATAGAGAGAGAGCGAAAAGGAAACCTTAAAACCTGTATAGACAAATAGATTAATATCTCAAGTTAAGGAATTGCAAGAACACAAACCAAACCATAGCTGCAATGTAAACAGGATTACATGTTTAACACCTTCTGCCAAAAGACAACAACATTACAATGAAGAAAAAGAAAAATAAATAAAAAAATAAAGAAAGATTTTTATCAATAAACATTATTGCATGTCATGATTGTAACACAGCAGAGTACGAGTATTATAAGTTAAGCACAAAGATTCGGCTTAAATGCCTAGGAATCTTTACAAATATGTCACCGTTAAATCTTTAACTTTATGAAATGATAACACATTTTTAAACATAATTTAAACACCACTATTTCTGTTAAATTCAACATTTAAGTCTTTCTTTCTTTCTTAAAAAGAGTTTTAAAATCTGATAAACATGTTTGGTATCAATGTAAAAAAAAAACAACCTAAAACTAAAGAAAAACTGACGCGGCTAAGGTAAATTATTTAAAGCGTGTGTTGCAACCAGTGTTGCCAGTTTAGCCTTTTTGAGGCTAAATTTAGCCTTTTTATTTACTCTTTAGCCTCAAAATTTTGGTTTTAGCTTCGTGGCTTTTTTCTAGCCTTTTTTTAATTTCAAAATAGCCTTTTTAAGATTAAAAAAGGCTAGAAAAAAACCACGAAGCTAAAACCAAAATTTCGAGAATAAGCAGAAAATAAAAAGGCTAAATTTATATTAGTGAGACATTTTAATTTTAATTCATTACTGTTTTTCATTTAGCTTTTCAACATACTCAAGAATTGTGCAGTATTAAAAGAACAAATAATAATTTCCAATATCAAGTGTTTCAAAATGAAATAGAGTATTTTACTTGTATCTGAAAGCTATAATTGTCTAGCAAATTCACTTTCAAGACAAAATTGTTACTACACATATTCATCGTTATATAATGGACAAGAGTCCCACAAGCTTTTGAAGGTTTGTGATACTCGATGGCTGTCATTTGAAATAGTCGTTAAACGTATTGTGGATCTATGCTCCGAGTTAAAACCAGCAATGCTACAAAGCCTAACATTTAAGTGATTAATATACTGATTATAATTTGGTGTATTATCTTTTTTTTGAAACCAGTATTGCACATAGTACAAAAAGTAAATAAATCATTTGTAAGCAATTCAGCGGATCCAACAAAGCTGTTTTCTGATTTAAAATTTCTTCTCCTTAGTTTGTGTTTTCAAATTGTAATACAATGCAAAGAATTTGATACATTATCGTCTCTAATTGAATATTGTTAAATGTTTTCGCCACATTTTTAATACAAGTTTGAAGAATGAGAGATAAAATAAAAAACGGTTTAATTAGTGAAGATTCTGAAAAAATAATACGGCAAATTAAACAAATTGAGCAAATGCGACAAAGATTATCATATGAAAACTCTTCGCTAAATCGATTTTTTATTCGTTGATGATACACTTAAAATAGTACTCGTAAAACCAAAAAAATATATTATGTATGTGAAAAATTAAACTGCTAATGAAATTACGAAGATTAAGCCTCAGGGGCAGAATATTTTAAACTACAAATGGAAAAATACAGAACCAACAATGTCCATTTTCTGACATGGTTAGTCTAGTATTTTATTTATATTTATATTTTTAGTTCTTCCTTCAAGTAATGCAGAGGTTTAACGACTTTTTAGTACAAGGAAATTGAAAAATTACATAAATATTAAGGGTCCTGCAATCTGTGCATTTTTAGACTCTCGCAAATGAACTGTCAAAAATTGTATGGAAATTCGTTTGCACAACTCCGTTAAGTTTGCGCGACAATTTATTTGGTGAGTCTCAAGAATCTAAGATAAACCGGTTATTCGAAGAACTTTGTCTTGGAAATAAGAAACCCAGTTGGCTTTTCACTGAGATGAAAGAATTGGCTTGTAATCAAATTACAGATGAGGTACTCTTTTCACTTTGGTTAAAGAAGCTTTCAAACGATGTAGAACAATCTCTAAGGGGGTTAAGTAAAATAACATCGTTAGATAAATTATTAGATATATCGGATAATATAATAGGTTGCCAAAGAAACAATATTTCTAAGGTCAGCACTGCAGATAGTGATGGCAACACTTTTACCAATATAGAAAATAAATTGGATAAACTTATTCAATTGTTTACACCTTTAACATCATCAAATACATGCATTGGTGCCGTTTTGCAACAATTTGATAATAATTTCAAATGCCAAGTACCCCTTGCTTTCTTTTCTAAAAAACTCTCTAAGGCGCAAATGAAATATAGTTCATATGATAGGGAGCTACTTGCAATCTATGAAAGCATAAAACATTTTCGGTGTTTAGTTGAAGGACGCAACTTCAAAATCTACACTGATCATAAGCCTCTCATTTACTCATGCACTAAGAAATTTAGTTCGTGTACTCCAAGACAGTTCAGATATCTTGACTTTATAAGTCAATTTTCTACGGATATAGTTCACGTTTCTGGTAAAGAAAATTTAGTTGCCGATACCTTATCGCGGATTTCAACAAAAGAACTGCCATTTCCGATAACAGCAGAACAAATCAAAGAATATCAAGATAACGATGATGAATTAACTGGTCTAGTCCAAAACCCAACGGTACTTAACCTTGTTAAGTGTGAAGTCCCTAACACATCAGTTGAAATTTATTGTGATAACTCACATGGCTTAATTCGTCCTTATATACCTCAATCATTACGGCAACACATTTTTAATAATCTGCATGGTTTATCACACCCAGGTATAAGAGCTTCTATTAAATTAATAACAAACCGTTTTGTGTGGCCCGGTATTAACAAAGATATACAGATATGGACCAAAAATTGTGTAGACTGTCAAAGATCTAAAATTACGAAACACTGCAAGAGCCCAATTGGTAGTTATGTTTGCCCAGATTCTCGCTTTGAACATATCAATATTGACATTGTTGGGCCACTTCCGCCATCTAATGGATTCAAATATTGTTTAACGTGCATAGATAGGTTTAGCAGATGGCCTGAAGTAATTTTTTTAAGGAACATTACAGCAGAAACTGTAGCTAAAGCATTCTATGAGCAATGGATATGTAGATTTGGTGTACCTTTAAGGATAACAACTGATCAAGGACGGCAGTTTGAGTCGGAGTTATTCAATGAATTATCAAAATTCCTTGGAGCAAAACACATCAGAACTACAGCTTATCACCCTAGCTCAAATGGCTTAATTGAAAGATTTCACAGAACACTTAAGTCTGCTATAAAATGTCACAAAAATGAAAATTGGACTGATGCAATTCCAAAGATACTGCTAGGATTATGATCGACAATTAAAGAGGATATTGGTTTTTGTAGTGCAGAGTTAGTATATGGAACTACAATTCGTTTACCTGCTGAAATATTTAGCAGAACACATACATTAACAAGTCATTCAGATTTTATTAAAAAACTTCAACAAATTTTTTCAAATATAAAGGCAGTTCCTGGGACAAATCACAGCAGTGATAAAACTTTTATATATAAAGACTTGGAAACTTGTACACATGTGTTTATAAGAGTCGATGGTGTTAAAGCTCCTCTTGAAGCCCCTTATTCTGGTCCGTTTGAAGTCCTTGAAAATAATAGAAAGTTCTACAAGATTAATATAAATGGAAAAGCTAAAAATATTTCTATAGATAGAATTAAACCCGCTTTTTTGGCAAATGAAAATATTAATATTAAAAGAGTTCGTTTTCAAACTGATGTTTGAACTTAGGAAGGGGGTATTGTGGTGAACCACATTAATATTGACTTGTTTAATTTTATAATTATTATATATTTTAACTTTGTTAACTTTGATTTAATTGTTAAACTGGTTTTCCAATTTGAGTTTTGTTAAAAATAAAAATCAATTCATTTTTTCCTTTCATATAAAACACATACATATATTTTTAATTTAAAATTAACATAAGATGTCCATAGTACCTTTATAATTTTATTTACTTTTATGAATTTTATGAACATATTTTCTAATTTTTTATTTAAAAATAAATATAAACCCAAATTCTTAATATATAATACTTTAGCTTTTTTTTTTGGCCTTTTTTTAAAGCAGTTTGACTTTTTCTGGTATTTTTTTGAAGTCATTATAGCTTCTTTTTTTACCAGCTCCTGGCAACACTGGTTGCAACGTACTTTTCTTTCTAAACACAATGTTGTTGAGTGGTTTTATGGGTGTGACATGTTACACGAAATAGTTTGCATATGTTGCACTAAACTAGGGAAATAAAACAAACAAATAAAAAATAAATATACTTTGTGCAATAAAGTCTGGCAAACATACAGACTCATTCATTCATACATACATACATTATGCCTCAAATTAATTATACGATTAATGCTTTTCATGTTGCACTACATACCCTAGCTAAATAAACCATCTTCTGCTTTATTTTATTTCAGTTTTTTTTTTTTACTTTTTTCTCACTAAAGCAAAATAAAAAACTATTTTATAAAAAAATCTTTATTTTAATGTTTCCTTTTTAATTTTTGCTGTCTTTATATGCAAATCTCTTTAAAGACTTTTTCTGTTTGTTGGTTTTATCTTAATATCTTGTAGTTAACTATAGAAAAAAAAACAGAAAAATCTATTTAATTTTTGTTGTTGTTGTTGCTGTTGTTGTGTAGTATTTTTACTTAAAGATTGTCTTTTCATTAAACTTACAACATGTTGCTTTTTTTTTTTGTTAAAAAGAAAATGTCTCTATAGGAGAGTAGGTACTAGATGTACAAGAAGTTTTGTGGTGAAAAATGCTGTAAAACATGCAATTTGAATAATTATCTTATTTGTTGTTGTGTGATATATATTATTGTTGTTGTTGTCTTTTCAAAAGATTTTCACTATTATAAACTTTAATGTGTGGCAAATAAACAAAGCTTTAAATAACGTTAGCATAAAAATGTCTTTTCCTGAAAGCAAGAATGTATTAAAAACTAATTAAGTTGAAAATAAATGAAATGTATTGTAATACAAATTTTAGGTTAGAAAGTCTGTTAAACATAGTTTAAACTTGTAGTTAATTTTAAAGAAATTTGAATTATTTGCATTTAATATCCTTAAATGCTTAAATGAAAGTAAATTTTAAAATTTTTCTTAAAAGTCGTTTAAACTTAGTTTAAGCTATTAGTTATTTTTTTTTGTTTAAATTCATTTGAATTTGAAGAAATTCTCTTTTTTTATTGTGGACTTTTTTTTGGTTTATTAAAAAAATAATTTAAACCAAGTTTAAACTCGCATTTTGGCATCAATTGTAACAAAATTGTGATTTAATGGTTTTATTTCCACAAATGCTTGAATGGAAGCTAATTTTTAAAAAATGTATTTAAACTTAGTTTAAACTACCAGTTAACTTTAAAGAAAATTTTTGTATTTCTGTTTGATTGCCTTAAAAGCTTGAATAAAATTGAATTTTTAATTGGTTTTAAAATTTTATTTAAAAACTAATTTAAACTTCATTTAAACTCTCAGTTAATCTGAATAATTGCTAGAAATTTATTTTTTTATATCTTTTTTTTAGTTTTACTTAAAAAATTATTTAAATTTGGAGAAACTTGTAGTTAATTTTAAAGAAATTTAAGTTTTTTTGTTTAAATGCAGCTTAGTTTTCAATATTTTTAAAGATTTATTGGAAAATGTTTTTAATTTTTGAATTTATTTTGAGTTTTTTTTTGGTAATTATGATATAGTTTTCATAATTCACTTAAAAATTTTTTAAACTTAGTTTAAACTGTTAAAAATATTTAATTTTTGAGTTTAATTTCATTAAAATCTAGCATGAAAGGTAATTTTTAAATATTTTTCATGTATAAAAAAAAATAAATTTAAACTTAGTTTAAACTATTAGTTAACATTAAAGGCTATTCAAGTTTTTTGGTTTAATTTCTATAAAAGCTTAAATGAATGCTTTGTTTTAAATATGATTCTAGTTTTATAGAATAAATTATTTAAACTTAGTTCAAACTACTAGTTGTTTTTAAGGAAAATCCAAGATTTTGGGTTAAATTACAACAAAGGCTTTTAACAAAGCTGCATTTAGTTTAAACTAAGTTTTTGCCATGAATTTCCACAAAAGCTTGAATGAAAGCAAATTTTTAAATATGTGTCCAGTTTTAATTTTAAAGAAGGTTAGTTTAAACTTCTAGATAAAATGCTTGTTTTTGGGTTGAATTTCCACAAAAGCTTGAATGTAATCAAATTTTTATATATAAACCAAGTTTTATTAAAAAAATTATTTAAAGTTAGTTTAAACTAAAAGTTAATTTTGAAGAATATTGAGTTTTTTTTTTTGTTAAATTTATACAAAATCTTTAATAATATGTTATTTTAAAATTTTCCTATATAATTTTAAAAAACAGATTAAACTTAGTTTAAAAACTGCTTAAACTTAGTTTGAAAAAAAATTTTTTTTTTTGGTAAAATTTCAAAAAACTTTAAAAACAGATTTTGTATAGAAATTTAGTTTTATAAACCTTTTATAAATTAAAAAATTGATTATGAATATAGAGGTAAATGTTTTAGTTTTTCAAACCAATAGTTATCTTCAATCAAATTAAAGTTTTCAGCTGCTAAAAATAGCTTAACAAAAGCTTTAGTTTCAGTCTTAAAAAGATTAAAGTTTTTCAAGTTTTTCTTTTTAGAAATGTTTTTAAACTTAGTTTAAACCTTAACTAAAGCAATACTCTAACAAAATCTCAAATAAAATTTATTTTGGCTTATGTTACCACTTGTTTCCTGTTACCTTTTATCTTTGCCATATTTTCAGCAATTTTCTTTAATTCTCTTAACAAATCAAGATATTTTCTAAAATAATTATTTTAACTGATCAACAACAACAACAAAAATACAAGCAGATAAACCCAACTTTCTCTGGCATTGTTTGAAAATTAAAAAAAAAAAAAAATGTTGCAAAGGAAAAATAGCATTTGAAGCAAAACTGCATTCGCACAGCTGGATATTTAAGATTGCTCACATTACAGTTTGTGCAGACCGTACTTTTTTTTGGATTTTTTTTTTTTTTTTTTTTTTGCAAACAACAATTATTTAAGATTATTATTTTCATGCTCACATAAACCCTTATATAACAGTTAAATGGAAAAACACCTTTTGTTAAATAAAGAAAACAAAAAAGTTAATTGTTTAGACTCGCCTGGTGGCATGAAAACAAAAACAGAATAAAAAAAATGGCAAAAAACCATAGAAAGTATTGTTTTGATAGATGCATCAAGAATTATAAAAAAAAACACTTGGGTGACTAATCCGAATTAAGGTAAAATAAACACAAACCTTTGCACGAAATCTCAACATCACAGAAGAATTTGATTAATTACTTATTTTTAAGCAAAATTAAAGGAAATAAGGATCTGTTTATAAACTCAAGAGGATATTGTTTTCTTTGATTTAAAATTATTAAAAATTTTAATTCAATTTCAATATCATTATAATGGTATTAACAACCTTTCCCAATGCTCTGGGTTTTCATTGCTAAAATAATGTCAATTTAGTTTTTAAATATTTCTTTTTAATTTATACAATTTAAAGTCATAATTCATGGTTAAAATTGTCTTATGTTTTATAACATTTATGTGTTAATTACTTAAACAACAAATATGTTGTGTCTAAATTGTATATATTTTTTCACTTTTCGTTATAAACAACTTTAGCTAATGAAGCTGCTGCCTTTTTTGAGTTTGTACTATGTGAGTGTGTGTCTTGTTAGTTATTTTTTTATAACGACAATTTAATTAATTTTTCTAATAAATAATTATGTTGCTAAAACAATTTGTTGTAATAATAAAAAATAATAATGTGAACAGCAGCAACAGCAGCAGCAAATCACATATAAAACAACATGATTAAGAGAAAAATTTTGTAAAGAAAATGAAATCTAAAAAAAATGTGACAAAAACCAGCAATTAACCCTTTAAGAGGGGTACAGATTTTAAAAGATTTAATAAATCAATTTATATGTCTGAGTAAGAGAAGAAGCAAAAAAATTTATATTTTTTTTAAGTTGACATATGTATTTTGCTTTCTAACTTTTGTAATAATGAAAAGATTTTCTCAAATTTTTCTAATAACAAATCTGAAATAATGATCAATGAATAATAAGAAAATCTTTTTTTTTCTAGATTTCTGCTAGTTTATTTTAGGGGACTTTGAATAGACTCTAAATTTCTTTATTTGAAAATTCGTAATTTTCGTAAGTGGTTGCATAATTTGCTTTATAACTTTTGTAATATTTCAGTGTTTTTATCAAAGTTTTGCAGTAATAAACCATAAACAATTAGGAATGAATCCTGAAAATATCACGTTACTAGACAGCTGCTAGTTCATTTTACAGCAATTTGAAAAAAACCCTAAAATTCCTCATTGGAAATTTTAGCTTTTTAGGAGGTGTTTGCAACATCTTTATAACTTCTGTAATAATTGTAGGATTTCATCAAGTTTTTGCAGTAATAAACCTTAAAAAATCAGGAATGAATTCCGAAGAAAAGATTTTTCTAAAGCACTTTTTGTTTATTTTACAGCAATTTGAAAAAATCCTAAAAATGTTCATTTGAAAATTTTAGCTTTTGGGACATGTTTGCAGAATTTGCTTTATAACTTCTGTAATAACTGTAGGATTTTATCAAATTTTTACAGTAATAAACCTTAAAAAATGAAGAATGAATTCCGAAGAAATGTGTTTTCTAAAGCACTTTTTGTTTATTTTACAGCAATTTGAAAAATCCTAAAAATTTTCATTTGAAAATTTTAGCTTTTTAGGAGGTGGTTGCAGAATTTGCTTTATAACTTCTGTAATAATTGTAGGATTTTATAAAATTTTTGCAGTAATAATCCTCAAATAATAAGAAATGCATCCTAAAGAAATGTTTTTTAAATTATTTTATAGCTCTTTGGAAAAATCTTTAAAATTCTTTATTTGAAAATTCAGTTCCATTTATTTTATTACTGGCTCTTTAAAGATTAATTGTTAAATATTGTTTTATGGCTGGCAACAAAATAAACGTATTAAAAAAAGGCTTGTCATAATTGTTAGTGTCATTTGCTGTTATTTTTAATGTTGTTTTGTTCCCCCCACAATGAGTAAAAGTTTTATGACAGAAACTGAACTGAACAAAAAAAAAAATATATATATATATATAAAAAAAAATCATAGAAAACCTGACTCAAATGACCTTAACTTTAAACTTAGCAACCAGCAATTGTTAAATATTTCTTTTGTTTGTATTTTGCTAGAATTCTAAGTATCATTTCAAAACTAAGCGATATTTCATAGTGATAGCGATCAATCAAGTTAAAACAAAACTGCACCTTGTTTCAAAGAGAGAAGAAAAAAAAAAAATAAATGGAAATAGATAGCAAACTTTACAGCTTTAAAGTAAGTAATTGAGTTAAGAAAAGTAATTATTCATTAAATCAGCAAGATTTTTAGAAACATAAACAATATATTGAATAATATAAGGAAAAATCTGATAAAAAAAAGATTTGAAAAATTACAGTCATATTGAGTTCTTGAATTTGATTTTCTAAACACTTTTTAATAACATATTATGTAAATTAGAATCAAATCTCTGTTGAATTGAACTCTCACCTTTTCTTTGCTCCTTAAAATATGCACCCTTTTTCTTTTTGTTTGTTAAACACTGCTTTTTACTCTCTATCAAATTCTCATATTCTGGGTGTTATGATTTTAAATCATAAACTCATTATCAAAAGTTAAATAAAAAAAAGGGGTAACATACATATATGTGTTGGGGGAGTTGGTTGGTGGTATTTTTCAAACGTTAATAGCTTTTAAAAGCTTAATAATTAAGTATTAAAGAAATTTGCATATTTGTTATAAACAAATTTCAATTGGTACTCAGTTTTGTAACTGGTCTTAAAAAGAGAGAGTTAGAGCAAGGGATTTTTAAAAATATATATAAAAAGCAAAGATTTTAACTAAAATTTTGAAAATTGTTTTGTAGAAAATCACTGTAAATTAGGTTTTGAATACTCTCTTTAAAATGAGAGAGAGAGAGAGAGAGAGATTAACAGGTCCTACAAAGGATTCAAAGCTCACAAGAACATCAGTAGGGGAAATATAAAAACGAGCAGTTTAAGGTAATGAGTTTCTCTCGTATGTTGTTATGAATACAGATGACTACTTTAAACCCAACTTTTGAAAAGGTCGCTATACATTTAGACTCGTATCAAAACTTACTTTCAGTGACAGATTAGTGCAAGACTTCTTAAACTCCTAGGGAACAAATCGAGAAATCTTTCCAAAGTTTTCAATTCCTCAAAGTCTCTCAATTACTGGGTACAGTTTATACCGAGACCAGTTAATTAATTCAACCGATTTCTTTTTTTTTTTTTTTCAAGCATATTATATGAGAGCATATAAGTATTATATTTGTGCAATATTATGTATGGCTAAATGAATATACTTATATGAAAAAAATATATATATATATGTATAAGTATATATATATTTTTTTATTTTTTAATTTATACTTTTTCAAAGAATTAATTTTCAGCTCGTTTGTTAAGAGTGTGTTTGAGTTGGCTGGCTGGTTGGTTGTTTTGTATAAATGTATATGTGTATATTAATATTGTTTCTTTCCAGTAACAAACCTTAATGACTTTGATTAAAAACAATCTTAAAAGTAAATGATTTCAGAACAACAACTACAGCAACAACACTACACAAAAAAAAAAAAAAAAACGGCACCCTGCTGGGTAAAGCATTTTAAATGTGTACACACATATTCCACAACAACCCGGCAGACCTAAAGTGAGACAGTCAGTCAGTTAAAACGTCAGCCCAAACGGCACAACAACAATCGAAGGAGGGGGAACTCACAAAAATAAAAAAAAAACACAAAATGATCTTACTCATAAGCACAATTAGTATGTAGAAGAGTAGAGTAAGTAGAAGAAGTATGGAGTATGTATGGTTTGTATAATCATGATCATCATGATCATCAGCAACATCATCATAATAAAGCATATTAATATCATTGAACAAACAAAGAATATTATTTAAAAACAAACCAAGATTTTGTTAATTAAAAAACCAAAAAAAAAAAAAAAAACACAATTTTTGTTAAACTCAAAGGTAGACAATAGTTGGGCAAAAGATCATAACTTTGGTGATCATGGCTATGAAATGGACATTGAATTTTGGTGTAAATTATTTCTTGTAAAAACCTCATCATCTTTTTTTTTTTATAACCAACTGACAAAATTCGGTGGTCTTGTTTAAAATGAAAATAAAGTTTGAAACTCAATTTTTTTTTTTCTTAAATTTTTTGCTTATTTTTGGTTTCTTTGTTGTGTTTGAAACAAACAAACAAAAAACAGCCACGTAAATAAAATTGAAACCATATATAAAACAAAACAAAAACAAAAAAAAAAAATAATAATATTAAACTCATCTCCCGCTGAGTTAAAGTGATTTCATTGACTGTCTACAGACAATTCAACAGACAGTTGAAAGGACAGACAGACCCACTAACAGACAACAAGACAAGACAATATTATATTTATATTGTATATATTTTTTATTTATTTTTTTAAGAATTTAAAATTTTTATTTTCAATGTTTCCAAGCAACAAAACAAAATAATTGACGCCATAATAATTAAAAAAAAAACAAAAAAAAAAAAAATTATTTAATACTCAACTACACCACCCATAATTTTTGTTAAACTAAAAATCAATAATTTCAAACAACAATTTCATACTTTTTTAAAACTAAGAAAAAAAAGCAAACCAAAAAAAAAAAACCTAAACAAAACATTCACAACAAATCCCCATTTCATTAAGCACTCAAATCCACTTGTTTTAATACTGTTAAGATTTTTATTTGTGTATTATTTCAGACGTGATCATGCGTATAATTTTCATCGATCATCATCGTCGCTATTGTGCGGTTGGTTTTTTCCTATTTTATTTTTACAAAAGTGTTTTAAAATAGTTTTTAAATTTTTATGGCGTATGATTTGTATGTTTTTCTAAGGTTCTTGGGTTAAATCATGTGCAATTGCACATCATTTTTGAAAATACAAAAAAAAAAAAAAAAAATTCTATAAAAAAAATACACACATTCTGTGTATTGAAGTGCGAATAGTTTGAGATTGTTGTGTTTAAAAGCATACACATTTTGTTGTAAAAATAAATACAAATGTTAAAAGGAAAATAAATATAAAAATTGGCTGTAAAAATAAATAAAATGTTTGAGAAAATAAGGAGATATGTAAATGATAGAAGATCATTTAAAAGCTTTTAAATATAACAAGCTAAAATTACAAAAATTACTAAAAAATTTTATAGTTTGGAAATTGGTATCACATTATTATACAAATTTTAAAAGCTTTCAGAAGCTTTTATATGCTTACGATTTTAAAATTAAAATTTTATCAAAATTATCTATATTTTTAATAAAACAAGTTTAAAAGCTTTAATTTTTAGCCACTTTAAACATGAAGTGAAATCAAGAAAAAAATAAAGTTTGTTAAAAAATAGGTAACTGAAATATAGCTCTAAGAAATTTAAAAATCTTTAAAGCTTTTGGAAAGAATTATCAGAAAATAAAATTTATTAACAAATGCTAAGTATTTATTTAAAATTAATATTTAAAAGCTTTAAACTGTAAAGAGCTTTTGAAAATTTCAATCATAAAATTATATATATGACATTTTTTATAGCTAAGCTTAAAAATTCTAACATTCTGTACTAAAATATGCAAATTTTCCTTTAAAAGCTTTAAGTTTTATAGAAAATTCAATAAAATGAACTGAACTGATTCAAATAATGTCTATGTTTAAAAAGAGATTAAAGATTAAATAAGACTATGTGTTAAAATTTATAATTAATTAAAAATCATATACATTTTCTTGGTATTTGTAAATTCAAAGCAAACAGAAAGATTTTATAGTAATTCGTTAAAAGCTTTTTTTATTATTAAAAGCTTTTAAGTTGTTTGCTTTATAAAATTAAATTTTTCTGTCGTAAATTATGTTTTTATCAGCTTTGATTGATGATCAATCAATTTGTAATATGAAAAATAGCTTAAAGTTTTTAAAAGCTTTTACTAAGTAACTTGAAAATCATTGCAAGTCTTGAAAACTGTCATAGAATTTGTTAATCTAAAATAAATGGCTAGAATTATAAGTTTTTAAACAAAAGCTTTCTTTAAAAAAAGCTTTTTTTAAGTTTATTTTATTGATATTAAATCTGTAAAAGCTTTAACCTATCGAAAGCTTTTGCTAAATATAGCTTTCACATAAAAAGTATTCGAAACTGAATTTTTTTTAAATTTTCTTTTTTTGAGCATTTGAAAACAGCTTAAAGCTTTTAAAAGCTTTCGCTAAGTAACTTGAAAACGATTGCAAGTCTTGAAAACTATCATAGAATTTGTTAATCTAAAATAAATGGCAAGAATTATGAGTTTTTAAATAAAAGCTTTTGAGATGATTTACTTATAAACATTTCTCCTTTGTCCTAGTAAAAAACTTTAAAGCTTATTTAATTGATATTAAATCTGTAAAAGCTTTAAGCTATCATAGGCATTTTCTAAATACAGTTTTAATATAAAAGGTATTCGAAACTGAATTTTTTTTTAAATTATCTTTTTTTGAGCATTTGAAAAAAGCTTAAAGTTTCTCTAAGAAACTTGAAACCCATAGAAAAAAAACTGGAAAACTACCATAGAATTTGTTAGTAAAGAGTTATTAGTTTTTAAGCAAAAGCTTTCTTTAAAAAAGCTTTTGAGATGATTTGCTTATAAACATTTCTACTTTCTCCTAGTTAAAGCTTATTTTATTGATAGCAAATGTGTTAAAGCTTTTGCTATATATAGTTTAATGACAAAGCTTTCATATTCAAAGTATTCGGTATAAAATTTTTATTAAATTTTTTTTTTTTTTTTTTTGAGCATCTTCAAGTTCCAGTTTCATTAATTGGTGCCGCTTAAATGCATTTTTATTAAAATTTTTTTTCTTTCTTCTTAATTTTCTCAATTTGTTTTAAATTTGATTATAAATTTTTTTTGTTTTGTTTTGTATATAAGTATTTCTGTCTATAAGAAATATTTATAAATTTGTTTTTGTTGTTTTGTTTTTGTCGGCTGTTCAATTAAGTAATCAGGTCATTAGATCTTAAGCCAAATGGTTTTGTTAATTTTCTACACTTTGTGATAATGATGAGGCCCATAAGTATGTGGCATGGATGGCATGGTTGTCTGTTTATATGAGAGAAGACACACCGAAAAAAAAAAAAAACTTTTTTCATTCTTTCTTTTTGTTGTTGTTGTTGTTTAAAAGCGTAAATGCACTTTTAAATAGCGTGACGTTAAATACATATAAATTATAAAACCTTAACGAGTTTTTTTTTTTTTTTTTTTTTGTTAAAAAAAAAGATATTTTGTTTTTCAAAAGGTTTTTTTAATTTCAAATGTTAGCAAGGAATGAATAAAAACAAAATAACATTAAAATGAAATTATGGGAATTTGTTTAGAAAAGAATTTTCTTTACAAAAAAAAAAATATATATATATTTTTTGTTGTTGTTTTTATTAAACTAATCTGTCTTGTTGCTTTAAATGGTTTAAAGTTATTTATTTAAATTGTTGCCTACATTTTTGTGTGTTTGATGCAAATTGTAATATTTCTCGCTTTCTTTAAAATGAGTGTGTGTTTGTTGTATGTTTTTCTTTTTCCTTTTTTTTTTAAATGCAATTGTTGTTATGCATTTGACATTTAAATTGTGGCAAGGCGCCGTAAAAGTTTAAACATGCTACAAATGTACAAATGTGTAGAGCAGCCAGGCTGCTGCTGCTTGCTGCAGCTATTAAAATATCTTTTACTTAATTTTTTAACAAAAAACTATATAAATTTTCTTGCTGGCTTTGCGTTACAATTAAATTGTTTAAAAAATATTCTCAACTAGAATAAATAGTGTTGATTTTGAGCGTGTGTGTGAGTGAATATGGCAGGGAATTAAATTTATTTACGAGCTTTTTTTCTGTTTGTTTTTAAATTGATGAATTTTAATTGTTTTGATTAAAAATAATTTAAAATAATTAACAAAACTTAAAGCTGAAAAAGAATTTTTAAATTTTCTTAAAAAAATGTAAAGCTTTTTTTTAGTTTTTTAAAGGAATTATGATTTTTTTTTTAAGATTTTTATAGTTTATTTAATTTAAACGTATGTTAACTAAAGTTCAAATGTCTTGTAAATCAAAAGCTAAAAATGTCTGTGTTTATATTTTTTTTTTACAAGACGTTTTGCTACAAAATGAAAAGAAAAATGGCAAATGGCAAACACCATCAAAACCAATGCTATTTTGGCGTTTAAGCATTTAAGTGGCAATTAATAACAATTTTTATGAGCCGAAAAAATAGTTGACATCACATCAACAACAAACTCACACACAAAGTCATTATGATCATAGGCATGATCATAATGTTGTTGTCTTCTTCCACATGAAATGGTAGGACTAATCAGACAAACACTACAACAACAACATCAACAACAACAAAATGTTGCATGTTGCATAAATACCCTTTTTTTCACTTAATTTAAACAGAATGAAGAAAAAAAACTTTTTTTATAAAAATATGATGCTTAAATTTCCATTTATTTTGTTTTTGTTTGTTTCTGGTTCTACTCTGCTTAAAAGCAAAGAAGTCTTTTGATAAGTAGTGGATGTGAAAAAAAAAAGAGTGGCAAGCATGCAGCAGTCTGTGTCATAAACAACACAACAACAAACCAATTTGACAAACTCATAATGTTGTATATTTTATGAACAATTATTATGTAAGTTTTATTAGCTACAGCAACAGCAACTTTTAGCTATACTTTTGTGCTTTTAGCCAACTAGAATCCAGCCATGTTTGCTGTTAACTTTGGCAAAAAGTTTTCTTTACTTTTTTTCCCATTTGAAAAAAAAAAATAAAAAATCCTGTTTGCTTGTTTTTGTAACAGAATTTATGCACAAAGCTTTTATATTAATTAATTTGTAATACTTTTGCAGAGTTGTGTGTTGTTTTTTTGTTTGTTTTTAGAAAAAGAAAAAAACTGCGTAAAAAAAAGAAAGGAAGACATATATTGTATACAAACAATATTTTTTAAATTGCAATTTATGTTTAAACAAACAACAAAATTGATTAGTTTTAATCTTTCAGCCATGGGGCAAAAGAAAAAGTATTTTTTTTTTTTTTCAAAAGATTAAAAGTTTTCAAGTCCGACTTAACAGGTGCGTTTTAGCAGATAAGAGATTAAAGAAACTAAAACCTAAATTTGAAAAACATATAATATTCTAAATAAAATAAGAGTGAAACAGCATATACACTCGAGAGGGTATAGAACCTGCAACCCTACCATAATATGATTGGTTTAAATTAAACCACATTTAAATATTTTCACTAGATTTCTTTAAGTTTGAAATAAACAGCCATTAATATTTTACTAAGATTTTCTTATGCTATTAAGTTTTTAATAAAAAACAATTTTGAACACATTTAACCAAGTATTTCTAAGCTTAGAACAAACTAAATCCAAAATTCGAAAATTCAGAAACCATTTCAGGCAATTTTCAACTGAAAACTTCCTTCAATTAAGCTTTTGCTGTTTAACACGTTTAAGCTTTAACTATAACTATAAATTATTATTTTTCCCCATTTCTTTGCTGCATTCAAAAAAAAAATTCCTTTTTTTTTTAGTTTCAAATCAGCTCTTAATATTTGTATGTATGTAGTTTTGTTCATATCAACATTCCCTTCCTATATGGCTTTATTTCTGCAAATCCTCTCTAAAGCTGGAGCAAATTATAGAAAATCCTTAACAAACGAAAATAAGTCACATGAAAATGGCCAATGTCCTTAACGTAACTACTAATGCTGCTATTTCCTTTTACCAACCAAACCCCCCTCCCTTTCCACAACCCTTAGCTACCACATAATACATATTTTTTTTATTTTATTTATTCTTTATCTAATGGTTAGTTGTCTATTCTATGCTTTTTCCTCTCAAATAGACAAATAAAAGCAACTTCTTTTAGCCAATAATAATTGAAATTTTCTTGCTCAACTAATGGTCAATTTCTAATGGCCATGTATGTATGTATGTATGTATGTTTGTGCAAAAGGAAGCAGGAGGTGATGCTGGAATCCGAACATCAACACAAAAAAAACTAAAAGCTTTATATTTCTATATAATGATATTTAAGTTATAAGGACAGCATAAAATAGATATTGAGCAAGAAATTGGGAAAAAAATCCTAAAATAGAAACAATTATGTGAAATAACCAGTAGACTCGAATTTTCTAGACGGTACATAAATTTTTTAAGATAAGTTGCTAGAATTTGGTAAAATTTGTTTGTTACAGCCATTAATTTAAGTTGTGTTTACGCAAGATATTTTCTTGTTAATTTAGTTGTCACAAACATATACTTGTTTACTGTAACCATATATATGATTGATACAATCATGTGAATACAATTCTGGGAGGAAATGTTCTAGTTCAGGATATTTAAAGGAGTCTGTAAATTTGTTAAACTAAAAATACCTTGCCTTTTATGGGTAGCGTGCTTAGCACACACACACACCAAAAAAAAGAGGATTTGAGTGCAAGTGATTTATTGGTTGTTTTATGTGAAAAGATTTTATTTTGGATGTAGTCATTTTCATAAGACATAATGGCCACAGTAAATACATAGAACAGAGGGAAGGGGGTGAAGTAACTATTAAAGTTATGGAAACATTACAAATTTAAAAGAAAATTGAAGAAATTCTATAGCTTAAAGAAAACTAAATTATACACACAGAAAACTGTTTGGTTGGAAATTGGTTACAATTATTAATATTTAATTAAATGTACTAAAAGTTTATTATAACTATCGAAAATGTATTAATTCAACAAATTTTCCATATTTACAGCTAAAAATATACATTTGTAACTGTATTATGATTCCAGCAATTGTTAAATTGGTTTTTGTAATCAATTTGTGTGAGATTAAAATAAATTGAAGTGATTCGGGAACTACAACCGATGTGAAATCAGGTTTTAGTAGTAAATATGGTGGTTACAATCAAATTCTCGGTTGTATTAAAATATTTTCTCCTAAAAGTATGCTTCTAATTAAAGTAACCAATTCTTCTTCAAACTAATTTACAAAATTCGGTGTTCACAACCGAAAATATAAGTACAAAATCCAATCGAACTAATTGTTCATTTATTTGACAATGAAAAATATTTTATTAAAACAAACCATAAAATAAAAATGCAAAAAATATTAAAATCAAAAACATAGCCAAAAATATTAAATAGGCTGCAGTTTTGGTTATAAATCTATAAAATGGTAAGTTCATATGAAATTTTTTTAGAAACATTAATTTGAAGAGATTTCCTTGCTACTTTTAGATGTACTCTGGTTTAATAAGTATAAGGATGAGGTTTTATTTTTTGGCGAAATATTTTCAATCTCCTTGCTTTTCCTTTCGATGCTGTATTGAAGTGATACGTGTTTGGTGCTGCTGTTTTGTCTGCTGCAGAGGAAATATTAAGAATTGAACATAGAAGAATTTAACTCTAATGCAGATGTAACCAATAAACGGTAAAAATCAGTGTTCTACCATTTCTGGACCCACCGCCAATTTTAAAAATCAATCATTGTATTTTATGTTAATTGTTTTTTGAAAATAAAATAAACAAAAATCATTCTGTAATCATTTTTATGGTAAATATATATTCGGTACTTGCAATCGTTTTATGGATTGGTATGGTAACCGATTGCATGTAAAAAATTCGGCTGTCATTACAAATTTATTTTCTCTGTATACCAACAAACTCGCATTAGGACATCAAAAATTCGATTATCGCAACTGATTTGTTTGATAGTAGACATAACCGACTAAATTCGATTGGGGACAAATTCGGTTGCCATAACGAATCTGTTTTCTCTGTGTACAAAACAAGTCAAGCAAATTCAAATTTTTAAGATTCACTAGGACCCCCTAGAAAATCCGGCACAGTAGTTGTTCCAATAACATAAAGATGCCTGTTTAAATCTTAACAGTTTTAACAGAATAATCCTAAATAATCTAATTATAGCTTGAATATAATTAAAAATGTTAGAACCCAGGGGGACCCAGAACACCACTAAGTAGTATAAATCCTGATTCGGAAAGATTGTTAATCAATATATATTATATATATATTGATTAACAATATAGGCAAATTGCCTATATTCCAACTACTTACATACATATGTATGTACTTCCTCTAACAAAAACGGTTGTGATCTCCGCTAATTCTTGGCACTTAAACCATTCATATGTTCTTAATAGCCTTAAAACAACATATCTAAACAAATTGCTTTGCCTTTCAAAACATTTTCTTAATATTTTACATACCATTTTATTATTTGCAAATGTAAGAGACGAACAAACAAACCAAAAAAAACAAAAAAAAAAGAAACAATATTTAATTTTGTAATTAATTCTTTTCACTATTAACAATTTCTACATTAATTTCTTTGTTTTTAGAACAACAACAATCATATGAGAAATGACAAAAGCTACAACAAAAAAAAGACAAGGAATAAAATATAAATAAATAAGACGACAATTATTCTTGTACACAATTATTATAATTTCAGTGCAATTAACTATTTGACGTTTTGTAATGCATTTATTTTAGTTGAGACATAAAAACTTTTTCTATATAAAAAAAAATTAAAAAAAAACAATAATACAAATGTAAAATTACAAATAAAGAAAAGCACAAATAAAAATACTAAAAGGACAGACATAACAACAGAGTGTAGAGCCTCATTGTGTATAAAAATTTTATAAAAAGGAATAATAATGAAAAAAAAAAAATAATAAAAAATACTAAAGACTGAAACAAAATATCTCATGTTTATAAAACTACAATGCCAAAGTGTTGTGTGATGATGACGTTTGTATTTTTATAGTTATTATAGTTTATATATTTATTATTGTCTAATAATGAAAAGCAAAAAAAAAAAAAAAATTATAAAAAAAAACTGAAAAGAATGACGGACTTTTGTCCCTAGAGTATTGTAAAAAAAGAGAACGCTATAAATGTCAGCTATGAGTGCAAAACTATATGCATGTGTTACAAAATTCCTTTGAAAATTGTTTTGTATGACCAGTGTGCAAGTAGTAGTTGTTGCTGCTGTTGGCCCGTCTAATAGAGCAGTATCGTATGGCATTAATGTGGACTTTGTCAGAGGCAATTATTAATTACAAACATGCATTTTTAATTATTTTATTTTAATAATTATTTTGTTAGCTCTTTTTCTTTTCCTTCAAGAAAAATCATTTGTATTTGCTAAACAATTAAAATAGTTTATTTTATTTATTATTTTTTTTGTTTCTGTACTGTTATAATAAATTAAATGTGTGTTAAGTTTGTTAAAATTGTAAATTGAGTGGAAGACATAATAATTAAATTATTTTATACATGACTGAGTATAAAATTTAAGCGAAAAAGATTTAAAAAATTTTACAGAATGTGAGAACTAAAACAAGGTGTAACTTGGGTAAATAGGGTAGGAAAGGGCAAAGATAACAAATATAGCAAACTCTATTAAATTATGTGTTAGTTTAGAATAAAGCTTAATATTTGAAGCAACTTCTAGCCAAAAATTTAACAATTTGGATTATTATTTTAAATGACCTCAAAAATCTCAATTTCTCATTTAGCCTAGACAAAAACCAAAATAAAGAGGGCAGCAATTGTCTGTCTTTGCAATATTTAGTAGAAATTAAGTTATTGTGAGCTCTTAAAACAAAAACATCTTAAAAGGTACAAAAGTACTTTTTATACAAAAAAGTACCAAACGAACATTCTATGAAAATGGCAATTACTTATATCAACAGAGATAAAATATTTAAAAAAGGTTGTATATATTTTCCAAAAAAGTACTTTTGACTAAAAAATTATTAAATAATATTAAAAAGTACCAAAACCAACAAAAAGTACCAAAAAAAAAAAACGTTTGTTGATGAACATTATTTATATCTACAGAGAAAATTTTTTTAAAAAAAAAACTATTTTTTTTTTATCAAAAAAGTACTTTTGACAAAAAAAGTACTAAATTTAACAAAGTATCACATATTTATGAAACATTAAAATAAAAATATTTTTTATTCATTATATTAAAAGGTACAAAAACAAGTTTGTTAAAGAAAAAGTACGTCTTAATAAAAAAGTATTTTGGAAACTTATCACAGTAAAACATTTCTAAATCAACAAAAAGTACTAAAACCTTATTTTAGGAAAAAGTACTTTTAGACAAAAAAAGTACCTTTAGAAGAAAAAAATACTGAAATCTGCCAAAAAAAATATCAGAAATCTATCGATATTCTAAAATACATCTTTGTAAAGTACTAATCTATAAAAAAGTACTTTTTTAAAAAAAGTACCAATGAAAATTTCTATGAAATTCTATGCAATAATCTACATAAATGAGTATAGAAAACCCATTTTTGAGAAAAAGTACTTACTTAAAGAAAAAGTACTTTTTCCCCAAATGAATTTTAGTGAATTTTTACACAAAAATGAAATAAAGTATATAAAATTAAAAAAGGTACTAAAATCAGCAGAGATTTGCAAAAAAGTACTTTCACAAAAAAAAGTACCAAACAAAAATTCAATGTAACACAATGTAAATATCTACATATATTTACGGATTAAACAGATTTTTGACAAAAAGTACCTTCTTTTTAAAAGTACTTTTCAGCAAAAATGTAATAAAAAAACGAACAAATTAAAAGATCTCCAAAAAATAACAAAAGTACCAACAACAATTTACGGAGAAACAGATTTTTAACAATAAGTTCTCTCTTTTTAAAAAGTACTTTTCTGCAAAAACGTAACAAAAAAATATACTAAAATCACCAAAAATACCAAAAAAGTTCTTTGATAACAAAAAGTACTAAACAAAAATTTCGCCCAAAAAATACTTTTTGATAAAAAAAACTTTGTTTGGTAAATTTAAACACAAAAATGGAATAAAAAAAATAAAAATATTTAAAAATGTAGTAAAATAAGCTGAGATAGCAAAAAAGTACTTTTATAACAAAAAGTACCAGACAAAAATTCAATGCAATTCAAAGCAGATTTTTCATAAAATGTCTTTTGTAACAGAAAAAGTACTTTTAGCCAATTTTAACACATACTTAGAATAATAATGCAAACAAATTAAATAAAAGTACTAAAGTCGCAAACAAAAGCTGCTAAAATAAACTAGATCATCTTTGCTCTGTAAATCTATTCCTGGTACCCTAATATTAATACTATCTATGTATAACTTTATACATTTTCATATTATTCACTCATATGTTCGATTGCTATTTTATGTAAATTTCCAATTTATGTAATAATAATTTTAATAATTACCTAGTTATAAATATAAAACACTCCCTCCCCCCTTACCAAATATTATAGCCCACAAATATAGAATTTCTTCCGCAACACCAATATTAGCTAAGCAATCAAACAGCCAAGCATATAGAGCAGACAAATGCAAAAAATAAAAAAAAAATATGACACTAAAACCATTTGACGACATTAATATGATTTAATGCATTAATTACCCGCCTCTGATGGGAAACCTTTTTTGTGCAAAAACAAATTCCTGGTTATTAAACAATGAATGAATGAATGAATGAGGGGGTGATAAAAATCAATTGCCAACCAAACAAACAACAGACATAAAAGCCACTCAAGGAAAAATACTTCGACGTCTTATGGCAATTTCACATAGTAAAAGTATGCAATAAGTACAAAAAATTGTTTTCACTTTTGTTGGCTGCTTAAAGAATTCCCAAAATCCCTGAAGAGGATTTACCCTTAAAAAATTATGACAGATAGCAGCAGCAGCGGAAGAAAAAAAGAAAAACCGAAAAAGTAACTTCATGTAATTGACGTCAATTCGTATTTCGCACCGTGAATAATAAAACATGCTCTCTAAAATCATACCAGCAACCAACCACTTACAGGCTTTCAGGCAGCCAAAAAGTATGCTGTACTTATTAAAAGTGGTTGCTGCTATTACACACATACACAAATTCATAAAATGTGAGTGTGTTTATCATATAAAAAAGGATATTGAAAATTATGTTTATAGGTTAGGGAAGGAAAACAACATATATTTTATTAATGCTGCCATATGAAAACTGATAAAAATGTTCTTTTCAGTTTTTGCAATTTAAGCCCATGTAATAATCAGCCTTATAGATGTATTGACGTCTGGCTGCTGCTGCTACTGGTACCCATAAGGGTGTTTAAGGTGTGCTCATATTTCATTTCATATGTAACAAAAAAAAAATTTAATAAAATATTATCGTAAATCCTTAAAGTCTTTTGTTATAAAGCCTACATATGTTGCTTATTTTCTTTCTATTTTGGCTTAAAAATTAACATACATATGAATTTTAAATAAATACTTATTTAATTTAAACCATGTTGCTTTATAATGTTTCATTTCATTTTATTTAATTTCTTTAAAACTCATTTAACAGTTAAAAATATTAAAAAAAAGGGTTCATTAATTAACTTTTTTTGTTTCAGCAGTCTGTGTGTCTGTTTAAATGTTTGACACCTTGTTAAGGCTGCAGGAGTCTTAAGGAGTCTTTTAAAATGAAATGAACTTTAAAATGACAATTTCATTAACTTAATGCTAGTCACGTATGTTTTTTTTAGCTTTTAGAGGGATTAAATTATTTTTGTGTGTTTTTTTTTTTTTTTTTGCGTTTTTCAATTTGTTGCCAAAGTGTCTCAGAAGAAAGAATGATACAAATGAGAAAACACCACTAGAGAAAAAGTTAATTAAAAAATATTTTAAGACCGAAAGGTGTTAAATGCTTTAGAGGAAATTGAAAAGAATTTCAGGTTAATTAAAAAAACAAAAAGGAAATATTTCAAATATTTATGACTTAAAAGAAAATAAAAAAGTTTTTGAATTAAATAAATGTCTTTTAAATTGTATAAACTAACCTAAAGTTATACCATCAGTTTCCAAACAAAGTTATTTTTAAAGACAGGCCTATCTAAAAATTTCAAAAATTATACCAGAATTATTAAAAATAGAACTATGAAAAAGAACCTTTACAAAATTAAATTCAATTCAATATAATGATTTTATATATTATAAGCTCAAAAAGGAAAAAGTACTTTTGTAAAAAAGTATATTTGGCAAAAGCATATATTTTTTATTCATTTGAATATAAAATTAGCAAAAAACACACAAAATTATGAAAATTACAGAAAGTACTTTTTACAAAAAGTACTAAAAGACAAACATTCATCAAAATTATATGAAAAAAGGTACCACAAGTACCTCAAATACCGCAAAATTAAATACAATGACTCAAGGACACTACAAGGACTCAAAAAGGGCCATTTCGGGAAAAAGTATTTTTCATAAAAAGTACTTTTTGTCCTAAGCATGTATTTTTTGTAAATTTTTAATAAAACAAAAAAAAAAAAAAACACCAAATTATGAAAAATACTGAAAGTACTTTTTATAAAAAGTACTAAAAAATACGCTCTCTAAAAAGTGAATACCAATTAAAAAAAGTGCCAAAACTAGTAAACTAGAATCAAAGAAAACTTTAATGAAATAATATTTTTTTATTATAGGCACAAATAGGGTGATTTAGAGAAAAAGTACTTTTCTAAAAAAAGTACTTTTCTAAAAAAAGTACTTTTCTAAAAAAAAGTACTTTTTGCCCAAAGCATGTGTTTTTAACTAAGTTTAAATAAAACAATTCAAAAACTTGAAATTATGAAAAATACCGAAAGTACTTTTTACAAAAAGTACTGAAAAATTGAATAAGAATTTTAAAAAGGTACCAAAATTATAAAATATGAATACTTTTGCAAAATTAAATTTAATGAAATTACTTTTTTATGTTATAAGCATAAAAAGGGAGATTTTAGAGAAAAAGTACTTTTTAAAAAAAGTAGTACATTTTGAAATACACCAAAATTAGCAAAGATTTACTTTTGTTGTAAACAAAACCTAACAAGTATTCTATAAAATTATATGTTTTTATAAATAAGAAACCATTATATATTTTAATTTCCAGAAAAATAAAAATTTTCAGTAAAAGTACTTTTTGTGCAAAAAGTACCAAATACAATTAGGGCCATAACAAAGAGTTTATAGCAATTGTTGAAAATATAATCCTAATATTCCTATATAAACTGCCAAAAACGCATTATAAATAAAAATTTTCCTAATTGATTCCCCAAACCTACTTAAATTTCTTTACAAATAAAATATTAATGGAAAAAAACAACCAAATGGGTCAATTTCTGCAAACACACACATAATCCTTTTCTTTTATTCCTTAAATAATTTAACATTTCAAGCACTTTCCTGTGGCCACACAACTAAAATATTCAATTAGTTATTAACCCTGCTAGCCATACGATTTAACCTCCCCTTTTAACAAACGACAAATATCCTTTAATAGTTAAATATAAGTATGTAAGTATAAATAACCCAGAAGAACTCCAGCAAATGATGGATTAAATTACAAATCATGAAAAAAAACACAACATTTTACAAGTGGTCAATACAATTTTAATGATTTAACCTAAAAAAAATGCCTTCCCCCTTTTTAGTTAAAAGGATATTGGAGAAGAAAAAGGATAATTGTTATTGATCCACTGCAACATTTTACTAAAGAAAGCTTCAAAGGGTTTGTTTCTTTTAGCTACTTAAGAAGGCTAATCAAAGATTAAAATAATTGTTAGTTTAAGTATTAAAATTCCATTGATATTTGAGTAGAGTATTTGACTAAATGCGGTTACAAATGTTTTTAAAACATCAAAGGTTTTCCCTGCAACACATTTATCATGATGGGCTGGGTGGCGTTGTTTAACCATTAAGCCTAAAAGCTCATGCACAGGCTTTTTAGCTGAACTTATGTAATTAAATGTAAATTCAGTGTAATAAGTATGTTCTCTTTAAGGTTTTAAGCATATTTAGTTGGGTTGCTTTGTAAGGTTTCCTACAAAAACTAAAGAGAAATTTACAAATTAAATAGCGTTAAATAAGTTCCTCAGGTTCCTCATAGGGTGTAAACTATTAGTGGAATATACAATTTATTTTTAAGCTTTTAAGCTGCTGTCGCCAAGCTTATGTGGTAAGGCAAGGTGTGTGCGTAATAGCAAATGAAACAAAAAAATGTTTTTTTCTTTTTTAAAAAAAGGTATTTAATCCATTATAGTTATAGGTATTTTTAAGCAAATGAATTCCTTTTATTAAATTTCTTTAGAATTTTGTCTTGATTTTAAGTATTATTTTTTTTTTTTAAATATTGAAAATCATTGTCATTTAAATGTTTAAAATTTTAATACGCATTAGAAATCAAAATATCACCCATAGGCGGCTTCTGTTTGATTTTTTTGCTGGCAAAGTTAAGGTTTAGCATATTAAAAGCAAAAAAAATCTCTATATAAAACAGTTGAGTTGATTTTGTTACCTTTAAATATAAAATTTGTTGGTTGTGTTTTAAAAGGCTTAAAAATTTGTATTTCCAAGAATTATTTAAACCTTTATGAACAAACAACAAATATTTGAAGGTTTTTTTTGTATGGGTTTGAATTCTTAATTAAATTAGTAACAAAAAACAAAACTATTGGAAATATTCGAAATTTGTTTTCATTTTATTGAAAGTGTTTAATTCTTTTAAATTTTTAGCTTATATAACAATATAGATTTGTAATAATCAAGATTATCTACATATATAAAAATACCCAAATTTAAAAAAGTACCAAAAATAAAATCTATTTTTGAAAAACAAAAATCCTCTGAAATTTAATTCAATATCACATTTTAATACTTATTTATAAAAAATACTTTCCGCCAAATTCAATAAAAACACTAAATTTAAAAAAAATTTAAATTATTTGTTTACAAAAAGCACCAAACATCATGCATTCTATAAAATTCAAAGCAATAATAGCCCGATTTGAGAGAAAAAGTACTATTTTGAAAAAGTACTTTTCGTGGAAGAACTCTGTTTACTTATAAATATAAACAAATCAATGAAAAAAAAATACAAAATCTTAAAAAGTACTAAAGTTAATAAAAGAAAAGGTACCATAAAAAGTATTTTATAAGACAAAAGTAGTAAAAAACCATAATTTTGTGAAGTTGTAACTTTTCGTGGAAGAACTCTGTTTATTTATAAATGTAAACAAATCAATGAAAAAAATACATAATCTTAAAAAGTACTAAAATTAGTATAAGAAAAAGTACCATAAAAAGTATTTTATAAGACAAAAGTACTAAAAAACCATAATTTTGTGAAGTTGTAACCAAAAATTACTAAAAACTTTGAATTCTTTGAAATTTGTTTCAATTTCAAATTTTAAGTACGATGAAATCACGATTTTGGAACAAAGGTACTTTCCTTCAAAAAGTACTTTTCAACAAATGTAAATAAAGTAGCAAATTTAGTACCATAAAAAGTATTTTATAAGACAAAAGTACTAAAAACCCATAATTTTGTGAAGTTGTTACCAAAATTACTAAAAAAAACTTTGAATTCTTTGAAATGAAATCACTTCAAAAAGTACTTTTCGACAAATGTAAATAAAGTAGCAAATTTAGACAAAACAAAAAAAAAGTTTGTTTGATAAGAGCATAAAAAATCCAGCATTTTATGAAATACTATAGAATATTAGCACAATTTTAGAAACAGGTTTTTGTAAAAACACAAGATTTCTAGAAAATTTATGAAAATTAATTGAATGAAAATGAAATTTGATAAAAGTACTAAATATTGAATAAAGTGTACCATAAAAAGAGTACTAAAAAACATTTTGTGAAATTAAAATTACTAAAAACAAAATTTCAATATAACGACTTGTTTTTAGTACCATAAAATATAAATTTTAGAGCCAAAGAACTTTTCTGCAGAAAAAACTTTCCGGCAAATTTAAATAAAGTACTTGAAAATGTGATTTTGAACCAAAAGTACTAAAAAACATGTGAAATTAAAATTACTAAAAATAAAAATTCTATATAATAACTGGACTTGTTTTTAGTACCATAAAATCTAAATTTTAGAGCAAAAGAACTTTTCTGCAAAAAAAGTACCTTCCGGCAAATTTAAATAAAGTGCCATAAAAAGTGCTTTTTAACTAAAAGTATTAAAAACGTTTTGTGAAATTAAAATTACTAAAAAACAAAAATTCTATATAATTATTTGTTGTTAGTACCAAAAAATCTCAATTTAAGAGCAAAAGTACTTTTCTGCAAAAAAGTACTTTCTATCAAATTTATAATAAAGTACAAAATTTTGCAAAAAATATGACTTTGTTTACAAATAGCACTAAAAATTAAGCAATCTCTAAACTTTTATGCATACTAGACCGAATTTAGAAAAAAGTACTTTTATTGAAAAAGTACGTTTTGTGAAAAAACTTGAATTCTTGTTAATATGAGCTAATTAATGGAATTAAACCAAAAAAAATTTTGTAAAGTACTAAATTTAGTAAAAAAAAAGTACCATAAAAAGTACTTTATATAGCAAAAGTTTTAAAAATCGATTAAGTTCTGAAATTTAAAGCAAGTATTTATATAAACTTTATAATTCAGCTAATGCAAGGTAGCATATTCAATGCTTTCGTATAAACATTTTCTTACAAAAAAGTACTTTTCGTAAACAACATAATCCAGTACTTTCTTTGCTGTTGTTAATTTTTAATTTGGTGAAAGAGTAAAAAAATATTAAGTAAGAAAAAACTATTATTTTTTTGACATGTGTCAAAACGCTGTTAAAATAGTATTTAATTATTAGAAATATGCAGCAAAGGTTCTTAAAAAAGTACTTTTTTCAAAAATATAGTTTTATTCTTTGAAGATAAGCAAAAGAAGTACATTAAAAAGGGACACTTTTTACCGAAAAATAATTATATAAACAAAATCTAAAAGTACCAAAATTTTTAATTTTGTTCTAAAAGTTCCTAAAATGTAGATTTTTTATTCTTTGAAAATAACCAACTAAAGTGCCTTTAAGAAGGAATATACTTATTAACCATAAAAATCTACTGGTGAGATATAGTGTAACAAAAGTACCTAAAAAATCATTTTTTTAATTTGTTCCTTAAAAAAAGTACTTTTTTCCAAAAACATATTTTCTTTGTAATTTTGAACTACAGTTTTAATTACAATTTTTCAGGCTGTTAATTTTATGTATTCTTTGCTCTGTTTTGTTTGGTTTTTAATTTTTTTTGCAGTTTTATTCATTAAAGCGTCTTACTGTCTGCCAAAAATTGTATATCATCACCCCAAAAAAGCTATAAACCACAAAACATATCCTCTTTTAGTTTATTTTGGTATTAAATTTGTTGTTGTTGTTGATATATTTGGCCAAAAAAAAAAACAAAAAAGAAACATAATGTTTTAACCAGTTTTTAAAAGACATAAACATTACTTTGGGTTGAGTTTTGTTTTGTTATTTTGATACTCGTAATCAACATCATTATCATGAGCATCAAGGTGATGTTTAATGATGAGTAGTAGTAGTACGTACGTACACCTTCCTTTATGCTGAACTCTAAAGGAAGGTAATTATGAGGCTGATGATAATGAACAACATGATCGTGATTTTAACACATCTTTTCTTTAAACTCTAAATAAACCCCAAAATTGTGCACTCATTTGAGAAACAAAAAAATAAACAAAAAAAAAAAGGAGATTTGACTAGTTTTTGGCTTTTGTTTATTATGTATTATGTCTGGTCCACAATCGGTTTGCAAAACCGCAAAACTCCAAAAATTTAAAACCTAAAAAATGTTGACGTTGATTATATTTGATACTTTTTCTGGCAGTTTTTCGAATGTGTCCCAAGTTTAAGGTTAAACAAGAAACCTACAAAGTGTAGAGAGAGAGTAACAAAAATGTGAAATCAAAAAAATATTTTTATTATAAATTTTAGAACCTTTTTGGAAAACGTGTTGTTGCGTTTTTATATAGGTATTATTGTTCAAAATGATATTAATTTTTGTTTTCTTTTTTTTTTGTTTGGTTGTATTTATTTATTTGTTGTCAATACAATTCTGTTTAAATCTATAAAACAAAAAGAAAAAAAAAAAAAACTGAAACATTGAAATCAACATTTGAGACATTTCACGATTTTATTATGTATGAAGTGTCGCGTCTGCAAAAATTTTTATATAGATATTTTTAGTTGTTTGTTTTTTTTGAAACGTACGTTTGTTTAAATGCCTGGTATCTTTCAAGTCCAAAACCACAAAAATGTCATCATTTTTAGAGCAAACGGTTTTAAGGAATACAATCAAAGCTCTGGCTGTATGTCTGAGTTTTTGTTTCGTTTTTAAGGTTTTTGTGCTTCAATATTGCAGTTCGTTTGGTATGGCTTTCAAGTACGTTCTTAAAATATGTTTAATTCACAGTCCAGTTTTAAACATTTCTTTATACTTTTGTTTGTAGTTTAAATAATGCTCTGGTTTCTTTTTGGGGGTTTTGTGTTATAATTTTTTTTTTATATATTTTTTTTTTCTTGGTTTGTTAATTTTTTTATTTGAGTGTTGTATTGTTGCCATTGAACGCGTTTAAAATGTTAAAATTTGTATAGTTTGTTGATGAATTGTGTTTGTTAGGTTTTTAAAAAAAAAAAACAAAATTAAATGGTAAATTTTTGTTGTAGCCAACACTTTGGTTTTAGCGTAGAATGTGATACCTTTTGGAAATTGTTAAATTCTTAAAATTGTATTAAAACAAAAATTAAACAATCAAATAAAGCTTGTACACAAACTTAGAAGACTATAAAACAGCAAACTTTTGTAGGTTTGTTTAAAATATTTAAAATTTATTTTTTTCTTTGGAAAAAATTATAAAGCAACTCCTACACTTTACTTTGCTTTTCCAAAATTATTACTCTCTATGTGGGTGTTCATAAAACCATTTTTTTGTTGTGCATTTATATCAAAACACGCAAATCACAAATCAGTTTTGTTTTGCTCATATTTTGTTTTTTTTGACTGAATAACTGAATGAGAAAAACGATACAAACAACCAAGCCAGCAAGAAAAAAAAAGGCCCACAGTATAACCTTAATGCATGGTTGCATGTTGTAAAACATGTATGTTTTGTCACACTTTTGGCAAATAACAATGGCTGGAAAAATAATAATAAAATAATAATAATAAAAAAACAAAAAAAAAAAATCAAAAAGAAAATCATAAAACCAACACCACCCGTTTTTGTCTGTTGGGTTTTTCACACAATAGGCGTGACTATACTATACTTTTTTGTTTGTTTGTCTTTTTGCTCCCCTGTCTGTATTATCAGTATATTTGAGTAACGTCTGTGTGAATTGTCAAAATCAAATTTCAGTTATATGAAACTATAGCCAAATGTTATATGATCTCTAAAAGATTTGTACTTTTTCGTAAATCAGCTTATGATTTTTATATATATTTTTTCTTTTTTTTTTTTGAACACAATAAAGTGTGCCGAATTTTAAGTTTTGTTGCAATAGAAATTGGTTTCATATTATTTCAACTTTTTTTTTCCTTATACAAATAGTAATATGATCGCTATACAATGTAATATGTAGTAACTAAAGCGGCGCGAAAAGATGACAGCTAAAACATATGTAAAATTAACTATTTTTGGTAATTTTTTTTTTACAAAAAAAAACAATTCAAAAATACACTCAAAAAATATTCGTACCTTAAATTAGAGAATTATAGTTAGTTTTATAAGTATTACCCAAAAAAAATGCTGTAAATCTTTAGCAATGTAAATATAGCTGTAAATAAATTTATGGTAAATTATAGCTTTAAAATTTTAGGCCATATGAAAGTCACTTGTTAGTTACACCCAAACATTAGTTTATAATATTAAATACTCTTCTCCAAAAACACTTATTGCTCACACAAATTTCAAATATTATGTTAAGTATACGTTTGTTAAAATATCTAGTCAGCAAAATTCTCTTTTGCTGCTACGTTGTTTGGCGTTGCTGTCTGGTTTTGCGTTACGTAGTAAAGTTGCTTTGTTGATGAAAATTCTAGTTGCTTTTAAATAAATTGTTTATGCATTTGTTTTACATTACTATAATCTTTTATTTGTGGAATTTATAGCAAAAATAGTTTATTTACAATACATAATTTTATGTTTTTTTCCAGTAGTAATAAAGCAAGCTAGTTTTATGAGAAAACATTTCTGTTTAATATTTTTAATTATTTAGCATAAATATTGTCTTTTAATTAGGTTCTTTTTTTTCCTAAAACCTTAGGAAAAGTTTTATATGGGCAAGATGTTTCAATTAAACAAATTTTGTTTTTATTGTGGAATATTTAAAGCAAAAAAAGTCGTAAAAAAAATTTTGTTTAAAATTTAAGCAAATTGTAACATATTTATAACCTTGAATCATTAAACAAATATAAAGCACTCGCATAATTGTATTCGACTTATAATTTATTTAGTTAAGGGAACAAATCTCTCATTTATTTTCCAGGGATTGGTAAATCATAGCTATACAATTATGATTGTATTTCACAAAATAACAAATCAGGGAAAGGAAAAAACAGGGATATAAAGAGTAGTCTGTCTCAGTAAAATAATGAAATAGAGATCGAGAAATGTTAAAATAGCAAATTTGGGAAAGGAAAACACAGGGTTTTAATAAAATATGTCACTCTCAGTAAAATAATAAAATGGGGATTGGAAAATATTAGCTATACTTATATAGAAATTAGTTGCAAGTTGTTGTATCTTAACTTTCATATCAATTGTGTGTAAAATTTGAGAAAAGGTTTAACTTGCAAGTTCTATGTTTCCATGCAAGTTGAGTTTAAGACTTAAAGTATCAAAGACTATATAAAATAAAGAGAAGATTTAAAGCTCAAACCTCTATAAATTGAATGAAACAAAGAAAAGTATTAATTATAGAAAACAAATTTTCAAGTAGGAATAAAACTAGCACTAATAGATAGATATACTAGTTATGGAAGATTTGACATAAAATTAAAAACATCCCTTTTTAAACTGGCTGCAAGAGAACACACACAGAGAAAACACATAGTTGTATGTACATGTTTGCAAGGTTTTTAAACAATATTATGGTCACTGTAATTATTTATACAAGTATGGTAACCATAATATGTTAAAGTTACGATTCACATGATTGTAGCAATCATATATATGATTGCAGTAAATATGTATATTTTTGTGACAACCATTTTTATGATGAAGGATTTACCACATCATGTTGTTCTCGGCTTATGGTTATCATAATCTAAGAACAATAGATTATGATATAATGATTAATCATAAACATGATTGCCATAAACATTTATTTATTACTACAATCATATATATGATTGTGATAATCATGTAGGTGGTAATTTTACCATATTATTGTTACCGCAATCATATACATAATTACAGTGACCATAATATTGTTAAAAAAACTTGTAAAAATTTTGAAATGGTTACAGTAAACATGTACAACAATATTTTTTCTCTAGGTGCAGATTTTGTAAAAATAATAACATTTTTACAATTCTTGACTTTGAACTGTAAAAGGCATGTAGTAAAGATATGTTTATAAAACCAGATAAAGAACTTTTCAATGCCTTATTTATAAATTCATAGCATGTGTGAATATCATTTAAATATCTTAAACTGCTGTGGAAATATTTAAAGTGAAGTTTAAGTAATATATTAAAAATTTAATTTTTTTCCCTGTATTTTAAAAAAGTTTTTTTCTTCAATTTACATTAACTATTCAAATTGTTTAGACAATTTTTAAAAATTCATACAATTACCTATCTTGTGATGTAAAATAAGTCAACATTTGCATTATACTACATTTCAAATTAACGGACTCAAGTTGAACACTAGCCGGCAAATAGGGCTTTCTTGTTAATTAGGGTGCAGATTTTTTTAATTACAAATATGAAAGTTCTTCTGAATGTTGGAATTATTTATACAGTTTTGAAAAATAGATAAAATTACCTATCCTGCGATACAATATAAGTCTACATTTTATTTATATTACATTTCGAATTAAGGGACTCTAGTTGAACCTTAGCCGGCAAATACAGCTTTCTTGTTAATTAGGGTACGGATTTTTTTAATTCCAAATATGAAAGTTCTTCTGAATGTTTGAATTATTTATACAGTTTTAAGAAATAGATAAAATTACCTTTCCTGTGATATAATATTTATATTACTTTTTGAATAAAGGGACTCAAGTTGAACACTAGCCGCCAACTAAAGTTTTCTTGATTTCCGTGTATGGATTTTTTTTAATTTCAAATGATATGAAATTATTTACACATTTTCGCAAAATCAACACAATGGTCTCTTTACTGGCATAAAACCAATTCAGCTCTTTAAATAAGTCAGATTGTTTTGTCTTGAATGTCAGGGTGTGGATAATTTAATTCCATAAAAATTGTGGTCTATATTCAGATTATTAAGACGTTTTATATATATAGTTCGCATTATACTGTATACGCTGATATAAAATATGTCAATTTAGGGGACGAGAAATGGACAAGAAGTAATAAATTTGCTGTTTCTGTATGGTCAGGGTAGGAAATATATTACTCTACTTTTTGGAATTTAATTTTTTTCATATTTTTAAATGAATTTTAAAGATTTTTCAAAAGATTTTGTTGTCACTATTTGAATAGAATAAATTATAGATTTAAAAAATCTTTATGTTAGTTTTAAGTACGAAGATAAAATTTACATCCAAATTTTTGATTTTTTTCCATTCTTTTAAAGAATATTAATGAATCTAAGAACAATTTGGGTACTTGGAGTAGTCAAATTAGCTTTAAAATGGCCAGAGTAGGAATTATTCCATCTCAGTTTTTTATATTTAACGTGAAATTTATAGATTTTTAAAGAATTTGAATTTTTTATAGATTTTTAAAGAATTTGAATTTTTTGTTAATGAATCTAAGAAAATGTTGGTTGTTTGGAATAGTAAAATTAGTTTTTTAAATGGCCAGAGTGGGAATTATTCCGTCTCAAAATATTTAAAATATTGGATTTTAAACCCATTTTTCATATTTTTTTATATTATTAACATGAAAGCTAAGATTTTCTTTATAAAAATTAATGTCAGGGTTCATTTAGGCAAATTACTCATTTTGGATGAGATATAAAAATTAAATATTTATATTACTTTATAGAATATTAGTGTATTTTGTAAGGAATTGATTGATTTGATTAAAGAAAATTTTTAATACTCTGTGTAGGAATTATTCCCTTACAAAATGTCGACATTTTAATCCAATCTATAGATTTTCTGAAGAAAAAATTAATGTCAGGATTCGTATAGAAAAATAGTTCATGCTTGATAAAGCAAATATTTCCCTCCAAATATTGTAATTTTAAAAATTATTAAAATATTTGTTATTGTGGTAAAAAATATTTCAGTAGTTTAAAATAATAGTTATTTTAAGGTTGGTATAGTAAAATTGTTGTTTTGATTTGATTAAAGAAATTTTGTAATATAGTCTCTTTCAAAATGTCGAAAACGTTGCATTTTTAACCCAGTTTTCATATTCTTGTTATTATTAACATAAAAGCTATAGATCTTCCGAAAAACATATTAATGTCAGGGTTCGTATACACAAATAGCTCAAGCTTGATGACCAATAAAGGAAATATTTCCCAACAAATATTGGAATTTTAAAAATTATTAATTTTGTTTTATGTTTCTAAAGAATATTAGATTATTTTAAAAATAATAATTATTATAAGTTTGGTATAGTTAAATTGTTGTTTCAAACTGAAAATATTACCTTTAAAAATAGAAAATTTTGGAATTTTTTTTATCACATTTCCCATAAATAAAGTTAATGTATGGGATTGGATAAGAATTTTAGAAGATTTGGAGTGCAAAGAAAAATGTTTTATAATTTGCAATATAAAAGAAGTCTGTATATTAAAAAAAAATTAGATATTTGAAGAGTGTTCTGTTTATAACTGCCATAAAATTTAAAATATGACTATCAGTGTAGAAATTTTGAATTCAATTCCAATGATAAATATTTGATTTATATGATTGAAATTATCAAGATTTTTTTTAAGGATTTCTATAGTGCTAGGATACTGGGGAGAAATATGTTACAATTGTTGCTTGCTTGTTTTTAATATAAAATTACAAAATTTTTTTTATATAATTTTTGCTTTGAAGTCGATTAAATTTGTTGCTTTCGGTTAATAAGTAGATTTTTAACGAGGCTTTTGGTTTTTTCCATACAATTTATATATATAAAGTTACTAAGGGGTTTACTTAAACTATTTTAGCGATGTTTTACGAGCAATCCTTTTAATCCATGTTAAATCCTTTGAGAGCTTTTGAGAGTAGTTGTAAATCCATTTAGAGTCCAGGGCCATATTTAGATGAAGACTTTTATTGTTTCAGAAAACAAAATAACAAAACTTTTAGGTATTTTTTCTTTTTTTTGTAATTCTGTTTTATTTTTGAAATATATTATTTTAATATATATATATATATATTTTTAATTATTGGCTAACTTTCTTTTTTTCAGTTTTTTCTTTTCTTTTCATAGATTAATAATAAATTTATATTAATTATATTAATTTTTTTTTTTGTAGTTTTAATATATATATATATATTTTTGTTTTTGTTTAGTATACATACAAATTAATTAAAATTATTACATTTAAAAATGTAGTTTTTTGTTTTCGTATAACTTTAGTGTAAGGAGGGGGGGTTTTTTGAAAATTTTCTTTTTTTTAATTTAAAAAAAAAAAATAATAATGAAAGTTTTTGATTGCGTTTTATTACAATTTTGCTAAAAACTAAAGTTTAAAAAAGAAACTTTTTTTTTTTTTTTTTGAAATATGCTTTAGGAAATTATAATAAAAACCATACATAGATATATATATATATAAATGTTTAATAAAAATAAAAAAATAAAATAAAAATTGTATAAAATATCACCTAATAAAATATTACGTATTTCAGGATTTTGTGTATTTTTTTTCAGTTTTTTTTTTTTAAGATTTATATATATAAAATAACATAAAGACAACAATGAACAAATTAAAATGTTTTTAAAAAAAAAAATAATAATAATATTTATAGGAAGTATTAAGATTTTCTTTTTTTTTTGTTTGTTTTAATTTTAAATTATTTTTTGTTTGTATACATAATAATATTATTTAATAAGTTTAAGAATTAAAAGTAAAACAAAGCAAAGCTTTTATCGTATAATTTTTGTGTAAGGGGAAAAGCCTTAGCAAGAAGCTGTGACTTTTCCTCTTTTAAGGGGGGGGGGAGGAGATAGGGGGAGGTTTGTGTTTTTTTTTACAATAATTTTAAAATTATTTTAAGTTTTAATTATAAAGTACAACAACTATTTGTTTAAACCAAAAAGTAAACGTAGAGTGTTTAAGCAACTTAAGAGGAAAGCTTTTAAAACTTGTTTTAATATTTGTATTTGTTTTTGTTATCCTGCCCATATAGCTTTTCAAAATTGTAGTTTTTCTTGTTACCTTAACGTTTTGCCTATAATCTAAAGTTTTTTGTTTTTGTGTGTTTAAAGAAAAAGCTTTGTCGAAAGCTTTTTGTCACAAAAAAGCTTTATCGAAAGCTTTTTGTTTGTTATTAAATTACCTATATTTATAGAGTTTAGTAACCTTTTTTTATTTTAAGTTTTAGTTTTAAGTACTTTTTTTTGTAGTAAGTAGTAGTAGGTAGTAGTATTTAGTTTAGTTTAGTTATAGTAAGTAAAGAGTGGGGGTTTAATTTTTTTTAAAAATTAAAAACAATTTATGTTCTTTTGTTTTTTTTTTTAACGAGGAAGTCTCTATTTATCTTAACGATTAATAGATTTAATTACGTATATCGTTTTCTTTGTAGGTTTTGTTTTGTTATGTTTTGAGAAGGAAATAGTTTAAGTTTTTTGTTAAAAATACTACTTTTTTTATAAGAATTGTTTTCAATTATTTGCATTTTGTAAATGTAAAACGTTTAGTTTTTTTTTTTAATAAATACTTTTCTTTAATAATTAATATATTACACGTTCTGTTTTTGTTTTTTTCTCATGTTTTGTTAAATATTTATAATAAATTATTAGTTTTGTTTGTTTAATATTATTTTAAGAATATTCGTATACTTTTTATTTGAACTTAAGTTTTTGTTGTGTAAGTGTTTTATTTTTATATTTAAATTATAAAAATTAACAAAAAAATGAATAATTTAAAAAAACATTTGGCAAGTTTTTTTTTTCTTTTTTTGTATAAAAAAAAAAAAAAAAAACTTTGAAAAAAGGACGTTTTTTATATTTCTTAGCTGGTGTGTAGTTTTTAAGTGTGTGTGTGTTTTGTTTTTTTTTTAGAAAAAATCGTATACTTGGGTTTTCTTTTTGTATGAGTTACGTATAAATGTTAAAATTTTGTTATAAACTGTCATTATAAGGAAAAAGGGGCGGGGCAACTAAAAGTCGGCCTCATTTTTGATGCGGTAACTGGCATAAGTTTGTTCCACCGGTTTAAATGGTTGAGGTTCCTTTTTTTCAGAAAAAATTTCATTTTATAAAAAAAAGTTAAAGAAAATTTGTTATCAAAAACAATTTCTATACCTCAAAAAAAATGTTTGTTTTATATATAAAAAAAAAATTCTTCAAATTAAAAAAAAAAAATAAAAAATTTTAGTTAGTGTTGGTTAGTAAAAAATAATGTTTTAAATATTTCAAATATTAGTTAGGTTAGTTTTTGTTTCTTTCTAAAAAAAAAGGTTAAAAATTTTGTTTTAAATATATAAATATACTATATTGGCGAGCTATATGGGCCTCTTGCAAAAACGAAGTTGTTTTAAGATTTTAAGTTAATTTTTCTTTGTTTTTTTTTTTTTTGTAAAGTTGCGGTACTTTTTACAATTGTTTTTTTGTTTTTTGTTTAAGTTTTTAACATAATTATGATTGTTTTTTGTTGTAATTTCTTTTCTTTTTTTTTTTTTCTTCAATAATAAAATATAAAAAACAAAAATATTTTTCAAAATTTAGTTTAATAATTAAATGGCTGTTATTTTTTCAATTCTTTAATATTTAATTATTGCCTTCAATTTCACCAAAAAAAAATATTTTTGTTTTTTGTTTACATTTTTTAAAAAAGAAAAAAAAATCATAAAATTTATCCACATTATAAAAATACTAAATAATAAAAAAAAAACATTGCAGCACGTATAGTTTTAATTAAATTTACTTCTAGTTTCTTTAAAAATTTGGCAAAATTTTCGGGAACCTGCAATAAATTAAAAACTTTGCACTTTCCTTTCAAACCAAATTCATAGTTTTCAAAAATAAATAAAAAAAAAACACAAAATAATAATTTCAAATGTTCATATAACTTAAACAAATAAATGAAATGAAAAGTTTTTTACGCACTTTTTGTTTTGAGTGTAAGTAAGTAAATGTTTTGAGGCAAACAAACAAACAAGCACAGCTTCAATAGTAATAAATCACTTGAAAAAAAACTTTTTTGTGGCCTGTTTAATGTTGGTCAGTGGTAAAAGCTATACGTGTTGCAATCTTTTTTCTTTTTTTATATTTTTTTTGGTAAATTTGAAACGTGGTTTTATGGTTTTTTTTCGCTTTAGTTTTTCTCATAATTTTCTTTAAAATTTTTGGTAATTTACACTTGTTTTATGTTTAAAGTTTTAAGTTATAGATTTTTTTTTTTTTTTTGTTAATTCTTTTTTTTTTGTTTTTGTTTTATATTATTTAATTATTTATTTAATCCCAGGGCATTGTGAGCACCCGCTTCGTTTTTGCAAGAAGGTCGTTATCGTACTACGAACATGGGTGCACCACCGCATTGTAGCTCGCCAATATAGGACCATGTGCTCCCGCGAAGGGGGTACTCACAACGTCTGGTGTACTAGCTCCATCGGTGTGTGATGTTGAATCGGCATTACTTCTTCCTTCACCATTAGCTGAACCCAATTCTGGTGGTTTGGTGGTGTCCCGTTCGTCAATTACTAAATCTATTGGCATTTTACCCTTTAGACATGATATATATCGATGACAGAAATTATCGCATAGTTCATGTACCTATTTTGATTATTAATTGTTGTTGTTGTTGTTTATTTATTTTTTTTTTTTTCGAGATATCAATTTCAATGATTGGTTTTTTGTTGTAGTTTTTGTAGTAGTAGTAGTAGTTTTGTTTTGTTGCAAAAGAAGTGAAGGGCGTTAAGAAAAAAAGAAGAAAAAAAGAACGGGATTTGATTAGTTTTTTTCTTATAGTTTTCTAGTTTTTTTTTTTAAATTTATAGTTATGTAGAGTATTTTTTCTATATTTTATAATGGTGTAGGGTTCTTTTAATGGTGCAAAGTTTAAATTATTGCTTTTAAACATTAAAGAGATTATATATAAAGAAAATGCTGCTTAAAATTTCTAATATGTAAAAAAAACTAAAAGCTTTTTTAAAAAACTTTTTTATTTATGTTTCTTTTTTAAAGCTTTTAGTTTTTTTCTTTTAAATTCTACAGAAAAATGCCTTAAATTTTCATGTATAAAATAAAAGCTTTTCAAAAATATGTATTTAAACATAAAAGCTTTAATACTTAACAGTTAAATTTTTAAGAAATATGCCTTAAACTAAAAAATTATGAGTAACAAAAATAAGGTTTAATTAAAAAAAAAACTTTTTTTAAGAAATGTTACATCTAAAAGCTTTTAAAAATCTTTGAAATTTTCAAAAGCTTTTAAATTTAAACAAAAGCTTTAAACTAGCTTTAATGTATTTTCAAATCGATTTTTAAACGAAAAGCTTTAATTTTTTTAAAATTTTATAAAGCTTTAAGCTATAAACTAACTTACAGCTTTTAAAAATCTTTGAAACTAGAAAAAGCTTTGAAAAACTATTTTAAAAAATTTTTATTTGAAAAAATCCACTTAACTTTAAAAAAGCTTTTTTTCAATTTATTTTTTTTTTATACATTTGTATTCATTTTACTTTACACGAGTATAATTTTATGTAAATTTAGTTTAAAAAAAGTAAAATATACATAGTACAAATATCTTTAGTTTGTTGTTGTAGGTTTTTTTAAAAACCCATCAACTTCATGATAGACATGCAAATTAGTTTTTGCGTATGGTTTTTAAATTCTTGCTTTTTAGCGTAAAAAATGGCGCATTGTGTGCTGGCCAGTGAGTGAGTGAGTGAGTATAAACCCTTTTTGTTTATAAATGTTAAAAAATTAAGCCGGCCGGTTATTTTATTTTCTTTTTTTTTTCATTCTGTGTTTTTGACAATGGTTGGAGGTTCTTGTTGTTGGCTGTTTGGCCGGCCGGCTGTAACATAAAAATTGGCATAAATATGCATCAGTTTCTTGTCTTATTTGAAAATGTTCAACTCATATGCATATTGGCCTAAAGGAATCATTCCCAACAACAACACAACAACAATGGTAACCATGGCTAAACACATCATGGCTGTACACACTCTCTCCTGCTAGCCTCGCGACTCCACAAGACCCTGGCTGGCTTTTAAACCAAAAATAAAATGCGTTTTTTTTGTCCTACTACTTCTCTGGCGGACAGTGTGTTGTTTGGCGTTCGTGTAAGTTTTATGCTTAAACTTTAAAATGCACAGAGTTGCATTTTTTGTTGTTGTTGTACGTGTGTGCATTTTTTTTTTTTTGTTTGTTTGTGGATTTAATGTTTCTGATAAAATTTTCAAGATAATGTTGGGGAGTTGAGAGAGTTGAGTGAGTACAACAACATTGAAAGCATTAAGAAGAAAAAGTTTAAGCTTTCAATTGATAATGAATAAAGACCAAAAAAAGGCTGTGTATTTTTTTTATTTTTTTTTTTTTGTTTTTGAAATTTATCAGGCTTTAAGCAGGCTGGAAAAAAAATTGTTTTTGTGTCACTGTTAAATATTTTGTGTGTGTAACATTTTGAAGTTGTCAAACTGGTTTGAGATATTTTTTGCTCATTTTTTGTTTCTTATTTTATTTAACTGACCAGTCATCCCGCCAAGCTCTGAAGTCAGTTGGCAGAAAAAAATGTTTTTATATATAGGTATTTAAGCCTGTCGCGAGAGAGTCTTACCAAAAAGTTTGCGGTCAATGTTATTGTCACCAAAACAGAAAAACGAAAATAAAAACAAAAACAGTAAAAACACATGCCTGGTTTTTGTTTTCTGTGGCCAGCCAGGAGTTGAAATAGAGGTCTTAACTGTTGTTTAGTTTCAGCAAAAAAAAAAACAACAGAAAAACAGCCAACATAAGACTGGTTTTGTTGGTAAGTAAGCCAGCCATAAAAAACCAAAACAAAAGTTTCCTTTTATTAGGCTTTTTGTTAAAAAAAAAAAAAAAACTCTTGATTTAAACCCAAAATTTTATATAAAAATAGAAAATTGTGCAAACAATTGAGAAAGTTTAATCATACACTCGAAAGTTTAGCAGCAATACAATGTTAACTAAATTACTATAGGGATGAGGGAAATAAGAAAATAAGAATAATTTTCTCATAAACATTTATAATTATTAATTTTACGATTTGTTTTCATAATAAACACTATAAAGAGACAAAGTCCAGCCATTATTATAAAGTTCTTTAAACATTCTGGACATGTTTGTTAAAAGCTATTTTTTCTCTCACTGCTGCTGCTGTTGTGTTTTGCAGTTGTTATGCATTTTATAAATTGTTATGTTTTCTTTATGGTTGTTATTGTTATTATTTTAGTAAAAAGCCCAGGACGTTTTTTTTTTCTTCAGCAACTCTTCCCGTTTATTTATTTTTTTTTCTTAAAATTTGCACAAAACATGTCTGGCCAGTAAAACAGTAAAGGCAGCCAGCCAGCCAGCCCATAACCATTGGAATCATTGTCATCATCATGAGCTGCAGCAACAAACAGCTACAATTGCATACGAGAACAACATCAGCAGCACCATCATCATCAGCAGCAATGATGCTGATGCTGCTGCTGCTGAAACAGTGAAACAGTGTGTTGATGCATTGTTAATGATAATTTTGATTAATTTGTCAAGTGTTGAATTTGACATGTTAAGCGAGCAAAATGCTGACTGACTCAATGACTGACTGAATGGCTGTTTGTTGTTTGTTGCTGGTTGTTTGGCTGGCTGAATGACTCGTTATTGTCATTGTCTGTTACATTACAAACGTGAGTATTTGTGTACGTACATACATATGTATATAAAAATGCACTTTATTGCAGTACATACAGTATAATGGTTGGCTTTCCTAAGGAAACTGCCTCACTGACTGGTTGCCTGTGTTTGCCTTTATACCCAGAGACTTTACCGGACAGACAGACAGCCACATTTTTGTTTAATGTTAAATTTATGTATGTAAAAAAACACACACACACACTCACACAACAATTCTTTAACTTGTGTTCCGTCACAAGTATGAGGAGGAGTAGAGTTGGTAGAATTGAAGAAAATAATTCAACTAAAGAAATTCCTTTTTATTACCAGCCAGTGTTTGGGTGGTATGTTAACTATTTCGTTAAAGGCAACCGGAGGAGAAAAAAAAAATCTCAAATCGAATTGTCGTACAATGATAATTTGTGGTTTGAAGTCATTGCGTGATAAGTTAATAAGAAAAAGTTATGACAGAGTGGGGAATATTTACAAAATGCCACAGTTAATGAAGAAATTATGAAACAAAGCAGAAAAGTGAGGCATCTTGAAAAAAATATCATACAAAAATAGCTGGCAACATAAGAATTTACTACTTTAGAGTTCAGCTACATAATTTTTATTAAACATTAGAAACAAAAGTTGGAAATATATTTAAAAAATTGCTAACATTTTGCTGAAGTAAGCAAAAACCTTAGTTTCAAGTTTAGCAACATTAAAAAATGTTGCTGCAACATTTGCAAAAATTCAGAATTTGTTTATGGCTGCATAAAACTTATATTACAAACAACAATTTTTAAGTATTATAAGTTATACAGGGAATTATATACAAATGTTGCAGCAACATGTTGCTAGACTTAATTTAAAGATTTCTTAGGCAAGCTATGGAAAATTTGGTATAAAATTATTAGCATTGCATAAAAGAGTTAAAAATATTTTTTTTCTAAAATGTTGAGGCAACATTATGCCAGCAACATGTTTACACAAAATGTTGCCAAGGATTTTGTAACCAAAAATCTCGCTAAAATTTATTAAAAAGCTACTCTAAAATAATTTAATCTTTTTTCTAAAATGTTGAGGCAACATTTTATTAACAACATGTGGCGAATACATATTGCTAAGAAATTTTTTTTATATATTTAGATTTCTCTGTAATTAACAGGCTTATGCTCTAAATAAGCATTGTACAAATGCTTGGAAAACTAAAGTTATTTTTTTGTGTACAGTTACTGCTGCTGATTGTATTTTTTAATCTCTACACAAAATCAAGTTTAAAAACAATTTATATTTATTTTTCTAATTTAAATAAATATCTCAAAAAAAAAACACTAAACATTTGTTTTTGATTTCCTTTTATAGATAAGATTAATAAATACAGCCACAACTATGGAAATAATTACAAAAAAATGTAAAATTATTAAACAACAAAAAAAAAAAAAATTCTCAAACTATATTAAGAAACTTGATTTGTTGAGATGTTGTCGTAAGCCATCAGATCCAGCAAGTGGGTTTGAAAAGAATTCAAATTTTAAATCTTGAAATCTAAACAAAAAAAAAAAAATTAACATAATTACTTATTTAAGTAAATTAGTTTAAAAATAAAACAAATTAAGGAAATCTATTTAGATTTGGGAATTTTTGTATACTTAATATAAAACTACTTTTGTTTTTTTTTTTAGTTTTAGTTTTAAAATGTTGTAGTTCTTTCTTTCATTTGGTCATGCTTTGCTTAACATTTGTTTAATTAATTTCCTTTTTTTTCAATGGCTCTAAACAAAAGGGGGATGTAGAAAAAAATACTACACACCACTCACAGAGTTTTTTTTTTTTGTTTTTCTGTAACAAAGAAAGTTAGAGCTTTATTTATTAAGCGTGAAGTTTTTCAGTGCACAAAATTCTGTTAATTTGTATATTAATTGTTTTTTGTTTTTATTATAATAATTTTGGCTTTAAATAAGGGGTACAAAATAAAAAAAAACAATGAAGGGAACAAATTTACTATAATTTTTAAATTAGAGACATTTTAAGTAGTTTTTAATGTTTTAAATTGATGGTGGAGTAAGTATTAAAAGCAAGGGGGAGTTAACACCATTTTTGGAACCTCAAATTTGACCGCTAATACGTTTAATTAATTTGAATATATATTTTATAAACAAGACGCTCTTAAGGAAGTTATGAAATTAATGGAGGTGAATTTCTTTTGTGGCAGTCATGAATTTTTAAAACTATTGCAGCATTATGTTACAACAATGTTTCATGTTTAAAATTACTATGGTGATCAAAAATTCTAGAATTTAAGTTACAATTTTTGCAATTTTTCTTAATTTTCTCATGTTTTTAGCTTTGTCAACATGTTGCAGCAACATGTTGCTTTGGCTAATTTGCCATATATTTGTAATATTTCTATGTGGCTGTAATTGCAAAATAAAAATATTTTTTTAAGGGCCTAACAAAATGTTGCAGCAACATGTTGCTTAGTAAAATATCGCATTTTCTTTATGAATAATAACATTTTTAATAATTTTTTCTCCACACGATGCTTTACTAACAAAATGTAACATTCTTATAAGTATTTTAAGCAATTTAAGCTTTCTTTTGTTTAGTAAACATGTTGCAGCAACATGTTGCTTTGCTTAATATTTAAAATATTTGTTATATTTATACAAAATTGTTTATATTAAATTAAAACAATTATTTTGTAAATTTTAAAAATGTTGCAGCAACATGTTGCTGAACAATTTTCAGTAATTTCTTAAAATTTAAGGCATTTTTCTTTAGTTTTTTTCAATTATATTTAATAATTTAGATTGGTACTTACTTTTTCTAATTCTAAAAGGTGAAACCGAAGTACTTGTATTGCTTGCACCATCTGTAATAAGAAAAATATAAAATAAAGAACATAAATATTTGTTTATTTATATAAAATTTTAAATTACTATAAAACAAAATCACCTTGACCTCTAGCCATAAACAACAAAATATGTATATACATTAAATCTATAGTCTAAAACAAGTAAATCTAAAAAACATATATATATTTATTAAAAAAGGAATGATGATCAAAACAAAAACCAAAAAAAAAAAAAAAAAAAATATTTAAACAAAACCGGATTTTAAATAAAATTATATTATTTATTTTAGATAGAAAAAAAAAACAGCATTTGTTGCTTAGTAAATTAAAATATCACTTTTATTTCTATAGAATTTTTATGAGCGAAAACAAAAAAAAAAAAAAAACGTTTTATTATGATTTTTGTAAAATGACATTTTTACGATTTTACCTCAAAAACCTCAAACTAAAGCAGGCAACTGCATTTAGTACAGGCGGGCCAGACAGACTGTCAAACAGTGTTTAGAACAAATGAAAACCCAACAACAATATTACCCACAAGTAATAAAACAAACTCATCTTCAGCTCTTTAGTGTTTTTACTAAAAGTCTAGGGATGTGTATCTGTTCACAGTTTTTTTACGATCAAAATTTGTATAAAAAAAAGTCAAGAAGTGTCATTAAAAATTTGTTTACAAATACTCGATATGACACTAAGATTTTTATTTTATTCTTTTTTTTTTTTTTGGTTTACTTTTTTATGAGCAAAAAAATCTATAAAAATTAAAAAAAAAAAAGAAAAACGTTTGTATGTTAAGTAACTATGTGTTACTAAATGTTTAAGCATTTAAATATATAAAAGTATGGAAGAGCAAAAAATAAAAATAAAACTAAAACAGACAGTATCACAACTGTATTAAGAGCAGCATTAGCTGGCAACATCGGACTGAACAACTGATTTGAAAACAAACACAGCATCAACGACAGCAGCAGCAGCAGCAAGCAAGCATGCATGATGTTTTACGACGACAAAATGATTTATGAGTTAAAAGTACTTGTTATACGCAAGCTCAAACTGCTCTAAGTATCTCTATATGTATGTATGTATGTATGTATGTATGTATGTGTGTTTGTATCTGGGAGTTTGTGTTTGTTGCAACTTACAACAAACAGTCAGTCAATGGTTTTGGTTTTTACTACATGTTTAACTTCATTCACATGCTACAATTTAATGCATGTTCTTGGCCTTTAAATTGGTAATAAACTAATAATATATACCATAAATGGCGGGCTCACTCACTCACTCACTCACTTGCTCGCTCAGTCGCTTAGTTATTCACATGACTGTGTGACTGGCAAATATTATTATGATGTAAAAATTATTTGCCAACAACCAAACAAAACCCAGCCAGAGCAACATTTATACAGACACTCATGGTTTGCAACAAAAAAGGGTTTTCCATATTCTGTATAGAAAACAACTATAAAATACAATAAATAAAACAAACGTTAAATTGCTTTCAAATGTGATTGTTGTATTGTAACACAAAAAAAAAGAGTTAAAACAAATACAAGTCATAATAAATGCCATAAAATTATTATAATTACTTGATTTGCATTTGTATGCAAGTGTCAAGTTAATGACAATAACAATAACAAACAAAATAACAACAAAAAATTGTCAAGCAATTAGTTTGTAAACCTCTCTAACTAACTAAAAATATAAAAAAAATATATATTTATTTATTTGGTTTTTTTTTTTGCTAAAATCTAGTTAATTTAAAAACCTAACACATCTAGCCATATAAATATATATTTATATATAAAAATTAAGCTTCTTTAATATTCTAACATATGTGGGCTGACTTGGCTGGTTGTTTAAAATAAAATCTTTTAAATGACATTGAACTTGCTGTAGTCATTTTTTATTTATTTAATTTTTCATAACAGAAACTGTTTTACAAACATTTTTTGTTGTTTGTTTGTTTGTTCTCTCGCAAACAACACAAATAACAAAATAACATTGTGACAAATTTATTTAAATTCTTGTTTAGAAAATGTGAGTTTTTTTTTTATTTTTCTTCTATTAAATTTAATTGAATTAAATTTGTTTGAACACACTGAAAAATAAACATTAAATTACGGCAATTTTTAAGTTGTTGTTTGTGGGTCAAGGTGTTTTTGTTTATGAAAATGTTTATTGAATTCATATGATATACATATTTGTAATAAGTATATCTTTGGAAACAAAACTTACCAGTGAATCGACTTCGGGATCTGCTGAGTAGTAGGGTTTTTGTGATCTGATCTGTAAATTTAATGGGAAAAAAAGATAAAGAAATTTAGTATTTAAGAAATATTTATAACAAATAATGTTGCTTAATAAAAAGAAAAATAGTAAACTAACTTAACCTAAAGAAAATTTAGTTAAACTCTCTTATATAGAGCTTAAACAATAACCAAAATAAAAGCCAGCAACATGTTGCTAAGCGAAAAAGTTTATATTCTTAATGCTTGGGATATACTTAATATTTTTAATTTAAAAACTTTGTAAAAATGTTTAATATTTTATAATTTCCTTTCAATTCATATAATAAAGCCAAATCTATGATATTTTATTTTGCAGCAACATGTTGCTTACCATCATAAAGTTAAAAGGCTGTATTTTGTTTATTTCGTATAAAGTTTTATAAAGTTAATTTATCCATTATTTATTTAGTTAAACAAAACCAAAGCCAGCAACATGTTGCTAAGCGAAATATTGAAAGCAGAATGATGCTTTATGGTGCTTAAAATTTAAATAATAAAGCCTCATATTTTATGTTGTTAATTTATATAATAAAGCCGAATGTATGATAATTTATATTGCAGCAACATGTTGCTAAGGTTGTGTAGAGTAAAAATATGTATTTAGTAAATTTCTCATATAGTTTTCAATTAATTGTTTAATTTATCGTTTATTTAGTTATTAAACTAATCAAAACTATAGCCAGCAACATGTTGCTAAGCGAAATAAAGCATTAAAATAGTATAATATAATTTAAAACATAAAGCCAAAATTGCTTTCTTACAGTTTTTTCAAGCATTTGTTTTATTTTTATAAATATATATATATATATTATTTTGGTTTTAATATTTCAGCAACATGTTGCTGACACAAGCAATTTTTTATTTACCTAAATGTTACAATTTTATAAATAATATTCATCTCAAATTTGCATGAATTTCTTTTTTATTGTTTCAGCGACATGTTGCTAAACTTAAACATGATTTTTATTTAGTAATTATACATAATTGTAAAGCCATTAGAAGTTTTGGATTACTTTTGATGTGTTTTTTTTCAAGAAGGTTTCTGCAACATGTTGCTGGACTTCAAAATTAAAAATTTATGGAAGTCTGGTTATTGTTCTAAATGATTTGGTGAACTTATTAAATTAATACAACATTTTAAAATTCCCCAAAGTCTCTGCAACATGTTGCTAAACATTTTAATTGCTAAAATTATTAAAATCCATACTATTTTGTTTGATTTTTAATCTTTATTAAGTTTAATTAGATTATTGGATTTCAGAAATGCTTGAGTAACATGTTTGGTAACTTTATGAAAAATATTGATATTCCAAAATGTTTCTGCAACATGTTGCCAAAATTTTTAATTGTTAAAAGTTTCGAAATGTTTAATTTTTAGTGTTATTTTAAATGTTTTATAAGTTCTAATACATTTCAGGCTATCAAAAATATTGCAGCAACATGTTGCTATACTCTTTATTTAGTTTTATATAGGCCTGGTTATAGATGTTGTGTTATTTTACATAGCTGAGGAGTTTTAATAAGTTTTGGAACTTAGTTTTGTTTTAGCAACATGTTGCTAGACTTAAAACCTTTTTTTCTGCCGACTTAAACATTTTTAGTAATATTTGTTTCAATTATAAGATAAAGATTTAGGATTTCTGTAAGTTTACTTTATTTTTGTTATTTTTTTATGATTTCTTTTCTAGCAACATGTTGCTGCCAATATTTTTTTTAATCTAATCTATTTGTCTACATTTCTTTTTAACAAATTTTTTCTTTCAACTCCCGGATGTTTACAGAAAAACACATGAAATTATTCTTTTGTTTTGTTTTCTTTTTCATGTTGTTGTAGTTTTTAGCTGCTAATCCAATGACAGTGAAAGTGCATTTGAAATTTGTTTCTTGTACATTTATCTTCTTGGTTACACCAATTACTAATCGTGCTTATCAAAATAAATATGATCATAAACTCTGTTTACCTGAAAACTTGTACATGAACACAACAAAAAAAAATAAAAATAAAAAATCTCAACTTAACAAGAGTTTTTTTTTCCAGTTGTTTTATATATTTTTTTTTGTTAAACAGATTTGAAAATTTTTAAATAAATATTGACTTTGGCAGCCGTATTTGCTTTACTGTGTCTTTTTTTTTTCCTACAATTTGTCTCTCTGTACGCTACTAAATGAATAGTTACACAAAAATTATCATTTCTTAGGTTGTTGTGTTTCGTTGTTGAAATTTTATGGTGGTTAATGTTTAACTAAGTTTTTACTGTCGCGTCTAAAAAAAATAAAAATAATAATAATATTGTTTATATACATTATAGGTAGCATTTTGCTTGTAGAGCATTGTAAAGATAATAAAAAAATAATAATAATATAAAATAAAATAATACACTTATTATGAGTGTGAGTTAGGGAATGTGTGTGTGATACACTCTTTAAACAAATATTACAAACAAGAAATTATTATTACAATTTTATGTTGTAGGTATTTGTAACAACATCATTGCTAAGTCAGAATAATAATGTTTGGAATTATAAGCTAGTTGGGGGGAGGGGGTATATTAAAGGGGTTAGGTGGGGGTTTATCAGTGTTGGGGTAGGTTAAAACGACTTAAGTTTAGGCTATTGGTTATAGTTAAGAAAACTATAAAAAATTTCTTTAAAAAAATAAACTTAGAATAGATGTTGTTTTTTGTGGGGTTTTAAGAAAGATTTTTGTTTTATTTTTTATTTGTAATATAGGGTGTTTTATTTATGTGGTATACTTGGCATTTATTTATTTTTTGTTTAGAAAAAAACTGAAAATAAACAATCATAAAATGGTAAACTAAAGCGCACTGCGTACGTTGGAAAAAAATCTTTATCTTTATGATTTTATAAGCCAAAACTGAGGCAACTGTAGACACTACAAGATGCACTACATTTGGTATTTACTAAACATTAGAACACTCTAACATACCATAACATGTTCTATAATCTTTTGGTTTTCTAAGTTTCTAAACAATTTTCAATACCATTTCAAGATAACATAATATTATGTTGCAAGTGTGTATGTATGTATGTACAATATGTTGTATAAAGTAGTTAAAGAGCTCTTGAAAGAAAGCATGAAATTCCAACAAAAAAAAGTAGGTGTTTAATTATGATTGTATTGTAGTTTAATCTATGTTTGTTAATTTTTTTTTGGTTTCGTTAATATAGGTAACCAAATCTACCCCAAAAAAAATAGAAGATAAAATAAAGATAAGTTTAAATATCATAATTACTGAAAAAGTAGCAACAAACTTTAAACACATTACAATATTAATTGTTAAAAAATAGAAGAAATTAGGCGCCACTTTTTTTGGGGGAAAAAAATTGGGTTTTTTCGTTTCAACTGTTATCATTTAATCACGTGAGAATTGAAACTCAGAAATATAAAAAATTAAATTTAAAATTTTAATTCATAATAATACATAATAACAATCAATAAATTTTATGACTTTCGACCAAACACCGCAAAAATACTCTGCTGGCCATGTTTATGACGTCTTTTTTTTTTTTGCGCTTAGGAAATGCACCTAGCACGAAAGTTGTATAATCAGCAAAAAAAAAAAAAAAAGAAATACTTTTATGATGGCTGTAGCCATAAAAAAATCCAAACAATTATTGACAACCTCAACTCAAGTAGTAGAATTTTGTGAGCTAATGGCTGCTACTCTTTATAATTTTATAAATTTACTGCAAAAGCAACAATTTAATAACAAAAACCAGTAGTTTAACAATTTGTTTGTAAATAATACCACCACCGGCCACATTTTATATACGCCGTGTTGTGATTTGACATGTGCCTTAGTTTCTAAGATTTATGAAAATTTATGATGGCTTTTAATAAAATACAAAAAAAAAAACCAACACATTCATTTAGGTTGTTGGTTTGTTAATATCTCTATCTATATATTGTACAATATTACTTAAAGTGTTTTACGTAAATCACTAAAATAAATACCCACCAAAAACAAAAATCACTATTTTTCTCTTTAACACAAATTAACCTTTAATCAAGTAATTTGTCAAAAAAAAAACTGTGAAAACAAAAAAAAAAAACTATATATTTTAAATATGAAAATAAAAAACTTTAACATGGTAATATAAAACGCATTAAATCATAATATCAAAAATCTCTTATAAAAAACACACACAAAAAAAAAATAACCAGACAGTTGAAAAGCGCCAAACCAAACAGCCCAGCATTCATTCATTCACTAGCATAATAATAAATGTTGCAGCTTCAAGTTTTTGTTGCTCGCTAATAAATCATATTAAATAATTAACGGCAACATAAATATAATTCACACATTGTGGCTAAAAATTGACCACAACAAACGTCACACAAATTATTTTCACAAATGCGGATTTTTTTCTGTGATTTTTTTGGCGGTCTTTAAGTTTAAATAAGATTTATAGGCAAAAGAAAAGGCTTAAAAATATATCATTATCATAACTAGTAAAGCAACATGTTACCCAACTTTAATAAGCTAAATAGAAGAGCTTAGGAACAATTTTTTAAATCTAGCAACATGTTGCCATAACCTTTAATTTGTTTTCTTTATAAAACAAAATCTAAAATATTTGAATTATATATGAAAATAGACAAATTTCTTTATATTTTGCCACAAAAAAAATAATTTTTATTTTCTTAGCAACATGTTGCTAAAAAAAAATTTTTTATATAATAATCAAGAACCTCTAATAATAGTTAGAACTCCTTTATAAATAATATAAAACCTTCAGCAACATGTTGCTGCAGTTATAAATACCATATAGAGACATTTTAAAAGCCAGCAACATGTTGCTAAGCTATGAAATTGAAATTTATAAAGCAAAATATTAAATTAATATCATTTTAAACCTAAATTAAAAATTATTGGCTTAAACACTTTGTTAGCAACATGTTGCTGGAGTTAAAAATCAAATATTTACATATTTTACGTACTAGCAACATGTTGCTAAGTATTAAAATAATAAAATTATTAAAAAGTCCATTAATTTATTATAATTTTAAAATTTTTGGTTTAAAAAAATGTTTGGAAACATTGTTTTAGTGATAAAAATATGAAATTTTAGAAACTTAAGTTTTAGCAACATGTTGCTAAGAACCAAAATAACATTTAAACACATTTTCAAGCCTACCCACAAATGAATTTTTGTTAACAAATTAGCCAAAATACACATAAATAAACAAACATTTTAAAATTTGGCCAACAACTCTTGTTTGACAACATGTTGCAGCTAAACATAATTTAAATTTTTCTGTTAACTAACAAAAAAAAATTTAAAATTTTTTTTATATTTTTTTTAAATATTTAAAATTAGAATTTTGTAAGGATTCTATGAATTTTGCTAGGTTTTTGTTGGATTTTTTTACAAGACCTCCCATATTTAGCCAGATTAGTATTTAAAACCCTACAAACCAGCAGGATTTAAAAAGTGTTGTTTGTTTTTTTTTTTTTTTTTTGAAAATAGTTCAACAAATCTACCTGTTTTGTTTTGTTGCTACAAATATGTCATGTTTATTTCCTATCATTGCATGACTAATTCGTCTCTCTCTCTGGCTTTGATGGTATACCAAAAACCAAGCAAAATTTACATTCCCTATATAATAAAATGTTTAAGTATTTGTTAGCTGGAACTAAAACAAAACACAAACAATTCTGACGAAATCCCTGTCTATAGATAAGCCTACTCTCTGGCTGCACTATAAGCCTATGCTTGCCTGGCTGCCTGCCTACTTCAACCAAATACCAAAGGGAAATTTAACATTTGTATACACTTGATGTCATAAAAAAAATGTTGAAAATCTTTTTTTTTTGTTATATTTTTGGTTTAGTTTTATGTAGACCAGTTCTTTTGTGCAAAAATAAAACTACATACAATAATAAAAGCCACACACTTAGATAAAAATCACTAAAGCAATAAATAGATAAAATGCCACCTAGTAGTATAAACACATTTTAACATTAAACACAAAATTCAAAAGGAAGATACTCGTAGTCGTAGCCGTAGTACAACAACACCACAATAAAAACCGTAAAAAACCAACAGCAACAACAATAATAATAATAATAAAGTCAAAGTATAGCAGCAACATCAAGAGCAACAGCAACAAACTGTATATAAACAAAGTATAATTTTTAATGTTTTATATCGCCAAAATAAACTGAAAAACCAAAACAACTGGCTAAAAGAGATTGTGATGGTGGCTAAGAGAGAAGGAGAACGCACAGTAACGCTACAAAAACATATGTGAGTCTAATGATGGGGCCCATAAATCATTAAGGTGTATTCCCCAAAAATCATATGAATATGATGGGTATTAAATAGTAAAACTAAAACCATTTGAAATTTAATAATCTTTAAAACTTTATCTAAATAAATTCACAATGAAAATGAATAATTTAAAAACATCAATCATTTTTAGAGAGAGCAGAAGAGTTTTTTTTTTTGCAAAGAATGTGAGTGCAAATGAGAGAAGTTTAACCATTGTTGTTTATGTTCTGTTTTAAAGGTAGACCATATTTGATTATAGGTTATAAATTTAAAGCCTGCTTTTTAAGCATAACAATTATTTTAATTCTAGACTACACACACATTGTTTTAAGCAATTAGAGTTCAAGTTAATAAGAACAAGCAAGCCAAAGAAACTCCTAAACTTGTGCTCGCTCTCTGTTCCACTGATAAGAATAATGTTGCATGCAGCATTATTGATATGGTTGTTATTTTGTTGTTGGGGTGTTTGCTGCTTAGTAGTAGACACAACTAAAAAGAAAACTATAAACAAAACTGGCAACAATGAATTTGTTGTCGTACAAGCTGGTTGGTTGTTGTTTCTTTTTTTAGAGATTTTTTCAATACAATATAAAAACGCCAAAGCTGTTAAACTGGTTTTCTTTTAGTAACAAAAAGTCATAAGATTGTGTTAGCGTTTTTTTTTTTTTTTTTTTTTTTGTTGTAAGTGTTTTTCTTTAACTCTTAACAAAAAGTTAACAATATTACACGCAATTTCCAATATTTTCTTTAAAAAATTAAAAAAGAAAATCTTTGTTTTATTAAAAAAAGAAAATTGGCAAAAATTTGTTTTATTTTTCTTTAATAGTTTGCGGGTTTTTTAAAAACCATAAATCATTTTAACAAGTTTGAACACACAGCATGATGTATAAAACCACACACTCAAAAAATAATAAATAAACAAAAGGGAAAATTTTAAATTTTCTTAAAAAAAAAATTCAAACTAACAACTAACTGAACAAAAATAATTTCAAGGAAACCCCTCTCTCTACTAAAATATGAACTTTAATATATAAAATTAGCCAAATAAACATTAAGCAACATGTTGCTAAACACAAAAATGTTTGGCAACAAATTGTTGATCAAAAAATCCAATGCATGCTTTCAGCAACATGTTGCCAAAAGCACACAAACTCCAAAGTTTTTAACAATTATAAATACTAAACTCTTAATAATTTGTTACTATTAATATGTTTATATTTTGCAACATGTTGCTAAGCAATATACTTATTAGTAGCAACATGTTGATATTGCAATAAAAACTATATTTTTCAAAACATTGTAATTACATAAATACAAATTTAAGTCTTAAGTAACATGTTGCTAAGCTATGAAAAGCTTAGCAACATGTTGCTGTATATCCATATTAAAGTGCTTAACAATTATAAATACAAAAAACTAAACATTTTGCTTCTAATAATAACATTGAGCTTAGCAACATGTTGCAGAGCTTTAATAACTCTAGCAACATTTTGCTTTTAAGCCTTTTCAAACACTTTAACCTTATAAAAACAGCAGTTATGTTATAGCTAATAATTTGTTAAATACTTAATTCTTGGCAACATGTTGCTAATGCTTTTCAATCTTGTTTATTTTTGCTTTAATATTTTTATTTATTTGGCTGGTTGCTTTGCCAATTTTTAATGATCATTCTGGGTAAAAATGTTGCTCGCACTTTGTGTTGATTTTATTTTTATACTCAATTAATAAAAATTTTTCATATTTTCTTCATACTTTGTATAATTTTGCCATGAGGTCTATAAACGTAAACCAAACGCACTAGAAAAAAAGAAAAACAAATACACGCTAAAGTAAACATCTCCATATAATGAAAACATTTTTTTGCCTACAAACAGAAGCCCACATCAATCATCACTAGATTTGAAAAGAAATCAAATAGAATTAACAAAAAAGAAAATAACCAAGTAACTGCAACAAAATAAAAAGCAAAATCATGAAAATGAATTTGTCCTCTTTGGAAGTGAAAATTTTAAACTTACAAGAAAAGGCGCCAAATTTCAAATAATTTTTGATAACAAATTGATGGAAGCTGCTGTGTTAATGGCCAAGTCTTGAAATTTTTAACGAAATCATATGTTTTTTTAACACTTTTTCAAATAAACAAATTAAAAAAAGTGTGAAAAAATTACATTTTAAACATATCACAAAAAAGCTCTTTTTTGCTTTCAAAAAAAATCAAACTTTATGATAACACATCATTTTACACCTCCTTCAAAATAAAAAGAAAAAAAATAACAGTATTTCTTTTCATAACCTAAACAATACCAACTAAATGCGGAATTTCCAAAATTTCCTCCCTATTTTGAAAAATAAAAAAATAAAATTGGATTTATAACAATTAAAAGAAGAAACAAAAAAAAAAGAACTGTTGCATATGTTGCACATGGAGTTTGGCAGTCTTTTCAACAAACCTTTAAAAAAAAAAGAACAATACCATTTAAATATTGCTCTTTTTACGGTTTAAAAATCTTTTTCATACTGACAACAGGGGAAAAAAGAATCCTGTTGTGTTGAATTTTGTTTTTTTATTTTTTTTATTTGTGTTGTGATTTAGACAACAATGCCTTTGAAGAATTAAAAGAAATTCAAAACCTTTTGCTTTAAGGGTTGTGTCGTTTTGTACTTACTTACTTATATGAATACGAGTTTGTGGAAAAACAAAGCATTTTTAAATACCAGAAAAAAGGTTTAGTTTTGAACTCATTTTTTATCATTTGATAAAAAGAAAGAAGCAACAAAAACAAAGACCCAGAACAAGATGAAATTATTTCTCTAAACAAAAGAGATTAAAAGCAATGAATATATATATTTTTTTTCTGTTTTCAGTTTTTCGTTATGAAAAGAATTTTTTTTTCTTCAAATCTTCAAACAAACAACAACGACGCATTTAATGTTTAACGTCATTTCTACAGAGACACAGTCGTATATATAGCAGAACGATCATTACGAACAATTTTAACGTATGATGAAGAAGACAAAAAATTATTGTTAAAAGGTTGTATACCTGCTTGGTTAAACAATAAATTGTTTTAAAATGGTGCGACACACACTCAAACACACACACTCGTTAGATGTCGAACACAAAAATTATATTCAATTTAATCTTATAACATTTACCAAATACTAAATTTACTTTTTTCTTACGTATGATTTCGTTTAATCTTTAAATACATTTTATGCTTAAGGTTATTTGAAGGTAATTTGCCATGAAGAAATTGGGATTTTATGAAAGAAAATAATAAAGGGTTTTTGTTTAAGCAACATGTTGCTAAGAAATTTAAGTACTTTATTTAACATTTAACTTAGTAACTTAATTTATCATGATAATAACTTTTTGTTTAATATAAGGTTGTTTGAGTTTTTGAAATGTTGCAGCAACATGTTGCCTAAGTTTTCATTATACATGATAATAACTTTTTGTTTAATATAAGGTTGTTTGAGTTTTTGAAATGTTGCAGCAACATGTTGCTGAAGTTTTCATTATACACATGTTGCTGATAAAAATTTAAAGGTTTTTCAGGTTATTAAGCGGGGATTTAAATAATGTGGCTTGGTTTTTTATTAATGTTGCAGCAACATTGTTTGGAAATGTTTATATACATGGTAAATTTGTAATACGTTTTAATGCAATTTTCTGTTGTATTTTTTTTTTTCTAAAGTTGTTATGAAATAATTCCCAAATTTAAAATGTTGCAGCAACATGTTGCTAAGGAAATTTTTCAAAATATATTTTTGTTAATCATTTTAAATATCCATTATATTTTGCTTAATTAATTTTTAATATAAATAAAATTTCCTATATAAACATGTTTAAGCAACATGTTGCTAAGAAATATATTATACAAAATTTATGATTTTTAAATTTTTATTGCAATTTTATAACAATTAAAACTGATTACTAAAAGTTTTTTTTTAAATTTCAAAATGTTTCAGCAACATGTTGCTAAGAAAATTTAAAAAAATCTGGTTTTTAGTGACAATTTTAAATGGCAATTATTGTTAATTCATTTAGTTTTTAATTTAATAGAAATTTTCATTATAAACATGTTGCGGCAACATGTTGCTAAGAATATTTTTTAAAAATTTCTGGTTTCTTTAGTAATTTTAAACCACAATTACTATTTGTTCTATAAGTTTTTAATTTAAATTAAATTTTCTTTATCAACATACATGAAATTAATCAAATAAAAATTTAGTTTCTTAAAAATGTTCTTAAAATTTATTTAAAAATCTGCAATTAAATAATATAAAGCAACATTTTATGGTCTTGAAAGCATGTTGCCAGCCACATGCTGGCTCTCTTTTTGATTGCTTTAAGTATGTCTAACTGCCTAACGACCAAATGATTCAAAACAAATGAACCCTTAATATTTATTTAAGTATCAGTCATAATTTTTAAAGAGTTCCTTCCTAATTTTGTGAAAACTACACATATGCCTGAAATATGTTTATTATCTTTAAGCTGCCCCCCCTCCCAAAAAAAAAAAAAAAAACTGACACTAGATCTAATTATGAGCCCCAACATAAAAGAGTCAACGAAAAAAAAAAAAAATTGAGACAACTACTGTTAAGAAAACCATAAAATTTTTGTGGATTTGTTTTTTAATGGGCTGCTTTGACATTTAAATAATTTACGATGTTTTAACATTCAGTATTTTTGTTTTACATTCCATAACCACACACTATAAAGCAGCATATTTAAGTACTTAATGTGTTGCAAGCAGCAAAACTACACTCAGAATGATGATTGCAGTTAAAGATGTGATCATGTTCATCATGATCATCTTCATCATATGATCATTATCAAAATTTATCAAGTTTTTTTTTTTTTTTTTTGTATAATGGCAAAAACAGACTTTATGTCTATGCCACTAACAGTCTGACAGTTCTTTAGGTTTAAGTAATTTAACTTAAAATGATGAGTGTTTGTTGCTTACAACTATTTTTATGTGTGTGTGTGTGCTAAAAAAGAAATTTTGTTCTAAAGTTTGTCTTATTTTTTTTGATTGTTTTTGTCTTTTCTTTTTCTTCAAGTATTTAATTCTGTGGCCATTTAGTTATTGCCTAAGACGCGCGCGCGAAATCACATTAAAAACCTCATCATTTCAGGCACCTCATCATGTTATAAAATTCTTTTAATTTTGTTTCTTTTTTTTTTTTAATTTCTTACGTCTGATTTTTGTTGCAGCAACTTTTTACTTGGTTGCTTGAGTTTGCTGTAGTATGTTGTTGTATGTTGTTTTTTGCCACATAAATTTTGTTCTTTAACATTATAATAATGTATTTGTTTAGTTTTATACACAGGCATTTAGCATACAAACATTTTTTTTGTACTTGCAGCAATGCCACAAAAAAAAAAAAAAAAAAAAAAAATCTAAAGAAGTAGAGAGAGACGTCTGTCTATAAAAGGAAGTCTAAAAATGATGTTTTTATTTATGCATCATTTGGAATTTTGACAGCTTTGCCCAGAGACTTTTTGAATCAAGAACACATTTTTTAAGTGATTTTAAGGAATTTATTTTTGATAAACTGTCTTTTTTTAGTAACTAAAATTGTAAAGAATTCTGAAGAATAAAAAAGTGTTTGGTTAACTTTCAAGCCAACATAAAATTGACAAATTTTGTTCATAACTTTTGAAAAACAAAAATATGAAATTCTTGAAAACCAGCGTATATTTCCACCGGCAGAGTGTTGCTGGTACAAACACACATGTGCTGTGTTGTGTTATGTTGAGTTGTTTAGTTTAGTTTTTCATTTCATACGATTTATTTTTAACAAAATGTTAAATAAATGTGTTTTAGCATTCATGTGTCGATTTGTATTCATGAGGATTATTTTGAGATTTCTTGTCTATATAAAAATATTTTTTATATCGAGTTGTTGCTGCTGCTGCCAATGTGTTGTGTTGTGTTTTGTTGGTGTCTCTAGCTGTTTGTTGTTGTGAGTGTTGGTTTTACTAATGATGCATCTAAAAAAATGCTTTATTTTAAAATTTATTTATATTTTGTACATTTCTTCTTCAGAGAGCCACAGCGGAAAGCAGCTAAACTGAATATACAAACAGTCAACAACACAAAAATGAACAGAAGAATGAAAAAAAATGTCAAGAGATTAAAATCGTATATATAAAACTCTTATAAACAGTCATAAAATTAGAGACATTGTACGAATATTATATTCTACATTGCCACAGAGTGTAAAGAATTTTTCAGCCTCAATTGTTATTAACACTTGGCAAAAAAAAAAAGAACACTAAAATTCGAACAAAAAAATAAAACATACTCATTCTACTACATAAAGTTGTGTGTAGGATTTGTGTGTTTTTGAAAATCTTTTAATGGGTTAATTTTGTTCATCTTCTTTATGTTCTTTTATAAATACTACTTATAGTATAATACTGTATCTCTGTATGTCTGTCTGTCTGCCTCTCCATTTGTACATATGTCTGTCTGTCTGTTTGTATTTATGATCATGATCATTTTCATATGTTGAAATTTAATGTTTTGGTTTAAAGAACAAAAAAAAAAAAAACTATTTTTTTTTGGTACCCCACAACATCTTACAAATAACATTAAGAGGGGAATTGAAAATAAAATCAGAAAAAAAAAGTTAAATGACGTCGTCGTTTTAGCTGTTTTGTAGTGATGATTAATGAAGTGCCACAAAATAAAGATCATCATTATTGTAAGATGTTTAATGTATAAATATAACGCAAAATGATTCATATTTGGTTTTGCTTAATCAGAAAATATAAAAAGTAGAGATAAAAACCAAAACCAAACAAAAATATTTACTTTTGAAAATTGTAAAAAAAGAAGAAAAAAATAATAGAAATTAAAATTTTTGATTCTTGAAAAATTTACATAAATTTGTATTAATTTTTTCTTTACTCAACATGTTTCAGCAACATGTTGCCTAAAAATTTTGTCAAAAATTTCAAATACTTTAACCAATTCTTTTCATAGATACTTATTATAATTCTTAAAATGTTGCTGCAACATGTTGCTAAAAAAATTCAGAATTTTTTAAAATCAAACATTTGTTAATGAAAATACTTTCTTAGTTAAAATATTAAAACATTAAATTAAAAAATGTTGCAGCAACATGTTGCTATGGAATTATTTTTTTAAATTTTCTAAAATACATCTAAATTTTGGCTTCTAAAATATTTAATCAATAATTTAGCAACATGTTGCTAAGAGAAGTACCTATTTTTTTGCAAACAAATTTATATTATTTAATTGTATTTAAGAAGTTTTAAAATGTTGCAGCAACATGTTGCCAAAGAAAAAATTTCCAAAATTTTAAAACAATTTAAGATTCTGTAAATGTTCTTCAATGTTTCAGCACCATGTTGCTAAAATTTTTCTTCAGCTTTAGCAACATATTGCTAAAAAGGTACAAATATTTAACTGTATAATGTTAATAATTTTGCAGCAACATGTTGCCAAATATAGATTTTAAAATTAGCAAATTTATTTAAAATTAAAAAAATTTCTATTATTTTTTCAATACTGCCGCAACATGTTGCTAAGCTAAATATAAAATTTTCATACAATTTCTATATGATGTATTTTCGCTTAGATCGCTTTGATTTATATTAAAATAATTTGTTTATTTTATATGTTTCCCTTAATTAATTTTAATTATTTATAATAACTTACCTGTTTACTAAACATTGCAATATCTTCATTAAATGATTCTGACGAACATACATCACCACCTTGCACACCAGGTTCTCTGGGCGTACATGTGGCCAATTCACATTTTTCAAATATCAGAGCCAACAGCGGGAATAGGGGATGTCTAGAGGGCGAGCGTGAAAATAAAACGAAGATTTGAATAAAAAAAAATTATTATTAATAAAATAAACAAATACAATTGAAAGCATTTTAAAACAAACAACGAAAGCAACAAAATCTCTTTGCAAACTCATCTTAGGTTAGGCGGACAGCAGGCATGATCATCATGATGATGCTCATCATCGACAACATTTTCATATTGCTTAAATTTGTTTACACTAATGGCGACAAGAAACCGCCGTCATCATATAAGGAATATTTGATTCTATATCTATCTAGCTATCTATTTTTTTTGTTTTCAGTAGGTACGTGTATATTTTTTTCAATAGATATAGAATAGATAGATAGATATAAAATGCGTATAAAATAGTGTGTGGTGGTGCGGTGTGTTACATATAGTGTATAAACACACTCATTAAATACCACATACTTAGTAATAGAAAGTGTAGTGTGGTGATTTTCTTTTTTTTTCCTTCAGTCGTCTAATTTTGTTTAACTAAAGTATGTGTGTGTGTGTTTGAGTGTATGTTGTTTTTTTGAACATTTGGTATTTTAATTAGAGCATAAGTTAAAGGAAATGCTATGCATTTTTAAAATGCCAATTTTAGAATTTTATGAGTTTGTGTAGAGGCTACCGAGAGAATTACAGCAAATCTATTTTCTTTTTTCAAATAATTATAGTATTTATGAAATGATATTGAAAGTGATTAAGAAAAGGGTATATTTCTTTTTTTATGAAATTTTTGTTTGGCGCTTACTTAACAGCTGGATAGTGGGATATTGTAATGTAAACATAAATAAATTGTAAATGTTTAATGTAAACATTGGTTTTTAGGTAATTTTAGCTAAATTTAAGCATTTTTGAAAAATGTTGCCGCAACATGTTGCTGCAACATAAAATGTTGCCAAGCTAAAAAATTGTTTGAAATTACATTTTAAGCTTTTTTAAATAATAAAAGAACAACAATTTTAATTTTTGTAAATATTGGTTCAAATTAGGATTAATTTTAATAATCAACTAAATGTTGCTAAGCTTTAAATAGGCTTAAATAAATTCGCTTTATTAAATTTATTAAATTAAATAAACTTTTATTTAAAAAATTCAACAAGTTTGTTTTGCATTGTGAAATAAATAAAAATCAATATCATGTGTAAATTGTTTTGACATTTTCAAAAAGGAGGCCTGTTTTTACAATGCACGAAATTGTAATAAATCTTTTAAATAAAATTGTAGCTGCTGCCTGTTGTTGCTGTTGAATGTTTTAAAAGGCTACTGTATACAACAAACATTTAAGTGTCTAGATACACAGTTTTTTTTTTCTGATGTGAGTGTGTGTTTTTGTTTTTTTTTTTATAGTAATTTATTACCATCTTTTTAACTGTCAAAAATTCAAAACCATTAACAACAAAAACAAAATATTATTTTTAATATAGCTATAAACATTTTGATAGTTTGCGTACAATACAAAGAGAGTGAGAGAGAGAGTAAAAGAGCTCTCATTTTATGTCGAGACATACAAGAAAGATTATAAAATTGTAAACATTTGCAATGTCATCCGTTGACAGTTTAGACACATTTGTTGATAGGGTTTTGACCAATTTATGTCAAAAATGATTTTTTCCTTTAGTAGCTAAGTAGTTGTTGGTTGTGTGCTGTTTTGTTATTAAATTATTTCTTTAAGCAACACAAACAAATATGACAAATTGTTTACAATTTTCTTTAGTTTAGCTGACAAATTATAATTTATTGTAATGAAATGGTGTAGCGGTTTTTAATACATATTTACATTATAGTGTTGTCTCTTTCTATAGAAACTTATGCAAATTTGAGCTACTTTTTTCCTTCAAAAAAACATCTGCTTTATATTCTTTTTTTTGTATGTTGGTTTCTAAAAACTGACCATTTATGTTTCTACAATGAATGCTCACTTTCCGGTTTCTCTTGTGCATTTGAAGGATTATAAAACATCTAAAACAAATTGCACCTGAATGTTGCGAGGCTCACAAAGAAAAGAAAGAAAAATAAAATAAAGTTGATATTTTTTGGGTAGTTTTTTTGTTGGGTTTGTTTTGTTTTTATTCCATTTAACCCCTGAAATACTATAATTTTTCAATTAGTTATTTCAAAAACCTTCTAACATGTTTTTAGCCATAATAATCATTTGTTAAATGGTCTAAATTTTTTGTGCATTTAGCGGGTGTTTTTCTTTTTTCGTTTAATACAAATTTCAATTTTCATGTTCCACATGGCTTAAATATAACATATTTTGGCTGTAAGCACTAATGAGTTTTATATAAGGAACGACTACAGGACCTTCTTAATTAAATGACTTGCGTTTTTTTCCTTTTACACACACTTGTCGTCAGTTGCTGCTTTTCATTATACGAAAAAAAGTGTGATATTTTTACATGTGTTTAAATTTTTTCTTTTTATAAAAATTTCATTTGAAATTTAAGTGGTAAGCCCTAGAGATATAAAGTACTATTGCAAGAAGGTAAATAAACAACAAAAGTAGAAGAAAACAAAAAAAAAAAAAATAACTAACAGACACTTGAAGTAAAAGGTGTTAAGTTCTTAATAAAGAAGTAAAATGCATGTATGAAGTCAGCAAAATGTGTAGTAAGTATGTTGTATATTCATTGGACTAGTCATGGTGCCTTCCTTACAAGACCAAAAATGTTATCTCACAGGTTATACTACGTGCACTACACTACAACAATGCACAACACAACACAAGCGTCGTTTTCTGTTAGTTTTATTGAGGGATTCTTCCGTAATTATTAACTTTTATGATTATGGTCATAAAAATAAAATTGCTGGCAAAAGGTTTTTTTTTGTTTGTGGTCTTTTGTGTGTTATTATATAAATACCTATAAGTAAATGTCTGGAAGTTAGTACAACAAACTAACAGAAGGTGTTAAATGATAATAAAATGACATAATTAAGAAAAAATCAATCAAAATGTTTATAAAAACACAAAGAAAATAATATTTGAAGTAATTTCCGCACATTTTCTGATATGTTGCCGAAACATGTTGCTGCAACATAAAATGTTGCTAAGCTTAAAAATCACTGTAAATTCAAAACTAAGCCTTATTATAGCTAAATTTTTAAAAAATACATGAATTTTTGAGTAACTAGACAACATTAGTTAAATCCAAAATGTTGCTAGCTTTAAAAATAATACTAAATTAGACAGTTTTTCTTTAAAAAATGCTATAGTTTATAAAAAATTTAACTTAAATGGATTTTCAGCAAATTTTGGGAAAATTTGGCAAATGTTGCTGAAACATGTTGCTGCAACATAAAATGTTGCTATGCCTAAAAATCGCTTAAAAACCGAAATTAAGCATTTAAATAACAAAATTTATAAAAAAAACAAATTTTATCACACCTTTTGAAAACTGAAAATGTTGCTAACATTTAAAATGTATGTAAAAGAAAACTAAACTGTTTACTTTAAATAAATTTAACATTAAAACTATTGTTCTATACTATTTAGCTTTAAAGCTCTAAACTTTACAATATTTTTAACATAAATATGCCGCCTTAAATGCAACAATTTATTGACCATTATGGCTCTAAGTAACATATTGCCAATACAATTTTTACTCGATTAATTTAATTGTAGCATTTAACAATTTCCTGCCTTTGTATATCAGTCATATGTTGTATATATTTTTTTTCCATTATTTAAACAAAACGAAATTATTATTTATAATTAATACATATTTCAATAATTTACATCTGTTTTCCTTTCATAGCATTTCAAAAATATGACAAATATGTCATATCTGTCAATAATAACTGACAAGTATTTAACACTCTTTAAGATGTTTGTTAAGTGGTTTAAATTAATATACAAATAATAATCATATTATTTATTTATTTTTTTCTTTCTTTGCAGGCCTTTATGGAAAAAGGGTGAGTTTTTTTTATTTCTCTTGAATTTGTAAATATAAAAATTCATATTTCTTTGCCTTTTTGCATTATTTGCTTTCTTATGAGTATGAGAGTTTAATAACAGATTAATTAAAAATTAAAATGATTGATGGGTTAAAAGAAAAAAACGAGCAACAATTTGTAACTAAAGGCTCATATTATAAAAAGAGAGCAATTTTGTAAATTATAAATTCTAGACACACAAAATTAGCACCTCGTCCTTTTAGGTTTAATTTATGTGTTATTTATTTGCTTTCTTTAGCATTTAACAAACCCCTAATTTTGGCGGTAAGGTTTTTGGTTGTTTGCCTACTAAAAACGCCTACAAAAGGATGAAAGTGCCACACACAACCTTTTCAAAAGATTGGAAAACACCTTAATTAAATAAACGTATAACACACACTCACAATCTCTCCCTCACTTTCATCAGTAATAAGTAATAAAAAAAGAAGTTAAAAATAAACAAAAAAAAGCCACACGAGCGTAAAATTTAAGATTTGAAAGAGATTTTATTGTTTTTTCTATCTGTTGCTGTTGGTGATGTGACGTTTTTACTTACTCATATATAGCATCCTTATCACGTTTATGTACTTCGGGTATTGGACCCATTAAATGATTAGCAACCGGTGATACATGACTAGGGGTACCATGGCCACCAGCGCCAGCTGTATGGTAGCCATGCATTCCAACTGTGGCCGCTGCTGCAGCAGCATGTGTCATGTGTGGTGAATGATGTGATGGTAGGCCTTGTAATCCAGGCGGCCGATGACCAACATGTGGATCATACATGGCAGCTGCTGCAGCACCCGAATCCATACCATAGCCGTGCAGGCCATCGTCATACTATATATTGGGGAATTAAAAAAGAAAAGAGAACAAAATAAATTATTAATCAAAAAATAGAAAATTTAAATTTGTTAATAAAATTTTAATGTTAAAGAAAAAGCAGATTAAAGTATTGCTAAACATTCTTCTAGGCCTTAGCAACTAGTTGCTATATACCTTTTATTTATTCTAAATTGATTGACTATGTTTCTATTTCATTATTTAATTTTTATATTAGAAAATGTTGCAGCTACATGTTGCTAATGCTTTAATTATGTTTATAGCCCGAAAATATTATTTTTATAAATTGGTTTGTTTTAAAAATGTTGCTGCAATATGTTGCTAAACCTAGTTGTACATATATAGTCTCCTAATTTGTATACAACATTTTGATTTCAAAAATGATAGGGCATGATGTTGCTGATTCCATAAATATTTTTTAACTTTATTTTCTGGTTTCATTAAAGATTTTCTTTTTTTTGTTTTGTGTATTAAAAATTAATTTTTTTTAATTTAAAAAAAAAATGTTGCAGCAACATGTTGCATAAAATTTTATTTCTCTTAAAAAAATTGTAAATTTTAGAAAATTCTAAGGTTTCAAAGGGCTTTTAATATTTTAACTTTTTCAAAAATGTTGCCGCAACATGTTGCTTAACTTTATTTTTCCAGTTTTACAACATATTTCCATATCTTTCCTGGTTTCTTTTAAAAAAAACTAATTTCTAACAAAAGTTTTTTTAAAAAATGTTTCAGCAACATGTTGCTAGTTGCCATAGTAATTTTAAGGGAATTTCTCTTATTATTTATGATGTTTTATTGTTGCTGTTGTTGCATTTTTGGTTAACCTAAGCCTACTTTTTTTCTCATGCTGTACGTTAAACAATTTTCAAAAATATTCCCACACACTAAATATTAAACCGAAATTAAAAGAAAAAGAAGTAAAAAAAAAAAACAAAAAGCATTCTTTTGTCACCCATAACCAGCCAGGTTTTTTAAACGTGTATATTTATCAATTCATGATGATCATCAACGTAAAGCAGCAACTACAACAATAAACAAAATCACAAATAACAATAATAATAAGCTTGACCTTGTAATAACAGCCTTAACTTTATGTTTTAACGTTTTTTGCATACAAAATTAAACTCCAAACAACAAATAAATGATTGCTTGTCTTCTTTCGTACGCTCGCTCGCTCGTTTATAAAAATTGTATATTTTATTTTATATTTTATATGTTTTTTTTTTGTTTGTATTTTGTTTAAACGGTTTTAAACTACGTCTTTCATTTAAACAATACATCAACACCATCAAAACTACATGGAGAGTAGGAAAAAAAAAAACACTAAACTTCTTTAACGCCACTTTATTATTAAAACAACTACAAAAAAAAGTGCACAAAACTTTTTTTCTTTTAATTTTGTTTTTTTTTTTCAACATCGAACACAAAAAATAAGCTAAACCTAAACACTTACTTGACAATGACAACCACGTTTAAAAGTTTAAAGAAAAAGTTGTAGAAAAGATTGAGAAAAAAAAAAATTAAAGGAAAAAAAGTTGTTGTTTTAACACACCACTAAAAGTACAGAATTAAATAAAATATACGACAACATCGACAACTAAAGCAACAACAGCAATGAAAAAAGATGATTGTTAAGATTTTTATCATTATAAAAATACAAAACTTTTAAACTTGAGAGTTCACACTGCATATAATTTTTTTTATTTTTTTTTTGTATTCAATTTGACAAAATGATTTCTGCAGGTTGAGAGGAACCAAGTATGAGTATAAACTCTGAATGACTAATGTTTTATATAAAAGTAGTATGAGAAATCTGAAGGGAGATAAACCTTAAATGTTAAGTAGGGTGTAGCAAAAGTTTCCAGTCTTTACCAGTAACTTAAGAAAATAATTAACATGTGTTTTAGTTTCCCTTAAAAATATAGCTCATAACAAATTCGTTTTATATCCTATTTATGTTAAATATCTTAGCTGTTTTGCTTAAAGGATTGATATTTTTTTGTATTTGAAAACTTATCAATTTGACAAAATCTTTTATTTTGAAGCAGCAATTGACACATTGCTGTAAATGTCAAGCTTTAACAAAAAAGCCTTGAATAAAAGGGGTTCGATGGTTTCCAAACTATTCATCTTTTTCTTTATTTAATTTATTTAAAGACAAGTGTTAATGATTAAAATCTATTTTGTTTAAGTTGTTTTTATATTTTATTAAAAAATATGTTTGCTAAACAACTAAATGAAATTCATGTTTGTTGGTTGATCTTTTCTTTAGCAATCACAAAAAACCACCTGCACTTTCTGCCTGTTTTGTCTCTCTCTCTCTTTTGTGTTGTACAGACTTAAGATTATATAGGTTTTTTTTTTCCTGACTTAATTCATAACACAAACCTTTAGATATCAGAGACAATTGTTTTGGTGGGCTCTGCCTTAAGAAACCTTTCTCAATATCAAAGCTGCTGCTGCTGCTTTTGCCTTATAACCAGATTGAAATGAAAACAACTGAAGTGAACTGAATGAAAGACAACGACAGCAAAAAAAAAATTGTCCTCCAGATACATACACAAGATTAGCAAAAGACTTCATTTCACATACATGCATTTTAAACTAAAAAAAAAAAAAACTGCAGCAGCAACCAAAAAAAAATCAACGAATTCTTCAAGCCGCCATGTGCATTGTAAAGAAAAGTTGGAGAATTAAACAACAACAACAAAAAAACGTTGTTGAAAACAGTGCAGTTTTTTTTTTTTTTTTTGCGAATAAACTCCAGCAAGTTGTTGTTTATTGTTCAAGTTTTGTGGGTTAAAGTCGCGGTTCAGATATTTGTCATTTACAACAATATAAGTTTTTTGCTTGATTTGTAGAGAAACGTTATAATAAACGAAAAAAAAAAGAAAAAACTACTGCAAAGATTGTCTAAAAGCAGTTAAACTATAAAGTTGTTATGCTAATTTTGTTGTTGTTGCAGTGTAGTTTTTTTATTTTTTCATTCACAACAATAACAAACAACATTACAAAATTGCAGAGAGAACAACACACAAAAAAAAACAAAGAAGCATAGATAAAAGCAGCTTAAACACAAAATATTGGGAAAAATATAAACCCAGTGAGAGCAAAAACGTACACAAAACAAATGGTTTTAGAACAGGAAACAGGAAATGCAATTTTTTTTATATATATATTTCATTTTAAAATGCAAAAAAGAAAAAAAAACAACCGAACGGTATTATTAAATAGAATTAAAGTTTATTTAAATGAACGGCTTTAAATTTTCTCATGAAAACATTTGAAAACTAGAGAGCTTTTTGCAATTTTGGGGAAAAAATGTTTTGCAATATGTTGCCAAACATTTGAAAATGTTTCTGAAACATGTGGCTCAATATTTTAGAATATTAAAAAATCTTGTTAATATATTTTATATAAAGGAAAATATAATTAAGTTTTTGAAACATCAAGCTGAAAAATCTAGGATTCAGCAACATGTTGCTAATGTTCTTTTTTTGTAATTTTTAAATAATTTTAAAATTTTGAGAAAAATGTTGCTAAAACATGTGATTAAACCTTTTAAGTTATACTTACAACATGCTATATTTATAAAGTCAACAACGTTTGCTTAAAATTTCGAAATGTTGCTGCTTGAAGTTGCTAAGAATGTTGAAATGTCTCAAAAACATGTTGCTAATGGAAAATGATGAAATTGTTTTATTAAATGGCAAAATTTTTGATTTAATGTTAAAAACACAGAATTTTGCAAAATTTTTGAAAAATGTTGCAGCAACATGTTGCTAGAACTTTTAAATTATGCTTGCAACATAATACGAGATTAAAAAACATAAGATTTATAAACAAAATTTTGACAAATGTTTCTTAAGATTTTGAAATGTTTCAGCAACATGTTGCTAAACAAAAATTTCGAATTTTTTGACAAAACTGTATCAAATTATGTAAAAAAAATACAATTTGTTTTTGTTGCCAATCAAGATTTTTTCAAAGTTTGCGAAATTTAAACTAAATTAGAAAACATAGTTTTAAGCAACATGTTGCTTTACCCAAATTTGGTTTAAACTTTAATTTTTATATAACTATTGTAATTATTTGTCTATACTTTTAAATATAATATGTAAAATATCTTAAGCTTGCTTACATTTCTATTTCTTGCTTATCATTGTTGATAGTTTTGTTAATTTTATTTTAATCAGTTTCATTATAATCTCAAAATATTTTCCATATGCTTGTTTTTTTTTTTCTGTGTTAATTTATTCAAATAGATTTTTATATCTACAAATTATTTATAATTTTTTTCCAAAAACAAAAAAAAAAAACTCAATCTTAATATTATAACCATAGATAAATACACATAGATCGGAAACTCTCCTGTCAAAGACCTAACTCAGTTGTCAAAAACCTAAGTGGTGAGAATGTATTAGTTAAAAACACTATGTGAAAACAAAAACAACACTCGTATGTGTAACATTTTTGAGTAATTTTTTTGTTTGAGTTTTTTTTCTAGTTTCCGCTCTATGTTTCTCTATGATTATAACCAAAAACAAAACATATTTCAACTCATTTGGTTTTGTTATCTGTCTAACCTTAAATTATGAGTTTCTGGTTTTTTGGTTTTAATAATAATTATCAAACATCTTAAAGATGTTTTCAAATAAAGCTAAAAATAAAACTAGTTTTAAACAAAAATAGAAAATAAATAAATAAAAATGTTTGTAGGCAATGACCCTTGTGCTACACAAAATCAAAACTAAGATAATGACCTCTACACCACGAATAGATTTTTGTTTTGTTTTTAAAAAACCCTAAAATTGAAATTGATATATATTTTTTATTTTAGTTTAATAAGTGTTTTACATAAAACATAGATTAACATAATTAGTTTGACTTTAAAGAAAATCTACAATAATATAGTAACAAAATTTATATATTTAAGAAAATACTTATATTGATTTTTTTTTTTTTTTGGGAAAACCACCCACTACCTTTATAAAACCAAGAAACTAGTAAGTAATACATAATATATATATATATATATATATATGACAAAAAATAACTCAAGTTGGTATAAATGTTTTTGACAACATCACAACAACATCTACTTCTACTCTACATATTTCCAAACTTAATGTTGTTGTATGAATTTTAACAAACAACTATGACTACCCCAGGTTACCTACAACTATTTAGGTTGAGTGTGTGTGTGTGAGCTACGTAAAAACTTATTATGCAAGTTTCTTTTTTCTTTTTTTGCTTTCTGTTCTTTTATTGTTAAGAATTTCCTTGAGTTTTGGAACTAAACATGAATTGAAGGTAGCTGGTGGTACGCCCCCCACTTAGAAACGGTTAAACAGAATACGAAATAAAAATCTATACTAGACTTAAGCACGTGAATGCCGAATACCCTAAAAAAAAGTCATGTTGTAAAGTAAAGTTGAATTCCAGCTACATTTTGATCTCTTTCAAAATTCAAACTTTCCATAATATGGTTAAACATGTTCTAAATGTACTTATACAATATGGAATCATAAACATTATGCTTTTAATATTATATACATATACAAAATTTTTAGCTGATTATGATAGTTTTGTGAACATAGTTCTTTTTATACTTTTGCTGTTGTATGTAGTTTATTTACGTGTTTTTCGTCTATTAAGTTCATAATTTTATTCTTTTTGTTTTTCGCGAGAATTTTAAGGTTGTATTTTTTTTTATATTTAATACATATTTATTTCTGAGTTTTATACTAAAAGATGATGATGGTTTGAAAACGTTTATTTAAATATAGAAAACACGCGATTTATTTGTTGTTTAGGGGGTTAGCGGCTGTAGAGTTTTAACAGTTAAAAAGAAAATTTCTAGGAAATTTTGCAAAAAATAAAAACAATAGTTTAACAGCTAAACTCAAAATAAATCGTGGTAAAGTTAATTAAAGCGGTAATTTAGTTAAGGTTTATCTGGTTTCCAACATAAAATATATTTAATTTTAAGTTAGCAACATGTTGCCAAGAATCTCTTTTAAAAGATTCTTAAGGAAAAATAATTTTAGAAACATTTTATTCTAAAACTTTGTGAATTTGTATATGATTGAGATTTTTTTGAAAAAAATCTGTAAATTTTGAAATTGAAAAAATGTTGCTGCAACATGTTGCTGGAAAAAATAGTTCTGAAATGTTTCAAATTTCATTTCTATACATAGTGTTTAGTTAAAATGCAATTTTTGTAAGATTTTAAAATGTTTCAGCAACATGTTGCTAAATCAGCATTCACTACACAGCTAAAATAAATACAAAATCATGAAATTTTCCCTGCTTATTTTTAATATTTCCAAAAAGAAATCATTTTTCTTTGAAAAAATTGCAGCAGCAACATATTTTTGCTTTAAATATTACAAAAAATTAACAAAATATCATAAATATTTACATATTTCCCTTAGCAACATGTTGCTAAGCTAAAACATTAAGCAGTAATCAAGATGTTTTATTAATTTTTCTTATTTATATTAATTTTTTTAATTAGCTTTCAAGTTTCAAAAACTAGTCTGAAAAAATGTTGCTGCAACATGTTGCTGAACTAAAAAAATTAGAAAAAGTCATATTTAAAAAAAAAATTATTGAAATTTTCCCTGTTCTTTTAAAATAATTTAACTTAAACAAGTTTTTGTTTAAAAATTAAAGAATCTTACAAAATATCACAAATGATTACCAAATTTTACTTAGCAACATGTTGCTAAACTAAATTATTAAGCAATTTTGAAGATTTTTCTATGATTTGAGAAAAATTTTAATTAAAAAATGTTGCAGCAACATGTTAATTTCTTAATTTTTTTTTTTATTCCATTACGATTTTGTTCTAGCAATATAAGTTGTGAATATTAGTAAGCAAACTGTAAGATTTCTTAAATTTTTCATATTTAACAAGTTATTTAAAATGTTTATGAAAATTTTTAAACAAAATGTTGATTCTCTTCTTTTAAATTTATTCTTTTTTTTTATTTTAAAAGGCACTATTGCTGCATTTCTATATACAATGTTTGTTTTAATTTAATTTCTTATATGTTTTATATTATTGTATTTTCTATGCCTTTCTGTTCCAGTTGTTTTCATTTTATAACTACAATATAAAATCTAACTAAAACCATTTTGTGCCCATAAATCATTTAATCACTTTCATCTACAAAACATTCCAACTAAAAAGCCTTTTTATACAAATGTATAAATACAATGTTTGTTGTTCCTGTTGGTGTGTTTTTTTCCTGCTTTTTTTGCTGCACAACCAAAGTGTTGCATGAGCATATAAAAGCTTTTTATCATCATCTACAGTAAAAACAAAATATGTACTATATGCAATGCAATTTTATTATAACAAACATATTTTGTATTCTAACATATAAATTTCATTTTTATGAAAATATTATACCAAACAAACAACATGAACTTGAAAATGTTGCAACAACAAAAACAACAAGAACAAATACTAAAATGTTGTTAGAGATTTTTCTATACATAAGAGTGTGTAAAAATCAAAAACTAAAAACAATGGTCACCAACATTTGTTTGCCTTTTTTTCCTATCATTTACTTTTTTTTTTTGTTGTTGTGTTGCAGCAATATTGCGAATTGTTTGCAATTTTGTGGCAATATTCAAATACCAACACCATGTGTTTTTCCTATACATATGCACCGTATACAGATACATTCCTATATACAAAGTTTTATATACATTTTTACATATAAAAGTGACAATGAATGTGTTGGTTGTGTTTTTAGGTATAGAAAGTTTAGTTAAACCAAAAAGATATAAAAAAAATACAGAAAAATATAGAAACATTTTTAGGAGAGTTTTTCAAATGTTGTAGGTATTTTTAAGGCATTATTTTGGAATGTTTGTGTGCAGTTGGTATTTTCTAACTTTTTGGTTTTTAGGTCGTAGTTTTGTTTTGCAGTTTGAATGTATGTTTCCTATTTGCTAATGCTGCAACCATGATAAAATTGCATTCATATTATCTGTTGTTGCTGTAGTTGTTGCTGCAACGTGTGTACAACCCGTATGCAAATTTTGTTTGCTTTTGCCCTGCACTTTTGTATCTATGTTTTCTTTTTTTTGATTTTTAGCAAAAAAAAAAAATAAATAAAAAAGATCTGGGTGAACCTTTAATGGCCTTATATGTATGTAGCTATATAAAACTACCACTCGACTTGAAAAATAGTAGAAAAAAAATTTTTAAATTTGTATGTAGGTATGGTATGTATTTGTTTTTGGTATATAGAAATTTATATGCAAAAGTATTTGTTATTTTAAAAACCAGACACATTTACAGACAGTTTAGAGTGGTTTTAATAACTATTTGTTGGATTTTTTTCTATAATAAAGCAACAATTTGCTTTTTAAAGGTTATATGCAACATTTGTTTTGAAACCAAAAATATGCATTTAGAAAATAAATAAATACATAATTTAAAGAAAATTTTGTTTTATTTTTTAATTAAATATTATTTAGGGGTCATTGGGTTTTTTTTTCTCTAAATTCCTGGTTTTTTATTTATTTAATTACTTGTTTCTGTTTGTTTGTTTCTCTATTCCTTTTATTTTGAGGGTGTTTTCTTTTTTATTGAGAAATATTTTTATAGATTTTTTTTTATTTTCTTTAATTTGGATTTTTTTTTTTTTTGTATTATTAAAGACAAATGTTTAACACTCCCATAAATTGTGTTTCTTGTTTAGTTTTGAGTTTCCTTATATTTGATTTGAGGTTTGTTTTTGTGAATTTATTTTTTTTCTTGGTTTTTGTTATAGGGTTTAAATGGTGTTAGACAATTAATTTTTAAGGCATGTTAAAGCAATATTTATAACTTTGTTTTTGTTGTTAATTGCTGTAACAAAAAGAAATCAATTTTTATGGTATTTTCTTATAAATCAAATGAAATAAAACAAAATAGAAATAAATTTTTAATAAATATGATTTTTATTATAGAAATTTAAGGAAAAATCTAATTTTAAATATATTTATTTAAAATTAAATTAGATCTTATGTTGAGAAAATGTATCCCAGTAACTATGCTAAATTTCTAACAAAATTGCTCTGCCTAAAAGTATGATTAGGAACTAGTTTGCGAGAGCACGCTTTTGTTTGTGTCAAGTGATCTATATAAAACTTTAAATTAGTCATAATTTCATTTTATTAGAATTAAAATTAGCTTTGCTTATTATAAAAACTAAAAATTCTGTTAACAAAAAAAAAAAAATTTTAAATTTCCAAAAAAATTTTAAAATTAAATTTGAAATAAAATACTCGTTTTGTAATAACTGGCTACATTTACACTTAAATTGTAAATGGTTATAAGTTTTACAGTATAATTTTGCAACTAAAACTTGAATTAGAAAAATAACTAAAAGAAAACTTGTCTTCAAAGTTCAAATGGTCCTTCAGCCAGCAATATAACAAATATCCATGCAATGGATATTTAAATAAAAATTTGATTTTAGCAAATTAAATTTACTTATATTTTCTTTCAAAACAAAGGCTCTACATTGAAAATTCTTTATTTGGTATAACTTAAGGTTTTACCACAAACAATTATTTCACAAGAATTTAAATGAAAATTTTATTGCATTATTGTTAGATCCTTCGACAACTAATTTATTTCATTTATTCATAAATTCAGTTTCAAAACTCTTAAGAAAAATATTTCATTTATATTTGTTTAAGAGTTTTGCTTGTAAAACTAAAATTGTAATAGAATCGAAAAGAAAATTTCTTATGGTCCTTCGGCAACTAATTTCGTAATTTGTTTTACTGCTAAAACAGGATTTACTTAGAAATATTGGTAAATATATCATTCATTTAGAGTATTTTCAGCATGTACTAGAATATTTTGCTTTTCAATAAAAATCAAAAAAAAAAAAAATATTTATATAAAAATTGTATTCAATTTTGGTCCTTCGGCCACTAATTTAACTAGCTTTTTTAACTGTAATTTCAAAATTATCATAACAAATCGTTCTTTTAGATTTGTTTTGGGTGTTGCTACAACATTTAGCTACTTAAACCTAAATGAAGTAAAATTTTTAGTAAGCATTGTATGGTCCTTCGACAACTTATTTATTCAATTTTTATTTATATAAGAAGGCTGTAAATTAAAAATTTGAATATTAAACTTGATATTTAACATCGTGTAGTGTTTTACTTATAAATTTTTATTCTAAAACTAAGATGGCAAACATATCTAAAATAAAATATATTATAAACATTATATGGTCCTTCGACAAATAAGTTTTTATGTTTTTCTTTACATTTAAAGACTTTGCTATAATAAATTGTTAAATATTTCCTTAATTTCTTACTTGTTTAGATTTTACATTAAAATTGTTTTTTTTTTTTTTTTTTTTTTTGAGCCAAAATTTTAAAAATATTTTAAAGAAAATTGTATATAATTTAAAAGTACTTTTTTTATTAGGCTTAAGTTCGTTTATTATAATTACTCTGTAATAATTTAAAGAATATCACTGAAAATTAATTTTTAGACAATTTTATTTAAATATTGCAAGGTTTTTCATTTAATATTCTCTGTTTTTTCCTGCATTTTCCTAATTTTGTAAAAAACCATTAATTTTTATTTAAACTGTATGTGGTCCTTCGGCCTAAAATTTCTCCTGATTTTTGCGTTACCAAAAGGCTGTAGTTCCCACATTTTGCAAATGTACCTTAACATTATTACAATAGTAAGTAAAACTTTTAAAGTTTGCTTTTAATACCTAAATGAATGAAATATTTTGAAGAAACTTGTATTTAATATTGTATTGTGGTCCTTCGTGTTTTCTTTTACTTTCACCAAATGTTTCTTGTTTATAAATTCTTAGAACTTATTAAGAATTTAGCAATATTTTGGTTTTTTGCTTATTTACTTTGCTTCTAACACTTGAATTGTCGCAATATTTTAAAAGAAATTTTATTTTACCTATAAATGGTCCTTCGGCTTCTCTTTTACTTTGATAAAATGTCTCTTGTAAATAAATTATCTAAGTTTAGCAAGAATTTAGCAGTAATTTAGCAATATTTAGGCATTAGCTTGATTACTTTGCTTTGATTACAAATTGTCATACAATTTGAAAAAAAAAAATAATATTTTCCCAACAAATGGTCCTTCGATAAGTAATTTCGGTACTGTTTTAATGTTGGAAAAAGGCTTCGGTATCAAATTATAGTAAATCGCTCTTGTTATGATTGCTGGTTTTCATTAAACTACAATTATTAGCTTTAATTAGAAGAAATATCTTAAATAAAACTACATTTAATATTGTTATGGTCCTTCGGCTTCTCTTTTGCTTTGCTAAAATGTCTCTTGTAAATAAATTCTGTAAGTTTAGCAAGAATTTAGCAATATTTAGGCTTTTGCTTGTTTACTTTACTTCTAAGACTTGAAGTGTCATAATATTTTTAAAGAAATCTTATTGTCCCTATAAATGGTCCTTCGACAAGTAATTTCGGTACTGTTTTAATGTTGGAAAATGGCTTTGGTATCAATGATGTTTTGTTTGCTGTTTTTCCTTGAATTACAATTAATTGCATTAAATATAGTTTTATTCTAGATATTTCTTCTAATTAAGGTTTTATAATTAGAAGAAATATCTAGAATAAAACTATATTTAATGTTCCTATGGTCCTTCGGCTTTACACTTGTTTTCACAAAAAATGTGAAGTAATTCGTATAAAAACAGATTCGTAATAGCAACCAAATTTGTTGCCAATCGAATGATTCTGCCTTAGTGACCGAATTTTACAGTTGTGCCTACACAATTTTAGAAGTAGTAACAAAAGTTTGGTTGCTTCAACCGAAATTCTACTTTATGCATTGATTTTCTGTTGCTGGAAACGAAAAATTCGTTGTGTGCAATCGAATCATTCAATTGGCAACAAATTCGGTTGCTATTACGAATCTGTTTTTTCTGTGTAGGTAATAAATTTGAAGTTCTTAGATCATTTTTATACAACTTTTTTTTTATTTCGAAACTAAGCAACAAAAATTTAGCTGGGAAAAACTATTGTTTAGGTTACGTAGCCTTAAGGTTTAAAATTTTCTACAATATTAGTAAAATCTGTGAAAAATTTCAGCTGTTTTTAACTATAGCTTATAAAGTTATAATTTGAATAAAGCTAGGTTTTAAAAAATCTTTAATTTAAATCTGTTTTCATTATGGTCTGTTGATTTTTTAAAATATTTACACCTTTTTAAACAACAATTGCTCTTAAACTGATTTCCATTATAGAAATTTTAAACTGCGTTTAAGAAAAATGTTGTCTTAACAAATTTACACTTGTTCTATTTTGAAGTATTTATCTAAAACAAATCTAACAATTCAATATAAAAATCTAGAGAAATAAAAACTTTAAAGCTACTTAAATGTTATGTATTTAAGCAATTAACACTAAGGTTTAAGTGAACTATATATTTACAACCAAAAAAAAATATATATAAACCGGACAGACAGATTCAGGTGATTTTTTGTTAAGTTGAAATAAAATTGTTTGGTTTTTTAATAAACCAGAGAGAGTAGTTTATGTTTAAATGTTTAAATATTATGGTTATTTTTATGGTTTAATATTGTTTTTATTTGCTTTGTTTTTTTTAAATGGCAGGTCATCAAAATAAACGAAAATTGCCAGTGCCATCCAAATGAAAAACATGTGCAATTTCATGTTACTTTTGTTTAATTTATTTATTTATTTGTTTAATAATGCATAAAAGAAGGCAACGAGACCAACAAATTAAATGTGTGCGGCCGAAAAATATAAATATTTTTTAAACCTTGCAAATAATTGTTTATTTTTGGAAATATTTTTAGCTTTTGCTGTTCTCTTGTAATTTGTAATGAATATGAATGAATATATAAAACTCATTGTTTTAAAATATTATTTCTTTTTTTTTTTTTGTTAAATATCTTAATTTTTTTTTGTTTATTTGCATATTTGTGTGTTTGTGTGTAGTGTTTGTTTGTTTTTTTGGTTGCAACATTTTGCAAACACTTCTTTACATGCAGCATGAATGTGCCAAAGACGATAATGTTGCAATTGCGTGCTTATGAAATTAGAGTGTGGCAGGCTGGCTGAATATAATTATACTTCTTTGGCTTTATGTACATATATGAAAGGAATGTCTCTAACAATTGCCACAATTGTGTTTAATAATAATTTCTTAAGAAAATTGCTTAATATGTTTTTAAAGAAGTTTCATTTTTTTGTTTTGTTGTTGTTGTTGTATTCTTGTTAAGCCTGGCCTTTACAAGTGTTTATGGTCTCAAATTTACAACTTAACATATAATTTAAAACATATCACTTTATATCAAGTAACGGTTTATGATATAAACAAAACTTCCTTTACTTTCTTAAACAAATTGCTAAAATTTTTTTACATTTGTTGGTTTAATTTTTAATACTTTAAGCAAATTACTTTTAATTTAAGAAAACATTACCAGCTAAAAAGAAGCTTAAGTTTTTTTTTTTTTGTTTGTTGTTTAAAAAAGTAGCAAAAAAAAATCATTTAGATAAGTTTGTGCTGCACGCCGTGGCTCATTAAATTAAATGAACCATCAGCACGCAATTTATTTTCTTAATACACACTCTTAAGTTTTTTTTTTGTTATTATCAATTTAATTTCTTAAACATTACTATTGTTTTTTTTTTTTAAAGAAAATTTAAAAATTTACGCAAACACCACTTGGGTTTCTTTTCTTAAAATATTTGAACTTTTTCTCTAAACACTCACGCACATTTTATAATTTTTAAGACTTTTTATGCCAGCTTTAACAGAAAACCATGTTAATTTAATTAAATATAATTTCCGTTAAAAATAAATTAAATAAATTTAACACTGAAATGAAAAATTAAAGAAGCAAACCAAAAACGAACTAATATTAAATACAACAAATAAACAATTTTTATTATTAAACTATATAACTAACAATTGAAAATATCAATATCAAGAATTATTAAAAAATATTCAAACCAAAAAAATAAAAAAAAAGAAATTTTTCAATTTTTATTTTTTAACCAAATTTTCCCTTTTGTTTTAATAAAGTAAGACATTTTTCTATTTTAAACTTTAAAACTTAAAAATTCCTGGTTTCTTTAACACATAAAAATTAATTTCTTTTTTAACAATTAACAACTCCCATCTTTGATTTATACAACGGGCGAAAATTTTGCCACAAAAATTTTTGCCACAATTTCACATTTTTTTTTATTAATTTAGCCTATTTTTATTTATTAAATATTCATGATTTTTTCCTTATTCTTTATTTATTTAAATAACTATTGCAATATTTAAATGTTTTTACTAAAATCTTTTTTTTTAACTTTTCGCTGTTAGCCACATGTTGCCAACAGTTTTAGAAACATTGTACTAAACACTGGCTGCGTGCTTAAAGATAATTGATCAATCCATGTTGAATTTAAAGATATTATCAGTAATTAAATGTAGTTAAAACAATTTTGATATAATTCTCTCTACTCAAATTAACAAGTCAAAAAAAGAAATGAAAACAAAAACAAACTCATTTAAATATTAAAATAGAAGCGTAACTAAAATATTAGAATTAAAACAATTCATTTAAAAGTAATAAAAATTGAATATTTATAAAGTTTAATTAAATTAAAGATTTTGTTATTAAGCAAAATTTATAATGAAATAATTATAAAAAATTTTAGTTTTTATCCAATATTTGAATGTTAATATCTTCCGTTGTATTTATCAAATTTTTATGAAACTTGTATTATTACTTCTGCTAGATATGGTCTATCATTTCAAATAGAAACATTAATAAAAAGCTGTATTTTTAAATAAAAATTATGAATTCAAAATTTTTTTTTGGAAAATTATTTTTGAAATTTTTGCAAGTTCATATCTTCCTTTATATATGTAATATTATAAAGAAAGTTATGTTATTATTTCATCTACATATAAGCTATCATTTAAAAGAAAAATGTAAATTATAAGTTTTCTTTTTAAATGAAAATTATGAATTCAGATTTTAAATATTTTTATAACAAATTAAATTTTTGCAAGTTCATATCTTACGTTATATTAGTCATATTATAATGAAAGTTATAATATTATTTCATCTAGCTATGATATATCATTTAATAGCAAAATATGTATGAAAAGTTTAATTTTTAGTTGAAAATGTAGAACTCAAAATTTTAAATTTTTTTTATAAAAAACTAATTATTTGCTAAATTTTTGAATGTTCATATCTTCATTTCTAAGCATTTAATCATTATGATATTTTTTTTAATGATTCTGCATGACATGGTCTTTCTTTCCTATGCTAAGGTTTTATAAACCATTTTGAATTTGCAGAGTTTAAGCATAATGAATTTCAGAACATGAAAATTAAAGAAACCCTTTTTAGAGCCTTATGGTTTTTAAAACTTTGGATCAAGTTTCATAACATTTTTCTTGGTTATCTAATTAACACTTTTTAGGCTTTTAATAATGTAAGTATAAACTCTTTTATGTTTGAAAAATTCTTGCTCAACAAAGATTATTTGAGAATGAAGATATTTTTTTGTGAAACAAAATGTTTCAAATTTAAGAATAACTGGTGCATTAATCATCAGATTAATATGAAATTTTCATTATTATACGTTCTTAATATTATTTCTATCATTTGCTTTAAAAACAATTAATTTCCTGGGCCCTTGCAAATCGTGATCATTTTAACAATTTGTTTAACAAAAACCGCACAATTTGGTGGAAAATTTGTTTCTAAATATGCTCTTGCTAATATTGTAAATTTTTTCTATTTGTAATTACTTGGCCTGATCCTACTATCATTTAAAATATATTACAATTAAAAACACTGTCAATTTCTTTAACTAGGAATAAATTAAATCTGCTTACTATAGGTCTTAATACTCAACAGTTTCACTCAAATTATTTCACATTAATTTTTCTTTCAATATTTTCCAATTAACTTTAACTACAAAACTAACTGTAGCTAAATTTTTAATTGGAAATAATCCAAATAAAGACATGCTGTTAGAGCTAACTTCATGAAATTTCAAAATTTTTTTGTAAAAATTTTAAATTTTGTGTAATTTTTGAATTCTAATATCTTCTATACAAGAAATCACAACTTTAAGAAATTTATTTACGGATTATTTCTAGACAAGATCTTTAATTCTTATTCAAAACTAATTTAAAAACATTATTTTAAAAAGAGTTTATGGCTAATGAATGTGTGGTATTTGTGTTTACACCAAACACTTTTGCTTTGAAAATTTTTTAATCAAAATCTTAGTAAAGTACTGGGTAAAAGGTTTCAATTATACTCAGAATATGGCAAATAATTTGAATTTCTTCAATCAGTATAACTGTAATTAGAGTCAAAATGTTTTGAGAAATATTTGAAAATTTTTTTCAAAATCTTTATTTTTTAATTTCTTTCTTTTTATATTTAAAAAGAAAACAATTCTTGTTTTTCTTAACAAAATGTTCGTAAACACTTTCAGCATTTGTAATATTGAAATTTGTCAGAGCTGGAACTAATGAAATTATGCAAATGTCATGTTGAAATTATAGAAATGTTTGAAAAACTTTTACTAGGAATCTAAAAACTTTTTAGAATTGTCTTTAAGTATAAAGCAATATAAACAATTTTTTATAAAGCCATGAAAAAGTGATAACAGAGCCCGTAAGAATGGAATCTTAAAAACTATTGTCAACATCATTGGTCATAAATAGAAAACTAAAAGTTGAAATATATTTAAAAATTTTTCTATATGAGATTGAAAATTAATTGATACAAATTTGCTAACACAACTGGGGATATTTCCTAGAGAACTTAACAGATAATACGAATTACTTTGAGTATTTTGAATAAAACCAAGAAATTCTTTAACTTGTCTAAAGAAATATAAACATATTTCTTCAAAGCTAATTTGAAAGATTTTCACTATTTAAGGAAATTCATTTAATCTATATGTTAAAATACTCAAAAGTATTAGAATCTATTATAAAATATAGTTGAAATTAACAACTTTTCAAACTGATTTCAAGAAAATATTTGCAAATTTGACAAGGTTTTTGTATAAACATCAAGTTCCTGACGTTTCAAATAGTTTTGAAATTACCACAAAACTAATTAAATAAACCAAATTGAAAACACTTTTATTAAAGTACCAAAAAGTACTTTTCAACATTTAAAGAAATTCCTTTAATAAAAAATTAATTTGAATTTTGAAAAAATTTTGCCGTCGCAAAAAAAATTTTTTTTAAAACTATTTTTTTAAACACTTTCCTAATAACTGCTTTTTCCTTAACATTAATTTGTTTTTATAACTAAAATAAAACATAAAAATCATCAATACTCACCCTAGGTTGAGCCATTAATGCTCTAGGAGCTACGTCCAACCCGATTTGTGCCACTTTTTAGTAAAAAGAATTTAAACAAACGAAAAAAACTACACTCAACTTTGATCTCGGCGAAGAAAATTGAAGTGTAGATTTTTTTATTTACTTTTTTATACAAGAAATCTATTTTTTGTGTTAATTTCTTATTTAGTTATTAATTTATTGAGTTAAGCACTTTTTTTAAGATTATTTGAAAGAAAGAAATTTTTTTTTTGGAGGAAAAAAACAAAAACACTTGTCACTTTTTTTAGAGGAAAAAAATTTTTTAAATTTCTTCTTTTTCTTTGCTTATTATTTTAAATAATTATTTTGTTATTTAATATATGTATTTTGTTGTTGTTGTTTAAATGGTTTGGTTGGTTATGTTAGGCACATTTATATTTAAAAATTTTCTTTTGGATTTTTTTTCTTTTTAGATTTAGATTTATTTTTAAAAATGAAATTTGAAATTTTCTTTTCGTATACAAAATTTTCTTTATAGATTTTGTTGTTGTTGTTTAGTAAAAATGGTTGTTGTTTGTTGTTGCTTGGTTTCCGTTTTTTTTTTTTTTAAATAATTTATTTTTAATTTTTACAGTTGTGTAGGCTTGTTTTGTTCATCTCTACAGTGGGTTGTAGTAGTAGTGTTTAGAATATTTGGTAATTTTTCTGAAGTAGATGTCATAAATCCATTTTTTGTTATTGAAGTGTTAATTTTTTGTTTTGTTTGTTTTTGATGTTTCAAATAAATTAAGGTCTTTAATTACAAAACGAAAATGAAGAGGATTTTTTTTTTTTTGTTAATAATGTTTAAATCGTATACATTAGTTAGTTGGTTGTCTTAAGAACAAAACAAATTTGCTTTTATTTTTAATTTTTTTTAATTTACAGTTGTTGTTGGTATCACAGTTCCTCTAAAATTGAGATTTTGTTTGTGTGGAAAAATTAGAGTTTTTTGTAAATTAAACAGAATATGTAACTGAAAATTTTTATTGAAAACCAAAACGAAAAAAATCGCGCGCGCGAAAAAAAAGCGACGGCTTTTTTACCGTTTACACTTTTATTGTTTTTATTATTTTCTGTTGTAAATATTGCTGTAGCTTTTAGGGGCTGCTATAACTAAATGTTTGTTGTTTGAACGCCAAAGTTCCTTTTTTTTTTCTTTTAAACCCGTTACCGTTAACAATTTTCACGTTTTATTTTAAGTTTTTATTTAACAAAATGCTGTGTTATTTTCTTTAAATACAGTTTTATTATTTCAACACATAATTAGTTGTTGTTTTTATATTTCTTTTTTTTTTGCAAAAATTTTTTGCCGACGTTATTTTTGCTTTTTGAGAAAAACTTTTTTTCTAGATATTTTGTAACAATATTTGAAACTTTCAAGCTTTGATGTTTGGAAGTTAATTTTTTTGTAAAATATTTATTATAAATAATATTTTGTGTTTTATTGTTATAAATTTTTATTTTATGATTATTGTTGTTTTGTGTTGTCTTCTTGTTGTTCTTTTTGTTACTCGTCGTGTCGTCTATAACACAGCACAGCACGTCGTACGCGTTTCGAAGGCAAATACACACTGGGCTTGTCAATCACTTCGAAAACTAAACTTGGCGGGGGTAAATAAACGACCAAACACACAGATACTTTTTCCTCAAAAACGTGAGAGTGTATACGTCATTTTTCTACACACAACTCAGCACAGTACCGCACACACAGCTATATATTTTCTTCTTCTACGTAGCTGTAGTAGTAGTGGTAGTAGATTGACTCTCATATGTTTTCTTTGGTTTTAATGGATGGTTGCTCGGTCTGTACGGTATGGTAGGTACGTACGTAGATGGATGGATATGGATAGATGTATGTCTGTATGATTGTAGGTAGGTAAGCAACAATTGTGCCATTAAAACTCAGATATTTTCAAATAAATTTTATTTTTAAATGCCTGCCTGTTAAAACGCCTGCGTAAGACAAGGAAAACTACCTGTTTATGAGGGCCATAAATTACATACAACAGAAAGAGACAATATACTAGAATTCAAATACAGTACACACAGCAGCAACAACAATACAAACCAAAACACCCAACTACACTACAACTACAAGAACAACAAACAGAAAATCTTTTAAAGAGAAAAGCGCATGTGTATAAATCATTTTTGTACCATGAAAAAAGAACTTGTTATTTTAAGAGTATGCAACTTTAAGGCTCTCCTAATAATGCGGCGAATTTATCTTTAATAATTTGTTAATAATAATTAAACAACAAATTATGCCATAAATAAAATCCTTTTCCCTAAATTAATAAAATATTTCCAAATTTGTTTTATTTCTTTAAATAATAAATTCCTTTTATCAATAATTAAATTGCTCTTAATTGCTTGCTATTACTCTTAACTATAATTTATAAACTCTTTATAAATTTTACTCTTATAATTTATAATATACTTAATTTTTTTACATTAGTATTTGTTTCCTCTTCTTCTGCTTCTTAAATGTTATTGTTATTATTGTTGTTGCAATTTTTTTATTTGAAATTTATTTGTCTTTAGATGAAATGAGACGGCTTATAATCACTTCATATTGTGTGTTAAAAAAAGGCAAAACCAAAAAATAATATAAAAAAAAGAAGAAAAAAAAAATGAAACGAATTTTGCTTGACTGTTTTAAAGCATTTGCTATTGCTATAAATGAAACGTAAGGTATAATGGCTTATATGAGAGTGAATGTTTGTTGTTGTTGTAGTATTTGTTTTTAAGTTGGCTCCCTGCAGAGTGTTGCCAATAAGTGCGAATTGTATGAGCTCCCAAGAAAGCTTAAGGAAATTACCCATATGTATTTCTTATGATTTGAAGGCAAAATTTTTTTTCTTACGATCTAACCCAATAAGCACTAAAGCCCTAAAAATTCAAGCTCTTGAACATTTTGTTGGAATTTGTCTCGAATGTAAATTTAATTGTGTTTTAAACTTGAAAAATATTTGCAAAAATTATACCTATATTGTGGCTTGAATTTATGTATGTTTTATTTTGACTGGAAAATGCTATTGCTATAAAGCGTAATAGAACTATAATTCCATTGCTTGACATGGAATCAAGGCTTGAATTACACTTGCTTTCCACTTGAATTCCAGCAAAGATGCTTCTTGGGAAATGCAAAGCGTAATACAACTGTAATTCCATTGCTTGACATGGCATCAGGGCTTGAATTACACTTGCTTTCCACTTGAATTCCAGCAAAGAAGTTTTTTGGGAATAATTTCGACTCTGATTTTATAAACACATATTTTTTCTGTAATATTTGCATACAAATGTCAAACCAAAGTTTTATAATAAATTTAATATTTAAATACCATATCTACACAATTTCCAATTATATTTCAGAAAAATCCAATTAAATTTCAGAATTTCCAATTGAAAATATCTGAAATACAAATAAAAAATTCTGAAATATCGAGCAAGATATTGAACAACCAATAGTAAGCTTCTCGAAGCTGTTGAAAGCATCAATATCTTGAAAAAATGGTTTGAAATTGATAACGCAGCAAATCAAATGACAGGCCTCGATAATATGCGCACAAAAATAGTCAAGAACTAGTACACTAAAGAAAAAGAACAAATAAGTTTCGACTGCTTCTTAAAACCAGCAGAAATTAATATATACATATCTGAAATACAAAGAGGAAATTCTGAAACATCGAGCAAGATATTGCACAACCAATAGTAAGCTTCTCGAAGCTGTTGAAAGCATCAATATCTTGAAAAAATGGTTTGAAATTGATAACGCAGCAAATCAGATGACAGACCTTGTTAATAATGCGCACGAAAATAGTCAAGAACTATTACACAAAAGAAAAAGAACAAAAATTTTTCGACTGATTCTTAAAACCACTGCTCAAAAATGAATATATTTCTGCGCACGAAAGTAGTCAAGAGTGACTGAACTTCAAACCAACCGGTACAAGTTAAATCTTAGTTTCTTTTTTGTAATGAAGAAAACTAAGTCATTAAAATAAATTTATTTTCTTCATACAAATTGCTTATGCTTCCAAACGTTTCGTTTAATAAAATGAGTGCCTTAACTACCATTGTGACATTTGGAACTTTTTCGAGATTCTACTGAAGTTGAAGCATACGAATATTTTTGTACTGATTAAATGGAAGAAGTAATTTTGGCATTTAATTTAATCGAATGAAAGTCTGAATTACCAAAGCACTAGCAAATTGCTAAATTAAATATCCTATGTCATTAATAAAGTTGATACAGACAGAGTTAAACAATTTCAAATATGTTGTCTGTTTCTTCACTTGATTTCAATACAAAATAGGGTGTTTTAGAAATTAAATTTTCTGCTCTAGATTTCACTGAATTTATCTGATTTGACCTGTTTCAAAAAGCAAATCTTTTTGGACAGTATTTTGGTTAAGTTGTTGAAATAAGTAAGTCCATTTCATAAATGGTAATAAATGTCATACAGAAAGGCATAATTCGTATGATCAGTAATGTGGAGACTTAACATAATTATCATATTCGTATTACAGTTCCCTGTTCCCATTAGAATGACTTACCAAGTTTAATTTGATTTTCTAAGAACTTTAATTATGTAGCAACTTTATGTTCGATCGTTACAAAGAAATTTGTCATAGTTTACACCAAAAACTGCTCTTCCGATTTTTAAGTTTCAATAAAACAAAGTGTATGTCATCATGTTTGTAAAGGGTCGTTCATTAAGCTCTTCCTATCTTTAAATTTCTATAAAACGTAGTATGTGTGAGATATCATCGACAATTTTTCTTCGTTTGAAAAGCCTATGGATGCCATTATGTATGGAACATCCTAAATGTTAAATTTTTCATAACTCTAGCGAATAAATCATGCTGAATTTGACCGATGGCATGGGTTATGTTGCCTGCGACTTCAGAAAACCTTACAAGAAAAATTCTAACGTGGTCAAATCCCACAATCTCGGTGGCCAGTTTACATCACATCCATATGAGATGACCATGCCCTCAAATCCCTCGTGCAAAATTTCCAATGTGGCATCAGTTGTATGGCACATAGCGCCGTCCTAATGAAAGCACATAACGTTGGTATTCATATCATCCAATACACACCAAACGAAGTTGGTAATTATCGACCTATAGCGCTCACCGTTGACGTTCTCCCAAAAAATCCCACATTCATTATCACAAAAAAAAGAAAAGAAAAAAACTATCAACTAACACCCACCAAAATTCCACCAAAAAGGTTTCCACTCAAAGTGGCAACACTTTACATTTTCCGTCAACATCAACAACGTCGTCGACATGAAATAAATACAGCAACAAGCTTTTAGCAAAAACCAATCCCCATTTGTTATATTCGCTTGAGTGAGTGGCAGTTTTGCATCACAATTTTTGTTCAGTCAAAATGTTGAAAATGTATGAGCGAGTATTAACCATACAGCAACAATAACAATAACAACAACAACTCAATATTAACGCTTTACACTCTCTTCTTTAACGTTTTTCTTTGCTTTTATAAGCGAAAATTCAACCAAGACAGCAACAACAACAAAAAGGTGGGTTGGTTTGTTTAGGTTTCTTTCCTTGTATGCAGTTGTTGTTGCTGCTGTTTTTGTTTCAGCAACACAAAAGTGGGTGGGATTGGGTTGATTTTTTTTGTTTAAAACAGCAACAACAACACCATTGATATAATAGCCAGCCAACCAGCCAGAAAAAAATAGAGTTATAAAGGTAAAAATACTAAAGGAATTACACTCACTTGTGCTTTTTTTAAAAAAAACATTTTATGTTTATTTTATTGTACTCTTATTTTATTTTAACAAACTCTTTAGTACAAAAGTGTTTGCAATTTTATAAACAGAGTTGTTTATAATAATAAAACTTGTGTGAGGGTTTGTGTGTGTGAGCTTTTCTTTATTTGCCAGGAAAAACTCTTTGCTCATTTTTCTTTCTTTGTTGTTGTTTTTTTTCTTTCTAGTATTTCTTTAGTAAACTTCGTCTTGTTAGATGCGCAATAGTTGCAAAACAAAAACAACATTTGTTTGAGTAGTAGTTAGTTATTGTTGTTGTTGCTGTTTATTTAGCAGTAGTAGAGTCAGTTTGTTGTCTTGGCAGTATGTGGCAGCAGCAGTAGTAGTGGTGGCTGGCAGTAAGTAGCAAGCAGTAGTAGTTTAGTTTAATAGAAAATATATAGATTTGTTAGAGAAATTTTTCTTCTTCATCTTCTCGTATTTTGGCCATATAATAATGACAAAAAGGTAACGCCTTCAAAATTTATAAAATTTGCAATTTCTTTTGAAATGAAATGAACGAAAATGCAAACAACAAATAATGTTGGGAATATCTTCATCAACAACAACAACAACAACAACAAAAAGCACACTCTCTGCACACAACAGCAACAAAACCAAAACAGTATTTTAAGAAAAGATGTTGAACGATGTTGAAAATATAGTTTCTAAAACAAAAATATTTAAATTCTTTAGAAATTAAACAAAAAATTCTTAGTAAAATTTTGTTATAGTGCTAATTTATTAAGAAAAGTGATAGGTATGCAATTAATTGCATATTTTTGTTTATATATCAAAATTATTAATAAATAATAAGTACCTACAATTAAATGATTGAAAATATTATATACCTACATATGCAAATTGTTTATACAGTATTTTGTAAAGATTGAAATTTGTATTTAATCAAACAAAATGTTCATGCAAAATTAGTTTTCTAAAACTTAGATAAAACAAAAATTTTGTTATAAATAAGGCGGTTCATATTTTAGTGTTTTTTTAATTTCGAATTTGAGTTTTCCTCTTTAATACCCCGTAATCTGTAATGTAGAGTTCTGCTTCTACTACTTGTAGTTTTATGCTATTAAAATTGCCTTGTGATTTTGCGATATTACACTCAAAAAATATTGACAGTTTTTATTTAACTTGAATTATGTTATCCATCCACACAGCAGGACTTTAGATATTTATTTATGTCGATTCACAAGGTATCCTATCTAATTGTCATAATGTTCTAATATTTCACAATGGTTTGAAAATGTTGTTATTGCCTTTCAAGCAAAAAATGTCCTAAAATACTACTACTCTGTATGCCATGTTTATTGTGTTATCGTAACCAACCAGCAGACACCTGCGCCGAATGCCTAAGAGTCGGTTAAGCCGAGTCGTGAAATATTAAAACATTATGACAATATGACATCATATGATACCTTGCGAATCGATCAATTACAAAATCCAAGTAGAATGATTGTTTTAGTAAACTTCTCAACTGCCTACAGTTAAAATATCGTTACCGAAACAATCAAAGAAGCGATATAAATTTATGAAGATCGCTGCCAATTTGTTTGAAATCTGGAGGAGTTTGGGTGAAAATATTGTGACTCTTGATCTAAAAATACATAGCTAAAAAAAGCTAAATAACCAATAAAGCCAATCATAAAGTCAATCATATCTAGAACTTTGCAGAGTTCATCAAGAACCAGCAATTTAAAAACTCAAAAATTATTTTATTATTTAAAGTGCACGATTGATTTTTAGAAGAACAAACGTCTGGTAAAAACAGAAAGAAGTCTTCCAAAAGGATTGTGAACATTAAAAAAATACATCACATAACTGTTTTAATTGTAATAAAAATAAACAATTTATCGAAGAAATTATAAAGGATGTTGCAAATTTTCTTGCTACAAAAAGTCCTTTAAAATTAGACCTGAAACATGCCAACGACATGTTAAAGAAACAGGTTCCTTTCCCTCTAAGGTTGATATGTATTTTCAGTGTTGAGATTTGATCTTCGTTTTTTGGTTTGATCTTTTTTATTCATAGCTGACAAAAGAAACCACCCGTTAGAGTATACAAGTATATAAATAAGTACTAAAGATGAAGTTAGGAATCGAACCTTTAACCTCCTAAAGAGGGCTTTTGGTTTAGTTTTAATAAACTTTTGTTTCCTAAACTTTCAACTGAAAACAGCTAAAGATCAGTTATAATAATTAATTGGAGACATAAAATAGTTTTACACACACGAATAAACGAATTAAGTTTTCTGTCCTTATTTAAAAAAGAAAGATTGTGATTTTGATCTTTAACATTTCTATATATTGGAAATCATACGACACTTATTTGAACTTCAGTATCTAAACCAGTGGCCGGCATTTATAGCCACCAGGCTCAACACGAATGTAAGCGAAACTCGTTAAAATTACTTAAGTATTATATGAGAGATTATGCATCAAAAACACAATCAGAAAATTCGTTTTATGCAACATTACAATTAATTAATTATTTAATTTGCTAGTGCAGATCATTGATTTTATGAAATAAAACTTTCATCCGTACTGTCCTTATATGGAACAAACTTCCCCCTGAAGTAGGAAAGTTCAAAACGTCTACAAGAACTATTCCCTTTTTCCTCCCTCACATAACCTATTTTTCTAGTTCTAGTGATTTGCATGAATGGGGGTCATCCCATGAGTGCTGGTCCAAGAAGAAAATAAAATCAACAAAAATCTTTAAAACTTCTGTCGTATTCAACCAATGGATTTATCAACCAATTTTTTTTCAAATTTCTAATTGAATTGTAAGAGGAAAATTCTTTATCATTTCACAGGTTTCACCAAAAAATTATTTAAAACCTAACTATTTAAAATTTTGTTTAACATATTTAAAAAAAATTAAATTTTCTCTCCGCAATCATTTAATGACATTAAAAGAAAATTGTTACATAAATTAATTGATCCAAAATCACTAGTTCTAGAATGAATATAAGTGCTATTCACACACACCAAGTTTACTTGCACAAGTCTGAAGTATATGGAATAGAGAGGATGAATAAGAGGAACATCATTCCAAAATTTTCTCTCCTTGTAGAATAAACTCAAGACTTGCTCAAGTAAACTTGAGGTGTGTGAATCAGCTCTAACAGAACCACTTCAGATTCCTTGACAACCATAGAACTTGTGATATATCAAGTACTTCTAGAACCCGTTCTGAAGAAGAATGTTGTGATTCTTAAGACATTCTATAGAGTTTAATAGGAACTAGTTACACATTGGTTCTAAACTAGTTCTATAGAACAGATAATAGTTCCGAAAGAACTTCATGGAACCATTAAAAAACTTTGAATTTTGTTATGGAAAAAATTAAATTTTATTTGTCAAAGAGAAAAAACTTTAATAAAAATGCAATATAAAATGTTGTCTTTAACAACGATTAACAAAAATTGAACATATGATGGACTTGGACGGATCTATTTATCCATCTGGATTAAGTACGTTAAAAAAAATCATATCGATTCTTTTTAAAATATTTTTTATAAAAACGAATTCAACAAACGTTAAATAGAAATCGATAAGCAAGCATTTCAAAATACTTATTTTGTAATGAAATATACAAAAATGTTCGTAACTGGTACCAAGATAATTTCGAATAAAAAACAATGATGGAAGAACTAGTTCTATCGCTTCTGTAAAACTAGTTCTGAGGGTGACAATTTCAAACAAAAATCATTGATTAGAGAACTGGTTGAAGAACCGTTCTAAGAAGAGGGTACTGGCTTCGTAAAGATTCCATAGAACTTGTTCCGAAGTTGACAATTTAGTTTTGGAGTTAATAATGTTTTTCCAGAGAATTCTTTAATTAATTTAACAAAAATCAGCAGATTTCCCAAGTCAAAATTTTTTGCAAGAATTGGTTGAGTATGCCAACATTTGTTTCAATAAAACATTTCTTAAATTAATACTACTGAACCTCGAAAGCGGACAAATAAAAAAGAAAAATTATAACAAGGTCCCAGATTATATGAATATAATACAAAACAATTAATGAAAATCATTTAATAAATACATAATTGATTACATATCGCACTGGTTCCTCTAAAGAGAATCAACTAAACATTTTTAAGTTTTCACTTTTTACAAGAAATCGATGTACAGTGGTCATATCTACCCGCTGTAAAAATCTAACATAATTTTCTCTACTCCTTCGACAAAACTACAGTTGTCTTCAACTTTCATTGTAATGTACTAAAAACTGTTTTTTGCCTCTACTGAAAATTTTTAAATTTTAAGTACTACTCATAAAGTTTGATTTTAATTCTGAGGGTTAAAGAGTTAAAATTAATTGAATTTAATCCAGATTTTAATCATGAAAAATCTTTGCCAAAATCGCACGCAACTAAAAATTATGAGATTTTAAAAAATTGCTTTGAAACGTATTCCTTTAAAAATGTCAAAACTTATTTTCCCTAACAAATGCCAGCTTTTTAATGAAATTAACACCTTTTGAAAAATTAGTTTTTCGCTTGTTTTTCAATTTGATTTAAATTCTAACAAATATATTGTTGTCTGCGTATTTGCTTTATTGCTGTTGTTGTTATTTTTTATTTATGTATGTATGTGTAAAAGCAACAACAACATGTTAGTAACAAGATACAAAACACAATATGAACAAAAAAAAATCAACTGAAAATAAAAACAAATAGATGGCAGTTTTAAAAAAGTGGTTAACACATATTTTGTAGCAATTTTTCATTAGAACAAGCACAACAACAGCAGCAACAAACAGCGGCGGCAGCAGCAGCAGTTAAAACAATGAAAAACTACTAGCAGCAGCAACAACAAAAACGACACGGGGTTAGAGATAAATGTAACACAAGAACTTAAAGGCGCAACATGCATGGACACAAATTCTCATACTACATACATATGTAATATTTTTGGGTGAAAATTCGAAATAACGATGTTTCAAAGTTAACTAAATAAAAAAAAAACTATAGAAAACTAAATTTACTTTAAGGATCTTTTAGTCTGGAAAGTTTAAGGTTTGATTCCAGCTGATCCTGATCGTTTCACATAGTCGTTCCCGAAAGTATCTCTAGAACACAATGCTACTTTAGTTAGAGACAACGAAAGGTTTTTCGGAAAATTCGCTAAAGATAATTAGAGCGAGGATGTGTCAATAAGTCCGAGACTTTTTGAATTTTCCGGCTCTTAACTGAAAGGGCAACACTGATTCTGTCAACAGGCATCTCTCAGTTGACTCTTGTCAAAATTTGAGCAAGCTGCATCATTTAGTTTGTGTTTGACAGCTATTGATAGCAGACTATTTCGTGACTTGAGGAGAAATTGGTAAAAATTGAATTTCGTTTGCTTATTAAGCATTCTTTTTGCGGAAAGGCTAAACTATGGGAACTTTACTGAATTTCATTGTGGCCGTACAAGAACGGAATATGCCGAACGTTCTGGTCGCCCAGTTAAGATCTCCACACCCGAAACAATTGAATAAAATCTTGATTTGGTATTGGCCGATCGGATATTGGAAGTGTGAGAGATTGTGGAAGCCATAGGCATCTTACATGGCTCAGTGGTTTCAATTTTGAATGATCATTTGGGTATGAGAATGCTTTCCGCAAGATGACTTCTGATGGATACACATATGCACTTTCCATGGCAAAAATCCATGATCTAGGATTTCGTAGCCTCACTCTTCTGCCCTATTCACCGGATGGAAGGGATACGAAAATTGAAGAAACGTTGGACAAAGTGCATAGAGCTTAAAGAATACTATGTTGAAAAATAAAATAACTTTGTATCCAAAAACGAAAAAGGCACGAACTTTTTGACCCACCCTGATATTTTCTGGAACAATTCTGTATCTAGAAATAGTTGAGAATGGTTCTTAACTTCATGCATTCATGACAACTTCTTCAAAATTTCTATAACGAGAAATTTTGAAGAATTTGTCTATGAGCTGTCATAATTTTAAACAATTTTGATCGAGATGTAAGGCCTTATGTAAATATTCCTGAATTTTCGAATGTTTGATCAGAGGGATGAGTAACTCTAGACTAATTATGATGATGTTGTAGAATAAAATAATAAGTTCAAGTCGATTTACAAAGTCTAAGAATAATAGCACATTTTTATGGATATTTTTTAAATTGCAAAACCCTTCATGAGAAACTTTAATGTCTAATTAATCCTAAAGACAAACACTCTAAGTGCCATAATATGCTTCAATTCTCTTAAAACTTTACTTTAAGCAGAAATTTTGCTAAAAAAATCTTTTTCCTCTACTGAACTTTAACTAAATCAAAACTTTTTCAAAACAATAATATTGATGATTCTGCAAATAAAAAAAATAAAATGACGTACAAAAAAATCAATATTAAACAATATTGCTAAATAATACTCCACAACAAAAACAATAACAACAAATGTGTCCCATATAAACTAAATAAAAACAGCAACAACATTTCGTTCATTCACACTTCCAATACCCGACAAAATTTGTAAAACCCTTTTATTTGTAGTTCTTGCACTCTTTCCACGCTCCATGTGTCTGGGTATTTGTATGTGTATATGTGGCAGAGTCACCCAATGTTGCCGCAATTAATCAAATTTTGTTGTTGTTATTTTTGCTACTGCTGTATGTGTGTTGTTGGTATTTGACTCTAAATAAAATGTGAAAAACTAAAAGGACTTTTATTGCTTAACGAAAAATAGAAAATTTTCCCGCTTAAAAAAATCAAAAAAAAAAAAAAAAAAAACTGCAAAAATATAATAAATAATAAAAATTTAAAAATATTGATTTATGCAAAACGAAAATCACAAGAAGCCAGAAAAATATAAACAAAAAACAACAATGACTAACTAGTTAAAGCCATATTTATGGATTTTTTATTTTTGTATTGTGGGAAAATCACAAAATAAAATAAATATGAAAACCAAACAAACACATTACCAATGAATAGGAAAATGATGAAATGAAATCAATCAAAACATATTTATGTTCATATTCAGTCATACATACTCGTACATATGTATGTGATAGGAAAATAAAGTGTAGGAACGAACATTTAGTGCAGATTTTCAAATACAAATATCATCTGCTATAATGGCATGAACAAATTTTGAAGTTTTAAAGGGAAATGTTTAATAAATTTCAGTTAAAGTCAATGAAAACGTGTTGAAAATTTTATTTAAGGCCATTGACATTTGCCCAAGTAATTTGTTTTGAAAAATCTAATAAAATGGTTAGATTGAAGTTGGAAATTTGTTTTTGGAATGCAACAGTAAACTTTAAAATTTGTTATTATGTATTTTTTACCCTGCTTATCAAGACATTTTTATAGAGATTTTTAGTAATATTTTAGAGATGTTTTAATCAATATGAAACCTTGATCAAATAGTCCTAAAATTTTTAAAATATCTAAAATAATTTACGCATGTATTGAAAAAGTGTATTTTTTAGATGTTTAGTGACTTCAAATGTATCTTTAATACATTCAAAATAAAAAAAAAATTATTTTATTTTTACAAAAAAAAAAAAAAACAAATATTAAATTTGAATTTGCCATTGCTTTCAATGTTGTATATTCAGTTTATAAAATAAATCATAAGGTCTCTTATCAGTCATATTGTCATAATGTTCTACACGACTCGGCGGCTCGGCTTAACTGACTCTTAGGCATTCGGCGTTGGTATTTGCTGGTTCCTTACGATAACACAATAAACATAGCATAGAAAGTAGTATAATTTTACGACATTTTTTGCTTGAAAAGCAATAAAAACCATTGTGAAATATTAGGACATTATGACAATATGATATGATAAGAGACCTTGTGAATTGACGAAATATTTCAAAATGGTTTGAATAAATCCGTGCAATATTAAACAAGTTAGAGTGCAATTTCAGTGTAATTAGGAATGAAACTAAAAAATCAATTATTTTGGAGAAAAAATTATATCGAAAGACCGCTTTTTTTGTTTTTTTTATGACCATCTGTGGCTTCATGCATTTATGGACCAATATTACATTGCAACCTAATTATGACCATAGCCGTTATATTGATGTATAATTCATGTTCGTTAGTTATTTCGGGTTTTCCGTATTGAATTATAACTATGAATCATGTTCTGAATATCATAAAGAAATGGTGATTGTAGCCGAATCATTTTGATCTATGAAAGGGAATTGATATTGCAAGAGATCGTCATTAGACTAATTGTGAAACTGTGACATTTAGATCTTCTCTAATATATTTATTACTCAATGGAGATTTGGAAGATAAATAAAGTACTTCGTATTAGTTAGTAACCTATTTCGATTCGTCCAAAAAAATTAGATTACTGTGAAATTATAATGCAAGACTATAAATCATATTTATTTTTTGCTAAATACAAGTAGACTAGCTGTCAATATTCACTAGCTGATAGTCAAAGTTGGCTCTAATTTTATTTTAGTGGTTCTAAAGTTGGTATATTAAAATTTGAAAAATATTTTTTAATTTATCTGAATGAAAATGCTATTTCTTATTATCTAATTTTACTAAAATCAAGTTCAAAATTTGACACCTGACAAATTTGACTTTCAAATACATTTGATTTAAAATTGGGTATAAATAGGACAATAAATATACGCACTTCCACTCTGATCATGGTGAGAAAAAATTCACCAACTTCTAGAGCCTATAAAAATAAGTTTCTAACCACTTTCATTTCGCATTGGAATCATTGAGACTTATGAAGGTGACCGAAATTTGTCCAACTGTGTTATTCATTTAGAGATTTTTTCTTATTTTTATTCATTACCCAGCAAGTAGTCAATTTATCCCTTATGGACAGTAATCGTCACAAGTGTCTTATCACTTGGTTGACTCCAATTTATATATTTTGACATTTGACACGTATGTGCCCTTTGTAGTGTAGAGAGGATACAATTTGTTACTTTAATCTAACATGAAGACAATAAAAGTGTCTCTAAGTAATCTGGAGTGTAGTCACTTTAAATGTTTTGTGTGTAATTCGTTCAAACTGGTTTTATACAAATTGTGTTGATATAATTATCATACAGTTAATTTTTAGTTTTGCTTAAGTATACTGATATCCCATGTAACATAGCATGAAGTCAATTGTCACTTTAGTGTCTCTTAGTAGTGTGTCATATAGTGAAGTCACTTTAAATGTTTATTTTGTACTACATTTTATAAAGTAGTACTTTACCCACCAGAAGCAAACCATTGGAGAGTTTTCGAAGAAAGGTTTGTTTACAAGCAATCGTTTATTGGACTGCCTATGATATGTGTTTTTAGCTGACTATTTGAGGTCAATTAGCATCCATACATGTTAAAATAACTAGTTATGTAGCTGATCAAGTTATCAGTTAGGTAGTTAGTAAGGTAACTGACGCTATTTAACCAGTATGAGAATCCAATAGCTTTGACTACTTTGGACCAGCTATTAGATAGTCTCTTTGTAAAATAACTAGTCACGTAGCTATTGAAGTATTTAGTTCCCACCCTAAATTATGGGTAAAATCACTAGTTCGATACTGTATCCTAGACCTGCTGGGTATTGTTTGACAATTCATCATGGAAAGACTAACAACGCAACAACGGCTTTAAACTATTTGCCTTTTGGTTTTCATTAGGGACCTTCCGAGCCCAGCAGCTAATTCGCTGTGCATTCCAGAACTGTCAACTGGCCGCCTGTAATGTGTGATTTATAAACTATGTATATTTTCCTTTAGGATTATGTGAATCCAAAAGTTTTCTTCGATAAGCCAGCTACGATTTAAGACTTCCAATTACTTTTTAAGTGTTTTATTTCAAATTAAAAAAAAAAAAAAACTTTTACATAAATCACCCTTTATAAAATTGTAAATACTACGGAACATGAAATTAAGCATATGTGCTCAAAACTAAATAAGTTTTCCAAAATTCCACTGTGTAAAAAAGACAAGGGTTTCAATGCTGATCCTACAAAAAGGAAACATATTCTCCAATTCTTAACTTTTTGTTAAATTCGAACATGGAAATGTTTACAATGATTTACTTTCAAAATACTTATTAATAAAATTCTTAATTTTAAACATTTTGAAAAGAAGTAGAAACTACGCCATTACTAAAAATGGAACGATACAACGCATTGGAATTATTAAAATTCACTACAAAAATGGTGATAATCTTGCAGTTACAGTTCACAAAACTAAAGCATTTTTGGGTCGTCGTGAAGCACCTTGTCCGACCACAATACAGAAATTAGTGGACAAATTCGAGCTGTTGAGACAAGTTAGTGATGTGAAGAATAAAACCCGTGCACGTCGCTCAAGAAAAACTGAGAATATTGCTGCTGTAGCCCAAAGTGTTGAAGGAAACCCAGGTTTGTCCATTCCTGGTCGTTCTTAGCAATTGGGCATTCCACAAACGTCATTACATCGTATCTTATGGTCGGAGTTGGATGATATTGACCTGGACAACATTTACTTTCAACAGCGTCAATTCAAGACCTCAAAGATAGAATTCGTGAGGCTATCGAGAACATAGGGCAGCCACTTTGCGATTTGTTTATGGAAAATTTCATGAAAAGGATATGGTCCTGTAAGGGTGGTCGAGGTGCCCATTTGGCTGATGTTGTATTTCATTATTAACGGCATACCTTCCTCTTTATTATGAAATAAACATCCGATAATTTATCTCAACAAATGTAATTTTTCTTTGAATACCAAAATAACACCTTTTGTTGGATAATCCTGTATATCGCACTCGTTCAACAATACTGTATTAAGTCAAAAACTTTTAAGTGTTCTGGAGAGACTAAAAACAGTTTTCTTAAATCTTAAGAAAGTTTTCTTTAAATTCCGCAATATTAAGAAAATCCAATAATTCTTGTATTCCGCTGTATATCCATTTAACATCTTCATTGTCCGCAGATAGTGTTATGTATTGGTTTTTGCCAAAAAGATAAAATAAAAAAATGTTGAGTTAATAAAGTTTTCTTGAACGAGATTTCAGAATTCTTCACATATTGGTCTATAAAAGCTATAAAAACCTTCTTAATCTAGTTTATAGTGAATTTAAAGTAAATTAAAAATAAATTTTTTAGATATCTATTAAAATTGTTTAGTCGTTTATAATTTAAAATTTGTATTTAAATTTTATCGTAATTTATACATTATTGTAAAGTAGATTGAATTTATTTTTCCCCGATATAAAAAAAAAATTCTAACTTCTTCATAACAAATTAATGGGTTTATATCTATTGTTTATAATGAAGATAAACCCTTACTCCACTTACATATACTATATTCTTCAAAATCTTTAATTTTTCTCTTGTAATAAATATCAAACACTGTTTATTAAGTTATTTAAATATTAAATTTTAAATATCTAGTCATGAGCAACAACAAAATGAAACGTGTACATACTCATAGATGTTTGTATACATACTTTAGCAGTTCTTCATTAAATTGGAATTTCATGAATAACTAATAAATTAAATTCCAATAAAACACTCACACTAACGCTCAACATGATGTTCATTTTCTTATTTTTAAATAAAATTATCAAACTGAAAAAAAAAAAAATCAAATAAAAGACAAGACAAGGACGCAAAGGAGTAGTAGCAGTAGCAGCAACTACACAGCAACCATCATACTATGGAAAAATTACAACAAAAAAAAGCACATACAATTTAAATTTGATAAAGTTTATTTTTATTTTTTTATTTTTTTGCTGCTACTGCTGTTGAATTTTCCTTATGAAAGGACAATGGAACTAAACCAGCAACAACAAAATGAACTTTTCAAGAAAAGCAAGAAATATGCACTCTAAGGAAATTTAAATGAAATGAAAAAATAAAATTGTATATAGAAAATAGAAACGTAAGAGCAACACAAAAAAAAAAAAAACTAATCAAATGATACTTTTATATAGAATTCAGCAAAAAAAATAAAAATAAATAAGTAAAATTTATGTTTGTTTGTATGTGTAGATTTGAAAAGTGGGAGGAGTGCAAGAAAAAAATATCCGCAACTACTACAACTAGCAATGAAAACAGCAACAACAACAGCAGCAGCTGCACTATATTGCAAAGAAACTAAAGCAGAGATGTGAAAGTTGTAAAATGTATCCAACAATATATTAAGCAAAAGTACTTTTTCGAGTGCAATTATAGGGGCGAAATGAAAAATCTTTCTACCATCTTTTGTGAGATCGGTCCATAATTGAATCTACCCCCCATATAACCCCTATATCGGAAAAATTTCTAAAAATTTGACAAATTGTTACAAAGATATGCCTAAAACTATATTTGAAGTTATTGATTATTCTTCGAAATATTAGAAAATGTTTATTATCTCGAGATTCCCTCATTTTATATCCCTCAACCATAATTTATTCCCTCAACCATAATTTATAATTGAGGAAAATTTTTAGAAAATGGAAGAAATTCTTGTTTAAAAAAATTAATTTTTAGGAAAATATATTGAAACTAGTGTACATAATACATAATTTTAACTTTGAACCTCCATAAATGACCATAAAGAACCTGTGTAGATTTAAGATATTTTGTACGGGTAAGGTTCGATGCCTTTTTTCCTCCCTATAGCAATATTTTGGTGTCATCTGAATTATCTAATTGGAAAACTGATTCAGTGAAGAAGATAACAATGATCTCGGCTGTGTTGTTTTTGGGGGTCTTATAACTCTAGAACTATTAGTTGGATCTGAGCAGGTTTTGCAATACCAATAGATCAGAGTTTTAACACAGTTAAAACTAAAAAATTTACAACTTAGATTTTCCATGATCTTTTAAGATATCTTCTTTAAACATATCAACAAAATTTTAAAGATGTTTACCATTTTAACTAAAAGAAACTAATAAGTAACCAAAACCATAAGTTATTGATATTACAAAGTACTTTTCATCCTCAATTTGTACCAGCAAATATCCTACGGCAGCAAATTCTTCATCCCCGAGCTAAAGAAAACCAAAGAAAAAAAAAATATTTGAAAACATTTTTTTTAAGAAAAGCTGCAAGAAAAAACAATGAAATACAAAACTTTGTAGAGCAAAAAGAAAATATTGCATTTGGAAAACTTCCAATCCCAGGTCTCGCTTGATGGGGGATAGTAAAATGTACCCGAAAAAAAATGCGAAAAAAAAGAAAATTATAAATTTTTTTTCTTCAACATGCGCGCGACAATGAATTTTCTTTTCTTAAGAAGTATGACGACGAAGAAGAAGGACGAAATAGAAAGAAAAAAAAACGGACATTTACTCAAAGTTTTTCGTGAACAAAATAAAAAAAATAGTACAAATATAATTTGCCTTAAACATAGGAGAGCAACATAAAACGAGAACGACAAACAACAACGACGACGACGACGATATTATGATTTATACGGGGAGTCTCAATAAAACAGCAGCAGCAACAACAATAATACATATTGTATGACTGCTTGCATGTGAGCAATATGAATGAGGAATTGTTGGTGTGCTAAAGTTGAATTTGCTGCTGGCTTGTGGTTGCTGTAGTTGTTGTTGTTGTTGGTAATATAGAGTGATGATAATAATATTATCCCCCCACCCATAAATGTCTGTGAGAACAACAACTCAGTTGAAGCGAGTGTATGTGTGTGTGTGAGTTTGTATTTGAGTATGGTCGAAATGAATGTTCAAACCCCAAAAGATAGACAGACGACGCAACAACATTCGCACCAACATTTTACAGAGAAACATTTCTCATACAAAAACAAAACAATAAAAGAAAAAAAAAAAAACACATGCATACATCTACATGAGAAATGTATGAATGGGGATGGATGGTTGGATAGACGGATGGCTGGCTGGCTGGATGGATGGATAGATGGGTATTATGGACGACAACATCAACAACAAAAACGTCGACTACTACACTACTTCTACTTTAGATGAGAAATGGAATGAAAAAACAATATACAACTATGAGAATGTAATGTTTGTTGTTGCTACATACTACATATTGCTGTATTGCTGATATAATGTCGATGTCGACGACGAAGACGTCGACTACAACAAATGAAGGAGTGTACATGACAATTCATCTCTTTCTTATAAACGCAATTTATCAAATGGAAAACGACGAAAGCGACAGCAAAGATGAAGACGACGACAAGATATACATACTTACATACATATACACACAGTCAAGCTTTTACAAAATTACCAACAGACCAACACTCACTCACTCACTCACTCGCAGAACTTTGCCGTACTCAAAAACACACAGATACATCAGCCCCAACAACAACAACATTATTATTATTGTTATTATTGCTATTCTAGAGGCAACCATTCAAAACTTTGAGTAGTGAAATACTCTTTGTTTTTCCTTTTTCTTTTTTTGGTTTTGTTTTGCTCGTCTTTAGCTTCTTGTTCTTCTTACAAAATTTCGTTTTGTTGTTTAGCGTGTGTTGTTGGTTTTATGTTTGTTTTGTTTTTCATTTGTGTTGCTTTTGCTGTTTCTGGTTGGCATTGACGTCAACGTCAACATCAGCCACAATTGAGTTGCCAATTTGGCGGGTTTCCTCATGCTATCTTTAGGGAAACTATAAAGCTCTGGTATGTAAACTTGGAACTTGTACCCATCCGAACGAAGTAAATGATCAGATTCAAACAGGTACATCGAAGCGGCTACTTAAATTTTTTAGCAGGACAATGTATGCCAGAGTGTATGCAGAGAGTGCAGTTGTCATGGATTATATTATATCTCTGGATAACAGAGCAGAGAGTGATAGAAAAGGGGCTTATATATTATTGTAATCTCGTATAGCCGTGCTTCGCTCATGTCCTTCTCGTCATGTGAAATAAGTTCTCATGGACTGTACTACATCTCTGAACAAACTAGGTAGGCATAACATGTTAACAATGTGTTAAAATATCAGACCGCAACGGCCACTCTGGTAGTAATTGTTTGGGCAATCGAGGAACTCGACGTATTTATGTGGAACCGAGACCCTTCTTTGGCTTCCCTAATGAATATTTCAGAGAAAAGACTGGATTATGGGTTGAGTCGGAGTTTATTCGCCTTTGAATATATAAATATATGTATGATTCTGCGTAGAATTCTAAGCAACTTTGCTTTAGAAATCATAGGTCTAAAATTGATTTTGTACTTGTGGAACTTCAGCTCTAAAAATATCAAAAATCCCGAAAAATATTTGGATTTTCAGTATCTAGTCCGTATTTCTTCGACAATGAAATTAGTAAGGTCATCACGTTAACGGCGAGCACTTCAATGATGATCAATTTCGTTTGATCCGATTTGAACGTGGAGATGGCGCTACATGAACTGTTTGAAAGAAAGGTTGCCTCTCTCGGAGGTGAAGTGATTGTGCGATTCCACCCCGCATGACTTTATTTTTAAGGGTTTTTTAAAGTCGTGCACAAAATGTTCTAAAACCTATATATATATGTTGGGCTTATAACATTCAAAGTTTAAAATGTCTTAGATATGGTGAACTATCAGAAAAGTCATGATAATTTTCTTGTTTGGGTATGATTGACTGATTTTTCTAACTCATACTTTCTTAAGAGTATCAAATTTAATTTAGTCTTTGTACCTACAGACAATTTAATTTAAATGCATTCCTCTTATATTCCTCTTCACCCAAAATTGACATCACTGGCATTTTCTCTAAGCAAAATTCAACAAAACGCACAGCACAGCAAAGCCAACTCAAATTGCACCACCTATCTATTATAAATTGAAGCTTTTTGCTTTTTTTTTTTGTGTCGATTTTGTTTATTTTCAAAAAGCCAAAGGAATTGCTTAAGATGATTTGCCTTCATAAGGTTGCCACATTATAATGATGACGATGTTTGTGTTGCTGATGATAATGATGATGTGAAAGCGAGCAACATTTTTCATGCAAACCCCTCACATAAAATGTTGTTGATGAGTGAATTTCAAAAAAACACACACACACAGCAATTGTACAAACAGCTTTTAGTTTTCTTACAACTACTACTCGCTCTCACCCAAGCAATCTACTCAAAAAGACCAACAACAAACCAAAAAGGAAATCCTTATGAAGAAAACAACACACACACACACCAAACAATAATAAAAACAACAACAGTGACAGCAGTAGCCGCAGCAGCAGCAAGAATGACATTACAACAAAGCTCTTTATATCAAAAGATGATGAAGAAAAATAGGTGTTGCCATTATTTGACTGTTGCTCTACTGCTGTAAGTGCAATAACAATAAAATGAAAAGCACATGCTCGCACACACACACACACATGCAAACATACATATACAGAGTAGCTAAAAAAACAAGAAATTTATTTTTATAAGATTTTCCTTTTTTTGTTGTTTATAAACAAAAATACATGCTTTGTTTTAAATTTAATTTTATTTTTTAAATTTAACATTGTTTTAAAGTAATTTTTTATAGTTTTTTTAATGCCCCTTTAATTTAACCGAGTTTCCTTGAGCATTAATAACACATAATACCTATTTTTAACAGCCTTATAAATTGCGCTTTCTGGCTACTCTGCCTAGTCTAACATCGGAAAAACCCCCCTCTTTTTACACTCATTCATAAAACAATTGCTGCTGCTCAGTTGTCTCTCAACTCAGACTCTCCCATTTATCATTATTTTTATGCTGCTAAAAAAATGTAAACAACCAGGGATGGCATATGCAATTTTAGACATTTAGACCAACTAGCTTTTAAAACGTAGTTTGAAAACAAAACTTCCTTATTTTTATAGTGTGTGAAACCGATGGTTTAAGAAATTGAATTTAATGATTTATATTGCCAATAACATAACACAGTTTCCCTGACCAAAATATGTTTAAGAAATATGACAGATTTAAAAAATTTTCAGTTTACAACAAAAAAAATAATACTAGGGTGTACAATAATTACATATGTTCCCAAATCCGTCAGAGAATGTTTAACAAGGAGCTAATGATTGAGAGAAAACCTGGAACAGGAAAAACAAAAAGGCTAAGTTATATACTCAAAGCCAATAAGATAAAGAAGTTTTTGAGTACTCTACAAATCATTTTTGGGTTTGAAGTTGGACTGTGTACAAAATGTTATAATACTTACAGTGTTGGAAAAAATTTGCTGAGGAAGAGATGTCCTTGAGATGGTAGTTTCAGCAGGACAAAGATCCGAATCACTCTTCAAAATTGGCATAGCATTGGTTTGCTGCCAACAAAGTACCTCTTATGGAATGGCCTCCACAGTCACCGGACCTTAACCCAATAGAACACCTTTGGAGAGGAAGCTGGAGGGCTTCAGTCCGAAAAATAAGTGGTTTTCAATTGACAAGGACGATTGCAAAAAAATTAGTTGATTCCATTAGTCGCAGATGCAATGAAGTTGGGAAAAACCAAAGTAGAGCCTCGATATATTAAAATAACATAATTTTTTAACAAAAAATATAAAGATGTGCCTCCAAAAATGTTAGCCTTTTACGCGCTTCTATTATTTTTTCAAGCAAAAATATTGACCATTTACATTGTTAGTCATATAATGTATTAAAATATAAATGAAAAGAAGAATGGTTTTTTTTTCTTATGTTGTATGTCTGATAGACAAAACTGCATATACATTTTTTTTAAAAAACTAAACTTGACTAATAACCATAGATTGAGAAAATGGGACTTAAAATGTCAGCAGTCAAACTGTTTTTTTTTTTTTTTGGTAACACTTTACTGCACAAGTGGAGACAAATTCAAATCTTGCATGACCTTTAGGACTTCCTATATTACAATTTCTCTTCAAAGTCATCAATTCAATAATTGTTGTACTATTGCACCTTTCATAGTTCCAATTGTATCCAGTACAATTGTACCAACCTTGCCAGCCCTGCTAACAAGTGCATTCATTTCGTGTGTCTGTGTGTGTGTGTGTAAAAGGTTAATGTTTTGTTTTGCTTATATTTCATTTTCAGAACCTACTAAAACAGCATAAGAGCACCACAACAAAATTGGCGCTCTCAATTTATCTCCAAATGTATAAAAAAGAAACAAATAAAACTCTCTATTGTATCATCATCATCGTCATACTTGTCGTAGTGTAGTACAATTGAATGATGTTGTTTTATTACGCACACACGTGTTTGCCGTCAAGTTTTATGGTTTGTTTTTGTTATTGCGGCATTTATCACCCAACTCTGGCAAAATCTATACAACCGGGTTTTGTTGTTTGCTTCTTCTTTTGATTTGCATGAGTTTAATAAAAATTGCTGCATAAACAAAAGAGAAGACTATACTGTACCATACAAAGGTTAAAAAGGGAGGGTGATATTAATGAGAGTGTTCTCAAAATAGGCTCTCTTTGTTGTTGGTGTTAATTTAAAGAGCTAGTTAGATAAAGTTGATGGGAAAAACAGCTGATTTAGAGTAAATAATACAAATTATTAAATTTTTTAAATAATGTAGAGGAAATTTAAATTTATTTTTTAAATTTGTAATTAGTAATGTTTTTTAGCCTGTTAATCAAATTTAAAGATTATTGGTTTTATTTTTAAACTTAATCTCTTAAATTATGCCTCTTTTAAATTCAAACTTTATCTCATTTCTCTTTTATTTTGTACATATGTATGCGGCACTATGTGCATATTTCTCTTAAATATATTTATTTGAGTTTATTTCATTTTAAACACTCTTTATCTAAAAACTACGGCGAATTTATCTTTCATATGATTTTCCTGTAGATACTTTTTCTCTCTCTCTCTTTTTTGTGAACAAAAATTCTACGCATTTTTTTCGTGCAAGTTTTTCAACATCTTGGTATTTTTCTTTTCTTTTACATACATTCTATATAATTTTTTTGTTGGAAATTGTTCTACTGATGCATGTTGTTTGGTTTTTCGAACAAGTGCGTAAAAATTTTGAACGGAATTTAAGAAAAATAACGAAATATTTTAAAACAATTTTAATTGCTACAAATTTAATTAAAAATAGAGAATAAAAGGAAAAACAGAAATAAATAAAGTGCTAATTTTTCATGTTTTTCAAAAAGGAAATGAAAAACAGATTTCAATTTTCTTAAAATCTTTAAATGGATGTTTTGAAATGCCGACGGTCGGTCATTTGTATGGAAATATTTTTGAAATTTTAATTTCTTTGCTCTTAATAATTAAATGCTTAATATATGGTTTAAACTTTAACTTTAAAAAAAGGCCATATAGTTAAATTATTTGTTATTGAAGTTATATTCTATTAAATAAATTTACAAAATATAAAGCAAAGGCGCCGGGTAACTAGACTATAAGCTGTAATTTAGTTTAATTTTTTTTCAATTCATATAATTGCTGGTGATGTTAACAACATATTATACATTTTTTTATGGAATTATTAAATTTATTTGATTGACTATAAATGGTTAAAGCTCTATCAGTGACCACAAATTATAACAAATCATAAAATAAATAATTTTCTGAACAGTTTTTATTAAATTAAGAAAATTATAATAATCTTTCTTCCCGTTTTTATATAAAATTTTTTACAATTTCAATTGATACAGATAAATATTGAAATATTTGAATAATTTTTTTATTAAGTTGTTGATGTTTTTATAAAGTTCCAATGTCTCTATAATGTAAATAATTACCTTAATTTAATTAATTGGAAATTCTTTACTTTCACTTTAAAAATTTTTTAATTTCTCAAATCTTTAATCTCCGCCGCTTTTTTTTAATCTATAAAAAAATTATTTTTTTTTTCTAAAAATTTTAATTTTAATCAGTGACATTTGCCGGCTAACAAACTGTATGTGTTAATTGTATGACATTTTAGTGACGCAAAACAAAAATAATTCAAGTTTATGAGTTTAATTGTATTTGAAATCGTTAAACTGGAATTTTTAAAAAATAACAAATACAAAAGCAAAATCATTTTCAAATATTTATTGCAAACCATAAAATCACAATTCTAAATAAATGATGCACTATTCACATGGAATTCGTAACAAATTTCCAGCGGCTTTCAGCTGAATTTTAAAAAGTAGATTTTAACGTTTTTTTTTTTCGAATAAATTTAATTTATTGTAATTATAAGGTTACAAAATGACAAATATTTAGAGGAATATTTAAAATGTTGGCTATGTTTATGTATTTTTGGAAAATGTAAATATTTAAAGTGAAATATTTTAATTCGCCAAGTAAGTAAAATACCTACATATAATTTCATTGTTTTTTGGGAGCAATGATAAAATACACCAAAATACATGTTTATGTAGATTAATTAGCATTTCAGTTTTGCTTTTGATTACTTTGGCCCAAAGTGATTTGTTTTGAGAATCTATAAAAAAATACATCAACAAAACACAATCATTTTATTATTTCAAATTTTCAGTATAGTAAAGTTTTAACCAAAAATATATTCAATAATTTATTGAGTCCGATTTCCATTTTAGCCCTCTTTCCCCTAGTAATCTACATTTGAGTGTAAAACTTCAATATATAACAATTGCATACGTTAAAAAAAACTGACGCCGTAACTTTGCAATCTGTTGTTAAACTTAAGTTAGATTGAACCAATATTCATTTATTGAACTAATAACCATTTATATATTTGCTTTAAGCAACTCTAAGACAATCTAAGTTAACATTTAATTAGAACTACTGATTCCGAAAAGCTTCTCAAATGTGGTGTAAATGCGAATCTGACAAATAAGGCGACTTTAAAATAGTGCTTGCTACTCATAGACTCCAGCGGTCGAACATAATCGCTTATATCAATACGAATGTTAATGAAGTTAATATAAATTATTAAAAACTAAACAAAATTCACAATCAATATCTGAAAGGATTGCATAATATAGTATTATGATCTATATTCCTTGCTCTCTCTATGACGATCACTGTTTTAAACCGATTTTATGATATGTAAATAGCTTAAAGCTTTCTTTTTATCTGTGTTTTTATATGAGTTGAATAACTGAGATTAGGGTATTCAATTAATCGGGGTTCACTTTTTATCGGTTAATCGAGCAAATAATTAATCGAGTCTTAGATTTAATCGGTTAATTTTAAATTATTCGATTAACCGAATAATTTCTATTTTAATTTTAAATTGAAAACAAAAATACGAATTTTGTGTACTTTTTTTATAAAAACAAATAAAACATAACAATTAAAAAAAAATAAAATAAGTAATAGCAAAAAAATAAGGTATCTGAGATCTTTTTTTTATACACATGTGATTTTTTTTAGGATTTTAGTGAGATCTTCTGATATAAGCTTTTAATAAAGAATATAATTGAAATGTTTTCCTTTTAAACGATTTTTTTTATTAGTTTTAATAAAACTTGATTTGGAAAGAACTATCTTACTGATTGAAGCTATTGGAGAAATCAAAAGTAAGGCATGATAAAGAATAACCAATTTTTCATATATTTGAAATCTCCAATTATACCATTGGAGTCCTTTTTGGAGCTTTTTTAGATTGTGAATTCTTTTAATAGTTTCTGATATAAGACTCGTTTCAGTTATGTCTTTAGTTTCATCTATTGTGATGTCGTCCTCCGACTCATTAGGACAAAGTTAATCATAGTACATTACAGAAAAAAGTTCTTCCAAATTCCGTAGTTTCAATTTTTGTGCTATATTTATAAAAAAAACTATTGCTAGAAGTTAATGTTCATGAGTTAAGAATAAAATTTGTGTGCTTAAAACTATATTTCTATATAAAGTGCAAAAAAAAAGAAATTTCGGTTAATCGACACAAATTAATCGGTTTATTTCTTATTTAAAAATCGGCAATTTTATATTATTCGAACAGTTTACCGACCAAAATTAATCGATTAACGGTTAATCGATTGAATACCCCAACTGAGATACGTTGAGACCGTGTATCTGTTCATTGGATGATTTATAAAAGTATCTCAAATGGAGAGTGTTGACGAATATGGTCTTTGAATACTTTACCCAGTATAAACCTGGTAATGACTTGCAATTATTCAATAACTTACTTTTCAATGACTACTAAATACCGTCATAGTCGTATAATGACATATTTATTATTGGTTATATGACTAGAAAATAAGCATTTATTTTATAGTAGTTTGCATGAGCTCAATTTGTTTTAACTGATAATGACTTGTGTGAAACCTAACTATCAATGAGTTATTTAAGTCATTACTTGTAATTAGTTTTAGTGCCATTAAAGTAATGACTTATCTATAAGTGATTGTGGTAAGGTACTAGCCTCCAATGATATTACAATGTTAAAATAATAAGTTAAAATGGTATTGTGTAAGTAGTAAAGAAAGAGCCAGAATGTCAGCATTTTAACTCATTACTTGGTACTTGGTATAATAATTATTATGAGGTGAAATGAATCAATTAATATTGGCACAGATGTCATTAAAAAAACAAATTAAACATTTAACTACTATAAATTTGTTTTAAAACTTATTTTTTATGAGGAAATGTTTCGTTGTGACAAACAAATTTATTTTAAACATTGCCAGTGATCCCAATCGATTTGCAAGGACTGCAGTTATCATGAGGAAACTGGGTTCTATGTTAAAATTATTAAATAATATTAATATTTCAAACTTAGAGAAATATACATAGAGACTAGGCTCTTCGTTTTGTAAAACAAAAACACAACAAAGCATATGTCTGCTGTAACAACAAAATAAATTGACTAACTTGTATTTTGTTGTTGCAAGAGTTAAGTTTTTCACAACAGACTCAGGGTTTTGAAAATTTAAAAATTTTTGCATTAACTCTAATCTTAATATTGAATGTTCAATTTGTTATTTTGTTGGTTTAAAGTAAAAAAGCATATCATGATATTTCATTTGCTTTCAATAGTGGATACAATCTAATAACAAAATCTTAGGAAGTCCGCATATTAATTTTCTTTGGAAATTTTCTTTAAACATTATTATGTTTGGTCAATATGTACAAGACCATCTTATTCCTGATCTCACGTTCAACATATTCACACTTATTGGGATGTGAAATTACAACAATATTATGTATTTCATTTTAAAACTTTTAAAAAACTATTACAGTTTTTTGCAAGGTTGGCTACCGTCTCAAAACGTTAAAAAAGGTAATGGTAACGCTAATTTGGATTATTTCGGTAACGGCGACTTAGCGGTAACGGTATTTTAACTTATTTCGGTAACGTTATTTTAATGATGGCGGTAATTATATATTGAATTAAATTATTAACAAAATTTACAAAAATTTAAAACTAATCTGTCATATATGTATGTTCATTAGAACGTACCTCAAAAATAAATTTCCCCGTACACCCAGTAATATAATTTTTTTTTCCGAGGGTTCGCCTTTTTACATCTTTCGTTATATCTTTTCCATTTACACTTCGGCAAAAAAATATAAACAAATTTTCTTAGCTGCCTTTCAAAAATACTTTATACTTGGTGGTACGCTCTAATATCATTTCATATTTTAAATTTATTTCAAATTAATTTCAAATTAATAATAGAATATCTGTAAGGGTATTTACGATTATATGGGTAACGGTATTTTAGCGCTAATGGTAGCCAACCTTGTTCTTTTGTCGTCTCAAAAACGTGTTGCACCTTTGCTCCAATAGAACTGAATATTTGTTCTATGAGCCCAAAGTAAAACATATTTATTTAAAACTGAGAATCTAACTAAAATAAAATAATGACCGAAATCGGATTACATCAACTTAACTGAGATCAAGTGTCAAACTTTTCAAATGGTCAATTCACAAGGTCTCTTATCAGTCATATTGTTATAATGTCCTAATATATCACGACTCGGCGACTCGGCGACTCGGCTTAACCGACTCTTAGGCATTCGGCGTTAGTCTATGCTGGTTCTTTACGATTACACAATAAACATAGCATAGAAAGTAGTCTTATTTTAGGACATTTTTTGCTTGAAAACCATTGTGAAATATTAGGACATTATGACAATATAACATGATAAGAAACTTTGTGAATTGACCAAATATTTGTGAAAATACTGAGAATATTTTATTTTTAAAACAGAGCTCAATGTGATTTTTTTTTATAAGTTTGTTTATAATGGGTCGATTATGGATGGCAACCGATCTTCAGTTGCGTTGTAAGTTGCCTAAATGATATTACAGATGGCAACTGGCAGCTATCATTTCTGTTGCCAAATTGTCAACCAGAAATTTGTGTTTGCCATGAAGTTCGGCTGCCATCCATAATCGCCTCATAATTTGGGGAAAAATAGTCTGGCGTCTTAAGATATTATTTCAAATGTTAATAACAATTTTATTTATTTGAGTGAATCGAAACACGAATGAAACACTACATGTTGATGCTCAAAGTATCAAAATGATCTCAACTCTTAAGATTTATTTTCGTTTCCCATATGAAATTTATACTTTAGAAACTAATTTTCTAAACTTGTATTAGAATTATTTAATAGAAATATATTATTTTCCATGAAATGTTTTCAAGTATTCCAAATAAAAAAATTTAATTTATAACTTCGTCGCTGAAACCGTTAATATTGGGGTATTTTGTTTAAATTTACAGTATTTATATTCCGATTCCTGATATTCTAAATTTGTTTAATTTATAAGAACATCTACACAAATAGCATTTTACCGAAATCCACCAAGTTAAATGTCTAGCCTTTGCAAAATTATAAAGGTGTTATGAAAACAGTTACAACATTTAATATAAAAAATTCGAATATACATAATAAACCGAAATTTACTGAAAACAAGTTGCAGCCGACGCTGTTAGTTTTAAAAATTTGTTCATGTAATTCTTTTTATGTCCACCACCAAAAAAATGTAGGGTATATTGATTTTATCATTCCGTTTCTAGCACATGGAAATATTCATCGCAAATGCTCGTAAGTATACGCAGAAATATAGTTGTGCATGGTTACTGTAACCATTTCAAGATTTTTAACAATATTATGGTTACAGTAACTATATATATGATTGTGTTAACAATAATATGGTTAATTTACGATTCACATGATTGTATCAACCATATATATGGTTACAGTAAACATGTATATGTTTGTGACAACCATTTATATGATGAAGGACTTACCATATTATGTTGCTCTCGGCTAATGAATATCATAATCTGATAAATAGTTGTCACAAACATATACATGTTTACTGTAACCATATATATGGTTGATACAATCATGTGAATCGTAAATTAACCATATTATTGTTACCACAATCATACAGTCCCTCTGTCTATCTGTTGAAGGCACGGTAGGGCCTACAGGGACTTAGGGGAATGAAGTATTTATCAAATGGTATTGAAAATGAACAAAATCGGTCAAGAAGAACCAGAGTTTTGCACCAAAATATGAGACAACCTCCATATTTGATATTCTTGAAAACATTTTTGAAATTTTCTTTAAATATATTGAAGATAATATATTAAAATACTCTATAATCCAATTACAAAATTACAGTTTGTGTTAAAAAATTAAAAGAATCGGTTCATGATTTCTCCTAGCACCCATACAAATATCCTCCCGGAATATGGATCTATGATACATAAATGTTTATAGAATAGTGGTATCCATAAAATTTGGTATTGAAAATAGGTAAAAATCTGGTAAAAATAAATGTTTCTATATAAAATGAACAAAACTGACACCGATCAGTATTATATTGGTGGTGAGTATATAAGATTCGGCATAGCCGAATACAACACTCTTACTTGTTTGATTTCAATCTCGCCATCAATATTTATTGATCAATTTTTAAAATTTAAGATTGTTGTTTTATAAAGGCGTTCACAAAATATGCTTGTAGCTTTTCATATTTAAACTTAATATTATATCTAAGCATTTATAAATATAACAAATACGAAACAAAGATTTGTATTGAAATATTTAAAAAACTATTTTACCGAATAAAAATACAATTTTATTTTTGTGACGGTCTTAATAATTTGTTTTTATTTAAACATGAATTAATTGAATAATAAATTTCCACTACTCAGAAACTAGGCATAATCTTGTATTTTTTTTTTATCTAACACTATTTAAATAAAAGTATTATTATTTTTCAGAGAAAAAAAAAAAACTAAAGAAATTAAAAATATTTCCCAAAAAAATAATTTAGCAAACAATGGAAATTTTATTATTTCCAACAAAATTTGCACAGTATTTCAAAAGGGGCGGAGCTGATTATTATGATTTATAAAAGAACGCAATTTGTTGAAATGGTTTATGAGTAAAAACGATAAGGCCTTTCACAAATACACTACAAGGTCTAACAAACTAAAAAAGTTTTAAACAAATTGTGACATTTTCTCTAGAAAAATGAGTCACAAAGTGGAATTTTTTGTATTATAGAATAATGTGTTAGAAGTTGATAAGAGTTTTTCTTAAAATTTAAGAAATATTCTGTGGAAAAAGTGTTTTAAAAACTGAGAGATTTTCTAAAGAAAAAGTGTTTCACAGAAAATGTATCTCACAAACTGAGGAATATCCCATTGAAAATGTGTCTCACTAATAGATTTTCTATAGAAAATGTGCTTTACCAACAGAGAAATTGTCTATAAAAAATGTGACTCCCAAACTGTGGAGTATAAATTACTTTGGTCATGTATTATATGTCTCTTTAAATATATATAAAATAAATATGTATTTGTTACATTAAGTCTCGAGTTATCGTTTTTCGTAACGATATACTTCCAATTAATATAATTTTTGTATGAGAACTGTTAGATATTGAGATATTGAGAAAATGGCACTAAATGTTTGATCGTTTATTTCCAAAATTCGCCGTAAGTCCATAGCACAGTTTTCAAGCAATATATTTATTTAATTTACATTTATTTTATTATAACGATCACGTTTTTATTAATTATTTATTTACACGCGTTTAATTTGATCAACATTTTTCATTATGCGATGACTCCTAAAACCTGTAAGGATTGAATAAAAACAGTTTTATATTGATATTTATGAAAAAAGTAGGTAGAAATCGGCCTGAAACCTGAGTTTAGTTGTTGTTTAACCCTAAATACAAACCTTGTTTAACTTCTTAATAAGCAGGTGGTTAAGTTAACACCTTCTCTTCCGAACGTCAATAAACTAAAAATGTCCCTGAGTTTTTTAACTCCATTGTAATGTATGCTAAGAAAAAAACAATACTGCAAGTTAAAACTGCTAAAATGCATTCTTACTAAAATCATAAACATTTTCACTAATTCTAAGAATTCTTTCAAAACATCGTCTTCGTTTATTGTCGTCTGTCAATTGCAACATTTTATGATGATTCTTTGATTTTGCTAAAATTTTTTCAGTAATGTCCGTCTAACCGTACATACTTACTTTATAGTTCTTCTACCTGAAAATCCACAAAGATTTCACCTTTATACTTACTTCCTCCGCCTACTCGTAACCACCTCCTTTTACCTTTACACTTTCTCTTAGAAATGTCAACGCAGTATGCAAAAAAAAAAATTTTAAATTTTGTGTTAAACGAAAAACAATTCAATTGCCGCTTTACAGCCGGATTAGGCAACATAACGTTGTTCGTTAATCCATTAAGAAGGTAATCCGTTAGTTAATCCCTCTTTCTCTCTATTCTATACGTATACGCAAAAACCAGACAGCAAATGTTGAACGTTGATTCCGTTGGCTTTTGTTGCAAAAATAATTAAATCCGTATATTGTTAGTGTCAAGCTAAAATTCAAAAACCAGACTGAAAATCCAACAAATGTTGCAAATTTAAAGTCGATTTTAAGTAGGAACAAGTAAACAGAAACCAACGTTGACTTTTTGTGGCAGCGATTTGTTGTTTAAAACTAATTTAACTTTAATGTTGTAATAGATTTGAAGTGACTTTCATAGGCGATACAATAAACAGATTAATTTTAGTGGCAAAATATTTTATAAAAGCAAATTTTTTAAAATGTATTCAAATCATCGAAAACTTGTCTCCTAAATTTCTTTCTACATTTATTTATCTTTTGAATAGAGAAAATTTAGAGAACGCTTTCGTAGAGCAAATTTCCGTGTGAAATATGTCTTTAAATAGAGAATATTCACATATGAATCATGTTTCTTACATAGAGATATTTTCTATAAAAAATGTGTCTCTTAAACAGAGAAATTTTCCATAGAAAATGAGCCACTAAACAGAGAAATTTTCTATAGAAAATGTGTTTCTTAAACAGAGAAATTTTCTATAGAAAATGTGTCTCTTAAACAGAGAAACTTTCTATAGAAAATGCGTCTCTTAAACAGAGAAATTTTCTATAGAAAATGTGTCTCCTAAACAGACAAATTTTCTATACAAAATGTGTCTCTTAAACAGAGAAATTTTCAAAAGAAAATGTGTCTTTTAAACAGAGAAATTTTCAAAAGAAAATGTGTCTCTTAAACAGAGAAATTTTCTTAAATTTTCTTAAACAGAGAAATTTTCTATAGAAATGTGTCTCTTAAACAGAGAAATTTTCTATAGAAAATGTGTCTCTTAAACAGAGAAATTTTCTATAGAAAATGTGTCTCTTGAACGGAGAAATTTTCTATAGAAAATGTCTCTTAAACAGAGAAATTTTCTATAGAAAATGTGTTTCTTAAACAGAGAAATTTTCTATGGAAAATGTGTCTCTTAAACAGAGAAATTTTCTATAGGAAATGTGTCTCTTAAACAGAGAAATTTTATATAGAAAATGTGTCTCTTAAACAGAGAAATTTTCTATAGAAAATGTGAGTCCTAAACACACAAATTTTCTATAGAAAATGTGTCTCCTAAATAGAGAAATTTTCTATAGAAAATGTGTCTCCTAAATAGAGAAATTTTCTATAGAAAATGTGTCTCTTAAACAGAGAAATTTTCTATAGAAAATGTGTCTCCTAAAAACAGAAATTTTCTATAGAAAATATGTCTGCTAATACCGAGAAGTTTTCCATAGAAAATATGTCTCTTATACTTAGAAGTTTTCTATTGAAAATATTTTTATAAAGTAGAGCAAATATCTGTCTCAAACAGAGACATTTTCTATGAAAAATATGCCCCTTAAACAGAGAGAAAATGCCTTGTAATCTTTGTATATTTTGTTCTCTATTGATCCTCATGTCATTATTTTCCTTTTTTAACCATTATTTATTTAGCCACAGGTTTTACACACACAAAACTCTCCTCTTACTTACCTCAAAACCTGTATCCACCTACCAATTGAAATTTCTGCAATATTCAATTAACAAATATTTTTTTTTTTTGAATGTCCTCGAAATGAAATGAACGTACTATTTTTTTTTGCACAGTAAACCATATTCTAAAGAAGAAAAGTGCACATCATAAAAGGATTATAGGGTGTTAACTGTCAGTTTTACGAAAGCAACAATAACATTAACAAACCGTCTTAACATCCTTAAGGTTTGAGTTTGTTGTACAACAAAATCACCAAGATCCTGTTCAACCTCAAATACAAAAATTACTGCACATTTATTGCAAAATTTTCAAATGGAAGATTTAGTTTTTCGTAGAAAAACATTTCAGCACAGTCATGTTTGAAACGATTTTCTTCTGCATGCAGTTTTTCCCTTTTAATCCGGAAAACTCATGCGTCAGCATTTAAGTACATTCTAAAAGTGTATTATGTATTTTTTAATATTTAAAATGCTCATTTCTTTGTTCCTCTGTCTGTATTTCGTTGGTTCGATCTTTAGATTTGTTGTGTGTTCGCAGGATTTTGGCCTTATAATTGTGGTGTCTTGTCGACAAAATAATCATTAGTTATAAAATTAAATTTGGTGTTGTTTTTGTTAGCGGTGGGCTGGTGCCCGGTTTAAGGTGTTTGTTTACATAAAATACGCTCTGGTGAAATTTTTATGTTCATCTCATTTCGTAGGAATTTCGTACGTTTTTGTCTTTCTTGTTGTTGTTTTTTTTTTTTTTTTGTGAAAGATTGATGATTCCCTGCTTAAGGTCAATGTCATAATAAACATGACTTGTAAAATTAAGGATTTCTGTTTCAACACCATACAGACACCAAACTACAATGTAAGTATTTGTGTTGTTTTACGTTAAAGTAAAATATGGTTTGGTTTGACTTTAAACACCAGCAAATATAATAAAATATTACGCAAAAATTTGTTATCACAGATTTAAGAAATAAATTAAATGGGAATTTTCACAATGTTGTGGATAAATTTACAAAAAATATGTTTGAACTTACCTTTTGAGTTGGGAAATATGCATTTTAAACATTCAATATGAGAATTTTATTATGATTGAGTACTTTACCTGTAATGACAATAAAAATGGAGAAATAAATTTTAAAGTTAATAATTTTGAAATAAAATCTGTGGTATAATTTATGGTTTAAATAAGTAAATTTAACAAAATATTAATATAGTTGGTATAAATAGATATATACTGATTTATACTTAAGTAGTAAATGAGCTAGTGTTTAGATACATACAGTGAAAGCTATATTATTACCTAACAGTGTTAAATAGATAATATGGCTTAAAACGAGAAAATCTCCACAGAAAACATGACTTCTATAATGGAAATAATTGAAAAAATTTTCAATAGAAAATATGTATGCTAAACAGAGAAATTTTCAATAGAAAACGACAATGCTAAATAGAGAAATTTTCGATACAACACATGACTTCTAAACAAAGATATTTTCGATTGAAAATATGTCTGCTAAACAAAGAAATTTTCTATAAAAAATTTGTCTGTGAAACAGTGAAATTTTATTTATAAAATATGTTTAGAAATTTTGTCTAGAGAGAATATGTCTCTTACGCAGAGAAATTTTCTCTAGAAAAGTGTTTCTTATTCTGAGAAATTATAAATAGAAATTATATTTCTAAAACATAGATATTTTCTCTAGAAAATACGTCTCTGAAACAGTGAAATTTTCTGTAGAAATAATGTTTGCTAACAGAGAAATTTTCGATAAAAAACATGACTGCTAAACATAGAAATTTTCGTTTGAAAATATGTCTGCTAAACAGAGAAATTTTTTATTAAAAATATGTCTGTGAAGCAGTGTAATTTTATCTAGAAAATTAGTCTCTTTCGGAGAGAAATTTTCTCTAGGAAATATGTCTCTTATGCAGAGAAATTTTCTCTAGAAAATATGTCACTTATGCATAAAAATTTTCTCTGGAAAATATGTCTCTTATGCAGAGAAATTTTCTCTATAAAATATGTCTCTTAGGAGAGAAAATATGTCTCTTATGCATAGAAATATTCTCTAGAAAATATGTCTCTCACGGAGTTAAATTTTCTTTAGAAAAGTGTTGCTTATGCTAAGAAATTTTCTTTAGAAAATATGTCTGTTATGCAGAGAAATATTCTCTAGAAAATATGTCTCTTATGCAGAGAAATTTTCTGTAGAAAATATGTCTCTTATGTAGAGAAATTTTCTGTAGAAAATATGTCTCTTATGCATAAAAATTTTCTCTGGAAAATATGTCTCTTATGCAAAGAAATTTTCTCTATAAAATATGTCTCTTAGGAGAGAAAATATGTCTCTTATGCATAGAAATATTCTCTAGAAAATATGTCTCTCACGGAGTTAAATTTTCTTTAGAAAAGTGTTGCTTATGCTAAGAAATTTTCTTTAGAAAATATGTCTGTTATGCAGAGAAATATTCTCTAGAAAATATGTCTCTTAGGCAAAGAAATTTTCTATAGAAAATTGTATTTTATGCAGAGAAATTTTTTCTAGAAAAGTGTCTCCTATGCAGAGAAATTTTCTCTAGAAAATATGTCTCTTATGCAGAGAAATTTTCTCTAGAAAATATGTCTCTTATGCAGAGAAATATTCTCTAGGAAGTATGTCTCTTATGCAGAGAAATATTCTCTAGGAAATATGTCTCTTATGCAGAGAAATTTTCTCTAGAAAATATGTCTCTTATGCAGAGAAATTTTCTCTAGAAAATATGTCTCTTATGCAGAGAAATATTCTCTAGGAAGTATGTCTCTTATGCAGAGAAATATTCTCTAGGAAATATCTCTCTTATGCATAGAAATTTTCTCTAGAAAATATGTCTCTTATGCAGAGAAAACTTCTATAGAGAATATGTCTTATGCAGATAACCAGCGTTGCCAATTTAGCGTTTTTCGCGCTAGATTTAGCGCTTTTTGATAACCCAAAAGTCGCATTTTTTCCTCCTAGCGCTTTTTTTGAAAAAGGCGCTAAATCAGCGCGTTTTTTTCCTTATTTCGTTTTGATTTGAAAAAATGGAAAATCATCTTTAAAATTATGCTAGTGAAACAATAAAGAAAGACGGAATCATTTTGGATAGAAGAACTCTGCATAAAATTTCATTAAATAAAATTCCGTTTGTTAAACGTTCAGCATTTGTTATTAATTTGTTATGCTTTCCATGTTTTAAAGCAAAAGACGATAATGTGATGATTTATTTAAAAATAAAATTAAGAAATGCTTATTTAATTAGTTTATATAAAATATGAACTTAAAATGAAAGATTCATGTTATGAATACTATGTAATATCACTTCCAAAATTACTTCAAATCATCAGAAATGTTGGACAGTCAAAATTTCTGTGATTTCATAAAATGTTGCTTTTGGGCAAATCTGAATGTTTCCCTACATCCAAAAAATCTTAACGCGTATTTTATTCAATCAGCAATTTTCAGTGAATTTTCAAAATTTCTTTTAGCAACCCTAAACTTAAATTAGAATATCAAATATGTAACTGTAATATTTAACTAAAAAATAATATTTTAATGTAAAATCTACTATTTGTTGTAGAATTAAGACACCAAATAGTTGAATTTAATATAATTTTTAGTAATTTTGTATGTAAATGTAATTTTTAGCGCTTTTTAGCGCGTTTTGACAGTATGGACGACGCGTTTTGGTTAAAAATAGTTGACAACGCTGCAGATAAATGTTGATTCTGAAACATAGAATGTGCCTCTTACATATTGAAATTTTAGCATTAAGTACATTTTAATATTATATTATTTAGTATGAATATGCAAATGACCATTAAAATACCGCAAATTTTTATTTAATATTTTATAAATTGTTTTTCGATCTACTTGACATATGATTTATCTACTTAAATTAAACCACTTAAAATGTCCTTTTTAACGTTAATCTCCATATCCACACATATATCATACACACACACACACACAGGACAATAATCCTTAACATATGCAACCAAATGTTTTTAACAACAAAATGTATAAAACACTTTATTTTAAATCTTCAATAAAATGTTGACAAAAGAAAACATTTACAATAAACCAAATTTAAGTGCCAACTTTGACTTTCAAGCGAAGCCTGAAGAAAGGATGTAAAAACAAAGTCAAGTAGATCGAAAAACAATAGATCAAATAGATTTAGTCACACTCTGTTTTTAGTACATTGAATTACCATACAGCACACATACACATTTGTATGGTTGACCAAATTTTGTTTCTTGGAAAATTCTTTAGGGGAATTATATCAAACTGCTTAAGCAGCACCACATGCAAATGAGCTCACAATTTGTGGCGATGGAGAAAGAACAACAAATATGTTTTGGATTAAAATAAACCGAAAACCAAAAATGAATTTGAAATTATAAATTTTAACTCAAATACGTATGTAAGTATTGCTGGTGCCTTTCATTTTCATTTAAATAATTTACATACATTGTTACTGCATTCCCAAAATAAATAATTATTTTTACATGTGTTTCAAATGTGTGTTTAAAATGTCCGAATCCCCCAAAAAACAGAAATACTCGTCCAAAGAAATTATAATAATAAAAACACTAAAAGTCATTTCAAATTATATTAAAATGGCATTTAACTTATTTACTCATTTAAATTTATGAATCAACCAACATATTTTGAAAAAGAATTTTTTTGCTTTTTGGATGTGATTAATTTCTCGTGTTTTAAATTAAAAAAAAAAAAAACGAAGAAATATAAATTAATTTTCAAAATATATTTCTGCTTATTAAAATTCAAAAAATATATTTATTCATATTTTGCGTGGGTTGCATTTTTTATTATTTATTTTTATTTTTTCAAAAAGTATTTATTAGTCGCTCTTTTTCGTTTTATTTTAAAATAATTTGTTGTATATACATAAAATAAATACTTGGTTCATTATTTGTTTGATTCATTTGATTTTTATACCGACATAAAACTGATACATCATTTCATTATTATTATTTTTATTTTATTTTATTATTAATATATTAAATTTTGTTTTGTTTTGTTAATAATTTAATATAAATTTTTTCATTTCATATTCACTACATACCAATAATTCTTTATTATTTGGTCTTTTGATTTTATTCCATTCATTTTTATTTATGATGACCACCCACATTATTTTTGTGAGTTTGGTATTTATAAGATCGTTGTCATATTTAAACCTTATTTGACGTTATAATAGCCGTAGTCATATTAATAATAATTTAATAATAAAAAAAATAATAATAATACTTTTTGTTTATTTTACTGTTCGCTTGTTTGTCTGTTGGCTTGATTTAAATACGGTGATTTGTCAAAAGGTTATGAAATGTTTATTATTATCAATGAAATGAAATTAAATGCAAAATAGCTTGGAATATATTAAAAAGTCTGTTTAATAAATTAACATTTATGTATATTGTTGCTAGAGTACACAAACTAAATAGAATGTGGCCGAGGATTAAATATTAGAATGGAAAGGTTTTCAAATGAAACTCGTATCTTCTTTTCAGTCATATTAAAGTGATCGATCATCGGATTGAAGTGTGTCTCGAAACTTATTTTCAACCGTTATGCCACACACTAAGTTAGTTTAACTAACAAAATACACTGCTGGATAAAATAATAGTTGTAAGAGTTAATCATATTAATATTGAGTGTTTCCGAGAAATTTTCTATAGAAAATGTGTGTCTGATACATAGAAATTTTCTATAGAAAATTTGTCTCTGAAGTAGAGAAATTTTCTATAAAAAATGTGTCTCTGAAGCAGAGAAATTTTCTATAGAAAATGTGTCTGTGAAGCAGAGAAATTTTCCATAGAAAATGTGTCTCTGAAGCAGAGAAATTTTCTAGAGAAAATATGTCTCTGAAATAGAGAAATTTTTTATAGAAAATGTGTCTCTGAAATAGAGAAATTTTTTATAGAAAATGTGTCTCTGAAACAGAGAAATTTTCTATAGAAAATGTGTCTCTGAAACAGAGAAATTTTCTATAGAAAATGTGTCTCAGAAGCAGAGAAATTTTCTATAGAAAATGTGTCTCTGAAGCAGAGAAATTTTCTATAGAAAATGTGTCTCTGAAGCAGAGAAATTTTCTATAGAAAATGTGTCTCTGAAGCAGAGAAATTTTCCATAGAAAATGTGTCTCTGAAGCAGAGAAATTTTCTATAGAAAATGTGTCTCTGAAGCAGAGAAATTTTCTATAGAAAATGTGTCTCTGAAGCAGAGAAATTTTCTATAGAAAATGTGTCTCTGAAGCAGAGAAATTTTCCATAGAAAATGTGTCTCTCAACCGGAAAATTTTTTTATAGAAAATGTGTCTCTGAAGCAGAGACATTTTCCATATAAAATGTATCTCCGAAGGATAGAAATTTTCTATAGAAAATGTGTCTCTGAAGCAGAGAAATTTTCCATAGAAAATGTGTCTCTCAACCGGAAAATTTTTTTATAGAAAATGTGTCTCTGAAGCAGAGACATTTTCCATATAAAATGTATCTCCGAAGGATAGAAATTTTCTATAGAAAATGTGTCTCAGAAGCAGAGAAATTTTCTATAGAAAATGTGTCTCTGAAGCAGAGAAATTTTCTATAGAAAATGTGTCTGTGAAGCAGAGAAATTTTCTATAGAAAATGTGTCTGTGAAACAGAGAAATTTTCTATAGAAAATGAGTCTCTGAAGCAGAGAAATTTTCTATAGAAAATGTGTCTCTGAAGCAGAGAAATTTTCTATAGAAAATGTGTCTCTGAAGCAGAGAAATTTTCTATAGAAAATGTGTCTCTGAAGCAGAGAAATTTTCTATAGAAAATGTGTCTCTGAAGCAGAGAAATTTTCTATAGAAAATGTGTCTCTGAAGCAGAGAAATTTTCTATAGAAAATGTGTCTCTGAAGCAGAGAAATTTTCTATAGAAAATGTGTCTCTGAAGCAGAGAAATTTTCTATAGAAAATGTGTCTCTGAAGCAGAGAAATTTTCTATAGAAAATGAGTCTCTGAAGCAGAGAAATTTTCTATATAAAATGTATCTCTGAAGCAGAGAAATTTTCTATAGAAAATGTGTCTCTGAAGCAGAGAAATTTTCTATAGAAAATGTGTCTCTGAAGCAGAGAAATTTTCTATAGAAAATGTGTCTCTGAAGCAGAGAAATTTTCTATAGAAAATGTGTCTGTCAAGCAGAGAAATTTTCTATATAAAATGTATCTCTGAAGCAGAGAAATTTTCTATATAAAATGTATCTCTGGAGCAGAGAAATTTTCTGTAGAAAATGTGATTGTCAAGCAGAGAAATTTTCTATATAAAATGTATCTCTGAAGCAGAGAAATTTTCTATAGAAAATGTGTCTCTGAAGCAGAGAAATTTTCTATAGAAAATATATCTCTTAAGCAGTGAAATTTTATATACCATTTTTCAGATAACTTTTTCTTTATTGAGCAGCAAGTGATGAGAAATGCTTTTATCGAGCAGCAAGTGATGATAAATGTTTGAAAGTATTCATTTCTCCATCCCTGGTCTACACTTAAAGTTTTGTGATTAATCCCAACCGTATATATCCCCCTTTTCTAAATATGTATTCTTAACCAAAATTCAAATTTTGTCTTACTAATTGCAGGCAATACATCATTTTAATGTGTCAATGCAAACAACAGCCTTAACTACTTCAAAAATATTCCCCATTTAGATAAAAATCAACAGGTTGTTTTAATAAAACAAAATAAATTTTAATATATTACGATAAAGCTGTACATTCATTATAAATATTCAAAATATTGTTTTCAAATACCCTAGATTTTTGTAATCAAAATCTAAATAATCAAGTAGAAAATATTTATTAATGTATAACACAACCAGTCAATATGTCTAGACACAAGTCAATAGAATCTGAGACTCTCATTACAGCAAAATTACAGTAAAACTTGCTTGATTACAAATAAGAATATAAGTATGTTTGTTAAAAGCTGGGGGTAAAGAATATTTCGTTATAGTATTTTTAACAAATAAAGTAAGAAATATCAGGTCATGTATGGTATGTTACTTATCAAAAAAAAAAAAAAAACTAAAAAAATCCAAACGCATATATTGTGTACAATTACATGGTTTCATATTCCTACAAATCCTGAACGTATAAAATATTTTTTTTTCATTCTATTTTATATTTTCTTTCTATTTGTTATTTTTTTTTTTGCTGGCCCAACACTAATGAACTAGCAAATATGGCGACATATTTAAAAAGAAAAAAAATAAATAAATTGGAAAAGAAAAAAACACAAAAAAAACTAAATAAAGTTTGTATAGAATTATCGCAACGAAAAAATCGTTATAATAATCTATATGTACTCATATACTACATAAATCAACAGTGGGTGACAAAAATTAAACATACATTAACTTTAAACTAAAATAAACTCATTAGAATACACTTTTCTCTCCACACTACACTATTAAAGAAAATTTAATGAATCATCTATGTAAATATAAATGATTGGAGGACAAAATTTGAAACAAATTTTTCCAAAACGTAATGAAAATCTTCTATTAATCACCAGCAAATAATATTGGATATATGTTGTATGAAAATTTTGTAAAGATTACCACATTCATGTAAATAGTTACTGTGACTATAATATTGTTAAAAATGTTGAAATGGTTACAGTAATTATGCACAACTATATTTTTTCTGCGTGTACTCTAATAAGGAACTGAAAATTACTAGAGGGCACAACTGAAAATCCACACGCATCCTATTACGTTATACATTATGATCAGATGAGTTAAACGTAGTACTTCTGATGGACCACAAATAAGACTTTTAATTAAAGAAAACGATTTCATACAATGAATGATTTAGAAGCAGTGGATTGCAAATCTTTTGTTGCCCTTGTGAACAATTTCATAGGAAATCGGATGGCTGAAAATTACAAGATTTAGAAAAGTACATTATCTGCATAGTCATTTAGACAAGTTTCCTAAAAGTCTGGGATCGTATAGCAAAGAACAAGGATAACGCTTTCATCAATATTTAAAACTGATGAAAGATAGGTACTGCTGAAAATACAAATTTTAGTTAATGTTGGAAATAATATTTTCACGAATTTGCAATTGCGATTTGAATTTAACGGTCTGTAATGACTGCCTGCAGCATTCATCATGTTTATAAACACGTCCATCAGTAGAAGCTTCTACTTATCAACAAAGTTGATAGCATGCGGTTATTAGCATTGTTTGTAAGTATGACAACACTAAATGTTTAAACTGCTAACATTGACATCGAAAGCTCTAGAATTCGAACATATTAGTTTGTCCGTTATGAGCATTGTAGAAGATTCCGGGAGCTCGAAATTCATTTTTGAGATATGGTTTCATCGGCAAAGTTTCTTGGAATGACCCATAGAACAAGAATCTCGATGCGTCTTTGTGCATTTTTTCGGCCCCCTACTATTTGACCCAACCTAGTATACATACATATTTCCAAAAGCTTCTTTTAAACACGATCCATGTAGTAAAACAAAGTAAGTCGTCTCAAAGCTGCTCTTTAATTTTGTCACTCACTTTACAAAGTACATACATACATCCATACTTATAACAGTAAGTTTGTTTATATGTCTCTTTATATGTTTGTCTGCATGTGTATCGGTGTGTGTGTGTGTATGTATAGACAAATAATCAAATACAAATAACAAATATTGTATAAAATGGAGAAAATAAATTTATGTGCATTTCCGTTTTTTGTTTTTCCTTCCTTCCGTTTAAGTAAATAACAAATATTATCGCACAAACCGCAGCTTTATGTGTGTGTTTTTTTTTTATAAAAATTCTTTGCTGTTGTTGTTTATTCTTCATAATGTTGTTGGTTAAATTGTACAATTGTATGTCTGTATGTAAAAGTATTTGAACTACTACTACTACTGGTTGTATGTTTAGAAAATAACTATCAACTAAAGAAAATAACCTCTTTGTGTGTAAGAGTATGAAAGGGAAAAAATATAAATAAAAACTATAAAAAGAAGTAAAAACTAAAAAAAAAAAACTTTGTTGGCCACAAGTCTATCAAATGCAATGCCAACAAAACTTAGAAAACATTTAAACAAACAAAAATAACAAAAAAATAAAAAATAAAAACAACAAATAACATTCATTCATAATACAAACATTTAACATGAACAATTTTTTTTTATGTTTAAATAACGCAAGAAAATTAAATAATATTTAATGAAGGAATAATTGAATGAATGTTGGAAAACACACACACATACATAGATACATAAATAAATAAATATGTACATATGTATATGCATGTATTTAGTGCAACATAAACCAAACATTGATAAGCCAACCAAACCAAACCAAGCAGTCCAGCCAAACCAACCAACGAACCATTGACAAATAAACCCTGGACATCCTGTAAATATATATGTATATTAGGTTGGCTCCGCATGTTTGGAGGAATATTAAGCTATTGATGTTCCCAATTAAAATGAAAGTTTAGCTTGTTTGAGGAAACCAATTCTAGTCATCAATTCTGGCATCAGTATTTGGTGAACTGAATCAAATATGAAAAACATATGAAATATTGGTATCATGCGAGAGTTATCCAAAAAGGAGCTTTCAATGCAAACTTGTGATTGTCGAAAAATATTAAAATTTTTTTTATTTTTGTTATAGTTTTTTTAAATTTTATTTGATTGAAATTATTACAACCATAGATAAATACACATAGATCGGAAACTTTCCTGTCAAAGACCTAACTCAGTTGTCAAAAACCTAAGTGGTGAGAATGTATTAGTAAAAAAAACTATGTGAAAACAAAAACAACACTCGTATGTGTAAAATTTTTTAGTAATTTTTTTGTTTGAGTTTTTTTCTAGTTTCCGCTCTATGTATATTTTCTCTATGATTACAACAATTTACAAAAAAAAAAAATTATTTTTATAGTTCTAATAACTAGTGATGGAATTTGAAACCTTTTCGGGAACCCTTCCATTATGGTTTTTATAGTGATTTTTGTTACTTTGTTCGAACAGGTTGTCCATCTCCATTTAAAATCTACCACACTTTTGGACACCTTTTTGTGCTCTTCAATTCTCTTTTAACAAGATCCCAATATCTCTCCACTGGCCTTAGCTGCAGGCAGTTTGGAGAATTTGTCTCTCTTGGTACAAATACCACATCATTGGTCTTGTACCACTCAAGACCTTTCTTACCATAGTGGCAGAGGCCAAATCATCCCAAAAATAAGTGGACGCATTAAGAAGTCTTATGAATGGAAGCAGCCTTTTTTGTAAACATTCCTTGATGTAAATTTCGGTATTTATAGAGCACTTTATAACAAATGTTTGGCTTTTTTGCCGCAACTGTATATTGCTTGCCATACCAAGAACTTTTTGGAAAATTTTGTCTGCTTTTGGGTCCTAAACTTTTTTTCAACATTCCCTCGAGTATCAGCAACATCAAAATTTTGACCCGGAAGCTTCAAAAAATCTGCCAGAACATTGGTTTCGTCAACCATTATGCAGCAGGAATATTTTTGTTATAAAATTTGACTTCAATTTCCGTGCTCTGTTTTTGGCCTCTAAATTTTTGGCAGCGTTCCTGGAACTTTTTGAGCCTTGCATGTTTTTGAACCTGCATTGGCTTTAACTTTTCGTACCAAATAGTCCGAGCATTGAGCTAACCGAGCTGCTTTCCTACCGGATGTGTTGGGAGCTCTTTTGAAAATGCTTTTTATTTTTATGGCTTAATAAACTTCAAGTGAACCATTCCTTCTACATGAACCAGGTTTTCTATCAACGGACAAGTTCTCCCGGTACTGTTGAATAACATTGGAAACAGTTTGACGGCAGTCCTTTGATTGTTTGACTATTATAAATTCATTCAAAATATTGACCATTGTTTGTATGCCCTTTCCTATATTTCTGGCAACATATGCTTTCCGTGCCAAAAGAAAAGCTCATCTTTTGAGGCCACGAACAGTTCAGAAGGAAGCGTGTTCCAGAGAGAGCGTTCTGCATCGATCGATACAAATAGAAGTCGAATGGGGCAAGGTATGGACTATAGAGCGGGTGAAGCAGAACTTCCGAATCACTTCTCTCTAAATAGTTTTTAACAGGTATTGCTACATGTCGAGCGTTGTCATGATGGAATATTACGGGTTCATGTCTGACCGCATATTCTGGGCGTTTGTCAACCAATTTACTCTTCAAACGAATCAGTTTCGTTTCGGTACAGCTTCCCTGTGATGGTCTGGCCAAAGTAGCTTATTATAGAGCTAATACTGAGCATTATCTTATCGCCATAGATATTTGGTTTTCGTGTCGATTCGGCTGATTGGCCGGGCTTCTCATACGATCTCTTACGCTTCGCATTATCGTAATCGATCCAGTCTTTATTGAAATGATTCGGTGCAAAACTGATTTTCTTTTAAAGCATTTCGGACATGCAAAATCCTTCAAGGTCTCTCGGCTTTAATTCGTATGGTACCCAAGTTTACTACTTTGGATGAATCCTGCTGCTGGCAAACGTTTTGAAATTCCTGCTTGAGTAGTTCCCACACGCAGAAAAAATATAGTTGTGCATGGTTACAGTAACCACTTCAACATGTGTACATGTTTACTGTAACCATTTCAACATTTTTAACAATATTATTGTCACAGTAACTATATATATGATTTTGGTAACAATAATATGGTTAATTTACGATTCACATGATTGTATCAACCATATATATGTTTACAGTAAACATATATATGTGTGTGACAACCATTTATATAAATGGTTACTGCAACCATGCAAACTATATTTTTTTTTCTGCGTGCAATGATATTACTAGCTCTTGTTGAGTTTGACAACAAACTTCATGGAGTAATGCCTCCAATTCAAGATCTTTGTCTTCCGTGGCAAAATCACCACATCTGAACCGAACAAACCAACTCTCGCACGTTGACACCGATGGAACACATTCACCATAAGCTTTGGTTAGCAATCGGTGTGCTTCAGCGGTACTTTCTTTCAAATTAAAGAAGTAAAGTAAAACTTCCCGCTTATGACGCTTTGTTGGCGCAAAGTTCGAAAATTTCCAAGCAAAAATACTTTGTTGTTTACACTCTAATGTTTAATAACTAAATAAGAATAAATGACAGATATGTACTCTTCAAAATGACATATAAGTTATTAAAAACAAGAACCGCGTTCAAAAGATTCGCCATCTAATGTAAATCCCCAATTTTTAAGTAAATTCTTGCAAAAAATTACAAAAGTTCGAATATTTTTGGATTGATACGATTATTCTAGTTAAAGCACTGAAAGCGTCTTTCAAACACCTTTTGCATGATAGCAATATTTCATATGTTTCCTTTGTGGGAAATATGGAAAAAGTCATAAAAACCTTGAAACATTGGACATTTTTAGATTTTGAATCAGCTCACTAAATACTGAACCCAGAACAAAAACTTTTTTGGGGCCTCCCTAATATATTTTCATATAAGTATATTTATACTTGTGAGTCGAATTGTTTGCATTTTCAAAAAATTATTAATTTAGAATTTCCAAAGTTATTGTTGTTTGCTGTTGTTTTTGTGTGTTTTCAATGATTTGCAAATAAACAGTTTGTTTTTGTTGGGTTGTGTTGTGTTATTTTCATTTTTGGTAGCGCCATGGCGCAACAATGTCCATGTTTATAAACTCTTTACCACTTCTGTTTCGATATCTTGGTTGTCTTCATGCCACCATATAGTTGCCACAGCCAGTAGTAGTACAGTAATGTTTATCGCTCGATATTGGTTTAGAGCTCAACTGAGTAGCGTCATAATGAGTTGAGTTGATTGTATGGCAAACACAACAATTTGTTGTTTCTTTCCTTCGTCTGTTTGTTTGTTTATTTGTTTTATTATAAATTTTTTTCGGTTCTGCTGTTAAACTCGTAGTTATTTATACTTGTATCTAAACAATACAATTTCATGTTTCGTTTAATTTGTATCATTTACAAATTATTTTAAAATGTTTATTTACATTTCAATATAATTTTTGTTGTTTTGTTATAGTTTTTGATTTGTACATGATTTTTGGTTTATAATTTTTTCTTACGCTAAAGTTTCTTCCAAATGCGCAAAAACTATTTATAAAAATGAGTAAAATTATTTGTGAATTTGTAACAGTTTTTGATTCTTAAGAAATGACTAGATTGTTTTAATACATCTATCTATATACATATGTATGTATTTCCCCTTCCTCGACTCATTCGTGCAATAAGTTTAGATTTAAGAGATTTCCCAAGATTTAATAAGTAAAATTAAATTTAATGCAAAACCAGGATTACAAAATTGTTTTTGCATTAGGCTTGGTGCCGATTTTTATAAAATTTAAATCCCGTGCTACAAAATTGACATTATTGTTTGAATACCGCTTAAGGATCCTTTTTCTATAGTGTCATGATGCCAGATCAGGCCAGAAATATAAAGGCACTCTGTGATGTTTTAAGAAAGGTAAAAGCCGTTTTTGTAGCTCTCTGTAATGTATATTTCTGTGTTTATCGTGCCTGATATCACAAATGATTGACTTCTTTTGCCACATCTGCAAATGGCTTGTCACTCAAGAAACTTCTTGGGGAATTTTGTGTGTTTTTTTCAGCCACTTTCTGAATTTTAAACGACTTTAACCCATCATTAGCTTTGGCTTGGTGCACAAAAGAATCGGAGCATTTGACTTCACGAGCTGCTTTTCTTCCTAAAGTTAATAGCTTTACTAATATCTGTTAGACCTTTTTTTCATGATCCAGGGCCTTCTTTCAATGTTTAATGGCTTTTGAGACAGTGCACAGTGGGACCGAATCAAAATTTTTTGGAAATAAATCTGGCATTTGTAAACGGCTGCTCCGATCCGATTAAAATTTGACGTGACCGTAGCCAACTACAATTCGAGTTTAATTTATTAAAATGGACCCTACAAATGCTCAAGGCGCGGTGCTATGGTTGCTCAAAATAGGGTACCTTCGTAATGTAAAATTTTTAAACACGTGCCATTTTCTTGTTTCCCATCCGATTTCAAAGATTTATATATTTTTGGAAAGTGCTCGGCCATGTTATAAGAGATAAATAGCTTGCCTGTGCTATTTATCTCTTACAGATTCCGTGTTATACGCATTTCAAAATTGAAAATTTTAAAATTTTGCCACATCTTGGTCCACTTTTTTAAAAATATAGGAAGTATTTTTGAAGCGAATGAACTTAAATTTATTTGTAAGTTAGACAACTATATATATACAATAACATGCAAAAGATTTCAGAGCAATATCAATTACGGATCCAAAAATAATCGATTTTCAATTTAAAAACTCAAAAATAGTAGATTTGTGCTATTTTTTAGGCGAAAAGGTGACTTAACTCTTTTTTTATTTAAAAAAAACTTTCTTTAAGGACATATAACTATAAGATATCTTTACGGGGAACAGTCTTCGAATATGTCGACCCTACGCTTTCCAGAATTTGACCTATTTTTCATCAAAATTTCATGTTTCATTGAGCCACATGTTCTAAAATCCCAAAGCTGGGATCAGAAAACGGAAAGCAGTTTTGGAAACCCTGATGTGATTAATATTTATTTCCAAAGTATTTTCCCAGCCCCAAAGAAAATGTGGATCCTATGGGCAAAATTGTAAAAAATAAAATTTTTGGGATTTTCGCACCAAAATTTGGGAATTTTTATTACACTTTGTTATTCAGAATAAAATATTTAAAAAACGTTGAAAATTTCATTGATTTTTGTTAATAAATAAAGATTTTATTATATTACATATTTATTGAGCTTCTAAAACTAAAATTTGTATCAAAATGTTGATAGGATTTCAAATATTAGGAACTATTTAATCCACATATTTCCGAACTATTTTTTTTTTTTTTTAAATCGTTTGAATTAGGACGATTTTTTATTCTATGTCCAGTTTTGATGAGAATCGGATTTCTAGAAAAAAGCTTTTAGATCGAAGATTCAGTAGCACAAATATGGGAATTTCGAAATTCTCATATCCGTATATAATATGACAATAGAAAACAGCTCCAGCTCACCAAATACAAAAGAAAATGTCAAAATGGTTGTGGTTTGAAAAGAGGGAGAAATAACAGGTGGCGCAAAAGTAATCCTCCTATCAGAAAATGCTATAAATTTTGCAGATTATTGGTCAGATAAATAGTCAGCAATATTCCGCGTTCTGGAGCAGTCTAGCGTAACATTGTTTATTAACGTGTATTTCGCATGTGTTTACTACACAAATGTCAAAACAGAAGTGACATTAGGGGCCGCGCAAAATTTATAGCATTTTCTGATAGGAGAATTACTTTTGCGCAACCTGTTATATATCACACCTATTTGAAATTTTTAATTTTTCTCTCAAACCTCAACCATTGAAAGGTTGTAGATCGTCAATATAAACATACAGTTCGATATTAATTATTTGACAACTGTCATTTATTTCATATCTGTAATAATCTGTGCCAAATAATATCGAAACCAGAAGAGCATAGGTTCAAATATTAATTTTTTTTATCGAAAATTTTTTGTTTCGTTCCGAATACTAACAAGTAAAAAGAATTTGGTAAAATAACATGAAAATAAAAAAGACAAGTAAGAGAGCTATATTCGGCTGTGCCGAATCTTATATACCCTTCACTAAATTATACTTTAAAATAAAATTTAAAAATTTTTTTTGCGAAATTGTATTTTAAAAGTTTTTTCCAATTTTTTTTAAAAAAATTTTTTAATTTAATTTTTTTTTTTTAATTTATTAGTGAAAAAAATTTATGACAAAAAAATATTTTTTGTGAAAAAAATTCGGGTTAAAAAATATTTTTCCCGATTTTGATCCATTGTAGGTTCAACTTACTTACTTATATACATCGTTGCAATGGACTTTGAAATATCTATCATAAGATATCCATATTGTCTATATTTATGACTTAGTAGTCGAGATATAGATCAAAAATAGGCCAAAAATAGAGGTTGTCTCAAATTTTTGCTCATATCTCCATTATTTATTGACGAATTTTGCTGATTTTAAATAGGAAACTTCTCGAAAGCATGTCTGAGAGAATTATTGAAGATTTGGATCCCGAAGATATCTGGGGTCTTCAGAAAATTGATTTCAACAGACGGACAGACAGACAGACGACCATTGCTAAATCGACTCCGCTATCTATAAGGATCCAGAATATATATACTTTTTTTTATAGGGTGGGAAAATTATATTGTAGAATTACAAACGGAATGACAAACTTACATATACCCTTCTCACGAAGGTGAAGGGTATAAAAAATCGTGATTGAATTTGTTCATGCAAAGCACTGCTGTTTGACTAAATAATAAGGTCAAAAGCCAAAGTTCCTCATCTTTGTTTCAGCAGATTTGACAGATTTATATCTCTCTGTATTTCTTTAAAAATTCAGTCTGGTTTTTACTTAAATTATCTAAAAAGAAGATTAAAGTTTTCAAATATAATTTAAATCCTTTATCGATTTATTACAAACAACAACATCCTTTAAATTCCAAGCCTGCTTAAATATTTCAACTTCCATTTGTATTAAACCGAAACAGAAATAAACAAAAACCAAAATAAATATGTATTTCCAAATGACATTGCAAAAAATATTGTATTTAAAACAAAATTATACGGCAGCAACAACAACAACAAATTGTTACAAGAAACTAAATACTCAGACACTTTTTTGTTTGTTGTTATTGTTATTGTTGTCTTTTATTATAAATGTTGGGTGTCGCGACGACGGCCATCAAAAATTTAACCTAAAACTGACAAATTCATGACAACAGCCTCAAAAAAAAAAAAACGAAATAAAAAAAAAAATCAGCAACGGCAGCAGCAATAATGACAGCAACATTAAACACATACACATTGTACCACTAAGCGCCCCCTATTGGCTGAAACATGAAAACAGTGGAAATAAAACAAAATCATGTCTGCAGTTGTACGACGAGTATAAATGCTGTGCTAACTACCAACAACTTTGTAAAATGCCTGCAAAATGACAGCTAGTCTGTCTGTCAGACCTCCCCCCTTCTACCGGTTTTAGTCTAGTAGAAATATTTTCCACAATGATTTTCCATAAACATGGAATTTGATAAATATTCTGTAGTTTATTTTGAAAAATAACTATGTACATGGAGAAAACACACTCACATAGATAGTAGACATACAGACGGAAGGACGGACAGACAGACAACGTAACAATATATAACGATTAAATATTGCTAAAACTCTGCTCAACTCTCGACTCGTCTGCGGATGATTAGACTAAAAAGTGAAAGAGTCAGTCACTCATATACATACATACAGGACCTGCACACTCACTTATACACACAGCTAGCAGATATATATGAGTAGTCAGTTTGCTGGAGGGAACAAGTGAATGAGTGAGTGAGAGTTTTTAGTCGTTCAAGTCATATTTTTTTAGGTGTCAAAATAGGGATCAACAGTCAATAAAATTGCGTTTGACATGTCAAATCACTCTCTAACACACGTTTGCATATAAATTCACATGACACACGAAGGATGTCGGAGAGAATGTGTAACACAAGATTATTTTTATATGTTTGAACATGTGAAAATCAACAACAACACAATATAATACAGCAACAATTCTGTCTGATGTCTAGTCATTTATATATAGTATATATCAATTTTGTGTTGTAGTTGTATGTATGTACATACATATTTCAAACTCGGTGAAAATCTGCTGTTGTCATGATGACTTTTGAAAATTTGTCAACATACAAACAAACAAACACTGACATTCTAAACGCCAATCAAACATTTAATAACTCTCTGTTGGAGTATTAAAGGATTTCTAAATAAAATACAACAACTACAACAGCAGTAAATAAAAAATAAAAAAATATTGTATGTTCCAACAACAAATTATTTCAAGGTCATTTAAAGTAGATTTATTAAAAAAAATTGTTTTGGATTTTTGAGAAATTTTATTTCTGTTGCTGACATTTTATGGAGGCAGCCAGCCAGTCAGTCAGGCACAAGTTTAAATGTCAAACATTAATTTCACACGAAATTTTAAGTGATTTGCAATAAATTTAACAATTTATGATGATATTTGTTTCAATAGAAATAAAAATAAGGAAATAAAATGTTATATTTATGTAAGAGAATGTAGAAAGTTTGATTTAATCTGTTGATTTTAAGAGAACCGTAAATTTATCTAATAATGTAACATTGATATGTTTATTCAAATAGCTATTAAGACGTTAAATCTCAAGAACATGTTGGCCAATTAAAATCGCCAAATCGAGAAATTACGCGACCGGTAAACTTTTCATGCTACAACTGAATAGTTTGGCTCGTGGTGCCGACATACCTAAACCATAAATGGATCTAATGTGATGAAGATTAAAATTTTATTAAAGTATTAACTTTTTTAACATTACTATTATTATTATTATTATACTAGCTGACCCGACAGACGTAGTCCTGTCCAAATTAGAACAAATTTTTGTGTTCAATTTGAGAAGCTATTTGAAATGTGTAAAAATATTCATATAGGTTTGGGGCATAGGGTAACATAGAGACGAGACGTAATTGTCAAAAACCTAAGTCTGTTGTCAAAAACCTAACTCTTGCAACAACAAAATACATGCTAGTCAATGTATTTTGTTGTTGTATCAGACATGTGATTTGTTGTATTTTTGTTTGACAAATCGGAGTGTCTCGTCTCTATGTATAATTCTCTATGGTTTGGGGTATGTTTGATTACATTTGATTTGAAAATATGTACATATAATGAATTTTATGGTGTTCTATTTACATTTTGATTGAAAGATCATTGTTCAGGTAAGAGATACTATTTTTCGATTGCTTAGTTGTGATATAATAATTTCGTTCATTGCAAAGACTATAATACACGACATTTTTTGTTTTGTTGTCTACCTCGTAATCAAATAATCCTGATGGTGTTCCGACACGGGAACCGGCGACATAGAATTAACCAAGCGAGAAGCATGGATTTTCATAAATCTTGCAACGTTTAGTCTTATGCATCCAAAGAGTTTTTATGCGCAATTGTACACTCATCCCAAACGATCAGTTTGATTTGCTGCAAAACTTTGGCCATCGCACTGTCTTGGAAATGTAGCATGTTGGATTTTCATTGATTTGCCAATTCAATGGCAACCTGAGTGCTGAATGAGTACTCAAGTTGCCTTCCAACAACGCAGCTGCTATTCCTGATTCTGCTAGCGTATCGTTGCCAAAATCAACTTGATCAAAAAGTGTTTCTAGTTCCACCGGGAGCGTTCAAAAATAATCCCTCCAGTTCCATTTTTCACAAAAGTATCGTACTCATATTTTTGTTGTCGATTCACCAGTGGAACGTTTGTTCGATCTGATTCCCTCAAGGCATCGAAATGATATTGTTTTTCGCATCACAACTCTTGATTAAATGCGTTGTGCATCGGCTAATGTCTTGTTCGACAAGTACATGTCCTCCTCAATAAATATCAAAGTCTCGTTGTAAATTTCTTTGTTAGTTACAAATTTGGATTTGATTTTCTAATATGCCTCTGATGCATTCCACAAATCAGACGCTTTGGATGGGAAGCATGTTGATATAATTATCGAAAACAATGTTCGTATTTGATGAGAATTTGACGAAAGCACAACATCTCCGAGGGTGTATTCGCAATGAATGTAATTCTCGCAAGCGTTGCCACGCTTCTCTATACGTGTCACACAATTCACCATTAATAGTTCGTAAATCTTGGAATGATATTGGGCTACGAATGTAGACTAATAGCAAATGCAAAAAGAAACACTCATCGTTTCTTGGATGGACTTTGTAAATCCGATCTAATGCATCGGTGGAAAATAAATAAGGGAAACCTGGAACTGGATTTCTTTGTTTCCTCCGTTGAAATTTGTTGACGATTGATTCTAAGTACAATTCGGAGTATGGCAGCGTTCGGGCAAATGGTCAATGTTGTAGATGGCGGTCGGTCAACTCTTTGTAATACATTCTCCTCAGTAAAGTTCACTATTTAACCATTTTCCAGATGTACGGCTAAATGAACAAAAGTTTGATGTCTTTCATGAATGGCAAATGAAAAAGTATGCTAAATTGCTTCCTTACTGCTAACATTGCCGCTCATTTTGAATTGAGTGACTTCATCGTTGGAATTCTCCACACTAACTTAGCCATGTCGCTGCCTTTGGTTACATATTTGCAGATGTATTTCATAAGTGAATCAAAAAAAGTGATCGTGGTTAATTTTTCTTTCAGTAAATACTAAAATTTAATTACTACGAACATTAAAAAAAATTAGTCATATCGGTTTTAGATAAATCGATTTTAGATAAATCGATAAAGTGTTCGTCAAAGTGAGCGTGCACAATTTTTCTTTCTGTAAAAAGTTGGACTAAATATTTTTTTTCCGATTTTCACCAATTGTAGGTCCGTCGGAAAGTTCAGTTTGTCTAGTTTCTCACACAAATAGGAAAAAAATCAAATTGCATCCCACTAAGCGACCAAACGGCTCTTAAAGGAAAAGCTTTATTTTGAGCAAAAAGTTTTTGATTTTGAAATGAAAGCACAAGGCCAGGCTATTCATTAATATTTTAATGGGTGCTTCAAAAGTTACTCATTATTTTTATTAAATAGACAACATAGTCATTTGCAATGAATTGTTATTTTATACTGAATCATAAAGTACACAGGATAGGCTTATGTATTGAATAGCACATCTGGCAAATGGACTCCAAAGCTTTGCTGGCAAATATTTGGTATCATTTTGCATAAATTATGCAGCTTTAAATTTCCTCCTTGGTAATCTTTTTGGCATGACCTTTTAAAAAGGAAGTCAATGGTGTTAAATCCATCGATCAAGGGACAATTCTGATCATCTGAACAAGAGAGTACCAGGAAATGTTTCATGAAGTAATTGAATTTTTCACTGGCTCTGACTTATTGAAACCACATGTAGTCCATATCAATATCATTCAATTTAGGTAGACAGAACTCTGATATCATATCATGATATCGAACACCAGTAACAGTCACTTGTTTATAAGCCTTAGTACCAATCAGTGACTGAAGTATAAATGCTATAATTTACCTTTTACTATTACGAACATAAAGGCAAGTTGTAATAATGGCCCTTAAACTGTCAACTTTCAAACCGAATTATTATTTTTTGGTTGGCAACACTTTGTTGCACAAATCAACAAAGTGTTTGTTGCACATCAAGATTTAATTTAGAAACTTTGAGGGAATAAATCCATACACAACTGATAATGTTACAATCTTAATCCTTTCACTGCTGAGTTTAAAGAACAATTTATTAAATATCTGAGACTTTCCATGCAAATACGAAGTCTCAATATATATCTATTTTTGAAAATTACTTTATTGGGTGTCCAAATACTCTCCATAAGGTAAAAGTGTATTGATCTTTATGGATGTATTTGATTAAATTTATAAAGCACTTTCCCAACTCCTAATGAGTTAATGGGAATTTTTTTTAAGTATGAGAATAAAATTGAATCATTGGAATCCAATTCAAGGTTGCCAAGTAGATGCTCTATCAATTCGATATTTTGAATTTTCAATAAGTAACATCTTTGGTTCGACCTGTGAGAGTTTGCATTATCATGATCTATATTAAATTGGCCTTTGCTCTAATGATTCTTTGTCGAAATGTTGGGGTTAAATTAATGTTGCTCAAACTGCTATGGTAGGATTTAGTTCATCTTTAAAGACCTTTACAGTCGTTTGATGTTTAGTTACGAAATCATAGTAATTGATCCCTGATTCTTTACCTTTCTCAATCCTGTGAAAATCGGTTGGGTCCTATTCAATCGTTATAAAATTTTAATAATGATACAGGCTACCGTCCTGCTTGTTATATATTATTTAGTTTCAATTATTTATTATTTAAATATTTTTTACCAATAAATAAATGATGTTCTATAATAAACAATAAAAACTAAAAATTACAATTTAAAATCTGTCAAACTTTTCGCAAAAGATTTATGGAATAAAAAAAAACCTAAGAAAAACTTTATGTGTCTTTAAATTTTAAAGAATCTATATAAATTGTATTTAAATTAAAAACAATCATACATGCAAACAAGAAAATACCATTTTATAACAAAAAATTAAAAAAAAAACTTTACTGTTTTATTAATTTATTTTTTACAAATAAATAAATAAAAAGCAATGAAGTGAAATTTATGTCATACGCATAAAACAAATAACAATTTTTATTTTGTGTTCTACTACAACAACATCAACTACTACTACAACAACATAAAATGTTGTAAAAATTTTATAAATATTTCAGTTTTTTTTTTTTGAAATATTAAAAACATTTTTTGTAAACCAGATAACACATACACATTTTGTAAAAATTAACACAAAAAAAAAAACACAATTGGTTTGTTAATATAATTGTGAGTAGTGTAATGTTGTTGATGTTGTATTATTATTTAACAAAGAAAAAAAAAATAAAATAATGTCGATGTTGTAGTTATTGTTAAAAACATAACACACAAGTCGTTGTTGTTGCAGTTGCTGCTATAAATGTTTTTTTAAAGCTAATAAATTTTTTGTTTTTTTTATATTTACTTATTTTTTTTATCGCTAAAATATTTATTTTTTTAAACAGCAGCCCACCTTCTATCTCCTTATGAACTGGCATCTCCCTTGCCCTTCTACTCCTCTGGAAAATTATGAACACGCAATATTTTGGCGTACTTGTCTATAAGTTTTCAGTACATTTCCTTTGTTTGGTTTGATTTCTATTTATTTGTATTTTAGTTTTGTGAATATTTATTTAGTTTTTTTAATAAAATTATTAAAAGATTTGTTTTCTTTTATGTTTTAAAAAACATAGATCAGTGATCGGCTCTCGTAGCCACCAGGGTCGAAACAATATCCGAACTTCATAAAAATGATTAAATAAGAAACAAACATCAAAATAAATAGCTGGTCAGATTACAACAGAGAAATGAAGTAGATATCATGTTATTATTACTCATGTTCTCTTTGTACCGACCACTTTTCCTGTCAGTATATAATGCTTTATAATGTTAATAAAGGGTGTTTTTATAGAGGCGGAGAACTTTAAGTTGGCAGCACTGTTTTCTGTGACAATTCTCGGTTGTTTTGAGGTCAAACAAACTCATCGGCCATTACGTACATAATCGTACATCAGAGCGATTAATTCGAGAAACTATGGATCGCAATACGTTTACTCTTAACGATATTACGCATCCCGAAAGACGCAGTACAGTGCGCACAGAACAAGAGATTGATGAAGATCCAAATGTGTCAATTCGTCATTGTGCTCAGCAATTAAACTTGTGTCCATCCACTTTATGGAAAAGTTTGCACACAAACCAAGTGCTTACAAGATTCAACTTGTACATGAATTGAAGCCTAACGATCATCGATCACGCCGTACATTTGGTAAATGGAACGAAGGAAACATCGCTATTGAATAAGATGATATGGACACCAACGACATGTGGGCATGGTCATCTCACGGGGAGATGATGTGAACTGGCCATCGTGCAATTTAACTTTTTCTTGTGAAATTCATGCTGATTTATGCGCCAGAGTTAAGGAAAATGGTAGGAAGCTCTTAATGAAATACCCTTTATTACAAGCCAAGCTAGAACAATAACATAAGATTTTTTTATTACTAAAAATTTAAAAAGTTCTTCATTATAAAAACCGGCTAACCGATACATAAACAAATCGACTTTACCGATCGGGTTTTCAACTAGAAAAATACCGGTCTCGGTCTCTAGTCCTATTGAAAACAAATTTTGTATGAATCATCATATTCAAGAGTTTAAAATATACATATTTACTATCATTTACTTAGCAATAGGCCCCTTGTAGCCAACTAGCGCCCTAATAGCGTTGACATGTGTTGAGGAATATAAAAAAACAACACATACAAGAATGAGACACTTGACTCAAATTTATATAAATTATAAATAAATCGACACTTTTAAATACAACTTATGTCTTTAATTATTTTGTCATAAATTATTTTTCAACGATTATTTCAATTTTAATACCTAACGTTAATTAGCAGCCATAAACAAATGCCAAAAAACTCCAACATACATTCCACATGCATAGGTATAGAGTAAAACACTAACGTTACGTTCTAGTTGTTAATAAAATATTAAATATAAATAAATAAATACATAAATTAATTTAGTTGTATTTCTTATACTCTCGATACACATTTTCATCACAGTCATAAATCTTAAAATTGCAAACATTTTTATTTTCTATATAAATCTTATGAAAACTAAAATATCAAAAGATAGATAAACAGCAAAATCAAATTTAATTTTGTTACTAATAAAAAAAAAGTGCTTTTTTGTTCGCAAAATATTGTGATTGTTGCCATTATAATTGTGATTAATTTCCAGTAAAATTGTAACACATAAAAATCAAATAAGATACAAATAAAAATAAAAGAAAATGAATTATAACGTGTGTTAGAAATAATAAAACGCTGCGCTTGAACTGCTGGAAAAAATGCGAAAATTGAAAATTGTAAATAAAATATTACAGTCAGCTCTATTAAATAGAAATAATTCATGTTACCAACGATAACAGGCAGCGGCGGCAGCAAGAAAAGTGGTTCAATAATAAATAAAAAAAATAAAATATCATTTAATGGATTTAAAAGCAGGGAAGGTAAAGAACGTTTGTATGTATGAATGAACAAACGAACGAACAGGCGAGCGTTTGAATGTACAAATGAACCATTAACACTCTCAAAAGTCTTAAAATACTTGCGATATAAATCTATAAATATTGACAGCAGGGATGAACATTTTTTCCCCGAAGAAAAGTTATTTTTGGAAATATTTTTTTTTTTAGACAGATTTTTATATAAGTATGTAAATGCAAATTAGTCATTTCTTTTAGAAATGATTGTAAGTGTTTTTTTAAAGAAAGAAATAAATACCTTTTTAAAAATAATATATTTGAGATTATAAGTAGTAGATTTAAATAATGGCGATATATTGAAAGAAAAACAATCACCATAGTAGTTACTTTTTTGATTTTGAAGTTAACATATACTTTTTCACCAGACAAGGAAATTCTGAATTCTAATTGATAACCTACGAGTATATTGTTACGAATTTGCAATAACGATTTGAATTTAATGGTTTGTAACGACTGTCTGCAGCAATCATCATGTTTATAAACACGTGCATCAGTAAAAGCTTCTACTTATCAACAATGTTGATAGCATGCGGTTATTAGCATTGTTTGTAAGTATGGCAACACTAAATGTTTAAGCTGCTAACATTAACATCGAATGTTCTAGAATTCGAATGTACTAGTTTGTCCGTTAAGATCATTGTAAAAGATTTACGAAAGATGGCGTGTGTATAAATAGTGTCAGAGGTTGCGGTCGTGAGTGAAGATGATCATTGGCGCTGTTAGAGTTAACATCAATTGTCGTGTATATTTGAGTTTGTACATTACAAATTGTGTGTGCATTTCTGAGAATTGTTAAGCGTGTAAATAGACACTGTTGTTGTACATTTTAAATAAATGCAAATTAGTCATTTCTTTTAGAAATGATTGTAAGTATTTTTTAAAGAAAGAAATAAATACCTTTTTAAAAATAATATATTTGAGATTATAGTAGATTTAAATAATGGCGATATATTGGAGAAATATGGGAAAACTTGAAATCATATAGACTTTCAAAGAAAAACAATCACCATATTAGTATAAATATTATTTTGATCTTGAACAATATGTAGTTAACATACACTTTTTCACCAGACAAGGAAATTCTGAATTCTGATTGGTAACATATGAGTATATTGTTACGAATTTGCAATAACGGCATTGTTTGTAAGTATGGCTACACTAAATGTTTATGCTGCTAACATTAACATCGAAAGCTCTAGAATTCGAATGTACTTGTTTGTCCGTTAATATCATTGTGGAAGATTTACGAAAGATGGCGTGTGTATAAATAGTGTCAGAGGTTGCGGTCGTAAGTGGAGTTGATCATTGGCGCTGTTAGAGTTAACATTAACTGTCGTGTACATTTGAGTTTGTACATTATAAAGTGTGTGTGCATTTCTGAGAATTGTTAAGCATGTAAATAGACACTGATTGACTATTTCAACAGTTGTTGCTGTACATTTTAAATAAATAAAGTGTTGTTACAATTTTTAACTAATAAACTGCTTTTATTTGTAATCAAAAGTATCCGATTTATTTAAAGAAAATAAACCAACGTTTTAAAAAGGTTAAAACGTTACAATATACATCATTTCAATATGACTGTAAATAATTGTAGTGAATTTAACCCTCTAACAGGTTTTGGGCCCCAGTGCTGTATTAAACATTTTTTCGCTTTAAGACAGTGAAAACTGTCTTTAGACAAAATTTTTTTACATTTGTTATACTTCCCAATATATTCTGACAAGTTGTTTGTCAGCTATGAGCACTCAATTGCAAAAAGTCAACAAATTAGCTTAAAAAATTATTTCACAAATTTAACTATTAAAAAAAACAACATTTAGATAAAATGATCAACTTCCAAATTTTACGGTGGGTAGATAACATATTATATTTGCGTTTTATAATGTATTTAAAGTGAAAAAAATAAAAATTTTGATTTTAAAACAAAATGAAGGCCTTCTCAAGACGGCCTTGCCGGTTTTTGTGTACAAAAATCTTACCCTCTCTTACATTGTTGTTTCCACCTTTTGTTCATAAAACACTATTGTTTGCTTATGGTTCTATTATTTACATCCTTTTACTTTACTATTGTGTTAAAAATGGATATTACTAAACGTCCTTATACGAAAAATACCAATTTTAAGCAAATGTCTTATAAACTATTTCTCGAGTTCTTCGATTCAATAGAGTTCTGTAGACAGCACAGCTGAAAGTTTTGATAGCGATGACAGTGTTGCTGATTCCACTTATGTTGCAAGTGTTCGTGCTTTGTGATTCAAACGGTTTTGCCTACCGTTTTGAAATCTACAATTGGTCCGGAGATAATATAATTTTGCCTCTTATACCGGACATTGGATTATTTTAGAAAACGTTTACACATCAAAGCCGCTGTGAGTCACTTACGAGCCAGAGGAATTTATGGGCACAATGAGAGGTACTATTTTTGTTTGTCATATTTCTTGTTGATCATGATTGCTTTTGTGTAATGTATGATAGAAAGTAAAAAAAAATCATCGAAATTATTTGAGAATACAATGATCGCATTGGGGGAGTAGATCTTATGGTTCGATACCATAACTGAGCTAAAACTCGCAATATTATGATTAGGTTGTTCTACCATTTTGTAGACATGGTCTCTACAAATGCATTAATTTTATACAAACGTCTGCTCCAATGCTTCCAAAGATTTTAAAAGTTGAGTGTCATTTTAACCCTATAAGCGTTAATTTCCATTTTTACGCTGTTATTATAAATACTAGACTTCATGTTATATTTGTCTTAAGTTTTAACAAAATCGGCCCAAAAATATATAACATTTCGCTATATTTCCATTAGAAATTCCAAATATTGAAAAATTTGACCATTGACCTTCACGATTTTGGGTTTAACGTTTTTCAGTTTTAGTAAAACTTTCAGCAAAACCTTATCTGGACTATAATATTCTGAATAGGTTCTACTTAAAATTCATAACAGTAAGGAAATTGAGCTCATTCGCCAAAAATATGACCAAATAATGTGTGTTTCTCGAAAATTGCTAAATTTAAATCACAGGTACGGAAAAACTAAAGGAGATATTTTCATATTTTTATTCTCTATTATATATTCTCAATAAATCCCAATGTGATGATCAAAAAATTCTGAAATTTGTTTGACAAAATTTTTAAAAATTTGAAAATGGGGCTTTGAAACTGTCGTTAAAAATAATTTATTTTTTTGGACACATCTGCGTATAGGTTAACGGTATCATACGAAGCCATAAACGCATATACAGGTAAATATGGATATATTTTAAGTAAGAATGAGCTTTTATTTTAATATTTCTTAAAATATGTTAATTTCGTTCCTACATTTCTTGTTCTATTGGCCTGAGACACGTTAATGGTTGGGGAATTTTTATTAACTTTAACATTTTCCAATTTCTGTTTTTTATGTCTCATTAGAACTATAATTTCGCACACATTTCTATTCTTTTAAATTTAATTTCAAAAGTAATTTTTTAATGGCAAAATTTTTACAAAAACTGAACAAATTGTAGTTTTTCCCCTTGCATAAAAACCGATTTATCTAAAATTTATTCAGGAGGTTTTCTACCAGGATGTTTTCTACTGGGGAATGAGACTGGCAAAAATCTAACTTTCGTTTATTAAGGTCCACCCTAATATACATATACTACTTACATGTGTATGTTAACTCATTTAGTTCAAGAGATATTTAGGTTTATTAATTTATTTTTTTACTTTGCTCGATCTTTTTTTCGTTTTTTAGATATGGCGGGCCTACGGAGGGTCGAAATTGTTTCGTTTTTTAAATATCAGCTTTATTTTTGATAAAATTTGCTAACAACTATCTGGTTCCTATTATCCAAAGTTGAAACATTTATAAAGGGCCGTATTTTTTACGTTTTTTCCCAAAAAGATCGGTATATTTTTTCTTTTATAGAAACAATTTTCTTCAAGACTATATACAAGTTTTATATGATCCAAAAAGGGAACTTAATGCAAAAGTGTGTAAAGTAAATTTTGCCTCACTTAAGCGGACTAGTACCCCCCAGATATATCAAATAGACCAATTAAAAAAATAATAAAAATCAGGTTTGAGTAAAAAATTCAGAAAACCTCAAGCACCGATCATATAAAAAGCTCCATATTTGTATAACCCTGTTTGTTATTTAAACACAAAGTATTTTTACTATCACTAAGTAAATAACGTAAAATTGGGCACTTTTCTAAAAAAAACTACATTTTTGGAACACATTTTCCCCATTTAGCAATTTGGTATTTGAAAAAAATAATGGCAACAATTGTACTACAATTTCTTTATGAACATTTATATCTATATTAATTTAAAATTTTGTTTTTATATATTTCACCGTCGAAACTTTACATTAATTAAAATTTTATGTTTTTCTTCATGGAAAATCAAGATATTATAATTTGTTTTTCAGTTTTTTAAGGTAAATGATGACCGAAAAATGTATAAAATTATTTAATTTCACTAAAATATCAATATTTAAGTGCTAAGGTTTTCACCAATACCAAATAAATATATAAAAAGCTTATATTTACTCTTCAGAATCTCAACAAACCTTGCCCCTTTCAACAATTTTAAACTTTTCTCATATATTGCATTCAAAATGTGTTATACCTACCAAGTTTTCATTTAAGTCAATATTCGTTTGAAGTCATAAGTTAAATTTAATATATGAGTAATGTACATAGTTTTCGTAGATCATCTTAAGAACAGAGGGGCCACCCACTGGCCCGAAGCTGAACAACTGCAAATCAACTGAAAAACACCTCAGCTGCAACTTTGTGAAATTTAGTTACGATGTCTTCAATAGTTTCCGAGACACCGAGTTATTATTGTCCGGCTTGACAGACCATACTTTCTTACTTGTTTTCTTGTGTAATTTTTATGGATTTAAAATCTATTGAATTTAAGCACTTAATTGAGTGAAATTTTTTATTTCAAAAATTAAGAATGTTTACAGGATTATGTAAGAAATTGCAAAGTCAAATGTTTCGTTTAATGCCATAAGTTTTTACTGCAGCTACTGCACTTAAATTGTTTGGAGAACTAGACAATTTTTCGATTAGTATGTATTGTTACAAAATTAAATATTTTTCAAAATCACATTAAAATATAGTCCCTAAATCCTATAATCAGTCCTCATCTGGCATAACAGATGTCGGGTTGCAACAAGGGTCTCAATACCTTAATGATCTGCATAAACAATAACATCTCCGACATATAAGGAGATCAAATTATGGATTTAAAATACATATTTAGAAATTTCGAGTGATTTTTGTCCAGTTCCAACATTTATATAAAGTTTAATTAACAACATTTATAGTAAAGTTTACTTTGAAAATTATAAATGTTACTATAAAAATTTCCTATAAAATAATCAGGTTTTTCGGATAAACTTTATTACTAAAGTACTATGTAAGTAGTAGGTACAATGAAACATCCCTTTTCTACACAGATGGTAGGTACTAAACTAGTAAAAACATGAAATGGAAGCTGTAAAGTTCTTAGTTACAAAAAAAAAAAACAAAGGTGGTGTTAGTAAACGGGCCACAATATTGCACTCATACAAAAAGATAGACAAAACAAGGGGATATTTTTGTTACTGCCACTACTATTTACAACTTTTTGGGTTTCGTTCGCAGCGAATACAAGTTTAAACCACGTTCCATGTTGTTGCTTGAATGTAAATAAACGAATCCATATAGTATATTTAGTGTTAACAATTTGATTTATTGCCGACCTTGTTACATTAAGGCTTTACAGCCATCTATCTATTTCACTTTTTCTCGGCCATGGCGATAACAACAACAACAACAGCAGCAACAACAACAGCAAGAATAACAACGAAATGGAAAAAAGCACGAAAAGTAAAAACAAACTACTTGTACTGCTATACAGCTTATTTGCCATCACAAATACTACATACTATAGTACGTAGTACTGTTTGCATTATGCTGTTGTTTTTATAGTTGTTGTGTCGTGGATGGATGTTGATAATGATGATGGCTGCTGTTTTTACAATTGTTGTTGTTGTTGTTACTGTGAATTTGAGTTATGAAAAACTAGGGGGGGAAATCCAAACAACCGAACATACATGAAAAGCAACAACATAAAAATTCTCTTAAAGTTTAGCCAAGCATAACATTACTGCTAGAGTTGAAAAGAGATGGCATGATTCATTGTTATGTATAGGGGAAAGGAGAAAACATATGTTTAGCAGAGAGAAAGTTAAAGCTCTTGTTGTTGCTCTAATTGTGTGTGCATTGTTTTTGTTGTTTTCTGTTTAAGGGAGTTTAACATTAATCATGTATAAGAAGACATCGGCTCATATCATTCATTCACTCTTTACAGTTTGTTGTTGCAAAAGTTTGACATTTACAGGAAGGAAACAACACAAAACCTATAATAATAAATTTCCCCTTTTTCGCGCAGTAATATTTCCCCTTATTGGTGTTCTGTTTGAAAGTGTGCAGAAAATTAGGGGAAATTATAGCATATAACCGAATTTCTCCCTTTTTAAGGGACATAAATATAAATTTTATAAAATACTAAATATGTACTTTATTTATAATTTAATTAAAATTTGTGCATTTTTTTTTTAAATAAGTTAAAATGTTATTTCCTTTTTTTATGTAATAGTTTTCCCCATTCTTTTAAGTTGCTTTATTTGTTTTTTGCAACTATTATTGTAGCAATTTTAATTGTAATTTAGCCTGTCATTTGCGGTTTGGTTTCGTTCCGTTTTATATATTTTTTTAATTCTTATTATTATTTTTTTTTATAATTATTGTTAGTTAGTTTGTTGTTGTTTTTACTGTTGCTGTGTGTGTGTTTCTGTAATTTTCATCATGTTTTATTTTTCCATTTCAGCGTTTTATTTTTTCTTCACTGCTGATTTTTTAATTTGTTGTATTGCGTTTTTTTAATAACAATTAAATTTAATTTGACATAAATGTCAACATTAAAAATGCAATAAATTGCTGTAATTGCACTCGTTTTTTTTTTTTTTGCTGCTGTAGCTGTTGTTTTTATATTTTTTTAATAAAATTGTTGTATTCATTACAATTATCTGGTGGTTTTTAATTTTAATTTCTGTAGTATTTTAGTGTTAATTAAATATGTTTTGTTGTTGTTGTTGTCGTTGTTAGTTTTAACATTTTTGAAGTTTAACGTAATTTAAATAAAAATAATTTTTAATTTTATAACAAAGTTTGTAGGTAAAATATGTAATTAGGGTGATCATACATCATAAATTCATGCAATTTTATACAAATATGAGTCTTTTGAAACTTCAATTAAGGGACTGGCTATTTTACTGGCCATTAATAATCTCTAGTTTTACTGATTGACTTCTTAGTATCCGTTGTAGGACATTTAACTGTAGATGTCAAAAGCCTCTTAAAAGCAGTTGTGTAAAACTAGACCAATAACTTAGAAAGTACCAGAACGGTGCACAGTGCTGCCGATCGCAAAAATATTATTATACATATTAATAATGTATTTTCTAACCCACCCAGCAAACAATTTGTTATAACATGTAATTAACATACCCTATGCACTACATAAAGTATTTTAGTAAACATGTAGCGTTTAAAATTAAAAATAATCAATATGATTCTCACTTAGTTAATACATAATAGTCTATTGTATGTAATTATGTATCTAGTTGACCGTCAGCTTGTATACGCAGAAAAAAATATAGTTGTGTATGTTTACAGTAACCATTTCCACATTTTTAGAAGATTTTTAACAATATTATAGTCATAGTAACTATTTACATGATTGTGGTAACCATAATATGGATATTATGATATAAAGATTCATCATAACAATGGTTTTCACAAACAAATACTTGTTTACTGTAACAATATATATTGTTACGTTGTAACCTTTTTAAAACGTTGGTTTATTTCTTTTAAATAAACCGGATACTTTTGATTACAAATTAAAGCAGTTTTAGTAGTTAAAACTTGTAACAACTCTTTATTTATTCAAATGTACAACAACAACAGTCTAAATAGTCACAATGTGTTTTTAATGCACTCACACACGCTTATAATGCACAAATGTACAAGAGAGCTAATGTTAACTCCAACAGCGCCTATGATAAACTCACTCACGACTGCAACCTCTGCCACTATTTATACACACGCCATCTTTCGTGAAACTTCTACAATGATCTTAACGGACAAACAAGAACATTCGAATTCTAGAGCTTTCGATGTTAATGTTAGTAGCTTAAACATTCAGTGTTGCCATACTTTCAAATAATGATCAACTCAAAGCTTTTATTCAATGTTGTATGTTTCACAGCTATGTTAATACCCACAGATATGTTAACAGCAGTTAAAACCGTTATATTTGAATTCAAGTACAATTTCGTAACAATATGATGATTATTATGATTATGCACAACTATAGTTGTTTCTCTGCGTGTACTACCAAATGGTTTTTCGAAGAACAAAACCGGTTCCATGAACGTTTCTAAAAACCCTATTTTCCGTTTCAATTTATAACGATTTCTTCAATCTGTTATTACTACTCAAATGAGATGAACTATATCAAGACTAGATATTAGTGAAAAGAGTACATGCAAGTATCCAAAAAGGTCACCGAGTCTTGTACCCGCTTGCAAGCTTACTCACCGCACTGTTTGCCTCGAAATGTTCTTCAGGTTTCTATTCAAGAATTGTATACTGCATTTCTCATTGTATTTAAATTTTCGCAGAATGGATACATGTTAGACTGACATGTTTCCATTTTGCGCCATCTACTGTCAGCCTTTATAAGATAGTGTCTGAAAAGGGTATTGCGATAGAATCCCTGCTGGAAGTCATAGTGTTGGAATTATGTCACATACGTGCCGGCAGAGTTTCGACAAGTGCTCTCACGAATACTTTTTCGTGTAATCCATTACATGCCTCCCTGATCACCAATACCTCGCTTTATCTGGAAGTATTATTGAGGAACTAACCGAGTTCATCACAGAAGACACTAGATCCAACACCACAATAATCATGTTATCAAAAGTCCTCCGCATTTCGCGTATGTAAGGAGCAAGAACTCCCCTTACAGACGAAAAATCACAGATTTGATTTAGGAAAAACACGCAGACAAAAAACATGGTGTTAAATATAATCTAAGAGCAACATATAATGATACTATTTATGATTGCAGTCCAAACATATTATAATCATTATAAATATCATAAAATATCATATTATGATCAAATATAGTCGTAATATCATTGTCATACATGATCAAAATAAGTTCTGAAATAATCATATTATGATTCAAAGCAATCTTATTATGACCCAATGAAATTATATTATTAGGAGCCAAGGTAGTCATATTTGTGATCCAATAAAATCATATTATGATCCAAAGTAATCATATTATCGTTAAAAATTATTTTTGGAAATACAAAATGTAATTTTAATTGGTTTTAATTTTAATGTTATTAAAATATTATTGACATATTTACTGAAATTTATTGTTGTTCGCTTTAGGAAAGCTGAAGATATAATACAAATAAAACTATAGAGCGATTGAGAATTACAGACACTTAAACTTTATTTGTAAAACTATTATAGCCTAGACAAACACAAATGCAAAAGCATTCTACAAATGGTGACAGGAAAGTATTATTAGAAGTAAACATCTTAAACATTATTACACATATTAGATTTTGTTTGATAGACATTGCCAGGAGACTACCTCGTGACTTGAGGAGAAATTGGAGAAAGATGAATTTCGTCTGCTCATTACGCATTATTTTTTGCGGAAAAAAATAAAAGGTAAACTTGATAAATACTATGGTAACTCTGTACCATCAATTTTAATGGTTTACTGAATTTCGTTGTAGCCGGAAGATGCCGAACGTTCTGGACGCCCAGTTGAGGTTTCTACTTCCGATTGTGGAAGCATATGCATCTCACTTGGGTACGAGAAAGCTTTCCGCAAGATTGCTGCCGTATTTGCTCAAAATTGGAGATCCGTTGGAGCAGTGATTGCAATGAGCATATCACTGTTTACAACAACTAAAATGTTATTGAAATTAATTGAAAAATAAGAATTATATGTGTACGAAACAATATATTGTTACAAAGAACACAGTATAATTGTTGTAACTATGCCGAACCATGTGTTTTCTCTGGGTGAAGGAAAGCAAAGTAATACCCTTGCGTATCCTCGAATTTAGAACTGCATTGCAAAATTCGTGCAAAATATGACATTTTTACCTTTCGGGATATATGGGAGGTATATAAGTTTTAAAGCCAATTTTTTTAAACTTCGCGTATATCTTCAATATTTCGATTTATGACAGTGTCCTAATTTCGTAGACCTACAATAACCCCTGCTGTTTTTCTTCAGTTGTTATATGAGAACACATCACAATATATACACAGACTTTGGTCTGCTTTAGGACTGCTTTGCTCACCTTATATTCATAAGTTTAGAGCTATAATATTCTCGTACATTGTGTTTTTTTTTTTCAATCGGACCAGTAGTTTAGAAACTAATGAGAGAGATAGGGGAACTTTGGTAAAGGTTTAATTAATCAGCATTTTATAAAAAAAAATCTTATGAATTTTTTAAAGAAATCTTTCATAACAAAGATGTTGAAGAATAATTTGAATTGTAGTTTTTTTATAAACAAGTAAAAATTCCATATTCTTACGAAATTTCATTATCAATTTGAATTTAACGGTCAGTAACGGCTGCTTGCAACATTCATTATGTTTATAAACATTTCCATCAGTAGAAACTTCTACTTATAAGTATGACAATATTAACTGTGGATCAGCTTAAAAAGCTCTAGGTGATCATTGTGGAAATAGAACATTCTAGTATTTCCTTAAGATTATTCATGAGATTTCTAGAAGATGGCGCTGTGTATATAAATAGTAACAGCGTGCTGTGAGTGAATCAGTGTATCATAAGCGCTGTTATAGTCAACATAAACTGTATTACCAGTGAGTTTTTAAAGATTGTAACATAAGTGTGTGTATTAAAAGAGAGCGACTATTTAAACTGTTGAGTAGATTTTAATAAATAAAGAGTTGTAACAAATTTGTAAACTACTGGTCGCTTTTTATAAACCACCGTTTTTATAATTCTATATTATACCTTCCAGTCGAAAAAACAAAAATGTTGTTATATTTTTTGTTTTGAAGCAAACATTTCTAAGTGGTTCTCTTTTAGAGACATACCTAGCTCGATCGTCTTAGAATCTCAGTTAATGGGTACTACGGTCAATAACAAACAAGTTATGATCAAATTCCTATAGTCCGTTTTCTTCTATGACTTGTTCAAAATCCCCAATATTATCATGTAAAAATATCTTATATATCTCAATAAGAACCTAAAAAAATGTAATTTATTTAAATTATGACACTATCTCCTAACACATACTTATCGCATAACCCTCCTCTGAACGAAATTTATGTAGCCAGGAGGTTATAAAAATGATGTATAACAAATTCATAGAATTTCAAAAAATCAAAAAGAAAATAAAAAGAACCTCCTCTTAAACTATTTAAAGCTCTTAAGTCATTTTGTTTTCAATGAGTCAGTCGAACGATCCATAGTCAGTCATTCAATTTATAAATTTCGTTCCTCAAAAAGACCAAAAAGACCACTTATAGAAAAAATATGTTTAAAAAAATAAATATGTTCGATTGTTACAAAATATTTGTTCTTTGAAATATGATTGAGTGGATGTTGTTTTTTGTTTTTTTTTTTTTTTTTGTTTTAAGGAATGTATTTTTAAACAAAATGAAAACAGAAATATTGCTTTTAGTAACAACATTTAAAGGGGGGATTTTCCATTTATAATTAAACTCTTTTTATAATTTAATATTTTTTTTTTTTTTAAATTTTTTTCTTTAAATGTTTATGAAGCGATAAAAATTGTGTCTGTGTTAATTAACGAGCTTTAGTTATTTTTGACATTTTTTATTTTTTTCTATCTAAAAACATAATTTACGTAATACAGTTGAAATATTGTAGTAGAAAGAAAAAAAAAATCAAGTGATTGCTTAAATAAGATTGCAGTCTAAAGTTGTCATATATGTGTGAGTTCAGTGATACAAATGTACGATACAAACTGGAAAAGTATCTACAAGTACATTCTACTACTTTATACAATGACTACAAAATATTACGAATCGTTTCGACAAAAACCCATCCATCATAATGTGGGAAATTCTCAATTTGTTTAAGTTTTATATATTTTTATTTTCGGTATTTGTTGCTTTTTTTTTATTAGATTTATAGCACACACATATTTATTTGTATGAAATTAGAGAAGGAGAGCTTTAAAACTGAAAGATACTAAACTAAAAAAACACATAATGAAGCGAAGCCTACATACATTCATGCTACATATGTGGCACTTGTTTATTGCTGCACTTGTTTTATAGCAGTGCAAGTTAATAGTGAACATGTGTAGAATTCTACATACAGTGTGTGATAAAAGTTATTAAATAAATCATCTATGTAGAAAAGATCTTTTTGCACTCTTGCTGTTTTTATACCCTTCACCTTCGTGAGAAGGTCATTCCGTTTGTCCCTTATAGACAGTAATCCCCACAAATGTCTTATCACTTGGCTGACTCCAATTTATATATTTTGGTCATTTGACACGTATGTGCTCTTTGTAGTGCAGAGATAAGACAATTGGTTACTTTATATATCCCAGGTAATCTAGCGTAAAGACAATTGTCATTAAAGTGTCTCAAAGTAATCTGGAGTGTAGTCACTTTAAATGTTTTGTGAGTAATTCGTTCAAACTAGTTTTATACAAATTGTGTTGATATAATTCTCATACAGTTAATTTTTAGTTTTGCTTAAGTTACTGATATCCCATGCAACATAGCATGAAGTCAACAGTCACTTTAGTGTCTCTTAGTAACCTATAGTGAAGTAACTTTAAACGTTTATTTTGTACTGAACTTTAGAAAGTAGTTATTTTACCCAGCAGAAACAATCTATTGGAGAGTTGTCCAAGAAAGGTTTGTCTACAACCCTGCCTATGGTATGTCTTTTTAGCTGACAATTTGAGGTCAATTAGCACCACTTCATATTAAAATAACTAGTTATGTAGCTAGTAACTAGTTATGTAACCAGTATGTGAATTCTTTGGACCAGCTATTAGACAATCTCATTGTAGTCCAAAAGGTTCAATTGACCCCCTGCTTAGGACATGCACGTGTTAAAATAACTAATCACGTTGCCATTGAAGTAACTAGTTCCTACCATAAATTATGGGTAAAATCACTTGTTCGGGACTGTATCCTAGAACTGCTGGGTAATGTACAATAATACACTGGTAATGCAGTTGATGGTAATTATAACAGCGCATATGATCAACTAACTGTAAGCAACCGCCACCACTATTTATATACACACGCCATCTTCCATTAGTTTCATGAATTATCTTAACGGACAAAACTAGAATGTTCTATTTCTAGAGCATTTAGCAGCTTTAACATTTAATGTTGCCATATTTACCAACAATGCCAATAACTGCGTGCCATCAACATTGCTGATATGTAGAAGTTTCTACTGATGGAATGTTTATAAACAAGATGAGCTGTTAAATTCAAATCACTAATGCAAATTCGTAGCAATAAAAAAGAATAGTATTACGAGGTCAAGATTAAAATGTATGAATATTTTATATTTTCGAATACAAAAGTTTTTTGAAGATTATTCGAAATTAATTCAATATATCAGTTTAATTTTACCACACACACTGGCAATGCAGTTGATGTTAATTCTAACAGCGCCTATGATCTGCAACCGACGCCACTATTTATATACACACGCCATCTTCCATTAGTTTCATGAATTATCTTAACGGACAAAACTAGAATGTTCTATTTCTAGAGCATTTAGCAGCTTTAACATTTAATGTTGCCATACTTACAAACAATACCAATAACTGCGTGCCATCAACATTGCTGATAAGTAGAAGTTTCTACTGATGGAATGTTTATAAACATGATGAGCTGTTAAATTCAAATCACTAATACAAATTCGTAGCAATATAAAGAATTATATTACGAGGTCAAGATTAAAATGTATGAATATTTTAGATTTTCGAATACAAAAGTTCTTTGAAGATTATTCGAAATTATTTCGACATATCAGTTTAATTTTACCACACACTGTTGTTCTGTGCCAACATTCATATAACAAGTGTAAAAAACCCAACATTTATTGAACAACAAAATATCAAATGGAATTTTGGAGAATATCAAATGACTCAAGTGGTGGCTCTTCGTACTCTACATATGTGCATAAGCGCCTTGAACATTTAATAAAAATATAAATTAGAAATGCAACCAAACACAACCCCTTTCAATCTGCCATTATTTTATTTTGTTTTATATTTCTCTATCTAAATTTGTTTAAAAAAAAATAATAAAACAAATAATAATGAATTCCCGAAAAAATAACCTAAGTATCTTTAACACCAAAACAAAAATGCGCTGATAACATAATCGAATATTTTTTTTATCGCTTTAGAATACTGAAAATGAAAATCACTCACGTATAAATTAGAACCCTACATACATATGTTTTTGTTTAAGTATTTATATGATAAAATATTACTTAAATTATAATAAACTATAGTTAAATAAACAAAACATCAATTAAAATACAAATGACACTTATGGGCAACATTGCCCAACATAAATTGACATTCAACTAAGCGCCCCAGATATCATTAAGAAGTTAAGTTAACAAGAAACGAAATAAATAAATAATGAAATCTGATATTGAGAACTAAAAACTAGAAGTAGTAAATGAAATATACAATAAAACTATATTATTTATAAACTTTTGACTAAAAGTTTTATTATATTTTTTTATATATCAAATGTTTAATGCATATCATTACCAGAAGACTATTCATTGCAATAATGATAGAGTAGTAAAGAAAATCCCGGTCAGTAAAATGCTGTCTATCACTCTCTAACATAGATCACTTCTATTTCATTCACATCCGTACATAGAGTATCAAACCCACATGCACACAAGGCGTATTCGTCGAGGTCAATTTGACAACACACCGGTATCCATCGAATGTTTTTGATTTGATTATGAGTAGCCCATTGAATTCTGAATCTACCATAATACTTTTAGCGATTGATATATATTATGATTACTTTCTTACAGTTATTGATTAAATATGTAAAACTTAAATAAACATAATTCTTATGTACAAGTAGTAAACGAACTGACAAAGTGTCCAAGAAGTCTGAATATTTCAATGTGGATTGGGTGCTGTTTTATTTGATTTCATATTGAATGTTCAAAAAACTTTGGAGGTGGCTTACTGTGGCACTGACTTGACATAAGGGTTTATGATGTTAAGCTTAGTATTCTTGTCTATGATTGATGATCCGTTACCGAATGATTGTTGTGTTTTTGGGAGCCGTAATGCTACATCTTCACTGGAACATCATGAGTTTGATATAGAGTTTTGGTCTTCGCTGTATTACTCTGAGTGTTAAATAAGTTTTTCGCAAAAGGTTTCCAAAGACTACACGCAATATACTGTAAAAGAGATCATTTAGTTAAGATATCATAAGGTCTAGGTTAAGATCCATTCAATGAAACTTCAAATCTGATCAATCTAAAATAGTTCGTGTGTTATTGTCAAGCAAAAAGTATCTCTATATTGCAACACAATAACGACTTTGGATGGAATTTCCTTACGCACAATGGCGATCCATACGTAACTTTTAATTTATTTTAATGTGCAGTCCAGTAACAAGAACTAAGGATATATAGCTATAAATATATAATGCCATTATTTCGAAATAATAAATTAGTTTATTTGTGATGGTTACAAACTTCATTCAATTCGGAAACCAGTGTTCAGGAAATTTTAGTATGATGAGAAACTGATGTTATTACCCTTAATGGCACTGAATTGGTCACATGATCCTCAGATCGTTAGGCAATAAGACCGTTATTATTATGTGAAATTCTCTAATATCAGTAAAAGCAGACGTTTGAAGTTCCTTACCTATGAATAGATATGAGCTGCTCTTCAGGATCATAAACTGTTCTATATAAAATGTCAAAGATCTCTATTTAATGGTTCCACATTGTTAGAATTACTTGCCACAAGGAATGACTAAATTTCCTATATGTTCCAGCATCTTAACTTATTCAATTGTGCAGTAAAAGTATAAGTCACTAGCTTGACGCGCTGCGCTAAGCTACCCCTGTCGTAGTAAAAATCGGTTCAGCCGTTTAGTAATTATTGTTTAAGAACTAAAGGTACCAATTTTACCCCCTGTTTATCCCTTTCTGGTACAAGTATTGAAAATTATAGCCTTTTGACGCTTCCAAGTAAGGATCTATATGCGTTCCAAATTTCAATAAAATCGATTTAGCCGTTTAGGCTAACAAACCAACAAATAAACAAACAAACAAACTTACAAAGACATTTATATATTTATATTTATATGGATTACAGATTCTAGTTTAATATAAGCGCACTTATAAGACATTGTTAGAATTACAAGGAAGGACTAAATGTCTTATGTGTTCCGGCGTCTTAACATATTCGCTTGTCTAGTAAAAGAACAAGTCATTAGAGATTTTAGTTTAGTATGAGCTCACGTAGAAGACATGTCAACGTGTCTATTTAGCTTTAAAGTTTATTTTGTTTTAATCTAGTTTAGATCTACTTTCAGAATCTAGTTTGAATATTCGTTTACAATCTTCGTCGTTTCTCCGACAGTTGTTTCTTCCCTTTAAGTTTGATTTCAAACAAACAGAACGATTTTTGGTTTTTAAGGTTGATTTTTACGCATGGGACATCAATTATGTACAAAGTCCCTGTAATGGGATATATACTATTATTTATTTTTATTCCAAAGTATAATTTCAGAATTCAATCATCGCTCATAAATATTTTAACATTGATATTTTCATTGATCACTTAATCTGGCGGAAGAATTTTGCAATTTCATGATCATCATTAAGCCCATTTCAGTCCTTTTGCTAACTTTTAACACTCCAGTTAATAGATTGGTGACTGTGTTTAGCACTCAAAACTCATCCCAGTTTTAATACTTCAGTTAATAGATACATTTCAGTAATATATTAGATATCAATTTGGGTTAGTAAATGCGTTCAATTCATCTAATCCTGATGTAGTGATCTGGGTGATCTTGGGGAAAAGCATTGATGCCATATATGCTTGTTGTAACGCTGCAATGTTGATTCATTGACGAGCGTATCCTTTCTCTTCTTGGGACTGTAGTCACTAGAGTGGTCGCCAGTAAAAAAAACATGGAACATGTATTATAATAACATGTTATGCACTTTTTACTCTGTTGTAATTTGACCATCTATTGACCACCATCAAAAGATTGCTTGTGCATCCGCTTATAAAACATTGAAATATTCATCGCAAACTATTAATGTATATATATTCTAGGTCCAAACGCTAGTTAGCTGGCTGAACTATTACCTTCTGTTGATAAGGTTTGTTGGTATTGAAAATGGTCAATACCGTTCCAAGATTTCACTTAGCCCTCATACAAATGTCCGCTCGGAATACTGTTTGAGCAGTCGAAAATATGTTCATTATGCAGCAACTTGATAAAATTTTGCACAAATAATTTTTAAGTACTCTGAAATTATACTGTAAAGTAAGGCGAAAATCGAGCAACATTTTTCCCTACACAGACAAAACAGATTCGTATTAGCAACCGAATTTGTTGCCAATCGAATGATTCGGTTGTACAATAGAATTTTTCGGTTCTATCAATAGAAAGCCAATTCATAAAAAAGAATTTCGGTTGAAGCAACCAAAATTTTGTTACCCCTTCTAAAATGTTGTAGCCACAACTGTAAAATTCGGTCACTAAGGTAGAATCATTCGATTGGCAACAAATTCGGTTGCCATCACGAATCTGTTTTCTCTGTGTAGTACCTATTAAAGGTCCCCTTCTGAAAATGCTTTAACATTTATAATTGTACTAGCTGAACCCGGTCCGCGTTGCTGGCCCTTAGAAAACAACTGTTTGATATTGCATCTCGATCTCGATTTGAATATTCAGTGTCGGATAAAGTAGGTGATCCAAACTTCAATGTTAATACACGTGGTGGCAGTACGGCTGGTTCCAATGAATTCAAAAATTAAGTAGGATAATCGACTCCTTGTTCTTCGTTCATTACTGTGTCAATCGATTTGTATTTTATTGTTGCGCCAGGCAGTTTCAATTGTATTTGCTTATTGAGCTTATTAACATCATAATTTGTTGGTGCCAAAATTGAATGTTCCCAATCCGAATTTTTGTAGTTGGTTCTAAGACTTGGGAATACCATGTCAATTGGTATTTTTCGATTTCTGATGTCCAGCAATTGTTTTGAGAAGGTTTCGGCAGAAGGGTATTGCAGCAAATGCAGACACATGTACATAGCGTTCGGCTTCTGTAGCTTCATTTCCAGTGAAATAAATTTAAAGGAACTTCGCATCATCATTGGGAAGCGGGAGCAATGATCCAATTCTGTGGTACATTTGGCCTTGAACTTTAAAGTTGGGCATGAATCCGACGTCATTTGAATTTCATTAGTGGTATAGTATAAAAATTGATTTTGCCACGCCATTCCGTCCACAGACCAAAAAATCTGACTTTACAATATTTCCCACTAGGCTATTCTGCAAATTCCCTGAAAATTTCATCAAAATCGGTCTAACCGTTTCTGAGTTCATTCGGAACATACATACAAACATCCATTTTTATATTATAGATTATAATAATTAATATCGTGATGAAACAAGTTTTATATGAATGGTTGGTATACAAGATTCGTCCCAGCTGCATATAAAACTTGTTGCTTCATGTTTTGTTTTTGCATTTTTTTGAAGAATTCTTTGCTATTTTTTCTTTCTGATCTGAAAAATAACAATTTAAAAATTTACCTTCTGAGAACACCTATAGGTGTTGCTACTACGAATCTGTTTTCTATGTGCACTACAAAATAAGTATGTTTAAGTCGGAAAGAAATATAACATCAGATTGAAAGAAATATAATTTGGAATAAATAAAACGAATAATTTAGGTTGCTAAAACTGAATCATTTGCAGGGCAACAAATTTGTAGCAATTACTCAAGCATTTAAAATATACAGCTCCTAAATTATCTTAATATTTGACGAAATAAGTGTTAACACTATTTTCAGCAAATTTACATTTGGTTTTACATGATAATGTCAATTAATAAAATTTATATCTTATCTTCTCTTTGTTTAAATTTTCTAGTGAACATTCCTTTACTTTTTCAAATATTCTTTGAAATATTTTCCGTTTTTCATTTAATATAATAGTGTTTCCCACTAAAATTGCAATTTAAATTTTCATCTAAAACAAGCTTTTATATAGTATTTCACATTGCACTTGACTTAATTCTCAGTTTTCCTTAAGGACATTTGCTAGATATTAAAAAAAAAAAAAAAACAAAAGAAAATTTTCCCTAAATGAAACCATTAACACCTTCACACCTTAATTTGCGATACAAGTAAGAAAATTATTTAACCATACAAAAAAAAAACGAAGAATTTCTCTATCCTTGACATTAATTATGGGTTTTAAAATTTTATATTGTTTTTTTCTTGAGAAACAAATAAAGCAACAAACAAAAAATCGACAACAAGGAAAAAGTATTCGGATCATTTTATTTACCTTACCCCTCCCTGCCCGGTTGTGTGCGCGAAATAATAAGAAATGAAATGGTATGACTTCCATGGTATGGAATGATGATGGTATTTTACACTAATGCTGATGTTGTTGTAGTTGTTGTCATTATGGTTGTTGCAGCAGAAGAGAGGTGGTCATAAATTTGTTGATTTTATGACAAAATAGTTGTCATTTTTGACAAGTTCATTTAATGGCCAGTACATGTTACCTGTCTGTCATGGGTGTTGGTGATAATGATTGCTGGTGTGTTTTTTTGCTATTCAGCTTCAGATGGTTGGTTGGTTGGCTGGTTCGACGAACGAATGTCTTGCCTTGTTCCTTGTAAAACATATACAAACACAGACAGATAATTATATAGATACATATGTATGTATGGATGTATTTAAATATGTATTATAAACTGTTTGTAGTATGAGTAAGTCTGTTTATTTGAATTTTAAGAATTTAAAAGTTGTTTTTGCAAAAAGGTGTTGTAGTCGTCAGTCCATGTTATTTGTATTTGTTTGACTCTTTTTATTTTTATTTTATTTATTTTCAAACTAAACAAGTGCAGCTGTAAAGATCTTCACTTTACTTATGTGTCCGCGAGTTTGTTGTTTTTGTTTTTTAAACTATTTAAGAAAAATCATTTACGTATTGCAACGCTTTTCGTATCCGAAAGGTGTGAAATGCTCAATTATCATAAAATTTATATTGATGTTTTTGTTTTTATTTTTTTGCACGTTGGTTCAGACATTTTAAAATGTCATTGAGAAGGTGTTAAGTTTTTTTTTTTTTTTTCGTTTCTTCAATATTTATGGCACTTGTGTCCATTTTTCTTTTTATTATTTAAAATAACTTTTGTCGTAAATAAGTTAAGTTTTGAAACTCGTCATTTCCTTTTTTACTTAAAGATAGTAATCTTAGATGTTAATAGAAGAAGGAAAGAGTTGCGTAATGTATCTGGTTTTAGGAGTTGTTTTTGATGGGAAAAAATATGCAAAGTTTATAATTATGTGTTTGTGAAGTTCACTTTTGGTTTTTAAAGGGATACAAAACGAGTTTTTAAATTCCAAGAAGCAGCCTAGCTCATGGAAATTATTGGGTAAATAAATTTTAAAATTGTGTAAAATTTATTTAAGAATTTTATGAAACTTCTATTTTTGATTATGATTCGATAAATAAATACTTACATTACTTAATATACATATGTGGTAAGTTTCTAAAATGAGAAGAACATAGTTTTTGTCTGTTTTTTTTTATATGATTTGTTCTATTTCCATTTTTAGTTTAATCTACTGCTGGGCGGATTGAGGTCAGGTCGATTACTTATTGAAGATATTTTATGTTACCTGAAATAAGTAGTATACAATTACTGAAAGAAAATGAAGCAATGGCTACTTATAACATAGAAATGTACATTATTTGATAACTTTTGCTCTAAAAATCATCATTAGGCTAAAAATGCAATGTTGAAATAACACTGTATAGACAGCCAGACCATATGATACCCTACATAGAGTAAATGAGCAAGAACTTTTTTCTCTTAAAATTTCAATAATTCATTTTCGTGAGTGATAAGGAGTGAGATCGAAAAAATTCTTAGCATACATATATGTTAATAAAAACGAAACCAATAAACTTACAGTTTTAATTTTTATTTTTTTGATTAAAAATATTGTAACAATTTACCAAAAAAAAAATATTTTAATAGTTTTAATCACTAGTAATGAAATTTTGAACTTTTTTCAGAAACCCTTCCATTAACGTTTTTATAGTGCTTTCTGTCACTTTGCTCGAACAGGTCTACCACACTTTTGGACACCTTTTTTGTGCTCTTCAATTCTCGTTTAACAAGAGCCCAACATCTCTCTACTGGCCTTAGCTCCGGGCTGTTTGGAGGATTTCCCTCTCTTGGTACAAATACCACATTATTGTTCTTGTACCACCATAGTGACAGGATGCCAAGTCCGGCCAAAAATAAGTGGACAGATTAGGAACTTGCCATACCATGAACTTTTTGAGAAATTTTGTCTGCTTTTGCGTCCTAAACTTTTCTTCAACTTTCCCTCGAGCATCAGCAACATTAAAATTTTGACCCGGAAGCTGCAAAAAATCTGCCAAAACATACGTTTCGTCATCCATTATGCAGCAGGACTATTTTTTTTTTATAAAATTTGACTTCAATTTCCGTGCTCTGATTTTGACCTCTCAGGAACTTTTTGAGCCTTGTATGTTTTTAAACCTGCATTAGCTTTACCTTTTCGTACCAAATAGTCCGATTAATGAACTAATCGGGCTGCTTTCCTACCGGCTGTCTTGGGAGCTCTTTTGAAAATGCTTTCTTTTTTTTGGCTTTAGAAAAACCATGTGAACCATTCCTTCTACCTGAACCAGGTTTTCTATCAACGGATAGGTTCTCGCGGTACTGTTGAATAACATTGGATACAGTTTGACGGCAGACCTTTGATTGTTTGGCCAACTTTTTGTAGGACCAAGTTGGGTTTTGTTGAAAATATTTAATAATTTTAGTACGCACTTTTGTCTGGTCACTCATTTTAATCAGATTAACAACAAATCAACATAATTGACATTATACATAATAACTGACATGCTTTACAAAGGTAATCTGATCAAAAAAAAATTAAAAATCAAATAATACTTGGGTTAAAAGTTTTGAAAAACGTGTGTTACGATTTTTACGATCTCACTACTATTCGGAAGGAGCTATAACCAATTAATTAATTAACCAACGAATTAAGTCGTGTAATTTTATTTGGATACCAATATTTTTATGATACAACAATTTTTAAGAGTTTTATGCTCGTTAAAGTAATTTACGGAAGTGGATCTTACATGGAAGCAATGGTCAATTATGAATCGATCATGCTTTATTTGTATAAACAACTTATTTGTGGAAAATTTTGGATATCTATATAAATAAAGTATTTATGGCCGATAAAGTCCTATTTCGGGAGTTCAATTGTATGGCAGCAAGATGAAATAAATGACCGATTTTTATATGTTTCACGAGGCTATATCTTTAAGGCGAAGTGCCAAATTTTACCGACATATCTTTGAAATTGTGAACTGTACTTTGAGGACTCAGAAAATGATTCGGTGTCGATTGGTATACTTTAAGGCAAGTGTTTAGACTAATATTTTTGGCCGTTACAATCCCCACTATGGTTTACAAACAAAACTTATTGCACGTATCGCAATAAAGTGAAATTGATTATTAGACAATTAAGAAGATTGTATAGTATTCGAATCTTGGGTGACTGTACTCATTCCCAATTATGGACGAAATTAAGATTAAATGGCGTTGTTGGTAATGATAACATTGGTAGTTCTATTGATATTGTGGAGTTTAATGAACATTCATTGCTTTCACCAATTGATCGGTGTGGCAGAGGTTTTTTTTATTTCATTGCAATGGAGGTATTTGAGGCGATGACAAGTATTAAAACGAATTCTGTTGGACCTGATGGTATTCCTTTAAAATTTCTCAAAATTATATACCCTGTTATTTCATCACATCTTACTTTTCTATTAAATTCTATAATAACAACCTCTGTTTTTCCAAAGTCGTGGAAAATCGGTCACATTTGGACTATCGTCCATTAAGTATATTAAATACCTGTTCTAAAGTGTTAGAAATCTTGTTAAGAAAACAGATGATGGATCATATTAGTTCCAGGATCATGATAAACCCATACCAATCTTATTTCAGGAGTGGTTATAACACTACAGGTTTGGTACTAGATATCACTGAGAATATACGGGATAACATGGACAGGTCTTTGAATTCATTGTTGATCATCCAGCACGATCAACGATTTGCAAGGCGTTTGATTCAATATGTCATCGTGTTCTATGCTGCAAACTTCAAAGTGATTTTGTTTTTGATTCCTCCTCTTGCCGTTTAATTTGGTATTTTAGAAAGAGAGTTGCATTATCCTTATGCTTTGCTTTATATCTTTATGGCATAGAGATATTTTCAGGCATATCTCAACAAAATTTAGCCAAACTGAGAATATGCTTTAATCGTGCTAAGTATTAGGTATATTTGCAATCTTAAGTTTAGAGAACATGTTTCTGGCCATATTTTCAGTATAATGGGCTCAGATTTTGAAAGTTTTATCAAATTACGATCAATAATGCAATTTTATAAAATTGTTAAGTATAGTAAACCTTCATATCTGCCTGAGAAATTCAACTTTTGCAGATCGTTTGGTACGAACACACTTATCTACCAAATCGGTATATAACCAAAATCCCTTTTCCTCAAAATAAGTATTTATCGATTTTTTCACCAAAAAAGTGTCATAAAAGAATCTTTTTTTCATCAAGTACTTTGTTTACAAATCCAAGTTATGACAATGATCAAATTATAGAGACCTGCGCCGACTAAATTTCACGGCGGCTGACTCTAAAAAATATCGGCGGCGGCTGACAAAAGAATACTTACTCAATTTGTAAAAAATTAAAAATTTAAAAAATGAAATTCCGAAAATTTTTTTTAAATTATAAGGAACTTTAATCAAAAACGGCTGCTAATTTCAAGCCGATATAAGACGGCGGCGGCGGTTTTTTAAATTTATCTATGGTTCGGCTCAGCCGGCTTACTGACGTTCGGCGCAGGTCTCTGCTGGTAATACGTGTGTTTGGTATCGCCAAAAAGGTTATGAATAATACTGTAACATTGCAATATCATGCTCGGGGAGTAATCTGGTTAATCCAAAAAACTAGCTTGAAATAAGTTTTTGAATATGTTTGTTTATGTAATTCTAAATTGCTAATTGATAAGAATCTTATAATTCACAATAAATAAAAAGAAAAATCTCAAGAAAGGGAAAAACTTACATGGCATATTCAAAACATACTAATGTATATAAAGCTGTATTCTCGTAGGTATTCCCTGTTTTGGGATTTCAGAGCAAATAGGCTAAATCCGATATTTCTTCATTTAGAATACATCATAGTATCTAAAACTGTTGTCCGTTTTGAAATCCCAGCTTTAGGATTACTTAAAATTTTCTAGTTTGTATTTGGAATCGATTAAAATTTCTGAGAAGCTCTACTTTGATACTCTATAGCGCCGCTCAGGGCTGTCCGTCGTCAAAACCCAAAATTGAATACTCCTCTGATACGCCTATGTGAATTTCCTTGCCTATCTAATCAGTTAGGTATTTCCAAAATAGTTTGATTCAACCCCAATGAGCGGTAGAGAAGTGTGGTCCAACAAATTATCTAAGAAAGTAATTTCCTCTTGGGATGTTAAGAATCAGCCAAACTTTATTATAAAATGTCTGGAGTGACATTTAAAAAATACAATTCACGCCCAGAAAAAATATGGTTCTACATGATCACTATTATTATTTCATTATTATTACAAGTTTTGTGGTAAATTTTACATATTATGGTTGTCGCAATCATAAAAATAAATTCAGTTACCATAATATTGTTAAAAACATGAAATCATGTTTTAATGATTGCGGTTGTCATTTACAACTATATTTTTCTCTGATTGCAATGTTATTTTTATTTCTTTAGATATTTGTCAAATCTAACCATAATTGTTAACCTAAAAAGCAAGAATTTTCTTAAAACTTTTATATTTAAAATTCCAAAAATTATATTTACTACAACAAATACCAAATCATGTTTTACAAATTACAACTAAACGATGGATAATTTACCTGTTCTTTCCTCTTTTGCTGTAGTAAAAATCTTGGTCATAAAATTCCATTACACTTCTACGAGTCATAAAGTTGTATTAAAACTTTCTAAATGTTTCTAATTCAAGGACCTTTTTCAAGGTTATATTAACAGAAAGAAACAATTCTATCTTGTAATTTAATGTTTGCCCAATCATGTAGAACTTACGACACACTTACTTGGAAAATTTATAACAATTTTCACACTTGTTGTTTCCCTAGAACCGCACTCTTCTGCTCAGCACTCTCAGCTATTTATATGGTAATAATCACGCTTACAAAACAAACACGAGAAACAACTCAATGTCAGCCAGGGAAGAGGAGTCAAAATCATAGCAAATATTTGTTAGGAAAAGTGTACGAAAAGTCGTAAAATATAAATCTCGTGAGTAACTCTCAACTGCTGGGAAATATATATAAGAACGAAATTGTTTTATTTTACGACTTTCTAAGTGGTTAAAGATATAAAAACTAAAATAAAAATCATAAAAATCAAATAAATGAAAGCGGGTATAAAACAAGGAAATATTATACAGAATAACTTAATTTAAAGACATAATATCAGAAACACACAACTAATACAAAAGTACTTTTAATACCTCCTAATGCCAGCAACAAACTTCCGATTTTTTTTCTCAATGTTTATAGTTTTTTTGGTGTAATAATGACACTTAGTTAAATGTCAAATTGACAGCATGTAACCAAAAATCAAAGAGAGCAAAGAAGAGAGTGAGTCAGAAAGACTAGGAAAATTATTTTATGACCCCTTTTCTTTACCATTTGTTGTTTGTTGTTTTTATATTTTTTTCTTTTCTAATAAGTATTTGGGACTTTTCTGGTTTTTCTTTTTTGGCTTCATGGTTGTTTTGTACGGTTGGTGGTACAATTTAACAACATTTTACATTTCCGACCAACGTGCCACATCTCTTTCTGGTTTTATATTATTTTTACTACTTGTGTTTACAGCAACAACAACAACAACAACAACAGCAATTCGACAGCAACAAATAATGAGTACAACTTTAACAATGTCGTATAGTACTCGTAAAGTCGTAAAACTGAACATGATGTTTGTCATAATTTCTATTTATCATGTAATTTGTGAAACAATTTGTTGATCGTAAAAAATGTTTTTTTTTTTCTTCGTTATTGTATATTTATGTACATTATTGAAGCTTTATAAGTTTTATGATATTCTTGTGTCTGTACATATGGTTTTAGTACGCTACAGTTGGTTTGGTTTTCTAGGAAGTATTTCTTTGAGTGATTAGAAAGGTTATATAATTTATGAGGTTAGTAATAGTCCTAGTCTTAAACTTAATAAAAAGTTGAATAGGGTTAGATTTAGGGAGAGAGGCGTTTTACACAATTGAACATAGTTTTTTTATGAAGCTGAGACTAATATAATTAAAAAATATTGGCATCATATTCGAAAAACGTTTTGCAAATGAGAAGTTGAAATCAGTAAAAAATATTAGAATATTGTAGCTAGACTTCGGAATTAATATATATCCGTATTATACCCACCATCAGAAAAGATGGTGGGTATATTGATTTTGTCATTTCGTTTGTAACACATCGTCCTTATAAAATTCTAAGACGATCTAGCTTTGTCCATCCGTCTTAGTTTTATATGAACCTAAATCTTTCTAGAAACTTTTGTGAGGATCGATCCATATAATCCCTATATCAAAAAAATATTTTATTGTCTCATATCGATGGTGGGTATTCAAGATTCCGCACATCCGAATATAACACTCTTACTTGTTTTTAAAGAATCTCAGTAAATAGCTTCATAAAAAAAATAAAAATATTTGTTTTCCGGGGATATGGTTTTTTCTAAATTTCGATAAAATTCCAAATTTGTGTTTTATTTAAATTGAAAATCACCTATTTTTGGACTCTTAAAAAATATATACGGCTGATTTAGAATACAGCATAGTATCTAACAGTTGCCTGTTTTTGAATCCCAGCTTTGAGATCTTAGAACACTTTGTTTAAATGTAAAATGTCGATAAAAAAATAGGCTTACAATTTTATTTAGATTCTTCAAAGAAATATAAAAACATTATAAGATCATTTAAAACGGTTGCTTAGTAAATAAAGAGTCATAGTGTACGAAATTTCAAAGTTTTCTAAATTTTTAAATTTAAAATCATTGATTTTGAACTCATAAAATGTATTGCTTTATAACTTTATTCATACGCCCCCATATTTAGGTCTTTATACAGGGGTTTCCAACAAGATGTGTTATTTTGGTATTCAAAGAAAAATGTAATTTTTTGAGATAAATGATCGGATGTTTATTTCATAATAAAGAGGAAGGTATGCCGTTAATAATGTAAAACAACATCAGCCAAATTACCACCACGACCACGCTTACAGGACAATATACTTTTCATGAAATTTTCCATGACCAAATCGCAAAGTGGCTGCTCTATGTCATCGATAGCCTCACGAATTCTAACTTTGAGGTCTTGAATCGAAGCTGGGCTGTCGGCGTAGACCTTTCTTTCACGTGGCCCAAAAGGAAGAAGTCGCAAGGTGTTATATCACAAGATCTCGGTGGCCAATTGTGATCACCTCTTCGAGAGATAACACGGTCCGGAAACTGTTCCCGTAAAAGAGCAATGGTTTCGTTGCTTGTGTGGCACATAGCGTCGTCTTGTTGAGAGTAAACGTTGTCCAGATCAATATCATCCAACTCCGACCATAAGATACGGTGTAATGACGTTTGTAGAATGCCCAATTCCAAAGAACGACGAGTAATGGACAATCCTGGGTTTTCTCTAACACTTTGGGCTACAGCAGCAATATTCTCAGTTGTTCTTGAGTGAAGTGCACGGGTTTTGTTTTTCACATCACTAACTTGTCCCAACAGCTCGAATTTGTCCACCAATTTCTGTATTGCGGTCCGACAAGGTGCTTCACGTCGACCCAAAAACGCTTCAAAGCTTCAAAAGTGACTGCTACCGAAATACCGGGCGATTCAAAATAACACCTCTTATTTGAAAACCTTTTATATGTATAAGTATATGTAAATATAATATATAGAAAAAGCAACGCTCCTGAGAGGTCTTGATATATGGTGATGAAACATGGAGTATGAAAATATCAGACTAGTTGGCGGTGTTTGACAGGCAAATTCTTCGTAAGACTTACGGCCATATACGCGTTGATGATGGATTCAGAATTAAATGAACCATGAGCTGTACGAGCTACACGGCGACGTAAATGTAGTCAAGCGCGTTAAAATCCCAAGAATGTGCTGGCTCGGACACGTTTGGCGAATGGATATTGACGCTCCAGCTCTAAGGGCATACAAAGAAGAACCCACCGATGGGCAACGCAGAAAAGGGCGGCCCAATATCGGTTGGAAGGACCAGGTGCAACAAGATATGAAAACACTTGTTGTCTCCAATAGGCGCCAGCATACAGAAGACGGGAATAGCTGGCGTTCTATTTTGCTTCAAGCTCAAACCAAACCCTGGTTGTAATAGCCATATAAAGCAATATTGTCCTGGTTTAGTATTTTAAAGTTGTGTCTCAAATAAAAAAAATTATTGCCAGTATGACTTAAAAATGCGTATTTTTTTTTACAATTTTGAGCTTTTATTTTGAAACATTTATACAATATTAATTTATTCTATCTTTCTGGCAACATATGGATTCCTAACCAAAAGAACTGCTCATCTTTTGAGGCCAAGAATGAATCAAGCCAATATCGGATACTCCGTTCCAAAGTAAAGCGAATCCCAGAGAGAGCCTTCTGCAACGATCGAAACAAATAATAGTCGGGACATGGTCTGGACTATAATGCGGGTGAGGCAAAACTTCCCAACCACTTCATTCTAAATAGTTTTTAATAGGTATTGCAACATATGGCCGTTACGGTAGGATACTTTTGCTCCCACCAATTACAAGAATTACCTGTTATTGATTTGGTTGGTAGGCCGGGCAAGTAATGATTTGGTGCAAAATCTTTTTTTTTTTATAGTGTTGAAGCATCATTTCGGACATGCAAAATCGACTTTAAAAGTCTCACGGCATCAATTCGTATGGTGCCAAACTTCCCTGCTTTTAGTTGTTGAATCCTCCTGCTCGCAAACATTTTGAAATTGCTGCTTGAGTAGCTCGCAATGATTTTGTAACCTCTTGTTGAGTTTTACAACAATCTTAATGGAGTGATGCTTCCAATTCTTGGTGTTCAAAATAGTTTGGCTGATCCGCACAAACCCATTTCGCTTGTTGGTGAAATGGCACTTTTTTTCAAATTACAGAAGTAAAGCAAAACTTCCCACATATAACGATTTGTTGGTAGAAAATTCGACACTTTCGAAGCAAAAAAAACTTTGTTGTTTACACTATAATATTCTATAACTAAGTAAGAATAAATGACAGATATTTACCCTTCGAAATAACATATATGTTATTATAATCAAGAACCATGTTCAAAAGATACGCCATCTATTGTAAATCACGCATTTTTAAGTCATACACCCAATAGTATTATTATGTGCTTGCTAAAACAAAAAACCATAGAAGCTCGTCTAATGACTATGCTCGTCCATACATTTATTTCATTGGATATTAAATATGTAGGCAATTTAATAAGAATCTACTTATATGGTTTTCACTGTAGATAACAATATTTTTTAAACTATTGTGGATAAACCTTTAATTTTAATTTTGCGCTCCAAGACTTTGGCAGTTTTTTAATTTAGAAGTTTTTGATATATAGAGCTTACAAATGATTATAAATGTGCAATGGATAACTTTTTAATCAAGAAAGCCACAAAATAATTGTGTGCAGCTAGGTACGAATTTAGAACCACAGTTGATAATGGGAATAAGCTAGTATAACCGTAGGTGCAGTGCAACAGCTCATATAATACATAACCGATCATTGGGGCTTCAGAACCACTCACATATTTAACAGTCTAGCCCACCACAATTCCCTACGTCCAACGAATCTATGTCTCGCTCGGTAAAAATAATACAAACTGTTGGCCTTGACCTGCATGTAGAAGCTCCGGTATATAGTTTTTATATATGGCAGGGTACCTTTAAGTCGTCTTTAATCAGGTCTGGTCTAAACTTAGTCATTCAGTCACTTGTTGTTATTTCTGTGTGCTCTGCTGTGCGCTGTGTAGTAAAATATTTCATGCATAATGTTGATGAACAGAAAAATCGTAAAAATTTGACACAATATTACAACTTGTTGATAAGAATCAACTCAAGTCAAAACTCAATTCGAAAATATCTGTTCGCCTGCCTTGGTTCGTTGGCTGGCTGGTTGGTATTTTTTTAATACTTTTTTTTGTGTGTGTTTGTGTTTTTATTTTCAATTTTTATGCTCAATTCATGTATGACATCCGACAATCATTGCTTGACATTTATGACAATAAAAACCTAAAATGTTACTTTAAACATGGCCCACAAATAAAAATTAAACGTACACACACTCAAACTCTGGTACTAAATAATACTCTTTAAATGTCCACTAATTTACCCTGTCTCACACAAACATAAACACACACACGCACACACTGGAACAAACGGATCAGGAAAAGCAAGTGTAAAAGTGTATTGGTAAGTTGGGAATAAAAAGGGCTTTAGGAACAACAAAGAAATCAACAACATTAAGATGAGGATGACGACGAAGAGGCAAAAGTGTCAAGGTTTTATTTAATATACTAACTAGTACTCAGACACATACATATGTACAAACATTCTCAAATTGTTGTTCTTTTTGTTTAATTTTTACGACTTTTAAATAGACTTGTTAGACAGTTTTACGATTATGAACATGTTCGTTCTTTTGATTATTCTTCTTGAAATTTTTATGGTTTTTATAACAATTTTGTTGTTATTATTTTATTTAATTTATTTTTGTTGTTGTTTTTGGGGAAGAGTGAAATGAACAAATATCTTTGTTGTTGTTTTTGTCTATAAGCAATGACCTCGGTTAATTGTTTATATTATGATGATTAACACGATAATAACGATTATGATATTTTGGGACATCTTTATGAGGACATCGTAAATTCTACTAAATTGGGGGGCTTATAGATTTTGATTTTATATAATTTTATAGCCTGTCTTGGTTTTATGTCCAAAGTAATTCACTCACCATCATTATGATGAGTTTAGCAGTTGTCAGTTGGACAGTCACTGGGAGAAACGTGCCTGTACGTGCTGGCTCATAGAATTATTTCTCTGTTGTTTTTTTTATATTGTAGATTTTTACAACTGTTTAATTGTATTTAATTTCCCTTATAAATGTTTAATGATTCTAATATAATTTATTTTTTATATTGTTTTGATTTTTGCCTGTGGATTTATTGTTTCGTATTGTAAATATTTGATGTTATAAATAACAAGTTGTCATAAAAATAACAACGTGAGAGAATGTATTTAATTTAAAATGTCAGTTGGAATTGTTTTAGGTGTTTAGATGTGGTGCAAACGCATCATGGTGTGGAATTTTTTATTAGGAGTAGAGGCATTTTTAGTGTCTAGTCGAAACGTTTTATTTATTATTTTTGAAAACAATAGTTCTTAATAACTCAATATGCACGGTCTAGCAGTTAGTATTCAATTGATCAGTATCTGACCATAATTTCATATGGAAAGTTTCTTAGTATCTTAGCAAAGTTTCATGTAGGAAATTACTTAGAATTTGAGCTTATTTGCTTATAGAAAAGTTTCTCAGTATATGAACAAAGTTAGCTATAGAAATTTTATCAGTATCTGAACAAAGTTTCCTATAGAAAATTGCTCAGAGTCTGAGCAAGTTTTCCTATAGAAAATTGCTCAGAGTCTGAGCAAGTTTTCCTATAGAAAATTGCTCAGAGTCTGAGCAAGTTTTCCTATAGAAAATTGCTCAGAGTCTGAGCAAGTTTTCCTATAGAAAATTGCTCAGAGTCTGAGCAAGTTTTCCTATAGAAAATTGCTCAGAGTCTGAGCAAGTTTTCCTATAGAAAATTGCTCAGAGTCTGAGCAAGTTTTCCTATAGAAAATTGCTCAGAGTCTGAGCAAGTTTTCCTATAGAAAATTGCTTAGAACCTAAGAAAGTTTTCTTATAGAAAATTGCTTAGAACCTAAGAAAATTTTCCTATAGAAAATTGCTCAGAGTCTGAGCAAGTTTTCCTATAGAAAATTGCTCAGAGTCTGGCAAGTTTTCCTATAGAAAATTGCTCAGAGTCTGAACAAGTTTTCCTATAGAAAATTGCTCAGAGTCTGAGCAAGTTTTCCTATAGAAAATTGCTCAGAGTCTGAGCAGGTTTTCCTATAGAAAATTGTTCAGAGTCTGAGCAGGTTTTCCTATAGAAAATTGCTCAGAGTCTGAGCAGGTTTTCCTATAGAAAATTGCTCAGAGTCTGAGCAGGTTTTCCTATAGAAAATTGCTCAGAGTCTGAGCAGGTTTTCCTATAGAAAATTGCTCAGAGTCTGAGCAAGTTTTCCTATAGAAAATTGCTCAGAGTCTGAGCAGGTTTTCCTATAGAAAATTGCTCAGAGTCTGAGCAGGTTTTCCTATAGAAAATTGCTCAGAGTCTGAGCAGGTTTTCCTATAGAAAATTGCTCAGAGTCTGAGCAGGTTTTCCTATAGAAAATTGCTCAGAGTCTGAGCAGGTTTTCCTATAGAAAATTGCTCAGAGTCTGAGCAAGTTTTCCTATAGAAAGTTACATGGAAATTTGCTTTGTAAATGTTTATTTCTTGAGCACATATTCTTTTAAGAAATTTGTAGCTTTCTGTGCAAGCTAGAAAAAAAAATATTTCTTTTAGAAATGTTTCAGTTTGGAAATTAATTGCTCAGGTTCTTAGGAAATCATTAAAAATACTTTAGAAACTTGATCAAGTTAAGAAAGATATCTTAGATTCTTTATAAATTCTTTAAGATTTTTAAAAGTTTCTAAATTTCTTTCACAAAGAATCCCTAAATTACATCGCCCTTATAATTTATATTTAAAATCATGTAATATTTTGCCACTTCCAATCGAAAACCCTAGTACTTACTTGATTGAAGATTTACTACACCAAACATACAAATTTATTATTTAAAAATATACCACCAAAACGAATTGATTTTCCCTAAAAACTAAAACTAAACTGAAAACCAAACAAAATTCACACATTCTAAGACACAGGGAAGGAAATTAAAATGATGAATTTTGTTGGTTTTTGAAATGACTTATGGTAGTTGAATGCATCACGCACGCACTCACATGCAAACAGATTGATCTAAAAATATCCTTAAAAGTACAGCCTTTAAAGAAAGAGAACATAAAGTAGAAATATTATAATTTCTGGTCCATACTCACGAATGCATGGTATATGGAAGGATGGTGTTGGATTTCAACAAGAATTCTATTGTGTGTGTGTGTTTTGATGGGATTTGGGACCCTTGCCAAGAACACAATAGAATTAGTGAAACAAGAAATACACTATTATCAAAGAAAAGTGAAAGCGCTTACAAAATAATTATAATACAGACATAAGGAATACATACTCGTATTTAAGTTGGAAAATAAATTGAAACAATAGTATTTTAATGCGTAAATGGCATTAACCACGCTCCTGATTGTTTTGTAAAATTTGGTTGCGCCCTCCTCTTCGTGCGTTCACATTTGAATACACATAGAATATTTAGAATAATTCTCCTTAGAGAGTTTTCAAAAGAAACAACATTAGCTGTTGTATGTATGCATGAGCATAGGAAATAAGATCCTTTTACAATTAACAGAAAATAATGAACCTTTTATTTTTAGTTTCTTGTATTTTCTTGTATAGTGTCCTTTTTTGAACTGAATTTCGTGGAATCTTACATTTTGTACAAGTAACACACATTTTGACTCTTAAATTAAATTTTCGGGGTATTTCATCATCATTCTGATCGTCATCAAAAATGCAATTGTTGTTGTTTTTTTCTACTTCTAAAATTGTTGTTGGTACCTGAATTGTAATAGTAGATGTTGGATGGTGGTGGATGGTTGCTTGGTTGGTACGTAGTTAGTAAATTGTGGATGCATTGCTTGCTACTCGTATTTTAGCTGGTAATGCAGAAGTGCCTTGTCCTTTTTTCCATTGCTTATGTTGTTTTAGTTATAGTTGGTGTTTGGTGTTCCTCTAATTCGTAATATGCATGAGCCTGTTTATTACTATTATTGTTGTTGTTGTAACTCGGGTTCTTGTTGCTCCAGCCGTTGATGATGATAATGATGTGTACACGTTGACGACAAGAAGTCAATTTTCAATTTACGACCATTTTGAAATGAGTAATTTCTTTTTTATTTTTTTTTTTGTTGTACTTCATTGCGTTGATGTTACATTTCAAAGCGTTTGTGGTATTGACAGGAAAGTTAAGGAATGAATTCTTAATACAGGAAGTAAATATTTTATATTTGGCGGCTTCTTTGTATAGAAATATTTTATAGATTATCAGGTATATTTATCAAGACCGGTACTTATTGATCTGAATTTATAACTTGTTGTTAAGCATTTCAATAAGCTGTGAGTGGAATCATAGATTAATAAGGATTCTCATAGGATTGTACGTTATCCGCAGAACTTTGGGTAACCTAAAGATTCAAGGCTTCAAGAGTGCAATATTGGATTCAAGACCTGGTTGTATATGATAAATCGATACTTAAATGAAGTATACCACAATATTATACCTAAGACTAATCTTGGTATACTTCAGATCATATCGTGGTATACTTCAAATCATATGCTGGGAATAAATCTCAAATAAAACCTGTCAAAACAAGTTAGCGTGTTATATTCGGCTATGACGAATCTTATTTACTCTTCACCTTTGTTGCGGATGCATTAATTGCCCATTTTCAGCGTATAGCATCCTAAATATTTCAAGAAAATTTTTTAAAAATTTTACATTTAATTGCTGACGAACAGATTATATTGTAGAAGTTAAAAACGAAATAACAATCTTATATATACCCTTCTCGCGAAGGAGAATGGTATAAAAACAACAACACCAATCAAAATGAAACACCAAAAAAACAAAAATAAAATACGCAAAGCAATGAAACCAACACACATCCAAACATACGTCTTGTTGCTTTTTTGTCAAAGCATTCAATAAATTGTCTTTTTTTGATGCAATTTTCAGAGGTTGTCTCGGATTTTTGCTCATATCTCCGTTATTTATGGACCGATTTAGCTGATTTTAGATAGGAAACTTCACGAAAGCATGTCTGATAGAAATATTGAAGATTTGGATCCTGAAGATATCTGGGTTCTTCAGAAAATTGATTTCGACAGACGGACGGACATGGCTTAATCGACTCCGCTATCTATAACGATCCAGAATATATATTCTTTTTTTATATACCCTTCACCTTCTCACGTATAAAAATACAAATGTAGAGCTATATAGGCATCTGTTGCACCATGAGAACTATTTCGTCAATGGCTGTTTTACATTTTCTCTCAATTCTTCCACCTAGAGTTTCATGAATGAGTTTTCAGTCAAGGGCGGAAACAAGACTGAATAATTTGGCTTTTTGAAATAAGAGCTAATGAGTAAAGAGATTTGTTGGATCCCAATAAAGTATATTAATGTAAACTGCATCACCAGAATTCCTCAGAGAGAAAAATTATAATAGTAACTCTGGAAACGATCTTTTTATAAATACCTTGAAATGAGGAAATCGTGGAAGCCATGAAATAGAAACTTTATCTTCCAGATCTCAATGCGATATTTCAGGCTGATATTGCAACAATCACAGAACATTTTAAATTATGAAAGAGCAATTATAGCAGTGGCAAAATTCAGATATTAAGATATCAAATTATGTACTAAAAAACGACGTCGTTAATAATGTCTCCGAATGTAACAGTGGGATAAATTTCTACACTACATATGCGACCAGAATATTAAGGAACTCTTACGTCATAATATGTTAAGCTCAGATAATGATAACCAACATAAAATGATATAATCCTTGTATTATTTATCAAATGTTGTTATGTACTATTATTTTTATGATTTGTCTGGATGATATTCATCAGAGATCGAATACCTTGATTATGTTCCTCACATTAAGTAATAGAAATTGTCCCAATTTTGTATTCAAAAATTAAATATAGTTTTTCATTTAAAAACTATTGGAAAGAACCCAAATAATTTATTTATTCATTTCGCAAATAAGTGCTGACAGCAAATGTAAATGTTTTCACTCTTTTCCTGTTCTGTTTGTATGACAAACTACATGTTCATATTAGAAAATTTTAATGTAAGTAAGTGTGTGTCTTTTATCTGGTTGCAGATGTGAAAATGTTTCGCGTCCTGTTTTTTTTTTTTTTTACTCTCATACATTCATACTTGCCTACATACAGGTTTGTATTGTCGTCCTTAAACGCAATACACGCACAGCACACTTGGTGCATTCAAGCGCATCTTTAACAGTATGCTGCAATATTTTTGTTGTTCATTTTCAAAACCCTTAGTATGTGTAGATGTTTCTGTTTCTGTTTTTTTTTTTTACCAAATTAAATGTATGTGGTAGATATTTAGTTTTGCCTGTTATAATTGTATTTTTGTTAAGTGCGATTTCCTTTCAGTTTTATGTTGTTTTTCATTCGTGTACTACTTTGTAATGTGCCAAGTGTGCAATTGTTTTTACTTATTTTGTTCTATAAGTATTTACACATCTTTCTAAATGCTGTTCTTTGAATGTAGGTTTCTGTAGTTGTTTGTGTGGTAAATTTTCCTGAAGATGCTGTACTTTTATTTTCTTCATTCATGTTAAATTAACATTTTCTTTATTTTGGTTTTTTACTCTATAAATGTAGAGTAGAAACTTTTTGGTAAATTCGAGCAGTTCGGTCAAAATTTAAGAATGCGCATGTTTAGTTTTTTTTTTTTTAGCAAAACAGTGGTTTAGATGCTCCTTATGGTTTTAATTTGAAAAACTAAATTTTTTCTATAAATCTTCTTTTCAAAAATAATGTTTTAAAAAAATTGCTTTATTTAACATAAAACCACTTTCATAAAGAACGTTCACTTCTATTTCATTTAATCTTAAAAGATGTTTGTAATGTAAACATTAAAATCTACGATTCATTGGCTATGATATGACATAAAAAATGATTAAATCTGCATAATAGTTTTAAAGTTTAACTTTAGGTACGGGTTTTCCGACATGAAGTGTTATTTTGGTATTCAAAGAAAAATTAATTTGTTTGAGATAAATGTACACGATTTTTCATTTTGGTATTCAAAGAAAAATGGAAGTTTTTGAGATAAATGATCGAATGTTTATTTTATAATAAAGAGGAAGGCATGCCAAATGGCCACCACGACCACGCTTACAGGACCATATTTTTTTTAATGAAATTTTCCATAACCAAAAGGCAAAGTGGGTGCCCGATGTCCTCGATAGCCTCACGAATTCTATCTTTGAGGTCTTGAATCGACGCTGGGCTGTTGGCGTAGACCGTATCTTTCACTTGGCCCCAAAGGAAGATGTCTCAAGGTGTTACATAACAAGATCTCGGTGGCCAATTGTGATCACCTCTTCGACAGATAACACGGTCCGGAAACTTTTCCCGTAAAAGAGCAATGGTTTCGTTGCATGTGTGGCACGTTGCTCCGTTTTGTTGAAAGTAAACATTGTCCAGATCAATATCATCCAACTCCGACCAAAATACGTTGTAATGACGTTTGTGGAATGCCCAATTCCAAAGAACGACGAGGAATGGACAAACCTGGATTTTCTTCAACACTTTGGGCTACAGCAGCAATATTCACAGTTCTTCTTGAGGGACGTGCACGGCTTTTATTCTTCACATCACTAACTTGTCCCAACAGCTTGAATTTTCCATCAATTTCTGTATTGCGGTCCGACAAGGTGCTTCACGACGACTCAAGAATAAAAGCTTCAAACGTGACAGCTACCGAAATACCGGGTGATTCAAAATAACACATCTTGTTGGAAAATCCTTTATTTTGCACGCATCTATTGTATTAAAAATATGAATTTTAAACCTGTATTAAACGAAACTAAAGCGATTTTGGAACTTTTGCACGCAGAGAAAAAATGTAGTTGTAAATGTTTACCATAATCATTTCAAAATTTGTATATATTTTTGAGCAATATTTTGATCAATGTAATTATTTACTCATATGATTGCGGTAACCGTAATATGTTAAAGTTACGATTCACATGGTTGTTACAATCATATTGTTACGAATTTGCAATAGCGATTTAAATAAAAGGTTCTGTAACGACTGCCTGCAGCAATTATCATGTTTATAAACACGTCCATCAGTAGAGCTTCTACTTATCAACAATGTTGATAGCATGCGGTTATTAGCATTGTTTGTAAGTATGGCAACACTAAATGTTTAGACTGCTAACATTGACATCGAAAGCTCTAGAATTCGAACATATTAGTTTGTCCGTTAAGGGCATTGTAGAAGATTCCCGCAAAAGATGGCGCGTGTATAAATAGTGGCAGAGGTCGCAGTCGTAAGTGAGTTGATCATATGCGCTGTTAGAGTTAACATCAACTGCCTTGTACATTATAAAGTGTATGTATTTCTGCGAATTGATAAACGTGTATAAAGACTCTGAGTGACTATTTGAACTGTTGTTGTTGTACTTCTATCTATATATATAAAATAGAGTGAGGTTAGTTACTACGCCTATAACTCAAGAACGCCTGGACCGATTGCGACGATTCGCACCAAATCGGACTGGTCTCTGGCCAAAAAAAAATAATACCCAAGAAAATTCCCCAAATATACCCGAAAAAAAAATATGAAAAAAAAAAATGATTTTCCCTACAAGGTTTTCAAAGTCAGTTATTTTAAAAATTTTAATTCACATTGATGTACTCTGAAGCGAATGATTTGGTGTAAGTGAAGATAGGAGTACATTCCAGCACATGTCCAGTATATACCAAATTTTCATATCGTTCGATAAAACAAGGAAAATCGCGAAAGGGCATCAACTTCTAGAGTCTCAGAAACGGAAAAAGAACGTGAATCATCTTCATCGAGAGCTGCAGAGACACTCCAAAAGCATATTGAAAGACTAGAAGCCAATCGCTCGCTTTAAAGTTAGCGGCATTTCATTAAAATGAGGATGATGATTACAGTAATCATAAGGACGTACTGATAGGCGCAATAACAAACTTTTCCAAGCTCTTCTTTCAATTGCTCCCGTCAAAAAGCTGAATGAGAAAATTCAATTGAAACTTCCTGTCGAAACAATGAAACACAAATCGATTGACACAGTAATGAACGAAGAACAAGTCGTCAATTGTCCTACTGAATTTTTTTAATTCATTGGAACCAGCCGGAATGCCGCCAGATGTATAAACATTGAAGGTTGGATAGATATAATATCCCATTTGCCTTAAATACATTAGTTTCTTTTTATAAGGGCATAGCATCACATCTGGCTACAAATAATAACCGTTTGGGGTACAAAGTCAGGTCAGGAGAGTCCGTGCTTTAGTTTTGTCCGACACTGTATATTAAAATCGAGATCGAGATGCAATATAAAACAGAGGTTTTATAAGGGCTAGCAACGCGGACCGGGTTCATCTAGTTTTAAATAAATAAAGAGTTGTTACAATTTTAAACTACTAAAACTGCTTTTATTTGCAATCAGAAGTATCCGATGTATTTAAAGGAAATAAACCAACGTTTTAAAAAGGTTAAAACGTAACAATATATATGATTGCAGTAAATAATTATATGTTTATGACAACCATTTCTATGATAAAGAATTATATTATTATGTTGTTCTCGGCTTAGGGATATTATAATTAAATACTATTCATGTACGGTGGAAATCATCCAAAAATTTACCTTAGGTATCAAATTAATTTTTAATTTTTGGCACACATATACTATATGGAGCCATTTAGGCATTTCCATTATAAGATTTTGAACAACTATGAATATATAAACTTACAAACTTTGTTTACTTTTCAAAAATTGTGAGTAAATCGCAAGTTTTTCAAAATTAGATAAATATCAAAATGGTTCCATAGGGTAAATGAGTGACACATTGGAATCTTTGTTATGACATGAAAGAATATAATTTATATGTATATGTTCCGCACGGAAGATACAACTTTTCACCACTCTTTCCCGTGTTGCTACCGGTTCTGGTGAATTTCGCGAGTAATATTGGCTCAACAAATTTTAGTTTTTTATACATCTTGGAATGAATGATTTGTAAAATAAAAGAAATATCAATATTTTAATATTGTAAACATCCATTCGAGATTTCAAGTTAAAAATTTAAAAAAATCTTTATATCACATTTTAATCAGTTAATTACTGCCTGAATCATGGCTTTTAATTTGATTTTTCTAAAACAATTAAAACTGGGGCTTATTTCATAAAAGCATTTAAAGTATGTAGGTGTCTATTGCTTAAAACTATTTAATCGTTAATATTAGTATTACAAAACTACACACACAATACAAGTCGTAAGTAAATATCAATTTAATTATACAATAAACAAATTAATAGCCAACTAATTTAAAAGCAAATTTACTGACATTTTTTGTTTGTTTGTTCGTTGTTTTTTTTTTACTATTTTGTTTAACGACATTATAACTAAGAGTTATTTAATTTTATTTATTTATTTTTTATATATATAAGTATTTTTTCTAAATAGCAAAAGTAAGTACTTAACTATGTAGTATATTTTGTGTGGTAACTTAAGTTGAGTTAAAAAAGCTTTAAACTAAAATCATAGTTAAGATACAATCAACAATAACAACACACACACAAATACTAGCAATAAAATGACTAGAGGAGTCATAAACTTTAGTCCTACTCATAATAACTAGCTAGTAATAGTAATAACGCAATTTTTCTATAAGATGTATGTTGTTGATTCTGTGACTGTTTCTTTTTTATTTTTTTGTGTCTCCAGGTGACCCATAAGCAGCCGAGAAATGGACAAAAAAGTTAATGGAGTTTTAAGCCGTTTGCTTTAAAGGTGTATAAAATGATTATAAAAGCAAACTGTGACGAGATTTAATGTTTCACAGTTAATGAGATTTTGCGTTTCTTTTTATTTAAAATTACTTTTTCTGTGATTTCCTTATGTGTATTTAAAGTATTTTAAATAAGCGATGTCGTTGGTGACGTTGGATATTGATAAAATATTTATACTTAAATATATCCTTCTAGAATGTAATTCCTCTTAAGTATCGTAAACTCTTGTAAAAATATGATTACTCAGACGTTTAGAAATAAGGCTTTATACATAAAAATCTCCCTCATTTGTGCCATCCTTTTAAGTTGGAAAATACTTTGTCATCGCTGGATATCAGGGATTCGGGTATCATATTGCCATCTTATTTTTTATTCAGTATTGCTTGACAATTCATCATGGAAAGCATCATATATTGTTCGTGCACTCATCGACCTTTCAAGCCCAGCAGATATTTTGGCTATCCGGACTTGTCAACTGATCGCTTAAATTGCCTGATATCAAACCTCTGGATTTTCTTTGGAGTTACGTAAATGGTATATTGTTGTCATTAATATGTGTTACACAGAGGAAACAGTTTCATTGGGGCAACTGAATTTGTTGGGCAAACGAATGATTCAGTCCTTGTAATTCAATGTTATCCACTGACTTACTGTTGCTAGATCCTAAAAAAAACTGCAAAATTGCATATTGTTACGAATTTGCAATAGCGATTTGAATTTAACGGTCTGTACCGACTGCCTGCAGCATTCATCATGTTTATAAATACGTCCATCAGTAGAAGCTTCTACTTATCTTTATTAGCATTGTTAGCATTGTTTATAAGTATGGCAACACTATCCCCCATATGCATAAAAAAAATTTAAATTTTTAAAAGGTTTATAAAACAAAATTTCCATACAAAATTTGTTTTATAAACCTGTGATAAATTTAAACATTTTTATGCATACGGTCGTATATGTTTTAGCTGCTAACGTTGACATCGAAAGTTTTAGAATTCGAACATACTAGTTTGTCCACTAAGAGCATTGTAGAAGATTCACGAAAGATGGCGTATGTATAAATAGTGGCAGAGGTTGCGTTCGTGAGTGACTGCAACCTCAGCGATTTGATAAACGTTTATAAAAACACTGTGTGACTATTTGAACTGTTGCTGTTGTACGTTTTAAATAAACAAGAAGTAGTTACAAATTTTAAACCACTAAATGGCTTTTATTTGCAATCAAAAGTATCCGGTTTATTTAAAGGAAATAAATTAAGACTTTTTAATAAATAAAAAGACCTTTCCGTGTTGAAGGCAGAAATAGTAAAACTGTTTCATATGCGGACGATATAGCGGTAATAATATCTTGTAATTTTCTGGTTACAATATCGTGGTGTGTGTACTCCACAAGTCTAAAGACGCAACTGATACTTTTCACAATGAGAGGTATAAGATAGAGAACTTTAATCTCTAGGAACTGAATGAAATCAGAGTGAAGATCACTAGCAGAATCTTGGTATCATTTTGAACAAAAGACTATGCTAGATCTTTATAACCTGCAGGTTGAGATAGAAAACAAAAGAATTTAAACTGTCGCATATGCGGAGGATATAGTGTTTTTGATATCTGGTAAATTTATCGATACAATATCGCACTGTATGTGTTAGCATCGAGTGAAGCGTTGCGTGTGAATTAATGTTAACAATCTGAAGAAGAAACCTGTACTTCTCACAAGGAGTCCCCCGAAACTAAATGCAATCAAATTGGTGATCTTGCAATCATCCTGGACAGAATTCCAAAAGTATCAGTAAGCCTTATGTGGCCACAGAGCTGAGAGCCAACTATATTCATTGGCGATTCTCATGGTGTGGAAGGGACTTTGGACACTCCAAGATCTTGTCTTACAATGGGACTAAACATACAATTTCTACAAATTATAGGTTATGCTACCTCTATCACCATGTAGCTATCATGAGGTTGCCTACTGACGCCTTAAAAGGGGGAATAAAAAAATAAATTCCTTTAGAAGGCTACTTAACTTTTGTTCTGCTCCACAGTCGGAAATTTCAACTACAAGCCAATAAACTAATTGGTGATATTTGCATATTTACTGCCACTAACTATGTTAAACGACGCATATCGGATTAATCTGTATAAAATAGCAAGACAGGATAACACTAAATTGGATCTCTTGTTCCCTAACCTAGAATTCCTCTAGAAAACTGTAAAATGTTTATCTAGAAGGAACTGTTTGGACCTCCACAGACAAAGAGGTCCACTGAGCTATTATGAAATTGTCCTATATGTGTTCCTGTGAAGACGAATTTACTTAATGGATTTGGACACGGCATCCTAGAACTGGGTATATGGTTCAACAACCACTGCACAGTGGTTTTGAAACTTTAAGATATCTTGATTAAATTTCACTATAATCATAGCAGTTAATACAAATCAACTCTAAAACACATCAGAACTGACTATGTGAAATTTTATTAATTTCTTATTTTATATATTTTGTTTGAAATATAAAACAAAATAAATTGAGATGTCGTTAAAAATAATTAAAAACAAGAAAGAGAGCTATATACGGCTGTGCCGAGTCTTATATAATCTTCACCAAATTATACTTTAAAATAAAAATTTTAAATATTTTTATTTATACAAAATTAATATTTTTTTTTTTAAAATTGTTTTCCAAAATTTTTAAAAAAAAAAAAATATTTCCAAATTTTTTTTTCAAAATTGTTTTTTTTTAAGTTTTCCAAATTTTTTTTTTAATTTTTAAAAATTTTTTTTTATATAATTGTGACAAAAAAATTTTTTTCTGAAAAAAAATTCGGATTAACAAATATTTTACCCGATTTTGACCCATTGTAGGTTCAAACTATACCCATCGTTGCAATAGACTTTGAAATATCTATCAATATTGTTTACTTATATTAATGACTTTGTAATCCAGATATAGATAAAAAACAGTCCAAAAATCGAGGTTGTTCCGGTTTTTTTCCTTATATCTCATTTGTGACCCTATTTTCTCGATTTGAAATAGCGACCGAGCCGGAAGAATTCCCGATATATTGATGTATCAATTATGTTTGTAAGTTAATTGGGGGCTACGGAAAGTTGATTTCAACATACAGACGGACAGAAGGACATGGCTATATCCACGTCGCTATCTATAACGATCCAGAATATATATAATTTGTGGGATCGCAAATGAAAAATGTGGAAATTACAAACGGAATGACAAACTCATGGTGAAGGGTATAAAAAGTACAACCTATTTGACAGGAGTTCGATATTTAGTCATCAACATTTTTTGCAAAACATGTTTTCAGTCAAACTTACATTTCTAAAGGGAGTTATTAATAAAATTATTTATTTGTAGCAGAATTTTTGATTACAGTAGGGCACCTTTAAAACATTTAAACACCAACCAAAATGTTATTTTTATATATATATATTTTTTTTATAAATTTTTGCTTAAACATATTTTATTTCTAAAGAATTATATGTATATTTTTTTATTATGAATTATAAAAAAAATTAATAAAAAAGACAAATAAAAACTAAATGGTGAATTGTATTGTTAACTGAGTGAGTGTCTGGCCTCATGTGGCATCATGAACTACTTGAAAATGGTCTTAATAGTTCGTTATAAAAGCTATAAAAAAGGATTTTACAACACACACGAACAAAAAAAAAACTAACAATAAAAAATAATAATAATAAACTAAAATGAAAGAATAAAAATACACAAAAATAACATTTATCGAAAATCTCTGTCGCATATTTTAGTATCAAATTAAAATTGCATTTTTTCTCGACTTTTATGTGACAATAAATATTTAAATAGCTGGTTTTTTATTAAGCTTAACAAATAATAGGTGTTTTTTTAAGCCGGATTTTTCAAGTGAATGCAGCATGACAGTTCGTTTGACAATTAACCCTTTCGTAAGTTCTATCGGGCTTAAAAAATACCCTTCACAGTTTTTATTACTAATTAACTCATTTTTATGAGGCTAGTAAATTTTGAAAAAAGTTTTTTTTTTTTTTAAGATAGAAAACTTAAATTAATAAATTTTTCCAAGAAGTTAGCCTTCATTTAAAATATATTTATTTAGGGTTAAAGCTGTTTCATGACTTTGGTTTTTAATAAATATGAAATTATGATTTTTTTTATGTAAAAACTCATATTTGCCTGATGTTGTCTGTTGTGCATTTCTCATAGAAATTATTTATTTTCTTTTTTCACTTCTAGCATTGCATTTCAAACATCTTTTGTTCTTAGATAAGGAAAATTATGATTTATTGTTTTTAACCTTTTTTATATTCTTTTGTTAGAATTATTGTTGTTGCTTTATACAGATAATACTTATGTATGTTGCATGTTTAAAAACAGACTTATGTTTTTTAATAAATATTGTCTTTTATTATATTGTATATTCTCTCCATATCTTCTTGTTTCTAGTTGCAATTGTCACTTAGATGAACATCTTGTTTTTGTTATATTTGTGTTGTTATTGTTTTTCTAAATTCATGTTTTTGTAGTTGTCTAAATAGGGCTCTCAATGGTCTGGTATTGTTTGCAGTTAAGGTGCTAAATATTTTAGAAATGTCACTTGTTTATGATGAATGTCATTTGAATTGGTTTTAAAAGTTCTTAAATATTTTTGGAAAACAAATATTGAATTAAGGTCAACAATTGAGTTTAAATACTATTATGATTGACTAATAAAGACTGGCATCCAATTGGCTTTATTATACCCTTCACCTTCGTGAGAAGAGTATATACAAGTTTGTCATTCCGTTTGTAATTTTCAAAATATAATTTTCCGACCCTATAAAATATATATATTCTGGATTCTTATAGATAGCGGAGTCGATTAAGCCATGTCTGTCTATCTGTCTGTTGAAATCAAATTACTTACAAACTTGATTCATACATCAATATATCGGGAATTCTTCCGGCTGGTTTGTTATTTAAATGTGTCAAAATCGGGAAAAAAATTTTAAACCGATTTTTTTTTTTTACCAAAAAAATTTGTTTGTCATAAATTTTTATTCAAGTAATATAAAAAAAATTTTTTAAAATTAAAAAATAAAAATTTCGAAAAAAAAAAAATTGTTTGAAAACAATTTTGAAAAAAATTATTATTTTTTAAATTTTGAAAAACAATTCTGAAAAAAAATTTAATTTTGTTTACCTAAAAATATTTAAAATTTTTATTTTAAAGTACAATTTGGTGAAGGTTATATAAGAATCGGCACAGGCGAATATAGCTCTCTTACATGTTAATTAGACAATTTTATAGCAATAATGATTTAATATGATTTCGGGCATGCAGATAAACCAGAATCGACGCTTTATTGCCGAAATTCAGCCTGAGCTACTCAAGACTCCACATTGCCACTTCAGAGAGGTATAAACTTTTACTCCTCTGCTATACGATAATTAAAGCATATGTCAACGAAGTTTATAAAAATTAAACAAAAATCACAGACAATAGCTGGTGAGATTACATAATGTTAATGATCTCTTTATACTCATCATTGCTCTATATTAAATTATATCTTACCCCATGACACTTGTTACTTGCACAATTTATTTTTTATCAATCACAACATTTAACTGCATTATTAACAATAAATCTTCAAACACTTAATACTGTTAATCAATATTGACAAAATATCATAAAAATAGCAAAAACATTTACAATATTTTTGTTTTTATCACCCATAAATCTATAAAGCAATAAAAGTTGGTGTATTTTAGCATATTTTTTTCACATGAATTAAATGTGACAAAGTTGATACAATTCAAGTTGAACAAACAATTACATGCAAATTTGATAATAATAATAATAATACTAATAAATGTGGATGACCTTAAATATATTTAGTAGATAAATAAAAATAAACTTAAATGGACATAGACATAGACGTGGAAATGTCTGCAATCCAGACATACACACACACACTTGAACACAATATCCCACAGACACCGACCGAAGTCTAAAAGCACCGTTTTGCAGTTATAGAACGTGCGTCAAATTTGAATGCGTCATAAAAAAAGATTTGAAATGTAGTGATAAGTGTATCTAACACCTAGTTGTGTTGCATTTCTTGTTGATTGAGTTTTTTTTGAAAGAGTGTAAATGTTTAAATAGTGTCTGTATTGTGTGTTGTAGATAGAAAAATGAAACATGACCAAACTATGACCACAATCAATGTTTAAAATAATATTTAAGAGCTTACAATAGTGGTAATGCACTATGGGGTCGAACATTTTAGGTAATGAAAACAGCACTGCGACCCAAAAATTAAAGTCGGCAAGGTTAAGAACCTTGCTGTTAGTGGTTTCCAATTTGAGTCCTTAAGATCTTATTGTCTAGGTTCTCAATCTTCTTTGTTCTCTTTATGTTTGGGTTTCTCCCTACTGCAGACCATACTGTCGGCACTATAGCAATTATGAGCCGAACGCAATCGAATATTCAGATGTACAGAACTCTAATGTAGGCCAAACTTTTTAAAATTATCAAAAGAGAAATGTTAGATTTTGCATCAAAAATACAATTAGAAAATTCGTTTTTTTTTAACCTTCTCATGCAATGCATTGTTTTGGAATTAGCAAAATAGGTTATGGGAGGGACGATAGAGGAAGTAGTGTTTGTGGACATTGGATTTGAATTTTCCTATATTGAAAGTGACAGGAAAGTCTTTAGCAGGAAGTTTACTCCACATACGGATAGAACGGCTAAAGGACGAATTTTCCCTATAATGTGTTGTGCGATCGACTGTCCATTGATAAGCCCTGCCGAAAAACGTGTATTGCGTAAAAAACTACGAGTTTGTGGAACAAGTTCCCTAATTTCAGCATAGCACATTGTAGTATCGGTAGAACAGTGAAGCACAACCCACATTGCGACTATGTTCCAGTGAGTCAAATTTTTGTTTATTTGATTGAAATTATTGTTATAATTTAAAAAAAAAATAATATTTTTATAGTTCTAATCACTAATGATGAAGTTTTAAACCTTTTTCGAAAACCTTTCTATTATGGTTTTTATAGTGCTTTATGTCACTTTGTTCGAACAGGTTGTCCATCTCCGTTTAAAATCTACCACACTTTTGGACACCTTTTTTCTCCAATTCTCTTTGAACAAGAGCCCAATATCTCTCCACTGGACTCAGCTCCAGGCAAATCAGGCCAAAAATAAGTGGACATATTAAGAAGTCTTATGAATGGACACATCCTTTTTTGTAAACATTCCTTGATGTAAATTTCGGTATTTATAGACCCCTTTGTAATAAATGTTGGGCTTTTTTGCCGCAACTGCATATTGCTTGCCATACCATGAATTTTTTGGGAAATTTTGTTTGCTTTTGGGTCCTAAACTCTTCTTCAACATTCCCTCGAGCATCTTCAACATAAAAAAAATGGACCAGAAGCTGCGAAAAATCTTTACTTCAATTTCCGTGCTCCGTCTTTGGCCTCTAACTTTTTTGCAGAGTTCCTGTTAGGAACTTTTTAAGCCTTGTATGCTTTTAAACCTTCATTGGCTTTAACTATTCGTACCAATTAGTCCGAGTTCTGACCTAATCGGGCTGCTTTCCTACCGAATGTGTTGGGAGCTCTTTTGAAAATGCTTTCTATTTTTTGGCTTTAGAAACATCATGGGGACCATTCCTTCTACCTGAACCAGGTTTTATATCAATGGACAAGTTCTCCCGGTACTGTCGAATAACATTGGAAATAGTTTGACGGCAGACCTTTGATTGTTTGGCCAACTTTTTGTAGGATCAAGTTGGGTTTTGTTGAAAATATTTAATAATTTTAGTACGCACTTTTTTCTGGTCACTCATTTTAATCAGATTATGACATGTTTTACAAAGGTAACCTGATCAAAAAAAGAATCAAATAATACTTGGGTTAAAAGTTTTAATTAAAAACGTGTGTTTAGAATTTTACGATCTCAGTCCTTATTAAGAATTGTATTTTAATTTGAACCTTAAGATTAATTGGCAAGCTATTAAATCTATACTAGGATCGCCTGGTGGTCGAAATCTTCGACCACTTTTACATCGCTTTTTACCACTTTGAAACAATTTTTATATTGTGCATATCTAGAGAAAGGAACTTTTTAAACCATATATGTTCCATCAATATTGTTGAATAATAACATAGTTAGAAGTGTACCACAAAAAAGCGTGTGTCCTATTTATATATAAGATGCCAGGATATTCCACAGTCAGCCTGTCTCGACTTATAGCTTCGTATAAGAAGCAGTTGAAATTGATTTCATGTTTTAAAATAATGGTGCTTTACCAGTTTATTCTTCACTAATGAGTTTTCTATGGTCCTCCAACAGATTTTCCATCAAAAAATTAGTTTTATGTGGCTCTCCACCAGAATATCTTCAATTGAGTTTTAATGGGTCTCTTCCAGTTCCTCTTCACAAAAAACGTATATCAACTGTGTCTTTCTCATAACCTCAAATCAAGGTTATTACAAGACGATCACATTTGAATTACGACTCAAACTGAGAAAACAGTTATGCGACCTATAAAATCATTACCAATGCAATATGAGACGCAGAATCCTCGAAAGCCAAACAATATAAATCGGCCTAAACGACCCTAAAAGAGATAATGAAGATGACGCGCGAGTTGTTCTTCAACTCAGATTTGTTCTACGAATGTTTAATTTTCTTTAAAATTCTTATTACTTAAATACATTTTTCAAATCCTCACCCATAGTGCTATTCCCATACACCGTTTTTATGTTACACAAAAAATTTAAAGTGTTATGGCAACGTTGCACCATGCAACAATAATTTTAATGACATCAGTATAATAATTTGCATTCTATTGCTTTTATTCATAAAACTATTCATACAAACGACAACATAGTGATGATTATGGATTTGAAACCATCTACACAAATGCAGTATTTTTACATTTTACATTGATAGTTATGGCTGTGTGTAAATATCATGCATGCATTTTATTATTGACAATTGTTTAAATTAAATGCAATTTCCTTTCCACCTCCTCCAACACACTCATGTACAAACATATTGACAAAGAGAGAGTTGTAATAATTCCACTTTAAGTTTTTTTTTTTATTGCTAAATTATTAAATGTTTTTGTAGTTGTTGTTGCGACTTTATTATTATTATTATTGTCATATCACATACTCATCATCATCATCATCGACATCAAACTCTAATATGAATAGTTAAGTGAGTGTGGCAAACAAATAACAAAAATATGTATAAAAAAAAAATCATAAAAAATTTACGGAAAAAAGCTTTTTGTATTGTTTATTTTATTTTTATGAACACCGCGGGAATGTGACAGCTTGTTGTATGAGTGTATGTGTAAATATCATCAAAATTCTTACAAAAAAATAATATCTACAACTATTCAAATCATACCACAATAGTTGTATATAGTTGTGTGTAAGGGAACAATACAATTCCTGTAACAAACCATCTAACCATTTTATTCATCCATCTATTTGTTCATATTCCCATTATAACAAAGTACAATACCAGTACGAGTATATACAAACAGACATAGTAGTTGCATACATATTTGGTCAATTCACAAGGTCTCTTATCATGTCATATTGTCATAATGTTCTAATATTTCACAATGGTTTTTATTGCTTTTCAAGCAAAAAATGTCCTAAAATAATACTACTATGCTATGTTTATAGTGTTATCGTAACAAACCAGAAGAGACCAATGCCGAATGCCTAAGAGTCGGTTAAGACGAGCCGCCGAGTCGTTATATATTATGACATTATGACAATATGACTGATAAGAGACCTTGTGAATTGACCAATTGCATTATTCCTTAATCATCAAATGTAACTGGGTATGTTTGCACTTATTATGAGTACATTAGACAAGACCCGAAAAATGATTTTGTTAAAGTAGACCATAGACAATGATGATAAATTCCTTTATACAACTACTCTTTAGATACTCATTTAGTATCTAATTTAATTTTCGAGAAGTAAGTTCTTTTTCAGGTTATTATGTTAGAGATCTAATTATGCGACGCATACAATGACAAAAAAATATGTTTATAGATTTCGCAAGATTATAAGGGGCGGATTAATTGCATTACTAAGGACTGAGATCGTAAAATTCTTAACACACGTTTTTCATTAAAACTTTTAACACAAGTATAGATTTTTTATTTTTTTTTAACAAGTTACCTTTGTAAAGCATGTCAGTTATTATGTTTAATGTCAATTATGTTCATTTGTTGTTAATCTGATTAAAATGAGTGACCAGAAAAAAGTGCGTACTAAAATTATTAAATATTTTCTACAAAACCCAACTTGGTCCTACAAAAAGTTGGCCAAACAATCAAAGGTCTGCTATCAAACTGTTTCCAATATTATTAAACAGTACCGGGAGAACTTGTCCGTTGTTATAAAACCTGGTTCAGGTAGAAGGAATGATCCATATGATGTTTCTAAAGCCAAAAAAATAGAAAGCATTTTCCCACATCCGGTGGGAAAGCATCCCGGTTAGGTCAGTACTCGAACTATTTTGTACGAAAAGTTAAATCCAATGCAGGTTTAAAAGCATACAAGGCTCAAAAAGTTCCTAACAGAAACTCTGCTAAAAATTTATAGGCCAAAAACAGAGCACGGAAATTGAAGTCAAATTGTATACAAAAAATATACCTGCTGCATAATGGATGACGAAGTGTGCGTATGCAAAATTTTTCGCAGCTTCTGGGTCAATTTTTTAATGTAGCAGATGCTCGAGGGAATGTTGAAGATAAGTTTAGGACCCAAAAGCAGACAAAATTTCCCAAAAAGTTCTTGGTATGGCAAGCAATATGCACTTGCCGCAAAAATGACAAATATTTGTTACAAAGGGCTCTATAAATACCGAAATTTACATCAAGGAATTCTTATTTTTGGCCTGATTTGGCATCTGTCACTATGGTAAGAAAGGTCTTGAGTGGTAGAAGACCAATAATGTGGTGTTTGTACCAAGAGGGGCAAATCCTCCAAACTGCCTGGAGCTGAGTCCAGTGGATAGATATTGGGCTCTTGTTAAAAGAGAATTGAAGAGCAAAAACAAGGTGTCCAAAAGTGTGGTAGATTTTAAACGGAGATGGACAACCTGTTCGAACAAAGTGACATAAAGCACTATAATAACCATAATGGAAGTGTTTTCGAAAAAAAAATTATTTTTTTTTGTAAATTGTAACAATAATTTCAATCAAATAAAAAAAGGATTCAAAACTGTAAGCTTAGTGGTTTCATTTTTATTAACATATATGTATGTTAAACATTTTTCGATCTCAGTCCTTAAGTCATTAATATAGACAATATGGATATCTAATGATAGATATTTCAAAGTCCAATGCAACGATGTATATAAGCTCATAGGGATCAGTCCATACTCCATTTATTTCCTCCTAGATATATGGTTTACGCTTTCTTAATATATCCGTTCTAAGTTTCTGAAAGCTTCCTAGAAAGTACAGCTAATGTGGCGAATTATTAACCCGCTTAGCCTATGTAGCTTACTTTCCAACTTGGTGTTCCGAATATCATCTTGGTTGTTAAAAACATTATTTCTTCATTTGTTGTCCAGCGCCTCAATAATATCCGTTAATAGATTTAAATTCGTTCCAGTATACTTCAGGAATATTAATATGGGATTGAGCTAAACTTGTCCACATAGTCGCGGTTGGCGACCATATTGATGAAATTAAGTTTGAGTTGATTGAAATCCGAATTTATGATGTATTTCACCATATTAATGCCAACATTGCATATCTGATGTATCCAATTGGGTCTAATTCAAAAAGTGATTGTCATCTGCTTTGTTATAGATTTACCATTGCCATCTATTTTATACTAAACTATGAACATCCTTCATAACAACAATAATAGTAGGGAAGCGTACTCCTATAGCTCGTGTAGGAGTGTGCCTGGTTTTGATTAAAGATTAATTTCATATTTAATTTAGTTCTGAGTCACAATATTCTAAAATTGTTTTATTAAAAGTGTCACATGATTTCGAAACGTATCTACTCCTATTAATTCAAACAAACATTTAGAAAACCTCCCTAATGAACATATACTACATAAGTATTAAGTATTTGAATACATATGAATTTTATTTTCTGTAATTCCTGTTATTTTCATGACTGTTGATTTTATTACATACAATAATAAAAACATACATACATGTATTTAAATACTTACTTTTGCATATTCATAAGTATAAATACTATTATCCAAATATTTTTGGATATCTATCACTTAAACACACGCAGAGAAAAATTGTAGTTGTACATGTTTACTGTAACCATTTCAACATGTTTAAAATTATGTATATGATTGCAGTAACCATATGTTAAAATTACGATTCACATGGTTGTAACAATCATATATATGATTGCAGTAAATATGTATAAATATGTAAGGGTTTACCATATTATGTTGTTCTTGGCTTATGGATGCCATAATCTGTGAACAGCATATCATCATATAATGATTCATCATGAACATGATTGCTGTAAACATAACCATAACTATGATTGCCATAAACATATTTTCATTTACTACAATCATATATATGATTGCGACAATCTTAACTTGACCATGTTATGGTTACCACAATCATATACATAATTACTGTGACTATAACATAGTTAAACAAATTGTAAAAATGTTGAAATGGTTACAGTAAACATGTACAACTTATATTTTTTCTCTGGATGCACACATTAATCGAACATGTGTTCCTCATTGCAATTGCGTTGTGCATGATTTTGCTGCAATTATGACTATTTTGTATGTCGCATGTCATCGTCATCATATTTACAGACATCATAAAATATGTATGTATGTATGTATCATCATGATCATTATCATCATTGTTTTCGCCATCGTTATCGTTGTTATCAAATTTTATTATAGTCATTGTATTTTTGTTGTTATAGTTGTTGGTAACTGTTTGTTTGTATGACGTGTTTATAGTTTTCCGCCAATTTAGAATAGAGTTGTAAACATATTTTATTTGAAATTCATTCATTCAAAGTTTATAACTATTGTGGAAATTTTGATTATGTTCTAATAAAAACAATATGTTATGGATAGTGGGCGATTTCCTGTTTGTAATTGATTAAATTACACTTGCCTACAGCCATAAACCTTTTTATATCCTTCACCTTCATGAGAAGGGTATATATAAGTATGTCATTGCGTTTGTAATTTCCACAATACAATTTTCCGACCCTATAAAGTATATATATTCTGGATCCTTATAGATAGCGGAGTCGATTAAGCCATGTCCATATGTCTGTCCGTCTGTCTGTCTGTTGAAATCAATTTTCTGAAGACCACAAATAACTTACAAACTTGATTCATACATCAATATATCGGGAATTCTTCCGACTCGATTGCTATTTAAAAAATTGGCCTATTTTTGATCTATATCTGGATTACTAAGTCAATAATATAGTCAATATGGATATCTAATGATAGATATTTCAAAGTATATTGCAACGATCTATATAAGGCTAAAGTAATTTGGACCTACAATGGGTCAAAATTGGATAAATATTTTTTAACTCGAATTTTTTTTTAGAAAAACAATTTTTTTGTCATCAATTTTTTTTTTCAAGTAAATTTAAAAAAAATTTTTTAAAAAACTAAAAAAAAAATAATTTTTTTTTTTCAAATTTTGAAAAACAATTAAAAAAAAATTAATTCTGTTTACCTAAAAATATTTAAAATTTTTATTTTAAAGTATAATTTGGTGAAGGGTATATAAGATTACTTGTTTAAATTTAACGTGTAAAGCTATATAAGATTACTTGTTTAAATTTAACGTGTAAAGCTACGTTTCCGCATACACCGTAATCGGCACCGAAAACGAAATTCCATACATTTGCACCGAAATCGGCACAGATACGTAACGAAAAACCTGTCATTTGGGTCCGGAACGAAAACAACTTCAAGTAGGTTGTTTTCGGTGCTATAGGAAATTATTTTAATTATTTTTTTATTTCAAATTTATAGAAAATCAAAATGAATAAAAAAATTAAATTTTCTTTATTGGAAGAAGAAAAAATAATAGATTTTGTCAAAAATAATGAAATTCTATTTAATGACATTCAAAATTCTGTGACAGGCAGGGGAAAAATAGATTGTGGGTAATGATGTTTCTAATTAAACATTCCAAGATTGGCCATATTTTAGTAATTTTCATTAAATTTAAGTTAATGCTTAATTAGTGTCTTGGTGTTATTGGTTTTCTATTCCAGGTGGTAGGTATACCTTCCAAATCAGATTTCACAATATCCAGCACGGATTTAAAAAGATAACGACTTAAATGAGAATATTCTTTAAATTTCGTATCATCATCCATCAAATATCGATCAACCAAGATATTGTGTGCACCTTCTCAGGGCTGGTTCTTGTACATTACCTGAATATTTTTTTTTTCTTGCTTTCATTATTAACAGCAATAACACATCTTCTTCATATTGATGTTGTACCATGTTATAGGTAGCAATTCGATAATTGGCTTCGTTAATTTCATCGACACTATAATTTTCCATACTTTTAGTAATTCTTCAATATGCTTTTCGATGCACATTTTCCACTTCCAAATGACAACTTAAAAAATGATTTCGTTTCTGTTTTATGCCGCAACGCACCCTACTGAAACGAAAAAAATTCAGAAACGAGACGGTGACGAACACCAACGTTTTTCAGTTTTCACTATCGGCGCCGATTACGGTGTATGCGGAAACCCAGCTTAAGAGTGCTATATACGGCTGTGCCGAATCTTGGTGACAATAAAATAATTGTCTGATATAGTGGTTAAATCAACTTGTTTCGTTTGGACCCTACCGTGTTTTCAACAGACAGACGGACGGACAGACGTATGGACGCAGTTAGATCATCTTAGAATCAAATATCAATTATCAAATAGGAAACAAAAGTCTCTATAAATATCTTGTTATATTACAACAGCGAAAGAAAGTGAATACCATGTTATTATAATCCATACTCAACGTTCTCTCTGTATCGACCACAACTCTAGATATATTTAGAATCCTTATAAAGCTTGTTAATAACTGCTGAATGTTTTATCATATGCCCTATCCTATTTTGATCCTCGATTTAGACACTAGAACGTACACACATCTCGTTTTAGAGAAGACTATACTGAAACCTTCTGTACTCGAATAATAATGTGATCCTAGTGATAGACCCTAGTGAACTTTGTCTCTAGCTTTATCTAATCCATGATTTACAATACATTCAATGACTCTGGCATTTACTTATCCTGAGATACTGCGACACTCTTAAATAATTTCCCCTTGCATTTCTAATATTTATAGTTTCACGCAGCAAAACCAGACAAAATCTTAAAATTTACCACCAGATAAATTCATAATGCATGATTTGTTGAGAAATAAATTTCAAGGAAATCCAAACTTTATCCCACAGAACTGTAATTTGACAAGCGGTAGATTAGATCGTGCCTTATTGGCCTCATGAAGGAACAACAAACAAACAGAAAAAAAAAAATAAGCAACAGTAAATGAAGATAATAAAACCACAATTATCTAAACTAATCTAGTGATGAAGAAGTGGATTTTATTTATTTGTTTATGTTAATTTCTGTTGCTTTGTGGTCATACACTTTAAAGTTGCTGCATTTGTCTCCTCATCGTAGTCATAAATCTTCAAGAGTTTATCTCGAAGAAAAAAAAGAAACAACAACAAAAACTACTCTTGCCGTAGGAATGTGAGTTGCGCATGCGCTTAGTGTGATGATCTTAAAGTTGCATATCAACCAAGTAAAGTAAAGTGGTGCTCTGATTTTTCTGCTGCAGTCTTAAATTATCTGAAACAAAAGCTGCAATAACAACAAAAAAAAACTGGCCATATAACCCTTTCGAAAGGGATCATCAGCAGCAACCTGTTGTTGGCTGTGTTGGCCAAGTAGATGATGATAGTGAGGAAAAAATGTTTTATAACCACACGACGACTAATTATCGAAGTTTAAATTATAATTACGCTTGCGCGTGCTGGAACAAAACGTAGATCTTTGGCTTTGTTTTTTAAGAAACTTTTTAAGTTTTATCTCTGAGTGTGTGTGAGTGAGTTTGTGATCATCACACGCACATCTTAAGGCGGCTTTTTGTTTTTTGTTTTTGTTTTGCTGCCCAGAAACAACATGGTTCTTGTTTAAGCCACTGGTTTCAAAACAAATGTTTAAATATGCTCTACTACCGATATAAAGTTGGTAGAACCACTGCTGTTGTTATTATTGTTGCTGTTACTACATTTACTACTTGTGCCAATGGAGCGTGGAGCGTTGGAGCATTAACTAAAGCATCGATTAACAAGATTTTGTGATTTTGAATTAATAATGTTTTATTGTTTAACAGGCCATATATATTTTGTTTTCAGTTTTTTTTTATTTGTTTTTTTTAGTTTAAATTTTCTTTAAACTCACAGCATTGCATTTGGCGCCATAAATCTATCAACACTGTGTAAAAATGATCACTACTTTAAAGTGATCTCTTCCACGTACATATGTCTCTATGTCTGTCCATCTGTCTGTATGTAGGTTCCTTGTTTTTTTGTTCTGTGTTGGACTTGAGCATAATCATATGAAACTACAAAATAGTCAGTCTATTCTAAACCTCATGTTGTGAAAGATTTACTGCCTTAATATCTGTAGTTTTTTGCGTTATTGTTGCTTAACTTTGCATTTCTTTAAGGTTGCACAATGGGTGTTGGTAATATTTATTAACAAGTTATGTTAGTTTTTATTTAATTTTCAGCGGTTTTCGAGATCGTACGACGTTTTATAAGAATATTTGTTATCGAACTCTATGTGCAATGGACATCCTACCAGTGTGCTCCAGGCTAAATGAGGGAAATCATACATTTTGGAAAACTATAGATGGATTTCCCCAGAATAAGCGCCTGACTATTTGGTTCACTCGAGCAAGACAAATAAAAAAGTACACTTCGAATCTTATTTTCTTAAAATTTTATAGGAAAACAGAGTCCTTGCTAACTCTGTCAATTCGGATTGATACAGCGTAACTATCTTTGGAGAAATTAAGGATAACAAGATCCACACACGGGTTATTGTGGCGCTCGATAAGAACAATTGAATAATATTGGACCATCATGCGAGCAGCTCTGAATTGGCAATGACTCTTGTAAGTTTCGTTGACAAATTATTTTTTAATTAGTGAGATCGAAAAATTCTCAACATCATTTTCCGTGCTCTGTTTTTAAACCTGCATTAGCTTTAACTTTTCGTACCAAATAGTACGAGCACTGAGGGCAGCTTTCCTACCGGATATATTGGGAGCTCTTTTGAAAATGCTTTCATTTTTTTTTGGCTTTAGAAACATCATTCTTCTACCTGAACCAGGTTTTCTATCAACGGACAAGTTCTAGCGGTACTGTTTAATAACATTGGAAACAGTTTGATGGCAGACCTTTGATTGTTTGGCCAACTTTTTGTAGGACCAAGTTGGGTTTTGTTGAAAATATTTACATGTTTTACAAAGGTAACTTGATCAAAAAAAATCAAATAATATATGGGTTAAAAGTTTTAATGAAAAACCTGTGTTGAGAATTTTACGATCTCACTCCTTAGCTTGAACTCCTCTAAAGATGTTTGGTTTTACTTATCAAAGTAATCACTGATGCAATAAGGAAGAATGTGTAGTGATCGATTTCAATTCCAAATATCAAGCAATATTACAATATCAAGCAATATCACAATCATAGAACGATGCGATAGCTCGTACATATGAATGGATCTCCAAAGTATTAGAAAGATAAACATTATATGTAGCTATAATTGGGTTGCTAAACATAAGAACACATTGTATATTTACTATTTATTTAAAATTTACGAAAGACCAGGAATAGAATTCAATAACAATATCCCTATCCAATTACCTCAAGGTTGAGGTTGTAGCGATCACTAAAGGTATTACATTGATTATACCAAACAATTTCAACAGATCTTCGGCGGAATCCATAGTACTTTCAATAAGCATTTGCTTAGATGAGTTCGAACCGAAAAATATTAAAACATATGGAAGAAATAATTGCATAAGCTCTCCAACTATTGCTGAAGAAGATAATTTGAAAGACAAACCATTATCGGAGATAAAAAACAAGAAGGAGTGTATTATTAAAATGAGTATGAGCTGTATGACTTAAAAAATGCGGGATTTTTAAAAATGTTTAGCTTTTATTTTGAAACATTTGTAGAATATAAATTTATTCAAAGTATTGGCAATGTTAGCTATGACCTTTTCCCAACATATGGATTGCGAGCCAAAAGAACAGCTCATCTTTTGAGATCAAGAACGAATCAAGCCAATATCGAATGCGTATCCCAGAGAGAGCGTCCTGCAGCGATCGAAGCAAATAGTCGGACGGGTTATTGACTGGACTATTAAGGAGGTGAGGCAAAACTTCCAAACCACTTCATTCTAAATACTTTTTAACAGGTATTGCAACACATGGCCGAGCGTTGTCATGATGGAATATTACGGTTTCATGCCTCGCCGCATATTCTGGGCATTGTTCGGCCAACAGATTCCCTGCGATGGTCTGGTAGATTTATCCACCAGATACAAAGAAGTACCTTAGCGCCACGGATATTTTTGGCGATTCGGCTGGTTGGTCCGGCTTCACATACGATCTGTTACGCTTCAAGTTATCGTAATACATTTATGTAATGATTCGGTGCAAAAATGATTTTCTTTTACATATGTATATCATTTTGTGTATTTACTAAAATGGTTGTTGGTGCCTTTTTAATTTAAAAATTAATTATTTTTTTTGACAAATTTGGTAATAAACATGACGGTTGATTTGTCGAAACTGTAAACGATTAAAATAGTTTAAAAAAAAAAAATTTTTTTTTCAAAAATGTTTATGATTTTTTTAATTTCTTTTTTTTAAATTTACTAGTGAAAAAAGTTTTAAGATAAAAAAAGAAACTTTTCAGTAAAAAAAAAAAAATCGGACTAAAAAATATTTTTCTCGATTTTGACCCATTAAAGGTCCAAATTACTATAGCCTTATAAATCGTTACAATGGACTTTGAAATATCTAGATATCCATATTGTCTATATTAATGACTTAGTAATCCAGATCAAAAATAGTCCAAAAATCGAGGTTGGCATGGTTTTTTCCTCATATGTCAGCCATTTGTGGGCCGATTTTCTCGATTTTAAATAGCAACCGATCCGGAAGAATTCCCGATATATTGATGTATGAATCCAGTTTGTAAGTTGTTTGGGGTCTTCAGAAAATTGATTTCCACAGACGGACATGGCTTAATCGACTTCGCTATCTATAAGGATCCAGAATATATATACTTTATAGGGTCGGAAAATTATATTGTGGAAATTACAAACAGAATGACAAACTTATATATACAATTCTCACGAAGGTGAAGGGTATAAAAAGGGAACTAAAAGAATGGCAGTATGGAGAAGTTCTGACAACATTAATTGTCATGCGGAGAATTAGGTTTGTTGGCGAAGTACTAACTATGTCAAATCTGAATCAAAATCCAACACCGAACAATTCAGAGTTAGTACCTCTGAAAATTCCTTATGTGGTACATAGACTAAACTGGACATTGAACCCGTTGATGGAGTATGGTACCCGCTATTTTCCGGAGGTCACAATGTACACAAATTACATAAGTCTATAACTGATTAAATTAATTTAATTTAATTCCATAGTGCATCAGTGTATTTAAAAGAAACTCTTCTTCCTTCTTCTTCTGATCACATTTAAGTACTATACAATTTCAGTTTATTTCTCGTGATTTTATGGAAGTAACAACATTCTACTCCTCTTGGGTAGATTTTCAGTATTTTAGTGCAGGTATGTTTCCCCTTCAACACAATTGTTTTTAAACAACGTATTAAATATATTTTTTCTGTTGTTCCAGTCATCGTAGTTTTTTTTCTTTTTTTTTTGAAAACTGTGAAAATGCAAAATTGTTTTATGATCTCTTAATCTTAATCGTGCTGCAACATGTCTTATTTATGATTTGTGAATTGGTTTTTATGCAGCAACCGACATGATTACACACACACAAACATACAGATTTTATTGTATTTTTGTTATGGTAACTCCAACAGCAACAACAATAATACTCGTAATGCTCGTAATAATCATAATAATAAAAAAAGGGGTTTTTCATCCAGAACCGCAGTAAACTCAAGGCTTAATACAGCCACTGAGCGAGCGAACGAACGAGCCATCCCGGCAACCAAACCGAACCTGGCCCAACCAAAATGACCATCGAAAAGAAAATAATAAATACTATAAAATACATTTTTTTCGAGTGAACGAAGAAAAAAAAAAGTGAAACGAGTGTTCATTTGCCACTTCATTTAATTGTATTCACATTATCGTTTCAGTAATAAATCATCAATGTGTTTCTGTGGAGCTGTTTGCTGTAGTTTTTGTTTATTGCTGGTTTTTATTTGGTTTTTCTCACCAGAGTTTGTTTTAAATGGTTGTTAGTAAAATGTTTCATTTCATCTTCTTTTCCAAGTTCACAGGTTGTTTATTTTTTGTTTTTTTTTTTCGTGTATCTGCTCAATTTTTTTTTCGATTTTAAGGCAAAGCTGGCTGGAACTTGTTGTTATTTTTGTTCTGCTTTTACAACCTTTTTAACAAGTTATTAACATTTGTAATTAAATGCACACAAGCATTTCAAGGGAATAATAAAACACCACACAAAAATCTAGTTAAATCTAATTGATTATGTGTAGAATTTGTGTAATTTTACACAAGTTAGAAATGAAACAGAAGCCACAGATAAAGGGTTATATAGGTGTACTCGTATTAATCTAGTTTAATAGAAATTATGGAAATACTTCATACATAATTGCAGGACAAAATTATAAAATTGTGTTCTGTTGTGTTTGATTGTCTAAACACCATTCTCACAACTTAACCTAAGATCCCGTGCCTTTTGATTTTGGATTTTTAACGATCTTAACAGAATTCATTCTGCATCTAAGCAAGACCACAACAGAATTGGGAAATTTAGCGAAACATAATGGCCCATGATGAAGCTTAATCAGTAAAATGAGTATTAAGTTGAGGGGCTTAATGTTATTGAAATTATCATCGACAAAAATGGTATAAAAATTAGCTAATGATAAGACCAAACTACTCAATGAGATCGGTTAAAACTAGATCAAGTCCGCGTACTTCAAAAAGTGAACTGGATCCTACCTGTGTAAAACAATCATTCACAGAGGAAGTGAAAAACTGTTTCTTCCTTTTCACGGTCAATGTCTCAATGAAATCGGTGAAAAGTAGATCAAGTCTGGATACTTGTGAAGAGAGTAATAGTATCCAATTAGACTACACAATCTGGTACCCGATATCTCAGATTGATAATTCACAGAGAAGGAGAATAGCTGTCACTTTTTTCCATGATCTAGGCAGCTGCGGCAGTAACTGTTGAATTTCAGCTATAGTGTAAGTGGTTCTCAATATCTCAGATAGATCATTAGCAGAGAAGTTGAGAAACTGTATTTTTCTTTCCCCGGTTCAGGCAGCTGCGGCAGTAACTTTTGAATGGAAGTGCGATCGTTTACCGATCGCCTAGTGACCTTTTAACACTGTGTTTTCGAGGCTACTCGAAATATCCTTCCGGATCCTATTCAAGGGTTTTATACTTTATCATGGTATACTGGACATTTAATGGTAGTTTTGAATGTTTTAATATTGTGTCACCCATTGTCAGCCTTCTAAAGAAAGTGTATGAAGATTATACTTTAAATGGTTCCTAGATATATTGCGGCAATTACAGCATCTAAGAAATTGAAAGCGGACTCCTATTTGAGCACGGATGCAAACTGGCGTGAAACCGTTCTTCCTTACACTGTTATTCTAAAACAGATGTCGTTGTATAGTGCTAACTTGTCATAAGTGCGGCCTAGCAGTCAACGGAAATTACATTGATCCCAACAGAATTCATGCAGCTCTGATAGCAAATATCTCTGCCAAATTAAGCTTGCTTTATCTGGAAGACGTATTGAAAACTACTTATCACCTGACTTCATCATAGAAGACACCAGCTCATCTTGGATCATGCTAAATTACATTAATCATGTTCCTGGAATGTATAATTTAATTGAACATCCTATCAAAGTCCGTGAGGGGAATTATGTAATCTAAGATTTGGAGTAGAAGCAAGATAAGCTAATTCAGTATCCTTGCATGTTTACAATTTCTGGATCATGAGCACCCAGTGCCAGATAGTATTAAAGCACTGCAAGCGAAAATATCCATTAAGTGGAATTCTGTTGGAATTAGGTACAAAATTGTGTTCAAAGCTTCTGAGAGACTACCGAATCTCTTGAGGGAAGTGTGTTATATGTTAAGTTACCATGATCATTTTGAGTCCAGAATTAAACGTAAATATTACTCATTGTCTGTTGGGGACAGTCTGTGACAATATGCTGCATGATATCTTGGTGTTTGTAGTAAACAGAACCGGTTCTGTTTATCATGGATTTTATACCACCCCAACTCTCTGTGCCACAACTGTTGAGCATTTTCATTATAAAGCAATATTTAAAAACTAATGAAAGTTTTGCGGCCACAAGTCGAGCAAAATGGAATTAGCGATGAAGAACATATCCTGATGGCTTTGTTAAATATCAAAATTGCTGCATTTGGGTTTCAGAAAGCCCACATGTGATTATCGAAAAACAACTGCATCCTCAACGTTTCACTGTTTGGTGCATACGTCTTTGAAAATGAGCCAGGTTAAGCAGTGCCTGTTATTGGTGATCGATATGGAATTGAATTATATTGATGAGGGGTATATGTGAATTCTACAAGAAGTTTCCACATGGAATACAGCTCTACAAACAAAACAATTACTACATGTGGCATTTCCTGGTCTTGTACACTCTTGTTTCAGTAATCAGAACTTGCTAATTAGATCGTGTGATTTAACACTATTGGATATATTTTTCGGGTTAATGTTAAGTCATGTGTCTATGTAATAAATCAACAACCAACAGTTCAATGAAGGAAAAAATTTCTTACTATAACAACGAAATTTAGGCTTGTTTATTTTGAAGCTGCGAGACGAGTTTGGTTTTTCCAAATCTGCCTGTCGGCTAATAATATCATATTTGGCCGAGAGGTCACAATTTGTTGTTGTAAATGGTGTACCATCTGGTAAACTTCCACATAGAACCTTGTGGAAGTTTACCAGATGGGACATCTCTTATTTATAATCTATGTTAATATTGACGTTTTTCAATCTAGAAGTTGTACACCTTTCTTGGTTGCTGATGACGTTTTTCATTTATTTAGAGATTTGAGACTTTGGATGATGGGTAATTCATTAAGGGTTAACACTTCTAAGACAAAGACTATGAATTGGTCCAACAAAGCGCTTCTATTCTAATTTAGACAGTTTATTGGGTTCAGTTCGTCGATCATCCTTAATGTTTGGGTGTAGTTCTAGACTTTAAAGTCTATTTCAAGTGTCATATTGATGCTATGTTGGGTATGTTTTGGAGTACTTTGCGTAGAGTTTATCGTACCAAAATATTTGTGTCCATGCAGGTGAGAATTAAGTTGGAGCATGCGATTCTGAAGTAGCAGATTCCTTATTCTCTTGAAGTTGTATCTGGCACAATTGGAATGTGTCTTTCTGGATTGCAATGCTTAGTTAATTCCATTGTATGATTCGTATTTAATGTTTGACGTAGAGAACATATTTCTGGTTGTTTTTTTAAAGTAATTTTCTAAAGTTTAGAAATTTGCTGATGTTTCATAAAAAATTATTAAAGTTTTTTCGCCACGTCGTAATTTATTAGGAGTTATTTTGTTTCCACTTTACCTAACTGGACCGTATTTCATTTACTTTTTTCTTTACAATCTTAATAGATTGAGATTTTTTCATTGATCATGGCTGGGGAACCGTGATCAATCATTGAAAGTTTGAGTAAGCGCTATTAAGGTTTTCAGAATTGGGGCAGTTTGTAAACTTCATTCACGCAAAAAAAAAAAATATATATAGTTGTACATTGTTACTGTTACCATTTCAACATTTGTGCATGTTTACTGTAACCCTTTCAAAATTGTTAACAATATTAAAGTCACAGTAACTATATATATGATTGTGGTAACAATAATATGGTTAATTTACGATTCACATGATTGTATCATTCATATATATGGTTACAGTAAACATGTATATGTTTGTGACGACCATTTGTATGATGAATAATTTTTCATAATATGTTGTTCTCAGATTATGATATCAATAAGCCGAGAGCAACATAATATGGTAAGTCCTTCATCATATAAATGGTAGTCAAAAACATATACATGTTTACTGTAACCATATATATGATTGATACAATCATGTGAATCGTAAATTAACCATATTATTGTTACTACAATCATATATGTAGTTACTGTGACTGTAATATTGTTAAAAATGTTGAAAGGGTTATAGTAACAATGTACAACTATATTTTTTTCTGCGTGTTGAGATTATGATTGTTATGTCCTTTAAATACTATAACAACTATTAGAGTTATTTTTTTTTTTTAATAGTGACAAAGTTTAATACAGCTTAAGATTAAAAATTATATTCATATGTACATAATTCATAAAACCTTTTAAAATTAATTTAATTTCAACTGTCACATTACAACGAAAGTGATCTGTTTATAATTTACATGACATTTCTAGGAATGTTTTTAAAAAAAAAAAAAAAAAACCTGTATAAATATGAGTCTGTAAATGTGTCTGCGTAATACATGAGATTTCTATCAAATCGCGTAAATCTTTGTTGAGTGGTTATTGACACATCACACAAGATTAAGTTGTCAAATTGTTGTTGTTTGTTGCCTGTACATAATACTATTTTCAGTTTGTTTTATTATACACTCATTTCTGTACTTGTACTGTGAACTTGTGTAGCCATGTACTACTAAAAAGGAATACAATTGCTGCTGCCTGTGCTACAGAGTTTATAGATTTTATAAATAAAATTTATTTATGTATATAGAAATTAATTTATAGGGATTTACTTTTCTAAATATTTACTCAAATTACTTGTAACTGATTTGCAACATTTCCGGTTGATTTATTGCCGTAATACGGTGTTAAGTTGTCAGACAATTTGCATGTACAATTTTGAAGTCTTGCAAAACTATTTGCATTTAATAGCATTAAAGGTATAAATAAGTACATTTATATTAAGTTTATAGATTATTTTCTTAAAAGTAAATTAAATTATATAAATAGTGTTGTTTTACTTGTTTTTAAAATGAGTGTTTAAATTTTGTACAAATAACCCATTAAAAATGCTACACACATTAGGAAGGACCTGTGAAAAAGAGTGTAAAATGCGCTTCTTTGATGCAGTAGTGTAAGGGAATAAACAATTGGCGCAATGTTTCTTCTCGCGGCGCTTACGCTCTCCCTTACAGAAGACTTGATTTTTGTATGGTCAGTTCCATCTTTGAAGCAAGTTTATGTATATTGTTCTGTTCAAATCTTACATTTGATCGTTTATTCCATTACATTACTGCTTCTAAGATGCGCCTTTGTCAGAGTGCACGAAAAAATTATATTTTTCTTAAGTGGTTGGAAAAGAATCTACATTTTTTAGTGGGAGATATAGAAATACTCAAAATAGTACCTTTTTTATTCCTGTCTTTAAAACAACTTGAATTAGTAAATTTAAATATAATTCATCTTTATCTTATGCCAATATATTTAAGTACTACAAAAATATTATTTGAAATATTTTGTATGGAAAGTGTATTATTAATAAATTTACCAGCATTGTTTGGATACTAGTCAATATATTCCTTTAACTATCTAAAAAATAGATTTAGCCAAAAAAATACACCGGCAATAACAAAAAACAAATAGTGAAATGAACAATCAACGTACGTTTTACGGTTGACAATTCACATGACAGGTTTGTAATGTGATTTAACCAGCATAAAGTAAGGATTGTGGCAGTAAATGAAACCAGGAGAGAGAGGGAGAGAGTAAGAGGTATAACTACAGCAGTTTATATTAAAGAAAGCCCTACTAACACTTAGATGTAAATAAGGTTGAAATGCTACAAATACAAATAAACACATACAAAACCTTCCCATCCGACCAAACAATCGAATAATTCTCTAATAAAAATGATCGTTAAATTATTCAAAATTTTTTAAATATACCAAATTACCAAAAAAATCTTTAAATTTACTAGTGAACAAAATTTTTAATTTTTTAAAAAAAATTAATTTTGAAAAAAAAAAAATTTTAATTTTGAAAACCTAAAAATATTAAAAATTTTTATTTTAAAGTATAATTTGGTGAAGGGTATATAAGATTCGCCACACCTAGCTCTCTTACTTGTTATTACTAAAAAAATATATATTCTGGACGTTATATAAAGCAGATTCGATATAGCCATGTCCGTCTGTGTGTTGAAATGAAATGAATGAAGATTTTGTTTACTATAGTTCTTAGAATAAATACCGAAGGTGATACAATTTTGGAATGCTCTGGTCAGGTGGGTTTATAAGTACGTATGTGTGTGTGTTGACGAAAAAAAGTCACTTGGAAAAAAGTGCCCAAAAACCATTGCAACAATTCAGGGCACAGCTGGATGAATGTGTTACAGTTAATACGCTCCAGTACATACAAACACTCATGAACACAGATTGCATGAAAACCACTACATATACAATGGCAGTATGTACAACACTCCAACTATATATGTAAGTATGTATATAAGTGGTACACAAATGCATGACACAAAGAGCAACTTACATGCATAAATATATATGTATGTGTGCAACCAAGTCAGCCCAGACCAGGCCAGGCCAAACCAGACCAATGCTGAATTGAGCAACAAACAAACATTTGTTTTATCATCATCGTTGTCGTCGTTTTGTTTTTTTTATTTTAATTTTCTTTGTTACAGTTGAAGAGAAAGTTAATTAAAATAATGAGTTTTTATACAATTGTGGAGAAAAATGGTTGACGAATGTATAATACTTTCACATATTTACCGCGAACTATATACATATGTATATCCATACATATACACTTATACATATGCACACATACATATATTTGTATCTTTGTTTTATTAAATATATGGCTATATACAATACATATTATTTTACTTTGCCCATTTAGCTTCTCTTTGTTTGTAAATACTATTAAATTTTTTGATTATTTTTTTTTTTTGTTTTAATTGCAATGCAATTTTAATTAAATGCATATAAAAACGCCATTTTATTTTAACATATGCCTGCCTGTTTGACTATCTGACTGTCTGTCTGTCTTTCCCTTTTTGTAATTTTTAAGATGAAAATGTAAAAACAATGTTATTGTTTATTTTATATTTATAAACATTTTAATTATTTTACATTATTTCTTTTTCTGGTTTATTTCCAGCAATTTCAGTTGAAATTTGTAAGTGACAGCATTTTATAATTTCGTAATGTTATGAAGGACATTTATTTGGAAATTTACAGAATATTTATTTATAGGATTTTGTAGAAAACGTTTTGAATTGGAGGATGAGCAACGTATATTTATTTACTTTTGTTTTTTTGCCCAATTGATAATTTCTGTAAATCAGTAGGAGAGAGTTAGGATTAGAGATTAGCAATGAATCACTTTTTTGCTATTCATACGCACTTATGAAATTATAAGTATTAGTGAGTAGCCATCATTGAAATTAAATTACTCATACCACAGTAACATTGATTTATAAGTATGTGCTACGCATAGTATGAATCCAACGTCGACATCATACTCATATGAACTTAAATCTGTTTGATTTATAAATAACCTCAGCCTGACTTATAATTTTAGGAAAATACTCATGATACTTACTATTGATTGAACTCATTCGACTCATGCATGTTTTTTTGTTGTGTAATTATACATAATTCGGCAATACACAATCTCATAATGAGTATTTTAATGTTCTCATTCGAATCATACTAATTTTGCATCGTCTATATAAATTGAGTATGGTAGAGTCGAAAACAACAACGTCATAAATGTTGCTAAGTATGAAGATTACCTCAAACTTTACGCGTTAATATGAGTCTCGACATCAATATATGGCGAATTCTTCCGGCTCGGTTGCTATATGAGATATAAGGAAAAACCCGGCCAACATCGATTTTTTGCCTATTTTTGATCTATATCTAGATTACTAAGTCATTAATATAGACAATATAGATATCTAATGATAGATATTTCAAAGTCCATTGCAACGATCTATATAAAGTTATAGTAATTTGGGCCAAAATCAGGAAAAGTATTTTTTAACTCGATTTTTTTACCAAAAAAATTTGTCATAAAGCGTAATCTGTTTTCTTTCCAAATCAGTTAAACATTTTAAAGTCGGTCAAAAACTGACTGAGTTACATGTCGATAAGTTGACGAACATCACTAAAAACGTTTTTTTAAGAATAGTTTCAGAACTTGAGGGTGTTTTTGGCATTTTTTGACACAATTTGTAATGTACTCAGCAAGGCCTATAACCCACGCTAGGTCGTTCTCCAAGTTTCGTTCTAATTATTTTTAGATTTTAAAACAGTTGTATAACTAACAATATTTTACGAAGGTAGCGATGCAATAAAACATTTCTTTAAATTTAATATCTAAGCACAGAATATTGACATTTAATTTTAACCTCATCTTATTGTTACATTTTTTGAAATTTTAAGGACAATTGATTTCGCATGTTACAGTTACATATACTCTCTCCCACACACATACACAAACTCTTACCCACATCCTTGTGCAAACGTTTGTTCATGCACACACGTGTATAATGGCTATTGTTTTGTTAATGTTATTTATTTTCTAAATGTTATTGTTTTTTGTCCTTACAATACCACCGCCCCCCTCTCCACACATTCGTTTACATGTATTATGTAGTTGTTGCAAAAGCTGTCAAGTTTTTGTTTCTATTTTCACTACAAAACAATTCCCAAAGGTGTAAACGCAAAGTGATTAGACTTCAGGACAAAATGGAAGAAAAAAAATTATGATGATGATACTTATACATACTCCCATGTATGCGCGTATATACAAGGGCAGACTTAGAAGTTCTTTTAGTACTGTCTTGATCTCTATAGACTCTTGTTGGCCATCTTCGACATGGCACAGTGGTTTGTTTGCTAAATGATAGATGAACGAATAGTAGAAGAAGATAAGACTTTAAGAAAATTAAATTTTTGACCAACCTGTTGGAATGTAAGGTGAGATACAGGGTGTCAATGTCGATAACCTCCGCTTAGGACATTTTCTTAAAGCTTGTAACTTGTACAAATATGGATAGATTTTAAGGGATGACTTTGACAAATATAGTTATCTGAACGCCTTTGACCTAATCTACGATTTGTTCATACATCATTAAGCTATCGGAAGATTCATATTTATTACCATTTTTTTCTTGTTGATCGACCCGAATAAAACTCCGGGTTGTTCCAGAGTGAAAGTTTTTCTTCTTTTGTTATATATTTATTGAATCGTTAGTAGTGTTCACAATACATATAATAATGTAAATTTTTCTTTTGTCTAGTTTTATTGGTTCTACTTTGGAAGTAAAGAATATGTGATTCGCTTCAAAAGTCTCCATTGTCTTTGAGTTTTAAAAAAGGACTTTTCAGCTTATCTTCCTACGAAAGTGTTTGAATATGTATGCCTGCATGTGTGAGGTGATATTAAGGGGCTACAAGTAAAAGAATGAGTATCTGTGTACAAAATATAATAATAAGATGAACTGCATGTGTGCGGTATATAAACATGTATGTTTATGTATGACTGTGTTCTCTCATACTTACTAGAATGAATTTGTAACAATATATTAATTGAAATGTTAGTAAGTTGTTGTTGTTTTTTTTTGTTGCTGTTTGTTAGCTTGTTGTTTTTGGTTTGTGGGTCGGTTTTTGAATAATATATAACAAACGGGAATACGAGACATTTGATGCTCATTAAATAAAGTGGATTTCTATGGCAAAAAATAACTAAACAAAAGAGCAGAAAAAAAAACTTCAAGGCAGCTTACAAGTGTTTGTGACCTCACACGTACCTATACAGTAACACACAATACCTGTACAAATACCTTGCAGTTTTAAAAGGACTCTGGCTACTGTTCAATACTATTGTTTTATATAATAATCTAGTCCATATTAAAAGTTACACCCATACAGATTTGAAACATGTAAATATTTCTTTTATCAAAACATGTTTTATATGTATGATTAAATTAAAACTGGCTCATTTAAGCAAACAGAAACAGACACCCTCTGCCTTATCCAAACTTGACTGATTTTGAAGAAAAATTTCAAAATACCTTTTGGATAGCCGTATTGTTATTATTAAGCAACTATAAACTCTACTAGTCTTCTATATTATCAATTGAAAACCCATTATTTCAATCGAATTAAGGTTCTAACTATTCTAAAGTTAGTAACATTAAGCGATTATGTAGTAACTGAAAAGTACATATGTTATGAGTTCGTCAATAATAATAAAATTGAATTCATCATTATGCTTTAAGTGGTTGTATTTAAAAAAATTGACTGTGATTTAAGAAAAATTTGGTTATAATAACAAAATAACAAATTCGGTGTTTCCAAATTACAGAATATTGAAGAAACCAAAAAAAAAAAAAAAATCAAAATTAGTCTGAAAGGAAATTTCATTTAAAAAGTGTGTAAGCAATCAGAAAATAAAGATTTTAAGGAAAATAGAAAGCTGTAATATAATATTTAAATTCATATTTTCACTTAGCTTCCACACGCAGAGAAAAAATATAGTGTTGTTTACAGTAACAATCCACATTTTTAAATTTTTTTTAACAATATTATAGTCACAGTAACATTTTACATGATTGTGGTAACCATAATATGGTTAAGGTATGATTCACATGATTGTAGCAATGATTATAGTTCCATATTATGGTTACTATAATCATGTAAAATGTTACTGTGGCTATAATATTGTTAAAAAACTTTTAAAAATGTGGAAATAGTTACTGTAAACATGCACAACAATATTCTTTCTCTGCGTCACTAGAACTTCACCAATCTCAGGAGTCGCACTTAGTTAACAGACGGATATGTTGAGCTAAAATAGTGGAAGAAACGTAAAACCCATAATGGAATTGGGCAATTTTCGTCTGTTACCCCTCGAAATTGCTGGCATCTAAGAAAGAGTTGTCGTCATGGATGTTTTTCGGTCATGCTAGTGTTCGTAACCTTCTTATTGTTGCTAACATTTCTAACGACTTGTCTGTTATCGTTTAGTTCGGCGTGATATCCAAGTTCGATGCTTAGTTGTATTCAGAAATTAATATACCACGATATTGGTGCTGTTAGTGTGATTCACCGGTTCAGTCTAATATCAAAACCACGTGCCAGTTTGCTGATAATAATTTGGAGGTGGACTTGTAGCCGATTCCGTATCCAAGTTCACCCCATGAGAATTTAGAAATAAACAAGTAAGAAAGTTATATTCGACTGTGCCGAATCTTACATGCCCATTATACTTTAAAATAAAAGTTTTAAATATTTTTAGTTAAACAAAATTGTTTTTTCAAAATTTTAAAAAAATTTTAAATTTTTCAAAATTTCTAAAAATTTTTTTTTCAAAATTTTCAAAAAAAAAAAAAAAAAAAATTTTTTTGGAAATAGTTTTTTTTTATTTTTTCCAAAAATTTGTCTTTTTCTTTTATAAAAAAAAATTGGGTTAAAAAATATTTTTCCAGATTTTGACCCATTGTAGGTCCAAATTACTATAGTCTTATATACATCGTTGCATATTGTGTATATTAATGACTTAGTAATCCGGATATAAAAAAGAGGTCCAAAATTTAGGTTGTGCCGGTTTTATATCAGCCATTTGTGGGCCGGTTTTCTCAATTTTAAATAGCAACCGAGCCGGGGGAATTGCCAATATATTGATGTAGTAATCATGTGTGTGGGGGCTGCGGAAAGTTGATTTCAACATACTGACGGACTTGGCTATATCGACTTCGCGGGGTCATAGAAATTACAAACGGAATTAAAAACTTATATATAACCTTGCCACTCATGGTGAAGGGTATAAAAATCAAACTCATTGATCGGATGAAGAGTGGTTTTGATAACCTCAAACTCTTAAGATATAACTAGAAACCCATTATTAAGGGCGGATTTTCATGCATTTATGATTGGAAAATATGCGCCTAAAATATGCTTCCAAAAAATTCAAAATATGACTTAAAAATATAAAAATTATATTTTTGTGCATATGATTTAGTTATGGATTGATCAATGCAAAAAAATAAGACAACATAGTTCTTAACAGTTTAAGTTTAAAATTTTATTGTTCTTCTGAGAAAACGATTAATATATTAATTATAATATCTTGGGATTAGTACCTGTTTAACACTATAATCTTTAGAGACTCCATAGTGCGACTTTCCTTTTAAAATCCTCAAAATGTTAATTGAGCTGTAAAGTAGCATTATTATGAAAAGTGAAGTTCTAAAATCTTTCCTGTAACGAAATCTTTTATAAATCGAAATTACAATGAATAAATTTGAATGTTTTTTAAACAATTAACCCCAGCAAAATTTCCATACAAAATTTAATTTATAAAGCTATTTATGAATAAGGCCTTTAATGAATTTTGAATACTTTACAAAAAAATTGGAAACTTTTTTGAAGCAAAACATTTTAAAATAATAATTCTCTATTGCTAATAGAGAAATGAAGATTTCGAAAACATTTGATAATATTTCTAAAACAAATTCGATAAAAAAAACTTTTTGTCGAGACAAAATATTGTCCGTCTGTATGTTGAAATCAACTTTCCGTTGCCCCTAAATAACTTACATACATGATTCATACATCAGTACGTCGGGAATTCTTCCGGCTCAATTGCTATTTAAAATCAACACTATTGGCCTGCAAATGACTGAGATATAAGGAAAAAACAGGACAACCTCGATTTTTGATCTATATCTGGATTACTTAGACATTTGTATATACAATATAGATATCAAATAATAGATATTTCAAAGACTTTGCAACGGCGTATATAAGGCCAAAGTAAGGCAAAAATCGGGACAAATATTATTTACCCCGAATTTTTTTTCACCAGAAAAATTTTTTTTTCACAAATTTATTAAAAACATTGTTTTTTAAATTCAAACAAATTGTTTAAAAAAATATATATAAAAAAAAAAATGTTTTGCCCTCAAATTTTTTCACTTATAAATATTTTTTTTTTTTATTTTTATATCTTAAAAGTGTCATTGCAATAACATGAACTTGTTAAATTCGCCAGTCAAACGTCTTCATGAAGGAAACTAGTTCCATGTGTTGCAGGGCAACCAATACTCTCCTTGACACACACATACAATTCTACGTGTATGTATTTCGTATGTTATTTTTTTTTTTTTATTCAAAGACCAAGTATGTGTACATTAGAATAATTAAACTAAAATTAGTATTTCTTTCATGGGGATTTACATTGCGAGTATTGTTTCTTGTGGGAATCTAGTTTCTTCCATGAAATCTATATTCTATTAGTATTTAGCAACAATGTGAATTTAATCATATTGATAATGGTCATTGTTCTTATTGGCTTAAATCATTTTATGATTCTTTTTTTCAAATATTTTTTGTAGTAAATGTATCAATTTCAAGGCTAGGGATTTTATTTAAAGACGGAAATACCATTTTGTAAAAGATTTTATTAGAATTTTGGAATAAGCTAAGAAACCACATCAATGATCCAGCATTAAATCGGTCAGGAAGAGATTGAGGGTATTTTGTGGGAATATTAAGAAAGTATATTGGATTCGTTTTCAGTTTTCAAAATTTTATAGAACTTATTTACATCTTATTGTCACAAACCTGCTAGCAATCTCAATTCACCTACATAGAACAGTAAAAAACTAACTTATATTATCTTTTATTTTCTCCATTAAGAGCACAATTTTTTTAAAACCATTTAACCCAGAAGAACAAAAAAAAAAGAAAAAAACTATAATGATTGAATATTGTTTTCGACTATTCACACATACACATTGACACAAAATCCATTTAAGTCATTTTAGTGTTTTTGTCCTCATTGTTCGCTTAAGTTTTTTTTTACTTTATTTCTTAGTCTTCATTGACTGACTTTTTTTACAATTTCAATATAATCGGTGGGGTTTTGTGTTACATTCCGTCGAAGTAACAAAAAGAAGATGGATTGGCGGTCGTTTATTTTAATGTTTTTGTCTCCACAGTTGGTCGAACCTATGGATGGTTGCTTTTTAGAAAAGAAAAAAAAACAAAATAATAGAGGCAACCTCGAATGCCTTGTTTAATATAATTTGGTCACCAAACTCTAATATGAACTATAATAATAGCAGCAGCAATAACAACAACAACAAATACAATACCTTCAAACAAAAAATATGCGGCACGTTATGAATGTTAACGTACTTTGGTTTACAACAAACAATTTTACATACAAAAGTTTTTGTAAAAAAAACCTTTTAATCTATTAGTATCTTTTTCTAGACTTTTTTTTCTATCTATTGCTTAACTTAAATAACTCGAACAACAGCAGTAACAAAAGTAAAATCGTGACTCTTTGTTTTCCCCCAAATCGTTCCTTGTATGTGACTCTCTAAACATTCTGGCACATACATAAGAAGTACTACACATGCATCGATCGATCCATACGCCCAAACAAACATCCATCCATCCATCTATTCTCTATCCATCTGTAGTTTCTGTGTTTGCTGTCCATTTGTAAGAATGCACCTTCTTATGCATATAAGTGTTGAGATTGTGCTCTCCTCGTATTTATGGTTTTATATGACTTTCTTTTTCGTTTTGTTTTTTGGGTTTCTTTGTTTCTTTTCGTGTGTGTAAGGTGCACATTAGTAGTAATTTTTAATGGGTTATTATATCATGGACACTTTGTAGATTTCTGTCTGTCCATATTATTTATCTATTCAATATGACTTTCTTTGTTTTGGGGCGAATGCATTTTTTGGTGTTTTTTTTCTTGTTGAACATTAACCCTTTAACGAGCTAAACAATTATAAAGAATGTTATTAAATGGGGGACAAAATGCTTAATTATTTTATTTGTCGAGCAGAGTAATGAAGACCTTAAGCCTGTTGCTGTGAAACAGACCAGAGTCTCTGGTGGGAATCTAACTCGTTATCCTCAAACCGATAGATTAGCTCGCTACCGTCTAGTCTACCGCGGCACGCTGCTAACTTACTCAATTTCAATGCTTAATGAGTATTTTCTATCGGAGTGTTTATTACTCAGGATTTGAAAAATTTTTTGTCAATGATGTTAACTCCCATTCAGAAGAACTTGACTTTTTATGAAAGACTCCAAGGACTCTAACTTTGGGTCTCAAAGGGCAAAATCTAAAACTTAAGACTTTCATTCTGAACTCTGCCAGATTACAAAATGTTAAAATAAACATAAAGTTTCATTTTAAATAATCGAAAAGTAATAATACAATCATTACGATAATCCTCTCATTCATGTTGGAGTGAACTAAAAACCGACTGTACTCTGTCAAGAACTCTTTATGGCATATGCGAACGTACAAAGATGAGGATGAGTGCCCGAGACTGTAGCATATCTGTGAATGCGACATACAGCAATTTGTATTGCCTCATGTGTAGAATTTCATCTAGCTTCAAATTGGAAAATTTCAGACAGAAACTACAGATATAAGAACTATTTCTAGAACAGTTCTAATGCAACGATTCCTTAGAACCAGAGACCGAAAATAACGGGTTCACTTTCATTTCTATGGTAAATTCACATTCGCAGCCATTTAAAAATATTTTTTGTTGTTATATCACTGAGAGAGTGATTTATTAGAGAACATTTTAGGTTAGGGGTTGAGAGAAACAGAAAAGAAACAAACACAAATAATCTAGATGAGTGATTTATAATTAATTTTTTTCGCTAAGGTCAGCTTGTGACTTATATTTGCGAACATGAAAAATAAATCGCAAAAATTCATTTGATGCAAATCAAGATTAAATATATTAAATTTATAAATCATTGAATGCAAAATTTTTTCCCAAAAATCTACAATTTCTTTTTGAAATTGCATTACTACATATTCATCATATTTTTTCTATAATTTGTTAAAAATTACTAAAAATATGTTATTGTATGTAAATAAAAGAGAAGTAACAGTTATTAAGATCAAGAACAATTGAATTGTTTGTCTCACATCGAACCATTAAAAAACAACAAAAACTAATAAAGGCCATACGAAACCATGTAAATAAAAATCATTTTATAACTGTTATTTTGAGTGATTTATTTTTATCACCAAAATATAAATCACAACTTGGGTTTTTTGGTAAATGGACGAGTTATTTTCGATCTCTGCTTAGAACTTATTCCTAATATGACAATTTCATATAAAAACAAGTAAGAGAGCTATATTCGGCTGTGCCGAATCTTATACACCCTTCACCAAATTATAGTTTAAAATAAAATTTTTTAATATTTTTGGGGAAATAAAATAATTTTTTTTTTTTTTTTCAAAACTTAAAAAAAAATTTTTTTTTAATTGTTTTCAAAATTTAAAATTTTTTTTTTCCAAACTGTTTTTTTTAATTTTTTTTCCAATTTTTTTTTTTTTAATTTTTAAATTTTTTTAATTTATTAGTAAAAGAAAATTTATAAAAAAAATTTTTTTTCCCGATTTTGTCCCATTGTAGGTGCAATTATACTATAGCCTTATATACATCGTTGCAATGGATTTTGAAATATATATCATTTAGTAATCCAGATATAGATCAAAAATAGGCCATAAATCGAGGTGTCCCGGTTTTTTACTTATATCTCGGCCATGACCGATATTCTAGATTTTAAATAGAGACCGAGCCGGAAAAATTCCCCATATATTGATGTATCAATTATGTTTGTAAGTTATTTGGGGGCTACGGAAAGTTGATTTTAACATACAGACGGACATGGATATATCGACTTCACTTTCTATAACGATATATACTTTATGATTGTCGCAAATGAAAAATGTAGAAATTACAAACGGAATGACAAACTTATATACACACAGAAAAAACAGATTCGTGATAGCAACCGAATTTGTTGCCAATCGAATGATTCTACCTTAGTAACCGAATTTTACAGTTGTGGCTACCCAAATTTAGAAGTGGTAACAAAAGTTTGGTTGCTTCAACCGACATTCTTCTTTGGCAAATGACTTTCTGTTGATAGAACCGAAAAATTCTATGTGTGCAACCGAATCATTCGATTGGCAACAAATTCGGTTGCTATCACGAATCTGTTTTCTCTGTGCACCCTTGCCTCTCATGGCGAAGGGTATAAAAAGTATCTAGCTTCATTTTCTGACTTTAGCGAAATTATGTTGGTCTCCTGAAGGGCAGAGAAATATACAATTTAGGACTTGAGGATTAACATATTAAAGAAAAAATGTTTCCGATTACCCAAAAAAAAAAAAAAAATAAAAAAATTCTAACAAATTTGTGCTAAAATAGAGGTTACGATTTTAAGTCAATTGGTTACTTTACCCATCCCAATTTATATAAAGTGGAGTTAATTGTAATTCATAGACTAGATATTATTAGCTAAGAACTAAAAAAAGTTTCTCTGTAGATAGTAAATGTATTGCCAGTATAAATTTAAAACTAAATTTCGTTAAACATTTAAAGAGAAGGGAAAGTTGGTGCGGGTATAGAAGAGAATAATAAAACAACTTTTATACTTAGATCGAAACATTGTTCAATAAATAAGTTGATAACATATGCAATTGTCCTTATTGAGTTTTTTTATAGAAAACTTGAGTTTTTTTTTAAAAAAACTTGAGTTTTTTTTATAAAAAACTTGAGTTTTTTTTATAAAAAACTTTATATAATATATAGGGCCATCTAGAAATTATAAAGGGTCTTATTGTAACATTGTCTCTGGCTGGGGTATACCCGCCAGTGGTTCATTACAAAAATTTTTATTTTTTGTAGACCGAGAAAAATAAGAACACACGTATTTTCAAAAGATGTTATAAACTTTATTTTTCTATTATAAACTATCACCTCGCCTCCGTGGAGTTCTCACCAGCGGCTGTACTCTTGCGTTCCAACCACGAGAGTTCACGCAACCGGTGCAACTTCCACTCCTCAGATAAGTTTGTTATTGGGAATTCCAAACTCCACAACAACACAACTTTATCTATCGAACAAGTTTTCTTAAGCAAAAGATCGAAGCGGTCGAATTGGCGGTCATTTATTCAGTTTGTTTTGCCAAATCATCATGGATAAATATATCATTCAATAACGCGGGAAAATGATAAATTTTAGTTTCATAAAAATAATCATCTGAGACCCCCTTTTTGATGAATAGGTACGTCAGTAAACAAAATTGTCGAAATTGGGACGATTCCAATCCAATACATCCTCACAAAGTCACTGTTTGGTATAGTCCATATTTCTTTGGCCAGGCGGATTGCAAACTTATTTTGTCCAGAATTGGATGTTTTTTTTAAACGCAATTACGTTAAATTTTCTTTCAGAGACATGTACAAAATGTATACGTGACCGAATGTTTTATCTATAAGAGATATAATATGAAGATCTTTTAGGAAAAACACAAAAAATACAGTCTATTCTGAGGGTACCAAATTTGTTGGACTGCCACTCCAACTACGAAGCCACATAAATACAAATTAACTAAGAAATACCTCAACTCAGACTGTGTAAAATTCCATTAAGCTATATCTAATCCTTCTAGAACTACATAATTATTTTAAAAATCAAATGTGTTCAAATTACTGCACGGTGGGGAATTTAAAATTAAAATAAATCCCTTATTTCTAAACGGATAATCCAATTTTAATAAAACTTTCCATAGCTTCCCAAGCATATAATTTTAATGTTGATCTTATAAAACAATGAGGCCAAGGTTACATTACTCTAAAGTGGACCACTTCGGGTATATCCAACATCAAAAACGATGACAATTTTCTGTTTTAATCCGAATCAGGAATATTGTTCTATATGTGCAATTTAATAGTTGAGGTCAACAGAAAACCTAGTTACACTTATAGACTTCGAGTATTTTTTATATTTTACGGGACATTTAAGAAAGTATAGTCGATACCCTACACCAAGTACATGATTATAAACAGTTTTCGTTTGATATGAAACTTATTTGTGTTGAATCTTATTTGAATACTAAGATTTTTAAGATAATTGGTCAATTCACAAGGTTTCCTATCATGTCATATCGTCATAATGTCCTAATATTTCACGAATTGGCGGCTCGGCTTTACCGACTCTTATGCGTTCGCCACAGATCTCTGCTGGTTGGTTATTTTAGGACATTTTTTGCTTCAAAGACAATAATAACCATTGTGAAATATTAGGTCATTATGACAATATGACAAGAGACCTTGTGAATTGACCAATTGAACCTTGAACCTTTTGAAAACGTGCTTTATTTCCTTTAAATATTCCGGATACTTTTGATTGCAAATAAAAGCCGCTTAGTAGTTTAAAATTTGTAACAACTCTTTATTTATTTATTTAAAATGTACAACAACAACAGTTCAAATAGTCACTCAGTGTCTTTATACACGTTTATCAATTCGCAGAAATGCACACACACTTTATAATGTACAAGACAGTTGATGTTAACTCTAACAGCGGCTATGATAAAATTCACTGACGACTCAACCTCTGCCACTATTTATAAACACGCCATCTTTCGTGAATCTTCTACAATGATCTTAACGAACAAACTCATATGTTCGAATTCTAGAGCTTTCGATGTTAATGTATGCAGCTTACACATACTTAAAAAACAATGCTAATCGATCGTATGCTATCAATTTTGTTTATAAGTAGAAGCTTCTACAGATGGACATGTTTATAAACAGGCAGTTGTTACAGACCGTTAAATTCAAATTGCTATTGCAAATTCGTAACAATATTTATGCTCGATAACGTAATTATGGACAAAATTTGGTGACATGATTTGCGTATATATGAAACATATTTGTCTTGAATTTTATTTAAATACTAACATATTTCAGAGATTTATGCAATAACTTGGTAGTACGAGTTTAGCTTATATAAAACTTATTTATGTTGAATTTGGTTTTGGATATGTTATAATATATTTAGGAGAGCTTAACTATTTTTAGATATGGCAGTTGTATGGGGGCCAAATTTTTGTAAAATTTTACATTTAACTGTTTAACTGGGACCTATAACTTGATTACAAGGTTTACAGGGACAGACGAACGTACGAACATCGCTTAATCGACTCAGAAAGTTATTCCGTGCAGATAGGTATACTTTAAGGTGGTAATTAGGAGAATATATTGTGTACTGTAGAGGAATAGTGTACTTCTCTATAAGTTAACTCAAAATTTTCTAAGAGTCATTTCAGACCACTCCTGCCGTAAATGGGTTAATACTCGTATTGACCTTTAATATTGTTTTATTATGCGACTGATTTGTTTCATTATAAAATATTGTTGGGATTACTGGTATCTTACTTGTAGTTTTTGTTGTTGTTGTTATTACTAATTTATTTTTATTTTTTTGTTGTTAAGTGTATTAATATTTAAATCAGTTTTTTTTCTATCTACATTTTCTTGTTTTTGTTGTTAGTCATTTGTGACTTGTTTCTAATCCACAAAAAATTTTCTTGCTTTCAAATAGAAATCGGTTTAATTTCTTTTATAATTATTGTGTTAAAAATTCGATAAAATTGATTTATTTCAGTTTTCGTAAACGAATGTAAAGGGGGTATTTTACTATAACAAAAACACATTCATATATTTATATACATATTGAAGCCATAAGTTGAGATTAATTGTTCGTGTCATACCAAGTTATTATGTTGAACGGGTCGTCTTCTTTTTTTTGTATTTTCTTTCCTACTTAGATAAATACAAAAGACGAATATGTTTCGTTGAAATTAAAATAAAATTCTAAAAGAATACCTTAATGTCTTTAAAAGAATTAATTTTATAGTCAATGAACTTTTGCCTTAATATTATTAAGCTGATTTGTTGTATTATTATTTTTATGCATATTAACTTTAAGTGGTAACAAACACACAAAAAAACCAAATTAATTTTAATCTTTTTTTCGTCTTTGTTGTTTGCCTTTAAAGGATTTGTAATAACTTGATTTTTGTTAATGAAAATTATGCATAAGTATTTAAATTATATTGTAAAATGACTTAAATTAATTGATCTCTTCCTTATGATAATTTGAACGAACGGTTTTATTTTTCTGAATGAAATTTTTGTGATTTTATAATCGGGGTATTTCAAAGCGTTATATTGTGTAAAAGAAACTGAATTGTTGGTAATCAAAATCACAGACACACACTTTGTCTCTTAATGAAGAAACCTCTAGAGGAGATACAGGATTATTTACTGAGATCTAATGACATTTTATATGACTTCCTTATACTTTTTGTTGAATACTACCAGTAACTAAGTAGCGACAGGATAAAACCGTAGAGGTCATAGGCTTTCAGAAAATGAAATTTTTGACCACCCTGTGCTATATAGGGTGTCAAAGTCGACCATCTCTGGTGTGCAAAACTTTGTAGAGGTTATAACTTTTACATATATAGAGTTTTCAACGAATTTTACTTTGTTATAGAATAGATATGAAAATAAAGAAAATCATGTTTATTTTTCTAAGTTATTTCTTATAACTTAAAGGGGGCGAGGATCAAGAGGGGTTGAAATAAGAATTCCCCCCCCCCTTAAACCGAAAAGTTTTCATATAAAAAAAGAAGAAAAATAACCGTATTATCTACCAAAAATTGTCATAATGAAAACTTATTTCAACTTTAAAGTACATAAAATGAATTCAAAACATTTAACAAAAATGCTGTTAATATCATGTGAGCATGAAAAGCTGACCTCAATATTACCTTGGATTTCAAATCTTAAATACAAATCAATTCTTTACCTTCAAGCAAATCCTGTTGATTATAAATTAATTTTTTTTGTTCATTCTCATTCTGTTTGTTATTTCCTGTCCAACAAGCATTCATCATGCATACACGTGCGCCGTTTCACTCAACTCACAATTGCAACGAAAAATCAAGAAGATTTCCCCAAGTGCAAAAAAAAAAAAAATGAAGAGGAACAAAAAAAAAAAAAAAAAAAGCATAAAAACGCATTTTAAGAAGGTCTTTATGTTGTTAATGTCGATTGAAATAAATATAACGAATTATCTTGGTATTCATCTCGAAAATAATACACATACAATTAACTATAATTGCAAATACCCGTCCGTACTCAGAAGACGGACATAAAGAGTATACTACAAGAATGAAAAATGGTTGTTGGGCAAAAGTTTAAAGGTCGAAATTCCAATATAAGTATGAAGACACACTTATACACATACTCGTGAACAAAAAACCAAAAAAAATATATATACATTTACACAGATACAGGCAGAAAGAACACATCAGAGATCAACTCTCAAATATAATACTCGGACATGAAGACATATTCTTCATACGTTAAGCATAAAACAGGAATGTAAAGTATTCATTTTAAGCAGACAGAATATATGGGTGATTTAGATTTAGGCCCAAAACAACAACAATAACAACAACAGCATTGAAAATAATGATACGCTGCTCTCAACTATGCACGCTCGTTCGTCGTTGTTGGATGGCTGGGCAGGCTGGATAAGTAGTGGTGGCTGGCTGGTTTGCCGATTGTATAGTTTTTTTGGATGAAAACACACCAACCAAGATGACGATCACCGTCGTCATCATCATCAACAACAACATTAACTCCAACTCCAACAGCAACAGCAACACAAAACATAACAATATTACATGCAATCCTTATACAAAAAAAAAAAAAAAACAAAACCAAATAAAATCAACTAAAATACAAAACTAAATGCATTCATTGCTGGTCATTGAGTTTTTTCTTTTTTTTTTTTTATTTATTTCTTATTTTCGTTTCATTTCATTTTGTTGTGCAGAGCCTTGGCTTGAATGTTTAGTTGTTGGCTGGATTTTTGGTTGATGGTTGTTGGCTGGTGTGTTTGAAATGCCTGAACATGCAAATGCCAAAATGTATCAAATTTCACATACAATCATCATAAGAATCAAACAAAGATTGTGTACAACATTAACAAACAACAACAACAACGAAAATAGCAACACCAATAACAACATCAACAACACTTTTTTCCCCATCAACCAGCAACTACAGCAATGCCACAAAGATCTCAATGATGTTGATGAGGTAAAGGATTGTTAGATTCATAAAACATGGTCTAGTGGGGATGAATTTATGAAAACCCTACTTCTGCGATATATTGAGTTAGGAAATCTTTTTAGCTGCAGTGCAACGGTTGGCACCTGGTGCCGAACGAATGTCAACGAAATTCATTAAAATGTTGAAATATGAAACAAAAATTACAATTAGCTTTCAGATTGCAACAGACAAATATCTTCTTATTATTATCCTTGTGCATGTTCCCTAAGGAAAGGGAGTTATTGTTTAATTAGTACATTGAAAATCATTCAGAGAAATATTGTAATTTCTGCTACTATTTCCATTTAAGGTGTAAACTTCGTGCGATCAGTTCTCACACACTTGCCGGATATTCTCTGTCCAAGCTTCCCAAGTCTTTGTGAGATAGAAGTCTGGAGCATGGCTTAATTCGTTGTTCATGGTAACCGTATTACCTAACTCGGCCTTAAAACAATTGGGTCCGATAACACATCCGGTGTAAATGGCGCATCATAAAGTTACTTTGAGTGGATGTAATGTATCTTCGTGGATTCTCAGTACCCCAGAAATGCAAATTTTGTTGGTTTACGTATGAGTTCAGATGAAAATAGACCTGGTTGCTCAAAAACATTTTGATTGAAAATAATAGTCAAAAGTATTTCGCAGTTTTTGAGAAGTAAAACATAATTTATCCACTTGAATTTTGTATCTTACTTCAAAAATGTAAACCTAACTCACAGTTACGCTATTATACAATCTTCCGATAGTGACGTTATGTTACGATAAACATTATTTAAGTTTCCCTTTCCTTTTAAAAATTAAATAAAATAGACAAAACTCAATTTTGTTTCACATATTGGCTTTACTAGAAAAAATTAAAATTCCCACTATGTAAGGAACACGAATTCATTCATGTGACTGTTTTCGCAGTATCTGATTTTTCAAAACATTGTTGACGTTTTTTACATTATCTGGCGAACTAGCGTTCTTTAGGAGTATAGTATCTGGATATATCGGTTCAAAAATGCATTACACTCTGCTATATATACATAACAATTTCATTATCAATATATTCTTTACATCAATACATGGATTAGGTTAGGATTCATTGGATGCCAGTTGAAGAATAGCTCATTTGGTTTAAATAGTAGGTTACGTTGTAATACCTCATGTCTGTTGCAACTTTTGTCGTATTTTCGTAGCCAATGTTATTATACAGTCATCCTGTTTTTCCAATGAATCCCACTTGAGGAGTGAGATCGCAAAATTCTTAACACACGTTTTTCATTAAAACTTTTAACCCAAGTATTATTTGATTTTTTTTTTTGACCAAGTTACCTTTGTAAAACATGTCAGTTATTATGTTTAATGTCAATTATATTCATTTGTTGTTAATCTGATTAAAATGAGTGACCAGAAAAAAGTGCGTACTAATATTATTAAATATTTTCAACAAAACCAAACTTAGTCCTACAAAAAGTTGGCCAAGCATTCAAAGGAGTGCCGTCAAACTGTTTCCAATGTTATAAAACAGTACCGAGAGACTTGTCCGTTGATATAAAACCTGGTTCAGGTAGAAGGAATGGTAAACATGATGTTTCTAAAGCCAAAAAAATAGAAATCATTTTCAATAGAGCTCCCAACTCATCCGGTAGGAAAGCAGCCCGGTTAGCTCAGTGCTCGGACTATTTGGTATGAAATGTTAAAGCTAATGCAGGTTTAAAAATATACAAGGCCCAAAAAGTTCCTGACAGGAACGCTGCTAAAAATTTAGAGGCCAAAAACAGAGCCAAGTATTCAAAGGGTGCCCCGATAGACTACACGCAAGTGTGCTGGAATATCAATCTGGGGGTTGCGGGTTCGATTCCCGCCGGAGACTCTGGGTGTATCTGCAGACAAGAAAAACGCTTCGCAGTTTTTTTTTTTTAAATCATGAAAGTTGAAGTTAAGAATTTTTCGATCTCACTCCTTAAATCACCGCTGGTGCGAAAGGTTTTGTTGATCAAAACTTCAAGGTCTCTAAATATCGGGCAATGGCAGACTAAATATATAGTTGTCTCCTCTTCTTCCTCGTGTTTTCAGCTTCTACAGATGTCGTTGTAAGGGAGTCGAAACCTTTGAGGCTGTGCACCTAGAAGTCAGTGGCCAGTTATGATCTCTAGAAGGTTTCAGGAAAAGAATCTAGGCAGATTTATCGGAGTTCATTTCCTCTGCATATCTGTATTAAGCTGGGTTTTTATAATGTCTTTACAAGTGAGCACACTCTCCTAATCCTTCATTGGTAACGATATGAAATTTATATGATGTTGTGTACCCTTCAAGAGATCTATAACAACATCACAACTGAATTCGTTCAAATCTAAGATTGTGCAAGCATTCGGAGTATATCTGCGGTTTCCCTCAATGTCCCCAAGTCCAGAAACTTTTACAAGTATAACAGATATATGTCTCACTATCTTCTCTAGAGATAACCGTATCCTAAGATAATTTTTAATGTGATATACACATTAGGTATTGATCTGATGGCTACTTTGTTATAAGTAAATATGTGGATATCACTGCATGGTATCCCTTGTCCCGTGGTTACTTTTATAACCATGATTTAGGATTGTTGGATAAATTCAACTGGCAAATGTATATATTACATTTGTAATATATACACCTCGGATGGTTCCATCGTTATAGGTTACTTTTTCGTTACCACTGACAAATAAAAGAAAGCATTAACATAATTATTAATTAATTATTGCTATAGCACTCTACTGTTACACATATTATGAACAATTTAATATAACTACCCTAGCAAAGTAGTTAGGAAACAAATGAAAAAAACTCCACAAATGCGTAGGTATATTTAAAAACTCTACCAACTGATAAAGAAAACGAAAAGTCAAAATAAAAAAAAAACACCATCTCATCATCATTGCCTACAATTTGCAACAAAATACAAATAAATTCCAACAATAACCAAAAAAACACAAAAAAAAACGCTGTTGTGAAATCAGCAAACAAACGAGTGATTTCACGCTGACGATGAACGATACCTTCCAAAAAAAAAAAATAAACTCCAATTTCATTTGGACTTAACAACAAATACCTAACTAAACATATGAATATGTATTCAAATACAATGGACAACATGCATATGCAAGATGACCATGTACTGAGAACAATATTAAATGTTGATTACACCATGGATAAGCAACAACAACAACAACAAAAAACGCATAATAGTTATTGCGTATGCAACAAACCAACATTGGCCATAATGTGCCACACATAAATAAACTCAAGTAAATGTGCGGGTTAACAGGTGGGCTCTGCCAACGTTTTCAAAATAAATAAAAACACTAATGAAAAAAAAAAAAAACATTATTGAGATTATGATTCTATTCAAACTATTCGCGTATTCCACTAACAAATGCAGTCAAGCACATGCAACAATAATAATAAGTACTTTATTCGAGTGTTGTCCAAGTCTTGGTTCTATTTAGGCTCTTTTACCTTGATTGTCGCTTCAAAACTAAATCATCTCTTCATTCTTATTCCCATTCTAATCAGCAACATCGACTGCATTGCACAAACAAGCAACGTGTGCATCATGATGACGTTGATTGTTGTCGATGTGTGTGCCACGATTTTTTATCTAAAATGATTTTATTTATTTGATACGTACTTGTACTAAACTTTTAGACATTTCTCTGTGTACTCGTACTCTTATCTATGTTTTTAGTCAGTTGTACTTAAATCGTAAGAGGCCATTTAAAAAAGTCCTTTTAAATAAAAATATTTAAGCTACAAAATTATCAAATGGGAGAAAACATTAGACTTTATCATATAATAGCTGAAAATAGATGGTGCAAGTTGGATAACTATGGCCTGAACAAGTTAATTACGGTCTGAACAACTTAATAGTAATCGAATAGTAATTGTAGAACTGGAACAAGTGAATCGAATCGAATAGTCATTGAACGATCGGTAAACATGCGAGTATACTTGTACTGCCTGATAGGGGATATCTAAAAACCTTCCAAATTCTTAAGTAACGAGAACAAGCTCTACAAAAATTGGGAGTACTAATGGTCAGCCAGACACAGGGAACAAATAATGCTCCAAAAATAATGGGAATCAGGAAACCAAAATCTTCATCTCATTGCCAAAAATAAAATCGGAGGGAGAACCCACTTGCAAGGAAACCAGAAAAATCTAGTCTATTATAAATTTTCAGAGGACACGAGTTGCGATAAATCTGCCTATTACCCACCTTTGGAACCTCACAAAGATTTCTGAAGAAGCTGTAACAACAAGGAATGAGAGGAGATAACTGAACATATTCTCTGTCAATGTCCGGCAATTGGGGACTTAAGTCGTAGCATGTTTGGTCAATAAATAAGTAAGATTCACGCTTTCATTAGAAAAACAGGATGACTGCGGAATAACATTGGCCAAAAAACAGGGTGAATTGTGCGATAGACACAATGTATCTCAACAGGACCTACGCTTTGACCCAAGTGAGCTCTGTTTTACGCTGCTGACAATTAAACCTAACGTAACGCCCCTGTTCAGAGTGAGGTTTTTTTTCACGAATGCCCTGAGTAACATGGTTACAGTGTAATAATCTATGTAAGACCATGATCGACGAGTTCTTATTACTGCAAATTAATGAAATGTGGTTTTAACAAAACGGAGCAACTGCAACACGTGCTATTTTCTGCGTTTAGAAGTATATTCCTCGGAGTCGCGTAATGTCTCGTTTTGATGAATTGCTATCGCAAGATCGCCCAATTTAACCGCTCCAATCTTATTTCTTTTGGGTTTCCAATTCATTGATCTATGTGAACAATTCACAATTATGGAAGCTTACAAAGATATTATCCGACAAAATAGCGAGGTTATATCTCCCGAAGTTCTCGCCAGAACAATCCTGAACAATGGTAAGGAAGATTTGACCGCACGCAGTGAAAAAACATGGTTGTGATAAACATAATCTAAGAACAATCTATGATCATTATTAGTATCATTAAATATCATATTATATTATCAAATATAGTCGTAATAATACATCATAATACTTTCTGAAGTAATCATATCATGATCCAATGCAATTATAATATGATCTAAAATAATAATAATGTGACCCAACAAAATCATATTATGATGCAATGTAATCTTATTTATGATCAGCCTATTTCCTAATATATCGAAGATACAGATACTCATAAACAAGTTGAACAAATTGAATACAGCTGTATTCCGAATAATCAATTTGGATTTAACAGAAAACACAGTACTATCGAACAAACTTGTAGACGTGTAAAGGTTATAAAAAAGACGTTTGAGGAAAAAAATATTGTTCTGCTCTCTTTATCGACATTTCTCAAGCGTTTGATAAATTGGAAAGTTATTCAACTTGTCGAATATTTAAGCTTAACTAAGTCTTCCGCAACCCATTAAAGCTTGAGTCCCCAAGGCAATATCCTGGGATATGCCAACTAAAAATCGCACTCATACAGCAACACTTGCCGATGATACTGCTATTCTAAGAATTCATTGAAACCCTCAAAAAGCCTCTCGTTGCTTATAAAATCACATATTTGAATTAGAACAAGTAAGAGAGCTATATCTTATATACCCTTCACCAAATTATACTTTAAAATAAAATTAAAATTTTTTTTTTCGAAATTGTTTTTTAAAAGTGATTTCCAATTTTTTAAAAAAAAATTTATTTAATTTAATTTATGTGAAAAAAATGTATGCGAAAAAAATGTTTTCTGTGAAAAAAAAATTAGGGTTTAAAAATATTTTTTCCGATTTTGACTCATTGTAGGTCCAACTTACTATAGCCTTATGTACATCGTTACAATGGACTTAGAAATATCCATCATTATATATCCATATTGTCTGCATTTATGACTTAGTAATCGAGATATAGATCAAAAATTGGCCAAAAATAGAGGTTGCCTCGGATTTTTGCTCATATCTCCGTTATTTATGGACGGCTTTTGCTGATTTTAAATAGGGAACTTCTCGAAAACATCATTATTGAACAGAATTATTGAAGATTTGGATCCCGAAGATATCTGGAGTCTTCAGAAAATTGATTTCAATAGACAGACGGACATGGCTAAATCGACTCCGCTATCTATAAGGATTCAGAATATATATACTTTATAGGGTCGGAAAATTACCCTTCTCACGAAGGTCAAGGGTATAAAAATGGATAAAACAATGGAAAGTAAAAGTGAACTACCAAAATATACACATATAATATTTACATTGCGTAGAGAATCATGCCCCCAATTCATATCAATAATTCAACAATCGGAAGTTAAATACCTTGGAATACATTTCGATCGTCGCCTTACATGGATGCAAAGTTGACTCAAATGAAATTGAAATCATTTCAAATTAACTGGCTTATTGGCAGAAACTCTATGCTTAGTTTAGATTGTAAACTTCTACTTTACAACTCGATCATAAAACCGATATGGTGTTATGGGATCCAGCTATGGGGCACAGCCTCAGCGTCAAATGTTGGAAAAATCCAAAGACGACAAAACAAGTTTTTAAGAATTATCACAGATGCCTAACCTTTCCTTTGTAAAAACTGACCGCAACTTATTAGATAACACTGGCCCGCAACTTATTAGATAACAATGGCCACATTCGATTAAGAAGGATGTCCCTCCAGCAGACCTAATTCAAAGACAAGATGGAAAAATGCCAATTTAATCAGAGCAATAATGGATAAACAATTTTTCGTCCGGCACTGGCTGGATTGATTAAATCATTAGTAGAAAAACATAAGTTTTTCCATTTAAAGTTCTTTCTCAACCAACCTCGTAGCAAAAAAAAAAAAATGTTTCTACATGTGTGTCCTTTACTGTGGTTGGGTTTATTATATTTTATAAGCTTATATAGGGATTTTGGTTGCATGTTTTTGGATGTTAGTAAATTTTTTTGTTTGTTTGTTTGCTGTGTCTGTTGCAATGTTATGATGATGTACTAACCATAGACATGTGAATTGTATGGGTATTTTATATAAATATTTTAATGTTTTGGCCAGTCCTAGTTGCTGTTAATTTACTTTTAACAAAGCAATTGGATTTTGTGTTTGCGAGATTTGTTGCTGGTGTTGTTTTTAGAATATAAATAAAATATTCCACATTTTATTTACATCAGTTTTAAACATGCAACATGAATTGCATTAGCAATTTAACATAATTACTTTTGATTTTTATTTAAATGTGTGAACATATAAAAATATGAAATATGTTAAACTGTTTTATCAGACTACTTAATGTGAAAAAGTTATATTAGAAATTAAATTTGTCGTAAATTTTATCATGAAATGCCTCGATTTATCTCCAATTTAATAGGTTTATTAGAAGTTCATCTTGAGGATTGTCAAAAAGTGAAATATTTTATTTTGTCTCCATTAATGTATACATTTGAAGCCATCCTAAAATGAATATGTAGTACTTGCGGAAAGTATCATGATAATAATTCTTTAACTTTTTAAAACAATTCTTCCTTAGTACCAACAACGTCTCTATGTCTGGCTTGACCTGTCAAAATTTATGTAAATCAAAATTTTTTTTATGAAATTTGTTAAGACGCATAAAATTCAAATTCAAACTTAAGATTACTACTCATTTCACTTTCAAATACCACACTGTCAAACAACATGTCATTTGAATATAACACTAAACAACAAAAACAACATCATAAAGGTGTTAAATTAAAATAAAACAACGAACAAAAAAAAAAAAAAAAAACACATATTTGACACTTTCAACAAGTATGTCCACCACACTACATAATAAAGCCTGTTAAAGGAATATAAAAAAGACGACAGTTTGGCGGTACAATGAAATTGAGATGCCACACTCTGTGTAAGGATTTGAGACCCAACAGAAATAAAGATGAAAAAAAGAACTAAAATTCACAAACAAAAAAAACTTTTATAGAGACAACCAAACCAAAAAATAAGCAACACTCAAGTGTGGACACATTAAACAACTCATGTGAGTTGTTGTATGAAGCAACAACTCTAACAGCAACAACATCGTCATCATCATCATATTTTAAATTATCACTAGAGTTGTTGTCTTTATATTTTTTTTTGTGTACGAATGTTTTTGTATATTCTTCATTTTATTTGTTTTAAAACCCAAAACTGAAAAAGTTTGATTTATGGTCAATTGTCAAATTATCCTTGATAAGTCATTAATATTTTTTCTTGTAGTTTTTGTTTATATTAAATTATGTTGTGGTTAGATGAAGTAAAACAAAACAAAAAAACCAAATAACAATCAACAATAAAAACAGAATAAAAATAAAATTATAAGAAGAAGGTGTCATTCGTTCGTTGTTACCATGAAAATGAGACTTTCAGTCGTGTATGCATTTCATTTTATTTGGGCTTGATTTTTTTCCTTTTCTCTTGTACATAGAATTTATGTTTTAGATGCTGGTGGGTTTGATATCCTTTAGATTTTTGATTGTCTTCGCTACTTATCAATATCGGAAACGGCATTTTAAGTTCACCTTCTGTGAAAAATGTTCAGGTTGTAAGTGAACCTATGGAGAAAATTGACTTTTATATTTTTACCTTCCAGATTGCTGTCTCCACTCGTATTGAAAGTGTGATATCTAAAGACCCGTTGCAGCCAGTAAGGTTTAGTCGAACACAATGACAACCAATTCCGAGATCCGAAAAGCATTTCAACACTTGTTTTAAAAAGTATGCCCCAGCACTGTCTCGTCTATGCTACTTTGTATTGTTTTATATATAGTTCTGTTCTAAATAAAGCCAGGATATTGAACAGCAGAAACTTAACAATTTACATACAATTCATAAATGCATTGATAGCTCTTCCTCTGAGACAAATCAACATTAGGTAAATGAACCAAAAAGAATGCCGGAAATTTTTATCTTAAATTCATACCTTCCAGATGGTCTATCCAGATTGTTCCAGTCTACCAACACTCGTTTGTAGTCTGAAGGTTTCCTACCGAATTCAATTCCCTTGTTTCACTTTCTCTTCTATTAATTTGTTCAACCTTTTTAGAGTTTTCCAATAAAGGCGGGCCGATTTTGAGAGTCTGTTGGGACCATGTTGTTTTGGCGGCGTCTGTCAAATCTGTTGTACATTATTCAATCACTGACGCTAAATCACCGTTATATTTTATATGTACGATTGAACAGCCCGTCCAGTTGATAACATTTTATTGTCAATATGAAAATTGCCGCATAGAAAAGAGATTCGTGATAGCAACCGAATTTGTTGCCAATCGAATGATTCGGTAGCACACATAGAATTTTTCGGTTCTATCAACAAAAAATCAGTTGATAAAGAAGAATTTCGGTTGAAGCAATCAAACTTTAGTTACCCGTTCCAAAATTGTGTAGCCACAATTGTAAAATTCGGTAGAATCATTCGATTGGCAACAAATTCCGTTGCTATCACGAATCTGTTTTCTCTGCGCGTATGTCAGATAACATCAACCCAATGTATTTACAAAAGGTTGCAATTTGGTCCTGATTTTCGGTTGGCTGTATCATTGTCCATGCTTTTTCGATAACGACATTAAAGATTCTATAATCGCTACCGGCGAGTCTATAGATCAATGAGACAGATCGAATCGACGAATATGGACATAAACGAAATAGGATTCCAGTAGGACGGGATTACGTGTCACACAACGAACACCACAATAGACATTTTGCATGAACGGTTTTAATGGTACACTTATCCCTCGCAGAGGTGAAGTAAATGCGATTTGACCCCCTCACACTTTTCTTGTGGGATTTAATGTTGCTGAATGCAACCAATAAGCCGCTGTCGACCGTTAGCCTCAAAGTCAACATAACCCAGCTGATCGCTCAAATTGCCAATGTACTATAACGAGGCGGACATTTAAACAATGTCATCGTGATCTGTTACCACTTGGCATATTTAATTAAATGGATTACTTAGTGAAGCATAGAACGGATTCCGCATTGATCATCCTATTAGGGACCTATTGACAGAACTGGTGTTCAAATGGGGAGAGTACGATAGTTGCATTGGAAATTTGTAAAGTTTTTTGCACTGATTTCAAATATGGCTTCGGGGATGTATTCTGGCACTATTTTTCAAGTTAACTTCGTGAATCCACTATAAGGAATGCTATAGTTGGTCATTCTTCAAAATATGAAAAATTTAGTATTTTTACATCCAATAATTGATGTAAAAGGACTTTTTCTTCATTTACAAATAAACAAAAATATTGCCAATAATGGGAGTCAAAGTACTTTTCATCATTTATAAATTAACAAAAATACTGGTCAAAATAATTGCAGTTGAAAAGGATTAAAGTGCTAGAAATGTGAATTGTTTACTGTAGATGTTCTGGAAATCTTTGTGAATGATTTAACAAGTAACATTTTCCTTTACGAATTTCTTCATGGATCTTATATCTTTGTGGAGTTCTAAAGATATTTTAAATTTCTTCAAATAGTGCAGGTATTTATCCAGTATACGATTTAGTTTGGCATTTCAACCAATATGGAATCGTTGCATTAGAACTTTTCTAGAAATAGTTCTTCTATCTGTAGTTTCTGTTTGAAATTTTCCAATTTAAATCTAGGTGAAATTGTACACATCTCTGATGCAATACAAATCGCTATATGTCCCAGTCACAGATATGCTGCAGTCTCGCTCAACTCATCCTCATCTTTGTACGTTCGCATATGTCATAAAGAGTTCTTGAAAGAGTGCAGTCGGTTTTTAGTTCTCTTCAACATTTATGATAGGATTATGGTAATGTTCGAAGATCAGTTGTTTTAATTTTTTTAAATCACACAAATAAAATTCGTCAATTCAACATTTATTGCTTGAATATTAAGATAAATATTAAATACTGTAAAGTTTGAGAGTAACCGAAAGGTAAAGGCAATTGGTCAATTCACAAGGTCTCTTATCAGTCATATTGTCATAATGTCCTAATATAGCACTACTCGGCGGCTCGGCTTAACCGACTCTTAGGCATTCGGCGTTGGTCTCTGCTGGTTGGTTACGATAACACAATAAACATAGCATAGAAATTAGTATTATTTAAGGAAATTTTTTGCTATAAAAGCAATAAAAATCATTGTGAAAAATTAGGACGTTATGACAATATGACATAATAACAGACCTTGTGAATTGGCCAAATGTAATCGCTGAATAGTTTGTTTCCACATTAATGGTGTTAGACTTTGACTAAGTTCCTGTTCTCAAGCTCAATTAGAAGGAAGTAATTTTAAATAAAGTGGACAGCTGAGATTAACCGAAAGAAAATATCATCATGATCGTAGATCTGCAGTTTTCCGTTTCTCTGATAGCCAAAAATTACATCACATTAAATACATCGTTTCAACTTAAATGGTGTTAATCTGCGACTAAGATGATCTACAGATGCTATTAAGTTTTAAATTAACAGATCACAAATAAGCAGTTTTCACCTAAATAACCCTTCATACTGAATAGTTCCCACCACATTAATTAAGTTTTTCACTAACATGCTAAACAAATGGCGATAACTTTGAGAAAAACGTGAATATCATCAGGAAAAATTATATTAACAGTGTTGTGTGTCTGCAATCCAATGGTTAGATATCGATAAAAAGAAAGTAATTTTAAATGCAATTCATGTAACTACAACAAAGTATTATTGGTTGTTACAACACTAGTTGCAAGGATGTTATATATCAATGACTTGAGCTTTAGATAAACATTGCTTTTTTAGTGATAACAAAGTAAACATCGCCGTGTTTGAAATAATAAGCCAGATCGCTAATTTAGAAGTAGTTTATAATAAAATCTTAACACATTACTTGGTAATGAACGTTTACGCTGGGTCATTTATCAAGTTCTAATGGTGGGTATAACAGATTCGGCCTGGTCGTATATAAAAAATCTTATTTTCCTTATTCGTTTATTTTGGGTGGCGATATCAACTTGTTGATTTTAGGAATTTCTCAAATACCAGTATTTGTCAGTTCCATTCATACATCCATCTGTATGTCCGTCCATCCGTCCGTCCGTCTGTTCCTTCATTCTATCTGTCTGTTGGTTTGATAAGCATGTAAGTATGTGTGTGTGTGTGTTTGTAAGTTATATATTTGTTTGTTGTTCATCTTATACTCAAGATGATTATCTTGTGATTATGTTTATTTTTATTGTTTTAAGATTTTAAGATACATTTGAGGTTTATACTTACTACTACAACTAATATTAAATAAGTCTGTATGTATATGCATGTAATTCAGACTGTTTGCCTTTCATTCAGTCAGAGTCTGTCTTTTTGTATACATATTTGTTATATGATGATAATGATGTAGGTATTTTTTATTTTTGTCCGTCTGTCCGTCTTTCTGTGTACAAATATGTAGTATAATAATTTAACATATGTAATGTGATATTTACTTGTCTCTGGCTGTTGTCTGATTCATGTTTGATTTGTTTATATCAAATGTATAATAACAACAAAAAAGAGAAGAAAAATTTAATAAATTTGTGTTGTGTAAATTTGTTGTATGCCAGTATGTATGTAGATATTGATATTGTTTTAAGATAAATTATTAATTTATAAATTTTGTAAATATATACATATATATTTGTTCCAACAAATTCCTTGTAATAAATAAACTGATTTATATCAGTTAATTTAAATAATACATTTAATTAAGATTATTGATTGCAGTAAAAAAATATATATACAGTGACTTACAAGTGAGCAAAGGGTCAAAAGAGTTTTGCGGTTATTAGCATCTTGATGGATCCTCATTAACCTCAAATGTAGCACACATCTGTGATTCAGTCCAAATCGACACATATCCCAGTCACAGATTACCTATAGTCTCCTACTCTTCATTATAAGTTCTTGACGGAAGTGCAATCGGTTTTTGGTTCTTTTCAACATGGATAAAGAATAGAGTATTTGCGAAATGATCGTAGATTAGTAGGGTTCAGTTTTTCTGTTCACCAAACCAAACCAAATAAAATATATCGTTTCCACATAAATGTCTTAGATATTCGCCAAAGACGCAGTTCGCTTTTAGCAAAACGTATTGCTTTTGATGTCGGTAATAACTTCTCTCGATTTATATCGAGCTTTCTCAGAGATCGCACTATACGAGTTGTTATAGATGGAATCTCATCAAACGAGTTCAAGATCAATTCAGGGCTACCGCAAGGCTCCGTCCTTTCTCCTACTCTATTTCATATTGTTACGTTTTTACCTTTTAAAAACGTGGGTTTATTTCCTTTAAATAAACCGGATACTTTTGATTGCAAATAAAAGCAGTGTTAGTAGTTTAAAATTGTAACAACTCTTCATTTATTTAAATGTACACCAACAATTGTTAAAATTTTCACTCAATGTTTTTATACACGTATATAAATTCGCAGAAATGCACACAAACTTTATAATGTACAAACACACATGTACACGACAGTTGATGTTAACTCTAACAGCGCCAATGATCAACTCAACTCACGACTGCAGTCTCTGCCACTATTTATACACACGCCATCTCTCGGGAATCTTAACGGACAAAACTCATATGTTCGAATTCCAGAGCCTTCGATGTCATTGCCAGCAGCCCAAACATGATGAATGCTGCAGGCAGTCGTTACAGACTGTTAAATTCAAATCGTCATTGCACATTCGTAACAATATCTTTATAAACGACCTTCTACGTCAAACTTCCAACTCTATCTACTCTTTAGCAGCAACATTTGCCATTCATATGCATTCAATTATAGACCAAGCCTGTCGGAGATTGGGGCAATGAGGCAAAACATGAATGATACGCTTCACCATGATCTCTGAATGGGGTTGTGCGAATAGAGTCGATTTCAATGCACGCTAGACTCAATGTTGTATGTTAACGCACATGTAACGATCATGTTGCTCCATCTGTTTTTATGGGTGGTGTAAATATTAAGGAATCTGAAGCTCTTGATGTTCTAGCCATGAGTATTCAGTATTAAATTTTGGAGTGTCGAAAGAAGCATTCAAGTGCCTTGGTTTTCTAAAACGGTATAAGACATACTTCTGTCCATATCCGACCGAAAATGGAATACAACTCTCATGTGTGAGCCGGTGCTTCAAAGTCTATTTTGTAGTTACTCGACCGCGTACAGGAGAGGGCGAAGGTGCTTATCGGTGACAGTAGGGTATCCAGCTCTATTGACTCACTGGCACATCGTTGCAATGTGGGTTGTGTTTCACTGTTCTACCGATACTGCAATGGTATGTGCTCTGCTGAAATTAGGGAACTCGTTACCGAAATTCGTAGTTTTTTTACCCAACACACGTTCTTCGGCAAGGGCTCATCAATTCGTTGTCGACTGGACAGTGGATCGCACAACACATTAGAGGGAAAATTCGTTCTTTAGCCGTACTGTCCGTATGTGGAATAAGCTTCCTCCTGAAGTCTTTCCTGTAACTTTCAATATAGGAAAATTCAAATCAAATGTCCACAAACACTACTCCCTCTATCGTCCCTATTTTCCTAGTTCCAACACAAATGCTTTAGGGGTTCATCCCCTGAGTGCTGGTCCAAGAAAAAAAATTTCTTTAATACAATTTTTGGAATTACTGTAAAGTGGACGTTACCGCAAGGTAAATGTTCCGTTTCTCGGTATCTATAGAGTTTTGCAGTGTTTAAATCGAAACATTTGTTGATTTAACTTCAACACTGTGTCACAAAGTTTAAGTCATTAGATTGTATTTTGAACAAGGATGAAGATCAATCAGAATTGAAAAATGCTTGATTTTCCTTATTGTTTGTGAACAATTTTGTGAAGATAAGATTATGTTTATTAATTATTAAATGTCCAAGTCTAAATTCCTTAAAAAATTCCAAATGAGTTTTTAAAATTTCAATATTCTTCAAAAATTATTTCTGTTTTAAACTGTTTAAACATTTTAATTTTATTACCACATAGAATAAATTAAGAAAAACATCATTTTCAAATAAGTTTTCATTATAAGATGTCAAGTTTTTTTTTTTTTTTTTCATCTCAACTTTATCTTAAATGCATGCAAAATTGCATGTCAATCATTCAATAATTATTCATTATTGTTGATGTATTTTTTTTTTTGGTTATTTGTTGCAAACATGAACAACATGATTGCATCAATCTTAAAGCAAAAGGCCTTCTTTTCAAAAATAAATGGCAAATATAATAAATGGAATTACTATACTATTTGGTATTGTTGAATTCAACAGTTTTCATTTAGCAATTTGATAAATTATTTGAATATATTAGTTATGCCAGTCAATTATAGAATTGTGCAATATGAAGACTCATATATTCTTTACAAATGCCATTTGAAATTACCAACATAATAATGATACTTAAAAAAATTAAATAATAAAAATAATTGCAATTATGTTTAATAAATTTTAGTTATATTAAGAAAACTATATAGCATGTAAATAATCATGTTAATTTCTAGAATTCAACAGAAGTCATAATAATTGTGAAATCTAGGAACACACATACTTTGAATATGCTAAAGTTAATAATGCTTTCATTTCTATGTTTATACATACATATATAGTATATATGTATGTAAGAGACTCTACATAAATATTAATGTGTTTATGTTTAATGTTTTTTTTTTCTTATTAATTTTTTTAAAAAGACCCCCCAAACTATTAAAAACTTCAACTTCTTAAAGACTCCCTAGTCAACCAAGTAGAAAGCTATATAAAAAAAAAATATACAACAACATCAACGACAATGACAACGATGTTTATAGATCTTTACTAAACTAGACGCGCATGTGCAATGAACATGATTTTAATTGCAATATAGAGAAGGCAAACAAACCAAGAAAAAACAAAAAAAAAAAAAAACATAAACTAAGGAAATAAAAAATAAACAGAAATAAAAGCAATATTTAGCTTGAAAATTTACCTTCAGAGTTGGCAGCAATATGGGCTTTCTGTTGGCTGCATAGAAGAGAAGAAACCTTAAGAAAATCTTAAATATGCCTACAAACACGTTTCTTAACAACATTTCAGGATGGTCTATCCGTATCGTACGACGAACGAGAGTGGAGTACAATTCTTCATGTATGTATGCCACCTAGAATGTCACCTTTGTTACAACTTTTTAACTACATACGAGAGTACACAATACAACAACATACAGTAACAGCAACAGGACACACAACAACACAACACCGTCATCTTGTTTTAAGAGGGCAGGTTAAGAAGTTCTCATTTTTCGATAAATGGATTTGCTTAAAGCTTTCAACATAGGAGCCTATTTTAATGTTGAAGGAATTTTGTCAGATTATTCAATCACACACCTCTTACTGGCCTACCTAAATAAAAGCGTAAGGCGGAACGTTTCTTTACGCTTAGCTTTAACGCTGAAATGTCATACCTAAATAAAAGCGCCAACGCTACGTCAAACAATAAAAACAAGGTTATCAAAAAAATTAATATAACAACCCGGATTATTTAAACAATAAAGTACATTGCAGTATTGATGTTTCTGATTTTTGTTTCGTGATTTGTAAACTAAAATTTTATCAAAGAAACTAAATATTAAAGTTTAAAAAATGTGTTTCTTGCATATTTGTTTCTCCTTTTGTATGCATGTGTTTACATTTGTTGTGTTTTGCAACTAACTTCACTATTAAACGCGCTGTCAAAATCGGATTTTCCAATTGCAAAGCGTTGCCGTCGCGTTATTTCGGTATGCTGCATACAAATTGTATGGGCATGAGAATTTTTGACAAGTAAAAAACGCCTTACGATCCAATTTAGGTATGCGTGTTAGAATGTCCGAAACACCACTGATCCCAGTCATAGAGATGCTATAGTCTCTCATCTTTTCCTCATCTTCATAAGCTCTCTCATATATAAGAGAGATGTGCTATTGGTGTTTAATTCTCTTCAACATGGGTAAAGACCAGAGGATTTTCGTGATGATCGCAACAGTGATCGAAGATCTGCAGTGTTCTGTTTCTCTGAGCACCAAACCATAGATCATATTAAATGAGTATTTTCCATCATAATGTACTAAATGCGATAAGGATGCAGTAAAAGAAAGTAACAGCAAGAAATTCACACAAAATAGTTCCTTCGCACTTCATCTAAAATGTTTTAGAGATGCTGTAAAGTCTGAGAGCATCCGAAACGTAAAGATCATCAGAAAAAATGAAGTGTACGTACATTTGACTGCATCCTGAATTATTAAAACTTGATAACGATGAATTTTTTAATACAAGTTACAGAATTTTGATAGACTGAGATTAAACAGAAGGTAGATATTATCATGATCGTGATAGCGATCACACCATGTATCACATTAAATTCATCGATTCCACATTAATTGCTATCATCTAAGATGCGCTACAGATGCTATAAAGTCTGAAAATAACCGAAAGGTTAAGGTTATAATGATCGTGATGACGAATATGCACTGATCTATCAGACCACGAAATCATCTATCACACTGAATTGTTCGTTTCTAAGATGCAGAAAAGATGCAAACATGTGTACTAAGAAACCTCGATACGAAGAAACTAATTTTAAAGGCAATTCATGGAATTTGGATAAAGTGTACATTTGACTGCATCCTGAATTACTAAAACTCGATGACGATGAATTTTTTAATACAATTCATAGAATTTTGATAGACTGAGATTAAACAGAAGGTAAAGATTAACATGATCGTGATAGCGATCGTTTATCACACCATGCATCACATTAAATACGTGGATTCCACAATCATTGCTTTCACCTAAGATGCTAAAGACGCTACAGATGCTAAAAAGTCTGAAAATAATCGAAAGGTTATCATGATCGTAATGGTGAATAAGCACTGATCTATCTGTCCACGAAATCATCTATCACACTGAATTATTTGCTTCTTAGATGCTGAAAAGTCTAAGAGTAACCAAAACTTAAAGATCATCAGAACAAATCGTTCACTAACTACCTGTATTTGTATCCTTGCTACGAATAAACTAATTTTTAAGGCAATTCATGGAATTTGGATAAAGTGGACGTCTGAGATTAAGCGGAAGGTAAATATCATCCTGATCGTAACGGCGATCGTTGACACCATTATATAAAATACGTCATTTCCGTGATCGTTATGGTGATCGTAGTTTAGTAGCAGTATCTGTAACTATTTAATCACAATTCTCATGGAATATTCCGTTTTTATATTAAATGCCTAAGAATTAACCTAAGATGGCGTACAGATGATGTAAGGTCAGTAAAGTAAAGATCATGGAAAACAGTCATTCATCATAAACCTATGTCTTTATCTTAAGTGGCGAAATCTCAATGAGAAGTAAGTAATTTTTAACGCAATTCTTGGAAATTCGTTAAAGTATAAATTTGAGAATAAGCGGAATGAAAAGATCATCGGAACAGATCTCTAAACTGATGATATAAACTTTGAGAGTAAACGAAAGCTACAGTTCATCAGAATAATAGTTAAAAACCACTATATGTGATGCATGCGGAACACAATCTCGCATTTCATGAAAACTAAGTAATTTTAAAACACTTTAATTTTGGAATTTGATATTTTTTAATATTGTAATGTATACAATTTTCTTGAAGAAAGTATAAAATGACAAATTCTGAATTGAAGTTTTCAAGTAACTTTTCAGATTAATCAAAACGCACATACTTAAATACAAGCGTTTGTTTGCTGTCGTACATGCATCAGAACGTACATACATACACATACATACACATACATTTATGTATATATGAAATAAACTCGTATGTAAGTATATAAAATTAAAAGGAAATAAATAACAAAATACTATGAACTTTTTTGCCACCATGGACATTTTATTTACAAGTTACATGAAACTGAAAACTCTCCATCTTTTGGCATTTGTCGTTAGTCGTCGTTGTAGTAGTCCGCAGTCCATCCGTCCGTCCAACCGTCTCGCATTTACTCAAGGCGGTCTTTTGTAACAAGCTCATAATGTACGAGAGTCATCGTAAACAAATAAGCCACTTTAACAAACTACAACTGCAACAAACACAAAATACTTAAAAAAAAAAAAAATAAACTAACAATCAAGTTAACGAGTTCAAATATTTTGCTGTTGTTGTCTTAAACACACGGATCTTTAAGGTGACATTTAACAAAGTCACAAAAAAAAAAAAAAAAAGAAAATAGAATAGACAACAGAAGCTTGATGTGGGGGAGTGCAGCACAATAATTTGTTTAAAAATTATTTATTTGCTTCAGGGTAGTAAATTTCAGGATTTTTTGAATTTGATGCTAAATGGAAAATTTTAAAACGAATACAATTTTTATTAATAAATTGTGGTTAACTTAAAGGCTCGGATATACATAAGTCATATTATATAATACTTCGTAAGTATGCGTATCAGAAGTGCAATCGATTTGCTATCAAGTATCGCTTTATGTCCTTCTACTCAACAGTCCAGAGGACTCTAGATCATAACCTAATATTGGTAATTGTTGGACACCACCTGTGTGTCCTCTTCTAAAGTACCCATTTTTGGATCCAATTTGACAGTTAGTCAGTTTGTTTTTGCATACACCTGCTATTACAGTTTATATACTGAACTGACATCATGTATTTCAAGTGGAGCTATATATTGAATGCATTTAAGAATATATCTTGACTTCACCATATAAGAATTGGGGGCCCTTACATAATTTTCAACGTTTCCGAAAAAAGTTGTCAATTCATCTCGCAGCTAAATCTGGGAGATATCGCAATATTCATGAACCAGTCTCAGATTGTGACCCATCAATGAAGACTGAGCTACATTATTCCCAATAACGAATGTCATGTCTTGTTGGTATATTAATCATGGAGATTTGTCAAAATTCATTCTGGGGGCTATGAAATTTGTTCGACTCCCCTGCTAACCATCTGTCAACCGATTCGTTCAATCGTATTGAAAATATGTCTGATTTATGTTTGATGTAGCATGAGGGGAAGCAAAATATAGCAGAGGACTCCAGAGTTGATCACCACATGTCGGTTATGACTAATGACTTGTATAGTTATATTCACGCTGCTTTACCAGCGTACCTCCAATGTACAGTGGGACAGAATCGAAATATTTTGGAAATAAATCGGATAATTCTAACTGGCTATGAGATCCCTTATACCAGGTACGAATCTAGAAGGGTGAAAAAAAGAAATTCCCCTCCCCAAAACCGAAAAGTCTTAATATAGAAAAGGAAAAAAAATGTATTTCCCCCCACCCTCAATTGGTTGACCTGGATCCTCGCCTGCCTTTCCAGGTCAAACAATTCTTTATGTTTTGTCCGATTTCAAAGATTTTATTACATTCTAAATAGTCTTCTTTAGAGATAAATAACCGCGTTATACTCATTTCATCAAGTTATCAGAACGCAGAAATTCCATTACCAGTAGGCTTATTTAAACAGATAATGTGTAAGTTACTGAAGCACTATATAAGCAATATATAATAAATATGAAGCCTCTGTTCAAACAACATGAATTAATCTTTATTACAAACGTAGCGGGAATAATGTCGAGTGTTAAATCATACAAAAAGCCACATTATTGTAAGATAGTTTTAAAAAAATCGCATTAAACAATTATATTTAAATTATCTGATCTTTGCAGTTTTCTAGTTGCAGTCGCAAACGAATTATACTTTTAGTCGCTTTCTGGATCACGTTTATTGATATCTGCCTCTAATTTAACTTAGTGCTACTTAATTACTATCGAAAAATGAAGACAAGAAAATAAATTGTTCAGATTTCATTAGTTTTTTCACTTGGAATTGTACTTTAGTTTTGAAATCGCTTTAAATAATTATGTTATAATTTGCTGATTTTTGTATTTTTCTAAATGAAGTGGAAACAGTCTGTTTATTGATATCAACCTCTAGATTAAATCTTAATCTAGATAAAAATTGTTTCCCAAACTTTTTTTTTTTTTTGGTTTGACTAAACATTTCAGATCAACAAAGAACATTTACGGAAAATTTCATCCCCTATGATCTTCCTTCTAGCCTGTATCTTGCCTTCAATTGACAGACTGATGGACTTAGCTAGATCGTCTTACGACTACGACTCAGCTAGAATTTTTGGAAAATTTTAATCAAATTCGAGTCATTTTTGATACTTTAGCGCGATTAAAAAGCTGGAATATGCGTTCATTTTCTGATCATAAATTATACTTTTGTCGGGAGAAAATGGTACCCTATTCACGACTCGTCTAAATGAGTCTTTTATTAGCCCCTCTTCTGATCAGTTTTTACTTATTTTTGAATCATTATTGAGTAATTTTTGAGTCGAAATGCTGTTCATATTGGAGTCATTTTCGAATCATATTTTAGTAATTTTTGAATATTTTCGTAGTCATTTTATGTCTGTTACAATTAAAAACAATAATTCAGGAAACAAATTTTGGTCTTCCAACTGCGTAAAATATATTTACAAAATAAATTTGTAAACAATCTTATTTCGAACATCTGAATGGTCTATTTATGATTGCTGTACATTTTCTTATTGTTTTTCAAATAACCAAATTTTTAATCATTAATAGGAATCATTTTTAAGCATGCTACTTATCAAACAATTTTGGGTCATCAAAACTAGTCGAAAAAGACTTAGCATGGCGATTAGTCGCCCAATAATCTTCCAAAGAAGATTATTAAACAGAAAGTACTGAAATAAAAATAAAATTTTTACATTTTACCGCTAATGCCATCTATATATATAAAATACGGCTGGACCGATTTTGATGAAATTTTCAGGGAATCTTCAGAATATCCCAGCGGGTAACACTGTAAAGTCAGATTTTTGTTATTCGGTCTGTGGGCGGAGGGGTGTGTAAAGATCAAATTTTTACATTATACCGTTAATGCCATATATATATAAAAACAGATTTGTGTATGTATGTTCCGCATGAACTCAAAAACGGCTGGACCGATTTTGAAAAAAATTTTACGGAATCTTACCCTAGCGGGTAACACTGTAAAGTCAGATTTTTGATTTTCGGTCTATGGACGGAATGGCGTGGCAGAATCAAATTTTTATACTATACCGCTAATGACATAAAAAAAGATTATTGTATAATTGTTGATCGACGTTTTCTTCAATTCTTACAGATAGTTTATTTAGTTTCCTATATACAGACTTACAAAGTCAGTGATTGATGTAGAGAAAAAATTTGGCAAAAAAAAAATTTTTTTCAAAAAAAAATAATTTTGTCGGCCAACAAATTTTCTTTCAATTGGAGAAATACATAAATACTTTTTTTATTCCCAACGTTCAAACAATGACAATTTTCATTTCGTTGCTTAACATCATTCTAAACATTTTAATTCAAAGTGGTGTACTCTGAAGCGAATTATTTGGTGTAAGCGAAGAAAGAAATACATTTCAGCACATATCCGGTGCTATAAAAGTTCTTTTATATTATCAATCGATGATAAACAATTTAGTTTACTCTTGCATATTATGTGCATGAATAAGAAATCTCCATATGAAATCTATGAAAAAAATAATATTTTAAATAACTCTCCGCATTACACTTTTAATAAAAAATAACGGTTTTATTCAAATAAAATTTGTTTTAGAAAGGGCACCTACGTTTAGAGCCGCAGAAACGGGAAGAGAACGAGAATCACGGCTTCAGCAAATGTGTCGCATTCCATCTTCGTCGAGTGCTGCGGAGACACCTCAACAGCATATCGAAAGAATAGATGCCAATCGCTCCTGAATGGCTCAATCAAGAGAAAGAATAAGTATGATGACTACAGGAATCACAAGGACGTACTGGAATCACAATGAACAAACATTGCTTACATTGCCGCGTTTTGAAGTTCCCTAAGGAATCCCCGGGAATTTGCCGTTCGAACGGTAAAGTTATTCTGCCACCAGTTATTGAGCCGCCTAAGCTGCTTCTAAGTTACATTTCCGGCGCCAATCCTATTTCCAAGCACTTCCTTCAAAATATCCAAAAGTGCAACTCATGATTTCAAATGACGTCGGCTTCATGCCCACTTTTAAAGTTCAAGGCCAAACGTACCACAGAATTGGATCATTGCACCGCTTCCCAATGATGATGAAATGAAGCTACAGAAGCCGAACGCTATCAACGAACATGCGTGTGCATTTGCTGCAATACCCTTCTGCCGAAACATTCTCAAAACAATTGTTGGACATCAGAAATGGAAAAATTTAAATTGATCTCGCCACAAATGAGATTTCGTTGTTGACAAGGTATTCCCAAGTCTTACAACCAACTACAAAAATTCGGATTGGCTGTGGGAACATGCAATTTTGGCACCAACAAATTATGATGTTAACAAGCTCAATAAACAAATACAATTGAAACTGCCTGGCGAAACAATAAGATGCAAATCGATTGACACAGTAATGAACGAAGAACAAGCCGTCGATTATCCTACTGAATTTTTGAATTCATTGGAACCAGCTGGACTGCCACCACATGCATTAAAATTGAAGGTTGGATCACTGACTAGCAATGCGGACCGGGTTCAGCTAGTATTTAATATTACATATAAACCAAATGGGAATTATATCAACTCATTTTAGCCCAGCCAACATCTATTGGCGTATCTTCTAAAATAGTATTTTATGAGCCCCTTTTCTAATCAGTTTCGACTCATATTTGATAAGTATTTACGAATGATTTTTGAGTAATTTTTAAGTCTAATTGTTGTCCTGTTACAAACAAATATTATATGTATAATATATGTCCTGTTACAATAAAATATTTTTGATCTTCCAACTGAGTAAAATATAATTACAAACTATATTTAGTACACCTGAATCTATTATGATTAATGTACATTATGTAATTTTTTTTTATTTTTTTTTTTTTCAAATAAATCACTTTTTAACATTTTTTAAGCGTACAACTTATTAATCAGTTTTTGATAACCAAAATTAGTCGATAAAGACTCGGGTTGGTGATTTTTGTAAAAAACATAATTACAATAAATTATAGAACTACTAATGAAAATCCTGGCTAAAGGATTTGTATGTGTATACCAATTTTTATAGTTCCATAAACTAATTTGAAAGTTTCGTTAGTTTTGTGATAATATTTCCAAATAGTTTTATTCGAGTATTATTCAGAAAGCGTAAAGGTTTGAATTTCTGGTTTTACTCTTTTTAATTTTCAATTTATTATTCTATAAAATTTTGTGTGGAATCCTTATGTGAATAATAATGTAGATGTATATATGTTAACTTATACATATAGATAAAAAGAGAGAAAATATTTAATACTTAAGTGAAAGTAAACTTTTAATTAAAAATTCATAAAATAAGTCTATACACACACACACTCATATGTATGCACAGTTGTAAAGGCAAACCTGTGAGTATGTGTTAAATTAAAAGTATATGTGAATGTAGTACTTACCACTTAATTACCATTTTCCAGAACCTGTTGAATATCGAACAGCAACAACAACTTAAGTCATCTTTAGAGTGCAATACATTTTAGCAAATGTCTATTTGTTTGTGTCTCTCTGTCTGGGTAAATGCAAGTGCTATATTAAGTATGCAAGTGTGTGTGTGTATGTGCAACAAAGAAAATGCATACGAAATAAAACATCATTTAATATGCATCTGACAAGGTTACACTACTACACTCCTCGAATAAAATACTACGACATTGTGATGATGAGCATGATGTTGAAGCTGGACGTTGCACAGGTTGCTACTCTCATAGTCAGTCATTTACTCATTACACACTCGCACACCAACTCGTATACATTATGCAAATAATTAAAATTTTCTCACTTAACAACTACTACAACTACAACTATTACCGAGACGATTGTTTCAAGCCATGTTGGTTTGTATGTAGACAACACTCGTGCTTGAAGTGCACTCGTAAAGTTGTTGTAATAAAATGCAAGTTTGTCGGCTTGTTTGTATTTGTAGTAGTAAATCACATCAACAATTTACGAAATATTACATCCATATACATATAAATGAGATGTAAACAAACATATTCCCTTTTTTGTTGTTCTTTCCTTTTTATGGTGTTTTTTTTTTTTTTTTTTTTTTTTTGAAGGACAACACACCGGAGAAAATTTTTGTAGTTTTTTTGAATGAATGAAAATATATGTAAGAACAAAAAAAGGGAAATAGAATTTGCATGCAGAAAAATAAAAAGATGAAGAATAATTGATAAAATAAGTTGGGAATGTGAGAAAAAACAAGCAACAAAATCCTTACTCTCTCCAGGAGTGTGTTTCAAGAGAGCAGCACCTTAGATGTTTAATTACTGAAAGGTACTTTTTTAAAACTTTTTGGATGAACGAACATTTCGTTAGGTACTAAAAAATATTTTTTATATTGTGTGTTATTTCACAAAGAAAATTTAAAGAAGACACTTAATAGAACGTTTAAGCTTATTGTCTAAAATATTTTGTCATAAAAGGATAATATAAAAGAGTTTTAAAACATCTTCCTCCATTCAGTTAATGTGTGTTCATCAGCTGATTTAGAAAAAGCTTGCGATTCAAAAGTGAAGTAATTTAGATGGTGACCTCACAGAGATTTTTTATATTCATATTCGGTTACATTGGACATTTTTTAAAAACTGCGTTATGCATTAATTTTCCAATCGAGTTAGGAAAATTAAGAAAAAGCTCTAATTTATTATTATTTACATCCAAATTATTAAAAATTGTCTGGTTTTAAGTACACCCAGAGAAAAAACAGCTTAAAATCAATAAAAACCATATTGAATCAATAAGAAACATTAACGAAAGTATAGTAATGTTGAAATTTTTATTATAATATGGAAAAATATTTACCTCAAATTAAAAATATTGATTTATCGTATTTCAATATGGTTTCTATATGGGTTTTCTATTATAATGAACATGATTGAATAAATATGACACGTTCTTGTTTTTAAGTTACAGTTTTTCCCTTAGTTATTAGTTCCAATAATCACTTGAATAATACAAAAATTATAAATTTGTATTCGTTTAAAATAAAACTCGAATAATTGATAACGCTAATATTTATATTATCGCATACACCACTGCGTATACGCAATGTCAAATTCAGACGAATTGTAAATATACTTTAAAAACTAAAGCTACGTATACACGGTTGTTATATTCTTAAAAAGTTGTCAGAAAATGTTCAATAAATGGTTAACAACCATATGTTTCAACATAAGTTCTCATGGTTGTGTTAACCATTTTCTGAGAATGTTTTTGACAAACTGACAACAGTGTATACGTAGCTAAATGATTTTTTATGCAAAGAAAAATGTAAAAATCAAAACAGGTTTGTTTACTCGAAAATAAAACGAGTAAATCATGTGGTTTCGATTTACAGAACTCCAAAATATAAATATTCGTTTAAAAGCGTTACTCAGATTCGATTAAGAGCACCGGAGGGTTGTTTTTATTCAGCTAGGAAATGACTTTTGATTCTGCATGTTTTAAACAATCAATCCAGCAATGATTGCGACATCTAATAAACATATTTTGTGAAGAATTTTGATAATTGTTTGATTTCGAAATATCGCATGCTTTCTAAGAGACGCAGAACTTTAAATCGAAATGAAACAAAGAAAACCGATTCTTAATATCCATGAAATTGTTTTTATTTAATACACAATTGTATGGCATTTATGCCCGAATAGGATAGTGGTCATTTGGCCACACATTCTTCCCAGTAAATCAGGCAGTATTTCTAGTCGAATGTTGGATTTAAAATACTAAATTGTTTCTGGTTTATCGGTGTTGACATGCGACTTTAAATATAAAAAAAAAGATTTAATCAAATTACATAAAATCTCATAAATGAGGTGCCCAGTTAACAAATCTATTTGGTGAAATGAATCGTTTGTCAGATGTTTCTTTCAGTAAATTTTCGTCGATATATTTAAACCACATAACTGTTACTTTAATGACGTCTAATTAATGTTACAGACATCAAATCTCATGAACGAGTTGACCAGCTAAGAGATCCCTTTCATGAAATGATTTGTTTGTCAAATGTTTATTTCAGGAAATTAAATGTATTGGGAACTGTGTTGCATTTTGCGTCGCTCTATTTAAACCACATGACTGTTATATTAATGCCGTCTAATTAATATTCCAGACATCAAATTTCATGAACAAGGTGACCAGCAAAGAGATACCTTTCATGAAATGAATCGAATGTCCATTCAAGAAATTTATTTCAAGAAATTCTATTTCTATTTAAACCAAATTTCTCTAACATTAATCCCATCCAATTGAGGTCTTCCGTTGACAGTTTTTTTTTTTTATATATAAACAAACACAAACTGCGAAGCTTTTTGCTTGTCCGCAGATACACCCAGAGTCTCCGTCAGGATTCGAACCCGCAACCCTCCGATTGATAGACCAGCACACTATCGTCTAGTCTATCGGGGCACCCGGGTAACGTTCTGATCATCATTGTTTTTGAAGACATTTAGACATATAAAGGATAATGTAATGGTGTTTCGACAATGGCTTGTGGATTACCATTGCTCCAAATGCGTCAGTTCTGGTTATTGTCATAGCCATTTAATAAATAATTGGCTTCAGCAGTAATGAAATGAAATGCCACATGAGTTTCATGGACTGAACAGATTGCAAACCCTAAAAATTTGCCGGATTTTGTGTTTTCAATTTAAAATCCTTCGTCTCCAAAAACCATCCGATATAAATTGCATTAATATTGGGCATATTTCAGTAAAATTTCATGATCTCATAATGATTGAATGCGTTCCAATTGGTTGGTTGGAAAAATTAGGCTCTTGTGAAGTTTAGTTAAAAAGAAAAGATATAAATTTAAAATTTATGTCAACCGACCACATTAAATTGTAGAAACTTATCTTGATTTATTGTCTAATGACAAGGACAAATACATGATAAATTAATATTTGTCATAAATTTGTTCACCTTAATGGCACTATTAGAAGATAATGAAATTGACCGCTATTAACAATAAAACCTTAACCTAAAGTTAGCACTAGGTCATACTATTAAAAAGTTCTTCTGAAATCTGTCACATTATTTATGCCTCTACTAAGTTTCGGTTAAATTTTGTATTCATAATTTTTATGTAAAGCTTTTAATGTTAATGGGGATGAATAACTTTTTATTTTCTTCCTGGTAAGAAAATAAAGATTCATTCATTATCAATGTATCCATCTAAATGAACTTTTCAAAACTGTAAAAATATAAAAAAGTTGTCAATGTTCCTGAAAGAAAATAGTTTTCTTTATTACACCACTTCTCATGAACAAAAGTCACAAAGTACACGCAGAAAAAAAATATAGTTGTGCATGTTTACTTGAACCATTTCAACATTTTTAACGTTATTATTGTCACAGTAACTATATATATGATTGTGGTAACAATAATATGGTTAATTTACGATTCACATGATTGTATCAATCATATATATATGTTTACAGTAAACAAGTATATGTTTGTGACACCATTTTTATGATTAAGGTTTTACCATATTATGTTGCTCTCGACTTATGAATATCATAATCTGAGAACAACATATTATGATTAAACAATTCATCATATAAATGGTTGTCACAAACATATACTTGTTTACTGTAACCATATATATATGATTGATACAATCATGTGAATCATAAATTACCCGTATTATTGTTACCACAATCATATAAATAGTTACTGTGACTATAATATTGTTAAAAATGTTGAAATGGTTACAGTAAACATGCACAACTACATTTTTTTCTGCGTGTATACGGAGGTATGTAACGAGATACAAGATAAGCTAATTTCATATTTCTGTCAATCTTTCTTTCAGATCAGATCTTTTTTTATATCAGGCGCGGATCCAAAGGGGGTGAAATAGGAATTTTTCCCCCCAAAACCGAAAAGTTTTCATATACAAAAGTAAACAAAATATATATGTAGAACAAATTTTAATTTTAATCGAATGAAAGGCCTTCGAAAGGCTAATCCCATAATAAAATTTGTTTTTTCTTTTTTAAATTAGTTCACTGAGTTGTTAGCCTTTATTGGAACTAAATAATTCACAGGATTTAAATTCATCATCAATTTTTAAAATTTTCGTTCAGACCCAAGAGAAATTTAGCCTTCAAGAACCAAAAAACAAACAACTTCAATTTTTTTGTCAGTAAATTGTACTCAAAGTACTTTCAGCATCAAATAAAAGTACCTCTTTGGCAAAATCTTGCTAACATTAACAATTTTACTCATTTAACACTGCAAAGTAAGAAAGAGAGTTAAAGAGAAACACACGGTATTAAAAAAAAAACAAATAAAAGTTAAAGCAAATTATACATTTTATACAATAAGAACAGAAATATTTAAATAAACAAATTAAAAATAAATGACATCTCGTCCAGAATTGGTCTATAAAACTTGTCAACACGACTAAACCACAAAACGCGCGTTTATTGTTGGGTTCGTGTGTGTGTTTGCTTGAGGCAGTTACTCAATGTTCAACTCCCAAACCCTTTATTTTTTGGGTTTTTCTGAGTGGTGACACCATAGACAACACACACCAACAACACAATACCAAAATAGCGACAACAACATTGGCAATACGAATACAACTACAATACAACCGTTACCGACTGACTCCATCGACAAAGCACAACGACATCAAACGAACCACAAATACGCGACACCATAAATTTCTAATTGCGAGACAATCTAGAATTTTTTTGTCACTTCTTTTTTTTTTTGCAAATTTTTCTAAAACATTTTTTTGGCTTAAATTATTAACAAAATGATTTGTTTTCGCTGAATTCTAATTACCGTTATAAAATTTCACTCAAATTCACTTGTTATTTGGTAGTAGGAACATTTTAAGATTTGCAAAATTTCTATTTTTTTAAATTATTAGAAAAATATCACAAATTTCGTTCGATTTGGTCAAAAGTCAAAAAAACTCTCATTCGCGTTGCGTGACGTTTGTCAAACACTAACGCACACAGTCATATACACACACACACACATATATATATTCGTAAACACTCAGACACCAAAAAACACAAGGAAGGATGAAAGAAAGAATAGCAGAATAGAATAACAGATGCCAGCTGGTGGGGGGCTACAGGATACAACAATAGGGAAAAAATTGACAAGCGCAACGAAAACGGCGGTGTCAACAAAACTAACAGTACAATTGAGAAAAATCATACACGAATTGATGTCTATGATGAGATGTCCATGCATAAGCAAGAATGGCATGCAAAAGGGATACAAAACAAAAATGTCTATGTTGATGATGCTCCCATGGCAAAACAAAAGACACCCCACCAAATAAACAAAGAGAGTTGTGTTGCTGTTGTTGTTATTGTTATTGCTGTTCTCAAAACGAAATGTCAAAAAGCATACATAAAAATCATAACAAAACAATAATGCTCTCCAGTAACCCCAATAGATTCCTTTGGTGTTTTTTTTTGATTTCTTTATTTTTTTAGGAAAAACAGTTTAACATTCCGTGGATTTTAAGGCTGAAATCATTGCTAACATGACAGTGTTAACAGAACAACAGTTTGACAGTTTTCTATCAAAATTTAAATATGTATGTTATCAAATGTGTGTGTATTTAAACAAATATAAGTAGACTGAGTACTATTTTTTTTTTACAAAAGTACGATATAATCTAATTTTTAATATTATTTTATAAAACGCAACGTTTGGAAGCGTAAGCAATTTGTATGAAGAATACTGGAAAAATGGTTTGAAACTTGAATATTTTCCATAGAATTTTATTTTAATACTTAATTACATGTATATCCCCAGAATTAGACTTTATAAAAATTTATAACTTTTACAGATTCAATCAGTGAACGCCAAAAATGTTAGCGGTCAAAATAAAACAATTTGGGGGGAAATACTTTCAAATAATAAAACGCAACCGACAAAACTGATTTTGGTTGTATAACGGAAGGATTTTTTAAACTGTCAAACGATTGATTTTGAGCCTATGGATTCCGAACCAAAAGAACTGCTCATCTTTCGAGGCCAAGAACGAATCAAGCCAATATCGGATACTCTTTTCCAAAGTGAAGCGTATCCCAGAGAGAGCGTTCTGTATCGATCGAAACAAATTGTAGTTAGATGGTCTGGACTATAAAGCATGTCCGTCTGTCTGTCGGGTGAGGCAAAACTTCCTAACCATTTCATTATAAATACTTTATAACAAGTATTGCAACATGTAGAATATTACAGTTTCATGCCTGGTGCATATTCTGGGCGTTTTTCGGCAAATACTCGCTTCAAACGAATTAGTTGCCAGATTTCAGTAGCTCATAATAGATAGGACCCTTTTGCTCCCACCAAATACAGAATTACCTTAGCGCGATGGATATTTGGCTGGTTGGCCAGGCTTAACATACGAACTTACAATTCATGTTATCGTTATGGATCCATTTTTCATCGCAAAAAATTCTGATTCCGTACAAATTTTTTTTTTCGTACACGCAAAATCGTTTTTCAAGGTCTCTTCAATTCGTTTGATACCCAATTTCCCTGCTTCTGGAAGAATCTTGTAGCTCGAAAACGCTTTGAAATTGCTGTTTGAGTAGCTTCCAATGATTTTGCAAGCTCTTGTTGAGTTTGTCAACAATCTTTTGAGAGTAATGCTTACAATGCTTGGTCCGCTAGAATACAATGCTTGGTCTTCTAGCGGAGTCACTTTAACCATGTCCGTCTGTCTGTTGAAATCAATTTTCTGAAGACCCCTGATATCTTCGTGATCCAAATCTTCAATAGTTCTGTCAGACATGCTTTTGAGAAGTTTTTTATTTAAAATCAGCAAAATCCGTCCATAAATAACGGAGATATGAACAAAAATCCGAGACAACCTCTATTTTTGGCCTATTTTTTTATTTATATCTCGATTACTAAGGCATAAATATAGACAATATGGATATCTAATGATAGATATTTCAAAGTCCATTGCAAGGATGTATATAAGGCTATACAAAGTTGGACCTTCAATGGGTCAAAATCGGGAAAAATATTTCTTAACCCGATTTTTTTTCAATAAAAACTTTCTTTTGTCATACATTTTTTTCACTAATAAATTAAAAAAAATAAATTTTTAAATTAAAAACTTTTTAAAAAAAAATTGGAAAAAACTTAAAAACCAATTTCGAAAAAAAAATTTTAAAAAAAGTTTTTAATTTTATTTTAAAGTGTATTTTGGTGAAGATTCGGCACAGCCGAATATAGCTTGTTGATACAAAATTCAATATTTTCGAAGCAAACAAAAACCTTTGTTGTAATGTTCAATAACTAAGGATTGAGATTGAAAAGTTTTTAACATACATATATGTTAATAAAAATGAAACCACTAAACTTACAGTTTTGAATCTTTTTATATTTGATTGAAATTATTGTTACAATTAACAAAAAAATATATATATTTTTATATTTCTAATCACTAGTGATGAAATTTTGACTATTTTTCGGAAACCCTTCCATTAACGTTTTTATAGTGCTTTCTGTCACTTTGCTCGAACAGGTAGTCCATCTCCGTTTAAAATCTTCCACACTTTTGGACACCTTCTCGTTTAACAAGAGCCCAATATCTCTGCACTGGACTTAGCTCCAGGCAGTTTGAAGGATGTGCCTCTCTTGGTACAAATACCACATTATTGTTCTTGTACCACTCAATACCTTGCTTCCATAGTGACAGTATGCCAAATCAGTCCAAAAGTAAGTGGACACATTAAGAAGTCGTACGAATGGAAGCATCCTCTTTTGTAAACATTCCTTGATGTTAATTTCGGTATTAATAGAGCCCTTTGTAACAAATGTTTGGCTTCTTTTGCCGCAACTGCATATTGCTTGTCATGCCAAGAACTTTTTGGGAAAAATTTCTGCTTTTGGGTCCTAAACTTTTCTACAACATTCCCTCGAACATCAGCAATATAAAAGTATTCACCCGGAAGCTGCGAAAAATTTTCCATACGTACGTTTCTTCATCCATTATGCAGCAGGTGTAGTTTTTGTATAATATATGACTTCAATTTCCGTGCTCTGTCTTTGGCCTCTATATTTTTAGCAGCGTTCCTGTTGGGAACTTTTTTTGCTTTCTTTCATATTATAGTCTCCAAAAAGTAAATGTAAAAACTTTATACTATTGGGAAAATAGCTTTAACATTTATATATTAGAGAAAATACCAAATATTTTTCCCTAGCAATAATTAAAGTACAATATAAGTACTGTTATGTTAACAAAGTACTTTTTTGAATTGCTCCTTCTTAGTACAAATTAAGCCCCAACGATTTCCCTTACACTCCAGCAGACTTAATATAACATACCCTTTCATTATATGTATGCAGAGTTCTATGAACTTAACATACTAAATGATGCCCTTTTAACAGATGACAAAATATTCAACATTGACATGTTACATCAAACTCTCATAATTTTATCAAAATATCACAACAACAACATTGTTTATTTACATTGCCCAAAAACAAGTAAACAAAAGCTAAACCACAACTAAACATAAAAAGCTTTTATTTTAAAGCATCCCTTTTTTTACACTTAACATTAGAGTGACACTAAACTTTAACTAAACAAAGGAGCCAAGTAAACAAAGTACAAGTACAAAAGCTTTTCGTTCGTTAATAACTCTCTAATATTAGTGGAATGGAAAAAAGCTTTATTCTGTCATTGCTCTTGTTCTTGTTGCTGTTGTTATGGATGCTGCTACAGCTTCCTATAGGGTTGTTGTTATTGTGTTTGCTTGTTTATTGATTTTTCCCACATAAATTTTTGACACTTGTCATCTGTTTTCTTTCACACTTTGTCTTGTTTGTCAATTTATTTTAGTTTATTTGTCTATTTTGTTTAAGTTGGTTGTAATTTGATATTTTAATTTAATAAAAGTGTTTCAGTTGTTTATTTCATTTAAATTAATAATTTGTTTAGTGAAATTTATGGTTTTCTTTATAATGCCAATGAAGTAAAAGAGTTTTGAGTTGAGTTGTTTTTAAGTTGCTGTTTTCTTTTTTAATTTGTAAATGAAATTCTTTGTGAAATTAGTGAATCTATAATTTTGTTTTGTGTTTTAATATGGCGTCTTCTTTGGTTTTGTTTGTTTCGTTTGGCATGAAGGTATGTTTTGTTTTCTTTTCTTTATTATTTTATTTATTTGCATTTATTGTTTCATTTGTTTGATTAATTTTAATATTTATGAAAATTTATACAAGAAAATATATTCATTATGATATTTAAGAAACAATAATGTCATGTTAGGATGTCTTTAATTGTACATTGTTTAATTTTAAGTCATCCTGTATTCTTTTATCGGGGCATTTTCAGTTTCTAGTGCAAAGTTATTGTTGTTTTTTTTATATTTAAAATAAATTATTCAGTTGTTTGTTGTGTCAAGAAGCTCCAGCGAAATGAAAGTATGTGTATAGATATAAATTGTATTTGTTTATTTAGGTGCATATTTAATAAGTAATTTTGGCGTAAAATAGTTTTGTGGGACATAGTTTTATTTTCTTTAAAGTGTGACAGGTATGATATTGTAATTGTATACAATAGGTATCATACCTGTCGTATATGGTATGCTGAATAAATGATGCTGTCCAATGGTTTATGCGTTAATTTCTGTTAGTCGTCTGTCTGTCTTTTCAAGTTATAAATAAATTAATAACATGATTGATAATCAAGGTATGTTTCGATAGGTATTTATTTGTATATAATATATACATATTAGGGTACGCAATCGATTAACCGTTAATCGGTTAACCGATTAATTTTAGTCGGTTAACTGTTCGAATAATTTAAAATTTACGATTTTCAAATAAAAAGTAAACTGATTTATTTGTGTCGATATAAAAATATAGTTTTAAACACACACATTTTATTTCTTAACTCGTGAACTTAAAATGAAACTAAGGGATTTGGTAATGACCATTTTCTATAATGTTCTATGATGATCGTTGTCCCAATGATTCGGAGAACGACATGGTAATAGACGAAATTGAAAACATTAATGAAACGAGACTTTTATCAGAACTTAACGAAACTATTAAAGTATTCAAAATCTAAAAAAATCCAAAAAGGACTCCCATGGTATGATGGAGGATTTTATATGCTTAGAAAAACCTTAAAAAAGAACTGAGAAATTGAATATTCTTGATCATGCTTGCTTTACTTTCGATTTCTTAAACAAATACAATCAGAGTGAGTTTTTTCAAGTCAAGTTTTATTAAAACTAAAAACATCATTTAAATTGTATTCATTTTTTATGAGATTATTGTATACTGGGACTCCAGTCTCTTTTCCGTCTTAGAAATGTCCCCCCATCATTGCCTCTTAAAATGTATTTAGATTCATCCGAATAGAGAACAATATTCCATTTCTGTCTAGACTAGTTTAAATGTTCTTTGGCAAATTGTATACGAGGTTTTTTATAAATCACTTGGCGAAAGCAACCCAGACCAGCCTCATTTGCCCTGTGGCTGTTGAAGAACTAGTGTCCAATTTTAGATTATTGATAACCTCCCGAAGAGTAATTTTTGGGAATTTCTTAATCTCTCTTGCTTTTAAGTATTCCTATCTCACACAATTTTTTTATAATTTTTTAAACTACTGATTTATCAATAGAATATTAATCACATATAGTGTTTACTTCAATCCGGCATAAAAATCGTTTATTTTAGTTTCTAAAATTTCGAATTTTGACTCTCTGTTTTTACTAACAATTAAAAAAAATTATTGAACAAAAAAAATAAAATACGAAAATAAAATAAATATTGAAATACTTTTTCATCGTTTTCTTACATATTATTTTTGTTTAAGGATATTTTATTTTTTTATTTTTTTGTTTTATTTTATTTTAATTTATTTTATTATACCCTTCACCTTCGTGAGAAGGGTGTATATAAATTTGTCATTCCGTTTGTAATTTCCACAATATAATTTTCCGACCCAATAAAGTATATATGTATATTCTGGATCCTTATAGATAGCGGAGTCGATTACCAAGTCATAAACATAGACAATATGGATATCTAATGATAGATATTTCAAAGTCCATTGCAACGATGTATATAAGGCTATAGTATAGTTGGACCTACAATCGGGAAAAATATTTTTTAACCCGAATTTTGTTCATAAAAAACTCTTTTTTCACTAATAAATTAAAAAAAATTGGAAAAAACTTTTAAACAAAAATTTCGAAAAAAAAATTTTTAAAAAAATAAGAGTTTTTTAAATTTTATTTTAAAGTATAATTTGGTGAAGGGTATATAAGATTCGGCACAGCCGAATATAGCTCTCTTACTTGTTTTTTTTATTTTGTTTTGACCTAGGTTGAATTTTTACCCACTCCGATCTTATTTAAATTCAAAGAGTGCATTCTACTCTCAACTGTATACAGAATTTATAATGGATTTTCGATTTCAGAAAATTTGTAAATAAAATACAAAAATAAAAATGTTTAATTGGTTTTTTTTTCAACATTTGTTATACCTTTCACTTCTCACGAAGGTGAAATGAAGGTTATATATAAGTGTGTCATTCCGTTTGTAACTTCCACAATATAAGTTTCAAAACCCTATAAAGTATATGTATTCTGGATTCATATAAATAGCGGATTCGATTAAGCCATGTCCGTCTATCTGCCAGTTTGTCTGTTGAAATCAATTTTCTGAAGAACCCAGATATTTTCGGGATCCAAATCTTCAATAATTCTGCAAGACTTTGCTTTAGAGATGTTTCCTATTTAAAATCAGCAAAATCCGTCCATAAAATTTCATAAAAAAAGACTATTTATTGCACGCTTTGACAAAAAAGCAACAAAACGTATGTTTGGATGTGTGTTGGTTTCATTGCTTTGCGTATTTTGTTTTGATATATTTAGGATGCATCACGCTGAAAGTGGGCAATTAATGCATCCACAACAAAGGTGAAGTGTATATAAGATTCGGCATAGCCGAATATAGCACTCTTACTTTTTTTTTAAATATTGCTACTACGAATTTCCCGCCTCTTTACAGAAAGGGCAACACTGCTCCTGTCAACAGGAATCTGTCAGTTGACTCCCTTCAGAATTTGAACAAACAGCGTCATTTGGTTTATTTGGTTTGACAGCCATTGATAGCAGACTACAGCGTGGCTTAAGGATGATGAAAGATGCCGAACGTTCTGGACGCCCAGAAACAATTGAAAAAATCACGATATGGTGTTGGCCGATTATAAGTGCGAGAGAATCCATAGGTATCGAACATGGCTCAATGGTATCAATTCTGAACGTTCACTTGTGTATGAGAAAGCTTTCCGCAATATGGGTGCCGCGTTTGCACACAATCGGATGCACACACATGTGCAGTTTACGGTGAAGGGAATTTATGATTCACCACAAAAGAAGATAGCATTCTGACTTGTGTTTTAAAATTATATTTAAACAGCCCATGATATACATAAAATACATAAATGAATAAGCAGACTACCAAAGTTACTACAATTTAATGCACTTATCAAAAATTATTAATTGCTTTCAACTACTTTAAAGCCTCATTAAAATTTATACAAGTTTATCTTAGGAATGAAATCTATTGAAAAATGGTTTATGCTGCATAAGTCCCACTCGCATAAATTGACTTTCCTTTAAAACCTACTACAAATTTTCACAAGAAATTTAAACCACACTAAACAGCCACTTTAATAGTAAATAACAATTTTTAATACACCTCCTCTGTTTTAATAAAACTAAATTTTTCATTTGATAAAAATCTAATACAACTTCATTTACAAAAATATACAAACCAACACACACACACACACAAACAACCAATTTTCCCTCCTGTTATTTTTAATGAAAAATTTCTGTTACAACGTAAAAATTTCTTAACAATTAAACAATGTCACAAAAACTAAAAAAGCATTAACACAAAATATTAATAATGCAACATGGCACCACTGACAGGCCCCAAACTAACACAACAACTATACAAACTTCTACTCCGCTCTACACTCTATTGAATTAGACAGCCAGGCTAAAATTTGAAAAGCAAATACAACCATTAACTACTGGTCAAACACATAATTAGCAACCAAAAAAAAAAAAAAAAAAATGGAAAAAAACATACAAACTACACACTCCAAATAACACTAAAACAGGACGAATAATAATAAAAACAACAACAGCTACAGCTACAGCAACTACAACACTATTATAAATAGAAATAGAAAATGATGTATGATGTGAATATTTTTGGTTTGTGATAATTTAATTAATATTAAACGCACTTTTACTACCAACAAATCTAACTGCTGCTACTGCTTCTTTCTCTAACAACATTTTTGTTGTTTGGATTTAGCTGGATGTTACTTTCTATGAATGAGTGGTTATGGTTTCACTGAAAAAAAAAACACATTCACAACATGAAGAGGAAAAATAAATACAACATACACTCTACTACATGTGATAATAAAATGTAATTGCTTGTAAAATGTAAGTGTACGAATTATTTGTATACTGTGCAATATTTGAGTAGAGATATATTAATTCCTATAGTTCCAAGGTGGAACAAAAGGGCCACAACAAAGTTTTTTCATTGTGGTCTATCCTGTGCTATCAGCTTCACTTCGGCCCAGGACTTTCCAGTTGAGTTTGTTTCAATTTCGATTTGTCTCCTCTAGGTGTTAGAGGGTCTGTCTCTTCATCTACTGCTCTAGGGTTTCCATTCAATTGTTATCTTGGCAACCTTGTCGTTGGTGCGTCTGAGAACTTGGCCAATCCAACTTGATTTACGAATGATGATTTGGTTACGTATTGGTGTTTGACCTGCTCTTTCCTACAGGTCTCTGCTTGAGATAACATTCGGCCAAAATATCTTGAGCAGATTTTGAAACGAGCGATTAATGAGTTGATGGTATTTAAACGAAAGACCTTGGTCTTTGCTATGTTAACATGTAAACCTGCATCACTTGCCGTAATATGTGGGCTAGGAGACATATGTTATCGGCATATTTGATATCTTCAAGACGTCCAGTTAGGCCCTAAGTGATGCCTGTTGTATGGGTTGTTGCCTTAAGCAACGTCAAGTACTATATTAACCAGCAATGGAGACAGCGTTACGCTAAAGGGTCGTCCCAGAGTGCGTTCATGTAACATCATACATGTTAAATCCCGGTATAAGGCACGGATTATATCAATGAATTCATGTGGAACTTCTTTGCCAAACAGCCTGCTGGTGAAGGGTATCGAAGGTTTTAGCAAAGTCTATAAATATGGAATATAGAGGAAATCGCCATTCCATAATTAAATTTCATAAATGACTGAGATCAAAACCACGAATACATATTTATCCACAATATTGATTTTGTAGAAGTTTCCAGATAATTTACAGGCCTATAAAAGAACAAAACTGTCAAAAATACTTTATGAATTCGCTGTGTTAAAAGAATCATGCAAATTGGTCTATAAATGGACTAGGTTAAGTCGAATTTAAACCCGTGGCCTCAACTTAACAGCTAATCACAGTTGATTTTTCGAGCAAATGTCAACCCCATAAATAGTTAAACTTCATACCCAGCCAATGATCAAGTGCGCATCGCTCTGTGGGGCAGAATTAAATTTTTTTTGGAAATAAATCTGGTATTTCTAATCGGCTTGTCCGATCGGGATAAAATTTGACGTGGACGTAGCCAAGGAGTAGTCGAGTTTAAGTTATTAAACTGGGCCTAAGAAAGTACCCTTCTTTGAGCCCCCATAGTAGAGCTCCTGGAGCATTTGCAGGGTCCATTTTAATAGCTTAAACTTGAATATACAAGCCATTTAGAAATGCTAGATTTATTTTATGACTATTTTTTTTTTACCAATTTTCATTCGTTCAGGCGAAAATTACTTGAGATAAGTTTTAACACTCTTGTTGGATATTGTATTTTAGAGCTTCAATAATCTGTGACTTGAATTCAACAAATATATCATTAGTTATATAAAAACCTTTTTTCGAAAATGTTCTTTGATAAAACATACATTGAGAAGGACTAGTTTTTATATTTATTCATACTCCTTGTTCGTGCTTCAATTTTTACAGGAACTCAAAACTCATTAAGATAAAGAACCTAGATCAAGACTAGTTCCTAGTAAGATGATTAGTATATCCAGATTGTCTCGCATTCGGGTACCAACCAAGGCCACTCAATATGACTGCCAATACCTCAGGTAAATCGTTCAGTATATGGTCATCCAGAAATCCATGTCTTTCCTTCTTAGAGCCTCTTCTCCTAGATGAACTATATTTTATTTAAGGCGTCTATAATTATAGGTGTTACATCGGAAATTATGTTTCTATTACAAAACATTCCAAATTATAGTAAATTAGTATTTTTATTTTATTTTCTAAAGATCATTCTACCCATGACACGTTCGGCGTAAATGGCGCACCATGCAGTGAATTTAAGTTTATGTAATGACTTTTAGTGAATAACTCATGGAAACAATAATTTTATTTATTTGCGTTTACTATGACAATGTGCCACGACGCTCATGATAAATTTCCACCGAATTATTTAATTAAAATAGTCATGTGTATTCTATTTACAAATTGTATTTTTTTTTTTTTAATTTATTTTTTTCGAATTTAAACATTTTATAACTTTACAACAATAGCGTATGACGAAAATTTAAATACTAAACTCTATACTAAAATTATCAATTGGCAAATTGTGTTTAAATCCTGGTTATAACTACATCTTGTTACGTTTTAACCTTTTTAAAAAGTTGGCTTATTTCCTTTAAATAAACCGGATACTTTTGATTGCAAATAAAAGCCGTTTAGTAGTTTGAAATTGTAACAACTCTTTATTTAGAACTGCACACACACTTTATAATGTACAAACTCAAATGTACACGACAGTTGATGTTAACTCTAACAGCGCCAATGATGAACTCTACTCACTACTGCAACCTCTGCCACTATTTATACACACGCTATCTATCGTGAATCTTCTACATTTAGTGCTGCCATACTTATAAACAATGCTAATAACTGCATGCTATCAACATTGTTGATAAGTAGAAGCTTCTACTGATGGACGTGTTTATAAACATGATGAATGCTGCAGTCGTTACAGACTGTTAAATTCAAATCGCTATTGTAAATTCGTAACAATATTATTGCTCTTGGAATTATACAATTTTCAATTTGGGGGTCCCGCTTCGAAGTCTGGGAATTAAGCTACTTCAGCAGTTTGAGTCCACTATATCAACTTGGCGTAGTAAAGTATGGTTTGCACTTAAGTATGTGTTGGGGGTGTCATGGTGACCCTGGCCACATGCTGAACAAACGTTAAATATGGCACGAAACCTTTTGTTAATTCCTGATGGAGTTCTACCACAACGACTCTTGTTATTCATATTCGAACGCAGATTTGATCATACTCTTTATATAGGTTTTTTCTGTCTCCAGGAAAAATAAAATACAATTTTCCATACAAATTGGTATTTATTTCATTATGAAATAACTCCCAAAGCTTTGGGATTTTTTTCCGTTGGAAGTGTTTAAAAGCTTTCTCCTCTCGGAAGTATCTAAAAGTAGCAATGCAAGAAAACTTTTTACTTACCCCAGAGAATAAAACCTTTACCGTTTTTGTAAGTGAAATAGTTTGATCTACATTATCCAGGCAGTGAAAAGTGTTCCTGATGATATCATTTTAAGAACTATGTTGATTATTAGAGGCAAAAGATAAACAAAGTCGCCAACATAATCCCGTTTTGAGCGACTACTTGTTTAAGTATACCAGATTTTAATCGTTTGTCTCTATACTCTACGAGCTATTGACGCCCGATCAGATAATTAACGATCCATCCCTTCATATTGATGAGCATTGTGGATTGCATGATATCCTGGAAAAGTTATGTGTCTATAACATATTCAAAACTAACAAGAGAGCTATAATCAGCTATACCAAAACTTATATACCCTTCACCAAAGTTTTTAGGTGAAGATTGAAAACAGTTTTTGTCGTCGTTGGAAATAATTTTTTTTTATTAAAACAAAACCAGTGTAACACTTACCATTGTCAATTCCAGCACAGTGTTCATAATCATGTACTAATAGTGGTTTTACGTGTTAGTACAGCTTACTATACTATACACTAAATATATATTTTTTTGCTTATTTACCATTAAGCCGTGTTTTTTGTTTTAACTTTTTACATTACACTGTTATTTTTCATCCTTAAAAAAAATTTCCATAATTAAGCAATTATGTTTATAAACAGCAGCAGCAACAACAACAAGAACATCAAACGAAACAAAATTCGAAAAACATATTGGTTAAAACTAAACAGGAGGGTGTTACTCAGATGAAAACCAGAAAAATAAAACATTTGGCTAAAACTGTCAAAATGTTTATAGAGCCTCTAAATGCTAGACAAGCCCCTCATTTAACTATTATTCGCCTTTTCTTGGCCTGTTTGTTAATGCTAGCAACCAAGTTGACCATTTATATTCATTTAAGTCAGACATCCTTAAATGTCTTTGTTCGTTTTCCGCTTTCCTTTTTTTTGCCTTTTTGTTTTTAGACCAGTTTAATTTTTCGTGTGGCTTTTTTTTGATAGAAATGTCATAAGGTTTAAACTGCCCTGCGTCCTTGTTTTATTTATTAAAAAATGTGTGTCTTTTTTTTTGTAATTTTCAGTAACAAAGATGAATTGTTATTTTATTCAAATTTAATTTGTTTAAATGTCTCTTAAAACACCTTAAAACAACTTATTTTATTTGCCCCTACCATATATTTTTGGTTTGTTTGTGTTGTTTTCATTTGGTGGTACATTTTGTTTAATTTTTATTATTTTAATAATGGTTTAGTTGCTTGTAAAATCGTCATTCACCATCAAAGTCGTCGTCGTTATTGCCATCATCATCGTCATCATAGTCATATTTGTGGTTGGGATTATTAATAATTTTTTAAGTTTCCATGTTAAAGTTCATTAAAAGTCATCCAACAATTGACTCACGTGATTTTAATGCGTGCGTGTTTCTCGAACATACATATTCCGACATTTTATTCGTTATATTTACTATTTGGATTTGTGTTCTAGTGTACAACAATTTTTCGACATCTTTTTGGTGGAAACATTGTTGAAAACCATTTATTTTTTTTTTTTTGTATTTAGTGTTTTTGTCTAAAAAAAAACATGAACATCACCAGTTTTGACATTATTTTTATTGCAGAAATGTATGTTTTTATGTTTTTTTTTAATAACAAATGGGAAAATGTTTAACAATTTGTTGGTTTGTTAAATGTTTATTTTATGGTTCAATTGTTGCAGAGTTGGGAAATGGAGATAGTTTAATACTAATACGATCGCGAGCAAGTTCAATCTTTGTAAAAAAAGTAATTCCCGATCTCTATAACTTTATGGCACTTAAATTTAATGTCCGGTTCAAAGGACCACATGAACATAAATGTAGTTGCTGGGGTATAAAATACTTTAAGGGACTCAATGTCTATGTCGAGGTGATCCTCATCTTGCCTTTGAGACATGTACAATAGGCTGGTTAAGTCGGGCACAAGACGCCTACACCCAGAGAAAAAATATAGTTGCACATGGTTACTGTAACCATTTCAACAGTTTTTGAACAATATTATGATCATTGTATAATATGGTAAAGTAAATATTCACATGATTGTCGCAATCACATATATGATTGCTGTAATTAAATATATGTTTATGGCAATCATGTTCATAATGAATCATTATATCATAATATGTTGTTCCCAGATTATGATATCCATAAGCCGAGTACAACATAATATTTTAAATCCTTCATCATAAAAATGGTTGTCATAAACATATTTATTTGCTGCAATCATATATATGTTTGCAACAATCATATGAATCGTAAATTTACCATATTATGATCACCACAATCTTATACATAATTACGGTGACCATAATGTTGTTCAAAAACTTGTTAATATGTTGAAATGGTTACGGTAAACATGTACAACTATATTTTTTCTCTGCGTGTAGGCAGATCATGAGAAATTTATTATTGCCAGGCGAGCAAATTCAGTTTATTTGAGTAGTTAATTGTATTTAAGAACAATTCTTTGCAAGCACAGGTTTGGTTTTATGGCTGTCATAGGCGCCTAGAAAATAAAGGGTTCCCCAAAATTTACGGAGGATTTTAATAAAATTAAAAAAAATCCAGTTTTTTCTTTAGATACTTATTATTTCATTGAGAGGGTTAGGGTTATACATGAGTTATATAGGGTCATATATGGGAAATGGCCTGTACGCAATTCCTTGCACATATGAATTCTTTAGCGATTGATGCAGCGTTGGTTTTACTCCTTCAATTCATGGGTGGTTGTGGGTTTTTTGGTATAGACCTTTGACTTCAAATAACCCCATAACAATAAATCCAAATAAGGTTAAATTATACGATCTGGGGGTCATTCTGATGACCGTAACGAGAGAGGTTTTGACAGAAAGATTTCTGTTATATGTGAGTTATCTGAAGCCCAAATGCGGCAATATTGGCGATTAACAAAGCTATTAGAGTGAAAATGTGCTGCATCGCTTATTATAATTTTGCTCGAAACTCTAGCCTCGAAACATTTTCAACAATGAAAACTTCCTTCATGTTTAATGTTATGAATTTCGCAACACGTTACTGCAAAATTGGCTGCAAATTAAAAACTGTAATGAATTTGGGAAGCCCTCTAAAATAAATAATTTATCTTTAAACATGATATGTAGAGGATGAATTGGGTAATTAAAAGTTGTGGGCACAAAGTCTCTATATCCAGAAGTTCGTGGTGACTGTCCGAAACTAGTGATTTTACCTATCACTTAGAGCGACAATTAGTTACGTGAATAGTTATTTTAACACATGCATGTTCTAAGGAGAGACCCTTTTTGATTACAATGAGACTGTCTGATAGTCAACGCATTGGATTCAAATATCGGATAGAGTCAGTACTTAACTAGTTACTTTATCAGCTACATAATTAATTACACAGTGCAACATTTTTGAAGTCATCGAGTGTAAACTACTTCTCGTGTGCAATTTTGCTAGTATATTTCGTCTAAAACTTGATTTTTCCGAAGAACAGGCAATTTTTTTCACGGTTATATCTCAGAAATCAATTGTAATTTTTATTTTCCTGTCTTCGGCACAATTATAGTTATAGACTGGAAGAAGAAAAGTGTGAAACAATTTAACCCGAAATATTCTACTTTTTTATATCTTTTTTAACCATTTTTGGCCCATAGCTACCAAACTGCGGAAAAAAAATAATCCGTTTAATATAATTCATAAATCTTTAGAACATTATAATACTGGAAAAAGCTTTTTTCACATCTCACGGATAGTTCAATAACTGATTACTTGTACTTAAACAAACCTTCCTCCGACCACTCTCCAATGGATTACTTCTGGGGTGTAAAGTGCGGTACAAAATAAACGTTAAAAAGGACTACACTCTAGTTTACTTACAGACACTTAATTGACTGCACCCTAGGTTACATGGGATGTCAGTGTACTTAAGCAAAGAGAAAATAAACTGTTTGAGAATTATATAAAGCCAGTTTATACGAATTACTCACAAAAAACTGCAGTACAAAATATACTTTTAAAGTGAGTACGTTATAGATTACTTAGAGACACTTAAGTAACAATTGTATTCACGCTAGATTACATGGGCTGTATAAAGTAACCAATTGACTTCTTTCTGCACTACAAAGAACAAATATGTAACAAATGTCCCAAAATATATATATTTTAGGCAGCCAAGTGGTCAGACATTAGTGACAATTACTGTGTATAAGCGATACATTGACTACTTGCTTAATGCTGGGTATTGTCCCACTTTCCCCCTAAAAGTCTGGTAGAAAAAACCTACAGAAAACTGTATTGGTAAAACAATATTAAAATCCTATCCTGTTATAATGTTGTACATAAATAATTTATTTCCAAAATGAGGGACCAATTTTAATAGAAATAACTATTAGGAGGTCGCAGACAATGACAATAATAATAAAAAAGGTCTATTCGTTCGAAAATGTACGACCGTCAAAGGATAAAATATTGAAAAACATTCCACTCGAAAACTTATTTTGTTAATTATGACGAGATTGTCGCAATTGAGCGATTCATATTAATTTATGTTACATAAATATTACAATAAAATATCGTCTACATAAAGACCCAATAATTATAAAGCTTAACAGTAAAAAACATTTTAGTCTTCATAATTTCTTCGTTCTTAAAATCTTAAGGGAACTTATTTAAATAATTTTTTTTTAATATAAGGCAGCAAAAAGAATACGTCTGACAATGATAATGTCTTATATCACTATTTATTTATAGTAACTAAAACAACAAGCGCTATTATTTTAGGAAATCTTATCACAAAATTTCAAAAAAATATTTGTCTTTCAATATGTAACCAACCAACCAACAACGTGCACGAGCCTGAGCATGCAATCAATGTATATTATAAACGAACCTGAATCTACGCTACGCTACACATTCATTCATTATATGGCCATTTAGAATATAGAATATTCCTTGTTTCATAAATTACTTTTTTTGTTGTTTTTGTCATTGTTTAAATGAAAAAAAAAATAAAACAAAATTCAAGTTAATCACACAGATTTTACACTTATCGCTACTGTTCTACTATTTAAATATACATGAACAAATATTATTTTATTTGATCATGTGACAGATTTGCTACTCTACTTCATAAATACCAAAAAATATTTATATATGTAAGAAATAAAAAGAAATAAAAAGAAAACAAAAAAAATACAGGAAAAGATATAAAATGACATCAAATATGTATATATATAGATAGAGTTTGGTTGTATATTAAAATTTAAAACAAAAATTAAAAAAAAAAAAAATAATTAACTTAAAATATAGTATATTAGATTGTATGTATTTATAAACAATGCCGCCCATTATCTTTTAGATGGGGACTTTGATATAAAAATTATAATATACATACATGCTCTCGGGCATATAAATATTTTACAAATACTGTTCAAAAGATAGCTAAAGTCTTTATATTATATTAGAGTATTCGAAAATCATAGGCAGGGTTAGTTAGGGCTTCAAAGAAGTAAGAGCGGAATTTCAAATATGTAAGAATATGTGAATATAACAACAGGTTATTGCTGTTTAGCAGAGTTTGTAATGAATGAAATCTTTCTTTCATGTCTAATATTTATCAAGTGAATTTGATTAATTGAAGCTTAAATTTGTACGAGTATCTACTAAAATAGCTTAAACAATTTTCAAACTTTTACATGCTAAGTACCAAAACATTTTACACATTTGTCCATGAAATGATACTTCTATAAACTTTTAAACACTTCCGTCTTCTAAATTTAGAAGTTTGAAAGTTATGATATTTCAGTGATGAACTAACATTTATTAACATAATTTTTTCGAAACCACTGAATTTAGTCCCTTAAGTTTTGTTATACTGCTTACTTTAACCATACCGCTGTGGTTCATTATGATTCCCTTTGTCGTCTTCCTTGTTGAATACGTCGATGCTTTCCACTACGTTTCTCTTATATAGCCCAAAATTATTAATAGAGTTAAACTACTTACCCTCAATTACTCAAAGTCTGGTTGCCTGTTAACTAATAGTTAAACTGACAGTTTTCATACAAAAATAATTTTAACCGACAGTTTAACTATTAGTTAACGCATAACCAGACTTTGTGTTAATGGGGGTTTGTTGGATAATATCATGGTTTAAATAGGTTATAGAAATTTTTTATCAACTGCAAGAGATATCTGCTTCAACACAATCCTTGGACTATCTGCAAGTATCATAATTTGTTACGTAAAATTGTTTCTCTTTTATTTGTGAACTGTTCATCTTGAATCGCTCTGTTGCTAAACATACATTATTTTTTGAGTAAATTAGTACCCAGCTTTGCCTAATATTCTGACTATCTCCGAACGGATTTCTCCAGAGGATTTTCTTTAAAATTTTTTTTTTTTAATCAAAATTTAATAATATGTTCGATTCTACTAAACAGTAAATATGGATTAGCCAATAAGAAAGTATAATCTGTAAAGCCCGCCCACTAAGTACACGCAGAAAAACAATATAGTTGTGCACGTTTACTGTAAACTTTTCAACATTTTTAACAATATTATAGTCACAGTAACTATTTGTACAATTGTGGTAACAATAATATAGTTAATTCACGATTCACATGATTGTATCAATCATATATATGGTTACTGTAAACATGTATATGTTTGTGACAACCATTTTTATGATAAATAATTTTATCATAATATGTTGTTCTCAGATTATGATAGCTACATAATATGGAAAGTGCTTCATCATATAAATGGTTGTCACAAACATATACATGTTTACTGTAACCATATATATGATTGATACAATCATGTGAATCGTAAGTTAACCATATTATTGTTACCACAATCATGTAAATAGTTACTGTGACTATAATATTGTTAAAAAACTTTTAAAAATGTTGAAATGGTTACTGTAAACATGACAACTATATTTTTTCTCTGCGTGTATATGAGCAAATAAATTTTTTTTCAAATCTCCAATTTCAAATTTTTAAAAATTTTGTTAAACAAATTTCAGAATTTTTTTATCATTACATTGAAATTTATTGAGAACATAATAGGGAATAAAAATATGAAAAAAGTATGACAATACCTCATATAGTTTTTCCGAACATGCCTTTTAAATTCTGCGATTTTCGAGAAAAACTAATTTTTTGGCCGTATTTTGGCGAATAAGCCGAATTTCCATACTGTTATGAATTTTAAGTAAAACCTATTCAGACTATTATAGTCCATGTAATTTTAAATATAGTCTGAATGTTTTACTAAAATCGGAAAACCTTAACCCTTAAATCGTGAAGGTCAAAGGTTAATTTTTTCAATATTTGGAATTTCTCATGGAAAGATAGCGAAAAGTTATATATTTTTGGGCCGATTTTGATGAAACTTTTGCAATTTGATTTAAAAGAACATTATTTAATGGCAAAATTTTGTACAAAAACTGAAAAAGTTGCATTTTTTCCGAAATTCATTTTAACGAGTATTGATTTCTCGTCAACTAAAATTCAACACAAATAAGTTTCATATATACAGACTTTCTTACTTGTTTTATAGTACAAGAGAGTATATTGAGTGGAAAATATTTTAAGTTTTAATATTTGATACTTTATGATTTTTATGGTACATATAGGTTGTAATGGCTTTTCGATTTCGAGGACCCGGCGAACTTCGCATCGCCCCAATTTTAAGCCTTCAGACAAACTTTAGAGTAAAACTCGATTTTCGATTTTTCCAATTTTCCGACTTTTCCGGAGGAATTTTCCAAAATTTTCTTCCGTAAAAACCTTCACCTCGAAAATACGAACAACTGACAAACAATTTTACAGAAATCGGCCCAGGCGTTCTCATTTGTATGAATTACTATACACTTTTTAAACCATTTTTATATATATAGATTTAAACATCTATCGGTAAATGAGATACAAAAACTATTTTTAATTCGATTTTTTCAATATTTAATTTTTTTTTTAAATTTCCTTTTAACCCAAAACTTCAAATTCAATGTTAAACCTCTAGATGACGGAGAACAGTTTTAGACCTTGGCAGCATCGAAAATTGCAAAATAGTTCCACAGAAATTTGCAACATTTCTGTGCAATTTTTCTAGATGACTCTTTTACATAGTTTAACTTAAAAAGAGTGCATTATAAGTCTTTTAGAGCAAATTAATTAATAGATCTTCAACAAATTTAACAAAATGTTATTCAGTTTATTGTGGTACTAGTAGAATTTTGCTTTTAGGCTTCTACAAAGATCAACAACCTTCTTGTAAGAGTATTTGTCATCTAATATTATTATTATTGGTGGCATCTTCTTTGTCATTTACCACAGCTGCTGGCTCGGTCTCTGGTATTAGTGTGTTTGTTTCTTTCTGTGTTTTTTTTGTTGATTGATGTCCCAGCAGTTCTAGTAGTAATGTTTGATCACTTGGCTGACTTTAATTTATATATTTGGGGTCATTTGTGCTCTTAATTCTGCAGTGAGAAGTTCATTGGTTACTTTATATATCCCAGGTAATCTGGTATGAAGTCAATTGTCGCTTTAGTGTCTCTAAGTAATCTAGAATGTAATCACCTTAAACTATTTTTTTGTATTGCACTTTACAAAGTAGTTATTTTATCCACCAGAAGTAATCTTAGAGTCTCTTTGTAATCTGAAGTGTAGTATGTTCTATTTGTTTATCTTCATATAATATATAATGCTGGGTGTATTATCATTTCACTGTCGTTTGTTAGATTAATCTGTGGTAATTTCAAAAGTCTAGTTATACATATTTATATTTAAGGACTAGCTTCTTTATTCATCACTAATATCATCTTATGAAGTCAATGTCGCTTAAAAGTGACTTTGACAATTATTCTATATTATATTTAAGAGACTATCGACAAACATATTTCACTAGCACTTCTTACAGTTTATTACAAAAATAATTTCCATTAACTCGAATAATAAAAAAAATATATACTTATACCCCCTTATTCATAATCAATTTTTTTATAAAAGGTTTAGAACATAAAAAAATATACATAGAGCGGGAACTAGAAAAAATCTCAAACAAAAAAAATTACTCAAAAAAGTTACACATACAAATGTTGTTTTTGTTTTGACATAGATTTTTTTACCAATACATTCTCACACTTAGGTTTTGGACAACTGAGTTCGGTCTTTGACAGGAGAGTTTCCACTCTATGTATATTTTCTCTATGGTTTAGAAACCAAATTTCCATACAAAATTTGTTTTATAAACCTGTAATAAATTTAAATTGATTATGAATAAAGCCATAGAGAAATATACATAGAGCGGAAACTCTCCTGTAAAAGACCTAACTCAGTTGTCCAAAACCTAAGTGCTGAGAATGTATTAGTAAAAAAACTATGTGAAAACAAAAACAACACTCGTGTATGTGATTATTTTGAGTAAAATTTTTGTTCGAGTTTTTTTGTAGTTTCCGTTCTTGTTGTTTCTCTATGAATAAAGCATTTAATCGTAGACTATATGATAGAGGATATTTGGCTGTCCTTAGGTAGTTAGTAAAGTAACTGACTATATGTAACTCTTATGATAATCATATGCGTTGACTACTTTGAACCAGCTATAATACAGTCTCGTTGTAATTTAAATAGGGTCAATTGAGCCTCTGCTTAGGACACATGTTATAATAACTAATCACGTTTTCACCCACCTAAATCAGGGAGTGAAAAAGGAAATCATCCCCCTAAACCGAAAAGTTTTAATATAATAAAAGGAAAACATGTAAAATAAATTTTACTTTATTTCCCCTTTAATGGTTAACCTGGATTAGTGCCTGTCATAAATGCTTGGTAAAATCACTAGCTCGGGAGTGTCACCCAGAACGGCTGGGGTATTGCACAAATCCACATTCATACATTTAAACAAAATATATTGTCATCAGCTGTTTAAGTTAATTAATAAGAACACAACACACTACAACAAAGAGGAAAAAAAAACTGAAATCAAGAAGCACCAAGAATCAAAAAATCAGTACAGAAAAACTGAAATACGTACAAATGGCAAAAAATGAAAAGAAAAAAAAAAGAAATCAGCCAACACAATTTTTATTATTTACTGGTATAGTAGTATAGATGGTTATATCAGTGGATAAAATCACTTGATCACAATGAAAACAAAATCCCACTAATGTGCTTAAATAAATTTTCCCCATTTAAGCCAATTAGTCCAGCGACGAACGTTTTGTTTCATGTCAACATTTAGTTGCTTCTTTTTTTCAACTTTTCATTATTTTTACTCGTATAAATACTACTGCTGTTGTATTTCATTTATTTTTTTTTACATTTTCAAAAAGTACGTTGCTGCTGACAACGTATTTTTTCTGAACATTTTGCAGAAAAAAAAGAAAGAATCCGTGGGATTAAAAATGGTTCTTATTTTGGATTTTTTTTTTATAAATTTTTGCTTTATTTTGTGATTTTTTTCCATATAGAAAATTGACCAACGTTGGTTGTTGCTGTTGTTAATGTGATAGAAGGCCTGTGTATTACGCATTTTCAGTTTATAATTCTGTTTTTTTTTTCTGCAACGTTTTCAGAATTAAAAGCACAGAAAAATAAAAATACACATCATTTTTATTATTTTTTATCATTTTTATTACATTTAATGTTTTGCTGCACAGTGGTGTTTTAATGATATTATCTGGTATTTCGGTTCATAAAAATATGAATCACCCAAGAGTCATGCTTTTGTATTTAATGTGTTGTGGTAGTCTTTAACTTTTGGTAATGCTGTAATATCAATGTAGTGTTGTGCTTTTATCTATGGTATAAAATCTGTGTATTTCCGAAGAAGTAGGAAATTTGTAAAATGTCCTCTCAAATCTATATTTTTAACATTTTCCCTTCATTCCAACCCTTTTCTTACCACTGTTACAACTGCTATTTGTTAAAAGATTTTTTTTTATTTAAAGGGATTATTGAAGTGCAATTAAAGCCAAAATGACAGAGCTTATAGTTCCACAAATGTTTTATTTTTTATTTCATTTTTTTCGAACGAAAAAGTTAATCATTCATTTAGCCATTTTTGGTTGGTTGGCTTGTTTGGTTAGTGCCCTTTTAATTCTTCATTCTCTGAGTATATTGTATTTTTTTTTTTTTTTTTTTTTTGTGTAAAGATTCGTTTTTTTTAACTGGTAGTTATTAACCATATTTTATAATTTTTGTTGTGTATTTTAATCATAAAATACAGATTGTTTTTTATCGTTGCTCATCCTTCCTTTTTTAGCCACTTTGTCAGCGTAATTTTTATATTTTAGTAAGACTTTGGCTGGCTTTTTTTTTTGTTGACTCAGTTATAACAATTTGTAGTTTATGTTCTGTGTTAGTTTTATTAAAGGCCGGCATATTTTCAAAAGAACATTTTCAAAGTCCATAAAGCATCTTTATTTTTTTTTTCTCTCTTACATTGATTTTATAAATTTTTGTTGGAGAATTTTTATGGGAATTTAGCTGAATTTTTTCTCATTATATGTAATTTATTGACAAAATGTTGGTTAAACTTTACAGTTGTTTTTTTTTTCAAGTAATATTTGCTTTAAGAATCTAAAAATCATGTTTTGAAATATGATTTTCCTTTTGGAGTGCAGATTATGATTGCGAAATGGGTTTTAAATCATTTATATTCTTCCTTTTATATGTATCTTGGAAGAGCAATGCAGTTCGATAACTTCGACAAAGTTTTTAACATATAGGAATTCTTTCCAAAATTAATACCTTATTCCTATACAAAATCTTCCACTGGAGCCATTTTTTTCCAGTTTTAAAACAGATACAATTCAGAGCTAGATAACAAAAGGGTATTGTATGCAATGGTTAATACTTAGGCTTTGAGCGGTTAAAAAAATTGCTCAGCTAAAACTTGTTAATGACTTGCAATTACTGAACAACTTACTTTCCAAATACTACCTTATTACTTAGAAGTAGTTTGGTAATGGCTGACATACTTTCTTACCAAATTCATTATAAATGTCATTCAACCTTTAAATTATTGCATTTTTGTTAATTTAAGTTGATTTAAAGTATTTTTTTTATTTAAGTAATTTATTTTTTTCAATCTCTTAAAAATAAATGAAAACTTATTTTAAAAAGAATATTTTAAATAGATTACTTATTCAAGTCCCTATTTGAAGCGAGGGTGGTAAGTACTTGCCTCCAATGGCATCACCATGCTGATATAATGATTTAAAATATTCTTAGAAACATATGAAGATTTTTTAATGACGTTCGTTATGTATTACCACAACCAGACTGTGACGATAAACTTGAGTTTGAGATTGAGTGATGAATCATTTTTAACTTCTCTCTTATTTCGATATTTTTTGTATTTGTTCTATAACAATTCAAATCCGATATGACCTTTTCATTTGCGTAATATCTTTATCAATGAAGCCTTGTTTTCCTTGTGCAAACATTGTCCGTACATATACTTCTTCGGTTTGTGAATTATAAATAGATTAATTCCAAGCATGCTTAATTAGTTTTCAATTTATGCCTTATAAGCAGATGATCAACAAATAAATATTTTCGCATTGTTTAATTTGACAAATGCTCAGAAATTGACTAATGGTTCAAAGAAATGTACAATAAATTCGATCAATTTATGAAATCTGAACAGATTAACAGATACATTATGGGCGAAACTCAACAACAGTCGGTTGTATTCGTATTTTAGAGAAATTTGAAAGAAAGTCTGTATAGGTAGGTAGCACCACGAAACAAGTGACCGCCAGATTCTTTTTATAATGGCAATATGAAGTGATATATGATCATTTGAACAAATAAGAAAAAATAATTCACAAACATCCATCTAAAAGATGTGCAAAAACAATTGAATATCTGAGCAGTCGAAACATTGAACTGGGTTTAATTTGAGACCCAATGACTTCATTTTATTTCCACACAACAAAAAATATATTGTGATATCAGTGTTTGAATGCCTGAAAAAGTGGAGAACTTTTTAGAGAATTAATTTACAAGATTCTTAAAATACATGAAGAGCACTTTTTCATTGAGTCGAGTTTTTTTTTATCCTTAGAAAAGCTCGATATGAGGTGGGAGAGTTCTGATGAAATTTCACCATATCAGCGTTTGTAGAACGACTTGGGATTATCCAGATCATTTATTTAATTCTAGTCTAGTCAAAACACAAGTATTACAAAAAAAGTTCAGTTGTAGAGCTATCTCTACAAAAAACATATTTAACAAGATGAAAATGGTAAATCTTCACTCTACACCTAACTAACATTGCGGTTACTTACAGTTACATTACGTAGCCTTTTCTGCAAAAAGATCTAAGTGTAACTTTTAGATATTTTTTATTTAACCTTTTTAAAGCTTTATTCGTCATCTATCCAATATAAAATATATATGGTAATTCGGATGTTATTATAAAGGAGCATCTGCAAATATCCAGAGCTTTCATACAAAAAATGAACTTTGTGTCTTATACAAGTTTATAAAAACCGTTTTGCAGTCAATACATGCAGAAAATTGACCGACATGAAACTTATAAAGTATTGAAATGATTCGAAAATGATCAAGACTCATGATCAGTGCTACTATATCATTCGACACAGGAGACTATCATAAAATTGCAAATAGCTCAACTCCCGAAACAGATGAATGTGATGTTTCATTATTTTTGTTCTTTCAAATGGATAGGATCTATATAGAAATAATGTCAAATAATAATTAACTCCACTGAACAACCTACTGATCATTTCTAAAGGGTTTTCCAACAAGAATCACCCGGTATTTCGGTAGCTGTCATTACTAAAAATGGAACGATACGCGCTTCAACAACGCATTGAAATTATTAAAATTCACTACAAAAATGGTAAAAATCTTGCAGTCACAGTTCGCAAAACTAAAGCATTTTTGGGTCGTCATGAAGCAACTTGTCGCACCGCAATACAGAAATTGGTTGAAAATTTTGAGCTGTTGGGACAAGTTAGTGATGTGAAGAATAAAACCCGTGCACATCGCTCAAGAACAACTAAGAATATTGCTTCTGTAGCCCAAAGTGTTAAAGATAACCCAGGTTTGTCCATTCCTTATCGTTCTTTGGAATTGGGCATTCCACAAACGTCATTACACCGTATTTTATGGTCGGAGTTAGATAATATTTATCTGGACAACGTTTACTTTCAACATACCACACAATCAATGAAACCATTACTAAAGTTAAAAAGTTTTACTAAAGTAAAAGTTTCCGGACCGTGTTATCTCTCAAAAACGTTACCTTGCGACTTCTTCTTTTGGGGCCACGTGAAAGATAAGGTCTACGTCAACAGCCCAGCGCTGATTCAAGACCTTAAAGATATAATTCGTGTGGCTATCGAGGACATAGGGCAGCCACTTTGTGATTTGGTTATGGAAAATTTCATGAAAAGGATATGGTCCTGTAAGCGTGGTGGTGGTGGCCATTTGGCTGATGTTGTTTTTCATTATTAACGGCATACCTTCCTGTTTATTGTGAAATGAACATCCGATCATTTATCTCAAAAAATGCCATTTTTCTTTGAATACCAAAATAACACTTCATGTTAGAAAACGCTGTATAAAATAAGTATAACCAGCCAACATTCCGAGGTAACAGTTTCGCTTTAAATCAAAGAACCCAAATATATCATTTGCAAAATCAAAGATTTCAACGAAAGTCACATGTTAGTGCGTATAATTAAAAGTTTGTCTGAACTTCGGTGCACATACAAAAAACATGACGGTGGCGAATTCCCAAGTTTATTTGTGTGTCAATAAGTGACACTTATAGTTATAAAATTTACCCTGTCCATTTCAAGCCATCAGGATATTGTTGTAAGATCACGGTTAAAAGAGCCTTCCATATTCATTGTTGGGAATCTAATTTCAAAATGATGTGGATAACTTGGGGGTTACACGATAAAGATTTGCCTTTTAAGTTATAATACACTTACACTTTTAAAAATTGAAACGATCATGCTTTCAATTTCTCTTTCAAGTTGATGTTTCTATTTACAATCAAAAAAACAGCTGATTACATTTATTTGCTCAATTTGTACTAAAATTGTTTTCAAGTTGCGTGCAGACTATGCCACAGTTGTGAATTTTTGTAAATTTTGACAAACAAAACTATCAAGAAAGACTTGATCGTGTGTCTGCAGTGTAAGGTAAAATCTTCCGAAAGAATAATAGGATTTGATGTGATTACCAAACAATTGTGAATGAATATTAATAAAGGGAAATAGAAAAAATAATCCACGAAAGGAATTTGAAATGAAAAGTTCTATGTCTTTAATGTTTCTTAGGCCACATTTGAATTATCATACAAACCAACTTACCATATTATGGATATCATAATATGAGCACAACATATTATGATAAAATATTTTATCATATAAATGGTTGTCACAAAAATATACTTGTTTACTGTAACCATATATATGGTTGATACAATCATATAAATCGTAAATTAACCATATTATTGTTAAGATAAAATATTTTTTGGTGAAAAAATTAAAATTTGTTTAGAAGAAAAAATTTTTTTAATAAAAAAAATATGGTTGAAAAAATGTTATTGTAAACATTTTTTGATGAAAAATAAATTCGGGCTAAACAATATTTTCCCGATTTTTATAAACAAAAATATGTCTCAACTACTATGGCGTTATATACAGTGGCGAGCAGAAGTGAGTGCATGTTCACGACACTGACTTTCGTCATCCATAACAACAAAACCATACAAGCAAATCAAAAAAATTTTTTTGTTTTATTTTTATTATTTTATTCGTAACAAATAGGAGTAAAGATACAATAATAAATGAGATGATTTCAAAGAGTTTGGAAGAAAAAACGAAAATAACCCGCATAAACTCAATTTTGCACGTTTTAAGAATTACACCTATTTTCGACCTTTCACTTCTCTTATCAGCAGAAATCATACAGATTTACCTTTATGTTTGTTGTTATCTTATTCTCCTTGTTCGTAGAGCAGTTTAAAATGTGTTTCTTGCGAATTAATGCCGATTTTGTCAATTACTATCATATTTAAAATAAATTGGTGATTTTTTGTATAAAAATTACAAAAATATCTGAAGAAATTTAAAATAGTGTTGTGTGCCTGACCGAGAAAGGCTGTTCTTCACGTACTATTTCTAAAATACTTGGTATTAGTCAATCGGCGGTGTTTGCAGCTCGAAAGAGACGAAATGTGATTCGAAATCGCAAGTCAAAGGTTGAAAAATATTACTAACGAACTCAGATGCTCGAATAATGATGTCCGAAATGAGAAAAAAACGGAAGCTGCTAACATCAAAGGGTGTTTCTCTGGCAATTAACAAAAAAGTAAGCGATTGGACTGCTAGAAGAGTTTAACTACTTTAACAGTTTGCTTCACATGGCGTCTTTGAACACGTTCCCCGGATCTACGCCAGCAGTATTACTTTCCATCTTACTGAAAACGATTAAATTTGGACTCATCAGACCAGATAACACCTTTCCAATCATCAATGGGCCAATTTCTATGCTCCCTTCCTAATTTCAAGCACGCTTTAACATTCTTATCGGACAACGCAGGTTTGATTTTTTTAACAGTTGAGGCATATCCGATATCATGGCGCGCTCTTCTAGCAGTCCATTCGATTTCATTTATGTTAATTGCTAAAGAAACACCCTTTGGTGTTAGCAGCTTGTGTTTTTTTCTCATTTCGGACATCATTATTCGATCATCTGAGTCCGTTAGTAATATTTTGCGACCTTTGACTTGCGATTTCGAAGTCACATTTCGTCTCTTTTGAGCTGCGATCACCGCCGATTGAATATTACCAAGTATCTCGGAAATGGTACGTGAAGAATAGCCTTTCTCGGTCAGGCACACAACACTATTTTAAATTTCTTCAGATATTTTTGTAATTTTTATACAAAAAATCAATAATTTATTTTAAATATGATAGTAATTGACAAAATCGGCATTAATTCGCAAGAAACAAATTTTAAACTGCTCTACGAGCAAGGAGAATAAGATAACAACAAACATAAAGGTAAATCTGCAAGATTTCTGCTGATAAGAGAAGTGAAAGTTCGAAAATAGGTGCATTCATACAACGTGCATAATTGAGTTTATGCGGGTTATTTTCGTTTTTTCTTCCAAACTCTTTGAAATCATATCATTTATTATTGTTTCTTTACTCCTATTTGTTACGAATACAATAATAAAAATAAAACTAAAAAATATTTTTGATTTGCTTGTGTGGTTTTGTTTTTATGGATGACGAAAATCAGTGTCGTGAACATGCACTCACTTCTGCTCGCCACTGTATGTCCTTTGAAAGGTCTTTGAAATATCTATCATTAGATATCCATATTGTGTTTTTTTGCTTATATGTCAACCATTTGTGGGCTGATTTTCCCGAATTTAAATAGCAACAGAGTCGGGACTATAGCGGATATATTGATGTATGAATCAAGTATGTTAGTAATTTGGGAGCTACGGCACGTTGATTTCAACAGACAGAGGGACAGAAGGACATGGCTTATGGACTCCTCTATATCTATAACGATCCAGAATTTTCATAATTTAAAATTATTTCAAGAATAACGGTAAAGGTATTTAAAACGATTATATGTTAACGGTATATTAATGGTAACTGTAATTGCAGTTATTGGAGTAACTTTAGCTAAGCGATAACGGTAGTCTAGCTGAAAGGGTATTTTAGGGGTAACGGTAGCCAACGTTGATCTTAACAAATTTATTGTTTTCAAAAAACATAAATGAAATTTAATTTGATAACTAACGAAAATTCTTCTCGCAAGTTGGTACCAAGTCGAGGGACTTTCCCATTCATGCTGCTAGTTTCTTTAAGTTGTCTCACTGGTATTTCAAGATTTATCAAGGTTAGTATTTTAACTAACATGTTAAATCTCTAATTAAGGTGTAAAATATTTTAAAAATTTCACAAAAACACTTCCAATTCTCTAAAGCTAAACCTTTGCTAATAAAAATGTTTAAAAACTTTTTATTTTAATTAGATTCCATATTTTATGATTTGTTTAGTTTTCATATATTAAATTAAATTAACAATTTCAAATGTTAATAAGGAATTTAGATTAATATTCATATCTAAGCGTTAATAATGAAAAATATTCAAAAATATATAATAATACCAATAATAATATAATTAACTCTGATTATTAGCATTTTTAATTTAAGACAAAGAGCAGCCACAAAGAAAAACATATTTAAACAAAAAGATGAATAGACAAAAAATGACAAAAGATTAATCTGATTGTATAGGAGAATAAATTAATAACCAAAAAAAAAAAAAAAAAAAAGTTAAAAGAAATAAATAAATTAATATTTTAAGCAAAATTAAGATACAAAACAATTCACTTGAAAGTCAACAACGGAAAAAAAGTAGTTAAGCGGGTTTGTAAAAAATGTTGGGAGATTTTTGTAAAATTTTTTTTTTTCAAATTTAATACAGGTAGAAATAGTATAAACGACTTGTTCCAATAATTAGGCAATTTAGAGTAGAAATTCACCTAAATCAAATAACACAAAGTATGAGTATTTGAAGAATGTCTCTCGGATAGATTTTGAACAAAGAGCTTGTTGTTATTTCAAAATAATTATTATTGAATAAAAAAGCAATGTGTTTATTTTTAAAGCCAATTGTCAAGAATTCTATAAGAAAAAAAAGAAAGTCAAGTCACACAGGAGGGACAATAAAAGTATTTCTTTTTGTTTAAGATGCTGATGTAGGAAAATTGAAAAAAAAAAGAAAATTCTTGCGTCTTTTCGTTCTCAAACTAAAAAAAAAAAACAAGAAATATTGAAAAAAAAGGGAAAATCAACTTACGCACATACTTAGTTTCATTTTCTATTCAATACTTAAATATTTTCTCTTTGTATTGTTGGTGTTGTTGGAATTTTCATTTTTAACAATGGGGGTAGTGTGGGATATAAAAGGAATAGAAAGATTTAATGTCGACTTTGGTTGATTTATTACCAACGAAATTGCGTTAAGAGTGCACAGGCGAATGACAACAACAACAGCAACAAATACAGTACAAAAAACTAACTTATGGATGGATGGATGGACCAACCATTCAAAAGAATTGTTAGCTGAGAAGGGAAGAAGAGGGATGTTTAGTACAAAAATCTTGGTATTTGTATTAAAGGGACAAAAAGTGCTTAGGAATAAATGAATGAAAAGAACTACTGAATGCATGGCTGAATTGATATGGTTCTTTTCTTGTTTTTTTTTCTGTTGGGTATGGGAAGATTGGCTGCAGTCAAATGACAAACAAAGCCAAATGTTTTTACTTCTAATAATACTTAAGTCGCAAGGAAAACAAAACTAAACGCAAATCTTTTCCATACGCACAACTCAAAGTACATATGTACTTTCTTTATATAGATATATATAAATATCTTATAGATTTCTCTATGTATCTTTAACAGAAAAAAAAAAAAACTCAATTTGGTTCATATCCACAGAAATTAAACCAGAAATATCCAAATGTTTTGAGCTGGAGAAAACATGTCATATGAATTGCTGTTACATTAAGCAGACAATAAGATAAAAAGAAGAATTTCATTTGAAAGGCAAGAAAGAAAGAAAAAAAATTAACTAAAATAGTCTAAAAACCATGACAATTTTCTTCTAAACAATTTCACTATCACTTGATGTAACTAATAGTATTAAAGATTTTTTTATTTTTCTATTTTTTCTTTTGGTGGTAAGAGATATTGTTGTAATAGTCTTATCCTTATCGTGTTATCTCAGGGAAGGGGTGTTAAAGTTGTATGTGGGAAAATAGTCATGTTTAATCTAAAATGATTTATTTGGTATTTGACATAAGTAGTTGAAGTCGCTATTGATTAAAGGTGGTGTTAAAGGTATGTTTTGAAATTATCAAAAATGAAATTTTGAATGAATCACAGATTTTTGGATAAAAAATTATTTTATTTTTCAACATAGTCTCCATCTCCTTCTTCAATTTTTTTAAAGCTTCCAAAAAAATAAGATTAGTCGAGGTCACCAAAATAGGTATTTTTGTGAGATGATATCATCGTTGGAGTCAAATCTCTTTCCGCTGAGACATTTATTCAGGTCTGGAAATAAGAAATAGTCAGTCTAATTCATGAGTTGTTGCAATCGAAACTGTTTTTTATACACCCGATTGTGAGTAAACACGGCAGCCATCTTGCGGAAAGCTTTCTCAAACCCAGGTGATCATTCAAAATTGAAACCACTGAGACACGTGAGATGACTATGGCTTCCACAATCTCTCGCAGTTTCAATCCCCGATCGTCCAACACAATGTCGTGATTTTTTTAATTGTTTCGCGTGTAGAGACCTCAACTGGGCGTTCAGAACGTTCGGCTTGTACAGCCACAACGAAATTCAGTAAACCACTTTTTAACCATTGAATTGATGGTCCAGACTTTCCATAGTATCGAGCTTAACCTTGTTTTGAGTGATGGTTTTTTTCCGCAAAAAACTAAGTTTTGTACGTTATGATTTTAAAAATATACCCTAATGTAAAAATAAAGAGTGTTATATTCGGCTGTGATGAATCTAGCGAATCTGATAAAGGTGTTATATGGAGTAAGGTCAATTATGGACTGATCCTTGCAAAAGTTGGTAGAAAGATTTGTTTATGTTCAATTTCATCACGATATTAATTATTATAAGACAAGTGTGAATGTTGAAGTCATTTTCTGAGGGGGACCTTTTAAGGGACTAGGGACAAATGCTGCCCGATTTTCACTATACTTTTCAGAATAATTTTGGAGTACTTATAAATAATTTGTGCAAAATTTGATCTGGACTGCCGCATAATAAGCATATTTGAGGAGTGAGATCGTAAAATTCTTAACACACGTTTTTCATTAAAACTTTTAATCCAAGTATTATTTGATTCTTTTTTTTTATCATGTTACCTTTGTAATACATGGCAGTTATTATGTTCAATGTCAATTATATTAATTTGTTTTTAATCTGATTAAAATGAGTGACCAGAAAAAAAGTGCGTACTAAAATAATTAAATATTTTCAACAAAACCAAACTTGGTCCTACAAAAAGTTATTAAACAGTACCGGGAGAACTTGTCCGTTGATAGAAAACCTGGTATAGGTAGAAGGATTGATAAACATGATGTTTCTAAAGCCAAAAAAATAGAAAGCATTTTCAAAAGAGCTCCCAACACATCCGGTAAGAAAGCAGCCCGGTTAGCTCAGTGGTACGAAAAGTTATAGCCAATGCAGGTTTAAAAACATACATGGCTCAAAAAGTTCCTGACAGGAACGCTGCTAAAAATTTAGAGGCCAAAAACAGAGCACGTAAATTGAAGTCAAGTTTTATAGAAAGAATATTCTTGCTGCATAATGGATGACGAAACGTATGTTCTGGAAGATTTTTCACAACTTCCTGGTCAAAAATGTTATGTTGCCGATACTCGAGGGAATGTTGAAGAAAAGTTTAGAACCCAAAAGCAGACAAAATTTCCCAAAAAGTTCTTGGTATGGCAAGCAATATGCAGTTGCGGCAAAAAAGCCAAACATTTGTTAAAAATGGCTCTATAAATATCGAAATTTACATCAAGGAATGTTTACAAAAAACGTTGCTTCCATTCATAAGACTTCATAATGTGTCCATTTAATTTTATCCTGACTTGGCATCCTGTCACTATGGTAAACAAGCTCTTGAGTGGTACAAAAACAATAATTTGATACCAAGAGAGGCAAATCCTCCAAACTGCCCGGAGCTAAGGCCAGTGGAGAGATATTGGGCTCTTGTTAAAAGAGAATTCAAGAGCACAAAAAAGGTGTCAAAAGTGTGGTAGATTAAAACGGAGATGGACAACCTGTTCGAACAAAGTGACAGAAATCACTATAAAAACCATAATGGAGGGTTTTCAAAAAAGATTCAAAATTTCATCATTAGTGATTCGAACTAAATTATAATAATTTCAATCAAATAAAAAAAAACTAAAACTGTAAGTTTGGTGGTTTCGTTTTTATTAACATATATGTATGTTAAGAATTTTTCGATCTCAGTATTTACTCTAAGAATGATAGTGAGATAAGTGACAGTCAAAAGTTGTTTTCGTTCTTAGGAATGTTATGGAATCTTTGTCATTCCGCAACTTCTTTCCAGAAGAAAGACAAATACCAAAAGATTTCCAGAATCTGCTGCTCTCTGCTGGAGAGGTAAATATTATCCAACATTCATTCTGAACGTTCAATATATAGACTCTTAAGATAAGCTCAGTTAATTTTACTATGTTTCAAAGTAAATCAAACAAGAATAGCAGAATGGTAGAATTGGTTGTTTAAGTATATCTAGCTTTATCCGATGGAAAATTTTTCGCAGCGTCCGGGTCTTTATTTTTATGTTGCTGATGCTGAAGGAATGTTGTGGAAAAGTTTAGGACCCAAAAGTAGAAATTTTTCCCAAAAAGTTCTTGGCATGGCAAGCAATATGCAGTTGCTGCAAAAGAAGCCAATAATTTGTTACAACGAGCTCTATAAATACCGAAATTTACATCAAGGAATGTTTACAAAAAAGGTTCCTTTCATTCATAAGACTTCATAATGTGTCCAATTATTTTTGGCCTGACTTGACATCCTGTCACTATGGTAAACAAGCTCTTGAGTGGTACAAGAACAATAATGTGGTATTTGTACCAAGGGAGGCAAATCCTCCAAACTGCCCGGAGCTAAGACCAGTGGAGAGATATTGGGCCAGTGGATATGGTGGATATATGAAATCATTGTCTATTTTCAATACCAAACGAACCTTATCAACAGAGAGTATTATTTCAGCCAGCCAGCTCCTTTCGTTTGGGCTCTATCTTAGTATTTCATTAGGACCGAAAATATTTTGTGGATTTGTTATAAATGGAATGACAAAATAGGGTATAAAAATATCGTATTATTTCGATGTCGATATAGATATTTACTTATATTTTCTTTAAAAATGGAAGTATCCTTCGTCTTAGCTTTCATTTCACTCAATTTTTCTCTGTTTTTTTAGTTTTGGAGACAGTATTGTTCATCTTTAAATTTTAATTTTGACATTTCTAAAATTAATATTTTCCCGTTTTTTCCTATTAGGTGATACTTAAGCAGGCGCGGATCCAGGTCAACCATTTGGGGGGGAGGAAAAAATCAAAATTTGTTTTACATTTTTCTTTTTTCCTTCTTTTTATATACAAATTTTTCGGTTTGGTGGGCGAATTCCTATTTCTCCCCCTCTGGATCCACGCCTGTTCTTAAGATATAATTTAGAGAGAGGTGGTGGTAAACTGTCACCTTTAAGACACTATGTAACAGGACATGGAAATAACACAATCAAACTAAATTTCAAACCAAACTAAACCATTATAAATTATATTTTTACATGCATAATAACTGGATTGTATTTTTTTAGTGAAAAAACTGGATTTGTTTAATACTTTTTCATACAGTTTTCGTGCATTTATTCAGAATTGTAGTGGAATACAGCAAATGTAAATTTTGTTCAAATGTAAAGACTTTAAAAGTGAAACAGTGAGCAATAGTTTAATTAATTTTAGTTAATTTAATAATTGCCGAATATTATAAGATTTTCCATCAACTTTAAATCTTAAGTGCCTTAAATGCTGCAAAAAAAAATTCTATTGCCATAATAAATTTCCCTCACAATAAGAATCAATGACACATATGACACTTTAATTTTCAAATCGACAACAATACAAACAATTAATATTTTTAGACTTTTTTTTATAAGGCAAATAATAATAATAAGACCACCGCAAAATAAACCAAATGAAAAGTAGAGAAAAAATATATATATAGAAATGTTCATGCTAAACCGCACCACATTAAGCTTAAATAAAGAAATGCTCAAATAAAATCTTAAACCACAAAATCCCCACAATACGTGAACAAAACTAAACAAACACCCAGAAGTACATATGACATACATACAAAAAAAAAAAAAAATACAATATTTTAGATCCATAAAACACAAATGCTGACTGAGCGTTAAACAAATATGTATGAAAAAAGAAATACTGACCAAAAGAAATAAAATATACAAACTATAAGTAGAGAAATACTCGCACACAAATCACTTTAGAAAAAAACAGACAATTCAACAAAAAAAAAAAAATTAGAAACAATAAAAAAAATATGCAAAAAATACAGAAAATGAAAAAATTTAAGATGCTCGTAATTTAAAAAAAAAAATATTTTAAAATTCCCCCAAAAAAACCAGCTTAAAATTCCCACAATAGTTAAGAAAGTTTCAGTTGTTTCTTTGGCGAAGTTTTAAATAAATACGAGGGTTATTTGCGGAAGGCTGTAACAAATCTATGAGAATAGAAATGTATTGGTCGATTACAGATGGCAACTGGTAGCCATCATTTCTGTTGCCAAATCGGCAACCAGAAATTTGTGGTTGCCCTCTGGCAACGCAACTGAAGTTCGGTTGCCATCCATAATCGACCCAGTAATATGATTCTAATCTATATACATATGAATACAAAAATGAAATCGTCCATGTATGTAACGGCATCACGTAAGAACGGCTGGAGCGATTATTCGATTCGAAATTTTCAACAAATTCTCCTGAAAATTTCGAATCGAATAATCGCTCCAGCCGTTCTTACGTGATGCCGTTACATACATGTAAAGAAAAAAAATAAATTTTCGGAAATTTAAATTTTTAATTATTGCTAATTTTTCATAATAAGAGAAATTTTTTGGAGAAACTTGAAGAACTAACATTAGTAAATAGCTACCGAGCGAAGCCGGGACCAACTAGATAACTTCTGGAATGTGGATGTATGAAATTTGAATATTACAAGTAAAAATCATACAGGAATCGCTAATTTTAAAGGAAGTCCCAATATTTTAACTAAGTAGAAAACACAGTTTTGTTCTTTAGATTGTTATTTTTTTTATTATGCATACAAATGGTCACCACTGTTTTGCTGGCTCTTTTTGTCGAAATTTTAAATTAACCCACAAAAATATGATGTTAAATCACACGATCTACGGAGAAGAATACACGACCAAGAAATGTCTTATTCAGCAATTGAATTGTTTCACGGACATGCCGCATGCGCAACCGACATGTTGGTGCCACAAATGGTCCATACATTATCATCGAATTTAGAAAAAAAAAAAAAAACGTTATCATGTCGCGTTATTGAACACCAGTAACTTTCACTGCATAATCAGACTCGTTTTCGAAGAAGTATGTTCCAATGATGTCCTAGCCTAAAATCTACAATAAACAGCAAAATTCGCAACAAGCTATGGATGCATTTGTTTATCGACAATCACATTTGGTTTCTCTAATCCCTAAATGCGAAAGATTTGACAATTAACAAAGGTGATTTAGAATGATTTTGCTCGAACAATATTTTTGAAATATTGTTCTACAAGGAAAGTGCACAAAGGGCTACAAATTCAAATTTTTAGTGAATATTGGGACGCCCTTCTGCAGCTATGTTTTGGTTCAAATTACAGGAATGATAGTTGGCAATATAATTCATTTTATACAGGTTTTTATTTGTAAACACTGTAACTTCAACGAAATTATGATAACTAAGAAAAAGTATTGTTATATTTATGATAATGATCACAAGTACTTCATACTATGGACATTTGCTTACAACCATTTGGCTATGGTTGGTCTCAACCATAATATAATTATGCCATCCGTAATATGATCATGTAAGCTATCAAGTTTTTTCATCACCATATTATGGTTGGACATAATAATTTTCTGGTTGTGATACTATTATAATATGATCGTTGAATAATAACATGATAAAGAGGGGATTAAATTTTGGTAATGCAGTATCATATTATGACATTTTATGATGCTACACATTAGTAATAATATGGCCATATATAAACCATAATATAATTTGATAGTAACCATACAATCCAATCATAATATGACACTGTTGAATTATGGTCACCTCAAACATGTTTTTTTTTTTGCGTATACATATTATTACACAGATCAACAAATAAAGAAAATAAGTTGTTGTCGAGTTCCCATTACATAAATAAATTGATCTTAAAATTATGTCCTCATCGCGAAAAAGTTGTCGCAATGGCCGAAATGTATTTTGTTACATTTGTGGTGAATACGTACTTAATCAAACAGTTTTGAAAATCTATAACAGATGTGAGAGTGAGAAACACTTATTTCAATTACTTTATGATGAAGATTAAGGCCCTGAAGAAGCAGTGGGATCCAAATATTTTGTGTAAACCGAAGAATTTCAAAACCGCGGTTTCGGTTTTAAAAAATTGAAAACCGTTCGATTTCGGTTCGGTTTTTTGATAATTTATAACCTATTATATCAATTGATAATGTAGGAAATGCTATACAAATTTAAAGTTCAAACTTGATGAGTGTTCAAGAGGATAAAGGAATTGGTACTTTTTCTTTTAATGGTACCTTTTTAATATATTAAATTAGTTAGCTTATATTCATTATGCTTCTCAGTATAGAAATAATCAAGAATAGGTTGCTCAATTGTATTATGATACCAAAAATGGAGAACTAAAATAAACTAAGGACTATTTTTTCGATCTTCAAATAGTACTTTTTTAATTCTCTATAATATTGAACCTAGAACCAGGAAATTACTTTGAAATTTCAAACTTGACAGTGGTTTAAGTGTGGAAAATTGTTAATTTTTCTTCTAATGGTACTTTTTATTATATTAAAATATTTTACTTATATGTATACATAATAGATGGCTGACATGCTTCTGAGTAAAGAAAGAATCAAGGATAAAGGGCATAATGATATTGAGGTAACAGAAACTATTATTGAAATTTCTATAATAATGAACCTATAAGCAGGTAATTAAACACACATGATCCTGACTGAGTTAGAATATCAAAAAGAGACTTGCAGGTACTTTTTCCAACTAATACTAATTTTTGAATATTTTATAACGGTTCTAGAAACGCGAATTCAAAAACTCGAAAATTATACTTTTTGAATTCTATTTACTATTTCTTTATTGTAAAGGTACTTTTTGAATATTTTATAATAATAAACCTTAAAATTGAAAATTAGTCACAAATGATTCTGAATAAGTTAGAATTCAGAAAAGGTGATTATAGTGGTACCTTTCTTTTGTATTTTCTATAATAATGGACACATAAATATGAAATTAGACATTCATGATGCAGAGTAGGAATACAAAATGTGGGTCTTTATGGTTCTGTTTCTATTCTACGTTTAGATTGAGCTAGAATCCACATTACAATGAATCAATAAACATGAAACTAGAGACATGTTTCCAAGAATTAATATTGATTCCCAAAGTTAAACTTAATAATACTATTTCTTTCTTCCAAATTGGTACTCCATACTGTTATCGTCTATTTCAAAATAACTAAGACTTTGTTACAAAAATTTTGCATTATTTAGCCTGCGAAAGGTATCCTGCTACATCATCTGAAGCAATTATTGTAATACAATTTAAATTTGTTTTTAGAGATATTCGATGAATAATTGGATGAAGAGTTTGTTACCCATTTCTAAATTTTGAATTTTTCTGCTGAAAATAGATTAAAAGTAAAAACCGAAGAAAAATGGTCGGTTTCAGTTTTAGGCCTGAAAAACCGCGGTTTCGATTTCGGTTAAAACCGAAGTGGAAACTATAGTGTAAAGTGTGTAGTGAACATTTAAGAGAGTTGGAAGACGGTAAACGTATTTGTGTTGCTGAATGTATAAATGGAAAGGAAAACATGGCAGTTGGAAAAAAAATGTTATAAACTCGCCTTTGATTTCCAGAGATAAGATAATTTTACCTCCATTGACCATCAAATTGGACTTATGAATCAGTATGTGAAGGCATTAGATAAAACTGGTCCATGTACAGAAAAACTAAAAGACTTTTTATGAAAGACAACGATTTCATACATTCAATGAATGATTTACAAGCAGCGGCTTGAAATATTTTGTTGCCGTTTTGAAAAATTTCTTAGGAAATCAAGAGGCTTAAAAGAGGCATAAAATTACACTATCTGCAAAATCATTTTGACAAGTTTCTCGAAAATCTTAGATCGTTTAGCTAAGAATAAGGAGAACGTTTCGATCAAAATTTAAAACTGATAGAAGATACATACCAAGGTCGCTGGAATGAACATATGTTGACAGATTACTGTTGGAGTATCACAAGGAGCTCGTAGAAAATGTAAAGAAAAGCTGTAAAATAATTTAATGAAATCCCATAATTTTCTGTATTGTTGCAGCTTTGGCATTGTACGACATTACATAACTGGAAGAATGCTCACTTCAAATAGGAACAAGTAAGAGTGTTATGTTCGGCTGTGCATAATCTTGTATATCCACCATCAATATGTGACAACAAAATATTTTTCTGATGTACACACAGAAAAAAAATATAGTTGTGCATGTTTACTGTAACGATTTCAACATTTGTGCATGTTTACTATAACCATTCCAAAATTGTCAACAATATTATAGTCACAGTAACTATTTATATGATTGTGGTAACAATAATATGGTTAATTTACAATTCACATGATTGCATCAAATATATGGTTACAGTAAACAAGTATATGTTTGCGACAACCATTTATATGATGAATTATTTTATAACATAATATGGTATGTCCTTCATTATATAAATGGTTGTAATAAACATATACTTGTTTACTGTAACAAGTATATGTTGATACAATATGGTTGATACAATTATGGGAATCGTAAATTAACCATATTATTGTTACCACAATCATATAAATAGTTACTGTGACTATAATATTGTTAAAAATTTTGAAATGGTTACTGTAAACTTTATAAACCTATCCTCACAAAAGTTGGTAAGATGATTTAGGTTCATATAAAACTGGTTTATGGTCAATTTCATCACGATATTAATTATTATAAGACAATTATGAATGTTTAAATAATTTTCTGAGGGGGACCTTGTTTGGGGACTAGCGTCAAATGTTGCCCGTTTTCAGCATACTTTACTTTATTACATTATTTATTTTCTTTATTTCAGAGTTCTAGTTCTAAGAACTATGAAATAAAGTAAATAAATAATATAATAAAGTAAAACTTTTATCAGTATTGCCGCATAATCAACATATTTATAACTGCTAAAACTGTATTCCGGGGGACATTTGTATGGGGGCTTGGTAAAATCACGGACTGATATTACCCATTTTCAATACCAAACAAACGTTATCAACAGATTTGTGGAAGAGCCAGCAAGCTCCTTACTTTTGGGACCTATCGTGTTTTCAACAGACTGTCGCACAGAAGGACGGACATAGCTTGATCGTCTTAGAAGTTCATAAGGACTCAGAATATATATACTTCTGTGCGTCTGCAATTAATATTTTGAGGTGTTTTTTGATGATGATTTCTAAACGGATAAACTATGATTTACATATATTTCAAATAATATAAAGTCAAAGTCTTTTCGTACACCTCTCGTATTTCTTTAAGAGACGTATTTAGGAGACAAAAACACACAGCAACACCATGACACATTTTTCCAGATGTCTGTAATTATGATGGAAACAAATGTTTAATCAAATCAAATCATCATAAAATAAGTGGCGACTCAACAAGACAAAAATTAAAGACACACAAAAAAAAACACACTGAAAAACATGAGTTTTAACAACAAGACAAAAATTCATAATCATTTATAATTTTATGAGTATTTCTAATGACGATTTCATAAAAACAACACACAACTTAAAACGGTAGAATAATTAAAAAAAAATAAAAAAAAAACTTTTTATTACCTTTTCATTTTCATGGATTATATTCATGTTACCAAAATTCCATTCATTCACATAAGTATACCTCAACATGGAAACATCACAGTGATATGTGTTTGTTTGTGCTACAAATTAACACCAAATGTTTTTTTGTTTGTATCTTTCTCTCTGGGTTTATTTAGTATTTTAACGAGCGTTTTATTAACTCAAAAGATACTTTTACCCGGATCCATAACATTATGAGACAAAATTAAAATCTAAATAAAAAAAAAAAAAAAACTGCGAAACTATGAATTTTATTTTATTTCAGTTTTTTTTATGGCCAAAGATTTTTGTAGAAAAGATTCCAGCTCATTTAGAGTAATGTTTTTTGTTTTTTTTTTTTTTTTTGTCGTTCTTTCTTTCTAGATTTGTATTTTAGAATTAAAAGTAATTGTCTTGGTTTTCTTTTCTTGGTGTTTTTAATTAGTTTTTATGATCGTAAATTAAATTTTTAAATTGTTTAGATTTAAATGGCCTGGGAAATAGATTGATGATTATCATATGTATGTATGTTAATGTGTTTAATTTAAATTAATAAATTTTATGACAAATTTGAACATTTTCAAAAGTTGTAAATGAAGAAAAGAAGAGTGTAACTTGAACTAAATTTAATCTGTTTTTTATAAGATATTGTAGAAATTTAGCTTTTTAGAAAATAATATTGGAGGGATAAACCAAGTGGATATGCATGACATATATGGGTTTTTTTAATGGGATACAGCTGACTAAGTAGCATTCTAAATGGAATTTTAAGAAATTGAATAATCTAATATTTTGTAAAACTTTTGTTTAAAACTCTAATCATATGAGAACTCAGATAGTGTAAAGATAGCTCAGTATCATCCAATTTAGAAGTAAACCCAATTGAGATTTTATCTTCATCTCAAACTAAATTCTTTTAATATTAGTACTAGAAATGGCTATTTTGATAATAATTTACGAGGGCAAATTGGCTCCTGTCATAATTTGAACAGTCTGCGTCATTTAGTTTGTGTTTGACAGCCTTTACTCGTGACTTTAGGAGAAATTGAAAAAAGCGAATTTCGTCTGCTCATTAAGCATAATTTCGTTGTAGAACGTTCTGGATACACAGTTGTGGTCTTTACACTCGAAAGAATTGCAAAAAATTGCCGATCAGAGATTGAAGGTGCGAGAGATTGTAAAAGACATAAGCATCTGACATGCCCTCTTGAATATGAGAAGCTTTCCGCAAGATGAGTGCCTCGTTTGCTCACAATTGACGAAGGTGCACGCATATGAAGTTTTCATGGCACGAGCTGCTCCCTCATCCGCTCTATTCTCCGGATTGAGCCCCGATTCACTAATTCTTCTTTCCAAACCTGAAGAAATGGGTCAGTGGAAAGAGATTTGACAGAGATTGAAGGTGCGAGAGATTGTAGAAGCCATAGGCATCTCACATTCCACTTTTGAGTATGAGAAAGCTTTCCGCAAGATGAGTTCCTCGTTTGCTCACAATTGACAAAGATGCACGCATATGAAGTTTCCATGGCACGAGCTGCTCCCTCATCCGCTCTATTCTCCGGATTTAGAACCGATTGACTAATTCTTGTTTCCAAACCTAAAGAAATAGATCAGTGGAAAGAGATTTGACTCCAACGATGAAATCATCTCACAAAAAATACCTATTTTTTGAAAGGGATACAAAAATTGGAGAAACGTTGGACAAAGTGCATAGAGCTCAAAGGAGACCATGTTGGAAAATAACATGATATTTTATCCAAAAACCTGTGTTTCACTCAATGAAGATAGTTGTAAAACTCAACAAGAGCTTTCAAAATCATTGTGAGCTACTCAAGCAGCAATTGTGAGCTACTCAAGCAGCAATTTTAAAACGTTTGCGAGCAGAATTCATCCAAAAGCAGCTAAATTTGGTAATATACGAATTGAAGCCGAGAGACCTTGAAAGACTATAACTACCTGCGATGAAAAATTAATCAAATACAATAGCCCGAAACATAAGAGATCGTATATGAAGCTGGGTCAACCAGTCGATTCGACACCAAAGCCAAATATCCATGGCGCTAAGGTAATACTCTGTATTTAGTGGATGCATGAAGGTCCTATATATTATGAGCTGCTAAAATCTGACCAGACTATCACAGGGAACCTGTACCGAACGCAACTGATTCGTTTGAAGCGAGCGTTGGCCGAAAAACGTCCAGAATATGCGGCCAGACATGAAACCGTTATAGTTATTCCATCATAACAACGCTCGGCCACATGTTGCAATACCTGTTAAAATGTATTTAGAATGAAATGGTTTTGCCTCACCCACTTTATAGTCCAGACAATAACCCGTCCGACTATTTGTTTCGATCGATGCAGGACGCTACCTCTAGGATACACTTCACTTTGGAACAGAGTATCTGATATTGGCTTCATTCGTTCTTCGCCTCAAAAGATGAGCAGTTCTTTAGGCTCGAAATCCATGTGTAGCCAGAATGATTTGAATAAATTTATATTGTACAAATGTTTCAAAATAAAAGCTATACCTCACTGTCTCTTTACACAATTTTAGTTTCTTTGTAAAAGTTGGATGAATTTAGGAATATATTAATTAAAAGTCGTACTTGTGTTAATTTTGTCTTTAAAATATTTTAAATGTGTATAAGTACGACTCACTCGAACTTATCCCGTTCGGAGTGGACCTTACATATCTTAATCATTTATGAATTTTCACAACAATTTTTATTTGTCATCATTTTAAACCGCTTAACAAAATAACCCCTCAAAGCATCCACAAATTTTACCACTCAATACTAATAAAGTCCTTTGAAACCCCTTTTCACTAAAAGTCATCACAAAATCTTTAACTAATTTGCCTAAATCCATTATCACAATCATCTTAACATCAGGCAGCCCACATAAACCGGATATTTGGTAAATAAGATCATCATAACAAAACAGAGTGTAAGTCAGGCCATAACCCTCTGCCTGCTCTTATCATTTTGTTGTCAATAGCCTAAATTCATTTAACACAAGTTTAATTTTTTTTTTTTTTTTCAAAAACCATTTAAAATATTTCCTTAATGCGAACAAATGTACAATAAACCCCTCCACTCTGGATAAGAGATAAAACCAGGAAGAAATTGTTACAAATGTACACATGTATGGACGGGTGAATAAGTATTGGATGTGTATGTTTTTAAAGTATGGAATACAATGAACGGTACCAACGAACAAATGAGCGAATGAATAAACCGAACAAACTAGCATATGAATGTGTAAGTACGGAGTGTGTGTGTGTGTGTATGTGTTTGGTGCGTTAAGAAGAAGTGAATTTGATTAATGCAAAACTGTCACTGATATGTCACATGCATGTCAAATAGTGACATATGACATTTTACCAGTAGTCGTAGCCGTTCGTAGTGGTAGTACCGTAACACTTTCAACTCAATACACTTACAATATTCATACTTATACGCACTCACTCGCTTACACTCTCTCATACGCTTGGTTGACTTTTGCGTTTTAACGTTTTTATTGCAAAGTGTTACTGTTACACATTATGTGTTCCATACATAGAAAAAAAAGATTGTTGTAATGTATACAATTTCGTATCCCTTTCCTTTTATTGTAAAATTTTCATTTTGTTTATTTATAAAAATTTTTTATATATTAAAATAATGGCAAAGATATGTATGCCCATTTTAATGGTGGAGTGTTTGTTCTTTTTATTGGGTAAAGGAAAATATTATTTTCTTTACATGGGCATAATAAAGGGTTTTGTTATACATAGATACAAATTTACTATATAAATTTCATAAGTCATCGATAACTTGGAAAATTGTTTTAAAAATGTCTTAAGTTATCGATAACTTTGAAAAATGTGTAAAGAAATTTCTTAACTTACCAATAATTTAGAAACATTGCTAAAGAAATTTCTAAAGTTATCAATAATTTGGAAACATTTTTAAGAAATTCTTTAAGTTATCAATAACTTAAAAATATTACTAAAGTTATCGATATCTTGATATGATATATCGATAATTTTGAAGAAATTCTAAATTAATCAATAATATGAAAAATGTTATAAAATTTTTAGCTCTGATTTTGAAACATTTGTACAATATAAATTTACTCAAAGTATTTTGAGTTAGGTATGACCTTTTCCATCTTTCTGGCAACATATGGATTTCGAGCCGAAAGAACTTCTCATTTTTTAAGGACAACAACGAATCAAGCCAATATCGGCTACTCTGTTCCAAAGCGAAGTGTATTCCAGAGAGAAAGTTCTATATCTTTCGAAACAAATAGTAAGTAGTCGGACGGGTAAAAAAAAACTTCCCAACCGCTTCATTCTAAATATTTTTAAACAGGTATTGCAACATGAGGCCTAGCGTATTCTAGGTGTTTTTCGGAAATGCTTGCTTCAAACGAATAAGTTGCGTTCGGGACAGATTCCATATGATGGTCTGGCCAGACTTCATCAGCTCATAAGGAGTGAGATCGTAAAATTCATAACACACGCTTTTCATTAAAACTTTTAACCCAAGTATTATTTGATTTCTTTTTGATGAATTGACCTTTGTAAAACATGTCAGTTATTATGTTTAATGTTAATCTGATTAAAATGAGTGACCAGAAAAAAGTGCGTACTAAAATTATTAAATATTTTCAACAAAACCCAACTTGGTCCTACAAAAAGTTGGTCTAGCATTCAAAGGTCTGCCGTCAAACTGTTTCCAATGTTATTCAACAGTACCGGGAGAACTTGTCCGTTGAAAGAAAACCTGGTTGAGGTAGAAGGAATGGTCCCTTTCAAAAGAGCTACCAACACATCCGGAAGGAAAGCAGCCCGGTTAGGTCAGTACTCGGACTATTTGGTACGAAAAGTTTAAGCCAATGCAGGTTCAAAAACATACAAGGCTCAAAAAGTTCCTGACAGGAACGCTGCCAAAAACAGAGCACGGAAATTGAAGTCAAGTTTTATGAAAAAATATTCTTGCTGCATAATGGATGACGAAACGTATGTACTGGCAGATTTTTCGCAATTTCCTGGTCAAAAATTTTATGTTGCTGATGCTCGAGGGAATATTGAAGAAAAGTTTAGGACCCAAAAGCAGACAAAATTTCCCAAAAAGTTCTTGGTATGGCAAGCAATATGCAGTTGCGACAAAAGAAGTCAATCATTTGTTACAACTGGCTCTATAAATACCGAAATTTACATCAAGGAATTGTTTCAAAACAGTCTGCTTCCATTCATAAGACTTCATAATGTGTCCACTTACTTTTGGCCTGTCTTGGCATCCTGTCACTATGGTAAACAATCCCTTGATTGGTACAAGAATAATAATGTGGTATTTGTACCAGGAGAGGCAAATCCTCCAAACTGCCTGGAGCTAAGACCAGTGGAGAGATATTGGGGTATTGTTAAAAGAGAATTGAAGAGCACAAAAAAGGTGTCCAAAAGTGTGGTAGATTTTAAACGGAGATGGACTACCTGTTCGTGCAAAGTGACAGAAAGCACTATAAAAATGTTAATGGAAGGGTTTCCGAAAAAGGTTCAAAATTTCATCACTTGATTGGAACTATAACTAAAATACTTTTTGTAAATTGTAAAAAATAATTCCATCAAATAAAACAAAAAAATAAAAACTGTACGTTTAGTGGTTTCGTTTTTATTAACATATATGTATGTTAAGAATTTTTCGATCTCACTCCTTAATACTTAGATATGACACGTTTGCTCCCACCAAATACAGAGCATTACCATAGCGTCTCGGATATTTGGCTTGATCTTCAAACTCTTTTCTAAAGAAATTTCTTAAGTTATCGATAACTTGAAAAATCTCCTATAGAAATTTCCAAAGTTATCGAAAAATTTCTAGAGTCTGCTTCCATTCATAAGACTTCATAATGTGTCCACTTATTGGCCTGACTTGGCATCCTGTCACTACGGTAAACAATCCCTTGAGTAGTACAAGAACAATAATGTGGTATTTGTACCAAGAGAGGTAAATCCTTCAAACTGCCCGGAGCTAAGGCCAGTGGAGAGATATTGGGCTCTTGTTAAAAGAGAATTGAAGAGCACAAAAAAGATGTCCAAAAGTGTGGAAGATTTTAAACGGAGATGGACTACCTGTTCGTGCAAAGTGACAGAAAGCACTATAAAAATGTTAATGGAAGGGTTTCCGAAAAAGGTTCAAAATTTCATCACTTGATTGGAACTATAACTAAAATACTTTTTGTAAATTGTAATAATAATTCCATCAAATAAAACAAAAAAATAAAAACTGTACGTTTAGTGGTTTCGTTTTTATTAACATATATGTATGTTAAGAATTTTTCGATCTCACTCCTTAATACTTAGATATGACACGTTTGCTCCCACCAAATACAGAGCATTACCATAGCGTCTCGGATATTTGGCTTGATCTTCAAACTCTTTTCTAAAGAAATTTCTTAAGTTATCGATAACTTGAAAAATCTCCTATAGAAATTTCCAAAGTTATCGAAAAATTTCTAGAGTCAGACCGACTACTCGGTTTCGGATTAGCCTAAAATGGCCTAATAGGTTAAAATTAGACCGAACACCGAAAGATTATGAAATTTTAAAAGAGAAACCAGTTTAGACTATAATTAAAAATTAAATGAAAAATGCTTAAATGTGCAAAGTTTTGGCCGAATATTAGATTCGTTTTGGTATCGACCTGAAAAACCTGGTTTCTGACGGACTGTAAAAATGTCTAAGTTATCGATAACTTTGATAAATTTCTAAAGAAATTTCTTAAGTTATCGATAAATTTGGAACCAATTTAAAAAAAAATGTCTCAAGTTATCGATAACTTTGAAAAATATTGCATGAAATTTTAAAAGTTATTGATATTGATAACTTAAAAAAAGGGCTTTTAAAGAATTTGTTAAGTTATCGATAACATCGTAAAATTTCTAAAGAATTTTCTTAAGTTATAAATAACACTTAAACATTTTATAAAAAAATCTTAAATTATCGATAACTTGATACAAATATTAATCATGAAACATTGATAACAATCCTATCATTCTGAAAAAGATCTGCTAGATCAGTATATTCCAATTAAGGCTTAATCCTTTTTCTGGCCCAGTGTAACTAGTATATTACATGCTATTCCGATGCGTAAAGAAATTACTGTTTCTCCTTTCCTTGTAAAACTTTAAAATACGTTAATTCATATCTACCATTTCACACTCACTCTGCTACCAATTCTTCATGTATCCTTCAATTCTTACCCCAGTTTTTGTTTTTTTTTTTTTTTTTGCTTATTTAACTTTTACAAGTACATATTGAGAGTATGGATAAGTGGTTAAATTAAGGTCCTGCTGCCATTTTTATACAATCTGTTCTTCTTTTTCTGTGTTATAAAAATACTGATTTTTACAAAAGCCCTCCATCCTGCCTTCATGTCCTGCCTGGCTGTTAATGTTTGGTATTTTTTAATATGGAAACAAGTTGCCTTCTATTTTTTTTTTAAATATTTTCCTGTTTCTTTAACTTTAGTGTTCATATGTTGACATTTGACAATGACGACATTTGTGCATGAAATATTCAACCTATTTGACTGCGAATTAATGTTGAATTCATGTATATTTTTCCTTCAGCTACTGCTGCCTTTTCCTTTAACATCTTGTATATAAATACTCGTACTTACATACAACAGAAAAGTATTTTACTATATATGAGAGGTATTCTTCATAGTGTTTCTTCAACTGCTGGTGTTTTGAGTTGTTTTTTTTTTTTTGTTCTTCTTTCGTATTTTGTTGATTGTTGATGTGATGTGGGAAATGTCACTTTTTGACAGTTACTAGCTTCTGCAATGGCGATACAAGTGTATTTTTATAAATATTTAATTTGTTTGTTTAGCATTCGTTTGTTGATGTTCTTATTTTTTTGTTTTTTCTCATTTTTATTTGTATATCACATTTTAGTGCATTATGAGGATGATGATCATCATCATCTATATCTATATAAATATATAAATGTCTTTGTAAGTTTGTTTGTTTATTTGTTTGTTTGTTTGAGCATCACGCCTAAACGGCTGAACCGATTTTATTGAAATTTGGAACGTAGATAGATCCTTACTTGGAAGCGTCAATAGGCTATAAATTTTTTCAATACTTGGACCAGAAAGGGATAAAAAAGGGGGAAAAACGGGTAAAATTGGTACCTTTAGTTTTTAAACAATAATTACTAAACGGCTGAACCGATTTTTACATCGACAGGGGTAGCGAAGCGCACCGGGTCAAGCTAGTTATAAATATTTTATTAAACAACGAAGAAAAAAAAGAAAACCTAAAAGCAGGAGGGTTGTTTACATTAAATTGTTGTTTGCTGCTGTCGCCGTTTTAAATAAAATGTGGCAACCATGTGTCATAATTAATAATATTTTGAAAAATTTCTTAATATGAACTTGATTGTTTAACAATTTTATTTCCCATTTTTTGTTTAAATTTTTATTGGGGGATTATTCATTAAATATTCAAATTTCATATTTCTTTTAATTGATTGTTGTATAAATACTGTCTTAAACAAAATTAGGCATCTAAATTTGATATTAGGAATATAATTGAATATATATGTTTACAGTAAAGGGCAAAATAATCACAATGAGAATGCAAATATTTCCTAAAATTCATACAAAATTATCAAGTTATTCATATTAGTATAAGACGTAGTCTTTAGTATAAGACAGTCTTTAGATGTAGTCTTTAGAATAAGACGCAGTCTTTAGTATAATATGTTGTCTTTAGTATAAGACGTAGTCTTTAGTATAAGACGTAGTATTTAGTATAGGACGTAGTTTTTAGTATAAGACGTAGTATTTAGTATAGGACGTAGTTTTTAGTATAAGACTTAGTCTTAAGTATAAGATTCAGTCTTTAGTGTAAGACTTAGTCTTAAGTATAAGACTTAGTCTTTAGTATAAGACTAAGTCTTAAGTATAAGACTTAGTCTTTAGTATAAGACTAAGTCTTTAGAATAAGACATAGTCTTTAGTATAAGACTTAGCCTTTAGTATAAGACGTAGTTTTTAGTATAAGACGTAGTTTTTAGTATAAGACGTAGTCTTTAGTATAAGACATAATCTTAAGTATACGACTTAGTCTTAAGTATAAGACTTAGTCTTTAGTATAAGACTTAGTCTTTAGTATAAGACTTAGTCTTTAGTATAAGACGTAGTCTTTAGTATAAGACGTAGTCTTTAGTATAAGACGTAGTCTTTAGTATAAGACGTAGTCTTTAGTATAAGACGTAGTCTTTAGTATAAGACTTAGTCTTTAGTATAAGACTTAGTCTTTAGTATAATACTTAGTCTCTAGTATAAGACTTATTCTTTACTATAAGACTTAGTCTTTAGTATAAGACTTAGTCTTTAGTATAAGACTTAGGCTTTAGTATAAGACTTAGTCTTTAGTATAAGACTTAGTCTTTAGTATAAGACTTAGTCTTTAATATAAGACTTAGTCTTTAATATAAGACTTAGTCTTTAGTATAAGACGTAGACAAATACTTATACATATGTTATTAGAGTTACATATTCTACGTTTTGTATCACTATACTTTGTTCCATTACTGTATTTTATTTTTCGATTGCTTAAAACCACATTAACGAATAAAATAAATAAATAAAATGCTACTTGTGCATTTTTTTTTTTTATTCTTGGTTTTTGAAATATTTATTTACCAAAACTCATTCCGTAATGCCTGGCGCCAAAGTTTTGAAAAATTATTTCCTGATTTTTATTATTTTTCGTAAACGAAAATTTATATTGTATTTGCTATGTATGGGAGACGTATCGTATCAAACACACATATATTCATACGAGTATGGAGTCAGGCATTCAGACATTTTCAACATACAACAATACAATTATCAAAAAAATAAAAAAAAAGAATACGTACTCTCCAACATACACAAATAATGACTTGAAATGTAGTAAACATTTTATAAATTATTGCCAACATTGGCGATTTGTTTAGATTTAAAAGTTTCATTCATTCAATGTTGCCATATTTCAATGAAATACGAACACACACACTCTCACCCATACGTACACACTCTCACCCAGAGCCCAACCAACCGACCACAATCGAAATGATTAAGTATGTGTTATTTTATATGGACATAAATTGAAATGTTAGTTTTGTTTAACCGAAAAAACAACAACAAACAAAAATTTGTTACAAGAATAATATTTTATTTTGAATTTAAAAGATTTATTGTAGTATTGAATATCTTAAAATAATAATAATTTTTTTTTTTCGAAAATTTGTTTTGAGAAATGTTTGTGAAAACATGTTAATTTTTTCAACACCTATGTTTTGAATAAAATATTTATGCCTACAAAAAGGAGTACAGCATTACAAGTAATTAAAATGGTAGTTTGATCCCAGATAAATTGGAAGACTCTAAATCAGTGGCCGACAATCATAGATCGCAGGGAGCCACCATGAACGGTTATATAATTCTTTAAAAACACAAATGTCAACGAAGTTTATACAAAATAACAAATTAGATTACAATTGAGAAAGAAAGTCCATAACATGTTAATCCATTTTACCGATCACTTATGACATCTTCAGATAAAATTCCGTAAATAGTTATTTCGTTATAGAGTCAATGCATTAATATACATATATCTTATCAAGCAGATTTCGAAATTTTAAAATTAACATGATCATGTTTTTAAAATAATCTATGCAGAAAACCGAATCCTTTTAAATATACAAAACGTTTATGTGTGTACATCAAAATACTACTTCGGAACATTGACACAAAACTGTCATAAAACCCTTTATGCTACTATTGAATAGACCCCACCACTCAACAGACAAGAAGCCTAGCTGTGTGTGATAATTGTTGTTAATGCCAAAATTACCAGCGCTACAAAAATCTCCCAAACACATCAAACAGAAACTGAAAAGAATAACAAAACAAACAATTTAGCGAACAAAAACTAATAATTGTCAAAAAGTCAATTTCACTTTCAACTAAACAGGGACACAACAACCAGCACAAAAAAGGGCAAAAGGGATAAAAGCAAATGCAACACGAAAAATCAAAAAAAAAAATCATACAACAGCTGAGTTGTTGATTATCATGGCAACAAAAGAATTAAAAAGGACCAACAAGGACAATTGCTGACGATTATGATGATGATGAGCTAAGCACAGATGATGAATTTCTAGAATTTTGACAAACAAGAAAAACAAAAATAAATTAAACTAAAAAAAAAACCAAAACACAGTCAACCACCAAATGAAACAGGAAAAAGGGATAAATGTCATATTTGTTGCAATTTGTATAAAGAAACACAACAACAACATTAATACAAATGGAAATAAGGACCCAACAACAACAATATCAGTATTTGATCAAAATGAAATAATCAAATATACAAAAAATACATAGATACACAAAAAAAACTGAAATTAAAAAAATATAAATATGTATGTATGTAATGTGTGAATAAAGTCCTGTTTTCATGGCTGTTGTATGGCTGTCACTGTATGTGTGCGAAAATCTGTCACTTTTGGTCTGTCAGCAATTAACACGCTATTCATCAAGGGTTTGACTTTGACTCTATGTTTCAGCGAAACAACTGCATCAAACGGCAACAAAACAATGTGACACACATGACTGATCCTTTGTTATTAGAAATACGCATATATATGTGAGTTTGTACAATTATAAAAAAAAACCTGGTCATGAATAGAATTAAAGTGAAACAATAATAGAAGCGTTCACACAAAAACCGGCTTAGTTAAATGTAATCTTTTAACCAATATTCATAATTTTTTGTTATAGGTTTCTATTAATAAAGAAAGGTGTTTATTATAGAGCAGGACTAGGATCACAGTTCATTTGTTAGCAATGAAAAACATTCTAGATCAAGTTGAAACATATATGGTACTAGAAGTACAAAGTCTTGAAAGTCAGAATTAATGCACACAGATCAAAAATGTTTATACAAATCATATTTACACCTAGTCCATACAAGGAAGTCGATACATGCCACGACTTGGAAATTACACTATATAGCTAAGACGTAGACTTTAGTATAATACGTGGTCTTTAGTATAATACGTAGTCTTTAGTATTAGACGTAGTCTTAAGTATAATATGTAATATTTTGTATAAGACGTAATCATTAGTATAATACCTAGTCTTTAGTATAAGACGTAGTCTTCAGTATAAGACGTAGTCTTTAGTATAAGACGTAGTCTTTAGTATAATACGTAGTCTTTAGAATTATACGTAGTCTTTAGTATAAGACGTAGTCTTTAGTATAAGACGTAGTCTTTAGTATAATACGTAGTCTTTAGTATAAGACGTAGTCTTTAGTATAATACTTAGTCTTTAGTATAAGACGTAGTCTTTAGTATAAGACTTAGTCTTTAGGATAAGACGTAGTCTTTAGTATAAGACGTAGTCTTTAGTATAATACGTAGTCTTTAGTATAAGACGTAGTCTTTAGTATAATAGGTAGTCTTTAGTATAAGACGTAGTCTTTAGTATAAGACGTAGTCTTTAGTATAAAACGTAGTCTTTAGTATACGACGTAGTCTTTAGTAAAAGACGTAGTCTTTAGTATAAGACGTAGTCTTTAATATAATACGTAGTCTTTAGTATAAGACTTAGTCTTTAGTATAAGACTTAGTCTTTAGTATAAGACGTAGTCTTTAGTATAAGACGTAGTCTTTAGTATAAGACTTAGTCTTTAGTATAAGACTTAGTCTTTAGAATAAGACGTAGTCTTTAGTATAAGACTTAGTCTTTAGTATAAGACGTAGTCTTTAGCATAAAACGTAATCTTTAGTATAAGACATAGTCTTTAGTATAAGACGTAGCCTTTAGTATAAGACGTAGTCTTTAGTAAAAGACATAGTCTTTAGTATAAGACTTAGTCTTTAGTATAAGACTTAGTCTTTAGTATAAGACTTAGTCTTTAGTATAAGACTTAGTCTTTAGTGTAAGACTTAGTCTTTAGTATAAGACTTAGTCTTTAGTATAAATCTTAGTCTTTAGTATAACAGTATTTAGTATAAGACGTAGTCTTTAGTATAATATGTAGTCCTTAGTATAAGACTTAGTCTTTAGTATAAGACGTAATTTTTACTTAGTACCAGTCAATAGTATAAGACATAGTGTTTATTTTAAGACGTAGTGTTTATTTAGTATACCATGCAGTATTTAGTATACGACCTAGGTCTTAGTAGAAGACTCAGCTATAATCATTTATATTGGGAACCACTACGAATGTAAGCTTAAACATAAATTGGCATATAATGACAAATATTGAATTATAGATTTTTTTAATACAGTTAAATTGAATTTTCAATTTTCCAATATGATTTTTTTTTTTTTAAATATAAAACTATTTCTTTATATACTTGTAATAACAATCAATTTTATAAATTTTTCTGCAATGTCATAACTCATTTGTTGTCTGTATTATTCTGTTAGTTTTTGTAATCATTTTGAAAAATTATTTTCATTGCGCACGCGTGCCATCTGTCAAATATATTTCTAGAGTGTGTCATTTTAGATTTGTTTGGTTTCTCTGAGTTGTAGTTTATTTTGGTTTAAAATATTTTTCTTCATACGTATTAAATTCATATGAAAAGAATATTATACGATTTTAATAGAGATCAAAATCTCATAAATGTGCCAAGCTAATAAACATTTTTGATTTATTATCTTGTACACTTAGACACACAACTTGTGAAAAATATACGACTAGTATACTCGCGTATAAGAACTGTGATGTGTGTATGTACTCCTAGTCTAAGTGTCATTCATAATAATAATTGTAACATTCATACGAACAAAACTATCACTCGAAATTATTATAGTCTCTATTACAATGAGTTTTGAAAAGTGCAACATCACAACCATGTTTTAGTGCTGCATTCATAGTTTTGTTTCCTTCTGACGGCACTTTTTGAAATTGTTTTTTTTTTTTTTTCTTCTTCGTTTATGTCAAAGAGAAGGCGTCATTTTGTCAGTCTTTTGGTGAAAAAATGCGTTGTGTCACGATACAAGGTGTTGATTTGTAGTTTTTCTTTTATTATTATTATTTTTTTTTTAATAAAAATACATTAAATGGTTTATAATGGATTGGGTGAATGCATTTTGTTTATAGTTAATGAAACTATGTTGTAGCTATGTGCCTGTATGATTTGTAGTTTTCTGTGATTTGTATAAATTTTAGAAGGAGTGGTGTATGAAAGTATGATTAGACAAAAATATTTATATTGACTTGGTTGGGAGAAAGATGATTAACGATTTTTTAATGATATTCATATGATGCTGAAAATGCATCAGTATAATTTTAAAAGTCAATCCTTTTTCAATGTAAAATTATTTTAAAAAAAGCTAAGATTATTTTAGGTGGCTTGAAGCTAGTAGTTTACATATATGTAATTCTTTCTAGCTGCCGGAACCAAAAATCCGTATCACTTAATCAAGAGATTTTTATAAATTCGATATTATTCTTCCAATTCACTAATTCAATAAACCGATACTAAATACAGAATTTTATAATTCGTATTTTATAAAAGACTACGTCTTATACTAAAGACTACGTCTTATACTAAAGACTACGTCTTACACTAAAGACTACGTCTTATACTAAAGACTACGTCTTATACTAAACACTACGTCTTATTCTAAAGACTACGTCTTATTCGAAAGACTACGTCTTATACTAAATACTACGTCTTATTCTAAAGACTACGTCTTATTCGAAAGACTACGTCTTATTCTAGAGACTACGTCTTATTCTAAAGACTACGTTTTATTCTAAAGACTACGTCTTATTCTAAAGACTACCGCTTATTCTAAAAATTTCGTCTTATTCTAAAGACTACGTCTTATTCTAAAGACTACGTCTTTTTCTAAAGTCTACGTCTTCTTCTAAAGACTACTTCTTATTCTAAAGACTACGTCTTATTCTAAAGACTACGTCTTACTCTAAAGACTACGTCTTATTCTAAAGACTACGTCTTATTCTAAAGACTACGTCTTGTTCTAAAGATAACGTCTTATTCTAAAGACTACGTCTTACTCTAAAGTCTACGTCTTACCCTAAAGACTACGTCGTATTCTAAAGACTACGTCTTATTCTAAAGACTACGTCTTATTCTAAAGACTACGTCTTATTCTAAAGACTAAGTCTTATACTAAAGACTAGGTCTTATTCTAAAGACTACGTCTTATTCTAAAGACTACGTCTTATTCTAAAGACTACGTCTTATTCTAAAGACAACGTCTTATTCTAAAGACTACGTCTTATTCTAAAGACTACGTCTTATTATAAGACAACGTCTTATTCTAAAGACTACGTCTTACTCTAAAGACTACGTCTTACTCTAAAGACTACGTCTTGTTCTAAAGACTATGTCTTATTCTAAAGATTACGTCTTATTCTAAAGACTACGCCTTATTCTAAAGACTACGTCTTATTCTAAAGACTACCTTTTATTCTAAAGACTACGTATTATTCTTAAGACTAAGTCTTATTCTAAAGACTACCTTTTATTCTAAAGACTACGTATTATTCTAAAGACTACGTCTTATTCTAAAGACTACGTAGTATAATCAAGAGATTTTTATAAATTCGATATTATTCTTCCAATTCACTAATTCAATAAACCGATACTAAATACTGAATTTTATAATTCGTATTTTATAAAAGACTACGTCTTATACTAAAGACTACGGCTTATTCTAAAGACTACGGCTTATTCTAAAGACTACGTCTTATTCTAAAGACTACGTCTTTTACTATAGACTACGTCTTTTACTATAGACTACGTCTTATACTAAGGACTACGTCTTATACTAAATACTATGTCTTATAGTAAAAACTACGTCTTATACTAAAGACTACGTCTTGTACTAAAGACTACGTTTTATACTAAAGACTACATCTTATACTAAAGACTACGTAAAGACCACGTCTTATACTAGAGACTACGTCTTATACTAAAGACTACGTCTTATACTAAAGACTACGTCTTATACTAAATATTACGTCTTATTCTTAAGACTAAGTCTTATACTAAAGATTACGTCTTATTCTTAAGACTCGTCTTATTCTAAAGACTACGTCGTATTCTAAAGACTTCGTCTTATTCTAAAGATTACGTCTTGTTCTAAAGACTAGATCTTATTCTACAGACAAAGTATTATTCTAAAATTTAGAATCTAAATGTAGCCTGATACTAAAAGATAAGTACTATGATACTATAAAGAACAATTCTAGAGGGAGTTACGATCACATTTCCCAAATAAACTCTTTGGAGCACTTTCTATATTAAAATTTGTTTCACATAGCCAAAAATATATTCGTTCATTTGGATGTGTATACAAGTGCAAACTAACAATCACATGAATATGAATGTATATTTAATATTTAAAATTTCATTCAAATGTCAACAGTGTTGACACAAACATGACAAGAACTTGCACTTTTGGATTACAAGTGGATGAATGTTGTCGCTGGTACGAGTTGAATTTTACCAAGTATAAAGAGACAAGAGGCGAACTTTTTGTAATTTTGTTTTTTTTATTTTTTTTTTTTTTGCATAACTTTCGAATGTTGTACAATAACACAAAAAAGGAAGTATAGGGAAATGAAAGAATAATGAAAAAATAACAACAACTTCCTTGTAAATTGAAAAATGGCGTAAAATTGCTTTTCCTCTCACTCTGTACTTTTTTCCGTTTCATTTTAATATTACTTTTTTCTTTTTGTATAGAGAAGAAACAAGTGACATTTTATTATTGTTGTTTGTTTAATATTGTATTTATTTTTTACAAACTGATATAACAGCCATGTTGTTGTTTGAGTTCTTTTTTCGTTTCTCTTAAATACATTCCGTATTCTTGTAACAGATCAAATGTCAAAAAATCATGTCAACACATACATTCCGACATATCAGCGAAATTGCTGTCGTTGTGTGTTATGTTTGTTTTGTATTAATAAATTATTAATTTACTTAACAAAAAAAAAAAAATAACAAACATTTCTTCTGGTGAATCTGTGTGTTAAATGTTAATGATACATTTATTTTAGAATACAAAATTATCAAAATTTATTTCATGTGTTTTGCTTAATTTAAAATTTATAGGTACCTTTTGGAAATTTGAAATTTAACAAAATTATTTGAATATGTCGGCTATATTTTTTTTTAATTTTTAATATTGTATGGGGACTACACTAAAAGAAATGTATAATTTTGTTGAGCATTTTTTCTTTTTTTTTTATATGAAATACTCTCAGTGTACCTGTATTTAACTAAAAACGGCTTATTTGTTTTGCTTGTTTTAAATATACAACATTTATATCTTTTATATTTTATTTTATAACGTTTTCTTAAACAAATTCATCTAATTTGTGTGTTTCATACCTAGATACATCTATCTACAATATATTTTCATACCTCTGCTCTGGTATTTTTTTTTTTTTTTTCTAATTTTTTTGATTTCTTGTTATATTGTGTTGTATGTATTTTTACATTCTGTTGTATTTCATTTGTATTAGAAATTAGAAATAGAATAGAAAAACAACAACGAGAAGAGCATTGGTTAACAGTTTTCGATGTTGTAATAAATTTTATTTCAACATTCCTTAGACTTCATAGACAACATCGTTTATCTTGTGTGAAATATATATTTTTTTTCTTTGGTTTTAGGATGTTTTCAGTTTTATTTGTTGCTATATATGTTTTTTTTGCTTTAATTTGATTTGATTTAAATATTTGTTTATTTTTGTTTTATTGCAATTTTTTGTTGTTGTGTTGTTTTATTTGTATAAAAAATATTTTTAATACTTTGATCTTTTAAATTAGAAATTAAATTAACATGTTTTAAGTATTTAGAACAAAAGTTCATGGATGTTTTTTATATATAATTTTAAATTTATTTAAGATCAAATGAAGTATCATTTGAAATTCTCTAAGGAGATGTTAAACATTTGTCCATAGAGAAATACGCATAGAGCAGAAACTACAAAAAAAAAAAACTGAAACAAAAAATATGAGTGTTGTTTTTGTGTTCACATAGTTTTTTTTTACTAATACATTCTTACCACTTAAGTTTATGACAACTGAGTTAGGTCTATGACAGGAGAATTTCCAATCTATGTGTATTTATCTATAAGTTTTTCTGTTTGGAATTATAAATGTTCAGAATTTTTGCTTTAGTTGAGCGTTATTCCTTATTATAATCATATTCTGATATTACAGACAGTACTATTATGCAAATTTGAACATTCTAGAACATTTTAAGAAATTTAGAAACATCGTCGGAAAGAAATTTTAAAATTTTATATGAAAAACACCCAAAAATAATTTGAAAATTGAGTGATTTTATACAAACCCAGCAAAATCTTACATTACAAAATAATGGGTAAACATGCTAATATAATTACTCTTCACTACATACACATTGGCATTTTAACTCATTATTCAAACACGGTGATATCATTGGAGCCAAATACATACCACATGTATATAGGTGCTCCGATAGACTAAACGATAGTGTGCTGGGCTATCAATCCAAGGCTTGCGGGTTCGGATTATATTCAAAACACTCTATTTTAGAAAACTCATCTCAGTTTATAAGGAATATTGAATTCTTTCTTCTGCAATATATTTTTTAATATAATATATAAATAACACAGGGCAACAAAATCGAAAAAATTGTATAGGCTTTATGAACCGCTACACAATTTTGATGTATTGTGCTTCCAGTAGTACAAATATGGTCCAAATTTTAAATTCAATGAAGAGATTTTTTAAAATTTTTAAGTAAAATAATGATAACTCAAAAACGAATATTCGCGACTAATCAAAAACCAGACCTGTCGTGAAAACAGAACCCAAAACATTTATTGAAAAAATGTATGTAATTTTTAAAATTAGAATCCTTTTCATTGATATACATATTAAAATTTTTTAAAGAAATTGGAGTTTTTGATTTGCTTTTTTGGCAAATTATTTTTTAAAACAACAGCTGAATCACGTAGTTCAGTACCGAATTCGAGCAAGGCGTTCTAGGATTTTCGGATATTGGACACTGATATTATATCTCAGGACGTAGCTAGAATCTGAACTGCATTTTTGAGATTGAAGTTTTTTAGTTTGAGCTCCAAATTTATTCCCTTCTGGTGAAGCAAGTGGGTGAGCAGTTGTTTTTTATAATTTAATTTGACCAAGTTGATAACGTTTTGATCTAAGGGTTGAATAAGCGCAGTGCAATTGGGTGGTAGATTCATTGTTATAATTAAACCGTCATCACTTTTTAGTTCCTCAACTGGGTGACACGTCGCGTTATCTAAAAGCAAAACTGCTTTTTGTGGCAGACCTTTTGAAGCCACAAATTCTCGGACCTAAAAAATGTTTACTTATGAACAACTTACTTTTACTAATTGATGAAAATTAACTTACGTGGGTAACAAAATCGTGATGGAACCAGTCCTTGAATATAAATGATGTCATCCAGGCGTTATTACTGGAGTTGTATATTACAGGTTTTTTTAAGGTGCAACGTTTGCCAGGGCCACTTTCAGTTGTACGTATGAACTTTTTTATTGAATTTTCATGCTTTATAATGCGGTAAACCGAAGACTTGTGTAACTTGTAATTCACGCAAATTGAATTTATGGAATCTCCACTTTAAAATTTTTTTAAAATCTCTAGTTTTTAAGAAATCGTTGGTTTTAAAATATGTTGAACTTTTCCCATATTAAAAGATGTATTTACACAACAAATGATACAAGTAAACTAACAAAATTGAAGATCAAAATCAACCAAAAAGATTAATATACTTACCAAAATACGGGTTATTGACATTGTAATCAAATTGAAAACAAACAGATACATCAAACTGTCACGATTATAGAACTTATAGAAAAATAAGCCGGCGCGATAACCGGGTCGTCGCGATAATGAGTAGTCGCGAATACCTAGCTTGCACTGTAATAACAGATTGAAGCAAAAAATATATTTTTTACGTGAACATATAAATTTTCTTGTTTTTAAAAAATCATTGAAAATCGAAAACGTTTTAAATTTTTCAGGTTAATTACTTTATCACAAAGCCACATGTAATGGAAACAAAATGAGATATCGATCATAAAAATCGATTGATTCTTTTTGAATTTATTCACATTCAAATTTTTTTGATTATTTAATGTTCTTCTTTCGATTAATTGAATTTTGAAAACCTTTTCCCCATGCTCTGTTTAAAATTTCTCATATATATTGCTTTTTAATCGGCTCGGTAGTTTCGGAGGTACCGTGAAATAACTCCCAAATGAAATAACTCCCAATGAAATAACTCCCAATGAATTAAATCCCATCAAAAATTAAATAATTTCCAAACTTGAAAAATGAAATAACTACCAAAGGGTAAAATGAAATAACTCCCAATAATCGGCGGTTTCATAATTTTAAAAATATTAGTCCCAAAAAAAGCGAAATAACTCCCAATGAAATAAATCCTAATAGAAATGAAATAATAATGTAATCTAACTCCCAATGAAATACAGAACTGGTATTATTCTTCGCTCGTGTTATTATTCTTGCATTGAGGGCCTATGGCGTAGCGCAAAGGTTTTCTCCTCTGGGGTGTATCAAAAACTGGCTTCGCTCAGAAAAGTTTTTTGCATTGCCGGCCTTCGGCCGGGCGCTAAGGTTTTCTCCTCTGGGGTGTATCAAAATCTGGCTTCGCTCAGAAAAGATTTCTTTCATTGCAGAAAGGTATTTCTGAAAGCAGATTTTCACTTCGCACCAGAGTAAGAAATCGTTGCGACCTGACAAAGGCCGACAATGCAAAGATAATATTTTCTGATCGAAGCCGGTTTTTGATACACCCCAGAGGAGAAAACCTTAGCGCCCGGCCGAAGGCCGGCAATGCAAAAAGTTTATAGTGTGCGAAGCCGGTTTTTAATACACTTTAAAAATTACAAAAATGAAATAACTCCCAATACAGTGAAATTACTCCTAATTCCCAAAGTTAAATGAAATAAAACCCAACAAAAATTTCATTGGCAGTTGTTTCATTGGGTGTTATTTCATAATGAAATAACTCCCAACAAAAAATTATGAAATAACACCCTACGCGTTAGGAGTTGTTTCATAATGAAATAAGTCCCAAGTTGTATGAAAAATTTGTTGGGTGTTATTTCATTTTTTCGTGGGGAGTTATTTCATTTGGGATCTATTTCACGGTACCAGTTTCGGAGTTATAGTAACAAATTGAAGTTAAAAATATATTTTTTTCAAGAAAATATAAATTTTCTTATTTTAAACAAATTATGAAAAATCGAAAACTTCAGAAATTGTTCAAGTTTATTACTTTATCGCAAAGCCACATGTAATAGAAACAAAGTGAGATATGGATCATAACAATCGATTGATTCTTTTCGAATTTATTCACAATTAAGTGAATTCGCCCATTTTCACAAAATTTTCGTTTTTTGTTTGATATACATAAAATTGTGTATTTAATGTTCTTCTTTCAATTAATTGAATTTTGAAAACCTTTTCCCCATGCTTTGTTCAAAGTTTCTCACATATATTGCTTTTCAATTGGCTCAATACTTTGGAAATTTTACATGTGTTTTGTTATTGTAACAAAAATCACTCGAATCATATAAAAAAAAAAATAAAATAAAAAATAAAAAATAAAACTCGAACCCTAAATAAAGCAGATTATTTTAAGAATTATTTTAGTATTACATATTAATATTTTTAACTGTTTTATTTTCTTAATAGTTTTATCTAAAATATAAATATATTTTTTGTTTGTTTCAGGGTAAGTCACACATAATTGATCTATTTTATTCTGGTTTTATACTGATGCTCGGAAAACAGTATTTCAATTCGGAAACGGTCATACAGGTGAGCTGGTCCATATGTACAATTATTTAAACAATTACTTTAAGGAAAAAATAAGCAAATTGTAGTTTAACATAATCGTCTTCAGGCCTGACAAACCAACCTTTAAATTATCATCAGATTCTAGATAAGACTTATTAAAAACCATTTGATAACCACCATATACTGTTCTTAAGAAATAAAAATCTGCTCCTAATTATTTAACTGGATTTCAAAGTTTAGTGGGAAATACTAACCAGATAGCCTAATTCACGAAATTCCACTCTCTGTCTTTAAAGCCAATTTTAGACTTTAAAGCCAATGAAAAGTACTGCTGTACAAATACCCACTATTTATCTTTAAATTCGAATACTAGGATTATTCGAATAAATTTGACATTCCGTTTGTAATGTCTTCATTTTTCATTCGCGTCCCCATAAAGTATTTATATACTCTGTATCGTTATACATAGCGGACTAGATAAGCCATGTCCGTCTATCTGTTGAAAACAAATTTCCAGAGGCCGAAAACAACTTCGGCCCCTGGTTCGTTTGTTATTTGAATTCGGAAAAATCGGCCCAAAATTGCTGAAATATGCAAACAAACTGCCTCGATTATTTATAAATTTTGTATCTGTCTTTAACATAGACAACATGGATATCTAGTGATAGATATTTCATTCGGACCGATAATGGCTCAAAACTGGGAAAAATATTTTTAACCCAATTTTTTTCAACAAAAATTTTTTTCTTCAATTGTTTTCAATATTCATTTAAAGTATACTTTGGTGAAGGGTATAGTAGATTTGGCACCGAATATAGCTCTTACTTGGTTTTTCTGGCGTTCACACATTCTTTTTTCGAAATTTTCCATGACCATGTGACTGAATTTCGTTGATGCAGTGTTAATTTGCTCCTTTAAATCACCTTTGGGTTTGAGTTGAAAAGAAAACCAATGGTGTTAAGTTACACGATCAATCCTTTCCATTAGAAACTGAGCTCATTTTCTCAAATAAATGCAGTATTTACATACATAGTTATTGACATTTTAGCGTTTTATTGCGGTTTTCATACAAAAAGTCAAATTAACAACACATTGAACTTAATTGCCCCAAAAAAATATTTCCGAAATTTTAAATTTTTTTTAGAAAATTTAAATGCCATAAATTAATTACCACCATTCATTCACTGCTAATAATTAATTCATAAATATTTGTTTAATAAACATGTCAACACAATTAAACAGCTCAGCGTTATCAATAACAGAAATCTGTTTGTAGCCAAGATTGCGTTAAATTTATGTTCTACTTATATTTCAGAAACAAATATTTTTATATTATTCAACATACATACATATGTATGTCAGATCAGCTTATTCAAAACAATAATTCAAAAACTGAACAAGTAGGACATTTGGTCAATTCACAAGGTGTCTTATCATATCATATTGTCATAATGCCCTAATATTTTACAATGGTTTTTATTGCTTTTCAAGCAAAAAAATGTCCTAAAATAATACTACTTTCTATGCTATGTTTATTGTGTTATCGTAACGAACCAGCAGATACCAAAGCCGAATGCCTAAGAGTCGGTTAAGCCGAACCGCCGAGTCGTGATATATTAGGACATTATGAGAATATAACTGATAAGAGACCTTGTGAATTGACCAATTGTTTTAAGGTAAAATAAAATTATGAGCTGATAAAACTTAGCAGGCATTTGAAGACATTTCTTAATAAAGCTAATATACTTTGCTTTATTTAAATTAAGCTTTCTTTGTTTTCTAAATCTTTGCACATGTTTTAAATTGCATTTTTTTGCTAATTTGTCCAAAAATAAACAAAAAGACCAAAAAAAAAAAGTTTACCTTTTTGTTAATCAAAATTTTAAGTTTTGCTAAAACTATTTCGTTAACCTTTTTATTTTTTTTTAATTTTTTCTTATTGAGTGATTTTTTAATTAAGGCTTCATTTGAATTCTTAATTGGTTGATGTTAAACTTATTTGAAACCAAATACTAAATAGAAATCTTCAAAACAAACTAAAACATCATTTGTTTTTCTAAAAGATTTAGATTTGTTTTTCGTCTTTTTTCTAAAATACTTACTAAATGGTCGCATACAGGTTGAGATTAAAAATGATTAATTAGAAAATTAGTTTAATGGACCAAAATAAAAAGTTGCTGCTGTTGATTCCCCAAAATAAATATTGTGTATTTGTTGCGTTTTTTTTTTTATTTTATTATTTATAAATAATTAACATTTATACTAGTTTTAAACAATAGAAACTACAAAAATCAATTTGAAAATTTTGCATAAAATTTAAAACAAAATATGTTTGTATGTATATGCTATTAGAATATTAATTTAATAAATAAATTTGACTAAAAGAAAACTAGTTATTGAAAGAGAAGGGTTTAGAATTAAGTTACAGTTCATTGTTGGCTACAGTAGCGAGTTTGAAAACAAAGAATTTGAAATTATCTATTGATCTTTTGATATTTTAATATTTCAATTCTTCGCCTTCTTCTAACAGAAGAAGTTTTGCCTGAACTGCGAGGAAATTTAGCCGAATAGGAACCCTAGTCCTTATAAAACTTAAAGACGATCTAGCTATGTCAATCTAGTTTGTCTGTATAGAAAAGAAAAAAAATGTTTTTTTTTTTTTGTGCATTCCTGCATATTTGTGTGCATATTTCCAGTTTTTTTAAGCTTTTTTGCTTGCTTATTATATTGTATTGTATTTATTTTTTATTTGGTTGTGGATGCCCCGGATATCTCTCTTATTTATTACCAAAAAAAATCTGAATTTTCCATATATTTCACATCAAATTTTTGATATTAAAAGTTTGAACAAAATTTTAAAAATGTTTATAACTTATTGGTATCCCAGCTAACTTCCTTATAGACATCCATCCAATTTAGAGTTTCCAAAAAACCGAAGAATTTCAATACCGCGATTTCGGTTTTGGTTTTTTTCGGTTTTTGTGATAATTTATTAAATATTAAGTGTTATAGAAACAAAATCAGTTGATAATATAGCAAATGCTAAATAAATTGAAAATTCAAACATGACGGAATAAGGAAAATTGGTACTTTTTAATGATTATGATACCTAAAAAGCAGAATTAAAACAAACTAAGGAGTACTTTTTCATTCTTCAAATGGTACTTTTTAATTTTCTATAATATTAAACCTTGAATCAGAAAATTATTTTGAAATTTCAAACTTGAAGGGGGTTACGTGTGAAATATTGGTACTTTTTATTATATTACATTGAAAGAAAGACCTAGCTAGATACAAAAAATTAAGAAAGAATCAATGATAGACAGCTTAATGATATTGAGATAACAAAAACTATTGGTATTTATTCGTTTTTCAACATGATCCTGACTGAGTTAGAATCTAAAAAAGAAACTCACAGGTACTTTTATCCTACTTAGTTCTTTTTGGAATATTTAATAACGAAAGACCTAGACACAAGAAATTAAGCATTTGAGATTCTGAGAAGGGATAATTAACGAAACTATTTCTTTATTGTAATGGTACTTTTTGGATATTTTATAATAATAAACCTAATAATTAGGCACACATGATTCTAAACGACTAAGAATTCACAAAATGTGACTTTAGTAGTACCTTTCTTCATCTTAATGGTACTTTTTGCATTTTCTATAATAATGGACCCAGAATTATGAAATTAGGCATTCATCATGCTGAATGAGAATACATAATGTGGGTATTTATGGTACTTTTTTATTCGATTTAGCTAGAATCCACATTACAATGAACCAATTAACATGAAAATAGAGACATGTTATCCTAAATGAGTATGAATTTACAAAGGGAGACTTAATAGTACTTTTTATTTCTTCTAATTAGGGTTATGAAGCGAACCAGGTTAGTTAAGGACTGAGATCGAAAAATTCTTAACACACGTTTTTCATTAAAACTTTTACACCAAGTATCATTTTTTTTTGATCAAGTTACCTTTGTAAAGCAAAAAGTTGGCCAAACAATCAAAGGTCTGCCGTCAAACTATTTCCAATGTTATTCAACAGTACCGGGAGAACTTGTCCGTTGATAGAAAACCTGGTTCAGGTAGAGAAATGGTTCACATGATGTTTATTAAGCCAAAAAAATATAAAGCATTTTCAAAAGAGCTCCCAACACATTCGGTAGTAAAGCAGCCCGGTTAGCTCAGTGCTCGGATTATTTGGCACGAAAAGTTAAAGCCAATGCAGGTTCAAAAACATACAATGCTGACAGGAACGCTGCTAAAAATTTAGAGGCCAAAAACAGACCACGGAAATTGAAGTCAAATTTTATACAAAAAATATTCCTGCTGCATAATGGATAACGAAACGTATGTTCTGTCAGATTTTTCGCAGCTTCCGGGTCAAAATTTTGATGTTGCTGATGCTTGAGGGAATATTGAAGAAAAGTTCAGGACCCAAAAGCAGACAAAATTTCACAAAAAGTTCTTGCTATGGCAAACAATATGCAGTTGCGGCAAAAAAGCCGAACATTTGTTACAAAGGGCTCTATAAATACCGAAATTTACATCAAGAAATGTTAAAAAAAAGGATGATTCCATTCGTAAGACTCCTTAGTTTGTCCACTTATTTTTGGCCTGATTTGGCACCCTGTCACTATGGTAAGAAATGTCTTGAGTGCTAAAAGAACAATAATGTGGTATTTGTACCAAGAGCTAAGGCCAGTGGACAGATATTGAGCTCTTATTAAAAGAGAATTGAAGAGCACAAAAAAGGTGTCCAAATGTGTGGTAGATTTTAAACGGAGATGGACAACCTGTTCGAACAAAGTGACATAAATCACTATAAAAACCATAATGGAAGGCTTTCCGAAAAAGATTCAAAATTTGATCACTAGTGATTAGAACTATAAAAATATATTTTTTTTTTTTTTGTAAATTGTAATAATAATTTCGATCAAATAAAATAAATCAAAACTGTAAGTTTAGTGGTTTCATTATACCCTACACCACCATAGTAAGGAGGGTATAATGGATTTGTGCAGATGTTTGTAACGTCCAAAAATATTAGTCTTACACCCACCTTAAAGTATACCGATCGACTCAGAATCACTTTCTGAGTCGATTAAACGATGTCCGTCCGTCCGTCCGTCTGGCTGGTTGGCTGGCTGGTTGTCCATGTAAACCTTGTGCGCAGAGTACAGGTCGCAATTTTGAAGGTATTTCGATAAAATTTAGTACATATCATTTTTTCCGCCCAAGGACCAAGCCTATTGAAATTGGCTGAAATCGGTCTATTATTTCACCTAGCCCCCATACAAATGTCCTCCCGAAATTGGACTTTATCGGTCATAAATGTTTAATTTATATAAGTATCTACACAAGTTTTTGTCAAAATAAATTTTATATATACCGAAGTTATGTCACCAAATTTTGTTATGATCGGTCCATAATTATTCATAGGTCCCATATAAGACCTGCTTCTGATAATCACTTTAACGAGCATAAATCTCCTAAAAATGTTGGTATACACATAAAATTCAACATAAATAACTTTCATATTGACATTAATCACATGACCAAATTTCATGGTGATCGGTCCATAATTTTTCATAGCTCCCATATAAGGCCCACTTCCGAAAATCACTCACGAATATAAATTATTGAAATTTTGAAAGAATAATCATTTTGCTCATTTACTTAGTGTAGGATATTATAAGGTCGGGCTTGACCGACCATACTTTCTTACTTGTTTTTATTAACATATATGTATGTTAAAAATTTTTCGATCTCAGTCCTTAGTACTCTATTCTTTTTACGTAAAATCATTATCGGTTTTCTGTATTAGGCCTTGAAAAACCACGGTTTAGGTTTCGAAATGGGAATTTTCGTCAATAGAGTGCATATGCAAAACCCATTTGACCGATGTGCTGTTCCATATACATCCCAATATTATTCAATACTATGATTTCCGACAAAGATTTAGAGTTTTTCTGAAGACAAGACAAAAATGACTTTGCAGTTTTAAAGAAATAAATAAGGCAATGTATAAAATTACTTCTCAATGTATTCTTTAAAGTTATTACACTTAAAATATAACTTGAGCCATATTAAATTTTTTCAATGAATTTTGAATACATATTTGTAATATATAACAAAGAGATTCTCAAAAGTGGTGGATTACTACTCTAGATATAAGGGAACCGAGACAGAACTGTTCACGTGATTGGTTCCTCGGGAGTAGGGACTGGTTAAATATTTTTATATGAAAATAACCTTTCATTTTAACAATGGACTATTAACACTTTTTAGAATCATAACACGGTTTACCAAGTGCTTACACCAGTTCTCGAATTAGTGATTTAACAACAACTTCTTAAAATTCCCCTAGATATTTTAAATTTTAAATGTAATTTGTTTCATACAACATCCAATCCATTACATATTCGTTAGAGTCTTCTTTAATAATAAATATTTTAATCAAGTCATACAATTACATTTAAATACTGGCAGCATTTAGAGCATTTTTTGAACAATCTACAGTATGCAAACAGAAAAAACATAACATTAATAAAATGTTTTACATTTTTATACCCACCATCAAAAAAGTTGGGGGTATATTGATTTTATTATTCCGTTTGTAACACATCAAAGTATTTGTCGCAGACCCACATTAGTATTAGGGGCATTTCATGTCAAGTGAACCAACTTTTGAAATCGATGTCTTCCGATTGGGATGAAATTTGCACCATTAGTTCTATTGGATAGTAATTCAGACACAATTTTTCAACAAGACCGGTCGAGAACTTTCTGAGTTAGAGGGGGTCAAAATATTACATTTTGACCAAGCAGGTGTTTTTTCTCATAAATGTAAGGGCCCTACCCATATAAGTTCTAAATCAGAAAAAGTGTTATTGTCACATATAGATGGTGGGTATACAAGATTCGACACAGCCGAATATAAAACTCTTATTTGTTTCTTTTGCTGCTGGCAAAAGTAAAACTATCACATGCAATATTCATTGTGAAGCAATTTGTACGTTAATAAATCTGATGAGTATGAGATGATGGGGATGTGAAGTTTTACTCCCACAATTTTGTATATATGTACATAAATGCATGCTCCACAACACTATTTCCGAAACCGTAAAGCAAAATATATTCCTGGTTAAATTCAGTTGCAGAAATGTTGATGAGGATGTTTCAGGGATAGTGCGGTTGTTGTGTACTTTAGTTTGTCACAGTTCGTAGCAAGTTTATGACAAGAGTAAAATTTAATTGTTTGTAATTATAAAGCTGCTGTGATGTGTGTGTGTGTGTCTGAATTCATTCCTTTAACAATTATATGCCTTTATTCACACATTTTTTTCCCCGAGTTTTATAAATATTCAACACTATTTTTTTATTTTTCTGCGTTTTTTTCCACCGTTTTCCTCAATTTGCTTTTCCAAATGCATATGAATATTTAATTGCCAATGTATGTTTGTAAGCAAGTGAATAAATGTATTTATATGATGTGTTTAACTGACAGTGAATATAATTTTTAACTGCACAATTACCGTGCAATTATTGTATTATTATTAATTTTTTTTTTAGTTTTTTCTTTATATAAATATTTTTTCCTGTTTTATTATTTTAATTTGTTTCAAATGAATTTATGTATTTAATTAAAATATTCATTAAATCAAATGAAATATTTATTTGTATTTTGAACAGCGCGAGAAGTGAAAAAAAACAAATGTGAAAGAAATGTATTTCATTACTTGATCATTTTTCATTTGAATGTTATTTAAATGCTAATTAAACGGGTTCTACTGAAATTGATATTGCCAATTTCAAATTGATTGTATTAGTTTGGACTTTACACAATTTGCACAAAACACAAACTCATACATACATACATACATACATACACCTAACACAAAAGATCTCAAACTCTTGACATCTTTTGAATTATTTATTTTAAATTGTTTGTTAAAATGACAAACTGAAAATTCACTTTGAAATGTTGTTGAAGGTATGGGAATATTGTAAAAATTAAAATAAAACTTTTAATGGAGATGTTAATAAGGTAATGTGGTGTATTCGTTTTATTACCATATTGGGAAAATAAAACGTTGTTTGAGTAAGAGTGTAAAGATTAGCCTTATATGGTTGTAAAAGGATTTGATTAAAATTTCCCAATGATGATTCAGGTTGAGTAACAAATTCAGAATGATTTTAAGTCAGTGATCTAATGATTTCCTATGAAATCAGCCTGACAAATTAACGGTGACTGATATACATGGGGATACATCGTTAATTTAAAAAACCCCTATATAAACTTACCAACATGCATGAAGTCTTCGCTAACATGTCATATGACACAATGGACCAAGCATTATTCAGGAACAGGGCAATAGTGATCCTAACAACGTGAGTCATCAACTATGGGTCACTGAAAAACACATGGAGGTAGTTTTTTTTTTTTAAACGCTTTTATTAATTTATTGAATCTGCCTTTAATAGGCCTAACAATAAGTATTTAAATCTTATAACTAAAATTAAAACTAGTTGCTCTCCAACAAGAGAGCCTAAATGGTTAACTGGCACTCATCTTAGCGGGGTGGTAGATCAGCTCTACGGAGCCTTGATCGGGTTTGGATCTGCACAAGTTGTCTTGCAAGCCTATTGGAATGGTTTTCCAGCTTAACAATATATTTCTCACGGACTTTTTTGAACTCTTCCTTTACCAATATCACTTCTAAGTCCCTGTGGATGTTTTCATTTCTGATATACCATGGTGCTCCCGTCATGGTCCTAAGAATTTTAGATTGGGCCCTCTGTATAAGATCAATACTGGTGTTGCTAGCCATTCCCCATAATTGAATTCCATACGTCCAAATTGGTTTTAAAACGGTCTTATACAGGATGACTTTATATTCAAGGCTTAATTTTGATTGATCACTGATTTAATTTTTCAGTTGACTAGATGCTATCAGTGGGTTTTCGTGTGAACTAATCAAATATAACGTAGGTCCTAGTACACTTCCCTATGGAACGCCAGCTCTAATCTTGTATTCTCTCGTCACATAATCATTGAACTTACCTCTGAAAAGTCTATTCGATAGATACGACTGCAGCAATTTATGAGTACATAGTGATAGTAAACATTTGATTTTATGTACTAAGCTTGGGCAACATCTAAAAAGACGGCAGAACAATATTTCTTTAATTCTAAAGATTTTCTAATCTCTCCAGTTAAACGATTGACTTGTTCAATGGTGCCATTACGGAAACCAAATTGGTGTACTGGGATAATATTTCCATATTCTTTTCCTGGAATATTTTCTCGAACAGCTTCGACAAACAAGGGAGTAGGCTAATATGTCTATAAGAAGATTGCAGGGTTAAATCTTTACCCGGTTTCGGTATCATTATTATTTGAGAAATTTTCCAATTTTTTGGATAAATTCCAAGTTTCACGATCGTATTAAACAATATAGAAAGCACAATAATTGCCACATTTGGTAGGTTCTTATCAATGATGGAGTTATTAAATCATATCCTGGTGATTTTTTTTAAGTTCAATTTATTTTTAATTACTCTATTAATATCCTCTGGACCAATATCGAATTGGGCTGCATTAGCCATTGTTGAAACCGGCAATTCTTCGAGCTCGAACTCATTTGCCGTGGAATTAGGTTGAAATACTTCACTTAAATGTTCAGCAAATAATGTTGCTTTTTCTATAGCACTTCGTGCCCAGGTTCCGTCAGCTTTTCTTAAAGCGCTTTGTGCCTCTACCGGTGGCTTAATGTTCCTCGTTGCCTTCCAAAGAGAGAAATTTGTGTATTTTGTGCTCGTCAAACTTTTAATATAATTTTCGTTTATGCGATCCTCTTCTAAATGAAGGGCTCCTTTCAGTTTTCGTACTGCTGTGGACAGCCTGTGCTTTGCAACAGGTGATCTATTATGTTGCCATTCTCTTCTGAGTCTTCTCTTTTCGACAAGAAGTCTTTCAATATCCGAATTTAAAATAGGCGTATTAGTTTTTGGAGGGATTTGGCACCTAGAGTGTTCCAGAGCCGAAATTATCAATGACTTCATTGACGGTTTTATTTATGTCTTCCTCACACTGTAAATTAGGATTTGTGTGGATATGACTGCTGATATATTTCCTATATTTTAGCCAATTTGTCTTAAAACACAAAGAGTCCTTAGGAAATCTTGGGTTGTTGGGTCTCTCGCAATAAGTAATAATTACAGGAGAATGGACAGAAGATAGATCATAGGATATTTCTGTGGATACTGTATTTCGACTAATATTTCCCCAATATGAAATTACGTTCAATGTATAAGGCAGTTTAAACCAGTGGTTTAACTAAGTGACAAGAAGTGGCTTATCAAGCAGATGGATCCAAATGCGTAAATGTTGTAACAATATCGGTCATTTGTGATCCAAATTAACATAACGCATTATTAGCCATTTTCAAATGAATTTACGCCATCTTAATTTTGACTGTAGAGCGCTTGAGGTGAATGTTAAGGACTACAAGAATTCTTGTGATGATAAGCCATCGCTCGGAAGTTATTATGAACTGTCTTATAACACTGAAAGAATTGGGAAAGCACAACAAGTTAATGTTCGCCTCCTGGTGTGAGGCGAAGTTTGTTCACCAATTGAAAGCCATATTTGTATTTATACAGACAAGAGCAAGGCTTATGGCTACAAATATAGCCTAGAATGTCGTCTTCAGAACTGCAATCCACGATAACGAAAACAGTTTTTGAGTGCGTCTCATCTTTTAACGAAATAGCAAAACAGTTTATAATAAGGACCTGGGGTACTAAAATGAACTCCCAAACTCCACCAGATTATAATGCAATTTTAAACTCTTACAAACAAAAACATGGAACCAACGAAATAGCAAACATTGATCTACGTTTAACTTTCGATGACTAGGAGGCATATCTCTGTGCTGCTGTCTATGAAACTGAAATATGTCTTATTGGCATTGCAACGACTGGGTGTTAATTATAATGATTTCAATCAGCGCTGCGTTGTTGAGTAAGAAATAGAAAACGATGAACACTTCTTACGCCACTGTCCCGCATTGGATAGGAAACGATTGATGTTCACTGACCTATCGCAAATACAGTTGGAGCATACTATGAGCTTTGTAAAGAGCTCGGGATGGTTCAACATTGAGTAAACAGCTAGAGCAGCATCCCGTTGTATCAAAATGGCCAACAATGTTTTATGAGATTTGCTGAATTATCTGACCTATCGAACATTAAATTAGTGCAATTTATGAGTATTATCTTCTGTGGAAATTTGAGCAGCAAACTACGGTATCACAATGGACCAATTGGCCCATGTATCGAATTTGACTCATAGCGGATGAACTGGTAATCTTAACAAGCAGACCTAGTTACATGCTCTTTTTGTTATCAAAAGTATGCTTTCTTTAGGACACTATTTAATTTTACAATTGCTCATAACAGGACTCGGGTATTATCGAAGCGGATGGTGGCTTATTTTATTAAGATTTTTGTTATGCCTTATAATGCAGTTGATGCATTTAATACCCATGTGCTTTGAAACCTACATACAATAAGAGTTTTCGCTAAAAAAATATTTGTTTTAATTTGTTCTTTCTCCAACTATAAGTAGTAACCCCCTTAATTACTATAATTAAATACAATAAGTCTTCATTAAGTATTAACACTAACTACAATACAAATTCGTCTTATTTTACCAATAAAATCTTACTTAAACAAATCCTCAATTAATTGAAATTCATCACTAATGATTAAATATTTTAAACTCAGGCTTCCACCCTGCATCCTCTTTTCAAGCTTTAACAGCCCAACAGCAAGCTATGTACCAACCAGCATCTTATATATTAAAGACATAAATAATAAATAAATACGAGAAAAATAAAATAAAGTAGCACTTGCCATGTCATGTTTTGATATGTCAATTTTATTGAAATGAAAATGGATTAGACTGATGGAAAGACATACAGACAGACAGACACAAGATCTAAATGAAACCAACAGTTTAGTTTATTATTGATTGACAGACTGATTTATATAAACAAACTTGCAGCATACAGCATACGCAGCACATCATTTTCATCATGGTAATTGCTGGCGATAGTGATGGCGCTGGTGGATGTCGATGATGATGGTGATGGCACCATGTTCATTTTTCTTTTAACCCAGCAACTAAACTAAACCTTTATCATCTTTCATCTGCTCTTCTTTAATGGTATAAATAAAGTACACACACATGGATATGGACATAAATAAAAAATTTTATATTGAGGTGTTTATATTTCAATTAACGCTTAATATGAGGGCATTTAGCAGCAGCAAACAACAACATCATGATCGCTCGCATATAATTAACAGCCATTAGGGAGTTAAAGAATAATGAATTAAAAAGGAAAATAAGTAATATTTCAACCAACCAACCTATTTATTCATTCATCCATTCCATACCATTGGAGTACATTGATGAACATTTTAAACAAATTAACTTTTCTCGCTCTTTGTTGTCTCTGTTGCCACCGTTGCTGTCTGCCTGCCAGCCTGCCACTTACTGCTCGCACTTTTGCCAGCCATCGCCTTGTATGCAGCAGTTTATGTTGTTGCCTGTGTTCTGTTTCCAAATTGATTTATTTACAAAAATTGTCACTGGTACGTGTGAAAGTCATAAATAAAAATTGTTCTGTTTCTTTGTAGTTGTTGCTGGTTTCACAACAACAAACAACAACAAAATCGTAATTTAAAAAATATTTTATTTTAGTGTTTAAAACAGCAACGACGACTACCATGAGTGACATTTATTGTTCACACTTTGTTGTTGTTCATGTTTTTCTTCCTGCTGTTGTTGTTGTTGTTGTTAGTTGTTTGTCCTGCTCAATGTGTTGTTGTTGTAAGCAAATTTGTTGTAATGTTCTTTGTTTTTACACATATTTTGTAGCGTAAATAAACTAAAACCCCCACATATCTCAGATCTAATCAAGGGCGTCGCTAGATGTTGGGGAATTTTTCCGTTTGCATACATAACAGTTGAGTGTCACTTCATTACTAAGCCATCTTCTCTCTTAAAGAGATTATTTTGCGGAAGCTTTCGTGTTGGGATTAGGGTATTCAATCGATTAACCGTTAATCGGTTAACCGATTAATTTTGGTCGGTTAACTGTTCGAATAATTTAAAATTGACGATTTTCAAATAACAAATAAACCGATTAATTTGTGTCGATTAACCGATTAACCGAAATTTCTTTTTTTTTGCACTTGTTATAGAAATATAGTTTTAACTCATGAAAATTAACTTCTAGCTTTTTTCGAAGTATAGCACAAACATTTAAACTATGGAATTTGGAAATGAACTTTTTTCTAGAATGTACTATGATCAACTTTGTCCTAATGAGTCGGAGAACGACATGCTAATAGATGAATCCAAAGACATAACTGAAAGGAGTCTTTTATCTGAAATTATTAAAAGTATTTATAATCTAAAAAACTAAAAAAAAGACTTGAGGATTTTATATGAGAAATTGGATTTCGTTTAAAAGGAAAACATTTCAATTATATTCTTTTTTCAAAAGCTTATTTCTGAAAATCTCCCTAAAATCCTAAAAAAACTCACATGTGAAAAAAAGGATCTCAGATACCATATATTTTTTTGACTATTACTTATTTTTGTGTTGAATTGTTATGTTTTGTTTGTTTTTTTATGATTTTGTTCTTTTTATTACTAAAATAATCGAATAATTTAAAATTAACCGATTATTAACCGATTAAATCTAAACCCCGATTAATTATTTGCTCGATTAACCGATTAAAACACAAACCCGATTAATTGAATACCCTAGTTGGGATTCAAAGATGTTATACTGGATGCTGTCTTGAATAAGAACTTGAAGACAGCTTCCAGCATAATATACATACGAATAGTGTATATTTCTAGTTTTTCTCAATGTGGAATTTTTGACAGTTGCCTTGATCTAGAATAAGAAGAATAGTATCCTTGTATTTAAAACCGTTCTTTCAAGAACGCTGGACAACCTTCCGATTGAACACTTTAAAAAAGGAAGATACTACGCCATGTTCTTTAAAGAAAGTATACTCTAAGATCTCAATTCCGTCACAACGCTGAATACGCAACAACTTGGTGCTGAATACAATCTTTTGTGTTAGAGGTGCCCAGTTGAGAACAGGATGGAGAACGTACGATTACTGAAAATTAAAATATTCTCCCCTTCATTTTAATATTTGCTGATCCCAGAGAAATATTGATATTTAAGGTCCAATAAGCCAGTGTACAGATATCACACACCAAAACATAAGTATATCTCAAAAGTTTACATCACTACTGATATATGTATGTATTCCCGTCGTTCCTATAAGGAGCATAGCGCCTTAACATTATCATCACAACTTGTAGCACGATTAATATCCAAGTATGAACACAGATGGCTGGTTATCATACAGTAGAACACGTAATACTGTAAAAATTCTCTAAGTTATTGGAAACATAGGATGCTGATGTTGAACTGTCCGCGACAGAGAATAAAGAAATATTTTCTCATAAACAAATATTTTATAATCCGGTAGCCATCGTGATATTAAATGGAGTTTTAAATAAATCATGATCCTGTGAGTTGAAGAAATCTACGTAAAATTGCACAACCGAATCCAACCACGTATATACAATATTTGTCCGATATCTCCAGATTGATATGTTAGACTAGGTTCTATTCCTTTAGAAGCAGGTCACTTGAATGCATTATCTTATACTTTAGTGCGGTCTGTGTAAAGTTACAACACTGCATCTTACTACGTATATATTTATCCAAGAATTCCAGGTTAGGCTTGCTTCTATAGGCAGAAACTTCCGTTATCCGTAGAGTGGGTTAATTTATTTTCGATACCGTTGCTACACAGAGAAAACAGATTCGCGATAGCAACCGAATTTGTTGCCAATCGAATGAATATAACATAGTGACCGAATTTTACAGTTGTGGCTACAAAATTTTTAAAGGGGAAACAAAAGTTAGGTTGCTTTGGCAGAAATTCTTCCTTGTCAACTGACTTTCTGTTAACAGAACCGATTAATTCTATGTGTGCAGCCGAATCATTCGATCGGCAACAAATTCGGTTGCTATTACGAATCTGTTATCTCTGTGTATACTTCAGCTATGTAGCAACATCTCCAGTTGCGAGTGGAATGCAAATCAAGTGGTAGATTTTCACCTCATCCATCATCGAACCTCTTTTAGAAATTTCACCCGCAACCAAGTAACAGAGATGTCGAATATACATCCGCTTCATAACAGACTTGATATCAGAAAATACCTTAACCGGTTTTCCACACTTCTAATGGAAGAAATCTCCACCTGTAGTACACTGACATTGACAGGAAATCAGATCCAAATCCCTTCACAAGGAATCTTTCATCAACCTATTCCTAACTCTGAGGGTTGGTTCCCCAGGGTGGACAGAGTTCCACAAGTCTGCTAAGGAAACTTATTTATGGAATAGCTTGTTAAAGAATATTCTGCGTATGCAATAGTCAAACCATCATGAGTCTCCCTATAACGACCCAATAATACCTCACCTCAGAGTTGTGACTAAACAATTAATTAAATATATTAAAATTGTAATTCTTCTTCGTCTGAATTTCTGTTGCTAACATCGAAAATATCTATTATCGGTGCGGAAATAATACTTTGATATTAAAACGCAATTCAACAAAAAATATTCCTAAATTGCCCCTAAAAACTCCCGGGAAATTTGTCCTTATTAGGAACCTTACTGGATACACAAGATTCCTGAAACGTAGCACGATCCTTGATGCCAACCCCCTACTTTTCCAATTCCTCTTTTTACAAGCAAATAATGACTGTTGCAAGTTCCGCCTTGCTAGACTTTTTGGCATCTCATTAAGAAAGATAGACAATACTGAGACGGAATCTTTCTTATACTTAGTGGGAAGCAACACTAGTGAGTAGAGTCGTTTCAGTTAATCTTATTCTATTAACTGTGCAGCAGATGATCGTTGGCTAAAATTAAATTTTCACTGTTTTTTGGATACAAAATTAATATTAGTTTAACAATCATCCCCAAATTTCTCCCCAGAATGCATACGCCCTCTTTGAATTTGGTGTTTGTATGTCGAGAAGTAATTAAACACTTATAGTTGTTGTTTAAAACATACACACACACACATTTTTGTAGTTATTGCTAAATTTGTTGCTGCTGTTGTTGCCATTATATGACCAAGTTCATTTTGGGCCAAATCCATAACAAGAATTAAAATAATTTTTGCTTGAGCAGGACTTTTGCATGTGTCGTTGGCATAAATTATGACTGTTTCATGTGGTGACTACATACAACAACTACTACAACAACAAGAAAAACTTAAACACTTAAAAATTCATTTCCCCAAAAATATTCAACAACTTGACATTGGGTGTTTTGTAAGTGTGTGTGCGAGTGTACGAGTGTGTTGTTCATGTTGTTACTTTTGTTTTATTACTGTGTTGAATGTTTCACATGATTTGTGGCATTTAAATTTTTGGAGGTTGTTACCACAACAATCCACCAACAACAAAACAAGCACTTTGGCAATAAAAAGAAAATCAAATGGGTTTGTTGTTATTCTGGCTGTTGTTTATACAATAAACAATAATTTTTTCCAAACACGACCAGGAGGCAACCAAAGGTAGGTCAGTTCCAAAACAAACATTTGTGTGCATTTGCATTTGAAAAAAAAAAAAAAAAAATATTGGAATTTATTAACTTCAGCCGAAATACAAACTCTTTCTTATGTGAATGTTAGTGAGTGTGTTTAAATCTTTCAACTAAATACCCATTAGTAAAATTGCATGCAACATTCACAGCTCACATACGTACATTCTGCTGTTTGGTGAATTGGCTGCTTCTGCTGTGGTTACAGCTTCACATGATTAACATAACTATGCATTTGTTATTTTTTTTCCCCCATTCATACAATATTTATCCTTGCATCACCACACAATACTACTTCGTTTTTTTTTCCAATTTTTTTGGTGTTTGCACAATCACAAGAAAAAAATTCTTTAATTTATTGTAAATTTGCCATAAATTAAATCATTGCCTCTCTCTCGCTCTATATGTGTGAGTTTGTGTTAAGATTCATGGTAACTTTGTAGTAATGAATCTGATCTACCACACTCTACCTCTCCAGAAAAAAATACGAAAACTTGGCGCTTTTTTTTCCCGGACTACTAGATTTATTGTGCGGGAAATAATTCATGACACTATTTACGGTTTTGCTGGTTTAACGTATGGCTTTTAAAAACGAACGCACACGCAGTTTCACCTACTCTCCTTTCTGCCACCTCTTAATGCAACATTCAAATATATGTAACGCTTAGATTGTACGCTTTGTATGTGTTTACACATTTATAGTAACTAAACTTAGCTGATGTTGCAGTATTATTACTAAACCATGTTTGTCGTAGGCTCTTCACTCTTCTACATACATATATATGCAACACTTTGTTACCAAAAGTTCATAAATAGTATTTGCTGGTAACATGCGTTAAAATGCCATGACAACCACGAAAATTGTATATAGTTTTCCATTTATTTGCCATCTCTCACTCTGAACAAACAGCAACAAAAAAAAACTGTTACAAGAATTTTTATTTAACACCTTTTTTATTTAGTGAACCGGCATCAGACGTAGTAACAAAGTGGGGTATTATATGAAAGTTATAAAAATAAGCACTAGATTCTCTGTGATAACTTCCAAATAAGAAGAGATATTTGCTAATAGATTGATTATTGAATATTAGTTTCTATAATGTAATCCGAAAAGTGTGTCAAAGTATTTCTTCTTTCAAAGCACACACAGAGAAAACATATTTGTGATAGCAACCGAATTTGTTGTCAATCAAATGATTCAACCTTAGTGACCGAATTTTAGAGTTGCGACTACAACATTTTAGAAGGAGTAACAAAAGTTTGGTTGCTTCAGCCGAAATTCATCTTTATCTACTGACTTTCTGTTGATAGAACCGAAAAATTCTATGTGTGCAACAGAATCATTCAATTCGGTTGCTACTACAAATCTGTTTTCTCTGTGCACAATTTCTTATTACAATGTGTCCATGTAATATAAAAGGATGTTTTTTATAGAGGCGGAGAACTTTAAATTTAAATAAAATAAAGAAAAACGTATTTAATTTCCATCCAATTGGCTTTAATATTTAAAGAATTTGATGACATTAATGTGATTTAGGGCATGTGCCCGCCACCGCTAGCGTGAACGTGCCGTAACATGGAGGTCCATTCTGACTGCACTTCGGCAATAACGCGTCGACTATTCGTTTCCAAGTCCTTGATCGTTTCTGGTTTATTTGCATAGACCTGAGATCTGACATATATCCAGAGAACATAATCTAATGGCGTCAAGACACATGAAGAAAGTGATCAGTTTACTTGTGCATTTCTTGCATCTTTCGAGATGCATCTTTCGAGATACGTATTATTGTTAGGAGTAAACGATTCATAGTTTCTCGAATTAATCGCTGTGATGGACGTTTATGAGCAACACGAAATGCATGTAATGCCTGATGAATTTGTTTAATTAAACCATGATTTTCAAAATAAAATAATAATAAATTTGAACAATTTGCAAACGTTATTCATGATAAATTGCCAAAACAACTGAGAACTGTCAAATCAGCTGTCATAGAAAGCAGTGCGTCTAATTTAAGTTCTCCACCTCTAAAAAATACTCCTACAAAAAAATAGCATTTGTTTGTTTTTAATAAACACTTACAACATTTACTGATCGCAGTTTCTAAATATAAGTTTTAGATAAAGCAATTCATACTTTTATTAAATGATTTCTATCCCCATTGATTTCACTTTAACCTACGCTGCTGCTTGATTTTTTAGACCTTGTACAAATCATTTGATTTGTATGCAATTGCCTTTGCCCAGTACTTTGGAATACATTTGAATGCGTGTACAATTTTTAGTAGAGTTGTTGTTCAATTTTATTTACATTTTCGCAAATCAAATGCAACATTTGATATTTATGGTCTAGTTTGGTTTAAAGATAACTTTTAATTTAATAAGGATGTAAAAATGTTAAATATCAAACGGTCATAGTAAATATTTAATAAACACCAACGCTCTTGAAAGAAATTCAAGTCATGGTCCAGAAGAAGTGGCGAAAGGACAGGTTAAAGCTAGCAGACTGGAAATAGTGACATTTTCGAAGATATCTTCGGCATTGTGAAATATGTCAAGTTTTTTAGGATCAGATCATCTTCTGAAACAATATTGATTCCATATAAAAAGTATTACACTGTTATCACAACGTGAACCTCTCTCTAAGCTAATTGAATCGTTTAGCCTTCACTGCGAATATTTTTAAAAATTTGTCGATTTAGATCGTTGGAAGGATCATCCCATAAATAACAAGTAAGAGAGCTATATTCGGCTGTGCCGAATCTTTTATGCCCTTCACCAAATTATACTTTAAAATTAAAATTTTAAATATTTTTTTTTCAAAATTGTTTTTCATAATTTAAATTTTTTTTTCAAAATATAAAAAATAATATTTTTTTTTTTTCAAAATTGTTTTTTAAATGTACTAGCAAAAAAAATGCATGACAAAAAATTTTTTGATAAAAAAAAATTCGGGTTAAACAATATTTTTCCCGATTTTGACCCATTGTAAGTCCAAATTACTATCGTTAGAAATCCATATTGTCTATATCAATGACTTAGTAATCCAGATATATATCAAAAATAGGCCAAAAATCGAGGTTGGTTTTTCCTTATATCTCATCTATTTTTGGGCCGGTTTTCTCGATTTTAAATAGGAATCGAGCCGGATGAATTTCCGATATATTGATGTATGAACCAAGTTTATAAGTTATTCAGAAAATTGATTTCAACAGACAGACAAAAGTTTTTTCAAAAATGCTCTTTTTCAATTGGTCTGCGAATGTCCTCCGGGAATACCTAGATGAATCCCTGGTCTAGTCAGGCTGCGTTTAAGTCCGTGTAGAGTCATTGGGTCAAATCCAAACTGGTTCAGGTCTGTTAGAGCACTGAACAGTTTGATGAAACACTACGAGGTCAGACTCCGTTGGGTATAAAGTAACTGGAGTGTCGAGGACAACAACCTTGGGGTTGTATTATAGAAAATTATACCAACTAATCCTGGATGGACAGATTTGGCTGCAGAACCTAAAGTGCGACTTTTAACAGCTTATAATAAGATCCCAATGTGACAAAATATTGATTTTCATACTGCAGCTAACAATTAAACAAAATTTTATTTAAAAAATTCTACAATCATGATGATTTAGGGAAATATAACAATGAATAATTCTTATTAAATATTTATGTTGCGGTTTACAAGATAAATGGAAATTTAACAAAAGATGAAACACTTGTAACATTTCCCAACAAGTTTATGTTTGAAGAATAGATTATGTTCCATAAACATCTACAACACCTTTTCTATGTTCATTAAAAAACAACAATTTACCTTTCATGGTTTGCTGTGACCGTCCGACCGACCGCCTAAAACAGATGATGATTTATTGTTTTTAAATTTCTATATAAAAACCAATTCACAACAATGCTGATCTGATCTGTAAATAAATTAAACATGAATGTTAAAACATCAAACAAACCAAACAAAAAAAGTGTCGCATTGCAAGCTGAATATCCAGCACCAACACAATTCTAACGAAAATTAATGAATTTTTCAATAAACTACAAAGGAAAATTACTTGTCTGAACACTAGATTTCGGGAGAAAAACCACAACCCAAAATGACTTGGCAAGCATGAGTATGATGATGATGATGATGTTGAAGTCCATGATTATAATCAGTAATAGGCGCTTAAATTTAGGGAATATACTCCTCTTTTTCTGCTGATCTATAGAGTGTAGCAGTAAATTGATATTGATGATCATGATGACTGTTCAAAGTCCTTTTCATTGTTTCGAGGTGAGCGTGTGTATGAGCGTTTATATGTATTTTTTTATTTTATTTGGAACATTAAAAGTCTTTTGTAGTTGTAGATGACAATGCATTGCCTTTTTAACACATCATGTAAATTGATGTATTCATTTTGTACTCCTCTCATATTTGAAGTGTTCCCAGTCATTATCATCACCATCATCTTCAACTGCAGCATGATCGTCATCATCGTCCATATTTCTTCTTGTACACGAAAATGTAAATGAAAACAGAAAAAGGTGCAACAATGAATTTTATTGTATACGCTCGTCTGGTTTGACATCTGAGAAAACAATTTTTATTGAACCATTTCGTATTTTTGTTTTATTGTTGCACATACCTACATATACATATTTTGTTGCTTTTGGCATTGAGTGCAATGAAACAAGTGTTTTATTTGATCAATGACCTGGGCATCACCATCATCATCATCATCAGCATTTATTTATTCATTTATTTGTATGTTTTTTGAAACTATACATTTAATGTATTGCACGAGTATGAATGTTTCAACAATTATGAGTAAAAATAAATGTATGCGTGCAGCTAATTTCTGATGCAGGATCAAAATATTGATACAGTTCTTTTAACATGTGCCAACAACATCATCGTCATCATCACCGTGTGGATCATGACCAACAATGTCTTAAAGGAAATGTTTATACAACAGCTCGATTACAAGTATAATTTTAGAATTCGTATCGTTGTTAAGTATTATATATTCATGAGATAATATTTATTTTATATATGCGTACGAATGCGAGTATTTACATAAATTTAAAAACAATTTCAAAACGGAAATATTTATTTTATTGCAATTTTATCTACCCTTTAAAGCCCAACATTGCAAAAGAAATGTTGTTGCAGAAAAACCAGGTGGTGTTCCAGTTTACAAATTATTATAAAAGCATAAAATTGTAAAACTATTGGAAATTTATTGTAAATTAAAATGCAAAATAAGCAACAAAATAGTTGTGAATTATTGCTCTTGACCTTTTTTGATTAGTATGCATTTGTAACAGCGGTCGTTGTAACAAATGGAGCAATAAAAGGTGACAAAATGGGAAGAGCAAAATAATGCATGCAATTTTTGCTTCTCTTCTCATCGCTCACCAGCTTTGGGGAGAGTATCTTTTCAGGCCTTTGTGTAACTTATTTTGTGAATATTCCACTTAATTTTAATCTCCAGAATATCAATAGATTGCGGTTCTTGAATATTTACCATCCACCCCACCATTCCACATTGTTTGCACTATGGTCGAAAAACCCCAAGTAGCGGCAAAATCTATTTCCCAACAAGCTAGCCTCCAAATTTGATATGCATTCTTCTACTGTCTAAATATGCGATTTGAGTAAAAATGAGCGGTGTACGCCCCCTTTTTTGTAGTGGGCCGACCATAAGGGGGATTTTCGAAAAAAAAATAATGGTAACTCTCTAAAACTCTCTCTTTATAATTTGGTAGATACATTTCTATAAACTTTAGACAAAATTATGAAAGTCGTGCCAGTTTTTTCTTGGGGCTCCCATATGAACTTACCTTTAGCAGCATTCAATCGTGCGTTTGAAATTATTTGCAAACAAATTTTACATGGCATTAAACCTTAGTTTCCCACGAACAACTACACGCAGAGAAAAAATATAGTTGTTTATGTTTACAGTAATCATTTCCACATTTTTAAAAGTTTTTTAACAATATTATAATCACAGTAACTATTTACATGATTGTGGTAACCATAATATGGTTAACTTATGATTCACATGATTGTATCAATCATATATATGGTTACAGTAAACAAGTATGTGTTTGTGACACATACAATATTTGTATTTATTTATATTTCCAATATGTTGGCAATTGAACGTTATAAAAAAAAATTTAATTAAGATGTTGGAATATCGACTTTTTGTCGACAAATTTGGAAATTTGGCCATAGTGCATTGGTAATATGCTCTATATCCAGATATAATGTGGACTTGTGCTCCTTTTTTAAAGTTAACATTTTGTACATCGATCCCTGAGAAAGCTGGATGCAAATCGACAGAAGATATTACCGATTGTTAAAGAAATTAATGTTTTACTCAATCTGAAGTCTTATAATTTCGCACCAGCTTTTCACCATAATAATCATTCGTAATTTACCTAATGGTCCCAATCCCTAGATTGAAAAAAGCTTGTGCCCCCTGAAATAATTTTAGGGTCGTTTTCTCCTTAGGTGATTGTTTTTTCCTCAACGAAAAACTGCAGATTAAAGAAATTTGGTTTTCTCTATGTCTCATATGCCTCTATTCTGTCGCAAAGCTAACCCGACCTCATCCCAATTATTTATTTATCGTACAGATAAATTCAATCAGCTGACTGCTGTTCATAGTTTTTATGTGTTTGTTTTTTTTTTTTTTTTTTGTAAACGAAGTTAAATAATTTTTATAAAAACAATAGTTTAATAGAGGAATTAACATTAATTTCATGGAGGATGGACTCGAAGAACATGAGTTCCCAGTGAATGCCAGGCGTAACTAAGTACCTGGCAGACATGGAGGATAATGAATTTTTCAAAAGATTTCGGCTGTCGATGGCCACATTATACAGCTGATTTATGTAAACATGTTGTCACTAGAAGGCAGGGCTCCCAACTTTCACATCTATTTTGAAATGTATTGCCAAATGGAAATAATGTTTTTGTCGGTATTGTTATGTTTTAACCTTTTTAAAACGTGAGTTTATTTCCTTTAAATAAACCGGATACTTTTGATTGCAAATACAAGGCGTTTAGTAGTTTAAAATTTGTAACAACTCTTTATTTACTTAAAATATACAACAACAACAGTTGAAATAGTCACTAAGTATCTTTATACACGTTTATCAATTCGCAGAAATGCACACACACACACATTATAATGTACTAGTATATACGTACAAGACTGTTGATGTTAACTCTAACAGCGCCTATGATAAACTCACTCACGACTGCAACCTCTGCCACAATTTATACACACGCCATCTTTGGTGAATCTTCTACAATGATCTTAACGGACAAGCTAGTACATTCGAATTCTAGAGCTTTCGATGTTAATGTTGGCAGTTTAAACATTTAGTGTTGCCATACTTACAAACAATGCTTCTATTGATGGACGTGTTTATAAACATGATGAATTTTGCAGGTAGTGTTTAAAGACCGTTAAATTCAAATTGTTATTCCACATTCGTAACAGTTTATTGAGAAAACCAAAATTGTTACCGGACAGTTTATCGGCCTACTAAAGTGTATGTTGAGATTTAGTTAAAGGCAGTTTCTTGATACATTGAGAATATATTAATGACTTAGTAATCCAGATATAAATCAATAATAGGCTTTTGGTTTATAGCTCAGCATTGTATGGGCCTATTTTCACGCAACCGAACCGGAACTATAACGCATATATTGATGTATGTTATTTAGGGCCTACAGAAAATTGATCTCAACATACAGACAAACAGGCGAACATGCCTATACCAACTCCACTATATATAACGATCCAGAATATATATAGGGTAGAAGGGGGAGCAATCGCCATAGGGGCACATCTGCCAACACCGAATAACTTAAAACCCGAATAATCGATTTTGTTACATTATCAAGTTATGTTTTCGTTTATCGATTGTTTACCATCCATGAAAGTTGGAAAGTTTAATTTCACACATGACGTGAGGCAGACGTGATTAATTGTTTTTCAGTAAGCTGTGAAAATATTTCATCGTGTACATTTTTTGTGCTAACTTTTTTAGTTTTTCTGATACAAAAAAGATATTGGATTAAGATAGAATGTCAATAATAGAGAACAATAAGTGACAATAGTCTTTTCGATCATTTAATTTGAAGTAAAAAAAAAATTTGTATTAAATCTCAAAACTCCCCTTGGGGCACATTCGCCAGATACAAGGAATCCCTGTGATGTAGAGTAAAATGTTGATAAAATATAGAAAAAATCAGTCACAATTTGTTTAATTTTTTTTTTTTTTTTGTTAATTTATGTGAAATAAACAATAAATATCTAGTTTATTATTCTTTGTTTTGTGAATTAAGGTATAAAACGGTAAAATACGTTTATATTTTTGGATTTTTTTGTTTTATTTTACAAATGACAAATCTGCCCCATCCCATTGGCGTATTTACCCCATGTATGGGGTCATTTCGCCGTTTTTGGTCAGTTAAAAAAATATGTATATTAAGATGAGATAGGCAAGATTGAAATGAAAAAAACTAAAGCCAACATATCTAAGTATCTGAAACTAGAAAAAAATTAAGAATATATATGTTCTACCCTACTTTATAAACTAATATATGTACACGCAGAATAAAATATAGTTGTGCATGTTTACTGTAACCATTTCAACATTTGTGCATGTTTACTGTAACTATTTCAACATTTTTAACAATATATATATATGATTATGGTATATATATGACTGTGGTAACAATACTATGAATAATTTACGATTCACATTATTGTATCAACCATATATATGGTTACAGTAAACAAGTATATGTTTGTGAAAACCATTTATATGATGAATAATTTTATCATAATATGTTGTTCTCAGATTATAATATCCATAAGCCGAGAGCAACATAATATGGTAAGTCCTTCATCATATAAATGGTTGTCACAAACATATACATTTACAAACATATTTTACTTTACTGGCTGTCAATAATTTTAGAGCGTGAAGAAAATGAAAATTGTTTGAAAAAAGTGCCTTTTTTGAAACTTCTGTTTGACAAAACATACATCTTTTAAATAAATGAAGCAATTTTGAAATCAATTTCAAAACAACATACATACATGATTTTTTGAAATTGTAACTTTAAGAAGACGTTATTTAACTACATTTGCTAATAAAAAAAAGTACTAAACAAAGTGATCGAGAAAAACTATGAGCCGAATTGATATATCAGAGCCCCTGCATATTTTTGGTGTTATTATTCTGACATGATAGTAACGTGTTAAATTCGCCAAACGCCTTAATGGCAATTAGTGTTTTTTACATAAGTTGTACTTTAGTAATATTGGCCATTGGGTAATCATGGCTCCTGTTAGTTTAAACTTTAAAATTGCGGATCAAATATCAGTATATATTTTCAGTGATTGGCAATCATTACCAAGTTTTTGCAGGTGGTAAAACAAAATATTTATTTTGTTTTATGGAAATACATGCTATTTATACCAAAAGAATGTATTTCCATAACTACTGACACTATATCGGGAAATATTTTAATAAACTTTCTCCCATCAAAACACTTTAGTAAATATAGCTATACTTTAAATGCTTTTATCTGTATGTGTTTATTTAAACTTAGTTTAACTAATCTAACTTAAATGCTAATCTTACAAATTAAATACAGAGTTATTTAATTGCAATAAATATTTTATACACTAGTAAACATATAAATAAGTAGTACTAGTGTGAGCTCGTAAAGAATGTTTTATTAATAGATAAATATTAAATATATAATTTATTGAAAAATGTATTACATTTATTACATTTTTAACAAATTAGCCTCTAAGTGATTTATGATTTCTTGATTATAGTTACAAAAACCTAAATACAAAAGAGAATTTCATCATTAACATTATTTTAACAACAAATTTGTTTGAACAATTTGTGGCGCCACTACGACTGTGGCATGTGCGTTCAAAATTTTGTTCGTTAAACTAAATTTGTAACGCTTCAGTTGTAAAAAAATTGTATTCAAAGAAATAAGCAATATTTCGTTAAAAATTTATACTTTGTAACGTTTAAGTTAAGAGTTGGTGTTCGTGTTGCTGTTGTTGGTGGTATTTGTAGTTAATTAAAAAAGCTGCAGGGTTTCAAACCGAAAATTTATACAAACACCCGTTCGTTGGTCTATGAAATGCTACTTATGTAGTTACTATGTTCATTCTTTCCTTATATTATTGTTAAATTATTATTATTACATTTATTATTGTTATTGTTACTATTATTATATTGTTTTGTTTAATTTAAGTGAATATGGATTTGTAGCTACCAGTTTCTTAGTTATATGTTGCTGTATATACTTTTAACTCTTATTATAGGACTCCTTCTGTCTGTCTGTCTGTCTGTCTGTCTGTCTGTCTGTCTGTCTGTCTGTCTGTCTGTCTGTCTGTCTGTCTGTCTGTCTGTCTGTCTGTCTGTCTGTCTGTCTGTCTGTCTGTCTGTCTGTCTGTCTGTCTGTCTGTCTGTCTGTCTGTCTGTCTGTTCCCTACGGTTGGTCTATGTTGTTTTCTTGATGCGTAAATGTTTAATTAAGAATTTGTTTTCCAGCTACTATTCGTACTACTGCTATGCCCTGCTATTATGCTCTGTGTTAGTAGACGATCAGTGAGTTGTAGTCTGGAGTATGATCATAATAACCATAATGTAGCTTAGGGTTTGGTTTTTGATCTGGTCTGGTTTTTATAATTCGTTGCGTGTTATTATTATTGATCATGTCTATTTGTGCGATTATTAACGCATTCCTCAAACCTCATTAGGTGAATTGTACTTCATGTTTTATTAACATTGTTGTAAAATACTCTTACTTATTATTATTGTTGTTGTTGTAATATACTTTTTATGTTTTAAATATAAGGGAATTTAAAAAAAAAAATATCCAAAAATATAGCCAATGGTGGTCTTGTTGCGTACCACAACAAATGCACGATAACAAGATCATCGTTATGGTTGTTTGGTTTTTGAACGAAGTGTTTTAAATTGAAAAATGTATTGCTACTTTGAATTCTAAGCTTAATTCTTTTATGAAATATATGTTCAACGGTAAGCTCTGAAAAAACTGAGTTTGTGCTGGGTCTTTTGCCTAAGGCTTTCTTTTCTTACCTCTGAAGTCCTTAAAGTTCAGTGAATAATTTGAAAAGTTGTACAAAAGAATTTTTAAATATTGTAGTCCAGATCATATGTATCCTGATATTTTCACCAAATTTGGCAGATAGAGATCACCCATGTCAAAAATTAAAATTATAAATATTCGAGTTTTTCATAAAAACATAACGAAGGTTTAGGTATTTTAATGGAACTCTTTATTCTTGTATTTTGTACTTCAATAAAATGATTTTTCTTGCAAAGAACAACAAATTGTTTTTCCACTTTTTAAAATGAAATTATCATTATTTGTTAAATAAAACGCCCAAAAACTTAAATTTTGTAAAAAAAAAAAAATTATAATAAAAAATTTCATGAAAAAATTATTTTCCTTTCAAGACAGACAAACCGACGGACATAGCTAGATAGTTTGTAAGTTTCATATGGACCCAATAATTATATATTGCAATATACAACCAATATTCAATGTCCGATTGTGGGTAAAGAACTCAAAAACAATACTTTCTTTAAATAAATTATAGCCGTCGAGCGAAATATGCTGATTTATGCACGGTTCAGCAATAAATTCATTTTTATTTCTACAAACTTGTAAAATACTCGTATACGAAAGCTTACTTTTCAAGCTTTTTGCTTGAAAAACTTGCCCTGGTCATATGTAAACAGAAAACACGGCCATATTTGGGGATAATTATTCAATAATCGCATGGTTTCTTAAAAATATAGCCAAATATTGTTTACCTTTATTAATGAATCTGAAAAATAGTAGGGTAGAAGGGGGATCATTCGCCATAGGGGCACATCTGCCAACACCAAATAACTTATGAACCAAGTAATTTATTTTGTTATATAGTGCACTCGCGGTAACGTGAACTAATGAAAACCAAGGAAGTTCATGTTAGTGAAATTTTTCACGTTAGCGATCGTCGTATTTCATGGAAAAACTATAAAATTTTATAATATAAACCTGTGTTTTACACGCTTGAACGTGAAATTCTTTTATTATTATTTTCATTATTGAAATATAAAACAGAAATTATTGATTAAAATGCATAACAAAACAAAACGAGATTACGAGAAAATATACATTAAAATAAAATTACTTAGCAAATAAAATTACTCATGCGTTGACATACAAAATATATTAATTTAGAGGATACATTTTTAATATATGGGGATTCCCGAAACTTTAAAAATCGAATTTAATATATGTATTTGTGTTGTCTACATGCTTAGAAAACAAATGCAGTGAAAAAAAATTGTTCACGTTATAGAGCTTTCTGAGTTTGTTCACGTTACAGAGTACTCAATGTAAACAAAATCTTGTTCACGTTAGACGGTGTTCACGTTACCGCGAGTGCACTGTATTATCAAGTTATGTTTTCGTTTATCGAATATTTACCATTTCAGAAAGTTGGAGAAAGTTTAATTTTACATATGTTTTGAGGCAGCCGCGATTAATTGTTTTTCAAAAAGTTTTTGTGATACAAAAAAGATATTGGTTGGTGATAGAATGTCAATAATAGTGAACAATAAGTGACAAACGTTTTTTCCATCATTTAATTAGAAGTACGAAAAACCTAAAAACTGCCCCTGGGGCACATATGCCAGTTACAAGAAATCCCTGTGATGTAGAGCAAAATGTTGATAAAATATAGAATAAATCAGTCACATTATGTTAAAATATTTTTTTTAAGTTATGTGAAACAAACCATTAATATCTAGTTTATTATACATTGTTTTGTGAATCAAGGTATAAAACAGTATAATACGTTTATATTTTTGGATTTTTTTGTTTTATTTTACAAATGACAAATCTGCCGCATCCCTTTGGCGTATATACCCCATGGGTGGGATGGTTTCGCCGCTTTTGGTCAGTCTAGAAATTTAAGAAAAATATTTATATTTGTATACAAGATTGAATAAAACTAAAACCAACATATCTAAGTATCCGAAACAAGGAAAAAATGTTAGAATATCTATTGTGGTTGTAATATGAGATTTCCTCAAAAAAAAGTGGCTTATAGTTCGTTTAAAGTTTAAAGCTGCCATCTTGGTTTCCACACTTCTGGGCCTATACATATAATATTAGAACAAAAGCTACTTAATGCTTAACAAATTTATGATAAGTAAAACTACTGCAAAATTTAAAAATTATTTTTAATAAAAAAAATGTTGAAATGTACGAAACTTAAATAGTGTAAAAAAGAAGATGGGATTTACTGCAGAAGATTAATTAACAAGCTTTTGGAAATTATTTGCTGCTAACAATATTCTTTATTTATAAATAATTTTTTTTAAAGTTGGGATATTTTTCATTGTAGCTTTCAATTCACTTTGAATTTAACTTAAGGAGCAATTGTTGTTCTCCATTCGCCCTCTTGGAAGCATAAGCATCTTCATCTTACTCGGTTTCGCCCTTTCCAAGAAAGATTGCACTGTCTTAGCTCTTGGTGTATCGTGCGTCTCCAGATGTTCTTGGGTCGACCACGGCTTCTTGAGCCTTAATGATTCCATTCTAGCGACATCCTTGTAATACTATCGGTATTCTTCCTGATGGTATGGCCGATCCACTAAGCAGAAATAAATGTAATTTATTCCAAGAATTTATGGTGCAAGTCATGGGTCTATTTTAAAATGATTATATGAAAAACTGATTATAAATGCTAACTTGATTTTGATAAATTTGAGAACATTATTATTTGCAACAATAGCCAATAAGGACTGAAATCGTTAAAACTTCTAACGCAAGTATTATTTGATTTTTTATCAAGTTACCTTTGTAAAGCATGTCTGTTATTATGCTTAATGACAATTATGTTCATTTCTTGTCAATCTGATTCAAATGAGTAACGAGAAAAAAGTGCGTACTAAAATTATTAAATATTTTCAACAAAACCCAGCTTGGTCTTACAAAAAGTTAAACAGTACCGTTCGAACTTGTTCGTTGATAGAAAACCTGGTTCGGGTAGAAGGAATGGTCCACATGATGTTTCTAAAGCCAAAAAAATAGAAAACATTTTCAAAAGAGTTCCCAACACATCCGGTAGGAAAGCAGCACGGTTAGGTCAGTACTCAGAGTAATTGGCACGAAAAGTTAAAGCCAATGCAGATTTAAAAGAATACAAGGCTCAAAAAGTTCCTAACAGGAACTCTGCTAAAAATTTAGAGGCCAAAGACAGAGCACGGAAATTGAAGTCAAATTGTATACAAAAAATATACCTGCTGCATATTGGAGACAAAATGTACGTATGGAAAATTCTGGGTAAATTTTTTTATGTTGCAGATGCTCGAGAGAATTTTGAAGAAAAGTTAAGGACCCAAAAGCAGACAAGATTTTCCAAAAAAGTTCTTGGTATGGCAAACAACATGCAGTTGCGGCAAAAAAGCCATTTGTTACAAAGGGCTCTATAAATACCGAAATTTACATCAACGAATGTTTACAAAAAAGGATGCTTCCATTCATAAGACTTTATAATGTGTCCACTTATTTTCGGCCTGACTTGGCATCCTGTCACTATGGTAAGAAAGATCTTGACTGGTACAAAACCAATAATGTGGTATTTGTACCAAGAGAGGCAATTCCTCCAAACTGCCTGGAGCTGAGTACAGTGGATAGATATTGAGATCTTGTTAAAAGAGAATTGAAGAGCACAAAAAAAGGTGTCCAAAAGTGTGGTCGATTTTAAATGGAGATGAACAACCTGTTCGAATAAAGTGACATAAAGCACTATAAAAACCATAATGGAAGGGTTTTCGAAAAATGTTAAAAATTCCATCATTAGTGATTAGAACTATAAAAATAATTTAATTTGTAAATTGTAACAATAACTTCATTTAATTAAAAAAACTGTAAGTTTAGTGGTTTCATTTTTATTAACATGTATGTATGTATGTTAAAAATTTTTCGATCTCAGTCCTTAGTTCAAGTTTCAAAACAACTTTAAAATTTATTTGATGTTTTCTTTCAATACCGAGATATAAGCTTCTGAACTTTATTACTGCAAAATGCAAACAGTGACCAAAATGTGTTTAAGTGAGGTAGTACCTCAATCGGCCAGGTTGTTTAACCTAACATATTTCTATGCCTTTGACAATTACCTAATCTGTATAACAAATAAAAGTAGAATATTGAAGGATTTTACACTTTTTCACATTTAAACCTCAGATTTGAAACATTGAAATTCATAAGTTATGCTTTTTGTATACTTATAAATTTTACCACAATTTTTTCTTAGTTCATAAATTTTGATACATAATATACAACAGACTGAAATAATAAGTTTAAATTAAGGATTTTTATACCCACCATCAAAAAATATTTTTTTAAATATTCTGCATCCTTATGAAATTCTACGACGATCTAGCTATGTACGTCCATCTGGCCATCTATAGGACCCAAACGAAAGGAGCTAGCTGGCTGAAACTCAAATACTCTCTGATGATTTCACATAGTCCCCATACAAATATCCCCCCGGAATACTGTTGATTATGCAGCACTGCTGATAAATTTTTGCACAACTTGGTACTCTGAAATCATACTGTAAAGTATATCTATAATCGGGCAACATTTGGTATTAGTTCCCATACGAGGTCGCCCTCGGAAAATGACTTGAACATTCATAATTCTCTTATAATAATTAATATTATGATAAAATTGAACATAAGCATGTTTTATATGAACCTAAAATTTTCTATCAAGTTTTGTGAGGATCGGTCCGTACTTGACCCTATACTCCCATATATTTTTTTAATTCTGACAATCTTCTCCATATCGTACGTACATTGTAGATCTTCTCTGGAAAAACTTTTGTTTTAAAATAATGGGTTCAAATGGTAATGTAATGTCTTCTCAATACTTAAACAGTATTTTTTAAACTGATTATTTTAACACAGTGATATCATTGGAGAAATATAATTTTTACATACATGAATAAGTCATTACTGTGATATCACTTAAATAACTAGTTACATTAAACAACTATAATAAATCATTAATTGTAACGACTTACAGAAGCCGTTATCAGTAAAAACGAAATGTTTGATTAGTTACTGTGAGAAAAAGCGATACGGTAACAGATAAGGTGATGGATGATTTTGTTCTGTAGAAAATATATATTGAACTTTAGGATAGGGAAAATGTAAAATGTTCCGTATGTTTTGGCTAAAATAGAACTACTTATGAGTTTAAATGATGGTAACTAAATGACTAAATGCCTGGATTAAAGTATTTATGTAAATTTTTAATAAATAGGTAATTAATCTAATTCTAAATAAATCATTATTTGACTACTTCTAAGTAATACTCGCGGTATTAAGTTGTCATTGAAATGTTATGTTATACAGTAATGGCAAGTCTTTCTCAAGTATTTTCTGGGTAGTATTTTACAGTATGAAAGCATTTATAACCTATAACATGAAGTGATTTTTAATTTCCCAAAATTTTGCAGCAGTCTAATATAAAATACATACATAAATCCCTCTAAGTGTATACATAATTATACATATACAACATTTTCTTATATGTATATATGTATGTAGGCACCTTATATTAGTATCACAAATATGATTTTGTCCAAAAAGCATGACGTTTCTGACTTTATCTCATTTAAATATCAGTGGTTTTCACAGCATGTTGTCTACCTTTAAATATCTTAAGACTTTTTTTTCTCCTCATTTGCTGTTCTTTAGATTCTAAATGCATACGTGTCCGCATACAAAGTTTTTTTTTCGCTTTTCTTAAATATATATATTTTTTTGTCTTTTAAGTAAATTCACTATCACATTATAAGTTTTATCCCCAGCATGTGGTTTTGTTAGATTTGTATTATTTTTTTTTTTTTTGTTGATCGTTTCCACTCTGTTCGGTAATCGTACAGTAGTTTTATTTATTTCCATTTTATTTTCACGTTACGTACAAAAAAAAAAAAAAAACAGAACAACTGAAAAAAAGGTCTCTTTATTTATCAGAAAAAAATTTAAGTTATTTATACAAATTATTTAAAGATCAAGTTTCTTCATTTGTATAAATTTCTGGTTGGGAGTTTTGCTGATTAGTTTAAATTAAACTACATTCAAGAGAATAAATGTAGGGAATCAAAGGTTTGATAGTCAATTTGACGCCACTCTGAAGATATATCAAACTGTTAGTCTTATTTAATGGGTTGTTTTTTATTAAATATACTTATCGTTATGTTTATTAAAAATATTGGCTCCAAATGGGGTTTAAAACCGAGGCTTTACACTACAGTTTATTACGATCAATCCTGTCATGTATTTCAATAGCCTATCGATTGGAAATGTTAAGTTAAACTTATTCCGATTTAACGACTGTGCATTATAGGGATCAGTGGCACAATGGAATTATCGTGCAATAGAGAAATTGAGACAATTCTCATAATACCATCAATCAAGTTGCATATGGAAAATTGCTTCAGAAGAATCTTAATTTGCTAAATAGAGGGATACCGTTATTCATCGATGGTTTTAAATTCTATGGATGTACAGATTTATATGCGATGATAGATAGGAAATTTGCAAATCCTGTCGTTTTCCACAACACATTTTAATATCATGTTAGAATATTAACAGACTACCGAGGTAACATCAGATCAAAAAATTAAGTGTAAGATTTCTTTGGAAACTGATAAGATATCAAAGGAGATAAACTGAATAAAAGACAACCACTTCAGAAGCTAAGAAATGAACATTCAGTTCATGTTGGAACAGGTCAGTTTTAAAGAGGCCAATCAATTGTGCCTCTATTCATACCTAATTAAGGTCACATATAATCTTCCAAGACTTAGGAATTTGTGTCTAAATTTAAGGACTTTGAAAGACACTTAGGAAGAGAAAATTTCGTTTGAGGACAGGGGATTTGATATTTAAAATATCGTTTATTTTATTAACGATAATGCCAATAAATAATTATAATTGCAATCAATCAAACAAAGCAAATAAGTAGATCCAAGTTAGTGTTTGAAGAAGACAGATTATATGTGCAAATCAAAATTCAATTTGATTTTCAAATTCTATGCCGGTCACTCGACTACTAAATTTAAAAAAAATGACCAATTGGAATAACAATTTTCAAAGCCATATATTAAAGATAAATGAGAAGTAACACTCCGTCCATTAATGCCAACATAAAATCGTATTACTTTCTTTGGAAAGCAGATAGATTGGTGAAGAAAAAGAAGTGAAAGGAAAAAACAGTTTTAGTTGATAACTCTGTAATTGCGCGTTATGTGTGTTATTAGTACAGCGCCTCCGGTGGTAAGTAGGAATTAGATCGAAAAAATTAATGATAGTTATTGATATTACAACTATAAATTTCTGGTAAATTGTATATCAAACAAACAAAACAAATAGATCCAAGTTAGTGATGAAGAAGACAGATTATATGTGCAAATCAAAATTTAATTTGATTTTCAAATTCTATGCCGGTCACTCGACTACTAAATTTTAATATTACATGATTTAAAAGGACCAATTGGAATAACAATTTTATATTTAAGATAAATAAGAAGTAAAAGAAAAGAATAAAAAGTAGTGAAAGGAAAAAAACAGTTGATAACTCTGTAATTGCTCGTTATGTGTGTTATTAGTACAGCGCCTCTGGTAGTGAGAAGGCGCATTATTCAAAGCTAATTTATAGCAATTAAGGAGTAAGATCGAAAAAATCTTAACTTACATAAATGTTAATAAAAAAGAACCACTTAACTTACAGTTTTTATTTTTTTTTTTTAATGAAATTATTATAACAATTTACAAAAAATATTACTTTTATAGTTCTTATCACTAGTGATGAATTTATGAACCTTTCCCGGAAACCCTTCCATTAAAGTTTTTATTGAGCTTTCTGTCACTTTGTTTGAAAGTGCGGTAGATTTGCTCTGTTTAAAATCTACCACACTTTTGGACACATTTTTTGTTCTCTATTTTAACAAGAGACCAATATCTCTCTACTGGCCTTAGCTCCAGGCAATTTGGAGGATTGGCTCTATTGGTATAAATACTACATTATTGTTCTTGTTACCATAGTGACAGAATGTCAAATCAGACCAAAAAACAGTGGACACATTAAGAAGTCTTATGAATGGAAGCATCCTCTTTTGTAAGCATTCCTTGATGTAAATTTCGGTATTTATGGAGCCCTTTGTAACAAGTGTTTGGATTCTTTTGCCGCAACTGCATATTGCTTGACATACGAAGAACTTTTTTGGAAATTTTGTCTGCTTTTGGTCCCTAAACTTTTCTACAACATTCCTTCGAGCATCAGCAACATATTTCCAGAACATACGTTTTGTCCACCATTTGCAGCAGGTATATTTTTATAAAATTTGACTTCAATTTCCGTGCTCTGTCTTTGGTCTCTAAATTTTTAGCAACGGTCCTGTCAGGAACTTTTTGAACCTTATATGTTTTTAAACCTGTATTGGCTTTAACTTTTCGTACTAATTAGTCCGAGTACTGAGCTAACCCGACTGCTTTCCTACCGGATGTGTTGGGAGCACTTTTGAAAAAGCTTCCTATTTATTAGCTTTAGAAACATCATGTGGACCACTCCTTCTACATGAACCAGGTTTTCTATCAACGGACAAGTTCTGCCGATACTGTTTAATAACATTGGAATCAGTTTGACGGCAGACCTTTGATTGCTTGGCTAACCTTTTTAGGACCAATTTGGGTCTTGTGGAAAATATTTAATAATTTTAGTACACACTTTTTTCTAGTCACTCAATTTTAATCAGATTAAAAACAAATGGACAAAATTAACATTAAACATAATAACTTACATACTTTTCAAAGGTAACTGAACCAAAACAAAAATTAATAATACTTGGTGTAAAAGGGATAAACGTGTGTTAAGTTTTTTTCGATCTCACTCCTTATTTATTTATTTAACTTCGGCGGCGTTTCAATTCGTTTCAATGACATCAGCTGAGATTCGAACCCAGGCTGCAAGTACTATATCATGCTTAATAAACAAACACGCTAACCAATTAAGCCGCAGCACTATCATACGAATTCTGGGTCCAACGTTGCTTTACAAAGATCATTCTCAATGGAATTATTAATGTAATAGTAGAAATCTTACATAAAAGTTTTTTGGTATTTTTTGACAGCAAGCAAAAGTTTCTATGCTGAGAAGGGGATGAAATACTAAATCATCTCTTATGTTTATATCCTGGATGCTGTCAAATCATGAACATAACCGTTTTAAAAGGATTACTATACACAACCTTAAAATTATCAATGGCAAAGATCGAAAATCTGTGAGATACGAGAGTCCAGGTTGTTGACCTAACAGTATTACTGGGGCCTACAAGGAGGAAAGACCATACTTATCATCATTTGGGTATCCTATTACGATTACCAATCCTTTGACCTATAATTAGTTTAATAAAATCAAATGGCATCAGTGCTTTTAAAGGAAACAACGAATTATAATCTCCTGATTTAATGATTCTATTTCATTAGAATATTTAAATTTCTATCTATTTTGAAACATTAAAAATTTTGGAATAAGGTCTGACCTTACACAAGGTCTTAGCACACGTTTTTCATTAAAACTTTTAAACCAAGTATTATTTTATTTTTTATCAAGTTACCTTTGTAAAGTATGTCAGTTATTATGTTTAATTTGTTTGTTAATCTGATTAAAATGAGTTACCAAAAAAGTGCGTACTAAAATTATTAAATATCTTCAACAAAACCCAACTTGTTGGCCAAACAATCACGCTAAGGTCTGCTATCAAACTGTTTCTAATGTTATTAAACAGTACCGGGAGAATTTGTCCCGGTTCAGGTAGAAGGAATGATCCACATGATGTTTCTAAAGCCAAAAAATAGAAAGCATTTTCAAAAGAGCTCCCAACACATCCGGAAGGAAATCAGCCCGGTTAGGTCAGTACTCGGAATATTTGGTACGAAAAGTTAAAGCCAATGCAGGTTTAAAAGCATACAAGGCTCAAAAAGTTCCTGACAGGAACTCTGATAGAAATTTAGAGACCAAATACAGAGCACGAAAATTTCTGTCAAATTTTATACAAACAATATACCTGCTGCATAATGGATGACGAATGGAAAATTTGTCGCAGCTTCTGGATCAATTTATTTATGAAGCAGACAAAATTTCCCAAAAAGTTCTTGGTATGGCAAGCAATATGCAGTTGCGGCAAAAAAGCCAAACATTCGTTACAAAGGGCTCTATAAATACCGAAATTTACATCAAGGAATGTTTACAAAAAAGGATGCTTCCATTGATAAGACTTCTTAATGTGTCCACTTATTTTTGGCCTGATTTGGTATCTGTCACTATGGTAAGAAAGGTCTTGAGTGGTACAAGAACAATAATGTGGTATTTGTATCAAGAGATGCAATTTCTTCAAACTGCCTGGTGAAGAGATATTGGGCTCTTGTTAAAAAAGAAGCACAAAAAAGGTGTCCAAAAGTGTGGTAGATTTTAAACGGAGATGGACAACCTGTTCGAACAAAGTGACATAAAGCACTATAAAAACCATAATGGAAGGGTTTCCGAAAAAGGTTCAAAATTTCATCATTAGTGATTGGAACAACAAAAATAATTTTTTTTGTAAATTGTTACAATAATTTCAATCAAATAAAAAAAGATTAAAAACTGTAAATTTAGTGGTTTCATTTTTGTTAGCATATATGTATGTTAAAAATTTTTCGATCTCAGTCCTTATACAAGACCTGCTCAGAAGCATTGTGATCGATGTTTTTACGTTCAAATGTTAACGATATGGAAGACTATTTAACGCCAAATGCATTTTAATAATAAGTCACATGACTAATCGATTTCTTTTGCTATAAAAATTTAAAACAAATTTAATGAAATTTGGTCTGGTGAATAACGAACGAATTTGGAATTCCAGTGCAACACTATTTTCTAGGATAGTGCTCCATCACCGAAACTATAAACGAATGTTTTTGATTAAAACTAAGTATGTTTTTTTTTTTTTTTTTGTTTTTGCTCGAAATATCTTTAAACAACACTAATATGAGTTCTAGTTGTATGACTTCTGAATACAATAATTTTGTTTTCAATAACACATACTTAGTGTTTCTTTAATATCTTTAATTATGTACTATTAATCATTAAAATCTTACTAATATTGTTTCGGTTTTTCTTACATAACAACCAAGGTTAATCTTTGGCAATTCCATTTTTATCTAAAAAACATTGTTTATTTAGAAAATTACAATTTCGTTACACTCAAGTAGGGGGTGACACAATATCATTTAAGACAAACAAATCATATTTATTTTGTATCCCTACAAAACCGAGAAAACAACAAGACAAACAATAGAAAGGCGACCGGGCGGACGGACAGATGAACGGACTAACACAAAAATCGTTGGAAAAATTAAAGAATGACTACAAAAGCCGACAACATCAAAAAACCGACAAAACAATTGTATTTATAACAAGATACAATATGAAAAGATGTCAAATATGACGACATTAAGAAAACATAACTGAAATTGAATTTTACAAGTGTCGTTGTCGTCCAGCTACAAATGCAATGCTGCGCAATGTTGGATCGCAGTTTGAAAACAAAAGGCCACGACGCAAGGCTTTCATTGAAGTCATTGAAGGCCAGTCAACCAAACAAACAACCAACCAACAAACCTTGTTTGAAGTTGTTACGCAATAGTTTTAAGAGTTTCCAAACATGATAAAGGAAAAAGGCGCATAGGAGGTCAGGCTGAGAAGTGATTTTAGTGTAATTTTAATTATTTATTAATATCTATAACATTTTTGATCATTTCCCTAAATTTCCTCATAGTTGAAAACCTGGGAAACAATCAAAGGTCTGCCGTCAAACTGTTTCCAATGTTATTAAACAGTACCGGGAAAACTTGTCCGTTGATAGAAAACCTGGCTCAGGTAGAAGGAATGGTACACAAAATGTTTCTAAAGCCAAAAAAATAGAAAGCATTTTCAAAAGAGCTCCCAACACATCCGGTTGGAAAGCAGCCCGGTTAGCTCAGTGCTCGGACTATTTGGTACGAAAAGTTAAAGCCAATGAAGGTTTGAAAACATACACGCCAAAAAAAAGTTCCTGACAGGAACTCTGCTAAAAATTTAGATGCCAAAGACAGATCACGGAACTTGTATCTTAAGAATTTTTCGATCTCTGTCCTTATACAAACTAATACAAATAACAAAGTTTTTTTATTATAAAAGATTTGAAAACGAAAGGACTTTTTAGATTGCCTTGCTGTCGTCACAGCAGTGACATGCAATGTGTTTGTTTTTAAACAATGTTTGATACCAAATTCCCCCCCACAAAAAAATAAAATAAAAAATAAGAAACAAAATGACCACTTGAGATTAAAGGCCGATTATCGACATTTGTTGCAATCAGAAAAATCAACAAAAGGAGAAAGCAGCCGAAATACAATACAAACATACAAGTGCTCAATTTCCAACGATTCTTAGTAAAATATTCGTAATGTTTGTTTTTGTTTTTGTTTTATTTTGAACTTAAAATTCATTTATTGAAGCCGAAAAAAATAATTTAAAATTCCAAAAATTTATAGGAAGTCGTCAGTCTCTCTACTCGTATTTTCAGTTTATTGTTGGATTTTACGTATTTCTGTTAAGTTGCGGTGAATAACAAACATTTACGCATGCGCCGTGACACTTATTTGACATTTTATGTTAAAATGGAAATAACAAAAACAACAGCAGCAGCAACTACAATGACAATGACAACAACGTCAATGTCAGCTACAATATTAAAGGAAGCTGTTGGTCATGAAATCTCTACCGTAATAAATCTTTTAAATGTTGTTTTATTATTATTATTATTTCAACCAACCATTTCATCTGAAATTTTCCATGTTTAATGCTGCCTGCCAAAGGTCTAAAACAAATACAATTCACCTGTTTGATCATAGTTTTTTTTTCTTTTATGTTTCTCTTTTTTTCCTGTGTTGAGTTTTGTTACAATTTCAAAAGATCACTTACTAAACAACACACACAGTTGTTTGTACATCGAGTATAGAGTGTAAACAATTCCGGCACAAGTTTGTAATTTTACATGACCTTTTGTTTTTTGGTTAGTTGGGATGGTTGTGTGTTTTTGTAATTATAACAAATTTCTAACAACCTAAACTACTACTTAGTACTACTGCCACTTTGTTGTCGTTACCAACATTTATTGTATTAAGTTTTTTTTTTATAGAGATTCTTAAGAATCATTTTTTAATAAACATTTCATGAGTTCTTAAAACAAAACCAAGACATTTAGTGAACTAATAAAAACCTTTTTTTTTAAATACCGGAAAAGCACTTTATTGTGCACAAGTCCATCAAACAAGTGTCAAACATGTAATGTTCCAAACAAGACACTTTTCACCTTGTCTTAACACCATTTTTGTTTTGTGTTTTTTGTAATGAGTGTAAATTACACCCATTAAACGCGTGTGGTCTGGTAGTTTGTAGTTTTAATTAGGTTCTTAATTTCATTTGACTTAGTAAATAAAAATATTCGTTTTAAATCATATTATTTTGATTATTCTCGGAAATTTGAGTAAGTTTATTATTTCTTAAAAACAAATTGAATTTTACTTCCCCCCAAAAATATATTCTCTTTGGATTGCCTTTTTCTTTGAAATTGATATTGATATGAACCTCTAGATACACATTAATCGTATCCCAAAACCATAATTGGTTTGGTGATGCAAGTGCAACATTGATTTACAACTTAAAAAATTTACTATACTAAAATTCCAAGTTCAGACAATATTCGAAATGTATTTAAATAATTACAGTGGTCATACTGTATAAAAAAAAAAACTTCTAAAAGTGTTGAAATGGTTACGGTGAACATGTACAACTATGGTTTTTTTCTGCTTTGGATATCACCAATGCGGTTCCAGTAGCAATTACACTGGAGACTATTAAAGTTATTATCTTGAGATACTTTCTTAGATGGCGGAACATAGATACATGTAGGGAGGCCAAGTTAATGTGGATCTTCTTTAAGAGAAAACGAACTATGCTTCTGATAACCTGCAATAGAAGGGATATAACGACCATTGTCGTAGCTGTAAGGATAGGGAAAAAAAGGAAACGATTTGCCACCTTCTCTGCGACTGGACATTCGCTATGTGTCAAAAGGCACAAATTCCTGGGCAACGGCTAAAGGTTGGGTCTAATAACTTCTATATTTGACTATACATTACGATGCACAGTGGTTTAGAAACTTTTTTTTTTTGGAAGTAATTCGGTATCTCGGGAACTATTGGAGATATTATTACAAAATTTTCTTTGGGGGCAAGGTTTGTGGAACTTCTGAGGATTAAATAAAGGCTTTTTATACAAGAATTTGATATTGGTGAAAACCTTAAGACTTGAAGATTGATATTTTAGTAAAATTAAATAATTTGATGAACTTTTGGGACGTCGTTTACCGTAAAACTAAAAATATTATAATATGAAGAAAAATATAAAATTTGAATTAATATAAAATCTTAACGGTTAAAGATATCATAAAAAAATTTGGAACTAATATAGATTTAGATGTTTTTAAATCAACAGTATTTTAATTTTCAACATTTTATATTTCAAAATACCTAAGATCCTAAAACGGGAAAGATGTGTTCCAAAAACAAATTTTTTTAGAAAAGAGCTCACTGTGACGTTATTTACCGTGTGATAGTGAAAAAACTTTGTAACTATTCAAGTAACATATAGCGTTATACAAATATGGAGCATTTTTGAAGATCGTTGCTTTGTTTTTTTTAGAATTTTTTTACTCAAACCTAAAATAATTTTTTAAAATTGGCCAAGTTTGGATAGGTTTGGGGGGTGTCGTGTCCGCTTAAGTGTCCCAGATTTTACTTTACACGTCTTTGCATTAAGTTGTCTTTCCGAGTCATATAAAAATTCAATGTAGTCCCAAAGAAAATTTTTTTCTACAAAAGAAAAAATACATGGGCTTTTTTGGGAAAAAACTTAAAAAAATACGGCCCTTTTAACATGTTCCAACTTTGGATGCGTGTAACTTTTTATAGGAACAAGATAAACGTTATTAAGTTTTTCTTATTTTATTTAGAATTTTATCGCCAATATAGATGATATTTTAGAAACAAATTTCGACCCTCCGTTGGTCTAAAAAACCATAAAAAGATCGAGGAAAATAAAAAAAAATAAATCAATAAATCCAAACATCTTTTAAACTAATAGAGATAACCTACTCATGTAAGTATATTTTTTGTAGATCTTCTTAAGGACTATTTATATTCAAAATTTCAGCTCATTCAAACTTGGTCACCTCGGGTCCCCATTAGCGCTAAGAAACTGAACAAACGCAAATCAACTCAACTCAAAAACACCTCAGCTCCAACCATGTGAAATTTTGTAATAATATCTCCAATAGTTCCCGAGATACCGCAATAATTCCCAAAAAAGTTTCTATACCACTGTGCGATGTAAATGACACTACATCTGACGAGTGGGGTGTCCTTGTCAAAAAGTGGGCCTTTCGAATTTCCCACTGCAATGTTCGCGCGTAGAACAGACAATGTACAAACATATTCCAAGTCACATAACGATCTTGTAGCATCAATGTTTTTTGGCACAACAACCGAATTTCAAAGTCCTTCACAACTTTCATTACAAATAGTAAAACTCAAATCGAACACACTTTGACTACAAAAGTAGCAAAACTAATTTAAACAAATTACTCCTTGCTTAAACATACATTTCTTTAAATGACAGGTTTGCAAATACTTGCTAAATTTTTCGTAAACATTAGTTATTTATTTATATCTTAGCCAACTGCCAAACTAAATATTTTTTTTTTTTTAGATTTTTGTATTTTATATTTAAACACTTTAAACATTCTTAGTTATTTGAACTCCATATAAATGGTTGTTAGGAGAAATATATCAGCTAATATTTTTTGTTGTTTTATTTTTAGCTTTTTTGTCTGTGTTTCTTTTTTTAATTAATTTTCATAACCATTAACCAGTCTTTAACCTCAGCTGGTGGTAGTTTAAATATTATAAATATTGGGAAACGAACCAAAACAAAAAAAAAAAAAGCACAGCACCAGCCATCTCATCACATAAACTACGCCATTTTATAGCGCCATCACTCATTTTAGTCTCTTGCAAACGAATTTTTTTTTTACTTCTTTTTTTGTTTTTGTTGTTATTGCTGCTGTTGTTGTTTTTGTTGTTGCAACACAAAACATGTCCCATAAGACACTTCATACTCATGGACAAACTTCAACTAATCTTTCATTACAACTGTACAGCCTTAAATTCACACTTGCATCATAAATACATTGCAATTTTCTGTATTTTTTGCATGCGTATGCGTGCGTAAGCTTTTAAATAGACAGAGAGACGGACGAACTAAACGGACAGACAACAGTTTCATTTGGAGACGTCCAATGCATGTTTGAGTATGTGGTGTCTGATGTGTCTGACAGGTCGGCATGCGCAATTTGCTTATAAGGCTGTAGGTAGGAATATAGAAATTATTTTGTTGCATGGTGTTTTTGCTGTACGAGTAATTATGAACCTGTAGTCATTTCTCTTTTTATTATAATAATAATTATTATTTTATGTTATTGCTTTTTGTACTACTGTGGTGCCAATGTAATTTATTTCCTTTCCAACACCACCATATGTGCCAAATAGATAAGTCTTACACAAATACGAGATTTGAAAGTTTGATTTTGACACAAAATTTTATAAATTTGAGTAGTACACTGAAGTAGAACTGAACTAGAACTGAACTAGAACTAGAACTGAACTAGAACTAGAACTAGAACTGAACTAGAACTGAACTAGAACTGAACTAGAACTGAACTAGAACTGAACTAGAACTGAACTAGAACTGAACTAGAACTGAGCTAGAACTGAACTAGAACTGAACTAGAACTGAACTAGAACTGAACTAGAACTGAACTAGAACTGAACTAGAACTGAACTAGAACTGAACTAGAACTGAACTAGAACTGAACTAGAACTGAACTAGAACTGAACTAGAACTGAACTAGAACTGAACTAGAACTGAACTAGAACTGAACTAGAACTGAACTAGAACTGAACTAGAACTGAACTAGAACTGAACTAGAACTGAACTAGAACTGAACTAGAACTGAACTAGAACTAGAACTGAACTAGAACTGAACTAGAACTGAACTAGAACTGAACTAGAACTGAACTAGAACTGAACTAGAACTGAACTAGAACTGAACTAGAACTGAACTAGAACTGAACTAGAACTGAACTAGAACTGAACTAGAACTAGAACTGAACTAGAACTGAACTAGAACTAGAACTGAAGTAGATTGTGTTAAAATTATTACAGTTTAGTCAATAAAAGCAGTAAAAAGTATATTAAATTCTATAAGTAGAGCACATGCGACTTATACAAATTCCAATTTGTGCAAATAGTTTGTGTTGGTTGGAGAAATTAAATAGATCATTTTCAAAACATGAGTCATTTCGCAAATATTTTTGATCCAAATTATCATTCAAATAATATTCTTAAAATTGTATGTTTGCGCCACAAAACCTCCAAAAATTTAGTGTCAATGAAATCTGCATATTGTAAACTGTTTTGTTGTAGCGGCTTTTCCTTTTCAACTGCTAAAAACAACCAAATATTTGTTGTGTTGCAAGTAAAAAGACAACAAAAAAAAAAAGAAACAGCAACAATTGCGTGTGAAACAAAGACGTCAAACTAGACTCAGAAATAATCTATTGTATGGACTGGACGAACATGTAAATGTCTAAACAGCTGAAAATACAACAAAGAAACAAAAAACCAACCAAAAAGGTTGCCGACAATCAGTCCAAATAATGCCACAGCACCGTGAAGCGATCATCAGCAACCGCGTCTAGATTACGGAGATGGTAAACAGACATCTCCCAGCATACACTACAGTACACTGTACAACACACAAACAAATAGATGCTTCAATATTGAATGAAGGAATATGTCCGTCTATATTGTTGCATGAAAATCGACAGTGATTACGACGTACGTGTATGTAGATGAAAAAGAACATTGATTTATCACAAATAATTTATCACTCATTAGGGAATGCATTTTAGATGAAAACCAGCAACAGCAACAAATATATATATATAGAAAAAGAAAACATCGACAGCGCCTTCTTTAGAGATTTACATTGATTTCTTGTTGTTGCTGTTGCTGTTGTCGTTTTCTCTGCATTTTTAATTTACTAAAACATTTAAAGGCGTTGAAAGGTGTAGTAGAAAAGATATTTCTTCAAATGCAAAATATCCACACCATGTACAAACAACGCTAGATAGACATGGTACATCATGATGAGGTTGTTTTTGTAGAAACTTTTTAATATTTTGTAGCAACTTTTTTCCCATTCCAACTCATTCTTTCATTCCATTCTATGCCATGCCATGCCAATGTATGTAAATTTATGCCATAAAACCTGTTACATTGACATTTATAACCAACCATTGGCATCTATCAGTTGTATGGTCAGTTCAGTTCTTTAGTTGAAACATGAATAGTTGGGGTCAGGAAAAAAATTAATTCAAGATTATGGTGATTTTTTGTTTTGTTTCAAGTATAAGTGGATGTAAACAAAGTGTATAATTAATTTCAGAGAAAATGCGTTTAGAATCTATTTAATAACTTGAAGATTGTTAACTTTCAGGGGCATATTTGAATTTTTTTAATGGGATTTCTAGATACATTTTTTTTTATTTTAATAATGCATAAAAAGCTATTAAAGCGGGCGATAAGTTCACGCGGTTTTTCCAGATATTCTATTAGAAAGCTCCAGGGCATATGACCTAAGTATTCCTAGAAACATGTTAATTCAAAAAGTTCAGTTAGTTATTATTTACATCTACTTACAATATATGTTATTAATTTTCCGTTTTTATTCATTGGTAACAAACAAATTGTTAAATTTTTTCAGGTTTTAAATATATTTTAAAAAATTATTCGAATAGTATTTTTATACCTTTTAACATGAGTGGCAAGTGTTTATATAAGTTTGTCATGCCGTTTATAATTTCTATATTTTTCATATATTTTGGATCGTTATTGATAGCGGAGTCGATGTAGTCCTTGTACATCAAAGTTGAAATCAACTTTTCGAAGCCCCAAATTAATTTACATGTATGATTGAAACTTTTCAACATTTGTTTTTTTTTACCAACATTCAGGAGATGAACCTTACTCTTGCAAAGCATTGTGTTGGAACTAGGAAAATAGGTTATGGGAGGGAGGAAATAGGAAGTGGTGTTTGAAGATATTCGATTTATTTGAACTTTCCTTCATTGAAAGTGACACGAAAGACTTCAGCGGGAGATTGTTCCACATACGGACATTACGGCTAAATTTCCCCTGTGCGGTCAACTGGCTAATCGAACACAAAGGTATGTGTTCTAGATGAAAAAATTTGTTCCCTAATTTCATCAGAACACATTCAATTGTAGTACCGATAGAACAGTGAAACGCAGCCCACATTTGAGTCGGTGCTTTAGTGAATCAATAGAGTTGGATACCCTACTGTCAGAAATAATCACCTTCGCCCTCTCCTGCACGCAGTCGAGAAGCTACAAAATATACATTGAAGCACAGGCGCATACATGGGAGTTGTATTCCATTTTCGTGAAGTGAAGTACAGTGTTTCGGAAAACCAAGAAACTTGAATGCTTTAATGCTGTTTCGACACTTGAAAAATGTGTTTAGACCAGCGGATATCACATGGTATTCTCATGAACATCAAGAGCATGAAGCGAAATGATCTGTCGTTATTTTTTGTGTCCATATGCACGATACCATTTAGAGACTGTTACATTATCTCGATTAAGGGAATCATTCATGTTTTGCCTCATTACCCTAATCTTCGACAGGCTTGGTCTATAAATAAATATGAATGGCAAATGTTGTTGTCATCTCCAAAAGAATAGATAGGGTTGGAATTTTGACGTAGAAAGTTTAGATAAATAGTTTTCCACCAAACATTTTTTTCAGGAATTTATTTTTTTTCATGTGTTTTAATACATTTTTTTAAGATTTTGAAATATTTGGCATTCCCCCAATTCACCAACATTTTTTTACGATTTTTGTTTCACCAAAAATTGTTTTTAATATTTATCTTACAATATACTTTAGTGAAGGGTATATAAGATTTGGCATAGCCTCTTCACTTACTAACTCTTTATTCGTTCAAATAATCAAGGAAATTCTAAAAATAATAAAAAAAAATTTTGAACTTGTATTCTATTAAAATATAACTAAAATAACTGATAATCTTACTCATGTCCCAATCTAATGGTTTAATACATTATAATATACGAGGCCTGTTCAATAAGTTCTTGACCTTTTGAATGAAACACAGGTTTTTGGATAAAAAATCATTTTATTTTTCAACAAAGTCTCGTTTAAGCTCTATACACTTTGTCCAACGTTTCTCCCTTTAATTTTATCCTTTCCAAAAAATAAGATTTATCTAGTTCTTCGAAATAGGTATTTGGAGTGAGATGATTTCATCGTTGTTGTCAAATGTCTTTTCGCCAAGCCTATTCTTCAGGTTTGGAAACAAGAAATTGTAACTCAGGACTAAATCCGGAGAATAGGGTGGATGAGGGAGCAATTCGTGGCATAATTCATGGATTTGTGAAATGGGAACTGCATTTGTGGGCAAACGCGGTACCCATCTTCCGAAAGCTTTTTCATACCCAAGTGTTCATTCAATATATAAACCACTGAACCATGCGAGCTGCACTTGGCTTCCACAATTTCTCGCACTTTCAATCTCCGATCGGCTAACAATACATCTTTAATTTTTTCAGCTGGACGTCCAGATATTTCGGTATCTTCCGTGCTTGTACAGCCACAACAAAGTTCAGTAAATCACTTTTATACCATTGCAATTGATAATGCAGAGTTCCCATAGCATTTATCAAACTTAGCCTTGGTTTGAGTGATGATTTTTTGCCGCAAAAAATAATGCACGAAATTCACTATTTTCCAATTTCTCCTCAAGTCTCGAGGTAGTCTGCTAGCAATGGCTGCCAAACACTAACTAAATGACACAGCTTGTTTAAATTTTGACAGAATTCAACTGGTATATGCCTGTTATTAGCAGCAGTGTTGGGAAATTCAAAAGACTTTGCATTTGAGTTGAAGCTTCAAAATTTATCACCATGAGTGGCAAGTATATATAAGTTTGTGATTTCGTTTGTAATTTCTACATTTTTCATTTGCGTCCACACAAAGTATATATATTTGATCTATATCTAGATTACTAAGTCATTAATATAGACAATATGGATACTAGGGTGATCGGCCCGGTTTTTAATAACCGTTTATAAACGGTTTGTTTGGTTTAGTCGGTTTCGGTTTTTTTGAAAAACTCACATTTAGAATATCGAAGAAACCGGGTTTTTCTCCTCGAATAGCCAATTTTTTTCAAAAAGGGTGTTTTTATGAGTTTTAGTGTAATGAAAACTTAAAAAAAATAATCAAAATCCAAAAAACTTTTTTAAAACAAATACTCCCATTTTAGACAAATGTCACAAGCAATATGGAAAGCTTAAAAACTTACTTAATGCTTTGTTAACTATATGTGCTACAAGTACACTGAGTGAAAGATCATTTTCAATGTCTGGCTTTATAAAAACAATAGAATTCCACGAGAATGACTACCACGACTGAAAAAACAAAAACCCTTGAAACTTTTTATCAAGATGGTTTGAATAGGAGAAAACACTAAAATGTTACAATTTAAAAGCATTTAGAGCTTATTACAACATTTTAAGTGCAAAAATAATAGTTTAAAGTGACTATATTTAATTTTTTTAATTTAATTGGTATGTTTTAAGCTAAGATTGTGGCAAAAACTAAGCTCCCAATTAGCATGTAGTATGAAATGAATTTGACTTTGATTGTTTTTTTGCTATCATCAAATTGTTTATTGTACCGAATATATATTTTTTTTTTTTTCAGTTTTTTTATACGTATATTTACAGAATATATATTGTTTTACTATGAGAGAAAAATCTGTTACGTACGGTATGTCACGTACGATACTCAATTTTGTTTATTATAAAATCATCCAAAGATTATTTTTATTTCAATAATACGGTTTATTGTATACGGTTTAATTCGCAAATTATCGCATATTTCTACATGTACCTCAAAATAACTTCCGTTTTATGTCACGTACGATATACCCTTGTTTCGCTCGATATTTAGGACAACAATGTTTCGAAAGGACTTATTATTTTTTTTGAAATATAGTATCCTCTGAATGGAACATAAAGACCAAATTATTTTTCAGATACTCTTATATGTGCAAAATCTATTCCACTCTATAGCCGTACAAATGTCACGTACGATGACATGGAATTGCCCATATTGGAGTCCAAAGTATTAAAATTGTGTTTCTTTCCTAAGAGATTATTTGAAAAGATATAATCAAAATTAGAATTAAAAAGTATTTAAGCGTTTGTTTTAATAATTAAGTAAAAGTGGTCGAAATTCGACCACGCTTAAATACTTTTTAATTCGCTTTTTACCATTTTTATAGAAAGAATTTTGAAAAAAATTTAATATTGTGCATATCTAGAGAAAAGGACCTTTTAAACCATATATGTTTCATCAATGTTGGTTGACAATACATACTTTAAAATGTAGCACAAAAAAACGTGTGGCCTATTTTTATTGTTACCTTAATATAGAAAAGCCCTAACTCGTTTAAGTCGAGATTTTTTGCTAAATTTCATATATGAGATAACCATTTATCGAAATTCTGGGCTTATAAAAAAAAAAATACGAGTTAGAGCCTTTCTATATTAAGGTAATGATATCGCTCATTTGCTGCAACAACGACATAACTCAAAATCCGTGTGTTTTGAACTGAGTAATACGAAATATGCGCCGTTCAATAGTCTTTCATACAGTTTTATCAGTTTTCAAAAAAGTCAATAATTTTTTCCGTGAGATTGTTTTTTTTGTTGTAAACGTCAAAATCAAAATTCATGTTTTCTCGTATATTTGACAAGAACAAATTTGGGTTAAATACAGATTGGAAGGATATTAACATCTACTATTCAAATCAGGTTTTATTTCTAAAATCTCATGATTTGTTGAAAATTTATTTAAGAAAGAGTCAAATGTCACAAAACATTCAAAGCCGTTTTTCTCGAAACGACTTTTTTTGAATTATGACGTTGTTGCAGCAAATGAGCGAAATATGAGATTATTTTAATAAATACAATTTTTTTCTTCTTATTTTTAAGCGTTTTAATATTTTGCAAAATAAACCGGTTAACCGGTTATTATTGAAAAAACGAAACCGGTTAATATTAAATTTAAATTTTTCAAAGAAACCGAAAACCGGTTTCTAAAAAATGTCGTAGAATCGAAAACCTTTTATTACAACGACGTATATAACGCCATAGTATGTCGCTCATACAATGGGTCAAAATTTACCCGAGTTTTTTTTTTCAACAAATTTTTTTTTTTTTTCACAAAATTTTTTTTAAATAATTTTTAAGAAAAACTTATAAATTAAAAAAAAAAAAAATTGAAAACAATTCAAATTGAAAAATAAAAGTTAAAAAAAAATGTAGTTTACCAAAAAATATTTTAAATTTTAAATTATAATTTGGTGAAGGGTATATAAGATTCGCCATAGCCGAATATAGCTCTCATCTTTCGGTACCGAGATATAAGTTTTTAAACTTTATAACTGTAAATTTTAGACAATTACCGAATTGTGTTTGGTGATAACCTATAAAAATATAAATGAACTAAATTCAAAAATCAAATATTTTTCAGATTATTTCTCTCATATTTGACTGCCGTTAGCGGATATAAGAAGCTATTGTAGACAAATGTAATGATGGGATTCTATACAGAAAAGTGCTACCTTTCCGATGATATAAGGAAGTGGTAAAGTCAATATATTATTAACATATTTGGTCATTCCTATGATGAATACTCTATATGTTAATAGAAACAGCCTTTTCCCCTAACCATTAAACATTTATTTGTCGCTGGCTGCTTTAGTTAAGGCTTAAATATTTTCTTTTAGCTTTAGATAATACAAAAACCTGTACAACTAATAATCATTAACAATTAAGATAATTTGTTGGCATTAATATTGCTTGAATTTGCAATTCGTTTATACATATTTTTTCTACTCTCCAGATTGGCTTTTTTGTAAGTATTTCTTTTTTTTTTCAAAAAAGCATGTAATACAACTTTTGATTGGGAATTACTACTTCAGCTCCTAATCTCATTGATTGGTTGGTTTGTAGTTTTTTTCAATTTTGCATTTCGTATGACAAAACTACTTGTTGTATTTTATAATTATGCCAAGTTAAGTTTGTGTTATTTGAAAGCTATAAAAAGTACATTTTAATGATACTTTTAGTTTTTGCTTTGTTTTTTTTTCATAGTCATATTTCTTGGAGTGTGGCTTAAAGGAATGAGGGAAGGGGCAGGCTGAAGAGGCAGACAGTAGAGTGTCTGTTTGAGTGTTTCAAAACTGGCGACTTTTGCAATACATATGTATATGTATGTCTGTAAAAGGTATTGGGGTAAACAAAACTACTTAATAATCTTGCTAATATTGTATTATAGTCGTATACAATACTTTTTCCTCTATGATATGACTACGAGTATTATAAACTTAATGGACAAGTGGTATTGTTAATGTGACACATTGATTGACATTTAGCTATTTTTTGTTGAATGAAATTATTATTTGAAATAATGAAAAAATCTTAATTGCACCCACTTTAAATGAAATTTATGTGATTTCTTTGTAGCTGAGTTTTCATAAAAATCACTTTTAAGTTATTAAAGTGAATTTATTTAAATGTTTATGAATAATTTTGTAAAAGAATTTGTGGAGTTTTATGAAACTATTTAACCCAATTGTTTAAGTATTAAACAAAAAAAAATCACAATACCACATTCGTGATTAAAAACTTAACAAACAAAAATTGCGTTGAATTTTTTATTTTTTATTAATTTTTTGCTTTTTGACAAGAAATAAATGTCGATGGTGTAGAAATCAATCTGTATGCAAATTGTTTTCAATACAAAATAACCAACTACAACAAGATATTGATCTTTGCCGACATAAAATGTTAGACACAAAATTTTAAACAATTTTTAAACGCCCTGATTTCCCCCCACTTGACAAATGTAAATAATGAAAGACAAAAATGCTTGATTTTGATTTTTTTTCTTGATATTAAATATTTCTATTAAAAGCTTCGACATACAAAAAGTAACAAAAAGCGGCACTTAAGGCTAAAAAAAATATCTAATGTTTTTTAAGTAATTTTTTGTTATAGAAAAAGACAATAAAAAAAATGTTAAAATGCGTTTGACAAAAGAGCGACTTAGACAAGCGCACGCAAAGTACTCGAAAGCATGTTACAATAAACTTCAAACGTGTGAGCATTTATGGTTAATTGAATATTGTTTAAATACAAAACTATTATTACAAACATAATAATGTTAAAGAAAAAATTATATCATAGATTAAATATCAATAATAATAATAACAACAATAACAAAAGCAACAAAAGTTATTCAAACTTAAAGAAATTTTACACGATGATCCCCACAAATCCCCACACAAAAACTTGTCTACTCATGCTAAAACCAAAGAAAGACAGACAGACAGTCGAAAGCAATCTTAATGGCAGGACAGACCTTCCACAAAACGTTGCTCATTCTTTTACGAGTACTCTCTACTACTTACTAAGAGATAACAGACATTTAGGCGTTTTCTTATGAATATTGTTCAGTTATAATCTCGAGAAAAAAAAGAGTTAAGTGCAAAATTCTACTTTAAGCCAAATTATTCAAAAAGCCAGTCAGAACAGAAAGAAAAAAGAACACAGATCTTCTAAAGTGTTAAGAATTCAATTTAAAACAACATTTTTGTTGTTGTTTGCTTTTTTGAACAATGCCGCCCATATTGTTGAGAAAAATATGGTGACGATGATGTTTATGATGATTAAGATGACGATAAAAATTGTTTTTAAACTCTATAAAGGAGTTTTTACCCAGAAATCGAAATCAAAGACGAAGAACAGAATAAAAAAACGTAGAAAATACCTTAAGGTTATAGAACAAAAACACCACATAATTTGGTTGTTAAGTGAATGTCTGTTTGGGTTTTATAGTAAATTCTGTCATATTTGTACCTAAAAATATGTATAAAAGTATTAAGAAATTTATTTATGTGGCTTTTAGATACATAAGTACATACTTCTATGTACAATTTCAACGACATCTATAACAGCATACCGATCAATCTTATCAATGTATTCTGTGTTTTAAATACAATGTTAATTCTTTTGGCTGTAAGAGATCTTTCAAAATACAGAAATACAGTGGGACAACTCAGATTCAATGTAGACTTACACGAAAGTAAATTTTACACAATTGAACCGACCGCAGTTGATTATTCCGCTTAATCTGAAACTTTTCAAATGTATTATGTATTTCCGAAACAATTTAAATATTTTAAGTCCGTGATTTTTTGAATTTCCCATCTCTTAACTAATCTGTCAGTTAACTCCTCACAACATGTGAACAAGCTGCGTCATATAGTTTGTGTTGGACAGCAGACTACGGCCTGACTTGAAGAGAAAATGGAAAAAAGTAAATTTCGTGTACTCATTAAGTATTATTTTTTGCGAAAAAAAAAACTATCACTCAAACCAAGGCTAAGCTTGATAAATTTTATGGGAACACAATTTCAATGGTAAAAAAGTGGTTTTACATACAAGCACCAACGTTTTATATCAGAATTTTTAAACATTTAAGTGGATAACGTATTCAAATATATAAGTACTAGCTTGACCCGGTGCGCTTCGCTACCCCTGTCGTAGTAATCGGCCACTTAAAATTTCAAAATAAAAAATAGTCTATTGATCGTTTCAAACATACAGGAATATACGGTAAATTTCAACAGGATAGGACTAATGTTTAAAGCTTAGCCTCCTATAAGGTATAAACAAATACGAATAAACAGAAAATTCCTAATTTTACCCGTTTTTACCCCCCTTTTGACTTTTAGAAAGGTACTTTCTAAATACGTATTTTTGTGACTATAGTGAGCTAAATTAAACATGTTTTCCTTTTAAACAAATTTTCAATGTTTAAAAACCTATTTTTCCAGTTTTTCCCCTTTTTTTCCCTATAAAGTCCAAGTAGTGAAAAAGGGTATAGCCATTGATGCTTCTAAATAACAGTCTATCTATGTTTCAATAAAATCGGTTCAGCCGTTTAGTATTTGTTTAGGAACTAAAAGTACCAATTTTACCGGTTTTCCCCCTGTTTATGTCTTTCTGGTCCAAGTATTGAAAAAAGTTATAGCCTATTGACGCTTCCAGGTAAGGGTCTATCTACGTTCCGAATTTCAATAAAATCGATTCAGCCATGTAGGCGTGATGCTCAAACAAACAAACAAAGACATTTATATATTTATATGGATACGAAAAGCTTAATTTATAAATTTGGAAAATTCTGCAAAATCCTTCTTTTATTTGTTATATACACAGAGAAAACAGATTCGTGATAGCAAACGAATTTGTTGCCAATCAAATGATTCTACCTAAGTGACCGAATTTTACAGTTGTGGCAACAAAATATTAAAAGGGGTAACAAAAGCTTGGTTCGTTCAACCGAAATTATTCTTTATCAACTGACTTTCTGTTGATGGAACCGGAAAATACTATAAGTGCAACCGAATCATTCGGTTCATGAGCTGCGTAGATCAAATCCAGTTTTATGAAAGCAAGAGTTTTTTATAGTTTTGTGAAGTAGATTGATTGTGTGTACATTTTATATAAATTTATAAGAAAAATAATTTTTTTGGACAAAGTTATGTGGGTAGTACCCAATTGGGTACAATGGCTTAATATGTATTATTTTTTTTTAAGAAAACGTCAAGTTTCTAATGCAACGTCTAAAACGTCAAGTTTCTAATGCAAATGTTTTAAAAACTAGATTTTTTTATTTTATTAGATCCGGACTGTAATAGGATGAATGTAAAGGTGTTGCTTAGGATATTGTAGTTCTAGTGTACCTGGTGAAATATAAGTATTTTGTGACAGTAATAGCGAAGATGATGTTGCACTTGAGCAGTTCCGACAGACAATAATGTCCTCAAGAATAACACCATGTGATATTCAAATGTCTTAAACTATTTTTTTGACAATGAGCTCAATATTATTTCAGACTTGAATGGGAAAAGGTTGTTAATTTAATCATTGAGGAAAATTGCATTTATACAACGCAAGCTAGTAAGCACAATTTATACTTCAACGCAGAAGATATGAAAATATTTTTGAGTATTTTGCATTACAGTGGATATCGCTCTTTTGCAACAGATAATATGTATTGGCAGCTCTGGTAGGATACTCGCATTCCAATTTTTTCCGAAATTATGTCACGAAACAGATTAAAAAAAAAATAAAACGTTTTATTTGTTTGGCTAATTTAGACGCTATTGACAAAATGGCCAAAGTGGCACCCTTATACAAATTACATTGGCTTCTGGTGTCGCAATTACTCCTGAATTTCCTAAAAGGATAAAAAATCCTCTACGATGCGGTGAATTCCATAATAAAATATGATGGTTGTCTGAACAATGCAATGTTACGTTATGTGTTGAAAAAGTAATGCTTTAAAAATGTTCACATATTATAAAAATAGCTTACACTTTACGCCATTGTACCCAATCGGGTACAGTCCCAAAAACACGGTTCCTAAAATTTTTGATTAAATTTTTTATGTTTTCTATGTTCTTTGACCATATTTTAGTTTAAATAAATAAATGAATTTTAAAATTTTTAATTTAAAATCGTCTTGGTTTTTAAAAGTAGATGATTGAGGTTCTAGCTCACCCAATGGGGTACAGTCCCAAAAACACGGTTCCTAAAATTTTTTATTACATTTTTTATGTTTTCTATGTTCCTTGACCGTATTTTAGTTTAAATAAATAAATGAATTTTAAAATTTTTAATTTAAAATGGTCTTGGTTTTTAAAAGTAGATGATTGAGGTTCTAGCTCACTTAAACACATTTCAGCCACTGTTTGAAATTTACAATTACAAAGTTTTAAAGTTTGTATCATAAACTAAATTTAAAAGCTTTTTCGCAACTTGAACTATTAGCTATTGCTCTTAATATCAATATACTAAAATTTGGTATAAAATCACAAATCTAGCTGGACAAAATAAAAAAAAAAATTTCTGGAATAATTCCTTCTGATCATTTAATCAGCTTCTCAATACAATAGGTAACTCTAATTCATGATTTGTTTTTTATACCCTACACATATTAGTCTATCACCTTAAAGTATATCGATCGACTCAGAATCACTTTCTGAGTCGATTAAACGATGTCCGTCTGTCCGTCCGTCCGTCTGGCTGGTTGTCCATGTAAACCTTGTGATAAAATTTGGTACATATAATTTTGTCTGCCCAAGGACCAAGCCTATTGAAACTGACTGAAATTGGTTCATTATTTCACATAGCTCCCATACAAATGGCCTACCGAAATTGGACTTTATTGGTCATAAATTTTTAATTTATATTGGTTTCTCTCCAAATAAATTTTATATATACCGAATTTATGTCACCAAATTTTATTATGATCGGTTCATAATTAGTCATAGCTCTCATATAAGGCCTGCTTCCGATAATCACTTTAACGAGCATAAATCTCCTTAAAATGTTGGTTTACACATAAAATGCAACATCAATATATTTCATATAGACATTAATCATACCACTTAATTTCTTGGTGATCGGTCCATAATTGGTCATAGCTCCCATATAAGGCCCACTTCCGAAAATCAATCACGAATATAAATTATTGAAATTTTGAAAGAAAAATGTTTTTGCTCATTTACTTAGTGTAGGGTATTATATGGTCGGGATTGACCGACCATACTTTCTTACTTGTTTTTTTTTTTGTTTTTAGCTCTGATTAGGAAAAAGTAAGCTTTAAAGTCAGTTGTTGTCAACACGTGCATTCGGATTTAAAATAGAAGCATATTTGTTGAGTGACTTTGGTTTATGATTATAAAGGCTACGGTGATTTTATTGTCATTATTTTTTTTTTATTATTATTACGGATTATTTCAAGGAAATATATTACAATTTTCATTTAATTATTTCCACTAAAAGTATTATAAAAACAATTTTTTATGAGAAGTTCAAAAAGTGCAAAAAATATAATATTTCCTTTTTTCAAGTAGAGTTAAAGCTGTTTATTCCGGATAGTTCCGGCGTTAAACTATATTCAGATTAATCTTTCAAGTGTTCTCTTAAAGGTAAATCAAAAACATCTTGCGCATTTTTGCGACCGCCATACATTTTTTTTCACTTTTCCAGTATGACCTCGAAAAAGAAAGTGCTAAAAATGAAATATTTTCTATTTTCAAGTGGAGTTAATCTATTTATTGCGGATAGTTCTGGTATAAAACCATATTTGGGTTAATCTTTCAAGCGTTCACTTTATTGTAAATCAAAAACATCTTGCGCCTTTTTACGACCGCCATACATTTTTTTCACTTTTCCACTATGACCTCCACTCTTTTACGAAGGAAAATTTTTGAAGAATGGCTAAAAACTCCCAAAATACATCGCAAAAAAAAGTTGAGTTTTTATAATCCTTTATATAATTGAACTCATTTTTCATTTAATTTATAATTTTGTCCAGTTATATTTGCGATCTACCACACTATGCATTGTAGACATTTGACAATTATAATCTGTTTTCTTTATAACAATTTTAAAATAGAGCCAGAACTTAAACAATAAATTGTCAGAATAAATTAAGACTGATTCTTGCAGAAGTCATTTCTATTGAATCTTAAATCGAAGTAAATTGAAGTCTACAAAATATTTATGCCAAGAAAGCATCATATGGGGGAAGTTTTGCTTTACTTCTTTAATTTTGTGAATGTGATCCATCGGTTGCAACGTGCGAGGGATGGTTTGTTCGGTTCAGAGGTGGTGATTTTGAAGATTGCCAGGCGAGCCAAAAAAGTTTGAAGACCAAGAATTGCAGACATTAATCCATGAAGATTGTTCGCAAACCAAACAAGAGCTTTCCAAATCACTGCGAGTTACTCAAGCAACAATTTCAAAACGTTTTCGAGCATTAGGAGTCATCCAAAAGCATGGAAATTGGGTACCATAAGAATTGAAGCAGTGAGACTTTGATAGATGATTTTGCATTTCCGAAATGCTGCTGGAACGCTATAAAAAAATAATTTTTAAACCTGGATCCATTACGATAACCCAAAGTGTAAGAGATCGTATGTGAAGCCCGGACAACCAGCTGAATCGACATCAAAACCAAATATCCATCGTGCTAAGGTAATAATTATCTATATTTGGTGGAAGCAAAAGTGTTTATCTGTTATGAGCTGCTGAAATCTGGCCAGACCATCACAAGGAACATGTACCAAACGCGAGCGTTAGCCCACTCCCAGAATATGTAGACAGACATGAAATCGTAATATTCCATCATGACAACGCTCGGCCACATGTTGCAACACCTGTTAAAAACTATTTAAAAAGAAGAAGTTCAGACTTTGCACTGCAACACTAGCTCCTGTCCCACTGTCAACAACTCTATGAAACATTTATATGTGCAAGTATCGTATACTTATTCAACTATACATTTGTATTACACTGTCTGTCACCTTAAGAAAAAACAAAAATGCCATTAAACTGATTTTCAATCATGTTTGTTTTATTCTTTCAGATTTCTGATGGTGTTCATGAATGTCAGGGACACAAAAACAAAAACTCCAAAAAATAAAGACCCACATTATTATCTAGCAAAAGTATCTAAACTATTATTAAGAAGGCATAAGTTAATTTGTCCGTCCAAATAAACATTTCTCTGCAGTCTCTCAATGTCCCTTTTTCCTCAAAAAAAAAAAAATCCAATAACGCTAAAAAGGTTTTTAATTTTAAAAGGTTTCCATCTAAATCAATTTAATTTGTATTTTTGTTTTATGCCACAAAACAAAGAAATCATTTTTGTTGATATCGTTGTAATCTAAATGTAACTATTAGATATAGTGTCTTTTTCGATTTGAAATTGAATAAAAAAAATACAGTCAACTTTAAATATAAGGGCGATTGTTTAAAAGATTTTCCTTAAAGCAGGTACATTAATTGTTTCTTTTTAAAACGAAATCTTCCATTTAATTTAACGATGTGTTGCTTTTGGTAGGCAGTAACGGATTATGGTTTTTCTTTTTCCTTTTCGTTTTTCTATTTTGATTTTCAAAATTTTTTAGTTTTATTTTTTTCACAACCAGACAAAAGTGCGTCTTTTTCTTTGAGTGATTTCAAAGAACTGGCAAATGTTTGGAAATTGTTTAATTTAAATGAAGTTATCGCCCGCAATTTTAATCTGTTTTATTGTTTCTATTTTTAAAGGTCAATGATTGACTTTTACTCATTAAAATCATCAATATACGGCCAGAGATTTGATTTTTGTTTATTGTAAATTTTGAAGTGTTCATTAAGTGAGTGTGTTCACTCACATGTTTGTAAGTTGTAAAGATACAGGTCTTTTTATTTGTCTGACCACCAACCACCATAATTTTTAGTTAAAATTTTCATCTTTTAAATGTTGATGATTTTTTGTTTTTTTTTTTTTTTGTACAATTGAAAGGGTCTTTTCCACCACCCTTATGGTTTTGTAGTTTAGATTGTTCTTTTGTAGTGAGTGTATTTCATGAAGATCGTTACATTTTAATTGCATGTTTCAGTTTCGAAACTGTCATTTTGTGATGACTGTTTGATTGATTTCTGTGGAAACTAATCAACGGGGGAGAATTGAAATCTTTTGTTTAGCCTCTATAGAAAATAATTTACACATTTGCAATTTTGTTTATATTGTAAGTTCAATTAAGATATTTTATAGAAATTGTAATTGGAGAAAGAAAACTATCACAATGGGAATTCATTGATTTAGCATGGAGTTTGGAGGTTTAAAATTGTAAAGAATATTATAATATTTTGGTTTATTAAAAAAACTTTCTAATAGAGATTTAAGATTACAGAAAATCCTTTTGTCAATAAAAACTTAAAAAAAAAAATTTTTTTTCTTTTTTTATGAACCAATCTTTTACAAAATGATCTTTTTTCTCCAAAAAATTATATATATATATTTTTTTTTTTATAAAAAAAGCTTTTTTATTTAATATTTTTAGGACAAAATTAGTAACTGAATTTTGAACCTGTTCTCTTAGCCCAAATAGGCTGAACTTTGGTATTCATGCATTCACCTGATTACAATGCTATATTCGGGGTTGTCATAGAATTCAATCATTGTCGGAATCAATGAAATCCAATGTATTTTTTGTTTAATTGATAAAGAATTTAATTCTAGATCTAATATAAAACCGATAAATTTCGATTTCAGGAGACCATTGTACTTTTTCTGTCGTTTACAAAACAGATTTCGACAACGATTGGATTCTATGACAATTCCGATTATGTTCGCAAATTCGAAATCAAATTCAAACTAATGTTCGATAATTGTTAAAATAATCTCTTAAATCAAAATATTTTTAGTATTATTTGAGGCCAATTTCATAATTTTTTTCAATTTCGAACTTAAAAATTTGAAAAAAAATTAAAACGTTCATGAATTTTAAAGAATTGTCAACATAGTATTAGAATATACGATTTTAAATATTTTTGAAAATTCGAATTAAAATAATAAAAAACATTTTTAACAAGTAAAAGAGCTATATTTTGTCATAAATTAAAAAAAATTTAAATTTTTTAAATATTTTTTTTTTTTAAAACAAAAAAAAGTTTTTTGTAAAAAAAAATTCGGGTTAAAAAATATTTTCCGCGATTTTGACCCATTGTAGGTCCAACTTACTATAGCCTAATATACATCATTGCAATGGACTTTGAAATATCTATCATTAGATATCCATATTGTCTATATTTATGACTTAGTAATCGAGATATATATCAAAAATAGGCCAAAAATAGAGGTTGTCTCGGAATTTTGCTTATATCTCCGTTACTTATGGACGGATTTTGCTGATTTTTAATAGGAAACTTCTCGAAAGCATGTCTGACAGAATTATTGCAGATTTGGATCCCTAAGATATCTGGGGTCTTCAGAAAATTGATTTCAACAGACAGACAGACGGATATGGCTTAATTATCAAATTGAAACCGAATACAGGCAAATTTCGGTGTAACGAACGATATGTTGTCAGGTCCATTCGTTAAATCGATAAATTCGATATATCGAGATTTATGTTTTGAATAAGTTTTAAGCGGTGTGACATTATGAGATATGACTAGAGTTTCTAAGCGGGAAAAAAATCCCGGGAATTCCCGGGAAATATTTTTTGGTAAATCCCGGGAAATTTTCTTCGGGATATTTCGGGAATTTTAAATAATTTTTTTGTAGTCTTTACTTTTTATTACAAAGCTGACTTTTGTTTTGATACCTAAAAATACAACTCTATGAACAATATTTTTGACATTTGTGTAGTAGTAAACAATATTAAAGAGTAATTACATATTTTTAAAGAAAGTTCACGCATTATTCTTGGAAGTCATGGAGCGTACGAGTAAAGCATGGAAATATTTCACTAAAACTACAGATTATGGGCAATGTACTCTTTGCCCAAAAAGACTGATATACAAAGGTGGAAGCACAAGTGGGTTACTTCGCCACTTGCGACAAGTGCACAATGTTACTTTGGAATCTGACGTAGAAGACGTTCCATTAGTGATTCCTACAACTTCATTGGGCGTAAAGAAATATTTTCAACCTATGCAATCTTTAGAGGAAATATTGTCAAGATTAGCTGCTGTAGACGGATTTTCTATTCACGCGATAACTGAAAGCTGGTTCATAAGACAGTCACTTAAACAATTGGGCCTAGATTTGCCAAAAAATCCAACTACAGTCAAAAACTTAATACTAAATTTTATGGAAAAAATTAATAAGCTAATTATTTTAGATATAGAATCTATTGTGAAAAAAAGTGGTAGATTTTCTGTTGTTTTTGATGAGTGGTCTAGTATTAAACAAAGGCGGTATCTAAATGTGTGTTTATATAGTTCCAATAACGAAATGTTCAACTTGGGTTTAGTATACATTCCAGGCAGATGTGGCGCAATTGAAATAAAAAATATAATTGAAAACCATTTGAAGACATACAATATAGACTTCAAAAAACATATTGTATGCACAATTTCCGACGGCCCTAATGTCATGAAATCATTTGTAAAAATCAGCCCCTTTCCCGGTATTTTCTGTCTTAATCATGCGATCCATTTAGCTGTAATAGACGTACTCTACAAAAAAAATGAAAATGAACTATCCGAAGAATCAGATAATTCGGACTATGACGAAGAAATTGAAGTTCCTTCTTATAGTATTGTGCCTAAATATTCTGAAGTTCTAAAAAATGTAAGAAAAATTATAAAAGTTTTTAAAATGAGCCCACTTAAAACAGCTTCCTTACAACAATATGCTAAATCAGAAATAGGAAAAGAAGTTCATTTGGTCTGCGATATAAGAACGCGTTGGAATTCAATTATATCTATGATTGAGAATTTTTTAAAGGCCAAAAATTGTATAAAGAAGTGTTTGATAGATTTCAATTTAATTAACATGTGGAAAGATGAACACATATCGATTTTAAACGACTTATACGAAGTTTTATACCCAATTAAAATAGCTGTTGAGGCCCTTGGTCGAAGAGATTGCAATTTACTGATTGCAGAAATTATACTTGGAACGCTTTATAAAGAATTAAAAAGTAAAAACAACATATTATCAACAAATTTGTTGACATCACTAAATTGTCGTATAAATGAAAGAAGAGATATTAAATTATATTCTTTACTAAAATTTTTAAAAAATCCAGATGATTATAAATCGGATTATTTTTCTTATTCAAATAAAACAACCCTATTTTTAACTGCTGATGAAATGTTCAAAAGACTTTTTGAAATGGAAAATCATAGTGACGATGAATCAGTACTATCAGATGATGAAACCTCAACATGCACATTTAAAGAACACCTTGAAAAGGCTATAACAAATTCAACATTAAATCCAAAGAAAAAAAAGAAGCCTGATAATGTACTTAAGAAAGAATTTGGTATATTTGAAATAACAGGAAATCGGACGACGAATTTAAAATATTTGTATGATGCACTGCTATCTGTGAGACCCACATCAATAGAGAGTGAACGAGTATTTTCTGTAGCAGGCAATATTGCAACGAAAATAAGAAATAGAACATCTGATGAACTTTTGAATGCTTTAATAATATTAAAATATTATTTTTTGAAAGGAAAATAGTTATATGCTATAAAATTTTACTGATCTCATTGCGGTATTATACACTGCCCTTTTTTAATATTATATTTTAAAATATATGAATTAATTAATTTATTTTTGTTATTTTTTTCTTTATTTATGTTTTTTGTTTTAAAATTGAATAAAATTGTTTATTTTTGTTTAAATGTGGATTTATTTATTAAAAGAAGTGTTTAAATTTTAGCTAATGTTTATGTTTTCAAATATAATTGAAATTCCCGGGAATTCCCGGGAATAAGAAATTTTATTTTTCATTTCCCGGGAGGCGAAAAAGTTCGGGAAATTAGAAACTCTAGATATGACTATCGTCTAAAAGCCTTCACTGAAATGGACTTCGGTTATAAAAATTATTCTACCTTTAAAAATATCCATTATTTCAAGGAAGATAATTTACAACATCACTTTTTTACGAAACAAGCGGCGTTTCCTTCCCTTTCAAAGAAGAAAAACTACTATGTTTCCACATTCACAACTGCAAACAAATATTGTTAGTCTATCGATAACTTTCTTCCTGAAGCACTAGATTCTCTACCGTGAACAAACGTTTTATATGGTATCATTTTTCAATAGATATCAGTTTTATTCGCATTGAGAATAACATCAGGATTTAGATTGTGCTCAACTATAATTGTATGCTAATTCTTAAAGAAGTCTTACGCCGTTTTTGTGGAATACAGATATCACTTGCATGAAATCCACCATTACAAAGCCGTTTTGTATTTATATGGCTCTAGATAGTAAAGCAATTAAATTAACTGGAATGTATTTTTACCTCTGGTCGAGTAATCAACAATTAAACTGTTTTTCTATAAGAGGATACACATCATTCTTTAGAGATACTTAGATGATTATTTGAGCCATTCTTGATAGATTAGTATAATTTTCAATGTAAAAAATTTGATCGTTTATTTAATTTTGTTTTATTTTTCTCAACATTTGTTAAATAGACTACAAAATTGTTAAAACGTTCGTTATATAAAGAAGTTAATGTTAAAAATGTGGTTGAACGTTATATCGGATTTTCGTTAAAGTTAGATTCGTTACCCCGGGATTTGTTTAACTATAAGAGAAAAATGTGTCACGTACTATATTAAGTTTTATTTATTATAAAACATCCAAAGATTATTTTTATTTAAATATGACGGATTGTATAGGAAAAATATTTGGTTTAGTGTAAGAAATTAAAAAAAAACATAACTCATCTCACGATTCGCAAATTTTCGCATATTTCTACATGTACCTCAAAATTACTTCCTTTTTATGTCACGTACGATATACCCTTATTTCGCTCGATATTTTGAACAACAATGTTTCAAAAGAAATATTATTTTTATACCCTTCACTTTCGTGAGAAGAGATTTTGTAACTTTTTTTTACCAAAAAATTTTTTGTTCATAATTTTTTTTTTTCACTTATAAATTTAAAAAAAATGTTTGAAAAAGATTAAAAAAAAAAAAATGTTTCAAAAAAAAAAATGTTTTTTCTTGAAAAAAATTATTATTTTCAAAATTTTGAAAAAAATATATATTTTGTAAAAAATATTTAAAATTTTTATTTTGAAGTATAATTTGGTTAAGGGAACATAAGATTCCGCACAGACGAATATAGCTCTCTTACTTGTTCTAAGATATATTACCCTCTGATTGAAACATCAAATTATTTTTCCGATACTCTTATTTTTGCAAAATCTTTAGGCGTACAAATGTCACATTCTAAAATTCGTCCGTCTGCTGAAGGCACGATAGGACCTCGACGGTAAGACCAATTTTTTCCAAATATTCTTTGTTAATTAGACATTTTTGGTATTGAAAATGGCAAAATCGGTCAAGACGAACCAGAGTTATGGGCCAAAATGTGAGACAACTTTTAAAATAGTTGATATTTTTCGAAAATATTTTGCTATTTTCCTTTAATAATTATAATCATTTTAATAATATCATGAAATTTTGCACACATTTTTCTTTTGATAAAAAAAACAAGATCTGTTGAAAATGGTAAGAATTGTTTCTACACGCAGAAAAAATTATGGTTGTACATTTTTACTGTAACCATTTAAAATTTTTTAACAATATTATAGTCACAGTAAATATTTATATAATTGTGGTAACAATAATATGGTTAATTTACGATTGACATGATTGTATCAACCATATATATGGTTGCAGTAAACATGTATATGTTTGTGACAACCACTTTTATGATGAATAATTTTATCATAATATGTTGTTCTCAGATTATGATATCCATAAGCCGAGAGTAACATAATATGGTAAGTCCTTCATCATATTAATAGTTCTCACAAACATATACTTGTTTACTGTAACCATATATATGGTTGATACAATCATGTGAATCGTAAATTAACCATATTATTGTTACCACAATCATATGACATGGAATAGTTACTGTGACTATAATATTGTTAAAGTAGAATAAATATCTTTCGCACAAAAAATTTATTTTTTAAATTTCAAATAAAAACAAACATTATAATGCAATGACACTAGTTGAAATATCTTCAGTTTTTTTTCCATAATTCCCATTAATAGTTTCATCACAAACAGTCAAGTGTATGCACTGAACCAAAGGAAAATCTTTCCAATAAATTTCCCTATAACCACGAAACTAAAGCCCCAAAGAACCTCTTATCGTTTAACATTCACTTCATTTATAGCACTTCAATATGATTTTGTAAATTACTTGCTTATCACATGATGTATTGGAAATATTTAAAATTCCCATTAAAATAATCATAGACAAGCTCTTAAATTTTATTTCTTAAAACTTGATACGAAACAAAGTGAACAGAAGAAACCCCAACGAATAATTATAACAAAGAAAAAAGATCAAACGTTTAATCACAAACAATTTCATTGAACCGAAACCTATAGAAAATATTCCAAAAACCATTTGATAGCCCTGCTCTCACATACTTAATTTAGAAAACACATCAGAAAAAAAAAATAATGAGAAAATTATCAATAAAATGCATGCATATGGTTGTATAGATGTGATGGGGTCGGTCGGTCGGTTTCAAATCATATTTATTCGAGTGGCTCATTTCAATCATAAGAAAATTAGATTTTTCAACAATAACGTAAATTATTATGATTTAAATAATAACAACCAGCAATACAATAGTTTTTTTTTAAGTGATTCATATTCAAATCATAATTTTCTTTGTGTTTCAGTTTTATCTATACAGAGAGAGAGATAGAGAGTGTGTGAAGGAATTTGATTATTTTCATTTTTATTATTTTTTTTAATTTATTGATATGTTGCATTTAATTTTTGTTTAAATACTTACAAATTATTTCAATTTTATTTAAAACTAAAACAAGATTTTTTGTCATTGTTACTTAAATAAAAAGTTTTTAAGTTTGCTGCTGGCTGGCAAGTCTCTCTTGTTATTGTCTGAAACTTAATGATGGTATTTTTACGATCGCAATAATCGTTATGATTATTAGCTTAACGAGCCACATTATCATCTTCGGCAGCAGTAGTTGTGGTAGTAGCAGCTTGATGGTGGCGTTATTAATATTCATATTTTCAATATTGTAGTTTTCTTCTTTTCATCATCATTGTCATTATCGAGTCACTGTGTGGCTTAATGATGAAAGCAACATGTTGTCAACGCTTCGTATTTTTGTACATATTGCAATATAATTTTCTTTGGAATTTAATATTGTTTTGTAATTAACTGGCTTGTTAAGAAATTTAATGACTTTTATTCGGGATAAAGTATTTAAGTTGAGAAAGGAAATCTTTTAATAGATACTTTAAAACTTGTTAAACACTACACAATCTCTGATATTGAACGCCTTTCCTTCAGTGTATAGATTATGAAAATAGGTAATATATACACTCTGCAGTGCTTCAAACAAATTAAATTGAGAATTTTCACTGTCCCCGCTGCTAGAATTGTTGTATGGAGTGTAGAAATACTTTCTGATGCAAGGAGTTTAAGATACATATGTAAATATTTGTAAAGTCATTAGAAGTTCCAAATATTGCAATATTTGACCTTTGACATTCACGATTTAAGAGTTAACATTGTATGATTTTAATAAAACGTTCGGGGTGTATTTTGAATTATCTAGACTAAATTTTATATAGGTTTTATTTCAAATTCATAATATTGTTACGAATTTGCAATAGCGATTTGAATTTAACGGTCTGTAACGGCTGCCTGCAGCGATCATCATGCATTGTAGAAGATTCCCCAAAGAAGGCGTGTGTATAAATAGTGGCAGAGGTTGCAGTCATGATTGAGTTTATCATAGGCGCTGTTAGAGTTAACATCAACTGTCTTGTACATTTAAGTTTGTACATTATAAAGTGTGTGTGCATTTCTGCGAATTAATAAACGTGTATAGAGACACTTAATAACTATTTGAACTGTTGTTGTTGTACATTTAAATATGTAAAGAGTTGTTACAAATTTTAAACTACTAAACGGCTTTCATTTGCAATCAAAAGTATCCGGTTTATTTAAACGAAATAAACCAACGTTTTAAAAAGGTTAAAGGTAACAATATTAAAGAAATTTTTTGGCCACACTAGACAATAGGTTAACGTTATGCTACGAAGACAAAAACTCACATAAAAGTAAATACTGATACATTTAAAGTAATCATATGCTTTTGTTTGAATATTTATCAAAATGTGTTAATTTTTTTCTCTATCGTTAATTGCCAAGGAATTTTTAATAACTTTAACCCTCTAATCGGCAATACCGTTAAAATTATCCGATGAAGCCAATAATTTGTTTTCAAGTAGATATATTCAATAGAACCGCCTGTAGACGGTATTGTTGGTTTGCATGTAGTAAAACACCACAGGTAAACTTTGTATATAAACTAATTTTATTGAAAGAAGGGAACAAACAAAGTTAAAATACATATTATTTTCGATGGTGATAGTCCCAGAAAATTTTTTGAAACAACCGACTTAAGTGTCACTATATTCGGCTGTGCCGAATCTTATATACCCTTCACCAAATTATACTTTAAAATAAAATTTAAAAAAACATTTTTTTACTTTTTTTAACATTTTTTTTCGAAATTGTTTCTTTTTAAAAAAAAAAAAAATTTAAAATTTTTTTTTAATTTTTTAGTGAAAAAAAAATTATGACAAAAAAATTTTTTTTTGTGAAAAAAATCGGGTTAAAAAATATTTTTCTCCATTTTGACCCATTGTAGGCCCAATTTACTATAGCCTTATATACATCGTTGCAATGGACTTTGAAATATCTAACATTAGATATCCATATTGTCTATATTTATGACTTAGTAATCGAGATATAAATCAAAAATAGGCCAAAAATAGAGGTTGTCTCGGATTTTTGCTCATATTTCGTTATTTATGGACGGATTTTGCTGATTTTAAATAGGAAACTTCTCGAAAGCATGTCTGACAGAATTATTGAAGACAGACAGACAGACGGACATGACTTAATCGACTCTGGTATCTATAAGGATGCACACTATATATACTTTATAGGGTCGGAAAATAATATTGTGGAAATTACAAATGGAATGACTAACTTTTTTCTAAAAAAAAGTTTAAAAAAGTTATAGAGTTAAGTGGTATCACCAAGTCTGAATTATCTGATGAGACCATTTTTTGAAGGTCCACTGATTTTCAGTCCAAATGGTCACCAAAATGAACAAACTGAGTATAGGTTTGTACTACCCTCGAACGTATACTGTCCTGATCGTGTGTTTTTCCAAAAGTCTTCATTTGTTGCATAGTGTTGTTGAAAGCATTGGCCTCATCGGCCAAATGAATGCATTTGTAGAGACCATATCCACAAAATGGTAGATCAACCCAATTATAATATTGCGAATCTTAGCTCAAATGTGATATCGAACCAGGAGACCATCCACTGAGGCCAATGGATTTCGATATATTTCTTCTGCTTCCTATCATACCAAGGAACATTAGATTATTGTTCACCAGGATGGGTTCTTCTGAAACGTTATCCTTCTATAATACAATATTCACATCGACTCCATGAATTAAGGTCATGTACTCTACGCAAAATCATCCCTGCTCTTTGTTCATTGTGCTGTCGGTCGGCAAATCATGATCAATAAGAAATATGACAATATAGACTAATAGCTGCTTCCATATGTAAAAGTTATCAAAATACAGGATGTGATACACGAAATTACGATTCTCCAAACATTTAAGGTAAATCCAATGTCCGGTGTAACAGGTAAAATGATATTATCTCCGAACCCATTGTATATTTCAAAACGGTAGGCAAAACCGTTTGAATCACGAACAATTTGATACCCCTTTTAATGCGACTTATTGGGCATGTTTTTTTGGAGATGGCGTTTTGTCATTGGAACGTTAGTGTAATCAGCAACACTGTAATCGCTATCAATGCTGTCTAAAGCATTGTAACACATGTAAAATTCCCACTCAAAGTATACGCTTGTAAGCACATACAATTTTGTGAAAATGAGCAAATTGTGAATAAATTCGAAAATAATCAATCGATTTTTATAATCGATATCTAATTTTGTTCCTATTAAATGTGGCTTTGTGATAAAACAATAAATTTGAACAATTTCTGCAGTTTTCGATTTTTCATGAGTTTTTTAAAACAAAACAAATTGCAATTTTCACTTAAAAAATATATTTTTTGCTTCAATTTGTTATAATAACTCCGAAACTACGTAGCCGATTGAAACGCTATATATAAGCGGATTAAAGGTTATGTAAATCCAAACTTTTCTAAGTTTATTTTAATAACATTGGACTGAATCTTTTTCAGATATCATTAATTATGTGGAGAAACGTCTAAAAAAATTCACAATTCAAACAATTTTTACAAAAAAAAATTCTCCATAGAATTTAAAATTTGGACCATATTTGTAACCACAATACTTAAAAATTGTGTAGTGGTTTAAAAAGCCTCTAAAATTTTTTCGATTTTATTGCCCTGTGTTAGTTAATGCCAACATCTGTTATGTCCGTCCTTCTGTCTGTTTAAAATACGATAGAGCCCAAACGAATGGATCTAGCTAACTGAAATTTTCCACAAATTCTCCCTGTTAATATGGTTTTTTTGGTATTGAAAATGGACATTATAGGTCCATGATTTCACCTAGCCCCCATACAAATGTCCTCTCCGGAATACTGTTTGAGCAGTCATAAATATGTTCATTATGAGCCAATCCTCATACAATTTTCTATAAATTAGTTCTAAGTATTCTGGAATAATATTGTACAGTATTCGACCATAATTGACCCTACCCCCCATATAACCACTATAACAGACAAATTTGTTATTGCCACATATTGATGGTGGGTGTACAAGATTTGTATTTCTACATTCCATAAAAGAATTCTGGCAGGGACAACGTCCTATAGCTTAAATTTTCTTTTCGGTCATAAAATCTTTGAGCTTTCTAATACACTCCTTTACGTTTCCCAAATTTTAGTACAGTTTTAAATCATTTCATCTGACATCTCTGACGACATGTGTTATTTATGCCCTTATAAAATGAATCAGTCAGAAGCAAAATTTATTCTACGCTTAAAATTGTTTTAAATTTGCTTTGATTTACTTTAAATTCAGGTTTCTATTCAAATTAAAACAAAAAATTCAAAAAATGTTCTGCAAAACGAAAGAAAAAAAAAAAGAAATAATAAAAGTCAAAACAAATATTGAATTTATAATGAGCCTGATGAGATCTTAAGTTATTTTTAAAATTTCGAGTTCGTTTATCAAGCAACAAAATTGTTATTTTATTTAACTAACCCAAAAAATTAAAGAATACCTATTCAAATAATTATAATATTTAATTGTTTGCGTTAGTAACACTTTATAAATTTAAAACATTTCATTTATGGCATGAACAAAACTTATTTATCTAAAAAAGTTAACTCTAAATATCTGCATAAAACATCTATTTTTAGTCATCGAAACCAGTCTATTGGATTTTTAAACTTAAAAATAAAGGTTTCTTTTTGTTTAATTTAATTTATTTAGTTTTGTTTTGTTTATTTTTGTATCGCTCTCTATGGTCGTATTTTAATGTTTTTAAGTAATTTGTTTTACTCTGTCAATATAGATCATTTGTTTTATTGTTTAGTTTTATGACCATTTATTTGATCCAATAAAAAAAGGCCATAATTCTTCTCATTCGAAATCATGGTCAGTCATTCTCTATTGAGTGTTTGTGTGTGAGTATGGCGCACAGTAGCTTGATTGGCGATATAATTTGACAGTTTTCGTGTGTTTGTGTGATAAATAAAAAATGAAACTGAAGGAATTCAATAAAATAAAAATAAATAAATAAACAAATAATACGTTAATTTGTATTTAAATAATTTATAGCCCAAACCGTAAGCTAATAAATATAAATAAATATAAATAAATGAACAAAACCTCTGTAGTAGAGTAGTTTTACAAGACCATCATTTATTTTAGCGATAGATGTCAAAATTATGTCACTTTTCGTTAATTTTTTGAATGTGTTTATGTTTGTTTTTTTTTTTTCTTATACTAACGGTTTGATTGACAAGTTTGTAGTAAAAGTGTTTGTGGGTAAGGTCAGTTTTCAGCTTAGCTGTATACAAAAGTGGAATAATTTAAACTTATTTGAAAAAGCATATTAAAATTTATTGATGTAAATGACTCTTTAATCATAACAACGTAATTTTGTTTATCCAAATTCATAATTAATTGGAATCATTGAAAAAACATTCAACATTTGATGTTGACTTTAAAGAAATAACATGAAAGAGCCATTAAGGGTTAATTTCCATTTTTGTGCTATTATTATAAATACCAGACTTCATGTTATATTTTTCTTAAGCTCCATCAAAATCGGCCCAAAAATAAATAACATTTCGCTATCTTTAAATTAGAAATTTTAAATATTGAAAAATTTGACTTTTGACCTTCACGATTTAAGTTTTAGCATTTTCCAATTTTAGTAGAACTTTCGGAGTATATTAAGAAATATCTGGACTATAATATTCTGAATAGGTTTTACTTAAAATTCATAACAATAAGGAAATAGAGCTCTTTTGCCAAAAAAAGGCCAAGTAATTTGTTTTTCTCGAAAATTTCAAAATTTAAATCGCAGGTACGGAAAAGCTATAAGAGATATTTTCATATTTTTATTCCCTATTATATTCTAAATAAATCCCAATGAAATGATCGAAAAATTCTGAAATTTGTTTAACCAAATTTTAAAAAAATTGAAAATGGATTTTTGAAACTTTGAAAATATATATTATTTGGTCATACCTGCGAATACAAAAACTTATTTCTTCGATTGATTAAATTTTGTGAAATTTGATTGCCAATGAGATGTACTTAATATAGCACTCTATATTCCAATACGAAATTGAGCTTATTTTCGAAGCACAAGATAAAATCTTTATTTTCATTACAGAAGACATAATTTGTGTATTATTGTTCTGTTTAAATAAAATTTGTTTTCTCGCTTACAATCAATCATCTATTGTTTTTTAGATTAAAAGTTCTGAACAAAAATGCGTTTTTTTGATACATAACTCCTTAACTAACAGAGTGTCCAGCATAAACAATTTGTACAACTATAGAAGGGGTGGTTTTTGAGGTATAGGCCTTTGTATTTTATAACTCAATAATTGAACTTTGAACTTTTGAAAGAAATGTGATTTATTCATTAAATGTTAAAGGAAATTTCGTCGAAATAAAATTAAATTTATATTGTATATTGTATGGTTTAAAATTTATGTGCATTTGTGTGTGTATGCTTTTGTGAAATTTTAAAATTTTTTTAATTTTTAAGACGACAAACTTGTGGATCTGAAAGGATCTCGAGTCAAAAAGTCTATGATTTGATAATAATAACTGTAGCTCGCTTTATATTGATTTTCTTGCGAAAACAATAAAGCAAGTTGTTTTATTTTTTCTTTACTCACTTACACACTACAGTTTGTGTCGGCAAGAAACCAACCAATTGTAGTAGAGAATGTAAGAAAAGATAAAATCACTGTTTATTGTTGGTGTTTTGTTTAAGCTTTGATATTTTTACAAATAAAGCTTGAGTGTCTATAATTCTCATTCACTCTATAGTTTTATTTGTATAATATCTTTAGTTTTTCTAAAGCCTTTTGGGAAAAGGTTTCCTGATGATCTGGCCTAAGCAACCAGTGAAATGCGCATAGGAACTAGCATATCCCACAACAATAAATTTCAGTGAATTTATCAATAAAAATTGGAAATTTAGCATAAGAAGCTCTTACTAAAATATTAATTTTGTATTCCCGAATAACCTTTTAATGAATAACTGTAGTAGTTTTCGTTAAAATCGGATATGATAAAACCTACAAGAGGTGTTCCCTGTCTGCCTTGGGATGAATTCTCCCTGAGGTGATAATGGGTCATGGCAACATGATTTTTCATACAATTAGCTCCATTTTAGCTCTCTGAAGATAGTGTCTGATTGTTCTTTTCTTACTATCCCCTTAATTCCTCAGCCTGTCCTTAAGTTGTCTTAATTAAAAACTGTATGACTATGATAGTGGAAGTAATGTACGATTTAGGGACTCCCACTCGATAAAGATACCAATGTTTCTACGAATATTCCCTTTATATAACTTCCAGATTAGCATTATATCAGCCTGAAACACTTTAACTTTCCCGATTTCATCAGGAGCTGATTTTCTATTAGAATGTATAAGCTGTATGCCAGGACCGGGTTTAGAGTCAAAAATGATAACTAGATATTTCTCAAGATCTCTGTGTCCCAATTACTGACAATACCCAAAGCACCAATCATATTCTTCAACAGTCTCCATAGGATTATTACCACAACGCACAGTGGTTTAGAAACGTTTTTTTAATATATGGAGTGAGATAAAAATTCTTAACACTCGTTTTTCATTAAAACATTTAACCCAAGTATTATTTCTTTTTTTTATCAAGTTGCCATGTTTTAGTCAGTTATTATGTTTAATGTCAATTATATTCATTTGTTGTTAATCTGATTAAAATGAGTGACCAGAAGAAAGTGCGTACTAAAATTATTAAATATTTTCAACAAAACCCAACTTGGTCCTACAAAAAGTTGGCCAAGCATTCAAAGGTCTGGCGTCAAACTGTTTCCAATGTTATTAAACAGTATCGGGAGAACTTGTCCGTTGATAGAAACCTGGTTCAGGTAGAAAGAATAGTCCACATGATGTTTCTAAAGCCAAAAAAAAAAAAATAGAAAGCATTTTCAAAAGAGCTCCCAACACATCCGGTAGGAAAGCAGTCCGGTTAGCTCAGTGCTCGGACAATTTGGTACGAAAAGTTAAAACTAATGCAAGTTTAAAAACATACAAGGCTCAAAAAGTTCCTGACAGGAAAGCTGCTAAAAATTTAGAGGCCAAAAACAGAGCACGGAAATAGAAGTCAAGTTCTATACCAAAAAAAAATTTTTTGATGCATAATGGATGACGAAACGTATGTTCTGGCAGATTTTTCACAACTTTCTGCTCAAACATTTTATGTTGCTGATGCTCGAGGGAATGTTGAAGAAAAGTTTAGGACCCAAAAGCAGACAAAATTTCACAAAATGTTCTATGGTATGGCAAGCAATATGCAGTTGCGGCAAAAGTAGCCAATCGGGGCTCTATAAATACCGAAATTTACATCAAGGATGTTTACAAAAAAGGCTGCAGCCATTCAGAAGACTTCATAATGTGTCCACTTATTTTTGGCCTGACTTGGCATCCTGTCACTATGGTAAACAAGCCCTTGAGTGGTACAACAACAATAATGTGGTATTTGCCTGGAGCTGAGTCCAGTGGATAGATATTGGCCTCTTATTAAAAGAGAATTGAAGAGCACAAAAAAGGTGTCCAAATTTGTGGTAGATTTTAAACGGAGATGGACTAACTCTTCGAGAAAAGTGACAGAAATCACTATAAAAACGTTAATGGAAGGGTTTCCGAAAAAGATTCAAAATTTCATCACTAGGGATTAAAACTATAAAAATATTTTTTTTTTTTTTTTGTAAATTGTAATAATAATTTTAATTAAAAGTTACACGCATCCAAAGTTGGAACATGTAAAAAGGGCCGTATTTTTTTCGCTTTTTTTCCCAAAAATGTCCCTATATTTTTTTTCTTTTTAAGAAAAAAAATTTTCTTCAGGACTATTCAATTTTTATATGATCCGGAAAGAGAACTTAATGCAAAGGCATGTAACGTAAAATTTGGCTCACTTAAGCGATATGGTAACCACTTATCCAAACTTGGCCAATTTTAAAAAAAATTTTAGGTTTGTATAAAAAATTCATAAAAGAAAAACACCGATCTTCGAAAAAGCTCCATAGTTGTATAACCCTATACATACAAATTTTTTTTTACTATCACACGGTAAATAACGTCACAGTAGACACTTTTCTAAAAATACTTAGTTTTTAAAACACATTTTCCACGTTTTAAGAAACATGGTTGTGGTAAACATAATCTAAGAGCAACATATTATGATAATATTTATGTTTGTAGTCCAAACATATTATGATCATTATTAATATCATAAGATGTTCTGAAATAATCACATTATGGTATAAATCAATCATATTATGACCCAAAGTAATCATATTTATTAATGAAATTTATTTTTTAATATACAGAATTTTATTTTATAAGTTTTAGTTTTAAGGTACTAACTAAATTCTCAATTAAAATATTATGGATAAATTAACAGAAATTTATTGTTATTCGCTCAAGGAAAGTTAAAGATAATATACAAATTAAACAATAGAGCGAATGGGAATTACAGACACTTAAAATTTACTTGTAAAAATAACATAGCCAACACTCCCAAATGGTGGGAAAAAAGACTACTAAAAGTAAACATATTTTGTTTGCATCTTAAACATATTGAGACTACGCGTATAGAAACTTAACATTTAATGGTTGTAAATAATAATAATATGTTAACCTATATATCATTATTTAGTTGTTCGAAAAATAATTATGATTCGGTGAAAAATATTCATATTTATAATTGGGATGAAAATATAAACGTTTACAGTCACTAAAATATTGTTGAAATTAAATTAAAACGACAGTTATATGGTGACGACAACAATATATTGTTACAAAGAACTTAGTATAGTTGTCGTAACCATGTTTTTTCTCTGCGTGTAATTGCAAATAAAAAATATCAAAAATTAAAATGCCATTGATTTTAGAAAATTTGTATCTACATTAGCTCCAAATTTTGTTACGATATCTTTAACCGTATAATTTTATTGAAAATTAACATATTATCATTTTTGAGTTTGACGTCGGAAAAATTTATAAATATTTTTAGTTTTTCTAAACTAACAATCTTCAAGTCCTAGGGTTTTCACCAATATCAAATACTTACATAAAAAGCCTATACTTACTCTTCAGAAGCTCCACAAATTTTAACGTTTTTTCACACATTTTGCATGCCATATGCAATATGTTGCAATACCTGTTAAAAAGTATTAAAAATGAAGTGGTTGCGAAGTTTTTTTCACCCACTTTATAGTTCAGACCTTGCCCCTTCCGTCTACTATTTGTTTCGATCGATGCACAACTCTCTGGGATACACTTCACTTTTGGAACAGATTAGCCAATATTGGCTTGATTTCTTCTTAGCCTCAAAATATGAGCAGTTCTTCTGGATCGGAATTCATATGTTGTATGATGTATAATTGTGAATGTATTTTCTATTGTGCCTACCTTATATTGTTATATTGAAACTACGTTTACTTAAATGCTAAAAACTCAAAAACATTGTATTATCTTGCTCATTATAATTTCCGCCATTTAAAAGATAAACGTAATGCTGTTTTAATATGCCACCCTAAAACCGATCAATAAAACTAAATTTCATTAAAATTAACCGCAAAAGAGCAAATAAATATAAACTAAAATGAAAAAAAATCAAAAATAAAACTTACTAAACAGAGCACAATAACAATGCCACACAAAAATTATAATTAATTGGCAACACTTAAATTTCGATTATTCCTTTAATTACCAACCGAGTGTCCCCAGCTGTTTTGCATAAACAATAACAAACAAACTAAAAATTAAATACAATAAAGTATTCAACAAATAAAAAATAAGAAGAAATTTCCCATTGAAACGAATCCAATCAAACAACACTGGCAATAAATTCCAAAAACAGTGGGATTAAAAATCACACACTCACACACACACACTCTCTCAGTCAGTCAGTGTGAAACCAAAATAAAATTTATATGAAATAGTGCTAAATACAAAATATTACGCGATATTTGCTAAGATCACTGCAAATCATAAAATCAAAAATGCTCTTTGTACGATTAAGTATTTAAATGACGATACATTAAAGAGAGACTACTTATATACAAAATTTTAAACAAAATCGAAAACATGGAATCGTCACTTAAAAAACCAACGTAATACATTTAAATTAAGGCTCTCGGGTTATAAATAATAATTTTTGAATTGATTTTATTAACACAACAACAACAACAATAACACATACATACAGTCACATGAAACCATGCAACTTATAAAACGTATTCACTGAACCAAATACAATTTGATTTGAATATTTTATTCGAAATTCGAATTATAAAAAAACACACACACACACACCACACAAAATTGAGGCCCAACAAACACGATGTACGAGTATGAGCTTTGAGAAGGAAAAGAACGCAAATTTAACACAGCAGGATGTAAAATTTCAAAATCTGACCGCGTTTCTTTTTGTGTGTGAGTTGCGTGATGTAGTGTGATCGTCATGCGCCTGCTGTTAATCTCACTAGGTTGTGTTTTTCTTTCTTTTTTTTTCCATCTTTTGATTCAAGTGAAATATCTCCTCCGCTAGAACAACACCAACAACAATTTAGAACCAATACTTATTAGCTTAGCCTGGCTGAAGTCAGTCCGTCCGTCCGTCCGTCCGTCTGTCTTGACTAGCTGCTTGGCTGCTTGTGGTGTATGAATGAGAGTGTATCCTTTGATGTTTGATGTCATGTGGTGGTATCACTTGCAAATGTTTCGAGATTTGTTTTTATTATTTTTTTTTCTTTTTTGTATTTGCCTCAAAAATATTCTCGAGATTCATGCATTTATACTCTCGTATATTTAAATTTTATATTGCGATTTGATACGTTACTAAAAAATATTGAAGCGATAATGGATTTGAAGCAAATGAGCTTTTTAGTTTAGTCTTGAAAAAATAAATAATTTTTCGTTATTTAATTTTTTTTTTTGTACATATTTATTTTTTTTTTTTTTGTTATTTAAATAAACAACAAGTTAAAATAGCAAAAAAATCTTAATGTAACAGATTTAGTTGTTTGACCATGTAGTTTTATGTAAATTTCAGTTTGTATGCCAAGGAAGGTAAGAATTGTATAAATTTTTACTTTTGCCATAGAACATGACAATTTGCTGTTAAATTTCTTTAAAAATAAACTGATTTTCCTATAAAGATATTTTGTTAATTGTAGATATCGTTGAATTATGAATTGAATATGATGACTGTTATGTCCAATATCATGTTTTAAAATGATCGATTGAAAATATTACACTGTATCTCTACACCCAGAGAAAAACAGAGTTGTACATGTTAACTGTAACCATTTCAACATTTTTATAAGTTTTTTTAAACTAAATTATGGGCACTGTAACTGTGTATATGATTGTGGTAACCATAATATGGTAATGTTATCATACACATGATTATCGCAATCATATATATGATTTTAGTAAATAAATAAATGTCATTGACAATCATGTTCATGATGTATCATTATATCATAATATGTTGTTCTCAGATTATGATAACCATAATGTGGTCAATCCTTCATCATAGACATATACTTATTTACTACAATCATTTATATGATTGCTACCATCATGTGAATTCTAACCTAAAGTATTATGGTTACCTCAACCAAATAACTACTTACAGTGACAATAATATTGTTAAAAAGCTTGATAAAATGTTGAAATGGTTACAGTAAACATGAAGAACTATATGTTTTCTTTGCGTGTAGATCATATTCTATACAAAAACAAAACCGTATTTAAAACAAATAAAAGTAAGGAAACTCAAACCTATGTCAACATTTGAATTGGGTTTGAGAATCATTTCTGATATAAAATATTAAAGTAGTACGATTTCAAACATTTGAAAACTAGTTCAGAGCGTTTCTTGAACTAGTTTTTCCATTAAAATATTTAGTTCGAAATTGTCAAAATAGTAAGTTGTTTCAAGAAACATTAAGAAATTTTGGAAACTCCAATCTCTGACTTGACTTCCGTTAGGTTTGATAATTATGTTCGATATCAAATGTTAAAGCAATCATATTTGAAGCGTTGACGGAAATACTTAATGACAAACACACAATCAAAGCGATAATACTTAGAACTAGTTTTTCCATCAATGAGTTTCGTTCGAAATTGTCAGAGTGGGAAGTTGTTGTAAGAAACAGTTAAGGGATTTTTATTGTTTCTTTCGTCATATTACAGAAACAGTTTGAAAGACTTACATTTATCGTTTATTACACTCGATTTTAAATATGCCCAAATTATGAAATACAGGTTTTTGGATAAAAAATCATTTCATTTTTCATCATAGTTAGTATACTTTGAGCCCTATACATTTTTTCTATCGTTTTTCCAATTTTGGTATCCCTTCCAAAAAAATAAGATTTGTCGAGGTCATCAAAATACGTAGTTTTTTGTAAAATTATTGCATCGTTGGTGTCACTCTTTCCGCCGAACCATTTCTTCGATTTTGGAAACAATAAATAGTCACTCGAGGCTAAATACGGATAATAGATGGAAGAGGGAGCAATTCGTAGCCTTATTCATTGATTTTTTCCATGGAAACTATACATGTTTGCACCCGATTGTTGACAAATGCGGCAGCCATCTTGGGGAAAGCTCTCTCATACTCAAGTGATCATTCCAAATATAAACCACTGAGCCTCGTGAGATGCTTATGGCTTCCACAATCTCTCGCACTTTTAATCTTCGATCGGTCAGCACCATATCGTGCTTTTTTCAATTGTTTTGTCTGCAGTAACCTCAACTGGGTTTCCAAAACATTCGACTTCTTCCGTGCTTGTACGGCCACAACGAAATTCAGTAAAATACACGCAGAAAAAAAATATAGTTGTGCATGTTTACTGTAACCATTTCAACATTTTTATAACTTTTTTAATTGACGATTCACATGATTGTATCAACCATATATATGGTTACAGTAAACATGTATATGTTTGTGACAACCATTTATATGATGAAGGACATACCATAATATGTTGTTCTCGGCTTATGGATATTATAATCTGAGAACAACATATTATGATAAAAAATTCTCATATAAATGGTTGTCACAAACATATACATGTTTGCTGTAATCATATGTATGGTTGATACAATCATGTGAATTGTAAATTAACCATATTATTGTTACCACAACCATATAAATAGTTACTGTGACTATAATATTGTTAAAAATGTTGAAATGGTTACAGTACACATACACAAATGTTGAAATGGTTGCTGTAAACATGCACAACTATATTTTTTTCTGCGTGTACTTCTTTACCATTGAAATTGATGGAGCAGAAAAATGTTTTTTTCCACAAAAAAAAATAATGCTTAATGAGCGCACGCAATTCACTTGTTTCCTATTTCTCCTCAAGTGACGCAGCTTCTTCAAATTTTGACAGGAGTCAGTTAAAATGCGGGGAATTCAAAAAGTCACGGACGTATTGAACCGCCTTCATAGCACTGTCACTATGTTATTAAAGTGTGGAGTTCATTGTCACCTCCTAATAAAGTGATTTGTAACATCACTTGTAAACAAAACTGTGGTGACACGTTCTTGTTTATCAAGTAAATAGTCAGCTACATGTTCCAGGATATCAGTAAAAGTTAGTATACACACGAATTGATCCAATTTGTTATGGATACTTTAAGTTCGGGAAACATTTGGCACTTTTTGGTTGACGGTGTCCATACAAGGTCCCACAGAGAGGCCGAATTACTGCAATCGTGATCGAATGAGCTATCGTATCGAAAAATGATTTTGATATCGAAATTATAATAAAATGTTCTAAATGGCTTCCATGATATCGAATGCCATTATCTCAAATAATATAATTATTATTGTGTGTGACAACCATTTATATGATGAAGGACTTACCATATTATGTTGTTCTCGGCTTATGGATATTATAATCTGAGAACAACATATTATGATAATAAATTCATGTTTACTGTAACCATATATGGTTGATACAATCATGTGAATCGTAAATTAACCATATTATTGTTACCACAACCATATAAATAGTTACTGTGACTATAATATTGTTAAAAATGTTGAAATGGTAGTTTTACTCGATATCGAATGCTGTAATTCGGCCTCTGAATAGCGTCCGTCTGCTTGTTTCCGTTAATGCTGTGGCTTGAGACCAATGTTATCTCAAGATTTTCCCAATTGGAGTAAGAGTTAATTTCATTCTTACATTGTAAACACTTAGGGTTTTTTACATTGTAAACACTTGTATTTACAAAAATACAAGTTGGAGTTTTGTTACCAATCCTCTTCAACTATTTAGTACCCTTCGTGATAGCCAGTACCTCAGCCTGAAATACGTTATAATAATCTGGGATTTGGCCCAAGTTCGTTGAAGCCTATTCTCATTGGTCACCAATGTGTTAATCATCTGCATATAGATTGATTACTTGTTTCTACCTTACTATTGTTACATCAAGCTATTCATTACCTGCTGGTATTGTGGTGATGCAGTTAATGTTAAAAGTACCATTATTCTTTACAATTGGCTCATAATTTCACATTCACGATCGTATGATAAAATCTTCTGAGTACTTGTTGTATGTCAATAATTAAGCCTTAATATGAAGCAGATTTGACGTATCAACATCCTTAAAAAACTGTGTTTGGAATTTCAAAGAACACTATAAAAACAAACTTAATCAAAGAAATTGATTTATAACTCTAAAGAATTAAGTTTGGATCTTTAAAGTTGTGGCCCTTAAAATCGCCTCAAAAACGAAATTTCAATAAGTACAGTTCTTAATTCATCATTACTACTAGATCTTTAAAACCTCTTTCAAAAAAAATGAAGACAGGAGAAATTGATTAAAAACCTATGATAAACGAATTTAAATCAAATCCACAAAATCCAATTTGGAAAAAAATAAAAATAATTAATTCCCAAAGAACGATGACATAATCTAAGATCTATTTCAAATTGATGACAACAATTTAAATTCAAGCAAACAAAGAAGATATTTATCAAACCCAAAAAAGCTTCTAAATTCAAATATTTGAAATAAAGAAAGGCAAAAAACCCAAAAAAAAAGAAACAAAAAAAGACATTTATACCCAAGAATAAAAGCTAATTAGAAAAATATTTACAAAAGAAATTCGTTCTTACGAATTAACAACTGTTTAAAATACTCGTTTTAAACAAAGAAACCATTAAATAAAATTAAAAAAAACAAAAATTTCAAACTGTTTTTTAAATGAACCCTTAAGATCGAGATCAATAAAATAACAAACAAAATAATTGTTAGTTTCTAATTTGCTTTCTTCTATTGTTGTGTTATTTTCTTTTTCCTAACTTTAGAACAGTTTATTTATTAAATGAATTGTGGTTAGGAAATATAATTTATATTAAAAAATCTATAAAAATCATAAAATAGTGACATGAATTATGTTTTCAACACCTTGTAAGAGACCTGAATTTTAAATTTTCAAATACATTTTTAGCTTTCTTTCGTTATGGTAGCCCTTTTAAACAGGAACCTCAACCGCCACCACCCATAAGCAATTTAAATCAAAACTTAATTACCATTAAAACTGCATAAAAATCATTATAATTCACTAAACCAAGTACAAGGAAATGAACGTTTTTTTTTTTTTTGTTTTTTTGTTTATTTTGATTTTCAAAAGAAATCCAAAAATATAAAGGAAAAAACATCATAAATTAGTTTTATTGCTTTCGAGACATTCATACCCGATTTAAACTGACTGACTGACGGACGGACGACTGTTGCAGCAGCAGTCGAAACAAAAAGGTTTAACGCTTGACATCAACTGTTGCATACTTAAGAGGATCAAGAATTAATTTAAGACCTTAAATAATGTAAGAATTAAAAGTAAAACAGAGAAAACTGAATTTTAATTTCAAATTGCTTGCTACACAAACAATAAATGAAAACTGCAGTTTTTACACGTTACCTTAGTGTGCACAGGTATAATTAATTTAATATTCTGTTTGTAACACGTTTATCTAGATACTCGTACTTACTTAGATTGGAAATTATCTAAGGAATGTTTTGTAAATCTTTGTGGTCGTGTGTTTGTTTGGTAAATCATTTGAGGGAGTGTGTACAAAAATGCAACTAATGTTAGGAATTTGTAAAATTTGTTGTATTTCATAAGATTTCGGTAACATGATAACGACTGATTTTTGTTGAAAGATATATTCCATGACCTTAACGGTCTAAAATTTTGCAATAGTCAGAATTTGTCCATAGAGTATTGAACACATTCAATGTAAATCAGAACAGTGCAGAAATTATGTATTAAATTCAGTATAGAACAGCTCTTCAATAGAAAATTATTGAATTAAAGTGGAGAATTTTCATAGAAAATTTGAAATTCAACAAGGATTGATACTCGTAATTATAATTGTAACCATTAGTTATAATAGATCTTTAAATGACCGTTAGAAAATTTTGTGATCGATTCTGCCAACTTGATAAATATTTGACGCTCTTAAGCTTTTAAAACCCTAGTCCGCTCAATATACGTTCATAGCGATTTCCAATTTGAATTCCCAAGATTTTAATAGTTTGACATTGTGTTCATTTAAACGTCTCCAATTCGACTAAATACAGGATATTGGCAAAGGTAATATTCCTGCTTATCGTCCTCTTCCTCACACGCTCGATTGTATTTCGGATAGACCAATACGAGCCTTCAACTCTATATGTCCAGTAGACACATTAACTAGCCTTGAGAGTGTTGATTTATTGAGATTCAGAATCTCCTTTGTTCTCTTTGGGTTTCTCTCATAAAATGTTGCTCGTTCTGCAGAGTTCTGCTAGGTTCTAAAATGATCGTTATGCCTTTAGTTCATTCTTAAACTTTGGGAAGGTCTTGTGCATTTTCCATGATGATAGTATCCATACATGAACCCATGCTGTTTAGCTTGTCTTTTTTCTCGTTTTAGATAATGCCATGGTGGCTTGAGATCCATATCATATCAAGATTTTCACAATTTAAGCAAGACATTGAACACTATCGTTCCTTAGGTGTTTAATAACTATCCGTCTATCCGTAAAAATACAAGTTGGACTTTTATAAAGCCTCTGCAACACTTTAATACCCATAGTAGCCATTATCTCAGCCTGAAAAACGGTATAATAATAAGGATTTGGGATAAGTTCATTTAAGCCCATTCCCATCTGGTCATTAATTTTATAACCATTTGTATATAGTTCCTTGGTTATTCTTATTTTTGTTTTTATTTGTTACCTTCTGGAAATGCCGTTAATATTGACATATTTGGTTTGAATTCGGTCACATCCTTCAGTTTAATACTACTCTCTGCTAAGATATTTTTTATCCTTTGGTGTCCGGCTTTATGGTCATACAGATTGAACTTACGAGCTCACTATCCGTGACATTAGGTGTTTCCTAATTAAGACAGTGTAAACGACTTAAGAGTTTTTCATAACTCTCAAGAGTCCTACTTCAAAAATCTCATTATGGAGGTGCGGATTCAGGTCAACCATTTGGGGCGGGGGGTAAATAAATTAAAATTTATTTTTCTCATTTTTATATTAAAACTTTTCGGTTTTGGGGAGGAAATTTCCTTTTTCCACCGCCCTGGATCCGCGTTTGGGCTAGTGATATTATGTCGAGTTCTTTTTGGATGGTGTAAACCCAATATTTACCACAAATTTAAAGTTTCTGAATACCGCGTTTATAGATCACTGAACATGTTGTGTTAGACATAGCACAGGGTTAATAAAGCTACGGTGGTTTATTGAACTTATCGTAAGAAGTTCGGTGTAAATTAGCTTTTCAGATCTAATATTTTTACTGCAATAACCCAGCAAACACAGAGGTTTGACCTCAAATTGAAAATGATTTGAAATTAAAGCCTTTCTCAAAACTAAACGTTTGAGAATCATTTCATTGTATTTGAAAATTATGGCAATAATTAGGGGTATTTTTTCATATGTTCTTTAAAATTAGAAATTACATTTAATATCAAGTAAAAAAAACATAATTTTTCCAACTTTTGAGTTTGTATTTGCTAATAATAAGCCTGGATATGTATGTTTTTTGGATACTATAAAAACTTTGCTAATATGTTATTTTGAGGGAGAAGTATTAATATTTCTTTTTCAATAATTGGGTATTTTATATGGATTATAAGGTTCCTTGAATCCCATACGAAGGGCATGGATAATGTTTACATCGATTTGAATTTAGAGAAATTATGCTTGTTGAATTATGAATATTTTGTCTTGTATCCCTTAAATCTCAGATTGGAGTTTCTTATATTAAAAAGGGTTTTTTTATAGAGGCGGAGATGTAAAAGTGTTTCGACAATGGCTTGAGGATTATCATCGCTCCAAATATTATTGTGTTATTGACAAAAAGTATGCTTCATCACCGAAAAAAATTTTGTGAATCTTCAATTTCTGTAACAGTTGTATCTTTTAAGCATATCAACACAAGTTTAATTGTGTTGATGACGAATTGACACATTTGGATCATCATCAGCAGAAAGCTGCATACCATCAATCGCTTTTTTAAAACGCACTGTACGACGTATTTCGGGATGCATATTATCGATCCATAATGCCCAATGAGTTTGTTTGAATTTGAACAATTTGAACAATTCGCAAACGTTGCTCTGGCGTGAGTCTGTTCAGCTAACCTCAAAACATCCGAGAACTGTCAAATCAGCTACTTATAGTTATAGATAGATATTGTTACGAATTTGAAATAACGATTTGAATTTAACGCTCTGTAACGACTGCCTGCAGCGATCATCATGTTTATAAACACATCCATCAGTAGAAGCTTCTACTTATGAACAATGTTGATAGCATGCGGTTATTAACATTGTTTGTAAGTATGGCAACACTTACCCCCATATGCATAAACGGTTTATAAATTTATCAAAGGTTTATAAAACAAATTTTGTATGGAAATATTGTTTGATAAACCTTTGATAAATTTATTAACTGTTTGTGCATATGGGGGTTAGTGTTTAAACTGCTGACATTGACATCGAAAGCTCTAAAATTAGAACATACTAGTTTGTTCGTTAAGAGCATTGTAGAAGTTTCCCGAAAGATGGCGTGTGTATAAATAGTGGCAGAGGTTGCAGTCGTGAATTGAGTTTATCAAAGGCGCTGTTAGAGTTAGCATCAACTGGCTTGTACATTTAAGTTTGTACATTATAAAGTGTGTGTGCATTTCTGCGAATTGATAAAAGTGTATAAAGACACTAAGTGTCTATTTGAACTGTTGTTGTTGTACATTTTAAATAAAGCTTTTATTTGCAATCAAAAGTATCCGGTTTATTTAAAGGAAATAAACCAAAAATTATTGTTTTGGAAATTGCCTTATACATAATATAATAAAAACCTTGTTTACCAGTTCTAAATTTTGAAGTTTTCTGCTGGAATTAGTTCCCTGTGTAAGCCATGAATGACCTGGCGAATGAGCCCCTGAAGAAATTATATATGTAAATATATAATTTTTTTTTCAAACTTCCAATTAATTTTTTAAAACAATTATTGTTCCTTATTGACCACTATTATTGATGTTCTAACACCAATCAATATATTTTTTAAAACACTAAAATTAAAACAGATAGCACAACAATCTTATACACCAAAATATTTTTCGGAATTTCAGAAAAACAATTAATCACATCTGTCTCTGATCATATGTAAAATGAAGCTGTCAAACTTTGAGGTATGGTACATGATTGTTAAATGAAGGCAAAATTTGTTTATGTAACAAAAACGCTTACTCTGCTTTCAAGTTAATCGGTGTTGGCGAATGGTCCCCCCCTTCTACCGAACTGATAAACTTTTAAAAGATTACAGTAATATTACTTGATTTGTATAGTTCTAGCACAATTTGGATGAACAGTTCTAAAAACATCCAAAACTCCTTCACATTATAGGGTTAACACGAACAACAAAAACTTCACTTCTTCGATTTTCTTCTTGTGTAGTTCTCAAGCTGCCATTTGTATTGTAGTAAGTAGTTGATTGCTTTTGTTGTTAGTGCTGTAGTACGTATGGGTTTTTAAGTTGCATATAGTCATTCGCTTAAGTACCTGTTAGTAATATTTCATTATGTGTTGAGCATTTTAAATTCAATCGTTTTTTATTTTTAATTTTTTTTTTTTTTTTGTTAAACAAATTAGAAATTCAAAATTCTTTAAGCACAACAAACTACAAGAAACTCCAAAAAAAAGGTTGCTTGAATTTTCCATACAAACTACAAAACAAACAAAAAAATGCATTTTACGCATTGAAACAAACATTCATACATGAACACATACATACTTGTACGTCTGATTGTCTGCCTTGTATCCGATAGAACCATATACGAGCTAAACAAATAAACCAACGAATGAACCGATCAATAATTTAACCAAAAAAAAAAGAAAAAACTGAAGTCTACTGCTGCTTTTACTAATGTCGAGGAGTCAAGTCAAGTCGAATCGAGTGGAGTCTTTGTCGTTTGTACTGACTGCACGCATTCAGTCAGTCACAAATGTCAGTTGTGGGGCTTGGTTTTTCTTCGTAGTTTTCTTTTATTGTAATTTTTTTGTTGTTTTGTGTTGTAAACAGTCAAATGTAAGGTTTGTTTTTTTTCTTCTCTTGGCCAGTGTTTTTTATTTTTATTCTCAAAGTCGCTGTCCCCAGTAAAACTTCAATAAATATTGTTTTTAAATTTTGTTGTTCTTTTTGTTTTTAGCCAAGTTGACCGACCATATGCAGCTTAATAATACTTTAGTTGGCGTTTTGATTTTTTTATTATTTTTTTTTTTTTTTTTTCTGTGTTGTCTGTTACGTTTTTTGGTTTAATAATTAAAATTAATCACTATTGCTCGCCATAGCGCACAAAGCTTGGGAATTTTTAAATTTACTTTGTAAATATTTGTTATTTAATCAGTAACAGCAATGTTCCAATAAACCCATTAAAATTTTATTTTAAATTGTTATATGAAACGGAAAGTATTTGTGGTAGAGCAAACTAAAAGAGAAAGGATCTTGGCAATAATGCGTTAATTGTAATCTCTATCTCTTAAAACAATATCGTTTTCATTTACCTTATGCCGCTCTTGTTAAAAGTCATTGTGATCACATTTTTCCAAATAACGAATCAATTTCTAGAGATGAAATCTAGCGTAGTGTGACCAGCATAACACTTGTAATATCTCATAAATGAAATAGAGATTCCAAATGAAAAATGGGCGTTAACCTTAAAGACATTATAAGACATGGTGATACCCACCACCTGAAATGCCACACATTAATTTCAAATATAAACAAACTCTCACACACACGCTCCCATATAGCGAAGGCCCACACCATCCATCCATCCAACCATAAGAACAAAAAGCTAAAAGAAATATCCATACCACCAACCAACTAAGTATTCCAGCCATATGGTAAATTGTCATGATTGCAAAGGATTGAACGGAACGAACCAACAAAAACAGAAACAGAAATCCCAACCAAAGGCAAGGAGCAAAGCACAAACTCCAGAAAACAAAAAATAATGTTGGTTCAGGTAACAACTTCATCATGGCGCATAAATTTGCAATACAAATTTAATTTATGCAATGAACTACGCATAAGTATTAATACTTTATACTTGTACATGGAGAAATGATCGGATAGCGGACGGACAGAACGACGGACGGACAGACGGACGGACATGTGAGTACATTTACGAATTGCACTACACACAAAAACATTCTACTGCACCTACATATGTACATAAGCTGATTTCTTTTACGTTGCCACAGAAAAAAATAAAACTCCAACTAAAACGAATTAAGTTAAAGGCTTGCGAATACAACAAAAAATTTATAACTTAACAAAAAATCTCTACGAAAAATCTTTTCAAAAATGAAGTAAAACTTTACATGCGTATTAACGCACAAAAATATGTTCCTACAAACAAAAGTGATGTGTCTCCTTTTGCTGCAACTAACTCTCATACTTGATCATATGCATACATATGTATATATTGGTGTATGTGTATGTATGTATCCGACAGATTGCACAGACAGACAGCCAGAAATATCAAAATAAAAAATAAAAAAAGATTTCACATTTTAACTTATTTTATCATCATGTTGGGGAAGGTAGACACAATTAAACAATTTCCACTAAATCTGCTTACTTCCTTGGCAATTTGTTATTTGCCAACAAAAATTATGTGACTTCAGATCATAAATTCTTTTTGCAAAAAAGGAGTGAAAAGAAAGAGGCGAACGTCGTACGAATGGACTAACAAACGAATCAAGGAAACGAAAAACTAAAAATGCATTATTGACTAAAGGAATAGTAGTAGTAGTAGTAAAGTAGTAGCTGTAGTAGAATGTATTTGTTTTAACAGGTCTGTGCCACATGGGGCACATTCGTAAAATTGATTTAAACTAAAAACAATAAATGGCTAAGAATTATCAGGATAAAATTTTTTATGCCCAAATGTAGTCTTTGAATAAGAAACTTTATGTGTCCTCCACTATCACATATCACATGAAAGGTATTAGTAAGGCCCTTCAAATGACATGAAGGGAATTTCTGATTTATTTCAACCACAACCGAATTTTTATGATTTCTTACCAAAATTTTTTATGGATTAGACGATTTTGCTAAAATTTACATGAAATAATTGTGCGATTCTCCTGTTTTTCTGCGGTTTTTTCCACATTCGAATTCTAGTTCTAATTATACCCTACACCACCATAGTGGAGAGGGTATATTGGATTTGTGCAGATGTTTGTAACGCCCAAAAATATTAGCCTAATATCCACCTTAAAGTATACCGATCGACTCAGAATCACTTTCTGAGTCGATTAAACGATGTCCGTCCGTCCGTCCGGCTGGCTGGTTGGCTGGCTGTCCATGTAAACCTTGTGCGCAGAGTACAGGTCGCAATCTTGAAGATATTTCAACAAAATTTGGTCCATATCATTTTTTCGGCCCAAGGACGAACCCTATTGAAACTGGCTGAAATCGGTTCATTATTTCACCTAGCCCCATACAAATGTCCTACCGAAATTGAACTTTATCGGTCATAAATGTTTAATTTATATATGCATCTACACAATTTTTTCTCCAACTAAGTTTTATATATACAGAATTCATGTCATCAAATTTTATGATGATCGGTCCATAATTAGTCATAGCTCTTATATAAGGCCTGCTTCCGATAATCACTTTAACGATCATAAATCTCCTTAAAATGTTGGTATACACATAAAATGCAACGTAAATAACTTTCATATAGACATTAATCACACCACCTAATTTCATGGTGATCGGTCCATAATTTGTCATAGCTCCCATATAAGGCCCACTTCCGAAAATCTCTCACGAATATAAATTATTGAAATTTTGAAAGAAAAATATTTTTACTCATTTACTTAGTGTAGGGTATTATATGGTCTGGCTTGACCGACCATACTTTCTTACTTGTTTTATCCTAAATCACTGAAATCTTATATGTCGTTTCAAAATCTTTAGATTGAGCAAAATATTAATTCGAAAATTAGACGAATTTAGAAAAATTATATCCACACAATGAAATGTGAATTATGTTATTAAATTTAAGTTAATAATTCAAAACAAATCCTTATACATATTTCTGAAATCTAAACTTTTTGTTTGTAGCCTTTTAAACAAGAAGTAGGCTTTTAAACATGACGTTGTATTTTAAACAAGACGTAGTCTTTTACACAAGGCGTAGTCTTTTAGACAAGACATACATAAATACGACATAGTATTTTAAGTAAAACATAGTCTCTAAAACACAGTATCTAATACGTAGTATTTTAAATAAGACGTTTAAACAAGACGTTGTCCTTCAAACAAGAAATAGGCTTTTAAGCCAGAAGTAGTCTTCTAAACAAGACGTAGTCTTTTACACAATATGTAATCTTTTAAACAAGACGAAGTCTTCTAAACAAGACGAAGTCTTCTACACACGACGAAGTCTTTTAAACAAGACAGTCTTTTAAACAAGACGTAGTCCTTTAAACAAGACGAAGTCTTCTAAACAAGGCGTAGTCTTTTAAACAAGACGTACTCTTCTAAACAAGACGTAGTCTTCTAAACAAGACGTAGTCTTTAAAACAAGACCAAGTCTTCTAAACAAAACATAGTCTTTTAAACAAGACGTAGTCTTTTACACAAGACGTAGTCTTTTAACAAGACGAAGTCTTCTAAACAAGACATAGTCTTTTAAACAAGACGTAGTCTTTTAAACAAGACGAAGACTTCTAAACAAGACGTAGTCTTTTAAACAAGACGTAGTCTTTTAAACAAGACGTAGTCTTCTAAACAAGACGAAGTCTTTTAAACAAGACGTAGTCTTCTAAACAAGACGTAGTCTTTTAAACAAGACACCGTCTTTTAAACAAGACGCAGTCTTTTAAACAAGACGTAGTTTTTTAAACAAGACACCGTCTTTTACACAAGACGTAGTGTTTTAAACAAGACGTAGTGTTTTAAACAAGACGTAGTATTTCACACAAGACATAGTCTTTTACACAAGACGTAGTCTTTTACACAAGGCGTAGTCTTTTACATAAGACGTACATAAATACGACATGGCATTTTAAGTAAAACATAGTCTCTAAAACACAGTATCTTATACGTAATATTTTAAATAAGACGATTAAACATGACGTTGTCCTTCAAGCAAGAAATAGGCTCTTTGAAACAAGACGAAGTCTTTGAAACAAGACGTAGTCTTTTAAACAATACGTAGTCTTTTAAACAAGACGTAGTCTTTTAAACAATATGTAGTCTTTTAAACAATACGTAGTATTTTACACAAGACGTAGTCTTTTACACAAGACGTAGTTTTTTACACAAGACGTAATATTTCGCAATTTAGTTGAGCCTATTACTACAATCTGAATATATTTGTGCCATCACTATGCCCTAGACCTGTCCTGCCAGACAACAACTTTTTAAACAAATTTATTTACAAGATGGGTCCAGAAGACCGGCCACTTGTACGTATGTAATATGTGTATGCGTATACATATGTAAATGTAAATTCTATTTTGGTTAAAGCAGTTAAACTGTAAATTTATGTTGTAGCAAAAGCGGGTGCACACATGCGCATAAAGTGCGATTAAGTGGACAAGCTCAGTGACCTAAAGCTGCCAGCCAAACAGCCACTCAAGACAAACAACCGAACAGCCAACAACCAACCAGTCTTCCAAACTAGAGATGCAAAAATCAACAAGTAAAAAACAAAAAAAAAAACTAAATTCCATCTTAAATCCAGCTGTCATTTAAGTGAACTTAATTTGCAAAAGTTTAACATAAATTTAAAGATTTTCTTTAACAAAATATAACTATATATAAAAACGACTTAAAGCGAAAGCAAATTCATTTTTAGCAACAAAAAAAAAACTTATTTATAGATAAAAAAAAGTGTATTTTAAATTGAAGTTTAGTTTTAAAATGAAATGTTAATAAAACAAAACGAACTTTTCAAAAACAATTCAATTTTCTTTAACTTCCGGTGGTGGCTTTTCGTTGTTGTTGATTTTATTTTGTTTCTTTTATTTTCAATGGCGCTGACGGCCATTGTTTGGTAATGTCATTAAAATGGGTGCATTCACCACTTTTATTGTAGGATATTTGCTGTTCTTGCTATTGTTATTGTTGTAGCTGTAACTGTTATTTTTTATTATTTTTGTATTCGGATGATTGTAACGCTAAGATTACTGTCTGGCATTTATGCATGCATGTACTCGGTGCATTAAATGCAAATGCAAATTTTATTTTAGTTGCAGGCTTTTTTTGTTTGTGTGGCATAAGTTTGCACAAAAAAAAAAAAAAAATTACAATAACGAAATAGAAACTTAGCTAACGGTGGCTTATTATTATTATTGTTTTACTACTTTACCTGCCGCTACTGCCTAAATATGCGAAATACAATGTTTCCAATTGAAGATTATTGAAGTTTTTAATAACACTTATTATTTTAAATCACAATAACGTGGTCTCACCTATAAAAAGCGTAGTTATTTAAAAAAGACGTACGTAATCTTTTAAATAAGTCGTAGTGGGTTACATAAATATGACATGGCATTTTAAGTAAAACATAGTCTCTAAAACACAGTCTCTAAGACGTAGTATTTTAAACAAGACGTAGTCTTTTAAACAAGACGTAGTCTTTTAAACAAGACGTAGTCTTTTAAACAAGACGCAGTCTTTTAAACAAGACTCGGTCTTTTAAACAAAACTTTGTCTTTTAAACAAGATCTGGTCTTTTAAATAAGACGTAGTCTCTTAAATAAGATGTAGTCTTTTAAATAAGACATAGTCTTTGAAACCAGACATTGTCTTTGAAACAAGAAGTAGGCTTTTAAACCAGACGTAGTCTTTTAAACAGGACATTGTCTTTGAAACAAGACGTTGCTTTTGAAGCACGAAGTAGGCTTTTAAACAAGACTTTGTCTTTTAAACAAGACGTTGTCTTTGAAACAAGAAGTGGGCTCTTAAACCAGACGTAGTCTTTTAAACAAGACATAGTATTTTAAACAAGACGTAGTCTTTTAAACAAGACGTAATCTTTTAAACAAGACGTAGTCTTTTAAACAAGACGTAATCTTTTAAACAAGACGTAGTCTTTTAAACAAGACGTGGACTTTTAAACAAGACGTAGTCTTTTAAACAAGACGTAGTCTTTTAAGCAAGACGTACTCTTTTAAACAAGACGCATTCTTTTAAACAAGATCTGGTCTTTTAAAAAAACGTAATCCTTGAAACAAAATAGAGTCTTTTAAACAAAAAGAAGTCTTTTAAATAAGACGTAGTCTTTTAAATAAGACGTAGTCTTTTAAACAAAAAGTAGTCTTTTAAATAAGACGTAGTCTTTTAAACAAGACGTAGTCTTTTAAACAAGACTCGGTCTTTTAAACAAAACTTTGTCTTTTAAACAAGATCTGGTCTTTTAAATAAGACGTAGTCTTTTAAATAAGACATAGTCTTTGAAACCAGACGTTGTCTTTGAAACAAGAAGTAGGCTTTTAAACCAGACGTAGTCTTTTAAACAGGACATTGTCTTTGAAACAAGACGTTGCTTTTGAAGCACGAAGTAGGCTTTTAAACAAGACTTTGTCTTTTAAACAAGACGTTGTCTTTGAAACAAGAAGTGGGCTCTTAAACCAGACGTAGTCTTTTAAACAAGACGTAGTCTTTTAAACAAGACGTAATCTTTTAAACAAGACGTAGTCTTTTAAACAAGACGTAATCTTTTAAACAAGACGTAGTCTTTTAAACAAGACGTGGACTTTTAAACAAGACGTAGTCTTTTAAACAAGACGTAGTATTTTAAACAAGACGTAGTCTTTTAAACAAGACGTAATCTTTTAAACAAGACGTAGTCTTTTAAACAAGACGTAGTATTTTAAACAAGAAGTAGTCTTTTAAACAAGACGTAGGTTTTAAACAAGACGTAGGTTTTAAACAAGACGTAGTCTTTTAAACAAGACGTAGTCTTTTAAACAAGACGTAGTCTTTTAAACAAGACGTAGTCTTTTAAACAAGACGTAGTTTTTTAAACAAGGCGTAGTCTTTTCAACAGTACGAAGTCTTTTAAACAGGACGTTGTCTTTAAAACAATTATTACATATTATTATTATTACAAGTATTACATATTATTTTAGCATTTCCTAACAACTTTTCTTCAAAGTTTTGTTTAACTTTTTTTCTTGATTTTCTGGGTAAATGGTGTTCTGCTTTAGTTTTTATTCAAAAGTTTCTATTTCAGTTTTTACTTTTTTTTGTTCAGTTTTTGTTGGTTTGTTTGATTTATATGCCTCTTAACGACATATTTGGCTAATACTTCAATTGGTTGGTTCAACATGGCCTCCGTAGTTATGTGTTGTTACAATATAATATACCATATTTTTTGTTGCTGTTGCTTTTACTAGCAACAATTGCAACTACTTGCAGCTGACCCTGTTTTTTATTTTTATTTGTTTTTACTTCGTTCTTGCAATTGAATCGGCTATTTTGTTTTTTTCTTTTTTTTTTGCTTCTTTAACTTGGAGGGTTATTTTGTGTGTAAAATTGTTTGTTTCTCCCCAAATGTCTTTGTTTTAGATTTTCGATAGCTGCAAGTTGTTTTAGTCAGTCGTAGTCGCAAAGAAGGCTTTTTTGTATTTTTAATGGATGAATGTGTGTATATATCTCTCAATAAATGGTAAATGCTTTAGTAATAACAGTTACTATTATTGTTATTGCGAATTGTTGTTATCGTTGCGAAAATTTTACATCGTCAACCACCGGAAAAATATGTGCCGTTTTTTCCTTTCTATGTGTATGTATGTATTTTTGTTTGATGTTTTTTATATGCTTTTTTGATAGTACGTATTTTGAAATTTGAATATTTTGTAAATATTTGCTAAGTAGCAATTTGTTTTGGTTGAAAAATAAAAAAACAAACAAATTGTAGGAATTTTTTTGGTATTTTTTGGCATTAGGAGACAGCAAAAAATACTTGTGGAAATAAGGATTTAAATATATCTAAAAACTTTGAAATAAAAATCTTAATTTACACTATCAAAGTTAAATAGTCATCTGACAGTCAAAGGTATTCTAAATTCTAAAAGTCGTTTACACATCTGAGAGAGCATAAAATGTTCCAACTCTACAAAATCCTGTCTTTTAATTCAATCTCTATGGCAAATTGTTAGTTCTTAGTTGACCACCATAAACCGCTTAACATTTTATTATTTGTTGTATTTCTTAACCGCTTTATGCATTTTAGCCACGAGCATGTCGCAAAGTGCTGTTGTAGCTGCAGCAATTAATATGCAGCGCAGCTTTTCACTTGGCTGCATGTTTATGTGACATTTTTTATTTGTTTAAAAATGTACTTTTCACACGTAAAAACGTTATTAAACTGTAACCATAAATAGTTATTAATAATTATATATAATTTTGTTTTTGTATATTTATTAGTAGTTTTACTATGAGTGTGTTATTTTTGCTCTTTTTATTATTTTTACCTAGAATATAAGCAGAACAATTTGTTTTTATTTATAGTTAATCTAAACGTAAGTTTAATGTTTAGATTTTTTTTTTAATATTGTTGTTGTTAAATTGAACAAGTTGGAAAATTGTGTTAAATAAATTTCAGGTGATTAAGAAAAAACAAGTTTTGGTATAAAAATTAATATAGTACTACAATTAATTCCATTAGTATGACATATACAAATTTAAGTACTTCTACCTCAATTGTTTATTGAAAAGTGTAGAAAGAGATTACTTCACATATATTATATGTGACCTAGCCCTGGGGAATTTATACATTAGGGGGACAGTGTACAGCTTAAACAAAAAAGTTAAATAAAAATACTAAAACTTTTTCTTATTCTCTAATGACCACTTTAAATATAAATGTATGTTTATAAAATACGTATTATATTGAATTAAACATAGTCTTGAACTAAATCGTAGTCTTTTAATCAGGACGTAGTCTTCTAAACAAGACGTAGTTTTTTAAACAAGACGTAGTCTTTTAAACAAGACTTAATCTTTTAAACAAGACTTAATCTTTTAAACAAGACTTAATCTAAATCTTACAAGACGTAGTCTTTTAAACAAGACGTAGTCTTTTAAACAAGACGTAGTCTTTTAAACAAGACGCAGTCTTTTAAACAAGACTCGGTCTTTTAAACAAAACTTTGTCTTTTAAACAAGATCTGGTCTTTTAAATAAGACGTAGTCTTTTAAGCTTAAACAAAAAAGTTAAATAAAATTACTAAAACTTTTTCTTATTCTCTAATGACCACTTTAAATATAAATGTATGTTTATAAAATACGTATTATATTGAATTAAACATAGTCTTGAACTAAATCGTAGTCTTTTAATCAGGACGTAGTCTTCTAAACAAGACGTAGTTTTTTAAACAAGACGTAGTCTTTTAAACAAGACTTAATCTTTTAAACAAGACTTAATCTTTTAAATAAGACTTAATCTAAATCTTACAAGACGTAGTCTTTTAAACAAGACGTAGTCTTTTAAACAACCCGTAGTCTTTTAAACAAGACGTAGTCTTTTAAACAAGACGTAGTCTTTTAAACAAGAAGTAGTCTTTTAAACAAGACGTAGTCTTTTAAACAAGACGTAGTCTTTTAAACAAGACGTAGTATTTTAAACATGATTTAGTCTTTTAAACAAGACGTAGTCTTTTAAACAAGACGTAGTCTTTTAAACAAGACTTAGTCTTTTAAACAAGACGTAGTCTTTTAAACAAGACTTCATATTTAAAACAAGACGTAGTCTTTTAAACAAGACATAGTCTTTTAAACAAGACATAGTCTTTTAAACAAGACATAGTCTTTTAAACAAGACGTAGCCTTTTAAACAAGACGTAGTCTTTTAAACTAGACGTAGTCTTTTAAACAAGACGTAGTCTTTTACACAAGACGTAAAAAAATAAATAAAAAAAAATTTAATAATATTTAATAATAGTCTTTTAAACAAGACGTAGTCTTCTAAATTAAAGATAATCGAAGACCTTAAAGTCAATTTAGTTCTTTTTTTGAGATTTTGTCAACTTTTTTTGAGGTATTAAATTTCAAAATGACTTTGATCATTATCCTAAAATATAAATAAACAGAAATTGTTTATTGTTAGACAGCATGAAAAGTATATTCAAAATCAGCAAACTTTCAGCAGCATGGACTATGGTCTATTCAAAATGTTGGAGTTTGAAAATATTTCGCTATATTTCTGTCATCTTGAATGTATAATAAAATATAAATCGTTTTAGGGTTAAAATTTACCCAAAAAGATGTTGCCATAATTATGATGTTCATAATATAAAGTTAGAGGTATTATCTTAATCTCAATTTGTCCACAAAAGCAATAAATGGTTAATTTAAAAACAAAATCATGTTTTATTTAAAAAATATTGTCATATTGACCAAATATGCCGATAGATAAAATATTGCAAATATATTTATTGTCACCAGATTAAGAGATACATTAATTTTGTTGACCATTTTATTGTTTTAGTATTTTTTCTATCGCGTTGGATTGACAAGATTTTTTTTTTTAACTTTTTACTTGTAAAACCACTGAAATGTGTAAATTTTAATTAAAAAAATACTATTTTCTATAGTGATTAGTTAATAATTTAAATAAATGTCTCCATTTATTTACTAAAACAGCTGCATCAATTTAAATTTGAAATGCCAAGTAAAAAAAAAAAGAAAAACAAAATTCAAATAAAATAAAATATTATGCAATTAAATAATGTTTTGTTTAAACACAACTACAATAAAAATAAAAATCTTCTTATTTTTGTTGTATGCCGTTGATAATAATCCGCTTAATTAGTGAAAATTGAACTCTGACAAAAAAAAAAAAAAAATCTAAAAAAAATAATATTTAAATGCAAATTTTTTAGTTTTGTTTTTGTATCGACAGAAAAAGGCTACAACTGAAAAACAACTTTAGCAGCAAAAACATGAATCGTTTTAACAGCTGCCTCTCAAATGAATTTCTACACTGTTTGCTTTTTTTAGCATTTTGTACATTTTTTTTTTTAAATATTTTGAAAATTAAATAACATATCCCACAGCGTTGGCTGTCATTTTAGTAAAATGTTTTTATTTTTTTTTGTTTAACTAAAATCCCAACAAAAAATAAATAAAAAATATTATGTGAAACATGCAATCATCTAAAATTAAAACAGCAGCAGAGCACACGCAATTTAAACAAAATATTTATTGGTTGTTTTATTTGTTTATTTAAGTTTAAATCAAACATAAATGCACTTCATTAATTTTTTTGTTGTCTTACAAATCTTTTTTCATTTAGTTGTTTTATGGATTTTGGTAAAAACAATAGATTTTTTTTTTTTTTTGGATTTTCAAATTATAGTTATCAATGTTTGAAATGATTTTTGATTTCTTAATGGTGTGTTTAACATTAACAATATCATGAGAAATCGTTTATACGGTTTTTAAATAAACCAAAAGGGTTTCATTAAAATGTTCTTGCTTATTTCATTTATAGAAAACATGAACTTTGTTCAAAAATTTTTTTAAACTTAATGTGTTGATTGCATGTCATTATAAATCGTAAATAGTTTTGTGGTTGGTATTTTATTGAAAATTACTAATTGATTTTTTTTTTTTTTTTTGTTTTTTATACTTGTACATAGTATATTGTAAAGTATGTAGATGAAACTGGCCTTAAGGAATTTGTTACAGGTATTTATTTTGTACAGATAGATCAAGGTGGTCTTTACAAATTTTGCCTTGGTGAGAGAATAAAGCTTAATTTTATTACTTTCATGACAAGAAATATTTTTTATCTTTAAACGAAAACGACCTCCTAAAAATTATAAATAATACATTAATTGAAGCAGTATTTTCGTGTTACAGCATGAATTTAAAAAAGTGGTAACCTTGCATTACGAATAAATTTCTATCACCTTAATTCTCCAGATCCAGCTCCCTTCCTCCCCTACTTCCATAGTTTTGATTATATTGATATCCTCATCCACACGACCTGACTGTTGATCCTATAAAGAAAAGCTTCCAAGCAAGTGAAAAAGTAGAGTTTCAAGAAATTAATAAGAACTGAAACAAATTTTTAAGTTTTTTTTATTTAAAACATTATAAGTTGAAAAATACAATTTTGGTAAATGTTGTTCATTTCGAAATCAAAAAACCCATTTTTTTATTTGAAATTCATTAATAATTTTCATGTTATAATTCATTCTTGTTCTAATTTGTTGCAATAAATTGTTGTCATTATGTCTTTTGTATGGTAACTTATTTTTAAAATGCTGAACAACAAAAGGTTGTTCTAGTAATCCAAATAAAGAATTTTCATCTTGGACAGAAGCCACTCAACCTTCGGAGAGAATTCCTTTCGATTTTGCAGGTCCATTCTTTTCTCAGATGTGGTTAATAGTGGTAGATTGCTATTCTCCTTTTCCGTATCGTTCAAAACGGAAGTAATTTTGAGGTACATGTAGAAATATGAGAAAATTTGCGAATCGTGAGAAGAGTTATGAGGAGTTTCTTTTAATTTCTTACACTAAACCAAATATTTTTCTTTTACAATCCGCCATATTTAAATAAAAATAATCTTTGGATGATTTTAGAATAAATAAAATTTAATATCGTACGTGACATACCGTACGCGACAGATATTTCTCCTATAGTAAAACAATATATATTCTGTAAATATATGTATACAAAAACTAAAAAAAAAAAAATAATAGGAAATATATTTTCGGTTTCAATAAAAAAATTGGTAATAGCAAAAAAACAATCAGAGTCAAATTAATTTCATACTACATGCTAATTGGGAGCTTAGTTTTCGCCACAATTTTAACCTAAAACATACCATTTAAGTTTTTCCTCTTAAAATGTTGTAATAAGCTCTAAATACTTTCACATAGTAACATTTTAGTGTTTTCTCCTATTCAAATCATCTTAAAAAAAAGTTTATGGACAATATGGATATCTAATGATAGATATTTCAAAGTCCATTGCAACGATCTATAGTAATTTGGACTTACAATGGGTCAAAATCGGGAAAAATATTTTTTAATCCGAATTTTTTTTTACGAAAAAAATTTTTTTGTCATACATTTCTTTTCACTAGTAAATTTAAAAAAAAAAATTTGAAAAAAATTAAAAAAAAAAAATATTTCGAAAAAAAATTTGTTTTGAAAACAATTTGGAAAAAAAATTATTGTTTTAAATTTTAAAAAAAAAAACTTTAAATTTTGAAAAAAAAAAATTTATTTTGTTTACCTAAAAATATTTAAAATTTTTATTTTACAGTATAATTTGGTGAAGGGTATATAAGATTCGGCACAGCCGAATATAGCTCTCTTACTTGTTTTTTTATAAAAAATAAACTGTCTTTACTATTTTTGGAAAGACAAGTTAAGTATCAGTAAAATACTACGACTAGTCAATACAGACTAACTAGCAGGTTAAGTTTAGTTATTAAAATTTATTATTTCGTTACGATTATTAACTCCAATTTAATTTTTTTTACAAAACATTATGTTGGTTGAAGTGTCTAATAAAGTCATGGGTTTATATCGATTTAATCGCCCTAAACTTGATGTTCTAAGTAAGGTCAGTGGTTCTTCATTTGGATGGAGAATAAGTCTTCGCATAAGATCTCTGTGACTATCAGTATTTGTAGCATACCATAGAGCTGTGAGAATGGTTCTTAAGACTTTGTTTTAAAATCTTTGTATAATTTATTTTTATTACATATTTAGATTCCGTAACTTCATACTGGTTTTAATTTGTTTATAAGGTTAGATTTTTTTTAAGATTAACTAACGCGTGCTTTCCAGTAAAGCTTAGTGACTAGTGTCATACCTAAATATATTGCTGTGTTCTCATATGGTATCTACATTCCATCAATAAAGTGTGGTTTGTGATTGTCATTTATATTTGTAAAATTTACATGAATCGATTTAGAGCTATTTAGTTTGATGCTTCATTTATCAGTCCACCTGCATACATATCTATTCCATTTATTGCAATTTGTAGTTTATTTGTTGCGAATTCAACATATTTTACAGAGAAAAAAATATTTACAGAGAAAAAATACTTCAAGTTTTTGACAAGTTTTTCAATGGTCACTGTAATTATGTATATGATTGTGGTAACCATAATATGGTAAAGTTATGATTCACATGATTGTCACAATTGTGACTAACCTATTTATGATTAAGGATTTACCACATTATGTTAACATAATCTGAGAACAACATATTATGATATAATGATTCATCATGAACATGATTGCCATAAACATATATTTTTTTTACTACAATCATATATATGATTGCGATAATCATGTGGATGGTAACACTACCATATTATGATTTCCTCAATCATATTGTTAAAAAACTTGTAAAAATTTTGAAATGGTTACAGTAAAAATCTACGACTATATTTTTTCTCTGGGTAGAGGTATAAGATACGATCGATATCAGGTTATACAATCGATTGTAACATTTTATTGATGGATCTTCTTATAAAAATATCAGGCAATGGCGCACATGCCCCTGTGGTGAATTGTTGAACATTCTATAATGATCGCTTAAACATATTCATGTGCTATTTTGTTTATAAATTGTAATAATTAAAATCACTGACTTTCAGATTGTTTACATATACCTTAAAATTTGCCAACAACTCTAATCAGCTTGTTTGAAACGCTTCTCTATTTGAATTATGTAAAAAAAAAAAATTATTTTTTTTAAATAAAATCAAGCAACAATTAAATTGATTACATTACAGCTGTAATATAAAAACAACAAACTTTTAAATTTAATAGCATAAAACAAAAACTATTTAAATCTGTAAACGCCCTTCACAACAACCATCAACTAATCGAAATTAAAATACCACACAGTTGAAGACTCAGAGATACTCGCACACTCATGTAAATGAACAACAACCCTGCAGTTTTAGAAGTTGCAGTGGCCAACAATAACGTAGTTTATTAAGCCATATTAAGGATACTTATCCAAAGTAATGTATTATGTAAATTGGTTACCTCATCATTACCTTTCACTAACGAAATGTCTAGAAATATTTACATTAAGAAGAAATTCTTACACATATTTAAAGTAACGTACAAAATTTCAATCGATAGCTTCAAGATTGACGTGTTTGTTCAGAAAACTGGATTACATAGATATGACCATGTTCGAGACCAACGATTTATATACTGTGAAATTAGAAATTTGAAAGAAATAACATAAATTTCTATGACTACTCTATTTATATAATTTTGAATAAAAACAATACTCGTATGTTTAGCCACGTTTTGTTACACCAATCACTACTTACTCTACTAGCATTTACTAGTGCAGGGGATGCGAAAAACACCTTTGTTTGAGAGGAGATAGCTGATCAACTATTGCTACATTTTATTGCCAACTGTATAGTTCCAAGAACTGCTGGAAATTTATAATAATTTTATTGGTATTTGGTGAATATTATGTACTCGTTCATTGTTGTTGTTTTGAAAAGTAACTTAAACAAATATTCATATTAAAGATTAAAACACTGCTTTCTCTGGTTTTTTTTTTTTTTTTTTTATAAAAGAACTTTTTTAATAATAAACAAAAAACAATTTGTGGCTAAGAAAAGGTATGTATGTATATCTGTCCGTCCCTAGTATGTCTATAGGGCAGCATGTCCGTCCCTTCATTTGTCTGTAGTTTGATTGTTATTTTTCATCAGCCAACCAGCCTGTGTATTTCAATCCTGGATAGAAAAATATACATTCGAATTGAGCTACTCAAACTATAAGAGGAGGGTGCTTTTCTACATACTCTGCCCGGCCTCGCTGGCATCAAGAAGAAATATAAAATTTTTGTTTCGAAAAATAAAAGAAATAAAAAAAAACACACAGACACACACTTTGTGCGGCGGTGCCTGTCAGTTAAATTGATTGACAGTTTGACTTGAGATCTTCGTAAATGTTTTATTTTGCTTGTGTTACGCTGATTATTATTATTACTACGTGTTACGGCGAATTAACAGGAAAAATACAATATTGTATTAAAAGATATATACAGTTGTGTTGCTCAATGTAGGGATATGCAAGATATGGAGGAGAATTACGATTTAATGGCCTAAAATTTTCATTTTTTAAAGAAGTTCTATTAAGTATAACCAATCATTTCTTCTGACATATACAAACATTGAAATTGGCACAATTTCTTTGCTATATATGTTTCAGAAATCTGTCAGATATACTTTCGACAAGAACAATTTTCAAATAAATTAGCTTAAAAACAAGATTGTTTCTGTTACCCAAATCTGTTTTTGGTTTTATTTCCAATTTGAGACTAGTAGTAAAGACTATTTTTTTAATCCAAACTGTATTCAAATTTATTTGCTCTTTTTTACATGTATTTAAAAGTATTCATTCATTCATCGACTGAGCATTTCAGAATTTTAGGTACAGACATTATATGCAGACACCCAAAGGATAGCTTTTGATTTCCACTACTCCCTTGCAGAATAGCTCACGTCTATTTCTGAGTGTCTCATAGTTAATTGTCAACCATCCTAGTAGCACTTACGACACTGTCATAAGTTGTCATCATTTATTTGTTCCATTTCTGAAATTGTCAAATGTCATTTCCAACATTTGGTCAATTCACAAGGTCTCTTATTAGTCATATTGTCATAATGTCCTAATATATCACGACTCAGGGGCTCGGCTAAACCGTCTCTTAGGCATTCGGCGTTGGTCTCTACTGGTTCGTTATGATAACACAATAAACATAGCATAGAAAGTAATATTATTTCAGGACATTTTTTGATTGGAAAGCAATAAAAACCATTGTGAAATATTAGGACATTATGACAATATGACATGATAAGAGACCTTGTGAATTGACCAATTGTTACTTTAAATTTCACAACATAATTCTGGTATAATTTATTTTAAATTTATAAAGATTGGATATCTTTATATCTGCGGGATTTACAATAGATAGCCTATCTTTTCAACGCTGTTGTTTAATAACGTATTAGTCATTTTGAAGGGTACCTATCTGTCATTTATTCTGACTTAATTATTGAACATTATACTTTAAACAACAAAGTTTTTGTGCCAATAAAGCGTTATATGCGGCAAGTTTTGGTTTTAATTTGAAAAAATGTGCCGCTGAAGCACACCGATTGCTCACCCAAGACTATGGTGAATTTGTTTCATCGTTTTCAATGTGTAAGATATGGTTTGTACGATTCAGAAGTGGTGATTTTGACACGGAAGTCGAAGATAGCCCAGGCCAGCCTAAAAAGTTTGAAGACCAAGTATTGGAGGCATTTTTCAATGAAGATTGTTGTAGCTACTCAATCAGCAATTTTAAAACCTTTGCAAGCAGCAGGATTCATCGAAAAACCGGGAAATAATGTACCATATGAATTGAAGCTGAGAGACTTTTAAAGACGATTTTGTATGTCTAAAATGCTGCTTGAAAGCTATAAAAGTAAACCATTTTGCACCGAATCATTACTTGCAATGAAAAATGGATCCATTACAAAAACCCGAAGCGTAAGAGATGATATGTGAAGCTTAGACAACCAGTATTTGTATTTGGTGGGACCAAAAGGCTCCTATCTATTATGAGCTGCTGAAATTTGACCAGACCATGTACCGAACGCAACTGATTCGTTTGAAGCGAGCATTGGCCGATAACGCCTAGAATATACTGCCAGACTTGAAACCGTAATATGCCATCATGAAAACGATCGTTCACATGTTGCAATACCTGTTTAAAGCTATTTAGAAAGAAGTGGTTGAAAAGTGTTTCCTGACTCGCCTTATAGTCCAGACCTTTGGCTTGTTCAACTACTATTTGTTTCGATCAATGCAGAACACTCTTCACTTCAGAACAGAGTATCCGAAATTGACTTGATTCGTTCAATTTCAGTTCTTTGGGCTCGGAATCCATATGCCAGTCCAATGCCCAATACTTTGAATACATTTATATTAAACAAAAGCTAAAAATTTGAAGTAGTGAAGCAGTTTTAAGTATACAACCAATATTTCAGAAGTTTCTATTTGTATTTGAGAATTGTATATTTGTATTTCAGAATTTTCATATAGAATTAATTCCTTTATGATCCTGTTTAGAGCATTGTGCGATTATAAGGAATGTGAGGTAGAAGTTGAAATTACTTTATAAATAAATAACAGAAAAGTGTACATATTTACTACAAAATTGTTTCAGTTAAAAACATATTAGATATTGGTACAAGGACAGAAACGACTGTACAAAACCCTACTGTAATAATTTAAAATTCAAGTTTCATGTCCCAGTATTCTTCAGAGAAACAAAATGAGTTCATCATTATACGTTTCTAACGTTGATTAAAATAAAGATCAATTGTCTTTGATTAAAATAAAAATCAATACATTGCCGTAGATCTCCTTTAGAAAGCAGAGCTTGAATTCAATACATTGTTTTACCCGAAATGTGGACAATTATTTTAGTTTTTTTACGATTTATTAATTTCTTGTATAAAGTGAAATTTATCAGCAATAACTACCTTCATCTCAATTGTAGTGTGCACGCAAAAAACATACAAGTATCTTGTAAGTTAATGGCAAATGGGGGGAAATATTTATAATGAATATAAAATCAAATAAAAGATTAGGGTAAATTACATAGTAGTAGATATTTGTTAGTTATTTATTTAATGCGTTTTATATAGAAAATAAAAATAAAAACAAGTAAATAAATAAATAAAATGTAAACGGAATTTACAAATTAGCTACAAAAGTGTATTATGATTAAGAACAATTACGGTTTTTTTTGTAATGGAGACTGCATTTGAAGGTTAAGTGTAACAAAGATAGCAAGGAATGATGATGGTGGCTTGACATAGATTTATGAAGTAAATAAAAACAAATAAACAAATTATAATAATTATAAGAATTATATAGTCTAGGTTTTTATAGATAACATAGTAAAACACAATGTCCTAACGTCTTCAGTTGTTGAATTCAATTTATTACTACTTGTAATGTATCAGAACAGACGCTGGTCCAAATCAACCATTTGAGGGGGGAACAAATTAAAAATTGTACTACATTTTCTTTTTTTCCTTTTTATATGGAATTCCAATTTATATTATTTTGTCGTTACTTGTGCGACACCTAGAATTATTCATCAGATGTCCAATAAATATAAAGTAATCCTTATTAAATTGTCACTCGAACTATTTAAGGCCTTTTGTATCATGCAAACATGCTTACTAGGGAGTTTTTTTTAAATATTGCTTTTCAATTTTGAGGAGTGCGGATCGGATAGAGTGATACAAAATATAAAACTGTAACTTTGAAAATCGGAAAATCTAATCGCAGTTGAAGTTTAGCAAAACAATTACAAGGTGTTTTTTTCGATTTTTTAATATTTGAGATTTATACAAAACCAATAACACTGTACAACAAAATCAAATTTTTTCCATAATTAGACATTTTTGGGGTACTTTAAAATAAAATTCATAATAAATGCGAAATTAACCCTAAGCTCTCTTTTGTTGTGTCTTATTTCTGACTTAAATTTTCCGTTTTGGTGTATTCAGGGACTTATAGTAAAATTTCACGAATTCCCTATTCTAAAGGTGTTTTTTGCTATTTTTTAAAAGAAGGACAAAAAGACCCATACCTTGAGGAGTTAGAGTGTTAACATATTCTACAAAAATGTTCTCCGTAACATTTTACATCAATTTCATTTTATACCTAAAATGTAAGGTTCACATGGTTTCTTATGGTGATTAACAATAAGAATGTGCCAGAGCTGGGAAACTGATTAAAGTTGACCTAAGATGGTTTAGGGTAATTCTAACGTATTTAAAAAGGTTTAATTTTACTTTATCGGTTCCAATTTAATTTTAAAATTCTTTTAATGAAGAATATGAAATACTAAAAAATTTTACTTTTGACTCCAGTAGAGAAAGGATTACTCGATTTCCGTTTAATCTACAGCATATATTTCCCATACATTAATTAATATTATACTGAGTTCCTTTAATAAAAAGAGCCACAGTATAAACTAAAGCCATATAGACCAAATTATTTCCAATTATTTCCCGAAAATCGAAGGTACGAACAAATTATGACAGATATTAACCTTCGTATTTCTGGTTTTTATTCTCATATATAATATTAAAGAAATCCTATGTGTTTGTTTAGCAAGGTGTGAAATTTTTGTTTTGAAAATCTATACAAAAATTTTGGCTGCAGTTGGTACTAGGTTAATGGTTTTCTAGTTAGACAAAAATGCATGAATCTTAGTTAGATAAAAATAGTCTTGTATATAAATAACATGATACCTGTTCAAAGTTCTGCAATAAAACTTATGATTTGATTTAGATTCCAAATATTCAAGTATCTATTGCTCATCTGTTTCAGTGCTGAAAGAGTTTAACCAGAACTTAATCCAAAAAAAATACAAAATGATTAAAAAAATTAACATTAAATATTGTTTAACAACTGTCGTATTGTTTGGAAATTGTCGAATGATTAGTTTTTTCGAAGATAGATAGATTTCAAATTAAACAAGTGAGAAATCAATTATGGACCGATCCTCACAAAATTTGATAGACATTTTAGATTCATATAAATAATGTTTATGTAAAATTTCATCATGATATTAATTATTATAAGACAGTTATGAATGTTCAAGTAACTTTGTGAGAGCGACCTTGTATGGGAACTAGGGATTGATATGTGAAAAATTGTATCAGGATTGCCACATAATCAACATATTTATGACTGCTTAAACAGTATTCCGAGGGGACATTTGTATGTGGTCTCATTTCCAATCAAACCGTATCAGTAGAGAGTATTTGTGCAAGCTCATTCTGTTTATGGCCCAAACGGAAGGAGCTTGCACAAATCTTGTTTTCAACAGACAGACAGAAAGACGGACAGACGGACGGACATAGGTTGTCTTAGAATCTAAATGTGTTGCAAACGAAATGACAAAATCATATTTTTGATGGTGGGTATACAAATTATGAAAAAAGAAAATATATCGCTCATTTGCTGCAACAACGTCATAATTCAAAAAAAGTAGTTTCGAGTAAAACGGCTGTTTTATGACATTTTACTATTTCTTAAATAAATGTTCAACAAATCATGCGATTTCAGAAATAAAAACTGATTTAAATAGTAGATATGAATATCCTTCTAATCTGTATTTAACCCACATTTTTTCTTGTCAAATGTACGAGAAAACATGAATTTTGATTTTTATGTTTACAACAAAAAAATACTCTCACGCAAAAAATAATTTACTTTTTTGAAAACTCATAAAACTATATGAAAGACTATAGAACGGCGCATATTTTGTATTACTCAGTTCAAAATACACGGTTATTTAGTTATGACGTTGTTGCAGCAAATGAGCGAGATATTTAGCTGTACCGAATCTTATATACCCATTACCTAAGTATATTTTAAGACAAATATTAAAAACTATTTTTAGTGAAATTCGCTGTATAGTTTTATTTGTAAAATATCTTTAGCTTTCCTAATGCGAACAATAAATATCAGTGAATTTATCAGTAATTGGCATTTAAATTGGGAATTTAGAACATTTAAATAACTTTTAATGATAATATGATTACTTTCATTTGAACATAAGTATGATTACTCTCTATCATAATATGATTTCATTGGATCACAACATGATTACTATGATTAATACAGAAAATAGTATGATGTTTGATCATTATGATACTAATAATGATCATTTGTTTGGACTACAATCGTAAATCTTTGCTCTTAGATTATGTTTACCACAAATATATTTTTTCTCTGCGTATTTACCAGCTCACAAGGGAGTAAGGGTACATTTTAGGGATGGCTGAAATTTCTCCTTTCCCAGTTTTAGTCCATATCAATAATTATGACAAGAACTTTATTCTAAAATTTCAATTTAGACACATTTGATCACTGAGCAACGATCATAATTTTAATCAAGCTATAAAATTGCATGAATGTATAATAAAAACTATATTAATTTCCGCATATTTTGTATTTCTATAAATATTTGAAAATAAAACAATTTTATCAAATAAACTCAACACAAATTTAAACTATATTTAAAATTATTCAAAAGAAAAGATCTTGAATACATACATAACTATAACTCTTAACACCTAAATGAAGTAAATGACAGAACAAGTGTCAAAATGAAAGACCACCTAAGGCCACCATTCCAAAAAACACCAAAAATACAAAACGTAAATAACACAAAAACCAAAATAAAACCGATCATTGCTTTTGAAAATAACAATAAATTACAAAAAAAAAAGAAAACGAAAACAAAACCAAGGGTTAAAAATACAGCCTGCCTGGCTGGCTGGCTGGCTTTAAAAAAAATGCCGCTTCATTCATAGAACTGTCAATAAAAGTTGGCCAGAAATCGACATAAAAGAGAAAAGAAAACAAATACTACTAAATACTTAAGGATTTTGAAATGATAACAATACAATACAAGAAACCCATCCATATCCTTGTTAAATGTTTCATTTTAACATTTACTTCACTAACACGAATAACTTTGCAACAGCGCCGCTTAACGGCGAGTAGTTGAGCTAATTTACAACAATAATAAAATTTCTTCACAACATTTTCTTTCACTCACACACGCGCTCTTCTAACAACACCAACAGCCATCACTCTTTCTTGCCTTCATCAATGACGGACAGCTAAACATCAATTGCCCACAGAGCTGACACCACCATCATCATTTTGTGTGCGCATTACTTCCCTCCTTGTTTAGTGCTTGTGTTTAGTTTACAATATATTGTGCTCTTTCTGGTCTCTAGTTCTCTTACATACTCGGGGTGGTGGTTTTTATTTAGCTTTACTGCTCTTTACATGTGCAAAGCTCCACCCTATTTTAAATATGGCCGCGTTTCTGATTGGTTGTTTGTACAATCAGCTTAAAGGCGTTGCTTGTGTTTGTTTATTTGTGCTGCTACATGCAACGACAACAACAATTCCTCAAATATTTGTTTAACGTATCAAGTTTTTGCTAAATGAATGAAGCTTGCTCCGTCTATGACCTGTTTCCATCTACAGACACAAATGCGAATCGTCAGAAGGACGGACATACTTGCGTGTGCACATTTTCTTAATAACAAAAAATAAACAATTATTATGATTTACAAACTTAACAAATTATTTTTATTTTTCTAGCATTTTCTTAAAATTCACGTACATACATACATGGATATACATACATACATCGTTGTACATTTATAATTTTCATGTTTTGTTGTTTGTTTCAACTGCATTTTCATTAATTGTTGCCCGCCAGTGTTGTTATTGTTGTTAATCTTCATGTTTATTTCATATTTGTAGAATTCATTAATTACACACTTACAACAATCTAAATTAGCAATTTCATACAATTTACAATTAGTCTCAACTATAATTTTAGTTAAAGAAAATAAATACACGTTTTTAAGTAAATTTATTCCATCCTTGTAACAGATTTATTTATAAATGGTTTTTTTTTCAGGTTGTTAAATTGTAATTAAAAGTATATTTTGTAGAAATTTTAAACAAATTTATTTGTAAAATTTGTGGCACATGTATTTTGAAGATTATTTTAATGATCTTTGGCAACAAATTAGTACCTATCTATTAATGACAAAAGAAACCGGTTGAAAATGGAAATAATTTAAAATGTTTGTAAAAGTTTATTTAGTATCTATAAATTTATTAGTAAGTCTCAAATTATTTGCTTCATTGTTGGAAGGTATCTTCTCAATTAAAGATCGGATTACAAATACGTCGCTTTTTTTCGAGGGTTGCGTATGGCGATGGCGCGCTGTAGGTATATGAAAATTACATTTACTTTTAGATAATTCTAAATCTAACCATCCTGAATGAATACGGCCGTTTTGGTCCAATTGGACAAAAATTGGTAGTTTCCTTTGTTCCGCATTTTTGTCGCATTTTGGAAGGCTTCGACAATTTTGAGTTTTATTTAAAAGAATATAACAACGATCATGATGAACAGTATTTAATACCATTATTTTAAATATGAGGGGTATATAAGCAAAGTCTCCATTTGTTCGTGAACTTATTTAATAATGCCAACTAGTTACATTTGATAAATGTTTGTGGTTATACAATTGGTCGATTCACAAGATCCAAAAAGTTCAAATTCGCAAGCATGTGACAATATGACATGATAGGAGACCTTATGAATCGATCAAATATGTCAATACCAAATCCACTTTTAAACAATATAAATCAATGGTCATAAACAACCGCTTGAAGCATTTTATCAACAATTTTACTATATTTTCCAAAAAATTTCATGATTTCGAATTTAAACTTTTTGCTAATTATTTAAGATTGTTTTCAAAAAAGTTTTTCATTTAACTCCAAAAAACTGATTGTAGCCAAAGTGTAATATTTTTTAGGAAGACTAGCGGATATTCGGCGTGTGCTACTACGATAAAAATTCTTTATTAATGGAGGGGTTTTATAAAAAAAAATATTTTTGTAAAAAAAAGTACCAAAAAGAGGTTTTCTATCGTTTTATCCTCTTAAAAGTACAAAAAACAAAAGGTACCACACACCTGTCCACTTATCATTTGCATTGATTTAGATTAAGTTGGATTTATGGAGCTAGTTGTATTAGTTCCGGAAATATAGAGATACCGACTTTAACCGTTTTCAAAAAATCCCTTCTTAGTGGATCTACACATCGGGAGAGATGCCTACATACAAAAGCCATACAAATTTTGAAAACTTCAAAATTGGGAAAATTCGAACATCAGCTTCACGAATGGATCGAATAGATCTAATGCAGTCTTTTAAGAATCTAAAACCATTTTCACAAAATTACCTTTCTAATGAAATCGGTTTTGAGCTCATCGATTAGATGGTTTCAGAATCTATAACGGACATAGGTAGAAACATTTTTTGTGTTTCTTATACATTGTTCCGTTTTTACCTTTTAAAAAACTCATTATTTACTTAAAATGTACAACAAAAACATTTTAAATAGTCACTCAGTGTTTTTATACACTTTTATAAATTCGCAGAAATAATGTTCTCACGGCCAATTTATATACGTTACATTACCTTCTAGAAAGCTCTATTTCTACAATGATCTTCAAACTAGAATATTCGAATTAATCATTTGGTGCTCAACTCAAAGCTTTTATTCAATGTTGTATGTTCAACAGCAATGTTAATAATACTTACAGGTATAATATAGTTTGAGAAGCACTGCTGTTTAACCAGGCGTTAAAACAATTATATTTAATTTCAAGTACAATTTCGTAGCAATATTGATAAATAAATTTAGTTTGTATGTGCTAAATTCCCAGTTTAATTACATGTTGATAAATTCACTGAAATTTTTTGTTGGGGGGATAAGCTTGTTAGATCCTTTCACTGGTTGCTTAGGTCAGATCACCAGAATGAGAATTATAGACACTATATTTTATTATTTTTGCTGGAAAAAATATTTTATGAGTGGCAATGCTATGAAAATTTCCACAGAAAAGTTGTCGTGGACCTAAAATTAACATTATATTTGCAGTAATTCTTAGTTTCTATCATAAGAAAATTGGCCTGAAATCTTAAAGAACAAGATTTACTGCTCTTGTTACTTTTAATGACATTTGAAGATTGCCCACATCTTATGAAATCTTTCTATTAACAGCAAATTAAAAAAAGAAAATAAAAGCTTAATTTTATGTAAATTTTTTATTTGATTTGAATCCACGATCGTTCTTATCAACTCAACACTTAATTCAAAACAAAATTTAGCTTTAACTACAAAAAGCTACTACACATAATAATGACAATAAATATTATATATTTCGATTTTAAAAGTCTGTCGCGTTCGCTATTGTAAATGTATACTTTTCACAAACAAATGCTTTTATTATTTAAACGTGTGCAAAAACAAGATGGAGAAGCAATAACGTTTCACGTCAGTAAACATTAAAGGCAGTCTTGATGGAATGTAACCGTATTATGACTTAACGTATTATAAAACATTAAAAATATGTATTTAGCTATTGGATGTTAAGGTTATATAAAATAAAATAAAAATATAAAAGCAATATTGTGTGCTATTTTTAAAAAAATAATTAGTTCTCAATTTAATTGCTTTTAAAAATCAATCCTGTTAGCAGAGGTGAAGTAAAAACGTAATGAAATTCTGTTTTTAACAGGTCCAAACGTTATATTTTACCACTATAACTGCTCAAACTACGGATACATTAACCCAGCCTTCAGAAATTCGCTTAAGTATAAAGAATATTATTAGAAACAGCTGAGAAGACGCAGTGAAGAGCTATCGAAAAACCAATAACAAGCTGATTAAAGAAAAAATTCAAAATATCGTTTAAGCAGAAAAAGTTCGCGACAGAAAGAAAAATAGAAGTTTGAGTCATTTTTGGTAGTTAATCCTTATTAGAAATGTGACGGGAAAATATGTCGCGTACTAAATCATAGGAAAAGTTATAAAATAAATGCAAATAAGTGACAACTATGAACAGAAAGCTGTATTATTCTAGTATAAACAAAAAAAATTGATTTAAAAATTATGTTCTAGTTGACAAATTTTTGTATTTTTCTAAATGTAGTCGACAACGAGTTCCAGTTTGATGTAGCGTTCTAGTCGACAAACATTTAGAAAACTATTTGTCATATATTTGCATTTGTTTCTGTTTTACAACTTTTCGTATAATTTACTACGCGACTTATTTTCCCGTCACGTTTGTAATACTTATTAACTACCAAATAAGACTCAAACTAATTTTTTCTTCAGCATAACTTTTCTTTCATTCGTGAAACTTTTTCTGATATTTTTAATTTTTTCATTCAGCAGCTTGCTATTGGTTTTTTGCTAATATAAGTATTAGAAATATTAAAACGACAAAACCTACCTTTTTATAATTTCTTTATTATTTTTCATTTCAAATGCGTACAAATATTACATTCTTCTAAAAACGTGCACAGGAGAGTTACCGAAATACATATATTTAAAACTACTAAAGTTTTTGTACACTTGTTACGCTATAACAAGTTTTTAGTATTTTAGAAAAAAAATTGTTTAGATATTTAATTAGCTACTCCGCGTCCGATTGATAAATATTTACATTGATTACACAGAGCAACACGTAAAATGTAAACTCCTTCTCGTGTGGAATTTCACGAAGTACTTATCAAAACTAACAAAACCCAATTTGGTTTTTGCTAGTTTTAGCTGCTGTTTGGATTTTATGGCCTCAAAATTTAATTTTTGCGAAGATTGCGAAGCAATTTTTCTCACGGTTATATCTCGGAAACCAATTAGAATTTGGTTTTCCTGTCTTCGGCAAACTTGTAGCTATAGGCTAAGAAAAAATTTAAAATAAACTTACCCGAAAATACTGCATCTAGTGCCTCAAAATTGCTAAAATGTCCAAACATTTAAATTTTGTATACCTTTTTTCACCATTTTTGGGCCATAGCTGCCAAACTGTGGGGAAATCAGTAAAGTAATCTTATAATATAATCCATAATTCTTGAAAACATTATAATACTGTAAAAAGCTTTTTTCACATTTTCCTGTTGTATTTTACATTCTAATTATTACGTTATGTTTTATATGGAATTTTGTAAAATTAAAATTAACTACAATTTAAATTTGTTTTATAACTAAAATTTGCAAAATGCCTATACTAACTCTAATTTTTTTTATTTGTTTCAGCTTGAATATTTCATTGGTAAGTGTGTGACTTATACATTTTATCTTAAATTGATAATTTTTATTATAGACAACATGTCATTGAACTAGTTGTACCACAATCTTATGTTTTCAACTCATTTTGTTTTTTGAGCTATTATCAGATATTTAAATACAGTGACCTTCTGAGGTGTGTTGTTAGTTAAAATCTAGTTTATTTGAAAATTGTGTTTTTATTTTTCAGCTGACTATCTACGCTATGGCTGTAGATAGTAGTATGTAGAGTATCCAAGACCGAAAACCGGTCAACCGGTTTCGGATTTCTTTAACTTTTCGGTTTTTTGACAAACCGTTTTTTTAAGACGGTTAACCGGTTTTAACGGAATACTTTGTAAAGCTTATTTGAACATATTACTTAAAAATATTTTGATAAAATTTTTAAAAATATTCATTTATTTTTTAGAAAATTTCTGCATTTGACAAATTTTGGAATTTAGTACACAATTCTTAACATATATCTTATTAGCGTCCACAAAACTGAAAAAGGGTGGCAAAACAATAACGATTAAATTATAATTATGTAAATTAAAAATCAGATTGATAGTTAGTTTATATGAAATTAAATGAATGGAATTAAAATCATTTATTATTTAATTATACATATAACACTTTTCGCTTTAACAAAATTGTGTATAAATTTTAAATGGCATTTTTCATATTAATTAAAAAAATAATATAAAACCGGTTTTTAGAATGAGAAAACCGAAACCGGTTTTTTTATAAAACACTATTTTCGGTTAAACCGGCAACCAGTTTTTTGAATTTTCCGGTTTTTTTGGACACTCTAGTAGTATGTTAATAGTTGAAATAAACCACATTCAGAATATTATGGGCCTGCTTATATAAAAATAATTATATATTTTTTAATTTCTATTAAAAAATCTAACAAAATATAATGTATTTTATTAACAACCTTTGCTAAAATTCTTTTAAAAATTTTGAAACAAAAAAATAAGAAATTTGTCCTATATATCCATTTATGGTTTATTTATAGAAGTTTAAAAAATTGTCTCAAATGTAATGAAAGGTTAATTTTCAGGAAATACTTTCCTTTAGTTTCGTTTAAGATTACAGACATATTTTACATGTTTAGCCTTGTATTGAAATATTATCCGCATTGCTTTTGGTTTAAAATATATTTGAACCCGTTTATATTTACCGTAATCATTTCAACACTTTTACCAGTTTTCTAACAATATTATGGTCACTATAATTATATATATGATTGCGGCAACTATAATATGTACAAATTAAGCCCTCGACTTATCAATTCACAAAAAGTAAAAATAGCCTTGCATTAGACAGTTTGTGTAAAAATGTAAAATTTACACTTGACATTTTTAAGAACATGTAAATGTATATTTTGACCCTGGATCAATTGGTAATGCTAAACAAGACACTTGGAATGTTCAACATCCTTGCTATCGTGGACAAGAATTGAAAAATTCAAGAAGGTCTCTGCAGCCTAAGCTCACTGAATAAATCCGTATTCATATATACAAATTTTAATTGACACAAGAACTGAAACCTAATGACCATTCAAAGTGTAAATGGTTTTTGAGAGATAAATGATGTAGCACATCATCACCTTGATGGCTTTATTAATCATTAAAATGCCGCATTGCGAAAAACAATTCTTCTACTAAAGCTCGATATCGCAACATAACAACAGAGTTCTTTCTACCTAATTTGGATGGTATTGATGTGGATGACAAGACGGTGCTACATTACGTACAGTTCGTGAAACTGGTCGTGTACTCTCTCGTTTAGGTAACCAGATTGGCCCCCGAGACCGTGTGATTTAACACAGTGGTACTGTTTGGTGCTGATTTTGGGGGAATCATTTTTCTTTGAAAACGAGTCTGGTCAAGCAGCGATTGTTACTTGTATCGATAATAACAGAGTTTTTATCACTATTAACGTCAATTTGGACGTTAATAGTGTGGAAGACATATGGTTTCAACTAGAGTTTCCAGTTCGGTTTTAATCGAAACCGAAACCACGGTTTTTCAAGGCCTAAAACCGAAACCGACAATTATTCTTCGGTTTTGACTTTTAATCAATTTTCATTAGAAAAATTCAAAAATTAGAAATGAAAATAAATTTTTCATCCAATTATTCATCCAATATCACTTAAAAAAAATCGGTAAAAATATCTTAAGATTTGTTATTTTCAAATATCCGATAAAAGTACTAGCTGACCCGGTGCGCTTCGCCACCCCAATTGGAAGAAAAAAATAGCACTATTAAGTTTCCCTTTGTGAATTAATACTAATTCAGGAAAATATGCCTCTAGTTTCATGTTTATTGATTCATTGTAATGTGGATTCAGACCATAAAGACCCACGTTTTGTATTTATACTCAGCATCATGAATGTCTAATTTCATATTTCTGTGTCCATTATTATAGAAAATACAAAAGAAAGGTACCACTATAATCACATTTTGTGAATTCTAACTCATTCAGAATCATTTGTGCCTAATTTTCAATTTTAAGGTTTATTATTATAAAATATTCAAAAAGTATCTTTACAATAAAGAAATAATAACATTAATTATACCTTTTGAATACGCGTTTCAAGGTCTATCGTTATAAAATATTCAAAAAGTACTATTAGTTGGAAAAAGTACCTGCAAGTCCCTTTTAATATTCTAACTGAGTCAGGATCATGTGCGTTTAATTTCCTGCTTATAGGTTCATTATTATAGACATTTCAATAATAGTTTCTGTTACCTCAATATCATTATGCCCTGTATCCTTGATTCTTCATTACTCAGAAGCAATATAATTTAATATAATAAAAAGTACCATTAGAAGAAAAAGTAACAATTTTTCACACTTTCCACTGTCAAGTTTGAAATTTCAATGTAATTTCCTGATTCTAGGTTTAATATTATAGAAAATTCAAAAAATACTATTTGAAGAACGAAAAAATACTCCTTAGTTTATTTTAGTTTTCCATTTTTGGTATCATAATACAATTGAGCACCCCATTCTTGCTTATTTCTTTACTGAGAAGCATATTAACCAATTTTAATGTATATAAGCTAACTATTTAATGTATTAAAAAGGTACCATTAAATTTTGACCCATTCCACTGACTGCTCTATTAAGCTTGCTCCTTTCTGAGGTCAGATAGTAATGTCTCAGAAAGGCTTTTATTTATTACATGGGAAATTAGCTTGTTCACCATACTCAGGGCCGTTTTCTCTTTAGGTGATTTTTTTCCCCAAAAAACTGCAGATTAAAGAAATTTGATTTTCTCAATGTCTCATTTTCTTCTATTCTGTCGCAAAGCTAACCCGACCTCATCTGCCATTTATTTATCGTACAGATAAATTCAATCAGCTGACTGTGCTTTTTATGTGTTTGTGTTTTTGTAAACGAAATTAAATAGATTTTATAAAAAAAAACTAGCTGGCAGACATGGGGGATAATGAATTTTTCAAAAGATTTCGGCTGTCCCCTTCTTTTTGGGACATTGACGATAATTCCTTCAGCTAGTTCTTCAGGAAGCGTTTCGGTACCCCAAAATTTCCTGATGGTTGGTAAAAGAAGCCGAATATAGCACTCTTACTTGTTTATAATGTTCATATTGCGTTTAATACTTTTCTTTCGTCTTATATTGAAACTGTTTATTTTCAATCGATAATGATGTGCAACAATTTATTAGACTGCTGAACTTCTTAGCTTTATTCTTTGGAATTTTAAAGTCCATTTAAAAGGACATCCAAATTGATGAGGGAAAACTGAGAGTGTAGTAGGGTATTCAATCGAATAACCGTTAATCGGTTAGCCGATTAATTTTGGTCGGTTAACTGTTCGAATAATTTAAAATTGCCAATTTTCAAATAACAAATAAACCGATTAATTTGCGTCGATTAACCAATTAACTGGAATTTCTTCTTTTTTTGTACTTTATATATACCCAGCAAAAATTTAGTGAATTTTTGTAATGGCAATTAATTACCACATACCTTCTTTTGTAATGAGTGGTGGTTATTTTATTTACTAGAATAGGTACTTATTTTTGTACTGGTTGGTAATGAACTTTTGCATTTAGCACAGCTATCTAGTGTGTTTGACTGGAAAACGAGACGTTAGCGGTTCTACACCAGTCAGCGCCATTAATTTTTTTGTTCAGATTATATTAATTTATATGTTAATGTTAAAACCATTGTTAACTTTCAATAAAATAACTCGTACATGGGGCAGTGAGTTAGCAGCTTGACTAGCAAACACAAGCAAATAATGTGACGGTTCGATACCCACACGAGGCAATATTTTTCTGTATTTTTTTTTAGCTACATATTATTATTGTGAATGTAATACTTATAATTGAGCTGAATGTAAGTATATTTATAAGTAGGACCCCTGAATTTTTAGAAAATCTCGAACAACAGTAACTAGTGTTTCAGCCAAATAATAAGTAGTTACCAGTTTGCTCCAATATTACTTGCTGGCTTACTAAGTAAGTAAAGTTTTTGCTGGGTAAATATGGTTTTAAACACACACATTTTATTTCTTAACTTATGAACACTCCCTTTAGGCAATAGTTTTTTGAAGTATAGCTCAAAAACTGAAACTAAGGAATTTGGACTTGACCTTTTTTCTAGAATGTTCCATGATGAACTTTGTCCTAATGAGTCGGAGGAAGGCATGATAATAGACGAAACTGAAGACATTACTGAAACGAGTCTTTTATCAGGACTCCAATGGTATAATGGAGGATTTTAAATGCTTAATCAAACTGAATAAAGAACTGAGAAATTGGATAGTCTTTCTCATGCCTTACTTTCGATTTCTCCAACATCTACAATCATTGAGAGAGCTTTTTCCAAGTCAAGTATTAATAAAATTAAAGAAAAATCGTTTAAATGGAAGCATTTTAAATTATATTCTTTTCTTAAAAGATATTTCAGTAAAACTCACTAAAGTTCTAAAATAAAACTCACATGTGCATATAAAAAGGATCTCAAATACCATATTTTTTTGCAATTATTAATTTTTTTGTTGAAATGCTTAAATAAGTACACAAAATTCATTTTATTTTCAATTTAAAATTAAAATGGAAATTATTCGGTTAATCGAATAATTTAAAATTAACCGATTATTATCCGATTAAATCTAAACCCCGATTAATTATTTGCTCGATTAACCGATTAAACCAGGAACCCGATTAATTGAATACCCGATTAAAAGAATGTAGTGTTACTATTTATGGTATCTACTTTCACGTATAAGTCGAATTTTCCATATGCTTTCCATATTGAAATATTACCACAATTTTATAAAATAATTACACAGTTTTAGATCATTATTAAAAAAGATTCTCGTTTTCTTATTGATTAAACTGTTTGCTGTTGGTTGGACTACGAAGATCAACATAAACCTATTTATTTACAAATATTTATTTTTTTTTCTGCATTTCCCATAAAATTTACATTTGAAATAACATATTTTAGCATTAATTGTTTTTATCTGTTAAGTATCAATTACCAACAAAGTCGTCCTCCTCCTCATCATCATGCTCATCAGTGGGTAAGAGAAAGAACCTGGTAATAACGACAACAAACGAACAAACAAACAACAGCAACAAACCACACATGCACCATTTAACACAAAACCGCAATTACAATATTTTGTTGTAAATTGTTTTTTAGTTTGTTGTTGTTGTTGCGTTTTTTAGCAACATTTCATTACATTCTTGTTGTTGTTGTTGTTGTTTTAGTTGTAATTGAATTGAATGAATAAGCAAAGGCGGGTAATAATGGGCATGTTTTGTTAAATACATGATGGCTTTCAGCCTGGTTAAATGCAAAGTTGAATGCCTTGTCTTGTCTGGCAGCGTGTTTGTTAATGTTTTTTTTCTCTTGTCTTTTTTATTTTTATTTTGTAGATTGTAGGCTGATTCTGGTTATAAACAGTTAAATTATTGATATTTTTGCGCTTTTGCTCATATACATACAACATTGTTAAATGTTAATTGGCCAAAGAGTTGACAGGCCAACTGACGTTTGTGCTAAGAATGAATATACATACATACATACATACATACATACATACATACATACATACATACATACATACATACATACATACATACATACATACATACATACATACATACATACATACATACATACATACATACATACATACATACATACATACATACATACATACATACATACATACATACATACATACATACATACATACATACATACATACATACATACATACATACATACATACATACATACATACATACATACATACATACATACATACATACATACATACATACATACATACATATATTCTTTCATTACAGAAAAAACCGCATAATTATTGTAAGAGAAAGGGGCAGTTTACAAGAACATTTATTTGTGTTAATGGCTGTTTGTGTTATGCTAAGTCTTGTTTATTCATTACAGTTATTTCTGGCTAAATTGAAGTTCTATCTTCACCTGCTTTAACGTCATTATCATTAGATTAATCAACACTTTAACAGGGTTTAGAGTGTGCGTTTTGACCAACTTCAAATCAATTTTGCAAAACAAGCCTTTACCATCTTGTTTAATAGCATTATTTATTGAACATTTAAATTTAGTTTTGGGTATTTATATATTTTTCAGCTCCATAAATAAATATTGTTTATAACTTAAAAATTAGTTTGGAAAAAAGTGTTGGTATGTGGAGTTTTGTTTTAAATGTACACACCTTGTATTATTATAATGTTTAATATAATCGATACATTATAGTTTGTTTTTTTTTGTAACTATTACACTTACAAAATTTAAGTTTTGTATTCAAGAAATTCTGCAAAATAATGTTGATGATTAGATTCTTTAATGCGACTTTTAATCATCTCTGAAATTCGAAATGTGTTGATAAGGAATCATCAATATTGTTTTGCCTAAATTGTTAATGCCATTCTTCTTTCTTATTCATATATTGAAATCTATTTCTAACAAAACATAATATACAAAAATTGGTTGGAAAATAATCTAAGTATTAAAAATTCCCCCGAAGATTGTGTTTTTCAGACCACTTGAAAATATGTTCATATTGAACCCATATTTGCCAAAAAAAATATCGCTAGTTTTAGAAAATATTTATTTGATCTGACATGATTTTAGTACATGATATTTTCTAAATTAAATAATATCTAATATAATATTCGTTTCCACATTTTTAAAAGTTTTTTAAAAATATTATAGCCACAGTAACTATGTACATGATTGTGGTAACCATAATATGGTTAACTTACGATACACAGGATTGTATCAATCATATGTGAAAACCATTTTACTGATGAATCTTTATATCATAATATATTGCTCTCAAGGTAGGATCACACGATTGCCGCAATACACCAATTTTATACAATTTTTATTGTGCTGATTTGTAGACCAATAAAGAAATTGTCTTAATCAAATTCATTCCAATCACATGATTGCCTCATTTTACATAAATTTGATTGTCGTAAATTGCCGCAGAAAGGTTTAGTGGCAATAACTGCCGTACTCCAGTCACACGATTGTTCTAGAATACGGCAACTATGAGAAAAAGCTTTTGTGCTGGATGTTAAATTTTGTTTTGTTTACATAAATATACAAAATTTTAATCAATTTGTGTAAAAAAGATTTATTGACTAAAAAAAAGAAAATTACATCGACTTAACTATCGTGTGTAGACTTGATGAAAAAAAGGAAAGAAGAAATGTTAAAAGTAGTATGTGGGTCAACACATATTGTAAAACAGGACACAAATACGCGTATGACTATTCCAGCACAAGAACGCTTAGCTGTGACTCTCCGATTTCTTGCTTCCGGAGATAGTTACAAAAGTCTTTCGGTCTCTTTCGTATTGCCCCTGACATTATTTAAAAAAATTAATATTGGCGCGAATTGTCTTCATTAATTGCCGCACTAGAACACAATAAATATTGGTGTATTGGTTTGACATATCAGCCAATAAGTTGTGAAATCACACGATTGACGTATAAAATATACCAATAATTGGTGCATTGCGGCAATCGTGTGATCCTACCTTCAGATTATTATATCAATTATCCGAAGGCAACATGATATTGTAAAACCTTAATCATAAAAATGGTTGTCACAAAAATATACTTGTTTACTGTAATCATATAAATGATTGAAACAATCATGTGAATCGTAAGTTGACCACAATCATGTAAATAGTTACTGTGACTATAATATTGTTAAAAAACTTTTAAAAATGTGGAAAAGGTTACTGTAAACATACACAACTATATTTTTTTTCTGCGTGTAGAGTGCATTCTGCATCGATAGAAACAAACAGTGGTCGGACGTGTCACGATCTGGACTATAAAGCGGGTGAGTTAAAAATTCCCATCCACTTTGTTCTAAATAATTTTTAACAGGTATTGCAACATGTGGTCGAGCGTTGTCATGATAGAATATTACGGGTTCGAATTAGTTGGTACAGGTTCCCTGCGATGGTCTGGCCAGATCCTGTAGGACCCTTTTGGTAGCATCAAATGCAGAGCATTACCTTAGCGCCATAGCTTCACATAAAATCTCTTACGCTTCGGGTTATCGTAATGGTTCCATTTTTATCACAATTAATGATTCGGTGCAAAATAATTTTCTTTTCCAGCGTTGATGCAGCATTTCGGAAAAATTCGTGCTTCAAGGTCTCTCGGCTTCAATTCGTATCGTACCCAATTTCCCTGCTTTTCGCAAACTTTTTGAAATTACTGCTTGAGTAGCTCCCAATAATTTTGCAAGCTCTTGTTGTATTTGACAAGAATCTTCATGGGGTAATTCTTGGCCTTCAAACTTGTTTGGTTGGCCTGGGTTATCTTTTTTCTGCCGTGTTGAAATCGCCACTTCTGAATCGCACAAACCTGAAACCCAAGGAACACATTCACCATAAGCTTTGGTGAGCAATCGGTGTGCTTCAGCGGCATTTTTTTTTTCAAATTAAAGATGTAAAGCAAAATTCGACATTTTCGAAGCTAAAAAAAAACGTTGATATTTACACTATATATATATACAGATATAACCTTTAAAATAATATACAAGTTATTAAAGACAAAAAGCACGTTAAAAAGATACTCTATGTGTTGTGTTATACACCCATCAAAAAAATAAATCATTTAGTGTATTAGGGGTCAAAATAATCAATTTCCCTGTTAATTGAGTACCAATTTTTAGTAGTTTTTTAATAATGACAGTTTTTCGATAATGACATTTAAAGCTCCATATTTCTCACTGATCCATCTCGGTTGGATCAAAGTCGTCCAATTTGGTGGAAAAAATTTCACAATAACGTTTTCAGCATTGAAGTCCAATATCAGAATGATTTTACTTTAATCTTTTAGACCGATATGCATAAAATTCTCTCTCACTTCTGGTACTAAATTATTGTCAAACCATTCTCATGGACTTTTTTAAAGCTCTTTCCAATAACTAATGCTTTGCATTTGTGAGTACCAGCAGCATTAACGCAAACTAATGAGATTAGTCTCTCCTTTGAGACCTTGTGTAATTCTATGAAATTTTCATTATAGCAAGCCAAACTTCTCTCAAGAAAACACTTTCCATTCTGCATTATCTCATTGGTGAGTTTTTTCATTGATTTGAATTCATTTAATTTTTCCACAAAAATTGTGGCAGCTAATCAGCTGAATATTTTTATCCTGCAGTTTGTGAATACCATGTCGTTTTTTTCTCAAATTTTGAGTGGAATATTTTAGACTGTTCTTCACTGTTAATTCAGAAATTGGAGTTCCATTAAATCGTTCCTTCCGGAACCATTCATAAACTGCAAAATCGACTTTTGGTTCTTCAGCAGTTTTTAAAGTTTTTCGGTTTCCAAAGCCAATAACAGAATCACTTTGTTTTTTATAATGTCTAACACTCTTCATGCCAAAAACTATCGAAAAATCGATGGCACAATATCAAAAAATGTTGGCCTTACAAATCGATCGAGGGAATTCCCCTTTTTCGTTTTATTCACAATGTGTTAGATTGTTCAATAATAATCGAAAAAAATTATAATCCCGGAAAATAGAGGTAATTACGGTTAATCGATGCAATAAAATTTAAATCGATCCAAAAACATTTTCTTTTTCTTTCCCGGATAATTGATGTTGCCGGTTAATCGAATCACGGATAATCGAGGCCTCACTGTAATTAAATACATTTTTTGACTAAATTCTTTTATTCAATACAAAATCTTTATATAAAAGTGAATTAATTTTGATTCCTCAACTTAATCTTAATCTTTTCTGTAAGTGCATTACAAAAACTTTTTAACAAAAGTCACTAAAATATTTTAGCAAATAACTTGTTCACAATATTTTGTCAGCATAGTTATACGACATAGCGAGAGACAGAAAGACAAACAGTCAGCTAGCTAACAAACAAACATTTTCTATTTCTAATGTTATTTCTATGTTGTTTATTCACATTTATGAGGCGTTATAGTAATTGACAAATTGCCATTAAAAACATCTCTCTCTCTCCTTAAATGTCCCCCTAAATGTTCACGCTATTTGCAAACAATTCTATGCATTCAATTTCAACACCACTCTACACCATTCATTTAACCCAACAGACAGACAGACCAACGTTTATTAATTTAGTCAAGAGTCAAACATACGAACTTATGTATTGACTGGCGATGATGTCGCCATTGAGTCTCTCCTTTAGTCAACCAACGAACCAACCAACCACCACCAACCATAAAATGTTAGATGAAGTCATATGAGCCGAAGAAAAAGCTAAATTCAGAAAACAAAAAGGTGCTTAATAAATTATTAAAACAAGTGACAATGTTGTCACAACAATATTGGTTTTAAATGTCTATTAGAAGTAACAGCAACATTTTCACATTTTTAGCACACAAGTGCAATTTGTCTATTTTTCATTTTTATTTTCAGCTGAAAATTATTTTAAAATTGTTGGCTTGGCAAGTTGCTTGTTCGTTTAACTCTCTGTGTCCGTCTGTCTGTTTAGTTTAAGTGATTTTTTTTTAACCGCTGTCTTTTGCTGTTTGAAATGCTATAAATTAATTAGTGTCATGTTGGAAATTTGCTTTGAAAAATAATTTATTTGTTTATTAAATGTAACAAATAATTTGATAAGCAAATAGTAGGACAAATAACCAATCGACATAGTTTGGTTATCTTTATAAGTTGAAAATGTTTCAGATATTTTGGACAATTTAGTTTTTTTTAAGTAAAATATTTATAGCAGGGCAGTGGGGAGATCACGAGCCACTTTTATTATTAAAGTTCTTTCACCCATATACCAGTTGATTTTTTTAATAATTCCTTTTTATTTTTAAACTTACATTTGTATGCTATGAATTATATTATTTTAAAGCTAATTAAAAAATTTATAATGCAAATCCAAGACAAAAGTAGAATTTTCAGCCGGGAAATGGTAGAAAGTCAGCAGATTCGTAACTTGCCAGTACCAATTAAACATATTTTAGGAAGCATTTATGTAAAAATGAGTGTACGAAATGCATTTTTTCCGTGCACTTCGACAAAAGCGCTTCTTAAATGTGACGATAAATTCTAAGCGATCAAACAAAAGCGATGATAATATCCTTACACTACTGGTTCTAAGATGCCCATTTTTGAAAGCGAAACTATCAAAGCTCTACACCATTTCATGCTGAAATTAAAAAATACATATTAATGATGAGATATTCAATTTCATATTGAGAAAATACGAATTGTAATTCAGAAAAGCACTTAGATATTGAAAAAAAAAAAACAATTATAATTCAGAAATCTAAATTTATAATCAGACACTCAAAATTCTAAATGGAGAAAATAAAAATTGCTGTCGAGAAATTAAAAATTTTTTATGGATTTTTTTATAATTATTTCTTATCAAATACACATTACGAGTATGAATTTAAATTTCTTTGAACCTAACCCCCTATCTATACTTGACACATATTTATCATAACAATTAATGACGTTTGTTTTCAAGACAAATTTGTCTGAGCTGAAGTTTGTATTTGCATAATTTAAATGTATTAATAGAATAGCTTCGAGCTGTGCCGATTCTTATATATCCTTCACCAAATTATACTCTAAAATAAAATTAAAAAAAAAAAAATTTAAATTTAAAAATTTTTTTTTTTTTCGAAATTTTTTTTTGTTTTAATTTATTAGTGAAAAAAATTTATGATAAAAAAATTTTTTTTGTGAAAAAAATTCGACTTAAAAATATTTTTCCCAATTTTGACCCATTGTAGGTCCAACTGACTATAGCCTTATACACATCGTTGCAATGGACTTTGAAATATCTATCATTAGATATCCATATTGTCTATATTTATGACTTAGTAATCGAGATATAGATCAAAAATAGAGGTTGTCTCGGATTTTTGCTCATATCTCCGTTATTTATGAACGGATTTTGCTGTATTTAAATAGGAAACTTCTCGAAAGCATGTCTGACAGTATTATTGAAGACTTGGATCCCAAAGATATCTGGGGTCTTCAGAAAATTGATTTCAACAGACAGACGGACAGACAGATGGTCATAGCTTAATCGACTCCGCTATCTTTAAGGATCCATAATATATATACTTTATAGCCCTTCTCACGAAGGTGAAGGATATAAAAATAATCAATTTCAAACATTTTAAACGAGTAATTTTTCTTAAAGATTTTAAAACAATTTTTAATATTGCAAGAGCTACAAAAATTACTACTTATACCTTTTTAAATCGATATAAACGTGGACACTACTTCTGGCAATGGTCAAAAATAGCGATTTTTTAACACAATTCTAAGTTTATCACTAAACAAAAACAATGTAGCAGTGTTCCTCGACGTTAGCTCGTCCATTAGCATTTCATACCGTGCCGGCGTATTTCCTGTATATTGGAAGGTTGCTAATGTCACGCCAATTCCTGAAAATTACCGTCCAATAGCAAGTTGTTCTTCACTTTCCAAAGTTATGGTAAACTACAATTTGGTTAAATATTTGGAATCCAATAATTTACTTAACGACCGCCAGTATGGCTTCCGTATAGGACGCTCTACTGGAGACTTGCTAGCCTTCCTATCGGAAAAATGGTGTCGTTCCCTTCACCGTTTTGGCGAAAATAAAATGGTGGCTCTAGATATTTCCAAGGCGTTCGATAGAGTGTGATACGGTGCACTGTTATCAAAACTTATTGCTTTTGCTGTCGGTAATAACTTCTCTCGGGTTATATCAGGCTTTCTCAGAAATATCACTATACGAGTTGTTATATATACGAGGGGTACCGCAAGGCTCCGTTCTTTCTCCTGCGTTATTCCTTATTTTTCTAAATGACCTGCTACGTCAAACTTCCAACCCGATCTAATCTTTTGCAGATGACGGCAACATTTGCCATTCATATTCATTCAGTTATAGACCAAGCCTGTCGGAGATTAGGGGAATTAGTCAAAACATGAATGATACCCTTAATCGGGACCTTGTAACAATCTCTGAATGCGAATAAAGTCGCTTTCAATGCTCGCAAGACTCAGTGTTGCATGTTGACACCAAAACGAACGACAGACAATGTTGCTTCATCTGTACTTATGGATGGTGTAAATATTGTGGAATCATACGCTCTAGATGTTCTAGGCATGAAATTACAATGTGATGTCCGCTGGTCTAAATATATTTTTCAAGTGACGAAAGAAGCATTCAAGTGTCTCGGTTGTTTGAAACGTTGTAGGAATTACTTCACTCCATCTGATCTCCTCACTATTTATAGCACCTATATCCGACCGAAAATGAAATACAACTCCCATGTATGGGCCGGTGCTTCAAATTCTATTTTGGAGCTGCTCGACCGCGAACAGGAGAGGGCGAGCAGCTTCAATTCCCTGGAGCACCGTCGCAATGTAATACACGTAATACACGTTTTTCATCAAGAACACCATTTGTGATCGATTGGCCAGTGGACCGCACAACACACTACAGGGAAAATTCGTTCTTTTGCCGTGCTGTACGTATGTGGAACAAATTTCCCGCTAAAGTGTTTCCTGCCATTTCCAGTGTGGGAAAGTTCAAATCGTATGTCCACAAACACTACTCCCTCTTTCGTCCCTTTTATAACCTATTTTCCTAGTTCCAACACAATGCTTTGCATGAATAGGTGTCATCCCCTGAGTGCAGGTCCAAGAGGAAAAAAAAAAGATTTTGTAAAAATAGTAAAATTTTTAGTTGCATTTTATACAACTGCATAAAAATTATACTAAAATTTATTTTTTAAAATTATTTTTCTTATTATTCATTAAAAACATTTTTTTACGTTTTATTATTTATTGAATCTGCATCATTTTCATCTTTTAAGCCTAGTTCTCTATTCATAGTTGCGAAAATTGTTGATTTTTTCATGCGAAAAATTTTTTATAGAACAAATGATTAGCTATTGGTTTTAATTTCATGCGAATAAAGTGCTGCTTATCTTATTTTCTGTGGAAAAATAAGGGTGCTAGATTTATTTCATATGTTTTCCACAATAAGAACAGAGTACTGCTTTTTATTTCATTCAAAATATTTTATATGTAGTGTGACAGTATTTTCCACGAAATTTTGAACAGAGTACTAGCTATACCAATGGTACTTCTAGATCTCTGTGGATCTCATTTCTTATGGACCATGGTGCGCCTGTCATGCTCCTAAAAATTATTGATTGGATCCTCTGTATAAGTTCAATACTGATATTACTAGCAGTTCCCCTCAATTGGATTCTATATGTCCAAATTGGTTTTAAAATGGTTTTGTACAGGGTGACTTATAGTCCAGGCTTAGCTTTGATTGGTCACTGATTTCTATCTAAGTGAATACCAAGGTGTGTAACATAATCAGACTGAGGTATATTAACATTGTTAAGTGTTTCAGGTGGACAGCATTTCCTCCTCAGTGTGAACGTAACATGTTTGATTTTAAACTCATTTAGTCGTATTCTCCATTTGTTTAACCATGTCTCAACACATCTTAGGTGGCTATCTAGTATACCAGGTACTATATATGGGTTTTTATGCAAACTAATAATAGCGGTGTAATCAGCATATGTAGAAATAGTTAATAAGGAGTGAGATCGAAAAATTCTCAACTTCAATTTCCATGCTCTGTTTTTGGCATCTAAATTTTTAGCAGAGTTCCTGTCAGGAACTTTTTGAGCCTTGAATGTATTTAAACCTGCATTAGCTTTAACTTTTCGTACCAAATAGTCCGAGCACTGAGCTAATCGGGCTGCTTTTCTACCGGATGTGTTGGGAGCTCTTTTAAAAATGCTTTCTATTTGCTTGGCTTTAGAAACATCGTGTGGACCATTCCTTCTACCTGAACCATTTTTTCTATCAACTGACAAGTTCTTGTGGTACTGTTTAATAATTGGAAACAGTTTGACGGCAGACTTTTGAATGCTTGGCCAACTTTTTGTAGGTCCAAGTTGGATTTTGTTGAAAATATTTAATAATTTTAGTACGCACTTTTATCTGGTAACTCATTTTAATCAGATTAACAAGAAATGAATATAATTGACATTAAACATAATAACTGACATGTTTTATAAAGGTAACTTAATAAAAAAAATATCAAATAATACTTGGGTTAAAAGTTTTAATGAAAAACGTGTGTAAAGAATTTTACGATCTCACTCCTTATATCGTTCGTTGGTAAATCGGAGGTGTAAATCAGGTAAATCCAAGAACACTTCCTTGTGGTACTCATGCTCTAATCTTATATTCTCTTTTCACGTAATCATTGTACTTAACTGTAAATAAACGGTCCCATGGATAAGATTGCAATATTTTATGGGTACATGGTGGCAGCAAACATTTTATTTCATATACCAGTTCTTTGCGCCATATTTTATCGAAGGCTTAAGCGACATCCTAAAATATATTGGATGGATTTAACTTCAGATCCCAATTGAGGGCTTCTTAAAATCATTTAACCACCAACATACCATTCACATTGGGTTTTTCTTAATCAGTTAATCCTCAAAAATTAACTACTTCAGTATACATACGTACAGTTTTAAATGACCTTTCAAATTTATGCTAAACAAAAAATTTATTTAAAGCCATACATAAATATCTATTTGCAAAAGCAAATGTCTAAAAAATTATTGCTAATAAAGTTACCAAACTTGAAAACTACTTTGCATACAATTGTTCAGTCATAAATTTAGCATGATAAAAAGTCAGCCAGTCAGTCACAGTTTGTCTGTTGGCATCAGTTAAACTTTAAAATACAGCTGAAATTAACTGATCTTTGCAACAATTCATGTATTCGCAACTATTTGCTATTCAGACAAACAATTGAACTCTTGTATACCTACAGACATTATAAATAATATTCATACATATGTATATTTATTTAATAATTTTATTTTTATTTAAACAGTTTCTAATAAAATATATTCTCACGTTTTATAAATTTGGCCACAAAAATTTAAATAAATTGAAAAAATATTAATTTAAAAAATTTTGCCAAGATTTGTTTCTTTTTTTTTTCTCTATAAACTAAACAAACAATATTTTAAACAAATAAAAATAAAAACAATATTGACAGTGATGTATGAATTGTTTAATGCTTATTTTCTAACAAAAAATCCAAAAAATTAAATAAAATATTAAACAAATAGACAAAAAATGAATTATTACAAGTTGGCCAACAGTAACAACCACAGCAATTTAAAACAAACCAACAAAAAAAATTATTCAAACTTGTAAGAATAAATGCAGATTTTCTTGTGTGTGTGTGTGTTTTTTTGTGTGTACTAATATACCATAATAATTGAATTGAAAGGGAATTACAGAAGTTGATACCAGTTGATTAGTTGAGATAAATGATTTTGAACTTTTGATTAATAAAACATTAATTGAAATCGAAACATGAAAATAAAAAAAACGTGATGTTTAAAACGAAAAAAAGCTTGAATTTTGTTGTTTAAACAACAGGCCTAACATGTCGAGGTTGCAAATTGGGTTTTTTTTATTTTGTATTGTTTGATTTTTTTAATTACTTAGCTCAGTAACAAATTATAACGTGGGAAAATATAGCTATAAAAATTTGATTTTAAGTACGCTACAGTATACATTAAAACACAGATTTTACGGTAACTCCCCTTTTACATTTTACTACTAATTACCATAAATACACTCTCTGTACAAAAGTCGTGTGAACGAATATAAATTCACCTAGCTCAAGTAATTGAATTGTTACGTTTTAACCTTTTTAAAACGTTGGTTTATTTCCTTTAAATAAACAGGATATTTTTGATAACAAATAAAAGCAGTTTTAGTAGTTTGAAATTGTAACAACTCTTTATTTATTTAAGAGTACAAATAGTCACTCAGTGTCTATTTACACGTTTATCAATTCGTAGAAATGCACACACACTTTACAGTGTACAAACTTAAATGTACAAGATAGTTAATGCTAACTCTAACAGCGCTTATGATAAATTCACTCACGACTGCAACCTCTGCCACTATTTATACACAATCCATCTTTCGTTAATATTCTACAATGATCTTAACTCTGTGCTCTTCAATTTTCTTTTAACAAGAGCCCAATATCTCTCCACTGGCCTTAGCTCCAGGCAGTTTGGAGAATTTGCCTCTCTTGATAGATAAGAATCTTATGAATGGAAGCATCCTATTTTTTAAACATTGATGTAAATTTCGGTATTTATAGAGCCCGCTGTAACAAATGATTGGCTTCTTTTGCCGCAACTGCATATGCTTGCCATGCCAAGAACTTTTTGGGAAATTTTGTCTGCTTTTGGGTCCTAAACTTTTCTTTAACATTCCCTCGAGCAGCAGCAACATCACAATTTTGACCCGGAAGCTGCGAAAAATCTGCCAGAACGTTTCGTCATACATTATGCAGCAGGAATATTTTTTTTTATAAAATTTGACTTCAATTCAGTGCTCTGTTTTTGGCCTCTTAATTTTTAGCAGCGTTCCTGTCAGGATCTTTTTGAGCCTTGTATGTTTTTCAACCTGCATTGGCTTAAACTTTTCGTACCAAATAGTCCAAACACTGAGCTAACCGGGCTGCTTTCCTACCGGATGTGTTGGGAGCTCTTTTAAAAATGCTTTCTATTTTTTTGGCTTAATAAACATCATGTGAACCATTCCTTCTACCTGAACTACGTTAATCAGAATAACAACAAATGAACATAACTGACATGCTTTGCAAAGTTAACTTGATAAAAAAAATCAAATAATACTTGGGTTAAAAGTTTAATGAAAAACGTGTGTTAAGAATTTTTTGATCTCAGTCCTTAGAACATTCGAATTCTAGAGCTTTCGATGTTACTGTTAGCTGCTTAAACATTTAGTGTTGCCATACTTACAAAAAATGCTAATAACCGCATGCTATCAACATTGTTGATAAGTAGAAGCTTCTACTGATGAACGTGTTTATAAACATGATGAATGTTTACAGACCGTTAAATTCGCTATTGCACATTCGTAACAGTATATTCACAGTATAGCCGCTTCATAGAAAAAATAGTGTAATATAAATATTGGGTGTTAGACTTCAAAATGCGGGATTTTTTTTCAATTTTTAGCTTTTATTTTGAAACATTTGTACAATGTAATTATATTCAAAGTATTGGGCATTGCTAGCTATGACTTTTTCCCATCTTCCTTGCAACATATGGATTCCAAGCCAAAAGAACTTTTGAGCCCAAGAACGAATTAAGCCAATATCGGATACTCTTTCCATAGTGAAGCGTATCCCAGAGAGAGCGTACGGAGTTGTGATCGGTACAGGTTCCCTGTAATGGTCTGGTCAGATAGAGAGGACCCTTTTGCTCCCACCAATAACAGCGAATTACCTTAACGCCATGGATATTTGGCTTTGGTGTCGATTCGGCTGGTTAGCCGGGCTTCACATACGATATCTTACGCTTCGAGTTACCCTATTCCAACGCAATTTCTGACATGCATAATTGTATTTTTAGGTCTCCCGGCTTCAATGATTTTGGATGAATCCTGATGCTCGCAAACGCTTTGAAATTGCTGATTTAGTAGCTCCCAATGATTTTGCAAGCTCCTGTTGAGTTTTACAACAATCTTCATGGAGTAATTCCTCCAATTCTTGTGTTTGGTACAGATTTTCACCCTTTTTTGGAGGGCCTATGCGATCTTTGTCTTCCGTGTCAAAATTACCACTTCTGAACAGTACATACGTTCATCGCACGTTGCTGCAGATGAAGCACATTCACCATAAGCTTCGGTGAGCAATCAGTGTGCTTCAGTGGCACTTTCTTCTTGCTTCAAATTATGAAGCTCAATTGGCAACAAATTCGACATTTTTGTAGCCAAAAACAAAAAACTTTGTCGTTTACACTATAATGTACCATTCAAATGACATATAAGATAACAAATCGGTAAAACTAAGTAATTAAACAGATAAATATTAAATAGTTTCAAATAAAAGTTTTCCCTCGCAAACTCATACTTAAACTTCAAGATCTGTGACTGGCATAAAGTTGCTCTGGGTTGATTAAAAAATCATGCTTTACCTCCATTATTTCTTAGGGGTAATAAAACCCATTTTCGATTTTTGCCTCTCACTAGTGTAACGTTTCCATCACTCATGGGTAACTGTTTTGAATAGTGTTGATACCTTGATAAGATCACAAACTTAATGGTGGTACATTGATGGAACAACATTTATGACTCACAATTTGTCTCAAAAGTTCAAGAGGCCAGCTTCCTATATGAAGATACAGGTCGAACCAACATTCTACACTTGATAACTTCCGTATATAGATCAGAAGATAAATCTGGATATTAATGAATTCCAGCAACATTTATAAAGATATAATCCTTCTGAATCAACGTCAGATACCTTGGCGTTTGCGTTTCGCTTTCTTATAAACTTATAAGAACCAAACTAAAATTAAACAAATCCAATAAAGTAAAATTGTAATTTAAGTTATTTCATGGTTTTTTTAATATGTCATTACTTCAATGCATCGCATTGGAAAAAACTACTCTAAATAACCACTCCTGCTCCAATTCCAATACAAATTTAATCCCTAAACAATTTCTGTATGAATTAAATGCCAACAATTTTTTTCTAACTGCTGCCAAATCTCTATCTCAATGCATTTTAAATTTTCTAGATATGAAAATTCAATACAAATCGTTAACAAATTTTTTGACACACCACATTCTATTCATACAACATTTGTAACATTTATAATACAGAGACAAGGATTATTGCAGTTCAAGTTGTTGTTATCGTTGTTGTTGTTATTGTTGCCGTTGTAGTTTTTGTTGTTCGTGGTAGTAAAGCAACATTAATAACACAAATTCATATGCAAATTTTGTGTAACTTTTTTTTTTTTTTGTTGTAACTAGAATAATACTATGCTTGGCTAAAGCCTTTTAAGCTTGATTGCATGGCTTATTGTAAGCAGGCAGGCAACAACATCATAAGAAACCAGCAAAGTGGGTGGATTAGCGTGAATTACAATTGCTGCAACATAAAAAGCTTAAAACATGCCGCACTCAGCAGGCTTGTAGTAACAACTGCAACAGACAATGAATGTACTTGTACAATGTCTGATTACTACAATTGAAAACTCCTTTATTTGCTGACTTAGTTGACTTGACTTGGCCAAGTTAAAAGATTTCACCATAATACAAGACTCTGTTGTATTTTTTTTTTTAGAAATTTTTCCTAAGTCCAACAACTACAACAAGAAGAAAACATGCAAAACACCACTGCAACTATTCTCTACGGCATCTACTAATTTTGCGCATGCGCAACATTTGCATGTTTCCTTTGCAGGAAACCTTTACTTTACTGCTGGTTGGAGAAAAAAGAAGACGAAATTGCCAGGGAATATTTAAGTTCGTTGGCAAGGAAGCTAATATATTACAAATTTGTTGGTTTGCTGTTCATTTGAATCTTTTAGACGGACGGGTTTACAATACCCTGTCCTCCTTCTTTCCCCAGCAATTTGTTTGTCGTCGTTTCCAACGAATGCACTTCCATTTCATTCAGTTTATTAAAGAAATTCAAAGGAAGTTTTTTTTCTTTCTTTTTTTCAATTCCCCTGCCACGAGTTGTTGCTGTTGTTTATTATAATTTATGTATGTCTCCTGTCATAATTGCGTTACCACTTGCCAAATGAGTGCCTAATGTGTGTCGTAGTAGATGTTTCATTTGCCTTGGCTGGCTTGTTTTATGTACGTTTTTATTTTTTATTTCATATTTTTTGCAATTTCTAAAATGAAATAATTCATATTTTTTCTTTGTATTTTTGCGTTTTTATTCATTTTATTTTAGGTGGGTTTTTAATTGACTACATTTATTTGGAAAAAAAAGAGAATAAAATTGAAATTAGTTTATGGTCGTGTGTAAAGAATGAAGTTTATGATGTATTTTTATTTAACATGTAACATGACTAAAGAACATTTTTATTAAAGTACTTATGTATTGAAATTTGTGGTTTGATGAAAGTTCATAAAGTTGGTTTGAACAAAAAAGGATCCAAAAGTTGGCTGTTTCTTTTTTAATTATAAAATAAATTTTATTATTTTTTAAAAGTCCTTAAAAATAAATAGCGTATTTTGATTCTAATATTAATGTGATAAAAACATTGTTCCATAGGAACTACTTCAATCAGATTCATTAAAATATCGATATCATTGGAAACGTACGATTTGACATTTAGGATGTTCAAGGATGATCTTAAGGTCAGCAGTTTGACAGCTGTAAGTTTAGTAAAAATGTTGAACAATATTTCAAAAATATTGAAAGTTTGGTCACAGTTCGAAAATATCGTATAAATATGGTCAGAATATTGATGCAAACTTCAGCAGCTGTGAATAGGGTATTTTAATAGGCGAAGAGAGTAGTTGAATGGAATATTAAACCTCAACAAGTGAATGCTGATGAAGCGATTAAGCACATTTTCACCTTGATGGCTTTGTCAATCACCAAAATTGCAGCATTTAGAGTTTTGATAACCCACATGTGATTGTCAAAAAACAATTACATCCACAACTTGTCAGTGTTAGATGTGGATTTTTTATGGGACGCATCATTGTACTTTTGTACTTCTAAAAAATGAGGCTGTTCAAGCAGTGATTGTAACAGCTACTCGAAGATATAACAGAGTTCTTTCTCTCTAAAATGACTGATATTGATGTGAATGACATGTGAAATTTACCATATAGCTCATGAAACAATTAAATTACCACACAGTGTATTTCCGGGTTATGTAAGCACTGATATCGAAAAAACCTTAACACACGCTTTTCCTTAAAACTTTTAACCCAAGTATTATTTGATTTTTTTTTTATAATGTTACCTTTGTAAAGCATATCAGTTATTATTTATAATGTCAATTATGTTAATTTGTTGTTATTCTGATTAAAATGAGTGACGACAAAAAAGTGCGTACTAAAATTATTAAATATTTTCAACAAAACAAAAAGTTGGCTAAACAATCAAAGGTCTGCCGTAAAACTGATTCCAATGTTATTAAGCGGTATCGGGAGAACATGTCCGTTGACAGAAAACCTGCTTCATGTAGAAGAAATGGTCCACATGATGTTTCTAAAGCCAATAAATTGAAAGCTTACTTCCAACACATCCGGTAGGAAAGCAGTCCGGTTAGCCCAATACTCGGACTATTTGGTACGGAAAGTTAAAGCCAATGCATACAAGGCTCAAAAAGTTCCTGCCAGGAACTCTGCTAAAAATTTAGAGGCCAAAGACAGAACATGGAAATTGAAGTAAAATTTTATAAAAAACTATACCTGCTGCATAATGGATGATGAAACGTATGTTCTGGAAAATTTTTCGCAGCTTCCATGTCAGTATTTTTATGTTGTTAATGCTCGAAGGGATGTTGTAGAAAAGTTTAGGACCCAAAAGTAAAAAAAATGTCCCAAAAAGTCGATGGCAAGCAATATGCAGTTGCGGCAAAACAAGCCAAACATTTGGTACAAAGGGCTTTATAAATTCCGAAATTTACATCAAGAATGTTTACAAAAGAGGATACTTCCATTCATAAGACTTCTTAATGTGTCCACTTATTCTTGGCCTGATTTGGCATCCTGTCGCTGTGGTAAGCAAGGTCTGGAGTGGTACAAGAACTGTAATGTGGTATTTGTACCAATAAGGCAAATCCTCCAAACTGCCTGGAGCTAATGTCAGTGGGGAGATATTAGGCTCTTGTTAAAATTGAATTGAAAAGTACAAAAAATGTGTCCAAAAGTGTGGTAGATTTTAAACGGAGATGGACAACCTGTTCGAACAAAGTGACATAAAGCACTATAAAACCCATAATGGAAGGGTTTCCGGAAAAGGTTCATAAATTCATTACTGTTGATTACAACTATAAAAATAATAGTTTTTGTAAATTGTGATAATAATTTCAATCAAATAAAAAAAAAAAAAAATCAAAACTCCATATGTTTAGTGGATTCGTTTTTATTAACATATATGTATGTTAAGATTTGTTCGATCTCAGTCCTTATTCTCTCATTTTGGTAATCAAAATTGGGCCCATAGATCGTGTGACTTAACAGTTTTAGGCCTACAACCACCAGTGCATTTAAATATTATATTCAGCCATAATAATGCAAAATGGTCATGGAAAATTTCAACAATAGAGTGTAATGCCATGGAGGCTATTTGTTCGATGTGTACTTTATGATTCAATAAAAACTAGCAATCTTAAGAAAATAAATAAGAGTGTTATGTGCCGAATTTTGTACACCCACATCAATATGTGAAAGAGTACTTAGAACTAATTTGTGCAAAATTTTATCAGGATTTCCGCATAATCAGATTCATGAGTGCTCAAATAGAAGTTCGGGAGGATATTTGTATGGGGGCTAGGTGAACTCACGGACCGATATTGCACATTTTCAATACCAAACAAACCTTATCAAAAGAGAATATTTGAGTAGCCAGCTAGCTCCTTCCGTTTGCGCCCTATCGTGTATTAAAGACATACGGACTGACATAGCTAGATCTTATTAGAATTTCATAATATACTTTTGTGGGTCAGCCATGAATATTTCAATGTGTTTCAGACGAAATGACAAAATCAGTTTTGAGTTTTCTATTTAATTGAAATCTTGTCTATGGGAAACGCAATCGAAAATAAAATTGAGGAATTCCTTAAAATGAATACACCAGTTCACAGGAGACTAGTTGGTGTACTGTGCAGAGGTAATGATTGGAGATCCCTGAGACACTACAATTATAATTGTTTTGTATCCTAGCTGACATGAGCTTTTCACAATTTTTTCACGAAGAGCATAATATTTCTAATGATATGACAATAGTTATGAAACGCCAGAGTCCCCATTCAATCTAATCAGACCTAGACTCTGAATCAAATGCCTTAAACATTATTTCACAAACTATTTAACAAGACTTTTTTTACATTGGCTGTGTGACAATATAAATTTATTCAAAGTATTGGCCATTGTTAGTTACGATATTTTATTATATTTCTGACAACATATGGATTCTGAGCCAAAAGAACTGCTTATCTTTTGAGACCAACAACATATCAAATCAATTTCGGATACTCTGTTCCAAAGTGAAGCTTATCCCAGAAAGAGCGTTCTGCTTCGATCGAAACAAATAGTAGCCAGACGGAGCATGGTCTGGACTATAAAGCGGGTGAGGCAAAACTTCCCAACCACTTCATTCTAAATACTTTTCAACAGGTATTTCAACATGTTGTGGCAGAGCGTTGTCATAATGCAGAGTGGGGTAGAATCAAAAAGTTTTGGAAATAAATCTGGCATTTCTAAACGGCTGGTCCTATCGGGATAAAATTTGACATGGGCATAACCAAAGAGTATTCGAGTTTAAGCTATTAAAATAGACCCTATAAATGCGACAGGGGCGGCGCTATGAGGGCTCAAAGTAGGGTACCTTCGACATGTAACATTTTTAAACACGTGCCATTTCTCCGTACACAGAAAAAAATGGTAACAGTTACTAAGTTATTAAAAAAATTTGTTGGAAATGTGATTTAAATTTTCAATAATTTTTTTATTTAATATATTTTTTTAATACTCATATCAACAATTTATTTTAGATATTTATTAACAATTTCAGTTGTTGAAATTCAATGGGAATATTATATTGAAAGTAACAAAAATAAATGTGTCAAAAAAATAAAAATTAAAGAAAAATATAAATTTTTTTTTGGTTTAATAAAAAATATGTTTTCTTTTATACATTTTGATACATGGTAAGTTGAATATGAAACTATAATCTATCGCTGTAGGCCAAACAATTAGACATCAATTTTATATACAAAACTTTTTTCAACAGGATTTCAAGTGGACATTTTCGGCATCAAATGCGTCGTGTGTAAAAGGAACTTATTCAAGAACAATACTGGAGGAGCCATCTAAGTATATAACCTTTCGTAGAAAGAGATATTGATCATAGTATCTACTGGTTCAAAAGGTGAGACAATGGTTATATACATTCTTTAACATTATATTTTAAACTTATATTTGTTACTAGCTTGACCCGGTGCGCTTCGCTACCCCTGTCGATCGGTTCAGCCGTTTAGTAATTATTGTTTAAAAACTAAAGGTACCAATTTTACCCGTTTCCCCCCCTTTTTATCCCTTTCTGGTCCAAGTATTGAAAAAAATTATAGCCTCTTGACGCTTCCAAGTAAGGATCTATCTACGTTCCAAATTTCAATAAAATCGGTTCAGCCGTTTAGGCGTGATGCTCAAACAAACAAACAAACAAACTTACAAAGACATTTATATATTTATATAGATTTATATAGATTATAATAATTTGTAAATTTGTTTATAATAAAAAAAAAAAACATTAAAACCATCAAATTGCATTTTTTTATTAAAATAAAAAAAGGCTATTGCAGATATATAATTTATACAATTAACTAGTAACAATATAATTATTCAATATTACAAACCTATTGTTAAAATTTTACTGTTGACTGTTAACAAATTTATTGTTTAATTTCACAAACTCGTTGTTAAAACTTATTGTTGAGAGTTAACAATTTTAAGTAACAAAAATATTTTTTGTATCTACAAAATCGGTTGTTGGTGCCTTTTTAATTAAAAAATTAATTGTATTGACGAATTTGGTAATTAATATGACAAATGATTTGTCGTAATTTTTTTCTGTGTAAAGATACCTTACGGAAACACATAAAATTGTTATATGCTCTTAAATAAAGTTTTTTTTTAATAATAAAAGAGTTAAGTCATCTTTTCGTCCAAAAAACTGCAAAAATTTACTATTTTTGGAATTTTTAAATTGAAATTGGTTTATTTTTGGACTCATAATCGATATTGCCCTGAAATCTTTTGTATGTTATTGGTAATTTAGATGTCTAACTAACAAAAGAAATTCGAGTCCATTCGTCATTTTATCCCGTTAGGACCAGCCGTTTAGAAATGCCAGATTTATTTCCAAAAAATTTTGATTCTGCCCCACTGTGTAATGGAATATTACAGTTTTATGTCGGGGCGCATATTCTGAGCGTGTTTCAGCCAATACTTGCTTCAAAGGAATCAGTTGTTTTCGGTTTAGGTTCCCTGTGATGGTCTGGCCAGATTTCAGCAGCTCATAATAGATAGGACGCTTTTGGATCCACCAAATACAGAAGATTACCTTAGCGCCATGGGTATTTGGCTTTGGTGTTGATTCGGCTGGTTGGCCGGACGACCTCTTACGCTTTGGGTTAATGATTTAGTGCAACAATTATTTTATTTTATAGAGTTCAAACATTATTTCGGACATGCGAAATCGTCTTTCGTATGGAACCCAAATTCCCTGCTTTTGGATGATTAAAATAATTCGATTAAAATAAAACTCGAATAGTTGACAACCCTAGTTTCTATTAAATTTTTAGTAATTGAATAATTTTTTTCCAGGATGAGATAATGATGCCAAATGATTCCTATATCATGCAGATATTGAGAATGTTTGGCATCATTTTCTCCTCATGGGAAAAAATGTTTGTAAGAAAAATCTAAATTTCAGTAAGAACTCTATTTCCTATATCTTTGACAATTTCTAACCAACCAATCCCTGCAGGAAATGAAGCGATAATTGTCTAAATGCCACTAGTACTAATACTAGTTCAGGAGGCACTAGTGCCAATAGGGCAAGACTTTCTATGGAGTAGTACTAGTGCTGATGAGTACTAGTATTAGAAGTAGTTCGAATGTACCACTTGTATATTAATAAAATTTTGCGAATATTTTTGTTTTAACCCTGCAGGAAATGGAACTAGTACCAAACTAGTATTTTACTAGTACCAAAATCACCAGTACTAGTTCCCAACTGTAAACTTTCCTATACCATCTTAATGCTCAAATTAACATTGAGTGTGTTTAGAAAATTACTAGTACCATTAGTTCTAGAAGTATACTAGTACTTTTTGAACCAATTAGATGCTTTAGAACCAGTATCTTACTAGTTCTTTTGTATGGAAAAAGAGAATCAAATGGTAAAATTGTATATCTGTATTAAAACAAAAATATTCGCAAAATTTTATTAATCTACAAGTGGTACATTCGAACTACTTCTAATACTAGTACTCATCAGCACTAGTACTATTCCATAGAAAGTCTTGCCCTATTGGCACTAGTGCCTCCTGAACTAGTATTAGTACTAGTGGCATTTAGACAATTATCGCTTCATTTCCTGCAGGGAATACATATATACAATTTTACCATTTGATTTTTTTTTCTATACAAAAGAACTAGTAAGATACTGGTTCTAAAGCATCTAATCGGTTCAAAAAGTACTAGTATACTTCTAGAACTAATGGTACTAGTAATTTTCTAAACACACTCAATGTTAATTTGAGCATTAAGATGGTATAGGAAAGTTTACAGTTGGGAACTAGTACTGGTGATTTTGGTACTAGTAAAATACTAGTTTGGTACTAGTTCCATTTCCTGCAGGGAATCTTATCTCAAAACAATATTTCTATTTTTTTTTTTACTTTTTGTAATTTCCTAACACACATTATGCCATTCATTTATTTCATTATGAAATTTTGAAACTTGTATTTGCATAAATTTTCTATTAAATGTTGTTGTTTGTAGTTTACAAAACAAAACGCAACAGGTACCTTTCAAAATAAAAAAAAAAAAAAAAAAATATAGCAATTTCGCAAAACTAAATATATTTGCAAAAATATCAAAAAACAGCATGACAAACATGACATAAACCAAAAAAGGTGCTGCTGTGTCATTTTATTTAGATCACAAGAAAACAACCAATGCAGACAGCAAGTAAACTGAAATCAACAAATTTCCACGAATTTTTCACACAACTGCCAAGTGAAGGAAAACGCTGCAGCGCTCTACAACTTAAACAAATTGCACACCAGCAGCTCTAAAGTGCAACAAAATGTTAAAGAAGGTAGAAGTAAGAGATTTGTTTAACAAAATAGACAAAAAAAGACACAATTTGCATATGTTATAATAAGGAACAGGAAAAAAAAATAAAGGAAAAGTAGTATGTAGTAGTGTCCCCTATTAGTTACGGTAACGAGAAAACAAAAGAAAAAGTAAAAAGAATTGGAATTGGAATTTGCATCTGCTTTAAATAAAATATGTAACAGAAATAAAAATTATGAAAAATTTTTGGAAATCTTTCATAATACTTACTCGTAGTTTTTAAGGATTTGTTGTTTTCAATAACTTTCTCTTTAGTCATGGTTAAAAAATGTTAGTTACACAGTCTTTGCTTGGGTTTTTTTATGTTAGTTTTATGACCTGTGCTGTTGTTATGTTTGTTGCACTTCCTTCCTCTTATATTGTTTATTGTTTGTAACTGTTGTAGTTGCTTGTGTTTTTCTTTTGTTTTGTTTTGTATTTAAGAGTTTGAATTATGAAGTGTTATTAAAATACAAAACAAATCGTAACAAATTCTATGTTAATAACTGAAAATATTGATCTGTTAGATAAATGTGTGTTCGTGTGACACCAAATACTTTCTCCTGCTTGTCTTTTGTTCTTTTGGGTGTGCGGGGGTGACTGAGTGTGTGTGTGGTCTTTATTGCTTGTTTTAAAATCAGCCAAATTGTTTATTTTATATAGTTTTCAAGCACTTGAAACCAAAAGTCATTTACCTACCACAGCCTCACAAAATTTTAGTCAGCTTTCTCCATTCCAAAATACTCCGGCCTTTAGTTATGGCAACATACATATTTTATGTACTTTTCAAGGGCCACGTACCACAAACTGAGGAACTAAAAAAAAATCCAAACAATTGAAATCGCTATAAAAATGTTGTTTATGCGTTAAAGGATTTATGGTTTGTACCATTTAAAATAGTTTAAATATTTTGGTGTTTTTTTATTATTTGTTTTCATTTGGTTACTTAGAGAGACAGTGGCTAAAGTATTAAATTTAGTGTAAAGTGTTTATTTGTTGTTATTTTTTTTCTTTTTCTGGGTGTTTAATAGGTGACGATATTGTTTATATCAGATTTTATTATCAGCTATGTATTTGTGAGGCACAGTGGGATGAAGAGTTAGATGTTGTAGTTTGAGAATTAATTTGTCTGATATTCGAGTAGTCAGCTTGTCGCTTTGCGGAGTTTTAAGTGTATATAACCATTTGCAATTTTGATAAGGTTCTGAATAGCAGAAGGGCTTAAAATTGTTCAATGAGCACATTGCTCTTAATGAAACTAAACCGTTGTTGTTGTAATTATTGTAATAACTTACATACACTCGTCAATGTAACGATCGGTTTTCCTTTAGTTACTCAAACAAATAATTTCAAATCTAAAGTTGAATAAAAGTCCTGGTTACGATGGTATATCGTGTAAAGCTCTTTTAAAATTAAAAAATAATAATAATTTGTCTTCCATTTATCCCACAAATATGTAAATTGCAAAGGTAACTCCAATTCCATAAGATAATAAGGCATGTATATTAGACACGATTAGACCAATTATGTTCTCTATAATTGATAAAGTTTTTAAAAAGGTTTTACATAAACAACTGTCAACATTTCTGGAGCAAAACTATTTTTTATTCAAACTGCAATTTGGATTTAAAAAAGGCAGTGGGCTGTTATGAATGTTGTAAACTATATATCCGGGAGCTTAGTTAATGGTTATGATGGTGTAGGAGCTATATTATATGACCTGATATACTATTTCAAAAACTTCCTTATTTTGGACATATTGTTCTATTATTCTACTTATATAATAGACTTCAATATGTAGAAATAAATTATGCGAAAAGTGATATGAAGAAAGTTAAGCATAATGTGACCCAGGGAGGTGTTAGGACTAGAGTTTGGCGTTTCCTGTATAATTTAATTTACGGGAAACGGAAATGAAAAATTTCATTTCTCGCGAATCGCGGGAATTTTTTAGAACTATAAAAATAGCTAAACACGAAAATTATTTTATAAAATTGAGTCATGTTTTGATCGATGCAGAACGCTCTCTCTGGAATACACATCACTTTGGAATAGAATATTCGATATTGGCTTGATTCGCTCTTGGCTTAAAAAGATGAGTATGTAGTTCTTTTGGCTCGGACTCCATATGTTTCCAGAAAGATAGAAACTTTGAATAAATTCATATTGTACAAATGTTTATAATAAAAAGGTAATAATTGGAAAAACAATCCAGCATTTTTAATTCATACCCCCAGTTAAATGTATTAAAATTGTAAGGAACTGTAATGGACACCTACAAAAACCAATAACTTACAATTCGATTGTACTAACATAAATCATCGAAAAAATTGGTTAAAATATTTGGAGAACATTTGTTACTATAAAATTAAGTATTATTTCATAGAAATAATGTTATATGTTCATCATATTTTCATTTGACATCTGATTTCTTATTTTAGTGACAAAGTTTTCAGCCAGCGAGAAAACTCTTTAGCTTCCCACAGATGTTGGCTTTATCGGTAGTAAAGACAATCTAATTTTTTTGTCCAATTGCTACTTGCTTCAAATAAGCTAATTCCCGCTTAAAACAATTTTCAGCATTTTGATTTTAAATGTTTAGGGTTTTCTTTTTCAATATGTATTGATTGAATTTTTTAATTCGTTTTTAAAATTTTGCTGCATTTGTATTTCGGAAACATCATCATCATTGTCGCTTTGAACAGATAAGGGAACTTTGTGGTCCACTAGGTGTTCATACATTTGCTGTCCATAAATTTGTATACCCTACATCACCATAGTTGGGAGGGTTTGTAACGTGCAAAAATATTGTACTAACACAAACCTTAAAGTATACGAATCTGCTCAGGATCACTTTCTGAATCGATTAAGCGATGTCTGTCTGTCCGTCCAAATACTTTTATATTGCCCCAAGTACTAAGTCTATTATTTGGATAGAATCGGTCCATTATTTTTCCTAGCCCCCATACAACTGCCCTACCTGAAAATAGTTAAACTCTCATAAATATCTTACTTATAAACATATTCAAACCAAATTCAGCACAAATAAGTTTTATATAAGCTGAACTCGTACTACCAAATAAAGTACCGATCGATCCACAATGTTCCATAGCTCCCATATAAGCACCATTCTCGAATATTTCATAAATGTACATAAGTCTCTGAAATATGCTAGTATCAAAATAAAATGCAACACAAATATGTTTCATACATAAGCAAATCATCCCACCAAGTTTTGTGACGATGGATCCAAAATAGGTCATAGCTCTCATAAAAGGCCCTCTTCCGAAAATCACTTTATCGGTCATAAATATCTTAAAAATGTTGGTATTCAAATAAGATTCAATAGAAATAGGTTTCATATAAAAAAAAAAACAGTTTATAATCATAAAGTTGGTGTAGAGTATCTTATGGTCGGCCTTGCTCGACTATACTTTCATACTTGTTAACATTGTCTTTGTTATATTATAATTTAGAGCATTATGTTGTGAAGTTTTTAGGTAATTTATCAATGACATAAGTCCGCTGTTATATCGTTTATCAACTTTACATTTTATGCATGGACCATTTTTAAAGAAATCATAGAATTTATACATAACAGCAGTTCATAAAGAATGTTCTTTATAGCATCACCTATCTTCAAAATGGTTTCATTTCGGTTTAATGCTTAATTAAAAAAAGCATATTACTAAGTAATATATCTAAATTTGGAACAAGCCCTTCATCAAACAAATATGTTATATTAAAATCTATTAAGATTTTTTTAAGTAATTTTAAATTTCCCGTTTTTCCAAGGAACAAAATTAAAATTTCTCGGCAATTCCCGGCAATAATTTTACGAGAAATCCCAGGACCCTTAATGTATTTTTAAATGACATAGAAAATCTCAAATTATATGGAAAACTAATAATGTATACGGATGATAAAGTAATATTAATATTAAAATCCCAAATGGAACAAGATGCTGTGATTTTGCAGAAATATGTAGGAATTAACAGGTTAACACTGAATAGAAATAAAACTAATTTAATAAGATTTGACCAGACGTTACCAGAAATACAACGGTATTTAAAATTACTATTGATAACGCAGAAATTCACGAATGTGACTGTTTAAAATACTTAGGGATGAATTTCCAAAGCAATCTATCATGGAACAAACATATTCAATCTTAAAAAAGGAAAATAGCTCCAGCCATTGGTGTTCTATATAAATTCAAAAACCTATTTGATGAAAAGTCAAAGTTATTAATATATAATACTCTCGTTCACAGTCACTTGGATTAGCTGCCAATAATACAGGGTTTTCCAACAAGAGGTGTTATTTTGGTATTCAAAAAAAAAATTGCATTTTTTGAGATATATGATCGGATGTTTATTTCATAATAACGAGGAAGGTATGCCGTTAATAATGAAAAATAACATCAGCCAAATGGCCACCACGACCACGCTTACAGAACCATAACCTTTTCATGAAATTTTCCATAACCAAATCGCAAGTGGCTGCCCTATGTCCTCGATAGCCTTACGAATTCTGTCATTGAGGTCTTGAATCGACGCTGGGCTGTTGGTGTAGACCTTATCTTTTACGTGGCCTCAAAGGAAGAAGTCGCAAGGTGTTAAATCACAAGATCTCGGTGGCCAATTGTGATCACCTCTTCGAGAGATAACACGGTCCGGAAACTTTTTCCGAAAAAGTGCAATGATTTCATTGCTTGTGTGGCACGTAGCGCCGTCTTGTTGAAAGTAAACGTTGTCCAGATCAATATCATCTAAAATACGGTGTAATGACGTTTGTGGAATGCCTAATTCCAAAGAACGACGAGGAATACATACCTGGGTTTTCTTCAACAATTTGGGCTACAGCAGCAATATTCTTAATTGTTCTTGAGCGACGTTCTCGGGTTATATTCTTCACATCACTAACTCCCAACAGCTCGAATTTTTTCACTAATTTCAAGGTGCTTCACGACGACCCAAAAATGCTTTAGTTTTGCGAACTGTAACTGCAAGATTTTCACCATTTTAGTAGTAGTTTAGACAATTTTTCAACAAGATCCGTCAAGAACTCCCTGAATTTGAGGGTGTAAAATTTTATTTCTCATCCATGTAACTTATTGTTCTTAGCAAAATTTCTTCAATTTATCGAAAATTTTTTTTTTTACTATTTTTACAAAATCAAAAACTCAATCGGAAGACATCGGTTTCAAATGTTGTGTCACTTGAGATTAAAACCAACTCGCGCCAAGAATGTCCTAGAGCCGCTGGGGCACTTATCTTGTAAAATTTCATATCTTTATCTATGCTATAGATAGATTCATTTAGAGTTTTTTTTTTGACATCATTCAGAGCTCAGAGTCGTAATTTGAGATATACCACTAGCAATGCTGGAAAGAGTGATCGAAAATTGGACCACCTACAGCAACGGTTATTTAGGAAAACATACAAACATTCAAGAGGAAACTCAGGAAAACATTAAGCTTAACACTCTGATTTGATTTATATCTGGCCAATTAATTTACTTCAAAATCCTTTTATAATTCCTATTAGTGAAATACCTGATATATGCCAAGTAGAAATAATTGAAATGAAATGTAATTTGTGTGTTAAATTTGATTTTGAATTAGTTGAAATCGAAAACTTTAGTTGATATATCACAAAGTTTTCCCGCATGTTGGCTCTGAATCCTTGAAGCTATTAATAAAATTGTCATCGACATATTTATGTGAAAATAGCTTTTCTGAACTTTTGTCCACCAAAACAATGAATCGATCACGTATGGATGCTGAGAATGATATTCGATTATCGGAAATTTTTTTTAACATTAAAGAGCGTATAAATCAAAATAATTTCGCGAAGGATTGCCACATAATCAACATATTTATGACTGCTCAAACAGTGTTCCGGGGGAGACATTTGTATTGAGGGCTAAGTAAAATCATGGATCAATACCAATAGAGAGTATTTGTGGAAAATTTCAACATTTTATTTGGGCCCTACGACAGATCGTCCTCGAATCTTATGAGGACCCAGAATATATATTTATTATTATATATTTATATTATATTTATTACAAACAGAATGATGGTGCGTATAATAACAAAAATTTGGATTTTCCTTCAAGTACATAACTAATGTGAAAAATATAAAAATCCAACTATAACATTCATTGTTTTTTTTTTTTCTTAATTCCTGTCAACCCACAATTTATTTCCGCTTTAAATTTCTAACAAATAAATAAAACACCACAATATTCAAAACAAATTCAAGTGTTAAAAACTTATCTTACTTTTCCAATTGGGTGGTCCATAAAATCTTTCTAGCAACTCCTAAACAATTTTCAAAACAATTAATTTGTATGAAAGTCAAGTATTTTGATGATATTTTTCTATTAAAATATTTCAATTTCAAGTTGTTGAATTATTGGCTTTAGGTTAAGTAACAAGAGAAGAATAATGAAAAAAAAAGAAAACAAACTTTAACTAAAATTCCAAAAATGATTGTTTTATAATGAGCATCACTTACATTTTACATGTGTTTTCGGTGATGGTGGCTGTGGTTGTGGCTGCAGCACTTGATGATAAACAACAGAACTTACAGTTTAATGACAGAAAGAACCTCGTTCGATCGTTTGTTCGTTTTGTGCGTGTATCAATTGATAAAATATAACAACGAAAAAAAATGCGAGTAAAAATATAAATAAACTAAAAGCATTTACAATCATTGTTAACCTCTATCTGATGTTTATTCCTTTAGGGCGTATAGTTATAACCACATTTATTTTTATGATTTTTTCTGTTTTTTTTTTTTTTTTTCTTTTTGCTCATGCTCCTTTAGTTCAATTTATATTTTTGTTTAAACTTGAAACTTCTTATTCATCTTTTTTTATTATTACAAAATAAAAATGAGAAAAAAAGAAAGGAAAAGATTCAAAATCGCCTGCAGCGAATTTAATTGCGTTTGTGTTATAAATTTGTTGTCCCCTTGTAAATGACGTTTTGTTACTTCTTGATAAACACTGTACACGAATTGAATATTTATTATTAAACATTAAATGAAAATTTTAAAATCTGATAAATTCATTACTTTTCATAAATCAATAATTACTTAAAAAAGCATCTTCTTAATCAAGGTGGCACACAGTGTTTTGCCTGTGGATCACCAATATATGTCTATTTAATAAAGCTCCATTTACATTGTCTTACTAGTCAAAATTTTATGTAAAATACACGCAGAAAAATATATAGTAGTGCATGGTTACTGTAACCATTTCAATATTTGTGCATGTTTACTGTAAGCACTTCAACATTTTTAACAATATTATAGTCATAGTGACTATATATATGATTGTGGTAACAATAATATGGTTAATTTACGATTCACATGGTTGTATCAACCATATATATGGTTACACTAAGCAAGTAGATGTTTGTGATCAACCATATATATGGTTGATACAATCATGTGAATCGTAAATTAACCATATTATTGTTACCACAATCATATATATAGTTACTATGACTATAATATTGTTAAAAATGTTGAAAACGTTCATTGTATAAATTTTTGCGGCATAATCGAATGGTGAAATCAGATTTGCAATATATTCAACCGTTTTTGCTCTACAGAAAAATGAGCTCAAAATTCGAGTCTTTAGGTGCGTTGAACCACCTTATGGAGTGAAAATTTTCCCAACAAAAGACCACCATTATTTTTATTTACCTAAAAACCTTAAAAAAAAATATGGAAGTGTCCTGGTCACCAAACGAACTCTAATAATGATACTAGTCAAAGTAAAAGTTCTTAAAATCAGTTCATATTTCCAAAGTTTCGTGGTGAAAAAGGTTTTCCACATTTGAAAGGTGTAATTTTGATCCACTGTAGCTCCGCCTGGGCTTAAAACACCAACCTCCCAGGCAACATTCTGAAAGCCCAACTTCTCTTCTATTGATATTTAAAAGAAATCGGACCAGTACTGGGTCGCATTGCTTTCATTTTAAGATGAGCATCCTTGTGCATAGTCACATATAGTCTGCTCAACATTTGCTACGATTTCCTTTGTCAGTTTCTCATTTGTCGTCGACGATTTTTTAAGGTCTTGTAATTGTCTTTCAAAATTGTAGTTATATTAGATCCTTATTCATATTAATCTCAGTATAAAATGTTTTCCGTTCGTTTTTAAGTGCAACAAACAGAATCATGAAAATTATTATTTTGTTGAATGCTTATAAGCATTTGCTTGTGAATTTATATTTTAACAACAATAATTTTAAATGTTGTACGATAATATGCGCATCATTGTGTGGCAAAAAAAAAAAAACTGAATTGCAAGAAAAAGAAATCTTTTTGTTAAACATACCCAACATAATGCCAATTTATGAGACATGGACTATTGTAGTTGTTCTTAGATGACAAAACCATGTAATTCATTTGCTCCCTACACAAAAAATAAATGTGGAAAATTTTACTTATTTGTTATTCTTTTAAACATTTTTTTAGAAGTATTAAAAACATGAAGGCTAAATAACTACATTTGGTAGTTTGAACTATAACTAGACCTTTTTGAAAGTACATATTTGTTAACAAAATAAACAAATTGAATTCGTTAAAAGGAAAAAAAAAAACTAAACCCCCCCCAAATATCATGAAGGCTTTCATTAAAACCTTAAAAAGTATGTAGTAGTTACTATTACAAGCAGAAACAAAAGACATGTACAAACATTTAAACACCAAAAAACCACAAAATATACAATAATTGTACAGCTAAAGTAAATAAATTGTTTAAAAAAAAAAAATAATAAGAAACAAAACAATAAAATGCAATGCAATTATTTAGTATTCGTCGTCGCATTTAAGCGATAAAAACAAAAACAAATCCATTTACAACATTTTCAATTGCAACTGTTTTTTGTTTGTTTCGTATTCACATTATTGATTGTATTGCTGTTGCTTGTTTGAATATTTTTTTTTGTTCGCAGCATTTATTTGCATGAGGTAGAAATTGTTGAAATGCAAATGCACCTTGCAGTTTAAACATAAAAAATAATAAAAAAAAATTAAAAGAATCTACCGCATATAAATTGAAGTTAAAGGACTATTCTTCAATTTTGTAGTTGCATGTAGTTGCAAGATTGGCGGCAATTTTTTGTTGTTTTAAGTTTTTCTTTTTTCTCTTTGGCGTTTAAAACACCAATTACAATTGTTTGTTTTTCGTATTCACTTATGAATATTTAAATAAAATTTTTATTTGAAATTTGCCGGTACATAAACACCAACATGGTGGGGAGGGTATAAATACCGGCCAAAAGAAAAAGCCTATTGAAACTGGGAATAATCTGATCATTATTTCACATAGCCCCCATACAAATGCCCTCCCGAAATAGGACTTTATCGGCCATAAATGCTTGATTTATATATGGGCATTTCATGTCAAGTGAACCAACTTTTGAAATCGATGTCTTCCGATTTGTATGAAATTTGCACCATAGTTAGTTCTATATATACATGCAAATAAAGCACACCTAAAATGTTTGAGCGAATCGATTCGTAATTGAAATTACTTTACCGGTCATAAAGTCTTAAAATGTTGGTACATATCCAGAAAAAAATTAACACAAAGGAGTCAAATATAGAAGGAAATCACGCGACCAAATTACATTGTGATCGGTCCATAATTGGTCATAGCACCCATACAAAAATTATTGAAATTTTAGTAGAATAATGTTTTACACATACTCGGAGTAGGGTATTATAAGGTCGGGCTTGACTCTCTTAGAATATCTTTCTTTCTTAGAATTTGAAATCTTATGATTTACACCTACTAACTAAACAAGATGATAAAACAGTTTTTAGTTGTAACGTTCTCAAAATAATGGAACCACATGTCGTTAAATTCGGAACAAAAGAAATTGGTTACCATTGAGAGTTTAGATGATATCATTTTACACCATATTAATGGTCCGTTCTGGAAATTTCTACATCCAAAACCTTGCAATGTCAACGAATACAGATAGAAATTTGCCATTGATACAGTATTAACGACAAGATAACCGACATTGTGATATAGTCGCCCAAGTAATCGTTGTCTATAAAAGCCATTAGCCGACCATGTAATAATTGAAGGTAATATAAAGAAGTTCATCTCCAAAGATTCTCATAGATTTTCTGTGTCTATCCCAAATTTGTCGATGATTTGTCTTTACCCGTCGTTTTGGATGTCTTAAAAACATGGCCGCCCATGTGATCGTTGACGATATTACGCAAGTACTAAGTACTAATATTCTATAATGCACAATGGGGCGAACCAAAATATTTTACAAATAAATCTGCCAATTTTAACTGGCTAATCTGATTTGCATGGCGTAGCAGAAGAGTATTCGAGTTTACTTTTTGGCGGCGGACCCCAAAGACTTTTCAGGAGCTGCGCTGTTGGATCTCAAAGTAGGGATTGAATTCCAAAGAGCACAGAAAAAATACAATTTTTTGTAAAACTCGCGACTTTATTCACGATTTACATTTTTGTAAAAATCACGAAAATTTACATGTGCAGTAACTTTAAATACTCGTAATTTATGAAATTTTAAACAACATATTTAAAACAAATATTTGTTTTAAACAAATGCATTCATGATGCTTATGGAAATGTCCGATGCTCTTTTCCCGACGTAAGATTTAAATTTTTTTAAAATCTTGAATTAAAATTTTTATACTAATTTTAATACTTTTTTTATATTTAACATCAACACTTTTTTTGCATACAAAAAACAATGATATTCTTAATGCCCTAGATATCTATTGGGCGTATGACTGGATCTACAATAGATGACGTATCTTTTGTTTTTTATAACTTATATGTCATTATACCCTACACCACCATAGTGGGAAGTCAAAGATCGTCCAGGCCAGCCAAAAAAGTTTGAAGGCTACGAATTGGATGCATTACTCCATGAAGATTGTTGTAAAACTCAACAAGAGCTTGCAAAATCATTGGGAGCTAGGAAGCATTACATTCATCCAAAAGCAGGGAAATTGGGTACCATACGAATCGAATCCGGGAGACCTTGAAAGACGATTTTCCATGTAAAGAATGAAAAGAAATAAAATTTTGCAACGTGTTATTACTTGGGATGAAAAATGGATCCAGTACAATAACCCTAATCGTAACAGATCGTATGTGAAACCAACCAGCCGAATCTGCACCAAAGCCAAGTATCCATGGCGATAAGGAATTCTCTGTATTTGGTGGGACCAAAAGTTTCCCACTGAAATCTGACCAGATCATCACATCGAACCTCTACCGAAAGCAAATGATTCGTTTGAAGCAAGCATTGGCCTTAAAACGCCCATAATATGCGGTCAGACATAAAACCATAATACTCCATCATGACAACGCTCGGCCGCATTAAGCAATACCTGTTAACTATTTAGAATAAAGTGGTTGGGAAGTTTTGCTTGACCCGACTTATAGTCCAGACCTTGCAACGTCCGACTACTATTTGTTTCGATCTAAGCAGAACGCTCTTTCTGGGATACGCTCTACTTTGGAGTATCCGACATTTGCTTGATTCGTTCTTGGCTTCAAAAGATGAGCAGTTCTTTTGGCTCGGAATCCATATTGTTATGTTTTCATCTTTTGAAAACTTTGGTTTATTTCCTTTAAATAAACCGGACATTTTTGATTGCAAATAAAAATCTACAACAACAACAGTTCAAATAGTCCCTCAGTGTCTTTATACACGTTGATCAATTCGCAGAAATGCACACACACTTTATAATGTACAAGCCAGATGATGTTAACTCTAACAGCGCCTATGATCAACTCCCTCATAACTGCAACCTCTGCCACTATTTATACACACGCCATCTTTCGTTAATGTTCTACAATGTTCTAAAGCTTTCGATGTCACTGTTAGCAGCTTAAACATTTAGTGTTGCCATACTTATAAACAATGCTAATAACCGCATGCTATCAATATTGTTGATAAGTAGAAGCTTCTACTGATGGACGAGTTTATAAACATGATGCATGTTGCAGGCAGTCTTTACAGACCGTTAAATTCAAATCGCTATTGCACATTCGTAACAATATGTTGCCAGAAAGATGGAAAAGGGTCATAGCTAACAATAAATTTTAATTTTGAATAAATTTATATTGAGCAAATGTTTCAAAATAAAGGCTAAAAATTACAAAAAATCCTGCATTTTTAAGTCAAACGCCCAATATATACTATGAAATTCAAAATATCTGCAGTATTCCAAATTTTTTTTGGACTCGTACGATTTATTAATTTTAATTTTTTTCATGTGATCGGAAAGAGCTTTTCCTAAGTAAAATATTTCCTTGTTCGTTAACATATCGCAATAAAATTGTTAATGTTGGTACGCCTTTTGATACCAAATTTAATGATGGAAATAAATATACGATTTATGCAAAGCAAATCCCGGAATTTCCAAAACAAACAAAAAGTTCTAATTCTCGCATTTTTTCGAATTTCGACCATACAGTCCATTTGGTCATCTAAAACTGTTGTTCATTTTGAAATCCCAGCCTAAATTCAAAATTTCGATACAAAAAAATAGGTTAAATTCGGAAAGGCCTATGACCTCCTATTAGCATATTTTAGTTCCCTAAGAAAGTTTTTTCTGGGAAGCAAAGAAATAAGCAATATTACTGAATTTTCAGTTAATTTTAGATTAGTAAAATGTATTGCTTTGAAACGTTTTTTAAGGAAATCGGTCTTATATTTTGTCCGATTGTATGGACAGTTAAAAGGTAACACTAATTTAGATTATTTCGGTAACGGTATTTGTTGTTATTTCGATAAATTTAGATGCTATATTATTTCCCATCATATAAAACACTCCTATCTAAAATTACTAAATCCAAAAAACCTTGTAAATACAGTGCATGTCGGTACACGATATGCATGTTGCCAGCAAATAAAAATTTCAAATTCTATGACTCTAAAATGTTCAGTCATAAAAAAGGCGGAGTTTTTTTTTCGTTCATTCTTCAAAATCATAAAAATCAAAGGAAGCCATTAATAGTAAGAGTTTAAGAGTTTTAATGGTTATAATTATGTGTGGTTATTGTTATTTAACAGACCTTTATTTGTTGGTAGCAGTCACTCGACCAACAATAAAAACACAACAACATTTTATGACCAAAATAAAAACGACATCGACTTCACAGCAACAACAAGTCAGCAGCCACAAAAAGAGCCCTCAAAAAGTCATAAAAACGTTTGTTGTGTCTGTAAATGGCGCAGTTAAATGAAGAAAAGAATAAATAAATATGGCGATTTTAAATGAAATTAAAAATGTTAAAATAATTACATATATAAATGAATAAAATAAACAAAGCAATTAAAGAAAAACTACACGATCAAAGTTGAATTCTAAATTTCTAAATTAAGAAAAATAAATAAACATGATTGTCTGTCTGTCCGACTGACTAATCATTGTGGCAACAATGCAATTCCAAGAATTGAATGTTCACTTTAACATTATCCATTTGCCAAAACAACACAATACAATTGAATTGATGGAAGTGTTGAAAAGTTCTTAAACAAAAGTCGGCCAGCCAGCCATCATCCATCCAGCCAAAAATGATTGATATTCGGAAATAAATATGTATTTACGGTTCATTCATTCAATCGTTCTTTCGTTAGTATGTATGTTGTTACCACCACATTCATTATTCATCAAATAATTCCAAAATGCATTTGTTTAGAATTTGTCTGGGATATTTGCCTATAGTTGGGTTTACTTTTGATTTAGCACCATCAATTATTTTTTTTATATTTTTTTGTTATTCCCCCAAAGTTGTTTTAAAACAAATATAAAAATTCATTAATCTACACTATATTTACACTGGGAAAAAAATTATTACTAAAGTTAAGAGCTGTAAAGATATAATTTAAATTTTGTGTTCATATCAAGATAAAGAAACCGCAAGAATTTCACAAGATCTTGTAAGCCACATGGGATCTATACCATTTTAGAGCACTACCATGGAATCTAAAAAAAAAAAGTGAAGTTAATGAACGATCAACGTTTCAGAATTCCAATAAACACTTTAAAAAAGTTTCACTATGGTATATTTTTCGAGAATATGATCATCTATAACTTTTATTTCGGAAATCGATTCGTAACAAATTCTATATGAGAAAGCTGTTAAAAATTAAATGGAAAATGTTAAAAGAATCACCATTTTCCTCTCAATGTATTTTTCATCTGATTTTAAAATATCTACAGTCAAATACACAAGTGTTAAAAAATTATTGTAAAGGTTAATTGGGCGCCTTTTAGACATCATTTTACCCCACATATACATATTTCTTCTACATATAGTCAGTTTGCAATACATTTTCCTAGATTCATTGTATACTTGTTTCAAATTGAAAACATACAAAATTAATTGAGTTTGAAAAATGAAAAATTTATGTTTTTCTTAACATAAACAAAAATTGCCCATGCATTTTCATAATAAACCACTATCAACACTAGCAGCTCCAACCGCAACAACAACATCGTACTCCGCCACCTCCAACGCCATCAACACCACAGGCCATGGCCAATATTTGAAAATTAAGCGCCACTTGCTTGCAGCGTTTTATGGAGTTGGGATGTTTTGGATCTTTGTATGTCGAGTATGTATTAGATTAAACAAAATTACATACATTTGTTGTATCTAGTTGTTGTTTTAGTTGCAACCATTGCCACTGCTGGTAGAGTGTTGGCGCCAACACTTAAATACACATTAATAAATGTGTGGCACATTTGCTACAAATACCTTTCAATGATTTGTTCCATCTTTACAAATAAATAAACAATAATAATGTAAGATTACAATTTTTTTTTAACATAATTTTTGTTTCCAAATTCTTTAATTTGTTTAAATATTTAGATATATGTGATAAAAATAATTTAATGCTCATTATATTTGTAAACTTATTAGAAAAATTAATGAAATAGATTGTTGACACATACGCACTTTTAGTCGACATTTTACATGACCATAAATGTGCTGAATTTTGATGATTATTGATTATTATGAACTTGGCATAGACCTTCCACTTCCACAAACCTTCCATAAAAAGAAATCCATTAATATTAAATCTCAGAATCTAAGTGGCCAATTCTGATCACCGCAACGAAAGACTACAGAAAGATGAAATGTTTTCGGCAGCAATTGAAAACTACAGCCCAATTGAATTGTTTTATGGGCTGTATGGTATGTGGGTCCGCCTATGTCATCCACATCAATATCATCTAATATAGGCAGAAGTAACTTATTATCTTGTCGGGACATCCAGTACCAGTAACAGTCACTGCTTGATTAGTCTTATTTTCGACAAAGTATGGAGACCATAATGCATGTGGCACGTTGTAAATAAATTTGATTTTCGATAATCACATGCGGTCTCTTTGACCCTCAAACAAAGCCAATAAGGTAAACTATGCCCCCAAACCTTTTCCACAATGAAAACGCGTTCATCTCTTGTGCAAAGCTGTTTTATTTTTATTCTGGTTGGCAAAAATGGCGACATATTCAAATTATACTTGTATTTAGATCCATATGGGATAATAAAGTTATCCCATATGGAAAACCTAGAGCCGTTTGAGAAAAGTCTGATAGGATTTAAAAATCTTATATTCATACAATACATAATATGACTTTAAAGTTTTTGACTTAATATTGAACTGAATATATCTGAACATTAGATGATTTCAATTTACCGTTAATTTGATAGCTCGCTACACACAATCTATGAAGTATAATATATATGATTTCGTTTCAATAAAACATATCGCTGAAAACTAGACCAAGTAAAGACACTAGTGATAATAGATAATAGATTTATCCTGTCGCATTCAGTTATCCAATTAGATCGCATTATTCGCCGGGACCCAAACTACAGTGATATCAGATAGCCTTAACATATTCTCCTTACACTGTCTACGGTATGTCGTATAGCCATTAATCATGATGTTGTCGACTGGATAGCATAATTTCACATAGTTATGGAACATCATAATGTAAACAACAACGTTTTTTTTTTTAATTTTGCTTCGAAAATGTCGAATTTTGTACCAACGAATCTTCATATGCGCAAATCGTCATATGCTGAAGCACATCGATTACTTAGCGAAGTTCCATCGGTTTCAACCAGGCCAGCCAAAAAGTTTGTAGACCAAGAATTGGAGGCATTACTTCATGATCGTGCTTTTTCCATTTCGACCAATATTTACCGACATATAGCTACTATTATGTTTTACTTAATTTTCATATAAAAAATCGATTTTTGATGAAAATGTAAGTGCTCACAGATGATGGTCCGTTTCCCATTTGGACCACTATTTACCGACATATAACCATTTTTATGTTTTACTTGATTTTTATATAGAAAGTCAATTTAAGGTTGAAGATATAAGTGATCCGACTTATAGCCACTTTTATGTTCTACTTGATTTTCATATAAAAAATCGATTTTATGTTGAAAATATAACTGATCACAGATGATCGTCCTTTTTCCATTTGGACCACTATTTACCGACTTATAGCCACTTTTATGTTTTACTTGATTTTCATATAAAAAATCGATTTTTTGTTGCAAATATAAGTGATCACAGATGATCGTCCTTTTTCCATTTGGACCACTATTTACCGACTTATAGCCACTTTTAAGTTTTATTTGATTTTTATATAGAAAGTCTATTTTTTGTTGAAAATAAAGTGATCACAGATGATCGTCCTTTTTCCATTTGGACCACTATTTACTGACTTATAGCCACTTTTATGTTTTGCTTGATTTTCATATAAAAAATCGATTTTTTGTTGCAAATATAAGTGATCACAGATGATCGTCCTTTTTCCATTTGGACCACTATTTACCAACTTATAGCCACTTTTATATTTTGCTTGATTTTCATACAAAAAATCGATTTTTGTTGAAAATATAAGTGACCGCAGATGATCGTCCTTTTTCCATTTGGACCACTATTTACCAACTTATAGCCACTTTTATGTTTTGCTTGATTTTTATATAGAAAGTCGATTTTTTGTTGAAAATATAAGTGATCACAGATGATCGTCCTTTTTCCATTTGGACCACAATTTACCGACTTATAGCCACTTTTATGTTCTATTTGACTTTGTATAGAAAGTCAATTTTTTGTTGAAAATATAAGTGATCACAGATGATCGTCCTTTATCCATTTGGACCACTATTTACCGACTTATAGCCACTTTTATGTTTTGCTTGATTTTCATATAAAAAATCGATTTTTTGTTGTAAATATAAGTGATCACAGATGATCGTCCTTTTTCCATTTGGACCACTATTTACCGACTTATAGCCACTTTTATGTTTTGCTTGATTTTCATATAAAAAATAGATATTTTTTGAAAATATAAGTGATCACAGATGATCGTCCTTTTTCCATTTGGACCACTATTTACCGACTTATAGCCACTTTTATGTTTTGCTTGATTTTCATACAAAAAATCGATTTTTTGTTGCAAATATAAGTGATCACAGATGATCGTCCTTTTTCCATTTGGACCACTATTTACCAACTTATAGCCACTTTTATATTTTGCTTGATTTTCATACAAAAAATCGATTTTTGTTGAAAATATAAGTGATCACAGATGATCGCCCTTTTTCCATTTGGACCACTATTTACCGACTTATAGCCACTTTTATGTTTTGCTTGATTTTCATACAAAAAATCGATTTTTTGTTGAAAATATAAGTGATAACAGATGATCGTCCTTTTTCCATTTGGACCACTATTTACCAACTTATAGCCACTTTTATATTTTGCTTGATTTTCATACAAAAAATCGATTTTTGTTGAAAATATAAGTGATCGCAGATGATCGTCCTTTTTTCATTTGGACCACTATTTACCGACTTATAGCCACTTTTATGTTTTATTTGATTTTTTATATAGAGAGTCAATTTTTTGTTGAAAACATAAGTGATCACAGATGATCGTCCTTTTTCCATTTGGACCACAATTTACCGACTTATAGCCACTTTTATGTTTTATTTGATTTTTATATAGAAAGTAGATTTTTTGTTGAAAATAAAGTGATCACAGATGATCGCCCTTTTTCCATTTGGACCACTATTTACCGACTTATAGCCACTTTTATGTTTTACTTGATTTTTTTGTAAAAAGTCGATTTTTTATTGAAAATATAAGTGACCGCAGATGATCGTCCTTTTTCCATTTGGACCACTATTTACCAACTTATAGCCACTTTTATGTTTTGCTTGATTTTTATATAGAAAGTCGATTTTTTGTTGAAAATATAAGTGATCACAGATGATCGTCCTTTTTCCATTTGGACCACTATTTACCAACTTATAGCCACTTTTATGTTCTATTTGACTTTGTATAGAAAGTCAATTTTTTGTTGAAAATAAAAGTGATCACAGATGATCGTCCTTTTTCCATTTGGACCACTATTTACCGACTTATAGCCACTTTTATGTTTTGCTTGATTTTCATATAAAAAATAGATTTTTTTTGAAAATATAAGTGATCACAGATGATCGTCCTTTTTCCATTTGGACCACTATTTACCGACTTATAGCCACTTTTATGTTTTGCTTGATTTTCATATAAAAAATAGATTTTTTTTGAAAATATAAGTGATCACAGATGATCGTCCTTTTTCCATTTGGACCACTATTTACCGACTTATAGCCACTTTTATGTTTTGCTTGATTTTCATACAAAAAATCGATTTTTTGTTGCAAATATAAGTGATCACAGATGATCGTCCTTTTTCCATTTGGACCACTATTTACCAACTTATAGCCACTTTTATATTTTGCTTGATTTTCATACAAAAAATCGATTTTTGTTGAAAATATAAGTGATCACAGATGATCGTCCTTTTTCCATTTGGACCACTATTTACCGACTTATAGCCACTTTTATGTTTTGCTTGATTTTCATACAAAAAATCGATTTTTTGTTGAAAATATAAGTGATAACAGATGATCGTCCTTTTTCCATTTGGACCACTATTTACCAACTTATAGCCACTTTTATATTTTGCTTGATTTTCATACAAAAAATCGATTTTTGTTGAAAATATAAGTGATCGCAGATGATCGTCCTTTTTTCATTTGGACCACTATTTACCGACTTATAGCCACTTTTATGTTTTATTTGATTTTTTATATAGAGAGTAAATTTTTTGTTGAAAACATAAGTGATCACAGATGATCGTCCTTTTTCCATTTGGACCACAATTTACCGACTTATAGCCACTTTTATGTTTTATTTGATTTTTATATAGAAAGTAGATTTTTTGTTGAAAATAAAGTGATCACAGATGATCGCCCTTTTTCCATTTGGACCACTATTTACCGACTTATAGCCACTTTTATGTTTTACTTGATTTTTTTTTAAAAAGTCGATTTTTGATTGAAAATATAAGTGATCACAGATGATCGTCCTTTTTCCATTTGGACCACTATTTACCGACTTATAGCCACTTTTATGTTTTATTTTATTTTTATATAGAAAGTCGATTTTTTGTTGAAAATAAAGTGATCACAGATGATCGTCCTTTTTCCATTTGGACCACTATTTACCAACTTATAGCCACTTTTATATTTTGCTTGATTTTCATACAAAAAATCGATTTTTTGTTGAAAATATAAGTGATCACAGATGATCGTCCTTTTTCCATTTGGACCACTATTTACCGACTAATAGCCACTTTTATGTTCTATTTGATTTTTATATAGAAAGTCGATTTTTTGTTGAAAATAAAGTGATCACAGATGATCATCCTTTTTCCATTTGGACCACTATTTACCGACTAATAGCCACTTTTATATTTTGCTTGATTTTCATACAAAAAATCGATTTTTTGTTGAAAATATAATTGATCACAGATGATCGTCCTTTTTCCATTTGGACCACTATTTACCGACTTATAGCCACTTTTATGTTCTATTTGATTTTTATATAGAAAGTCAATTTTTTGTTGAAACTATAAGTGATCACAGATGATCGTCCTTTTTCCATTTGGACCACTATTTACCGACTTATAACCACTTTTATGTTTTATTTTATTTTTATATAGAAAGTCGATTTTTTGTTGAAAATAAAGTGATCACAGATGATCGTCCTTTTTCCATTTGGACCACTATTTACTGACTTATAGCCACTTTTATGTTTTGCTTGATTTTCATATAAAAAATCGATTTTTTGTTGCAAATATAAGTGATCACAGATGATCGTCCTTTTTCCATTTGGACCACTATTTACCGACTTATAGCCACTTTTATGTTTTGCTTGATTTTCATACAAAAAATCGATTTTTTGTTGAAAATATAAGTGATCACAGATGATCGTCCTTTTTCCATTTGGACCACTATTTACCGACTTATAGCCACTTTTATGTTCTATTTGATTTTTATATAGAAAGTCAATTTTTGGTTGAAAATAAAAGTGACCACAGATGATCGTCCTTTTTCCATTTGGACCACTATTTACCAACTTATAGCCACTTTTATATTTTGCTTGATTTTCATACAAAAAATCGATTTTTGTTGAAAATATAAGTGATCGCAGATGATCGTCCTTTTTTCATTTGGACCACTATTTACCGACTTATAGCCACTTTTATGTTTTAATTGATTTTTATATAGAAAGTAGATTTTTTGTTGAAAATAAAGAGATCACAGATGATCGTCCTTTTTCCATTTGGACCACTATTTACCGACTTATAGCCACTTTTATGTTCTATTTGATTTTTATATAGAAAGTCAATTTTTGGTTGAAAATAAAACAGACCACAGATGATCGTCCTTTTTTCATTTGGACCACTATTTACCGACTTATAGCCACTTTTATGTTTTACTTGATTTTTATATAGAAAGTAGATTTTTTGCTGAAAATAAAGAGATCACAGATGATCGTCCTTTTTCCATTTGGACCACTATTTACCGACTTATAGCCACTTTTATGTTTTGCTTGATTTTCATACAAAAAATCGATTTTTTGTTGAAAATATAAGTGATCACAGATGATCGTCCTTTTTCCATTTGGACCACTATTTACCGACTTATAGCCACTTTTATGTTCTATTTGATTTTTATATAGAAAGTCAATTTTTGGTTGAAAATAAAAGTGACCACAGATGATCGTCCTTTTTCCATTTGGACCACTATTTACCAACTTATAGCCACTTTTATATTTTGCTTGATTTTCATACAAAAAATCGATTTTTGTTGAAAATATAAGTGATCGCAGATGATCGTCCTTTTTTCATTTGGACCACTATTTACCGACTTATAGCCACTTTTATGTTTTAATTGATTTTTATATAGAAAGTAGATTTTTTGTTGAAAATAAAGAGATCACAGATGATCGTCCTTTTTCCATTTGGACCACTATTTACCGACTTATAGCCACTTTTATGTTCTATTTGATTTTTATATAGAAAGTCAATTTTTGGTTGAAAATAAAACAGACCACAGATGATCGTCCTTTTTCCATTTGGACCACTATTTACCAACTTATAGCCACTTTTATATTTTGCTTGATTTTCATACAAAAAATCGATTTTTGTTGAAAATATAAGTGATCGCAGATGATCGTCCGTTTTTCATTTGGACCACTATTTACCGACTTATAGCCACTTTTATATTTTATTTGATTTTTATATAGAAAGTAGATTTTTTGTTGCAAATATAAGTGATCACAGATGATCGCCCTTTTTCCATTTGTACCACTATTTACCGACTTAAGCCACTTTTAAGTTTTATTTGATTTTTATATAGAAAGTCGATTTTTTGTTGAAAATATAAGTGATCACAGATGATCGTCCTTTTTCCATTTGGACCACTATTTACCGACTTATAGCCACTTTTATGTTTTATTTGATTTTTTATATAGAGAGCCAATTTTTTGTTGAAAATATAAGTGATCACAGATGATCGCCCTTTTTCCATTTGGACCACTATTTACCGACTTATAGCCACTTTTATGTTTTGCTTGATTTTCATATAAAAAATCGATTTTTTGTTGCAAATATAAGTGATCACAGATGATCGTCCTTTTTCCATTTGTACCACTATTTACCGACTTAAGCCACTTTTAAGTTTTATTTGATTTTTATATAGAAAGTCGATTTTTTGTTGAAAATATAAGTGATCACAGATGATCGTCCTTTTTCCATTTGGACCACTATTTACCGACTTATAGCCACTTTTATGTTCTATTTGATTTTTATATAGAAAGTCAATTTTTTGTTGAAAATATAAGTGATCACAGATGATCGTCCTTTTTCCATTTGGACCACTATTTACCGACTTATAGCCACTTTTATGTTTTGCTTGATTTTCATACAAAAAATCGATTTTTTGTTGAAAATGTAAGTGATCACAGATGATCGTCCTTTTTCCATTTGGACCACTATTTACCGACTTATAGCCACTTTTATGTTCTATTTGATTTTTATATAGAAAGTCAATTTTTGGTTGAAAATAAAAGTGACCACAGATGATCGTCCTTTTTCCATTTGGACCACTATTTACCGACTTATAGCCACTTTTATGTTTTGCTTGATTTTCATACAAAAAATCGATTTTTTGTTGAAAATATAAGTGATCACAGATGATCGTCCTTTTTCCATTTGGACCACTATTTACCGACTTATAGCCACTTTTATGTTTTGCTTGATTTTCATATAAAAATCGATTTTTTGTTACGAATATAAGTGATCACAGATGATCGTCCTTTTTCCATTTGGACCACTATTTACCGACTTATAGCCACTTTTAAGTTTTATTTGATTTTTATATAGAAAGTCTATTTTTTGTTGCAAATATAAGTGATCACAGATGATCGTCCTTTTTCCATTTGGACCACTATTTACCGACTTATAGCCACTTTTATATTTTGCTTGATTTTCATACAAAAAATCGATTTTTTGTTGTAAATATAAGTGATCACAGATGATCGTCCTTTTTCCATTTGGACCACTATTTACCGACTTATAGCCACTTTTATGTTTTGCTTGATTTTCATATAAAAATCGATTTTTTGTTGCGAATATAAGTGATCACAGATGATCGTCCTTTTTCCATTTGGACCACTATTTACCGACTTATAGCCACTTTTAAGTTTTATTTGATTTTTATATAGAAATTCTATTTTTTGTTGAAAATATAAGTGATCACAGATGATCGTCCTTTTTCCATTTGGAACACTATTTACCGACTTATAGCCATTTTTATGTTTTACTTGATTTTCATATAAAAAATCGATTTTATGTTGAAAATATAAGTGATCACAGATGATCGTCCTTTTTCCATTTGGACCACTATTTACCGACTTATAGCAACTTTTATGTTTTGCTTGATTTTCATATAAAAAAAATCGATTTTTTGTTGTAAATATAAGTGATCACAGATGATCGTCCTTTTTCCATTTGAACCACTATTTACCGACTTATAGCCACTTTTATATTTTGCTTGATATTTATATAAAAAATGGATTTTTGGTTGATAATATAAGTGATCACAGATGATCGCCCTTTTTCCGTTTGGACCACTGTTTACTGACTTATAGCCACTTTTATGTTTTACTTGATTTTCATATTAAAAATCGATTTTTTTTTTGAAAATATAAGTGATCACAGATGATCGCTCTTTTTCCATTTAGACTACTATTTACCGACTTATAGCCACTTTTATGTTTTACTTGTGCATAAAATCGCTTCCTGTATTTTGGGAAGATTGGTGTCTAATCGTTCTTATATGGGTTGAAGTGGACTGTAAATAATGTTTAGGATGTGAATGGGCATCAATTCCTCGAATTACGTATGTAATGTCTCGATATAACGGGGAATTAAATTGGTTTAGTGCGTTTGGGAAGAAAATTTACAATTATTATAAGGGAATGCAATTGGGTATATGATATGAGATTAACATGGTATTATGAGATTGTGTATGTATGATTGTGTGCTCACCTTATGTGGGATTCGTGATGTTTGTGAAGGTATGGGTTTTTTTTTAATGAAAACTCGATAATGTTTTAATTTGTGATTTCACTTGAGTTTTAATTATTTATTTTAGAATTAAGTTTTAATTAAATTGTAAGGTTTTAATTAGTTTGTATGTTTTTAATTAGTTTGTAAGTTTTTTAATTATAAAATTTTATTTATATTTTAAGTTTTAAATTTGAGAGAGTTCAATCTTATTCGAGTTAAAGGTGATATGTTATTGATCTTTTTACTTCTTATAAGTAATAACTTAACCTAAGTACATTTTATTTTTAGTACTATTCTTGTACACATTGTTTATAAACAATTCAAGTTGTAATTAGTACAGAGTTTTTATAATTCACAATAGTTTTTACATATATAAAGTTTTAGCAATTCATAGTTATACACATGAAGAAAAATTGTTTCTATTTTAACTTAAAAATTCATGTTTTTTAACTTTGTTTTTAGTTAGTTGAGATTAACAATAATAAAATTATTTTATAATTTTATGTATAAAATTGTCGATTTTATACATTCCGCCCGCCAAGAGCAGAATTTCTGGGCTGTACACAAAGAACTTCTGCTAAAGAGCGTATAGCTTCTGAAATTATACGTTGGTTTGGAATTGCAGCTGCAACAGAGCGGTTACGTGATCGTTGAGCAGAATAGTATTGATGATTAGATCTGCGGTAAGACGATGATGACTGTTGACGATTAGTGTTGTTGAGGCTGCGACGACTGGTGATGTTGTGGTTTTGGGTGATGCTGCGACGACTGGTGATGATTTGCCTGCGATTGCCATTGTTGTGGTGAACGCTGTTGTTGTGGTTGCTGGTGCGGCTTCGTGCCTGTCGGCGCTCTCTTGGGCTGTCGTAAACCGTGTGCCTGGAAGGGGTGTTTCTCCGATTTCGGCTGGGATGCAATAAGGTGTGGTGCAGCAATCCGCAGTACATACAACTGTCTCGACTGTCACAACTGTAAACGGTATGTGAGCGTGCTAGGCAGTTGATGCAATATTCATGTATACGAGCTGCCTCATTTCGCTCGGTAGAATTCATTTCCAGGAACCTTCTACAAAATCGCAGTGAATGATGACGATAGCACAATTTACACTGGTAAACATTCGGATTACGCTGCTGGCGATTGGTTGCAATTGTTCCGCTGTAAGTAGAAGTAATAAAGGGACGAAAAAACAGAAATCGAATAGGTTATTAATAATTGGTTTGATTGTATGAATCAATGGTATGATTCTTGATGAGATGAGAATTATGAGTAAATATGGATAAGTATAAGTAAAGGTGTTTCTACTACACTTGATCGTCATCTAGTGGTAAATAGCAGAGCTTTACAATTGGTCGTTTTATGATACCAGTAACAGTTCTTACATCCGCTACACGGACATTATCGTCACTACCAGTATAAGTTTTCTCTATTCTACCTAGCCGCCATTCAGATGGAGGTAATAAGTCGTCCATGACAACGACTAGATCACCTGGTTTCAAATTTTTAGATACATTTTTCCATTTGTAACGTTTGTGTAGTGTGTTTAGGTAATCTTGCTTCCATCTGATTGCTAATTGGTGATGCAATACTTTGAGTCTTTCCCAACGGCTACGTAAACCAAGTTTTTGATCATGTTGTTCGGGGAAACTCATGATTGGAGCTCCTCTTAAGAAGTGACCTGGTGTTAGAGCCGACAAGTCAGTGGGATCTTCTGACATAGCTGAAATAGGCCGTGAGTTCAAGATGCCTTCAATTTGAGACAAGATAGTAGAAAATTCCTCAAATGTGAATTTATATGAACCGGTGACTCGTTTCAAATGAAATTTAAAGCTTTTTACAGCTGCTTCCCATAGTCCACCCATGTGAGGCGCATGAGGAGGAATAAAAATCCATTCTAGTCCATGAGATATGTGTTTTTGAGCAATATCTATTGATACTGTTTTAATGAATGTGTCAAATTCTCGTTTTAGTTGACGACTAGCCCCAACGAAATTTCGACCATTATCTGAGTATATCCTGAAAGGGAGTCCCCGCCTTCCAATGAAACGAGAAAATGCTGCTCTGAAGGCCGCTGTGGATAAATCGGAACATACTTCTAAATGGATGGCTTTTGTGCTAAAGCATACAAAGACGCTTACGTAGCCTTTTATTATGGGAGCCTTTTTCAGTGCAGAGCTTTTAAGTTCAAATGGTCCAGCAAAATCTATTCCAGTTGTTTGAAATGGAACTGAGAGACTACATCTGTCTGGAGGTAAAGGAGCCATTATTTGGGAACATGCTCGTTGTTTATGTATAATACATGTTTTACAATGGCGAATAATCCTTTTAATACGAACTTTCAATCTAGATATGTAAAACTCACTTTGTACCATTCTGCATATTTGATTACACTCAGCGTGAGCTAAAAAAACATGCAAATGCTCTAAATAAAGTTGACAAATTCTGGAATTTCCTGGTAAGATTATTGGGTATCGTTCATTGTATGAGAGTGATGCATTTGACAGGCGTCCGTTCACTCGTAGGATATTTTCGGAGTCTAAAAAGGGGTCAAGTGTTTTTAGAGAGCTTTTAGCAGAGATTGGCAGAGACTCTGAAATGTCTTTAAATTCAGCTTGGTAGTGTGATTTTTGAGACAAAGTTATTAATCTGTGTTTAACGAACTTTACTTCCTTTTGAGTAAGACCTGTTTGGGAATGATTAATTTGTGATCTGAATTTACTGAGACTGTTATGATAAAATCGGAATACATAAGATAAAATTCTTAGAGCTTTATGATATGATGAGAATTGATTCAATATATCAGTACTTTGTACTGATGTCTGCAAACATTGGACCTTCCTGTTAGTTTCAGGTGTTTGCAACGAAGTTTTCTTTGGCCATTCTGATTGTGGTTTTTTGAGCCATGATGGTCCATGCCACCATAAGATGCTGTTTGCGAGTTCTTGAGATTTACAGCCACGAGTGCCTAAATCCGCTGGGTTGTCGTGTGAACGCACATGATTCCAATGTGCGTTAGGTACGTAATTGTGTATTTGAGCTGTGCGATTAGCGACGTATGTTTCCCAGGACCATGGGGGTTTAGATAGCCATCCAATAACAATTAAGGAGTCTGTCCATAGGAATATTTCACATTGAGGTAATTTAATAGAATCTGTTACATATTGGACTAGCTTGGCTAATAACACTGCGCCACAGAGTTCCAACCTGGGTAAGCAAGTAGGTTGTAGAGGAGCCACTTTCGTTTTGGCTACAATTAAGTTTGTAAATGTGACATGGGATGAAGTTTGACATCGTAAGTATACAGCTGCGCAATATGCTGCTTTGGAAGCATCTGAGAAACCATGAATTTGGATAGTGTCTTTTGGTTGGTACTGTAGCCATCTTGGTATTTGTATTTCATCAATGTGGCAGAGATCTTCAATGAGTTTATTCCAAAGATTTAAAATTTCAGAGTTCACATTATCATCCCAATTTAGACCTTCGAGCCATAGTTGTTGCATTAACATTTTGGCTCTTATTACTACGGGGGAAATCCAACCTGCTGGGTCAAAGATAGAAGCAATACCAGATAAAATTTTTCGTTTAGTAATACTTTCAGACTGGGATATTGGTGAAAAAGTGTAACTGAAGGTATCAGTAAGAGCGTTCCATTTGATACCTAAAGTTTTAGTAGCGCTAGTTTCTTGAAATTTTAATAGCTCTGAATCATATAGATCTTCGCTTGGGATATGTGTCAGCAATAACTTGTTATTTGCTGTAATCTTCTTTAATGTAAAACCACCAGATTTGAGAGTTTGTAGAATTTGAGATTGAGATTCTATAGCTTCTTCGATAGTGTGTCCGCCAGACAATATGTCATCTACATAAGTTTCATGGCGCAAGATTTCAGAAGCTTTGGGATATTTTTCTTGGGAATCATCTGCAAGTTGATGTAGGGTCCGAATGGCTAAAAAGGGTGCACAGTTGACTCCAAATGTGACAGTTTTGAGCTGGTAGTCTTTGAGTGAGCTTGAATTCGCATTTTGATAAATAATTCGTTGAAATTGTCTGTCGTCTGGATGAACCCAAATTTGTCGATACATTTTCTGTATGTCGCCACTAAAAACATGATGATAAATTCGCCAGTTGAGAATTACGGTTATTAGATCAGATTGTAATGTTGGGCCAGTGTGCAAGACGTCATTAAGTGAGAACCCAGATTTCGTCTTACGGGAAGCATTAAAGACTATTCTTACTTTGGTAGTCTTGTGTTCTGGGCGGACTACTGCGTGATGTGGTAGGTAGAACGAAAAATATTTGCCATCTGAAACAATTTCTCGATAAGAAGCTGGTTCCAAATGCTCAAGGGTTAGATATTCTTCTAGAACAGCATTATATTCTTTTTGTGTCTTCCTTGACTAAGGAATAAAAATGGGTCGTCGTCCAGCGAGATGCTATCGTTATTGCAAAAATAAGCCATATCCAAAATCTCGTTTTTGTCGTGGTGTACCAGATCCCAAAATTCGTATTTTTGATTTGGGGAGAAAGAAACCTACAGTAGAAGATTTTCCTCTGTGCGTTCATTTGGTTTCTGATGAGTACGAACAACTAAGTAGTGAGGCTTTGGAAGCTGGACGTATTTGCTGTAATAAGTATTTGGTTAAATATTGCGGTAAAGATCAATTCCATATTAGAATGCGTTGTCATCCCTTCCATGTTATTCGCATTAACAAGATGTTGTCGTGTGCCGGAGCTGATAGGCTTCAAACTGGAATGCGTGGTGCTTTCGGTAAACCTCAAGGAACAGTCGCAAGAGTTCGTATTGGACAACCTATAATGTCTGTTCGTTCGAGTGACAGATATAAAGCACAAGTTGTGGAAGCTCTTAGACGTGCTAAATTTAAGTTCCCCGGTCGTCAAAAAATTTATGTCTCTAAAAAATGGGGATTCACTAAGTACGAACGTGAACGTTACGAAGAATTGCGTGATGATAATCGTTTTGAACAAGATGGTTGCAACGTGAAATACAGGCCAGAACATGGACCTATGGCTGCATGGGAAAAGGCACAACGTGAAGTGTATGCTTAATCGTTTTAAGCATATTTTAAATATTTTTGAAGGTTAATCCTTGTGATATATTCACAAAATAAACTTGTAAAATTAAATCTTTACCCATAAATAAAAAATTGTCTACGTAAAAATAAAAATAAAAAAAAAAAAAAAAAAAAAAAAAAAACATGCATAAAATCGCTTCCTGTATTTTGGGAAGATTGGTGTCTAATCGTTCTTATATGGGTTGAAGTGGACTGTAAATAATGTTTAGGATGTGAATGGGCATCAATTCCTCGAATTACGTATGTAATGTCTCGATATAACGGGGAATTAAATTGGTTTAGTGCGTTTGGGAAGAAAATTTACAATTATTATAAGGGAATGCAATTGGGTATATGATATGAGATTAACATGGTATTATGAGATTGTGTATGTATGATTGTGTGCTCACCTTATGTGGGATTCGTGATGTTTGTGAAGGTATGGGTTTTTTTTTAATGAAAACTCGATAATGTTTTAATTTGTGATTTCACTTGAGTTTTAATTATTTATTTTAGAATTAAGTTTTAATTAAATTGTAAGGTTTTAATTAGTTTGTAAGTTTTTAATTAGTTTGTAAGTTTTTTAATTATAAAATTTTATTTATATTTTAAGTTTTAAATTTGAGAGAGTTCAATCTTATTCGAGTTAAAGGTGATATGTTATTGATCTTTTTACTTCTTATAAGTAATAACTTAACCTAAGTACATTTCATTTTTAGTACTATTCTTGTACACATTGTTTATATTATGTTAACAATAACTCTTTATTCATGTAATGTACAAATTGTAATGAACAAAGCTTAATTGTATAAAATATTACTTATGGTTACTTAATATAATTATCGGTTATCTTATATACATTTAAGGGTTGCCATATAGGATTTAATAAATACTATTAGGGTGATACCATAACATCCCCCTTTTTTTTTATAAAGATATATAAGGTATAAAAGTTAGATACATACAAATATTTCACAAATTTAATCTATTGGGTGGTATTATTTTTCTTCCATATTTTGATGTATACATATCGTTATGGTTCCCATGAGTATTAACATTATCGTTTACATTTTCATAGTTATCAATATTAACATTTTCATTACTACGATTTGCACTAACATTATCGTTTACATTTTCATTATTCATCTCTAAGTTATTGTTCATGTTTTCACCCCCTACATCAAAATTATAATAAACATTCTCATCATTACTAGAACTCCGACCTCTTTCCAAATTGTCCAATTTCCGACCTATTTTCATTATGTGCTGCCTGTTTCTTCTATAAACCACACCATTTTCATCCCTTACCAAAAACGATCTAGGCTCCTTACATATTTCAATGATTTTGCCTCTGAACCATACTGATGTTGGATTTTTCTTAAAATAAATTTTCTCATCAACTTCAATTGGTTTCAGATTAATTGAGTTCTTATTGTAATTTTGAGAGGCCTTCAACTGGTTACGTCTAATTTGTTCGTTTACCTCTTTCGAATTTACTAATTTTGGCCTTAAATCATTCGAAAATGAAGGCAATTTCGTACGTAATTTCCTGCTCATTAACAATTCAGAAGGACTTGGGATACCATTTGTCGATGTCGTTCGATGCTGTAAAAAAGCTATATATGGATCAGTACCCGAATCCTTGCATTTATATAATATATTCTTAATTGTTTGAATGGATCTTTCCGCAAGACCATTAGAGCGAGATAAATAGGGACTGGATGTAACATTGTCAATACCCCAGTCAATACAAAATTGCCCAAAATCCTTTGAATTGAAAGGCGGTCCGTTATCCGAAATTAAAATAGTAGGAATACCATGCCTCGCAAAAGTTGATTTTAGTTTCGTTATCACCTGTATAGAAGAATAACCAGAACTCAAAAGTTCGACTTCAAAAAACTTTGAATAATAGTCCACCACTATTAAATACATTCTCTTGTCAAATTCAAATAAATCACATCCAACCTTGTACCAAGGTATGTTAAAAATATCATGACTTTTCAAATCCTCTTTAGGATTAGCATTTCTGTACTTCAAACAAATGCTACAATTGGATACCATATTATAAATGTCATTATTTATATTAGGCCAATAAATTGAAGCCCTTGCCAAATTCTGGCAACCTTGAATTCCCATATGACCCTCATGTACAAACTGTAACATTTTTGGTCTTAAACTTTTCGGTACTAAAATACGTTTATTCTTGAATAAAATACCCTTTATCACACTTATCTCATCCTTAATTGGATAAAATTGTTGTACTTCCAGATCTACCTGTTTCTTATTAACCGGCCAACCTTCCCTCACATAGTCCATAATTTTCCTAAAAACTTGATCATTCCCAGTTTCCTGTTTAATCCTATCAATTTGATCTTCCGGTAGTGCCAATTGGCACAATAACGAGTTGCATTGTAAATCAATGTCCTTGTCTAAGTCAGACAGAATTTTTCCCCCAAGTGGTGCCCTAGACAATGTATCGGCAATAAAAAGATCCTTGCCCGGTTTATACACTACCGTTAAATTATACGATAACAATCGTAACATGAATCTTTGAAGGCGCGTTGGAATATTATATAAAGGTTTATTAAACAGTGGGACAAGTGGTTTGTGATCTGTTTCTACAATCACATTTCTACCATAAATATATTGATGAAAACGTGTGCATCCAAACAATATAGCGAATAGCTCCTTTTCAATTTGAGCGTAATTCATCTGACTGTCAGTCAGAGACGCAGATGCGTACGCTATAGGGTTTTCACCATGCATTATAACCGCGCCTACTGCAAACTTCGAAGCATCCACCGATAATGTAATAGGCTTCTTTGTATCATAGTACGCTAAAACCGGAGCTCTCGTAATCTCCTTCTTTAAATTATCAAATTCAATTTGTTGTTCACTGTTCCACCTCCAGATAGAATCATTTTTCAAAAGATCCCTCAAATGCTTGTTCTTATGTGACAAATTGTCAATAAAAGATCCTAGATAGGTAATCATTCCCAAAAATCGTTGTAATTCCCGTTTATCCTTCGGTACTGGCATAGCCAAAATCGATTCTATTCTTTTGTCATCAGGTCTTATACCCCTCTCACTAAAAATATGTCCAATAAACTTTATTTCAGTTTTGAGAATTATTGATTTTGTTCTATTAAATTTTAGACCTACTTTCTCTCCCCTTTCTAGGACTTGGTTTAAAATTTCGTTGTGCCTCTCTACAGTTGATGCATGTATTAAAAAATCATCCATATATATTACTAAACCTGATATATCACCAAAAAGTCTTATCATTTCCGCATGAAATATCTCAGGTGCTGAACTTATGCCAAATGGCAAACGTAGAAAACGATATCTCCCAAATGGGGTGTTAAAGGTACATAACCTAGACGATTCATCATCAAGTCGAATCATCCAAAAACCGGAATTAGCATCAAGTAAACTAAAAATTTTTGAGCCACTCATTCGAGATTTACATTCATCTATTGTCGGCAAATCAAATCTAGGTCTCACAATTACCTTATTTAAATTTCGTGGATCTAAGCACAATCTCAAATTACCATTGGATTTTGTTACCAGTACGATTGAATTTACCCAATCCGTAGGTTCTTTTACCTCAGTAATTACATTCAATTTAACCATTCTTTCAATTTCATTCCTTAAAGGTTCATGAAGACTAAACGGTACACGTCGCGGCGGATCAATTACCGGTTGACAATTTGCTTTAATTTGCAAATTACACTCTTTCTTAAGCTGCCCTAAACCATGAAAAATCCCTTTGTACTTTTCCAAAATTGCCTCACACTTTATTGTGTTGACTTTCTTAATTAAATTCATCGTAGTGGCCATTTCAAGACCAATAATATTGTTACATTTCATGTTCACAATATAGAAAGATGCAGCATAAATGACATTATTGTATAAAAAATCGACAAAAATCTTCCCAACTACGGGTAACTTCTCCCCACTAAACGTAAATATATTATTATATACCTTATTATCTAACTTACTGATACCTAAGGCGTTGAAAGTGTTGATTGACATCAGATTTGTTTGGGCCCCCGTATCCACCTGGCAAACTACTGCTTTCCCATTAATTTCCACGTTGATGTTCCAAATATTTTTACTGAGCTTTTCACCAATAGTTCCAACAAATAGGCTTTCTTCATCTTCTTCTTCTTCAGTGTTATCAAAAACATTTTTTACATATTTGTTCTTATTTATTAAATTACCAGAATTTCTTGAAAAACACATCCTCGCATAGTGATTTAATCTCCCACATGCATTGCACGTTACACCTTCAGCCGGGCACTTGTTGTTGTGTTTTTGGCCACATTTTTTACAAATGGCAGAAGATTGTTGTTGCTTTTGCTGCTGTTGATACGGTTGCGTTTGATATCGTTGTTGTTGATACTGCTGCTTCTGATATTGTTGTTGTTGTTGATACAGTTGCTTCTTTTGTAAACGTTGTATTGCTGCTACAATTGGCGCTTCCTCTTCTTGTATACTTTGTATACTGGCTAAATTTTCCTTCGCCATCTCTATAGTTTTGGCAATCTCCAAAGCTTTCTTCCAGTCAATATTTCCTTCACTCAGCAAACGTTCTTTTATATTTTTATTGTTTTGTGACAGCCCGCAAATAAAAATATCCTTTACCAAGCTTTCTCGTAACGAACCAAACTCACAAGAATTACTTAAATTCTCTAAAATTGTCGCATATTGTCCAATGGATTCTTCATTTTTCTGCTGTCGCGTAAAAAACGCATGCCGTTCCATGGCAATGTTAATTTTAGGAATAAAATACGCCTCAAATAACTTAAGCAAGTCATTGTAATTAATTGTGTCCATATTAACGTTAAAAGAATTGAAAATATGCAGACACGCCGGCCCCATATGATGCAACAGCAGGGCAACTTTTCTTTGTTCGGATTCCTTTTCCAAATTCGAAGCCAATAGAAAAATCTTAAACTGCTTACTCCAGTTAGCCCATTCCGTAGCGACATTACGAGCTTTAACGTTAAAAAATGGCGTCGTTGACATATATGACGATGTGTTTTCCGTCACTTGAAACTTGTCGTCCGTCATTTTGTATAAAAATTTTTTTTTCTATACAAAAACCACCAAATTATTCGTTTTGTTTAGATTTTCCTTCTTTTTTTTTGTATTATATATTTTATAAAGACTTTGGAATTTTCTTTTTAAATTATTGGTTCGCAACCTGACACCATATTATGTTAACAATAACTCTTTATTCATGTAATGTACAAATTGTAATGAACAAAGCTTAATTGTATAAAATATTACTTATGGTTACTTAATATAATTATCGGTTATCTTATATACATTTAAGGGTTGCCATATAGGATTTAATAAATACTATTAGGGTGATACCATAACAGTTTATAAACAATTCAAGTTGTAATTAGTACAGAGTTTTTATAATTCACAATAGTTTTTACATATATAAAGTTTTAGCAATTCATAGTTATACACATGAAGAAAAATTGTTTCTATTTTAACTTAAAAATTCATGTTTTTTAACTTTGTTTTTAGTTAGTTGAGATTAACAATAATAAAATTATTTTATAATTTTATGTATAAAATTGTCGATTTTATACAACTTGATTTTTTTGTAAAAAGTCGATTTTTGGTTGAAGATATAAGTGATTACAGATGATCGTCGTTTTTCCATTTGAACGAATATTTACCGACTTACAGCAACATTTATATTTTACTTCATTTTCATATAAAATATCGATGAATTAACCTCAGAAAAACACCGTTTACATTTTTTCCTCATATTAAAACTTTTCGGTTTTCGGGATACTTGAATTAGTAGCACAGTTTTTAATGAATATTAAGATTTATTCTTAAAATTTTAAGATTTTATATGGATAAAGCATTGAGAATCAAAAAGAGTTGTAGAAATTAATAACTTTAAAATGTATAGATTATTTAGTGTTAAACTATATTATATTTTTCAAAATCATATAACTTAAAAATATTCCTCCATACGAATCTAACTTGACGTATCTTAAACAATTTAATCCCTTCTCAATTAACTTCTATTTATTCAATCATTCCCAACAACATTTAATCAAATCAAACAAAAGTAGATACCCTGTAGCAAACTATCTAAGCCTTTCACAAAATTAGTTATTTTTTGATTAATCATTAGAGGGAAATATTGTCAGTTAATGGTGATGATTTGAATCTTGACAAGGGTTTGACAATATTTCTTCAAAATCTAAAAACAAAACAATCTGCGGAAAAAATAAAGCCACATTCGCAACAACCTCATTCAATGATGCTTAAATACACAAAGGACATTTTTAAAATTTTAATCAAAATCAAACGATAAACACAAAACTAAGAAAAGAAATATCAAACAAGATACGAACATAAATACAAAATCACAGCAAATTTAACAAATTAGTTGTTTGAAAATAAGACAAGCAACATGCAAAGAAAATTTTAACAAAAAACCCAAAACAACATACAAACATTCAAGCATACACTGGTCGACCACTCGTACGTACACTTGTTACCAATCACAGAACTTTTTGTGTTTTTTTTTTTTTTGTTTATTTCTTTTAATTTTTTTAAGTCTCAACTCTGTCTGATAAAGGACCTACAACGTAACTTGATTAATGCATGCAAAGAGCTGACAGTTTATAGGCTAATTACCCACTTTTAAAATCATTTATATTAAAAAATAAACCTAAAAATGATCGCCAACAAAACTGGGGAAAAAGTCAAAGTAAAATCTTTCCAGCACATACATATTTAAAAAAAAATCAGATCACCATGATTTGCTTGCTCAGTTTTGTGTTTTTTGTTTGTTTTGTTCATCATTTGGTTTTGTTTCTTGTGGCTGCTCCGAATGTTGCTTATTTTTATTGTTCAATATAAAACAGAGTTGTTATCTGCGTAGACATAAGACTTTCATCTACAACCCAACACTTAACAATCCTTGAGTCTTTGACTGTATGTAGAACAACAATGGTTTACACGCAAAAGCTTTGTCGGCTTCTTCTTTTCGTTTTTAGTTTGGTTTCGATTTTTTTTTTTTCATTTTGTTTGTAATTTCATTTCTGTGCCTGATTGAATGAAAAATACATGAAGAAATCCCAAAAACTTCCCACAGATCAGAAAATCTTAAGCTTACGCGGAAAAGGAGCTTAGTTGGAGGTAGGGTTTTAACATGGCTTTGCGCCGGAATAGTAGCTGGGCCTTAAATATTTTACAACATTTTTCAGCTCTATTGTATATACATATGTGCCATTTTTTAATTATAAATTTATACAAATTATTACTCATACGCAATGTAGGTACAGAAAGAAATGACTAAATATTAAAGCGACTTACAGAAAAATGTTTTAGTTATCCTTCTCAAAATGTTCATTTTGAGATGTTCCCCAAAATATTTGATGTCTAGTGATTGATAACTATTCGAGAGTTTTAACCATTTTTAATTGGTAGCCAACCTTGATACTTATATTGATATTATTATGTTTTTACCTTTTAAAACGGGGTTTATTTCCTTTAAATAAACCGGATACTTTTGATTGTAAATGAAAGCAGTTTTAGTAGTTTAAAATTGTAACTACTCTTTATTTATTTAAAATGTACAGCAACAACTGAATTAAATAGTCACTCAGTGTCTTTATACACGTTTATCAATTCGCAGAAATGCACACACACTTTATAATGTACAAACTCAAATGTACACGACAGTTGGTGTTAATTCTAGCAACGTCAATGTTAAACTCCACTAACGACCACAACCTCTGCCAGGATTTATACACACGCCATCTTTCGTTAATCTTCTACAATGATCTTAACGGACAACTAGAACATTCGAATTCTAGAGCTTTCGATGTTAATGTCAGCAGCTTAAACATTCAGTGTTGCCACACCTACAAACAATGCCAAAAACCGCATGCTATCAACATTACTGACAAGTAGAAGCCTCTACTAATGGACGTGTTTATAAATATGATGAATGTTGCAGGCAGTCGTTACAGACCGTTAAATTCAAATCGTTATTGCTTATTCGTAACAATATATATATAAGACACCTGAACTAAACAGCAAAGTACTTCAAGTTACGTTAAATCCAATACATATTATTCTCACAAGAGCAGCTTGTTTGGATCTGTAGCAGTTTGAACTCATGGCTTCCCATGGCTTCTGCTGGTGGTCCTCGATACATAATAATGACGATCTTTCTGGAAAAGCCTACGTAGCAGTTCTGTGTTTCGTTACGTCTGTGTTTTCAATACCATAGGAATTTCATTATACCATTGGATAAGTCAAAGTTGTCTTTATTAATCCATGTCTGTGAGAGATCACAATCACAAGATTCTTTTCAAAAAACATTTGATAACATCGCTGGAGGATTTGTGGTTTGACTTTCGGATGTTTTATCTGGACAGTTGGTGCTGAACTTGAGACTACACCTCTGAACGTTGCTATTAGGCGTATCTTTTCATCTAAGGCGTTTCTTCAGGTCTGTTAACAAGTTTCTGAATCATTTTAGAGATAACAGGTCACTTACTGTTGGGTGTATTGTTGACTTTGTGGTGCCCGACTGGTCTGATTAATGTGCTGTTTAGATACCTTTAATTTTGTTCTTGTCCAGATTATTAAGATGAAGGATCCCACCAGTGTTCTTCAAACTCCATGTCCCCAATATCAATGACAGTACTCACAAAATTACCCTTGGCTACATTGCTGAAGGATTTCTCAATTTAAGTTGGCCTTGAACTAGAGGCCAACTCCCCCTAACGCTGTTATTAGGCATGTCTCTTTATCTGATAGGTTTCTTAATTTCTTAGTCAGTTAACAAGTTTCCAAACCATTTAAAAGATGTCTGCTCATATATTGCCAGAAATTTGGTCGATACGCATCGATAGATTTCGACGATCCTAATTGATGTGCTGTTGACCCGAAATTTTATTCGCCGTACCTTCTTCACAATAGTTTCAAGCTTGACTGAGATTCGAGTTGTTTCGGATTTTGGAATCAAACCTTTGCAACGAAATAACTTTGAAGAGAATGGAGTGAAATACATATAAACTTCGCAGTCTTTGGGTTTATATATGCTGATGGATTGTCGCAGTTGACCAACTTCATGCGTCACTAGCCCATAGATTACCCTGTGTCCGTGTAGACGTCAGATGAACTTGAGTCATAGTAGTTTCGATTGAAATTTCCACCGTGGGAATGTTGCTCAAATTAAGAAATCCAAAGCAAATGCCCAAATTCAATGAACGTTTAGCCAGCTATTCGCACTCTTTAGTTGTATGGGCTAATTGATAAACATTTGAGGAACCCCAAAATATTGTTCGCTGTGCCTCCTTTACAAGAGCTACAAGCTTAGTGAGATCCATATAGTTTCGGGACCTGTTCTTGATACGAACCTGCACAGCCTTTGGAGTGGATGAATTGACTGACGAACTTCACAGTAAATATATGTGCCGAAATCTTATTAAAAATGCAGATCTCTTACATAAAACTGAAGAATTTATGTAAGAGATCCAAAGCAATCGACCAAATGACCGTCTTGGTTGAATGTCCGATATCGGTAACTTTTATATGGACGTGGACTTGCACAGTCAAAACCCGTATGGCATAAGTGAAAAGTGCCACTTTGTGACCTATCCAGGCCCCTCTAACTATTAACAACTCATAGGCCCTTTTCCTGCCACACTCTAAACCATTGTGACAAACAAGTTGTTTTCCAGTTGCTTCCTTCTTCTTTTCAGTACCCATTTTGTTTAATATTTGTGATGAGGACAAACCAAAAATAAATAAAAAGAAAAAAGCCTTTTGTGTTGTCGTTATTGTTGACTGCAACTTATCCTTCAATTGGCGACATTATTTCAATCGCAACGATGTGTTTTTGTTTTGTTACTTTGTCATTGTTGCTGGTGATCTTCTTCTTGTTGTTGTCGTAGCTGCTGCTGTATATAGTTGGCAACATCAGCAGTAGCCCAAAAAAGCAAAAAAATATATAAATAAAAGAAAAGAGTGGTGGACATACCATTATTTAAGTGATTGTTGCATTGCAATGCATTGTTGTTGGTATGTTGCATAAAGTACATATAAAACTATATGGCAAATGTATATACAGGTATGTTTGTTTGTATGTGTGTGTGTGTGTATTGGTATGTAGTACAATACAATTTGGTGGACCATGTCAATTTTGTAATTCCACGAAATGGCTTGATCTGCAACAAAATAAATACATTTCATACCAACTTGCAACAACTATGTATGTATGGATGGATGTATGAATGTTTGTATGCATGTATGTTGCCATCATCATCGTCATCATCATCAACGGCACAGCCATTTCAGTATTTTATTTAACTTATATTTTTTGCGTAAAACAGTAGCTTAGTTTTTTGTCAGATAACTCACAATCCAAAAATATTTATACTCGTACGAGCAACTCTATGTGTGTAGAGGAGTAGAAAAGATGATGTAGGAAAAGTAAAAAAAACTGAAGGCTTTTGAGTTCCTTGCAAGTGTATGTGGTAGTACTTAGTAAGTAGTATGTATGAGTGGTTGTACGTAACTAAAGGAAAAATGGCGCACATCAACTGAATTTAAGCCGCTTTTTTTCTTAAACTGAACTCAAAAAGTTTTTAGTTTTTTTTTTTTTTTGTACCAAATTTGAGCTGCTGCAAAACAAAGCTTAAGGAAAAAAAAACTGAAGAAAAATCTTACAATCGTCGTCTTGGTTGAATGCCGCTTAAAGATCAAAGCAAAGCCGTTTCGTAGTTTTATATATATTTTTTTCTGCTGCTGCTTATTTGAATTTGAATTGTATGAATGCACTTCATCTACTCGCTGTATTACTACTGCTAAAAATGTTCAATGTACATTTGTATGAGTTTGTAATCCTGCATGTGTGGAAAATTGCATTGAAATGCAAATTTTCAATTCAATTGATGTTTAAGCAACCTTCACTGGCAAACTACAACAACAACAACAACAGCAGCAGCGGTGGGAGACAAGCGTATTTACCATGATCAACTCAGAGGATGATTTTTGCAACCAAAAAAAAAACTCTCAACTTAAACTCCTAGTGTTCACAGTTTACGAGTTGTACAATGTACAATATTCAAATAATAATGATGGCCGCATTTATTTAGTTTTTTGTGTTTTGTAGTACTTTCCTTGTAGTCATCATCATCATTTTCATCCTCATCATCTTTGCCGGCATCATCATTGTAGTCGTCATGTTGATCACATTGAATAATGCATTCATTCTCTCTGTTTTTACTGTTGTTGTTGTTGTTGCAGTTGCAGTTGTTTCCTTTCTTACATCTTAAGCCGCCAAAGGTTTGTTTTTTGTGTAAATGCTTGATTGGTGCACAAATAAAAAAGGAAGAGCGAGCTTTTGTTAAAATAAAATGGTCTTTATGAGGAAAACAAAAGAAAAATTATAATTCTTGGAATAGTTTTATAAAAGGATTTTCAATAAGTTTGTGTATCTATGATGAAACTTAAATGCTAAGTATTAGTTGAAAGTTTTTTTTTAACTAAAGTTGTAATTTTTGTGTTAACTAAAGTTGTAATTTTTGTGTTAAAATTATTTAAAGTTTAAAAACAAAATAATTATATTATGATAATTCTGTTTTTCTGTTACTCACAACAGTTAACAATATTAAAGGCAAAGGTAATAGATTAGAAAATAACAAAGATTTCTTTCTTAAAATAGACTTGGTTCTGCCTTTTGTTGTCTTGAATGAAACTTTCAATTCAGTTTCCAATTGGACTTGAAACTCAACTATAATACATTAACATTATCAGTTAATTACATACGTACATTAAAAACAATTTAGGATTTTGTATACGAAAATCAATTTTTTTTTTTTTTTTTTTTGGGAAACATTTCGCTCTTAAACGTATTTAAATTTGATTTTTTAGGTTCAATAACATCTTACTTTACTCAAAATTGTATGTGTATAATTCTATGTCCCTAGGTACATTACTATTAATGGTAATATTAAATTTCTCTTTGATAGTACTAACGAAAAAATCGATTTGAATTGATTAAGTAATACATAAAACACTGTCATAATGTGAGTTGCTTTTTACTGTTCTAACGGTACTACAATGAAATATGTTCTGATAAAATTAGGTTTGTTCGATTGGCCAGTGGACCGCACATCACACTACAGGGAAAATTCTTCCTTTACCGTACTGTTTGTATGTGAAACAAACTTCCCGCTAAAGTCTTTCCTGTCACTTTCAATGTGGGAAAGTTTAAATCGAATGTCCACAAACGCTACACCCTCTTTTCACCCTCCCATAACCTATTTTCCAAGTTCTAACACAATACTTTTCATGCGTAGGAGTCGTGACCTGAGTGCTGGTCCAAAAAGAGAAAAAACGGAAAAATATTTATATTTTCATCCAAAAAAACAAATTTTTCATATGAAAATTAACTGAAACATAAACGTGGCTAAAGAAGGTAAATAGTGGTCCAAATGGCAAAAGGATAATAATCTGTAATCTCTTATAGTTTCAACCAAAAATCGATTTTTCACTTGACATAAGTCGGTAAATAGTAGCAAAACAACGATAATCCGAGATGACATATATTTTCTACCAAAAATTGCATATGATAATTAACCCTCTAATGCCTTAGCATGCCTCAAGGCACTCATCTCAAAATGCTAATAAATGCAAATATAACTGATATTTAATTTCAAACAGTTTGAAAGCTTTCTAAAATAATTTAAGTGCGTTTTTTAGCAACTGTTACAAGAGTTTTTGAAAAGCAAAATCAGTTATAAGGATCGAAAAATTCTTAACATACATATATGTTAATAACCACTAAACTAAAAGTGGACACACTAAGAAGTCTTATGAATGGAAGCATCCTTTTTTGTAAACATTCCTTGATGTAAATTTCGGCATTTATAGAGCACTTTGTGACAAATGTTCGGCTTTTTTGCCGCAACTACATATTGCTTGCCATACCAAGAACTTTTTGGGAAATTTTGACTGCTTTTGGGTGCTAAAATTTTCTACAACATTCCCTCGAGCATCTGCAACATCAAAATTTTGCTGCGAAAAATCTGACAGAACATATGCTTCAATTTCCGTGCTCTGTTTTTGGCCTCTAAATTTTTAGCAGCGTTCCTGTCAGGAACTTTCCTACCGGATGTGTTGGGAGCTCTTTTAAAAATGCTTTCTATTTGTTTGGCTTAATAAACATCATGTGAACCATTCCTTCTCCTGGTACTGTTGAATAATATTGGAAACAGTTTGACGGCAGACCTTTGATTGTTCGGCCAACTTTTTGTAGGACCAAGTTGGGTTTTGTTGAAAATATTTAATCATTTTAGCACGCAATTTTTTCTGGTCACTCATTTTAATCAGATTAATAAAAATGAACATAATTGACATTAAACATAATAACTGACGTGTGTTAAGAATTTTTCGATCTCAGTCATATGAAAATTAAGTATCTTAAGAAAGTTGGAATATAAAACCAAAAAATAATTTTTCATATGAAAATTAACTAAAATACAAATGTGGCTATAGGTCTATAAATAGTGCTGGAGTAAAGGCGATAATCTGTAATCTGACATAAGTATATTTTCAAAAACAATCGATTAAGCATAAAGAGAATCCATACCAAAGAGGACAAAAGAACAGCACTTTTCGGATTTGTCATATCTGATTTTAACGAAATTTACTATAGTTATATTATGACAAGTGTTTATCAAATCATACACTTTTTGATTCGAGACCCTTTTCGGTGAAAATTGAAACAATTCTAAAGCGCAATTATATGAAAATTTGTTACGAATACGCATCGAAAATAAAAAAGGAAACATCCTAGCACTTCCAACGAACCTAGATTGTTGCACAAACTTTAGAATTTTGAAAATTGTATATAGGTTTGTAAAATTGTTAGTCTTATTTTTCGATCTTTTTTATTATTTTTAGGTTTGGATACTTGAGCTTGAGGTCTGTTTTATAAAATAGTATTTGCTTTGATTTCCAATATTTTGCTACTCCGCAAGCACAATTAACTACTACTACTAAAATTCTTATACGTTTATTAAATAAAATTGGGTTTATTAACTAATTCAGCCTCCCTTGGTGTTTAAAGTATAAATTTAAAAAGTAAACTCAGTGACAACAGCTCAATAACCACGGAAAATTCTATTTAAATCGGACTATCTATTTAGAAGTTACAGATTACTGTCATTTTTTTCCCCCACTGTGCATCGTCTCAAGAGTGGCAATTTATATACAGTGGGAATGTGTCTTTTAAAGATTGGATGGTTATGCCTCATCACAAACCAATTTCGTTAAAAATGTTTTGTTAGTTAAAAAATAATTGATTTTGAAATTGAGAAAATGTTGAATTTTCGTATTTTATTTTTGGTCGAAAAACTTCTTTGCTTCCTAAAAAAAAAGTTTTTTAGGCAACTTTTATATTTTTGAAAAATACTTTACCAAGGATACATAGAAAATTTCTTTGCAATATGTTAAATAACAAATAAGGAGTGAGATCGTAAAATTCTTAACACACGTTTTTCATTAAAACTTTTAACCCAAGTATTATTTGATTTGTTTTGATCAGAGAAACAGAGCACGGAAATTGAAGTCAAGTTTTATAAATAAATATTCTTGCTGCATAATGGATGACGAAACATATGTTCTGGCAGATATTTCGCAATGTTGAAGAAAAGTTTAGGACCCAAAAGCAGACAAAATTTCCCAAAAAGTTCTTGGTATGGCAAGCAATATGGAATATGCATAAATACCGAAATTTACATCAAGGAATGTTTACAAAAAAGGCTGCTTCCATTCATAAGACTTCATAATGTGTCCATTTATTTTTGGCCTGACTTGGCATCAACAAGCCCTTGAGTGGTACAAGAACAATAATGTGGTATTTGTACCAAGAGAGGCAAATCCTCCAAACTGCCCGGAGCTAAGGCCAGTGGAGAGATATTTTGCTCTTGTTAAAAAAGAATTGAAGAGCACAAAAAAGGTGTCCAAAAGTGTGGTAGATTTTAAACGGAGATGGACTACCTCTTCGAGCAAAGTGACAGAAAGCACTATAAAAACGTTAAAGGAAGGGTTTCCGAAAAAGATTCAAAATTTCATCACTAGTGATTAAAACTATAAAAATATATATATATTTTTTTTGTAAATTGTAATAATAATTTCAATCAAATAAAATAAAAAAAAAAAAACTGTAAGTTTAGTGGTTTCGTTTTTATTAACACATATGTATGTTAAGAATTTTTCGATCTCACTCCTTATTCAATTATATATAATGCATAGTTAATGTTTCTTCAAGAAGCATAATTATTTGTTAGCAGGTTATCTTTTAAACTTACAGCTTTGTTAAAAGTTTTTATCAAATACACAAATTCAATTAAATTAAAATTCGTTATATATATTTGGTTAGGGATATATTTGCGGAAAAACTGTTGCCCAATTACGAGGGCGGTTCAATAGGTCCTTGACTATTCGAATGATACACAGGTTTTTGTTTAAAAAATCATTTTATTTTTCAACATAGTCTCCTTTGAACTCTATACACTTTATCCAACGTTTCTCCAATTCTTTTATCCCTTCAAAAAAATTAGATTTGTGAGGTAATTATTTGTGAGATGATTTCAAAGTTAAAGTCAAATATTTTCCGCCGAGGTTTGGAAACAAGAAATAGTCACTCGGGGCTATATCAAGAGAATAGAGCGGATGAAGGAGCAATTCGTAAACCAATTCAGAGATTTTTGCCATGGAAACTGAACATGTGTGCATCTTTACATAGTCCTGGTGAAAAAGAAATGCGGCACCCATTTTTCAGAAAGCTTTCTCATACGCAAGTGATCATTCAAAATTGAAACCAATGAGCCATATGAGAGCCTATTTCTTCTACAATCTCTCGCACTTTCAATCGTGATGTTGTTTCGGGCATCAACGGCCACAAAGAATTTCAGTAAACCACTTTTTTACAATTTAAATTGATGGTGCAGAGTTCCCATAGTATTTATCAAGCATATCCTTGGTTTTGTCCTGCAAAAATAATGCTTAATGAGCCTACGAAAGTCTCTTTTTTCCATTTTCTCCTCAAGTCACACGGTAGTCTGCTATCAATGACTGTCAAACACAAACAAAATGACGGAGCTTAATGAAATTTTGGCAGGATTCAACTGACAGATGCCTGTTGAAAGCAGCAGACAAATAGTTCAAAAGTTATTATCAGTTTTACTTTTAATAATTTGCATCCTAAAAAACATGAACATTGATGCTCTGCAAAAACCGAACTAAAGCGAAATTTTAAACCCTAGAGAACTTAAAATGTTATATGAGAATCCGAAAATTACTCTTCATTTCTACTTATATAAAAATCCAAATAATATTTTTTAAATAAACAATTTTTTTTATAATTTTGACTTTTTTTCTCTACTTAATATAATTTTCATATTTAGTGCACTTAATTTCCATTATACACATGTATGAGCATGGTTTTTTTCTTTTTGTTAAAATTTCAAATAAAATTTTATTTGATCTTCACGATCTTGCTCTACTTTAAATATTTGTTACAACAATAAAATGCAACAAAACGATGTATGGTGGAAAACTGTAATGGCAACCTGTTGAACCCAACTACTAAACAAATAACTTGTACTTGGAACGTGCAACGTAGTACCACATACTACTTACTTACTACTGCCAAAGCTACAGCTGTTGCTCGTGGTGGTGGCAGCAGCAACAAACAAACAAATGAACAAACGAATGAACCAAGTAGTGTTTGGTGCTCCATGGAACATAACAATTACCACAAAATGACAATAAAATAGTCACGTATTCACTTTGGCAACAAAAACGAAACACTTGCAACATAGAGGAGCCACAGTTTTATAATGAAGTTGCCAAAAAATCTAAGCAAAAATAAAACACAGAAAATAGAAGGGAAAAATGAGATTTTATTCTAAGCAAATTGCGCAACAAACCATTTATGATTGTTGTTGTCGTTGTTGTTGTTGTTTTTGCTGCTGCTCTTGTTGTTTGTAGCAATTGTTTGGTTTTGCTGTTGTCGTGTTGTTAAAATTATTTTCGGACTATTTTAACAATTGCAAACATTTAGTGTTGTTGTTATTGGCGCTGGTGGAGGTGGGTAGAGTTTTAATAGTTTCATACAACAACAAAAACACAAAATTGCAAAATTTGCATTTAAAAACATTAAACCTGCTGTGTGTGTAGTATGTTGGTTGTCTAGGAAGCCAACATAAAAATTTCTTTGAAAAAAAAAAAAATACGAGTAGCGCCTTTAACAACATAACTGCTGCAATTGTTGTAGCAGCAACATAATCTCATAGAACACATGCAATCTTGTTGATACAACACAAAAGAAACAAACGAACAACTACAACAACTTAAACAATATACGCGTGCGGTTTGCAACTTCATATTCGCATACTTAGCTACAAACATACTATTATTTCAGGCCTCCCCGTGCTAGAGGAGAAAACTCCAAAAAATATGAGCCTTTTAACAGACTGTGACAGTTACAAAGTGCCAAACAATTGTGAGGCTGCTGAACAGCGGCAACTTACAGCACAAAATTCAAATTTCGTTTGGCAAATGTTGTCAAAGAACTTGGCTCAACATCATCAGCACTTTTTTGTTTTATTTTGTTCTGTTTGGTTTTTCTGTTTTTGGAGTCACATACAGTTAGTTGAGTACACAAACTGTTTGTACCATTAAATGCGAATCACAGTTGCTAGACATGCATATGTTTATATATGTTTCCAAGCTCTAGATGTATGTACGAGGTTCTCCTCCTGCTGTGCCAACAATTGTCAATACAACATAGTTCTGGAAATAGACAATAACAACACTGTAGCGGCGACTCACAACTGCATCATCACCTTTATCGTGTTGCCCACAAAAAAATAAATAAAATTCACTCTAAACCAAAAACCAAAATCAAATGAAAACTTTGTTCAAATCAACACAATATTGCAGCTTTAAGCCACAAAAAAAAAAACAAAAAAGAAACAACAATTCATTTCGTCGAGATATTTTTCATTCAAAATTGTATTGAATTAATGAAATTGAAATCTAGAAGACAATTGCTGCTACTGGCGATTACTTACACTCATCTAAGTATATTTATATGCGAATATTTATGTTGCTGGCTTTCGTTCTCTCCTTCCGCCACACTTACAACGAGCTGTTGGTTGCCAACTGTTGCTGGCTGTTGCTATTGACGGTGACCAGGTAATTGCATTGAGAGCTGACTGCATCATGCACAGCTGCACAACCAATTTTGCAAGTGATTGCAATCAATATTAAGTTTTAGGTTACTTACGTGCCACCACAGCTACACACACACACACACACTCACTCACTCACAGCCAAAGAGGACTTTCAACGTCTGCTTTGCAGTTTATGGTTAAAAGCTTAAACAGTTTTCAAATAGTTTCAATAGCCGGAAGCTGTTAAATAAAATGTATTCAATGATTATTTTTGGTCTGCTTGTTGTCATAGATGGTAAGATGATGCTCCTCTGCAAGCTTGTGAAGAAGTTAATAAAAAAGTAAATTCATTTCATTTTATTTTTTCATTTCCAAAATTATTATTTTCCTAGAACTTTTATATGTATACAGAAATTGAAATGCTGTGAGTGATGGCACTCTTTGATTGTCAATATTCATGTTTTAGTCAGGAAATGGGGAGTCTTTCTAGAAGTGGATTCATCATATTTCTCGTCTAGTAAGATTGCCAAGATACTATTCAATAACTTTCTAAAAAAATTAAACACTTCCGAGTTCCGAACGAGCTTATATACATAAGGACTGAAATCGAAAAATTTTAACATACATATATGTTAATAAAAATTAAACCACTGAACTTACAGTTTTGACTTTTTGTATGATGAATTTATGAACCTTTTCCGGAAACTCTTCCATTAAGGCTTTTATTAAGCTTTCTGTCACTTTGTTCGAACAGGTAGTCCATCTCCGTTTAAAATCTTCCACACATCTGGACGCCTTTTTTGTGATCTTCAATTCTCTTTTAACAACATCCCAGTACCTCTCCACTGGTTTGGAGGATTTGCCTCTCTTAGTACAAATATCACATTATTGTTCTTGTATCACTCAAGACCTTGCTTACCATAGTGACAGGATGCCAAATCAAACCAAAAATAAGTGGATACACTAAGAAGTCTTATGAATGGAAGCATCCTTTTTTGTAAACATTCCTTGATGTAAATTTCGGTATTTATTGAGCCCGTTGTAACAAATGATTGGCTTCTTTTGCCGCAACTGCATATTGCTCGTCATACCAAGAACTTTTTGGGACATTTTGTCTGCTTTTGGATCCTAAACTTTTCTTCAACATTCCCTCGAGCATCAGCAACATACAATTTTTGACCAGGAAGTTGCGAAAAATCTGCCAGAACATACGTTTGGTCATTCATTATGCAGCAGGTATATTTTTTGTATAAAATTTTACTTAAATTTCCGTACTCTGTCTTTGGCCTCTAAATTTTTTTAACTTTTCGTACCAAATAGTCCGAGCACTGAGCTTACCGGGCTGCTTTCCTACCGGATGTGTTGGGAGCTCTTTTGAAAATGCTTTCTATTTGTTTGGCTTTACACGCATACCTAAATTGGAGCGGAAGGCGTTTTTACTTGTCAAAAATAACGAAATAACGCGGCCTCAACGCTTTGCAATTGAAAAATCCGATTTTGACAGCGCGTTTAATAGTGAAGTTAGTTGCAAAACACAATAAATGTAAACACATGCATACAAAAGGAGAAACAAATATGCAGAAACTCATTTTTTAAACTTTAATATTTAGTTTTTTTGATAAATTTTAGTTTACAAATCACGAAACAAAAATCAGAAACACCAATACTGCAATGTACTTTATTGTTTAAATAATCCGGGTTGTTATATTTATTTTTTTGATAACCTTGTTTTTATTGTTTGGCGTAGCGTTGCCGTTTTATTTAGGTATGACATTTCAGCGTTAAGACTAAGCGGAAAAAAACGTTCCGCCTTACGCTTTTATTTAGGTAGGCCAGTTAGAGACATCATGTAGACCATTCCTTCTACCTGAACCAGGTTTTATATCAACGGACAAGTTCTCCCGATACTGTTTAATAACATTGGAATCAGTTTGACGGCAGACCTTTGATTGTTTGGCCAACTTTTTGTAGGACCAATTTGGGTTTTGTTGAAAATATTTAATAATTTCAGTACGCACGTTTTCTGGTCTCTCATTTTAATCTGATTAACAACAAATGATTATAATTTACATTAAACATAATAACTGACATGCTTTACAAACTTGATAAAAAAAATCAAATAATACTTGAGTTAAAAGTTTTAATGAAAAACGTGTGTTAAGAATTTTACGATCTCACTCCTTATATATACCACCATAGGTTAATCGTTGTAAAGCTCAATATCACTATGCAGAATTTTGAAGATAATTTAATATAATTTCTCGCAGGGACAAACTCTATTTCGGTACATTATTTAAACATATATATACATGAACTTTATTTCTCACAACTGCTTTATTAATGTTGGTATTCAAATAACATACCACATAAACATGAATTATATAAACAGAAATATCAGTACCAAATTCGTAATTGCATTGGTCATAGCTAGTAAGTATTTAAGGCCTCCAAATAAATTTCACCATTAATAAGTTTCTTATTCGATGCCGATCAAGTTAAAGTGATTTGGAAAAATCGCGAGAAAAACAACGAAATACTTATGTTCTGTACAACTTATAAACATCTTTGTCAACTTTTTAATTTCTAAAAGCCCTGAACTCAAGGGGTTCAATCGGGTTCAAAGTACGAGAGATTGCCCAGGCCAGCCAAAAAAGTTTAAAGACCAAGAATTGGAGGCATTACTCCATGACTCAACAAGAGCTTGCAAAATCATTGGAAGCTACTTAAACAGCAATTTCAAAACCTTTGTGGATTCAGGATTCTTCCAAAAGCTGGGAAATTGGGTACAATACGAATTGAAGCCGAAAGTCCTTGAAAGACGATTTTAAATGTCAGAAATTATGTTTGAATGCTATAAAAGAAAATCATTTTTGAACCAAATCATTAGTTGCGATGAAAAATTGATCCATTACGATAACCCGAAGAGTAATAGATCGTACGTGAAGACTGGCCAACCAGACGAATCGACACCAAAGCCAAATATCGATGGCGCTAAGGTAATGCTCTGCATTTGTGGGACCGAAAGGGTCCTATATATTATGAGCTGCTAAACTCTGGCCAGACCATCAAAAGGAACCTGTACCGAATACAACTGATTCGTTTGAAACGAGCATTGGCCGAAAAACGCCCAGGCATGAAACCGTAATATTCCATCATGGCAACGCTCAACCACATGTTACAATACCTTTTAAAAACTGTTTAGAAAGAAGTGGTTGGAATGTTTTGCCTCACCCGCCTTATAGTCCAGACCTTGCTCCGTCCGACTGCTATTTGTTTAGAACTATGAATAAAGCTCTCTCTGGAATAACCTTCACCTTAGAACAGAGTATCCAAAATTGGCTTGATTCGTTCTTGGCCTCAAAAGATGAGCAGTTTTTTATATTGCCAGAAAGATTTGAAAAGCTAACAATGGCCAATACTTTTATAAATTTATATTGTACAAATGTTTCAAATTTTAAAAATTTTAAATAATCCCGCATCCAATAGAATTGTAATATGGAATACTTAAATGATCTTAATATGTTTTTTCTTTCTTGAATACATTCTGGATTATCAAAAAATAATACTACTCACTACATATTTTCAATTTAACAAAAAGTTTAACAATATATTTCTCTTAAATATAGATAGTTTTTCAAAATAATATTAATCATAAATTACAAAACAATTAAGTAAAAATAGTAGCAATTTTTAAAACAAAAATTAACAATTAATTACCAACCATGTTCCTTTTGCATGACATGTTTGTAAATTGTATACGGCACTGGATAAGGTTTTGGCACAGAGATCTTAATTTGTTTTATAATCTCTACCGGATAAGGTTTTTCAACCTCAACGGGATAGGGTTTCTCCACCGTAAACGGTATACGTTTCTCGGTAATCTCAGGAACAATACGATAAGTTGGCACCTGAATTTCTTGTTGAATGGGTACATGAACAGCATATGGTTCAGGTATTTGTATACGTATGACATTAGGAACCTTAACCGCCACCGGATGAGGTATAGGCAAAGGGATTTTCTCAATAACTTGTACGGGGACCGGTTTTGAAATTTCCGAATATGTTTCGTGGGTGTGATGATGTTGGCCGGCAGCAGATAATGACTGATGAGGATCAGATAAGGAGTAATCCTCGCTGCCAATATGAGAACTGGTGACAAATAATGCACAGCACAAATACATGAAGGTGGCAAAACATAAAATCTAAATGAATTGGATACAAATTTTAAACATATTATATTAAAAAGTCCTTGTAGTACAAACTTACATTTGTTGCTGCCATTTTAATTAACTAAATCTTTTTATGATTTTCTATTTATGTTTAAATAAGTTAAATTAAAGAATTATGTTTTACTTAGTCGTGGTATGACTTAATACTGTAACTATTTTCTGTCATGGCCTTGGCTTTTATTCAAAAACCTTTCTTTAAATCTTCCCCAACAAAAAGTGAAAGATTTGTGTTTATTGTGGTGAATATTTTTCTTTTTTTTATATTTTAGTTTGTGTTTTTCACCACTACTACTCTAGTGTCTAAAAGGAAAAGTATTTTGTTTGGTCAGTGTGTTTTTCTTTATATCTCGATGTCTGTCCATAATTATAATGACTCTCATATTGTGCAATCAGGCATTTATTATATCATACTACAGCAGTGCACTAGTGTTTTAAAATGAAAGTACCCTTAATTTTTGTGTTTTAGTCTATTGTTCATTCATATGGCCATTAGAGCAGGAACTGCAGAGTTTTTTAGTCGCTTTTGCATTTCGGAAGAAAATAGATCAAGTAACAAGTGGAAGTAAAATTTTCATACAACGATAATCACAGGTAGCGCCCTCTCTTTAAAAAACTGCCACAAAAAAGTCATAAAAGTACTTACAATAGATTTACTATGTAGTTGAAAGTGGATTGAGTTACAGTTGAAAATAGTGAACAGAGTTACCAGGAATTTTTATGATATCGCTTTTTTGGGGAAAACTATTTTACTCGATAATTAACATGACTTTTATAAAATAAACTTTTGTTCTGTCAGTCTGGGGGTTATGTGATCGATGCCCGTCATACACTCTAGACTGTTTCTCTTCTACGCACAGTGCTTTGTTCTCATACATATAAGCAAATAAAAATTGGTTACCAATTACATTTTTGTAAGATGGAGAGGGACACGTATAGCTCCCATATATCAGTCAGGGGGTTACGGGCATAGAGAAAATATACATAGAGCGGAAACTAGAAAAAAACTCAAACAAAAAATTACTCAATAATGTTACACATACGAGTGTTGTTTTTGTTTTCACATAGTTTTTTTTACTAATACATTCTCACCACTAAGGTTTTTGACAACTGAGTCAGGTCTTTGACAAGAGAGTTTCCGATCTATGTGTATTTATCTATGGTTACGGGTTCGTTTTCAGTCATACAATCTGGTCTGTACAATACGCTTATGGCCTTTGTTATTAATGTAACAGTTAAAACTAGACAATTTTCTAAACCGGTTCTACATCGATTGGTTTCAAAACATTTAAAAGGTTCTGCAAATCATTTATATTAGATTCAAACCAGAGCTCACTTATTTCTAAACCAATTCGTAACTTTTCTCTTGATTGCATTTTGCAATAGTATAACTTTCTCTGCCATTGGAACTATAGAATTCCATCTAGTTACAATATCTAATTCATGGCAAATTTCCGTATTTTATTCAGCCATTGCATAGTTTGCAAGACACAGTTCTTTGTTGGACTTTTTTTAAATAATTTAATAATACACAGAGAAAACAGATTCGTGATAGCAACCGAATTTGTTGCCAATCGAATGATTCGGTTGCACACATCGAATTTTTCGGTTCTATCAACAGAAATTCAGTTGCTAAAGAAGAATGTCGGTTGAAGCAACCAAACTTTTGTTACCCCTTTTAAAATTTGGTAGCCATAACTGTAAAATTCGGTTACTAAGGTAGAATCATTCGATTGACAACAAATTCGGTTGCCATCACGAATCTGTTTTCTCTGTGTACGAATAGTCTGTTCTAATATCACTCTGTCATTGGTATTGATTACAAAAATAAAATCTTCTGAATAGTTTTCCTATTCATCTTCGAAATCGTTATCATCGCTTAATTCTAAATCAACAGTAGAAGGTTCAACTGTAGTTTTTTTATATAAAATATCAATAACTGACATATGTAATGCATGGCTGAGACAAAATATGCCATCAACTGGACATTCTCTGACAAATTTGATCATTACATTTGGACCATCCGTAGTTGTTGCGACTATGTGCATTTGTATGTTGATGTTATACTCCTTCAATCGAGTTTCCATCAGATTACGGATCTCTACAGCTGCAGTCTTACTGGGAATATAAACCATTCCTAAATCGTATAAGGTTTTTTTTTTCAAACAAACATATATTTAAGTATCTTCTGTTTTTTGAAATAGTCCATTCGTCCATAACTAGAGAAAATCTGGACTTATTTTTTAATTGTGCTTCAATGTTTTGTGTCATTTTATTTTTAACTTGAACAAATTTTTCAAGAATCAGTTGTTGTACATCGCATTCAGTTTTTGGGTGATAAAACCCTCTTATAAATGAACTTCTTGTTATAGATCTAATAGAAAAACCATCGATAGTTGCTAATATTGAAACAATTTGGCTTAAATATTCTCTTTTACTATTTGAGTATTCGAAAATTGTTTTCTGAACCTTTTCGGGAGATTCTTCCTTGGATTCCACATTTTCAAATTGTTTATTGTGTATATATATATTCAAAAGTCGAATTCCACCACTTGTGCTTCTTTCTTCCTTTGCAATATATTAGTTTTGAACACAATGAACAAACTGCATTGTCTGATGTTTTCTTTTTAAAATATTCCCATACATAAGACTTTCCATCATCCATCTATAAAACAATTGTACAGATCTTATTAAAAAAACAGACAATATTAAATATACACTTGTGGACATTGAATTAAGTCATTTAATGTCTCTGATATTGCAGTTGATAAAAAAGCTTGTTTAATAAAAAGTAAACAAAAACAACTTCATTTTTATTAAATTTTAAACTTATTCTACTATATTATAACAAAACAAATTCAATTTATTCACTTTTAATGATTTTATGTACTAAATAATATTTATATCTCAAATTTGGTGTGGACACACAATTAAGTTATTTCAAAATTGTTTGAAAAAATATCATTAAATTAAAATATTTTAAATTAAATATATTTTTAACAACTAATATTTAGTAGGAAATCCTTTCTGCCGAATTACTTCCACACATCTATTTGGCATTGTTTTTACTAAATCGTTGCACTGTTGTGGAGTAATATTATTCCATTCTTCTTGAATAATTTCCCAAAGTGAACGTTGGTTTATGGGCTTTCTGTCCGAAACGGCTCGTTTTATGATCCCCCATAGATTTTCTATGGGGTTTAAATCGGGACTTTGTGGTGGCCACTCAAGAACATTTATTTGATTTTCATCCAACCAAGACTTAGCGACCCGAGATTTATGTTTCGGGTCGTTATCTTGTTGAAACGTCCACCCTGGTGGTAAATTTTCAGCATAATCGCCATTAAGGTTATTTTCTAATATGTTCTTATACATTTCACCGATCATTTTACCATCTATTTTAATTAATGGACCCACACCAGACGAGGAAAAACCCCCCCAAACCATCACTGATAACCCACCGTGCTTAACCGTTTTTTTTCGTATAGTTGGGATTCAATTCAGCATTAATTGGTCGTCGAACATATGGCCTACCATCATTTCCAAACACATTAAATTTGGATTCGTCGCTCCAGACTATCATTTTCCAAAAATTTGAATCTTTATTGATATGATTTTTGGCAAACTGCAGACGTTTCTTAATATTCATCTTTGACACGTTTGGCTTTCGGCGTGCTATGCGACCATTAAGGTTATTTTCGGCCAATCGTCTTCTTACAGTTCTTGTCGTTATTTCAACACTATATTTTGATTCCATCAGAGATCTAATTTGAGTGGATGTCAAAAATGGGTCAGCTTTACTCATTCTGACCAAAATCCGGTCTTCAGCTTCGGTCGTTTTTCGCGGTTGTTTTCTTTTTAAATTGTTAAAAGTTTTATATTTTTTATAATGCGTAATTGCGTTAACAATTTTGCCCCGGGATAATCCTAATGTTTGTACCACTTTGGCGATAGAAGCAACATTTTGGAAACAATTCCAAATGATCTCACTTTCAGCGGGAGTAGTGCTTTTATTTTTACCCACTATTTAGAAAAATCAAACGACGTTATGGGGGAGGGTGCTAAAATATTTAAACTGTCCATTAGATCCATTTTTACAACAATTTACCTTTTTATTATATCCATTTACCTTTTAAAATTAAAATGACTTAATTAAATGTCCACCTAAATTTTGTTGAGGTTTCAAGAAATGTTTGACTATTAATAAAGCAAAGCACTAAAATTACAAAAATTCTTATATTTACAAATAATCCTAACGGAACTATTTTTTGCATAAACATTGCAATGTAAATATAAAAAAATAAACAAGTTTTTTACACTTAAAAAATAACTTGCATTAATAACTTAATTGCATGTCCACAACTGTATCTATAATTTACCTTAAAAAATGTTTTGCTTGCAACCAACATAAAAATAAATGTTGAAAAACAATCAGCTGTTATTATAAACAAATAAGATTTAGCATATAATAACCATTTTTCATTCACAATAATTCCCGGGAATTGCCGCACAATTTCCCGGTATTGCGAGATTGAAAATATTGCCGTGAAAACTCTAGTGTTGTCATGAGAAACCTGACCGCAAGCTGGACATAAATTGGGTACGGTGTGATGTACGCGGAACCAATAGGAAGTAATTCTATTGCTTTATCACAACCTCAGGTGTGCCAGAACTAATATGATTTTCTCTGTGTCTGCTTTGGGCGGTGGTAGACATCCAAGTGCCTCATTCACATGGTATCCAGCGACCTCGAAATTTATGACGTCTCTATGAATGTCGTTTAAGGCTGCCGTATACAGATTTGGGATTGGAATCACAGTGCATACCTGACATGCCTCAGGGGAGACTCCAGTTGTGTAGCGTTGTAGTTGGACTTACCCGATATCATCCAACATGGAACTGTTCTGTCAACATGACATTATGTTTAAATACTGAGAGAACTTTCGTTTCCTCGCGTATATGGTGTTCCGAGGTATTTTTCATGCTGTCAGTAATAGTTTTTTAGACAGCATTTTGGCAGCTTTTAATATTTCTTGACTGGATATCACAGGTTTACATACGGTCTTGAATAAGCTTGATTGTCAAGTTATTTCAAGGCTTGTCAAACTAAAACAAGTATTAGCTCTGTTCAATAACTAATAGTTGTTACTAGTTAGTAACAATTGTTACTGGAAAAGCGTTCATTAACTCAAAAAACTTGTAAGTAGAGAAAAAATCAAGAGCGTATACATTTTAGAGAGTGTTCTCTCGTTACAAACTATTACAAGTTCTATTTTGAACTCGTAATAGTTAGCAGCTTATATTTCATATGTTTTGTGTTATTGTTTATTTATTTACAATTTTATTTTTGTGGTGAAAAAATTTAAAAATAATAATTTTCAATAAAATTTAAGAAAATGTGAGTATTTATACATTTTAAAGGAATAAAATAAGAAAATTGTGTATATAAATTTAGAATCCAGTGCAGGCCACCAAGATTTGTAAGATATTGGGACCAATTGTTACTGGAAAACCGTTCATTTACTTTTTACTATTTTTGAGAATTTAAGAGAGTAATTTTGTAAATTTAGATTTTATTCTCCGTTGCAAGTATTTACTGGGAAAGTAAATGAACAGACCTATTATTTTAATTTAAAAGCTTTGCCGCAAATGATTTCTATTCGAAATTGTTACACATTTGGCTGGTTCTTTATTTTATACCATTAAATAAATTTTCGTTTTCGGAACTATTTCTACATAAATGTTCTTGGACTGATATTTTTTATCCAAAATCATCACGATTGAAATAAGTTTTGAGAATCAGTTAAGGAAATTTTTTTTTCTATTAAATTTTTATAAAAAAAAGTTTTTAAATACTTATGTATATTTACTAAAGTAATACTCGCTTATTGATTCTTGAATACATTAAAGAGTAATTTTATTAATTTTTTATCATATTAAGTTGGAACGATTCGAAAAAATCGTATATATTGATGTAATCCATTACAAAGCCATCATATACTCTATAGAAGTATCTTGTTTAACAGAATGGTATCTGAATAAATATAGTTGCACTGTAATTATTTATATGATTACAGTAACCATCTTATTAAAGTTACGATTTACATGATTGAGCAATTATATATTTGATAATAGTAAATAAGTATATGTTTGTGACAACCATTTGCATGATGAAGGATTTATCACATAATGTTGTTCTTGGCTTGTGGTTATCATAATCTGAAAACAACATATTATGATTCATCATGAACATGATTTTCATAAACAAATATTTATTTACTACAATCATGTGAATTGTAACTTTAACATATTATGGTTCCCGCAATCATATAACTAATTAATATTATTAAAGCAAACTTTTGAAATGGTTACAGTAAACACGTACAACTAGAAAAAGTCGCTATATCATTGGTTTCAAATGCGTTAATAACGAATTTGATAAAGTTTTCTCTTTTATACTTGTAGACAACAGAAAGAATACACTAAATCATTTTTATTACACTGTAAAAATATCAAATCTTAAACAAAACACCAACAATAAATAGTGATTTTATATTTTCATACATTCTATTACTTTTACATTAAAATAATTTTTTAATATTTTCACTTGCGATTTTTAGGGATATGTTTGTCACTCGGCTTGTAATTTCTAAATTATATTAAAAATTATAATACTGAAATTTCCTTATCTGGCAACCCTGTTATTTATAGTTTTACGCTTAAAATACTTTTGTGATCTTGCAACAAGTGCAGATCATTGTTTATTTTTTATTTCCATTCAATTTTCAAACAATTGTTACTGTGTCTTGTTGAAAAGTTTAAGTAATTTGATCTGAAAACGTGCCTGAAACACAAATACATAATAATACAATTTCAGTTTCTTTTCATTTGTAAAAATAAAAGGCAGTGTAATTTAAGGTGGTGTGGGGCACAATTAAACTAAAGTTCAATAAACAAACTATAAGCTTTCGAGATAAATGAAAAAAAAGCTTGAATTAAAATCTTGTTAAGAGTTTAATTGAAACAAATTTATTTTCAACTCAAAGTTATAGAGTACAAGTTATAAAATTCAATATAAATTAGTAGATCAACATAAAAGTTATGGTTTTTTATAGCAGATCTTTTACTTAAGGAATACAACAAAAATCTAATTTTTTGTATATCTATAGATAAGTGTGATTCCAAATTTGGAAAATTGGGTTTTATTTAACACCGACTTCTTACTCTACAAAAACTTTTTGATATTCTTCAGTGGTTTCTATAAAACACACATTTGCCTCTAATTAAATAAACGTTCGAAAACGAACAATAACTTTGTTATTTTTTGGGTCCAAATTCAACAAAATATTTCTTAGAACCATTATTTGCATTTGTTTAAGAATAAAATTCTGTGAAAATCTAAGAACAAATAAAACGGCAAAATAACAACAAAGAGCTATTGCGTAAAACAACACACACTTACCAAATTGAGGACAAACGCATTTTGTTTACGAACGGCCCGACCAGACTGGCCGTTCAAACGCATTGTGAAAAGATCAATATGGCTTTGAGAAGATTTCAGCGAAATTCTCAAAGACATGCAAATTAGAAACGCTTAAAGATTTTGCATAAAAGAAAAACAACAACCATTGTTTGTGTTCACTTAGCTACACTCAAAGAAAAACTTTTTTCAAAATATATTCGAATATATTGTAAGAAAGTTTTAGCCAGCTACTGCCAATAATTTTAAATTTGAGTGTATAGTGGTTTATATATTGAAATTTTTGCTTGTGCTTTCAAAACAAAATAAATATCTAAAGACATTGTACGAAAAGTACAAAGAAATTTTTGTTCTAACTGCCGACAACAAAGACATGGTATGCAAAGCATGAGTTTTAAGTAACAAAAAAACAAAAAAAAAAAAAAAAAATTGTTACCAAAGACATTGGTTCATCTTTTAGCCATCAGTAGGGAAAATAGCAACATCATCAAGCTACAACAGCAGCAGTTTTGTCGTCATCTTGGGCTGCTTAAACACATTTTGAAAAGCTTTGAAGATGCAAACAAAAAAAAAATACTTTAAGTTTATCTGTGATCATTGACGTCCAGCTATTTGAAAGACTTTATTATTTTATTTAAACTGCAGTAAAATTCTTATTTAAGAGTTATAGTTACCGAAAATAACTTGTTTATATTTTTAAGTCTTGTCTACTATAACACTTTTTTGTAGCAGACTCATTTGGTTGTCCTTATAGTTGGTTTGGGTTCGATTCCTGCCTAAGATTCGTTACTCTGTTCGAATGCATAATATAGCCAAGGCACTATATTGGTGTATCTCCTAAGAGAGTCCTATGTTCAAGGGCATTGTCCATCTACAGCTAGAGGCTCTGTTGTGTGCTGTTCTGTTGGTCCCTATTAAGCAAATTAATATTTTCTTGTAGATGGAAAACGAACAATGTAATAAAAACATTTTTAAAAATTCAGTACAGTTCCATATGGATCTAAGTGAATGTTCCATGTTCCTACCTAAAATATTGAATAAATGGATAATACCTTAGTGTTAGGGACACATGTCCCGAATCTATCCCAACGGATGAAGAAGATGCATTATTGGAGTCAACGCCAAACACGCAAAGCATATCCACCAAATTCAATGCCATAGAGCATCAGACGAAAAATGCAATAGATGACCGAAACTCTGCTGGGCTACACTTAAACGTCTAAAGCTCTATATGGAGCAAGGCATGATCTTCGAAGCAAGAGTGCTCTACCTACGAAGGAAGTTAGTAATGAACTGCAGGACTTCTCCCTAAGGATCAACTCCCAAAAATCTGAACCCCCAAAAAAGGCTAGCAAGTGCAGATGCAGTTGGCATATTACAGTCCAAAAGCGATAATGCTGTTGCTATCCCCTTACCTTAATATAGAGATGTGGAGCAAAGTTATACGACTTGGAGTAATTTACGACTTGAAGTCATTTTCGCGGCAGTACAGGACAATGGACCACAATTTGCAGGCTGTACATTTAAACCTGGGTGGCTTGTATTCAACTGAAATGACAGTGATTCAGCACAATAGATAGACACTATAGCCATGGAATGATGCCATTCATAATGTTATTTCGAAGGACGAGGTATTACAGGCGGAATTATTTGTAGGGTATATTCCAGAAAAGCCTGAAACACATATCAGCAGAATACTTTTACTCATTGCTAGAGAGATTGATGAAAAAGGACCACCAATTCTCAACAAGGAGTAAAAAATTACACACCCAAAAAAGCTAAAGTTAGAGACAAAACGAAACAGACCACGTCTAGCACTGATGATACTAAATATCTTAAAATGTGCGGTCACTAAACTTCTTGTTCTTGAGCAATTACCAAGCCCGATACGCTAAAGAAGAAATTACCCAATATGTATAGTGTGGTAAGTCTGGACAAAGCGGACAAAGCTGCTAACAAAGTCATCGGATCTGAACAAAAGAGCTGAATATTAATATAATTATTAATATTGACATCGTAGTCAAAGTAGTCTTAATTCCGGGAGGATAACCCCTTTACCACATCAGCTCAAGCCACTGCTTCAGGCATTACCTGAAACATGTAAATATAAAGAATCCATGATGAATACCTGGAAGACGAATGATCGGCCAATAATCAATTACACTATTCTAGAGTGGCCATTTTCGTTGAGTGATGCTAATTGGAGAAATATTAAAAACTGACAAAACTAAGCTTTAAAAATGGAAAAATGCAAATTTTATTGAAACATCTTCTACTTGAAAAAACAATTTGTCCTGTTATATCATTGGAGAACTCATATTAATGGAAATTTTAGGCCAAATTCCAAGCAAATCCCCCACAAGCTGCATACAAATTACATCTGCACGAGGAAACGTTTCATGGAATATAATATCATCTGGACAAATATAATAACATTTCATCATTCTAACCAAAACATCACCAGGTTGTGGTTAGACCCCAGCGTACTACATACTCCAACAGAAATATTTTCCGGATAGTACTTAATTATCGAACGACATTCAAAAAGAGTTTGCCCACCTCTTCTTCGTGTCTATTGCTATATGGCCGATTTTTCCGATATTCGGTCTCTAACATTAACCAACATTGACTTTAAGACTAGTTCCAATCCACAGTTCCGTTTTCGTTACTTAGTAACCATCACCGACCTTCTCAAACCAAATTCACTAATTTAAAGCTCTGAATATAAAAATTTGTATGTTGACTACTATTTATTTTTTATTTTTGGTTTTTGTGTATTTGTATGTATGTTTGTTTATATGTTTTTGCTACTATAAAACAGACAAGTTCGTTCTTTCAATCGTTCGATCGATCGATTCATGCCAGGTCGGCAGGCAGTCAAAACACAAAAACCTCAAGACTCTAAAAAGAACAAAACACTACAACAACATGTAAATATACTCGTACAATGTACAGATGAAACATACAACAAACAAACAAACTAATACTTATTTAACTGATTGCAGCCACAAACAACCTTCCAAAAGTTAAAAAGAAAGAACACAAACTATCAAGCAGCGTTAAATTGCCAAATTCAAAATTTATGGTTTAACTTCATGATTTTCATAAATTTTCATTTCTGAAACGTGTCCTTCTTTGTCATTGTTTTTCCATACGTACTGCATCATTTCAAGATCAAGTTAAATCCAAAATAACAATAACTACAACTTGTAAAAAGTGGTAACAGTAGCCTTTTTCTTTTCATTTTTTGTTCCTACTTGCAATCATTTTTTGGTTCCTTTCCTTAACATTTGTTCCAAGATGTATTGTATTTTAAGCTTGAAATGATGGGGCGGCTTAGATTTTTAGCTTAAAGATAAATACGTTTTGCCAACAATTGCAAACCCCAAACATCAACTTTCTATGGTTTTGTTAGCATTTTAAGAACGGGAGAGGGCAACCAACAAGTAGCTGGGTAGACTTCATAAAAGTTCATGAGTTTTTTTTTTTATTTTATTCGTTGGTTTATTTGCATGTGATTGAAATGTGACTTTAATATTTGTATTGTGGCAATAAATTTATATGAGAGTTTTGCTGGGCTCCTTTATCGGTAACAATATAAAGAAAATAAAGATATGCAAATTAAGTTCTTTTTTTTTCCTCCTTTGGAGATACTTTAGTTTAATAAAACTGTTTTTAATGATGTTGAAATCTGTTGTTTAAAGAAAAATTATTAAAATTATAAGAAAAACGTGATGAGATTTCAAATAAAATCATAAGCTTTTGTTTATTATTAGCATATCAAATCTAAGCGAAATGCTAAAGATTTTTTTTTTTATGAACATATCGAGCCATAACCGCCAAAAAGACGTAAGTGCAATGATTATCGATTTTCGTTTTTTGATCGACATCTGAAACCATCGCTATAAAAACAATTTAGACTTTTGTACAATTTATTGTTTTTTTTTTTAATATTTTGTGAACATGAAGTGGCGCTTACGTCTTTATTCGTTTCAACAAATTAATTAATATTAGTCTTTTAATGTCAAAAACGTTAATTTGAATTTTTGTACACGAATATAATATGACACAAAATAAAATTTAAACATTAAGCTGTTTTTTTTAATAATAAATAAAATCGAAAGGGCAGTTACGCCGTTACGATTTTAGCGATATAAATACCCGTTATCTTGGAAATATTTGAAATAAAATAAATGCAATGTATAGGAAAGAAGTAACAACGCATACATACTCAATTTCACGGTAATACTTAGACTTCAACCAAGGATATTTAAAAAAAAATTGGTTTTTGGCGCTTACGTCTTTTTGGCGGTTATGGCTCGTTATGTATGTATGCATAATTCAATAATAAGCATGAAATCTAAAGAAACTTAAAAATTTTATCGATTATTTTCATAAATTTGTTTTGAAAATAGTAAAAATAATGACTATTTTTAAGTGCTTGTAAAAACTAAAATCAAAATAATAGAATAGGGCTCAAACGGTTCAAAACTTTTGTAGTTTTTAGATTATTTTCAAAGAGAATTTGTAATTATTCATAATTTACTAAACATACCCTCTACGATGGGTAGTCATCTTGACGCGATGTAGAGGCTTAAATGCGATGATTCGTGTTGGTCATGCTGGAGGGGACAGTTTAACTTGAGTTGGCTGTCTCTGGTAGGGTCTCCCATTCCAGAAGGGCACATGTTGAGCATGAAACTAAGAACTACCCTCCCCCTTTGTCTGATAGCGTCTGTTCTCCTTTGGGGCGGCTATCAGATGTTTGCCATCGAACCATTTTCCCCTCATTGAGAGAGGTGGTTCTGATGGTGGTCCGGCTGGTCCGTAAGGGCTCTTGTTTATGTCCGTCCGAAATCCACCAGCGTCTGTTTCCCACATTGGGCGGCTGGTGGTCTGCGTCTGTTTTTCCCAAGTTGGGGCGGCAGTTATTCAACACCTGGCAGCAGGTATAAAATGCACCAAAATTGTCCATTAGGACACATGGAAGGTCGCGAGTCATGCCCCATGTACCCGGTCGGGGGCTTCATAATCTCCGGGGACCCTACTCCCACAGCGATGGTAACGGGCTGTGGAGAGTCGAATGTTACTGTGACCCAGGCTAGTCAGGTGATCACACCGGGCCAGACTAGTCTGCATGCTACTGGTGTCGCAGGAGGTCAATCTGGTACACCCAGGTTGGCTGACTGTAAAAAATTTAGTGCAATAGGTGGTAGTGACCTAAGCGGCGAGGTACCTCTGGATTTCTCCCCAAGTACCTCCAAAGCCGCCAAAGCCCAAGCCGTCCTGACGGCTAAACCCCCTGTCTCGGGTGTCTCTAAGGGGGACGCGACTAAGTCGCCCCTCTCAAAGACCTCCCATATGCCAATTGTGCGATCAGGTCTAGTGACGGAATCCTCCTGTCCTGAAGACGCATCACCCCTGGCCAATCCCGGCTCCGACTCTAACCCTAGGCATAAAAACCCTGCTAGAAGGGCTGCTACCACCAGGCGATCCGCCTATCGCTTCATTGAGGCACTCGGCTCAAAAAAAGCCGAGGAACTCACTAAGGAGCAACAAGCTTCTCTCTCCTGGGCGAAAGCTCATATTGCTGGTCTTAAGACCGCACCTCCTTCTGCTGAATCATCAGCAGGGCCTAAACGGCAACGTTCAGAGGAGGATGCAGCGGTCAAGAGCCAGCAACCGGGTCCCAAAAGACCCAAAGCGGTGCAAAAGTCGTTTACCAAATCCTTTAGCGAGATTGTCAAAGACAACCTCGTTAGGGCGGTTATCGACCGGAGTGCCAATGACGGATCCATATCTCAATTGAATTGGGATGTGGTGAAGCAAAAACTGGTAGGGGTGTTCTGGAAAGTTCTCAAAGAGAACCCAGGCACTCCTCCTCAATGCGATGATGCTGGTTGGTACCAGGGTCACGTAAAATTGATGTCCTGTGTAGATGAACGCTCAGCGTTGCTACTCGGGACTGCTGTTGCATCATTGGGTGAGGTATGGCCGGGATCTAGGCTTGAGGTGGTATCTGTGAGTGAGATACCCCGAAAGCCTAGGTCCATAGCTAAAATACCAGCTGAGCCATCTAGCCCGGAGGAGATCTTGGAGATCCTGCAGTGCTGTAACCCACAGCTTCCGACTCATGATTGGAAAGTTGTGAAGGTTACGGATACTGAGGGTTCTTCGAGAAAGGCGATCGTTGTCCTGAATAAGGAATCTTTGGGGCCGCTAAGGAAGACACAGGGGAAGGTCTACTATGGATTTGGTACGATCATCCTGCGTGTCTACCGTAGCGACAACAAAGGCGATACCTCCTCTGTAGATGATGTGAAACCCATGCTTTCGGAAGAAGGCATGGATAGCAATGAAGTCGCCGGTCCAACCGACACTGAAGATACCAACTCTGTCTCCGAACTGGTTGGTACCTTCTTTGAACGGATGGACGAGGCGATTGACGAAGACGCCCTCCTCAATTCTGATCAGGAGGACGCCGACGTCACCATTGTTAAAATGGAGCATGAAGGTGACGCAAATCAACCTTCATCACTCTAAAGCAGCATCCGCTGCACTGCTCCTCCGACTTGCTAAAAACGGGGAGGAGCTAGTCATGGTCCAGGAACCTTGGATCCACCAGGATCGTATCTGTGGACTATGTTTGAAGGGCTATAAGCTCTACTACGCTAGAAGCGCAGGTAAAATTAGATCCTGTATACTGGCTAAAAGCTCTTTGAATATCTTCATTCTGTCTGATTACAGCAATGAAGATACAGTAGCAGTCTCATGGGAAACCAATGAAGGCAATGTGTTATGGCTGATATCCAGCTACATGGCGCATGACCATGGAGAGCATCCACCAAATGATGTTGTCCGAAGTGCTGTGAAAAAGGCGAATGAATCGAGGATACCTCTGATTATCTGTGCTGACGCCAACTCGCACCACATTATATGGGGTAGTAGTGACACCAATACAAGAGGTGAGAGTCTTTTCAGTTTCATACTTAATAGTAGTTTGGAAGTAGTAAATAGAGGTTCAGAACCTACCTTCATTGTTTCGAACAGAAGTGAGGTACTAGACTTAACACTTGTGAGTGCTGAGCACCACAGTATTATAAATAATTGGGCTGTCTCAAGCGACTGCTCTTTTTCTGATCACCAATATATTGATTTCAATATTAGTGTGACTTTCAGGAATGTTGAGACCATTCTAAATAGGAAGAAGACCAATTGGGAGTTACAAGGTGATATACTCTCTCGGTCTTTACCAGACCCGCCCTCTATTGAAAGTAGGGAGGATATTGAGTTAGCAGTCGGGACACTTACAGAAGCGTTCCAATCCGCTACTAATTCGGCGTGTAGGCCAAATATTTGCAGGGGTAGGAACAAGCCTCCCTGGTGGAATCCTGAAATAGCACACGCCAGAAGGACGTGTCGTAGACTGTTCAACGAGGCAAAGAGGCTGGGTAACTGGTCGACTTACAAGTCCTCTGTGAATCATTTTAAGAACCTTACGAGGAATGCGAAAAGGAAAGCGTGGAGGGACTTCTGTAGCGGCGTGGAAGGATCCTCTGAGACTAACCGATTACGTAAAATTCTATCAACCTCTCCGGTTGTACCTAGCTATATTCAGAAACCCTGTGGTAGATGGACTCTGGATAGTAAGGAAACTCTTGAGGTCCTATTGGACACTCACTTCCCAGGCTGCCTTCCAGTCGACGATGAGAGTGTTAATAGGGCTCCTGATTATGCTGCTCCGTGTGATAACTCTGTTCCAGTGAATAGGGAAAGAATCCAGTGGGCTATCAAAAGCTTCGGCCCGTTTAAATCCCCCGGGCCGGATGGTATCATCCCTGCTGATCTTCAGAAAAATGAAGTAATAGTTATACCATGGCTCATCAATATATACACAGCGTGTATCAGATGGACCTATATTCCTACGTGGTGGACGAGGTGTAGAGTAATCTTTATTCCTAAAGGAGGTAAGGCGACTCATACCAAACCGAAGGATTACAGACCAATTAGTCTTGCATCCTTTTTGCTGAAAACCCTAGAAAGGGTAATTGACGTATACTTGAGAATGACCATTCCGAAGGAACTCATCTCTAAATCCCAACATGCCTACACCAAGGGCAAATCTGTGGAAACAGCTCTACATTCGTTAGTCGGCTCCATAGAAGAGTCGCTATCACATAAGGAGTATTCACTTGTGGCCTTTCTCGATATTGAGGGGGCCTTTAATAATGTCAGGCCCGACGCCATCCTATCTGCGATGGATGAACTTGGGGTTGATCAATGTGTACGCCGAATAGTCGGAGTGATACTTGGTTATAGAGTCATAAGTGCCACCTTAGGTGGCACAAATGTTTCAAGAGTGGCCAATCGTGGTACCCCGCAGGGTGGTGTACTATCTCCACTCATGTGGAATTTGGCTATGAATACCCTGTTGGTCAGGATGGACAACAGAAGGATCAAAACAGTCGCATATGCTGACGATGTTGCAGTACTAATATCTGGTAAATTTCTGGATACAATATCCAGCTGTATGGAGTCTGCATTAAGTACACTGAGTGAGTGGAGCATATCGAGTGGACTTAGTGTGAACCCCCAAAAAACGGAACTGGTTCTCTTCACTAGGAGGTATAAGATCGATGACTTTAGACTACCTAGACTGAATGGAATCAGTCTTGAGATCAGGGATAATGCGAAATATCTCGGCATCATCCTAGATAAAAGGCTGTCCTGGAATTTAAACATTCAAAACAGAATTAATAAGGCCTATGTGGCCATCTATTCCTGTAAGAAGGCAATTGGCACTAACTGGGGTATTATGCCGAAGGGTATCAATTGGATCTTTAAAGCAGTTGTTAAACCCATCTTGTTCTATGGAGTATTAGTGTGGTGGCATGCTTTGGACAACGCTACTCACCGAAAGGCCGTCGAACGAGTACTAAGGACTGTAGCGATACTGATTACGGGCGCTATAAGGTCTACCTCCTCTAAGGCACTCTTTACTATCTTAAACTGGTTACCAGTGGATTTGATGGTGATACAAATGGCTCTCAACTCTGCTGTGAGGCTAAGTGCTGGATGTTCGTGGTCTGGCAAGGACCTTGGGCACTCTAGGATATTGAATTACTATGGGCACATACATGGTAATGTTGATTACTGCATCGCAAAACCTTTTTTCGATAGGCAATTCCATATTATGATCCCGAATAGGGATTCATGGCATAGCGGACTCCTTCCCCCTGATGATGTCATAAGGATATACACCGACGGCTCTAATAGGGGAAACAGGGTCGGTGGAGGTTTCTATATTGAAAACTTTGGGATTAAATCCTTCTTTAGGCTACCTGACTTCAGTACTGCTCTTCAGGCGGAAATTACTGCCATTAAACGTGCATCCAACTGGCTGAGGTATTATCGAATATCTGGTGATATATGTATATTTACTGACAGCAAGGCTGCCGTTAACGGAATAGCGGGTGTCCTCACGACATCTAGATTAACCGAGGAATGCCGGGTATCCCTAAATGAGATAGCGAGACATTCTAGGATAACGCTTATATGGGTCCCTGGACACGATGGAAATCAGGGTAATTGTATAGCAGACGCTTTGGCCAAAAGGGGTGCGATGATGAATGATGAGGCGATCGACCCTTTTTCTGGTATCTCCCTTGTTAAATGCAAGATGGCTGTTCAGCAGATACTATATGAGACTGCACAAAACAGGTGGACTAATGAACCTTCCTGTGCTATAGCGAGGTCGACCTGGCCCGCATATGATGCCAGCAGGACGAATCTACTTGTGGATTACCGTCGGGAGCAAATAAGGCTAATTGTCTCCTTTATTACAGGACACTGTTTAATTGGGGCACACGCTAGAAGAATGGGCCTACGGTACAATGATTACTGTAGAAGCTGCCATAATGAAGAAGAGGAGGAGACTGTGAATCACCTTTTCTGCCATTGCCCGGCTCTGACAAACCTGAGGGAACGCATCCTAGGATCTCCATTCCTATCATGCATGGATGAGCTATCAACGATGAATCTTAGACGAATCTACTCCTTCATCCGGGAATCTGGCTGGTTTAATCTGGAGGCAACAGAAGTATTGTAAATACCATGCTGTCTACCCCTTGGGTATCACAAAGGGATCAGATTTGAATGGACCCAAGTGAGCTGCTTGAGGAGCGGCTGCCCATGGAACCTAACCTAACCTACCCATTATTTTAGATGTTTACATTGAAAAAACTAGTGTAAATAGTCTTAGATATTTTGTCAATTCACAAGGTCTCTTATCATGTCATATGGTCGTAATGTCCTAATATTTTACAATGGTTTTTATTGCTTTTCAAGCTAAAAATGTCGTAAAATAATATTACTTTCTATGCTATGTTTATTGTGTTGTCGTAACCAACCAGCAGAGACCAACGACGAATGCCTAAGAGTCGGTTAATCCGAGCCGTGATATATTAAGACATTATGACAATATGACTGATAAGAGACCTTGTTAATTGACCAATTCAACACAATTAATTCTTAAATCCTTTTTCGAAGTCTAGTCACCTTTTTCATTTGATTTTGTAAATGATTAAATGCTAAAGAAATAGAAAATTGAATCAAAAAAAAAATATTTTAATTTAATTAAATCCTTCAAAGGTTTAATGAATTCTGTTATGAATTAATTCCATTGTGAATTAATTTAACGACAAGTTGGTTCTTTCAATGATTTAAATTAAACCCTTTGAATAAAGCTAAAGAATTGGAAATGGAATGGTTTTATGGATTGAATGGCAGAATTTGTTTTATTCCAATTTAAGAATTAATTATTTAATAGAATTAATTAATTCGAAGCTCTGGCATATGTACATGATTCAATAATCAAGGTAGTCGTGATATTTTGCTTATATCTCAGTCATTTGAAAGCTGATTTTTCCTTCATTAAAGTTTCGAGTTTATAAATAGTATGATTTTTAGGTCGAGTAATCAGTACTATGAGTTATTCCAAGTCGTATGTGTGGACGCATCTCAAGAGATAAGCAGTACGAACTAGAGGCACCGAACTAGTTATAGGTATCATAGCAGAATAAGACATTTTGGCTCGCTACGGCCGTTTGCAGCTGTAAACATTGTCTATTTAACTCACATTTGGTGGTGGTATAGTTTTCTCTCCTACGACTTGTTTAACTCGTATTTGGGTAATCAGTACGCAACACTGACTATTTTTCCCAGTACTCAATACCAAATAACTATTCAATATTTTTAGAGTTGTATTTTAATAACTAAATTGCAATAATTTTCAATGGTAATAATGGGTTTTCCAATTAGAGGTGTTATTTTGAATCACCCGGTATTTCGGAAGCTGTCACTTTTGAAGCTTTTATTCTTTGATATTTGACAAGTAGAAACTACGCCATTACTAAAAATGGAACGATACACGCTTCAACAACGCATTGAAATTAATAAAATTTACTACAAAAATGGTAAAAACCTTGCAGTCACAGTTCGCAAAACTAAAGCATTTTTGGGTCGTCGTGAAGCACCTTGTCGGACCGCAATACAGAAATTGGTGGACAAATTCAAGCTGTTTGGACAAGTTAGTGATGTGAAGAATAAAACCCATGCACGTCGCTCAAAAACAGCTGAGAATATTACTGCTGAAGCCTCAAGAACAACTGAGAATATTGCTGCTGTAGCCCAAAGTGTTGAAGAAAACCCAGGTTTGTCCATTCCTCGTCGTTCTTTGGAATTGGGCATTCCACAATATTATCCATTATACCGTATTTTTAATTATATTGATCTGGACAACGTTTACTTTCAACAAGACGTGCCACACAAGCAACGAAACCATTGCACTTTTACGGGAAAAGTTTCCGGACCGTGTTATCTCCTGAAGAGGTGATCACAATTGGTCACCGAGATCTTGTGATTTAACACCATGCGACTTCTTCCTTTGGGGCCACGTGAAAGATAGCGTCGATTCAAGACCTCAAAGATAGAATTCGTGAGGCTATCGAGGACATACGGCAGTCACTTTGCGATTTGGTTATGGAAAATTTCATAAAAAGGATATAGTCCTGTAAGCGTGGTCGTGGTGGCCATTTGGCTGATGTTGTTTTTTATTATTAACAGCATACCTTCCATTTTATTATGAAATAAACATCCGATCATTTATCTCAAAAACTTTAATTTTTCTTTGAATACCAAAATAACACCTATTGTTGGATACCCCTGTAGCTAAATTGGAATGTTTTTCAATGAAAATTAAAGCGGTTAGAAAATAGCATTTTCAGATTTCTCATCTCCGATTTTAACGAAACTGTTTATCAAATCATACACTTATTGACTCGAGAACCATTCCAGTCCAAATTGCGTTTTTGAAAATTTAAAACTCTAAAACACACTTTTAGTTTAGGAGTTAAATAAGGACTGAGATCGAAAAATTCTTAACATACGTTTTTCATTAAAACTTTTAACCCAAGTATTATTATATATTTTTTTTTTTTTTGATCAAGTTACCTTTGTAAATCATGTCAGTTATTATATTTAATTTCAATTATGTTCATTTGTTGTTAATCTGATTAAAATGAGTTAAAAGAAAAAAAGTTGCACTAAAATTATTAAATATTTTCAACAAAAACCCAACTTGTTCCTACAAAAAGCTGGCCAAACAATCAAAGGTCTGCTGTCAAACTGATTCCAATGTTATTAAACAGTATCAGGAGAACTTGTCCGTAGATAGAAAACCTTCTTCAGGTAGAAGGAATAGTACACACGATGTTTCTAAATCCAAAAAAAAATAGAAAGCATTTTCAAAAGAGCTCCCAACACCTCCGGTAGGAAAGCAGCCCGGTTAGGTCAGTTCTCGGACTATTTGGTAAGAAAAGTTAAAGCTAATGCAGGTTTGAAAACATACAAGTCTCAAAAAGTTCCTGATAGGAACGCTGCTAAAAATTTAGAGGCCAAAAACAGAGCACGTAAATTGAAATCAAGTTTTATAAAAAAATATTCTTGCTGCATAATGGATGATGTTTGTATGTTGCTGATGCTCGAGGGAATGTTGTGGAAATGTTTAGGACCCAAAAGCAGAAAATTATCCCAAGTAGTTCTTGGTATGGCAAGCAATATGCATTTGCGGCAAAATAAACCAAACATTTGTTACAAAGGGCTCTATAAATACAAAAATTTACATCAAGGAATGTTTATAAAAGAGGACTTCTTAATATGTCCACTTATTTTTGTCCTGATTTGGCATCCTGTCACTATGGTAAGCAAGGTCTTGAGTGGCACAAGAACAATAATGTGTTATTTGTATCAAGAGAGGTAAATCCTCCAAACTGCCTGGAGCTAAGGCCAGTGGAGAGATATTGGGATCTTGTTAAAACAGAATTGAAGAGCACAAAAAAAGTGTCCAAAAGTGTGGTGGATTTTAAACGGAGATGGACTACCTGTTCGAACAAAGTGACAGAAAGCTCAATAAAATCTTTAATAGAAGGGTTTTACGGAAAAGGTTCATAAATTCATCACTATTGATTAGAACTATAAAGATAATATTTGTTTCTACCAAATACAGAGCATTACCTTAGCGCCATGGATATTTGTCTTTGGTGTCAACTCGGCTGGTTGGACAGGCTTCAAATACGATCTCTTACGCTACGGGTTATCGCAATGGATAAATTTTTCATCGCAAGTAATGATTTTTTTAGCTTTCAAGCAGCATTTCAAACATGCAAAATCGTCTTTCAAGGTGTCTCGGCTTCAATTCATATGATACCCAATTTCACTCCCTTTGAATAAATCCTGTAGCTCCCAATGATTTTGAGTTTTATTTTTCGAGTAATGCCTCCAATTCTTGGTCTTCAAACTTTTCTGGCTGGCCTGGGTGATATTTGTCTTTCGTGTCAAAATCACCAATTCTGAACCGTACAAACCATCTCTCGCAAGTAGAAATCGATTGAACACATTCATCATAACATATTTTTAACAGTAAAAAAGTTTATGAATTGAGAAACACTTGGAATACATAACATCTGTGATAAATTTCATTCAAATCAGAGATGAAAAATCCGCTTTAGGATGGAGCACAGTAATGTACCCCTAACTTTTTGAAGGAGTTTGGCAATTTTCAAAAAAAATGATTCTTGTTGTACTCGACAAAACCTACCTTCCCAGGTATTTCTACTTCACTCTTTTTTGCATCACTGTGTTATTAACCCAAATAAAATTCTGTTATCAATTTCAGAATTTCAAATCATTTATTTACACACTATCGCTAATTGCGTTAAAATGTCAATTACATGAAAATGTTTTTCCAAAGCATTCAATCTTAGTTTCTGTTCTATACGTTTTTAAAATGTAGTTGTAAAGCCATAATAACAACAACAGCAACAACAAAAATTCTGCAAAAAAAATAACATAGACACCGAATAAATAAAGTAATTAAAAACGTTTTGAAATCGGAGTAAATTGTCGGTTGCCAACAAAAAAAAAAGAAATAAAATAAACGAAAACATTTTACATACAATGTAAATAAAAACATGAAAATACAGGTAAAGGTCTGCATAAGGAACTAAATGATTAATTTTTATGGATTCTACAAAAGGATGAAATTTCCCAGCAATATTGTTATCAAATGGCGGAAATTTAGATTGTCCTCACAATGGTTCAGATGGGAAATAATAAATAAATTTAGATCTTCAAAACTAATAGTTTGACACATCTGTTTTCAAAAATTTAATATTGTAGCCTGTTAAAATGCAGTTCATCTACATAAATCACCTGGAGTGTGAATAAGCCTACCGAGCTTGTACCATTTGCAAAAGTTAAATTTCGTTGATGAACTTCTCACTTCAAAAGCTTTCACTGTAGTCAATCATCTAAACTAAACTAAAAAAAAGTGTTCAAACTAACGAATCAACAAAACACAGTCGCAATTCAAAAAAAAAAAAAAAGAAGAAATAAACAAATCTTAAAAAAAAAACAGATTTAAATTGAAATCTTTAAGAGTTTGTAAGTTAAGCGAAAAGAAAATTGTTAACTAAACGCGTTTGTGTCTCAACCATTGTCGGAACGTCACATCAAACAAGACCATAAATCTTTAAAAGTGGCCAAAGTCAAATCATTTGCATCCTACTCGATAAATTCGTATGAATTGCTAACGCAGCAAATGCAGCGCACAACTACAGCCACAACAAGAAAAACCTAAAAATTTTAAAGAAATCCATTGAATGGTTCAAAAAAAAACAAAAAAAAAAAGATGAACGAAGAACGGTTGCTTTAACTTTGTTTCGTATTTGGTCGGTTGGATTTTGTAAAACCAAAAATGGCTAAATGAAAATAAAAAAATTCTATAAACTAAAAAAAGAAACTCTCATCACGGCTTTCTGTTGCTGACGCTGCTGCTGGTGATGTTGATGATGTTGATGCTGGCAGACAAATGCTAGAGATGAAAAGGACACACCGATTTGTTGTTTTCTTATATATTATTCCTTAGTTAATTCTTCTTCCGATGACGATGACGATGACGATGCATTGAACTTGCTGCTTCTCTTTTATTTCTGTTGTTTTGCATGCATTGCAATAAAATGCATGCCTAAAAACGCATTTTGCTCTTGTAGTATTTGTGCAACGTTTAATAAACAAGATCTCATGTCGATTGCCACAAATTAGCGAAATAAATTATAAAAATAAAAAGAAGCAAAATACTCGTACACATTCCCTACCACAAATCTCCAATGGGTTATCAACATCAACAACTACTCTACTCGTACTACAAACTGCTGCATTACAAAAGAACTTTGTATAAGATCTTTTAAGACATCATTTGTGAAGTAGAAATTGTAATAATTTTGTTTCTTTTTTTTTTGTGCTTTGAAAACCTTTAAGCCAAAAAGTGCTTGTTTTTCCTATCATCTGGTTATAAATTGGGGGTATTCACTTAAAAGTACCCTGATAGATGATAGTGTGCTGGACTATTAGTCTGAAACTCACAGAGATTTTGCAATAATAAAAGTCTGTAAGGATAAAAGTCGTCCCTCGTTTTTATCATACAAAGTATTTTTTTTATATATAACTGAATTATTATTTTTGTTTATTATTTTATTATTTATGGTTAAAGTTGTGTTTCAAATTAACGTATTGTTTAAATTAACGAATTGTTTATAAGTGTCGCCATCTATGTGTGAAAAATTATAATTAGGATAGAGATCGTACCTTGGAATACAACTCTAAAATTTAAGATATTACTATTTGCTACAACTAAGATAAAATGTAAGACAACAACAACTACTGTAGACAAAAGAGTATAAAAGGCGAGTTGTGTTCATATGAAAGGCAGTCTGCGCCCAGTTCTCGCTTAGTTAAGACTAATCATTGTACGGTGGTTATACCGCCTGCACCGGATTAATCTTATAAGTGAATTATTGTGAAGCAGGAATTTCTGGTGGTTATACCGCTTCGTTGTTCCCGTCTAACGATATTCACTAGCCCACCCCCAGAGTATCAAGAAGTTAGAGCGTCTGGTGGTTATACCGCTTCGGTGCCCTTGCCTATTGATACACTGTTGGCTAACCACACATATTGTTTGTACGGTGGTTATACCGCCTGCAAAACAATTGTGGTGATAAAGAGTAAACTGCTAGAGAGACTCGCATAAGAGTGAACTATTGTGAAACAGGAACTTCTGGTGGTTATACCGCTTCGTTTTTCCCGTCTAACGATACTCACTAGCCCACTCCCAGAGTATTGAAACGCTAGAGCGTCTGGTGGTTATACCGCTTCGGTGCCCTTGCCTATTGATACACTGTTGGCTAACCACACATATTGTTTGTACGGTGGTTATACCGTTTACAAAACATTTGTGATGATAAAGAGCGAACTGCTAGAGAGAGTCGCTTAAGAGATAATTTAAGAGGAAATAATTATTATAACGTTTTACTGAAATCCCATTATATTTTTTTCTTTTACATCCCGCAAAAATAAATTTTTGTACCGAACCACTGGCACCGGCGAGTATATCCCAGCCGAGAGCGAAAACGTGTCGTTACAAGTCAAATATTTTGAACTGGTGAAATAAGGACTGAGATCGAAAAATTCTTAACATACATATATGTTAATAAAAATGAAACCACTAAACTTACAGTTTTGATTTTTTTTATTTGATTGAAATTATTATTACAATTTACAAAAAACATTCCTTGATGTAAATTTCGGTATTTATAGAGCCCTTTGTAAAAAATGTTTGGCTTTTTTACCGCAACTGCATATTGCTTGCCATACCAAGAACTTTTTGGGAAATTTTGTCTGCTTTTGTGTCCTAAACTTTCCTTTAACATTCCCTCGAGCATCAGCAACATCAATATTTTGACCTGGAAGCTGCGAACATACGTTTCGGCATCCATTATGCAGCAGGTATATTTTTTGTAAAAATTTGACTTCAATTTCCGTACTCTGTTTTTGGCCTCTAAATTTTTAGCAGCGTTCCTATCAGGAACTTTTTGAGCCTTATATGTTTTTAAACCTGCATTGGCTTTAGCTTTTCGTACCAAATAGTCCGAGCACTGAGCTAACCGGACTGCTTTCCTACCGGATGTTTTGGGAGCTCTTTTGAAAATGCCTTCTATTTATTGGCTTTAGAAACATCATGTGGACCATTCCTCTCCCGATACTATTTAATAACATTGGAATCAGTTTTACGGCAGACCTTTGATTGTTTGGCCCACTTTTTTTAGGATCAAGTTGGGTTTTGTTGAAAATATTAAATAATTTTAGTACGCACTTTTTTCTGGTCAATCATTTTAATCAGATTAACAGCAAATGAACATAATTGACATTAAACATAATAACTGACATGCTTTACAAAGGTAACTTGATAAGAAAAAAATCAAATAATACTTGGGTTAAAAGTTGTAATGAAAAACGTATGTTAAGAATTTTTCGATCTCAGTCCTTAATTTAATAAACATTTTATTTCGTTAATTTTCTGACAATATACGTATCCATCTATTGTATAAACTAATGATTCAATTAAAAGACAAAATGATCCATTTGTTCAGATATTTGAACATATAATCCAGCTACTAGATGTAGCTCAACCAGCAATGTTAGCAAATCTCCTTATAGAAACACATCCGAATTGCAAAGACGATGATGAACCCAGCAATTAAGCAAGTATTCGATGTATCCCTTATACTTAGACAGTAATCGTCACAAATGTCTTATCACTTGGCTGACTCTAATATATACATTTTGGTCATTTGAAACGTATGTGGTCTTTGTAGTGCAGAGAGAAGACAATTGGTTACTTTATACATCCCAGATAATGAAGACAATGTCACTGAAGTGTCTATAAGTAATCTAGAGTGAACTTTTTGTGAGCAATTCGTACAAACTGGTTTTATTCAAATTGTGTTGATATAATTCTCATACAGTTTATTTTAATTTTATGTTTGCCATGTAATATAGCATGAAGTCAATAGTCACTTTAGTGTCTTTTAGTAACCTATAGTGAAGTCACTTTAAACGTTTATTTTGTACTGCACTTTAGAAAGTAGTTATTTTACCCATCAGAAGCAAACCATTGGAGAGTTGACAAAGAAATGTTTGTTTACAAGCTATAGTTTATTTAACTGCCTATGATATGTAATTTTAGCTGACTTTTGAGGTCAATTAGCACCCGTACATGTTAAAATGTTTAACCACTATGTGAACTCAATGCGTTGACTACTTTGGACCAGCTATTAGACAGTCCCATTGTAGTCGAAAAGGTTCAATTGTCCCCCTGCTTAGGACATGCACGTGTTAAAATTGCTAGTCACGTAGCTACTGAAGTAACTAGTTTCCACACTAAATAATGGGTTAAATCACTGTCTCCTATCAATGCTGGGAAAAGAGAGCTCTGAATCAAAACAATTCACTGTGTCTTAAATCCCTACTCTTACATATAGACCAAACAATGAATTAACATGAAATTGATGCTCAGAATCTCTAAGCTTAACCTATAATCTGGGCATATTTCTGAATAAAGAAAAATGTTTACAGTGGTATTTATGCCCAAAGCGGTAAATTTAACAAATGTAATGTATCAGCCTAAAATCCAATCTGTCTAACGGTGACAGTTAGTATAAGAAATTCTAGAAAATCTTATTTGAAATTCAGGTTAGGACTTTCCTCTCCTATACTCAAAACAATAGTCAGCAGTATGTCCGAAAAGTCTTTGTTAAACTTCCGAGTGCATAGTTGACAAGAATTTTTAATGGAAGTATTATTGGAAGGTGTCTTAAACAACTGGATTATTTCTCCTAAAGAAGTGACTAGAGGGCAGATCAATGAACAATAAACTGTTTGAAGAACATACTGAAAGGTAGAGCTTTTAATTCCAGTTTGAACATAGGCACAGACAATATTGAAGATTGTTATAAAGAGTTCAAACATAGAAACATGTAATTAATTAAATACTTTTCAACTGAAAACATAACTAACAGCGAATTGAATCCAGGAACATAAGTTTGAACATAGAGACAGACAATATTGAATATTGTTATATAGATGATTATTATAAAGGGTTTAACCCCAGAAACATGTCCTAATTAAATGCCTTCCAAGTGAAAACATAATTAAACTACTTATCTAAATATGCTTAAGTAACAGCGAAGCGAATCTAGGAATATAATTTGGAGATGTTAACCACTCCAGATATCTTCCTCTCATCTATCCAGGAATATATACATAAAAGAAATGTCAGCAGTCAGATGGTTCTGGAAGTGCCGACTGGATAGTTGACAATAATTTATTATGGAAGTATTCTTGGAAGGTGTTTTCTAAAAGTGGATACTATTTCATTTAAGGGCATATTAATGAATAATAAACTGTTTGGGGAACATACTGAAAGCAGAAGTTGTGAGGAGCTCATCCCTAGAACATATTCTAAATACCTTCCAAGTGAAAACAGAACTACAATAGTCAAATATGTTTAAGAAAGAGTGAAACCAATCCGGGAACATAATTTGGAGATTTCAGTCACTCAAGCTATCCTCCCTACTTCCATACAAACTCCGGCATGAACCAGCCGGCTTCAGATCTCATCGATCCTCTATTGGTTAATTATCGGTGAAATGCCGATGCCTTGCTAAATCATTTGAGAATTTACATAGAGACAAGACATTCCGATTTGTCAAACAAAAATACAAAAAATCATATGTATGACAAAACAACAAAATACATTGTCTAGCATGTATTTTGTTGTTACAAGAGTTACGTTTTTGACAACAGACTTAGGTTTTTGACAATTACGTATCGTCACTATGTTACCCTATGCCCTAAGCAATTTAGCAAGCACTACAATATAAAGAATTTCTAGCTAATATAGTAGATATATGTAGATATCGGCTACCTATAAAGTCCTACATGAACGCATCCTATGCAGGTATTTTATCATAAACAAGGGTTTATTGCAGTTTAAGATAGTATTCTACACAATTATTCTGCAGACAATCACCTCTAGAATAGTATCATATGAAATCTGAATAGTCGGCTAGAAGATCACACATTTGTCACCACGATCGCTACAACCAAACTGAAGGAGATACACAAGATCGAATGTGATGCTGCCCCACTTATTAACATTGATAAGATCATGGTCACCTAAACAAAATCAATTTCTTAGAATGAACAACAAACTATTAAACTTGTAGACTTTCTGACAATCATTCTTATATTTGGATTTCACAAATTCTTCTACAGGCCAGGATTTTTGAAAACTCATCAATATAGATTTGGAGCACTTTTAAAGATGTGGAGATCACAGCATATTCCATTAAGAACAAGTTCCAGATTTCTCCCCTTATGTTATATATTTTGTGAAACCCGCATAGGATGTAAACGCTGGAATACCTTAGCGAATGACAGAAGGTTTTGTAAATTATCTGGCAGAATCTCATCTAAAAAATCGGGGTTAAATCGATAAACGAGAAAAGAATTGGACTGATCTTGTTCTAAAAAGAACAAACAATGATGAATGTAAGATGGCAAATTGAATGAGGAGAAATGACCTGGGGTGAAATAAATATAATGGACTTGTCATGTTCTGAAAAGGACAATCAATGATGAAGCTAAAATGGCAAATAGAATGGAGCCCTCAATGCTTCGAGAAAACAAATTTAATCCGAACCAAAATCAACAGGAATGATCTGGGCTGAAATGAAACTAATTGGAACACAATGAACAATGTTGTAGCAATTAATGCTGTAAGTTCTTATGTGTTGAAGTCGGAGTTTAATCCTATGGACGTGTTAGCACGTCATATAAAACTGAGCAAGAAACGGATTGGTTATAAACCAAAACGCTGTTAGTTTATCGAACAGAATTGGTAGTGGGACTTTAGGAAGAATAAATGCAAGTGGTCTACGATTACCACTTGTAGGATATCTAAACGCTTCTGACTCCTAAGTATTGCAAGGCACTTCTCGTTGGACTCTATGGGTTTCCCACGTAATTCATCGAAATAGCAGGAATTATACCTGTCACAAGAACGAAGACGGAATAATTTAATATTCTATTCTTCCTCTAATATTTCTCGTTAATGAATCTGATTGAACTTGTCAATGGTGGATGGTTCCATAACTTTGGCCAACACAACATGAGTATCCCAAACCTTTGGTGAATATCCTTATTGTATACACACATATTTTTTCTATAACATCTTGCTATGAGTAGCCAATCAATAGTTGATAATAGCCTTCATTTACTTAATTTTTTAAACCATTTACGATCAATCCTCTCCCATATTTCCTACACTAAAATTCTATGATTTTGTTGTACATTTATTTACTTATTTACTTTTTTGCAATCACAATCATCATCATTGCATTTAGTTGCTGTTGTTGTTGCACCATGTAGTGTTGCATGTAACTTGTGCACAATGTGTTGTGGTAGTAAGTATTTAGTTGGTAGTCATCGTTTTACTTTTTTTATTATTTTTTTTTTTTTTTGTTTTCTGATTAATTTATAACATTGACTTAATTGCTTGCAATGTTTCGCTGTTTGTGTCTGAATTTTTTCTCTTCATTTTCCTGTTTAAATGCTGTTTGATGATGATTATTTTTATTAAAAAAAAAAAAAAAAAACATATAAATCCCCCCCTTGAAATAAAAACTAAAAAAATTATAAGAAGAAAAATATTGTGTATTGTGATGAAACAGTAGGAGTTTTGTAATCGTTTTACATTCAAAAAGTAATTTAACTTTGCTAAAAGGATTCTTGCATAGTTTGTATTTGTGGCAAGTAGTTATGCATGTACATACATTCACTGTCTGGACAATCAGTTTTACATTTAACCATTCCGCTGATGATGATAATGATGATGATCATGTTATTTGGCCTGGCCTAGCCTGGTCTGGTCTAGCCTAGTGGTGATGGTGGTGATGATGATGGTGATGGCCTAAGGTCTTGAGCATGACTTTGTTTAATATGAAATTCAATTTAGTTTTGCATGCAAATTAAATGCAAACTAAAAAAAAAATAAAAGGAAATATAACTATTCGTACTGCTTTAATATGTTTTTGTAAGAGAGAAATATTAATAGTTTCTCTATGGAATATTGATCGTTTGCTAGGAGTAAGGCAAGAAAAACTACAATATTTTTTATTTAAGTTAAAGTTAATTGTTATTTTTGTGGTAATTTTGTGGGCGTTATGTGGCATGAAAATGATGCCAATTTATGATTAATGGTTTTTATTGGCACAAATGTTAAATTGGTGTGAAAATGTAAATGGTTTTGCTAAATTGCTTTTAAAGTATGTAAAAAGTATCTAATTTCTATCTATTTTAAATACATAAACTCATAGATTTAATTTTATGATTAAGTTTATTTATTTTTATTTCAATATACACAACATTTCAATTATTTTGAAACTTATTTATTAAATATTATCCATTTTTTTTATAACCAACAAACAAATATACTTTACTAAAGCAACCAAAATCCTTTCAATAAATATGTATGAATATCAGAGTGTGCTAAAGCATAAGCTTATAACGGATATGAAGGATATCTCCGGTAAGCAGGCGGACATTTCCGTTTACAACTGTCATCATATCCGTTACAATTTTCCATATGAAATACTTTTTGTTTTTTTTTGTTTCATTGTATATGTTTTCTATGAAAAAAAAACACACACAGAATTCATCTGATAGATCTGAAAACATCATCATCGAAACAAACCCTCTCACACATGCTTACACACTTACGTTTGATTCTTCATGTTGATACATGTATAGAAAAGGACAAGTTTTAAACGGATATTACAAGGATAAGCCTCCCATACACACATGCATACATATCAAATAAACACATACATATGTATGTATATGTAAATGTGAGGGAGTGTTGTACATCCCAGCAGTTATTGGTGACTGTCTCGAACTATCACTTAAGGTGGCAACTAGTTACATAAGTAGTTACGTGTCCAGTTATTTCAACACGTTGATGATCCTTTTGGATAAAAAATGAGACTATCTGATAACTGATCCCAAGTAGTCAACGCCTTGGATTCACATTCCGGTTACATAGAGACAGTTACCTTATCTGGTTACTTGATTAGCTACACAACTAGTTATTTTAACATGTGCGGGTGCTAATTGACTTCAAATAGTCAGTTAAATATACATCTCATAGACAGTCCAATAACCGATTGCTTGTAAACAAACATTCCTCCCACAACTCTCCAAGATATTATAAGTACTTTCTAAAGTGCAGTTGAAAATTAACCATTTAAGTGACTACACTCTAAGTAACTTAGAGACACTAAAGTATGTACTTAGGTTACAGTAGGTTACATGAGATGTCAGTATATTTAAGCAAAATGAAAATAAGCTGTTTGAGAATTATATCAACACAATTTGTATAAAACCAGTTTGTACGAATTACAAAAAATAAGCACTACAAAATAAACGTTTAAAGTGACTACACTCTAGATTACTTAGAGACACTTAAGGGAAAAATTGTGTCTAAGATTTATTTACCGGATAGAAACTATGCGTCTATCACCACCATTGAATGACTTGCAAGGAACCCTCAATTGGCAACTTCTTGTACATTAATTGCACAAATCAATGCAAAAACCCCTTGCTTGAGAGCTCGGGCTATCTAATCCCTGCCATCCATAGCTAGCTAGTCAACTGACCAGCCCAGGACAATTATCAAAGCTGCAACATCCGGCCTGGTAATCCAGTCTAATGTATGATCTCTGACCTCAAAAGTTCTCAGCCGATAAAAGTCAAAGTGAGTGTACTTTAACACACACACTTTTGACCTCAACCAAGAACCAAGTCCAACGACCATTACACTACGAATGCTACTACCTCAATACATTTCTTGAGCACAAACGCCAGTTGGTATCTGCTACTTTCAATAGCTATGTTGAGTCAGCAACAGCACCTAGTGAGATACATTTGGTAGTCAGAAATTTAGGACTAGCCCAAATATCAGTCCTTTAATCAACGATATTCTATCCGCTTTGGGTTTCAACCACAACCCCAGGGTTCTCACCGAAGTGACCTCACCAACGATCCTACATGACCGAAGTCCTGGGGCTTAAGGATCCCCACTGTACTAGATAAGACTCTAGTCCGCTGCGAATTTAATAAATTAAATTCTTACCAGGAATGAGGTCCGTGCACCTCGGACTCATGGATTCGCTCCATATTTCCCATAACATCAAGGTGTGAAGCTCACCAAGATGCTTATCCATGCCCCAAGGGGGGACACTTAAGGGACAATTGTCATCACAGTAGATTACATGGGATGTATAAACCAAATTAGCAAAAATATATCAATTGGACTTAGCCAAGTGATTAGACATTAGTGACAACTACTGTCTATAAGGGATACAATGACCACTTGCTCAACTGCTGGGATATGTATTACATGATACATGATAGTATGTATTTATGATTTACCAATGATGTATGTTGTTAAACAAATTTTATATTGAATTGTTCAAGTGGATGATTTGCATTTGGAAGGCGGATGAAAGAACATTTGTAATGATATCATCATTGTCACCCAAAAAGGATATGTTAATATTGCATATGTACATGCATATGTATATTTATATTTATAAATTTGAATTCATTTAAATATACTTTTGGACATTATATGCTTAATTTAAACATATATAAAAGGGTTGATAGTTGCTTATTAAATTGATTGGCTGTACTAAATGTTAAATATTGATTTTTATTAGTTACAAAAATATGTTCCGAAATTAGTCGTGGAACAGTGCCACTATTATTTATTACCCTTTATAATATGTATATTATTGTGGTCTTTATATTAGTTAGGCGATTCCATGGTCTAAAATTGATCATCTAAACACAAAATGCCGAATAATCGATTTTGTGTCACCCTAACTAAAACTATTCAGCACAAAACTCTTTCCTCTCGCGACAAACTTGGATAAATGTTTATTAAAAATTTGAAAATTTTAACACATTCACAATTGGTGTCGTAGCGTTATATGTAATAACTATTTTTCAAACAAAATTTTCGAAACAAAAAGAAAATATTAATAAAAAAAGTAAGAGAGCTATATTTGGCTGTGCCGAATCTTATACGCCCTTCACCAAATTATACTTTAAAATAAAGACTTTAAATATTTCTAGGTAAACAAAATAATTTTTATTTTTTTCAAAATTTAAAAAAAAAAAAAAATTTTCAAAATTTTAAAAATAATATTTTTTTCAAAATTGTTTTCAAAATTTTTTTTTTTTTCGAAATAGTTTTTTTTAATTTTTTAAAATTTTTTTTTAATTTTTAAATTTTTTTTTTAATTTACTAGTAAAAACAAATTTATGACAAAAAAATTTTGTTAGTAAAAAAAAAATTCGGGTTAAAAAATATTTTTTTTGACCCATTGTAGGGCCAAATTACTATAGCCTTATATAGATCGTTGTAATAGACTTTGAAATATCTATCATTAGATATCCATATTGTCTATATTAATGACTTAGTAATCCAGATATAGATCAAAAATAGGCCAAAAATCGGAGTAGGCCCGGTTTTTTCCTTATATCTCAGCCGATTTTCTCGATTTTAAATAGCAACCGAGCCGGAAGAATTCCCAATATATTGATATATGAATCAAGTTTGTATGTTATTTGGGGTCTTCAGAAAATTGATTTCAATAGACAGACAAACATGGCTTAATCGACTCCGCTATCTTAAGGATCCAGAATATATATACTTTATAGTTTATTTTAATGTTTAGCTTTTATTTTGAAACATTTGTACAATATAAATGTTAACTATGACTTTTTTTCAACTTTCTGGCAACATATGGATTCCGCGCCAAAATAACTACTCATCTTTTGAGGCCAAATTTCAGCAGCTCATAATAGATAGAAGCCTCTTGGTACCACCAAATATATAGCATTGCCTTAGCGCCATGGATATTTGGCTTTGGTGTCGATTCGGCTGGTTGGCTTTACATACGATGTCTTACTCTTCGGCATATCGTAACAGATCCATTTTGCAAGCTCTTGTTGAGTTTGACAACTTTATAAAGTTATGCGTCCAATTCTTGATCTTCAAACGTTTTTGGCTGGCCTTGGCGATCTTTGTCTTCCGTATCAAAATCTCCACTTCTGAACCCCACAAACCATCTCCCGCACGTTGAACCCGATAAAACACATTCACCATATGCTTCGGTGAGCAATTGGTGTGCTACAGCAGCACATTTTATTTAATTTAAAGAAGTAAAGCAAAATTGTTTGCAAACCAAGTATATTATGGAAATCTTGGACTATATTACCAATTTATAATAGTCAGACAACAAGGACCCATTTCAGTTTTTATAGAGTTCTATGAAGGTCTAATACATTAAGGTTTCAGGATATAAAACAGGATATAAATACTAATGAACCTAACAAGGACAACCTAGAGATAAACATTTGTACTATTCATAATATAAAAACATTTTATAAAATATGCTACATTTGTAATCAATTTATTTCTAAAACTTTAGTCAAAACCTAATAAATCTCCAGGAATTTTCTTAGATGAATAATAAATTGTGCGTGTGTGTGTGTGTGTGAGAGTGTGTGAGTGTTTAAATAACTCTTGTCCTCCTTCATATCAAATGTCATTTTAAGCACACTTTAGCTGTCAATAATTCAAGGAGGGGTTAACACAAGTAGAAGTGTCATTGCAACATGAATGAATTGATTTTCAAAAACTGTTGCTGCTGCTGTTGCTGGAAAAAGAAAAACCCAAATGACGAAAAATAAGGAGAACCAACTGAAACTGTTGGCAATCAAAGTAACTGTCATTTTTCACTAAATGTGATGAGATGAATGGACAGACGGACATACGGACCGACATGGGAGCAAGCAAACCGCACTCTATAACATTCGAACGAACAAATGACTGACACACTGAATAAACGTTTATCATTTGGTGCTACTAACACCGAAGATTTCACTTTGAACAAACAAATCCCTTTTCAATTTATTGCAGCATTTATGAGCACGCAAAACCAAATTAACGCACCACTGCTGCTGCTGTTTATGATTTTCAATTTTACCTTCAAACTTCGTAGATTTTTATTTTATTTATAAGCGATTTATGTATGTGAAAAGTATGGGAGTACGAATATGTATGTACGTACGTACCTTTTGGTCATGTCATTGATAATTTATGTCACATAAAAACCAACTGAATTGAATTCAAATTCCTGACATAGCGCGGTAGCTACTAAAAAGGCAAAATCTTAAGGAAAACAAAAACTGAAACACCGGCATATGAACAGATTGTCCGTCCGTCCGTTTATAAGGCTATAAAGATAGAAGCACAGGCAGACAGACAGACATACAGAGAGACGCAAAGCTAAGGCACCACAAAATAATCTCACATTTATTGAAAATATTCACACTGCTGTTGATGCTGCTGCTTAGGTTCAGGCTCAAGCTCTGCGTTGCCCCACTGCCTGGCTGCCAACCAACCAACCACTTACTACTATTCACCCAGTAAATAAATACTTTTGTCATCAAATTGTAAGATATTTAAGCAACGCTTTTGTTATTGTTGTTTTATATATATTTTTGTTTCTGTAGCTGTCTTAAGGGTAAATAAGATTTTTGTACTAATTTAATTTATTCCTTCATTACTTGAACTGAGCCCGAACTGAACTGAGTGTAGAAGATCTTAACGACAGCTAAAAAAAAAATAAAAAAAACAATGTTTCAAATTTTTCTACTTGAATAAATTTCAAAACAAAAATTCAAAACTTCAAAATAAATTTTCAATGACATTTTTAATGCGTAAATGTCCATCACACATTGCTGGTTGGTTGCTTGGTTGTTTGATTGTTCTCTTTATTGGCCCCAAGAGTGTATGAAAGGAATTCATTTAAATATTCCGTCTCCTTACGTGTTTCTCTAAATTTGTTGGAAATAATCCTAAAAAGCTTTTAAAATCTCAGTAACAAAAAAACACATACACTTTAGTTTGACGTGAAGTATTACGGGGCGCCACATTGATTGACTTCTGTCAATATTTGTCTTATTTGTCAGTTAAATTTAATCATCATTGAGTTTAACTCATTGTCAAGTGTTTGTCCAATTTAGTTATGTTTATTTCTTTTATTAGTGCCTCGTGTCAGTTTTATTTATTGAGTTATGGGATTTATTGATTTATAGGATGGGATATGTATGTCTTAATTGTATTTAATGCAAATAATTATTAAAGAACAATCAATAAAGTGAAATTTTGCTGCGGGACATATTAGTACTGTTTAGTAACAAAAAACTATTATGAATTATTAAAAATATTCATAGAAAATTTGTTTGCATTGGTGGACAATAATGACATATTTTATTTGTTGTATTATTCAAAAATAACTTGTTTAAGTTCTATGTCCATGTCCAACATATTTGTCAAAGGCTTGAGCGACATCTAAAAATATTGCTGAACAATATTTTTGTAATTCAAACGATTTTCTAATCTCTTTAGTTATACGATTTACCTGTTCGATTGTTCCGTGGCGTTCTCGGAAACCAAATTGATGAACTGGGATAATATTTTTTTCATTTAAAAATAGCTTTGATAAGCAAGGAAGCAAGCTTATTGGTCTATAGGAGAATGGTACGGTCAAGTCTTTACCTGGCTTTGGTATCATTATTATCTGAGAAGTTTTCCAATTTGTCGGAAAAACTCCTTGTAGATTTTTGATCATAGTAGGTGTAACTGAATCATTTCCAGGTGATTTTTCAGTATTATATTATCTTTGATAACTTTGTTAATGTCTTCTGGACTTACAGCTAATATGACATCATTAGATAATCTAGGCACAGGTGGTTCCTCAAGTTCAATAACATTTGTTGGCGAGTTTGGTTGAAAAACTGTACTTAAGTGATCCGCAAATATTTTATCCTTTTCCTCTGTGCTGCGAGCCCAGGTAACGTCATCTTTCCTTAAAGGGCTTTGTCCCTAAACCGGTGGCTTGATATTTTTCGTTGCCTTCCAAAGAGAAAAATTTGTGTGTTTGGTATTTGTCAAACTTTGAATGTAATTTCTATTTCTGCGATCCTCCTCCAATTGAAGGGTTTTTTTTCAGATTTTTACTAGCAGCAGACAGCCTTTGCTTTGCAGCAAGTGACCTATTTTGTTGCCATTCTCTTCTGAGTTTTCTCTTTTCGATAAGAAGTCGTTCAATATCTGAATTGGAGATGTGCATATTAGTTTTAGGAAATATTTGACTCTTAGAATGATTTAGAGCCGATACAATTACTGACGTGAAGTCATTGACACATTTATCTACATCTTCCTTACACTGGATACAAAGATCTGTGTGGATATGACTGCTTATATATTTTTTATATTTAAGCCTACTTGTTCTAAAGTAATATGTTTCAGTATGAAATTTCGAAATGTTAGTCCTCCCGTAATAAGATACTATAATTGGGGAATGGTCAGAAGATAAATCATATGATATTTCTGTAGATATTGAATTTCGATTTATATTTTTTGTTATGGCAAAGTCTACGACCTCCTAGCGTGCTAAAGAATTCTTCAAACTTCTCCTTGGTCATTGAAAACCATGGTGGGCAATAGATCGCGCTTATATTTAAATCTCCAGCAAAGCTTTCCAGATGAATGGATGTTGCCTGTATATAGTCTTTTGAGAATTCATCTAGGGGATAATCTTGTACACGATTTCTATTATTTTTGACATCGAAAAATACCTCAGTGTCAGGGCGTTTCTAATAGAATCTTAGTAGAAAATAGTTTAATACTTAGAGAAATATACATTACCCTCTTTTCACACATACGGGTGATACAATAACAAAATACATGGCAATACATTCTCATGAATTAGGTTTTTGATTATACTTTGGTTTTTGGCTCTCAGTTATATATCTTGTTGCCATCTATGGTTTAATATAGAGTTCCCAAAAAACTGAAAAATTTCAAAACCGCGGTTTCGGTTTTAAAAAATTTAAAACCGATCGGTTTCGGTTCGGTTTTGTGATAATGTATTAACTATTAAATCAGTTGAAAATATAGGAACTGCTAAACAAATTAAAAGTTCAAATTTGAAGAGTGTTTACGAGTGTTTAAAGGAAAATTGCTACTTTTTCTATTTTTAATATATTAAATTAGTTAAAGTTGGCTAATATGCTTCTCAGTAAAGAAATGATCAAGAATAATGTGCTCAATTGTATTATGATACCAAAAATGGAGAACTAAACCAAAATAAGAAGTACTTTTTCGTTCTTCAAAATTAATTTTCTATAATATTGAACCTAGAATCAGGAAATTACTTTGAAATTTCAAACTTGACAGTGGTTTAAGTGTGGAACATTTTTACTTTTTCTTCTAATGGTACTTTTTATTATAATAAATTAGTTTACTTATTGTATATACATAATAGTTGGCTGATATGCTTCTGAGTAAAGAAAGAATCAAGGATAGAGGCATAATGATATTGAGGTAACAGAAACTATTATTGAAATTTCTATAATAATGAACTTATAAGCAGGATATTAAACACACATGATCCTGACTGAGTTAGAATATAAAAAAGGGAATTGCAGGTACTTTTTCGATCTAGTAGTAAGCGCACGGGTCAGCTAGTACTCCATACTTTTATCGGATATTTGAAAATAACTAAGACTTTGTTACAAAAATTTTGCATTATTTAGCCTGCGAAAGGTAGCCTGCTACATCATCTGAAGCAATTATTGTAATACAATTTAAAACATTTAAACAAATCTTAAGATATTTTTACCGATCTGTGTTTAGAGATATTGGATGAATAATTGGAAGAAAAAGTTTGTTTCTCATTTCTAAATTTTGAATTTTTCTAGTGAAAATAGATTAAAAGGGAAAACCGAAGAATAATTGTCGGTTTCGGTTTTAGGCCTTGAAAAACCGCGGTTTCGGTTTCGGTTAAAACCGAATTGGAAACTCTAGTTTAATATAGTTCAAGTAAACAAATTTCTCATCGACATAAAGTTTTTAATTCAAAATTAGATTTTTGTCTTTGCATGAATGAATATTTTCTTACCATGTAAATACAGTTCCTTTATACTCGTTATATCCAAAGAAATCATATAAGTAATTTAGAGTTTTAAATTGAAAAATGTTCTTCTTTGGTTAGTGTTCAACATAATATTTCAAAATATAAATTTTAGGTTATTGTGATATATTTGAAAACTATTTCTGGCCAGAATTGGATGAACTTGGATCAATGATATATGATTACAGCAAGATGATGTCATATGCCACACAAAGAGTCTCGAGAATAGGTCCGGGCGAATGGCTAACCATATCGTGCGATTAACAGCTGTTGGTTCAATTTGCCTTATTTAGAAAGCTTGAAATTACAAAGTTTAAGAACACTACTGTATACGAAATAGCCATCATTTAGCCAAATTTTAAAATTGTTAATAGTCATAGAATCTTTTTTGCAGCCCCTAAACTTTTCATTACAGGCTTCATATGAGTTCATATGAGTCCTAAAACATTCCCCAAAATCAGTAGTTGCCTAGAAACTAATGTTATATATAATTGTCCCTCAACCATTTTGACATTTTCTTTTGTTTGTTTTCTATTGCTATATTACTGAAACCAGCTGATTCATATCTGTATAATTTGTGCTGAATCATGATTTCATTGATCAGATTTGTGACACACGTTGAATAAAAATTTAGTTGTGCATGTTTACTGTAACCATTTCAACATTTTTAAAAAATCTTTAACAATATTATAGTCACAGTAACTATTTATATGATTGTGGTAACTATAATATGGTTAATTTACGATTCACATGATTGTATCAATCATATATATGGTTACAGTAAACAAGTATATGTTTGTGACAACCATTTTTATAATGAATAATCTTATCATAATATGTTGTTCTCAGATTATGATATCCATAAGCCGAGAGCAACATAATATGCTAAGTCCTTCATCATATAAATGGTTACAGTAAACATGGACAACTATATATTTTTTCTGCGTGTAGAAGTGCCGTAAGCTGGGTCACTTTGGTTCCCTAAAGAGTAACATGGGATGGTTCCTCGTTTTGGCAGTTTGAACCAGATAGAAAGAGATCTCGCATTTTAATTTTAGAATCGGATGGTATCAAGTCGACACCGAATCAAGCATATTGTTACCGAATGTGGATATAACAAGCACAAATGTTGTTCGTTATTCTTTGGGTAGACTATTCAACGATGATTCCAAAATCAGTGAAAGAACAGGGATATTTTTCTACGATCATAATCAGGAAAGTACCAAAAAATTTCGACATCCGAACTGCAGCATGATCACGGTGTTAGGGGTCATGCAATAGCGAATGAAACAATGATATTTCATGATATCTATAAGATTAAGGAGGGCATAAATAAGTTTTCAGAATAAGCAATATAAAGATAAATTTCATGGCAAGAAACAATGATATTTAGGACAAAATTAAAACAGATTGGTCTTCTAATATGTATCCAATTTGACCACATTTGGAAAAGTTATTAATGCTACAAGATTTTTTCACACTTAAGGTGCTCGACTTTGCCAACCTGGAGTTCCACAAATATCCCAAAGGTTGTTGTCTAAATAATTCTTGTTTAGATCCTCCCTCTAGATCATTCTCTATTGTTTTCACATGCACTTTTTTTAGTTTAAAAGATAAAAATTACATATTGATATTTATTAGCGTTAAAACCTACTGCATATTGTTTAGTATATTAGATACCACATTGCCGAATATATATTTTTTTACTTTTTTTAGCTTACATCTTTCAAATACCCAAACATTTGCAGCTGCCAATAAAACTGAGCAAAATTCTTCTAAAATAACTTTCAAAGCAATTTTATAACTTTATTGCATTTTAAAGAAAATAATAAATCTGGCAAAATAATATAAAAAAAAATGTATTTCTTATCGATTTGGACATCTCTAACCTAATAAAGCATTAAGGAATGCCTCTTATTTTTCATATTAAAAATAATAATACTTGATGCCTAAAAAAAAAAACCATAACAACAGATGACCAGAAATAAAATATAAAATGAGAAAAATACAAGAAATAATGATGATGATAACTATAATCATAAGCTATTGTTTTCCCAAAAAGAAACTAACTCTCAGTTGGGCTAACAATTGTCTCGAAATCAACTGAAATTGTGGAAGAAAATCCCATTTAAAATCGTGGTTTTTGGGTAAAGATCAAACTAAACTTAACTAAATTGAACTGAACTGAAACTAAACTGAAACACATCGTAATAATGAACCCTTCCAAAGGATGGGCACATGTCGCTCTCGCTTTCACAGTTGGATACAACTCGTACTTACTACAAAGCTGCTCCATTGGAGTGAAGTAGAGTGTAGTGAAAAATGTTTTCTTGTTATTTGTTGTTGGCTTTTCAATCGCAATCAAAATTTTTCTGATCAACTTTTAACTCGTTTTATGGTTCCTTTTTGTTATTTTTTGTTTCAATTCATTTCGGTTCGATTTAATATAAAACTGATGATGAAGCCTGATGACGATTCCACCGCCAAGAAGACATAGACAAGAGTAAGTTTTAAGGGAAAAAAAAAAAGACAGAAGGAAAACCTGCAACAAAAAAAATAAGCAAAAATGACTTTGTAAGGAACCGTCCTTGTTGCCATTGTTATTTACCATAGTTTTAACAATTGCAACGTTTGTTTTGTTGTTTTCATTCAATATGTGAATGGAACACAGCTTAAAAACTCTTTGGTTTTGCGAACTTTTTTCAACGTTTTTGTTCGTTTTAGCCTAAACTGCGTTTAATCAGATAACTCAGTTTTTTTTTCTTTTTTTTTGCTTTTTGTTCCTGGCTGCCTTTGTTATTAAAGCTCCAGCCAACAACCTTATAGTCAGTTGTATTCCTTTTTTTATGATTAAAGTTAAAGTAGCATTTGTCTCCATTGCAGGCGAAGCGATATCGCAGCAATGGCAACAGTAGCCAATAATAATAGTGTGGTGGCAGTCATTCCGTCTGGTATAACAGAAGTTAAGAAGTTACCTTAGTTGGCTGTTGTCAGTGCTCCTTTAAATACACACCCATTTTGGCGGCATTGCAGCTTTTGATGCCACCAGCAAGTAAACTTTATGTTGCAAGTACTCTGTGGCTTCTGTTGCACTTATGATCGTTGTCATCATCTGTAACATCATCAGCAACAGCACGTTAAGGAAAAGACAACAACAGGAAAATAAAATGCAACCAATGCAGTGGGGGAATGTTTGACACCCTACAATTGATTAGCTCTTTGTGGTTGAAGGTCATATTTTGGTTTAAATAATTATTAATATTTAAGTTTAAAAGTTTTCAGAATTATCAGGAATAGCACGTTTATAACACTGGTCAACAATTTCCGATTGTATTCCTCCTACATCCAAAAGAGGTCTATTATCATATTCTTTTTATAATTCATGACAATTATTCGCATTTTCCCATCAACTTTCTCTCTTTATTATTCAGCTATACCAAGAAATGGCCTAAACAATAGGCTTCTTTATTGTTTACACTATCCCCTGGTTCGTTGGTATGGATCCATGTTTTGTTAGGTATGATCTTCAGAAATCATTTCTTCGACTCATCGATGAAACTCTTGCGATAGCTAAGCTTGGGATATTGTGGGGCGAAACGACTTGGTCTTTATATGATGTTATTACTTTCTTAGGGAACAAAGCCCATTGTCAGTGTGAGGTCAATATTGATTAAGGAGGTCAATGACTACCAACGTATATCGAATATAATTGACGTAGGCAATGTAAGAAAATATTGGATGTGATTTTGTAAAATTTTTAGCTTTTATTTTGAAACATTTGTAAATATAAATTAATTCAAAGTATTGGCCATTGTTAGCTGTGACCTTCTCTCATCTTTCTGGCAACATATGGATTCCGAGCCAAAATAACTGCTCATCTTTTGAGGCCAAAAACGAATCAAGCTAATATCGAACACTCTGTTCTAAAATGCAGCGTATCCCAGAGAGAGCGTTCTGCATCGATCACGCGTCCATGAGGCAAAGCATTCCAACCACTTTATTCTAAATACTTTTTAACAGGTCATTATTGAATATTACGGTTTCATGTCTGGCCACATATTCTGGACGTTTTTCCACCAATGTTCACTTCAAACGAATCGGTTCCCTGTGATGGTCTGGTCAGATTTCAGCAGCTCATAATATATAGGACTTTTTTGGTCCCACCAAATACAGAGCATTACCTTAGCGCCATAGATATTTGGCTTCACATACGATCACTTACACTTCAGATTATGGTAATGGATGCACTTTTCATCGCAAGTTATAATTCGGTGCAAAAATGATTTTTCAAGCATCATTCGTTCAAGCATCATTTCGGACCTTCAAAATCGGGTTTCAAGGTCTCTCGGTTGGTACCCAATTTCCCTGCCTGGGCAATCTTTGTCTTCCGTCTCAAAATCACAACTTCTGAACCGCACAAACCATCTCTGGCGCGTTGAAACCGATGGAACACATTTACTATAAGCTTTGGTGAGCAATCGGAGTGCTTCAGCAGAACTTTTTTTTTTCAAATTAAAGAAGTAAAGCAAAACTTCCCGCATATTACGCTTTCTTTACACAAAATTCGACATTTTCGAAGCAAAAAAGAAACTTTGTTGCTTACACTATAATATTCAGTGTAACTAAAATTTACTACAACAATATTAGTTTTCATTGGGAAATATTAATCTTTAATAGTAGTATTTTTAAGTAGAATGTTTAAAAATGCAACTCTGAGGTACTTTTGAGTATCGCGTACTCAAAAAATCAAGCAGTATTGAGTACTCAATAATTTAACATCATTATTTCCGAAAAATTTATCAAAAAATATTTATAACTGGGAAGTAAGCACGTAATACCTCAAACCTATAATACCTCTCAACGAGTAGAGTGTCACAAATTCTAAAGACTTTGTTGGTTGGTTTTCCTGAACTGCTGCTGCTCATTCAATGCAGTTGAAATAGTAGCATTAATTATATCATTATCCTTCATCTGGCGATTTATCTTTTTTTCTTGTTGTTGTTGTTGTTGTCATTGTTGTTGCTGCAGTAGACGTTGTAAATATATATGTAAGTATATATAAATGTTTATATGTATTTTTACAGTAGTTGCAGTTATGACTTTTATTAAAGGAGTAGTAACTATCTTATTATTTTATATACATATTTTTCTAGTTATATTTGTTAAGTTTTTTGTTTCATTTTTTCGATATTGTGCATATTACTTTTGTTGTGCAACTTTATGTTGCTAATATAATGTGGCAACATTTATATTTTATTTTAATTTATTTTTTTGCCTCTTTAGTTTTTAATCAAATTATTGCATTACTTTTGCTCGAACTGTTTCCATTGTAAAAGTTTGATGGTAATCTTAACAAATTACATCTTCCAAACCGTTAATTTCAAAAGTAATTAAAGTCATTATTAAAACACAAGTTACGATTTTAATCATGAATTTTATGGAAGAAAATTACGAACTCATGACATATCTTTAAATTGTAATACATATATAAGTTTTCTCTAGAGCGAAGAATTCTATGACAGATTATAACAAATTTCTAGGTAATAAATGATAAATTTCCTTTGAGGTTCCAGTTGAGCTATATGCTTATATGTTATAAGAACACAGGAACTATACTACCATCAAAGATAAACTAATTAAATGTACCGCAGTCCCTATTACGTGTCTTTAAAATATCTCTATTGATTCTTTGGCATCTTTGAAGATTATCATGCTTAGAACAAGTTTAATGAGAGGAGTAGTCTGTATGATTACCCACAGGATTTTTCAAGCCTAATAAGATTTGACTTAAACCTAAATATTCATAGATAATACTTCGCACTCTCTTATTAAAAACTTCATATAGAATATTTGTCATCTTTAGAGATTTAAATAATACAGATAAATAAAATAATACTAATAAAATGTCAAAAAGGAATGTAATCACAAGCTATTGATTTCCTTAAACAACACATTTTACGGTTCTACTAACATTTGTCTCGAGACCTACGAAAATTGTGGAAGAAATCAAAATCTACAAAATGTCACTTCTAGCATCAGATTTCTTCAGTTAATAATTCACATATTAAGTCAGCTCACTTTGACATTATTATGTTTCTAACTTGACTTCTATACTTCGACCACAAACTCTGCCGAAAATATCGTTTGTAAATTGTATAATCCCATCCCCATTTCGTCAATATTCGAAAGATTATTATACAAATTGCGGGTTTATCGCAAGTCCGCAATCCCAAATCAGTATCCATCGATAGACGTTCATTGATGTATTATTTATCACGCTTTGTTGTCAATCTGCTGGCAGCCTAAGTTACTTCGGTATGATGGACTCTAAAGTTCTTGTCGAAAATTCTATAAAAATAATCAACCTACCGATGAAGCGTAATTGATTTTTTTTTTTTTTTTCAATATTGTCATGGAAAGACTTAACATCTCCAAATTATTCAACTGTATCGTGAGAAATGTTTTTTGTACATATGGTTTGCATCATTTCGCGTTTCGAATCTGTCAACTTACCATTATGGGGTTATGTAAAGTCGAAAGTTTTCGTCGATAAACCAGCTACGATTCAAGACATGGAAAGAGTAAAGAATAATTGGACAACGTAGTGACGGACAACATTTGAATGAAATTATTTTTAAAAAGTAAACATCAGAGGTTGTTCTTTCGTAATAAAAATTCCGGCACGTTTTTAACGTTTTATTTAAAATTAATCTCTAAATAAATAACCCTTAACAAGGTGGTACTGATTTTGTCATTTTGCAGTGTTCGTCAAGATCGCCGGATTTAGTTAGGTTATTTCTCTATGTGAACAAGTCACAGACTCTGGAAACTCTCAAAGAGAATATGCGAAAAGAAATCCTCAGTAATGGCGCTTATTACCTTTTACGCTAATTTTATAGCCAAAATTGCTTGTTTGTATGATAATTAACTTAACACTATCTTCAGAACACTCCAAATAGGTGGCACAGTGTGAACGTGTCCCTCCCCATCCGTTATTGCTCCTGGACCCCGAAAAGGAATAACCAATATAGGTCTCTTCATTTGTTAAGATATAAGTAGATATCTGAACGTACATATGTATACTGAAAGATCTATCTGAGACCTTAGATATCAGACCGTGCGTCCTTATACCTGAATGCGAAAGGTTGGCTCTACTACTACTTGTTTCACTAACATCTAGGCTTGACCTAGTTTTACCGATCTCATTGAGTGGTGTGACCTTGTCAAAACGAAAAGATAGCAAAACTACATCCGGCGATTATTTTCGAGGCACCACCTTTTATCAATTCACAAATCGCCGTCTTACCTTGGAATGCTAAATGAAAATATAAAATTAACTTTATTTCTTTGGGTTACATATATGAACGAAATTTAATATAGTGTATTGGTAATTGAAAAGTCTTATAATTTTATAACTTTCTTAAGACAATATAATTTTCCGACCCTATAAAGTATATATATTCTGGATCCTTATAGATAGCGAAGTCAATTAAGTCATGTCCGTCTGTCTGTCTGTTGAAATCAACTTTCTGAAGACCCCAGATATCTTCGGGATCCAAATCATCAATAATTCTGTCAGACATGCTTTCGAGAAGTTTCCTATTTAAAATCAGCAAAATCGGTCCATAAATAACGTAGATATGAGCAAAAATCCGAGACAACCTCTATTTTTGGCCTATTTTTGATCTATATCTCGATTACTAAATCATAAATTACACAATATGGATATCTAATGATAGATATTTCAAAGTCCATTGCAACGATGTATATAAGGCTATAGTAGGGTCAAAATCAAGAAAAATATTTTTTAACCCGAATTTATTTTCACAAAAAACATTTTTTTTTCATAAATTTTTTTCACTAATAAATTAAAAAAAAATTTTAAATGAAAAAAAATTTTTTTTAAAAAATTGGAAAAAACTATTTCAAAAAAAAAAAAAAATTTATTTTAAAGTATAATTTGGTGAAGGGTATATAAGATTCGGCAGACTCAAGTATAGCTCTCGTACTTGTTAATAATTACATTATCTTTTGACGTCATTGGACAATATATTGTCTAGACAAATAGTTTTTTTGTCGAATTTGACCGAATTCTTTCGGTATCGAGAAACTCGCAGTAAGTCTTCTTCATTTCTCTATCATCAAAAACAATAATATTTTGTCCACATAATTTCGATTAAGAATAGATTTCGTTACCCAACGATTTGGTAACATCACATACATGATAACCGCTCTTTACAGTCATTAATAACAAGATGATAATTAGAGTTAGATGCTATTTTATAGCAAAATTTTAAATTCTTAGGTCATATTAAGATTTTTTTAAGCTTCTTTTTTTGACCATATATTCCAATAATAAATGCATGGAAATCCAACCCCTACTAATTAATACCACTGTAAATTCATGGAGTATTACAACACACTTTGTCCCATATTTCTACTACAACTGTTCTCTTACTACGACTCTGGGCAAATCAAACCGATTTAGGCTACAAATTAAAGTGGATATACATATAATTTATATTTTAAAAAAGTCACTAACCTGTGAAACTCTTTTCACATTTTTGTTTTGTTTTTATTTAAATCATAAAAATAAATTCACACACATTTGATCTAATTTCCCATATCGTAGCATTTATATGCGCAAGATACTCTCCGTTACGTACAGATGAGAGTTCAACACATTTCAAAATATGTCATATCATTTATGTTGACTAATTAATAAAAATGTTTATAAACTCCTCGAAACAGACACACACAAGAAGCTACTACAGCAGCAATATTTGCCAATCAAACATCGTTTGGTCGATGGTGTCTTTTATTCGGCCTTAATTAAAACATGGCCTGAAACACTTCACGTATATGAACGATGGTCGACTCGAAAGTTATTTCATTAAGAAAACTTAGTATTTTGGACTAGATTTTTTTCAGTTCGTTTCCAACATTGCCGTCAGACTCTTTTAAGTGTTCCAAACCTGACCTTGATCTGGAAATAATTGCAAAGTACTAAAAATGGATAAAGGCAAAAACTTGTTTCTTATTTTATGATATTTCGGAATAACGAATTCAGGTGTATATGTTCAGATGTAATCTACTATCGTGACAGTATAGAGGTACTATACTCTGACAATAGTAGATACATTTTTATTAGAATGGGTCCACTAAGTAGTTTTGTTTCAAATATACAATTGTCATTAGGGTTGTCCATTACACAATGATGCAGTGAACGGGAAATTCCGTTTTGCTGCAGTCCATAAATAACTGGAAACCACTCTTAGAATCTCATGAGGACCCAGAATATATATACTAATGTCTGAGACAATTATTTAGATGTGTTACAAACGGAATGACAAAATCAATATACCCCCCATCTTTTATGATGGTGGGTATAAAAAGTATTCAACGAAGAGTTCGGGAGAAGCTATAAGTATTTTCGATCTCTATGGCCTCCAATAAAATAGAATTACTATATGAGAACCCCTGTATATTTTTGGTGAAGCATATTGTTATTCGTGTTTCATTTTAATCTAATAAAATTATATAATTTTTGTATTATTAAGTGTCCTTCATTATTCAAATGAATAACGAGAATAATTTACTAAAATACATTTCAAACCAGACAATTTTTATTAATTTGTTTTTTTAACAATCAATATTAATACATTTGAATAACATTATAAACTGTTGATCGTGTTTCTTTAAAATAGTTTTATCCATATTTTTATACCCTTCACCTTCGTGAGAAGGGTATATATAAATTTGTCATTCCGTTTGTAATTTCCACAATATAATTTTCCGACCCTATAAAGTATATATATTCTGAATCCTTATAGATAGCGGAGTCGATTTAGCCATGTCCGTCTGTCTGTCTGTTGAAATCAATTTTCTGAAGACTTCAGATATCTTCGGGATCCAAATCCTCAATAATTCTGTCAGACATGCTTTCGAGAAGATAACGGAGATATGAGCAAAAATCCGAGACAACCTCTATTTTAGGCCTATTTTTTATCTATATCTCGATTACTAAGTCATTAATATAGACAATATGGATATCTAATGATAGATATTTCAAAGTCCATTCCAACGATATATATAAGGCTACACAAAGTTGGACCTACAATGGGTCAAAATCGGGAAAAATATTTTTTAACCCGAATTTTTTTTCACAAAAAACATTCTATTGTCATAAATTTTTTCACTAATAAATTAAAAAAAAAAAATTTTAAAAATTGGAAAAAACTTTTAAAAAACAATTTTGAAAAAAAAAATTAAAAAAAATAAATTTTTTAAATTTTATTTTAAAGTATAATTTGGTGAAGGGTATATAAGATTCGGCACAGCCGAATTTAGCTCTCTTACTTGTTGTTTACATAATTTTTTTTGTTTAATTTCAACTTGAAAATAAATTTATTTGAATAGTCGATTAATCGGCAATTATTATTTTAAATTTAAAAATGTTATTCATTCGAATAAATATTATATTTTTTCCACGATTATTCGAATAATAGTTATTCAAATGACAACCCTAATTGTCATGTCATACCTTTTGAAGAGACTCTTCAGACTACTTAGAAATATTTGTTTGTATAAATAAATGTGTACGTACATATACGGTGGGAACCCAACAGAAGCAAAATATCTTAAATATATCTACGTATTTTTGTATATAATCCAATGTTTGTATGTAGGGAATAAAACATGATACACATACACTAACTGCCTCAAAAAACACACATCATTATTCAAACAAATTATTATCCAAATTTCCAAGATATGTTGCAATGATAAGCCAGGCGTAAAACACTTAATGAAGGAGAATTCAACAAACAAAAAACAACTGCAACAAATGTTTACTACTGCCACACTGAAATGCATGAGAAATGTATAAGAAAAATTCACAAACAAATATAAAACGCCAATACACCTCACGACAACCACACAACAATGTTAGTTAAAGAAATGCAGAAGAGGAAGAAGTTCTTCCAGTGCAAGATCTTCAAAACCACAAACAATGCAACAAACAAACTACTTGGTTAATGAAAACTAAGAACAAATATTTGTTAGAGATTTTATTCCTTACTACTTCACCTTCATCATGGAAGGCGGTAAATTTTTAGGTTGACTTAAGAAAATCAACCAAACTCTAAATAAAAACTAAGTTAATGATAAGAGAAGTTAAACAACAAACTTCCCTACAACATGATGAAACTGTAGCAATATTTGTTAACAAAACTGCAGCAACAGCCCAAAAAGAAAAAAAAAAGTAAAAGATAAACCACTGAAAACCATTTCAAATTAATTTTTACGACTCCCTCACATTGTACGAGTGGTAAGTACATACAATGAAGAAGAAATGTAGGGGAAAAAAAAGTGAATACAGAACGCATACCTCAATATCATTGATGTTGAAAAATGCTCGTGTTAGGTATCTTGTCCTCTGGCCTCATTGCTTGTTAAACAAGGAGTCAAATTTTTTTCACCATCTGAATGCCGATCTATTATCAGTTAAGACAAACAGCAAGCACACAGCAGCAGAAGCAGCAGCAGCTACAGCTACTCCATCCAACCACCAACAATAAGTAAAAAGCAAGTAGAAGATCCATACACCACCTTCAATGGTTTAAATTTAATGCAACAATAACAACAATAAAAAACAAACGGAATAAATACACTTACAGTGGAGGTTACACATAGAGAAATAGCTGTATTATAGATACTGTAAATTTAAAAGATCATTGGCTCTCAACTGCGTCTAATCTCTTTTAAGATCAGGGAAAATAGGTTCGTTAAGTCAACCGTATTGGTTGCCAATCGAATAGTTCGATTGTATGTATCATAGTTGCGCAAGTCTGTTTTTCATTTTCAAAAACATGAATGAGAAAACAAACCAACCCGACCCTACCGCTGACATCTAACAGGTGGCGCAAAAGTAATCCTCCTATCAGAAAATGCTATAAATTTTGCGATTGGCCCCTAATGTCAGTTCTGTTTTGACATTTGTGTAGTAAACACATGCGAAATACACGTTAATGAACAATGTTACGCTACACTGCTCCAGAACGCGGAATATTGCTGATTATTTATTTGACCAATAATCGGCAAAATTTATAGCATTTTCTGATAGGAGGATTACTTTTGCGCCACCTTGTACAAACAAAAAATTGCGCAGAAGACTTCCGCAACTAATTGCCTAATGTGAAAGGAGACTTAAAGCCACAAGTGACAAATTTAATCATTTGATTGACAACGAATTCTGATATCTCTATGAAGCGATTTCCTCTGTGTGGTGTAATTTTATTTGGTCGGATTGGGAGAGTCTTGGAGCCTTTTAATAAACAAAACGTTTAAAACGTCAGATATTGTTATGAAGATGACTGGGAGATGGTTTGAAATTTTAATATTGGATGTATGACTTAAAAATGCGGGATTTACAATAGATGGCGTATCTTTTGAGAGTGGTTTTTGTTTTTATTAACTTATATGTCATTTTGAAGGGTACATACATATCTGTTATATATTTTCAATTATATATTGAACATTATAGTGTAACAACACCATGATTATTTTTATTGCTTTGAAAATGTCGAATTTTGTGCCAATAATGCGTCATATGCGGAATGTTTTGCTTAACTTCTTTATTTTAAAACAAGTAAGAAAGTATGGTCGGTCAAGCCCGACCAGATAATACCCTACACTAAGTAAATGAGCAAAAACATTTTTCTTTCAAAATTTAAATAATTTATATTCGTGAGCGATTTTCGGTGTGGGCCTTATATGTGAGCTATGACAAATTATGGACCGATCACCACGAAATTTGGTCACGTGATTAATGTTTATATGAAAGTTATTTATGTTGAATTTTATGTGTATACCAACATTTGTAGGAGATTTATGCTCGTTAAAGTGATTATCGGAAGCAGGCCTTATATGGGAGCTATGACTAATTATGGACCGATCATAATAAAATTTGGTGACATGAATTCCCTATATATAAAACTTATTTGGACAAAAACTTGTGTAGATACCTATATAAATTAAACATTTGTGACGGATAAAATCCACTTTCGGGAGGACATTTGTATGGGGGCTAGGTCAAATAATGGACCGATTTCAGCCAGTTTCAATAGGGATCGTCCTTGGGCAGAAAAAATGATATGTACCAAATTTTATTGAAATATCTTTAAAATTGCGACCTGTACTCTGCGCACAAGCTTTACATGGACAGCCAGCCAACCAACCAGCCAGACGGACGGACGGACGGACGGACGGACATCGTTAAATCGACTCAGAAAGTGATTCTGAGTCGATCGGTATACTTTAAGGTGGGTGTTAGACTAATATTTTTGGGCGTTACAAACATCTGCACAAATCCATTATACCCTCCCCACTATGGTGGTGTAGGGTATAAATAGGCCAAAAATAGAGGTTGTCTCCGATTTTTGCTCATATCTCCGTTATTTATGGACGGATTTTGCTGATTTTAAATAGGAAACTTTTCGAAAGCATGTCTGACAGAATTATTGAGGATTTGGATCCCGAAGATATCTTGGGTCTTCAGAAAATTGATTTCAACAGACAGACAGACGGACATGGCTAAATCGACTCCGCTATCTATAAGGATTCAGAATATATATACTTATAGGGTCGGAAAATTATATTGTGGAAATTACAAACGGAATGATAAATTTATATGTATATACCCTTCTCACGAAGGTGAAGGGTATAAAAAAAATGTTAGCTTTTAAATGAAAAAATTTCCAATGAAATTTTATTGGAGGTTATATATTTTTATTAGGTGTTATTGCATCGAAAGCTTCACTCGACAACAAATTCATTAAATTACCTACCTTCGGCTGAGCTCAATGGTTTTAAAAGCGTCTTCGCTCAGTAACGATTTTTTGCATTGCGCAAAAGTTGTCTCCTCTGGGGTGTTTAAAAAGTCGGCTAGGCTTAGTAAAGATTTCCTAAATTGCTGGCCGAAAGGATTTTCTGAAGTATTTCGAAACATATCCGCACTAAAAGAAATCTTTACTGGGCGAAGCCGTTTTTTTAAACATCCCAGAGGAGAAACCCTTTGCGCCACGCTGAAGGCCTGCAAAACAAGAAACCGTTACAGAACATAAGAATTTTGAGCTTGTTTGGAATTTATTTTACTTTTGTTGGGAATTATTTCAAATTTTTTTTTGTGACTAATAGTTTCATTGTTATAAAATTGACAATTATTGGGAGTAATTTCTTTTTCCATTTGGGAATTATTTCGCATTTTAAAGTACTTAATTTTTGTTGGTATTTATTCCATTGGGAGTTATTTCACGGTAGCATGATATCATACCAGTAGCCCAGGTAACTGGGCTATATTAATTATCTAGATCCATTTATGTTCAGATTTTTTGAATTTGGGCCACTGATTCCCCACCAAGTCAATACTCTTTATTACCGCCCATCCAGCGTTAATAGGTTAATAACTGACAGTGTCCAGTTATTAATAGTGGCATGACGATTGGAAGTCTTGATTGAATAATGTCTGTTAGTTTCGCAATGGACAAATAGGTGTGTAAATAGAGCTGATAAGAAATGTGTAGTACGATTTCGTTTTCAATTATCACCTAAAACTTTTTTTCAGTGTACGAGATTTTTTTATAACTTTTTAAACTACTAACCACCAACTACCACTCTTATAGTTCTACTTTTACTTGCAGGCTGACAATGAATTTTTTTATTTCCTTCGTTTTTTTTTTTTTTTTGCTCTCAAACTGCATCGTAGCAAATATTCGTTCGATGTCTTTTAATTTTTTACAATATTTTTTTTTTGTTTGGGGTTTCGTAGCGCCCTTTAGCATCATTGAACATGAGCTTTAAAACAACATGGTACGAGTACATACAATATGCAACCAGAAAGTACAGAAGTCAACAACTGGTGTTAGTGCCAATGTTGTTGTAATTTTATATTGTTTGTTGTTTGTTTGTTTGTTTGTTTTTTTTTTCCTTTTTGTCCTCTTCAATAATACGACAAATATACTTTTTGTCTTTTGGGTGGAAGTATAAAGGACGAGTTAGTAGTATGTGTGCTTCTGGGCATGTTATCTAAAATGGAATAACATGGCCAGTAGGTTTAAATTACAAAAGTTCATTCTTTGGTTTTTTTTTTCTGTGGATTTCAGATTCACTTTGTTGAAAGTCTAAACAACTGGAGAAAAAGATCCATAAGGTTTATTATGTAGAGTTAAGTAGTGCAAGTGTTGCTTTTGTTTTTCTTTTTAGTTACTTGTTGGGGAGTTCAGATCGTGAAGGCGGCTTGTGTCTTTTATCCAGTCGAGATTTAAGTGGACAAGTTACATGTTGGAACATGATTTTAGTGTTTTTTTTTTTTCAAGATTTAGTTTTTGTTTTCTTGTTTCATTAGAATTTGTAAGGTGGTGATAATTTTTTCGTATTTAGTTGATGATAAAAAAAAACTTTAGTTTACTTACAATTTACTATCATAATTATAAAGAAAATTAAAAGGTAGGGATTATTAACAATCAAAGGATCCTTTTAGTAGGAAGTGTCTTGGATGCTTAGAAATAACAGACATATGGAGCATATTCTCATAAATTTTCTTGAATATCTGTTGGATATATCAAACTTCAATATAAACAACATAATTTTTCAGTTGTGGTTACAAAACTGATGTAAAGACAAAAAAACATTGTTGATTAACAACAAATGAAAAATAAAATTTTGCGTGACACCAATAAAACATTATTCATACTTAAACTTAGCTAAATAACTCCAATAACAACTTTAATAAATAATAGATTACACTCTGTTGGCAAATATTATGTGGCACACTCTTGAACCTATTTCCTTCACAATGGCAGACATCAAGATAATTAGTGCTAAACATCAAAGCTATGGGAAACAACTTGAGAAACTCTAAAATAAAAATATTCCAAGTTTAAACGGTTTAAAGAATGAAAGGACTTTTTTAAAGACGACACATAACAACATATTGAAATAGTAGAAGAAGAAAAAAAACAACCCAAACTAGAAACCACCAATCGTTTTAATAGTTAAAAAAGCAAACCATGGAACAAACATTATTTATCACCATTGGATGGCAATGAGGCAATAAGCCACACATTTTCAACTATCATGACGTCGACAATGCTGATGATGATGGCTGAGAACGACAACGATGATGCCAAAGGTAAAGCGTAGAGTCTTAAAAAATAGTATGAGCGAACAAAAAAAAAAGGCTCAACTATTGCGTCTCATGTGGGTAGGTCTCATTTGTCGTCGTCTTCCACGTCATCATGGTTGCTGTTCTTGTTGTCGTTTTCATTAAAAGCCGACTTGAGTTGTAGGTTTTTTCGCTCTCTATCCTAAATTTAAACAATATGCGCCTTATTTTTCCAATAATGTTTCATGAGACCCCAAAAAAAGCAAAATACTGAAAGGCGGTCATTACCAATATTTTTATACAATATCTTAGTTAAACTTTAATTCATCCGGTTACCAAAAAAAAAACCTTAAAACAAATCTTGCTTAAAGTACCAGTAAGTACTAAGGTCTGCGATCAATCAAATTATTTTGACTGGAAAATTAACGCTAATAATATACATGTCTTCATTTTGGTGATCTAGTTATCCTAACACATAAAATATCAAATATCCATGCCGCTAAGATAATTCTCTATATTTGGTGGGAGCAAAAGAGTCATCTCTATTACGAGCTTCTGAAATTTTACCAGTTCATCACAGGGAACCTGTACCGAACGCAACTGATTCGTTTGAAGCGAGCGTTTTACGAAAAATGCCCGGAATATGCGTCCAGACTTGAAACCGTAATATTCCATCATGACAACGCTTGCCTATATGTTACAATACCTGTTAAAAAGTATTTAGAATGATGTGGTCCAGATCGTGCCCGTCCGAATACTATTTATTTCGGTCGATTCCGAACGCTCTCTCTGGGATACGCTTCACTTTGGAACGGATTATCCGATATTGGTTTCATTCGTTATTTGCCTCAAAAGATGAGCAGTTCTTTTGGCTCGAAATCTACAGTGGCTCAAAGCCAAACTCATACACTAGGAAATTTTTTATATATTTCTTAATTTCGGCTTATCTATTAGAGTTATATAAAAAGTGTGTTTGGTGAGGCTTGTAGCTTATGTAATTCTTTATTCAATTCAGTAAAACCATTTAAATAACACCGTAAATAAGAATTTACAAAAAAATCCTTTTAAAGCCAAACTCATACATTTAACGTGTATGCTAAAACAGTAACAATACCATAAAAATCAATACTTTGTATGGAATCCATTTTCTTGAATAAGAATTTATGGTCTCTTAGCCATACTTTCCACTAGTTTGCGGCAAACGGTGGGATTAATATTTTCCCATTCATCAGTAAGAACTCTTTTCAATTCCTATTTACAGGAAATGTGGTGTTGTATCTCTTTATTATCGAGGTGGGATCAATATTTTCCCATTCATCAGTAAGAACTCTTTTCAATTCCTATTTGGAGGAAATGTGGTGTTGTCTCTCTAGGTAGCTCCAAAGATTCTCGATGGAGTTGATGTCAGAGCTCTGGGCAGGTGTCTCCATTACATGAGAACAATTGTACAACAACCACGACCTGACATTGTAAGCTTTAAGCCAACTACAAGGTGGCGCAAAAGTAATCCTCCTATCAGAAAATGCTATAAATTTTGCGATTGGCCGCTAATGTCAGTTCTGTTTTGACATTTGTGTAGTAAACACATGCGAAATACATGCTAATAAACAATGTTACGCTACACTGCTCCAGAACGCGGAATATTGCTGACTATTTATTTGACCAATAATCGGCAAAATTTATAGCATTTTCTGATAGGAGGATTACTTTTGCGCCACCTGTTGTTTATAGTCGTTATCCTGGTAGAAGTAGTAATTGTTTGAAAGACTACGTTTTTGCTTTGGTAATGGCAATTCCAGTTTTAAAATTTCTAAATACATTTTTTGGTCCAATATGCCTTTGATGAAATGAAGAGAACCTGAACCAGCTGCCAAGAAAGACCCTTAAACCATCGCCGATCCATCACCATGCTTTAAAGTAGATTTAACATATTTTGGTAAGAGCTCCTCATTAGCCGTTCGCCATAAATATGGTTTTCCATTAGAGCCAAATATGTTTCAATTTTCTCTAGTCTATGAACATCAAATCTTTCCGAAAAGAAAAATAAAATAACTACTGAAATAAATAACTACTGAATAAATAAATAAAAAAGAAAAATCCTTTGATTTGTGTAATTTGGCAAACCTTTTTATTTATCTTGTTAAGAAAAAGGAATTTTTCTAGCCATTATACCATTCAAAGTCGCTCTATGAAGTTTATTCCGGATGGTTTGGGCGCAAGCTTTCTTTCCCGTAGTGGCTTCCGCAATAGACGTATGTTTGGAAGAGCATGCAAAGAAATCCTTTTTACACGCTCTGAAAATATTTCGCTCTTTAGCTTCAGAGAATATATTACTGTGTGCTTTTTTGGTTTTATTTTTTATTTGCTTTGAAGTCCTGTATCGTTTTAGAATGTATTGGATAGTAGAATGACTCCTTCCCAGAATTTTGGAAATTTCACGAAGAGATATTCTATCCCCCGAAAACTTTACAGCAAGCTTCCGGGTTTCTTCGGTTGTATGTCCGTTTTGTCTTCCAATTGGATATTTTTTTGATAAAACTTTATAATTTAATGAAAATATTTGATGGTTTTTAATTTTGGATCACTTTACATCCAAAGGCACATAGCAAATATATTCTATTCTTAAATAAGGTTCGCTGTACGAGTTTGGCTTTTATGTTTTTTAATAAGATATTTAATTAAACCGCCCATAATTTCTTACCTTCTAACATACTTCCTTTGTTTAAATACCCATCCGATAGATGACAATTTACCCAATAAACCCTCCATACATTGTTTTCGTGTATCATTATACCCTGCACCACCATAGTGGGGAGGGTATATTGGATTTGTGCAGATGTTTATAACGTCCAAAACGTCCACCTTAAAGTATACCGATCGACTCAGAATCACTTTCTGAGTCGATTAAACGATGTCCGTCCGTCTGGCTGGTTGGCTGTCCATGTAAACCTTGTGCGCAGAGTACAGGTCACAATTTTGAAGATATTTTCATAAAATTTGGCACATATAATTTTTTCGGTCCAAAAACCAAGCCTATTGAAACTGGCTAATGTCGGTCCATTATTTCACCTAGCCCCCAAATGTTCTCCCGAAATTAGACTTTATCCGTCATAAATGTTTAATTTATATAGCTATCTACACAAGTTTTTCTCCAAATAAGTTTTATATATTCGGACTTCATATCACCAAAGTTTATTATGATCGGTTCATAATTAGTCATAGCTCCCATATAAGACCTGCTTCCGATAATCACTTTAATGAGCATAAATCTCCTAAAAATGCTGGTATACACATAAAATTCAACATAAATAACTTCCATATAGACATTAATCACATGACCAAATTTCATGGTGATCGGTCCATAATTGGTCATAGCTCACATATAAGGCCCACACCGAAAATCGCTCACGAATATAAATTATTGAAATTTTGAAAGAAAAATTTACTTACGTTTTAATATTAAAAAATAAAAATTTTGGTGTACGAGTTTGACAAATTTTTCAAAATTAAAGCAAATATTTTAAAAAATCTCGCATTTTTAAGTCACAAACCAAGTACATGAATAAACGATCGCTCAAATTTGGATAGCTAGGACCAACAATGAGAAAGCCTGTAACGATAGAATTCGACGAATATAATCCCCAAGGGTCCAGGGGACCTGGTGGACCTGCAAAGACTTAGATAAGCCAAATTGAGAACCAGTTTCAGGAGCGTGATATCACCTGCAATAAGATGAAAATTATGTCCATTTATGAATTAAAAAGAGAAGAATACATAAGAATATGAAATTTAAAGAGCAGTATATAAATTTTCAGAAAATGTAACTTGTACAGGGAGTCATCGTTGATCGTGTAAATGAAAATAAAGTTTGATGAAGTTTTGCTCATACAAATATTAAACAAAGTTTAACTTACAACCGTCCTTGATTGTAGAGTTTAATTGAGCACCATTTCTAGATGGTAACCTGAGACTCTTTATGCTCGTATTTATTTGTTGGTGTTTTTTGTGCAGTTTATTTATTTTTTTTTTTCCTCAACCAAGTCTCTAGATGACAATCGCGTTACTATCGGTAATTAGCGATTGATTGATAATTAACAAGATACAATTTTGTAAGCGCTGATGTAGTAATAAGATAAGCATACCAACATCTCAGTCTCACTGGCTGTTTTTCGCAAAAAAAAAAACAACAAAAAACAAAGCTCTGCAGAAGACGTACCAAAAAAGTTACAGACTTATTAATTTATTTTCCATTGAATTGAACGTTGTGGCAATTTGGTATTGTACAAACATACAGACAGACAGACATGATGATGATAAGAAGAGAGGTCTTCTGGCATGGGATACATATTTGGTGCATATTCCTTTGAGACAATTTTTATGCATAATTGGTGGATAGATTTTTTATTTGTTTTATTTTATAAGATTTAGCTGTTTTTATTGCTGTTGTTTTTGTTGTGACTGGCATCAAAAACAATGTTGCTTGTTGGTGATGTTGCGTTGTTGGTTGGCTGCATTCGTCTCGAGGTTCGTGAACTTATCACGATCAGCAATAAATCATCTTTTACAAACAACGCGTTGCTGTCAACGATTTTACGCTTTACACCATTTATACCAGAGAGCTATGCAAACATGTAGACGACGACAATGATGATGACGATGACGATGACGACGACGACGACGATGAGGAGGTTGATGATGTTGTTGATGACGACGACCAAAAACTCCTCTCGCTGTGTAAAACCGTTAAATATACCTATACCAATATTAAAGATCTACAATACAGTATCTAAAAGTAACATTTCAGACCAGAACCCAACAAAAAAAAAAACAAAAAAAAAATTGGACAAACATACAACATGAGTTGATTGAAATGTTTCGTCGCATCTCAAGCCACCAATAATAACAAAAAAAAAATGGTAAACATGATGAAACTACCAAGTCTCCTCTCATGTATTCTCATCCCCCTTAAAACTGAACGTTGTCGTCATTATTATCGCTTATAAGAGATCACAAAACAACAGCTTCCAATTAATCCATGGCCAAAGAGTTGTCATGAACAATCTGTTCTCTTGTTTGATGTTGTTTATAATCCCAAACTTTGAAAGCCAAAGGCGTATATGAAATAAAATCTTATGCCAATTTTATTTAATAAAACACTTTATATTTTTTCCTTTTTCCAATTTATCATACATGCATTTATGCAAGTATGTTTGTGGGTATGTTTAAAAACTTTGTCGTATTATACGAATTCAATATCCAATATTCCAATATGTTTTTGTGTGGAGGGATGGATGGATGGGATGGTTGTATGTATGGAGTTGTTGTATCATCGTTAATCTTGTGTTTATTGTACATATTTGTCTGAAATACTTATGGTTGAGATTTTGGTGGCAGACCTTCATCCTTTTTTTCCTCGTTTTTTTTGGTTAATTATTCTTATCAGTGTCGATAATTAGTACCCTGAAAAAGTTTCAAGTAGCTTTGTTTAATTAACACTTGAAATTTCCTGGCATTTTATAGTGGTTGCTGCTAAAACTAAGTAGGCTGTTAGACATTTTGTGGATACATTTTTCAAGAAATTATTCAGTTTAAATTGTTTTGCTACTTAAATAATTTTAAGGATAATTTATGGCAAAAGTGATGCTACATGCAATTATTGTTTTTGCATTTGAAATTGAAAATAAGGTCTGTTCAATGGATAAAGGCTAAGTATTATAAATTATTACAAATTTATATAAAATTTACTTAAAGAAAACCAGAAAAAGCTTGACTTACAATTAATGCATTAAAAAATTCATTATTTTGTAGCCATCTTCAAGTCAAATATAAATCTAAACAGGAGGTCCGAGTTCAACTCACGTCTGGGGTAGAATTTTTTTATTTTTTTTTTATTTGTAATTACAATTAAATATATTTAATTAAATTACAATATAATTTAAATAAATGTAAATTAAGTATTTCTCTGATATTTTATTTTTGTCATATAGATTTCGTCAGAGTTATCGATTTTAGTAAAGTATGTTGGCTAACACTGAACACATATAAAAACAAGAAAGAAAGTATGGTCGGCCAAGCCCGACCATATAATACCCTACACTAAGTAAATGAACAACAACATTTTTCTTTCAAAATTTCAATAATTTATATTCGTGAGTGATATTCTGAAGTGGGCCGTATATGGGAGCTATGACAAATTACGGACCGATCACCATGAAATTTGGTCATGTGATTAATGTTTATATGAAAGTTATTTATGTTGAATTTCATGTGTATACCAACATTTTTAGGAGATTTATGCTTGGTAAAGCGATTATCGGAAGTAGGCCTTATATGGGAGCTATGACTAATTATGGACTGATCATGGTAAAATTTTGTGACATGAATTCCGTATATATAAAACTCATTTGGAGAAAAACTTGTGTAGATACCTATATAAATAAAACATTTATGACCGATAAAGTCCAATTTCGGGTGGACATTTGAATGGGGGCCCTCCCCACTATGGTGGTGTAGGGTATAAATATATTCGGTGTATGACTTAAAAATGCGGGATTTTAAAAACTTCTCAACCACTTCATTCTAAGTAAGTAGTTTTTAACAGGTATTACAACATGTGGCCGAGTGTTGTCATGATGTAATATTACAGAGTTATGTGTGGGCGCATTTTTTGAGTGTTTTTCGCTTCAAATGGATCAGTTGTGTTTGTTAGAGGTTCCCAGTGATGGTCTGGCCAGATTTCAGCAGCTCATAATAGATAGGACCCTTTTGGTCCCACCAAATACAGAGCATTACCTTTGCGCCATGGATATTTGGCGTTGATGTCGATGCGGCTGGTTGGCCGGGTTTCAAGTACGTTCTCTTACGCTTCCGGATATCGTAATCGATCCATTTTTCATCGCAAGTAATGATTTGGTGCAAAAATTATTTTTTATAGCATTCAAACGTCATTTCGGACATGCAAAATCGTCTTTCAAGATCTTTCATTCGTATGGTACCAAATTTCCCTGCTTTTGAATGAATCCTGCTGCTACACAGTGGTTTAGAAACGTTTTTTTTTTAATAATTCGGTATCTCGGGAACTATTTGAGATATTTTTACGAAATTTCACATGGTTGGAGTTGAAGTATTTTCGAGTTTATTGGAAGTTGTTCAGCTTCCTAGGTCTAATGGGGACCAGTTCGTTGCCTCTCAAAGTTGGTCACCGCAGGTCGCAAATGTTTTTTTTTTTTTTAAATCGCCAAAAATTCATTTAGAATATAAAAAGTGCATAAGAAGATCTACAAAAATATGCTTACATGTGTAGGTAATCTCTATTAGTTGAAGAGATATTTAGGTTTATTTATTTATTATTTTTTTAATTTTGCTCGATCTTTTTATGTTTTTTTTTTTTAATGTGGCGGACCTATGGAGGGTCGAATTTTTTTTCTAAAATATCATCTATATTTGCTGATAAAATTCTAAATAAAATAAAAAACACTTGCAAACAGTTATCTTGTCACTGTAAAAAGTTAAACGCATCCAAATTTGGAACATGTAAAAAGCGCCGTATTTTTTAAGTTTTTTCCCAAAAAGACACATGTATTTTTTCTTTTGTAGAAAAAAATTTTCTTCTGGACTATATACAATTTTTATATGATCCAGAAATAGAATTTAATGCAAAAGCGTGTAAAGTAAATTTTGGCTCACTTAAGCGGACACAACACCCCCCTATAACTATCCAAACATGAACAATTTAAAAAAAAAATTTTGAGTAAAAAATTCTTAAAAATCAAAGCACCGATCCTCGAAAAAGCTTTTTAAATTTCTACAAAGTTTTTTTATTGTCATACGGTAAATAACGTCACAGTAGGCACTTTTCTAAAAAACTCAGTTTTTGGAACATATTTTTCCCTGTCTAGGAATTTCGGTATTTGAAAATAAAAAGTGGCAAAAATTAGAATGTCGTTGATTTAAGGATAATTTATTATTTATTATTTCCAAATTTTATTATGATATTTTTAACCGTTAAAATTTTACATTAATTCAAATTTTATATTTTTCTTCATGGAAAATCACCATATTATAATTTTTTAAGTTTTTAAAGTAAATGACGTCCCAAAAAATTATAAAATTATTTAATTTTACTAAAATATCAATCTTCAAGTCCTAAGATTTTCAACAATAGCAAATACTTATATAAAATGGCTTTATTTACTCCTCAGAAGTTCCACAAACCTTGCCCCCTTTGGAAAATTTGTAAATTTTTTCATATATTTCATGCAATGATTTTCCAAGCTCTTGTTGAATTTGACATCAATCTTCATAGAGTAGCGCCTCAAATTAATGGTGTTCAACCGTTTTTGGCTGGCCTGGGCGATCTTGTCAAAATCACAACTTCTGAACCAAACAAACGATCTCTTGCAAGGTGGAATCGATGGAACACATTTCGTCATGAGCTAAAGTGTGCAATCGGTGTGTGGACCAATATTTACCGAGTTATAGCCACTTTTTTGTTTCAGTTAATTTTTATATGAAAAATCAATTTTTATAGCCACACATTATCATTTCAAATATGAATCTTGCATATTTATAAAGTACAATTGTAATATAATGAATAAAAATGACTTAAGAATATTTACATATTTTATTATTTAATAAAAAAATTAACTAAATTATTCACACGCAGCCATATATACATAAATACATACATATAATATTTATTATCACACTCTCCTTTCCAAAAACTAACATGTAAGAACGTTAATTAATCGAAACAGCAACCAACACCTTTTTAACATTTATTTAATTTTTTCACATTTAATAATATGTATATTGTAATAATAAAAAAAAATATTTGAGTTTCTTATTTAATAATTCCCCTCCATTATAATGACACAACATCAGCAGTTAATCTTGTGTTTTCACTTTTGCAAAACATACAAAATTATTTTAAGCCATTTATTTGTATGTTTGTTTGGTTATTTGTTTCGCTTTCATGTGTTGTTTTTGGTGAGTTAGTGAGTGCATTTATTTGTCCAGAAATATGGAGGGCCCATGTCATGGGAGACATGGTTTTTAATTAATTAACTCGCCTAAAATCAATTTATCAGAATTTATCATTCGCACCAGTGTCCTGTCACAAACGACTGCTTATTACACTCTCCAATTCACGTACTAGCACTCTCCTCGTTTATAAATACCTGGTTGGTCAATGTTAAATGGCTTTAAAAACTAAAAAAAAAAACAAAGTGTTGATCCTGCAACTAAGATAACAACTTCATTAACCAACAAATAATGAAAATGAAACCAACAACTGAAACATCAAAACATGGTTTTTTGAAAGAAATGAAGAAAGAAACATACAAGTATAATTTATACAAATGCAACACAAATGGGGTAGTCATTTGTGTTCACGTAAAGATCATCGTGCCTAACAAGGTGTTGCATCATGGTGTGTTAGTTATTTCAGATCCTTAAAAGATCGTTTTATGTTTAAGTTAATTAATTTATTTTCATTTTTGGGAACGTATTTGTAAATTAAGAATTAATCTGCAGATGGAAGCAAGCATAATAATTTTGTCCAATTAATTGCCCTAGAAGAAAGAAAATTGGTTGATTGGTTCCTTTGGATAACCGAGGGAAGTGTCACTTTGATATGACGATGATCTGACAGGTTACGGAACTAACCCAAACTATCGGTTTCTATGAATTGCAATAAACAATTTTAGGAAAATATTCACATAATGAAGAATTAACTTATTTTAAAATCCTTAATATTTTACCATTTCTACAAATCTTAATTTTGGTCTTCAGAACTAGTTTTGATTTCTGTTTTTAGTTTAAATCTGGTAATTGGACTTTACTTTATTCATTTAAAAACAAGTAAGAGAGTTATATTCGGTCTCTTATATACCCTTCACCAAATTATACTTTAAAATACAAATTTTAAATATTTTTAACTAAGCAAAATTAAATTTTTTTTTCAAAATTGTTTTTCAAAATTTAAAATTTTTTTTTTTTTTCAAAATTATTTTGTTAAATTTATTTATGAAGAAATTTAGTAAAAAATTTTTTTTTCGTAAAAAAAAATTCGGTTTAAAAAATATTTTTCCCGATTTTGACCCATTGTAGGTACAAATGACTATAGCCTTACATACATCGTTGCAAAGGACTTTGTCCCGGTTTTTTCCCTATATCTCCCACCCATTTGTGGGCCGATTTTCTCGATTTTAAATAGCGACCGAGCCGGAAGAATTCTCGATCAATTATGTTTGTAAGGTATTTGGGGGCTACGGAAGGTTGGTTTCAACATACAGACGGACGTGGCTATATCGACTTCGCTATCTATAACGATCCAGAATATATACACTTTGTGGGGTCGCAAACGAAAAATGTAGAAATTACAAACGGAATGACAAACTTATATATACCCTTGTCACTCATGGTGAAGGGTATAAAAAAGTGCCGCTGAAGCACACCGAAGCTTATGGTGAATGTGTTCCATTGGTTTCAACGTGCGAGACATGGTTTGTGCGGTTAGTAGTCTTGATATTGACACTGAAGACAAAGATCGCCCAGGCCAGACAAAAAAGTTTGAAAATCAAGAATTGGATGCATTACTCCATGAAGATTGTGGTCAAACTCCACAAGAGCTTACAAAATCATTGGGAGCTACTCAAGCTGCAATTTTAAGACGTTTGCGAGCAGCAGGATTCATCCAAAAGCAGGGAAATTGGTTACTATACGAATTGAAGCCGAGAGACCTTGAATGACAATTTAGCATGTCCAAAATGATGTTTGAACGCTATAAAAGAAAATCATTTTTGCACCGAAGCATTACTTGCGATAAAAAATGGATCCCTTACGATAACCCGAGGCGTAAGAGATCGTACGTGAAGCCCGGCCAATAAGCCGAAACCACACCAATGCCAAATATCCATGGCGCTATGTTAATGATCTGTATTTGGTGGGAGCAAAAGCATCCTATCTATGAGCTGCTGAAATCTGGTCAGACTATCACAGGGTACCTTTACTGAATGCAACTGATTAGTTTGAAGCGAGCATTTGCCGTAAAACTCCCAGAATATGCGGCAAGACATGAAATTGAAAAAAATTAATTTATTTTAAAGTTTATGTTTTTAAGTTTGTCATTCCGTTTGTAATTTCCACAATATAATTTTCCGACCCTATAAAGTATATATATTCTGGATCCTTATAGATAGCGGAGTCGATTAAGCCATGTCAGTCTGTCTGTCTGTCTGTTGAAATCAATTTTCTGAAGACCCCAAATAACTTCCAAACTTGATTCATACATCAATATATCAGAAATTCTTCCGGCTCGGTTGCTATTTAAAATCGAGAAAATCGGCCCACAAATGGCTGAGATATAAGGAAAAAATCGGGCCAACCTCGATTTTTGGCCTATTTTTGATCAATATCTGAATTACTAAGTCATTAATACAGACAATATGGATATCTAATGATTGATATTAGTCCATTGCAACGATCTATATAAGGCTATAGTAATTTGGACCTACAATGGGTCACAATCGGGAAAAATATTTTTTAACCCGAATTTTTTTTTACCAAATAAAATGTTTTGTCATAAATTTTTTTTTAAAGTAAATTTAAAAAATTAAAAAAAAAAAACTATTTCGAAAAAAATTGTTTGTAAACAATTTTGAAAAAAAATTATTATTTTTTAAATTTTGAAAAACAAAATAAAAATATTAAAAATTCTTATTTTAAAGTATAATTTCGTGAAGGGTATATAAGATTCGGCACAGCCGAATTTAGCTCTCTTAATTGTTAATTAAAATTTCATAAAATAAGTTTTGTTTTAAATTGAATATTCTATAAAATTAAAGGTTAAAAGGTAATGGTTACGCTAATTTGTATTATTTCGGTAATGGTATTTTAACGGTAACGGTATTTTGGCTTATTTCGGTAACGGTTTACAAGTGATAACGGTAATATCGGTCTAATTTAAATTTTTAATCAAATTTACATAATTGGTCAATTTACTCTTATCAGTCATATTGTCATAATGTCCTAATATATCACGACTCGGCTTAACCGACTCTTAGGCATTCGGAGTTGGTTGGATACGATAACACAATAAACATAGTATAGAAAGTAGTATTATTTTAGGCCATTTTTTGCTGAAAAGCAATAAAATCCATTATGTAATATTAGGACATTATGACAACATGACATGATAAGATACCTTGTGAATTGACCAAATAATTTCCCATTTTAACTTAGGATTTCACAAAGTGATATTGGTAACGGTATTTTCAAATATTTCGATAACCGTAATTTATGTTTGTGTCACAGAGAAAACAGTTTTGGTGGGGAATTTGTTGCTAATTGAAATATTTAGTTTTGAAAGAGGAAAAAATCTATGAATAATGGATTAACAACAAATTTGTTCATCTTAACGAATCTGCATATTGCAAGCTTAAGAAGAAAACTTATAAAGAAATTTTCAAAAATTCCCGACAAAATTTCCCGTGAATTCCCGGAAAAAATTTCCCAATTAAGAACCCTAAACATAACTAGATTACTCAACATAATAAGGGTACTCATTTAAACGCTTAAGTTTCCCATTTGTGTAAATGTGCAAATTTGCGCGACGTGTTTCATGAACCCACCTTTTCAATTTTGTGCAAGTTTACACAGAAAATTTATATTTGTTAAAAATGTCAAATAAAAATAAATTCAACAAAAGCTGCAAAAAAAGTTTTTCAAATTGTATAAATTTAAATTCTTAAAATGTTGAATGAAAGTTGAATCTTTGGAACAAACGATGATATACATAGTTTGGAAGATTTTGTTTATGTTCTAGCTGTTGGTTAATGTTTTCACATTGCCATTCAATCCAATCATTCTGTTCCAAAGATACACAATTTTCACATGCAGAAAATATTTATATTTTATTTGATTTTTATTTTTCATAAATAAAAGTAAACAAAAGCAGCTGATTAATCAAATGCACAATAAATTCAAGTTTGCGAGTCTAAATTGTAGCGCAAACTTATCGGAGTTGTGCAAATGAATTTCCATACATTTTTTGACATTTCATTTGCGAGAGTGTAAAAATGCACAGATTGCACAGTTTGCGAGGCATTTAAGCGTATACATGAGGACCCTTAATGTCTATTAAGTTTATTAGCTTTAAAAGTTAAAATTTATATGAAGAACATTTTGATGTAATTTAAGAATAAATCCCTTAATATATCTGTCCGTTAAATGGTGCTTGCGTTTATAATATGACACAAATTTAAGTTCTTAAAAAAAACAGGCCAATTTAAAATTCTAAACTAACAATAATAATGAACAAACCAAATTTTGTTGCTTTTTTTATTTATTCATTTTGCTTTAACAAATAAAACACCAGCTCTCTAACACTTGGTGGCACTTAATAAATTTATTCATTCTTATGTTTTCGTGTCGAATTCTGGCGATTTATTATGGTTTAGCCAGAATTTGACGTTTTTCCATTGGTTGACAGTTCACAAAAAACCGCAGGCGCACCATTACAAAAGAGCAGTCAGTGGCTTATACATACTTGCCACCACCGCACCAACATCATCAGTACCACTGCTACCCAACAGTTCTAGGAGACTGTCCAAGAGACTAGATACGCTAAAGTGACAATTGTCTTCACTTTAGTTTTCATGGGATGCATAAAGTAACCAATTGACTTCTCTCTGCACTACAAAGAGCACATACGTGTAAAATTACCCAAAATATATAAATTGGAGTCAACCAAGTGGTCAGACATTGGTGACAATTACCGTCTATAAGGGTTACATTGACTACTTGCTTAACTGCTGGGTATTTTACCTACTATTTGTTGGTAAGCAGGTGTTTATCTTGCAACAAACGAACACACACACACACACGCAAATACTTGCAGTTGCAATATGTTGCAGACAAAGTCTTAAGAATTTTTGTGCAAACATTGTACACTAGCGTAGACCAGAGTAGTTATTTTTTGAAGTACATTTATGTAGAAAAATTAAAAAAAAAAAAAAAAAGTAGATTACAATATGTTGCGCGCTATTGAGTTTTGTTCCTTAATGAAACAGCTGAATTAAGGATAAATGTAGAAAACTTACAAACACAGCTCTGCTCATAACTATTTCAACATGCAATTGTATTTGATGTGGTTGCATTCTAAGTGATAACAATTTGTAGATAAATATATTTTTCTTGTTGAAAATATTCTTTAGAAAAACAAATAGAAGAAATACTTATATACATAATTAAAAAGAAAGGAAATGTTTGAGTTTGTTGTAAAGTTAATTTTAGTAGTCAAAATAAACAGTTGTCCAAATATCGTTGAGGTTGTTTTTAAACAAATTGTTATATTTATTTGACATAAATAACTTTATGTGTGAAAATAAATTTCATATTAAATTTGCTGTAGTTTACTAATTTAAATATACTTTTCTTCTTTTTTATTTTTAGATTATTCAAATTCTATGAATTAGCAAATTGTGGTAAGTTTATGTTTGTTTCTTGGAATAAGTCTTAAAAAAAACAGTTTTTATGTATTATATTAAGGAAATTGTAAAGAGTGAGCCAAACAATGCTTATACTTGTATTAAGTTAAATTAAACCGTTCAATATCAAAATTCTCAAAAATAAGATACTATATTAAAATATTGTACAAATTCATTAAACATCAAAATATTGGCATATTATCTATCAATTTATCTACTTTTTCCAAAAATCCTCCCATTTAAGATTTTATAGTTGCTTCCGTTACCTTTTTGGATGAGGTGGTCTACTTACGCTTAAAATCGAACATGTCCTGGGATACCTTTCCTGTGTTCTTTAATTCTTTTTTTACAACAGCCCCAATACCTTTCCACAGGACGAAATTCTGGACAGTTTGTTATATTTGCCTCCCGTGGTATAAAATTGACATTATTGTTTGAATACCACTCATGGCATGATGCCAAATCGGGATCGAATATGAAGGCACTCTGTGCTGTTTTAAGAATGGAAAAGCCGTTATCGTAGACACTCCGTTATATATATATCTGTGTTTATCGTGACTGATGTCACAAATGATTGGCTTCTTTTGCCACAACTGCAAATAAATTGTCACACAAGAAACTTCTTGGGGAATTTTTTATGTTTTTTTGTCCGGTATTATTCTTGAACATTACCTTGTCCATTAGCCATATAAAAATGTTGACTCGTAAGTTGCAAAAAGCCTGCCAGGTTCATCATCAATCACACAACATGTGTATGTTTTTAAATTTTACTTAAATTTGTTCGTTCTTTTTTTTTTTGCTTCTATGTTGCCATTTGGAACTTTCTGAACTTTATTCGAATTCAAGCGAGCATTAGATTTGGCTCTACGCATAAAATAATCAGAGCATTTTCACATTGCGAGCTGATTTTCTGATAGAAGTGTTTGGTGCTCTCCGCAAGACTTGTTTGACTTCTTTTGCCTTACCAACACATATCTGTTAGACCTCCAGATTTTCTTTGAATGTTCAAGTCCTCCTTATACTGTTTAATGGCATTTGAAACAGTGTGACCATAGAATAAACGCATAGAACGGAAGGAGAGAGCAATAAAATGGAAAAAATTACTCTCTTTTCACACATATGGGTGATACAATAACAAAATACATCCAATACATTCTCATGAATTAGGTTTTTGAAAACAAACATAGGTTTTTGGCTTTCAGTTACCTATCTAGTTGTCATCTATAAGTGTGACGATGAACTTTTAAATCTTTTTTGAAAAGTTTTAATTATTTTTTTACGTACTGTTTTTTCAGTGACCATTTTGACCGAAATAACAGGTTTTGTAAATGAATTAGAGTTTCCAATTCGGTTTTAACTGAAACCGCAGTTTTTCAAGGCCTAAAACCGAAACCGACAATTATTCTTCGGTTTTCACTTTTAATCTATTTTCACTAGAAAAATTCAAAATTTAGAAATGAGAAACAAACTTTTTCATCCAATATCTCTAAATACAGATCGGTAAACATATCTTAAGATTTGTTTAAATTTGTTAAATTGTATTACAATAATTGCTTCAGATGATGTAGCAGGCTACCTTTCGCAGGCTAAATAATGCAAAATTTTTTTAACAAAGTCTTAGTTATTTTCAAATATCCGATAAAAGTATGGAGTACTATCTGACCGGTGCGCTTCGCCAATTCGATTGGAATAAAAAAATAGTACTATTAAGTCTCCCTTTGTAAATTAATGCTAAATCAGGAAAACATGCCTCTATTTTCATGTTTATTGATTCATTGTAATGTGAATTCTAGCTGATTCTAGACGTATTATTAGAATAAAAACAGTACCACAAAGACCCACATTTTGTATTCCTACTCAGCATCATGAATGTTTAATTTCATATTTCTGTGTCCATTTTATAGAAAATACAAAAGAAAGGTAAGACTATAATCACCTTTCGTGAATTCTAACTCATTCAGAATCATTTGTGCCTAATTTTAAGGTTTATTATTATTAAATATTCAAAAGTTTATTATTATAAAATATTCAAAAAGTACCTTTACAATAAATAAATAGTAACATTAATTATCCGTTTTGAATTCGCGTTTCTAGGTCCATCGTTATAAAATATTGAAAAAGTACTACTAGAGTTCAAAAAGTACCTGCAATTCCCTTTTTTATATTCTAACTCAGTCAGGATCATGTGTGTTTAATATCCTGCTTATAGGTTCAATATTATAGAAATTTTAATAATAGTTTATTGTACCTCAATATCATTATGCCCTCTATCCTCGATTCTTTCATTACTCAGAAGCATATCAGCCAACTATTATGTATATACAATAAGCAAAATAATTTATTATAATAAGAAGTACCATTAGAAGAAAAAGTAAAAATTTTCCAGTTTGAAATTTAAAAGTAATTTCCTGATTTTGGTTCAATATTATATAAAATTCATTTTGAAGAACGAAAAAGTACTAGTTTGGTTTAGTTCTCCATTTTTGGTATCATAATACAATTGAGCACCCTATTCTTGATAATTTCTTTACTGAAAAGCATATTAGCCAACTTTAATGTATATAAGCTGACTAATTTAATATATTAAAAAGGTACCATTAAAAGAAAACGTATCAATTTTCCTTTATCCTCGTAAAAACTCGTCAAATTTGAACTTTAAATTTGTTTAGCAGTTCCTATAGTTAATAATAGAGGTCTGCATCGAATAACTTTTTTACTGCACGTGTAATACTCGACTTCGAGTAAAGCCAATACACGTATTCTCTTTTAGAGCGCAAATAGTGAAGAGAAGTGTAAAGTCGTTTGTCGAATAACAACAAATATGTAGACACAATAAACGAGTTCCGATAAAAGTAAATACACGAAAAATAAGTACAATAAATAAAATGTAGTACAATTACTATGTGCACTTCATGTGGTACCACGAGTATTTGTGATGATTTCCAATATTATTCATATTGAAAAACATTCATATTTAAAATAAATGCTTAACTCTTTAAATGTGATTTGTTTATTAATATTATTTTTTTTTTGTTGTAAATAAAAGAAAAATATATTCATTTTTAAAGTGAGGTAAAATTTTTTTTGCTATTTTAAAAAAATACTTTATTATTTTAACATATTTTTTTATTATAAAGAAATATTTCAGAAACTATGTAAAACATAACATTATTTTATTAATTAGTAAAAAATATTAGATTTCATTTTTACTTATTATTATTTAATATTAGAGAATACCGTGAATTATAAAAATAACTTGTATTTGGCATCCCTAATAAAAAGAATTGAAATTCAGCATAACCGTTATTTTTTCTTTGTGAGACTGAACTGAACGTTGTACATGTGAGTACTTCGTTCAGTTTAGTTGTCGCAACGTACTCTACATGAAAGATCTCTGTACTTTCAAATAAGAAATAAAGTGGTACATGCATTTGCAAGCACCGAACATAGTCGAATAACAACAAATAGTTTCTCGATGATTTTGTTGTACTCAAAAAAAAGTACTCTTTTTTAGCGACACTTCGAATAAGAGTATTTGTTTCGCAAGTGCACGTGTACTACGCACATACAAATAGTGTTGTGCAGACCTCTAGTTAATAAATTATCACAAAACCGAACCGAAATCGCGGTTTTTAAATTCATCGGTTTTTTGGAAACTCTAAAATGAATGATTTATAAAAGATAATATCAGACAGTTTTTAAAAAAAAATAAATAATAATTTGTTGGAGTTTTTTTTTTATATTTCACTCTTTATATCACTTTTGCGCAATGTTTCCTAAGCTTTTTGATACCATGTTGTTCTTATACTATAATCAAGGTTGGATACCCGTACCCCTAAAATAACCACTCGGATGGACTATTGTATTGGACGAAATAACTTCAATTACCGTTACCGCTAAAAATACGCCGATTCACAACAACTTATTTTTGGGTCGTAGAATCCAGTGTTATACGCCGTTTTAAAATATCAGGTCAAAATCGGAGGATTCTATCTCACAACTACTCACCTGATTTTATTTAATAAACTATTTTATGTATTTAAGTGGAATTATTGGTTGTTCAAAACAATACTTGAAATTGCAAATTTTTTATTAAATATTGAATATTAATGCTTCCACATAACGGCTTAAAATGAACCATACGTAATTATTATATGAATGGAGGTATTGGACGTCCAAATAGAAATATCCTAGCAATTCCCAGCTTTTATTAACACCAATTAGTTTAAAAATACGATTTTTAATACATATATGTAGTTCAATAATAGAATTTATACACACAGTTATTGTGCGACCCCTGGAGTTCAGTAGAATAATGAATATTTTTAAACACATGGTTTGTGACTATACTAAATGAATTGCAGCTAAATAAAGTATTGTACAGTTGTTGTTATTTTGTTTACAGCCAGGTGGCGCCTTTGTCATTTAGTTTATAAAGGGGTTCACAGTGCCTGGTAAGTATATACGGTCACCTAAAATATTTGGGACATAATAAAAATAATAAATGGGGGGTATATTAATTTTGTCATTTAGTTTGTAACATATCGAAATATTGGTCGCATAAGCAAATTGTATATAAATTCTGGGTACTTATAAAATTCTAAGGCGATCTATCTAACCGTCCATCTGCTGTTGGCACGATGGGGCATCGAAAATTCTTGGTATTGAAAATGGGCAAAATCGGTCAAGTAGAACCAGGGTTGATATTTTTCAAAAATTGTTTGTCATCTTCTTTTTTCGATATCCAACCAAAATTTTACAGATAATATATACTTTTGGATTTTGTGACGATTAGTCCATAATGAAACATAAGATCCCCTTTCGAGTAAAACTAATGAAACCTTCAAACAAGTTTCGAAAGTCTGTTTAAAAAAACACTTCAAAAAAATGTATTACAACTTAATATAGTGTGGATAATTGAATAGTGGGAGCTTAACTTATTTATATAAAAAATAAATATTTTGTTAATAAGCATAGAATATGTAGATATTGAAATATAAAAACAAGCTAGAACTAAAAATGCGAAAAAAAGTAATCAGCTGTTTGACTGACTCCACCTTGTATGAATTCGCCTTGGATAATGTCCCAATTGTGTGTCGTAAAATGTCGTGTAAAGAGGCTTTAAAATAGCACAGTAAAAAATTTGTTTTTAAACAACAAAATTATAATTGTTTTGATTAAAACAGAATTTATAAAAATCATTAATATTTATTTTATAAAAAAAATTTCCATATTGACAAATTATTCAAATAACGCGTCATCGGTCACATCTATGGCAAAATCTATGCATAAACAAATCTATGGTAAAATTATTTTAGTATTCTGAAACAGATATTAATCTGTTTCAGAATAATAAAATGATCATATTGCAGCGATCATTTTATTATTCTAAAACAGATATTAATATGTTTCATATTGCAGGGAAAAATATTAAATATAGTTTTTCGGTTCTAGCAACAGAATATCAGTGGATAAAGAAGAATTTCGGTTGAAGCAACCAAACTTTTGTTTCCACTTCTAATATTTTGTAGCCACAACTGTAGAATTCGGTCACTAAAGCAGAATCATTAGATCAAATTCGGTTGCTATTACTGTAATCTGTTTTCTCTGTGTAGTAAATATTTATTTTATAAAACAAAATGACAAACGTTAAATTAAATGTATTAAAATATCAAACATATTTCTTAGGACCTAATTTTATAAAATATATTAAGTTTATTTAATTAAGAGCACATTTTCAAAATTATTACATTTTTTCCATTCCATTCTGTATTTATGAGCTCATTTTATAAATCTAAATATTTTAAAATGTAGAACATTTTTTCCATACAAATTTTGTTTAACGTTTGTCGTTTCGTTTTATAAAATTATGCCCATGTGCATATTTTTCCACATATGTAGTAATTTTATATTTTAAATAAGCATTTCAACGGCTCACAGCCAACTAAAATGATTACCAGCATTTTAAAAATCTGAAACCCCAAAACTTTATAAACCAACCGAATCATATTTAGTGCGCAATAAGAAATTTGTTTTGATTTCTTTTCGTTTTAACGAATCTTAAATTCTTATCATAAGTTGCTTATCTTTAAAAAGTAGAGTAAATAATTATGAAAATTAAGAAATAAATATTATGACGTTGCACACGAATTTTGTTACGTTGCAGTTTGTATATTTATATACAATACAAAAAAATATATATTCAATCACAGACTGCAAAAGAAAACAAGACTTGAAAAATTTTCGTGTTTTTCTTTTAGCTGAAAATATTGGAAAACATTGAATTATATCTATTACATATCTGTGTATAAGAGTAAAATCTGCTATCAGCTTACAACGATATAGTTTACAACGATAGATTTTGCACACGGCTCAAACTTAAAATACTGTTAATGGTTTCGTGTGCATATCATAGGTACGTAGTGTAGTGTGGTGTGGTGTAGTGTGCCTACTTCTCAGCTTAACATTTGTAGAAATCTTTTCTAAAGTGGTAGAATGCTGAAAAGTGGTCAACAATAAACATATCTATAAAACCACAAACATTCCAAAGAAAATCATCAGTCAGTACTAAAAGTTGCTTAAACAACAACATCTGAAATCTATTTTTCTTGTAAAAAAACCTAAAAACAAACTATCAAACAAAATGCCTTGCCCCTGCGGAACTGGTAAGTTTTAAAACTTAAACAAATAAATAATAAAATATTTTACTTTATGAAATATATATTTTCTTTTAACCAATTAGGTTGCAAATGCACTTCCCAAAACCAAACTGGCAATTGCGGTTGCGGTGCCTCTTGCAAATGCGGATCCAGCAAGTAAAGTGATTTGCTGCTGCCCCAGAATGTATTTAATAGAGACTTTAGTTTACCAAACATTTCTTCCTACATATCAAATGTATTAAATTAATTTAAGAAAGATTTATTTATTTGGCTTTTATATTTTATGTCAAATAAATGAAATAATTAAAAAAAAAAAAACATTAAAAACTAATTTAGTGGTTTTATTTCAAAAATATATTTATTATATGAGCTATTTAAAAATTAATATTATAGCTATTTAAATATGGAAAACTATGTTAAATAAACGTCATATTATTAATACTTAAATACACTTATGGTCATACAAATAATTTTCCATTTATTTACAAATATTAATGGAATTGCTGTCAAATTCATAACCTTTATTAACAGGGCATATATAACATTTTGAAAATATGCCAAAAGCATTGATATGCATATTAGAATTCAAGGAATTCACAACGTTTTGAATCGTAAGAAATTACTTCAATACTATGGAGAAATGCTATGAAGAAAGAAGGTTTTAATCAAAGTATATACAACAGTACCTAACTATAAACTTGTGAATCGTTTTAATTTTCTTCAGACAATTTATGGTTAAAATTTCGAGACTTTTGAGATGTTTAAATCTCTTACAAGGGTGTTGAATTCACACCGCAACCGTATAGTTATGTGAGAGAGTAATATTGAACAGTAGAGAGTCGGACTACTTGTTATACTTTGGTTTGAATCTTGATATTTTTCCACATTACTAATTTATTACCTTTAATTGTTTCCTTTTATAAAATGACCCCCTTGTATTGAAAATATTCAAGTTTCAAACATTTTACCCAGTATTCTTCATACAAATTTGTGCTTTTATAAAATGAGGCCCCAAAATTAAAATACCCCCAAAATTTATAAACAATATGTTGCTTTCTTAATCATGAATTTAATTTTGATTTTAATTTTACTGATCTGGTTGATACAAGCAACAATTTTTTTATTGTAATTTTTTTTTAAATTTCCAAAATTTTAAGCTATTTTTTGATAAACATATATTTTTACCGCAATTTTATTTTTATTGCTCTTTTAAATACTTTCCCCCATATTCATAAAAAAGGTTAAAATTTAAACAATAGCGGTATGTTGAGTACTTGGCCTGGTAATGTAGTAAAAGAGCACAATATCAAAAAACTAAGGGCCTCATTTTATAAAACGCAACGTTTGGAAGCGTAAGCAATTTGTATGAAGAATACTGGGAAAAGGGTTTGAAACTTGAATATTTTCCATACAAAGGGCCTCATTTTATAAAACGAAACGTTTGGAAGCGTAAGCAATTTGTATGAAGAATACTGGGAAAAGGGTTTGAAACATGAATATTTTCCATAGAATTTTATTTTAACGTTTGTCGTTTCGTTTTACAAAATTAGACCCAAAATTTTATTAACGTTTGCCGTTTCGTTTTATAAAATTAGACCCTAAAAACAAAATATATAGAAATTGAAATGTTTGTCAATAAATAGCTTTTCTGCTTTTTTACTAGTCCAACTACTCTACATTCTGAATACCGCTAATATTTTAAATCAAATTTCCATTTGATTTTAAAACGTTGTTTAAGGCCCTAATTTTATAAAACGAAACGTTTGGAAGTGTAAGCAATTTGTATGAAGAATACTGGCAAAAGGGTTTGAAACTTGAATATTTTCTATAGAATTTTATTTTAACGTTTGTCGTTTCGTTTTATAAAATTAGACCCTAAATTTAAAAATTGTTTATGAATAAGGCTTTTTGAATTTAATATTGTTTTTATGTTTAGGAAATAAAAAGTGAAGAGATTACTTTCAAACGCGTTTTTTTCTTTATTCATATCAATTTGATACATTGCGACTAGTCTCAATTGTGAATGATTGCGACTAACGGAGGGTTAAACAATATTTCAAAAATAATAAAGGGCCTCATTGTATAAAACAAAATGTTTGGAGAGGTAAGCAATTTCTATGATAAATAAACATTTAAAAGTTTGTCGCTATGTTTTATAAAATGTGGCCATAAGTTTCCTTTAACAAAAATGTATTTGTTAAGGTATCAATACAATTAATTTTATAAACAAAAAATTATTGACATATAAAATAAAGTTCTTTTCACTGCCATTGAATTTTTTTCAAAACTGATTTTGATGACATTATTCTTAAAAAATCGTTTTAAAATGTAAACATTTTGAAAGAGAATACTAGGAAAAGTTTTTGGATAAAAGTAATCATTTTGTGTATTTAATGTGAATCAGTTAGCGCCAAGAAAAAATATTTTGAAATTAAAACAAAAAAAATTGTAACGGATTTAATGGAATTTTGGTCGTAAAGTGGAAATGTTCGTTCCACATATTCGTGTTCATAAACTATATATCAATGAACGGAACATGAATAATGATTTATAACTTTTTATAACAAAAATGCACTTACCAAGCCTAATATATATCCCAATATAAAATTTAAAAAATCAGTTTTACACTTAAAAAGACTTCGACACAATTCTTGCACAGTATCAAAATAAAACTGTAAATTTTCAAAGGAATTAAAAAAAATAAATGGCACCCATTCTATTTTTCGTTATTTAGTTATTCAATAATAAATTATATAATTATAAATGGAAAAGACAAACGTTTTGAAAAAATTTTATGAAAAATGTTCAAGTTTTAAAACTTTTCCCAGTTTTTTTCTTTAACTTTTTAGGGCATACTTTTATAAAACGAAACGTTTGAAAGCGTAAGCAATTTGTATGAAGAATACTGGGAAAAGGGTTTGAAACTTTAAGGGCCTCATTTTGTAAAACGAAGCATTCAGAAACGTAAGCAATTTGTATTAAGAATACTGGGAGAAAGGTTTTGAACTTGAATTTTTTCCATACAATCTTTGTTTAACGTTTGTCGTTTCGTTTTATAAAATGAGTCCTTAATATTTTCCATAGAAACGTTTGTCGTTTCGTTTTATAAAATTAGGTCCTTAGGTTTAAAAACATTTCGTTTTATAAAATGTGGCCCTTAATAAATATATATGTTTGAATAAAACCACTAAATTAGTTTTTGAATATTTTTTTTTTTACTTATTTCATTTTTTAAAAAGAAAATATTAAAGCCAAATTAATATATTTTACTTAAATTAATTTAATGCATTTGATATGTACAAAGAATTGTTAAACTAAACTAAAATATTAATTAAATACAATCTGGCGCAACAGCTAAGCTCTTTACTTGCAGTTTCCGCATTTGCATGAGGTGCCGCAACTGCATTTGCCAGTTTGGGTTTGGGAAGTGCATTTGCAACCTAATTTGGAGAAGAAAAAAAACAATATTTTGTTAATAAAAATGTTGTATTATCCTTTATTTTATGTTGTAAAACTTACCAGATCCACAGGGGCAAGGCATTTTGTATGATAGTTTGTTGTTTAGTTTTGTTACAAGAGAAAAAAACTTCAGATGTTGTTGTTGTTTAAGCAACGTTTAGTACTGACTGATGATTTTGCTTCGAATGTTTGTGATTTTATAGATATGTTTATTGTTGAACACTTTCCAGCTCACTATTAAATTAATTCTTAAAATTTAAAGCTGAGTAGTGAGGTGTGCATTAGTCATACAACTACGCTTAAAAAGGCATACTTACTACACCAATTCTAATGTTAATGCTAATAAAAGCACACGAACCCTGTTTGTTAGCGCTGTGTCGTGTGCAAAATCTGGTTTAAACTAAAAGGTTGTAAGATAATCAATGATTTTATTTCTAAAATATTTTTCTTAATAAAGAATATTTTTAAGAAAATTCTGAAAGCTTTACAAGTCATGTTTTCTTACAAATATGTAGATATATTGAATATTTTCTATTTACAAACTTACAAACTAAAACGTCATAAAATTCAAATGCAACGTCATAATTTGTTTTTAAATTGTTTATAATTATTTAATCTAATATGTTTATTGTTGTTAATGATAAGCAATGATAACAATTAAAGATTCGTTAAAACGAAGAGAAGGCTAAAGAAAATTGTTACTGCGCACTATATTCGATTCGGGTTGTTTATTAACTTTTGGGGTTTCAGCTTTTATAAATATGTTCAACCGTTTTAGTTAGCTGTCAGCAGTTAAAATGCTTATTAAGAAATTAAATAATATATATGCGGAGTAATATAAAAATATATTGCAGCTAATCCCATTATTTGTATAAATAATACTGGGAAGTGTTTTGAGACTTGGATATGTTCCATACAAATTTTTTCATACATTTGTGGTTTCGTTTAATAAAATGGGGCCCTAATCACTCCCAATGCCTTATGTTAGATTTTTTAATAATTTGTATCGAAAAATTTTTTAAGGGTCTTATTTTATAAAACGAAACGACAAACGTTAAAATAAAATTCTATGGCAAATATTAAAGTTTTAAACCCTTTTGCCAGTATTTTTCATAGAAATTTCTTACGCTTCCAAACGTTTCGTTTTACAAAATGAGGCTCTAAGTGAGATAAAGGGCCTCATTTTAAAAAATGTTTTTTTTTTTTTTTTTGAAAAACTTCAAGCTTAAAACCATTTTCCCAGTATTCTTCATACAAATAGCTTACGTTTCTAAACGCTTCGTTTTATAAAATGAGGCCCTTAGTATTATTCTTACAAACGTTTCGTTTTATAAAATATATCAACAGTTTAATTATTTAAGAGTACACTTTCACATTTTCAAAATTATTATATTTTTATATTTTTTTCCATTCGGTATTTATGAGCTCATTTTATAAATCTAAACATTTTAAAATGTTGGAAATTAGTATGAAAAATACTAGAAAAATGGTTTGAAACTTGAAATTTTTCCATACAAATTTTGTTTAACGTTTGTCGTTTCGTTTTATAAAATGATGCCCTTCTGCATATTCCTCCGCATATGGATTAATTGCATATTTTAACAAGCATTTCAACTGCTGACAGCCAACTAAAATGATTACAAGCATTTTAAAAAGCTGAAACCCCAAAACTTTATAAACCAACCGAATCATATTTAGTGCGCAATAAGAAATTTGTTTTGATTTCTTTTCGTTTTAACGAATCTTAAATCCTTATCATAAGTTGCTTATCTTTAAAAAGTAGAGTAAACAATTATGAAAAATAAGAAATAAATATTATGACGTTGCACACGAATTTTGTTACGTTGCAGTTTGTATGTTTATATACAATACAAAAAAATATATATTCAATCACAGACTGCAAAAGAAAACAAGACTTGAACATTTTTAATTTTTTTCATTTAGCTGAAAATTTTGGAAAACATTAAAATTATATGTATTACATACATATCTATGTGTAAGAGTAAAATCGATAGATTTTGCACACGACTCAACCTAAAAATACTATTAATGGTTTCGTGTGCATATCACAGGTACGTAGTGTAGTGTGGTGTGGTGTAGTGTGCCTACTTCAGTAACGTTTCGTAAATGCACATCTCACTACTCAGCTTAAGATTTGTAGAAATCTTTTCTAAAGTGGTAGAATGCTGAAAAGTGGTCAACAATAAACATATCTATAAAACCACAAACATTCGAAAGAAAATCATCAGTCAGTACTAAAAGTTGCTTAAACAACAACATCTGAAATCTATTTTTCTTGTAAAAAAACAAAAAAAAAAAAAAACTATCAAACAAAATGCCTTGCCCCTGCGGAACTGGTAAGTTTTAAAACTTAAACAAATATATAATAAAATATTTTGCTTTATGAAATATATATTTTCTTTTAACCAATTAGGTTGCAAATGCACTTCCCAAAACCAAACTGGCAATTGCGGTTGCGGTGCCTCTTGCAAATGCGGATCCAGCAAGTAAAGTTATTAGCTGCTGCCCCAGAATGTATTTAATAGAGACTTTAGTTTACCAAACACTTCTTCCTACATATCAAATGTATTAAAGTAATTTAAGAAAGATTTATTTATTTGGCTTTAATATTTTTTGTCAAATAAATGAAATAATTTAAAAAAAAAAACATTAAAAACTAATTTAGTGGTTTTATTTCAAAAATATATTTATTATATGAGCTATTAAAAAAATTAAAAAGCCGTCATATAAATGTGAGTAAAATCATAATATTGTTTGGAAAACTATGAGAACTTATTATAGCTACTTAAATATAGAAAACAATGTAAAATAAACGGCATATTATTAATACTTAAATACACTTATGGTCATACAAATAATTTTCCATTTATTTACAAATATTAATGGAATTGCTGTAAAATTCACAATGGTTATTAACAGGGCATATATGCACAACATTTTGAAAATATGCCAAAAAAAAAAATGCATTGATATGCATATTACAATTCAAAGGCCTCATTCTATAAAACTAAACGACAAACTTTTAAAAAATGTGTGGGCTTATTTTATAAATCACAACGTTTTGAAACGTAAGAAATTACTTCAATACTATGAAGAATGAAGGTTTGAATCAAGGTATATACAACAGTACCTAACTATAAACATGTGTATCTTTTTCATTTTCCTCAGACACACAGAGTTCTATAAAAAGGATTAAATTTTTTATTCGACAATTTATGGTTAAAATTTCGAGACTTTTGAGATGTTTAAATCTCTCACAAGGGTGTTGAATTCACACCGCAACCGTATAGTTATGTGAGAGAGTAATATTGAAAAATAGAGAGTCGGACTACTTGTTATACTTTGGTTCAAGGCATATTTAACCATTTTCAAGGCATATGTACTCATGTTGTACTTTTTGAAATGTCAAAAACGTGTTTACAAAAATTTTTAAATTTGTTATAAGAGTAAAAAGATTATTTTATATTTATAAAAATGATTTTTAGTTACCGCTTTATGTGCGTAAAATATTTGAAAGTGCTAAAAGAAACTATTTTATTTTAAAAAGTGCGTTTTTGTGCATTTATTTTTTGGCAGTTTAGAAGGTTTTACAGACTGTTGTTATTGTATTGTTGTAGTTACGCTGGCACCTGGTTAATGCATCTTGCTTTGATTCTTGAATCTTGATTATTTTCCATATAACTTATTTATAAGCTTGTATCCTTTCCTTTTATAAAATGATTCCTTGGTATTGAAAATATACAAGTTTCAAACATTTTGCCCAGTATTCTTCATACAAATTTCTTACGTTACAAAAGGGCCTCATTTTATAAAACGCAACGACAAACGTTAAACAAATTTTGTATGGAAAAAATTCAAGTTTAACAAGTTTTTCTCAGTATTCTTCATACAAATTGCTTACGTTTCTGAACGCTTCGTTTTATAAAATGAGGCCCTTATTATAAACATTTTTAACAACTCAAAACATTTCGAGCAATTTGTATATGTGTATATGACAACGATAATAAGGGTCTTATAAAGTAAGGCTATATATTTAGGGCCTCATTAGTCAATATTTACATACTATGGACCTCATTATATAAAACGCAATGACAAACTTTAAACAAATTTTGTATGCAAAAAAACTCAAGTATTAGGCCTTTTTCATAGTATTCTACATACAAATTGCTTACGTTTTCTGAACGCTTCATTTTATAAAATGATGCCTTAAAATTCAATTACCCCCAAAACAATTGGTCAATTCACATCATGTCGTTGCTTTTCAAGCAAAAAATGTCCTAAAATAATAATACTTTCCATGCTATGTTTATTGTGTTATCGTAACCAACCAGCAGAGACCAACGCCGAATGCCTAAGTGTCGGTTAAGACGAGCCGCAATATGACAATATGACTGATAAGAGACGTTGTGAATTGACCAAATATGTTGTTTTCTTAATCATGAAATTAATTTTGATTTTTATTAAACCCTCGCAACTGATCTAATTTATACAAGCAACAATTTTTTGATTGTAAATTTTTTTTAAATTCCCAAAATTTTAAGCTATTTTTTGATAAACATTTGTTTTAACAGCAATTTTTGTTTCATTGCACTTTTAAATCCTTTGAATTTAATATTGTTTTTATGTTTCGGAAATAAAAAGTAAATAGATTATTTTCAGACGCGGTTTTTTCTTTATTCATATTAATTAGATACATTGCGAATAGTCTCAATTGTAAATGATTGCGACTAACGCAGCGTTAAACAATATTTCAAAAATAAGAAAGGGCCTCATTGTATAAATCAAAATGTTTGGAGAGGTATTTATCATTCAAATTGATAAATACACAATTCAAAAGTTTTATAAAATGAGGCTCTAAGTTTCCTTTAATAAAAATGTATTTGTTAAGGTATCAATACAATTAATTGTATTGTAAAAATATTTTTGAACATTGATAAAGTTTTTTTCACTGCCATTGAATTTTGTGTTCAAAACTGATTTTGATGACATTATTCATAAAAAAATCGTTTTAAAATGTAAAAATGTTGTTAAAAATTTGCACAACATTTTTTTTTAAGTTTGACATTTCGTTTTATAATATTAGACCCTTAATAAATTATATAATTATAAAAGAAAACGAAAAACGTTTTTAAAAAATTTTATGAAAAAAAAATCAAATTTAAAACATTTCCCAGTTTGTTTCTTTAACTGTTTAGGGCCTCATTGGAAGCGTAAGCTATTTGTATGAAGAATACTGGGAAAAGGGTTTGAAACTTTAATATTTTCCATAGCATTTTATTTTAACGTTTGTCGTTTCGTTTTATAAAATTAGGTCCTTAGGATTAAAAACATTTCGTTTTATCAATAGACCCTTAATAAATATATATGTTTGAATAAAACCACTAAATTAGTTTTTGAATATTTTTTTTTACTTATTTCATTTTTTAAAAACAAAATATTAAAGCCAAATTAATATATTTTACTTAAAAATTATTTAATGCATTTGATATGTACAAAGAATTGTTAAACTAAACTAAAATATTAATTAAATACAATCTGGCGCAACAGCTAAGCTCTTTACTTGCAGTTTCCGCATTTGCATGAGGTGCCGCAACTGCATTTGCCAGTTTGGGTTTGGGAAGTGCATTTGCAACCTAATTTGGAGATGAAGAAAAAACAATATTTTGTTAATAAAAATGTTGTATTATCCTTTATTTTATGTTGTAAAACTTACCAGATCCACAGGGGCAAGGCATTTTGTATGATAGTTTGTTGTTTAGTTTTGTTACAAGAGAAATAAACTTCAGATGTTGTTGTTTAAGCAACGTTTAGTACTGACTGATGATTTTGCTTCGAATGTTTGTGATTTTATAGATATGTTTAGTGTTGACCACTTTCCAGCTCACTATTAAAATAATTCTTAAAATTTAAAGCTGAGTAGTGAAGTGTGCATTAGTCATACAACTACGCTTAAAAAGGCATACTTACTACACCAATTCTAATGTTAATGCTAATAAAAGCACACGAACCCTGTTTTTTAGCGCTATGTCGTGTGCAAAATCTGGTTTAAACTAAAAGGTTGTAAGATAATCAATAATTTTATTTCTAAAATATTTTTCTTAATAAAGAATATTTTTAAGAAAAATCTGAAAACTTTACATACCAGTCATGTTTTCTTATAAATATGTAGATATATTGAATATTTTCTATTTACAAACAAAAACGTAAACGCAACGTCATAATATGTTTTTAAATTGTTTATAATTATTTAATCTAATCTGTTTATAGTTGTTAATGATAAGCAATAATAACAATTAAAGATTCGTTAAAACGAAGAGAAGGCTAAAGAAAATTGTTACTGCGCACTAAATTCGATTTGGGTTGTTTATTAACTTTTGGGGTTTCAGCTTTTATAAATATATTCAACCGTTTTAGTTAGCTGTCAGCAGTTAAAATGCTTATTAAGAAATTTAACAATATATATGCGGAGTAATATAAAAATATATTTGGTCAATTTGGTCAAAATATATTTGGTCAATGTCATATTGTCATAATGTCCTAATATTTCACAATGGTTTTTATTGATTTTCAAGCAAAAACTGTCTTAAAATATGCTATGTTTATTGTGTTATCGTAACGAACCAGCAGAGACCAACGCCGAATGCCTAAGAGTCGGTTAAGCCGAGCCGCCGAGTCGTGATATATTAGGACATTATGACAATATGACTGATAAGAGACCTTGTGAATTGACCAATTGAAACTAATCCCATTATTTTGTATATATGATGCTGGGAAGTGTTTTGAGACTTGGATATTTTCCATACCCAATTTGTCGTATGTTTGTGGTCCCCCTGTATTTTCCCCTGTCTTTTCATATAAAATTTTTAGATTTTTCCATAATTTGTATGGAAATATTTATAAAACGAAGCGTTCAGAAACGTAAGCAATTTGCATGAAGAATACTGAGAAAAAGCTTTGAACTTGAATTTTTTCCATACACACGTTAAACAAATTTTGTGAAATTGACAGGCATTTGTAGGCCGATTTTCTCGATTTAAAAGGTTCTAATTTTATAAAACTACAAACGTTAAAATTTCTATTGAAAATATTCAAGTTTTAAATCCTTTGAAAAGAATTATTTGACACCATATAATTAAGGTTTGTTCCTATTTATCTTTATTCCTACAGCTTTGTTTTAATAATAATTAATTTTTTCGCATATTTATGCTTAAGATAAATAAATTAACATTCGTACTAAGATGAATAATAAAAAACTTAATATTTGTTAGTGTGTGTCTTCATTGAAATTAAATGCTTTACAATATTTTTGTTTTGAAAACAATTAACTGTAGATAGTATGTAGATATTCGAAACATTTATCTCTGCATATTATTTTCGATTTTTTAAGAACATGTATCAACTGCTGACAGCCTACTAAAATGGTTCCATACAATTTAGAAAGCTGAGACCACAAAAGTTATAAACGAGACGAGACAATTTTGGTGTGCATAGTATTTTCTTTAGTCTTCTCTTCGTTTTAACGAATCTTTATCATAATAAGCTTATCATCTACAATACTTAATAAAACAAATAGAGTAAATAAAAAAAAATACTACATCACATACATATATGACGTTGCACACGACTTTTATTACGTAGCAGTTAGTATGTATGTACTTAGTAAACATATACTACATATGAGAGTAATATAAATTACATTTCTCAAAAATAAAACCAGACTTGAAAATGTTAAGATTTTTTTAAAACTAAAAAATCTTAGTATTTAAATACTTATGTTAAAAAATGCGTATCTATGTTTGAAGTAGATTTTCCAATTATCTAGCAACCCTTTAGCTTACAACAGTTTTTGCACACGGCCCATTTTTAAAACATAGTACGCAGTTAATTTTAATTTTGTGCGGGTCGTGTGCAATTTATTGGTACTTATTTACCATAATGTGGTGTAGTGTGGCTACTTCGTAATTGCACACCACCCTACTCAGCTTAATATTTTGACAAATCTCTGGTAGAATTCTATTGTGCTGAAAAGTGTTTAACAAAAAACATATCTATAAAACCACTTACACTCAAAACAAAAACATCAGTCAGTACTAAAAGTTGCTTAAACAACAACATCTGAAGTCTATATTTCTTGTGAAAAAAATCTTAAAAACAAACTATCAAACAAAATGCCTTGCCCCTGCGGAACTGGTAAGTTTTACAACATAAATAAATTAATGATACAATATTTTTATTTACAAAATATCTTTTTTTATTACAAATTAGGTTGCAAATGCACTTCCCAAAACCAAACTGGCAAATGCGGTTGCGGCACCTCATGCAAATGCGGATCCACCAAGTAAAGAGCTTTGCTGCTTTTATTGAACCCGTATAGCATTTAATTTAGATTTTAATTTTCTCAAAATTTTGTTGTGATCAATTTTTCGTACATATCAAATGTATTAAATTTAAGTAAAATTTATATTTTTTGTCCAAAAATTAAATAAAAATCATTTAAATCTAATTTAAAGTTTTTAATTTGGAAATGTTACGATTTTTCTCCTGTTTAGAGTCGATAACACATTAGGGGCCTTATTTCGTCACTTCAAATGAAAAACGTTAAAAACATTTTAGAGCCTCATTTTATAAAACGAAGTGTTCAAAAACGTAAGCAATTTCTATGAAGAATAAAAATTGAGAGTCAAACTACTTGGTATACTTTGGTTAATACCATCATGGGTATCAAATAAAAGCTTTGATTCAAAAATAAATATGACAAAATATTTTTAAAATTTTGTATGAAAAACAACAAAAAATATTAAAAAACTGAGTGATTTCACCCTCTAACAATTTTAATATTTTTAATACATCTATATAAATATATAAATGTCTTTGTAAGTTTGTTTGTTTGAGCATCACGCCTAAACGGCTGAACCGATTTTATTGAAATTTGGAACGTATAGAGATCCTTACTTGGAAGCGTCAATAGGCTATAACTTTTTTCAATACTTGGACCAGAAAGGGATAAACAGGGGGAAAACGATTTTTTTATAAAATCCTTACATATTTTTTTTACTACGACAGGGGTAGCGAAGCGCACGGGGTCAAGCTAGTATTCTATATATTCGTGAAAGTAAAATAAATAAAATAAAAATATTCGAACTTTTGTAATTTTTTTGCAAACATTTTAAATCCTTTAAATTTGTTCATAGTATTAATTAATATAATTAGTTCAAATTAATACGTTATAAACTTCATATAACTTCACCGAAAGGTTTTTCTGTTTTAGGAAATTCAATCTATTTTGAATTTTATTTAAATTTTTGGAAACCTATTTTCTTCCCGATCTGACGTTAGATATGTTCAAGACACAACTATTTTAACCATAAAATCTTAAAACAATAAACTTTTTATTATTAATAATCAACCATTTTTTGTTTAATTTATCTCATAATAAACCTTAATTTTAAAAAAGTTTATCTGAAATGTTTATCATGACAAATAAATAAAATTTGTTTGCGTTTTATAACCTAATGAAATTATATGTTACATACAAATGGGATGCTAATTGAATGACAACTATTTTGATATCCATATTGTGATTGTCTTGAAAATAGCTAATAGCAAATTCAGACTGGACCGAAATTATATTCGAAATCTAATAGCACATTCAGACTGCAACGAAATTACATAATTTCGGACCGGATTTACTGGTGTTTTTGACCCTTGAATTAATTTCACTCATAGCTTATATTCTTTAGTAATAATTTTTGTTTAATAAATATCTCAAAAAATGTTTTAATTATTAATTATTTACTTATTGGCAAAATTAGCTTGAAATGCAATGAATTATTTTCGCTATATCGCCTACGCTATCTATAATCAGGAGTAAATTACAAACGGAATGACAAACATATTTCATGGTGGTGGCTAAAATAATGAGATTTTGTAAGACCTTGTTTTTTAAAGAAACTACTAATGTTTTAAAAAATCAAAATATCTAACGTTCTTTAATGAATGTTTGTTTAAATTTAATGTTAAAATTTTTGTCTGACACTGTGTAGAAAGCGCCCCCTATGTTTTCATAATATAACTTTATTTTGGTTTGTGACTCCACTTTTAAAACGTTTAATTTATTATACAGCACATACAGGTGGCGCTCATGTTCAACTAATTATAGAATTTTACAGTACATATTCCGAAAAATGTAAATTAATGTTTGTTAATTTTTATGAAAACTGGAAATTTGATAAAAACTTTTAATAACTTGTTTAGATTTCTAATTTAATTTTAATGAAAGATTGTTTAATTTTAATTTAAAAATAAATTCTTTCAACTTCATAAAAATTCGAAGTCAATTCGTTATGAAAATATAGTAGTATCACCCAAATTAACTGTTTTTAGAGGTTTGTATTTAATAAAATTTCTTTTAGATTGTAGCAAGATTGTGCTTTAATTAAATAACTATAAAATTCCTTCACAATTTGTATACATTATACTTGTTTATATGCCTCAAATGCTGTACAAATTTAATTTCTATTCTACAATCACTTTAGAGAACTATAGATGTCTAACCGCAAATTGATTTCCATATCATTTCAAACAATCCGTATAACTGCTGGCAGCAAACTAAAACGAATGTCTAGAAACTAAAAAGCAGAGACCCCAAAAAACTAAAAAAAAAAACAAACCGAACTAAAAATGTGCGCAATTCTCGCATGTTTGTTATTTATTTTTCATTATTTCATTCTCTTCGTCACGAACCTTCTATTCTTATTACGATCTTATATCGGCTACTGAAATAAAATTCTTGTTAAAAGTAGAGTAAACAATTAAGAATAAAAACAAATTATGACGTTTAATTATATGAAATTATTTGTATGTACATATATACAAGTATGTACTATTGAGCTATGGGAATTTCTGTCTAATGTAATTAATACTGAGACTTGAAAAGAAAATCGAGGCTTCGTCATCTCTGTTACATTTAAAAAACATACATAGATATTAATTTTCACCGGTAATTGTTGTTTTCACATTAAAACCGTCAATTTACCTTACCTTTCAACCCGCTACTCTAGCAAAACAGTTTTTGCACTCAGCACCACTTTCAAACCTCAGTTGATGGGTTCGTGCGTTTTATTTTGAAGAAAACATGCTTACGGTAGGTAGCCTGCTGGTGTGGTGTAGTGTGGCGACTTCGGTGTTGTATGTTAAATGCACACCGCACTACACAGCTTAAATTGAAATTGAAGAAGAAAAAAAAAAAAAACTAAATTTGAATTGTACGAGCAGTGTTGTGTAGAGTGTAAGTGAGCTGAAAAATACCTACTAATCATATCTATAAAAACTCATACATTCGTGGCACATTCATCAGTCAGTATCTGCAGTTGCTTAAACAACAGTATCTGAAGACTTTCTTTTTGCATCTTTTATTTTTGTAAAACTATTTAAAAAAAAACAATCAATCAACATGCCTTGCCCCTGTGGAACCGGTAAGTTACAATAACAAAAAACATTTTAAATATTTAAATACAAAAACATTTTTTTATTTAAATAAATTTATATTATTCTATTCATTTGTAGTGATTACTTTCTATTGAAACAAATTAATTAAATTTCTTTTTATTTCTCGTTAACAAAAAATTAGGTTGCAAATGCACTTCCCAAACTCAAACTGGCAATTGTGGTTGCGGCGCCTCATGCAAATGCGGATCTGGTGGTAGTTGCGACAAGGGCAGCTGCGGCAAGTAAAGAGCATAAACATACATTCGCATATTTTATCTCTTTGATTGGATCGAATTGTATTTAATTAAGGCTAATTTAGTTTATTGTATAGAATTTTTATTACATATCAAATGTATTAATATTAAGTGAAATTTATTTGACTTTATTGTTATCGTCAATAAAACACAAAAACAAATTATTTAAAAACATTAATCATTCTTTTTTATTTTATTATTGCAAGTTTCTATTAGTTTTAATTGAATGTATCAAGTATTGGAGCATCAAACTAATAATATTTTGTACTCGTAATGCAGAATTTGACAGAATTTTGTTCGGAACATGCTATTGAACATATACATATTTTTTCTTCGATTATTCGAATAATTTGTATTCGAATAACAAAAGAGATGTAATAATTTAATTTATATTTTAAATGACCCATTTAATAAAACAAAACGTTTCGAAATTTGATCAGTGGGTCAGTGGTTAAAAAGTTTGAAACTTGAATTATTTCCATACAAAATTTTGGTTTTAATAAAATGAGGCCCTAAAATCTATAAATTTTAAAACATCTGCCTATTAAGTAAATGATTTAAATATAACAAGCCAAAATGTTTTCATCGTATTTAAACAAGGTTAGGTACGGATTCGAAACACTTATAAGTTAACGGTAACACTGATTTCTCTTATTATCGGTAACGTAACCCCCTGTCTATACCTGATACATTTTCATCATGATAAACGTCAAATTGATTGTCAAGATAAAAAGTTATCAGGTATAGTCTTCATTTATTAGTATTATTGCTTCGTTATGACAAAATTGTTAGTGCTTTTGCTCAGACAACTTTGTCTTGACAACAAACGTCATTAATTGTTATGATAAATATTTGTCAAGTATAGACAGGGGGTAACTTAAATTGTTAATAAAATTTTCAAAAAATTAAAATAAAATGGTATCATTTTACATTTAATTTTCTTTCTAAATACACAGAAGGAAAAAATTCATAATTGGAATGAATTTTTTAATAAATATTATTAATCGAACATGACTTTTTTTTCCTAAACTTTTTTCATTCAGAATAAGAACATGTTCATAAATATTATGAAAGTGTACATGACGGAAATTTTTGCTTCTTTTACATAAATTTGTTGATATTTTATGATAAATTGCATTCAAATTGCATAGTTAAAGTATTTTTGTATAATATCCCTTTATTGACCAATCATTCAAGATGAATCAGAAAAATCTGCAACTTAAAAAATATCATTAAACATAATTAAACATGCAATTTCGTGCATATTTTATCATTTTGTAGCTGAAAATCATAAAAAAATCAAAAATTTTCCAAGGAAAAATTTCAAACATTTTTGAACAACATAAAAGTATAAATGAAATTGTAATAATATTTTCCAAGCATTCTAGATTTAATTTGAAAACATAAAATATGAAAAAAATCATACAATTTAAGAAATTATTTATAAATGTTATGAATTGAAATCAATGAAATCAAATCATACCATTTATGTTGAAACTTTTTTCTGTGTATGTATTTTAATAAAGTTTATTATGAAAGACAAACATTTTTATTTTATACCCATCACCATGAGTGGCAAATGTTAGTCTAACACCCACCTTAAAGTATACCGATCGACTCAGAATTCTGAGTTGGCTGAATTCGGTTAATTAATTCACATAGCCCCCATACAAATGTCATCGCGAAATTGGACTTTATCGGTCATTAAGATTTAACTTCTATAGGTATCTACTCAAATTTCGCTCCAACAAAGTTTTATATATACGAAATTCATTTAACCAAATTATATGATGATCGATCCATATTTAATCTTAGCTCCCATATAAGGCCCTCTTTCGAAAATCAATTTAACGGTCAGAAATCTCTTAAAAATATTGGTATACATATAAAAATCAACAGAAATATGTTTCATTTAGACATAAATTATACGACCTAATGTCATGGCGATAGGGCCATAATTAGTTATAGCTCCCATGTAAGGACCTCTTGTGAAAATCATTCAGGAAAATAAATTATTTAAATTTTAAAAGAAAAAAGTTTTTCTCATTAACTTACTGTAGGTTATTATATGGTCGGGCTTGAATCGAATAATGAGAATAAGGATTACGGTATTTTTCATTATGTCGGTAGCGGTATTTTAAAGGTAACGCTTATTACAATTATTGTGGTATCTGTATTTTAAAAGGTAACTTTAGCATAGCTGTAGCCAACAGTGTATTTAAAAAAAATTATATTTTCGGGTTCTAAAAACGATTTCTTCTTGATCGATTATACACTACCACTTTTATGCTGAAATAGATTTTTGACAACGATTAAACGAAATTTAAATATAAAAGTATGGGATATATAGTATTGTCGAGGTTTTTAGCTTTCTTTAAAACATATGATTCTTTATCTGAAAGGATCTTATTCTAAAAAAACGAAAATATTTTATTAAAATGTGTTTCTAACGTTTGCCGTTACGTTTTAGAAAATGATGTTCTTACAAACTATATCCTTACTATATATTATACGACAGTAGGTGAATGCGCAAATCCAATAAATAAAAATATAAATATTTACACGTGATTTTTTAATCTTAATTTATAATTTTAGAAGCTTTATATTGCTTTATATATAATATTGTTGTAATTATGCTTCCAAAAATACGGTGAATGGTGAAAGTGAGAACAGGAATAACGCTGAATATTTGATAATGTATATGTTTCCCTTACAAATTAGCCTAGAAATGTCTGAAATATATCGAAATTAATAAAAATGAAATTATAGGTAGTTGTATATACATATACAGAAATCTTATTGTAAAATGTTGTTAGGATAAGTCCATAATTGACGATGGCTCCCATAAACGGCCCTCTTTTGAACATCGCTTTAACGGACAACATCAATTATCCGGGAAAGAAAAAGAAAATATTTTTGGATCGATTTAAATTTTTTTGCATCGACTAACCGTAATTACCTCTATTATCCGGGATTATAATTTTTTTTGATTATCTTTGAACATTTGAACACAATGTGAATAAAACGAAAAAGGGGAATTCCATCGATCGATTTGTAAGGCCAACATTTTTTGAAAATGTGCCATCGATTTTTCGATAGCTTTTGGCATGAGAAGTGTTAGACATTATTAAAAACAAAGTGCTTCTGTTATTGGCTTTGGAAACCGAAAAACTTTAAAAACTGCTGTTTAAGAATGGTTCCGGAAGGAACGATTTAAAGGAACTCCAATTTTAACAGTGAAGGAAATTCTAAAATATTCCACTCAAAATTTAAGAGAAAAACTACATGGTATTCAGAAACTTAATGCTGCAGGATAAATATATTCAGCTGATTAGTTGCCACAATTTTTGTGGAAAAATTAAATGAATTCAAATCAATGAAAAAAACTCACCAATGAGATAATGGCATAATGGATTGGCATAATGAAAATTTCATAGAATGACACAAGGTCTCAAAGGAGAGACTAACCTCATTAGTTTGCGTTAATGCTGCTGGTACACACAAGTGCAAAGCTTTAGTTATTGGAAAGAGCTTTAAAAAATGTCCATGACAATGGTTTAACAATAATTTAGTACCAGGAGTCACAGAGAATTTTAAGAAAATCGGTCTAAAAGATTATAGTAAAATTTTGCTATTGGACTTCAATGCTGAAACGTTATTGTGAAATTTTTCCACCAAATTGGACGACTTTGATCCAACCGATGGATCAGTGAGAAATATGGACCTTTAAATGTCATTATCTAAAAACTGTCATTATTAAAAAACTACTAAAAATTTGTACTCAATTAACCGGGAAATTTGATTATCCAGAATGCTCCCGGTCCCGACCGTTACGGATAATCGAGGTCTCACTGTAGTAATATTGGTATCATAATACAATTCAAGACACATAACAAAAATATAATGTAAAATTTCATAATTTTGTCGATGTAAAATTGCCTACAGCTCCCGGTTTTATATGCATACAACTCTTACAAATATCGGTATTGATATAAAATGTTTTATATAAGAATCGTTTTAGGCGAATATAATTTATTTTATTAAATGTTCTTTTATTAAATCATCAATAACAAAATAAAAGAAATGTAAATTTTCTTAATACTCATACTACGTAATTAAAGTAATTGATTATATACAATGCAACAAATATTTAATATCTACAATATCAACAATTACACTAGATACTCGTGCATTTATATCTACTAAAAGACAGAACTGACATAAAAACATATACATACATACATATATGTAACATGCGGTACGTTATTCATATATATTTAAGTATCTATGTATATACAAAAGAACATACATACATACATATGTATGTATCTATGTATGTATATGTATATGAAGATATATCAATTAAATGCAAGAGCACCTAAACTACAGTGCTAAATACAAACTACATATATACTAAGTAAATACATATAGTACATTTAGAATAGAATAGATAATAAAAAGGCAAGATACGACATGTGTACGTACTAGTAGTAATGGTAACAAGAAAAAAATAAATATTTACTAAAACATTTTTTAAACAACAACAACAAAATGTCATATAAAATATCACCGAAACTTTAGTTGGGTTTTTTTTTGTAGGAAATCATCAAGAAAATTGACTTGTAAAAAATATATGGTGATTTCCATAAAAAAATATTTTCAACTTGGTTTACAAATCGTTACATACACACTTCACTTAATGACAATATTTTGTGTAAGACGTTTAACAAAATCCACATTAAAAACATTGGCCAACATGGTCAAAACTGATTTCTTGGGTGGCCGACAATGGCGTAGACCCGCTTCCTGGCAGCAGACATTGGGAAAACAATCCAAAGTAGAAGTACAGGCTTTTGGATGTAAATCAAAGATAGGCGGTGGTGGTGCTGTACATTCCAAATACTCTGATACTGTTAAGCAATAATTTTTAAATAATTTAACTAAATTGAATTGAAAAAGTTATATTTAAGAATACTAACAATAATTAAAAGATCTTTGCACCGGTACTGGTACCGTATTCAATTCCGGCTGTGAAGTGCGACAATAACGTCTTCGACCATCGGGACAACAAACACGTGGCCAACAATCCATATCGCTTTCACATTCCTTAACCTCCCACCACAATTCGGCTAAAGGTCTGCTAGGACATTTGCGAGGTATCACACCCAAGATAGCTTTATTAGGACAAAATAATTTAAACAAATTATAAATTAATATTTTAGTAAATTACTAAAGAACTTACGTGCATGTGAGGTTTCCTCCAAAGGTTTCGGTATACCCGATACACAACTTTTTGCCCCAAAAATTTCGCAACATATTTCCTCTCGATTCCATACCTTACAATCCTCATCTATTTTGCAAATTTTTGGAAATAGTTGAAATCGTACCTCACTCTCACGTGGACAATCGAAACGTTCACGTAAATTACTCTCCTTGTCCACATTTCTTTTATCTTTTTCACCATCATCATTTGTTTCACGCTTCGAACTTAGTATATTAAACGTCGGCAAAGCTATGCGAAAAGGTTCATCATCCTTTTTCGGATTATTATTATTATGTTTGTGTTCAATATTAATAAATTCTGGTTGTTTGGTGGTGGTTCTAGATGGAATAGTTTGTTTTGGTTTAACCAGACTTTGTTTCTCCTCCTTGGTTGTTGCCTGAGTTGGAGGTTTATATTTTTTGGGCGGTTTCTTAGTTGTGGTCGATGTGGTTGTTGCTTGAATTTTAGGCGCTGGACTAGAGTTGGGGTTTAAAAATTGCCAAAATTCCGCTGTGAATATATTAAAGTTGTTGGGCAATTGAAATGGCGGTCGTGTTGCTGTAAAAATAGTAAAAATGATTAGATATTTTATTAAATATAAAAAGTTTAAAATATTTAAAAAAATCTGTTCATTACCGAGAATTTCCGGGATTTTTTTATACCCTTCACCATGAGTGGCAAGGGTATATATAAGTTTGTCATTCCGTTTGTAATTTCTACATTTTTCATTTGCGACCCCACAAAGTATATATATTCTGGATCGTTATTGATAGCGAAGTCGATATAGCTATGTCCGTCTGTCCGTCTGTATGTTGAAATCAACTTTCCGTAGCCCCCAAATAACTTAAAAACATAATTTATACATCAATATGTCGGGAATTCTTCCGGCTCGGTCGCTATTTAAAAACGACAAAATCGGCCCACAAACGGCTGAGATATAAGGAAAAAATCGGGTCAACCTCGATTTTTGGTCTATTTTTGATCTATATCTGGATTACTAAGTCATTAATATAGACAATATGGATATCTAATGATAGATATTTCAAAGTCCATTGCAACTATTGGACCTACAATGGGTCAAAATCGGGAAAAAAATTTTTCATAACTTTTTTCACTAATAAATTTAAAAATTAAAAAAAAATTTGAAAAAATAAAAAATTGGAAAAAAATTAAAACAAAACAATTTCGAAAAAAAAAAATTGAAAACAATTTTAAAAAAAAAATTTTTTTTTAAATTTTGAAAAACAATTTAGAAAAAAAATTTTTTTTAAATTTTGAAAAAAAAAATTAAAATTTTTTATTTAAAAGTATAATTTAGTGAAGGGTATATAAGATTCGGCACAGCCGAACTTGTTTAATACTAAATTAAGCCAAAAACTAGTACAATTTTTAAAATAATTGGTAAAAATTCAATAATGTGAAATAAACAAGAATTTCTTTACCTTCCCACTTGCTTTATAACAAAGTTTCTTTCATTAAAATTATTATCTTAAAACCTATGTTCTCCTCTATGATTCGTTCATACATCGCTTTGAGATAAAATACCTTGGGGTTACACTTGACAGAACTCTCACTTGATTCTGTCAGGGCAATCTAAGTATAACTGTCAGAGTCTATTTGGTAGAACGAAAGAGTTGAAACCAAGGATGATTTACTGGTATTTTGCTACTGTGACATATGTAGTCTTAGATCACTACTTGATAGGTTCTAACGCCTAAAGAGGCATTCTAACTTACGACATCCGCTGCAGAATGTTTGCGAAGTAGATTAATATGCGGTAGGGCGTTAGCCAGATATTCCTATAATGTGATGAACTCGGTAAGCATAATGATTTGACATTGAGCTGGGTACCTGGTCATGAGGTCCATGCGGGGAACGAACGATTGCTTAGTCAAAATTCATACCTTTCTTTGGCATCCCGCGGTGGTACTCAACAGAAAGAGTTCGATCTTGGGTTGAACGGAATTTGTCCGTAATTGGACTAACTTGTCTGGACTCAGATAGTCCAAACGATTGATTACTCTGTCCGAAAGTAGATCCCAAAAGTTGCTATAACTCGGAAAGAGCGATTTTTTTTGCTTGGTCAAGGACTCATTGGATGGCCCCTACTCACACAATGAGAGTATAAAGGGAGTAGTGTTTGTGGACAGGAAGCTTATTCCACATACGGACAGTAATGTGTTGTGCGATCCATTGTTCAGTCGTCGACAACTTTGTGACCCTTGCCGAAGAACGTGTATTGCGTAAAAAACTACGGATTTCGGGAACAAGTTGAACAAATTCCATTGTAGCATCCGTAGAACAGTGAAACACAACCCACATTGCTGATATATGTGGTGTAAATAGTAAGCAGATCAGGTGTGAAGTAATTCCTCCACCGTTTTAAAAAAACAAGGCACTTGAATGCTTCTTTCGACACATGAAAAATGTGTTTTGTCCAGCTGGCATCGTACTGAATACTCATTCTTAGAACATCAAGAGCTTCTGATGCTTTAATATTTATAGTTTTAAAATCAACTCAATCCACATAACCTCATTCAGAGATTGTCACAAGAACTTGGTAAAGCGTTACATTCATGTTTTGCCTCATTGGCCCAATCTCTGACAGGCTTGGTCTATAATTGAATGAATATGAATGGCAAATGTTGCTGTCATCTGCAAAAGAATAGATAGCGTTGAAAGTTTGACATTGAAGGTCGTTTAGAAAGATAAGAAATAGAGTAGGAGAAAGGACAGAGCCTTGCGATACCCCTGAATTGAAAGCACGATATAAATCGAGAGAAGTTATCACCGACACCAATAGTAATAAGATTTGATAAAAGCGCACCATGTGATGTTCTTGTTCTTTCATATAACAGGATAATTGGCTTCATACATGGCATGAACCTGTCATGATAAATCTAAGGGCTAGACAAAAGATAATAATTAACAATAATAATACATAATTTGCAAGAGAACCATTATTTTCGAATATTCAGATTTATTTCGACTATTTTTCTATCGACCCCACTTGGAACGTTATATATAAAATATGAAGAATGTTGAAAATTAGATTATAAGAGTTTAGGACTGGCTGACTGACGAACAAAAATGATTGGTAGAAGCCATAAATAATTTAGCATTTTTACGTCAGTCGTTACAATTGTGTCTATATATATTTTCACTCACTCAACTAATGAGTGATTTAGTTTATTTTACAGTTTTAATGCTGCAGCAATATCTCTTAGTTTAAACAACTTTTAAGAGAATTTGAAAAAGTACTATTATTATTTTATTTAATAATAGGTATCTGTGCAGAATGTCTGTTTTAAACAAATTACTGCCTGCGGAGATTTATAAATCCATTGGAAATTAAATGAAATTACACATTATAAATTTAAATGGTAAATTTCAAATTAAATTAAAAATAATTAAATTTATGAATAAATTACAATCTAAAGTAAAAGAGGAAAAATACTGAAGTTGAGATCATAATTGTTAAAACAATAAACAAATTTTACGCAATGTTCATTGTTTCATGATAGATAAAATTTTTGGGAAATCTTAACACCAGATAGTGAAGTTTGTAAAGAAAATACACACATAATTATGCAGTAATGCAATTACAACTACATACACACATCTAAATAAATAATTATTATACATATGCATCAGAGCTGTAAAACAATGATTTATTTTTGAATGAATCTTTGATTCATTCATGTAATGAATTGTAATTTTTTCAATGCATTAATTTTGCACAAACTATGAATGGAATTAAAATTTTAGGGCCTGATTCAGAAAAATGTAAGAAAGAAAAACAATTTTCAAATTTTTGTATGAAAAACACTTAGAAATTATTTAAAAACTGAGTGATTTTCATATAAAAATTTGAAAATTGTTTTCCTTTCCTTTTTTTAGATGAAACGAATATATTCAATAATTTTTATTCATGATGAATTCATTAAAATTTTAATTCAATTTATATTTTCAATTCAATCATATTTGAATTCAATTCATATTTTGAGAAAATTATTTAATTCATGGTGAATTAAAAATTAAATTTGAATCATTCATTTACAGCTCTGATATGTATAACTAGAGTATGTTTTTTTCTTAATTTTAAAACAATAGAATGCATAAACTTTAAATAATTTTGATGTTAGTGGACCAAATAAATTCACACCGTGGGTAGTGTTGGTAAATAGTTTATTTAGCAAAAAGATGTTAAAAATGTACGAAACAAAATTTATTCACTATTGGTTAGTATCTATGTTATTGAGCAAGTCATAGTTCGTTTAACTTCATGCTTATAACTTTAAGTATTTGAATTTATAGTCGTACATTGTGCACTTGCAATTAAATGAATGTTCGGACAGACAGTCAACGAATTCATTAAAACCATTTTTGTATAACAAAATGCTAAATATTGTATGTAGGTACGTACGTATTTATTTATTTGCTCGAATTTTTGCATGTAAGTGGATTTAATTAAAATGTATTTTGAAGTATGTGTGTTTGTGTTATTAACTCAAAATTTTAAACATATGAAGTTCATGATCATCAGGTCCAAATGTGTTAATTATAAATGTGTGTATCGCCATGTTTAAATTTAGTATGAATCACAACAAATAAGGAAGTCGTGAATGACGTGACAAACTCTTGCACTTTTGACATGATTTTTATAAAAGTGAATGTGTGCTAAATATTTAAGCAAAAATGTATTTAAACATGTTTAATAATTTAATTAAGTTTTAAGGGTTTCATTGGTTGTTGACACAAATTATAATTGAATAAGAACGTATTTTCATAAAAAATTTAAAGGCAGTGCAAGTAACCTTGACACCCAGCTAAACCTTGTTAATTACATGCAATTACTGAACAATTTATTTTCCAGTGACTTCTTCTTACCATCTGCATTACTTAGATGTAGTTTGGTAATGGTTGACATATAACTTGTTTACGAAATTCAGATTTAATACATAATAAATCTAATTATACAAATCTAATCCAAATTGATTTAGGGTCTAATTTTATAAGACGAAACGACAAACGTAAAAATAAAATCTATGGAAAATATTCATGTTTTAAACCATTTTCCCAGTATTCTTCATACAAATAGCTTACGCTTCCAAACGTTTCGTTTTATAAAATGAGGCCTTTAATTTCTCTTTTCTTCTTTCATAATGTTTTTTAAACTTAATAGTGTTTTAATTATTTTTAAACATCGAACGGCCGAACATTCTGTTCTTTTTGTTTTTTTTTTTTTTGGTTCTATACCAAACTTTTCTGATCAACAATGAATATTTGGGTAAAACTTCATCGCTCAGTTGTAGCTAGATCGTTCTAGAATTTGTGTGGATCTACGACCTATATATATATATTTTACAAACGAAATGGCAAAATCAATTTTTGGCGGTGGGTATAAATAGGTATTCTAATATGACAAAGATCAATGGTAAAAAAATGGGAATATCATAATAAATAGATTAATAAAAAACAACGTTTTCAAAACAAGCTCTAATGCTCTAAAAAGCCTCGAATTCTCGTGCATATTTTAAAAAACTAATATGTATTCTGAAATTACACAGAAAATACTTTTAAAATCATGAACATTTTCAATTTGTTTATAAATTTTTTAATTCAAAATTGGCCTCAAATAAAACTGAAAATATTTTTTTAAGAATTCTCATGATTTAGAGATTATTTTAACATCATAAAAAAAATAAGTTCGAATTTTCTAACATAATATTGCAATGTAAACAGGTTTATGCATGATCTATAGATTATTTTAACAGCTTTTAAAAACGCTCTATTTAAATTCAGTTAGTAAATGATGTGATTGTGTGATACAAATTTGGTTATTTCCGTCGTAAATATTCATTGTCATTCTATACTTGTGGGTTTTTATAAGCGAAAAAATCTATGGATATATTTAAATCATTCATTCACAACAAATTTGGTCATCACAACGAATCTGAAAAATAATTTAAGAAGACAACTTATAAAGAAATTCCCATAATTGATACTTTAAGAAATTACAATGTTTATCGGAATACCAAGTTGCATTCCGAACCAAATGCAATACTAATTTTTCTTATTATTTAAAAAAAGTGCTGACAATCTAAATAATAATAATAATTATGAATTATATATTTACAAATATATATGCCGAAATGCAAAAAAAAATCAAGGACAGGTTTATTTGAAAATTCTTGTTCTTGATGAACTTGAACTACTTTAAACATTTTATCTCCACCAATAGAGTATGCATGTATGTAAATGTATTAAAAATCAATACAATATTGAAAACAAATCACAATACTACACTTACTACCACAAGTGTTCGTTCGTTTGCTTATAAATTTCATTATATAAAGCTTATAAATTAAAATAGTTTAACCAAATACATATTTAATTGTTCGGATTTCGGATTGTGCTCGGTGAGAACGTGGAACGATCTTCACTATATTTTATAAAATAAGCAGCATCAAATATTTGACGAAAAAAGCGTAACCAATATATTCAAGACAAGTCATATTAGATGACGTTTATAAAAGCAAACTATATAATAATGATCTTATAAGGACTGAGATCGAAAAAACCTTAACATAAGTTTTTCATTAAAACTTTTAACCCAAGTATTATTTGATTTTATTTTTGATCAAGTTACATTTGTAAAGCATGCATAAGTTATTATGTTTAATAACAATTATGTTCATTTGTTGTTAATCTGATTAAAATGAGTGACGAGAAAAAAGTGCGTGCTAAAATGATTAAATATTTTCAACAAAACTTAACTTGGTCCTATTAAAAGTTAGTCAAACAATCAAAGGTCTGCCGTCAAACTGATTCCAATGTTATTAAACAGTATCGGGTGAACTTGTCCGTTGATAGAAAACCTGGTTCATGTAGAAGGAATGGTCCACATGATGTTTCTAATGCCAATAAATAAAAGGAAAGCAGGTCGGTTAGCTCAGTAGGAAAGCAGTCCGGTTAGCTCAGTACTTGGACCATTTGGTACGAAATGTTAAAGCCAATGCTGGTTTAAAAACATACAAGGCTTAAAAAGTATCTGCCGGGACTCTGCTAAAAATTTAAAGGCCCAAAGACAGAGTTTGGAAATTGAAGGCAAATTTTATACAAAATATACCTGCTGCATAATGGATAACGAAACGTACGTATGGAATATTTTTCGCAGCTTCCGGGTCAATTTTTGTATGTTGCTGATGCTCGAAGGAATGTTGTAGAAATGTTTAGGACCCAAAAGCAGAAAATTTTCCCAAAAAATGTTTCCCATGGCAAGCAATATGCAGTTGCGGCAAAAAAGCCAAACATTTGTTACAAAGGGCTCTATAAATACCGAAATTTACATCAAGGAATGTTTACAAAAGAGAATGCTTCCATTCATAAGACTGCTTAATATGGCCACTTATTTTTGGCCTGATTTGGCATCCTATCACTATGGTAAGCAAGGACTTGAGTGGTACGAGAACAATAATGTGGTATTTGTACCAAGAGAGGCAAATTCTTTAAACTGCCTGGCGCTAAGGCCAGTGGAGAGATATTGGGCTCTTGTTAAAAGAGAATTGAAGAGCACCAAAAATGTGTGCAGAAAGTGACAGAAAACACTATAAAAACTATCAAAAATGTTCAAAATTTCATCGCTAGTTATTAGAACAATAAAAATATATATTTTTTTTTTTTTTTGTAAATTGTAATAATAATTTCAATCAAATAAAAAGAAATCAAAACTGTAAGTTTTGTGGGTTCGTTTTTATTATCTCAGTCCTTATTGTGATATTTTCTAAGCTGAAGCTTGTTTATTGGTGCAATGGAAAGATAAATATCGTTTTTTAGTGGTTACGCTTTTTTCGTCAAATGTTTCAACAATGTGAAAGTACCTTTAGAATTACCACATTACTCAGAAGTCGATGAATAATGTACACATATACATTAGAGTTTCCAATTCGGTTTTAACCGAAACCGCTTTTTTTCAAGGCCTAAAACCGAAACCGACAATTATTCTTCGGTTTTGACTTTAAATTTTTTTTTTTTCAGTAGAAAAATTAAAAATTTAGAAATGAGAAACAAACTTTTTCATCCAATATCTCTAAAAACAAATAGTTGCAATAAAAATATCTTAAGATTTGTTTAAATTGTTTAACTTGTATTAAAATAATGGCTTCGGGTGATGTAGCAGGCTGCCTTCGCAGGCTAAATAATGCAAAATGTTTGTAACAAAGTTATTTTCAAATATCCGCTAAAAGTATGGAGTACTAGCTGACCCGGTGCGCTTCGCCACCCCAATTGGAAGAAAGAAGTATTATAGAAAATACAAAAGAAAGGTACCCTATAATCACCTATTGTAAATTCTAACTCATTCAGAATTATTTGTGTCTAATTTTCAATTTTAAGGTTTATTATTATAAAATATTCAAAAAGTATCTTTACAATAAAGAAAAATAATAACATTAATTATCTCTTTTGAATTCGCGTTTCTAGGTCCATCGTTATACAATATTCAAAAAGTACTATTAGTTGAAAAAAGTACCTGCAAATCCTTTTTTTATATTCTAACTCAGTCAGGATAATGTGTGTTTAATTTCCTGCTTATAGGTTCAATATTATAGAAATTTCAATAATAGTTTCTGTTACCTCAATATCATTATGCCCTCTATCCTTGATTCTTTCTTTACTCAGAAGCAATATAATTTAAGATAATAAAAGTACCATTAGAAGAAAAAGTAACTATTTTCCACACTATCCACTGTCAAGTTTGAAATTTCAAAGTAATTTCATGATTATAGGTTCAATATTATAGAAAATTCAAAAAGTACTATTTGCAGAACGAAAAAATACTCGTTAGTTTATTTTAGTTCTCCATTTTTGGTATCATAATACAATTGAGCACCCTATTCTTGATTATTTCTTTATTGAGAAGCATATTAGCCAATTTTAATGTATATAAGCTAACTATTTAATGTATTAAAAAGGTACCATTAAAAGAAAAAGTATCAATTTTCCTTTATCCTCTTGAACACTCGCCAAGCTTGAACTTTAAATTTGTATAGCATTTCCTATATTATCAACTGATTTAATAGTTAATTAATTAACCCAAAACCGAACCGAAACGAAACCGATCGGTTTCCAATTTTTTAAAACCGAAACCGCGGTTTTGAAATTTTTCGGTTTTTTGGAAACTTTAATATACATATAGCTGATTATTTATTAGCTGCTGTGAGTTTTTACCATCATTGAGGTAATTAATTCGTTAATTGTAACTAGTTTTAGTGATATAAAAGTATGTAATAACTTATTTATAAGCTGTTGTGGTAAGTACATGCCACAAATGACATCACCGTGTTGAAATAATTAGTTGAAATACTACTGTATAAGTAATGAAGTGTCAGAATATTAGCATTTTAACTCATTACTTGGTAATAAAAGTTTTTGCTGGGTACTTGTTGGATATTAAATCTACGTGTTACAAATGGTACCTCAATGATAGTATAACCTTTATCTAAGGTGATTTAATTAAAAAACGTTAATATAAATAGAGCGGTTATTTGGCAAAAATAAAAATAAAACATCAATAAATTTGAACATTAAATTTAAATGAACATTATTATGTATGAATTGAGGGTTATAATGACTGTTTAATTGTTGGAGTGACTGTGCTTTAAGACGCACCTCCACCTGTTTGATGGTAGATGCACTTTTACAAGCCATATAAATAAACAACAGCAACAACAACAACCACAAAAGTGGTTTACCTTTAAAAATTGTTAAATGAAAAATTTAAGTGGTCATGAGTCGTTTTGATACTTGTACAAATACATAAATGGTAAAGACACCAGACAAAGCCAAGAGCATTTTGGCCAGAACAAATCTGTTATTTCAATGGATAAAAATCAAAATCTTATGAATTGAGCAAGAATACGTTAAAGTTCACAACTACAGCCAGCTGTAAATATACTTATTCGTGCTTGAAAATTGTTTTAAGCAAAATACCAAAAAAAAAAAAAAAAACAATGAAATTTTTAAAAATGTAAATGACATTGGCCTAACTTACAGGCAGTCGTACCGGCTCATACGTTTTTAAGACGATTATTATTACTATCATTACTTTTTTCAATAAAAAAAATACTAAATGCCCGTTTAAATTATGTCTAACTAAGTAAATTACAAATTACAAAACTTGAATGAATGGTTTATTTACACTATAACAACTTGATTATTTAACACAACTTAATAATTACATATATTTAATTTTATTTCGAATGTTTGTAATGTTTATAACGTACATTTAGTTAATAGAACGTAAAAAAAGTAATACACTTTCATGTAGGCCTCCTCATATTTTACCATTCTCTTTTTCATTTTGTTTTTATTGTTTTTTTTTTTTTTTCGAAATAGTGCAAAAACAGCTTTTGAAAATGAAAAATGATAAATAATGGATGGAAATTTGATTTATTTTGATTTTTGTAGAAATTGTATGGTTTCACACAAATAATAGGCGGAAAGAATGATTTAGAAAATGGTATTCTGTTTTTATTTTTTTGGAATAACATAGATTATGTAATCCAATATTCCATAACATGAAACTTCGATTTAATAATTTTGGACTTTATTAAGTTAATAATCTCTTTAATCTCATTAGAGATGTGAAACAAGAAAACTAATTTGAATTTTTAGGTTGCATTAAGAATACCGGTTAGAATAAAAGAAAGAAATACTTGAAGAGTAAGTATGAGATAAACTGAAACTTTTACAATAAATTAACCTGTATGACAAATTTTGTTGTCGTCAAATTAAAATATGTAAATATATTCTGAAACCTTGACCTTAATCTAATATCCGAACTGGTTATGATATTGTAGTAATACGTAGGAATTATAAATAATGAATGCTCTATTACGGAAAGAGGCATATATAGATCTTAGTTAAGCAATATAATAAACTTAATGCCAATTATGAAGAGCCACCATTACCAATTATGGACCGATCGTTAAAAAATTTAAAATAACATTTAAATAAACATGAATCTTATTAGTGTTAAAATTTGTCTTGAAACCAATATTATAATGGGCGTTCAAATTATTTTCGAAACTATGAGAGTTAAAGCCAATAATTACTGATCCTTTTTACATTTGGTATTGTATACAGATCGCAAAATGTCAAAGACCTGCCTCAGTTGTCAAAAACTAAGTGGTGGGAATGTATTACATTTGAGGCAAATTTTATTTTAATATCGATGTCTATAAGAAATTTTTCCGAGTTAAAGTGATTTTCGGTCAATTAAGGACCGACTTGGATAAGACTTATTTATTATTATTTATCAGGACTAAACTCTAATTCCAAGAGAAAACAATCTAAACGGTTTTTTTTATTTTACCGGTTTTGAATAATTTTATAATTTCGAATAATCCGACAAGTCTGTTTTCTTTGTATCGCTTAACTGGTTTTTATAATTAAGAACTTTTTGCAATATTTGGTAAAAATATCAAATTTGTCTATCTTCTTATATTTCTTTGAAATCATATTGTTCGGAATTTGCAATAGCTATTTTAATTTAACGGTCTTTAACGACTGCCTGCAGCAATCATCATGTTTATAAACACGTCCATCAGTGGAAGTTTCTACTTATCAACAAGTATATGCGGTTATTAGCATTCTTTATAAGTATGGCAACACTAAATGTTTAAACTGCTAACATTGACATCGAAAGATCTAGAATTCGAACATATTAGTTTGTCCGTTAAGAGCATTGTAGAAGATTCCCGAAAGATGGCGGTTACAGTCGTGAGTTAGAGTTAACATCAACTGTCGTGTACATTTGAGTTTGAACATTTTAAAGTGTGTGTGAATTTCTGCGAATTGATAAACGTGTATAAAGACACTGAGTGACTATTTGAACTGTTGTTGTTGTACATTTTAAATAAAGAAAGAGTTGTTACAATTTTAAACTACTAAAACTGCTTTTATTTGCAATCAAAAGTATCCGGTTTATTTAAAGGAAATAAACCATGGTTTTAAAAAGTTTAAAACGTAACAATATTTTCAGTTGAAATCATATTTGAAACCGGTTTTTTTGAAAATGCTGTCTCTTTTAATGACTCTCGTATTAATGCTCGGTGGAATTTGTTATAAATCAATTAAAATGGTTCCCCGGGATAGGGATTGCTTTTAACTAGGGTTCTTAATCGAAATTGAGGGAATTTCTTTGAAATCACACTATTATTTCTGCACAGATAAAACAGATTCGTTATGATTTGATCCCAATCAAATGATTCGATTATATCCGTATCAACAGAAAAAACAGAAGAATTACTATTTAAATAACCGAATTTGTATCACCCCAAACAAGATTGAATTTCGAACAACGGAAAAAAACAGTTTCGTGATTTTATATGAAGTTTATAATGTATTAATCTAGTTACTATAAATAAAAATTTAAATAAAGTTGGAATATTTTTGGACTTAATTGGAAATTGGTGATGATACAGCATTCATAGCATGAACAAATTCATAGAAACCTTAAAAAATAACCTTTATATGCTTCGACGACAAGAAAAAAATGTAAGAAATGTTCTCCTCAAGCAAACTAAACTTTCATTTTAGTTAGGAACATCGGCACGTTACTTTTCCCCCATACAAACGGGGCCATCCTAATGTACATACATCGTTAGATGTAAAGTTTCCAAAAAACCGAAGAATTTCAAAACCGCGGTTTCGGTTTTAAAAAATTGAAAACCGATCGGTTTCGGTTCGGTTTTGTGATCATTTATTTACTATTAAATCAGTTTATAATATAGGAAATGCTCATGGCAGAATCAACCAGGTACAATTATTACGGAGAGTTGTCAATATTTACCCCTACAACGTCAAATAACGCATTTACTCTCATCACTTTTTATTTTGTTTCCGCGATGTTTTACACCTTATATTAAAAACAACACATTTAAATTTTTATTAAATATTTTACGAAAAAATTTAAATACATAAATATTTTTTTTAATACAACCACAAACTAATTTATTTTTCTCTTAGACATTTCGTTCTGTTTTTTTCAAATTTTCTTTTGTTTGACATTATAAGGAATGTATAATTGAGAACGTACTTTCTATTAATTGTACCTTGTTAGTTCTGCCATGGGAAATGCTATACAAATTTAAAGCTTAAACTTGACGAGTGTTCAAGAGGTTAAAGTAAAATTGGTACTTTTTCTTTTAATGGTACCTTTTTAATATATTAAATTAGTTAGCTTATATACATTAGCCAACTTTAATGTTATATGCTTCTCAGTAAAGAAGTAATCAAGAATAGGGTGCTCAATTGTATTATGATACCAAAAATTGAGAACTAAAATAAACTAAGAAGTATTTTTTTGTTCTTCAAATAGTACTTTTTGAATTTTCTATAATATTGCATCTAGAATCAGGAAATTACTTTGAAATTTCAAACTTGACAGTGGTTTAAGTGTGGAAAATAGTTACTTTTTCTTCTAATGGTACTTCTTATTATATTAAATTATTCTACTTATATGTATACATAATAAATGGCTGATATGCGTCTGAGTAAAGAAAGAATCAAGGATTGAGGGCATAATGATAATGAGGTAACAGAAACTATTATTGAAATTTCTTTAATAATGAACCTATAAGCAGGAAATTAAACACACATGATCCTGACTGAGTTAGAATATAAAAAAGCGACTTGCAGGTACTTTTTTCAACTAATAGTACTTTTTGAACATTTTATAATGATGAACCTAGAAACGCGAATTCAAAAGGGATAATTAATGTTACTATTTCTTTATTGTAAAGGTACTTTTCGAATATTTTATAATAATAAACCTTAAAATTGAAAATTAGGCACAAATGATTCACAAATATTCGACACAGAAATATAATATTCGACACAGAAATATGAAATTAGACATTCATGAAGCTGAGTAGGAATACAAAATGTGGGTCTTTATGGTTTTGTTTTAATTCTAATCTATATCTATATAAATATATAAATGTCTTTGTAAGTTTGTTTGTTTATTTGTTTGTTTGTTTGTTTGAGCATCACGCCTAAACGGCTGAATCGATTTTATTGAAATTTGGAACGTAGATAGATCCTTACTTGGAAGCGTCAATAGGCTATAACTTTTTTCAATACTTGGACCAGAAAGGTACCTTTAGTTATTAAACAATAATTACTAAACGGCCGAAACGATTTTATTGAAATTTCCAACATAGACTACGACAGGGGTAGCGAAGCGCACCGGGTCAAGCTAGTACTTAATAAACATGAAACTAGAGACATGTTTTCCTGAATTAGTATTAATTGATAAAGGAATACTTATTAGTACTATTTCTTTCCTCTAATTGGTGTGACGAAGCGCACCGGCTCAGCTAGTACTCCATACTTTTTTATCGGATATTTGAAAATAACTAAAACTTTGTTACAAAAGTTTTGAATTATTTAGCCTGCGAAAGGTAGCCTGCTACATCATCTGAAGCAATCATTGTAATACAATTTAAAAAATTTAAACAAATCTTACGATATTTTTCCGATCTGTTTTTAGAGATATTGGATGAAAAAGTTTGTTTCTCATTTCTAAATTTTTAATTTATTTACTGAAAATAGATTAAAAGATAAAACCGAAGAATAATTGTCGGTTTAGGTTTTAGGCCTTGAAAAACCGCGGTTTCGGTTTCGGTTAAAACCGAATTGGAAACTCTAGTTAGATGTATAAAATGTTTCAGTAGGGCCTCACTTTCACAATTTGTGTGAAAATACTGTGAAAAGGTTCAAATTGTTTGGGCCATATTCTAAAGACATAGGGCAACATAGAGTCAAGAAGTAATTTTCAAAAACCCATGTCTGTCGTCAAAAAAACTAACTCTTGCATGTGCAACTTCAAAATACATGTTAGTCGATGTATTTTGTTGTTGTATCAGACATATGATTTCTTTCATTTTCGTTTGACAAAACGGAGTGTCTTGTGTCTATGTACAATACTCTGTGATTTAATTTGAATGCTATATAATGCCTTGCATAACTTCAGTGGTGTAGGGTACAATTCTAGCACTTACAAACTAAGTAATCTATGAATGAAATGCAAATAAATGTAACCAAAAACAACTTACTAGTTGTTGATGTAAATGTTGGTGAGATGACAGTGATTGTTGTTGATGCAGTTGATGTTGATGTAAACTTTCGAATATGTAAACGATTATTCGTAATATTACTACTGACACTTTGATTCTCTGTTACATTACCTCTTTTTGTATTTGAACTAGTTTCAGTTTGTAGTCCACTAGTAGCAACATCGTTGGAAGTAGCTAACAATGGTTGTGACTTGCTGCTAATAATGTTATTGTTTTTGTCGTTGTTTTGGTTGCCACGATGATGACTAACAATAGTTGAGTTGGTCGTTGAATGATGAGTATGAACATTTACATTACGTGATGATAAAGGGGGCTGGTTATTATTTATAGATGGTGGTGTAGTACGTGAAGTTGTTGTCGTTGCTGGCTTATGTTGACGTCTATTGTTATGTGTTGCTGTTGTGGTTTTTATTTTGGCAATATTTGTGTTGGTTTGATTATTTAAATTGTAATATTGTGTGGGTTGCAGCTGCTGTAGTTGTTGTTGAGTTTGCGTGAGAGTATTTGAAGAACGTGATCGATTTGAAATTGCATTTCGTTGCTGACCCACTGTTGGGGTTATTGGCTTATTAAATAATTCACGACTTTTCTGGACGATTGGTATATCATGTTGCACAACCAATTGATTTTGTTGAGATCCACTATCATAACGTCTGGGAATTTGTGCATTTACACGATTTGTTGGTAATTCTATGCGTTCTACTCTGGAACGTGGCCGATTTGGGGAAATGTATTTATTCCCCGTTTGCAAGGCTTCATTGACATTGTTTTTATTTTTATCTATGGTAGGAGCGGTGGGGAGAAAAATCATTTCCTCATTTGGTATTTTTTTAGTTGTCTTATCACCATATTTTAATGATCTTGAAGGAGCAGCAGCAACTTGTAAATTCACTTCCGCTTGTTTTTGTTTTGCTGCCTCTGTGGGTGTTGCATAAGTTGTTACAACTAAGATGATGGTACATGTTGCTGGTAACAACCAACTTTTATATAGTTTCATAGTTTTTTATGTGCACATGAATCTGTTATTAATTGAAATTTAAAATTATTTATTTTATAGATTTTATAGATTTTATTTGATCCCTTCTATTAATACATGTAAATATTTAAGTTTATTAATTTGTTTAACGTTTCGTTTTAATTAAAATTGTTTAAAACAATTCATGCTAAATGTTATACACATTTCAGAGATTCAAAATGATTCAGTCTTATTACAAATTTTGAAATATCGAAAATTAGAATGTACCAAAAAATCTGATGAAATTATTATTGAGTAACACGAATCTTGAACAAATATGAAGTCGAAAATTCCTTCCTTAACCGATTTTGTGAAAAACTATAGCATTTTTTGATTTTTTAATATCTGGCACATAATTAAAAATTTCTTTTGGAATGAATTGATTAGAATATTTAATTTTAAAACTTTTTCTGTTGTAAAAAATCATGATAGCTGATTTTTTACAACAGAAAAAGTTGTCACAACTAACAGGGAAATTGGTATAAAATCCGTACAAAAATATGAAGTCTAAAATGTTTTTAAAAAAAAATTCGGTTATGGCTAGACCTGGACATTCGTTCATACCATTCAATACGTCTTTCAAAGTCCTTTCATACGATACCATAATAGCACAATGTTTTTGACTTCTGGTCCGCTTACCAACTGTTAGAAGTTTTTAAAATCAATTTTAAGATATTTTAGCTGAACATAAAGTAAACTTTCATTTTAGCCATAAACATCGAAAATTTGTTTACGTATGAAATGACTTTGAAAGACGTATCAAATGGTATGAACTAGGGATGCCAAACGGGACTGAGTTTTACAAATCCCGGGATTCGGGATTTTAGAAATGTAAATCCCGGGATTTCGGGATTTTTCGGGACTTCGGGATTTTAGTTAAACGTCAAAAAACATAAAATTCAACAATAAAAACAATTTGTTTTCGTTAATATATTTAAGTAAAAATATAACAAAGGAAAAACTAATGCATTGAATTAAAATAAATTTGACAAAAAATATATTTTATATTTATACCCGTATTCTGGACTTATAACAGTGAGAAAGCCATAACAAAAATGAAAATTGTATAACTTTTGTATTGAGTAGATATGCTAAGATCATAGTAAAAGGATTTTTAGGAAAGCGTACCTTACAAATACTATGAAACTAATAGTGTAAAAATTGGTAAGGCAGTTTAAAAGTTATTTACAATTGAAGGGCACAAACGATAGGTCACAAACGAAAGGAGCCAGCTGGCTAAAATTATCCATAAATACTCTCTGTTAATATGGTTTGTTTCGAATTGAAAATGGTCCATGATTGCCCCTAGTCTCATACAATATTGCCCCGGAATACTGTTTGAGCAATCATAAGTATGTTGATTATGCGACAATCCTGATAAAATTTTGCACAAATTAGTTCTAAGTACTCTGAAAATATACTGTAAAGTATGGAAAAATTGACACTTGAATATTCATAATTGTATTATAATAATTAATATCGTGATGAAATTGAATATACAAATTGTATATGAAAATAAATCCTTCTACAAACTTTTGTAAGAACCCGTCCATAATTATATACCCCGATATCAAAAAACATTTTATTGTCAATAAATAATTTGTATATAATGATATTAAGATAAATTTCGATATAAGTCATTCATTCATAAATGGTGATTCAAGTCCCCATAGAAGGCCAACACTACGGAGCTGACGAAAAACATCGTTAATAGTCAACGCGAATTTATTAATAAACTTGTTTATAAGTCTGTCAATGTAAGGAAGACATGCTGCTCCCTGACAAAAATTAAAAAATCTCGCTCCATTTGGATTTGAAGCGAGATTAGTATTAAAAGTATGCTGAAATTTAGCTTTCTAGGTATTTTCCGAGCTTCAAAAATCTTCCTAAAATAACAAAAATCTCGTAATTTTCCGGGATTTGTTAATCCCGAAAAATCCCGGGATTTTTTTTCACCAATCCCGGGATTCGGGAAATCCCGATCCCGAAAAATCCCGGGATTTTCGGGATCGGGATTTCGGGATTGGCATCCCTAGTATGAACGAATGATCAGGACCAACAACAACCTATTTTGTAAATTTCAATACCGATTCTGAATTCCCGTGATAGTCCAATAATTTTTGAAATTCTGTAATTTTTTACAAACATTTAATGTTGTTTTAAAAAAAATTACGTAGAATTATTTAATGTATTTAGTTTAAATTAATGTGTTATATGCCTCATATAAATTCACCGAAACAGTTTTTTTTCCGCTTTTCGAAATTCAATATATGTATGTAGTTCGAATTTTATTTGAATTTTCGAAACATATTTTTTCTGCTATCTGATGTTAGCTATATGTTCATGACAATCACAATATTAATATTGAAATAAGCTTAATAACATATACTTTCCATTAATATAAAGAAGACATTTAGTTTAACTAAAAACATTTCATGCAAACAAATTTTATTTATTTATCACGCTTTCTTTGTGATTAATATGTTTAGCCTTATTTTCTCACTCCATGGTTATTTTTATCGTGACAATATACTGACAGTTCTCATACAAAAATTATATTAATTGAAAGATTTCGTTACAAAAACGATAACGAGAGATTGAGAAAATGGGGCTTAATGTTTTTTGCTTATTCTGTGAGATAAATAAAAAGTTTATTGTTTTACGACTATATAGATAAAAATGTTGTTTCTTGAACATATAGCTAACTTCAGATCGGAAAGAAAACAGGTTTCCATAAATTTAAATAAAATTCAAACCAGATGGAATTTCGAAACACGGAAAACCCTTTAGGTAAAATTATATGAGGTTTATAAACTACTTATTTAAAAAATTGTATTTAAAAACTTAATAATCTTAAAAATGTTGCAAAAAATTACAGAAGTTCGAATAATAATGGACTTACACGATAATTTTAGATATGCCATTCAAATTCCATTTACATGATACCAATATTTCATATGCTTTTTGTATCCTTTGATCCAGCTCTTGATCCAGAAACGGTATCTTAGAATTAGTTGAGAACATCCACAACATTTTTTTGGGGGACCACCCTATTGTACATATCTAATTGGTAATATAAACACTCATTTGGCGCTTAACAAATTATATTAATTGAACAATGAATAATAATTCACTCAAATAAAGTCATGGGATTCTAAACAAAATATTACTATTATTTTGTCCAGTTCTGTCTACCAAACACCTCAATATTAAACAAAAAAAAAGTAGTTATATGTTATTTTTTAAATTATTATTTTTTCCCCAAAAATTTATTGTCATAAAAACACTTGTTAATTTTGATAACTTTGTTTTGTTAAAAAATTATTACTATAAACACAAGTTTTGTATTTGAAAAGTTTCTTTGTAGGTCAGTTTGACCTTAGAGCTATTGATCAAACATTAAAAATGTGTAGTAGGTATCTTTAATCTTGCTTTTTATTTATTTAACATTCGTTGGTTTTATTATTATACTCGTAAACGATCTACAAGTTTGTTGATCTCTTTTAACACTTTTATGGTAAAATTTGTTATAATTAATAAGACTTGAAATATAAACAGTGAACAGTAGTCGTTGATCTAGTTAATATTTATATGTATTATATTTGTTTATTTTTATTTTGCACTATACGAGTCCACATTTGCATTCGCAACAACAACTAAACATTCACCTGTTGATTTTCTATTAAACGGAGTGCGCGTGCTCAACCGTCGAAGTTACACTGTTGACTGTTATTTGATTTCAACTCCAAACAGCTCACATTAAATTGTGCAGATTCGCAGTTTGGCCATAATAAGTTTTAAAATGCCATTCTGTGTATGCATTCAACAAAACCCAAACCACCAACCGTATGCTCATAAGTATTTATTCATCTAAATTCTCTTTGTCTCTCGATGATGTATAAGTAGTATACTCTATTGAAGTTTAAAGTGCAAACTTTTTAAAATACTCAAGTCCATTTACGAGCAATAATAGTCATAGTTAAAATAAACCTGCTTTTTGAGGTGTCTTCAATCTACTACTAAATTGTTAATAGTGGCTTAAGCATTGGACTTTATGATAATGTACTAACTTATTTACTCACTTACATATTAATAGCAAGTACATTAGACCTGTATATACCTTTAAACAAAATCGCTTTAGATTAGGTCTGATAATTGATGAACAATTTGGAGTATTTGGAATATTTTCCCCCTTATTCATAATCAACATTTAAATTTATAAAAGGTTTATAAAACTAAATCTCCATACAAACTGAATAAAGCATATTAATTTATGTAGGTTATAAAATGGCCAAAATTCTTATTTAAATAGAAACATTTTAGCATAATTTTATCTAATTTCATTATAGCTTTTATTCGATTTCCCTAATATATTACAACATTTAATTGATTTCCAGCACGGGTTCCCATTATACGAATCACAATTTTGCTTCAATTATAATTTAGATATTAAAGAACATTTATTAAGTATATTTAAGGGCAGGTCTAATGTACAAACATACATATGACTTAATTTTAGTTTTTTATAGTATATACATATTAAAATTCTTCTTTTATGTTGTTAAAAATACATTAAAATATTGTATATTACTTTTTAGTACATAATTTATTTAGTAACTTTTGGCGGTAATGTGGTTTTTATTTATTTCATACTTATTAGCATAATTTTCATTAAAAAAAATATGAAATAAAGTTTCACATATTCTTCAATATTCAATATGATGCGTGCTGCTAACCAGGCCAGAATTCCGGTGATAATCGGAGCTGATGCAAACGCTCACCACACAATCTGGGGTAGCTCAGACGTGAACGAAAGAGGTGAGTACATTCTAGACTTCATATTAGACTGTAATCTGGTAGTTGTCAATCGAGGTTCAGAACCTACTTTTGTGGTTGCAAATAGGCAGGAGGTTCTGGATATCACGCTTGTTAGTGCAAGCCACTCGCAACTCATTAGGAATTGGAAGGTTTCAGATGATTGCTCTCTCTCGGATCATAGGTATCTGACATTCTTGATAGAATTAGTAGTTGAAAAGGAAAAACCTTTTCTAAACAGAAGGAAAACCAAATGGGATGCTCATGGGCGCATCCTTTATGGTTTACTTCCCTCACCCCCTTTGATAAGTAACACTAGGGATATTGATAGCGCTGTGGAAAAGCTCACACTCTCTCTCGGTGAGGCCACAAGACGCACGTGCATTCCCTCTGCACGCAGAGGAAAGGTAAGACCCCCATGGTGGTCTTTAGACATAGCGAACACTAGACGTAGTTGTCGTAAACTATTCAACGAGGCGAAAAGATCAGGCAACTGGTCAACGTACAAGTCTATGTTGAACAAATTTAAGAATCAGGTTAGAAGCGCGAAACGTAAGTCCTGGAGGGACTTCTGCAGCGGCGTAGAAAGCTCCTCTGAGACCAATCGTCTGCGCAAAATCCTGTCGAAAACACCAACTGTTCAGGGTTACATTCAGAAACAGGATGGTAGGTGGACTACCGATGGACGTGAGACACTAGAAGTTCTCATGGACACTCATTTTCCGGGGAATCTGCCACTAGATATGGCTAGTGAAACCCAACCGAACAATCGGACAATTCCGTCAATCATAATTGATGAACATATGATAAAATGGGCCATACGGAGTTTTGACTCTTACAAGTCTCCGGGCCCGGATGGCATAATACCCGCTGATCTACAGAATAATATAGATCTAGTCACTCCCTGGCTGATAAATATTTATCATGCCTGTCTTGTATGGTCGTACATACCAAAACGGTGGACCGAATGTACTGTGACATTCATTCCGAAAGGAGGAAAGGTGTCACACACAAAAGCAAAAGATTTCAGACCAATAAGTCTATCATCATTTTTGCTGAAAACCCTTGAAAGAATCATAGACACTCACATACGAGCGTCTTTAAAACAAGGATCATTATCTCCCTCTCAACACGCCTACATGAAGGGCAAATCTGTTGAGACAGCACTTCACTCCTTAGTGGGATATATTGAGAAATCCCTTGAATTTGGTAATTTCTCATTAGTGGCCTTTCTGGATATAGAAGGAGCCTTCAATAATGTGGAATCTGCAACTATAGTTTCAGCTCTACAAAACCTTGGTCTAGACCAATCAACTGTAGGGTTCATTATGAACCTTCTACGATATAGGATCATCCGTTCCGAAAAGGGAACGGCGGTGATTACTAGAATAGCCACTAGGGGTACGCCTCAAGGAGGCGTCTTGTCACCACTCTTGTGGAACCTGGCCATAAATTGTCTGCTCAGAAAATTGGATCTCATGGGTTATAAAACTGTCGCCTACGCGGATGACGTTGCCGTGGCAGTCTCCGGGATCCATTTGGGCACGATATCACAACGTCTGGAATATGCACTCAATGTACTAAGTCGGTGGAGTACAAACAGTGGATTGAGTGTTAACCCAAGCAAAACCGAACTTGTACTATTCACGAGAAAGTACAAGATCCCTCATTTCTCGCTTCCCCGATTAAATGGTGTTGAACTAACACTATCGGATAATGCAAAATACTTAGGAGTTATTCTGGATAGTAAACTATCCTGGAAACCCAATACCCTTTCAAGGACGTCAAAAGCCTTGACGGCTATGTATGTCTGTAAGAAAGCGATAGGTACGCAATGGGGTATTAGACCCCAATTCGTTAACTGGTTATGTGATACGGTTATTAAGCCGACACTATTCTATGGAGTTTCTGTCTGGTGGAAGGCATTGGACAAGGGCTCAATTTACACGCTATTCGAGAGGGTTATGAGAAGAATGGCAATCCTGATAACAGGAGCTCTAAGAACGACCGCAACAAAGTCGCTCTTTACTATATTGAACTGGATCCCCGTGGATCTAATGGCAAGAAAAATGGCATATACCTCTGCCTTTAGGCTAAACGCGATTGGGGTGTGGAAACATGCTCCATACGGTCACGCCAGCATAATAGGTAGCATCCAGACTCTTCCGGATAACATCGATTATTGCATTACTGGGCCCTTCTTGGCGAGAAACTTCGGTTTCTCAATTCCGTATAACACGGAAGCAATGGACGGACCTTTATTTGAGGCAACGGGTCTCTCAGTCTATACAGACGGTTCTATTAAAGGAGATCGAGTTGGCGCAGGTGTCTACATTCGGGAACTCGACATTAGGCTATCTTTTAGACTTCCAAATGAATGTAGCATAATTCAGGCTGAAGTATCAGCCATCAAAAGGGCGGCTAATTGGATCAGTTATAACAAGATATCAGGCAGGGATATTCGTATATATACTGACAGTCAGGCCGCAATTAAATCTCTAACAGGTGTATATACAACATCTAATTTGGTGCAGGAATGCCGGGCATCCTTAAATAGGATGGCGAGACATTCAACAGTCGTACTCATATGGGTACGGGGACATGGAGATAATACAGGCAACTGCATTGCTGATGATTTGGCGAAAAAAGGAGCCATGTTACCTGACGGACACATAGACCTCCTATGTGGAATTCCGCTATCCAAGTGCAAGCTACAAATTAGTAATTTCTACTATGAGCTTGCTCAGACAAGATGGGCTTGTGAACCCACATGCACTATAACCAGAATGATATGGCCCCAACTGAATCGTGGGCGAACAACATATCTTCTTGGCTTGTCACGCTCACAATTGCGTGGCGTAGTGGCGGTCATTACCGGACACTGCACTTTCGGCAACCATGCGAGGAGACTTGGCTTGCCCTACAACGACTTCTGTAGAAGTTGTCAAAACGAGGAGGAGGATGAAACCATCTTTCATCTTCTTTGTCACTGTCCGGCATTAGGCGATCTACGCTTACGGTTTCTGGGACACCGTTCCATAAATAGTCTTTCTGAGCTCTCGAATATGAGGCTTGAGGGCATCAACGCTTTTATAAGGAGTAGTAACTGGTTAATAGGACCAGATATGGGAAGCTCTCGGGTGTAACCCAATAACCGCTATCTTACTGATATGCAACTGCTTGCAAATCTCCTACTCTCTTCCTTCTTCTTAACTACTCAATCTTCCACTTCTTTCTTTTTCATTTCTATCTGTCCCTCTTTCTTTCTAACTTCTAATTTCAGGTAACACAAAGGGATCATTTCTTGGACCCACGTGAGCTGTTCTTCTACTTTCCAACTTCGCGGCTGCCTGGAAACCTAACCTAACCTAATATTTGTTAATTAAAGCAATGAAATTGTCATATGGATCCTAAATGTAATACATAATTACGCTTCTAAAAAAATAAAGAGTCTGAATTACCGTATTGTATATCATGTAATACTGATTGTAATTTATACGATAGCTCATTCGATACGAATGCGGTAATTCGGCCCCTGTATTGTATTTTGAGTTCGATTAATAATTTGTAAAAACTAATGGCCTCATTTTATAAAACGAAGCGTTCAGAAACGTAAGCAAGTTGTATGAAGAATACTGGTAAAAAGGTTTGAAACTTGACTTTTTTTCAACAAAATTTGTTTAACGTTCGTCGTTGCTTTTTACAAAATTAGGCCCTAATAAAATTTTAATCGATTCTGGCAAAATCCAAATATCCAATTAGATTTTGCAAAATAAACTAGATTGTGGTCGAAATCTCATTTAACATGGAAATTAGGGCCTCATTTTATAAAACGAAGCGTTCAGAAACGTAAGCAATTTGTATGAAGAATACTGGGAAAAAGGTTTTGAACTTGAATTTTTTCCATACAAAATTTGTTTAACGTTTGTCGTTTCGTTTTATAAAATGAGGCCCTAAAGAAATATTGTATTGGATTTTCAAATAATACAAATGATTTTTTTGATTTACGGTCGGCATTTATAAATTTGTTAAAACAATTCAAAAAGTATTTATTTCCCTATTTCCCAGAAAAACATCAACAATCAATACAAAAATATTTTTAATACTGCCGTGTAAACATGAAATGTATTTTTCAAAATGATTTCTGGACAAACTGGATGATTTTAATAACATTTTAAATTTGAAAAGTATTAATAATCACTATTGCAGTCTATAAAACCCTATTTTGGCCCAAAATCCATAGTCTATTGCAAAATATGGATAGTTTTACTTGATCTTAATGTTTTCTAGCTTATTGAAGATGAAAATATAGTCGATCTTTCAGACATCCACAAAAACATTTTAAAACTACTTTTCCATAAAAAACCGAATACTTAGTTCCACGTAATAAAATAAATATACTGTCTGTTTAACTATTTACTATTTTCCCATATTTTGATTTTTTGTATTGAAAATATCCAAAGATAGTGGAAATAGCTAGAACTAGCAAGTAAAACACATAAAAAATTATTTTCCAGTACTGATTGCAATTATCCGATTTTTCCCAATTTTTAATGATAGCAACTTACAATTTACATAGTAAAAACTGATGAAATACATTAAAATGTATATTACTATTTAGTACATAGTTCATTTAGTAACTTTTGGCGGTAGTATGTTTTTTATATATTTCATACATTTCATCATTTTCATAAAAAATTCTTCAATATTTGTCAAAAGTAAAAATGTTCAAAACATATAATTAAAATCTACCAACCAGAGAACCAAAAAAGATTGTATATTAAAAATCACTTATAACACTGCAGGTAAAATTTCAACTTAATTTTGGTTCGTAGAATCATGTTTGATTATATTTTATTTATTAATCCATATTGTAATACAAAAGCCATCCATTTTAAGTAAAAGGCTTCGAAAACTCTTTTGAAACCTAGTAAATCTAGAAAAAATATATTTCGTTATCAAACATTTTGATATTTAAGCAACGAAGTCTTTTCTTAAAATAACACAAAAAATACCAATAGACAATACGATCCTAAAAATGTAATATCTACTGATCTTTTAAATCTAGAAAAAATCTATAAAAAAATATTTATCAAACATTTTGATAAAACAAATAAAGTAATTTCAAAAATTTTCGTTGTCTTTTCTTAAAATAAAACCAATACGATATCTCCTGATCTTTTAAAACGGAGTATTCCACTAGATTCTAAGACCTAAAATAAGTTTCACGTACATATAGTGTAATTAAATAACCATTTTGAATGAATACACTTTAATTTTACTTCATAAGTTAGGAATTCGGATCTTAGAATATCTTTTTGACATCTTACATTAATTTCGACATCCTACATTTAATTGAACGCATAGATATGAAATGAAATAATCTCGGATTTACTTTTATGAAATCAATGTTTTGTAACATTACAGAACAAGCGGTAGAAAAACTGTTTATTGCAATACAATCAATTGCAACCAAAAATTAAATAACGTAAACAGAAACTCTATATTTTTGCTGTTGTATCAAGCCACAAACCGATTAGACAAGTTTTTTATTCCACATTTACATCTAAAAACACAAAAGTTACTTTAAGTAAGCAAGTTACCGTACAGCAACAATTTATATAGACTGAAAAATACCAAGTTGTTGCATCCAACATGAACTATAAGACTCAATGCCACATATTGTTGTGTTGATTTTTTTTTTTTTTCAATGTGTTGCATACAAAAATTGTTTTCCCATTAGCAGGAAGTAACATTTTATCATGTACGGCAACAAATTTTGTATGGATTAGAAGCAAATTTTATTTAAAGCGGAATGTATTTCAAAATAAAAATATCAAGTCGATTGCAAAAGATCGTGAATGTGAAAAAGCCAAATTTTTTTGATTTTTTTAATAAAATTTTCTTTTTATTTAACCATTGGAAAGCTCAAATAAGAGATTCTCCAACAATATGAGGAAAAAATTCACAACCCCTGAAGTAGCAAAGCCTGCTTCCAGATGGTAACAATACCATCAATTTCAGTAAAAAAAATTGCTTTACAGAAACATTCAAAGGTTAATCACAGGGGTGTGGTGTTTTATTAACTAAATCATCAAAGAAGCGAAATTAATCCAACTGTAAATAAAAAAGAAATATACAACAAATTAGTACGTGGATTTCAACAAAATTTCTTTACAAATAGACTCACCTTCTTGAAGCCAATATCATTGGCGTACTCTCTGAAGCATTGACGGCAAATGTTCAAGCCATATTTGCGGATCAAACCATGACGGTTAGAGCAGGCACGGCTAGATAAATTAAAATAAATTATATATGTCCATTAATCCTTTTTATAACTAAATTTATTTACAAACATTTAAGGCTAACAAATTCAAATTGTCTTTCTCATCACTTACAATGAAATCATCCACATGTTTGATTTCTAGTATGATAGCGACTACAGAAAATGTTACTATTGCCACCCTCAATTAAGGAATTTGTAACTCAATATTACCACAAATTCCGTACTCAACCGGGGGCTATTTTTTTAAACTATGAATTTAAAAATACATAAATATCATGAATGAAGTTCTTATATTTGACACAAACCACACTATAGTGCATCATGCATAACCTCACTTTTTTTTACAAATTTTACCAAGATTTTTCACATATTTCAAATAATGGCATTCATAACATTTATATATCTTTTTACAGGGATTTTAATGGAGAATAGATAATTACCAGCATCTGGAGCCTTGACCGTATTTACGTGGATGCGAATACCAAAGATTAGCAAAACCCATGTTGGCTATTTAACTTCGTAAATGCAAAAGAAAGAAAAGATGGCTGCCGTCCGCCGAGGTATAAAATTTACATAGTTGTATGGCAAGTGTAATACGTATAACATAGTTGTATTTTTTCGTATCAAAATAATTTCATACTAAATTATGTTAACGGCAACATGAGCAAATATTTATGTCATGTTCAACAAGTTTATAATTTTTTAGGAATTAACAAAAAATTTCGATTAGATGGATAATAATACAAACTAACTTTTTAGTTTATACTTATTTATTTATATGTTTTGGGACAAATATTATATTTTGGGTATTTCAATTAAAAGAATATAAGAAAACCTAGTAGATTAATAAACCTTTTAACATTACAAAATGAATACAATAAATAAATATGGGGTGCGCTAATATGTAAAGCTTTTCTAGGGAAACTCATTTCCTTTATTGAAAGCCTTTATGATAATTCAACTTGCCGTATCCAGCATGAATGGAAGTTAAGCAAACAAATTTCAGTAGGTATTGGAGTGCGCCAAGGTTGTGTCTTTTCGGCACTTCTCTTCAACATTGTTCTCGATATGTGTACTTAAAAACTACTAATAATTTTTAATGTACAATTTTAATAATTAAAAATTAAATTTTCGATATTGGTTGAACTCAAAAAAAGTTATTTAAAATACAGTTTTCGTTATTTAAATTACATTTTTAGATTGTATTTTTATAATTACGAAAAATGTATTTTCAATAACTTTTGTATTAAAATTCAAACAATTACGAAACAATTGAAAGCAAATTAAAAATAATTTGTTCTGTGTATATTTTTTTATTAGAAATTAAATAATTCATTTTTTTATATATATATAAAAAACTATTTCATCAAATACAGTTTATTTAATGCTATATTAATCAACTATGTACGGGTCGTGTAGTAACGCCTTTTTAAGTGACATTAAATTTGAAAATAAGCGCCCACCTGAATTAAGTCGCCTTGATTAGCGCATTATTAATTATACCACATAGTATTATACCAAGGTATATAATCGTTTGAATTATATTTTGTGTTATTAATGCAATAGGTTTTCATTTGCAACGTATTTGTTTAAGTAAGATATTATGGAAGATATTGAAGAACATCTTCAAATTACCGAAGCAAAAATTTCCAAATTAAATGATTTTATAGCATTAAGTTTGAGAAGAAATAAAATCTCCAGGGAATTAGAGCAACTTACATTAAGAGCTATTGAAGTTCGTGATCTAATGACTGAAGCGCATGAATTACTACAAAAGGAAATTAACACTCTGGAATGTGATTATGACCAGGTAATGTCTGAAATGAGAAGGAAACAAATGTTAGTATTGGCGTATACAATAAAAGAAAGGCAAAGAAAAATTAAAAAAGCTGAAGAGGAGGAAAAGAAAGTTCAATTGGTCCTGAGTTGCGGAAAATCCAATACAAAGTTAAATAGTGCCCTGAAAGTTAATAGCACAGCTTCAAAATCTGCTGTTAAAAAGTTGGGTCACAATTTAGCCAAATTAAATTTAAATCATGCCCTTTCTTCTGTAACACCTAAAATAAAAATAAGCGAATATAAGGATTCTCCATTGGTAAAAAAGAAAGCCAATCCTATATCATTTCAATTTGAGGAATTTGATGTTACTATATCGCAACAACAATTTGACACAATTCCAAAGTAATATTTTCGAATACAGTTTTTAGAACAATAACTAAAAAATCTATTTTTCTTTTTGCAGGTATATGTGTGGCCGTGAAACTTTGGATCAATTAAATTCATTTTTGGAAACTGTTATTATACCTTGCTTTAATGAGAAATATCAATTAATACACAAGGAACGAAGTTGCTTAAGAAATTTAAATGATTTAGAATTGTGGAAATTATACAATGAGCAGTCTTCCTGTTTACCTGGTAAGTTATTGTAAATACATTTGACTTGGTAATTTGTATTAACTTAAAATTCATAGGGCGTAATTTTATAACTCCAGGAGATCTAACACGAAAACTGAATAAAATGTTGGATAAAAAGACGCAAAATCGCATAGTAATGCTTAGACACATCGGTATTTTACATGAAGTACGTGTCAAACAAACAGTATGTTACGTTTGGTCATATAATGGACATCATTAAATATTATTTTCTATATTTAAAAAAATAGCATTTAATCCAAATATTTTATATGAATTTACAAACAAACAAAAAAAGGAAATATGTGTGCAACTTAGTAATATAATGGACATCATTAATTATTATTTTCATATGAATTTACAAACAATATAAAAAAAAGAATATATGTGTGCAACTTAGTAATATAGTGGAATGTTGTAACTTATTAATTAAATTATTCCAAATTACAAATGATATAAACAGAATTGAATAAAACAAATTCATTTTTTTTTTTAAATTAAATAGCTTAAAAATTTGTTATAACGCGCGAAAATAAAATAATACGAAGATAGATTATAGCTGTTAGTTGTCATCTTTAATACAATTTTAGAAACAGACATCGTAAATTTAGTTCAGTTGCCATAATAGACCCATAAATTAAAAATTGTTTAAGAACGGTAACTTGATATGGTTTCTCTAACACTGTATTGTATTTTCCAATATTGTATTGTATTTTCTTGATATACATATAACAATGTGCGGTACACTACAAATCCGTATGATTTCACATCACTATTCCCGTTAGAATGATAGTGGTCTAAATCATACATGATGGAAATCGATTTCGAAAACGAAACTTGAACTTTGATTTTGATAGTTTTAATTAATTTTTATAATTTTTTTCTAATATTTTTTTAAGTTATTTGCAATTTATTACGAATTTCCAAAAATCCATTTAGTGGAATAACATTTAGTCCAGATTTATTGTCTCTACTTTTTGTCGTTTGGGCTGTGCATGTTGAATCATTCAGTACCGTTATATGTCGATACGACAGTAAACAACTGCTACTAAAAATTAAAAGCGGTATAAATATGATTTTATTAATAGAAAATTTTATTTAATATTAATAAAATAAAACCAATTACTATACATGAGCTAACATATAAAATAGGGAAATATGTAATAAACAATAACAAATTAAATCTTTTTAATGAATAATATCGCCCATTATAGACTCAAAAACATTTTTGGAAAAATCTCCATTGCCAATCATAAGTATATCATTTAAATTATTGTTATTCCTAACATAGGAAACCTGTGTAGTGTCATAATCTGGCGGTAGAATATTTTCATTAGTTGTAGACGTATCATTCTTAGAATACGATGTAGTGGCCAGTTTTTGCGAGTCCTGCTCCTGAGCTGCAGCAGCTTCTAACTGTAATTTTTGCATTTGCATCATGAGACGAGCATTCGCATCCAGATGAGAGTGTCGAGCTCGTATATGTTTGTCACGATCTCCACGTTGTCTGAAGTTTTTGGTGCAAAAGTGACAGCCAAATGGTTTTTCTCCAGTATGAATACGTTGGTGATTTTTTAATGCGTCAGCACGATAAAATCGTTTGCCACAAGCATCACATTCATAGCGTCTTTCACCACGGTGTATAAGACGATGTTGGTAAAATACGGACCCTGTAAGAAAACGCTTACCACATACCAGGCAATGATAAGGTCTTTCACCGGTATGACACTTGCGTATATGATCATTTAAGTCGGGACGAATTGTAAATTTTCGAGTACAACCTGGTTCTTTACATGCAAATGGTTTAACACCTTCAAAAAATAAAATATTTTCTTAGAGAAATATTTGAAAATTTTTCTTTAACCTACCCTGATGAAATCTCAAATGTTGCCACAAATGACTAGATTGGGTATAAGATTTACCACATATATCACACAAGTATTGTCTAGTCTTACTGGACCCATTAGTACCATCCTTATCTCGTTTATATTTTCTGTAATGTTTCTCTTCATAGTGGATAACACATTCATGGGCGCTTTCAAAAATGCATTCACAATATTCACAGGGCAATTGCAGAGTACCGGTATTTTTGTTCAGTCGTGGAAAGAAATGATAAGAGGTATAACTAGTAAAAAAAAGTAAAAATATATTAAATTAAATATTTACAAATCTTTACATATTTACATATGTGATAACAATTAATGTCGAAGAAGAATATTTTTATAATTAATATTTAACTATTTGCAATTTAATAATAACAACATTTTTAAACCATTGTGAAATATTAGGACAATATGACATGATAGGAGACCTTGTGAATTGACCAAATGTATTAAGCATACAAATTAGAAGGATTTTTTCGAAACGAATTACGAAATAACCTTCCCTATAATTATAAACAGATCTCACCGATGCTCATGCAGTAAATCCATGGATTGGAACTTATTCTCACACACATTACAAACAAAATAACGTTGAGTAGTTGCATGATGAACTTTTAAATTTTCGCGCATAAAAACACATTCAGCGTGCCAATGAGTACAGATTTCTTTCGATGTTCTCACATGAATATCACAAGCAAAGCACTCAAATCGTCTAAATGGTAAGTGACATGCCGAGTGTACAAATAAAAAGGAGACATCAGAGAATACTAGATCACAAAATTCACATTGTAAAATGCAACTTAAAATTACTATTTTAAGATAAACTGGTGCTTTGTCCTCTTCATAGCTTAAAATAGGAGAATTGTAAAATGATATTCCTTGGGCCTGAAAAATAAAAATTATACTAATTAAAAATTAATTTCTCCTACAAAGATACAATAATTGCATAATTACCTCTGACTTTAGATTATTTAAGGCATCATCTATGTAAGCATCGTAAGGTATTTCAGCACAATTATCCACTTCCTTTTCTTCTGCTATGGAGTCAGGAAAATGTGAAAACAAATGCTTCAAAGCTTCATTCGATTCAAAGAAAATGCGACCACATAATGTACATTTAATGACTACGCGTAAGCCATTTATACCTTGGGCCCCTTGTGTAGCTACATTCTTATTATTAGTTGTTGTATGAGTATTGGGTATTAAATCCAAAGCATGCTTCTCCATATGACGTAATAAACCCGAAGCATGAACAAATTTTCTTTCGCATAAGGTACATTCGTGGGGACCATCTTGTTTCTTATTACTGGTTATAGAAACATTAGATGTGATGGATGAATTTGTAACACCAGACGAGGCTGTTGTATTTAAATTACTATTTACATCATATTTTAATTCATCTTTAAGAAAGCGTCTAATGCGTATTTGATTTTCTTTTAGTAAACGTATGCATGCTGGCTCTAGTGGCAATAAAATTTCTTCCTTAATAGGTTTACAAGTGCTATTAATGTTTGTTTCTTTTGGTGTTATCAAATTATTATCTTCATCATAATCACAAACGTGGGATTGAAAATCGTCTATATTAAATATAAAATTGCAGTTCGCACATTTTATTATCTTTGGTTCTCCCGATAACGGTCTTAATGGCGGAGGAATAGTAATCTCTGAAACTAAAAAAAAGTTAAATTAATTTCAAGCTTAGTATTTAACAATTTTAATTAATTTCTTCGTACCTATTACTTCTTTTGGTTGAGTTTCTAAAAATTTTAATATTTTTAGTACCTCTTCGTTGGCATCAAATGGAGGTGGACCAATTTCAGAAACATCATGTATAAATGTTTCTACATTACTTGCAACAGGAGCCTCTATCAAGGGAATGTTTTCTACTAAATCAATTATGTTTCCTTCGGGTTGTGTTGATTCTATGCGATGTTTTTTTAAAGGCATTTGACTCAAATCCAAAACTTCATCGTTTATATCATAAGAATCAGGGAAAGTATTTACATTCAGTGCAGTATCAAAAGAATCCAAAGAAGTTGGCTTTAAATCCTGTAAAGGAATGTCATCATAACCATCCAGTAATGGTATGATACTACCACAATTCTGGAAAGTGTCATTTAGCAAAAAGTCAGTTGAAGTATTTCTATCTTTATATTCAGAGTTTAGATCCTTTAACTGGGCAAATAATTGCTCCGATAGCCAAGAATCTGAAGTATTAAAATCTTCTTCGTTCAAATTCATGTTGAATATTATATAACTATTTAATAGAAAAAATTAAAGAATATGGACACAATTTTTTAATTGTAACGACTTCTTTGACATTTAAATCAATGCTTACTATAAGTGATAGCCAGGGTTTTAACCTTCGCCAATTTGTATATTAGAAATCGCTAATTTTGAATTTGATTTCTGCTCAAAAAAATTAAGTTAATTTTTAGCTTAACCGCCTGTTTTATAATATTATATGATGTATTGGCAACAAATTTGTTGTTTATAAATAACAAAAAACATTTTATGTAAAATTCGAAACGTTAAAATATAAAGTTTGATTTTTATGAAAACAGGCTGTAATTTTACGTTAGCATATTTTATCATGACCTTCTAAATCCCTAAAATACCCTCTTAGCTTAATTACAGTAACCGAAAATACCGTTACCGAAATATTTCGACTATTTCGATAACAGTTTTCGTTGTTCAAAAAATAATTTTTAATAATTAAAAAAATACATTTATTGTTACATGCCAAGGCGAATTTATACAAGGTGGAGTCAGTCAATCAGCTGATAACTTTTTTTTCGCTTTTTGGTTCTAACAGTTGTCAAAGCTTTTGTTTATATTTAAATATCTACATATTCTAAGCATATTAACAAAATATTTATTGTTTACATAAATAAGTAAAGCGCTCACTATTCAATTATCTACACTATATTAAGTTGTAATACTTATTTGTTTAATTTTTAATTTTTGTTTTCTGACATTTGTTAAGACCAATTGTTGTTTTTGTAGAATTGCCATCACCTTGTATGAATTCGCCTTGTTACATGCTGTCAAAATGACAGACAATAGACTACATGTTTGGATAAATATGTATATAACAATATCTTACTTCTTTATACAGCCGTGACGTTTGCAATTTAGTTTGTTGTGGTTGTTGGTTTGATACAAACTATCTGATGGCAGAGACACAGACATGTGCCGACGGCTGAGCCGGGCCGCCGATTAATTTTCAAAGCTTCCGCAACCGAATTTTTTCGGCTGAATGGCTGAGACCTGCGCTGAATTGCCGCCGTTGTAAAACAGTAATAAAATTAATTTGTTTGAAATCAACGAAAATTATTCCTGATATTGTATTTACAAATCAGTGCACAAATAATACGTCATCAAGATTTAAAATCGTAAAAATTTTACAAAATGTATATTCTTCTCTTGAGATATGTATAAAGTTTAAACCCACATCTCAAATTCCGAAATGTATTGTTATATAGGATAAAATATACGATGCAATTTTATTTTTGGATGCGTATTTTAATTGTATTAAACAATACAATAAAAATAAATTCGAAAACTAAAATGTTCGAAAATATGTGATAATTAAATACATTCTAATTCGAAAAGATTTCCTTTCAAATCGAATTATCTAATCAATATAGTAAAATTTTGTTAGAACAATGGAAATAATGTTTTTATTATAAAAATTTGTCTCTTTGTTTGTTTGTTTGTTTGATTTTTAAGTTACTTAGCTGCGCAGCAGCTAAGATTTATTTGGCCTGTAATTATACATAACGCCAACTCCAATTATAGCTAGAATATACTAGCTCAGTATTAATTAATCGTATTTTTAAAATTCAAAATGAGTTTTGTTTGGTTCTCCACCATATCAAAGTAATTCTAGGTTATAAATTCCAAATCGATTGCATGTGGCCAATGTATACTTCGAAGAACCGTAACGCGGTACAGTTATACGACGAATTAACACATTAACCAATGCGGGTGAAACGCAATTCCTCGAAGGCAGCGAAAAAAGGACGGCCTGATTGCCTTAAGCGACTATGACAATGACGCGCGAGTTCTTTCTCCACCCAGAGCTGAATTACGAATAAATTTGTCTCTTTAATTATAAAATTTTGGAAACATAATTGGGGACATGAGACAAAATTTATCTGGCAATACTGACGACAGCCAATAAATAAGTGATGCCAACAGGTTATGGCCAAAACGAGTCGTGCAGCACAAATTATCTTAAACCAGTGATGCGCATTCATATTGTTCAGATTACGAAGATTTTCGTGAATTTACACGTACACAACACGATTGTAAACTAAACACACAACAAGAGCGTAAAAACTACAAATATTTCATTCAGTTGCTTGACAGCAATCAACAAAGCAGATGTGTTGCGGATATTTTATTTTTTTACCCACATGCACACAAATTAAATTTCTTTTTTGCATATAAACGTCTTAAACGCTAAGTTGTGCATCAGCTCTGACGTCAACTATTTTTCCTTAATAATTGGTAAAATCATATTATAAAACTTTGGCATTTCACAAAAATTAAAAGGACTTCAAAGTGAGACGCACGAATATGCTTTTTCCAAAAAAGCGCTGACTGGAAAAATGCTACTTTTGGATTATTGAAAAGAACCAAAACTAGCGGGAAAATCGCTAAATTGACAACGCTGCAAAAAATACAATTGCAAATAAACTTGTCGGTATTTACATACTCCAAAGTAAATTTATTTGTATTTGTTCTACAATAAAAGTTTATTACCGCTTTGATTATAGAATTATTAAGTATTTGAACTTGAAATTTTGCGAATTAATAACGTACGTGCTACTTTACGCAAACAACATAAACCCAAAAACAAAAAAAGTATTTTGTAACAACTTACAGAACATTATGCAACGGATTGCAGTAATTGGAGGCACCGGTATGACCGGACAATGCGTAGTCGATTATGCGTTGCAAAAAGGTAAAGTTACTATAACGTTTGACAAGAATTAAAAATAAACTGAATATGTTTACACAAAAATTTATAGGACTCCAAGTACGTTTGTTATACCGTACAGAAAAAACTGTTCCAGAACGTTTTAAGGGTAAAGTAGACATGGTGCAAGGCAATGTTACGAATTATGACGACTGCCTAAAAGTGGTAGAGGGTGTGGATGCAGTATGCATTATTTTAGGTACTCGTAACAAACTGGAGGCTACGACAGAACTTTCAACTGGTACCGCTAACCTTATAAAAGTAATGAAGGCTTTAAATGTAACAAAATATTCAATTATTATGTCTTCGTTTCTATTACGTCCTTTGTCTGAGGTGCCGGCAATGTTCCACCGTCTCAATGAGGAACATCAACGAATGTTGGATCTGACAAAAGCTTCGGATTTAGAATATATTGCAATACTTCCGCCTCATATAGCTGATGAGCCTTCAACTGCATATACTGTGCTGCATGATGAAGCTCCTGGACGCCTAGTGTCTAAATATGACTTGGCCAAATTTATAGTGGATTCTTTAGAACAGCCAGAACATTACGGCCAAGTTTGCGGCATTGCAAAGAAGGCTGAATAATTGTAAGTTATATCAAGAGAATTTATAAAATGCATTTAATGCACAACATTTACATAAAAATTCAATTGTGCCTTAAAAATTTATAGTTAGTAAAAAATGGCACGATGCAAGCATTTTTATTGCATTTTTTAGCAATTGCAGCTAGACTTAAGTAAACAATAATTTTAAATGCTTTGTATTTTTTTTAATTGCGTAATTAAAAGAACACATTAGTATAAAAGCAGCTATTCAGATACAAAATTATTTATACTATTAATTATTGAAACTAAAAAGACCCTGAGTATTAAAAAAATTATAAACGATTGGATTAAATTACCATAAAATGTATTATTTGAATACACACACCGGTATACACCGGATATATTAAAAAAATTAACTTTGTAATAGCTTTTAAATACCGGCGGTATTATTTAATTTGTAATTATTACATTAAATTTTAATACGCAAAAGATTAAAGCTTTTTATTTTAGATTTAATAAGAATTCGTATATTTCAATAGTAAGCGCCCGTAAGTATACTTCATATTATTTAACGACATCAAGTTTTCGTGAAGGAGGTTGCCACCCGATTTTTTGTGATTTTTGTAAATCAGAAACTGGATACACCCAACCACTAGATGGCGCTAAATTCATGTCAATACGGAGTTGCCAGATTGACGAAATTATACCAGATATGAATTTTGTAAAGTCTGGCAACCCCGTAAAGGGATAAAAATAGCGCCATCTATGGATTGACCATTGGATTTTTAAAAATGTCAAAAAATTATATAAATCGGGTGGCAACCTTGTTGCACGAAATGAGACCCCACTATTACAAATTAAAGCATACGTTAAGGCTGTTAAATGCATACTTTAGGGAGTTTAAAATTCACGTAAATGTTTACACTATACCTTACCTTTTTATATTTTATTAATTTAAATAAAAGGCGTTTTATTTTTAAAATTAATTTTATTCGTCTTAAATTAAAAAAAGTTGAAATGTTCAAATAATTACCAAAATTAAAATAAAATAAAAATTCTATAACAAAAATAAAATGGAGTTATATATGACTTTCTAAACTTTATGACAATAACAAAATTATATAAATATAAAAATTGGTTTTTAATATCATTTGTTTTTAAAGAGAACATGAACTGATTATTTGCTATTGTTAAAAAATTTAGAATTTAGAGTATTCTGAAAGTATATGCAATAATATGCAATAATATTTAAATACAATAATTATTTCATAAACACCTCACTGCATTTTAATAAACTTATATGTGTAAAATCTTTACATTTATAAGTTAACGGCCATTATGCGTAATATTTTATAAATTATCGTAGTCTATTAAATTCTAACTATTATATATTATGTGAAAATTTATATGGATTTTATATAAAAACTAGTGAAATAGCCTGTCCATGCCAAGGATAAACTACGCTTCCTGTTCAAAACTTAAAAATCTGGCTGTTGGTATTGAACGTGTGGTTAGAAATATAGGTATGCGAATTTCCACTATCTAGGTCTTTAAAAACTCTGGAAAGAAGCAAACATATGTACATAAAAATGCTAAGGAAATTATACATAAATATAAACTTGAGTAAATTTTATTCACGATTTTTATTTTTTAGTACATCTCAGTAACGTTTTTTCATAAAAAAATTTAGTTCTTCAGTGTGTAAAATCTGATAGCATGAATTATATTCGTTAAAAATTATAACAAAAATTAATATTTTAACCCCCATTAACACAATGTCTGGTTATGTGTTAACTAATTGTTATACTGACAGTTTTCATACAAACATTATTTTAACCGACAGTATAACAATTAGTTAACACATAAAGAGACTTTATGTTAATGGTGGTAAGTTATTTTAAGTGATTAATTAATTAATAGCATCAGCGTAAAAAAATCATTTTTAACTCTATTATAATACGTTAGTTTAAAGAATTAAAATTCAAATATCTAATCTTCAATTTTGAATTTTGTTTAATAATTTTGTGCAAATTGTATTGGTTCACTAATCGATTTAAGTTTTAAAAGAAATTATACAGAGATATCTTTTTAAACCAATAAATCAGCAAACTTCGTAATTTATTTAAGGGCCCCTTGATTTAAAGATGAAGTTTGACATACGCTACTAGACCTCCTTGGATTCTGAAATTTTGCAGATTTGTTGCTATTTAAAATTTTTAAAAATCATAAACACTTAAGAAATAATGTAAAAAAAAAATTGTTTGCATTTCCTGCAAAGTTATTAAATAACACATAAGCCCTTTTACAAAACAACGATATAAATAACTATTCGGCTGTCCCGAATCATCTATACCCCACACCAAAGTATACTTTAAGATAAATATTAAAAAAAAAATTTATTAAAAATAATTGGAAAAAATCAATGTAAGTCGCGGTTCCCGATTTAGCTACTTAAGTTCGACTATTGCTGATAAATTGATCAATCATGTATGTAAGTAATTTGAGGACTTCGGAAAGTAATTAGAAATTACAAACGGAATGACAAACTTATGTATACCCTTAACACTCATGCTTTGGAAGAAGTTGCCTTAAATCTGATATTGCCCCACGTTGGGAAGCACTGATGCTGCATAGTTTTTTATTTGTTTTAAATTTAGAACGAAAACGAACAAATAAGTCTGCTAAAAAATGCATCTACATACATAAGCAATTTTGTTGTAAAAAAATAAAAATAATTTATAATTATATTCTTTTTAATTACCTTTAACCCAACAAATTTATGCCAAAAGGGAATGTGCTTTCAGACGAGCGATGCAATTTTATAGCGATTTAACAGCCAAAAAATATTCTTGTCTATTTTTGGTTTTTGTTTGCTTGTATGTACTACATCTGGTGACAAAAAGCACGCGATACATTAAGAATTTTTGTTGAACATTTATTTATTACACTAGCTGGGGATCAACATATAGAAATACTTATATAGATCTGCCTTTTAATATCTTGAACTTGATCTTGACTATGGCACCTCAAAAATAATATAAAAAAAATACACACACAAAACAGTGTGTGTTTTTTATTTAGGTTTTTAAGTGTTAGAATTCAAATAATTTCAAAATATAAATGTGCTGTTGTAAAACTTGGCATCAAGAATGTAAAAAAATTAACTTTTTGTGCACATTTTTCTAATAGCTTAGAAATTTAAATTAAAACTATTTAATGAACAAAACCAAAATTCTTTTGTACATTTTAAATGATTTTGATTAATAGCACCAGACATGAGTGTAAATAAAAATAGGAAGTATATAGTATATGTGTATATTTTGTTGAAAATATGTCATTTTATTAATATTTAATTAAACAAATAATGAGCAAGTTGGGTACAAGTGAGCATTGCATTAAAACTATTTATTATTATTTTTTATTTATAATTATGCTTATGCGGAAGTTAAGACTAGATATGCATAAGACTATAATTTATTGAAATTTTCTAATTGCATCTGTATTAAAAGTTTAAAACATTTCTACATTACATTTCTATGGAAGATCTATCATTAAGTTTATCTGATATTTTAACGATTAATATTTTATAAAATTATGATTTAAAACATATAGACATTAATTCTTCAAAAAATACTTAATTAACATAAATTAAATATATGTGTGTATGTATCTGCTTAAAGCCATACATGTTTGGTAATATAAGTTTATACTTGTTTAGAAATTTATAAACTTCAAAACCAAAAATGTTCAAAATTAAAATGTAAAATTACTTAACATAAGAAACACATTAAAAAATTTTATAATTTAAACCATTAACAGTAAAAATCAAAAAAAAATCATAAGAAAAAATTAAATTAATTGGAATTTAATTTGCAGTGATATTTTCACAAAATATGTCGTATTTTATAATAATTGCCTTTTCAGACAGATCTAGATTACTATATATTTTTTATAACAATTTTTGCTTCATTAGAATCATTTTTTAACACATTAGTAGCCATTGTTTAATTTCACAGAAATTCTGTCCTAAATAACTAATTAGGCTGTAAATGATATTTATATATTTGATTAACATTTTTAGTTTTTTTCAAATGATTTTAATTGCCCAGTATAAATTGAATTTATAATTTTATTGAAAAATCTTAAAAAACACACAAATTTGAATTCGGCTAAATTAATCCGTAACTCAAATTCATCTTTTTAACAAAATTTATCCAGCAATTTGTAATGAATTTAGTTAATAAAACTAAATTAATTTCTGGAAATAAAGAGGAGAGTTAATTAATTTATAATAAAATTCAACTGGCGCAAGATTTAAATCAATTACGTTAAAAATGTTTTATGCTATTTTTTGGCGTTTAATTTGAAATTTGTTATAACGTACTGCCGATGTTGCCTATAAAACTTTCTTCATGTATTTCTTTTTGGCATTTTGCAGACTAGGCAATTCACAATGTCTAGGACCATACATTGAAATTGGTTCGCAAAACTCATAGCCTATTCTTTCATAAAAACCATCTTGATCAATTGTTGATAAATACAAAACTTTTAAATCTAGAACAACACGACAATAATCTTCAGCAAATTTCATTATCAATTTGCCAAAGCCTTGACCCCGACAACTCTTGTCCACTACCACAGATTCAATAAAGCATGCATTCTTTTTTGACGGTATGGGACTAAGCTTGCAATGGGCTATGACGCGGTTGTAGCCTTCAGTGGTCAAAACCAAACTGCACGGTAAGTTATCACATGATGCTTCAAGAGAACGCATGCGCGCTGTTTCACTGCGTGGCCATTCAGAATTTATAAGCGCGCATGTATCCTTCATTAGCTCTGGATACTGGTGGATGGGCACCACATTAAAAGGACTACCGGATACATTAAATGGTGGAAGACCCTACAATAAATATATATTTTGACAAAAAGAAATTACATTGAAAACATGTGTTAATTTACAAAAAAACTTCTTAAACTAAACATAACTGTACGTATTTAAATGCATATTTGTATTGCAACTTAATATACCTCATAATAGGGTTCCAATTTAATATAGCGCATATCAACTAAAGCTACTAGGAATATTAAAGATGATTTTTAATGTAAAAAAGCTTATAATGGTCTAAAAATAAATTAAATAATAAATTTTTTAATAGTTTTCTTTTATTTTTTCCAAACAACCAACAGATTGATGTAATACGCATAAAAAACAGATCATGCAACATGTGTATCAATAAATGAGTATTTTTTTGTTATTTTTTAATTTCGAATTTTAAGAGTAAATAGAGATTTATTTTTTCAAAAACAAGTTATAATGAATTTAGTTCTGGGCCCTGATTTTAATTTTTTAATAGATTTGAATTGAAGAAAATTTTAACATTTGAATGGACTTGAATTAAAGAAAATATTATAATTCAATAAGGAGTGAATTCGTAATGGATAAATTCAATACGTTTGGAGTACTAAGAAATTAAGATAACGAATTAATTCTTGCTGAATGTTTTAATGGAATTGTTAAGAGGATATATTTAATTTGATATTGATAATTAAATTAAAAATTAATTAAACGAATCCTTTGTTAAAAGGAAAGAATAATAGAATTGAAATGGCTTTGAAACTAATGATTTAGACAGAAATAATAATCTAGAGACTTTTACGAATTAAAAATTGTTAGACATCAAACTTTTAAAAATTAACAATAATTTTTTAATGTGTTTTTTATTATGTATTAATTTTGCATTTCTTTTTATTGTTAACAAACAAGTTATTAGAAATTTTCTGGTTATAAATCAATTTAATTATATTATTCGAATAATATTCTTTACTCGAATAATCGAAGAAAGTTTAAAAATTAATCGATCACTCGAATAATAAAACAATTTTTAACTTATATTCGATCCAAATTAATCTCGAAGTGGTTCGATTTAGTTGAAATATGCATGATTTTTACATTAGCGTCTAGCATGTATCTAAATATACGGCTCTTCATTTTAATGATTGCATAGAAACCAAGTTCGTTGAATTGACTACTTGTTTTCATTGGTGAAACACATTTATTGTTATATGCATTGCGGAAGATACACGGACTGTACTATATTTAGAGCCATTTATAGCTCATTTTTTGATGCTCTGCACCTTATAATGATTAATACATAAATATATTAAATGCATAATGATTAATACATTATTAATATTACTCATATTTTTATTTAATTCAAGTTTATTTCTACATATTACAATTCATTAATCTTTTAACAACCACTTGTTTTTAATGAGATTCCAAATATTCGAAACACGCACGCACATTCAGTAAGTCAACTCATGTCAAATTCGAGGCTGAATTTTCTCGGTGGTTAATGTGAAAATCAAGGTTATTCTGACTATGTATAATAAATAATGCGTGTAAATGAACGTTTTGCCATGATTGTCTGATCTAATAAGTTTATTTGTTTACTAAATAGTGTTATTCGTTTAGCTAAAAAGCAAAATGTGGAAAAATAGCAAAACACATAAGAAAAACTGGATTGTAAAAAATGGACGATGGAAATGAAATTGCAAGTAATAATATACAAATGTGTTGCATAATAACTATGCAAACAACTTTAACACATATTATGTATTACTAAATTTTTAAAAGTGTTTACTAAAAATGTTTGTTCTAGATAACCACAAAATGAAGTATGATATTTAATAGTTGAATAATTACATAAATAATACAGGGACTATATGTATATTTTTATAAAAGTTAATAAGCACAACTTTAAAATTTATTTTATTATAAAAATATTTGTGTTACCATGATGTGTTCTCTACGATTCCTTTCTTCCTGAGTAATGCCGCCACGATGCAAAGCACAGAACGAACTGAGACTAAGGAAACCACCAATGGTTGTTCTTAACCACATACACTTCTGAATCGACCTCTAATTTTCTTGTTATATATTTTTAAATATATTTTTAGCAATAAGAAACGTGGAAATATACTAATTTATTTGTTTATATTTCCTTCTTTTTCTTCTTGGTACAAAAATTTATGTTAGCATTATATGTTTAATTCTATATACTATTCGTTTTAACTATTTGTTTGATATGTTTGCTTAAACACTTTTTTAATATTAATACCTACAAAAATAATGTAATATTTCGCGAAACAAAAATTGTGAACAAAAAATGTACTCTTGCAAAAAACACACAAGTAAATATAACAATAACAACACAACTGTCAAGATTTGTCATTTTTGTATAAACAACTTACAAAAACGTAGAGCAAAACAAAAAAGAATAATGGAAAACAGAACGGAAAACAATCAAAAACAAATAAATTCATTCAATACTTATTTAGTGTTGCCAAAATCGATACTTTTTGTTCATAATTTTTAAATAATTATCTATTTACTACGCCAAAAAAATAAAATTTGCGACAGAAAATAACTTAAAATCTGCCACTTCACACATGCGATTCTTATTATTCGTATGATATCAAGCGCATCTTCTGAGTCATGAGTAAACTTCAAGCATAGTTCGCTTCTCAAGCCGAAGTCAGGAAAAAATGTTCAATCGTGGAAAGCACAGATGATGAACAGATACGTCACGGTGTTAAAATGTATCAAAGTGGCATCACACATTTAACCCCATCGGAAGAAAGGAATAGCAAATATGTATATAAAATGTATGACTATCCTTTTTCTTCGATGGGGTTAAATGAAGAAAAGCTGATACGCCACTTTTGTAAACGTCAGTTTTGACGAATCTGTATTTATATCTGTGGTGGAAAGTTGCGAAAAAAAATAACTCTGTTTTTAGTTACGAACAGGGGACCAAAACATAATGTCAGCACAACATTCTTACACATCCACTTACATACCTTGCTTAATACCACAATTTATTAGTATGGCACCACTATTTGTTTTCAAACAGCTGTTCCTTTTTGACACTGTTATCCGCCAAAAAATTCTCTGAACAATAGCCAAATGAAATTTTTGCTTTATTTTTTATTTCCAATCACATCTATATTTTAAATATATGAAAATGTGTAAAGTACATTCAGTTAATTATAAATAACTCAAGAAAAGTGAAATTGAAAAGTAAACAAACTCACCTGTTTTAATATAGTATACAAACGTCTAATGCGATAGACGACAGAAGCGTCGTTTATTTTTCAAGACAATTGAACACTAAATTAAAAATATTACACAACATTAAAAAAACAATTGAATTAAGAGTGATAAATCAAAATAAAATACCACAACTAAAAATAATAGTGTACATAAAAATAATATAAACTTTGCATTTTCATCAACATTGACCTCTAATTAGAGCATTTTTAACAAATTGAGGAAGAGAAAAGTGAGGGATGATGACGTTTCTAAACTATTTTACTTTGTTTAACAACAAACCGCCAAATAGATATAAATAAATTAACACTTGTTGAATTTTTCTATTTTCTTGTTTTTTAGGAACGTGCACATTTTTAGCATTTTTGAAAATCTAATCAAATAGAAATGTTACCAAGCCGCCAACCAATAACACAAGAAAACCCATTATGGGTGTCTTGGCATGATACTCAAATGATGGCTTCATTAAATCCACAAAATGTTATGGATTATTTCTGTCGAAAATCAAATCCCTTTTATGATCGCATGTGTAATAATGAAAATATTCGTATGCAACGTTTGGGCCTCGAAAATTTACAGTAAGTTAATAATTTTATAATTTATCCAACCTATTGTTTCAATCGATATTATATTTAGAAATATGGCTGGCTTAGAGTATATATTGCTACATGTTCACGAACCAATTTTATATGTCATACGTAAGCAACATCGACATAATCCGCAAGAAGCTACTCCCATAGCAGATTATTATATTATAGGCGGTACCATTTATAAAGCTCCTGATTTGGGAAATGTTATTAGTTCAAGAATTGTAAGCTATATTCTTTATTTTATTAAAAATATCTAATAAAAAAATATATGCATGTTTCCATTCTAATTTAGCTATCAACTGTATCTAATTTGCAATCTGCTTTTGAAGAAGCCAGCAGTTATTCTCGCTATCATCCTAACAAAGGTTATACGTGGGACTTTAGCTCTAATAAACAGTGTAAGTAAACAAAATTTTTAACAAATCAAGATCCCAATAATAATTTATATTTTTTCTGTTAATATTCATATTTTCTGTATTACCGGCCAGCGGGCGGTCGAAGGGACTTAAAACTCTGGGTTGTATAATACACCTGCTTCGCTAAAATCTATTTTTCTGTATTTCAAAATTTTCTGAAATACTGTCAAATAAATTCAAAAAGGAACTATTGGTTCACAATGTTAATTACCATATTATATGAGGACATCAGCGCAAAAGTGGTGTAACCCACAATTTCTGTTGGTTGCTGTTTTGGTGTTACGTAAACTCCTTGCATTACCAACTAACTATCAGCCCAATCATGAATAAAAAATCCGCGGTAGTTTTTTGTCCTTTTTCTCTATTCAAATTCAGTGTTAAAAATGAGAAAAGGGAAAAAGACTCCCGCGGATTTTTTATTCATGATTGGGCTGAATGTAAAAGTGGAGTGGTATTCAAAAGAATTTTTTTTTTTATCATTTTTGATCAGTGAGCATTTTGGTGTAATGGAAACTGGCTCGAAATTGTTAAAACATCTCGAAAAAGGCAACCATTTAAGATAATACAAATGAGTGCAAGTGATTTTTTCTCTTCCAAATTGCTCGAAATAATAAAACCCACAGAAAAAATTCGGTTAATGAACCAAGGCAGAGTGGTTGAAATTTCAGTGGCTAAGATTCCATACAATCCATCAATTTTTTTATCAATAATGAAGATGTCCTATTTAAAGAAGTCAGTGTTAAAAAAGGCTGGCAGTACACAACTAGATGCATTGGAAAAACCGACAATAGCTGAAAAAAAGAAAAAGGACCTTCCTGAATTGTTGCACTTCATACTAGTGAATGGTATGAAAAGCTAATAATCGATTTTTGGATCAACCATTTTCATTTCGATTTTTACAGTCGATTTCGAACCCAATAATCGATCTGATTTTTTGGAAACTTTAGCAAATAACCCATAGACGCTATAAGGATTAAAATCATATTTTGGAAGAGTATTATAAATTATTTATATTGAGGTGCTTATTTTATAAACCGTAACGGCAAACATTTGACAACAATTTTATGGAAAAAATTTATACAAATCTCTTAAGTTTAAAAAAATTTCACTTTAAAAAATGAGGTTCTCCGTGAATATTTAAATGAAAGCAAAAACTTAAGGTAGGGTCACACATTGCAAATATTTGACGGAAAAAACGTAAAGTGGTTAGCACACATTTGTTTGACGTTGTTTACTCTTACAAGTGTTTTGTAATATCAAGCAGCATCAAATAAAATAAAACTAAATATTTGTTTTGAATTGTTCTAAGTAAACGGACTTTTGGAAATAAATAAGAATTAAAAGTGGTTACGTCTTTTTCGTCAATAATAAAAATTCCGTAATTTTATTACTATTAATCGTCATCAAAAATCGATTTCAGCATAAAAATCGGAGTATATAATCGATCACGAAAAAAACGTTTTTGACCCTGAAAATCGATTTTCGACCATAATCGTAATCGATTCACAACTTCATACCGTCAGTTCATCACACTTTTTATAACAACCTGAATTGCTCCAACAGTGACGAGGTATATTATGATGAGACAGCTGATGAGTAGCTATTGTAATATTCTCTCCTAAGTAAATAGTTTGGGGTTACACCATTTTTGCACTGATAGCCTCATACATATATAATTTTTAATGTTTAGATAATTTTCTAAATATATTACAAATTTACTATTATATATATTGACTTTAAGAGAGCAAGGAATAATTTTAACGTTTTTGTGGTCATAATTATGAGAGCTATGAAAAAGAAAAATATATATATATATTAAAATGCAAACTGTTTCGACGATAATGAATTATGCCTGCCCATAATTTTAATTTGTTGAATTTTCACTTGAGATCAAATGTATATTTAATTTTTTTTCGTTGTTCTTAGTGACCGATAAATCAAAAGCAGCTGCTAAAAAAGATTCATCAACCACCAAAGACGATAATGGTACAGTATTTCAAATGCAACGAGTTGATATGTTGCTTGCAGAATTGTTGCGTAAATTTCCACCACCTATACCACCAATTATTCACCAGCAACAAATTCAACAAGGAGGCCAAAATGCACAAAACCAACAAGAAGCAAATGTGAATAATTCTCAAGATGGCAATACGAACAATACAGGTAACAATGGTAATCCCACTGAAACAAGCCCAACAGGGGGTGGAGCAAATCAGGGCATAGATATTAAACAGGAGAATGTGGATATGAAACCGCCACCAGAAAAGAAGTCAAAGGCTAATTAGGTGAACAACTATGTCCAAATAATTTTAATCAATTAAAAGCGTTACATATTTAAAAATTATGTCTAAGTTTTATTTATATTTAAGCGTATAAATTGTTTAAATAAAAAAATATGCTTAAAAAGCTGTCTTTCTTTTATCCCATTTACTGCTTGCAGTAAGATTTTCATTCACCTTTTTTAATTTTTGTCAAAAGTAAATTTATTTATTATTTCATTAAAAACTAAATTTCATATTTAGTTATTAGCATTTGTAGTCCTTACATTTCCTTCAACAACAACAACATCGTTGGCTGTGTCCTCTGTAATACTTGTTTTGTTGCTACCATGAACTGTTAAATTATGATTGGTGTAATCTAAAATACTCTTAAATGTTAGCTTACATAAATGGCAAGGTAATGATTTACTGGGAGTGCGATAAACTCCGGCATGTGCGCTCATCTTTTTAACTTTTTGTACAGAACCATGAGGCATGTTGTTGCCATCGACAGTGGTTATTAAATCCGATGTAATTTTTTGTATTTCTGAAATAGTTTAAAAATAGAAGTGTACATATTATGCAATTTGTGGAAAAATAACTTTGTTTAAAAAGATCTAAATTAATGTACTTTAAATTTTGCTAATTTGAACTACAGTTTTGCCAAAAGAAAGCATTAAATTGCTTTAAATTTATAACCGGTTATGGCCAATAGGCTAGGTTGTTGAAAAAATAAATACAAAAAAAAAAAAAAAAAAGCTTAAAACATCCGAAGTGATTTTAAATGATATTTTACTTTATATAATAACGGCTTGCAAGTACCTACATGTAATTAATATTATTTAATTTTTATTTCGCTTACCTTTATGTTCATTTAAAGATTCCGTTGATCTTTTAGGGAATGAAAATGTATTTATATTTTGTTTTAATGCATGTCGTGGTGTAGCATTTGCAGAAGCAACTGTACTTGATGCATTACTTTGTAAATTATGATGATGTGCAAAAACATTCGGCAATTGAGCCTTTTCCACATGGTTTAAATCTGTATACTGAAGTTTTCTTTTCTCTGAAGGTGGAATTTTCGAACAATTTTGTAAGAGATGAATATGTAATGCTTTTGTTAAAGCAAATTTTTTATCGCAATATTTACACTGATTAGAATTGCCAGCTAGACTCGAGCTACTCGAATAGATCATTGTCATAGGTTTCTTAATAAAAGCTGGTGTTACATTATCGCTTTCATGGGAGCGCTTATGAGCATCAAGCAAAGATTTTATACGAAATTTTTCTTTACAAACATTACAAGTATAAACAATATCCGTCTTATTATGTGATATAGCAGCTTTTTCTAAAACTTTAGCTGAAGGATATAGAGATTTGAGTTGTGTAGTAGAAGCGGCTTTATCTGATGTTTCTTGTAATGGAACCAGAGTTTTAGTAATAGCTTTAGTGGTTGCGGAAATTTTAGAAGTTTTCGGTAGCATACTTCTACGGGCAATTACTTCAGGTTTTTTAACATTGGAAACATCTGCGGTAGTTGTTTTTTGTGGAATTACACTTCTTCTCTGAAATGAGGTCATTACACCACCCATAGAACTTTTACGTGCAATTTTGCGAGCTGGGCTATTTAATGTAGTTTTAACTACCACAGACATGCGTTGAGTAAAACTAAATGGACGCTTATCTCCTGCAGCAGATGGTATAAGTGAGGTTCTTGTTTTTATGGATGTCATCACAGAACGCCTTTTTTCAGATGGTGTTGGTTTATTCTGATCTTTTACTATTTTTTGTGGTTTTTTTACATCAACTTCTTCGGCTTCCGCAGATGTATTAGTAATTTTTAACAGTTTACTCATTAGCAAAGGAATTTCATGTTCAGCATCCATTGTGGATTTTCTACATATAGGGAGTAAGGATTGCCGTTTACTTCCAGAATTAAATATTCTCGATGGTTTATTTGCTTGCAAATTCGGTTCGCATATAGAACGTCGTGCATTTCGAGATAAAACTGCAATTTTTGGTTTGGATGAAGATTTCTTAATGTTTTTCTTTCCGATTTCCAATTCTTTGACTACTGGAGTCTTTTCGTCTGACTTTTCTAAAGATTCTGACATGGTGTCTAAATTGTTTTAAAATAATTATAATTTATGCTAAGACTTATAATACAATATGCAAAATAAATAATCAACTTTGCATCAAGTCAATAAATTGAAATGATTCAGTTCGAAATTAACTCTCACAAAATTATCAAGTTAATATACTTACCCATATGTTCGATATTTTCAACTTTAGCTTTGTGAGTTGTGTCAGTATTCTGCACCGTATTAGTGGCTTCCTTTTCAACATCAAGAATATTATTAGCATCCTCTAATAATAAAGAGTTATAAGAATCAAGATTTTTATAAGCGACTTCATCTGCAGAAACCAAAATTTCTTCTACGTTTTTCATAATTTTTACTTCTTCAACTGACTCTTCTTCCGTTATGGAACCAACCGTAGATACTGATGTCAACATTTTTCTTTCAATAACTGAAGTTGCAGTTATTTCTACAGAGGAACATGTCGATAAAGTAGATACCTCTTCAGTCTCCGGTAAAGCATTTTCTTTGTTTTCTTCACATAGCTCTAAAGGCGGTGGAGGAAAATAAGCTGGCTTTTCATCATCCACACCCAAGAACGCTAAACCTAAATCTATGCATCTAGTGGGATCTGAACCACGTGTCACATCGACTGTTTTTAACAATTGATCCTTGGACGGAGTAGAACATAAAGATTTATATTCTTTTAAAATATTTTTTGGCAGTGCTCTCAAAGGGGTATGTAATTTCATATCTGGCATTTCAATTTTCTTAACAGTTTTTAGTGGACTCATTGTTTGAGAATCATCAGGAGCTTCCAATGTACTATTCATTTGATTATCTCCGGTTTTGTCCATATCGATGGCGGATAAAGCAGAGATATCAGTCATGGCTTCCAAAGTTCTGTAACATGCTGTGGACATGGTACTTTCGGCGTCAAATGACAAGTACACCGAAGTAGCTGTATCTTCATTCGATAGACGACGAGAAATGTTGTCCATTTTGTTTATTTTAGGCGCGTCTTTATTTAAGCTATTTTATTATTTATATTTGTTTGGTATCATTAAATCAATGGAAAAAATTTCGTGAATTTATGGGTTTCTTCTTTAAAATGTTTTTTAATTTATTTAAAATACTTTTTTCTCTTTATTTTAGGAATAAATTTTCCAATTGTCCTTTTTTGTGTTCTTGTTCTTGAAAAAACTGCGCTTGGATTTTCTGTTTGAAATAGTAAACGATCTTTAATGTCATTATTCAGTGTTGTATTTTGTAATTAATATCGTAAAAGATTTAGTGTTGGTCAATTGGAAATATTTATACGATATTAATTTAATATACACTAGGGTTCTATAAGTCGATTGTTCGATTGTTCGAACAATCGACTTTTTTCTGAAAAAAGTCGAAAAGTCTAAGTCGACTTTTTGGTCACAAAAAAGTCGAACATTCGATTAGTTATCAAAAAAGTCGATAAAAGTCGAATAGTCGATAAAAGTCGAAAAAAGTCGATAAAAGTCGAAAAAAGTCGAATAGTCGATAAAAGTCGAAAAAAGTCGACTTTTAAGATTGTTAAAAAAATTTTTAATTGCAACATTATACTAAAACAAAATATGCACAGAATAACATAATAATTTTATGTTATTGTAATTTGGTACACTTACATTTTTTCTAGTGTATGCTAAAATAAATAATAAGTAAATGTTCGTACAAAAATGCTCTTTCTACATATTATATATTATCGCCTTAATACATTTAATTTTTATTGCTAAAATTAACACAAGGCGCATCAATAAATGCAGAAACCATGTATTTTTTACAAAAAATGGTAAAAAGTGGAAAAAAGTCGAAAATAGTCGGAAAGTCGAAAATAGTCGAAAAAAGTCGAAAAGTCGAAAAAAGTCGATTTAACTAAAAAGTCGAAAGTTCGAAAAGTCGACTTTTCATAAATTACCAAAAGTCGAAAGTTCGAAAAGTCGACTTTTTGTTTCAACTATAGAACCCTAATATACACTATACAGCTAACTAAATTTTTGAAGATTCATTTTGTAAAAAATCGACTATTTGCCAAAAATGAATTTGATGTGTTAAAGTGGATTTTGTTACCGTATTATAATACACTAAAGAAAAATAATGTGCTGGTTAATGCCGATGATAAAATTTAATTATATGAAAGAATTAAGTTATTTATAATTGTTGTGTTTCAAAACGGGGTCCTTTTGACCTTGGGTATGTATAAATTGAAAAATAAGTTTACCATACAATTCTCTAATTTTAATAAATAAATATGAATTTCATTAATTATCAATATTCGGCAAGATCATCGAAACAGCTTGTATTTAAATATTTTGTTGCATTTATATATAATAGTAAATATCACCAAAATACTTTAAGATGGTACAATTTTATAAACATGTTGGAAAATTTTATTGTACAGAAAAAATATTTTTGCGAAGACATTATGTAAAGTAAAAAGACCATGCACTCAAATTTGGCGGTTACACGATTAAGTTTTGCCTTTCAAGTTTTAATACACTCACACTTTTTTACTCACACTTTAAAGAATTGAAGCGAACTTGTATTCAATTTCTTTCAAGTTGGAGTTTCAATTTTCAATCAAGAAAACAGATGATTACATTTTTGTTTAACAATTTGTAGTAAAATTGCTTTCAAGTTGCGTGCCCCCTACGTCACAGCTTTCAATTTTTGTATATGTAAAAGAGTATCAAGAAAAACTTGATCGTGTGTCTGCAGGGTAACATAAATTATCTTCTATAAAGCAATTCCAATCCCTTAAAATGAAGCCGAAAAAGTCCTCTGGCCTACAACCCAACATCTTCTAATTCCTCATGGAATTGCGGGGATCTTGATTCTTTTCCATTTTTCTGCTCACCTAATTTAAAATATTATTCTTACTATTTTTCATTTGTTATGTTATTGTTATATGGCCGATTTTATTTTAAAATCAAATGCCAGCTTTTCCCACTGTACGTATGTATTTATTTTACTTTCCAACACTATTCTCTATTCTTGTCATCAAGAAAACAGCTGATGGTAAATTTTTGTAAGTCATTGCATTTTTTATTTACCGGCAATTACTCGCAAAATTAGAGATAAATATAAGATTTTCTGCAGAATTCAACTTTAATAGACAAAGTTTTTCCATTTATCAAAAGGTAAGTAAATCAGTTTGAGTTTTTGTAAATGTATGTTGTGTTTATGCCTAATAATTGAGCAGAAGCGTCAATGAGTCGTGGCAATTTTGTAAAATCCTTTTCTTCCCTCACATAACCTTTAAAATGTCAAATTAAGCAATTGGTTGTGATATAAATGAAGATAATTAGGAAAAATATAAGTACCTATGATAAAATATGTAATCATTTTCTATACAATAAAGTAAACAAAGAAAATTCCACTTATAAAGATATGAACGCTTTATAATAAAGTAATCTACATTTAAGAACGTATATCAAAAGGGGAGACTTCCAACAATACACCTACTAAACAAATTCTGTGACAATTCAAATATGTTGTTCATATTTTACATTTCATTGCATTTTTATGTTGGCTTTTAAAAACTGCATGTTTTTCATTTTATAAATTACAATTGTTTTTAAATTTTATTTCCTTATTTCAGTTTATTTATTTTGGCATTAAATTTAAAAAAAAATAAGTACAAAAATCCTAAATAGTACTAATGTAAGTAATATTTTCTTGTATTTTCCAAATTCTACTTTAAAAATAATATAACATGTAATGGTCAACATTTTCTTGCAGACGCAATCAGTTAATATCTAAGAAATTAAGTCCCAGAAACAAAAATTAAAATGTTAAGTTTAAGCAAAAATATGTTCAAAACACCATTGAAAATGGTCTGTCGCTTACAAAATTGCCAATTAAGGCAATTAAATTCTAATATGGCCTACATTAGGACCTCAAACAAATCTCAACAGATAAAAAAATTAAATAGTTTATTAATATTTAATCGACAAAACTTAAGGTATATTTTTTGTTTCACATTAATTAATTAAACAATACTGATATTTTGTCTCTGCTTACAGTCAAGCTATCATTGTACGCACTATGGCATCTGCTAACGCTGCTCATTTTGTTTTACCCAACACTCAACCCATTGCTGATTTAGAATGTAAAAATGCATTTGAGAATCTTACGGAAAAAGAAAAACATTATGCCCATTACTATAGCAAAGCATCATGGGATGGTGGTCTTATATCTTTAATACAATCTAGCCCTGAGGGTCCACTGATTTTCTCTCTATTACATCGTATTTTTGTTGCCGAACCTTTGGAGGATTTTAAGAAAAAATGTTTATCGAATGGCTTAACAGAAGATGAATTTACGGTAAGTTAGATATTTAAAATAATGGTATATGAAAATAATTTATTGTAAATAGAAATAGTAATGATTTTTATACCGATTATTTTTTAATTTATTTATTCATTGGTAATTTTGTCAATAAAAAAAGTATTATTATCCTAAAGGGCCCTAATGTCAGAAAATTAAAGCTCACAAGAGCAAAACATTGGTCTTCAACATATATATATCATACTTTAAGATCCGATTGTAAATGCCAAAAAATACTTTATATTTGAGGGTGCACTGCGCGCGTATTAAATTAACGAATTTATTTGAACCACAAGCATATTATGGAGCGTTGAAACAAAAACGAATTTGTTTTGAAACGAATGCCAAATAAATATTCTCTAAAAATTATTCCAAATACAATTAACGCAGATGGAACCGAGACATATTGAATAATGTTATGCTTCCTATAGAGAATATGCCATTATTGTGGACATTCCATCAAGATAATGACCACAAAAAACAGTTTAAAATTAGTTAAAAATTGGTTCTCAGAAAATAAAGGTCGTGTTTTAAGCTGGCTCTCTGATTTAGTGGAGTGAGTTGAAGAAAATACTGTCTAAAGAAGTTTTCATAAATAGAGAGAGTCCCTTAGACACTTGTCTAAATTAGGTGAATGTTCTGTATATTATTCATAGTTTAATATTTATTCATATTTTTAAATAAAAACCTAACTTGTTTTTGTTTAATTGGATTTTCTTTTAAATTCTAAAAATTATTCCAAATACAATTAACGCAGATGGAACCGAGACATATTGAATAATGTTATGCTTCCTATAGAGAATATGCCATTATTGTGGACATTCCATCAAGATAATGACCACAAAAAACAGTTTAAGATTAGTTAAAAATTGGTTCTCAGAAAATAAAGGTCGTGTTTTAAGATGGCTCTCTGATTTAGTGGAGAAAATACTGTCTAAAGAAGTTTTCATAAATAGAGAGAGTCCCTTAGACACTTGTCTAAATTAGGTGAATGTACTGTATATTATTCATAGTTTAATATTTATTCATATTTTTAAATAAAAACCTAACTTATTTTTGTTTAATTGGATTTTCTTTTAATGTATCATTAAAATGGAAAGAAAATTACAAATTGTAATTAAAATTTGAAATAAAATTTCTAAATAAATTGTATGTACTAATTTTGTATTTCTTTCAGGCCTTTTTAGTTTATGCTTGCGGTGTATTTGCCAATGCTGGCAATTACAAGGGCATGGGCGATAGTAAAATTCTACCAAATTTAAGTCAAGAAAAGTTTGAAGAGATTGTTAAACTATCAACGGCATTTAGCAAGGATTGTCAAGTACCTAAAGTATTCAACAAAGTTATTTCTCTTATTTATGCTTTAAAGCCACGTAATGAAGTTTTGGGTTTTGCACCAAATGGAATTACTACGTATTGGTCAGATAATTGCACTAAGGAAGATGCTGATATTGTTAATGATTGGCTGACATCGAAACGTATAGAGCCCTACATGTGCCGTACTTTTAAAGTTGAGGAAAACGGCGAAGTCATATACGACATAAAACTAGCTTCTGTGAACACTGAACACGAAGATGGCATTACGTTACCTATAGAAACATACAAGAATAACAAGTTTCGTGTAACTCGTGGCGATTACAGTAAACTATTGGCTCGTGTTGATAAAAATCTCGAAGATGCTAAGAAGTTTGCCGCGAATGAAAATCAATTAAATATGATTGAGAGCTATATAAAATCTTTTGAAGAAGGCACTTTAGCTGATCACAAAGATGGCTCCAGACATTGGATTAAAGACAAGGGTCCAGTAATTGAAACTTATATTGGCTTTATTGAAACTTATCGTGATCCTGCTGGTGGACGTGCTGAGTTCGAAGGTTTTGTTGCCATGGTTAATAAGGAAAGTTCAGCTAAGTTTGCGGAGCTGGTTGCTAAAGCTGAAAAATTGTTAGAATATTTACCTTGGACTAAAGAATATGAAAAAGATTCTTATTTAAAACCTGACTTTACTTCTTTAGATGTTTTGACTTTTGCTGGTAGCGGAGTGCCGGCTGGTATAAATATTCCAAATTGTAAGTTTACCAAATGTTTTTTTCTTTTTATTACTTTTACTAAATAATTATTTATTAATTTTTAGATGATGAAATCCGTCAAGATGAAGGATTTAAAAACGTTTCGCTTGGTAATGTTTTAGCGAATATCAACCGTAAGGACCCCATACCATTTTTGTCCGATGATGATCAAACTCTAATGAAGGAATACAAAGTAAAATCATTCGAGGTACAAGTTGGTCTCCATGAACTTCTCGGTCACGGCAGTGGCAAACTATTCCGCATAGATGAAAACGGTAAATTTAATTTTGACAAAGATACCACAAAGAATCTTATAAATGGGGAACCCATTACCACTTGGTATTTGCCTGGTGAAACTTATGACACAAAGTTTGGTGCTATTGGTTCTTCATATGAAGAATGTCGTGCAGAAGCTGTTGGTCTTTATCTATCATTACAACGTGATATATTAGAAATCTTTGGCTTTAAAGATGCTGCTGAACAGGATAATATAATCTACATTAACTGGTTGTCATTGATATGGAATGGTATGGGCGTAGCATTGGAAATGTACAATCCACAATCTAAACAATGGATGCAGGCACATTCCAGAGCCCGTTTTGTAATTATGAAAGTATTATTAGAAGCTGGAGAAGGCTTCGTTACTATCGAGGAATGCGAGGAAGGTAAAAATTTACGTCTTACCGTAGATCGCAGTAAAATTGAGACTGTTGGTAAAAAGGCAATGGAAAACTTCCTAAAAAAATTGCAAGTATACAAGTCGGCGGCCGATATTGCAAGTGCTTCCAAAATGTATGAGCATTATTCAGAAGTCAATGAAACTGGTCCCCATCCATGGGCAAAATGGCGTGATATATGCTTAGCCCACAAAAAGCCCCGTGTCATTTTGGTGCAAGCAAATACGAAATTGGAGAACGATAAAGTACAACTTCTCACTTATGAGGCATCACATGAAGGTTATATCAAGTCTTGGGTTGAACGTTTTCCTGAAACCGATATTGATGACATCTTAGAAGAAATTGTAGAAAACGATAAGAAATATTTCCCTTGTGCCTTTGGTAATTGAAGTAAAATAATAAACTATAATCCACTATAATGCAATGTGAAACATACATATTTTGTTTGTAAAAGTTTTGAGAAAAATAATAATTTATAAATTTTTTTTAAAAGAAATTTTGAATTTATTTAAAAACTTTGAAAAATGCTTTGTTGTTATAGTTAAAATACTAAGTCCGTTTACTTTTCCTTTTTTAGTTTTGGTATACATTAATATTTGTAAACTAAACTTTACGTACTTGACAACCTACAAAGTTATAAATGTTTTGTTCTTCTTTTGGTGTTGGGGGATCTATAATAAAGCGTGCAAAGGTTCCACCATTGTTGTCGGCCAAGCGTCCTGGATTAATGGCTAAACAGCCATTAACAACCTGTGATTATTAATAATAAATTATAACCTTTAGATTATTTAATAGTTAGGATATAGGGATCAAATTAGAGCCGATTAATGTGCAACAAAAAATTTGCACAAAAGAGTGTTAAAATTATAATTGCTTACGCATAATTTCTGGGAGACTTGCAAGAAATCTTATGCTGCCGTATGCAAAATAAAAAAAGAAAAACAAGAAAGAAAGTATAGTGAGTCAAGTCCGACCATATAATACTCTAGAGTCTAGACTGAGTATATGAGAAAAAATTTTTTTTTTGTTAATTTTAATAACTTTTCCCTTAATGAGTGATTTTCAGAAGTTGGCTTTATATGGGAGATATGACCAATTATGAATCGATCCCCATGAAATTTGGTCAAGAGATTTATTTCTACATGAAACTTATTTCTGTTGAATTTTATGTGAATACTAAAGTGATTTTTCGGCAATGGGTCTTATATAAAAGCTATGATTAATCATGGACCGATCGTCATAAAATTAGATTGCATAATTATTGTTTATATTAAACTTATTTCTGTTGAATTTTATGTGAATACCAATATTTTTAAGAGCTTTGTGCTCGTTAAAGTGATTTACAGAAGTGGGTTTGATATAGGAGCTATAACTAATGGTGGTGTAGGGTATAAATATATGCTAAAAATAAAAACGTTTATTTTAACAAATAAATAATAGTAAAATTATCAGGAATATGATCAAATTACATATACATGACAATGCGATGAAAATTCATCGTTTTCAAAACGATCGACTTGAAACGGGGTGATGAATTTGATTGATTTTAAGAAAAATGTTCTAACCAATTTCTTATTATTATGGCAAAATAAACCTCAAGTGACAACAAATAGTCGCCAGTCAAAAAGGGCTCCTCGGGCAAAACATATTTTTTTTTATATAATTTTGGCACAATGAGTACAAATATAGCAAATCTTTAAAATCGTACGTTCAGTTATAGAGATACATATTTAAATTGTTCACTAAAAATCGTGTTTTTTTTTTGTAGTTTTATTTCAGTAACGTGGAATTTCTTTGAAAATGTTAAAAAAGCTCTTTATTGCATACAATTTCTTATGGATGTTTGCAGGTTTCTGCAATTAATTGCTAAATTCTAATTTTTCAGTTTAATGTCAGTAGTTTTTACCACAGCTAATGTATTTGAGTTTTTTCATACTACAAAAAATAAACAATTTTGCGATTGATATTTTGCATTAAAATTAGAAAAACATTAAATAGTTCTTAAAATATTCAATATAAAATCCCTTCATGATAATGTTCCAAAATTACGTTTGTTTAAAGGAAATTTTATCCTTATTGGCTCAAAAATTTAAAATTAAAAACAGTATCTCATAATTTTACACTGGATTTTTTCACTCAATTTGTTTACGAAATCAAGAAACCAAGCAAAGGAAAACTCTGTACATATCGATATAAAATAATTTTCTCTTTCGGATAATAATTATCACTTTAGTTGCAAAATAGCAACAGCTCTACATAAATGATCCATTAGTATAAGTAGAAAATGTATTATATAGACTTACCCTCAAAAAGCACTTTTGTGAACTTGGCAAAATTAAGATATTTGGTATCTGGTCCATGTTAGTAAATTTGTTAGCCAGATAGCTGTCGTAACACATTTCATCTTCTTTGGGCGGACTCAAGGGATAAAACGATTTTTGATTTAATAAATAATTAACCGCACGTTTTACTTTGTCACCAGCATTTCTAAAATTAAATAAGTTTTGTAAATAATATTAAATAAATGTCTTATAGCGATCACGCAATTAGTCATTACTCTTGACACATAACAAAAGCATGCAACCAAAATGTCTGCTTTTTATTCTAGCCAGTTGTTATGCTTATGACAGGGCACATGAGCCATTTTGTCATAAACATGACATTTATGTTATGTTAAAGAATGTTTGTGGAAAAATCTTAATTGTAAACTTACATATGCAGCTCATTGTATAATATGTGATCCAAGATATCTGTAGAAGTCATACCAATGGTCAAGCCATTTAAATCAATTAATGAAGGATCTGGTAACATGCGTACATTTGGAAATATTTTCTTAAGACTTATTGGCATTGTTGGATACACACAATCTGCATTAGCGTCACGATGAGATGCAACAACTAAAATGGTAGTATCACCCCCGACAGCTTCAACGATGCCTGTAATCATCTTCTCAAAGAAAATTTCAAATGTCTCCGCTAATGTTACGTTATCGCTAATGAGTTTATGTTCTGCTTCCATAAATGGTCCGCACAAAATTAACACATTCGGTTTATGATCTTTTAGATAAACCACCAAATCTTGCAGAGGATCATAGACTAAATCATCATCTTGGGTATAAGGCCCGGCAGCAATAACAAAACATAATTGTTCGGCAATAGATGGTGGCGTTGGTGGCTTGAGATTTTGTTCTGTAAACAATTCTTCAACCATGAAAATATCTCCTTTCGGATTCATGCCAGAGACCATAACAACTTGTCCGGGGAAAACACCTACTGATTTGGTTTTAGAAAAATTTAAGCGCACTGTGCGACATGACATTTCATCAGAGCCCACTAGCAGAGTGGATGAGGGATCCAAAGGACCATCGTAGTCACTAAAAATGGTACCTATAGTTTTAATCGTATCCTAAAAGTGAGAAAAACAGAAAAAAAAAAAAATTAATATTTATAATATGTAATATTTATATGTAGTTTTAAAAGACTTCATACATTTAGATAATATGTACATGTATTTAAAAACTCTTACATTGTATGTAAATTGTAAATAAAACCCACCTGTGAGTGCACATCCACTTGTGCTAATGCATAATCTTCAGCATCTTCTCCAAACACTTTCTGGCACAAACTTCTGCCAATATTAAAGACACGATCCCCCGCAATTTCTGCTTTTTCACGTAGACTATCAAACATATATCTGCCATTCGAGCTCATGCCCAGACATTCGCCATTATGTTGCAGCAACTGCTTAACATATATTTTTGGTTTTGTGCAAAGCGACCATTGAGTCTTGCTGATTAACGTTGGATTACCAAAAGTGTAAACGACTTTACCAGAGCCTGGAGCAGCTGTATGAGTGCGTGGTGTGCCACTAAAATAGAAAATAAATATAATACAAGCATTTTAAATAATAGTAGTATTAAAACAGTGGTGGGTGTTATAAATACTGTAGTTTTTTTTTTTTTAAAATGGATTGAAATGTTTTTTTTTTTTGTTTATTAACTTTAAATTCAATAATTTTTTTAAATAAAAAAAATGGAGTTCTTTAAAAAAGTTTCGGTATTCGAACATTAGGTGACGTTAAAAAAAACAGTTTTAGTTGGACTCTAAAGATATATTATGAATGTATAAATATTTTACTAAAAATTTCTTTTATAAAAAAAATAAGTAATTATTTAAGTAATTCTGAGTGTTTTATGTTTGTTTACCAATTTGTGTTTTCACCTGTACATGGCTAATTTATGGTAAACATAATGCAGTTTTTTCGTTATACTCCTGTGTTACAAAACAGTAGTGGGTGGATGGTAGGCATGCTTTTCAAAACCCAAAATGGAATTTACTTCATTTCTCAGTGTAATATCATTTAACCATTTCTTTCTTAACACGTCGTGATATTGCAAATAATTAACAAATAAATAATATTATTTCTTAAGATAATTGAGTCCCAAAATTTAACGTTACCGTTATGCTACCATAAAATACCCCTTTGCTCGACTAGCGTTACCGATAATCTATAAAAAATTATAAATTATGAAAATAAAAATGTTTGATTTCAAAAATAGATTTTATTGACATTTTTCAGTTTATTTAAAATTTTTATAAATTTAAGTCAGACTGAAATTACCGTTATCATTTAAACCCGTTGGGGAAACAGCAACTACCGTTACCGGTAAAATTCCGGTACCCCTAAATCACCGTTACCGAAATAAACCAAATTAGCGTTACCAGAACAGAACCTTTACATTTATATGTAACATCTTTGAATATAATGATTCCGGTTTTAATTATACAAACCTAACATAAACATCATTCAAAATATTTAATAATAAAGTTAATATTTTCAATGATTATTTTATGCTGGGTATACACGATACTATTTTTCGTACTAATCGTAGTATGAGTAGAAGTACGGTTCTGTGATAGACGTTATTACAAATCGTACTACTTCCTTTGAAAAAAAATTAAAAATAAAAAAATATCACAAAATAACTGACATATATGAATAAATCGTTGAAGGAATACATTTCGTAGTACGACAGCATGATACACGATATTAATTATCGTACCAATCGAAGCTCCGCCCTCAAAAAATCAAAATTTTTTGATTTTTATACTTTGTTAGTACGACAATGTGATACACGTTACAAATTTCATACTTATACGATTTATCGTACGACTTATCGTAATGTGTATACAATTTTGTTACAATCGATTAAAAAACAAAGGAAATTGGAAAATATAGTGTCATAATTAACAAAAAAGTAGCACTTTTATAAAGTATGCTACATATGAAAAATATATGGAAATTCAGGTAACGAAAATAAGACCTCAATTACTCCATTATACTTTTTATGTACAAACAATTCATACAATTCAAAGCTTTAAAGTAATTCAATCTAAGCTTAGTCCACTAAAATCTTAATTCGGAATTAAAAAGCCTTTCATTCCATAAAACCATTCCAAAACATCGCAAATCCTTTAGTTTATATCAAATGCTTCTATTTAACTAGTATTCATTCATTGGTGAATTAATTCATAATACAATTCATTCAACCTTTGAATGGTTAATTTTTTGTTAATTCAAATCTAATCCAAATTGATGTAATTTTTTTTCATTAATATTTTTTTGTTAAGTTTTAAATCATTTACAAAATGAATTGAAAAATATTTTCTAAAGGCTATTAGTAATATATTTAAATTTAAGAAAAAATTAATTATTCAATCCCATTATTCGATGTCTGGTTATACGGTCGGTTAAAATATTTTTTCTATGAAAACTGCCAGTACAACTATAGGTTAAAACATAACATAACTACATTGCTATAATCGGTGTTTACTAATAAATAATTCAAACGTATTGTATTCATTCCTAAGAGAATTCATTCTTTATAGAATTAATTCCTTGTTAATATGTTGTCTCTAATTCAAATTCTATTTTGTAATGAATTATACTAATTCATTTTATTGATATAACATTTAGGCTTCATTTCCCGGTACTTTTGTTAGAGTTGGTATATTTTGTTCGAAAGAAAATCTTAAATTAAGGATATGTGTATTTAGATAAAAATTCCTTTATTTCAAAAACTGACTATTCCCAATAAGCACTAAAGAACTAAAAATTCAAACACTTGAAAATATTGATAGAATTTTACTTGAATTAAAATAGAATTAAATGTTGTCTCGGTAAGAATGCACACATATAATTCCTATAGGGGATATTGTGTTAACAAAACTAAAACAATGCCCAACATAAATTAAGTATATCATCCAATAAATTGTTTTAACGTTGAAGGACTTGAATGTACCAAAATTAATTTATAAGTAATGGGTGTCTCAGTAAGAATGCAATTTTTTATTTTAAAATAAAAACACATAATTTTTGATTATGATTTTTTTATTGGATTGTAAAGAAGACAAAAAAAAAAAAATACACTAAATTTAAAAACTGCACTCTTACTGATACACCCTTTACATTTTAAACGTGAAAAATATATGAAAATTTAAAATATTTTCAAACAAAATATATTTTAATTTAAATTTCCTTTTTACTGGAGAATACTATTGATATACATAAAGTGTAATACAACTATAATTCAATTGTTTGACACTGGAATTAAACTTGCCTTCAACATGAATTCCAGCAAAAATGCTTATTGGGTTAAATATCAATTTTTTAATAGAATCGTATTCAATATGTCAGATCGTATTTATATTTGTGATACAATATCAAAAAATTATATAAAAGCCGATCAAATTATGATTTCTAATATAATCTAGTTGCATATCTGATTTGACTAAAATGTATATCAATGCGAATAAAATTGACAGTTCATAATTGATAAATTGATTAAATATTTGTCCAAATTTGTTTCAGATTTATCTTCGTTTAACTAACAAGTAAGACATTCTTCGTTTAAACCTAGATTAAACTAAATTGTGTTTCTCACTTAATCTTTATTTAGTATATAATCTTGGTTTAACTGAGCATCATTGCCGAGTTAAACCTAAGTATAAAATGCCAAAGCACAAACAGCTAAAAAATAAACAATTCATTACAGCAGCTTTATGTTTTGATTTGCTTTATTAACATTAATATACTTTTTTTTACAAAGTTAAAATTTGCAAAAAAAGTTAACGCGGTTGCTTTTTCTTTATAAAATTCAAAGTATTGCCCTATTTATATGAAAAATGTTGAGGAATGCACATGTGATTTGACTGAAAAGTATGACAATGCTAATAAAATTAACCCATTAGTGAGAAACACAATCATTGGTTAAATCCCGACTAAATATGTTTCAGGTTTAATATAACAGCGTGTTAAGCTACGTTTAACTGACAAGTAATAAACTAGCTCTTAGTGATATATTTGGCATCAAAAACTAATTTTATAAAATTCGATTTCATATGTTTTGAATATAAACTCTCGAGGCATGTCCTTTTATGATTGGAGTCAAGTACCTTAAAACATTTCTAAAAGGGTGTTCCCTGCCCATTATTTTTCTTTGCATGAAGTTGACTTAAACTAATCATAAAAATTAGTGCTCCGACTAAATTCAAGTTTAATTTAATGTGGTGTTAAAGTAAATAGCAAATAATCTACAAAAAAAATCTATGAATTTAATGTAGTTTTTCTTGTCTCGTTAAGTGAACAATTTGTCAGATTTAGTTGGTAGTTGATAATTTACAAAAATTAACAACTTTAACAGCAAAAATCGATTTGGAAGGAATTTTTGCAGCAATTTTATGGCAACAAGAAAACAAAAATTACTGCAGCCTTAAATAGACACAATGTGTAGGTGGTACGATATGGAATGAATTTTAAAATATTTTGCAAATAAACGAAGATGAAGAAGAAAAACAGAAAATAACTAAAACTAATAAGTCAAATGTCATCACAAATACGTTTTCACATCTCTCTACACGTAAATACACTATGAGGAAAATGAAGTAAGTATTTTGTATTGAATATCGAACATTAGATAAATTGAATTTTTGCAATTTCGTATAAAAGGCAAACAAATTGAAAATGAACCAACCAATAAAAAATAGTGCTTAAATTTATTTTTTTTTTTTTTGCATTTTAGTATTGGCATCATGACTTATTGTGAGTCTAGTGATTTTATTTAAATTTCTATGTGTCACTAAACTTTGTGACCACTAAAGTCACTTAAACACCACGATTATTTATTTAACATTTCGTTATGGCTGTTGTTGTTGGTGGCTGATGATGTTGCATTTGTTGTTACTGTTACTTGTGTCTTTATACCCAATTGCATCCACAAATTATAATCATGATATGATGACGATGACGACGACCAAGACGTTGTTGTCGAAAACTAACTTTATATGTATGAATGTATGTATGTTCCAGTATGTATCTATGTTTGTATGGCATGACATGGCATGGATACAACCAACCAAGCAAGCGCTTTAATAAAAATACCTCCAACTCCAACTTAAACACCATAAAGGTTCAAAAGATCGCCTTAAGCTTTCTCCCCCTTCTACTACACTAAAAGGAAAGCAAGCAGCTACAGATTTGTGTTTCTTTCTATTTGGCTTGCTTTCGTTTTGTTGTATGCATAAATGGATCTTTATGAACCTACAACTACAGCAGAAAAACTTTTGGAATTTTACAATTTTAACTACGACTGCAATTGCATAATGCCTCTAACCACTAACACTACATCTTTGGTTCGACTTTATTTCTATTTTACTTATATATTTTTTTTGATTTGGAGAACTGTAATGTAGCACACAACATGAGGCAGTAATCACGTTGTGAACACGATTCAACACTCTGGAGTGTAACATACGTGCCTTCCATACTGCCAAAATGTTTAACGATACAAACAAAATTACAAAAAACAAAAAAAAAAAATATTTACAAAAATGAACAAAATTTAGTTTGAAGAACTATTGAAAATGAAAGAAAAACAGTTTTCTTTTTGTCGAACAAAACACAAAAACCCCTTAGGTTACTCCATTACACACTCAACACAAAATGTTGATAACGGTAGAGTCCGACAGAAAGCTTTTTTACAGTGTAATTCTCCAAACTTCTATCTCTATCTATCTATTCTTTTGCTGATAATAACAATATCAGCCATTCGTATTCATTTAAGTATAGCTTAAGCCTGTCAAAGATTTGTGAAATGAGGCAAAACATGAGATACACATTAAATTAATATCTAGGGATTACATCAGAATGATGATATGAATATCCTTTCTTTCTTTAAGAACTTAAATTTTACATTTTTAAATAAAACTTTTAATATTTTTGTCACTCAGTGAAGAAAATTATGGTTGTGATAACCGAATTTGTTGCCAATGATGCAGTCTTACAGCCGTATGCATAAAAATTTACAAGAGCTTTATAAACCAATTATAAGCAAATTTTCATAAAGTTGTATTCATAAACGATTAAGAGCTCAAAATACATTTGATAAACCTTTAAAAAGTGTACAAATTTTAAAGTTTAAACCTACTATAAAGTATTCTTTTTACATTTTATCTTGAAAAAAGGGAATTTTAAAGATAATTCTTTATAAATTTGCAATAATAGTCGATACTATTGCAATTGATAAACATAATTTTAACTCCGCTGGGAAATATGGTCTACTTTAATAATATAAGATTTCGTTCCATATTTCTCCGGCAGTGAACTACATGATGTTCGCAAGTGAGTTTTATTGCCATTTTTGTAATTTATTGTTAACCTGTAACGGCATGTAGTAACTAAATGCGTAAACATTGTGGAAGAAGGTCCACACAATGTAATATATCCACTCCGGAATTAAAATTATGTGTTTCCACATTGAAATTCATTCAATTTTGTTAAAATTTAACAAAATTACAATAAAAATAAATTAATAAAACAAATTATAAAACAGTGATGTTTATTTTATTACAGAATATTCGTCATTCGAATACTTTTAATAATAATTGAACTAAAATATATAAAAATGTTTGTATATTAATGCATTTTAGCTTAATATAAATTAACTAGAATCAAACCAAAAATGTTTTCTGTAAATATTAGTTTTTATCTTTAAAAATGTATTATTACTAAAAACAAACAATGAAAAAAAGAGAATTAACGAATATTTTATCCTAATTGCAAGCAACACTAACAACGAAAAATGGGAAATAACAGAGAAGCATTAGACAAAAAACAGTACATTAGTTATTGTGCCTTTAACAAATGTTTATGAATACTATACTTTTATAAATGATTTTTAAAGCTAAAGTGTTTGTTAACAAATTTGTGTTTTAAATCTACAATAAGTTTTTTTTATGCATATAGCCGTTAATGTTTGATGAGGTTACAAAAAATCGGGTATATCAATTGTAATATACTGGCTTTAGAACTGAGAAAATCTATGAATCCGACTTTAAGAACAAAATCCTATAAAAAAATAACTAAATATCCCGACAAAAACTTGAAAAAATTTAAAAAACATCCACAGGAACTCCAGGGAAAAACTTTTTGAGTAGGAACCCTAATTCGGAAGCTCTTGATGTTCTAGGCATGTGAATTTAATATTAAAAAATACCTGGTTTAAGTTTTCAATATTCTATAAATTCTTCTAATGGATATTTAACCTTCCAATACAATTGGAATAGTACGATTAGTCAAACTCTTCAAATTAAGGCGCCTGTTTATTTTCTCTAAAAATTGTATTGAAATTTCATCTTTTTAGAAAGAACTGTTGAAGAGCCAGACAAAGGACTCTTTTGGCCTATTGAACATAATTTTTAATAAAGAATAAGTAAAAGATTTATATTTGTGCCTAATCTTATACATGGCGGTCCAATTACAATTTTGTTTTTTTAAATTAAATAAATTGAACTAAACCTTTTTTGTATATTATGGCTTTATTAGAAATAACAAATATTCCCATTATTTTAGAACACGATTTCATTCATGTTCCATACTAGCTTATCCGCTCAGTTAAATTTTACAAGATTTTGTTGACGGTTTCTGGTTCTATCTCAAGGATGGTTCCGACGATATTAGCATTATGGGTGTTAATCGTTTGTTTGGTGAGCTGTGTGATTTCCAATTTGATATTTGAGATTATCCAATTTGATATTTTTGATATTCGTTCTTAAATTACTCGAGTCTCATTCAACCAAAAATCTGTTGCATTTTTAACGAATATTTATGTTGAGTGTATTAAAACAAAATAATAATACAATAAATATTGACAACAACAAAATCATTTTGTTTATGATGTACTTTTTATATATTTTTGTTTGTAGCATTAGATGTTTCTATGTATATGTACAATATGCAACATTTTATAATAATGCGCGGTATTTTAAAGACTTTAAACAAAAATACTAGAAACAAAAAAACAACAACATAACTTTAACAAAAACCCCCAGAGTGTTGGTTGGATATTATTGGTATCTAACACCGAACATTTTTATAAAGCGGTGCAATAAAGCATAACCTCCCAACATGGAGTGAACCAAAAAATAGTAATAAAAAAAAAATATTTTTTTTTTTTATAAAAAAAAAACAATCGCAAAATTAAAAATATTTTTTTTTTTACTGCGATTAAAAATACTACCAAATTTATTACAAAGTATAAATGAGTCATCAGCTCCATAAAAATATTTGAGTTTTTCAAAAAAAGAATTTAATTCTATTTATATTTTAACATCGGAAATTTTAGAATTTTAGTTAGATAACTAAATTTACACTGCTTTACAGCTAGAACTTCTGTTAACAAGTAATTGGATGGAATGGTAATTTAATTAATTTTGTTTATAAAAACACGCTTACAAAATATATTAAATTAGTAATTACTTTGATGCCACTAAAGTAACTAGTTACATGTAAGGCATAAAATAAAGCATTGTTCGTAGATACTGACATAGGTCGGTATCGGGAACGAAAAGTGAAGTCACCAGCAAAAACTTTGCTTACAAGTAAGCTGAAAAATAAGGAGAATTGACGATTAAAAAAAAAAAAATAAGAAAAATGTTTGCCACAACTGGCACGACTTCACGTTTAGATTTATATTTGACTTGGCTACAAAATAATGCATTTAGGAAGTAGTTAAATTGTAGTTGCATTTAAAATTCTAAGTAAAGTTTTTGCTGGGCATTTGGTGTGTTGCTTTATAGTCAATACAAAGCTATGGTTACTGACCTTTTGAGCTATGGTTACTGAGCATCTGGACGTAGTCTGGTTTTAACAGAATGGCTCCACTACTTTTGACCAATAAGTTTGATAATCGTGTTTTTACTGTCTTGTCGATGACAATTTGCCAGCTCGAAGCTACGATTTGTCACCATTAGAGTTCTTTTGTAGGGCACTGTTAGACGATCCGAAAATATTTTGCGGTCACGGTCATCAATTTTTGTATGCTATATGCGTTATGGATAAGTATTGATATTGTTACGAATTTGCAATAGCGATTTGAATTTAACGGTCTGTAACGACTGCCTGCAACATTCATCATGTTTATAAACACGTCCATCAGTAGAAGCTTCTACTTATCAACAATGTTGATACCATGCGGTTATTAGCATTGTTTGTAAGCTCTAGAATTCGAACATACGAGTTTTAACCGTTAAGAACAATCTAGACTACTCGGATGAAGATGGCAGTGTGTATAAATAGTGACTGCGGTTGCAGTAGTCAGTGTGTTTATTATAGGCGCTGTTAGAGTTAACATCAACTGTCTTGTACATTTAAGCTTGTGCATTATAAACATTTAAGTTTGTACATTATAAAAACACATAATGACTATTAAGACTGCTGTTGTTGTACATTTTAAATAAATAAAGGGTTGTTACAATTTTAAACTACTAACTAAACTGCTTTTATTTACAATCAAAAGTATCCGGATTATTTAAAGGAAATAAACCAACGTTTAAAAAGGTTAAAACGTAACAATATTTTTCTTGTCTGCATTACCCTACTGTAAAAATGTATAGGTAAACTAGTCTACAACAAATGTTCTGTCGTTTAACAAAAGCATTCTGTAAATTATTTAAGCAAATATGTGCCTTGGGACACATATTCTTTCGTAAGACTTGTGATTTTCCTCCTACATTTGGAAAAGAAATCAATCACTTTCTGTATTGTAGAAATACATATTTTTTACAATAAAATTTATTTATGACCCTAATTTATACTATGATGAAAAAAAAAAATATGTTTTTACCCTACAATGTGTAAAAATGAAATTCGATTGTTGTTTTTTGTTACCCCGATTATACTTATGTGAAAGTTAAGCTGTCGGGTTTCATTGCAAAAAAAATCAGTTGATATCTCCGCAATTTAAACATTTACAGAGTTGTATTATGCATTAAATAAAGGCTTAATATCTCGGGTATACGCCAATTTTTATTAGATATTTACTTGTATATTTTTTTTATACCTACCCCCCAAAAATGGTGTATATTTATATTTATATATATTATATCGACACTAAAAATTAAAAATAGCGTAATATCACTTTTCAAAAGTTTAAAGTAGAAAGATGGAAACTCCTTTTTTTAGCATGATTGATGATACATTATTTTGTTTAAGAAAATCATGCACTTAATGAAACTTTATTTTGAATTTCGGTTATAACATAGTTATTTGTGATAGCAGAAGTGTACAATGCGATGTAGTGAATCGTTATAAAAAAAACTCAATTTCGAATTTGTTGATGATTCGTTGTTTTCCATTTTAGGTGAATAATTTAAGACGATCTAGCTATGTCCGACGGTCCGTCTGTATGTTGAAGGGCATAGGTGGATGAAATTTTAAAACACGATAGGGTCTGAACGAGGAGGCCTAGAAAAATTTGACCAAAGTTTTGGATCTAAATACATATATGAAAAACAAGTTTGGACTTACTACTATACATATTTTGTACCCGATAACATTATAAAGTATGAATGTAGTAAGGGGAAATTGACCACTGATATGTTTTAGTAATCAAAAATATATAAATAACCTAATGTTTCTACACAAAATCTGCCCCTATTATATTGGGGTGGGTATATAAGATTTGACACAGCCGAATATGAGACTCTTACAATTATTAATAAATACAAGGTGGCGCAAAAGTAATCCTCCTATCAGAAAATGCTATAAATTTTGCCGATTATTGGTCAAATAAATAGTCAGCAATATTCCGCTTTATGCAGCAGTGTAGCGTAACATTGTTTACTAACGTGTATTTCGCATGTGTTTACTACACAAATGTCAAAACAGAACTGACATTAGGGGCCTCGCAAAATTTATACCATTTTCTGATAGGAGGATTACTTTTGCGCCACCTTGTATTTATTGATAATATATTGTAATATATTGCCTATGTACAGAACTTAGTATACGAGATATTGACTAATATAAAAAAAATAAAGGCATGCCCACTCGAAACACAGCGTTGCCGATAAATATGTATACACAAATTCTCCAACGAGCTTATATCCTGTCAGCAAGCCGCCTAGTCCTTCAGAGGAATATTATGTTTACCAAAAAACGATTTCGATTATTTTGAAACGTGATTGCAGCAATGCCTGGTTGAGATTTGCAATTTTCTTCCATTTTTCCAGCAATAAATGAGATAAAATACAATATAAATTGCACTGTTTACTTTTGTTGAAACAAAACATATCTTTGTTTTTCCCACAACAGAAAAAGCAGACCAAACCAAAACACCCCATTCATAGATATTGCATTTAGACACTCGAAGCTCATTCGATCTCAATCTCACATTTTTCTCATCTGAAGAAAGTAATTTATTAATTTTTATTTGTAGTATTTCATTGATTCTTCTTTTTTTGATACAGTTTCCCAATTTTGTATAGCTCTTTGAAATTATGGGAAATGAGACAAGAGAATGATAATTTTTTTTTTTTATTTCGAAATCCGCTTACCAAGCGTAAACAACAATCTTTGAATATATATTTGAAATCCTTTTATGTAAATTGATAATTCTCCTATCAAGTCGTTTAATGACGACTTAATTTTTAAAATATATTTTGATTTTTCCATAAAAATGTTTATAAATTACTGCTAAATCACATTAAAAATCAATAACATGTTAATTGAACATAAATTAAACGCAGTAAACATTAAATACAGCAACTAATAGCAACAACAAGGAATACAACAAAAATAATATTTTATAAATTATACAATACATTGATAGATCGTGCTAAGTAAACAATAATAAGAAACACTGAAAATAAAACAAATGGCTGTTTGTTAAGACAATCTAGTATTAAAGTAGATATATTGCACAGTGGGACAACAAACATGAATTGGCAAAATTCTTTATCCAAATATTATTTACAATTATTGTAAATCTGAAATAAACAATTTTAAAGGAATTTTTGAGCTCATTGAATTATGTATATCTTTTTTTATCTGATCTGTAACTGCGAACCTATTATTTTCAACTTGAAAATATTTCTCCAGAAAATTATATTTTGAGAATTTGGTGGATGAAACTTTGCCCATTTTTCCAAATTAACTCATAATATAACTATTTTATTTTAAAAATTTTGAAAATTTCTGCTAAATATAGTTCAAAAAGTAAAAACCGAAGAATAATTTTCGGTTTCGGTTTTGAGCCATGAAAAACCGCTGTTAAAAACTACTTGACTGACCAACTACTTAGTCTAACGGGAAACCCAAAGTGAAGATTTATTCATAAAGAAACAAATTTATATTTACCAAAATGTTCTCACTTTTGGTCCACTGTGCTTCGTTAGCAGTAGTTTCAGTATCAATAACAACTCTGTGTATTGCCGATACCTCTGGTCAAAACAGAAAATGAATAATGTTTTCCGTTTTTAATACAACATTAATAAATATTTTATAACATACCAGGTATTTGTTACAGATTAAGGTGTAATTTTTATGCTTTTAAACATATATTAATTTTTTTTTACTTCTACGTACCATCTCAACATCAGAATACAAAATTGCTATAACGAGTAAGTACATCAACGATAGGCATACTATACATAGACATAACTACATAAGAATCTAGAGATCTAGTAATAAATGTTAGATGAAGAGGAAATAAGAAATTAGAGATATTATTGGGGCAACATGTCCGCACACTTGTAGCGATTAGTTTTTGAAAAAGATAATCATAATTATATTCTTTTACTAATGTCCAATTCAAAGTATTCCACTATGGATTTTAAAACATTATACGCTCTTTAACACTTATACGACTGCTGTAAGATTGTTAAAGATTGAACCCAATACTCAAACAAATTGAAAATTTAATTATGGTGGAAGACGATTTGTAATACATACATAAATAAGTATGTATTGGCATACATTTGTTCTTGATGCATAAAACGATTTTAGCATAAACCTTTAGCACTTAGTACAGGGCGCATGCCCAACCATATAGCGAAAGTTAAATACTAAGGCTGATCTTGACTCATTCTAAGGGTATATATAAGTACCGCTACTTTTCGCAACCTTGTATTTAAACAGGGTGATTATTAAAACATTTTTTGAATAACTGGATCATTCTCTATAATATTGTTTATATATATACTAAAGGATATTCCAAGAGGCACTTCATAACTTTGACATATTGTTGAACCTACATCTGTCGAATTGACTGTCATTTATGACGGTGTCATCGTAGAGCCTTAAAGGTCGATGATTACCAACTTATTTTGGCCTGAATTGGATTATAATGAAATCAATGATATGTGGTTTCAACAGGACACATCTGATGCCACATTGGCCAATATAAATGAGCGATTTGAAGGCATGATCATCTCACGTGGAGGTCATGTTAACTGGCCACCGAAATCGTGTGATTTGACTCCGTTAAACTTTTGTGAGGTTTTCTTTATTAACCTAATACTACAATTTGGTTTATAACTTTTAAACAAAATAATTGAACACCTTGAAGAGTATAAAAGAGTTTGTTTAATACTACATATTTTTAGTTTTAAAATAGATCATTGTATGCTTAAGATGGATTGGAGAAACGATTTATTTTATAGTTTCTATTACCAGGAAATATTAGCATTAAATTGTTTGCTAGATTATTGATTTTGTTTGTTATCGGGAATATGTAAAGTGGTAAGTTCGCACAAAGTTTTTCATATATTTAGTTGAAAAACATGTTAACTGCTAAACTAAGGACTGAGATTGTAAAATTCTTAACACACGTTTTTCATTAGAACTTTAAACCCAAGTATTATTTGATTTTTTTTGAGTTATTATGTTTAATGTCAATTATGTTCATTTGTTGTTAATCCGATTTAAATGAGTGAACAGAAAAAAGTGCGTACTAAAATTATTAAATATTTTCAACAAAACCCAACTTGGTCCTATAAAAAGTTGGCCAAACAATCAAAGGTCTGCCGTAAAACTGATTCCAATGTTATTAAACAGCACCGGGAGAACTTGTCCGTTGATATAAAACCTGGTTCAGGTAGAAGGAATTGTCCACATTGTTTCAGATGATGCCAAAAAATAGAAAGCATTTTCAAAAGAGCTCCCAACACCTCTGGTAGGAAAGCTGCCCGTTTAGGTCAGTACTCGGACTATTTGGTACGAAAAGTTAAAGCCAATGCAGGTTTAAAAGCCTACAAGGCTAAAAAAGTTCCTGAAAGGAACTCGGAAATTGAAGTCAAATTTTATACAAAAAATATACCTGCTGCATAATGGATGACGAAATGTACGTATGGAAAATTTTTCGCAGCTTCTGGTTCAATTTTTTTATGTTCCGGATGCTCGAGGGAATGTTGAAGAAAAGTTTAGGACCCAATAGCAGACAAAATTTCCCAAAAAGTTCTTGGTATGGCAAGCAATATGCATTTGTTACAAAGGGCTCTATAAATACCGAAACTTACATCAAGGAATGTTTACAAAAAAGAATGTTTCCATTCATAAGTCTTCTTAATGTGTCCACTTATTTTTGGCCTTATTTGGCATCTGTCACTATGGTAAGAAAGGTCTTGAGTGGTACAAGAACAATAATGTGGTATTTGTACCAAGAGAGGCAATTTCTCCAAACTGGCTGGAGCTGAGTCCAGTGGAGAGATATTGGGCTCTTGTTAAAAGAGAATTGAAGAGCACATAAAAGGTGTCCAAAAGTGTGGTAGATTTTAAACGGATATGGACAACCTGTTCGAACAAAGTGACATAAAGCACTATAAAAACCATACTGGAAGGGTTTTCGAAAAAGGTTCAAAATTTCATCATTAGTGATTAGAACTATAAAAATAATTTTTTTTTTTTTTGTAAATTGGAACAATAATTTCAATCAAATAAAAAAAGATTCAAAACTGTAAGTTTAGTGGTTTCCTTTTTATTAACAAATATGTATGTTAAACATTTTTCAATCTCAGTCCTTATTTTGTTCATTTTTGGAAACATATGTTAGCAGTTTTCTAAGTCAGACGGGCCATTTTATCTAAAATGTTTATTTTGATTGCCTTAGAATTTTATAAGGACCCAGAAAATATAAATTTTTTGTGGGTCTACGATGGTGGTATAAATATGTAATAATGATTCACTAATAAATTAATTATATAAATAATGCATTCTTAAAGGAATTAATTCAATGCATTTGAAGTACTAAGGAATTAAGCTTATGATTTAATTCATTATAAAAGCTTTAATGTAAGCTTAAGAGATAAAAATAGATTTAAGTATATCATAAAAATAAAAAAAACTTCTAAACTAAGTATATACTACTAATACAAACAAATCCTAGTCTATTGTTTTAACATTTATGATCTTATGCTGAATTTCTTGTGTCTTAAACTAGATAACGATGATGATGATGATAAATAACATTAATGGAGTGTAATAATAAAGATGTCTGATAATTCACCATATAAATATAGTAAATATGAATGTATGACTGGCCAACTGGCTGGCTACTGTCTGTCTTATAATTAGTATTACCAAAGAAAATCTTCAAGAATTTTATATTTTGTTGCCATTAAATAATGTAATTTTACTTAAAGTAAAGTAAAACTATGCATGGAATAGACAGATAGATAGATACATACCTACCTACCTACCAATCTCCGGAAGTAGCAAATCTACTCTATAACATGTATTTCTGTTATTTTTACCACGTATTTAGTAAAAGAAGACAAACCACAACAACAGCAAAATAGACAGCATCTTTTTAGTTACAGATTTTTTTAAAATTTTTATACTCGTTTAATAACAACTGACTGTCTGACTTCTGGGAGTATTATTATTATTATTATTTTACTTGGTATGATTGCGGGCACGTTTAATGAAACATGTTTTATAAAGGAAATAGATTTTATAGGAGAATGTGTGTGACTTTATTGAAGAGTGGAAGTCTTAAGTATGTTTAAAATTTTGAATATATTATTGAGACTAATAATAAAAAAAAAAAAAATAGAAATAGCGGATGTTTACTGTGGTGTGAGACCAAAAATGTTTCTGGATAATATGCTAATGATGATACAGTTTTAATAAGACATATTAAACAAGAATAGAAAATAAAGTTGTGAATGAATTTAAATTAAAGTTGTCTATTTAAAATAAATATTTGTAAATTCGAGAAATTCCTTCGAAGAAACGATTAGTATACATATAAAATAACCGCTATTGAATTTTGGTTTTTGGACAATAATGACAAACGATTTCCCAGAATTATTATCAAGTCTGTAGCTAATAAACTTAATAAGTTTAAAAGTCCAAGGGTAAGTTAAGCAACAATTTAATAAATTATGAAGTTTCATATAAATCTACGCAAAATAAAAATCAATTGGCCATTGTGTAAGTAAAATAAATAGCTTTCAATATTACAATGATTCGTTTGTTTAAAAAATTTAAGAAGAACTTAAAAGATACAAAATACAAGTAAACGCTTTTTACTCGTACTATAAACAATAATTCATTGATAGAACAGCATAAATATAATAGAATAGAACAAAAAACCAAAAAAATAAAAAAAACTTATATCGTCAAAAGTTATTGCAGAAAAAGAAATATAAATATGTTGACTGGTGCTGCTTCATTTTTCATAATTTAAACAGTTCTTAAAGGTATTCATACTATAGCAAATAAAGTTTAACTCTGCACGAAAAAACCTAAGCATACAAAATATTACTTTCATAGGGCATTGCTACACGTTCAATATATATTGACCTTGATCCAGTATCGCGATATTTATTGAACGTGTAGCATGCAGTATTCTTGGATCCCGATCCACATCGCAGAATAGTGATCTGAAATTCGTGATCTAAATTAAACAAATAAGAAAGTAAAACATTTTACTAAATAATAATATTTTGATACTTCGTGATATCAAGCCGGGATACGATGGTTTTCTAATCAACAGCACAAAAGTAATGTAAATATTGACGCGATAAATATTCAACATGTAGCTTACGCGCACGATCCATCAATCCGTTAAAATGGATCGCGATCGGAATATTACAATATATATTGAACGTGTACCAGTTCCCATACCCTAAACCACTATAGCTGCAAAGGGTTAATGATGTTTGCTGTCGTCCAAAGATAATAGCCCTGAATCCCTTTCTGACAAATAGGCTCTATATAAGACTTCCGCCCACTTCCGAAAATAATTTATGTAAGGACTGAGATCGAAAAATTCTTAACATACATATATGTAAATAAAAATGAAAACACTAAACTTACAGATTAAATTTTTTTTATTTGATTGAAATTATTATTACAATTTAAAAAATATTTGTGTAGATCTAATCACTAGTGATGAACTTTTGAACCTTTTTCGGAAACCCTTCCATTAAAGTTTTTATAGTGCTTTCCGTCACTTTGTTCGAACAGATAGTCCATATCCGTTTAAAATCTACCACACTCTTGGACACCTTTTTGTGCTCTTCAATTCTCTTTTAGCAAGAGCCCAATATCTCTCCACTGGCCTTAGCTCCAGGCAGTTTTGAGGATTTGTCTATCTTGGTACAAATACCACATTATTGTTCTTGTACCACTCAAGAGCTTTTTTTACCATAGTGACAGGATGCCAAGTCAGGCCAAAAATAAGTGGACACATTGTGATGTCTTATGAATGGAAGCATCCTTTTTTGTAAACATTCCTTGATGTAAATTTCGGTATTTATAGAGCCCTTTGTAACAAATGTGTGTATTCTTTTGCCGCAACTACATATTGCTTGCCATGCCAAGGATCTTTTGGAAAATTATCTGCTTTTGGGCTTTAAACTTTTCTATAACATTCCCTCGAGCTGCGAAAAAATTTCCATACGTACGTTTCGTCATCCATTATGCAACTGGTATATATATTTTTTGTATAAAATTTGACTTCAATTTCCAAGCTCTGTCTTTGGCCTCTAAATTTTTAGCCGAGTTCCTGTCAGGAACTTTTTGAGCCTTGTATGTTTTTAAACCTGCATTGGCTTTAACTTTTCGTACCAAATAGTCCGAGTATTGAGCTAACCGGACTGCTTTCCTACCGCATGTGTTGGGAGCTCTTTTGAAAATGCTTTCTATTTTTTTAGCTTTAGAAACATCATGTGGGCCATTCCTTCTACATGAACCAGGTTTTCTATCAACGGACAAGTTCTCCCGATACTGTTTAATAACATTGGAATCAGTTTGACGGCAGACCTTTTATTGTTTGGTCAACTTTTTGTAGGACCAAGTTGGGTTTTGTTGAAAATATTTAATACTTTTTGTACGTACATTTTTCTGGTCACTCATTTTAATCAGATTAACAACAAATGAACATAAATGACATTAAACATAATAACTGACATGCTTTACAAAGGTAACTTGATAAAAAAAAAAAAAATCAAACAATACTTGGGTTTTAATGAAAAACGTGTGTTAAGAATTTTACAATCTCAGTCCTTATGTAAACTTTGCACTGAACAATTGTTTTTGTTTTGTGTTTAGTTTGAGTTTTTGCTGAGAACATTCGTATTGCGTGTGTATTAGTGAGAATAACATAACTACCCCGGGGTAGTGTTTGGCCGCCAACGTTCTACATAATGGACAGTTCCGAAAATTACTTTAACAGCCATAAATCTCTGGTATCTAGATTAAGTTAGTTTTAAGTTAATAAAAATCACATTATAAAGTAATGTATAGATCGGTTCTTTATGAGAAAGAAGTTATTTTAAAATAATGCACTTTTTACACCCGCACATGGAATGAACATTTCAAAGTTGATGTTAGTCTTGGAATCTGAATTTCATCAGGCGAAAAATTAAATCAGCTGCAAATTACTACTATTTCTGAAATGACTTTAATACTTTAATGACGTAAATACTTTATGCTTCAATCGATATCGCACGTATGTGTACGACATAGAGGAATTTAATTTTAGTACAATTCGAGTGAATAGATTTGAATCGTTCATTTTTAATTCGACATAGACATTCCATAATGGGTTAGAATACCAAATCCATGAAACTAAAAAACACAACATTTTGAAATGCAATAGTTTAAACACAAATTGCCTAATATTTTCAATATCTCGGGCACTATAAACGAATTTTAAACTCTAGTTTAAAACGTCAAGACGTTTGCCTACTAACTATGTACGATGTAATGATCTAAACAATCTAATATTGATCAATAATTTTATTACAATAATTCAAAAATAAAAAGGTCCAATATATCGAAATACATTTAGGGCCATTATTACAACTTTCCTTTATGTTCGTAACAGTAAAAGGTAGCCTAAGTTAACTTTTACTATTACGAACATAAAGGCAAGTTGTAATAATGACCCTTAATATGAATTATTTCAGTAAAGCATATTTTATAAGAATAATGATTTAATTATTTTAAAGTCCTGACTTTAACAAACCATCATATACTGGCATGTATAATATGCTGTTCATATATTTATGATCAATTGTAAATTTATGATTTAATGTACTACTAACTGTAGGCCATTTTAAAGTTTCTTTTTTTTATTCATCTATGCGCGAGTACATATGTGCAACATATATAAGTAAGTATTTTAGAAAAATGAAATAAATAGTATTTATTTTATTTATATACGAGACAGATAGACAAACATATAGTCAGACTAAATATACTATATATGTATGTATACTTACATTGGCGAGTAACTAGCAGGACTGAAGAGGGCATCATTGTGGCGAGCAGGTGTTCTGGCCAAAGCACTTTTAGCCTGTTACGAAGAAAAAAAATTTAAAGCGGAAAAGAATTATGAAAAGAAATATAAGTAGAAGACAAAAAATATACAATACAATAATATTAAAATATGATGTTGATGTTGTACATTCATACATTTACAACGTTAAAATACATTTATTGTATAATAATCGAAAGGAAGAGATGAAATAGAATTGCTAAATAAAATAGAATGTACAAATTCAAGACATTATTACCACATAGTTTTTGTTCTAAGTATTAAAAACATAAAATATGAATAAATACGAGATGTGGTGGAAAGGTTTTATTTAAAAAAGGAAATGCTGTTTCCACTTGGAAAATGTTAGCAGCTGTTATTTGGTGGCAGAAGGAAAAAAACAATATTGATTATGTGTTTTTTTTTTCTTGTAGTAGATTGTAAATTGTTTGTAGATATTTACAACTAACAACAACATCATTATAAATATTGATTTATATGAATAATATAATAATAATAATAAATAAGTTTATTTATAGATTAGGTGGTATAGAAATATAATTTACTACAAGTTTTATAGAACACATTAAAAATTATCCGTATTGAGAAAATTACACAGTGATACAAAAGCGAATGAGAAATATATGCAGGGGTTCTCATATAGCAATTCTGTTTTGTTGGAGTCAATAGACTACGGTTATACTTATAGTTTTTCTCGATCACTACGTATTGTGAAATAAAGGTTATGTTAAAGATATAACTTCAAAACATCACTGGTAGCAAAATTTAAAAGAGTATTTTTAAAAACTAAAAACATGCTGTCACAAAAATCAGCATAACTAACTCATTAATTTTTTAATCGACTGTTATTTACTTTCACGGTTTGAAGTATGGTTTCTATCAAAAATAAAAAAATATATATTTTACTGCCTCATAATCAAAATGAAAGATTTTGGAAAAAATTGCGTTTTTTGAAACTTAATCAACCGTAAATTAGCTATTCTTAAATTCAATTATTAAATAACGGAGGAAAGCTGTTAATTTACAAAATATTTTAGATAATTTCTCATTTTCAAATAGTGGTTTGCTTGTGATTACGGGCCATGTTTTAAATGCTAGTTCATCAATATAAAGTAATGCAGAGAGTCACACATGTCATCATTTAATTTCCAAGAAGTTGTTTGTTAATAAAAGTAAGTATTCGCTTCTTAATAAGGGTCATGGTCATCCTCTGAATGGTAGTTCTGCATTAAAAAAACGTACGTACACAACTGACACACGATACAAACTTAATTATAAATTATAATGAATTATAATTATAAAAACCACCTCAATTTACTAAATAATCCATACAGATTAATCAATTATTAAAACTAAAGTTTTGCTAAAAACTTATATGTATTTTGAAATTAAATTTATAACCAGATAAGTCCTCTTGTTAGTTCCTAAAACAATATGGGGGTCGAGGAATGGAAAAGTTGTATCCTGTTGCATATTATAGTACCATTAACAAATTCAATACTGTAAAATAAACAGTTTTTTAAAGACAAATTTACAGACACACTCTAATAGACGCAGAAGGATTTGTTGTATGTTAAGGGTTTACCAAATCTGTTGTTTATTATTCAGGCTTTGACGGCAAATCACCATTGCTAGGTACAAGATTACTGTTTAGTCCAAATGATAAAACTTTATCATACAAATGAGTGATCGATTGTGCAAACTGGGTTTTTCAGCCCGAAACCGAACCGAACCTAATATCTGGCAAAAAAATGTAGAGTCTGTTTTCAGCTCACTTTACATTGTGGACACTAATCTTTTTTTTTTTTTTTTATCTAGAACTGAATTTTTTTTTAAACTGTTTATACATGATGTTTAGACATTTCACAATAAAAAAATGTTTTTTTGTGTTCTAAGGAGTGAGATCGTAAAATTCTTAACACACGTTTTTCAACTCAAGTATTATTTGATTTTTTTTTTTATCAAGTTACCTTTGTAAAACATTTCGGTTATTATGTTTAATGTCAATTATATCATTTGTTGTTAATCTAATTAAAATGAGTGACCAGAAAAAAGTGCGTACTAAAATTATTAAATATTTTCAACAAAACCCAACTTAAAAAGTTGGCAACACAATCAAAGGTCTGCCGTCAAACTGATTCCAATGTTATTAAACAGTATCGGGAGAACTTGTCCGTTGATAGAAAACCTGGTTCAGGTATAAGGAATGGTCCACATGATGTTTCTAAAGCCAAAAAATAGAAAGCATTTTCAAAAGAGCTCCCAACACATCCGGTAGGAAAGCATCTCGGTTAGGTCAGTGCTCGGATTATTTGGTACGAAAAGTTAAAGCTAATGCAGGTTTAAAAACATACAAGGCTCAAAAAGTTCCTGACAGGAACGTTGGTAACAATTTATAGGCCAAAAACAGAGCACGGAAATTGAAGTCAAGTTTTATACAGCAACTGTATATTGAAGTCAAGCAATATACAGTTGCGGCAAAAGAAGCCAATAATTTGTTACAACGGGCTCTATAAATACCGAAATTTACATCAAGGAATGTTTACAAAAAAGGCTGCTTCCATTCATAAGACTTCATAATGTGTCCACTTATTTTTGGCCTGATTTGGCATATATCACTATGGTAAACAAGCCCCTTAGTGGTACAAGAACAATAATGTGGTATTTGCACCAAGAGAGGAAAATTCTCCAAACTGCCTGGAGCTAAGGCCGGTGGAGAGATATTGGGCTCTTGTTAAAAGTGAATTAAAGAGCACAAAAATGGTGTCCAAAAGTGTGGTAGATTTTAAACGGAGATGGACTACCTGTTCGAGCAAAGTGACAGAAAGCTCTACAAAAACATTAATGGAAGGGTTTCCGAAAAAGGTTCAAAATTTCATCACTACTGATTAGAACTACACAAATATTTTTTTTTGTAAATTGTAATAATAATTTCAATCAAATAAAAAAAAATTAAAACTGTAAGTTTAGTGGTATCGTTTTTATTAACATATATGTATGTTAAGAATTTTTCGATCTCACTCCTTATATCTACTTTAAAATTACATCGGTCGGACTTTAAAAATTGCCGTATAGGGAGGACGTCAACCCACACAAAGTTACTGTTTGGTACGAATTTTGACACAAAATCATCATTGGTTCCTACTTTTTAATGGTAAGCGATTTATTTTGGACTGAATTGAACGATATGGAATATAATTATGTTAAAAGATTTGGTATTTTGTGAATAAAACTTTAATTTCAAGATTTTAGTTAAAATTTTGCTAAACAATTTACACTGAATACAAAATTCTACACAATCATCTCTGTTACCGAATTATGTTTGAATCCTTTACAAATGTTTAAGTTTATAAATATTTAAAAAAAAAAACACTTAGGAATTATATAAACTGTCACAAAACACTTGTTTAACTTTTCCGTAGAAGTTATTTAATTTTGTTCAGTTCAACACTTAAACATCTTAATACTCAAGTGTGTACGTACAACCGAGTGAGTGCAATGAAATATTTGAACTTTGTAAAGTCTTACCGATTGTAGGAAGCATAAAGGAAAAAAAATTAAATGCTTTTGAATACACATTTTGAAAGTCATTGTTGATCAGATATAAATGTAAACGACGACTCGAAATATAGAGGAAAAATAAAATAACAAAACTCAAACATCTACACACACACACAGAGATATTTACATATTGAAATGTACATACAATTTAAAGGTGACTTAGGAATTTTCACTAAACTGAATTAAATCGTACAGGGGAACAGGAGAACAGACAACAACTACTCGTACTTAGTGCTACTGCTTTCAACAAACAGATTTTTGCTCTTGTTGCATACAAACATTCTAATGATTGGCATCACCAACATTTTCAACATAGTTTTTGATGTTGTTTTGTTGTGTTTTTCTACTACTACCTACCATCACTACTGCTACTTTCAACAACTACTTGTTGTTGCTGCAAAAATTTAGCTAGGCCTTATGATGTCGCTGTTCATTTCTGTTGTTGGCCTCAAGTTGTGCAACATCATCATGCAGCAGCATAATGGAAAATTGAAATAGTTAAAGCATAAAACTGATTCAAAATGATATTTGCTCCCGCACTCAACATTAACATGAACAGCAACAGCAACAACAACAACAAACACAATGACTATGACAATAGCAACAACATCTATCTACAAATGTGCAGCAAAAACACATCAGGTCCACTACATATTTCTTGTGTAGTGTCTGTTGCAAGTTGTACGTATCTTCAATTTAATGTTAAATATCTACTTTTATGGAAAAAAGTACTTGTGTATGTGAAGTGCCGAAGTGCAGTTTCTTAATATTTTTTATTTTATTTTCTAGCATTTCAAAAAGAGGTTGCAAAGATGTCATTAAGTTGCAAACTAAAATATTCGTGAAGTTTAAAATCGTAAATCCAACGGAAATGCGTTACATTTGCTTGCAACAAATAAACAAACACTTCATTGTAACCATATTTGTTAAGATATGCGTTGCGATCAGAGTTTTTAAAGAATGATATCAGAGTTTTTAAGAAAATGTTGTGGTTGTTGTTATAGTTATACTGTGGACTCCTGCTCTAAACAAATACGTTGGAATATGGTATTAAATTTATCTGGGGAAATGCTTAAAAAGTTTACTCTATTAGTTTGTATTTTAAGTTCTTTTATACAATTTTTTTTTTATTTTTTAATTCAATATTTCATTAATTCATTGTGTATCATCTACAGGAAAGAAATTTTTAATAATTCAAAATATTTGTATTTATGAGAAAGTATATGAAAATGTTTAACGCAAAAAAAGAAAAAATCATTTAATTTTTTAACATAGTCTCCTATGAGCTCTACACACAATTGGTCAATTCACAAGGTCTGATATCATGTTATATTGTCATAATGTCCTAATATTTCACGACTGCAGGTCTCTGCAGGTTGGTTACGATAATACACTAAACATAGCATACAGAGTAGTATTATTTTAGGACATTTTTAGCTTGAAAGGCAATACAACATTTTCAAACCATTGCACAGTGTCAGATTTCATTGTTTTAGCGGGATTTAATAAAAAAAAATTTCTTTAAAAAAAAAGAAATTATTGAATACAACAACAAAACTGGTATTTACAAAAACAAGTTTTAAAACAAAATATGTAAACAACAAAAATATAACGGTATCAAAGAGTGGGATGTTTAATTGACATTAAAATGTTTTAATAGTTCTTGCTAAAAGTAATCAATGTTTCTAAATTCTTTTTGAATAGTAAAACACAATATTTAAACTAAATAAGAGTTTCATTACATTTCAAAATAAGGCCTGCTAAATATGTTTATGAGTGATATTCAAGACATCCATTTTAGGTAAGATTTTTTCTTAATTTTAAAATTTTCATTAGAAAAAAAGTTTCAGAGTTCAGTTGAGTTCAGTGAAATTTTTTTTTTACTATACCGTTTATCAACCTTCCTATTTATAGAAACAAAAAAGAAAATCCACCCCAATTGACCCCGGAAATGTTTGACCTATAAAAGCATCATGGCCAAACAAATGTTTCGTAGTGAAATTTTCGAAATTTTGTCTTTCAACAAAGCAAAATGAATGAAATGAGAATATCGATGAGGTTTACTTTATTGTAAAATGGGGTTGCGATGGTGCAGAGCAAAATCAATACAAACAAAAATTTTCTGAAGAGTCTAGTTCAGACAAAAGTTTGTTTAGCATTTCAAATAAAACTAAGGAAAAAATAATAATTTGGAAAAATGTTGCTCCATCATCTACCAGATACTGCCGTCCGATTAAATTTGATATTCAGGGTAGGCGTAATATTGCCACGCCCACCTCGGCGCACCAAGATGATGATTATAAACAGTTATCTTTTAAAATGTTTATGGGAGCTATGACTAATTATGTACTAATCGCCATAAAATGATTTTCGGAAGTGGGCCTTATATGGGAGCTATGACTAATTATGGATCGATAGTCACAAAAAATTGTGGTATGAGTTCGGCTTATATAAAACTTATTTGTTTTGGATATCTATATAACAAAGATATCTATGAGAGCTTAACTATTTTCAGATAGGGCAATTGTATGGGGGCTAGGAGAAATAATGGACCGATTCTAACCAAATTCAATAGGCATCGACCTTGGGGCAATGGAGAAGCAAGTACCTTTTACCTTACCTTACCATTTTGTCGAATTATCTTTGAAATTGCGACCTGTAGTTTGATTACAAAGTTTACATGGACGGACGGAAGGACATCGCTTAATTGACTCAGAAAATGATCCTGAGCAGATTGGTATACTTTAAGGTAGGTGTTGGAAAAATATTTTTGCACATTATAAACATCAGCAAACATAACCCAGTATACCCTCCTCACTATGGTGGTGTAGGGTATAAATATTAAAATGTTGATTTTAACATTTGTATGGGAGGTAGGCGAAATATTGCCACGACCACCTCAATTTTTTCTCCAGCAATGTATCTAACCATAGGAAAGCTGTGTATCGAAAATCATTGAATTATCTTTACGCATTTTGAAATTCAGAGTTTAGTCCCTCTAGATTACACAAATCTGCCACTGTGCATTGTGAAATATTCGGACATTATGACATAATAGGAGACCTTGTGAGTTGACCAAATGTTTCTCCATTTTTTTTAACGCGTCCAAAAAATATGTTTTGTCGAGGACACCAAAATAGGCATATTTTGTGGCCAAAGGTCAAACCGACGAGTTTAAGAGTTATTAAAAATTTGTCTTACATTCGGTTGGTATTAGAATCATAGTACATGTTACTAACAGTGTTTTATATATACAATTTTCTGTATAGCTGTGGTTTCTATACAAACAAATTTATGTATAACAGTGTTTTCTATAGAAAATTGTGTGTATAACAAAGCTATTATGTGACCTACTACTTACTTTAATTATTATATAATTTCCTACATTCGGTTTTAGATTTATAGTACACTAGCTTGACCCGGTGCGCTTCGCTACCCCTGTCGTAGTCTATGTTGGAAATTTCAATAAAATCGTTTCGGCCGTTTAGTATTTATTGTTTAAGAACTAAAGGTACCAATTTTACCAGTTTTCCCCCTGTTTACCCCTTTCTGGTCCAAGTATTGAAAAAAGTTATAGCCTATTGACGCTTCCAAGTAAGGATCTATCTACGATCCAAATTTCAATAAAATCGATTCAGCCGTTTAGGCGTGATGCTCAAACAAACAAACAAACAAACAAACAAACAAACAAACAAACAAACAAACAAACAAACAAACAAACAAACAAACAAACAAACAAACAAACAAACAAACAAACAAACAAACAAACAAACAAACAAACAAACAAACAAACAAACAAACAAACAAACAAACAAACTTACAAAGACATTTATATATTTATATAGATTTCAGCGTTTTTTTTAGCGTAAGGCCTTAGTAAGATATAATATTATAATATGTGTAAATTGAAAAGAATACACTCTTTCAAATCTTGTTAAGCTGCAACGTATTTTTAATTCAAATCGTTTGTTAATATTGAATGTGTAGATTTATTTATTTTTATTACTATTTTTTTCTTTTATAGAAAACTAAGGAATAAATATAATTTTATATTTCTTGTTGTTTTGTTTACTTTATCAATGTTTAGTTATCTGTTTTTATGTGTGTAGCAAGTGACAGCATTAACTTGCAACAGGTGGAATTTTACTTACTAATATGTTTTTGTGTTGCGGTTGCAACAATAACAGATTGTGTTTTTCATACCCTACACAATATGCTACTGGTAAACAGGTGTTTTTCAAACTTAGAATTTCTAAAAATTTAAAATGGTAAAATAAAACAAGGATAATATTTGGCTGTACCGAAACCCCTTCACCTTAATATAAAGACAAATTTATATTCTAGGGCCAAAGAATTATTTTAAGGTTTTTTTTCAGCTACACGTTGATGGTAATTAATGTTGTTGGAAAATGTTTATTGTAAAATTGTTGCTGCATTATGTTTTAACTAAAAATTTTCTCTGCAACATGTTAATACTAAAAATGTTTTTTTCAACATGTTTATAGTAGAAATGTTACTGTAATACTTTTCCTGCAACATTTTTATTGTAAAAATGCTGCACAAAAATTTTAACTATATTTTCCTATTGTAGCGTAACTAAATGTCCAACATTACCTCTACTCATTGTAAATATTACTTGTTTTAATTCATCTGCTTAAATTGTGGGAACACTGGAGTAAAGTCTACTGACAGAGTAGAGTGTATGCAGAAATGTAACAAGATTTTTAGCATAGTTTTTCAATTGACAATTATATTTTTTACGAGCGCTTTAAACATTGTCTGTTTGTTAAGCTGTGCGACTAGGCAGGCTGGTGGTGTCATTGAAGATCAAACATATTTTGATTAGATTTATATAGCGGAAACGTTTCGATATTAAAAAGCTATTGTAAAAATAGAAAATTTATGATTTTATGGAAAATATTTTAATCTTTAAAAAATGTGTAAACTTATTGCTGTTGAATATCAACATTTGTAAGAGATTTGTGAACATTCAAGTAATTTGCGAGAGGACCGATTTTCAGTCGAAAATAAAAATACAAAAAAATAGAAATTTTTTTTTTTACTAATTTTCAATAATACCTAAAGTTTGTTAGAAAAGCTGCTAATATAACCGTTGTATTTTCCCAAGTAGGAATCGGGAAATTTCGAGAATTTTTTTATTTTCTTAAAGTTAAAGTATTATTCAATTATATCCATTTTTTCTATACTAGCAACAGGAAATCAGTTGATAAGAAGAATTACGATTGAAATAACCGAATTTTTGTCACCCCATCTAAAGTTTTTCATCTACAATAGAACAATTCGGTTATTGAGACTAAAATCATTTGAATATCAATAAATTCAGATTTTCTAAACTGTTTGGTTTATACTTTCATTTGAAAAAAAGTCAACAGACTTTCTTAACCAAAGTCTAAAAGGACCCTGGGAAATAGAGTTTTAAAAAATGTAAAACCGATCGGTTTCAGTTGGGTTTTAAAAAAACCCATGTCAAAACCGGTTAACCGGTTTTTTCTGTTTGAAAACCCGTCCGGTTTTTTTACATTTTCAATTTTCGATCATCGCCATTTTTATTAAGAACATACAGATTTTGTATTTGGAAATACATTTGACACATTTTCCTGCTATATGAGATCTAACCCACGAGATGAACATTTTACCAAATACAGAAGTCATGCCCACTTCTAAAAAACACTTTAAAGCTAATAAATCTCTTAAAAGTTCCGGTATTTACACAAAATTTTGTACAGATAAGTCTGATGATATTTTAAATTATTCTCAAAAAATACTTTTAATAATAATAATAATACTTTGGATCATAATATGATTTCATTGGATCATAAATATGATTACGCTCAATCATAATATTGTTACGTTTTAACCTTTTTAAAACGTTGGTTTTTTAACAACTCTTTATTTATTTAAAATGTATAACAACAACAGTACAAATAGTCACACAGTGTCTTTATACACGTTTATCAATTTGCAGAAATGCACACATACTTTATAATGTACAAACTCAAATGTACACGAATGTTGATGTTAACTCTAAATACGCCTATTATAAACTCACTCACGACTGCAACCTCTGCCACTATTTATACACGCGCCATCTTTCGTTAATGTTCTATAATGATCTTAACGGACAAACTAGACCATTGTAATTCTAGAGCTTTCGATGTTAATGTTAGCAGCTTAAACATTTAGTGTTGCTATACTTACAAACAATGCTAATAATCGCATGCTATCAACATTGTTGATAAGTAGAAACTTCTACTGATGGACGTATTTATAAACATAATGAATGTTGCAGGCAGTCGTTACAGACCGTTAAATTCAAATCGCTATTGCACATTCGTAAAAATATAATTTAATTTGGGTCATAATATGATTCTTGTGAGGATTCACAGGATTTTATTCAGAGGATTTTATTTTTGTATGACAATGATATTACGACCATATGGTCTTAAATTATGTTTACACCAACAAATTGTTTTCTTTTGTACTTTACTAAGGAATTAAGACAATGAATTTAATTGGATGGTTAAGAGAATATATTTAATTTGATTTTTAAAATCGAATTTGAACCTTTCGGACTTTTGCTTCCAACTTATTTCTTTGAAATCTCGAGTACATGTCACAACCTTGACAGCCCACTAAAACAGGGCAAAAAATAATAAATTTAGTTCAGAAAAATGTCAAAGTAAATTAACAATTGCGAGTAGATACGTCCAATAAATCACTTTAAATTTATTAAATTTTTTTCTTAAATGAGTCTTGTTTAAAAAGATTCTGAATTTTAGGAATTTTTAGAACAAATGGTTTATGCTTTATTTAACTATGTTAGTGCTGAGTTTTTTTCCTGATTCTGTCTATAACATTTTTATACCCTTCACCATCGTGAGAAGGGTATATAAGTATAAGTTTGTCATACCGTTTGTAATTTCCACAATATAAGTTTCCGACCCTATAATGTATATATATTCTGGATCCTTATAGATAGCGGAGTCAATTAAGCCATGTCCGTCTGTCTGTTGAAATCAATTTTCTGAAGACCCCAGATAATTCTATCAGAAATGCTTTCGAGAAGTTTCCTATTTAAAATCAGCAAAATCCATCCATAAATAAAGGAGATATTAGCAAAAATCCGAGACAACCTCTGAAAATTTCATCAAAAAAAGACAATTTATTGCATGCTTTGACAAAAAAGCAACAAAACGTATGTTTGGATGTGTGTTGGTTTCATTGCTTTGCGTATTTTGTTTTTTTGGTGTTTCGTTTTGTTTGGCGTTGTTGTTTTTATACCCTTCACCTTCGTGAGAAGGGAATATATAAGATTGTCATTTCGTTTGTAACTTCTACAATTTAATCTGTTCGTCAGCAATTATATGTAACATTTTTAAAAGTTTTCTTGATATATTTAGGATGCTATACGCTGAAAGTAAGCAATTAATGCATCCACAACAAAGGTGAAGGGTATATAAGATTCGGCATAGCCGAATATAGCACTCTTACTTGTTTTATTTAAATTTATAATATTTTAGCTAAAAATACACTTCTTTGTATACATAGTACAATTTTTGGTTATGATAATAACTTTAAGATTTTATCTTTCATGTTAATGACTTTACCTAAATCAACTCTAGATTGTATGTATGAGCAAAACTTATTATGAGAAAATGTCTTTATTAAAAGATTTCGTTTTCTCGGACATACAAATCACCCCAATGTACTAAAATTAGTAGCATTTAACTTTTACGCGTATAATTTCAGTACAGTATTTAATTTTTGTTTTACATGAAAAGCCAACGAACTTTTAATAATTTGCCATAAATTATCAAAACTATGAGTATATTTCATAATATAACTATGGTTTTTAACAATTTTATTTAATTTTTGCTGTTAAATATGTCATTGAACTTGATTAAGTAAGTATAGTATGGTAGTTATAGTCGTATACATAGTCTCGCCATGAAATTAACCTTTAACTTGGGTAGAAGTTAAATACAAAATTGTAACCACTGAAAAATGATCTAAACATTATGAAAAAAATATAAATAAACTGAACAAAAAAAAAAAATAATAATAATACAATGTAATTTGAAACCAGCATTAAGCACAACAGACCTACATACAAATATTTTTAAAAAGCTACAGCAAAAAAGGGTAAATATGTATCTAAGAATATAACAAGTATTATGTTTAGATTAAGAAATACTAGTAGTTATAGTTGTTGGTACCTACTACTTTTAAAAGTAGTATCGAGTAAATATACATAAATTACTATGGCAACAATGTTGCAACATTCAACATTGATATCTGCCAACAAAAAAACAACAACATTACCGGAATAATTCAAAGTGTAAATTGCCTTAAGGATGCAAATAATCATACTTAATGAAAAACTGGATAAGACTTAGCCAGACATTTAGTGAAGTTAAATTTATCATACCCTATAAACCGCAAGACATTATACATTTTGAAATTATTTTAGGTCGAAGCAGAACCCAATATTCTTCCAAAAATTCATTATTCGACCTAATCCGTATATCTTGTTTTTTTTTTTTCTTGCACTGATATTTCTGTTTGAGGTAGTTTAGACATTTACTATATTGTTACGTTTTAACCTTTTTAAAACGTTGGTTTATTTCCTTTAAATAAAATGGTTTATTTCCTTTAATTAAAATGTACAACAACAACGGTTCAAATAGTCACTCAGTGTCTATTTACACATTTATCAATTCGCAGAAATGAACACACACTTTATAATGTACAAACTTAAATCTACAAGACAGTTGATGTTAACTCTAACAGCGCCTATGATAACCTCAACTCACGACTGCAACCTCTGTCACTATTTATACACACGCCATCTTTCGGGAATCTTCTACAATTCTCTTCACTGAGAAACTAGTATGTTCGAATTCTAGAGCTTTCGATGTCAATGTTAGCAGCTTAAACATTTAGTGTAAACAATGCTAATAACCTCATGCTATCAACATTGTTAATAAGTATGAGCTTCTACTGATGGATGTGTTTATAAACATGATGAATGTTGAAGGCAATCGTTACAGACAGTTAAATTCCAATCGCTATTGCAAAATCGTATCAATATGTATCAAAGTTTTTGTATTAAGGGTTTTTTGGTAATTATTCGAAGTCTTGTTTTATAATTTCAAACTAAATTTAATTTGACTTGGGTACAGTTCATATAATTCAAAAAATGCCATTGGAAAGTAATTTAGACAAGTGCTAAATTTAATTTGCAAAACTTGTTTCTCCTTTAAAATTTCATATTCTTTATTTTTCCTTTATAAAAGTTTCGGTTTCGGCCAAAATTTTGGCATTTGAATACTGATATTAGGCCGATTTTTGACCTAACACAAAACCGAATAATCAGTCAGACTCTTCAAATTTCGCATGAAAACCATTTCTTTAACCCAGATATTTCCGTTTATCTGGATTTAATGATTTTATCAAACTTGAAAAAGTCCAACATATGGAATTTCTAAAAATGTAATCACTTATTTCAATATTGCAAATTGTTACAAACTTTATCCGCATATTAGTTTACCACCCAAGCTTGCAGTGTAGGGTAACGTAATAAAAATTATGATCATGAGCATATGGTTTAAAGCTTAAATAGCCATAATAAGCATTAACTCTTTACAGAAAAGAAAAAAAATCAAAAAGAAACAAATGGGGAATAAATCTGATGTTAAGTGATATAATGGAAAATTAAAATTACCAGTAACTCATGTACTGAACACTGTGCCAAATTGTGTCTTTGAAGTTGTATGTTTTAGAAATATTAAATCAAAGGAATTTCAAAATAATTGTTTGAATTTAAAACTGGCTAAAAATTTACTTGTTTTTGTAAGAAGGCATAAAAAAATCACATTATTTATATCTTTATATAGGAGGAGGGTTATTCAAGTCAATTCTTACTTATTTATATGTCAAAGTATACCAATGCAATCATAATCACTTCGTTGAGCGTTAAATAGATTTTGATATCGACATAAAATTCAATACAAATACAAGGTGGCGCAAAAGTAATCCTCCTATCAGAAAACGCTATACATTTTGCGATTGGCCCCTAATGTCAGTTCTGTTTTGACATTTGTGTAGTAAACACATGCGAAATCCACGTTAATAAACAATGTTACGCTACACTGCTCCAGAACGCGGAATATTGCTGACTATTTATTTGACCAATAATCGGTCGGTGACTTTGCGTACAACGCCTACTGGTGAAACACTGCGACGTTTAGCCGCTCGCCTCGAAGAGACTGGCAAAACACGAGATGCTGCCAGGCGTGGCAGACCCCGGATTAGCCGTTCTGCAGAGAATATTGCTGCTGTAGCCGAGGATGTCATGGAAGCGCCGTCGACATCGACCAGACGACTGATACCCATTTGTGTGGGTATCAGTCGACGGTCTTTACAGCGAATTTTGGTACAAGATTTGAAGATGTTTCCGTACAAAGTCCAGACGGTGCATCAGCTGTTAGCTGCTGACCGCCAATCGCGTCTAACATACGCTCAAGCCATCCTTAATCACCACCAAGAGGAACATGATTTTTCATCAAAAATAATCATGAGTGATGAGACCCATTTTCTTCTTAGCGGGTACGTAAATAAGCAAAATTTACGCTTCTGGGGTACTGAAAATCCGCGTGTAACCCACGAAGAGCCATTACACCCGCTCAAAGTCACTGTATGGTGTGCTGTTTTCGCTGGAGGAGTCATCGGACCTTTTTTCTTCGAAGACGTCGCGGGCCAAACGGTTACTGTGAATGGTGAGCGCTACAGAGCAATGATCAACGAGTTCTTTGTGCCGCAACTTGATGAATTGGGATTGGAAAGCATGTGGTTTTAACAGGACGGTGCAACGGCACACACTGCACGTGCCACAACCGATATGCTGAAGGATGCATTTCCCGGGCGCCTAATCTCCCGTTTTGGCGATTTGCACTGGCCAGCAAGATCGCCTGATTTGACCGCTCCAGACTTCTTTTTGTGGGTCTTTTTGAAGTCGCTGGTTTATGTCAACAAGCCTCAACCTCTTGCAGCTCTTCAAGACAATATCCGTCAAGAATGTGAGGACCTATAGCCGAAAGTTTTGGCCAAAGTGATGGAAAATGCCATAAAAAGGGCTTAAATGACAATCAACTGTGGCGGCGGCCATTTACATGACATCATATTCTCGACTTGATGTACAAAAAATTAAAAGGAATGCCAATCCCCAAAATCTCGGGAAATTCGCAATTCATGTCCACGATGCCAAATTGATTTTTACCAGCACTCAGTGCGTAATTGATCCAATATCTTGAGTCGTTTTCGGACTGAAAAAAAAAACAAGTACGAGGCTGTGCCGAATCTTATATACCCTTCACCAAATTACACTTTAAAATAAAATTGCAAAAATTTTCTTTTTTTTAATTTTTTTTTTCGAAATTGTTTTTTAAAAGTTTTTTCCAATTTTTTTTAAGAAATTTTTTTAATTTAAAAATGTATGACAAAAAATGTTTTTTGTGAAAAATAATTCGGGTTAAAATGGAGGGTATATTGGATTTGTGCGTTACAAACACCCAAAAATATTAGTCTAACACCCACCTTAAAGTATGCCCAAGGACTAAGCCTATTGAAACTGGCTGAAATCGGTCCATTATTTCACCTATCCCTCATAAAAATGTCCTCCCGGACTTTAATTTTATTTATGTAGGTATCTACACAAGTTTTTCTCCAAATAAGTTTTATATACGGAAATTAGTCATAGCTCCCATATAAGGCCTGCTTCCGATAATCACTTTAATGAGCGTAACTCTCCAAAAAATGTTGGTATACACATAAAATGCAACATAAATAACTTTCATATATACATTAATCACATGATCAAATTTCATGGTGATCGGTCCATAATTTGTCATAGCTCCCATACAAGGCCCACTTCCAAAAATCGCTCACGAATATAAATTGTTGAAATTTTGAAAAAAAAAAGTTTTTCCTCATTTACTTTACCGACCATACTTTCTTACTTGTTTTGATTTAATAAAGGGTGGTTAAAATTTCCTGAGTACTTGGCGCTTTTCTTTGCATTTAAAAATAATCTAGTTTATTTAAAGAAAATAAGCCTACGTTTTTTTAAAGATAAAAACGTGACAATTGTAACAATGATGAAAAAGATATTTAGAGCATTGGTAGGCAAATAGAGGCATTTACTTTGAGTGCAAGTCAAGCAACTTAATGAAATGTCTGTATTTTGTACGTGACGACAATCTTCGTAACCTGAACAATATGAACGCCTATCAATGATTTAGAGTATATATTAAAAATTAGCAAGTCCAATATGTCGTACACAATTTTTCATTTCTATTAGATGAATTTGAGATAGCTGATCATGAATGAGATATCAGATGTTACAATCTTAAAATTATCCATTGAATATGGCGAATAATTTTAAGAAAAACCTATTAAAACGTCCCTCGTACTTGTCACACATAGTTATAAATTAAAGGTATTTTCATTTTGTACGCGTTGCAAGTTGCTATTATCATTATAATTATTATTAAAATATTATTCCCATAAAGAATCATAGTTGCGGCCTGGCCAACACATCTCACAATCGCACATACATACATATGTATGTAGCACATTTATATAAACAGAATACAGACCAAAGAGCCGGACATACAATGAAAGACCCCCCAAGTGCGTGAATGACTTTGTTGTATGTGGAAAATGCAACAATATTTTTTTTTAAGTTGAGTAATTACTGCTCATAAACACACATACAGACACGTAAATACAAATCTATCTATGTGATCTAAAAAATAACAACAAATAAATACTTACGGTTATACAAAAACAAAAGAACTACAATTATAAATACAAGTAAGTATGTCTACCAAGAATTTGGAAAGGAAATCAAACTGTATAGTGGAACTTTAAACACAGATATATCTGGCTTTTTTCAGCTCTTCAAATAAAATAGACCCTAAAAAATGTAGTCAGGTATGGATGACATACAAGTATTTTGTTTTAATTTAGTATTAATTAGGTTTTTTTCATTGTGGTTTTTCCTGGTACATATTTATTAACTTATAAATTTCTATAAACATTTGTTGGAAGGTAGTAAATTTAAATGTAACGGAAATAAATGAAAAAAACTAAATGTAGAATCGAATTATTATTGTAGCAATTCAAAATAATTGAATTGTTAATAAGATTTACATAAATAACTAATCAAAAAAAGCAAGCTTTTTATTTCATAATCTCACAGAGTTAAATTTTCTTACTCATCTAGGGTGTCTCAAAATTCACACCATTTAGTGGTTGTGTACTCTCTCGTTTTGGTGATCTGAATTGGCCTTCTAGATCGTGTGATTTATTAAGGACTGAGATCGAAAATTCTTAACACACGTTTTTCATTAAAACTTTTAACCAAAGTATTATTTGTTTTTTTTTTATCAAGTTACCTTTGTAAAACATGTCAGTTATTATGTTTAATGTCAATTATGTTCATTTGTTGTTAATCTGATTAAAATGAGTGACCAGAAAAAAGTGCGTACGAAAATTATTAAATATTTTCAACAAAACCCAACTTGGTCCTACAAACAGTTGGCCAAACAATCAAAGGTCTGTCGTCAAACTGTTTCCAATGTTATTCAACAGTACCAGGAGAACTTATCCGTTGATATAAATCCTGGTTCAGGTAGAAGGAATAGTTCACATGATCTTTCTAAAGCCAATAAATATAAAGAATTTTCAAAAGAGCTCCCAACACATCCGGTAGGAAAGCAGCCCGGTTAGCTCAGTGCTCGGACTATTTGGTACGAAAAGTTAATGCCAATGCAGGTTCAAAAATATACAAGGGTCAAAAAGTTCCTGACAGGAACACTGCTAAAAATTTAGAGGCCAAAGACAGAGCACGGAAATTGAAGTCAAATTTTATAAAAAAAAATATTCCTGCTGCATAATGGATGACGAAACGTATGTTCTTTGCTTTGCTTCCTGGTCAAAAATTGTATGTTGCTGATGCTCGAGGGAATGTTGAAGAAAAGTTTAGGACCCAGAAGCAGACAAAATTTCCCAAAAAGTTTTTGATATGGCAAGCAATATGCAATTGCGGCAAAAAAGCCAAATGAGCTGCTTTTCTGATCGAAGTGTTCGGTGATTTTCGAAAGAGTTGCTCGACTTCTTTTGACTCTCAAATACTTGTCAGACCTTTTTTTCTTGATCTAGGTATTCATTCAAAGTTCAAGTATTGCTTATACTGTTTAATGGCTTTTGAAACCTTTTAAAACATCGTAACACGATGAACCTTAAAATTTTCGATATTTTTTTGAAAGTTCTATTACATTTTTTTTTAAAGTTTTAATTATTTTTTTCACGTCCTTTTTTTGGTGACCTTTTGGACCGAAATAACAGTTGTAAATTAATAATTTAGAAAAGATAATATCTGAAAAAATAATTTGTTGGACCAAGGACAGGTTTTTGCTGGAATAGTGTGTATAACTTTTTTCGACTCACTCTTTATGCTCATGTATGGAATTATTTCTTTATGTCTTAACTAAAGGATTAAATTAAGTTTTTAAATATAGATATATACATATATATACATTAGACTGTCCACAAAAAATCGATTTTGGAATCTTGTTGGTCTTAACCCCACAAAATGATTCCCCTTTCCAGATATTGAGATAGCCGAAATTTGAGCTCGATTAAACGACGTTAACCCGTGCCGCTCGTCGCTCAAAGTTTGAAAAAATCAAAATTTTTGGGCAAAAAGCTAACATAAGAAGCTATAACTCCAGAACGGTAAATAATAGAAACACGATTAGTATCTCAAAACAAAGCTAATATTGTTCTTCAAAATTTATTTTATATACATTATTCTTGTTACTTTAAGCCAAACAGAGTTACAACAGCTTTTGTCTCCAAAAACGTGACCTAGTCGCGGTAGGAGCATACTTCGTATATTTTGATATTATGTGAAAAATGTTGCTAGTAAGTACATATTTTTACATTTTATTGTTATTGAATCATAATGTACATAGATTTAGTATTTCAAAAAGATATAAAACACAAAAATTGGTTGAAAAATGTAAAAGTTATTAAAAATTCCCCAGGCCATTAACGTGTCTCGGAGCACTTGATTATGATATGTGGAAAAAAATTTAACTTATTTTGAAAACTATACGAATAAAACTATTTTATTACATAAAATATATCTATGTTTGCTCAAATATAATTTTTTTTCCTTAAAATATAACGTGAATCTGTTCTCAGCTATGGCCAAAAAAAAAAATTTTTTTTTGACGGCAGTTTCAAAACACCATTTTCAGTTTTTTTTAAACTTTGTTAAACAAATTTTTAAATTTTTTAAATATCACCAGGGGGTTTATGGTCAATAGATTAGGGAACAAAACAGTGAAAAAATTAGGTCAATACCTCTTATAGTTCAGGTGTACCTGCGGTTTGAATTCTGCGGATTTCGCGAAAAACTCATTTTTTTGGAATATTTTAGAAAATATGTCATAATTTTTTATTGTTATACATTTTAACCAAAATATTTACAGAATATTATTTCTCAGATATTAAAAAATATGTCCCTGAAGTTATATATAAATCGGGAAATCCTAAGGCGTAAACTTTGGAGGTCAATGGTCAAATTTAGCAATATTTGGAAATTCACATTGAAACATATGGAAATAATCTTTATTTGTCGACCATATTTACTAAAATTACAGGATTTTATGGTATATGGTCCGATATTTAGAATAACATAAAAAAATGATCCAAAGGGTTAATTATTATTTTTTTTTTTTTCTGAATATAAATTATATTCATTTTTTTATTTTTAAATTTATTAAAATTGATTTTATTAACTTTGGGGACATATTTGACCCAAATGCTTTAAAGGGTTAATTTGATTTTTTTTTATGTTATTCTAAATATCGGACCATATACCATAAAATCCTGTAATTTTAGTAAATATGGTCGACAAATAAAGATTATTTCCATATGTTTCAATGTGAATTTCCAAATATTGCTAAATTTGACCTTTGACCTCCAAAGTTTACGCCTTAGGATTTCCCGATTTATATATAACTTCAGGGACATATTTTTTAATATCTGAGAAATAATATTCTGTAAATATTTTGGTTAAAATGTATAACAATAAAAAATTATGACATATTTTCTAAAATATTCCAAAAAAATGAGTTTTTCGCGAAATCCGCAGAATTCAAACCGCAGGTACACCTGAACTATAAGAGGTATTGACCTAATTTTTTCACTGTTTTGTTCCCTAATCTATTGACCATAAACCCCCTGGTGATATTTAAAAAATTTAAAAATTTGTTTAACAAAGTTTAAAAAAAACTGAAAATAGTGTTTTGAAACTGTCGTCTAAAAAAAAATTTTTTTTTGACCATAGCTGAGAACAGATTCACGTTATATTTTAAGGAAAAAAACTTATATTTGAGCAAAAATAGGTATATTTTATGTAATAAAATAGTTTTATTCGTATAGTTTTAAAATAAGTTAAATTTTTTTCCATATATCATAATCAAGTGCTCTGAGACACATTAATGGCCTGGGGAATTTTTAATAACTTTTACATTTCTCAACCAATTTTTGTGTTTTATATCTTTTTGAAATACTAAATCGATGTACATTATGATTCAATAACAATAAAATATAAAAATATTTACTTACTAGCAACATTTTTCACATAATATCAAAATATACGAAGTATGCTCCTACCGCGACTAGGTCACGTTTTTGGAGACAAAAGCTGTTGTAACTCTGTTTGGCTTAAAGTAACAAGAATAATGTATATAAAATAAATTTTGAAGAACAATATTAGCTTTGTTTTGAGATACTAATCGTGTTTCTATTATTTACCGTTCTGGAGTTATAGCTTCTTATGTTAGCTTTTTGCCCAAAAATGTTGATTTTTTCAAACTTTGAGCGACGAGCGGCACGGGTTAACGTCGTTTAATCGAGCTCAAATTTCGGCTATCTCAATATCTGGAAAGGGGAATCATTTTGTGGGGTTAAGACCAACAAGATTCCGACATTTTTTTTCCCCCATACAAATAGTGGACAGTCTAATATACATATGTATGTACGTCTACCTAATAACACATATAAATGTTATATACCTTTTAATTATAATCTTCGAAATTAATGCGTAAAAGACCGATTTACGAAAATTCACAATATTAAGGCATAACAGCGACTGGTCCAAACCGAATTGTATGTTTAAGGCTGTTAATAACGAGTAATTGGAATAATTATAATACTCAAATACGCATTGAGTGTTAAAAGTCAGGATTTGAACAAGAAAGAAAAAAAAAATGTTTTTTGGCTTAGTGTAAGTATGATTAATGAAGAAAATGTTAAGAAATTTTACGCATAATGCAACTAATTTCATTGTAAGTATTTCTCCAAAACAACAATAGCAAGCTGAGAAAAAGAACATTAATTAAAACTATTGAAATGTTTGTAAACCGCAAAGTGCGTACATGCTACATGTTGCACATCGTCATCATCATCATCGTGATACTAAGCTATATTTTTGAATACACTATGAATATATGCTGTAATTTTTGTTGCTTTTTGTTTTTAGTACATAATATTTGTAAAAAAAATTAAAATTATACAAAAGGAAAAACAAATTTTTCTTTGACGTAAGGTAATTTTTCGTTAGGTTTTTTATATATATTTTTTTATTTTTTGACTGGCAGCGTATAAAATGCAACAAAGCGTTAAGTGCCAAAGACGCATAACAATGTGGTTGCTACATGTATTCAACCATGTAGTGTATAAGTATGTGTGTTTTAATGTATGAATGTTTCAATGTATGGTGAAGAAAGGCAAATGAAAATTTAATTTAAAATATTTTGTTTAAAAACAACTGCCTAAACCTAAAACCAAATCATTTTAGTTTAGTTTAGTTTTTCTTTTGCCTTTTTGTGAGTGTTACAAATTCAAGCGAAAAGCAATTTAACGTTAGGTAAGTTGCTTATACTCTTGTTAAACAAAACACCAAAATATAGCAAGACACTCGCAGGCATTTAAATAAAGCAACACTTCCCAGCAGTTCTAGGAGACTGTACCGATCAAGTGATTTTATATATGATTTAGGGTGAGAACTAGTAAAATAATTAGCTACGTGCCTAGTTATTTCAATACTTGCATGTCCCAAGCAGGAGGTCAATTGACCCTTTTGGATATATAATGAATCCAAAGGGTCAATTGAAACTGTCTGATAGCTGGTTTAAAAACGCATTGGATTCACATACCGGTTACATAGAGTCAGTTACCCTACTAGCTACCTAACTGGTTAATTGATCAGTTGTATAACTAGTTATTTTAACATGCTAATTGATCTTTAATAGTCAGTTAAAAAGACATTTCACAAACAGTCCAATAACCGATTGATAGTCAGTTAAAAAGACATTTCACAAACAGTCCAATAAACGATTGCGGAGGAAGGTTTATTTACAACTCTCCAATAGATTACATCTGATGTGTCAAATAACTACTTTTTAAAGTGCAGTAGATAATAAACGTTTAAAGTGACTACACACTCGATTACTTAGAGACACTTAAGTGATAATTGTCTTTACGCTAAATTATCTGGGACGTATAAAATAACCAATTGACTCTCTCTGCACTACAAATAGCACATACGTGTCAAATGACCCAAAATATTTAAATTGGGGTCAGCCAAATGATCTGACATTAGTGTCAATTACTGTATATAAGGAATACATTGACCACTTGCCTAACTGCTGGGTTGTAATAATAACTGTTTGAAGTTTTATTATTTTTTAAATAAAAATTCCTTCCTTTATTTGGTTAGTGCCTAGTCTTACGATTTCTGTTGAAATGATTTCTGGCTTTATTTTGTTGTCGGCTTAAAGTTTGAAACATTTTCAAGCATTTCTCATAAATCTTAATCAAAGGCCATTTCACCATGAACTTTTTGGTAGATATATTAAAAAATAGGTCATTTGAGATCAACAAACATAAGAGAAACAGTCTAAGGAATCATCTGATTTACCAAAGAAGTAAAAATTCACTAAACTAAATCCACTTGCCAGCTATATCCAGTAGCTAAATCTTTTATTATAGCTTCAATGATAGATTAAAAGAAAGAATACATAATTTCCTATCCGTTGCTATACACTATTTCAACTATTTTTCCAACCAACTGTGACGCAAAAATAACTTTTAATATGGAAAAAGAATGCTTAAAGTTTGGAATTTCGTTCTTAAACTCCTAATTTTCTATATTTGAAATACATTTAAGATTTAAGGTTTATGAATAAGTTGAGAATAAATTCTTTTCAAAAAGTGACTCAAATTATTTACAACTCTGTGTTTGCTGGACAATGTAACGCCAATTCCTAAAAAGCAAAAGGCTAACAAATACCAAAATTATAGCGCAATAGCAACTAGGTAGAGTAATCTGTAGTTCAACTTTTTCCTAAGTTAACGGCAGTATGTATTTAATAGACATACTACTACATTCACCACGAAAATATTTTCAAGCTGTTCAATGGAGTATGACATGATCAGGCTTTCCAGGTCTTATTGAGGCTAATGTTAAAGATTATTAAGAGATTTTTGCACACGGTTTTTTTTTTTTTTGATATCTGGCATCGATAACTCATTACAATTTCATAAAAATAGTAGAATTTCATGCATACAGTGCACTCGCGGTAACGTGAACACCGTCTAACGTGAACAAGCTTTTGCTTACATTGACTACTCTGTAACGTGAACAAACTCAGAAAGCTCTATAACGTGAACAATTTTTTTTCACTGCATTTGTTTTCTAATTATGTAGACAACACTTCAATATATACATTAAATTCAATTTTTAAAGTTTTGAGAATCCCCTTTTTTTTAGTGGCAACGAAAAACTATACTCTAAATTAATTTTTTTAGTGGCAACGAATGAGTAATTTTATTTGCTATGTAATTTTGTTTCAATTTATAGTTTCTCGTGATCTCGTTTTGTTTTGTAATACATTTTAATCAATAATTTTGTTTTATTTCACGTTCTAGCGTGTAAAACACAGGATTATATTATAAAATTTTATATTTTTCCCATGAAATTCGACAATCGTTAACGTGAACAATTTCACTAACATGAACTCCCTTGGTTTTAATTAGTTCACGTTACCGCGAGTGCACTGTATTTCAAATACCAAATTTTACATTTTCATAAATTTTTTAAACTATATTTCTAATCAGAGCAGAGAATCGGAATTAAAAACCATTAGCCAACAGCTTCATTCAAAGGCTTTTATTTCAATAGAATTTATTCATCGTGGAATTAATTCATAACGGAATTAATTCTTTCAACCTTTGATTGGCTAAATTTGTATACCCTTCACCTTCGTGAGAAGGGTATATATAAGTTTGTCATTCCGTTTGTAATTTCCACAATATAATTTTCCGACCCTATAAGGTATATATATTCTGGATCCTTATAGATAGCGGAGTCGATTAAGCCATGTCCGTCTGACTGTTGAAATCAATTTTCTGAAGACCCCAGATATCTTCGGGATCCAAATCTTCAATAATTCTGTCAGACATGCTTTCGAGAAGTGTCCTATTTAAAATCAGCAAAATCTGTCCATAAATAACGGAGATATGAGCAAAAATCCGAGACAACCTCTATTTTTGATCTATATCTCGATTTCTAAGTAATAAATATAGACAATATGGATATCTAATGATAGATATTTCAAAGTCAATTGCAACGATGTATATAAGGCTATAGTAAGTTGGACCTACAATGGGACAAAATCGGGAAAAATATTTTTAACCCGATTTTTTTTTTTTCACAAAAACATTTTTTTGTCATAAATTTTTTTCACTAATAAATTAACGAAAAAAAATGTTTAAATTAAAAAAAAAAAATTAAAAAAAATTTTAATTTTATTTTAAAGTATAATTTGGTAAAGGGTATATAAGATTCGGCACAGAAGAATATAGCTCTCTTACTTGTTTTTAATTCAAATTTAAATTAAAATGTTTTTTCTTCATTCAGTTTTGTTTTTCTTTAGCTTTTAATCATTTACAAAATGAATTAAACAAAAATTGAGTTAAGCCTTTTGCAATATATTTTTAATGCTATTTTGTAATGGATTTGAATTAAAGACTTGAATGATTCAACAAGGGATTGATTCTATAAAAAATGAATTCTTATATGAATAAAGAAAATAAGTATGTTTGCAGTACCAAGGAATTAAGACAAGGACATTGTTAAGAGAATATATTTAATTTGATTTTGAAAATTGAATTAAGAATTTTGAATATTTTATAATACGAGTAATGAACCTAGAATTATGCAATTATACACACATGATCTTGAATGAGTTAGAATCCACAAAAGGTGACTTTAGTGGTACATTTTTTCCTCATTGTAGCACTTTTTTCTAGAAATGAAATTAAGCATACTGGTGCTGAGTAATAATTCAAAATGTAGTCTTTATGTGTGCTTTATCTTTACTCTAACGATACGTTTTAAATGAGTTAGAATCCACAAGCGGGACTTATTGGTACTTTTTTCTATTACAATGTACCAATAAACATGAAACTAGAGACATGTTATCCTGAATGAGTGAGAATTCACAAAGGGAGACTTAATAGAATTTTTAATTTCTTCTAATAATGTGAAAATCCTTAAGATGCTTTTCGAATATTTTATAATAATGAAACTAAAGACTGAGATCGAAATATTCTCAACATACATATATGTTAATAAAAATGAAACCACTAAACTAACAGTTCTGATTTTTTTTTATTTGATTGAAATTATTATTTCAATTTACAAAAAAAAATAATATTTATATAGTTCTAATCGCTAGTGATGAAATTTTGAACCTGTTTCGGAAACCCTTCCATTATGGTTTTTATAGTGATATCTGTCACTTTGTTCGAACAGGTTGTCCATCTCCGTTTAAAATCTACCACACTTTGGAACACCTTTTTTGTGCTATTTTATTCTCTTTTGCAAGACCCCAATATCTCTTTACTGGCCTTAGCTCCAAGCAGTTTAGAGGATTTGCCTCTCTCAGTACAAATATCACATTATTTTTCTTTTACCACTGAAGACCTTTCTTACCATAGTGACAGGGAGCCAAATCAAGGCAAAAATAAGTGGACACACTAAGAAGTCTTATGAATGGAAGCATCCTTTTTTGTAAACATTCCTTGATGAAAATTTCGTTATTTATAGAGGCCTTTGTAACAAAAGATTGGCTTCTTTGCCGCAACTGCATATTGCTTGCCATATCAAGAACTTTTTGGAAAATGTTGTCTGCTTTTGGGTCCTAAACTTTTCTTCAACATTCCCTCGAGTATCACCAACATCAAAATTTTGACACGGAAGCTGCGAAAAATCTGCCAGAACATACGTTTCATCATCCGTTATGCAGCTGGAGTATTTTGTTTATAAAATTTGACTTCAATTTCCATGCTCTGTTTTTGGCGTCTAAATTTTTAGCAACGTTCCTGTCAGGAACTTTTTAAGCCTTGTATGTTTTTGAAACTGCATTGGCTTTAACTTTTCGTACCAACTAGTCCGAGCACTTAGCTAACCGGGCTGCTTTCCTATCGGATGTGTTGGGAGCTCTTTTGAAAATGCTTTCTATTTTTTTGGCTAAATAAACATCATGTGAACCATTCCTTCTACCTGAACCAGGTTTTCTATCAACGGACAAGTTCTCCCGGTACTGTTGAAGAACATTGGAAACAGTTTGACGGCAGACCTTTGATTGTTTGGCCAACTTTTTGTAGTACCAAGTTAGGTTTTGTTGAAAATATTAAATAATTTTAGTACGCACTTTTTTCTGGTCACACATTTTAATCAGATTAACAACAAATGAACATAATTGACATTAAACATAATAACTGACATGCTTTACAAAGGTAACTTAATAAAAAAAAATCAAATAATTGGGTTAAAAGTTTTAATGATAAACGTGAGTTAAGAATTTTTCGATCGCAGTCCTTATAGTAATAAAATGGGACAAATGTGAGCCTGTATAAATTGTCTATATTAAAGAAAGTGAAAACATTAAATGTTACTTTTCGATATTCAATATCACCTAGAAACATGAATGTAGGATATGTTATAATGAATGAGTGAGAATTCACAAATGGCGATTAAATGGTAACAATATCGTAGGATTTTAATTTTATTACGATTGGGAAGGCAAAGCGTACCGGGTCAGCTAGTTGAAACATAAAGTAAACAATATACACTCTACATAGTTTGTATGGAATAGAACATCAGACAAATGATCCCAAGTCACATACACACTCTTTTGTCAAAATCTTCCTTGACCATTTGGAATAAATATGTCTGAATTACGTTGAAGCAGCGTTGGCATAGACCTTTGACTTCAAATAAGCCCATAAAAAGAAATATAAAAGTGTTAAATCACAATTATGATCACCAAAACGAGAGATTAAACGACCAGGAAATATCTCATGCTATAATTTAAATGTGACACCCTCTTGTTAAAACCTCATGTCGTTCACACCAATATCAGCGAATTTAGCCAGACAAAACTATGTTATGAAGTCGCGATATCAAGAATCAGTAACAGACACTGCTTGACTAGCAGCCTTTTCGAAGAAGTATTATCGAATGATGCTGCCAGTCTAAAATCCACACCAAACACACTGTGAATGTATTTATAATTTTATTGTTTCACGGTTTATATAGCATGTCTTGTTAAAACCTCATGACATTCATACAATTATCAGCCAATTTAGGGAGAAAGAACTCTGTTATCAAGTCGTGATATGAATCACCAGTAACAGATACTGCTTGACCAGCCTCATTTTCGAAGAAGTATTGTCAAATGATGTCTCTAGTCCAAAATAGAGTGTCTCCAGTCCAAAATACAGTGATAGTGAACGAACTCTCTTGTTTCGACTGAACTTTGTAAGCATGGAGACGCAGATCTCTATTTTACTGTAGAGAACTTTTTTAATTTTGCAATTATAGTCCACGACACCGAATTGATGACTCTCACTTATTGCTTCGATATTGATATTTGAATGGCATGTTTTTTGGATGACAAATGTTTTTTAGCAATACCAATTAAGCCCATAACTCTGAACTTACTCTCTTTACAGTTCACGAAGTTAATTCAAAAACTAACAAAATTTTCGAACTCTGCCCGCCAAATATTCATTATTATTTTGTCATTCCGTTTGCAAAATATAAGATAATTTTTCAGAGACCCACATTAATATATATATTCTGGGTACTCATGCGATTTTAAGACGTTGTAGCTATGTCAGTCTGTCTGTCTGTTGAAAAAACGATAGGACCTAATCGAAATGTTCCACAAATACTTTCTGTTAGTATTGAAAATGGGACATAAACAAGTTTTATATGAATTTTTGAGGAACCCTTTACAAGTTACTTGCATAGTATCAAATCTATCCTCAAGTTTTGCAAACTATATAAACTCTTGAAACTACATATTTTCCCCAAAACTTAAAAAAGTACGGTTAAAAAAATGTGTTAAAAAATTAAGTAGCAGTAAGCGTTAATAGATTTTACACAGCGATAATGATAAATAATGCTATAGATTTAAAGAAAAGAAAAATAAACAATTTTAACGTTCACAGTTTTACAAAAATTTCAAGTCAAGATAAGAAACCGAGTGAGAGAGAGCAATGTTACTTTCATACACACATCCAAAAAATGGAGAAAAAATTGATCACAAGCCATTTAAAAAACTAATAGTAATTTGGCAAAAATAAATGGCTGAAATGTTCCAAACAAAGTGAAGTAACAAAAAAAATGAACGTTATAATTACTGCCTTGTAAGGTAAAAGCGTTTATTTTCTCTAAATTGTTTGTGGCTGGTAGAGGATTCTTGTTAAGAAGGAGTTAAAAATTTTACGAGTTTAGATACTTCTACTAACAGTTTTTCTAGGCTTGTAAACACCTTCTTTTATTCTTTAATTTTTTTTTTTTGTTTGCAAACATTTCACTAAACTACAACTAACTATATAAAATAAGAGTATAAAAGTATTAAACTAAAAAAACATTAAATTTAAGTGTATCTAAACTCTTGTCACTATCACCTCACTTATACTCACAGCTACACAAACAGCAGAAGCCTCAATAGAATATATAGTATATGGTCATGGCTTTTTTTTTGTTTTTGTTTGTTTCCAGCTTTAGTTTTACAGCCTGAAAAATCTCAGTTAAGGCACTCCTTCACATCACAAAACATTAAACGAATGAACAAAAAAAAAAAAAAAAGGCTGTCATAGTAGTTGTGGAAAAACGTTTCTTTTTTGCACATTTAACTTAAATATGTTTTAGTTCTATATAGTTGGCTATAATCGTTATTTTAGATTAGAATCAACCTAAAATAACTAACGTCTTTTAACGTTGACGTCTAATTCAATGTACTGTAGAAGTGTGTCTCTATGTTTATACTTGTATAAACTTTGGTTAGCTGTTAGAAATATTGGGTAAGTGTACTAGTTTTTTCTTAAGAAGCAGAAAAATAAAAATTTGTCAACCAAGATTTAGCAAGAATTGTACCGTAAATATAAAACAATTATCTGGGATTGAAACCCAGATAATTGATCACAAATTTCTCGGCAAAATGAAAAATAATAAATCATATTCTTCAAGGTTATAACTGTTAAATATCCCACTAAACATATTCATAATTTGCTCTACTTACTCGATTTACAGTGTTTCAGGTCAATCGCCAAAGTAACAGTTGAAAGAATAATGCTTTAAAAACCTAGACAGGATACCGACCACAATCTGTCAAAAATAATATACACACGTTTATATGAGGACGATTATTTTGATGCCTTCACAGCTACTTGTCTAAGGGACCATCGCTGCCACTGTAGCCAACTTAAGCTAATTTCTACGTATCGAAACGTCAAACTTCAATGTCAGCTGGTTACAATGTTGCTATCATTTTCAATATAGTTAAGTAGTTGACTACAGGGCGACGATTGCTGCCAAAGCTATTTTTATGTGTTTATAGAATAAATCTTTTAAACTACAGTTCCGAATACAAAACAATGGTAGCAATATTTACCCCATGTTTTTATAAAACTTTAAGATCATTCAATTCGTCACATTATCGAAAGAAATTCTGAAATACTTTGAACATTTAAAATTTTGACATACAAATTATATGTACATTAGAGCGTACTACCTTACAAGCAAACACTTTGGGCTACAGCAGCAATATTCTCAGTTGTTCTTGAGCGACGTGCACGTGTTTTATTCTTCACATCACTAAATTGTCCCAACAGCTCGAATTTTTCCGCCAATTTCTGTATTGCGGTTTGACAAGGTGCTTCACGACGACCCAAAAATGCTTTAGTTTTGCGAACTGTGACTGCAAGATTTTCACAATTTTTTTAGTGCATTTTAATAATTTCAATGCGTTGTTGAAGCGTGTATCGTTCAATTTTTAGTAATGGCATAGTTTCTACTTGTCAAATGTCAAAGAATAAAAGCCTCAAAAGTGACAGCTACCGAAATACCGGCTGATTCAACACCTCTTGTTGGAAAACCCTTTATATAAATATGAATTTATGTTAAAGTTCAATAAGAGGAATTCAGAAATAAAAGTAAAGTACACAGGATAGGGTTATGTATGGAATATAACATTGAGTAACTAGCATACACGTCTTCGCTATGTCATGACTTTCGTTCGTGGCATACATCTTTGACTTAAAATAATCCCATTAAAATAAATCACAATTGACGAAGTTCATCAATCTATATTCCGAGCCTATTTTGTACGAAATTTTCGAACTCAGTCCGCCATTATTCATTATTTTTTTTTAATATTGTTTAACAATGAAAACGCCTTGTTCTTTCATGTAATGCAGCATTTTTACTAAACGTAAACAACTTTCAGCTATAACCTTCATATTTTTCATTTCCAACCCCATATTCTAGATCGTTATATTTAGCGTAGTCGATATAGAGACGTCCGATAAATTCAACCGATACATCATCGGTTGCTAAATAAAATCGGAAAAATTGCCCCACAAGTTGCTGAGCAAAAGCAAAAAACCACGTATCTATTTTTTAAACCCATCTTTACCTAAGAGGGCGGATCAATATTTCCGTGACTTTTCGAACTTCCCTCGTAGTTATATGAAATGCAACACTGTTCCCATCAAGTAACACCTGTTAATAGACTACTGTCAAATTTTGAGCAAATGTCGTCATTTACTTTGCGTTTAACTGCTGTTCAAAACCTCGTGTATTTTTCTATAAATCGAAAAAAGTTAAAAATAATTTTTTGCGAAAAAAAAAAGTCAATCAAACCACGGAAAAGCTCGATAAATACTATGGAGACTCTGTACCATAGATTTCAATGGTAAAAAAGTGGTTTACTGACTTTCGTTGCGGTCGCTCAAGTACAAATGACGCTGAACGTTCTGGACGGCCAATTGAGGTCATTACTCCCGAAAATGGCCGACCGAAGAGTAAAAATTCGTGAGATTGTTGATGCCATAGGCATTTCATATGGCAGTGTGGTTTCGATTTTAAATGATCAGCTGGGATTAAGAAAGTTGCCTGCAACATGGGTGCCGCGTTTGAATGAGTTTTGATAATGCACGGGTGCACACGTGTGCAGTCTTAATGGCAAAACTCAATGAATTGGGCTACGAATTGGTACCTCATTCGCCATACTCTCCGGATTTAGCCCCTAGTGACTACTTTCTATTTCCAAACCTAAAGAAATTGCTCGGTGGAAAGAGATTCAGCTTCAACGATGAAATTATTGAGGAAACAAATGCCTTTTTTAAGGACCTCGAAAAATCCTATTTTTTGGAAGGGATACAAAAACTGAAGAAACGTTGGACTAAATGTATTGAGTTAGAAGACGATTATGCTGAAAAATAAATTTTTGTTTCGCAAAAAAAACTGTGTTTCATTCAAAAATTCACGGACTTGTTGATCCGCCCTCGTATATCTCGATTACTAAGTCATGTACATATAATACGGGTATTAAATGAAAGGAATTTCGTAGACCTTTCCAACGGCGTATAAAACGTTGTAAAAATTCAGAACGTTAATGATTTAATTTCGGGAAGTAAGATTTTTATTACCCAAAAATATCGAACGAATCGTCATAATCTTTAGTTTGGTCGAATACCGAAACCAAGACGTGAAAAACATAGATTATGGAATTTTAAAGGGGAATTAAGTTTAGAATATACATAACTTGTATTAATGTAAACATTTTATTGTAAAATGTCTAAGCATCGTGTAAAAACTGTTCTCTCAAACAATGAAAGAGCTAGATTAATGAGTCCACAATGCAAATGCAGCAGGGCACCTAAAAATTTGCTGAAAAATTATAAAATAATAATATTTTTCAGATATTCATACTACATTTGAAAAGACGAATAATGATTTTTTTGCCGAATATTAGGTTCTGTTTCAGCCTGAAAAAAGCCGGTTTCGGATGGAATCTGCTAAGGACAGAGATCGAAAAGTTCTTAACACACGTTTTTCATTAAAACTTTTAACCCAAGTATTATTTGATTTTTTTTGTGATCAAGCTAGCTTTGTAAAGCATGTCAGTTATTATGTTTAAGTTCATTTGTTGTTAATCTGATTAAAATGAGTGACCAGAAAAAAGTGCGTACTAAAATTATTAAATATTTTCAACAAAACCCAACTTGGTCCTACAAAAAGTTGGGCACACAATCAAAGGTCTGTCGTCAAACTGTTTCCAATGTTATTCAACAGTACCGGGAGAACTTCTCCGTTGATAGAAAACCTGGTTCAGGTAGAAGGAATGGTTCACATGATGTTTATTAAGCCAAAAAAATAGAAAGCATTTTCAAAAGAGCTCCCAACACATCCGGTAGGAAAGCAGCCCGGTTAGCTCAGTGCTCGGACTATTTGGTACGAAAAGTTAAAGCCAATGCAGGTTCAAAAACATAAAAGGCTCAAAAAGTTCCTAACAGGAACGCTGCTAAAAATTTAGAGGGCAAAAACAGAGCACGGAAATTGAAGTCAAATTATATAAAAAAAATATTCTTGCTGCATAATGGATGACGAAACGTATGTTCTGGCAGATTTTTCACAGATTCCGGGTCAAAATTTTGATGTTGCTGATGCTCGAGGGAATGTTGAAGAAAAGTTAGGACCCACAAGCTGACAAAATTTCCCAAAAAGTTCTTGGTATGGCAAGCAATATGCAGTTGCGGCAATAAAGCCAACCATTTGTTACAAAGGGCTCTATAAATACCGAAAATTACATCAAGGTATGTTTACAAAAAAGGATGCTTCCATTCATAAGACTTCTTGGTGTGTCCACTTATTTTTGGCCTGATTTAGCACCCTGTGACTATGGTAAGAAAGATCTTGAGTGGTAAAAGAACAATAATGTGGTATTCGTACCAGGAGAGGCCAATCCTCCAAACTGCCTGGAGCTAAGGCCAGTGGAGAGATATTGGGCTCTTTTTAAAAGAGAATTGAACAGCACAAAAAAGGTGTTCAAAAGTGTGGTAGATATTAAACGGAGATGGACAACCTGTTCGAACAAAGTGACAGAAATCACTATAAAAACCATAATGGAAGGGTTTCCGAAAAAGGTTCAAAATTTCATCACTAGTGATTAGAACTATAAAAATATTTTTTTTTTTAAATTTAATAATAATTTCAATCAAATAAAAAAAATCAAAACTGTAAATTTAGTGGTTTCATTTTTATTAACATATATGTATGTTAAGAATTTTTCGATCTCAGTCCTTATTTGAGAAAATGTATATTTTTTTCATTTTCTCCCCCCTTAGTCTTATATTTAGGCTTGAGAATGAATTAAAAATAATATTTTTGATATCAAGTTGAGAAAATGCCATTTGTCAAACGTTTCTCTTAAATCGGACTTAAATTAAATTCAAATTTGAAACTCAAACCTCTGTCTAGGCTTGAATTAGGTTAGAGTATCATGATGTCAAACAAATGCAAAATGATGGCTGCGGAATCGAAACCGATAAATATAACGATATATTGATTTTAATACTTAATTTCGAACATGTGAATGAATGTGAAAGTACATGTATTTATTATACTACCCAATACTTTTAAATGATTTTAGTTGTAATTCTGAATCTAATGCACAAGTTCATTTTTGGTGAAAGACAACTTAACATTAACGATGTAAGTCTTTTAAGAAAATAAGAAAGAAATAAAAGGGCGACATGAATTTGTAAACCCCTACGGCAAAATTGTTTCCATTTAACTTTTTATATCTGCACACATATTTCGAGAAGTTTTTTGTAAAATTTCGAGTTTTTCTTTTTTCCATAAAAATAGCAACTGTAACTTTTGCTTAGAACTGCAAAAACGTGTCATTGCTACCCTTTGCATTAAATTGTTGAGGTGCAACAAATGCACTAACAAAATCATTATAACCCACGAAAGGTACACAGAAACCAAAATTTGCCTCATCATGTACACCATTACAGAGCAGTGGAAAAGAAGTTTTTCTTTTGATTTTCCTTTAGATGGATGGTTTTACCACCGATGACCGTGATGAAAACATATACATTCATTCATACATATGTATAAGACATTAGTTTGCTCTTCCATATATCGTTGACATGGTTTAAGATGATACAGCCAGCTCTGATGGTGGTTGATGGTTGTTTAACCAAAAAAAAAAAAAAAGAATCAACCAACTAAAACCTCATCAAATCAACTTATCACAGATCAACTTTGGTTAAAATATCTTATCTGGCATTAATGTCGTAATTTGAAGTACAAAAAAATAAAACTCATAGCAGACATTCAAAGACAAAAACTATCTTTTATTTACATTTAGCATTATAAGATTTTCTACTTAAATAAATAATAATATTAAGCTTAATTTTATAATTTGCCTTAAAGATGCTTAAGAAAAGAAAAAAAAAATAAGTTTTACAATTGTAAAGATACTCAAGTGGGTAGCAAGCACTCTTTGATTTTGACCATAGTTGCAGCAAAGTTTATGTGAATTTATGTAGCTTTTTTTCTCTATTAAATAAACTGCTAGTAACTCATAGTAAAGATTATCTATCATATTGCTGCTTTTATTATATTTTTAATACAACAAATTAAACGGTTAGTTTAATGATTATTATTATTATTATCATAACGGTGGATCGCATCAATTTTTGATAGATTTCGTTTATTTTTTTCTAATTTTGATTTGAATTATGATTTTCAATTAAAGTAATCAATCAAAATTGCAAAAGAGTGTAGAAGAAAAATGGCTTTGAAAATGAATCTATTGATCGTTTAATAAAGTGATTTAATGTATAATTAAGATTTATGATTTGCATTTACATTTACTGTTAAGAAGCTTATGAATTTAGTATTAAAAGTTTGGAGAAAATAATGAAAAGGAAAAAAAATATTGAGATCAAATAAATTTTTAAAGCAAATAAATTCTGCGAGTAAAGTTCTGAAGTTTAATATTTTGATAAAAAACGAGAATAATCTAACAGTTTTTTTATTTAAAATATTAACCATGGAGATTAAATTTTGTAGTGAAACCCCACAGTGAGGTAAATGTAACTCACAGAGAAGTTAGCTTGGGAAAATTGACACCTGATATACACTCTGTGATAGATCTCGGTTCAAATCCAAACGAACTTGTTCTGTTTAAGATTCTCATCATAAAAATGGGTTAAAATTAATTGTTTTAAAATGTTTTTACCAAATTTGTAGTCGAACAAGCCGAAACTTTTCAAATGTATTATAAATTTCCATACAAATTGAAACTTCTGAAATACAATTAGAAATTTCTGAAATTCAAATGGAAATTTCTGAAATACAATTTGACACTTCTGAAATACCATTAGAAATGGTGTAGAATTGTCCGACATTTTTATGACCCGAAATAATAATCGCTCACATTCACTTTTTAAAGATAATTCCATTTATATGTATGCTGAGACTACACACGAACTAGGCAGACAGTTGAAAGGTTCGGAAAGCTTAACCTTTCACAGAACATTGATTTTTATACAGAGGATAATTTGAATACGTTGTTGCGGTGTGAGTTTGAATGAATTGTCAAACAATAGTGAATAAATAAAGATGTAAAAAAAACTCTAAATGAAACTCTAAGGAATCAAGCACAATTTTAAAAAAATATTATTTTTATAGTTTTAAGCAATAGTGATGAATTTATGAACCTTTTCCGGAAACCTTTCCGTTATGGGTTTTATAATGCTTTCTGACACTTTGTTCGAACAGCTATTCCATCTCCATTTAAAATCTACAACACATTTGGACACCTTTTTTGTGCACTTCAATTCTCTTTTAACACGAGCCCAACATCTCTCCACTGGCCTTAGCTCCAGGCAGTTTGGAGGATTTGCTTCTCTTGGTACAAATACCACATTATTGTTCTTGTACCACTCAACCATAGTGACAGGATGCCAAATCAGGCCAAAAATAAGTAAACACATTAAGAAGTCTTATAAATGGAAGCATCCTTTTTTGTAAACATTCCTTGATGTATTTATAGAGCCCTTTGTAAAAAATGTTTGGCTTCTTTTGCCGCAACTGCATATAGCTTGCCATACCAAGAACTTTTTGGGAAATTTTGTCTGCTTTTGGGTCCTAAAACTATTCTAAATAAAAATATTGACCCGGAAGTTGCGAACAATTTTCCATACGTACGTTTCGTCATCCATTATGCAGCAAGTATAATTCGAGTACTGAGTTAACCGGACTGCTTTCCTACCGGTTGTGTTGGGAGCTCTTTTAAAAATGCTTTCTATTTATTGGCTTTAGAAACATCATGTGGTTCATTCCTTCAACCTGAACCAGGTTTTCTATAAACGAACAAGTTCTCCCGATAATGTTTAATAACATTGAAAATATTTAATAATTTTAGTACACTCATTTTAATCAACGCCAAACGAAACACCACAAAAAAAAAAAACAAAAACAAAATTCGCAAAGCAATGAAGCCAACACACATCCAAACATATGTACGTTTTGTTGCTTTTTTGTCAAACACAAAAAGATATCTGGGGTCTTCAGAAAATTGATTTCAACATACAGACGGACATACAGACAGACATACAGACAGACAGACAGACATACAGACAGACAGACAGACAGACAGACAGACAGACAGACAGACAGACAGACAGACAGACAGACAGACAGACAGACAGACAGACAGACAGACAGACAGACAGACAGACAGACAGACAGACAGACAGACAGACAGACAGACAGACAGACAGACAGACAGACAGATGCAGTATATATATACTTTATAGGGTATATTTCAATCAAATAAAAAAAATCAAAACTTTAAGTTTAGTGGTTTCATTTTTATTAACATATGTGTATGTTAAGAATTTTTCGATCTCAGTCCTTATTCAATATACATATGTCCTTTAACACATTCTTTTAACTTTTACATGATGTCTAATGGGTATCTATTCTGATCAAATGATCATGCCAAATGTATTGTGCATGGAACTAAATATGCTTCAATTTCATGACAAGAAAAATTACGATCTTGCAATATCAATTTCTGCAAACCATAGATGTTTTCAAGCACAATAAACGAACATTGCAGGACATAACCACTAACACGATCGAATTCTGAAACCCAGCAAATCGCAATGATCCTGTATAGAGCTAAATCTTCAAAAGTCAATGTAAGTTGATCGACACACTAATACTGAGTTAATTCAAAAGCAAGACTTTAAGCCTCTAATCTGTTCTAAAAACAGTAGTAGGTTTTTATGTATTACAGCATTTTTTGTTAACACATTGAATAAAAAAAGTGTGTGTGTGTTTTTTTTTAATTAACATTTTCCTATTATAAAAAAGCAATTTAAAGTCTTAAAAACAATTTCATGACAGCATACCGAACAAATTTATCAATTAAATTTTATATATTCATTATAAAGTGATTTATGAGCAAGACATTTCGAAGGCTATTAAAATCTGTTAAAATCAAACTAAAACTAACTCAAATTACAGCAAAGAATTGATCTAAACAAAAATGTTAATAGATGAACAAAAAAAGCACAGAAATTGTTTTGATAAATTTGTGTTAAATTTTTTGGATTCATTTAAGCGACAAAAAAAAAAAAAGAAAAAAAATCAGACGTGAAACAATTCAATGCAATTATATTGGTGCAGCAAAGAACTACAAAAAATGAATTGAATTATTCTACCTGAACAAAACTATGCTGCTGCTACAAAAGCTGTACAGATGATGATGCTGATTATTTTAACAAGAGATTAAACTGAGCAAGAAATAAAATATTTAACTATACGATTTAACGTTTAACTACAGTGTACCAGTGTACTCGTACATAGTTATATGATAAACGACATTGTCACTTATGCCACTATATGACCACAATTTAGTATGAAGTATGGAGAAGAAAAAAAAAATAAATAGATATTCCATATTATACTAGAAATAAATCTATTGTTTGAATAAAAGAAAATCAAAAAGAAGTTTAAGATTATAAACGTATGCTGTCGTCTTTAAAATAATATTCAATAAATCAGCACTTTGATGTTTGAGAGTGAGTAGTAGTAGTAGCAGCAGTTGCTGCATATGAGTTCGTATACGAGTATAAGTAAAACTAACTTCCTCATCCTCATCATCGTCAACATTCATTCGACATCATCAAAACATCATAGAAAACTTCTAAAGTTTCACCTACAAGGGAATGGTTGCTATAGGGAATATGTGGGAAGAAATTAAATAGGAAAATTATATTGAAGTATAGTGGAAATAAATCAAGAAATTCGTCCTGTGATTTTGCCGTTCCGAAAGCATCCTAAATTTACGAAATGTTAAAAACAGTGTCTAATATACGGCGATTAAAATTAATTTTTTTTTTAAAGATCATGCGTGACTGGTGTCACACTGTCATCTTATTTTAATTCAGTATTAATTGGCAATTCATCATGGAAAGACTCACAACGTCTTCAAATTATTCAGCTGTATTTCGGAAATCAACGTTTTGTAGGAAATTTCGTGCACTTCGAGCAACAGTGGTTTTGTTGAGAAATCATTTTGGTGAGCAGCTAACTTCGCGTTCGGCATAGATCGAGTGATATCACACCTTGGAATTTTTCTTTAGGGGTTATGTGAATACAAACGTTTTTGACCATAAGCTAGCTACGATTCGCGAGATACCGGTAGTAATTCTGGAAAGGTTGATCGAAAATGTTAAATTCCAAATAGACCACCTACATCGTAGTAGTGGCCTACATTTGAATGAAACAATCTTAAAAAAAGTAAATTTCAGAGATTTTTCTTTTGGGTTATAATAAAGGTTCTCACATTCAAATCTTTTATATAGAAAATACAGTTATACAGCAAATTTTCTAAAAAAAATCTATTATGCATAAACTTTTCTATAGAAAATACCATTGTAGACATATATTTCTATAGATAATTCTGTAATACTCAAACATTTCTATAGGAAATATTATACACACAATGATCTATAGAAAATACTGTAAGGACTGAGATCGAAAAATTCTTAACATACATATACAGTGCACTAGCGGTAACGTGAACACCGTCTAACGTGAACACAGCCTAACGTGAAGAAGCTTTTTTTTACATTGACTACTCTGTAACGTGAACAAACTCAGAAAGCTCTATAACGTGAACAATTTTGTTTCACTGTATTTGTTTTCTAACCACTGAAATACATACATTTAATTCGATTTTCAAAGATTAGGGGATACCCCTATAATAAAAATGTGTTTGTATCCTCTAAATTAATTTTTATAATGGCAAAGCTACGTAATTTTATTTCAATGAATATTTCTTCGTGATCTCGTTTTGTTTTGTAATGCATTTTAATCAATAATTTTTGTTTTATATTTCAATAATGAAAATAATAATAAAATAATTTCATGTTCAAGCGTGTAAAACACAGTTTTATATTATAAAATTTTATATATTTTCCATGAAATTCGACAATCGCTAACGTGAACAATTTCAGTAACATGAACTCCCTTGGTTTTAATTAGTTCACGTTACCGCGAGTGCACTGTATGTTAATAAAAATTAAACCACTAAACTTACAGTTTTTAATCTTTTTTTATTTGATTGAAACTATTGTTACAATTTACAAAAATTTTTATAGTTCTAATCACCAGTGATGAAATTTTGAACCTTTTTCGGAAACCCTTCCATTATGGTTTTTATAGTGATTTCTGTCACTTTGTTCGAACAGGTTGTCCATCTCCGTTTAAAATCTACCACACTTTTGTACACCTTTTTTGTGCTCTTCGATTCTCTTTTAACAAGAGCCCAATATCTCTCCACTGGCCTTAGCTCCGGGTAGTTTGGAGAATTTGCCTCTCTTGGTACAAATACCACATTATTGTTCTTGTACCACTCAGGGGCTTGTTTGCCATAGTGACAGGATGCCAAATCAGGCCAAAAATAAGTGGATACTAAGAAGTCTTATGAATGGAAGCATCCTTTTTTGTAAACATTCCTTGATGTAAATTTTGGTATTTATAGAGCCCTTTGTAACAAATGTTTGGCTTTTTTGCCGCAACTGCATATTGCTTGCCATACCATGAACTTTTTGGGAAATTTTTTCTGCTTGTAGGTGCTAAACTTTTCTTCAACATTCCCCCGAGCATCAGCAACATCAAAATTTTGACCTGGAAGCTGTGAAAAATCTGGCAGAACATACGTTTTGTCATCCATTATGCAGCAGGAATATTTTTTTATAAAACTTGTTTTTGGCCTCTAAATTTTTAGCAGCGTTCCTGTCAGGAACTTTTTTAGCCTTGTATGTTTTTATATCTGCATTGGCTTTAACTTTTCGTACCAAATAGCCCGAGCACTGTGCTAACCGGGCTGCTTTCCTACCGGATGTGTTGGGAGCTCTTTTGAAAATGCTTTCTATATTTTTGGCTTTAGAAACATCATGTAAACCATTCCTTCTACCTGAACCAGGTTTCCAATCAACGGACAAGTTCTCCAGGTACTGTTGAATAACATTGGAAACAGTTTGACGGCAGACCTTTGATTGTTCGGCTAACTTTTATTTGTTTTTTATGTTTTTGTTCTTTTTATTAATAAAATTCTTAAATAGGTACACAAAATTCGTTGTTTTATTCTCAATTTGAAATTAAAATAGAAATTACTCGGTTAATCGAATAATTCAAAATTAACCGATTAAAGCTAAACCCCGATTAATTATTTGCTCGTTTAACCGATTAAATCAGAAACCCGATTAATTGAATACCCTAGTATTTATAGAGCCCGTTGTAACAAATTATTGGTTTCTTTTTCCGCAACTGCATATTGCTTGCCATACCAAGAACTTTTTGGGAAATTTTGTCTGCTTTTGGGTCCTAAACTTTTCTTCAACATTCCCTCGAGCATCAGCAACATCAAATTTTTGACCAGGAAGTTGCGAAAAATCTGCCAAAACTTGTTTTTGGACTCTAAATTTTTAGCAGCGTTCTTTTTTAGCCTTGTATGTTTTTAAACCTTCATTAGCTTTAACTTTTCGTACCAAATAGCCCGAGCACTGAGCTAACCGAGCTGCTTTCCTACCGGATGTGTTGGGAGCTCTTTTGAAAATGCTTTCTATTTGTTTGGCTTTAGAAACATCATGTGGACCATTCCTTCTACATGAACCAGGTTTTCTATCAACGGACAAGTTCTCACGGTACTGTTTAATAACGTTGGAAACAGTTTGATTATTTGGCCAACTTTTTGTAGGACCAAGTTGGGTTTTGTTGAAAATATTTAATAATTTTAGTACGCACTTTTTTCTGGTCACTCATTTTAATCAGATTAACAACAAATGAACATAATTGACACTAAACATAATAACTGACACGCTTTACAAATGTAACTTGATCAAAAAAATCAAATAATACTTGGGTTAAAAGTTTTAATGAAAAACGATTGTTACGAATTTTTCGATCCCAGTCCTTAATACAAAATATTTTTATAGCCAATACTAAATACTTTTTTTATTATTTTTGTTTAACATAAGAAATTTAAAAATGTTTCAAATTAGTTACGGGAGTAACTCGGAACTTTTAAAAATTAATTAAAATCAAAAAACGATCGTATCAACTTTTCTAATGGTAATTCGAAAATAAGATTTTCCAATTGTTCCCATTGGCCATCATTCTCCTGATGCAATTCTACATTTCTACAAGATATTCAAAGAGTTTTGCTTTAATCTCAGGTTTTCTTGAATAGTTTTTAAATGCTAAATAAACAATCAATGAGTTTGAATTTGATTTTGTTGTTGTTGTTACTGCTGTTGCATTCGATTGTATTAATTTAGCGAAATAGAAAAACTTTGGCCAAGCAGAGTTGAATTGCTCTTGGTATTGGAGACACATTCACATCATTCTTAACATCGTCAGCATCATAGTCATTCACATCGTCATTATTATTATTAAAATAACAACATAGAAGAAAAATACTCACTCATCAAGAAACTACAGCAAGAACAACAACAACAACAGCAACCACGACGTCAAACATCAACATTAACATCACATCACATCAAATCGAATTGAATCGAAACGAATCATTCAACATCATTAATGTTTTCTTTAAAAAGAAAGAAAGACGATAGAAATAAAAATTAAAAAGAAAAAAATCAAGGCAGTCAGTCAGCCACCATTCAATTCAACTCTTTCTTGGACCATACCAAAATCGTTTTACTTTTCCATCCTCATCTTTAAGTATAAAAAGCATCTGTCTATAGAGAGAAGAGAAACAAAAAAAAAAAGAAAAAAAGAATGCTTTTCCTAACAGCCGCTTTTTTCCTTCTTCCAACACCACACATACTACATACAAGAATTCTATAAAACTCCCCTCGAAGTAGTTGGGAACAAAAAACAGAACTATTTGATTGTTTTCAAGTTTTTTTTTTAGAGGAACAAAAAAATAAATACATACAATACAAAGCATTTGAAAGCTGCATCCGCTCAATGTCCCCTGAATGCGATTAGTTGCACATACGCCTCATTTTTGTTTGTTTGTCTGTTTTTTTGGTTTTCATCTAAAGGTTCTTCTACTAAACTCTATTCATTCTTCCACTTACAATGTTTAAGACAATGAATACAAACATTTAGCTCCTTAGCAGGCAGAGCATGTAAGGTATTTATTCTTTTTGTGACAGGAATTTGAATTCTTAACAAGAACTCATATTTAATTAATTATTTTAATTGTCTTGAGAATCTTCTTGTTTTCTTTAGTTAAATCATAAAGTTCAAGATGTTGTAGATTTGTTTTTTTAATGAATCTTAAACTTGAAAGTCTGACAATTACAATTATTTATATGGTAAATGATTTTATTGAATTAAAAGGAACTTAAGAGTTTTATTTTCATAATTAAGAGTCGGTATGTACATTTTCTGGTTGCAAAACACTAACAGGAATTTAAATAAATGTGTAGGCTTTATTTAAAAGTGGGGCTTTAAATTCAGGTTTTGCTAAACTAAGTTTACTGCATATACTTACATTATCAGACGTTTTGCGAATGTTACTACTTGTGTTCTGAGAAATAATAAGCAAAAACAAAAATAAATACTCTTCAGATGCACGATCAATGCACGATTGCATTGCGAACAAATTAATTTAAAAACATACTCGTACGTTTTTAACAAATTCGTGGTTTCTTTGAAAAGCGTGGTAGGTAATTGAAATTTAATTTTTGCAATGGATTCATTAATTTTATGCTCAAATTATGCTCATTTGTTTATGCTGCAAAAGCTCGGAAACTTATTTGTATTTCGCGGTTGCTTTTCTCAATTTCTCTGAACAGATTGCTTGCAAACAGATTCTGTGGAGAACCAATTAATTTGACAATTCCCGTTTAGCAGTTTAAAATTTGTAACAACTCTTTATTTATTTAAAATGTACAACAACAACATAATAAAATAGTCACTCAGTGTCTTTATACACGTTTATCAATTCACAGAAATATACACAAACTTTATAATGCACAAACTTAAATGTAGAGTTGATGTTAACTCTAACAGCGTCTATGATCAACTCAACTCACGACTGCCACTATTTATACACACGCCATCTTTCGTTAATCTTCTACAATGATCTTAACGGACAAACTAGAACATTTGAATTCTAGAGCTTTCGATGTTAATGTTAGCAGCTTAAACATTTAGTGTTGCCACACTTATAAATAATGCTTATAATCGCATACTATCCACATTGTTGATAAGTAGAAGCTTCTAATGATGGACGTGTTTATAAACATGATAAATGCTGCAGGCAGTCGTTACAGACCGGTAATTCAAATCGCTAATGCAAAATCGTAACAATATTTTGTTTTAAATGTGAGAGCTTTCATTCTTGTGTTGGGTAATGAAACACAGAGAAAACAGATTTGTGATAGCAACCGTATTTGTTGCCAATCGAATTTGTTGCACACATAGAATTTTTTCGGTTCTATCAACAGTAAGTCTGTTGATAAAGAAGAATTTCGGTTGAAGCAACCAAACTTTTTTTAACGCTTCTAAAATGTTGTAGCCACGACTGTAAAATTAGGTTACTTTTCATGGGGTTTTCGAAGAAACAGGAGACCATTTGCTTCGAAGTGCCTTAGCGCTTAATTTGATCCGATTTAAAAGACCTTTAGTTTCAGTTCTAAGTGTAAAGATCTATTAGTCGTTGATTATCGCGATACTATAGTCTCTTTAAGTTACTTTTAGACCAGTACTTCCCAACGTCGGGCGTACGCACTACCGAGGATCCATTTCATAGGTTTTGAACGACCATGGTTTGATATTTATTATGGTGTTTTTTTTTTGCAATGTTACAATACATTTACAAAATATATTTAAACTTAATTAACAGAGCAGATTAACGATCACCAACGAAGTTATCGGAAACACTCTTTAAAGTTCTCAAAAGGCTAGCCATCAGAACTTGGGTGGGGATAAAAAATAAACCATGTTGGTTTGGTACAAAACGATTGCTCGATCAGTGGTCAATTACGCTGTCATCTTCGTTGATTGATAGTTTTGAGAACTGTCACAGACTGAGTGAGACAGAAAGATTCTCCTAGTCATGGAAGTTATTGGAGGAGTCAGCCATACTAAAACATCATAGTAATAGGAAGAAGAGATTCTCCTATTAATGGATGTCATTGGAGTAGTCATCAAAGCTACAATATCATACAGCTGTAGTCTCTCCCTAGTCATCTCAGGAAGGACCTTCGTATATACGAGGACAACGTACTGAAATATGTGCAAGATTAATATGATTGGAGCACGTATACGACTGCTTTAAATAACATTCATGTCGTATTTGGACATGAATGTCGTATTTGGAGCAAATAATGAGAAGAAACGGTTGCGGAAAACAAGAGTTATTCTGGTACTACTAAGATCGGGATTTAATTCTTATTGCGCCGTCCTCAATTTATGTCCAGCTTGTAGACAGGTTCCAACCGACTTATGCAACTATCCAGCCAACATAACTTCACTTCGTTTTCTTGGATTTATCGACAAACCAGGATGAAGTGGCACAACTCCATGGGCTTGTAAATTGTATAGCTTCAGCTATTACACCAACAATGAAGACTCCCTCCAGAGCCTCGATCGTTCAAAGCCAGACAAGATTCAGGTCTTAAAAAAAACTCTTCTCGTGTTGTATGAATAGTACAGATTTTCTTGAGATATTAAAAAACAATTTATGATAATTGGTAGGACATGAAATAATTTTAAATTAAATAATGGGCCAGAGAAAGAGTTTTACACTATTTGAGTTAAATTAAGGACTGAGATTGAAAAATTCTTAACACACGTTTTTCATTAAAACTTTTAACCCAAGTATTATTATTGTTATTATGTTTAATGTCATGTGACCAGAAAAAAGTGCGTACTAAAATTATTAAATATTTTCAACAAAACCCAACTTGGTCCTACAAAAAGTTGGCAAAACAATCAAAGGTATGCTATCAAAGTATTTCCAATGTTATTAAACAGTAACGGGAGAACTTGTCCTTGATAAAAGCCAATAAATAGAAAGCATTTTCAAAAGAGCTCCCAACACATCCTGTTAGAAAGCAGCCCGGTTAGCTCAGTGCTCGGACTATTTGGTACGAAAAGTTAAAGCCAATGCAAGTTCAAGAACATACAAGGGTCAAAAAGTTCCTAACAGGAACGCTGCTAAAAATTAAGAGGCCAACGACAGAGCACGGAAATTGAAGTCAAATTTTATAAAAAAAATATACCTGCTGCATAATGGATGACGAAATGTACGTATGGAAAATTTTTCGCAGCATCTGGGTCAATTTTTTATGTTGCAGATGCTCGAGGTAATGTTGAAGAAATGTTTAGGACCCAAAAACAGAAAATGTTCCCAAAAAGTTCTTGGTATGGCAAGCAATATGCAGTTGCGGCAAAAAAGCCAAACATTTGTTACAAAGGGTTCTATAAATACCGAGATTCACATCAAGAAATGTTTACCAAAAAGGATGTTTCCATTCATAAGACTTCTTAATGTGTCCACTTATTTTTTGCCTAATTTGGCATCTGTCACTATGGTAAGCAAGGTATTGAGTGATACAAGAACAATAATGTGTTATTTCCATCAAGAGAGTTAAATCCTCCAAACTGCCTGGAGCTAAGGCCAGTGGAGAGATATTGGGCTCTTGTTAAAAGAGAATTGAAGAGCACAAAAAAGGTGTCCAAAAGTTTGGTAGATTTTAAACGGAGATGGACAACCTGTTCGAACAAAGTGACATAAAGCTATATAAAAACCATAATGGAAGGGTTTCCGAAAAAGGTTCAAAATTTCATCATTAGTGATTACAACTATAAAAATAATTTTTTGTAAATTGTAACAATAATTTCAATCAAATAAAAAAAAGATTAAAAACTGTAAATTTAGTGGTTTCACTTTTATTAACATATATGTATGTTAAAAATTTTTCGATCTCATTCTTTAGTTGAAAACTTGCTGAAGTCATAGACGACAAAATGCAAACAGTGGAAGTATAACGGAACCATTTATTAAAAATGCTTTATTAATAAAGAAGGATGTACAACAAATAACTTCATTTTAATTAAAAGCACTGATGAACCAATTGCTGCTAAACAGGTACTATTTATTGATCTATTGTAATCATAAATAATTAACTTTTTGAGCAGGGTAAAACAAAACAATTGTTACCCTGTAACAAGGCAGAATTGTTTGAGATATAAATATAAATGAGAGATTTTCTAAAATACAGAAATTTTGGGAAGCATTGAAGATGTCTAAGCTGTTCTTTATATAAGAAAAAATTTAACAGTTTTCACTAATAATTTCATTATTTTAGAAACTGCAAACAAAAAACATCCATTACAACATATTTTCATATTTGCTGTATTTAACTCCAGTCCAATCCAATCCACTCCATTCGACTTGATCTTGATTTTTTTCTTTTGTTTGATATTTTGGCATATAAATAAAGTTTATTTGATAGTTTTTTTTTTTTTGTGCTAAAGTTTCTTCCTCCTTGTATGAGAATAATTTTGTTGTTGTGGTAGGTCCTGTCGTTTATTTACAACCATGTCAATCTGGTGAAAGGGATGTTTTATTACAAGACATTTCAATATTGTTTGATTTTAAACATATTGTTTGGCTGGATGGATGAATGATTTTTTTTTCTTAAAGATGTTTGTGGGTTGCTAAGAAATGTTGTTTGTTGTTTGATGCTGTTGTTCTTCTTGTTGTTTTAATAATGACATTGATCAACTAGTGTTTCAGCTGAATTTGAACTTTGTTTATAGTGAATTTGACTTACAGATAGATAAAATCGAATACAGGATTTTTTTTTTTGTAAATTAAAATTATAGTATACTTCATAGCATGAGTGAGGTAAACTTATACACTGGAAGAAATAGTTTTACACTTTTTTTCATCAAGTTTCGTCTAATCTTAAAATAATTTCTGCTTATTTTTTCCCCAAACTCTGTTACTGTTCATTTTACATGAGCTACAACAATGCAATTACATTAAATCCTTCATGTACAAAAGATATGGTCACAAGCGTAGTAGATTTCTGGCCGGTTCATTATTCATGTTGGTCACTTCACTACTCTCAGAAGCTACAATGGAAATTGCTAAGCACACACACTTAAGATGCTTGATTAAATTTTACAACTAATCCAATTTGTTGCCATTATCATGGTACGTTCTTTACATCGTCAACAAACAGCAGCCTACAATTTGCTTTGTATAAAAATTTTCTAAATGGGACAATTTCTTAATCGCCAACAACAAATCATGCCAACCAACTACTACTGTTAAATCTTGCTAAATTAATCAAAATTTCAAAAATATCTACTAAATCAAAATTTATGCGGTTTAGTAAAAGAGTTTCTTTCTGCCAAATGCAATGGAAAAACCAGCAAAGAGCTAGAAAATATATTATCATACAACATAAAACGGATATAAGATAGAAATCAAAATATGCACACCATTAACATTAACATTAATATGCTTGGAATACATATAGAATCAACAACAGCTAAAGCAACAACCTCAGAAATATTAATATGGTAAAAACATATTTCATTGCCTCCAATCGTATTTGCAACTACAAAATACAGAGTGCTGTATGAGGATGCTGTATGTATGTTTGCATATATATGTAGAGTGTAGTTGCTGCCACAAATATGTAAATCAAATCAAGAAATGAACATAATTTTCAAATCAAATGCATCGGCAAATGCAATACATAACAAATTATTTAAACAGATTTAAAAGAAAAACTAACAACAACAAATAAGTAAATACCAGCAACTACTGTATTTCAAATGGCTTTTATTCATCTTCTACGACTACTATTTGCTTGCTACTACTTTTATTTCTTCTACGGCTTAAAATATAATACCCCAAACCCTCATTTTACGACAAACGGCCAAGAAACATACTCAACAGAACAGAATAGAGTAGCAGCAGGCTTAGAATGATAAATTACAATGGCAACGTCAAAACACAAACCACAAAGTGTATTTGAATAAGCGACAAAGAAAACTTTTACAACAAAAGTTTGCAAATAAATTGTATACGCCACGCAAAAAAACTTAAGCATAGCTTAATGATATAAAAAGATCTTAATGAAGAGGATCTAAATTGAATTTATTTATATATATATACATGACGAAATAACCTAAGCATACACATTTTAATTAGGCGAAATTGAGTGTAGAATATGATTTAACATTCATTCAGTACAGTTATACAATGCATAATATTGGATATATGATTGCACCGATCGTATATCTTATCGTATACACCTTTTTATAGAAATATTATACAAGTCAATTCGATTCGTTTGCATTTTTTGTACGAATTATCAAAAATGATTGAACATTTTAAAAATTATTTATAATGTCTCACAAATGGCATTACACGCAGTAATAAGCTTTACCTTACTGTTTTCTTGCAGATTTGGAAATGTCATAGTCGGTAATGCAGTGATCAAAAACATATACAATATCGGCCAAAACTAAAGCACACCCTCAATGGATTTTTTCAAATCATAATTTTTTTTGGATGTATTTTGTATATATTTTATTAACTTATATTGTTAATGTTCATTTAGTAAAGGATAATTAATGAACAATTAATATAAAATGATAAAACATATTAAAACACAAATCTCGACGTACAAAACAAAAGCACCCCCTTATAAGATGTCTAAAAATTTGACTATGCTTCTGCATATTTGCAATGTCAGTTAACAGGACTCATAACGGATGCATTTAAAAATTCCAGAAGATAAAAATAAAGGAAGGCGTAGTCTGTATAATTTAAGTTTTATACAGATTATTGTGAAAAAAACAATGGATGGCAAGGAAGAAGTACTCCAGTGAATTTAAAATTAAAGTTATTGAAGACTGGAAGGCGGGTTTATCATGGCATGAATTAAGTAAACAATACTCAATTAACAGATCAGTTATTTCCATGGTGATTCCAAAGTTTTTGCAGAATGGTCGTATATCAACAGGACATTCTGGAGGACGCCCGCCTAAAATCACACGATATGATGATTCCTCGATCAAAGGAGCAATGCAAAAAGATCCAACAGCATCAGCTAGTCAAGTAAGAACAAGTTTAAGAGTATGAGTTACCGAAAGAACAATACGTAGAAGAGCAGTAGAAGCAGGTTATTCAGCGGACGACCAGCAAAAAAACCGATTATATCATTTAAGAACAAGAAAGCTAGACTGGAGTTTGTCAAATCCCACATCGACTGGAGTCTCAAAAAACGGAAGACTGCACTGTTCTCTGACTAATTCAAATACAAATTAAAAAGTTCCGATGGAATAAGACGTGTACGCAGGCGAAAAGGAGAAAGACTGAATCCTAAGTATTGTAAAGGAAAAATTAAACATGGAGGGGGCAATGTAATGGTCTGGGGTTGCTTTTCTGGTCAAGGAATTAGGCCAATTCATAAAGTTAATGGGATTATGGGTCAGTTCATGTACCGTGAGATATTAAAAGATGAAATTTCGCCTTATGCCAGTGAAGAGATACCACTTATAGAGAGGTCCAAACAGGATAACGATCCTAAGCACACCTCCAAAGTTTGTAAGACTTGACTACAGAGCAATAAGATTCAAGTTCTTCATTGGTCTGCTCAATCTCCCTATCTCAATCCTATTAAGAACTTGTGGGAGATTGTTAATATGAAAATAAATCATGAAAATTTTCGAAATAAGGATCGGCAATTTTCATGATTTTTTTCAAGCCGTTGTTATAGCCTGGGAAGGAATATCACAAGACTCCATAAAAACCTTAATATATTCTATGCCTAAGATTTGCAAGAAAATATAAATTAAAATTTTTTTATATTATATCCGTGAAGGGGTGCTTTAGTTTTGTCCGTTTAATTTTCTAGCCTTTAATATTTTTTGATTTTATGTTACCTCTTATAGAAAGATTAACTTTAAAAGTATTTGTTTATCAATAGTAAATATATTAACAATTGAAATTAACACATAATAGAAATTTAAAACTTTGTTTTTATAAAAAAAAAATATGAAAAAAATTCACTGAGGGGGTGCTTTAGTTATGGCCGATACTGTACATATATCAGGGATTGGCTCCGGATATTCAGTAAGATCTAAATTCAAAAGTTATACTCGACTAAAGGCATTAAGTAGAATTTCTCAAGGATTTCATCCTTTCGGATATAATGATCAGTAATCAGGGTTGTATCAAACATTTTCTTCTTAGTAAAGATTTCTTGCAAAAGGTTTTCTGACATATTTTGAAACATATTAGCAGCAAAGGAAGTCTTTACTGGTCGACAAGACATCTTTACTGAGCAAAGCCGGTTTTTATACACCCCAGAGAATGAAATCTTAAAAGGTATCTGTAAGTATTAATAAATACGCTGCTTCCGAATTATTAAGTTACTTCACATTTTTTGGGACTAATATTTTTATTATTATAAAACTTGCAAATATTGGGAGTAATTTTATTGTACGCATTGGGAGTTATTTAATTTTGGGAATTTAGGTATTTTTTTTAGTAAAAAGGATTCCAAAGTTACCGCCATGAAAAAACACGATATAGAATATTTCATAATTAATAGGCACGAAATAACCTAAGCATACAAATAATAATGTTAAACAATTTGCTTATTATTCTGGAATTGATAGTGGGGAAAATGGGGTTAAGACTTTTACCAGCGTTTTAAATAAACTATAGAATAATTATATTTAGTTGTACAATGTTGATCCAACACTTTTTAATGGTTACTAATTTAAAAGTGTCATTTGACCGTATTATCACACTCGAGTTATCATTTTCTTAAAAAACTTAAGAATTCCGACTAATTTAATTCTGGAAAAAATGAGTTTCGTTTGAAAATAATTTTTTTTTTTTAAATCTGGTTTAAATTTAAATTATTATTAGTGTTATTGTTTCATATATGAATATCCTTTGATGTTGTAATTTTAATTTACTGACTGACTGATTCATCATTGCACAGCCTAAACGATTGAAGCTTGAATCATGAAATTTTAACTGTGGGTTCCTCCCTCCCCTAAACGATCCGATAAGAAGGGATTTTTGGAAATTCGAACGTTTAGGTGGTAAAAAAGGGTAACATCGGTAACCTTATATCTTCAAAACTAATAAAGATACAAAAAAAAACTTAAAATTGCATGTTACTCCATTTAAAAAATAAGCTGACAGGTGTTTCGTACTTTTTCAAAATTCGAACCTTTTAGGGGAGAAAACGGGTAAAAACTCTATTTTGGTACTTTTTTGGCACCCTATGTATCTTTTAAACTAATAAACATAGAAACAAATTTTAAATCCTATTCTTTACTTATCAAAAAATAAAAAATATTAATTTGGTACTTTTTGGAAATTCGAACCCTTAAGGGATAAAAATTTTGTTTATTTTTGATACTATTTCATAAAATATGTTTTATTTTTTCATAATTTGACATAGAGATACGAATATTTTATTATAAGCTCCCACCACGATGCAGAAATTTATTTGAATATAATTTTACCACCGTAATGGGGATAAACCAGGTACCAAAAAGGGGATAAACTCGGAAAAATAAATTTTTTTTTGAAATTATTAAGCCAATTTTGATAATTTTTTTAACATTGGTTCCAGGATTGATACAAAAATTAAGTAACAGGTTGTTATTTGGAACTCGAATGCCAATCCAAGTAAAAAGTTTGATACTTTTATTAAAACATATTTTTTCTTGGGCACATTAACACAGATTTTAATCGTTTGAGACATGTCTTTAGCATAAACAATTTTGGCAAAATGGATTATTTTTAATTTCAAACTTGAGGGCTGTTCAAGGAGGAAAATGGAAATTGGTACTTTTCTCCCAATGGTACTTTTTTAATATTTTTCATTATTTCACTTATCGACATTAAAGTTAGCTGATATGCATCTGAGTGAAGTTGCTGTTAGGAATAGCGGATAATATTAAGGTACCAAAATGTGAGAACTGAATTGTAGGTACATACTTTTTTATTGTTCTAATGGTACTTTTTGAATTTTCTATAACAATGGACTTAGAAACATGAAATTAAGCATATATGGTCCTATGTCAGTGAGAATTCTAGGGGGAGACTTGTTGGTACTTATTCGAATGGTACTTTTTATAATTTATCCAATAATGGACGTAGAAACACGAAATTAAGCATATATGGTCATAAGTGAGAGAGATTTGAAGGTGGGGACAATATGGTACTTTTTCTTTATTCTAAAGGTACTTTTCGAATGTTTTATAAAAATGGACCTAGAAACTTGAAATTAAGCATATATGGTCCTAAGTGAGTGAGAATTCTAGGAGGAGACTTTTTGGTACTTTTTCTTTATTCGAATGGTACTTTTTGTAATGAATTAATAAACATGAAACTAGAGACATGTTATCCTGAATTAGTATTAATTCACAAACGGAGTCTTAATAGTACTATTTATTTCATCCAATTGGGGTGGCGAAGCGCACCGGGTCAGCTAGTAAGAACATAAAATTTTAATTTGATTCACTCTTAACAACCCATTTTTTCAGCTGTAACTGAAAAATTGTATTTGAGTGAAAAAAATTCGGTTATTCAATTCGGAAAGCTTCATTACCAACTGACTATCTGTTACTAGAATCGAAAAAATCTATGCATGTAATGAAATCATTCAATTAGCAATAAAATTGGCCATCACAACGAATCTGAATATTGTAACTATAAATAAATTCCCGACAAAAATTTTCCAAAAAATATTCTCGGGAATTCCCGCAAATGAACCCTATTTCGTTATTTTATAACAAAAACTTATATTTTCGATAAACAATTATAAGACTTTATTCAAGCGATAGTAATGTTACTCTTATATGCTTACGCTTTAATAGTCAGTCGTCCATCGCTCTAATTCTAACATACAAGTATATACGGCTTTCGAAAAACTATTTAAAAAGCCTTGGTTTTACCAGTTATTCTGTCTGATAGTAAAATGGATGATAGTGATGGATATAATGGTTTATTAGTGTCGGCATTGATACGCAACAACAAAACAAAATCTCTCTCTCTCTCTCGATTGAAGAAGCTAACGAATATGAAATAAAAAATGCCGCTTTTCCAATTTTGTTTTTGTTTTACTTCATTCTTTAGATTTAGATAAGCAATCTAAAATTAATGATGATGTTGTTGTATATCAAGAGGAATAGAATAGTATAGAACACAGCCAAACCGAGCTTATTGCTGTTTTAGTAAACATTTCATTAAATAAAGCTTTTCAAGCAACGTTAACAAATCGAGAAAATAAATAAGAAAATTACGTTTAGTTTTCTTTTATTTTTTTTTTTTTTAGATTAAAAAATTCGTTATGCTAGAGAAAGAATGAAATTGCTAGAGAAATTTAAATATATCACTAGTGAAAAATCTAAACAAATAACAAAAACATTCAGCCATTCTTCTTTATAATACAGCTAAAAAACATCTATCAAACATTTTTAACTGAAATTATCAGCTAAAGGAAAAACCAAAACTAACAACAATATTCAATTGTCTTTTGTTGTATAAATTTTTTGTTTTTTTTTTTCTTTTATTATTATTTACGAGCATTATGTTTATAAATAAGCATGAAATTAACAAATTATAAACGAAATTTACATGAAATAAATCATTATTTATGGAAATATGTATTTAGTCAAGTATAAATTTCTCGTATTTGTTTTTTCTTGCAAAATATACAAAAAAAAAAAAAAAATGGAAAATCATTTAACAAGAAACAAAAGATTTATGACACGAACACCATGCCTGATTATGGATGTTTTTTGTTGTTGTTTGATTTGAAAAACATATTTTAACAAATATTTGGATTTTAAATAATATTACTGACAAACAAACATATAGAATTGAAGTGATACAAAAACAAGAACAAGTTATATAATGTCCACTAGTTAATAGGAACGAAATAACTTAAGCATACAAATTAATATTCCGGAATTGACAGGGTTTGTTGACCGCCCATAATGTATAGATATAAGAGATGAAACAGTAGACAGTGTATGCACTATTTATGCTATTTTTTTATGTCAAAATCGTTGCATATAGGGAAGAAACTAATTTTTGAACAAGGTACCACTTCCAAATTTATTGAAATTTTAATATGGGTTCGAAATTTGAAGTTCCTTAAAATCTTTTAAATTAGCTATGGTTCGGATTCTATTGAGGTTCAAACTATAAGAATAGTGTAAAAGTGAATATTTAATTGTATATAATTTTTTAGCCGCTTATCCAATTTTTACATAGTAATGTACTCTAGTTTCAATATATTTTTCTAAAAATCATTTTGGATATTGAGACTGGAGTTTTTTGATTATTCAAAAAACTCCACTTTGTAATTTCCACAATATAATTTTCCGACGCTATAAAGTATATATATTGTGGATCCTTATAGATAGCGGAGTCGATTAAGCCATGTCCGTCCGTCTGTCTGTTGAAATCAATTTTCTGAAGACCCCAGATATCTTCGGGATCCAAATCCTCAATAATTCTGTCAGACATGCTTTCGAGAAGTTTTCATTTCGTTTGAAACTACAATATAATCTGTTCGTCAGCAATTAAATGTAAAATTTTTAAAAGTTTTCTTGATATATTTAGGATGCTGTACGCTGAAAGTGGTCAATTAATGCATCCAAAACAAAGGTGAAGGGTATATAAGATTCGGCATAGCACTCTTACTTGTTAGGTATATCTTTGTAATTAGTTGTGCGTTTTTTATAAACTAAGGGCCGTATTATCATTAAAAAAAAAACTGCAGATTAAAAAAATTTGGTTTTCTCAATTGCTCTATTGCTTCAGCTGACTGTTGTTCATAGTTTTTATTTGTTTTTGAAAACAAAATTAAATAGATTTTATAAAAAAAAAAAAATTAATAGAGTTATTAACATTAATTTGATGGAGAATAAACTCGAAGAACATGAGTTCCAAGTGAATGCTGCTAGAGTTTATCATGCCAGACCTAACTACCTGGTAGACATGGAGGATAATTAATTTTTCAAAAGATTCCGGATGTCGATGGCCATATTAAACAGCTGATTTATGTCAACATGTTGTCACTTGAAGGCAGGGTTCCCAACTTTCCCATCAATTTTGAGAGGTATTGCCAACTGAAAATAATTGAGAAAACCAAAATTATTAACGGTCAGTTTATCGGCCTAATAAATTTATGTCGACTTTTAGTAACTTATGCGGTAAGTTTTGCTTTACTTCTTTAACTTGAAAAAAAAGTGCCACTGAAGCACACCGATTGCTCGCCAAAGCTGATGGTGAATGTGTTCTATCGGTTGCAACGTATTAGAGATGGTTTGTGCGGTTCAGAAATGGTGATTTTGACACGGAAGACAAAGATCGCCCAGGCCAGCAAAAAACTTTTGAAGACCAAGAATTCGAGCCATTACTCTATGAAGATTGTTGTCAAACTAAACAAAAGCTACTCAATCAGCAATTTAAAAACGTTTGTAAGGTTTCATGCAAAAGCAGGGAAATTGGGTGCCATACGAATTGAAGCGGAGAGACCTTGAAAGACGATTTTGTATATCTAAAATGTTGCTTGAACGCTATAAAAGAAAATCATTTTTGTACCGAATCATTACATGCGATGAAAAATTGATCCATTACGATAACCCGTATGTGAAACCCGGCCAACCAGCCGAATCGACATAAAAGCCAAATATTATTGGCGTTAAGGTAATTCTCTACATTTGTTGGGAGCAAAAGGGTCCGAACGCAACTAATGCATTTGAAGAGAGCAATGGCCGAAAAACGCCCAGAATATGCGGCCAGACAAGAAACCGTAATATTCCACCATGACAACGCTAGGCCACGTGTTTCAATACCTGTTAAAAACTATTTAGAAACAAGTGGTTGGGAAGTTTTACCACACCAGTCTTATAGTTCAGACCATGCCCCGTCCGACTACCATTTGTTTCAATCGATGCAGTACGCTCTCTCTGGGATACGTTTCACTTCAGAACAGAGTATGCGAAATTGAATTGTTTCGTCCTTGGCCTCAAAAGATGAGCAGTTTATTTGGTTCGGAATCCATATGTTGCCAGAAAGATAGGAAAAGTTTATAGCTAACAATGACCAATACTTTGAATAAATTTATGTTTCAAAAGAGAAGCTAAAAATGTGTAATACTTGTACATTAGAACAAAAAACGTTCAAGGATATAAAACTGTTTCTAATATTTGCAAAATTTGTTCGTTTGTTTATTCATGGAGAGTATTTTGTAGAACAGTAAAATCTTTTTCTATTGATGTTTACTTCAATTTGTGGTTTCCCAAAATATCTAAAATTATGTACATATTTTCTTTGTTTAGAAATATTTGTATAATGTACTATTTATATATGCCACATTTGATCAATTCACAAGGTCTCTTATCATGTCGTATTGTCATAATGTCCTAATATTTCACGACTCTGCTTAACCGACCTTAGGCGTTCGGCGTTGGTCTCTGCTGGTTGGTTACGATAACACAATAAACATAGCATACAGAGTAGTATTATTTTAGAACATTTTTTGCTTGAAAGGCAATAACAATATTTTCAAACCATTGTGAAATATTAGGACATTATGACAATATGACATGATAAGAACCCTTGTGAATTGATCAAATGTATGTATTATATATACCACTTGTAAAGTGGTAACAATAAAAAAAACAGCCAAAATAAAATAATATTTTGTTTCTTATCGATAAAATCTAGGATTTTTTTAGTTGTTTTTATAGAAAACAGAAAATAACATAAATCGTTTAAACACGATTTCACGATTTTTCATAAATATATACTTAAGAAAGACAGCCATATTGTATAGACATACTTACAAATATTCACGCATAAGTCATAACTATGCGTTTCTTGGCATTTCTATAATCAAGTTAAAAATGTTGTTGCCATCATATTTAAAAAAAAAGTACATAATAAGTGAAGTTTGTGATCCCTTCAATTGAGACAGAGGAATGTAGTAGTGAATAAATTTAGTAAATTATGCAAAATTGTACTGTGTAGTTCTAAATATAAATTAATAAATAAAAATATAACGATATTTTGCTTGAAAAATTTGTCATTCCCACTGTTACCATTAGATAAAGCAGCTGCAAATTATAACTAATGAAACATTTTATATTTAAATAAAAAAAAACTTTCTCACACAATCACACTTAAGTAGGCTCCCGTGTCTATCTCTGGCAAGTTAAACCAAAAAAACCCTTATTAAAATAAGATCTATAAAATGCAAATTAACTTAAAACCGTTATAACAATACAACAACTGCAACAAAATGTGGTAACACATACGAAAAATTAAAAAAAAAAGAATTGTTAACAAACATTTCAATTAAATTCCTTAACATGGCATGAAAAGAACATTATAAAATAAATGAAAAATAAAATAAATAGAGGCAGAAAAAAAAGAAAAATACATGTCAGTAAAAAGTGTACGATTATGAATGTACTACAAAGTATGTACGTACTCATATGTATAGTGTTCCAAACAGCCTACATAATTCTTTATTTGTTTGTTTTCTTTCTTCTTTTTTTTTTTCTCAACTACAAGAACCCACAACACCTACACACATGTTGCAATGAAAAAAAAATTAAGCACAATGAAAGAAAAAAAAAAAAAACATTATAAAAATAGTCGTAGTAACAAAATAAAATGTTGAGGGCGTGTAAATTCCATGAAATGCGTTTGATGCATAAGAATGATTTTTCCGCTTTTATAAATACAGAACAAATGTGCTCAAAAACAATAGTGCACTATGGGACTAGGGTTATTAAATTTTATAACATAAGATAGTCAAAATAAAACAAATAAGGTCAAGTGAATGATTGAACAAATGTTGCAGCAATATATTAATAGCAAACATTTTGCTATTAACATGTTTAGTTTTGTATAAACGTTGTAGCAACATGTTTATTTAAGGAATATTGTTGCTGCAACATGTTAATAGCATCTATTTTGAGACATGCTTATTTTTGTACAAACATTGTAGAAACATGTTTATTTTAGGAAAAATGTTGCAGCAACTTGTTTATTTTATGGCGTTTTCTTTTCTTGCAAAATTATGCTCTTTCTACTTTTTACCCTTCTTTGTGTTCTTTTCTGAAAACAAATTTAGTTTTGTATGTGTATAAGTGTTCTTTTCAAGTAATGTTGACTTATAAAGCCGAAATATGTTGTAAGTTTCATTCTCAATTTTATCAACGGCTTAGAAAGGCAGCACTGTTTATTATTGTTAATGAAATAGCTTTTTATTATACCCTTCATCTTCGTGAGAAGGGAATATATGTATAAGTTTGTAATTCCGTTTGTAATTTCTACAATATAATTTTCCGACCCTATAAAGTATATATATTCTGGATCCGTATAGATAGCGGAGTCAATTTAGTTATGTCCGTCTGACTGTGTGTTGAAATCAATTTTCTGAAGACCCCATTTATCTTCGGGATCCAAATCTTCAAGACATGCTTTCGAGAACTTTCCTATTTAAAATCAGCAAAACCCGTCCATAAATAACGGAGATATGAGCAAAAATCCGAGACAACCTCTATTTTTGGCCTATTTTTGATAATAAATATAGACAATATGGATATCTAATGATAGATATTTCAAAGTCCATTGCAACGATGTATATAAGGCTATAGTAAGTTGGACCTACAATGGGTCAAAATCGGGAAAAATATTTTTTAACCCGAATTTTTTTAAAAAAAAAAACATTTTTTTGTCATAAGTTTTTTTCACTAATAAATTTAAAAAAAAAATTTTTTAATTAAAAAATAAATTTTTTTTAATAAATGGTACATAATATGTTGGCAACCTTTTGTGTCAGAAAAGAAAACACCATTTGTAAAAATATTTCTGGAAGATGTTAGGAAACATATTTATTTGAAGACAAATATTTGTAGCAACATGACTATTGTACGAAAAATGTTACAGCAACCTGGATATCTTAGTAAAACTTTTCTGAAAGATGTTTATTTTAGGACAACATAATATTTTTACGAAAAATGTTGCAGCAACATCTTAATGAAAAATGTTTCAGAAACATGTTTATTTTAATGTAAATGTTGCAGCAACATATTTATTTTAAGAGAAAAGGTGCAGCTACATGTTTGCAAAAATATAGCAGTAACATTTCTATTTCTGCACAAATATTGCATCATCATGCATCTTTTAACAATATTGAATGAAAGTTTAGTTCGCATTCAAAGCGAAAGAAAACTGATTTGGGTTTCCTCAAAATCCGAATGAAATCCTTCATTTGATATTGTGAAACAGGCTATAAGTAAAAATGTTGCGGAAGCATGTTTAAACAAAAAGGATGTAGTTTTTAGGGAACATATTGCAGCAACATATTGTTACGAATGTGCAATAGCGATTTGAATTTAACGGGCTGTAACGACTGCTTGAAACATTCATCATGTTTATAAACACGTCCATTAGTAGAAGCTTCTACTCATCAACAAAGTTGATAACATGCGGTTACTAGCATTGTTTATAAGTGTGGCAACACTAAATGTTTAAGCTGCTAACATTGACATCGAAAGCTCTAGAGCATTGTAGAAGATTCACGATAGATGGCGCGTGTATAAATAGTGGAGAGGTGGCAGTCGTGAGTTGAGTTTGTCATTGTCGCTATTTAAAGACACTGAATGAGTATTTGAACTGTTGTTTTTGTACATTTTAAATAAATAAAGAGTTGTTACAAATGTTAAACTACTAGAACAGCTTTTTATTTGCAATCAAAAGTATCCGGTTTATTTAAAGGAAATAAACCCCCGTTTTTAAAAGGTAAAAACGTAGCAATATTTATATGAACAATTATTCAGCAATATTTGTAAAAAAAAACATGAAAAATCATAAATCATAACAAAATAATTTTCCTCAAATTAAATATATTTATTGTGACTTAAAAATATATTAGATAGTTATATAGTTAAAAATAACAATTCTATAAACTAACAGAGGTTATCTTACACGCAATTACATATATACGTGTGAACGTGGAAATTATGAATCGTATGTATACCGAATCGTATGACCCTCCTTTAATGTAAATACCTCATGTCACAAATGTTTGACTTATTTTGACGAAACCACAAATCGAACGCCAGTAAGGACTGAAATCGAAAATTTTTTAACATACATATATGTTAATAAAAATGAAACCACTAAACTTACAGTTTTGAATCTTTTTTTATTTTGTTATTTTTATACTTCTAACCAATAATGATGAAATTTTGAACCTTTTTCGAAACCCCTTCCATTATGGTTTTTATAGTGCTTTATGTCACTTTGTTCGAACAGGTTGTCCATCTCCGTTTAAAATCTACCACACTTTTGGACACCTTTTTTGTGCTCTTCAATTTTCTTTTAACAAGAGCCCAATATCTCTGCACTGAACTCAGCTCCGGGCAGTTTGGAGGAATTGCCTCTCTTGGTACTAATTCCACATTATTGTTCTTGTACCACTCAAGATCTTTCTTACCATAGTGACAGATGCCAAATCAGGCTAAAAATAAGTGGACACATTGAATGGAAACATCCTTTTTTGGAAACATTCCTTTATGTAAATTTCGGTATTTATAGAGCCCTATGTAACAAATGTTTGGCTCTTTTGCCGCAACTGCATATTGCTTGCATTACCTAAACTTTTCTTCGTACATTTCGTCATCCATTATGCATCAGGTATATTTTTTGTATAAAATTTGACTTCAATTTCCGTGCTCTGTCTTTGGCGTCTAAATTTTTAGCAGAGTTCCTGTCAGGAACTTTTTGTGCCTTGTATGTTTTTAAACCTTAATTGACTTTAACTTTTCGTACCAAATAGTCCGAGCACTGAGCTAACCGGGCTGCTTTCCTACCGGATGTGTTGGGAGCTCTTTTGAAAATGCTTTCTATTTTTGTGGCTTTAGAGACATCATGTAGACCATTCCTTCTACCTGAACCAGGTTTTATATCAACGGACAAGTTCTCCGGGTACTGTTTAATAACATTGGAAACAGTTTGATAGCCTTTGATTGTTTGGCCAACTTTTTGTAGAACCAAGTTGGGTTTTGTTGAAAATATTTAATAATTTTAGTACGCACTTTTTTGGTCACTCATTTTAATAAGATTAACAACAAATGAACATAAATAAACATAATAACTGACATGCTTTACAAAGGTAACTTGATCAAAAAAAAAAAAAAAAATCTATTAATACTTGGGTTAAACATTTTAATGAAAAAGTGTGTTAAGAATTTTACGATCTCAGTCCTTAGTATAAAAATCTATGACCCGGCGAAAGTGGTGAAAAGTAATCCAGGTTTCGTCAGTAGCAGTTGTATTTATTTTTTATAAAATGTTACTTTAGTCAGTTCTTTACAGAGTTTATAAGACTTCAGAAATTCAGCTATTCGAGCTATTTTTTAAAGTACTTGAAGCTTGTATATTGTAAATAACCGATTATGTTCGCCCATTGAAGGCAATCAGTCCCGACCGTTGGTTTAAACTGCATATTACTATTCATATCTTGTTTATAGCACATATGCATTTAGAACAATTTGATACATTATTCAAGCCATTCATACCCATAGTGCTTTGAGAATAAAGAAATTTAATATAAACTCAAGTACAGTAGTATTTAAATAGCTAAAAGTGAAACATAGAAGTGAACAAAAAAAAAAACTACGATGCCATGTGCATATTTATGAAACAAATTAGAAATGCAAGTTTGTTAATTCTGCTGGTATTAGAATTTTATTTATTTATATATATATATTTGTAGGACAACAAAGGCAAATAAATAAATTAAAAGGGTAACTTTGGCAATATATTATTTATTTTTTATTTATTTTAGAAAACATGTTGAACTATTTGAAAATATTCAACCCTGCAGTGTCCTGTTAACTGCAATGGGGGTTGATCAAAGTAAATTCTCACGCTTTAGATTCACACATTAATTAATTAATTTTATTTTTGCCCTTAAACTGAAAATGAATTAGCAATTTATTAGTTTAAGTAGTTTTACCTTTTAGTTTTAGTGCGTATTTTTTTGTGTTATTATTATTAGGGGTTAATTTTATTATCAAGTTGAAACAAAAAATATTTCAAAATAACTATGCTTGGATAATTATTTTCCGTTTCTGTGTATGTGTGAACTTATTAAAACAAAGATTAACAGAGTTTTCGACATTTATAACTTATGAATTTATGGATTAATAGTTGATTCCATGAAAACAGTAAAATGAGTCATATTTGTTTCTCATAATTGGTTTAAAACTGTAAAATGTTTCTAATTTTATTTGCCGTGATTTTTTCGATTTAAATTGTCGATTACGAAATAACTGACGTTTTCAATATAAATGAATTTTCGGGACCGTCTCGAGAACATGTAACAACAATAACAAGTTAAAGTCTTATATTCTTATATACCCACCATCAATATGTGACAATAAAATATTTTTCTAATGAGGGGTAGAGTCAATTATGGACCGATCCTCACAAAAGTTTATAGAAAGATTTAGGTTCATATAAAACTTGTTTATGTACAATTTCATCACGATATTGATTACACTGGTCAACCAAAAAACACTTTTTGTATGTAACAAGAAAACTTTTGTACAGCTCGGAACAAAGATAAGGATAACAGAAATATAATTAGAATGTTTTAAATACAAAAAAATCTCAGTTTTTATCAACATAATTTCGTTATATTGTTATAATGTAATATAAACGTGAATGTATCTTTATGATTTTCTTCTGTATTTTGCTTAAAGAATGTCCATTTGCATTCATGTACCCCACTGGCCCTGATATCGTTTTTCTGTCGTAGAAATGAATTAGTAGAATCTTTCACCGTGTTCACCGCTGACGGCTCCAAAATTATTAGGAAATTAATCTAAATATTAATGTAGGACATTTATTTTCAACGACATATTACAGCCCAAATCCTTATAAGTAGATAAAAGCTCCGCGACAATACTTTTACAGCGCTTGTTCGGTGAATTCCAAGAAAATTTAAAGTCACTTTTATTAAGAATTCCCTCGATGTTTTTTACTCAATTACAAAGTTTTGTCATTATATATGCCTTCTTCAAGTTTCGCCTAACTTAGTTTACGAAATTTTCTTTTAAATATAAAAATCCATCACCACTATTTCACGAAGTTTTTTATGAGCTCAAGCTTTATGTGTAAATGTGGTAAAAATAAATTAAGGAGTGAGATCGTAAAATTCTTAACACACGTTTTTCATTAAAACTTTTAAGTATTATTTGATTTTTTTTTTATACCCTTCACCTTCGTGAGAAGGGTATATATAAATTTGTCATTCTGTTTGTAATTTTCACAATATAATTTTCCGACCCTATAAAGTATATATATTCTAGATCCTTATAGATAGCGGAGTCGATTTAACCATGTCCGTCTGTCTGTTGAAATCAATTTTCTGAAGGCCCCAGATATATTCGGGATCCAAATCTTCAATAATTCTGTCAGACATGCTTTCGAGAAGTTTCCCATTTAAAATCAGCAAAATCCGTCCATAAATAACGGAGATATGAGCAAAAATCCGAGACAACCTCTATTTTTGGCCTATTTTTTTATCTATATCTCGATTACTAAGTCATAAATATAGACAATATTGATATCTAATGATAGATATTTCAAAGTCCATTGCAACGATGTATATAAGGCTATAGTAAGTTGGACCTACAATGGGTAAAAATTGGGAAAAATATTTTTTAACCCGAATTTTTTTCACAAAAAACTCTTTTTTCGCTAATAAATTAAAAAAAATTTTTAATAAAAAAAAAAATTTTTAAAAAAATTAGAAAAAACTTTAAAACAAATTTCGAAAAAATTATTTTAAAAAAAAACTAAGAATTTTATAAATTTTATTTTAAAGTATAATTTGGTGAAGTGTATATAAGATTCGGCACAGCCGAATATAGCTCTCTTACTTGTTTTTTTTTGATCAAGTTACATTTGTAAAGCATGTCAGTTATTATGTTTAATGTCAGTTATGTTCATTTGTTGTTAATCTGATTAAAATGAGTGACCAGAAGAAAGTGCACAACAAAACCCAACTTGGTCCTACAAAAAGTTGGCCAAACAATCAAAGGTCTGCTATCAAACTGTTTCCAATGTTATTCAGTAGTACCGGAAGAACTTGTCCGTTGATAGAAAACCTGGTTCAGGTAGAAGGAATGGTCCACATGATGTTTCTAAAGCCAAAAAAATAGAAAGCATTTTCAAAAGAGTTCCCAACACATCCGGTAGGAAAGCAGCCCGGTTAGGTCAGTACTCGGTACGAAAAGTTAAAGCCAATCAAGGTTTAAAAGCATACAAGGCTCAAAAAGTTCCTGACAGAAACTCTGCTAAAAATTTAGAGGCCAAAGACAGAGCACGGAAATTGAAGTCAAATTTTATACAAAAAATATACCTGCTGCATAATGGATGACAAAATGTACGTATGGAAAATTTTTCGCAGCCTCCGTGTCAATTTTTTTATGTTGCAGATGCTCGAGGGAATCTTGAAGAAACGTTTAGGACCCAAGAGCAGACAAAATTTCCCAAAAAGTTCTTGATATGGCAAGCAATATGCAGTTGCGGCAAAAAAGCCAAACATTTGTTACAAAGGGCTCTATAAATATCGAAATTTACATCAAGGAATTTTTACAAAAATGGATGTTTCCATTCATAAGACTTCTTAATGTGTCTACTTATTTTTGGCCTGATTTGGCATATATCACATAATGTGGTATTTGTACCAAGAGAGGCAATTCCTCCAAACTGCCTGGAGCTGAGTCCAGAGGAGAGATATTGGGCTCTTGTTAAAAGAGAATTGAAGAGCACAAAAAAGGTGTCCAAAAGTATGGTAGATTTTAAACGGAGATGGACAACCTGTTCGAACAAGGTGACATAAAGCTCTATAAAAACCATAATGGAAGGGTTTCCGAAAAAGTTTCTAAATTTCATCATTAGTGATTATAACTATAAAAATAGTTTTTTTTTTTGTAAATTGTAACAAAAATTTCATTCGAATAAAAAATGATTCAAAACTGTAACTTTAGTGGTTTCATTTTTATCAACATACAGTGGTGGCCATGAGGTTAGCACACTAGCTACTTGCTATTTTTAAACGCAAATATTTCCTATATTTCTTAATTTTTTTATGATATCTTTTGCATGCGTATTACTTGTCCTTCTAAGATCACGTCCCATCATGTTCAGCATTATTCCTTTATATATATTTTGCGTTTTTCTATCCAGAATAGAATAACCTCAAAAAAACACTGGACAGTATTTTAGCACAAAATAAAAAAGTTTATTCATATTAAAAAAGTAAAAAAACAAAAAAACTTATTTCACTAAAAACTTAGTACTTAGTTGGATACCCTTTATTTTTGATCACAGCTGCTAGTCTCCTTGGCATACTTTCTACAAGGGCCATACAGCGATCCACTGAAATATCATTCCAAGCTTTTTCTACCTCTTTCCATAAATCGGCCAAATTTTTAGGCTTTTCTCTTATTACATGCTGCTCCACATCATTCCAAAGGTTCTCAATAGGATTGAGATCCGGAGATTGGGCTGGCCATTTTAACACGTCGATATTGTTCGATTCCAAGCAACACCTCACTAAGCGTGAGGTGTGTTTTGGATCATTATCTTGCATAAATCGCCACCTAAGTGGCATGTTGTCCTCTGCATAAGGTATCATTGTATTTAGAAGTATATTCTGGTATACATACTGGTCCATACGAGTATCAATCTTTTTTATAGGACCAACACCATACCCAGAAAATGCTGCCCACACCATCACATTACCCCCACCGTGTTTTATTGTTTTACTGGTGTACTTTGGATTATGTTGCATGTTCGGAGGACGCCATACATACCTCTTACCATCCGATCCGAATCTACAAAATTTAGATTCATCACTCCAAAGGACATTTTTCCAAAAAATTAACGGCTTTTCCAAATGCTCACGAGCAAAGGATAACCGAGCTTGTATGTTCTTTTTTGAGACATGTGGCTTATGCTGAGAAATGCATCCACGTAAATTTTTTTCATTAAGTCTTCTTCTTATCGTTCTGCTGGACACGTTGATACCATATTTTCCTGAAATTTCTCTCTGGATTACGGTGGAGCTCTTAAATGGATCTTCGACAGAGGCTCTGTATATTAAAGAGTCCTCTTTACGTGAAGTTTTTCTGGGCCGAGGAGCCTGAGAAACATTTTTAGATGTTTTATATTTCTGAATATGTCTTAATGCATTATAAACCATCTTCCTGGAGCATTCCAAAGTATAAGCAATCTCACTTATACTTGTTCCTCTCGAGTTCATTTGTTGAATAATCTTTCGTTGTTCCTCTGTACACCACTTTTTTTTAGCCATATCTAAATAATGTTTATTAAGTCAGTTTGTCTTCCTCATTGATTAAATAATACCTAAACTTACCAATTAATATTTATACCCTCAAAAAACTTTTAAAAAATTTAATTATACTTATATGTGCTAAAATTGTGTCCAGCTTATTTTACATATTACTGCACTAAAATGCAAATTTGAAAGAGAATAGCGATAGAATGCAAAAAAAAAGTAACGGGACTTATTGATCACACCATAAACAACACTAATTACCAAAAACTTTAGTTTATAATTGCAATGAAATGAAATAATTTGCTTTAGAAAACAGCAAGTATGAAGTGTGCTAACCTCATGGCCACCACTGTATATGTATGTTAAACATTTTTCGATCTCAGTCCTTATCAGGCTGAACTAAGAAGTATATCCAATATTTCCTTTTTCTAGTGTAAGAGATTTCTTTTATCTGAACATAATGATTCGATCTCTGCTGTCCTACTCACAAAGAAAACAACAGTATTTTGTATACCCTAGTTGTAACCCTAAAATTAGAGCAATAATCTCCCAGTTGCGTTCGTTGTATTGAATTTAATCTAAGATAAATTTAATATTTTCATAAGACTCTTCCATGTTAGAAGCTTCACCTAATGGTATAGAGGGAAGTTTACTGTCGATATGTAAAAGAGCAGCTTTTAAACCTGCTGTCGGACCACTGATAAACAAATGCCACTCTTCTGCTTTATATTCTATACCCAAGGCACTTCTTACGCCATAAACTTTATTGTAAAATATATCTTGTGAGAAAAACATTTTAGCTCTTCATCTTGCTTGCGATAGTAATATATTCCTATTTCGGGTTGTAATAAATTCCATCCCTCTAATCGAGAGGCCAAAAGTTCTACCTGTTGTTTGGGCAAATTTAAGACACTTATCAAATCATTGAGATCTTTTTGAAATAGTAGATATGACTCATGAGAAAGTTTCTTGAAAATCAGTATCTAATGAATCGTTTTCGATTGCTTCTGGCATAGCTGACCGATCGGAACTTAGGGCAGGTTTTGCCTTTGATTTTATTCTTTTCCTTCTGCTTGTTATTGTAGGAGAATTTAAAATCTTCACTTATTACAGCACTGACTGTAACACAAAAACTAGACCAGATAAAATCAAAATAAATATGGTGTTCGAATGATGGTGGGTAGGTAATTCAAAATTAGTAAGTACATTTCTTGTTACAAAATTTTTTTGACCAGTGTTATTATAAGACAATTATGAAAGTTCAAGTCATTTTCTGAAAGGGAATAGGGACAAATGCTGCCCGATTTTCGACATTCTTTACAGTATAAGTTCAGAGCATTAGAACTAGTGCAAAACTTTATCATAAATACCATTTTTTGACTAAATATTGACGATGATGTCGACGACGCCAAACAGAATAGGGGTGAATGTTGAGAATAAATAGTTTAGGTTTTGTGAACTTCATGCTAAACATGATCTATGCGACTGCCAACTGTTGGCAATGTGTAGAACTAAATGGCTCGGAAGAGCCTATATGGCCCCGGAGATGTAATGGATTTCTCATCAAATAGAATAATTGGCTTCAAACGTAACTTAAATCTGTGATGATGAAGCCTCGCTAATAATAATATTGGGTATTATTATTTATTTTTAATAACTTATATGTCATCTTCGCTCCGCAACGATCCAAGTCACGCACGGCCAAAGATGATCGATCAAGTCGGCGATAACGACAGTTACAACAACAACTAAATATATTTTAATGACTAAGGAACTTCCGAAATACTAAAAGCTCTAAATGTTAAGCTTTCAGAACATGTTTTGAAACATTTGGAAACTTACAAATACGATCTAATTTATTTACACTAACAAGTAAAATCTAGAAACAAAAAATTATATAAAAAGTGCTTCGAAACAAAATACAACGCGGGAGGTTTAAGTCAGTTAAACCAAATATCCAAAACGTGAATGTCTCAAAACTTATAAATAACAAACATCAAAACTTTCAAATGTCTAATCGACAAATTAAGCACACAAAAAAAAAATTAATTATTTTTAATTATACAACAAAAACATACTCTGAACTTTGGCAATAAGGATCAGCGTGTTTCATTATTACTTGTACCAGCATCTTCGAAAAAAAAAGTACGACAACTCCTCAACTTAACTATTAATTGTTTGAAAGAAACCCAAAACAGTAGTTAATGTTAAGTGCCAAGTTAACGAGGAAACTATTAAACATCAAAAATTACAAATACACAGCAAAGAAACAAAAAAAGGATAAAAAAACTTAAAAGACCAAAGTCTATTTATTGGCAAATGTGGCCTTAGGTCGCGTGTTATTTGTCAATAAATTTCCAATGTTTACATTATTAACACAAAAAAAAAAAAAAAAAGTTTTTGCTCTTTTTCCGAATGGAATGAGATGGTTTGGTGTTTAAATGCAACGGTTAACTGTCGCATTACGATAACAGCAGCTTAGAAAGAAAATAACCGTGGGTTGTTTTTGTGAGAAATACGAGAAGTTAGGATGTGATGATTAAAAAATGAAAATCGTTATGTTGGTGGTTGGCATAAGCTATCTGGAACATCACCAGCAGCAGGAGCAGCTACTGCTATAGCGCTCTAGCATTACTTATAGTATGTTGCCGTAATTACAATCACACTAAAATACTTAAAACATTTTGGCAGTAAGTAGAATGTATGTTGTTGCCTTTATATGTATGTTAGTTTGTACAAAGTACGAGTAGCATTATATATTAAATGCTTTTAATTTTTTCTTTTTTTTCTTTCGTTATTTTCTGTAAATGACTAGCAGCAGCCTTATACAAAATATAAAAAAAACACTGCTGTTTGTTGTTTACTACTGCACAGTGTGGCACAAAACTCTTTTTACGTATTTGGATAGGGGCAACATTTTGACATGCATGCACTCCCATCATCGTCATTATTATTGGGCGTGTGGCAATCGACTTTTTTCTTTCATTTGTTTTTTTGTTTCTAGCAATGCTACAATGGCAGTAACAAAAACATCAGCAGCTATACAAAAAAGCAATAATAACATCAGCAGTTTGGCAATTGATGGCACCACTATGTTTGAGAGTAACTATACAGTTGGCAATAGAAAAAAGTTTTTGTATTTGGGGAATATTTGGGAAACTTAGATTATTTGGGGGTATAACTCTCATTTTTAGCTTTTATTTTGAAACATTTGTACAATATAAATTTACTCCAAGTATTGGCCATTTTTAGTTATAACATTTTCCCATCTCTCTGGCAACATATGGATTCCGAGCCAAAATAACTGCTCATTGATTTAGGCCAAGCACGAATAAAGCCAATTTTGGATACTCTGCTCTGAAGTGAAGCGTATTCCAGAGAGAGCGATCTGCATCGATCGAAACAAATAGTTGTCGGACGAGGCAAAGTCTGGACTATAAAGTGGGTGAGGCAAAACTTCCCAACCACTTCTTTCTAAATAATTTTTAACAGCTATGTTGACTGTGATGGTATGACCAGATTTCAGCAGCTCATAATGAATAAAACCCTTTTAATCCACCAAATACACAGTATTACCTTAGCGCCATGAATATTTGGCTTTGGTGTAGATTGGGCTAGTTAGCAAAAATTATTTTCTTTTATAGCGTTCAAGCAGCATTTCAGACATACAAAATTATCTTTCAAAGGACTCTCATCTTCAATTCACGTGGTACCCAATCTCTATGTTTTAGGAATTGCTGCTTGAGTAGCTCCCAATGATTTTGCAAAGATCTTGTAGGGTTTTACAACAATCTTCATGGAGTAATGCCTCCTATTCTTGGTCTTTAAACTTTTTTTGGCTGGCCTGGGCGATCTTTGTCTTTCGTGTCAAAATCACCACTTCTGAACCGCATAAACCATCTCTCGCATGTTGAAACCGATGAAACACGTTCACCATAAGCTTCGGTGAGCAATCGGTGTGCTTTTTTCGGGGCTTTTTTTCCAAATTAGAGAAGTAAAGCAAAACTTCCGGCATATGACGCTTGACGTTGGCGCAAAATTCAAAATTTTCGAAGCTATAATATTCAATAACTAAGTGAGAATAAATAACAGATAAAGTGCGAACTAAAATTATTAAATATTTTCACCAAAACCCAACTTGGTCCTACAAAAAGTTGGCCAAACAATCAAAGGTCTGCCGTCAAACTGTTTCCAATGTTATTCAATAGTACTGGGAGAACTTGTCAGTTGATAGAAAACCTGGTTCAGGTAGAAGGAATGGTCCACATGATGTTTATTAAGACAAAAAAATAGAAAGCATTTTCAAAAGAGTTCCCAACACATCCGGTAAGAAAGCAGCCCGGTTAGCTCAGTGCTCGGACTATTTGGTACGAAAAGTTGAAGCTAATACAGATTCAAAAACATACAAGGCTCAAAAAGTTCCTGACAGGAACGTTGCTAAAAATTTAGATCCCAAAAACAGAGCACGGAAATTGAAGTCAAATTTTATAAAAAAAATATTCCTGCTGCATAATGGATGACGAAACGTATGTTTTGGCAGATTTTTCGCAGCTTCCTGGTAAAAATGTTGATGTTTCTGATGCTCGAGGGAATGTTGAAGAAAATTTTAGGACCCAAAAGCAGACAAAATTTCCCAAAAAGTTCTTGGTATGGCAAGCAATATGCAGTTGCTGCAAAAAAGCCAAACATTTGTTAAATGGTCTCTATAAATAGCGAAATTTACATCAAGGAATGTTTACAAAAGAGTATGCTTCATAAGACTTCTTAGTGTGTCCACTTATTTTTGGCCTGATTTGGCACCCTGTCATAATTTAATAAAGGTATTGAGTGGTAAAAGAACAATATTGTGGTATTTGTACCAAAAGAGGCAAATTGTCAAACTGCCTGGAGCTAAGGCCAGTGGAGAGATATTGGACTCTTATTAAAAAAGAATTGAAGAGCACAAAAATGGGGTTCAAAAGTGTGGTAGATTTTAAACGGAGATGGAAAAAAGTGACAGAAAGCTCAATAAAGTCCTTAATGGAAGTGTTTCCGAAAAAGGTTCAAAATTTCATCACTAGTGATTAGAACTATAAAAATATTTTTTTTTTTTTGTAAATTGTAATAATAATTTCAATCAGATGAAAGAAAAATCAAAACTGAAAGTTAAGTGGTTTCATTTTTATTAACATACTAGCTGACCCGACAGACGTTGTCCTGTCCATATATTAGAAAAAATGTTTGTGTTCGATTTGTGAATTTGTGAGAAGCTGTTTGAATTATGAAAAAATAGTAAAAAGAGACAAACAACGTACTTTTAAATGATAATTTTTATTTATGTAGGTTTGAGGTGTGTTTAAATTACATTTGATTTGAAAATATGTACAATATATGGTGTTATATTTACATTTTGATTGAAAGATCGATGTTCAGGAACCAATTAAAATAAAGAAATACTTTTTTCTGTTGCTTTGCAGTGATATCGTAGTTTCCTTCATTGCAATGCTTTATGATACACGACATTTTTAGTTTTGTTGCCTGGCGCGTAAATAAATAATGCTGATGGTGTTCCGACACGGGAACAGGCGACATACAATTGACCATGCGAGAAGCATGGATTTTCAAGGTTAATGCCGCAAACACGCAATGACTGCCCTTGAGATTTATTAATTGTCATAGCGAATGCAAGCCGTACCGGAAACTGCAATCGTTTAAAATCGAATGGCATGTCGGTCAGAGCCATTGGGATCCGTGGTATCAAAACGTCTTCTCCTTTGTACTTTCCTTTAAGTATTGTTGCTTCGATGACGTTGTTCATCAGGTTTTTTACCGCAAGTCGGGTGCCATTACAAAGACGTGGTTGGTTTATGTTTCGTAACATTATGATTACCGATCCGACTTTCAGATGGAGATTGTGAGGCGGTAATCCGGGTAATTCCAGCGAGTTTAAAAACTCGGTTGGATAGTTGACAACATCATTTTGGGAAGTAACGGAATCCACCGATTTGTACGTCATCAATTCGACAGCAATTTCACCTTGAATCTTAAAATTCAATTCGTCGACATCAATGTTTTTCGCAGCCAATATAGCACGTTCGCTCAACCAATCATGATTTTTGTAATTTTGTGCAATGTTTGGAAATACCTTTCGGATTAGCTCGGATTTTGATTCGGTGAACTGACAGAAACCGGGGGGAAATTGAATGCAACCGGTCGAAATGTCAACCGGGATTTTGCCGTTGCCAATGTCCAGCAATTGTTTGGAAAATGCTTCTCCAGATTGATCGTTCTGCAGCTCGACACGCATGTTCACAGTCAATTTGAGTTTCTTGAAGTGTTTCCACAAAACGGACGACTTCAAACATGCATTAAGTTCATCGGCTGGCGTTGACCGTGGAATCACTGGCAATGTTTGCCGAAAATCCCCTGCCAACAGAATCATTGCACCACCAAAACGGCTTTGATTGTTTCGTAAATCTTGCAAAGTTTTATCTAATGCCTCCAAAGACTTTTTATGCGCCATTGTACACTCATCCCAAACGATTAGTTTGCTTTGCTGCAAAACTTTGGCCATTGCACTGTTCTTGGAAATGTTGCATGTTGGATTTTCATTGATGTGCAACTTCAATGGCAACTTGAGTGCTGAATGGGCAGTACGACCGCCTTCCAACAACGTAGCTGCAATTCCTGATGAAGCAAGTGCAAGTGCAATATCATTCTGCGAGCGTATCGTGGCCAAAATCAACGCAATCAAAAAAGTTTTTCCAGTTCCACCGGGAGCATCCAAAAAAAAATTCCTCCAGTTCCATCTTTCACAACTTTCATAAGAGTGTCGTATGCATATTTTTGTTGTCGATTCAACAGTGGAACGTTTGTTCGTACTAATTCCTTCAAGGCATCGCAATCATATTGTATTTCGCGTCGCAACTCTTGATTAAATACGTCGTGCATCGGTCGATTGGTAGCTGCCATGCCTAACTCAGACAATACCTTGTTCGCCATCATCAAGCACATGTCCTCAATTAAAATCAAAGCCTCGTTGTAAATTTCCTCATTCAGTTGCAAATTTGGATTTGATGTTCTAATACGCACCTGATGCAAAATATCATCACACATGGCATCTTTGTATTTGCTCCATAAATCAGTCGGTTTGGATGGGCAGCATGTTGAAACAATTATCGAAAACAGTGTTCGTATTTGATGAGCATTTGATGAAAGCACAGCATCTTCGAGGGTGCATTCCCAATGAGCGTCATTCTCCAACAATCGCAAGCGTTGACATGCTTCTCTATACGTGTCACACAATTCACCATTTATAGTTCTCAAATCTTGGAATGATGTTGGGCCACGAACGTTGACTAATAGCAAACGCAAATAGAAACACTCATCGTTTCTTGGATGAACTGTGTAAATACGACCTAATGCGTTGGTGGAAAATAAATTGGGGAAACCTGGAACAGGATTTCCTTGTTTCCATCGTTGAAATTTCTTTGTCGATTGATTCCAAGTATAATATCTTGGCATTTCGGAGTATAGTAACGTTCGGGCAAATTCATCGTTCCTGCACATTTCAAAAAATCTGGTCAAGTCGTTGTAATACATTCTCCTCAGTAAAGTACACTCTTTGACCATTTTCCAAATGTACGGCTAAATGAATAACAGAAGGATGTCTTTCATGAATGCTAAATGAAAAAATGCGCCAAATTGCTTCGTTACTACTAACATAGCGGCCCATTTGAAATTGAGTGACTTCATCGATGGAATTCTCCGCACTAACTCCAATCACAGCCATGTCACTACCTTTGGTCACATATTTGCAGATGTATTTGATGGATTTCACGGAATGGCAAGATTCAACGTTGATATGTGCTTTGAATGTTTTGGAGAGTAGTGGCGAATACGGAACAATCCAACGGTTATCAATTTGAATGTCCTGCTGATTCACTTTCACCATTGTTGATCTTCCATTGTCAGCAATTGAACGGCGACGATACAGTGGGTAACCATCATTTCCGGTAATTGTTTCAGCTACTAATGGCCTTGGATAACGCTTCGAACATTTGCCGTCGACCATACACGGAGAAAGGATATTTAATGATCCACAGGGACCATGAATCATGTTTTTAGTAACAACCTCGTGCAAGCCTGGATCTTCTACTTCATCAGGAATTTCAGCTGATATCACATCATCGATTTCATTCGGTCTTATCTTCTCAATCAACCAAATGAGGATATGCGCGTGTGGTAGTCCGCGTTTTTGCCACTCTACTGAATACATCCAGCAGCGCGTCTCGCCGAACACGCGATACTTCACAATGAAATCCATCAGTGATTTTAATTTTTGTTTGAAGACTCTCGCGGTGACGTCATGGCGATCGATGGGTGATTGGCCAGGGAATAATTCTTGCCGAATTTCTATCCACTGTGGATTGCAAGTGAAAGTTATGAATAAATCTGCTGTACCGTAGTGTCGAACGTAGGTTATAGCATCCTGAGCATATTCATGCATATGGCGAGGACTTCCGACGTACGTTGCTGGGAGAATCGTCATCCGGCCGATATTGTGTGCGTTCCCGTCCACATTTATGGCATCTCGAAGGTGTATGTACTCTTCGGAACGCAGTTTTTTCTGGTTCAATCTAATGAATGTCAATCTTTCTGTTTCTATTTTTACATACATATCGACAGCATATTGGTGGAAAAGACGACGACATTTCAATATGTGATTGTCCTCATTTTCACGAACCATCAGTCGAAATGCATAATAGTTCATTGAACTTACTTTTTTGTTTGTTTCAGCGCCTGTACATTAATTTTCGCGTCAATAAAATTAATTGATCTTATAATAGAAAAAATATAGATTTGATATTCACCTGTAAGCGGATTTATCATTTTGATCGAGAAATGATAACCGTCTTCACCTTGCCAAAATATGATTGGATATTGTAACGCATCATATGATCGGTGAGTTTCGTACACACGCTGCTGCTGATTATTTCGTCGATGTAGAACGATATCACGTGATTCCAAATTTTCACCAACGACGACAATGGCGACATCATCAATTGTTGGTGCATTGAAACGTCTTGCGTGTTCTCCCGTAGGAGTCTTATCGGCTCTGATAACAATTTTGTGATTATCAGAGGGCATGCGGTCTAGTGCGGTTTTGAACAATGCAATCAATTGATTGTGTTGATGGAAAAAAGTTTGCAGTTGCTCAACAATTGGTCTTTTTACCGAACTGTTGTATGCACAACGCTGTTCTACTTCTTGTGGAGCATTGCCCATGAAGTAAATCTGCAGAAATTTATAGTCAGCACCCGGAACTGGCAAAAGCGAACCTGCTCGATGATATATTTGACCTTGAATCTGTAATGTTTAATTTACATAAGAAAACAAAATAAAATGCTGTAAGTGGTGAAATTACCTTGAAAGTAGGCATGAAATTATCCCGAATCACATTTGTTGCGCCAAATGAAGTCATTTGGAAACAATTGTTGTAGTTCTGGATTTGTGTTAGGAAATGCTTGGAATGAGCTCCTGTTCCAGAAACCAATGAGAGCAATGGCTCTGGTGGTGGAATCAACGGTGTCAATTTCACTTTGCCACTTGCGCAACACAATCCAGGAGTTTCATTTTTATATTTCAATGCCTTACAATGTGGGCACACAACGCTCATCGAACCAATAGCAACGGAATGGTCTGCACTGTAATCGACTGTCCTGTTGTAATGAAATGCAGCTCGATGAGTATTTAACGCAACATTTGTTTCTCTTCTTGCACGTACATTTGAATTAATTATCACTCGGTTGGATTCTATAGAACGATTGTGTCTCATTCGATGCATATCTACTTCGTTTGCATATTCTCTTTCTTCTTGTGTACGTGCAGAACGTGTTTGTGATAATCGATTTCGTTCAATTTCATTTCGCTCTTCGAGTTGTTCCGCAGTTTGATTAGATCGAAAATACGCTTGATTTGAAGCATTGCGAGTTCTGCGACCTAAATTGCTCCTTCTTATTGGCGGCATTACAATGCGATAGAATTTATTGACTTTGCTCTTACCTTTTAACCGTTTATAACTTCAAAACCCACAGTCTATAGTAGGTTAATCTATAAATTTGTTTGAGGTAACACGATTTAACTTATTTCAATTAATGAATTGATTGCAATGTACTTACAATGGAATCTTAATTCAAAAAAAAACTTATCACCGTTAGTTAACTTTTTTAGAAACACTTTAAACTTTTTTTAATTCACAATTAACAATTGCACTTATTTTATTTTTCGTCCACCGATTAATTTGATCAACAATTTGACAATAAGCAGTCAATCAACATTTGCACATTTACCAAAATAAATTGGAATGTAAATAAAAAAGTAACGGTATTTTCGGACAAATCGCGAAACAATACAAAAGTAATAACAAATGAGTTATTTACAACATAAGAATATCCCAGCAAAAACTTTACTTACAAATAAGCCGAAAAATAAGGAGAATTTGACAAATCGGTGCAGCCGTTTTCCGATTTTAGATAAATCGAAAAAAGTGGGCGTAAAAGTGGGCGTGGTAAATTTTTCTTTCAGTAAAAACTTAAATTAGATTACTACGATCATTTAAATAAAAGATTAGCCATATCGGTGCAGCCGTTTTCCGATTTTAGATAAATGGAAAAAAGTGGGCGTAAAAGTGGGCGTGGTAAATTTTTCTTTCAGTAAAAACTTAAATTAGATTACTACGATCATTTAAATAAAAGATGAGCCATATCGGTGCAGCCGTTTTCCGATTTTAGATAAATGGAAAAAAGTGGGCGTAAAAGTGGGCGTGGTCAATTTTTCTTTCCGTAAAAACCTAAGTTGGACTATGACGAACATTTCAGTAAAAAAATTGTCCAAATCGGTCTAGCCGTTCTCAACTGATGCAATTACCAACGAACGACAATTGATTTTTATTTATATAGATATGTATGTTAATAATTTTCCGATCTCAGTCCTTATGTACCTTATGTTCAAAATGACATATAAGTTATTAAATCCTGTAAATCCCGAATTTTTAAGTCATACACCCAATAGTAGTGCAATTGTTATCAGAATGAAAAACTGTTAATGTCGGCTATTGTACAAAAGTTTTCTGAGAACAAGAAATAGTTATTTTTATAATTTAAAAATACATATTTATGGAATAACGTTAACGGTATTTGCAGTTATTTCGGTAATACTTTTTTAACAGTAACGATAGAAATGATATTCTCCCAGCAAAAACTTGCAATTATACAACAGCCTACATTTCAATGACTACTTCATACCGAATACATTACTTAGAAGTACACGTATAAAGACTTATTTATTATCTGTTATATAACTGCTATCTTTTAGTCATTTTCAAGAGCACATTCTAATAACGACTTATGTGAGACCTGTCAATGAGCTATTTAAGTCATTACTTGTTACTAGTTTTAGTGATATTAAAGTAATTACATATTATAAGCGGTGGTGGTAAGTTCTTGACTCCAATGACTTCAACGTGTTAAAATAATGAATTGAAATGCTGTTTTCTAAGTAGTGACGTGCCAGAATTATCATTTTAGCTCATTACTTGGCTATACAAATTTTTACTGGGCTGTAAAACGATGTTAAGCATTTTTTCAATTTAAAAAAACTTACCTAGTAGAATGTAGATTGAAAAATATGTAGAAAACTCTTACCTGTAAAGAAAGAACAAATGTTTGTGGTTGAAAATCTTGAAAATAATGTATTCGAAACAAAAAGCAGATTTAAATAAAACAGAAACAAGTTCAGAAGATTAGATTACAATATTATTTAAAAAGTTTTTAATCCCAGGAATACAAATTTTTATTTTTCAAAGTTTTTTTTTTAATCTTGAAGGGGGTTCTGCCTACCGGAAAAACTTATATCGGAAAAAAAAGTGGTATAGTCCCGGCGTTTCGCAGAATCCCCGCAGGTCACTGACCCCTACCATTTGTCGCATAGTGTTATCATTAAGCATAACAATAATTATTTAAATCCTATAGCTAAAATTAAAACTTAAACACCCCTAGAGGGGTGGTACATCGGCTCTACGAAACTTTGATCTGGTTTGGTTCCGTGCAAGAAGTCGAGCTAGCGGATTCGGGTAGGATTGTAGTTTCAGTATATCTTTAAAAAAAAGTTAAAAGCGATATGCATTTCACTCTACGCAAGGGGACATTTTGTTTTATCTTCTGCAAGATTACAAATTACAAAGAGTTGCAATTTTATTTTTCATTGAGTGTATAAAGGCTACTTTAACAGTAACATTTTCGACTACTTGCAGTCATCATGGCTAGATAAAACTACTAAAATATTATGTATGATGTATGAGAGTACATACTTACCTAGCTATTGATTGCCTGGTGTATGTACCATCAGCAATTTATTAAAATTGCGATTACATCGGGTGAAAGATAATATTTGTTTGTTGCTATTGAGTTTTATCATTGTATGATTTTAAAATGTTACTTTTATCGATTTCTTATTTCGAAAGCATCTCAATAACTCTGCAGGCCATATCGACTTTATTTTTTTATTATTTTTTATTACGATTTTATTTCATTTCTCATTTCAATTGTCCTACCTTTGCAACCTCCTGCTCCACCCTAATATTTCTTTTTTTTTTTTTTTTTTTTGCAACAAAAACTACATGGTTTTATTGGTTTATTAGAAAAATCCGTTACTATTTCTGTTCAGTTGTTTAGTTTAGTTTGTCTTTCTTTCTTGATCAATGATCATTTTTATGCGGGTCAATTGTTGGTTGTTTTGGGTTGGTGATGATGGCGATGGCGATGGTGTTGCTGTAGTTCGATGTTTGTTGTTATTGTAGTTGCCATTAGTAAAGCACACTCACTATGCATCATGCATGCAGCATGAAATCGTAGCAAATCAAAATAATTTTTTATTTTTTTTTATCTTATAATTAATTTTATATTATCAATATGGGTTGGTAGACAGACGAATGTTATTTTTTGTTGTTAACAAACAAAAAATCTTAGATTATGATGGTTGTTGTTGGAAAGGATTTGTTTTAATTTTGAATGAGATTGATTAAGGCGAATGGGTGGGTCAGGTTGCGGCTGTAGTAGGTGTTGCGGATATATAAATGGAATTTATTTAGTTTTTGTACCAGGCAATATGAAAATATACTTGATTACAAATTTTATTAATAACATTAAAACCAGTAGTAAAATATGTTTGACCTTTTCGAAATTTTAGTGTTTTACAAATAAGCGTACCCACATTTTTCAACAAATAATTAACGTATGCGGTTGATAATTGCAAGACAAAATTTGACGCTGGCCAAAGAAAAAAAATATTTGAGCAAAAACTTTTTCAGGACTCATTTTGAATTACGTTATGTTTTGTCATAATACTTTATGAAACTATGTATTTGAAAATCTGGCTTTTAATTATTTCAAAATATTAATTAAAGAACTACCTTCAATTTTTCCGATAACACTAGTTTACAAGGTTTTTGTTAATGAAAATACTAAAAATAAGATTAAAATTGGAACAATAAATTTAAAATGAACAGTGTTTTTTGTGTTTTTATAAATTATAATCTTCTGGCATATGCTGGTCCAATAAACCCTGACAATTCAGTTCAAATCCGGCTCAGTGGGGTCGATCGGAAGAAAAGTGGTAATAAACCTGTGTTATCTAAACTACTAGTTCGATTGCAAAATGATATTGAAACAAATCATACAGGAGAACATAAGCTTTCAGAAAATTAAATTAGGCTTATCCTATTAAGGACTGGGATCGTAAAATTCTTAACACACGTTTTTCATTAAAACTTTTAACCCAAGAATTATTTGATTTACCTGACATGCTTCAGTTATTATGTTTAATGTCAACTACGTTCATTTGTTGTTAATCTGATTAAAATGAGTGACCAGAAAAAAGTGTGTACTAAAATTATTAAATATTTTCAACAAAACCCAACTTGGTCCTACAAAAGGTGGGCCAAACAATCAAAGGTCTGCTATCAAACTGTTTCCAATGTTATTAAACAGTACCGGGAAAACTTGTCCGTTGATAGAAAACCTGGTTCAGGTAGAAGGTTTGGTCCAGGTATGATGTTTCTAAAGCCAAAAAAATAGAAAGCATTTTCAAAAGAGCTCCGGTAGGAAAGCAGCCCGGTTAGGTCAGTGCTCGGACTATTTGGAACGAAAAGGTAAAGCCAATGAAGGTTTAAAAGCATACAAGACGCAAAAAGTTCCTGAAAGGAACTCTGAAAAAAATTTAGAGGCCAAAAACAGAGCACGGAAATTGAAGTCAAATTTTATACAAAAAATATACCCTATAGACGAAATGCTTCTGGGTCAATTTTTTTATGTTGCAGATGCTCGAGGGAATGTTGAAGAAAAATTTAGGACCCCAAAAGCAGACAAAATTTCCCAAAAAAATCTTGGTATGGCAAGCGATATGCAGTTACGACAAAAAACCAAACATTTGTTACAAAGGGCTCTATAAGTACCGAAATTTACATAAAGGAATGTTTACAAAAAGGGATGTTTCCATTCATAAGACTTCTTAATGTGTCCACTTATTTTTGATCTGATTTGGCATGTGTCACTATGGTAAGCAAGGTCTTGATTGGTACAAGAACAGTAATGTGGTATTTGTACCAAGAGAAGCAAATACTCCAAACTGCCCGGAGCTAAGGCCAGTGGAGAGATATTGGGCTCTTGTTAAAAGAGAATTGATGAGCACAAAAAAGGTGTCCAAAAGTGTGGTAGATTTTAAACGGAGATGGACAACCTGTTCGAACAAAGTGCCAGAATGCACTATAAAAATGTTAATGGAAGGGTTTCCGAAAAAGGTTCAAAATTTCATCATTAGCGATTAAAACTATAAAAATATTTTTTTTTTTTTTTTGTAAATTATAATAATTTCAATCAAATAAAAAAAAAAAATAAAACTGTAAGTTTGGTGGTTTCGTTTTTATTAACATATATGTATGTTAAGAATTTTTCGATCTCACTCCTTAGTTCGATCGACAGCTATATTTTTGAACATTCAATTTAAATACAAATTAAATTTGGGTAGTTTCACTTTGAATTGAATTTTTCATAACTTCTCACGGAGAAGGTTCAGTAGATTAATAAAATTGTGATAATTTTCAAACTACTGGAAAATTTATAATGAACGTCACCTAACGTGCGTCACAAAATGTTCTTGGCTTTTTATGAAAATAGCAAATTTCGCAATGAGAGTAAGCTGAAAGTAACAATAATTGTTCTCTACACACGTACTTGTGATATGTGAATTCAACATACTTGCGAGAGAATTTAACACATCAGAATTCTTGAAATTTTAACTTCGATTTACCGACTAAATATAGACCGAACCGCTTTTTTACACTTCCACACAATTTTTGTCAATTTTTTTTAATACTTGCAGGACACTTTTATTTCTGAAACACTTTTATTTTGCTCAAATGAACAAATTTATTTTTTTATTTATTTTTGACACTTATATTTATATTGCAAATAGAAGAAAATTTAAATAAATTAAAATGTAAACATTTTTATAGAACTCTGTGTGTCTGGTGAAAATAAAAAAGGCACCAATACAACCTCAAAACTATGTACTAATACATTCTCACGACTTAGGTATTTGACAACAGACTTAAGTTTTTTTTCCTCTCAGTAACGCATCTATGGATATATTATTCTATGGTTGGAGGTATCTTATTTGAAAAACCAAAAAATTTTCATATTTAAATATGAAAACTTGTACAGGATTTATCCATATCGGGAATTCTTCCGGCTCTGTTGCTATTTAAAATCGACACAATCGGCCCACAAATGGCTAAGAAAGATATAAGGAAAAAACAAGAACAACCTAGATTTTTACCTATTTTTGATCTATATCTGGATTAATAAGTCATTAATATAGACAATATGGATATCCAATAATAGATATTTTAAAGACGGCGTATATAAGGCCAAAGTACATCGGAATAACAATTGGTCAAATTCGGGAAAAATATTTTTTACCACGAATTTTTTTTTTCACCAAAAAAAATTTTTGTTATAAAATTTTTTTCACAAATAAATTCAATTTTTTTAACAAATTAATACAATAATTTTGAAAAAATAAATTAAAAAAAAATTTTTTGCCCTAAAATATTTTTCGCTAATAAATTAAAAGTTTTAAAAAATTTTGAAATTTTTTAAAAATATTTTTTATAATTATAATTAATATAATATATTTGGTGAAGGGTATATACGATTCGGCATCCGAATATAGCTCGGTTACTTGTTTTTCAGCTACTCTTTTTTTTGCAAAATCTATTTCACTCTATAGGCGTAAAAATGTAACGTACTATGACATGTGATTGCCCATATATCAGATAAAATAACGTCCAACAATATGAATGAATCATCAAACTATTATAAATGAATGTTCAATATTCATATTTACTATAAATTCACATCGCTATTTAACAAAATCATTTCTACCGATTTCTTTCATGTTATTTCAAATATTACTAAATCTCATAAATTTTGTGATTACAAGCTAACAATCAATTTTTAATTATAGAAAAACTATAAAATCCTAATCTCTTTCTTAATTATATCTAAACCAATGGATGTAAGTATATAGTTTTTTAAAAAGTACTACTAACACATTTTCACCCATTAAAGCACATAATTGGTAAAAACAAAAAGGGGGGAAAAAAGAAACACTAAATGCAACATTTACTGCCTCTACCACAACTACTTAAAACTCCAGTCAATTAATAAACTGAAACATACTTGGTTGCAACAAGCAAATCAAAATCATCTTAATATTAATATTCATTAAATTTAATTGAACATCGATAAAACTATAGAAAATGTTACAAACAAAAAAAAAAAAAAAAATAGCACACACAGATTCAAGTGGTGATTGAATGAGATTGAATGGTCATACTCCATTACATTGCACTGTTTAACTCTCTTACTTGCACCCAAAGAGGGAAGGAAACACTTCCAATACACAATTTACAATCAATTAAATTAAATTAATTAAATGAAGTAGAAAGAAAAAAAAAAAAACGGAGTCTTTAAATAGAAAATAATAATAAAAACGATTTAGGTTGCCATACAAATACTTAATGCGAGAAGAGATTGTGGCCGTAATTATTCTACGTAGCTGTATAAGTATTCGAAGGCACAAAGGTAAACTAACTGCCTGCTGTTGAATGCATTAAATATTGGAAATTTATTCCAATCGTATCTCATGTTTACAATACAGTAGTGAGCAAAATAAACCCAGTAAAATTATAAACTTAAGATTTTTGCACCAAACTGTATTTACAACAAGTGCCGCTGATGCATATAGCAGTGATGGTTTCTTTTCAATAACGAACACAAAACTGTTTACAAAATTTAGTGCCACTCGGGGAAAATAATGTAAGGTATCCCTACAAGAAATGCAGAGTTTTAGAAAAAAAGTTGTGAATAAAATTTAAAATGGAAAATTTTCAAAAAAGCTGTTGGAAAAATCTAAGCATACAGAATAGAATGTATAAATAAACAAAGTAGTTTTGATAAAGAGATATGTTTATTACTTATCCTTTCACATATTAAATAAATATTTCAAGACGGAGATGTCTTTGTTAGCATTACTTATCACGCGCACTTTCAAATGTTAGGCTTAAATAACATTTTACTTCAATGCAACTACAATGCTACTATATAAAAACTATAATAGGGACCAAATTAATGTTTTACTTTAAAGTCGTTACGTGTTAACTATAATAACCAGTTCAAGTTTTTCACTCAAAAAGCTTGAAAAGTAAGCTTTTGCATATTTTACAAGATTTTAGAAAAAAATGCATTTTTGCTGAACCGTGCATAAATATGCATATCAATGTCAACTATATTTACTTTACAGAAAATATTGCTCTTGAGTTTCTTACCCACGACCTGAATATTAGTATAACATCTCCAACTTATATAAATATATTTTGGGTTCTTATGGAACTTAGAGACGATCTAGCTATGTCTGTCTTGGAAGAAAAACATAATTTTTGTCATGAAATTTTTTTTAAACAATTTTTGTTTACATTTTATTTTTTGATAATTTAATTTTGGAAAGTGGAAAAACAATTTATTGTTCTTTTGTAAAACAATGTTTATTAGGATAAAATTAATTTAAACTCTAATTTTTGATTTTTCCTGTGCATATCCTTTCTTTTTCTGCAAATTTTCTGCGTGTTTTGAGCTTAAGGAGTGAGATCCTTAAATTCCTAACACACGTTTTTCATTAAAACATTTAAACCAAGTATTATTTGATTTTTTTTTATCAAGTTACGTTTGTAAAACATGTCAGCTATTATGTTTAATGTCAATTATATTCATTTGTTGTTAATCTGATTAAAATGAGTGACCAGAAAAAAGTGAGTACTAAAATTATTAAATATTTTCAACAAAACCCAACTTGGTCCAACAAAAAGTTGGCCAAGCATTCAGAGGTCTGCCGTCAAACTGTTTCCAACGTTATTAAACAGTACCGGGAGAACTTGTCCGTTGATAGAAAATCTGGTTCATGTAGAAGTTATGGTCGACATGATGTTTCTAAAGCCAAACGAATAGAATGCATTTTCAAAAGAGCTCCCAACTCATCCGGTAGGAAAGCAGCCCAGCTCAGTGCTCGGACTATTTGCTACGAAAAGTTAAAGCCAATGCAGGTTTAAAAACATACAAGGCTCAAAAAGTTCCTCACAGGAACGCTGCTAAAAATTTAGAGGCCAAAGACAGAGCACGAAAATTGAAGTCAAATTTTATACAAAAAATATACCTGCTGCATAATGGATGACGAAACGTATGTTCTGGAAAATTTTTCGCAACTTATTGGTCAATAATTTGAAGAAATGTTTAGGACCCAAAAGCGGACAAAATTTCCCAAAAAGTTCTTGGTATGCCAAGCGATATGCAGTTGCTGCAAAAGAAGCCAATCATTTGTTAAAACGGGCTCTATAAATACCGAAATTTACATCAAGGAATGTTTATAAAAAAGGCTGCTTCCATTCATAAGACTTCATAATGCGTCCACTTATTTTTGGCCTGACTTGACATCCTGTCACAATGGTAAGAAAGGTCTTGAGTGGTAAAAGACCAATAATGTGGTATTTGTACCAAGAGAGGCAAATCCTCCAAACTGCCCGGAGCTAAGGCCGGTGGAAAGATATTGGGCTCTTATTAAAAGAGAATTGAAGAGCACAAAAAAGGTGTCCAAAAGTGTGGTAGATTTTAAACGGAGATGGACAACCTGTTCGAACAAAGTGACAGAAATCACTATGAAAACCATAATGGAAGGGTTTCCGAAAAAGGTTCAAATGTCATTACTATTGATTACAACTATAAAAATGTTTTTTTTTTTTTTTTTGGAAATTATAATAATAATTTCAATCGAATAAAAAAAAATCAAAACTGTAGGTTTAGTGCTTTCATTTTTATTAACATATATGTTTGTTAAGAATTTGTCGATCTCAGTCCTTACAACAAAGTCTGCTGCTTTATTACACACGTCTTTAATACGGTTGAGATCTTAGGCAGTAGCGGGCAATCAGTTAAGAAGACATAATTTGTTTTATTGTTTTGATATTCATATTCTACGATTTACGTTGATGCTTAATTTCTCTCTTACTTTTTTGAGTTTTTACAAATAAAAACTTAAATTAACGTCAAAATTTGTATACGTTTGTCTTCTAAAAACAATAGAATTTTCATGAAAACAAAAACAAATTTATCACTTGGCGCCGGGATTTAGAAAATAGTGCCCTAAGTACATATCAATCCAGAACTTTTTAAACCCACATTATTTCTATCAATTTCAGAAATGTGTATCCTTCCCATAGACCCATAATTCTTTAAAACGTGAGTTTTAAAGAATTATGGGTTAAAGCCTAATTAAAATATATATGCTTTATTTATTTCCTTCTCAACGTGCATATCAGCTGCTACGAAAAATACTGCGACGTCTAAATAGGGAATCTTTTATTACAGTTATTCTCCATAAAGCTTCTAATGAAAGTTCCTTCTGAGGATGAGGAAGCCACTTAATATCATCAGGATTCAAAAATTCCCTACTGAAAATTACATAAGAAACATTTTCTAATGGATTTTTTTTCCTACACATAAAAGTTGCCGTGTTTTTTGGTAAAATGTGTCCAAAAATGTATGCAAGATTTGCAGATGTGTTGCCAACCAAAAAATAAATGAAGCAGTTTGATTGGTGACAGTTTACAGTTATTAAAAATGGAGCATTACACAAGAGAACAACGCGTATTCATTGTTGAACAATATTTCAAGAAAAATGAAAGTTTGGCGGCCACAGCTCAAGCAAAATCAGCGTAAGCGATGAAGCAGCACATTTCCATTATGGTGGCTTTGTGATTCTCGACAAACAAATGCATTCACAACGAGTTACTGGTTGTACTGATTTTAGGCTGGAGTCATCAATAGACCATGCCTAATCGAAAATGAGGCTGTGCTTCACATCGCGACATTATAGCAATGTTCTTTCTGACAATATTGATGTGGATTACATGTCGCGACATGTTTGTGCACATGCCATACTACATAAGATATTTCCTAGTCGTGTACTCATTCGATGATCTAAATTATACCACTCTAAGATCGTGTAAAATTTAACATTGGATCATCGAAATGCAGTCACATTTATAGAAAAAGGTCATGAAACATTTCATTCCATTTCTGTAAGTTTGAAAAATTCACGAAGATAGGGATTTTAAAAACACTTGACTCTCCAAGAACATATAAATACGATATGAAGACCTTTGCCAAAGTTGGGTAGATATTATCGTATTGTGGCTTAGGAGCAATTCCCCTCCACATATCGCATGAGTTCTATGGGTGGATATAACGATTAGTGCGTGTATGATGCTTCCACTATTAAATGTTTAAATTTATTCCATGATCATCATTATGTTTTGCTGCATGGATTTTGTATGCAGGTACTTGCGAATAAATAAATGTGTAAGATTGTATCTATATAAATATATAAATGTCTTTGTAAGTTTGTTTGTTTGAGCATCACGCCTAAACGGCTGAACCGATTTTATTGAAATTTGGAACGTAGATAGATCCTTACTTGGAAGCGTCAATAGGCTATAAATTTGTTCAATACTTGGACCAGAAAGGGATAAAAAGGGGGGAAAACGGGTAAAATTGGTACCTTTAGTTTTTAAGCAATAATTACTAAACGGGTGAACCGATTTTTACATCGACAGGGGTAGCGAAGCGCACCGGGTCAAGCTAGTTTAGTTATATATGATGGGATGCGTTTATTATTATATTGGAGCTTTTATAGTGGGCTTGTTTCCATTATGTATTACTGCTGTTGCAGTTGCTGGCAACTAAATACAGATTGCTGTTTGTTTGTTTGGTTGGTTAGTGTTGTAAGTGCAAGGTGTTACAAATGATCAAGTATTTTTACACATACAAACGTTGTAATTGTGGCTACGTATTAATGTTTTTTCCTGCAATAATGTACTCGTAACTGGTAATGTTTTTTTTGTTGTTTTTGTTTAAAAATAAAGTGTTTCTCTTTATTCTGTATCTTCACTTGTGAGTATTTATTTCTGTGAATTGTTTAGAACATTATAACAAAATCGTTAAATGCTCGTCATTTTCAATATTTCAAAACCCTACTTCTGATTCTTATTGCTATGCTGTTAAGGTGATATAATAAGAATATGTATATACGAAATGAACGTTTCTTTAGCTTGCCTCATTAATATTGCTGATCACATATTGTATACAAGTAGTGCGTTGTGGTGCTTGTTGTCTTAAATAATTTTTTCTTTCTTACTTTCTGTTATTTTCTAGGTATGATTTCTGTTCTCAACGTACATACATACTTATATACATTCACGAGTACAATCTTCTTTCAATAGATATTATTACCTTGTATTTTATATTTTATTAATGGTTTTACAGAGGGACGTGTATTGTATGAGTTTCTGAGCCGTTTTTTTTTTGAGCACAAAGAAAAGTAAAAGAAAAAATCAATTGCATTGATTGTGGTTTTTTTATCACCATTTTGTATGAGGTGTTGCATGTGTTCTTTATTAATTCTTTAGGTTTTTTATTATTATTTTTGTTTTCTCTCCCAACTATTACTTTCCAAATCAACATTCAATTGAAAAGTAAATTGAATTCGTTTCTGGGGTTTTGTTACTCACGCACGAGTCTTGGATTTAAAATAGGAAAAAATAAAAATAAATAAAAAATAAAATTAGAAAGGTGTTAATAAAAAATAAAAAAAATCAGCTTTTAATTAAGAAGTTTAAATACATGTAAGCTTTTTACTGTTGCTTAGAATAATTTTAATTAATTGAACAACTCGTTACTGTTATACACTTAAATAAAAGTACACTGTGGCTTCAGAGGTTTTATTTATACTTTTCAAACGATCTAGTAAAGGATATTGATCTGGTAGTAGATATATTTTGATAGATATTTAGATTGGCATTGAAAATATGTTGAGTGCATCAAAATTCGATTAATAACATTAAATGTGTGTGTAATAGAGGAAAAACTAAAATGTAAATTCAAAGTTCAACTATTAACATACATTTGTTTAAACAATTAATGTAGTTGTTTGAAATTATAGAATGCTTTCCTGATAAATTATAGATTGACAAATAATATACATAAAGAGTGAAATCGAAAAATTCTTAAAATACATATATGTTAATAAAAATTAAACCACTAAACTTACAGTTTTGATTTTTTTATTTGATTAAAATTATTACTACAATTTACAAAAAAAAAAAAATATTTTTATAGTTCTAATCATTAATGATGAAATTTTGAACCTTTTTCGAAAACCCTTCCATTATGGTTTTTATAGTGCTTTCTGTCACTTTGCTCGAACAGGTTGTCCATCTCCGTTTGAAATCTACCACACTTTTGGACACCTTTTTTGTGCTCTTCAATTCTCTTTTAACAAGAGTCCAATATCTCTCCAATGGACTTAGCTCCTGGCAGTTTGGAGGATTTGCCTCTCTTGGTACAAATACCACATTATTGTTCTTTTACCACTCAAGGGCTTGTTTACCATAGTGACAGGGTGCCAAATCAGGCCAAAAAATAAGTGGACACACTAAGAAGTCTTATGAATGGAAGCAGCCTTTTTTGTAAACATTCCTTTATGCAAATTTCGGTATTTATAGAGCTCGTTGTAACAAATGATTGGCTTCTTTTGCCGCAACTGCATATTGCTTGCCACATACCAAGAACTTTTTAGGAAATTTTGTCTGCTTTTGGGTCCTAAACTTTTCTTCAACATTCCCTAGAGCATCAGCAACATACAATTTTTGACCAGGAAGTTGCGAAAAGTCTGCCAGAACATACGTTTCGTCATCCATTATGCAGCAGAAGCATTTTGTTTATAAAATTTGACTTCAATTTCTGTGCTCTGTTTTTGGCCTCAACATTTTTAGCAGCGTTCCTGTCAGGAACTTTTTGAGCCTTGTATGTTTTTAAACCTGCATTAGCTTTAACTTTTCGTACCAAATAGTACGAGCACTGAGCTAACCGGGCTGCTTTCCTACCGGATGTGTTGGGAGCTCTTTTGAAAATGCTTTCCATTTTTTTGGCTTAATAAACATCATGTGAACCATTCCTTCTACCTGAACCAGGTTTTCTATCAACGGACAAGTTCTCCTGGTACTGTTGAATAACATTGGAAACAATTTGACGGCAGACCTTTGATTGTTTGGCCAACTTTTTGTAGGACCAAGTTGGGTTTTGTTGAAAATATTTAATAATTTCAGTACGAACTTTTTTCTGGTCATTCATTTTAATCAGATTAACAACAAATGAACATAACTGACACTAAACATAATCAACCCTATCGTGAAAAACATGTGAAATTTATGTTCCCATGAAATATCCATTTCCCTCGAAGGGAAAATTGCTATCGTGCAATTCCCATGAACTTTTCATTCACAATAGTTGATTTTGTTCGTAACAGCTGTTTATTGTTTACAAAATTGCATCTAAAAATTTCATAACATGGGGAATTTTTTCACGTGAACAAAATTCATGAACGAAAAATGGGAAAAGGGAACACATTTCATGTGAAATATTGACTCGTGATAGGGGTGAATAACTGACATGCTTTACAAAGGTAACTGATCAAAAAAAATCAAATAATACTTGGGTTAAAAGTTTTAATGAAAAACGTGTGTTAAGAATTTTATGAACTCACTCTCTTTATTCGATCTACACAATTTTTCTTCGTTCAAGCTCTGAAGCCATTTTCCATAAAAATTATAATAGAATTAAATATTAAATATCTGTTCATTGACATAAGAAAAATCAAATAGTTTTGAACATAACTAAGATTAAAAATGTTCAATGTCTTTCCAGAGACCGTAGTTGTGGACAGTTGGTTGGATTTGCCTCCCGTGGTACAAAATTGACATTATTGTTCGAATACCACTCAAGGGCTTTTCATAGTGGCATGATGATAAATCGGTCCAGATATATAAAGGCACTCCGTGGTATTTTAAGAAAGGTAAAAACCATTTTTGTAGACACTCCGTAATATATATTTCTGTGTTTATCGTGGCTGATGTCACAAATGATTGGCTTCTTTTGCCACAACTGGAAATGGCTTGCCACACAAGAAACTTCTTGGGGAATTATGTGTGTTTTTTGTCCGCTATTGTTCTTGAACTCGTAAGTTGCGCAATTAAATTTAGTGTTCACACATAGGCACTCAATTTAGTTTACTCAATTAGCATTTGGCCACAAGACGTTCTTCACTACCCTCACCCTACGCCAGTCTCTTCCTCTTCAATTTGAGAAATATATACTTGAGATTATTTAACTAAATTTGTTTAGAAAATTAAATAAACTTAAAAACAACTTCGCCGGACATTTTTTTTTAATTTTTCATTTGTTTGTTCACTTTTTTGACATTCGGCTTGCCATTGTACAGCATTTTGTCTTCTCACTGAACATACTTCTCAGTAAACATACTTGCATTTCGAATTTTACGCAATTTATCATACAAGAACGCAATTTATTAATTGAGTTCTTGTATGATAAATTGAGCTCAATTAAGGTCTTGATTCTGTAAATATTCTTAATTGCGCAATTAAGGAGCATGTCTGAACATAGTATTATACTTAATGCCTTTGGAAACAGTGTGACGATGAATCTTCAGATATTTTACAGTAAACATGTATATGTTTGTGACAACCATTTATATGATGAATAATTTTATCATAACATGTTGTTCTCAGATTATGATATCCATAAGCCGAGAGCAACATAATATGGTAAGTCCTTCATCATATAAATGGTTGTCACAAACATATACTTGTTTACTGTAACTATATATTTGGTTTATACAATCATGTGAATCGTAAATTAACCATATTATGGTTACCACAATCATATATATAGTTACTGTGATTATAATATTGTTAAAAAATTTGAAATGGTTAAAGTAAACCTGTACAAATGTTGAAATGGTTACAATAACAATGCACAACTATATTTTTTTTCTGCGTGTAGATTTGATGCATTATGGCTACCTAAGTACAAAAATTGTAAAATTGTTTAATTCCGGATAGATTTGAAAATAATCCATCGATTTTTAAGATCAATATATCATTTTGTACCTATTACATGTGGCTTTGCGATAAAGTCATAAATCTGAACAATTTCTGCCGTTTTCGATTTTTCATGATTTTTTTAAAACAAAAAATATATTTTTCGCTTCAATTTCTTATTATAACTCCGAAGCTACTGAGCCGATTGAAACTCAATATATATGTGAAAATTTGTACATAGCATGGGGAAAATGTTTTCAAAATTCAATCAATCGAAAGAAGAACATTAACTACTCAATTTTATGTATATCAAACAAAAAACTAAAATTTTGTGAAAATGATCAAATTCACTTAATTGTAAATAAATTCGAAAAGAATCAATCGATTTTTATGATCGATATCTCAGTTTGTTGCTCTTAAATGTGGCTTTGCGATAAAGCAATAAACCTGAACAATTTCCGCCGTTTTCTATTTTTCATGATTTTTGTAAAACAACAAATAATAGCTATTTTCACATAAAAAATATATTTTTTGCTTCAATTTGTTATTATAACTCCGAAACTGCTGAGCCGATTGAAACGCAATATATAAACGGATTAAGGTTTATAAAAATCTCTACTTTTCTAAGTGTACTTTAATAATATTGGACTGACCCTTTTAGAGATATCATTAATTATGTGGAGAAACGTCTAACAAAATTCAATTTTTTTTTTTTTTACTTAAAATTTTTTTTATAAAAAATTCTCCATAGAATTTAAAATTTGGACCGTATTTGTGTTTGATTTTGTTGACCTGTGTTATCAAAATTTTCTGCTACCAGCTACTTTTTTCAAATGATCTTTACAAAGCTCAATGTAATGAACTCATTTTACATTGTTAAAACCCTTATAAATACTTACCTACTTTCTATTTTTATAATTTGTAATACATAATTACTATAATTGTATATAAATACTATTTCTAAAAAAAAAATCGAAGCGATAAAATTTGTAAAACTCATATCATTCAATAAATCTAAGCAGAGTTTCTACAAAATGATATTGATCATTACTATTAAAGCATCAATAAGCAGTTACACTTGAAACATGAGAGAAATACATAATATTAATGAACTTTGATCTGGCATAATTGTGCCGACATTTATAACCAAATACGTTGCTCTTAACTATGTACATCTTGGCAATATAATAATTGTAATAAGTATTAAAAACTCATGCAAACAACATCTAAATACAACATACATATATTCTAAAGGAAATTTAAGACAATCACCGGGAATTGCAACATTATAAAACAACAACGAACGCGTACGATTATTTAGATACACTTAAGAATTATCAAATACATAATCGTAACTACATACATAAGTACATACATATGTATGTATGTATATGAAAACTAAGAGAAATCAGTTTGTATGTACTTAAGTAAGACTAGCTTGTACTTATAGCTCTTTTTAACTTGATGGGGTTTTTTTTTATATAAAATAATCATTGTTATGAAACTATTTTTATTACTAAATAGAAAAAGATTTATTACCACCATGCTACTGCCAAAATAAAAACTTAAATAGACACTGACTCTTACAATTGAACGAACAAACGCCTTAAATGTATTTGAAAAGTGTTTTATCCCAGCCAGCCATTATTATTGTTGCTATTTCCCCAGATACAACGCTCAGGATGCATGTTCAATAGATGTGGTTCGTACAAGCAAGTACTTACCTTACTTCAAAAGGTAAGACCAAAACAAGAAAATAAGGAGACCCTTCCTTTTAGTTATGTATTTCCTTAATAATATGACGCTCTAACTTACAATTGATAGGATGCCTGGCTAGCTGGCTGTATTGAAGCAGAAAGATATATACTATATATATATTTTTTTATAACTAAAATAAGTTTAAAGAAATTACACAAATCCAAGTATAGTGTGTCTATCTGTCTGTCTGTCCGTCTCAGTGTGTAATATTCAGCTTGTATTGTGATCATGCGCGCAACATTTAAAAAAGACAAAAGAATCAGAAATCACAATCGCAAAACACTAAGCACTTAAAATAGACCTTTATCATCATTGCAACAACATCATGTGGTTGGTACGAGCGCAAGGGTGCAGCCAGCCAGCCAGCACAGCACAGCCAGCAGCTTTGGGAAAATATAGTTTTTAATAAAAGCAACAACAAACTGGATAAAATAGGAGAATCGTAAGCAAACAAAAAAAAATATAAAAAAATACAACAACGCAGAAAAAAAGTTTAAAGAAATCCTAGAATGATAATAATAGAGTACAACCAACCAAACATAGCGTAAAAATGGAAAATCTCTGTTTAATATAAATAGTCGTTGTATTGGGAAGAACAAAACAAAGAACTTTTCCTTAAGCATATTTCTAGGATAATAAGGATGTTCACTTAAGGCTGAACAATACTGTATTCGATTCATTTTTAAACATAATTCGTAATGTTTTTTCAATTCTACATAAAGATAGAAATAACATCAATAGAACCACTTAAGGCTCGTTTACATTGTCCCACATGTAATATGATCTGTAAGAATTATTCGAATAATCGAGGAAAAATTATATATAATAAAAAATAAAAAATTATATACACAAACATCTGGAGAAAAATATTGGGTGTAAGACTTAAAAATGCGGTATTATTTAAAACTTTTAGATTTTATTTAAAAACATTTGTACAATATAAATTTAGTCAAAGTATTGGAAATTGTTAATTATGACTAGGGGGCGGATTTTCATGCATTTATTATTGGAAAATATGCGCCTAAAATATGCTTCAAAAAAATCAAAATATGACCTAAAAATTTTAAAAATATGCACTTATAAAATAATAAATATGGATCGCGCAATGTCAAATAAATACACAAAGTGTTCCCAGCAGTTACGATTCTTTAAGTTGTACCAGGAATTAAATTGTTAAAGTTTAAAAAAGTATAATTGTTCTTCTGGAAAACCGATGGATTTATTAATTATAATATCTTGGTATGACTACTTGTTAAAAGCCATAATCATATATCATGCGACATGCCTTTTAAAACCATCAATATTTTGATCGTGATGTAAAGTACGGGCCAACACCAACAACATGATATTTTTGACATTTAGTTTTTTGAAGTATTCGTAGAAGATACATTGGCTATTATTACAATGAATTCAATTTCGTTCGAAAATCGAATTAAAATAATTAAAATCCACTATGAAAATTGTGGTTCTGTTAAAGTTACATTTCGTAAAATTTGTGTTATATTAGGACAACATAATCGTCCTTCTGAGACCGATATTAAGAATTTGGTCGTTAAATTTGAGTCGACAGGCTCGATACAAAATGTGCCGACACCAACGCGTGTTCTTAATAGCGTTCTTACTACTTGCATCCCTTATAGACAGTAATTGCCACTAATGCCTGATCACTTGGCTGACTCCAATTTATATATTTTGGTCAATTGACACGTATGTGTTATTTGTAATGCAGAGAGAAGTCTATTGGTTACTTTATACACTCCAAGTAATTAAGCATAAAGACAATTGTCACTTAAGTGCCTCTAAGTAATCTATAGTGTAGTCACTTTAAACGTTAATTACATATGTACTTCATTTGACTAAAAGTTATCCAAAAGGGTCATGCACGCGTTAGAATAACTAGTCACGTAGCTAGTTATGTAACTAGTTGTCACCCTAAATGATAGGTAAGTTCACTAGTTCAGAACAGTCTCCTAAAACTACTGGGAAATGACTGTCAGGAGCGATAACTGTGTATGTGAAGTTACAAAATCTTTCGACAACGAAATCTCTTAACGTATGGTGAAAGAAATACGAACAAGTATAAAATTAACGAAAACAGTTGAAATAAAATTTATTAAAATTCAAATTGTAATTAATATTTAAGCTCACATACTAAAGTATATTTACAAAAAAAAATTAGCTCCTTCGCGATTTGCTTTTCTTATTTTTTTGGGAAGATTACTCATTGAAGCCTGAATTCCTTCTGTATTTATACTTTTCAGGTCCTTTTTTATTTTCAGAATTAGGGAATCAACATTTTTGGCTCTGTATCCTCTTTCATAAACTTTTCGTTTCAAATTAGCCCAAAAAGTTTCAATAGGTCGCAATTGTGGAACATTTGGAGGGTTCATTTCCTTTGGAACAAATTCAATTTTTTGATTTTTCAAGTTTTCTATTGTGGATTTCGCATAGTGAGAGGACGCCAAATCTGGCCAAAAAATAATTTTTTGTTTTTGATGATATTTTTCGATAAAATTTGTAAGTACTGGCACACATTTTTCATTGTAAACTTGGGCATTCACAGCTAATCCACCTTTAAAAAAAACAGGTTCACTGATACCACTTTCACTTATGGCTAACCATAACAAAACTTTTCCTGGGAACTTTGTCTTACGAATAAATTTAACTTTTTCGGTGGCGGCGTGACTAGAAGACTCAAAATAATGTTTTGGTTGCCATTCATTTCCTTCAACGGTAAAATATGTCTCGTCGTCCATTACACATTTGTACTCTGATGAGCAAGAAAAGTAATTTCTGGAAAGCTCCCGTAGTCTATGTTTAATTACCTTTTGTTGAGCTTCGGTGGTAAATGGTGCTGTTCTTTTCTTCCTCTTCTGTACTCCCATGGATTTTAAATATTTATTAATTGTGTTTTTGTTACAATTATATTTCCTACCCAATTGACGATACGATTTTGCACTGGCACCTAATACTTCATTTTTTAATTTGAAGCGTAGTTTTGAGTCTTGTAAACTGCATTTTCGACCAGATCCACTTTTTCTTTCAATTGGCATATTGTTCTCATATAAGTTTACTGTCTTGTAGATAAAGGTTTTTTTGAATCCCATGTCCTTAAAATGCAAAAAAATTTCATTTTTGTTTTATTTGGGTTTTCTTCACAAAATTTAACAATTAATTTTCGACGGTTCAGTTCGTTTAGTGCCATTTTCGAAACAAATATTAAATTGATCCGAACAATTTTATGTTTGATAAATAAAAAGACAGTACTCTTGAATTTACCGTATGTAATTTTTTTGTTAATGTCATGTGTCATTTTTAAATAGAGTGTTTTACTTGTTCGTATTTTATTCACCATACGTTATAAAACTGCAAAGAAAACAAATATGAATGTTTTCGATACATTTAATGAATTTTTGATACTTTAAAAAAATCCAAACTGTTTTGAAGCTAAATATTTTTAAATCATAATTTGCAATTGCTGATAGAGAAATGAAGAACTTAGTGCCAGTTTCTCGATGTTGAAATAAGTTAGTCGATAACATTTAATGCTATTTGTCTAACAAATTCGACTAAAAGCTTTTTGTCCAGACAATATGTTGCTCATTTAGGACAAAAAATTATATTTTTATTAAAAACTTGGATAATATGCATTTTGAAGTATAATATAACAAAATATGCATTATCAATAAAATATGCAAAAATATGCACTAACAAATCGATGCCATTTTACAGCAAAATTTGCGATTCGGATACATAATTAGTCTACATTGTATTTGGACGTTCGAGAAAAAACATGCATTTGCATATAAATCCGCCCCCTAGTTATGACCTTTCTGGCAACATATGGATTCCGCGTCAAAAGAACTGCTCATCTTTTTAGGCCAAGAATAAATAAGGCCAATTTCGGAAACTCTGTTCTTAAGTGAATCGTATACCAGAGAGAGCGTTCTGCATCGATCAAAACAAATAGTACTTGGACGGGGCACGGTCAGAACTATAATGCGGGTGAGGCATTACTAAAAATGGAACAATACACGCTTCAACAACGCATTGAAATTATTAAAATTCACTACAAAAATGGTGAAAATCTTGCAGACACAGTTCGCAAAACTAAAGCATTTTTGGGTCGTCGTGAAGCACCTTGTCGGACCGCAATACAGAAATTGGTGGACAAATTCGAGCTGTTGGGACAAGTTAGTGATGTGAAGAATAAAACCCGTGCATGTCGCTCAAGAACAACTGAGAATATTGATGCTGTAGCCCAAAGTGTTGAAGAAAACCCAGGTTTGTCCATTCCTCGTCGTTCTTTAGAATTGGGCATTCCACAAACGTCATTACACCGCATTTTGGTCGGAGTTGTATGATATTGATCTGGACAACGTTTACTTTCAACAAGACGGCGCTACGTGCCACACAAGCAACGAAACCATTGCTCTTTTACGGGAAAAGTTTCCGGACCGTGTTATCTCTCGAAGATGTGATTACAATTGGCCACCGAGATCTTGTGATTTAACACCTTGCGATGTTTCCTTTGGGGACACGTGAAAGATAAGGTCTATGCTAACAGCCCAGCGGCGATTCAATACCTCAAAGATAGAATTCGTGAGGCTATCGAGGACATAGGACAGCCACTTTGGGATTTGGTTATGGAAAATTTCATGAAAAGTATATGGTCCTGTAAGCGTGGTGGCCATTTGGCTGATGTTGTTTTTCATTATTAACGCCATATCTTCCTCTTTATAAACTTTCGATCATTTATCTCAAAAAATTCCATTTTTCTTTGAATACCAAAATAACACCTCTTGTTGGAAAACCCTGTAAATAGTTTTTTACAGGTATTGCATAATGTGGCCGAGCGTTGTCCTGATGGAACATTAGGTTTTCATGTCTGGTCGTTTTTCGGAAAATGATCGCAGTTGCGTTCGGTACAGGTTCCATGTTATGGCCTGGCCAGATTTTAGTAGCTCATAATAGATAGGACCCTTTTGCTCCCACCAAATACAGAGCATTACCTTATCGCCATGGATATTTGCCTTTGGTGTCGATTCGGCTGGTTGGCCGGACTTCACGTACGATCTCTAACGCTTCGGGTTATCATAATGGATATATTTTTCGTCGCAAGTAATGATTCGGTGCAAAAATTATTTTCTTTTATAGCGTTCAAGCTTCATTTCGGACATGAAAAATCGCCTTTAAGGTCTCTCTGCTTCAATTCGTATATACCCAATTTCCATGCTTTTGGATGAATCCTGATGCTCGGAGTAGCTCCCAATGGTTGAGTTGAGTTTGAGTAATGCCTCTATGGAGTAATGCCTCCAATTCTGGGTCTGCAAACTTGTTCGGCAGGTCTGGGCGGTTCCGTGTCAAAATCACCACTTTTCAAAAGAGCTCCCAACACATGGGCCGGTTAGCTCAGTACTCGGACTATTTGGTACGAAAAGTTAAAGCTAATGCTGGTTTAAAAACATACAAGGCTCAAAAAGTTAATGACAGAAACGCTTCTAAAAATTTAGAGGCCAAAAACAGAACACGGAAAATTAAGTTAAGAATTTTTCGATCTCACTCCTTAATTGCTTGTTTTCTACAGAAATGTTTTGGGTATATTTTTGTAATTACATAATTATAGCAATGGTTGAAAATTTCAGTGATTTTGAACGATGTTACATTTGTAAAAACTCTAACGACAACTATATTATGATATAAAATTATCTTTTCGATCATACAAAAAAGAATAAGAATAGAATTCAGATCAATATTTTACACGAGTCCAAAAATATGAAGGTCACATTATATTAAGAGAAATCATGAAGTGATCATCCTTAATTTATAGCACAAGAAGATCTTTGCCACATACATACATACATATCTGCTGTCTATTATATTTGTTTGTGTATTTGTTTAGTATTTCTCTATGTATTTGCTATGGTATACACGTTCAGTGAACGTAACTTTAGAACATTCACCTTTAAAATGAAAGGGTTTCAGTTTATGCCATTTTTTTTTCTCTCCTATTTTTCATTCTATCTCAAGTTTATCACAATACGAGCGAGTCTGAATGTTGGTGCGATTGTATTTATATGTCCATTCTTAGATTGTTGAACATACAACGAAGTTGTAAGTACGTCGTTGTGTTGTGTTGTGATGTGTGTTTTTTTTTTCTTTTCAACTATCAAAACTACTCAGTCGTTTGTTGTGGATAGAAAGATAGAAAGAAAAGAAAAATCCTTTTGCTTACGCTTTAGAAGAAATTAAATTTTATTACCAGTTTCCTAGCCTTTTATGCCTCTTAAGCTCACATTTACTAAACCCATTATCATCATCAGCAGCATCTTCGTAGTCGTCTTCATCTGCTGCATCTGCATCTATGGCCGGCCTCATCTATGGAAACTCATCTTTTGATAGAGAAATGAAGCAGAAGAGAACCATACTTATGTATTGTATTTATACTTGTATTGTACATAAATAACGAAACATTTGCCTTCTGTTGGAATAGAATATTGCCACAAGAAAATACGAGTTGCTGGTGAAGATCAATAAAGGAATGAATTGACTGCTGTATTCATAAATAGTTAAACATGTTTCAAATGTTAAATAATCGATGTTGGAATAATGCAGGATATGGACAAACATGATATCAAAATTGTACAGAAGTTGCAGTGAGTTACAATACAATTGGTCAATTCACAAAGTCTCTTATCATGTCATATTGTCATAATGTCCTAATATTTCACAATGGTTTTTATTGCTTTTCAAGCAAAAAATGTCCTAAACTAATACTACTCTGTATGCTATGTTTATTGTGTTATCGTAACGAACCAGCAGAGACGAAGAACGCCGAATACCTAAGAGTCGGTTAAGCCGAGCCGCCGAGTCGTGATATATTAGGACATTATGACAATATGACTGATAAGACCCCTTGTGAATTATCCAAATGAAAACTCTTTTGGAAAACTATACTTCGTAATTTCCGTTATTAAAACATAGTAAATTTCAGCATTGGCTAAAAAATGGAAACTTTTAAACTTGAACAAGAAGACTGATTTTTCAATATTTATTTAATTTTTTCGCACAAATAGTTCGTCAAAATACCTAAAGTCAAGATTTGTGAAAATAATAATCGATTTTAATGCTGGATCGAAGCAAAAAACTATCTGTGATAATTATTCAATTAATAAATCTGCAGTTTCAAAAATTATAAAAAAAATTGCATAAACTCAATATTTGAAGATAAATAATTTAATAGCAAGAGAGTTTAAGAATTAGTTCTGGGTTAAAAACTCTTATACTGCTCGTATATAATTTGCCAAAGAAAATTTTTTTGATGGAAGAACATTTGTTATATGTCCGAAGGGCGTTAATTACTTCAATGCTTCGTCGCCATAAAGCAGTAATAAAACAAGTAAGAGAGCTATATTCGGCTGTGCCGAATCTTATATACCCTTCACCAATTTATACTTTAAAATGAAAATTTTAAATATTTTTAGGTAAACAAAATAATTTTTTTTTTTTCAAAATTGTTTTCAAATTTTTTTTTTAATTTTCTAAACAATTTTTTTTGAAATATATTAGTGAGAAAAAATTGTTTGTTAAAAAAAAAAAAATCGGGTTAACAAATATTTTTCCCGATTTTGACCCATTGTAGGTCCAAATTATTATAGTCTTATATACATCGTTGCAATGGACTTTGAAATATATATCATATTGTCTATATTAATGACTTAGTAATCCAGATATAGACCAAAAATCGAGGTTGTCCCGGTTTTTTCCTTATATCTCAGCCATTTGTGGGCCGGAAGAATTCCCGATATATTGATGTATCAATTATGTTTGTAAGTTATTTGGGGGAAAGTTGATTTCAACATACAGACGGACTGACGGACATGGCTATATCGGCTTTGCTATCTATAACGATCCAGAATATATATACTTTATGGGGTCGCAAATGAAAAATGTAGAAATTACCACTCATGGTGAAGGGTATATAAAAGGGATTTCCAACATAATACTCAGTTACTAAAAAGTATATATAATATATGCTATTATTTTTTTGTTTAATAAAAGTATATATATAAAATACGAGGGTGGGTCAATAAGTCCGTGACTTTTTGAATTTCCCGCCTCTAAACACTGCTCGTGTCAGCAGGCATCCGTCAGTTGACTCCTGTCAAAATTGGAACAAGCTGCTTCATTTAGTTTGTGCTTGACATCCATTGATAGAAGACTACATCGTGACTTGAGGAAAAAAATTAAAAGAGTGAATTATGGGAGCTCATTAAGCATTATGATGCCAAATTTTTGTTTGCGATCCGATTTTAAAGATTTTTATATATATGGAATATACTAGACGAGATCTACAAAAAACATTGCTTTAGCCATATATTATCTCTTATAGTTTACGAGTTATTCGCATTTGAAAAGTAAAATTTTATTTTTTTTGCCTACCTTGGTCTGCTATTTTGCTAATAACAGATCCAATTCTTTCCCGATTTTCTTGAAATGTCTTTTTTTGAATTAACAACAAATTTGTTAATAATCTTAAAAAAGAAATGTTAAAAAATATTTACTGAGTCAAAAGTTATGTTTATTCAAACTTAAAAAAAATAAAAAAGTCGTTTTTCCGCCATTTTTTTTTTCGAAAAAAGTAACTACATTAATTTTAAATTATACAGAAAATCAGAAAAAGATAAATAATGGGTTTATATTTTTCTGAAAGGTAACATTTCGGGAAATATTATAAAAGCAAAATAATATTAAAATTTGTATTACTGCGTGGTCCAGAGCCTTCCGAAGTAGACCTATTTTTTATGAAAATTTCAACTTTAGACAACATATTCTAAAATCGCATAGCTGCTTTCAAAAAATTAAGACCTGTTTTGTATGTCCCAATATGTTCTTCAATATTGCGCAAAGGGATTTCATAGCGCCGAGCTTGGTGCCTTCAATAGATTCAAAAATCAAAAAAATCACAATTTTGGGATTTTTTAAAAGTTTTTTGGGAATTGTGGGATTGTCAAAAGCAATTCACTAATTTCTTTTTCACTTTTGTATTTCGATCAAAAGTTTCTGTATAAGTCTAAAGTTTCATTAAAAACGATTCATAAACAAAATTTTTATTGCATTTTAAATATTGAAATTTTCCAGAAAAATCAGCTAGGGAATAAAAAATCCCATATTTTTGAAAAAAGTCTTCTATATTTTTTTCAATTTTTAAAATTTTTTTATATTTTTGAAAATAGGACATAATTTCCTACACGATGATATATAATATGTATATCTTTTCTTTTCCACTAGTCAAATTTATGTATTCAAAATCAACAACATACAGAAAATTATAAAATCTTGTCGTTTTGTAATATATTTTTTGCACTGCCTTGCCGACTTTTGCATAACCAAACACCGGAGAACACTATAAGATGAAGCTAATTACTGTGAGTTATTGGTTTTGAAGCCATTAATGAGATTAGTGGAAAAGAAAAGATATACGTATTATATATCAACGTGTAGGAAATTATGTCCTATTTTCAAAAATATAAAAAATTTTTTAAAAATAAAAAAAATATAGAAGATTTTTTTCAAAAATATGGGAATGAATTGACTGCTGTATTCATAAATAGTTAAACATGTTTCAAATGTTAAATAATCGATGTTGGAATAATGCAGGATATGGACAAACATGATATCAAAATTGTACAGAAGTTGCAGTGAGTTACAATACAATTGGTCAATTCACAAAGTCTCTTATCATGTCATATTGTCATAATGTCCTAATATTTCACAATGGTTTTTATTGCTTTTCAAGCAAAAAATGTCCTAAACTAATACTACTCTGTATGCTATGTTTATTGTGTTATCGTAACGAACCAGCAGAGACGAAGAACGCCGAATACCTAAGAGTCGGTTAAGCCGAGCCGCCGAGTCGTGATATATTAGGACATTATGACAATATGACTGATAAGACCCCTTGTGAATTATCCAAATGAAAACTCTTTTGGAAAACTATACTTCGTAATTTCCGTTATTAAAACATAGTAAATTTCAGCATTGGCTAAAAAATGGAAACTTTTAAACTTGAACAAGAAGACTGATTTTTCAATATTTATTTAATTTTTTCGCACAAATAGTTCGTCAAAATACCTAAAGTCAAGATTTGTGAAAATAATAATCGATTTTAATGCTGGATCGAAGCAAAAAACTATCTGTGATAATTATTCAATTAATAAATCTGCAGTTTCAAAAATTATAAAAAAAATTGCATAAACTCAATATTTGAAGATAAATAATTTAATAGCAAGAGAGTTTAAGAATTAGTTCTGGGTTAAAAACTCTTATACTGCTCGTATATAATTTGCCAAAGAAAATTTTTTTGATGGAAGAACATTTGTTATATGTCCGAAGGGCGTTAATTACTTCAATGCTTCGTCGCCATAAAGCAGTAATAAAACAAGTAAGAGAGCTATATTCGGCTGTGCCGAATCTTATATACCCTTCACCAATTTATACTTTAAAATGAAAATTTTAAATATTTTTAGGTAAACAAAATAATTTTTTTTTTTTCAAAATTGTTTTCAAATTTTTTTTTTAATTTTCTAAACAATTTTTTTTGAAATATATTAGTGAGAAAAAATTGTTTGTTAAAAAAAAAAAAATCGGGTTAACAAATATTTTTCCCGATTTTGACCCATTGTAGGTCCAAATTATTATAGTCTTATATACATCGTTGCAATGGACTTTGAAATATATATCATATTGTCTATATTAATGACTTAGTAATCCAGATATAGACCAAAAATCGAGGTTGTCCCGGTTTTTTCCTTATATCTCAGCCATTTGTGGGCCGGAAGAATTCCCGATATATTGATGTATCAATTATGTTTGTAAGTTATTTGGGGGAAAGTTGATTTCAACATACAGACGGACTGACGGACATGGCTATATCGGCTTTGCTATCTATAACGATCCAGAATATATATACTTTATGGGGTCGCAAATGAAAAATGTAGAAATTACCACTCATGGTGAAGGGTATATAAAAGGGATTTCCAACATAATACTCAGTTACTAAAAAGTATATATAATATATGCTATTATTTTTTTGTTTAATAAAAGTATATATATAAAATACGAGGGTGGGTCAATAAGTCCGTGACTTTTTGAATTTCCCGCCTCTAAACACTGCTCGTGTCAGCAGGCATCCGTCAGTTGACTCCTGTCAAAATTGGAACAAGCTGCTTCATTTAGTTTGTGCTTGACATCCATTGATAGAAGACTACATCGTGACTTGAGGAAAAAAATTAAAAGAGTGAATTATGGGAGCTCATTAAGCATTATGATGCCAAATTTTTGTTTGCGATCCGATTTTAAAGATTTTTATATATATGGAATATACTAGACGAGATCTACAAAAAACATTGCTTTAGCCATATATTATCTCTTATAGTTTACGAGTTATTCGCATTTGAAAAGTAAAATTTTATTTTTTTTGCCTACCTTGGTCTGCTATTTTGCTAATAACAGATCCAATTCTTTCCCGATTTTCTTGAAATGTCTTTTTTTGAATTAACAACAAATTTGTTAATAATCTTAAAAAAGAAATGTTAAAAAATATTTACTGAGTCAAAAGTTATGTTTATTCAAACTTAAAAAAAATAAAAAAGTCGTTTTTCCGCCATTTTTTTTTTCGAAAAAAGTAACTACATTAATTTTAAATTATACAGAAAATCAGAAAAAGATAAATAATGGGTTTATATTTTTCTGAAAGGTAACATTTCGGGAAATATTATAAAAGCAAAATAATATTAAAATTTGTATTACTGCGTGGTCCAGAGCCTTCCGAAGTAGACCTATTTTTTATGAAAATTTCAACTTTAGACAACATATTCTAAAATCGCATAGCTGCTTTCAAAAAATTAAGACCTGTTTTGTATGTCCCAATATGTTCTTCAATATTGCGCAAAGGGATTTCATAGCGCCGAGCTTGGTGCCTTCAATAGATTCAAAAATCAAAAAAATCACAATTTTGGGATTTTTTAAAAGTTTTTTGGGAATTGTGGGATTGTCAAAAGCAATTCACTAATTTCTTTTTCACTTTTGTATTTCGATCAAAAGTTTCTGTATAAGTCTAAAGTTTCATTAAAAACGATTCATAAACAAAATTTTTATTGCATTTTAAATATTGAAATTTTCCAGAAAAATCAGCTAGGGAATAAAAAATCCCATATTTTTGAAAAAAGTCTTCTATATTTTTTTCAATTTTTAAAATTTTTTTATATTTTTGAAAATAGGACATAATTTCCTACACGATGATATATAATATGTATATCTTTTCTTTTCCACTAGTCAAATTTATGTATTCAAAATCAACAACATACAGAAAATTATAAAATCTTGTCGTTTTGTAATATATTTTTTGCACTGCCTTGCCGACTTTTGCATAACCAAACACCGGAGAACACTATAAGATGAAGCTAATTACTGTGAGTTATTGGTTTTGAAGCCATTAATGAGATTAGTGGAAAAGAAAAGATATACGTATTATATATCAACGTGTAGGAAATTATGTCCTATTTTCAAAAATATAAAAAATTTTTTAAAAATAAAAAAAATATAGAAGATTTTTTTCAAAAATATGGGAATAAAAAATGGTAGCTGATTTTTCTGAAACATTTCAATATTTAAAATGCATTAAAAATTTTGTTTATGAATCGTTTTTAATGAAACTTTAGACTTATACAGAAACTTTTGATCGAAATACAAAAGTGAAAAAGAAATTAGTGAATTGCTTTTGACAATCCCACAATTCCCAAAAAACTTTTAAAAAATCCCAAAATTGTGATTTTTTTGATTTTTGAATCTATTGAAGGCACCAAGCTCGGCGCTATGAAATCCCTTTGCGCAATATTGAAGAACATATTGGGACATACAAAACAGGTCTTAATTTTTTGAAAGCAGCTATGCGATTTTAGAATATGTTGTCTAAAGTTGAAATTTTCATAAAAAAATAGGTCTACTTCGGAAGGCTCTGGACCACGCAGTAATACAAATTTTAATATTATTTTGCTTTTATAATATTTCCCGAAATGTTACCTTTCAGAAAAATATAAACCCATTATTTATCTTTTTCTCATTTTCTGTATAATTTAAAATTAATGTAGTTACTTTTTTCGGAAAAAAATGGCGGAAAAACGACTTTTTTATTTTTTTAAGTTTGAATAAACATAACTTTTGACTCAGTAAATATTTTTTAACATTTCTTTCTTAAGATTATTAACAAATTTGTTGTTAATTCAAAAAAAGACATTTCAAGAAAATCGGGAAAGAATTGGATCTGTTATTAGCAAAATAGCAGACCAAGGTAGGCAAAAAAAATTAAATTTTACTTTTCAAATGCGAATAACTCGTAAACTATAAGAGATAATAAATGGCTAAAGCAATGTTTTTTGTAGATCTCGTCTAGTACATTCCATATATATAAAAATCTTTAAAATCGGATCGCAAACAAAAATTTGGCATCATTTTTAATTTTTGATATACCCGAGGTGCCCACACTTTGGGGCATTGTGGCTCGGCCCCTTCTTGGTTGTTTAAAAAACTTAAACTTATCAACACCTCCTCTATAGCCATGGGAAATTTTATTAAAATCGAGCCATTCGTTTAGAAGTTACAGATTTATTTCCACTTTTTTTTCAGATCCCCCACTGTGCGGAGATGGCTTAATCGACTCCGCTATCTATAAGGATCCAGAATATATATACTTTATAGGGTCGGAAAATTATATTATGGAAATTACAAACGGAATAACAAACTTATATGTATATACCCTTCTCACGAAGGTTAAGGGTATAAAAATAAAATGATTTTTTATCCAACATGTTTCAAAAAGTCACGGACTTATTAATAAAATACTAAAAAAAATACAAATTTCGTAATATTTTTTTGGTTTTTTTTTTTTGAGTTTTCATGTTCAATACTGCTCTATAGCAGGGAGACCGTATGTTCTCTAAATCGTATTTAAAGCTCGATCCAGAAAGCTATGGAAAGAAGCAAATACATAAAAGTGATTAGGTATATATAAAATGTTTGAATTCCTTCATAACTCTGTTTAACTAGTTTTTGTTTTTCCTGGTGGTTTCCTATGGCTTTCTTTTCAATGACTTTAGCGATCAGTATGTAACAATCAAAGACTGTTCAAATTTGTATTGGTATTGGCGGTGATGCTGCTGCTGGTTTGAATTGAGTTCAGTATGGTTTGACTTCAGCTTTAGTAGCTTTGGCAGCAGCAGCATCATCATCATCAGCATCGTCGTCAGCAACATCAACATTTACCACTTTTATCTTCTATCGTGTTTGGCTGTATTTTATTTTTATGTTTTGTCATAATTTTTTTTTTTTTTAACTTTTTCGCTTTTTCTGCATTTTTTTTCTGCGTTGTTTTGATTATCATTTTTATGAATGTATTTGTGTATGTATCTATGTGATTTTTGCAATTCTAGTTGTAGTTGTTGTTGGTGTTTAAGTTTAAGTGAGGATGAACACTCATAATTTTTCTTATTGTCAATCTAATAGAAGCAATTTGATACTTCGAAAGTGGTCTTTAATGTTAAAATGATTATTATATCTGAACAGACAACAGCAACAACATCAGTTTGTGTCATACTTTAAACTCCTAGATGTGTGTTTGTGTGTCTACTTGGTGGCTTGTTTTCGAGATTGGAGCACAATGTACATAAATAGTTTTGTCTTGAGTTTTTTTTTTTCTTTTTTGCCTTCTTGCTGCAATGAACCCCATTCAACTAGAGGGAAGAATGCTAATTCCATGTGATTGAGGGAATGAAGCTTGATATCATGCCAAAATTCCTGAACTCTTTTTCGATCTTCTCAGCGTTGCAACGTTTCAAATAAGATACGGTAAAATTTCAAATGTGAATGATTTGGATTTCCATTTTTGTTGGCCAAAAGTACAGTTTGTAATCTATTTTTTAACTATGATCAATGCAATTTTATTGTCAAATAGTTAAAGTTTTCACAATTTTCGTATATCCATGCCAGTTTGAATATTACCATCATTCGCAAAAATAATTATTTAGGGACCGAAAATAACTCGTTAACATATTAAAATTACCCAAATTTCCTTTTATATTTAGTTAAAAACAGGGAAACCTGAAAAGCTTATTTATGCATATGCATATTGATTAATATTAATATTCATATCAGTTGCGACTGCCAATAATATGGCAAATGTTATTGTTTGAATTTGATATCCAGCTTTCTTGGAAAAAAATTATTTATTGGAAAATTACTTGACATATTGGATGTCAACTTTAATAATGACTTTGTGTAACTTTAGAAAAACTACTGGTAAAGCTTGCAGTATAGAAAAGCAATAAATGTTTGAATATTTGGCATCTACAACAAAGCAAAAATTTTAAAAATTTACTTTATTTCTTGAAAAAGTCCAATACTTTTGTTATTAAGCGAATTCCAAATTTTTTTTAAATAAACAGAATATATATGCTTGTTTGCATATACACCCAGAGTCTCTGGTGGGAATCGAAACCGCAGCACACTATCGTCTAGTCTATCGCACGCAGAAAAAAATATAGTTGTGCATTGTCACTGTAACCATTTCAACATTTGTGCATGTTTACAGTAACCATTTCAACATTTTTAACAATATTATAGTCACAGTAACTATATATATGATTGTGGTAACAATAATATGGGTAATTTACGATTCACATGATTGTATCAACCATATATATGGTTACAGTAACCATGTATATGTTTGTGACAACCATTTGTAACAATGCACAACTATATTTTTTTTTCTGCGTGCGGGAAATAATTTATAATTTGATTTTTTAATAAAAAAACCCTTTTGGGTTCAAAAATAAAAGGGTGTTTTGTTAAGCCAGATATAACTTACGAAATAGTTTTGTGTCAAACGAACAGTCATACTGCGCTCACTTTTTATACCCTACACCACCATAGTGGGGAGGGTATAATGGATTTGTGCAGATGTTTGTAACGCCCAAAAATATTAGTCTAACACCCACCTTAAAGTATACCGATCGACTCAGAATCACTTTCTGAGTCGATTAAACGATGTCCGTCCGTCCGTCCGTCTGGCTGGCTGGCTGGCTGGCTGGTTGGCTGGCTGGCTGTCCATGTAAAGCTTGTGCGCAGAGTACAGGTCGCAATTTTAAAGATATTTCGATAAAATTTGGTACATGTCATTATTTCTGCCCAAGGACGATCCCTATTGAAACTGGCTGAAATCGGTCCATTATTTGACCTAGCCCCCATACAAATATCCTCCCGAAAGTGTATTTTATCCGTCACAAATGTTTAATTTATATAGGTATCTACACAAGTTTTTGTCCAAATAAGTTTTATATATAGGGAATTCATGTCACCAAATTTTATTATGATCGGTCCATAATTAGTCATAGCTCCCATATAAGGCCTGCTTCCGATAATCACTTTAACGAGCATAAATCTCCTACAAATGTTGGTATACTCATAAAATTCAACATAAATAACTTTCATATAAACATTAATCACGTGACCAAATTTCGTGGTGATCGGTCCATAATTTGTCATAGCTCCCATATAAGGCCCACTTCCGAAAATCGCTCACGAACATAAATTATTGAAATTTTGAAAGAAAAATGTTTTTGCTCATTTACTTAGTGTAGGGTATTATCTGGTCGGGCTTGACCGACCATACTTTCTTACTTGTTTACATTTAAGATCGGTATACTCTGGCAAATCATAATGAATAGATTGACGCTTGAACAACGCTACCAAATTATCCAAATTTACTTTGAAAATTAGTCATCAATTTGCGCAACTTATAAAATACAGTTTTATTGCATTTTTGGCTTAACCCATTGCCAGCCATTGTACCTGCTCGAGTACAGAAAAAAGGCAATATTGAAATACGCATACATTTTTTAACAAGATAAATTTGACAACATTTATTTTGCTTTTGCATTCAACACACTGTGCTTTTAAACAACACATATTAAAAATTTAAAAAAATAATACCGTTAAGGTGTATTTTGTCCAGTTTTTGTAATGCTGTATCATTTTTTGGAATATGAGCAAGGTCAGTAACAATTAAGCTGCGTAGAGCAAATCCAGTTTTATGAAAGTAAGAGTTTTTTATAGTTTTGTGAAGTAGATTGATTGTGTGTACATTTTATATAAATTTATAAGAAAAATATTTTTTTGGACAAAGTTATGTGAGTAGAAAAATCGGTGTACCCAATTGGGTACAATGGCTTAATATGTATTATTTTTTTTAAGATTTTCTTTACGCTAAAACAGAATTTTAAGTCATGAAAACGTCAAGTTTCTAATGTAAATGTTTTGAAAACTAGATTTTTTGGAAAAATATGATCATCGCAATTTTGATATAGCTATTATTTTATCAGATCCGGAGTGTAATATGGATGAAGATAAAGGTGTTGCTGAGGATGTTGTTGTAGTTCGCATGCCAAATGATGTACCTGGTGAAACTGAAGTAGCTTGTAGCAGTAATAGCGAAGATCATGTCCCACTTGAGCAGTTCCGACAGACAATAATGTCCTCAAGAATAACACCATGTGATGTTCAAATGTCTCAAATTATTTTATTTTTTTTGACAATGAGCTCAATATTATTTCAAACTTGAATGGGAAAAGGTTGTTAATTTAATCATTGAGGAAACTTCCATTTATGCATCGCAAGCTAGTAAGCACAATTTATACTTCAACGCAGAAGATTTGAAAATATTCTTGAGTATTTTGCATTACAGTGGATATCGCTCTATGTCAAAAGATGATACGTATTGGCAGCTCTGGGAGGATACTCGCACTCCACGGAACAGATTAAAAATAATAAAACGTTTGATTTATTTGGCTGATAACACTAATTTAGATGCTATTGACAAAATGGCCAAATTGAGACCCTTATACAAACTACACTGGCATCTGGTTCCCCAACTACTCCTGAAATCAATTTCCTAAAAGGATAAAAAGTCCTCTACGATGCGCTGAATGCCATAATAAAATAAGAGTTTTGTCTGAACAATGCGATGTTACGTTATGTGTTGAAAAAGTAATGCTTTAAAAATGTTCACGTATTATAAAAATAGCTTTCACTTTACGCCTAAATTTTCTTATTACATTTTTTATGTTTTCTATGTTCCTTAGCCGTATTTTAGTTTAAATAAATAAATGAATTTTAAAATTTTTAATTTAAAATGGTCTTGGTTTTTAATGGGTTAACGCGTTTGTTAATAAACTAAATGTTCACATATGGAGTGAGCATAAAACACTTTTTATAGCATATTTCTGGTTTCCCTGTTTACAAACAATAAATCACTCAAAATAACATTGAAAAAGTTATCTATTTTTTTAACTTAATAATTTATAACTAGGGGGCGGATTTTCACGATTTTAAATAGCAACCGAGCCGGAAGAATTACCGATATATTGATGTATGAATCAAGTTTGTAAGTGATTTGGGGTCTTCAGAAAATTGATTTCAACAGTCAGACGGACATGGCTTAATCGACTCCGCTATCTATAAGGATCCAGAATATATATACTTTATAGGGTCGGAAAATTATATTGTGGAAATTACAAACGGAATGACAAACTTATATATACCCTTCTCACGAAGGTGAAGGGTATAATTATAATTGTTGTTCTGAGAAAACGATGGATATATTACTTATAATATATTGGTATGAATACTTGTTTAAAGCCATAATCTTTAGAGATTCTATTTTGCGACTTGGCTTCTAAAATCATCAATATGTTGATCGCGTGCTGTAAAGTAGCATCCAACCTTAATTTTCATTTCGTAATAACCCAGCAGTTAAGCAAGTAGTAAATGTATCCTTAATAGACAGTAATTGTCACTAATGTCTGATCACTTTGCTAACTCTATTTTATATATTTTGGGTCATTTGACACGTATGTGCTATTTGTAATGCAGAGAGAAGTCAATTAGTTACTTTGTACATCCCATGTAATCTAGGGTAAAGACAATTATCTCTAAGTAATCTATAGTTAACTGTATATTGCATTTGTCTAAGTAATCTAAAGGTCAATATAAAAAATAAATAACTAGTCACGTAGCTAGTTATGTAACTAGTTGTCACCCTAATTTAAAGGTAAAATCCTTAAAAGGTTATTCGGGAATACAAAATTAATATTTTAGTAAGATTTTCTTATGCTAAATTCCCAATTTCATTGATAAATTCACTGAAATTTATTGTTGGAGGATAAGCTAGTTCCTATGCGCATTTCATTGGTTGCTTAGGCCAGATTATCAGGAAACCTTTTCCCAAAAGGCTTTAGAAAAACTAAAGATATTATACAAATAAAACTATAGAGTGAATGAGAATTACAGACACTCAAGCTTTATTTGTAAAAATATCAAAACTTAAACAAAACACCAACATTCTCTACTACAATTGGTTGGTTTCTTGCCGACACAAACTGTAGTGTGTAAGTGAGTAAAGAAAAAATAAAACAACTTGCTTTATTGTTTTCGCAAGAAAATCAATATAAAGCGAGTTGCCAGTTTAGTCTTGATGCACGGTTAAGGACAGTCTCCTAGAACTGCTGGGAAATGACTGTCAGGAGCGGTAAATGTGTATGTGAAGTTAAAAAACCTTTCGATAACGAAATCGAAATGACAATAAAAACTAATATTAATGTTTTCGATAATTTAATGAATTTTTTTAAATCTAAATTTGTTCTACATTTTTCTTTTTTTTCTTATTTTTTATATGAAAACTTTTCGGTTATAGATAAAATATCTGATCAATTAATTTAAAACAAAACAAGTTTGTTTGGGCTAGTTCCATGACCTGTCACCGAGTGTCGAAAAAGTAAAAAATTAAACTACTTCTGTGTCAGTGAAGAAAATTCATAGTTTTATCAAAATTCAAATACAACTTCTTAGCTTAGTTTGTTCTCTTACTCTATTCAATATTTTTCTAAATTCTAATTTCTATGTCAAAAATCAAAAAATCCATATGGGCATTTCCTCCGATTAGTCAACCAGGATCGAAAAATAAAATGTTGATAATCATCGTGTTTTATTGAAGATATTTCGATATAATTTGGTACATATAATTTTTTCGGTCCAAGGACGAAGACTATTGAAACTGGCTGAAATCGGTCCATTATTTCACCTAGCCCCCAAACACATGTCATCCCGAAATTGGACTTTATCGGTCTTAAATGTTTAATTTATGTAGGTATCTACACAAATATTGATCCAAATAAGTTTTATATATACCGAATTCATGTCACCAAATTTTATTATGATCGGTCCATAATTAATCATAACTCTCATATAGACATAAACTACGACCTAATTTCATGGTGATCGGTCAATAATTTGTCATAGCTCCCATATAAGGCCCACGTCGAAAATCACTCACGAATATAAATGATTGAATTTTAAAAAACGTTTTTGTTCATTTACTTAGTGTAGGGTATTATATGGTCGGGCTTGACTGACCATACTTTCTTACTTGTTTGTTAAGAAAATTTTAAGATATTTATGGGAAAATGCATGGTGATAATAATAAGAAAATAATGTGGAAAAATCGTACGTTCGCGACCCGTACATTCGCGATCAGTCTTAAGCCAATTAAACAAAAACCAATAGACATATTTTATTGTGTAAGTACCGGATAGAGACCTACATTACTACACTTTTAAAATAAATTTATCGCTTTTAAATAGAAAAACAGCATATAAAATTGCCATTTCTTTACCAATTTTTACACATTTGAATTCGGAGACAGATATCGGAGTCGATTAAGCGATGTCCGTATTTAACGTTGGTTGAGTTAGGTTTTACGAAATCCCTACATAACCTAGGGATCTCCATGTGGCATCAGTATATCTGATATAGTCATTGGAATTGTTTACAAATAATCTATCTATCGGCTGGAGCGATTTGGCTGGATGGTTCAGGAGATGGTTGTAAAGAGAAAATATTAAAAATATCGGAAATTAAATTTTTTTGTATATCGCCTGCCTCCTTCTCACTTCTCATTTTCATAAATAAGAGAAATTTTTTTGGAGAAACTTGAACTAAAATAAGTAAGTAGCTACCAAATAACTACTAACTTATAAATCTGAATACATTAAATTCTTGCAGAAAAACTTTATTTTGTACATCCCAATCGATCCATAATAAATTGCGAAAACCTGTTTTTTTCGGTGTTCTATTGAAATTTTTCATATCTTAGGGCCTGATTCAGAAAAACGAAAGGAAAACCATTTTCAATTTGTTTATGAAAACCACTCAGTTTTTAAGTGTTTTTTATACAAAAATTTTAAAATAGTTTTCCTTTCATGTTTCTGAATTAGGTTCTTAAAATTTTTTCATGAAAAACATTTAAAAATTATTTGAAAACTGTGTGATTTGTCTAACAAAATTTGAAAATTCTTACTTCCATATATAAGTGTATTCAAATAGATTATTTACAAATCCATTCTCACCACTTAGGTTTGTGGAAACTGAGTTAGGTCTTTGACAGGAGAGTTATCGATCTATGTTTAAAAACAAGTAAAGGTGCTATATTCGGCTATGCCGAATCTTATATACCCACTTTCAGCGTATAGCATCCTAAATATATCAAGAAAACTTTAAAAAATTTTACATTTAATTGCTGACAAACAGATTATATTGTAGAAATTACAAACAAAATGATTCTCACGAAGGTAAAGGGTATAAAAACAACAACGCCAAACGAAACACAAAAAAAAAAAAAACAAAATCAAAATACGCAAAACAATGAAATCAACACACATCCAAACATACGTTTTGTTGCTTTTTTGTCAAAGCATGCAATAAATTGTCTTTTTTTGATGAAATTTTCAGAGGTTGTCTCGGATTTTTGCTCATATCTCCTTCTCACGAAGGTGAAGAGTATAATAAACATAATTTTTCGGTGGTTTACCTACTTGTATTATATTCTGTATATAGACAATATAATTTATATATCAAATCAAATGTATTTAAAACTAAGTTTAACTTAACATAGAAATTTGCAATGGGAAAATTTTGAGAAATGTTTTTTTTACCCAACTTTTTGAAGAAAATCTTGAAACCTGAAAGAAAACGGACTTTTTAATTTGAAATAAAATCAGCAATCATGTTATGACTCCATATTCAATATGTTCCTACTACCAAAAATAAAACTCTGAACTTTCTCGAAGTCAGACTTTGTTATTCCGGAAAAAATACATAATTTCAAGTAAAATGACGTTGAGTGGGACAGCTAAATTTTACTAGGCAACAAATTCTACAATTTAAATATATAAAAAAAAAAAACGATTATTTAAAATTTTGTCAAAATATAATTTTATTTTTATTTGTAATACAATTATTTTTAATTACATTAATGAGCTGAAATTGATACTTTGTTGCTAAAACTAAGACAACATTTCCATACAAACCTTTTTGCTGGCGCGATGGTGCTGCTGTTGATCTTGTTGTTGTTAGTTGTAGCAAAATACGAAATGTTGTTGTTGAACAAAAAAATCTGTTGCTGTTTCTCTCCAAAAGTTTTTGTGTGATTTTTTTTTTTTTTTAAATTTTAACAAAAAACCAAAATAAATGTAAGATGCTGTTTAGAAATGAAAATAATGACGTTAACTAACAATTTTTTGTTTTTAGTTGGAAACAGAATTGGAAAAAATATTACTTTGTTGTAGAGGCTATAATATATTGTTGTATGTAGCTGCTGCTGTATTCATAGTAGTTTTTATTGTGTTGCTTGCTGTTACAGTGTTGTCGTTGTATCATTTTTAACGTGACACAATCAGTTGTTAACGACAAAGACACAGAAGACATGACAAACAAAAAAAAAAAATTTTATAATAAACAAAAACCACCAACAACAACAGATATGTAGGAAAAACTAAAACATGAAAAATAATAAAATTTAAGAAAAAAATTATAATAACATAGAAAATTATGTGATACATTTGGAGGCAGATTTCCTTACACATATTCATATGTAGAATGTTTAAACTGAAATAAGAAAAAAAATGTTACAAAAATATACATGCGACGCTACACAATACGGATGGATAAAGCACAGTGGTTTGTGTTCCTAATTAAAGAACATAAATTGGATTGGTTTTCGATTAAAAATTTAACAAAATTATTAAAGTACTTAATGCTCATTTCTACCTATAAATAATTAGACATTAGCAGAGATCAAAACATTTTCATTCATCAGCATTTATCGCGTCAGTTGTAAACATTAGTTAAGAACTAAAGAAAACCCAAATTTGTCATTCGTATGAGAAATTATATTGAAAGACAATTTTACACGAAACTGCGTATGTTGATATAGCCGATTGTTCGTCTGTTCGTATGTTAGTTGAAATCAACTTTCCGAAAGCCTCAGGCATCTTAGGGCCCATATAAATTTATTTAATACATGTTCGAGAATTACGTTATTGAAAATCAGTATAAAAAATCGCCACATCAGTCGTGAACAAGTACATACTTAAAGGATTTGATGTCGGTTCGTGATAATTGAAGAAGTTTTCATAAATTTAAAGCTATTACATCTTGACTGGTCTAATATTCTAAACATACAATTTAACTTACAATACACAAAAGTTAATACACCATTTCCAATCGTATTTCAGAAGTTTCTAACTGTATTTTAGAAAGATCGAATTACTGTATTCTACTGTCTTATAAGTGGTTAAGTTCCTTTCTTCAGATTAAATTTAATGTATAAAAGTGCACGAGCTTATTTATTAAACAATTTTTTGTTTAATTCGGGATGCAAATCTTCAATAATTCTGTCAGACATGCTTTCGAGAAGTTTCCTATTTAAAATCAGAAAAAAACGTCCATAAATAACGGAGATGAGCAAAAATCCGAAACAACCTCCATTTTTGGCCTACTTTTGATCTATATCTCGATTACTAAGTCATAAATATAGACAATATGGATATCTAATGATAGATATTTCAAAGTCCATTGCAACGATGTATAAAAGTATATAGTAAGTTGGACCTACAATGGGTCAAAATCGGGAAAAATATTTTTTAACCCGAATTTTTTTCACAAAAAAACTTTTTTCTTGTCATGAATTTTTTTCACTAATAAATTGTAAATTGAAAAATTTGAAAAAACTTTTAAAAACAATTTGTAAAAAAAAATAAAAAAATTTTTTTAAAAAATTAAAAAACATTTTTTTTTTTTAAATTTTATTTTAAAGTATAATTTGGTGAAGGGTATAAAAGATTCGGCATAGCCGAATATAGTACTCTTACTTGTTTAATATAAAACTTATTTCGATATCACAATTTAATGAAAAAACAACTTAAAATCAATAAAAACCATATTGAATCAACAATAATCATTAACGAAAGTCTAGTAAAGTTGAAATTTGTTATTTTAATATGGAAAAGTATTAATTTAAAGTTGAAAAAAATTGATTTATCGTATTTCAATATAATATTTCTATTATATGAACATTATTGAATATAACGCGCTCTTATTTTTAAGTTGCAGGTTTTCCCTGAGTGTAGATTTATTGACTGGTAGAATTATCTGTACGAAATTTCGAAGACATTTGGTATAATTTGTGATCATTATTTCCATCATTATATCCAAAACGCATTTAATCTTTGAAAGTTTAGACAACGTGTTCGATGAACTGATACGAAACATTTTAGAGTATTTTTCATCAATAATCCATGTGGTAGATACGAACTGTTTTAAATCTTTTCAGTTTGTTAAGTTAACTTCGTTAACATATACACCTATCCGTCGATTTACACAATACTTTTTTACAAATTATCTCAATTTATACGATATTTTTTTAATTTTTAGCAAAAATTAGTTTTTTTTCAGTAAATTGTCAAAAATTTTTATCTATAATATATTGGTCACAGATGCACAAAATTTACAATATTAGATTGTGTAAAGCATGTTGCACTGACTTATACTGCACTCAGGCAATCAACGTTCAAACATTAGGTGTGAAATAAGCAGAAAATTGGGAAATAATTTTTTAAAAATTACACAAATATTGAAAGAGCCCTCGTATTCCACAGATAAATTTCACAGGACTATTTATAGGGACTTTAAGGAGCTTTATAAGGACTTAAACAATAAATCAACACAGGATTTAATTACAATAATCTCTAAGAAGTTATGTTATCCCCAATTTATCAACTATCGAACCAGAAACCCATGAAAGATTATCTAGTGAGGAAAGTGGTATGTCGCTTCCAAAATATACGTTCAGTAGTGTTATGTTATCTCCAATTTATCAACTATCGAACCAGAAACCCATGAAAGATTATCTAGTGAGGAAAGTGGTATGTCGCTTCCAAAATATACAGTGATAAAAAATTGATTGGAAGGTATGACTGAAACATACTAAGTATAAATAATACAAATATATGCATTTTAATTATTTTTTTTAATGAACTGACATGTTTTTTATGAGTTCCATTTATTTTATGTTATTAAATGTTTTAACTACAATGTATACTTTACTTTAAAAAAAATGTATTTTCTATTATTCGTATTTGGGTATTTTTTTTCAATTTACACGATTTCTCATACAAATATTTTTCATTTCTATTTACACGATTTTTTTAGGAACGCATCTATCGTGTAAATCGAGGGATAGGTGTAATATAATCTTCAGTAAAATAAGTTAGGATCAAGTCAGACAAAAATTTAGTTTCCAATTAAATTTTATTTTCCTAATGTTTCTGTTAATACTACTTCTAACAAATGACCCCATTTAAAAGCAATATTCAGTATTCAGCAGCATGGAGCGTTTTGGTTTTGGATTTATAATTATAATAGTAAATTTTTCAGTTTTGAATTCATTAAATTTTTCATAATTACAAAGAGTATTGAGTAAATATTAAAAGCAATTTATGAGCATTTTTACTTCCATATTAGTGTCCAAAAAAAACTCAACCTAGAATTAATCTGAAGAAGCAAAAAAATGTATGGATATGTATATAAAAAATCAAAATGTAAAATTAATTTGATTGTATTGGGTGTATGACATAAAAATGCGGGATTTTTTTAAAATTGTTAGCTTTTATTTTGAACTATAAAGAGGGTGAGGTAAAACATCCTAATCACTTCATCTAAATACTTTTTAATACGTAATGCAATATGATGCCGAGCATTGTCATTCGGTTTCATGTCTGGCCGCATATTCTGGGCTTTTTTCGGCCAATGCTCGCTTCAAACTTATCAGTTGCGTTTGGTACAGGTTCCCTGTGATTATCTGGTCAAATACAGATAATTACTTTAGCGCCATGGATATTGCATATACGTTTTCTTACGGTTCGGGTTATCCTAATGGATCTATTTTTCATCGCAAGTAATGATTCGTTGCAAAAATGATTTTCTTTTATAGCGTTCAAGAATTATATCGGACATTCAAAATCGTCGTTCAATTCGTATAGTAATCAATTTTCCTGCTTTTGGATGAATCATGCTGCTCGTAAACGTTTTGAAATTGCTGCTTGAGTAGTTCCCAATGATTTTGCAAGCTCTTGTTGGGTTTTACAACAATCTTCATGGAGTAATGCCTCCAATTATTTGTCTTCAAACTTTTTTGGCTGGCCTGTGCGATTTTTGTCTTCCGTGTCAAAATCACCACTTATGAACCACACAAACCATCTTTCGCACGTTGAAAATGATGAAACACATTCTCCATAAGCTTTGGTAAGCAATCGGTGTGCTTCAGCGGCACCTTTTTTTATATTAAAGAAGTAAAGCAAAAGTTCACGCATATGACGCTTTGTTGACACTAAATTCGTCATTTTCGAAGCAAAAAAAAAACTTTCTTGTTTACACTAATGTTCATAACTAAGTGAGAATAAATGATAGATATGTACCCTTCAAAATGTCATATATGTTATTAAAACAAAAACCGCGTTCAAAAAATACGCCATCTATTGTAAATTCCGCATTTTTATGTCAAGGTTAATGATCTTTTATTGGTTACATCAATTGTCAAAAGAAATTATTTTGTAAAAAAAGGCTAGATCGCATTTAATTTTCATAATGACTCAACAAATATATAAATGAATAGGGCCCACAACCAATATTCGGTGTTTGGTGGTGTGTATAATAACTCAGTCATATTTATACCCTTCACCTTCGTGAGAAGGGTATATATAAGTTTGTCAATCCGTTTGTAATTCCCACAATATAAATTTCCGACCATATAAAGTATATATATTCTGGATTATGCCATGTCTGTTGAAATCAACTTTCCGAAGCCCCCAAATAACTTACATACACAATTCATACATCAATATCTCCGAAATTCTTCCGGCTCGGCTGCTATTTTAAATCGAGAAAATGGGTCCACAAATGGCTGAGATATAAGGAAAAAACCAGGACAACATCGATTTTTGACCTATATCTGGATTACTAAGTCATTAATATAGACAATATGGATATCTAATGATACACAGAGAAAACAGATTCGTGATAGCAACCAAATTTGTTATCAGTCGAACGATTCGGTTGCAAACCTAGAATTTTTCGGTTCTATCAACAGAATGTCAGTTGATAAAGAAGAATTTCGGTTGAAGTAACCAAACTTTTGGTACCCCTTCTAAAATTTTGTAGCCACCAATGTAAAATTCGGTCACTAAAATAAAATCATTCGATTGCCAACAAATTCGGTTGCTATCACGAATTTGTATTCTCTGTGTAGACAACGACATATAAGATCATAGTAAGTTGGACCTACAATGAGTCAAAATCTGAAAAAAAAATTTTTAACCCGAATTTTTTTTCGCTAAATATAAAAAAAAATTTTAAAAAACAAAAAAAAAATTTAAAAATCAAAAAATTTTTTAAAAAAATTTAAAAATACAATTCGAAAAATTTTTTTCCAAAAAATTAAAAAAACAACTTTGGAAAAAAAAATTTTTGTTTACCTAAAAATATTTAAAATTTTTATTTTGAAGTATAATTTGTTGAAGGGTATATAAGATTCGGCACAGCCGAATATAGCTCTCTACTTGTTTATTTTAAAAATAATATAGTTGACGCGTGTTATATGCACATTTTCTTCTAAAAACCTGTAAAATATGTAAAAACCTATTTTTCAAACTTGCTATTGAACATTGTAATGAAGACTCTTAGTAGGGTAAAATGAAACAATGTCTTTTTTGGGTTTTTCAAAAATTACAAAATATTAAGAGAGTAAAACAACTGTCAAATTTCCATCTGTATTTTCTCTGAATATCAAATGTTTTCATTATAAATAAGTAAACTATAAGCATTATAAAGGAGTATATGATTATAAACAGTTTTCTTTTGATATGAAACTTATTTGTATTGAATCTTAAGGTAGGGTCACACATGGCAAATATTTGACGCAAAAGACGTAACCATATTGTTTAGCACACATTTGTTTGACGTTGTTTACTTTTAAGAGTGTTTTGTAAGATCAAACAACATCAAATAAAATAAAAATTAATATTTTATTTGAATTGTTCTAAGTAAAAGGAGTTTCTGAAATAAATAAGAGAATTAAAATACATTTTATTTAGTGGTTACATCTTTTTCGTCAAATATTTGTCATGTGTGACCCTACCTTTAGATATTTATGTGATTTTCGGAAGTAGGCTTTATGTGGGACCGATCGTCACAAAATTTTTTGGGATGATTTGCGTATATATGAAACATATTTGTCTTGAATTCTATTTGTATACTAACATATTTCAGAGATTTATGTACATTAATATAATGTTTATATGGGAGCAATGTAAAATTATGGATCAATCGGTACTGTATGTGGTATTACGAGTTCACCTTATATAAAACTTATTAGTGCTGAATTTGGTTTGGATATGATATGTATGAGAGATTAATTATTTTCAGATAGGGCAGTTGTATGGGGGCTAGGAGAAATAATGGACCGATTTTAAACAAATAGGCTTAGTCCTTGGGGCAATATAAAAGTTTGTACCAAATTTTGTCGAATTGTTTTTAAAATTGCGACCTGTAGTTTGATTACAAGGTTTACATGGACGGACAGACGAACGTACGGACATCGCTTAATCGACTCAGAAAGTGATCCTGAGTGGTGTTGGGTATAATTACTTGTATGCTAAAGCTACGTATACATGGTTGTCATATTCTTAGAAAGTTGTTAGAAAATGTTCAATAAATGGTTAACAACCATATGTTTCAACATAAGTTCTCATGGTTGTGTTAACCATTTTCTGAGCATGTTTCTGACAATCTGATAACCGTGTATACGTTGCTTAACGCAAATTCTTGTATACAAAATGTTGACAGATCATATGACTTGTGTGACAATGTAATCTGGCCTTTAGAGACGTTATTATAGTTGGGGCACTAATAAATTTTCCCCTGGATTATTACTCAGTCAAATTTTTGTCCTGTTTTCTTTGCTGAATACTTATTGCAGCATTTCATTTTGATAAACCCACTGTTCTTGAAAATTGAAGTAGTATAATGAAAATAAATAGTATGTAATATAATTTATTAAATTTAATATTAAGAATAATATAACGCCGCACATAAATGTACGAATACATTTTACAAAAAAATAAAATATACAATAATTTCACCATAAACTAAAGTAGACAACAAAAAATGTGTTGTCGTTGAGATGTTGTTGTTATTGTTGCTGCTGCTGTAGTAGTAGCTGTTGTAGTTTTTGCTGATTTTGACGTTGACGCTGATATTGTTGTTGTTTTTGTTATTGTCGCTGTAGTTGTAGAACTGACCCAACTTAATAGACGAGCATGAAATCTAGTCACGAACTTGATTATGAATAAACCGTGCACTAGATCCATGTTCGCCGACAAAATAGAGTCAGATTAATGGTTTTGAAACAAACAAAAAAAAAAAAATAATAAATACAATTCCAAAAAAAGAAGATCACTAGCTAGCTTAGTTTCTTAAATTTCTAAAAGGAAAACTATAAATGTAAAAACTAGCACCTACAACAAACAATAAGAAGAAAAAAATAAAAAATAAACAACAACTGAGTACAAGAAAATATATAAAACTAAATAAGCACAGGGCCTTATTATAACATTACTTGGCTGTTGTTGTTGTTAGATATTTTTTTTTTTTTTTTAACGCCACAAAAACAACTTAGCAATTATTGTTGTTGTTTTCTGTAACTTTTAACTGAACAAAGATTTTTTCTTTTCTTTATTTTTTACAAGCTTCTGATGTTGCAAAATGTTTTTTTTTTTTGCGAGCTGTTTTGGTATTGTGTTGTAGGTGAACAACATGTCAGGAAACTCTTTATTTTTTTCTGTACAATTTTAAGTGTTTCTTTCTGGTTCATAGATTTAAACTTTGTGATCTTTTTTCTACAGAAAATACACAACATTTGCTGCTTTTAACAATTTTGAAGTCATGTTAATGGCTGATTTTTTTTTGTTAGTTTGTTTTTGTATGGCAAGTTTGGGTTTAAAGTTGTTAGTTGGATAATGGACCTTTTTTGTGTGTGTTTGAATAAGTGTAATTTGAGTAGTCATCAACTAAGAGCAGAATTAAATTTAAACAAAAAAAAAACCTAAACATGGCGATAACTCAGGAAAATACCATTTAAAGATTTAAATTACATTTAATTAAGCAGCAAGAAACCGTTATATATGTACATACAATTAGTTTTATATTTTTTAACTTTGAATTTTAATAGAGGAGGAAATAAGATTTCAAAATATTAGTGGCAGAGATGTAGAATTTGAACATAGGTTAATATACATTTGGCCAATTCACAAGGTCTCATATCATGTCATATTGTTATAATGTCCTAATATTTTACAATGGTTTGAAAATGTTATTGCCTTTCAAGCAAAAACATTTCTAAAATAATACTACTGTGTTATCGTAACCAACCAGTTAAAACCTGCGCCGAACCCCTAAGAGTCGGTTAAGCCGAGTCGTGAAATATTAGGACATTATGACATGATAAGAGACCTTGTGAATTGACCAATTGTTTCAAACTGTACCACATCGAATGTAGCAGACTTAATAAGTTTTGCAAAATAAAACGATAAACTGTTAGGAAAAGCGCATTCAAAAACAACGATATTCTTAAAGTTACAACTTAAAAAAATCATAAGTATTGAAATAGATTTTAAAATTGTATCTTTTATTTAAAATATATTTGTTTTAACTTTCAAACAGAAGAGACTTTTTGAAAATCGGTTAGAAAATTACAGTGTTATGATCGTTTAATGGCGTTTTTTTTTGTGAAACAAAATGTTGCCTACACATTTTGTAACATTTATTAAAAGCCTAATAATGTGTTACATTTTAACGATTACATATTGTAACCATTACAATTTTTTGAATTTTCATTTATGTAACTTCTAAGTGTTATAAAAATATACTTTTTGCTTCCATTTTAACACTTTTAATCAAAAAATACAAAAACTATTTCATTAACAGGAACGAACTTCAAAAACAATAACAAGAAAAGCTGTTTAAAAAGTGCTGCCTTTCTAATCCTTTCATAAATTCAAGGGTGCATATTTGTAGCATATTTTCGGGGTTTTAGGGCAACATTATTTGAAAAGAACGTCAAACGCTTACCAAACAAGAAGGGTAAAAGGCAAAATAAAGGCATCATTTATGCCAGTAAAAAAAACATAAGATTCAGAAAATGCTTTCTTTTTTTTCTGGAAATTTCCAATTTCCTCACGCTCTAAGTTGATAGTGGAGCAGTAAAATATTTGTTTCTTATTCCAGTGAAAAAACTTACTGATCTAGCTTTCCAATAGATATTTCAAAGTCCATTGCAACGATATATATAGGCTATAGTAATTTGGACCTACAATGGGTCAAAATCGGGAAAAAAATTTTCAAGCCAGATTTTTTTTTACCAAAAAATTTTTTTGTCATAAATTTTTTTTCAATAGTAAATTAAAAAAAAAAAAATAAAAAAAAAAATTTTGTTGAAAACAATTTTGAAAAAAAAAAATTATTTTTAAATTTTGGAAAACAATTTTGAAAAAAAAAATTTAAATTTTTATTTTAAAGTATAATTTGGTGAAGGGTATATAAGATTCGGCATAGCCGAATATTGCTCTTTTACTTGTTTTCATTAAAAAGGGGCATACTAACTTTAAACTATCGTATTTAAGTTTTGAAGTTGTAACTTTATTTTGTGAAAAATAAAATTGAATTTGTAGATAAGATAAGTTACAGTGCGTCAAAGTGGACCGACCACCTTAAGTGAGGCAAACATTTTTAAGGGGGTAGAAAGATTGTATACCTCAGAGCTTCGAATTAATTCAATTTGAGCATAATTCACTAAAATCTTAATTCGGAATTATAAAAATCGAACAATTTTACAAAAAAAATTAAAGGGAATTAATTTAAGAAACCAACAAGTTACACACCCTTTTGCATTTCAATTGACGAACTACTTACTTACTATGTACCATATTAAAACGTAATGAGATTAAAATTCCAAAAGACCCAACCCCTCTCTTCATACATACACAGATATTTTCACCACACCTGTGATAAATTCTGTCCGTTATTGCCAAAGACCCTCAACTTTAAAATTTAAATTAATATGCATACTCTTTGAAAAATTATTTAAATTTTAAAATAACAAACTCAAAAAAAAAAACTAATACAGATTTTAACGTGTGATAATAAACAATGATTTGATCTTTCCAAGTTAGTGGCATTTTCGCACGTTAGAGCAGACCACAGACAGACCAAAAAAAATACTGAATAAAAAAACTATACACACCAATTGCATTATAATTAACTAAATAAAAATAACACAAATTTAAAATATGTCTGAATGTATGCCACAAAATGTAGGGGTAGAGTGCAGTTATGTGCAAATATATAGTGAACGTACTAATGGCTCAAAAGGCAGTCAGACATATTCACAAACACTTACATACATTAATATTCCAAAGTATATGAGTATTAATAGAATTTGACGAGACTGCTAAACTAGTGGAGAGATAAAACATAAATTGAAAACACAACCATAAAAGAGTGGGTTTTAATTAATTTCATACTAAAGCTAAAGTAATAAACAAAACAGGAGCGTTTAAAAAGGAGCAACATGCAACGGTCCGCCGTAAATATACTTTTCTGAACTAAATACTTTTTGGAAAAGTTTTTAATTTCTCCTCTATTAAGGTTCCTAAACTACATCTCTGCTGTTGGCTTTGCGTTAGTCATACATTTAAATATTTTGTTTTGTACTAGATTAATTGTTTTTTCTTTTTTTGTATTTTATATATTACTCGTGCTCCAGTATCTTGGTTTTACTGGTTTACCGGTTTTTTCTTTCTTATTACTTTTGGTTTTGTACTTTTTATGACATGCCTATTGCAAAACATAATTACACTTAAAACAAAAAGACTGCAAAAAACTTGCAAATACTTAAATCCAACTGGAAAACAAAAAGTCGTCATTTTGACTTTTTTCAACTTTTGAACAGTCGATCTTTCGACTTTTATAAATTTGTGAATAGTCGACTTTATGACTTTTTATCGTGTTTTAGTGTAAGCGAGTGGGAGTGCTATCTTCGGTTGTGTTGAATCTTAAAGAGCCTTCAATAAAATATACTTTAAACCAGTTTTCGGTAAAAAAAGTTTGTGAAAAAATGGGTGAAAAATAAAAAAGTTGCTTATATCTCAGCTATTTGATAACCGATTTTCTCGATTTTAAATAGCAACCGAAATAGTACCCGATAAATTGATGAATCAATCATGTTTGTGAGTTATTTGGAGGCTTTGGAAAGTTGATTTCAACAGAAAGACACGGCTATATCGACTCTGTGATCTATAACGATCCAGAATATAAATATATACCCTTACAGCTCATGTTAGTGTTGCAAGATTCATTGATGAGGTTAATTATTTTTTTTTCCATTTAAAAACAAAAATCTATTTTTTTCCAGTTTGACTTTTATGGGATTGTTTTTTTCCACTCAAAAAGAAGATTTCGACTTTTTTCAACAAAAATGCGATTATTTGAACAATGAATTTTTAGTATTTTGTCTCAGCACTTAAAATTTCATTTCACTTTTCATTTTGCCAAATGAACTACATACTAAATTTAGAGCTGAAATTGGGTGCCAGCAAAATGACGCAATGAATGTTCGTCATTTTCTGAGGGGGATATTGTATGGGGACAAGAACAAATGGTTCCCGATTTTCGCCATACTTTACAGTATAACTTAAGGGGATTTAGAAATACAGTGCAAGCTCGGTATTCGCGACTACCTATTATCGCTACGGCCCGGTTATCGCGACGGCTTAATTTTTAATATTTCAGGTTCTATAATCGCGACAGTTAACGAAAAACGGGATGGTTTTCGAGACTTTTATCTGCTTTTTTAAATTTGATTAGAAATTTTATAACCTAAAAAGGGAAATCCCCGTCTTTTGGTATAATAAGCTTTTTGGATGATTGTGATATTCAGTTTTGTCAATGTATTCGTGTCATTTGTTGTGTAAATACATCTCTTAATATGGGAAAAGTTCAACATATTTTAAAGCCATCGATTTCTAAAAAATTACAGATTTTGAAAAAAATTAAAAGTGGAGATTCTATAAATTCAATTTGCGTGAATTTAAAGTGGCATAAGTTTTCGGTTTACCGCATCATAAAGAAAGAAAATTCATTAAAAAAGTTCGTACGTACAACAGAAAGTGGCCCTGCAAACGTTGCACCTTAAAGAAAGCAGAATGGAAGTAAGAGGGATATATTCGGCTGTGCCGAATCTTATATACCCTTCACAAAATTATACTTTAAAATAAAATTAAAAAAAATTTTTTTTTTTTCCAATTTAAAAAAAAAAAAATTTTAATTTAAAAATTTATTTTTTGATTTATTAGTGAAAAAAATGTATGACAAAATATTATTTTTGTGAAAAAAAATTCGGGGTAAAAAAGTATTTTTCCTGATTTTGAACCATTGTAGGTCCAACTTACTATAGCCTTATATACATCGTTGCAATGTACTTTGAAATATCTATCATTAGATATCCATATTGTCTATATATATGACTTAGGAATCGAGATATAGATCAAAAATAGGCCAAAAGTAGAGGTTGTTTCGGATTTTTGCTCATATCTCCTTTATTTATGGACGGATTTTGCTGATTTTAAATAGGAAACTTCTCGAAAGCAGAATTATTGAAGATTTAGATCCCGAAGATAACAGGGGTCTTCAGAAAATTGATTTCAACAGACAAACAGACGGTCAGACATGGCTAAATCGACTCCGCTATATATAAGGATCCAGAATATATATACTTTATAGGGTCGGAAAATTATATTGTGGAAATTACAAACGGAATTACAAACTTATATATACCCTTCTCACGAAGTTGAAGGGTATAAAAATGCTTTATAAGTGGTTTGTAAAACAAAGAGAAAACATTTTTACGATCAAAATTTATTAAACCAATTCAGATTTCAATGCCAGTGAAGGATGGTTGAACAAATTAAAGCGTCGACATGGAATAAGATTTTTAAAAGTTACGAGCGAGAAATTGTCTTCGAAACCTCATCTTATTGATCCATTTAACAGTTTAAGGATTATGATGATGAGCATGGGTTGACTCTTCACCAAATCTAAAATGCCGACTAATCCGATTTATATTATAGGATGCTTCCAAATCACATGTAATGAGAAAATGGCTCCCGGAAGAAAAATATGTAAAGATTGAATAACTTTTTTGCCCTGTATAAATGCGAACTAAAAGTGATGACGGTTTATTGAATGAATCTAGCAATGAATCTACCACCCAATTGCACTGCGCTTATTCAACCGTTAGATCAAAACGTTATCAACTTGGTCAAATTAAATCATAAAAAACAACTGCTCACCCACTTGCTTGGCGAGAAAGGAACAAATTTGGAGCTCAAACTAAAAAACTTCAATCTGAAAAATGCAGTTCAGGTTCAAGCTACGTCCTGGGATAAAATATCAGTGCCCAATATCCGAAAATCCTGGAACGCCTTGCTCGAATTCGGTACTGAATGGAGTGAAGAGGATAATATGCCCCTAAATATTTTACAAAATATAATTCAGGAAGAAAACGAAGATCTTTCTACTATTGGTATACCTGTAGCTCAAATTGGTACGGAACTTCTTTTCACGAATGCTGACATAAACAACTGGATTCAAAAAGAATTTCATGTGGAAAGTAATGAGGAACAAATGAAATTAATATCAGATACGCAATCGTATGATTTATACGATAGTGGTCATGAAGAAAACAAAATTCAAGTGGACGATTGTATAACATCGATAAACATATGCATACAATGGGATTTGAAAATGATAAGCTGACAACAGCACTATATGAACTACGTGATTCAGCTGTTATTTTAAAAAATTATTTGCCAAAAAAGCAGCTAAAAATCTCCAATTTCTTTAAAAATTTGTTGAAATGTAAATATGTCAATAAAAACAATTCAAATTTTAAAAATTACATACAATTTTTCAATAAAATACAGGTCTGGATTTTAATTAGTCGCGAATACCGAGCTTCCACTGTAATTTGTGCAACATTTTATCATGATTGTATTCCGAGGAGACATTTGTATGGGGGTTAGTTGAAATCATGGACCGATATTGCTTAATATACCAAACAAACCTTATCCACAAAGAGTATTTTTGGAAAATTTCAGACAACTAGCTCCTTTCATTTGGGCCCTATAGTGATTTCAACAGACAGACAGACGGACGGACGGACATAGCTTATACTCTTTTAAGGAACCAGGATATATATTTTTTGGTTCAACGACTAATATTTTGATATGTTACAAATGGAATGATGGTGAGTATAAAGAAGGAAATTACAACCAAAAATAATAAACGATAAACATCTTCGCCCTTTCCTGTACGAGAATGAGAAACTAAAAAAATATATTTTGATCGCCTGACACCATTTAAAACATGTTATAGAATCATGTTTAAGGATATCATTTTGGTAAGACTTTATCGGTCTCTACTATATACTGATCTGCTGTTATAGCAATTGGCAAAAAGTAATAATGATCTAAAACCTTAAATTATTAAAATCAAACTTTCATCTAATTGCTTTGAACACAATTTATTACTGTAAGTGTATGGTTGGCAACCGTCTCAGATTACTAATCTATTATTTTTGCAATGCATTTGTCTAAATTTAAATATATATTTTTCACTACTATTCATAATATATATAAATAAAGAATATGAAAACACATTTAAAATAAACAGCCATAAAACTAAAGCCAATTAAATAATATTTTTTTAATATTTTGATTTAATGAGTTTATGTTTTGCCACTAATGAGAACATACAATCCATACATATATTTGTATCTAAAGGGGATAATACATCATTTCATTAAATAGTTTCTTTATATTAGTTAAATCAACAATAAAAAATTTAATTCCTGGTATTAAATAGACAACCTCATATTTCCTTGTTATTAAGCGACTTACAAAACAAAATGTTTATTCCATTATTTAATTTAATTCAATTTTCTTTTCAATTTAAATTGAAATAAATCTTGGTATTAAAAAAAAAAATAAATGATTTTAACTAATTTGCTTTGTTAGCAACAATTACTTTTAAATACAATTCTTGCCAAAATAAGAAAACAAAGAAACCACTACCAACCACTCCTTATCTTAACAATAGAGTTTTTGTGTTGTTTTGTTAAACATTACTTTAACAAAGTTAATGGCCATTAACTAATGGCTCAAATAACAAAACGTGATCACTTTAGTGTATAAAAACACCCTCCACCTTTTATTTACTCCTACTTTTCTTCAATAACTTCCTATAATATTATGGAAATAGTTAAAGATGTTTAAAAAAAAAATCTATTAAATGTTGTGTTCATTTAGTTGTCAAAAGTAAAAGACATGCCACAAACTCTACAATGTTGCAAATTAAAAGAGGAGGTTAAAATGTTATTTCTATTTGACTGAAGTAACAAAAAACGGTTTGCTATTAATTTTCTTTACATCAATTTGTTGTCAAATAAACGTGGCCTAAACTATTGATTAACAAGCAAAAAACTAGTTACATTTTTTTAGAAATGTTTAAGAAAATCATTATTAACAGTTTTGCACGTTTCTTTAAAATAATTTACAAATTACAGAGACATTTTTTTAAGATTTTTGTTAATAAATATAACAATAAAAAATTTTCGGTTGCACAAAATTTCTTTTGAAAACATTTTTGCAAAAACTCTTCCATTTATTTTTTAATTATTTAAAGATGTTAATATTTTTGAAAAGAAGACACAATTTCCTATACTTTGATATATACCCTGCAGTTCATTGTACTAGTTCCTCCACGTCGAATTAGTTAGTCACTGAGAATTAACACTAATGAATTTTCAACCCACTCGCAACGTTATCGACTGGTGAATTTAACACGGGGATGTCATTGCAGGCGTCCGATTGGCACACTCTGCATTACACTTCGCTATTAAATTCAAAATAGGACGAATACTCCAGCATTTGAGAAAAGAAAAAATAATTTTTTCAGTGAGCTGGGTTGAACAGATAACCCCTCGTTTTATAGTGAAATGCGCTAATCACTAAGCCACAGAGCTGTTATTTATACTGCTCTCTATTTGTTATAAAGAATTACATGTGAGTCTACTCTCAATTTTTGCTTTTTTTCATCATCAGAGAGAATGAAAATGCCAACGGCCACATTCAGCATTATATATGGCCATCAAAGTGGTATATTTTAGAGGATTTTATTTTACTTGAATTTATTTTCAAAAACTTCGACCACTATCTGTCTATTTTTTATTACTGAATAGTCTGGTGAAATGTAGTGCATATTATAACCATTTAACTGCCACTTTAGCAGCCACAGCGAACTAGTTTGCTATACAAGTAGTAATATAGCTAGTGTAAGGTTTCCAATTGGCACTTTTCAAACTGCTGGGTAATATGTTATTCTTATGTTTCCCACTAGTCTTATTAATGCTTTTAAAATTCACAACTCACAACTAGATTCAGCTTGCAGTTTCCTGGCATGTTTGGTAATGCCGTAGTCGGTAATGCAGTGACATAAATATTCGATAGTTCTTGTTTGGGGTGTTGATTTTGAATCCATTTGTTTGACTAGTGGAAAACATAAGATAGACATATTATATATCAAACTGTAGGAAATTGTGTCATCTTTTCAAATATATATAATGTTTTTAATAATTAAAACAATCATGGAATACTTTTTGCAAAAAAAATCAAACATTTTTTCAGTTGAGTTTTTAAGCCATAAAATATTTATGTATAAATGTTTAGAAATACAATTTTCCAGTTACATATATAGAACTTTTAGTTCAAAATTCTATACTGGAACAAAAGTTTTAAAATTGTTGGTGAAAATCCTACAATTCCAAAAAAATAAAATTTCCAAAAATCCCAAAAATGCTAATTTTTATATTTTTGGCAATATTTAGTTCAGAACATATTGAGGCTTACAAAGCAGGCTTTATTTGTTTGATTCCAGCTATGCGATTGGAGAAAATTTGGTTAAAATTTGAAATTTACTTTAAAAATAGGTCTAATTTAGGGGACTCTGGTCCTCTCAGTAACAACAATTTTAAAATTATTTAAAATTTTTTATATTTCCTATAAGTTTATCTTTCAGATAAATGTAAATACTTTTCTATTTCTCGTATATCTAAAAAATAATCAGCCCAATTATGAATACAAAATCAACGCAATTTGTTTCTCCTTTTTCCCTTTTTATACCCTTCACCATCGTGAGAAGGGTATAAATAAGTGTGTCATTCCGTTTGTAATTTCCACAATATAATTTTCCGACCCTATAAAGTATATATATTCTGGATCCTTATAGATAGCGGAGTCGATTAAGCCATGTCCGTCAGTCTGTCTGTCTGTTGAAATCAATTTTCTGAAGACCCCAGATATGTTAGGGATCCAAATCTTCAATAATTCTGTCAGACATGCTTTCGAGAAGTTTCCTATTTAAAAACAGGAAAAGAAAAAACCGGGCCAACCTCGATAAAATATATATAGACAATATGGATATCTAATGATAGATATTTCAAAGTCCATTGTAACGATGTATATTAGGCTATAGTAAGTTGGCCCTACAATGGGTCAAAATCGGGAAAAATAATTTTTAACCCGAATTTTTCTTCACAAAAAAAATTTTTTTGACATAAATTAAAAAAAAAAAAAATTTTTAATTTAAAAAATTTTTTTCAAATATTGGAAAAAACTTTTAAAAAACAATTTCGAAAAAAAAATTAAAAAAATTTTTTTTTTTAATTTTATTTTAAAGTAGGTTTTGGTGAAGGGTATATAAGATCTATAAGGGTATATAGATTCCATATATAGTACAATCTTTCGGATCGCATCAAAAACATACAATTGCGATCATTTGAAATTTTCCATATAATCCATTTGGCGCCTTATGACCTCGTCCCCTATATGCTTTAAGGTATAAATTCAAAACTTAAACTATACTATAACTCTTCTATAGCTATGAGAAGTTGTCTTAAAACTGAATTTCCCCACCCTCAATATTTTGGTAAGTTAAAACAAATACGATATAGAAGAATGTTGTCATTTCCAATCTGCTAGTGTCTAAATAAATTTTCACTGCATTCTTTGAAAGCTTTTTTTAGAAATCTTGTTCTTTACAACGATTGTCAATATTAAAACATCATTGGTCAATTCACAAGGTCTCTTATCATGTCATATTGTCATAATGTTCTAATATTTCACGATGGTTTTTATTGCTTTTCAAGCAAAAAATGTCCTAAACTAATACTACTCTGTATGGTATGTTTATTGTGTTATCGTAACGAACCAGCAGATACCAATGCCGAATGCTTAAGAGTCGCTTAAGCCGAGTCATGAAATATTAGGACATTATGACAATATGACTGATAAGAGACTTTGTAAATTGACCACATATATTTTGTATTGTAAAGTGATGCTTAAATGTCTATTTCTGTTTGTTGATTTTGATATACAAGAAATCAGCTGTACTTATAATATATACCAAGTTGTTGAATTTGCATGGACAGACAAACGCCATTTTATTTTCAAAGACAGTTAGCTAAGACACCATAAGCCAGTTAGTGAAGACACAATACAGTGTTGATTATTCCAATGTAGTCGGAACTGGTTATAAAATCCTATTGGTTCTCTTTGTATTACCATTTAGATAAATTGTGGAGTTTTGTTTAAAAACTCCCAAAGTATTCGGGAATACCACAACTGTTTTGAGAAGAATTTAAATTTATTTATTTAACAATTTATGTTGCTAATCCGTTTCAATGGAAATTACAATTTTTTTCAAACAGATTTAAAGTGATTCAGCTTTTAAAATTAATTAATACTCGCACATATAGTTTAAAAATGTTCTTGGAAAAAATAACAAGTTGTTTCTCATATATGTACTAGAATTTATTATCATTTGATATTTATCTTAAAAAAAAAAATAAATATTTAATAAACAAACGGATTCATAAGAACTCAAGGTTTTTTGTTTCAATTCTATATAAAAAAAATGCATAGAAAAAAAAAAAAAAAAAACTAAAAAACCAATTGCGTGATTAAATTTATTGTGTATCATACAGATACGATTTATTTCAAATGACAATTATAGAGCGAAATAAAACAGAACGCAAGATTTTTCTAATAAAGCTCAAAGCCATTTTTATGCAAATAAAATAAATTTTATATGACGTTGTTAAATTTTTAGCAGCTAAAATTATTATAAAATCCAATAAAAAAGAGCACCTACAACTTATATATTTATGTAAAGTAAAGTTGCAGTTTTATTTTTTCTATAAATTATTTTAGTTTGAAACTGGGTTTTAGTTTTTTCCATTATTGGAAAAAAAATATCTTGATAGCATTGAAATATATTGAGTCAGCTTTTTAAAATAGATAGGAGGTATTGTTTTAGCTAAAATTGATTTCAATTTTCCAATTCAATTGCAATGTCTATGAAAAAAAAGAGAAAAAAAAAACTGAATTTTGTTTAAACTTGTATTGCCAAGTAAACTATTTAAATCATTTGGCACAAAACAAGGTCTATTGTTTTATTTAGCTTTACATAGCGAAACATTTTAATTAATTAATTTATTGTCATGAGGATTTTAATAAATTCAACATTTACAGAAAATTTTAAATATAATTATTTCATATTTCAAAAATATTTTAAAATAAAAGAAACTGGAAAATAAAATTCTAAAACGATCTAACTCGCCTGTTTGTCTGTTGAAAATACGATAGTCATATTTTAATTATTATGAAATTTAACTTCTAACGCCGACTGTACCTTCCCATACTTATATGTTTGAAAGTACATGTAAAATCCATTATTAACAAAAAATTCTAATTAGTTTTTAAACACTTGATATTGTATTTATAAGTAGAAGATATGTTATTTTTGTTTTGCAGTAAAATGAAATTTTATTTCATTATTATTATTTATATGTATTTAAAATAAATACTGTCTGGCGAATCAATTGATCACTTGCATACATAAAAGTTTCTCACGCTTTATGGCGGCTACTAAAACAGCAGCTTCTAACATACGTTAGTTGCTACAACAAACAGCTAAATATTTGTTTTTTTTTTTTTATATGGCATTAAAACGTGTTCATTTTTCAAATATTTTTTCAGAGACAAGTCTGTTGTAGTTGTTTTTATTTCAAAGAAAAATCATAAAAAGAAACACAAACATTATAAACATTTTATTTATTTTACTATTACAAAAAAATAAAGCTGTTAGTAAACTAGGTAAGTAATATTATCTACTACAAAATCGTCGTCATCATCATCATCAACATGATCATCACAACTATTTTTTATTAGTATGTAGTCGTAAACATTAAATCAATGACTGACTGACCGTACGAGAGTAAATAGTGTCATGTGAATGTGGATTTTAGAAATGAAAAATAATATAGAAACAATTATAAATTTATAGTTTCTTATTAAGAGATTATAAAGCTTTAGTAGTTTTTTTTTCGTTAGACGTTGATAAAACTTTTAGTTTTGGACATTTAATATCAAGATCGTTATCGTTATTATAAAATTAAAATGTTGTTTCGGCTATCTTCTTAAAGTAAACAGTATTTTTTTTTTTTTTTTTATTATTTTGAGAAATGCCTTTTTTAAACTAATAAATTTAAAAATTTTCTGCTTAAAAAAGTTTGGGAAATTTAATATTGAGAAAAAGTTTTAATACAAAATGGAAATGTTGTGTTGAAAAGCTTGAAAATGAAGTGAGATCTGTTAAATTTCTCAAATATATAAAAAATTATTTGTTTTAAGCAAATCATGTTGAAGTGTTTTTGCAAAATTTTTTGAGTTTAATTTTTCGAATTTTCAAAATAATTTGACGTGATTTAAATACGATAATTGTCGAAAGCAAAGCATTATGCATTTCGGTTTGTAATGTGACAGTTTAACTGTAAAATTCGTCTTATTTAATATGCATTGATCAGCATAAATTTGTTTGCAAAGACTTTTAGCTTAGACACAATCAGCCAGTAAGCGAAGACACAATACAGTGTTGCATAGGAATTCCAACATGCCGTGTTTTGCTCTCAATCTTAAATTTAAACAAAAGAATTAGCTTGGTCCAAAAACGCTAAATGTTAAAATACCCCCCAAAAAAAAAGCGTTAAACATTTTAAAAGAAGGCAAGGTTTGCTTGTCTCCTGAAGGAAAGATATAAAAACTTTGTACAAGTATTTTGTAATACTGAAAACTTTAGAACTTCAGGATTAACATTAAATAGAAAAAAATGTTTCCGATCGATTTGACTTACCATAAAAACTTGAAATTTCATGATAGTTTTGTAGTGAAGAGCAATTTAAAATTCGAAAGCAATATAATTTGGAACTTATAAACATCAAAAGATCTTTTAATCAATGGATTAAAAACTTTTGCCATTGTCTTTAATTGAATACTAAAATATATGTTCCAAAAATTTAGGTCTTTCGTAAAAGAGTGGCCTCTCTGCTGTTATTTACCATGTGATATATTATTAACTTTTGCTGTATTTAAATTCAATATAAGACCATCCAAAAATCATACTTTCTTATAATAGGGACTTTGAACTTTTAGAAATAGTTTGATAAATCTGAAATTTTTCTTGAAAATAGGCCAAGTTTGGATACGCCCCTACCCAGTTTGCCTTAAATGAACCAATTTTTATTATACCCCTCACCTTCGTGAGAAGGGTATATAAAAGTTTGTCATTTCGTTAGTAATTTCCACAATATAATTTTCCGACCCTATAAAGCATATATATACTGGATCGTTATAGATAACGGAGTCGATTAAGCCATGCCCGTCTGTGTGTCTGTTGAAATCAATTTTCTGAAGACCCCAGATATCTTCGGGATCCAAATCTTCAATAATTCTGTCAGACATGCTTTCGAAAAGTTTGCTATTTAAAATTAGCAAAATCCGTCCATAAATAACGGAGATATGAGCAAAAATCCGAGACAACCTCTGAAAATTGCATCAAAAAAAGACAATTAATTGCATGCTTTGACAAAAAAGCAACTAAATGTATGTTTGAATGTGTGTTGGCTTCATTGCTTTGTCTATTTTGTTTTTTTTTTTTTTTTTTTTGGTGTTTCGTTTGGAGTTGTTGTTTTTATACCCTTCACCTTCGTGAGAAGGGTATATATAAGATTGTCATTTCGTTTGTAACTTCTACAATACAATCTGTTCGTCAGCAATTAAATGTAAAATTTTTAAAAGTTTTCTTGATATATTTAGGATGCGATACGCTGAAAGTGGGCAATTAATGCATCCACAACAAAGTTGAAGGGTATATAAGATTCGGCATAGCCGAATATAGCACTCTTACTTGTTTTACACGCATTTATGTTATGTTTTCTTTCCGAAACTGTTTTTCTATAAGAAATAAATAGTTTTTCTATAAGAAAAAAGTCCTCAAATAATTAAAAAAAAAATAATAATTTTTCAACCTAAATATCTCTTAAATAACTTATACATGTAAGTATATTTTCAATTACTAACTAAATATAAACTTTCATTTTACTATTTTGTAGGCCTGAGACGACCAACTTTGGGGGCCTCAAATCCAAATACGAGCCCATGTAAATACAGATCACCTATGAAAACATTTAATCGTTTACAAACTACAAAATCATTTCAAAAATAAAATGATAATAAACATTTGCAGAGACATTTCAAATGAGGTGTTGTGCATTGCTATGTCAACTCAAACACATTGTCATGTTATGTCATTGTCATTGCAACGCAACCATATTGTTTCGCTGTGTCATGAAGAATACTGCTGTCAAGTTCAGTAACAAATGCTGAACTGTTGCTAACACTTTGGATTATAATATTTTTAATTAACTTTACTATGTATGACCTTTTAAAAGCAAACAATTATGAAATTAACACGTGGCGCAAAAGTAATCCTCCTATCAGAAAATGCTTTAAATTTTGCCGATTATTGGTCAAATAAATAGTCAGCAATATTCCGCGTTCTGGAGCAGTGTAGCGTAACATTGTTTATTAACGTGTATTTCGCATGTGTTTACTACACAAATGTCAAAACAGAACTGACATTAGGGGCCAATCGCAAAATTTATAGCATTTTCTGATAGGAGTATTACTTTTGCGCCACCTTGTATATACACCTGCACTACGCCATTGTCTGTAGTTCTCTATGGCCACTTTTAGTTTAGTTATTGAGAATTTGTAATAAAATATGAATGAATTTCTGAATTTGCAAACATTCATTAGAAGGCAATCGAAGGGTTTACTTAGGCACCCTATCAAAATATTGGAAAAAAGCAAGTCAAAAGTTTAACAATAATTTTATATGCATTTTATGACAATTTTATGTATTTATATAAAGTAAATATATAAGAAATTCATAAGTATAGGTATAAAATAATAAAATTAGCATAAAGTAATCAAAAGAAGCTTTTAAATAAGGGTGGCTTATTAAGTTTATGCAGTAATTTATTCATTTATACAAAATTTTGTTTCAAATGATCAGCTGCATGATATACATTTGCTTCTAATAAACCATAGACATGATATAAAATCATCTTACAGTATACGTGACCCACATGTCATTTCGCTAGGCAACGATGAACTAACTATAATTCTAATGCGTTATTTAAATATAATATGACATACTTAAAAATGGTACGTCGATCATTGGCAATGTTTAGTGTGACACTAGTCGCCTTGTTAAACAATTCAACATATGCCTTTACGTTATAAGAACCCAGAGAAAAAATATAGTTGTGCATGTAAAACATATTATGGTTACCGCAATCATATACATAATTACAGTGACCATAATATTGTTAAAAAACTTGTAAAAATTATGAAATGGTTATGCTAAACATGTACGACTATATCTTTTCTCTGGGTGTGCCTCAGCTGCATGTAAAAACTTCTCAAAAAGAAAAAAAGGACTCAAAAAGGACACAGAAAAACGAACATCTAAAGTTTTTCTATAACAAATTTTACGAATTTCTATGAAAAGTATTCTTACGAATTTGCAATAGCGATTTGAATTTAACGACTACCTGCAACATTCATCATGTTTATAAACACGTCCATCAGTAGAAGCTTCTACTTATCAACAATGTTGATAGCATGCGGTTATTAGCATTGTTTATAAGTATGGCAATACTAAATGTTTAAGCTGCTAACATTGACATCGAAAGTTCTAGAGCATTGTAGAAGATTCACGAAAGATGGCGTGAGTATAAATAATGGCAAAGGTTGCAGTAGTGAGTGAGTTGATCATAGACGCTGTTAGAGTTAACATCAACTGCCTTGTACATTTAAGTTTGTACATTATAAAGTGTGTGTGCATTTCTGCGAATTGGTAAACGTGTATAAAGACACTGAGTGACTATTTGAACTGTTGTTGTACATTTTAAATAAATAAAGACTTGTTACAAATTTTAAACTACTAAACGGCTTTTATTTGCAATCAAAGAGTAAATTAATAATTTCAGTGAAAGATATCTAAATAGACTCAGGAATCACCAAAACGTTTTAGTAATCAACTTATTAGATGATAGCGAAGAAATACAAAGATTAAAGAGGTTTCACGTTCTCGACCTATCCTTTAGAAAATAGGAAAATGTTAGTAAATTTGCTTAAATTAATGTAAAAAAGTTTTTTTTTTTTATTGAGTTCATTGGAACTTAATATATAAGTTATTTTCATTTTATTTATGTAATTTGCTTATTATTTTAATTCCTGTAAAAAAGATTGCAAATAAAAATGAATTAAACAAAAAAAAAAAAAAAAAAAAAAAATTCCAATCAAAAGTATCCAGTTTATTTAAAGGAAATAAACCAACGTTTTAAAAAGGTTAAAACGTAACAGTATTGTATTTAGTACTTTTAGTGTATTAAATATGGGTTTTAATGCGAAAAATTAGCATAGACCTACTGCATACTGTTTTAAATGTGATGATAAGAGCTACGATAAATCCAATTTTAGTTACTTGAAATATTGGAGGTCAAAGGTCACAAAAATTATTAATTTTTTTTAATAAATCTAGCTTATTTTGCATAGATCTTATTACACAATTTACATAAAATACAATTTTCTACGTTTTGGTTACAGATAATATTTGCATTATCATCAACCGTTTTCATGTTACAGCCAATTATTGTTCCTTTGCAATGTGTTTTTCTACACCAAATATATTGGATAATAATAAATCTTGTTTGCTCATGGCAGAGATGGTAAAAATCCAAACTGGAACTGATAACAGTCCTTGCGAACAATTAATTTTTAAATGATATCAATGTAACGACTTATTTTACTCCTTATATAAAAGCGTTAATGGTAACTAGTCGCCTTTAATGACATTTAAAATTTTTTCTCAAATCAATCTTTTGACATTTCTAAACAAAAAGTACAAGTTCACATTCAGTTTGATCCAACAGGTTTTTTTAAACAATTTAGTCTAAACCACTGAAAAATTAAATTTTATTTCTGAAATTCTTTTAAGTAAATCAAATTGCCTGTCATGGCTAACAATTATATTAGTTGTCACATTTTAAACTATAAAATTTAATGTAATTACTATGAAAAATGTGCTTTAAATTTGATTCGTAGTCACCACCTCTAAAAAAAAACTTGAACGAAAAATCTTAAATTAATTGTAACACATAAACGCTTTTAAAAACCAAAACTAGTTCAATTATCTTGTTTAGATTTAAGCAAAATAAAAAATAATCGAAAATAGCTTAAACTAACAGCTAAAGTGCTAGAAACAAAACGTATTGTAAAGATAAATAAAATTTGTTTAGGATGAAAGACAAATTGAGGAATGAGATTAAATCAAAGTGGAGCGAGCATTACTTATAAGTGAAATATTCTGAACTGAATGAGAATTATATTGTTGTTTTCCATACAAATTTTTGAAAATAATTTTATTTTGAGTTTTATAAAAACCGTTTAGAACATATTCAACAAGTTCTCTAATAATAAGTATTCTACTGTGAAGCAAATAAAATTTGTTTGAAGAAAACCATAGCATTTCTAGCAAAAATTTTGATAATTATATGCCCTTGCTGATTAACATACTTTATAATGACTGCCTTATAACGCTTACTTTAGTTAGAAGCAATTAGCATATAATCTGGTATATTATAAGACAGACATTACAAAACAACTTCTAAGTAATGTAAGCGGTATGTGGTGGTCATTACAAAGTATGTTAATCAGCATATTACTATCAAATGTATGGTACACAGTAGAAACAGTTTGTTTTATTTACACTAAACTCAGTCCTTCTATCAAACAGCTATTATATTTTGATATAAAATAGTATGTATGCATTTTTTGTAGCAGCTCTGCTAGTTAGTGAAGTTAGTCATTTGGTCGACAGTGTTTTTTTCGTTAGTTTTTTTTTTTTTTTTTTTGTTAATGACAGGTGTCACAACATTTTGAAGGCAATAAATTTTCTAGCAATTTAAAGCTAATTTAACATACATTTCATACAAATACACGAATGTGTTAGTAAATATTTGGAAAAAAAAAAAATAATACTGGGAAATATTTTAGCAACAAGTTGTAGCAAAAAAAAAAAGCAGCACCACTATTTTTCTGCTTCACCTGTTGCTTGAAAATCGTGCTGTATGAAGAAAAAAAATTTTTTTGTTTGGAATAAATTTTAACAACGATTAGTGACATTATTTTCTGCTTTTATTGTTGTTACTGTTACTATTTATTTACTTTCTATATTTTTAGTTTTTGCTAAATTTACAAACTTTTTTCTGAAATTGCCTTTAATCACGTAATATTTATGAATGACTCAGTTTGTATTTTATAAGGTCTGTATTGTTTTTTTGCACTTTTTCATCATTAGCGTAAAGTGCAACATGTAATACATTTTACAATAGCAACAACAACAACAATTATAACAAATAAAGTTGTAAATGTTAGTTAAACAACTAAAGTTCCACTTGAGTAAAACAACTACGGCAACTCTTTAGTACACTCATGCACAAAAGTATGTGGAAAAAATAAGAAAAAAAATAAAAAAAAATTTTTTCTTAGTATTTATTGCAGTTGTTGTTATAATGAATGATTTTGCAAACAAAAGTTTTCGCTAAAAAAAACTAAGCCCCCATCAATTGTTAAAGAGCTAAAGTGTGTTTGAGTAAAAGGAGAGTACAAAAAAATTGTGCTTTATTTCTGTTTAAATAAATTGGTTTATTTGTAAATGTTAAAAGAATTATCAGTAAATTGATTTTTTTTTTTTAATTTCAACTTAATTTTTACATTGTGAATTATTAACCCTTTAACCTCGATAGTTTTTTAAAAGCAATCCGGGTAGCCAGGATTTTCTTTATTCCTCCGTTAATATTTCCAATATTTCCGTTTGTAATATACCGAAATATTGGTAGTACAACCAAAAAGTATATATATCCTGGGTCCTCATATGATTCTAAGACAGTGGTGGGTGTTCATATTGTTTAGGTTACGAAGATTTTCGTCAATTTACACTTACACAACCCGAATGTAAACAAAAGAGCGTAATAGAGCATAGAAATACAAATATTTCATTCAGTTGCTTGATGTTGTTGCGGATATTTTATTTTTTACCCATACATGCACACAAATTAAATCCCTCTATTTGCGCACCACTGTTCTCCGTCCCTGTGTATGTCTGTTGAAAACATGAAAGAAGCTAGTTGGGTGAAATTTTACAAAAATTCTTTCTGTTGATAAGGTTTGTTTGCTATTGAAAATGGGAAATATCGGTCCATGATATCACCTAGCTTCTAAAGAATTAGGCCTATGAATTAATTCGTATTGAAATAGTTAAGAGATACAAATTAATTTGATTTTAAAAATTTAAACCTTTGATATCAGATTATAGAAAAATATGTCTGCTTTCCAAAAAATAATAAAACAGTTATCTATTTAAATAATCACAGAAGACTTCTGTTTTGCAGAAAGCTAAATAATTATAAAAAGCAATAACTTTGGTCATGATGTTCTAAGCAGAGTCCAATAAAATAAGCAACAGTAAGTACTTAATCGAATTTGATGACTTCCAAAACTTATAAGTGCCACTGAAACCCTCCGAAGCTTATGATGAATATGTTCCATCGGTTTCAACGTGCGATAGATGGTTTGTGATGTCCGGAAGTGGAGATTTTGACACGGAAGACAAAGATCGCCCAGGACAGCCAAAAATGCTTGAAGACCAAGAATTGGAGGCATTAATCCATGAAGATTGTTGTCAAACTCAACAAGAGCCACATTTCGAATGTTACCTGTTACAAACTGTTTAGAAAGAATTGGTTGAGAAGTTTTGCGTCATCCGCCTTATAATCCAGACCTTGCTCCGTCCAACTACTACACCCAGAGAAAAAACAACTTAAAATCAATAAAAACCGTATTGAATCAATAATTGAAACATGAAAATTATTGATTTAACGTATTTCAATAAGGTTTTTCTATTATAATGAACATTGTTGAATTAATATGACACGTTCTTGTTTTTAAGTTGCAGTTTTTCCCTTAGTTTCGAATGCTCTCTCTGGGATACGCTTCACTTAAGAACTGAGTATCTCAAAATGGCTTGATTCATGCTTGGCCTCAAAAGATGATCAGATCTTTTGGCGCGGAATCTGTATGTTGGCAGAAAGTTGGGAAAAGATCATAGCTAACAATGGTCAATACTTTGATTAAATGTAATTGTACAAATGTTTCAAATAAAAGCTAAACATAAAATCCTGCATTTTTAATTGACACATCCAAAAATCATATAATTCAGTAAAGAACTAGTTCTTAGTGCACAATTCAATGGAATGGTTAAGAGAGAAAACTTAGTTTGGTTTTAAAAATGAGTCCTTAAAAACCCTGAATTTCGACATCACCTATATTTTGAATCACTAAATTTTATTTTGTATGCAATTACTTAGAAATAGTTTAGTAATGGCTGAGATATAATATTTGAATTCAAACATAACGATTTCTAACGGCTGGTTTTAAGTTGCATCATGTTTTTCTACATTTCTTTTTGTGGAGACTTCTAATTGTGGACAATGTTCTTTACCGGCCGATTAACAGCAGTTTATACAACTGTGGACATTATTTACATATCTGTGGAAACATCCAACATTGAATAAAAGTTTTGCGTTGATTATTGTAGAAATAGAACATTTAGGAAGCACCGATAGATGGTGCTGGAAACATCTGGATGGTAATGAAGCGTATATAAGGTGACGGCGAGAACATCAACCAGTGAGTCTAATCGTTAAGTAAAGATAAATTAACTGCCTGACAGTGTATTTGTATAAAAACACATAGTGACAATTTAAACTGTTGTTGTGTAAATTTGAATAAATAAAGTATCCCATTTATTAAAAAGAAATAAAACACCGTTTTCAAAAGGTAAAAACGTAACAATATAATATTTTAGCAATACATAGAATAGATTCTTAACTCACATTAATACAGAGGACTTGAATGGGTATATGAATAATTGTTTAAAAAAGAATATTTTACACAGAATTAGTTCTTTCAAATATGCTATTAGTATTAACTTCAATATATCTTTTCTAATGTACAAAATTAGTCGTCATCTGATCGGTTACCGTGACATACCCAACGGAAAACGATGGCGATTTATAGTGCTACGTTAATAATAGTCGAAGTGATTTGATCGTCACACTGTTACAGAGTTTATATAAGTTTTTCTGTTGAAAAATCAAATAAATTGCACAAAATATTCTGAACATTTGTGAAAAACTTACAATTACAACATTTTCCGATATAAACACATATTTTAGGATTTTATTAAATTTTATATTACCTAAACTAAATTATTATTTCATTTGTTTAAAAGTTCTCTATTACAATTTCCTTTTAAAATTATACTGTCATCATCTGTTGTTGGCTGTGTCTGTCTTTATCACTAGTGCGTAACATGACTATTGTTATTATTCTATTCTATTTTTTTTTGTTGTTTTTGTTATTTCGCAGACATAAATAACAAATAAATGAATAAATAAAATATTCATAGAAAAAAATAACTTAAAACAAAAATTGATATGTTAATTATTGTACGAGTACTTACTTACAACAATAATATTTTAGCATATAAAATAAAATTCAATAAACAAGCCAAAAACACCTAATAGAAAGGGTACGCATAAGAAGCTTTATATGGTTGTAAAACTGAGTGATCATATTTAATTATAATAATAACAATTATTATAAATTTTAATAAAATATTCTACTTTAGAATGTATTTGTAATGTTATATCGCTTTTACTTAGTTTTAAATAAATTTTTAATTAAATGTCTGCCATAATAATGTCATGAACAAAAAAAATACTACATGTTAATTTTAACACATACTAGGCAATGAAAATCATATTGTTGTCAACTCAATATTTTGTGACATTTGTCAAAGAGATTTAATGAAAAAAAGAAGCTTGACGAATACAACAATCGAATATGTCTCATCAGGATATGAGGCCTTCAATACTTTCTCAGTAGTTTATCCCTAAATATACATTTTTGGTTAGGAGCCTTAATTAACCCACTATTTCTCTCAGTGTTGCTACAAAATTCTCATTTTATAAAGTGGTTTTATTACATCAGTTTTTATTTTTTTCTTTTCTTATAAAATTTCAATTTCTAATTATTTTCTTAACTAGTCTGAGACTGTTTATATTAAATCGATATAGTTAGTTACAATTTAAAACATGTTTTTCTTATGTATTGTATATAGTTTTCTAAATGGATCTTCTCTTAAAGATCATTAATCACAGCTGTATAAGGCAACGTAGAAAGAAGAAGGCAATTAAGTCATTACTATTGAATAAATCAATAGTAACAAAATTATGGTTGTAAATGATAGAGTCTATAAAGCAAGAGTTATTTAAAAGAAAACGATTACAAAATGAGGGTAATTAATAAAATAATGGTGGCTATAAGAAAAACTAAAAAAAAGGGAAATCAAAGAGTTTAATCACATGAAACAAAAAAAACTAATAGGTTTTATTAAGATTTATTTCGTTATTAAATAAATGACAGTGACTGTTTTCAAAAGATTTATAAAAAGCATGAAAAAATCGAAGCATACAAAATAAAAAGTAAGAAAATCATATTATGTTAAAATGTTTAATGAACAATTTACCATAAATATAACATCAGCGCGAAATAAACTAAGCATACAATTTTAGGTAACATTAACAATTCAAATTTATGTAAATTTTTTTAACTTGTAACAAGTAAGATACTGGAATTTATACCCAAAATCTTCATTGGATCACTAATTTTTATTTTGTATACTTAGGTTTATTTGTTTATTAGTAATATACTTAATAAGTATATACTTTGTAATGTGTTAATGGGGGTTTATCAGATATATAAGTACCTACTTATTTATTAGACATCTGTGATACATGATTCACAGAAATTAATATTTTAATTGTAACGTGCCAAAGAACAAAGAATCAACATAATTCCCATTTTGTTAAGAATATTTTATGCATAAGTAATGATGTTTTCCTCAAAGGCGAGGAAGTAGTGCTTTTTTCAATACTCTATACTACTCGATTCTTTTCAAGCATTGACTCAATACTGCTCAATACTTTTATGTTTTTTATACCTTTTACCATGAGTGGCTTATATATACCCTATAAGTTTGTCATTCCGTTTGTAATTTCTACATTTTTCATTTGCGACCCCACAAAGTATATATATTCTAAATCGTTATATATAGCGAAGTCGATATAGCCATGTCCGTCTGTATGTTGAATTCAACTTTCCGTAGTCCCCAAATAACTTACAAACATACATCAATATATCGGAAATTCTTCCGCTCGATCGCTATTTAAAATCGAGAAAATGGCTGAGATGTAAGGAAAAAACAGGGAGAACCTTAATTTTGGACTATTTTTTATTTATATCTGGATTACTAAGTTAATTTAGACATTAATATAGACAATATGGATATCAACTGATAAATATTTCAAAGTCCATTGCATCGACGTATAAGAGGCTATAGTAATTTGGACATACAATGTGTCAAAATCGGAAACAAATATTTTTTAACCCAAATTTTTTTTCACCAAACAAATTTTTTTGGTATAAATTTGTTTTCACTAATAAATTTAATTTTATTTTTTTTTCTAAATTAAAAAAAAAATTTTGGAAAAAAATTTGAAAAATATTTAAAAAAAAAAATTAAAATTTTGAAAAAATTAAAATTTAAAAAAAAAAAAATTTTTTTACTAAAAGTATTTAAAATTTTTATTTTGACTGAAAATTAAAAAAAAAATTGGAAAAAATTAAAAAAAAAAATTTGAAAAAAAACAATTTTGAAAAAAAAAAAAATTAATTTTGAAAAACAATTTAATTTTGTTTATTTAAATATTTAAAATTTGTATTTAGAAGTACATATAATTTGGTAAAGGGTATATAAGTTTCGGCACAGCAGAATATAGATTTTGAAGATTAATACATATGCAGACATACATATCGTTAACTAAGTGAGCAATCGTGCCAAGTCCACTTTTTATAAAAATTGAAAATTCAATACATACCGTTTGAATAAGTAAAACCTAATTTATCAAATTTTAATAAAATAAATAAATTTATCAAAGATTAATAAAATTATGGAAATTTGTAACTCTGAAAGTATTGAAGATACCTTTGGGTATCGAGTACCCAAAAAAACAGTCGGTATTGAGTACTCAATACTTTTACATCACTGCGGGGAAGTAGTTTATCGTAATAAAGTAGCCCTACTTTTTGTTCCTATAGTAACTAACTTTGGGAAGTCTTAACTGATAAATGAGTAAAGAGATATTCACCCTTATTCTATTTGGCGTCGTCGACATCGTCGTCAATATTGAGTCAAAAAATGGTATATGTTTCGTCGATATCGATAACAAATGGTTACTATTGACAGAATTTTATACATATATAAGTCCGGTTAAAGTACAAAATGCTGTCAAAAGTTATTAATTGTTATCGACATCGGCGAAACATATACCATTTTTTGACTCAATATTGACGACGATGTTCTTACTTTTAGCTAGTTATTAAAATGATATCATGGTAATGTCTTATTAAATTCCCTTTTTGTTAATGAATGTTCTTTCTGGGACAATTCTTCACTGTGCTTTAAATTTGTTTTGTATCAAAATGTGTACAAATTTAATTTCTCCATTCTGTTCTGTTTTATTATACCATATTATGCAGCTGCTCATATTAATTTAAATTCAAGACATTGATGATTTGAATATTTCATATAAAAAAACAACAAAATTTATACAATTGTATTCGAACAATGATGAAGATTCGTTGAAGATATAATACAAAAAAAAAAAAAAAAAATAAAAAACACCTGTAATCACAAACTCAAACAAATAACCAGCAGCAAGAGGGTAGTTTTAATTAATTAAAATGATATTTAAAATATATGTACTAATAAACATTTAAACAAACAAATTAGAGTTCAGAAAAAATGTAAATTTAAATTTTTTAGATAATTAATTTAAAAATGATATAAGACAGTGTTCGGCACTCTTACACGCCCGGCGACGGAAGGCGAATGACTATTGAGATGTATACAACACGAGTTGAGAGTCATATAATAAGAGTCTTATAAATAAGAACTTATGTAGCAGATTATAATTCAGCTATCACCAAATTACTTTCAAGTGATACAGATGAGATAAATCATCAAAATTCAAGAATGATTGGAAATTAAATAAATTTAAAAAAATTATTTTATTTGTATTTAATACCAATGCAAACAAGTCATTTAATCTAAATGGTAATGGTTAAAACGAGTATTTATTTATTTCTATATTAAGAAAATTAACAAAAATATCAGTTTAATATATTTAAGAAAATACCCCTAATTTGACAACACTGCACATTGGTTTAAAAGTTGCAAAAGAGGGGAAGATTTATGAGTGTCCAGAATGACAGATATAAGCATTTAGAACAAGTATTTGGAATTATTGAAAACTTTAGCACTTGAGGTTTAACATATCAAAGAAAAAATATGTCCGATCAATTTTCAAAATAAAATTTACCATAAAAACGATATTTCAAGGGAACATATCTGTCATTTATTATACCCTTCACCTTCGTGAGACGGGTATATATAAGTTTTTCATTCTGTCTGTAATTTCCACAATATAATTTTCCGACTCTATGAAGTATATATGTATATTCTGCATCCTTATAGATAGCGGAGACGATTATGTCATGTCCGTCTGTCGGTTGAAATCAATTTTCTGAAGATCCCAGATATCTTCGGGATCCAAATCTTCAATAATTCTGTCAGACATTCTTTCGAGAAGTTTCCTATTTAAAATCAGCCAAATCCGTCCATAAATAAAGGAGACATGAGCAAAAATCCGAGACAACCTCTATTTTTGGCCTATTATCGATCTATATCTCGATTATTAAGTCATAAATATAGACAATATGGATATCTAAAGATAGATATTTCAAAGTCCATTGCAACGATCTATATAAGGCCATACTAAGTTGGACCTACAATGGGTCAAACTCGGGAATAATATTTTTTTAATCTGAATTTTTTTCACAAAAAACATTTTTTTGTCATACTTTTTTTCACTAATAAATTAAATAAAACAAATTTTTAAATTAAAAAATTTTTTTAAAAAAATTGAAAAAAACTTAAAAAACAAAAAAAAAAAAAAATTGTTTTTTTATTTTATTTTAAAGTATAATTTGGTGAAGGATATATAAGATTCAGCAGAGCCGAATCTAGCTCTCTTACTTGTTCTCACTTAGTTATTGAACATTATAGTGTAACAATAGAGTTTTTTTATCTTGGTTCGAAAATAAAGAATTTTCTACCAACACAGCGTCATATGAGCGAAGTTTTGCTTTACATCTTTAATTTGAAAAAAGTGCCGCTGTAGGACACCGATTGCTCACTGAAGCTTATGGTGAATGTTTTCCATCAGTTTCAACGTGCGAGAGAAGGAAGACAAAGATCGCCCAGCCTAGTTCTTGATGAAGATTTTTGCACAACTTAACAAAAGCTTGCAAAATCATTGGGAGCTATTCAAATAGCAATTTCAAAACGTTTGCGATCAGCAGGATTCATCCAAAAGAAGGAAAATGGAAGCTGAGATACCTTAAAGGAGATTTTCTATATCTGAAATGTTGCTTCAACGCTATAAAAGAAAATAATTTTTGCACCGAATCATTACATGCGATGAAAAATGGATCCACTACGATAACCCGAAGCGTAAGAGATCGTAAAGCCAAATAGGGACTCCCACTAGCCCTAGCAATCATATTACGAACTCATGTACCTATATGCTAGTCAACTTAGAAAGACCTCAGGTCTGATTGTGTAAAATTTCATTTCCTTGGAACTAATTTCAAAATAAAGTATGTCTAAACCACTGTACACTGCCTAATAAGCCGGTACAATGACTTATTTGAAAGTCTTCAACAAAAAAAAAAAAAAAATCTTACAACCAAATGTTACAGACCGCTCCATACAATGTTGCTGGTTATCTTCCATTTTCGTTTTAGATTGTTTCCCTCTGAAGTTTTTTTTTTAAATAAACACATCTTTGTCCAAATTGAAAAATATAAACAACATTTTCAAATCAATTTTTAATGAACAACTTTAATTCAATATGATGATAAAAACAAAAAACACACTCAAAAACCAAATTGAAATGAGGCAAAAACTTAAAAAAAAAAAATAATCAATCTGATATTATAAAATTAACTACATAATGTTGAAAGGCACAGACAAGCCGAGAAGGAAAACAAAAACTACTATTAAAATCAAAATACGGAATCGCGCAATCGGCGTTTTCTTGAAAGAAAGATACACAGTTAAAGGCTGAAAAAAAAAATTACAAACACCCAACAAAAAGACAAACAGACAGATAAAGAAATCAGTTGGAAAAAAATAAATATAAAATGTATGAAAGAAAAAACTTGTATGTGATTGAATCATGGAATAAAATGAAAGAAAGTCAGTCAGTTAATGATAAAAAAACAGTATTTCAAATAAAACAACAACTGAGAAAAAAACTAACAACGTAACAGCAGATTGTAAACATTTAATAACAAAAAAAATATATAAGTATATTGAAAGAAATACAAATAAATCTTGCTTGAATGTTACTTTTTGCGTTGAAAAGCAAACTTATAAGCCTACACTTAAACCTAAAATTAAAGGTACACTTGAAGGTAATATTTGTTTAAGATTTTGCAAAATTGATTTCTGTGAACGTACCTTAATAAAATATTTAACGAAAGGAAAAGTATTCTTTCTTATTTGATATTAGATAATTTAGATAACCATACAACTGATGCTTTTTCTATTGACAAAAATATTGGTTTAATGGAAAGACAAATATCGATTTTTAAGTGCTTACGCCTTTTCAAGGTAGGAACACACATGGGACACACAAATATTTGACGAAAAAGACGTAACCACTAAATAAAATATATTTAAATTCTTATATTTATTGTCAAAAACTTCTTTGACTTAGGATAATTCAAAGAATATTCAGTTTTATTTTATTTGATGCTGTTTGATCTTACAAAACACTTGTAAGAGTAAAGAACGTCAAACAAATTTGTACTAAAACAAGTGGTTACGCTTTTTTGAGTAAATATGTGCCGTAAGTGACCATACATTTAGTTTCTGTATTAAACATATTGAAGTAAATTGTATATGAAACATCTTTTCATAAAGTGCATCTATAATTAGAAGCTGGAGTGTTAATATTAACACATTCAATAATTATGTACATAATGTGCTATATAAGTGAAGTAATACATTACAAACATCGAACTTATAAACAACTTAATAAAGAAGTATTATTAAAAAAAAAAACACCAGAATCATTAACCGCTTAAGGATCGAGGATCAACAGGCAAAAAGCTTAAAACGATATTTGTTTTAAACATTACAATGTGTTAGTTCCAAAAATCAGCAAATTTAATACTTCAATACTGATACTGCAGAGTCTTTCTGATATATTTGCTGAAATGTCATCAAGAAAAACTACAGGCTGAGAAAACCATGGTTCGGCATTGTTACGACAACTACACTATGGGTTATGTAACAATATATTGTTGTCGTACGCATAAAATTGTTATTTTAAGATGGCGTATCTTTAGAACGCGATTTTTAATAACTTATATGTCATTTTGAAGGCTACATATCTGTCATTTATTCTCACTTAGTTATTAAACATGTCGCATTTTGTACCAACATAGCGTCATATGCTGGAAGTTTGGCTTTACTTCGATAATTTGAAAAATAAAGTGACGGTGAAGCTCACCGACTGCTCACCAAAGAAGCTTATACTGAATGTGTGCCATCGGTTTCAACGTGCGGAGAAATGGTTTGTGTTGTTCAGGAGTGTTGATTTTGACACGGAAGCCAAAGATCGCCCAGGACAGCCAAAAAAGTTCGAAGACGAAGAATTGGAGGCATTACTCCATGAAGATTATTGTCGAACTCAACAAGAGCTTGCAAAATCATTGGGAGCTACTCAATCAGCAATTTCAAAACGTTTGCAAGCAGCAGGATTCATCCAAAAGCAAAGAAATAGGGTACCATACGAATTGAAGCCTAGAGACCTTGAAAAACGATTTTGCATGTCCGAAATGCTGCTTTAACGCTATAAAATAAAATCATTTTTGTTCCGAATAATTACTTGCGATGAAAAAGGCATCCATTACGATAACCGGAAGTGTAAGAGATCGTATGTGAAGCCCGGCCAACCAGCCGAATCGACATCAAAACCAAATATCCATGGCGATAAGTTAATGCTCTGTATTTGGTGGGAGCAAAATCGTCCTATCTATTATGAGCTACTGAAATCTGGCCAGACTATCACATGTAACCTGTACCGAACGCAACTGATTCGTTTGAAGCGAACATTGATCGAAAAACGACCACAATATGCGGCCAGACATAAAACCGTAATATTCCATCATGACAACGTTGGGCCACATGTTGCAATACATGTTAAAAGCTATTTAGAGAGAAGTGTTTGAGAAGTTTTGCCTCTCGCGTTTTATAGTCCTAACCTTGCCCCGTCCAACTACTATTTATTTCGATCAATGTAGAACGCTCTCTCTGGTATTGGCTTCACTTTGGAACAGAGTATCCGAAATTGGCTTGATTCGTTCTTGGCCTGAAAAGATGAGCAGTTCTTTGGCTTGGAATGTTGCCAGAAATATGGGAAAAGGTCATAATTAACAATGGCCAATACTTTGAATAAATTTATATTGTACAAATTTTTCAAAATAAAAGCTAAAAATTTTAAAAAATCCGATTTCTTAAATTATACAACCAATCATAATATGCTTGGACTACAATCATAAAATGTTTACCATAACTATGTTTTTTCTCTGCGTGTAGTCAGTAGTAGTGACAAACTTTTTTTTTTACCTTAAGAAATCACTTTAAAAATTATCTCAATTCATAATTACCAACTGGTTAGTAAACAAATTTTCTTGTTTACATATATGATTATCCCTAGAACTATTTCCGCTTGTCAATAGAAATTAGTGAACATAAGCATCCCTTTTGAAACATGTAAAGGAATTTCTACAAGTCACTTTAATTCCTAATAAGGGTGTTTTTTTTTTTACACATAACACAGTGATGCGATTTCTTTGGAATTTTTCATTTAAATGTAACGTAATTTTCTTGCTTGTTTAAATAATTACAATAGCCTTCCTTAACAAACAACCCTTAACGTATAGCAAATGATCTTTTAAATGATAATTATGGGAGTTCAAGAATTCAAATGAAGTGTTTGTAAATTATAAGAAAAAAAAACAAAAAACTACCCTAAAGAGGTTCAATCGCTTTTCGTGGCAGACGCTATTTATATAATTTATGCAATTTTCTACTCAAATCTGTTTCCTGTTTAAGGCAATTCTTTAGATACTACAGTACTTTGAAATTACAGATGTTGCTGAAAGAAAAACAAATTATTGAAGCATGACGACGGAGACCAACCACCACCATAAACACCTGCTCTATTTCGGTGAATTTTGAAACAGTATTACAGATTTGGATTTTGTTAGCGGGGTATTGTTTGATCTTCTGGTAACTAAAGTTAAAAGTAATCCTACAAGTCATTGATTTGGTTTATTGTACTTAAGAATACATAATATATTTCAAAATTATATTAATAAATACTGTTCTAAAAACATTTCTAAACACCATTACACTACAGTATGCTAAACATATTAAACAAAATGAATAAGAATCCCTCGGAAATTTGCCAATTGTTTTAAACGTACTTATGATAATAGGACGTATCACCTAACTGCTTTAAATGGGTTAAAATGTTGAGAGTTTATCAGTGAACATTGTTAGATCCAAAGGGATGTAAGTTTTCTTAGGTTAGATAAGAAAACGACATGTTTAAGTGATAGGCCACTTTCATAAAAATAATTTTAGAACTAAAGCCGGTATTTGTCACCGTGAAAGAAGAATAAAAAATAAACATTATCCAAAGTGTCCAACAGTTTTTGTACCAACTCGCTTTTTCTTGTAGTGTATCTTTTAAACTTCTCCGTTTGTACCGATGTATATAAGCCTTCAAAAGTTCATACGTACAACAGAAAGTGGCTCTTGCAAACGTTGCTTTGAAGAAAGCTGAGTACCCAAGAATGGAAAAAATGCGTTATAAGTGGTTTCTAAAACAAAGAATGCGTTATAAGTGGATTCTAAAACAAAGAGAAAAAATGTTCCAATATCAGCAGCGATGTATGAAAATGTATCAAACCAATTCAGGTTTTAATGTAATGGTGTCCATTTCATTGTGCTTTCCGCTGACTAACAACACACATATTCATATTCTCTTTTGTTTGGTAGTCTCTGAGACAGCGACGAATGCACACGCTAAGTGGATGTATTTTTTTTTTAAATTTATTTTTCATGATCACTGAAAGAAATATTTGGATTGTTTGAAGTGTTGTCTGGTTTTTTCCCCCAATTTACTTTTGTGAACAATTAAAACAAATATTTACATTTTTTAAATATTTTTAAATTTGTCGAAAATTATTAATAACGAACTCTCAATTAATGAGCTATAGTAATATGTCCCAGACAATTTGATTAAGATTGTTGATTTCATTATTGTTTATTTATTTCACTAAAATTTTCAGCTTTGGACATCCCTGTTTTAATGCCAGTGAAGGATGGTTGAAGAAATTTAAGAGTCGACATGGAATTAGATTTTTAAAAATTATAGATCCATTTGTGAAAGAGGTTAAAAATTATGTTGGTGAGCATGACACTTCACCAAATCTACAATGGCGACGAATCTGGTTTATAGGATGCTTCCAAATAACACTCTTGTCACATGTAATGAGAAAACAGCGCCCGGAAGAAAAATACGTAAAGAACGAATAACTTTTGCCCTGTTCAAAGGCGAATGACACAGACAAACTGAAATTGTTGATTGTTGGAAATCGAAAAACTCACTCTTTAAAGGCTTTTTCAATAATCCTGTAATATACAACTCCAATAATAACGCCTGGTTGACATCATTTATATTCAAGGACTGGTTCCATCACGAATTTGTTACCCACGTAAGTTAATTTTCACCAATTAGTAAAAGTAAGTTGTTCATAAGTAAACATTTTTTAGGTCCGAGAATTTTTGGCTTCAAAAGGTCTGCCGCAAAAAGCAGTTTTGCTTTAGTTCCCAGTTGAGGAACTAAAAAGTGATGACGGTTTAATTATAGCAATGAATCTACCACCCAATTGCACTGCGCTTATTCAACCGTTAGATTTAAACGTTATCAACTTTTTCAAATTAAATTATAAAAAACAACTGTTCACCCACTTGCTTGACCAGAAACAAATTTTGAGCTCAAACTAAAAAACTTCAATCTCAAAAATGCAGTTCAGATTCTAGCTACATCCTGGGATAAAGTATCAGTGTTGAATCCTGGAACGCCTTGCTCGAATTCGGTACTGAATGGAGTGAAGAGGATAATATGCCCTTAAATTTTTTACAAAATATAATTCAGGAACAAAACGAAGATCTTTCTACTATTGGTATACTTGTAGCTCAAATTGATACGAAACTTCTTTTCACGAATACTGACGTAACCAACTGGATTCAAGAAGAATTTCATGTGGAAAGTAAACAAGGCATACAATAAGCACTATTATGAACTACTTGATTCAGTTGTTGTTCTAAAAAATAATTTGCCAAAAAAGCAGCTAAAAATCTCAATTTTTTTGTAAATGTTTAATATATAATATGAATATCAATAAAAATGATTCTAATTTTAAAAATTACATAAATTTATTCAATAAAATGTTGGGTTCTGTTTTCGAAACAGGTCTGGTATTTAATTAGTTGCGAATACCGAGCTTGCACGTTTAATAATGCCTGGCATTTAATCTAAGATATAAGATATATTAGATATCTGGGAGGGTATATTGTACTCTCAACTCACAGTAATGTGATATACATTACAAGTATGAGAACGTGTAACAAATGTTATCACACATAATCAATATAATTACAATTCAGTTAGAAATAAAAGTTTTTCAGATTCCAATTTAATTAGCTTAGAGATTTACAAAACCAGACCGTACCAAAGTAACTAACGACTTCTGTAAGCAATGAGTTATTATTACATATTATGACAGTTTAAAAAATTTTGGTCAATTCATAAGGTCTCTTATCATGTCATATTGTCATAATGTCCTAATATTTCACAATGGTTTTTATTGCTTTTCAAGCACAAAATGTCCTAAAATAATACTTCTTTCTATGCTGTGTTTATTGTGTTATCGTAACGAACCAGCAGAGACCAACGCCGAATGCCTAAGAGTCCGTTAAGCCGAGCCACCGAGTCGTGATATATTAGGACATTATGACAATATGACTGATAAGAGACCTTGTGAATTGACCAATTGTTGTTGTGCTTCAAACGAAAAAAGAGTTTTTTTATGACAAAACAATAAACATGGTTCAAAAAGTCTTATTAGTTTAAAACTTTTTTGTTTAAAGCATAACAAAAATTTCTTTAAACTGTCATAATATATTAAGACATTATGACAATATGACCTAATATTAGACCGTTTAAATCCACCCAAGTATCTTTTAAAGCAAAATTAAGGCTATTGATTGCAGATTGATCTAGTGATTTAATTTTTTTCATTGATAATTTGCTCTCCTTCCGTTCTATGGTCTCTACATTATCAACCAGACTTCAAAATTGTTAATCATCGATTTAGGTTTTTTAAAATTTCTTACTATTTCTATAGTTTTCCTTTATGAAATCTTTTTCGATTATAAATTTTCAAATCAAAATAAATAATTATAAGCATGATTGAAATATACAAGGTTGATCCACTTCTCTCTCACAAAAATATTTTTGAAGTTTATTGGAATTATTTGAAATTATTTTTTTGTAAACAATAAAAAAGTCTTTGCCACATATGAAAAAAGGGTTTAAGAAATATTTAATTTTAATGTGTAATTTATATTAAAAATTTGTTTCGGCTTCTGGCTTTTTGTGTTTTTTCTTTCTTGGAGTCTGTATAACGGATAGTTTATAATTATTTCAAAAAAGAATTTCTTAAGTTAACATTTTTTTTATTAGATTTTCTGTTTGCTGTTTTATTTTTTTTTTACTTTTAAATAAACAAAAAATGGGATTTTAAGAATGAATACGGTAGCACGATTTTTCATAATTCCAATAAACGTCAGAACGTTAATATGGCGACAAAAAGAGAAAGTGAGACTACCTTCTATTTTTGTATCATGATTATAAGTCTAATTAAAATTATAATCCATGTAAAAACAACCGTTTTTAATGAGTGTGGATCTAGTCACAATATCTAAATTTAACAAATGTGAAACACTGGACCCTCACTCACTAAAAACAGCAGTATGGTATAAAGAATGCATTTTTGCTAAGTAATTGTAATAACAAATTTAACACACACAAAAAAAAAATCATTTAAAAAAGCACTTTGTTCGCTTAAAAATAGGAAATAAATATTAAAATATACATACAGTGGGTAACAAAATAACAAAGACTTATTAAGTGGTTTCATAAAAAAAACCAACAATATTTTTAGATATAATAAACAATTAACTTTAGAATAGATTTCTAAATCACAATTTTTAAGAATTGTATTTTTTTTTTTTTGTAATACATACATATTTGTTTTACCCACTGTTTGAATATTACAATAACCTTTAAATTTTTATTATAAATAAATGTTTCATCGTTTTGTTTTGCTATATAAAGTATAATAATTAAGTATAGTTTAGTAAATAATTTTAAACTTTGTTCTGTTCTTTTTTTTATATATATTTCATTTAAATTGAAAACAAACTTTGAAAATAATTTATTTATTTATTTTCATTTAGTAACAATTATGGGAACAAAAAAAAAACACTATGTAGTTTGTGATAAGATTTTGTTGTTTTGTTTAGCGTGTTTCTTTTTTTCATTTCATTTCAACTACAACAATAAAACAAATAAATTAAAAAAAAAAAAAAAATAACACAAAAATATATTATCAGTTAGTATTTAAAATAGTGACACAAAATAATATTATTAAAATGTTTCAAATTATTCTATTTGTATTTATTTTTGTTTTTTAATGTTTTGTTTACTGATAATTTTAATGTATACAAAAAATACATACTTGAAAATAAATAAATAAATAAATAATGGGTGGGAATTACAAAAAAATCAGCAGTATTATTAAGGTAATAATGTTTTAAAGAAATATGTACATTTAATAGCGAGAGTACTGTACATAGAAACATAATTAAAAATGTATTAAAACACAAAGAAATAAAGAAATAAACAGAATTTTAAAAATATGTATGTTGAAATGATGAAATAAATAAAACAAATTATGAAATAAAGCCTAAAGGTAGGCAGGCTCACACATGGCAAATATTTACTCAAAAAAGCGTAACCACTTTTTTTAGCACAAATTTTTGTTTGACATTGTTTACTCTTACAAGTGTTTTGTAAGATTAATAAACAGCATGAAATAAAATAAAACTAAATATTTCTTTTGAATTATACTAAGAAAAAGGAATCTTTGAAATGAATAAAAAAAATTAAAATAAATTTAATTTAGTGGTTACGTTTTTTTAGTCAAATATTTAAAACATTTGAAAATTGAAATTTAAATATTTACTGACAAAAAGTTTTGAAATATTTAATAGTTTTTAAGACTTAAAGATCAAAATATCTGTATGAACTTGGGTTCCTAATTTTACATTCCCGGGAAATAAAGGGGTTTCCAACAAGAGGTGTTATTTTGAATCACCTGGTATTTCGGTAGCTGTCACTTTTGAAGCATTTATTCTTTGACATTTGACAAGTAGAAACTATGACATTGACACGGAAGGCAAAGACCAAGAATTCGAGGCATTACTCCATGAGATTGTTATAAAACTCAACAAGAGCTTGCAAAATTATTGGGATCTACTCAAGCAGCAATTTTAAAACTATTGGTTTCAACCGATGCAGAAAGGTCTCTCTAGAATACGCTTCACTTCAAAACAGACTATCCGAAATTGGCTTGATTCATTCTTGGCTTCAAAAGAAAAGGTCATAGCTAACAATGGCCAATATTTTAAAAAAATTTAAATTGCACAAATGTTTAAAAGTAAATGCTAAAAATTTAAAAAAAAAAAAAAATCCCGCAATTCTAAGTAATATACTCAATAGCAGACAAACGAACAATCTGAGTTTATGATTAATATATTTGCAAATAAATTATAACATTTTAGCTAATTTTCATTACAAATATTTTTAAGAAACTTTCAAATTACAAGGTTTTTGTTCCTGATATGAAACATATTATTTGAAAATGAAAATATCGATTTTTTTAACAAAATTCTAATTTAGTATTGAGTGTTACAAATTTATTCAAAGATTTTAATAAATAAATTTATTAGGATAGCTCTGTCATTTAACTGTTAGCAGTCCGCTCAAAACGGTGGACCGGGCAGCAGATTTTATAAAAATAGTAAAATGTTCAATAGGATTTTATTCAATTGCATAAAAATTAACCTAAAGTCAACTTTTTTAAATTATTTTTTCTATTATTTATTAAAAACATAACAAATCTTTTTAAATTTCAAAAATTATTACTACATCTTAAACGGACTTTTTTTAAGAGCTCTGAAATTCAAAATGAGGGTAGATGAAAACTAAAGACCTATTTTTCGACTTATAAAACTACCCTACCTACATTATCTCAAAAAAAAAAAGATGTTTCATTCAATGGACAATAAAAATATTCTTTTTGTAAACTTGTGCTATCCAAACTTCCATACATTTAACATTTTGGCAAATGCAAAAAAAAAAAAAAAAAAAAAAAAAAAAAAAAAAACAAGCGTATATGCAAAATAAATAAAAGTTCAATAAACTTTAAATTATACAAGTATAATAAACAAATTTATAAAAATTAAATAAAACAAAACAAAATAACAAAAACATGTTTGATAAATATTTGCTAATCAAATAATACGAGTATAAAATACTTATACAGAACAAATACAAAATAAAACCAGGGAAAATTGATAAAACAAAATTAAATAAAATTCATTTTTATATTTAAATAAATGAAATAAAAAGTGTTAAAAAATTAATATCATTTCATTAACGTTTTTACAGTTTTCAAATGGAAACTGGAATAATGTTTGAAAATTAAAAAAAAAAATAAGAAATATTTTAAATATCATAGGACTATTAAATATCATGGAAAAATTGAAAATCTTATACAATATAAAGAATGTTTTTATATTCTACACCATTTCCAATTAAATTTTAGAAGTTTCTATTTGTATTTTAGGAATTTCCAATTGAATTTCAGAATATTTCAAAAGTTTCCATTTGTATTTCAGAAATTGGGACAGACATCTAAATAAACAGTGCACGTATTTTTTATAGGACATTTCTTAACATGGAAAATGTATCTTTTTTAAATTTAAAAAGATCATGCAGATTGTTCTTTTGAAATAAACACAGATCGTAGTTACTATTTCTTCAAAAATCAAAATCGTTCATTTACAGCTATTGCTCTATAAGAGCAAAAGTCTAACCACATAAGGTGGTTTGCCGAATCATTTTTTTGGATATACGAAAAAACCTAAGCATACAAGCGTACGATGTCATTAAAAACATAATAATGAAATAACCTAAGCATACAAAATGCATCTAATACACAAATAAGCCATTGATCTTTTGATCCTTAATAACAATTTTTACATATTTTCTAAGTACACGTAGCCTTTGGTTTATATAACTATTAACAGATATTAAAATCAAAGTTCTACGAGTCTTTCTTTTCTTTTCATGTTTTTTTGTTTTCTTTGAAATGTCACACAAAAATTGACAACCAAATTTGACATTTAATGTTCCCAACAATTGTCAGCGAAAAACTGTTGACAATTATTGCCAGGTACGAAAAAAAAGCGTCTTCACTGGAGATAACGTAATTTTCACATTTGCTGCAATCACACTCGTTCAGTAGAGGTCAAAAACTGTTTGTGGTTACATTTTAAGAGAATTTAAAGATCCGAATACATTTTAGTAAGCAGATGCTATTTGAAAATATATTTACATTGTTTTTCTTCTTTTTCTAAATTACAGTAAAACCTTGATAATCCGGATAATTGATTGCAGACGCTAATCTGGATTATCAAATTATCCGGATTACCGAATAAAAATTTTATAAATTTTTCTTGTATTAAAAATGCTTTTAAAACCCATATCTAAAGATATTTTATACTTATGTATAATTTAAATAAATGATTACATTTAAAAAGAACATTTATAGAATTTATGTACGTTTTATAAAAAAGTATTAACATATATTTCAATTCTGCAAGTCATGAAAATAACAATAAAAATATGAAAGCTATTTATATAGCTTGGTAAAATAGTAATTCAATTTTGTTTGTCGTGAACTGATCAACATTTTTTCCATAGATTGTATGAAATGCGGATAAAAAAATTGTAAACATGCAATCAATCCGGATTATAAAGTACACAATGTAATGAAAAATGTTGTTCGGATTACCGAATAATCCGGATTAACGCCGTCCGGATTATCAAGGTTTTACTGTATTGTAAAATAAATCTATTTTTTGAGTTAATACCATTTTTCTGAAACTTCTCGATATTTTTTATCAACAAAACACTATCAACTCAAAGTACAATCAAATTTAAATAAAACAATTTAATTATTTTTAACTTGAATAAACCTTCAAATGAATACCTTTTTATGAAAATATACGACGCATCTCTATTTATACTTTTGTATTAACTTAAAATAATACCTTTTTGTTGATATAAAGGTAGTAACTACACTATCACGAAATGGATCTCAAAAGTGGTTTTCGAGATGAAAGAGTAATCGGAATATGTTGAAATGTTTACAGTAGATAGATATTGATGTTGTTAGTTTATTTCTTGCAAAAAGTGAATATTTAAACGTTTTGTTGAACTAGTGCGATATGTATGTTAATGAATTTATTGCCAGTCTAGACGGGGGTAAAAACATACATGTTTAGTCCTGCAAGCTTATTCTAAATCTCATGGTGTATTATTATCAAATTAATCAGTGCGTTTCTAAACTTCTCATATAGTTTTTATTTCAATTTTACACATTTTAATTTAAAATTTATAAAAAAAAAAAAATGTTTTTAAATTGCCATAAATCTCTCAAAATCAATAATTATTACATGAAATAAATTCAAAAATAGAAAAAAAATAAAACAATTTTAAATGACCGATTTTTAAACATTATAAAAAATTATGATAATATTATTACGTTTCTCTTTATCTAGAAATTTTTATATTTACAGTATTTTTTCCTCACAATTCCCGGGAATATTTGTTTAAAAATTTCTGTATTTCTATATTATTTCAGTAAAGATTCATTGTGATTTGTTGACTATCGAATGACTTGATTCTGTCTATAGATTTTTTTCGATACAAGAAACACAAAATCATTTGATTAACAATAAATTCGGTTACCACAACTACAAAAATCTGTGGATGTAATCGAGTCATTCGATTGTCAACAAATCACAATGAATCTGAAATAATACAAACATACAGAAATTTCTAAGCAAATATTCCTGGGAATTCTCGGGAAATTTTTCCCGAATAGCAACCATAATATTGACTAATATTTAATCAACATTCAGTCAAATAGGTTGCACAAAAAACTACATTTGTGTTTAATGTATAATTGTAAAAGAACCTTTTTTAAAAAAGTTTGTTTTTAACAATTATAGTGATTATGCTTAGATTATTTCGTTCTTAAACAATTTTTTAATTATGGACAACATTCTTCTGATTTTGCATAGTTTCATATATATAGACTAAATATATTTTTATTTTGTCATTCGATTGTCAACAAATCACAATGAATCTGTACTGAAATAATACAGAAATTTCTAAGCAAATATTCCCGGTAATTCTCGGGAAATTTTTCCCGAATAGGAACATTGACTCATATTTAATAGACATTCAGTCAAATAGGTTGCACAAGAAATTACATTTGTTTTTTTTATGTATAATTGTAAAAGAACAACCTTTTTTAAAAAAAGTTTGTTTTTAACAATTATAGTGAAATTAAAAATGTATGCTTAGATTATTTCGTTTTTAAAAAAATTTTAATTATGGACAACATTCTTCTGTTTTTGCAGAGTTTCATATATATAGACTAAACATATTTTCATTTTGTATGCTTAGGTTTCAAATCCAAAAAAAAAAAAAAGTTCTCCAAAATGATACATGAATATTCAAAATTTTATTAAATAATGCCATTATAAATGGTATATAACTTAAAGCCAATGAGGAGCTTTTCCAGATTAAAGATACTGCATTAATTGAATGCATACTTTGTTTATGAAGAGTTTAAAAAATGGGAAATAATAAAAAGTTGAAAGTTTTTGATCATAGTTTTGTTGGCCAGAAGGAGTTATGTTTAACTGAATAAAATGTTTTTTTTTTTTTTTTTTAAACAAGCTTGAAAGATTTATTTGATCTAACATGACATTTGTAAGAGCAAACAACTTTATTGTGATTTTTTCCAAATTAAAGCTGTTTTAATAATAAATATTTTCCCAAAGAAAATGGAAATATGGAGTTTTTGTGGTTACAATTATTTTGTCAAATATTTCATTAATGAGAATGTATTTTAGCAGGCAAGTGAAATGTGGAATATTTTTTAAATTTTAAATAGTATTTGGAATTGTAAAAAGTAAAAATTTCCATCAAGTACAATTTTATAATCTGTATGAATATGTTCTTATTCGGAATGAAAAACGTTTAATATTTATTAAAAAAAAAATCGCTCCAATTATGATTTTTTTTTTCTTTGTATTAAAATTTTTGAAATTAATCAATATGTAGTTATAAATACAAACATATTATGAATTTGGCCGGAAAATCCTGAAAAATCTGTAAATGATCTTTAGTAATCCTTTATCTTTTTTGGAAACTTATTTTAAGAGTTATTAAATATTTTACTACGTCGAAAATTAGATGAGCTTGTTCATGAATAGAGCTGATTTGTTGTATACATATATATATTGTGCACTGTTCTTAAGTATGTATTTAATCCCTACTACAAATTTTGTTTCCCTAGACTTTAGATAGTATTTTACTGTACTTAATAAATAACAAACATTATAACAATAATAAAAATAACTTTTATAAATAAAATATGTTGTTGCACATACATTTTTTCACTATACATACATTATTTCCTCATAGCAAAACACAAACGATGAAAATTTCTTTATAATTAATTTTAATAATAATATAATATAAAAAAAAAACACATAATTAAAACGTATAATAAACACTTCACAATAATAATGATGTAAATTAAATAGATACATAAGAAAAATTAATTAAATTACAAACATAAAAAAATGCGGCTTAAATACAGAAAAAAGGGTTACCAATTTACCATTTACAACTGGGGAAATTCAGCAAAAACTACAACATTTTGCAAAACAGCTCACTACAAACGACGAACTCTCTGAAAGAGAGCTAGCTAGCTAGCTGGTGGTTTAATGGAGAATTTGCAGAGAATAAAAACAACAATGGAAAACAACGCCAACTAATGGGGAGCAACAAACACAGTGTTAATGTTGCTAATGTCAGTGTATTCGTTAGCAGAAAAAGTCTCCAAAATGATACAAAAAATGAAAAAAAAAGATCGCACCATAGTTAGTTTATTTTTCAAGTCGTTGTTGTTGTTGTTCGTCGTTCACTTTATTCCAGTATATTTTTTGTTGTTTTTCTTTCACTATTTTCATAAACGGCGTTATCTTTAGAATTATTATTGTTGGTTTTATTTGATTTTAAATTTGCTATACAATTTGTTAAAATGTATTAAAAATTTAGCGTTTATTTTTTTTATTAGTTTACAACAATTTATTTATCTATCTCTTTTGTTATAATTTTTTTTAGTAAACAATTGTTTCTTGTTTTTGCTTTAGAAATTTTAATTTAATTTTTCCATTATGAAACAGTTTTTTCCTTAAAAAAAAAAAAAATTAAAATTTCTTAGACTTTTAAAATTTTTTCACATTTCGTCAAAACAATTTTTAATGGCGTTTTTTCCTACGTCTTCTTTTGAGAAAAATGATCATGATTAAGTTTAAGAGTTTTTTTTTTTTTTTTGTTTGTTGCAAGAGTATAAGTTTCATTGTGTGTTTTTGTTGTGGTATATAATAAAAAGCACGAATTGAAAACAATTTTATATATATCTACTATACATTTTATAGTATATAAAGGTACATATATAATATTAAATTTCAACGCACACATTAGCAAAAGGCGGCAAATTTTATTTATTTTTTTTTTATATTTCCAACGTATATTTTTCGGGCGTTTTTAGGCTGGCAACAAACGGAGCAGGAGAAGAGTGACATATTTCTCATTTCATTTCACAAAAAATAGCGTGTTCTTTACATTTAATTGAATACATTGTTTGAAACTTAATTACTTTTTTTTTTGAAACAATTAAATAATAACGAAGAAAATTAAACACTTTGTTATACATTTCTTATTAGAAACTATCTATCTGCTATTCTGTACAAAACTTCAAACAGTTCGTTTTTTTTTTTTTTTTTTTTTTGAGTAGTCCACAAATAGTTTTCAAACAATTTTCCGTTTTTTATTTCTTAAAACCGTTTTTTTTTAAACATTTTCTTTTGGTTATATATATTTTTTTTTTAATATTCCTAAAAACCGCCGTTAATTTAAAACGATCGTTGTTTACCTTAGCGTTACTCTTATAAGACTAAACTCTAGTTTTAAAAACGATGTAGCAACAAAGCGAACGTAGAGCGTTTTAATAATGGTTTGAGAGTTTTTTTTTTGAGTGTGTTTTTGTGAGTGTATGACAACCCATGGCTGATATTTCATTTACTACTTACTGCTCTAATCGTACAATAACAACAACTACAACAACGCATTTACTATCACAAATATCAGAACAAAAGACAGCAAGTACAACAGCTAAAACGAAAACAACAACAACAACAATAAAAATCAACCACTACTTAGAAACCTCTTGTACACTTACAATTCCAAACAATCATTACGAAAAGATCGGGGAGCAAAAACAGCCAAAGCCGGGAAGCTAATTTAGCGGTTTTGGGAAATGATATATGCCGGTTAAATTAAAACGATTTTTATTACAGATAACAAAATCACTAAGTATTGAGTGTATGCCTTAAAAATGTGTAATTTTTAGCTTTTATTTTGAAACATTTATACTGGACAACTTACTACTTTTAAATTTTATAACTTTGATCAACTATTCACAACTGTTGTAAAGAACAAAAATTAAACAAGTAAGAGAGCTATATTCGGCTGTGCCGAATCTTATATACCCTTCACCAAATTATACATTAAAATAAAAAAAATTAAAAAAAATTAAAATTTTTTTTTTTTTAATTTTAAAAAAAAATGCTTTTTAAAAGTTTTTTCCAATTTTTTTTTTTTAATTTATTAGTGAAAAAAATTTATCACAAAAGAAAGTTTTTTGTGAAAAAAAATTCGGGTTCAAAAATAGTTTCCCGATTTTGACCCATTGTAGGTCCAACTTTGTATAGCCTTATATACATCGTTGCAATGGACTTTGAAATATCTATCATTAGATATCCATATTGTCTGATCAAACTAAAATACGTGAAATTCTTAGTGGTGTTAAATTAGGAGATTATAAACCATCACAGTTTATGCAGAAAATAAAAAACCTAGCTTGAAATCATATAAGACCGGAAGCTATATATAAAATCCATTTTTCTGGACGAAATGCCCGATCCAATACGTTCCGTACTTTATACTATGACATAATACAATCTAGCAACGTTAGCTAAAAAGGAGGGGATTGATGTGGCGACGTATATATTGTACTGGACAACTTACTACTTTTAAATTTTATAACTTTGTTCAACTATATAAAATTATCATGTTTGTTTTGTAAAAATGATCATTCAGAATTTTCCATTTGAATTTAAAAAATAAAAAATTTATTAATAAATAATATAATTAAACAAATTGGACCACTTCCGAACCTTCATGTCTGGCCGCATGTCGATTCAGCTGGTTGGCCAGGCATCACTTACGATCTCGTACGCTTCGGATAATCGTTATGGATAAATTTTTCATCGCAAGTAATGACTCGGTGCAAAAATTATTTACTTTTATAGCGTTCAAACATCTTTTCGGACATGCAAGATCGTGTTCAAAGATCTTTCGGCTTCAATTCGTATGGTACCCAATTTTCTTGCTTTTGGATGAGTCCAGCTGCTTGCAAAAGTTTTGGAACTGCTGATTGAGTAGCTCCCAATGATTTTGCAAGCTCTTGTTGAGTTTTACAACAATATTCATGGAGTACTGCCTCGAATTCTTGGTTTTCAAACTTTATTGGCTGTCCTGGGCGATATTTGTCGTCCACATTCACCATAAGCTTCGGTCAGTAATCGGAGTGCTTCAACGGCATTTTTTTTTTTTTTTTTCAAATTAAAGATGTAATGCAAAACTTCCCGCATATGACACTTTGTTTTCACAAAATTAGACACTTTCGAAGCAAAAAAAGAAACACTTTGTTGTTTACACTATAATGTTCAACAACTAAGTGAGAATAAATGACAGATATGTTCACTTCACGCCACGCCATCTGTTGTAAGACCCGCCTCAATCTTATATAGACTTAAAAAATCGACCAATATATGTTGAAAAACCCCTCTGAACCGCCCTGGCTGCTGGGAAATTCAATAAAAATTGATTCATTTAACACATTTCCAAAATCCTCGACTCCACCACTAGTGTCCCAGCAGTTAAGCAAGTAGTCAATGTATCCCTTATAGACAGTAATCGTCACAAATGTCTTATCAATTGGCTGACTCCAATTTATATAATTTTGTTATTTGACACGTATGTGCTCTTTGTAGTGCAGAGAGAAGACAATTGGTTACTTTATACATTCTAAGTAATCTAGCGTGAAGACAATTGTCACTTAAGTGCCTCTAAGTAATCTGGAGTGTAGTCACTTTAAACGTTTTGTGAGTAATTCGTTCAAACTCATTTTATACAAATTGTGTTGATATAATTCTCAAACAGTTAATTTTTATTTTGGCTTAAGTATACTGATATCGCATGTAACATAGCATGAAGTCAATAGTCACTTTAGTGTCTCTTAGAAACCTTTTGTGAAGTCACTTTAAATGTTTATTTTGTACTGCACTTTAGAAGGTAGTTATTTTATCCACCGGAAGCAATCCATTGGAGAGTTGTCGAAGAAAGGTTTGTTTACTAATAATAAGCTATCGTTTATTGGACTGCCTATGATATGTCTTTTAGCTGACTATTTGAGGTCAGTTAGCACTCGTACATGTTTAAATAACTAGTTATGTAGCTGACCAAGTTACAACTTAGGAAGCTAGTAAGGTAAATGACGTTTTTTAACCATTATGTGAATCCAATGCTTTGACTACCTTGGACCAGCTATTAGACAGTCTCATTGTGGTCAATAAGGGTCAATTGACCCCCTGCTTAGGACAAGCAAGTGTTAAAATAACTAGTCACGTAGCTATTGAAGTAACTAGTTCCCACCCTAAATGATGGGTAAAATCACTAGTTCGGGACTGTCTCCTAGAACTGTTGGGGTACAAACAAGTTTTCATCAACATAAGCATATATCTACTTTCAACAAAATTGATGGGTTCAAAATCAACTCATTTTATCACCTTTGCCGTGGTACATAATGATGGTACAGCTGAAGCCTTAGCAATATATACGGCTACCGTAAATGCAAAATTTGTCATATGCACTGACATCCTTTCGGTTGTCATGGCTATAAAAAATACTTTTTATAAATCTCCGTTGAGTACTCAAATTAGAAACATTTACATTTAAGACTAAAACAAATTTAAATTGTTATGGATCCCTTCTCACGTCGTATTGCGAGCAACGAATATCGTGCTATTTTAAATCTTATTTATTATTTTAATGTAAAATTCAAAAGTCGCAAATGGTCTGACTATCAACATGTCTACTAGAACTTGAATCCTATGGTTAGTAAACCAAACTTTCCTTAATTGTGTCAGAAAAATGAGACAAACTTGACATCATCTACATTGGTGAGTCAGTAAAAGAGAGAACTGCCACAGCTAGGTCGTCTATCTAACAGCACTCTAGGAACTACTATGGCTTTAAATGTCTAAATGGGACCATTAAAAGCAAACTCTTCACACACTACCTACTACCGCGGAAAGGAGGAGACAGTCTTTCATCTCCTCTGTGAATGACCGGCTCTTTAGTTATTGAAATATACATACATTACTAAGACGTCGTGTACCAGACTGTATGCCCGAATGCTACAGGTTCGCAATCATAGAGATTCTACTTGAGTGGATGTGGTCAGCGATCCACTACGTAAATCAACCAACATAAATATTTGATGTTACAGAGGTTGGATTATAGGTTCGGTAGGAGGAAATACAGACAGATTCCGCTGGACAAAACACATTTTTCGAGTGCCGAAAGAAGCATTCAAGTGCCTTGGTTTTCTAAAACGGTGATCCACTTCATCTGATCTCCTTACTATTTTCAGCACTTATATCCGACCGAAAATGGAATACAACTCTCATGTGTGGGCCGGTGCTTTGGAGTTACTCGACCCCGTACAGGAAAGGCCGAAGGTGCTTATCGGTGACAGTAAAGTATCCAGCTCTATTGACTCACTGGAACATCGTCGCAATGTGGGTTGTTTTTCACTGTTCTACCGATACTACAATGGTATGTGCTCTGCTGAAATTAGGGAACTTGTTCCCGAAATTCAAATCAAATGTCCACAAACATTACTCCCTCTATTCTCCCTCCCGGACTTTTGACAATATATATACGAGTACATCGCGTATTCGAGAGATTTCCATCTTTCGTTAAGGAGGTTTCCAAAATCAATTATGACATTGCAAGATCGTCATGCGACTTAACGTGAATTTTAAGCATTCTTTGGATATTAATTACATTCAGATTGGGTACTGCATACAATAGCGCAAAAATAGAAGAAATAACGAACAAAATCTATGCTTCAAAAAGATTACAACACACAGATCAAGGTTATATTCACATGATCTCGAATTTCAACAGCACTAGACTACAGGGGCAATTTAACATGAGCCTAATTCATAAAAACATCACAGTTATACATCACTGTTGTAGTTTGAATATTGAGTCTGTTCAAAAAAAAAAAAAGCGACACAGTTGGCATCACCTCTAAAAAAGTAATCGTTTTAAATACACACAGATACTACTTACATACAGATACATACAAACATACATACAACGTAAAATGTTTCAACTCTGGTACATATGAACATAGTACGTAACGTACTCTTATGTACATCAAATCATACTTTTTTTTGTACATAAAAACACAAACGGTACAAAACAATCGATCTTTTTCTTATATGTGTATGTATGAATTTGTATGTATGTATGTATGTATGTTGCTTTATTTTTCTTATTTCGTATTTATTTTCCAGTATTTTTCTTTTCCTTTCTATCTTTTGTATATATTTCTTTTACTACTACGACTACTTGTCAGTCAGTAAACCTAACGACGATTTTTTTTTGTTTTTGTATTTGTGTGCTGTTGCTGTAGTTTAAGTTTGAAAATACCTTATGATGATCATTATAATGATGATGTCGTTGTTGTGGTAGTAGTTATATTAAAAGTTCAGATCAGTACACTTACGAACAGATACGACCTCATCATGGTTGTTTTGGTTTTTTTTTTTTCTTTTTTTCTGGTCCGTTTTATATTTATTTTGGGGAGAAAGATTAATGACAATAGCAATAACAACAAGTGATCGTCGTCATCATCATCATTATCATTAGTACAATGGTATTTACTTATACTCTGATTACATTTTGAGTACGCATTTTTATAGCTACTCGCAAAACGGTGCAAACATTTGAGAATTTCATTTATCTAAAACAGATGTGTACTTTTTAAAACTGTGTCTTACTTAATTGTGTTCAAGTGTTCCAAGTTTTGGAACAATTTCCTAGATTCAAATAACTTAGCAGATAATTCAGTTTATTGAGATGTTTTAAAACTGATAAACAGTGGTTGAGACCGTGTTTCTCTGGTTTTCGAATTCAATTCTCGTTTGTTGTTTTAATATTAATGGAGCCAGTATTAAGAAAGGAGCAGTTTACTGTGTATGTGGGAATGCAGCGGAATACAGAATTTTCTCAAAGCTCGCAACTAGCACCAACGGGTTCATCAGGAAACGCTCTACCACTTGGTCAAAAGAGATAAAGCTAAAACTCCATACATCTCATCCTCACGCAAAAATTCCATAGAAATATAAGATTATCGAATGCACTAGACGGCAGCTTTTGAGACATGGGTAAGGAAATCTTGTTGACTATCTGCAAAACCATTGGTCGATCACGTATTGTCTGACAGATACCTAATGGTATCAGCAGCCTAAATTGAGAGTTAAGGATAGCCACATGATGCAAGCTAATTATCTCGAAGAAAGCGAAGGTTCATCAGGTCAAGGCCTATAATATCACGATAACACAGCAGTTACTTCGTAGATGTCATCGGATGAGTCATTAATGTCATATTTAAAGTCTTTCCCCTAGTTTTGGAAACATTCCCTAGATTCAAATGTCTTAGGAGATAATTCAGTTTATGATGAAGTTTTAAAACTGAAAAAGAATGAATACAATGCGTTTCGCTGGTTTTCCAATTCAACTCACAATAGTTGTATTCAAAATTTCTCCACAAATTCGAGAAGATCTCAAAAGAATAGTTTGTTGTTCCTGGAAATATCTCTGCTGTGTGAGAACTAGTATTATACCACCAACATGTCACTTATAGTGAAATTTTGGTTTCACATAATTTTATTTAAAGGAGGATCTTCAAAATACTAAAAAATTTTAGACCATGGCAGGCTCAAACATTGAATAAATACGTAAATCCCTGATTTGAACCTAATGACTTGATCATAATCCAGAACCTTAAAAATGAATTTCGAGGATCACCGCGCCGAATCCTAAGTAAAAGGCTCAATACTCAGATCTTCGGAGTGGAGAATGATTAAAAAAACTTACAAAGATACATAATCCTATTTCATGTAAACAATCTTAACTAATTTTTTTGTGCAGTGCATTTTTCTAAAATCCAGTAAACTAAATTCAGGAAATTAACTGGAGAAAGAAGAATAAAAACAATGAAAGAAAGAAAGAAAAAAAGAACAACAACTCTTTTTTAAACATGAGATGATCGTACACTATAAACAACAATATCTTCCTTCTTCGTTCGTATTTCTACATTTAATGAGAAGAACAGAAAAATAATAAAACTTGTATAATAAATGAGATGACAATGACGTAGATGAAATAAATACAAATTTAAAAGAACAATAAGAACAAAATATCTAGATCGATATTAAAAAAAAAAAAACACAGTACTCTCATATGTACTCTCTTTTTTACTAGTGGATTTTCTACTAAGTAGTAGGTTGTCAAATAGCACATTTAATTCTACTCAACTCAATTTAATAAAGAAAGGTGTCAGATTTCTTGGTGAATGTTGTTTGGTAGTAGTGCCAAGCGATCATCGACGGTGCTACATAGAATAGAGAAACGTAGCAGATCACAGCAGAGCCGCGTATGGTATGGTTGTTTTTGCTATTGCTTTTATTAACTTTATTCGCAATTTATATTGGTATCTCTGCTAATGTTTTATAGATAGTAGAGAATATAAAAATAATTGTACTCATACACAGAAGATGCTAAAACCGATTACTACTCACCACTACTACCAGTATAATTTTACTTACTAGCGCTTACCTAGTAAAACCAACAACAAACAATCAAAAATATATTTATTTTATATATTTGTACTCATGATTATTTACTTTTAATGACTACTAAAAGAAAGTATGTGTCAGAGAGAGAGAACAAGAAAGAGAGAAATGATCAACAGCGTTATTATAAATATATCACTGCTAATATGTTTTTGTTTGCTTGTTATTGTTTACTACAATAAATGTTATTTTAATGATTTTTGTTTATTTTCATTTTCATTTTAAAAATTGTCATAATAGAAAATTTATTAATAAAATATTTCAGCACCAGTCTTTTTTTTTTTGTTATTTCAAAACCTCACGCGAGTTATTAGATTAGAATAGATTACGAAAATTATCACATTACTAAAATAATAAACAAAATGAATGAAGTGATTTATTTGCTTTATATACACTTTTATTATTTTTTGGGTTTCCCCGTTATATACATCCGATACTCCATCCCTGGTGGTAAACTTGTAATGAGTTTGGCTTATAAATATATCGAGCACTAACAGCGAAAATAACTTAACCCACAATATATTCGATTTTAATTTATTAATCAAATCGATAATTAAGGATTAGTACCGTTACAATTTTATAGCAAAAACAATTGTAGTTAAAATGCACATCGCTGTTTACATTGACTTACAACATACAAACAATCACAAAAAAATCTTCTCCTGAAAAGCGTGTTGTTAAACACTTAAGATATTTTCGCGGTTAGGGCTAGATATAATAAAAGTATCATAGACAAAATTTTGCTAATTTAAACGATTTTTAAAAAAGGTTTTAGGGAAATGATCTTCGCTTAAGAACGTATATAACAGAGGAGAGCAATTTAGGAAAACTTCTCTTTTTTTAGTTATAACATCATGGTAGAACAAAGAATAGGCGTCAACAGTACTCGAGATGCGACAATTGTGGATTTAAATAGTCTGTGTGTTAATATGTAATGGAAGTACGAAATGAAATGAGCAAAATTCGAGAATAATCGGTATGTGAATAAATCGTATACGGTGAAGTTAATTTGACTACAAGAACTTGGCAGACACTTAAGAAAAATATAACATGAAGTCTAGTATTTATAATAACAGCCCAAAAATGGAAATTAACCCTTAATGGCACTTGAATATTGGATTTTAAATAGCATATAAAGTTGGACTGTAGCGGATATATTTATGTATAAATGATTTATTACAAAGCTTGTATTTTATTTTTATGAAATGGTAACAATTTTTATTTTCTCAAACTTTCGAAATTGATTTCAACCGACAGACGGTCATGGCTATACCGACTCTGCTATCCAAAATATATATCCTCTATGAGATCGCAAATGATAAATGTGAAAATTACAAACTGAATAACAAAAAACTTATCCTGAAGGGTATAAAAGCTTGAGATATTCAATATGTAACCTCCATCTTATGAAAACATCAGATTTTTATGATAATGTTTTTTAAAGCTGTTTAGCTTGTTTTTTGCAAAAACTTATGACTGCTACAATCATGGGAATCGTAAATTTTACATATTATGGTTACCGCAATCATAATATTAATTACAGTGAGCATAATATGCTAAAAAACTAGTAAAATTAATATAATAGAAGCTCAGGAATAGTGCTTTAGATCATTAATTTCTTTATAAAATATTTACTGCACTATTTCTCTAGGTGCAAAAACTAACTTTCAATAAAGTTATTATAAAACAAGTAAGAGAGCTATATTCGGCTGTGCCGAATCTTATATACCCTTCACCAAATTATACCTTAACATACAAATTTTAAATTTTTTTAGGTAAACAAAATTAAAATTTTTTTAGACTTTTTTTTTAATTTTAAAAAATTTTTTTTTAATTTTTTTTTTTTAATTTTAAAAAATTTTTTTTTTAAATTTATTAGTGAAAAAAATTATGATAAAAAAAAAAATTTTAAAATTAAAAAAAAATATTTTTAAAATTAAAAAAAAATATTTTTAAAATTAAAAAAAAAATATTTTTAAAATTAAAAAAAATTTGTTTAAAAAAATTTTAATTTTGTTTACCTAAAAAAATTTAAAATTTGTATGTTAAGGTATAATTTGGTGAAGGGTATATAAGATATTTGAATCTAGGGAATACAATGCGTTTTTGCATGCTCAATAAAATAATTGCGTCAACTGATAATTAGTTAAGTGAAGACTGATATTAAGATATAACGAATGTTGTCGAAGTGATCTTAAGCGTTTCAATTTTTCAAACATGATTTCCGCTCAATATACATATCGATGGCTTAATATAGAAAGGTCGTATTTCAACTTTTAGTTTAGAAGGAAAAAACTGAATAAAATCTGTAAAATATCGAAATATACTTTTAGAAAAGTTGTTTATTTTAATATAAAGCCTAGTACTCTGTTCATATTTGCGAAAAATTATGGTTTTTTTTATGCGAAAAATTTTATATGCAAGAAATGATCAGCTGTTGGCTTTAATTTCGTGCGAAAGAAGTGCTGCTTATGTTATTTCGTGTGGAAAATTAAGGTTGCCAGATAAGAACAGAATACTGCTTTTGCGAAATTATTTCGCATATATTTCATTCCAAATACTTTATATGTAGTTTGACAGCAGTTCGCGCGAAATTTTGAACAGAGTACTTAGCTTTAACCAAAAATATGCATTCAACATTAAATGAGTTAGCGCTTTTTCTTTCAAACTACTATTGAAATGAGTTAGGGTTTTTTTAAATACTGCAAATCTGTTATTTGTCAACATAGGAAACTCAGTTTTTTAGGAGAGGTGTATTTGAGTTTTGTCTACCAGAATATGTGAAAACCCCGATTTAAAAAAAAACGAGATACTATCTTTCTATATTAAGCCATCGATATGTCCTTTGCGCATTAATCTGACTGAACGATTTATTTTTGATATTTTATAGTTTAACCCGCTTTGTTCACTTTTTTGGTATCGAGTTATAAATCCAGTGCTATAATTCATGGACCGTGATGACTGCAAGATTGACAAACGTGCTGATAACGACGCTAGTGTCTTGTCATTTAAATTCGAGCATATTAATCTAACAATTGTTTTCCACTATTAGAAACATACAACATCTTCAATAGCTGCTACTATCACCAACGAAGTTTGAGATAAAGATAATATTCAAAAGCCGCCCAGCGCTTTGGGAATCTTATTTTTACTGCATTTTGGGAAATATTGTTAGATAGATGAAGAGAGATATACAGGGGGAAAACGTATAAGACTGTCAAAACTGAGACTTAAGGACAGCCACTGGACGCAAGCTTATTATCTCGGAACACCATCTCAATGAGAAAAATAAGGTCCATCACGTCAAAGCGGATAATATCATGCTAACTCAGCAGTTACTTCGGGCGTGTCATCGGATGAGTTATCCAAACTACAACATCATTAGTTGAAATCTTCCCCGAAACGAGAATTAAAGGTTCATCAGGTCAAGGAAAATAAAGATATGCTGACACATCAGTTCCTTCTGCGATGTCATCGGAGGAGTCATTCAAAATACATCATACATTTGAAGTCTACCGCAAGACATGCCAGGCAAGATCTTCATGTGTAGGAGCATAGGAACAGATTAATATTCAGCAACCATTGTATAGCAACACGTCGACTCACACTGTGGTAAATCACACAAATCAAGCTGGACACAATAAAAATAAATGTCTGGCAGCTTTCCTTCTGATCATTTAATCAGGTTCTCCATACAATAGGTTACTATAATTCATGTTTTCTTTTTTTTCTTCTTTGTTTTTAGCTCTGATTAGGAAAAAGTAAGCTTAAAGTCAGTTGTTGTCAACACGTGCATTCAGATTTCAAATAGATGCATATTTTTTGTGTGACTTTGGTTTATGATTATAAAGGCTACTGTGATTTTATCGTCCTTTATTATTATTAAGGATTATTTCAAAGACAATTTTCATTTAATTATTTCCATTCCAAGTATTAAAAAAACAATTTTTTATTAGAAGTTCAGAAAGTGCAAAAAATAAAATATTTCCTTTTTTTAAGTAGAGTTAAAGCTGTTTATTCCGGAAGGTTCCGGTGTAAAACTATATTCGGGTTAATCTTTCAAGTGTTCACTTTAAAGTAAATCAAAAACATCTTGAGCATTTTTGCGACCGCCATACTTTTTTTCACTTTTTGAAATATTTCCTATTTTCAAGTAGAGTTAAAGCTATTTATTCCGGATAGTTCTGGTGTAAAACCATATTTGGGTTATCCTCTCAAGTGTTCACTTTAAGGTAAATCAAAAACATCTTGCGCATTTTTACGACCACCATACATTTTTTTCCCTTTTCCTCCACTCTTCACCAAAAGAAAATTTTTGAAGAATGGGCAAAAAACTCCCAAAATACATCGCAAAAAAAGTTGGCTTTTTTTAATCCTTTATATATTTGAACTCATTTTTTATTTAATTCATAGGTGAGAAGTGAACCCAACGCAATTTATTAATTTTGTCCAGTTAGATTTGCGATCTACCACACTGTGCGACGGCCCGAGACAGCATGACTGTAGTACTTAGAGGTCGCCAGCTACCCGTACCTGACACAGACAAGAACCTGAGAAGCAAAATAATAGTCATTTGGTTTTAATTGAATTCAATAATGGAATTATCATATCCCAAATTTCTTTACCCCTGGTATGCAAGATTGTCAATATGAATAACAGATGAAATTTCTTCGCAAACCCTTTGATACTTAGTCAAGTCTTCCCACCTCTTTTTCTATAGATTGTCGCTTACTTCTTATTTTATTTAAAACCCAAAAAGCGGTACTCCGGGATGTTTGGTGCTTATGATTTGCTTCTCATAGCCTTTCGTTTTTGTTAATTCAAATCTAAACCAAATTGAATGAAAATAAAAATTGGTTTTGAAATAGGCCAAAAATCCTATTTCGGCCAGTATTCGGTTTTCAGACCGAAACTTTTATAATGAAAAAGCAGATATTATGGAAAGTTTAGAATATCAAAATTCAAATATATGAATGGTATAACAAAAAATGTTAGTGATCTTTAAACTTACCCAGATCAATAATAATACTAATGAACCTACAGCCCATAACCAGGTAAAGCACAGGCAGATACATAAACCCCATATAAACTAATGAATTTCATTAGCATCGATAATAAATTATAAACAACTAATTTTAAAAGCCATTAGCAGTTCAATAATATATACACTAAAAACAAACAACAAATTAACAAGCCAACCCCCCCAAAAAAAGAACTCAACGACATACTCGTAAAGTAAAGGCAATAAATTGATCAAAAATTACAATAAGGATTTATGATCACTTGGAGAATTTAAACAGAAAACAAATAAATTAAACAAATTACTAAAGACCCGCATTTAGAATAAAAATATACAAAATACAAAACAAGAAAGGGGTTCTAGGAGGAAAAAATAAACAACATTTGTCACATTATTGACATTCCCATAAGAGATCTTTGAAAGTGGGATGAACGATCAATGGAAAATATGTGCAAAACAAGGAAGAAATACAAATAAAACTACCAAACACTGCATTCGTGGTTGTTTACGTCAATCACACAAACGCACAGTGTGTTGTGGCACCAAATGGTGGCACAGTAGCAGTAGCAGAAGTAGAAGTGGTGGTGTTGACTGATGATTGACTGCTTGCCTGCCTGCTTGCCTGGTGATGGTGGTAGTAATGGAATACTATTTTGAATTACAAAAAGATGTCTCTACTTTTATTTAATGTATTCCCAACTAACCAACCAAACAGTCAACCAACCATCCATTCATTCATTAATTTCTCATCTCTTCAGCAAAATGCAAAAAAAAAATAAACGGCAACGACAGCAACAACAAGGTTGAAATACATAAAGTTGATGAATTCAGTTGAAAATGTAATTCATAAAACGGAGCAAGTTTTTACATACTTTTTTTTTGTTTGATGTTTTCTGAAATTTCGAACAAACTGCGGGTTTAACGCACGCGTCAATGACTTTTTGTGTTTTTAGTATACGATTGCATGAAATTCGAATGAAACCAACCAACAACAACAACTGCAACGACAACAAATACACCAGCAATACAGGAAGAGGAACAACATAAACAACAAAATATGCTAAATATGCATTTAAGAATATAGATGTATGCAGTTTTAGGTTTATTGCTCTTATGCTGGCTACCGACCACAATTTGTCAAAATTAAAATGTATACAAAGGCGATTATTTTGACGCCATCACACCTACACGGCCATCGTTACCACTGTAGCCAACTTATAATTTAAAAACAGAGACTACAGCAGGCTACCGACCACAACCTGTCAAAATTAAAATACACACGTTTATACGAATACTACTATTTTAATGTCATCACAGCTATTCGGCTACACGATCACCGTTGCCGCTGTAGCCAACTTAAGCTAATTTCTATTTTCGTAGACGACAATGAACCATATGTATAGAAACATCAAACTTTAAGGTCAGCTGGTTACTATGTTGTTGTCGCTTTCGTTATAATTAAGTAGATGACTACAGGGTAACTGCTGCCAACGTCATTTGTAGTCGTGTAGCCTGCTGCGGTTAAAGCATCTACTTGAAAAATAATTTTATAATTAAAACCTAGTTTTACCTGGAAATGTTTTTACCTAGATAGATTAAAATACTTCTTCAAACTTAGTCGAAAACAATTTAAAAATCTTCTGCTACAAAAATTGTTTGTTGAACTCTCTGCTATCGTAAAAATTCCTCATAATATTGTCAGCAATCTAAAAGTTGTTGTCATTCGAGTTGTTGTACCTATACTTAATAGTTTTCTTTTTATGTTTGCTACAAAAACTACAACAATGAAAAACATTTATCTAATTGTTACTAATTGCTTTTAAAGCTTAAGTAATTGCCAGCCTATGTCTCTTTTCGAATACAACAAAACAAGTACTTTCTCTACTTTATTTGACATTTTACAAGTATGTTTTGTACATATTTATGTCTAATTGTCTGTCCCCATCAGTCGTTGTTGGTTTTGTTGTTTTGCTAATTCTCTGTCGTCATTTTCTACAACATCATTATGCAATTCTTAAGAAAAAAAAATAAAACATTTTTATACTTGACAAAGTAATTTGTGTTTTTGTTTTCTTGTCATAATTGCACTATTTTATCACTTGCATTTTTCTGAAAATTTGCTAACGAGGAAGGAGAGGAATTGTTTTGAAAAATAGTTGATAATAAACGAAAAATTTTAAGCCTTAAAATTAAAAAAACGTCTCAAATGTATATTCAAACCTATTTTAGAACGAAATAATCTAAGCATACAAGTAATAAATATCTTGTTGTAAATAATTATTTGTCTTTGGGTTTTTCTCCCAATGCTGATATCAGCCATCATGGTTTCCCAGCAGTTAAGCAAGTAGTCAATATATCCCTAATAGACAGTAATCGTCATAAATGTCTTATCAATTGGCTGACTACAATTTATATAATTTTGTCATTTGACACGTATGTGGTCTTTGTAGTGCAGAGAGAAGACAATTGGTTACTTTATACATCCTAAGTAATCTAGGGTGAAGACAATTGTCACTTAAGTGTCTCTAAATAATCTGGAGTGTAGTAACTTTAAACGTTTTGTGAGTAGTTCGTTCAAACTCATTTTATACGAATTGTCTTGAAATAATTCTCAAACAGTTAATTTTTATTTTTGCTTAAGTATACTGATATCCCATGTAACATAGCATGAAGTTAATAGTCTCTTTAGTATCTCTTAGTAACCTATAGTAACCTTCTACTGCAGAAAGTAGTTATTTTACCCACCAGAAGCAATCGATTGGAGAGTTGTCGAAGAAAAGTTTGTTTACAAGCAATCGTTTATTGGACAGCCTATGATGTGTCTTTTTAGCTGACCCGTACATGTTAAAATAACTAGTTATGTAGCTGATCAAGTTACCAGTTAGGTAGCTAGTAAGGTAACTGAAGCTATTTAACCAGTGTCTGAATCCAATGCGTTGTCTACTTTGGACCAGCTATTAGACAGTCTCACTGTATTCAAAAAGGGTCAATTGACCCACTGCTTAGGACATGCACGTGTTAAAATAACTAGTCACGTAGCTATTGAAGTAACTAGTTCCCACTCTAAATGATGGGTAAAATCACTAGTTGGGGACTGGGTTATTAAAATATTTAGTGGTAGTCTGGGAATTATTTAGAATGGAGTTATGTGCGGGAAATATAAACCAAAATACTGAAAAGTAATTAATAATTACACAACACAAATACCTTTTAAGAAGGTCAGTGGAAACAGCCTGAATGATGCTGTCGTTTCTACCGAAGAATTTTTTTGTAATAGTATAGTATCTTATGGAATATTTTTGGATATAGTGGGTGCAATCAATAAAGTGAATATATCATCAATAGTCGGAGGCCTAAGAAACAGGGTTAAGCAGAGAATAACGATTTGGGTGGGAAATAATGCAGAAGATCTGCGTATTATTTCTAATTTGGGCAATGAAAGTTGTAAGTAGAGGCATACCGAAAGAGTGCCTTTAGTCTGCCCGTGGCCAGCCACTTTTAAGCCGCTCTCTTGGATTCATTTAAAACTGATACCAGTTGTATGAAAGGTTTTGATTTTCTTCCAAAAAAAGAATTAGCTTACCAAACTTGCTACATTTAGCGAGTTTGCAAAACAATAAGTTTCGTCATTTGTTAGCACGAGAATATGTTTAGTTGATTGAATATCATTAAAATCTACGAGCTTACCATCACGTGAATGCCTTGTTTTGATTGACAAACATTTTGTATGCTTAGGTTTTTTTCATGCAGTGTTTTTTTCATAGTATTTATAGAACAATAGGAGACAAAGTCAGACAAACATTCGAGGGTGAAAAAATAAGTCCGCGACTTTTTGAATTTCCCAGTTCTTAACTGAAATATGAACACTGCTCCTGTCAACAGGCATCTGTCAGTTGACTCCGGTCAACATTTGAAGAAGCTGCGTCATTTAGTTTTGTGTTTGACAGCAGACAGAAAAAGTGAATTTCGTCTACACAAAAAACAATAACTCAAATAAAGGGCAAGCTTGATGAATACTGCGGGAACTGTGCAGCATAAATTTTAATAGTAAAAAAGTGGTTTACTTAAGTGGCTGTAAAAGCACGGAAGACGCCCAGTTTAGGTCTCTACACCCGAAACAATTGAAAAAAATAACGATATAGAGATGGACATGGATCAGAGGTTTCAATTTTGAATGATCACTTGGGTATGAGAAAGCTTTCCGTAACATGACTGCCGTGTGCACATGTGCAGTTTCCAAAATCCATGAATTAGACTACGAATTGATCTCTCTTCCGCCCTATTCTCCGGATTTAGCCTGGAATAACTATTTTTTGTTTCCAAACCAGAAAAAATTACTCGCGGAAAGAGATTTTACTTCAACGACAAAATCATCTCACAAAAAATACCTATTTTGATGACCTCGATAAATATTATTATACCTTTCACCTTCGGGACTTATATAAGTTTGTCATTCCGTTTGTAATTTCCACAATATAATTTTCCGACCCTATAAAGTATATATATTCTGGATCCTTATTGATAGCGGAGTCGATTAAGCCATGTCCGTCTGTCTGTCTGTTAAAATCAACTTTCCGAAGCCCCCAAACAACTTACATACACGATTGATACATTAATACCTCCGGAATTCTTCCGTCTCGGTTGCTATTTAAAATCAAGAAAATCGGTCCGCAAATGGCTGAGATATAAGGAAAAAACCAGGACTGCCTCGATTTTTGACCTATATCTGGATTACTAAGTCATATGGATATCTAATGATAGATATTTCAAAGACCTTTGCAGCGACGTACATATATAATACCATAGTAAGTTCGACATACAATGGGTCAAAATCGGAAAAAATATTTTTTAACCCGAATTTTTTTTTAACCAAAATTTTTTTTTAGCGAAATATAAAAAAAAAATTTAAAAAACCAAAAAAAAAATTAAAAAAAAAATATTTAAAAACAACCCGAAAAAAATTTCCAAAAAATTAAAAAAACAACTTTGGAAAAAAAATGTTGTTTATTTAAAAATATTTAAAATTTTTATTTTGATGTATAATTTGGCGAAGGGTATTAAGATTCGGCACAGCCGAATATAGCTCTTTCACTTTTTTTTTGAAAGGAATACAAATATTGGAGAAACGTTGTACAAACTGCATAGAGCTCAGACTATATTAAAAAATAAAATAATTTTTTATCCAAAAACTTGTGTTTCATACAAAAAGGCCTCGTACTAAAAAATTTGAATTCCAGAGATTAAAAATCAAAACAAAAATTATCTTCAATCATGCTATTTCTGCAAGCCAAACTGTTTATAAATGAAAAAATAAACATTTAAACAAAAATAAAACAATAAATAATTTATGCATACATCAGTGTAATTGTAGAAGATTTATGGCAAAGAAAAAGAAAAAAAAAAGAAAGAAATATGGTTCAATTGCATTCATACCAAAAAACAAAAAAAAAGAAAAGTGAAATGAAGAAATAATAAACATTCATTCATAGCAAAATAATACATACAATTAAATAAATCCACACAAATATAAAATAAATAAATATATACAGGGAAAAGTATGTTACAATAATTATGATTCATTGATCGATTGATGCCACATTTATCGATAATTGCAAATGTTAGCAATTTACTTCAACATGACGGTTTTGTTTTTTTTTTTATTTAACATATTTCCTATCTTTAATTTAAAAGCAACTTTAATATGATTTTAGGTGAAATTGTAGTTGAGCAAAAAAAAAATAAAATAAATTTTGCTCACATCATCTAAAAAAAAAGAAAAATTCAAGCCATATTTGTGTTATTTGCCCTTAATTTTCATCAAATTACCAGTATGATTATTGGTTTTATTTATTCGCTCGTTATTTGTATTTAAATGGTGTAATAATCGTCAATGTAATTTTTAAGTTTTCTCTTATTATTATTATTATTGCAATTCAATTGAATTGAATTTGCAATTTTTTAGTTTAGCGGCAGTAAATACCTAAACAGGGTGCTGCAAACAATGATGTTATATATAGCAAATTAAGGTTTCTGAGTGTGTTTTTTGTATCCAAAGCTTTAGTTCCTCAGTATCTAAACTCAAACAATATCAAACAATACTACAAGGTTTAATTAGATGTGCCATAACCGTGACCATATAAAACAGCTGTTCGAACCAAGCTTATGAGTAACAATGTATTTGATTATTGGTGATATGCCATAACGTCATAGGTTACGGCTATGGCAATATGGTATGGCACGACTAATTGAACCTTTAGAAGTTCTCAATTTATTACTATTAGCATTTATACGATATAATGCCCGGAGTGGAATCTGCGGCCCCTCAACGAATTCTCGATAGATATTTAGATTTATGTGATTGTGTCCAACTATATTATGATGGTTATGTATATGTTGCAGCACAATCATATTACGATTGACCCTAACCATATTATGATTACAGCTCAATCATAATGTCATAGTTTTGGAACCTATAAGATTTAATGAATATATATATATTTGTAATCTATTTTTAAACCACCTTGTCTTATAAACTCTACTTAGATACTAACTACTTTTTTTGTCTCTATTTATATAGTATTAGTTTTCTTTACTAAATTAAGTACTCGTAGCTTTATTTTAAACTTACAATATTGTAGTCGATTATATTATTTTTTTTTTTTTTTTTTGCTCAACATTTTTTTGTTTAGTATTGTGTCGTTATAAGTCACGATTTTCTACTGTAATCTAATGAAATCGTTTAAGCATTTTTTTTTTCAGGTTTGCTTTTTTTTCTCCAATTTTTTCCTTTTTTTTAAATACTCGTACTCGTATTGTAGCTCCAGAATGGAGGAAAGAAAAGAAAAAGGCTTGTCAATGTTTATTATATTGTTATTTTTATTTCTAACATTATAGTGACTTTTTTAGCTCCTCTCTATGTCTCTTAAATATCTTATTACTATTTTTTATTATTATCATTAAGTTAAAATCACATTTTAAAGATTTCTAACAGCAAAAAAAAAATAAAAAAAGTAAATAAAAGACAGCTAGATTTGAAAATTATTTTTAATGATAGAGAAACGACATTTATACTCGTATGAAATCGTAAATTTTTGTAAATAAAAATCTCAATTGAAAACTAATAATGTGGAAAATTCAAGTGGGTTTTGTAGGCGACTAGATGCACCGGAGGGAAGGCAACATCACCAGAACTATGTAGTTATGTGCCTGGAAGTTGGGGCCGGTTTTAGTTTAAAGATATTTTTCAGTTTAACTTGGCGTTTAGACTCACTGTCAAGGGTCGCAGAACTATAGCAACAGAACTTGTTCCGTTTTGAATATTATAAAGGGGTATCCTAATTTTAATTGAATTCAATAGAAAACTCAAAAGTGTAAGAGATCATATGTGAAGCCCAGCCAACTAGCCGAATCAACACCAAAGCCAAATAACCATGGCGCTAAGGTAATGCTCTGTATTTTGTGGAAACAAAAGGGTCCTATCCTGGAACCTGTACCGAACGCAACTGATTCGTTGGAAGCGAGCATTAGCCGAAAAACCACTCGAATATGCCGCCAGATATGAAACTGTAATATACCAATATGACAACGCTCGGCCATATGTTGCAATACCTGTTAAAAACTATTTAGAATGAAGTGGTTGGGAAGTTTTGTCTCATCCGCCTTATAGTCCAGACCTTGCCCCGTCCTACTACTATTTGTTTCGATCGATGCAGAACGCTCTCTCTGGGATACGCTTCACTTTGGAACAGAGTAAAAATGTTCAAGTCATTTTCAGAGGGGGAACTTGTAGGGGGCCTAGGGACAAACATTGCCCGATTTTCGCTCTATTTTGCAGTATAATTTCAGAGTACTTAGAACTACTTTGTGTGAAGTAATATCATAATTACTGCATACTCAACATATTTATGACTGCTCAAACAGTATTCCGGGGGGACATTTGTATGGGGGCTAGGTGAAATCATGGACCGATATTGCCCATTTTCAATACCAAATAAACGTTGTCAACAACAGTATTTGCGGAAAATTTTCAAAAGACAGACAGACATATAGACGGACAGACATAGCTAGATCTAATGAGGACCCAGGATATATACTTTTTGGTTCTACGACCAATATTTCGATATATTACAAACGGAATGACAAAATCAATATACCCTCATCTTTAGATTGATTCTGATCTACAGAATTTTTTAAACTTTTAATGCTCAACATTCAAAATCTATACATGTTACAAAAGTATGTGTTTGCGCCTTTACTAAGGATGTTTTTACTCGAACATTTTTCGACATATGGGCGCCAAATTTACAGTAATTTTTAAATGTTGTTTAACGATGAAAGAGCATTGTTCTTTCGTGTAATGCTGCAGTTTTACTAACCATATACTGTCAGCTGTTTATACGGGTTGGTTATGGAACGGGTTACAAAATTTTATTAAAATTAATTCATCATTTTTATATCCAAAATTCACTCATAAAGAAATGCTAGTTTCTAAATGATAACGCTAGCCATCTTTAAACTTTTATCACTGCTACAATTCTTACCCATACTGTAGGAAACTAGAAAAACTAAACTTCACTAAACTATTTATTTAAGCGACGAGTGCTTACACATGTATTTATATCCATAATTTTTCTTAATGTGCACATTAAAGAATGAAAAAATGCAACGATAGTAGTTTTTTTTTTTTCAATATTTTTTAGTTACAAACATAATAATTTCTTTTTATCTTCATTCTACACTTAGTGGAAAAAGTTTACGTACAAAATAGTTATAAAATGAAAACACCACAAGAAATATTTTAAGCATACAAAACAAAAAGTAAGAAAAGCCATATAGTTCAGTGAAGCAAATAGACAGCTTTTTAAGATAAGAACCCCTTCATGATCTCAAAAGCTCAAAAATCTGAACTGCAAGAAATTAGTTGTTGATTTAAATTTGCTGGAGTTGTATAAATTTTAATTTTTTAAGTTACTGTATTTTAGCATTTTTCTATTTTTTTTTATAATTTATAAGATTTTCCTATTTTGTTTTTTTTTCTGTCATTGTGGCATGTACTACTTACTTACAGCAATTTTATTATCATTCGTTATGATTAGTTAACTAAAGAGAGCTAAAGAAAGAGAGAATCAAGTGTCACTGACTTTTGTGCCCAGAAACCTACATAAATGTTCGTACTCGTGCTAGCAATTTATGATCATCACTATTGCATATTTCATTTAAACACATTTGTATGAAAGAACATTAGAATTTATAAATACACTTCATTCAGTATTAATAGTGAAATTATATCTGAATGGGCAGAATCTTATTTCCAATGCAAAGATAAGTCAATTGTTTATTTTACGCATTCCAGGTAACCATAATGTCCCTAACTGTAGTGTAGCCAGTTTCACTTAAAGGAATCTGTTGTAAATTGTGATTTTCTAACCAAAATCGAACCATTTTTAATCTTAATTATCTTTACTAACTAAAATACAGTTTATGATTTGAGTAAGTTACTATCACTTAATTTTTTATAAAATAAATTGATTTTTAATATTAAATGCTATCAGGTAAATCCAGAATAAATGGAATGGAGGAAAGACAGCTATATTCGGCTGTGACGAATCTTATATACCCTTCACCAAATTATACTTTAAAATAAAAATTTTAAATATTTTTAGGTAAACAAAATAATTTTTTTTTTTTCAAAATTATTTTCCAACATTTTTTTTTTTTTAATAATTTTTTTAAAATTTTTTTTTTTAATTTTTTAATTTTTTTTCTAAATTTACTAGTGAAAAAAATTATTCCAAAAACATTTTTTTGGTAAAAAAAAATGGGTTAAAAAATATTTTTCTCGATTTTGACCCATTGTAGGTCCAAATTACTACAGCCTTATATAGATCGTTGCATATTGTCTATATTAATGACTTAGTAATCCAAATATAGATAAAAAATAGGCCAAAAATTGAGGTTGGCCCGGTTTTTTCCTTATATCTCAACCATTTGTGGGCTGATTTTTTCGATCTTAAATAGCAACCGAGACGGAAGAATTCCCGATATGTTGATGTATGAATCAATTTTGCAAATTATTTGGGGTCTTCTGAAAATTGATTTTAACAGACTGACGGACATGACTTAATCGATTCCGCTATATATAAGGATTTAGAATATATATACTTTATAGGGTCGGAAAATTATATTGTGGAAATTACAAACGGAATGACAACTTATATACATATACCCTTCTCACGAAGGTGAAGTGTATAAAAATACGCATTGTTAAAACAGTATAATTGCTATAATTATGACAGCATATAACCATGAAATGCTCCAGGTCATTGAAACTGAAATTTAATTCCAAATTTATATTTTACTTTATGGACTATTTTTGATTTGCTTACGTCAAGTAATCTGAATGTAGAGAATGTTGAGAACATGAAACCGGTAAATGGTTTGTCACTTGGTATCTAGTATCCAATTGGGATGCATGTTAAAAAACAAACAAGGGTCTAAGGGAAGACATGGGAAATTACTTTCGAGTACACCAGAAATGGAGGTTGAGTCCATACTATTTTTAGAACTATATTAGAATCTTACGTACAGTGCCACTTAAGATTACAGCAGCGAAAGGCATTGAGCTCTCAAATGAGCTCTCTTTTTTTGTTTTCACATTTACGCAAGCACACACATTGTATAAAAACAATCAAAACCAGTCAGTCTCGCATGAGCATTGATGGAAGCAGCTTGTGTTACGCTTTTCGCTTTTTATGCTTGTTTATTTCAGTTATTGTTTTTGTTTTTTTCTCAACTTTTTACTCAACTCATACTACTACAATATTTAAAAACTGTAGTGGTGTGAGTTTGCCTTTCGCTGGATTACAGGTATACCAAGGATACGCACCAAACTATCGAAGCATCTTTTTGTTATGTTGGTCTGCTTGCCTTGTGATCTTATGGCCAAAGGAGTTGCTCTCAACTCTATATTAGAATTGGCTAAACTATTGTCAAGCGACTGTGCTTAATAATCATGAGACAATACTGAGTTCTGCACTCCCAGACATTTCATCGCCACCGACTTTTCCATGTTGATCGCGATTGATGAAAATATTGAAGTACATTCCTCACATGAAAATACATTTGGGGTCTACACGAAAGATAATCTAGGGTGTGGAAGGAGGTACTTAAAGATTCCGGACAATTTAGTGTTGCAGTGTTAGTATATAGATCTTGGCCATCAAAAGGATATACGAATTTATATCTATAGCCATGCAGCCCCTAAAATTGATCAGGGGTATCTATACGACATAAAACTTGGTTCTAGAATTCGCAGAATTCACGATATGGCAATACATTCCACTGTTGTATTCTACTAGATACCGTACCTCCAATTTATAATCACATTGCGAATACTGTGGCAAAGAGGGGAAATTGATCGATTTGGCGAGATACCGAGATATGATTCTGACAAGACCCTACGATCCTGCACACACGATATCGTTGATCAATTGCTCTAACGCGGGCTCAACTTCAGAATCTAATCGTGCTTATAGTCACAATTTCTTCAGATTGCATGCCACGCTATTGAATCTACATATCATAGCTTTTGTAAGTGTGGAATGAGGAAGATGAGGAGACGGCTATAGGTCGTTGCCTATTTTTACACGGCCTGACGAATCTCGAATCTCTGCGGTACTTGACCCTTCCAGAATGTATCACAACTATTTCATATTACAGTCTGTTTAACTTAACCACTTAGAGAACTGCTGAGGTTGCTTGACAAACGTAGACTATTTTGATGTCGTTTACTAGACTGTATATTTTTAATTTCTGAAGGGTCAATTGACTATCTCCTAGAACATATAAATGTAAAAATAACTAGTCACATACATAATTTGGTAACATGTGATCACCTTAAAGGTAGGTAAAATCTCTAGTTCGGTGACAGTTCCCGAAAACGTTTGTGAGCGATCGATGATGTCGGCTATATATTACTAATAATTATGTTATAATTTGGTAAAACATACAGTGCACGAAAAAACCTAAGCATACAAAGTAATATGTACACAGAGAAAACAGATTCGTGATAGCAACCGAATTTGTTGCCAATCGAATGATTACAGTTGCGGCTACAAAATTTTGGAATGGGTAACAAAAGTTTGGTTGCTTCAACTGAAATTCTTCTTTATCAACTGACTTTCTGTTGATAGAACCGTGAAATTCAATTGCTATTACGAATATGTTTTCTGTGTGTAGGAAAACGATATGATTTCTAACAATGCTGATGCAACGCCAACTGTTATTGTTCTATTCCGGCCATGAAATAGTTAACATTTTGCATGAGTGAGGACAACATTGAAAAACAGGATTACATTTCTTTTAATAAAATAATCTACCTTAATGTCTTCCGATTCAAATATTAAAAGAAAATAAAAATTTTCATCATTATTAAATGCCAAAGTTCAAATAAGTTCAATCACATTTTTATCACAGTTTACTTTACAGAAAATAATCACAAATAGAAAGAATTAAGCAAAAGAAATAACAAATAATAAAAGAGAAGGTGGTTATTTTAACCAAAAAAAAAAAAAACTAAACTTTAAAAACCTCACCTTAATGTTATGGCATTAAGGATGAGGAAGACGATGCTGCTGATGATGACAAAGATGTAGCCTGGATTTACACATGTAATTGAAACATGGAAAGAAAGCCAACAAAATCTAGCAAAAGAGATCTAAGCTAACATTAATTCAGAAAATACAATTCCCTGAAATAGTTACAACAGCTACAAACCATTGCTAACAAGTATTAGAACACAAACATTTATCTAATACTTGTAGCTGTGTAAAAAGCCACAAACGTTCAAAAATATAGAGAAAGAGAGCCGGATAAAAAAAACAAAAAAAAGGTACATGAACTACAACTAAAAATGTTGAGGTGGTAGTTGTACGATAAATTAACAACAACCACAACAAACTCGAAAACCAATCGTTAGAATAGAATATAAAACAAAATAAAACTTTGCTGATCGCCCACTTCCTCCTTTTTAGAATTCTGCTAGTTTTTTTTTTTTCGTTTTGTTTGGTTTTGCTTAACGATTTATAGAAGAAAAAAAACTGTAGCAAAAAAAAACTTCTACACAAATCTTGTTTAAAAACCAAGTCAAAGGCCTTTTATTTCGAATACTCCCTCAACCAATGTGGCAAACGAAGCTTAGAAACAACATTCAAATGAATGAGATTGTTTTAAAAGAATGAAATCATTGAGGTTTTTGGCTGAGAAAAGATTTCACTAAGGACTGATATTTTTAAAGTTATTGGTTTCTAAAAGTGAAAGTTCTTCCAACCGGGAGGAAATCAGGATATATTGGAAAAAATTGCTAGACCGAGCCGATTTTAAACATACATCACAGTAAAAACTGATTACGACAATCGACGAAACATGGAATCTTTCAGGTCCAGTCGGATCCTCTAAAGTTGTAAGTCACTTCGCCGCAAATCTTCGTATTTTTGTCATAACGAAAATAATACATAAGGTTGGCGGCTAACGATTCGAAATAGCAAAAACGTAACGATAACGCTAATTTGGACTATTTCGGTAACGGTAGTCAAGCTGAAAGGGTATTTTAGGGATAACGATAGCCAACCTAGGTTATACAACATCATTATATTGACGAGTCTTCTGTTCGATGTCGTGATTTGGCTCCTATTTACTAATTTGGTTTTCAGCACACGAAAAATTCATATTGAAATGGTTTTTCTCTTATTTTTACACTTGGAACTCTCATTAAAGAATTTAACATTTAATGCCTCTGCCTTAACAAAAAGCCATAATTTCAAATTTGAAAATAAAACGGTCAAAGTCGAATCTAAGTAAAAAACAAAACAAAAATAAACAATCAAATCATCAAGAATATCAAACAAAAAAAACAAACGAAAAAAATTAAACAACCAAAAAAAAAACAACAAAGCTGTACTTAGAGACTGGCAACAACAACAGCTCTACAATAATTTGTTGTAGGAGAGTAAGAGTAGGAAGGAATTGGCTCAAAATTTAGAATAGAAACTAACAGCAACTAAAAAAAAACCAAAAAAAAAATTTAATCAAAGCATACACTCAAAATTCGCAAAACAAAAATAAGAAAACAAAGTTTCAATATTTCAAACTGTATCTATAGAATTTGTTGGTGTTTGGCTCGTTTTGTTCTTTTTTTTTTCTTTCTTTAATTTATTTACATCAAAACAAAATAAACGAAAAATCTTGAAACCAGTTTGTCCAAAAAAGACACGAATGAAACAGCAAACAAAAAAAAATTAAAAAAAAACAACGAGCAGCAGGAGCAAAAAAGCAGTCAGTCAGTAACAAAACTGCCAAACAACAACAGCAGCAGCCATAAACCGATCAACGAAAACTTACAAACCAAAACAACAAACAAAAAACTTAGACTTAAACTGAAAAGGCTTCAATAGATTTTTAAGATGAAGACTACCCAGTAGGAATATCTAAAGGGTGTTTCATTAAGCGCTGGCTATCTTTAAATTTAAATAAAACAAAGTGTGTGTGAGATATCATCGAAATTATTTAATTGTTTAAAAGGCCTATTGATGTTATCATGTATCGTGGTTTCGCTGCAGCTGGAGCACATCCGAAATGTCCAGTTTTCCATGACTCTGACGCATAAATCAAATATCATCCAATGCAGGCAAAAAGAAATGGGTAATTGTCGACCTATAGCGCGCGCCATTGACGGTGATGACACAAAGTATACAGAGGCGACACGGCAAAAAAAAATATTGTCTCTTTCGCTCGAAACAATTTCAACTGGTTTTGTTTTGTGCTTATTTTTTATTATTATATAGAGTTGTTTGTTTTAACGCACTGTCTGTATTAAACCGCAAATTTGTTTTCTCTTTCTAGCGAAACTATTTCAAAAAAAGCTGATTTTAGTGTTTTTGAACTGTCAAATTTGTCGCCCCTGTATACTTTGTGGTGATGACCTGGCCAATATTTTTGCAAAGAAATATAGACCGATGACGACGCCAGTCCTAAAATCCACACCAAACAGTGACTTTTTCGGGAAGCATTGGACACTTTTGGATGTCATGTGGATTGGTATCGTCCAAAATTCGACAATTTGGTTTGCTGACGTTCCCATTCATCCAGAAATGGGCCTCACCATTCAGCGTGCGGAACGTTCATCATTTGCACGTATTATTGAACGCTATATCCGTCCATGGTGATTCGACAGATGTAGCTTCAACAATATGGCTGCTATCAACTGTCAAAGTTCGGATGTCCCTATTGGAAGACCCTATATAATACACAGTATATGACTGACAGATTTTTTCTATTTGAAATATCATTCCTCCGCCGACCAAAATGAGTCGCTTGAAGAACGTTAAGAAATATTGGAAACTATTTTCCAAATTGAGTGCTGTGTTGCTCAAACTGTGCGTTTGTTGAAAAGGTGTTTTGGCCGAAATGAAGCCCACTCCGCGAGTGCTGTATGCAAGTTTGTGCAAAAAGCTCGTGAGACTGCCTGGCTTTTTGGCAACATTCATGGTACGGTGCGTACCGACGAGAATGAGGCTGCTGTGGCCGAACGTGAGCAACTGCTGGGAACCCCATTTCGGTCAACTGTAATGAAAGATATGAACTTGAATATTCATTGCTTTCAGTAGAATGCTGCACCATATAACTCATCAAACAATTATATTTTGGGGACTAAGTTCGCCAATCGAGTTATCAGCCGTCTTGGCAAAGTCAATTGGTCGCCTCGAAGCTGCGATCGTCCAAATATTCATGAAATTAATTGATAATTTCCATGTTTATGGAAGAAGGGAGTTCTTATATTAGCATACACACGAAAAGAAAAAGCATCATTCTGGCCATCATAATCGAACAACGTTATATTATGAATGGATTTTATGGTTACTGAAAATATGTAGCATAAAAAAAATTTCATAGAAATTTACCGCCCCTCCTCCCAAAACCGAAAAGTTTTCATATAAAAAAGGAAAAAAAAAGCAAAATGTAAAACAAATTTTAATTTTTTTCCCTCCAATTGGTTGATCTGGTCCGCGCCTGCATATATGTATATTAAAAACCCACTTCATCCACTACAAAACTTCCTACTGGGTCTCAACGATTATTTTGTTTTGACTGTGTACTTATTTTTATTAAAAAAGAATAAAAATAACGTTTATTTTAGCTGTAAGCATTAAAACTACATACAACTGTGCTCTTAGGTTGTTGTATTTTGTTCAACTCACGATTTTTCTGTGTCGAGTTTTGTAAAGGCACGAGCTTGAGTTTGGCTAAGAGTATTTTATACATCAGCACAACATCGCTATAACTCCAAAACATATAAACAACAACTCCTATTATACTCCTCATAATCTCTGGCAACTAAGAAATAAAACCAAAACTCTAATGACGCATGCAAACGGTTGGGACATAGTGGGTATTATTTTGAAAGCAGGACACTTGAAATGGTGTAACTAACGGTTTGTATTTTAAAATCTCTAAGGGAGAACAAAGTTATAGAAGAAATCATAATATTAATAAGCAAATGGAAATGATTTTATGAAAATTTTATTAAAAAATTAATGCTTAATTAAAATTTGTTTAAATTTTCATTTCAAATACATAAATCAAATACATTTCAAATACATAAATCAAACACATTTTAAATAACATTCTATTGATACACTATTATTCTATTAACTTCTGTTTAACATTAACATAACTGTCATTATGACAACAACTGAATAAATTATGACAAATATGGAGGAATTGTATTTTATTTAAAATAATATTCCAATTAGCTTCAATAAATTGATTAATAAAACTCCAACGCATATTAACCCATTATTAAGCAGCAACATTATTAATTCCTATTTTGAAACATTTGTAAAATATACATTTATTCAAAGTATTGGTCATTGTTAGCCAAGAACGAATCTAACCAATATCGGATATTATGTTCCAAAGTGAGGCGTTTCTCAGAGAGAGCATTCTGTTTCGATCAAAACAAATGGTAGTCGGACGGGGCACGGGCTGGACTATAAAGCGGGTGAGGCAAACCTTTCCAACCACTTCATTCTAAATTCTTTTTAACAAGTATTGCAACATGTTGTGGCCGAGCGTTGTCATAATGCAATATTACGGTTTCATGTCGGGCCGCATATTCTGGGCGTGTTTCAGCTAATACTGGCTTCAAACGAATCAGTTGCGTTTGGTACAGGTTTCCTGTGATGGTCTGGTCAGAATTCAGCAGCTCATAATAGATAGGACCCTTTTGCTTCGGCCAAAAACAGACAATTACACGCGATATTTTACGCTTCGGTTTATTGTAATAGATCCATTTTTCATCGCAAATAATGATTTGGTGCAAAAATGATTTTCTTTTATAGCGTTCAAGCATTATTTCGGACATGCAAAATCGTATTTCAAGGTCTCTCGGCTTCAATTCGTATGGCACCCAATTTGGATGAATCCTGCTGCTCGCAAACGTTTAGAAATGATTGATTGAGTATCTATCTTCCAATGATTTTGGAAGCTCTTGTTGAGTTTGCCAACAATCTTGCAGTAATCCAAACTTGTTTGGCTGTCCTGGGCGATCTTTGTCTTCCGTGTCAAAATCACCACTTCTGAACCGCAAAAACCATCTCTCGCACGTTGAAGCCGATGGAACACATTCACCATAAGCTTTGGTAAGCAATCGGTGTGCTTCAGCGTTACTTTTTTTTTAATTAAAGAAGTAAAGCAAAACTTCCCGCATATGACGCTTTTCGACATTTTCAAAGCAAAAGAAAACTTTGTTGTTTACACTGTAATTTGAGAATTTATGATATGTTACCTTCGGAATGACATATATGTTATTAGAAATAGAAACCGCATTCAAATGATAGGACATCTATTATAAATCTCGCATTTTTAAGTAATGCTCCCAATAACATTCTATTGGCACACTTTTTAATTATTATCTTCCGTTTGTAATTTCCACAATATAATTTTCCGACCCTATATATATTATGGATCCTGTAGATAGCGGAATCGATTAAGATTTTCTGAAAACCCCAGATAACTTCTCCAAATCTTCAATAATTCTGTCAGACATGCTTTCGAGAATTTTCCTATTTAAAATCAGCAAAATCCGTCCATAAATAAAGGAGATATGAGAAAAAATCTGGGATAACCTCGATTTTTGATCTATATCTCGATTACTAAGTCGTAAATATAGACAATATGGATATCTAATGATAGATATATCAAAGTCCATTGCAACGATGTATATAAGGCTATAGTAAGTTGGACCTGCAATGGGTCAAAATCGGGAAAAATATTTTTTAACCCGAATTTAAAAAAAAAAAACATTTTTTTGTCATAAATTTGTTTCACTAATAAATTAAAAAAAAAAAAAAAAAAATTAAAAAAAATTTAAATTAAAAAAATTTTTTTAAAAAAAATTTATTTTTTTTTTTTATTTTAAAGTATAATTTGGTGAAGGGTATATAAGATTAGGCACAGCCGAATATAGCTCTCTTACATGTTTCTGTTTAATATTAACATAAATTTCATTATGACAACAACTGAATAAATTATGTCAAATATTTTATTTAAAATAATATTCCAATTAGTTTCAATAAATGTCAATAAATAAAAACTCTAACGCATATTAACCCATTATTAAGCAGCAACATTAATTAATTGATCAATTATGGTAATGACTTGCAATTACTGAAGTAATTTTTAATTACCGTCTACATTACTTAGAAGTAGTCGAATAATGGCTTATTTATCCTATGATTTATAACTGATTATAAACACGTCAGCTGGATGATCACTTTCTGTGTTTACTAATTAACAGCTTCTGTGACATCTTACGAGCAAGGAGTTATGAAGTCGTTACTTTTAACTAGTTTTAGTGATATGAAAGTATTGACTTATTTGTAGGCTGTTAAGGCAGGTACTTGCCTCCAATGTCACCAGCGTTTTAAAATAATGAGTTAAATTAACATTTTTACTCATTACTTGGTAATGGAAAGTAGATTTTATATAATATTCGATCTTTAACATAACATTTTAAAATGAATATCTATAACTGAACATTTAAGTAAATTCCTATGAAATTTAAACACTGTAATAAATGTGTTTCTAATTAAAGACAGTATGCAACAAGTTGCATTGAATAAAGTAAACAAAACTCAATGCCTGCTGGATAAATATAAAACCATACAATTAAATCAAGCTTAAACGTTTTTAATTCAATATTTAGATACACTCTAAATAATTTTTGCAGTCAAACTAATGACTTGATCTTTGATTTCTTTGCTACACATTACATGTTAACAATGTTTTTCAGTTTTTGTTTAGTAAAATAGGATTTTTATCACCGTTAAGCGCGAGAGAATACATTAAGGTGACACCTTAGAGTGCCAGAGAGGTGCTTGTATGTTAAGAAATTCAAAAAAATAAATAAATGGGTTAACATGGAAATAAATGTACGACGAGGTATAAAAGATCTTAGGCAATTCGCAAGAATTATGACTTACAGCCAAACTAACAAACGCCACACACCAAATGAACGAACTCATATGTAGAAAATAATAATAATAATACCACAAAACACATAATAAATCAAAAAATCAAAGAAAAAACTATATATATATGTAACAAAAATACAAAATTCGAAAGGCTAGCCTAACTGAAATGTGAGGCAGACTAATAGAAAGACATACAGACAGAGTGTGACTGAGACTTTATGCTAAATAAATCTATGTATGAGTAATATTTAAAGTCATCAGTTATGGACCTAATAATGACAAGAATTCAAACAAAAAAGATAAATGGTCTACAAAAGAAACAAAAACTATAATAAACCATTGTAATAGTTTTATTTATTTTTTTTGTTCAGTTTTCTAAAATGTTTCATTCAACTGAACATGAAAAGTAATTATGTCTAGAATTTAGACAGAAAACAGTAATTAGAAGACATAATACGAGAAAATACTTACAATACTTGTACATTCCAAATGACGAACCAGACTTGTGTGTTTTTATATGGACAATTTTACTTGGCAACAACTAACAAAAAAAAAAAATTATAGAAATGACCAGTGATCGTACCACTACTTACTACCATTTGTAGCTTAACGAACATTTTATTTTAAGTGATGAATAATAACGAAATCTTTATAAAAGATTTCCACCAAAAAAAAAAATCCAAAAAGAAAAAGTTAAATTATTGTATACAAAGTTTAAATAACATTCAGCTGGAGCATAGAGTGATTAAGGGAAATTAAAACACCTTACATTCTAAGTAAATATGAACATTTGGAAAATTTGTTCAGATTATATGCTAATTTTCATATAAAAAGATCTGCTCAGATGTGCTATATAAAATTTCATAATTTTTCTATAGAAAATTTGCTTAGATTCCAATTTAAGTTTTTTTCAAATTCTAATATAAAATTTCTTCAGATTCCTATAAAATTTTTGCTCAGCTGTTGAAAGTTTGTTCAAAATTCCAAGTTGTTCTCCCCTCACAGAGGAGACAAGCATGCACCAACTCAATGGCCTGTCTGATGTTATTGTTCCCATTTATGAGGAGCGGCTAAAGTGGGCCCTGAGTATCTTTGAGCTTTGACCTTTCCAAATCCGGGTTCATAATGGGATAAATTCATATGGTCTTAGATTCCGGAATCATTAACCGTGCTCAATGGGTTTGGGGTTGAAGACCACCCTAAAGGTGGAAAGGCATTTCATATCCTCATTTCCTTTGAAAACTCTGGAGAGAATGATTTATGTCCATCTGATAATGTCAATTCCACCTCTTAACATTCCTATATAAAAGGAAATCGTCGCTTCAGTTATATTGAGACAACTCTCGGCCATGGGGAGTATTATTTAGTGATTTTCTTGGACATAGAGAGACTTTTACAGAATGTCATCCCAGGTTCAATAATATCAGCTCTGTAAAGACTTGGTACGGATGAGTACATTACTGCCTTCATAGAGTTACTTCTGATCCGAAGGTTCATTACCTCTACATCACTACTCGTGGAACTCAATTCTATTGTTTATAAGACTGTTGGAATGGAATCGTGACTTCGCACATACTCTACTTGGAGCACCTGGAGTTAATAAAGTGTGAATTCCACGAAAGCTGATTTTGTACTCTTCACGAGGAATTACTAGATCCCCATATTTCATATCGCAAACTATCTGGGGGTTATTCTTGATTCGTAGATAACCTGGGATGAGAATAACAAATGGCATTTTGATATGTTGGTTAAGCACATACTAATGTATTGTTACGAATGTGCAATAGCGATTTGAATTTAACCGCCTGTAACGACTGCCTGCAACATTCATCATGTTTATAAACACGTCCATCAGTAGAAGCTTCTACTTATCAACAATGTTGATAGTATGCGGTTATTAGCATTGTTTATCAGTTTGGCAACACTAAATGTTTAAGCTGCTAACAATAACATCGAAAGCTCTAGAATTCGAATGTACTAGTTTGTCCGTTAAGATCATTGTAGAAGATTCACCAAAGATGGCGTGTGTATAAATAGTGGCAGAGGTTGCAGTCGTGAGTGGGTTGATCATAGGCGCTGTTAGAGTTAACATCAACTGTCGTGTACATTTGAGTTTGTACATTATAAAGTGTGTATGCATTTCTGCGAATTGATAAACGTGTATAAAGACACTGAGTGACCATTTGAACTGTTGTTGTTGTACATTTTAAATAAATAAAGAGTTGTTACAATTTTAAACTACTAAAACTGCTTTTATTTGCAATCAAAAGTATCCGGTTTATTTAAAGGAAATAAACCAACGTTTTAAAAAGGTTAAAACTCAACAATATGGTTCTCTTGTTTGGTGTACGTCTCTTGACAAATAAACTTATGGCAAATCCTTTGACAGGATCCCATGTACGTAACTCGCCACTGGTGATCACAAGGGCCATTCTCTCCACACCATATAATGTCCTCTTTGCCATGCAGAACTGGCTTTCAATTGATCTTAGGAACATCTGGCCTTAATGCTACCTTAATACTCGATACTATTATCGTGTGAAACCGGAGGAACTTCGGCCATGCGACCATATTCGGCAGTCTATATGGACTCCCGGATAACTTTGATATAACACTGATAGACTGCCTTGAAATCTCTTATGGTTGTCTACACCACATCTACACTATATTTATGAGTTGGAGTTCTCCAGGTGCCGGGACACCAAAATGTGCCTGAAAACTGTACTACGGATTGTATGGCCAAAAAAGAAAACACGCTTTTGAATGGTGAGGTTGACCGAGTGATTGATGTTCCGCTCTCATCATGCAAATGATGGGTACAGAGAAGATTCTATGATGGTCACTTGGGGCAACTGGTGGGACAGCATGGGCCCTATGGTCTAGAAGCAAAAATTATAAATAATCCACGTGATCGAATACAAATATTGGACATTGTCAAACCTGCAATGTTGATGGCTTAAATTGGTCTGAGGTAGGGAATTGCTTTCTCATTTCCGACTCTTTCTACAAAGGATAGAGGACTCACTATAGAGTTGACTGCCAGTTTAACATAACATATAAAGAATTTGCCCAGATTCTTATAGAAATAAGTGCAGATTTTGTTTTACTTTTTTTATATAGAAACATTTTTTCTGTACAGAAACTATATTGAAAATTTCCTTTGTTGAAAATCGTACAAACCCACTGACAAACTAATAACATCAGCAAATTAAACCACCAAAATGTACATGGTACCAACAGAAAAATTGAACATGAAATAATTTTAAATAGCCTGTCAAAATGTAGATTGACACCCAAATGACACAGACAGACAACGCTAAGACAGACAAGACAATCTTGTCACACAAAATACAACAAATCCAAAAAAAATAAAAAAAAACATTACAAAATTACAATAAACTACAATGGCCACAACGACGACAACAACACTTCACAGCCAACAGAGACAAGGAAAGACTGAACTTTAATTTTAAATTGAAAATCAATTAAATTTAGGTTTTGACCATATTAGGAGGAGGGTAGACAGACGTAGACATACGAGTACGAGAAAAATCCAATTCAATAATGTAATAATGTTTAGTTGAGCTGCAGCAGCAGTTTTAAAACTGTTAAAGTAATTTACTAAAACTTCAAATTCAATTTCTAAACTATTTTCAAACAATATTTGGAGTCTATTATTGTCAAGACTAATTTTTGATTAGTCTCTGGAGCCAACAGAAAAACTAGATTTTTTTTTTTTTAATTCGTTATTGTTTTTAGTTCTCTAAGCAACATGAACAACAAAGCGCCCACAAATCAATTATCCAATAGATTACATTTCGTTATTACAGTTGTTTTCTTTTTTTCTATCAATTTCATTTGTTATTTCTTAAAGACAATGAGATGAAATGAAATATTGCGAAAAAAAAAACAAAAAATGGTTTAAAAATCATACAACCAAATAAGAAACTGTTGGCAGCAGCGGCACATCGTGAGAATTGTAGCAAAAAAATAAAAAGACAACAGAAAAAAAAGAGTTACTAAAATTAAATTAAACTAAAGTTAGAAACAATAGACTTTATTATTCAAGCAAATGTAATGAACGGAAAAAACATCATGTCTGATAGACAAAATAACTTAAAGGGGATATAATTAACCCATTGTTGCCAGAGAATTTTCTAACAAAAATGTTGCCCTTTAATTGCATTTTATGTGTTTTGCAAAAGAGGCAACACCATGTTTAACATTGACAGTAAACTTTAGAATGTTGATCCAGGTGTTTTCATTGCTCAAAACATAAATAGTAAACCTCGTATGTATTTGTATGGTTTGAGGACCATAAACATACAACTAATTTCCTTTAAATTCATTTTCATAAATATGCAGTTTAGCTAAACCAACCATTAAACCAAGTTTAATCTACCATTTCAAAATTGTTACCTCTCTCACCTCTTGGAATGGAATTCATGGAAATAAAACATACGCTTTCTACGCGTTAATATATTAAACCCATGAATGTATCATGTACAACTACAGATCAATGTAACTTCTTACATAAACACACACATGAAGAACGAACCTCATTATCATCAGTATTATTGAGTTGATTACAATAATTACAAATCAGCTACGCGCGCGACTGAACTCAAAAATTTATTTTTTTAGTTTTATTCGGCAGAATATGGAAAAGACTCTAAAGGAACAATAATAAGTTCCCTCAACTCAGTTGAATTTAATTTGACTTACAACAAAAAACAAATCTAAGAAAAATTTACAAAAAAAATTTGGTATTTTTATTACGGCCTCGTCGTCTTTGTTTAAAACACTCATTCGTCATCCACAAAATTCTCATACAAACCGGGTACTCTTATGTATTAAACATCAAACGTCATTTTAAACATTAATTCAGGCATTCAGCCGTTAAGAGAAACACAAAATAAATTGGTAAACAAAACTAAAAAAATAATGAATGGCAAAACAAATTTACGAATGAGGAAGGAAAACAAATTTAGGAATTCTCAGTATTCAAAACAGTAAATAAGAGTTTAATCAAAAAAGAGTGCTCCGAGATCGGGAAAAACCAATAATTTATTTTTATATGGAAAATTAAAAAAAATCTTAAATTGTCAATAACTTTGTAAACAAGCGTTTAATCGAAAAAAGAAGCTTGATGTGTGATCACTAATATTTCTTGACAAAAATCGATTTTTATATGAAAAATTCCAAAAATCTTAATTTGTCAATATCTTTGCCAATAAGGGATTAATCGAAGCTTGATCTGTGATCACTAATATTTCTTCACACAAATGGATTTTAAATGAAAAATCTGAATTTGTCAATAACTTTGTAAATAATCGAAAAAAGAAGAATCGATTTGAACAATTCAAAATGAGCGTTTAATCGAAAAAAGAATCTCGATCTGTGATCACTAATATTTCTTCACAAAAATCAATTTTTATGTGAAAAATTCAAAAAATCTTAATTTGTCAATAATTTTGTTAATAAGCGCTTAATCAAAAAAAGAACCTCGATCGGTGATCACCAATATTTCTTTTTGTATTTTGTAAACAAGCGTTTAATCGAACTAAGAAGCTCGATCACTTATATTTCTTCACAAAAATCGATTTCATATTGAAAATAATAAGAATCTTAATTTGTCAGTAACTTTGTAAATAAACACAAATCGATGTTTATATGAAAAATTTAAAAAATCTTAATTTGTCAATAACTTTGTAAATAAGGATTTAGTCGAAGCTCGATCTATGATCACTAGTATTTCTTCACAAAAATCGATTTTTATATGAACAAGTAAGAGAGCTATATACGGCTGTGCCGAATCTTATGTACCCTTCTCCAAATTATACTTTAAAATAAAATTATAAAATTTTTTTTTTTTTCGAAATTGTTTTTTAAAAGTTTTTTTTTTAAATTTTTTAATTAAATTTTTTTTTTTTTTTAAATTTATGACAAACAAATTTTTTTTTTGTGAAAAAAAATTCAGGTTAAAAAATATAGTAGGTCCAACTTAGTATAGCCTTATATACATCGTTGCAAAGGACTTTGAAATATCTATCATTAGATATCCATATTGTCTATACATATTTATGACTTAGTAATCGAGATATAGATCAAAAATAGGCCAAAAATGGAGGTTGTCTCTGATTTTTGCTCATATCTCTGTTATTTATGGACGGATTTTGCTGATTTTAAATAGGAAACTTCTCGAAAGCACGTCTTGCAGAATTATTGAAGATTTGGATCCAGAAGATAACTGGGGTCTTCAGAAAATTGATTTCAACAGACGGACAGACAGACAGCGTTTAATCGAAAACTAATAATTATTCACGGTTTTTTCGAAGCTCCATATTTCTTTTCAAAAATCTATCTCTTGATCTATGTCAATTCTCAGCCTACCCACGTTATCTGTTGCTTCCTTATTTACTCCCAAAAATACAAAACACACTGTTGATTATATTGTGTATACTAATACATAAAAAGAACTAGGTATTTATGTGAGTGTTAATAAAGCCTCTCTTTTCAAAAGAGTCCTCAGTAAAGGCCAAGAAAAATTCAACATGGTAACAGTTTTAGCATTTTTGTTTGTTGTATCAGTAAAGTTTGATTACTTAACGAAATTTGGAGAATTTCTATCTGATTGTTGTCGTTTATATAAAATAATAAATTTATGTTGTTGTGTATGTGAGTTTAATATGTAAAAAGGGGAATTGATCGAAGCTTATTTTGTATTGGAAACAAAAGTGGAGAGTTTCTCTTTGTAGAATGGAAGGGGAGTTGAATGGCAGCAATTGAGCAAATTTAACAGGGTTTGAAGTAGATTTTATTAAAATTATATGTAGGATGATGTAATTGACAATTGATTGATTAGTTTTGTGTTAATAATGATGTATTAAATTGTTGCTAATTATTTAAAAATATTAAAATGTCTACTTCAAACATTAATGGAAATTTTTGGATTAAATTTATTAACATTTTTCTATTTAATTCAAATCGATTCTATAAGACACACAAGTAGCACAATAAATGTTCAAAATTTTTCTAAATTACAACGTTATTATATGCAAAAGCAAACTGCCCATAAAAAATATTTATCTTTTTTGAAATCAATTGAAGAGTTTTTTTTTCGAAAATATGCAAAACGATATTGGTCTTCATGGAGAGTATTGTGAAAAGCAATAGGCATTACTTATAATAAAGAAGTCATAAGCTGTCAAAGGGTAGAAGAAGGAATGGCCAGAACTTAAAGCATTTGAAAGTTATTAGGTTTTCGATTAAATTTATACAGAAATGCCAGCAACATAAAAAATGTATCGTTTAAACCAAAATGTCATGTATTTATTAGTTTCAGATATTCGATAAATCTCACTATTTATTCTGTATGTAAAATCTTCATTATCTCTATCTAGTATTTTCCCTCTTAGTAAAGGAAATCTTAGGAATCTGTAATTTTCTTTAGACATAACAACAATTATAAACAATATTTCTACATACTTCGTATTCGTGGAAATTCTTAAACAACAGAATTAACTAATTGAAATGAATTTTTTCTAAAGAATTATGATTTTTTTTTTTTTTTTTGTGATTAGAAGTGATGATTAAGCAAATTCTTATAGAACCAAACGAAACAGAAATGTAGATTTGAAATACTCGAAAATAAACCAAAACACAAATCATTGAGACAAATTCTATGCCACAAAACTAGGAACGGAGTACGACAAACCAACTACAGCTTACTTTTTCTATATAAAACGAGTATGTACAATATAAATAAAATATCTAAAACACAAGATCTATCTCGTCGATTGAAGAGAAAAAGTCATGCAATAAAATTAAAATGAACAACAAGAGAATCAAAAAAAAAAGCGAAAAAAAGAACTGAACAGAACAGAACAGAAAAAGGAAATATTTACGTTTAAAAATGTGCACAATAACAACAATTTATTGTAAACAACGGTCAAAATAAAAACAACAACAACAACAGCATCATTGGAAAAAACAGACATTAAGTGCCTCAGCAACAACAACAACACATTCGCCAAAACGTATAAGAAGGACGGATGCAAAAGGAGCCAACTAACTGGCAGCAAAAACGTCATCAATGGATGCAGATACATAGCCACAGCCAGAGCAGCAACAGTAGTAACGATAATTCCTAAGAGAATTTTAAATCCTCACAAGAACCACACACAAGACACACACATGTAGCCACCAGAATAGCATTATGTTTATAATGAATTGTGCTTAGCTAAGCACTTTTGATACGATACTACTGCGCTTGACTTCATCTTCATCTGTTGCTTTGGCTCATCTTGTGCTCTTGCTGATGCTGACTTAAAATAAACTTTGTCTGTACACCATTCATCGTCTCCTTCTCATCATTTTCTTTTAAAATTCTTCTCGTACTCGTAGTTATGTTTCTTTATTTTTGTATACGTTCTATGAAGAGGAAGATGCCTGCTGCAGCATGCAAGCATGTTGAAATAATTTACTGTACTATTAACACTACACTACAACGACAATAAATTGAAAGGGAAGAAATAAAGGGAGTACGAAGTATAAGCACATGACAGTTCCTTAAAGATTTGATTTCATTTAAAATACTTTGCACGAAAAAACCTAAGCATACAAAGCAGTTTATTCCCCAAAGGTATTTTTTCAAACTCGTAATTAATTAGATTAAAGAGTTCCAAAGCACCACGACCTTAAGATTTTTTCCTTAAAGATTTGATTTCATTTAAAATACTTTGCACGAAAAAACCTAAGCATACAAAGCAGTTTTTTCCCCCATTTTCATGAATCCTAAAGGTATTTTTTACAAACTCGTATGCTAAACAAAGAATTACTAAAACTATGAATTATTGATTATATTAAAGAGTTCCAAAGCACCACGACCTTAAGATTTTTTCTGCAGCCTTACAGTTTATCACAGGAGGTAGAGTTCAGGAATGAAGCTCAAAATCTTTTGCGGTGGGAGATTAAAAACATCCCTTGGATCCAATATGGACCCTCCAAGAAATTGCGTTATATATTATCTCCGGGGAGAAGTTACATAAAATATATTTACTGAAGTGTCGACCATAATGTCTAGTAAAAAATCTGGTAAGTATCCTAATTTTCACCGTTACGCGAGATAAATCTATTTGTTTGTCTGAGCTCATATGGAGATCAAATTTTGATTCCATCCAGGATAACATCTTTTTCAGACATAACCATTTGGGATACCAAAATTTGGTCAGGCTAAACAATCACTCCGTTTGTTACCAGAGTGGGCTTCATGGCTTGGTATTCAGCACAATGTTAACCACAGTCTATGGCATCTCCCAACCTAATTTCATACGAAGATGAGGACACGTAAAATAACTTAGCGGAAATGAAGATGGTAATAATTTTCGACAAAAAGATTGTAGGATATGGCACTTTGAAAATTTGGTATACAAATACCCGCTTCGGTTTCAACATTCACCAGTCCGTGAACCAAACTTGATCAGTACCGCAATTCTGCAACTTTTTAACGACAAAATTTTGTCGTTAAGTAATCAAAATTCGTTAGTTAACAATATTTATCGTTAAAAGATATTCCGAATTAAATTTTACCGATTATTGTCGTTAAAAATAGTCATTAGATAACGTAATTTGTCGGTAGGTTAACGACAAATAAAATGTTCTAGTTAAGTCATAACGAAAAATCGTTAACTTCAAACAGTGAATATTAAATTCGTTAAAGCAACAAATATTTAACTTAACGACATCGGCAGGAAAGTATAAAAAGTTACAGAATTGCGGTGCAGCTACTATGTGACACTAAAACCACTAAACTTCATTAGGTATAAGGATATCAAAGGTCCTGTGCACTGCAAAAATAGGATATATTTTAATTCAGCAATCCCCGGTATGTTAATTATACCACCAATTGACTAGTGAATGATTCTAGATTTTAGATCCCACCAAAAGCCATAAAAGAACCTTCCGGACAGTGCCGGACATATGACTATTTCAGCTTAGTCAAGAATAATCCCAAGGTATTTAACTTCCGGCCTGATAAGGAACAGGGAGTCTTGGTCGGGTTAATTTTTTATACCCTTCACCTTCGTGAGAAGGGTATATACAAATTTGTCATTCCGTTTGTAATTTCCACAATATAATTTTCCGACCCTATAAAGTATATATATTCTGGATCCTTATAGATAGCGGAGTCGATTAAGCCATGTACGTCTGTCTGTCTGTCTGTTGAAATCAATTTTCTGAAGAACCCAGATATCTTCGGGATCCAAATCTTCAATAATTCTGTCAGACATGCTTTCGAGAAGTTTGCTATTTAAAATCAGCAAAATCGGTCCACAAATGGCTGAGATATAAGGAAAAAACCAGGACAACCTCGATTTTTTACCTATTTTTTGACCTATATCTGGATTACTAAGTCATTAATATAGACAATATGGATATCTAATGATAGATATTTCAAAGACCTTTGCAACGACGTATATAAGACCATAGCAAGTTGGACCTACAATGGGTCAAAATCGGGAAACATTTTTAACCAGATTTTTTTTCACCAAAAGTTTTTTTCGCTAAATATTAAAAAAAAAAAATTAAATTTAAAAAAAAAAAAATGTTTAAATTAAAAAAAAAATTTTCATAAAAATATTTTTTTCCAAAAAATGAAAAAAAAAACAACTGGAAAAAAAATAAATTTTGTTTACCTAAAATTACCTAAAAATTTTTATTTTGAAGTATAGTTTGGTGAAGGGTATATAAGATTCGGCCCAGCCGAATATATCTCTCTTACTTGTTAGATTTAGACTTTCCGATACCCTTTCGTCTTCAAATACCGTCCCTAATATAACCATATTGACGGCGTACACCTAAGTCATTAAGTTTCTCCAGCAAACTATTGACTGGGTTTAATAACAAGCACAGTTATTTATAAATAAAAGCTGTGATCTTTCACCTTAATTTCTTGAGTAACAGACGGCTTAATCTGCATTTTTTACGAAGACTTATTGGGTGTATGACTTAAAAATGTGGGATTAATAATAGATGACGTTTTTGCTTTTAATATATATATTTATATGTCACTTTGAAGAGTACATATCTGTAATTTATTCTCACTTAGTTATTGAACATTATAGTGTACACAACAAGGTTTGCAAAATCATTGGGAGCTACTCAAGCAGCAATTTGAAAATGTTTGCGAGCATCATTATTCATCTAAAAGCAGGTAAATTGGAAATTGAAGTCGAAAGAACTTGAAAAACGATTTTGCACCAAATCATTACTTGCGATGAAAAATAGATCCATTACGATAACCCGTAGCATAAGAGATCATGTGAAGAGATCGACACCAAAGTGGGAGGAAAAGGGTCCTGAGATCTGACCAGACCATCACAGGGAACCTGTACCGAACGCAACTGATTCGTTTGAAGCGAGTATTGGCCGAAAAACGCCTAGAATATGCGGCCAAACCGTAATATTTCAACATGACAATGCTCGGCCACATGTTGAAAGTATTTAGAATGAAGTAGTTAAGAAGTTTTGCCTCACCCGCTTTATATTCCCCACCGTGGTCCGTCCCACTACTATTTGTTTTGATCGATGCAGAATGCTCTCTCTTTTGAACATAGTATCCTATATTGGCTTGATTTGTTGTTGACCTCAAAAGATCATGCTGAATCATGTTATATATGTATATAAAATTGGTATTTCAATCCATCTAAATTTAACAAATTATTTTCGCTCTCGATCCTCATTATGGCGTTACTTTGTAAAAACCGAACATGCCAAACTAGATCGATCAGGATCTACTTTGTATGCCAATGATTTTCGAAGAATTATGCGAAAGCAACCACCTAACACCGACTATTTTTAGCAGAGCACTTAAAAGATACAAATGGTGGGTCATTTACCGTTCACAATACCAACATATCTAAATTCTTCACGTCTAAATAGACAGCTTAACTGTTTAAAATCCGTGTACATCCGTATTTTTTAAAGTAGAATATCTGTGTAAAAGTGATATTCATGGAGAGTAGTATGGTTTTTCATACTAATCATCGGAAATTAATTTCCGATGATTAAAAATATTGTTCATTAATTTTTCTCAAAATATATGCCAATTTAAGTTATAAAGAGAAGTCGCAATTGGAAATGAAGGACTAGGATAAATAAGATAAGCTTCTTGAATTATGACGAATAAATATTTTCATATTAGAAGTAATTAATTTCTAGTTTCATTTCAAACTCCTAAACCTTTACATTACTAAAAATTGTATCCTAAAAATTTACTATTTACTTTTCTTCCAACTGTTCCCAAACGAATTAACTCCTTTCCATGTGCAATGTTTATAGTTCAATGCTGTGCAAAAATAAGAAATTAACGATCTTTATATTGAATGTTATTTTCGTCGTCGCACTGTTTTAATGGAGTAAAAACATGCTTTAGCAGAAGACGAAACGAAACAAATAGGAAGAAAAAAAGAAAAAACAAAATAAACAACTACTTAAACTTCAGCTGATCAAGAAAGATATTAAAACAAAAACGGACCAACAAAAATAAAAGAGGAACGAGATGCAAACACAAACCATGAACACTGCATCATGCTAGAGTTGAAGTTAATTATGATGACGTTGATGTTCTGCAGCATGTTCTCGTACGAGAGTGGTACGTAGTACGTACGAGTATTTGTATGCAACTGTTTTCATCTATGGCCAAAAAGAATCAAGAGATGAAAAACCTTACAACAGATATGTTCGGGCTGTAGTTGTTGCTGTTGCTGTTGTTGTCGTTTTATTAAAGGAAGTTTCCAAAACAATGAAGGAAGGAAGAATTGCATTTGTTAACACCACACAACAACAACAACAACAACAAAAAAACATAAAACGCCTTTGGATATAATGCAAAAATGGCATGGACAAAAATGGTCAGAGTTTTAAAGGTAGTAAAAGTTAGTTTATTATCAAAAATGTTTTAAATTTTAATCAAATCATCATTTTATATTCATTACTTTTCTCTAAACATATATGTACCAGTGAGTACATTTGCAACTTCAGCATGTACAACTGCATCTTCAACCACACACTTCTTTCTGTGTTTTTGCTTTTTGTTCCTAGTTCATTGGAGACGTTGAAAAAAAATATTCGTTTTTTACAAATGTTCATTAGATTTATATACTTGGACATGAATGTTTTTGCTTTTGTTGTATATATGTGTATGTTGTTGTTGTCAAGTGTGTATATATTATATAAATGCATCTATTTAGTTAGTTTGTTGGTGGATGGTGGTATATTTCTTTGCACTTGGATAACATCTTAAACAGTGGGCTTAAACACACAAAATTTAAATTCAATTTTGCCAGAAATATACAGGTTATATCAAAAGTCTCTATAATTTTAGGGAACTGATATTGCATAATTTTCATGTGACATATCGCCAAATTGAGAGATATTTGGCCATTATTTCCCCTGGCATAAATTTAATATTACACGAATTTTTGATTCTTAAATAGATTTGCATGTATAGTCGGTGTCAAACCTGAAACTACTTAATAAACAAAACAAAGTATTTAAAAATTTTGTTCATGAATACCTATAGATCAATGGAATAGATCTCTTTGCATTGGGACCACAGGTGAATTACGTACAAGCCTTTCAAATGTTGTGAATACTACTTACATATATTGCACCCAACTCCAACATACTTACATTAATGGATATATACACCAATTGAGAAACGATACTGTCTTTATTTGAATACAGGAGATCAAGAATTTATGATAGGTTGTTCAAAGTTCTTATTTCTACTAGATAGGGAGAGGAAGAACCCTGATAAATGATATACACCGAAGGTTCTAAGATGAACTGCGTTTTTCTAGCTTATTTTCTTAGGAACTTCTTGATTAGGGAGGCATGTAAAGTACTGTACGACAGAAACATTCCAGGAAGAGAGGTGGAACTCGAATAAAGTATTTCTGGTTCTAAGATGAACTGTGTGGCTCTAGGTTATTTTCTAAGGAACTTGAGATCCTTCTTTTAGATCAAATCTTACACTTCACTTTAGTCAGCAAGTTTAAGGGTGAGCTATGTGGAATCTTCAGACACTATCTTCAGAGAGCAGTAGAATACGAGTAAGACTGCTAGAAGAATGTGAGGTGATTGCATTGAAAAACGCACTATATTACTCTGGACGCCGGAAATACAGCGTTAGCTGATCATTGAACGAACTCAATTGAAAATAAGTTTATGCGTTTTACCAGTTTAGTGTCGAAGCTGCCTGGACCGTGAATACTGAGGAACTTGTTTTTCATATAGCTAAGGTATCGGTAAAGGAGTCATATCGATACTACGGAACCTAAACAACCTACTTCATTTGTTGCCAATCGATCGTAAAATTCTTAACACACGTTTTTCATTAAAACGTTTAACCCAAGTATTATTTGATTTTCTTTGTTGATCAAGTTACCTTTGTAAAGCATGTCAGTTATTATGTTTAATGTGAATTATATTCATTTGTTGTTAATCTGATTAAAATGAGTGACCAGAAAAAAGTGCGTACTAAAATTATTAAATATTTTCAACAAAACCCAACTTGGTCCTACAAAAAGTTGGCCAAACATTCAAAGGTCGGCTATCAAACTTTTTCCAATGCTATTAAACAGTACCGGGGGAACTTGTCCGTTGATATAAAACCTGGTTCAGGTAGAAGGAATGGCCCACATAATGTTTCTAAAGCCAAACAAATAGAAAGCATTTTCAAAAGAGCTCCCAACACATCCGGTAGGAAAGCAGACCGGTTAGCTCAGTGCTCGGACTATTTGGTACGAAAAGTTAAAGCTAATGCAGGCTTAAAGACATACAAGGCTCAAAAAGATCCTGACAGGAACACTGCTAAAAATTTAGAGGCCAAAAACAGAGCACGGAAATTGAAGTCAAAATTTTATAAAAAAATATTCTTGCTGGATGACGAAACGTATGTTCTAGCAGATTTTTCGCAACTTCCTGGTCAAAAATTTTATGTTGCTGATGCTCGAGGGAATGTTGAAGAAAAGTTTAGGACCCAAAAGCAGACAAAATTTCTCAAAAAGTTCTTGGTAAGGCAAGCAATTTGCAGTTGCGGCAAAAGAAGCCAATCATTTGTTACAACGGGCTCTATAAATACCGAAATTTACATCAAGGAATGTTTACAAAAAAGGATGCTTCCATTCAGAAGACTTCATAGTGACTTGGCATCCTGTCACTATGGTAAACATGCCCTTGAGAACAAACTGCCCGGAGCTAATGCTTGTGGAGAGATATTGGGCTCTTGTTAAAGAGAATTGAAGAGCACAAAAAAGGTGTCCAAAAGTGTGGTAGATTTTAAACGGAGATGGACTACCTGTTCGAGTAAAGTGACAGAAAGCACTATAAAAACGTTAATGGAAGGGTTCCCGAAAAAGGTTCAAAATTTTGTCACTAGTGATTAAAACTATAAAAATATTTTTTTTTGTTTTGTAAATTGTAATAATATTTTCAATCAAATAAAAAAAATTAAAACTGTAAGTTTAGTGGTTTCGATTTTATTAACATATATGTATGTTAAGAATTATTCGATCTCATTCCTTAGTATTCGGTGAAATAAAGAAAAAAAAATAGCAAACAAGGATCTTTATCCACTACTGTAATGTAGGTCATACACAGAGTCATGATTTGAGGGGTTTAAGCACATGTTTAGGAGGTATCTCATTGGTAAAGGGAGTAATACAGCTATTTTCGATGATAAATGTTTCATTTTTTTCAACGTTCAGGAATCTGAAATATTTTCAGGTATGAAAATGCAAATTGTTCGACACAACTGATTGACTCACGATATTGAAATTGTAGAAACAATATTTCTACAAATACGCAGCGAACAATTTCTAACGGCCTGTAAGGTACAATGCCCGTAGGGACTCTTCATCATTCTAAAACTTCTTCCCATATTTCCTAACATAATAATAATCAATATTTACGAGAATCATTCGTCCTACTTCTTGTACAGAAATACCAGTACGAGTTTACGCAGTATCTAAACGAATCAATCTGGTGACATTTCTAAATTATTAAGAGGAAAACGTTTGACACTCTAAAAAACCTTAACTGTGTCCGACAAATTAATTAAGCCGTTTCATAGAGTCTCTTATAAGACATGATTTTTCTCATATTCCGCGAAGGCGTACAAAACTGTTGCATCCTTGATAAATTTAAAGACAATTTCTGGGACGCCGAATGTAGAGTCCGACCGAATAATCGGTATCGGTTTCGGATTAGACCAAAAATAGACTTAATACCAGTTACAAGTAACCGAAACATTAATAAAGGATGAACAAAGATTATGGAATTTTAAAGTAGAAACATGTTTTAAATGCAATTAATAGAACATAAAAACTTACTTTGTATTGTAAAATGTCTAAGCATCGTGGAAAAGCAGTTCCCTCAAAAAAACTTTTCAGTTCAAGATAAAAAACAAGTTTAATAGAGAATACACAATGTAAAGTGGGTGCTGTAGGGGAGAAACAAATTGCTCTAAAATTAAAATAACTATTTTTTCTGGAAAATTAATATAACATTTTAAACAAATTCCGGATGATACAGCAGTGTTGACCAAGGATGGCTAACAAGTGATGATTCATTCAACGAAATTTTATTAGATTTAAATTTCATATTTTATTTCAAGAGTCAATACTAAAACCATTAAAAACAAAGTTCACCTGAAAATTTCAGACTTTAAGAAAATAAGAATTTAAAAAAAACTAAAAAAAATTTAAGTTTACACGAAAAACACTTCAAGAAACAGTGTAGACTCTACCATATATTGTTATTTCATTGTCTCTCATTTCTTTCCCGTCCATATGGTCAATACATATAAAATGATCAACAACAATTTGTTGGATGACTCTTTTACAGCAAATACTTCATGTCTTTATTCCTTCTACAGAGTACAACACTGAACATATATAAATCCTATACTCAGCATCATCTGTTACCAATTGCTGCGTCTGCTTTAAAGATGTTTCATTAATGTTCAATGTTGTTCTCTGTTTTTGGTATACAAAAACAACAACAACAACAATATATCTCTTTCTATATATGAGTTTGTGGCAATTTAGCTTTACAAGAATATTTTGTACTTTTTTTTACTACCACTACAGACAGCAACTTGTTGAATATTATTGCAGTTGGTTTTTTTTTTTTTTTTTTTTTGCAAACTTTATTACCTTTTGAGCTGCTATTGGGTTTTTGTTACTAGAACGTTGCAATGTTGATGGGGCAATGAATGGCACATGGAAGAACCAGAAGAAGAAGGGTCATTGCTAAAGCGGTAAAGATCGGTTTGATTGTTTGTTGCTTCGGTTCGGTTGAATGGTTTAGTATTCCACGTATTGTATGTAGATGTGATGTGATGTAATATACATAAATATTTAGTAGATGTATTGCAAATTTTATGTTTATTGTACGAGTGCTCTCTTACAAATATAGTTTCATATTTATGATTTCTTTTTTTTATACGATTTTTTCTGTTTTTGTTGCTTCCATGTACGAGTATTTACATGAACATTTTTGGTAGTTTATTCTTATTTTTTTTTTTGTTGGTCTAAAAGTTATAGCATTTTTTATATCAATCTTAAACTTTAGCCTTGAATTTATGGCATGAGTTTTTGTTGGTTTTTTTTTTTTTGGCAATATTTAAATAACTTATTATGGCACAGAAATATTTGTTATGTAAATTTTAAATTCATTTGAAGTTTTAGGTTCAATTATAAATTGCAATTACTGAAGAATTTTTAAAGGAATAGGGTCAATAACATGTTTCCTTTTACATTTAAGATTTGTTTGATACTACTTACATATTTAGGATGATTTTTATTTAATTAAAGTGAAGTAGTGTAGACTTACCTATAATGAAACAAAAATAATAATTATATTAGATAATTTAAAAAATAGAGTATATATAACAAAATAAGAGAATAAATTATAGTAGTTTAGTGATGCAAACATTTGAATCATATGAACCAACAAAATTTGGAAAAAATATTAAACAAAACACTTAACAAAAATAAAAAATGTTGCAGCAACATGTTTGTAATAAAAATATTCGATCATCATATTTTTAGTATAAACTACTTATAGTTAACAAATTTCCAGCAACATGTCTATAGTAAAAATGTTGCAGTAACGTGTCTATATAAATAATGTTGCAGCAGCATGTTTATAGTGAAAATGTTGGAGCAACATGAATATAGTAAATATGTTTCTGCAACATGTTTATAGTAAAAATGTTTCAGCAACATGTTTATAATAAAAATGTTGCAGCAACATGTTTACAGTAAAAATGTTTCACCAACAAGTTTATAATAAAAATGTTTCAGCAACATGTTTATAATAAAAATGTTGCAGCACCATGTTTATAGCAAAAATGTTGTAGCAACATGTTTATAGTGAAAATGTTGCAGCAACATGTTTATAGCAAAAATTTATGTTCCCATGAAATATCCATTTCCCTCGAAGGGAAAATTGCTATCGTGCTATTCCCATTAACTTTTCATTCACAATAGTTGATTTTGTTTGTAACAGCTGTTTATTGTTTACAAAATTCCATCTAAAAATTTCACAACATGGGAATTTTTTCACATGAACGAAAAATGGGAAAAGGGAACATATTTCATGTGAAATATTGACTCGCGATAGGGGTGAGTAAAAATGTTGCAGTAACATGTTTATAGTAAAAATGTTGCAGAAACATATTTTTAGTAAAAATGTTGCAGCAACATGTTTATAGTAAAAATGTTACAGCAACATGTTTATTGTAAAAATGTTGCAGAAACATGTTTATAGTTCAAATGTTGTAGCAACATGCTTATAGTAAAAATATTGCAGCAACATGTTTATAATAAAAATGTTGCAGCAACATATTTATGGTAAAAAATTTTCAGCAACATATTTATAGTAAAATTGTTTCAGCAACATGTTTATAGTAAAAATTTTGCAGCAATATATTTATATTAAACAAGTAGCAGCAATATGTTTATAGTTCAAAATGTTGCAACAACATGTTTATATATACAAATTTTCCAGCAACATGTGGTCAAACCCGACCATATTGTAGTCAAAATGTTTCAACATAGTAAAAATTTTAACGTTCCATGTTTATAGGAAAAATGTTGCAGCAACATGTTCCCAAAATGCATTAATCCATTGAAAGAGGATACACCTTTTGAAAATAGTGACAACTGTTTTGTTTTAATATTTATGACTCCTAAAAAATTAAAATCCATATATCATTTACGAAGAACCATTACATCTACCCAATGTAACAGCATGGTGAGTTATTTAAGCCAAAGTTGTCATTGGATATTAATTTTTGCAGACGCCAAAAGCAACACGGAAATAATTACATCTTACTTAAAATGATTATTGAACCACCCAGCAAAAACAATACTCACAAATACTCACAAAATAGCTGAAAAATAAGGAAAATTTGACGTTTATACTACTTATTATTCTACTGGAAAATTTACTTATTTTTGTACGCGATGTCCCAGAAGTAATCAGTTTAATGTATCCTACAATAAAGCGATTAATGAACGTAAAACTAAATTTGTTTGTCTGGGTCACGACTCGAACCCACGTACTTCAACTACACCACAACCTACTTAACTAGTTTCACACACAAGGAAAAATCAATATAATTTCCATTTTTTCAATTATATTCTAATTTCATTAATTAAATATAATTGTCATTACAAAAAAAAAAATTCACAATTCCATCTGATGTAGCACAGTGGTTTAGAAAATTTTTTTATTTAGGAAATTATTCGGTAGCTCGTGAACGTGTAGATATCTTAATGTAATTTCAGTGCTGAGGTGTTTTTGAAACATGGGTTTGTAGTTGGAATGGGGTAAATATTACACTGGCTATGTGAAATTTCATTAAAATATCTTTAAAATTTCTCGAGCTATTACCATAATATCAAAAAATCTCGATCGCCATATTGAATGCGCCATTATTAATTTTAAAAAAGGTCTTAAGTTTCGTGATTTACGGTTTATTAACTAATGATACACAATCTAAGTACGAGTATATTTTAAATCTTAAAAACATTCAATCATTATTTTAGTAAACTCTTAATAGTGTAGCAAAATAAAAAATACTGTTGCTATGTGCACGCAACAACAAAATCACAACAAAACCATAAACTTTACTTACCAAACGACTAAAAACAAAATATTAACAAATTTTTTTTTCAAGATATTTTATCAAAACTAGCATAAAATTTATTTGAATACATTCGATATTGTCAACGTATCGAACGTACATAAAAAAATTTATGGATTTGTGCATGATTGTTTTGAAATTCAATACTATACTGTGCTGCCACATGCATACAACGAGTCGATTAAAACCACACGAGCATGCGCATTCAGCGAGTGTGATAGCGATTGTTTTGTACGACTTTACTCCGGGGTTTGCATTTCTATAGATGTTTTTCTTTTTTTTTTGTTGCCATATTTTCGCCAAAATCAATGATTTATAACATTTCTACATATGTAAGCATAAATTATTAAATGTTGGTATATTTTTTTTTTTTTTTTTTTTTTTTGGAATTTTCCAAAGTATTTTTCATTTCTAACAGGCAAAAAAAAGAAAAACTAGAAAAAAAAGTTCAACGAAAATGCTGTTCAACATACTCGTAAGAGTAAAATGCATATTAGCGCAGGCAATTTTTGCCATAAAAAAAATGTACTCCCTCAAGATATGGCAGCAAAAAAAGCAACAGCAGCCCAACAACAATAATAATAAAAGAAACATTTCAACGGCATCTCTGGCACATTATAAAGCATGAATTCAGAAAAAAGTATATATATTTAGAAATACATATTTATTTGAAAAACTAAAGAAAAATCAAACCGAGAAGAGGTTACCTTTGGTTATATGGAAATTTTTCTTTCAAGGAAAATATAAAAAAGTCATAATAACATATTTGAGTTAAACTCAAGCTGAAAAGAAGCTGAAAAAAAACGAAAAGAAAACAAGTAAGAAAGTATAGTCGGTCAAACCCGACCATCCAATTCTCTACACTGAGTAAATGAGCAAAAATAGTTTTCTTTTAAAATTGTAATATGTATTTTATTTTCGTGAGGGATAATTGGAAGTGGGCCTTATATAGCAGCAATGACCAATTATGGACCGATCGTCATCAAATTAGGTTGTGTAATTTTTTTCTATATGAAACTTATTTATGTTGAATTGCATGTGCATACCTACATTTTTATGAGATTTATGCTCGTTGAACTAATTTTCGAAAGTGTACCGACTCAGAAAGTGAGTGATTCTAAATTGATAGATATACTTTAAGTTGAGTGTTAGACTAATATTTTTGGCCGTAACAAACACCAGCACAAACACATAATAAACTCCCCACTATGATGGTGTAGGGTATAAAAAAAATAGAAACCCATAAGATATTTTTCCAAGAAGCATAAGAAATATATCTACAAGGAAAACTTTAGTATTTTTTGCATCTTTTTTGTAGGTAAGTTTTACAAAAAAAAAAAATGCAACAACAGCAAAGTTTATGTTAAAGTTGCAGCTTCTTTTAGCCTCCAGTTGGTAAGTTGGTTAGTTGGTAGTTCATATACAAAGTGAGGTAGGTAGGTTGCTATGCAGCAGCAGCAGCAGCTCTAGCACCCAACAACAAGTACAGTACAAAATAAAATAAGTATTTCTTTTAAATATACATGCTATTTACATATATTTATGTATATCCACATACAAACGTACATATATATAAATAATATATGTACTACTGGCACTAAATATAAAGAAAATTGTTGTTACAGTACGGTGGTCGGATATTTAAACGATTTGGAAAATAGTTTATTTTTACCAATAGACGCAGAATTACTTTCAGATTTTTTAAGAATATGTCCATAAGCCCCTGTCTCCCTATTTCTAGGTAACATTGTATATATACATATATACAATTTCTTCACTATTTCAATCATCGACAACACTTTTTAACACCTGGACGAAAGAAGTAAAGCTCTATCTTGACGACGCAGTTGATGGTGTCCAAATTCCATAATCGTATTTCATGAAATTTTAGAATATATCTAAAACAAACACTTTTTTGTCCGATATCGACTTTTAGTTTCCAAAGTTTTTCATTTGCCACAACTAAAACTATAGTAGATGTAACTAAATACTTATAGTATTAGCATATAACTTTAACTCATTTATAAATACTCACATACTGTTTATATAAAAACATTATTTACCTACGATTACAATATTTACATTGAACTATCAATTCTATTTTTTTTTTCTGCAACTCTTTTCAACTTGCACACATACATACATTTACAAATATATTCTTAAATTCTACTTTTTTTTTTTCTTTTTCATCTCTCTCCCTTTAGAGTTTCTTTTTCGGTATTATTAGCAGAAAAAATAGCCAAAGATGGTAATCATTTGCATCATCATGCATTTTGGCATGAAAACATTCTTCCATATGCCTAAACAACAACATCAATAGCAAGCAGCAACCAGCAAAGACGTAGGTTTACAATAAGTTATAGGATCCTTTAGTTATTTTTTTAATCTTCTTCTACAACTACGTCTTGTAACTATAACTAAATCTAAAATTTTCTCAAGCTTAGTTTAGCGTTTGTAAAATAATAAATAGAGTCAAGGGTATCAAATAAACACAATATTTATTTAAAAAGAATCACCGATGCATTAAATAACTTTCAAATGCAATAAAAATCAATGACAGCAACCAGAAACCATTGCGGATAAAGTTCAATCAAAGAGTTTAGCGAAATAATTTAGGTGAAACACAGATTTTAGAAAGCATTCGTAATGCAGTGTTATTTAATTTCTAGTTCAGTTCTAGTTTAGTTCTAGTTCAGTTCTATTTCAGTTCTAGTTCAGTTCTAGTTCAGTTCTAGTTCAGTTCTAGTTCAGTTCTAGTTCAGTTCTAGTTCAGTTCTAGTTCAGTTCTAGTTCAGTTCTAGTTCAGTTCTAGTTCAGTTCTAGTTCAGTTCTAGTTCAGTTCTAGTTCAGTTCTAGTTCAGTTCTAGTTCAGTTCTAGTTCAGTTCTAGTTCAGTTCTAGTTCAGTTCTAGTTCAGTTCTAGTTCAGTTCTAGTTCAGTTCTAGTTCAGTTCTAGTTCAGTTCTAGTTCAGTTCTAGTTCAGTTCTAGTTCAGTTCTAGTTCAGTTCTAGTTCAGTTCTAGTTCAGTTCTAGTTCAGTTCTAGTTCAGTTCTAGTTCAGTTCTAGTTCAGTTCTAGTTCAGTTCTAGTTCAGTTCTAGTTCAGTTCTAGTTCAGTTCTAGTTCAGTTCTAGTTCAGTTCTAGTTCAGTTCTAGTTCAGTTCTAGTTCAGTTCTAGTTCAGTTCTAGTTCAGTTCTAGTTCAGTTCTAGTTCAGTTCTAGTTCAGTTCTAGTTCAGTTCTAGTTCAGTTCTAGTTCAGTTCTAGTTCAGTTCTAGTTCAGTTCTAGTTCAGTTCTAGTTCAGTTCTAGTTCAGTTCTAGTTCAGTTCTAGTTCAGTTCTAGTTCAGTTCTAGTTCAGTTCTAGTTCAGTTCTAGTTCAGTTCTAGTTCAGTTCTAGTTCAGTTCTAGTTCAGTTCTAGTTCAGTTCTAGTTCAGTTCTAGTTCAGTTCTAGTTCAGTTCTAGTTCAGTTCTAGTTCAGTTCTAGTTCAGTTCTAGTTCAGTTCTAGTTCAGTTCTAGTTCAGTTCTAGTTCAGTTCTAGTTCAGTTCTAGTTCAGTTCTAGTTCAGTTCTAGTTCAGTTCTAGTTCAGTTCTAGTTCAGTTCTAGTTCAGTTCTAGTTCAGTTCTAGTTCAGTTCTAGTTCAGTTCTAGTTCAGTTCTAGTTCAGTTCTAGTTCAGTTCTAGTTCAGTTCTAGTTCAGTTCTAGTTCAGTTCTAGTTCAGTTCTAGTTCAGTTCTAGTTCAGTTCTAGTTCAGTTCTAGTTCAGTTCTAGTTCAGTTCTAGTTCAGTTCTAGTTCAGTTCTAGTTCAGTTCTAGTTCAGTTCTAGTTCAGTTCTAGTTCAGTTCTAGTTCAGTTCTAGTTCAGTTCTAGTTCAGTTCTAGTTCAGTTCTAGTTCAGTTCTAGTTCAGTTCTAGTTCAGTTCTAGTTCAGTTCTAGTTCAGTTCTAGTTCAGTTCTAGTTCAGTTCTAGTTCAGTTCTAGTTCAGTTCTAGTTCAGTTCTAGTTCGGTTCTAGTTCGGTTCTAGTTCAGTTCTAGTTCAGTTCTAGTTCAGTTCTAGTTCAGTTTAATACTCACTACACATGAGAAGCTTTTCTAAATCATCTGATTCAGAATATATTGTTCCATAATGAATTCTGATAGTGTAAGGTTATCAGAAGAGAAGTGCTACAATATATTAGGTCTTGACATTTTGCGTAATGCGTTTTCATGACTTTCGAAACACAATTGTATAGTGTATCGAAAGGCTTCGAAATCTTAATCACTTATCATGTTAAAATGTATGTTGGACTGTAAATGTTTAAACAGATTCAAATCTTATTAATAAATGATCGTTGTGGTAGGTCGCAATTAAATAATAGTATTATGTATTATTGTTAAACAATAATAATTGAAATAATTGAATTACAATAATACTAAATAAATTGACCCCATTGTCAAAAGAAAAAACCAACTCGTTTCTGACATTTTGTAATTGTTTGTTTTCAAATAAATATAAAATCATTATTAAACCAAATCAAATGATTGTTAATCTTTATGTTAAACAAAATCACGATTAAAAAATTTCGATTTTTATCTTTAACACAAGAAACTAATAAACGAATGAATGAATGCATTTGGAGGAGGAAAGAAATACTTAAACAAACTAAAACAAAAAAAATAATAAAAAATAAAATAATAATAAACTTTAAAATAGATTTTATGGCAATTTAAACTAAACTTTAATAATAACATGAATTGCATGAAAAACAAAGGAAACCACTTCAACTTAAATGTTAATTTAGGCAAATGTTAATAAACATTGAACATTTCACTTTATGATCAAGAAATTACAGAAAAATAAAATAAGAAGAAAAAAAAAAACGACAACAGTAACATTTCAAATAAAATAAAATCAAACTAAACCATTCCATACCATAATTGAACTTAAGGCAATTTTAAATATGGTACGTGTATGATGATCATGCTGATGATGTTGATGGCGATGAGGACGGCGACGGCTGCCATGATATTGGCGATGTTTGAGACCATCTAACTCTAAACAGTCTGTAAGGATTGTTATTTGCGAAATATAATATAGGAGAAAAAAAAAACTAAAACAAAACGAAGTCAAACAGATTTTATTTCCACACAAATAACGTGGGAACCAAACAATTTTTTTTTCATTATTTCGCGCTCCAAAATTGAACCACAACAGCTAGTAAGCAACAACTAACTATACACATTCACAAACCTTTTTTTTCACAAAAAAATAGTCATTTTAAGGAAGATAAACAGTAAGAAAGCAGCAAAGAAATTATTACCAAACTCTAAATCTCCAAACATGGACCATATAAAATTGTGTACTGTATACAAAAAAAAATTATAAAGCGAAGAAAAAAAACTTTGGAAAAACCAAATAAATTTTACAAACAAATAAATGTATTAGAAAAAAAAAGAAACCAACAATTGATGATGGTATTGTTGTGTACGATTCCCTCGTACATATATTTGCTAGTGCCAACAAACAACATGTAAACCAAATTTAGTTTGAGACCAAACCGCCAAAACCATAAGTAAACCTATTTTTTATTGACCTCTCCTTAAACTCGCATTTAAAAACAAAACGAAGCCATAAGAAAAAAACACGGCTTAAACAAATAGAAACCACATACTACGAGTATAATCCTAAATATATAATAGACAGTTTGTATTTTTATTCACGCAAATCCAAAATCTATGATAACGTTTCTTGTTTTTCTTTCATTTTATTTTTTGTACTTGTGATCTGTGTTAACTTAACAGTATATTAACAAAAAAAATTGACAGTGTTTAAGTGGTGGGAAATTTGTTTAGCTTGAGATATGATCTCAAGTTTTTTTTTTTTTAAGGAAGATCTAAATCAATTTCAATTTAAAGGTTTGACCAAGTTTGTTAGGAGTAGAATAGACAATTTGCAGATGATTGGGATGATAGTTCGAATATCGAATTATCAATAATTTATGAAATTTTCTAGAGAACAGATTTACTATAGGTTTTTATAATACGCTCTCTTTTAAAAACCACAAAAGATATTCTTAAATGTGTTTTGTTTCAAAAAGTTAGATACCGCCTAACCCATGGTGTAAATATGTCAAGGGGATGGAGCAAACTATCAGGTATTAATATACAACTTTAATTCATTAAACAAAAAAGTAAGAGATATAAGAGATATATACCCTTGCCACTCATGGTGAAGGGTATAAAAACAAAATACGCAAAGCAATGAAACCAACACACATCCAAACATTTTTTTGTTGCTTTTTTTTAATGCATGCAATAAATTGTCTTTTTTTTGATGAAATTTTCAGAAAATTGATTTCAACAGACATACGGACATGGCTTAATCGACTCCACTACCTATAAGGATCCTGAATATATGTATATACTTATAGGGTCGGAAAATTATATTGTGAAAATTACAAACGGAATGACAAACTTATATATACCCTTCTCACGAAGGTGAAGTGTTTAAAAAAAGTAATTCATTTCAATTTCACATAACTAAACAAACATAATATATAAACGAGAGCAAAAGGAACTCCTTTGTGGGATCATTAAATAATTGCTTGTTTAATTTTATCAACTCTTTACTTTACATTGTACTGAGACATACCAACATCAAATAAATATCTTGTTCTGATCGGAATGTTCCTGGAGAATGAGTTGGTTTAGGCTAAACCATATGGCGAATGAGCTCCTAGAGGAGTTCTTTTTTTCACACTTCCAATTAATTTATCAAAACAATTATTATCTAACACTAACCAATATATTTTTGTAAATCACAAAAATTAAAAAAGTTAGTACAAAAAATATTTAAATAATTTAGAAAAACAATTAATCACGTCTGTCTCCGATCATATGTAAAACGAAACTGTTAATTATTGGAGATGGAACATGATCAATTAACGAAAACAAGAACTTTCGATATTGCAAAGCGATAACAGAGTTATTCTTGCCTAAATTGGATGCTATTGATGTCGACACATCACAGCCCAACAAAGTATTTTCGGTGATCAGAATTGGTCTTGGAGATCGCACAGTGGGGCAGAATCAAAATTTTTTGGAAATAAATCTGGCATTTCTAAACGGCTGGTCCGATCGGGACAAAATTTGATGTAGGCGTAGCCAAGGAGTACTCGAGTTTTAGTTATTAAAACTCGCTATGGGGGTTCAAAGTAGGGTACCTTCGACATGAAACATTTTTAAACACTTGCCATTTTTTTGTTTCCCATCCGATTTCAAAGATTTTTATATTTTAGGAAAGCGCTCATCTAGGTCTTGAAAAAACATGATTGCGTGTTTAATTTTTTTCTTGTACAACGAGAAATAATGACTTTATTGAGGAATCATTTCGGTGAGCAGCCAATTTGGGGTTCCGGACCATTAATTAACTAGCCGCCTAGATCGTGAGATATCACAAATCTGGATTTTTTTTATTTTGTGTTATGTGAGGTCAAAAGTCGTAGTTCGCGAGATACTAATAGCAATGGACCACCAACAGCATAGTCGCAGCTAACATTTTAATGAAATTATCTTTAACTAGTAAATGTCTGAAATTGTTCTTTCGGCTAATACTTAATAAAGATTCGTACATCCAATTATATGTAAAGTGTTTCATTTAGAATTAAAAGACCTCTAAATGAATCACCCTATATTGGAAATTATTCATGAAAATATAGCAAAATAGATGGTATTTGTTGAGGATATTATTTTTTGAGATCTAATGAAGATATTTCAATCGAAATTCAACACATATAAAACTGTGGAAATTTTAGAATTCTTGAAAAATAATATCTTTGGCCTATGGATGTTAAATAAAGTTGAAGAAAAGCCGTGATAAAGAATTAAACATTTGCACAATTCATTATGTAACATAGCAATAAATGTCACGTCCAACCTCTTTAAGTCATGCCATGCTCGTCCTAACATACGAATTCAATGACATACAAAACTCAAGTAAATTAAAGCATATTCTTAACAGTGGAATGTGAACTAAAAAAAAAAATACATCGATGGTTATAGGTTGAAACCTCATAACTAATATTTGTTTTACAAGATTAGATAATGAATCAAACGATTCATCCATTATACAGATTATTATTTCATCATGGATAAAAATAGTAAGTTATGAATTGTCAACCTATGACCATCGATATGTTTTACATTGCTCATCATTGTCCTCATTTAAATGACACGTGTGACACATGTTCTGTAAGACGGTCACATGTGATTAATATTACTTATTAGATGCACGCAATCAGAAAGTTTAGATCATGCAGCTGATCTTGAGTACGTGGCTAATAACTACATTTATTGGATTTCTTTTGAAAATATATTGAAAATAATATATATAAAGGAATGTGGGTAAATACAGAAGTGTATTCTTATTTTACTATAAATTATATAATTATATTATAGGCTTGCTAAAGAGAACCACGAACAATTCAAAGACAATACAAGTTCATCACTATCTGCCAATAAAAGGAAATAATAAAGCAACAAATATATGTTACAATTGAAAAGGTGCGACATACAGTGGTGGACAATACAATGAAAACTTTTTGAAATATTCAATTAATAAGGACTGAGATCGAAGAATTTCGAATAAAAAAAAACGTCGTTGTTTACACTATAATGTTCAATAACTAAGTGAGAATAAATGACAGATATGATATGAAAATGTTTCCATTGTATTGTCATTCACTTTAATAAAAACTACTGAAGAGTATTTAACATATTATAGGACCAAATTGAGTACCACTAATGCCTAATATATGGCTGAGAGAATTTGTAATAATTTGAATATTTCTCAACCGATTTTTTCCAAACTTGTTAAAAAGAAAGCTAATTATTAACATCTGAGTTAATAATTTCGTATAAATTTTCCTCAGTGCAAATCACTGTTCGTTGCAGTGTCTTCCAAACACTAACAAACATTTAAAACAAAGAATCTACCAGCACACAGAAAAACAAATCCGAAACCTTTTGTAGTATCCCTACAGACATAAACTAAAAACCACAAATCGTAAAGTGTGTAAGTTTAGAGCTAATAATTCGTGTGTTTTTGGCTTGTAGTTTCTAGCTAAACCAAACAAACAAAAAAAAAACAACACAAAATCAAAGAGAGATTTGGAAAATTGTAGTTTTACCTATTTTGAATGACATTTATTGCAATATAATCGTTTTTTCGGGCTAAACAAAACTAAAAATTGGCAACAACAACAAAAACGCTCTATGATTTTTGGTCATGTTTTCAGTTTTTGTTTTTTGTATTTTTCGGGGGGCATTTTTACATCTTCACATGCTCTACTAAAACTAAACTAATGATTTGCCTTAGAAATCATTATGGTTAGTTGCTGTTGTTGTTAGAGTCCACCGCCATGCTCCTTCTCATCATGATAAATGCTGTTGATTTTGGCTTTTTTTCGAAAAACGAAAAAGTTCTTCATTGCAACTTGTTAACATTTATTTCAGCATTTGTAAGCATTAATTTTCAGCTTTACAATTTGCTGTTAAACTAACTAACTAACTAAGTAACCAAACAATTCAACCATTCTCTCCAGTGTAATATTATAATGTGTTTCATACTCGGAAAGCAACAAATAAAATAAAACTACCAAACATACACTCAAATCACCACTTCAATTTACACTCAGGGGAAAATGTCCATTAAAGGATATTATGCATTAAGTTACGTGAAAAACTTGTTAATTAAATAGATTTACTTATTTATTCATACATTGTATGTATCGGATGAAAGTGTTTACACTTCTTGGAGTTTTTCTTAATGAATAAACTGCTTAAAAATTACATACAAGAAAGAGCTTTCCAAATCAGATCAAAAGATGTGATCTCGTCACGTTGAAAAATATCCGCTGGTGTACCACAGGGAATTATTTTAGGGCCGCTCCTATATACAAAGTTTTCCAACAAGAGGTGTTATTTTGGTATTCAAAGAAAAATTGTATTTTTTGAGATAAATGAGCGGATGTTTATTTCATAATAAAGAGGAAAATGAAAAACATCAGCCAAATGGCCACCACGACCACGCTTACAGGACCATATCCTTTTCATGAAATTTTCCATAACCAAATCGGAAAGTGGCAGCCCTATGACCTCGATAGCCTCGCGAATTCTATATTTGAGGTCTTGAATCGACGCTGGGCTGTTGGCGTATACCATATCTTTCACGTGGCCCCAACGGAAGAAGTCGCAAGGTGTTAAATCACAAGAATTCGGTGGCCAATTGTGATAACCTCTTGGAGAGATAAGACGGTCCGGAAACTTTTCCCGTAAAAGAGCAATAGTTTCGTAGCTTGTGTGGCACGAAGCGCCGTCTTGTTGAAAGTAAACGATGTCCAGATCAATATCATCCAACTTCGACCATAAGAAATCAGTAATCATATCTCGATGATCCTCGCATAGAACGAGGAATGGACAAACCTGGGTTTTCTTCAACACTTTGGGCTACAACAGCAATATTCTCAGTTGTTCTTGAGCGACGTGCAAGGGTTTTATTCTTCACATCACTAACTTGTCCCAACAGCTAGAATTTTTCCACCAATTTCTGTATTGCGGTCCGACAAGGTGCTTCACGACGACCCAAAAATGCTTTAGTTTTGCGAACTGTGACTGCAAGATTATCACCATTTTTGTAGTGAATTTCAACAATTTAAATGGGTTGTTGAAGCGTGTATCGTTCCATTTTTAGTAATGGCGTAGTTTCTACTTGTCAAATGTCAAAGAATAAAAGCTTCAAAAGTGACCGAAATACCGGGTGATTCAAAACAACACCTCTTGTTGGGAAACCCTTTATTTTATATACTACAGATATACCTATGAGCACACTGACTCACATATATACATTTGCGGAGGATACTGCTTTTTTAAGTACACATAAAAACACCTCAATAGCTTCTGATCAACACCAGTCTCACATCGGCGATTTAGAAAAATGGATCGACAAATGGAAAATACAAGTCAATGCACAAAATGTACTCACGTTACGTTTACTCTAAGACGAGAAAGTTGTCCTTCCATACAGATAAATAAAATATCTCGGTATTCATCTTGATCGTATTTTAACATGGACCCACCATATTGAAGCCAAGGTTACACAAATAAAATTAAAGTCAGTTCAATTGCACTGGATAATTGGCCAACGGTTATAAGACCGATATGGCTTTACGGCATTCAGCTATGGGGAACAGCCTCCTCATCTTACGTTGAAAAATTGCAAAGAAAGCAGTCAGTACTATTAAGGAAAATAACAGGTACCACATGGTAGATTCGCAATAGTAATATCCATAGGGGTGTCAATGTCCCCATAATACGCGAGGAGATCAAACTCACCAATTTAAACTACCTGTCAAAACTACTGCATGACCCAAATCCCCTTGCCAGAGAGTTGCTGTCATTTGAGGGTCATAGACGACTGAGGCGATTGGAAACACTGTATGTGGCCAGATAATCATTTTAACGAGCACTTATGTTGGACATTGTAGCGGCAATAACAACTTTAGTTTTAGTTTAGGTAAAGATTTAAATACTTATTGTAAATTTCATAAAAGAAAGATTCAATAAAGATTCAAAAGATTCCTGATACAGGTTTTCTTTCAACGTTCAAGTCTTCCTTATACTGTTTAATGGCTTTTAAAACAGTGTGACGATGAACCTTCAAATATTTTGCTAAATTTCTATCACTGCAATCAAACATTTCATTAAGCTTAAATAAAACAGTTTTCTCTGTGTATTGAATCACATTTTCCTTAACTTATACAACTTAAATACCTATTTAAACGATCAATTTAATTTTTGTGAGTATATAAATTTGATGCCATTTCATCGTATGAGAATTAGTGCAATTACATGTTACATTGTCTTTAAAGCTTTTTGTTTTGCCTCTTTCGTTGGACTTTAGGCCTTTTTTGTTTATTTATTTATATATATATATTTTTTTTTTTTTTTGTTTAGATTTTTGCTGGTATTGTTGTGCTCTTGAATTTACGTTTATTAAGCTGATGGAAAAAAAAATATTTTTGTTGGTCTTTATTTTTGCAGTATTTTCTAAGCAAAAGCGTTTTTCTTTTTATACGCGATCGTGTACGAAAAACATGAAAAATAAATTAGATTTTTAGATTAACGTGAGGATTTAAATTTTTAGTATAGTTTTTGGTTTTTTCGTATCAGCCTTTTTTTACTCATTTTGGTTTTTTATGTAAAAGTTAAATTATTACAAAATGTTAAAGATTGTTTAGACTTTTTTTGTTTGCGTTAAATAAAATACATTTTATGTTGCTGTTGTCTTTGTTTCAAAACCATAAATTACAATTAATGTTTGATTTAAATGTTATACGTTTTAAATTACATTTTTAGGTTAATTTGCGAAATAAATCAAAATTTTTTTTCAGATTATTCCGTTTCTATTTTTTTTTCTGCTGCGATGTTTTAAATATTTACAAAATAATGTAATCAGAATAGATTGTTTGTTTCGTTATTGTAATGCGATGATTGATTGTTGTTAAATATTATGGTTTTTTGTGGTTGTTTCTTATTATGATTATTTTTGAAAGTTAACATTTTTACAACTTTGAGTAAATTTCTAATGGCTTAAGCTTGTTTTAATTCGTTGGGTTTTTATTTTATGATTATTAATAAATAACCCGTGGATTTTTTAACAAGGATCTAATTGCATATAATTAGTGAAAAATTATTCACTAAAATAATTTATGTAAAAATGTTTCCTAGAAGACTAGAATAAAACATTTGAGCCGGATGTCTTACTGTGATTTAAAGTATAAACAGTAATGGAGCTATATACCGGATATTAAGTTTAACAATCATTAGTAGAAATATAACAAAATGTTTGTCTTACTGTTTCGACAAACTTTTTTATCGACATTCAGGAATACTGGAGGTATTAACGGTCAAAGGTCAAACTAATTTCTTGTAATTCATTTTAGTACCTCAAATTGTCAGTTCTAACTACACTTAAATCTCATTATATATGTATATTTTTAAAGCCTGCTGAGATCTTCTTTATCTACCACATATCTACTTTATATATCTAACTAAACTTTCGCACTTTGCATTTTGTAAATACGAGGGCAGGTCAATAAGTCTGAATTAGTTTTGAATTTCCCACCTCTTAACTGAAAAGGCAACCAAGACTGCTTCTGTCAACAAGCATCATTCAGTTGATTAATATCAAAATTTTAACAGTCTGCTAGACTACTGTTTGATGGGTCTCTGCACACAGAGAAAACATATAGTTGTACGTGTTTACTGTAACCATTTCAAAATGTTTACAAGTATTTGAACTTATGTACAATATACTGGTTACTTATGTATATGATTGCGGTAACCATAATATAGAAAAGTTACGATTGACATGATTTTAGCAATCATTTATAACATTGCAGTACATAAATATATAAAGTGTTTTCCTACAAGAGGTGTTATTTTGAATCACCCGGTATTTCGGTAGCTGTCACTTTTGATGCTTTTATTCTTTGACATTTCACAAGTAGAAACTACGCCATTACTAAACATGGAACGATACATCACAACAAAAATGGTGAAAATCTTGCAGTCACAGTTCGCACAACTAAAGCATTTTTATGTCGTCGTGAAGCACCTTGTCGGACCGCAATACAGAAATTGGTGGAAAAATTCGAGCTGTTGGGACAAGTTAGTGATGTGAAGAATAAAACCCGTGCACGTCGCTCAAAAACAACTGAGAATATTGCTGCTGTTACCCAAAGTTTTGAAGAAAACCCAGATTTGTCCATTCCTCGTCGTTCTTTGGAATTGGGCATTCCACAAAAGTCATTACACCGTATCTTATGGTCGGAGTTGGATGATATTGATCTGAACAACGTTTATTTTCAACAAGTCGGCGCTACGTGTCACACAAGCAACGGAACCATTGCTCTTTTACGTTATCTCTTGAAGAGGTGATCACAATTGGCCACCGAGATCTTGTGATTTAACACCTTGCGACTTTATCCTTTGGGTCCACGTGAAAGATATGGTCTACGCCAACAGCTCAGCGTCGATTCAAGACCTCATACATTTAATTCGTGAGGCTATCGAGTACATAGGGCAGTCACTTTGCGATTTGGTTATGATAAATTTCATGAAAAGGATATGGTCCTGTAAGCGTGGTCATGGTGGCCATTTGGCTGATCTTGTTTTCATTATTAACGGCATACCTTCTTTTTTGTTATGAAATAAACATCCGATCATTTATCTCAAAAAATTCCATTTTGCTTTGAATACCAAAATAACATCTCTTGTTGGAAAACCCTGTATTCGTGACAACCATTTGTATGATGAAAGATTTACCATATTATGTTGTTCTCGGCTTACGGATATCATAATCTGAGAATAACATATTATGATATAATGATTTATCATGAACATGATTACCATAAACATATATTTATTTATTACAATCCAATATATGATTGCGACAATCATGTTAACCTTAACTTTACCATATTATGGTTACCACAATCATACAAATATCTACCGAGACTATTAGATCCTTAAAAAAAACTTGTAAAAATGTTGTATTTTTTCTCCGAAACAATTGAACAAATTTAAGATATGGTGTTGGCCGATCGGTGATTGAAAGTGCGAGAGATTATGGAAGCCATAGGCATCTCACATGTCTCAGTGGTTTCAAATTTGAATAATCACTGGGGTATGATAAGCTTTCCGCAAGACGGATGCCTCGTTTGCTCACAATCGATTGCGTGTGTGTGTTTGGTGTTGTTCAACCGCAATATGGATGAGTTTTTGGGTCGTTTCGTAACCGTGGATCCACCACAATCAACACAGTAAGTTTTTCAGGCTGAATTGCACATCAAATTACAATTTTGATGGCAAATCTTATTTTTTGAAAGGGATAAATAAAATTGGAGAAACGTTGGACAAACTGTATAGAGATCAAAGGAGACTATGTTGAAAAATAAAATGATTTTTTTTTATTCAAAAACCTGTGTTTCATTCAAAAAGTCACGAACTTATTGACCCGCCCTCGTACAGTCGCATGTGGATCTAAATAAATCAGACCAGATCATAAAAAACAAAAAACTTTTCATACACAGTGGGTAGAAAATTCTAATAATAGTTAATAAAAACAGCACAATAAAAATGAAGAGGAAAACTGTGGAATATGTTCCAGTCATATAAAGTTTTTTTTTTTTTCTAAACATTAAATAACAAAAAAGTATAGAGTAGAAAAATAATGGCATAACATTAGAGACTTAACACTGTTTTTAATTATTTTTAATTTACATAGACAGACATACATATGGATGGTGGTAGGATGGATGGACAGACAGACATATAAATAGACATGGAGAGAGAAAAATAGACATAACAATGATTTACATTTATTGTTATGGTTATTTTACAATATATGTAGTAAATTTCCATACGAAAGAGTTTTATAGTTTACAAGTCATATTAAGTATACACTCTCATAAAAACAAAAATGGTTTATAGCAGTCAAGCCAGTGACAGTTCAAGACGAATTTATGATACCCTATAAATTGTTATTATAGTTTTATCAATGTCCTAGCTATGCACAAGTGACAAAATGTTGGCCTTTAATCGATTACTACCTACTAAGGAGTGAGATCGAAAAATTCTTAACTTCAATTTCCAAGCTCTGTTTTTGGCCTCTAAATTTTTAGCAGCGTTCCTGTCAGGAACTTTTTTTTTTTTTTTATTTTATTTATTTCATTTATTTTAGATTGTAAGCCCTTAGGGCCTAATTAATCCAGTTTAATTAATGACAAATACAAAATTTTATTATATAGATATAAAATACTAATTAAATTTAAAATTTCAGTATAGATGTATTATTATTATTTTTATTATTTAACCCCCCTATTGCACAAATGTTGAAAACTAAACAAAATTAAATTAATGACAATTTGTATTGTGGCGAAAGTTTACAGCTTCTAAAAATTTTGTAATACAATATTTCTAAATTTTGATATTGAATACGAAAAAGTTCGGTCCCTATAAGGTACAATTGAATTCCATAGTCTTGAAACTCGGACGACAAAAGATCTATTCATAATTTGGGAGCAATATCTAGGAATAATTAATGAGCTAGTTCTAGTAGACAGGCCAAAATTAAATCTGCTAAATAGGTACGATGGCGTCCCATATTTCAGAATCTTATAAAATTGACACAATATTCTAAGATCAATAAAACTTTCAAAATCACATTGGAGAAGATTAATAGTAAAAGAAGTCATGTGCGTATGAGATCTATATTTTAGTCCAAAGATATATCGAGCTACCCTATTAAAGCATTGCTTCAGTTTACTGATACCGAGCCTTGATATTCCCGAATATACTTCCAAACCATATAATAATATAGGAAGACACAATGCCATAGCTACTCGCTTCTTTACCACGCAAGGTAAATAAAATCCAATATTATACAAACGTCTCAGAACAAAATTTAGCCTAGAAATAACATGGTTCACATGGAAGTCAAAACTCAAGTTTTCGTCTATATATAATCCCAAAGTCTTATAGTATGAAACAAATTCTATTTCCTCAGTACCCAGTATCAACAATGGTTTTCTAATAACTTGCGAAAACCACATGCATCGCGTTTTAGAAGGATTCAAACGTAAACAATTAGTTTTTGACCATTCACGGATGAGCCTCAAATCTTCATTAACATTCCGTTCCAAAAAATCTAGACCAAGTCCCTTATCATCGGCCAGTAACTGTACATCATCAGCATATGTATAGCACTTACAAAATTTTATTTGTCGGTACAGATCATTTAAATAAATCATAAATAAAAGAGGTCCCAAAATAGAACCTTGCGGCACTCCTCTATTGGTTTTTAATGTTGATGAAATAGTGTCTCCTGACTGTACATATTGGTACCTGTCATTAAGAAAAGACCAGACTAATTTACATGCGGATGACCCAAAGTCAAATTGACAAAATAATTTATTACATAGTATTTCATGACTTAAGGAATCGAAAGCTCTGCTAAAATCAAGAAATATAAGAGATGTACTAATTTTTCGGTCCATATTGCTTCTTATATCCTCAACGGTATCTAACATCAACCCCGTAGTACTATATCGCTTTCTAAAACCTGATTGATACTGATTCAAATACTCACCCGAATTAAGATGTTCCAAAAGCTGTTCTCTCAATAAAATCTCAAGTATTTTCGGACAAGTATTCAATATGCTTATTGGGCGATAATCAGTAACATTGTGAGGTGATTTAACCTTCGGTACTGGAATAACTCTTCCAACTTTCCAATTGTCTGGAAATTTGGAAGAAGTTATAATAGTATTAAAAATGAACTGCAATTGGCGAGAAATATATGGAAAAATAAGCTTCAAAAACTTTAAAGGTATTCCATCAGGTCCAGTAGCATTAGTTCTTATAGATATCATTGCATTGTAAATTTCATTCTCACTAACATTTCGAAAAGTAAAACCAAAGTCATTATGCAAATATAAAGGAATGTTATTTGGTGTAGTCATAGGAGGAAGTATGGAATTTCTGTTAAATTCATCAACATCAATTTGATTGGTATTAATATCATCCCCAATAACTCCTTTGGATTTTAATTCTTGCCACATCTGTGTCGGTGTACATCCTTGAAATTGTTGTATACAGTTGTTCCTTCTTACACGTCTAATTACTGTTTTAACATTATTACGATATTTACAATAGTTCCTGCGATTCTCCTCAGAAGAATCCTCACAATAAGCCCGCCAAGCTAAATTTCTACGGGCCCTTGATGCCCTTATCTCCGGTGCATTCATCCAACTGACACGTTTACGTGGGGAAGATTTTCTAAGTGGAACGTTATCGTTAAAAAGTTGTGAAATATTTTCATTAAATATTCTCGTTTGATGATTAACACAAGGTGTAAACAAAATTTCAGAAAAATCCATCGCATTTAATTGATCAATACAATTATCCATATTTAACGCTTTAAAGTCTCTATACCAGTAATCATTCAAATTCCGTTCAATAATTGCACGATAAGACAGCGAAACCAGTGCATGACCAGAATTAAGTGAGGGAATCTGATATTGACCCTTTCCTGAAACTCGATTTATGTCCGACACAAAAAAGTAATCCAGTAAAGATGATCTTCCATATACTTGATCAAAATGAGTTGGTAAGCAATTGTGCACAACCGACAAGTTAGAACGAGAGCAGAAATGTCTTATCAAGGTAGAATTAGCAAATAAATCATTATTGAAATCTCCCATTATAATTGTATTCTCGTACCTACTAGACTGATCAACCAAAATGTCCTCACAATCCCTAAAATTACCATTAGGCAAATATATAATACCAATCAATATCTTTTCCGTACTGTTTAATGAAATTTCAACAAATAAAGACTCAACGTTTCCCTCATCCATGTAATCACATACAATACGACTCTTGAATCTATCAGAAACATATAGACAAACACCTCCGCCTCTCATCCAACATCTATCGTTTCTAAATATCCGAAAACCATTCAGTAACATAGCATTATTTGAAACATACTTAGTTAACCATGTTTCCGTAACGCCGATGACATCATAAGGGCTATAATCAAAGATATCCTTCACCTCATCAAACTTCGTTGACGGTTCCCTAGGCACCAAGCTTTGAGCGTTAAACTGGCATATGTTAAAGTCATTTAAGCTGAGCCCTGAGTTTAGAAATGAGCTGTTAACAACCACAGGTCCTAAATTGTCATACATTACTCAATAATAAAATAATTTTCAACATTTGTGCAAAAAATAATCCCAATATTAAACTTAATATCTTTAATATGAATAACATTTCAATAATTGCCATCACCAATAAATAACTGTGCGTAAAATAATAGTAATAATCCAAAAAAAAACTATTCAAGAAAAAAAAAATAAACAAATTATTGATTAAAAATTCATTAAAGATTCAAATTAAATGATTGAGCTAAAAATAAAAACGATGATAAAGAAATTAAGAGAAAATAAAGTAAGCTAATAAGCGCTGTTAAAAAAAAATTAAATAAAGAGTAATTCTTCATTATACAACTAAGAACTTAAATTGAAGAGAAAAGTAACAATAACAAGGAAGAGCTAAGATTTTAAATTTCACATGTTGAGTCTGTTCATAAACATAAATGTATATGCATATAAGTTTTATTTATTTCATGGCAGAATAATTAATAAGGCAAAATTGTTAAAATGTACATTCTCAGTTACAAATATATTTTCTATAATGTCAAACAAAAGAAAACAAAAGAAAAAGGAAAAAAACAACACACAATGATATAGAAAAATAACATAAATAATTTTTTTTTTTCTTTCTTTGCTTTCTTTTGAAAAATTAGTGACGATAAAAAAAATAGTGGATGTATATGATGAATAAAAGTGTATACATATCGCAAAAATATTATATAAACAATTTTGACACCACTAACTATGTATGTAAATCTTGTAATTGCTATACCATGAGTTTTACTATATCATTGACATGATTAAAGTTATCGATAATAGATAAATTATTATCAATTTCTATTTTAAATTATTATTCTATTCTTCTTACAATTAAGAAGAAAAATTAAAAAAATACCCTTATTTAAAATTATGAAAACCAACTTTCTTTCTTTTATATTCTTCTGTGGAATCCTACTAATGTTTCTCTTGTAACTTCTTTATCATCATTTAGTACTCTTATTATATTGATGCAAGCATTTACAATTTATTCTCTTATACTTCAATTTCATATTTGTTTTAGCTTTCTTACAAAATAAGTGCATAAAGTAATATTAAATTTAAATATAAATTTAATAATCAAAACAAAATTGAGGAAAGATATGTATAAAAATATGATAATAGAAGTAAAATAGAGTATATGCGTGCACTTTTTTTTTTCGTTTTTAACTTTTTTTTTTATGAAAATATGAAATAGAGATAGTGTGAAAAATTAATTGTGATAAATTAAAAATGAAAATAAAAAGCAAAACAACAAATTCAAATAAATGATAATACTAGTAAATGCAACAAATGAATAATTTTAAGCTAAAAATATCATATGTATATATGTATGTATATTATAATTTCTTTTCATACTTATCTAAAAAGGTTTATATATAATAATATTCTAAATCAACAATTTAACTCCGATTTCTCCAAAACCACATCAGTTAACATCTACAATTCCCGGTCCAGATTCTAGGCTTTGTTGATCCACAGCACCACTAATTATATCCATAGAACTAACATCAACAACCTTATCATTTTTATAAGTCAATTTAACTTTAATTGGATCAGAGTTTATAACACGGTAATGTTTGATGTCATTATTTTTTATTTTCTTACGACAAATGTAATGAAGTTTTGCAATTATTGGAATATAATGATCATTTAGAAAAACTCTGCTGCTGGAATCGATGTTAAGAACTTCATTAAGTTTGAGATTATAATTTTGACGATAGTTCTTCATAATTGTGTCTCTTTTCAACACATTGTTAAGTTTTATCAATACGGCCGATTTTCTTCGTATCCATGTACAAAAGTTTACATCATATTCAGAAAGAACAACATTACAGGCCTTCCCTATAGCTATAGCAACATCATACAGGTTCTTAGTTTTTTCATCTTCTGATGGTAGGCCTGTTACAATTATATCCGGACGATTCAATTGCTTCATAAGAATGTTGTTTTCCTTCTCTAACTTGTTGAGCTTAGATACAGTCTCCTCCTCAAAACTTTTGTTATGGGTTAAGGATTTGATTAGATCGGTTTTGATTTCACTTAATTGTGATGTAATACCATCTTTAATGAAATTAGTGAGGTCGTTGAGCTGTTTCTCCAGAGTCTCAAACTTATTCGCAAATGGATTCATTGGAGATTTTTCTACACACGTAACACATCCAAAAATAAAACCAGACTTAGTTTTTAGAATACTGTCGATCATGGACTGATTCATTGCCGGGTTATGTTTTATAATGCAATTGTAATGCTGATGTGTGGTACAAAAGGCACATACAATAGAATCCGCTTTTTTACAGTCGGCTTTGCAGTAGCCACAAGTATTTGCCATTTTATTAATCCCAGATCTTGCTTGATTTTTCTTCATTAAAAGTAACAGAGTTTTTTTTTATGTATATTTTTAGGTTATGAACAGCAACACGTTTACTTATACACAATAGAGTATTATTTGGAATTAAACAGTGGAAATTTAATTTTTATTTTAAATACAATTGTTCTTTGTGAATAATGGATGCAATATAGTCCAATATGGTTTTTATTTTTTCTTTTTCTCGAAATAATTTAGTAAATTAATAAAATTTTAGCGCACAGTTTGCTTTATCTTTACTTTCTTGCCATGGCGTTGCCAGATATGTTTTGAGCCTTGTATGTTTTTAAACCTGCATTAGCTTTAACTTTTCGTACCAAATAGTCCGAGCACTGAGCTAACCGGGCTACTTTCTTACTGGATGTGTTGGGAGCTCTTTTGAAAATGCTTTCTATTTTTTTGGCTTTAGAAACATCATGTGGACCATTCCTTCTACCTGAACCAGGTTTTCTATCAACGGACAAGTTTTCCCGGTACTGTTTAATAACATTAGAAACAGTTTGACGGCAGACCTTTGAATGCTTGGCCAACTTTTTGTAGGAACAAGTTGGGTTTTGTTGAAAATATTTAATAATTTTAGTACGCACTTTTTTCTGGTCACTCATTTTAATCAGATTAACAACAAATGAATATAATTGACATTAAATATAATAACTGACATGTTTTAAAAAGGTAACTTCAAAAAAAAATTAAATAATACTTGGGTTAAAAAAGTTTTAATGAAAAACGTGTGTTAAGAATTTTACGATCTCACTCCTTACCTGACCTCAAATGTCAGTTAAAAAGCCATCTCATAGACATTCCAATAACCGATTGCTTGTAAACAAACCTTCTTCCGACAACTCTTTAATAGATTACTTCTTCTGATGGGTAAAATAATTACTTTTTAAAGTGCAGTACAAAATAGCCGTTTAAAGTGACTACATTCTAGGTTACTTAGAGACATTAAAGTGACAATTGACTTCACGCTAGGTTTCATAGAATATCAGTATCTTATGCAAAAAGAAAAAAACTGTATGCGAATTATATCAACACAATTTGTATAAAACCAGTTTGTACGAATTACTCACAAAGAAGTGCAGTACACTATAGATTACACAATTATCTTTACGCTAAATTACATGGGATGTATAAAGTAACCAATTGATTTCTCTCTGCACTACAAACAGTGCAAACATATCAAATAACCGAAATATATAAATTGGAGTCAGCCAAGTGGTCAGATAATGGTGCATGGTGATTTGGCAAAACAAACTGAATAAATTACAGACTATTCGACAGCTGTAGCTTCAACAATATGGTCGCTATTAACTATCAAAGTTCGAAAGTCCCTATTGAAAAATAATTTTTAAAAATAAATTCACATCGTTCCTGATGTTATGTAATAAGGTTTTGGTTTAATATTCTTTGACTTAAAATTTCGAGTAAAAAAACGATTTTGATCCACTCTACACGTTAGATATTTAATTTAAACACATACAAATTATGTTGCAAATAATTGAATAAAATGATTACTCCACCTTAAGAGTACAAAAATAGTGCAGTAAAATTAACAAATGTAATAATCATCATTACAAGTACATATTCTTTTTTTCCTATGGTTTTCTTTTATTTTTGTTACTGTTACTTTAACTTTTGGAGCATATAAACTCTAATTTAGTTTGGTAATTATTACTAAATATAACAACATCATTTTTATACACTCTACACAGCCAAAGTGGTAAATTAATGGAGTACAAGAGTTCATACTACATTATTATTATTTTTTTTCTTTTTTTGGAAAAATTAAGAAATGTTTTTCGTATTACCAATTGTTGGTTGCTGTTTTAAAAAAAAAATAAAATTGTATTGCTGTATTTTAGTTTTTCTTTCGGTTGTGTTTTACTTATTGTTGTTGTAGGTAATTTTTAGCTGTTTCATGGTAATGCGTTTACGCTTGCGCACTGATGCATAATTCCCCTCCAACACCTGAAATAGTTGAACAAACACACAAAACCAACAAAAACAAAAATGAAAAAAACTATATATTCAGATTTTTGTTATGCTTTGTATTATTTGTTCAGTTCCTAACACTTTACAACTAAAAACTTAATATGTACAATATTTACAACCACCACTCACTCCATTAATGTCTATAAAATATTTAAACCAAACGATTCTGTGGTGGTAAAATAGAAAAAGAAAGATAGAAATTTCAAAATAACAATAACAACAGTTAATTAGTCATTTTTTCATTTTATTTTTTTTGTTTGAACTATTAAAAAATCATCATCTATTGTGTACAAGTACTATAGAATACAGAATACAACATTTACTGGTACTCTTCCATGTGAGATTTGCTACCATCTTTATTCGATACCGCCTGTAGCTAACGCCTGTTGTAGTTAAAATTTTCAAAATTTCTTTGACTCTTAATTTTTATTAACGTCTGCAACTACTACTGTTGCGTATAAATTTAAATACAGACTATTACAATTTAAATTAGTTTCTTTTTTGTTTTTGGTTTCGTACAAAAAAAAAATACACTCAGGGAAAACCTGCAAACAAGTAAGAGTGCTATATTCGGCTATGCCGAATCTTATATACCCTTCACCTTTGTTGTGGATGCATTAATTGCCCACTTTCAGCGTATAGCATCCTAAATATATCAAGAAAACTTTTCAAAATTTTACATTTAATTGATGTCGAACAGATTATATTGTAGAAGTTACAAACGAAATGACAATCTTATATATACCCTTCTCTCGAAGGTGAAGAGTATAAAAACAACAACGCCAAACGAAACGAAACACCAAAAAAACAAAAACAAAACACACAAAGCAATGAAGCCAACACAAGTCCAAACATACGTTTTGTTGCTTTTTTGTCAAAGCAGGCAATAATTTTTTTTTTTTTTTATGAAATTTCAGAGGTTGTCTCGGATTATATTGTGGAAATTACAAACGCAATGACATACTTATACATACATATATACCCTTCTCACGAAGGTGAAGGGTATAATAAGAACGCATGATATTAATTCAATAATGTTCATTATAATAGAAAAATTATATTGAAATGCGATAAATCAATAATTTTCAACTTTAAATTAATATTTTTCCATATTGAAATAAAAATTTTAACTTTACTAGACGTTCGTTAATGTTTCTTATTGATTCAATATGTATTTTATTGATTTGAAGTTGTTTTTTCTCTGGGTGTATAAAACAAACAAAAAATATAAAGAAAACAAGTAAGAAAGTATGGTCGGTCAAGCCCGACCATATAATACCCTACACTAAGTAAATGAACAAAAACATTTTTCTTTCAAAATTTCAATAATTTATATTCGTGAACGATTTTCGGAAGTGGGCCTTATATGGGAGCTATGACCAATTATGGACCGATCACCATGAAATTAAGAGGTGCAATTAACGTCTGTATGAAAGTTATTTATGTTGCATTTTATGTGTATACCAACATTTTTAAGAGATTTATGCTCGTTAAAGTGATTATCGGAAGCAGGCCTTATATGGGAGCTATGACTAATTATGGACCGATCATAATAAAATTTGGTGACATGAATTTCGTATATATAAAACTTATTTGGAGAAAAACTTGTGTTGGTACCTATATAAATTAAACATTTATGACCGATAAAGTCCAATTTCGTGAGGACATTTGTATGGGGGCTAGGTGAAATAATGAACCGATTTCAGCCAATTTCAATAGGCTTGGTCCTTGGGCAGAAAAAATGATATGTACCAAATTTTATCGAAATATCTTCAACATTGCGACCTGTACTCTGCGCACAAGCTTTACATGGACAACCAGCCAGCCAGCCAGACGGACGGACGGACATCGTTTAATCGACTCAGAAAGTGATTCTGAGTCGATCGGTATACTTTAAGGTGGGTGTTAGACTAATATTTTTGGGCGTTACAAACATCTGCACAAATCCAATATACCCTCCCCACTATGGTGGTGTAGGGTATAATTATGTGTTGTTTTATTACAAGCCTCCAACTTTTTAATAGGCTTTCCAATTTGTTGCAGCCATCTATGTTGTTTTCTCTTCTTAGCTGAAGAACACTACTAGAAACAACTTATTATTCGAATCTGATTTCTTAAAGTTGTTTTTAATGATACGTCTATTATTATTGTTTTAGAGGGGAGCTTTTTATTATTATGACATGTTGGCCGGTAAATGTTGCTACTGTAATACATTGAACATATAGAATCAAATAAAAAATATTTAAATATTTTATAGCTGGATATGAAGTGTTAAGATTTCCACTTAGATAAACATTTAGTTATTACATACTAAAAGAAAATAGAGTTCACCCTTTGTTTAATTTAATTACGTTTTTGTACTGTTATAGCTACATTACTAATCATTTGCTTTGTTAGTAATTTTTTTATTTCGAAATTTTTCGAATAATCAAATGTCAAGAAAATTAATTAACTTTTTCGTAAATAGAGGTTATGTGTACAAATTTCCAAATTAAAATTTAAATTGTACACATTAAGGTGGCCCTTATTTTGTACTTTTTGGATTTTGATGATCGTAAGGTCTAAGATCTTCTACGTTATCTAAAAACCAAAAGCTGAAAATCTTTGCAAAATCGGATAAAGATTAAAGGTTGCACATTTTGCATACTTATGTGGGTAGGGTCAATTATGGACCAATCCTCACAAAAGTTTAGGTTCATATAAAACGTGTTTATGTCCAAATTCATACGTATATTAATTACTATAAGACAATTATTAATGATCCAATCATTTTATGATGGGGAAGCTATTGTATACCCTATTATATATTTCAGAGTTATCAGTATTGCCGCATAATCAACATATTTATGACTGCTCAAACAGTATTTCCGGGGGAAATTTGTATGGGGTCTAGGTGAAATCATGCACCAATAATGCCCATTTTCAATACCAAACAAACAAAGAGTATTTGGGGAAATTTCAACCAGTTAGCTCCCTTCGTATGGGCCCTATCATGTTTTCAACAGACAGATCGTCTTAGAATCTTATGAGAACCCAGAATACTTATGTGGGTATGCGACAAATATTTTGATGAATTACAAATGGAAGAACAAACCCCAATTTTTTTTGTTTTATGGTTGGTATACAAATTATCTGGTATCGATAAACAATTAAAAAATGTGTAAAATTTATTTAAAATCCAAAATTTTTTTAAGGAAATTTAAAAAAATTAAAAAATGTCACATCGAGTTTTTAAAATTTCTTTGCAAATTATAATAAAAATAGTTATTGGAATTGATCTGACCTTTAAAAGTTACTCGCCCCCCAAAGACATAGACAGGGGAGCAAATTTTTAAAAAAATTTTTTTTTTTTTTTCAATTGTATAAAAATTATACTAAAATTTATTTTTCCAAGATTATTGTTGCTGTTGGTTATGTTTTTATGAGGTTTCAAATACAAAACTTTTAATGTAGTAAAAATCAAATCATATGTTCACAAGCACTACTGTTCCAACACAATGCAAGAGTAGAGATAATGTCCATATGGAGGTTGTAAGAAATAAATTTACGGGCTTTCCAACAAGATGTGTTATTTTGGTATTCAAAGAAAAATGGCATTTTTTGACATAAATGATCAGATGTTTATTTCATAATAAAGAGGAAGGTATGCCGTTAATAATGAAAAACAACATCAGCCAAATGGCCATCACGACCAAGCTTACAATACCATATCCTTTTCATGAAATTTTCCATAACCAAATCGCAAAGTGGCTGCCCTATGTCCTCGATTACCTCACGAATTCTATCTTTGAGGTCTTAAATCGATGCTGGGCTTTTGGTGTAGACCTTATCTTTCATGTGGCCCCAAAGGAAGAAGTCGCAAGGTGTTAAATCACAAGATCTCGGTGGGCAATTGTGATCACCTCTTCGAGAGATAACACGGTCCGGAAACTTTTCCCGTAAAAAGCAATGGTTTCGTTGCTTGTCTGGCACGTAGCGCCGTCTTGTTGAAAGTAAACGTTGTGCAGATCAATATCATCCAACTCCGACCATAAGAAATCATTAATCATCTCTCAATGATTCTCGCATAGGACGAGGAATTGACAAACCTGGGTTTTCTTCAACACTTTGGGCAATATTCTCAGTTGTTCTTGAGCGACGTGCAAGGGTTTTATTCTTCACATCACTAACTTGTCCCAACAGCTCGAATTTTTCCACCAATTTCTGTATTGCGGTCCGACAAGGTGCTTCACGACGACCCAAAAATGCTTTAGTTTTGTGAACTGTGACTGCAAGATTTTCACCATTTTTGTAGTGAATTTTAATAAATTTCAATGCGTTGTTGAAGCGTGTATCGTTTCATTTTTAGTAATGGCGTAGTTTCTACTTGTCAAATGTCAAAGAATAAAAGCTTCAAAAGTGATTCAAAATAACACCTCTTGTTGGAAACCCCTTTATGTTAATGAAATTTACCAAAAATATGCTTATTTCACAAACTATCGTCATTTACACAAATTTCAGGAAACCCGCTTAATTACTTTATATGGTGTTTGTAATTAATAAAGATATCGTATTGTAATATAACCCAAATGACGAAGTTATTTTAAATAATATAAAAAACACCCTTTATAAACAAATTTAGCATAAAATTAAATCTATTTAAAAACTTATAGAAATCAGTAGTGGGTATAAACCAAAAAAAAATAAAAAAAAAAACAATAAGAAAGAACATATTTGAAGCTAGTTTCATTTACGCTTCGCAACCATTGTTAAATACGCATAAAATTTTTACTTTAAAGATCAAAAGGCATTTACGAAAAATTATTACAGCATAGAAAAACAAATTGGTAGAATAAAGGCTTTTAATATAAAACAGTGGATGGATGGATGGAATGGTTGGTTAAATATTGCCGGTACGTATGTAAGTAAGTGGTGGTATGGTTGTATGAATGATGATGATCAGTCGGCGAAAAAAAAATATACATAAAGTACTGAAGTACAGAAAAATAGGTAGTAGTAGTTTGGTTGGTTAATATTATTTTTGTTTGTTTAGTAGACAAAAATTCAACAGATAAAATGCGACATACAACATTTTACAACACAGCAACGACGATCATCATCATTTTACATTTACACAAACGGGTAAAAGGTAAAAAAAAAATAAATTTGAACAAAAAAAAAAAACAATTGAAGGAAAAACAAACAACAATGACATCTCGTTCACGTTCATGTCATTGTCGTCATCGTCATTATTATTGTTATTGCTAGTTGTTGTGTTGTAGATGACGCTTTTGTTGCTGATGTTGTTGTTGTTGCAACGTATTGTTGGCTGTTGGACGGTTGTTGATCATTACATGAAAAAACGTCAAGAATGACAAAGAATACAAAATGTTTGTAAATTGAAGAAAAGACAGAAAACTCAGCCAACAAGAATAGAAACAACAATAACAACAGTAACAGCAAAGAAAGATGATCATCAAAAGCTGCGTCATCACCAACATCATTTTCGTCGTCATCATCCTCATTATTATCACCACCACCAACTACCGTACGAAAGTATTGAAGTGTAGAAAGAAAAATGGCAAAATTTCCAAGAAACATTTTGAAGACAAGGGAAAAAGTTTCCTATATAGACATAGTCGAATACGACTGTATATCGTTAGGTCCGTCCGTCCGTCCGTCCATCCATCCGTCCGTATGAGAAGAAAAACCTTTAAGTTACAAAAATTGTTCAGTTACCAAACAAACAGGCGCAACAACATCAAACAAAAATATCACAGCAACAACACACCAATAACAACAAACTGCAATATGTGCCAACTAAGAAAACCATCTATTAATGCGACTACATACAGTGTTGCATAAAATAATAGCGACAAACGAAAGTTTAACAATTTTCTTACATTTTTATTAACCCTTTAAGAAATACAATTAAGTAAATAATCTTTAATCTATAATTGCTCTGGAATAATGACATTAAAATCGCCTGGAAAATATACTAGGGACTATTTATATTTTTGTTTAAAAATATCATAAAATTTATTATTTTTATATCTGAGGAAAGTTTCTTTATTAAAAGTTATTAAAAGATCTCACAAATTTCTAGAGTTTATTCAACAATTCATGTTTATTTTTGAGATTTGTTACATCCAACTATATGGTTTTGTTTCTCTCAGATCTAGTTAATAGAATTCGAAAGCGTATAGTGGAATAATTTGTAGATTTTTTGCTGTTTAATCCATGAATTCACAGTTTTAGCGGAATGCTTGAAATCGCTATTCTACAAAAACTTCCACTTTTAAAATATTTTATCCTTGGCAAAAGATTTTATTGATAATTACAGTCGTAATTATACTTAAAATTTAGAAAATTGGTATAATAAAGTGTTCTTTTATAGAGGCGGAAAACTTTAAATTTAAATAAAACAGAGGAAAACATTTTAAAAACCTATCGAATTGGATTTATTAATAGATAATTTTGTGGCTGCCGCAGCAAGAGTGCACATGGCTTAACCTGGAGGTCCAATTTACACACACCCTTCGCAGTAAATCAAGCTGGATTTCAGCAATAACGCGTCGAATATTTGCTTTCAAGTGCTCGATCGTTTCAGGTTTATTTGCATAGACCTGAGACTTTACATATCCGCAGAGAAAATAATATAATGGCATCAAATCACATGAACGAGGTGGCCAGTTAACAAGTCCATTTCTTGAAATTATTCGTTCGCCATATATTTCACTCAGTAAATTGATTGTATAGCAATATTAATGCCTATCAGTTGAGGCACGAAAAAGTTAGTAAACATGTCTCAATACCGCTAACGTTCTAACCATCGTTATTTGTGAAGACAAATGGACCAACGATTCCAACGGCCCATGAATCGTACCAAACAGTGATGTAATTAGATGTAATGGTGTTTAGAGAAGGTCTTGGGGATTATTATAGCACTAAATGCGGTAATTCTATTTTTTTGACATAGCCATTTACCCAAAAGTGTAATTCATCACTGAACAAAATGTTCAAATGAAATTGTTAGTCAATAGCAATGTTTCACCGGCCCATTCACCAAATGTACGGAGCGAACGATGATCGTGAGGCTTCAATTCCTGTACGAGTTCAATTTTGTAAGCAAACAAACCAAGATCATTTTGCAACATTTTTCATAAAGTGGCTGGACACAAGTATAATTGTTGAGGACAATGACGAATTGACACATTTGGATCATCATCAACACTAAGCTGCACATCGTTAAGAATAATCGTATTGCGAAAACGATCCAAAACGAACCAAGATTTTCAAAATAAATTTGAACAATTTCTCAATTGGCAAGCCAAACAAACCACAAAACAACCAACAACTGTCAAATAAGCTGTCACAGAAAACAGTGCTGCCAATTTAAAGTTCTCCGCCTCTAGAAAAACACTCTTTATCAGATGATAAAAACATACCAAAACAAATAAGAGTGTTATATTCGGCTGTGCCGTATCTTGTATATCCACCATCAATATGTGATAATAAACAATTTCACAGATATAGTGGTTATATGGGGGGTAGCGTCAATTGTGAACCATTCCTCACAAAAGTTTGCTGCACGCAAACGTTTTGAAATTGCTGCTTGAGTTACTCCCAATGATTCTGCAAGCTCATATTCAGTTTTACTACAATCTTCATGTAATGACTACAATTCTTGGTGTTCCAACTTTTTTGGCTGGCCTGGGCGATCTTTGTATTCCGTGTCAAAATCACCACTTCTGAACCGAACAAACCATATCCCATATGTCGAAAACGATGGAACACATTCACCATAACCATTGGTGAGCAATCGACGTGCTTCAGTAACACTTTTTTTTAAATTAAACGGATTATAACACGCCATTTTTCAAATTATCGCACTGAAGATGTCAACGAAATATCTTGGTCAATTCAGAAGGTCTCTTATAAGTCATATTGTCATAATGCCATAACATATCACGACTCGGCGGCTCGGCTTAACCGACTCTTAGGCATTCGGCGTTGGTCTCTGCTGGTTGGTTACGATAACACAATAAACATACCATAGGAAGTAGTATTATTTTATGACATTTTATGCTTCAAAAGCAATAAAAACCATTGTGAAATATTAGGACATTATGACAATATGACATGATAAGATACCTTGTGAATTGACCAATCATGTTTTTGAAAAAGTTTACAACATTTATATTAGAAGAAAGTGATAGTCCTTATTATTTTTTCCAACACTGTACATACGACTACGAGTTTATATAAATATGTCGCTTTTCTATGTCTGTCCTACCGTCGGTCTGTCTGTCAATTCGTCTGCATTAACAATGATATAAAGGGAAAACTTAAGTGTAATACACACATAAATGCAGCAACATTATTGAAGGAAGAAGAATAAAAAATGCAGCAACAATGCACTAAACAATTCTTAAGCCCATGCTTAGTGTCGCATATACATGCAATATTCTTTGATTAGTTTGAGTAAAAAAAAAAAATTAGAAAAAGTTGCAAACAAAAACACAATAAGTGAATACTGATCTAAGAACTGTGGGTTGTTACCACACAACTTCAAAGTCTTCTCAATATCAATTTGTATTTCTTTTTTATTTGGAGTTTTTATTGTTTCAATTGAAAATATTCTTTTAGTTGGAATGTCTAATCAAAATTACTTCTAAATCAATTTATAAATTTCTTTTCGCTCCAACCCACTGTGCCGCTTAATGTTTACAACAGAGTGCGTTTGTTTTGGCGGTGTGCGCGCGTATTGTTGCATTTGTTGTAGTAGTCCCTGCTTTATGCATGTTATTGCAATTGCAAATTGGAATTGAAATAATTATCTGATGTAACTTTGACGCTTTGACGATTAACTTGACGAATTACGAATTGTTTGTTTGTTCGTTCATTCGTTTCATTTCTTTCATACAATCTAGCCACAGAAATACAAATAAAAGTATTTTATGCGGCGGTGGCGAATCTTTTATACACTTCACATTTATAAAAGGATTTTTGGAAAAACATAATTGGGGATTTATTATTTAAAAAGCATAATTTCACAATTTTTTTAATACAAGAACTAATTATATTGAATTTGGCTAAAATCAGTCCATCATTTCACTTAGTTTCTATATTAAAATCCTTCCGAATTAGGGTTTGTTTAAATGCTCATAAAAGTCTTAAACAAATTGGTCTCCATTAAACGTCAAGAATATTAAAATTTCTATAATTGATATACAAACAATAGTTCCCACCCATGAAAGATCTGAAAAATTAATAATCTTTTAGAATTAATTCTAATGGTGTTTACATTTTTGTCTACAATGTTATACTTTGTTTGCCCTTGTCTATTGTTTCTCTTATTTTCTGAGAGATAATAAAAAACTGTGTTCTTTTCTAAAAATGTCACTATAAAAAGGGCAATGAATGTTAAATTTGTTCCATCAGTTGAACTAAATGATGAAAATGCTGCCTTTTTATACATTTACCATTCTGCAAGGCAACCATATCAGAGCAACATTTCTTTTCCGTAATGAAAACGCTCGTAAATGATTACCGAATAGATTTCAATAAATATTAAAATCGAGATAAAATTTAACACGAATAAGTTTTATATAAGAAGATGATCGTTAACTCTAGGTCTGATATAAAGGTTTTTGGACGCTAAACTCATAAGAATTGAGTATAACTCCATAATTTGATTCAAATCCAATATAATTTTTGTCTTTCTTAATCTTGAAAATTAATAATAGTATAAACTTTATTATTATTTTAAATTAAAGTTTATTTAATTAGAAAATCACTTCCAAACAATTCATCCTTTTTTTAGAAAATTGCAACAAAAATTTTGACGCTGGCCAAAATAAAAATACTTAGGATATAATTTTTTTCAAAATCATTTCAAATTACATTATGTTTTGTCTTAATACTTTTAAAAACTGCTTGAAAATCTGGCCTTAGTAAAATAAGAACTAACTGAAAAGATATTTAAAATTTTATCGATAATTCGATAATAATAATAAGGAGTGAGATCGTATAATTCTTAACACACGTTTTTCATTAAAACTTTTAACCCAAGTATTATTTGATTTTTTTTTTTAATCAAGTTACCTTTGTAAAGCATGTCAGTTATTATGTTTAATGTCAACTATTTTCATTTGTTGTTAATCTGATTAAAATGAGTGACCAGAAAATAGTGCGTACTAAAATTATTAAATATTTTCAACAAAACCCAACTTGGTCCTACAAAAAGTTGGCCAAACAATGAAAGGTCTGCCATCAAACTGTTTCCAATGTTATTAAACAATACCGGGAGAACTTGTCCGTCGATAGAAAACCTGGTTCAGGTAGAAGGAATGGTCCACATGATGTTTCGTAAGCAAAAAAATAGAAAGCATTTTCAAAAGAGCTCCCAATATATCCGGTAGCAGCCCGGTTAGTTAGTTAAAGCTAACGAAAAGTTAAAGCTAATGCAGGTTTAAAATAATACAAGGCTCAAAAAGTTCCTGACAGGAATGCTGGTAAAAATTTAGAGGCCAAAAACAGAGCACGGAAATTGAAGTCAAATTTTATAAAAAAAAAATATTCTTGCTGCATAATGGATGACGAAACATATGTTCCGGCAGATTTTTCGCAACTTCCTGGTCAAAAAATTAATGTTGCTGATGCTCGAGGAAAAATTTAGGACCCAAAAACAGACAAAATTTCCCAAAAAGTTCTTGGTATGGCAAGCAATATGCAGTTGCGTCAAAAGAATACCGAAATTTACATCAAGGAATGTTTACAAAAAAGGCTGTTTCCATTCATAAGACTTCATAATGTATCCACTTATTTTTGAACTAATTTGACATCCTGTCACTATTGTAAGCAAGGTCTTGAGTTGTACAAGAACAATAATGTGTTATACATACCAACAGAGGCAAATCCTCCAAACTGCCAGGAGCTAAGGCCAGTGGAGAGATATTGGGCTCTTGTTAAAAGAGAATTGAAGAGCACAAAAAAGTGTGGTAGATTTTAAACGGAGATGGACTACCTGTTCGAACAAAGTGACAGAAAGCACTATAAAAACGTTAATGGATGGGTTGCCGAAAAAGGTTAAAAATTTCATACTAGTGATAAAACTATAAAAATATATATATTTTTTTTTTGTAAATTGTAATAATAATTTCAATCAAATAAAATAAAACACATGGCAAATATTTGACGAAAAAGACGTAACCACTAAATTAAATATATTTGAGTTCTTTTATTTATTTAAAGAAACGTATATTATGTAGGATGATTCAAAATAAATATTTAGTTTTATTTTATTTGATGCTGTTTGATCTTACAAAACACTCGTTAGAGTAAACAACGTCAAACAAATTTGTGCTTAAAAAAGTGGTTACGCTTTTTTTGAGTAAATATTTGCCGTGTGTGACCCTACCTTAAGTTTAGTGGTTTCGTTTTTATTAACATATATGTACGTTAAGAATTTGTCGATCTCACTCCTTATTCCTCTGATGGTGGGTATAAAGATTGATTTTGTCATTTCGTTTGTAACACATCCAAATGTTCATCACAGACCCACAAAAGCATATATTCTGGATTATCATAAGACACAAATACTCTCTGTTGACAAGGTTTGTTTGATATTGAAAATGGGCAATATCTGTCCATTATTTCACGAAACTCCTATACAAATGTCCCCCTGGAATACTGTTTGAGCAGTGGTTATCCCGCAATCCTTAGAAAATGCATACTAATTAGTTCCAAGTACTCTAAAATTATTCTGTAAAGTATGGCAAAAAAAGAGCAAAATAGGTTCACCCCAGAAAATGATTTACACATTCATAATTGTCTTATAAAAATAAATATCTTGCTGAAATTGGGTATATAATTGACCCTACACCCCATAAAAATATTTAGTCAATAAATAAATAAAATACCCACATATTGATGGTGGGTATATAAGATTCGGAACAGCCAAATATAACACTCTTACTTGTTCTATTTGCATTGGGAAAACTTTCTCATATTTTACCTCAGATAACAATGAAAGGCAGAAAAGTGTATTATTGTTAAAATCTTGAAATTATATAGCCTTATTCCAGCTGCTGTAAATTGCAAATTTAGTCTTTTTCGGAAATTGATTATTATATATTAAAGATAATTTATATTAAGAAATATGTACACAGTTCATGAAAAGAAACATCAAAGATTTTTTTTTAAATAATAAAGTTCTTCTTAACTGTTCGAATATCCAACTGTTAGGATAGGACGATTTTGGTATTTTTCAACACCCCTCAAATTCCATGCATTTCTAAAGTAAAAAAAAAGGTTTTTCGAAATTTTTTTTTATTTTAAATTAAAAACATAAAAATATCAGCAAATTAAAAACATAAAAATATCAGCGAAAATTTATATTTTAAACCACTGTACTCCCATAAAAGTGCCTGGATTATCTACTATTTTATAATAATATTAAAGTATATAATTACTTATTTAAATATTTCGAGTATTATTTGGCCTTTGATATTAATATTATTTATTATTTAGATTTATTCGAGCTCGAGGCCAATTAATTCTACCTATTATGCCAATATTCTCCCTCTTCGAATGACATCATCTTGGCTTTTAATATCTAAACATAAAACATTGTACAATACTTGTTAAAATGTTACGTCAAGAAATATAAATACAACCTAAAAAACAAATATACCCGAAAATATAGAATTTTTGCCACAAACATACTTAGAGCTAGTTTCTGGGATAAAGATAATCTACATTCTTCGTTTAAACCTATATTAAACTAAAAATTGTGTTTCCCACTTATTGTTTATTATGTATATAATCTAGGTTTAACTGAGTATCATTGGCGAGTTAAACCTAAGCCTACGTACACACGGTTGTCAGATTGTCAGAAACATGCTCAGAAAATGGTTAACACAACCATGAGAACTTAAGTTGAAACATATGGTTGTTAACCATTTATTGAACATTTTCTGACAACATTGTAAGAATATGACAACAGTGTGTACGTAGCTTAAGAAACACAATCATTGGTTAAATCCCGGCTAAATATATTTCAGGTTTAATATAACAGCGTGTTAAGCTGAGTTTAACTGACAAGAAACTAAAAAAAAACTCAAACAAAAAAATTACTCAAAAATTTTACACATACGAGTGTTGTTTTTGTTTTCACATAGTTTTTTTACTAATACATTCTCACCACTTAGGTTTTTGACAACTGAGTTAGGTCTTTGACAGGATAGTTTCCGATCTATGTGTATTTATCTATGCTTAGTACAAATAAATAGACTCAAAAAACTGACACAGATGTTGTCGTTTCATCGTCTAACAATGCAGTAATATATAATATTTGGTTAGGTTAGGTTAGAAAGGGGTGTACACTATGTTTACTTAACACTCGGAGACCATGAGGTCCATTGTGATTCCCTTCAATAAGTAGATTTTTTTAGTTGATAGAGAAGAGTCCGAAAACCGCCTAGTGAGAGAAAAAGAAAGAGAAAGAAAGAGAGTAAGATTTATATTGCGGGTTCGGAATTGCCGTAGATCGTCCCTTAAATAGCCACCCTATTTCCCTAATGAAACCCAGCATGTTGCACAGTTCACAGCCGGCAACATTACTGAGTTCGTCCAGAAATCTGTTTCCTAGCCATTTAAGTCTAAGACTCTGTAACATAGGGCAGTTGCACATGATATGTTCGACTGTCTCTAGCTCCTCTACATCCCCACACACCCTACAAAAATCCTGTGTGTCGTTATCCCATTTGCCTTTGAAGGCCCCAATTGCGCAATGGCCGGTTATCACTCCTACTAGAATCCTTAGATTATATCTATACAACCCTTTTGCTTTAGCCTTCAGTTTTGGCCAAAGGGCCCTGGACACTTTACAATCTGTCCTACTGCTACAGGATTGATTGGTATAGTCCCGGAATCTTTCATAAATTGTCCTGTAGTAGTGAGAAATAAGTGGTTTTACCCACCTTTCCCTGGTATTTGGTTACCATTAGAAAAAAATTATAGCGTTTTCATGTTTAATAAAAAATCTAAATACGACAAACAGCTTTAAATTGAACAAAAACGTTTATTTTAATACCCTTTTAATAAAGCAATAAAAATAGTAATAATTCTTTTATAAAAAAAAATATTGGTTCAAAAAACTGAGGTGAGAATTGTTTTTACGATGGAATTTTTTGACTTTTAAAAGAAAGATAGTTGTTTTCAACAGCGATAGAAACAGTCGATTTAATATTTCGATTATTACAAATGGCATGGCAAACTAATCAATATGGTATAGTGCACTAAAAATAAGAAAAGAAAAAACTAAACAATTTCGTTTATTATTGAATGGATATGGATGATGATGATTGCTACGACGACGACGATGATGACGCCGTCAGACCAACAGAATTCAACGTCATACATGTCACTCAATATAACTATCGAGTGTTTATATGTATGTTTTCCTTAACTAAACTCGTCGCTGGGAAGGTAATGTATAAATAAAAACAGCAGACAATTAAAATTTGTAAATTGTTATCAAGAGTCTTTTAAAGATTTATGGTAAAATTCATAAGATTGAGTGGGAATAACTATAGAAGAAAAAAGCTACAATAAACTTATAAATTTTATGATGTCTCAGCTCAGAATAAATATATAAAAATAATAAGATTTATTCTTATTAATACTGTAAATTAAATGTTTGTGTAAAAGTAATTAATGTTGTTATAAGCAGACACATCAGATGCCAATAATTAGCAGTCTACAATGACGTGTTATGTTATTGGATGGTAACAGGGGATATGTTTGTTTAGATTTTTCTTTAATTAGCAATTATTTTAAAACATTTAGCTGAATACTTTGTTCTTCTTGTATATACATTTTGAAAGATTATTCTTATATTTGAGTAAACTTAAGAGTTTTTGTGAAATTATCTGGTATAAGAAAAAATTGATTTTTGTAAAATTAACATTAACAATGCTCTTGTAACAATATAAATTATATATACAAATTTGATTATGAATAACATCTTTAAAATTTAAATATGTCTTTAAAAAAAGTATTATCTTCACTCACCTTAGGAGTATGACAAATACTCGGTGTGCTCGGAACAGTTTCGCTTTCATCAAATGTTATACTACTGCTAGTGCCGGCACCAATCATATCCGGCATATAATCATCTATCATATCATCCTCAACACCGTACATGGCCAGAGGATTGGTACTGCTAGCCGCAATGGCATTTAAGTGTGTAAGATTGGCAATGGCCGAAGGCAATTTGTTACCTTTTTTCTTGTTAGCAGCTAAAAGTTCTTTTTCACGTTTAGCTTGCAAAACTTTACGTTCGAATTCATTAAGATGCTCTATAGAGGGTTCGGCACCATTCAAATGGGAAATGGTGAATGCCATCCATTGCTCAACAAATTCGGCGGCATCATCAATACGATAGGCAATGCAAAGTTCGACAGCTGTAAATAAAAATAATCATTTAATTTCACAAGCAATTCAATTTTGTTTAGAATTTAAAACATACATCTGTCCACCGCATCTTGTGTGGGCTCAACACCCATATCATCATATTGTTGCTTTAATTCGGCATCCATTTTAATTAATTCTTAAGTAATGGTAAGATCTAATGTTTCCAAACAATTTTCACCAATTTAAAACACTTTTTATTTTAAAAATACACACTTTTTGCGAGAAAATCACTCTGTTTATGAAAAAACACGATTTGTTTAAACACAATTTTGCAAGCTTTTATTTGTTTACAAATAAATGTCAAGCAAAAGCGCGCAAATGATCAACAAGTAATGCCAAGTTCTAATAAGAATTGACTCCAGCGACCTCTATATGTCATTTTTTTCTACAAAAACTTGTCATTACTTAAATTTTGCCGTAATACCAGCCAGCTGTTTGTCAAATTTAACAAACAGATGTTATTGGAGAAAAAAAAATATCATCAACATCGCCCATTTGTAATAATTCAACAAAAATAGCATTTTTCGTTTAACTTTTAATAAATTGTATTAAATTTAATACGCCATGGTTATAGGCGCCTTCCCAGCAGCCAAATTGGGTGTTTTGGCTATAAAACAAATAAGTAAACCTATAGCAAATATAATTAAATCTAAAGCCAAAGAACATCCATTATTTCGTAACTATGTTTGCATGCCACCGGCACAACGTAAGTAAATTTTAGGAATATTCCTGTTTGACAGGATTACTAATGCCTGATTTTGTATTTATGCATTAGTTTACAATTGGGTTGAGGTTAAAACGAAAATGTGGGCCTTAAATTTGGGTAAACCCGTTAATGTACCACCACTAACAGAAGCTATGGCTGTGGAGCTGGGTGCCAATCTGTTGGGTGAATTTATAATTTTTGCCATTGGTGCTGGTCTGTTGATATTTGAATATGCCAGGTAAGTTGCTTGATACAGATTTTGAGTGTTATATGGGCAACTTGTTTTATAATATGTCGTGGTTAATAGAAAATACTTGGCTGAATAGAAACTTTGGTAGAGAATAGTTTAAAATTATATTAAACGCAATAAAACGTTCTACAAATCCTGGATTGAAAATATCATACATTGTGGAAATACTGTTCTTAAGCAACTTTTTAACTTTTTACGGTCCTTTTTGTCATATGTATTAAGATATATATATACATATCGTCACATAAAATGCAAAATAACGTAACCACAAAAAAAATCTAATAATTGATAATGAACTTAAAAAATAATATAAAAAAAACAAAATCTTAATTCCGTAATGCGTTTGCCATTCTGTATAAAAACTAAAAAGGAGAAATAAAATTTATATCAGAACCACTTTGCGCTTCACTTGTAAAATTGTTGAAATGTTGTTATGCATTTTTGGTGACGATATGTATATATCAATCTCTATGTTGTGTTGTATGAGAGAAATTTTATTCGATGAAATTGTAGTCCTCTTTTTTAAAACAGGATGCTTAATAGTAAATAGAATATCTCTTGCTTGTGGATTATATCGATTTAAGACGCTTTATGAAAATATCATAAAATTCAATATAAAACGATTTTATCGCTTTAAGTTGTATAGGTTTTATTTGATTGAACTTAATTAAAAAGAAATTTTAAAAATGAATCAAATTGCAATAATTTAATTTGAATTTTGTAAATTACGTATTCGAAATTTATATTTAAATATGTATCGGTTTTGTGAAAAAAAGTTTTTAAATTTGAATTTTTAATATCTTATTAGAATTTTCTCAATTTTAAATTCGAAATTAATTGCGGATTTTCGAAGTTAAAGTTTGTGAATGATGTTCGAATTATTGAAATTTTATTGCAGTTTTCAAACATAATTCGAATTGGGAAGAAATGTTCGAAATAAATTTTTCAATTTTGTGAGAATTTTCAATACAAAGTTTCAAAATTAATTTAAACATTTTCTAACTTAAAATTTCTTAATTCAAAATTAAATTCGAATTTTCTAAAGATTTGAAATTTATTTTTTTTTTTAAATCAATTTGAAGTCCTTTCATTTCCGAAGCAAAACAAAAGTTTCCGAAACCAAATTTTATATTTACCGAATTCGTATTTTTTAAAAAATAAAACTTTTCCATACAAAATTTGTTTTATAAACCTGTAATAAATTTAAAAATTGATTATTATTAAGGGTTTAATGTTTTATACATTGTTTAATTATTACATTTTAAACATAAAACATTTTAATCTTCAATTTCAGACAAGTAAGCAATGAGGCTAAAAAGCAAGAAAATGCTAAACTTGAAAAGGATGAACTAACTAATCGTTTGGCTGAAATGACATTCCGTTTGGAGCGTCAAGATGCTCAATTAAGAGAGATGACCAGGGTTTTAGCCGATATTGGTGAGTTTAAGAAAATTATAAAAATAAATTGATGAATTGTTCCTAATCAAAAATTCTAAACTCTAAAGATGAATTAAAAATATCTTGCTATAATGTGCTAGAATATTTAAAACAAGAAACTCTAGAAAATAAAAATCAAATTAAGGAGAAAGAAAACTCTAGAAATCTGGAATAGAAGAATCAAGATCCTAGAAATTTTAACTGATAAGATAATTTTGTTTAATATATTTGATTAATTTTTTATTAAATGCTTTTACTTTAATTACATATACACATTTTTTTATTATACAATATCATTTAAATTTTTTAAAAATTATTTAGTGGACTTTAATCATCGTTATTTAATCAGTTCATCTTACATCTTTTTATGGTTTCCTTTTGTTCCTCATATCTATTTGTTTTTCTTCATTTTAATCATGCTCGCTTTTACTTTTTCCAGAATCACGTTCAATTTTCAGTTGGACCAAAGAGAGAATACAAGAGTATCAGCCATTTAATCCAGACACACCAAATCAAACACCAGCATCTCATTATAAAAAATCACCCTATAATCCCGAAGGTGGTCTTGTCATGAGAGCATTATATTTCCTTGAAACCCAAGTGTTCAGAAATGTCAAAGCACAAACTGTGGCGGTTTTACCGTTAGAAAAACAACAAGAATTAACAAAACTCACAGAAGTATACTTGAACACCATGACACAAGACATTGATGTTAATAAAGCTGACGATAAAGAATTAGTTGTTAAGGCTACCGCAGAACGTCCTACCTTGAAACAGTGACTACCAGAGAATATTGAGCTTATAAATGCATTGGCTAAACTAAAATATGAAATTGATTTAGCTGCCTCTACTTTAAATTCGGGAAGAGATTAGTCATATAGTTTTGAATTGAATATTGTTGAACAATATTATACAGTTTTATACTTGATACTTAAGTGGTTTAACAAAGCATTTATTACAACATCGTATTGTATAATTAAGTATCAAATATAAAATTTTAATATAAAAATGCTTTGTAATTTATTGTATTTTCCTTTTTTTAATTAAACATAATACAAAACCTGTTGAAATATAATATAAAAGTAATTCCATGTTACTGTTTATTAAAAAGTTTATGTTTATTGTTTTATTTTCGTTATTTTACTTATGGCATTCTTTTATTTCTTTTTTCTTTAACTTTTGTAGGCGCTCTTAAAAAAACAAATTCTAAACTGGCTCAATTGGCTACTATGCCACCACCTGTAACTGTGCCACAAACCACCGCCATTGTCGTTGAAACCAAAATGTTAAAAGATGAGACTCCTGTTAAAATTCAAAAAATGTCTTATTCCACTAGAGGATTTTAAGGAAAGAGAATTACATAGTATTTAGAAGAAATTCATAAACAAATTTGTAATATTTATTAACGACAATAAACAAAATATTCATCATCAGTCTTATTATGAAAGAGTATTTTTAGTTAACTAAAATTTTCCGCCAGATCCTCGAATGCTGAAGGGAAAGTGAGCTGAGCTAATTTTTATAGATATTATTAGAAAATGTTTTTCATTCTAAATTTGTTCTTCCGTCCGTACTGGAATTCACTTACATATCAGTTAGATTCTATTGAATCTAGACAAAGGCCGGAAAGCTTTATAATATACACATGTCATTCTTTTTAGTTAAAATTGTCCTAATGATTCAAGAACACTATGATTGATACCATTATACGTTCATATTTTCGGATTTAAAATTAAATTAAAAGTTTCTTAATGAATTTTTTAAGTTTAATTTGCATTTGCAATTTTTAAATCAAGTTTTCATCTAGTTTTAATTTTATTATAATATTAAAAAGAAAAATCCTAATTTTTTAAATTCAGTTTGAACTTTCGAAATTTTTTTCGACTTTAAATTCGATTTTTTGTTGTAAAATTAAAATGTCATTCAAGTTTTTAAAATTTTGTTAGATTTTCGAAAATATTTAATTTAAAATTATAATGAAGTTTGAATTTTTGAAATTTTATTAAATTTTTTGAAACAAAGTTTTTAATTTCGGATTCAAATTCACATCGAGGTCACTGTTAAACGTCTTTCCATTCTATTTAAGTATATCTAGCATTCGATTTTTTTTTTTTTTTAATTTTCTAACAAAATTGAAAATAATTTTTTTTTATTTACTGAAATTCGATTTTTTTTAATTTTATAAGAATTTGAACAAAATTTAAAATTTATTTAAAATTATTTTTGAAGAATGTTTGAGTTTTCGAAATCAAATTCATAATTTCAAAAATAAATTTCTGAAATTAAATTTCGAAATTTAATTTAATTTTTTTAATTTAAATTTTCAGAGTTAAATTTAAAGTTTTTAAACTTTATTTAAAATTATTTTTGAAGAATATTTGAGTTTTCGAAATCAAATTCATAATTTCAAAAATAAATTTTTGAAAATAATTCATACCGGGTATAGCCTATTGATGCTTCTAAATAACAGTCTATCTATGTTAGAAATTTCAATAAAATCGGTTTGGCCGTTAAGTATTTATTGTTTAAGAACTAAAGGTACCAATTTGTATACCTTTCTGGTACAAGTAGAAAGTTATAGCCTATTGACGCTTCTAAGTAAGGATCTATTTACGTTCCAAATTTCAATAAAATCGATTCAGCCGTTTAGGCTTGATGCTCAAACAAATCAACAAATAAACAAACAAACTTACAAAAAAGACATTTATATATTTATATGGATTCTACAATTATATGACTGAGCCCAATGGGTCAACAAATTCAACTCTTTTTTATAAAAGCTTTATCCCAAAAAATGTTAAACTAAACTAATTTTTAAAAATTTTAAATTCGCAAAAATATTATCTTTCTGTTATTAAATGTAACCAAACCTTTATTTTTGAAAGAAAATTTAATTAAAAAATTTAGAAATAATTAATAATTTAAGGAAATATCAAATCTACGTTGGAAACTAAAATTGACTTAATTCGGAAAAAAATTTATTTTTACTTTCGATTGTATTGAAATTTTGGGACAATTTTTAAAACAAAATTTTAAAATTCAAATTCGCAAGGGAGTTGGATTGTTGAACGTCTGGGAATCCTATTTAAAAATATTCAGAATTCGTGGATATTTTTTATATGTTTGTTGAAAAAACTGTTTTTCACATTTTTTAACAAAATAAACCTCTTAAAATGTTTAATTTTTGTATAAAATTAATACATAATTCAAAAATCCTAAAGAAAACAAATCTCATTTATATTCTTAAATTTTATTATATAAAAATACATATTTATTTTCTTAAAGAATTTTGTTGAGAAATAATCCAGAAACGAAACACTTAATTCTAATAAAATTAAAAAAAAATAAGAAACTTAACATTAAATTCACAATTAAGATTTAAAAAAAAATATTTTATATAAAAAACTAATATTAGCATTTAAATATAAATTTTCAGTATCAAACAAAAAATACAAATAATATTGAAAAAAAAGAACTATAAATTATTATATATCCTGGTAATTTGTAAAACAATGCAAAGTTCGTATTTCCAAGGGATCATCGAACAGATCACGCAAATAATCACCAAATACTGAGGTAATTTGGTACAGACTACGTTTAACGGCATTCTTTAAAGTAATCAAATTTCTATCCAGTTTTTTGCCATTCAAGTTGACATTATTTAATTTATCCAATTCACCTTTGAGTTTTAACAAGGCTCTAATGATTTGTGGCAAAGCCACTTGTACAACACCATATTTATCTTCGTTTATTGAAGCAGCACAAATGCCAGCAAGACCTTGCGTCAGCCACACAATCAATTGGGAATTGGAGAGTAAAAATGCAGTTTTGGCACCATCCGATTCACCGAACATGTAGAATAACCCCGGTATAGTACGAAAAGCAGTATTGAGTGCCTGTTCCAGCTGCTTGGACATGTGTTCAAATTGAGCATTGATGCGTTGCACGGCATTAGTAGTTTTTGGTGACATATTTGAGGGCGCCGAAGAATCAATGTTAGTTGTAGGTGTCTCGGCTGCCATTCTGCGTATACCATAGGTTTCATTGTATTGTCGCAAAAGAATTTTCTCAGCTGCTTCGGTTGCGGTGGGTTTATCGGCATGACAAAACAGTGGTGAAGATTTCATGGTTGAAATATTTTTCACCGAAGCTGTTAATTCCTCAATAAAGGCATTAATAAGTGTCATGCATTGACCAGAAAGTTGATTCCAATTGTAGGGATGGCCACCTGTTAAGAACGTTTTGCTTTAAAATTGATTTATCAAAATATAAAAGCTATTTAAAACTTACCTGGCACTGAGAGAGCAAAAATGTCCTGCCTTTTGCTTGGCATGTGAGATGAAGCTAAAGTAGACAATTCCAAAGCAGCTAAATTTTGCACTACTGGCACTTGAGACATGCCCAAAGCCTCCACCAACGTAATCTCTTTTTGACCATCTATAACTACTGGATTCTTTTCAATCACAAAATGCATGTGCTCGGCCAAAAATATTGAAAAGAATTTTTGCATTAAATTCATGTTGCTCAGAATTTGTGAAGACAAAATCCAGGCATAAAATAACAGTCTTAAATTTGTGGCCACAGCAAAAAATGAGACTATACTTTCTTCCAGCTCTACACCAAAGAAGCGGGCAATACGATGATTTACTAGACTACCCAATAGGCAATAGACCAACGCGTAACAAAGTGTAGGTACAAATGATTTTAGCAATGAGTTGTACAACGTGGAATACAACAAGGAACGTATTTTAACCAATTTATTTTCCTGCAAAATGGGGTATTCTACCTCGGGCTCATGGCGTAGATTCTCCTTGAAGAAATGATAACAACCCGCCGAGATGCCAGCACCCATAAGGAAGATATAATAAGAATTTAAACAGTCCATGCCATAACATTTGTATAATAGAGACCTGTAACAAATAATAACTATAAGAAAAATAACAAAAAAAATAATATAAACCAACCTATAATCCATGTGCAAGTACCTAGCATAAAGCCAAGTAGTTAAAAATCCCATGGTTATGTGAATAAAAAAGAAAGCGAATTTCCTAACAGCTGTACCCAGCAGCCAACGAAAGCGAGTAGCGTAATATTTCTTAACTGCCAAATGCGATTTGCCCAATAAAATGCCATAAATAATGACCGCCGATATTAAGGGCATTATGGATAGCCAGGTGTAAAACGAGAACATTAGACCGACTGTCTCAGTAATCCACATAACCGGGTGCAACACATGAAAGTTAACAAACAGCAAAAATATGGCCAAAAGAATAAACTGCATGGATATACTCAAGGCCACCGCCGACAGGCATCTGTATAGGCATAGTTTTTTACACTCCAATATTAATGAAGACATTTTAAAGCCGTTTAATTTCAATTTTATACGCAAACTTTAATTTCTAAACCGGCTTCTTTATTTTGAGGTTAAGTTATTTGCAGTAAATTTTAACAGCATTTATTGCACGAATTTGTTTATTTATTATAATAGCTATTGTTTTTAATACTTTAATTATTTTGTCACAATTAATTTTAGTATTTGCCAGCTAATATTTAGCATCAAATGCATAAATATTCCAGTTTTTAGCGCGTCTGGACAAAATTTAAAACACAGAAATAATAAACTGTCAAAATTGACTCGTACAATAAATGTAAACAAAGACGAATGTCATTTTGGCACCACTGTTTTTTAACCCTTAACTGCAGTGTTGTATTGGCCGATACACGTGAAAAATAGTTTATTCGAAAGTTTTGTTTATAATTAAAAAAAAAACAGATATAAAACTTAAAATACACACAAAAAAATCCAGAAATATAGAAACATATAACTCAACGTTTTTAAAGCAATTAATAAAAAAATGTTCATCATAATTTACAAATACGAAGAAAAGGTCGAAAAAATTGATTAAACGTTTTGTAAGAAATTTAAAAAAACAAAACGACGAACATAGCCATATCGTCCTAAATTTATAAATTATATTCGATTTGTAATGATGAATAAAAAACTCAAAAGTAATATTTAATATAAAGAAATATAGCCGAAGTGTATGGTTCATAAAAATTTATTGTTTTCTAAAAACTTGTGAAATATGCAAAGGCTTCGCATTAGGCATTTAGTTGCGCAAGTCAACTAATTGTCTATAATTAATTCAAGCATTAGTTTAAATTTCATCCACATGTAACGACTTCATAAAAAGTACCTACGAAAGTACTGCCCAGTTTTTTGTGCAACTCTACCAAATATGGCGTTTTATAATTTGGCATCACTTAAAGTTTCTATTAGTTTCCGTTTTACTTTACACGTATAAATTATTAGTCCGTTGTCCGACTAGTTTAATTTTAATAAAAATAGTGCTACAAATTAAAAAAACATAATAAAAATTTGTCTAAATACATAATTAATCTATTAACAATGAAATAAATGTACTGCATTAAGTGTAAATAGTGAAATAGATGTTGAGCATCTTCTGCAAAAGATTTCTTCATCTTCGTTAAGACTTCGTGATCGTTGTTGTTTTTGAGACTTTCCTGGGATAAGCATAGCGAATGTCAAGTTAAAGTGAAGGATGTTATACTTGTTGTTTTTGTTGTTGTTAGTATGTTTTTGGCTGTTAAAGTGGAATGCAAGTGTTTGCAAGAAAAAAGTAGGAAAGTAGGTGTTTTAAAAAGTAGGCAATAGTTTTTTATATTATTTTTTGTTATCAGTACGGTTACGCGTGCGGTTGTTTTTTTCAATACGTGTGACTTGGTGAATGTGTGTGTTAGCTTAATATAATGAAATAAGTTTAAAATAAAAATGTTTGCAAATTAAAAAATTTAGAAATATTAAATAAAAATATATTAATGTTATACAAAATATTTCTTAATATGGCCTTTTTTCGTATAAAAATATTTCATAAAAGTGTGTTAAAATTAAAAATATATTAAATAAAAAAAGTGTTATTAAAAAATTTAAATTGCAATAATATCACATTTGAATGGAAGTTAGTTATTAAGGTGAGTTGAATGAATGTAATTACATTTTTAAAAATTTATATAAAATGAAGTCTTATTAAAATATCTCTACCGCCACATTTGTTTTAAAACAATTTAAAAAATTTAAAAATTCGTTATGAATAAGACCTCTTCTAAACATTAAAAATTACTTAAAAGCTATTATTTAAAGAATTTAGCTCAAGTTAATATACATATATAATTGATTTTATTGTTTTACATCCATTAGTGCATTTCTTACAAGAGCTTTATTAATATTAATCTATAAAAGGCTTAATTTTTCTTTCATACGCATTACAACAATTGTTTAATCGAAATTATTGAAATTAGTGATCTTTACCACGAATTTTCAGTTATAAAAATGTAAATTTTTTCCATTGGCAAGACGAACTCGATAGATCAAATGACATTATTTTATTAAATATTTTGAGTGGGAACGAAATTGTTCTCTTTCTTCTGCGATCAACCACCAATTGTTCAGGATTTCTTCCTATAATTGTAACAATTGGTTCGCATTAATGAAATAAATGACTTAATTCCTCATCAACACTAAAATTGCATTAAAAACTCCAACCATCGCCAGTTTTTTGCTAAAGATTCCCTTAAGAAATCCCAAAAATGTATGGAATTAGATTATTAATCTTCTATCTAAATATGTTTGGTTGTGTTATGTCTATTTTATGAATTACTTAAAAGTTAAAAACACAGTATTGCAATTAATTGTAGCTTGAAGCTGATATGGAGACAAACAAAAACACCAAACATTGTGATTCGAATTTTATAAATGTAAACAAATATTCATTAATTAATCGGAATGCAATAAAGTGTATTTATATATCATTTAATTTATTAATTAATAAACTGTAGGCTTGGCTAATTATGTATAATTTAGTAGAATATATACTAATGGTTAAACAAATCATAAATCTTAATATACAAAAGTTATTAACTAATTAAAAAAATAAATTTAAGTTTTTTTTTTCGCAATTTTGTGTAAAAAGAAAATTTATAAACATTTCTATTATCACTTTCCGTTGCAATTGTTATTTCCTGAATGAAAGAAACCAAAATAGACAACTTCTGTTTCCTCTAAAAAAGTGTAACTTGGCACTACTTTTGAAAAGTCTTTTCAATATCCGTTTCTTTATTATGGTTTAACGATAGGGCAGTTAAAAACTGCAATATATTGTTAATAAGGAAGGTAGTGCAGTACAAATTTGTCCATATGTTTACGTTCTCTTAATAAATTTGTACATCTCTTTATAAAGACTTATGCTCTATTGTTAAGGAAAATCAGTGATGAGAATTCAGGCACAATTCTGTGGTTATAAAGTTCCAAACACATATAATACTTTCGCTTCAACTGCGACTTTCAGATGATGTTAAGTATATGTATGTATATTCAGAGTAGTCCAATTTGTACCGATTAATTTTGGTCGGTTAACTGTTCGAATAATTTAAAATTGCCGATTTTCAAATCGGTTAATCGATTAACCGATAAAACGATTTTTTTTCTGCTTTTTATATAGAAACATAGTTTTAGGCACACACATTTTATTTCTTAACTTCTAGCCATAGTTTTTTAGAAGTATAGCCCAAAAAATTAAACTAAGGAATTTGGAAATGACCTTTTTTCTAGACTGTACTATGATTAACTTTGTGCTCATGAGTCGGAGGACGACGAGTCTTTTATCAGAAGCTATTAAAAGTATTCACAATCTAAAAAACTACAAAAAGGACTTCAATGGTATAATTGAGGATTTTATAGGAGAAATTGGATATTCATGCCTTTTGATTTCTCCAATAATAAAAAAATCGTTTAAAATGAAAACATTTCAATTATATTCTTTTTTTAAAAGCTTATTTCAGAAAATCTCACTAAAATCCTAAAAAAACACCCATGTGTATAAAAAAAGGTCTGAGATCCTTTTTATTTTTTGCTATTACTAATTTTTTTTGTTGAATTGTTATGTTTTTTATGATTTTGTTCTTTTTTTTTAATAAAATGCTTAATTAAGTATACAAAAGTTGTGGTTTTATTTTCAATTTAAAATTAAAATAGAAATTATAGGGTTAATCGAAAAATTTAAAATTAACCGATCATTAACCGATTAAATCTAAACTCCGATTAATTATTTGTTCGATTAACCGATTAAACCAGAATTCCGATTAATTGAATAACCTAATACATACATATGTAGCTCATAATCGATAGATAGTTGTCATCGAAGTTTGAACTAAAATGGTTAAATCTATAATATGAATGAAGTTAATGCTATAAAATTTGGCACTTTAATTTTGAAAAATAGCCAAGAAATCGGGAATGTAAAAAATACTGATAAATATACCTACAAATTTGAATCTGACATGTTTTTAATATCTAATACTACATACCTTAAATCCGCTTTCAAGGATTATAACTGTAAATTTTTTTTAAAAAATATTTACAAATACAAAAGTAATTTCAATTTGAAAAATTTGTATCTTTGCAAAAACTCAATAAAAAGCATTTTTTGTCATATTTTTCAAAAAAGTATTCCATGAATTTTTCAATTATCAAAATTTATATATATTTTTGTAAAGTGGCAAATTACGTGGCAAATTAATTAGGAAAAACTTAACAACTCGCAGAGAATTTATCTCTGCACTGTTGTTAGGTCGGCAAACATACTTTTTGATGAATTTCTATGTTAGGTAAATTCTCTGCTGTAATTTTTTTGAAATCGGAACCCAAACGAAGAAATAGGATCATTTTAAAACTGTAACATACCCGAGGTGTCTTACTTTGGGGACCCCTGAACACGTATATCAAATTTCATTAAAATTGAACTAAGCGTTTAGAAGTTACAGATTTATTTCCCTCTATTTTTTCTATACCTCTGTGCGTTGTAGGGGTAAATATTGACAACTCTCCCTAATAATTGTACCTGGTTAATTCTGCCATGGTTTCAAAGGAATTATGTTAGGATACTCAGATTTAAAGAAAAATTAATATATGGTAGAAAACAAAACCCTTTAAAATTCGACAAATATGTTTGATTTATAAAACCTTTCATTAGAAACATTAATGTCATTATTTGTTTAATTACTTTGAAATTCCATTAACATTTCAAAGAATATACATATCGTCACCTAAAATGCAAAACAACGTATCATCAATAAATTCAAAATTGAGTTCATTATTGATTATGATTCACTACATCATATTACATATGTGTAAACAATTTTAAGCTTTTACTATAAAAAATAACCAAGTTATAGTTATATACAGTCTTTATGAAAATTTAATGAGGTCCTTGTTTAGTTTAAATAAGTAGTTGTTAGTAACTAAAATAAAAAGCATAAACAAGTAAGAGGGCAATATTCGGCTGTGCCGATTCTTATATATCCTTCACCAAATTATACTTTAAAATATTTTTAGGTAAACAAAATTAATTTTTTTTTTTCAAAATGGTTTTTTAAAATTTAAAAAATAATTTTTTTTTCAAAATATATTTTTTTTTTAATTTTTTTTTTTAAATTTACTATTGAAAAAAAAATGTTTTGTTAAAAAAAAAATTTGGGTTAAAAAATATTTTTCTCGATTTTGACCCATTGTAGGTCCAAATTACCATAGCGTTATATAGATCGTTGCAATGGACTTTGAAATATCTATCATTAGATATCCATATTGTCTATATTTATGACTTAGTTATCCAGATATATATCAAAAATAGGCCAAAAATCGGGGTTGGCCCGGTATTTTCCTTATATGTCAGCCATTTGTGGGTCGATTTTAAATAGCAACCGAGCCGGAAGAATTCCCGATAAATTGATGTATGAATCAAGTTTGTATGTTATTTGGGGTCTTCAGAAAATTGATTTCAACAGACAGACTTAATCGACTCCGCTATCTATAAGGATCCAGAATATATATACTTTATAGGATCGGAAAATTATATTGTGGAAACTACTAAAATAAACTAAAATAATAATATTGAACTAAACAAAAATAATAACACTATCCATAATACAGTACTTTTAAAACACTTGATATCATGTTGGTACTATTTCGTTATATGTTTTGTACACATACTCTAAATACCATCACTGAGCCGCTATTAAACAATTGTATACACTTGCACTAAAGCTCTCTTAGCTCTTTAGTCATTTTCGCTGTGAGTTTGCTAGAGTGCGGTCGTGAAGTGACTAAACGCGGACGTTCAGTTAAAATAAAAAGTTGTTTTTACCGATTTTAATAAATAGAAAGAAGAAAAGAAATAACGTTTAAAAAATAAATAATTTTTGAATATGAAAAGAAGAAATTAAAAAATGAAATATCTAATACGAAAGCCAGAATAGAAAGTGCAAAAGAATATGAATAAAATATTGTAATAAATATTGGTGTTTAATAAAAAAAAAAATATACATATATGTAAAAGAAATAATATTTCATTATGTGAGAGTATTTTTGGTGTGAAAGAAAAAGAGTCAAAAGAAAAATTCGCAAATAAAAATCAAAAAAAAATTTAATTAAACGTGTGTGTTTGTTGGTGTTATTTTTTTTCATAATATTTTAAATAATTGAGAGCTAGTAAAGGAAGAAGTGTGGCAAGAGAAGTGCGAAAATCATAATACAAGTAATTTGTGTATGTGAGCTCCACTAATTAAAATCAATTAAATAAAAAATATTTAATAATATAATAAAAAGGAGAAGAAGAATATATACAAAATATGTGAATGAAATCAAGCAAAGAAATATTTGAGAAATCAATCAATAAATTGTAAATGAAATAATTTTGGTTTTATTGAAAAAAAACCTAATTTACGTAAAAATAAGCTTCATACGTGTGTTTGTTCAAAGTTTGCGAATATTAGAGAAGACAAAAAAAAATAATAAACAAAAACAACAATAATGTTTCGTTTGTGCTTTTGTGCGTAATATTGAGGTCATTCATCAAATATCATCAGAGTAGCAGAATAATACAAACAACAATTTGTACATCAACCACAACAACCATAAACAAATATATGTTCATATGTATAAACATACATAGAGATACAAGTGTAATTTCTAATACAATTTTACAAATGTTGTAATGTAATGTTGTCGTTTTTTTCTGCCGAGTTCCGTTATGTTTAGTTCAATTGTTGTTGGGTGATGTAAAACGAAATAAATACATAAATAAGAGAAGAAAACAACAAAAAATACATAGTGGAATTTTTGTTTCGGTATCACAAGAGAGTGAGCGAGTGAGTGTAAATAATTGTGCGTGCAAATAACAACAACTAAACAGCTGCTTTTGCCCTTAAACAAAACACAACAACAACGTGAGCCGCAACTAAAACTACGTAATCAAATTTTAATGTGAAATGAAAGGTGTTATTTTGATAAATTAAGCTGTAAATAAAATAGACGTTTATCTGAGAGTAAAACAAAACGAATTGAATTGAATCGTAAAAACAGGTGTAGAAAAGCAAATTAAATTAAAAAAAATTACTACCATACATAGGCACCCAAAGTAAATAAATATGTAAACAAAAATAAAGTGAGATAAAAAACACATGTGTATCAAAAAAATACAATAATTGTTTTATTAAACAAAATAACACTAACGAATTAATTAATTAATTATCTTTAAACAAATTTGTGTCAAACCTACCTACTTTGTATATACTATTATTTGTATCTTCATCTCTTATAACTACATATACTAAAATTCAAGGTGTGTATATTTTTTTTCTGTTGGTTTTTTGTTTTTTTATTTTATATAACGAACAAATTTATATATAAATGTTCTTGTACAATGTATATTTTTATAATTATTACTCCATTCACCTACTTTCGTATTTAATATTTTTCAAACTCCCCCTTCGCTTTCTTATCACTGAAGAAGAAAAAAGAAAACACACTAGCACTGAAAAAAAAAAAAAAACAAAATATAAAAATAAAAACTTAAAAAAGCAACAATACAAAGCAGGGATGAAAAAGTTGGTACATTTGTACTATTTTTGGTACAATTTTGAGAGTGCAACAATCTCTGTTTTAATGAATAAATATTTGTAGTTCATTTTAGTTAGTTTTTTTCGAAATATTCTTTATTAATTAAAAAGAAAAACTAATATAAAAATGTATCAACATTCAATAAAATTTACAAACCTAAATGGCTGTGATATTTTAAATTTTCAAACTAAAACAAATGCTTGGTCTCTTTTAATTTACAAGTTATACTGCTATAAAAGTCAGATTTTTACATGTGTCGGGCATGAAAACTACTTTGTTTGACCAAAGGCTTTTCAACATACCCTGGAGGTAAAAGTCTTTACTTCTTAGCCACACTAACACGAAGTCTGGTTTCATGTTAACTTATAGTTATAGGTACTATACAGTGGTGTAGAAACGTTTTTTTTTTTTTTGGAAATAATTCGGTATCTCAGGAACTATTGGAGATATTGTTACGAAATGTCACATTGTTGAAGCTGAGGTGTTTTTGAGTTTATTTGCATTTGTTCAGCTTTCTAGCGCTAATGGGGCCAGTGTGTGGCCCCTCAAATATGGTTAGTTCAGGTCTCAAATTTTTTAAAAAAGTAAATTTTTGATTCAAATGAGCTGAACTTTAAAATATAAATAGTCTTAAGAAGATCTATAAAAAATACATTTACATATGTAGGTTATCTCTATTAGTTGAAGAGATATTTAGGTTTATTGATTTATTTTTTTTTACTTTTGCTCGATCTTTTTAGGGTTTTTAGATATGACGGGCTAACGGATTGTCGAAATTTATTTCTGAAATATCAGCTATATCCGTATATGAATAACTTGCTAACAGTTATCTTGTCCCTATAAAAAGTTACACTCATCCAAATTTGGAACATGTAAAAAGGGCCGTATTTTTTACGTTTTTTCCTAAAAAAAATCCCTATAATTTTTCTATTGTAGAAACAATTTTAAATAAAATTTAATTTAAATATATTCAACATTTTTGTATTTACAAATATTTCATGATCGTTTTTTTAACAGTTTTTACTACAAAATATATAACAATCGTTTCAAAAGTCGGACAATGAAAATATGTGGTAAAAGCGTTTTGGTTTAAAATCTTGCCTGCATTCATTGTCATAACTCTGCGTATTGAGAGGTACTCTTTTACTATAGAACCACGTTGGGAGTGCTGTGTTGATAATAATAAGAAAATATGTTCTGATCGGAATGAAGCTTTTATAGAGCATGCTGTTTAAGGCATTATAAAGTCTGCAAGAGCACACTTTCATAAACAATTTACCAACAAATCTGTCTGAGATGTAGTCTTGTCTTGTTGTTTAGTGTACCCTGGTACGCTTAGGAGACTATCATGGTAGTTGATAACATGCGATTAACGTCGTCGTACGGTGTATACCAAATTATTGAATTTGAAGATAAGGACTTGAATGACGTTATTCAAAATTTGTAAAATAGAGCTAGAAATCTCAACAATATATATGTTACCCTAACAAAATCTTTCCATCTGGATCTGTTCATCGCGGTGTTTTATACTTCAATCCGTCTAGTTTCAATTTGTCTTCGCCATGAATGAAGCGGGTCGACCTCTTCTACGGCTGCCTTGAGGATTCCACTCGATAGCTGTTCTGGCAATATTCGTGGCCGGTTTTCATACGGTGTGACCAATTCAGTTCCATTTGTATTTCAATAGTTATGGGCGCTTGGTTCGTTTGATGCCTTCAACAAGGTTAAGGAAAATTTGGTTGACAGTACCTGGAAGCCCGTTACCTGAAGAAAATTTCATATAAAAATAAGGATCTAACGGCCGAATATCAGAAAAAATATTGATTATTGTCTATAATTGTTCAATTTCCAATTCCCTATAGAGAATTTATGGAAATATTTGTGCAGACATGCTGAGGTCGATGGTCGAGTCCAGAAGGTTATACAATATTGATTGTTGTATTAATAAGAGTCATTATTACAACTTGCCTTTAAGTTCGTAATAGAAAAAGGTAACTTTAAGTAAAAAGCATAGGCATGTTTTAATAATGTCCCTAAGACGATTAAGTATAAAGCAAACATTTATTATTGAATTGACAATGAATTATTGTATAATAATGGCCAACAAAGGGATCGACGGAAATGAAGAAATAATTCCTTTGCGTTGCTTCTAAAGATGTCTAGATAATCGTGATAGAATTTTGATGAAAGGTATTACAATTCCAATACCAAAGCAAATATTTGCCATTTTCTTCGAAAAAACTACTCATCCCCGCAACATGTTATAAGATCGAAGTAGGTCGTTCAATTTGTAATCGGTTATTTAGCTGTAAACAACACGAACGTCAACGAAGTTCATTCTAATTATTAAGCTTCAGACTTGACGAACAGAAAATAAAATGAAATTTCATCCGAATTCCAACATTTATATGCTATTTGTATTTTCACGATATTTATGAAGTATTTATTGTTTTTGCTTTATTACAAACACTGCTTCCCTGATATAATGAAATTTGCTTGTTTTTTTTTTTTTTTTAATTCAGACTATTAAATTTTAATTTGACTTTTCTACCAATGTCAACTGGTTTCATAAAAACTACTGTTAGACTATTAATCTTTCTTAGATGCAACGATTGTACGACAAGGACCCTTTGACTAACTTCCATATTGCTGTTTAGAAATGTGAAACATATTTTCTCTTTTTTATCATAATTCTGTTGTAAAGCTTTTAGAGATTCTTGTTCTGTACAATAATAGTTTTGAATTCTTTCTGTTGCAATTTAATTACGAAATATTTTAAAATTTGGGTTACAATCCCACTAATAATGCTAATATTATTATACAATGACTATTTGCCAAAACATTATTGTATCGAAAAACTATTAAAATAGTATGATATTCGAATATGATTTTTTATTGAAAAACTCTAGCTAATTTCTGGATCATTTCTATTTCGAGAAAATACAAAACATATCTATATCTCAATAAACTATGAAATATTTGGTCCGCCATAAAGCATGATACAGTAAACATCACAAAAGTACAATTATCTTATACCTATGTCTTATTAGTAAAATTAGTACTTTCCTCTTTGCATCGCTGATACAAATTCAATGTAAAGTTTTGTTACGCTCTTCTTTGCGTTAGCTCTCTTCTGACTCGTCGTCTCTCTTTTAATTTACTAAATACGAAATTGCACAACAAAAAATACTCTCTTATAAGAAACAATACAAAAAGAAAAACATTCTCTTCTCATACCATGCTCTCGCTATTAACTAAAAAACCGACACGAATTGCAATTGATTTTGTAAATAAATATAGAAAACATAAAAAAAAAAAGTTAAAAACTCAACAAGAAAACTTATGTAAATATTAAAAATTGTATTAATTTGTATCTTGTAAAAGAAACATGTAAATGTATTTAACATTAATAGCAACAATAAATCAAATAGGAATTTGTCAAGCCACAGAAAAGAAAAAACTGTGTCAAGTGTTTATAATAAGATTAACTATCTATCTTCTATTTATCCCAAATGCAATGCCACAAAAGAAGAAAAAAATATTTGTGGCATGAGTAGTGCGTGTGGTGTTTTTGTTCTTTTTAGATTCATTCATATTTTCTTTATTTTGAGTTCATTTACAAAACATGTTGGTTGTAATAGTTAGTGAGAGTTTCATGTTGTTTGTTTTGTTCCTACATGTGGTTGGTTGTTGTTTCAAATAACAATCATTGAATATTTATGGTAAAAATGTTTGTAATGAAAGAAAATAGCAACAACAACTATAAGCTGATTTCAATTCCGGTAGAAACAGTAGAACGAAGGTGTTCGTTCGTATGGCATAATTAATGGATTTATTTAGTGTATTAATTCAAGGGTATTTGTTAGGGAAGAAATATAGTGCTTGACTTTTATTCACCCCAATTAATTTTCAATTACTTATCAAAATTTGGCTATTATGCTTTGTTTGTAAATTATTGATTTGTAAGGGGCGATAAAGTCTTTTATTTTGAATTGAATTAAGAGCAATTCCTATAGGTATTATTTTGTGGATTATTTTGTCCACATTTTAAGAGTAGGTATAAAAATGTAGGCAAATTTTAGGTTAATTGAGGTAAATTGATTGTCAAATGATGAAATTCAAGAATTGATATGTCATCCTTTGACAAATATTTAGTAAAAACTTGGTAAATTTTAACCATGGAACGCTACACTCATGAACAACGAACTTTAGTTGTAAAAATCTACTATTAAAATGTTGAAAATTTAACAATATAACTTTGTAAAATTCGGGGAGCTTTTGCTCGTAATAAGGCTTTGATATTTTGTAGTCACAATTGGCTAATGTTGACATATTTTTATACCTTTCACCATGAGTGGCAAGGGTATATATAAGTTTGTCATTCCGTTTGTAATTTCTACATTTTTCATTTGCGCGCCCACACAGTGTATATATTCTGGATCGTTATATATAGTGAAGTCAATATAGCCATGTCCGTCTGTATGTTGAAATCAACTTACCGTAGCCCCCAAATAACTTACAAACATAATTGATACATCAATATATCGGGAATTCTCCCGGCTCGGTCGCTATTTATGAAAATCGAGAAAATCGGCCCTCAAATGGCTGAGATATAAGGAAAAAACCGGGACAACCTCGATTTTTGGCCTATTTTTTATCTATATCTGGATTACTAGTCATTAATATAGACAATAAGGATATCTAATGATAGATATTTCAAAGTCCATTGCAAGGCTATAGTAATTTGGACCTACAATGGGTCAAAATCGGGAAAATTATTTTTTTACCCGAATATTTTTTTTTTACCAAACATTTTTTTTTATATTTTTTTTTTCACTTATAAATTTAAAAAAAAAATTTTTTAAATTTTAAAAAAAATTTGGAAAAAACTTAAAAAAAAATTTGAAAAATTAAAAAAAAAAACAATTTCGAAAAAAAAAAAAATTGAAAACTATTTTGAAACATAAAAATTTTTAAATTTTGAAAAACAATTTGAAAAAAAAAAATTTTTTTTAAATTTTAAAAACCAATTTTGAAAAAAAAAATATTTAAAATTTTTATATTCAGGTATAATCTTACTTGTTTTATGTACTTTAGAATGATCGTAACATAGATTATATTATTTGTACGTGACTATGTGACTATTTATTGTATGTGACTATATACATATATCCTGGATCGTTATAGATAGCGGAGTCGATATTGACATATGCATCTGTCTGTTAAAATTAACTTTCCGAAGCATGATGGTATTGGTCCACAATCAAATTCTTTAGTTACGATTTCAAGCTTTTGATTTGATTTATTTCAATTACAATGATTTGAATAACAAAACTTTATAAAAGTTTAAAAAGGAATACAGTTTACAAAGTATAAGCGCTTCTGAGCAATATTGGAATTAGTTTTCTGAGAAAAATATAAAATAACTTTGCGTGGCTGTTTTTTATTTCAGATAGCAAACCAATCGAATAATTATGAGGTAAACTCAAAATTCCAAAAACACTTTTCTTCATAAATTCCGTTCTCATCAATATAAAATGAACAGTAGCAATATGGCAATTACCAACCTCCAATTACAATGAACATCATTGCACTCGTATAACTCTCTATTTAATATCCATCACATTAACTGCAACCAAATTCTAATTAAAATTTCAAACATACACCAGGAGTTAAACGAAAAACACATAATTCCTCATAAATCAAAGTAAATGGGAAATATCTGTGTAAATTCATATTTTTAATTAAAATGATTGTGTTTTAATAAAGGTAATCATGGCTTGATGACACTGACAGTGACGTTTTCATTTTAAATTAAAATCAAATACAATCAATAATAATATACAAACGACAACAACAGACCCTTTAAACAAAACAAAGCAACAAAAAAAAAACGTTCTACACAATACAAAGTACTTGAAATTGCCAACACGTAACTCCTCAACAACACATACACACAGATGTGGTGTATCTGAAAAAGAGAGTGAATCAAAAGGAGGCACATAGAATTGATTATGATTTCATATGTCAGGAATATTGAAGTGACTCAAGAAGATTGTTTTTTTTTTCTATCTTCACACACAATTTCTTTAGAAAACCAACAATGTTAATGCTACCAAACTAAAAAAATCGAAAAAAAGCAAAATTGTACTCAGATGATCTAATCAACACTTAAGGAGCATGAAACACACAAAAGCTTGTGAAGCAAAGCAAACATAAAAAACTTTCCACTTGTGTGTCCCTTTCAGTGTAAATAAGCTGAAATTCAATAACCCACGTACACAATTGTCACACCTTTAACAACAGCACAAAATTGTTTTTTAAAAACAAATCTCAAATAAAATAGAAATAGATAAAGAGGGATAAAAGAAAAGACACCAACCAATAAATTGATGAAGATAAAGACAACTTAGTGAACAAATCATTTACGATGAAAACAAAAAGAATTTGTGAGCTCCACCAAATGTGTTAGAAAAAAATTCCTTTTCAGCGACTACGTTTAACTGTTGACTTAGTCATTCAATAGTTGAGTTGTCTTATATTTGGGTATTTCCCAAAATTCAAGTATTCTCTACCTGCTTGATTTGTTTTTCTTTCCTTTGAAATTACTTCTTTTTTTTTTTGCAAATTCTCGTATGTTTAATTTTTTAGGTTCCTTTTATGTTTTTTTATGGCTCATAATCTTTTAAAGTTTATCGTTTATTTGACATCAAAAGCTTTCATAATTTTATTAATGACTCTTAATCAACATTAGTTTATTGTGAAGATTCCTTTGTTAGAGTTTTATTGAATGGTTATTATGTATGTGGTAAATATTGTTATTGATGTCTATCTATTATATTCTATTAAGGACTGAGATCGAAAAATTCTTAACACACGTTTTTCATTAAAACTTTTAACCCAAGTATTATTAGATTTTTTTTTGATCAAGTTACCTTTGTAAAGCATGTCAGTTATTATATTTAATGTCAATTATGGTTAAAATGAGTGACGAGAAAAAATTGTGTACTAAAATTATTAAATATTTTCAACAAAACCCAACTTGGTCCTACAAAAATTTGGCCAAACAATCAAAGGTCTGCTGTCAAACTGATTCCATTGTTATTAAACAGTATCGGGAGAACTTGTCCGGTCCTACAAAAATTTGGCCAAACAATCAAAGGTCTGCTGTCAAACTGATTCCATTGTTATTAAACAGTATCGGGAGAACTTGTCCGTTTATAGAAAACCTGGTTCAGGTAGAAGGAATGGTCCACATGATGTTTCTAATGCCAATAAATAGAAAGCATTTTCAAAAGAGAGCCCAACAATCCGGTTAGCTCAATACTCGGACTATTTGGTACGAAAAGATAAAGCCAGGTTTAAAAACATATAAGGTTCAAAAAGTTCCTGACGGGAACTCTGCTAAAAATTTAGAAGCCAAAGACAGAGCTCGGAAATTGAAGTCATATTTTATACAAAAATAAACCTGCTGCATAATGGATGACGAAACATACGTATGAAAAATTGTTCGCAGCTTCCGGGTCAATATTTGTATGCTGTTGATGCTCGAGGGAATGTTGTAGAAAAGTTTATGACCCAAAAGCAGAAAATTTTCCCAAAAAGTTCTTGGCATGGCAAGCAATATAAGCCAATCATTTGTTACAAAGGGCTCTATAAATACCGAAATTAACATCAAGGAATGTTTACAAAAGAGGATGTTACCATTCATAAGACTTCTAAATGTGTCCACTTATTTTTGGCCGGTTTTGGTATCCTGTCACTATGGTAAGCAAGGTCTTGAGTGGTAGAAGAACAATAATGTGTTATTTGTACTGCCTGAAGCTAACGCCAGTGGAGAGATATTGGGATCTTGTTAAAACATAATTGAAGAGCACAAAAAAGGTGTCCAAAAGTGTGGTAGATTTTAAATGGAGATGGAGGTTCATAAATTCATCACTATTGATTAGAACTATAAAAATATATATTTTTTTTTGTAAATTGTAATAATAATTTCAATCAAATAAAAAAATATCAAACCTGTAAGTTTAGTGGTTTAATTTTTATTAACATATATGTATGTTAAGCATTTTTCGATCTCAGTCCTAAGATTGGTGAACTATTTCATTAAAACTGTGTTTTTTTTTTTGTTGTTTTATGCTCATTTGTGTACTAAAAATGTATTGATGACTCAAAATGTTTGCAACATATTGCCAGCAACATTATTGTGCTGTAAATCTTTTACTTTTACTATATTTAACTTAAATCTGAGCTTAAATATTATTTTATTATTTAAGCACAGATTTTCTTTCAACATGTTGCAGCAACATGTTTTGAGTTTAAAATGTATACATTAGGATGGCCCCAAAAAATGCAGTGGATGCTGCCAACTAAAATAAAAGTTAAATTCATTCCATAATACTGTTTTAAAATTTTTGTCCTGGTGGGCAGGATCAAAACATAAAAAGAAAATTTTTTAAGATTTTTTTAAGATTTTAGCAAAGGAAACATACAATTTTGGTGAAAGGTCTTTAAAAGGAGCATTCGATATTGCATTTCAATGTTTCTTTCAAAGAGCTTTCACCAAAATTGTATGTTTCCTGTACGTCCAAAAATATTCAAATTTTTTGAGGTTTTTTTAAAAAAATATTTTTTTATTTTTTTTGATATATGATACCGATATTTCATATCTTTAAAATCATTTAAAAAGGACATCATAATTTAAAATGAAACCAAAAATTTTAATAAAATTTTTTCGTACAACATGACAGAACATGACATTCTACACTAGTTATGTTTGCAACATGTTGGCAGCAACATATTTGATCAATTAAAACATTTTGCAACATGTTGCCAAGAACAATACTTCAACTTATATTAAACATTATTAATTTCCTTATATCTTTCCAACATGTTTCAGCAACATGTGACTCTTCTTATAAACATGTTGCTAGCAATATTTTCTTTGCAGCATATTTGTATTCAGCATAATTTTTTCATATCCATGTCACAAATTAACGGTCTGTACATTTTTTACTTAAAATGTCAATTAATGCTTCTGTCTTTTAAAGTTTTGTAAAAAAGGTTTCTGCAACATGTTTTAAAACTGTTCTAAACATTTTCAGCCTCCTGGTATAAATATTGTTCTGATCCAACACAATGTTATGCCATAAAAAAGGATTTACTTTGGAGATTTTTATACTTTCAACATGTTGCTACAATATACATTGAAATCATCGCTATAAATTAACAATTATATACTTGTTCTTTCTTTTTGTTTTGAAACACATTCAGAAAATGCAACGACATGTTGCTAATAACTTTATTGTGTTCATAAATAAAAAATATATAGTTTTGCTTATTTTTTTATATACTCAACATGTTGCTGCAACATAGTTATAGGTTTCCTATAAATAAGCAGCTATAGAATTTACCATTGATACTGCTTCCTTCTTAAAATGTTCTTATTATGTATGTCTTATTTGTTTTGCACATTTTTTTATATTATGTATCAACATATTGTTGCAACATAGTATTTAGGTTTCCTTCCTATAACTAAGCAACAATACAATTTACCATTGATATCGCTTCATTCCTAAAATGTTCTATTTATGTTTATATTTGTTTTCATAGTTATTGGCAACATGTTGCTGCAACATTTCTTTATATATACATAATAATTGTAATTTTTTTACATATCGAATAAACCTTTTTAAATATAAGCACACGATGAATATATATATTATCGGTGTAAAAAATATTACAACTTTTTTGCAGCAACATGTTGATAGTAACCTTGATTTAATACTGTTCAGATATTTTTTATTTTTACTCAATTTAATTAAAAATGTTTCTTTTTTACTTTCTTTTTAGACTAATTTGTTAACAACTTTAACAAAATAAATTCAGTCCCAAAATATAAAAACTAAAACACAATGGCTGCTACTAGTGCTGGTCATTTACAGCCACAACAACAGCATCAGCCTACACAACAGCAGCAACAAAAAATGAATACCGCTTCTACTGCAATGAATAACAATATGGCTAGAAATTCGCCACAGCAGCAGCAGCAACAACAACAGCAGCCACAAATACATAATTTGCAGCAACAGCAACATTTAATGCAGCAATATGCATTAAAGCAGCAACAGCAGCATAACTACAATATGCAACAGCATATGCATCAACAGCAAATGATGCAGCAGCAGCAACAACAACAAATGCATCAACAGCAAATACAGCAGCAACAACAAATGCATTTAAAAATGCAACAACAGCAAATGTTTCAAAATCAACACTCTCAAGATGCTGCTACAAATATGATGCCTTGTCAAAACTATATGACACCCATGCCACAAACGCAAAATAAATTTGCTGGCAGCAGCTCGTATAACAATAATACAGCAGCACAAATGCCGCCGCAGCATTATCAAAATCAATTTTCCAACACTCAAAGAGGAGCTATGCAACAGAATGGAAATTTACCAGCTGGCTTGGTAAATGGTAATAGCAGCAACAGCAGCAGCAATAATATTAATAGTCGAGCAAATTGTATACCACCCAATGTGGTAGCTCCTTCGGCAAATCAAAATATATATCCACATCAAAGTAATAACAATAATGGCAACATGATGCAGCAACATAATCATAATGCCAGCAATAACAATAATATGTTAAGCCAACAACATCAATCCTCTACACATTATAACCAACAGCAACAAACTCAAAAGTTGCAACAAATACATAACCAAGCTGAATTGAAAAATGTCAGCCACATTAATGCTCGACAGCAATTGCAAACAATGCATGCAAATACTAAGCAACATGTTGCTAATAATAACGATATTAACAATTGTAATACCAATTGTAATGCTAATTGCAATACAAATGTAGCCAGTAATCATTTCAATACAAATGGATTAAACTCAAACTCAAATTCAAATGGAAATGGATTAAATTTAAACAGCAATAGCAGCAACATGAACAACAATCACAATCATACAATGTTAGCGGCAGTTAAAGCAAATATACCACCCGGTTGGCGTCGTCTTACCAACAATAACAATGAAATAGTTTATATAAGGTAAGTTAATTTATTTTTTAAATACATACATAGATTTTCCAACTTTTTCTATTGACCTTTTTTTTATAACAAATAACATATTTTGTTTGCTTGTATTAATGGTTGGTTGGTTGGTTACCTTAGGATTTAAGCTCTCAAAATCTGCTTAGGTATTTTATTTATTTAACTACAATTCAAGTTATAATAGGATTGGATTGTTTATCTAGGTGTGATGGGGGTGGGGAAAGAAAAGTAAGGTGAAAAAGGAAAACTTATGTATTAAACTAAGTAACTTGTAAGTAGATGAAGTGATCAGTCATTCGGATGACTTAATGCTTGGGAAAATAATGTACATATTTAGTTAATATGAGCATTAGTAGTGTTAGAAATACATAATACATACAGTGAGAGACAATACAATGTATACGTTTCAGTTTTCAAAAACATGACATTGTACCTTTTTTGGCGGTGGCAATATTATGATGTTGGGCTGTTTTTCAGGGCAATTTATTGGTTCAGTTCAGATGATGAAAGATACTATGACTGGAATTGGATACAAATCCATTTTAAACAATGTTATGATTCCATACCCTAGGGAAAATATGCCCCTAATTTGCAGATTTCAGCACGACAATGACCCTAAACACACCTCTGGGGTAGTAACTTAATGGTTATAATCCAATGAGTTACGTATTTTGAAGTGGGTTGTCCAACCGCCAGATCTCAATCCTATAGAGAACCTAAGGACTGAGATCGAAAAATTTTTAACATACATATATGTTAATAAAAATGAAATCACTAAACTTACAGTTCTGAATCTTTTTTTATTTGATTCAAATTATTGTTACAATTTACAAAAAAAAAAAAAAAAATATTTTAATAGTTCTAATCACCAATGATGAAATTTTGAACCTTTTTCGAAAACCCTTCCATTATGGTTTTTATAGTGCTTTATGTCACTTTGTTCGAACAGGTTGTCCATCTGCGTTTAAAATCTACCACACTTTTGGACACCTTTTTTGTGCTCTTCAATTCTCTTTTAACAAGAGCCCAATATCTCTCCACTGAACTCAGCTCCAGGCAGTTTGGGGGAATTGCCTCTCTTGGTACAAATACCACATTATTGTTCTTTTACCACTCAAGACATTTCTTATTATAGTGACAGGAAGCCAAATCAGGCCAAAAATAAATGGACACATTAAGAAGACTTATGAATGGAAACATTCTTTTTTGTAAACATTCCTTGATGTAAATTTCGGTATTTATAGAGCCCTTTATAACAAATGTTTGGTTTTTTTGCCGCAACTGCATATTGCTTGCCATATCAAGAACTTTTTGGGAAACTTTGTCTGCTTTTAGGTCCTAAACTTTTCATCGTACATTTCGTCATCCATTATGCAGCAGGTATAATTTTTGTATAAAATTTGACTTCAATTTCCGTGCTCTGTTTTTGGCCTCTAAATTTTTAGCAGAGTTCCTGTCAGGAACTTTTAGAGCCTTGTATGCTTTTAAACCTTCATTGGCTTTAACTTTTCCTACCAAATAGTTCGAGTACTGACCTAACCGGGCTGCTTTCCTACCGGAGGTTTTGGGAGCTCTTTTGAAAATGCTTTCTATTTGTTTGGCTTTAGAAACATCATGTGGTCCATTCCTTCTACCTGAACCAGGTTTAATATCAACGGACAAGTTCTCCCGGTACTGTTTAATAACATTGAAAAAAGTTTGATAGCAGACCTTTGATTGTTTGGCCAAGTTGGACCAAGTTTTAGTACGCACTTTTTTCTGGTCACTCATTTTAATCAGATTAATAACAAATGAACATAATAAGAATTGACATGCTTTACAAAGGTAACTTGATAAAAAAAAAAATCAAATAATACTTGGATTAAAAGTTTTAATGAAAAACGTGTGTTAAGAATTTTACGATCTCAGTCGTTAAAGACTCACAATTATACTTTGAATGAAGCTTTATCAGATGCAATTAAAAGGGAATGGCCAAAATTTCAAATGATACGATTGATTATTAAATGGGTTCAATTCACTGTCGCTGTGCAGCAGTAATAAAAACCAAGACATATCCAACAAAATACTGAGTCACTAAAAAGTGCAGACATTTTTTGTAAAAATTAAACCTAAGTTTTGAAACATTTTTATAATATAAATTTATTCAAAGTATTGGCCATTGTTAGCTACGAACTTGTCCCATTGTTCTGACAACATATGTATTCCGAGCCAAAAGAAATGCTCTTCTTTTGAGGCCAAGAACGAATCAAGCCAACATTGGATACTCTGTTCCAAAGTGAAGCGTATTCCAGACAGATAGAGGTATGCACTGTAAGGCGGGTGATGCAAAACTTCCCAACCACTTCTTTCTAAATTGTTTTGAACAGGTATTGCAACATGTGGCCTAGCGTTATCATGATGGAATATTACAGTTTCATGACTGGCCGCATATTCTGGGCATTTTTCGGTCAATGCTCGCTTCAAACGAATATGTTGCGTTCGGTACAGGTTCCTTGTGATGGTCTGGCCAGATTTCAGCAGCTCATAATAGTTAGGATCCTTTGGCCACACCAAATACAGAGCATTGCCTTATCGCCTTAGATATTTGGCTTTGGTGTCGATTCGACTGAGTGAGCGGGTTTCACATACGATCTCTTACACTTCGGGTTATCGTAATGGATCCATTTTTCATTGCAAATAATGATTCTGTGCAAAACTTATTTTATTTTATAGCGTTCAAGCAGCATTTCAGACATACAAAATCGTATTTCAAGGTCTCTCAGCTTTAATTCGTATGGTGCTTGCAAAAGTTTTGAAATTGTTGGCTGAGTAGATCCCAATGATTTTGCAAGGTCTTGTTAAAATTTCACAGCAATCTTCATGGAGTAATGTCTCCAATTCTTGGTCTTTTTTGGCTGTCCTGGGCGATCTTTGTCTTCCGTGTCAAAATCACAACTTCTAAACCGCACAAACCATCTCTCTCACGTTGTAACCGTGAAACACATTCACCATTAGCTTCGTTCGGTGTGCTAGAGCGCCACTTTTTTCAAATTAAAGAAGTAAAGCAAAACTTCCCGCATATGACGCTTTGTTGGCAAAAATTTCGACATTTTCGAAGCAAAAAAACTATGTTGTTTACACTATATTGTTCAATAACTAAGTTTGCTTTTACACGGGGCAAGTTTTCTTGGCGCAAGTCTGAGTTTATAGGAGAGGGAGGCATGAAGAAAAAAGGGGGTACACACTTTTCTAAGTTTCATTACGCCGTCTATTAGATTTTGACATACAAAATTGAACACAGACTTGCTGTGTGTAATCAGACTAGTAAGTTTAAAATAAACTTGCTGCGTGTAAAAGCAGACTAAGTAAGAATTAATGAAAAATATGTTCCCTTCCAAATGACATATAAGTTATTAAAAACAAAAACCGCGTTCAAAACCTGCGTCATCTATTGTAAATCCCGTATTTTTAAGTTATACACCCAATAAATTAATTATGCTCTTATTTATTTTAATGAAATACTAAAAAAATACGAATTTATTAAGGATTTTTTTTTTGTATTGTGAGCTATTAATTGAGTTTTTGGAAAAGTTTTCATTGTATTGTCGAAACAGGGATTACAAATAAAAACATATTTAAATGATGCCAGCAACTTTATCATTTACAATTTAATCTTTATGTAAATAGGTTTTCTTTCTTGTTATTAAAACATCAACTTATCAATTAATCCACTTAACTAAATTCAAATTATTTGTTTATTAAACATAAACAACAATGGTTAATAATAATAACAATACAACAAGAAATTACAATAATTCCTTTGAATTATTCTTAACAAAGCCTTCATCCCCTCAAAAAGAAAAAGAAAAAAAGAAGAAAAATGAAAAACTACTTTCTTATTATGGTTAACAAAATTGTTGAAAAGCTAAATAAAACTTATTTTGGTTTTCATTTCCGTTTAAAGCGAATAAAGGCAAAGAATCCAAAAGGTTTCCGGGTATGAGTTAATGTTTAAAGTTCAACAAAACCATATACAAACTGCGTCACTCACAATCCCTGCTCTACAAAAAAAAAAAACCAGGATAATATTTGATGAAACCATAAAAATTGTATAACTATGCGTAGCATACTGGTTTAACCATTTTTTATTTTTATATTCCTTTATCCTTGAAAGGATATTATTACTGTTTTTTTTTTATTGTTACAAAATTTATTTTGGGGTTGTTGTTATATAGCTTTTTTTTTTAAAGTGGTATTACTCAGTCTGTTTTTCCTTGGGGTTAGTGTTGTTTTGTATACCTCATTTTTTATGTTTTGGTTTAAAATTCAAATTCTTTTTCCTTGGCCTGAAGTGTTGTTTTAGTTCCTTATTTTTTATTTCTTTATTTGTTAATAAGCTTTAGGTTTATTTGCAATATTTTTCTTTCCAAATTATTTTTGCATATTTTTTTTTCTCTGTTTTCTTCATTTATTTATTTATTTCCTTGATTTTATTCACATAAAATTAGGTTAATTTTCATGGTTAATATAATGCCACTTTAAATGTCAATAGCAATTTTATTAGCATAATGTTTGGGAGTTTTACTTTTAGTTTTTCTTTTAGATACACAACTTGTTGAAAGTAAGTATATTGAATGAATTGCTTGTGGGGGGGGGGGGGGGAATATTTCTTTGTTGATTTATTAGCATAATTTTTGGGTTGATTACTTGCTTACCTTTGCCTTTATTAATGTTTAATGTATATCTGTAAAAGTATTTGTCCTTTTTCAATCAAGTGTAAAAAAAAAAATTAAAAAAAGAAGTTGTAAATTCGTTTTCATAATTCTTTTGATTCTTAAAGTAGGAGTTGTGATTATGTGTTATAGGGTGAGTCGAGTTTTTGACAACCATAGGTCTAAAATGGATTTCGATCTTGCCCTAATTTTGAAATATGTTTTTTTTATTGCATCCATGCATTGGGTTTAGTCAAGATTTTATTTAAATGGAGGGTCTTCACTACAGACTTTCCTGACACATACGCACTCATTTGTCCATATTTTCCATGACCATTTTGCATAAATTTCGTTGATTTATCGCTGAATATTCTCCTTCAATACACAGGTGGTTGTGGGCTTGCTGCCATAGACCATATACATCAAATAACCACATAAAAAGAAGTCAAAAGGGGTCCAATTCTGATCACCGTAACGACAGAGTACTCGATCAAGCATGTATAGCATGTGACACTGTTCTTCGGAAACCCAACGAACATCATCCAATATAGGCAATCTGAACTCTGTTATCATGTCGAGATATCGAATACCAGTAATAGTTACTGCTTGATAAGTCGTATTATCAATGAATTATTGTCCAATAATGCCTCCAATCAAAAAAACACACCAATCAGTGACACCTTGTGGATGCATTTGTTTTTCAACAAATACATGTTGGAATAAGGCAACTTTGACGACATCGCACCAATCCGAGGCCGCCCAACATTCAATATTTTTCAAATATTGTTCTGCATCAACTCTTGACTGTCATTACACACTAAACACCCTGCAGTTAAGCAAGTAGTCAATGTATCCCTTATAGACAGTAATCGTCACAATTGTCTTTCCACTTGGCTGACTCCAATTTATATATTTTGGTCATTTGACATGTATGTGCGCTTTGTTGTGCAGAGAGAAGACAATTGGTTACTTTATACATCCCAGGTAATCTATCGTGAAGACAATTTTCACTTAAGTGTCTCTAAGTTATCTGGAGTGTAGACACTTTAAACGTTTTGTGTGATATTTCGTTCAAACTGGTTTTATACAAATTGTATAGATATAATTCTCATACAGTTAATTTTTATTTTTGCTTAAGTATACTGATATCTCATGTAACATGCATGAAGTCAAAAGTCACTTAAGTGTCTCTTAGTATCCTAGTTATTTTACACACAAGAAGCAATCCATTGGAGAGTTGTCGAAGAAAGGTTTGTTTACTAGCTTTTTACCTGACTATATAAGGTAAATTTGCACCCGTACATGTTAAAATAACTAGTTTTGTAGCTGATCAAGTTACCAGTTAGGTAGCTAGTAAAGTAACTGACGCTATTTGAACAGTATGTGAATCCAATGCGTTGACTACTTTGGACCAGCTATTAGACACTCTCATTGAAGACAGTTACACGTTGTGGATGTATTTGTTTTTCGAAAAACACGTGTTAGTTCTCTGAACCCCAAATGAGACAACTTTGGCGACTAAAACAGCCATTAAGTGAAAATGTGCTTCATTGCTCGAAACTGAAGCAGAACAACTTTTAATATTGTTCAACATTGAGAATCGTTGTTATTGTATCGTGTAATGTTCTGCATCAACTCTCAGTTCTCAAACTTTTTTCGCAATACTTCACTGTACAAATGGCGTCAAATTCACTACTGTCCAATGAACCTTCGTTTGTGGATCAATTTAACGAACAAGCTTGATTCGTTGAACGAAAGCTGTAAAATTCTAAAACTATTCTTACAATTTACGATATTTTTAAAGTAAAACAGAACTTTTCTTTGAAAGCAAGCAAAGAATGAAATATATCTTAAGGATGGGAGAGCCTATTAATCATTTGATGATTATCCCCAATTATTGAAGAAATTATTAATAAAAGTTCGGTGACTTAAGTTGTTATAGATGAGAAAGATAAGTGCTGCGCAAACTGATAAATGTTCTAGAGCAAGATACATATTGGTACGTTTTTACCTTTTAAAAACGGGGAGTTTATTTCCTTTAAATATACCTGATACTTTTGATTGTAAATAAAAAGCAGTAACAACTCTTTATTTATTCAAATGTACAACAACAACAGTCTCAGTGTCTATTTACGCGTTTATCAATTCGCAGAAATGCACACACACTTTATAATGTACAAACCAAGGCGAATTCATACAAGGTGGTGACAGTTCTAAAAAACCAACAATTGGTCTTAACAAATGTCAAAAAACAAAAATAAAAAATTAAACATATATGTATTACAACTTAATATAGTGTAGATACTTGAATAGTGAGGGCTTAACTTATTTATGTAAAAAATATGTAGATACTTAAATATAAAAACAAGCTTTGACATCTGTTAGAAGCAAAAAACGAAAAAAAGTAATTAGCTGTTTGACTGACTCCACCTTGTATAAATTCGCCTTGGTACAAACTTAAATGTGCAAGACAGTTGATGTTAACTCTAACAGCGCCTCTGTCACTATTTATACACACGCCATCGTTCGTGAATCTTCTATAATGCACTTAACGGACAAACTAGTATGTTCGATTTCTAGAGCTTTCGATGTCAATGTTAGCAGCTTAAACATTTAAGCTGTTAACATTGACATGCTATCAACATTGTTGATAAGTAGAAGCTTCTACTGATGGACGTGTTTATAAACATTATGAAGCATGCAGGCAGTCGTTAATTCAAATCGCTATTGAAAATTCGTAACAATATGTATAATATTGTTATACATCGATTTGTAGCTGAATCGTGATTCTATTGCAATATTTCGGAGACCAAAGAAAATATTAAATAAATTGACAGGGAATGTCATGACAGGTTTGTTGGTCATGACCAACTGGTTGCAACCAGATACGTTCATAATGAGTTTTCTTAAATATTTAATGGAAACTTTCACTAATTATCAAGCAACTATCAATTGACCACTATCAACTTCATGTGACAACTTCGAGGGAGTATTTTGCTATGTTTAACTATAAAATACGAGAGGACAAGTTTAAACAGTGAAGTTTCTTATGCATTTCGGCGCCAGAGAAGAAAATAGTCGTCGTTGGCTAAACAGATCATTGCGAACGTTTTTTGAGCCAAATCGGACATTATTCATACTCCGTACATATATTTAGACATCTAGTTCCTACTGGTTCTAAGTAATAGTAACAATACATTTAATATTGTTCCAGGATTGTTGTATCTTTGTTGGCTTCTTTGTTTGTTAGCGGGTCTGCCAGTTCGTCTTGAGTCTAGAGTATTACAATCGATTAATCGTCAAAAGGCTTCCTCATCCTCTGACCCAGCCAATTAAATTTACGTTGTTTAATTACCATTTCAAGTGCGCTCATGATGGAAATGTTCTAAAGTTCTCGTTTAGAATATTTGATTGCTTGGGCGAAGGCTTCGATTTATGTAATCTAAATTGCATGTCTTCGGTATAGTGCACTTACCAGCCTAGATTTTTAACTGGTATTAAGAGAGAGTATGTTGTTCTGATATTGTTCTGCTTAGTTATGAATATCACGATTCGTGTCTCTACTTGTTGATGTTAAGCTTCCCAGATAGCAGAAGCTTTATAGGTATCCAATTGGTTGCCCCTATAGCTGGAAGTTGGTGGTTGAGTTGTCTCTCATTGACTTTGTCTTGCTGATGTTGACATTTTAGCATTACCACTACATTTTTGTCATTCTGTAAAATCTACTTATTATGACACACCAGAGATCAATCTAATGGTAATTTAAAAATTGTAATTTGTCACTTCTTGTACCACCGATAGCTAATTTTAAAAATGTTTAATACCTTTTTTTGGCTCAAAACAATTGAAACCAAACTATATAAAATATTAAACAGTAATCAATTCAGAGAAGTTATAAACATGTCTTCATAAAAATATGTACTAATTTAAGAACACATACCAAGATAAGAACTCCACAAATTTCCCTGATTGGCAGCATGCTGCAAAAGCAACAAGACTTCAATCAATTTGCGGTGACAACATGATAATCAAACACTTTTAACATTTGATCACACACACGCACTCACTCACTCACCCCTACTTGTGGCTGAACAGCCACATATCTCTCTGAATGAGTATGACCTAATTTGAAATTAATTGTGTAATTAAATGCCAACATTAACTAAGTACATTTAGACAAAGTACAAACAACAGTAAGTCATAAATTATATTTTCTTTTCAGTTTTATGAGCTCTTAACAGCAAAACGGACGCATTAAAATAAACTTAAAACGACTAAGACGGGGGGAAAAATAAATTACCAACAGCATAATAATTTAATGGTAAAAATAAATATAAACAGAAATACAAAAAAAAAAAGATTAAAAACACATAAAAAAAAACCTAAAACAAATAATACAATATAAAAAATAAACTTGTACAACATGACTTTGCGCTTGCGCTTTATTTGAACAGCAACAACGGCAGCAAAGCAAAAAAAAACACTCCATTGAATTTAAAACTGTCAGAGAGACGGACAGATATACATACAATAAAGCGGTAACAAGTAAATAAAATAAACCAACTGTTTATAAATATTATTGTCATTTACTCTAATGTAACGAGAGCGGAATGAAAAGTCCTTTTGTTTTTTTTGTTTCAAAAGTTTTTTTAAACCTTCCTTAAGTTTGTTTAATCCAAGGCGTAAAGGGTCTTTCATTAAGCTCTTCCTATCTTTATATTTAAATAAAACAAAGCCATCGAAATGTTTTATTCATTGGAATGGCTTATCGATGCCATGCGGCTTCGCTGTATGGCGTATATCCGAAATGTGCCATTCTCCATGACTCTGGCACATAAATCATAATGATTTTGATCGATGGCAAGGGTTACATTGACTTTGAGGGCAGCTGTGGTTTGTGGCTTATTTACATAGACCTGCGACTTAAGAAAAACCCACAAGAAAAAGTCTAACGGGGTCAAATTAACATCATCTCCACGTGAGATGACCATGTCCTCAAATTGTCCACATAATCCAATTCAGGCCAAAAGAATTTGGTAATCATTAAACTATAGCGATCGCCGTTTACCGTGATGGCCTAACCAACGTCGTTCTCTGAATTGCATCCATTAAGTGTATTTACGAATAATTAGTCTTAGCCGAAGCATTTATCTCGTCGAATCCTCTATTAGAAGCTTCGCCCATTAACAAAGATATTCCAAAGATCCAAGACAGCTCTGTGGTAAAGATTTCAAAGGAAGCAGATCTCTGAAGAACCTGGACAGACTAAGCATACTCCGGATGGAAACAAAAACTGCATCACAAGGTGCCTGCAGTAGCCTAGATGGTCACAATTGATTATTTTTTTAAATAAGGACTTTATGAAGGGCTGCTGTCAATCTGCTTTCAAATTTCAAGAATGAAATTCTCGGTTTTGAACCAGTACTTCAAAATCCTCTTGTTCAAATAAAAGGCAAACAAATTTATCTAATTGCTAGATTTTGGCTTAGAGACTACTTGTTGTTTCTAAACTTGAAAGGACGGTTCCAACGAAAGGAAGTTTCCGTCGATGATTAAGTCATATCAGAAAAGGATGGGTATTTAAAAGGGTTTCCAAGATTATCAACAAATTATAGGGTGCATAACTGAAACAAAGTTTTTCTTTAACAGATGCCTTTTGTTAAAAAAAACTAACGGCATCTCAAGAGAACTTTTCAGATTTCTCTCTTCTCCCAAAGAAGTACAAACAGATAATTTTTTCAGTATTTTGTCAACATTAAGCAGATGTTTAGCAACAAACAGTAAGTAGCATGAGTATCAACATCAACTCAATATTTAATACTATTGTTGTATTCATATCAAAGACAACGTCAAACGACATTAAATGATTTAAAACCAACAAAACAAATAAATAAATAAACAGAGCATTTAATACAACAATTTATTCATTTATATTTATCTTGTTAAATAAGAAAAAAAAACGACATAAACATTTAGAACGACTACCATTATGTTGTTTGAAGTATTACGAAATTTATGCAACAATAACTGTTTATACAACATCAAAGTGTTGCAAAGAGGAGTTTTTATTTTTTATTTTTAATTTTGCTGTAATGAGCCTCAAGTTAAAGCGGCTTGTGTTTGTCTGTCTGTCGGTTGGTCGTTCTGCCTAGTTGTCTGTTTGTGTAACTCTTTATGTATTTAATAATGCCAGTACAACGGCTACAGTTTGTAATTACAGTCAATATCAGTGAAATATCAAATGTCTAAAACAACACTTAAATAAATATTTACATTATGCAGCAGTTACTTACCGTACAATTGTTGTATAAATACATAAATGGAGACAGACCCAAATGGAAATGTTAAGACTTAAGATGATTATAGAGAGGTGATGCTTTAGATGGGAATTATCAGGTTGTGACCTTTTGAGTAGTACTCTGTGACATTTGGACTTGGTTTTATTGAGGCCTATTGTATCTACTACAGCATTAAATCCACATGTTTCTTAATTTTCATAGAATTTCTTAAAGCAAACAATATGCATTAACTGGTAGGGGAAGACTGAATCACATCTTTATTTCTTCTATCCCAATCTTTTAAAAATCTGATTGAACTCTTTTTCTCCTTGTATGAGAAACAATTAGTGAAATGTCAAGAAAATTTATACCGACAATACTTTCAATACAGACTGACAAACTAGAGAGTTTAATCTCTTAACATTTCAGCTAAATTTTGACAAGTCTGTTTTTCTTTTTTTTATAAATGCATGTGAAAAAGGCAACAGAGACATGAACTTCCAACCTAGTTGAGTAAAACAACATACGATAATATTGTTTTGTATTCATTTGACCAAATTTATGAGAATGTAAAAGGCTAACATCAGTTTCTTTTTTTTTTTTTATAAAAACAGAAAAATATCTGCATGGACTCTGTTCTAAAACTTTCCCACTGGCCGTTAATTTTTTTTAATGCCATTTAATATTTAATTATAATTTATGTTTCTTTGTTGTATTAAAGTTTTGGTAGACCCCAAGTTTTTATTAAATTTATTGGTATATTGTACATTGTTTGTAAGTAAACAAAAAAAAAATAAATCCTAACATGCAAAATACATTTTTCAATTAACAACTTTGGGGTTGATAAAATCAAACGTATTTATTATCTTGAGGCCATTTACATTTATTTAAATCTTTTAGATAAATAAAAATTTACAAAGTCAATAAATTTGTAGTTAAATTTTGTGGTTACTTTGAAATATTAAAGCTTTTTAATATTTCAAAGTCACCAAAACTTATGGTGAATGTGTTCCATTGGTTTCAACGTGAGAGAGATGGATTGTGCGGTAGGAAAATGCTGTTATAATACTCGTATTCATGTCAATATCTTCTAATTTGTTTTACAAAAATATTCCCCTTTAAAATTTAACAAATATTTCCTAGCAACAAATTAATAGCTACTACTTAAAATATTGTTAATAACAGAGATGTGATCTCAACATATAAAAGTCCATAAAACAAATAACAACAATAATTATTTTACTCTCAGACATTATTTAATTTGTTTGACATTTAACATAAACCATATTTTTTAGGTATAGCACAAAAAATAAACAAAAGAAAAACAACTTTAATCATAAAAATCTAATTAATTACAATCGCACACAATAACGGTAACAACAACAACAACATGTACAACAATGTAATTTACATTAACAACCAGCGACAAAATCAACAACAACAAAACGACAACAATATAATGTTTAAAACAGTAAAATAAATTTAACAAAACAACAACTTCTGGCAACATTAATTTAAACATTTATTTGAAAACCAAAAAAAAAGAAAAATAAACTCATACACACACCACTGCTCGCTCGTACTTGCGGATAAACAAACAAACAAACAACAGTAAAAACAACGTCCTTGACTGAGTAACTGTGTATGTTGTAACGGAATGTGTTATTTCAAGCCAAAGAGAAAAACAGAACCTCTCAGAGTTTGTATTTATGTATCGATGTTTGTGTGTTTTGTTTATTTGTGTGTGTTTATTTTTGTTTACATAAAATCCAGCGGAACAAAATTCTAGGGCTATAGTTTGTAGGCCTTCTAAAAGACATATTTAAACATTCTAAAATATGCGATACTAATTCCAATCTGCCTTCTCGCAGAAGGACTTTGCTTCTCCTGCTAAAAAGTGTCATACACATTCAAAATCGCATTGCAAAATTTAATCTAACCAACCTTCAAACATTATTGGTTGTCTCTTTAGCGGAAATCACTGTTCATTGGAAACTAGAGTTTCCAATTCGGTTTTAATCGAAACCGAAACCGCGGTTTTTCAAGGCCTAAAACCGAAACCGAAACCGACAATTATTCTTCGGTTTTTACTCTTAATCTATTTTCAGTAGAAAAATTCAAAATTTAGAAATGAGAAATTTTTTCATCCAATGAGATTCATCCAATATCTCTAAAAACAGATCGGTAAAAATATCTTAAGATTTCTTTAAAGTTTTTAAATTGTATTACAATAATTTCTTCAGAAGATGTAGCAGGCTACCTTTCGCAGGCTAGGCAAGGAAACCTGTTAATAAAGAATGACACAAACTCATATAAAAATATTGATCTACGAGTATTGCCTGACAATTAAACTTCAAGTGACTGTTTATTTATTTAATTTAAAAAAATGCAACATTTTTGTAACAAAGACTTAGTTATTTTCAAATATCCGATAACAGTATGGAGTACAAGCTGGCCCGGTGAGCTGCGCCACCCCAATTGGAAGAAAGAAATAGTACTTTAAGTCTCCCTTTGTGAATTAATACTAATTCCAGGATATCATGTCTATAGTTTTATGTTTATTGATTCATTGTAATGTGGATTCTAGCTCATACGAAACCCACATTTCGTATTCCCACTCAACATCAAGATTCTGTGTTTATTATTATAGAAAATGCCTTTGGTGAATTTTAACTCATTCAGAATCATGTGTGCCTAGTATTTAATTCTTAGATTTTTTATTATTAAATAGTCAAAAAGTATTATTAGTTGGAAAAAAGAACCTGTTAGTCCCTTTTATAGATTCTAACTCGGTCAGGATCATATGTGTTTAATTTTCTGCTTATAGGTTCATTGTTATAGAAATTTCAAAAAATACCATTTGAAGAACGAAAAAGTACTAATAGTTTTTGTTACCTCAATGTCATATAGATGGCTTAATGACTTTCTTTCTTTACTCAAAAGCATATCACCCAACATATAAGTAAAATATTTTAATATAATAAAAAGTACTATTAGAAGAATAAGTACCAATTTTCCAGACAAGTTTGAAATCAAAGTAATTTTCTGATTCTATGTTCAATATTATATAAAAATTCAAAAAGTACCATTTTGAAGAACGAAAAAGTAATCCTTAGTTTGGTATTATAATACCATTGAGCCCCTATTCTTGATTATTTCTTTACTGAAAAGCATATTTAGCCAACTTTAATGTATATAAGCTAACTAATTTAATATATTAAAAGAGTACAATTAAAATTAATTTTCCGTTATACTCTTGAACACCTCTCAAGTTTGAATTTTAAATTTGTATACTTAATATTTAACAAATTATCACAAAACCGAAAAAAACCGAAACCGATTGGTTTTCAATTTTTTAAAAACCGAAACCGCGGTTTTGAAATTCTTCGGTTTTTTGGAAACTCTATTGGAAACTACCTCTGCAAACCTTGCATATGTTGCAAATGCTATATTTTGTTATTGTGTTACTTCAAAATTTAGCGCGTATGCTAGATTTGCAACATATGCAAGGTTTGCAGGGGTAGTTTCCAACGAACAGTGATTTCCTCTATTATAAAAAATAGTATTCATTATAAACCGTTACATGAAACAAGAAGAAGATACAAAATCTTTTAAAAAATTCAGTTGTTTATAATATTTTATATTTTATTGTATATTAAACTACACACCTGATTTTTATACCCTTCACCTGAGGTGAGGTGATTGATACATACATCTATATATCGGTAATTCTTCCTATTTAAAATCGAGAAAATCGGGCCACAAATGGCTGAGATATAAGGAAAAAACCGGACCAACCTCTATTTTTGATCTATATCTGGATTACTAAGTCATTAATATAGACAATATGGTTATCTAATGATAGATATTTCAAAGTCCATTGCAACGATCTATATAAGGCTATAGTAATTTGGACCTATAATAGGTCAAAATCGGGAAAAATATTTTTTTACGCGAATTTTTTTTTTACCAAAAAAATTTTTTTGTCTTACATTTATTTCACTAGTAAATTTGAAAAAAAAAATTTATAAAATTAAAAAAAAAACTATTTCGACAAAAAAAAAAATTTTGAAAACAATTTTGAAAAATTATTATTTTTTAAATTTTGAAAAAATAAAAATATTTAAAATTAATATTAGTGGTTATTTTGTCGAAGTTTCTTGATTATCATATTATTAATTATTCAGGCTCAAGTTCATTAAATTGATTTCCTTAGAAATACAATTTTATTTTATTAAATTTTCATAATTTTAAAGAATACTGAAAAAGTTATATTTAGACACACGGCAGAATGGAATGCATTTTCGGGGTTAGCCATTACCCCCTCATCAGCATTCTTTTGTGTCGATGTAAGTGTCACTTGTAAACATCATCTATTTAACTCGCCAGTTTTACAGAAATAGAATAAAGGACTTATTATGAAAGCTTTCTTTAATCTTATTTCTGTTTTTACTTTGATTGAGTTAGACGAAGTTTACGAGCTTTTTCAGCGTTGTATTCTTTTAGCATTATTACTTGTTTTGTTTTTGCCTTAGTCAGCTGTCAGCTAACAATGAAGCAATTGTTGTTTTTTTATTATGTTTATTTGTTGTTTCTTCTATGTCGACTCTGTTTCTCAGTCACAACTCGACAGAAGATCATGAAACATGTAACACCGTGCCCAGTGTTTTTTTAAATTAATATTAGCTTTCATAATAAGTCCTTTATTCTATTTCTGTAAAACTGGCGAGTTAAATAGATGATGTTTACAAGTGACACTTACATCGACACAAAAGAATGCTGATGAGGGGGTAATGGCTAACCCCGAAAATGCATTCCATTCTGCCGTGTGTCTAAATATAACTTTTTCAGTATTCTTTAAAATTATGAAAATTTAATAAAATAAAATTGTATTTCTAAGGAAATCAATTTAATGAACTTGAGCCTGAATAATTAATAATATAATATTTAAAATTTTTATTTTAAAATATAATTTGGTGAAGGGTATATAAGATTCGGCACAGCCGAATATTGCTTGTTTAAAGTCCATTCTTTAGGTTTTGTGAATTCATTAATTTCCTTTCCTGCAGCAAACCATCAACTAGGCTTTCATTTATATTATATGAGGCATTACGCGGCAGGTTTCCTTACAGGCCTGCAACGGAATACCTTCTATAACCCCTCCAACATAACCAAGTATATAAGGCCTTTTCTCCCAATGACACCCAATGTGTCTGCAAAATAAGGCCTTTGGGTAGGCCTCTGTACTGCATCTTTTTCGCGCTGGTAATGAATGTTTTACACAGAGCATTTAGAGAGTGTGTGTTTAGTGCAAATGCCTAAAACTTTACACCTACAGTGTGGATGACTTGAATAGGAAATCAATTGTTTTCTTTTTTAAAAAATGTGACTAACGTTGTTGCGCTATTAGTGTTGTACAAAAGACTGAGGATGCCCGACAAGTATAATGTAAAAAATACGTTATAACAAAGAGCGACTGTAGAAATAGTGGAGTTGGGACCCGTGATAAACAAGAGCTTATTTAAAATTGAAAACAGACACTCAAGGAAATTGGTGTAACAGATACGAATTTGTGAAACAAAAAGTCAGACGAAGTATACAGGATGGATTCCTCCTTGTACCCATCCGTCAAGCTTACAAAACACAAAACCTTTTCAAAAGATCAAAAATGATCTCAAGGATCCGTCAGCAGAGACAAATGTTTTCAAACTCGAAATAAATATTATGGCAACTTTTCTAAGAGATACAGGGAGTACCATAGAGGCATCATACCGAATAAAGTTAATATAGACAGCTACAAGCTTGCCATGTTTGCTGATGAAACCAGTCGGGAATTTGATACTCACTTTGCAATTGGTGGGAGAACTTTAACATTCATCTATCTTTAATTCAAATATGTTCAATAGATTCAACTTATGAACATTTTTCACCATTGTAGGTAAATTAGTTAACATGTTTATTAACATGTTGACTGAAGAGACAACAGGAGGGCATTTGGAGCAACGAAATCACGATTAAGGGCTTAAATTATAACATGGTGATGTAGTTATGATGTAGATATGCATACAATCGTGTCCGATATCTTTGATATATTGTTACGTTTTAACCTTTTTAAAACGTTGGTTTATTTCCTTTAAATAAACCGGATACTTTTGATTGTAAATAAAAAGCAGTTTTAGTAGTTTAAAATTGTAACAACTCTTTATTTATTTAAAATGTACAATTATACACGTTTATCAATTCTCAGAAATGCACACACACTTTATGATGTACAAGACAGTTGATGTTAACTCTAACAGCGCCTATGATAAACTCAACTCACTACTGCAACCTCTGCCACTATTCATACACACGCCATCTTTTGTTAATGTTCTACAATGATCTTAACGGACAAACTAGAACATTCGAATTCTAGAGCTTAAACATTGAGTGTTGCCATACTTACAAACAATGCTAATAATCGCATGCTATCAACATTGTTGATAAGTAGAAGCTTCTACTGATGGACGTATTTATCAACATGATGAATGTTGCTGGCAGTCGTTACAGACCGTTAAATTCAAATTGCTTTTGCACATTCGTAACAATATGATTTGAATGATGATTTGAACGACTTTTACATTTCTTTGTTTGAACTGTTGAATGTGATCGAGGAATGGTGACTATGTTTAGGTGGTCTACTTTTAAAACATCATAGATGATCTTCTAACCATGTTAGATACCGTGTAGTGTGAGCATCATTAAAAAAGGCAAGTGCCGACCAATCGAAGAAAGAATATAGAGAATACTTGGATCAGGTTTCTCCAATATTGCCGTAATAAGAATGATCATACAAGGAAAACTTCATAATGTCAAATTTTCCGTTTTACAACCTCGATCTAACAACAAATGATATCTACACAGAGAAAACAGATTCCTGATAGCAACCGAATTTGTTGCCAATCGAATGATTCTACCTTAGTGATCGAATTTTACAGTTGTGGCTACAACATTTTAGAAGGGGTAACTAATGTTTGGTTCCTTCAACCGAAATTCTTCTTTAAAAATAACGTGCGAGGTAAGCGTTTCTCCTCTATTTAATAAAGTGCAGAATGATTTAAAAGTTTAGAGAGGTTTAGAGGTTTAGAGTATGTGGTTTATATGTAAGTCTTTTCCTTAATCTAATTAAAATTCCTTATTCAGTTGGTACGCACTGTTTGGAGGACAACAATCCAATACTCAACCAACCATGTTGAAGTGTGAAAATAAACTCATTAGTGTCTAAATGCAGAAAAAAAAAAACAAAAAACAAAACGAACAAACAGAATTCTAACAACTAAACATGTTTACCGTGAATGAGGGCATACATGAGTAGTAGTTAAAAATGAATTTACTAATGTGTTGCTGGCATTGTTTAAATATAATTTATTAACAAATGTCATTGTTGTAGCTGATAAACATGAATTTTACTGGGTTTTTTTTTATTCAATATTCCAGTATCTATACATCATGTCTTTTGAACAGCCTACGCAAATAACAAACAAACATAATGAAAAACAATATTCTTCTATTTACGTATTGGATGAGTTGCATTGTAAAATGTTGCTACAACATTGCAAACAGCATAACGACAAAAAAAAAAGAGAAAAACAATTTTAAAAAGTTTCAAACATGATGTCTGAACATCTGTACACTAAAGACAAAGCAACAACTCCAACACTTACACTCACATTGTTTCCTTATTTCTATACATTCTACATTATTGTTGTTGCTTGTTTATCTTTAGTTGCTGTTAACTCTACTCGTACTTCGTCATGCCTACTACCTTGCCAAAAAAAAAAAAATCTGAAAAGAAAGGAAAGAAACTGCATCCTACTCACATGAAAGTAGTGTGTGCGGCTGCTGTTGCTCCATCCATTCTTTTTTAATCTGTGTGTCCGTCTGTCCTGCCATCCATCCGTTAGTTTATTTGGGTAGAAATTTTTGAAGTTGAAGTCATCTACTCTTATATTGTTGTTGATTTTGATGTTGCTGCTGTGAGTTATGCAGTTTAGTTTGTGCTATTCCGCATTCTTGAGATTTCTTCTATGTTGTTCGTTCGTTTGCTTGATTTTCATTTTTATACCCTACACCACCATAGTGGGGAGGGTATAATGGATTTGTGCAGATGTTTGTAACGCCCAAAAATATTAGTCTAACACCCACCTTAAAGTATACCGATCGACTCAGAATCACTTTCTGAGTCGATTAAACGATGTCCGTCCGTCCGTCCGTCTGGCTGGCTGGCTGGCTGGTTGGCTGGCTGTCCATGTAAAGCTTGTGCGCAGAGTACAGGTCGCAATTTCAAAGATATTTCGATAAAATTTGATACATATAATTTTTTCTGCCCAAGGACGATCCCTATTGAAACTGGCTAAAATCGGTCCATTATTTGACCTAGCCCCCATACAAATGTCCTCCCGAAAGTGGATTTTATCCGTCACAAATGTTTAATTTATATAGGTATCTACACAAGTTTTTGTCCAAATAAGTTTTATATATAGGGAATTCATGTCACCAAATTTTATTATGATCGGTCCATAATTAGTCATAGCTCCCATATAAGGCCTGCTTCCGATAATCACTTTAACGAGCATAAATCTCCTACAAATGTTGGTATACACATAAAATTCAACATAAATAACTTTCATATAAATATTAATCACGTGACCAAATTTCGTGGTGATCGGTCCATAATTGGTCATAGCTCCCATATAAGGCCCACTTCCGAAAATCGCTCACGAACATAAATTATTGAAATTTTGAAAGAAAAATGTTTTTGCTCATTTACTTAGTGTAGGGTATTATCTGGTCGGGCGTGACCGACCATACTTTCTTACTTGTTTATTACTCGTGCTACTTTTTTTTTTTGCTGCTGCTGCTCCTTATTTATGTTTATTTTGCGCTTAAATGTTGTTCTTGTTGCTGCTAAACTCTGATTGTGTTTGTTACTTGACCTGGAAAGTCTTTTAAAATCCAATTTTTTTCGATATTTTTCGTTCGCTTCAAAAGATAAATGCAATAAATTTGTATGCCATTTGTTTGTTCTCTCTACCTTGTTTGTTCGTATTTTCTATGTTTGTTTGTAGTGGATATTGGAACTCGCTAATTGGAGAAATAATTTTTTTAAAATTGTCTGTCTTACGGAGTGAAGTGTCGGTTTAAGTAGAGATGAGGTAAATCTTTCTCCAAAGAAAATGTGTGTTGAAAGTTATTGGCAATGCGAATGTAATTGAAGTAAGTAGTTTGGTATTTATTTCTTTATTTCTACCTTAGGACAGTTAAAAAAATTTTTAATTGCCTAAAAATTTGCTTGAATTCAAAAGAGGTTTTGTATTTATGTTTTGAGGTGGATTAACAATGTAAAAGATATGTTCAAGCTTACATCAGAATCAAAAAATTTGGGGGTATTAATGATACACTTGCATGGAACGTTTGGACATACGATTTGCTTTTACAGTGATTTGAGAAAGATGTGTCGAACAATGATATCGTTTCAACTATTGGTGCCTAAACACTTGTACCAGGTGGTTTTTCGTTAATTCATGATAGCAACCGAATTTGTTCTATGTGTGCAACCGAATCATTCGATTGGTAACAAATTCGGTTGCTATCACGAATCTGTTTTCTCTGTGTACTCATATATATATAGATAATTTTTAATAGAGGCTAGTTTCGATTGATCTATCAAATCGGATCGTATTCCTTCACATATCATTATGACATCCAATCAAGGATCAATTTCAGCAGTAGTTGACTGTATGAAAATGTCGGAAATGTTATCAATCAATCACTCAAACAAATGTCTTTTGGAGCGTCCAGCGATTCATTAGTTTTCAGTTCCGGAATGTATTTTGTAAAGTAGAAAAATTTGGTTAAAAAAATATTAGTTTCGATTGATCCAAGTAAATGTTAAGACAAAAGGGATCTACCTACTGCTTCACAGATCATTACGACAGGCGACATATCAGTGATCAATTTTAGCAGTAGTTGCCTCACAATCCTTCGTGATTTATAGTTCCTGAATTCAATCGTAGTTGTTCATGACAAATTAAGTGAAAGTGGATCTAAAACAGTTGCATCGTGGAAACTCATATTACAAGAATTTAAAATGACTAAAGCAGACATACGCAAAGAGCCACCTTAAGAGCTCTCTGATTTTATTTTCTTTCACACGTACGCTAGATACAACACCAAAAACATACAAAAACTTTACAGTGGTGTTAGTATGCAAAGGCAAATTTACGCTCTGCCGATGTCTGGACTAAAGAAACTGGAATTAAGGAAATCAACTATTCAAACAAGTGTCTTTTGGAGCGTCCACAATATCAAGTTGATGGCTTATTCGTAGTGCTCAACTTCTAGTCTATTGGAATATGGTTTTTCGAATTCAATCGTTCATTGTTAGCTCCAGGCTGCATTTTATAAAGGATCAACAATGTTCAAAAAAGTATTATTTTATTTGCTTCAAGCAAATGTTTATACAAATGGGAGCATATAGCTTCGCAAATCATTATGACATTTTTTCCAGTAAGTTCTTATTTTGTAAAGGTTCAATATTGGTTCAAAAAGTGTTATTTCGATTGATTCAAGCAAATGTTTAGACAAACCGTAGTGCTTTTCAGATCATTATGACAAATCATGCATCAATATTGACAGTAGTTGATGGTATTAAAAAGTCGGACACATCGCCACCCTGTCACTGGAACAATATAGACCAAAACATGGAAATAAACAGGTAGAACATACGTCTTTAGGATCATCCACAAGATCATTGTATGCTTCAAATCCCAACCCTTCGTGATTCATAGTTTTTGAATACAATCGTAGTCCTTCTATGCAAATTAGGTGAAAGTGGTTTAAAACCAGTTATGTGGGATGTTTGGGTATTAAAACAATCTCAAGTGACTCTCATTGAGAGAAACCGTATAATTTTAGAGTCGGGTTAAAAAAGGATCTTGATCCAAGGAATACATATAACTATTGTATCTTGGTGTTTCATAGAACGTGACAAACAATGAAATAATAATCGTTGCATATGAAACAAAATGGCAGATTGTATATGTCTTTCAGCTATTCAGAACAAAATAATAGCTGAATTACATATATAATCTGCCATTTAGTTTCATATGCAACGATTATTATTTCACTGTTTGTCACGTTCAACATATATGTCCGTCTATATGTTGAAATCAACTTTACGTAGCCCCCAAATAACTTACAAACATAATTGATACATCAAAATATCGGGAATTCTTCCGTCTCGGTCGCTATTTAAAATCGCGAAAGTCGGCCCACAAATGGCTCATATATAAGGAAAAAACCGGGACAACCTCGATTTTTTACCTATTTTTGATCTATATCTGGATTACTTAGTCATTAATATAGACAATATGGATATCTAATGATAGATATTTCAAAGTCAATTGCAACGATGTATATAAGGCTATAGTAATTTGGACCTACAATGGGTCAAAATCGGGAAAATAATTTTTTAACCCGAATATTTTTTTTTACCACAAACATTTTTTTTTTCAATTTTTATTCACTAATAAATTAAAAAAAAAAAATTTAAATTTTAAAAAAATTAAAAAAAAAAAATTTAAATTTTGAAAAAAAATTGAAAAAAAAAAATTTTTTAAATTTAAAAAAAAAGTTTTAATTTTGTTTGCCTAAAAATATTTAAAATTTTTATTTTAAAGTATAATTTGGTGAAGGGTATATAAGATTCGGCACAGCCGAATATAGCTCTCTTACTTGTTTTTATTCTTCCTGGACATTAAAAATTTATCGAGAGGTCAACGCTTTCAGACTCCAGATGTATTTTAACAACAGCTTTTGAGACACATCTTTTGGAGTGAAGCAAAAGATTCTTAAATTGTCGGTCAAGAGGTAGAACTGTGATAGCTGCAGGCAAAGTGTTAAATACTTTTTGTGTGAAAGTACGACCTTCTCCATATGTTTTCCATACTGAACTATTCAATTAAATTATCAGTCGCTCTTAAACCAGACATCAATTTATAGAAATTATTAATTAATGATGGTAATAATTCAAATAAGAAATTGTAATTAATTTTGTTATCATGACCGATCACTTTATATCTTCTATTAATAAACTAAAGTCTGTCACCTTTAAATGTAAATGCAAAACTTTTACAATAAATATCATTTAGTTTTTCTATAAACTTATATCTATAATTATAGACTCATTTAAAAGGTGTCATTAATTCTCTCATGCCCATCATAATGTCCATTATGACATGTTGTAATGGAAGAACGGATTATCATTAATGTAATCAGCAGCAGCAGCAGAAACAATCACAAACAGGCTGTATCTTATTAATAATATATTGTTATTTTTATAATGACGACTCCTCTCTTAAAGTAAGAAGACGAAGAAGTTTTCTGGGATTTTTTTTTTCTTCTAAAAATAAAAGAACAGCTCTTCAACCAAATGAAAAAAAAAGTGGTGATGTTAAACACACACGTGTAGCGCATTGTCATCCTCCAATGTTGTCAACGTCATCATCGTTATCAAAAAGCATTATCACAATATTCATTATGAGGAATATGATGATTTGTGGGTTTATTTTATACTATTTTTTTTTTTGCATACATTTCATTTTTGTATCTCTCAACCTCTTTATAAAACATGACAACAGTGACAGAAAATAAAGGACTACATACATTTACTTGCTAACGGACAAGTAAAATGAGAAAAAAAAGAAAAACAAAATAGACATACAAAGGAATAAATACGAGTAAAATACATCATCATATAAAAATATGATGATGTTGCTGCTGACGACGACGACGACTACGATGATGTTGATGATGATTATGAAAATGAAACGTATTTATGTAAGAAAAATATTATGTCATGCATTTTAAAAGACATATGAAATGTTTTCTTTTTTATTTTATTTTTGTTACTTATTTTTGTCTATTTCTGCAGCAAACTTTTTTCCCATTTTCCTGCTTTTTGTAACTAGAAAAAACGAGAATGATGTAAAATATATTTTACTATTTGAATGCGAAATGTGTGTATGTTTGTATAAATTTATAACAAAGAAATTATATGTAAGATATACAGAAAAATAAACGAAAAAAAAGGCCCATATCATAGAAACATATATAAAACTCTATGACCTTTAACTTTTTGTTCATGTCTTTCGTTAGAAACTGAAAAAGAAAACTTTGTTACATTCATATCAAATAATACACGTACTAAAATATGTAATTATACACTCACAGGAAAATATTAGCTAAGAGCAATAGTAGAAATTTTAGTATACCGCATTGTCCAAGCTACGGTATAAACTTGGCTGCGAGGAAACGGTTTCGAAAACAACTGCCATTGACATTAATGTGGAGAATATTGGGATTAAAGCCCCTTTGTTCATATTACTCATTTAGAGATGTATTAAATTTCTGGTTCTACAAGGCCTAGAAATGGAACTGATTACGAGTGTATGAGAAACGAATCGTATTTGGACGAAACACTCAACACTGGATCAAATGAGTTTAATGTGATTACCATAGATGACAACTAGATAGGTAACTGAGAGCCAAAAACCTAAGTCTGTTGTCAAAAACCTAATTCATGAGAATGTATTGCCATGTATTTTGTTATTGTATTACCCGTATGTGTGAAAAGAGAGTAATTTTTTCCTCTCTCCTTCCGTTCTATGTGTCTATTCTATGGTGATTTCGAAGTAGTAGCTTGAGGAGAGTACATACACAGATAAAACATAATTTGTTGCCAATCGAATGATTCGGTTGCACACATAGAATTTTTCAGTTCTACCAACAAAAAGTCAGTTGATAAAGAAGAATTTCGGTTGGAGCAACCAAACGTTTGTTACCCCTTTTAGAATTTTGTAGCCACAACCGTAAAATTCGGTCACAAAGGTAGAATCATTCGATTGTCAACAAATTCGATTGCTACTACGAATCAGTGCTACACAATATGTTAGATATCCAAACTCATCCGACCTTCCGATATATGATTAATAGACCTTGGTGGAATTCAATTGTACTTACTTGGACATAAAAAACAATAGATTTTTAGTGGGAAATATGAGTGATCACAGATTATCATTGTTTTCCAAAATAACTCCATATTTACTGAGTTATAGCAAATTTAAGATTTTCATACACAAATTTGATTTTTCAAAAAAAAACTGGATTTTTTATTAAGTTTTTGCAATATTAATAAAAATTAGATTTTTGTGGAGATATATGAGTGATTACCAGGGAAAGCAGTATTATGGTATTTTTGTGATACCAGCATACATCCACTGGTCAGTGTTCTTCGTTGCTAGCACGTTTATTAGCTAACCTTTTCAGCACTTTATACCGTGACGGCAAATTTCATGTATGTTGAAAGATTGTTAATGTAATGCCACTTCTTAAAAAGGGAGAGGCTAACAATCCTGAAAATTATCGCCCAATAGCGATTTGTTCCGCACTTTCCAAAGTTATGGAGAGTATGGTAAACTACCATCTTGTAAAATATTTAAAGTCCAACAATTTACTCAGCGACCGACATAATGGTTTTCGTAGAGGACGCTCTACGGGAGACTGATAGCCTTCCTATCGAAAAAATGGTGACGTTCCATACACCGTTTTGCCGAAAGTAAAGTGGTGGCTCTAGATATTTCTAAATCGTTTGATAGACTATGGCGTGATGCGCTTTTAGCAAAACTTATCGCTTTTGGTGTCGGTAATAACTTCTCTCGATTTATATCGAGCTTTTCAGATGGAATCTCATAAAACGAGTTCAAGATCAATTCAGGGGTACCGCAAGGCTCCGTCCTTTCTCCTACTCTATTTCTTATCTTTACAAACGACCTTCTACGTCAAACTTCCAACCCTATCTTCTCCTTTGCAAATGATAGCAACATTTGCCATGCATATTCGTTCATTTATAGACCAGACCTGCTGGAGATTGGGGCAATGAGGCAAAACATGTATGACACGCTTAACCAAGATCTTGTGACAGTCTCTGAATGGGGTTGTACGAATAGAGTCGATTTTAATGCACGCAAGACTCAATGTTGTATGTTAACACACAAACGCACAACATCTGTTTTTATGGGTGGTGTTAATATTAAGGAATCAGAAGCTCTTGATGTTCTAGGCATGAGAATTCAAGTGCCTTGGTTTTCTAAGTAAAACGGTGTAAGACATACTTCACTCCATCTGATCTCCTTACTATCCGACCGAAAATGGGATACAAATCTCACGTGTGGGCCGGTGCTTCAAAGTCTATTTTGGAGTTACTCGACCGCGTACAGGTGACGGCAGGGTATACAGCTCTATTGACTCACTGGAACTTCGTCGCAATGTGGGTTGTGTCTCACTGTTCTACCGATACTACAATGGAATGTGTCCTGCTGAAATTAGGGAATTTGTTTCCGAAAAACCTAGTTTTTTACGCAACACTCGTTCTTCGGCAAAGGCTCATCCATTCGTGGTCGACTGGACAGTGGTTCGCACAACCCATTACAGGGAAAATTCGTTCTTTAGCCGTACTGCCCGTATGTGGAATAAGCTACCTCCTGAAGTCTTTCCTGTCACTTTCAATAAAGGAAAATTCAAATCAAATGTCCAAAAACACTACTCCCTCTATCCTTCATCCCATAACCTATTTTCCTGGTCTAACACAATGCTTTGCATGAGTAGGGGTCATCCCCTGAGTGCTGGTCCAAGAAAAATAAGTACTATCTTCAGACACTTACTTACAGAGGCTGAGAATAGAACTTAGATACATGTGAGGCGGCCACTATTTGTAGAGCATATCCTTATAGCGATTTTAATATTTTAATACAAAAAATTGGGGTTTGGTGATAAATATCAGTGATCACAGCTTATAGTTATTTTCCAGCTCTGATCCAGTACTGATTCAATTCTGATCCAGGACTGTTCCAGTACATTCCCAGTACGGGACAGGGACTTTTGCAGTAAGTACGGGACTTCTACAGTACCGACCCCGTACTGTTGCAGTACTTATCCAGTAATGATCTAGTACAGTCTAGTTCTTTAGTACAGTTTATCAATGAACATTATGCTATATGAATCTCAGAAATACGGCCTATTTTCTCTCTATTCCGACGTAAAATTGGGCCTCTGTGCTTCTTATTTTCTAGGATAAAGACGTATATTTCTACAGCTTTCTCTGGGCTGACAATTCTTGGGGGAGTGTGACTTTTTCCATTCTGGAGTGCAGATAAAACCTTGCAAATCTTATGCAATTGTAAAAATGTTTGCCTAGTTCATTCGAGTGTATACCAGAAAAACATATTAAATAAACAAAAAGTAATCTAGTAATGTCTCCACCACATACCGAATGACTGACTGACAAGGAGCTCTTCACTTCCAACATGGTTTATATTAAAATGTTCCATATGTTTGTTCAAATATGTCTAAAACTTGAAGTCTTATATGAACCCAGATACATAGGAAATACCAAGCTGGGGGAATTGAAATTCTTACAAATGATACATGATCTGTTTTCTTTTGTTAATGATTTGTAAATGTTAAAGATGAGAGAGAGATATCAAGACTTTCATAACAGTATTAATTATTTAAATATGAAAATTTTATACAACCAGATAAAAGTCTAAGACTCTACTTTATGTTGGAAAATAAGTAATACCACCACCCCTTTTTATGACAGCTAGAAAGAATAGAGTGTGTGTATCTGATTTGCCATTTAACCAGAAAATATGCCAACACTCAATGGTTGCTTTCGCATTTGGGGTTTTCCCAAACAGTCAGCTTCAATCTCAATCTTTTTAAAATGTTTTTTTAAGTTTTTATTTTTTATTTAGCTTTCAACTCTTTGTGTAATTTTACACTGTGTCATGTATTGTGTGTAGAAGATAAAGTTAAGTTTCTATTTCATAGAACATCAACGTCTTTAGGTCTAATGTCTGTTCATATATTGTATTATTTTTTCTTGTTGTTTCTTGCTTTCTTATGTATTTGTGTTTTTTTTTTTGCTGTCTGTTTTACATTAGAATTTCATAGTTTTATGTAATATAAATCTTAAGTAGTTCTTGTTGTTGCTTGTTGGCTGGTTTTAACCCCTTTAAGTGTTTTTCTTTTAAGTTTTTCTGGTTGTTTTTTTTTGTTGTTGCTTTACATTTTCCTGGTTAGACAATACTTTATTTGCCATTGTAAAATCAGCACACATCTGAAAGAATATTAAGGAGATGCACTTCTAGAAATATTGAAAAATTGCAGAATTTTTCTAGATCCTACGAAAAATATAAATAGGTTAAGAGTAGTTGTTTAATAATTTATTTGTTTCAGTTTTTTTTGTTGAAAATTTTAAGTGAATATCCTTATTGTTATAGATATACATATGTATGAATGTATGTCTTTATATTCATATGTATATCAAATATCATTGTATCTCTATACAAACTGCATCCTTAAGGTTATGTTAATATAACCACAAGTCAAAAACTTAGAATAATATTACATTCCTTGTACTCATATCTACTTATGCTTAGAGTTAGATACACATAAGCATGAGTTTTATTTATTTATGCTTGTAAGTATTTCATGTGTTCAAATGTTTATTGGCAACATGACAAGAAAACATTTATTTCTCTTCGACGTTATTAAGAAATAAAAGTTTAGTTCATAAAAATAATACCATTTGTACATCGTACGTACACATAAATTTAGTTCAAATAAAAAACTGACAAATCCTTTTAGGCAACCGTCTGCCGACAACAGTCTTTGTTTACGGGAAAAAAAAAATTACCATTGAAGGCTTTAAAGTTTTTAAGTTATTGAATTTAACATAATATTTAACGATATTTATGATTGTTCTGCTTTTATTTTGCATTAGAAAGGAGTAATTTTAGTTGATAATACAGAGAAACTGTAAAAAATTGCGAGTTTAATATTTAAATATAACTAGTACATTCATAAATGCTGGTATAACGGTATAACGTATGCGGAAAAAATTGCATGTTTTTTAAAATATATGATTTTGTATTTTTATTTATTGCATATTTCATCATTTAAGTTATTCAAAGCGGCCGCTGTTTGGCTTTGAACTCGTCCTAAGTCTTACAAGCCAACTGTCTATCGCAGTATTCACCAAATCCAAAAGAAAATTGTCCAAAGCCTGGATAAGGACACGCTTTAGGTATTCCATATTTAGGCGACGAGTAGTGTAGAAACCATGCACTGTAAAACAGACCAAAATGTTTAATCTAAAGATTCAGTTTGGGACTACGAGAAGGCCAATCATCAGTAGAAATAAAATTGGGAAAATTGTTTTTTAACCAGGTTTGTATTGTTTCTGCCTTATGTGCAGGGGCAGTGCCCTGCTAAATGTTTCATGGTTAATTTTTAAACAATATGTTGTTTAGTGTACTCATAACTTTCTTTAAAAGGTCGGGTTTTTCTAATTTTTCCAAGAAATGCAGCTTTATTACCCCATCATATGTGACTCTTCTAGGAACTATTTCCGATGCTTCTCCACTGTAAACATTTTCTTATTTGTAAACGGTATTCTCGTATGGACGGAACAGTGCTTTGTGATCGAGTTTCAACTTCAGTGCCATCGCAAGTATAAGTCCGGTATGTATCTTGAATGTCGGAAATCTCAAGTCATATTTGATGATGATATATAATTAATTAATCTGGTTAATCATGGTTCCCCACAGCTTTAATAGCTCTGGCTGTTCTTACGATATGGGAGTTGTAAATTGTCGCACATGATCAGTACATTTTATACAGTAGAGGCGAAAATAATTGTACCAGACAATAATTAGTTCATGGGTATCCATGTTTCGAGACCCATAGGATATTTCGTGTAGACCTTAACTTCACTACAACAGGAGCTGCACAGAGAAAACAGATTCGTAGTAGAAACCGCAATTGTTGCCAATCGAATGATTCGGTGGCACTCATAGAATTTTTAGGTTATATTAACAGAAAATCAGTTGATACAGAAGAATTTCGGTTGAAGCAACCAAACTTTTGTTACCCCTTCTAAAATTGTGTAGCCACAATTGTAAAATTCGGTCACTAAGGTAGAATCATTCGATTGGCAACATATTCGGTTGCTATCACGAATCTGTTTTCACTGTGTGGCTTCTTATGAAGCCTCTAGTTTGGTAAGACTTCAGTAATAGACACAAACAGCATCATTAACGACTGTCAGAGTCACTTTGCTTTGTACAATCCTAATATAGGGTAATCACAAAGTACATGCTCTCGCAAAATTGTTTCGTCTCAATATTTCCCAAAACATATTTATGATACGTTACAACATAAACTGCGAAGCTTTTTGGCTTGTCTGTAGAAAAATGCATAGTCATTGGTAGTTCAACGCACTTTAATCTAGATAATAAACCTGTAGCATACTCTCGAGCGTATCAGAAAATGGTTTCAGTGCTATGGAAGCTTTTGGTCCACATTGCCAGTCACGCATTACTTATACGCACCTAGTTCGTTCAGAGATGTAATGCAGTCCACGACGATATTCGACCTTACCACATAAGAGGATAAGGCTCAAAAATCAGCCTGGTTTTCCGCCTTACAAAAATCCTAAACTCCTCAATCTCCTACTCAAAGCTCAATAACACAAATGAAGATGGCGTAAATCTTGGGGTATATATGGGTTCATAAATACTGGTCAGAGAGTCGACGGTTTGGAAGCAATGTTGATCCAAATCTGATTATCATTCTGATGCAACCAATTGCTTCAACATTTTTGTACAACACCAGAGGTGGCAACTTGTAGGCTGATGCCCTCGATAATTGATATTTGCCCTACCAGGACGCCTGATTTCTCATCATTCTCGATATTCTAAATGTATGGGAAAGTTGCGTAAAAATAATGAATATTCCAATTGTGTTTTGATGTACAATCAGTATTTTGATTTGATTATTTTAACGAGTTGCGTTCACATTCGTCCTGCATGCATTTCAATAGTCAATCGCTTTAGAATCCTTGTGGTTATAAGTGCCGACCACTGGTCTAAGCGCACTTCTACAGCGCTTCTCATTTATCATTTAATGTACAAAATGGGTCCGGGAGCATAACACATAGGATCGGTGGACCTTATCAATCAGACTCCTCTCAGTCCCCGTTCCACTTTATAACACCATACCAGGCGCGGATCCAGGGGGATGAAAAAAGGAAATTCCCCAGCCCCCAAAACCAAAAAGTTTTAATTTAAAAAACAGTAAAATGTAAAATAAATTTGATGTTTTATTTACAACCCCCCACCAAATGGATCTGTGCCTGTACCATACTAAGGTATCATATAAATATATCATTCTCGGTTTCAAACCCCACGTTCTACCTATGTCATTTCAAGTGAGAGTCCTAACAAGAATAAGTAGGTTGGTTGGTTTACGATGTAGCTCCATTTATACAGATAATGAAGTAGAAACGATATGATTATGTCATTCAATGAGATCGGTGGAAACTAGATCAACACCAGATGCTAGTGACAACCTGTTGCAATATAGTTACACTGTCGGATACCCGATTTCTCAGATAAATCGTTCAGTATATGTGTTCAGAAATCTTTATCTTAACAAATGAAAAGCTTGATATTGGCATAAGAGGTGAACAACTGTTTCTTCCTTTCCACGGTTCACGCAGTTGCCGAAATATTGTTTGAAGGGAAGTCCACGTCTGCTTGCATGCTTAACAATCGCGAAATTACCCTTCTATTGGCCTTAAAATATCCTACCGTTTCGTACTGAAATGTTGTGTACTGAGTATTTTATTGTATGCGAGCCACAATTTTCTGTCTTGCATGTTTCCATTTTGTGCCACCTATTATCTGCATGCTGAAGATTTCGCTTCTAATAGTCCTAAGCGGTATTGCGACCTGTCAAGTGTAACCAATATCTAAGGACTGAGATCGAAAAATTATTAACACACGTTTTTCATTAAAACTTTTAACCCAAGTATTGTTTGATTTTTTTTATCAAGTTATGATTGTAAAGCATTCCAGTTATTATGTTTAATGTCAATTATTTTCATTTGTTATTAATCTGATTAAAATGAGTGACCAGAAAAAAGTGCCTACTAAAATTATTAAATATTTTCAACAAAACCCAACTTGGTCCTACAAAAAGATGGCCAAGCATTCAAAGGTCTGCCGTCAAACTGTTTCCAATGTTAATAAACAGTACCGGGAGAACTTGTCCGTTGATGAAAACCCTGGTTCACAAGATGTTTCAAAAGCCAAAAGAATAGAAAGCATTTTCAAAAGAGCTCCCAACACATCTGATAGGAAAGCAGTCCGGTTAGCTCAGTTCTCGGACTATTTGGTACGAAAAGTTAAAACTAATGCAGGTTTAAAAACATACACGGCTCAAAAAGTTCCTGACAGGAACTCTGCTAATAATTTAGAGGCCAAAGACAGAGCATGGAAATTGTATGTTAAGAATTTTTCGATCTCAGTCCTTATTTCATATCATTTGAGAAATCAATGCTTGTGACATTCAGAGTTATCTCAATGAGTCTCCGAGGTTAGATTCAAAGCAACTTGGACCTTTTCAGGTTGTCTGTAGAAACTTCTTACGGAATTTTAGATCATAGCTTTTAACTAAACCGATTTGCTTGATTTTAAATAGCAAAATTAAATATGAAACTCATTAATTTCGATTTTATATTTTGGATGTGATTTTGTTTTACACCGACTTCATATAATTCCATAACATATGTAGGGCATTAGATGAATTTATCTCGGTACAACACACGGAAAAGCAAACTTATTTTTTTACCTGTGATAGGAAAAGAACAGATGCATTAAATAAAAATAAGGATAACATTGATGGTAAAATATTGAATGTATGATTTCTTTAAACAAAAAATAAAACAGGAATTATGAATATTTAAAAAATTTATGAAACCACAAAGTGCTGGCAATTGAAATATCAGCACAACTAACTAAATGGCCAAAGGCCACACAAATGAACATAATACTCTACAAAATTATGACATGAACTTGAGAGGGCGCTGGAAAAAATGTAGACAATTCAATTGTTTCTTAAGAAATTTTGTGAATATAATTGAATTAAAACAAGAAATAACGAAGAAATCGACCCAAAGTCTTCACTAAAAAAAAGGCACATCTCTTTCTTAATGGTAAATGCTACTTGCTCTTGTTGTTTATTTAACAAGAATACTTGAAAAATACTTTTGTTTAATTTATTTATTGAATCATAAAGAAATGAAGGGTTATTTTGTGGCATACAAAGAAAAAAAAAAAAAACGAAAATAATATTCTTTTTTTCTGGTTTGTCTTTGTAGCCTCAATAAAAAGATGGTAATTGAAAATACAACAACTTAAAAGTTCATAATTTTTAATGGCAACCTTCTTTATATTTCGAGAACCTCCAAGAAGTTATAATTTTGTACGTATTTGTATGTTTTGTTTTCTGAAGTACGAAAAGTACATTGAATTCTTTTCATACTTAAAAGTCCGGTTTTATGATTTCTTTTTTTTTTGGTTTTTGTATTTTTTTCTGTAGCCCTTTTTTTTTAGTAGTTGAAGAAAATATTATAAGAAAATAAATGTGGAAAAAACAAAACACAATTTATAATAAAATGATCAAAAGCATGTGGTTGTTTGGCTGGTATGTTGTGTGCATCAAAATGTTGTACGTCTTTTGTGCATTGTGTTGTTGTTGTTGTTTGTTTTTGATTTTGTGCTTGCCAGAAACATGCTCCAAACAGAAGCTTGAAAGTCAGTAAATAATAAAAAGAACGAAAAAGTAAAATATGTATACAAACATCACTTGGCATAGAGAAAGAAATCAACTGAAATCAGAGGACAGTGAGTTGAATTAGTCGGAAATGAAGTGAAAAAATATCTGTCTTTATAACTTGCACCACCCAGTATACCGATCGACTCAGAATCACTTTCTAAGTCCATGTCCGTCCGTCTGGCTGGGTAACTATCCATGTAAACCTTGTACAAAAAGTACAGTGATACAGTGAACACAAATACATTCCATATACCTATAAACACAAATCATGCCACCTAATTTTAAGATGATCGGTCCATAGTTGGTCATAGCTCCCATATAAGGCTCACTTTCGAAAATTACTCCCGAAATTTTTAATGTATTTTCAAATATTACCCACTTTATTACCACTGTGTCATCCGTAAAATTATGTACTCCAAGTGCACACCAAAATTAATAAAAGAATCTGATGAATATATAAAAAAAAACGTATGTATATCAATAAAAACCAGAATTAAAAGAAAATTCATAAAAATATTCATGCACATACACACTCATACCACTAAAGATCTATAGAAAACAGGTCGGTTGCTCGGTCAGTCATTATTCCCTCGTATGGGCATTTGTTTTAAACAGCGAATTTTGCAGCGACAACAACCAGCTGATGATGATGATGATGATGACGTTGATTTGAGCTGAAAGGCATGTAAAAGGGAAAATAATCATAAAAAGAAATAACAATTTAATTTTGTGTTTAAGTAAAAACAATAAAAACGCTATTGATTGATTTCGAAACTAATAATTTTAAACAATTTTATTTTAAGCACATATTTCTATTTATTTTTGTGATGATGGCTTGAGGACTGAGGATAGTTAAAGAAGTTCAGCTAGTTTTACTTCACATGTAGCGCATTGAAAGGCTAGAATGAAATTTTTTTTTTTTTATTTTGGAGAAACAAAATTTAACAACAGTAAAGAAATGTAGTATTTTGTTGATCAGCAAAAAAAAAAACAGTGTATTACTTTTTTGGAACTAGGTGTGAATGATCTGAATCATGAAAGCTAGATATTTATGATTCAAAATTCATATTCCATCCCTGATACTGAGAAAAATTATTATAATTTGTATGTTTTTCATATGAAATCACAATAAAGTAGGCCGTTCTAAATAGTGATCTACATATTTAGACTCCCTCATAGTGAAAAACAAAGCATACATGATATATCCTGTTTTTAGTACAGACATGTTGAAATCAACTTTCCGTAGCCCCCAAATAACTTACAAACATAATTGATACATCAATATATCGGGAATTCTTCCGTCTCGGTCGCTATTTAAAATTGAGAAAATCGACCAACAAATGGATATATGGAAAAAACCGGGACAACTTCGATTTTTGGTCTATTTTTGATCTATATCTGGATTACTAAGTCATTAATATAGACAACATGGATATCTAATGATAGATATTTCAAAGTCCGTTGCAACGGTTTATGGACCTACAATCGGTCAAATTCGGGAAAATTATTTTTTAATCCGAATATTTTTTTTACCATAAAATTTTTTTTTTTCACTAATAAATTTAAAAAAAATATAAAAAAAATTTAAAAAAAATTTAAAAAAAAATTTGGAAAAAAAATTCAAAAAAAATTGGAAAAAATTAAAAAATAAATGTAAAACAATTTTGAAAAAAAAAAAAAAAAATTTGTTTTAAATTTTGAAAAACAATTTGAAAAAAAAATTTCCATAATTGACCATAGCTCTCATATAAGAACCACTTTAACGAGCATAAATCGCATAAAATGTTGGAATCCAAGTAAAATTTTACAAAAATAAGTCGAAAATTTCTTGGCGATCGGTCCATAATTGGTCATAGCTCCCATATAAACCGAAAATTACTCATGAAAAAAATTAAGGTAGAAATGTTTTAAGGAATATTAAAAGTTCAACTTTTCTTTCTTCCGGTTGGAAAATGATCATCACTATATACATATATTGACAAGCAGCTTTAAAGAAGTCATTACTTAAAGTATGTACTAGCTGGTGTAAAGTCCAAGTTAGTTGTTGTCTCAGGGAGCTTAAGCTTGTCAGTTAACAAAACAATATTACAATAGGCTAGTCACAAGACCCAGTACTTGACAAAAAAGGCTACAAACTTCGGAGTGTGCGGTAATGGATGCACCCACCGTTATTTCTTCTCATTCATAAAATTTGGCATAACCTTTGGAATAAGGGGTGAGTTTATGACGAAAAACAAAAAAATGGTGTAGAGAGAAGGAAATTAAGAAAATTAGTAAATCATACAACGGACTACAGCACTGTTTTCCTATATAAAATAGTAGTAGAAAAACTACTTTTTTTTAAAATAGTAGTAGATATACTACTTTTTTTAAAAATAGTAGTAGATATACTACTTTTTTCAAATAGTAGTAGAAATACTACTTTTTTTAAAAATAGTAGTAGAAATACTACTATTTTGAAATAGTAGTAGAACAGTATAACATGGAACTCACATCTCATGCTTTGTTGTGTACCAATGAAAGTGACTGTTTTGTTTTTCAGAATACTCTATATGAGATTCAAAACTCACTTTCATCACACACCAAAACATGCATCAAACTCTTCGTGAAGCATCGAAATTTCGTGAACTCGATATTTATTCTTAATATGTTGGAATAAAACACATTATTAGGTGCGAAAACAGGCAATAAAAATGTTGATTGAGCAAAAAGTAATTTATCCGCATTTAGCGGTTAAACGACATGAAACTTAATAAGGAACTATTTAGTCTGGGTTAAAAGGAGAATCTCGCAGTTAACAGTGTAATTCCTCTGAAGATTGATCAATTTCACATTTCCACAGTCCTTCTAGGTGGTAGTATTTGGACTACCTCATATATCTTTGAAAATTCTAAAGTTTTCAATGGATCCATTTCCTTAAATTTCTCTAGATTCTGTAAGAAATAAAAGCAAAAGGCATGTTTCACATCCTCGACGCACCAATTGCAAATGTAATCTTTATAAAATCCCTTTTAAAATATATATTTTAAAAGCACTATTTGAATTGTACCCATACAGTCTACTGGTACTTAGTTACGCCCTTGAGAGCATAGATCCATAGACGTAAGTTAAAGCACCACAATCGAAATTTCTAAACATTTCGTCTGTCAAAAATCCAGGACCTCTTTACTGGCCACCTCGTTCATGTGATTTGACGCCATTAGATTATTTTCTCTGGGGATATGATCCATTTCTATGCAAATTAACCAGAAACGATCGAGTATATGGAATATAATATTCGACGCAGCCTGATTTACTGCGAAGGCTGTGTGAGTATTGTTTCATTTAGGCACTAACCGCGGCGACCACATGCCCGAAATCATATTTAAACATTAATGCCATAAAATTATCTAATTAATAAAGCTAATTCTTTGGATATTAAAAACGTTTTTCTCTGTTTTATTTCAATTTAAAGTTCTCCGCCTCTATGAAACACTTCCTTTAGTTGGAATGTTTATAACTGATCTCAGCCCCTTTTAATATAATGTTACAAACAAACTTAATAGATTTAAGCATGGTTTAAATATAAAACCACAAGTGATTTCCTTGCTTTTGTTCTATATTCTTTAAATCTAAATGATGATTGGTTAACTGTAGCCACAATATTCAAAAAGCCCTACTCTTATATTGATGTTACAAGTTCCAACCTAAAAGTTCGAAGACTAAAGCACAAAATTAACTGATCTCACTCCCTACTACAATTAGAAACAAACTTAACAGATGGCTTAAACTAGGTTTAAACAGAAACAAACCACATCCAAACAATTCTGCTAACATTTTTTGTTTTCTTTGATTTTTCCTAAATTAATTGAAAGTGCGAACAATTTGAGGTTTTTTTTAAAGATTTTTTTTGTTGTTGCAGCAGCATCTGAATAAAATCGATTATGAGGCAACAACATACAACATACTTGTTTAATTTCAACGGTTGGTTGGTCCGTCGGTCTTGTTACACTGATTGTTGAAATGCTCAACCCTTTTCTTACTTAAATAATAAGCTGGAAATAAAGTACTGTGTAATCATCACTTTGTTATTTTTATTCCCTGGTTGTTTTGGACTCATAGCCTTGATTTAGGTTTTTTTCTTTATACGTATGATTTGCTTTTGATACTTCATTCTCTTGTAGGGATTCTGGTTTTTTTTTTGTTGTTGACGATGTTCGATTCGTTGTTGTGGTTATTTTCTTTAAAACTTGTGAGTTTTTATTTTTTTGTTCTTGTTCATTGTGGTGATGATTAGGATGGTGTTGTTGTATTAAATCGTGTTTAAATTGTCGGCCGTTAATATTACATTAAACATTCAGTCAGTCAGACAAGCAGTTGAGCAGACAATCTGCTTGACTTGCCACACGGTACTGTGTAGCATACAACAATGTGGATGATAATGTTGATGTTGATGATGATGATGTTGTTTTGCTGATGTTAATGATGTTGTTGTGTTGTTATTGTTGCGGTTTAAGCCCATAAGGGTTTTGTTAATGTTTATTCAAAACCTAAATGATTTGACACAAGGCTTGATTATGGTTTATTTTATTTATCTCGTATTTTGCTTCTCTTTTTTCTTTTTATTTCTTTTTGTTATAGTAACAAATAAGATTTTTATTCATTTCGTTTTCATGAGAATGCTAATTTCTTGTAATTTAATACCTATTTAGGGATTATTAAATTATAAATAAATGCAGGAACAGAAGAATAAGTGTTAAAGTATTTGATTCATAATTAGCCTAAATATAAAGTTTCAAGTTGGGAAGGCATGCGAAATATATGGGTTTTACTTTTAACGCTAAAAAACAACCTAAAGATTATTTAAAACATTTCCTAATAAATTTAGCTTTTTTCTTTTCTGAAACATATTTCTGTTTGTCTCTGCTTCTTAAAGAGATTTATTTAATTGGTCCATTTGCAACACTTGGGAATTTGTCAAAGTCCCTCTTAATTATATCTGCGGCAACATGTTAAACAACTTAAGTTGAAAATCGTAATTCGGAAATATTAGAATTGTGTTTGTTTGCTTGGGAGCTACTCAAACAGTAATTTCAAAACGTTTGCGAGCAGTAGGATTCACCCAATAGCAGGGAAATGGGGTACCATACGAGTTGAAGCCGAGAGACCTTGTAATACGATTTTACATTTCCAAAATGATGCTTGAACGCTATAAAATAAAATCATTTTTGCACCGAATCATTACTTGCGATAAAAAATTAATCAAAAGCTTAAGAGATCGTATGTGAAGCCCGGCCAACTAGCCGAATTGACACCAAAGACAAATTTCCATGGCGATAATGTAATTCTCTGTATTTGGTGGGATCAAAAGGGTCCTATCTATTATGAGTTGCTGAAATCTGATCAGATCATCACAGGGAACCTGTACCGAATGCAACTGATTCGCTTAAAGCGGGCATTGGCCGAAAAATGCCCAGAATATTCGACCATACATGAAACAATAACATTCCATCATGATAACGCTCGGCCACATGTTGCAATACCTGTTAAAAAGCACTTAGAATGAAGTGGTTGGGAAGTTTTGTCTCACCCGCTTTAAAGTGCAGACCGTGCTCCGTTCGACTACTATTTGTTTCGATCGGGATACGCTTCACTTTGGAACAGAGTATCCGATATTGGCTTGATTCGTTCTTCGCCTTAAAAGATGAGCAGTTATTTTGGCTAGGAATAGATGTCGTATATTCTAAAGGCGGTTTTTGCTTTCAATAACTTATATGTCATTTTGAAGGGTATATATCTGTCATTTATTCTCACTTAGTTATTGAATATTGTAGTGTAAACAACAAAGTTTTTTTTGCTTAGAAAATGTAGAATTTCGTGCCAACATAGCGTCATATGCGGGAAGTTTTACTTTACTTCTTTAATTTCAAAAAAAGTGCCACTGAAACACACCGATTGCCCACCAAAGCTTATGGTGAATGTGTTCCATTGGTTTCAACATGCGAGAAATGGTTTGTGCGGTTCAGAAGTGGTCATTTTGACACGAAAGACAAAGATCGACCAGACCAGCCAAAAAAAGTTTGAAGACCAAGACATTTCTAAGGCGTTTGATAGGGTGTGTCATGGTGCGCTTCTATCAAAACTCATTGCTTTTGGTGTCGTTAATAACTTTTCTCGATTTATATCGAGCTTTCTCAGATATCGCACTATACGAGTTGTTGTAGATGGGATCTCATCAAACGAGTTCAAGATTAATTCAGGGGTACCGTAAGGCTTCGTTATTTCTTCCACTCTATTTCTTATCTTTCTAAACGACTTTGTACGTCAAACTTCCAACCCTATCTATTCTTTTCCTGATGACAGCAACATTTGCCATTCATATTCATTCAATTATAGACCAGGCCTGTCGGATACTGGGGCAATGAGGCAAAACATGAATGATTCCCTTATTCGGGACCTTGTGAAAATCTCTAAATGGGGTCGTGCGAACAGAGTCGACTTTAATGCACGCAAGACTTAATGTTGTATGTTAACACACAAGCTCACCACAGATCGTGTTGCTTCATCAGTTTCCATGTGTGGTGTAAATATTAAAGAATCAGAAGCTCTTGATGTTCCAAGCATGAGTACTCAGTGCGATGGACAATACACATTTTCAAGTGTAGAGAGAACCATTCAAGTGCCTTGGTTTTCTTAAACGGTGTAGGAAATAGTTCACTCCATCTGATCTCAATATTTACACTACTTATATCCGACCGAAAATGGATTACATCTCTCATGTATAGGCCAGTGTTTCGAAGTCTATTTTGGAGTTACTGGACCGCGTACAGGAGAGGGCGAAGGGTATCCAGCTCTATTGACTCACTGAAACATCGTCGCATTGTGGGTTGTGTCTCACTGTTCTACCAATACTGCAATGGAATGTGCTTTGCAGAAATTACGGAACTCGTTTCCGAAACCCGTAGTTTTTTACGTAATACACGTTCTTCGGCAAGGGCTCATCCATTCGTGGTCTTTTAGACAGTGGATCGTACAATGTATTACAGGGAAAATTTGATTTTCAGCCATACTGTCCGTATGTGGAATAAGCATCCTGCAGAAGTCTTTCTTGTCACTTTCAATTTAGGAAAATTCAAATCAAATGTCCACAAACACTACTCCCTCTATCATTCCTCCCATAACCTATTTTCCTAGTTCCAACACAATGCATTGCATAAGTAGGGGTCATCCCCTGAGTGCTGGTCCAAGTAAGAAAAAACTAGAGCTACTCAAACAGCAATTTCAATCTGTTTGTAAGCAGCAGGATTCATCCAAAAGCATGTAAATTGGGTGCCATACGAATTGAAGCGAAGATACCTTGAAAGACAATTTTGTATGTCTGAAAAGCTGCTTGAACGCTATGAAAGAAACTAATTTTTAAATCACATAATTATCCATACAGTTCTCCGTAAGACTACTATTTGTTTCGATCGATGCAGAACACTCTGACATACGCTTCACTTTGGAACAAAGTATCCGATATTGGCTTGATTCGTTGTTGGCCTCAAAAGATGAGCAGTTCTTTTAGCTCAAAATCCATTTGTTGCCAGAAATATGGGAAAAGGTCATATTGTAAAAAAAACATTCCGCGTTTTTAAGTCATACACCCAATATTACAAGGATTCTTTGGGTCATGACGATAGGAGTTTCTCATATCGTGAGTAAGAGTCATTCATAGTAGCTGGTCGGTGCTTGATTCATCGTTTAGAGACTTATAGAGACTGCAAGAGACTTATAACATTAAAACCATGAGGCTGATCCCTTAATTGGCTTAAACTCCTTATAACTCTATTAATTACTAAAATTAGATGTTATTAAATATGTACATAAAAAATGAAACTGAAAACAGGTTCATTATTAAAAACTTCAAAGGTAATAATTATTTACTCTAAAAGCACTCTAAACTACTCTATAGTTTTTAGCAAAATGTTATAAAAAGGCTATTTTTTAATGTCTCTTTTTTATATCTATAATTTAGTTTCTTGAATAAATGCACATGTAACTTAAAAATCAGTTTAATGTATTCGTGTTCGCTTTTTCATCTTTTAAGTGGCGTATTAAAAATTTATGGGAATCTGGTAATGAAAAAAATTACAAAAAATAAATAAAAACACCAACAGCTACCAATAAAACTACAAGCAGACATAGACACCAGTCCCCACACAGCTCCATCACAGAAGCCCAAGTATTAAAATTACAACAAGATATGACGACGAGTAATTAAAAAAACAAAATCACTATCATCTCACCAATGGGGCAAACAAACCAACCCTTCTTTTAGCATAAGTGCAGCAGTTCCATTCAAGTACTAGTACGAGAAACAACAATATTGATGTCAATGTTGTAAACACTGTCATCGTCACAAACGCCTCTAGTTTTAAATGCAAAAACACAAAAATATCAATGAACATTTTGCATTCATTTCCATTGCCATGACCATCAATGTTTGCCTAAGAGTCTGTTCCACCAAACAGACTGTTGTGGTCCGTCCTTGTGTCTGGTAACATGTGGATTGTCTCTTGGGTTATACGTCCCTTATTCTTTTTAGTCAGTGTAGTGCCTGGCTTTCGGTCCGTCTGTATATCTCACTATATACTTGTATATGTTGTTAGTGTTGATGAGTCTTTGTATCACTAAATTTATTTTTTCACTCGTTGTTGTTTCTTGAACTATACCCATCATCTAGAGCAGACATCCTCTTTATAAGTATTTCTTTTTTTGGTTTGTTTTTTAATTTTTGACTTCTTGAAGCAGTTTTTTTGTTTTTTTTTTTTTAGAGGAACATGATGACGACAAACAAATAAATGAAGTATAAATTTATGATTCTCATGATTTAATTTTTTTGTTGTTCTGCTGCTGTTGTAGTTCTTGTGTAAGTTGTTTATTCTGTTTAAAACTGATTTGCAATTGCTGATGTTTTATTAAGTGTGTGTGTATTTATAAATGGCAGGTGAGGGAAAGAGTATTTTCATTTCTTCCAGAATGAAGAAATGAAAGTACTCTTTCCTAAAATTTAAACATACATTTTGTCGTCACATCAGTATCATCCGAATAAGGCATAAATAACTATGTTATCATCACGCTATATCGAGCCTCAGTAACAGAAACTGCTTGGCCAGCCTCAGAATTGCCCAATCCAGCCCAAAATCCCCACCAAACCGTGATACGTTGTGGATGAATTTGTTTTTCAACAATCACATTTTAGCTCTTGCATGGATTTTATGATACCTTCATGATCGAAAGATTAAAATTACTTCAGATCGTCAACATATGAGCGAGTGTGTCTGCATTATTTTAAGAAGTCCAACGTTGGGATGTTCCCAGGGGACTGATTAACAGGCTCCCTGGGTGTACTAAAGTAACATAATATTTCTCTCCTATGCAACTTTCTGACACTGTGTTCTTTACGTAATGCGAGTTACTACTCGCGAACGAAACACTAAAGAATTCTCTTGCATTAGGAACCAGAACCTGCAAGGCACTTTTTACTCAATTTATAACATATCAAGGATATATCAAGATTTTGGAGTGCTATGATAGGTTACAAAGTAGGACAGGTTTCCCTACCTAACAACGTTTAGAGCCGATACAAATTTCGAGATTTGTTCTCTTTTAAGACGAGATATGGATCTTTCATGCTAATATCTAAGGGAAAATTGAGGCTTTGCTTTCAAATAAATTTTCCATCCCCTTATTTTCTAGATATGTCTTCCTACGACAAAAGAGTGAATAAGTGAACAAAATAAATTCTCAATAAAGTATTTTTTGTTCTATTTTAATCGCCATAAATATTATGGTGGAATTGAAAGGAATTGGATTATACGATTCCAAATCAAAAAAGAGGGTTGTCAAATTGACACCGTTCGTGTAGGATATCTGCACATACAAATGGTGTCCAATCGTACATAGATCTGTTCATTTTTTCGCTGGGTGTATGTCAAAGAGTTCAAAGGCGTGGAAATGTTAGATGGCTATTGGAAGGGAATTATTTAAAACATATACCAAGGATTCATTGAATTCATGAAATACACAGACATGAATCAAATTGCAAGTGTTATTCATGTCACGTCATCCTACTGAAATCTATGCTTGTAAAAATGATCACTCCGATTTTGTTGATATTTCATTTTCTTGAACATGAACATGATACAATCGTATCAACTACTCAATTTTTCATAAAAGGGAAGCGAGGAGTATATTGACTGTATTATTCATAACGAAGACATTTTTCCTGTAGCTTAGGAAACATTTTCATCATGTTATTAAGTATCGATTCCAAATGAATACACACCTTCAAATTCTGTTTTAAACTCCTGTGATCTTTTTCTCAATTATTTACAGTTTTTCTTCATTTTATCGACAACAATGTTGTTGACATTATTTGTGTATTTTTTGCATATTGCTGTTTGCAATTTATTTATTTCTTTTTTGTAAAAACTCGTATGTATTTGGTTGCTGTTGTCACAACGCATCACCACATCAACATCATTATGGCAAAAGTACTTACTAACACACACTCAATATTCCGTTCATGGTAAGTGAATATTGTTGCACTATAAAGATGACATTTAGTGCGCAAAAGATGCATTTAACAAAAGAAGACAAAAAAACGAAAAATTAAATAAAAAACGTTGCGTTGTGAAACGAACTGTTTTTTGCAGTTTGATTAATATAAAAAGGAGAAAAAAAAAATCTGAAAAAAATCCATCTTATTAAAAGTGTCCCTTAATGACGTTTTTGTATATTGTATGTAGCTGTTGTAGTTTTTGCTGTTGATATTTGTTGTTACTGTTACTTTAGTGTTCAAGTATGCGTACTTTAATTTGTACTCCTCGTACACTGAAAACCCTGTAGTCTAGCAAGTAGTCCATGTATTCATTATAGACAGTAACTGTCACTAATGTCTGATTACTGGGCTAACTCCAATTGAAATATTTCGGGTAATTTGACACGCATGTGCTCTTTGTAGTAGCTCAGAGAGAAGGTTACTTTATACATCCCCTGTAATCCAGCGTGAAGTCAATTGTCACTTAAGTGTCTCTAGGTAATCTAGAGTCACTATTTGTCACTCTAAATGATATGTTAAATCACTAGTTTGGGACAGTCTCCTAGAACTGCTGGGAAGTATGCATGATCCCTGTACTTTTATTTCAGAGAATATACACTTACTGTTGGTATATACATACGAGTATATTCATCTTAATGAAACTGTTGTTGCAACTTGTAGAGTGTTGCTAAATGTCGTTGCTGTTAATATGTAAGTATTGCTGCTGATTTTGTTGAGTGTTTTGTTGTCATGTTTGGTGTTTATATTATGACATGATTGGGCGTGGTAATACGTTGTAATTTTTTTTCCTGCTACATTTTCTTGATGAGAAAGATAAATTACTTTATGATTGTAATGGGTTTTTCCTCGAGATTTTTCTTAATAAAAACTGATTTGTGATACAGAAGATTAAATTTGAATTTTTTTTTAATTGTTATGTGAAGGGTTAAAGGTTTGGGCATATATTCATAAAATCAAGAGCGTCGGAATTTTCATGGCAATTTTGCCTAACTGAAGGGCGAAATTTTGTTGATGCAGTGTTGAATTTTACCTTTCTAATAACTCCACAAAAATATATCAAATGGTGTTAAATCCCATAACCTAGAGTGGCCAATTCTGATCACCGAAACGAGTGAGTACACTACCAGGAAATATCTCATGATGTTATTAACCACCTGTAGTCCTCATAAATATCATCCAATTTAGGAAGAAAGAACTCTGTTATCATATGTCGTAATATCGAGCAGCAGTAACAGTCAATACTTGACCTCATTTTCAATGAAATATGATCCAATGATGACTACACACAAAAATTTGCACCTAACTGTGACAGGTTGTGGACGCATTTTTCTTTCGAAAAACTCATGTGAGTTTTCTGAACCTAAAATGCGGCAATTTTGATGATTAACAAAGCCATCACGGCGAAAATGTGCTTCTTCGCTTAGATTGATTTTGTTAGAACTGTGACAGCCAAACTTTCATTATTAGATTTTAACTCCAAACTGTCATTGAGACTCCATAAATATGTAATATGTCATAAAATCTTTATTTATTGACAAAACTCAATGAAATTTTCAAGGTTTTTTAACTTTCTCATTCTAAATAACAGAGTGGAAAATACTTTGTGGTTTAATAGGGAATACATCAATATTTCCAAAGCTGGTTTCCGTCTTTTTATCCCAGCTTTGGGATTTTAGAACATGTGGCCCAAAGTTGAAATTTTGATAAAAATAGGTCAAATTCCGAAGGGCGTAGGGGCGACATATTCGAAAAATATGACATTTTTTTTATACCTAAATTTTCTCCTTAAAGATACCTTATAGAAACACATAAAATTGTTATATGTTTTTAAAGAAAGTTTTTTTTTTTAATAAAAAAGAGTTAGTCACCTTTTCGCCCAAAAAACAGCAAAAATCTAGTATTTTTTGAATTTTTAAATTCAAAATCGTTTATTTTTGGTTGTATAATCCATATCGCTATGAAATCTTTTGTATATTATTGGTAATTTAGTTGTCTTGGCAACAAAATAAATTCGAGTTCGATCGGTCCAAAAGTACGATCTATATTATTAAAAAAGCGGACCAAGGTATGGCAAAATTTTAAAATTTCAATTTTGAAATGCCTATAACTCGGAAATTATAAGAGATAAATAGCACATGGCTAAGCGCTTTCCAAAAATATAAAAATCTTTGAAATCGGATGGGAAACATTTTAATAACTCAAACCTTGGCTACGCCCATGTGAAATTTTGTCCCGATCCCGAGATTAGAAATGCCAGATTTATTACCAAAAAAAATTGATTCCGCCCCACTGTGTGACGATGCACTGGACTAATTTAAGAATCAATCGTTTCCTTTGAAACATTTTGTCTTTCCCTTATAACCGCATCTAAGAAAGCTTTCTTCGTGGCATAATTTTGAATCCGTATTTTACGTTTAACAATTTTCCATAGGTTTTCTATGAGATTGAGATATGGCTATTGGGCAGGCCTCTTCAAAACACTTGCCACATTGGATTCTAATCAGTCGGTTACAACGCTAGATATGTATTTCGTTATCGTGCTGGAATCTTAAAACTAGGAGCATATTTTCCTCTGCGTATGGATACATAACATTATCAAAAATGGATCTGTATCCGATGACAGTCATAGTATCTTTTATGATATGAATTAGACCATTACTTGCCATGAAAAATAACCCCACATAATATTGCCATCGCCAAACCTGACTGTCTTATTTTTGAACTTAGGGTTCAGTTTCTTTCCCTTCGGCCGTCTTACAAATGCTCTTCCATTACAGTTTCATAAATTGCATTTGGATTCAATCGAAAAGAGAACAGTATTCCATTTCTGTCTTGAGGTTAAATGCTTTTTTGCAAATTATATACGAGCAGTATGGGATTTAAAAAATAAGAAAGTTTGTCTCGGTCCTAACCAAGATCTGCCTCATTTGTCCTGCAGATAATAGACAGTGCACCCAATTGTGAGCAAATGCGGCACCCATTTTGCGGAAAGCGAAAGTGATCATTCAACATTTTAACCATTGAGACCTGTGAGATGCCTATGGCTTCCACAATCTTTCGCACTTTCAATCTCCGCTCAGCCAAAACAATATAGTGAATTTTCGGGTGTAGAGACTTCATCTGGAAATTCACTTTTTCCATTTTATCCGTAAGTCACGCTGTAGTGTGGTGTCAAACAGAAACTAAATTACGCAGCTTGTTCAAATTTATACAGGAGTCAACTGACATATGAATGTTGCCCTTTCAGTTAAGACACGGGAAATTCAAAAAGTCACAGAATTATTGACCCGCCCTCGTATTGTCAATCACTGCAACGTATGCGGAATGAAATTGCAACAAAGCGGAAAACGCTATATTTTGTCAATAGGCTAGATTGTATTAATTTAATGTAAGCAAAAAATGTATCATATTCATGTGCTTACTTTTGTGGCAGTTATGAAGAAATTTATATACAGGTGTTGAAAATACCGATGTTTGCATTTTTTTATTGTACCATTAGAACAATAAAAAAAGTACCTATAATTCAGTTCTCACATTTTGGTACCTAAATATTATCTCCTATTCCTAACACTAACTTCACTCAGATACATATCAGCTAACTTTAATGTCGATAAGTGATATAATGTAAAATATTAAAAAAGTACCATTGGGAGAAAAGTACCAATTTCCCTTTTCCTCCTTGAACACCCCTCAAATTTGAAATTTAAAAATATTACATTTTGCCATAAATTTTTTATGCTAAAGACATGTCTCAAACGATTAAAATCTGTGTTAATGTGCCCAAGAAAAAATATGTTTTAATAAAAGTACCAATCTGTTTTCCCGGATTTGGCCCAATATAAATCTTGGCACTCGAGTTCCAAATAACAACCTGGTAGTTAATTTCTGTATCAATCCTGGAACCAATTTAAAAAAAATTATCAAAATTGTCTTAAAAATTTCAAATAAAATGTATTTTCTCGATTTTATCCCCTTTTTGGTACTTTTTTATAAATTTCTGTATCGTGGTGGGAGCTCATAATAAAATATTCGTATCTCTATGTCAAATTATAAAAAAAAACATATTTTATGAAAAAGTACCAAAAATAAACACAATTTTTATCCCTTAAGGGTTCGAATTTCCAAAAAGTACCAAACTTATATTTGTTATTTTTCTATAAGTAAAGAATATGATTTAAAATTTGTTTCTATGTTTATTAGTTTAAAAGATACATAGGGTGCCAAAAAAGTACCAAAATAGAGTTTTTACCCGTTTTCTGCCCTAAAAGGTTCGAATTTTGAAAAAGTACCAAACACCTGTCAGCTTATTTTTTAAATGGAGTAACATGCAATTTTAAATTTTTTGTATCTTTATTAGTTTTTAAGATATAAGGTTACCGAATTTACGCGTTTTTACCCTTTTTACCCCCTAAACGTTCGAATTTCCAAAAATCCCTTCTTATCGGATCGTTTTGGGGAGGGAGGAACCCACAGTTAAAATTTCAAATTTGGGCTGTGCGATGATGAATCAGTCAGTCAGTAACATTACTCTTTTATATATATATAGATTAATTTTGTGTACACATTTCGTAATATATTATTTAGAATTGATGGTCAAATCAAATTTCAAAAAAGTCAAAATTTTCAATTTACATCTGATTGATTAAGATCCATATATTTTTTTAGAAACAAATTATGTTCTATTTTGCACATCTTATCAATAATAGGTTTATTTACTTCCAAAAAGTCCCTTTCATTGCCACTTGATGTAAAATATAATAAATTGTTCGCGATGAAAATAGATAAAATATGAAAAAAACTATGGAAACAAATGTTTTTTCAAGGTAGTCCTTTTTATGTTAACATTTTGAAATAACTAAAAGCCAGATTTTCAAATGGGGTTTTAAAGTATTAAGGCAAACATAAAGTATTAAGGCAAAACATAGCTCATGTACTTTTTCTTTGGCTAGTGTCAAATTTATTGCAATTTCATTCCGCATACGTTATAAAGCAGACAGAAATTTGTGTTAAAAATCAAGACCAGAGTCTCGGAAAAGAATGGAATCCGAAAGCTCTAGACTTTCAAACTAACACACTAATAACTACTTAGCTATTCATGTTTTATCTATCAGGGGAATATTTAGACAGAATAGAAACACAATAGTAATTACAGTATGTCACAAGAAGAAACACAAGAGAGTTCAACAGTTTAGCTACACTTTTTGTAGATTGTAACAATAAAATACCCCAACCATATGGCGAAAAAGCCAATAAACATTTTGCATTTAAGTATAATAAAAATGTCTACGTCTTTTCTTCGTCTTAATAATATATGTATATTTAAATAACAGTCTACCCATCATGAAAATACAAATGGAAAATTATACGCAATTTCAACATGAATGTTGAATAAAAACTGAATAACAATAAAATATATTTATCAAGCATAAAAACAGCTATAGAAGCGTCTATACACGTATCCTTTAAGGATAACAATGAATTTAAAATGCTTAAAATGAAACGACACACACAAAAAAACATAATGTTATTTTAATAAAATATAACAAAGTCGCAAAAGTAGCAAAAAAAAAAAACCTAACAATATAATAAAAATAAAATACAAACAAACATTCAACGAGCAGACGACAATTTATTTAAGAAAAGAAAAAAAAAGAAAATAGATATTGACAAGGATTCAGAGTTACATACAACACACATTAGAAAAAAAAAACAACCCTTAACTCTTTCTTTTACCTTTATCCTTTGGCCAAACTTCACTTAAAGTTCTGTTCTGTTTGTCTTTATTGAAAATAATGGCAAAAGTTTGCTGGCTGAAAATCTCAGATTGCTTAAAAACCTGGAGGACAAAACAAAACACATTGTGTTTGTAGTTTGTTGCAGGAAATTATATTAGATGTTGGTTGTCTTTATAGCTAAACACCAAAAAAGGAAACATTTTAAAAGGAAATCAAGTTGTTTTTAAGAAAATTTCAGTTTTTTTTTTACCCCTGTGCCATTTGTTGGCTGCTGGTGGTTGATTCAACTGTAAAACAAAATTAAATCAAATTTGTTATTGTAGCGATAATGTTATTGTTACTGTTACTGTTATTGTCAATGTAGAGTTGCTATGCCAAGATAACAACAATAGGATATTCAATTTAAATTCGAAAAACTCTAACGCCAAATCATATAAATACAGCATTAAATACTTAACAATAATATACATAAATAAATAAATCCATACAATTTGAAATACATTAAACAATACGCCTATGAAATAATAATAAAGGATGTTTGGATGTTTTGCTTAAAATGCAAATATTCTGGCAGATTATTTTGTATAATTGCCGACGTATTTTCAAGGACTTTTGTTTTGGTAGGAAGGTTATGAAGTATATTAAACAAGTTTGTGTATGCAAATTAAGTTGTTTCTTTTGTGGTAATGGTTCATTGTTAGTATTCTCAGAGTTTCTTAAGATGCGTATTAAAGTTATTTGAGATTAATTGAAAAAGAAATATGAATGAGATTCTGTTTTAATTATAAATTAGCACTTTTTCTGTTTAACGAGAAATTTACGCACACATTATTTGATTTGTATTAAAAGGGGACATATTTTATATCAACGGAAAGGAAACTAGTTGTTTTCAGTAAATTAAAAATATTTGTACTATTTTTATAAATTTTAAATAAAGACATAAATATTGGTGCCGACATACCATTTGTGGCTTGGTATTAGGTGTGCATTGGTTGCACCAATAATTTAGCTTTGGATCAACTTTCATTTTTCAATATTGGCTATAATAAGTTAATTCGTGTGCCCGTTTTGCAATCTAATATGTACATTTCTATAACTAAATTGATAAAACTGGCCCATGTTTTTGTTGCTCCTGGATCGTATAGCGAGGAACATGGATAACATTTCCATCAAGTTTTAAAAGTGATGGATAAACATATGATGGCAGATTATTGTTGGAGAATCACACGGGTGTGTCCTAAGGACCTGAATCGTAGAAAATCTAAGAAAATAAGTAAAACGCTACTAACTGACTGATTCATCATCGCACAGCCCAAACGACTGAAGCTAGAATCATGAAATTTTAACTGTGGGTTCTTCCCTCCCCAAGTCGATCCGATAAGAAGGCATTTTTGGAAATTCGAAAGTTTAGGGGGTAAAAGGGTAAAAACGGGTAAATTCGGTAACCTTATATCTTCAAAACTAATAAAGTTACAAAAAAACTTAAAATTGCATGTTACTCCATTTAAAAAATAAGCTGATAGGTGTTTCGTACTTTTTTGAAATTCGAAACTTTTAGGGGAGAAAAGAGGTAAAAACTCTATTTTGGTACTTTTTTGGCACCCTATGTATCTTTTAAACAAATAAACATAGAAACAAATTTTAAATCGTATTCTTTACTTATCAAAAAATAAAAAATATAAGTTTGGTACTTTTTGGAAATTCGAACCCTTAAGGGATAAAAATTTTGTTTATTTTTGGTACTTTTTCATAAAATATGTTTTTTTTTTTATAATTTGACATAGAGGTACGAATATTTTATTATGAGCTCCCACCACGATACAGAAATTTATTTGAATATAATTTTACCACCGTAATGGGGATAAAAAAAAAGGTACCAAAAAGGGGATAAAATCGGGAAAATACATTTTATTTGAAATTATTAACCCAATTTTGATAATTTTTTTAACATTGGTTCCTGGATTCATACAAAAATTAACTAACAGGTTGTTATTTGGAACTCGAGTGCCAAGGTTTATATTGGACCATATCCGGGTAAACAGTTTGGTACTTTTCTTAAAACATATTTTTTTTTGGGCACATTAACACAGATTTTAATCGTTTGAGACATGTCTGTAGCATAAACAATTTTGACAAAATGGAATATTTTTAAATTTCAAACTTGAGGGGTGTTCAAGGAGGAAAAGGGAAATTGGTAATTTTCTCCTAATGGTACTTTTTTTTATCTTTTAAATTATTTCACTTATCGACATTAAAGTCAGCTGATATGTACATATCTGAGTGAACTTAGTGTTAGGAATACGAGATAATATTTAGGTACCAAAATGTGAGAACTGAACTATAGGTACTTTTTTATTATTCTAATGGTACTTTTTGAATTTTCTAACAATGGACTTAGAAACATGAAATTAAGCATATATGGCCCTAAGTGAGTGAGAATTCTAGAACCTCAAGTGTGGGTTTTTGGTACTTTTTCTATATTCGAATGGTACTTTTTGAAATTTCTAAAACAATGGACTTAGGAACATGAAATTAACCATATATGGTCCTAAGTGAGTGAGAATTCTAGGGGGAGACTTTCTGGTACTTTTGCTTTATTCGAATGGTACTTTATGTAATGAATTAATAAACATGAAACTAGAGACATGTTATCCTGAATTAGTATTAATTCACAAAGGGAGTACTATTTCTTTCATAAGTATACAGTTAGAGTCACGAATATACATAAAATTAGCTTTCATTGTAGACCTGTTTATTTAAAAATAAGCAACAGAGCTATATTCGGCTGTACCGGATCTTATACCAAATTTTACTTTAAAAAGAAGTTAAATATTTTTTTAGGTAAACAAAAATTTTTTAATTTTTTAGCGAAAAAAATTTTAGAGCAAAAATTTAAAAAAAATTAATTTTTTTTTAGTATTTGTGAAAAAAATTTTATAAAAAAAAATTTTTTTGGTGAAAAAATTTTTTTGGTGAAAAAAAAAAATTCGGTGTAAAATATATTTTTCCCGATTTTGTGCAATTGTAGGTCCGAATAACTTTGATCCTTTATACGCCGTTGCAAAGGTCTTTGAAATATCTATTATTGGATATCCATATTGTCTTAGTAATCCAGATATAGATAAAAATCGAGGTTGTCCTGGTTTTTTCCTTATACCTCAGCTATTTGTGGCCCATTTGTGTCGGTTTTAAATACCCACCGAGCCGAAAGAATTCCAGATATATTGATGTATGAATCATGTATGTAAATTGTTTGGTGGCTACGGAAAGTTGATTTCAACATACAGACGGACATGCAATATCGACTATCTTTACCCTATATATACTTTGTGGGGTCGCAAATAAAATTACAAATGGAATGACAAACTTTTATATACCCTTGCTACTCATGGTGAAGGATATAAAAAACGCAAACAATTAAAGATGTATTCGAATATATTCTAACATTTCCACAGATGATTTTATGTGGTTTATTATGATCCAATTTCAAAACGAAACAAATTGTTAAAATTTCTTTATTTTTTCATTTGAAAGGTGTATGTATGTTGCGTTCTTGATATTTTAACTGCTTCTTTTTAAAGGTAAACCCACTCAGTTTAAACTTTTGTATTTTCTATAAACTTGAGTATCTGTACATGTCTTTTGGACATTTTTCAAACGAAATTTTTTGAACATTTGACATTTTTTTTAAAAAGAATACGGTTTATTTAAAGGAAATACACCACCGTTTTTAAAAGGTAAAAACATAGCAAATAACATTCACATAATTTTAAACTACTTATCTGTGGTTATTGAATAAAAACTTAAGCCTAATTAATTGTTCATGTTTACCAATTTGTTAGCAACTTGTTGCAGAGAATATTTATCAATGAGCTGTCTTAGTATTAAGTTTTCCCTGTGTTTAATTGAATAAATAAAAGAAGACTTTCATATAATCTTAGCAACATGTTGAGGTTATTATATCATATAAACTAATTGACATTGCTTTAATGTAATTAATACTGCTAGCAACATGTTGCCAATTACATGTTGCTAGCAGTTATTACATAATTTTTGGGTGTTTTGACAAATAAATTGGTTATTATTACATATTATTAAACTAGCAACATTCTGGAGATAAAACGTATGATATTAATGACACAGACTTAAGTATATGTTTTTTGTGATTCAAGAATTTCTAAATACTTAATATAATTTGTTATAAATAATCGAGTTTTTTATATCATGTAACTGAAACAAAATTGGTTTAATGAACTTATGGACATTTAATTATGTTTGTTCTTCTCAGAAAAAAAGGTTAAGGAAAATTTTTGATAATTTATTAGCAACATGTTGCAGTGTTTCGTGGAAGAAACTAAGGTTTCATATAATTTGTTAATTAATATAATTTTCTCATTTTAGGTATTTTGGACTTTGTTTTATAGTACATATATAGATAGCTAGCAACATGTTGCAGAAAACTTATATTACGCTTTCCCACTTAGAAACATATTAATTATTTTTTGTAAAAAAACTACAACAATGTATCCCCATTTGCAAGTAAAATGTAGCTAACTATAATACTTTTTATATGTTTTTTGTTCTTTTTCATTATTCTCTACTGCTTATTTATTACTATTTTGTCATATTGCGTATAATTTGTAATTTTCCAAAAAGTAAAAAAAAAAAATGATTTCGTTATATTTAATTGTCTAACATTACAGGAAAGAAAAGAAAAACTCACATTCCCTGCTTAATGGTTGTCATATTTAAAAAAAAAATTCAGACAATTTTCTTCTTGAAATAACTGGCAGGTAATTACCAAGTTTTTATTTTTTTCTGACAAAAATTCTAACACATCGTAGATGACAGCCAAGCTGAAAGTATGGTATTGTCATTTACAACAGTTTTCTTGCTTCCTTTTTATTTTTAAGAAAAAGCGGTTTGATCAAGGTAACAAATATTTCTGCTTACAACATCAAAAAGTAATTGCATTTCTTAAGTTTTTTCATATTTTTAAATTTCTTTTTTTATTAAATTACATGTTTATTTTTTCGTTGTTCAAGCATACGTCTTATGTTTTAGTTGGGCACAGCTACCCCTCATATTTCTCCAAAATAAAGTTACACTCTCCTTAAACAGGATATTATGAAATTTAAGAAAATTTTAACGTTGTGTGTTTATTTCCTGTATTTAATAATCACATCCTTTTATATATGAGTATTACATAATTTCTCCCATCTTTATCGTCGTAACCTTTGTTTCATTTAATTGTGTAAGAATTTTTTAGCAAACTTGTAAAGTTTGGCCAATATCAATCATCATACCTTAGAAATAACACCCACATTTTTGCCATAACTTCTTTATGTGACTTTCTTTTTATGACTCCTTCTCTCTTTTTTTTTTTTGCTGTTAAAACATTTATGATTATTTCCTTTATATGAACGTGTAAGGTTCATGAATTTCTTATAGATTTTATTATATTATATTCAGCTTTTTTTTGTTGTTTATGTAGACAGGGTTGTTTTTAGTCTTTTGATTTTAGATGTTAGATAAGGGAAAAAGACGTTATGTGCATTGTATCGTCATTAGTTTTATGATTTCAGAATATAAATAGAAAAATGTAGGTCTTTAATATGCCTAGCTGTGCTTTATTCACAGCAACATGTTGCTGAAACATATTTTATACTGCCACAAAATTTGCCACAAAAATTAAAAACAAACATGATTTGGCACCATTTCTACAACTCGCAACATGTTGCCGAAACATATTATCATAGTATTCACAGCAAAGTTATTACATAATCAGTTCGTCTATAAGCAAAGAACATTATCAAAAAACATAAAATTATTAGAAAATCAAAGCACAACAACATGTTGTAGGCATACAACTTTTACTCAAAATCAATTTGCGCAGAAATGAAAATATTTCTATGACAATTGTTTAGTTTCTAGATTTTTTACAAAAATTTTGCTGACAATTGAAGTTTTATTTAAAAAATAGTGTATGTTTTGCAAAATGTTGCAGAAAACTTGTGATTTTAATTCCCCTATAAAATTTTTAAAATAATTTCAAAATTTTTTTTATTTTAAATGTAAAAAAAATAACTAGCAACATGCTGCTAAAGAAACTATAAAATAACATTGAATGATTTTATATTTTTTAAAGATTTTTGTTCACAAAAACTTTAATCAAATAAGTTTTTTAATATTTATTATTTTCTTAGTAACATGTTGCAGATAATTTTTTTTTTCAGTTACACAGTGTTTCCCAGAATACAAAAATTTATGATTTTCTTATGATAAAATTTGTTAGCAACATGTTGCAGAAAACCCTTTTTATTATGTTAACCATAAGTTTGTTATAAAAAGATAACAATAATATTCAAAAATTGTATACAACTTAATACTTGTTATCACTATGTATAGTTATGTTTTAATCTAAAGTTGAACTGACAGTTTCCATAAAAATATTATTTTAACCGACAGTATATCTATAAGTTAACATATAACAAGACTTTGTGTTAATAACGCCAGCAACATATTGGGAAAGAGATTATTGAATAACATTCTAAAAATTTATTTTTTTTGTAAAGATTAATCAAAATGATTGCTCATATTTATTATATAGCAACTTGTTGCTGATATAATTTATTAGAAATATAGCCTCAGTTTAAGTTTTAATCATGTTCACGCAACTAAAACTTTTTAATGCATGAATTTGTAACCAACATCTTGCAGAGTTTGCAATGAAAAATCTATTCAAAAACATGTTGCAGAAAATTAAATCGTTTTATTTTTTTGGTGGCAACATGTTGCCTGGGAACTTATTAAAGGCTCAAGATCATATTTCTAATATATACATTTTTTAGCAACATGTTGCAGCGATTGTAGAATAAAATCACTTTATTAAACAAAATCTTTAATTAGATTGTGCACAAGAATTCATTTGCAATCAATGTTTTGCAAGATATAAAAAAAAAAGACTGAAAACATGTTGCCTTGGATCTTTTTAAATGTTCAAGATCATATTTCTAGTATATCAATTGATAGCAACATGTTGCAGTGGTTCTTAAATAATATTGATTTAGTGTGCTTTTTTTTATCAAAATTTTTAAATTAATTTTTTATAAGAATTCATTTGGTAGAAATGTTTTGCAATGGATCAATTGCCAGGGATCTAGTTAAAGGTTCAAGATCTTTTTTCGGCTGGCAACATGTCGCGGTTTACTAAAGTAAAAGCACTTTATTTATTGGGCTTTATTAAACAAAATCTTTGAATACATTTTTCATAATAATTAATTTTTTAGCAATGTTTTGCAAGAGATCAAATTAAAGACCAGCAACATGTTGCAGAACTTCTAAGCAAGTTGCATGCTTGTATAATATTTGCAGCTTTTCTGTCAAACTACATATTATATTTTTTTAATGAACAAAAATTCGATAGCAACATGTTGCTGATTAAAAATGTTTGATATATTTGTTGAATTTTATCAAATAAACTATTTAACCATACATGTTACAAAGAAACATATTACAATACGATTGTTAGAAGCATATTGCGGGATTGATAAAAACTTTTTTAGTTTAAGTTGTAATGTTGCTCATAATTTATAGCAACATGTTGCTGAAGTGACAACATTTTGAAACATGTTGCATAGAAATTAATTCCATTACACTTTTATTAACTTACTTACGATTTTATTAAAATTTGCAAATATAAACTTAAATTCAGCAACATTACAATAATTTCTTAGCAACATGTTACTGATATCCATTATGATTTAGCTTCTAATAACGATTTCTATAATATTTTATATTGTATCCAGCAAAGGCTTCACTAAAATAAAATTGTCATCTTTTCTTAGCAACATGTTGCTTATAATGTAAAATTCATAGCGTGAAATTATGTTTATATATTTGTGTGATTTATGCTAAGTACTAGTAAAGTACTTTGTTTTCTTGTATGAAAAATGTTCAGCAACATTTACTTTAATGCTGTGCAACACATTAAAACTGAAGAGAAAATAATGTTGCTGGCAAAATGTTTATATATTTCATGATTGTATAGCAACATGTTGCTAGTAGTTAATTTTTCATTCTGAATCCTTTTTCTCCCCTAAAACTTCTTGCTCTACCCAATATTTGTGACAATTTTCCAAACCTTATGCCGCCATCTGTTCTGGCGTCATGCCTGTCCTTCCGTCTTTCAGTTTAAATAAGTATTAACATGGCATTCACAATGCATGTGAGTATAAGTAAAATAAAATACAAAATAATGAAATAAATTAATTCTTCTATTACAACTTTATCACTCACTTAAACAGGCATTCACATACATACATCCAGTCATACAAGTACATGAGTAACTCATGAACATTCATTCTTCACTTCTTATTCATTCATTCATTCATTCATTCATTTACAACTTCTTGCAAAGTTCGTTTTTCATTATTTGTGTTTTTTTTTTATATATTTTTTTTTAATTTGTTACAAAATTTATGTAGAAAATGTGCAAATATGTTTGTCTAGAGTGAAAAGAAAACAAGTGTTTTATTTTATTACCATTAACAATATTTCTTGTGTTGGAAATGTCAGTAAAAAGTCTCAGTGTTTGTAACTGTGACTCCCTCCCTGACTGCGACAATGACGACTTTGAATGGGACTACCTTGAAATTTTAAATTATTTATTTCCTCTGTGTTGTTATGCCTTTTTTCATTTCATTCTTATTTAAGCAGACAATTACATAGTATTTGTATAAGCTTTGGCTCAAATTTCGTTATATACCTAAGAAAATGTCTTAACAGTTTTACAGTAACGAGTTTGAGAGTTGAACAAATTGTCTGTGGTAATTATTTTGAAATGTCTGTTTGTTGGGATTTAGTAATTAATTAATTGATTTATATTACATTTTACGTTTTACATTCTACGTTTTATTTCATTTCATTTTGTTGTTATGTTTTATTTAATAAATTAATTTAAATATTTAATTTGCAATTGGCAACACCTACTTGTCGTAACCAGTCTCCGGGGCAGAGTGTCGTTCGTTAAATAAATTATTTATTGAGCATTTATTGAATTTTCTGGTTGCTGGTCTTGTGTTTGTTTGTTTGTCTCCCCAGTGTTGTTTTTATTACTGTTATTAAATATATTTTGTTTTATTTATTTATTAATCGATACAATTGTAAATCTGTCTGACAGTAAGAGTTTTTTTTTTCGTTTTTGTAAAATTACTTACTTAATTGCATTGTTTTAATATGAATTATTTTACGTTTACTGTTTATGTTTTAATAAGGTTTTTATTTAAACAAATTCCAAGTCAGGGGTTTTAATTACATGCAATGCAACTTGTCCCTTCAGGCAGTAAATAACTAAATGTATTTGAATTCAAAGTATTAAACAATTAGTAATTTCTAGCAAAATGTTGCAAAACAATATTTCACAATCATTCCTCTTTTTCATAATTTCATGTGTGTTTCATTAAACAAAAATTAACAAATCCGTGAGAAAAATTCTGTTTAATACTGTTACCATTAAAGAATAATAATTTCTAGCAACATGTTGCAGAAAATTTTACTTTTACAGTTATTTGTGCCAGAACTTTGTTAGAAACAGTAGAAACGAAATTAAAAATACTAAACCTTAAATTTATTCCTTAGCTACATGTTGCTGCAAACATAAAATGAGCTACAGCCTTAATTTATTCCTTAGCAACATGTTGCTGCAACATGAAATATAAAATAATTTACTTATGAAAACATATTTCATAAGGACAACATGTTCTATTAAATGCCAATAATTCTCCTTTACTAAATATTAAATTTATCCATTAGCAACATGTTGCATCTACATAATCGAAGAAAAAATGTACAAATAAAGAAATTGAATTAATGTTTTTGGAATTTAAGCTAGACACTCTGTTCGAAGCCGTGAAAAAATGTTTATAAACAAAATTTTTAATTTGTGTAAGGAATATGTGAAAATTGGAAATATAAAAATCTTGTTTTATTTATTTGTAAAATGTCCACACAAATTAAAATGATTTATTTTGAAAATGTTTGAATAAATTTTAAAGCTATTTCATTGATAGTCTTTTATTTGGATTTTTATACAGATATCAAATAAAGGTTGAAATCATGTTGCCTGGGATCTTTTTAAATATTCAAGACCATTTTTCTAGTATATCAACTGATAGCAACATGTTGCAATGGTTCTTAGATAATATTGATTTATTTATTGTGCTTTTTTTTATCAAAATTTTTAAATTAATTTTTCATAAGAATTCATTTGGTAGAAATGTTTTGCAATGAATCAATTGCCAGGGATCTAATTAAAGGTTTAAGATCTTTTTTCGGTATATAAATTAATGGCAACATGTTGCGGTTTACTGAAGTAAAAACGCTTAAACAAAATCTTTAAATACAAATTTCATAAGAATTCATTTGTTGACAATCTTTAGCAAGAGATCAAATTAAAGACTAACAACATGTTGCAGAACTTCTAAACAAGTTGCTTGGTTCTTTAATATTTGCAGCTTTTCTTTTAAACAGTAACATCTGTCAAATTACATATTATATTGTGTTAATGGACAAAAATTCGATAGCAACATGTTGCTGATTAAAAATATTTGATATATTTGTTGAATTTTATCAAATAAGCTATTTAACTATACATGTTAAAGAGAAAAGATTTTGACATATTTTTTCAGGTGAAATCGAATCACATCGTAATGGATACTGAGCTTTAATTTGTATAAATGATTTAGACATGTTGCACGTATATATGTTGATAGAAACTTGAGTACCAGAAACATGCAGTAAAGCTAGATACATTGTGAAGAAAAAGATTTTTTGAGACAAACTTGAAAAAGATCAGAAAAAACTGTTTTTTTCCAAAAATTTTAGTTTCTTTTACAGTGTAAAGAATGGAGAAAATAATGTTTGATGGCAAGATGTTTACGATATTTAACGCTTAATAACAAAGGACTTATTTTAATGATATGTTGTTCAAAAAATTTTTAGACTATTTCACTGATTGTTTTTTATAAAAATGTTGATGGAAATTTTCACATTAAATCATTTCAATATCTTCATTTCACTAATAAATTTATATTTTTTCTCTTCTTTCTTTACAGGTAAGACTTTATTTAAATTCTTAATAGTTAAGCAAAATTGGTAAGTTGCTAAGATATGAAATTAAATTGTTCAAATACTCTTTTATATAGGAGGAAATGTTGGAAATTCCAAAACCATGTATAAATTTCAATGAGCAAAAAGTAAACTTTAGTGGAATTCAGAGTAAAATTGTCTACGATATTTTAAAAATACTGCATATTTGATTTAGGAAAAGCAAATCCCGAAATTTAAAGAAAGAAAGAGGGGCAGATAGAAATGAAAAGAGAGAAGTGGAAGATTGAATAGTTACGAAGAAGATGTTTAAGAAAGAGAGAAGGAGATTTACAAAAATTGCGTATCAATAAGATAGCGGTTATTAAGTTACTCTAAAGAGATTCCCATGTCTGGTCTTTTTAACCAATTAATACTCCTTATAAAGGCATTAGTGCCCTCAAGCCTCATATTCGAGAGCTCAGAAAGACTATTTATGGAACGGTGTCCCAGAAACCGTAAGATGAAAAATGGTCTCATCCTCCTCCTCGTTTTAACAACTTCTGCAGAAGTCGTTGTAGGGCAAGCCAAGTCTCCTCGCATGGTTGCCAAAAGTGCTGTGTTCGGTAATGACCGCCAATACGCCACGCATTTGTGAGTGTGACAAGCCAAGAAGATATGTTGTTCGCCCACGATTAAGTCGGGGCTATATCATTCTGGTTATAGTGCATGTGGGTTCACAACCCCATCTTGCCTGAGCGAGCATCTTGTAGCTTGTATTTGGATAGCGGAATTCCACATAGGAAATCTATGTTTCCGTCAGGTAACATGGCGCCTTTTTTCGCCAAATCATCAGCAATGCAATTGCCTGTAGTATCTCCGTGTCCTCGTACCCACTTGAGTACGACTGTTGAATGTCTCGCCATCCTGTTTAAGGATGCCCGGCATTCCTGGACTAAATTAGATGTTGTGTATACACCTGTTGGAGAATTTATTGCGGCCTGACTGTCAGTTTATATACGAATATCCCTGCCAAATATCTTGTTATAACTCAGCCAGTTAGCCGCCCTTTTGATGGCTGATATTTCAGCCTGAATTATGCTACATTCATTTGGAAGTCTAAAAGATAACCTAATGACGAATTCTTAAATGTAGATGACCATTTACTTAGTGCAGGGTAAAATATGGTCAGGCTTGACCAATCACACATTCTTACTTGTTTACTGATCTACTTGCTTTAACCTCAATTTCCCTTCATTATAATTTTTTCTCCCAGTGTAATTATTAACAATTCAAACTGTCATATTACACAATTAATATATACTGCCAGCCGACAGCTAATTTTTGTAATATAAATAATTAATTACCATATCTTTCAATAAATATTATTAAAAGCCGGATTATTTATAACTTTTTGTATGGATTTTCTATTATATAGATCTGATACTAAGCGATACAAATACTATTCCTATATCTAAAATATGCATACAAGTATAGAGATAGATAGTTTATTTTATCCATTTAATAAATACAAATGATTAAAACAACAAACTAACTCTAAGTAATCATAATTATAGTAATTTATTAAGAATAAAAATAAAACTTAAACTTAAACAACAGAAATATTTCTACAACAAATTGTTAATGTAACTAGTAGTTATTAGAAGAGAAAAAAAAAATAGTATAATTTGCATTTTTTACATCAACACTTTTGTCTAGCTAAACTATTACTTACTCTTGAACAAGAAAATCAACTTGAAGTAGTAGAACGAACATGCAATTAATTGTCAGTCTTTAACTAGTTGAAACACTGTGCAATTATTAGTGTAAACAATTCATTACAGTATATGACTAAACTAAACACAGGCATCTTGTTACAAACTAAACTCCTGGAATAAATTATTTCAAAGTTTAATATATATTTTTTTGTTTGGTTTTGTTTGGTTTGGTTTTCTGAATATTATCTAATACCAGAAATAATTGTTTTTGAGCAAGACTAGAGAGCAGGAAATTATAAATAATTTATGCCACAGGCGTAGTTATGATAACAATCTATTTAATGTTGTTTTTTTTGTTTAATATAGATTTTTTTATATTTTCATTGTATTTTATACAATTTGCTAAATTTACTATACGATTAATCAATCATAATTATTGGAAATTGTTAGGATTTCACTATTTCAAGGCACGATTTGGAAATTATTGTTTAATTGAGTCAATTAAACAGGTGATCAAACAGATAAGGTTTTGAAAACAATTAAAAATATTACCTGAATGGAACATGGGAGAAATAATGATTTTATTATATTCAATGAATAGTAATGGAAAATGGAGAACATTTATCTGGACAGGCCACTATTTCCGAACGATTGATTGTTTGTTTTCATCCGTGGTATGCTTAGTCTGTCCAGGTTCTTCAAAGGTCTGCTTCCTTTGAAATTTTCTTTACCACAGAGCTGCCTTGTATCTTTGGGTTATGATTGTTAATAAACGAAGCTTCTAATAGAGGATTCGACAAGATAAACGCTTCGGGTCTCGGTCGGCTAATGACTTATTATAGAAAAGTAAATATAATGGATTCAATCCTAGGAGATAATTCATCTCCTCGGATTGCATCCGCGTTATGTTTGTTATTAGTGCAGATTGCAGCGCCTCTGGTGGTGAGATGGCGCATAATTTAAGCCAACAACCTTAATTTATTTTTTTTACTTCGGTGGCCTTTTTATGTTATCGGGACTTCGATTCTTGCTTGCTTTGTTCATGTTTTCTTAGATGTCTTTTATTAAAATTCACATAAACTGTTTGGGAATTATTAACAAAACTATACTAATATATGGGTAAAAAAGTCTGTGAAACACAGGATTTTGGATAAAAAATTATTTTATTTTTCAATATAGTCTCCTTTGAGCCCTATGAACTTTGTCCAACATTTCTTAAATTTTTCTATCCCTTTCAAAAAATAAAATATGTCGAGATAATCAAAAAAAGTATTTTCTGTGAGATGATTTCGATTTTGGAGTTAAATCTCTTTCCGCCTAGACATTCCTTCAGGTTTGGAAACAAGATATAGTAACTGGGGGCTAAATCCGGAGAATAGGGCGGAAGAGGGAGCATTTCGTAGCCTAATTTATGGATTTTTGTCAATCAAACTGCACATGTGCACCAAATTGTGAGCAAATGCAGCAGCCACCTTGCGGAAAGCTTTCTCATACCCAAGTGATTATTTAAAATTAAAATCAATGTGAGATGCCTATGGCTTCCACAATCTCTCGCAGTTTCAATCTCCAATCGATCGATACCATTACGTGCTTTTTTTAATTGTTTTGGGGGTAGATACCTCAACTGGGCGTCTATATTTGCGTGATGGTTTTTTCAGCAAAAAATAATGCTTAACTCTCTAACCCGCAAACTTTAAAAAGCTAAAAAAAAAGTTGTCGAATAATATGTTTAGGGTAATTATGGCCCAATAAACTCAGAACAGCCATTATAAACTAATTGGCAAATTATGTTTTGGAACCAGGTGCTAAAAGGTGAAGAGTGCCTCAGGGTACTGTTGACGATTTAGGTGTGAAAAACAATAAGATGTAAGCTTTAATTATGATAGATTTTATTGAAAAACTAATGAAAAATATACAAAAAGTAAGAAAATATGTTTTACTTTCTACGATGACACTCATAAAAATTATTTTTGGCATTTGAGCAGCATTAATGAAGATCACATTTTGAGCAAACACACTGTGTTTGCAACTTTTTGCATAGTTTGCACCATATTTTTCCACCTTTCTTGCCTAACCAGATTGGAAAGTTGTCGTAACGTAATTGTCATAACGGACAATATGGATGTTTTTCTCTTACGCTAACTTCTGAAATTCCTGGCTGTAGATCTTCTTGTGGAGTACCAACTGATCATTAGTCAAGACGGATAATTTAATCCTTCTGCGATTTCTATCTTTCATTCCTATAAAGTTTGTGTATATAACACAAATGTAAAGAACTATGGAATATAACGCGCCGATAAAGCCGCAAAAGTGCCCTCAGGCACTCCTTAGTTTTTGTGTTCTCAACACACTTTTTGTTAATTGTTTAAAAAAAAAAATATTTCGAATATATCAGGCAACTAAATGTTAGTAAAACTTTGATTTAAAAAAAAAATAAATCACACACAAAATTCCACGTGCTAATATTATGACATCATTCATAAAACAGCTGACAAAACAAAAACTAAAAGTCAGAATGCATTTCGACCTTCGAGAGAAATGTTAACAAAACTATAACTAAAGTCGCCGTTATATTTAAAAAAGATAATAAAATTACTTTTTGAGATAATTGGTGTTTTGTAATGCATACCTTGAGGCACTCTTGCGGGTTAGAGGGTTAATGAGCAGATGAAATTCACTTTTTTCCAAATTCTCCTCAAATCCCGACGTAGTCCGCTATCAATGGCTGTCAAACACAAACTAAATGATGCAGCTTATTTAAATTTTGACTGATACTAGTTATGAGGAGATTACTTGGAGTCAGCCAAGTTATCAGACTTTGGTGACAATTACACTCTATAAAAGGATACATTGGCTACTTGCTTAACTGTTTGGTTATTGTTAGATATTCTAAAAAAACAACAAGAAAAACCAGCAAAACAGTAAATATTAATGTTAATAAGTAGCTCACATGTCTGGATTTGCGATGAATATTTTGATGTGTTACAAACGGTATGAAAAAATCAATATACCCCTTATCCTTTTGTTAAGGTGGGTATAAAAATGAGCTGTAAAACACTTTTCGAGAAGGTCTTACATATTGTTCTATAACTTTGTTTGTACTAAACCGATTTTGCTGATTTTCAATACCATACGGCTTAGAAGCATTGTTAACGTTGTGGAATATAATAGCCTATATAGGTGTCATACTTTGCGCATGAGCAAGTTTTACACACACTAAATCGTATTCAAATTTAATATTTGTTTGGCTAATATTTCCTATAACACTTAATCCCATTAGGAATTATCAATTTTGTTTTAATATAAGCACAGTTAAACAAATCAATTAAGAACAAGTAAATTTTCCTACTGACTCTTTCAAGTACATATGTATCATTCAATTTCACGCTCTAACCAAATGACAAGTTCAGTTCATGATTAAATACTGATATATGAAAAAAACAATCTTTGGCGCATATAAAACAGTGTAAAACAGCAATAACAATAAAACATATTTAATTTACTATGAATAATTCCATTCAATAACAAACAATTTAATGCATACATACAAAAAATTAACAAAAAACATAATAAAAAGTTAAAAAAATTAACATTTATAGCAAAAAAAAGTTGCACATTGACTACAATTTATTATTATTGCTGCTGCTAAGTGAGTGCCAATATTTTTTGTTGTTGTTGTTGTTATTAATACAACAACAGTTGCCGCCTTTAAGTATGAGACAAATATAAATTTAATGGATTTTTGTTTTTTTATTGTTAATTTCTATTATTTATTTATTATATTAACAAGTATTTATTTTGGTTTTTAATAGTTGTGGTAAATACAATTTTATTATAAAAAAAAAAAAAAAAAATACTCAATTTATTGCTAGATAAACATTGTATGGAAAATTAATAACATTTTTAAATTAATTTTTTTTTTTATAAAAAACACGCTACACTTTTGTTGATTGCTAATGCAAAGTAAGAGAGCTATATTCGGCTGTGCCCAATCTTATATACCCTTCACCAAATTATACTTTAAAATAAAATTAAAAAATTTTTTTAAAGCAAAATTTTAAAATTTTTTTCCAAATTTTGAAAAAAAAATTTTTTTATTTAAAATTTTTTTTTTTTTTTAAATTTATTTATGAAAAAAATTTATGACAAAAAAATTTTTTTGGTGAAAAAAAAATTCGGGTTAAAAAATATTTTTCCCGATTTAGGCCCACTGTAGATCCAACTTACTATAGCCTAATATACATCGTTCCAATGGACTTTGAAATATCTATCATAAGATATCCGTCTTATCTATATTTATGACTTAGTAATCGAGATATAGATCAAAAGTAGGGGAACAATAGAGGTTGTCTTGGATTTTTGCTCATAGCTCCGTTATTTATGCACGAGTTTTGCTGATTTTAAATAGGAAACTTCTCGAACGCATGTCTGATAGAATTATTGAAGATTTGGATCCCGAAGATATCTGGGGTCTTCAGAAAATTGATTTCAACAGACAGACGGACAGACAGACGGACGGACGTGGCTTAATCGACTCCGCTATCTATAAGGATCCAGAATATATATACTTTATAGGGTAGGAACATTTTATTGTGGAAATTACAAACGGAATGACAAACATATATATACCCTTCTCACGAAGGTGAAGGGTATAAAAACATGGTTGGTATATTTAACATTACGATGTCCTAGGACCAAAAACCCCAGCGGAGTAATTTAAAACTACTCCATGGACCACTCCAGTGGATTAGGTTTGCAATCGTGTTAACTCGAATATAAATCGTTTAACCACAAACTCTGGTTTAACAATGACATAGTCCATGACTGTATTACATTGGACCATATTGTAATTAGTCCATTTTTGCTCAATTTAATCTAAAATGGATCTATCCAATATTATTTGCAATTATGGCACGAACATTAATCAGCTTTTTACACAACACAAACACCAATAAATCTCTCAATAAGGAGTTAAAAGTAATTACACATTTCATTTAATTAAGCAAAATACACCAATAAGTACATCCTCATTTAAAGCTTTTCTTTTCTTGATTTGCTCTGATTTAAATAAAGGTTGGGATATTTTCGATATTTTGTATGGTTTGTCACCAGATCATTATAAAAATATATAGCTGCGTTTGCATTAATACATCAAATGGTTATCTACCTATTGGAAACCATTCATAATGCTGTTTTAAAACCTATAAATATTACAGCTTGTTTTAAAAGCTTTATTTAAAATTCTTCTAGTTAAACATAAAATTCTGTCATAACCTTTCTAAGATGTCTTATTCATGTCATCAAAAATGACTACACACTATTTCGTTTTAGTTTTTTTTTATGCTATTTTTAGAATCCAGGAAATTGTTAATCAATATTGATTACAAAATAAAACGTTTAAGAGTAAAGCAAGACCGAAAAAACTAAACTTTGCTATAAAACCTAACAAAAGCATTAACTACACTCATAGAAATAATATAGTTGTACATAATCAACGCAACCGTTTCAACATTTTTACTAGATTTTTAACAATATTATGTTCACATCAACATACTATGGTATAATCCTTCATCATAAACATGATTGCCACAAACGTAGCCTTAGTTGGTATTGGGCGTATGACTTAAAAAATGTGGGATTTACAATAGATAGCGTATCTTTTGAACGCGGTTTTTGTTTTCAATAACTTATATATCATTTGAAGGGTAAATATCTGTAATTTATGCTCACTTAGTTATTGAACATTATAGTGTAAAAAACAACGATTTTTTGCTTCGAAAATGTTGAATTTTGTGCCAACAAAGCGTCATATGCGGGAAGTTTTGCTTTACTTTTTTAATTTGAAAAAAACTGCCGCTGAAGCAGACCGATTGCTCACCGAAGCTTATGTTGAATGTGTCTTATCGGTTTCAACGTGCGAGAGATGGTTTTTGCGGTTCAAAAGGGGTGATTTTGACACGGAAGAGAAAGATCGCCCAGGACAGCCAAAAAAGTTTTAAAAGCAAGAATTGGAGGCATTATTATGAGAAGATTGTTGTCAAACTCAACAAGAGCTTGCAAAATCATTGAGAGCTACTCAAGCAGCAATTCAAAATGTTAGCTAGCAGCAGGTTTCATTCAAAAGCAGGGAAATTGGGTGCCATGAGAATTGAAGCGGAGATACCTTGAAAGGCGATTTTGTATTTCTGAAATGCTGCTTGAATGCTATAAAAGAAAATAATTTTTCTCCGAATCAGTTTTTGCATTGAAAAATGGATTCATTACCAAATCCCGAAGCATAGATCGTACGTCATGGTGCTAAGGTAATGATCTGTATTTGGTGGTATCAAAAGCGTCTTATTATGAGCTGCTGAAATCTGGCTAGAGCATCACAGGGATCCTGTACCGAATGCAACTGTTTCGTTTGAAGCCAGCATTGACCGAAAAACGGCCAGAATATGCGGCCGACATGAAATCATAATATTCCATTATCACAACTATATGTTGCAATATCTGTTAAAAACTACTTAGAAAGAAGTGTCCACACCTTGCCCCGTCCGACTACTATTTGCTTCGATCGATGCAGAACGCTCTCTCTGGGTTACGCTTCACTTAAGCACACAGTATCCGAAATTGTCCTCAAAGGTTGAGCAGTTATTTTGGCTCCGAATCCATATGGTGCCAGAAAGTTGGGGAAAGGTCATAGCTAACAATACTTTGAATAAATTTATATTGTAAAAATTTTTCAAAATAAAAGCTAAAAATTTGGAAAAAATATATATATAAATATATACAAATATGGTTACTGCAATCATATAAATAATTACAGTGACTATAATATTGTTAAAAAACTTTTGAAATGATTACAGTAATCATATACATCAAAATTTTTTCTCTGGGTGTAACAGCAACTACCATTTTTTATTCGTCTTTAATTTTTTCTATAGATTTTTTATGGTTAAATAAATCATAAAACATTGATGGAATTTGTATGTAGTCGTCTGTATGTCTCTCTCTGATTCTCTGTATCTCTTACAAACTATATTTATGAGTAAATATTTTCAGATTTATTTAGCCATGAAGTTTTTTTCTATGTATAATACTATTTGTATATATACTTAGTATAAAAGAAAATAAAATGGAATGGAAGAAAAAAAAAAAAAAAGACTAGATAAAATACTGTTAATATTGTCACGATTACAAGTTTACCGTAATTGCTGTAATGTTTTGTAATTTTTGTAGCACAGTGTGCGCTACTAGAAATAATGCAGTGCAAGTGGTTTAAGAGTTAGTTATGTGAGAAACATATTTGTTTAAAAATAGACTAGCATTTTTATATCCACCATCAAAAAGATGTGGGGTGGGGTATATTGATTATGTCATTCCGTTTGTAACACATCAAAATATTCCTCACAGACCCACAAAAGATTATGTTTTCTGGGTCCTCAGAAGATTCTAAGACGATGTAGCTATGGCTGTCCGTTGAAAACACAATAGGGCCGTTGAAAAACAAAGGAAGCTAGCTGGCTGATTTCTACATATTTCATTTGCAACCTAACAAAGTATATATATTCTGGATCGCTGTAGATGGCGAAGTCGATATAGTCTGTATGTTGAAATCAACTTTCCGTTGATCCCAAATAACTTACATACATGATTCATTCATCAATATATCGGGAATTATCCCGGCTCGGTTGTTATATAAAATCGAGAAAATCGGCTCACCGGAACAAACTGGTTGTTTGACCTATTTTTTATAGACAATATCGATATCCATTAATAGATTTTTCAAAGACCTTTGCAATGGCCTATACAAGGCCAGAGTAAGTCGGACATACTACAATTGCTCAAAATATTTTTTACACCGAATTTTTTTTCCCCAAAATAATTTTTTTTTGTTATACAATTTTTTTTACCAGTAAATTAAAAACAAATTATTATTTTTAAAAATTAAAAAAAAATTTTTTTTTAAAATTTTGTTTATCTAAAAATATTTAAAATTTTTATTTTAAAGTTTAATTTGGTGAAGGGTATATAAGATTCGGCATAGCCGAATATAGATTTCTTATGTGTTTTTTGATAAGATTTCAACAGGTAATGAAAGTTCATAACATGTTACTATTATACATGTTCTCTTAATGACGACCACTGCTGTAGAGTGTCTTCGCTAACATGTCTTCTCTTCAATGTCTGAGCTAAATGTCAACGAAAATAATAAAAATTATTCCACTAAAATGATAGTCCGGTGAAAATATAATATTTTGATCAAGTTGAAACGTAATATTAAGCGATTTTACAACTTTTCCACTTGCCTGTATGAACTTCCTATAATGAGCAATAAAATCCCTGGCTTTTAAAGACATTTTATGTTTACGTGACATTTAATATCATCCAATTAACTCATTAAACACTCACTAACTCATTAAACACATACAACACATATTTCCCACATATTATATTGCTACAAGCAACATAACACAACATTTCTTTGCGTGTATTTAATAAAGCATAAAAATAATTAAACATTTCCATTATCACACTTACTTAAGCAAATACTTAATAAAAAAATTATATAATAAACATATTTAAATAAATATGTATATAAAGAAAAAAAAGCAAATAAGTGATAGGTTTATTATTCAAACACATTTCCTTATTAGAGAACATTATTATTATAAACAGCCATAAACATTTGGCCAATTACCACAAACGTATCGCCACGTTAAAAAAGTTATAAAAAAGAGGTAGAGAAAAATAAAATCTTGAAACCATTGAAGTTGCGGAATAAAAAAAAAATCTAGTTAAGTAAAGTGTTAATTTAAAAATCGTGATTTTATAAATTATCTTTTACTCAAAAGTATAGTGATTTTTTAAATAAAATAAAAAAACGAAAAACGTTTAAACAACAAACTTGTTGAAAAATGATTAAAGATAATCACAGCATTCATTCATTTGAACACATTCTTTGACTTTTGAATGTATGGAAGAAAGATGATAATAATGATGATGAAGTTGGTTGCTTGGTTGCTAAAAGATGTGGCTTAAATCACTGCTTACCAAACAGATAAAAAAGTGATAGAGATTTGCTAGTTATAAAATATTTATAACAATGTTTTATAGAGTTAAAATGCTGTTAATACAAGTTATTTTATTTATTTATATTGCATGTACTTTGGCTTTTTAAACTCTTTGTAATGATTTCTGTTAATATAGATAATAATGGGAATATTTAATACCTCAAATTCAATCCTCATTTATTTATTCATCTTACTTTTACAATTTTACAGAAATTATAATCAGCTTTCGAATGTTGCTTAATAAATGTAGTTCAACATGTTTATGACCTTTTAGTAAAGCACATTTTATTGTGTAATAAATAATACTTTAAATATTAAAATTATTAACACCTTTGGAGCGTATAGAAATAATACTTAGCAGCAAAATCTTTCATTACCAATGACATTAAGTTAGTGAAAAACAAGTAAGAGAGCTATATTCGGCTGTGCCGAATCTTATACAACCTTCACCAAATTAAATATTTTTAAGGTAAAAATAATTTTTTTTTCAAAATTGTTTTTCAAAATTTAAAAAATTTTTTTTTCGAAATTGTTTTTCAAAATTTAAAAAATAATAATTTTTTTTTCAAAATTGTTTTCAAATTTTTTTGAAAATTTTTTTTGAAATTTACTAGTAAAAAAAAATTTTGACAAAAAATTTTTTTTCCCGATATCGACCCATTGTAGGTCCAATTATATAGATCGATGCAATATTTATCATTAGATATCCATATTGTCTATATTAATGATTTAGTAATCCAGATATAGATCCAAAATAGTCCAAAAATCGAGATTGGCCCGGTTTTTTCCTTATATATCTGCCATTTGTGGGCCGATTTTCTCGATTTTAATTAGCAACCGAGCAAGAATTCCCGATATATTGATGTATGAATCAAGTTTGTAGGTTATTTGGGGTCTTCAGAAAATTGATTTCAACAGACATACATGGTTTAAACGACTCTGCTATCTATAACGATCCAGAATATACAGACTTTATAGGGTCGGGAAATTACAAACGGAATGACAAACTTATATATACCCTTCTCACGAAGGTGATGGGTATAAAAAGGGAAAAAAAGAAAAATGCAAAATATATTTTATTTTATTACCCCACCATCTCCCCCTACAAAGTATATATATTTTGGATGTTCTGGATAGATAGCGAAGTCGATATAGCCAAGTCCGTCTGTATGTTGAAATAAACTTTTCGTAACCCCCAAATAACTTAAAAACATAATTGATACATCAATATATCGGCAATTCTTTCGGCACGGTCGCTATTTTAAATCGAGAAAATCGGTCACAATTGGCGGAGATATAAGGAAAAAACCGGGACCTCTATTTTTGATCTATATTTCGATTACTAAGACAATATGGATATCTAATGATAGATATTTCAAAGTCCATTACAACGATGTATGTAAGGCTAGTAATTTGGACCTACAATGGGTCAAAATTGGGAAAAATATTTTTTAAACCGAATTTTTTTTGTCATAAATTTCACTAATAAATTTAATTTTTTTTTTTTAAATTAAAAAAAAAATTTAAAAAAAAAATAAAAAAAATTTTTGAAAAAAAAAATAAAAAAAATGTTTGAAAAAAATTTAGAAGAAAATTTTGAAAAAAATTTTAAACAAATTTTGAAAAAAATTTGGAAAAAATTAAAAAAAAACAATTTTGAAAAAAAGACTAAAAATTTCCAAAATTTTTTTTTTAAATTTTGAAAAAAAAAAATTAATTTTGTTTACCAAAAATATTAAAAAAAATTATTTTAAAGTATAATTTGGTGAAGGGTATATAAGATTCGGCACAGCCGAATATAGCTCTCTTACTTGTTAAAACTTTTCGGTTTTGGGGGGAAATTTCCTTTTTTCACCATCCTGGATCCGCGCCTGAGCTAAATAACCTGTGTGACAGTTTATGTTAGATGTGTTCATGTCGTTTGTGAGATGCATACATTAACTTTTGAAGTAAGAAGTTACAAGATCATAGTTCGATATACCTGACAATACATGCCTAAGTAGAGATTTGCAATATAGATAGACATCAATCTATCTTTAAAACAGCAGCCTGACTCCAATGCATACTTATAGTTGTGGCTCATTTGAGGTCATATAGATAGCTTTGTAATGCAAAAAATATTCAATTAGTTAAAGTAATCTAAGGTACATGTAATTGTCACTTTACTATCCCGAAGTAATCCAGAGTGTAGTCAGTTTTGTAATTCATAGTGCATTTTATTTTGATTCCTCCCTAAGGACAAACCATTTTATTCACAGCAAATCATATATTATTTAGACTATTGTCACTTCCACCGCCCCCCAAAAGGTTAAGCCACATTTTTGTATATTACAAAACCTGCACAAAAACTGCAACCATAATAAATTTGGCAATTTGCCCAAACCAAATAAAAAAGAAGCCGAATAAAAATGAAACAGAAAAAAACTCCAACAAAATCATACTCATAGAAAATGTTAGTTCATGTCATCATTATGGATTATTATGCAAGATTTTATGCCAATATTTAATGTACAACCCAAAAAAAAAAAACCCAACTAAACTGACAAAATATTAAAAATGACAAGTAAGAAAAAAAAAAAAACATATTTTATGCATTTATGCATGAAAACATGCATAATAATGTATAAATGCATTTTACCAGCAGCTCCCTGCTGCATAAATGCCAAATAACTGCGGATATTAATTAAAAGCAAAAATATACATATTTTTTTCTCCACATTTTTTTTACACTTACATGAGTAAATAAATAAATGAATGAAATTGAACATTTTGGGGGAAAATTGTATAAGCATTTGCATAATTTATTTCGGAAAAATATAAAATAACAGCAACAACAAACTCGAAAATAAATGTTGCAAAATACAGCTTAAAGGCCTGTTAAGGCCATAAACATTTTGAAATGATTAATTATTTATCAACTGAAAAATACCAAAAACAATGTTAAAAAAAAGAGAAGAAAAAAAACCCACCAAATAAAATTATTCGTTGTAGGAAAAAAAACCAAAAATGTTAATTTTGCTTGTTGTATCTATCATTTTACATATTTACTGCCGGCATAATTAAAATGTGGTAAATTGTTAAAATTTATCACTTTTATCACCAATGCACTGTGGGTATGTGTTGGTTGCAAGGTGGTAAAAATATTTGCTAGTATTAGAGATTTTACAATCAGGCTATTTAGTTGACTGTACCCAACAGTTCTGGGTGACTGTACCAAAATAGTGATTCTACCTTGATTTTAGTTATTTTGACTTGTGCGTTTCCTAAGCAGGGGGTTCTGAATCCTTATAGATAGCGGAGTCGATTAAGTCCGTCTGTCTGTTGAAATCAATTTTCTGAAGACCCTCAGATTCCTTCGGAATCCAAATCTTCAATAATTCTGTCAGACATGCTTTCGAGAAGTTTCCTATTTAAAATCAGCAAAAGTCGTCCATAAATAACGGAGATATGAGCAAAAATCCGAGACAACCTCTGAAAATTTCTCCAAAAAACACAATTTATTGCATGCTTTGACAAAAAAGCAACAAAATGTATGTTTAAATGTGTGTTGGCTTCATTGCTTTGCGTATTTTTTTTTTTTCGGCGTTTGACAAAATAGCCATAAAACGTATGTTTGGGTGTGTGTTGGTTTCATTGCTTTGCGTATTTTTTTTGGTGTTTCTTTTCGTTGTTGTTTTTATACCCTTCACCATCGTGAGAAGGGTATATATAAGATTGTCATTTCGTTTGTAACTTCTACAATTTAATCTGTTCGTCAGCAATTAAATGTAAAATGTTTAAAAGTTTTCTTGATATATTTAGGATGCTATACGCTGAAAGTGGGCAATTAATACATCCACAACAAAGTTGAAGGGTATATAAGATTCGGCATAGCCGAATATAGCACTCTTACTTGTTAAAGTTAATAAGGGCCTCATTTTATAAAACGAAGCGTTCAGAAACGTAAGAAATTTGTATGAAGATTATTGCCATAGAAAATTTGTTTAACGCTTGTCGTTTAGCTTTATAAAATGATATCCTAAGAATTACGATTCTAATGAGAGTGACTCTCTAGATTACTTAGATCAGTTTTTATGCCCACCATAAAAAAAACACATGGAGGGTACGAGGGCGGGTCAATAAGTACGTGACTTTTGGAATTTTCCGCCTCTTAACTGAAAAGGCAACAAGAATCTGCCAGTTGACTCCTGTCAAAATTTGAACAGGCTGTGTCATTTAGTTTGTGTTTGACAGCCATTGGTAGCAGACTACCGTGAGATTTGAGAAGAAAGTGGAAGAAATTTAATATCGTGTGCTCATTAAGGATCATTGTTTGCGGAAGAACCCATCACACAAACCAAGGCTAAGCTCTGCACTATCAATTTTAATGGTAAAAAAGTGTTTTACTGAATTTCATTGTGGCCGTACAAGTACGGAAGATGACGAACGTTATGGGCGCCCAGTTAAGGTCTCTAAACTTCACGATATCATGTTGGCCGATCGGAGATTAAGAGTGCGAGAGATTGTGCATAGGCACAATTGAATGATCACTTTGGTATGAGAAATATTTCGGCAAGATGTGCAGTTTCCATGGCAAAAATCCATGAAATAGGCCACGAAATGCTCCCTTTTCCGAACTATTCTCCGGATTTTGCGCGAGTGATTATTTCTTGTTTCCAAACTTGAAGAAATGACTTGGCGGAAAGAGATTTGACTCCAACCATGAAATCATCTTACAAAATAATATTTTAATGAAAGAAGCTAGGAGGCTAAATTCCACAAATACTCTGTTGATATGTTTTGTTTGGTATTACTTATTCCCCCTGGAATACTATTTGAGCAGTCATAAATATGTTGATTATACGACAATTCTGATATGATTTTGCAATTGCAATTAAAAATACTGTCTCAGGGCCATCAAATTGTGCCACTGTACCTAGTGTTGCCTCAGAGTATGTGTTATGTTGAATTGTATTGTTGGTGTGGCCTGGTATAGAATGGAGACGGCATTCAAGCATCAAATAATGCATGACATGGCATACATTACTCGAAATAACATTTTATACTTTTTGTCTCCGCAGTATGACGAACATGTGTCCGTACGTCTGTCTGTCTGTCGGTCTGTGTCTCTATCTGTCTACAAACTGAAAATTAATTGCATTTGAATGCAATGCATTAAACAGAAAAATTTATAACGTTTTTGTTTTTTTTATTATTTTTTTAATTTGTGTGTGTTGTTTTTACATTTTCGCAATATTTTCCATTTTTATAAATTTTGTGTGTTTACTGACTCCGCTGACTGCCGTTTGTTGTTTGCGATTTTGTTTTGTTATTTTTTTTTGTATTATTGCCATTTTCATTGACACAATGTATGGCGATGACATCGATATTGTTTAATCATATAAACACACTCGTGCATACGTCTAGTACATTCATTACAATGACAGACATTCATAGATACAAAAACACACATAGACACACTTGCCCCATTACCATCAAAACCATTCAAGAACGTTTATGTTTATGTTTCTGTATTCAATAAAATCGTTTATGCAACCCACCACCGTTCTCATCATCATCATCATCATCGTTATTATTAATTTTTATTGTCATCATCATTATTATGATCAGATAGTTACAATTTCGTGTCATTACGTTTGTGCCTGCATAGAATAATGAAACTATTCAGAAATGTCATTTACTTACTTGTATGTAATATTTTGAATTATGTTTGTGTTATGTTTTAATATTTTTTTTGCTCAGTCTTTTTATATTCTTTATTAATACAGACGTATAAACTAGAATAAGTTTAATTAACAAAAAATACTTAGATTTCCAACAGTAGTATAAAAACTATTTAATAATTCTGAAAACTATATTCAATAAAATAAAGTCAGAGATTTCATAAAGGGTGTCCCAACATTCGAAAATTTGCATGATTATTTTGCATAAATAAATGGCAAAATTTTAATGAATTTCTCCTTGACGACAGACCAACATAGACAAATCTTTGATGTTGACAAACTGTTGGAAACAACTCCATTGCTTTGGATCAAAGAAGCAAATAAAGAAAACAATGATGGTCTATTCGTTAATAAAAAATACTCAGCGCACTACTTTACATTATACCAGTGAACACAAAGGCAGCTAGGGACCCATGTAGGAAACGTTATAGATAGCTTTAAGGCAAGTGCTATTTTTGATACCTGCTAGGTCTCTACAGTTCATTAAGGACTTATCCCGAATAGTGATTTTAACAACTTAGAAAGAAATCAATTGATCATACATAGATTAAAAGATACAGTTGGGTAAATAGTCTATTCAACTTGTAAGATACTAATATACTTCTAATTGTGAATACACAAGATTTATAATATTTAAGATAATCGGATACCAGCCACAAAGTGACAGAACAATACAAAAATACATTTTGTTTTAATTATATTTTGGTTCATATCATTACAATAAATCGGTGCTATGTTTGTGGAAATTATAACAACTATGAACAAATATTGTAAGTAATTATAATCATGACATGTATCACAAATACTCCATAATATGGTCATGTAATCTAACTGAGCCTGAATCATACAATGGTAGAGCTCAGCCATAATATGATAGTACTGAGCATAATATGATTATATCAGATACCATGCTTTTACATAACCATATTATGGTTGGACACAGTCATATTGGTTATGACTTGAAAATGCCGGATTTTTTTTAAATGTTTAGCTTTTATTTTGAAACATTTGTACAATAAAACTTAATTCAAAGTATTGCCCAGTGTTAGCTTTGGCCATTTTCCATATTTCTGGTAACATATGGATTCCAAGCCTAAAGAACTACTCATCTTTTGAGGCCAAGAACGAATCAAGCCAATTTCGGATAATCTCTTCCAAAGTGAAGCGTGAGAGCGTCGATCGAAAAACATAGTAGTCGGACGGGCCAAGGTCTGGACTATAAGGTGGGTGAGGCAAAACTTCCCAACCACTTCTTTCTAAATAGTTTTTAACCTGTATTACATATATATGGCCACATAATCTGGATGTTCTTCGGCCAATGCTCGCTTCAAACGAATCAGATGCGTTCGGTACGGGTTCCCTGTGATTGTATGACCAGATTTCAGTAGCTCCTTGGATATTTTTGATCCCACGAAATACAGAGCATTCATTACCTTAGCGCCATGGATATGTGGCTTTGGTATCGATTCGGTTGGTTGACCGGGCTTAACATATGATCTCTTAAGCTTCGGGTTATTGTAATGGTTCCATTTTTCATCGCAAGTAATGACTCGGTGCAAAAATGATTTTCTTTTATAGCGTTGAAGCAGCATTTCAGACATACAAAATCGTCTTTCAAGGTCTCTTAGCATCAATTCATATTTCCCTGCTTTTAAATGAATCCTTCTGTTTGCAAACGTTTTGAAATTGCTGATTGAGTATTTGGTTGAAGCAGCATTTCAGACATACAAAATCGTCTTTCAAAGTCTCTCAGCTTCAATTCGTATGGTACCCAATTTCCCTGCTTTTAAATGAATCCTTCTGTTTGCAAACGTTTTGGGAGGTGTTGGGAGCTACTCACTCCCAATGATTTTGCAAGCTCGTGTTAAGTTTGACAACAATCTTCATGAAGTAATGCCTCCAATTCTTGGTATTTAAACTGGTCTGGGTGATCTTTATATTCCGTGTCAAAATCACCACTTCCGAACCTCACAAACCATCTCTCGAATGCTGAAACCGATGGCACACATTTATCATAAGCTATGGTGAGTAATCGGTGTGCTTTAGCGGCAGTTTTTTCAAATTAAAGATGTGTAGCAAAACTTTCCGCATATGACGATTTGTTGGTTTAAAACTTGACGTTTTCGAAGTAAAAAAACTTTATTGTTCAATAACTAAGTGAGAAAATATAACAGATATATACCCATCAAAATGATATATAAGTTATTAAAAACAAAAACCGATTTCTTTTGTAAATCCCGCTGTTTTATTGATTTCATTTAATTATATTATGATTACCAATAAACAAGCAATTATTAAAAGAGATTTATATAAAGAGAGAAAGCTGAACCCGGTCCGCGTTGCTGGCCCTTAGAAAACATCTCGATTTCAATATAGTGTCGGACAAGGTTGGATCACCGACTCTTCAATGTTAATACATGTGGTGGCAGTCCAGCTGAATTCAAAAATTCAGTAGGATAATCGACGGCTTGTTCGTCGCACATTACGGTGTCAATCGATTTGTATTTTATTGTTTCGCCAGACAGTTTCAATTGTATTTGCTTATTGAGCTTGTTAATACCATAATTTGTTGGTGCCAAAATTGCATCTTCCCACAGCCAATCCGAATCTTTGTAGTTAGTTGTAAGACTTGGGAATACCTTGTCAGCAACAGCTTGAATATTCATTAGCATTTGGCAGAAGTTCGGGAACGAAATCTCATTTGTGGCGGAATCAATTAGATTTTTTCCATTTCCGATGTCCAACAATTGTTTTGAGAATCTTTCGCCAGAAGGGTATTGCAGCAAATGCACACGCATGTTCGTTGATTGCATTCGGCTTCTGTAGCTTAATTTCCAGTGAAATAAAATGGAAACAACTTCGCATCATCGTTGGCAAGCGGAAGCAATAATACAATTCTGTGGTACATTTGGCCTTGAACTTTAAAGGTTGGCATGAAGGCGACGTCATTTGAAAGCATGAGTTGCGCTTTTGAATATTTTGAAGAAGTGCTTGGAAATAGGATTGGCGCTGGAAATGTAATGTAATAAGTGGTGGCAGAAAAACTTTACCGTTCGAACAGCACATTCCCGGGGATTACGTAGGGAACTTCAAAACGCGATTGCACCAATCAGTACGTTCATGTGATTCCTGTAGTCATCATACTTATTGTAATAATATGCTGGCAAGTTTAAATCAATTCTTTCTCTTGATCGAGCCATTCGGGAGCGATTTGCTTCTAGTCTTTCGATGTACTGTTGAGGTGTCTCTGCAGCACTCTGACTTAGTCACATTAAAATATGAAAAAGTGCAACATTTTTGAAGGACGGAATTTTAAAGTGGCATATTTTTTAATCTAATTGAGATATTGACTTGAATTTCAGGAATTAACTTATCTAAACAAGAAAAATTAGTTCAGAAAAAATGTGGACCAAATTGTTCCTAATATTTACAATCCTATCAAAATTTTGATACAAATTTTAGTTTTAGAGCTCAATAAATATGTAATATGTAATAAAATCTTTATTTATTAACAAAACTAAACGAAATTTGCAGGGTTTTTTAAATTTCTCATTCTAAATAATAAAGTGTAAAAAAACTTGTCAAAAGTTCAAAGGGAATCCTGCAATTCCTAAAAATTGGAGCGAAAATTCCAAAAATTGTATTTTTTACAATTTTACCCACAGGTTCCACATTTCCTTCGGGGCTGGGAAAATGCTTTGGAAATAAATAGGGATCGCATCAAGGTTTTCAAAACTGTTTTCCATTTTCTAATCCCAGCTTTGGGATTTTAGAACATGTGGCCCAAAGTTGATATTTTGATAAAAAATAGGTCAAATTCCAAAAGGCGTAGGGACGACACGTTCGAAAACAACGACAAGTTTTTTATATCAAAGTGTTCTCCGTAAAGATATCTTGCAGAAAAACATAAAATTGTTATATGTCCTTAAAGAAAGTTGTTTTTAAATAAAAAAAGAGTTAAGTCACCTTTTCGCTCAAAAAACAGCACAAATCTACTATTTTTGGAATTTTTAAATTGAAAATCGTTTTTTTTGAATTCGTAATTGCTATTGCTCTGAAATCTTTTGCATATTATTGGTAATTTAGTTGTCTAACTAACGAAAAAAATTTGAGTTTATTCGCTTCAAAAGTAGGCCCCATATTTTTTAAAAAACGGATCAAGGTATGGCAAAATTTTAAAATTTCAATTTTGAAATGCCTATAACTTGGAAATTATAAGAGACAAATAGCACACGCAAGCATGTTTTTCCAAGATCTAGTCGAGCGCTTTCCAAAAATATAAAAATCTTGGAAATCGGATGGGAACCAAAAAATGGCACGTGTTTAAAAATTTTACATGTCAAAGGTACCTACTTTGAGCCGCTCCTGGATTATTTGTAGGGTCCATTTTAATAACTTAAACTCGAATTCTCCTTGGCTACCCAAATGTATAATTTTATCCCGATCGGACTAGCCATTTAGAAATGCCAGATTTATTTCCAACAAATTTTGATTCTGCCCCACTTTGCAGTAGAAGTTGGCCCACCCTGTATAATATGCAAGCAATCATAAAATTCAATCACAACAATATTTCTTCTTTGCGTGTATGATTTGTTTTTACAAAGATAAAAAAGTAATAAATATCTCGGTAATAGTTTAATTCTTACTTAAAATAACTTCAATTTATGGTGAAATATAAGAAATTAAACTGACTACACTCTAGCTTAGGTCTACTAAAGTAAGAATTGATTCTAAACTAGGCTACCAGGGATGTGTAAAGTAACCAATTGACGAATTTATGCATTACAAAGGACACAGAAGAGTGTAATTACCCCTAAATGAATAAATTGGAGGTAAACAAGTAACTACTTACTAAAGGAATGTATTGACACTGCAAAAACTAAAGGAGTATAATTTATCTCTAAAAAAAATCTTTCTATTAAGTTATCAATTGCTTATTTTGACAACGACTTTTCTAATAAAGTGTTAAAAACGTGATCACTTTTAATTTACAAACTTTAAACATTTCTGTACGCCTTAAAATATTTGTGTGGCATGCTAATAGAAGCTCTATTGTTTTCTAAAAACCACTTCATTTGCTGGAACTAAAATACAATGGCACTAACAGCAGCAAGAAAAAAAAGTTATGCACGAACAGAACAAACTAAATGTCAAATACACATAAGTAGACGCACATTCAATGACAATGACGCCGCTATTCCAATATTCTCCATAAATAAATTTTGTTTTGTGTAGGCAATAAACCAAAGAGTAGAAAACTGGCATATCCACCACGTCAACTGGAGATAAACCAATAGATAACGAAACATAAACTGGCAGAAAAGACATGTAAATGGTGTTGTAAATTGTTAAATTATGAGACAATTTAAATGCGTAAATAAAGGCAACACCACCACTAGCCAACTAGCCGGCAATAAAAGCAACACCATTCTCATCAATGATGATCAGCGGCATCGCATCATCATGATTTTAGCCATCAACATTTTTATCAGATACAACTGGCAATTCCCAAATGCAGGAGCAGAAACATAAAACCAGCAGCAAGCACTAGTGAGTGACACACACACACACACACACTTACACAGACACTCAGCGGCTCTGAGTAAAATATGCGCTAATTGTTTTAAATAATGGCAGCCAACCAACCAGCCCCGGCCGTCAGCCAGTCAAACAAACGAGCCTGCAATTTTATTGAAAATAGAAAAAGCTAAATGTAAAATATATTGCCATTGGAGCCTCATAAGTAACTGAGTAGTATTTACGTACGCATTTATGTGCGCCACATTTTACCCAAAAAAGGAAATTGGAAATTCATTCAAATACATTCGAACCCACTCTCACATCATACACACTTTGCAAATGCTTCGCAAGTAAATAGCAGCAGTAACGCCATCGAAGCAAATAAAGTACTTAAAACCTAAAATAAAATGTGAACTGAATTAATGAGAGAAAAAAAAAAATAAACCAGCAATGTAAGTACTTACTACACATACTCCTTATACGCTCATAATGATGTTAAAAATGCACAGTGGGTACAAATAAATATGTAGGAAATGCCATTTAGAGGTCTAAGTGTTCAAACTAAAGTTTCCTGGTTAAACTTCATTGACTTTCAGGAACCTACATGTGACTGGCTCGAGCGGAGATATTTAAAAATAAATATTCAAATTTGACAAATTTGTTGTAAAAAATACATTTCCAAGTTAATCTTCTTTCTAACCCACTGTCTCATTGCTGGTGCTAATAATGATGACGATAAAATCAAACATTTTGCCTATTATTGTCAATGAGTTTTATAGGAAGTGTTTGTTAGCCGTTGCATTTACCATGCATTTTTCTCTCAATGTGCAGCTAATTTTGTGTGTGAGCTGCTTTTGGTTATATGTAGTTAAGTAGACAAAAAAAAAAAAAAAAAAAAAAACTTAAATGCCGGAAAAATCATAAACAATTGTTAATAAAATCAACAACTTTATGTATGTACATTATGTTTGTATAGACAACGTCATACCAACCAATTTTATGGTTAAAATCATAAAAAGTAAAACTGCATTCATGCAAGGGGACTTTTAATGTAGGAAAACTTTTAGAGATTTATTTTGGTTTTGGTGCCACAAAAGAAACTAAATAAAATGTCAAATATTCAATGAAATTATTTCCTTATTTAAGACTTAACGAATTTGGATAGACAAATTTACCAGGGTATTGCTTATTTCTTAAAGCAAAAACTTGGTAAAACTAAAAATTATAAAGTGGAACTACAAGGAATCGAAAGTCGACCTGAAAGTAATGACTTATTTAAGTCTCTAGTTTTCTCATGTACCGATTATTCGATTAATTTTGCTCGATTTTACGAATAATCTTCTATACTGGTGGATTTGTTTGGGTTTTTCATATAATTATTGATTTGTAAATAAATTTTATGCAATGTCTATTTTTGGATTTAATGATTATTGGTTTAATCGATTAATATACGAAACAGTAATTGTTTATGTTTATTGTCTTTGTTAGAATGATTATACAACTGCCCATGATACTTGGTTCTTTAGTTGATTCATTTCATTCGGTTATCTTATGAATTGAGTATTCGATTATTCGAATAAAAGTTTCTATATTATATATTCAATTTCATTGACTAGTGCGAATAATAGTTGACTTGAGAATTTTAAAAAATCGTTTTTACACATTATTTCTTTTTAGTTTTCAATGTAGTAATTGATTTGCATACAAATTAAAGGATATATACATTTTCAGATTTAACTATTATTCGAATAATTTAATCGCTTATTTCAAAATCATTCGAAATTTCTTTTAATAAAATAAATTTAAGACTCCTAACAATTCTTGGTATTTTTCTAAGACGATTAAATTTTACTCGAGTAATTTTAATCGTTTTTCCAAAAACTCAATTTTTGGACCAAATTTTAAAATTTTCAGCAAATAATTTAATCAATTATTCTAAATTTCTTATAATCAAATATGTGCAAGACTCCTAACAATTTTTGGTAATTTTCTAAAACGATTAAATTTTACTCGAGTAATTTTAATCGTTTTTACAAAAACTAAATTTTTGTACCAAATTTTAAAATTTTCAGTAAATCATATTGAATTATCGCTTTTATGCATGATTTTTTTTTAATTTTTCAATATAATTATTATATATATAAATTTTCATATGCAACTATTATTCGAATAATTTAATCGCCTTTTTAAAATTATTCAAAATTTATTATAATAAAATAAGTGAAAGACTCCTAACAATTTTTGGTAATTTTCTAAAACGATTAAATTTTACTCGAGTAATTTTATTCGTTTTTATAAAAACTAAATTTTTGGACCAAATTTTCAGCAAATCATCTTGAATTATCGCTTCTGCGCATGATTTCCTTTAATTTTTCAATATAGATATTGATTTGCATACAAATTTGAAGATATATACATTTTCATATTCAACTATTTTTAAAATTATTCTAAATTTCTTGTAATAAAATAAATGTAAGACTCATAACAATTTTTGGTAATTTTCTAAGACGATTAAATTTTACTTGAGTAATTTTAATCGTTTTTACAAAAACTAAATTTTTGGACCAAATTTTAAAATTTCCAACCAATCATTTAACGTTCTACAAGTTTTCTTATGAACCGATTATTCGTTTGTTTTTAATCGGTTTTCCGAATAATCGTCTGTACGCATGACTTTTTTTCTTTATTTTCCATATAACAATTGATTCGTACACAAATTTAAAGATTTATAGAAATTCAGATTTAACAATTATTCGAATAATTTAATCTGTTGTTTGAAAATTATTCGAATATTTTTTTTTTTTTTTTTTATAGTAGATTTTCTACTTCTTCTTGGCAATTTTTTAAGACGAATAACTTGTTCGCTTACCCGAATAATCCATTTTTGTCAAACTCATTTCCAAATTTGGACTTTGATTATTAAGGAATTTATTAGAATTTATTAGAAATAAGAGGAAAGAAAAATATTTTGACATCCATTAACGAAGATATTTGCGAAAAACAAAATAAAGTTAAGGTAAACTATATTCGGCTGTGCCGAATCTTATATACCTTTCACCAAATTATACTTTAAAATAAAAATTTTAAATATTTTTGGGTAAACAAAATTAATTTTTTTTTTTTTCAAAATTGTTTTTCAAAATTAAAAAAATTTTTTTTTTTCAAAATTTAAAAAATAATTTTTTCGAAATATTTTTTTTTGGATTTAAAATTTTTTTTTTTTAAATTTCTAGTGAAAAAAAGAATTATGAGAAAAATTTTTTTTGGGGGAAAAAATTTCGAGTTAAAAAATATTTTTCCAGATTTGATCCAGTGTAGGTCCAACTTACTATAGCCTTGCATAGATCGTTGCATTGGACTTGAAATATCTATCATTAGATATCCATATTGTCTACATTAATGACTTAGTAATCCAGATATGGAAATAGGCCAAAAATCTATGTTGGCCCGGTTTTTTCCTTATATCTCAGCCATTTGTGGGCCAATTTTCTCGATTTTAAATAGCAACCGAGCCGTAAGAATTCGCGATATATTGATGTATGAATCAAGCTCGTAAATTATTTGGGGTCTTCAGAAAATTGATGTCAACAGACAGCCGGACGACTCCGCTATCTATAAGGGTCTAGAATATATATACTTTATAGGGTAGGAAAATTATATTGTGGAAAATGTAAAAATTTTAACTTAAATATCTTTTAAACTGTAAGAGATAACTTAGTGAAATAAACAGGAATTTCTTTACCTTTCCATTTGCTTCATTACAGTTTCATTCAGTGAAATATGTCCATATTTGTACAAGTTACAAGCTGTACAAAGTTTTCTACAACCCCACAACCACCCTTGAATTGAAGAAGGAAATTCCACGCTGCTTCAATGAAATTCAACCGCATTTATAAAAAAATGTCATGGAAAATTTCGACAAAAGAGTATGTATTTATGCCGACCGTGGAGGCAATTTGCCCGATGTTTTATTCCATTCCAAACTCTATCCTCTGTACTTTATGAATCAATACAAAAATTATAATCTAAAGAATTTTAACACCGTTTTCTAATTAATTCAAATCATGTGTGAATTTACGCGACAATAAACTCCCAAACTCAAATGTGTATGCTTAGCTAATTTCGTTGTGAATATATGTAGTAATTCTGACTTGGGTAGAAATAGGCAGCAAATATTCAATAATAGATATTGCAACGACGTATATAAGGCCAAAGTAAGTCGGACCTACAATTGGTCAAAATCGGGAAAAATATTTTCTACCCGGAATTTTTTTCACCAAAAAAAAATTTTTTGTTGTAAAATTTTTTCCACAAATAATTTTAAAAACAATATTTTTTTTAATAATAAAAAAAATAAATAATACTGTAACCATATATATGGTTGATACAATCATGTGAATCGTAAATTAACCATATTATTGTTACCACAATCATATAAATAGTTACTGTGACTATAATATTGTTAAAAATGTTGAAATGGTTACAGTAACCATGCATCGACAGGATGGGTCTATGCGCTCCACATTTGACATTCTGCACGAGTAATTTGAGGGCATGGTCATCTAACGTGGAGGTTATGTGAACAGGCTATCCAGATTGTGTGATTTGACCAGTTTGACTTTTCCTTGTGGAGTTTTCTTATGTTATATTTTGTACATAATGGCATCGATAGTTATTTTAAACGAAATTTAAAGGTAGGAAGCGACTAATGAAATAACTTTTAAATAAAAACGTTTTTTGGGGAAGTTGTCTGAAATTGTATTTGTTTTGTTTTATTTTTTCTCAAAACTAGTTTTATTAATAGAATTTACCATATCTGGCATATTTACAAGACATGGTAAATGCAATGGTTTTCAATGTTGCAAATTTTCACAAGTGTAGTAAATTGGAGATTTATGTATAGTAAAATGGCAGATCATCATTTTGCTCCATTTGCATAGTTGTGAAGTATGATTTCCACTTATATCTTATTTTAAAATATCATTAGCATTCGATTTACACATAAATATTTTTACAAAACTTTACCATTGAATCATATTGATTATTTAACTATGTTTTTTACCATAGTTTATAACCCCTATTATTAAATTATTGAGTATGAACGCCAACATATGTATTACTATGAACAACACTGCTGGTATGTATATTTAACAAATCACATATAATTTATTTAATAAAATTACCAGCAATAAACATTGGTATTCCTTTTAAATGACTAATGGAACTGGAAGTGATGGCAGTGTTGCTATGTCCATTTAACTTTTACCTTAGCTTTTACTTATAACAAATTATACCACAAACCTAAATTCTTAATAAAATATTACTTTTTTTTATGGTCTTTTGTTTGTTTCTTTCTTTCTTGTAAGCATAAATAGAGTAATACATTTTGTTAGATGGTCGCTCGTTCTTAGCAGAGGCTATTTGTTTGTTTTATTTCCTTGAACTTTAATTGCTCGTTAGAGGGTTTTTCGTTTCCTTCAAATACTTCAAGCATTTGGTTCAAGTAAAACTTTTTCTTTTCTAAATGAACGTTTATATTTATTAATATGGGGTTTTAAGTGGCAAAAACATACATTTGTTTTGTCTGAAAACAAATAAGGGAACATGCAAAGTTTTTTTTTTTTTTTTTTGAAATTTTTTTCAATACTAACATAGAATTGTTACTATTATTTAGCTTTTTTCAACCTTTAATTAAGTTTACGTGGAATTTGTGGGTGTGTTTTTAGTTTTCGTTTTATCATTTTCTTTGATTTATAGTTTTAGTAAATTTGGCTTAATTTTAGTTGCTGCTTATTTGTTGAAATGTTACAAATTCTTTATTTGTTTTTTAAGTTAATTCACCGATTATATGGCATGATTATGTAGAACAGTAAATTAAGGCCTCAATGATTTGTATATCTATTAGATTATTAAATTTTGCAAGGGAATTATTCAAAATCCATTTGAAAATATAGATTTTATAAAAAACCCCTTAATATTTTGCTTATATATGTAGTTACCGAGTTAAATTTTAAGCTCATCCTTAAACTATTTCCCATGCTTAAAGTTATTGTTAAGTAGAATAGGCAGTCGTCTTCAAAAGTTTTGTTCCTTTTGTGAATTAAAAAAAAGCCTAACTCCATCTAAGTTTTTATAAACAAACTTATGTAAAAATCATTAATCTAAGTAGAATTTCTTTGTTTTCACTCACCTCACTACAAACAGAAAGAAGTCGAATGAAAACACAGTGGGTGTTGTAATGGTCATTGCTACTCATGTACCCACTCTCGGGTGGCTACAATGACCATAAATATGAATATACACAAACAAACGAAACTGATTATTAGTTATTTGTATAGAAATAATGAATGGTGGTGCAGCTAAACAACGTATAAATATCAATATAATATTGCTGGTAGTGGAAGAGTGCAGTAGCAGCTGCATTAACACCATCCAGCAACACATTAAAACACTCCTTGCCAACTTGAAAACTTGTTTATGCTAACAATCCTCAACACCATCGTTATAATCATCAGCACCATTTCTACAAACGACTGCCTCCATCAGCATCATACTCATCATTATTGTCAGTGAAATCTCATTGTAAAATAGAAAAAAACGAGAAAGAAAAAAAATAGAAAAAAAAACTGAACTGAACTGCATGGCTTGGACATTATATACATTATTATTGATTACCTGTCGACAAGTTTTAATGTCTGCCACAGCCAGTGAGTCTACCAGTCAACCAACCAGCAAACCAAGCCAACCAATGCAAACATTCATCTATCCAACATTGATGAATGACAGCTACCACCCCTGTTGCATTGAAGTATGTACATAAAATCATTTATAAATACATCTGTTTGTCAGACAGTGTGTAACAATAACGATTTTCTATAATGCAATTTTAAAATTTCCACAAAAAGTGTTTATTTGTTTGTGGCCATTGTAAAATCTAAACAATATGTGCAATTTAAATTACACTGTTACATGTACCTAGCTACAGTGATAGAGCTGTAGTAACCCAGCAGTTAAGCAAGTAGTCAATGTATCCCTTAAAGACAGTTATCGTCACAAATGTCCTATCACTTGGCTGACTCCAATTTGTATATTTTGGGTCATTTGGCACGTATATGCTCTTTGTAGTGCAGAGAGATGACAATTGGTTATTTTATACATCCCAGGTAATCTAGCGTGAAGACAATTGTCACTTAAGTGTAAGTAATCTAGAGTGTTTAAACTGGTTTTATACAAATTGTGTTGATATAATTCTCACACAGTTAATATTTTTTTTTGCTTAAGTATACTGATATCCCTCTTAGTAACCTATAGTAGAGTCACTTTAAACTTTTATTTTGTACTGTACTTTAGAAAGTAGTTATTTTACCCACCAGATGCAAACCATTGGAGAGTTGTCGAAGAAAGGTTTGTTTACAAGCTATCGTTTATTGGACTGCCTATGATATGTATTTTTAGCTGAATATTTGAGGTCAGTTAGCACCCGTACATGTTAAAATAACTGGTTACGTAGCTGATCAAGTTACCAGTTAGGTAGTTACCAGCTATCGTTTATTGGACTGCCTATGATATGTATTTTTAGCTGAATATTTGAGGTCAGTTAGCACCCGTACATGTTAAAATAACTGGTTACGTAGCTGATCAAGTTACCAGTTAACCAGTATGTGAATCCAATGCATTAACAAATGGTCAATTGACCCCCTGCTAAGAACATGCACGTGTTAAAATAATTAGTCACGTAGCTATTGAAGTAACTAGGACTGACTGCTAGAACTGCTGGGAAATAATAGGAAGGGATTGGATTATTTAAAATTTGTTGTTTAGACTTGTATGTGTACCAAATACTATTTATACCTATTTGTATAGCCTTCTCCATGCGTGGCAAGGTTTCCACGTTTTTCATTTGCGACTCCACAAAGTATATATATTCTGGATCGTTAAAGATACCGAAGTCGATATAGCCATATCCGTCTGTCCATCTGTATGTTGAAATCAACTCTCTGTATAACTTACATACATGATTCATACATTAATATATCGGGAATTCTTCCGGCTCGGTTGCTATTTAAAATCGAGAAAATCGGTCCAAGGAAAAAACAGCCTAGATTTTTGGCCTATTATTTTTTATCTATATCTGGATTACTAAGTCACTAATTTAGACAATTAGGATATCTAATGATAGATATTTCAAAGTCCATTGCAATGATGTGTATAAGGCTATAGTAATTTGGACCTAATCGGGAAAAATATTTTTTAAATCGAATTTTTTTTTTTACCAAAAATTTTTTTTGTCATAATTTTTTTTTTTTTTTCACTAATAAATTAAAAAGAAAAATTTAAAAAAAAACAATTTCGAAAAACATTTTAAAAATTAAAAAAAAAAAAAATTTTGTTTAAAAAATTTGGAAAAAAAAATTTATTTATCACGTGATGTTGTTCTCGGGTTATGTCTATAATAATCTGAGAACAATATATGTATTATGATATAATGGTTCATCATGAACATGATTGCCATAAACATATATTTATTTACTACAATCATACATATGATTGCTACAATCTTAAATTTACCATATTATGGGTACCTATTTCATATTAATAATTACAATGACCATAAGATTGTTAAAAAAACTTTGGTTATATTTTTTCTCTGTGTATAGATGGGAATAAGTTAATATTTAATAGAGACTGATTTCATTAAATTAAAAAAAGTTTGTCAAAATATTTATATTAATCTTCATATTCATAATCATTTTTTAAATTTATCAAAGGTTTAAAAAAAATTTCCAAACTAATTTTTTTTATAAACCTTTGATAAATTTAAACATTGAAAGTAAATTTTTTTCATTAATAAAATATTTTCGCAAATAATTTTAAAATTTTTTTTGGAATTTTTCTTAAGAAAGGTTTTGATACAAAAAAGCTCTCGAATAAAAGCGATTTTTCCTGAGTTTTTGCAAAAAACAAGCTAAACAGCTTTAAAAAACATTATCATAAAAATAATATATTTTCATAAGATGGAGGTTGCATATTAAATAACTCAAGTTTTTATACGCTTCAGCATGAGTTTTTTGTTATTCGGTTTGTAATTTTCACATTTATCATTTGCGATCTCATAAAGTATATATATTCTGGATCGCAGAGTCGATACAGCCATGACCGTCTGTCTGAAATTGAAATTAATTTTCCGAAGCTTCGAAAGTTTGAAAAAATAAAAAATTGTTACCATTTCATAAAAATAAAATACAAGCTTTGTAATATGTCATTTATACACAAATATATTCGCTATAGTCCAACTTTAGATGCTATTTAAAATCCAACATAATTTTAACCCCAAGTGCTATTAAGGGTTAATTTCCATTTTTTAGCTGTTATTATAAATACTAGACTTCATGTTATATTTTTCTTAAGTTTCATCAAAATCGACCCAAAAATATACAACATTTTGCTAACTTTCCATTAGAAATATCAAATATTGAACAGTTTTACCTTTGACCTTCACGATTTAAGGTTTAACGTTTGGAAATTTTAGTAGAACTTTCAGAGTATATTTAGAATTATCTGGACTATAATATTCTGAATAGGTTCTATTTAAAATTCATAACAGTAAGGAAATTGAGCTCATTCGGCAAAATATGGCTAAATAATTAGTTTTTCTCGAAAATTGCTAAATTTAAATAGCAGGTTCGGAAAAACTATATGAGATATTTTAATAATTTTTTCATATTTTTATTCCCTATTATATTCTCAAAAAATTGCCAATGTGATGATAAAAAAATTCGGAAATTTGTTTAACAAAATTTTTAAATTTTATAATTTAATAATTTTAAAATTTTTAAAAATTTTAAATTGGAATTTTGAAACTTAAATTTTTTTGGTCATACCTGCGAATAGGTTAACGAAATCCTACGAAGACAAAAATATGGATATATTTTATATAAAAAATGAGCTTTTATTTTAATATTTCTTAAAATATGTTAATTTTGTTCCTACATTTCTTATTCTAGTGGCCTGAGACACGTTAATGGCCTGGGATATTTTTAATAACTTTAGCATTTTTTTAACTAATTTTTGTTTTTAATGTCTCATTAGAAGGACAATTACATACACATTTATTTTCTTTTAAATTAAATTGCAAAAGTCATTCTTTTATTTCAAAATTTTTACAAAAACTGTAAAAATTTCATTTTTTCCCCTTGTAAATGCATCTCAAAATTTAAGAGGGTTTGTCCCAAGGATTTTTTCAGGATGATTTTTTTACCAATATTCACCAAACTGGGGAATGAGACTGGAATAATTTGTTTGTTTATTAAGGGCCATCCTATTATATACAAACCAAAGAAGTGTTTCGCTAAAAAAATAAAATTCTATCTTTTTTATTATTTTGTAAAAATGAATTAGCTTTGTAATAGAGCTTTTTTATGAAAACCCAACGAGATTTTTATATATATATACTTATATCTTCTATAGCAAATGGCTTTTTCGTAAAACATATTTTTTATAAAAAAAACAGGGACCTTAAATAACAGTTATCCAGAAAATTTAAATACAAAAACTCACCATGTTAGAGTCAACGGAGACCTATACTGCTCTTTCAGAATTTTTGGTGATATTAAAGCAACCACCTCAACTGCACAATTAACAGTTATTTTCCAACGAAAAAATAAAAGTTCGGTTGAAACTCTTAAAAATAACATTTTAAATAGCGGTCATAAAATAAAACTCAATTGAGGAGTTTTATTTTCCTCGTTAGAAAGGTGTTTTATTTTTCCCGCTCAATACCAACTTAAGACCTTACCTGTGTTGCAGGAACACACACACATTTTTTTGTCAATTTATATAAGTATAGATACTGTACTTTGTTTGCCTCCCAGACCTCAGAGATTTATCAACCATTAAGACCCTTGAAAAAAATTATCGATTTCATTGAAACCTTTTTCTTCGTCCTCATTATCATTTTCTTCGCTTTCTCGATCCTTACCTACATTGAGGGAGCTCATTATCATTTTCTTCGCTTTCTCGTTCCTTACCTACATTTAGGGAGTTTAAATGGTGCCCCAAAAGCGATAAACGAACCCACATGTTTTTTTTTTTTTAAATGACGTTTAATGCAATTGCAATGCAAAATGCTTTACAAATTGTAAAGCTCTGACCAGTAGCAAGCTTGAGGTGTCAATTTACATAAAAAATTCTACAAATGAGTTTTATTTTATGACGGCAAATTAAAATGCTCTTTTTAAGAGTTTTATACGAACATTTAAGATGGATTTTTATTTTTAAAGTCACAAAATAGCTTTTTGATATCACTTATAACTATTACGGTCCCTTAAAAACACTTTTTTATATAAAAACATTTATTAAGAAAAGTTTTATTTAATACAAAAGGAAATTTTTTTTATTGTAAAAAGAAAATTATGAAAAAGTTTTTTTAATTTTTCTAAATAATTTTTCTTATAAATCTCTTGCTTACTTAAAAAAATATTTTTCACAAAAGCATTTTTTTACAACTTTTTATTACAAAAAATGTATTTCATAAAAAAAGACTTTAAAAATCATTTTTTAAATAATAAAGAATATTTGTTATCCATAAAAATATGTTTTTTTTCATAAGAGCAGTTTATACAAATTCACTCAAAAAAAACTTCTTTGAACGAGACAAATCCTCAGCTAGTATATTTTGTTTTGGTATTTATTGTTGCTGAATATATTTTTCGTTACACTGTCTCTCACAATAATCATTCAACAAATAACATCTAGTAAATTGTAGACAATGACTTGTGTTGTTACAATAAATTTGCATAATTTAGTTCAAGTCTGTTTTACAACTTATAACTTTATTTCTATTACAGTGACTTTATTTTTTTTGTTCTTAAAAATTTTATACAAAAAGAATGTATATCTAGCAATTTTAGACTTGCATAAAACCTAAAAGTATTTGTATACATTTGAATATATGTATGAAAGTGTGTTAAATTTTCTGTTATTTTACATTTTTTTTTTTCCCAAATTGACAGTAATTTTCAGTTATTTTTACAGTTCATTGGTTTTGATAATACTGCTACTATTGGTGGCGGTGGTTGCGTTTATGGTTTTAGATGTAAATTTTGCAACAAAGATACAAAAACCATATGCTAATGTGGATATACAGATACAAATCTCTATGTACTATGTGATTGAAAAATAAGTAAACATTTTTAATTTGCCTTTATTTGCTGTTGACTTTTTCCATAAAATAACGTATGTGACATTGGAAATTTGTTTAAAATTTAAAATTTATGTAAATTATGAATTAAATATGCAAATGAAATTTATTCTTCATGTTAATGCACATAAGTGTTAAATGCGTTTGATATGTAGGCAAATCATATCTACTCATTAGAGATATTTTCTTTTACTAGCAATGTAGACTAAAACAATTATAAACGCCTTAACCCGCAGGGATTTAGAAGTTGCTAAATCAAAATATAATAAAAAACTGAAATAAAAAATCAGGTTGGCCCTTTTGTTTATTTAAAACACAAGGCGTGTCTTACCAAGATTCTCATACATTTTCACAAATGAAAATTTCTATGATCTTTTGTAGTCAAAAATAAATTGGTTGTTTGAGGGGTTAGAGTTGTTTTTTTTTAACAAAAAAAGAAATTTTTAAATATTTTTAACGATTTTAAAATGATTATTTTTGTGTAAAGTTGTATTTTTTAAATTTCAAACTATTTCTATGTAATGATTACTAATTCTTGTTTTTTCTTTCTTTTTAGGTAAGCAATTAATCGATAAAATTAATTATAAAAATTATAAAATATCAAATCGTAAGTAATACATGACGTATACTTAATATTTATTTTATGCAAGATACATATTAATAGTACGTTACCTCACTGCGTATACGTAATAATTATGTATTTTGTTTTAAATATTTATTATACGCCTTAGTGACTTTGTTTAACATAAACAACTATTATTTATTTTTAATACATAAACTTCTTTTATTAAATCTGTTTTAATTGTATTACTTTTAAAGCAATTTTAAAAAAGCAATATTAATATTAAATATTGTTAAATAAAATTGTTGCAAAAAATAAATGCAAACAATATAAATTTCATAGCAATTCCCTAATGTATGTATTGTATCCGTTAAAAAACATCAGTTACAACTGCAAACAACTTCTGTATCATAGAAAAAATATTGTAAAATTGTTCTGTGATCATATGGTACATAGATACATACAAACATATATTGTACATTAGAGTGGCCCCAAAAATATTTTGTGGATGTTTCCAACTAAAATAAAAGCTTAATTAATTCTAAAGTACCTCAATGAGGTGGATTAAAGAATAAAAACGTAATTTTTTAAAGTTTTTATGATTTTGCTTTGCATATTTCTTGCATAGGAAACATATAAAATAGTGGTACTTATCGTGACAAAAGTATTTGAACCTTTGTCTTTATTGCAAACATTTAAAGTAATTTTGAGGTAGAAATATGCGATAATTTGCGAATCGTGAGAGGCGTTATGTTTTCTTTTAATTTTTTACACTAAACGAAATATTTTTCCTTTACAATCCGTCATATTTAAATATTAATAATATCGTACGTGACACACCGTACGTGATAATAGTAAAAAGCAATCAGAGTCAAATTCATTTCATACTACATGCCAAGATTGCGGCGATAACTAAGCTCCCGTAGTTATCGCCGTAATCTTGGCCTAAAATATACCAATTAAATCAAAAAATTAAATATACTCAGTTTAAACTATTATTTTTGCACTTAAAATGTTCCAATAAGCTCTAAATACTTGCACATAAGGACTGAGTTCGAAAAAATCTTAACATACATATATGTTAATAAAAATGAAACCAATAAACGTACAGTTTTGATTTTTTTTTATTTGATTGAAATTACACTGTCCAACAAATTGAGACTTTTTGATTGGAGCAGAATAGCGACTAGAGTATCCAAAACCGAAACCGAAAACCGGTCAACCGGTTTTTTCATCTTTGTAAAACCGACCGGTTTCGGTTTTCTTTAACTTTTCGGTTTTTTGACAAACCGGTTTTTTTAAGACGGTTAACCGGTTTTAACAAAATACTTTGTAAAGCTTATTTGAACATATAACTTAAAAATATTTTGATAACATTTTTAAAAATATTCATTTATTTGTTAGAAAAAACCGGTTAACCGGTTTTTAGAATGACAAACCCGAACCCGGTTTTTTTAGAATGAGAAAACCGAAACCGGTTTTTTTATATAACACTGTTTTCGGTTAAACCGGAAACCGGTTTTTTGAATTTGCCGGTTTTTTGGACACTCTGTTAGCGACCATATAATTATGAAAGGGCATGTTGAGTAGATAATTTTTGTATAACAAACTTATAGTCCAGCTGGTCTGAGTTTTCTTTACAGTGGGTCAAATTTATCATTATTTGTTCGAAGGAAGCATTATACTAAATTAAAACAAGTAAGAGAGCTATATTCGACTGTGCCGAATCTTATATACCCTTCACCAAATTATACTTTAAAATAAAAATTTTAAATATTTTTAGGTAAACAATTTTTTTTTTTTAAATTGTTTTTCAAAATTTAAAAAATAATATTTTTTTTCAAAATTGTTTTCAAATTTTTTTTTTTCCAAACAGTTTTTTTTAAATTTTTTTTTTTTTTTTTAAATTACTAGTGAAAAAAATTTTATGACAACAAAATTTTTTAAAAAATAAAAAAATTCGGGTTAAAAAATATTTTTTCCGAGTTTGACCCATTGTAGGTCCAAATTACTATAGCCTTATATAGATCGTTGCAATGGACTTTGAAATAGCTATCATTAGGTATCCATATTGTCTGTATTAATGACTCAGTAATCCAGATATAGATCGAAAATAGGCCAAAAATCGAGGTTGGCCCGATTTGTTCCTTATATTTCAGCCATTTCAGGGTCGGTTTTCTCGATTTTAAATAGTAACCGAGTCGGAAGAATTTCCGATATATTCATGTATGAATCAGGTTTGTAAGTTATTTGGGTTCTTCAGAAAATTGATTTCAACAGACAGACGGACAGACAGACGGACATGGCTTAATCGACCCCGCTATCTATAAGGATCCAGTATATATATACTTTATAGGATCGGACAATTATATTGTGGAAATTACAAACGGAATGACAAACTTATATATACCCTTCTCACGAAGGTAAAGGATATAAAAATGTTGTAAGTTAATGTCTGAGAGAATTCTTATTGTCAGAGTTATATTGTGGAATTTTATGGGGATCATTTTTGTGGAAGATTTTAATCCTGTAGCTCCTCTCTCAGAAAAAGTCCTCTCATAAATCACATTTCAGGTTTAAAATATTCTATGTGATGATTTTATATACCTTTATAGAAATCCCTTGCATCAATCCTTTTTTAACAAGAGCCCAATATCTCTTCACTGTCCTTAGGTCCAGGCAGTTTGGAGGCTTTGCCTGTATTGGAACTAATAACATATTTTTGTTCTTTTACCACTCAAGACCTTGCTTACCATAAAGACAGGATGCCAAATCAGGCCAAAAGTAAGTTTAAGAATTCTTATGAATGGAAGCATCCTTTTTTATAAACATTCCTTGATGTAAATTTCGGTATTTATAGAACCCTTTGTATCAAATGTTTGGCTTCTTTTGCCGCAACTTCATAGTGCTTGCCATACCAAGAACTTTTTGGGAAAATTTTCTGCTTTTGGGTCCTAAATTTTTCTACAACATTCCCTCGAGCATCAGCAACATAAAAATATTGTCCCGGAAGCTGCGAAAATTGTCCGTCATCCATTATGCAGCAGGTATACTTTTTTTTTATAAAACTTGACTTAAATTTGCGTGCTCTGTCTTTGGCCTCTAACTTTTTAGCAGAATTCCAGTCAGGAACTTTTTGAGCCTTGTATATTTTTAAGCCTGCATTGGCTTTAACTTTTCGTACCAAATAGTCCGATTACTGAGCTAACCGGACTGCTTTCCTACCGGATGTATTGGGAGCAATTTTGAAAATTCTTTCTATTTATTGGCTTTAGAAACATCATGTGGACTATTGTTTCTACATGAACAAGGTTTTCTATCAACGGACGAGTTCTCCCGGGACTGTTTAATAACATTGAAATCAGTTTGACGGCAGACCTTTGATTGTTTGGCAACTTTTTGTAGGACCAAGTTGTGTTTTGTTGAAAATATTTAATAATTTTAGTACGCCCTTTATTCTAGTCACTCATTTTAATCAGATTAACAACAAATGATCATAATTGATATTAAACATTATAACTGACATGCTTTATAAAGGTAATGTGATAAAAAAAAAAAAATATCAAATAATACTTGGATTAAAAGTTTTAATGAAAAACGTCTGTTAAGGTTTTTACGATCTTAGTCCTTAGTAACATTTTAGTGTTTTCTCCTATTCAAATCATTTTGAAAAGAAGTTTCAAGGACTCTTTTTCAGTCGAGGTTAGCATTATGTTTCAAAATAAAAGCAATACATTTCAGCAAAAATTTGATTTTTTTTTTAAATTTAACATCGAATTATTTATTAATACATAATTTCAGCGAAACGGATTTTTTTCCAAATTCAGTTTCTCGAAATTCAGTCTACCTATTTTCTTTCAGATCTGATGCTTTCATATGTTCAAGACATCAAACTTTTTCCCTAAGATAAAACTATAAATTTGCTATTATGTGAAAACCACATTTTTTCGTTTATGGCATTAAATCAACAAGAAACGTTAAATGAATCACAGAGAAAACCTGACAAATTATCAACATTTGTTTTGAGTAAAATGTTGCTCGTATTTTGGTTAAACTAAATTATTTGTTTTATAACCATGTGATTATCTAAATCATGGAAACACTCAAATTAAATTGAAACTAGATCGAATTTGGAAAACTGAATAAAACCGTTTCGTTGAATTTACGTATTAATAAATAATTCGATGTTAAATTTAAAAAAAAAAAATCTAATTTTTGCTGAAATGTTTTGCTTTTATTTTAAAACATTTGTACAATATATATTTATTTAAAGTATTGGCCATTGTTAGCTATGAACTTTTCCCATCTTTCTGGCAACATATGTATTTCGAGCCAAAAGAACAGCTCATCTTTTGAGGCCAAGAACGAATCAAGCCAATATCGTATACTCTGTTCCAAGGCGAGCGTTTTGCAACAATCGAAACAAATAGTAGTAGGACGAGGCAAGGTGTGGACTATTAGGCGGGTGATGCAAAACTTTCCAACCAAATACTTTTTAACAGGTATTGCAACATGTGGCCGAGCGTTGTCATGATAAAATATTACGATTTCATGTCTGGCCGCGTTTTTCGGTCAATGCTCGCTGCAGGTTCCCTGTGATGGTCTGGCCAGATTTTAGCAGCTCATAATAGGTAGGTCCCTTTGGGACCCACCAAATACAGAGCATTACCTTAGTGTCATTCGAATTTGGTTTTGGTGTCGATTCGGTTGTTTGTCTCTTACGCTACGGGTTATTGTAATGCATCCATTATTCATCGCAAGTAATGATTCGGTGCAAAAACGATTTTCTTTTATAGTGTTCATGCCTCATTTCGAACATGCAAAATCTTCTTTCAAAGTCCCTCAGCTTCAATTCGTATGGTACCCATACGGATGAACCCTGCTGCTTGCAAACCTTTTGAAATTGCTGATTGTGTAGCTCCCAATTATTTTTCTAGCTCTTGTTGAGTAAGACAACAATCTTCATGGAGTAGTGCCTCCAATTCTTGATATTCAAACTTTTTTGGCTGGCCTGGGCAATCTTTGTCTTCCGTATCAAAATCACTACTTCTAAACCGCATTAGCCATCTCTCGCACCTTGAAACCGATGAAACACTTTCACCATAAGCTTTGGTGAGCAATCGGTGTGCTTCAGCGGCACTTTTTTTCAAAATTAAGAAATAAAGCGAAACTGCCCGCATATGACGCTTTGTTGGCATAAAATTCGACATTTTCGAAGCAAAATTAACTTTATTGTTTACACTATAGTGTTCAATAACTAAATGAGAATAAATGACAGATATATATCCTTCAAAGTGACATATAAGTTATTAAAAACAAAAAACGCGTTCAAAAGATACGCCATCTGTTGTAGATCCAATACAAAGTTCGAATAGTTTGATACTAACACGACAATATCTGATACAGCATTGAAAGCCCATTTCAAAGACCTTTCATTTGCTACCAGTATTTCATATGTTTCCCTTTCGAGAAATATGAATTAAGTGAACATCGACACCTTTTTTATCTCCATACAAATGGGGGCACCCAAATATACATACCTACTTAATTGTTAAACATTATGTTTTTGTTTTAAAAGAAAAAAAATGAACCTGAACATTGCTACACGTATGTTAAAAAGTTTATTTTGTTGTTACATATTCGAAAAGGTATTCGGAAATATTGTTGAACAAATAGTATGACGACAACATGGAATTATTCCAAACAGATTTCAGCTGAAGTAATTTTCCGCAACGACATGCTAGAACTGTTGGGAGACACGTGTATTTTGTTTTACGTTTTCAACAATAAAACATGCATCATAATTTGTGTATTTTTAAAAGGAAAAATATTTTTTTTTTTTTATTTTATTCTGTGGAAATTTGTCAAACGGATAAACGAAAAATTAAAAAAAAATATATATATATTAACAAGTTAAAAGATGATAACTTGAGTTCTAATGAAAAGAGATATAAATAAAAACACAATTCATTACAATCTTTCTGGACCTGAATTCATATCAGAAGATACAACATGCTTGATTGAACGTAACAATTACTTAGATAGAATTTGTATGATTGGATGTGTGTGAATTGGCATGAATATTAAATCAAGATTAATTTCTGTATAATAATTTTAATTATAGTTTATTATCATCATAACCTTATATATAATTATAACTTGTATTTACTACTTAAGTGCTTTAAACTCTAAACCAATTAATACTTTGATAAACCATTTACTATATTGCCATATATATTCAATTAATTAAGCAACTTAATTATAATAAAAATTTCCATTAAAATGCTACAATTTTAATTAATTAATTACTATGAATACTTATGACAACAGGCCCTTGAAACAAATCATCAATATTCAAATTTGCTTTCATATCATTTTACATAATTAATTAATACACATACTACATGACGTATGAGTAATTTTTAATAAAGTGATTTAAAGAAATAAATAAAAATACAAATTTCAACATGTGTTTTTTATCATTTATCTGTTAATCATACTTAAAATATGAGTAACATTAAACAAAAAAAAAAAAAAAAAAAGAAACTGAAAATAATTCAATTATTTTGCTACTGTTTGCCGAAACAATATTTGCTGTTAAATTTGAAAAGAATTTCTGGGAAAAATCATTGGCAACAAGAAATAAAATTGGATTTTTTTTAAAAAAAAAAAGAAAAGAAAAACAACGACCGGCTATAAGGTAAAATAAGAAGAGTAATATGAAAAATTAATAATGAATTGCTATTAACAGCAACAACATAAACTCATTGTAAACAATACAACAATAATGAACCTGATGCATTAATGAAGGCCGTACTGTAACAGACAGAAGCTAACAGAACAGAACCTATAAATAAATAAAAAGTAAATATAATTGAGAAAGAGAACAAAATATTGAGAAGAAAAAAATGAATGAAGAATCAATTAAATCAAATGATAATGAACACATGTCTCACTCATTCCAAAGGTACAAAAAATAGCAATAAAGTGTGAGTGTAAATATAGAGATGGAGCGAGAGAGTAAGAGTACGAGCAATTCCAGCAAATAGACCAGGCCATAACAAATTGAAATGAATGTTAATTAATTGAATGTCTGTTAACTTTGGAAAATATTGAAAAAAATATAAAGATATAGAAACAAAAGAACAACTTGAACTAAGTGGATTGTTAGAGGTTGGCCGGTGGTACATGTGTGTTTTTCATTTGCTGATTGAATGAAATATTAGTTATAGGAGATGCTTAATAGATGAAAAAAATACAATGCCGGGTCAATAAGTCCGAGACGGCTTTTTGCATTTCCCGGCTCATAACTGAAAGGGTAACACTGCTCCAGCACCATCAATTTCAATGTTAAACAAGTAAGAAAGTTTGGTCGGGCTTGATACCCTACACTAAGTAAATGAGCAAAAACATTTTTCTTTCAAAATTTCAATAATTTATATTCGTGAGCGATTTTCAGAAGTGGGCCTTATATGGGAGCTATGACAAATTATGGATCGATCACCATGAAATTTGGTCATGTGATTAATGTATATATGAAAGTCATTTATGTTGCATTTTATGTGTATACCAACATTTTTAGGAGAGTTGTGCTCGTTAAAGTGATTATCGGAAGCAGGCCTTATATGGGAGCTATGACTAATTATGGACCGATCATCATCAAATTTGGTGACATGAATTCTGTATATATAAAACTTATTTGCAGAAAAACTTGTGTAGATACCTATATAAATTAAACATTTATGACCGATAAAGTCTAATTTCGGTAGGACATTTGTATGGGGGCTAGGTGAAATAATGGATCGATTTCAGCCACTTTCACTAAACTTGGTCCTTGGGCAGAAAAAATGATATGTACCAAATTTTGTCGAAATATCTTCTAGATTGCGACCTGTACTCTCCGCACAAGGTTTACATGTACAACCAGTCAGACGGACGGACGGACGGACATCGTTTAATCGACTCAGAAAGTGATTCTGAGTCGATCGGTATACTTTAAGGTGGGTGTTAGACTAATATTTTTGGGCGTTACAAACATCTGCACAAATCCATTATACCCTCCCCAATATGGTGCTGTAGGGTATAAAAAGTGGATTACTTAATTTCGTTGTGGTCGTATAAGCTCTGAGGATGCCAAATGTTCTGGGCGCCCAGTTCAGGTCTCTACACACGAAACTATTGAAAAGTTTACGATATAGTGTTGGCCAAAAGTACAAGACATTGTGGAAGCCATAGGCATGTCACAGTGCTTTCAATTTTGAATGATCACTTGTGTATGAGTGTACAAGCATACACACATTCATTCCTGCTCATACACACTAAAACAACAAATTAAGCAAACACAATATTGAAAACTGTAGTCTCATATTATGGTTAATAACTATTTTGCTACAGAATTGATTTCGATGATTCTTAATACCATGCTGCTTAGTACATTGATATACATTCTAAATTTTTTAATTTTCTTTTTTAAACGCTTTATTAATTTATTGAATCTGCCTTTTGTAAGCCTAACAATAAGTATTTAAATCTTATAACTAAAATTAAAACTAGTTGCTCTCCAACAAGAGAGCCTTAATGGTTAACTGGCACTCATCTTAGCGGGGTGGTAGATCTGCTCTGGATCGGGTTTGGATCTGCACAAGTTGTTTTGCAAGTGTATTGGGATGGCTTTGCAGCTTAATAATATATTTCTCACGGACTTTCTTGAACTCTTCAATTACCAATGTCATTTCTAAGTCCCTGTGGATGTTTTCATTTCTTATATACCATGGTGCTCCCGTCATGGTCCTAAGAATTTTAGATTGGGCCTTCTGTATAAGATCAATACTGGTGTTGCTAGCCATTCCCCATAATTGAATTTCATATGTCCAAATTGGTTTTAAAACGGTCTTATACAGGATGACTTTATATTCAAGGCTTAATTTTGATAGATCACTGATTAACCAATGAAAGCTAGAGGCTTTTAGCTTCATGTGAAGTCTCTTGGTTTCTATGTGACGACGCCAAGTAAGCCGTCTATCAAGATGAATACCAAGGTAGGTGACATAATCAGACTGCGGTATATTAACGTTGTTGAGTGTGACAGGTGGGCAATTTCCTCTCCTTAGAGTGAACGTAACATGTTAACTTTTCAGCACATTAACCTTTATTCGCCAGTTTTTCAACCATGTATGATCTTTTCCTGGAATATTTTCTCGAATAGCTTCGACAAACAAGGGAGTAGGCTAATAGGTCTATAAGAAGATAACAGTTTCTTTACTCGGTTTCGGTATCATTATTATTTGAGAAATTTTTCAACTTTTTGGATAAATTTCAAGTTTCAAGATCGCATTAAACAATATACAAAGCACAATTATTGCCACATTTGTTGAGTTCTTAATGATGGAGTTATTAAATCATATCCCGGTGATTTTTTCAAGTTCAATTTATTTTAAATTACTCTATTAACATCCTCATGACCAATATCGTATTGGGCTGCATTATCCATTGTTGATACCGGCAATTCTTCGAGCTCGAACTCATTTGCCGTGGAATTAGGTTGAAATACTTCACTTTTTCTATAACACTTCGTGTCCAAGCTCCATCAGCTTTTCTTAAAGCAATTTGTGCCTCTACCGGTGGCTTAATGTTCCTCGTTGCCTTCCAAAGAGAGAAATCGTACTGCTGTGGGCAGCCTCTGCTTTGCAGCAGGTGATCTATTATTTTGCCATTCTCTTCAGAGTCTTCTCTTTTCGAGAAGAAGTCTTTCAATATCCGAATTTGAAGTAGGCGTATTAGTTTTTGGAGGGATTTGGCACCTAGAGATTTCCAGAGCCGAAATTATCAATGACATGAAGTCATTGACGGTTTTATTTATGTCTTCCTCACACTGTAAATTAGGAGTTGTGTGGATATGACTGCTGATATATTTCCAATATTTTAGCCAATTTGTCTTAAAACACAAAGAGTCCTTAGGAAATCGTGGGACTTTCGCAATAAGTTATAATTACAGGAGAATGGTCAGAAGATAGATCATAGGATATTTCTGTGGATACTGTATTTCGACTAATATTTCTACATATGACGAAGTTTATTAGTTCATGAATTTTTCTAGGATCAGTTGGCCAATAAGTTGGGTGTCCAGGAGACACGAAATCTAAGCAATTTTTGCGATCCACTAGAGCTTTATACAGCTGTCTACCTCTGGGATTCAACAATCGCGAACCCCAATATGTATGTTTGGCATTGTAGTCTCCGCATGCCAGAAACCGATCTCCTAGTGTTATAAAGAATTCTAAATGAAACTCGTTTTGTTCGATCTTTTATTATATCCTTCACCATGAGTGGCAAGGGTATATATAAGTTTGTCATTCCGTTTGTAATTTCTACATTTTTCATTTGCGATCCCATAAAGTATATACATTCTAGATCGTTAGAGATAGCGGAGTCAATATAGCCATGTCCGTCTGTCGGTTGAAATCAACTTTCCAAATCCCCTAAATAACTTACAAACATGATTGATACATCAATATATCGGGAATTCCTGCGATTCAGTTGCTATTTAAAATCGAGAAAATCGGCCCACAAATGGCTGAGATATAAGGAAAAAACCAGGACAGCCTCGATTTTTTACCTATTTTTGATCTATATATGGATTACTAAGTCATTAATATAGACAATATGGATATCTAATGATAGATATTTCAAAGTCCATTGCAACGATCTATATAAGGCTATAGTAATTTGGACCTACAATGGGTCATAATCGGGAAACAATTTTTTAACCAGATGTTTTTTTTCACCAAAAAAAAAAAATTTTTTTTGTTGTAAAATTTTTTTCACAAATAAATTTACAAAAATTTTTGTTTTTAAATTAAAAAATGAATGTTAGGGCAAAAATAAATTAAAAAAAATTTTTTCTGCCCTAAAATTTTTTCGCTCATAAATTAAAATTAATTTTTTTTTAAATTTTGTTTACCAAAAAAAATATTTAACTTTTTTTTAAGTATAATTTGGTGAAGGTTATATAAGATTCGGAACAGCCGAATATAGCTCTGTTACTTGTTTTTTTATATAATAGACAGACGAATTTGGAATTTCATAAGAATCCAAGAATATATTTATGTTGGGGGTCTAAGATGATAAACGACATACTGACAAAGCATAACCTTATTCACCATGAGTGGTGATGCCGGCTACAATACCCAGCAGTTAAGCAAGTAATCAATGTTTGTGTATCACTACTCTTTAATCACTTTGCTGACTCCATTTTATATATTTTGGATCATTTGACACGTATGTGCTCTTTGTAGTGCAGATAGAAGTCAATTGGTTACTTTATACATCCCAGGTAATCTAGCGTGAAGTCAATCATCACTTAATTGTCTCTAAGTAATCTAGAGTGTAGTCTCTTTAAACGTTTATTTCGTACTGCACTTTTTAGTGAGTAATTCGTACAAACTAGTTTTATACAAATAGTGTTGATATAATTCTCATACAGTTTTGTTTGCTTAAGTATACTGACATCCCATGTAATATAGCTTGAAGTCAATTGTAACTTTAGTGTCCCTAAGTAACCTTGAATATAGTCACTTTAAACGTTATTTTGTATTGCACTTTAGAAAGTAATTATATTGCAATAACAGAAGTAATCTATTGAAGAGCTGTGTTTACAAGCAATCGGTTATTGGACTGTTTCTGAGATGTCTTTTCAACTGACTATTTCAGGTTAATTAGCACCCGTACATGTTAAAATAACTATTCAAGTAGCTAATCAAGTAACCAGTTAGGTAGCTAGTAAGGCAACCAGTATGTGAATCCACTACTTTGAACCAGCTATTAGACAGGCTCATTGTAATCCAAATGAGTCAAGGGATATAGCTAGTCAAGTAGCTAGTTAAATAACTAGTGGTCACCCTAAATGCTAGGTTGAATTACTGGTTAAAGACAGTATCTTAAATCTGCTGGGTACTTTGGTTTTTGTAAAAAAAACTTTAACGTATTTTTTGTAATGAACTTTAGTTATAATTAATTTAAATGCTATTTAAATGATTTTTAACTCATATAACAAAACATATACCGAAATTAAAAAAAAAAAAATATATTGAAAAATTACTAAAATTGACATTTGTGGGTTTACAGCGTTAATTTTTTTTTTTTTCAAATTCACATCGGTTGTACGGTCATTATTTGAACTGTGTGTTTATGTCAAACATTAATTGCAACAAATTACCCAACTAATGACTTTATAAACGTTGTGATACATTCATTACTATCAATACAACAATTGAATAATAGACCTTATAAACTAAAAAAAAAACTAACAGTATGTCTGTGTATCTAGCGAGACTACAACTGTTTCATGATAGACGGAAACTACAAACTAAAAAATTACTTTAGAAAACAAAACAAAATAAATAACAACAAATTAAATTCAATTATGCAAACTCTGTAGCAAAAAAAAAAAAAAATCATGGAAAACAAAAAAAAATATGAACAACAACTGAAATAAATTCGTGAGTGACACATGACAGCAAAATAATAATAATTATAATGAGTTAAACAATAAAATTTAATATAACAATATAAATTTTCACAAAAAATTGTATTATAAAACAACAATGACACCATGATTTGTTTGTAACAAAATAAAGATTGTAGCCATAAGTAATTATTGTAATTTTATTGTACTTATATAGTATATTTTTTAATTTTGTTATCTTTTTTTTTTTTGTACATTTTTTTTAAGGAAATTTCAAATTATTTTAAACAATTGTTTTGTAGTTAATGGACTAGTTTGCTGTTGTTGTTTGTACTCGTATTTCAAATAAATATATAGCAAAGCGAATTCTTTAAAAAAAACCACTGGAGTTGTGTTGCAACGATTTAGCCATTGTTACATGTAATTTGTAAAAGAAACTTTAATCTTAATCTGGGTAAAAAAAAAAAACAGAACTTAATAGAACCACTTTTTTAAGTTAAGTATTTACTAGAAGCTTTATAAAGAGTGTTTCAATAGGGTCTACGGAACTTTGACAGTTGATAACGGCCATATTGTTGAAGCTATATAAGTCGAATTGGCTGTCATTTATTCAGTTTGTTTTGCCAAATCTCTGTTCGGGAAACGTTTCGTCCGCCCATATCTGGACGATACCAATCCACATGAGATTCAAGAGCATCCAATGCATTCTAAAAAAGTCACTGTTTGGTTTGAATTTTGGGCTGGAGTCGTCATGGTGTTCTTTTCTTCTGAAGTTGCAGGTTTATGTCAATAAGCCACAAAATTTCAGCTGCCTCGAAATCAACATAATCTGTGCCATTGGTCAAATTTAGCCTAATGTATATGCCACAGTCATGGAAAATTAGATATTTCGGATGCTCGCCAACCAGCGAAGCCGTGTCGGATATTTGCACAAACTTATATTCCATACATGAGGGCGTCGATAGTGCTTTCAAACGAATAAAAGATGTTGATGTTATCTCACATACACTTTATTTTATTTAGATTTAAATAAGAAGCTCTTAATTATAATATCGGCCGAATTGTTAATTTTTCTCTTTTTGCCGACTGCTTGTATTAATGTTCTCTTTATGCCGAATAATGATCATAATTCAATAAAAGCTATTCATACATTTTAAGCTCTCAAATAAAACATCCAAAATACTTAACTATTCAAAGTTCAATATTACACCTCAATTGATCCACTTTAAACTATTTTTTTTTTTTTTTATTATTATTTTTGAAAAATATTATGAATTTGAATAAAAAGTCTGTCACTAAACACGTAACAATAGTTTTGTTAAGTTATCTAGAATGATTAATGGAATTTCATTGTTTATTGTAATTAAGTCTTAGTACTTGTGTTATATACTTAGAGGCACAAAACAATTACGAGTATTTCTAATTGAAGTAATGACAACACAATAAATAATGACTGTCTTTTGTTAAAAAAAAAATAAAAATAAACAAAACTTTAAGTGCTTAATATGAATATGTACAATATTTTTTTAATTATAAACATAAAGTCATAAATAATTAAAATCATCTAATTAAACAGTTAACGGCAAACAATTGGGCTACAAAATAAGGTAAAACATTGCGATAATTAATCAGCAGTTTCACACAAACTATTTAGATAACCTTGGCATTTTTTTTAAATAAATTTTACTTTATATGGTTACACTTCTTCGAATGATGGGAAGGTGTAACTTGCAAAGTTAAAAGATTCTCGCAGTTATAGTTCCCCAGATATTCGAAAATAACTAATTAGTTTGTGTGGGAGGTGCCATGCCCATTTTTAGTTCAACTGAGTGCACTGATTCATACTAAGGTTAAATACCTTCACAGTTATAAATTTCCAGAGGGAAAATAAAATAAATCAAATAAAATATGTAATATGAAAGATGTCACGTCCGCTATTACGATCCCTTCCGGTTTTTTATGCCAAACTGCGTGACCCAAAATTCACACCGCCATTTGGGCAATAAGGTGTTGCTAATCAAAAAAAAAAGTTCGACAGCAGGGTAATTCCATTTTAATTCGTCCCAGTATAGATTTTTACTATTTATTTAAATTCAAAGTATGCACCCTACTCTTTAATGTGGATTTTATGGTGCATAAACCAAACCTTTCGAATATGATTCATCTAAATATATAAAAATTAATGGATGTCTGTTTATTTGTTTGTAAGTCTGTTCTTTATAGGAGCCTAAACTACTGGACCGATCCTCTTAAAATTTTTACTGTATTTTTCTCTATATCTGAAAAGAACAATAGGATACTTTTTGTTTTGAAAATTCAAGTGGGCGCGGTACCTCTCATACAAAATTAACTTTAAAAATCAAATATCTATACTAGCTATAGTCCTCAAGTTTTACATGAGCAATAACACCAATTGTATAAATATTTGAGACAAAAAAGGGAGTAAGTAGCCACAGAGGGCGTGGCACCTCGCATATTATGATAGTTAAAAAAATCGAATATGGGATACAATAAGAGATAGAGTCCATACATTTTGTACGGTTATTCTACCATTAATATTAATATATAGAACAAGAATGGGAGAACTGTAAATAGTGGGCGTGGCACCTTCCATACAATCTGAATACTAAAATTCATAACTATTTGTATAATTGTGATATGTAAAGCATTGAAACTTTGTATGAATTACTTATTTAGGCCTCCCACAGATATGATGACAAATTATATATATAGAAAGCTATAGCTGCTATCAATATTAATATTTAGGACAGAAATATGCGGACTACCAACAATATTAAGTAAATGTTAAAATTCGTATGCATTGGAAACCCTTAAATATATGGGACATTTCATGTCGAGTGAACCAACTTTTGAAATGGAATCCCACTAAGAGACCAGAAAGGAATAAACCTAAGCTTTCTTTTGAGCTAAAAAAAAATTTTAAAAAAGGGACCATTTAGAAAATAAAGTTCGATTTTGCGCAAAAAAAAAAAACTCCAAAATTGTATGACTTGGGTTACAAAATATTTATTTTGATAGATATCCCACTCGCATCCCACTAAGCGACCAAAAACCTCTTAAAGGAATTGACCAAAGATTTCTTTTGAGCCAAAAAAAATTAAAATCTGGGACCATTAAAAAAAAGTTTTTGAAAAAAGGTCAAAATGTTTTTGATTTTGGATAAAAAATTACAAACATTTTTTATTTATTTTTATACCCTTCACCTTCTATATATAAATTTGTCATTCCGTTTGTAATTTCCACAATATAATTTTCCGACCCTATAAAGTATATATATTCTGGATCCTTATAGATAGCGGAGTCGATTAAGCCATGTCCGTCTGTCTGTCTGTCTGTCTGTCTGTCTGTCTGTCTGTCTGTCTGTCTGTCTGTCTGTCTGTCTGTCTGTCTGTCTGTCTGTCTGTCTGTCTGTCTGTCTGTCTGTCTGTCTGTCTGTCTGTCTGTCTGTCTGTCTGTCTGTCTGTCTGTCTGTCTGTCTGTCTGCCTGTCTGTCTGTCTGTCTGTCTGTCTGTCTGTCCGTCTGTCTGTTGAAATCAATTTTCTGAAGACCCCAGATATCTTCGGGATCCAAATCTTCAATAATCCTGTCAGACATGCTTTCGAGAATTTTCCTATTTAAAATCAGCAAAATCCGTCCATAAATAACGGAGATATGAGCAAAAATCCGAGACAACCTCTGAAAATTTCATCAAAAAAAGACAATTTATTGCATGCTTTGACAAAAAAACAACAAAACGTATGTGTGTTGGCTTCATGCTTCATGCTTTGTGTATTTTGTTTTTGTTTTTTTTTTGTGTTTCACAAAAAAGCAACAAAACGTGCATACGTTTGGATGTTTGTTGGCTTCAGTATTTTTTTTTTTTTGGTGTTTGACAAAAAAGCAACAAAACGTACATATGTATGTTTGGATGTGAGTTGGTTTCACTGCCTTGCGTATTTTGTTTTTTTTTTTTGGTGTTTCGTTTCGTTTGGCGTTGTTGTTTTTGAGAAGGGTATATATAAAATTGTTGTTTCGTTTGTAACTTCTACAATATAGCAATAGCAATTAAATGTAAAATTTTTAAAAGTTTTCTTGATATATTTAGGATGATATACGCTGAAAATGGGCAAGTAATGCATCCAAAACAAAGGTGAAGGGTATATAAGATTCGGCATAGCCGAATATAGCACTCTTACTTGTTTTTGTTTAGGTTTTTGCTAGTTTTTTAATTAATTTTTCCGAAAGATTAAAGAAATAGCTATCTAAAGTATTTGGGACACATTTTGCTAAGAACAATAGGTAATAAGTTACATAAATGAGAAAAAACACCTGCTTGGCCAAAATGTCAAATTTTGACCCCCTCTAACTCAGAAATTGTGTCTGAATTACTCTCCAATAAAACTAACCATGATGCAAATTTCATCCCAATCGGAAGACATCGATTTCAAAATTTGGTTGACATGAAATGCCCCATATATAAAATAGAATGTCTGTTTGTTTGTATGATTGTTTGCGTATTTGTAATGGCACTCGACTTACAGTAAAGCAATTAATGAACAATCTGATAGGGGACCTTTATAGCTGGGAAGTATAAAGAGAAAAAAGTTTTGCTGCACGTATTCCGATTATAACTTCGGAAATGCCATTTGATTTTAATCGATTGTAGAATTTGCAATGACAATTGATAAAGCTCAAGGTAAGTCTTTGCAAGTTTGCGGACTAAATCTAGAAAATCCATCTGTTTCACATGAACAGTTTTTAGTTGCATGTTCGCGAGTGAGAAAACGCACAGACTTATAGGTCTATGAACCAAATGGAAAAACCAATAATATTGTATACTAAACATAAAATACAAATATTTTTTATTCTAAACTTTTCTATTTTCATTAAGGTTAGAAAATATGAAATAAATAACGTACTTTTATTACATTACAAACTAATTTTAGATAGACTAACTCCCATTTTCTCAATCTCTGGTTATGATTTTTCATAACGATATACTTCCAATTAGTATAATTTTTGTATGATCAAAAATTATACTAACTTTTGTATGATCAAATAATCAGAGATTGAGAAAATGGGGGTAAATATATTGTAAATCATTACGGTACGGGCAGCGAAGCACATGGGGTTTTAGCTAGTATTTTATAAAAGAACAAGCAAGCTTATTTCGGATAGAAAAATTCATTTGAAAAAAACAATAATGGACTATAACTCGAATACAGTTAACGATAAGAAAAAATGCGTCGGTCTAAAAGACGCCGCCAAACAGTAGCTTTTTCGGCATGCATTGGACGCTCTTGGATCTCATGTACAGAACAACACATCCATTTGATAAAACAATTTTAATCATTTGCACATGCTGTTGATAGCTATTGAGATTTTGCAAAACAGGCTGAATAATGCCATATTCACACTTGGAGTTTGAAACGCGTTTAAGCTAAATTTTGATTAAGTTAATCAAAGCCGTTCACATTACATTTGAGATGATTAAGTTGACAGTAACATGATTAAGTTGACAAATAAAAAAACAACAAACAAATTTCTATTTCTTTAAAGCATTAAAAATGGAAATTAATGCTTTAATAAGGTTATCAGCAGATTCTTTACACTTATTAATGATGGAATTGTGAACATTGGTGTATTTTTTTAGGGTTGTTTATGAAAAAAAAAAAAAACAAAATTGATTTATCGGTAGTACACCTGAAAGGTACGTTTATTGTGGCCGATGCTACATCATACTCAGTTTGAGGTATGTTCAGGTGATTCTACGTGATTAATGAAATTATTAAGTTTAAATCATATCAATTTGATGTGATTAACAAATCATTTAAATGTATGGATTATCAAATCGATTTTGAAGTGATTAGAGCTTAATCACGTTTGAGGTGATTAACTCTTCAAATGTGAACATAGCATAAATGACATTCAATTCAACAGATGTTGTTTCAACTATATGGCCGCTACAAACTGTCTAAGTTCGGAAGGCCCCTTTACATATTGTGATGTGTTTAATGAATTTTGGGAAGTTTTTAAAAAGTTTATAAGTTAAAAAATTTAGATTCTTTATTAATTTCTACAGTTTTTCCAATACATCCTTACTTGATGTTAGTTTAAAGAAAAAGTATTTTTTAGGTTATACCTTATTCTAGCTGTACTAAATCACTTAAGAATTCATTTATTTTACCTCCCCCCATTCTGTTTGTAACTGCTGTTTTTCCGCCACCGTTTCTAATAAATTTACACAATATTTGTTTATACATTTATTTATTTATCTATTTTTATACTTTTAATTGTAGATTTTATTTAAAATTTTCTGACATTTTAATAATAAAATAAAGTATTTGCTCGTAATATACACACACACATGTATATTAACTCTATCTATATATATCCCAGCAGTTACATTGACTACTAATAAAGTCAATGTATCAATTTTAAACAGCAATTTTCACTAATATCTAACTATTTGACCGACTACAATTTATATTTTTTTGCATAATTGTCTCGAATGTTCTTATTGTAAAGTAACCACAGACTGGTTACTTTATGTATCTCAGGTAATCTAGTGTGAAGTCAATTGTCTCTTAAGTATACCTAAGTAATCTAGAGTGTGGTCACTTACATTTTTTTGTACTGTACTTTGACCTCAATGATTATTAAAATCCCTAGTTCGGGGCACTGAGTCACAATTGCTGGGATGTATACATATGTATGTGCACACACTTTAACACAATCCCCACAATTTTAAATACTTTTCTAATTAAATATTCTTCAATTCATATAATAAAAGCTCTGTTACAATAATAATAATAATAAAACGAAAACAGTTTAAATAAACATTTTCACCGGGTTATTTTAAAATGAAACAAATATTTGTATACGTTGATGACATGTTGACAATAGCAAAAAAAGAAAAAAAAAGAACAATTAAAAAACTCTGACATGAAAAAACACAACAAAATTATATAAAATGCAAAAATAAAAGCTGTAAACAGAAGTAAGTAGTAGACGGCTACTTCAGCTACTATGTTCAAAGTTATTCCACAGAGATACACACAAATGTTTATTATTGTTGTTGCTGTTAACGTGCAACATAATATAAAATAATAATAATAAAAACATTAACGCGCTGCAAATACAGCATAAGTACGAGAATGCGAGCACTGTGCAAAGAGTATCTACAGAATATACAAACTTTGTTTTAGTTAACTTTTTTTATTGTTTCATTATCATCACAATATATTTACATTTGTTTTTAGATTTTTTTTTTCTGTTCTCTACTCAACCTGTAAATGAACGTTCAAACCTTTTTAAAATGTGTGTTTAAAAGACACAAAGTGGAGCAGAAGTCATTAGAAATTTTAAGTAAAATGCGAGTGCCAAAATTTACAATAATGATACATCAAGTTATAATAATAATTAATTCAGAATTTCTACAAAATACATTGTCATGGAATCAGTCTCGAAGGGAAATTTTACAAAATCGTCACGAAAATTGTTGAAAATTAAATTTGGATGTAAAAAACAAAACTAAAAATGAGTTACATAATTTTAGATGTTGATGATACATCCACCAATATTTTCTTTTATCTTATTGTACTCAAGCATTTGATTAATTTTAACTAAAAAATTCAACAGTTTTGTTATTAACATTGTTTATACTTAATTATAATAATATTATCTGTGAAGCAGCTTTTAAAGCTCTGAGTGATCACTGTAGAAATAGACAATACTAGAATTTACTGGAATATGGCGCTGTCTATATAAATTGTAGCAGCTAGTTGCTGAGCAGTCAATATATCGAAAGCACAGTTTGAGTTAACACCAACCGTATTCTTGTAAATGAGAAAGAGAGTGACTATTTAAATGGTTGTATAAATTTTAATGAATAATGAGTTGTTACAATTTTAAAACTACTTATTGCTTTTATTTGCAATTTAGAAGAATCAGGTTTATTTAAACGTAACAATAAATATTTGTATTGAACAAATTACTTCAAGTAGAGTAGAACTTCACGTGCCAAGTAAGAAAACTTCTAATCCTTCCAGCTCATTTAAAAATATAGATCATATCTACTGATAAATTGAGTTATGACTACCGGAAAATTCGTCTAGCAAACTATGTCGTATGCAAGAATTTTTAATAATTTTTAATATATGCTTTGGCTCACTTTTAGTACACGTTGAAAAACAACCGATGCTCGGACCTCATGGCCAGCAGGTGCAAAACACCGACAGATGTACTAAACAGCGAAATCGTTAAAATGATCACATGATAAATAAATTGAAATTGTGTATGAAAAGTACAATCACAATTATGTAATAAAACGATTTGCAGATTTTTTAATGTGTCATGTTATGATTGTTCCGACCACTGACTTTTACAATTTAAAGAAATAGTTTATTTCAAGTTGGCTACCGTTACCGCTAAATAACCGTTGCCGAAATAACTGCAATTACTGTTATTCTATAAATAATTTGATTTATAACAAGTAAGGGAGCTATATTCGGCTGTGCCGAATCTTATATACCCTTCACCAAGTAATACTTTAAAATAAAAATTTTAAATATTTAACAAAATTATTTTTTTTTTTCAAAATTGTTTTTCAAAATTTAAAATATTTTTTTTAAAGTTTTTTTTTCAAAATTGTTTTTTTCAAATTTTTTAATTCAAAAAAAAAAAAAAAATTTATTAATAAAAAAAATTCGGGTTAAAAAATATTTTTCCCGATTTTGACCCATTGTAGGTCCAAATGACTATAGCCTTATTTATATACATGGTTGCAATGGACTTTGAAATATCTATCAAAAATTGGCCAAAAATCGAGATTGTTCCTTATCTTAGCCATTTATGGGCCGATTTTCTCGATTTTAAATAGCGACCGAGCCGGAAGAATTCCCGATATATTGATGTATCAATTATGTTTGCAAGTTATTTGATTTCAACTTACAGACGGACAGGTGGACATGGCTATATCGATTTCGCTATCTATAACGATCCAGAATATATATACTTTGTGGGGTCGCAATTAAAAAATGTAAAAATTAAAAACGGAATGATAAACTTATATATACCCTTGCCACTCATGGTGAAGGGTATAAAAATACAAAGTTTTGGTTTCAATTACACCAAAAAATATGAAAATTTTGTTTTATTGGAGTCCATTATGTTCGGAAATACTTATAGTTTTTCTCGATCACTTCGTTTGGTTCATGGCAAATGGCTGTGCTACGGTGATTTAAGTTTCAAAAACTGTACTTTAATCAATCAATTTTCATTTCCTTCACACTCTAAGATAATTGTGAGGCAGTAAAATATTTTTTTTCTTATTTTTGTGAAAAAGCATACAATGGTTGTCACAAACATATACTTGTTTGCTGCAACCATAAATATGATTGATACAATCATGTTAATTGTAAGTTAACCATGTTATGGTTACGACAATCATGTAAATAGTTACTGTGACTATAATATTGTTAAAAAATTAAAAAAAAATGTGGAAATGGTTACTGTAAACACGCACAACTATATTTTTTCTTTGCGTGCTTGATTTAAAAACATTTATAAAATTAAAAACAAATGTGTCTTTGTCTCGAAAAAAAAAACCTATGGATGAAATTTTATAAAAAATCGCTAACAAATATGAAATTCTCCCCACGTTTTGCATACATTATTCATACATCCATATATCTGTTATAGTCCCGGTTCGATTGCTATTTGAATTCGGGAAAATCCATAACTGTTGTCAATCTGAAAGGATATCTTATGGGTAACGATGGCTTAGCAATGACACTAGCCGGACTTGAGTTAAAAATATTTATAAAAATAAAAACAAATGTGTCTGTGTCTCGAAAAAAAACCCTATGGATTTAATTTTATCAAAACTCGCTAATAAAAACGAACTTTTCCCCACGTTTTGAAAACACTGACTTATGGTAGAGTTTTCCAAAGATGACAACCACCAGACAATTAAACTTTTATTATACAAACCATGAATTGAATACATTTCAACAGCAGGTATAAAAGTTGACAATATTCGTCTCTATATACCACAAACCATTATATAAACCTTTGGATGTCTCATACGCCAAAGTGATTAACTACACTTTTAGTTTTTTTTTTATCAAATTTAATGACAAAACATTTTATTAATACCTGAATATAACCATTAAAAAAAATTTCATCAAAAAAATCTGTAAAAATTCTACTAAATAAAGAATTACAGCAAAAACCTGGTAATGACATGCAATTACTGAATAACATAGTTTTCAATGTTTACTACACACAGTCTGCATTACTTAGAGGTAGTCCAATAATAACTTATTTATTATATGTTATATAATTGCTTATTTTCTAGTCATTTACTTGTAACTAGTAGTAGTGACATCAAATTAATGATGTATTTATAAGCGGTTGTGGTAAATAGTTTTAGGTAGTTAATCGTTTTGTTAAATAAAGCTTTCATTTATATAAACATTTTTATATAGAAATTTTCACAATCTTTCCATATGTTTTTGTATAATTTTTTTAACTTTTTTATTCAGTTCATTTATGTGCTGTTTGCAACATAAAATTACTGTGTAACAGCTAAAACAATTGTGGGCGATATAAATGAATGCTGCTGTTTTGTTGGTTCTTTATTATTTTTATTGGCATTATTCGGGTAAAATATGAAAAAAGAAAGTTTGTTGTCATGTTTTCAAGAGCAGACATTGAAATTTATTTATTTAACGTTTTATTGTAACTATTGTCATCATATATAAACGTTAAATTACATTTAAAAGGGCCTTTAAAAAGAGTTTATTACTGTTGAGCAAGTGGTGGACAAATTTAGTTTAACAAAATTTAAGTTATTAAACCATCAACGTCTAGGCAGTTATATGTCATTACTTATTGAAATATTTCGAATAGACTGCTACTTACCATATACATTACTTAGAAGTGCTTTAGTAATGACTGGCTTATAATCTCCTATATAAGGTATTGATTTATAAGAAAAAATTCCTGGAAATATCTTTAATTACAAATAAATTTAAGCTATTAAAGGTTAAGAGCCATATTTATGAATAATTTACCATTTATAAAGCAAATGTTCTCTATTAATACAGCTGTAAGCTGTTTAAAATTACAATAAAAATACTTAATTAACTAAACATTTCATTAAGCAATATGTCTTGTTTGCCAAAGATTTCTTTGTTTATATCTTATTTTATTAATTAAAATAACAAAAAGACAAAAGCAGAAGTTGAAGTTGAAAATATCCTTATCTTACGAAACACAGTAGCTGCCTAACATTTTGCTTAAATGTTTAAACAACCAAAGACTGAGTGGGTGTTAAAACATACAAACAAAACTCAATAGAATACGATTCCAAAACAATACTCAAACTCTTACAATGGCAAAAATAATAATGATAATTGTGTCTGTCATCGGCTGATGATGAGATGTCGCTCGTTATTATTTATATGAAACAACATTTTGTCGTTGTTGTTAGTACATAAAATTTTTTTTTTTGACAACATTCCAATAATAATTGCCCGTATACTTACGCAAAAAGCGACATATAAACCATAAAAAGAGGTTTCCAAAAAAAGGTGTTATTTTGAATCACCCGGTATTTCAGTAGCTGTCACTTTTCAAGCTTTTATTCTTTGACATTTGACAAGAAGAAACTACGCTGCAACAATGCATTGAAATTATTAAAATTCACTACAAAAATTATGAAAATCTTGCAGTCCCACTTCGGAAAACTAAAGCATTTTTGGGTCGTCGTGAAACACCTTGTCGGACCTCAATACAGAAATTGGTGGACAAATTCGAGCTGTTGGGACAAGTTAGTGATGTGAAGAATAAAATCCGTGCACGTCGTTCAAGAACAACTGAGAATATTGCTGCTGTAGCCCGAAGTGTAGAAGAAACCCCAGGTTTGTCCATTCCTCGTCGTTCTTTGGTATTGGACATTCCACAAACGTCATTACACCGTATGTTATGGTTGGAGATGGATGATATTGATCTGGACAACGTTTACTTTCAACAAGACGGCGCTACGTGCCACACAAGCAACGAAACAGGAAAAGTTTCCGTACCGTATTATCTTTCGAAGAAGTGATCACAATTGGCCACCGAGATCTTCTGATTTACCACCTTGCGACTTCTTTCTTTGGGGCCACGTGAAAGATAAGGTCTACGCCAACAGCCCAGCGTCAATTCAATACCTCAGAGATAGAATTCGTGAGGCTATCGAGGACATAGGGCAGCCACTTTGCGATTTGGTTATGGAGAATTTTATGAAAAGGATATGGTCCTGTAAGCGTGGTCGTAGTGGCCATTTGGCTGATGTTGTTTTTCTTTATTAACGGCATACCTTCCTCTTTATTATGAAATAAACATCCGATAATTTATCTCAAAAAATATCATATTTCTTTGAATACCAAAATAACACCTCTTGTTAGAAAACCCTGTACAATATGTATAAGCATAAATAAGTTGGCATATACAGAAAAGTACATGTTAATAATTATAATAATAGACCATTTCCAAGAAGGCTTTTATGTGCAATTTCGCCATCTAATCATTACCAATAAATCCGAAGTTTGCCATAAAAGTGATCATGTGAAAATGTCTATTGCTTTTATAGAAAAATAAATGCTATTTATAAAAGGCATATATGCCGTTTTGCAGGCAATACGATTTTCAATTGTAATTCATTTTTTCAATATTTTAAAATAAAATAATTTTTTTTTTTTTTCAAAATTTAAGAAAAAAAAAAAAATTTTTTTTTCAAATAGTTTTTCAAAATTTAAATTTTTTTTTTTTTTTTTTTTTTCAAAATTGTTTTAAATTTTTTTTATTTTTTTTTTTAATTTTTTTCAAAAATTTTTTTAATTTATTATTGAAAAAAAAATTTTCGTGGAAAAAAAATATTCGGCTTAAAAAATAATTCTCCCGATTTTGACCCATTGTAGGTCGAAATTACTATAGCCTAATATAAATCGTTGCAATGGACTTTGAAATATCTATCATTAGATATCCATATTGTCTATATTAATGACTTAGTATCCAGATATTGATAAAAAATAGGCCAAAAATCGAGGTTGTCCCGGTTTTTTCTTTATATTTCAGCCATTTGTGGGCCGATTCTTGATTTTAAATACCGACCGAGCCGGAAGAATTCCCGATATATTGATGTATCAATTATGTTTGTAAGTTACTTGGGGGCTACGAAAGTTGATTTCAACGGACAGACGGACATGGCTATATCGACTTCGCTATATATAACGATCCAGAATATTTGTGGGGTCGCAAATGAAAAATGTAGAAATTACAAACGGAATGACAAACTTATATATACCCTTGCCACTCATGGTGAAGGATATTAAAAAGGGCTATGAAGAAGATTTTTTTTAAATCACCTTGGAAATGGTGTAGTACTTGTTCATGTTTATGGTTCTATTTTTTTTTAAGTGAAAAAAGAATGGAGTTTATTGTTAAACATATAAACTATAACAAAAACAAAACAAAAACAACATCAGCTATAATGACACTAACAACACCACCACCTTATACACAAACAACTTGTCATTATTGCTGTTGTCTACAGCAACATACTTATAAAGTATTGCTGGTAGAGATGTTGTTTGTAATGGTGTAAAAAATAACACTCATACTGTGGTCATATACACAAATAATACGAGGTTAGTAGGAAAAGTCATTTAAAAATACTACAAGGACAAAATTAATTTCACCTGGCAAGTGTATTCCTCAGAGGATTATTAGATTTCACACTACCATACACCTTATAAAGTCTTCTCTGGCTATCTCTTATCGAATATATCATCAGCTCAAAGTCGTAATATATGAGGGCAGGTCAATATGCCCGTGACTTTTTGAATTTAAAGCCTCTTAATTGAAAGGGCTACACAGGAATCTGTCAGTTGACTAGAAGCTGCGTAATTTAGTTTGTATTTGACTGCAGATTACCGCGTGGCTTAACCCTTTGGCTACCACGGGGACAGCGGTGTCCCAACACAAAAATGTTGCATAACTAAATAACGAAAAAAAGAATGGCTTCCATTTTAATTTAAATTAGTTCGTAAACGTGTCCCTTATTAATGTATTTAGATTAAAACAAGATCGGTTACTGCTTTTATTTTTTACTGTCTTTGAAAATTGACTGTTTTATTGGTACTGTGTTCAAGAATTGTTCAAAAATTTGCCTTATGGTCGTGAAAGGGTTAAGGAAATAATGGAGAAAAGTAAATTTCGTCTGCTCATTAAGCATTTTTTTTTATTGGGAACTCTGCACTATCAATTTCAATGAAAAAAAAGTGGTTTACTGAATTTTGTTGTGGCCGTACAAGTACGAAAGATGCCGAACGTTCTGGACGCCCAGTTGAGGTCTCTACATCCGAAACATTAAAAAAAAACACGATATGGTGGCCGATCGGAGATTGAAAGTGCGAGAGATTGTGGAAGCCATCTCACATGACTTAGTGGTTTAAATTTTAAATGATTACTTGGGTATTAGAAAGCTTTCCGCAAAATGGCTGCCGCTTTTGCACATATATGCAGTTTCCATGGCAAAAATCCATGAATTAGGCTACGAAATGCTCCCTCTTCCGCACTATTCTCCAGATTTAGTCCCGAGTGACTATTTCTTGTTTCCAAACCTGAAGAAGTATGTAGCTCGGTGGAAAGAGTTTTGACTCCAACGATGAAATCATCTAACAAAAATTTACCGATCTTGATGACCTCTACAAATTTTTTTTTTTTTTTTGAAAGGTATAAACAAATTGAAGAAACGTTGGACAAAGTGCATAGAAAGAAGACTATGTTGACAAATAATATTATTGTTTATCAAAAAACGTGTGTTTCATTCAAAAAGTCACATACTTATTGACCCGCCCTCGTAAGTCCTGTAATATTACCTTTTATAATAACTGAATACATTCTCAGTTCATATCATGATATACCCAACGCAATTATATTCAATTTTGTTTCTCTATATAATATTGTGGCCTGGTACACAGCACAGTTCGTTCTGTTCGTTGAGAACCTGAAGCTCACTGCCACCATGAGCGAATAGTTACTTGGGAATTAATAAGGATATCAAGTATCATACCAGTGGCTGTGCTATGTATGTGATTAAATACACTGACATCGGAAAAATATAGACCAGGAAATAAATGAATTTATTTTGCCATTTTCGGTCAACCTACTTTGTCCCTGGTATAACTGTTATAATATCCTTGTCCCAATGAGTTTGAGACGTCAGTTTCCAGGTGTATTGTTCGTTGAGAACCTTAAGCTCTTTGCATTAAAGTCGGTCGTTGATGGATCTAATATCACTGCAATCATATAGCAGTGGCTTTGAGATCTATGTAATATCGCTTGAATATAACGATGTCTTCAAAAAATCGTGAAAGAAAGATTCGAATATATTTCAGTCTTTATCTAAAGTCAAGTCAAAATTTTTCAATTTTAACTTTTTGCAAGAGATCAATGTACAGTAGTCATATCTGCCCAGTGTAAAGGTTAGGTTAGGTTACGTGGGTTGCTCCCAAGTTCGCGAGTTCACTCGGAGGCCTTCCCTTATTTTAAAAATTTCATACATAAAGGGAGAATAGATGTCTAAGCTAAATTCCTAGACTATGTGCTTCTTGTGATCCCCGTGAGAACCAGCCGGTACTTCTAATAAATCTGATCATATTTACTAGTGGCACATCTCTGAGACAGTCCAGATCATGGAAAAGAGCTTTACCAACATGTAGTAGTCTATGCTCTTGTAAGGCTGGGCAGTCACATGGAAGGTGTTGTACCGATTCTTCCTCCTCCTCATCCAAACAACTTCTACTATAGCTATAACGTGGGTAACCCATACGTTCCGACATGCCTACAATCATACAGTGCCCAGTGTTTATGCCCGTAAGAAGTTTGATCGAATTCCTACTTAGAGCCAAAAGAGTCTTAGTCCTATACTCTGTCAGAGGATAAAATATCTTACAACATTTTCTCTACTTTTTCGCAATAAAATACAGTTATACAGTCTTTAACTTTCATTGTAATGTACTAAAAATAAAAACAGTTTTTTGCCTCTACTAAAAATTTTTAAATTTTGAATTGACTCTCAGTGCGATATGTATGTTTCATTAGGGCCATTTGGTCTAATTGAGTCGTTAAAAGTTTGCCATTATTAACACGACATAAATTTCAATGCTGCGTAAGCTTTTATAACTTTGTAGATTAGGAATCCTTTGCTTTTTACTGTTAAATATTACAGCCATTGGGGTTAATGCCCAGTCCACAGCTGGTATCCCATTTTTAAGCATTTTTAGTGTAGCACTAACATAATACCTCCAGTCTACGCGACTATATCCACACCAAATGTTTGAATTTCAAAGGAACTTCATTTAATACATGAAACCACAAAGTGGATGAAACTAGGCCTTCTTGAAGAGTTCCCCTAGTACCTTTATAATTCATGTGTTGACAATTTGGCAACTTCCCGATGCCCTAATTAAAATTTCATGGGACTTAAATACCAATGCGACTCCTTCTAACAAAACAAATTACCAAACAAATTTACGAAGATTTTAAGAAATAATCAAGTTATTGTTGAAAATGTTTGAGAATATGTTTGATGTCAAATGTAATAAAACTACAGTTTTCAATCCTAGTTGTTTTTGTTGCTGGGTACTCTTTGCACTTGCTCGTATTTTATCATTATAATCCAGAATGTTTAGGTCTCAAACGATTACAGAGTTTTTTTTTAAAGTTTACCGAGTCCTTTACAATACTTTTACTAACAGTTAAGTTTTGTATTAGCAAGAACTTCTTTTATTTTTGCAATACTTTTGAATCAAGCTGCGAGTAGTTCTTAAAGTGTAGTTTTTGTTTATTTATCCTCTTTAACCTTTTGAAATAACTTTTAACTTTTTGTTTTCTTATTTTAACATTGTATTATTGTTATTGTGTAGTTGTTGTTGAACATGTTATGACATGAATGATGTCTTCATCATTTTATTTTGGCATTTTTTTGTATTTTATTTTTGTTGCCATTTACACCTTGAGGGCCCATGTCAGAAGTTATATTTGAATGTTTAGTTTTGGTTTTTTTTTTTTTTTGTCTACCATGTTTTTTCTTTTGCTTTTTGGTTGATTATAAACATGCAACATGATTTTGTTGTAGCTGTCAATGTTGCTTGTTTTTTATTATTATTATTTATGATGTCTTTGGTTTTATATGATTCATATTTGATGATATTTAATGAAACTAAAGATGTTGATTTGTAAGGAATGTCGCAAATGAAAATTTCTTAAAAGTGTACACGGTACCATATTTTTATATTCCTCACCATGAGTGACAAGGTTATACATATATAAGTTTGTCATTACTTTTTAATTTCCACATATTGCATTTGCTACCCTATTAAGTATATAAAGGAGTTTTCAAACAAGAGGTGTTATTTTGAATCACCCGGTATTTCGTTAGCTGTCACTTTTGAAGCTTTTATTCTTTGACATTTGACAAGTAGAAACTACGCCATTACTAAAAATGGAACGATACACACATCAACAACGCGTTGAAATTATGAAAATTCACTATAAAAATGGTGAAAATCTTGCAGTCACAGTTCACAAAACCGCAATACAGAAGTTGGTGGAAAAAGTCATGCTGTTGGAACAAGTTAGTGATGTGAAGAATAAAACCCGTGCACGTCGCTCAAGAACAACTGAGAAAATTGCTTCTGTAGCCTAAAGTGTTGATGAAAGCCCAGGTTTGTCTATTCCTTGTCGTTCTTTGGAATTGCGCATTCCACAAACGTCATTACACCGTATCTTATGGTTGGAGTTGGATGATATTGATCTGAACAACGTTTACATTCAACAAGACGGCGCTACGTGCCACACAAGCAACGAAACCATTGCTCTTTTATGGGAAAGTTTCTAGACCGTGTTATCTTTCGAAGAGGTGATCACAATTGGCCACCGAGATCTTGAGATTTAACACCTTGCGTTTTCTTCCTATGGGGCCACGTGAAAGATAAGGTCTACGCCAACAGCCCAGCGGCGATTCAAGACCTCAAATATAGGCTATCGAGGACATAAGACAGCCACTTTGCGAAATGGCTATGTTTGTTTTGTTTTGGAGTTCATTTTTTTTAATACAACTTAATAATGGAAAATAAACTAAACAAAATTATTGTTTAAGATCTTTTTTGCTCTCAAGTTTGGGCAATTTCGCACGGCTCTCTGATGTCGTCGACATAACAGCGTCTACATTTTCTGGTAAAACTCGTTTGGAAACGCTAGCTAGCAATTGAAGATGTCGTTCCGTTTCTTGTATATGTGACGGAAGGTTGATCATTAAACGGTGGATCATCTTGATTTAAATATTCCTTCAATGTATCGTATATCATTCAAATTGATCATTTCTGTGTAATTTATGCAATAAAGGTTAGTATCTGGTTTCTATAAACTCTAAGTTTCGTTGTACATTATACATATATATTTATATTTTGGATCTTTATAGACAGTGGAGTTGATTTAACAATGTCTGTTTGTCTGTTGAAATCAACTTTTCCAAGCACCCAGATAACTTAAAAACATGATTGATATGAAATCGGGAAAATCGGCCCACAAATGCCCGAGATATAAGCAGAAAACATTGCAAGTCTTGTTTTTTTTACCTATTTTTATACCCCCCATTAAAAAAAGTTGAGGGTATATTGATTTTGTCATTCCGTTTGTAACGCATCCAAAAATATTAATTGCAGACTCGCAAAATATATATTTTAGGTCTTTATGAAATTCTAAGACGATCTAGCAATGTCCGTCCGTCTGTCTGTCTGTCTGTTGCAAACACGATCGGGAGCAAACGAAAAGAGCTAGCTGGTTGACATTCTTCACAAATACTCTCTGTTGATAAGATTTGTTTGGTATAGAAAATGGGCTATATTGGTACATGATTTCACCTAACTCCCATACCAATATCCCCAGGAATACGGTTTGAGCAATCATAAATATGTTAATATTGTACTGTAAAGTATGGCGAAAATCGGTCAATATTTGTCCCTGGTCCCCATAAGTTATTAAAAAAGAGATGTCATTGACATTGACATTTTAACCCAAGTTTTTGCTGGGACATTTTACTCTCAAATGTGGGTGTATTTTCATTTACTTTTTCCACTCATAATTTAATGATAATTATTTCAGTTTTTTTGTTGCTGTTTTTATAAGTTACTGTCATTGTGTGCAGTCATTTATTTAAAATAAATATTATTTTTTCAATCAATGAGTCACTTGAGTTTCCATTAAGAAAGTACGCAAAACAAACAAATGACAGACGTTTCGCTTCACCCCACTGCGCTCCGCTTAATTTCCATTTACTTTAGTTTCTTAATTTACATTTATTTTCTTGTTTTTTTTTTTTCATTAAGTAATTTATTGAAACAGGAATTAAGATAAGACAGTTACAAAAACAAAATAAAAAGAAAAAAACATTAAATTGTGTTTAATTTACTACAATACTAAATTTTATAATAAGTACTTTTTACACTATAGTTTTGCAGCTTATTGTTTTTGTAATTTTACACCACGCGATAAAAAACTCAAGAAGAAAAGCACAAGTTAGAATTATATATTCGAGTGAGTAGACATTTAAATACCCTTTATGTAAAACTAGAGTTAAACTCGTGAGAATATTAATGAACATTTAGTCATCCTGCTTTTTACACTTTTAAACTTGTATACACATTACAACAACAATCTTTAAAACACTGAAAATCATTTACATTTGTTCGTGGTCGTCCTACATTTTGATTTATAACTTTTTATGTATTCAACCGATTTTTCAGATTTTCAATAATAAACTACTTAGGATAATGATAGCAATTCTAGATAAATCTCTTTGCTTTAGGATTTATAATTAGCATGTGAGAGTGTTTTACACACACACACATTGAAATGTACATAGCTAAATCGGTTTTGAGTTTCAGGATTACGAATCTGGCTTCTTTATGGGATCTTAGATGAAAGTGTTACATACAGAATGACAAACTTAAAAGTTTCTTCTTTTATCACAAGTTTTACTGGAGGGAATAAAAACAACATTTAAAGTGTGAAGACAAATAAATTTTAATACTCGCTTAATATAGAGTTAAACAAACTACTAGTAATTACTTAAAGCTAAAACAAACTTATTGCAATGGAACAAAAAATATCAAATATCATTTGAATAAGGGAATGTATTACTTAGTTCTTGTTTCGCAGCTGATATTAAGGCTTGATAAACTGGTTTTAATTAGTTTAATGTTTTGATGATAAAACTGTGTCTATGTTTGGTAAGTTTTAAGAGAAAGGGTTTCACAATTAACCAAATAAATGATATTGTCTTTTTTTTTTGGACCAGCACTCAGGAGATGACCCTGCTCATGCAAAGCAGTGTGTTGGAAGTAGGAAATAGAGAAAGTAGTGTTTGTGAATATTTGATTTGAATTTTACTATATTCAAAGTGACAGGAGAAACTTCTGCAGGAAGCTTATTCCACATACGGACAGTACGGCTAAAGAACGAATTTTAACTGTAATATGTTGAGCAATCCACTGTCCAGTCGACAATGAATTGATGAGCCCTTGCCGAAGAACGTGTGTTGCGTTAAAAACTACGGGTTTCGGGAACAAGTTCCCTAATTTCAGCAGACCAAATACCATTGTAGATCGGTAGAACAGTCAAACACAACCCACATTCCGACGATGTTCCAGTGAGTCAATAAAGCTGAATACCCTACTGTCACCGTTAAGTACCTTCGCCCTCTCCTGTACGCGGTCGAGCAACTCCATAATAGACTTTGAAGCACCGGCCACACATGAGAGTTGTATTCCATTTTCGGTGGGATATAAGTGGTGTAAATAGTAAGGAGATCAGATGGAGTGAAATATGTCTTATATCGTTTTAAAATACCAAGGCACTTGAATTCTTCTTTCGACACTTGAAAAATGTGTTTTGTCCAGCGGATATCGCACTGAATTATCAGACCTAGAACATCGAAAATAGATGGAGCAACATGATTTGTTGTACGTTTGTGTGTTAACATACAACATTGAGTGTTGCGTGCATTAAAATCGACTCTATTCGCACAACCCCATTCAGAAATTGTCATAAGATCTTGGTTAAGCGTGTCATACATGCTTTGCCTCCTTGCCCCAATCTCCAGCAGGCCTGGTTTATAATTGAATGAATATGAATGGCAAATGATGCTATTATCTGCAAAAGAGTAGATAGGATTGGAAGTTTGACGTAGAAGGTCAATTGATGAGATTCCATCTATAAATCGAGAGAACTTATTACCGACACCAAAAGCAATAAGTTTTGATAAAAGCGCACCATTCTACACTATATCGATTGCCTTAGGAATATCTAGTGCCACCCATTTACTTTCGCCAAAACGACACCATTTTTCCGATAGGAAGGCTATCAAGTCTCCCAGAGAACGTCCTCTACGAAAGCCATACTACCTGAAGCTGAGTAAATTGTTGGACTCTAAATATTTAACAAGATGATAGTTAACCATACTCTCTGCAGAACAAATTGCTATTGGGCGATAATTTTCGGGGCTTTTAGCCTCTCCCTTTTTAAGAACTTCCATTACATTAGCAACCTTCCAACATACAGGAAATTTGCCGGCACGGTATAAAGTGCTGAAAAAGTTAGCTAATGGATGAGCTAGCGTCGTAGAACACTGCTTCAAGACCTGTGCTGGTATACCATCAGGCCGTATCAGAATATATTCGGCATAGTAACTGATACTCTTTCGAGCTCGGGTAGTGGTTTATTGTTTTCCGGTAAGTTTGAATTATTTGCAAATAATTCAGCCAAAAGGTTAGTCGGGTCGGTGAATGATTAAAATAGTAGAACTGATGAACTAGCATTTTCCCTAATTCTTTAATAACCAAAAGCTTTTACTTGCCCGGCAGCATTAAGAACTTTGGCTCGCAGGCCCTGCTCGTGTAGAGATTTGCACTTTGGCACCTTTTGCGTAGCGAATCAGTTTCTGCATTTTTGTTATCACGCCAGATTCTGAATGCTTCCTCTCTAGATCTGATTGCAGTTTTCCACTTCTGAAAAAACCAGGATCAAAATTTTCTTTGATAGAATGAATGTTCTCATCCCCATCATAATTATCGCCTTTTTGCGTAGCGAATCAGTTTCTGCATTTTTGTTATCACGCCAGATTCTGAATGCTTCCTCTCTAGATCTGATTGCCGTTTTCCACTTCTGAAAAAACCAGGATCGAAATTTTCTTTGATAGATTGAAGGTTCTCATCCCCATCATAATTATGTTTTGGACCGGTAACGGTTGCCTACCTTGCCGACAAAAGAAGATATCCCGCGAAGATTTCTCTACGTGTCTGATATCTTAAAAGCAGATAAGTAACTCTAGAAAAACTAGTACTGGAACTTTCTTCGGAACTCAATTTTTTGCTCTTTAACATGTAATTCTCTTTTTAAAACCTTACAATTAACTTCTGCTAACATTCTTATTATGGATACTTTCAAGCTTCTTTAGAAAACTTCCTGACAAAAACTTTCTAATCTCTGCCCAACAATTGTTAATGTTTTCTTTATAAAATTTAAATTTCATTTAATTTGCTTAATTCTGAGGTTTATTATTGTTTATTTATGGTGTTTCCAGTTAAATACACCACCAAACGACTGTTTCCTTTTCTCTTTTCAGTTACAAATTCATACTAAAATGTCCCTTTAGTCATTTGATTATCTCTGTAATCTTTTAGTTATTTGGTTTATTGGTTCAGTTTTGGTATTTTAGTGTTTTTGGTGGGGTGAAGAAGGGTATGTTTATTTGATAAAGTTAATTTTTCTTTGATTTAATCCTCTTATATGGTTAGTCTGTTGTTTGGTTTAGTTTTAGAAAAGTTTTTGTTTAGTTCTTTTAAGGTGTTTGTAATCTCTTGGAAAACGTTTGAGGACAAATTGTTATATTAAAGCAACGAGTTTTTAGTTGAAACAAAAGTATAGTTTCTAGTATCATTCTACCGAGTATTGTACTCAATAACTTTAAACTCTTCTATGTTGTGTCGTGTCAAATGTGGTACTGTGCATTGCTATGCCAGTCCAAAGACATTGTCATGTTATGTCATTGCAACTCAGCCACATGGTTTTGCTGTGTCAGAAAGAATAAAAGCTACTGATGTTGTTAAACATTAAAACTGCATATGTAGCTAGTATTCTTCATGACACAGCACAGCAAAGAAATGATCATGCTCTGGAAGTAATTTGGTTGGTCCGAAAGCTTTGGGCTTTAAATATGGATTATATACATACTTTGAGACTTCATAGTACCGCTTCTGAGGGGTCTTTGGGGTCCGTCATCAAAAAATAAACTCGAATGCTCTTCAGCTACGCCCTTGAGAAATTTCGTGCGGATCGCATCTGCGAGATTTATTTCCAAAATATTTCGATTCTGCACCACTGTGCAACACAATTTATTTGACGTAAACCAAACTTTACAGAATCACTGCTCACGTTTCATAGAAAATAGTTTTAACTCTTTATTCCATTTGGTGCTTTAGTTCCTAAATTGGGTAAGTGCTGATGTTTGTAACGTGCAAAAATATTGTAGCAACATCCACCTTAAAGTAGACCAATCTCCTCAGGATCACTTTCTGAGTTGATTAAGCGATGTCCGTCCGTTCGCCATCTAAACTATATAATATATAACTATATATATATATAATATAACTACAGATCGCAATTTTAAACATAATTCGAAGAAATTTTGTAAAAGCTTTTCTATTTCCGCAAGGACAAAGCCTATTGCATTTGTTTATAATCGGTCCTATCTGAAAATAGTTAAGCCCTCATAAATATCTTATTTATATAGGTATTCAAACCAAATTCAGCACAACTTACTGTTATAAAGGGTTTTCCAATTTTTTGATATGAATGATCGGATGTTTATTTTATAATAAACAGGAAGGTACGAAAGAGGTAGAATAATGAAAAACAACATCAGCCAAATGACCACCACGACCATGCTTACAGGACCATATCCTTTTCATGAAATTTTCCATAACCAAATCGCAAAGTAGCTGCCCTATGTCCTCGATAGTCTCACGAATTCTATCTTTGAGGTCTTGAATCGACGCTGGGCTGTTGGTGTAAACCTTATCTTTCACCTGGCTCCAAAGGAAGAACTCGCAAGGTGTTAAATCACAAGATCTCGGTGGTCAATTTTGATCACCTCTTCGAGAGATTACACGGTCCGCAAACTTTTCCCGTAAAAGAGCAATTTTTTCGTTGCTTGTACGTAAACGTTGTCCAGATCAATATCATCCAACTCCGACCCTAAGATACGGTGTAATGTCGTTTGTGGAATGCCCAATTCCAAAGAACGACGAGGAATGGTTAACCCTGAGTTTTCTTCAACACTTTGGCATACAGCACCAATATTCTCAGTTGTTCTTGAGCGACGTACACGGGTTTTATTCTTCACATCGCTAATTTGTCCCAATAGCTCGAATTTTTCTACCAATTTCTGTATTGCGGACCGACAAGGTGCTTCACGACGACCCAAAAATGCTTTAATTTTGCGAACTGTGACTGCAAGATTTTCACCATTTTTGTAGTGAATTTTAATAATTCCAATGCGTTGTTGCAGCCATTTTTAGTAATGGCGTAGTTTCTACTTGTCAAGTGTCAAAGAATAAAAGCTTCAAAAGTGACAGCTACCGAAATACCGGGTGATTCAAAATAACACTTCTTGTTGGAAAATCCTTTATAAGTTGAACTCACACCACCAAAGTTTTTGATGATCCGTCCATAGTTATTCATAGCTGCCATATAGGTCCACTTCCAAAAATCTCTTTAACTAGCATAAATTTCTTAAAAATTTTGGTATTTTTATAAAATTCAACACAAATAAGTTTCATATATATAGAAGACATGCCACCTAATGTTATAATTCATAATTAGTCATAACTCCCATATAATCATCTTCTCGGTGTAGGGTATTATATGGTAGGGCTGGACCGACTATACTTTCTTAATTGTTTATTAATATAAATCTGACCAAAGTCAAAGTTTAAAAAATTCATATAAAATATATTATAAATTCCATCAGACATCTCAAACATATTGACAAATTGATGCATTTATCGATTTTGATCATATTCTTTAGAGTCAGCTCGCGATTTTATTTAAAAAAAAAAAATTTTTCAACTAATCTTAAAATGTATTTTTTTGACTAAACAAACTAAATATTGTTACGAATTTGCAATAGCGATTTGAATTTAATGGTCTGTAACGACTGGCTGCAACATTCATCATGTTTATTGACACATCCATCAGTAGAAGCTTCTTCTTATCAACAATGTTGATAGGAAGCGGTTATTTTCATTGTAAGCATGGCAACACTAAATGTTTAAGCTGCTAACATTGACATCGAAAGCACTAGAATTCGAACATACCAGTATTGACCGTTAAGAACAACCTAGACTATTCGGATGAAGATGGCAGTGTGTATAAATAGTGACTATTTGGACTGCTGTTGTTGTACATTTTAAATAAATTAAGAGTTGTTACAAATTTTAAACTAAGTACTGAAACTGATTTTGTTTGCAATCAAAAGTATCCGGTTATTTGTTAAAGGAAATAAACCAACGTTTTAAAAAGGTTAAAACGTAACAATATAATGTTTATGTGTGCTAATATCTTTAATATTGTTTTGATATATTTAAAACACTTTTTTCCATACAAAAAACAATTTAAAAGAATAAAAATGGAAATGTCCAAAGATATGGTTAACCAATCAAAATATGAATTTCCAAGGTCAAAAACTTGGAATTTTGCTGAGCTCTTCAGTGGAATTCATAATGTATGAAACATTTTTACTCACTGAACTTTAATTGTGCATGAAAAAAAAAAAAAAAAAAACAGTTTAATTAAAAAGGAAAACTTTATAATACATGTCATTTATCTATTTAATCTTGAAAACCAAAATGCCTGCATAATTAATTAAACATTTATTCAATTCATTAGTGTATTTTCAGACAATTTCATTAAAAATTTCCTTTTTACGTGTTCTTCTTTCTAACTTAACGAAATTCCTCATAATTGTATTAAACTTAAAAGCTGCTTCTAAAGCAAATTGATTAAATAAATAACATTATTAACGCCTACCAAAAGACATGAAATGTTGTTGTATTCAACATTAAATACACCTGCTTAAAGTGGAAATCCTAATAATCGTCATTGGCTTAAGTAAATACCACCTCCGTCCGTTTAACTTTGGGTTCCTGGTTGTTTGTGTTTGTTGGTTTTTGGTCTGACGTCATGGCGTCATGATGTCGTTTTTACTTGACTTAATTAACCTTCATACAAGTAATTAATTTAAATTGTATTAAAATTTAGCATAAACGTAAGCAAAACAATATTGTTACACTGTTTTTTGTGTCATGTAAATTGTTAAAAAAAAAAACATTTTCCTAAACAACATGATACAAATAATAGGTAACAACAATATGCTTAACATGCTTACACTCCTTAAGCGGGAGTCGGAAATTCAATGTTAAGAATTGTTCATAGGAAAAAAAGTGAAGGAAGGTATATGGAATGTTTGTGTTGGCTGACTTTATCGTTAAACTTAAATCTATATATGTACAAATTTAAAACTTCATGAATGAATGAAAAAAACACTGAGTGTAACGCACAGGAAGAATGATAAAACAAGGCAAAACAAATTAATTAATTTTACATTTTTTTTTCCACAAGTTCTATTTTCCCCCTTGTTCGGCCGTTACAACTAGCAAAACATGAACAGTTTTCTTTTTTTTTTTTTGCCATAATTGTTATTGAATTTTAACTTGACCCTTTTATTGTTATATAGTTTCTTTATGTTTTTCTCTCTTTTTTTCATTACAGTCCAACTGGTTCTACTTTGCGTTCACCATTTCAAATAAAGGATTACTTATTGTCACCGGGTACCTGTAAATGTGGTCTACCATGTCCACTGCAACCAGAATATTTCTTCGATTTCAATGTTCAGGTGAGTGGAGGTTTTTGTTTTTGTTTTTTACCTTTTGCTCGTTTTCAATCTAGTTTAATTTAATTTTTTTATGATTGGTATTTTTTCCATGTTTGTTGGCTGAATATTGGAAATTAAATTTTAATTGAATTTTTTATTAAATCCTTTAGGTTTTATTGTGTAATGAAATGTTTCTTATAAGCCTGGCAAAATTTATTGTTGGGGTATAAGGAAATTTTAAAAAGGTTATAATAAATAACTTTTCATGCCACAAAATCAGTCTATTACAGGGCTAGAACAAGTCCTAGTTTAGAGCCTATTTTCACTAATGTCATTCAGTATGATCATGAAATAAGACGATGCTCATTCCTTGAAATTGTATGCCATGTGAAATGTGAGAACTTGCCCTTCTAAAACCCCTTTTTAATATAATTTAGCTTTAATATTATTAAAAAATAATCCCAGATGTACATGTTTTTTCGTCGCTAAAATACATAAAGAATTCAATCAGATTAATGTTGGTTAATTGTGTCGTCAATACAATGTTTATGCAACATGCAATAGCAGAAACTAGAAATAAGAAAACAACATGAAATATTTATTGCAATTGGAAATAGGTAATGACCACAGGAACTACACTTAGAGAATAAAATATTTAAGAATTTTAAATTTTAAGAATATTGTAATCTAATCTAAAACTATCTATAGAAAATATATGTAGTATTTGTTATAGGACCTTAACCTTCCTTTGGCATTATGGGGGAAACAATCGTTCTTAAATCTGAAATCGCCCAGCAATAAGCTTAAGCGAGCCAAAGGATTCATTAATCTATCCTATAGCTCGGAAAGATCGATTTGAGCATACTTATTGTAATATTGTGCACATTGTGCTCAAGATACCTTAGATATCTGTTAGGAAAAGTTGGCATGAAACAGTGCAGAATTTGCAATGCAGAAGATGCTCTATTAAATCTCTGAGCATGTGCTTTGTGACTGTAAATCATGTACACTAAAGTGGGTTAAAAGGATGCTCAGGAATTCTAGCTCGATCTGAGACTTTCCGAAAAACCTACAAATCAAGGACTATCATAAACAAAAAGATAATTAAAAAACGAACGTCCTCGGTTAACTTCCAGAGCATAAAAAGTGCATAGAAGATGAGTTATAGTTTCAACCTCCTTCTCATTATAGGAAAGCTCCATGTGTCTGGCATGTAACCCATACATACAATATTCAGTAATTGACCAACTATCCTGAGCCAAGTCATAACAAATGCGTGAGCGGTTTGCAAGAAAAAAGTAGGATGTTACAGATGTTGTCATTAATAGATTGTCCTCAATATCCCCATCCATATTAGTGATATTGAATATCTCACCATTTTATTCAGAGATGCCTGGCATTCCCGTACCAGTTTTGATGTGGTATATACACGACTCATGGATTTAATCAGTATAAATTCAAATATGCCTGTCAGATGTAAGGACTGAGATCGAAAAATTCTTAACATACAGATATGTTAATAAAAACGAAACCACTAAACTTAGTTTTATTTTTTCTTTTATTTGATTGAAATTATTATTACAATTTACAACAAAAAAGAAAATATTATTTTTATAGCTCTAGTCAATAGTGATGAATTTATGAACCTTTTCCGGAAACCCTTCCATTAATGTTTTTATTGTCCATCTCCGTTTAAAATCTACAACACTTTTGGACACCTTTTTTGTTCTCCTCAATTATTTTCTAACAAGATCCCAATATCTCTCCACTGGCCTTAGCTCCGGGCAGTTTGGAGGATTTATCTCTCTTGGTACAAATAATCCATTATTGTTCTTGTACCACTCAATACCTTCCTTCCATAGTGACAGGAAAAAATAAGTGGACACATTAAGAAGTCTTATGAATGGAAACATCCTCTTTTGTAAACATTCCTTGATCTAAATTTCGATATTTATAGAGCCCTTTATAACAAATGTTTAACTTATTTTGCCGCAACTGCATATTGCTTGCCATGCCAAGAACTTTTTGGGAAAGTTTGCTTGCTTTTGGGTTCTAAACATTTCTACAACATTCCCTCGAGTATCTGTAACAAGCTGCGAAAAATCTGCCGGTATATGTTTTGTATAAAATTTTAATTCAATTTCCGTGCTCTGTCTTTGGCCTCTAAATTTTTAGCAGAGTTCCTGTCAGGAACCTTTTGAGCCTTGTATGTTTTTAAACCTGCATTGGCTATAACTTTTCGTGCCAAATAGTCCGAGTACTGAGCTAACCGGGCTGCTTTTCTACCGGATGCGTTGGAAGCTCTTTTGAAAATGCTTTCTATTTATTGACTTTAGAAACATCATGTGAACCATTCCTTCTACCTGAACCAGGTTTTCTATCCCGGTACTGTTTAATAACATTGGAAACAGTTCGATGGCAGACCTTTGATTGTTTGGCAAACTTTTTGTAGGACCAAGTTGTGTTTTGTTGAAAATATTTAATAATTTTTGTACGCACTTTTTTCTGGTCACTTATTTTAATCAGATTAACAACAAATGAACATAATTGACGTTAAACATAATAACTGACATGCTTTACAAAGGTAACTTAATCAAAAAAAAAATCAAATAATTGAGATAAAAGTTGTAATGAAACACGTGTGTTCAAGATTTTTCGATCTCAGTCCTTACTATAGTGCCTTAGTCAGTTTATCGCCAGTTTAATCGCTGATAACTCAGCCTGAAGAATAATACATTCATCGTTAAGTTTAAAAGGAATTTCAGTTCTAAACTCTTCAATGATGATGGCGCCACTAACTTTTGCTATCGTTTAGGAACCATCAGTAAAAATACTCATACTGGTCCCATTTGCGAAGAGTACTCTGAATATCCCTGCTAGATTATATCCTTTCTTGTCAACCAGCTCAAAAAATTTAAAAGCATCTTAGTGAACGTTATCCTCATAAAAATCTGTCATAAGTAGCACTGCGCCGTTGATCTCAAGCCTGGGGGTTATTGTGTAATTCTATTCGAAAGGAAATCATTCGGATTTGTATGCTTTATACATGAAAATTCAAGAATGTTTTCTTTCAAATGTAGGAAAATATTAAATGATCATAATAATCACATGTTGCTAAACTTGAAGACAGCAGCTAATATTCTTACGATGCGGCTCCATAAATTGGTTGCGTTGCAATGGCATAACATGACAATGTGTTATAACATAGTCATGCACTATTGACAATGCCAACTCAATACGTTTACTAGGGCATGTGCTTAGAGTTCACAAAGCATCTTACACTCACTTGCGAATAGTTTTTTAACTGACAGTGAGTTTTTTTGAAAAAGATTGTCAATATTTGAGTGTTTCCAAGGGAACTCAGCATACGAAAATCATATTTTCTATAAAGGAGAGTGCAGGAACTAAAACAAATTGTTTAAGTGCTTCGCAAAGAAACTCTATTTTATATAGCAATACAAAGACATGACTTCATACTGAAATTACGTTAAACATTTGATCATAGTTTACCAAACTTTTACTTAGCGATTATGATAATGTTGCAGAATTTTTCTCAGTGTATTGCACCTCTTGTTTTTTTATTTTTTCTGAAACGTAAACACTTTTGCAATTATTGTGGAAGGGAGAATAATTGTAATAAAAAGAATTAATGTCATTATATATAACTATTATTTTTGCTATAGATTTCTTTACTATACTGGGGTATTTTTGTTGTTTTAATTTGCCTCTATTTTACTTATATTCGTTATATTCGTACATACAGTTGATCATTGAGCTGTGTGTAAAAGGTGTTTTTTTATAGAGGCAGAGAACTTTAAATTGTAATGAAACAGAGAAAACCATTTTTAATATTCATCCAATAGCCTTTATTAATTATATCATTTTATGGCATTAATGTTTAAATATGATTTGGGACATGTGGCCTCCGCGGCTATCATGCGGCCGCGGCTATTCGCTGAAACCTAAAGGTCCAATTTTCACACACTCTTCGCAGAATTTATTTCGGCTATAATGCATCGAATATTCGCTTCCAAATTCTTTATCGTTTCTGGTTTATCTGCATAAACCTGGGAGTTTGTATATCCAGAGATAAAATAATCTAATTGCGTTAAATCACATGAACGAAGCATCTAGTTAACAGGTGCATTTCTTCAAATTATTCGTTCGAAAATTGGTTATATCCAGCTCTGTGTGATATTTGGCACTATCCTGCTGTCACCACATGTCTGCAATACTGATGCCTTCCAATTGAGGCACGAACAGGTTAGGAAGTATGTCTCTATACCGCTCACCATTGACTGTAACGTTCTCGTCATTTGTGAAGACATAAGGTCTAATGATTCCACCGGCCCATAAGGAGCACCAAACAGTGAGTTTTTCTGGCGTGGTGTTTACACAATGGATTGAGGATTATGATTGCTCTAACTGTGGCAATTCTATTTACTGACATAGCCATTTAACCAAAAGTGTGCTTCATAATTGAACAAAATTTTCAAATGAAGGGGGTGTGAAACTTGCACCTCCATATTTAAACATTTCTGCCATAAAATTATCTAATAAATGAAGCCAAATAAATGGATATTAAAAACCTTTTCTATGTTTTTTATCAATTTAAAGTTCGCCGCCTCTTTAAAAAACACCCTTTACTATTAACATTATAGATGTATATAGAAAAATCCATATATGATTTGATATGTATTGAATTGGAAAAGTTAAAAGAGACACTAAAAAAGAACTGACGACTGTATCTATCCTTATATGACTACTAAAAATCTTTTTATCTTTTTTTTTTTTTTGTTTGTTACATAGGGAATGTAACAATATTTGCTTCAACTTCAACCAACAACGGACAACTAACCAATGAATGCCATTTGTTATTAAAACTTTTGTAGGTACTTTTTCTAGTCATATCTGAAAGGTATGAGAGCAGCAGATTGTCTTTTTTTTTATTTTTTTGTAGCTTGTTTTAAACCAACTTCTTCTTTTACTGTCAATGATTTATTTGAACATTGTCTTAATACTTGCAAAATGTGTACTAAATATATATTGTATGTGAGTAAGTATGAGAGTGTGTGGAGCAGGTGCTTTTTGAAGCGTGTTTATTTTAATTGATGAGGGATTTGTTTGTTTTCTTTCACTCTTTTTTTTTATTTTTTTTTTTATTTATTGTTCTTTCATCTTTCATTTACTTCTTGTATTTTTTTTTTTTTAACTTTAAAAATTCTTGGTAATTTTTTTTTTAAGTAGACATATTTTGCTGAACAAAAAAATAAATAAAAATTAAATAATTTTTTACTCTTTTGCATGTTTGATTGTCGGTCAAAGTAAAGACAAGCTTTTAGCTTTACTGGCGGTGCAAAAACAATAATACTTAATAATGAAAGAAGCAGCAACTAAATAATTATAATTGCACCTGGGAGGATTATTTATTGTTATAATTGGAGTTTACCTTCTTTGGAAGTACTAACTAACCATTTTTGTGTTGTTGATGTAACAAACAGCTAGATCCTCTTTGTTCTCGTTGGACATAGTTGAAAACATTATAAATAAAATACAGTAGTTTCTGACAATACTTTATGTTGCTTTTGTATAATTAACCACCACTGTAGTTTTATATGGCTGTATTTTCTAGAAGAGAGTGTAGCAAAATAATAAATGTGTTTTTAAAAAGAGTTAATGATTTTAATGGAATGACAAAGAACAGCCTTATAATTTAACAATTATTATTATTATTTCTTTACTTCTTTGTAGTACTAATAAGGCATAATTTAATAGTTAAAGTATTAATTATACCGGTATAAAAGTGTTTAAATGAGAAAAGAGTAGAGATACCCCTAGGGATCAGTGTAACACATAAAATTAGTTTTACAGACATTTGTTTGAAATTTATGGGCTTATGGTGGGATGTTATGTATTTGTGTGCAAAATGTCTGATGAGAGTTTTGAGATCCCAACAGAAGATCATGTCATAAACACTAATAAAACTTAGGGCCTCATTTTATAAAAAGAAGCTTTCAGAAACGTAAGCAATTTGTTTAAAGAATACTGGGAAAAAGGTTTTAAAATTTAATTTTTTCTATACAAAATTTGTTTAACGTTTGTCGTTGCGTTTTATAAAATGAGGATCTGAATCAAAATTTAATCCTTCTGAAGATATTTATTCAGACAAAATCTGTCTCTTTAGTTTAATAATTAAAAGCTAGAGAAGAGCTTTTTCCTCCATTGCTACCCAGGAAAATATAACTCAGTACACATATCTTTACATTCAAGTTTTCCAAATGTTTAATTGTTTAACATGCCAACACCAAACATTGTCAAGCCATGCCATGCTCTTCAAACATGTTCGACATGACATATGAAAGCAAGGACGAAAATAACTCAAGTTAACTGTAGCTTTCCTTTAAGCCAGATAGAACTTAAGATAGGGTTAATTGTCAAACGAACTTTCATACAGGTCTCACTTTTTGAGGTCTCATTACGGTCAATGAAGATCATTACCGCACCATAACCAATGATTTTTTGTTTGAAAATATAGATGACATTGATCCAAGCGAGATGTGGTTTCAACAGGATAACACTACGTGCCATATGGCGATGAGTTGGCATAGTAACGCATAATATCTAGTTTGAGTCGTCACAATGTAGAAGAGCATAATATATTTGAATAAATCATTTTTGTAATGCATTTTATCAAACTACTCACCATTTCTTTATAGTTTAAAGATGTACACTATATTGGAGTTGTTTGAGTCGACACAATGTGGAAGAGCGTGAAATATTCGAGAATCTTCCGCTTACTAAAATTATGGCTAAAAATTTTATATCTGCTGTAATGGATGATTTTTCTTTGAAGAACCTGTACTATTGTAGATTAGAATGCTTCAAGATTGTATGGACGGAAAAAATGTTCTAGGTACAGGCCGTCCCCCCATCTAGAATAGTTCTATGTATTGTAGAAACACGGTGTATACAATATTAGGATGATAGGATAACGTTAACTGGTGCCTCAACGACGGTAAAGTTTTGAGGTGCATTTACAAGGGGAAAAAAATTCAATTTTTTCAGTTTTTGTAAACATTTTTACATTAAATAATTACTTTTGCAAACTAATTTAAAATAATCGAAATGTGTACGTAATTATCCTTCTAATTACATATAAAATACGAAAATTGGTTAAAAAATGTTAAAGTTATGAAAAATTCGCCTGGCCACTAGGACAAGAAACGTAGAAACAAAATTAACATATTTTGAGAAATATGAAAACAAAAGCACATTTTTACTTAAAATATGTCCATATTTACTTGTATATGAGTTTTTGTCTTCGTAGGATACCGTTAACCTATTCGCAGGGATGACAAAAAAGTTTTATTTTTTTAACGGCAGTTTCAAAACTCCAATTTCAAAGTTTTAAAAATTTTGTTAAACAAATTTCCGAATTTCTTGATCATCACATTGGGATTTTTTTGAGAACATAATAGGGAATAAAAATATGAAAAAAGTATGACAATACCTCCTATAGTTTTTCCGTACCTGCCATTTCAATTTTGCGATTTTCGAGAAAAACTAATTTTTTGGTCATATTTTGGCGAATGACTTTGTGTTATATTTTTCTTAAGTTTTAGCAAAATCAGCCAAAACATACAAAATTTCGCTATATTTCCATGAGAAATTCCAAATATTGAAAAAATTTATATTTGACCTTCACGATTTAAGGGTTAACGTTTTCCGATTTTAATAAAACTTTCAGATTATATTTATATTTACCTGCGCTATAATATTCTGAGTAAGTTTTACTTAAAATTCATAACAGTAAGAAAATTCTGCTCATTCGCCAAGATATGGCCAAAAAATTTGTTTTTCTCGAAAATCGCAAAATTTAAATCGCAGGTACAGAAAAACTATAGCAGGTATTGTCATACTTTTTTCATATTTTCATTCCCTATTATGTTCTCAATAAATCCCAATGTGATGATCAAAAAATTCTGAAATTTGTTTAACAAAATTTTTAAAACTTTGAAATTGGAGTTTTGAAACTTCCCGTAAAAAATTTTAATTTTTTTGGTGTCCTATGAAGACAAAAACTCATATACAAGTAAATATGGATATATTTTAAGTAAAAATTAGCTTTTATTTTAATATTTCACAAAATATGTTAATTTTGTTCCTACATTTCTTGTTCTAATGGCCTGAAACACGTTAATGGCCTGGCGATTTTATAATAACTTTAACATTTTTTAACCAATTTTTGTATTTTATATCTTATTAGAACGATAATTACGTACACATTTCGATTCTTTTAAATTAAATTGCAAAAGTAATTTTTTAATGGGATATTTTTTACTAAAACTGAAAAAATTGCATTTTTTCCCTTTGTAAAAATTTAATTTTTTTGGAGCACTTTATTGTAGATATATATGTGCGGGTGTCGTTAACAAACTACCTTATTTCTTTGGAACACAGTATCGATACGAGTCATTAGAGTTGGATTTCCTGCTATCATTTTAATGCTGTCCGGTATGTAATGGAAACGCTTCGAAATAGACTACGACTCACTGTCCCATACATGAGAAGTGTATTCCATTTTCGATCTGATATAAGATATATTAATAGTAAGGAGTTTTTATAGACAATTATTTGCTTCCTTAAAATTATACTCGATATCAGTCTATTCCCGACACATGTGTTTAATGGCTATGTTAGAGAGAAAACCAGTTTCTGGGTTTAGTGGTAATTTGCTCTTCTGTAATATAGAGATGTTTTGAACTCATAAGCTCAAGATCAGTTGTTCTTATTACTTATGATTTAATCTACGTAAGAATCTCTTACACAATTCAAAAAAACCAAAACACCTGAGAACTTGACACATGACAAATGAGATAAGTCCATCGGACATCAACTAACCCCAGAACATCAAAAGTTTCGGATTCCTTAATATTTATACCAGCCATAAATACAGATAAAGCTCTATGATCTGTCGTGCGTTAGTGTAACAATATACAGAATATACAAGAGATGGCACTGAAGTCGACGTTCTTTTTAAATATTGCAACAAGGTCCCGATTAATGGTATGCATATTTTGCCTTATGGCACCAATCTGGGATTGGCTTAGAGTGTAAAGTACTTGTAATATGATTGTAAGTAAAACCTGAAGCATCATTTATAAAAAACAAAAAATAGAGACATATTCAGTGACAAGTAATCAGAAAAGATGAAATAGCTCTCATAGAAAATGTAGTAAATTCTCATATCCTCCATGATGGATATGCAAATGAGGTGATAAAGCTCTAGCAGTGAACATATCACTACAACTATAGGGTGTATATCAATGTAGTAAAGGATTCAAGGATTTACTCCCTAAAGATCTATCGGCAGCCTTAGAAGGCCTTGATGTCCTACCTGATTGTACTGGATAATATGATTTCAGTTAAGGGATTTGGCAAGAATATTCCCAACATATTTAACCTCCTCAGAAGAACATGATTATTAAAACATCTTGTACTAAATTCAATGGGTATAATGCTCTATTTAACAATTGTTAATTGAAAATTCATATAATTGTTTGATTCTTTGGAAGTCTCTTTTTTTTAAACTGGCAAATAAAGTTTCCCAAGTTTTTCAAGTTTCTTTAAGTGTACGACTTCATAAAGCATGTAAATTTCTACAATACATTCATTCTGATTACTATTATTTTAAGAAGCATAAACAAATAAGTATACTCCTATAATTTATCTCCTCAACAAAATAATACTCTCCTCAGTATCATCATAATTATAATTACCTTCTTTATGCTAAAACTTGTCAATTAAAAAAAAAAAAAAAAAAGCAAAAATAAACCCTACAAATGAATAATTTAATGTTGATATAGAATCCAAAAATAAGTATAGAAAAAAAAAAAAAAAACTCAAAGAATCAAACCCGTTGAAGGACAGGATATACGCGTTTTACATTTTTGTTTGTTCAATAACTACAAGTATGAATTTATGGGAATTCATGTATGAGGATCTGGGAATGCAGTGCAATGGGTTGGTTTATAGGAGTTATATACGAGAGTATGTATGGATGTATCTGTGTGAGTGAGTGTCTACATAAATTTTATCTTATGATGGGTCTTATAATCATTAAAAATCCAAGTGTTGTGTTCAAGTTATGATGGCTAAGGGAATTACGCATTAAAAGGTAATAAAATTCTTTTTTATAATCGAGCATCATTTAAAAGCATTACGGATGCATAAATACACATTGCAGCATTAATTGAATAGGGTAAGAGAATTTTTGTGTTAAAATATTAATGGAGAATTATAAAATTCGTTAGTTATTAGTTAACAAATACTTAGATTAGATTAATGAGATCAATGATCTGAGGGATCTTGTGTTTCCTTTCTGCCTGACAGCGTAATAAAACACGTAATCTCTCTAAGTTACCTGCCAATAGAGTTGAATTGCCTGCTGTCGTCTTTGTGTTGTCCCGGAAGTTGTAGAAAAGCTTAGAAATTTACTTTGATGAACTCCTCCATATATAAGTATTGTATTACTTTTTAAGTCGGATAATTGTTAATATCAAGGAGATCAGATGTACAAGTTATTGTGTTTCCTTAACATTGTGCTAGATACGTAGACTAGGGTCACTGTTGAATCCAAAGAGCTGATTGTTGAGGGATCGAAGCATTTTTATGTGGTTGAAAACCTTCTTTGGAATCTGTAGTTGCTATGTTAGATAGGAACGATTTTATGGTACTATACGATATCACACGAATTCAAGCAGCCCTTTATCTTCTTCTCAAGCACTCTTTAGCATACACCATCTTCAAGGTGTAAATTTTTGCCTGAACTATTGAGAAATGCTTTCTGTTGGGAATGGTCATTTGAAAATTTAGACTACAAATACCTGCTTAGCGTTTGTGAACCATACTTTATCAGCCATTTCATGCCACCAAGTCTGGTTATTCTACTGCTCTCTCTTCGGTATAAGGACTTGAAAGATCATGTACCATATCAAAACTGGTACCCTACAGTGTGGTACATTAGCACAAATATTTTGGGACTACAAATGTGCTTCTTCAAGTTACTGACTTTAATGCCCACTATCCTCGTTAAGCGTATTGCGAATTTGCAAAGGTGGAGGCCATGGAAAATGTAGGTCATGTTGTCATAGCGGCATAGATCAATAATGATATTGAATGATCAGTTCATTCTAGGTTTTACATCCCATGTCTTACCAAAGAGTCGTTGGTAGGCCTAAAGTGCTTCTAGCGTATCTCTCCTTTCGGGATGGTATACCAGCACTGTTATTTAAACAATACTCTTCGACGCTAGCTCGTCCATTAGGCTTTCCATCTCTTTATATCGTGTCGGAAGATCGCTAATGAAACATCAATTCCAAAAACTCAAGCGGTTAATAACCCCGAAAATTATCGACCATCAGCAATTTGCTCTGCACTTTCTAAAGTTATAGAAAGTATAGTAAATAACTTATTTCGTTTCTCTCGAACTTCCACAGAGATCGTTCTAAGTGTGGGAGTCAAGTTCTTGGTTTTTTAAAATGGTGTATTAAATACTTCACTTCATCTGATCTCCTTGCCATTTACACCACCTATGTATGTATGTACCGGTTCTTTGAAGTATATGTTGGAGTTACTTGGCTGCCTACAGGAGACAGAATCCAACTATATGATTCATTGGACCAACGTCGCAATGTGGATTGTGTTTCACTGTTATATCGATACTAAAATTTGTTCACCTGAAATTAGGGAACTAGTTCCTGATACTCGTAGTTTTTCACGCAGTACACGTTCTTCAGAAAGGGCTCATTCATTCGTTGTCGATTTGACACTAGATCGCACAACACATTACAGGGAAAATTCATTCTTTAGCCGTACCTTCCTTATGTGGAATAACCTTCCTGCTGAGTTATATCTTGCCACTTTCAGTGTAGGACAAGTTAAATATAAAATAAGTTCACAAACACTACTATCTCTATTATAGCTCCCTAAACTATTTTCATAGCTGTAACATAATGCATTGCATGAGTAGAAGTCATCCCCTGAGTGTTGGTCCAAGAAAAAAATGTCATAAGAGACTCAACGATCATTCCATTCAAAATGTGCATCTTGTAAATTGCACAATTAACCATCTTTCCTCGCAACGTTAGCAGTTGGAGAAGAATTCAAATTTACAAATAATGGGCATAGGTTAGGTTATCAGGCAGCCATCCAAAACCTTCGTTTATACAGCTCACTTGGGTCCAATAAACGTTCCATTTGTGGTACCTGAAAGAAGATAAAAAACACAGAGAGGAGAGAAATAGAAGTAGAAGAAAGGAATTCTATAGATTTAGTAAGCAAGTGGGGAAAATTTAAAGAAATTGGAGGAGTAAGAGGAGAAGGTGTTGAGAGTCAAGTAACGCAGACCATCATGGAACATTTGTCGAGTCGCCATGAGGTGAAATTTCCAAGTCCGGTTTTATCAACCACCTGCTTTCCCTAATAAAGGCGTCTATGCACCTTAGTTCCTTCACTAATAGCCCGAAGAGGGTACCAAGGGATCTCTCTCCTAAAAGTCTGGCCCGTAGTTCACCAAGTGCCGCACAATTACAAAAGAAGTGTAGTATAGTTTCTTCCTCATTCTCACAACTTTTACAGAAGTCGTTATAAGGTAACCCAAGTCTTGCAGCATGGGGACCGAAAGTGCAATGTCCGGTGATCATCGCCACCATATTGCTGAGTCGTATTCGTTGTAGTCGAAGTAGATATGACATGCGTGTGCAGTCCAGCGCAGGCCATATCAACCTCGTGATAGCAGAGGTGCATTCATTACCTCGTTTGGACAAGTTCGTAATATATGTCATGTATACGTTTCTTGCAAGTTGACAGCGGAATTCCGCAGACAGAGTCTATCTCGTCTTCCGACAGCAAGGCTGCTAATCCTGCCAAGTGATTAGCAATACAATTGCCTTCATTGTCCCTGTGTTAACGTACCCATGTCATTTAAGTATGTCTATCTCGTCTTCCGACAGCAAGGCTGCTAATCCTGCCAAGTGATTAGCAATACAATTGCCTTCATTGTCCCTGTGTTAACGTACCCATGTGAGTACAACTATCGAATGTCTCGCCATCTCATTTGAGTATGCCCGGCATTCCTGGACCATATTCGATGTTGTATAAACACATATCAGGGACTTAATTGCGGCTTTACTGTCAGTATATATACGGATATGCCTACCAGATACACTGTAATATCTGAGCCAGTTGGCCGCTCTTTTAATAGCCGATACTTCGGCCTGAAGAATGCTACATCCATCTGGAAGTCTAAAAGACATTCTTATTCCAAATTCAGGGATGTATACACCACTGCCCACTCTGTCCCCCTTTTTAGACCCATCCGTATAGATGGATAGCCTTATATCAGCAGGGAGACCATCGATAGTTTCCATATTGGATGGGATTGAGAAACCGAAGTTCCTCTGGAGGAAGGGTTTGGGAGTGCAGTAATCAATATGATCAGGAAGATTTCGTATACTTCCTATTATGCAAGCATGTCCATAGGATCTGTAATTCCATGCATTGCAGGCGATAAGCCTGAAGACCGGGTTCAATGCCAGTTTTCTGACCATTAGATCTACTGGTATTTAGTTGAGTAGAGTGAAGAGCGACTTCGTCGCGGTTGTTCGCAATACTCCTGTTATCAGGATTGCCATGCTTCTCAATACCCTCCCAAAGAGTATACGATTTGAGGCCCTATCCATTGCCCTCCACCAGACAGAGACCCCATAGAATAATATAGGTTTAGTAACCGTATCAGCTAGCCAATTCATGTTCCACGGTCTAATACCCCATCTATGTCCTTTTTGCAGACATACATAGCCGTCATGGCCCTAGCCTTAATGGGCATACCTTTACATAGTTTCTAAATAAATTTTTAAATTAGGTTTACCACAGTCAACCATTACGAGAAAGTTGTTATAGATCTAAGGTAATGTACAGAGTTATGAATAAGATTAGTAAGGAATTCCGTGAAGTTTGTCCCATATCTTCCTAATTTTCTTCTCCCGTTCCATATTTAAATAACCTTCAGTATAGTCACGGCCCTTTAGTTTTATTAAACCTTTGCTACAATAAGATAATAACGACAGCAAAAACATCAACAAAATTAATAATAAAAAAAAAACAATTTTACACATAAAAATCAGTTAAACCAGTTTGTCAACCCGTTGGAAAAAAAAAAAAATTATTTTTTCGCTTCAATTCATGCTACAAAACATGTATAAAACATTCTCTGCTGTTGTACGAAGTAAACGAACTACGCATAATTTTCAGTTGTAGCTGCTTTTTTTTATTTATTTTTTTTAAATAACAACTTGCAACATGATGTGTGTACTGTATTGTTGGCTCTATTTAGAGGGAAAAAAGCGCGTTTTGCTTGTAGTTTGAACGATCGATACAAATATACAATTTGTATTTTTCAACATCGTGCAACACACACTCTTCATGTTTTAGTATCTGCTGCTTTAATGTTTCAGTTTTTTTGCGCTCTCTGCCTGTCCCTAACCCGGTATGAGTACCCTGATTTAGTTTTATGTGTGTCTTTATTGTCTTTTAAAAAGCTTGTTTTTCTTTCATACTCCTCTTTTTTTTCCAAGTTTCATTTGGGATACATTTTGTGTTGTGTTGCTGAGGAGGATTGGGATTGTTGTTTGTGTGTTTGTGTGGTTGGTTGATGCTACAAACGCGTTCGTTCATTTCATTGACAATTTGTTAGTTTAACATAAATTGCATTGGAATGAAGAGGAGCAATACTTATGAACAAGAAGTCTTTGGGCTTTTTGTGCTTTTGAGTGACTGGCAGGCAGGCAGAGGCAGTCAGCCTGTTAACCAGGTTGCGTGCCTTCTGTTGTTGGTACGTTTCTTTTTTTTATTTACAAGGACTACTGCCTTTATAATGACTTGTTTTAAGCGTTGACAAAACATAAATAAATTTTAAAATTTTCTTTCTTTTTTTGTTCGTTTGTTTGGTTTTCCTTTGTAATCCATACCTTTTTATATCTGGGGTTTTTTTTATTGTTGTTTTGGAGATTTTGATTGAAATGTAGTAAAGTTTTGTTTTCTGTGTAAATAGTTTGTTTGTGCTTCTTTTGGTTGCATATATGGGTGTTGAGATAATTAAAAATTGCAAAACACAAAAGAAATCATGTTATTTTAAAAGTTGTTTTTTTGTCATTCATTCGATGTTCTTTTTGTTGAGGTTTTTTGTTTAATGATGTTACGAGTGAGTACCTTCTTTTCATGTGGTTTAATATATTAACACTTTTTATGTGTGGACAATATATTTATCTTATAATATTTATGTTGTTTTAAAAGTGTCTATAAATTAAGCATTGTGGCCTGTAAAGTTTACTAAGTAGTAAGTTCTGGATTTGTTACATATTATAAATATTACAAGGAACTTAATAATTTTGTATAGGAATGGAATATACAAAGGGTTTTTCATTACGCGCTTCCTACCTTTAAATATAACAAAGTGTGTGTGAGATATCATCGAAATGTTTTATTCATTTGAAAGCGCTATTTTTGTCATTATGTGTGGAATATCCGACGCGACTATGCTGGATGGCGCGTATCCAAAATGTTCAATCGTCCATGACTCTGGCGCAAAAATCAGGCTGAATTAGACCGATTGCATGGGTTATGTTGGCGTTGAGGGCCGCTGTGGTTGGTTTGTGGCTTACTGCGACTTAAGAAAACCATTCTAGAAAAAGTCTAACGGGATCAAATCGCACGATATCGGTAACCAGATCACATCACCTTCTCATGGGACGACCATGCCCTCAAATCGTTTGAGCAGAACGTCCAATGTGGAATGGCCAGGCCAACAAAGTTGATAATCATCAGCCTGTAGTGCTCGCCGTTGGCGGTGTAGGCATGGCCCTCTATATGGACCGATGATGCCGCCAGCCCAAAATCTACACAAAAAAGTATTTTTGGATCTCCAAATTCCCTATTCATCCTGAAATGGGACTCACCATAAAATGGGCGTGTTTTTGAACGCTATATCCATCCGTAAATGACATCTAATTAGAAAGATGTAGCCTGGACAGTATGGCCGCTATCAACTGTTAAAGTTCGCAACTGCCTAGGAAGACCATTTAGTTAATTTTACAAAAATTTTGTTTGAAGATTGAGGGTTTATTGCAGTAGATGGCTAATATATTAAAATAAGTACGAGCGAGATCGGCATATATAGGAATGTTTTCTCCTTAAAACGGGCATATAAAAGCAAACATTTTAATTAATAGCACCGTATTAAAAGTCTGCACACGACCACAGCTAATATTTTATTCTCTGGTATGTTGTGAGGATTCTTTTTGAGGAGTTTACTCAAAAACATATGTAATTGTAACATAATCAAATGTGTGTCATGAGGTATGCTACCTGCTGTTGCTATTTTCAAGGTCATTAGTATGTTGACAATCCCGAACACAACTCAAATAATTTGCAGATTGAGTTGTGTGCGGGATTATCTTCGATTGTCATGATAAGTATGTGTGAAGAAAATGGCATGACTTGACAATGTTTGGTGTGACACTTGTCACCGTGTAAATACAACCTGTTTCAATAGTGGGAAATGTACATGTTGTCAAAGTAACTTTTATAAATGTGAACTAAATTGGCATGCGGAAACAAAATGTTACTAAAGTGCTTGTAGATTTGAGTCACCTGGTTGCGCATACTCTGGTTTTAAATCCCCATCATGTCACTGTTTGGTGCGTATTTTTGGCTGGATTTACCATAAGATCAGACTTTTTCGGAAAAGAGACTGGTCAAACTGTTACTGATACTTGATAGCGTGATATAATAACACAGTTTCTGACACAAAGCGTGAATCAATTCAATCACTGCATAAGACATTACCAGATCGTGGACTCTCTCGTTTCGGTTATCAGAATTTTCACCCTAGATTGTATGATATAACACCATTGAATTTCTTTTTATGGGATTATTTCATGTCAAAGGTCTATGCCAATATGACCACAGTCATCCGCATATCCTTATACTACACTGTGATTCAAAAGTCAAAACTAGCTGGACGAATAATTTTATCGTAAATATTTTACAAAATTTTGTCCATTAAATTTGGATGTAAAATTAATGCAGAATATGGTGGGATTAGATTATTGTAGGGACACATTCACTAAAAGATGCCTTAAAAGATAAGTATAGTCACTGGCGGTGTCTTTAGTAGAGATATCCCAGTATCTCTCCACTGGCCTTAGCTCCAGGTAGTTTGGAGGATTTGCCTCTTTTGGTACAAATAACACATTATTGTTCTTGTACCACAAACCTTGCTTACCAAAGTGACAGGATGCCAAAATCAGGCCAAAAATAAATGGACACACTATGAAGTCTTATGGAATCATCCTCTTTTGTAAACATTCCTTGATGTAAATTTCGGTATTTATAGAGCCCTTTGTAACAAATGTTTGGCTTCTTTTGCCAAAACTGCATATTGCTTGCCATGCCAAGTACTTTTTGGGAACATTTTCTACTTTTGGGTCCTAAACTTTTCTACAACATTCCCTCGAGCATATGGTACAACTAGAGGCGCAACTGAGAGTAAGCTGAGAGTAACAATAATTGCTCTCTTCACACGTACTTGAGATACAGTAGCGAGCACAAAAAATGCAACGTTGAGTAAAATTATCTTTAAGTGCGGTAATTTCAAAATAATGGTGGCCAGTTCAAAATATTTCTTTGGTTTATTAATCCCTACAAGTTATAGATACCTATTATCAATAACATTATGTAAATATTTTTAATTATTGATATATTTTTTTGTCATTTATTAAAAAGAGTGCGAATTTCATGGGAGCAATAAAAATGCAACAGCATAAATTTCAATGGGTTTATTTAAATTAAATAGTATTTCTTACAAAAGAAATCTTAAAATTAATATTTAGTGGCGTAGCCCTTATTTTTTATGACCTCTTGCAACCTAGAAGGCATAGAGTCGACTAAAGCTATTAACGTGTTAATGGATATTTTCTCCCATTCACTTTTCAAAATTTCTTCTAATTGCCTCTTATTTGACGGATGTTTCCTCTTAACTTCCCGATCTAATAGCTCCCATAGATTTTCTATGGGGTTTAGATCGGGAGACTGTGATGGCCAATCCAAAACATTGACATCATTGTCGCTTAAAAAGTTTCGAGCTAAGCGACTTGAGTGCTTTGGATCGTTATCCTGTTGGAATATGCTACTAGGAGGCTTTTTTTCCCGCAGATGAGGAAGCATGTGTTCTCCAAGGACTTCACAATACTTCTTGGCGTCCATTTTTCCTTCGATTTGAGTTAAGGGACCTACCCCATCACGGGAAAACGCACCTGTAAATACGTGACGTAAAATCAATAATTTTTTTTTAAACATATCGTTCCCTACCCCACACCATTATTGATCCACCGCCATGTTTTACGGTTGGAAGTTGATATCTAGGAGAATATCTCTGTCCAGGAGGTCCTCGAACAAAATTTATCCCGTCGGAGCCAAACAAATTAAATTTGCTTTCATCGCTCCACAAGACTTTATCCCATTGTTCATTTGACCAATTCTTGTAACGTTTTGCAAATTCCAGGCGCTTCTTTTTATTGATTGCACTGATGGGAGGTTTCTTTGCGGGTCGTCTCGCATGCAAATTAGCCTCTTTCAACCTACGGCGAACAGTGTGAACGCCTATAGAGACTCCCATTTGCTCATTTGCGAAGTTAGCAACGTCCACTGCGGTCTTTCGTGGATCTTTTTTAACCATTGCAATCATCTGGCGGTCTTGGCGAGAGGTAGTTTTTCGAGGATTACCACTACCTGGTTTCCTTTCCACACTATTTCTAAAGGAAAATCGAGATTTAATCCGACATACGGTGGATTGATTTACACCAAAGAGGTGTCCAACTTCACGCATGGATTTTCCTTCCTCTAAGGCTTTAATGATTGCAGCTTTGCTGTCAGCTGACAGCTGCTTCTATTACAGAACACATGTTGTATAACATATTTAAGAAATTTTCAATTATAATTAAATAATTAACTTACTTTAACTATTTTTTTATTATGTTGCATTTTTTTTGCTCGCTAATAATTTGCACTTTTTTCACTAATTAAAAAATATTTAACTTTTTAAAGCAGAATTTGGAACAAACTGTGGTTACTTTGAAAACTTATAATTGATGAATAAACAGCAAAAGAAAATAGATAAATTAGTTACCGTTATTTTGAAACAGATGTTATTAAAGATCATATGGCCCAGTGTTACATTTTTTGTGCTCGCTACTGTATGTGAATTCAACATACTTGTGAGAGAATTAAACACATCAAAGTACTTGAAATTTTAACTTTGATTTTCCGACTAAATATAGACCGAACCACTTTTACACAATTTTTGGCAAGTTTTTTTAATACTTAGCAGGACACTTTAATTTCCGAAACACATTAATTTTGGTCAAATGAAAAAAAAAATATTTTTTATTAATTTTTGACACTTAATTTTATCTGTGGTAGAAGTTATTTATAGAACAGTGTTTAAATTTTTGGTATTGAAAATAGAAGAAAATTAAAATAAATTAACATTTAAACATTTTAATAGAACTATGTGTTTTCGCCAAAAACAACACTTAGCGATTTTCCTTATTTCCCTGCAATTCCTATATGTCCACAATATATATCAATGCAGAATGCTATGTGTTGCAGTATACTTCCACTTGTCAGTTAGTTCTAAATTAATCGTAAAGAGTCGTAAATACTTCTTTCGGCTAGAGATAAAAATCTAACTTACAACTGTTCACTTCGCAATCCTACTTCTCCTTATTGGTAAGAATCCATATTCCAAACAATTGAGTAAATAATTAGAAAATATCCTAATTACTTTGTTTTATTTCTTTCCTTTTTTCATATTTATTTCTCCAATTGTTCTGAGTACAAAATCTAAACGATTTTGTTTCGGCTCAGAGAGTTTGAACATCTCTTCCAATTTATCCAGCCCTTTGCCCCTTCACCCGGCTTTCAACTCAACACTATGTGTGTTTGATGAAAATTAAAAAGGCACCAATTAAACCTCAAAAATATATACTAATACATTTTCACGACTTAGGTTTTTTCCCTGTCAGTAACGCTTCTATGGATATACCATTCTACGCCCTCGAGCATTAGCAACATAAAAAGAGTGACCCGGAAGCTGCGAAAAATCTGCCAGAACATACGTTTCTTCATCCATTATGCAGCAGGTATATTTTTTTTTAATAAAATTTTACATAAATTTCTGTGGTCTGTCTTTGGCCTATAAATTTTTAGCAGAATTCTTGTCAGGAACTTTTTGATCTTTGTATGTTTTAAAACTTGCATTGGCTTTAACTTTTCGTATCAAATAGTCCTAATATTGAGCTAACCGGACTGCTTTTCTACCGGATGTGTTGGGAGGTCTTTTGAAAATGTCTTCTATTTATTGGCTTTAGAAACATCATGAGGACCATTCCTTTTACCTGAACCAGGATTTATATCAACGGACAAGTTCTCCAGGTACTGTTTAATAACATTGGAAAAAGTTTGATAACAGACCTTTGATTGTTTGGCCAATCGTGAGTTAAGTTTTTTTCGATCTCAGTCCTTAATATAAATTGTAATAAATAGTTTGATTTAAATGAAAGTTTTTTTTCTTCTTTGTAAATCATTTTAACAGAATCTTGATTTTTTTATTATAACATTAGAATAATTTTGAACAACTTTGTGTAATTCAATATAAAATCTGTGTTTTCAATTTAAGAAAAATCATGTGTAAATTTTAAAACACCCTTTACATGCATGTATTTACCGGAAATAATGAACTAAGCATTTTATTTTCAAAATTCATTAAAACACAATTTTCTTTTGAACAAATTAAATTTGCTAAACAATTTAAATAACAATAACTTTATGTTTAATAAATAAAAGTAGCAAATAATTTTAAATTAATTTAATACCGTTAACAAATTATTTAATACCTCAATTACCACACAACACGCTACATCAAATACCAGCATTAATAATGACTACAATAAAAAAAAAAAAAAAACTAACTAATCATGAAAAATGATTAGTCTAAATAAGTAATAAAATAATAAATTAAAATTTATTCTATTAAATAAAAACCTCAGAGTATTAAAGGAAATAAAAACACAGTCTCATTTAATTCGTAAACAACAGAAGAAATTCAAGCCTTTTTTATTATATTTTTGCTGCTATTATTGTTAATAGTTAACGATTAACAACCTAACTAACCGTATAGCAAAAACAATATATTTTATTTAACACTATCTAACTATCTGCCAGTCTTTGACATGTATTTTTCTCTTTTTTTCTCTTTGTGTGTTTAAAAAATAAATGACACAACAAGGAAAAGGCAAAACAAAATTAAACACCCACCCCTTTTCTACTCTTTGTAACATAATAAATATGTAATAGCAACCGCAGCAGCAGCAGCCGCCACAAACAATACTGTCATTAATTACAATCACAATCCACGTGTTAGCTGCCGTTTTAATTAAAATAATCGTCTCACAAAAACAAAAAAGAACAAAAAACTGGGGAAATATATTTGTTGGAAAATACACTACTTAAATGCGGCAACTGACATATGGGTTTTGCAATGTGAAAATTTTCTTGCCGTTGAAAACGGTTTTAAAAAATGCACATGCGCCATTGCGTAACTAAACACCGTTTATTTATTAGTTTTAAACGAACACTGGCTCTAGTAGCACCACTCACACTTTTGTAGTCAGAAACTACCTTGTGAATGGTTAAGACACCCATAGAAAAATGTTAGGTAATTGCAAATACTTATGTAGTTTGATTATTAGGTTTGTTAATACATATAGTGGTTTCAATGTAGGGATATACAATGCCATCGATGGCGAACAATCATAGCTCCCATATAACGCCAACTTTCGAAAATAATTTACGAAAATAAGTTATTGAAGTTAAAAAAAAAAAATGTTTCTCAGTAAAAAAAATATATCAAATGGAAATTTAAATAACGTCACGTCAGATGCTAAGGCAAACAAATAAAAAACGAGGAAAGATTTTTAAATTTTATAATTTGGAAAATAAATTCATATTATCCCAAATCCGACAAAAGGTTTTATACGAAAAGTCTTGCCCAATTCATTTTTTGGAAAAATGAAGCTTTTGTAAAAAAAATACTTTTTGGTAAAATGGTACTTTTTTAAAAAAGTACTTTTATAAAAATTGTACCTGTATAAAAAATTACTTTTAAGAAAAATGGTACTTTTGTAAAAAAAATACCTTTAGGAAAAATGGTACTTTAATAAAAGAAGTACTTTTTGGAAAAATATACTTTTATAAGAAAGTATATTTTGGAAAATGGTACTTTTATAAAAAAAGTACTTTTTGAAAAAATTGTGCTTTTATAAATAAATAGTTTAAAAAAAATGGTACTTTTTAGAAAAATTTTACTTGTATAAACAAGTACTTTTTGGAAAAATTGAACTTTAGTAAAGAACAAGTAAGAGAGATATATTCGGCTGGGCCGAATCTTATATACCCTTCACCAAATTATACTTCAAAATAAAAATTTTTAGGTAATTTTAGGTAAACAAATTTTTTTTCCAGTTGTTTTTTTTTCATTTTTTGGAAAAAAAATATTTTTCGAATTTTTTTTTTAAAGTTTTTATGTAAAATTTTTTTTTTTTTAAATTTAAATTTATTTTTTTTTTTTAATATTTAGCGAAAAAAACTTTTGGTGAAAAAAAAATCTGGTTCAAAATTTTTCCCGATTTTGACCCATTGTAGGTCCAACTTACTATGGTCTTATATACGTCGTTGCAAAGGTCTTTGAAATATCCATCATTTGATATCCATATTGTCTATATTAATGACTTAGTAATCCAGATATAGGTCAAAAAATAGGTAAAAAATCGAGGTTGTCCTGGTTTTTTCCTTATATCTCAGCCATTTGTGGACCGATTTTGCTGATTTTAAATAGCAAACTTCTCGAAAGCATGTCTGACAGAACTATTGAAGATTTGGATCCCGAAGATATCTGGGGTCTTCAGAAAATTGAATTGAGCTTTTATAAAATTAAATACTTTTTGGAAAAATGGTATCTTTATAAAAAAGTATTTTTTGGAAAAATGGTACTTCTATACAGCGCTACTTATTGGAAAAATATTGTATAAAAAAAGTACTTTTTGGCAAAAATTTTACTTTTATAAAAAAAAATATTTTTTGAAAAATGGAACTTTTGTAAACAAATAATACTTTTTATAAAAATTGTACTTTTATAAAAAAGTATTTTTTGGAAAAATGTTTCTTTATAAAAAAATATTTTCTTGTAAAAATGGTACTTTTGTTAAAAGTACTTTTTGGAAAAAGGTACTTATTGGAATAATGGTACTTTTATAAAAAAGTAGTTTTTGTAAAAAATGGAAATTTTATAAAATAAAATACTTTTTGGAAAAATGGTACCTTTATAAAAAGTTATACAAAACGCACTTCTGTTTTTGGTAACGTTACGCAATCCCATATTTTTTCTAATATCTTTAACTCATTAGGGTTAATTGTTGCAATAGTTTTTCAGAATAAAGTGGTACTTAATTACTATTTTATTATTTGTTTTTTTAACATTTTACAAATTTGACTTTTTTATTATTTTTTTTTTAACATTTTGTCGTACAAAAGTCACGTCACGTCACAATGGAAATACCCATATGTTGATTGTGCGGCAATCCTTATAGAATTCTGCACAAATTAATTGTAAGTATTCTAAAATTATACCGTAAAGGCGAAAATCGGGCAACATTTGTTCCTAGTCACCATACAAGGTCCCCTCAGAAAATGACTTCAAAATTCGTATTTGTCTTATAATAACTGTCCAACAAATTTAGACTTTTTGATTGGAACAGAACAGCGCCCCTATATTTCTGAAAGGGCATGTTGAGTAGATAATTTTTGTAGAATAAACTTATAGTCCAGCTGGTCTGAGTGTTTTTTTACAGTGGGTCAAAATTTTAATTTTTTGATCGAAGGGAGCATTATACTAATAGAAAAAAATGTTGTAAGTTAATGTCTGAGAGAATTCTTATTGTCAGAGTTATATTGCGGAATTTTGTGAGGATCATTTTTGTTGAAGATCTTAACCCTCTATACCCTCTCTTTAGGGGTCAATTTGACCCTTATTTCGAAAAAATCAAAAAAACTCCTTTCAAAAAGGACATTTAAAGATTAAAATATTCTACGAAAATTTAAAGTGTGACAACTACTTTTAGCAATATTATGCTTAATACAAATAAAAAAGCTGAATATCTACTGTGATTTGTGATTTTTCAAATTCGCCTAATGGTTTCATGTTATAATTTTTTCTTAACTAACACTTATCTTTGAGTGTATTATACTACTTTTCTTCAAAGGTACTTGTATTTAAACATTGAATAACAACAAAGTGCAACATTTACAATAACTAATCGTAGCAATTTGTAAAAATGTCAACTTTGTCTCTTTTTATATTTCGGATAACAAACAACTACAGACACTAAGCTACGAATATCCCATCCATACAGCCAAAATACACCAGTAACCAAAACTTGTAATACATATTATGCACTCAAGCCAAGACAAGTTGGAACACAAAACCAGGCTAGAATTAAACATACAAATACTTAGATACATACAATACATACATAGATTTATATGCTTCTTTGTTGGTATAATTTGTTAACAAATACATATTTTGGGGTATTTAAATGGCATGTAAAAGTAAACACCTTCTTTTCATGACACATTATATATGTATGTATTGCTCACATAAATACTAAATACTTATACATACATATGTAAGTAACTTTTAACTTCATATGAGTCTAGTTAAGTATCTATTATTTCGTTTGGATGGAAGTGTTTGTTCTTTGTTTGTACTTGCTTAGACTTGTGTTATGTATACACGTAATATAACAATCTAAACAAAGCGAACTTGTTAACCCAAACACCTTTTTCTATATTTCTTTTTTTTTCGGTTTTTGAAAGAACTATCTAAAAACCGTAAATTCTCAATATGGTTCTTGCAACAAAACAAAATGACAACAACACACAGCCAGCAACAGCAACGACAATAATAAACTAATTTACATAAATTTTCAACTTGAATATACACATATGTATATTCAAGTCATTTATTATGGCTTTTTTGTAGTGCAGTGTCTCCTTAAATAAATAAAAATAAGTCAAATACGGTGTAAATAGTATAAAAGTAATCACGAATTAGTTAACATGAGATAAAATAAACCGAAAACTTTAACTTACATACACACATAAAATAATGTTCTTAAGTTTATTTGAACAAATTTTTGGTATTTATTTTTCTTGCATGTTAGAAAACAAATTTTCCACACACTGATTTTTCGTTTTGGAATTTTCCTCAGGTTTTTTACAATATATATTAGTGTGGCCCTTACATTGGACTTTTTCTATTTTCGGTGCTCCCAAAGTCCAAAATTGTTCTGTGTCATCTAAAAACTAAGTAAAGAATATTTGAGCAAAACATTTGTACTAAAGATCGATTAATCAACACTTCTGATAATCCAAAACTATGATTAATCAATTAATTTGAAATTTTATTTTTCAAATTTGCATTTTCTTCTTTTTATGCCACCCTAAACTCATTTAAAACGCTCTTTAAACTCACATTAAATGTCAGAATTAATTTGTATATTTTATTTCATTATTTAAATTATCTATTATTTTCATTATTTATTTAAAAATAATTTATTTATTCAATATAATTTTGCTTATACTTTTGTGTTTATTTGTGTTTTTTTTTCAATTTCACGAATGCATGCAAAAAAACAATAAAATACATTTTTAAAATAAATTATTATCACGTTTATTGTTTTAAAATGTTGAAAATTGCACATCAAAATAAATTTACATTTAATTTGGTGTATAATTTAAAACGTAAAGTCAACCATTAATTATTTTTTGTTTAACAAAACGGCATTATTTTTTAATTAACATGAAATTTATATATTTAATGAAAGAAATATTTAAATTTTGTTTAAAAAAAAAAAAAATCAAATTTACAGATTTTTCAAGAAATATGGAACAACAAGTGGAATTTATATATTAATTAAAACAAATTATATATTAATGAAATTGTCATTAACGGCAAGTTGTGGGTGGTGTGAGAAGTGTTAGAATATTAAAGAAATACTGATTATTAATTAACAAGTAAGAGTGTTATACTTGGTGGTGTGTAATCTTAGATACCCACTATCAATATGTAGTTTTGGTCACTTGAATCAGTTATGTTCCAAACCAAAGAATAATAACAAGAAGTGAAACGCTGTCAAAAAAAACCTAAGTCGGTTGTCAAAAAAAACCTAACTCTAAGAATGTATTGGTAACATTTTGTTTATATGTAGTGGTATTCAAACCACTTTCACCACACTCCTCAAACACACATAGTTGTAAAAAAGCGACCTTAAAAATTATAAAAAAATTTTATTACAATTAAATTTAAAAATTCAAACAATTCTCAAATCATTTAATGTATATTTGACCTGGAAAGATTTTGTAAATAGATTTTTCTGCTTTTTATTCCATAATTTCTGCAAAAATTTAATATATTTTAATTTTTTTATTAATTTTTAATACGAAATTTTCCAAATGTGTTTTTTTTCAGTTTCATTTTCAACCCCCAAAAATTTAATGTCAAAAAAATTAAAAAAAATATATTTTTCGTTTGTGCAAAATAAGCATGTTTCGGTTACTTTAATAGTTTAAATATGTGTAAAAAAATATAAAAATATTATGTGTTTGTAAAATAGTGTGTTAGAATTACAATTTTATTGCAAATTTCAAGAAAATGTTTTGAAGTTAAATTTCTCTCTCAAGTGTGTTGAATTCACATACAACCTGTATGTGAAAAGAGAGTGAAGTTGTTGTTGTAGAAAAAGAGAGAGCCTTCCCTTCTTGTTATTCTTTGTTCCAAACTATACAGAAGTGATTAAAATCTTAAAACTTTAAATGATTTTTGTTGTCTATAAATGATTTATTGACAATAAAAATTGTTTCTGATATAGGAGTATATCGTTACGTTTTAACCTTTAAATAAAGCGGATAATTTTGATTGCAAATAAAAGCCGTTTAGTAGTTTAAAATTTGTAACAACTCTTTATTTATTTAAAATATACAACAACAACAGTTAAAATAGTCACTCAGTGGCTTTATACACGTTTATCAATTCGCAGAAACGCACACACACTTTATAATGTACAAACTTAAATGTACAAGACAGTTGATGTTAACTCTTATCTCGCCTATGATCATCTCAACTCACGACTGCAACCTCTGCCACTATTTATACACACGCCATCTTTCGTCAATCTTCTACAATTCTCTTAAAGGACAAACTAGTATGTTCGAATTCTAGAATTTTCGATGTCAATGTTAGCAGCTTAAATATGCAGTGTTTCCATACTTACAAACAATGCTAATAACCGCATGCTATCAATATTGTTGATAAGTAGAAGCTTCTACTGATGGACTTGCTTATAAACATGATGAATGCTGCAGCCAGTCGTTACAGACTGTTAAATTCAAATCGCTATTGCAAATTCAATATCCTCACAAAAGTTGGTAGAAAGATTAAGGTTCATATAATACCATCACAGTATTATATATTTTAAGACAATTATGAATGTTCAAGTGCTTTTCTGAGGGCGACCTTGTATGGGGACATTCGTATGGGTGCTAGGTGAAATCATACACCGATATTGCCTATTTTCAATATCAAACAAACGTTATCAAGAGAGAGTCTTTGTGGAAAATGTCAGCCATATAGCTAATATCGTGTTTTAAACAGACATAGCTAGATCGCCTTTGAATCTTGAGGCATTTCATGTCAAGTGAACCACTTGAAATCACAAACTTTTTTTTTGCAAAATCAAAAACTTTTACTTTTTTTCAAAATGGGCCCTTTTTTAATTTTTTTTTGTGCTCAAAAGAAAGTTTAGGTCCATTGCTTTAAGAGGTTTTTGGTCTCTTAGTGGGATGCGAGTGAGATATCTATCAAAATAAATATTTTGTAACCCAAGTCATAGAATTTTTGAGTTTTTTTTTGCAACATCAAACTTTTTTTTCCTAAATGGGCCCCTTTTAAAAATTTTTTTTTTTTTGGTTTAAAGAAAGCTTAGGTTCATTCTTTTAAGAGCTTTTTGGTCTCTTATTCACAATTAAGTGAATTCTCTAATTTTCAAAAAATTGTAAACTTGTGAAAATGAGCGAATTAACTTAATTGTGAATAAATTCGAAAAGAATCCATCGATTTTTATGATCGATATCTCATTTTGTTTCCATTACATGTGGCTTTGCGATAAAGCCATAAATATGAACAAGTTTTTTCGTTTTTCTATTTTTCATGATTTTTTAAAAACAAAAAAAAAAAAATTTATTTTTCACGTAAAAAATATATATTTTTTTTTGCTTCTGTGTTCTTTGTAACAATATATGGTTGTCGTACACAAATAATTATTTTAATTTAATTTCTACCATATTGTAGTTACTGTAAACTTATTTAAGTGTTCATCACAATTATAAATTTGAATATAGTTCTGCAAAACATAACTATTTTACAAAAAACGAAATAAATGATTACTATGCATTATTTGCAATAAATAAAACTATTAAATATTAAGTTTCCATATATGTTTAAGATGTAAACAAAATATGTTTACTTATAGTAATATTTTGTTCTTACCATTTGTAGAATGATTTTGCTATGATAAAGTTTGATTGACTGTAATTCTCATTCGCTCTATAGTTTTATTTGTATAATATCTTTAGCTTTCCTGAAACGAACCACAATTTGTGAACCACAAATTGTCAATAACATTTAAATTGTACAATAAAACTAAATTTTGCATTCCCAAAAAAAACTTTTAATGATAAATTGATTACTTTGGATCATAATTTGATTTCATTGGATCATAATATGATTACTTCAGAACATATTATGATCATGTATGACGATTGTATTTGATCAAAATATGATATTTTATTATAGTAATAAATAAAAATATGTCTTAGATTAGACAACCATGTTTTTTCTCTGCGTGTACTTGGTTTTTTTAAGTTTATGCTTATTTTTAGTTATTTAGCAAATACTCATATGCTTATGTTTTCCTTAAAGACGCAAGCAATATCATGATTTCCATAATTTAAGAAACAGCAAACATTTTAAAAGGTTTTCTATGCAACATTACTTCCATAACAATCTCTCACACCACACAGAAAAATCAATAATCAAGGAAAATTTAATAGACTCCACATCTATACAGTAAATGTAGTTAACAGTGGCTTAGAGGTAGAGAAAAGTGAACTTAGAGGTTAGACTTTCGTTAATGTATCGAATATAAAACAAACAACAAAATTTGTTTGTTTCCAAAATGGGTTTATCAAAAGTAAAATATTTCTTTGAAGGTATGTTTTTGAAGAGATTGCAGATATATTGAAAATTATTATATTCTTTTCATCGGTAATGAGACTAAGGAGGTTTGATACTAAAATAGATGGCCATAAGTTAAATATGCACTGTGGTGTAAGATGTTATACTGAGTTATTTATTATACCCTTCACCATGAGTGAATTCTTCCGGCACGGTCGCTATTTAAAATCGAGAAAATGGCTGAGATATAAGGAAAAAACTGGGACAACCTCGATTTTTAGGCCTATTTTTGATCTATATCTGGATTAATATAGACAATATGGATATCTAATGATAGAGATTTCATAATTCATTGCAACGATGTATATAATGCTATAGTAGGTTGGACTTACAATTTGTCCAAATCGGGAAAAAAAATTTTAACCAGAATTTTTTTTACCAAAAAAATTAGTTTGTCATACATTATTTTCCACTAATAAACTTAAAAAAAAAAATTAAATAAAAAAAATTTAAAAAAAAAATTGAAAAAAAAAATTAAAAATACATAATTTTGAAAAAAAAAAAAAATTTTTAAATTTAAAAAAAAAACAAAATTTTTAATTTTGTTTACCTAAAAATGTATAAATATTTTATTTTAAAGTATAATTTGGTGAAGGATATATAAGATTCGCACAGCCGAATATAGCTCTCCTACTGGTTAATTTATTCAATTGGATACTTTTCCCAACCGAGGTAATCTCTTCTTTTTCATAATGAACTGAACAAATTTTTTTAGGAAAAAGTTATTACAGGAAGCGTAGCTATTTTACAAATAAACTATAAGTTTTTGTATTATATTTATTATATTTAAAACTTGTTTTCTCCTTAAAATTCCATAATCGATGTTTTTCCTTAAAAAAGTTTCGGTTTTCATCAAAATTATGACTTATACAGTTACTGGCCGATTTTTGGCCTAATCCGAAACCTATTATTCGATCGGGCTCGAATGAAAGGCGTTCAAAAATGTACGCAAGATTTAAATTAAATATAAAACACAGTTTTTTATTCTTTAGATTGTTATTTTTTTATAGAATCATAAAGCATACAGGATGGGCTTATGTATGAAATAGCACATCGGATAAATGGCCACCACGACCTCAACATTTTTCGACAATCCCATGAGGCTTCTCTGAACCCCAAATGCGGCAATTTTTACGATTAACAAAACCGGTCATTTTATAGCGTTTGAAGTTTTATATGTATTTCATTTGAAGGAATTTGCATTTTACTCGAATCAATTGTCAGTCACTGTACTTCTCTTTTGTATCACATAGTATTCAAAGGTACCTCAGAGTTTAATTTTATATACATTCTTCCTGCTTGCAGCATACAGTGATTTATATTAATCTACATCTCACCCGCAAAAAACTTACGTTGATTACCCTCGTGTGTTGTTTTCCACACATACGGTATATCTACATATTTGACACTAGCAACATAATTTGGTTTGTAGTCAAAATCATGATTTAACATCAATAAAGAGTTTATTGTTTATATTTTAATATTTGTTACATCAAACTAGTTAATCTTCAATGGAGTTTACACAAATTTTTCCCTTATAAGTACGCTTTTTTGGAGAGTCAGCACATTTGAAGAACAAAAATGCTATTCATAGTGTAAAATACATAGAAATAACATATGTGTGGTAAACCACACATAAGCAATGACACTTTTTAAATATCACGTTATCAGAAATATATTTTTGAATTCATTAATGGGGTTTCTGTGCTGAATAGATGCGGCAGGAAATGTCAAAAAATTTCATCAAGATCGAATATTTATTTTGTATGGATTCCCACACAAGTTTGTGGAAATTATTATATCTTTCTCAAAAAGAGGCGTGCTGAATCTGGAAATGATTTATTTTAATTGAGGGCTGATTATTTACTCTCCAATAGTGATCTTTAAAAGGTTTAATTAAGTTTTTCGAAACAAAAAAAATTTGTCTCTAATTTCTTTATCATTATTTAATATATCTTTAATTTATTAGGGCACATAATGAGAATGAAGGTAACATTGAAAATTATAATTATATAGCGAAGTTATTTTGTTTTTTTTTTTCAAAATCGCTTAACCTTTTATAGTCACTGTGCCTCAATTTATGCATAAATAAGTATACATATTGTATTGTATTGTCTGCGTTTTTCAAGTCGTACAAAACACTTTTAACACCAACCAAATACTTGAAAAATCGTTGTGCACAATACTGCTTGTCTATCTGACTGTATGTCTGTCTGTATACTTTACAGCGATAGAAATCAATGACTTTTTTTACTTAGCACTCGCTGCAACAGATCGTCTGAAGATTTTTTTTTTTATTCACAACTGCTCATAACAGTGGGTGTGTGTTAAAAAGTTTTTATTAAGAAATAATTGTGAAAGTTTTACAAGATAAAAAAAAAATAACGTGGAGCGAAAAAAAAGGTTAAAAGCTTAAAATGTTATTGACTGCTTTGCTTGTTTCTTTTGTTGTAAATAATGTTGTCATGGTTGGTCAATTAAAATATTTGCGGTGTAAGTATCTGTAGACTGTGTAAAGATGCTGTAAATATTTATAAAATGCCAAGCCTATAATTAATGTTAAGATAAACAAATAATGTGAGAAAAATTGAAGTTTATTTATAATTAATTAGTTTTTTGTTTGCATAAAATAAATAAAACTACTAAACTTTTTAATTGTGTGGTCATTTTATTTTATATAATTTTATTAACTATTTTACAAAAACTTATTTTATTATTCCGTTTGTAGTTTCTATATTTTTCATTTGCGACTCCACAATGTATATATATTCTGGATCGTTATATATAGCGATGTCGATATAGCCATGTCCGTCTGTATGTTGAAATCTACTTTCCGTAGCCCCCAAAAAACTTACAAACATAATTGATACATCAATATATCGGGAATTCTTCCGGCTGGGTCACTATTTAAAATCGAGAAAATCGGCCCACAAATGGCTGAGATATAATGAAAAAACCGGGACAACCTATATTTTTGGCCTATTTTTTATTTATATCTGGATTACTAAGTCATTAATATAGACAATATGGATATCTAATGATAGATATTTCAAAGTCCATTGCAACGATTTATATAAGGCTATAGTAATTTGGACCTACAATGGGTCAAAATCGGGAAATTATTTTTTAACCCGACTATTTTTTTTTTTTACCACAAAACATTTTTTTTTCACTAATAAATTTAAAAAAAAAATTTTTAAAAAAATTTGAAAAAAATTGGAAAAAATTAAAAAACAAAAATTTCGATAAAAAAATTTAAATCTTTTCAAGTATTAAAAAAATATTTTCAATGTATTCAAAAATGTTTAAAATTCTTACTGCAGTAGATTGTAGGTGTAGTAGCACAGTGTAATTACATATGATTAGAAAAATCTACTTTTCGTATGTTGTTTATGTACTTTTCACTGATGTTTATGGATTTTTATGTTCTTTTTTACCACAATTTTCCTAAATCTGGGTCATCGTTTTTTGTTTGAGTTTGTTTAGTCATGTTGTCTGCTTTTGTTTGCAGACTTCTAGACTGTGCAATGTTTGCATTTCTTTTATGCTTTTGTATTTGCTGTTCTTTGTAAATTTTTCTTCTACTTTAATAGATATTACTCTAGTACTTTTAGTCTGTATTATTTTGTACAACAATACAATACAAAATTTGTTTGTAAAACAAGTTTATTCAACCTACAGAGTACGTATGTTGTCATTGAAGGGCCAGTTTGAACGTAACGTGGGTAAAAATTGAGCTTCTTTTTGAAGAACTTATTATTTGTTTTCTTTTTGAAAAGGACCTTAGAAGCAGTTGTATAAAGAACTAAATGATTAATTGAATGATAGAGAATAGAACTAGCAGTAAACATTAAGGTTCTTAAGAACAAACGAATTTTCTCCTGTACTTCGAAAAAAGCGCTTCTTAGAAGTAGAAGTGTAAGGTAATAAACAATTAATTGTAATCGTTAAAACAAAAACTGTGATTAAAACAGAACTAAACACTTCCAAACCAACTTCCAACCAGGAACTCAACATACATACATCTGATATTCTGTACGGGAGACTGTTACAGCAGCGGAAGCTGGAGAGTTAGCGTGGTCGTTTATTCCCTTACACTATAGCATCTATGAATCTCCTCTTTCGAAGTGCAAAAAAAATTTGTTTTCAACCATTTTGGGATATATTTTGCTGAATTTTAATAACAAAATTTTGGAAAGTATACCAAATATATATTTGTGTCTCATACTTTGATTTGAACAGACTGATGGAATGATACACTTTGTTGAATTCATTGTTGTCTATAATGAGACAGAATATATACAATTGCTCAATTCACAAGGTCATATTGTGAGAATGTCCTAATATTTCACAATGGTTTGAAGATGTTGTTATTGCTTTCAAGCAAAAAATTTCCTAAAATAATAATACTCTGTATGCTACTTATGTTTATTGTGTTATCGTAACCAACCAGCAGAGACTTGCGGCGAACGCCTAAAAATCGGTGTAGCCGAGCCCCAGGGTCGTGAAATATTAGCACATTATGGCAATATGACATGATAAGAGACCTTGTGAATTGACTAAATAAATTATTGGATAAATTGAAAGTGGCATGACAAATTTCGGTTTGTGAAATCATTATGGTTACATAACCATTTTCAATCGAAATTGAGAACATTGCATATAATATTGAGAAAATTTCACATGAAATTGAGAATTTCAATTTTAAATTGAGTAAATTAAAATTTGTATTGACAAGTTCAATTTTATATTGAGAAAATTTCATGATGAAATTTAGAAATTTCCAATTGAAATTTAGAATTTCAATGTGAAATTCAGAAAAATCCTAATAAAATCGAGAATTTTAATTTGAAATTGGGTAAACTAAATTAGCAAAAATTGAGAAATTTTTATTTAGATTAATTTGTATATAAAACATAAATAAAATAATATAAAATATTCGTTTGAGTTTTTGGCACTTAACGATCCTCTCCATTTGAATAATGGTACCGCAGGCATTGCACCTATCAAGTGCATGTTGCGTCCATGGAGAGTAGTTATAGAAAGCACTGTTCGGGATCCAACACTAAACCAGATCTCGTCTATCCCGAACACCAGCATTCCAGATCTGGCATAATTGTTAATTTGAGCTGGTTGTATATAACTTAATGATGTTTTTAATTTAATGTAATTTATAAATGTAAGTCAATTTTATTTAGAATTGTCTAAATTTAATTTTAATTTTCTTAATAACCTATAACCATAGAGAATAGACATAGAGCGGAAACTCTCCTGTTAAAGACCTAACTCAGTTGTCAGAAACCTACGTGGTAAGAATGTATTAGTAAAAAAAAACTATGTGAAAACAAAAACAACACTAGCATGTGTAATTTTTTTGAGTAAATTTTTTGTTTGAGTTTTTTTCTAGTTTCCGCTCTATGTTTCTCTATATATACATAGAGCAGAAACTAGAAAAAAAACTCAAACAAAAAAAAAAATTAATCAAAAATGTTCCACATAAGAGTGTTGTTTTTGTTTTCACATAGTTTTTTTACTAATACATTCTCACCACTTAGGTTTTTGACAACTGAGTTAGGTCTTTGACAGGAGAGTTTCCGATCTATGTGTATTTATCTATACCTAGAACTGCTTAATTTTTTTTAAATATAATAAAATATAAATTTATTCAAAGTATTGGCCATTGGTATCTATGATCTTTTCCCACCTTTCTGGCAACATATGGATTCCGCGCCAAAAGAAGTGCTCATCTTTTGAGGCCCAAACTGAATCAAGCCAATTTCGGATACTCTGTTCTGAAGTGAAGCGTTTCCCAAAATAAAGAGTTCTGCTCTAGACTATAAGGTGGGTGAGGTAAAACTTCCCACTTCTTTTAAATAGTTTTTAACAGGTATTGAAACATGTGGCCAAGCCTTGTCATGATGGAATATTACGGTTTCATGGCTGGTCGCATGTTCTAGGCGTTTTTCGGCCAATGCTCGCTTCAAACAAAATAGTTGCGTTCGATACAGATTCCCTGTGATGGTCTGGTCAGATTTCAGTAAGTAGGCTTTGATGTCAATTCGGCTGGTTGGCCGAGCTTCAGATACAATCTCTTACGCTTCGGGTTATCGTAATGGATCCATGTTTCATCGCATGTAATGATTCGGTGCATAAATGGTTTTCTTTTATAGCGTTCAAGCACCATTTCGGATATTTAAAATTGTCTTTCAAGGTCTCTCAGCTTTAATTCGTATGGTACCGAATTTTCGTTTTGAAATTGTTGCTCGACAACAATCTTTATGGAGTAATGCCTCCAATTGATGGTCTTCAAACTTGTTTGGTTGCTCTGGGCGATCTTTGTCTTCCTTGTCATAATCACCACTTCTAAACCGCACAAATCATATCTTGCACTTTGAAACCTATGGAACACATTTACCATAAGCTTTGGTGAGCAATCGTTGTGCTTTAGCGTCAAATTAAAGAAGTAAAGCAAAACTTGTCGCATATGACGCTTTTGGCACAACATTATACATTTTCGAAACAAAAACAATAATATGGTTAATTTACGATTCACATGATTGTATCAACCATATATATGGTTACAGTAAACATGTATATGTTTGTGACAACCATTAATATGATGAAGGACTTACCATATTATGTTGCTCTCGGCTTATGAATATCATAATCTGAGAACAACATATTATGATAAAATATTCATCATATAAATGGTTGTCACAAACATATACATGTTTTCTGTAACCATATATATGATTGATACAATCATGTGAATTGTAAATTAACCATATTATTGTTATTACAATCATATATGTAGTTACTGTGACTATAATATTGTTAAAAAATGTTGAAATGGTTACAGTAACCATGCACAGCTATATTTGTTTTCTGCGTGTAAGTAAGAATAAATGACAGATTGACCCTTAAAAATTACATATAAGTTGATTAAAACAAAAGCCTCGTTCAAAAGATACGCTACGCCATCTATTGTAAATCCCGCATTTTTATACAAATATTTGAAATTCTCCACTTCATTTGAAATTTTCTGAATTTCAACTCGAAATTCTTAACATAATTTCGAATTTTCTCAATTTCAATTTGAAATTCTAAAATTTATATGAAATTTTATGAATTTAGATTTCATATACTCAATTTCATATGGAATTTTCTCAATTTCAATGAAAAATCATGTAGTTTGTATAAAATAACTTTTAAATGAAAGCAAAATTTAATAAACGAAATAGCCAAAGCATACAATTTCTAATTAGGCTCTAATTATTCAAAAAAGTTAGCCAGCATAAATGTAAAGAATATGCTTTTAAGAGCATTGTAACTTGTATGCTTAGATTATTTCGTTAATTAAATTATGTTCACATTTAAACGTTATTTTACAAAAAACTAAAAAATTTTTCATTGAAATTCCATAAGAAATTTAGAATTTCAAATTTAAATTCAGAAAATTCCAAATAAATTTGGAATTATTATTAAGGATGTTGTTCCTTAATACAGTGTTTTTACAATTAATAGTTAAAGTTTCCAGAGTAACTTAAGATTTTGTTATATGTTTTGAATTCTTCAAAGGACTATGCTGTTTTAATATCAACATTATGTAGTTTAAATCTTTCTATTATATTCCAACACTTAACTTTAATACACGTAATTAAATGACTTCAATGTTTTGGTAAATTCGAATGTTTAAAGAAACATTTTTTGGCCATTCGAATTAAAACCATTTATGGTCTGGACACCAAACAAACAAAACAAATTATTATTTTTGATTTTTTTTGTACAAAAACCATAATATGACTTTTATAGCAGTTTTAAGAAATTGTAATTTTACTTCAACTGGCTGACTGACTGACAGACACCTGCATTCATTCGCTCTTGAGTTCTATTAAACCATACAAAATGTTTAAATGATGTTTAACTAATCTCGAACCAAATTTTGTGGGGATTAAATTTAACAGTTTGTTGTTGTGGTGTGGTGTGTTGTGTTGTGTTGCTTATTTATTTGTTTTTGCATGTTTAACGCCAATCTTGTCGCTGTATTCAAACAGACGCGAAACGATTTATTTTTCTTAACTTCAATCAAGTCGTGCCAAACAAAAATTGCAATTTTAATTTTATTTTATTTTTTTTTTTTTTTTTGGAAAAATTGCGTAATAAATTTTATCTGCACAAAATATTTACAGTGAGTTATTTATTGATATTTATATGAAAGATATAAAATAGACATTGAAGAGATAAATGCCATAAAATTGACTGTATGTAGGTATCACGGATATTAGCAGTTTACTAAAACTGTGTCTGCATAAATTTTTAACATTTTGTAAGCGGTTTTTATTCCATAATGGCGGTGGTCAGTTGAGTTCATATAGCGCCACAGATTGAATGTATTTTGTATAATTTTAAAATTATAATTAGGCAATTATGTAAAGAGTTTAAGCGAACGTTTGTTAAGCCACCAATAATATGGTTTGAATGAATGTTAAAATGTTTGTCGGGTCTTATGCTGAATGTTGCATGGCTAGTTGTGGCAAGTTATAAATGTATGATAGTGCTATTTACGAACAGTGTCAATGTTTAGGTGTGTGAATTTTTTTCAATTGTTTTATAAAATCAAAATAAACAACACAAGTCAGAAATATTTTATATTATTTATTTATGATCAACTGCATTAAATTAAGCAGTAATCATTTTTGCTGTCGTCCTTGGATTCTACATCCTAAAAAGATTTTTTTAACATAAAAAATGTTATTTCCCTTGTGAATATTTAAATAAACATTATGTATAGTTTTGTAACCATAAAATGTTGTTTATTCAATTTGGAAATAAAAAACTTGTCAACATCAACTTTTAATTGTAAAAACAGTATAATAATGATCGTTAAAAGGAGTGAAACTATTTAGCTTCCTAACGAAATAACCGAAGCATACAAATAACAATGCTCTTAAATACATATTCAAATCAAGCCAAAATAGTTCTAAATACAGAAAAATTCCAGTATATCGAATGATATGTTGTCAGATACATTCGTTAAATTGAGTTCTAAGCGGTGTGACATTAGGAGACATGATCATCGTCTAAAATTTGTTCATATTTTGTAGTTTTTATTAATTGTTCTTTGATAAGTTGACTTGAGGATAAATAAAGCCTTCATGAAAACGGTTTTCGGTTTTAAAAATGATTCTACCATTAAAAATATCCACTATTTCAATGAAGATAATTTACAACACTTTGTTACGAAACAAGTGGCGTTTTTTTTGCCTTTCAAAGATTATTTTTTCTACATTCATAAGAGCAAACCAAAATTCTTCGATAACTTTCTTCGAGGAGCACTAGTTTCTCTAGCGTGAACAAACGCTTTTTTCAATAAATATCAGTTTTATTTGCATTGAGAATAACAGCAGGAGTTAGATTGTGCTCAACTATAATTTTATGCTGATTCTTTAAGAAGTCTTACACCATATTTTTTTTAAAACATATATCACTTTCATGAAATCCAACATTATGAAGCCTTTTTGTATTTATATGGCTCTAGATATGAATGTGTTTTTACCTCTGGTCGAGTAGTTAATCAACTTTTCCACATGGGGATATACATCATGCTTTAGAGATAGATGATTATTTGAGCCATTCTTGATAGATTGATATAATTGTCAATGTTAAAAATTTTATCGTTCGTTTGACTTTGTTTTATTTTTCTCAACATTCGTTTAATCGAGTACAAAATTGTTGAATGTTATGTAAGGTAGTTAGTGTTAAAAATGTAGTTGTACGTTATATCGGATTTTCGTTAAAGTGAGATTCGTTATACCGGGATTTGCCTGTACCATCTTTAGGTTATTTTACTGACATTTTTCTAAAAGTTTTAAGTTTTCTCGAAGAAATCGTTAATATATTTTAAAAACTGAAAAAATGTTTTAAGTTTTCTCAATAAAATCGTTAATAAATTTTAAAAACTGATAAAATTTTCAATAAAATTCAAAATTTGATTTCTTAAAATCTAATGTTTTTTTTTTTTTTTTTTTTTTTTTATTTTTATTGAAATAAGTCAATAATAAAATAAGTAGAAACCAAAAATAACTTTAATATTATTAAAATACGAACTGAAGCATATAGCATTACCAACGGGATTTCTGGTAAAAATAACAGTTTTTTTTCTGTGCCAGTGTATGCTTAAGTTTTTTCGTGCAGTGAATTTCGATGATTCAATGAAAGAGTGATTTTTAAAATTCGCCTTCAGATTTAATTTATATTTGACACTTTGGTTTCTAAGTCGTAAGGAAAAAACTCTTCATCGAGCCGAACCTACAATGGGACGAAATCGGGAAAATTATTTTTAATCCAAATTTTTTTTTTTCACCAAAAAATTTTTTTATCATACCTTTTTTTTAATTAATAATAAAAAAATTAAATTTTGGCATAAATTTTTTTTTCAAAATTTTAAAATGAAAATTAAAAAAAAAAAATTTTCGAAAATTTTTTCATAAATAAAGCTAAAAATTTTAAAAAAAAATTTTCCAAAAAATTTTTTTCACAAATAAAAAAAAAACTTTTTTAAAAATTTTGAAATGAAAATAATTTTTTATTTTATTTTGTTTACCTAAAAATATTTAAAAGTATAATTTGGTGAAGGGTACATAAGATTCGGCACGGTCGAATATAGCTCTCTTTCTTGTTTCACTTGTTTTTGGCATTTTTATTAAAAATATTTATGTGTTTGTTGACTCAAATTTTTAATAGCACACTAAGTTATGAGGGTTGCTCACAGCATTCATATGTTTTCGTGTTATTATTTTATGACATACAACTTTATGACTACCGTGTGAATACCCTAAATGTATTAAAACTTAATTTAACGATGATCATAAGCTCATTATGCAAAGTATTCCATTGAATACTCATGTGAATATTCCATTATTATTGTTTACATTTAATGGTTTTACTTTTTTGGTAGAAAAATCATGTTCGTTTGATTTATTTCAATTTGAGTGATCGTTTTGAGAAATATTTTTTTTGAAGAACGAATTGTAACTCATAAAGACTAAATTGTACAATTTTTAACATTAAAATTACTAACTTATTTGCATGCTTGCTTTGCACATAACTTGTTAAAAGAAATATGAAGTGCGTTTTATTGATTTGGATTTAGAATGAGTTTCCAGTTCTTTTAAAAATGTATTCTGGGTGTCCTGGATCAGATTATAGAAAATATTTCTAAGAATAGGTCCTTGATTCTTTAACAGGTACAAAATAATGCCGCTAAAAATCTAGGAGAAATCATTTGAACAATTTGTAAATAATTTTCATAGATTTGTATTAATATTGTTAAAGAAAAATTAAGTTGTAAATTACTTTAGTGTTTCAGTACGAGCGTGTGTCAATAAGTCCACGACTTTTTGAAATTTCCGGCTCTTAATTGAAAAGAAAACACTGTTCCTGTCAACAGGCTAACAGACGTTGACTTAGTTCAAAATTTGAAGAAGCTGTGTCATTTAGTATTGGACCTCATAACTTGGAAAAAAGTTCCTTAAGCATTATTTTTCGTCGAAAAAAAAAAAGATCACTCAAACCAAGGCTAAGCTTGATAAATACTATGGGAAACACTGCATCATCAATTGCAATGGTAAAAAAGTGGTTTACTGAATTTCATTGTGGCCGTACAAGCACGGAAGATGCTGAATGTTCTGGACGCCCAATTGAGGTCTCTACACCCGGAACAATTGATAAAATCAATTTATGGTGTTGGCCGATTGCAGATTGAAAGTGACTTTTGAACCCACCATCGTAATTTCAAGTATTATTTAGCAATACTTCTTAATATGAATATATGATACATTAATGGGAAGTATTTTGAATGGTCGGTAACTTGCCTAAAGACAACTCGAATGTCAACGTAGATCATACAAATTTTGAAATAATCAACAAAATTCACAAGCAAGAGCTTGTCAGACTTCAACAGAAAATGTATTGTTACGAATTTGCAAATAACGATTTGAATTTAAAGGTCTGTAACGACTGCCTGCAGCATTCAATATGTTTATAAACACGTCCATCAGTAGAAGTTTCTACTTATCAACAATGTTGATAGCATACGGTTATTAGCATTGTTTATAAGTATGGCAACACTAAATGTTTAAGCTGCTAACATTGACATCGAAGGCTCTAGAATTCGAACCTTCTAGTTTGTCCGTTAGGAGCATTGTAGAAGATTCTCGAAAGATGTATAAATAGTGGCAGAGGTTGCAGTCGTGAGTGAGTTTATCATTGGCGCTGTTAGAGTTAACATCAACTGTCTTGTACATTTAAGTTTGTACATTATAAAGTGTGTGTGCATTTCTGGGAATTGATAAACGTGAAAATAGAGTGACTATTTGAACTGTTGTTGTTGTACATTTTAAATAAAGAGTTGTTACAAATTTTAAACTACTGAAACTGCTTTTTATTTGCAATCAAAACTATCTGGTTTATTTAAAGGAAATAAACCAACGTTTTAAAAAGGTTAAAACGTAACAGTATTGTCACTTAGATGTCTCTAAGTAATCGAGAGTTTAGTAACTTTAAATGTTTATTGCGTAAAAACTGGTTTTATGCAAATTGTGTTCATATAATTCTCATACAGTTTATTTTCTTTCTGCTTAAGTATACTGACATCCCATGCTAGCTAACGTGAAGTAAATTGTCACTTTAGTGTATCTATGTAACCTAGAGTGTAGTCATTTTAATCGTTTATTGTGTACTGTACTTTAGAAACTAGTTATTTTACACACCAGAAGTAATTAGAGAGTTGTTGTAGGAAGGTTTATTTACAAGAATGTATATGAGATGGCTTTTTAACTGTCCATTTGAGATCGATTAGCACACTTACATGTTGAAATAACTTATTATGTAGCTGATCAAGTAACCAGTAAGATTACTGACTCTATGTAACCGGTATGTGCATCCAATGATTTGACTACTTTGGACCAGCTATCAGACAGTCTCATTGTAATCAAAAAGGATCAATCAGCTTAGTTCATTCACTAGTCACGTAGCCAGTTATCATCTTTAATTATAAGTAAAATCACTAGTTCGGGACTGTCTGCTAGAACTGCTGGTATCATAATAAAATCCATGCTATATTTGTGCTTTGTATGGTCTAGATGTATAGGTGCTGTGAAATAATACAAAACTGCTGCTGACATCCGATACCATATACAGAGACCTCAAGAACCGATTAAAAAAAAATCATGCAGTTTGTATCAAATACTTTTCAAATCAACTATTAGTTTCATTTTACAATAATCTTCCAAAGCTCACAACAAAAACGTGATGAAACTGTCCATCATCACCAGCAATTGTGTAAGTGACTCATAGCGCAACAAATCACATTGCAGGCACTCGGGCAGGTAGTAGCTAATTTTTCATTATTTCACATTATCAATTTCAAATCACACCTTATTTTCTGTTTTGTTTGAGCTTCAATCGTTTTTATATATATATTGTGGATTATAATGCAAAAAACACACACCTCATTAATTTATTGCTGTTGTTTGTTAAATGTTGTTATTGTTATTTCCTTTAGCTTTTGAATACGACGTTTCAGTTAACAAATTTGTTGCTGCCACCAACCGTTGTTCCCAGTGTTACCGCTTGTTGGTTTTTCGAACATTTTATGCGAAATTGTTTTCAATCATTTTTCATTATTAACTAAATTGTTTCTGACACCACTATGAATGTTTATAAATATGTATGAGTTAAATCCTTATAATGACAACAAAACATACAACATTATTAATATTGAACACAAAATACTTATATTCAAATAAATGGCAATAATACATATTAAAATGCCAGACATGTTTTGTTGAAAGTTTCCTCCAAAAACCCAGTCAGTCTTGGTAACGATTCTCAGCTTTCAACACACTATATGCCTGAATGAATGATCAATGCCATCCTCCTCATCATAATATGGAAATGATGTTGCCCGTAATAATATTTAATGGCCCCCCCCCCCTTTTTGTTGGCATGACTCTCAACAAAACTTTTTTTTAGCAGCTTCGTATTCATAAAAAAGCAACAAAATGACGAATCAATAAAATAATTATTATAATTTACTACTGCTGCTGTTGCTGTTGCTGCTGCCGTTGCTCTGACAGTCAAGTCATTCATTTTTAGTGGCATGATTATTTTATTTACTTTTGTTTTCTTGGTTTTATTTTAATTCTCAGTGACTACATACTCGTAAAAATAATAAAAAAAAGGTGGCAAAACTGAAACGACTTCCCATTGTTTTCGGGAGTAAAACTTTAAAAAAAACGTCATAAAAAATAATTAAAATATTTATTGACAAAGTTTTATTTGATTTTTATGCAAATCTTTGTTTGTGTCTGCATACATACGTTTTTTATTTAATGGCCGCCATTTATTTGAATAATAAATTTTATTTTTTATTGATTTTATTTGTTTGTTTCTTTTTTGTGGTTTGTTTAAATAAAAACCAGTAAAATTTGTAAAAAAATAAAACTATTAAAAGTATTTCTTTGTAAGATGATACATTGAAACTTTTTATGACGGCAATCAAAATGATAAAAGAGTTTATACTCTACGATTAATTTAAATGAATTTATCTAATTAAGATGTTTGAGTAAGATCTTGGGTAACAATAAAATTTTTTGCCGCTTTTATTAATCTCAGGATGTTTATGAAATAAACAAACAAATTCAAATGATGAAGAATTTAAAATCAAATGAAATATATTTAAAACTAAGAATGTTTGATGAAATATTTAAGAAAATTTACGTATATTTCCCAGGAACTTGTTCTAAAAAAACTTGTTCTAGAACTAGTGGAATCAGAACTAATCCAGTTCTGTGCAAAACTATTGTTACTCTGAAAAACTTCTATAGAACATTCTATGAACAAGTTCTTGACCTCTTTGGTTCTTGACTAGTTCTATATAACACTTATTAGATCTGAAACAAAACATTTTTTTTAACCCTCTAACTGGCAAGACCGTAAAAGTTATCCGATGTAGTCAATAGAACCTTAAGTTTTAATTTTCTGAAGAAAAAATCATTCTGAACGAACGCCAGGTAAAAAACGAACGACAGGTGTAATATGACACCAAAGTTAAAATTTTATATATAAACAAATTTTATTGAGAGAATGGAACAAACAAAGTTAAAATGCGCATTATTTTCGATGGTGGTAGTTCCAGAAACAATTTTTATCAAATTTACCGCATATTGACAGGTCTCATTTGGAACAAACGACTTGGGTTTCACATTTTTTGCAATGTTGCATCTTTTTTTGGCTTTTCTCTCCACACCCAAACAAGAAAAAGATCGTCAGCATCGAAGTGAACATCAGCTACTTGATGAGCAGCACTTTTCCCAACACCTGATATATCAGACTGTAGTGATAAAGGCTCACTGAGATTTTGAACAGATGGTCATCGTACAGCCGATATATTTTTGAAGGAAACAAGTCCAGCTGCTATTTCCTCCCGCAAATCTGGAAGCTGTAAAAACAGTTTTTTAATCGGACACATTGTTGGAAGCATTGGCCTCATCAGCCTGCAGACGTTTGTATCAAAAGAATGAATTTGTAAAGACCATGCCCACAAAATAGTAGAACAACCTAATTATAATATTGCGAATCTTAGCTCAAATATGGTATCGACCCTGGAGACCATTCATGAGATCTACTCCACCCATGCGATCATTGTATTCTCGAATAATTTGAGAGCAGTTGATTTCGATGAATTTCTTCTGCTTTCTATTATACCGAGGAACCTTTGATTGTTTTTCTGAATCGGGAAGACATATTTATAATCCTTACATAATACAGTATTCACATCGACTACATGTATTGAGGTCATGTATTCTATGCTTAATCATCTCTTCTCCTGGTTCATTTCCAAGTTTACACAAAAGCAAATCATGATCAACAAGAAATATGACAAAACAAAATTATTACCTCTCATTGTGCCAAAACCATAAATTCCTCTGGCTCGTAAATATACTAACAGTGGCTTCGATTTGTAAAAGTTATAAAAATACAGGATGTGATGCATGAAGTTAGGAATCTCCAAACATTTTAGGCAGCTCCAATATCCGGTACAGCAGGTAAAATAATATTATCTTCGGACCCTTGTAGATTTAAAACCGGTAGGCAAATCCGTTTGAATCACAAAACACGAACAATTTGATCCCTCTTTTGGATTATTTGGGCATGTATTTTCGAAAATGGTGTTTCGTAAGTCGAATCAGCAATACTGTCATCGCTATCAATACTTTCATCTGTGCTGTCTACAGAACTCTACAGAATCGATGAACTCGAGAAATTGTTCATCAGACATTTGCTCCAAATTGATATTTTTTTTCGTATAAGGACTTTTATTAATAACCATCTTTAGCGCAATAGTAAAATAAAAGGAAAAATAATAGAACCATAAGCAAACAATAGATTTTTATGAACAAAAGGTGAAAACCACAATGTAAGAGAAGAGGACATTTTTGCACACGCCAACCGGCAAGATCGCCTTGAGGAGGCCTTCGCTATTTCGTCTTTAAATCAAACTTTTTATTTTTTTTTCAGTTCAAATACGTTTTAAAACTTAAATATGAAATGTTATCTACTTACCTTAAAATTTTGATGTCGACCATTTTATTCTAAATGTAGTTTTTTAATAGTTAAATTTGCGAAATAATTTTCCATGTTAATTTGATGACTTTTTGCACTTGATTAATCATAGCTGACAAACGACTTGTCAGAATATATTAGAAGGTATAAAGAAAATGTAAAAAAGTATTGTCTAAAGACAGTTTTCACTATTTTGGAGCAAAAAAAAAATTTAACACAGCACTGGGGACCAAAAATCGAAGACCGCCTTGAGGCGGTCTTACCGGTTAGAGGGTTAAATTAAAATCAAAGTAAGTTAATTTAACTAACGTCAAATATAGTGCATGAATTAAATTTTATATTATCAAGTACATTTTTCGTCAGCTTTTTCCTATGATAGGTATAGCTTCAGTAGAACAATAATTTCGAACAAAAATTACTGATGAAAGAATTGGTTCCATACCCATTCCAAATAATGTGGGCTAGCTCCGTAAAGCTTCTCTAGAACTAGTTCTAAAAGTCTGGAACTGAATCATATATATAATGATGGCAGGACATATTTATTTACATGGTTTCGCAGCTCATGAGGTTCCACGACTACTAAAAAATCGGTCATAATGAGTAAGAGATGGTGTCTCACCTATTCAATCAATATGCGTCGTTGGACATTCTTGTCTTACGAGGTTAGGTCAAAATGTCCGTACCTTTTTGAATGAAACACATGTTTTTGGGGAAAAAAATATTTTATTTTTCTACTAAGTCTCCTTTGAGCTTTATGTACTTTGTCCAATATTTTCCAATTTTGTTATCCCTTTCAAAAAAATAAGATTTGTCGACATCAAAATAATTTTTTTTTTTTTGTGAGATGATTTCATTGTTGAAGTCAAATCTCTTACCGCCAAGACATTTCATCAGGTTTGGAAACAAAAAATAACCAATCGGTGCTAAATCCGGAGAATAGGGTGGAAGAGGGAGCATTTCGTTACCTAATTCTTGGATTCTTGCCATGGAAACTGCACATGAGTGTACCCTTTTGCTCATTCCAAAGTGAAACCACTGAGCCATGTGAGATGCCTGTGGCTTTCACAATCTCTCGCACTTTTAATCTCCGATCGGTCAATCGTGATTTTTTTCAGTTGTTTCAGGCCACAACTAAATTTTAGTAAACCACTTTTAACCATTGAAATTAATGATGTAGAGTTTCCATAGTATTAAGCTTAGCCTTGGTTTGAGTGATGTTTTTTTTCTGCAAAAAATAACGTTTAATGAACAGACGAAATACACTTCTTTCAATTTCTCCTGAAGCCACGAAGTAGTCTGCTATCAATAATTGTCAAATACAAACTAAATGACGAAGCTTGTTTAAATGTTGAAAGGAGTCAACTAACAGATGCCTGTTGACAGAAGCAGTGTTGCCTTTTCAGTTAAGAGCAGGGAAATTCAAAAAGTCGCAGTCCTTTTTTGAATTTCCACCCACCTTCGTATGTAAGTGAAATTGTTTGCGCTCACACTCCAAACTGTAATCAACACAAATAGGTATCAAAGAAGTTCATACAAATTATTAATGAAGAAACAAACATCACAATCAATAGTTGGTCAGATTACAGTAGGGTAATAAACGCCACAATATGTTATTATAATCCATATTCCAATTGTATGCGGACTTGTGTTCCAAACCTAAACGAATTTGAATACTTTCGGCATAGATGACAACTAGATAGGTAACTGAGAGCCAAAAACCTAACCCAACAAACCATTTCATAAGCAAAATGTAACTAAATTGTAGAATAAGCTTATCATAAGAGATTTCCTACAACTTTTTATAAGCATACTTATTATAAGCTTATTTAAGTACAAAAAGTTAAATGTTTTTAAATAGTTTTTTGAAAATGTTTCACATGACAATACTTGCTAAACACTAAGTTTATATAACACTTTAACAAATATGATTGTAAATGACTTTTACTCGCAATAGTTTTGTAAGTGTTTTTGAGAATAATATCCCGTTATTTGACGCGTGCCTGAATTTCGCATTATTATTATTTTTTTTTTTTATACGTTTTTTATTATATATTGAATCTGCCTTATTTCCTTAGGCCTAACAATATGTATTCAAATCTTATGACTAAAATTAAATCTAATTACTCTCTAACAGAGCATAAATTCATAATTGGCTAATAAGCTCTACGAAGCCTCGACTGCGTTTGGGTCTGTGCTAGAAGTCTAGCAAGCGGGTTCGGGTGGCTTTGTAACTTTTTGATGTATCTCGCATTATTTGTTAAAGTTTTTAGTCTTTTATTTGTGTTTTGTTTAAAGAGTGAAGTGTTTTAAAAAGTTTAAGCTTTTAAAAAAGTAATTATTAAAATAATAAAACTTAGTAAATAATTTATAAATAAATTTCAGAAAAATTAAATTCTTATGAAAAACGTGTATAAATATTATTTGATTATATGCCCAATCTTACAAAACTATTACAAATGTAAGCTTTTTATATACTACATATAAGTAATATTATCGCAAGGGTTCAGTTTTCATTAATAAGACTTTTACAATAGTAATCACAACACTTTTCTTAGCTTAAGGCTTATGTTGGTAAGCTTGTTACAAGTGATTTCTACATAGTGTTGGTTTGTTGGGAAGTTTGTTGTCAATAACCTATTTCATGAGAATGTATTGCCATTTATTTTGTTGTTGTATCACCCGTATGTGCTAAGAGGGAGTAATTTTTTAAATTTTATTGCTCTCTACTTCCGCTCTATGTAAATTTCTCAGTGAGTTTCGGTTTCAAAAGTTGTTTGATAAATTGTTTTGTTTTTAACCCAGTCACGGAACATGTTACATTGGTAAATGTATTGTAATATAGCATAAACTGATTGAGTTTTTGATGCACAATCTCCAATTTGTTAATTTTAAAGAATTTTGCTCACATTCACATTCGGCCCCTGGTGACTTCGACTGCCAACCACTGGTTTAGAACAATTCATAAAAATTGATCGCAGGCTACTTATTACATGACATTGTCCCATTATTACACGAATTATCCTTGAAACAGAGTAATTTGCTTTAAACTGGAAAACATTTTACAACTTTACTTTTTCAACATTTAGAATCTTTGATATAATATTAAAATATTTGAAAATTCAAACCGCTTGTACACATTCATGTTTTGAATTTAATTTATTTTCAGAAAATCCCTTAAATAACAAAATTTCCACAAACGATCTTAACAAATCAATCAATTTCAAATCAATCAATGGAACATGATTTCTCTAACACAACAAAATAAATCATTCAAATGTCAACAATAATAATAGAATGCCTTCAATTCAATTATAAATTTTCATCAAACTGACATCATACGCTCGTATACAAAGATTATGGCAACGAGTGTTGAGTTGCTGTAATTCCCCAGACAATCCACTGTTGTACTTAATACTCGTATATTGATTATATTTATTTATTTTTTATTATTTTTTATTATTTGTACATATATTTGTTTTATTTTCATTTCAATGCAAATTGAATTTAACAAACAATTAGTTTGTCATAAATTAGCAAATTTACGAGCGTCATCAGCCAATCAATGCCTGCAGCCGAGAGAGCTGCAGCTTACTTAAAACAAAAAACTTTATGAAGTTTATAAGAATGTGTGAGAATGCTCACCTAGTTTTTTTTTCTTTTTCTTCTTCTTTGATTCTCATATGTATATACAGACATGAACACACAATTTAGTGCAAAGGCTTCGTTCGTCTCTTAAGATTGCTTTGCAAAAATTAATAGTATTTTGCTGTCATTAACAAATATTTACGATGACAGCCGTTTAACAAATTGATTGACAGTTTTTGTTAAAATAACAAACATCCAAACAAGAAACAATAGCAACCATATATACAGACATACATGTAGTATGAGCTATTCACGTATGAAGTAGAGGAGTCAGTCAATCGTTACCATAATACACCTCTGCAACATAAAAGGCAATAGCAACAATAGCCAGCAACATTGGCAGAAAACATTATTAGCGAGAATTTTCAACAGCATTTTCTTATTATAAACAAAGACATTTTGCCATCAAACAATACAACACAGTAAGAGTACTTACTGTACACAGTACATTACGTGTACACTGAATGTACACTACTAAAACACTCACATGCCAAGTTGTTTCACAAAGTGACACCGCATCTTAAGAAAAGTTCATCGAATTTTAGAGGAGGGGAGGGTGAGTTAGGTAATGAAATCAATATGTTTTTTTCTTTTTTTTTGCAGTAAAGTCTTTAAACGGTCTTTAGTTTTTCATAATTCCTTATTGGTTTTTATTGTTGTTTAACCAAATACACATGGCTATTGAATTAAATTTCCATTGTTTCGGAGTTTACATCGTCTATTGCTGTAAAGTTTTTTTTTTTTTTTTAATTTAGTGCAGATTTTGCCATGCATCTAAAGAAAACTTGGTTATAGCTTGCTAAAAAGTTAATTCTTTAATTGAAGTTAAAACATTATTAATTGTTGATTCATTACAAAAACTTTTATTCAACTGAAAAAATTTCAAAAACTTCGTTACTGAACGACAAATTAAATTGTTAATATATAAATCCAAAGAGGACATTGAGATACTCAAGGGATATGCTCTGAATAAACACGTTTTTCTCCATTACAAACTAACCAGATTTTCTTATGAAAGAATGTTGTATTTAAGACTAATCCTCTACAGCTGCTCCAAGCATGGGAGGTGATTTACAGAATAGGTGAGCCACCGTCTTTCCTACCTTCCTAATTTTTACAGCTTCTAAATATAATACAATTGGTCAATTCACAAGGTCTCTTATCATGTCATATTGTCATAATGTCCTAATATTTCACAATGGTGAAATATGAGGACATTATAAAATAATACTACTTCATATGCTATGTTCATTGTGTTATCGTAACAAACCATCAGAGACCAACGCCGAATGCCTAAGAGTCGGTTAAACTGAGCCTAATGAACATTATGACAATATGACTGATAAGTGACCTTGTGAATTGACCAAATGTGTTGCTATGATACAATGTCTAATTGTTCATGCAATTAGTCTTATCAGCTTGCCACGAAATCCAGTATTAACATTCTGACCACTCTCGCAATAGAACAAGTGGATTCATTGGTATTTTGTGTAAGCCCAACAATTGACAGTTTGCGATTCATCGTCCATCAACGCACTCCAATTGCCCAATTAAATCCGACTATCATAAAAAGTGTCGGTATTCAGTAGCCAACATTTTCACGTCCCATTGTAATACAAGATACTGGATTGCCCAGAGGCCATGAATAGCAAACGCTTAACTTCACGCCAGAGATGACTGTCATTTGTATCGCCATCAAAGCCACCGTATAACGTGGTTTTGTCGTCGGCTGAGGCAACTTATTAAATAAGTAACGATGGAATAGCTACGTTGATTCAGTCGGGTTAATGTCGGCTACTGTTGGGATTCGGTTTAAGTTCAGGATCGGGCTGTGTAATCGGGATCGCTGTTAGTAGTTCAGCTTTAGATTCAGGATTGGCTTAACAAAGATTCGGGTTGAACAATCGGCATCAGTGCTAACAGGTTCGGCGTTCTGAATTCGGGTTTATATCAGGATCGGCTTAACGCAGGTTCGGGTTAAACAATCGGGATCAGTGCTAACAAGTTCGGGTTTATATCAGGATCGGAGTTCTGAATTCGGATTTATTTCAGGATCGGCTTAACGCAGGTTTCGCGTTCTGCATTCAGGTTCGGGTGCTTTGATCGGGATGGTTTTTAGAATACTACAATGTTTTATTCTTAGTATCTAAATTCTAAATAATACAATGATTGCTTATGCTACTAGAATAGATAGCCGAAGCCACTGTGAGAACAGGCAGTCGAAACCACTGTGAGAACAGACATCCGAAGTCACCGTGAGAACAGACAACCGAAGTCACTGTGAGAACAGGCAGTCGAAACCACTGTGAGAACAGACAGCCAAAGCCACTGTGAGAACAGAAAACCACCGATGTCACTGTGTAGGAAATTTATTCAGTACTTAACCAAAGCTCTCGTATTGTTCCAAAAATATACACAAGGTTTTACTTTCGTTAAGTCTGTCGACTCTTCAATTATAGTAATACAATTTCCGAGACTTGTATAGCGCATTCGTGTCTTGTGTGAACCGCCCCGACTGTAACTCAACCTTGTTTACTTATAGTTATTTTCGTCCGTTTGGGAATTATATCATTCAATGTTCTGTTGTGAGAGTAACATGAAGAAAATAATGTACAGGGGCGTGTTCATGTAAATGTATAGTATTGTGGGAGACCGTGGTGCGTTCATGTAGAACAAACTAACAAATAAATACAAAAGTAACTTAAAATGTAAATATGGACACGAAATTGGTAATTTAGTTACTATTTCATTGTTACAACCGATAACCGGTTTAACTTGTTAAATAGCATTTTCGATAGCTTAGACTTTACCGCCCCCGTTCTTAGAATCTCAGGAGTTCTTAGAAAACGTTCAGAGGCCTTTTAGTGAGAAACATGCCACCACACCATTACAGATTTCACATTATCCAATTGATATCCTTCTATTCAATCCCATATTCCCTGTAGCATTATACCAATATCATTTTTAGTTTCGGTGGATGAAAGTTGTCGACTTTGTAAAAAGTATCAGTTTCGTCTTCAGAGGCTTTGCACTCAAAGCTGGCTCTATACAACACGACACTGTATCCAGAAATTAATCACATATTGATACCGCCACTGCGGCCACCTATGCGATAGTTTGAATCCTTCTGCATTCCATTTAAACCCAACTTCCACAATAATAGAGATAATTACTACTCCGTTTTGCGGAGTGTCACGATTTTCCAGTTTTGACCCCTACCAACGTAGCAAAATGACCCTATTTCCAAGTATCATGACCCCTCCTAACGTAGCAAAACTACCCTGTTTCCAAGTATCATGTCGAGGACTTGGCGTTTATAAAGGTTAACTCTCAGCCTCTTCATTACAGACAGAATGTTCTGACATTCTTGAAAGCACCTTCTATGTCCAGGAAAGCGAACTTACCAGCAAATAAATAGCTTTCCATTTCTAATGTAATTTATATTTAGATGCTAAACTGATTTGGTTCGTTGTCCTTTGTTTTATTGTACGTTGCTTTACTCCCTTTAGGGATAAAGACAATCTAATCCATCATGTCGGTATGAGGGTACATCAAATACACGCTCTATATTATATTAGTCGAGCATGTTATGGGGGAGTACTCAGGGTCAGTTACCACAGGGTATCTGAATATAGATTGGTTTAACTGGAGAGGTTGCTAATATTTTACGTAATCAGTTACTCTCAGAGAAACTCTATATGGTTTTAGAGAAGTTCTTTTAAGATTTTCTCTTTGAAATTTTCGTCATATTCTTGAAAAAATTCACTGTAGTTTGTAGTTGAACAGTTCCCCAACCTTTTTGTCTTATTGAAATGTTTACGGCATGTACTTCCGGCATGCAACATATCAGAACTCCAACAATGAGATTTAGACTTAACTTTGTAGATAATAGGCCTACAAGCCATCTGCATGTATCTCCCAATTCGACTTTCTTCCTTTTAGGAGAACAAATTACACTCAATCAATCAATCATCAGTAAATGAGATGTCATTAGAAATCGATCAATTATCAATGATACTGTGGTGAGCAGCAATCACTAAAGTTATATTAAGACCTCAATTCATTTCGTGGATCACCCAACCAAAAAGAGGCGAAATAATATTTCGAGTTTTTAATAAGTGGTGCCTCATTATCTCTTTCTCTTTTTAATATCCTACCAACTTTTCTTGCAGTGCAATTAATTCATTTTAATTTATTTCTTTTTAAATTTTTGGTGGCTGTTGATTTTTATGGTTGATTTAATTTGTTTGACGAGTCTTGTTTAACTCAAACTGAATTTGAGCTGCATACAATGATGTCGTCGACGACAACGACGAGGAGTATCTGGGAAAATAATCAAGCTATTGTTTGTTTAAATTTGATGTGTGGTTTACAATAAATCACATTTTTTAAGAAACAAATAAAGAAAAAAATCAAAGTTTTTTTTTTTGTTTTGTTTAAGATTTCTGTCATAGCTTGTCGATGTTGTAATGTAAAAGAAGCCATAAAATTAACAGTTAACCTCAATTTAGGTTACTAACTGAATGAATGACTGACTGACGGACGGACAGACAGACAGACGGACAGAATGGCTGCAGTAAACAAATAAAACATAAATGGTAGTTTATGGCTGACTGTAGTTTCACGGCAATTGTATAGTATAGTTATAGGTTGCTAACGCTGCTGATGTTTTAGCAGTTGTTACTCAGTTATTTAGTAAGTGGCTGTAGTATGGGTTTGGCCAGGTCTTTGCTTGAATAAAATTCTTATATGGATGGCATTTTTTACTGCCATTATGATTTCCTAACTTACGTACGAACATAAAAATTGTAAAATGTTTGTAACACTAAAACAGCAGTCAGCACAGCTAAGTCTAAGACTCCACTGCCTGTCACTTTGCTGCAAATTCAATTAAATGCATGCGTATGGTGGTGGCATTCAGTTACTCACTCACATTCGTTAAACTTAGTCTGAGGTATTTATGTATTTTTCTATTGTAAGTTGTTCATCATATTTATAGCTGTTGTGTTCTTCTTGGGTAAAATCTATTGGATTTTTTTCTTCTTTTATAGTCTAGTCGAGATTGGGGTCATAGTTTACTGACTTGTAAAGTTTTTAGTTTTTTTTTTTTTTTATTTCATTTTCATGTTTATCTTGTTAAAAAATTGTATTGTTGTTAATTTTTTTCATAGTTTATTGTCTGTTAAGTTTTTGTAAACATTTTCTTTAATGGAAAATTAATTTGAAAATAATTTTTTGTTTATTTACAGGTACGTGTTTAATTAAAATTTACTTTGTTGAAGTGCTGCAAAGGTTATTGGTAAGTTAACTTAAGTTAAAGTAGTGCGATGCTGACGTGGCTTATTCAAAATCGTAAATATTGATGATAGCAATGAACTATAATCTTAGTTAAAAAATACTACTCGGAATACTACTAACAAGCATCACCTAACTAGAACATTCAAAGATTTCGTAAAGCTTGATCATAGAATGATATTATTGCTATGCAAATGTAAACATCTTAAGAAACCTCTAAACCAGTGGTGCGCGTTCATATTGTTCAAGTTACGAAGATTTTCGTAAATTTACACGTACACAACCCGATTGTTAACAATAGAGCGTAAAAATACATTCAATTGCTTGAAGTTGTTGCGGATATTTTATTTTTAACCCATACATATACACAAATTAAATTTCTCTATTTGCTTACCAACGCTCTAAACCAATGGCTTGCTCATATATCTACCGGGAGACGAATGTGATCGGCTATTAACATGCACACAAGCCGAGTGCCAACGAAATTCATACAAATAAGCATGTGATAAACTATTAATTCAATCAACAACGTTATTTTGTAATATCACAGGAGCTTTGTTTAAAATATTGAAGTACGTTAACATATTCCTCAAGCTCTCTTTATATCATACACCTAAATTTCTTAAATTTCAATATTTAAATTTTTAATATAACTTTGTTTTTAGCTAACTTCATTATCACCATCATCAACTGTTAACATTTAACTTTCATTGTATAAACTTAAACATTTTGTTTAAACCATTTAAATTCAATTAAGACACGCAATTGACTTTCTATATGTATAATGAGATTTTCTTTGAAAAGAAAATGTCAATCGATGACTTTTAGTTTTAGTCAAAAAGTAATGTAAACAAAGAAACGTGATAGAAGCTAAACAAAAAATAATTCTTATATTGTGAGAAGAACCAAAAACCAAAATTACCATAAATTAAAATTAATGATGATGAAAAGCGTCACCATAACGAAAAGTATTTCTTTGTGGATAGAGAGAGAGAGAGGGAGAGTTAGAAATACTTCAACAAGTATACTAGGGACTAAGTACCATTGTACCTTATTTAGTACTTCATAGTATTGAAGATACTTTATTATACCTGCAAGATAGTTTATACCTTTTCTTGATGTTACTACTTTAAGAAATATAGTGCAAAAAGTGCCAAAATTTATATTAAGATTTTCATATTTTAATTAAATCAGCACATTATTACATAAGGACTGATATATTTTTTATTTGATTGAAATTATTATTACAATTTACAAAAAATATTATTTTTATAGGTCTAATCAATAGTGATGAATTTATTTAACATTTTCCGGAAACCCTTTCATTAAGGTTTTTATAGTGCTTTCTGTCACTTTGTTTGAACAGGTAGTCCATTTCCGTTTAAAATCTACCACACTTTTGGACACCTTTTTTGTCCTCTTCAATTTTCTTTCAACAAGAGCCCAATATCTCTTCACTGGCCTTAGCTCCAGGCAGTTTGGAGGAATTGCCTCTCTTGGTACAAATACCACATTATTGGTCTTGTACCACTCAATACCTTGCTTACAATAGTGACAGGATGTCAAATCAGGCCAAAAATAAGTGGACACATTAAGAAGTCTTATGAATGGAAGCAGCCTTTTTTGTAAACATTCCTTAATGTAAATTTCGGTATTTATAGAGCCCTTTGTAACAAATGTTTTGCTTCTTTTGCCGCAACTGCATATTGCTTGCCATACCAAGAACTTTTTGAGAAATTTTGGCTACTTTTGGGTCCTAAACTTTTCTTCAACATTCCCTCGAGCATCTGCTACATAAAAAAAATTTACCCAGAAGCTTCGAAAAATTTTCCATACGTACATTTCGTCATCCTGCTACATAAAAAAAATTTACCCAGAAGCTTCGAAAAATTTTCCATACGTACATTTCGTCATCCATTATGTAACAGGTATATTTTTTGTATACAATTTGACTTCAATTTCAGTGCTCTGTCTGAAGCCTCTAAATTTTTAGCAGAATTCCTGTCAGGAACTTTTTGAGCATTGTATGCTTTTAAAGCTGCATTGGCTTTAACTTTTCGTACCAAATAGTCCGAGCACTGAGCTAACCGGGCTGCTTTCCTAGCGGAGGTGTTGGGAGCTCTTTTGAAAATGCTTTCTATTTGTTTGGCTTTAGAAACATCATGTGGACCATTCCTTCTACCTGAACTAGGTTTTCTATCAACGGACAAGTTCTCCCGGTACTGTTTAATAACATAGGAAAAAGTTTGATAGCAGACCTTTGATTGTTTGGTCAACTTTTTGTAGCACCAAGTTGGGTTTTGTTGAACATATTTAATAATTTTAGTATGCACTTTTTTCTGGTCACTCATTTCAATCAGATTAACAACAAATGAACATAATTGACATTAAACATAATAACTGACATGCTTTACAAAGGGTTAAAAGTTTTAATGAAAAACAATCTCAGTCCTTATCAGTCATACGGGAAGTTGAATTTTACTTTCTGAAGATCAAAAGTATTTTACGCAATATAATCAGCAAAATCGATCTATACATGGCATATTTATAATCAAAAAACCACTACAGCCTTGATCCTGGGATATTTCTTAAATAGCTGTTGAAATCAATTTTCTGAAGACCTCAATTAACTTACAAACTTGATTCACACATCAATATATCGAGAATTCTTCCGTCTCGAATGCTATTTAAATTCGAGAAACTCGGCTCACAAATGGCTGAGATATAAGGAAAAAACCGGGCCAACCTCAATTTTTGACCCATTTTTGATCTATATCTGTATTACTAAGTCATTAATACAGACAATATGGATATCTAATGATAGATATTTAAATGTCCATTGCAACGATCTATATAAGGATGTAGTAATTTTTTTTTTACCAAAAATTTTTTTTTCACTAGTAAATTTAAAAAAAAAAATTTTTTGAAAAAAATTAAAAAAAAACTGTTTTGAAAAAAAAAAATTTTTGAAAAAAATTTATTATTTTTTAAATTTTGAAAAACAATTTTGAATTTTTTTTTTTTTAAATTTTGAAAAACTCTCTTACTTGTTTTTAATCAATAAAAAGAATACAATGCTATATTGCTTATTTCTGATAAGATCGAAAATTTTCCAAACAAAAAATCAAAAATAATGAGAATACACCTAGTGGTGTATTATCCTCCCTGTATAGTTCTATCTATTGTTTTTATGATATATTGTTAATTTATTACTATGATTATATTGCACTTTTTAAATTTTTTAAGTTGCCAAGGTCACAAATTGTTTTCCGTATATACTGGATCGTTATAGATCTGTCCGTCTGTATGTTGAAATCAACTTTCCGTAACCCAAATACATACATGATTCATACATCAATATATCGGATATTCTTTCAGGTCGGTTGTTATATAAAATCGAGACAATCGGCCAACAAATGGCTGAAATATGTTTGACCCATTTTCTATCTATATCTGGATTAGTAAGTCATTAATATAGACAATATGGATATCCAATAATATATATTTTAAAGGCCTTTGCAACGGCATATACAAGGCCAAAGTAAGTCGGACCTACATTGGTCTAAATCGGGAAAAATATTTTTTACTCCGAATTTTATTTTCAAAAAAAAAAAAAAAATTTTTTTGTTATACCATTTTTTTACTCCGAATTTTATATTATTTATTTTATATTTTTCACAAATATATTTAAATTTTTTTAAGAAGTTTTGAAAAAAAAAATTTTTTTGAAAAAAATTTATTATTTTTTAAATTTTGAATAACAATTTTGAATTTTTTTTTTTTTAAATTTTGAAGAACTCTCTTACTTGTTTTTAATCAATAAAAAAATACAATGCTATATTGCTTATTTCTGATAAGATCGAAAATTTTCCAAACAAAAAATCAAAAATAATGAGAATACACCTACCTAGTGGTGTATTATCCTCCCTGTATAGTTCTATCTATTGTTTATATGATATATTGTTTATTTATTACTATGATTATATTGCACTTTTTAAATTTTTTAAGTTGCCAAGGTCAAAAATTGTTTTCCGTCGCCTAAAAATACTGAATTTATACATTTTTCATTTGCGACCCCACAAATAAATATATACTGGATCGTTTTAGATCTGTCCGTCTGTATGTTGAAATCAACTTTCCGTAACCCAAATTACATATATGATTCATACATCAATATATCGGAAATTCTTTCAGCTCGGTTGTTATATAAAATCGAGACAATCGGCCAACAAATGGCTGAAATATGTTTGACCCATTTTCTATCTATATCTGGATTAGTAAGTCATTAATATAGACAATATGGATATCCAATAATATATATTTTAAAGGCCTTTGCAACCAAGGCATATTTAACCAGGTGGCAGCGTAACGCCAGCTGACAATTTTTTGCAATACTTATATTGTGCCTTATGAAATGTCAAAAACGTGTTTACAAACATTTTTAAATTTGTTATAAGAGTAAAAAGATTATTTTATATTTACAAAAGTGAGTTTTAGTTACCGCTTTAAGTGCGTAAAATATTTGAAAGTACTAAAACAAACTATTTCGTTTTAAAAAGTGCGTTTTTGTGAATTTATTTTTTGACAGTTTATAAGGTTTTACACACTGTTGTTCTTGTATTGTTGTAATTGTTGTAGTTACGCTGCCACCTGGTTAATACATCTTGTTTGCAACGGCATATACAAGGCCAAAGTAAGTCGGACCTACATTGGTCTAAATCGGGAAAAATATTTTTTACTCCGAATTTTATTTTCAAAAAAAAAAAAAATTTTTTGTTATACCATTTTTTACTCCGAATTTTATATTAAAAAAAAAAAAAATTTTTATCAATTTTTTTTTTCACAAATATATTTAAATCTTTTTTAAAAGTTTTGAAAAAAAAAAAATTTTTTTCCCTTAAAATTTTTTTCCCTGATCTATTAAAAAAAACCTTAAATCTTAAAAAAATTTCATATTATTATTTTCGTTTCTTTTAAACTGAAATTGAAGATTGAAAACTTAAATTTAAATAGTTGTACTTATTATGGGTTAGTGTGTGGAGCGATTTGAGATTGGAAAATTTCGAAGAAATTTTGTGTTTGAACACAATATTTTCAAAATTATTTATTTAAAATACCTATTTTTAGATATTTAATATCAGATAGTTTGGGTTTGCTTATTTGTGATGCCGTTCTTTTAAATTTCTCAGACATTGTTAACCCTTTTTTAGCTGGGGTCAAAATTCCCCAAGACAGCAAAGTTAAACCTCTACATCAAAACTCGAATATAAAGCAAGAGAAGGGCCACCCTAGGGTTGATACATTTTTGTTAAGCTTTTTAAAATATACTTACAGTAATGTGGATTTCAAATACTTTGCTAAGAAAGTATATTTGAAAGTTGTAGATGGTTTTTCATAGGTACATAATACATTTTAAGGGAAAACCGAGAGAAAAAAATATAGTTGTGCATGTTTACCATAAACATTGCAAAATGTTTACAAGTTTTATAACAATATTATGGTCACTTAAATTATTTATATGATTGTGGTAACTATAATATATTTAAGTTTACCATACACATGATTGTAGTAATTATATATATGATTATAGTAAATAAATATATATTTATGGCAATCGTGCTATCATTGTGTTATAATATGTTAAAAATGGTTGCCACAAGCATATTCATAATTACTACAATCATATATATAAATGCTACAATCATGTGAATGGTAACATAGACATATTATGGTTACCGCAATCATATAAAATATTACAGTGTCCATGATATAGATAAAAAATTTAAAAATGTTGAAACGAATATGGTAAACATGTACAACTATATTTTTTCGCACTTTTTTGAAGATTTCTGGGACTATCAACTTCTCGAATTAAATTTCAAATTTAAATACATACAAAATAGTACTTTTATGCTGCAATTAAGTACTTTTTCTTTGTTTTAATGTACCTTAACAAAATCTCAAACTCTCTTCACTCATTTTGATTCAGGCATGCAAAGAGTGCTCACAAAGCAATTAGTGGTTTCTATAAAATTGCAACATAAAAGTAAAAATGCACACATACATATATATCAGGACATGCTTGACTACAAATGGTTTCTCCAATAAATATACCCAAACCTATACACTCACCGACTTTGTGAATGTGTTAAAGCGTAACACAATTTATTTTCATACCAAAAAAAAAAAAAACATACAAAATTTTACTTTTACGTAAAAGGATACAAACAAGTATGCTATGAATGTAGTTGTAGTTGTACCACCACTACTATAACCGTTCTGTTTATGACAAAGGATCTGCTGTGTGATTTTCATTTCCAACTTGGGAGGTGGTAGTAGACGAGTATGGTAGTTTCTATGTGATTTTTTTTCTCAAAAGGTTATAAAAATATGAAAATGGTTTTCATATGGAAATGTTTTTTTTTCTTTTAATTGTTTAAATTAAATTTAAAAATAAGATATTTTTTTATAAATTTTCAATTGCTGAAGTTTTGGGGGTGGACGTAGAAAAATCTTTGTTTTTTTGAAAGCATTGTATTGTATGTTGAATCTCATTTGATTTAGCTATAAAAAAAGAGAAACATACTTTATGTTTTTTAAAAAATGGAATAACTGCCAGAAGAAAATTCAATGAGGCGTAACAAATTGTAACAAAGGAACAATTTGTAACAACTCATATACAGACACGCATGTAAAAAAACAATGGGGTAGACGTTTTTTATATTTCTATTAACCATAATTTTTGTTGTAGTTTTGCCTACACTTTAAGAAAATTTTTAAGAAATTATTTGGTTATTAATTTCACAGATTTCGAAAACAAACTTAAATTTTTTCGGTTGTAAATAAATAAATTTCTTTAGAGTATTTTTCCAAATCTAAATTTAAAACTTTTCCAAACAACTTACCCCTAAGTTTTCTTCAAGTGTCAAAATAACAAACCACTTAGGAAATGTAAAAGTAAGACAGAAAATCAGACTCTCTACAAAATATTTCCCCCTAATCAACTGACTGCAAAAATAAAATCGTTAAAAAGAAAACATTCACTACAACAGCCAAATAAAAGCTAATTGTCTGAAGTATAATCAAAACATTTTATTTAAAAGAAATGTAAAAACAATCTTTCCATCAAGTATCATTGACCTTTTTTATGCATCCTTAATCTTCCAACAAATAACCAAAAAAAAAAAAAAGTAGTAAATATCAAAAAGCAAACCAAACTTTTTGAACATCTTACAATGGATCCAGTTGAATAATTTTCATAGACAAAAGCACACTTAAGTGGAGTAACGTAATAAAAATAAAAATAAAACAAATTATTTGTATTTTTATGTTGTTTTTTTTTTTTTTTTTTTGCAGTAACTTAAGTTTTATATTTATTATCATTATTTTGACATGATGTATAGTTTTTGTTAAGGTTTCTGTTATATTTACTGTGACGTAAAGTTCATAATATTTTCAAATGATATATGATGCTTAATATTTATTTATGTATAAGGGTTATATACATAGACTTGTCAAATTTAATAGGCATACAAATTTTTTATTTTTAAAGGGGAAAATATTAAAAATCCGTTTTTTTTCTTACCCTACATTAGATATCATTAATATAGTGTGAAGAATTGACTTGATATTTTTCATAAATATTGCACGCAATTAATACTACAAAGTTCGTTGATTTGGAAGAATTAAAAAGTATATACATTGTGGATATTCTGTAAGATAGATATATTCGGCTGTGCCAAAATACACCAAATTACACATTAAAATAAAAAAAAAAAAATTGTTTAATTTTTTTTTTTTTCGAAATTATTTTTTAAAAGTATTTTCCAATTTTTTTTTAAAAAATTTTTAATTTAAAAATTTATTTTTTTTAATTTAGTGAAAAAAATTTATAACAAAAAAATGTTTTTTGTGAAAAAAAAATTGGTTTAACAAATATTTTTCCCGATTTTGACCCATTGTAGCTCCAACTTACTATAGTGTTATATACATCATTGCAATGGACTTTGAAATATCTATCATTCGATATTCATATTGTCTATATTTATGACTTAGTAATCGAGATATTCATCAAAAATAGGCCAAAAATAGAGGTTGTCTCCGATTTTTGGTCATGTCTACGTTATTTATGGACGGATTTTGCTGATTTTAAATAGGAACCTTCTCGAAAGCATGCCTGACAGAATTATTGAAGATTTGGATCCCGAAGATATCTGGGGTCTTCAGAAAATTGGTTTCAACAGACAGACAGACGGACATGGCTAAATCGACTTCGTTATCTATAAGGATCCAGAATATATATACTATATAGGGTCGGAAAATTATATTGTGGAAATTACAAACGGAATGACAAACTTATATATGTATTACCCTTCTCACGAAGGTGAAGGGTATTAAACCAAAAACTACCATTAGTTCTTAATTTATGAGTGCTTCAAACACTGGGAATCATTTGCACTTTCATGTTTCAATAAATTAAGAGAAATTAAAAGTACTTTCAAGGGATGGAAAAGTACCATTTATTTCTTGTTTGTTTACAAAAGTCTTGCAAGAAATTCTTCCAAAGTCCAAACTTATAAATAGTACCATTTGAAGATACAACATGTACCAATTCCAGTTTTTCCTCATATAACACACATTTTCAAGCGACAATTTGGTGAAAGTTTTACCACTCGGGCATACTTTCGAGACGAAGTCTTCAAGGAAGAAATTGCCTAAATTTCTTTTTCGATTCGTCAAAATATTGGATCGGCAGAAAAGTAAAAAGTTGTAGGGCTACAAGCGCTCTTTCCGGTACATCTGGATGATTCACGTTCCAGTGTCCTTGACTGTCATTGAGAAGCGGTTGAAAATACACCTATTTACATCTAGAAGTATAAACATATAATTCATACTAATATTGTGAATTAAAGGACTGTAGTAAAGAGAAGGACTGTACGGGACCAAAGTAAGCATGTGAACTCGGCTAAACCTGTACATTATTGAAACTCTGGACCGATCACAATCTCCAAGGACTTGATGAGAACTGATGATAATTGCAGCTGTTGGAGAAACATGTACTATCTGCAACACCTAGTATCTGAAGGCCAGCATCTTGAAGTCAGCACTTGAACTACATGTGGACCATCTTAGATTGAAGGTAACTTGGGATTGAAAAAACTGGGGATTCCTGCTTTTGGAGGAAAATATCTGTAAAGCAGTGAAGACGATTAGTTGACTGAGTTCAAATCTGCAAATGGTTAAAGCTTATCATGTCATCTAATGTGATGAATGCAAGACTTATTTTCTTTTTTCGCAGAAAACAGTTTTTCCACCAAATTACTTTTCATGCAATATTGTTTTATAAAAAGGCTTATTCCATTCAAACGAACATTTTCACAACTAAAACTTATTTCACCACACGCAGAGGAAAAATACAGTTGTGCATGTTTACAGTAACCATTTCAAAATGTTTAAAAGTTTTTTAGCAAAATTATGGTCACAGTAACTATTTACATGATTGCGGTAACCATAATATGGTTAACTTGCGATTCACATGATTGTTTCATTCATATATACGGTTACAGTAAACAATTATATGTTTGTGACAACCATTGTTATGATGAATCTTTTTATTATATGTTGTTCTCAGATTATGATATCAATCAGCCGAGAACAACATAATATGGTAAAACCTTAATCATAAAAAATGGTTGTCACAAACATATACTTGTTTACTGTAACCATATATATGATTGATACAATCATGCGAATCGTAAGTTAACCATATTATGGTTACTAAATTATTGAAATAGTTACTGTGACTATAATATTGTTAAAAAACTTTTAAAAATGTTGAAATGGTTACTGTAAACATGCACAAAGCTTTTTAAAACAAAAAAGAATTTCATAAAAAGCTTTTCTGCAAAACTTTTAAGAAAAACTTGTATGCTTTTCACAAAAAGGACTTATTTCCCCAAATATAGTTTGTTTTATTGCACTCTAAAAAATGCATGTAAATTTAATACTATAAAGTGTGTAAGTTTTCATGTAAAATTGCACAATATGCGTAAATTTATAATGTTAAATGTTTATCAAAATCAAGTACATTAATTTATCTGCAAAAATACAAACAAAATGTAGTATTTTTTAATGTTTATAATATAATAGGCATTTTATGTTTAAAATTACATATATTGTGCATAAATAGAAGTTTTACACACAAAGTGTGTAATCTTTCTTCAAACGTTTGATATAAAAATGTCAAAATTTTATTTCTAAAAAAAAAAAACAAAAAGCATTTGTTATTAAAAAAATATTTGAATTTACGCACAACATGTATTTTTACCATAATTATATTAGGAGAAAAGTTACCTACTATTAATGTAGGAAATTTACATGAAAATTTATTAGAGTGTGGGTGTATGACTTAAAAATGCAGGATTTTTTCAAATGTTTGCATTTTATTTAGAAACATTTGTACAATATAAATTTATTCAAAGTATTGCCCATTGTAAGCTATAATCTTTCTTGCAAAATATGGATTCCGAGCCAAAAGAAATGCTCATCTTTTGAGCACAAGTACGAATCAAGCCAATATCGGATACTCTGTTCTGAAGTGAAGCAAGGCAAAACTTCTCAACCATTTCATTCTAAATAGTTTTTAACATGTGGCCGTGATGTTGTCATAAAAATATTACAGCTTCATGTCTGGTCGCATATTCTGGGGGCCTTTCAGCCAATGCTCGCTTCAATCGAATCAGTTGCGTTCGATACAGGTTCTCTGTGATGGGAACTGTAATAGATAGGGCCCTTTTGCTCCCACCAAATACAGATAATTGTTTTAGCACCTTATTTGGTTTTCGTGTCGATTCGGCTGGTTGGCCGTGCTCCGCATATGATCTCTTAAGCTTCGGGTTATCGTAGTGGTTCCATTTTGCATCGAAAGTAATGATTCGGAGCAAAAATTATTATTTTTATTTCAGACATACAAATTCGTCCTGCAAGGTCCCACAGCTTCCATTCGTATGATACCCAATTTCATTGTTTTGAAATTGCTGACTGAGTAGCTCAAAAATAATAATATTTTTCCCCAAACAAATTTGTTTAAGAAAGAAACTTTAACCACTTACCAAATACAGTTTTTATACCCTTCACCATGAGTGGCAAGAATATATATAAGTTTGTCATTCCGTTTGTCATTTCTACATTTTTCATTTGCGACCCCATAAAGTATATACATATATTCTGGATCGTTAGAGATAGCAGAGTCCATATAGCCATGTGCGTCTGTCGGTTGAAATCAACTTTCTTAATCCCCTAAATAACTTACAAACATGATTGATACATCAATATATCGAGAATTCTTCCGATTCAGTTGCTATTTGAATTCGACAAAATCGCCCCACAAATGGCTGAGATATAAGGATACCGGGCCAACCTAGATTTTTGACCTATTTTTGATTTACATCTGGATTACTAAGTCATTAATATAGACAATATGGATATCTAATGATAGATATTTCAAAGTCCATTGCAATGATGTATATAAGGCTATAGTAATTTGGACGTACAATGGGTAAAAATCGGGAAAAATATTTTTTGACCCCATTTTTTTTTTTAACAAAAAACATTTTTTTTGTCAAAAATTTATTTTCACTAATAAATTAATTTTTTTTTTTAAATTTAAAAAAAAAAGTTTTTAAAAATTTTAATTTTTTTTTTAATTTTTTTACCTAAAATATTAAAAATTTGTATTTTAAAGTATAATTTTGTGAAAGTTATATAAGATTCGGCACATCCGAATATAGTTCTCTTACGTGTTTTGCAATAAAACGAGTAAATTCACAAAAAATCTATTTATTTCACAAAAAAAAGTTTATCAAAAAGCTTTTTCATTGAAAATGGACAATGGTCAAAAAGAATGAGAATGTTCTCCAAAAACTAAAAGATTTCCAAAAATAATTTTTTTCACAAAAAAAGTTTTTTTTTAGCAAATAAACTTTTTCCACCAAACAATATTTTCAACAATAAATTAAAGAAACAATTTTCTTACAGGGATGTTTTGAACCCTTATTAATTCTTCAATAAAAATACAGCTTTCTTCTTATTTTTTTTTTTTGGTTTTTCTTTTGAAAAGGGTTGTTTCAATAGTTTTTCATATTCATGTTTGTTTATGAACATGATTTCATTTTTATTTAAAAAATTCTCCTCATCTTAAGTTTGTGTGTTGGTTCCACAATTCTGTCCCCATTTTTCAGCAATTGTGGTAAATTTATGTGGAAAATATGCCGCATTAAAGGAAAGAGGTTTTTGCAAAAGTTCTTAAGAAAAAGAAGTTATATAGTTTTTGTTGCTTTCATAAGTTTTTTTGTTTCGTTCATTGTTCTCTGTCGAAACCATAATTTGAACAAGAAGCATAAAATTCAAGTGCTTCTTGTAATTCTTATGTTCGAAACATGTAATATTTTGTAAATTTTATATTGTTGTGTCATTGTCATTGGTATGAATGAATTTAAATTTTGTATTTTTGATTATGATTTATGTGTTCTTTACAAATAGTTACATGCTGCAGGGTATGAGGTTTTCTTATGGGTGTTTCAAAGGATTAACAGACTTTTTAGTTGTTGTTTGAATAATAATAGAATTTTATTTCAGCATTTATATATTCATTGTATATAAATGTATGGTATAATAATATATACAAGGTCGTATGAGTAAAACAAAGGAACATTTATTATGGCTGACTAGATTTTGTAAGGTTTTGGGTTTGACATTTTGAAATTGAAAGAAAATGCAAGGAATGGTAATGTTGATACCTTAGGGTTATAACAAGAAAATATTAAATGCATATAAATAAGTAGCTAACAACTCTTTAAAGTTTAGTTCAAAAATTAAATGCCTTTAAATAGGGATTTTGTTTGTAATCTTAAAATCTTTTGAAGTGTGCAAAAATTACTTGCCACCATTTGCGTTATTGACCCATAACTGATTATCTGCACTTTAAACAACAAATTTAAATAATTTTTGTCTAACACCCTGTTAAAAAGACAAAGAGTATAAAAATGCCCAACATTAACTAAATGATAATCACTGAATAATGATAATGCCTGCGGTGTACATTACAGCCAGTGACAAACAAAAACACCAAAAACTACAGGCAACATAAAAGATAACAGGAGTAGAAAGAACACAAGTTTAAATAAAGATACAAATCTCGAGCAGCAACACAAAACCGCACGAACAAAAAAACCAACAAAGTTTGTTTGTCTTGAGTTTTAACTTTGTCGGATGCCTGACCAATAATAAATACCCAACCAAACACCAGCTACAAAAGCAGCAATGTCATTAAGAATATTTAGCTTAAAATGAACTAAGCCAACAAAAAAAAAAAAAAAAATGAAAAAGAAAAAAACAAAATTCCAAAAACCTTAAACAAAAATCACCATAAATAAAACTTTTAAGCAGTTCCTTTGACTTGCTTAGAGAACTTAGAGTAGTGTAGTGTGGTGTGGTGTGTTGCAGTCAGTAGCTGCTTACAGAAGCACAAGACAGGATAAACATGAAATTCAATATGTCATGGTAATAAACACTCATTCATTCATTCATTCATTCATTTATGTACTTCACTCTATGTATTTACTTACTTAGTATACTATACAAACGTCTTGAATTCACTGGCCAAATACATAAATAATTTAAATTAATTATGATGCTTAAAGGAAGTTCTTGAACATTTTAAAAGTGTAATTAAATAAAAATATTTATTAAAGACTTTATAGATTAGATGCTTAGTGTGAGTTAAACATGTAAATAGCAGTATGAGTTCATCAAGGTAATGGAGAGGAACGCTGGCGTGAAACACTTTTATAAGAAGTCTGCTGGATTTTCAGTTTATGTTATTTTAAGTAAAATATGGTTGCCAGAGTTAAACCCAACTCACTCAGAACTATTAGTCTATTGTGATAAGACGGAATGTACTTTATTCAAAGTCCCACTGTAAAACTTATCCGAGCTCTTTGTATATAAGTATACAACAGTTATCGAAGATAGGCGAAATGATAGGAATAAATTAATCCCATAGAGATTCATTAATTTCCTCATTATCCGACAGAACTCATTACATTAAACACCCAGCCGCTACACTAAGGGAAAAATTGCAACTTAAAAATGAGAACGTGTCATATTAATTCAATAATGTTGATTATAATAGATTTTGATTGAAAACTTCTACTGAAATACAATAAAATTTCCCGCTTTTAATTAACATTATTCCTAATGGCGTTTCTTTCAGAACAGTGGTGTCAATCAATACACCGAATGGGAGAGTGTCAAGTAGTCGCACTCGACATTTCGAAAGCATTTGACCGGGTGTGGCATGATGGACTAGTTTCGAAATTGATCTCGTTCGGTGTCAGGGTTGAATTTTCTCGTTTTATTTCTAGTTTCCTTCGTGGACTTCATATTGAGCTCTGGAGTCCCCCAGGTCTCGGTTCTTTCTCCTTCCCTTTTTTTAATTTTCATGAATGATTTACTAACAATCACTTCAAATCCAATCTATTCTTTTGCGGATTACAGTAATATCTGCCAATCATATTCATTTGACCATAGACCAACTCTTTCTGAGATGAAACTCTCAAGAATGAATATGGAATATGGAATCTCCAGATAGGGTGAATTGAACCGGGTTAATTTCAACGCACTCAAAACTTAGTGGTGCCTATTGACACACAAACGTCTTGAGATTTCACCACAATCAATTCTTCGTATGGGTAACGCAACTGTTGAAGTTTCAGATAAACTTATGATTCTAGGCACGAGAATATAGTGTGACGTCCGTTCGATGTTGCGAAGGAAACATTTAGGTGGTTGGGCTTCTTGAGACGTTGTTGGACATATTTCTCCCCTTTCCAACCTTCATCGCATATACACTAGCTTCATTCGTCCGAAGATGGAATATAATTCCCGCTTATGGGCCGGAGCTGCAAGGTCAAGTCTAGAGCTGCTGGACTGGGTTCAAAGAAGGCCGGTTGATCTTATAGGTGATGAAACTGTTACCCGGTTTAACGATACTTTGGAACATCGTCGGAATGTGGGCAGCTTGTCCTTATTTTACAGATATTATAACGGGTGTTGTTCAGCAGACATAAGTAATATCACATAAATTCATTCGGAGCACACGACTATCATGCAGATCGAACCAATTTGCTATACACTTGAGTATTAACCGCAGGACTCATTATAGGGAAAATTCTTTTTTTGGTCGAACCATATCAATTCAAGTCAAACGCCAACAAACACAATCTCCCTCTTTTCTCTTTCCTTCTTCCCATAACTTCATGTCCTAACATCAACACAATGCACTGCATATATAGGAGTATCCCCTGAGTGTTGGTTTCAAAAAAATGAATAAAAGTCTAAAGGTAGGGTCACACACGACAAAAAAACGTAACCACTTTTTTTAGCACAAATTTGTTTGACGTTGTTTACTCTTACGAGTGTTTTGTAAGATCAAACAGCATCAAATAAAATAAAACTAAATATTTATTTTTAATCAGCCTAAATATTTTATTAATTGGTTGCGTCTTTTTCGTCAAATATTTGCTACCTTAAGTTGTGAAAGTGGGGTATATTCTCGCATGCCGACGGAAATCATTGCAATCTTTTTTTAATCTCTTCGTTTTCCCTTATATAGCCTTATAATCATATGGCCACAGTTGCCTGGCTATGCATTCTTACTTCATGAACCCAAATTATCGTTATATTAAGCTTTTTACTAATCTGGTAAATAGATGAATTGCAGTTCTCTCAAACAAGGATTGCAGGACCGAATGGGCTCAAAATAGATATTCACTGAAGACTACATTGATCCCGGAACCTTCATAATGTAGAGGAATTAAGACAACTGTAGTGTACCCATGGCTGTGTAACTTGGATCCTTCTGTGGAGAGCTGAACACCCTTCTATATACCAGAATACCATTTCATCAAGCATCTCTAATGGTATCGTTCATTAGTACAAGAATGGATGATCCTCCATTCATTATGAACTATAACTACCTACATGTAGATTCATTACTAATTTTCCATAACAAAGCCAGTGAGAGTAGTATTAGGAACAAATTCACTGTTGTAGTGTAATGTACATTCGGGTCATCCTCTGTTGCTTTTGCCACCAAACTATAACCCCCTACAACAAACTGTATAGTGCCCACAATAGCAAACTCATCCGAGTTTAAAATCCCGTTAAGAGATAACTAACAGTCAACCTGAGGGAACACATCCTCGGATTTCCATTCCTATCATGTTTGTACGAGCTATCAAGGATGAATCTGAGTCGAATATATTCCTTCATCCGGGAATCTGGTTGGTTTAATTTGGAGTCAACGGAAGTACTGTAAATTTGAATGGACCCAAGTGAGCTGTTTGAGGAGCGGCTGCCCATGGAACCTAACCTAACCTAAATGACAGTCAAAGCCTCAGCGATGAAAATTTCAATTGTAAAAATCGATTTTCGAGGATGTTGCAGAGACGACGTTCAGTCTTAGTCAGTCCTTAACTTCCTCAATTGATTCTTTGCCTGAAATACACATCATTGCTACATAATCGTATATGATGAACTGATAAATAAGCAAGAGATAACGCCATTTAAACTTTTAGGAAACTATTTTAAATACCGGTAGACAGAGTACCAAACTATACCCTACAGCAAATTGTATAGTGTTATCTCATCCGTCATGACAGTTCCTTGAATCTCATTAAGAGCTGGATGACAGTTAAGGGCAACGAATATTGTAAGAATAAACTTTAAAGGTAGTTGTACAAATGATATTCAGTCTTAGTCTGTCTTCAACTTCCTTAATTCCTAGAATCTCTGTCTGGAATACATTACATTGATACAGGAGTCTTCTTATATATACAATGACTTAGATTACAGGAGTGTACTCCACTAACCACAAGATGTAGGCTACTTGAGTAAGAGTTAACGACTTCCCATTCTTCGGGAATACCACTACGAATATAGGGAGGCAGACCACCAAACTATAACCTACACAAAACTGTATATTGTCCAAACTAGCAAACTTAAAAGATGTTAAAAGATGAACGACAGTCAATGACTGTTAACGTCCTCAGTAACGAGGATTGCTGGGCTGCAATAGCATTTCATTTGTAAAAATAGACGTTAAAGGAAGCTCTGCCAGAAATACATTTCATTGGATAGAGGAACTGAGATGTCTGAGATAAAGGGACTGAGACTATCCGATCAGGATAGCTCAAGCTATATTCAGCTGTGCCGAATCTTATACACGCTTCACCAAATTATACTTTAAAATAAAAATTTTAAATATTTTTAGGTAAACAAAATTAATTTTTTTTTTCAAAATTTAAAAATTTTTTTTTTCAAAATTTAAAATTTTTTTTTTTCAAAATTTAAAAAAAATTTTTTTTCAAAATTTAAAAAAATTTGTTTTCAAAAAAATGTTTTTTTCGAAATAGTTTTGTTTTAATTTTATTTTAATTTAAAATTTTTTTTTAAATTTACTGGTTAAAAAAATTTATGACAAAAAAATGTCGGGTTAAAAAATATTTTTCCCGATTTTGACCCATTGTAGGTCCAAATTACTGTAGCCTTATATAGATCGTTGCAATGGACTTTGAAATATCTATCATTAGATATCTATATTGTCTATATTAATGACTTAGTAATCCAGATATATATACAAAATAGGCCAAAAATCGAGGTTGGCCCGCTTTTTTCCTTATATCTCAGTCATATGTGGGCCGATTTTAACGATTTTAAATAGCAATCGAGCCGGAAGAATTCCCGATATATTGATGTATGAATCAAGTTTGTAAGTCATTTGGGGTCTTCAGAAAATAGAGTTCAACAGACAGACAGACGGACATGGCTTAATCGACTCCGCTATATCTAGAATATGTATACTTTATAGGGTCGGAAAATTATATTGTGGAAATTACAAACGGTATAATTAACACTTAACAATCTTTCAGAAATACCATTTTGAATACCGTGTCCCGGAAAGTTATCAGCGTCTTATAGAGACTTCCTTGCATCCATTATAAACCTTCAGTACATAGATTGGCCGCAGTTGTTTCAACTCCAATGTAAAGGACCTAGACGGATTGCCGAACTCAGCAACACAGCATTGTATCTAGCGCTTTCAAAAAAGTAGTGCCAAAAGCATTGGTAGCATTATCAACGACATTTTCTGTATATTTTATATAACATTTCTAGATAAATAGGTATTTTTCCAGAGCTATCCGCCAATCAATAACATCAGACAGAAGAATCGGGTAATAAAACGCAGTGTAAACCGATGGAACGATCCTCGGAGCCAATCCTAAGTTATTTTCAATGACCTTATTATAGGTGTCAACAGTAACTGTCGCCATCTTCGTTATAATGATTTCAACGTTGTTTGAAGCGATGAGTTGGAAATCCAAGGGTCAAAATTATCAATTTTTGTTTGGAATAAATAAGATTCGTGTTTGCCATGGAAAATTGTCTTCCTTCAAAAGATTTTCTGTCTTCAGAGTTGGATAATTTGAATATAATCGATAAGAAAGTAAAGAGTTACTATCTAAGAGAATATTCTGCTTTGTAATTGACACTCGCCGCACATTTCATATGTTGCTATCAAGCTATTGGAAATCATATTTATTTGGCCAAATGAAAGCATTCTAAAATTATTCTCTATACAATTTACAAGTTTTGTAAGATACCCCACTTTTTTCTATATGTCTGAGAAACAACTACCAAATCCCTAAAATGATTGATGTTGTGCTAATTGTTTTCTTATGCATAAACTTAAGAAAAAATTTGGCTAAGAATCCTTATTTTTTTTTTTACAGACATCAGATGCAGTAGGAATTTTTTTAGTACAAAATATGCTAATGATCAAAATGTCAGCACATGTTTAGAGACTATGGTTCAACAAATAAAAATAATTAATGAATTTATTGCTTGTTAAAGTAACTAAGAAGCGTTAACTTAATTTTTTATTTCTTGAAAACAAATTTTTTTTTTCCGAAAAAAAGGCTTATATCATCAATCATTAGCATAAAACACAAAAAAAAAAAAGAAGAAAATTTGTAAATGCTGGGAAAAAAGGTGGCTGGCTTGCATTACTCAGCAACATTGTTTGTAAACAAATCGCTAAAGATTTGAGTTTAAAAACAAAACATAAAAAAGCTTACTTAAGCTGCTTAAAGGTGTTTAACAACACACACAATCTTTTCAACACGCCACAAAAACGAAATACATAAATGTTAATATATGTAGATGGTTAGCTAAGCGGGCGGTGGGGGGAAAGAAAAAGTCACATTTGTTTAAAAGATGCAAAAAGAGAAAAACGTAAGAAAACAAAAACAACCTATTGTAGAAAACATTAATCAATGTCATGTTTTATGAAAGATTTCTATTGACACAATGACAGCTTAGAATTAAAAGAGATGAAAAACAAAACAAAAAAAAAACCTTAAGAAATTTATACATTTGTACAAATAACATAAAATAAATAAACATGTATTTATATTTACAACTCCTTCCTATAATAATGTCGATATACTTATGACTATTTATAAAAAGCTGAAAATCTTTTATATTACATACAGTATAAGACAATGAAACAAGAAAAAAAAAGAAACCTAAACACAACTACTAGACATTGTGGCAGCATTATGCACAGTGGAACGAGTTTCGTAGAAAATGTTAAATTTAATAAAGTGCTATATGCAGATATGTTTCTGAAATTAGCAGCTGCGAAGTTAATATTAACATGTAACATTCGACATGATACACATGAGTTCTTACCTGGTTGAGTTGCTAATCATGGAGTGTGACTAGGGTCATTCCGAAATAACTGTCGACATTCAGAAGCTTGTTCATTCATGTAGCTTTGTTTTTATAACCAAAAGCGATATGATCTCTAAGCGCTGGAGAAAATGTCAGCATACACATTAAAATTTCCCACTGGGTCTTAGTTGACATTTGGACCTTGAATGAATGCTAGTTTTTACCCCCATCTGCTCTACTGTCTTTGCTAAATTATAAATACCTTGTTCACTTTTCTACCCCTTCATCATAATCATCTTCCGTTTCTCTTTTTTCTAACAAGAAAAAAAACTGAAAAGAGAAGAAGTTAAAAAATAAGGTTAATGACTATTATGGCCATTGCAGTATTTCCAGACATATTGACAACCTCTTTTTGTGTTGTGTCAACATACTGCTAGGGTTTTTTTTCTTCCTCTAATTTCAAAAAGACAAACAATATTGTCAGCATCATCATCATCATGTGTGTAAAAAGGAAAAGATAAAACAATGAAAAGGTGACAAAGAAGATGCGACAAATGTTGCTTATTAATGAATACAGGGTAATTAGTAGAAAACTAAATTTATACTATGGATTTGCAATCTTACAATTCCCGACTTTTGGAAAAATTAAAAAAAAAAAAACAATAATTAAAACTAGTAGTGTAATTGTCAATAGCTTCTTAAATGTGTGTAAAATGGAGTAGAAGGTGTAAACATGATCATGTAGCGAACGAAATAAATCTTTAAATTGAGAAATTTCTTAACAAGCTTACTAAAATACTCAAGAAAAGAAGCTCGCCTATGATCACTATCAGCCCAATCCCATTTCCCATTTTTCCTATTCAAATTCAGTGTTAAAAATTGGAAAAGGGGAAAAACTTCCTCCTACTCCGACCAAAATACGGTGTAATGACGTTTATGGAATGTACAATTCCAAAGAACGACGAGGAATTGACAAACCTGGGTTTTCTTCAACACTTTGGGCTACAGCAGCAATATTCTCAGTTGTTCTTGAGCGACGTGCACGGGTTTTATTCTTCACATCACTAACTTGTCCCAACAGCTCGAATTTTTGCACCAATTTCTGTATTGCGGTCCGACAAGGTGCTTCACGACTACCCAAAAATGCTTTAGTTTTGCGACAATCTTGCAGTCACAGCAAGATTTTCACCATTTTTGTAGAGAATTTTAATCATTTCAATACGTTGTTGAAGCGTGTATCGTTCCATTTTTATACCCTTCACCTTTGTGAGAAGGGTATATATATGTTTGTCATTCCGTTTTTAATTTCCATAATAGAATTTTTCGACCCTATAAAGCATATATATCTGTCCGTCCGTCTGTCTGTTGAAATCAATTTTCTGAAGACCCCAAATAATTTACAAACTTGATTCATACATCAATATATCGGGAGTTCTCCCGGCTCGGTTGCTATTTAATACTCGGCCCACAAATGTCTGAGATATAAGGAAACAACTGGGCCAACCTCGATTTTTGGCCTATTTTTGATCTATATCTGGATTACTAAGTTATTAATATAGACAATACGGATATATATTGATAGATATTTCAAAGTCCATTGCAACGATCTATATTAGGCTACAGTAATTTGGACCTACAATGGGTCAAAATCGGTAAAAATATTTTTTAACCCTATTTTTTTTACCATGAGAATTTTTTTGTCATAAATTTTTATTCACTAGTAATTAAAAAAAAAAAATTAAAAAAATTTAAAGAAAAAATTTTAAAAGTAAAAAAAAACTATTTCGAAAAAAATCTAGTTTGAAAAAAAAAAATTTTAAATTTTGAAAAACAATTTTGAAAAAAATAATTATTTAGTTAACCTAAAAATATTTAAAATTCTTATTTTAAAGTATAATTTGGTGAAGGGTATATAAGATTCGGCACAGCCTAATATAGCTCTCTTACTTGTTAGTAATGGCATTGCTTCTACTAGTCAAATGTCAAAGCATAAAAGCTTCAAAAGTGACAGCTACAGAAATACCGGGTGTTGCGCATAAAGAGTGAATATGGAACACTCTAATGTTATTTATTATATTTCTTTGATATGTGATCACAAATATTTCAGATCATAAATCAATTTCCTTATGAAAATCGCCAAAAAATCTTAAATCTTCAATAATTTGCGTTTAATCAAGAAAAAAAACTGAATTCTGAATAACTCTACCAAAACATATAAAACATGTGCACATAAAAAGGTGTTTAATTCAGGAGATAAATACGATCAGTGATCACATACATCATAAATCGATAACTTTGTAATTAAGCATTTAATTGATAAAAGGATCACGGATCGTAGCGCCATGCTGTTGAAATCACATCTCGCCCGGACCAATGTCCTCATTATCTTCAACGCGCTAACGATCTCCATTGACCGAAACATGAAGAAATAACAACCGATGATGCCACCATTGTAATAAAACACTCGTCTATACATGCAGAAAAAAAATATAGTTGTACATGTTTACTGTAACCATTTCAACATTTTTATAAGTTTTTTAACAATATTATAGTCACAGTAACTATTTATATGATTGTGGTAACAATAATATGGTTAGTTTAGGATTCACATGATTGTATCAACCATATATATGGTTACAGTAAACATATATCTTTGTGACAACCATTTTTATGATGAGGTCCTTCATATTCATATTATGCTCTCTGCTTATGGATATCATAATCTGAGAACAACATATTTTGATAAAATTATTCATCATATAAATAGTTGTCACAAACATATACATGTTTACTGTAACCATATATATGGTTGATAAAATCATGTGAATCGTAAACTAACCATATTATTGTTACCACAATCATATGAATAGTTACTGTGACTATAATATTATTAAAAATCTTATAAAAATGTTGAAATGGTTACAGTAAACATGCACAACTATATTTCTTTTTCTGCGTCGATGACTGATTTTCAAAGTAAATTTTGATAATTTAGTAGCGTTGTTTAAGTGTCAATCTATTCATGATAATTTTTTGCCAGAGTATACTGATCATAAATGTCAAAAAGTGAGCGCAGTATTTCAGTTCGTTCGACAGTTAACCCGAAAGCTCTGTCGGGCTTTTAAAAACCCTTTACTAAAAACATAAACATCTTTAAACGTTAACAATTTTGTAAATTTTGCATATGAAAAACTATATCGATATTTTGTACGTGGACTCACAAAATCGTCAATAATGTTCTAAACTTTGCGTTTGATCGTAAAAATGAGTACAACCTGTGATAATTTATATTTCTGCTAAAAAAAAATGATGTAAATAACCGAATAAGGAGACCAACACAATAAATGATTGCTGATATTTCAGACCAAAAATCGAATTCTCTATGAAAAACTAACAAAATCCTAAAACGTCAATAACTTTTTAAATAACTGTTTGCTTGATCAAAATAGCTCAATCCGTGATCACTAAAATTTCTGACCAGAAATCGATTTTTATATAAAAAATTCTTAATTCTTATATTGTCTATAACTTTGTAAAAATACTTATAAACGAAAAAATTAAGCTCAAACGTGATCACTTGTGTATCTTACAAAAATCTATATTTTATACAAAAAATTAAAAAAAAGAAACTTGTAAATAATCATAAAATCTAGAAAATTTCATCAATTTATAGTTCCAAAAATGTATTTTATAAATTATGTTTCATAAATTCTCACAAAAGGTAAAATATTTGTTAAAATCAGCGATCATTAATCGGTGATCACCCACATTTCTAGCCAAAAATCAAAAAACATGTTTTAAATCGAGAACAGTTTATCCCCAAGTCTTTTATATTATTTTCTTAATAAGCCCTTTTCTGTATAACACCTTGAATTAAGTACATGTTTAAATATAGCCAAATTACAATACCGGTATAATTTGTGCCTTATAAAGATAATCATGATGATGTTGGCGATGACATATAGAAATGTTTAGAATTTCAATCATCTACATGCCATACACTCCTAAACTCATACTTTCAACTAAATTTTGTTGCCAAAGACAAGAAAGAAAAATAGAAAACATAAATTAACTAAATGCAAAAAAATACAAAATGTTAAAGAACTCTTATGGTGTTTCATAGACCCCCAATAAAGAAACTCTTCATGAATTCAAAATTTCAGGGGGACGATAAATAATTTTCTCTATAACAAAGACATGTGAGAAGGAAAAGTGGATGGGGAAAAATCGAAAACAAAAAGATGATGATGGCACAAACACGTAAATTAAGTTCATTTTTAACCTACAAAGTCTCTAAGTATCAAATATACACATATAAGTATATAGTACATTGTGTGTTTAGACGAGATTATTTCTTTTGTTTTATATAAAACATAAATATACTTTTTCATTAAAGGATTCTTTCTATACATTTACTTTCTCGTTTCGTACGTGTTTATAAGTATTTTTTTTTTATTTTTTTTTTTTTTTTTTTTTTGTGAGTGTACACATCTCTTTATTAACGAATGTAAGAGTAGAAAAAGTATGAAAAGAAAAAAAGGTTAAGTACATTTTATACAAGTACAATGTATTCTACTTCTTATTATTATATATATTTTTTTGTTTGCTGTTTAATTCTATGGCCTTTCCAGCTACTTTCAACATATTGCCTCCATTTAGCTGTGGTAGACATTGTTACAATAAGAATTGTACAAAATTATCATCGTTAACAATCTGTAAACATGTCATACTCGACACATGACACTTTTATGATAATTTAAACGTACAATATTGTATGTATAATAGAAATTTAAGTACCTTTACACCGCACTGTACGTATGAGTGATATTAATTATGAAAAAATATTTGTGTATTCTTTCTTTCTTTTCAAAATAAGTTTTTGTGAATGAGAAAGGATATTCAAATATGGTTGTCTATACAGGAAATCAGTTAAGAAATAGGGTTATGAATTGTAGCCACTTGCTGATTATACTTATGTAAATGAAAGGGAGTTTAATTAAGAGTGATCATACTCTTATGAATGATCAAACATGTATGTTTTTGATAGAAAAAACTCAAAAAAAGTTTTATATTTTAGTTAATTATTTATATAAGCGTTATATTGAGAAAAGCGGCTGAAACTTGTCAAGGGTATATATAAGTTTGTCATTTCGTTTGTAATTTCTACATTTTTCATTTGTGACGCCACTACATACATTGTAGAAGATTCCCGAGCGATGGCGTGTGTATAAATAGTGGCAGTGGTTGGAGTAGTGAGTGAGATGATCATAGGCGTTGTTAGAGTTAACATCAACTGTCTTGTACATTATAAAGTGTGTGTGTAATTCTGCGAATTGATAAACGTGTATAAAGACACTGAGTGACTATTTCAACTGTTGTTGTTGTAGATTTTAAATAAACAAACAGTTGTTACAATTTTAAACTACTAAACCGCTTTTATTTGCAATCAAAAGTATTCAGTTTATTTAAAGGAAATGAACCAACGTTTTAAAAAGGTTAAAACGCAACAGTATGTTGAAATCAACTTTCCATCGGCCCACAAATGGCTGAGCTAAGGAAAAAACCGGACAACCTCGATTTTTGGCCTATTTTTGATCTATACCTGGATTACTAAGTTATTAATATTGACAATATGGATATCTAATAAAAGATATTTCAAAGTCCATTGCAACGATGTAAATAAAGCCGTAGTAATTTGGACCTACAATGGGTCATGGGTCATTTTCGGGAAAAATATTTTTTAACCCGAATTTTTTTTTTTTTTTTAACAAAAAAAAATTTTTTCATAAATTTTGTTTCACTAATAAATTCAAAAAAAAAAAAATATTTTTAAAAAAAATTCGAAAAAATTAAAAAAAAAAAAAAATTGGAAAAAATTAAAAAGAAATTTGAAAACAATTTAATTTTTTTTTTTTAAATTTAAAAAAAAAAAAAAAAAAAAAAAAGGTTGTCTTTCATCAACTTTAATAGTGATCAGACGTGATAAATTGTTAACGCATACGTAAATTTTAAAATAATAAAAGAAAATAAAAAACAATAACAATATATTGTTAAGTAAAAAAAAAAAAAAAAACATTAAAAAAAAACAAAAATACTTTTACAATTGTTTAGTAAAAAGAAACGGTTTAGTGACAATTCGAAAGAATTTTAGTCCACTGAAACAGTTTGTTGTTTTGTTTCAAACAAACAAATTACAGTGAAGTAATTTGTTGTTACTTTTAAAACAACAATATGAATGATAATTCTGATAAAGGCGATGCTAGTAATGACTTGAACTGGCAGTTAATATCCACAACAAGAAAACGACAACTTGGGTCTCCTAAGCTGTACAAAAACAAACGCAAAGCAACCAAACAACTTAATGATGATGTACCAAGTACCAGCAACAAATTTGCCCTTTTACGGCGAGATGATGAGAACGATGAAATTGATGATGATGATCATGATGATGATGATGTTTCAAGTGCTAAATCCATAGCGGAATCTGTACCAAAACCACCGCCAATATACATACCTGATGTTATAGATATAAACAAAATGATAAGTAATATTGCTAATATTATTGATAAACATCAATTTAGTTATAAGTGTCTAAACAATAATCAGATTAGGCTTATGGTTAAGACTATAGATTCTTACAGGACATTAGTTAAATATTTAGAAGGTCGTAGTATTGGATTCCACACTTATCAGCTAAAACAAGATCGATCTTACAGGGTTGTCATTAAAGGTCTTCACTGTTCTACTCCGATTACCGACATTAAAGCAGAACTAATTCTTTTAGGTCATCAAGTAAGAAATGTTGTTAACGTTCGAAGTAGAGTTACCAAAGAACCTCTACCAATGTTTTACATTGATTTAGATCCTAGTCCAAATAATAAGGAAATATTTAACGTCAGACATCTAAATCATGCTATAGTTTCAATTGAAGCTCCCAGAAAGGTTGTTGAGATGGTACAGTGTCATAGATGTCAACTTTATGGTCACACTAAGGCATATTGTAAGAGGCCATTTAATTGTGTTAAATGCGGTCTAAATCACCCAACAACAGAATGCAGTAAAAGTGCTGATTTACCGGCACGCTGTGTAAACTGTTTAAAAAATCATACTGCCAACTACAGAGGATGTGAAATATACAAAAACATTATTCAAAAACGGCTGCAACATAACAAACTTAATCGTCATATTAATACGTTTTCTGGAAATACAAATGAGTTTCCTTTGCTAAATAATGCCAATAATAACACTTTTTCTAGTACCAACCAACACTCAAACAATCAGACTTATGCAGAAGCGTATTAATAATCGTCATATTAATACGTTTTCTGGAAATACAAATGAGTTTCCTTTGCTAAATAATGCCAATAATAACACTTTTTCTAGTACCAACCAACACTCAAACAATCAGACTTATGCAGAAGCGCTAGGAAACTCAAATAATAATAATAACAATAATAATATCAACAACGTCATGGATAGAATTGAATCTATGCTAACAAACCTTCTCAATATGATAACAATGCTTATCTCAAAACTATGCAAATAAATCTACGTATAGGAATATGGAATGCTAACGGTCTTCCAAATCATATAAGAGAAATTGAAGTATTTATGCAATCAAATCACATAGATATATTTTTAATATCCGAGACCCATTTTACTGCTAAAACTTTTTTCAAAATTAACGGATATGATGTCATTTCATGCAACCATCCAGACAATAGAGCTCATGGTGGATCTGCAATTTTAGTGAAATCTTCGCTAAAGTACGAAGCTCTTGACAATTATCAAACTGCGCATCTTCAAGCAGCTGGAATAAAAATTAAATGTGACAACAGCGAAGTATCTATTTTTTCTATATATTTTCCTCCAAGGCATAAATCAAATGTACTGATTACGACGACTTTTTTACACAAATTGGAACAAAATTTATTGTAGGCGGAGATTTTAATGCAAAGCATCCTTGGTGGGGCTCAAGAATTGAGAACCCAAAAGGCAAAGAGCTTTACAAATCGATTCAAAACAATAAATATTCTGTACTGTCTACTGGTAGACCAACATACTGGCCCAGTGATCCTAATAAAATTCCAGATTTGCTGGATTTCGTTGTTTTTTCAGGCATTCCTAGATATCTTTTAGATATTCTAGATAGTGATGACCTGACCTCTGACCATTCTCCTCTTATAGTTAATTATAATACAAACTGTTTAACAGAAAATGATTTCTATAAAGTCATAACATCTAAAACTGACTTAAATTTATTTAAATGTTGGTTGGAACAAAATATTGAGCTTAATGTCAGAATTAAAGATGAGTCGGAATTAGATAATCTAGTTGAACATTTTACAAATATGATTCACGAAGCAGCTTATCACTCAACTCCAGCCACTACACAATTATTTAATCGAAACAGAGTGCTTGTATCTGCTGAAATCAGGGATCTCATAAGATTTAAACGACAATTAAGAAGATTATGGAAACAAACCCGAACACCAGTAAATAAAAGGAACTTAAATAGAGTCTCGAATGAACTAAAGCAACGATTATCTGAATTTAAAAATGAACAAATAAGCAATTATCTTAGAAATTTAAATGCTACAAAAAGTAATGAAAATAATTTGTGGAGAGCTACAAAATATTTAAAAAGACCAATTAGGAGAAATGTTCCAATTAAAAATTCAAATGGCACGTGGTGTAAAACGGACTATTCCAAAGCTGATATGTTTTCATTACATTTGGAAACAACATTTCAGCCCTTTTCATTTACTAATTCGAATGATGAAGAAACAGTCACTGAGTATCTTGATGCCCCTTGTCAAATGGATTTACCCATCAATCATATATCCCCCAATGAAGTGATAAAAGAAATATCTATATTAAATACTAAAAAATCTCCAGGCTTCGATAAAATATGCGCTAAAGATGTCAAAGCTCTACCCAAAAAAGCTATTGTATTGATAACTCTAATTTTTAATTCAATTCTGAGATTGAGCTATTTTCCACAGCAATGGAAATGCGCCGAAATACTAATGGTACAAAAACCTGGTAAACCAGAGAATGATGTGAAGTCATATAGGCCAATAAGTCTTTTGTCCACTTTCTCTAAAATTTTCGAAAGACTATTTTTAAAAAGACTGCAGCCAATATTGGACAAAAAAAATATTGTTCCAGAACACCAGTTTGGATTTAGGCACAAGCATGGTACACCTGAACAATGCCATCGGATTGTTAATGTGGTCAGAAATGCGTTAGAAAAGAAGCAATACTGCTCTGCAGTATTTTTAGACGTTAAGCAAGCGTTTGATAGAGTTTGGCATCCTGGTCTTCTATACAAACTAAAACAACAACTTCCAGCGCCTTTCTATTTGGTTCTCTCTTCCTACTTACGTGATCGGTATTTTTACGTTCAGGTAAACAGAAAAATTTCAGAGATTCGCGAAATCAAAGCTGGCATTCCTCAGGGTAGCGTACTTGGTCCTGTACTCTACACAATTTACACTTCGGATATGCCTGTAACTGAAGATGTGACCATTGCCACTTATGCTGATGATACGGCTTTAATAGCAGCTAACGAATCAAAAGAGGAAGCCTCAAAACAAATTCAAACCCATCTTAATCATATATCCGTATGGTTGAAAAAATGGAATATTTGTGTAAATGCTGAAAAGTCTACGCATATTACATTTGCGCTTAGAAAAGGAAGCTGCCCTGAAGTTTTTCTAAATAATGATATAATTCCCAGCTCAGACTGCGTGAAATACCTTGGAATGCACTTAGATAGGAGATTAACATGGAAAAATCACATTAAGGCAAAAAAACAACAATTAGACCTCAAAACGAAACGTATGTATTGGCTATTGGGTAAAAATTCTAAGCTAAGTCTACAAAACAAAGTTTTACTTTATAAAACTATATTGAAGCCTATATGGACATATGGAATACAACTCTGGGGCACTGCAAGTAACTCTAATATTGAAATTTTGCAACGATATCAATCCAAAACCCTCAGAATGATTGCTAATGCTCCATGGTTTATAACAAACAACAACATTCATAAAGACTTAAGCGTAGCCAAAATTAAGGAGGAAATCAGAAACGTTAGTACGAGATACCTTGACCGGCTTAGTAATCATTCCAATCCACTTGCAATTATCTTACTTGATGACAGTGATGAGTTAGACAGACTTAAAAGACACCATGTTCTAGATCTACCTTTCAGAAGCTAGTTTATTGTAAATATGTAAATACTGTAATAATTTTTATTTTAAACTAATTTTGTAAATATTTAAATATGTATATATTTATAGATTATAAACGTATATAAATACATTTCTTGAGTTGTTTCAATCCCGATGGGGATTGAAACCTATGTTAATATTAATCTTTAAGAAATTTGCTTATTATTGTAAAAATAGATTGCAAATAAAGAAATGAAAAAAAAAAAAAAAAAAAAAAATTTAAAAAAAAAAAAAATATTTAAAATTTTTATTTTAAAGTATAATTTGGTGAAGGGTATATAAGATTCGGCACAGCCGAATATAGCTCTCGTATTTGCTTATTTTAAAATATATTTGATGGTGGGTACAAAAATTCGGATTAAACCCAGCTTCCAACTTAAGTACTGCTTTTCCGAATGTTTTGAACAGCAGAAAGTTACAAATACTGAATTCAATTGCTGAAGTTTATTACTTTGTAATTTATTTTAAATCTTCATACTTCTGTGCACTCTTTCCAAATAAAGCAATGATGAAAACATTTAACTTATACCACAAGTACATCGACTTATAAGTCTTTGTTGCAGCACATGTTTAATGAAAACTGAAGCGAAACGCACACAATTAAGTAAATTAACAGAAATTAAAAAAAGAAACAAACAATGGAAAAAAGTGATTAAATACACTGCAAATTCTACTTAATGAAATAATCTGTTTAATGTAAAAGATAAGTAAACTAAAGTTATCTAAAAAAAGATGGGGATTGATTTTGTCATTCCGTTTGTCACACATCGTAATATTCAAAAGTATATATGTATACTTATTCAGGGTCATTATGTAATTCTAAGACTATCTAGCTAGTTGAAAACTGGATAGAAACCACACGACAGCCTGAAATACTCTCTATTGACAAGGTTAGAATGGTATTGTAAATGGTCAATATCAGTCCATGATTTCAGCTAACCCCCATACAAATGTCCCCCCTGAATACTGTTAAACAAGATTCGGCACGGCCGAATATAACACCCTATTATTCTCACAGTGTAACAGCACATTCCCTACACTAGTGTTTGATGTCATCGATTTTAGTGTTTTTTCCTCTCTCATTTTTCTTTAGCTTCAATAAACTTTGAACAAATGTCGCTGGCTGTTTGGCTCTTGTGCCAATGACATGTTGACGTTACAGTTTATTTTCGTTTAGAGCTGCGATGCGATTATATGTACTTGAGTATTTAAAGACACTCGAGGTGAATGATCATCTGGTTGTCTTTCAACTTTAGTTTTGGCAATATTTTGTGTTCATTTATTTATAACAGATGTTATTTATTTTCAAAAAATTTTTAGTTTATTTTTATTCTTTGACCCATTTAAACTGAGGCAATCAGAAAATAAACGTCATTTGATACTTAATTGTATATGAAAAAGAAGAAAAGAATTATAATCGACAAGATTTTTTCAAAGTATGTACATAAATATATACATTATTTTGTTTACAATTTAGCTTATATACAAAATTATAAATTTTCTTAGTAATTTTAATATTAGCGCAGCCATAAATCAGTTTGTTGCCAAAAAAGTTTTCAAAAATTTAACAAGTAGCAGAAGAAAAATCTTTAATTTTCAATATTTATTTAAATTTAATGAAGCATTTTCTTTTGCCTTAAATTCAGTTTTTAATTTTAATTTGAAAATTCTGTTATGGTTTTTCTTAACATCATTTTAATTTGAATTGTGGATGGCGTAATTGCATTTGATTAGAGGGCGATTTATTGGCAGAGAAATTTGTTTAACAAGATTTTAAAGATATTTTTAATTTTCTCAAATATGTATTTTCTTTTGCGTATAATAAATTGTATTATTTAAATGAAACATTTAGATATATGCATTTTTAGTTTGAATATTTTGTATTCTTGAAATGTTTTTTTAACAATATGTGTTAAATAAATATATCCATTATATACACATTTTCTTTCTGTAAATTTTATATTCAATTCATAATTTAGAAATTCATTAAAGTTTTCAAGTACTTATCCAAGCATAGTCTTGGTAATGACATGTTATTACTAATAAAAAAATACTTTGCATCATTTAGGGCAGTGGCCGTCATAAAGAGAAACTGGAATATTTTATCTGTTTTAATCTGACCAGCTCTTGATTCCGATTTATGTTTATTATTTAATACTATTTGTGAACAATATTCCTGTTGTATACAGGTAAATAATTGATCATATTCGTCCCCTGGTTGCTAGGAGTGCTGACCACTGACTTAAATGAAGTTAATTAAAGCTGGCTTATAACATAATACTTATCACTGTAAAATTATCTTCGTTGCTCAAATCATAGTAATATAAGCCTTGCTAAATAGCCAACTATCAACGGCTGTCAAACACAAACTAAATGACGCAGCTTGTTTAAATTTTGACAGAAGTCAACTGAAGGATGCCTGTTGACAGAAGCTTTGTTGTCCAATAAGTTAGGAGCGGAGTAATTCATAAAGTCGAGGACTTATTAACCCACCATTGTAGATATAAGAAAAAAACCGCGATAGCCAACATTTCAATGTTTTACTCGCTGTAATAAATGGTTCGTCATATCATTTGATACTTTGTCTCTTAGTGTATAGTTTATTATAAAATGTGTATATGCTTTTAAAAACTGGCTATTTTATTCACTACTGGTAATGTGTTGTCAGGTCATTTGTCAAGGGGACTTACTAGTCCTGTTTAGGTTGCTATTTAAATTCTGTACAATCGGCCTGATATATAATGCTAGACATATCAAGAACCTTTCCAACGACGCGTATATAACGCTAGTGATATACGGACCGACAATGGGTCAAAATTGTGAAAAATATTTTTTAACACGATTTTTGTTTTCTCCAAAAAAAAGTAAAATTCACCTTAAACATTTTTTGTACCTTGATTTTTATTCTTCAAAAAAAAACATTTTTTTTTTGTTTTTAAAAAAAATTTAATTTTTTTTAACAAAAACTTCTTTTTTTATAATTTTTTTTTTTTTTCACGAAGATTTTGTTTCAACAAAAATAATTTTCAGTCTTTATCTAAAGGTGAAGGGAACATAATATTTGAATCATACTTGTTATATCTATGGTTGTTCTCGCTCACTTAAAGTTTATATATTGTTAAGAATTTGCACTAGCGATTTGAATTTAACGGTCTGTAGCAACTGCCGGCAACATTCATCATGTTTATAAGCATTTACATCAGTAGAAGCATGCGGTTATTAGTATTGTTTGTAAGTATCACAACACTAAATGTTTAAGCTGCTAACATTAACATCGAAAGCTCTAGAATTCGAACATACCAGTTTGTCCGTTAAGAGCATTGTAGAAGATTCCCGATAAATAGTTGCAGAGGTTGCAGTCGTCAGAGGTTATCATAGGCGCTGTTTGAGTTAACATCAACTGTCTTGTACATTTAAGTTTGTTTATTATAAAGTGTGTGTGCATTTCTGCGAATTGATAAACGTATATAAAGACACTGAGTGACTATTTGTACATTTTAAATAAATAAAGAGTTGTTACAATTTTAAACTACTAAAACTGCTTTCAAAAGTATCGGGTTTATTTAAAGGAAATGAACCCAACGTTTTAAAAAGGTTAAAACGTAACAAAATGATGTAAACAGTTTAATTTTTAAATGGAAGAGATGCAATCCGATAGAATTGGTGCCGTGATTGGGGGATACAAACCTCTCTCGTATTAACACTTTATCTGAAAGGTAGTTGTCACCTTAACATATCGTTGGACTAGGAGTAGGTAAATTAGCTTTGTTTTCTATTCATACTCCCACATTATCATTTACTGTATAACAAAACCCTTTGAAATTAAATCTAATTTCATCTTTCTAATCCCAATTTTAATTAAATTTGTTTCCTAAACATTTGTGATTAAAACTCTTCAACAAAATTTACAAAAATCCTCAAGCAAATGATAACAGAAATACATAGTTATAAAATAGTCTTATAACAACATAATACACAAAATGAGTTAATGCTCAGCTCTTTCAACTAAATCTTGCTGCAGACACGACAAATTTCTGTAACTGCAACATGTTCATCTTGTATTCTAAACTTCAGTTTACGTCTATTTAGTGCTTTACCCTTTCCAAATGCAGAAAAGAAATGTAAAAACTCCACTGAACTTGGCATCTAAAGCAACTTTTACTACTGTTAACTAAGTAAGCATTAAAGAGCTGCCACCACCTACCTTGCCTTGCTGCTTTGCTTGCAACACAAATATTGTTGTAATATGAATAGACGAAATAAAAGACTTACAAATGTATGATGCTTGAGTTAAACTCCTTAAGCCAAATGTTACTTTGCTTTACTCTACTTTATGTACTTATTGTTGCAACTCTGTGAGTTTTTTTTTTTTGTTGTTGTTTTGCTAAAGTATTAGCATAAATGCATGTTGTAGTTAGTTGCTACTCGTATGTGTTTAAATAAAAGGAGTCTAGGAGCTAGGAGGAGACCATGTGGCATTTGAATGTCATTGTGTTTGCTTATGGGTAACAAACACAACAACATTACAACGAACAAATTTCATACAAGTTTTCATAATGTTGCACATTACTTGCTATAGTGAAGGACATAGTTGCAGGTGGATTTTAAATATTTCATAATAGAATATCAACAACTAATGTTCAGCATGTTTGTAACGCATAGAAATGTCTAACTACTAGTAAATACATCCGAATCTTGCAATCAAATCATTGGTCGCAATTATAAAGATAACTACACTTTTGACCCAAGAATGAATCCAACTAAATCTTATTGAAACTGGCTCTTGATTTCATTCAGCTCTGCTAGTGTACCTAATATTAGTTTATGTACTTTAATGTACTGAGTTATAAATCCAACATGTTACAAAATAATTTGTACAAAAATTACTATTTTACACCAGTTCCAAAACAAAAAACCTAGCTATAAGAAAGATTACGTCCTATATCTTTTCAAAGGTAATGTTGCAACATGGTTTGGAAACAGTGTAATTGTGGTATTTATGTATAAAAATCTTAAAATATTTTCCGTTTTCGTTGTATGTGTAGGTGGATTAACTTTTTTGTATTGTTTCTGTTCAGACTGTCTTCCTTTAACACAATCACAAACGAGCATACATAAACTCTCAGACTCAGTTAAAAGCTTTTCTTTTAAGCGGATGAACTTTCTCTATTACCATGACTGTCTGTGCTATTTTTTTCTTTTGTTGTTGTTGCTCCCTCTTCTTGTTGAGTTTATGAATTTTACATCTTTGTTGCACAAAACTAACAACGACCGAGTAAGAAAAATCATTAAACATGCATCTGGATTGTTTGATTGCAGCAGCAGCAGCAGGCATTTTCAGCAACAACAGCGTTATGGCAACAAAATAGAAAGAAACGGAAAAAAATCGATAAATAAAATTGTGTATAAGTTAAATGAATTTATCTATTCGTTGTTTGGTTTATAGTTGCAACTTAAATGTTATTTGCAACTTGGCATCGTTTAAAACAAATCTTTACACTAGTTGGGAAAATGTTGGTAAAATTTGAATTTTTAGAATCTTTGAAGCCGATTTTATATCTGCAGAAATCAATTATTAGTAGATCCCAGATATTTAATTATGTGTTCTAGACTTTCGTAACCAATAACTCTTAAATGACTTTATTTTGAGTAAAATAAAATATTTTTCACCAAAAAACGTTTTATTGGTAAAAAGTTTTTTCACCAAAAACGTTTTTTTCATTAAAAACTTTTTTCATTAAAAACGTTTTTTTCATTAAAACGTTTGTTTCACTAAAAAACGTTTTTTATCGAAAACGATTTTTCACTAAATAAACGTTTTTTCACTATAAAACGTTTTTTCAGTAAAAAACGTTTTTTCAACAAAAACGTTTTTTCAGTAAAAAACGTTTCTTCAACAAAAACGTTTTTTCAGTAAAAAACGTTTTTTCAACAAAAACGTTTTTTCACCAAAAACGTTTTTTCACTAAATAACTTTTTTCACCAAAAGCGTTTTTTCACTAAATAACTTTTTTCTCCAAAAGCGTTTTTTTTTCACCTAAAATGTTTGTTTCACTAAAAACGTTTTTACCGAGAACGTTTTTTCACTAAAAAACGTTTTTTACCGAGAACGTTTTTTCACTAAAAATCGTTTTTTCACCAAAAGCGTTTTTTCACTAAAAACGTTTTTTCACTAAAAAAAGTTTTTTCACTAAAAAACGTTTTTCACTAAAAAAAAACGTTTTTTCACCAAAAACGTTGCTTCACTAAAAAACGATTTTTCACCAAAAACGTTTTTTCACTAAAAAAAGTTTTTTCAACAAAAACGTTTTTTCACTAAAAACCGTTTTTTTCACTAAAAACCGTTTTTTCACCAAAAACGTTTTTTCACGAAAAACCGTTTTTTCACCAAAAACTTTTTTCACCGATAACGTCTTTTGAAAAACAAAACCCAAGCGTTTTTTTTGAGCCGAAACTTATTTTTGAAAAAAAGAAACCGACAAACGTTTTTTCACTGAACACTTTTTACTTGAAGGTTTTGAAAATACGTTTTTAGTCAAAAGAAAGTTTGTCAGTAAATATTCTTTACTTATTATACCCTTCACCATGAGTGGCAAGGATATATATAAGTTTGTCATTCCGTTTGTAATTTCTACATTTTTCAGTCGATGTCCGTCTGGCCGTCTGGAAGTTTAAAACAACTTTCCGTAGCCGCCAAATAACTTACAAACATAATTGATACATCAATACATCGGAAATTCTTCCGGCTCGATCGCTATTTAAAATCGAAAAAATGGCTGAGATATAAGGAATAAAACCGGGACAACCTTGATTTTTGATCTATATCTCGATTACTAACTCATAAATATAGACATTATGGATATCTAATGATAGATATCTCAAAGTCCCTTGCAACGATGTATATAAATAAGGCCTATTTGGACCTACAATGGGTCAAAATCGGGAAACATATTTTTAACCAAATTGTTTTTTACCAAAAAATTTTTTTGTCATAAATTAAAATTTGGAAAAAAAACAATTTCGAAAAAAAAAATTAAAAAAAAAAATTTTGAAAAAAAAAATTTTTGAAAAAAAAAAAATAAAAGATTTTTAATTATGTTTGCCTAAAAATATTTAAAATGTGGAACAAAAATTTAAAAAAAAACAATTTCGAAAAAAAAAATGTATTTAATTTAAAAAAAAAAAGATTTTTAATTTTGTTTGCCTAAAAATATTTAAAATGTTTATTTTAAACTATAATTTGGTGAAGGGTATATAAGATTCGGCACAGCCGAATATAGCTCTCTTACTAGTTTTTAATTAAATTTGTTTTGCAAACTGTTACTGACATTAACTTAATGAGTGTCAGTTTGTGTAACTCCTGCTCGAATTTGTATCTAACTCGTAGTATTTAAAGGTGATAGATGCTTAATGTTTGTTTGATTGTAGAAAATTGTAAATATTTGTTGTCATTGTTGTAGTTGTTGTTGTTGTCATTTGTCTCGTATGCTTTTTTACCTATTAGTTTGTTTAACATGTTCATACATGCATGTAACGTGTTTTCCAGACAAAACTTTCAAGGAAGTATGTATTTGATTCACGGAGTCTGGGAGGAAATTTAGAGGAATTATAAACTTTTAGCAGGAAAACATTTTGATTACCAAAAAATGGATTAAAATATGTGAAAAATTATTTTTCACTGCTTATACATTAACACTTAGCATATTATTAGGATCGCCCGTCGGTCGAAATTCGACTTTTAAAAAATTTTGATTATTATTATATTGCGCATATATAGAGAAGAAAACCTTTTAAACCATATATATTTTATCAATATTGGTGGACTTAAATGTGTATCACAAATAAAACGTATATTTGTATATGTATAAGATTATAAAACTAACTATTTGAAATGGGGAGTTAAATAATTCATTACTTTCATATAACAAAAATAACTAGTTAAATGTAAGTACTATAATAGTTCAATGCTCATAAGGACATTCAGAAATCGTTCTCAGTAAGAAAGGAATTTGATCAAGGTCACATTGTAATCCAGCCATTACTACACTACTTCTTAGTAAGGGCTTCCTTAAATTAAGATTTGTTTAAGATATTTTTATAAACAATTTTCCTACTGGGATTGCCGTTGAAATACGAGTATGTATGTTATGATTTTTCTTGTGTGAAGGAGTTAAGCATTGAAGTTGTTTTATGTATTATGAAAATTGTACTTGTAAAAGTATCTATGTATCTATCTATATAACTATCATAGTTACTCGTAGTAGTTTAGCATAGAAAAGAAAAACTTTTTTGTAAATGATTGCTAAGCTGAGTATATTCCATCCAACTTTATATTGTCATTCCTTTCTTTTGATGGGAACAAATTGCATTTGTTAAGTTTATTTCGTTTCGTTTAGTTTTTTTTTTTGTTTGTTTTTTAATTTTCTGTCATTCCTTTCCTTTCTCTCAAGACTACTACATATAACTAAACTAAAGATTTCGATCGTATAGTTTTGATATTTATTGTTGTGCCATAAAAGACATTTGCAGAAATTGTGGAGGGTAAAGAAAATAAAACAGATTTAGATTAAATGGTAGATTTTAAACATTTTTGTATGATGAGTTTTCCCTGATTGTCGTTACAACATTTTAACATGAGTTAAGAGTGTATGTAAAAGATAGTAGTAAGATGCAGCAAGCTAGATTTCATTTATTTTTTTAATGTCAAAACTTTTGTTTTGTTGCAAAACTTTGAAATAAATTTTTTTGTCTGCATATTTTTCATTTAAGAGATGAAATGCATGATATTTGATTATGAGAGAGATAAAAAAAAATATATTGACAAATTTAATTGCAAATGTTTTGTGGAAGTTTGATTTACAAAAATTTGTTATACAAATTTTAATTGTGAATAAACATGATAGGTTTTTATGTCGCGAAACTGTTATGTAAAAGAAATTATAAATTAAATAATATTTAGCATATTTTAGAAAAAGTTATTCAGCTCTTTTGAGAAAAAGGCGAGCAATTGGAGCGTTTCACATTGAAGTCTTTTTAATTTTGTTGAAACTTTTGTCTTATGATTTTCCCAACTACTTAATATTTATTTTCCGGATATTTCTATCATCGTTGTCAACTTAGTGCTATTTCGACGCGAAAAAATATTGCATTTGTGTTTTTTTTAGTGGTTTCTTAAGAGCTTCAGAAACACCATATTACAAATTTTGAATACATTGAACAATGGTTTTTATTCATTTCACATTTAATTATTTTAATAATGTTTTAATTTAATATTTGTAGTTAATGATAACATTACTCAACACCCAAAAATAAACATCTTCTAGTTAGCTATACATCAGTTTTGAAATCGAAAATATTATTCGAAATTCGAAACCCTTACTGTAGTAAAAACTTAAATTTCCCACTTCCTTATAGAATTTTAAAAACATCCTGGAATGTAGGTTTAACTTTCGCAGTCCACGTTTCCGCAGTTCTACGTTATTGCGGAAAAATGTTAGCCAGATTTGTATTCAACGTGTTTAATTATGTATCACACTAATCTAACTTGTAGATTGTTTTAAATATTACTATACCCTTCACCATGAGTGGTAAGGGTATATATAAGTTTGTCATTCGGTTTGTAATTTCAACATTTTTCATTTGGGACCCCACAAAGTGTATATATTCTGGGTCGTTATATATAGCGAAGTCGATGTCCGTCTGTATGTTGAAATCAACTTTCCGTAGCCCCCAAATAACCTACAAACATAATTAATACATCAATATATCGGGAATTGTTCCGGCTCGGTCGCTATTTAAAATCGAGAAAATCGGCCCACAAATGGCTGAGATATAAAGAAAAAACCGGGACCACCTCGATTTTTGGCCTATTTTTATTTATATTTGGATTCCTAAGTCATTAATATAGACAATATGGATATCTAATGATAGATATTTCAAAGTCCATTGCAACGATTTATATAAGGCTATAGTATTTTGGACTTACAATGGGTCAAAATCGAGAAAAATATTTTTTAACGCGAATATTTTTTTGTACCACAACAAATTTTTTTTACTTTTTTTCACTAAAATATTAAAAAAAAAATTTTTTAAAAATTAAAAAATAAAATTGGAAAAAATTTAGAAAAATTTTTTTCAAAATAATTTTTTCCAATTTTTTTTTTTTAATTTTTTAAAAAAATTTTTTTTGTTTATAAGTATGGCAACACTAAATGTTTAAGCTGCTAACATTGACATCAAAAGCTCTAGAATTCGAACATACTAGTTTGTCCGTTAATAGCATTGTAGAAGATTCACGAAAGATGGCGTGTGTATAAATAGTTGCAGATGTTGCCAGTAAGATGAGTTGATCATTGGCGCTGTTAGAGTTAACATCAACTGTCTTGTACATTTAAGTTTGTGCATTATAAAGTGTGTGTGCATTTCTGCGAATTGATAATCGTGTATAAAGCCACTGAGTGACTATTTTAGACTGTTGTTGTTGTACATTTTAAATAAATAAAGAGTTGTTTCAATCTTGAACTACTAGAACTGCTTTTATTTGCAATCAAAAGCATCCGGTTTATTTAAAGGAAATAAACCATTCTTTTAACAAGTAAGAGTGCTATATTCGGCTATGCCGAATCTTATATACCCTTCACCTTTGTTGTGGATGCATTACTTGCCTATTTTCAGCGTATATCATCCTAAATATATCAAGAAAACTTTTAAAAATTTTACATTTAATTGCTATTGCTATATTGTAGAAGTTACAAACGAAACAACAATCTTATATATTCCCTTCTCAATAACAACAACGCCAAACGAAACACCAAAAAAAAACAAAAACAAAATACGCAAAGTAGTGAAACCAACTCACATCCAAACATACATATATACGTTTTGTTGTTTTTTTGTCAAACACCAAAAAAAAAAACAAAAACAAAATAACGAAGCCAACAAACATCCAAACATACATATGTACGTTTTGTTGCTTTTTTGTGAAACACAAAAAAAAACAAAAACAAAATACACAAATCATGAAGCCAACACACAATGAATCCAACACACATACGTTTTGTTGTTTTTTGTCAAAGCATGCAATAAATTGTCTTTTTTTGATGAAATTTTGAGAGGTTGTCTCGGATTTTTGCTCATATCTCCGTTATTTATGGACGGATTTTGCTGATTTTAAATAGCAAAATTCTCGAAAGCATGTCTGACAGAATTATGGAAGATTTGGATCCCGAAGATATCTGGGGTCTTCAGAAAATTGATTTCAACAGACAGACAGACGGACAGACAGACAGACAGACAGACAGACGGACATGGCTTAATCGACTCCGCTATCTATAAGGATCCAGAATATATATACTTTATAGGGTCGGAAAATTATATTGTGGAAATTACAAACGGAATGACAAATTTATATATACCCTTCTCACGAAGGTGAAGGGTATAAAAAGGTTAAAACGTAACAATATGTAACTAGCTTTTTAAATGATTAATATTTATAAATTCAGTTACATTCATAAAAGTATGTAAGGATTAAAGTCATTGATTTATTCCTTACAGACTTTTATTTTGATTTCGAAAATGAAATTAAGAATTAATTATTTCGCAATTCGGGATTTTCAGAACATTTTTAAAAAAAATTATATTTTAATGAAGTTTGACATAAAATTCTCATTCAAACAATGTAATTTCAATTTTGTGATTTATTACGAAAAATACTCGTTTATACATGACTTCAGGCCTTTTGAAATTAAAAATTAGACAACTCCGATTTCAATACAATTATGACTCTACTTTTAACAATATTTTTCATTTAAAAGTAAGATTCATAATTTATATAGCTTTTTACCGTGTTTTTGTCATAAATAGTTGGCATCATTGTTAACAAAATAATCGAAACAACAACAACATTATAGCTTATAAACATTATGCCCACTACAACAACTGGTAAAAGAGTAAACACTATTTAAAATTGAATTTGTTGCGTAAAACATAAGATTTCGAGGTTGTTTCATATCTTGGCTTATAACTTTTTTTATCCTAAAACAATTTAGCTGATTTTCAATACCAAACTACTTAATAGAATGAGCAATCTTTTACAAAAAAATCATTTAATTCGGTCGTTTACTTTAGAAGTGAGAATGTTTTCTACACACTGACAAATCAATATTAAAGTTTACAATATCATATACATACATATAGCAAACTATTTTAGGAAACTTAAACAAGTTATTATCTTTAAAATACCATTTCTAGTCCTCGTCTAAACACTTCTTTCTATATTAAAAAAAAGAAAATTGTGCAGACATTTTCTCATGCATTCGTGTTCACAACTCACAATTATTGCAACTTAGCAGAGCCATTAAAAAATCACATCTCCTTATGTGCCAATGTAAATAATATTCACTTTTCTATAAAGATTTAAGCAGACATACACGTATCATTGACAATACAACATACACTTCTAAACAGCAACAATAACAATTTAATGTTTATATTTACTTTGTCAGTTTGACATAACAGAATGACAACTTCTTAATAATGTTAAGTATCATTTTATTCTCCAAGTCTACACAAAACAAAACAAAACCTAAACATTAACAGATTTTTTTTTATACTTATAAACTCCACAATCAAAAGCCAGCTAGCACATCATACATACAAACATACTTGTATATGCTGCGTGTTTTGCATCATTTAGAAAATAAAACCTAAAAAAAAAAAACCTGAAAAAGAAAACTTAAATGCAACCAAGCGTTAATTGTACCCCAAATAGTTGTTTGTTGCAAAGAGTAGAAAAAAAAAAAGAAGAAATCTAAATTGGAAAGACTAGAATGAAAGAAAAACAGAAATGTACTCACTCGTACAAAGTATCATTGAGTCCAATTCTAGGCTAAAGCATGTATGAATTTGGTCATACATACAACACTAATGGGTTTGAATGACTAAGAGGGAAGGTGTGGTGATGTGAGCGAAATGATGTAGCGAAAATATACTGTATAAACATTTCCTTTTCTGTTGTACGAAATAAAGAAAAGATTTTTTTCCTATTTGTTTAGAAAATATGGGTCATTCCATATATTTTGTATGTATGGGAATATTTGTTGATGGGTCGCAAGCTATTTTATGGGAACTCATTCGAACTATATAAGATTTTCAATTTGCCCTATGTCCTGTAATTCTCTACAACTTTACCGAAATACGAAGAAAGCTCCCCAACTGTTCCGTGTCTGTAACTAAACCAATTTTTCGGTTTTGCTACAGCTTTAAGTCCTTTCTATTAACGTGTTATTAAAGTTCTTACATGTAATTGGTCATTGTAGTGACATTAAAGTAATTGCTTATTTATGATCCGAGGGAGAATAGAACTGACACGTAACTAGTTATGTGACTGATTCTTCGGGGTTAGGGAACGGTTCCAGTTCTAGCACTTCATATGAAAGGAGCCATGCCCTTCTTCGCGGTTAGGGAACAGGTCTAGTTCTACCACTTCATATGCCCTTTAATATGAAAAATTTACTTATTGTAAACACTCTGTTACAGGTCACGGATTAGATGAGAACTAATTGAAAATATTGTTCCACCAAATTTGTTGAAAACTAATTGATAATTGTCAACTTTTATTTATAATAAGGCAATTAGTTCACTCTAACTGACATAAATTTCCTCTGACGTTATTACTGGGGTAAACTAATGATCAATATACAAGGTGGCGCAAAAGTAATCCTCCTATCAGAAAATGCTATAAATTTTGCCGATTATTGGTCAAATAAATAGTCAGCAATATTCCGCCTTCTGGAGCAGTGTAGCGTAACATTGTTTATTAACGTATATTTCGCATGTGTTTACTACACAAATGTCAAAACAGAACTGACATTAGGTCGTAAAGATACAGTATTTTACAATTTTAACCCATTACATGGAAATTTTTGCAGGGCACTTCTTTATGATTGTTTTGCAATTGTTCTAGTAGTTTAGAAATCACATAAGCAGAGTTCACAATTTTGTGCAAATGGTCTTGCATCATTGTATATGCATTGCATTTTAACTTTATACTAACAAATATACAGAAATGCACCATTGCATAAATTTACAATACAAATGCACAATATTGTGAATACCGCTATAGAATTTACTACCATTAGTTTTTCTACCAGTTCCAGAGCAGCCCAAAATGCTAGCAATCCAAATTTTAAAGTTAGTTGCATTTGTAATTGTTTTATTCCCTTCATCAAGCGTTACTGAAAGGCAAAAAAAAACCTAAAGGTAGGTTCACACATGGCAAATATTTACTCAAAAAAGCGTAAGATCAAACAGCAACAAATAAAATAAAACTAAATATTTGTTTTGAATTGTTATAAGTAAAAGGAGTTTTTGAAATAAATAAAAGAATTAAAATATATTTTATTTAGTGGTTACGTCTTTTTCGTCAAATATTTGCCATGTGTGACCCTACCTTAAGTCTTGCAACAACAAAATACGTTATTTACATGTGTCAGCCATAAAATTTGGGAGAGAGTAATTATTTTTACTCTCAGTTGCGCCTCTAGTTATACCCTATGGGTAAGGGTATACAATGTTAAATCTAAATAAAATATCTTATTTTCAAGATCATACTATACATATATAAGTTTCTATATTTTCCATTTGTGACCCCATAAAGTATATATATTCTTGATCGTTATATAGAGCTGAGTCGATATAGCCAAGTCCGTCTGTATGTTGAAATCAACTTTATGAAGACCACAAATAACTTTCATATATGATTCATACATCAATATATACGGTCAATATATACGGTTCGGTTGCGATTTTAATTCGGGAAAATCGGCCCACAAATGGCTGAGATATAAGCAAAAACCCACAACTACCTCCATTTTTATACCCTTCACCTTCGTGAGAAGGGTACATATAAATTTGACATTCCGTTTGTAATTTCCACAATATAATTTTCCGACCCTATAAAGTATATATATTCTGGATCCTTATAGATAGCGGAGTCGATTAAGCCATGTCCGTCTGTCTGTCTGTCCGTCTGTCTGTCTGTCTGTCTGTCTGTCTGTCTGTCTGTCTGTCTGTCTGTCTGTCTGTCTGTCTGTCTGTCTGTCTGTCTGTCTGTCTGTCTGTCTGTCTGTCTGTTGAAATCAATTTTCTGAAGACCCCAGATATCTTCGGGATCCAAATCTTCAATAATTCTGTCAGACATGCTTTCGAGAAGTTTGCTATTTAAAATCAGCAAAATCGGTCCACAAATGGCTGAGACATAAGGAAAAAACCAGGACAACCTCGATTTTTTACCTATTTTTTGACCTATATCTGGATTACTAAGTCATTAATATAGACAATATGGATATCAAATGATAGATATTTCAAAGACCTTTGCACCGATGTATATAAGACCATAGTAAGTTGGACCTACAATGGGTCAAAATCGGGAAAAATTTTGAACCAGATTTTTTTTTCACCAAAAGTTTTTTTCGCTAAATATTAAAAAAAAAAAAAATTTAAATTTAAAAAAAAAAAAAATTTAAAAAAAATTGGTTTTCTTAATTATTTATTACCTTAAAATATTTATTTATTTATTGATTGTTAAAAAGAGTACTTTTAAAAAACAAAAATTTAAATGTGGCATATTTGTTTATAATTGGTCAATTCACAAGGTCTCTTATCAGTCATATTGTCATAATATCCTAATATATCACGACTCGGCGGCTCGCCTTAACCGACTCTTATGCATTCGGCGTTGGTCTCTGCTGATTCATTATGGTCTATTTCTACAGTATGTATGATATTTTGAATACTTTAAAAATAGTACTTTTTTTATTGTACTACAATACTGTTTTTGAAAATGAGATTTTAAAATTGTTCTTGTTTTTATTTTATAAACAGCAATGTTATAAATAGTACTTTTAAAATATCTAAAAAAGTACTTTTCTACTACTATTTAAACAAAATATATTTTTAATGAAAAAAACAAACAAATTTTTATTTTTAATAAATTAAAAAAAAAAAAAATTTAACTAAATACTATATTTAAAAGTTAGTATTTGTTTCAATGAAGAAATATACAATATTTATGAATGTACTACTATTTGAATGTGTTTACAAAAGTATTTTTTCACTGCTTTTTTAAATGGTTTTAAAAATAATTTTTATATTAAAGCCTTTTTTAAATATGGTACTTTTTTACTACAATTTTTAAATACATATTGTTATGATATTTATGATTGACACATATGTGAGAATGTGCGTTTTTACCTAATTTTATAAAGTTTTTATATAAGCATAATGTTTGTATGAAACATTTCCATGATAGGATACTTTTTTAAAAAGTTTTTTTAAAAAAGTACTTTTTTACTACTATTTTCCAAAAAGCTTTTTTTTATGAAAAAAACTTAATTTCTCCATTTTATTTTTACAGATTACATAATTATTTTTTAAATTAAATTTTATTGAAAGTTACTTTCTTACTACTATTTTTTATGGTCAGTTTTGTATGAGATTTATGATATATATCTGCATATCTAATTATGTGTTATAATATTAATTTTTTAGAGGCCATAGAAGAAATTATTAATTTACTACTATTTTTCAGACAAGTTTTACATTTCAAAATTGTTATTTCTTTAAAAAAAATATTCTGTGTCACATTTTTTACATTTGCATGAAATAAAAACGTTTTTAAAAAATTTACTTTTTTACTAAAGCGTTTTTTTAAGAAAAAAATAAAGAATTTTCCCTCAATAACTAATTTTAAATTCTTTGTATGTTAAATTTTTTTCCAATTTGAAAAGGAAATTTCTTTCTACTTAGATCTTTGTTGTTTTTTAATATTACCTTTTCTAGTTTTGATTTAAAAAATTAAATTTTCCCATGGATGCTACCATTTACTTGTACCTAGTTTATTTTCTGCTTGGTTTTTTTCTGTTCGTTTTCTATGCTTAACTTTGACAAAACAATTTGTACTATTTTGTTGTAGATTATTGTATGTGACACAGTAGTTTAGATGTAATTATTTTTCGTTTGCTAAATTATCTATGAAAACCAACAATAACAAATGCAAACAGATATAACGACAATAACAACAACAACACAACTAGAACGAACAACCAAAGGAATGTTGGCAACATCCTCTTGTTTTAGCCAGACATAAACGACTTTAGAAAAGCTGTACAAATGAGAAAGAAGTTAAGTTAAAATTTGTATTAATTCAAGTTTAAATTGTCCTTAATTCTATTTTATAAAAGCCAATGACTTCCTTAGAGGTGTTGATTTTTATTTGTGATATACTTTTTAGTACTCAACTACATAAAGAAGGAAAAATTGTTTAAGATTCACAAATATTTGCTATTTACATTTTGATAACTTTAAAATTTAAAGTTTAAATAAAGACTTTTAATGAAATATTCTTAAAATATTTTAACTATGAGAACTTTACTTCATTTTGATTACAAAGATTCCTCTTAATCTGATATTATCAAGATATATTTGTAGCATACACCTGGCTCAATTGTAACTGACCCTTTTTATTTTGGATTTTATTTCACAAAAAATATTGTAGTATTGTGAAATAAATTCAAAACCAAATGTACGAATACTTAAAATGTCATTCACTATTTGGAAATGTACTCGTAGATGTTTTGTAAATGTTCAGCTTCAGTAATTTTTCTAAATGCAAAAGAAAAAAAACTAGAAAATTTTATGAAAATTGTGAAACAACAGTGAAGGGGTTTTAAACCAGCAACATGTTTCTTTAAATTTCAGTTCAAAACTTAATTACTTTTATTTAGTTGTTTGTTGTTTTATTTTAAAGTTACTTTTCATAAAACTGCTGATGACTCTCCGCACTCAGGCTATGCAAATTTTAGTTGCCACTGTTTTGTTAAACTCGAGGAGACAGTACAGTGTGTATAGTATGTTGCATGTAGTAAGTATGTTCCTACTTTTGCCATCATTGCAATTTAAATTGTTTTATGAATGTATAATAAAACAAAAATAAGAAAAAAAAAAAAAAAAAACAATTGTTTATTTTTAAGTGTATTTAAGGAGCGGTAGCAATTATTTTTAAAAATTTGCATTGCAAATCTAAAGTAGATTTATTAATTGAGATATTAAGACTTCATTAAGGCAACCAACCAACAGCAAATAAATACAAAATGTAATTTTTGAAGAGGGGTTTTGTTTTGGCTTATAATTTTATGTTATGTTGCAAAAAATTTAATAATTATGTTAAACAATTTTATTGTAATTTGCGACTATAAATTTGAGAATAGAAATTTCAAATTATACACTTGTATATAGACGATCCTTTGCCTGTGAGGGCACCTGAGCCAGTTACAGTCATTAAACTAAATTTTAAAGAGTTTTCTTTTATAAATGCTTCAAAAATATTCCAAGTTATTGTTGACTGTATGTAATTTCAGCGGGGGCTCATGCGCCACTCTTCTTATTTATGATATTTTGAATATTTTTTAGACTTAATGAATTTAGTAACCATCTTGGCCAAAATACCCCAATATTATCTCAATAACAAATTTTTATACCATTCACCTTCGTGAGAAGGGTATACATATTCTGGATCCTTAGAGATATAGTGGAGTCGATTAAGCCATGTCCGTCTGTCTGTCTGTTTAAGTCATTTTTCTGAAGACCCCAGATATCTTCGGAATCCAAATCTTCAATAATTCTGTCAGACATGCTTTCGAGAAGTTTCCTATTTAAAATCAGCAAAATCTGTCCATAAATAACGGAGATATGAGCAAAAATCCGATATAACCTCTGAAAATTTCATAAAAAAAGACAATTTATTGCAATTTATTGGACAAAAAAGCAACAAAACGTATGTTTGGATGTGTGTTGGTTTCATTGCTTTTTTGTTTTTATAGTATAAAATGTATACCCTTCACCATGAGTGGCAAGGTTATATACATATAAAGAGAGAGTTGTTTATAATGAGTTCTCATATGCGCAACTCTATCATACGTAAACACCACACACACCCAACACCAACATTCTACAATGTGGATTGAGATGAAATGAATAAGAATTATAAATCAAACACACACACGCATAATTTGTATGTATGTTTCGTTTATTTTCACTTTTGTTGTTGTTTGCTGTTATTTTTTCAACATACAATTGTGCAAAATAATTGTTGTGTTTATTTGGTTAGTTATCAGTGAGCACTCAACGTGTGAATATGATTATCGCATGTTTTGTAATTGCATCTGATATGATATTATCATGTTTTCTTGTTGTTGTTGCTATATGAAGAGTTTAGCATGGGTAAAGGCAATGTACGTAAATATGTATACTTTGGTGAAGGGTATATAAGATTCGTCACAACCGAATTTAGCTCTGTTACTTGTTTTTTCCAGGAAGTTTAACTCCAGTCAGCAGATTTCGGGAATTTCTGCACAATTGAAGCATACAATTGTTGCCAATCGAATAGACTATAATTAGGGGTCCAAATACAATATAGACTAATTATCTATCCGAATAGCATATTTTGCTGTAAAGTGGCATCGATTTGTTAGGGCATATTTTTGCATATTTTATTAATAATGCATATCTTCAAAATGCATATTTATGTGCATATTATTCAAGTTTTTAATATTTTTTGTCGTCAATGGGCAACATATTGTCTGGACAAAAAGAATTTGTTATAGAAATAGCATTAAATGTTATCGACTAACTTCTTTCGAATTTGAGAAACTGAAAATTATCATTTCAATATATTTTGCTTCAAAAAAGTTTAGATTTTTTTTTTTTTTTTAAACAAAAATTCATTAAATGTATCGAAAGCATTCATATTTGTTTTGATTTCAATTTCGATTTATAAGAGATTTCGTTATCGAAACTTCACATACACAGTTATCGCTCCTGACAGTAATTTTCACAGCAGTTCTAGAAGACTGATCTGAACTAGTGATTTTACTTTTCATTTAGGGTTACAACTAGTTACGTGACTAGTTATTTTAACGCATGCATGTCCTTATCAGTTTTAAATTCACAGCTGACTACAGACTTATCTAGTACTATGGGAGTCAGTAGTCACAGGACTTGTCCTGAATGGCTATTGTGAGGTCACTTTTGTGAACACGAAACGCGGGTAGAAGATCGTTGACATATTTCTGGCCACCAATTGTATCTTACTAGGTGTTAGTACCGAAACAAGAAGGCCATTAAAAGTAGCAGATATCAATTGGCTCAGTGCTCAGGAAACGTATTGGAGTGATGGCATTCGTAATATACTGATCGTTGGGCTTGGTTCTCGGCAGAGGTTTATTTTGTGTGGAGTCAGAAACACACACTTTGACGTTTATCGGGCGGGAGCTTTTGAAGTCAGATATTGACAAGCTAGCTATAATGGCAGGGATTAGATAGCCCCAGCTCTCGAGCAATGGGTTTGATCTGTGCAGTCAATATACGAAAAGTTGCCAATTGTGTGTTCCTTGGCAGTGATTCTATCCAGTGTTAGAGCACCTTGAGGTAAGGCCTTAGGGGCGGGTAACCACGTTAATCCTAGACACATACCCTTATGGTTAAAGGTATACAAAATTGCAGGAATTCCCGGAAATGAACGAACTTATAGTGTACCCAGTGGATAAAGTAGTTTAATCTTATTAAAAATTAATGATTTAAACCAGTCCAGAGAATATGGAACTTGGATTATAATAATGTGTTATGTATCTTATTTCTCTGCTGTAATCTGTCCAGTATTTTTTGTTCCTTTTTTTGATAACTTTTAAGAACTTCGTTGTTTCCTAGAATTTTGAACGGTTTGCTACGCATTTTTGTTCTTTATGACAAGAGCTACAACTTTGCCCCAGAGAGTAAATCAAAATTCTGAACGGTTTGCAAGATATGAGCCTGAGAAAATTATCACTTTTTTGCAAAAATGACACCGATGCCCCAAATCTTTGGGGGCCTATAAAAGAAAGTGCATGACTTGGGGCAATATTTTTTTTTTTTGTTGGTTTTTAATCACGTAGTGGTGTCCGTATATGGTTATATTTTTTCATATTGCACTGTGTAATATTAAATTTCCAATTTTATTTTTCAACTAATAAAATATTAAAAAAAGAACTATAAATATTCTTTCCATCAAGACATTTCAATATAATTTCCAAAGAACTATTTAAGTGCACCAATTGCACTATAATAGTTTTATATACTTACTTTACCAAGTATTGAAGATGATTTTTTCTTAGAAAAAAGTTAAGCAGTAAATAGTTTAAAGTTTTATGTCTGTCTCTTGCAGCATTGGAGAGAGCAGTGTCTGGATTATTTTGCAAAAATATGCTAAATATGTTTTCCTTAAAGTTTTTCTTGCTCTAACATACACATACACACACACTCCCATAAACTTTGAGTTACTGCTAAGTTTTCCAGCATTTTGATTTATTTTAACACGATGTTGTATCTTAAACTATTTGTACTATTTTTTGCTATTCGCCTGTTTTTCTTTATTTTTTATAGATTTTTTTTCTACCTTTTACTGCTAACTCATACACATGAGTAAGATTTTTTTAGGATTGCAAAAAAAAGTTATTTGATACTTTATAAGATTTAAAGTTAGCTTTGTTGCAGCAACCAGAGCCGGTCAGAGAAATTGTCTTAAAGATGTATAAACAATATCATGGGAAATATACGGACAATTTGTTAAACTATAAAATTATGTAGAGATAAGTACTTGTCATCATTTGCAATCAATAAATATGAATATTTACATATACTTATGTGAGTAATTTATTGTTGAGATGGTAGAGATAATAAATAATTGCAATTTATTATGGGGATTTTGAAGAATAAATGTGTAAAGGATGCCAGCTGGTTTATTTCTTTTTATTATGTTATTTATTAATCCGAATTCTACTTATACTATTTCATTTTAATGAATATTGACTTATAATTCACTAAACGATTTAGTTTGTTATATTTCTGCGAGTATTAGAATGGTCCATATTATGGTGGACCATAAAACACGTTTACAAAAATCATAATAAAAGACAATAATTTCGAGTATTTTTTATTTTAAATAAAACATTTTAATCTGAATTGGATGATGGACGCTTTATTATGACCCGAAAGAACAATCTCTGGTATTTACTATAATTTCATTTAAATGACGGCCGCAACTACGCTGTAAGTAATTCATTCAAAAGGTCCAATTTAATCGCTCTTTATAGTATTGCTACTGACATAACATCACACGATTTAGGTGGTCCGGATCGCGAAATTAGTTTCTCACCAAAATGATTTCTCAATAAAGCAATTGTTGCTCGTACTGCACGAAAAGCCTTTCTCACAGAACGCTGATTTTTATAATACAGCTGAATAATTTGGAGACGTTGTTGTGGTGTGAGTCTTCTAATGAATTGTCAAACAACAGTTAGCATTTTACTCATTATTTTAACAAGATGATGTCAATGATTGAAGTTTTACAGCCTAGAATCTTGTTGGTGCCATGACCAACTTTTTCTTTCATCTTTATCCCCTCAACTATCATATTGTAACAAATTTGCAATAGCGATTTGAATTTAACGATCTGTAACGACTGCCTGCAGCATATATCATGTTCATAAACACGTCCATCAGTAGAAGCTTCTACTTATCAACAATGTTGATAGCATGCGGTTATTAGCATTGTTTATAAGTATGGCAACACTAAATGTTTAAGCTGCTAATATTAGCATCAAAAGCTCTAGAACTCGAACATACTACATAGTTTGTCCGTTAAGAGCATTGTAGAAGATTCCCGAAAGATGGCGTGTGTATAAGTAGTGGCAGAGGTTGCAGTAGTGAGTTGAGTTGATCATAGGCGCTGTTAGAGTTAACATCAACTGTCTTGTACATTTAAGTTTGTACATTATAAAGTGTGTGTGCATTTCTGCGAATTGATAAACTTGTATACAGACACTGGGTGACTATTTGAACTGTTGTTGTTGTACCTTTTAAATAAATAAAGAGTTACAAATTTTAAACTACTAAAACTGCCTTTTATTTGCAATCAAAAGTATCCGGTTTATTTAAAGGAAATAAACCAACGTTTTAAAAAGGTTAAAACGTAACAATGTTCTGAAAAAATATATTAAAACTTAATTGTTAGCTATCTACATTAATAAGGTATGCGTAGAAGTGGTTCATATTTTAAGAGTTTGAACTTTTTTTCTTCCGAATTGGTTCTTTCTTCGGAGGAAAAATAGGGGGCTAGAAGTGCCGGAAACCCCGACTAAAGATATTTTGCGATATCTTGTGGCATTCAATAATCTTTTAACTATTATCCAATATCTTTCTTTGGCTTAAATTCCAAATAGTTTGCAGATTGTGATACCTTTTGTATTTTTGTTCTTATATCATTCAATAGATCTCTGGTTATAAGTTTCAAGCCAGGCCAGAAGTTATTTTGATGTCTTATAAAAGTCATATAAAACTTTTATTTTAATATTTAATTGTATCTCATGAACATAAAGTCTATGAGACTTAAAGGCTGAGAAAAATCAGCCAATTCATACATTTCGTCGTCCTTTATGTAGCGGGAGTATTATATGAAACCAGTTTCCATTTTCTGTTTTTGGTCTCAAAATTCTTGGTAGTGTTTCTATCAGGAACATTTTGGGCGTTGTATATTAGTCCTGCACGCAGCTAAAAAAAAATAAAGTTGTGCATGTTTACTGTAACCATTTCAACGTTTTTAACAATATTATAGTCACAGTAGCTATTTTTATGATTGTGGTAACTATAATATGGTTAATTTACGAGTCACGTGATTGTATCAATCATATATATGGTTACAGTTAACAAGTATATGTTTCTGACAGCCATTTTTATGATGAATAATTTTATCATAATATGTTGTTCTCAGATTATGATATCCATAAGCTGAGAGCAACATAATATGGTTAGTCCTTCTTCATATAAATGGTTGTCACAAACATATACTCATTTACTATAACCATATATATGGTTGATACAATCATGTGAATCGTAAATTAACCATGTTATAGTTACTACAATCACATAAATAGTTACTGTGACTATAATAAAGGTAGTCATAGATAAGGACTACTCGGGCATTGAGATCTTTTTTCGATCGTTCTATTTAAACATGAAAGATTCTATTGCCTCAAGGCTTAACATGAAAAATATGCATCAATGAATCGCTTTTTTGCTATTCATACGCACTTCTGAAATTATAAATATAAGTGAGTAGTCATCATTGAAATTAAACTACTCTGACGTACTCATACTCACAATAACATTGATTTATAAGTATGAATCCGAAGACGACATCATACTCATACGAACTCAAATCTGTTTGATTCATAAATAACCTCAGCCTGACTTATAATTATAGGAAAATACTCATGATACTTACTAGTGATTCAACTCATTCGCCTCATGCATTTTTTTTGTGTATAATTGGACAGAATTCGACAACACACAACCTCATAATGAGCATTTTAGTGTTCGTATTTGAATCATACTTATTTTGCATAGTTAAGTAGAGTCGAAATCAACAACGTCATAAATATTGTCACGAGTGGATATGAGTCTCTACAACATTGTAATAAATATGAATGCGTATAAGTACTAGACATTTTGTGTCAAAATTCAACTCTACTCACTTTCTCACTACTCATTGTTGATCTCTGATATGTATTAATAGAAAATTATGAACTGAAACAAAAAAAATATAGTTTTAAAATGCCTCTTTCTATTATAATATAATTTTAGAGAAACAAAACATCAACATTTTTTACAAGTTTAAGAAATTATAAAAAACTGCATTAATAATATGAAAATGTTTAAGTAAATATTTAATTTTTCTTTCCATGAACAAAAAGTTGTTATTTAAATTAAAAACATTTTAAAATATTTTTTGTATGCCAATAAAAGCAAAAATGCAAATTATACAAATCATTTGATTCGGTAAAGTAATTGGTTAAAATTGATTTTTAGTACTGATTACAAACATGCATTTGCATGATAATCTCAGCTATTCATAAGCAATCCTTAAGTTTAGTATAAGTTCGTCATTCCGTTTGTAATTTCTTCATTTTTCATTTGTGACCTCACAAAGTATATATATTCTGGATCGTTATATATAGCGAAGTCGATATAGCCATGTCTGTGTGTCCGCCTGTATGTTGAAATCAACTTTCCGTAGCCCCCAAATAACTTACAAACATAATTGATAAATCAATATATCGGGAATTCTTCCGGCTCGGTCGCTATTTAAAATCGAGAAAGTCGGCCCACAAATGGCTGAGATATAAGGAAATAACCAAGACAACCTCGATTTTTGGCCTATATTTGATCTATATGGATTACTTAGTCTTTAATATAGACAATATGGATATCTAATGATAGATATTTCAAAGTCCATTGCAACGATTTATATAAGGCTATAGTAATTTGGACCTACAATGGGTCAAAATCGGGAAAATTTTTTTTCACCACAAAAAATTTTTCTTTATAATTTTTTTTCACTAATTAAACAAAAAATTTTAAAAAATTAAAAAACAAAATTTTTTTTTTAAATTTTGAAAAATTAAAAATTTTTATTTAAAAGTATAATTTGGTGAAGGGTATATAAGATTCGGCACAGCTGAATAAAGCTCTGTTTAGAATAGCAACTAAATTTGTGGTAAACATTTCAATATTTTTTTTAGTAATTTTGTACTTTCATCCAAAATTGTTTCGATTTAGCCTTGTGAAATAAGTAAATTTACTTTGACAGTTACTTTATTTCCTTTTTATTCTATTATTGGTAAACTAAATTTTCAAACCAATAAAGATTTTAATCAGTCCTTTGTAACTACAGCCTTTAGCAATGTATATGTATTTTAAAAATACAAAATACTTTTATTCTAATAGTTGCTAATATTAAAACTATTTTTAACAACATTTTCTGTTTTATTTAGATATGCATGACAACTGTCAATAAATGTCAAATATAAACTATAACGACAACAAAATTTCTTAAAACATTTTTATACTTACATACGTCAGCAGACAATTTACATAGTAATAACAGGCATTTTCAATTATATGAACTATAAATATAAAACAAAAAAATTTCGAAATAAAAATTATTCTGCATAAAAATAAAAATTAAAACACAAGCAATTACATATTTGCATAAAAATGTTCAATAAACAAATGAATATTTATTAATTTGTTTAAAACAAAACAAAAAAAATAAAACATATACAATTGTTAAATTTAACAATACAACTCAATGAGCAACACAAATGCAACAGCAAAACTAACAAAAGAACAAAAACTGTAAGACATGACTTTAAGGAAACACAAAACAAACTTTTTTCCACATGAATGGTGGTAAAGACCCACCAAATATATACAAATATGAGTTCCAAACAACTCCCATATAAAATTAAGAGAAAAACATTTTAATGAATTTATTTTTGCACGGTTTGATAGAGACAAATAATGATTGCGTGCGCGTATGTTGTACACGATCTTTACGATTATTTTGTTGCCGATGTTGCTATTGTTTTATTGTACATCGACAAAATCTGTCTGTTTGTCTCTCTATCCTAAACGTGTATTTTTTTTGCTTTGTTGTATCTGTACAATTGCTTTGTTTTAAATAATTTTCAAAGAGCTAAAAACAGTCCCAGTATTTGGTTTTATTTGTTTGTGAACAAAGCATGCGCGACCTACTGCACTCCAATATTTAATAGGATTTTTTGTTCACATTTCATTTTGTTTTGCCAAGAACTCTAAACTTAAGAAACAATAAAAACACGCAAAAAAAGCTGTCGGTTTTCGAATGCATAAACACACATTTGGAACAATTTTTAAGGCGTTATATGCACGACAGTTTTTTGTGTGTGTTTTAGGTTTTATTTCGCGAAGGTTAAACCAGGTCAATTGGAAATTCGTTTAGAGTATGAAATTGTACCAAGGAAATACATGGAAAGAAAAATTAACTATAAAACGTAATCAATATGTTTAATCGCGAATTATTGCAACACTAAGTGGACACTATAGCTTAGTGGCAACGGTCTCAGAGAATTGTATCATCGCCTGCAATATACCCAAAATTCTAGATAAAGTGATTGCTCTCATGGCTCCCATTAGATCTGAAGATGATATACTGTTTAGGAAAGTAGAGAAATCAACTACAGGGATGCTAATTTCTAACTTTTAAAATCTTACCATATGTAACTCTGGTACTAGACAGATATTTATCGGAAAATGTTAATGGGTGGGAGAAGGTGCTAGACATTGCACTTCTAAATGACAAATCTAAGTTATAAATCGATAAATGCAGAGTATTGGTTAAGAGTTCTTGTTCCATAATTGCATACTCCTCGAAGAAGGACCAAATTATAAGCCAAGAGTAAGTAAGTTCAAAGAATTTGAGAAACGTTATCTAAGGATAACACCAGCTCTCCAAGACATCGTTGCTTGATAATATCGGGTAATCTTGGCAATGTCAAAGCTGTTCAAATATCCTGTCTTCATGTGGAATTTGGAACCCACCAAACTATGTAAAGAAACACATATGCACTAAAATATATTGCCTATAATAGGAAGGTTTAGCAACCTTACCGCTACAATTGACTACAAGAAAGTCATCAAAATTGCGAAAAGAATTTTTTGACGTGATTTCCAGGAATCTATTGAGAATGCCAAGAAATCTGCAGGACTTGTTAAGGTTCCAACCAAACAGCACCTCAATTCAATCTATGTCATAAGGATGGATAACTCCTACTCCTAATCTTTAACGGAATCTCTGGATATTTTATTCAATATCCATTTCCACGGCTGCATGGACGAGGCTGACGGTAGCAGAATTTCAGGTAGCCGATTTAGAATAGTAAATACTCCACAGATCTTAGCAAGGTTCTGCACAAGCGGCAGTTCAATCATTTTTATAAGGATACTATATGGTATATATTCATCAACAAAATCTCTGGACATACCACTCAATACTTGGCACTACAGTGAATCACATTACGAATCAATGAAAACAAAATCTTCTATGATAGAATTTTATGGGCGATTGATAGTTTTCTCGTTTTAAACCATCGGAACTTGATGACATTTGGCCACTGGTGTTTGCAAAGTCCAAAGGCATCCATTACCCATCCTGGCTTTGTAGAATATATATAACCGGCTTCTCTCTCAACTACGTTTCGTTTGGTTGGAAATTGATAAAGATTTTGTCCATTCAAAATAATGACAAAAGAAGATACGAGTATGCGTAAGACTTTACCAATAAATTGATCATATTTCTTACAGAAAACCTTGCAAGGATAATGCTAATGCTGGAGAACTCCTCTAGACCCCTGATATTTCATAGCGATTGATGATCCTAAGAATGGCAAAAGAAGTCACGAGAATATGAAAGAATTTTCCTATAAATCTATCATGTTTCTTGTTGATGATAAGGCAAACGTTGTAAAGCGGATCATGAACTCGATTTCAACATGATCACCTGCCTTCCTAAAGGGTCTTTCAATGGAGATTGCTGAAACTGTAAGTACCGTTGAGAAATCACAAATATGGATAGTGATCATGTTAAAATCGAGAGTTATTTTGGCAAGAAACATCGAAAAGTCAAATCAGTTAGAACGTGGAAGATAAGGCAAAAGCTGGAAACCGACTCATGAACTGTCAACATGCCTACCTAAAGGGTCGATCAATGGAGATTGCTGAAACTGTAAGGACCAAATGAGAAATCACTTTAACTATAAACTTGATTTAAATGAAAGCTTTCCTAGCAGGATCATGTTGAAATCGAGAGTTATCTTGGCAAGAAACATCGAAAAGTCAAATCAAGCAGAACGTGGAATATCATCATTATTGTTGAAGATAAGGCAAAAGCTTGAAAACGACTCATGAACTGTCAAAATGCCTACCTAAAGGGTCGATCAATGGAGATCGAAACTGTAAGGATCATTGATAAATCACTTGAACCTTAAACTTGATTTAAAATAAAGCTTTCCTAGCAGCTGGATAGTGATCATGTTGAAATCGAGAGTTATCTCAGCAAGAAACATCGAAAAGTCAAATCAAGTTGAACGTGGAACACCACGTGAGGTGATTTCGCCTCTGCCTTGTCTGATCGATGTTAATTCGATTCGTGTTCAATCGAACTGGAAGGAAATAAATGATATTGCTAATGCGGACGATGTGGATTAAAGGAACAGGAATGAAATATGTTGTTGATCAATAGCAAAGATCTGTTTATTTCAGGATTCTACGCGAAAAAACATTCATGCGGTCACTGACATCTTTGATGCAGCACTTATATTACTTAAATGTTATACTTCGTCTTCTGTCGTATAATCATGCTTTCTAGCTTGTCATAGAAGGATCTGCTTTATATGTATCAGATACAGTATCTATCGCACATTCGCTTGGGGCTATTTAAAGCGAAATCTTCAAACACTCTCTTCAAAAGAATGACAAAATCCTAAGTTGCTCTTGAAAATGTATCCGAATGACATTTAAAGCTCCATATTTCTCACTGATCCATCGGTTGGATCAAAGTCATCCAATTTGGTGGGAAAAATTTCACAATAACGTTTTCAGCATTGAAAGCCTGCACGTCTGTATGTTGTCCAATGGCAGAATGATTTTACTATCATCTATTAGACCGATTTTCTTAAAGTTCTCAGTCACTTCTGGTACTAAGTTATTGTTAAACCATTCTCATTAACATTTTTTAAAGCATCTCCTTTTTTAAAGTATCTCCTTTGAGACCTTGTGTCATTCTATGAAATTTTCATTATGGCAAGCCAAACTTCTCTCAAATAAAGACTTTCCATTCTCCATTATCTCATTGGATATTTTTTTGCATTGATTTGAATTCATTTAATTTTTCCTCAAAAATTGTGGCAGCTTATCAGCTGAGTATTTTTCTCCTGCAGCATTAAGTTTGTGAATAAAATGTCGTTTTTTTTCTTAAATTTTTAGTGGAATATTTTAGACTTTCCCTCACTGTTAAACCAGAAATTGGAGTTCCTTTAAATCGTTCCTTCCACAACCATTCTTAAACAGCAGTTTTTAAACTTCTTCGGTTTCCGAAGTCTATAACAGAATCACTTTGATTTTTATAATGTCTGTCTGACTGTTGAAATCAATTTTCTGAAGGCCCCAGATATCTTCGGGATCCAAATCTTCAATAATTCTGTCAGACATGCTTTAGAGAAGTTTCCTATTTAAAATCAGCAAAATCCGTCCATTAATAACGGAGATAAGAGCAAAAATCCGAGACAACCTCTATTTTTGTTGCCTATTTCTGATTTATATTTCGATTACTACGTCATAAATATAGACAATATGGATATCTAATGATAGATATTTCAAAGTCCATTGCAACGATGTATATAAGGCTATACAAAGTTGGACCTACAATGGGTCAAAATCGGGAAACATATTTTTTAACCCGAATTTTTTTAACAAAAAAATCTTTTTTCACTAATAAATTAAAAAAAAAAAAATTTTTAAAAAAATTGGAAAAAACTTTTAAAAAAATATTTGGAAAAAAATTTTTTTTAAAAAAATAAGAATTTTTTAAATTTTATCTTAAATTATAATTTGGTGAAGGGTATGTATATAAGATTCGGCACAGCCGAATATAGCTCTCTTACTTGTTCTTAATAAGATAATTTTTTGCAGAAACTTGAAGAATTAACATTAGTAAATAGCTACCGAGCGAAGCTACTAGTTTTAAATAAAAATTATTGTTTCTTAATTGGACCAGTATTCGTTCTTTAGTTTTTTTCCAAGTGTATCCTACTGCTGTACAGAATCAAACATGCAACTTAACAACAAGGGTGAAAGCCTACCATATTAAAATATTCCATTTTTTTCATACAGCCATTGTCCAATTAGTCATTGTTTTTGTTTTGGAAACCCTCCAAAAAACACTAAAATTAAAATATTGACAAAAAAAAACTCCACGAATTTGTAATGCCCAGAAGAGGAGGCAATATAAGGTGTATAATCGTAAAAAAACATAAAAATATTCACAAAAATAACAAAAAAAAACTAAAATAAAAACCCACAAGAATTTGTTCAACATAGTCATGTCTTTATAAACGAAACTGACTCACAGCGGGTGTTTAAACTCTAAAAAGGTGTTTTATTTTTGTTAAACCACAAAAATAATAAAAAATACATAAAAAACTAAGGAAGGATTCACTGGTCCGTAGAGGACTACATTAAATGCAAAAAAAAAAATAAAAAAACAAACTTTAAACTCTCACAACACTTTAGTATTTCAAATTTGGAAGATCATTTTCATATGTGGCCAAGTATATCGAAAGCAGTAAAAAATTAACATAATCACATGCGTTGTTTCGTTTTATAACTTGCAACTTGTTAAAATACATTTTTTTTTTTGCAAAAACGAACGTATGTATATTTTTTTTTTTTGGTGCATAAAGAGGCCTTCTGTTATTTTACTGTCTATTGGTGTAAACAAACCATCAACAATTTTTGTTGTCAGTTGTTTTGTTATTGCCATTTTATATTTTGATGGTCTGCCGAAATGATGTTTAAAGGATTGTGTTGACATATGGCAGCTGTTTCTCAAAGCGAAGCCTAAATTTTATACAATACATAACAACAACATGTGTGCCTGGCGAAGTTTTTTTTTGCCCCAATCTTTTGTTAAAAAACAAACTTTGACAGTTGAAAAATTTTAATTTTATTCCCTGCCCCACACTCGTTTTTTTTTCCCGCCAAAAATGTCAGTCAAATTTGAAATTGTCTGTAAAGCAAGAAAACCATACCAAGTAAATATATTATTTCAACATGTGAATTTAAAATCCTCGAAATATTGTATGTATGTGTCTAAAACATGTCTTTGAAATTGTTAAAATTGTTTGTTACTCTTGTGTTTACTTTTGAAAAGAGAAAACACAAAACAAAAAATAAAATACAATACAATTGATGCGTCTTAAGAGGAAAATGACAAATTGTCCGTCATTGACATTGAGATTAATTTTGTGTAGACAATGAAGACGTTGATTGATATCAAGTTGCATAATAATGTTTGGTTGCAAAACTTTTAGCAAACTTGCGACAAAGTTGCCAACATTGTACACAAAAGGGGGCATGATGTGGATGTTGATGCTGTTGTTGAAGATGATGTGGTTTTGATGCATTTGCTGTTTACCATTGAAAAGGTTTTACAACAGCTGCAGCGGCTTTGAACTCCTGCCACTCACTCATTTGTTGATTTTGCTTAATGATGCATAGAAAACGATCCAATTAAATATCGTAGTTAAATAGATGGTTTGTTAGGATTATAAATAATTTAAGTCTTTAAAAGAAATTACACAAACATAGAGGTAAGCCAAACATTATAAAGAATTATTTGGCGTTTATAAAAGAATATTTGAGAAATTTTGGCCTTTCCTGTGAGAATTTGTGTTAATGATTTAAACTTACTAAACCCGTGACTTGTTAAAATGTCCATATCACTGTCCAAATATCACAAGGATTAGACAATTAATCATTTAATTTTAGGTAAATTTGGTAAAGAACTTTTACCAAATTTTTGTAATTTTTAGAATAATAACCAAAATAGGGCACAGAGTTTCTAAAATATGTTGATTAACATCGTCCTACTTCAACGCCTGGTTCCTTTCTTATAAAGTGTTTGAACTAGAACCGTGCTGGTTAGCTCAAATGGAGCTCCAAAGTATAATAAGCTTTTATTGTTGAACTACATATATTTTAAGAGTAATGAAAGTTTATCAAGCTTAATCATCCTAAGAAATGGATTAAATTCTTGCCTTGATGTCTTTGTTAATCATCAAAATTGTCGCATTTGTAATTCAAGGAACCCACAGAATGAATGTTTCAAAATAAATGTCAACGTTTGGTTCGGATTTTGGGCTGGTGGCATCACTGAAACATAATTTTCCGAAAATAAAGCTGGTAAAACCGTAGCTGTTTCCGGTGCTACAACTCATATATCTTGCGAAACATTACAATTACTCCATGAGGCATTTCCTGGTCGGGTGCTCTCTCGTTTCGGTGATCAGAATTGACTTTCCAGCTCGTTTGATTTAACACCATGAGATTTCTTAGTTTTCTAGGATTATTTTATCGAAGGTTTGTGGCGACACGACCGCAGCCCCTCGTGCATTAAAGGAGAAAATTTAACGCTGCGTCAACGAAATTGAGCGTCATTTATGCAAAATGTTCATTGAAATTTTAAAATTTTTAATCTAAAGAGAAAAAAGAGCTATGTTTCGAAATTAATCCAATTAGTTAATAAAGTTTGAAACCTTAATACTCACCGGAGAAACTCCAAAAAAAAATAATTTTGATGCACAAACTCATGAGTGTTGTATTCCATATTCAGTGGTAAGAAGATCATATGTAGTTAAGTTTAAAAACCCTTTTTGATTCTGTGAACACTAGAAAAACATTTTCTTGGTCTGATGCCCAGAACATGAAGATTTTTTGATTCCTTATAATGTAACTATACCAAATGATACATAACAATATGACCGATCAATCGGCCTCATTCGAAGGTCGAAACTAGATCCTTGTTAATCGTATAATACATGTTTCATGGTTACATTCTTCTATATATTTCATCTGCAATAAAATAAGTGCGGGCAGGAAATGTTGATATTACCTGCATAAGATATCTTAAACTCTTTGAAATCTAACAACATAAAAAGTGCGACTGGGATAATTCCTTAACCTGTCATTTACCCCTATTAGGACATTGCAATGTTTAAGTGACAGGTTTTAAGGCTAGAACCGGTCCCTAACCCGAGGAACCAAACATGGGACCAGTTTTATTAAAACCTTCTGAACTTTTTATAATATTTTCAAGTGTCACCAATACAAAATTATGCAGGTTGTCAATATCACCGAAATTCTCTAGTACTGCTGACAAGCTGATGGTATTGTCCTGCTGACATTTTACAACAAGTGATATTATCTTAATTGAATTGCTTATATCTAATATTTTATATAATTGGTCAATTTAAAAGGTCTCTTATCATGTCATATTGTCATAATGTCCTAATATTTCACAATAGTTTTTATTACTTTTCAAACAAAAAATGTCCTAAAATAATACTACTTTATATGCTATATTTATTGTGTTATCGTAACGAACCTGCAGAGACCAACGCCGAATGCCTAAGAGTCGGTTAAGCCGAGCCGCCGAGTAGTGATATATTAGGACATTATGACAATATCACAAAGTATACAGAGGTGTCAAATTTGACGTTTCAAAAACTTAAAATCAGATGAAAGGGCAGTTCTCTTAAAAAAAGATAGCAAATATTTTGTACTACAATATCAGTGATGTGTTAAAGCAAAACGCTATATACACCGCGAATATGGTAGACAAGGTAATGTAATCAAAACAAACAAATAACCAAAACAAAACAATGAAAAAGGCAGTTTATAAAGAAAGAGACGAATAGAAAACGAGATTATTTTCTGTCTCGTGACGCCTCTGTATACTCTGTGACAATATGACTGATAAGAGACCTTGTGAATTGACCAAATATTTCTTATGTACATTCTTATTAATAAATTATTTATTTTTCTTCTATTGCAGGTAAATCATTCATTTTGTTTAAATTTGGCTTCATGTGAGTAAAATTTGAATTTGTTAAAAATAATTATACAGAGTTTGACATAAGAAATTTTTAATAAGAAATTTTTAATCGAACAACATTAAAAAAAAAATTATCAATACAAACTAGTTCATATTTTAGTGTTCATGATAAGTTAATTTTAGTAGCTGTAAAATGAAGTCCATATAAATTTATACCCAAAATAAAAATGAAAGGTTATTGAACAATTTTTTGTTTCTTCCATAAAATTTTGCGCTTTTTATGCGCATTTTTTAAATAGTATTTTAAGTGATGTTATAGACATCATAATGGACATTGAAGATATGTTTGGTATTAAATTAAAGGCATTTAAAGAACCTGTCCAATAGTAAAACATCAAAAAATTCATTCTTTCATTAGATTCCCAATTCATCACTAATAATAAAGGAAGGACTACCAAAAACAAGTATATTGAGGGACTATAATAAAATCCTTTCTATCTTAGATTATCTTGAAAATGAGGTTTTGATGGCAAACTATTCATCAAACAGGCTCAGATCTGTAGTATAAATTTCAAATAAGAAAAATATATTTTTTGCAATTTTATTGCCCTTTTTGTAGTTTCTCTATCTTAAAAAACTTTAATTTATGTATGCAAAACCCTCTATGTTTTTGAATAATTACTTTTTATTTCAATTATTTTGTATAATTTTCACTTGCAAAATATGTTTCCTTAATAATTTAGACAAGCTAATCACGCCATTCAATGTTTATATATATAAATATATGCTTGAATCGGAATAAATACCGTATAAACATCATATTAAGTACGATCCTAAGGTATCATAACCAAGGTCATTAAGATCTTCCAAATTGTAGCGTTAAGTATAAAACTATTTTGACCTTCCTTTGTATTTAACCATATACAAGTCATATTGAACCGAAACCCTTATATTCTGGTCCATTTTCAATACTTCCTAACAAATGGATTAATTTACAAGATCTGTAGAGCTTAATATCCTCATTATACCATGCTTTCTATTATATTTAGTTTGAACCAGTAAACATTTTTATTATACCCTTCACCTTCGTGAGAAGGGTATATATAAATTTGTCATTCCGTTTGTAATTTCCACAATATAATTTTCCGACCCTATAAAGTATATATATTCTGAATCCTTATAGATAGCGGAGTCGATTTAGACATGTCTGTCTGTTGAAATCAATTTTCTGAAGACCAAATCCACAATAGTTCTGTCAGACATGCTTTCGAGAAGTTTCCTATTTAAAATCAGCAAAATCCGTCCATAAATAACGGAGATATGAGCAAAAATCCGAAACAACCTCTATTATTGGTGTATTTTTTTTATCTATATCTCGATTACTAAGTCATAATGATAGATATTTCAAAGTCCATTGCAACAATGTATATAAGGCTATATACAATGGGTCAAAATCGGAAAAAATATTTTTTAACCCGAATTTTTTTTCACAAAGAACTTTCTTTTGTCATAAATTTTTTTCACTAATAAATTAAAAAAAATAATTTTTTAAAAATTGGAAAAAACTTTTAAAAACAATTTTGAATAAAGAAAATTAAAAAAATTTTTTTTTTAAATTTTATTTTGAAGTAAAATTTGGTGAAGGGTATATAAGATCTCTTACGTGTTTTTACTTAATTAAGCTTAAAACCATTATTTTACAGTACTTAGGGCCATTATTACAACTTGCCTTTATGTTCCCAATAGTAAAAGTTAACTTTAAAGTAACCTTTTTCTATTACTTAAAGTTACCTTTTACTATTACGAACTTAAAGGGCAAGTTGTAATAATGTTAATAATTTATAATACACATTGTTACGTTTTTACCTCTTAAAAACGGTGGTTTATTTCCTTTAATTGCAAATAAAAGCGATCAGTAGTTTAAAAATTGTAACAACTCTTTATATATTTAAATTTACACAACAATTTAAATACTTAGTCATATAATACACAAACTTTATAATTTACCAGAACTCTAACAGCGCCTACGATATACTGACTTTTCAGCAACCCGCTGTCACTTTATGCACAGTGCCATCTTCTAGCAGCTTCGTGAATTATCTAACAGAAAAATAGCAGAATGTTCTATTTCCACAATGATCAACCAGGGCTTATAGCAGTTTTAATGTTAATGTTAGCAGCTTTGACAGTTAATGTTTTCATACTTATATACAATGTTAATAACTCAACTTGTTGATTAGTAGAAGTTTCTACAGATATAAATGTTTATAAACATAATGAATGTTGCAAGCAGCCGTTGCAGACCATTAAATTCGAATTGATAATGTAATTTCGTAACGATATGTATATCTGCACTATGCTGGAATTGACAGAAAGTCTTAAAATTAATCAAATACAATGCAAAAACCTCTAAATATTAGTTTTCAACAAAATTTATATTTTTGTTAAAAAAAATCCTCTATCTTTAATTAATTTGCCAATTTATTAGTTGCTTTAAAAATATATTATAAATATAGAAGATAAGAAATAAGTGAAATAAACAGTTATAATATAAAGGGTTCTAAATATACTCCATCGATATGTTCAATATATTATTTCTTTTTCGCTTCTTAAGAAGTTCTTTTATTTCACCGGTAATTCATTTACCATTTCTTTGTAAAATTCCTAAACGTAACTAATAAATACAATCGAGACACTTTATGTTGAACCTTAACACACCCACCACTTTAAGTTAGTTCCTTGCAAAGTAATTCTCTTTCTAATTTAATTTTAACTACATATTTTATATTTAAAGTCATTGCCATTTTTCTTTGACATGTACCTTTTGGCCACCTCTAAACAAAATTACCATTCTAAAAGACTTTCATTATTCATTCCTTTAACGAAAATGCAAAAAAGAAAAAAAATCGAAAAAAAAGAACTGAAAATTTGCATCTTCAAAGTCATTTATCTCAAAGCGAAATTTAAAGGTCGTGAGTATGAAAACAGCATCATGAACAGCAATGGCAACGGCAACAATAATAATGGGGCAACTTAAAGCCAACCACAAAATGTGATGTGACATTATAATGTTGTGACTGCATTTCACCTCAAATAAATTGATGTCGCGTTGATGTTCGTTCCTCACTAAGCAAACAACCCAGTGAACATTGAAAATGGACAATAAAAGATTTAAAAATTTTTTTTAAATTCAATTTGAGTTGTAATATTTCAAAAATAGCTTATAAGAATAAAGTGAATAACACTTATTTGCAACTTGATGTCGAGGAGAAATGTTTACTGGGTAACTGCTCTTACATTATTCTCTCCTTATTTTTTCTTATTTAATTCCCCGTTTGTTGCATGCAGCATCATGAGCTTTTATCATTAACATTGCAGTCGCTGTAACGTTACAAGTTTAAGTTTGCTGAGACAGTCAGTCGGCGAGGTTGAGGTTACTTTCTATATTGTACCTCATCTACTCGTACCTCCTCGTACTTTGAATATTTGAACATAAAGATGTATGTAAATAGAGAATTAACTGTTATTGTTGTGTGTTGAATTGTTGCTGGCTGCATTTATTTGCCTTGAGATATTTATAAAACAATAATCAACCAGCCGAGAAGTTGACAACACAACCATTCAGCCATTCAACCATTCAGCCAGCCAAACAAAACAGTCAACCCACAGTCATGACAGTCTATGTTGCTGTTGCTGCAAGTTGAAGTGTACAAAAAAATATCTTCCTGACAAGTTTTGTTTTAAACCATTCACTTCGTTGCTGTGTTTTTTTTTTTGGTTTTTACATCAATTGTATGAAGCGTTTTTCTTAATTTATATATTTTTGAATTGCCGCCCTATGTAACGTAACGTAACTAACATGATCATGATAATAATGATGAAGATGATGACAATGATTTTTTCATATGGCGAGTTTTACATAGTTCCTTTACGTATTTTCCGTTAAAAGAAGAAATATTGTTGAAATGGTTTCGATTAATACAATACCAATCAAAAAAACGTTTCTTAATAAGGTAAAAGTCGTCATTATTCACTTATCTGCTACTCGAGATGTTAAAGGTCAAAAGGTCAAAAAAATAAAACCGCTTTAACTCGAAAACTGTTGCTTCTACACACAAATTATCTGTAAACAAAAGGTAGGGAATTTTATTCACTACAAATTGTTTAATAACTTCTAAGCTCGCACAGCGCATAATAACTGAGATATATGCAAACGACTTTTGTGACCTTCAACCTTCAATGTATGGAGTAGCGAGCAAGTTATTTTGCATCACCTTATTTAGAGCATATGATGATTATATACATCATAAATGACATGTCAGAGGCTCTGCTGACTTCTTCACTACTTATATGCAGAAATCCTGATGTCACTCCCATACTCTACCATAGTTGCGGTTAGAGTCAGAATTTTTTCATATATTTTAATCCGCATATTAAATATTAAGACATAGCTGGAGATGTTTTTATAAAATCAAATAAATAGTTTTACTTTTCAATACGAAATACCCCCTTTATGTTGATAGTTTCATTGGGTTTTGTTTTAGGTTTGAGCTTTTATGCATGTTTGTTTAAATATACATATTTCAAGAAATATATTTTGAAAAAAAGTTGTTGTTTGGCATTGTCACGTCATTATAATTGCTTTATTCCGACATCACGATAAATGACATAAAATTTAATATCGATATTCATATTGTATGAAAATGCAATACACGTCTAAATGTTGTAGTTTTGATGGGAAGAGAAATATTTTTTTGTTTTGTAAATAACTTTGTAAGTTTATTATTCAATATCAAGGTTGGCAACCGATACCGTTATTAATACCGATACCGATTAAATACCGTTTAAAATTGAGTACCGGTATTGATACCGATACCGAAATAATTATTTCGGTAAAATACCGGTATTCAAATACCGTTTCCCTTAATACCGGTATCATACCGGTACAATACCGTTATCATAACGGTATCAATACCTTTATTATACCGGTATCAATTGCAAATCAATACCGGTATCATACAAGTTTCAATACTGATATCATACCGGCATTATTATTAAATTTTGCAAAATTGTTAAAATGACATAATTTAACAACTTTGCTGCTAGTAGAAAATAGTATTTGAGCCTTGTCCATCCCTGATTGATGTTCAACTAATGCAACTCTGTCTTAGTTGTTTACTTACATACCAAGGCGAATTTATAGCAGGTGACCTCAGAAGAACAGCTGATTATTTTGTTCACTTGTATAGATAATTGGATTGTCAATTCAAGCAAAAACAACAACAGGCAACTTTGACAATTCAATTATCTTTTAACAAAAACAAAGTACCTGTTGTTTTGACATATTGTATTTTTTTGTAGCTCTTTCATATATTTGGATTTTTTATAAGTTTTTGTTAGGTTTGATGTACTTAATTTTTATACCGGTATAAATACCGATATATTAGTTTTATACCGGTATACCGATACCGATATAATTTAAATACCGTTACCGATACCGATACCGAAATAAATATAAAATTAATACCGATACCGTTACCGATACCGTTATTCGTTTCGGTTGCCAACCTTGTTCAATATACTTACAGAAAAATTTTAGACAGTAATTTAAATGCCTGACATTATTGTTTAAATTGATCATTACTAAATTACTTTGTTTTATACCCTTTACCATGAGTGGTAAGTAATTACTTTGTAATTTGCGGAGTCGTTACAGCATTGATCATCTGGCCGTCTGTATGTTTAAATCGAGCCCCAAATAGCTTAAAAACATAAATGATACATCAACATATCGGGTATGGTATGGTTGCTATTGAAAATCTTTCCATAAATGACTGATGTAGCATAAAAACCAACAGAAATACTATGTTTCAAAATCAACTAAATTGATCCCTAAATGGCTGAAATAAAAGCAACATTTTTAATCATTTTTTCATTGATTTTTCACTTTGATTAATGTTTAATTTGTATTCTTAAGTTTACTGTGGTAACTCTAACATGTTTTGTTTAACTTTTTCATTGTATGCTTTGGTTTTTTCGTGCAGTGTAAAAACTATGTTTGAGTTTCTATATAGGCCAAATTTAACAATGGAATCATTTAATTAAATTTAGTCATCAAATCAATATTTTTTTTATTATTATTTATTCCCATACAAAAAGTTATTACACAAAATGTATTCGAAAGAAAAAAAAAAACTACAGTCATTGCAGTCAAAGCTGACTTAGAATGCGGTTTGGTTTTAATGCCAGCAGCATTAAATCCATATATACTTATACATTATTGTAAAAACTGTAGTAAATGTAGTAGTAAACATTAGGATGGCCCCTAATGGTGGTGGGGATTTCGAATACAAATAACATATGTTGCTGCTGCTAAACATGTTTTGAAACATGTTTCTATTTAATACTATAATCTTGATTAGAAACAGTTTTCTAGTTGATATAAATAATGTTTAGCCTCATAGTGCTAGTAATTGTAAACAAAGTTTAACAATATGTTGCTAGTTTATATTAAAAAGAATGGTTACTTCCATGTTGCTAGTAATTATTGAAGACAATGTTTAACCACATGTTGATAGCAAATATTATAAACAATATTTAGCAATATGTAACTAGTTAATACTATAAACAATGTTTGTGTCATGTTGCCAGTTTATATCATAAACAATGCTTAGCTTAATATTGCTAGTAACTACAGTAAACAAAGTTTAGCGACATATTGCTAGTTTATATTAAAAATAATATTTAGCAATATGTTGCTAATTCGTATTATTATGTTTCTATACAATATTTATCAACATTAGCATCATGTTAATATTATAAACAATGTTTAGCATTAAGTTGCTTGAAAATACTATAGAAAAGTATTGGTTTCATGTTGCAGGTCTATATTATAATCCATATTTAGCAACATGTCGCTAGATTATATTATATACAATGTTTGGCAACATGTTGCTTATTCATACTACAAACAATTTAAAAAAAATGTTTCAGTTCATATTATAAACAAAGCTTAGCATAACGTTGCAGGTAATTACCACAGCCAATGTTTAGCAACATGTTGCTACTTTAAATCATAAACAATATTTAGCAATGTGTTGCTAGTTCGTATAATAAACAGTTTAAATCAATAAGATAGCAACATGTAGTTTATAATAAAAACAATGTTTATCATCATGTTGCTAAACAATATTTATTAACATGTTGCTAGTTAATATTATAAACAATGTTTAGCATCAAGTTGCTAGAAAATATTATAGAAAAATATTGGCTTCATGTTGCAGGTTTATATTATAATCCATATTTGTGCAACATGTTGCTAGTTCATATTTTAAACAATGTTTGGCAACATGTTGCTTATTCATACTAAACAATTTTTTCAAAACAATGCATGGCATAATGTTGCAAGTTATTACTACAGCCAATGTTTAGCAACATGTTGCTATTTTAAATCATAAACAATATCTAGCAACATGTTAGCAGAACACTACCATGTTACTTACTCATTATTATAGAAATTTTTTCATATTTTAAACAATATTTATTTAGTAACATGTTGCTAGTTAATATTATAAACAATATTTAGCATATATAAGAAATAAACATGCTTAGCAACATGTTGCTAGTTTAAATGTTAAACAGTATTTAGGAACATGTTATTTCATATTATAAACAATATTTAGAAAAATTTAACTAAAAATAAAAAAAAAAATAATTTATAACGAAATCAATGTTCACTTCTCACTTCGCCGTGATCAATTTTGATTGATGATGTGAAATTGTTTAGAGCAAATGTTCTGAATACTTAGAGCAAATGTTCTGAATACAAAATCAAGGAAAAAAATTGGTTCACTACAACAGGGCCCTCCCTATTGTACAGAGTGTATTAGTAATTGCAGTTGAATATCAGTTGTATTTGTATGTAGTTTATAACAAAGCCTCATAAATCTATGGATATGGATTTTGACTTATTGCTGTAAAAACAAATACACAGTAATAAAGTTGAATGACATACAATGGAATGTTAATGGAAAAAATATTAAAATCTATGGAAATATTCTATAATATAGAAATTTAGTGTTATAATACTATATAATCTATAGTATTATAACACTAAATTTGCAGTTTAATTATAGAAAAATTTATTGATTAATTGTTGTAGTTAAAATTGATAATAAAAATGGGAAAATATTTAAAAAATGAATTGAATTATTAAACTAATTCTAATTTTGTATTTACACAGCACACTGTATTAATAAAATTTGAATATTTTCTTTCTATATCGATTCCAGTTGATATTTTTGGATGAAATTGTCACAAAAATTATGAAAAAATCAGAGTTTCATCAGAAGTGAGTTTCTGGTTGGGAAATATATCATTTTTACTATAAATACTTATTATAATCATAATTACTAACTCCTTAAATTTAGTATGTACGAGTACTTCAATCAACAATTCTTTATAATTATTTGGCTCTTACAAAACAATTGTGGCGGTCTTTTTTTGTTTGAAGTGCAAATATACTTAACACTGCAGCACGTTGCAATTATAAATATATGTATAAGGAAATAATGTGGCAAATAGTCTCTAAAGCATTTATTCCACAGCTCATTATGTATTTATGCTTAATTCCTATTAAATTGCTGTATTTATTTTCTATGTTTATTTCACTCATCCATGGCTTTTCATGCCTGGATGTTTGAATTTAGTTGTTATTTGTATTTTATTTAGTTTTTTTTTTTCTTTTAATTATTTTCTAATCAATATTCATTAGTTATTCATAAAATGTTTATTTTTCTCGCTCAGCTCAACATACAATACAATACAGTACACAACACTTGTGCTTTCATTCTGTGCATTTTGTATTTGCAACACTTGGCGAATGCATTTTTCTATGCAGCACACATTTTTCCATTGTTGTTTGCTGTTGCTGTTGCCTCATTTGGCATTCAATTGCATATGCATGTGTTGGATTTTGGTTTTTAATTATTTAATTGTTTTTAGATGGTAGGCAATTAATGAGAAATTCAAACAAAACAGAAAAAAAAAAAAACGAAATTTAAAAGAAATCACAGAATGAGGAATAAATGTTTGGAAAACCCCATTGGTAGTGGAGTTTGAACTGTGTAGTTGGAATTTGAGTTATTAGTTGAAACTTTATAAAATATTAATACAAATTTTTAAAATTTTATACAAAAAACATATTTAGTATCATGTTGCTTGTTTGAATTATAAATAATTTTTTGCTAAAAAAAAGCTATAAGCAATAATTAGCAACAAGTTTCCAGTAAATACAAAACAATATTTCGCAATAGGTTGTTAGTTTATATTAGAAATAATATTAAGCAACATGTTACTAGTAAATACTGTAAACAATGCTTAGCAACATGTTGCTAGTTCGCATTATTCTTTTTTTTAAGCAACATGCTGCCAGTATATACTACAAATAATATTAAGCAATATGGTGTGCTTGTTTATAGTATATATAATGTTTAGCAACATGTTGCTAGTTTATACTATTCAACACATATAGCGCCATGTTTCTCCTTCATATTATAAATAATGTGTAGCATCATGCTGCTAATATTTACCATCATGTTGATTGACTGATGTTTAACAACATGTTTGCATATTCATATTAAAATTAAACATGTTGCTAGTTTGTATTTTAGAAACATTTAGCAAAATGTTGCTATCAACATGTTACTTCTTTATGTTATAAAAAAAACAGCAACATTTTGGTATTAAATATTTTAAACACTATTAAGCAACATGTTGCTAATGTTTGGCAGCATGTTGCTAGTTAAAAAAAATGTTTAGCAACATGCTGCTAACTTATAAAAAAAGCTTAGCAACATGTTGCTAGTAAATACTACAAAAAATTTGTACACACATGTTGCTATTCCTTATTATAGATAATGTTTGGCAACATGTTGCAAGTTTATATTTTGTATAAAAAATGTATGTATATTGTTTGTACAAAAAATAAAGCAACATTTTGCTATTTCATTTAATAAACACTGTTTATCAACATGTTGCTATTATAGAACATGTTTAGCCACATGTTTATATGTGGCAACATTTTGCTATTTCATTTAATAAACACTGTTTATCAATATGTTGCTATTATAGAACATGTTTAGCCACATGTTTATATTGTGAGAAATCTTGTTAGGTAATATTAGAAAGCTGTTGCTTGTTTTTTTATATTATTAAACAATTCAGCAACATATGTTTACGCTCCCCATACTTGTATGTATTCAAGGTTTTTTTTTCTGCAAATTCTTTTTTCCTTTTTATTAAGCTTGTAGTTAAACTATTTGCTCTACAAAGTCATTTGTTTTTTTCTTTTTTTCTTACTCAATTGAATGAAATCATCACTAATTATATTACATATATAAATTGTTTTTATGCTGTTGACAGCTTTATTTTGATTTCTAAAAAAAATATTTCTAGCCTTTTTTTTTTTTTTTTGTCTTTAACTCAAATCCAACCACACTCAAATCTAAAGCTAAGTGGAAACGAATTATGTAGGCTAAACAATTTATATTTATTTGAATTGATATGAAAAAAAAAGCTTAACAATTTATTAAATTTATAGCAAAACTACTACTGCAGTGCACAGTACTCGTACTACTGTAATTATAATTGATATTTATTACAAGTGAATGCATTAAACCAATGTCAATAAATTAGAGGCAGCAAATAACAGCAGCAGCTACTTAGAACAACGGCAACAACTTTATAAAACATTTTGTTATTTATAAATAAATTAATTATATGTATGTTTGTGTACGACTAAGTATGACGAAGAGTTAATGTTTGAAAACTTTGCTGTGGCTGCTTACTTATTTAATGTTTATTTTTCAACTTACACACACACTTGACTGACGTGCGGAGAGAAAAACTGCCAGTCTGATTTGTAGCAGATTATTGATGTTGTGTGTTGGCATCGAATTTTGAATGCAGTGCAACATTTAAATTAAACATTTAATTTCAAAAATAAAACATGTTGCTAGCAAAATACTGGTATAATGGATTTTGACTAGAATTGTGTTCTTATTGAAATAATAACTAAAAACTATGTTGCTGGATTTTCTAATTTACATTGATTTTATTTAGCAACATGTTGCCAAGCAATAAACAACTTAAAATGATTTAATCTTAATTTTCTTTTGAATATAACAAATTGAAAGAAATTTTTATAACTATAAAAATTGTTCAGCAACATGTTACTTATGCATGCTATTCTACTACTAAGCAACATGTTGCTCTTTAATATTATAAACAAAGTTTAGCAACATGTTGAAGGTTTATATTACACTGAATTACATAGCATTGTTTATTAAGATTAGTTTTTGTATTATGTATATCTGATGTTTATATCATTAAAGAATGTTTAGCAACATGTTGCTTACCTTTTCTAAAGTACATTCATACTCAGGCTTAAAGTTTCATACAAAGTTAGTAAGAATTTTTATTTTTTTTACTACTAGCTAATTGGACAACATATTCATCTATTGTACCTCAAAAAAAAGTTCTATTTATGCTGTCTACTTAAATCGTCCGTCATTCTGTCTGTCACCTTTCGTATGACAAAATGTCATAAAGACACAATGTATGTATGTGAGTAATAAAATTGCGTGTTTATTATTAAATTGCAAACAAAACATGTTAAAAGATTATATTACTATTTTTATGTTAGAAAAAAATATACACAAACAAAAAAAAAAAAAAAAACATTAAACTGCAAAACACACGACAAAAAGATGTCAGGGCCAGTCAATTACTTGTATTTCGCATAACAAGTGAGAATGTGTTTAAACATAAATAAAAATTAAATAAATAATAAAAAATCTAAAACATTCATTCATTTTAGAGACAGGTATAATAGATTTATTACTAATTTTGTGGGCAATTAGTAGGGGTAATCATAAATTAAATAAATATTTGCTTTGAAATAGTTAGAAATCAAAGATCTACCAAATTTCTTGGTAATAAACTAAAAAGCTAGAATAAAAATTTTTAGTTTTTATTTTGAAACATTTGTACAATATAAATTGATTCAAAGTATTGGCCATTGTTAGCTATTACCTTTTCCCATCTTTCTGGCAACATATGGATTCCGGGCCAAAAGAACAGCTTATCTGTTGAGGGCAAAAACTAATCAAGCCAAAGTGAAGCGTATCCCAGAGAGAGCTTTATGCATAGATCGGAACAAATATTAGTCGGATGGGGCAGGGTCTGGACTATAACGCGGGTGAGGTAGAACTTCCCCACTGCATGCTAAATAGTATTCAACAGGTATTGTAACATGTGGCCTGGCGTTGCCATGATGGAATATTACAGTTTCATGTCTGGACGCGTAGTCTGAGCATTTTTCGGCCAATGCTCGCTTCAAACGAATATGTCGCGTTCGGTACAGGTTCCCTGTAATGGTCTGGCCAGATAGCTAGGACCCTTTTGGCAGTTGGCCGGCCTTCACATACATTCTCTTAAGCTTCAAGTTATCGTAATGTATCCATTTTTCATCGCAAGTAATGATTCGATGCAATAATGATTTTCTTTTGTAACGTTCAATCATCAGTTCGGACATGCAAAATCGTCTTTCAAGGTCAATTGAAATTTACTTAAAATTTATTTTATGTCTCAATTAGTTTTGTTTAGTCCCCTTATTATATTTCCTAAATTTATTTCTATTTCAACGAAACACTTTTAATTGTTTGCTTTTTGTATTTACTACTTAAATAAAAAAAACATAAATAGAATATGTTTTTTCGTTTTGTTTTTGTAGTTAATTGATTTGAAAACAAGAAACATTAAGCGAAAATTAAATACAAAAGTGAATTTTAATTGTTTAACACATTTGATGTTGTTTTCCTAAAACAAATTGAAAACATTTTAATTAAATGTTTTGCACAAAAAATTTATTAAAAAAAACCTCAATACTTAGAAATTGAAATCAATACAGCATGTGTGTGTGAAAAATATCAATAGTTGTACATTTTCAACAACATTAGTCGACAGCCCCACAATTTGTTAGCAAAACAATAGATTTTTATTTCTATTTTTTGCAGTTTGCATTCGCTATAAAAATCAATTGTTATTGTTGACCCAATTCAATGATCATACAATTTGTGCAATTGAGTTTTTGTTGGAATTTTTTTTTTTTTTCTCTGAAATGTGGGAAAAATATATAAGAAAATATGTGTGCTAAAGTACTAAATTGCTAAAAACTAAAATATAATTTCAAAAATATTTTATTGTGACATTTTTTTCTATTAAAAACTTGCATGTGTGAGAACATGCTTTCAATTTATTTAGCTACATGTTAATAGCAACACTTTTGTTTCGGTCCACATGTTGCTAGAAACGCTGTTGTAACTATCAACATGTTGCTTTTACTGTTTATATATACGACTAAGCTATTTTTAGTATTATGTTAGAGATTTTCACATTACCTCTATTTCTATAAAAGCTATAAAATGTTGTTCTGCAACATGATGCTAGAAAAAATATGCGTTGAAAACAAAACAAATCTGTTATTGTTCTATTTATTTGACTAAACCCCACACAAATTTAAATTTTTTGTGTAGCTAGAGTACATTAGTATTTATTAATGAAATTGCTGTAATATTTATTCAATAATTGTCATTCAATTAAGTACTCGTAAAATGTTGTTAGCAACATTTTCTTTTCACAAATTTAAATTGTACAAACTATTTAAATTAGTGATGGAATTTGACAAATTCCATCACTAATTTAACTAATTTAATAAAACAATGAAACATTTTGAAAAACAAAAATATTGTTACGAATTTGCAATAGCGATTTGATTCATCATGTTTATAAACACGTCCATCAGTAGAATCTTCTACTTATAAACAATGTTGATAACATGCGGTTATTAGCATTGTTTGTAAGTATGGCAACACTAAATGTTTAAGCTGCTTACATTGACATCGAAAGCTCTAGAATTCGAACATAATAGTTTGTCCGTTAAGAGCATTGTAGAATATTCACGAAAGATTGCGTGTGTATAAATAGTGGCAGAGGTAGCAGTCGTGAGTTGAGTTTATCTCAGGCGCTGTTAGAGCGTATAAAGACACTGAGTGACTATTTGAACTGTTGTTGTTGTACATTTTAAATAAATAAAGAGTTGTTACAAATTTTAAACTACTAAAACTGCTTTTATTTGCAATCAAAAGTATCCGGTTTATTTAAAGGAAATAAACCAACGTTTTAAATAGGTTAAAATGTAACAATATATATCTTGATTGGTTTTGGTTTTTTTATGTTTTCAAATTTCCACTTGTTCAAAAATTAAAACTTTTATATCTGCATCATGTTGCTAGAAATACTATGTGTGTAAATTAGTTTTACTACTATTTTAGCATAATATTAAATATCATAGCTTAAAAATATAAATTTGAGTATATGATTTGTTTCCCTTGCAACATGTTGCTACAAAAAATATTCGAAAATGTTACCTAAATGAGTCCTGCAACATGTTGCTAGCATCATTACTTATGTTATATGTTGGATTTTAGTTAAATTTTCTATTTCAATCAATTAAAAATTCATCAACTGCAGCATATTGCTACACATAAGCCCTTTCTTCAAATGTTGCTAAGACCGTAATAAGCTCTATATATTGTGAATATGTTCTTTAATTAAAAATTAATAATATTGTTACGTTTTTACCTTTTAAAACGTTGGTTTATTTCCTTTAAATAAACCGGATACTTTTCATTGCAAATAAAAGCAGTTTTAGTAGTTTAAAATTGTAGCAACTCTATATTTATTTAAAATGTACAACAACAACAGTTATAATAGTCACTCAGTGTTTTATACACATTTATAAATTTGCAGAAATACAAAACACTTAAATTAAACACTGATAATGTACAACAATACACTGGTAATACTGTTGATGTTAACCCTATTAGCGCCAATGATGAACTCACTCACGACTGCAACCTCTGCCACTATTTATACACACGCCATCTTTCGTGAATATTCTACAATGCTCTTAACGGACCAACTTGTACATACGATTTCTAGTGCTTTCGATGTCAAAGTTAGTAACTTGAACATTTAGTGTTGCCATACTTACAAACAACGCTAATAACCGCATGCTGTCAATATTGTTGATAAGTAGAAGCTTCTACTGATGGACGTGTTTATAAACATGATGAATGTTGCAGGCAGTCGTTGGAGACCGGTAAATTCAAATCGCTATTGCACATTCGTAACGATATATTTATAGCTACAATCAGTTTAATATGAGGAAAAATGTTTATGGACTACAATTATGAGGAAAATATGACATATAAACTGCAACATGTTTATATCATCTCACGATTATATGCTTTGGATAAAATTTTGTCTAAAACTTTCACGACTATTTCTGTAATTGTTTAGAAAATTCAGTTATTTTTCTTTAAATTATTATTTAAGTACACAGGATAGGGTTACATATGGAAAAGCACTTCGAGCAAATAGCATCCATGACTTTATTGGCACATAGGCACTCTTTTGACGAAATTTTCCATGACTATTTTGCACAAATAAGGCTAAATTTCATCATCAACGCACAGTTGGTTGACAATTACTATTTTTGAAATACTGTTCAATAACAAGCGTTGTTCTCTCGAGCAATCCTCCTGAAAACTATCATGCTGAAACATCTTTACTCAAGAAAATTATTCCAAACATTTTCATAAATATTGTATTGATTTTGTGAATTTCTACATGCAATTTCAGGTGCAAACGTACTAAGTATGCTTAATCTGATATAAAGTTTTATTGAAGGCTTATAGATTGACATTTCTTCAAAGTTTAGTTCAGGCAACATGTTGATATAGCCAGGTTTCTGGCTAAATCTCTATATAATTATACATATATGTCTTCAATTTTATGCTGCACTTAATAAAAGTCTTTGCCTTTGTGAAGACTACATCTATGGCAACATGTTGCTAAAATTTTTATTCAGAAATATGTAATGGTTACATGGTTAAATCCTAATAATTTTCTCCGCAACATGTTGCTAGTCAATAATATTTTTAATAATTAATAATGAAGTTAGTCTCTAAAGGTTTAACTTAAATCATGTTGCTAGCAACATACTTATTTGTAAACTAATAGCTTTTTTATGTTGACAATTTAATTTCATAAAAATGTGTTTATGTTGCAACATATTAATGCGATTTATATTATATTTTATGTTCGATATTAAAGCAATTTTTAACTATCTTTTAAAAAGAGTATTATATTTCACTGTCTCTGAACTATTTCAAAACCACATGCAAATATCTGTTTTTACGTTTTTAAATGATTTATAATCATTTTTTTCATATTACATTTCATACATATGCAGGGGTGTACCCTCACACATGTGGTTATTTTGAACTGTCTGTAGTCATAATTATGATTAAATTCAATAGACTTTATTGGTATTAAAAATACTTTTTATGAAACATGAAAACAATGTATGTTTATCCAATGACATTATTGTCATTCACAATCATTATGAATATAAATCATGAAACTGTTTATTAATCATGACATAATTACATTTTTATTAATAAATAACAATATTAATATGCTTTGCACATTAACACTAAAAGATATTTGATTGCAAGCATTGGAAAATAAATAAAATATTACATTAAACTTATGCCTTATTATTCGATTACAGATTTTGTTAAAAATGTGGCCAGCAACATGTTGCTAATAATATTTTAAACTATTTCGAAACCCAAATCCAAACAAGATAGTCAATATGCTTTTAATGTTTAAGTTGCATTTACATAGACATATATTAGTCTATCAACATATTTTAAAATGTTCTTGAAATGTTAAAATTTGTTAGAATATGTCCTTAATGTTTATTCAATTGTTAGCAACATGATGCTGGCTGGTTTGGTAGAAAGATGTTGCTTATTAAATTGCTAAAAGCATGTATGTTTCATGTTGCTCTTAATCAACATGTTGCTGATTAATTTCAAACAATATGTAGTTGATTAATTTTCTTGCCATGTTGCTGAACTTTTTTTGCATCATACTTCTGATAAGTTTTCTAGCAACATTGATTATTGATTAGTTTGCAAGAAACATGCTGGTGTTTTTATTGCTAGCAACATGTTGCAAGAAACCAATTTGCTGCAGATAAATATTTTGTAACAATTTTGATAAATAACTGTCAATCCCTATTCAAAATTTCCACATTTGACATTATTTTGACAAGACTTAAAAGAAGCCTTGAACATCGTATGCTTTTATTCTAACCACCAGAAGTGTATGATAATGCCTACATATAGTTTTGTGTTTTTTTTCTGAATTTCCGCTTTAGTGAAGCCAATAAAACATATTTTCAATGTTTAAAGTTTGTTTGTTTATTGAAATGCAATAAATTTCCTTTCCAATTGAATGATTTTTTGTTGCCGCTTATGATGTTATTACATTTTGTTGTTGTTGCTGTTGGGATTTTGCTACCAAAACCATAAATTAAATAAAATTATTAACATTGATGTTCGTTCTTTTACCCTCTCGGCCTGTATGTTTATATAAAATGGGTCATATGAGTCTTCTGTATAATAAACAAATACAGCAAATGCTACAGAAAAAAAAGTTCGAAATGTAAATATTCAATATAAATAATATGGCCATTTAATATTTAAATTAAAATGTTGATTTTTCGTTGTTGCATATAATAAATAGTGTTATAGTAATATCATCACGAAAAATAAATTAAATTTGTGAAAAAATCACAAACTTTTTTTCCGTGTTAAACCAATACAGATTTTTTTCTTTTGTAATACAAAAATTATAAATTTAATATTAATTTTAAATTCATATGCCATTATAAAAATATAGTTATGGGGATTTAAATGTTTAAATGTTGCTCAAAAATACTTCAAAAAACTGATTATGTTTTTGAATTTGTTTCAAAGGATAACAAACAAAATACCTGCCATCTTAAGTTTTATGCAGCAGAAACATTTGAGTTTTATGTATAGTTGTTTGTACTTATTTAGATTTTAATAGTTAGGCGTAAATTTATAGCAAATTTCAGGTGCTCTTTTTCATTATTTCATCAGATGAATAAAAATGGAGCAATTTGCATTTCTAAGTGTTTCTGTTTTGTAGCAACATGTTGCTAGCAGTGAAATCAGCCGTTTCTTGCCAGCATAGTAATAAGTAACAGTGTGCTAGCAATGAAATCATTTAGTAGCGAGAAAACAAATTAGTATTATTTTGCAAATTATATTGTAACCAACATGTTGCTGTTTAGTTTTTTAATAAAATTTTTATGATTATTTTGCTAGCAACATCTTGCTGATTTGTTTACTAACAAAATGTAGCAGATTATTTCATTAGCAATTTGCTGCTGATTATATTGAAAGCAACATGTTGCTAGGTAGTTTGCTAGCAACATGTTGCAATCAAACCAATTATCCACAAGTTTCTGGAAAACAAATCGGTAAAGCTGTATACTCTGTTTGATTTTAAGTGGAAAATATGTCAAAATGTACATAAACAAGTAAGAGAGCAATATTCGGCTGTGCCGAGTCTCACCAAATTATACTTTAAAATAAAAATTTTAAATATTTAGGTAAACAAAATTAAATTGTTTTTTCGTAATTGTTTTTCAAAATTTAAAAAAAAAAATTTTTTTCCAAAATTATTTTGAATTTTTTTTCAAAATTGTTTTTTTATTTTTTTTTTCAAATTTTTTTTTTTTTAATTTTAACAAATTTTTTTTATATTTATTTTTAAACAGAAATTTATAACATAAATAAATTTTTTGGTAAAAAAAAAATTCAGGTTAAAAAATATTTTTCCCGATTTTGACCTATTTAAGGTCCAAAATACTATAGCTATATATACATCGTTGCAATGGACTTTGATATAGCTAACATTAGATATCCATATTGTCTATATTAATGACTTAGTAATCCAGATATGGATAAAAAATAGGCCAAAAATCCAGGCTGTGCCGGTTTTTTCCTTATATCTCCTATATCTCAGCCATTTGTGGGCTGATTTTCTCGATTTTAAGTAGTGACCGAGCAGAAAGAATTCCATATATATTGATGTATCAATTATGTTTAAAAGATGTTTTGGGCTACGGAAAGTTGATTTCAACATACAGACAGACAGATGTACATGGCTATATTGACTTCGCTATCTATAACGATCCAGAATATATATACTTTGTGGGGTCGTAAATGACAAATGTAGAAATTATAAACGGAATGACAAACTTGCCACTCATGGTGAAGGGTATAAAAAACTATTAATGAAATTGCTGTGAAATTTATTCAAAAATGTTGATTCAAGTTAGTACTCGGTTTTTCATCATGAAATGTTTTCACACAATTTTAAATTATGCGAACAATAAAACAAAATTCAATAATAAAAACATTTTTTTGTTTTGATTTTTTTGTTCTTTTTATATTTTAAAATTTTCAAATTTTTTCACTATTTCGAACAGAGTACATAGCTTAACATTCTTAACAGTTTTAGCAAAATACTGTTGCTAGCATGAAAAACCAGCAACATTCCATAAAAATACGCACATATTGCTAGAAAACTTATCAGCAGTTTGAAAAAGAATCTGCAACTTGTTGCTAGAAAACTAAAGTGATGATTATTTTGCCAAAAGTAAGTTGTTATATTCTTATCAACATATTTCTGGCTATATTATTAGCAACATGTTGCTGGCTAAAAACAATCAAAATATTGCTAGCATATTAAACAGCAACAGGTTTCTTTCAATATAATCCGTAACATATTGCTATGAAACTAATAATTAAGCATGCGTGTGATTAGTTTGTTAGCCACAAATATTAAACTAATCAGCAACATGTTGTTAATAAACTTGTAAGCAACATGTTAATAAAAAAAATTGTCAGCAACATGATGCTGGTAAACCAATCAGAAACATGTTGCTAGCCATATTGAAGATTGTTTGTTAACAACAGGTTGCAATTCATTCCCTTTCCCTAATGGAAAGTATAAATTATTGAATTTTAGATTCCATTTCCTATTTAGTGCTAATTTGTATTCCATTACTGTATATTTATTGTTGAGTATGCATGAGTTTTTAGTTTTTTCTACATGCAAAGTATCTGTGTTGTTCTGTTTATTCTATGTTTTTGTATGCGTTACATGATAAACATATTTTAAAAGCCTTATGGCCTACTTTTAATGTATACATATGTATGTACATACAAAAAAGTACATTTATCTATATTAGGGTAGCACTAACTTTGCATGTTTTGGTGTCCGTCATGTAAAAACCAATTGTTTATAATTTTGGCAAAATTGGATATTTGTATAAAGTAAAATGTACGACAATCATACTCATTATGAACAATTATATCACAAAATCTTGTTTTCAGAGAATGATAACCATAATTCGAGAACAAAACAATATGATGAAGTATTACATCATAAAAATGGTTGTCACAAACAAATACATAACTACTACAATCATATATATGATGGCTACAATCATGTGAATTATTAGCATTTGGTTTTAAGATGACAAAGAACATTTATATTAAAGCAGCCATAAAGTGCCAAATAAGTGCCACCCTATTGTACCTAAGTGAAATGTTTAAAAGTATTTGTTGTTTAAAGCATGAGCATGCATGCCGAAGCGCCTTAAAGTATCCTCCAACAAATAACACTAAAAAAAAGCACGTTATTATTTTAATTTATTTTCCTTTTAGAGCGTTTGTATTTATGTAGCATCGTCAAATAAAACAAAGAATTCTCATCATTTAAATAAAAAAAAAAAATTCTGTGTTGTTTGATGTCATTTAAATTTTCATTTTGTCGAAATTTATGCATGTTTTAGAACATGATGAAAATGACAGTCGTGTTGTACATGTGATGTGAATACGTATAAATGTAAATTGTTTTATGTTTTTAGGAGCGTATGACAACATTATGACAAGACAATACATTTGTGTATAACATTTAATTTTAAATTAAAATTTAAATTTAGACAAAATTATGTTTATTGTCACACAGAGCTGTGATAAGTATTTTAAAACTTTATTACATGAAGTGGAGAAGAACTTTAACTTGGAGGTAAAATTTTCACACATCCTTCGCAGTTTAATTGTTAAACACGATGAAGAATTGACACTTTTTTTATTATCATCAACACTATGCTTAATACCATCAATCGCTTGTGTGCCCACTGTACGGTGTCTTTCGGGATGCGTACTATAGTAAATAGTAAAAGTATTTGGGATTATAAGCACAATAAAATGCAAATAAATGCACCATGATTTTCAAAACAAATTAGAACAATTGAACGTTTGCTCTGTCGTGAGTCTATTCATATCAAGTAAGAGAGCTTATTCGGGCGTGCCGAGTCTTATATACCCTTCACCAAATTATACTTTAAAATAAAAATTTTAAATATTTTTAAGTAAACAAAATTAATTTTTTTTTAAAAAATTTAAAAAATAAAATATTTTTTTTTTTTTGATTTATTCAAAAGTTTTTTTTTAGTTTTTTTTTTTAATTTACTAGTAAACAAAAATTTATGCCAAAAAAAAATTTTTTGGTTAAAAAAAAATTCGGGTTAAAAAATATTTTTCCCGATTTTGACCCATTGTAGGTCCAAATTACTATAGCCTTATTTATATAGATCGGTGCAATGGACTTTAAAATATCTATCATTAGATATCCATATTGTCTATATTAATGACTTAGTAATCAAGATATAGATCAAAAATAGGCCAAAAATCTAGGTTTGTCCGGTTTTTTCCTTATATCTGAACCATTTGTGGGCCGATTTTCTCGATTTTAAATAGCAATCGAGCCAGAAGAATTCCCGATATATTGATGTATGAATCAAGTTTGTAAGTTATTTGGGGTCTTAAGAAAATTGATTTCAACAGACAGACAGGCAGACATTGCTTAATCGACTCCGCTATCTATAAGGATACAGAATATATATACTTTATGGGGAAATTACAAACTGAATGACAAACTCATATATACCCTTCTCACGAAGGTGAAGGGTATAATAAGTTGCCAAAGCAAACTATCCTCAAAACTACCGAGAATTGTCAAACCAGCTGGCATAGTAAACCTCGATATAACTCAATAAAAAGCAAAAATATGATTAAAGAAGCTTTGTTACAAAAGTCATTTATTATATTTTCTAAAATGTTCAGTTAAATAAATACTTGCTATAAATCTGCGTTGATTCCACTTGGGGAACCTTATAGCGATCACTGGTCTCTAAGTGGGTACGATCAAAAGTAGTCGAGACTTTACAATCCCGTTTGTAGAAGTTGCAACAACGCGGAAGTTCAAAAAAAGTTGTCCATATTCCAACTTAAAATTGTAAATACAATTTCTAAAAATTATATACAAATGAAATCAGACTAATCTATTTTTAGCTTTTGTTTTGAAACATTTGTACAATATAAATTTATTGGAAGTATTGGCCATTGTTAGCTTTGATATTTTCCCATCTTTCTGGCAACATAAGGATTCCGGCCAAAAGAACTGCTCATATTTTGAAGTCAAGAACGAATCAAGCCAATTTCGGATACTCTGTTCTGATGTTAAGCGTATAAGAAAGAGAGCGTTCTTCATTGATCGAAACTAACAGTAGTCGGACTGGTCAAGGTCTGGACTTCTTTCTAAACATTATTAACGAATTACGATTTCATGTCTCACACTTTAAACGAATCACTTGCGTTCGGTACAGGTTCCCTGTGATGGTCTGGCCAGATTTCAGCAGCTCATAAAAGTTAGGACCCTTTTGGTCCCACCTAATATAGAGCATTTATTTATTTATCTTTTGTTGTCGATTCGTCTGGTTGGCCGTGCTTCACATACGTTCTCTTACGCTTCGGGTTATCGTGAATAAGGGATCTATTTTACATCGCAAGTAATGATTCGGTGCAAAAATTATTTTCTTTTATAGCGTTCAAGCATTATGTCGGACATTCAAAATCGTCTTTCAAGGTATATCGGCTTCAATTCGTATGGCAGCCAATTCCTCTTCTTTTGAATGAATCCTGCTGCTGGCAAACGTTTTGAAATTGCTACTTGAGTAAATCCCAATGATTTTGCAAGCTCTTGTTGAGTTTGACAATAGTCTTCATGGAGTAATTCCTCCAATTCTTAGTATTCAAACTTGTTTGGCTTGCCTGGGCGATCTTTCTAAACCGCACAAACCATTTCTCGCACCTTGAACCGACGAAGCATATTCACCATATTCTTCGTTGAGCAATCGGTTTGCTTCAGCAGCATTTTGTTTCAAAGTAAAGCAAAACAAAATTCGACATTTTCAAAGCACAAAACAACTTTCTTGTTCACACTATAATGTTCAATAACTAAGTGAGAATACATAAGAGATATGTTCCTTTCAAAATGACATATAAATTATTAAAAACAAAAGTCTGCATTCGAAAGATACGCCATCTATTGTAAATCCCGCATTTTTAAGTCATACACCCAATACTTAAATACTCTGCAATTTGCTACAATATCTCCTCTCCAAAGCCTACTTTTATGATTTCTCTATGTTCTCAACTTTTGTAATAAATACTTTTTAATTTTTATGTTATTGCCTGATAATTAATCAATGTCAAACTTTGCCTCATCCATAATCATAACAAAACAGACAACTTATTTTCTCGATACATTTACAAATGTTTGATTGTCATAGACAAACAGGAATTTACAATTATCAATGAATTGACAGACATTATAAATTCCACACCAAAACTCATTTCATACACTCACTCACTCGCTCACTCACTCAACAACTAACTGACATTGCCAGCATTGGAGTAACGATACCATGGCTGTGTAATGCATGTAATGGCAAATTGTTTGTACATTTTACACAAAATTAATTAATTTTAAGCCTTTTATGTTACAAAGTAATAACCCCATAAAATCTCTCTTCAACACATAATAATATCAATACTTATGCATTTAATAATGATTTAAAATTCCCATGCCACAAACAAAACACACACACAAACATGAATGTTGCCGGTTTTTGGTGTGAGGAATGTGGTCTGGAGTGGAGTTGTATGGAGTGTGGAGTGTCGAGCACCAATGTCACTAAGGCAACACCCCAGGGTATAGTGGTAGCAGCAGCAGCAGTAGTAGTAGTAGTAGTCAAATAATAAAGGTAAATGATGGTAAACTGAGTGTGTATAATAAATGTACAACAGTAAGTGTTTTTGTGTTTTTCTTTCCTACGGAAATTGTTAAATTATAATCATTACAACAGAAAGAAAAAATACCATAAGTCTCTCTGTACAGCACACAACGTAAAACTTCAAAATAAAACAAAAAAAAAAAAAATAATAATAATGAATCAACACATAAAAAGTATGAGTTAAGTACGTATTTTTGTACGTTTGACATTATACTTTAAATATAATTCATACATAATTTCATTAAGAGGATCCATGAAAAAAAAAAATCCTACATACATACATATTACATTCATTTATTCATTCGTACAATGATGCAGCACATATGTACGTTTCGTAAAATTTGTTGCTGCCATCATACACTCACTACTATACATTGTTAAGCTATGCTTTATGCTGCATGGTTGGCTGCATTGCAACAGCAAAAATCTATAGACTGTAATAATTTGCATTATGTATAATGCGTATAAGTGTTGGTTGCATATGGCTTGTACCTCTACCGAGAGTTAAATTTAAAATCACACAAGCCCAGCCAAGTCAACCAACCACATTGTGCCATGCACTCATAACACTACTTTAAAAGTGTGAATACCACACTTGAAATGTGTTGCATTTTGTTATTATTATATAATGTGCATATTACACGTACCGCACAGCAAGAAAAAATACCAGAAAATGCAAATTGAAAAAAAATCATAATAATAAATTCATAAGAGAAGGTCATTGGTGTTTGGTGAAAAGCCCTACATAGCACTTATTGAAATGTTTGCTGTTCATATGCTACATTTTGGGCGATTCCTTGATATTCGTGTTATGTACTTTCTTTTGTGCTATCCTTGTGTAGTATTCTCGACTTCCGGAGTTTATGGGTGCTGAGTACTTGTCCACAACATTTTAAAGATATTCGATGGTGATTGATTCAACAATACTGATCCACTCAACATGCTCCAAAATTTGATAATGATGCTGCATACTGCACGCTACACATTTAATAAATATCGCGATACTGGATCGCGATCATTATCGTGTAGCAGTGCCCTTAGACTCGAGACTATTAGATCCCTATAAAATATGATGATCACTTTACAAGTTTTTCGCTGAAAGTTTCTTGAGGAGACATCATCAAATTCATCTTTGTATATGAGGATATAGAATGTAATTTACCTTATGTCTATGCTTGACAGACGTTTGTAATTGTTAGGGCCTCAGCTCAGGCAACTTTGTCTTGACAACAAAGGCCATTAAAATATGTGTTTCTTACGACTTAAAAAATACATTTTAGGAAGTAAGAGATGGGTTCTCCCATGATACAATAATTGTAGAAAGTAGAATCACTAGGGAGAGTTTTTAATATTTACCCCTATAACGTCAAACTTTGATTTTGATTTTTTTCATATTTTCTTTTGTTTGACGTTACAAGAATTGTATAATTGAGAATTTACTTTCTAATGAGTGTACCTTATATTGTTGTGTCATTTATTCTCCCAAATTTTCGGTCCAATATTTTGTTACGCACGCTGTTATATGATATGAACTGTAATAATAAACAGGAGAAACAAGCAAATGAGCATATCCTTTGCCAATATCCCTATAAGAATGGGATAAAAATGAGATTCTTTCACTACTGGAATCTCACCTATAAAACCTATCTCTTTTCTGTCATATATATATAGGTTCGAAGCAAGAAATGAGAATAAGACCAACAATACGTAAACCTGTAAATGTTGAGCTGAAAAATATACAGCAAGTGCTTAACCCTTTGACGACCACAGGGACACCGGTGTCCCAACACAAAAACATTGAATAACTAAATAACGAAAAAAATAATGTGTTCCATTTAAATTTTAATTAGTTCGTAGACGTGTCTCTTATTAATGTGTATAGATTAAAACAAGATTTTATTGATTTTGAAAATTGATAGATTACGACTCTTATATACAATAATGAAGACCAGGGAAAGACAGCTGATAATTTCCTCTTCCAATGATTGGTTTTCAGTGACATTACTAGTCTTGTAATGTACACCTTTATCAACTCATCTTCTTGGTTGCTTAATATGGATGCCGACCGCTGAATCAAAACATTCGATTCGAGGGGCATACTTGGGCACTAGTTCCACTCGCATATATTTGATATAGCATGAACACAATGATCAAAATTTGTTTTAGCTAATAGATACCAATAAATTTATAAACGTCATAAAAGTAGTCTCGTGTCGATACAACCTAAAGAATATTGAAAAACTACACAGTAGTGAAAAACTACATAAGTAGTTTCGATGTCACAACCCAATTGACCGAATTTTCTAGTTGTGACTCCAAAATATTAGATGTTCACACCAAAATATTATTCTCCCAATAACAATTCATCTTTATCAACTGACGACATACTGATACCAAAACCAAAAAATTAAAAAATGTTGCAGCCACATGTTTACAGAAAAAATTATTCCGCAGCTTACAGAAAAAATGTTGCTGAATGAGACATAAAATAAACATAGAAGCAAAGGAAGAAGTAACATGTTTACAGAAAACATGTTGCAGTTAAATATTCATAGATAAGAAGTTGGAGCAACGTGTTCACAAAAACTATTTTGTAGCAACATGTTTACAGAAAGGATTTTACATGTTTACAAAAAGCCAAGGCAAAGCGTTGAAGCAAATGAATAAGAAATGTTGCAGCAACGGAAGAAATCTTGTAGCAACATCATAGAATTTTACGGAAAAAATGTTTCAGCTATATTTTTAGTGAAATGATGTTGCAGCAATGTGTTTATGATAAAAAAGTCTTTACAGAAGAAACATAAAAGCTTTACATTTATAGATGAAATGTTGCAGCAACATGTTTACAAGGTTTTGCTTTTTTCGGAATATTCATTAAATCATAAGATTAATTACATTGTTTTATAACATTAGTTATTTCAACGCTAAAGGAAAGGAGATCAATGGACAAACCTTTTCTTAATTTTTTACACTAAATAAATGAAATGAAAAACAAAAAAAAGTTAAATACTTTTTTAGGTAAACAAAATTAAAAAAAAAAAAATTAATTTTTTTTTATTTATTTGCGAAAAAAATTTTAGTTCAAACAATTTTTTTTTAATTAAAAAAAAAAAAAAAAATTTGAATTTATTTGTGAAACTTTTTTTTTGTAAAAAAAAAAATTCGGCTTAAAAAATATTTTTCCCGATTTTGGCCAATTGTAGGTCCGACTAACTTTGGCATTATATACGCCATTGCAAAGGTCTTTGAAATATCTATTATCGGCTATCCATATTGTCTATATTTATGACTTACTAAACCAGATATAGATCAAAAATAGGGAAAAAATCGAGGTTGTCCTGATTTTTCCTTATACCTCAGCCATTTGTGGGCCGATTTTCTCGATTTCAAATAGCAACCGAATTGGAAGAATTCCCGATATATTGATGTATCAATCATGTTGGTAAGTTATTTAGGGGTTTTGGAAAGTTGATTTCAACCTACAGACGGAGAGACAGTCAGAAAAACATGGCTATATCCGCTATCTATAACGACCCAGAATATATATAGTTTATGGGGTTGCAAATGAAAAATGTAGAAATTACAAACGGAATGACAAACTTATATACCCTTGCCACTCAAGGTCAAGGGTATACAAAAACAAATGAAAAGTTATTTCGTTAGATTGGAGTACAAAAGTTCTCTTCCATTTTCATAAATTTTACAAAAGACTCAAAAATGATTCTCATATCCCTTTATCATTATAGAAGTTGACCCAAAACTTGTCGCAAAGTGTAAGCAGCTGAGTTAGTTCTATTAATTTGTATAACTCAATTTCATGAACTAAATACAATTATGAGTTTAACACTTTTTCATTTCTACCCAAATGTTGCAAATCATTGAAAATAATCAACATGTCTCCATTTAGCACATGGCTCAACAAATTATTTCTTCCAGCAACCTTTTACTTTTATGTTTCATTTTCAAATACATATACATAATTATTCATTGTTTTTGGTTTTTTTGCATTTCTTTTATTTTATAAAAAAAAAAAATATAAATATAAAAAGAAATCATAGAGATTTGTTTCATGCTTCCTTTCATTTAATATTTGCAATTGTGTATTTCTTTTTGAAAGAAATACCTCTTTCTTACTTATTATACATCCTCCTTGCTAGCTTTTAGTACTTTACATTTTTGTTTTGTTTGTATTCTTTTGTAAGACCATTAATCTAATTATACTAATTTTCTTTAATTTATCCTTTAATTGCATTTTGTCTTGCATGCTTATCTAACAAACGTTATTTTATATATAAGTATGTATATGTGTGTAGATAAGGGTGGTCCTTATTTTACATTTTTCGATTATGAAAATGTAATATTTGGGGTTTTGAGATATACATGAACCAAAACATGAAACTTCAAATTTTCAGCATTTGATTTTTAAATAACGAAGAACAATGAGCTCTAGATTATCGAAAATAGAAAACGTACAAATTAAGAGGCACTCTAATGTATATATTTTTGTGTGAGTTTAATAGAAAAAACACATTACTGGATACCCAGCAGTTTGAAAAGTGAAAATTGGATATCTTACACTAGCTATGTTATTATACCCTTCACCTTAGTGAGAAGGGTATATATAAATTTGTCATTCCGTTTGTAATTTCCACAATATAATTTTCCGACCCTATAAAGTATGTATATATTATGGATCCTTATAGATAGCGGAGTCGATTTAGTCATGTCCGTCTGTCTGTCTGTTGAAATCAATTTTCTGAAGACCCCAGATATCTTAGAGATCCAAATCCTCAAAAATTCTGTCAGACATGCTTTCGAAAAGTTTCCTATTTAAAATCAGCAAAATCCGTCCATAAATAACGGAGATATGAGCAAAAATCAGAGACAACCTCGATTTTTGGCCTATTTTTTTATATCTATATCTCGATTACTAAGTCATAAATATAGACAATATGGATATCTAATGATAGATATTTCAAAATCCATTGCAACTATGTATATGAGGCTATACAAAGTTGGACCTACAATGGGTCAAAATCGGGAAAATATTTTTTAACCCGAATTTTTTTTACAAAAAACATTCTTTTGTCATAAATTTGTTTCACTAATAAATTAAAAAAAAAAAAAATTTTAAAATTGGAAAAAACTTTTAAAAAACAATTTTGAAAAAAAAAAAAATTGAAAAAAAAATTTTAATTATAATTTGGTGAATATAAGATTCGGCACAGCCGAATATAGCTCTCTTACTTCTTACTTATGTACTTGTACAAGAAACTAGTTCGCTGTGTCTGGTTATCATTTGTACCACATTTCCCTGGCATATTCACTAATAACCCTGCAGAAAATGTCAATAGTGAAACTGTACTGACATACTATTGACACAGTCGCCAGTACTAGTGACTTATTCTATTTTCTATAGACATTTGACATGTACGTGTCATTGGAAATCTACTACTGAGATTAGTACTGTTGACTAGGTACTTCTTTTGGGACCATATGTATACATTGAAACCAAAGACTCACTAGTTCTTTCTAGTAATTCTAATATACACTTTAGGTACTCTTCTGAAGTAGATGCCGATAATGAAACTGCATATTTTGTTAACATTTGACGTTTTATTTAACAAATTTAAAGACAAAAAGTTACTAATTTTTATGTAATGCTGAATTGTGTCCGTTTATATTTTCATCATCTCTGGTAATGCAGAAAATGCAAAAAAAAAAATTCTAAATAATAGAGAGCAATACAAATTAAAGCTCTGTGGCTTAGTGATTAGCCCATTGGACTATAAAAGGAGAGCTTATGAAAAAAAATAAAAAGTTTGATTTAAAAACGAAATAGCAAGACCTCAAGGCGGTTACATTGTAGTTTTCACCTTTTGGTCATAAAACTCTATTGTTTGCTTATGGTCCTATTATTTTTCCTTTTATTTTACTATTGTGCTAAAGATGGATGGATACTAAATGTCCTTATTCGAAAAATATCAATTTGGAGCAAATGTCTTATGAACAATTTCTCGAGTTCATCGATTCTGTAGAGTTCTGTAGACAGCACAGATAAAAGTATTGATAGCGATGACAGTGTTGCTGATTCCACTTATGTTCCAAAGACGAAACACCTTTTTCGAAAATACATGCCCAGTAAGCCGCATAAAAGGGGGATCAAATTGTTCGGCGAAGAAAAATCAAATGTTCCTCGGTATGATAGAAAGCAGAAGAAATTCATCGAAATCAACTGCTCTCAAATTATTCGAGGATACAATGATTGCATGAGTGGATTATGGATGGTCTCCAGGGTCGATACCATATTTGAGCTAAGGGTCGCAATATTATAATTAGATTGTTCTCCTGTTTTGTGGGCATGGTCTTTACAAATCCATTCTTTTTATACAAACGTCTGCAGGCTGCTTTTATAGCTTCCAGATTTGCGGGAGGTAATAGCTGCTGGACTTGTTTCCTTCAAAAATATATCGTCTGTGGGATGACCATCTGTTCAAAATCTCGATGAGACTTTGTCACTACAGCCTGGGAAAACAGCTGCTCATCAAGTAGCTGATGTTCAGTTCGATGGTGACGATGTTTTTCTTGTTTGGGTGGAGAGAAAAACCAAAAAAAGGTGAAACATTGCAAAAAATGTGAAACCCAAGTCGTTTGTTCCAAATGAGTCCTGTCTTTATGCGGTAAATTTGATAAAAAATTGTTTCTGGAACTACCACCATCGAAAATAATGCGTACTTTAACTTTGTTTGTTCCATTCTCTCAATAAAATTTGTTTATATATATATACCTTTGGCGGCCTTCACAATTTTTTACCTGTCGTTCGTTCATAATGATTTTTTGTCCTGAATATTAAAACTGACGGTTCTATTGACTACATCTACTTGAAAAAAAATGATTGGCTTCATCGGATAACTTTTACGGTCTTGCCAGTTAGAGGGTTAAGCAAGTAGTCAATGTATACCTTATAGACAGTAATTGTCACTAATGTCTGAGCTGATTACAATTTTTAATATTTTGGCGCATTTGACATATATGTGTCAAGTTGGTTACTTTGAACATCCCAGGTAATATAGTGTGAAGACAGATGTCACTTAAGTATCTCTAAGTAATCTAGAGTCTTATTTTGTACTGCACATTTTTGTTAGTAATTCGTGCAAACTGTTTTTATATAAATTGCGTCAATCAATGTATTTTCTTTTTGCTTAAGCTTATTTTGTACTGCACTTTAAAAATCAGTTATATTTTTTATCAGAAGTAATAAATTCTGATGTCATTTTACCTGACTTTTAGGTCAATTACATGCAAAAAAAAGCTAACCACTTAGGTAGCTAGTAAGGTAACTGACTCTAAGTAACCGGTATCAGCTATCAGGCAGTCTTATTGTGATCCAAAATGGTCAGTTGACCGCCTTCTTAGGACATACAAGTGTTAAAATAACTAGTCACGTAGCTAGTTGTCACCCTAAATAATAGGTAAAATCACTAGTTCGGGATAGTCTCCTAGAACTGCTGGGAAACGTTGCTAGTTGTTTGAATATTCACTAGTAGTAGTTCTTAGTGGTTAACTAATTCGATGTGGCGGAACTAGTTTAATGAACTGCAGGGTACTTACTTATGCATTCTCATACTTACATACACACAAAGAAATGGAAACTTATTGTATTGGTATAGAGTATAAAGTACTTCTTTGTTAAGTTGATTAATGTAATTTTCTTTAAGTGGTAAATGTGTTAGTTTGTATGTGTTTGTGTGTCTCGAAGGATATTTTCTATTTTACACATACCATTGCAAGTAAGGATATTACAATAGATACATAACATTTAGCTTCTTCATCTTGTTCTTATTTTACTATGAAGTTCCTTTACCTTTTAAACATTTACCCTTACTCTCTATCTCTCTCTTTTTTCTGTAACTAACTCTTTCTCTCTGTGTGTGTAATAGGGACTAATGCACTATATCCTTTTAATCCCCTACTCTATTTAACTCTCAATTCATTAAGTGAAACTCTTTTCTAATTCAGCTGCTGGTCTTTATGTATATGTATGTATGAAATCTACAAGTATTTTGTACTTTTATACTCTATCTCTGTGTGTGTTTTAAGTTGGTAAATATTTATATAGAATGTTTCATTAATAAATAATTAACTTAAATTGTAATTGAGGTTAGTTTAAGGCTAAATAGTATAATTAAACGAGGTGTTAAAAGGTTTCTACCAACAATAGCAACTACCTACCACTTCTATGAATAAGTACTACATAAATAATCCACACAACCTACATCTACTTTTAAATTTATATCCATATTATACAAATATTTGGCGAAAATGGAAGTAAATAGTAATTTTATGAAATAATTATTGTTTCTTACAAGACTTTAAAAATCTCTATAAATTTACATTGAGTTTTAGTTTATGTACGAACATGTTAAATTAAATAAACATTTGTGTGCTTGCCCTTATTACCACAAATATTTTATTTATGTGCAAATACCTTAATTTTACTTTACTTTAGTTTTATTTATAATTTATTTAAAAAGTTTTTTTTTTATTTATTTGCACATTTTATGGTCAATCTTATGAGCAAGCGTCTTAATGGCTGAAACATTTTTAATTGAAATAAATTGTTGAAAATGTTATTATTTGCCTGCTATTCTAAGTTTTATTTGAGTTTTCAAGTTGTGTTTAGAGTAGAATTACAAAATTTATGAAGTGTTAATTGTTGATGCTTAAATAATGTTTTGTTTTGGAAATTCACCACATAAATTTTGTTGAGTTGTGTTAAAATTTACATAAATTAGTTGAGCAAACGTTCTAGTGTTTGAGTTTTTTTTTTTTAATTCAAAACAAAACAAATATAAATGCCACTACTTTTTAAGGCAAGACAGAGATTTTTAAGATTTATGTAGTACAGTATGTAGGAAGATATAAAACGGTCGGTAGTTTTCACTAAAATGAAATTTATTTTTGTTTAAATAACATTTTAAATGTCTTGGTTCATCGTTGCTGAGCCAGGTCAAACAACAAAAAAGCTTCATGTTTTTATTGTTTAGAAAGAAACAATAAGCAAATTTGGTATTATTGAAAGCTTTAAAGAAATATCGGAAAAAATCCAATCATACATGAATTTGTCTGATTATTAGCTAGTTGTGAAATCAATACTGGCGATTACTGTGAAATTTTCTTCGTATTCGAAAGACTTCATTTTTGTATTGAATTACACAATAACCCCCCTGAATGCTATTCTCATTCACAATGCTGCGTGTTAATGATGAAGTTTACAAAATATGTTAGATAACAGCCAAACCCAATTTTCTCAATTTCTGGTTATTTTTTATCGTGACGATATGAAAACGAATGTTATATACACTTCACCAAATTATACTTTAAAAAAAAATTTTCATATTTTTAGGTAAACAAAATTAATCTTTTTTTTCAAAATTTAAAAAAAAAAAATTTTTTTCCTAAATTGTTTTTCAAAATTTAAAAATTTTTTTTTTTCCAAATTTTTTTTTTTAATTTTTTTCCAATTTTTTTTTTCATTTTAAAAAATTTTGTTTTTAAATTTATTTTTGAAAAAAAATTTAAGAAAAAAAAATTGTTTGGTAAAAAAAAGTTGTCCCGGTTTCTTCCTTATATCTCAGCCATTTGTGGGCCGATTTTTTCGATTTTAAATAGCGACCGAGCCGGAAGAATTAACGATATATTGATGTATCAATCATGTTTGTAAGTTATTTAGGGGATTTGGAAAGTTGATTTCAACATAAGGACATGGCTATATCGATTTCGCTATCTATAACGATCCAGAATATTTATACTTTTTGGGGTCGGAAATGAAAAATGTAGAAATTACAAACGGAATGACAAACTTATATATACCCTTGCCACTTATAGTGAAGGGTATACAAATTATATTAATTGGAAGTTATCGTTACGAAAAATTATAACCTGAGATTGAGAAAATGTAGTTCAATGTACGATATAATATTAATTATTACAAATCAATGAACAGAACCATTTCAAGTTGAAATTGTTTTTATGGACATACTTCTAGTATGTATTATAAAGGGTATTTCATTAAGTGCCTCCTATATTTAAATGTAAATAAAACAAAGCTTGTGTGAGCATCCAAAATTACCAGTTTTCAATGAATCTAGAGCAAAAATCGGGCTGAATTTCACCGATTTCATGGGTTATGTTGGCTTTGAGGGCCACTGTGGTTTGTAGCTTGTACGCATAGACCTATGAGTTAAGAAAACTTCACAATAAAAAATATTTCAGGGTCAAATCACCCAATCTGGGTAGCCTGTTCACATGACCTCCACTTGAGATGACCATGCCCTTTAATGGTACTGGATTTCCAATGTGACATGAACTGTTTGGCACGTAGTAACGTCCTGTTGAAACCACATGTCGTTGGTGTCCATATCATCTAATTCAGCCCAAAAGATGTTGGTTATCATCGACATATAGCGTTCGGCGTTGACGGTGACAGCCTGACCAACATCGTTCTGAAAGAAATTTGGACCAGCCAAAAATCCTCACCAAACAGTGACTTTTTAGGAAGGCATTGGACGCCCTTGGATCTCATGTGGATTAGTATCAAAAATGAACCTCATCGCAAGAGGTGATGGTTGAATGTATGAAAATTAGGGTCAGTTTCCAACTGCTCTAGGGCCCCATTCAACGAATACACGTCAATACTTCAACTCCTGGATCAGTTGAGTTTTGGCCAAGTCGCGACACAAAATTCGCCAAGTTGTGAACTGCAAAAGGTTGATTTCATGTCAGCGACGCGAAATCGACTGCCTCGGATTCTCATGCTCAGTCTCTTTTTCGTTGGTTCATTACATACTCAACCAGTGGAACCATCATACTGTGAATAGTCCTCTCGGTAGGCGGATTATGTCGACTGTACAATGGGCGAAGCGCAAACAGAAAACCCATTTTGACAAAACAATTTCATAATTTGAAGGAGTTGTTGCAAACTATATCCGTCAATGGTGATTTGGCCAAAAAATATGATAAATGACTAACAATTCGGCAGCTGTAGTTCAACAGTATGACCGCTACCAACTGTGAAAGTTCGAAAGTCCCTATTGGAGACACTTTATAAGAACAAATTATTTAAGAAATGTCACAATTTCTTCATTTCATTCGGCTTGTTTTCAATTTTACTTTTCTGAATTAAAATTTATGTATATTTTCTCAATTCACATTGTAATTTTTTAAGTATTAATGTCGATTTCTCAGTTTCCATTGTTTTTCTTAATTCTAAATTGGATTTCTAAATTTCAATTCAGATTTCCAAGAATTGTTTGGGCTTATAGCTATAAGCAAGCAAAGTTATATTTAATAAATATATTCTTACTTACATATTACAATATTAATTATGCATGTAAATCCAATTATCTATCAATTGGACAAGATCTATAAGACATATGTATGTTTTGAATACCATTGTTTCCAAGTCCAACAGAAGCAGCCAATTGATGCTTTACTGGTTATTTCACAACGCAATTTCAGTTAATTAATTATGTTTCTAAAGAGTATTTATACTTTTATTGTTTGCTAAATTCTTAAACAATAAAATCAAATAAAGCAACAAAACACTCTCTTCCCCATTTTAGTAGTAGCAACTGTCTGTCTGCCTGCCTGCCGGTCTCTATGGTTTCATGCAGACATTTTTTTCTTCTTCATATAATTGATACCCAGAGTGTGACCGCAAGGCAAATGAAGAAGTTATTTTGAAAATATACTTTAATTGAAATTGTTGTTGAAACAACACGTTGTTGTTGGTTTGTGGGTTTTTACATGGTACAAGTTTATAATGTTTCTTAATTTATTTTTTTTTTTGTTTTCATATTTATTTATACTGGCAATTTACTTTTATTATGTAGATTGTTGTGTCTGGCTGGTAAATAAATGCCAAAAAGTTTTGTTAAAAAGTTTTACATAAAATACCTATCTCTTTTTTTATTTTGTTATTATGAAAATATAATAAGATATAGTGATAACAACTGATAATTGTTTTAAAAAGTCAAAATTTGAAATATTTTAATGAAAGAAGTTAAGATAAACAAATAAGTTATAATAATAATAATAATAATAATAATAATAATAATAATAATAATAATAATAATAATAATAATAATAATAACAAACAAGTAGAGAACTATATACCCTTCACCTAATTATAGTTTAAAATAAAAATTTTAAATATTTTTAGGTAAACAAAAAATTTTTTTTTTCAAAATTAAAAAAAAAAATTTTTTCAAAATTCAAAAAAATAATAATTTTTTTTAAAATTTTTTTTTTTCTAAATTTAAAAAAATAATTTTTTTAAAAATTTTTTTTTTTCGTAATAGCTTTTTTATTTTTTTTTTAAATTTACTAGTGAAAAAAAAAATTATGACAAAAAATTTTTCTTGGTAAAAATTTAAAAAAAAAATTGTTCCTGATTTTGACTCATTGTAGGTCAAAATTACTATAGCCTTATATAGATGGTTGCAATGGACTTTGAAATATCTATCATTAGATATCCATATTGTCTAATATTAATGACTTAGTAATCCAGATATTGAATAAAAATAGGCCAAAAATCTAGGTTTGCCCGGTATCCTTTGTGGTATCCATTTGTGGGCCGATTTTCACGATTTTAAATAGCAACCGAGCCGGAACAATTCCCTATATATTGATGTATGAGTCAAGTTTGTAAGTTATTTGGGGTCTTTGGAAAGTTGATTTCAACAGACAGACGGACATGGCTTAAACGACTCCGCTATCTATAAGGATCCAGAATATATATACTTTAGTGTCTGAAAATTATATTGTGGTAATTACAAACGGAACGACAAACTTATATATACCCTTCTCACGAAGGTGAAGGGTATAAAAATAGCTTAAGTTAGTCTGGATTTTTTGATAAATTTAATTCGCCTAAAAGCAGGCCATAATTTTCGTTTAAGAGAATTTTGGTTGCAAGCTATAAAATATGTATGTATGTTCAATATGTCATTAATAATGTGTAACTAAAAAATTTAATCGATGAAAAAATGGAATGTTTTTGATAAATGTTACAAAACATTTGTTTTACCAAATCAAGCATTCTTACTAGGTTTCCATCATAATACCACCCTGAAAGTAATTAGTTTTTTCTAATTTAAAAAAAAAGTATTTTCTTGCCTTCCCATAGCAAATAAAGAACTGAATGAAGATATAAATTTTCAAATCTTTTTAAAACGCAAAAAAGGTTATAAATTTCCAGCTAAATAAAATAATAAATGATTTGTGAAAAAAAAAAAAAAAATAAACAATAGCAACACCAGCTTTGTTAAGTAACTAATGACCCTTAGATTTGTTTTTAATAACTAAAAATGTAAGTACAAGAAAAACGAACAACAACAGGTGAACCTCGTTAAATAGGAATTCTTAAAATGTTTGAGTAAAATTAATAATTAAACAAAATTTGTTAGCTTTTTTAATTTTACCATAATTTCTCCATAAAAAAATAAAAATTCCTCATGTTGTAAATATCCAGGTGCACCTGTTTTTTGTACTAAATGCCTTAGTAAAAATCAGAAATAAAGAGCTTAATGAAGTAATTAAGCTTAAATACAATCAATGCTCTTTGATGCTATGTTTCGCTTTTGAGATTTATGCTGTTTTTTACTTAGTCTTCTTTCTATGTTTCTGGGTTCTTTGTTGTTTCAGATTTGCTCAATAAAATTTACATTCTCAAACAATTTTTGTTTTTCTTTTGTATTTTTTGTTTTTTTGGGGATTTCGTTTCAAAAATAATTTGTTCTTTTGTTTGTTTTGTTAAGTTTTTTTTAACGTTTCTCATTCTCATTCTTTTAATTTTTTATTTTTTTTTTTTTGTATTTCTGTAAAGTTTTCTTAATGACCTTAACTTCTTTTGATGTATTGACCTTTTTTTTGCTGCTTTTCTTCTTTACTTTATTTATGTAACAAACAACTGAAAAAGGTTTTCGCTAGAAATTTGTTCTATTGTTATTGCTTTTCCTGTTTGCTCTTTATAGGAAGCAGAAAAAAAAAAGTTTTCAAAATCAAATGCTTGATGGATTATTAATGACTTTGGAAAAAAAAAAAATGGAAATTTCATACAATTTGTTTGTGTTCTTAGAAATTATTCCCTTAAATTATAAAACAGATTTACTAAACTTCTTAATTCGCTAAATTCCACTCATAATACAAACTAATCTTGGTGTTAGCAATACCTACTGGCCTTCGTTTTTAAAAATATTGAGCTAAAAATAAAATCGAAATTCGAATTTCGTGCATAAATTGAAAGGTTTTATATGGCAGTTTGTTCGATAAAATGAATGCTCTGGAAAATTAAATATATCGCTCATTTGCTGCAACAGCGTCATAATTCAAAAAAGTCGTTTCGAGAAAAACGGCTTTGAATGTTTTATGACATTTGACTATTTCTTAAATAAATTTTCAACAAATCATGAGATTTTAGAAATAAAACCTGATTTGAATAGTAGATGTTAATATCCTTCTAATCTGTATTTAACCCATATTTTTTCTTGTCAAATATACGAGAAAACATGAATTTTCGTTTTGACGTTTACAACAAAAAACACTCTCACGGAAAAAATTATTGACTTTTTTGAAAACTGATAAAACTATATGAAAGACTATAGAACGGCGCATATTTCGTATTATTCAGTTCAAAACACACGGATTTTGAGTTATGTCGTTGTTGCAGCAAATGAGCGATATGTAGTATCAATAACTACAATTTTCTAAAAAAAAAAAAAATAATCTATGACTTTATTTTCCTTAAAAACTGTCTGGCTAATTTAAAATTTATACAGAAAGTTTATCAAAAAAATGTGATTTTTTTATGAATAATTTAAAATTTGTTGATATATAAAATTTCCTGCAAAAAGTTTGACGATAACTAAAATTCTCTATCGAAAATATATGTAATTTCTTTTTCTATAAAAAATTCAGAATTGACAATAAAATGAATTTTCTATAGAAAACCTATCCAAATTCTATATATATAAAGAAAAATATCGACAACTTTAAGTTTTTATAGAAAATCTATCGACTATTTTAATGTTCTATAGAAAAGCTATCGATAAATTAAATTGTCTATAGATAACCTTAATTTTTACACCCTAAACCAGTAGAGTGAAAAAGGGTATTATGAGTTTCTGCTGATGTTTGTAATATTAGTCTAGCATCCATCATATATATCGATTGACTTGTTAATTAAAAGGGTCTTCCACTAGGAACTTCCAAACTTTGACAGTTGATGGCGACCATATTGTTGAAACTACATCTGCCATATTGGCTATCGTTTATTCAGTTTGGATATAGCGTTTAACAACACTTGCAAATGATAAAATTGTTTTATTAAAATGGTTGTTCTGTATAGTCAACGTTCCGTGGGATTCGCTCATTTTACTGTGAGGCCCATTTCGACAAAATTGTCGAATATGGGACAATACCACTTCACATGAGATCCAAGAGTGTCCAAAGCATGCTTTGGATTTTGGGCTGGCGGCCCCATCGATCCATATTTCTTTGAAATGATCGATGATTATCAACTTCTTTTGACCTGAATTAGATGGCGTGAACACAAAGGACATGTTGTTTCAACTGGACACATTTTTCATGTCACATTGTACATTCTGCATGAGCGATTTGAGGGCATGGTTAGCTTATGTGATGTGAACAGGCCACTGAGTTCTTGACACCGTTGGACTTTTTCTTGTGGGGAATTCTTAAGTCGCAGGTCTATGCGAATAAGACACAAACCAGAGGGGCTCTCAAAGCCAACATAACCCATGCGTCAGTGTCATGGAAAACTAGGACATTTTGAATGCGAGCCACCCAGTGAAGTCGCAACGGACATTTGCACGATGTTATATTCCATACATAATGACATCGATAGGCCTTTCAAACGAATATAAAATGTTGAGGACACATTAAACACACTTTGTTTTATTTAAATTTAAAGATACACGCAGAGAAAAAATATAGTTGTGCATGTTTACAGTAACGATTTCCATAGTTTTAAAATTTTTTTAACAATATTATAGTCACAGTAACTATTTACATGATTGTGGTAACCATAATATGGATAACTTACAATTCACATGATTGTATCAATCATATATATAGTTACAGTAAACAAGTATATGTTTGTGACACACTAGACATACTACTAGAAAATTTACTGATAACTTGGAGTATCTAAAGACTATTTGGTTTATTTTTTAGAGAAATTTTATTGATAACATTAAGTTTTTGTAGGAAATGTATCGAGATGACTTAATTCTTTAAAAAGTTGATCAATAACATAAATTTTCTATAAAAATGTATCGATACTAGGGTATTCAATCGATTAACCGTTAATCGGTTAACCGATTAATTTTGGTCGGTTAACTGTTCGAATAATTTAAAATTGCCGATTTTCAAATAACAAATAAACCGATTAATTTGTGTCGATTAACCGATTAACCGAAATTTATTTTTTTTTTTGTACTTATATAGAAATATAGTTTTAAATACACCAATTTTATTTCTTAACTCATGAACATTCACTTCTAACAATAGTTTTTTGAAGTATAGCTCAGAAACTGAAACTAAGGAATTTGGAAATGGCCTTTATTCTAGAATGTTCCATGATGAACTTTGTCCATCATTGAAGGCATGATAAAAAATGAAACTGAAGACATTACTGAAACGAGTCTTTTATCAAAACTTAACCAAACTATTAAAAGTATTCAAAATCCAAAAAGGACTCCAATGGTATAATGGAGGATTTTATATGCTTAAAAAATACTGAACATAATTGGATAGTCTTTGTCATACCTTTCCTTCGATTTCTACAACATCTACAATCAGTGAGAGAGTTTTTTTCCAAGTCAAGTTGTATTAAAAGTAAAGAAAAATCGTTTATAAGGAAACCTTTTAAATTATATTCTTTTCTTAAGAGATTATTTCAGAAGATCTCACTAAAATCTTTAAAAAAGTCATATGTGTATATAAATAGGATTTCAAATACCATATTTTTGTGCTATTATTTATTTTTCGAAATGCTTAAATAAGTACACAAAATTCGTGGTTATATTTTGAATTTAAAATGAAAATAGAAACTATTCGGTTAATCCGATAATTTAAAATTAACCGATTATTAACTGATTAAATCTAAACCCCGATTAATTATTCGCTCGATTAACCGATTAAACGAGAAACCCGATTAATTGAATACCCTAATCGATACCTGTGAATCTCTATAGAATATTCACCTCAATTATCCATCAAAACTATATCGACAACTTTATTTTTAATAGAAAATTTTACAATTAAAAAAATTATATTGATAATTTTAATAATTTATTGAAGGCTTGTCAATATTCATTTATAGATCCTTTCTTATGTTTTAAAATTTATTTTGAAGTCTCTTGAACATTATTATGAGCCTTAATAGTTGTTTGTAATAACAACCATTTAAGTTAAAACTAACTTAAAAAATTATGCAAATTCTTGCAAATTTAGTGCTAAGTGAAACAAATTACCCTTCAAAAATACCAAATAAAGTTAAATGGAACAAAAAAAATAAAATGTCTGTTGATTGGCAATATTCCACTGAAACCAACCAGTCTTTCAAACACTCTATTTTTATAATCTTATAACCTTTTTTTTATTTTGCCTCAAGGTATACAACATTTTTTTATATATTTTTTTTCGGTTACATTTTTTTTTGCACATGCGATTACACTCAATAAAAAGATCCTTGTAAAACTTCCACTTGATTTCTTTAGCCGTGTAACATTTGTTTTGACACTTGAATATTGTTTTTGTAGCAACTTTTTGCTGTTGTTGTAGTTTCGAGTGTTATTTGTTTGACGTATTAAAAAACCTTGACTTGTTTTTTTTTGTTGCCACAATATTTAATCTAATTTGGTATTAAAACAACTTTGTTGCTTTTTTTCGTCTACAAAAACCATTCTTTTGAAATGAACTACTACAACAGCAGTTACATTTGCCCCAACATATTTATTTGACATAATCATTTAACAACACTTGTTAATCATTTCAAAATATAAATATACTATATATAACAACATTTGTATAAAATAAAACACCCAAATATCCTAATAAAAACTACAGAAAAGAACCAGACCAAAGCCCAGTCAAGTAGATACAGCCATGGAGCAACTGTTTGGTCAGTTGAGCAGCTATTCAAGCAACCAAGTAGTATTAAGTCTTAAAAGCAGTCAGACCAATGTATAAATATTTGCTTGCAGTTAGTTGTTGGGAGAACAACCACAACAACAACAACAAAACTGACCAGACAAACAGACAACAAGAAGCTTAACACTACTTATCTTTACCCTTAAGTATAATTAAATGAACATGCTAAATATAACAAACACTATGGCTACATGCACACTTAATGTTTTGCTGTTGTTGTTGTTGTTGTTTCTGAATTAAACAACAAAACATACACAATTATTTAACAAATAAATACACATTAGTTTTATAAAAACAAAACTGCAAAAAAAAAATAACGTACAAGAAATAAACGTTAACTATAATAAATATAAAAAGCATAAATGCACCTGCTTTCCTATATAAAGCATACAGTGCAGGGGCTGGCCAATTTATATGAAATAAAGTATACTTTGGGGGGTAATTAAGAAAAACCTATTTTTAAAGAAAATTTATTATAAAACTTATTTTTAAATGAATCGGTATTTATAATGTTCTATGGAAAGTTTAGCAATAATTTTAATAATCCTTACAACATTTATTGACAACTATAACTTTGTTAAGGAACCTTTTCAATAACCTAAATAAATGTTTTTGTTAACATTGATTTTTTTAGCAAATTAATGGATACCTAAAGTGTTGTATACAGAATTTATGAATAACTTTTTATAGAAAATTTATAAAAAACATTATTTTGGTTTAGAAATTTTAAAGTATTATTTTATATAGAATTTCCATAGAAAATCTATTTTTTTAAATTATCGAAAAGTATAATTTTAAATAGAAAATGTATCGATAACTCGAAATTTTTATGGAAATTTTATCGATAACTATAACTTTTTACTGAAAATTTGTCTATAACTTTTATTTTCTATAGAATGTTAATTGATAACTTTCAGTTTCACTGGAAAATTTATCGATAAATATTTTTTTTTTTTTAGAAAATTTATCGATAAAATTTTTTCTCTAGAAAATTTATCGATAAATATAATTTTCTATAGAAAACTAATCGATAGTTTTTTTTTCTCCACAAATTTTTTATTTTTCCAGAATATTTTTCGATACATTTTATTTTCTCTAGAATTTTTGTACCCTTCGCCATGAGTGGCAAGGGTGTATATAAGTTTGTCATTCCATTTTTAATTTCTACATTTTTAATTTGCGACCTCACAAAGTATATATATTCTGGATCGTTATATATAGCGAAGTCGATATAACCATGTCCGTCTGTATGTTGAAATCAACTTTCCGTAGCCCCCAAATAAATTACAAACATACATAATACATCGGCAATTCTTCCGGCTCGGTCGCTATTTAAAATCGAATGGTTGAGTTATAAGGAAAAAACCGGGACAACCTCGATTTTTGGCTTATTTTTGATCTATATGGATTACAAGTCATTAATATACACAATATGGATATCTTATGATAGATATTTCAAAGTCCATTGTAACGATTTATATAAGGCTATAGTAATTTGGACCTACAATGGGTCAAAATCGGGAAACATTTTTTTATACCGAATATTTTTTTTTTACCACAAAAAATTTTTTTTATATATTATTTTTTACTAATAAATTAAAAAAAAAAAAAAATTTAAATTTCGAAAAAAAAAATTAAAACAATTTTGAAAAAAACAATTTGAAAAAAGAAAACAAATTTTTTAAATTTTGAAAAACAATTTTAATAAAAAAAACTGATAATTTTGTTTACTTAAAAATATTTAAAATTTTTATTTTAATGTATAATTTAGTGAAGGGTATATAAGATTCGGCACAGCCGAATATAGCTCTCTTACTTGTTTATATTTTGATAGTTAACTCTCTTTTGAAAATTATCGTATCAAAAATGTATTAATACGAGAAATTTCATTTAGCTTAATCAATTTTGTATAGATTTTTATAGAAAACTTTTAAATAACTTCAATTATCTACAAAAAACTTATCGATAGCTTAAATTTCTTGCAGGATATTTATTGATAACTATAATTTTATATTGAAAATGTATCGATCATTTCTATTAATTTGACAAATGTATCGATTAATATCTACACACAATTTATCGATAACATGAATTATCTGTAGTACGATTCACTTACTTTTATAATGATAATCGAAAATTTATCGAACTTGCTTACAGTAAACTTTTTAACGATATTCGCTATCGGTTGAAGTTAGCTTTTGTTGTTAGCTAAACGATTATCGACAAAAGCAAACGACAACTAAGTATTTTTTTATTGTTTACAAAACCGACAATTGTCAGCTGATCAGCTGAGATGCGTCTTATTTGGTAACAATATTATGTATCATTAATGAGCAATATATTGTTACGTTTTAACCTTTTTAAAACGTTGGTTTATTTGCTTTAAATAAACCGGATACTTTTGATTGCAAATAAAAGCCGTTTAGCAGTTTAAAATTGTAACATATCTTTATTTATTTAAAATGTACAACAACAACAGTTAAAATAGTCACTCAGTGCCTTTATACACGTTTATCAATTCGCAGAAATGCACACACACTTTATAATGTACAAACTTAAATGTACAGTTGATGTTAACTCTAACAGCGCCAATGATAAACTCACTCACGACTGCAACCTCTGCCACTATTAATACACACGCCATCTTTCGTGAATCTTCTACAATGCTCTTAACGGATAAACTGTATGTTCGAATTCTATAGCTTTCGCTGTCAAAGTTAGCAGTTTAAACATTTAATGTTGCCATACTTATAAGCTAATGCTAATCAACATTTTTGATAAGTAGAAGCTTCTACTGATGAACGTGTTTGTAAACATGATGAATGCTGCAGGCAGTCGTTACAGACTGTTAAATTCAAATCGCTATTGGAAATTCGTAACAGTATGAAGGCATTTATATATGAATGCATTAATAATAATGTTCAAATCATTTACACATTTTATTTCACTTTTATTATGTAAAATTTATAAAATTTAAGAAATAAAGCATAAATTCAATTGTTTTTTTTTTTTTCTATTCCTCTTTGTGTTTTTCGCTTTTTTTGACAGTGATGTCACTTGATATCAATATGATATGAAGTTGTCTATAATTGTTTAAAAGAAGTTATTGAATCAAATAATCGTTACTGCAAACAGCAAAAATTGTCGACTGATATTGCGATTGTCCGATCGTTAAAAGTTAGTGAATGGCACTATTCAAGAAGAACAATTTCGTCGATAGTTTAAATTTTTTAGAGAAAACGTATTGATAACTTAAATTTTTTAGAAAATATATCAATGGCTTTATGTTTCTATGGAAAAGTTAATTTTTCTGTAGAACATTTTATTTTCTCTAGAAAATTTATTGACAAATTTAGTTTTCTTAGGAGTTTTTAATTTTCTATAGAAAATTAATCGATAACTTTAATTTTCTGTAGAAAATTAATCGATAACTTTCATTTGCTGTAAAAAATTTATCGATAATTTTAATTTGCTGTAGAAAATTTATCGATAAAATAATTTTCTGTACAACATTTTTCGATTACATTAATTTTCTGTACAAAATTGTTTTCTGTACTTAATTTTCTTCGACATTTTTTCGATAACTTTTCTTAAAAAAATTTGTCGATTAATTAAATTTTCTGTACAAATTTTTTCGATAACTTAAATTTTCTTTAGAAAATTTAACAATAACTTTAAAAACATAACATTTAAAAATTAACATTTTCACCAAGGAAATGTGAAAATGTACAAATTACACATTTCCTTGGCTTAACAAAAAAAAAAAAACAAAATGTTAAACCTTTTAGCAGAAACAACACCTTTTAAAAAATGTATTTAAAAAAAACACGGTTTAACAGGGTTAAATCGCTAGTTAATAAAAAAAAAAACAAGTCAAGAAACAAAAAAGCTTCAATTACTCAAAGCCAAATATAAATACAATAAATAAAAGGCACTACTTCAACTGCCCCCAGCAAGAACCCCTTGATTTTATTTATTTTTAGTTGCAAGATTTTTTTTGATAAACGTGTCCAAAAATGAAATGGTAACACTTTCTTGTTCGATGAATGAAAACGAAAAAGTCTTCTTTATTTTTTGGTTAAACAAATGGCTCAAATGGTTTACAAAAAAATAAAAAATGCAGAACAATCAAGTGGGGCTGCTTTTTATTTTCTTTTGGTTATTTTTAAAGAGAGCCTTTTGTGCACAAGGTGCGACTATAAGTGTTTATTTTTTTTATTTCATTTATTTACCCGAGGATACAACAAAGTCAGGAAACCAGCCACAGAATAAGAAACAAAGTGAAACATTTTATCTGAAAAATCAAAGGGGTTAAATGGTAAAACAAACATGCTTTATTTCTTATAATTTATATACCTTCAATTTAACACTATTAACCAATTATTAGTATGAATTTATTGCTGTTGTTCGTTTTTTAAAAATTTAAACAGGGGCTAAACAATATTATATGGACCTATATATTCAACATGAACTCCATTGCTGCCAAAGCTGATTAGTATAACAGACAACTGATAAATAAGTTTTGTTTAAATTTGGAAGTATTTTAATCAATATTAGTAATATTATACATCGCTCAATTACCAAAATAATCTATTAATAACTTTAATGCTTTTCGTTACAATTGTAAACCAAATCTACGATTAAATATCTATATAAAATCTCCCAAGTTTTGTTAAAAAATAAATATATAAATTTGAATATCTACTAGTTAGTGTAGTATGTAGTTGCAATTATTTCCTGCTTTCTCTTCCATTCACCTTTATAAGGCTGCCACTACTGGCACAAACAGCTTTACACTCATTTCTACATGATGCAACAACAACATCAAAACACACAGTCCAGTCTAAACATTATTTGAGACAAATTTACGATTGTAATGAAACCAAACCATACACGAAATAAGAAAATTTAAAAAAAAAAGTTTAATCGAAAAGATCAACATGATCTTTAACAAGCATGTTCAGCGTTGCATTTGTTTTGTTGTTGCCATGTTTATTTCAGTTGTGTTGTTGTGGTTTCTTGTGGCAAATGTATAAATAAATGCAATTTATTACACAAGGAAGAGAAAACTAGTGTAACTAACGATGCAACAAACTACTGCAAACCATTATTTCTTTGCCTTTAATATTAATCTTGCAACTATTACCACTACACAGCAACTGTTGCCACAAAAACTACTGCTGCGATAAGTGGAATGAAAAATTTTCAGATTTGAAAGATAAGAAAAGTCCAATACATATTTTCTTTTTAAACAAAAAAATAGTTATTTTTTTTTTTTTCTTTAAACCTCATGATTAATGTTTTTCAATGCATTTTATAAATCACTTAATCAATACAAAGAGATGGCTACTTCCCTCCTTTACTTTTTTTTCTTTTTTTTTTTGTGGAAAACAAACACTATTTATTTATTTTATTACAGCTCAAAGGCATCAATGCTGACACACACACACACACTCTCAGTCAGACACCCGGCCAGAAAATACAAAAATCGTTGATGATGTGAATATCCAAGTGAAGTTTGAGTTGGAAGATGATGTGGACGACAACGACGACAATGACCAAGACAAAATTCAAGACTGATGCGAATGAACGACAAAAACCATCTGAAATATAAAACTTTTAATTAATCTTTTAACTAATCGAGACATACATATCAGTTTATTAGTTTTTGTTTTTTCCCTATCTATCTGACTCTTTTCTTTGTCTGCCTGTTTTTGTTTATCTCTTTTTGTTTTTGTGTAAAAAGTTTTTATAACTGTAACCAATACTATCACCACTACTATGCATGTAGTTCATTCATTTAACAGACTTTGAAAATCTTTGATAGTTTAAAACCATCAATAGCTATTGCCACTAGGCATTTGAAAGTTTTTCTTCTAATTGCTTAAACAAAAAACTTAATATGTAATGTAGAGCAGATTTGGGAAAAATTATAGAAAATTATAGCTATCGATAAATTGTCTATGAAATTTATTGATATCGATAAATTTTCTCTAGAACATTATTGCTATCAATAAATTGTCTATGAAAATTATTGCTATCCGATACATTTTCCATGGAAATTATTGCTATCGATACATTTTTTATAGAAAATTATTGCTATTGATAAATTTTGTATAGGATCTTAATGCTATTCATAAATTTTATACGGAAATTATTTTCTATGTAAATTATTGCTATTGATACATTTTTTATGGAAATTTATTGCTATCTATAAATTTTTAATTGCTATCGAAATTATTTCTATGGATAAATTTTATATAGAAAACAAGTAAGAGTGCTATATTCGACTATGCCGAATCTTATATACCCTTCACCTTTCTTGCGGATGCATTAATTGCCCACTTTCAGCATATAGCATCCTAAATATATTAAGAAAACTTTTAAGAATTTTACATTTAATTGCTGACGAACAGATAATATTGTAGAAGTTACAAACGAAATGACAATCTAATATATACCCTTCTCACGAAGGTGAAGGGTATAAAAACAACAACTCCAAACGAAACACCAAAAAAACAAAAACAAAATACGTATAGCAATGAAACCAACACACATCCAAACCTACGTTTTGTTGCTTTTTTGGCAAAGCATGCAATAAATTGTCGTTTTTTTTATGAAATTTTCAGAGGTTGTCTCGGATTTTTGCTCATATCTACGTTATTTATGAACGGATTTTGCTGATTTTAAATAGGAAACTTGTCGAAAGCATGTCTGACAGAATTATTGATGATTTGGATCCCGAAGATATCTGGGGTCTTCAGAAAATTGATTTCAACAGACAGACGGGCGTGGCTTAATCGACTCCGCTATTTATAAGGATCCAGAATATATATACTTTATAGGGTCGCAAAATTATATTGTGGAAAGTTATTTATAACTTTTCTGTGGTCATTAATGCTATCGCTAAATTGTCTATGGAAATTATTGCAATTGATAAATTGTCTGTATAAAATTATTGCTAACGGTAAACTTCCCATAAGTCTAGTGACTATACTGCAACAATAAAACTTCTCCAAAATGTTAATGATGATCTGATTACCCTTGTGAACGATCAACTGGTTTTATGAGAAGAATTTTACTCTGATATGCTTGCACCTAGCAGTGTCAATGTACAATTAATATGCAATTGTATATCGCACAACGAAAACTTCAACAACTTCAATTTTTAAAAAATTTAGAAAAAATTAAAAAAATAAAAATTTGAAAATTTTAAAAAAAACAATTTCGAAAAAAAAATTTTAAATTTTGAAAAGCAATTTGAAAAAAACAAATTTTTTTTTTTTAAATTTTGAAAAAAAAAAAATTTATTTTGTTTTGCTAAAAATATTTGAAATTTGTATTTTAAAGTATAATTTGGTGAAGGGTATATAAGATTCGCACAGCCGAATATAGCTCTATTACTTGTTTAATTTTAATTAGTTCGTAAACCTGTCTCTTATTAATGTGTTTAGATTAAAACAAGTTCAGTTACAGCATTTATTATACCTTTCGCCATGAGTGGTAAGGGTATATATAAGTTTGTCATTCCGTTTGAAATTTCTACATTTTTCATTTGCGACCCATTTTTCATTTGCGATATAGGCATGTCCGTCTGTATGTTGAAATCAACTTTCCGTACCCCCCAAATAACATACAAACATATATGAAACATAAGGAAAAAACCGGTACGACTTCGATTTTTGGCCTATTTTTGATCTATATCTGGATTACTAAATCATTAATATAGACAATATGGATATCTAATGATAGATAATTCAAAGTCCATTGCAACGATTTATATAAGGCTATTTATAAAAAATATTTTTAAAACGAATATTTTTTTTTGTTACCACAAAAAATTTCTGCTTTAATTGTTTTTTCACTAATAATTTAAAAAAAATAAAAAAAATGGAAAAAATTAAAAAAAACAATTTCGAAAAAAAATATTTAAAACAATTTTGAAAAAAAATTTTGAAATTTTGAAAAACAATTTGAAAAAATAAGAATTTTTTTTAAACTATGAAAAAAAAGTTTTAATTGTGTTTACTTTAAAATGTTTTTTATTGTCTTTGAAAAATGACAATTTTATTGGTACTGTGTTCAAAAAGTTTTCTTATGTGTCGTGTAAGGGTTAAGAATAGCAAATCACCAGGATTAGATGTTATGTCACCCGAGCTCTTGAAAGCAGCTCCACAGATTAGTGCACAAATTATATTTCCCCTCATCGCAGACTTCAGTGAACCTAAAGAAGTAGTTATTTTCAAAATCCCGAAAAAGGCGACCTCAGGGATCGAAACAATTGGCGAAGAATAACACTTCTCATCATTATTAATAAAATAATAGCTCATGTTATCCCCAAATGTATCTCTGAGGTAGTAGCACCAACACTTGGAAATGAACAGGCTGGTTTTAGGCCCCATAAATCTTGTATTGATCTTATCAATAGTCTGACGGTCATAACGGAGCAATTTATTGAGTGGCGATCACCACTATACCTTTGTTTTGTAGACCTTGAAAGAGCACTAGATCACACCAGAAACGTCATCGACTGGAATACTCAGGGTAACCGTAGAATTAGAACATCAGCACACTGCAATCGAAGACCAATTTTATCAATTTTATTTAAGAAATTAAGTTTTTAATAAAGTTTTCATAAAAAACAAATGTTATTAATAAAAATTTTAATGCAAATAAAGGAATTAAGTTATTATAAAAATGTAACCACTGATGATCTGATTAAAACCTAGATTTCTGTAAAACCGCAAACACTTGTCCGTTAACGTTACACATAAACGAAATCAATTTAAAATTTCTAGGAATTTTCTGCTGAATTAAAAACATACATTAAAACTGTTGTAGCGCTAAATTAATAAGCTTAAAAAATAGCAAATCACGTCAAATAAAATTACAAAAATAATTTAATTTTCATCTACTTAACCGCAATGTTTGGATCTTAAACATTTTAAACACTTTTTATCTTCTGCGGTTTGGATACTTTTTTCTTTTTATTTTAGCGTAGCTTGAAAAAAAGTGTATGTAGGTACTCGTTTTCGGTTTATTTTAAATTGCCACAACCATGTTGGCCTTAACAAATTATTAATTTATCATAATTTTGTTGTTTATTTTTTATGGCTGGCAGTTTGGGTTGTTGTGTTGTGTTTGTTGTCTTGATAAAATTGCTAAACCAATTTTGCTTTAAATTATTTATTATTAAAGAGTGGGTGTTTCTTGTATTTAAAAAGTACAACACCAACAAATAAAATATATGTTTATGCTTCGTTGCTTAAAGGTTTTTTTGAAATAGAGAGAGAAAAAAAAAAACTAACAAGAAATAAAAGGAGAGATGAAAAAAAATGTTTTTAAATTTAACATTTTTATTAATGTGTGAAAAGTAGGCGTTTGAATTTGAATTTATTGAAACTTTGAAACATATACGCGTGTATTGTAAAATGAGCTTAATTATGTGTTAGTTATTTTACATTAATGTTTGTGTGAGTGTGAGTGTGCAAAATGTTTAATTTCAATAAATTTTAATTAAAATTAATGAGGTGTTAACAAATGTGCTAAATAAAGAGCAGAATTTGCATGCATGCTAAAGAATGAATATGAATTTTATTTAAATTTTTGAGTAGGGTATAAGTATTCATGGATTTATTGCAATATTTATGAAATTAGTCTGCTCAAATTAATCTAATTTGTGACCACTGTTTAAAAGGCCATAAATTTGTAATTATAAAGGTGTTAATTATTTTATTGTTATGATTTTATGAAGATGATGTTGTATATTGATTAATGTCTTATATGATTTAATTGTACTTAAACAATAAATAAAAACCCAAAAGTATAGTAACCGCTAAATTAAATTTATTATTTAGAAAACAAACAAAACATACGTTTACCATACGTTTTCAAAGATAATAGTATCGTTATTAGTATATTAGGATATCTAAGGATGTTCACAATTATGTTTTTTTTTTAAATTATTCCTTAAAACTTTGAAAAATCCAATTTCTGCACAAACTAGTAAAACATTTTAAATCCATTAAAAGGGTCCTGAAATATTTAGAAAATAATTTCACATTTTATCTAATTTTCTACATGTTTTAAATAGTACCAAAACTGTTTCTCTTCACATAAAAATTTAATATTTTTACAAAATTTATTTTAGAGATTCTGGCTCCCGCCAGATCATTGGTATCGCAAATTTAAGAGTGGATATTTTCCCACTTGACCATTCCCGTAAAGATACAGCGCAGTTTTGGCAAACAGTATTTGGCATCCATTTATTGATATACTAATTGTAAATTATTTGAAATATGCAGCTTTCACGAAGTCCGTGATAGCTTTACGATACTGTTCAAAGATATAATTACCAGAAATAACACAAAAACTATTCGGATTGTTTGTACAACGTCTTTGCTTCGTAGCCATTAAGTTATTACTGATAAATCTATACATATATGTATATAAAAGTGCACCGATTTGCTTAAACTTTTTACAATATGTTTCTGTATGTCTGGAAGGCTACTTTTTATTTTGAAATTTCAGGTGGGTGTGGTACCTCCCAAAAAAGTTAATTTTAAAAACCAAATATCTAGCTATATTCCTCAGATTTTACATGAGCAATTCCACCGCTTGTATAAATATTTGGAATCCACAATTTACTTAACCCATTAACGGGTAAAAAAATACCCAAAAATAGAGCAATTTTAGAAAAATTCTAGAAAATTCCAGGAGAGCTATATTAAAAATCTTATTTTGGATAAAGATAAAGTAAGAATCGAACTACATAAAATAGTTTTTTTTGGTAATATTTGGATATACTTTGGTGGGGAACTAGTGGGCCAAAGTTGAGCAATTTTACAATATCTCAAAATTTGTAAATAAGTGGCTCTAGAAAACGGGGGGAGTGAAAGTCCCCAATGCCCTCCTTGTGTCTAGTAGTATTGGATATCCTATATCAGTAAACAAAATAACCAAGTGATTAATCCCACTTTCCTAAGCTACAAGTACGATTTTGTGGTTTGGGTATAAAAATACCCACTTCGGCATATGTGGGTTCTAAAACTTATGAAATATGAATTTAATTTTTAAGAAATTTTTTTTTTTTTTAAATCATAATAAAAACATCTAATGGTATAAGAATACATGATTATATAAATATTAAAATGGTGAGAGGTTGACACAACCTAACTAAAATTTTTTCGAGCATGAAATAATGATGCCAAACCAGTACTTTTATACTGATGGTGAATACCACAATTATCTTATGTTAAAAAAATGGTAGCTATGTGTGTGTAGGGGTTTTTAGACCCCACAGTTCAAGGTGGCAGTCCGAAACAAGCAATATCAATCGCATTCGATTTATTATGACAGGTTAAATAACTACTTTTTGAAGTACAATACAAAAAAACAAGTTTCAAATGTCCCCATCTCTAGATTATGAAATGTTTAAGTAACCACTTACAATGAATACATTCGGAAAGAATGACCTAACCTATAATTTATTGTATTTTACGATTTTGTATCAACCTTATCTGATGAGAAATATCTGTGGTTTGCGTCATTATTTTCCTCATCTATAGTTTAATATAAAATTTGTTCTACATTTTTCTTTTTCAAGATAAATTCAGGGGTGCCGCAAGGCTCCTACTCTATTCCTTATTTTTCTAAATGATCTTCTACGTCAAACTTCCAACCCTATATATTATTTTGCAGATGACAGCAAAATTTTCCATTCATATTCATTCAGTTATAGACCAAGCCTGTCGGAGACTGGGGCAATGAGGCAAAACATGAATGATTCCCTTAATGGGGAACTTGTGACAATCTCTGAATGGGGTCGTGCGAATAGAGTCTCTTTCAACGCTCTCAAGACTCAGTGTTGCATGTTCACACAAAAACGAACGACAAACAATATTGCTTCATCTGTATTTATGGATGGTGTAAATACAGATGAAGCAGACGCTCTTGATGTTCTGGGCATAAAAATACAATGTGATGTCTAAACACATTTTTTCAAATGTCGAAAGAAAGCATACAATTGTCTCGGTTTTTTGAAACGGTGTAGGAATTACTTCACTCCATCTGATCTACTCACTTTTTATACCACCTATATCCGACCGAAAATGGAATACATCTCCCATGTATGGGCCGATGCTTCAAATTATATTTTGGAGCTGCTCGACCGCGTACAGGAGAGGGCGAAGGTTATTATTGGTGACAGTAGGGTGTCTAACTCTATTGATTCGCTGGAGCACCGTCGCAATGTGGACTGCGTTTCACTGTTCTATCGGTACTATAATGGATAGTGTTCTGATGAAAGTAGGGAAGTTGTACCTGATACCCGCAGATTTTTACCTAATACACGTTTTTCATCAAGAACACATTCCTTTGTTGTCGATTGACCAGTGGACCGTAGAAAACACTACAGGGAAAATTCGTTCTTTAGCCGTACTGTACGTATGTGGAACACACTTCCCGCTGAAGTGTTGCCAGCCATTTCCAATGTGGGAAAGTTCAAATCGAATGTCCACAAACACTACTACTCCCTCTTTCCTCCCTCTCATAACCTATTTACCTAGTTCCAGCACAATGCTTTGCATGAATAGGGGTCATCCCCTGAGTGCTGGTCCAAGCGTGGCACTTCCCATACAAACTTAATACTATAATTCATATCTATTTTTATATGATCCAAAAAGGGAACCTAATGCAAAAGCGTGTAAAGTAAAACTTGGCTCACATTAAATACGAACATTTGTTGTTATATAGTTTTCTATTTTATTGCAATTCACATTAAGCTTAGAGAATAAGAAATAAATAATGTACTTTTTGTTACATTAGAAACTAATTTTAGATAGACTGAATATAGCTTGTTATGTAACTAGTTGTAACCCTAAATCATATGTAAAATCACTAGTTCAGGACATTCCCCTAGAACTTCTGGGAAATGACTGTATGTGAAGTTACAAAATTTTTCTATAATGAATTCTCTTCTCGAAATTGCAATGAAAACAAATATGAATGTTTTCGATACATTTAATGAATTGTTTATACTTAAAAAAAAACTCTGAACTTTTTTGAAGCAAAATTTTTTGAAATGATAATTTTCAATTGCTGATAGAGAAATGGAGAAGACTTAATGCCAGTTTCTCGATGTCGAAAGAAGTTAGACGATAACATTTAAAGGTAGCCAACGAAAAAGAAGAGCAATTCAGCGTGCTAGCACATTTATAGGCATTTATTAGTTTACAACCGCAATCGTAAAAATTAAATGAATGGGGAAAATGTTTTCAAAACTCAATCAATCGAATGAAGAACATTAACTACTCAATTTTATGTATCTCAAACTAAAAACTAAAATTTTGTGAAAATTAGCGAATTTACTTAATTGTGAATAAATTCGAAAATAATCAATTTATTTTTATGATCGATATCTCATTTTGTTCTTTTTACATGTGGATTTGCAATAAATCTGAACAATTTCTGCCTTTTTCGATTTTTCATGATTTTTTTTAAAACAAAGTTAGCTATTTTCACGTAAAAAATATATTTTTTGCTTCAATTTATTATTATAACTCCGAAACTATTGAGCCGATTAACACGCAATATATAAACGAATTAAAGGTTATGTAAATTCACAACTTTACTCAAAGGCTTGTTTACCATAGTGACAGGATGCCAAGTCAGGCCAAAAATAAGTGGACACATTATGAAGTCTTATGAATGGAAGCAGTCTTTTTTGTCAACATTCCTTGATGTAAATTTAGGTATTTATACACGCAGACAAAAAATATAGTTATACATTGTTACTGTAACCATTTCAATATTTGTGCATGGTTACAGTATCAATTTCAAATTTTTTTAACAATATTATAGTCACAGTAACTATATATATGATTGTGGTAACAATAATATGGTTAATTTACGATTCACATGATTGTATCAACCATATATATGGTTACAGTAAACATGTATATGTTTGTGACAACCATTTATATGATGAATAAATTTATCATAATATGTTGTCCTCAGATTATGATATAATATGATATATATGGTTGTCACAAACATATACATGTTTACTGTAACCTTATATATGATTGATACAATCATGTGAATCGTAAATTAACCATATTATTGTTACCACAATCATATATATAGTTACTGTGACTATAATATTGTTAAAAAAATTTGAAATTGATACTGTAACCATGCACAAATGTTGAAATGGTTACAGTAACAATGTACAACTATATTTTTTTTCTGCGTGTAGAGCCCGTTGTAGCAAATGATTGGCTTCTTTTGCCGCAACTGCATATTGCTTGCTATACCAAGAACTTTTTGGGAAATTTTGTCTGCTTTTGGATCCTAAACTTTTCTTCAATATTCCCTCGAGCATCAGCAACATACAATTTTTTATCAGGAAGTTGCGAAAAATCTGCCAGAACATACGTTTCGTCCTCCATTAAGCAGCAAGAATATTTTTTTATAAAATTTGACTTCAATTTCCGTGCTCTGTCTTTGTCCTCTAAATTTTTAGCAGAATTTCTGTCAGGAACTTTTTGATCCTTGTATGTTTTTAAGCCTGCATTAGCTTTACTTTTCGTACCAAAAAGTCCGAGAACAGAGCTAACCGGACTGCTTTCCTACCGGATATGTTGGGAGCTCTTTTGAAAATACTTTATATTTGTTTGCCTTTAGAAACATCATGTGGACCATTCCTTCTACCTGAACCAGGTTTTCTATCAACGGACAAGTTCTCCCGTTAACATTGGAAACAGTTTGACGTTAGACCTTTGAATGCTTGGCCAACTTTTTATAGGACCAAGTTGGGTTTTGTTGAAAATCTATATAAATATATAAATGTCTTTGTAAGTTTGTTTGTTTATTTGTTTGTTTGTTTGTTTGAGCATCACGCTTTAACGGCTGAATCGATTTTATTGAAATTTGAAACGTAGATAGATCCTTACTTGGAAGCGTCAATAGGCTATAACTTCAATACTTGGACCAGAAAGGGGTAAACAGGGGGAAAACCGGTAAAATTGGTACCTTTAGTTCTTAAACAATAAATACTAAACGGCCGAAACGATTTTATTGAAATTTTCAACATAGACTACGACAGGGGTAGCGAAGCGCACCGGGTCAAGCTAGTATTTAATAATTTTAATACGCACTTTTTTCTGGTCACTCATTTTAATCAGATAAACAACAAATGAACATAATTGACATTAAACGTAATAACTGACATACTTGTTAAACAAAATCAAAGAATACTTGGGTTAAAAGTTTTAATGTAAAACGTGTGTTAAGAAATTTACGATCTACCTCCATAACATTAATTTTCTAAAGAAAATTTGGCATTAACTTGAATTTTCTATGGAAAATTCACGATTACTTTAATTTTATTTAGAAAATTTATTATATACTCCTTCAATCTTCTTTATTATTCTTTCAGATATTTGATTCACCAACATCACACAACATTAAAAATTCACCCATAAAATATTATATAATCGCTCTTCATTTTTCCCTCAATTAATTTTAACATTCAAAACTGCCAACGTAAATTAAATTCTTTTATCAAAACACCATAAAACTTATTATGACTCATATTATTGTAGGATTTTAATCTCAGTATCTTTTAGTAGAAAAGAAACGTTAAACATAATGTTCCCTGTCAAAATAAATTTATATTGTTAATGTTTTGCTTTTAATTAATTGAATTAGAAACAACAAGCTCAAAAAAGTCATAATACTTTACGAGTATTAACTTGGCTAACACTGTTACAATAATAAATTAAGGCAAGACAGATGTGTAAAGAGAACTAAATAAGATAAAAATCAACATATATTTGCAATAATTTAGATAATAAAACGTAATAATAAATATGAAAACACACACATAAAGAAAAAAAAAGGAAAATTTTAAATAAGATTTATGAGAATTGATGTTTGTATGTAGTAAACATTAATTTATGTTTTATTTGGCTTTTAAACACTTTATATAAACTGACATAAGTCAGCAGAGAGTGGGCGTTTTAAAATATTTATAAAAATATTAATTATGTTTTTATAAATCATATTTTAAGTCCAATAAAAACGTGTTATTTATTATTTATAAGTTGTGTTTAAACAACATAATTTATTAATTTCTATTTTGTTTATTTACAGGTAATTTTCCCGTATTTCTTTGAAATATTTAAATATACTAAGTAGCTGCAACTTGTAAGTATCAAATGGTATAACCATTTCAAAAGACACCTTAAACCCCTTTCACAGTGTTTTCAATTATAACTTAATTTCGTAGTTGATCAACAATTAATTTGAAGATAAATTCCTTTTTAAAATACCTAACATTTCTGAAATGTTTTTAACCTCAATAACATCTTTAAAAACACAAGAAGGCAACATACTTAGGAACACAAAAAAAAAAAAAACTGAACAAGTAACATTTAAAATGCGTGTTGACTTTATGTTTAACCACAAACAAAATATTTACGAGTTGGTAGGTAAACCATAAAGTCAACAAATACTACAACTATAAACAACTCTATCAGCAGCTGTTTAAAGGAATATCTTCATCCTAAAATATACTAACGTAATTACCCACTAAATGCAATAAACTCTTTTAAATGCTGCTTTCAAAGTTCCAAAGGTTTGTTAAGTTCAGCATGTAGCATTTTTTTTATTTGTTGGTCCATAATCAACCACAAACATGTTTTTTGTTGTTTCTTCTTTTTCTCTTCAAAAGTATCTTCGAAACCTAAAAAAATCATGTAAAAAAAAAATAAGAAATAACGATCGTGCTATGATAAAATAATTGAGCATACACTTATTATATGACCATTAAGGGTTTTAGTACACCATACTGCTGTATGCTGTAAATGCAGCATCATCATGTTTAGCTACCATTAAGAGCGAGTGCTAAAAAAATAAGGAGAAAAAAATATGTATTAATGCCTGCTGTAGCTAACATTAGCGCAAAACGTTTGCGAAACCTTTTATGGTGTTGGCAATTCAATTGCTTTTACATAGTTCTCAACATGAAAGTCAAGATATAAATCTAAAGCTGTGATCAAACTTTTTAATATGCGCGAGAAAATTGCAAATGAAAATGCTGCAACTGCCATGTAATCAACTTACCTGAATTTCAAGAAACGTCAATAAAATACTTAACTGACAAAATCATGGAAAAAAAACTAGTTGTTGCCTTGTCGCATAGGGAATAAAAGAAAACTGAGCGGAAACTGTTTGAAAAACAGCAGAAATGTATGTCCTTTTTTTGTGTGTAACTTAAAATCTCCTAGGGAATTGCTATATCATACCAAAGCCAAATCTGGTTTAGCAACATTGTTATTGGCAACAATGTTGTTGAATTTTTTTGTGAACAGTCTTCTATAAATATTTTATCGATCAAGATCAATTTGCTTACTATGGAAATTGTAGGGTTATCTTAAATGTTCAATGAACAATTTATTGATATCATCGATTTGAAAAAGAAAATTTATGGATAACAATAATTTTTTTAAAAGACATTTATCGATAGCAACAATTTTTGAAAGAATTTTTATCTATAGCAATAGTTTTTTATAGAAGATAGCTGATAGATAATTTTGTATGAAAATTTTCTACACAAAATATATCAATAAAAAACAAGTAAGAGAGCTATATTCGGCTGTCCCAAATCTTATATACCCTTCACCATATTATACTTAAAAATAAAAATTTTAAATATTTTTAAGTCAAAATTAAATTAATTCAAAATTGTTTTTCAAAATTAAATTTTTTTTTTGTTGTTTTTCAAAATTTAAAAAAAAATTATTTTCTTAAATGTTTTAAAAAATTTGTTTAAACCTTCTTTTTAAATTATTTAGAAACATTTTTTTTTTAAATTTTTTAAAATTTTCTTTTTTAAATTTATTACTGAAAAAAAAATTGTTTATAAATTTTTTTTTGGTAAAATATATTTCTCCCGATTTTGACCCATTGTAGGTCCAATTACTGTAGCCTTAGCTTATAGCCATCGTTGCAATAGACTTTGATATATATCTATCATTAGATATCCATATTGTCTATGTTAATGATTTAGTAATCCAGATATAGATCAAAAATAGGCCGAAAAACGAGGTTGTCCTGGTTTTTTCCTTATATCTCAGCCATTTGTGGGCCGATTTTCTCGAAGTATTCGGAAGAATTCCCGATATTTTGATGTATTAATTATGTTTGTAAGTTATTTGGGGGCAACGGAAAGTTGATTTCAACATACAGACGGACAGCGCTATCTATAACGATCCAGAATATATAAAGGCTTTGTAGGGTCGCAATTGAAAAATGTAGAAATTACAAACGGAATGACAAACTTATATATACCCTTGCCACTCATAGTGAAGGGTATAACTTTGCGTTTTTAGAATTTTTTAATCGAACCTAAAATTTTGTTTCAAAATTGTCCAAGTTTGGATAGGACTGACAGGCAAAATGTCCCTTTAATTAGCCAAATTTTACTTTACACGCTTTTGCATTAAGTTCTCTTTCCAGATCATATAGAAATTGTATATAGTCCCGAAGACAATTTTTTTATATAAAATAAAAAATATAAGGACTTTTTTGGGAACAAATTTAAAAAATACACGCATCCAACGTTGAAACATGTAAAAAGATGTTTCAACTTTGGATGCGTGTAACTTTTTATAAGGACGATTTTATTTTCTTCAGTATTGAGTCACATATTAGCGTATTTGTTCCTTCTCAACGACTATCTATATTTTAAATTTCAGCGCAATCGGATCATAAATAGATTTTTGACGATTTAAAAAAAAAAAAAATGTGAGCGCCTACGAAGCTGATCAACTGTAAATCAACTCGAAACCACCTCAGCCGAGTAAATAATACAGCACAACATAGATGTGTGGATTTGATCATACTATTTTAACACACGAATTTTGTTTTAGCGTGAAAAGTAGTAAAAAAACGAAAATTTTTAACGTACAAAGTGATCTTAATGTGCTATTTATGTTCACAAGATTGATATGTTCACAAGAGTTCACAAGCTTTACCTTAGCTACAAAAACTAGGAGTCCCTGTAAGTTATCCTAAAAATATGTCTTCCTATATCTTTTTCAATATAAAGACACGAAAAAGCAATTTTTTGGCAAAAACTGTAAACTAAATTTGTTTGGTGAACACTTAGCTATATTATTGCCCCTACAGTTTATTGAACTAGTTCCGCTACGTTGAATAAGTTAGCCACTGAGTGAATATTCAACCCACTCGCAACGTTATTGACTCGTGAATTTAATACGAGGATGTCATTGTAGGTGGTTGATTGGGACACTTTGCACAACACTTTACTATTAAATTCACTATTAAATAGAAAAAATAAAAATTCAAAGAGCGTAGTTGAACTCATAACCTCTTGTATACTACTATAAGACAAATGCGCTAATCACTAAGCCACAGAGCACTTATTTGTACTCCTCTCTATTTGTTATTAAGAATTACATGTGAGTCTGCTCCAGAGATGCCCAAAGCTAAAACTATATATGTGTTGGTGAGCGAAAGTAAGCTCCACTGACAGAAAAGTTTAGTGAACTAAATAAAAGATGTCAATAATTTAAACTCTTTATTTGTTAACAATAATCAAGTCAACAATATTAATCAAATTGTCTGGCGACATTTCATAGTTCGACAAATTTAAAATGTGTAAAATATTTTTTTTGCTCATTTTATTACGTTGTTTTGATTAAAATCATTTAAAATCTGAAAAAATTGTTCACACAAGTAAATTGAGGTGAAAAACCAGACAACACTTCAGTGATATTTTAAAGTTCTAAATATATTAAACAATATTTCTTTCAGTGATCATGAACAAAAATTTAAAAATAATAATATACCCGCTTAGCATGTTCATTCGTCGCTGTCTCAGTGACTACTAAACCAAAGAGAATAAGAATATGTGTGTGGTTAGCTTGCACAATTTTTGCATTTTCTGCATCATTAGAGAGAACGAAAATATCGACGGCCACATTCAGCATTACATGTGAATTTATTTCCAAAAACTTAGGCGAATATCTAACTATTGTTTGTTACTGAATACGCTGGTGAAATGTAGTACAAATGATAACTATTTGTTTAACTACCATTTTAGCAGCCACAGCGAACTAGTTTGTTGTACAAGTATTAATATAGCTAGTGTAAGGTTTCCAATTGGCACTTTTCAAACTGCTGAAGCCTGAATTAGCTGTTGGCCAAAAACTGATTACGCCTATTTTTGAGGGTCCACTGATTTTCAGAATTTTTGGAGGCCCATAAAAAAAAAATTGGTCACCAAAATCGCTAAACTGAGTATAGGGTTTTACTACCCTTTGGTAGTAGAGTCGAACCTATACTGTCATGTCCGTGTGTTATTGATACAATCATGTGAATCGTAAGTTAACCATATTATGGTTACCACAAGGTAGTATTTCTACTACTTTTTTTAAAAAAAGTAGTATTTCTACTACTTTTTTAGAAAAGTAGTATATCTACTACTATTTTTAAAAAAAAGTAGTATTTCTACTACTTTTTTTAAAAAAAGTAGTATTTCTACTACTATTTTTAAAAAAAGTAGTATTTCTACTACTATTTTTAAAAAAATAGTATTTCTACTACTATTTTTAAAAAAAGTAGTATTTCTTCTACTATTTTAAAAAAGAAGTATTTCTACTACTATTTTTAAAAAAAGTAGTATTTCTACTTCTATTTTTAAAAAAGTAGTATTTCTACTACTATTTTAAAAAAGTAGTATTTCTACTACTATTTTTGAAAAAAGTAGTATTTCTACTACTATTTTTAAAAAAAGTAGTATTTCTACTACTATTTTTATAAAAAAAATAGTATTTCTACTACTATTTTAAAAAAGTAGTATTTCTAGGCCCATAAAAAAAAATTGGTCACCAAAATCGCTAAACTGAGTATAGGGTTTTACTACCCTTTGGTAGTAGAGTCGAACCTATACTGTCATGTCCGTGTGTTATAAGGTCTACGCCAACAGCCCAGCGTCGATTCAAGACCTCAAAGATAGAATTCGTGAGGCACATAGACATAGGGTAGCCACTTTGCGATTTGGTTAATGAAAATTTCATGAAAAGGATATGGTCCTGTGGTCGTAGTGGCCATTTGGCTGATGTTGTTTTTCATTATTAACGGCATACCTTCCTCTTTATTATGAAATAAACATCCGATCATTTATCTCAAAAAATTAAATTTTTCTTTGAATACCAAAATAACACCTTCTGTTGGAAAACCCTTTACTAATAGGGTATAAAACGAATCGAGAGCAGTAATTTTGCACAGAAAATTTAGAATAGAAACGAACTTTTGAAGAAAATGTATCGATAGCAATGATTGTTCAAATAAAATTTATTGTTAGATAGTTTTCTACCCAAATTTACTGAAAGCAAAGATTTTTTCGATACCAATAACTTTTTTAAAGAAAACTTATCGATAGCAATAATTTTTTTAAAGAAAGCTTATCGATAGCAATAATTTTTTATAGACAATTTATGAAAGCAATGAATTGTTGAAGATATCAATGATTTAAAATAAAAATTTTCGATAGCAATAATCTTCTATACTTAGTTAGTTTTTCTATAAAACATTTATCGATAGCAATAATGTTCTTTTTGATAGCAATTATTTCCATAGAAAATTTATCGTTAGCAATAATTTTAAATAAAAAATTTATCGATAAAAATAATTTTCTATGGAAAATGTTTCGATAGCAATTATTTTTCAGAGAATAATTACAAAACTCACTAACTTCTACCATCTTGCATATAATGTATTTCAAATAAATTAAGTTTAAATATTTCCTTAGTTCACATTGCTTTTCATATTATATGTTGCTGCCACATTTCTTTTTTGTTGTTGTTAGCATTTAAGTTATTTTCTTCTTACTTATACATAGTAGTTATTAACATTATTATCGTTTTAAGTAAATACCGTCAAAAATTATTGTAGTCTCGCTCTCTCACTTAAACATGAACATGTTTGGAAATGTTAAAATGTTTACAAAACAATTTAAAAAGGTTAAATATCCACAAAATATGTAGCAAGTACTAAAAGTGTCAAAAGGTGTAAAATAAATTAAAAACATACAAAAACAATTTCGCAACATGAAGTCGCAAGTATTAAGCTTCAAATATTTTCTGCAAACATGTTACAACAATTTTAATGAGTCTTTTGGTAGCAGTACTTTCGTGAGGAACTGAAGATACAACTACTTACTTAAAAAACTAACAACAGCAAAAATTACTTTTTTCATTGGGAATTATTTTTGAAAGAATCTTACATTGCAGTTAAGCAAAGTTAAAAGGAATGATAGCCAACAAGAGAACTTTGAATTTGATTAACAATATGAAAATAGACTGAATAATATGTTTTGGATATGTTAATTACATAAAAACTTCTTGCTGGTTTTTTGTTTCTTCATTTGGCCACATTTTTCTGCTGTTTTAGGGCGGCATACTTCTCCTAAGTTTATTAAAACTTATAAGCTTTAGTTAATGTTAAGACATTTACCTCCTCTAAAAGTAACTTAACCACATATTTCTCCTCCTTGTTTCCTTATTTTAATGTTATAAAAGTTAAGAAGTGTATACGAAGCAACCGCATGTGTTTATTAGCCTCCAGCCTATAATGGACATAAAAGAGATGGCTCAGTTTGTCTAAACACTGTGTTAAATCGTTCAAACACAAGTCTCAATACTAGATTTGCTTTGATATTTTGATGTAATAAAATTGGTAAACAAAAGTAAGAAACACATTATATGGCAGAATACATGTGTAAGGAACATAAACGTTGTACAGTAGTAATGTTTTTATTGATCAAACAACTAGAGATTGCAACTACTTAGTTATCAGATTCTTCTATAGATTATGTTGTAAGGAATATATTAAACTTATTAGATAATTGGTAAGGGGCTTCAAAATTAAGAACAAGAAAAACTCTTACATAGGTTAAGTTGCTAGGATGATACTGTATCACTTAAGAACTATCGTCCATAGTAGGGTTTCTACACGCTGAGAAAAAATATAGTTGTGCATGTTTACAGTCAACATTCATATAAAGATTCATCATTACAATGGTTGTCACAAACATATACTTGTTAACTGTAACCCTATATATGTTTGATACAATCATGTGAATCGTAAGTTAACCATATTATGGTTACCACAAGGTAGTATTTCTACTACTTTTTTTAAAAATAGAAATACTACCTTTTTTAGTATTTCTACTACTATTTTTAAAAAAAAGTAGTATTTCTACTACTATTTTAAAAAAAAGTAGTATTTCTACTACTTTTTTTAAAAAAAAGTAGTATATCTACTACTATTTTTAAAAAAAGTAGTATTTCTACTACTATTTTAAAAAAGTAGTATTTCTACTATTTTTTTTTTTAAAGTAGTATTTCTACTACTATTTTTAAAAAAAGTATTTTTACTAATACTTTTAAAAAAAGTAGTATTTCTACTACTATTTTTAAAAAGTAGTATTTCTACTACTATTTTTAAAAAAAGTAGTATTTCTACTACTATTTTCAAAAATTATAGGGAGCCTGTATTGAACGCAACTGATTCGTTTGAATTTAGTATTGGCCGTAAAAAGCCCAGAATATGCGGCCACACATGAAACCGTAATATTCCATCATGACAACGCTAGGCCACATGTTGAAATACCTGTTAAGAACTATTTAGAAGGAAGTGGTTAAGAAGTTTATCCTCATCCTCCTTGTAGGCCAGACCTTGACCCGTCCCTCTATTATTTGTTGTGATCAATGCAGAACGCTCTCTCTGGTATACGCTTCACTTTGAACAGAGTATCCGATATTGACTTGATTCGTTCTTGGTCTCAAAAGATGATCAGTTGTTCTTTTTGTTCAGAATTAATATGTTGGCAGAAAGATGGGAAGAAGTGATAGCTAACAATGGCCAATACTTTGAATAAATTTGTATTGTAAAAAACCCCGCATGTATAACAAATACTTACACAGAGAAAACAGATTCTTGATAGCAACCGAATTTGTAGCCAATCGAATGATTCGGTTGCACACATCGAATTTTTCGGCTCTATCAACAGAAAGTCAGTTGATAAAGATGAATTTCGGTAGAAGCAATCAAACTTTTGTTACCCCTTCTAAAATTTTGTAGCCACAACTGTAAAATTCGGGTAATAAGGTAGACTCGTTCGATTGGCAACAAATTCGGTTGCTATCACGAATCTATTTTCTCTGTGTCTGTATGAAAGGGGTTATATTCGGCAGTATCGAGTGGAAAACTTTTACCTTTGCTCGTAGATTTGTCAGCTTTCTCTTAACCGAGAAGATTTTTATATCCTGAATCCATCGAGATCTTTATGACAGCAGATAAGTGTCTTTGACCTAATATAAACTGTATTTCATGTCAAAATATCTCAACATAATATTGGTAACATTTGTAATAGTCTAACTAACCTGGTTACTGCAGAAAATTCTGCTTGGAAAGTACTATAGTCTGTTCTCAAACGACAAGATTCTTTCAATTCAAATGTTGGGACTAACTGTAAACGGTGAAAACACTGAGTATTGAAAAATCGAAGGAAACGTAGCATTACTTTTCTATCATATTGTAAGGAGTTAAGAAGTCATTTGCAAATGCTCTATTTATCTTTATTATGATACCTTTAGTTTGATTTTATTAAACTTTAAACATGAGAAAAACCATTACTTTGTGTTTTCACAGCTTTTTTTCAAAATAAGATTTTCTCCAATAAATTTAATTTTTAAATTTCTTCTGTATGGGCTTTTCCCACTTTTATAATCAGCTTTATTTTAAAGTAGCTTAAGATTGTTACTTTATTTAAATTTTTATATATGACTACAGTATATAAGAACAGTAAACTAGTTAAACAATAGCATAAGGTTATTAAAGCATTTATAAATAGTTTTCACTATAAATTTCCATAAATATTCTTAATCCTACACATATGTTTTACAAATTTCCTACAAATTTCTCAGAAAAATAAATTACACTTAATAACTTGCATTAATTAAATTTTCTTGGAAATATAATTAAAACAAATTCACAAAAAACCATAACTTTTACAACTAAGTTTTTTATAAAACCATTTGATCCCCCTACATTTTTAGTTTGTAACTAAACTATACATTTTTTTTGAAACTTAGAGTCTAAATAAATGTTAGCAACAAATTGAATTATTTGTATACATGAATACGAATCAACATAAGTAATACATAAATCTTAATTCTCATGCAACAACTTCATATAACAACAGCACTAACAACAAGTGTAACAATAGTTAAAGTAACAGCCAAAACAACATCAAACTTACACTTTTGCTAACAAACATTAAAAAGTTGAAAGTTTAAAAAACCATGGAGAACGCAAAGAAAACTAAAACAAATTACTACAGAAATCATAAAATTTATAACAACATAATGACTTGTTTAAATATAATCATTGCATTCGAAATGTCGGCAGCTTAGCAGAAAAAAAGTATCCTAGTAAATGAAAATCTCTTATTTAAATGATTTCAAATGAAAACTATGGCAGATGTAAGTAAAATAAGTAGTAAAATTGTTTTAACAAAAAGTTATAAAGTCATTTCCCCACTTGCAACACTAAAATTTACAACTCTAAAATGCAGCCAACCATAGAATATTGTATTGTTGCAAAGTGCCAGCTAAACTACAAATATTCACAGTACATCCTTTCAATATGCAACGTAGAACGACAACAATACTGGCATATGACACCGCCAAAAAACTAAGAATAACTGACATGTAGTATGTAACGATTATTTCATGGGGATTTATGGTTTAATTTTGTACTACACTTAAATAAAAAAAGGGGATTCTATAATTGTTAAGTTAAAATATAACCCAGTATAACTCATGCTGGCAATTGTGAACATATCAAGAAAGGTATGGACAAATTGTATATATTCTGAAAAAAGAGCAATAATAATCTAGACCAATTTATTTTTTCGCCAAAAACTGAAACTACTGTTTTGAAATACACTAGTTACTCATACAGATAATGGCCTTGATTAGTAGTTTTAGTGTCCTTCGCACTACACTCTCGAAAGCGCTCTAAGTGTCTCAATATTGAATATCTGAATGTTGTTGTTTCACGCAAGCTATTAATTAGAATATATACTTATGATTCCGTTTTGAAAATAACATACCTATAAATTAATTCGAAGTGTTAGATCAATACAAAACGACCTATTGATATATATGTATAATAAGTATATTTCCGGATTCATCAGATATATCATCGAATATATTTTCATTTTGTTACATAAAGAGGTAGAAATGAAAATATAATTTCCAAGGTTCCGGCAGCTGCAACAGTAACTGTTGATTTGTATGCTAACCGATCATGCAATGACCCTACTCATTGTGTTCGGTCACATTTTTATGTATCCAAACACTCTAAAGATTCCGAATTTAAAAATGCTAATTACTGTAGGAATATCTATACGCAGTAACTTAACTTGACAGACAGTCTAGCTTGGACTGGTCTTCCTTATACTGGCTGACCAAATTAGACGAAGTAGTATAAAATTTGAGTAATAATCGTGCTGCCTTACTGTTGACAGATACCTCATAAATGTCCTTGTCAGATCACAGCAACTTGAATGAGGAGCACCATAAATTTTTATTATGTTTTTGATCTCAACCAATAAATAAGCCTGAAATACATTAGCTTTAGCTGATAGATGGAATTATGATTTTGTACCGATTTCCTCACAAAATACCCCAAATTAAATGCCAAATTTAATTTTGAAACCGCCGTGAGTATCGTAGTGTAATAGACTCCATTCCCTTCGTTCAAGAATTGGAGCAGAAAGTTCATAAGCCTTGTTTGTCTATACGTTTGAGATCTGCAGTAGCCAGATGAAGATATTCTTGTTTGTTCTAAGAAAGAAAATGTTTGCGCTTCCATACATCCTGGATTTCCAGTTATTCTTGTCACACTGCAGGCTGAGAGCCTTCAAATGAAAGTCTATTGGATCAATATAGAGCCGATAAAGCATTGGTCCGTAATGGACTTGCAATGTCTATACAAGCAGTTATATTAATAATATACTACTGTATCTAAACGTATTTCCTACTTTCATACTAAAGAAATGTGTATTAATTTGAATCGGATAATTGCAGTGTACATCCTCTTCGGACTCATTTCATATCGAACATCATGTGACGGATATAGTAGGCAACTGTGTATTATACGTTCCCTGCCGAGATGCGTGAACTAACGTCTCTATATAATGCTGTTGCCATTCCTGTACCACCTCTATTGCCTTGTAGTCTTTTTTTTTCTGAGAACGAAAACATCTCTGAAAGTGGCGCATCTCTTAACGAGATGAATGCCATTGCACACAGAAATGGTTGTCAAAAACATATACATGTTTACTGTAACCATATATATGGTTGAAATATTCATGTGAATCGTAAATTAACCATATTATTGTTACCACAATCATATTTATAGTTACTGTGACTATAATATTGTTAAAAATGTTGAAATGGTTACAGTAACAATGCCCAACTATATTTTTTTCTGCGTGTGGGTACTATCCAAGATTTCTAATACTCTCTTGCCCATCTGAAAATAGGCCAAACTATCACAAGAGGGCTCCGAATCACTGCTAAGATTTTAGATATTAAAGATATTACCGATTGGCTGGGATTGAATGTCGCACATCTCTTAACGAGATTACTGTGAAAATGACATAAGTGTAATTTACGTCCCAGGGCTTTAAAACATAAAACGAGCTGGCAGGCTTCAGATTCCCAAGATTTGGAATTCGTAGAAATACTCTATTGCAGACTTAGACTTTGGACTGAAATAGTTACAGGATATAGATAGTGTCCACATCTGATCACAGGTCTTTATTTTTTATGACATGGAAGCACTGGTCTCTGTACTTCTATCCGTGATAACTGGAAATTGTCTCCAGTTTATGAGACCAGCGGAGATACAAAGGGGAAGGTAGCGAGAGCTGCGGTGATAAAAATGAGAAGGAGAGTATTGATCACTTCTTGTTCTAGAAATTAATGATATTCATAAAATCGAGTAGTGTAACGTGGTATCACAATTCACAACTGAAGATGTAGTTCGTATGTTGTATAGAGTTTAGGGTATTCAATTAATCGGGTTTTTGGTTTAATCGGTTAATCGAGCGAATAATTTATCGGGGTTAAGATTTAATCGGTTAATTTCAAATTATTCGATTAAACGAATAATTTCTATTTTAATTTTAAATTAAAAAGAAAACTACGAATTTTGTGTACTTATTTAAGCATTTCAAAAAAAAAAAAAATAATAGCAAAATATGTGAGTTTTTTTTAGGATTTTAAGAAAATACTTTTAAACGATTTTTCTTTAGTTTTAATAAAACTTATTTGGAAAAAAAATTCTCACTGATTGTAGATGTGGGAGAAATCGAAAGTAAGGCATGAGAAACACTATCCAGTTTCTGAGTTCTTTGTTTAGTTTTTTTAAGCATATTAAATTTTGCATTATACTATTGGAGTCTGACAAAAGACTCGTTTCAGTAATATCTTCAGTTTGGTTAATTTGACGAAATACTACTCCTATCAAATTATAATTACGCTCGTGAATTGAACAAGAATTTCAGTCGTTTTTTGTTTGTGCCAACTCAAATATTCTGAACATCCAAAATGTCTGACAGCATTGACTTCCGAAGGATCATCTAAAAACTTTTGACCTATTGAATAAAAATGAATCCATGTTATGAAAGTACACCTGAGCATACTTTGTTTAGGCATCAAATAAAATATTAAATTGCTACAATTAATTTAAAACTTGCAAGCATATTAACAATACTATATTTCGCCTTTTCTTAAATGAATTAATTGCTGGAAAAATATTAGAGTCCAATAATATGATTATCTTCAAAATTTATATCAAAGGTTTGAAGCACCTCTCAAAAAAACACCTAGTCAGACATTTTACAATTATGTAATTATATTTAAACTTTCACTTGTTCCCGTTTTAGAGAATATGAAGTGGATATAGAACTAAAATCAATATTTTGAAAGTGTATGAAAAATATAGTACTACATACTAAGTATGTATATTTAAATAAAGAATCCCCAGTAGCAGTTAAATTACAACAAATACAATAACAAAGTTTTTGTACATCTACTTACTTTATAGTCTCTTACTACTTTCCACAAATGCATATGTTTCTCCTGTTACTCTTGTTTTGTTCTTATTTTTACATAAGTATTTTTAGTTTTAAAACTACACAAATTTGAATAATTTGCTAAAGAACACACACTGTTCAAAAAGAACACTAAACGTATGATCTGTAGCAACAACACAATACAATGCTGCAGCTCAACACCATAAAAAACATATTCGTACATGTTGTATTGTTTTTTGGTTGTTCAACAACAAGTAGCAACATCGTTTATTTGTACATTTAACTGACTCCCTAAAAACTCTTAGATAGCAGACATTTATACATGAATACACCAAACCAACACCTATAAAAAAGTTATGTGGCAAGTTTGGTTATAAACAATACAACAACAATTCTGTAGATATATACTAGTAGAAGTTATAGCAGTAAAAGCACCAGCAACAGAAGTCAGTTATTTTATGCTGCAGTTTAGCTGAATATTTTACTGCGTTTCATTGCTTTGCATATTTTCCTGCCACAAACGCGTGCACCTTATTGTTTGTTTTTGTTGTATGTAGTTTTATAAGGACATTGCTTTAAACTTTTCAACTTTATTATTGAATCGCATTTTAAGTTTGTAAAACGAAACTGAATAAAACGCCAAAGTCATATAAAAATATGTTTGCCACAAACAAAAACAAGAAATATAGCAGAAGTTAAAATTACCAACACAAACACTGCAAGTTATTGGAGTAAAGCTAGAGTTAAAATTCTTTATTTATATATTCTTGTAGCATATTTGCAGTCGTTTTCATTTTATTAAAAATTATATAAAATTCATTTACTTAGCCTGTTAAAGTGTTTAAATGTTTTTTTATTTTTTCTTCTTTTTGCTCTGGCAAAGACTTTTCCAACACCATGTTTAGGTTTTGTTTAACTTGGTTAAGAACGCATAAAGTTAATTCTTTTTTATTACCATTTTTGCTCTTGTTTCTAACCACATTTGTTTGAGGGGTCATCAAGTGGTTTACAATACAAGTTAGTTTTTTATTCGTATAAGCACCAGGCAGAATGTTATGTTAGACTGCAGAGTACGTTTTTATTTATTTGCTACTAGTGGCCAACACCGACTAGAAATTTAGGTTTTGTTAAAGGCTCTTCATTGGAACAACAATATCGTTTTAATGTAGTCCTTTAAGTCTTTAAAGTCTATTCTAGTGTTAACTGTCACTACGTGTCCTTTTCTAATGCGTAGTTTACTCTTTGTAATTTCGGTAGGGTCAATTGACTTCCGCCTAGGACACGCAAATGGCTAAAACCACTAGTTTGGGACACTTAACTATAACTGCTGGGAATTGAGTTGCATAGAATTACATACAATTGAATCATTGTTATTAGAAAATATATCTTTCTGGAGATATTATTTCATTATCGTGTGTTTCAAACTTTATAAACAAAACTTATATTACAACCTCCACCGGTGTAGAGTGCATAATATCATAACAGTGGGGTGTCTAACAGACAAAAAATCATGTTACTAATTCCAAAATATAATAACGGCTATAACAACAATTTTTGTAGCAAAAACTTATTGATTTTTTAATAAAATTATTTTATTAAATTCTTGTAGAAATATTGAATTCGATCAAGATTAATGGATTTTTTATTTATTAAATTGTCTTCTACTGATGGCGAAATATTTTAATTTTAATTTCAATTTGATTTATTGATTGAAATAATGTAAAGCGATTTTACTCTTGTTAAAAAAATTGTTTTAATAATTGGAAAATTGCAAAATATTTAGTGCTATTTAACTAAAAATTTAAATTGAAATTTGTTTTCAATAGAAATTACTTGACTAAAAAAATCTATTTCTTCCCTTTAATTCCAACTTTAGAAAGCACTTTTCACTGTCTGTCATTTATATGGCTGACTCCAGTTTATATATATTTTGTTCATTTGACACTTATGGTTCTTTGTATTCCAAATATAAGTCAATTGCCTACTTTACGCATCCCATATAATCTAGCGTAGAGTTCCTTACCACTTTTATTCCTGTAAATAATCTAGTGGTCAATTGAAAATTTGTTTTGCATTTCACTACATTTATTATATCTGTACAGTCCCAAAAGGCTGCTCGTGCAAAACATATATTTATAGAATTGTATCTATCATTTATCTATCACCATACAGAATTAGCTGCTAGACTATTTATTAACCCTACATAGATTTCAAAGAGACTGTCTAATAACTGTTGTAAAGTTGTAAAAGTATATGAAGTTACGTACTAGTTACATGCAGTCAGTTGCACTACTCGCTACCTAACTACACGCAGAAAAAAACCATGGTTCAACATGGTTACGATAAGTTGAATTCATATATGAATTCATATATGAGTGACAATGGTATATGGGCAATTCCACGAGAATGACAACCACGACTGAAAAAACAAAAACCATTGAAACTTTTTTCAAGATGATTCGAATCGGAGAAAACGCTAAAATGTTACTATGTGAAAGTATTTAGAGCTTATTACAACATTTTAAGTGCAAAAATAATAGTTTAAACTGACTATATTTAATTTTTTAATTTAATTAGTATCTCCCAGTTAGCATGTTATATGAAATGAATTTGACACTGATTGGTTTTTGTGCTATTATCAAATTGTTTATTGAAACCGAATGTATATTTTCAATTTATTTTTTTAGTTTTTGTATACATATATTTACAGAATATATATTGTTTTACTATAAGAGAAAAATCTGTCATGTATACGGTATGTCACGTACGATATTATATTTTATTTTTTAGAAAATCATCCAAAGATTAGTTTTATTTAAATATGACGGATTGTAAAGGAAAAATATTTAGTTTAGTGTAAGAAATTAAAATAAAACTTAACGCCACTCACGATTCGCAAAATTTTCGCATATTTCTACATGTACCTCAAAATTACTTCCGTTTTATATCACGTATGATATGCCTTTATTTCGTTCTATATTTTGGACAACAATGTTTCGAAAGAACTTATTACTTTTTTTTTAAATATAGTACCCTCTGAATGGAACAAAAAGACTAAATTATTTTTCAGATACTCTTATTTTTGCAAAATCTATTCCACTCTATAGGCGTACAAATGTCACGTACGATGACATGGAATTGCCCATATATAAGTTTGTGATGCCGTTTGTAATTTCTTAATTTTTCATTAGCCACCCCACAAAGTATATATATTATGGATCGTTATAAATAGCGGATACGATATATCCATGTCCTTCTGTATGTTGAAATCAACTTTCAGTAGCCCCCAAATAACTTACATACATGATTCATATATCAATATATCAGCAATAATCCCAGTTGGGTTGCTATTTATAATCGAGAAAATCGGCCTATAAACGGTTGAGATATAAGCAAAAAACCACGACGGCAAAAAACCACGATGGTCTATATTTGCATTACTAAGTCGTTAGTATAGACAATAATAATGATTGATACTTCAAAGACTTTTGTAACGACGTATATAACGCCATAGTAATTCAGACCTACAATGAGTCTAAATCGGAAAAAATATTTTTGAACACGATTTTCTTACTTTTTTTAATGTCATTAATATTTACTATATGTTCATCGCGGTTATAAATTTATGTATGGTTGGTTCACTGATACATAATTAGTTGTCATAATATAACAATAAAAGGTAGAATCACTTGAATTGTCAGACTAATATAAAATAAAAAATAAAAGTACAATTGTAATAAAACATCAAGAATTAAAACATCAAAAATTAACTAAATTGAAAAATAATTTAAATTCAATTTAAAAAATATAAAAAGAAACATGCTAAGGCCCGTTTTCTCAATGTATCGACAAACTGTCTGTTAGTAAATGTCGACATAAATTTATTAGGCCGATAAACTGTCCGTTAAAAATTTTGGTTTTCTCAATATACCGACAAAAAACATTATTTTCTGTTGGCAATACCTCTCAAAATAGATGTGAAAGTTGGGAACCCTGCCTTCAAGTGACAACATGTTTACATAAATCAACTGTTAAATGTGGCCATCGACAGCCGGAATCTTTTGAAAAATGCATTATCCTCCATGTCTGCCAGGTAGTTAGGCCTGGCATGATAAACTCTTTCAGCATTCACTTCGAACTCATGTTCTTTGAGTTCATCCTCCATTAAATTAATGTTATTAAACGTTTTTTATAAAATCTATTTAATTTCGTTTTCAAAAACACAAACACATTAAAACTATGAACAGCAGTCAGCTGTTATTTATTTATCTGTACGATAAATAAAAATTGGCAGATGAGGTCAGGTTAGCTTTGCGATAGAATAGAAGCAAATGAAACATTGAGAAAACCAAATTTCTTTAATCTACAGTTTTTCGTTGGGAAAAAAGATAATCACCTAATGAGAAAACGGCCCTAAATGTTTTAAATAATGTGTTAAATGTTGTTTGTGTAAATGTTCATTTGAACAAAATCTCGTAAGATTTATAAAATGTCCTGTATTTCAAATATAAACAAAATATTTCTCAATTTTCATTTGTTATTATTCGTATTTTTGGATTTCTGTTTTTTATTTTTCTATTATTTGACGTAACAAGGCATAGCATTCTAAACTCTCTCCCTAGTGATTCTACCTTTTAATGGTTGTATCATGATTATTTGTGAAACAAACAAAGAATGATGAATTGGCAAACATACTACATTATTTACAAGCATTTAGTCAAATGGTATGCATTTCATTCTTCTTTCGCGCTAACTAACTACACACATATTCTTATTCTCTTTTGTTTAGTAGTCACTGAGACAGCGACGAATGCACACCCTAAGCGGATGTATTGCTATTTTTTCATTTTTTTAAATTTATTTTTCATGATCACTGAAAGAAATATTTGTATTTTTCGAACTTTAAAAAATCATTTAAGTGTTGTCTGGGTTTTTCCCTCAATTTACTTTTGTGAACAATTTTTTCATATTTGAAATGATTTTATCAAGACAGTGTAATTAAATAAGCAAAAAAATGGTTTACATATTTTAAATTTGTCGAAAATTATTAATATCGGACTCTCAATTAATGAGCTATGTTAATATGTCGCAGACAATTTTATTAAGTTTGTTGACATGATTATTGTTAACAAATAAAGCCTTAAAAATCTTTTATTTATTTCACTAAAATTTTCTCTCAGTGGAGCTCTCTTTCGTTCACCAACACAAATACAGTTTTAGCTTTGGACATCCCTGATTAAAACTTACAAATAACCATTAAATTTTAAGTTTATATATGTGTTCTTATAGTATGTTTAAGATGCAAGCAAGACATGTTTACTATTATTAATATTTTGTTCTCACTATTTGTGGAAAACTTTTGCGTTAGTGTTTATTGTTGATGTTTGATATTTTTACAAGTAAAGTTTAAGTGTCTGTAATTCTCATTCGCTCTATAGTTTTATGCCAATGATAATACGACTATATTTGATCATAATATGATATTTTATGGTACCAACAATGATCATAATATGTTTGAATTACAATCATAAATATTTGTATAATATATTGCTCGTAGATTAGTTACTTAACAAGTTAAGTAAAAACTTACTTTCAAAATCACTTTTATGGGACAGTATTATGGAATTTGACTTTGTCAGTTAAGTCAATGATGAGTAAAGAAGCTAGTCCTTAAATAAAAATATAATTAAACTTCTTATATGGATACAGCTTTGTCTAAAAAGGCACATGAAAGTGATAATGCACCCATGTTAGCCCTAAACTGACATGAAAAAAATAAAATAAACAGACTACTTTTTAGATTCCAAAGGGACACTTAGTGGCAATTGATTTTTCAATAAACTACTTTTGTTGGATAAAATATCTGCATTTGAAAGCGCAGCACAAACAAGATAAAATTTACTACATTCTACATTACACTCAGGGAAAACCTGTAACTTAAAAATAATAACGCTTCATATCAATTCAATAATCTACATTATAATAGATTATAATAGAAAAATTATGTTGAAATACGATAAATCAATAATTTTCAACATTAAATTAATATTTTTCCATATTGAAATTAAAAATTTCAACATTACTAGACTTATTGATTCAATATGGTTTTTATTGATTTTAAGTTGCTTTTTCTCTGGGTGTACTTAAGGTACGTTCACATTATTTAAATTGTTGACGAAACAATCATATTTCTTTTCCCATTGAACCGATATTTTTTCAAAAAACAAGCTTCAGTATAGAAAATATCACATCATTATTATATTGTTTGTCGTTAATTATTCCTACAAAAGTCATCTAATATCAATAAACATGTGTTGAAAATAGTGGTTCCGTTTTTTTTTTTTTTTTTTTTGTCAAATATTTGATCAATGTGATGGTAGCTTTAGAGATACTTTAGTGCAAATTGTTTACACGCTAGATTACCTGGGATATATAAAGTTACCCATTGATTTATCTTAGCATTACAAAGAGCTTATATTGTTTTCATTAAAGCGGAAAATTTCTTCAAGATTGTCCCACACTTTTCATAAATTTCAATGCCTAGAGCCAGATAGACAATTTTGTATTTTGGACGTAAGCTTGTTTTTTACAAACATATGGACAAAGATAAATCAACTTAGCATTTTGTGGGGTCTTAATTTAATATTTCTAAGTGCAGCAGATAAAACTTTAGTAAAATTTATCAGAAACTTAAAAATATCGATAGATATTCTTTAAATATTTAATAGCAAATTCATAAAAATCTATGAAATCTTCCAACATTTTTGCTAAAAAAGTAATAGCCACAGATGTCTGACTCCTTCGCTTATATTCTTTACTTTTCTTTAAAACTTTTTGCCTGGAATGATTTAAATATATATTATGTCATGCATATGATATATTTTATATTACCTTTAAGAAAATCTTTGCGTTTTAGCTTTTTGCAACCCAATTAAACGCTTTTTAACTTTCTAACAAAAACAATTAAATATTAAAGAACGTTTTTTTTACTTTTATTTGGGATATACATAAATCTAATTAAGTTCTAGATATAATTCATATATTTTTAAACATAAAAAAACAAGAAATAAGTGCTGGTATAAAAACAATATAAAGTACTCCGACTGTATTGTGTGCAGCACATAGTTGTGGCAAAAATAATAGCAAATAATTCAATAAACAACGTTTGTGGAAGATAATTTTTGCTGCAAATAGAAAACTTCAAATCTATGTAATATGTAATTGAGCTCCTTTAGTTATTCGCTAGTTTTAATTTTATTTAAAACATTTTCTAAATGTTGCTATAATTGTTAATATCACTCCTGCTGTACATGGGTACTCTTATTTATTATGCTGCCATGCATAAGCTGCGAGCTTCAGCACTTATGTTACTTGTTAATGGGTGGTAATATGTGTGTTGCATGAATTTATATAAAAATACATACAGCAACACATAAATATGAAAAAATTTAATATTTTTTTGTTTATTATTGTATGTTGGAGCTAAAATATAACAATACAATAAGGAGTACAATAAAACACCTGGTTTAGCTTAAAATATATAATAAAAAAATCCTGTAGCATCAGCCAGACGAGTGTAAAATTTGAGGTAATTACTACAACAAGTACTTGAAAACAATGGTGTAAAATTAGCAACGAATTTGAAATCAACTTCACCTAAAATTTAGTTGAAAGATGTAGGACAAGAAATGGTAAATATTAAATATGAAAATGTTTTTAAAGAAAAATTAGATAAATCCATATAGATAAATACTGTACAAAATTGTTTCTACAAATCCCTGACATGGCAAAAAATTACGCTAGATTTTTCAGTTGTTTAAAATTATTATGATACTTTACTTAATGTTCTTTATTAGCTGATTTTTGCATATCGTTGACAAAACTGAAGCTGCTGTTATAAAATAGTAAATTAGCAAAATGTCTGCTTAAAAAATATTTACGTTGGTAAAAAATATTAGCCTCATAATTTTTTATTGTTACCCAACATAAATCTACAATTTTTACGCTGTATTATTTTATTATTTTACAGAGGATTCGTACTTTTTTTACAATTTGTTTGTTGTAAATTTTATTGTGTAGATATGCTTTAAAAAATAAAGCCTACATGTAGGGTTTACTGTTTATAAATTGTGGAGCATATATTTAAGGGTTCTTTAAGTTAATTTAAAAAAGGAATATATTATGATTTTAGAGAAATTTGGTTATGATTTTTAGAGAATTATGTATTTGATGTCTTAAAATTCAGACCAGACTTGAATTTGTTGCAATAAGTGCAGTTAAGTATGATTGCGAACTACTTAAGGTTAGATAAAATGAGACACTACGCGTGAGAACAATGAGTTTCTTCATTGTTAAACAATATTTCAAAAATAATGAGTGTTTGGCGGTCACTATTTTAATTTTTCGAAACCTATTTTTAACTTGATATCTTTAATAATAGTCAAAATTGCCGCATTTGGGGTGCAGATGCATTTGTCGAATGACAAAGTCAAGCATTGACTGTTATTGGCCCTCGATATCGCGATATGATAACATAGATCTTTCTACTTAAGTAGGATGATATTGATGTTGGTTTTCTTTTTATAGGATAATTTGAAGTGCTCTTTGGTGAAATTCATGATATAGTTACGAAATTGTACTTGAATTTAAAAAAATCTGTTTTAACGGCTGGTTTAAAGTTGTATAATGCCTCTCAACAGCAGTGCTTCTCAAACTTTAACAAATCTGTAAAACATACAATATTGAATAAAAGCTTTGAGTTGAGCATTATTTGTAAGTATGGCAACACTAAATGATTCATGACTAACATTGAAAGCTCTAGAATTCGAATATTCTAATTTTAAGATCATTGTAGAAATAGAGCTTTTAGATGGTAATGCAGTGTATATAAATTAGCGGTGAGAACACCACGAAAAGTCAGTATAATTTGAAGCATCGTTAAGTAAAGACATCAACTGCATTTCCAGTGTATACTTGTACATTATAAAGTGTGTGTGTATTTCTGCGAATTGATAAATGTGTATTAAAACACCAAGTGACTATAAATAAATAAATAGTTGTTACAATTTAATACTACTTAAAGGCTTTTATTTGCAATCAAAAGTATCCGGTTTATTTAAAGGAAATAAACCAACGTTTTCAAAAGGCAAAAACGTAACAATATAATAAATTTATTTTTCTATGCATGATATAAGAACAACATGACAAGATTTATAATTGTAGTCCAAACATATTATGATCATTATAAGTATCATAAAATATTATATGATAAAATATAGTCGTAATATTACAACATATTTTCTGAATTAATCATATTATGATCCAAAATAATGATATTGTGACCCAATAAAATCATATTATGCTGCAACGTAATCTGACTTATAATCAATGTAATCATATTATGATCAAAAGTAATCACATCATTAGTTTTAATGTCCTAAATTGCCAATGTAAATACTGAGCCTGAAAAGCTAATACTTGTATTAAGTTAAAAAAAAACTTAAACCGTTGAATATAAAAATTCTCAAAAATGCCTAAATGTATTCATTACACATTAAAATATTGCAATTTTTTCCGGAAATCCTCCCATTAAAGGTTTTATAGTTGCTTTCGTTACCTTTTTTGACAGGTGGTCCAGTTAAGCTTCCAATCAGACATTCCTGATTTAGAAAATATAATATTTAAGATATTTTTAAAAGCTAACGTGTTTAAAAAAAAGTAATAATTTGTTGGACCAAGGATAAGTTTTGCCTGGAATAGTGTGTATAAGTTTTTTCTGACTCACTCTTCATTATTGATAAAATCACTGAAATTGAATGTTGTTAGCTTTAGGAAAGCTAAAGATATTATACAAATAAATCTTTAGAGCCAATGAGAATCACAGACACTCAAACTTAATTTGTAAAAAGATCATAGTTTAGACAAACACCAACAATAAACAGTAATGAGAACAAGTAAGAGATCTATATTCGGCTGTGCCGAATCTTATATACCCTTCACCAAATTATACTTTAAAATAAAAATTTTAAATATTTTTAGGTAAACAAAATTACAAAATTTTTTTTTTCAAAATTGTTTTTCAAAATTTAAAAAATTGTTTTCAAAATTTAAAAAAATTTTTTTTTTCAAAATTGTTTTCAAAAAAAGTTTTTTTTTTCGAAATTGTTTTTAAAATTTTTTTTTAATTTCTTTCCAAGTTTTTTTTTTAACCATTGTAGGTCTAAATTACTATAGCCTTATATACATCGATTGAAATATCTATCATTAGATATCCATATTGTATATATTAATGACTTAGTAATCCAGATATATATCAAAAATAGGCCAAAAATCGAGGTTGTCCCAGTTTTTCCTTATGTCTCAGCCATTTGTGGTCCGATTTTCTCGATTTTAAATAGCGACTGAGCCGGAAGATTTACAAACATAATTGATACTTCAATATGATGTATCAATTATGTTTGTAAGTTACGGACATGGCTATATCGACTTCGCTATCTATAACGAATAAAAGCATTCTTCAAATGGTGAGAACAAAATATTATTAAAAGTAAACATATTTTATTTTCATCTTAGACATACTATGAGTACACATATAGAAACATAACGGTTAATGGTTAGTTGTAAGTTTAAGGGCCGTTTTCTCATTAGGTGATTATCTTTTTTCCCAACGAAAAACTGCAGATTAAAGAAATTTGGTTTTCTCAATGTCTCATTTGCTTCTATTCTATCGTAAAGCTAACCCGACCTCATCTGCCAATTATTTATTTATCGTACAGATAAATAAATAACAGCTGACTGCTGTTCATAGTTTTTATGTGTTTGTGTTTTTGTAAACGAAATTAAATAGATTTTATAAAAAAAAAGTTTAATAACATTAATTTGATGGAGGACGAACTCAAATAACATGAGTTCCAAGTGAATGCTGAAAGAGTTTATCATGCCAGCCCTAACTACTTGGCAGACATGGAGGATAATGCATTTTTCAAAAGATTCCGGCTGTCGATGGCCACATTAAACAGCTGATTTATGTAAACATGTTGTCACTTGAAGGCAGGGTTCCCACCTTTCACATCTATTTTGAGAGGTATTGCCAGCAGAAAATAATGTTTTTTGTCGGTATATTGAGAAAGCCAAAATTGTTAACGGACAGTTTATCGGCCTAATAAATTTATGTCGACATTTAGTAACAGACAGTTTGTCGATACATTGAGAAAACGGGCCAAAATGGTTTTAATTAATATAATATGTTTAACTATTTATCATTATTTATGTTTCGGTGAATTATACTCAAATTTATAATTGTGACGAACATAAAACTGTTTACAGTAACTAAACTATTGTTGAAATTAAAATAAAAATTATATGTGTGTGACAACAATATATTGTTACACAGATCGCAGTATGTTTTTTCGAACTATATTTTTTCTCTGCTTGTAATTAATCTAGATTGCGTTTACTTGAAGCCTTTTTTGTACTGCACTTTAGAAAGTATTTATTTTAGCCACCAGAAGTAATACATTGGAGAGGTAACTGTCACTTAGTGTCCCTTTTGTAATCTGAATTCATTTATTTATAGGATTAACCAATTTTAGTTAGTACTAAGTATATGTTGTTGGGAGTATTGCCATTTATATTTAAGGCCTAGCAACTTTACTCAATTCCATATAATGTATGTTTGTGACAACCACTGTTATGAGGAATCTTTATATCATAATATATTGTTCTCAGATTATATCAATTAGCAGAGAGCAACATAACAACATTAATCATAAAAATGGTTGTCACAAACATATACTTGTTTACTGTAACCATATATATTTGATTAATGCAATCATGTGAATCGTAAGTTAACCATATTATGGTTACCACAATGATGTAAATAGTTACTGTGACTATAATATTGCTAAAAAACTTTTAAAAATGTGGAAATGGTTACTGTAAACATGTACAACTATATTTTTTCTCTGTGTGTAGTGGAATTAAAATTGGCATAAACATTTATTTTGTCTTCAAATATCTTAAGTTTCGCTGAAAAGATTCTATATGACTTTTAGCATCTTATTGAGACAGGGTTTAACTCAATTTTAATTTCACTATTGTTCATTATACAGTTTCAGCAATTTTTCTTCTAATTTCACTAAATTTAAGAAGTAATATTCATGAATTCATTTTTTGTAAAGATTTCATGTGCAACTATTATGCTGTAGATTTTTGCCTTTATAAAACGATATTGAAGTAAGAAGAATCTTAAAAAACAAACCTTTATTAAAAAAACAAAATTTTCTTTGTTTTAACTTTAACCCCAAAAAAAATTAAACTTTCCCCGCTCATTGCAACGAAACGCCTATAGACATTAACATGTATCAAGAAAAATATCTCCACTTACGTTCACTCTTAACGTTCCGCAACATTTTATTAGTACATTAATTAAATTCATTAGTTTTTAAAACAATTTTACAATGACACTAGTACAAGGCAGTTTGCTACTTTACGGCATTATTTTCATAGAAATTCAAGCCATAAATCTTATAGTAGTAACTATTTTTAAAAATGCTAAATTACAATAAAGACCGCAAAATTTACTGTGTGTGTGTGTTTTAAGTAGTTAAAGGCACCACTTCCCCACCGATAAAAAAAACAAACAACAACAGCTGACAGAAACAAAGAGAAGGCATTGTGTGCAAGATAGTGATAAAAGAAACCCTTTCTTTAGAAACTTCTAAGGCGAAGTTGTGTTGTAATTGCGTATGTTGGAAGTATGTAAAGTGTAGTTAAAGTGACGTCAAAATATAATAAATCATAAGACTAAAATTACTAGTACGTATGTATATGGGAAACCTAACGGCTGTGGAGATAAATGTAAAAGAGATCCTTAAAAACAGCTAAAGTAGCAACAGCTAATGCAATACTTGCAAATGTGGTGTGATGGTGAGTCTGAGCAGTAGTTGCTGTTGAGGGTTTTTGAAAGATAAATATTGAAAGATATTAGTAAGGATATTCAGGGGATGTTAAGATATACAGCTAAATTTAGTTTTTCTATGTAATAACGCTTTTGTTAATATATACTTTAATTAACTAAATTTGTATATCTAAGATACCGCTTAATTTTTTATTTTATAAATTTCAAACTGCTTAATTATATATAAACTATTTGTTTTATCTCACATTTTTATAAAAAAATTTGCATAAACATGCGTATATTGATCAAATTAAGATAATAAATTTAGACACAATCTAAATAAAACAAACATAATTAAATTCCAAAAACACGAACTACACATATGGTCAACAATCTAATAAGACAACTTTTTATTATTACTTGTATGTATTATTATTATTTGATATTTTGTTTAGCTTTTGCTTTTATTGGCCTAATGTACATTTTGGTCACGTTCGTATACACATTCATTAGTTAATAAATAAATAAATATTTATGTGTGTGTCTATATGTAGTTTTTATTTTTTATTATTGACAACAAAAATACCAATATGTATTAATGTATCTTGGCTCTATATGAATGACCTTGTATAATAACTATTAAAATGACTAAAACAAATGTGGTCAAAATCTACTTAACAAAACATTCGGCTGTGCCGAATCTTATATACACACCACCAATATAATATGGGGACCAATTTTTCTACGTTTTATATATAAACATCAGTTTTTTGGATGTGTATTTTTCGGTTGTGGACCTCATATGGGAGCTGTAACCTATTAAGGGGCGATTGTCGTAAAATGTTATGTTCGCAGAGAAAAACTATAGTTGTGCATGTTTACAATAACCATTTCAACAAGTGGGTATTTCAATATTTTTAAGTTTTTTTAATAATATTATAGTCACAGTAAATATTTACATGATTGTGGTAACCATAATATGGTTAACTTACGATTCACATGACCGTATCAATCATATATATGGTTACAGCAAACAAGTATATGTTTGTGACAACCATTTTATGATTAATCTGAGAACAACATATTATGATATAAAGATTCATCATAACAATGGTTGTCACAAACATATACTTGTTTGCTGTAACCATATATATGATTGATACGGTCATGTGAATCGTAAGTTAACCATATTATGGTTACCACAATCATGTAAATATTTACTGTGACTATAATATTATTAAAAAAACTTTTATATTTACTTTGTAAATATTTACTGTGACTATAATATTGTTAAAAAACTTTTAAAAATGTGGAAATGGTTACTGTAAACATGCTTTTAATCAATGTAATGTTTCACTGTAATGTATACCACAGATACATATGTCCACATATATGTTAACTGCTGTTGATCGGCAGCAGTTAGCATCGCGAATAGAAAGGTTGAGAAACATGATGCAAGTTTAAACCATCCATTATAATCGCTCGATTTGAATTCAAATACTATTTCGTAACAATATTTAGTGGCTCAAAGCCAAACTCGTACACTAGAATTTTTTTATATATCATTTAGTTTCGGCTTACCTGTTAGAGTTATATAAAAAGTTTGTTAGGGAGGCTTGTAGCTTATGTAATTCTTTATTCAATTCATATGTAAAATAAAAGTAAAACCATTTAAATAACACTGTAAATAAGAATTAACAAAAAAATCCTTTAAAAGCCAAACTCGTACATTTAACATAGTATGCTTAAATAGTAACAATACCATACAAATCAATACTTTGTATGGAATCCATTTTCTTGAATAAGCATTTATGGCCTCTTAGGCATACTTTCCACTAGTTTGCGGCAAACGGTGGGATCAATATTACTATTTTCAATTCTTATTTATAGGAAATGTGGTGTTGTCTCACTTTATTATCGAGGTAGCTCCAAAGATTCTCGATGGGGTTGATGTGAGAGCTCTGAGCAGGTGTCTCCATTATATGAAAACAATTGTACAACAGCCACGACTAAATAAGCTTTATGTATATGGGGGTTATCCTGGTAAAAGTAGTAATTGTTTGAAAGACTCCGTTTTTGCTTTGATAATGGCAATTCCAGTTTCAAAATTTCTAAATACATTTTTTTGGTTCAATATGCCTTCGATGAAATGAAGAGAACCTGGACCAACTGCCAAGAAAGACCCTTAAACCATCACCATGCTTTACAGTAGATTTAACATGTTTTGGTAAGAGCTCCTCATTAGCCTTTCACCATATATATGGTTTTCCATTAGAGCCAAATATGTTAAATTTTCTCTAGTCTATAAACAGCACATCTTTTCAAAAAGAAAAATCCTTTGAGTTGTGTAGTTTGGCGAAGTTTAAGCAGACCTTTTTATTTCTCTTGTTAAGCAAAAGCATTTTTCTAGCATTATACCATTCAAATTCACCCTATGGAGTATATTCCGGATGGTTTGGGCGCAAGCTCTCGTTCCCATAGAGGCTTCCGCAATGGACGTAAGTTTGAAGAGCATGCAAAGAGATCCTTTTTTCACGCTCTGACAATATTTCGCTCTTCAGCTTCACAGAATATGTTATTGTGTGCTTTTTTGGTTTTATTTTTTATTTGTTTTAAAGTCCTGTATCGGTTTAGAATGTATTGGATAGTAGAATGACTCCTTCCCAGAGTTTTGTGAATTTCACGAATATATTTTCCATCCCCCGAAAGCTTTACAGCAAGCTTTCGGGTTTCTTCGTCCCGAAATGTCCAATTGGACATTTTTTTATAATTAAATGAAAATATTTGATAGTTTTTAATTTTGGATCACTTTACATCCAAAAGCACAAAACAAAGATATTCTTTTCTTAAATAAGGTTCGCTGTACGAGTTTGGCTTTTATGTTTTTTAATAAGATATTTAATTAAACCGCCCATAATTTCTTACCTTCTAAAATAATTCCTTTGTTTAAATACCCATCCGATAGAGGATAATTTACCCAATAAACCGTCCATACATTGTTTTTGTGTATAATTTTTAAATAAGCTGCGTTTTAATATTAAAAAATAAAAACTTAGGTGTACGACTTTGGCTCTGAAGCACTGTATTTACATTTTGGTTCTGCGTCCAATATTTCGATATGTTACCAACGGAATGACAAACTCAATATATCTCCCCATCTTTCTGGTGGTGGTTGATATAAAAATACACAAACACGTCATCAAGATTCTAATCTAAACACGATACAGATACCAAAAACATACTCCAAATATTAAACACAAAATCACACATTAAAATGAGATTGAACGAAATATGTAGTATATTTAACTGCCGCAGAAAACTTTAATAAATATTCAATGAATGGAATGTGGTTTTTGCTTTATTATTAAAATCATTATTTTATTATTTTCATAAAACGTATAAATAAAATTTTGTTTATTTGCTCAATAATAAAAACATAATCATAAAATAATTTGTTTAGTTTTAATTAAATTTTGTTTTAACACATTTTTAGCATGTGTTGCTTTGTTCTGAGAAATAATAATGAATTTATTAAAAAATATTTAATATTATTATTATTGTTATTTTGTTTTTGCTATTTCAATTAATCATTAATTAATTTATAACATTTGCAACATTTTTATTGATCAATTAATGTTAACATTTTTGTAAATGCTAATATATGCATGAATATATTTGCTAGATTCTCCCTCATTAAATATTTATAGCGAAAATGGGAGTGTTGCATATTTGAAGAGATAAATAGAATAAAAATAAGGTGACCATCTAATTTTTTAATAACAATAATAGGAGATTTATAAGATGCTGTAGCAAATGTATCATTTAAATTAATATTCTATTCAAATAAGAGTTATTCTCCAGATGGAAGGAATTGTTTAACGGTCTGTAACGACTACCTGCAGCATTCATCATGTTTATAAACACGTACATCAGTAGAAGTTTTTGCTTATCAACAATGCTGATAGCATGCGGTTTAAGCTGCTAACAGTGACACCGAAGGCTCTAGAATTCGAACATACTAGTTTGTCCGTTAAGAGCATTGTAGAAGATTCCCGAAAGATGGCGTGTGTATAAATAGTGGCATAGGTTGCAGTCGTGAGTGAGTTGATCATAAGCGCTGTTGTACATTTAAGTTTGTGCATTATAAACATTTGTGTGTGTATTAAAAACACATAGTGACTATTTTAGACTGTTGTTGTTGTACATTTGAATAAATAAGGAGTTGTTACAATTTTAAACTACTAAAACTGCTTTTATTTGCAATCAAAAGTATCCGGTTTATTTAAAGGAAATAAACCAACGTTTTAAAAAGGTTAAAACGTAACAATATTTTCTACGAAATTTGTATACCCTTTTATATACCCTTCGTGAGAAGGGTATATAAAAGTTTTTCATTCCGTTTCTAATTTCCACAATATAATTTTCCGACCCTATAAAGTATATATATTCTAGATCCTTATAGAAAGCGGAGTCGATTTAGTCATGTCCGTCTGTCTGTCTGTTGAAATTAATTTTCTGAAGACCCCAGATATCTTCGGGATCCAAATCTTCAATAATTCTGTCAGACATGCTTTCGAGAAGTTTCCTATTTAAAGTCAGCAAAATCCGTCCATAAATAACGGAGATACGAGCAAAAATCCGAGACTACCTCGATTTTTGGCCCATTTTTAATCTATATCTCGATTACTAAGTCATAAATGTAGACAATATGAATATCTAATGATAGATATTTCAAAGTCCATTGCAACGATGTATATAAGGCTATAGTAAGTTGGACCTACAATGGGTCAAAATCGGGAAAAATATTTTTAATCCGAATATTTTTTCACAAAAAAATTTTTTTTGTCATAAATTTTTTTCACTAATAAATTAAAAAAAAATAAATTTTTAAATTCAAAAAATTGGAAAAAAAACAATTTCAAAAAAAAAAAAAAAAAAAATTACAAAATTGTTTAAAAAAATTAAAAAAAAATTTAATTTTATTTCAAAGCATAATTTGGTGAAGGGTATATAAGATTCGGCACATCCGAATATAGCTCTCTTACTTGTTGAAATATCGTTTAACAATGAAAAGGCGTTGTTCTCTCGTTTAATGCTGTAAAGTTTAATCTGTAAAATTTTTATATTTATTTTTTGGTTGACGAAACATTACTGCACTAATTCCTACAGAAGAGGTAATTTACTTAGAAAACCACGTTATAACCTAGGCTTTACACGTGCAAGTAACAGTTCGAAAAACACGACACATTGATACTTTTGCACTAACACAATCACACATACGTGTGTAAATTTACACATGCATGAATAATTATGTTAGTGCAAAAGTATGAATGTGTTGAGTTTTTCGATCTGTTACTTGCATGTGTAAACGCCAGGTAATTGAAGGAACGAAATATGTGAACAATAATCCAACACATTCCACTGAAATTGACATGGTACAGTGTTCTTTATGACACATTTGGTTAATTCACAAAGTCTCTTATTAGTCATATTTTCATAATGTCCTAATATATCACGACTCGGCGGCTTGACCTAACCGAGACACAGCACATAAACACAGCATTTTAGATAATTTTTTGCTTGAAAAGCGATAAAAACCATTGTGAAATATTAGGACATTAAGACAATATGACATGATAACAGACCTTATGAATTGACAATATGTTTGTGTTGGCATAGTAATGCACAACACTATGCCCGAGTTCTTGCAACATGGCAGAGCATTACTGCTCAATATGTTATCTTGTGCAGGCCTTTTATATACAACATCTTAACTTTGTTCTTATTACAAGAAACTTTTATATACTCTGGTCACCTTAACTTTTCTGAAATGTATATACACACACAAAAAACTGTCTTTCTTCCTTCATTTAAATTCCATTATGTTAACTTATTTATTTTATTTAATTTTTTCCGTTTTAATTCGTTTAAGCAATCTTTGCTTTCAATCTGCCGATTTAAGAGCAGTAAACAGTTGTAGTATAGTATTTAGCAATGCAAGTAGTTCAAGTACTTTTGTAAATAATTGCGTTAACTTGGCACGTAATTGCAATTTGTTTTCAATAAATTTTATCAATAACTGGCGCCAAAATTAATTTATTTTCTTAAAAATTTTGTGTTGTATGTTATCTCTACATAGCTCCTTCTTTTTTTTTTGTATTTTTTTTCGTTTGCAGCGCGAAAAATGTCATCAAGGTGTTGCATTTGTTAGCAAATTTTATGAACGTGTTTAACGTGTTTGTAATTAATGGATAAATTCAATGAATTGTAATTTTATTGAAATTTCTGTTCTTCAAAGCACTTAAATGTAATTGCGACGTTTTATTTTAGATAAATTGGCTAAAGATAAAATTTTGCAAACATTTTTTTAATAGAATTTATGGAAATATACTGTCATGTGGAGCGGCAATTATTTAATTTAGTTTTATTTTCATATAAATTATTTAATTTAGTTTTATTTTCATATAAATAAAAACAATTTTATTACTACTTAATACAATTTACTATGTAACTAATCCATTTGTAATGAAAAATATTTGAAATATCACAGCAACAAAATATTCCCCTTTAAAAGTTCACATTAAGCTCTTGTTTATGCAAAACTACTTTCCCTATAAACATTTTCCTCATTTTCATTTAAAACTCTAATACAAAACCAAACATTTATACATACATTTATCCCTAACACCACAAAATTGTATTGTATATCAAGTGTCATTGAAAGGTCAAATTTAAACAAAACCATTGTGTGAGTGTTGATATTTTTTTCCAGCACATTTTTCATAAATACCCAAACAAATTTACTGATTTTCACTCTAAAGATAAAGAAAAGTTTATAAGCACCAACGACTTGAAATGAGCGTTCATTCACAGCTGAAAATAAAACTAAATAAAAAAACAAAAATGACTACAACAAATTTCAATTCATTTTCCACACCCAGCGCCATTAAAACTAAGTAAAAAAAATAAAAAAAGAAATACTTTTGTAGTTTAGGAAGAAATTGAAATAAAACAAAATCACTAGCAATCAACCGACACCTACTTTCTTTTTTAAATACAAAACCATCAAACATCATCAGCAAATAAAACAAATAGCAAATTTAAGTTTTTCTAAACAATAAAACTCAATGAAAGAAAGGTGGAAAATGTGAGTGAGAAAAAAAAAAATAAAATAAAGAAATGAAACACGTCACGATTTTAAACCGCATACCATTTGGAAATTTGGAAAACATTTTACAAATGGCAACAGCAGTCAGTGGTAATAGCAACTGCAAACGACCTAAATGCAATTTAACATTTCAGTTTTGTTTTCTTCTACAGCAACACCACTCAGCTACATATTGCTAGTCCAAATGTCGGTGTAACTGTGTATCTTGACGTCTGCTGCTGTTTATAAAAACCACTTCTTCATTTTGTGTTTTTTTTTTTATTTTTGGATTAAAAATGTTTAAATTTCATTTAAAAAGAAAATATACATTTCAACCAAACTAAACGAGTTTTGCAGAAAAACAAAAAAAAAATCTTTTAACTATTTTTGTATGTTTTTATACCCACTACCTAAAATAAGGGGGTTACATTGATTTTTGTATGCCGTTTGTAACACATCGAAATATTTGTAACAAATGATTGACCATAAATAGCCCGTAAGATTGGAATCTTAGAAACTAAAAAATGAATATTGTTACGAATTTGCAATAGCGATTTGAATTTAACGGTAATAAACACGTCCATCAGTAGAAGCTTCTACTTATCAACAATGTTGATAGCATGTGGTTATTACCATTGCTGCTAACATTGACATCAAAAGCTCTATAATTCGAACATACTAGTTTGTCCATTAATAGCATTGTAGAAGATTCCTGAAAGATGGCGTGTGTATAAATAGTGGCAGAGGTTGCAGTCGTTCATCATTGGCGCTGTTAGAGTTAACATCAACTGTCGTGTACAATTGAGTTTGTACATTTTAAAGTGTGTATTATCTCTCATTTAGGGTGACAAGTAGTTACATCCGAAGTAGTCAACGCATTGGATTCATATACCGGTGACATAGAGTCAACTACCTTACTAAGTACCAAACTGTTTACTTGATCAGGTACGTTACTAGTTATTTTTGCATGCACGGGTGCTAATTGATCTCAAATAGTCAGTTAAAAAGCCATCTCATAGACAGTCCAATAACCGATTGCTTGTAGACAAAGTTTCCTCCGACTACTCTCCAATAGATTACTTTTGGTGGGTAACATAACTACTTTCTAAAGTGCAGTACAAAATAATCGTTAAACGTGACTACATTCTATGTCACTTAGAGACACTAAAGTGACAATTGACATTACGCTAGGTTACATGGGATATCAGTATAATTAAGTGTAAAGAAAATAAACTGCATGAGAATTACAATATATCAATACAATTTCTATAAAATCAGTTTGTACGAATTTCACAAAAAAAGTGCAGTGAAAAATAAATGTTTAAAGTGACTACACTCCAGATTACTTAGAGACACTTAAATGATAATTGTCTTCAACCTAGATTACCTTGGCTGGATAAAGTAACCAATTGTCTTCTCTCTAAACTACAAAGAACACATAAGTGTCAAATGACCCAAAATAGAGATGAGACATTGGTGACAATTACTGTATATAAGGAATACATTGACTACTTGCTTAACTGCTGGGTATCCAGTATCCTTTATAGACAGTAATTGTCACGAAAGTCTTATCACTTGGCTGACTCAAATTTATATATTTTGGTCATTTGACACTTATGTGCTCTTTGTAGTGCAGAGAAAAGACAATTGGTTACTTTATACATCCCAGGTAATCTAGCGTGAAACAATTATCACTTAAGTGTCTCTAAGTAATCTGGAGTGTAGTCAATTCAAACATTTTGTGAGTAATTCGTTCAAACTGGTTTTTTAAAATTGTGTTGATATAATTCTCATACAGTTAATTTTTATTTTTGATTAAGTATACTGATATCCCATGTAACATAGCAAGAAGTCAATAGTCACATTAGTGTATCTTAGTAACCTATAGTGAAGTGCTGTTGTGGTAATGAATTCTTTATTGTATTGTAAATAAAACAAAAAGAACTGTATTTAGTTTTTCATGGTTTTAATATTACTTTTTCGATTTTTTGAGCTCCCAAGATCTAAAATTGTTCTCTATCATCTAAAAATCAAATACTTAATATTTCACCAAAATTATATAACGTTTAAATTAAACACATTTTATTTGAAGATTCAAGTTTCAATTAAGGAAATGTGCAAAAGCAATTTCTTTTTTTCGTTTGTTACAAAATGTGCTACCTCTTAACGTTGTTCGATTTTACTTAAATGTTCAAAAATTGATTCTGAGATGACAGAGAATAATGTTATACTTTGAGAGCACTCAAAATAGCCCTTATAAGGGTCATCCTAATTAACACTGAACAGTGTGTCCTAGTTCTAAGGACTTTTAGTTTGTGATAATTAAAAATCACAATAATTTTAACAAATATATAGAAAAATATTGAAAAAAATAAATAGATATATAAAGAGTTTGTTCTATTTTTTTTTTTTTTTTTGGTAATTAAGAGTTATTTTCACTTACAAAATCGTAAATTTTATAGCTTAATTATATTTTATTTTTAAATACTAAATTAAAGTTTTTCAAACAAACCAAACGGTCATAATTTAATAAGGTATATATTTGTATCAACGTTGGCTACCGTTATCCAAAAATACCCTTTAAGCGCAACTATCTTTACCGCTAAGCTTTCGATACCGAAATAAATATTATCGTTACACCTAAAATACAGTTACCTCTAAACACCTTTACCGCAATTTTAGATTATGAAAATACATTTTTAATTCAGTATCGAGTTTTTTGAAATCTACATAATTCAAAATGCAATACAATACCACCTATTAATTTTTATAAACATTATTCAGACACAAAACAGTTATCAATTATGTACCGTTGCCGAAACAATTATCTTTACCGTTAGCCTTTTAGCGTTTTGAATCTGTAGCCAACATTGACTTAATAACCTTAATGTAAACAAGCACGAAAGCTATATTCGGCTGTTCCAAATTATACTTTAAAATAAAAATTTTAAATATTTTTAGGTAAACAAAACTAAAAAAACACATAAGAGAGCTATATTCGGCTGTGTCGAATCATATATACCCTTCACCAAATTATACTTTAAAATAAAAATTTTAAATATTTTCTGGTAAACAAAATTAATTTTCTTTTTCAAAATTAATTTTTTTTTTTTTCTAAATTTTAAAAAATATTTTGGTTTTTCAAAATTGCTTTTTTTTAATTTTTTTCAAAAAATTTTTTTTTTATTTTTTTTTTTAAATTTTCTTCAAATCTTTTTTTTTTAAATTTATTAGTGGAAAAAATTTTTTTGTGGTAAAAAAAATATTCGGGTTCAAAAATAATTTTCGCGATTTTGACTCATTGTAAGTCCAAATTACTATAGCCTTATATAAATCGTTGCAATGGACTTCGAAATATCTATCATTAGATATCCATATTGTCTTTATTAATGACTTAGTAATCCATATTGATCAAAGATGGGCCAAAATTCGAGGTTGTCCTGTTTTTTTCTTATATCTCATCCATTTGTAGGCCGATTTTCTCAATTTTAAATACCAACCGAGCCGGAAAATTTCCCAATATATTGATGTATGAATCATTTGTGTAAGTTATTTGGGGGCTACGGGAAGTTGATTTCAACATACAGACGGACATGGCTATATCGACGTCGCTATATTTAACGATCCAGAATATATATACTTTGTGAGGTCGCAAATGAAAATTGTAGAAATTACAAACGGTGAAGAGTATACAATTTTTAATTTTAATTTGTGTTAAGGTGGCTAGACTAGTTGGTCTGACAAAAATTAGCTTATTTTTACGTAATTCTTCTATGTGAACTAATGTTCTGTTAATAATATCGAACAAATCAGAGGTCATAATCGAATCATTCGATTGGCAGTCTATTTTATCGGTGCAAAAATGAAAATGTAATTTTTGTCAGAAAATTTCCTGGGAATTTCTTAAGAAATTTTATGTCTAACATTTTATACAAATGTCTCAATTGAAACTTTTACTCTAAGAAAAACTTTTAGTTTTGCTGTCAAAAAAAAAAAGAAAGAAAATGCATTAAACTGTATTGATGCACAACTCCAACAACAGCCAAGGAGACAATGGTTGCTTGTATTGATGTCAACCTAGCGTGACGACCTTTTTGTGGTAAGAACGAGAGAAAGTCACAGTAACAAAATTTAATCTTGTGCTGCATGGCTGATGTCAACGTGTTAAGAACATGACAACGACCTTAAAAAACAGAAAGAAATTGCATTGAGACATTTTTCCGTTAGTTTTTTTTATAAAGATCAGAATAAATTAATAATATAATTAAAAATAGAATTTCCTTTTTAAATTCTACAGAAATTTTTAAGTTTGATTTTTTAAACAGATACAAATTTAGTATTCCATTATGGTTTAATTATAGCACTAAACTGTTTTTTAGTTTCAATTCAGCAAAAGCATAATTAATTATTCTTTTAGCTACCTGTCTGCCAACATAAGAAATACAGACAGAGACTAGCCATAATACCTGCAGCTGTTTTACAACTCTTTCTTTTTAGCTTAATAACTAATTGTCTTTTCATTTGTTTTCCGAGTTTTATTCATTAATAAAATTTGATTTTTTTTTTGTTTTTCTTCACTTTTTCCACAGGTTCCTAATACGCCACTAACAATGCCAACATACCAAAATAATAATGAATTTGATTCCTCAACATCAAACTCCTCGGTAACATCACAGTCTACGACATCGACAACGATGTCGTCGTCGTCGTCATTACACGCCTCTTGTTCTCTGCAACAATCTCCGCTAACGACGTCTACAGCGCCATCTGGTGCATTTGTTGTGCCACCCATGGATACATCATCATCATCCTCGTCATCATCGACATCGTCAACGTCCTCATTATCCTCCACGTCATTATGTTCAGCAACAGCAACTACAATACCTTCAGCTACTTCACCGTCATCTTTAACATGTTTGCATCTAAAACGTTTTCACGATTGTCAACAATTACATGCACATCCCATGGAGTCGTTTAATAAAGGTAAGTTTCAGTTCATTTTCTCTGTTTTTTTTTTTGTTATTCATTAGTTCTTTGTTTTCTATTTTTGCAAAAAACAAATATTAAATTTGGGGGGTCCTTGTGTTAAATTAAACATTAACTATTTCATATTTTAAGATGAGGAAAATGTTCATAATTTTAACAAGGAATCTTAATCACGAATTCTCTAAACGTTGTGAAATGAATGCTTGGCATTTTTTAAATAATATTGTTTTAAGTAATTAAAATATTTGTGTCCTTTTGAGATTTCATATTAGTTGAACAAAATATAGTATATACATTTAGGGCGTTTTAAAAATATACATATAAATAAATGCATACCTTAAGGGGGTGTTAAATTAAATTTTTATTAAAATATCATGCCACTCCTATCAACTCGGTGCAAATGCACAAAAAAGTTAATCTTTTTCTAATGAATATTTTACGAAAGTCAATACTTTGACATGTGTCAATAACGCATAAATTATTGCAATAATTTATTCAACCAAAAGTTTCACCACCACCAACAAAACAAAGACTTTAACAACAACAACCAAAACAAATTTTACTCAATTTCACTAAAAGCTTTTGGCACTAATGTTTACAAATGATACAACAACAACTGCAAAAATATAAAAATAAAATCCATACAAAGAGCAACAAATCAACTAATTTGATGGTTGAAATCTTAAATAAACAAAAAAAGTACATATTTTAGATATATATATGGTAGAGTAAATGTGTGGTTAAGGTTTTTTTGCTTGTATTTTGATGTTTTGGAAAACAAAAATATCTGCTAGCGATTTTAGTATAAATACAATACAAAAAACAATATACGTTGCATACCTTAGGGATTTGATGTTTTAATACGTATACAATACAAGTGTATGTGTACTAGGGTGGCTCTTATTTTGTACTTTTGCGAATTTCGATGCTTGCAAGGTGTAAAATTGTTCTCTGTCATTTAAAAATCAAATAATTATTGTAATTTTAATAATTATGTAATTTTTAGCTTTTATTTTGAAATATTTGTACAATATAAATTTATTCAAAGTACTGGCCATTGTTAGCAATTCCTGGTTCATCTTTTAAGGCCTAGAACGAATCAAGCCAATATCGGATACTCTCTCTACAGTTTCATGTCTGGCCGCATATTCTAGGCTTTTTTCGGCCAATGATCGCTTCAAACGAATCAGTTGCATTCGAAACAGTTTCCATGTGATTATCTGACCAGATTCACCAGTTCATAATAAATAGGGTCATTTTCCTCCCACCAAGTACATAGCATTATCTAAGCGCCATGAATATTTGGCTTTGGTGTCGATTCGGCTGGTTGGCCGGACTTCACTTACGATCTTTTACGCTTCGGGTTATCTTAATGGCTCCATTTTTAATCGCAAGTAAAAATGATAGCGTTTGCAAGTTCTTGTTGAGTTTGTCAACAACCTCATGCCTCCAATTCTTGGCCTTCAATATTTTATGACTGGTCTGGGCGATCTTTGTCTTACGTGTCAAAATCATCACTTCTGAACCGCACAAACCATATCTCGCACGTTGAAACCGACGAAACACATTCACCATAGGCTTCGGTGTGCTTCAGCAGCATTTTGTTTCAAATTAAGGAAGTAATGCAAAACTTCCCGCATAGGACGCACAAAATTCGAAATTTTCGAAGCAAAAAATACGTTGTTGTTTACACAATAATGTTCAATAACTAAGTGATAATAAATGACAGATATGTATCCTTCTAAATGATATATAAGTTATTAAAAACTAAAACCGTGTTCAAATGATACTCTATCTATTGTAATCGCTATCTATTCTTTTTTTAAACTTGGTTAAAAACAAGTAAGAGAGCTATATTCGGTTGTGCTGAATCTTATATACCCTTCACCAAATTGTACTTTAAAATAAAAATTTTAAATATTTTTAGGTAAACAAAATTAATTTTTTTTTTTCAAAATAGTTTTACAAAATTAAAAAAAAAAAATTTCAAAATTTAAAAAAAAAATATTTTTTTTCAAAATTGTTTTAAATTTTATTTTTTCGAAATAGTTTTTTTTTAAATTTACTAGCGAAAAAAATTTATGACAAAAAAAATTTTTGGTAAATAAAAATTCGGGTTAAAAAATATTTTTCCCGATTTAGACCCATTGTAGGTCCAAATTACTATAGCCTTATATACATCGTTGCAATGGACTTTGAAATATCTATCATTAGATATCGTCTGGCCAAACGATTTTCTCGATTTTAAATAGCAACCGAGCCGGAAGAATTCCCGATATATTGATGCATGAATCAAGTTTGTGAGTTATTTGGTGTCTTCAGAAAATTGACACACAGACAGACGGACATGGTGTAATCAACTCCGCTATCTATGAGGATCCAGAATACAAATACTTTATAGGGTCGGAAAATTATATCGTGGAAATTACAAACGGAATGACAATCTTATATATACCCTTCTCACGAAGGTGAAGGGTATAAAAATTTTTGGAAAATGTAAAATTTTTTGGGAATATTTGATGTAAAGTTCTAATGTATTAGCGGGTACATTAAATACAAAAACTATTTTTAATTGCATTCAAATAAAATGTAAAACCTCTAACCATTATGCGATTTTGCTCAAAGTGCAAAATAAGGACCATGCTAGTGTGCATTTACTTACAACCACAAACATCGTTGATGTATGTTGTCGTTTACTTCATATCGTTACATTTCATTTGCACTTGACTTTTTCCTTTCTCTCGCCAGTTACTTACGTTGTTTTAAGTAAGAAATTCAAACAAAAAATATAAAAAAACCTTTTGTTTGCTTTAAAAGCATCGCGTCGCGTGGTTGTACTCTATAGTTGATGTTCACTTATTCGTCTTTCACTGTTTGTCGCTTATGAACAAAAGAAGAAAAATTGATTTTCTTAAGAAATGACTAACAGAAATTGTGTTTTTTTTTTTCAATCGCATTTTTCGAAAAAAAAAACAGAAAAAAATCCAAAGAAATGGAACACATTATTCATTGAAGTAGAAAAAAACTGGAAAGCAAGTATAACTGAAAAAAGTATCTTCAAATTGCATTTTTTTAAAAACTCCTTTTAACGCAGCATTAAAGCGATTACTTTGGCTAAAAAGGCATTGACATATTATCACTTCATACCACTGAATACCTCAACTACTAGCATAATATTTCTACCCTTACTACTCATTTGCCCATTTCTTCATGCCCCTAACCTTTTCTTCATGCCCCTACCTTTTAGTCTGTTGCCATTATCCTTTTTGTCTTGTTTTTTCCAACTCCTTTTCTCTTTCTTTAGCCTTTATTTTTATACATTTCTCACTGCAATTTATAACAATAGATACATAATTTTTGTACAGTTAGCTGTGTTTTTCTTTATTCTTCATTTTTGCTCTTTCTTTATTTGCTCGGAACTGTCAATGGAAGAATTTATTATTGTAATGTTTTATTTTTTTATTTTTTTGCTAAAAAAATGGTCGTAAAGAAATTAATATTGTTAAGTTATGATGAGCAGAAAATATGTATCACCCTTAAAATATGCTGCAAATTGTGATTTAATATATAAGTATGCTTTTAATTTCTTAGAAATATCTACTGAATTAAGGTATTTCTTAATAAATTTGTGCTGATTATATATTTTTAGACGAACTAAAAAAGTTGAATAAAGGTTTAATAACAAGTGTGCTACATTTCCTTAAGGGGATTAATACACACACCAAATTAATGCATTTGTTAGACAATATGAATTTGTTCATAATGTTTTTTTTTACCCTTCACCATGAGTGGCAAGGGTATATATAAGTTTGTCATTCCGTTTGTAATTTCTACATTTTTCATTTGCGACCCCACAAAGTATATATATTCTGGATCGTTACATATAGCGATGTCGATATACCCATGTCCGTCTGTATGTTGAAATCAACTTTCCGTAGCCCCCAAATAACTTACAAACATAATTGATACATCAATATATCGGGAATTCTCCCGGCGCGGGCTACTTAAAAACGAGAAAATCGGCCCACAAATGGCTGAGATATAAGAAAAAACCGGGCGAACCTCGATTTGTGGCCTAGTTTTTTATCTATATCTGGATTACTAAGTCATTAATATAGACAATATGGATATCTAATGATAGATATTTCAAAGTCCATTGCAACGATGTATATAAGGCTATAGTAAGTTGGACCTACAATGGGTCAAAATCGGGAAAAATATTTTATCCCGAATTTTTTTCACAAAAAACATTTTTTTGTCATAAATTTTTTTCAATAATAAATAAAAAAAAAAAATTTAAATTAAAAAAAAAAAAAATTTTAAAAAATTGGACAAAATTTTAAAAACAATTTCGAAAAATAAAATTTAAAAAAAAATGTTTTATAAATTTTATTTTAAAGTATAATTTGGTGAAGGGTATATAAGATTCGGCACAGCCAAATATAGCTCTCTTACTTGTTTTTCAATAGAAAAAGTTATTTTGTTGACATGTCTTTTACAATTTTGACTCCAGATAAAAGGGTTTATATTTCTGTATGACTAAAAAATGCTTTTATTTGAAACATTTGTACAATATAAATTTATTGAACTGCTCCTCTTTTGAGGCCAAGAACAAATTAAGCCAATATCGGATACTCTGTTCTAAAGTGAAGCGTATTCCAGAGAGAGCGTTCTGTTTCGATCGAAAGAAATAGTAGTCGGACGGAGCAAGTTCTGGACTATAAAGCGGTTGAGGCAAAACTTCCTAACCGCTTCATTCTAAAAAGTTTTTAACAGGTATTGCAACATATGATGGCATATTACGGTTTTACGTCTGGCTGCATATTCTGGGCTTTTTTCGACCAATGATCGCTTCAAACGAATCAATTGCGTTCGGAACAGGTTCCATGTGATTTTCTGACCAGATTTCAGCAGCTCATAATAAATAGAACCCTTTACCTCCCATCAAATACAGAGCATTACCTTAGCGACTTGGATATTTGGCTTTGGTGTCAATTCGGCTGGCTTCACCTACAATCTCTTACGTTTCGGTTTATCGTAATGGATCCATTTTTTATGGCAAGTAAGGATTCGGTGCATAAATGATTTTCTTTTATAGCGTTCAAACATCATTTCGGGCATGCAAAGTCGTCTTTCAAGGTCTCCCGTCTTCAATTCGTATGGTACCCAATTTCCCTGCTTGGATGAATCCTGCTGCTCGCTAGCATTTTCAAATTGCTGCTTCAGTAGCTCCCAATGATTTAGCAAGATCTTGTTGAGTTTTACAACAATTTTCATGGAGTAATGCCACCGATTACTCACCATAATCTTTGGTGTAAAGCAAAACTTCCCCCATATAATGGAACGAGTTGTTTTCTACTTACATTTCCTTCCATCTGCAAAATATTTAAAGAAATTTCAAAAATTTATGATTACACTTTATTTTTCTACGTCATTATTTCAGCGGCATAAATATTAATATTCTATTTCTCCCCATTGCTGGCCAACAAATGTTGCATATTTTGAGTGGTTTTTGAAGTAAAATTTTCTTAATAAAATAAAAGTCTTAACATCATAAAATAACTTAAGCACTAGTCTGAGTAGTAACTTTAAAGTGCTTTTTATTAATTGTCTTCAACAACATTAAGGCAACAAAGTTTGTATTATTTTCACAAAGCACAGAAAATTGTAAACGAAACTAAATAAATTTTAATAAGAAGTTTAATTAAAAGACTTTATTAGTGGCTAAAAAGGTAAAGTTGATAAATAATTCAAGTAGTTAATTTGCCTAGCATAATTGTCATTAAAAATGCCCAAACATTGTTTAAGCATCTTAAAGTATGCTTTAATTTCTATAAAATATTTATAATACACTTAAAAGTTACTTAAAATGTGTTTAAATGGAAATAATTGCTGGAATACAATTAATGTTTACAGTTATAATGCTTAAAAGCCCTTAAGTATGCAACAATTAATTTTAAATACATATTGAATTACATTTAAAAGCAGATATTTCGTTTTAATTTAATTTATTTAAAATCTTTATTTGGGACTTTTTTATATATAATTTTTTAATTCCTAAAATTGCTTTACTTCTTTTTAAATAAAAAAAAAATATTGTTCAAAGCATCATGTAAATTCTTTTTTGTTTGTATTTTTTTTTATCATTTTGCAGTTGTTTTTAGATTTTCCATTCCACTAAACACAGGGGATTTTGTTTTTATTTTTTTTTGTGTTTTGCGTGTGCATGAATCTTGCAGATAACTTACAACATCAAACAAAACAAAAGTCTAAAAAGAAATGAAAATCTGTTCCAGAAAAAAGTCTTTTAATACTGACACACACAGTTTCATAAGCAAATCCCTAAAAGATAGACTTCCTTATTATAGTCAGCAACAATACAAAATAAAGCATATTGTTCTTTTTATTCTATGCTTCTAAAAATTCCTTCTTTTTTTTTTTGCTTTCTATACATCATAAACATGTTTGAACATGTTCATGCTTTTTGTATAAAAATAAAATATTTTAACACATGAATAAAACACACACTAACATTAAACATACAGATATCTTTATATATATTTTTACTGCAGCATATTTTTAGGTTTCTTGTGTTACTAGTTATTTATATTTTATAGTATACTTTTAGGTACAAGTTTTCTTTAGTATTGCTGGTAAAAAAAAATATTGTTTATATGATTTATTTCTTTTAGTCTTTTAAGTATTTTTCTTATTTTTTTATACTTCCCTTATCATACTCTTCTCAGTTTTAAGCGATTTATTTTTTTGTTGTCGTTCATATTTTTGCCATTCACTTGACTTGCATTTGCGCAGTATTTCAAGAAAATTCCGTAGAGTTGCATTATTGCAATTTTACCTTTATTGTTTTAGTTGTTGTACACGTTTCTTTTCCAGTGACTGTATACATACAGTTATTTTTTTTTTTTGTAGATTCCTTCCTTCTTCCCATTTTTACTCTAAGTATACTTTACTTTATGTGTATTTGATTTATGTGTTGTTGGTTGTTGTAAATACTGATGTATATGAATATATATGTATATTTTGTTTAAGTATATAATTGTTGAATTATAAACTATACATAGCTTTAGGGTATACTATAATTTTGTTAAACTTTTATGCAATACTATTTTTTTAAATTGTGCCTAATGGTTTAGTTAATAGTTGTTTAAGTTGTGTAAACTGAAAGGTATGCTGCATTTAGGTTTTATTTAATTTGCCTTCATTTATGCTATAGTTTAGTAAAACTTTATGTAATAAATTAATAACTAAAGTATAATCATTTAACATGAAATTAGTCGTAGGGAGTAAAATAACAGGCCCCTAATATCAAATATATAACATAAATTCAATCAAACACGTTCACCAACTATATATTACTAGACGTAAATATAATACAAAACTAAGGTACCTTAATATGGAAACTGACTCGTACAGATAATACTAGTGGTGAGTTAAGTAGCTAGTCTTTAATAGAAATATAATTAAACTAGTGAGAGTAATATTATAACTCAGCCAGCAATATTTACTTTGTAGTAAGTAAAATGATTTATTACTAAAATAAAATGAAAAAATGTAATCACTTAGCTACAATGGGACACTAAATGACAACTAACTCTTTAATAGATAACTTTTGGTGGGTTAAATAACTAACACTTTAGTGACTATTAACTTCTCAGTAGTTTATCGTGGATGTATAAAATAACCATTTGAGTACAAACCCAGCAATAAACAAGTAAGAGACCTTTATTCAAATTATACCTTAAAATAAAAATTTTAAATATTTTTAGTAAACAAAATTAAATGTTTTTTTCAAAATTGTTTTTCATATATTTTTTTTTAAATTATTTTTTTTTTTGTGAAACTGTTTTTTTTATTTTTTTTAAAAAATTTTTGTTTTTTAAATTTATTAATGAAAAAAAATTTTTTGTTAAAAAAAAATTCGAGTTAAAAAAAATATTTTTCCCGATTTTGACCTTATATAAATCGTTGCAATGGACTTTGAAATATCTATCATTAGATATCCATATTGTTTATATTAATGACTTAGTAATCCAGATATAGATCAAAAATAGGCCAAAAATCGAGGTTGTTCCGATTTTTTTCCTTATATCTCAGCTACTTGTGGGCCGATTTTCTCGACCATGCCTGAAGAATTCCTAATATAATGATGTATCAATTATTGTAAGCTGTTTGGGGGCTACGGAAAGTTGATTTCAACATACAGACGGACATGGCTATATCGACTTCGCTATATATAACGATTCAGAATATATACACTTTGTAGGGACGCAAATGAAAAAATGTCATTTGGGACTATACTTGATACATTTGTATCTTGACAACCATTTGGAAGTTTATTATGGCAAAAATTTAACAGGTATAGACATTGGGTTGTAGTGTAAATAACAAAGTTAGTTTTTGCTTCAAAAATGTCGAATTTTATACCAATATAGCGTCATATGCGGGAAGTTTTGCTTTACTTCTTTAATTTTGAAAAAAGTACCGCTGAAGCACACCGATTGCTCACCATAGCTTATGGTGAATACGTTTCATCGGTTTCACCGAATCATTACGATAATGAAGCCTGGCCGAATCGACACCAAAGCCAAATATCCATCTCTATATGCTGGTACCAAAAGGGTCCTATCTACTATATGCTGCTGAAATCTGGCCAGACCAATACAGGGAACCTGTACCGAACGCAACTGATTCATTTGTGGCGAGCATTGGCCGAAAAACGACCAGAATATACGGACAGACAGGAAACCGTATCATGACAATGCTAGGCCACATGTTGCAATACCTGATAAAAACTAAGTGGTTGGGAAGTTTTGCCTCACCCTCATTATAGTCCAGACCTTGGCTCGTCCGACTTCTATTTGTTTTGATCGATTCAGAACGCGAAATTCGCTTGATTCGTTCTTGGCCTCAAAAGATTAGCAGTTCTTTTGGCTTGGAATCCATATGTTTTCAGAAAGATGGGAAAAGGGGTCATAGCTAACAATAGATAATACTTTGAATAAATTTATATTGTTCAAATGTTTGAAAATAACTGCTAAAAATTTAAAAAATATAAAAAAAAAAAATTTCCTTATGACATGCCATTTTGCAGATATACTTAAGCATGTTAAAAATGTTCGCTTTAAAATTTATAATATTTAATATAAAAAAAAATTCTTAAAAATACAGTTTTTGCTTAATTGAAATTAAATTAATACACATTCATAGAAATCCCTAGCAGGACTTTGAATTAATTCAATTTGAGATTTATTGACTAAAATCTTAATTCGGAATTAAAAAAATGCCAGTCTTTCATTCCATAAATCCCTTCCTAATCTTTAGATTCATTCAGAGGCTTTTATTTAAATAGAATTCTTTCGTCGTTGAATTTATTCATAATGGAATTAATTCATAACAGAGTTTATTCAACCTTTGTATAATTTAATTTATAAAATGAATTGAATAAAAAATTGATTTAAGCCTTTTTGTATTAGATTTGAATTGAAGAGAAAACTATTCGATCAATTTATTTTGTAATGGATTTGAATTGAAGAAAATGTTAATCACCCATATCGTGAAATTTATGTTCCCATAAAATATCCATATCCCTCGAAGGGAAATTGCTTTCGTGATATTCCCATAAGCTTCTCATTCACAATAGTTGATATTGTTCGTAGCAGCTAGTTATTGTTTACAAAATTCTACCTAAAAATTTCTCAACATGGGGAATTTTTTCCCGTGAACAAAGTTGATGAACGAAAAATGGGAAAATGGAACATATTTCATGTAAACTATTGATTCTCGATAGGGGTGAATGATTCATTAAGGAATTTTTCTATAAAAAATGAATTCTTAAAGGAATGAATTCAATACATTTGACGTACAAAGGAATTATGCATATGAGGAATTAAGAATAAATTCTTTCGAACTTAGATGAATTTTTCTCAGTATTATACATGAGCTAACAAACGTATATATCCTCATCCTCATATCATCGCCATCGCAGGATTAGTAATGGAGTTAATGGAGTTAGTAATGGGTTAAGAAATACTATTTTTAAAGTCAACTAAAAATGTTGTTTCTACTAAAACTAAAATTGTCCCTGTATCATTGTTTTCTTTGCTACTTAAATTTATATATGTATAAATAAATGTAGTTTTGTTTTTTTCTATCAAATTTAATTTACTTTCCATTGCCAGAAATAACTTTATTTAGACAATAAATTGAGCATAACAAAATTCTTGACAACAGAACAACAGCAAAATTTTTTTGTTGGACACCAATACCAAACAACTATACAAACACTTACACATACTCCATTACCCATTCACACACAACTAAACAAATATAAAAACAAACACACAACACACAGACACACAACACTCACTCATACTAAGGCACAAAGGAAATGAAGAATAAAAACAAAACTTTTACAGAAAAACACTTGTGATTGTATTTTAAATGTATTTCCGTTTATATTTGGCCAACACTTCTAAATCTAAACTTGGCAGGCAGGCAGGCAGCAGGCACAAGGAAAAACACCAAAAATACTAAACTTTAAACAAACATAATAAAACAAATGCGTTTATAAAACCAACAAAACATTTAAACAACTTTAAGGTTTTAGCTAAAAACATTATTTAAAGAACTTTAATAAATTATTATTTTAGCTCACGTTTTTATCTAAATAAAAAAATCCTTCAAACTTTTATTCAATTGTCTGTTTTAACAAAAATAAAAATATATATATATTTTTTTTTAAAACCACTCACTAAAGAATACATTCAGACAGTTCTACCTACCGCTAACAGAGTTTACCTTTGAATCCAAAAACAAAAAAATTATGGTTTTCTTTTTTTTTCCAAAAAAAAAGAGGAATTTCTCCCTCGTCTAAAAAGTCATCACGTAACGTGCCAACTGCTATTTTTGTTTTTATATCTTCCACTTGAATGAATTTTCATGAAATTTCCGCTTTTTTATTTGTTATTTCTGTTGTTGTTGTCTTGTATCTCGTAAATACATTTATTTCATACCTTTTAGTTAAGCTTTACGCCATGCTATGATTTGCTTTTGTTTTTTGGTAGATATTATCATCTAGATGGTATAAAAAAAAAAACAAAAACAAAAGAATTAGATTTAACTAAGTGTTCATTAGTTTGTATGCAACATATATCCTCTTCAACGCTTTAAGTTGGGTAATATGGACAAAATAAATGTTAAATTATTTAGCTGTACAGAATTTTAAATATTCTTTTAAGATTTTAATTTCGACAGTAATTTTTGTAGTGCATAGAAAACTTATTTGGCTACTTTCTACATTTGGCTTTATTTTACTGCCACTTAGTGTCGCTAAGTAATCTAGAGTGTGGTCACTTCAAACCTGTTTGTATTGTACTTTAAAAAGTAGTTATTTTAACCACCAGAAGTAATTTATTGTAAAGTTCTACTTTGAAATCTGAGTTGTAGTATGTTTGAATTTGTCATTTTCATCTTACTTTTACCTTTTACTCACTATAAAGTAGAACAATCTGTAATCATTTCGAGTATTTAACTACATTTATATTTAAGGATAAGCTACTTTACTCACCACTAGTATTATCTTCTGTCCCTTAAAAGTGACTTTGAAATTAATTTTGTATTGAGTTAAATTTAGATACTAGTTATTTTAATTAGGACAAGTAATCTAGAGTCGGTCAGTCGTGTTTAAATGTTTATGTATTTAGTTATAGTGGCATGTTTTTTGCCTCACTACAATTAATTTCATTGTCAATTCAGTTTTTCGCTTAACTTACCAAGTAACTATTTTGTAACTAAATATTACAAAATGCGGAATTTTTTCAAATTTTTGGTTTTAATTTTGAAACATTTGTACAATGTAAATTTGTTCAAAGTATTGGCCACTATTAGCTATGACCTTTTCCCATCTTTCTGGCAACATATGAACTCCGAGCCAAAGGAACTGCTCATCTTTTGAGTCCAAGAACGAATCAACTTAATCCAGATATGCCCATGGCTTGAGCTTGATAATTTTAAAAGTACTTTTAAGCTATTTCGGAAGCAATTGATAAATAATTTGAATTTATTGAAAAAAGTGGTTTTTGAAGCCGTCCTTTATACAGGACATTGGTGTTACAACAACAACAAAACTAAAACACAATAATGAAACGTTCAGGCATATAACAATCAATCTACTCTTCATAAATATAAATTCAAACAAAATATAGTATTTATTCTCTTGTAAATGTACAAAATTTTAATCACTGTACAAACGTGATATTTTTATAATGACTGAATATGGTCATTATGAAAATTTCACAAATTAAAAATTCAATAACTCAGAAATAGTAGTTAAAAATAATGCGATCACACAATCTCCCATGAGGTATATGAGTACTTAGTATGTGAACAAAAAAACACGGTAATTTGAAAAACGTGACGTGTCATGTAAACAATAACATTATGTACCATATATAGGTCATTGGGCATATTTGGGTTAATATCGGATACTTTGTTCCAAAGTTAAGCGTATCCCAAATTGCGTTCTGCATCGCAAAACTTCCAAATACTTTTTAACAGGTATTGCAACATGTGGCCGATTGTTGTCATGATGGACGTTATTTGGCCAATGCTCGCTTCGTATGAACCAGTTGCATTCGGTACAGGTTCCTTGTGATGGTCTGGTTAGATTTCAGAAGCTCATAATAGATAGGACCCTTTTTTCCCAACAAATACAGAGAATTACCTTAGCGCCATGGATATTTGTCTTTGATGTGGATTCGGCTGGTTGTCCGACATAATATAAGATCTCTTACGCTTCGGGTTATTGTATTCAGTGCAAAAATGATTTTCTTTTACAGCGTTCAAGAAACATTTCAGACATACAAAATTGTCATTCAAGGCCTCTTGTCTTCAATTCTTAAGGCACCCAATATCCCTGCTTTTGGATGAATCCTGCTACTCAGAAACGTTTTGAAATTGCTGTTTAAGTAGCTCCCAATGATTTTGCAAGGTCTTGTTAAGTTTTACAACAATCTTCATGGAGTAATGCCTCCAATTCTTGATCTCAAAACATTTTTGGCTGGCCTGGGCGATCTTTGTCTTCCGTATCAGAATCACCACTTCTGAACAGCACAAACCATCTCTCGCACATAGAAATCGATGAAACATATTCACCATAATCTTCGGTCAGTAATCGGTGTGCTTCAGCTGCACTTGTTTTCATATTAAAGAAGTAAAAGTATGATTCTTTGATACAAAATTCGACATTTTCGAAGCAAAAAAACGTTGATGGTTTACACTATAATGTTTAATACCTAAGTGATAATAAATTACAGATATGTACCCTTCAAAATGACATAAAAATACCGCGTTCAAAAGATACACCATCTATTACAAATTCCGCATTTTTAATTCTGAAACCCAGTACAACTACTACATAGAGAAAACAGATTCGTGACAGCAACCGAATTTGTTGGCAATCGAATGATTCTACCTTAGAGACCGAATTTTACAGTTGTGGCTACAAAATTTTAGAAGGGATAACAAAAGTTTGGTTGCTTCAACCGAAATTCTTCTGTATAACTGACTTTCTGTTGATAGAGCCGAAAAATTCGATGTGTGCAACCGAATCATTCGACTGGCAACAAATTCGGTTGCTACTATGAGTAAGTTTTCTCTGTGTTAGAACTAGGCTAACACGAGAACTTGGAGGTGTATTGTAGACTGACTATTAGAAATATGTCTACTACCTTTCGCCTATGACACACACATGTTAAAATAACTAGTTATATAACAAATCAAGTAACCAGTTAGGCTAGCTACCTAACTGGTATTATGTAACCGGTATATTAATCCCCATGCATTGATTAATTTGGACATGAACTATCAGATAGTCTCTTGTCACATAGCTAACCTGTGCATACTCTAAATTATGGGTCAAATCACTATGTTCAGATTGAACATTGTTTACGTAAAAATATATATAATTTTTCCAAGGTTGTTGCAGATTATGGTTTTTAACAATTCTTCTACTAAATAAATATTGGTGATTTTCAATAGCTTTCTGATTAGAACAATAGTAAACATTCAAGATGAATCTCAGTAATTTCGGCATTATATTTTGGACGTGAAATTGATTTACACAGATATAGTTAAATACACTTGAATGAGGATTTCTAGAAAAATAGTAAAATGTTGATCAGAGATCGGATACGATTGAATGATATATAAATAACAAAATTATGGTATAGAGAAATCAACCATTGCTGTACCAAAAGAAAACTATTGACATAATTGCCTAGAACTGCGACCAATAGAAAAATGTTGTTCAATTATAAGGAGTGAGATCGTAAAATTCTTAACACACGTTTTTCATTTAAACTTTTAACCCAAGTATTATTTGTAAAACATGTCAGTTATTATGTTTAATATCAATTATATTCATTTGTTTTTAATCTGATTAAAATGAGTGACCAGAAAAAAGTGCGCAAAAAATATTTTCAACAAAACCCAACTTGGTCTTACAAAAAGTTATTAAACAGTACCGGGAGAATTTGACCGTTGATAGAAAACCTGGTTCAAGTAGAAGGAATGGTCCACATGATGTTTCTAAAGCCAAACAAATAGAAAGCATTTCCGGTAGAAAAGCTGCCCGGTTAGCTCAGTTCTCGGACTATTTGGTACGAAAGGTAAAAGCCAATGCAGGTTCAAAAACATACAAGGCTCAAAAAGTTCCTGACAGGCACGCTGTATACAAAAAATATACCCGTGCATAATGGATGACGAAACTTATGTTCTGGCAGATTTTTCGCAACTTCCTGGTCAAAAATTTTATGTTGATGGTCGAGGAAATGTTGAAGAAAATTTTAGGACCCAAAAGTAGACAAAATTTCTCAAAAAGTTCTTGGTAGGGCAAGCAATGTGCAGTTGCGGCAAAAGAAGCCAATCATTTGTTACAACGGGCTCTATAAATACCGAAATTTACATTTGATTCCATTCATAAGACTTCATAATATTGTCCACTTATTTTTGGCCTGACTTGGCATCCTGTCACTATGGTAAACAAGACCTTAATTGGTACAAGAACAATAATGTGGTATTTGTACCAAGAGAGACAAATTCTCCAAACTGCCCGGAGCTAAGGCCAGTGGAGAGATATTGGGCTCTTGTTAAAAGAGAATTGAAGAGCACAAAAAAGGTGTCCAAAAGTGTGATATATTTCCGAGCAAAGTGACAGAAAGCACTATAAAAACGTTAATGGAAGGGTTTCCGAAAAAGGTTCAAAATTTCATCACTAGTGACTAAAAATATAAAAATATTTTTTTTTTTTTTGTAAATTGTAATAATAATATCAATCAAATAAGAAAAAAATTAAAACTGTTTTGATTAGCATACATGTATGTTGAGAATTTTTCGATCTCACTCCTTAAAAAGAAATTTAAAGAAGACAGAATTAAAAGTGAAAAGTTCACAACTAAATGCAATTTGGCAACAAACATCGAAACAGTAATTAAACGAATTCGAATACGATAATTATTATAGACATACATATGTAATATATAATACAATTTTGTATATTTTGAGTGCCGTTTTACAAACGACAATAGAAGTATCTAAATGTAAATTTAATATTTTCTAAGTAGTTATTTCTAAAATTCCCTTTTTTTGTAACTAGAATTCAACTCAATATAACTGGCTTATTTCTGTATGTCATGTCATTTTATTGTTCATACGTGTATGTTAAACTGTTGACAATTTGACATTTAAGACAGTTCTAAGTATAACAATGATAATAACAATGTTATGTGAAAATGCATATAAAAAGGTTCATTATTATTGTTATTATTTCTCTTTGGAAAAGCAACATTGTTGATACCTAAAGATGTGCCATGAAAAATATAAAAAATCAATGCAATAAAGTACGTGAATAAAAATTGTGACACACACACTCTAGTTATTAATTTATTTTGCCAATAATGTGATATATTTTTATTGCTGCCAATATATAGATATAATACTCCAAGAAGTGTTTAAAAGCGGTTGGGAATAGTTAAAATAGTTCGTTATAAGTGGAGTGAAATTAATAATTACCAGAAAATCAAAATATATATTCTATAACAAATGGAAATAAATAACTTAGTTTTTTCATATTCTTTGCAAATTTTCATTATATTTAGTTTTTTCATACTTATAATTCTTGAAGTATTTAATCTTTTCTTTATTTCATTGATACGAGATACCTGTTGTACTGAGACAACCCCTTACTTTTACCTACCATTGAATAGGGTATTTTTTATAGCCTACTTTTAGGTGAAAAGAAATTTAATCACAAATGGTTGCAATATTATTCATACAAGTTTTGTAATTAATTAACGGATAGTGAATTATTAAGTTTTTAATTTCCATAAATGTAGTTTAGAAAGTTTCTTATTTATATGAAAGTATTTTTTAATTTTTTCACTTAATATTGTTTTTTCAAATCAAATCCTATTACATTCCTATTAAAATTTTGCATTACAATTTATTTTATCTTTGAAATATATCTGATTTTATGCTTCACTTAATAGTTTTATTGTGATTCCCCAAAAGTATACTCTAAAAAATCAATCAAATTTCTTTATTTTACAAAGCAACAACTTTCTTCAAAAGTTTTTCTTTTAACAAAACTATTTTTCATTGTAATTTTTTGTCTTTCAATTTTAATATTTTTTTTTCTCGTATCTCCCTTTTAACTTGAAATAATCCCCCTTAAGTATGCTACATTTATTTTCACATCTTCTTTCATTTTTATTTTTTTGCTTGAGCTCATCATCTTTTTATTTCTTATTCTGTTTGTTTTTTCTGTGAGGATGAGTGAATGTATTTGTTTGACTATCATCCTTTTTGAAGTTGTTAAACATCAACACCTCAATAAAGATTCTCATTTAAATAATAATATCAAAGTTCAAAAGAAAATTATCCTTAACAAGTTTAGTAGACTTTAAAATTAACGAACTCAATGGCACAAGTTACAGAAGCCAAACAGCCAGTCATACAGAAAGACAACAAACCAACCAAACTACCTATCTTCCCAATCATCATGTAGACTGAGTCAGTCAATGTTTAGGTAGAAAAACCCACATTGCTGCGATACAAACAGGCCACTTGTTTTGCTAATCAAGCGGAAATTTATAATGAGGATCAAAATAGGAAAAAAGCGTGAAGTTGTTATAAGGAGAGATGATATTTTGCGAAAAAAAATAAAGCTGTAAATTAAATTGAAACCTTAATATAGGAGTAAGGTGTATTATATTGAACATATTTTGTGCTGCATAATTTTAAGGGGTGTAAGGTTTTAAAAGCAAATGTTATAGCATAATATTAGGGGTACGAAAATATGTTGTTACAGAATATATTTTAAAAGAGATTTAAAGAGTAAAATAAATAATCCTGTAACTAACATTTAGATATAAACTGAGTTCTGTAAAAACATTCGAAATGTTACTAATGGAAAATGAAAGACCAAAATAATTGGGTTTAAATTTTATAAAAATTATTTTTAGGGTTCTGATCTCATATTAAAAAGCAAAATACACCATGTGTTCTAATTTGGTTAATAAAGCCCGGAATGTGTTGAATATTTTTAATAATTGTGTAGCTTTTCGTGCTATATCTTTAACTATAAAGAAAAAACTAGTTCATAAGTATAATTCCTACCATGTTAAGCCCTTGATCTAACCATATCAATTACAACTTCCTTTTTCCTATACAATCTTTCTACTACAAAAAACTCTGTCATAAATTATAACAAAATATAAAGAAAAGAACTACAACTATAAAATAAATCACACTATTTACCCCTGCTTTAGAAATGAAATAAATAAGTATACAGTCAATATATCTTAGTTATTTACTGAAAATAACTTCTTTAGCAAATAATTTAAACTAGTCCTAAGAGACTGTAAAAGACCTTTTTCTATTGTTGTCCTTGCTGGAAAAACAACACGAGCATAATAAGATGTACAACAGCAACAAAAATAACAACAACAAGAAGAAAGGACGAAAACAAAAAGTCAACTACTTGCAAGAGAAGTATCAACAAATTAGAAACAGATACAAGTTACAGTTTCCTTAACTAAAAGTTATTGAAGCATACTTTTAGGTAAATAATAAAATGGTAAGTATGTAGTCATCGTGCCTTTGCAAGAGTATGTATCATATTTACAGCAAATACAAAACAAATTGACCAAAGCTTAAAAATAAATAAAGTCAAAGGAAGAAAAATTTAAGAAAAATATACTGTATATAAGAAGGACATTCTTACAAAATGGAATTTAGCAACAAAATCATAACAAACACTCTTGTACTTTGCTACTTAGTTTCTTTATATTCTACGTCAAAAAAGATAAAGTTTATACAAAATGAAAAGAAATACCAGGAAACTTTAGTTTCCTCTCCAAATCTTTCATAAAACACAACACAGTATTTTATTCACATACACACACACAAAAAGCAGGCAAAGGAAAACTAAATAAAAAAAACCCAGCTAATTCTTTTATATGCAAATATAAAAGAAAATGGCAAGTGTAAATGTTTTTTAGAGTCCATTCACTAAAAAAAAATTCCTTCCCTTTTTTCCCTGTTTCCAACAAAATAAAAATAAAGAAAAACAAATAGAAACGTATATATTTATATAAAGGATGTAAAAGAAATGAAATGAACAACAACTATCTAAAATTGAAATCGTGTTGTTGTACAATTGCTCTATAAAAGCCAGATGAAAGTGGAAGAAAAAAAAAACCAGACTGCAGTGTTGGTTAGGGTGAAAAAAAAAAACAAATTTAAAAGTGTAAAGTTTTTTTTCAGTTACCAACAAAAGTCACGTTCAATTGCAGTAAAAGCTAGCAGGATATCAATTTAGAATATCCCCCCAAAAATTTTACTCCAAACTAAATGGAAATGTATAATAATAGTTGTTTGAAAATCACAGGGGGAGGAAAAATACACAAATACTATGCAAATATCAAGTAATATAAATAGTATTTAAATGTGTGTAAACACAAATGCAGGCAAAGTGAACGAATTGTTGATGCCATTTGATCCAACACTACACGTAATGAATGAGTGCTATGTTCCAAAGTGTACATTTAGATAAAGATTAAAAAAAAAGTTGTGAACAAATTCGGGTCTAGATTTGAATTTCAAAGTCGTTTTAAACGTCTATGTAAAGGTCTTTGAGATTTCTTTGGATATCCACATTATCTTTGAACATGACTAAGTCATCGAGATAAAGGAACAAAATTGTAATCGAGATAAAGAAACAATTCCAGCCATTTGTGGGACGATTTTAAATAGAAACTGAAATAGGCCTATATATAAATGTATCAATCATGTTTCATGTATCTGGGGGCTTCGGATTTCAACTAAATGTATCCACAACGTGTCACTTTTTGGACCAACCTCATTGTAGAATATACAAGCAGTGATTGGTCCAGCAGTGACTGTTAGAGGAGGTCCATTTGGATAAAACAGTTATTTCTGCCTTAATTGGATGAAATTGAAGCGCTCGACATATGGTTTAAATATGACGGTGCCACATCTCTTACAGCCCAAGCAACAATTCAATTACTGCATGAGACATTTCCTGGATGTGTACTCTCTCGTTTGGCTTATTTAAATAGTTCCCCTACACGCAGAGAAAGAATATAGTTGTATATGTTTTGCATTTTTACATGTTTTTTTAACAATATTATGGTCACTGTAACTATGTTTATGATAGCGGTAACCATAATGTATTTAAGTTACCATTCACATGATTGTTGCTATCATATATATGATTATGGTAATTAAGTATATGTTAGTTGCAACCAGTTTTATGATGTAATACTTCATCATATTGTGTTGTTCTCGAATTATGGTTATCATTCTCTGAGAACAACATTTATTTATTTACTACAATCATATATATGATTACTACAATCATGTAAATGATAACCTTAACGTGTTATGGTTACCGCAATCATATAAATAATTACAGTGACCATAATATTCCTCCTAATATTCCATTCATTCCTCCATTGAAGGAGGGATGTAGAAGCTACATTTACGCAATTCAGCCATATTTATGCTAATTAGTTATAGAAAATCGACAAAACAGTGCATATATGCCAGCAAAGCCGAGGCGGCCATTTGCCCGATGTGCCATACCTTACATAAAGAAATAACAATCTGAAGAAAAAAACTGTGTTTTCTACTTAATTCAAATATTGCGTATATTTTGGGACTCTATTTATATAAGTTGCTGGCTCCATAAATATGAAATAATGATGAAATTTTAAACCTTTTTCGGAAACCCTTCCATTAACGATTTTATACTGCTTTCTGTTACTTTTCTCGAACAGGTAGTCCATCTCCGTTTAAAATCTACCACACTTTTGGACACCTTTTTTGTGCTCTTCAATTCTCTTTTAATAAGAGCCCAATTTCTCTCCACTGGCCTTAGCTTCGGGCAGTTTGGAGGATTTGCCTTTCTTGGAACAAATACTACATTATTGTTCTTGTACCAAATTTACATTCTTTTATGTAAATTTCGGTATTTATAGAGCGTCTTGTAACAAATGATTGGCTGCTTTTGCCGCAACTGCATATTGCTTGCCATACCAAAAACTTTTTTGGGAAATTTTGTCTGCTTTTGGGTGCTAAACTTTTCTTCAACATTCCCTCGAGCATCAGCAACATACAATTTTTGACCAGGAAGTTGCGAAAAATCTGCCAGAACATACAATTCGTCATCCATTATGCAGCAAGAATATTTTTTTTATAAAATTTGACTTCAATTTCTGAGCTCCGTCTTTGGCCTCTTAATTTTTAGCAGAGTTCTTGTCAGGAACTTTTTGAGCCTTGTATGTTTTTAAACTTGCATTAGCTTTAACATTTCCTACCAAATAATCCGAGCACTAAGCTAACTGGGCTGCTTTCCTACCGGATGTGTTGGGAGCTCTTTTGAAAATGCTTTCTATTTTTTTTTGGGTTTAGAAACATCATGTAGACCATTCCTTCTACCTGAACCAGGTTTTCTATCAACGGACAAGTTCTCCTTCAAATAAGTTTTGTATATACGGAAGTGATTCCACCTAATTTTATGATGATTGGTCCATTGTTAGTCATAGCTCCCATATAAAGCCCACTTTCTAAAATCACTCACGAAAAAGAAAAAGGTTTTTGCTCATTTACTTACTTGATGGAGTTTTTTAACTTATTTGGTATGATAACAATTTAACTCTTGTTTTTCAAATCTATAATTTGGTTTACTGTTTTGTCTCTTAAGTTGCCCTCAAAAGTAGCCCACAAAAGTCCATATAACAACGTTTTGGATAATAAATTTAAAAATAATCCAATATTTCATTATTAAATTAATAATTTAGGTTTTATGGTTAAACTTCAATGAATAAACACAAAATTAATACAAGTTTGGCGCTTTAATATATTTTGTCAATTCCATTTGACTGAAATAATAAATTTACAACTTTTAAAAAAATGGACTTAGCTTTTTTGCACACCTTAGTAATAACAACAATAAAAGTCGAAGTAATTCAAACGCTTTTTAAGCAAACAGTATATTTTTAATTATTTGAACGTTTTGATTTAAATCTCCATTTTCATAAAAAATGGACTTAGCACGTTTGCTCACTAAGCAAACTATTTACTACAGATTTCTTTACTACCAGCCCAACTGAGAGAAACTTATATAGTAATCATAAATATCCAGGTCTATTTTCAAAAACGTATTTACTTTAAATATGCCTGGTTACCTTTGCCAACAGTTACTTTAAAATCAACCACATTATAACTCATCTCAGGCATAATAATGTGGTCAATACGGAAAAACAAACATTTAGATATATAAGCTGTGTAAAAATAAAAAAAAAAAACGACAACTGACAAAAACAATTTTCTACATAAATGCACTAATACCTTGAAAAAGTCAACACATACATTAACTCATTCTTATACATTCTTCTACGCAGCCTTTTAACAAAATCCACCTACCATATGGCAAAAAGCCCCTTAAAATCTTAAGCATTTTAAAAAAACAAACTTAAATTGTCGATAAAATTGCAAAGAAACAAACATAGGTTTACTGTTATCGAAGCAAACAGACTATAACAAGAGCCGAACAAAAAATGGCAAAAATACCCATACGGTTGGTCAAATAATAAATGAAAAAATCATTTAAAAAAAAAAATCTCATACCGTGCCATTAGGGCGGTATGAGATGAACAACCGGATGAAACAACATTTTAAAATAAATATCGAAAAGTGTCAAAGGAAAACTTAACAACAAAAGCAATAACAATGCTGAAAATAAAACTGAAAAGTGTAGAAGAAAAACAAATACAACCATTCAATACTTTTACTTACTTATATTGAGTTGACAATTTGAAAAGCAATTTAAACAAACAAATAATAAAGAAAGAGAAAAAAAAAAGGAAGAAACATTTTGCTCTAATGGCACAATGGGGATGGATTGGATATAAGCACGACTGTTATAAGAATATAAAATAGAAATGTTGACAGGGTCTTAAGAATAAAAGGAAAAATAGGAAGAGCACAAGAAAAAAGTAAAAGGACCCTGTTTTTTTTATATTGAACACTAAAGATAACTGACCACATGATTAAATGTTTGCCAAAGACACTTTAATCCTGCAGCGTGGAGCATGGAGAAGAGAAGATACAAAAAAATAAATAAATAAACAAATGACAAAAACAACATTAGTTTAAATAAACAAAAGGATGTGGGAAGTAAAATGAAAAAAATAATGTTGATTCTGACAGACTCAAAGAAATATCTACAAATATCATTCCAATAAAAGGTATCAAGTTATGTGTTTTAAAACTTAATTTTCACTATTTTTTACTGACTTGCATAATTTTTTAAGAGGAACACACAATTTCCCCTGCAGTTGTTTAAAAAATATCAAATGAACGCAACAATATAGAAATAATTATATATACTTAGGGCCGTTTTCTCATTAGGTGATTATCTTTTTTCCCAACGAAAAACTGCAGATTAAAGAAATTTGGTTTTCTCAATGTCTCATTTGCTTCTATTCTATCGCAAAGCTAACCCGACCTCATCTGCCAATTATTTATTTATCGTACAGATAAATAAATAACAGCTGACTGCTGTTCATAGTTTTTATGTGTTTGTGTTTTTGTAAACGAAATTAAATAGATTTTATAAAAAAAAGTTTAATACCATTAATTTGATGGAGGACGAACTCAAATAACATGAGTTCCAAGTGAATGCTGAAAGAGTTTTTCATGCCAGCCCTAACTACTTGGCAGACATGTAGGATAATGCATTTTTCAAAAGATTCCGGCTGTCGATGGCCACATTAAACAGCTGATTTATGTAAACATGTTGTCACTTGAAGGCAGAGTTCCCACCTTTCACATCTATTTTGAGAGGTATTGCCAACAGAAAATAATGTTTTTTGTCGGTATATTGAGAAAGCCAAAATTGTTAACGGACAGTTTATCTGCCTAATAAATTTATGTCGACATTTAGTAACAGACAGTTTGTCGATACATTGAGAAAACGGGCCTTATACTTATAAACTGATAAGCTTCGAAATGGTTTTTTCATCCCAGAAGGTCAACTTTGACGTGGGATAGCGTTTAAATTTCACATCACTACGTACTACTATTTTCTAATAATTCAATTCTCTTTTAACAAGAGTCCAATACCTCTAAACTGTTCTTAGGTCCAGGCAGTTTGTAGGATTTGCCTCTTTTGGTACGAATGCCACATTATTGTTCTTGTACCACTCAAGACCTTGCTTACCATAGGGCCAAATAAGGCCAAAAATAAGTGGACACATTAAGAAGTCTTATGAATGGAAGCATCCTCTTTGGTGAATATTCCTTCATGTAAATTTCTGCGGCTTCTTTTGTTGCATCTGTATATTGCTTGCCATACCAAGAACTTTTTGGGAAAATGTTCTGCTTTTGGATCCTAAACTTTTCTACAACATTCCCTCGAGCATCAGCAACATAAAAATTTTGACCTGGAAGCTGCGAAATTTTTTCCAGAACATACAGCAGGTATCTTTTTTATATAAATTGAGTTCAATTTCCGTGCTCTGTTTTAGGCCTCTATACTTTTAGCAGCGTTCCTCTCAGGAACTTTTTGAGCCTTGTATGTTTTTGAACCTGCATTGGCTTTAACTTTTGGTACCAAATAATCCGAGTACTGAGCTAACCGTACTGCTTTCGTAACGGATGTGTTGGGAGCTCTTTTGAAAATGCTTTATATTTATTGGCTATAGAAACATCATGTGGACCATTCCTTCTACATGAACCAGTTTTTCTATCAACGGACAAGTTCACCCGATACTGTTTAATACCATTGGAATCAGTTTGACGGCAGAACTTTGTTTGTTTTGTAGAACCAAGTTTTGTTTTGTTGAAAATATTTAATTATTTTAGTGCGCACTTTTTTCTCGTCACTCATTTCAATCAGATTAACAGCAAATAAACATAATTGACATTAAACATAATAACTGACATGTTTTACAAAGGTAACTTGATAACACTTGGGTTAAAAGTTTTAAGAAAAAACGTGTGTTAAGGTTTTTTCGATCTCACTCGATCTCCCAGAGAAAAAATATACGTGTACATGTTTACCATAACCATTTCAACATTTTTACAAGTTTTTTTAACAGTATTATGCTCACTCTAATTATTTATATAATTGCAGTAACTATAATATGTCTATGTTACCATTCACATGATTGTAGGAATCATATATATGATTGTAGCAAATAAATATATGTTTTAGCAATCATGTCCATGATGAATCATTATATCATAATATGTTATTCTTAGAGTATGATAACCATAATCCGAGACACTATGGTGAAGTATTACATAAAAATGGTTGCCACAAACATATATATAATTACTATAATCATATATATGATGGCTACAATCATGTGAATGGTAACTTAAACATTTTATCGTTACTGCAATCATATAGATAATTACAGTGACCGTAATATTGTTAAAGAAACGTTTAAAAATGTTGAAATGGTTATGGTAAACATGTACAACTATATTTTTATCCTGCATGTGCGAGAATATTGAGGAACTAGAAACTGTGGAACATATTCTCTAGAACTGTCCTAGATTACATGATGTACTAGGAGATATATCTAGACATTATCTATTAATCTATTAGGCTTATCAGGGGAATAGCCTGGCAATTTTAGGTAACAGGACTCTGAGTATCCCAGTCAATACTTATTGCCTGTCCTTGTTTGGACAGGGATTTCAATTTATTTCTCTTTATATCACCTGACTTCTTTCTTTTCTTTCCAATTTAATTTCTTCTCCTCACATCTTGTTCACACCTAGTTATATTTCTAAAGGGTATCGCAATGGATGCTTTGGGTTACCGAGTACACACCCCTTCAAATCTATCTATTTTTATTATCCACAAATATATGGGATTTAGAATACTTAACCTAAATTCAAGTTAGAGAAAAGCCTAGAGAAAACTTAACCCAATAAATATGAAAATTCTACATTTTCTTAATTTTCAAATTCAACATCGATTATTTTTTGGTTCGTTAAATGAATTGATTTGAAAGTTTTGTCAAATAATTTTTGTATTAATTGTTTAACTAACAGGAAAAATTTAAATGACATCAGTCATAAATTGTTTCCGATATTGTGAAGAAACCGAGCCAAGGTAAGATGAAACTAGAATTTTCAAATGCGTAGAACTTGATAACTGTAAGAGATAAATGCAACACACAATTATATCTTTTATAGGCCTATTCGAGAGCTTTAAAAATATACCAAAAGCTTTGATTTTAGGTAACTCACAAAAAAACTCAAGCATTTAAAAATTTTGCATGTCCGAAGTGCCATACTTTGATACTCCAAAGTCGTCAAAATCTAAACTCGAATACTCCTACAGTTAGAAACAGCAGATTTATTGTCCGTGAGCAATGCAACCTTTAGTCATATTATTGTAATTTAAACTAAAATTGTGCTTGTTACCTGCACTTTAATAAAATCATATTACAATTCCGCTTCAGTAGGGTGCCACATAAAGAAAACAAGAACAAAATTGAGATGACTTCTTAATAATAAAATGTAAAATAATTTTAATGGAATTTTCTATAACCCAAGATAGACATAATAATAAAGAACAACCTCATATGGCAAAATAAATGAAATAATTATATATTTATAAATCAAAAAAATAAAAAAATAAAGATAGCCACTTCTTTACTACTCATTTTGTTTGAATAAATTATTAAAAATTCGATTTTCCTTTGGCAGTTTATTTGTATTTACTGCTGACATATACAACCCTTTTTTAATCAACCAGTCCAATCAGTGAAGTGTAAACAATCAAATTTAAATTAAATGCCAGTTGATTGTTTAGAGACTCTAAAGAACTTTCCATTTTTTTCAGTCTTCCATTTGCTTAATTTTATTCTTTGTTTTTTTTTCCTATTATTTCTGGTTTTCCTTTATGTATTGTGTGTGTCCATTATCTCAAGCAAATAAAGACCCAAAATTCTAAGAAAGTTTTCTTAATGTTTCCCTAAAAGAGTTGTCTAAGACAAAAGCTATAACAACTGTAATAGAATATTTCATCCGTAGACTAATTGTTTTTGTTTTGTTGCTTGCAAAACCCCAAATGTTTATCAAACTGTCTACAAATAAATAATTTTACATTTATTTGTTTTATAAAGACCCAAAATAATTGTGTACTTCGAAAAGGGAATAATAAATATTCAATTAGACATAGTTTTTGAGGAAACAAAATTTATAGTTTTCAACAGTAGTTGAAAAAAAGTTAAGAAATTGTGAAAATTTATAGCAAAACCGAAATACATGGTATTAGTTTCGATATTTATTTAGCACATATTTTTCTGTTTTATTTAGTGTTCTAAAACACATATTAAAATATGTAGTAAAATAAAGAAACTGGTTGCGTATGATTAATATTAATTTAACTTAAACTCCCGAAAACTAATCATATGTTGTTAATTAATGAAAAATAATATAAAATTTAAACTAATAATAAATGACTCTAGTCTACATGGTTTGGTTCATGATGTAAGACATCAAACTTTTGAGATACGTGATTGAACTCGGGCAACTATTCTCCCACATAAAGAGAGAATAGTTGCCCTGCCTAATTTTGTTGACTATGTGCTTCTTGTGATCCCCGTATGAACCAGCCGGTACTTCTAATAAATCTGATCATATTAACTAGTGACACATCTCTGAGACAGTCCAGATCATGGAAAGAGCTCTACCAAGATATAGTAGTCTGTGCTCTTGTAAGGCTGGGCAGTCACATAGAAGGTGTTGTACCGATTCTTCCTCCAACTTCTACAAAAGCTATAATGTGGGTAACCCATACGTTCCGACATGCGGCCAATCATACAGTGCCCAGTGATTATACCCGTAAGCAGCCTAATCAAATTCCTACTAAAAGACAAAAGAGTCCTAGTCCTATCCTCTGTTAGAGTAGGCCAGAGCAATCTGGATATTCTACAAGTGTTTACCAAGTTTAGTTTGCACAAAAAAAAACAGATTCGTTGTAGCAGCCGAATTTGTTCCTAATCGAATGATTCTGCCTTGGTAACAAAAGTATAGTTGTTCTAATCGAAATTCTTTCTAATTAACTGATTTTCTGTTGCCATAACCGAAAAATGTTATGTTTGCAACCGAATCATTCGTTTGCTAACAATTTCGGTTGCCACTACAAATCTGTTTTCTCTGTTTAGCTTTGTGGAGCTCGTAACTTGTGCAAATATGGATAGATACTAAATGAATTTGTCTTATATTTAAAACAAATATAATAATGAAGAAAATCTTTTTTTTCTTCTCTAAGTTATATATTGTACTTTAAAAGATATCTAAGCTTAAATTTGTATACCCACCATCAAAAAAGGTGGAGGTATATTGATTTTGTCATTCCGTTTGTAACCAGGGACCGAAAATAATAATTATTCTTGAAATTTCAAAGGAAAAAAGCCATCACTAGAAAATATCGGAGAGTCAAGTCAAGCATACCATTTTGATCGTTTTCAACTATATTTTCATAAATTAACATGATTTTTAATTTCTTGATTTTTATTTTTTTTGTCAAAAATAATTGTTATTTTTTGATTTTTATTTTTTTTGTCAGAAATATTTGTCAAACTTTGAGTTTTATTTTTTTTGTCAGAAATATTTGTCAAACTTTGAGTTTTATTTTTTTTTCAGAAATATTTGTCAAAATTTGATTTTTATTTTTTTTGTCAGAAATAATTGTTATTTTTTTGTGATACATATTTGTCACACTATGATTTTTATTTATATAGTCTGACAAATATGTATCACAAAAAAATAACAATTATTTCTGACAAAAAAAAATAAAAATCAAATTTTGACAAATATTTCTGGAAAAAAAAATAAAACTCAAATTTTGACAAATATTTCTGACAAAAAAAATAAAACTCAAAGTTTGACAAATATTTCTGACAAAAAAAATAAAAATCAAAGTTTGACAAATATTTCTGACAAAAAAAATAAAAATCAAAAAATAACAATTATGTTGTGATTTTTATTATAAATGTCATAATTGTTACGGTCCCTGTTTGTAACACATCAAACTACTTGGCGCATACCCACATTAGTATATATATTCTGAGTCTTCATAAGATTCTAAGACGATCTAGCTATGTCCATCCGTCTGTTGAAAACACGATAGGGCCCAAACGAAAAGAGCTAGCTGGCTGAAATTCTCCACAAATACTCTCTGTTAATAAGGGAAAAAATAAAGCAGGCAAATTACTGTTTGAACGGCATAAAAAAAATTATTTATGCACCAAATCATTACTTGCGATGACCCGAAGCGTAAGATATCGTATGTGATGCCGACCATCCTGCCGAATCGAAACCAAAAATCAATGGCGCTAAGTTAATTCTCTATATTTTGCGGAAACCAAAGGGTCCTATCTATTATGAGCTGCTGAAATCTGACTAGACCATTATAGGGAACCTGCACCGAACGCGTTTGTAATTTCCACAATATAATTTTCCGACCCTATAAAGTATATTCTGGATCCTTATAGATAGCGGAATCGATTAAGCCATGTCCGTCTGTCTGTTGAAATCAATTTTCTGAAGACCCTAGATATCTTCGGGATCCAAATCTTCAATAATTGTGTTAGACATGTTTTCGAGAAGTTTCCTATTTAAAATCAGCAAAATCCGTCCATAAATAACGAAGAGCTAAAATCCAAGACAACCTCTATTTTTGGCCTATTTTAGATCTATATCTCGATTACTAAGTCATAAATATAGACAATATGAATATCTAATGATAGATATTTCAAAGTCCATTGCAACGATGTATATAAGGCTATAGTAAGTTGGACCTACAATGGGTCAAAATCGGGAAAAATATTTATTAACCCGAATTTTTTTTCACAAAAAACAATTTGTTCACTAATAAATTAAAAAAAAATTTTTTAAAAAAATTAAAAAAAAAATAAAAATTTTCACTAATAAATTAACAAATTTTTTTTTTTTAAATTAAAAAAAAATAATAATTTTATTTTAAAGTATAATTTGGTGAAGGGTATATAAGATTCGATACAGCCGAATATAGCTCTCTTACTGGTTTTGTTAATATTTTGAAATAACTTAAAGCCAGATTTTCAAATGGAATTTTAAAGTATTACGGCAAAAGATAACATAATTCAAAATAAGTCCTAAAACACTAATAGCTCATGTACAATTTCTTTGGCCAGTGTCAAATTTTTGTTTCAATGTCATTCCAAATTCAAAATTATTTTTTCTATTATTTATTGATAACTTAGCAAACTTTTTGAATTTTATTTATGAGCTGTTAAATCCAAAACGAAATATCTATGCATAAGGGAAAATGAAAGGTAAAAGCCAATTTTTCTTAAAATTGTACCGTACATAGCTTTTCTCAAAAATATATATTTTTCGTAAACTTGTGTAATTACAGTAATAACTTTATAAATATGAATTATAAAGTAGCTGTGATATAAAAATATGTACATATACCAAAATTTAGCTATAAATATTTCGCAACAAATCAATTATTTTCAAAATATTAAATAAAACAAAAATTTCAATTCTAATTTTGATTGAAAAAACTCCAATTTGTAAATATTTGTAAAAAAAAAAAATTTAATTAAATTCAATTTATTTGTCAGCCTTGATTTTTGTTTTTCATAAACATAACAATTCGTATGCTGCCACATGTTGCCACACTGCCAAAATACTATGCTGCAAAAACGTAACACAAACTCGTGTTATAAAAAATAATTTATTACAACATGCTTTCATAACAAACAAATGAATATTTATGTTAAACAAATAAATAAAAAATCTTGTAATTTTCATTTCACATGAAATCATGAAGAAAAAAAAAAACAATCAAGTAGAACTCAAACCTACACAAAAATTTTTTAATTTATTTATTACATTTTTTTTTCTACAAACATACATATATATACCACTTCTACATTTGAAATACCTAAAAAATTTTATTATAACAACAACATCCTTAAAATGCATGTTTATGTCATACTAAAAACAAAATGCAATTATTTAAGCTTGAAATTCATTTGAGTTTTAGAACACAAACAAAAAAAATAAATAAAAAGAGAAACTCAGTAACAACTGTCAACCATATAGAATATGTGCTGTGAGTCGTCGGTCGTTTGACGATCAGACTAAAGTAAATCCGATTTAGTTTTTAAGTTTTAGGCACACGTACTCACACTTTATTCCATACTTACATATTTACTTCGTTCTACCTATGGGATGGAAATATGCTAAAACTACAACAACGACAACAACGAAAAACCAGTAGTTTAAGAACAACAAAACATCAACAACAATTGTATGTAAACAAAACAGAAATTGCTAGAATTGTTTTGGCAAACTAAAGGGTCAAGAGAATTTTACTCATACTGGCTGGAGTTGCTGTATCTGTAGTAATGTTTGAGTTTGAGTATAAACATGTAGGCCGGTTGTATTAGTTTATTTTCTAGTTGCAACATTACAACAATAATTGTTACAACAACTACAACAATAATACAAAAATAAACAGGACACCGTAACTAAAGGTATGTAGATATGTTGTTGTTTTACTACCTACATTCACTAGTAAATGTTTTCTATTTTGATAAACATTTATTTTCTTGTTGTATGTTAGTTACTGAACTAAGTAAGCAGGAATAGTGCGTGAGAAAAATATTCATACACTTGATATTTTTAAGGTGGTAATAATGTGGAGATAATTTCAGATGATTTATACATATTTGTTTTCTCAAGAAACATGGCGAATTACTGATTTGTCATGGCTCAGCTTAGATGACTGAAATACTAAACTTGCTTTATACAAGGTGGCGCAAAAGTAAACTTCCGATGTTTTTTGGCTGTAATTAAAAAAAATAAAATGAAAAACTTTGATTCTTCTTGTGGATTATTTTTATTTGGTCTTTTAATTTTTTTTACATCAAGTCGAGAATATGATGTCATGTAAATGACCGCCGCCACAGTTGATTGTCATTTGAGCCCTTTTTATGGCATTTTCCATCACTTTGGCCAAAACTTGCGGCGATAGGTCCTCATATTCTTGACGGATATTGTCTTTAAGAGCTGCTAGAGTCGGAGGCTTGTTGACATAAACCCGCAACTTCAAAAAGCCCCACAAAAAGAAGTCTGGAGCGGTCAAATCAGGCGAATCAGTGCAAATCGCCAAAACGGGAGATTAGGCGCCCGGGAAATGCATCCTTCAACATATCGGTTGTGGCACGTGCAGTGTGTGCCGTTGCAGCGTTCTGTTGGAACCACATGTCTTCCAATCCCAATTCATCAAGTTGCGGCAAAAAGAACTCGTTGATCATTGCTCTGTAGCGCTCACCATTCACAGTAACCGTTTGGCCCGAGACGTCTTCGAAGAAAAAAGCTCCGATGACTCCTCCAGCAAAAACAGCACACCATACAGTGACTTTGAGCGGGTGTAATGGCTCTTCGTGGGTTACACGCGGATTTTCAGTGCCCCAGAAGCGTAAATTTTGCTTATTTACGTACCCGCTAAGATGGATATGGGCCTCATCACTCATGATTATTTTTGATGAAAAATCATCTTCCTCTTGGTGGTGATTAAGGATGGCTTGAGCGTATGTTAGACGCGATTGGCGGTCAGCAGCTAACAGCTGATGCTTTGTACGGAAACATCTTCAAATCTTGTACCAAAATTTGCTGTAAAGACCGTCGACTGATACCCATTTGCGTGGCACGTCGTCTGGTCGATGTCGACGGCGCTTCCATGACATCCTCGGCTACAGCAGCAATATTCTCTGCAGAACGGCTACTCCGGGGTCTGCCACGCCTGGCAGCATCTCGTGTTGTGCTAGTCTCTTCGAGGCGAGCAGCTTAACGTCGCAGTGTTTCACCAGTAGGCATTGGACGGCCAGGAAATCTGCGACGAAATTCACGTTGTGCCAAAGTCCGGGACCGATTATTGGTCAAATAAATAGTCAGCAATATTCCGCGTTCTGGAGCAGTGTCGCGTAACATTGTTTATTAACGTGTATTTCGCATGTGTTTACTACACAAATGTCAAAACAGAACTGACATTAGGGGCCAATCGCAAAATTTATAGCATTTTCTGATAGGAGGATTACTTTTGCGCCACCTTGTAGTTGACCTAGATGGAAGGAAACTGATACAAAACTATATGAAATGGACCAGACTCTTCAGCATGGCTTCTTGAGGACGTTTGGAATTTTTTTACACGTCTCTGATATTACTTATCTTGTTCATTGTTGATTACTACAATACTGGTCCTTGTTATTATACCTTTCACCCTAAGTGGCAAGGGTATACATAAGTTTGTCATTTCGTTTGTAATTTCTACATTCTGGATCGTTATAGATAGCGGAGTCGATAATCTGTCCGTCTATATTAACTTTTCCTATTACTTTTCTGGTTATTTGGTAGACGAAGTTTTTGCTGGGTAAAAATATATATATATATTTTTTTTTGAAATATACATACGATTCTTCACATTTTAAATCTATTGTAAATTTCATATACATTTTGTCGCTGTTACCAAGTGCACGATAATATTCAACGCCAACTGTAGTTACATGTATCTCGGTATTAATATGAAGTACGTTGGAAGCATTTTCTCTCAATGTTAATAGTATTATATGGGCATGTTGACATTTTAGAACAACTGACAGGCTTTAGCCAGATGCAAAAAAAAAAAAATAAAAAAATAAAATCCAAACACCATACACACTCAGACATTTAAGACTAAAAACACTGTCACAGTCCTGGTTAAGTGAATACGTAAATGAAATGAATTGAATTTAAATTTTGTCAAAACTAAACATAAGAAAATATGTGCTCAAAAAGTTGTTATAGATAAGTTGTAAACCTTATTCAATTGATTTGTAACTAAATAGATTTGTAAGTCCATCTAAGGGGGATATATACATATACAAACAAATGTGTTTATTTTACGCATTGTGTGCAGCTATGTAGTATGTGAAGTATAAGCGAATGTATTTTGTCGGTATATTGTTTTATCTAAAATTGTTTTTCTGGCGTTGTTATTGCTATTTTTGTTTTTTTTTTTTCTGGGAGGGGACATTTCCTGTAGGCCTTGATTTAAATCAAAGTTTAAACTTTTCATACCCTCTTCTTCTTGTTCATTTAACTTTTACAACCAGTTGCTATGAGAGTGTCTCTATTTTTGCTTATTTACGTAGTTACATCATATTTACACTCTTGCCCCCTGTGTCTTGCATTTTCTACATTTCAAATGTCAAGAATGCTTGTGGAGCGTTAGCAAAAAGTATCTCCACAAATTTTCAAAACCTTAACAGAGATGGTGGCACAAGTGGCAGGAGTTACATATGTCTTACATGTGTCATTTAAATAATTCCCCTTCTCGTTGGTATTTGTAGATTTTAAACATTTTATTTGATTTGTATGTCTCAACTAAGGTAAAAATTAGGCTTTTTAGGCTAGAAACAGCAGTGGTCAGACAGATAATTTAGGTTCTTCTTGTCTTGTCTTGTTTTTTTTTTTTTACTATCATTTACATTTAATAGTAATTATGGTTTACCTTAACAAATATTTATTTTGCGTACAGAATTAGGCCTTTTGGGCATGTAATTTAGTTAGATGAATTTTGTAGATTGTTTTTACTGGAAGTAAATAATAATGGTTAATTGCGACAGATAAATGTAATGGTGTGGAAGAAAGTAATTTATTTTCGAATTGAATTAAAGAGAAAATTGCCAATTTTAATTCAATTACACTATGCTACACCAAAAATATGCAGGGGTTTTCAATAAAACAGAACTGCTCTGTTATATTGGGGTTTATAGAGTTTTTATCAAACACTTCGTTAAGTAAAGGGTGTTAATTTAAGAGCGACAGAACTTACGAAAGGATTGACGGTCAAATGAACTGTCATACTGCGCTCAGTTTTTAACATTTATGATCAGTATACTTTGGCACCATGATTATCTACCAAATTATCAAAAACTTACTTTGAAAATCAGTCATCGACTCGCGCATTTTATAGACGACTGTTTTATCGCAAAATTGTGTTTAGCGATGATGCTAATTTTTGGCTTAACAGGTTTATTTATAAACAAAATTGCCACAAATGAAGTGAGACCAATCCACAACAGGCCCTATAGACTACATTACATCCAGAATGTACTGCTTGGTGCGGTTACACGCTGCACAGTGGGGGAAATGCGCTAGAGACATCATCAGACCATATTTCTTCAAAAATGTATGAAATCTTTCTATCAACGACAAATCAATACAACTATGTGAAAGCTCGATGAAGGAGAAATTTTACGTTTAGTTATGTTCATATTCCTATGTCGCATTCTTGTACTTAAAGCATCGTTTTTTATCAGTACCTTAGTCGTTTTAAACAGGAGGCTGAACAAAGTATTTTAATAAGCACACTAAACGTTTAATGTTAATTTTCCAAGTATGCCTCGTTCGCTTTCATACGTGTATATATTTCAAAAAGAATTGTTTTTATTATTTTAACATACATGAGCTATACGAATAAGGGAATTAACAAGGCGGAACTCGGAGAAAATAAATTTATATCTACTAAATTAAGAATAATATTGCGATAAAGCCGCTGAGAATGCCACATGAACAGAAAGTTGAACTTTATATCAACAAATAAATAAAATATTAAATACGAAGCTGGCAAACAATAACAAATTGTAAAGATTTCTTTAATTCTTGAAAGTCACGTTCTTGACCGTGGAAATGTCGATATCTACACATGAAAAAAGTAAATAATAACCGTTTTTTTTAATCAGAACCTTTATAGAATAAATGTAAAATAAGTAGCAAATTTCTTGAGTGCTGGACTAAAAATTTTTAGATTATAATAATTATACCTAATTTTGTTGGGATGCAGGCACATATAAAGTCGTTTTGTCAATTTAGTTCCACAATTTATCAAATGTTTTTTCAAGTATTGTTTTATTTAAAATTACAAAGAAATCCACAAATACATATTTGGACTAATTATGAGCGATGAAGGGTTTTAAGATTTGTTAAATATCAGTCATTCTACATGCAATTTTAAAAGCACAGATCTAGTATTTTTGTTTTTATTAAGTTCATAAAGTAAAACACACTTGTAGAAATAAAATATAAGACTTTATCTGTTTATTAGTTGAAAAAATATTAATAGTAATAGTAATATCAATATTAATATTAATCATACGCCCCTATGATACAAAATTTTGAAATAGTTTTTAAACCATAACTAAAGTGTTAATTCTATTTTAGAATATATTAAGCCGTGCAACAGTAATTTGTACAGAAGGAAAAAAAATCGATATATACAGGGTTTTCCAACAAGAGGTGTTATTTTGGTATTGAAAGAAAAATGGCATTTTTTGAGATAAATGATAGGATGTTTATTTCATAATAAAGAAGAAGATATGCCGTTAATACTGAAAAACAACATCACCCAAATGGACACCACGGCCACGCTTACAGGACCATATCCTTTTCATGAAATTTTCCATAACCAAATCGCAAAGTGGCTGCCCTATGACCTCCATAGCCTCAAGAATTCTATCTTTGAGGTCTTCAATCGACGCTGGGCTGTTGGCGTAGACCTTATCTTTCACGTGGCCCCAAAGGAAGAAGTCGCAAGGTGTTAAATCACAAAATCTCGGTGGACAATTGTGATCACCTCTTCGAGAGATAACACGGTCCGAAAACTCTTTCCGTAAAAGAGCAACGGTTTTGTTGCTTGTGTGGCACCTAGCGCTGTCTTGTTGATAGTAAACGTTGTCCAGATCAATATCATCCAACTCCGTCCAAAATTCGATGTAATGACGTTTGTGGAATGCTCAATTCCAAAGAACGACGAGGAATGGACAAACCTGGGTTTTCTTCAACACTTTGGGCTACAGCAGCAATATTCTCAGTTGTTCTCGAATTTTTACATTAATAGGTAGAAGAAGAGACCATTCATTGTACTACTACGTTCTTAGTTTTTATTGATCGGATCAGATATCCTTTTAAATGGACATTTAAATTTCAAATGATAAACCATTTTTAAAAAATAAGTACAATTAATAGGATATTTGATCTCAAAAAGAGTAGCGAACAAAAGTTAAAAAGGTATGCAGTCTAATACAAATATATGTTTTCCCCTTGATTCAAAAGAAATTGAAACAAAAATAATTTCGTTCGTATTTTTGATTTATTAGACAGCTAACTTTTTAAACTCTTCTTTGATGCCGATTATAGGATTAAATATATTTATTTTATAGAATTCCTTTGAAATATAAAAGTCCATTTAAAAGGAAATCTAACCCGATCAAGAAAAACTTATTACGTAGTGTTACTTAGTATGTATGGACTTATACATCGATTTTTCCATGTGTATGGATCATTTGATGAAATACATTTTATCAATTCACAAGGTCTCTTATCAGTCATATTGTCATAATGTCTTAATATATCACGACTCGGCGGCTCGGCTTAACCGACTCTTAGGCATTCGGTGTTAGTCTCTGCTGGTTGGTTACGATAACACAATAAATATAGCATAGAAAGTAGTATTATTTTAGGACATCTTTTGCTTGAAAAGCAATAAAAACCATTGTGAAATATTAGGACATTATGACAATATGACATGATAAGAATTGACCAATTGTTTATTTAAAGTTTCTAAATTATTTTAATTTTCCCTCTTCAACTAATTTAAAAATTTAACCACCAAATCAGCAAATAAATAAATCTGTCTATTTGAAAATTTTGGTTGTTTTGTCTGTGTAATCTACAATATAATAATGATTTGTTTGAAATCATTAACATCATGTGTTTAAAATAAATGTAAATAGAAAAACCAATTCTTTTGATGTTTGCCACAAAAAAAAACAATTTACTATAAAGTATATAAAATATGATACAAGTGTACAATTAACAAAATGTATTTCGTCTGGTGTTTAAAAAGTTACGACCAACAACCGCAGCAAAAATATTGTTATCCCCACAAAAACCCTAAAAATGGTCAATAATACACACACACACACACATTCATACATAAGTATTTGTTATATAAGTATAAATAAAAATACCAGTCAATGGCACCAGTTTAAATGTGTAAATATACACACAATATTTACATATGTACTTAAATATGTAGAACGAGTAAAATCCACATAGAATTTTGCAAATATTGTACATATAAACCAATCTTTTAGAAACCATGAACAAATTTACAGACACATTACAAATGAAGCTAAATATTGTTTTGTTGCAAGTATCTATCTACTCTACATACGTAGATATCTGTTCATCCATCTATCTATCTATCTTTCTGTCTGTCCATCTATCTATCCACCTATTGTAAGTAAGTGAATGTTTGTTTGTATGAATATGTTTCATATTTACTACATTTCAAAATGATTTTATGTAACCATCCATAACAATTGCATAGACATAGATACTGATATAAGCGGGGAATATACAACAATACTTGCATGTATGTAAGTATGTATATATGGTCACTAAATACTCCAACTCTTTGGTCTTGTATAATGCTGTGGCCATAATTAAAGTCATTCCCAAATACGTGTATTAATGTTTTAGGTTTTTGTTTAGACCATCAAGCTTTTGTCGAATTGATTTTTGAGTAATTTATTGTTCGAGTTTGGTATATGGACATTATGCTTTTGTATTTAGTTTACTTACCCCCCTTAAAAACACAGTGTGGTAGATGTAACAGATTTACATGTGCGAAATAGACATTAATTCTATTTTTTTTTTTTTTTTTTTTTGTGTTAAAATGGCTTTAATGATGGCAAACAGATATGTTGGTGTAAATAGCAGTTGTCAAAATGGAAAACGCACTGCGTTTCAAAATAAAAATAAGTATTAAAATATTTACCAAGTGAATTAAAATAGACTAACAGATATTATAATGTCACCCCTAAAATCTGGAGTTTTAGCTGACATCGCACGCTTAATATTGTTACCTTTTAACCTTTTTAAATCGTTGGTTTATCCTTTAAATAAACCGGATACTTTTGATTGCAAATAAAAGCCGTTTAGTAGTTTAAAATTGTAACAACTCTTTATTTATTTAAAATGTACAACAACAACAGTTGAAATAGTCATTCAGTGTCTTTATACACCTTTATCAATTTGCAGAATTATAATTTACAAACTTAATTGTACAAGACAGTTGATGTTAACTCTAACAGCGAATATGATAAACTCCACTCACTACTACAACCTCTGCCACTATTTATACACACGCCATTTTTCGTGAATCTTCTACAATGCTCTTAACGGACAATCTAGTATGTTCGAATTCTAGAGCTTACGATGTCAATGTTAGCAGCAATGCTAATAACCGCATGCTATCAAATTTTTTGATAAGTAGAAGCTTCTACTGATGGACGTGTTTATAAACATGATGAATGCTGCATGCAGTCGTTACAGACTGTTAAATTCAAATCACTATTGCAAATTCGTAACAATATATTATTACCAATAGTCTTCGATATAGCCGTATGTCCGTTGGTCTGTTATCAGATATAGGCCTTGTTCGTTAGCTGTATAAAATTTATTTTTTCGATACTCTCAAGGTCTAAATCAGATAAATTTTATGAAAGCACAGCTCAATTTTTTCATTTTTTTTTTTAATTAAAAAAAATTGCCGCATATGGAGTAAGACCAATCCACAACAGACCCCACTGACTCCATTACATCGTGTTCGTGGTATTCGTGTCATACTTCCAGAAATGATCGAAAAAATGGCATAAAATTGGACGTCCAGAATGCTCTTCGTCAAGAACAGCCACGGTGGCCATATGCTCGAAAGCATTTTCAAGTATTAAATTTCCTTTTTTGTGTTATTTTTTACAATTTCAAGTTCTATCTAAAACACACTTTATATCAACCAAAGCTTTTGATTTCAACTAATTCAAAATCAAATTTAGCACACGAGTTACATTTCATTTAAAATTTTTCTTCTAGGAGTATATCAGGTATAAACAAGTAAGAGAGCTATATTCGCTATATTCGTTAAAAAATATTTTCCCGATTTTGACCCATTGTAGGTCCAACTTTGTATAGCCTTATATACATCGTTGCAATGGGCTTTGAAATATCTATCATTAGATATTGTCTATATTTATGACTTAGTAATCGAGATATAGATAAAAAAATAGGCCAAAAATAGAGGTTGTCTCGGATTTTTGCTCATATCTCCGTTATTTAAGGACGGATTTTGCTGATTTTAAATAGGAAACTTCTCGAAAGCATGTCTGACAGAATTATTGAGGATTTGGATCCCGAAGATATCTGGGGTCTTCAGAAAATTGATTTCAACAGACAGACAGACAGACAGACAGGCAGGCAGACAGACAGACAGACAGACAGACAGACAGACAGACAGACAGACATACAGACAGACAGACAGACAGACAGACAGACAGACAGACAGACAGACAGACAGACAGACAGACAGACAGACAGACAGACAGAACCGATGGTCTAAATCATATAATTTATTAGTGTAATAATAAATGTTAAGAGTTGCTTGCTATTTTCTTACACTTCACTGTTAGTCCTAAAAATTGCCACTACTCTAAGCTGTTATAGCCTTTATAAAATAATTTAATGTTGCATTTGTTTCTAGCTACCGTAATAAACATACTTGCTGACGATTTGCTGCTCCCCCTTTATTGTTTTGGTAACCATGTACAGTTAATGATTTCAAACAATCTATCTATATTGCAATTGCATTCAAAACATAACACAAACACTTTGTTCTCATACTGAATGAAATCAAACGTCTGGCTGCATGTTGTATAAAAGAAAGAATGAATGAATGAATCTATGTATGAATGCCATATCTGACAAGGCAAAATGGTCAGTGTTACTGCTTATAAATATCTTTTGGTTTTCCTATCACTTAACCAGACTTGTGCTTTTTGTTGCTGAGGACAATTTTCACAATGTGTTTGATTTGACTGGTCATTGCTATAACTAGACATTCATCTCTTTTTGAATTGTTTTGGTTAACTATAGAGTTTACATTGGCAAATACTTTGCTGATGCATCTTATGCACAACATATTGTTGGATGCGTATATTTAATATAGATTTTAGAAGCATATTAATAAAATTGTACCCTAAGCGAATATTTTGTTTAGTAAAAATCAGTGATATTCTGTAAATCAGGCATGGCATTTTCGAGACTTTTCGAGTTTCTTAAGAATTAGTACAAAGCGTTTTATATGAACTTTTAATTTATTATGAAATAAATTATTATTTATTCGTTCATTTATTTCTTTAACTCAAGTAATACTTTGAAAACGAAATTTAAACACTTAGAAGACTAACATCATCAGAAATCATCGGTTATCCAGTATATCATGTAAATATCATCTGTGTAACTCACAATTATTGAGAAATAGGTTTCGGATGCTTAGAAAATAATCCCGAATTATATTTCTCAAAAATTATGAGCTTAACTAACGACTGCTGATGATGCCATGCTATGTACTAGAGTGGAATCCTCAAGACTCAAGAAGCCGTGGTCGGCCGAACGATACTCCAAGAACTAGGACAGTGGAATCTTACAAAAAGTACCATTCGAATAAAGAAAAAGTACCAAAAAGTCTCCCCCTAGAATTCTCACTCACTTAGGACCATACATATATGCTTAATTTCATGTTACTAAGACCATTGTTATAGAAAATTCAAAAAGTACCATTAGAACAATGAAAAAATACCCATAGTTCGGTTCTCACATTTTGGTACCTAAATATTATCCCCTATTCCTACACTAACTTCACTCAGATACATATCTGCTAACTTCAATGTCGATAAGTTAAATAATTTAAAAGATAGAACAAGTACCATTAGGAGAAAAGTACCAATTTCCCTTTTCCTCCTTGAACACCCCTTAAGTTTGAAATTTAAAAATATTCCATTTTGCCAAAATTGTTTATGCTACAGAAATGCCTCAAACGATTAAAATCTGTGTTAATGTGCCCAAGAATTACCAAACTGTTTACCCGGATTTGGCCCAATATAAACCTTGGCACTCGAGTTCCAAATAAAAAACCTGTTAGTTAATTTTTGTATGAATCCAGGAACCAATGTTAAAAAAATTATCAAAATTGGCTTAATAATTTCAAATAAAATGTATTTTCCCGATTTTATCCCCTTTTTGGTACCTTTCTAAATTTCTGTATCGTGGTGGGAGCTCATAATAAAATATTCGTATCTCTATGTCAAATTATAAAAAAAAACATATTTTATGAAAAAGTACCAAAAATAAACACAATTTTTATCCCTTAAAGGTTCGAATTTCCAAAAAGTACCAAATTTATATTTTTTTATTTTTTGATAAGTAAAGAATACGATTTAAAATTTGTTTCTATGTTTATTAGTTTAAAAGATACATAGGGTGCCAAAAAAGTACCAAAAAGAGTTTTTACCCGTTTTCTACCCTAAAAGGTTTGAATTTCGAAAAAGTACGAAACACCTATCAGCTTATTTTTTAAATGGAGTTACATGTAATTTTAAGTTTTTTTGTATCTTTATTTGTTTTGAAGATATAAGGTTACCGAATTTACCCTTTTTTACCCCCTAAACGTTCGAATTTCCAAAAATCCCTTCTTATCGGATCGTTTTAGGGAGGGAGAAACCCACAATTAAAATTTCATGATTCTAGCTTCAGTCGTTTGGGCTGTGCGATGATGAATAAGTCAGTCAGTAACGTTACTCCTTAATATATATATATTTTACTTCATATTAAAGTATAAGTTCAAATAAAATGCAATGGAAGATCTCATATCCCTGGAGAAGGTACTTATCGGTTATAGTTCACTGTTAGATATGATATGAATTCAGATATTAATATGGAACGTGTTCTGCTGAGATTAGGGATTGTTGCCGATACCCTTAGGTTTTTACATAATACAGGTTCTTCAGCAACAGCTCAAGCATTCGAGATCTGTTAAGCAGTCGATCGCACAACTCTCAATTGGCAAAATTCGTTCTTACCTTATATATGTTTATGCCATAAACTTCCGGTTTAATCATTCATGTCTCTTTCAATGTGGGCAAATTCAAATCGAATTTCCACAAACACTACTCCTACTCTAGCATTCTTAACACCACCTATGTTCCTTATTCCAACAAAATGTACTGCATGAGTAGGTGTCATTTCCTGACTGCTGGTTCAAGAAAAAAAAAACAAGTAAGGGCTTGGTTTGGTTTCTTAAGGACTTTTTTAATTAAAAGATCTATACGTTTTTTATTAATAAAATACTTAAAAATTAAAAAATGCATAGAATATTTGTAAACAATTCAAGTGAAATACAAATACAAAAGCTACTATACAAAAAATCAAATACTTGAAAAGGTCATACATTTTTTTTGTTCACAAAACCCTAAAAAAACAAAAATTAATTGAATCTCTGTAACTTTGCAGACACCACATGCATGTAATTCCAAAAAGCAACTCATATAAGTATATTTATACTCTACACTTAACCATATGTAAAATATTAAGTCTAATTTTATATAAATGCCAGGGCTTAAAACTCAAGGCCACAAATATAAATTCCATTAACTTGGGGAAAAAATGTCTACAAACAACGAAGTGGAAAATCAAATAACCACCCTTTTGTAAAAGGATTCACAGTTTTTATTTTTATTTATTTTTTTTTTTTTTGTCCTAAAATGAACGAACAAATATACATGTTTGTGGAAACCACCATAAAATCCGTTAAAGTAAATACTAACAAAAAGGATAACAATATTAGCACACTTAATGGGGGGTGAAGGTTGAGCAGGTTAAATGTAATAAAATGGTGGATACATTTCATTTTCTGGTTAGCACAAATTATGGATCATATAGCAGCATATTAACAAATAAGCATTCTTTGGAAAAGTAATGTGATAGTAATATTTAAGCAAATAAAATTAACATTTTGTTTTACAAATTACAAATAAGAATTATTTTAATATTTAACATAAGTGTATAAATGATCTCTAGGGAATGATTTAGAGATTTTAGAAACAGAAATGCATTAATGTATCATTTTAAAGAGCCGTCCAAATGCTAATTCATCCTAAATCATTATATTAACATTATTTAATTGGTACATAATGGTCCTTATCAAACAAGCTTGTCATCGCCATAAGGCAGCAAAATCAATACGCAGAGAAAATATATAGTTGAGTATTTCAACATTTTTATAAGTTTATTTTAACAATATTATGGTCTGTGTAGTTATTTATATGATTGCAGCAACCATAACTTAGTTATTGAACTTTATAGTGTAAACAACAAAGTTTTTTTTTTGCTTCAAAAATGTCGAATTTTGTGCCAACATATGCGGGAAGATTTGATTTATTTCTTAAAAAAAAAAAATAAAAAAAAGTGCCGCTGAAGCACACCGATGCGAGAGATGGTTTGTGCGTTTCAGAAGTGGTGATTTTGACATGGATGACAAGTATTGCCCTGGCCCCCCAAACAAGTTTGAATAACAAGAAATAAAGGCACTACTCCATGAAGATTGTTGTTAAACTCAAAAAATGCTTGCGAAATCATTGGGAGCAGCAATTCCAAAACGTTTCCGAGCAACAGGATTCACCTTGAAAGACGAATTTGCATTCCCAAAATGATATCTCGGGAACTATTAGATACTTTGTTGCGAAATTTCACATGGTTGGAGGTGAGGCGTTTTTCTGTTGATTTACAGTTTTTCAGCTTTCTAAAGGAAATGGGGGGCAATGCGTAACCCCTCAAAGTTGGTCATCTCGGGTCTCACATTTTTTTAAAAAAATTGCCAAAAATTCTTTTATGATCAGAATGAGCTTAAATTTAAAATATAAATAAATAATCCCTGAGAAGATCTACGAGAAATACGCTTACATATGTACGTTATCGCTTTTAGCTTAAGAGATATTTAGGTTTATTTATTTTTAAATTTTGCACAATCTTTTTTTGGTTTTTTAGTTATGGCGGGCATACAGAGGGTCGAAATTTTTAAATCAGCTGTATTGGCGCTAAAATTCTAAGTAAAATAAAAACCCTATCTATATCTTATTTAAATACATAGAAAGTTTCTTGCCAATCACACGGTAAATAACGTCACAGTAGACACTTTTCTAAAAAAAAAACTTAGATTTTGGAAAACATTTTCCCCGTTTTGAGAATTTCGGTATTTGAAAATAAAAAATGTCAAAAATTATAATGCCATTGATTTAAAAACACTTGGATGTACGTTAGTTCCAAATTTTGTTATGATATGCAAATTTTATATTTTTCTTCATGGAAAATCACCATATTATAATTTTTTTTAGTTTTCAAGCTTATACTTACTCTTAAGAAGTTCCACAAAATTTGCCCCCTTTAAAAAAATTTTAAAGTTTTTTCATATATTCCAAACTTATATTTACTTTTGTAAAAGTAATATGTTTATTGGTTTAAAAGATACATGTGGTAGCAAAAAAAGTACCAAAATACAGTTTTTACCCGGTTTCTCCCAAACACTTGTGTGCTATATTATAAATATATGACTTTTACTAACTTCTGTAATAATCTTTTAAATAAAATTACTTTTTTTTTCTCTTTTCAGGTAAGTCTCTATTTAACAAGCATATTCTAACTAAGTGTAAGTATTAAATTCTTTAATAAGTTGAGGACAAAAAAATGAATAAAACCAATTTCGTACCTTGACTTTCCGAACTCATACTTTGCACACCTGAAACTTTATTAACAGCAAAAAAAAAAAAAAAAAGAGAAAACTTTTGTTAATTAAAATTTTTATTTTTTTTTTTTTTTTGTTCTGCTTATTTTCCTATTTGTTTCTGTAATACCAAGTTTAACCACGACAATGGTCATCCAAAGACTTTGTATTATTTGGATGTTAAAAAAAAATAAATTTTTATTTGTTTTTCAACTTTTACTTTTTAGTCCTTGAGTAAACAAAACAAATTACACCTGCTTGTTAAACATGAAGTCCTGGATGTTCTTGTACTCGCCAAATTAAAAGTTATAAAAAAGTAAAATTGAAATGAAGTTTGGAAAAACTTTAGCGAAAAAGTCTGTTAATATTATTTCAGCTTTTGGTGTTTTTTTTTTTTTTTTTTTTTTATTTGCTGTGGCAAAAAGTCAAAAAGATTAAGAAATCTTATCAATCTGCGACACAGTGGACGTTTGTTTTATTTAATTTTATTTTTTTTTTAAATAAAATTTATTTTGCAGACTGTCACTTTATAAAATTAAATTTAATATATTTTTTTTTTTTTGGGTAAAGCTTCTAACAAAGTTACGTTTATTATACATTTACAAAAATAAATAATGAAAACAGAGCAGACATTCATTTGAATTTTGTTTTATATAATAAATGTTAAGCAAGTTTTTAGATTTTAAATTACAAATGTAATAAAATAAAAGAATTATTAGCTTAGTTGATTTAATTGCCTAATAGGAAATTTTATTCAAGAGGGGAAACCTTTTTAATAAGGGCTTAAAATTAAATGGAAACTTTTTTGAAAACAATATTCCAAAATTTCAGTTTTCAAAAACAGAAAACATGGATATTTGGCAAAACAATCTGAATAAATGACAGCCAATTGGCCGCTATCAACTGTTAAAGTTCGGAAGTCCCTATTGGCATCAGTTACTATGCCCAATATATACTTTCGCGCTCGCGCAGTTAAAAAGGTTTAAGCGGATCTCAACATAAACGAGTCTCCTGGTCCTGATGGTGTTCTTCTACGTGTTCTTCTACGCTAGCTCGTCCATTAGCTAACCTTTTCAGGAGCGTGCCCGCAAATTGCCTGTATGTTGGAAGATTGCTAATGTAACGCCAATTCCTAAAAAGGGTAAGGCTAACAACCCCGAAAATTATCGCCCAATAGCAATTTGTTTATGCACTTTCAAACCTTATGGAGAGTATGGATACTATTAAGAGTCGAACAGTTTACTCAGCGACAAACAGTATCCTTCTTATCGGAAAAATGGTGTCGTTCCATTCACCGTTTTGGCGAAAGTAAAGTGGTAAAATATTCGCAACAACATCAAGCAACTGAATGAAATATTTGTATATTTACACTCTATTGTTTACAATCGGGTTGTGTGCGTGTATATTTACGAAAATCTTCGTAACCTGAACAATATGAACGCACACCACTGCTCTAGATATTTCTAAGGCGTTCGTTAGAGTGTGGCATGGTGCAATAACTTCTCTTGGTTTATATCGAGCTTTTTTAGAGATCGCACTATACGAGTTGTTATAGATGGTATCTCATCAAACGAGTTCAAGATTAATTCAGGTTTACCGCAAGGCTCCGTCCTTTCTCCTACTCTAGTTCTTATCTTTCTAAACGGCCTTCTACGTCAAACTTCCAACTCTATCTATTATTTTGCAGATGACAACATTTGCCATTCATATTTATTCAATTATAGACCAAGGTTGTCGGTGATTGTGTGACAATCTCAGAATGGGGTTGTGCGAAGACTCAACATTGTATGTTAACACACAAACGCACATGTTTTTATGGGTGGAGTAAATATTACTGAATCAGATGCTCTTGATGTTCTATGCATGAGTATTCAGTGCGATGTCCGCTGGACAAAACACATTTTTCAAGTGTCAAAAGAAGCATTCCAGTACCTTTTTTTTCTAAAACGGCGGAGGAATTACTTCACTCCATCTTATCTCCTTACTACCTACACCACTTATATCCGACCCAAAATGGATTACAACTTTCATGTGACGGTCGGTGCTTTGAAGTTCGCGTACAGGAGAGGGCGAAGGTGCTTATTGGTGACAGTAGGGTATCCAGCTCTATTGACTCACTGGAATATTGTCGCAATGTAGGTTGTGTTTCACTGTTCTACCGATACTATAATGATATGTGCTCTGCTGAAGTTAGGGAACTTGTTCCCGAAACCCGTAATTTTTTACGTAACACACGTTGTTCGGCAAGTCCTCATCAATTAGTTGTCGACTGCACAGTAGATTGCACAAGACATTACAGGGAAAATTCATTCTTTAGCCATACTGTCCGTAAGTAGAAGAAGCTTCTTCTTGAAGCCTTTCCTGTCACTTTCAATAAGGAAAATTCAAATCAAATGTTCACAAACACTACACCCTATATACTCCCTCCCATAACCTATTTTTCTAGTTCCAACATAATGAGTAGGGTCCAAGAAAAACAAAATTAAACATGCATATAAATAGCAAAAAAGAAGATTCTCACCCTAATTTTTGTCAACGATGTCTGATTACAAATTATTTTTTACACTATTTTTTACCATAACTTACATTAATCACATGACTATAAAGTTGGCCACATTAATTTATGCCGCATACCTACGAAAACCACAAAAACAAATTTATTTTTTCATATTTAAAAGCTGTTAAAAAATTCCTTTTGATAAAGATTGTTAATTATAAATCATTCCATAATCGTATTTATTAAACCTAATTTACTTCTTGTGCGACATTAATTACTTTACACAACATTAACGTAACTACAGCTAAAAAAAAAAATATAAATAAAATTCCAAATAGCGCTAACAACATCAAAAGGGCGATATTATAACAACAATATGTATCTATGTATGTATTAGGTAAACATTAATGAAATTAAGTTAACAACCCAACAAAGTTCATGTTGTTGCTGGGTTGTTTAACTAATAAGGAAAACTGTCAAACCTTTTAGTCTTAAAAGGCATTATCATCACTATCAATTCTGTTTATTATTTTTTGGATTTTCTTTTAACCCCTTTTTAACAAACAACACCAACCAACTCTACTACCTTTAACATATATTTAAAACTCTTTATATTTAGCAATAGAAGCATCATCATCATCATCATTATGAAAAACAAGCAATTTCTAGTATAAAATTATACAATGTCAGCTAATTTTTAACCATCAAAGCGGAAATGTAAATTTCTACACACTTTTTCCTTTTTGTGTTTGTATATGTGTTTTTTATTGTTGTTGTTGCTAATGTTTCTTTATTTCTACATTGGGGATAAATTTTATTTCAATGCTGTTTGTTTGTTTGTTGCCAAAAACAACAAAAAAAATGTTTAAAAGGATTTTTCTAATACATAAACAGCACAGCTATACAAAACAAAAAAGAGGCGGTTAGAATATAAAAAAAGGATTTAAATTAACCATTGTAGACATTGCAGGCAGGGGTTCAAAGCCTTTGTTTCAGTTTATTTTTTCCTATTAAATTTAAATATTAAATCTGTATACAAAAATCAAAGAAATACAAATTTGTAGTAGAAATTTCTTAAGTGTTCAAGTATGTAAAACAATAATGGCACGACTGATTTTTAGCCAGCTACAAATCAAAAATGAAAACAACATTTTAAATGAATAATTTTTTGAAAAAAGGCCTATTTTCACATAATTTTATTATGTTTTTGTGCTTTACAAAGTCTTTGTCAGTGAGTGCTTTTTAACACGTACGTGAAAGCTTTTTGTAAACGGATGTTTTTTTTTTTTTTTTGTACAATTTCTGTGATTTTCTAAACAACAAATTAGAATATGGAATTTGAATATTAATTTATAGTGACATGACTGCATCATGGGTTAAAAGTAAAATATGTAAATTTACTTTAACGTTATTCGTCAGTGAGCTGTAATCATCATCCAAAAAGACTCAAATGATTTACGGAATTATATGTTGCATTTGTGTAACAGTTATTCTTTCAGAAATTTTACTATTATCTATAATTTTTTAGCTAAAATGTCTGCACCAAAAGACAATTGCCAGACAATTGTCAGACAATAAATTTATCTGCCAACAAAAATTGTCAGATCACACGGTTGTTAGATTGTTGTATGGCCAAAATTCATTGACAGAACTGTCAAATCATGTAAATCAAACAACTTGATATTATTCATCAATGCACTGGCCTGATTTTTTTCTTCGGAATTTTCCCAATTTGCAATTGAAAGAGGTCCGGAGATTTTCCTATTTTCCTTTACAATCGTTCTGTGACCTCTTGCCATAAAATATCTTTAGGAAGTTTATACTTAGCGTAAACTATAAACATCACTGTGCCTCAACTTCCTCGATAAGTTAGATAATGTTTTCGTGTGACCACACGGATTCCACATTTTAGCGGTAGGATTTTTGTTTGGGTCCTGATTTTATACCGCCTTCAGAGCCTGTTGCCGACTGGATAAGAAAAGTCAAGTCAATTGGTTCATAGCTGCAATTTATGACTAAATTTCGCATATCTGACAATAAAAAGTGTCTGACAATTATCTTACAATAATTTGACAATGGCAACGTAATGTGTTCACACGATTGTCAGATGTCTGACAATATCATTGTCTTACAATGTACTGACAATATTTTTTCTGACAACGTTGTAAGACAAAAATTGTAAGTTCATACGGTTGTTACACATTTTCGGAAAATTTTTATGACAATATTGTAAGATCTGACAACAGTCTACACCCAGCAAAAACTTCGCTTACAAAGCTACTATAAATACCTCTCTTAATAACTTACTTTTTAAGTGGTATAATCTAAAAAATCAAAGTATATAAACAATTTGCCCTTTTTATACCCTTCACCATGAGTGTCATTCCGTTTGTAATTTCTACATATTTCATTTGCGACCCCACAAAGTATATATATTCTGGATCGTTATATATAGCGAAGTCGATATAGCCATGTCCGTCTGTATGTTGAAATCAACTTTCCGTAGCCCCCAAATAACTTACAAACATAATTGATACATTATATCGAGAATTCTTTCGGTTCGGTCGCTATTTAAAATCGAGAAAATCGGCCCACAAATGGCTGAGATATAAGGAAAAAACTGGGACAACCTCGATTTTTGGCATATTTTTGATCTATGTATATCTGGATTAATAAGTCATTAATATAGACAATATGGATATCTAATGATACATGTTTCAAAGTCCATTGCAACGATGTATATAAGTCTATAATAGTTTGGACCTACAATGGGTCAAAATCGGGAAAATTATTTTTTAACATGAATATTTTTTTTTTACCACAAACAATTTTTTTTTATATTTTTTTTTTGAGTACTAAATTTAAAAAAAAGTTTTAAAAAATTTTAAAAAAAGTAAAAAATTTGGAAAAAATTAAAAAAAAAACAATTTCGAAAAAAAAATTGAAAACAATTTTGAAAAAAAAAAAAAATTTTAATTTTGAAAAAAAAAAATAATTTTGATTACCTAAAAATATTTAAAATTTGTATTTTAGAGTATAATTTGGTGAAAGGTATATAAGATGCTGCACAGCCGAATCTTATATAATCTTGTTTGTGATTGCATGTTAATTTTAGAAAAACAGAAAAGAAAATAGTATTACTGCGTGAAAAACATTATTTAATGCACAATAAAATAACTGTTAACCATTTTCTGAGCATTTTTCTAATAACCGTGAACACGTAGCTTAAGCAATGGTGTAGTGGGAACAACAGTTAACTAGCACCCGGATGGTTGTTGGTTCAACTCGCGAACAAAAATAAGAACTTTTTCCAGTAGAATAATAAGTAGTCTAATCGTCAAATCCCCCTTACTTTTCAGCAACCAAAGATTTAGCTGGGTACATAGCTTAAGTTTCATAAGTACCCAAAAAATATATATATGCTGTGGTATCTACAACCAAAGTTCGATGTCTGGTTGTGGATAAAAAACTCGAAAGCAATATTTTCTTTAAAGAAATTATAGTCGACGTGCAAAATATGCACATTTATACACTTTTCAGCCAAAAAAAATTTTTTTCTCAAAAGTTGTAAAATATGCAAAACCTTGCCCTGGTTATTACTATTAAATCTATTACAAATTGTCTTTATAAAAACTATTCCTCATTATTTTCTAAGATAATAAAATAAAGAAATTGAATTATGAAAAAGTATTTGAAAAGTAAGTTGTATAAACAAGTCATTACTAAGTTTTTACTGGGTAAAATGTTACTGCGAAGGTAGTGAAAAGGCTTTAAGTTTCATTTGAGGCCATTACTTAGTGATTTAACTCTTTGCTGGGTTTGTGAATTAATTAGTTTGTTATGTATATTTTCTATATTATAGATTTTGAACATTTGTAAAATCTAGCCATAAAAGCTTTTTAACAAATAAAGCTTAAAAAAAACTTTTTAAAAAAATTAGTAATATTTTTTTACAACAATCGCTTTTTATTAAAAATAATCACCCCTATCGTGGTTGATGCAAACGTTTTACGCCTACTACAGTTTCGTAATAGATTAAAGAAACAGTTTGCATTTTGTCTTTAATCTAGTACGAAACTGTAGTATGCGATAAGGGTGAATGTTTTTAGCAGAAAACAAACACTTTAGTAGAAAGTAAAGCTCTTCATAAAAAATAATACTTGTTGAAGAAAATAATCTGTAAAAAATCTTTCTAACCAAAATGACTTTTTACATAGAATGCAATTTTAACCCAGAATGCTTTTTAGTAAAATATGTAAATGTTTTTACCACAAAGAAGTTTTTAAAGTTATTAAAATGTATGTTTTCAAAATGTATATTTTAAACAATAAAGCTTATATAAAGAAATATATTTTTGAAACAAAAAAACTTTTAAATAAATAAATATTTTCAACGAAAAACTTTCCAAACAAATGTTTTTAACCAAAATAGAGCTTTCTTTCAACAAAAAATATTTAAAAATATTTTCTAATAAAAGTTTTTATATGAAAGAAACATTTTTTTTTTTTAATATTTTAAAATTATTTTTTTTTAATTCTGTCAAATTTAAAAAAAAAATTTTAAATTTTAAAAATAAAAAAACTTTTTTTAACCAAAAACCTTTCTTGAAAAAATAAGGCTTTTCAACAGAACAAAACGTTTCTTTTTTTTGTGAAAAGCACTTTTTAACCTAAATACAGCTTTTCCAACAAAGAATTTTCTTTATCAGAAGCATTTTTATATATCAAAAGCAAATACATACATCTATTTATAGAGCAATATTTAGATTAGATTGGAAATTTTGGAATATTTGTCAAATATGTTGAGATATGTTACGTATTTAATAAGTTAGTTTTGCCGAAAAAGTTTTTACACAAAAATACAGCATTTCTAACAAAAAATAGTTTTATACCAAATTCAACTAATTTATTCAAGAAAATTTAGTTGGGAAATGATTTTATTAAACAACTCTTAGCTCGTTTAAGTTTAAATTTATATTTAAATTTTTATTTAATTTTTTTACACATTCTTCAAATAATTTATTATGAATTTATCAAAATTCTATAACTACAAAAAAGAGAAGAAATACTAAACCTAATTAAATTTTAATAATTTCAATACCTTGATCTTCATTATGCTTGGCTTTTGTCAAAAGAAGGCAGAGAGAGAAAATTATTAAATTCTTATATCTTCATTTGGCTGTCACAGAAATTAAAGAAAATTTCACTATTAATACATAAAGTATGAAAAAATCGATATCATTTACACTACCCTTTAAAATTACCCTTCTACTTATTCAACATTCACCACATAACACAGACATACCGAAACAAAAAAAAAAAAAAAGGGGGAATGTAAAAATCTAAAACATGCTTTAGAAAACACCATCATCAATACTTTTGAAATAATAATGGAATTTTCAATTGTAAATTTAATTACACTTTTGACACATTTGGTCTTGGTTTAATAGCACACATATACACACACCCACATAATAATAGGCAGACATGCCCCTTCATACCCCTACATGTTTGTAAACATGTGTATTAATTCTCACACTCGATTGCATAAATTGCATTCATTTAGAACAAAAACAACTTTCAAACAAATCCTTGTTTGCCACACATGCATACGTATGCAACACAACACATACTCATGCTTTTATACTTATACAGACGAATAATAATGCAATTGTTATAATTCAACAGGACATGTACAATGTATTGGGGACACAGTGTAACAAATTAATGTTATACAAAATCTCATTTCATTTGTAGCCATATGAATTTGAATATTTTTATTTTAAATATAAATATTTTAAAAGTACACTTGTGTATAAATGTCTAAATATCAGGGTTATCAATTATTTGAGTTTTATTTTAATCGAAAAAAAGTTTACAATTTTTTTTATTATCAGAGTAATTGATTCATATTTAAAATGTTATAGATTTTAAAATAAAGAGTTGTTGCAAATTTTAAACGGTTTAATTAAAGGAAATAAACCAACGTTTTAAAAAGGTTAAAACGTAACAATTGGTGTCAAAAGTGGGATTGCAAAATAACAAGCATGAAGTTTGAAGAGCTTAATGGGGAACAACTCAAGAGGGTATTGAGTAAGTTGGAGCTACCAACAGCAGGTAATAAAGCAGAATTGCAGAAGATGCTCATAGATGAATTCAAGCGGCGTGATATTGACATCGGAGCTTACGAATTTGAGTACAGAGAAGAAATGGAGGTCTGTACCCGTGCAATCACCATGGATTTAAGCACAATGTTTGCGGCTATGATGAAAAAAATGGAAATAAAATTCCAAGAAGCGAACGAAACTTCTAGTTGAAGTTCAACAACAGAGTGGATGGCATTGATAATGTTCAATGTCAAAAAGAGGCAGTTTTAGAAGTTTTAAATGAGAAACAAGGTAAAGCCAAAATTAAATGCTATAACTGTGGTGAGATTGGTCACATTCAGCGAAACTGTAGAGCACCAAGAAAGCGAATCAAAAATGTTTTACCGCCAAGAAACAACCAGCAGTCGAATCAACAAGCATTACAAGAACCACCTTTAAAAAGAGCTAGCACTGTGGGAGAGGATTTGCTATGGGACCGTGAGGAAGAGGAGGATTGTATAGACAATAGTTTGTTGGTGTTGGAAGCAGCAGATGTGAAAAGTGGCCATGTAACGATAGGGGCCTTCGTTGAACAGTTCAATGATGGAATGAGGCTGGGTCTGTCCCGCAGCAGAGGCAGTAAACAAATGTGAGAAAAATACTGCCAATGAATTCGCCAAAGAAATGCATGAATTCGTTCGGAGACGAATTAAAATGACCAGCGACCAAGTGAAGGACAGATGTAGCCCACAACGTGGTAAAGGTTTGTTTTCCAAACTACGGAGTTACTGGAATGGACTACATAGGGTGGTTGAGAGGTTGGATGACATGGTCTATATAATACGGAAATGTGGAAGACCGATATCGGGAATTAAGGTTGAACATCTAAAACGACTAGCTGCCCACTGGAGAGGTGAGTCTGTGCCTATTCGGGACGAACAGGCTTAAGCGGGGAACAGTGTAACGAATTTTCAATAGCGATTTGAATTTAACATGTTGATAGCATGCAGTTATTAGCATTATTAATAAGTATGGCAACACTAAATGTTTAAGCTGCTAACATTGACATCGAAAGCTCTAGGGCATTATAGAAGATTCTCGGGAGATGACGCGTGTATAAATAGTGGCAGAGGTTGCAGTCGTGAGTGAGTTTATCATAGGCGCTGTTAGAGTTAACATCAACTGTCTTGTATATTTAAGTTTGTACATTATAAAGTGTGTGTGCATTTCTGCGAATTTATAAACATGTATAAAGACACTGAGTGACTATTTGAACTGTTGTTGTTGTACACTTTAAATAAATAAAGAGTTGTAACAATTTTAAACTACTAAACAGCTTTTATTTGCAATCAAAAGTATCCAGTTTATTTAAAGCAAATAAACCCCGTTTTTAAAAGGTAAAAACGTAACAATACTATAGAATAGTCTTCGATTAATGAAGAATTACAGATCAAACATATTTTTATTCTTAATTGAAAACAAAAAATATATTTTTTCCTCGATTATTCGAATAATTTTTATTTGAATGACAACCCTAATAAACATGTCTACACATAGTCATGGTGTTAATACTTTCACATAAATACATACATTATTATTATGTATGTTTACATATGTTTATCAGTCATCCATATGTAGAGTTTTACATAAATGAATTGTTTTTGTTGTTGTATTTTTATGGATTTTAATGACTATTTAAATTGATACTGTTGTAGATTTATGAAAAATAGTATGAAAAAAAAAAAACAACACACATTATCATAATAAAACCTATAATTTGAAAGAGAGATTATTTTAAATGCATAATTAAAAACTTATCTTTATTTAATTTGATTATTTATAGACTTTTAGGTATTAAAATTTGAAAATGTGTTTTATTTTTTATTTGGTTATTTATTTATACATGTGTAGGTGTTGTTGGAATATTTAATGATTTAGATATTTTGTGGTGCAAGAATATATTAATAAAACAAATTATTGAGTTTTTAGAATTTGTGGAATTCTAAAAATGTGTGTATTATAAAGAAATTTTAATTAAATTTATTAAATTGTGTATTTTTTTACAAAAATTCAACTATAAATTATTGGATATTTTCACATTTCAAGAGCAAAAAAAGGCTTGACTAACCACTATATAGATTTGATGCATCATGGCTATCTAAGTACAAAAATGGTAAAAAATTTTAAGTAAAATTGTGAATTTTGTTAGAAGTTTCTCCACATAATTAATGATATTTAAAAAAGGTTCAGTTCGATGTTATTAAAATAAACTAAGAAAAATTGAGATTTATATAACCTTAAATCCGTTTATATATTGTGTTTCAATCGGCTTAGTATTTTCGGAGTTATAATAACAAATTGAAGGAAAAAATTAATTTTTTCCGGGAAAATAGAAATTTTTTTGTTTTAAACAACTTATGAAAAATCGAAAACGGCAGAAATTGTTCAGCTTTATTGCTTTATAGCAAAGCCACATATAATAGCAACAAAATGAGATATTGATCATACAAATCGATGGATTTTTTTCGAATTTATTTACAATTAAGTGAATTCGCTCATTTTCACAAAATTTTTGTTTTTTGTTTGAGATACATAAAATTGAGTAGTTAATGTTCTTCTCTCGATTGATTGAACTTTGAAAACATTTTTCCCATGCTATGTAAAAATTTTCACTCATATATGCGTTTCAATCGGCTCATTAGTTTCGGAGTTATAATAAAAATTTAAAAAAAAAAATAAATATATTTTAAGTAAAAATAGCAAATTTTTTTGTTTTAAAAAACTTATGAAAAATCGAAAACAGCAGAAATAGTTCAGCTTTATTGCTTTATCGCAAAGCCACATATAATAGCAACAAAATGAGATATTGATCATAAAAATCGATGGATTCTTTTCGAATTTATTCACAAATAAGTGAATTCGCTCATTTTCACAGAATTTTACATTTTTGTTTGGTATATATAAAATTTAGAAGTTAATGTTCTTTTGATTGATTGAATTTTGAAAACATATTCCCTATGCTATGTACAAATTTTCATGTATATATTGCGTTTCAATCGGCTCTGTAGTTTCGGAGTTATAATAAAAATTTAAGAAAAAAATATACTTTTTAAGTGAAAATAGCAAGTTTTTTTTTTTTTTTTTTTGTTTTAAACAAGTCGTGAAAATTCGAAAACGGCAGAAATTGTTCAAATTGTTCGCGTAAAAAATATATATTTCTCTTCAGTTTGTTATTACAACTCCGAAACTACTGAGCCGATTGAAACGCAATATATAAACGGATTAAAGGTTGTGTTATTTAGGTTAATTTCGTGAAAGTATGATTAATATTAATTATTGAAAAATTGAGTATACGTGGCTGAATAAATTAAAAAAAAAATCTGAACATATTGTCGAAGCTACAGTTTCAATTAGAATTTCCAATTCGATTTTAACCGAAACCGACAATTATTCTTCGGTTTTCACTTTTAATCTATTTTCACTAGAAAAATTCAATAATTAGAAATGAGAAACAAACTTTTTCATCCAATATCCCTAAACACAGGTCGGTAAAAATATCTTAAGATTTGTTTAAATTTTTTAAATTGTATTACAATAATTGCTTCAGATGATGTAGCAGGCTACCCTTCGCAGGCAAAAATAATGCAAAATGTTTGTAACAAAGTCTTAGTTATTTTCAAATATCCGATAAAACTGTGGACTACTAGCTGACCCGGTGCTCTTCGCCACCCCAATTGGAAGAAAGAAATAGTACTATTAAGTCTCCCTTTGTAAATTAATACTAATTCAGGAAAACATATCTCTAGTTTCATGTTTATTGATTCATTATAATGTGGATTGTAGCTCATTCTAGAAGTATTATTAGAATAAAAACAGTACCAAAAAGACCCACATTTTGTATTCCTACTCAGCATCTCGAATGTTTAATTTCATATTTCTGTGTCAATTATTATAGAAAATACAAAAGAAAGCTAAGAATATCACCTTTCGTGAATTCTAACTCATTCAGAATCATTTGTGCCTAATTTTAAGGTTTATTATTATAAAATATTCAAAAAGTACCTTTACAATAAAGAAATAGTAACATTAATTATCCGTTTTGAATTCGCGATTCTAGGTCCATCGTTATAAAATATTCAAAAAGTACTACTAGTTTGAAAAAGTACCTGCAATTCCCTTTTTTATGTTCTAACTCAGTCAGGATCATGTGTGTTTAATATCCTGCTTATAGGTTAATTATTATAGAAATTTCAATAATAGTTTCTGTTACCTCAATATCATTATGCCCTCTATCCTTAATACTTTCTTTACTCAGAAGCATATCAGCCAACTATTATGTATATACAATAAGTAAAATAATTTATTATAATAAAAAGTACCATTAGAAGAAAAAGTAAAAATTTTCCACGCTTAAACCACTGTCAAGTTTGAAAATTCAATGTAATTTCCTGATTCTAGGTTCAATATTATAGAAAATTCATTTTGAAGAACGAAAAAGTTCTCCATTTTTGGTATCATAATACAATTGAACACCCTTTTCTTTATTATTTCTTTACTGAGAAGCATATTAGCCAACTTTAACTAATTTAATGCATTAAAAGAAAAAGTACCAATTTTCCTTTATCCTCGTAAACACTCGTCAAATTTAAACTTTAAATTTGTTTAGCAGTTCCTATATTATCAACTGATTTAATAGTTAATAAATTATCACAAAACCGAACCGAAACCGATCGGTTTTCAACTTTTTAAAACCGAAACCGCGGTTTTGAAATTCTTCGGTTTTTTTGAAACTCTAGTTTCAATTATGCAATCTGACTAACAGTTGTAAAGTTGTTAACAGCTTTAAGTCATTTAAGTATTCAAAAAAATGTATTTTGAATGGCACTGAAAACATGTATACCAATTCGAATTCAGAAGAGTAAAGGTTCAAAAATTCATATTTTTTATTGAAATTTTCTGCACATAAGTTAAAAGTTAATAGACTCAAATGGTAGCCACCCTAATATACCTGATCGCCTTTAGTGGCTATATTTTTGTTTGGCATTGTGAAAACAAATAAAGTCTTTTGTGACTTATAACTTTCAATATTTACACCCATCATACATACATACATTTATTTATTTATGAATGTAAATTTATGTTTCCATAGACAATACAATGAACACCTTTTCAACTGTTTTTCTATTATTATTTATCATGTCAATAGAAACCGCAGACCTGAATGAATGGACTCAATATAGACAAACACCTTTTTCATGTTTTAAATATGCACTTAAATGGAAGTGGAAATTGAAATTCAATGTACAATTGTTTAACCAAGATTATCGATAACAATTTTTACATGCTGTCCAATTAAAAGAAAAATATATTTTCAAACAACAGCAGAAATTGATTTGAAATAAGGTTTAAAGTTTTAGGTAAGAATATAAAAGAAAATTTTAAATAAATTTTAAACAAATACTAATACAAACAGCCATTTTTGGGTTATTTTCACAGAAATGATTTAAAAACCATTGTCTGGGGTTTTTGTGAGAGTTTTTTTCATCTGGATTTTAACACAACACAGACAATGCAAATGGATTTCAGCACAACTTTCAACACAGTTCAAAAAAAATAAAAAAAATCTGTACAAAAAAAAAAAAAGAAAAACGCACAAAAAACCGAAATAAATAAATGAAGAGTGAAATGGCATTAAAACCACGATATTTAATTGGATAAAATTGCCAAACGACAGAAAGGCGATTAAATTTAATTATTAGTTATGAATGTAATGTTGTTCATGGTATTATTTTATGTTGCAAATTCGGTGCGTCATTGTGTGTTGAATTCAATGCTGCAACTTTTTAAAGGGACATATGCACAAAACACTGAATAAATGCTGACCATATGCATTATTTATATACATAAATACCTACATTTAGTGCCTACACACAGCCATAAATAAGTACACATGTAAGTTTGTAAATATTTTTGAAATAATGTATATTTTTTAAAACTCTCTGTTGTTTTCATTTATTTCAAAACAAAAATTGCTTTCATTTGTATTTACACACACACACACAATTTTCTATGGTTTTTGTGCGGCTGCCGACCGTATGTGCGTTTGCAGTGATTTTAATTTAATTAAATTGTATAAAATCCCAACAGTTCTAGGAGATTGTTCCTAACTAGTGATTTAACCCATCAAAACAAGCTACGTGACTAGTTATTTAAGCAAGGGGTCAACTGATTACTTTGGATTGCATTGAGACCAAAGGTCCAAAGTAGTCAATGCATTGGATTCATATACCGGTTACATAGAGTCAGTTAGTTACCTTACTAGCTACCTAACTGGTTACTTGATCAGTTTACACATCTGACATCCTAGACAGTTTAATAACCGATTGCTTGTAAATTAACCTTCCTACGACAACTCTCCAATAGATTACTTTTGGTTGGTAAAATAACTAGTTTCTAAAGTGCAGTACAAAATAAAAGTTTAAAGTGACTTCACTATAAGTTACTAAGTGACAATTGAATTCACGCTAGGTTACATGGGATGTCAGTATACTTAAGCAAAACGAAAATAAACTGTATGAGAATTATATCAACACAATTTGAATAAAACAGTTTGTACGAATTATTGCAGTACATAATAAACGTTTAAAGCGACTACACCCTAGATTACTTAGAGACACTTAAGTGATGATTGAGTTCACGCTAGATTACCTGGGATGTATAAAGTAAACTATTGCCTTTTCTCTGCACTACAAAGAGCTGATACGTGTCAAATGACCCAAAATATATTAATTAAAGTCAGCCAAGTGATCAGGCATTAGAGACATATAATTAGAAATATATGTCTATAAGGGATACATTGACTACTTGCCTAACTGCTGGAATTTTGCAACAAACATACAACTACCATCATTTGGTAGTCAATTGGACTTACACACATTAACAAACTTTCACATTTAACCCATTATATGCTTATTAATGCGATTTTGCCAACAGTTTTGCGTGTAAAAAAAAAAAACTAGAAAAAATTCTAAATATTATAGTATAAATTAAGTGGCTTTTTGAAATGACATCTAACTATAATTGAATTAGTTTTAAGTAGATTCTCTTACCTGTCTGTTTTTTGAAATTTGTTGCGTTTTTGCGAATTATTTCATACACAAATGTGCGGTTTTTGTAGCAAAATTAACAGGAAATTTATGTTAAATTTAATTTTTAGAAATTTGTAAGTGATAAGGAAATTTAAATTAATTAATAATAATTATTTATATGTTTACTGTTGCAAAGCCTAACTCGTTAGTAGAAACATCGAACGTAAACGTAGAACTCTTAAGAATCTACACTATATTTCTTAAACTCGCTGATCAATAAGACGTTAACATATAAGTAACGACAAGAAAAGGCATGTGGTTCGGCCACACTTTGAAAACCCGAATTAAGAAGTTCGCCTCGAGATTTAAATGACTAGAATTGAAGGTGAGAGAAAAAATTATTAAAAATAATAACTCCCTCACAAATTAAAAAAATTTTAGGTAAAAAACGAAAATTTTAAAATATAAATTTAAATATCTTTTAAAGTATAAAAACTTAGAGAAATGAACATGATTTTCGTATTTACTTGATAGCAAGATAAAATTCACTGAGATTTCTATAGCCATATTTCTACATGTTACGAGCTCTGAAAAATTTTGCAAACTAGAGGCAACGACTTTGACATCCTGTATCTCAACTTGTTTCCTAACAGAGTTGTCGAACCTTTAATTTTCCGAAAGATTATGTACTACTCAACGATTAATTTTTACATTATTTTGGATTTGGATCATTAATTTAGAAGATACTGTGCAGAAGTGTTAATTTAGCGCTTTTAGCAGTCAGTCTTTTTTTGAAAAAACGCACCAATTAGGAGTGTTTCACTTTAATATCGGTTTAATGATTCAAAATTGTGTATTTTTCTTTAGATCAGACAAAAATTTAGTTTATAAATAAATTTATTATTCAAATATTTCTGTTAATTTATATAAACGGAATTTTGACAGTTGATAGTTCATATTGTTAAAGCTACACCTGTCAAATTGGCTGTAATTTATTTAGTTTGTTTTGCCAAAACACCATGGATGGAAAAAGCGTTCAATAACACGCGTAAATTAAAAAATTGTTTTATTAAAATGGATGTTATGTTCGAGTAAAGCTCCGAGCGCTTCACTCAAAAAAGCTCTTTCAGCGATGCTGCCCATTTGAGGATGAATAGGTTTATATAGTCGAAAAACATTAATAATTGTTGGTCATAAATAGTTGGTTTCATTTCATACTCTGCTGTGTTTTGTTGTTTCAACTCAAACAAGGTGCTATGCATTGCTATGCTAACTTCAACAACAATGTTATGTTATTGCAATGCCATCGAATTGCGGCCCTGTGTCTTGAAGAAAACTAGCTGCAGTTCTGTAACATGTGTTGAAGTGTTGTTCACACTTTTTGCCCCATGTCACAAAATACTCAACTCTTGTTTATATATTAGGTTTAGGCTTATCTACTATGGTTCACTTGTCCATTGTGATACCCATAGAAATTTTCAATTGAATTTTTTACTACACATGAATTTGTGATTTTGAAAAATTTTATCAGATTAGTTAATGGCACATCTCTGAAACTAGAGTTTACAAAAAAACCGAAAAATTTCAAAACCGCGGTTTCGCTTTTAAAAAATGGAAAACCTATCGGTTTCGGTTCGTTTTTGTTATAATTTATTAACTATTAAATCAGTTGAAATTTGACGAGTGTTTACGAGGATAAAGAAAAATTGGTACTTTTTCTTTTAATAGTACCGTTTTAATATATTAAATTAGTTAAAGTTGGCTAATATGCTTCTCAGTAAAGAAATAATCAAGAATAGGGTGCTCATTTGTATTTTGATATCAAAAATGGAGAACTAAACCAAACTAAGGAGTATTTTTTCGTTCTTCAAAATGAATTTTCTATAATATTGAACCTAGAATCAGGAAATTACTTTGAAATTTCAAACTTGACAGTGGTTTAAGTATGGAACATTTTTACTTTTTCTTCTAATGGTACTTTTTATTATAATAAATTATTTTACTTATTGTATATACATAATAGTTGTCTGATATGCTTCTGAGTAAAGAATGAATCAAGGATAGAGTTCATAATGATATTGATGTAACAGAAACTATTATTGAAATTTAAATTTCTATAATAATGAACCTATAAGCAGGAAATTAAACACACATGATCCTGACTGAGTTAAAATATAAAAAAGGGAATTGCAGGTACTTTTTCGAACTATTAGTACTTTCTGAATATTTTATAACGATGGACCTAGAATCGCGAATTCAAAACGGATAATTAATGTAACTATTTTTTTATAGTAAAGGCACTTTTTGAATATTTTATAATAATAAACCTTAAAATTAGGCACAAATGATTCTGAATGAGTTAGAATTCACGAAAGGTGATTATAGTCTTATCTTTCTTTTGTATTTTCTGTAATAATGGACACAGAAATATGAAATTAAACATTCATGATGCTGAGTAGAAATACAAAATGTGGGTCTTTATGGTACTGTTTTTATTATAATAATACGTCTAGAATGAGCTACAATCCACATTACAATGAATCAATAAACACGAAACTAGAGATATGTTTTCCTGAGTTAGTATTAGTTTACAAAGCGAGACTTAATAGTACTATTTATTTATTCCAAGAGGTGGCGAAGCGCACCGGTCAGCTAGTACTCCATACTTTTATCGGATATTTGAAAATAACTAAGACTTTGTTACAAAAATGTTGCATTATTTAGCCTGCGAAAGGTAGCCTGCTACATCATCTGAAGCAATTATTGTAATACAATTTAAAAAATTTAAAGAAATCTTAAGATATTTTTACCGATCTGTGTTTAGAGATATTAGATGAATAATTGGATAAAAAAGTATGTTTCTCTTTTCTAAATTTTTCTAGTGAAAATAGATTAAATGTGAAAACCGAAGAAAAATTGTCGGTTTCGGTTTTAAGCCTTGAAAAACCGCGGTTTCGGTTAAAACCGAATTGAAAACTCTATCTGAAACAGTTTAGATTATGAAATAAGCCTATGTCAAGACATCTTCGTAAGGCGGGGCAGCCTTACTCAGTGATTGCTTAGGTCAAATCATCATAAAACCTTTACCCAAAGGCTTTTAGTAAGCTAAATTATACAAATAAATCTCACAAAAAAATAAATTTTGTATTCCACGTACATTAATGGTCGACGTTTCCTGATCTAATTCCCATATTTCTTTCGCGGCTGTGATGATGGCTTTGTTTATATATTTCACATGTAGAGATTTTTGTTACTTTGTAATAGCAAGCTATTTTCTATATAATTATTTTATTATACACATAAGGAAATTTCATGGACAAAAGTTCTTTGTAAAATGTTTAATATTTTAATTAACTTCAATGCAACGGTGCGCATGAGTGATTTGTAGCAAACTTTTTATTTCAAAGCTATGTCAATTAAACCTACGCCTAGCCAATTGTGGTCTTTTATACAAATATGATTGTTAACTCTACAATAACGTCATTAAAATTAATAACAACAAAACTAAAACCCTAAACTCTACTTGAATTATTACACACAAGTTTTCAACAATCATTTTCATATTTCAAGTTCAAAGCTTTTTTTGTTTTCTAAATTTACATAAAACAATAACAAAAAGTTTTGTCTTTCTACAAAAAAAAAACAGAATATGAAATAAAAACATCATTAAAATTGTTTAAACAAAAATTTTATAAAACAAAAAGTTTTTCCTGTTTTTATAAAAAACCAAAAGAAAAAGGAAAAAAGTCAGTCATTTAGCAAAAGGTTGAGTCAACCACAAATAAATTGAACTCTCACATTGCATATACATATGTATGTAGCTATACAGACATACACACATACTATTACCACAAGCCAAAACACTGTTGCAAATACACATATACATACATACATTAATGTAACTTACAGCTTGTGGTGTTTTAATAATGGCGATGGTGGTGGTATAAGTATTTTTCAACTTGAGTTTACAACACACAAACAAAAAAAGTCAACAACCATAATATATGTTGCAAGTTTAAAACAAAACAACAACAAAAAAATCAAATACCACAATATCCATACAACCATAAGGTTTTTACTTCCATTTTTTTTTTTTTTTTTTTTTTTTGTTACTGGTATTTGAAAACATTTCTAGTGGATAATGAAAAGAAAAATAAACATTTTTATATTGTATGTATTTAGTAGAGAAAATATTGCATTTACAGGAACAACTGAAAGAAAAAGGATAATTATAAAATTATACACATTTTTTTATAGAGAAGAGGAGTTACATTTAAATGTGTTTACAATGAGCACAGATACATACTTGTTTATGCAACAGACTAGGGGAATGAGATTTAATTGTTCTGGCTTCTTATGGACTCTTAACAGTTGAATCTCTTCCAAGACATAAGTTTATGAAGTTTACGATTTAGCTTTTTAGCGAAAAAAAAGAAGAAAATTAGACAAAGGATTGAATAAAATCCAATCCTAGTAAACAATGGAAAATTCCCTAAAGTCATCTTAAAAATATTTACCTAATACCATATTGTTTTCTCTCTTTTTCTTCACAAATCTACAAATTTTATATAAATTTATTAAATTTGTAACTTTCTTACTAAAAATCTCTCTAAATAGTACCCCCCAAGTAATTCTTGCTATCACTTTATTAAAAATGACTACTTCCTTAATTACCTTTTTAAATTCATTAAGAACAAAATAAATAATTTCTCGTTGTCTTTGAAACAAAAACTTTTAACAAAAACATTTTTCCCACTTGTATGTACGTACACACGATGTAATAAATACCTTGTTTTAATATGCAAATATTGTTAAAACAACAAAATCAAGAGCACCAACAATAACAGAAACAGCAGCAACAACATCATTTAAATAAAATACAAAAAGAAAACCGGGGAAAAAAAGTTAATGTTACATAATTCAATTACACGCATTTTACAACCATGAATGGTTTACTGCTCTAGCGGAACATGGCATTTCATAAGCATTCATTCCATCATACTTCATTCTATAGACCCAGACAATTTTAAATACACTCCTACGCTACTATACACAGCTACAGAGATATTACTTATGTAGCATTCATTTGTGTTTCAGTATAATGTTGCAAATAAATCTTTAAACATTTTATATCATTAACAGCATATAAATGTACAAATGAAATACCAAACCAGCAACATTAGGATGGACCCAAAAAAAGAAGAGTTTTTTTAATTCTATTCTTTCGTTCAAACTTTACCTCATTTATGAATTTTCACTGAACTTTTCGTATTTGTTCCAAAAATAGTGTTTCCTTGGAAAGGTATTTGAATGCTTAATGGAACACTATTAAAGAAATATCTGCATATATCCCAAAAATGTGTGTACTGGACAACATGTTATTACAAATGCTATTCTCAAGTATTTCATGCTGTTTTGTGACGTCACAAACGAGGCGTTGTTCATTGTTATGAGAACTGAAACACATAGTGATGATATGTCATTGCAATTCAATTAAATTTTCACGCTGTGTCTTAATATTAGCTGCTGTTTTCAAGTTCAGTTTTGAACTGTTATCTATACATATAATAAACAATTCAAATGACGCAAACTCATCTTAAAGAACTTGTGTCACACCATTCACTTAGCTAGACAGTAATGAACTATGAAAATCATGTATTTTTTATAGTTCATGTATGTTCGTATATCAATGTTTGTTCTGACGCATATCAACATGTTAAACAACTCAACAGAACTTCAATGTCCAACCATACCAGAATGTAACGGAGGTTCTTTACATACATTTGTGTAAGAATTTTGTTTTTTCTCATGCTCCTAATAAGCGAGTATAAATACCGTTAGTCCCGTCCTTAATCCGGACGACGTTGTGATTCTTATGTTCCCCGTGATATTTAATCGACACATCTTTGAGACAGACCAGATTATGAGTGAGGCCTGCACCAAGATATGTTAGCTAATGATCCTGTATAGCAGGGCAGTCACATACTTAGGTGGTGTTGTAGCTATTGTTCTTCTTCCTGTTCCAGACAATTTCTACAATAGTTTTCATGTGGGTAAACAATACGTTCTGATATATAAGCAATCAATCTAATAGAATTCCTTCAAATACTCAAAGAGCACTTACAAGTGGTAACCGTAGATCACTTGAGTTTCGTATCCGTTTAACATTTATTCATCAATCATATCCGACACCACATTCAAGGCAATTTGAATGTCCCTTTGTGTCAAAGTTCCATCCAAGGTCAATCCGATTGCTGCACATTCCTCAGCAAACCATATTATTCCACAAGGAGCTGTCACAGCTGGGCCAGCAATAAATGCAATCGGGAAGCTATTTGAACTTATTCGTTGGATTGAGAGCCTTGATTTATGTAAGGCTGTTCACGTAGATTGCAATCAACCTATTGAGATTAAATTTCCGAATTCATTGTAGAATTCTGTTTGGAAACGTGTAGATATCGGGCATAATGAGAGAAACCAAGAGGTTTTTGAACTGTCAGAGTAGACTGCAATCGCGTTACCTCAGAGAACAGATTTTTCTGGTCAGGTATATTGTCGGTATTCTAATTTGAAAGGTCTAATGAAAGTGTACACGCAGATAAATAAAATAGTTGTGTATGTTTACTGTAACCATTTCAACACTTGCGCATGTTTACTGTTAATTTACGATTCACATGATTGTACCAACCTATATATGGTTACAGTAAACAAGTATATGTTTGTGGCAACCATTTATATGATGAATAATTTTATCATAATATGTTGTTCTCAGATAAGGATTTCTATAAGCCCAGAGCAACATAATATGGTGAGTCCTTTATCATATAAATGGTTGTCACAAACATATACATGTTGATATAATATATATGGTTGATATAATCATGTGAATCGTTAATTAACCATATTTTTGTTATCACAATCATAAAAATAGTTACTCTAACTATAATATTGTTAAAAATTTTGAAATGGTTACAGTAAACATGCAAAACTATATTTTTTTCTGCGTGTAGGTACTGTAGAAGTTGGTGCCGTGACCAATACGTTCGCTCTTCAATCCGTGTGACTCATTGAGCTTTGTAGCACATAAAGTATATAGATGTTTCATGAAACAAATGATAGAAAATTCTGTATATTTCTCTCCTTCTTTCTGTACTGCCATAATACATTAGGTATCAACAATTATTGTATTCAATGTTCTTACGAAAAATCATGGTACATTTTCTTTTTTTAATAATATTTTTAGATTTTTCTTAGTTATTGAATATGGAAATGTGAAGCAAAGGAAAATTAAGGGTAATTAACTTGATTTAAATATTCTTATTTTAAACTAAATATTCGAGAATAAAATCGCGAGTTTTTCGAAATTTGTTCCTAGGTTATGGACTTGTCTTTTTTCTGAGCTCTTTGATGAAATTCATGGATTTCTTCATAAATGAAACTCAAAATTTTGGAATATTAACAAATTTAAAAAACATACTAACAAACGTGTATAGTTTTTCTTTAAAAGAATCTTATTTTTAGTTGGAAACATCTTTAAATATTTTCTGGTGACTGCCTACTGTTTGTTATAAGTAGATATTTTTGTAATTGTAGCCATTATCCTCTTACTGATGCTATACTGCGTTGGAAAACATTTGTTAAAGTTCTGCCATCTTTTGTAGGAAGTTCAGCTCTTTTTTTCTTCTTATATGTCAAAGAAAAACCTCAAATATTAAAACATTACCCAGCCATAATCGGCTCTAAAGTTAATAGCATTGGTTTCTATACTTTATTTTTTTGTAATTTTACTCGTACTTTGTGAAACGCACTCTTATATACACATACTGATACGAATAGATAGATACCTTTACAGACAGCCAGACTTTTAGTTATGATTTCATAAAGCAGCAAAAAAAGAAAAGAAAAAACAAAATAAATAAATAGAAAAACTTCTTTAGACTGTCTATTTAACAGAGAATTATGAAAAGCTACTTTGCCACCTGCAGCTTATATGAGTATGAAATACGTATGTTTTTCTTGTTATGACAACCTCTATTAGTATCTAAGCTATATTAAGTTTGTTTGTAGTGTTTGTAACACATGGAAATATTTTCTTTTTTTGTAAACAACTTAAGTGAAGATTAGGGGGTTAATTTGTATAACAATTCACTTTTTTTTAAACAGATTTCCGTATAAACTGTTAAAAAATCTAAACATTTTATTTAAAATAAAAAAGGTTTCAAAGTTAGGTGATTCACAAAGTTGATAAATCTGGTCCTTATATTGTATTATTGAACAAATGTCTACAAGTTCCTCAATTTCGAGAAGTGTAAATTTTCTGTGTTTCTACAGCAGTTAACTTATATTGACATATTCCTTTTTACAGTCAAATACAAAAGTAAAGAGTGCTTTTTACAGAGGCGGAACAATTTTAATAGAAATAAAACAGAAAAAAACGTTGTTAATATCAATACAATTGGAGCGATGCCATCGTCAAAAAACCATTAAATCCAAAAACACTCACTGAGCAGTACAGAGACAAGGCATTATGATGGTGACACATGTCACACAGCGCACGATCCGATCAATTTATTGAAAGAAAAATTTGTTGCACGAATAATTTCAAGGAATGGAGCTATTACCTTGCCACCTTGTTCGTGTGATTTGAAGCCATTGAGTTATTTTCACTGGGGATATATTAAACACCAGGTCTATGCAGATAAACCACACGCAGAGAAAAAAAATAGTTGTGCACGTTTACAGTAACCATTTCCACATTTTTAAATTTTTTTTAACAATATTATAGTCACAGTAACTATATATATGATTGTGGTAACAATAATATGGTTAACTTACGATTCACATGATTATATCAATCATATATATGGTTACAATAAACAAGTATATGTTTGTGACAACCATTTTTATGATTAAGGTTCTACCATATTATGTTGCTCTCGGATAATATCTTAATCTGAGAACAACATATTATGATATAAAGATTCATCATAACAATAGTTGTCACAAACATATACTTGTTTACTGTAACCATATATATGATTGATATAATCATGTGAATCGTAAGTAAACCATATAATGGTTACCACAATCTGTAAATAGTTACTGTGACTATAATATTGTTAAAAAAAATTTTAAAAATGTGGAAATGGTTACTGTAAACGATAGAGCACGTGGAAGCGAATATGCGATTCGGTCTAATTTACTGCAAAATACAGCATCATTTATTGCGCTAGTCGCGGCGGATACTTGCCCGAAATCATATTTAAACATTAATGACATACAATCATCTAATTAATAAAGCAAATTGAATGGACATTAAAACCGATTTTCTCTGTTTTCTTTACATTTTAAGATCTCCGCCTCTATAAAAAAACACCCTTTATAATGCCTACAGTTATTAGCAGTGAAATTGTATAGACAATATTGTTATAACTACAAGGATAGTTAGGTACAAACAATAGATAATGACAAAATACTCATAGAAACGTTATTCTATGAGCAAATACATAAGTAAAACATATTTACAAATATCTCTTCCTTTTTAAGCAAATCCCATAAAATCTTAATGATTTCAACGAACCAATGACTGTAAAAATTCAAATAAAATAAAGAAAACCACTAACTCACACTCAAAATAAGGTGCCCGTCAAAAGGATAAGGTCAAATACTTTTCGTTCTGTTTATACAAAAATACATATAGTATTGATTAGTACTATTAGCTAAGGGAGGCAAAAAAGGAAATTTCCTTCCCCAAAACAAATATTTTTAGAACAAAATTTTTTTATATTCAAAGCGGCACAAATATTGAAGAAATTATTTAATTTCCCCCTTCCAAACCATTGAGCTAGATCCGCGCCTTGCTAAAATACTTATTGCTCAAACGTTTTATCATATGAACAACGTTTTTTCCTATGATTTGGTTACTATTAGTTGTATTTATAAATCGAACTATCAAAATATGCATTTGAGCTAACGGTAATCAAAGCAGAGCAGGTATGAGGATTCTTAACGTTTGAGCAACAAGTATATTAGCTAATAATAGCAATCAATACTATTTGTAATTGTATTTTTTTGATAAACAGAACTAAAAGTACGTGACCTTATGGATTTGACGGGCATCTTATATTTAAACACAGACATGTATAACAAAATATATACTTACAGCAAATGTTCAGCACATGTTTGTAATAATGGCAGAAACTGAAATTGAAATGAGTACTAAAGTAATCATCGTCAATTTCCATTGTTAAAAGATTAATACATAAATACATACATATACTTTAACACACAAATACATTTATACTTAGACATGTACGTAATTGGGCATACTTACATACTTCTACATACACTGGCAAATTTATACAATAAAACGGAAAAGGAAATTTTCTTACTGGAAAACAACAACAACAATAATAGAAAAACATAAGCTAATATTTAACAATGAAATTTGGCAAAATCATGCAAAGATATAATAAATAACAAGTCACAGTGATATTTATCAGCAGAAAACGACTTTTAGTTGCTATATAGTAATGGTTAAGACTTCTTCTGTAGACAGCTACATTTAGTTACTAACTGTAAATTGACAAACCAAAAGTGTTGAAGAAAAAAAATCGATGTAATTACATTTGGATGTTACAATTAATTTGTTTCCTAAGTTTACTTTAGTATACATTCGTTATTTACTAATATTTTTCCTTAGTGTGTTAAGGTATGCGTAGATGGAACAAATAAAAGAAGAAAGACGCATACAAAGCAAAATATTTTTATTGTCTTTTAACAATAAGAGTTGTTTTATTAAGGAGTAATAAAATAATGATGATTTTTTAGCAATTTTTTAACAAAATATTTGTAATGTCTGGCCAATATTTTTCATTGACTTTTTCTTAACTGAAAATCTTTGTAACAAAATGACATATCTCATACAATTCAATATGAAATACGGAAAAATGTTTGAAAAATTTTAAATTTTGTTTAAAAAAAATACAACCCAAAATCAAATTTAATAAAAAAAAAAGTGGATCGTCATCCACAAAATTATAGGTAAAATTTAACTGCTAATATATTTGAACAAAGAGGCGGCACCACAAATATTAGAGAAACTGAGGCGATAGTATTATATTACTTACTATGTCTTGCTAATTAGATACAAGAATCTCGAAAAAAAGTAGTGGATATCATAACCTCAGGAAAAGAGATCAAGTCCGACATGAATGATGCCATAACTCGAATAAAAAAAACGAAAATGGACAGAAAACCTTGCATTAGAAACACAAACTGCAGCCGAATGAGTTGGAATCCTCGACAAAAACAATCAAAAATATTTTTAATAAATACTTCACTTCGTTACGAAATGCCTTGAAAATCCCGATTGTTTGGTATTTGATTACACCAGACTCCAACATATAGTCGATGAGTATGAATATACCCCAACCAATATGCTATTAATTGTATTACCCATATCGAGAGAACTGATATACCTGCAATAGCCGCCACTACTACAGAAATAGTGCACGGTAAAATAGAACAGCAAAACCTGACAACATTAACCCACACGCAGAAAAAAAATATAGTTGTACATTGTTACTGTAACCATTTCAACATTTGTGCATGGTTACTGTAACAATTTCAAAATGTTTAACAATATTTTAGTCACAGTAACTATATATATGATTGTGGTAACAATAATATGGTTAATTTACGATTCACATGATTGTATCAACCATATATATGGTTACAGTAAACATGTATATGTTTGTGACAACCATTTATATGATGAATAATTTTATCATAATATGTTGTTCTCAGATTATGATATGAGAGCATCATAATATGGTAAGTCCTTCATCATATAAATGGTTGTCACAAACATATACATGTTTACTGTAACCATATATATGGTTGACATATATTTATAGTTACTGTGACTATAATATTGTTAAAAATTTTGAAATTGTTACAGTTACCATGTACAAATGTTGAAATGGTTACAGTAACAATGTACAACTATATTTTTTTCTGCGTGCAGAGCTGCTGAAATCAGACATCAAGGCCTTCCTGCTCTAGAATTTGGTACAGAAACTATGTGACAATACGGAACTTTGATATAACCTGAAAGAAAGCTAGATTATCAGCATTTTAAACAAAAGCTCTCTCTCTCTTAACATACCAAAGAAAGGCGATCACATGTAGTGCAAAAACTGGAGCATAATAAACAAGATATTCTATAATATTACCAACAGAAGACTTGCTGAAAAAGAGTTTCTTTGTGGTTTGAGAGCTTAAAATCAAACTTAAATCACATAAACAGCCTCTACATTCAAATTGAGCAATCATTGAAATGTAAACCCCCCAGTATATCTCTTGTGGAATGAATATTACTCGAATTAAAAAAAAGCTAGAAACAACATAGGACTTATAAAGAGGTTAAAAACAGAAGCAGCAAAAGAAGGTCTCAGAATTAGTATGAAAAAAAACTCGAAAATCTTCTGACGATATTTCAACTGCTACCATGAAAAGCCGACAATAATTTTGTTAAACTTTACAGCATAGTTCCTCGCTAGTATTGTTCAGAATACGAAGATTTTCGGCTATTTTCATGTACACAACATGATCTACTCACAACAAGAGCGTAAAAATACAAATATATCATTCAGTTGTTAGACAACATTCAACAGTACAAGACCGTAGAAAAATACAAATATTTAATTTTTGTTGTTGTTCTCAGTACATTGAGAAGAAGCGATCACATGAATGATGAATTTATACAAAAAACAAACGAATTTTTAATTGAGGTTTATCTTAACATTACATGTTAATTCTTTCTGTGTAGTGTCACCTATAGATATGCTATTACCAAATCCTCTCTTTCTGCGGGACTATGCTTTACAGTGTAAAAGTCACCATCAATCTCTAATGGCACAAAAATAAACATTTTTAATTTATACTTATGTCAAATCAGTTCTCTCTGCGAAACGTGGAATATAGTTAACAAAATCTTCACCAACAAAAGTCTAAGAATAACAGACTATCAAACACACAACTCTGGGCACGTACTAATCAATGCCAAATACAATTTGAAAAATGGATTGACCATGCGTTACAAATACCATACCGTAATGAAAAATTGGAACCCACAAGGCAACAACAAAAGAGGACGGCCAGCCCACACTTGTCGAATACCATTAGACATAGAAGGTAGAGGGCTAGCAAAAGCTGGAATGGATTTAAGAACCTAGCATCAATTATAAACGATTGGTACAGTTTTTTCCTTAAAGGAACTAAAGATAAAACACCATTAAAACACAATTTTCTGCATAGATAGGTAACTGAGAGCCAAAAACCTAAGTCTGTTGTCAAAAAACCTAATTCATGACAATGTATTGCATGTTTTAAGTTATCGTATCACTCGTATGTGTGAAAAGAGAGTAATTTTTCAATTGATATTACTCTCTAGTTCCGTTCTATTCGTTAATTCTATGATTTTCTGCTTTTTTTAAAACATTTTTTTTAGAAAAATCTTATGGAGAAATAATAATAAAATACAGTTACTAGTGGCATTATGTTACAATCAAAATATTTTCTTTTACAAATACCAAAGTTATTGACAAAAATCAGAAATAATTCAAAATACTAAAAGTTAAAATTGATAATTTAAATTTGAACTAAAAGTTAAATTCTAACTAAATTAAGTAACATAACATTAATCTAAGTGTATTTTTTATTTATCTCAAATAAATAATTAAGAATGTTTATTTTCAATGTATTTTATAATTTTGTTAAATATACTTATGTTGTTAACCCAGACATTTTGTCCAATATATTGGACATTTTGTTTACATTAATTTTTTAAAATTTATTTGTAAGAAACATTCCAACAATGAAACTTTGTGCAAAATATTTGACATCACCTGGCAGCCAGGTGTGACGATTTACCTGTAATTTGACTTCATATTCTTAATTAGCAGCCTCAAATTAGCTTACACTGAAATTTTCAGTTCTCTATCTCAACTATTTCTCTATAATGTCTGAAAGGGTTAAGCCAACATAACGTATGATTAATATTCAACACGTATTTAATACGTATACGTCTAGTATGTTAATTGGGATAATGTCATTGTTCCCAATTAAAATTAATGTTCAACTTATTGTAAGATTTCATTTCTAATAATGTTTTTTCAACACTAAGTAAGTAGGTGGATCGAACAACCTTTAAAGTTAATTTTTTTATTTTTCTCATTAATGTTCAAAAGAATCTTAACGCAAATTTGCTATCATATGAAGATTATCAAATGAATATTATTTTTCTAATTACACAAATTCTTTATACAGTAGCATGTGGACATTTACGACTGTACGTTTTTGTGTAAATTGCTATTTGTCTTCATTCTTATTTACGGTTCTCTACAAATTGACTTAAAGGACCATTAAAAATGCTTAACAATTGATTATTCTTAGATTAAATAACATGTCTTGTATTTTTTTTTAAAGAATGTCGTATACATTATAAATGTAGTGTTACTTACATTTAAAATTCCTTACAATACATTGTTAATTTGCACAACAAGTAAACAATATCAAAAAATCGTATACTCATATGACTTAATTTATTATTTATAAAATAAAATCTATATTTAATGGCCCACAGACATTTGTGAAGGCTTTTAAATAAAAAATCATTAAATATTCAATACAAATCACGTAAGTACTTAAGCACACACATCTACATAAATGAAAAGTACATGAGCACTAGACCCGAGTTTGAAAAAAATATTTGCTTTGAATGGGTCTTATTATGTTCATTATTGGTTAAATTTGAGAAATTTTAGACCAATCAGAGAATTGGAGCGGAAAATTGATTGAATGTTTTAAAAGTGGCTAAACAATGGCAATTTATTAATTTCTATAAAATTAAAACCAAAAACAATTAGTTTTATCTACAAATGAACAAAAGAATAGCCACCCAAAGTAAGTCAATTTTTTAAGGGCAGGTCTAATGAGCACACAGTCACACATGTTTACTTACACATGTATAGTAAAGGGTCTTCCAATAGGGACTTCCGAACTTTAACAGTTGATAGCGGGCATATTGTTGAAGCTACATCTGCCAAATCACAATGAACGAATGTAGCGTTCCCATTTCTGGATGAATGGGTACGTCACCAATCAAAATTGTCGAATTTGTGACATGAGCGTCCAATGCTTCCCCAAAAAGTCACTGTTTGGTTTAGATTTTGGGCTGCCGGCATCATCAGTCCATATTTCTTTGAGAACGTCAGGCCATTGGCGAGCGCTATTGGTCAATGATTACCTATCCGAATAAGCCACAAAATACAGCGGCGCTCTAAGCAAACATAACCCATGCCATCGGTCAAATTCAGTCATGGAAAATATAAAATTTCGTATACGTGCCACCCAGCGAAACTACGGTTGTTAATTGCACTATGTTATATTCCATACATAATGGTATTGATAGGCCTTTCAAATGAAATAAAAATGCTGACGATATCTCACAAACTCTTTGTTTTATTTAAATTTAAAGATACGAAGCGCTAAATGAAAGACCCTTTATATTGTGCCAAGGACTTAACTACACACATTTTGTAAATTGACTCAAATGTAGACAAATTCGATTATGTATGTGTGTTGACACATACTTAAGTGTGTGTGAGAATGTGAATAAGTGTGTGTATTTGTTAGCTTTAATCCTCCCTACAAGTCTACCCAAGTACATGTGCGTGTATTTGATGTAGTCTGTACAAGTATTACAAGGTTAACATGACAAGACATGTTTTCATTTCGTTCGTTGTTATTTTCTTAGCCTAAAATGTCAATAAATTGTTTGCTGTAAATAAAAATAATAAAAAGAAGAGAGACACGTATGTTTTCTGGCATAAATTTAATACCTGCACGTTTATAAATTAGGTAAAACCTGAAATCAAAAGAGAAATACTTTTACTTACAACCAATTTATTAATAACGGTGGTTTACTCTGTAGAGTTCTTTTGATATGTGCTTTTATGGTATTTATGAGTGTGTTTGTTGGTAGTTGTGGGTGAGGGTGAGTGTGTTTATAAACAAATTATGTTCATAAAAGCGGAAATGACTGTGTTCATACAAATAATGCTAAATATTCTGAGAACATACAAAATAATAATGAAATGTTTATAAATATATACTTAAATGTGTTTTATTCTGAAATATATTTTTCCAATTACTATAAAAAGTAGTTGTTAATGGTTTAGCATGACACAGTAGTTTTGAAATGAGCAAATGAGATTAAATGGATAATAAGTATAATTAGCCAAGAGAAAAGTAATAAAAATTGTGGGAAAATAATTAAATTACGAATTTAAAACTTTTATAAAATTACAGCTATAGAAAATATGGAAAAACTGTTAAAAAATGCATAAGACATTTAAAAAAAAAAACATTGCTTTTCTGTCAAAATGTATTTTTACACTACAACTTTTTTTAAAAATAAATACTTTTTCAAAGAAGCATTTTTCTCAATTATGCCATACTTTATTTCAGAGAAAGTTTTTCAGAAAAGAAAATAAGATTTCATAGAAATTATTAAAAAAAACTTTTTTTTATATAAAATAACAAAAGAAGCTTTTAAAAATATTACTGCCTCACGACAAAACATGATGAAAATTCAAATTTGTTGAAAAGTGGGTTTTGAAACTTAAACGACCCTAACACAGCCATTTTCCAACCGATTTTCGAATATTCTCTTTTGTTTGATAGCTAAAACATATTGGGTGTATGACTTAAAAATGTGGGATGATGTACATTTTGAACTCGGTTTATATATGTATATATAAACCGAGTTCAGTTATATGTCATTTTGAAGGCAATTTATTCTCACATTGTAGTGCAAACGACAAAGTTTTTTTGCTTCGAAAATTTCGATTTCTCTGCCAACAAAGCGTCATAAGCGGGGAGTTTTGTTTTACTTCTTTAATTAAAAAAAGGTGCCGCTGAAGCACACCAAAGCTTCAACGTGCATAATATGGTATGTGCGGTTCAAAAGTGGTGATTTTGACACGGAAGACAAAGATCGCCCAGGCCAGCCAAAAAAGCTTGTAGACCAAGAATTGGAGGCATTACTCCATGAAGATTATTGTAAAACTCAACAAGAGCATGTAATATCATTGGGAATTACTCAAGCATCAATTCCAAAACGTTTGCGAGCAGCAGGATTCAATCAAAAGCAGGGAAACTGGGTACCGTACGAATTGAAGCTGAGAGACCTTGAAGGCTGATTATTCATGTCTGTAATGCTGCTTGAACGCTATTAATGAAAATCATTTTAGCACCGAATCATTACTTGCTATGAAAAATGAATCCATTACGATAACCCGAAGCATAAGAGATCGTGTGTCAAGCCCGGACAACCAGCTGAATCAACACCAAAGCCAAATGTTCTGTTCTGTAGTGTTCTGTATTTGGTGGGACCAAAAGGGTCCTATCTATTATGAGCTGCAGAAAAAAAAATTTTAAAAAATCCCTACTAATGATTTTTTTAAGTTGTAAGAATATCGTTTTTTCACCACATTTACTAAGTAATAAAAAAAATACTAAACGAAGTGATCGAGAAAAATTATAATTAGTTCCGAACTCTATAGACTCCAAAAAACAAAATTACTATGTGAGACCTCCTGCTGTAATTATTAAAAGAAACTGTTTTAACCAAAACCCTTTTGCACAAAATATTTCAAAATCTGTTTGATAAAATACAAATATTTACAAAAATATTACTTTCTAACACAAATCTTTGATTTCTTTCATCTCTTCAACAAAAACAACTTTGATACGAACAAGAAAAGTGAAGTAAATATGTTTATTTAATTAAATATTTTAAAATTAGATTGACCAAAATTTACTTGAATTATACATCTATTGAAAATGTAATGTACAAACCACAGTTTGATGATACAACTACACGCAGAAAAAAAATATAGTTGTGCATGGTAACTGTAACCATTTCAACATTTTTAACAATACTATATATATGATTGTGGTAACAATAATATGGTTAATTTACGATTCACATGATTGTATCAACCATATATATGGTTACAGTAAACATGAATATGTTTGTGATAACCATTTATATGATGAATAATTTTATCATAATATGTTGTTCTCAGTTTATGATATCCATAAGCCGAGAGCAACATAATATGGTAATTCCTTCATCATATAAATGGTTGTCACAAACATATACATATTTACTGTAACTATATAAATGATTGATACAACCATGTGAATTGTAAAATTAACCATATTATTGTTACTAAAAATTTTGAAATGGTTACAGTAAACATGCACAAATGTTGAAATGAAATGAAACCATGCAAAACTATATTTTTTTCTGTGTGTACATAATTCTTTTATCATGCCTAAACTTATGGTTAACTAAGCAAAATACCTTCTATTTTATGGTGTCATTACATTTAAGTCATTATTATAATGACTATTTATAATAATAACAACAAAATGGAAAAGGAAAATCATTATTGACATTGTTAAGCATTCAAATATGTAACTAAAATAACTGGTCAGATTATAAAAGAAGCAGTGCGTGTGTTGGGATTTTTTTTTTGTGTAAAACTTATTTACGTCATAAATATTTAATGGAATTTTACACACAATTTTTCTATGAGAGTTTCAAAACAATTTTCCTAAATATATATTTAGTTAACTAAACACTTTATTATATCCGTTTTATTTAGTTGAAATAATAATATTTTTAAATACCCCCTATACGTATAATTAATATTTTGTATTGTTATAATCATACGCCTAGTATTTCTACTTTATACTTTTCTTAAATTTTTTTTAAATTTTAAAGAAATTTAACTTTATTTAATATTTATGCTTGAGTTTGTTAATGATATTGTTTTCTTGAATATACAATAAACAAAATTAAATGAATTTTTTTCTACTCATCGTTACTGATTTTTTATTGTTTTGATTTTTTTTGTTTTGCTTAAGCCAACTCCCTGTTTTATACAGTTTTGTGCGTTTTTCTAAATGATTTCTTTTTTAAATTGTTTGTAATTTTTTTTTATTTCATACATTTTTCATTTCATTGTTATTATTTTTCTAGCTGGTATTTGTATTTAGTCACATTTTTTTCGTTTTTTTATTTTTCTAAGAAATTTATCCACTGTTATCTGTCTTTGTCAAGTACTTAACGTCAAGTACTTGTTGTATTGTCTGCTCATTGTTTATTTGCAGTAGTTATAGTCATTGGGAAAATACCCTACATTAAGCCATACAGTATATTAAAAGAATTTATAAATTTATATGAGGGGCTTAGAATTAAAGTTAGCAATCTACATTTTTTTCGTGAACTTATCTAATAGTGTCATCTAGTTAAATTTAATGAATGCTTTAAACACTATAAATAAATGGTCAAAAACTACCGTTTGAAGCAAAAAATGTAATGCCTATTAAAGATTGCAGCTTTTTCTATGCTCACATTATGAGATGCTCATTCTGTCAACAACTTCACAATATTTTCCTACAAATTTAATACTGTTTGCTCTCGAATTTCAATTTATTACAAACTATTTTGTTGCAAATTGTTTTTAAACGTTTTGTTTTCAATTTCAAATGGACAAAAAACAAATTAAAATATTTTTAACAATTTACTAATTTTTTCAAAATTTTTTTCATGTTAGTATTAAATGTCTTTAATTTAAACTAAAATTTTATCATTAAACAATTATACGGGAATACATAATTCATATTTTGGTAATAATTAGTGTGCTGAATTCCCAATAACTGATAAATTCACTGAAATTTATTGTTGAGGGATAAGCTAGCTCCTATGCGAATTGACAATAAATTTCAGTGAATTTATCAATTATTGGGAATTCAGCACACTAATTATTACCAAAATTTTATTAATTTTAGAGCAAATCAAACTATAACAAACTTAGAAATATCCAATGTGAATTGTTTTATTTGTATTATAATTGAACTCAACTCTTTATGTAAATATCATTCAAACTTGCTTCATATCTTCATCTCATTCTGTTATACTGAGTAAGAAAATATATAATATAATATAATAAATATGAATGACCTTTAGAGATACCGGTTTTTTGTGACTTATTACAGAAACTGAAATAGTGGAGATAACAGCTTTTGCTTCTATACCCCTTATATATATATATCTAAAACAGTTTAATAGTTAGCTTTTGTTAAAGTCGTTTATGTCTAACGAAAATTTCTTTTTACACATAATTTTATATAAAAATGAATTGTTGTCCTTCATTGTCATATGCTTCTCATGCCAGTTTAGTTAAAATTCAGCCAGCCAGCAATTCATTCCTTTAACTACTTCCCTTTCCTACCCCTGTTCTGTTACTTGTCGGGCTGGTGCTGATGAGGACTATGATGAAGAATTTTTTTTTTTTTGTTACCATGACCTTTGTTAATGCTTTGTGTTTTTTATAATTTCTTTTCTTTTTTTTCTGTATTTATATTTATTTTTTGCCTTTTCCCTCTTACTCTGGCTGTAACGCTTAAGGGTGAAGTGTTTTTTTTTATACGTTTTATATTATTTACAGCATTGTCTACCTATTATGGCTAAATTCTGTTTATTTAACAGATACAGAATGGGCAAAAAATAAAAAATAAAAAATAAACAAACACAATAACAATTGAAAAAGAAAAATCCATCTCAAGTGTTTCAAATGCATTTCATAGTTAAATAAACAAAAGGAAAACAATCATCTAAATAATAGAAATTAAATAAAGTTTAATTAAAGTATACATTTTTGAATATTTTTTGAAGGATATTATCAATAAAAAAATATATCATTTGTATAAATATAATTTTCTATTCAGTTGAAATATTTTGTAATTATCTTTGATTTATATCAAATGCGTACATACATAATAATTTATAAAAATCTTGAATCAAAAACTATTAGTTAAAGTCAATTATGATGACTGGCCCTCTAGTCGACATATTACAAATTATGAGATATGAAAGCATATATTTAAGTAACATTTTTACAAATCAAGAATTGCTGGCATTATTCAATAAAGATTGTTGTCAAACTCAACAAGAGCTTGCTAAATCATTGGGAGCTACTCAATAAGTTATTTATAAACAACAAGATTCATCGAAAGGCTGGGAAATTGGGTAACATATAGTTGTGCATTTCAACATATGTGCATGTTACTGTAACCATTTTAACATTTTTAACAATATTATAGTCAAAGTAACTATATATATGATTGTGGTAACAATAATATGGTTAATTTACGATTTACATGATTGTAGTAACCATATATATAGTTACAGTAAACATGTATATGTTTGTGTATGTTGCTCTCGGCTTATGGATATCATAATCTGAGAACAACATATTATGATCAAATTATTCATCATATAAATGGTTGTCACAAACATATACATGTTTAATGTAACCATATATATGGTTGATACAATCATGTGAATCGTTAATTAACCATATTATTGTTACCACAATCACGGAAGCCGGAAACCGTGGAAGATGATTTTGCATATCCGAAATGCTGCTTGAACGCTATAAAAGAAAATCATTTTTGCACCGAATCATAACTTGCGATGAAAAATGGATTAATTACGATAACCCGAAGCGTAAGAGATCGTATGAGAAGCCCGGCCAATCAGCCGAATCTACACCAAAGCCAAATATCCATGGCGCTAAGGTAATGCTCTGTATTTGGTGGGATCAAAAGGTTCTATTATGAGCTGCTGAAATTTGACCAGATCAGTAAACCTGTGCCGAATGCAACTGATTCGTTTAAAGCGAGCATGTATCAAGACATGAAACCGTAATATTCAATCATGGCAAAACTCGGCCACATGTTGCAACACTTGTTAAAAACTGTTTAAAAAGAAGTGGTTATGAAGTTTTACCTCACCCGTTCGGCAGAATGCTCTCCCTGCATGCGGAGAAAAAATACAGTTCTGTCTGTTTACAATATTATAGTCACAGTAACTATTTACATGATTGTGGCAACCATAATATGGTTAACTTACGATTCACATGATTATATGAATCATATATATGGTTACAGTAAACAAGTATATGTTTGTGACAACCATTGTTATGATGAATCTTTATTTCATAATATGTTGTTCTCAGATTATGATATTAATTAGCCAAGAGCCACATAATATGGTAAAACCATAATCATAAAAATGGTTGTCACAAACATATACTTGTTTACTGTTGCCATATATGTGATTGATACAATCTATGAATCGTAAGTTAACCATATACTATAATATTGTTAAAAAACTTTTAAAAATGTGGAAAATGGTTACTTTTAAAAATGTGGAAATGGTTACACAACTACATTTTTTCTCTGCGTGTGGGTTACGCTTCACTTCAGAACAGAGTATCCGAAATTGGCTTGATTCGTTATTGGCCTCAAAAGATGGGCAGTTCTTTTAGCTCAAAATTTATATAAATCCTAATTTTACTTGATGTAACTAATAGAAAATGTTGCATTATGTAAATTCCAAAATTTTTATTTTTAAACTCTACAAATTCCACAACTTATTCCATAAATAGAGCCAGAAGTCATTCTGTTTTATCATAAAGAACTTTGGATTTATTTCTACAGGAGAAATACAAAGTCAACATCTATTCCATGAATCGAACTTTGGAAACAGAATTATAACACACAGATGATTTTTGAGCACAGCAGAACCAACATGGCAGTCATAACTTTTTTATTTAAAAATCTTATTATTCCACTCTAAATAAAATATTTTAAACTTTATTTAAAACATTTTTTAAATCTAAAACACTTAAATGTCTCAACCATTAAGTTTTTTTTACTAATTATGCATCTACAAAAATACTAATTAAAATGAAATCTTTGTGTTATTAAATTACAAAAAATCCTTTTCATTTAAATTAAAACCAGTTTGTCTTGCAGACATTGAAATACCTTCTCTTTTACGTTTGTTTAGTCATAATTCATGACCTTTTTTGTTATTAATATTAATATTTTTATGATTATATTTTTTTTTTTTGAGATTTAAAAACCGACATTAATGTATGCGAGCATAATGCCAAAACTCATGCGAATAGTATTTAAAGCCACAAAATAAAACAGCAAAAATATAGAGATAAAGATAAACATCCCTTAAGTATTAACGTGTATTTATAATAAAATAAATTTGATTTACTAAACATATTACTGTATATGATGTGGTTAAACACACGTATACATCTCCTTGTAGGGTTTTAAGTGTGTAAACAGCTTCTAAACAAAGACCAAAAAATCTTGATATGGGCTGGTTTAATGTCTGTATGAGATAGAACGTATGGGTATTTGTATACTAAAATTAATATTTGATTTAAAATGTTTAATATTCTTTTATAAAACTGATTTTTTTAGCTTAAACATTAAATTTAAAATTATATACAAAATAAAAACATTTTAATTTTTTTATAAATTTTTACCGAAAATTTTATATATATAGTAGACTGAATGTCCCATATTTGTTTAAAGAATATGATAAAAGCAATTATATTTATTTTTTGCTCTTCATTCTTACCTCAGTGTTTATATCATTAATAAAACCTATACTAATGTCTGTTGAAAAAGCTAAAGAAAATTAAATGATATGAGTTGAATGTATTAAAGCATATTACTCCTGTGAGACCAGAGTTCTAGCACAACAAGACTAAAGTCTACAAATTATAATAAAAAAGAAAGATTTTAATTTGCAAAAAAAAAAAAAAAAAAAACAAATAAGTCTAACATGCCAGTAGTTTATTCCCCAAGTTAGTTTTTATCTCTTGTAAATGTTAATAATTTCTATATTTATAATTACGAAGAATAACCACATCTGTTTGTAGGATCCTTTGTGAATCATTTGACAAAGGACGAAGTATAATTATGTAGTTCATTAAACTTATAAGTTTTTTCTTTTTATATCCTTTACCATAAGTGTAAGTTTTTGAATATATTCAGTTGCTACACTACAAAGTTAATCTACTTATAAACTTATTTTTCATTTGCTACATGAAAGTCATAACTCAAAAAACCGGGACCATAAATAATAGTTATGCGGAAAATTTAAACTGAAAAACTTTCCATATTATAGTTAACGCTGATATTTACTGTCATATACCAATAGTTTCGTATTGAAGTGCTCTTTCAGAATCTATTGTCATCTCAACTCCACAGTTAACAGCTATTTTTCAACAAAAAAACTCTTAAAAAGAGAGTTTTAATTTGAGGTCATAAAATAAAACTTTTTTTCCCGTCAAAAAATAAAAGTATCTAACATAAAGATTGAAAAATATTTTTGTTGAAAACAAGTAAGACTGCTATATTCGGCTATAGCGAATCTTAACAGTGATCATTACTGTCATATACCAATAGTTTCGTATTGAAATGCTCTTTTAGAATCGATTGTGATCTCAACTCCACAGTTAACAGTTATTTTTCAAAAAAAAAAAAAAACTCTTAAAAAGATAGTTTTAATTTGCCGTCATAAAATAAAACTTATTTGAGGACTTTTATTTTTCCCGTCAGAAAATAAAAGTATCTAACATAAATACTGAAAACTATTTTTGTTGAAAACAAGTAACAGTGTTTTATTCTGCTATGCCTTTTCTTATATACCCTTCACTTTTGTTATGGATCCTAAATATATCAAGAAAACTTTTAAAAAATTTAGATTTAATTACTGACGAACAGATTATATTGTAGTAGTTACAAACGAAGGTGAAGGGTATAAAAACAACATCAAAAAACAAAATACTCAAAGCAATGAAACCAACACATCCAAACATACGTTGCGTTACTTTTTTGTCAAAGGATGCAATAAATTGTCTTTTTTTATGTAATTTTCAGAGGTTCTCTCGGATTTTTGCTCATATCTCCGTTATTTATGGACGGATTTTGCTAATTTTAAATCGAAAACTTCTCGAAAGCATGTATGACAGAATTATTGAAGATTTAGATCCCGAAGATATCTGGGGTCTTCAGAAAATTGTTTTCAACAGACAGACGGACATGGCTTAATCGACTTTGTTATCTATAAGGATCCAGAATATATATACTTTATAGGGTGGGAAAATTATTCTGTGGAGATTACAAACGGAATGACAAACTTATATATACCCTTCTCACGAAGGTGAAAGGTATAAAAAAAATTGTTCACGATTTTGAGCATTGTCGTTCTGAATTTCCAGGTCGTCATATATGTCGTTCGAAAGGTCTTTGAAATGCATTTCATTTGATATCCATGTTGTCTATATTAATGATAGATATAGGTAAAAACTCGAGGTAGTCCCACCATTTGTGGGCTGATTTTCCCCATATTAAATACCAACTGTATCAGGATTATAACTGATGTATAAATCATGATTCTAAGTTGGTTGGAATGACATACTTATTTTTGGAACTTTGAAGTCGTCGATGTAAGAAATTTATATTTTTCTGGTACTTTCCTTATTAATACATAATTATATCACTAGCGGGAACTGGTACGTTTTTCTCTTAATGCAGTTCGGAACTCGACTATGAATTTTTATAAAAGACCGAACTAGGGCACCAGTTTGGGTACTTTATAAACCAAACTTTTCTTAACCCAATGAAAATACCTGATAATAGTTTGAGACATAGTTAGTAATGTGACATTAACTCTCAACAAATTGACTTTTGAAAATTCAAGCAAAAACGGGAATTGGTACTTTTTTCTATAAATAGTACTTTTAAATGAATAATTATTTCTGAGTACCACAAATAGTACTTTATTAGTTTTGAATGGTAATCTTTCTTCCTGCTTAGGTGGATATATTCCTGAGCAAGAATCAAAGTGGATTATTTTTGATTATTGAAAATATTAGCACGTATGTTACTGTTAGTGGTACTTTGAAAAATACGACTAAAATATTCCACTGAAGTAACAAATCTTTTGTCTCTAATGGTACTTTTGTATTAATCTATGATGAATATAAAATATAACTTAAAATTAATGCATAATTTGTTGCTTTTAACCCGAAATTAATTTTTCTAGACTCTGTAATAATAACGTATGATAAACGTACAAATTTAAAAAAAAAAATACACAGATACTTGGAATTTAAATTTGTTATATTAAATAATGAATAAAATTTAGAGATATTTATATTATTATTTATTCGCAACTAAGGAAGATATATAAGTATATAATGCTCTTAAGACTATTACAAAAAATTAAATGCACTTAAATCATGCTGATATTATAATTAAAATGTAAAGGTATATTTATAAGAAAATCCGGTCGCAGTATAATTTACCCCTGTTTCAGCTGCTCTGGTGCTGGAGCAGCAGCAGATGAAGTCTCTTGCCAACCAAATTGATTGCGAATGAAAGTATCAATGGCAGCAGTATTAATGCCATTAGCTTCCAAAGTACTAATTACACGTTGAGCTTCCGGCAATACAATAACGCGATCATAAACAGATTTCAAGGCTCTCACTCGTTCAACTAATTGAGCAAAAATTCCATTTTGTGCAACTTTAGCTTGAATATGGCCACGAATCGTATCTTCAGGATAGTACAGCAGAAACTCGTTGACAAAACCTTGCCAACCATAAACGTTTTGAGACCAGAAGGGAGTGCGATTGATAATCCTCAAAGATTCATTAGATTCATCTGATTGTAAATCGCCACCGGACAACATAATTTGGCTACGTAACCAGCTTATCAAACTTAACACTTCGGGTTGAGTACGGAAACGCATCTGTGTCATATAGCCATCGTTGGAGTTGATAATGCGTACAAAAGTCTGGAATTGAGCATCGTTAAGTAGGTAACGTATGGCCAATTGTTGTAAAGGCTTTGAGGGTATTAAACGCTGAATTTCCTCCAAATCCTGAGCCAATGTTGGTTGATGCGGCTGCGTGGCTATAACAACAGGATTGTTGTGTGGTGTAACCAAGGCCTTACTGGCACTTAAGGCACAGATGCCAATTAAACCCAAGACCGCAATAAATTTCATATTTCTTTTAGCGTTATTTTAAGCGTATTTAAATTGTTCGTATTCAATTTACTTTAAAGAATGTTTATAATTTTACTGGCTGACTATTGTTTTATATACTCCCCCAGACTGATGTTGGAAATCTTATCTAACGTATTATTATCTAGATTTCAATCAAACGAAAAGTTCTTCATGATATCTTTCCATATGTTTGTGTTCAGCTCCTAAATCTTTAATGTGTCTCTCTCCATCCTTAAGTAAATTTGCAAAGTTCTTACTGTAAATCTTTAAAGTGAAGATCATATTTTATTGCACTCGTTTATTTACTTCTTTTGTATTCTACTCCTATGAATCATCAATAGATAATTTTATATTGTTGCCTTTAAGTGAAATAGTTGGATACGTGATAAACACAGGTCTGACGCAGACTAATTCTATTTATGACATTGTCAACTTCTGGCAGAATAACAGAAATAAAAACACTTCGATCATTTCCTTATCTTGGCAAGATAAAAATAAATGTATCTTGGATAGATCATAATGCGTTTTGTGGTTTTTATTCACACATTGATTATATGAATTTATAGCAGTGCAGAAAAACTGTCAAAATAAGTCGTAACAATGTTATTATAGCAATGACCTATACCAACATTATATTTTTATAAAGCTGATATCTAGAATGTATTAAAAGTTAATGGAATTGTCGCTTATTTTCCAGAGCAATTGTAATATATAGAAATTTAATGAATTTTTAAAATTTTATCCATTTTAAACCACTTTAACTGCTCTTAAAAAGCACATCTACTATGGTTTACACTTTTTTATAGACCCGTTTTCATTGTTGAACAATATGTATTTCAAAAATAATGAACACTTGGCGGTTGCAATTACTACATTTCGAGCAAAATCATCCTTAGCTCATTTTTAAGTTGATGGTTTGTTTATCGTCAAAATTGTCATTTTTAGGGTCCAGAGAAAACACATGTGATTGTTAAAAAACAACTGCATCCAAAACTTTTCACTTTGTTTTGCGTATTTATTTGCCAAACTGGCAGCCTTACTCTAGGAATATGAGGTTGATCGTGTAGTTGGCATACCGCTCTCATCGGTTGGTTCAAAGTGTTCTCTATAACTATGTACAAACAAGATGGTCACTTGAGACCATATGTTAGACAACAAGGTTCATCTGGCCTCTGTAGATCTGTCGCAGAACCGCAAACTGTCGACAGGACGGTGTTACATGAAACACAGATCTTTAATCAATTCAATTACTGCATGAGATATTTCCTTGTCGTTTATTCTCTCGTTTTTGTAATCATAATTGGTCACATATCTGAATTTTTTAAGGGGTTATTTGAAGTCAATGTTGTATACCACCGGCCTACAACCAATCGTTCGTTGGAGGAGGAAATACAAATTTGTGCAAAATAGCAAAGCCATGAAGGCCATTTGCCCGATAAACTAATCTATACCTAGGTTAGGTTCCGTGGGTAGCCACTCTTCAAGCAGCCCACTGATACCATTTTGATATCCAAGGGTATCCAGGCTAAACCAACCAGATTCCCTGATGAAGGAGTAGATTCGTCTCAGACTCATCCTTGATAGCTCATCTAAGCATGATAGGAATGAAATTCCGAGGATGCGTTCCCTCAGGTTTATCAGAGCCGGGCATTGGCAAAATATGTGGGACACCGTCTCCTCCTCTTCTTCATTATGAGAGCTCCTACAGTAGTCATTGTACCGTAGGCCCAGTTTTTTAGCATGTGTCCCAATTATACAGTGTCCTGTAATGAAGGATACCATTAGCCTTATTTCCTCTCGACGAAATTCCATAAGTAGATTCGTCCTGCTGGCATCATATATGGGCCAAGTAGACCTCGATGTAACACAAGAAGACTCGTTGGTTCACCTGTTTAGTCCAGACTGCATATAGTATCTGCTGCACAGCCATCTTGCACTTAACAAGGGAAATACCAGAAAAGGGGTGGATCTCCTCATCATCCATCATCGCACCCCTTTTGGCCAGTTCATCTGATATACAATTACCCTGATTTAATGTATACTTAACCATATCCTGTATACTTTATACAAACAATTTGGGATACTATTTATTTATAACTTAAATAACTTAAGTAAATTCAAGTGTTAAAAATTACCACTTTTTTGCAGTTATTTTTTTCCATTACCTCTCTTGGGAGCATATGGCCTCACAAAGCATCTCCATCTCACTCGGTTTGCTGCTGTAAAATTGCATTGTCTTAGTCCTTGGAGTATCGAGGGTTTCCACGGCTTCTAGAACCTTGAGAATTCTTCTGATAATATGGCCGATCCATCTCCATTTTCTGCGTTTGATCTGTTTCAGTATGGGTTCCTCATTGGTTAGGTTCCAGAAATCTGTGTTGCTGATAGTGTTGGGCCAGAGTAGATAGCAGAAGCTATCTACCTATTCAACTGGTTGGCCTATTTATAGAAAATGATTCTTGTTTTTGTTACTTAGTATGACCTTTACAAGTTTCAGTTTGCTGCCTATTAAAAGCCTTATCAAATTATCGCATACTCTTCAAATATGTTTGGAATGTCATGCGAAAGCAGGGACGATCATAATGCAAGTAAATTTCGCCATATTTTTAACAATCGAACAAGTTAATCGTATAACCGGAGAGATAAGAAAATTCTTTGAAATATTGTTCAGCTATATATTTGGATGTCGCTCAAGCCTTCGATAAAGTATGGCACAAAGGCTTGGTATATAAAATAAAATGTTTGCTGCCACCATGTACCCATAAACTATTGGAATCTTATCTATCGGACCGTTTATTTACAGTTAAGTACAACGATTACGTGACAAGAGAATATAGGATTGGAGCAGGAGTACCACAAGGAATTGTTCTTGGACCTACCCTCTATTTGATTTACACCTCAGATTTGCCTACGAACGATACATTAACTATTTCTACATTTGCTGACGACACCGCAATTATTAGCTCTCATGAAAACCCATATAAAGCATCTAGTATACTAGATAGCTACCTAAGATGTGTGGAAACATGGTTGAACAATTGGAGAATACGAGTAAATGAGTTAAAAAGCAAACATGTTACGTTCACACTGAGGAGGGGATGCTGTCTATCTGTCACACTTAACAATGTAAATATACCTCAGTCCGATTATGTTACATAGCTTGGTATTCACTTAGATAGAAGACATACTTGGCGCCGTCATATAGAAACCAAGAGACTTCACATGAAGTTAAAATCATCTAGCCTTCACTGGTTAATCAGTGACCAATCAAAGCTAAGCCTGGACTATAAAGTCATCCTGTATAAAACCATTTTAAAACCAATTTGGACATATGGAATCCAATTGTGGGGAACTGCTAGTAATACCAGTATTGAACTTATACAGAGGACCCAATCAAAAATTCTTAGGACCATGACGGGCGCACCATGGTACATAAGAAATGAGAACATCCACAGAGATCTAGAAGTACCATTAGTAAAGGATGAATTCAGAAGAGTCCGCCTGAACCCGCTTGCTAGACTTTTAGCACAGAGCCAAAGTCGAGGCTTCGTAGAGCTTATTAGCCAATTATGAATTAATGCTCTGTTAGAGAGTAATTAGATTTAATTTTAGTCATAAGATTTGAATACATATTGTTAGACCTAAGGAAATAAGGCAGATTCAATATATAATAAAAACGTATAAAAAAAAATATATATATATTTTTAACAATGTTATGCCAAGCATGCATAATTGATCATTGCCTAGCTACTTAAATGACATGTGTGACACACAGTTCTGTAAGATGATTTAATGTTATTTGTTTTTATTGGTTATTAGACGCATTTGATAAGAAAATTTATATCATGCAGCTGTTGTTAGTAATTACCTGGTTTCTAATTCGAATGAATTTAAGAAATTACAGAAATTCATTAATTTGATATTACAAAGTTCCAATAGCTACATAAAATATAAATATATAAAAACCATGGAATATTGTCTAAAGGTTTCCAGATTTCCACTATAATGCTGTTGTGTAAAATTTCATCATTGAATGCTAATGCATAGCAATGTACATCATTTCGTTTGAATCACCTGGTATATATACCAGGTTTTTCATTTCTCATGATATCAACAATTTATTTATAAGTTTCTACGAATTCTTTTTTATATTTTGTACATATTATTAATTATATTTATTTATTTTTATTTATTAATTTTTCTCTTTATATTTCTTCTATTTACAGGTAATTATTGTTTAAACACTTCCTGTATGGTGCAACATTTTTTTATTGTAACAAATTAGTAAAAATTTAACAATAATGGTAAGTGAAACCATAAAACAACTCAATTCTTTATTTTTTACAACCAAGTAGAGATTATAATTTGTCTATTTACTGAGTTAAATCATGATAATGACTTTAACAAGCACGCAAGATCTTGTGAATTTTGCAAAAAAACTTAATACAAACTAAAAAACAAAGAAAAACTTTAAAGGTATATTGTATAACTACACACGGTTGAGACGAATTTTAAGTGCCCTTTACAAATTACATGACAAATAGTTTAGTTTTACAAAATATATATATTTCTGTCCATTATAACCAAAACACAACATCACCACATTTAACGATTTATTTCCAAATCCTCCCCCTTGTTAGACAGTCGGTTAGTGAGACACACTCGTTCAACATAAAATAGATAAAGTCGGCTTTGTTTGTTGTAATTTTTATGACTCTGTATTGGAACAACAAAATATAAAAGCATTCATACAACATGGAAAAAAATGAGCATCCGCTTGTAGTAATAAAACAAATTGAATTTAATTGACTGCAAAATGTTTGAAAACTATTGCACTATTTATTTGTTGCTTGTTGTTAGTTTATTTATGCATATTTGTTGTAGTATGTAGAACATAAAAACATCAACAGCAAAAAAAAAAAAAATACTGGCAATAGCAAAACAAATTATTTTAACACATGCGAACAACAGCAATCGCAACAGCAACCTACAACTGCAGCCACGGCGAGTACAGCAAAGTATTGTTGTTATAAGAAATTGAGTAAAAATAATTGTTTTAAACAAAGCTGGCTGATTGTATGTACGAGTATGTGCGTGTTTTTATGCTTAACAAAATGCATAAAAATGAAATATTTAGAGCAAAAAATTTTTAAATTGTTTTATGTTCGAAATGTTCAAATTCAAAACACACATACGAAACGATGACTATGACTACATTGTTTTCAAATTCAGCAAAAAAATAATAAAACAATACAAAAGAAAAATATTAAATGCATTTATTTGTAAATGCGATTTGTTGTCTTCATTAAACAATAGCGAATAACTTTAGTTTGATAGAATAGTTATTCAATAGCAGGGGTATTTAAACGATTATGTAAAGTGTGTTTTATTGAAATATTCAAGAATGTGAACAAAACACGAGCAAGTGGAAATTGAATCAAATATTTTAAAAGATAATATACATTATGGTCGCCCTTATTTCGGAGTTTTCGATTTTCAGAGCTCTTAAGGTTTAAAATTGTTCTTGATGTAGAAAATTAAAGCAAAATCGGATAACGTTGAGAAGTTGAACATTTTATTTGGGTCAAAATTAAAAAAAAAAAATCAAATAAATATTTGCTTAAGTTCCAAATTTTATATTTTCAAATGAAATTCCGAAAAGTTACAAAAAATTCGATTCTAATAACGGGTTTTCCAACAAGAGATGTTATTTTGGTTTTCAAAGAAAAATTGCATTTTTTGAGATGGTGGTGATCGGATGTTTATTTTATAATAAAAATAAAAGTATGCCGTTAATAATGAAAAATAACATCAGCTAAATGTCAGCCACGACCACCACGACCACGCTTACAAGACCATATCCTTTTCATGAAATTTTCCATAACCAAATCGCAAAGTGGGTGCCCTAAGCGCTCGATAGCCTCACGAATTCTATCTTTGAGGTCTTGAATCGACGCTAGGCTGTTGGCGTAGACCTTATCTTTCACGTGGCCCCAAAGGAAGAAGTCACAAGATCTCAGTGGCCAATTGTGATCACCTCTTCGCGAGATAACATGGTCCTGAAACTTTTCCCATAAAATAGCAATGGTTTCGTTGCTTGTGTGGCACGTAGCGCCGTCTTGTTGAAAGAAAACGTTGTCCAGGGAAATATCATCCAACTCCGACCATAAGAAATCATTAATTATCTCCCGATAGCGCATAGGACGAGGAATGGACAAACCTGGGTTTTCTTCAACACTTTGGGCTACAGCAGCAATATTATGAGTTGTTCTTGAGCGACGTGCACGAGTTTTATTCTTCACATCACTAACTTGCGAATTTTTCCACCAATTTCTGTATTGCGGTCCGAGAAGGTGCCTTAGTTTTGCGAACTGTGATTGCAAGATTTTAACAATTTTTGTACTGAATTTTCATAATTTCAGTGTGTTGTTGAAGCGTGTATCGTTCCATTTTTAGTAATGGCGTAGTTTCTACTTGTCAAATGTCAAAGTGATTAAAAATAACACCTCTTGCTGGAAAACCCTTTACATATCATGATTTTTAAAATTTTATATATTTATTAAATGAGTCAAAACTAATTTAATTCAAATTGACTAAATTTTGTTATCAAAATATTTCGCTTTAGATAATTGAGTAATTTTTAGATATAAAGGTTTATATTACAATCACTTCACCTCAATTTGAAAATTTGTCCATATAAATTGTTTTCATTTTTCAAACATTATGGAAATATTTTCAATGTTTCATACCTCATATTCTCTTACTGAGCACTACTTCTTATTTTTGAGCCTGTTTTAACCGACATATTGATTTAAAAATTTCGAAAAATCACATTTTATATTCTTATTTACTAAGTATTACAAAATCTATCTAATGTGATAAGTAACAACTTTTAATTTCAGTTTCTCCGAAGCGTCCTAATATCCTAATATTACTTTCTTTATATTAGACGCATTATCTACTGTTGTCTATTTTGGGTCCGTCATATACAATTCCACCATAAATCTAAAAGACCACCTTAAGACAACATGTATAACAGAAATGATGCTCTGCTATGTTATGACGACTCAGTCGTGTTGCTATACACTGCTCTGTCTTCATTTTCATGTTATGTTATTGCAACGCAACCAAATTGTATTCATTTCTCATAACGAATACTGTTTTCAGTAGGAAATCCAATTATTATGCCTATTTACATATTTACTGAGATTTTTTATTTACAATCAATTAATTCATGATACCAGTGTGTAATATGAGTACTTTTTATTTAAATATTTCGAATTTTGTAATAAACTATGGATAAAGAAATTGTCTGAAAGTTTCCAGATTTCCACTGTAATGCAGTTGTGTAAAATTCCATCATTGAATGCTAATTTAACAACCTGCTACTGACCTAGAAAGCAAGGCCAATATTCATCATATTTTAGTTATCATAGCATCACATCAGGTTTTCAAACCTGGTATAATGCTATAATGTCTACCTTTTATTTACTTATTTACTGACATCTTATTATTAAAAGTCAATTTATTAATAATACCAGTGTGTAATATGAGTACTTTTTATTTAGATACTGCAAATTTTGTAATAAAATGTGAAGAAATTTCTTTATTAATTTTAATACACTTGTAAATTTTTTGTTAAAAAAGAAATTCTTTTAAATTGAATTAAAATATTTCAAGCATGTAATAAACAATATAAATAACTTGAATTTATCTTACAGAACATATGCCATACATGTCCCTTAGGTAGGCAATTTTATTCTTCCTTCATGTATGATAAGCTACAGTTTAAAAGGTAATACAAATTAGTAGAGTTGTATTGGGCATGACGTGGCAATGTTTAGTGTGACACTTGTAGGCGTGTTATATAAATTAACATTTGTAGTCCTTGAAATATACAACATCAATTGATAAATAAAAATCATAACCAGCATATTAAATATACTTTTTCGAATATTTAAAATGTTGCTTTAGAATCATAATGAGCAAACCAAAAATAATTTATGCGTTACAAATTTCTTACGTATACTTTGTTTTCTAATTACGAATTTGTTTTCGATGTAACACCTCAATTTACCTCTAACCATGAATACCCATACTTTACATAAAGAGTTAAAGTTATATGTATTGTCATTGTTGCTGCCAAACCATGCAAGTGTAACACAGTTTTTTTTTTTTTTGTTTTGTTTTACTAAATGCGTAACTACTTGTTGTAACTCATCTACATACTATAAGCATATTAAAAGTGTGTGCAACAGCAGTAACTGTGCAACACTGAAAAATGTACAGGTATATTGAGAGCTTGTTATGTTTTTATACACATCAACACAATTACTTGTACATAGATGTACTGACACTATTCTACATAAGCTTTAAAGGCATTTGCATACATTTACCTTGTTTGTAGTTTTGAAAAGTACCTACTCGCACTACTTAGTACTCGTACTAGTAACTACATAATACAAAACATGAATACTCACTATGAGCTAACACAGAGCTTTAAAATGAAAGAAACTACTTCGTAATCCTTTAATGTAAATATAACAAGTAAGAGTGCTATATTTAGCTATGGCGAATCTTATATAACCTTCACCTTTGTTGTGGATGCATTAGTTGCCCACTTTCAGCGTATAGCATCCTAAATATATCAAGAAAACTTTTAAAAATTTTACATTTAATTGTTGACGAACAGATTATATTGTATAAGTTACAAACGAAATGACAATCTAATATATACCCTTCTCACGAAGGTGAAGGGTATGAAAACAACAACGCCAAACGAAACGAAACACAAAACCAAAATACCCAAAGCAATGAAACCAACACACATCTAAACATTCGTTTTGTTGCTTTTTTGTCAAAGCATGCAATAAATTGTCTTTTTTGATGAAATTTTCAGAGGTTGTCTCGGATTTTTGCTCGTATCTCCGTTATTTATTGACGGATTTTGCTGATTTTAAATAGGAAACTTCTCGAAAGCATGTGTGACAGAATTATTGAAGATTTGGATCCCGAGGATATCTGGGGTCTTCAGAAAATTGATTTCAACAGACAGACAGACGGACATGGCTTAATCGACTCCGCTATCTATAAGGATCCAGAATATATATACTTTACAGGGTCGGAAAATTATATTGTGGAAAGTACAAACGGAATGACAAACTTACATATACCCTTCTCACGAAGGTGAAGGGTATACAAACTCATATATTTTGTAAGAAACATTAATTTGTTTGTGAAAAACCTAAATTAATATTACTCATACCATTCGTAGTTCAATCAATGTCATACTCAAACATGAAATTAATTTTAAAAGAATAGATTAAAATAAAATTATCCTAATTAAAGGATTTTCTTAAAATCTTTATACTAATTTTATGAGTTTAAATCTCTTATATCATGATTTCTCTTAAAACATTACAGTCTTTTCCACATCTGCTTAGTTAACTAGATGCCTGTATGTATATTTCTATGTATATTTAGTCGACATCTATATCATTTGAATCGCATTTATGCAAATTCGTTTTGTAGTCACATTTATAGTTCTTTTTTTTCATATTCGGTTGTTTTTTGTTGCTGTTGTATGATTTTCTATGTGGATTTAAAATAATAATGTCTGCATTTAAACGATAAGCTTTGACGTTTTGCTATTTTATATGCCCACAAAACAAAACAAAAAAAGAAAAGAAAAATCGTTGCACTAAATACCTTGACGTTTTTTTATTTATTTTTTTTTTTTCGTAGTTTCTATATTTAATGATTTTCTTGTCTACATTATTGCTGTGTTGTTTGTGTTTAGTTAAGGCCAATTATGGTCTAAAAATAAACAATATCAGAATATGTACGACAAAAACGAAAATGATTTATTTGGCATTTGCTGTTTAAACTCATACGTTGTAAATCATTTAAAAATCATTGACAATTTATACCTACAAATGCGAGTGCTTGTAGTTACATTAAAACAAAATCGATAGAGCAGATTTATGAAAAAATGCAATTATACCTATTTTGTATTTGAATAAGTACTTATTTGTTGTTGTTTATTTTTTATTAATATGGAAAATATCATGATTATAATAATGTTATAATAGTATTGTTGTTTGAGGTGCCCAAACTGAAATCCATAACAATATTTGAGAATGTATATCTGAAATATTGTTAGCTTAGTGTGCCAAAGTTATGGGATTTTGTTTTGTAAAGTGAAGCTTAACTGTCAAATTCTTTATGATACATTTCCTATACAAAATATCACATTGTTGAATGTATACTGATTAACGAATTTTATGTTCGAAGATAACGTATGCGGAATAAAATTGCAACATAACGGAAAACGCTATATTTGTTTCCAACGTTAATCCAAATAATATATAAAACCTTTATAAAATAGCCCATTTTATTAATTTAATGTAAGCAAAAAAATTTATCATTTCATGTGCTTACTTTTGTGGCAGTTATGAATAAATTTATAATCAAGTGTTGGAAATACCGATGTTTGCACTTTTCCGAGCTCTTATTTGAGTTTCGTGATCTTACTTTTCTCGCATTTTATTTTAAATAATCTACAAAAACTCTTCTATTTAAAAAGGTCCAAAAACTCTCAAATTAGTTTTAATTTAAATACATTGGGACATTTTTTTACTTTAGAAAGTCTGGAATTTGAAGGGTGTTGGAAAACACCATAATCATCTGGGCGTGACAGTTGGATGATGGAACAGTTAAGAAGAACTTTTTTTTCAAAAAAATAATCTCTGATGTTTCTTTGTATTATATTAATTAGAATTGATGGTCAAATCAAATTCCAAAAAAGTCAAAATTTGCAATTTACATCCGATTGATTAAGATCCATATATATTTTTTTAGAAAAAAGTTTATGTTCTATTTTGCACACCTTATCAATAATAGGATTATTTACTTTCAAAAAAAGTGCACTTCTCTGCCTTTCACTACCACTTCATGTAAAATATGGGCAATTCCATGTCATCGTACGTGACATTTGTACGCCTAAAGAGTGTAATAGATTTTGCAAAAATAAGAGTATCTGAAAAATAATCTGGTCTTTATGTTCCATTCAGAGGGTACTATATTTAAAAAAATAATATGTTCTTTCCAAAATATCGAGCGAAATAAGAGTATATCGTACGTAAGAAAAAACGGAAGTAATTTTGAGGTACATGTTGAAATATGCGAAAATTTGCGAATCGTCAGAGGTGTAACGTTTTCTTTTAATTTCTTACAATAAACCAAATATTTTTCCTTTAAAATCCATCTTATTTAAATAAAAATAATCTTTGGATGATTTTATAATAAATAAAATTTAATATCGTACGTGACAGATTTTTCTCTTATAGTAAAACAATATATATTCTGTAAATATACGTATACAATAACTAAGAAAATAAATAGAAAATATATATTCGGTACTAATAAGCAATTTCATAATAGCAAAAGTAAAATCAGAGTCAAATTCATTTCATACTACATGCTAATTGGGAGCTTAGTTTTCGCCACAATCTTAGCCAAAAACATTCCAATTAAATTAAAAATTAAAGTCAGTTTAAACTATTTTTTTTTTTTTTGCACTTATAATGTTGTAATAAGCTCTAAATACTTCTACATAGTAAAATTTTAGTGGTTTCTCCTATTCAAATCATATTGATAAAAAGTTTTAAGGGTTTTTGTTTTTTCAGTCGTGGTTGTCATTCTCGTGGAATTGCCCATATAACAAATTGTTCCTGATGAAAATAAATAAAATATGGAAAAACTTGGAAATATTTTTCTTGAAAATATTTTTTTATTTTGTTAATATTTTGAAATAACAAAAAGCCAGATTTTCAAGTGGGGTTTTAAAGTATTAAGACAAAACATAAGGTAATTCGAAATAGCTCATGTACTTTTTCTTTGGCCAGTGTCAAATTTTTGTTGCACTTTCATTTCGCATACGTTACTTAGCTCAGACACAATTAACAAGTAAGAGAAAACTCAATACAGTGTAGTACAGACATGATTTGGAACAAATGCATACCTTAAAGTGTTCTAATCTTGTATAACACTACGTTCCTACTATAATCAAAAACAGTTGTTTGAAGCAAACTACGAAGTATTTTCAATCAAAGCAAATCAAATTTTGTTTTTTAAAATTATGCTTAATTGTCAAATTCTACATGATAATTTTTTTATATTGGATGTAAAACTTACAAATGCGGGATTTTTTAAAATTTTTAGCCTTTTTTTTAAACATTTTTACAATATAAATTTATTCAAAGTATTGACCATTGTTAGTTATGACATTTTCCCATCTTTCTGGCAACATATAGATTCTGAGCCAAAGACGAATCTTTTGAGGCCAAGAACGAATCAAGCCAATATTGGATACTCTGTTCCAAAGTGAAGCGTATCCCAGAGAGAGCGTTCTGCTTCGATCGAAACTAATAGTCAGGTGGAGCAAAACAATAAGGCGGTGGAGGCAAAACTTCCCAATCATTTCATTATAAATAGTTTTTAACAGGTATTGCAACATGTCACCGAGTGTTGTCATGATGAAATATTACGGTTTCATGTCTGGCCACATATTCGCCAATGCTCGCTTCAAACGAATCATTTGGGTTTGGTACAGGTTTCCTGTTATGGTCTACTCAGATTTCAGCTGCTCATAATAGAACCCTTTTGCTCCCACCAAATACAGAGAATTACCTTAGCGCCACGGATATTTGGCTTTGGTGTCGATTCGGCTGGTTGGCCGGGCCTTCACATACGATCTTTTACGCTTCGGATATTTTTCATCACAAGTAACGATTCGGTGAAAAAAGGATTTTCTTTTTTATTGCTACATGAGTAGCTTGCAATGATTTTGCTAGCTCTTGTTGAGTTGGACAACAATCTTCATGGAGTAATGTCTCCAATTCTTGGTCTTCAAACTTTTTTGACTGGCCATCACTCGCACGTTGAAACCTATGGAACACAATCACCATAAGCATTGGTGAGCAATCGGTGTGCTTAAGGGTACTTTTTTGAAATTAAATAAGTAAAGCAAAACTTCTCACATATGATGCTTTATTGTCACAAAAAACTTTGTTGTTTATACTATAATGTTCAATAACTAAGTGAGAATAAATGACAGATATGTACCCTTCACATGATACATAAATTATTAAAAACAAAAACTGCGTTCAAAAGATATGCCATATATTGTAAATCCCGCATTTTTAAGTCATACACCCAATACAAAATATGAGTTATGCTAGTGATATCACCTTGACAAACGCATTTTAAGTTTGGAAGGCATTTGACTAGACATATAGACAATATTGCATACACATTTCGACATAATTTAGAGGAAATCAAGTAGTTTTAAGAGTTTTGCTTGTGTATAAAATGTATGGAAAAACAAAATGTAAATCACTTGATTTGAGCAAATCAAGTATTTTGGCTTTAAAAACACGCATATGAAAACGCACTATTTATTAAGCTTTATGATAATAAATATGTAAAGTTAGCACATTTTACAAAAGTCTTTCATAATATTTACAATAATAAATTTTCATCACGCAATGCCAAAACATATTTATGTAAAATATTTCACACTTTAAATTCAAATAATTCCTTTTAAATTTTAAACAAATAGTTCAATGAATTATACTTAGCTGCAATTAATTACGTGCTAAATTATTTCACAAACTATTAACTAAGTATATTAACAAAGTAATCAATAAATTTTTAATAGCTTAATAGTAGTTTTTTATGAGAACTTTAAGTTCTTTGTTCATAATTTACCTTGCAATGTGTTTAAGGTTTGTCTAGCTACTCGTAACATTTACAAGCAACACTTACAAATATTAAGTCTTAATATTTCTAACACGTATGAAAACTGTCTTTTTTATGTGAATATAATTGCAGTTATTGATTTTGAAAACATGCAAATGCACTGCATGAAATGAGCCACAGGCAGTTGATGTGTTAATTATCACTATTTTTATTTCTTATTAAAAAAAATACGATATATTTCTTGGCATAAAAACGTGTTCAATGATTGCTTTGAAAGATAAAAACCCACCACATATAAATAAAACATTTAACAGAAACATAGATACTACTATTTAATTATAAACTTCTATTTAAACACTAAGATACACTAACAAGCTTAACTGCAAATTACTTAATAAATGTAGTTTCAAATTAATAATAAAATAATTTATTATGAATTTTAACATGATCCGCCTGTGACTTATTTTCACATGCTTTTCCCTAACCAACTAAAACCAATCAAAACTTTCTAAAATTGTTTATAAATAACAAACCTTTCTTTACAACTCTTTTTCCTAAACTAAACTTTCTAAACCTTTAACATTTACAGCCAAAAAAAAAAAACAACATTGTGCTTATTTGCTAAAAAATAAATAAACAATTTGTTTTATTATGACTCAGACTAACAAACAAAAATCTGCAAAACTTTCTAAACACAAACAAATAAAAACTTTGCAGTTGCAACATTTGCAATTGCCACATCAAATTTAAAAAAAAGTAGAGTTTTCTTTCACTTAAAAAAAAATGAAAAATAAATAAAGTAGAGATAAACCGCAGTTATGTCTGCTTGAGCGGCATATGTTGTTTTCTTAGTTAAAGATTCCAATCTCAGCACTGTATGATCATAAAAAGTTTATTTATGCAATTAACGTCATTGCTATTGTTTGCTGTTACTATTATTTGTATGACTGAAATCTAGCAAATAAAACATGTCAAATATGAAAATTTAGTACCCATAACAAATAAATTTTAAGTAAGGAATAAATACCTAACGAAAATGGCCATAAAAATTACAAAGTATTTGTATTAACTAACAACGTATCTTAGTTACATTGAAAGAAATTGATCAATTTATTAAAATCTAGAAAAATTGTATGGGCGTTATTTAGCATGTGAATAGTTCTTCATCTTGATTGAGCATATCAATTCCACTTATTCCTAAGTGTCTACTTAAATGGATTTTCGAAATCAATTTGGCGTCCTTAAAATAAATTAATTGCCAAAAGCAAAGCATCTGAGATTTTATTTTCAATGATCTTTAGTTAAACTACCATATACAGATAAGTGAAGACACAATACAATACAGCCAAAACGATTTCAAATCATCAAGTAAAGTAATTTCAAGATTTGTTCTCCTTTAAAATGTATGGAAATTTAGATATTTTGGGAAAATCATGTCAAAGTGTTTCCTCTAAGTTCAAATTGATTTGAAAAGTCGTACTCTAAATATGTATTGTCAATAGACACATAGATCTGTACGCCATTTTATTTTCGCGGACATTTAGCTAAGACATAATAAGCATGTAAGCGAAGACACAATACTGTGCTGTATTGACAATTTTTGACATCATTTTCATTATATCAAGTAGTTTGCATTCTTTATTTGGATTATTAATAACACTCTACGATGATGATAATCTGGGACTTTATATAGACATTCGGTTGAACCCGAAAAAAATATAAAATTCAGACAATTGGGGGATTCAAACGGCCTGCTATTAAGCCATATTGTCATAATGTCCAAATATGATAATTTAAACATGTTTATGTTAAGCTTCAAACAAAAAAAGTTTTATTTTACCACAAAATAATAAACATAATTCAAAAAGTCTTATTAGTTCAGAACTTTTTTGTTTGAAACAGTTTAAACTTTCATTATATATTAAGACATTATGACAATATGACCTAATAGCAGACCGTTTGAATCCCCCAAATGTTTCGGAAAAACACTCCTCATTTGCATGTTCTTAAGATTTCTGGCACATTTTTCAATGAACTTTATCAAAAATGCCAAACTAACTTAGAAATAGTAATCAAATATTTTTAAATAGGCTTAACATTTTAAGCAAACATTTTTTGAAAAACAGTAATAACAATACTTACTTTTTTCATAAATGTATCTTGTGCTTTTAAAAAAAGTACCAACAAAGTACTTTGTCTAAATTGATTACATTATCTAAGGTTTAATATAAATGTATCTTGCGCTTTTAACAAAAGTATCAAAAAAGTACTTTGGAGCTATTAAGGAGTGGGATCGTAAAATTCCTAACACACGTTTTTCATTAAAACTTTAACCCAAGAATTATTTGATTTTCTTTTTTTATCAATTATATTCATTTGTTGTCAATTATACTAATTTGTTGTTAATCAGATTAAAATGAGTGACCAGAAAAAAGTGCGTACTAAAATTATTAAATATTTCCAACAAAACCCAACTTGGTCCTACAAAAAGTTGGCCAAGCATTCAAAGGACTGCCGTCAAACTGCTTCCAATGTTATTAAACAGTATCGGGAGAACTTGTCCGTTGATAGAAAACCTGGTTCAGGTAGAAGGAATGGTCCACATGATTTTTCTAAAGCCAAAAAAATAGAAAGTATTTTCAAAAGAGATCCCAACACATCCGGTAGGAAAGCAGCCCGGTTAGCTCAGTGCTCGGAATATTTGGTACGAAAAGTTAAAGCTAATGCAGGTTTAAAAACCTAAAAGGCTCAAAAAGTTCCTGACAGGAACGCTGCTAAAAATTTAGAGGCCAAAAACAGAGCACGGAAATTGAAGTAAAGTTTTATAAAAAAATATTCTTGCTGCATAATGGATGACAAAACATATTGTCCGGCAGATTTTTCGCAACTGGTCAAACATTTGATGTTGCTGATGCTCGAGGGAATCTTAAGGAAAAGTTTAGGACCCAAAAACACACAAAATTTCCCAAAAAGTTCTTGGTATGGCAAGCTATATGCAGTTGCGGCAAAAGAAACCAATCATTTGTTACAACGGGCTCTATAAATACCGAAATTTACATCAAGGAATGTTTACAAAGACTTCGTAAGACGTAATGTGTCCACTTATTTTAGGACATCTTGACACTATGGTAACCAAGCCCTTGAGTGGTACAAGAACAATAATGTGGTATTTGTGCCAGGAGAGGAAAATCCTCCAAACTGCCCGGAGCTAAGAGCACAAAAAAGGTGTCCAAAAGTGTGGTAGATTTTAAACGGAGATGGACTACCTGTTCGAGCAAAGTGACAGAAAGCTCTATAAAAACGTTAATGGAAGGGTTTCCGGAAAAATTTCAAAATTTCATCACTAGTGATTAAAACTATAAAAATATATATATATTTTTTTTTGTAAATTATTATAATAATTTCAATCAAATAAAAAAAAAATTAAAACTGTAAGTTTAGTGGTTTCGTTTTTTTTTAACATATATGTATGTTAAGAATTTTTCGATCTCACTCCTTATTCAAAATGTTTAAACTATTTTAATGTTTGGGCACATTTTTTGAGAGAAATAAAATTGTGTCTTGAAAAAGTATAAACAACGTTTTTTTTATAAATATATCTTAATTCAAATTTAAAGTGATTTTACTACTAATTTTAATACATTTTCAGAAATTTTATCAAACTTCTCTTTATTGAAAATGTATATGAAGTTTCATAAATTATTTGTTAAAGCAAACATTAGTTTCTTAATATTACTTGATAAGTAATATTTAATAACAACAAAAAATTATCAGTTGCACGTATTTTTGAACGCTAAACACCAGAATAAATGATAGCCAATTCGACAGATGTAGCATCAACAATATGGCCGCTATCAACTGTAAAAGTTTCGAATTTCCTATTGGTAGACCCTTAGTTAAGATCAAACCATATCTGCGATGTATACAGAATATGGAAATTATTACACCCTCACACTTCCAATATTGGCACAATACTATAAATGTAAATTTACAACATTATATGAACAAATTTTCGTTAAAAATTCCTTTTTAGTAACAAAATCTGTAAAATTCAAATGTTATCAGATGTGAAAATAATTGTTCAATGTTAGAACCGCACAAACATGCCCCACTATACTTGTTGCTATTAAATATATGTATGACTTTCCACATACACCTCTAAATACAAATTACATATGTATATTCACAGTGTATAGTCATCATATTAAGATACTTAATTGAATTGAGTTTAATATCCCAAAAAATTAAAAAATACATAATAATGAGAGTTTAACTTTAACAAAATTGGTTTCCTCAATTTCAGTCTAACGGGCTAAATGACTCACTGGCTGACTAACTGAATGAATGAGTGACTGAGTGAGTGAGTGGTTGGTTGGTTAGCTACCAAATATAACCAAATTTTGTATGTTGGCAATTATTAGTTAAATGTTTTTTTGTAGCTTGCTGCTGTTTATATTACAACTGCCAGAGGATTTGGTCGGCTGGCTGGCTTTATTATGTAGCCTGGTTAAATGTTTGAGACTTTGGTTGGCCGTTAAATTGTACAGCTACTACCTACCTAGCACTCAGGCAACTAGCACTACAACATATTTATTAGATTAGTTATGATTTTTTTTTTTTCTTTAACAGTTTTAGTTTCAGATAAATTAGTCGTTGTTGTAGTCATGTAGAGCAAAGTGAATGTCAGCAAAATGTCATGTTTCATATGAACGAACGATCAAATGAATGTTGTTGTGTATGTATTTTAGTTATACATATCTATTTACCACTCTTGTATCCATATTCATACATAGATATCTAGCTCTGCAATGCAGGTTATAGTTACAAACTATTTAATGTACTATGTTCACATATATTCGTTCATTCATTCACATGTCTATAGTAGATTTCAGTTGGCTACATATTAGTCTAACCATGTCTCTCTCCCATGTCCACAAAGAAGAAACAAGTTATTATTAAATTATTTTTATTGCCATAATATTGCAAAGGTAATTTTTCAATATAATTTTTGCAGTTACTTAATAGACATGAGTGAATGTCTATGATTTGTTAATATTTTTATTGCCAAATAATGTTTTTGTGTGCTGTGCGCTTTTTTTTTAGTTTTTATTACAAGTCTCGTTTTTATGATTTTTGATTGATTTAAATTATCAGGCTGGGTTTATTTGGTTATAATGGTAACATGTTATTAATTGGCCAAACATTTGTTGGAAAATGTTATTTTTTTCAGAATTTGTTTTGATATGTAGTGTTTTTTCTTTGGGGTGAAAAAATGAATAATGACTTAAAGATATTGATCTTGGGAATTGCAGTATTAAGTAGATAGTTGGAATAATTTTTTAATTCTTCTAATGGAATGTGCCCCATAGTCAGGTTCCTGATTTATATTTCTGCTTCAGAATAATAAAAAAATAAATGAAACTTCAATCCGTTTCAGATTAGCCCAATAATAGGAATTTGGGTAGTATTTTAACCTAATAACGAAACCAAAGATATTTTTTTTTTTTTAATTTTTTATTAAAATTTAACTCTCTATTATTTGTGTTGGCAAACATGTTATTATATTAATCTAATTCACCTAAAATCCAAATATTGGAAATTTGGGCAAAATCCGAAGTTTTATTTGAAATGTAGACATATTTTCAAATAAATTTAAAATTAAAATTAACATGTTAACGAAAAATCTCATAAAATATCATGCATATTTTAAATTCCTAATTTTACATATTCAAAATTTTTTTAAACGAAATTTCAAAAAATTACAGTTCGTTTTCTCTATTCCAATAAATGCTATATGACGATTACACAAATGAGGAGGACCATAAAAAATCGTATTAATTCCATTTTTCTCATTTTATCGATAAACGGATAAATTTTAGAGCAGCAGTTTGTAAAGTGACAAATGGAAACCTTACGCTAGCTATATTAATACTTGTCCAACAAACTAGTTCGTTATGGCTGAAGTGGTAGTTAAACAAATAGTTATCAATTGCACTACATTTCGCCAGCGTATTAAGTATTCGTCTTAAGATTTTGAAAATAAATTCAAGTGAAATAAAATCCTCTAAAATATACCACTTCCATGACCACATGTATTTTAGTACTCACTTATGATTGGAGATATAAGATACAAAAAACCGGTTTTCAAACATTTTAGCATTTTTCTTAATTTTGGAATTGAGGTATAAAATTTAAACTTAATACATACTATAAATCATCGCAGATCCACAAAAGTATATATATTCACTTATAGTTGAAGTGGAATTAACTGTTCAAATTGTATTGTATAACAGATTTAGTATATTTCATATTTTTGAAAATTTTTCCAAATAATCAAAATCTTGTTTTAAATCGCTAGTTGTTGCAATATTGGTTCTTTTGTGTGGATTTTGAACTTATTGTAATGTTAAATTGGAGTTTTAAATTTTCCATAAAATTTGAAAATTAATGAAAACAAAAATATTCGATTTCGTTGAATAATTCGAAACAAAAAATAACTTGAAAACCGCCCTTTTGTGAAAACTGGTTTAAAAAGTCCGGAAAATTAAAAAAACCGGGTTTTCTAATAATTCAAAAACCGGATTGAAAAAACTGAGTGTATACTCACATGTAATTTTGAATAACAAATAGAGAGCAGTACAAATAAGAGCTCTGTGACTTAGTAATTTGCCCATTAGACTAAGAAATGAGAGGTTATAAGTTCAACCCTGCTATTCCAAATTTTTTTTCTCTCGAATGCTAGAGTATTAGTATTGTTGAATTTAAGGGTGAAGTGTTTTGCAGAGTGTGTCAATCGGCCACCTGCAATGACATCCCCTATTAGTAGTAGATCTTAGTGGCTATCTAATTCGCCGTGGCGGAACTAGTTCAACGAACTGCAGGGTAAAGAAAATTTTTCAATTTAGTTATATATTTGGTATTTACCTTTGTTAGGTTTTTAATAACGGTTAGATAGATTTTTATCTTCTCACGAAGGTGAAGGGTAATAGGAAGGGTATATGGAAAAAAAACCGGGCTAACCTCGATTTTTGGCCTATTTTTGATATACATATATCTGGGTTACTAAGTCATTAATATAGACAATATGGATATCTAATGATAGATATTTCAAAGTCCATTGCAACGATCTATAGTAATTTGGACCTACAATGGGTCAAATCGAGAAAAATATTTTTTAACCCGAATTTGTTTTTTACTAAAAAAATTTTTTGTCACAAATTCTTTTTCACTAGAAAATTTAAAAAAAAAAAATTTTTTTTTTTGAAAACAATTTTGGAAAAAAAATTAAAAAAATATAAAAAATTTTTATTTTAAAGTATAATTTGACGAAGGGTATATAAGATTCGCCACAGCCGAATATAGTTTTCCTACTTGTTATACGTAGAATTGGATTCAGTCAATAAAAATAAAAAAACTTCAAAATTGGAGTTATTGCGTTTTGTTTTAGACCTCCTCAAATGCAAATTTTATTTTATATCGGCCATATCTATCCAACAAAGCAAAGTTAGACCTCTACACCAAAATATATTAAAAAGCTATATTCGCCTGTGCCGAATCTTATATACCCTTCACCAAATTATACTTTAAAATAAAAATTTTAAATTTTTTTGTAGATAAACAAAATTAATTTTTTTTTTTCAAAATTGTTTTTCAAAATTTACAAAAATAATAATTTTTTTCAGAAATTTTTTTTTCGAAATAGTTTTTTAAAATTTTTTTCAAATTTTTTTTTTTTTAATATTTTCAATTTTTTTTATATTTACTTGTGAAAAAAATGTATGACAAACTATTTTTTTTGGTAAAAAAAAAAAAATCGTATTAAAAAATATTTTTCCCAACTTTGACCCATTGTAGGGCTGATTTTCTCGATTTTAAATAGCAACCGTGCCGGTAGAATTCTTCTTCAACTTGCGTTTTTAATCCTCATTTAACATTTATTAGAATCGAGAAAAAATTCTATTTTTTGAAATTTCGATTAAAAAAAATTTTGAAAATGCAAAATTTGAGATTTGAAATTTTACAATTTTACAATTTTTTCCAGTATATAAATATGCCTGAAAATCTTTATATTTTACATTTACATTTGACTAAAAGAAATGCAAGAATTTTAGTTTTTATATTTTTAGAAAATATATCTACTTTAGCCCAAGACTCGAAATTCCAAATACTATGTGCAACCTCTAAACGTTATCCGATTTTGCTCATATGATGGATTTTAAGAAAATTTAAAAGGTGCAATATAAGCGTTACCTTAATCTTTATATTAACAAGAATGCCTAAATTCCATTTTAAATTCAAAACTCAATTCTTTAATTTGTTTATAATTTAATCACATACTTCACATCAACCAATTTTCCTTGTCGATGTAAACAAATGTTTACACAACATTTTAGTTTTACACATTTCTCCACATTTGCCACCATAACTTTTTACTGTCTATTAACTTTTCTCTATAGTTAGTGTAAATTTTGTTAACTTGATAAGAACGGAAATTGTTTAAAAAGTTATTTAAACCACTAAATTACGTGTTCTTAATACTAGCAACAGCAACTTTATAACAAACACAAAAAATACTTATAATAAAAAAAATTTACACACTCAAAAATCAATTTGCCTGCACTTGATTCCTTAAAAAGACTCACTGAAAATCCACATCAAACTTGTAAAAAGGAAAATACTTATAAATGAACACACAAATAATGTTGTGTGCGTTGGGAAATTTAGGAATTTTAGCCAGGAATATTACGTGCCTTTTGAACATAATTTTTTAGGTATTTTACCCTCCCAAAACAGGAAGTTAAGTTAATTTTCAACAATTACCAGATTTTTGTAGTGTAAAAATAATACATGAGCTTTTGTAAAGATACATTTGCTAAAAGCAAATAATGCAAGAAAATTAAAATAGATTATGATTGATGACTACAAAAGAATAGTAATTTTTGCAGAATACCAAAATAAAATTGTGTTTTAAAAGCAGAACAGAAAAAATTTATGTTAGAAAAGTTTTACTACAATGGTTCTTTTTTTTCTAAATAAACACACAAAACCATCTAAAACAATAACAACAAAATATTTAAATCCTTAAAAATAAAACAAAACCTTGTAAATAGAATAGAAGAATGAAATAGGATAGAAAAAAAGTAACAATTGGTTTCTAACAATAACCATAAGCCAAGTTTTGTACAAAATTTTTCCAGGCATTTTCTAAACACACACTTACACACAGTAGCAGACATTCACTTAAAATTTTTACAAAACATGATCGTCTAACAATGGCTGCCTTATGAATGAGTATTAGCGTGGCTCCTATTTTGCACTTTCGCGATTTTCGATTCTCCCATGGGTAAAATTCTTTTTCGTTATCTAAAAATCAAATGCTGAAAGTTTGAGCAAAATGTTCTGTATGCTCCAATGAAAGTCAGCCATCATGTGGGCGTTCTTGTAGTCTTGATAACATTCTTCCATCGTACGAAGGTCCTAGTGGAATCACTCGCCCTGTTCTTCAGTTAGATCACCAAGATTACCGGGAAAATATAATCTAGGTGGTTGTGAAGAAAGTGTTACATCTAAACATATGAAAGTGGCTCATTATAAATATGTATAAGCAAAATAAGTGCCACCCTAATGTGTATGTATTATGAGAGTGTTAAAAAGTTTGTTTTATTTACAAAACCAACAACAACACAAACACGCAAAAAGTAACTCTGCAGTTAGAAAATTTCTCTGCGTGTTTTGTGTTAGAAGGCAAGAGAGTCAGCGAGTTAGTGTGAGTTAGATTGTATGAGGTTTTAAGACCATACGGTATTAAAACGGAAGCGGAAGTGTATTAAAGCCGGATATAGCACACAAAAAAGAAAGCAACAACATCTACACTTCTATGAACATATCTACACACTCTCCGACAAACGTACTGACTGAGTGCATATTTTTCGTTGTTAATGTATGAATAAGCAAAGCAACCAGCACACGCTCATTTCAACAGATTTTATTTGAATTTTATAGTATTTTCTGTACGACAGTGTAAAGCGATTTTTTTCTTGTTATTTTTTTGGTTGTATGTGTATCTGTTTAAGCATAAAAGTTAAATAAACATTGTTCAACAAAATAATAAAAAAAAAAAAATAAAAAATTGTTGAAACAAGTAAAACTTTAGATAAATTTCTGGGTTGAATGACTAAATAAATGCATTTGCGTATTAACTTTGTAAGGGAATATAAAAGCATAAATTGTTGCTGGCGTTGTTTTTGGAATAATAAAAGAGGTTTTGACTTTAAAATTAAATTTAACGCATATTTAAACTAAGCCCAAAACATTTGTTAAATGAAATTGAGTGTTAAATTTGTTTTGTTGTGGTGAAATATTATATTTTATAGGGTTGTTGAGATTTTAAGAATGATTTTGCCTAATACTGTTCATACCCTAGGCGTTTCCCTTGATGTTTTCAATGTCCAAAAATTAAGTCATTCGCTTAATAAGAATGACGTTTTGGTTTGATTAAACTATTTCCGTCTATATATACCTTTTAATAAAATGTTGGATGAAATTTGACACCAAGTCCGTCCAATATTGAAAAAGTTTAGAAACGTTCAATGATTTCACAATTGTGCTATAAGAAAGTTCTATTGCGCTCATAAAATTCAAAATTTATCAAAAATTCATTATGTTGAAATCAATCAAAAGTGTTTAGCAAGACTTAGTTAAGCGGCATTGAACGACCTCAGAGTTATCCGTCTTCTAAAAACCAAATGCTGAAAATTTTAAATTGCACATTTTATATGAAGTTTCGTAGCAATATTTTCCAAAAAGTGTTAAAAAGAAAATCCAATTTAAAATAGTTTTTGTATTTTATTTACCCATTATAATTTTCTACCAAACAAATCATAAAATTTCATGCATATCTTACATCACAAATTTAACACCCAGAGAAATAAGAAACATTAACGAAAGTCTAGTAATGTTGACATTTTTTATTTCATTATGGAAAATATTAATTTAAAGTTGAAAATGATTGATTTATCGTTTTTCGATATAATTTTATATTGTAATGAAAATTATTGAATTAATATGACGCGTTCTTATTTTAAAGTTGCAGCTTCTCCCTGAGTGTACATTTAAAAACTTTTATTTAACGAAATTTTAAAATATTGAAAACAGTGATTTCTTTTTAAATAAACGCTAAATGTGGATTAAAAATTCGAATTTAAACTTATGTACCTATTATGAGTTAGTGTGGGGACCAATTTGAATTTGACAGATTTCGAGGAAATTTAATTTATGGTCAAAAATTTTTTAAAATTATATATTAAAAATACTTTTTGTAGACTATTTTCCAATATTAAATTTCAGATTGTTTCCTTGGATTACTAATTTATGATTTTGTAATTAAATTTCAATGAAATTATTTACCCATTTCTGACTGGGATCAAAATTGTAAAAACCAGCAATGGTAGACACTAAAAATTATTAAAAATATAAAATAGATGAGATGTTTGTTGAGAAAAATTTCTGTATTTTATTAATCATAATTATTAACTGGACTTCATCAACCCATGATAACCTAAAGTCAAAAACTAAGTTTTTAAATAGTGTTAAACTACAAAACTAACAACCAAATTTAATTTTTGAACAAATTTGTTCAATAAGTATTTACTAGAGTATTCAATCGATTAACCGTTAATCGGTTAACCGATTAATTTTGGTCGGTTAACTGTTCGAATAATTTAAAATTGCCTACTTTCAAATAACAAATAATCCGATTAATTTGTGTCGATTAATCGATTAACCGATTTTTTTTTTTTTGCACTTTAACATATTTTTTTAAATTTATTTTTCCGTTTTAATTCAACTACAAAAGTCAACGTAAAATTAAATATTTTTTCGAACATCCAAGAAACATGTTCTGTGAGTATAACAGCTGACATATTTAATTTACATGTATATCTCGGAGGACGACGTGATAATAGTCGAAACTGGAGACATTACTGAAACGAGTCTTTTATCAGAAATTAACGGAACTATTAAAAGTATTCAAAATCTAAAAAGATACAATGGAGGATTTTATATGCTTAGAAAAAACTAAAAAAAAACTGAGATATTGGATATTCTTGGATATTCATGCCATACTTTCGATTTCTCCAACATTTTACAATTACTTAAATAAGTACACAAAACTCGTGGATTTATTTTCAATTTAAAATTAAATTATAATTTATTCGGTTAATCGAATAATTTAAAATTAAACCATAATTAACCGATTAAGAAATACATACTCGTATTAACAACAAGTAAGAGAGCTATATTCGGCTGTACCAAATAAAATTTAAAAAAAAAAAAATTTTTAATTTTTTTTTTCGAAATTGTTTTTTTAAAAGTTTTTTCCATTGCAATGGACTTTGTCTATATTTATGACTTAGTAATCGAGGTATAGATCAAAAATAGGCCAAAAATAGAGGCTGTCTCGGATTTTTGCTCATATCTCCGTTATTTATGGACGGATTTTGCTGATTTTAAATAGGAAACTTCTCGAAAGCATGTCTGACATGAAGATTTGAATCCCGAAGATATCTGGGGTCTTCAGAAAATTGATTTCAACAGACAGACAGACGGACATGCCTAAATCGTCTCCCCTATCTATAAGGATCCAGAATATATATACATTATAGGGTCGGATAATTATATTGTGGAAATTCTCACGAAGGCGAAGGGTATAATTAAGCTTTTAATTTGTTTCTTATTCAAATGTATTACAAATTGCTTTTGAAATATTGTGTATTTTCTAAAATAAAATATTTCAAATTTAATCAGTCAAAAGTAGAATGAATTTTATAATGAATTAATTCAGAATTTCTTAAATCAGCTCATAAACAAGTACTCATATATCAGTTTATATGTCACCCATTACTAACTAGTCTACTTCTAAGTAATTGAACATTGAAAAGTACGTTCTTCAGCAATTGCCAGTTATTTCCAATAAATATTGTTATTATTCCCAACAAATTTAAATGAATTGCCCTTTAATATATAATATATCTACAATATCTACTCTCTTTCACCCTCATGTATATTTACAAATAATTGAAAATATATTACATCATACTTTTAGGCTATTTTCAATACATTATATTATAAAGCCTACATTAAGGATTATATTTCATACGAACATTATTTCTCATTTCTTAAACTCCTCCGTTAAAATCAATAAATCACAAATACATTCAATCGTACAAAAAAGTATAACAAACAAAAAACACAAAACGGCAACAACACTAATAAAGTTTTTATGTTTTTTTTTTTTCCTTCTACTTTTGTTGTTTTTTTATTGCCTGGTAGTATTTTATGTCATAAAAACAATGTTGTTTAGTGTTTTTACATTAGATCCCCTGGGGCAATTTTTCGCATTTTTATTGGTGAGTGTGTTTCAGTGTGTTGGGTCTCGTACAAGTTATGTTATGGTCATGTAAGCAATTCCTTTACCCCTTACCTTCTCTTCAATGCTTGGAATTCCTACAAAATGATAAACCAATACCAATCTCTAAACATATACAGCAACATATGAGAGATAAAGTTGTACTCTGGCAAACAAAATATAGAAGAATGAAAAAACAATATCCTTTAAAAGCCACACGCTATAAAATATTCTAAGAGTTGGATTGGCAATACAAAAAAAAAAAAAATATATATATATATAGAAAACAAAAGTAAAGTAAACAAAAGATACTAATAATGTGTATTCAATATATATATTTCCCTTATGTTTATCCTTGTTATGCTACGTTTTATTTTTATTTTATGTTGTCTACCTTTTGGCAATTTTATGATGATGATGTTGCAATTTAAGCAAAAATGCTATAAGACATATAGTACTTACTTACTTACTTTCCGAACAAAATTTTATAGTTTAAAAATATTACAGTAAAGTCGAATATTCATTACTCTGTGCAGTAAGTGTACGTGCCTTTTATTACATAAATATATACATTTTTAGAAATCTATAGAAAATATATTAATAACTATAATTTTCGATAGAAGGCAGCCCTATAAATATAATTGTCTATGAAAACTTGATCGAGAACAATAAATTTTCAATGAAAAATACCCGATAACTAAAAATTTATATTAAAAATGTATGGATATCTGTAATTTTTACGAAAATTTAATGATAATTATAAATTTTTAAATAAAACTAGCGGACCTGGCGAACTTCGCCTCTCCCCAATTTTAAGCCTTCAGACAAAGTTTAGAGTAATACTCTATTTTAGATTTTTTAAATTTTCGACTTTTCCGGAGGGATTTTCCAAAATTTTCTTCCGTAATAACCTTCTCCTCGAAAATACGAACAACTGAAAAATTTTACAGAAATCGGAATTACTATACATTTTTTACACCATTTATGATTGATCCATTACTGTAAATCAGCGAAAGGCATTGAGCTCTCAAATGAGCTCTCTTGTTTTTGTTTTCACATGTACGCAAGCACATACATTGTATAAAAACAATCAAAACCAGTCAATCTCGCATGAGCATTGATAGAAGCAGGTTGTTTTACGCTTTTCGCTTTTTATACTTGTTTATTTCAGTTATTGTTTTTGTTTTTTTCTCAACTTTTTACTCAACTCATACAACTACAATATCTAAAAACTGTAGTGGTGTGAGTCTGCCTTTCGCTGCTGTAAATTCTTAAATAAAATTGATCGATAGCTGTACATTTTTATACAAAATTAATCGATAAATATAATTATCAATAGAAAGTGTATCGATAATTATAAATTTCCATAGAAAATTTATCGATAACTTTTAATTTTTTTATATACTTCTATACACTTTTAGATAACTTTTTATTTTTGTGGAAAACTTAACGATATTTTTATAGAAAATATATCGATAACTAAAAAAATTTATCGATAACTATAAATTATCAGAGTAAATGTTTAAATACAAATAAATGTTTAAAGAAAATTTATCGATAACTATACATTTTAAAAGAAACATTTGTCGATAACTTTAAATTTCTAAAGAAAATTCGATAACCATCAATTTTTAAAGAAAATATATCGATAACTATAAATTTCTACAGAACATTTATCGAAAACTATAAATTTTTAATGAAAATGAATCGATAACTATAAATGTTTAAAGAAGTTTCTATACAAGTTTTGACGACAACTATAAATTTTCAAAGAACATATATCGATAACTATAAATTAATATTCAAAATTTACCGATAACTTATAGAAAATTTCTCGATAACAATTTATTTTAATTTCATTAGTTATAATTTTCAATAGAAATTTAATCGTTAACTGTAAATATGTGAAAAAACTGTGAGCAAAATCAGAGTATCACAAGATAGGGTTCAAGGCGAATTTAACAAGGTGACAGCAGTGGCGAATTCAAGTCAATACTGGCAACTTGATAAAATTTGTATGTATGGAGTGTGACACAATCAGCTGTGCTCCCAAAGACACCTTATTAAATACACCTTAGCTGGGTTAATCTACTGTAACATACTGTTTTGCTTTACGGAAAGGAAAAGCTAATCGATTTTGTTCTGGTCTAACTCGGCCTTTATTATGATCGCATTATGATCTTTAGCATACAACACTATAGTTAGCGGATGTGGTTTCAATTGTAATCTTGCTATTAGCTGAGTGTTGCAAAATGTTTCTAATCCCACACACATTATATGCCTGATTTATTAAAAAAGGAAAATATATTACACCATTAAAGGTTAATATCAGCAATTGAATGCTAACATTTTTAAATCCAAAATAAATGAAAAAAAAAAATCAACAAACCTACACAACGGGATTATTTATGGGCCATTTTCAATCCACACATCTACTTATAATATTGATGATTGTTTTTCTAAAAAAGGGTCTACAAATTCCATTCTATGCATTCTATTCTAAAAAAAAAAAAAACAATTTGATATAATTCCTAAAAATAAACACAAAAACAAAGGTTTGCAGCAAATGGTCACTTGTATACATTTTTATAATACTCTAAGGATTAAATTTTCCAACCCAAAAATAAAACAAATTGCATCTGGTTTTTTTCAACTTTTATTTTTATACTTCTTTTTTACTTAAATGCCAGTAAATTGAATTTAAATTGTTCGATATTTATATTGAAATTGTTTACTTTTGCTTATGTGTGTGTGTGTGTATTGGTTAAATACTGGCATTTACTGGCTGCATACTTTAAGGAGTTGAGAGAATTGTTTTTCATTTTTTTCAATTTACTTGGTATTTTTTTTTTATTTTTTTACGATTTTTAAGAAACCACAATTTATTTTAATTTGTCTGTTTGTTAACTTATTCGTTATTTGCAATGTTTACTTTTATATGGTTTTTTCTCTGAATGCTTTTACAAACGGATAATGTGTATGTTTTGTCTGGCAGCTTAATAGATTTTTATTGAAATAAAATCTACATCAAATAAAGACATTTCAAAAAAAAAATAAACAAAATTGAAAAGAAAATTGATGGTTTAATGTCAAGAACATAAATAATTTGTTTGTTTCTTTTAAATGAAAGTCTCAATAAATTAAAAATTGGTTTGAATTTAGTACTTAGTACACATTTTTGCACTTAAAATATGCCTTACATACTTTAAGTAATGTTTTAATTTAGTTACTAAAAATGTTATTTATTTCTACATAAAAGGTAAAATCCTTGAAATGTCCTTAAACATAAAAATGATAAAAAAAAAATTATTTACTGAAGGCATTAAATTAATTTTTTATATTTTCCAAACCTCTATAAAAGTTTTAAATCTTTGAAAACATTCTAAAATATTAAAAACCTGCCGGCTCCTATAAAATGTTACCTTTCATGTTGTAAAATGTTACTTATTTTTATTACTCATTTATTTTTATGTTTCCCACACATAAATACACTATGGAGTTTGAGTATGTTTTCAGTGAATTCGTTTTCTTTAATCACCTTCAAGAAACATTTTCACCTTTCACCTAACGGCTGGCGACAGTAACCCGCCATGTGCATGTGTGTCCAAAGAAGTCTAGACGTCATTTATACTTTTAGCAGAAAACGAACACACAAAAAAAGGCTCCCAATACATCATTACAGCCATATGTTTTAAAGTGTAATAATCCTTAAGGGTAACATACTATTAGTTACTAATAGGCTTAGATTTTTGTTGCCATTTTTTGTTGGTAGCAAAAATGAAAACTATGCAAATGGGTAAATTACATGTCAAATAATTAGACATAGTGAAAAAATTTAATTTTAGGTAACATGTAGTTTTATGAATTGTGAAGCATGTTTGCTGGAAAAATAAACTAAGACGTATAGTTGTTACCACGCTGCACAGTGGGAATTCATTAAATTTTTTATTTATAAAAAAGAGCTCTATTTACTCCATTCATTCCAGCCTGTTTATCTGCTATGTTAATGTTCACATTATTTACGTGTAAAAAGCGGATAGTATTTGGCTGCTGTGTGCATATCTGGCGTTTTATAAGAACTAGAGATCATAAATAACACATCTACAAATCCATGTATTCGAAATGTCCACCTAGTTTTAGTTATAAACAATTTAAAATGCTATATTCGGCATTTTGTACCGAAATATAAATATTCTCCTTTTGAACTAAAAATATGCTATTCTTTAAAATGATGTCCACTCGTTTCCATTCAAATCTATGCAAAATTTAGATGTCTTAAGTCAACGAAAATTTAATGTAAATCAATTATGGGGACTACCATTTATTTTAATTTTTTGATATTTTCTTTAAGTAGCTTAAAGCAATTATGGCTCGCCCTTTAACTTTAGATATCTAAGGATGCAGAATGTATAACCCAAAAGTCACTTAAGATTTGAATTTGTCTCCATTTCTGGAGTAAAGTATTTGACTTCTGACAGTTTTGGATTAGTTAAAATATAATATTACACGAGAGTATTATGAGTTTTCAATGTTGAACAGTAAATATTAAATGATTGTTGGCCACAGTTTTTAGCAAAATCTTCCTAAGCGATGAGGCACATTTTCACCATGAGCGCTCATTTGGGGTTCAGATTACCCACATGCGACTGTTAAAAAATAAATTCATCCACAACGTGTCACTGATAAAAGCGTATATTAGCAGGTTTTGGACCATACTTCATCTTTGGACCAGACTCCAATTCGTGGTCTCGTTTTGAAGATCAACACAATAGGATTTCTTATTATGGGGTTATTAAGATCAAATAATAATCTAAAAAAGAAATAAAACTAAGTTTTCTATTTAATTTAGATTTTGTGTAAATTTTGACAGACCTTTTACACTAGAATTTTTCGAAGTTGACTAATATTTTGTTCCATAACTTTTTTCTTACTAAACCGTTTTTGCTGATTTTCAATAGCAAACTGCCTAGGACTGTGATAAGCGTTTCTGTGTAAATGTCTGTCTGTCAATCTATTCTGAAGAACCCAGATATCCTCGGGATGCAAATCTTCAATAATTCTGTCAGACATGCTTTCGAGAAGTTTTCTATTATACGGAGATATAAGCAAAAATCCGAGACAACCTCTATTTTTGGCCTATTTTTGATTCATATCTCGATTACCAAGTCATAAATATACTCAATATGGATATCTATTGATAGATATTTCAAAATCCATTGTAACGATGTATATAAGGCTAAGTTGAACATGCAATGGGTCAAAATCGAGAAAAATATTTTTTTAATCTGAATTTTTTTTCACAAAAAAAATTTTTTGTCATAAATTTTTTTCACTAATAAATTTAAAAAAAAAATTAATTAAAAAATTTTTTTTTTAAAAAATTGGAAAAACTTTTAAAATTTTAATTTTATTTTAAAGTATAAATTGGTGAAGGGTATATAAGATTCGGCACAGCCGAATATAGCTCTCTTACTTGTTATTTAAATTTATTCAATTAATCAACAATTATTGATCGAATAATTTTTCATTCTAAATTGGAAAATGGTATTCATTCGAATAAAAAATATATTTTTCTTCGATTATTCGAATAATTTTTATTCGAATGACAACACTACTTACTATGCATTGCTGTATATTAAGAATCAAGTTTATTGCTTCAGATTTCTACTTAATATACAAAACCTACATACATTAATATTATTTTAACTACCAATAGCTAAACATACAAAACTATTCAAATTTTTTTTTTCACATGCAAACATCCAAAACAAATAGTATGCGATTGTTAGTAAATATGACGAGTATCAGGATCATTCATTAAGCAAACATTTAGTTCTGAGATTCTTAATAAAGCAGTCAAGCGTTAATTTTGTTTAATGTCGTTTCTAAACATATAAAAACAAAACTAAACCTCTTTCACATCCTTGCTGAACATATAGAACCATATACTCTCATCATAATAATGAATAAAAGTACTTCTATCACACACATACACACAAATCCACATGCAATACAAACAGGATTTGTAAAAACAATGGCGTCCCATGTGCATCGTATGTAAACACTCTTCAAATCAATCAATACTTATTCCACGTATGATTTTCAACATCGATATGCAAACACATACGATTTGCACACAGAACTATACGTAATGCCCAGCGGTTCCGGCTAAGTGTATCGAACTAGTGAGTTTACCTATCATTGGGATCAACACTTTTTAGAGAATTAACTAGTCACATACTAGTGATGTAAGCATGTGCATGTCCTGCATGCGGATGTCAATTGACCTTACATAAATTACAAATACTAAACTCCACATTCCAAAGGACACTTAGTGACATTAGACTCTCCAATAGACTATAACAGCTGGATAAAATAACTATTTTCTAAAGTGAAGTACAAATAAGTTTACAATGACTACATTCTAGATTACTTAGTGCCACTAAAGTGACGATTGACCTCACGCTAGTCTAACTGCTTTACAAATTGCACATACTTGATTTTTATCAAGTATGTGCAATTTGTAAAGCCTAAAAAGGATTCATTGTGTTCTTAAAAAGTCAATGCAGAACTGCTGGGTTATGTTTACATTTTACATATTTGTGTCTACATAAGAGCTTTAAAAGGAATTGAAAATCACGTGCTTGGAAAAAATCACTATACGCTAAAAATTTATAATTGAAAAGACCCAGAGAGTAAAATAAAAAATAATAAAAAAATAGGAGTTCACCAAGAGGTGGCACTCATCAAATCATAACGACAAGCAGCACATATTCGTTTCAACATATTACAGCAGAACAGGGCGTATGTCATATATAAGAACAGTAGGTGGAAATTGATTTCATTTTTTGTTGTACTCATTCGTTTAAGGCTTTTGTGTTTTAACGCATTGAGGCAGGAACAAACTTTCAATTTTAGTTTTTTTTCTTTAATTTGATGTGTTTTTTTTTAGTAAGAAAACTCTGTCTGCATAAAAATTGAACTCCATGGCAAAAACCTTTTGACAGCATATTTGATTAAACTTTCGTTTTTGTTACACGATTTTTATTTTTTGTTTTTATTTTTTTTTCTTGCTTAAAAGTGTAAAATTAAATTTTCGTTTCTAGGCAAAGGACTACAAGTTCATACTTTTTTTTATCCATTAAATGCAATTTCATTTTTAGTATTTGCTCGCTTTGTTTTCTATAAAACAATAAAAATAAAAATATAACAAAATATTTGAGTTTATTAGCAGCACCGCGCTTTCCAAAACGATAAACTTCACATTGAAATTCAATTTTCAATTTGAATTTAATAGAGTTGGAAATCAAGTCAGCAATAAATTCAACATCACAAACGGCTACAAAAAATGGAGTAAAAGAAACAAAAACAACAAATCATAATATATATATCCATATACATATATAAAAAGAAGTGGCAGTCGAAAGCGCCCTTTTTTGTTATTGGTTTTATTTGTTCTAGGAAAAAGTGAGTTCTGAAAGAAAAATTTCAGATAATAAATTTTATAATCAAAATATTTAGATTGTTCATACAGTAATCATTATTATGAAAATTCTTTCATATTTCAGCAAAGAATGATAATAACTCGTCAAAAATGCAAGAAATGACAACTTATTTTCAGTTATACTAACTTTTAATTTTACTTGATTTTATGTGTCTTTTAAGTGAATTTTAAATAAGTGGTTTAGTAAGTGGTCCCCTTATTTTCCGTCTCTGTATTTCACACTTACTGCTGTAATTTAACATACATACTTTCTAGTATTCTTTTAACTAGTCCCAGCATATATAAGGTTTAGAATTTTTATTAAATTTTAAAAAGAAAAAATCTCTTGAAATCTTTATTATGGCTCGAAAAACAATATTTTACATTTAATTTTAAAAGGTAATTTCTTTCAAATCTATCGAAAATTCAGCGGTGTGATATCACACGATCTGGGCGGTAAGTTGATAGGTCGGGAACGCGAAATTAACTGATGGCCCTCGGAATTTCGATGTTCTGAATTAAAAATAACATATCAGTATGACACAAATCATGTTATCTTGGAGTTGTAATGTAATATAATGAGATCGTGGAGGATGCGTGGTAACAAACATCTGTTATCAGCCAAAAAAAAGTGGGTTTTTTGCTGCTGATTTGCCACTGAATTTCCTGACTTGTGTTCTCTATTGAAACATCTTTCTTCACAACAAGGAATAATATGGGTGGTAGTATTCGCCCCTAATGTACTACAACTTAAAACTGAAATGGGTCCAAATGTTTTTTTTTTAATGTAGCTCCCACCTTTCAGTTATTTTAATAGGTCTCCTTTGAGTGGAAATTTTACATGTGTTTTGTTTTTGTTACAATAACAAAATTATTCATAAAATTAAGCAACATAAGGACCTACGATTGGATCTAAAATTAAGCACCATAAAGGCCTCGATTGGAATTAAAATTTAACAACATAAAGACATTCGATTGGATCTAAAATTAAGCAACATAACGACCTACTATTAGAGTAAGGACTGAGATCGAAAAATTTTTAACATACATATATGTTAATAAAAATGAAACCACTATACTTACGGTTTTGAATCTTTTTGTTTGGAGGAATTGCCTCTATTGGTACAAATACCACATTATTGTTCTTGTACCACTCAAGACCTTTCTTACCATAGTGACAGATGCCAAATCAGGCCAAAAATAAGTGGACACATTAAGAAGTCTTATGAATGGAAACATCCTTTTTTGTAAACATTCCTTGATCTAAATTTCTGTATTTATAGAGCCCTTTGTATCAAATGTTTGGCTTTGATACAAAGGGAAATTTTTTCTGCTTTTGGGTCCTAAACTTTTCTTCAACATTCCCTAGATCATCTGCAATATAAAAAAAATTGACCCAGATTCTGCGAAAAATTTTCCATACATACATTTCGTCATCCATTATCCAGCAGGAATTATTTTTTGTATAAAATTTTACTTCAATTTCCGTGCCCTGTCTTTGGCCTCCAAATTTTAGCAGAGTTCCTGTCAGGAACTTTTAAACTTTCATTGGCTTTAACTTTTCATACCAAATAGTCCGAGTACTGACCTTACCGGGCTGCTTTCCTATCGGAGGTGTTGGGAGCTCTTTTGAAAATGCTTTCTATTTTTTTAGCTTAATAAACATCATGTGTACCATTCCTTCTACCTGAACCAGGTTTTCTATCAACGGACAAGTTCTCCCGGTACTGTTTAATAACATTGAAAACAGTTTGACGGCAGACCTTTGAATGCTTGGCCAACTTTTTGTAGGACCAAGTTGGGTTTTGTTGAAAATATTTAATAATTTTAGTACGTTCCTTTTTCTGGTCACTCATTTTAATCAGATTAACAACAAATGAACATAATTAACATTAAACATAATAACGGACATGTTTTACAAAGGTAACTTGATCAAAAAAAAATCAAATAATACTTGGGTTAAAATGTAAAACGTGTGTTAAGAATTTTACGATCTCACTCCTTAAAAATTTAAAAACATATAGATTGGAACTAAAATTAAGCAACATAAAAACCTACGATTATAGAAAAAATGTTTCAACATATTCGATGAAAATAATTAATATGTATGAGATAACATAATTCATAAGAAGTTTTGCTTAGTCAATTTCTAAAAGCTTTGACCCAATGAAACGCCTCCAGTGTTTAAATTTAAAATTTCACAAATAATATTCTGAAATCCTAATCCCTCCCCTTGTTACTGTGTCAAGTTTTGTTTGGAGAAATTCATGAACTCATAACATTTATAAACATATTCTTAAATTTACTGAAAATCCTCTCAAAACCAAAAAGACTTTACCTCCTACTCAATATTTACACATTTATAAACTTCGTTTCATAAATAACCGGGGTAGGTAAATCCCTACCTTCTCACTTTCCAACACACAAATATTCAATAAAATATTTTATGTGTTTGGAAGTGATGTTAAAGGTAAATAAGGATGAAAGAAGGAAAGTTAATGGTGACTGGGATTTGATAATGCACAATCACCCTTAAAATATACAAAAATACTTCACGCACATACCTATAACACAAGCTTTAAAACGTGTAGGCACTTAAATTTTTGATTTTTATTTTTATTTTATTATTTTGTTCAAGTACATACTTGACTGGCATTCAAATTCACTGTTTTCCTATACAGGCAATGAGAGAAGGTCAGAAAAGTTTTGTCGGTTAATAAACTCTATTGGTTTGGAGCTGCTTTTGTAGATTAATATTTGGAAATTTGCTAACAATTCAAGTGAATATATGTATGTACCTATATACTTATTCCAACAACCAAAATCACACAATCTTTATTTAGCCAAAGTTTCAAAAGTTCTTGCTTAAATAGATAGATTTTCAAGCACACGTACACAATTTTGATTTATGAAAATTGATGATTAGTTAGTGGCCAACAAATAAAATCAACATCCTTTATGCCGTAAAATCTTAAGAAAAGGATCAAAGTAAATTTTATTGAAAACTTTTGCCTTGAAGGTCTTAAAATGTTTTATTTACTAGACATGATTTTAAGTAAAAATATTTATGATTTTGAGGGTAAAATATTCATGTAGCTATTAATTATGTTTGGAGTAAATATATGTATATAGAGTATATTTCTTGAAAGTAACTCTTGCTTTTTAGAAATAGATACACAAACTTTTTAATAAAGAGCTATTTAGTTTATTTAAAGTTATTTGAAATTTAGTATGCTGTGCAATACATATTAGTAAAGTATACTTTAATTATTGTGTGGTTAACAAAATTAAAGCATAATTTAAGGTGTTTTAAATTAAAAAGGACAACGTTCGTTTTGTTTTTTTGTATTCCTGGCGAAGAGAAAGAATTATACTCGTAAAACAAACATTTTACTGTTACAAAATAAAACGTGTCAAAAGCAATTTATTTCTTTAGAATCAAACATAAACCGGAAACGGAAGTAAAGTGCACTCAACTTAACTGCACAAACACATTTGCTAGAAACTTTTGTTGAAACGAAATAACAATAACAACTACAAACAACAAACAACATGCAACAGCAACAAATGCGAAAATAAGTGTTTGCGGTGCGGATAAAAACCAGAATAGAAACATGAAAATAAATACACAAGTCATTAGCACCAAGGACTTGGGCAGACAAATACAAAATACACGAAACACAAAACAGGATGAATAAAGGACTCACACGGAGAAACAGATAAAATGCAAGAATAAGCGAAAGACTGAAAAAAATGTTATGCGTCACAGAAGGATTTAAATACATGCCAACATATTAAGAGGAAAAAAATTGTGCGATATAATTTTCAAAACAATAAACCAGAAAATTACAGAATCGCGTGTTATTTTTAGAAGAATTACAAAAAAACCCAAACTACTCAGTGTTTGTTGAAACAATAAAATTAATCCTTTTTTAAAGCAAATGAAGTAGAAAGATGTTAAAATGTTTGGATTTTTACTCAGAATTTTATTAAAGCTACCCAAAAGTTGAAAAAATTTTACACCAAAACTTGTAATTTCTAAATACATTTCATTACACTGTGCATTACTATAAAGGGAGCATTAATTATTTTTTAATAACACTGGTTTTTTTAAACCAGCAACTCGAAATAACTTAAGAGCATTAATTCGATTTTAAATCTTTAAATCTTAAATAGTAACAAATTAACAAATATCGCTTATTTACTGCAACGTTGTCATAACTCAAAAAATTTAATTTTTTAGGAGATGAATTTTTAGTTTATTTATACCCTACACCACCATAGTGGGGAGGGTATAATGGATTTGTGCAGATGTTTGTAACGCCCAAAAATATTAGTCTAACACCCACCTTAAAGTATACCGATCGACTCAGAATCACTTTCTGAGTCGATTAAACGATGTCCGTCCGTCCGTCCGTCCGTCCGTCCGTCTGGCTGGCTGGTTGGCTGTCCATGTAAACCTTGTGCGCAGAGTACAGGTCGCATTTTTGAAGATATTTCGAAAAAATTTGGTCCATATCATATTTTCTGCCCAAGGACGAACCCTATTGAAACTGGCTGAAATCGGTTCATTATTTCACCTAGCCCCCATACAAATGTCCTACCAAAATTGGACTTTAGAGGTCATAAATGTTTAATTTATATATGTATCTACACAAGTTTTTCTCTAAATAACTTTTATATATACAGAATTCACCAAATTTTATGATGATCGGTCCATAATTAGTCATAGCTCCCATATAAGGCCTGCTTCCGATAATCACTTTAACGATCATAAATCTCCTAAAAATGTTGGTATACACATAAAATGCAACATAAATAAGTTTCATATAGACATTAATCACACTACCTAATTTCATGGTGATCGGTCCATAATTGGTCATAGCTCCCATATAAGGCCCACATCCAAAAATCGCTCACGAATATAAATTATTGAAATTTTGAAAGAAAATTATTTTTGCTCATTTCTTAGTGTAGGGTATTATATGGTCGGGCTTGACCGACCATACTTTCTTACTTGTTTTTTAATGAAAATAACAAACACATAACAAAATATTTCACTTTTCTAGATAACTTAACGATGTTTTAAAACAATAGGTTATAAAATTAGGACAAAATGTTTCTATGGTGTTCCTGCGTGTAATTTTCGAATTATAACGTTGTTGCGCAAATGAACGATATGTAAAATATATAGTCAAATAACTACATATGTATTTTCTAACACATTACCATAATATGCCTTAAGCTAATATTCAGCTTATTTTATTTATTTAACTTAAGGGTGAACATTTTTCATTTATTACTTTATTTTTTGTTTTTTGTAACCAAAGATTGTAGCGATTGTTTAAATGTAGATATACATATATATATAAATTTGCAAAACAAAAGCTTTTCACTTATTTGTTTTATTTTCGCCACACAGTTTTTTTCATTTTAATTAAGCTTTATACACAAAGCAATTGCTAATTGAAATGTATAGAAAAAAAAACCTCAAAGGTATTGAAAATATATAACAAATAAACCACCACACAAAAAATAAAAAATAAACACAAATCCATGGAGGGGAATAATAAAATACAACAACAGTAACAAAAAAAACAACAGTCAACACTTGAAAATATTTTGAACAACATATTTTCTAACACCAAGGTATGCTTTGATTTATGTGAAAATTTGTTAGCCGTAAAGTATGTTTAGGGAAAAAAATACTACTTAGTAAATAAAACAAAAGTAATTATTTGCAAAAAAAAAAATATTTGGCATTTGAGCTATGAAAAACATGAAAAGCATTTTGTAAATCGAAAACAACGAGAATAATAGTTTTGGCTAAACTTTGGAGTTATTGTAAATATTAAAATTTAATATACAGTGCACTCGCGGTAACGTGAACTAATTAAAACCAAGTGAGTTCGTGTTAGTGAAATTGTTCACGTTAGCGATTGTCGAATTTCATCGAAAAGATATAAAATTTTACAATATAAACCTGTGTTTTACACGCTCGAACGTGAAATTCCTTTATTATTATTTTCTTTGTTAAAATATAAAACAAAAATTATTGATTCAAATGCATTACAAAACAAGATCACGAGAAAATATACATTGAAATAAAATTACTCATACGTTGCTTTACAAAAAATATTAATTTAGAGGATATAAACACATTTTTAATATAAGGGGATTCCCTAAACTTTAAAAATCGAATTTAATGTATGTATTTCAGTGTTGTCTACGTGCTTGGAAAACAAATACTGTGAAAAAAACTGTTCACGTTATAGAGCTTTCTGAGTTTGTTCACGTTACAGAGTACTTAATGTAAACAAAAGCTTGCTCACGTTAGGCGGTGTTCACGTTAGACGGTGTTCACGTTACCGCGAGTGCACTGTATACCTATATGCAATCAAATATTCAAGAAAATTTGTGAACAGCTTCATATTTTAGAAGATACATAGATATTACCACTTTTGGGGTCAACATAAGTGGAGCATTAAGCCTAGTACTTTGTTCATATTTGCGAAAAATTATGGTTTTTTCATGCGAAAAATTGTATATGTAACCAATGATCAGCTGTTGGTTTTAATTTCGTGCGAATGAAGTGCTGCTTATGTTATTTTGTATGGAAAAATAAGGTTGCCAGATGTATTTCACATGTTTTCCACAATAAGAACAGTGTACTGCTTTTGCGAAATTATTTCGCATATATTTCATTCCAAATATTTTATATATAGTTTGACAGCATTTCGCACGAAATTTTGAACAGAGTACTAAGCTATATACGAGAGAACAACTTGGTTTCATAGTTGAACAATATTTCATACGTAATGGGAGTTTGCCGTCCACAATTTTAGGCTTCATTGAATTGTATTTCTTAGAAAATTAGGCTGATCAGTTACTGTACTCATATTTGCCCGTGTATCAATGGAGGATAAGTTCAACAAAAGGGTGCGTATATGCTGATTTGAAATCAATGTTTACGATTTCATTAAAAACTATTATTTTATTTATTTTATTCAAATGTTTACACCCTTCACCATTAAGGCAGCCCCGATAGACTAGACAAATGCTTCGCAGTTTGTGTGTTTTTTTTTAATTAAAAAAAATGTATATATGTTTGTCAATCTAATTGAAATTTCAACATTTTTCATTTGCGACGCCATAAACTATATATATTCTGTATCGTTATAGATACCGGAGCCGATATACCCATGTCCGTGCGTCGACATCACCTTTTCGATGCTCCCAAACTTACAAAAATGATTAACCAATATATCGGGTATAGGCCCGGTTCGGTTGCCATTTAAAATCGGAAAAACTGACCCACAAATGACTAAGATAGAAGCTAAAATCCACGACTATCTTGATTATTTAACTTATTTTTTTGTCTATCTATATGTGGATTACTCATTCATTTAGACATAGACAATATAGATATCAAAATAAAGGCATTTCCAACAAAATTTGCACCAAAAATGGGTAAAAATATTTTTAATCCACATTTGTATACCCTTCACCTTGAGTGGCAAGGGTATATATAAGTTTGTAATTTCTACATTTTTCATTTGCGACTCCACAAAGTAGATATATTCTGGATCGTTATAGATAGCGAAGTCGATATAGCCATGTTCGTCTGTCCGTCTGTATGTTGAAATCAACTTTCCGTACCCCCCAAATAACTTACAAACATAATTGATACATCAATATATCGGAAATTCTTCCGGCTCGGTTGGTATTTAGAATCGAAAAAATCGGCACACAAATGGCTGAGGTATAAGGAAAAAACCGGGACAAACTCAATTTTTGGCCTATTTTTGATCTATATCTGGATTACTAAGTCATTAATATAGACAATATGGATATCTAATGAAAGATATTTCAAAGCCCATTGCAACGATGTATAAAGGGCTATAGTAATTTGGACCTACAATGGGTCAAAATGAAAAAAAATATTTTTTAATCCGATTTTTTTTTTTACCAAAAAAGTTTTTTGTCATAAATTTTTTTCTCTAATAAATTTGAAATTTTTTTAAAAAAATTAGTAAAACAATTTTGAAAAAACAAAAAAAATTTTTGAATTTTTTTTACTAAAAATATTTAAAATTTGTATATTAAAGTATAATTTGGTGAAGGGTATATAATTTGTTCAATCTTTATCTTAAAATATACATTGGTGAAGGGTATATAAGATTCTTCAAGTACTCATAGTTGTTTTTTTATAAAGTATATTATAGACAACTTTATAAACATGGCTTTTATTTATATTTATGTATTTAGTCTATGCAAATATTTAATTTTCAAAATCCTCTTTATTTAAATACACATATTTTTTGCATTTTAATTTCCTGCTTAGCAAACAACAACAAAAAAAAAGTTATAAATAAAATCTAATATATAAAATTTACTGTCTGCAATTGTTAATCCCCAAGGGATTTCATTAGCGAAAATTTATAACAAATTGATTTTCAAATCTAAATAACAAAAATAAAACAACAATATAAAAGTTTAACTTTGGCAAACCCACAAATACCCACAAATCAAAAAAAAAAAAAAAAAAAAAAAGAAAATTAAATCACATGAAATGTATCATACACAATTTAAACTCTAAGGATTTACATATTAAATTACTTCAAAAATTTTGTGCAAAAAAAAAACAACACAGTTTTAATCTATGAAAATTGTATTTTTATTTTACACCACAAAATCCCTTATATAAATAAATATGCGAATAAATCGCAAAAAAAAAAAAAAACTATATATCGAAAACGAGTAGCAAAAAATAAAAGAATTAAAATATTTTACATAAATCAACTAAAAAGAGAAAATGTTTAATTAAATTGTCAAAGTAGATAGAAAATGTTTTTATGCTAAATAAAATATACGTACGATGATATTGAGCAACATTAATTTAAAATGTAAGAGATGATAATTAGAGAACATTTTGAATCCTTACAGAGAAATTATCTTAACTAACAATGTCGATAATTTGGTATTGTTTTCATATAGCAACAACAATTTAACTAAAGTGCACTTCGTCCATATGTTTAGATGGAATTAAAGTATGCAAATTAAAACAAAAATGATTTTCCTGTAAACTTTGCTTTTATGCACATAAGATTATTTCGCTGTTAGGACTAAATATTTTAAACTGTGGCCAAAGCAAAATAATCATAAATGTTTGCTTAGTATTTCCTGCTGAAATTTAAATAAAATTAAAAATGTAAAAATTTAACTTTAAAAAATTCGTTCAAAATTAGTATTGCTAAATTTTGAAAAGTACTTTTTAGAGTACTTTCGTAAAATATTAATAAATATGTTTGTACTCAGACTCCTATATTTAAATAACTATAGAAAACAAACATATTTTTTTATTTTTACAAAAAAAAAAAAAAGAACAACTACTATATGTTTTCTACAATATAAAAATATTGTTGAACAAATTAAATTTACAAATTTTATTCGTTTCTTTCCCTCTCTCCCTCTTTCCCACACAAACACACTCTCATCCAAAAACAAAATTTATGGAGTGTGAATAAATGCCAAGGGGAGTTCGACATAATTCTCGCCGTCTGGCTGGATGTTGTTAAAGTGTTAGAAAATTTATGTTAACTGATTTTACATTGTACAAATACACAGACAGTATGAGTACAAAATGTAATATTTTTTTCCATATTTTGTTTTATTAAGCATGTTAAAATTGAATTTATGTATGTTTTTTTTCTGTTTCATTTATTTTTCATCCATTGCTACATTTGTTTGTTTGTTTAATTGTTTTCAGCATAATTTCATTATTTTTCGAATTTTATTTTTTTTTTTTATATTTTATCATGTTTATATTTAAATACGCAATTTATAGGAGTTTTAATGAAATTACATTTTTAAATCAACAATAATTATAAATAAATTGAATTGTAGTCTGCAAAAGTAGACTTTATTGTGTTTTTTGTTTGTTTGTTTGCAATTGTAATTGCATTTTAATGAAAATGCGGATGTACTAATTAACTGTTTTGTTGATTTTATTTTATTGTGATTATTAAATTTTATTAACTGTACACTGGCAGAAAATGTTTAACATAGATTAAGGACTACTAATGAAGGGTTTCCCAAAATTCACGTAAGACTTATGTAGTGAAGTGTTTTCATTCTTGAACAATACTTCAAAAATAATGAACAAATATTGAGCAAAATCATCCTAAACAAAAAAATAGCATTTTCATCTTGTCGCATTTCGGGTTTAGAGAACACACACGTGATTTTCGAAAAACAAATGCATCCACAACGTGTCACTGTGTGATTCACATTTTTGGCTGGAAGCACCATTGGACCATATTTCTTTGAAAATGATGCTGGTGCTTGATTTCACGACAACAAAGTTCTTTCTGTATAATATGGATGATATTGATGTGGATAACATGTTGTTTCAACAATGCAGGCTGTGGAACTATTCAGTTACTTCTTGAGAAATTTCCTACTCTCTCGTTTCGCTGATCAGAATTGGTCCATCATATCGAGTGATTACACATCATTGGATTTCTTTTAATGATGCTACTTGACCTATGTAAACTAGCCCACAAACACCCGAGCATTAATAAGATGAATTCATCTCTGCATCAACGAAATTCATATGTCGACAAAAGAGTTAAAATCTTGCGACACCTTTTATACTGAAAAAACCAACAAATTATCGAACAATTTGGTAATTAAATGCTATTCAATGTGCTAGAAAATACCAAACTTCAATTAACAATTTTCTAGAAGTCTTGGAGAAGTTGATTTTTATAACCTATATAGCTGTCTGTTGATATCAATTTCATTGATATCTTTATAGATAGCGATGTTGATATAGTCATGTCCGTCTGTCTGTTGAAATCAACTTTCTGAAGCCCCTAAATAACTTGCAAACATGATTGAAACATCAATATATCATATACTTATAGTGCTGATTTAATCCGGAACATCGGCCTAGAAATGGATAGATATAAGCAAAAAACCACTGCTACCTCGATTTTTAACCTACATATATTTGGATTACAAGTCATTAATATAGACAATATGAATACCAAATGAAAGAAATTTCAAAGACCTTTCCAACGACGTTTATAACGTGATAGAAATTCGTACCGTCAATGGGTCAAAGTAGAATCCAAAATTTTTATTAAAAAAACAACTTTTTTCTACCCAAACATTTTTTTTACCAACAAATTTTTGCCAAAAAAAATAAAATGGTTTTCATTCATTGTGTTAAGTTATACTTTGGTGAAGGCTTCATCATACTATCACTATATCTTTTTCTAGAAATACTCGAATAATGAAAATATATTTTTAAAGATTACACCAGTCTCATACCTGTATATATTCAATACTTTAACATGCATCCTTAACAAATTTATACAGACCTTAAAATATATAATCAAGTTTAAATTTAGAAATGTTTTAAAAATAAGTGTAAAAAAAGACATGATTCATCAAAAATCAAACCACCGTATGATGTTAATGGATACGACAATAAAAAAAAAAAATATACAACATTCTAAAATAAGGACTTATTTAACAAACAATATACAAAATTAACATAAATTTGCATAAAAGCTAACAGCACCAACAATAACAACAATATTAGACTCTTATGGAAAATCCAAAAAATTAAACACAACAAAAATAATGAAAAAATCACGCAACATACAACAAACAATGAAATGAACACTGACAGAGGTGTATGAACGACAACATAAGAGAGAGAGAACAAAAAAATGTTAGTTGCATGTACAATAATTAACCCATGTCAGCAACAATGTGCTATACATGCGCTCAAGTATGTGTGTTTTAAAGGATCTGTTGTGTATTGAGGTCGTTATTATTGTTAATGTCGTGTAAGCATTTGCTAAATAAGCACAAAAATTCTTAATATTTGTAGAGGTTTTCATAAGTCTATAATATGTAGGAACAAAAACAGCAATTGAAAAAAAAAGTTGTACATATATGTAACAACAAATTGTGGTAGACCAACAACAAGACCAGCATTACAATGTGGTACTTCAACACACACATTTTATCACTCTCACTTAGACACGTAAGACTTTTACAGTTGGAAAAGCTTTTGGAAAATGTTTGATACGAGTTCACATAAAAAATAATATTGTACTTGTGTAACAATTCGGAGCGGGAAAACAAGCTAGGTCTTCACTTTGTAGGCCTTTTAAAAGACACATTCTAAAAGATGCGATACTCATTTCTATCTGCCTTTTTACAGAAGATGTTCTAGAAGGACTTTGATTCTCCTGCTAATAAATGTCACACACATTCAATATTGCATTGCAAAATAAGGTATAACAAACCTTAATTTAAAATTCAAACATGATTGGTTTTGCTATAATTCTTATGTATGTATATGTTATCTCTCTATACCGTTAGTTACATAAAACCTGAAGAAGATACAAAATTTCCTAAGGAAATGTGTCTTTTATAAATTATGTTCGCGTAAAGTAGTTTTTTTATATACATATAAAACTACATACATGATTCTTTAAAGACCATTCTTTAGATACTTCAGTCATTTTTCCTGTTCAAATTCAATGTTGAAAATGGGAAAAATTAAAAAAACTCTCACTGATTTTTTATTCATAATTGAGCTGTATGAATATTTTCCCTAATAACCCTCTTTAAAGGCTTGATTTAACACAGCGTTTTCTCTATACACGCTGAAAAAAAATATAGTTGTGCATGTTTACTATAACCATTTTAACATTTGTGAATGTTTAGTGTGGTAACTATAATATGGTTAATTTACGATTCACATGATTGTATCAACCATATATATGGTTACAGTAAACAAGTATATGTTTGTGACAACCGTTTTTATGACGAATAATTTTATCATACGATTATGATATCCATAAGATTATGATATCCATAAGCAAAGAGCAACATATTATAGTAAGTCCTCCATCATATAAATGGTTGTCGCAAACATATACGTGTTTACTGTAACCATTATATGGTTGATACAATCATGTGAATCATAAATTAACTATATTATTATTTCCACAATCATATAAATAGTTACTGTGACTATAATATTGTTAAAAAACTTATAAGAATGTTGAAATGGTTACAGTAAACATGCACAACTATATTTTTTTCCTGCGTGTAGACATTATATGAGGCATTATGCGGCAGGTCTCCTTACAGGCCTTCATCGGCAGCACTTCTAAGCTCTCAAACTGAAGCAATTATGCAATGAAACGCCGTGTAAAATTTTAACGATTTTTCAAATCCAGCTAGGTGTCCTGTATCTGCAAAAGAAGGCCTTTAGGAAGGCCTCTTTACTCCATATTTTTCCCGCTGGGTATGTATGTGTGTATAATAAATCCAATAGGTCAATACGTATGAACGCCTTTTGAATACAACAGAAATACTAAAGTTCATAAATAAAAATTGCAACTGTTCCATAATAAGTAATTGTGTTTTCATAAAATTGTTACTTTACTCATTTAGACAACAAAATGCACATATGTAGTGTATTGACAGTTGTGAGCACTAAAATAGCATGGTGTATAATGTGCAAAAAGACTTAATTTGCAAAAATAAAGACGAAAAAACAAAAGTGTTATACTCCGATATTGAACCCACTTCATTATTAAAATTGTTTTTTTTTTTTTTTTGTATTATTTATTTATAATAATAAGGTGTGTTTCAAAATTAACGAAAGATTTGAAGAACATAGAAAATACAATTTTTTATTCAGATTGTTTTTTTAAATCACGAAGTCCACAGGATACGGTTCTAAATGGCTTTGTCAGAATTTTCAACATCAACAATATGGCAGAATTTCGTTGATGCATCCTTTAAGGCGCAGGTGGTTTACCATTGACTGCAGATAAACCCCATTAAAATAAATCAATCTGGGGGACCACCGAAACGAAAGAGTACATGACCAGAAAATGTCTCATGCAGTAATGGAATTGTTTCAAGATCTGTTTGACATGTTGATAACACATGTCGTCCTTATCATCATATCATCCAATTTAAGCAAATAGAACTACATATGTTATCTTTGACCAATTGAGAACCAATAAGCATAATTTGGCAAATAAATCGACGATCAATAAGACATGGGAAATTTGTAGTTGGCTCTACATATAAAATTTCGTTATTGATAAGCAAGGCAAGGATTTTCATGCACTAAAAAATTAAAAATATGCGCTTATAATATGCACTATAAAGAGAGAAAATATGCACTAAAAATGACAAAAATATGCAATAAAAACAAGTTTTTTATTTGAAATATATTTATTAATTAAAGACAGATATAAATTTCAGGTCACATTTTCAATATATATGTACATATAAAGGAACATAAAAGGTTTTAAATATATTTTTTCAAAGTAAAAATAAGAAAATTCATGTATGTATGTAAATTATACAATATTTATATTAAAAAAAATCAGTCAGTTATTTATTTTCTTGTTACAAAATTACTTAATTTAGATTTCTATTTGTATAAACAAATAAATTTTTTTTTAAATTTCCAAAAATAAAACTTTGTCTGTTCGAATGAAAACAGCTTTAATACATTGAAAATGTACGCTCAACGTCAACAGAAGTTAAAGGTGCATATTTAAATGAAGCCAGTTCAATTGGAGAATATTCATTTTCAATTTGATTTTCTTCATTAAAATCTAATTGTCAAACATTTTTTTATTATATGAAATCCAGTATTATTCTGTAAAATATTTCTTAGTTTTGTTTTAATTTGATAAGAAATTTCTCCGTTTACATTATTAATTTTATTGGCAGCAACATCAATTAATTTTACTTGTGCATTCAGCGAATTGAATCCCTGTAGTTTAGTAACATTTTCAGAAATAAAGATGTAATTTGAGCACAGAAATGCTAATTGGCTTTAATATTATGTGTCACAAAGAGAACAAAGTCAAAAAGTCGATATAAAAAATTTTTCGAAATATCGACAATTTCAAAAAGCTAAAAAATCGATTCATAAATTGAAAAGTTAAGAAGTTGACTTTTTCTTTCAACAATATAATTCTAGTGTCAATATATTTACTATTTTTACAACACCAAATAGAGTTGCCAAATATATGTATGTACAGTGTACACTGATATAAAAATATGTCCAAAAGAAAATTAAATATGCAATAAAATGGAAAAATATGCTAAATGTATGCATTTAAAAGAAAAATATGCAAAATATGCATTTATAACAAAATATGCAAAAATATGCAACAACAAATCGATGCCATTTTGTTGCAAATTCTTCGATTCGGAAAGATAAATTGTCAAAAGTGATTTTGAGTTACTGACTACAAACATGCATTTGCATAGAAATCCTTGCCCTGTTGATAAGTATATAAAAAGATCTAAAATTCTGATCCTAACTGCACCTGCATGTTAATCAAAACAGTCATAATGTACAAAAAAAAAAATGCAATGTTTGCAACATACTTCAAGTAAAATTGTCGTGGTGTTTCATTATTTTTTGGTAACAATCATATAATAACTGCTGATTACCGGAGGCAATTTATGTTTAAATTGACCAAAACATATTTAGACACCCTCTATGAGCAGTTTTGTGGTTTTCATATACATAATATAGAAAAGAAAAAATAAAAAAAATCACACAGAACAATATAAGGAAGGTGTGTTTAACTCATAAACTACAATATACATAGTGTTTATAAATAAAATATAAAAGTAAAGTCACATAACACAATAGAAAATTTCCCTCTACTACTCCCTCTTTTTTTATAATGTTTTAATAATAAATAATATGTGGCAATATTGGCACGTTTGTTGTTCAATTTAGTTCAGTTCCCTTATTTTGCTGATTTAGCTATAGTAAGTCCCAAACAATACCTACTGGTACGAGTTTATACGTGCCACACACATGTACGTAGATAGTATGTAGGACCCTTTTTTCCTTTGTATGAATGTATTTCAGTGGCAATTATTATTATTAAAAGGTGCCAAACTGCTTTTGTTGTGGCTTTTTCTCTTTCCCTGTTGTTTATTTAGTTTTATTTTGTTTTTGCTTTTTTGAAATAAGTTTATGTAGTTGTTACTTTTGTGGTTAATAAATAACTTTATATTTATTATAGTTTATGTATTTGTACGTGTTTTTATTTATTTCACTTAATTCTTTTTCTTTTTTTGGTGTTTTTGTTTATGGCCTTGTTGTAGTATTGTCATTTAGTGATTAATGGCTTGTTGATGTTTAAAATGTCTGATGGCGTTATATTTTCTACACACACTCTTAACTGGATTTGTTCGGAAATGTGTTTAATAACGGTAAGGGGCACGATATATAGTGGTATTTAACAGTTAACTGGTAAATAAAATATTTAGTATTTTTGGAAAGTATTTTACGGCATAAAAGTATAACGCTATCGCATGATTGAATGCTATATAGTTGACATTGTATCTTTGATTTTGTTATTTTTCGTTACTCACATTGTCTAAGCAGCCATTTTTGCTCTATTTTCATGAATTTTGAAAAATGTTCAATAAATTATTGTAATAAATTTAAATATATTTTACAACAAATAAAGCAATTTTGCATAAAAAGAAACCGGGTTTTCAGGCCAAAACAGAAACGAACCTAAATACGGCCTAATCCGAAATAAACCAAAACTTTTCAAATGTACTATTAATTTCCGAAAAAAAATATTTTATACTTAAAGCATAAATGGTTCTCACAAATATATACATGTTTACTGTAACCATATATATGGTTGATACAATCATGTGAATCGTAAATTAACCATATTATTGTTAACACAATCATATATATATATAGTTACTGTGACTATAATATTGTTAAAAATTTTAAAATTCTTACATTAACCATGCACAAATGTTGAAATGGTTACAGTAACAATGTTCAACTATATTTTTTTTTCTGCGTGTATTGTCCACTCCATTAACCTTGTTTTTTCATCTTGAACTTAATATTTTCCACTGAAATTTTCTTCTTTAGGCTCTGTTTTTCTTTTATAAAAGTTTCGATTTCGGTATTTGATAACATTTTAACCGAATATTGTAATTAGTCCGATTTTTGGCTCAAAATGTATCGATTCCGCTTTGTATAAGATCCAGAATATATTTCAGAATTGCTATATTCGATATAGTCGAATCGTCCTTTTTTAACTCCCGGGAATCGATATTTCGGGAAAAATGCAATTTGAATTAAAAAAATTAACCTTAAACACTTAAAGATTGTCAATTAAATGAACTTCGAGTAATAGCTCTTACAGAAATTCTATCACAAGCGTCAAGTTTGGCCAAGTTTTCACCTAAATCCTTTTTGTGGATGAATTCTTAAATAATTATTTAATTTGATTATTATTATCAGCATTAGATTTGACAATTGGTGTTTCTGGCGATAAATTATGTACGTTAGAAAGGTGTTTCAATAAGTCACTTGTTGAAGAACCTTTATAAGCAAGCAACTTCGGACGTAAACTGAATTGGGCATTCAATTTTGGGCTTTTTGTAAAATATTTCCACACGAAAGCTTGCTCCATTTCCTACGCGTTAATAGCAAACATCAATTAACTTAGAAATTAATCACTTTTTTATAATCAAAATTGTTTCTTGTTCTGTTAAAGTCAAATAAATGAGCACTTGCACTTTATAGTTTTAAGTTTATAATTTTTAATATTTGTAGGTACTTTCCCTATTTAGTTGTTTTTAATAAGCTGTTTGTTTGTTTTGTATTCATCTTAGTTGTATTATTTGAGTAAAAATGTATAGAGTTGAATGTTTTGGCTATTTTTAATTCCCGGGTTTCCCGACAAAAAAACCCCGGGAATCGGGAAGTGAAAAATTGTAAAAATTCCCGGGATAAAACCCTAGTTGTAGCACATAAATTTGAACAAATCTAACTTTTTGCAGATCTTGTTTTAGTATGTGACTTGTTATTTAAACATGTGTGTGCCTGATAGCTGCGGTTACATAGAGTCAGTTACCTTCTAGCTACCTACATATGTATATTCCAAAAATTATGGTTAAGGCCTACCACCTACACAACCAAGCATACTTTGTCACTTAGCGAGTAATGTTTGATTGTACCACAGTGTAATGAATTATTATAACATTTTGGCGACCATTTTTTATAATAAATTAAACAAATCTGGGAAAATATGGTATTTTCTCTATACAATCTTGGAAAATTATTGAGATTGATGAATATTATCTTCTTATAATTATTTAAAAGTGAAAAAGTTAAATCACTTACTAAAACACGAAATACACTAATTTTTTATATTAAATACATTGATATATATGTTCTCCACAGACTTCCCTTTACATCATTAAAACGGAAACACGAATTTTGAATTTCCTTTTACTCGAGTTTCAAAAATACCAAAAAAAAAACACACTGTACGTTTTACAAGAAATAATGATTTATTATTTACCACCAAACATTTCAAAGATGTTTTATGGACCATGATTTTTTTATACCACAATAATATTGACAAAATAAAATGCCAAACAGAGAAAAAAAGCACACACAAACACGATGTTTATGCTACCTGGCTATTAATCACATTTTTGCCAAATACAATAAAAAGCTGAAAGGACTGAGATCATTCAAAGTGAAACGCTATGTGGTATAAAGTTCAATAGGTGTCGTTTAGAAATTGTGATTCCTCTCTTGGACTTCAAGTATTGTATCGATCCAAATGAGGACTGGTATGTGGAATTTTATTCGAGAAGTTTATATTTGAAATGAATTAATACTAAAAACAATTCAACAACATTTGTAAACATAATTAAAACCTCATAAAAATGTAATTCATGTTTTACTAACCTCAGTCCTTACATATATAATATATATTTATATGTGTAGGCATATACATACATACAAAAAGTTTTATGTTTAAATGAACATACTCGTACAACATTTCAGATGTCTGTTAACGCCAGTGGTGGTATGTGTATTTTGAATGGGGTAAGAGTTCAATATGTATTTACAATGCAGTCGTGTGTAATGTACGAGTAAAAGGTAAAAGTTTGTTTGTTGTTTTGACTGAATACAAATACAAACATACAAACGAACAGTTTGCATTGAATATACATTCACACTCACTCACATTGGTATGTAGAAACCTAAGGATATGTTGATGTAAATTTACACGCAAAAAAATTATAATAACACTAAACCTACAGGTGTAATATTAAGCAAGCGTTTTATGTTAATCATACTCATCTCCGAATTTGACAGTAATTGTCAAAGTTTAACATAATTTAAACTCTTTCTTTAAGGGAATTAAATAAAAGTATAAAGATTCACAGGATATGCAAAATTGTATTTACATATTGTTGCCCTAAGTCAATAATATAATTATTTGATAAGTAAGAAACATATTGAATAAACTCTTTTATTTTTAAGTACTTTCATTTCATCTCTGGAATTCCCTTAATTTTTGCCTGTGTATACATGATATTTGAGTTTATCATCGTACGTTTTATGTGCAGTAAATTAATTCACGACTGCCTTTTCGCCTTTATACGTGCAAATAAAACATAAAATCGCAAAATTGTGAAAAGTTTCCATAAAAGCAATCAATTAAACTTTAGATCAATATAAAATCTACCAGCCACGACCACCTAAATGTAACAAAAAAAATCCATGAAAGATAGATGCAATATTGACAAAACGTGAACAAAAGGATGCAGTATCAAGTTTATTGTTATTTTTTACTTATCTATTTTTGGGGTTGGATGGAAAAGTAATTTTAAAGTTTTTTTTTTTTTTTTTATCGTAAATAATAACGTTTTTAAAATATAAATTTCGAGGAAATATATGTAATAATTTATGAAAGTTTTTATACATATTAAATATTTTGGAATACACGAACTTTGACAGTTGATAGCGGTCATATTGTTGAAGCTACATCTGTCGTATTGGCTGTCATTTATTCAGTTTGTGTTGCAAACTCACCATGAACGCATATAACGTTCAACAACACGTAAAAAGGATAAAATTGTTTTTTCGAAATCAGTGTTCTGTGAGGAAAACGTTTCATGCTCTTCTCCCATTTTACGGTCGCCATATTCGACCTTCTATGTCTGAATGAATGGGTACGCCAACAAACAAAATGGTGAATTTGCCACATGAGATTCGATAGAGTCCAATGCATACCGAAAAAGTCACTGTTTGTTGTAGATTTTGGACTGGCGGTGTGTCCATATTTCTTTGAGAACGACGTATGCCAGGTTATCACTGTCTACGATCTATAATTTTTAACTTCTTTTGGCCCGCTTTGGATGATATGGACACCAACGAATTGTGATTTTAACAGGACCGCGCTACATGCCACAAAACTCGTTTTACATTTCTTCACGAGCGATTTGATGGAATGGTCATCTCATGTGTAGGTAATGTGAACTGACTACCGAAATCATGTGATTTGACCTCCTTAGACTTTTTCTTGTAGTTTTTTTTTTTAAATCGAAGGTATATGCGAATAAAAATAATAAATTTAAGAAAATCGCCAATTTAACAAATAATCTAAAATTTTCAACAAAACTCTAATTTAAACAAGTAAGATGTCGAATCTTATATACCCTTCACCAAATTATACTTTAAAATAAAAATTTTAAATATTTTTAGGTAAACAAAAATTTTTTTTTTCAAATTGTTTATCAAAATTTAAAAAAAAAAAAAATTCAAAATTTAAAAAATAATTAAATTTTTTTTTTAATTTTTTTAAATTTACTAGTGAAAAAAAATTTACAAAATGACAAAAAAAAAATGTTTGGCAAAAAAAAAATCGGGTTAAGAAATATTTTTCCCGATTTTGACCCATTGTAAGTCCAAATTACTATAGCCTTATATAGATCGTTGCAATAGACTTTGAAATATCTATCATTAGATATCCATATTGTCTATATTAATGACTTAGTAATCCAGATATTGATCAAAAAATTCCCGATATATTAATGTATGAATCAAGTTTGTAAGTTATTTGGGGTCTTCAGGAAATTGATTTCAACAGACAGACGGACATGGCTTAATCGTCTCCGCTCTCTATAAGGATCGTAAATATACATACTTTATAGGGTCGGAAAATTATACTGTGGAAATTACAAATGGACAAACTTATATATACCCTTCTCACGAAGGTGAAGGGTATAAAAATACAGATTAATATTTTAACAAAAATAATGAATTTCACTACAAATTTTCAAATTTTTAAATTCAGAGAAAAACAACTTAAAATCAATAAAATCCATATTGAATCAATAAGAAACATTAACGAAAGTCTAGTAATGTTGAAAATTTTTATTTCAATATGGAACAATGTTAATTTAAAGTTGAAAATGATTGATTTATCGTATTTCAATATAATTTTTCTATATATAATAGATTATAATGAACATTATTGAATTAATATGACGAGTTCTTGTTTTAAAGTTGCAGTTTTTTCCTTAGTGCAATTTTAAAGGAAATGATTTTGCAGACATTTTTTACTAATAATACATAGCTTTCTAACATAATTAATCCTAATGATCTCTGTTCAAATTTAAACGGTGTTCATTTGAAAAGTCATGGCAAAAATTTATCTTTCTATGATAAGTTATACTTTTTCTGAAAGTTAGTATGAAGAAAATATTGAAATTTGTTGTGCATTAAAGCATTATTATTATTATTTTCTCAAAATTTAAATGTTAACACGAAAATAATTTGAAGTGATATTAGGCCATTTCTAATTTAAATATCCAACTCTATCCAAATCACTTTTGCAAATTTCATTGTTCCTGAGTGACATAAGGAATCCCGCAAAATGGAACCTTCATACAACATTACTACCAATTTTTATATAAAAAAACTACATAAATTGCATTTATATTTTATTGCATTATAACGTGCCGCCAATGACAACACCAAACGACAGCAGCTGACATATTATGAATTTCTTGTCAAAGGTGGGTCTTTTTGTAAATACCTTCTTAAACACGCGCTAGCGACAATGAACTTAACAACTCATACTACGCAAATTTACAAAAACTCAAAAAAAAAAAAACAAAAAAAAAAAAACATTCCATGCAAATAAAAATAATTTTACATTAAATAAATGTGAAAAGAACGTGAAAAAACATATAAATAAAAACGATTGTGATCAAAGGTAAAATTATGTATTTGCACTCTACAGTATGTTTGTATTTAAACAAACCTTATCAATTTAAAAAAATCTTTGTGTTGTAATTAAAATAAACATTTACATTTGTGCTTTACAACACACACTTTTTTTTCTTATGGTTGGTAATTTGTTTTTGCGCTCTAAAATTATTGAATAATATGAATAGTATGTACTTGTGCAAGCACCATGTGTATGAATGAATTGCACTCATTTTGGTATGAGTTACCTGTAATTATTTAAGCCTAAATAAACACTAATAAATATTTCTGTTTATTTATATAGTTTTCATACCTAGAAAAGATAATTTTGCAAAAAAAAAATAAAATATTTTTTATGTAAAAACATGATGACAAAATATTAGCTGGGTGTTTTAGTAACTACTTTGCAATCGTATAAAAATGCTACATTATTTCAATAACAAAGTAGAAATTCTTTATAATGAACAACAATGTTTGTAAATACTTAAAGACACTAAAATATGCGGAAAAGATTAAAAAATATTTTAGTTTGTTAAAAAAAAAAAGTTTTATTTTTTCAAGTTAATTTTTTTAAACTAATATTCAAAAGTTGATACTTAAAAAACCTAAACCCCAGGTTCAGCAACTATTTCTAGAACGCATTCTTAGTTCGTGAACTAGTTCTTTCACCACTGATTTTGATCTTAAACTGTCAAGCTTGTTTCTTCAATTATAGAATAATCATCAGCGCAAGTTTTTCAAGCACAAAGCTTGAAAAGTAAGCTTTTTGCTGATATCGAATAACATATGAGGCATTTCATGTCAAGTGAACCAACTTTTAAAATCGATGTCTTCTTGACATTTTGGACTAGCAGGTGTTTTTCTCATCCATGTAACTTATTACCTATTGTTCTTAGCAAAATGTGTCCCAAATAGTTTAGATAGCTATTTCTTTCGGAAAAAAATTTATGTTTGATATTTTTTTTCAGAAATCAACTATTACTATCCAATAGAACTAACCATGGTGCAAATTTCATCCCAATCGGAAGACATCGATTTCAAAAGTTGGTTCCTTATGAAAATTAATTCGCCAATCGAATTCTGTCGGTTCCACGTACGATCGCTCAATATTAATATTTCTTTCAGTGCGAAGGTTCCAATACATTCTCATTTATATTTTAAACCCAATGCAAATAAAGCTTATCTCTTTACGGCTGACAATCGCCAGTGTCTTTAAATACTTTACTTTTTGACTCAAAATTGTAAGAACTAAAAATAGTTAATAATGTAAATATTTTTATTACAATCTATATGTCACATCATCAGTAACCTTCTGTGTAAAAACTCTATAACAAGTTCTCCCAAAAAAACAATTGTCGATTAAATGATTAAAAATACTTTGTTTTTATATTTTATTGTTATGTAATGATTTTGAAAGCCAATATCTTTTAAGTATTTTTGACTTTGGCGTGTTTCTACTTTATTTGACAATGACAAGACTCTCAAATATACAGGTCCTGCAAAAGAAGTGTATGGGTTTTAACAACTTTTTGGGAGAGCCAAAAGACAGATACAATAACTTTTTACATGAAAACCATATAAATGTGCACAAGAACTTTGGAATCAGAAACGGATATATTTGTAATTAAATAGACAATGAATAATTCCCTCAAATTGACAAATAGCTGAATTTTCTAAAAATTACACATAGGCAAAACAACATTAATTTTTTCTTCATTGGAAGTTCTTTTCTTGCTGAGTAGAATTGTGTCCAACAGAAATTAATTTATATTTTAAGTACAATGCATAAAGCTTTTACTGTAATTGAACCAAATGCATAGTAAGTGGTAGTAGTTATTGTAAAAATATGTAACATACAATTTAAATATGACTAAAAACATTTATGATATGTTGCACTAAAACCGTGTAACTGATTGCATGTTTCAGCTTTTATAAACTGCACTCAGACAAATGTTTTTCGTGTGAGGGGAATGGTATTTAGTAGTGAAGTGCGTGCTGTAACAACACACTTTAAATACCAGTATGTAGTATGTTGTTACTAACGACATATTGAATCAACTATAACTATAATTTGTCTGCCTGCTAACATGCTTCGAAATAAAAAAAAAATAAAAATCTATTAGACAGTAGATCCTACAACAACCCTCCAGCAATATAGAACTCTACAGACTTTTCAAAGGATATAAGGGGAGTTCTGTACAAAACTATATACATACATATTAAGCAAGAGCTTTTGCTGGATTGAAAGCAATTTATGTGAACTTGTTACATGTTGCGTGTTTATATTTCAAAATATACAAGTTTAATGATGTGTTTTTTCTACATAGTTTTTCAAAATTGCATTTTAAATAAGTGCAAGCCTCACAACATGTTACAGCTTATACAAAGATACATACAAACTTAAGCAAATAAATTTCAATTTAGTTTTAAAAACTATGCGTGTGAGTTGAAGTTTTTATCACAGGTTTTATTTGTATGTAAAATTGCAAAGAGAGGTGGTATTTTCATAATTGTCAGTGGGTAATTTTTCAATTCATATCAACAAAGGTAATAATTTATTCAAACTGCTAAATATGTTTAGGTGTTACTAACTAACAAGTAAGGAAGGTGGCGATTTATTTGCCGACAAGGAAGGGGAAGCAATGTTTAGTAAAAATTTTTATTGAAAACATGTTTAAATTAAGCAGAAACTGTGGGTTTGGAAAGAAACAAATATTATGAATATCTAGACTTATAGTTTTAAAATTGAAAGATTGTAACAACTGTTTAATGATAAGCTCTAAAATCATTATTTTAAAAACTTATTTTCTTTTTCATTACAGATGCCAAACGTCGCAAAATTGCCAACTCAGAGTCTATACTTGATAACAACAATACATCATTTTCCCCCGCCACTACAACAGAAACATCGGCAACACCAGAGTCAAAATCAATATTTACTTCGGATGGCAGTGGTATAGGTGAACAGCAACAAACTAGTCATAATTCAACATTTAAAATGCTGCCACCACCCCTGCAGCAGCAACAACAACAACAGCAGTTGTCAAATCATCATCAACAACAACAATATATGTTAACAAATCCCACTTACAATAACAATGACATGATGGAAAGTGCTAATAAAACATGGCCCAAAGATGATAGAATGTTACCAACGGCACCATCAGCAGCAGCATTAACACAACATGAATCAGCTTCATCGCACATAACGAATGCTGCAAACGAAAATGTACAATGGTCATCGAATTTGTGTAATAAACCACAAGGTATATGTCAGACAAAGCAGCAGCATCAACAACAACTACAGCCGCCAACAACGACAACAGCAGCTGATACCAACAATAAAAAACACCAGCAACAACAGCACCAACGACAACAAATGGATCACACATCCTTGTATAAAGATGACCTCAATGGTTATTTACGGCAACAAACGTCATTGGTACACAATTCTATGTTGAATTTAGAAACTGGTCAAGAGCAATCAGTGGCTGAGGCTGACGAAGAAGGCGAAGCAGAAGAAGATGAAGACGATGAAGGACAAGAAGAGGAAGAAGAAGGTGAGGAAGAAGTGGAGGGCGATGAAGAGGAAGACATGGAAGATAAAGTGGATTCAGGTGAACAACTTGAAGAGGGTGAGATATTAAAACCTAACAACACTTTGGCTGATTGTATTTCCAACGAAGAGCTTGAGGATGAAATGGAGGAAGAAAATCCTGAAGAAGATTATAATGAAGATGAGGCTGAGGTTGAAGAAAATGATGGCGAGGAACCTGAGGCCGAAGGCGATGAGGAGGACGAAGAAGAAGAAGAGGAAGAAGATAATGACTGTGAAACAGAAACTGTTTCTGCAGATCAGACTGTGATTGATAAAACTTCTTTAGATGTTTCAAATAATAATAATAACAGCCTCTTGAATACTAGCAATACCATTAATTATTATCAAATGCCGAATTCCCAAAATCAAGCTGTAAAACAACATCATTTCACCAATATTCAAAATATTGTATCACCTAGTCAAACTGCTATTTCAAATAAGTTTTCCTTTAACATCTTAAAGAATCCAACACAAGTTACCCTTACTCAGCAGCACCCTCAACAAAATCTCTTTAAACAGCAACAGCAGTCATCAGTTAGAACCCCCATTAAACTAATACCCACTGCTCAAGAATCTCCTGTTTCCTCTAGTACAGTGGGTGGACCACGTTCCACACCCGATCTACAACGCAAAACACCAGATAATACCAAAAAACCCGAACAAGTAGGAGCTATATCCACCAGCAATGAAAGTCCAAAACCTTGTCCTCCCTCACCGGCAGGATCAATAGAGTCGACTAGCTCCAAAGCTTCGAACTCAAAGGCAGCACCTTCCCCCCTACCCACACAAATTACAACGCTTCACTTGAAACCCCAACAGCAGGGGTCTCTTCAGAAGCCTCAGCCCCAACAGTTACGTATTCTGAGGCACATTAAGAATGCCGGTCAAATACAACAATTTACACAGCAGCAACCCCATAGACTAGTGGCAACAAATACTTCAAGAGCTACTGTCACCACCATCGCTGGTAGTAGAGGTGCAGCCACCACAACTACTACCACCTCCTCATCAGGCCAACGTTTCAATCCGACAGCACCACCCATGGTAAATCAGAAAATACAGGCAACCGTGCAAAAAGTTACGGCAAATGGCACCACCAACATACCTATCAGTCAGCTGCAGCTTCAGCCGTTGCTAAGGTCTAACGATAATACAGGAAATTCTCAAATTATTATGACTTCCACTGGTCAACTTATAGTTATGCCGTCCTCGAATAATAAACCACACATACAACAACAGCAGCAAGTGATAATTGCTAGTGGCAATGCGACAACAACGACACAATCACATGCAACAACAAATGTAATTATACAACAACAGGGCACACAACAAATGGATGTCTTAAACAATACAGGACAATTGACGACAGCCACACTGCAGCAGCAGTCCAATGGTGGCTACATCGTCTCACAAGCTACAAACACGCAAGGCACTGCTACACAACTACAACCCACTACTGTCATATTGAATTCGGGACAAAATCTAATTACCAACAATGGTACCAAAGTCCTAACAAATACCGGTAACATCATACACACAGCCGGCACACAACCCATAATAACAACTGCAAATCAATTGCTTACCACACCATCAAATACAGGCAACACCACAAATGTGCTGGGGCAACAGACGATGGTCTTGAATGCTCTACCTAATGGCGGCTATGTTATACAACAACAACCGCAAGCAACACAAACAGCAGCTCATCAACCACAGCAGCAGCAGCAATTTACCACCTTGGACAGTCAAGTAGTACAACATTTGGTGCAGCAACCGGATGGTCGTATTATTATAACACAGGGGGATCCTAAAAGAAGACCTAAAAAGCGCAAGACTTCGCCCGGCCCCACAGCCAATAATCCCACGAATATTACTGCACAAATATCACCAACAATACCAAATCAAACTGCTACTTTACTACAGCAGCATGTAGCAAATCTGCAAGCTGCATCAACACCAACTCAAGCAACAAATCAGCCACAAGTAGTTCAGTTGACCACTGCACCAGCCGTTAATACAGCCACAACAGCCACATATCCACAGCAATTCCAACTGGGCAATGGCATACAAGGTATAGTGGTGAATAAACCGGCCTCAACAGCCACATCAACACAACCTCAACAGATATTGCTACAAAATGGTCAAATAATACAGCCCATGAATTTAATCGGGCAACAATTGATTTTACCCTCCGGCTTAGTTATGGCTCCCGACACTACATTGTTGCAAATACAAAATGTTGGCTCATGTGGACCTACCACCAACATACTCACCACCACTCCGCAAGGTACAATGATGTTGAGAGCAACCTCACCACAAACCAATAAACAATTCATACAATCCACCACCACAGGTCAACAATTTATTGTCGGCAGTAATGGTCAGTTAAGTCCAATTGGACAGATATATTCTACTCCCATGGGTTTGGTAATGCCCGCCAGTACACAGCATAATCCTACAGCTACGGCAACATTCGTACAACAAAATGCCACCATACAAGTGCAACAGCCGCATCATCAGCAAGTATCTACGCCACAGCATATAACACTGCAGGCTCTGCAGCAACATCAGCAAAATCAACTTAATCATCAACAGCAACAACATCATCATAATCAGCAGCAACAACATCATGTGGTTAACAATCAAGTGGGTATTGTTTTAGAAACGGCTACCTCCTCCACCACATCGCCCAATACACAGTTGGCCAATTCACGCTCAGCAGCAGCTAGTCCTCCGGATACGACAACGCATAGTCCCAGAAGTCCTGAGCGACCTCCCAGTCATCGCAGTGGTGGCAGTGATATGGTAAGTTTTTTATTGTTTGCTTATTTCTGAACATGGTTCGTATTTGCTAAATTGTTAATTTTTTTAAGGTTCAGTGTGTTTCCAGTTCCGAACCTGATGGTGGCACTGTCTCACCCTTAAGCACCGACAGCCGTCAGTCTCCCTCGACTACAGTTTGTGAGAAAGGTGAGTTTTGTTTTTTAAATGTATTTATTGTACTTTCTTGAATTAAGTTTTTTTTTTTATATTTACGTATAAAAAATATTATAGTTTTGTTAAAATGTTCAAAATACTGCGGTTATAATTTAAAAATAAATTTCGGCTCATTTTCTTCTGCGTCAACGACTCCAATGAGAAATAAAAGTAGACCAGTACACAAACAAAACTCTTAAAGATTTTGTAAAATTGGTTCGAATTTTAGTTGTATGGACTCTAGAAGTTGGTATATGTTTTTTAAACAATAGTACCTATAAATTAATTGATCTGAAGCATTTACGTTATCGATATATTAATCCAATTTTGAAAAATATATTTTTCAAATAAATTTCATAGACATTAACTGATAGTCACTATCAAATAAAACGAAATCTTTAATATTAGTCCAAACCCGCTAGGTTTTTAATTTTTTCGATTTACTATCAAATTTGGAAACACCTGAAGAGAAAAACTTTCCAAACTACCTAAAAATTTCAAGGATGTTATCAATTTTTTGCTTACTTTTAATTAGTACTATTTTATAAATTTTTATATGTTAAGTCATTTCTGATCAATAAATAATGGTGGATTTTTAACATAAAATAGTTCGTAATAACCATGCTCTACTTTAAGATTTTATGTACAACTAATTCTAATAAAATCTCATGAAAATCATCTATAACATCCATTAATATTCTATTACGAAAATAAAACAAATAACAGTAACAAAATATGCCTTCTTAACAACATAAATATTTCCAGTTTATGTTCTTTCTACAAAAACATTGTTAGTTACAAATTTTACAACGATAAATACTAAAAAAGGAACAAATATTAAACGAAATCCTTAAGGTATGTGAGCTTAAACGTCCTTCATAAGAAGTAAAAGGCCACAAAAATTCTACAACAATAAAATAAAGATAAAGTATAATAAAAGAAAGCAGAAGACCTTGTAATAAAAACCAAATAAATATAATAAGAAGCATCTAAGTAAATATATAAGGATTTAAAGGTTAAGATAGACTTGGGGAAACAGTATTGGGCAAATGTATTCAATCTAAAAGTGTCAGTCTGGCGAGACTCAATGTGGTGGTTACTAAAAATCTTAAAGCAAAAATCATTTCAGGCCAGTAAGCTTTTTCAAATGTCCTTAAGGACATTACTTTAGAATGTAGCGTGCAAATAATAAAAATAAACATTAAAACGCAACATTAAATAATGAAAATGATAGACATGATAAAATTAAATTGCAAAATTTTACAGTAATAAAAGTAATATATTATTTTATATATATATATTTTTGTTACTGCTAAAAATAATGTTTAGCACACGTTTCCCCCTTATTTTCAAATAAAGAAATTTGTTTGCAGTGTATTTTATTTGTATTTCTCTTTTCTGATTCTGAGTGGGTGTCATAAATTGCATGCACTATTAGTCAGGGAGGCAGGCTGGCCAGACATACGCACTGTAACAATTTTTACAATTCATACACCATAAAACCAACAATGAAATAAGGAAACTGTCGACTCTGTGTATTTTTTTTGTTTTGTTACACAAAATGAATAGACTTCAATGGAGCATGACATTAAATTATGCTACTCAATGACAGAGGATATTAAGGATATGTCTTGTAGATTATGTTTGTTTTTAATAACTATAAATGTAGCTTAATATGTATTTTCAAAACAGTATTAACTGAAGTTTGGATAAGGAACAATGTGATTTATAGGTATCCTCAAGCAGTGTGAAACAGATTTCAGACCAAGTCAAAATATACACCAATTTTTCTGATTTTTCATAAAAATTTTAAATTTTTAAAATTTTACTCCGATTTGTGGTAAATGCCTTTTTAAACATATGGCTCTAGTTTGAACATCAGCAGAATTTAAACAAAAATTTATTAACAGTATTCAAATTTCAGACACTAAACAATTTTGTAAAGCATTGGTCGTCACTCTTATCCTCCAGGGCCCGAACATTATCAGCTATTCAGATGTACACTAAGGTGTCCCTTATACTATATTTTTTAGATTTCCGATGCTCCCAAGGTCTAAAATCCATCTGTCCTCTAAATACCAAAAATATGCAGACAATTTTAACAAAATCTGATAACGTTATAGGTTGCAGATTTCATTTGAGTTTCAAAAAAATTAAAAAAATAAATGTTGAAAAATAATTCCAATTAAAAGTAGTTTTCATATTTCATCTTGATACCAAAAAATTTAAAATCTCACATTTTACATTTTCAATATTTTTCTTAAACGAAATTTCAAAAAATTAAAAACAAAGTTTTTGATTCTAATTAATACCAAATGAGGATTAAAAATGTAAATTTTAGCAGTTATACCTAAATTGGGTTCCGATTTGAAATTGACGGATTTCGAGACCCCGTAAAAATTTCTTTGAACCCCATATATTTATAATTAGTAGCCCAAAAAAACAATCTGAAATAAAATATATGAAAATATGTTACGAAATGCTTTTTTAAGAAATAATTTTAACAAATTTGTGACCAAAACCAATTTCAAATCGGTCCACACGCTAACCTATAACGCTAAGATAAAATAACTTTAAATCTTAATTCGTCCTTTATACATTAAACAAAAAAAATTGTGGAGGACTTACTTGAAACATCTATTGGAATATATTGAATATCCGCGATTAAATATTTTAAAACAATATAAAAGTTTTATTTAATATTATATATAAAACGTGTTGAACAAAATTTTTAAAACGAATGAAAAAATAATTGATTAGAAAAATTATTATACAAAATATTTTTCAATGCAAACTAAAATATTCATGTTGTTATATAAAGTGTTTTTACAATAAGTATTATATCCAACACTCCTCCTCAACATGGATATTCTTTACAAATTAAATTATTTTAAATACAACAAATCAACAAAATGTAAATGCTTAGCCTTTGGTAAATTCTTCGTAAATACATCAGCAACCATGTGTTCAGTTGGACAATATTTTAATTCCACTTCTTTGGATTGAACGACATCTCTTATATGATGATACTTAATATCAATGTGTTTGCTCCTATTGTGATTCACTGGATTAGTTGCCAATTTTAAAGCACCTTGATTGTCGACATTTAATATTACGCTTTCATCTTCCCAAAAACCAAGCTCTTGCAACAATCTTCTTAAATATACTGCTTCTTTTGATGCATTAGATATTGACATGTATTCAGCTTCTGTACTGCTAAGTGCTGTTGTAGATTGCTTTTTTGATTCCCACGAAACAACACTTTTACCAAGATAAAATACAAATCCGGAATATGATTTCCTATCCACAGAACATCCACCCCAATCTGCATCTGCGTAGCCTTCAAGAATTTTGCTCCCACAAGAAAAATTTAGTTTAAAATTCTTCGTACCTTTTAAATAACGTAGTATACTCTTAGCAGCTACCCAATGTTCTACATGCGGTTCTGAATTTCTTTGTGCTAATTTGGAAACAGAGTGTATAATATCTGGTCTTGTTGTCAAAGCTAAATACAGCAAAGCTCCTATCAGCGATTGATATGTGGTCTTGTCAACTTTTTCACAATCATTACGACAACTTATTTGAAAACCAGGGGTTAATGGTATAGAAGAAGGTTTGGAATTTTCCATGCCATATTCTTGTAATAATTCACTGATGTAAACTTCTTGACTTAACTTAATGTCACCAGTTTCTCCATCACGTTGTACTTCCATCCCCAAGAAATGTTCTAGTAATCCTTTGTCAGTTATTTCGAATTCACAACCAATTTGCGATTTAATTTTCAAAATTTGATTTTTATCTTTGCAACCGATAATGATGTCATCAACATAAACTGCTATTATAATTAAATTATTGTTGCTAATCATTTTATACAAACACGGTTCATTTTTGCACCTTTCAAAGCCAATTTTACAGAGAACATCATTTAGTTTCGAATTCCACTCTCTTCCTGCTTGTTTTAGACCATAGAGTGATTTGTGTAGTCGTAAAACTTTCTTCGGATGTAACTCATCTATAAATCCTTCAGGTTGATGCATGTAGATTTCATCATGAAGTTCGCCATTTAAATATGCTGTTACTACATCCAGTTGATGCAAATGCATTTTATGTTCTACTGCTAAAGCTAATAACATACGTATTGTTGCATACCGAACTACAGGGGAAAATGTTTCTTGGTAATCAATGCCATACCTTTGGCTACAACCTTTGGCTACGAGTCGGGCTTTGTAGCGTATTACTTCTCCTTTTTGATTTTTCTTCAAAGCATAAACCCACTTACATTTAATTGCTTTACATCCACTTGGAAGTTCTGCTAATGACCATGTACCTTTTTCTCGTAAAGATGTCATTTCTTTTAACATCGACTCTTGCCACTTATCACAATTTTTACTAGATAATGCTTCTTTAAATGTTTTAGGAACTTGATGCTCCACCACATTATTTAGTAAATTTAAATTTTTTCTTGGACGTCCAGGTTTGCCGGTTCGCAAAATTTTTGGTCTGCCTGGTCCACGGGTAGCATTTCTACTTTCATCAGGGATATCTTCTACAGGCGATGTAAAACCATTAAATTCATCCATATCATAAAATTCGTCTGAATATGTGTCGTCATTTTCATCTTCGGAAATAATGTCTGTTACATTTTCTTCTGTTATAGTTGTGTCAACTTGATTTTCATGTTCAATTACTTCTTTTGTATCTAAAAAATCATTAAACGAAACAAACTCCTTGTTTGAAGTATTTTCTTCTCTTCCAGCTAAACAGTGTTCATCAAATAATACATGTCGACGTTCGATTACCTTATTTGTTTCCTTATTGTATAATCTATAAGCTTTGGAAACTAGCGAATATCCAACCATTATTAACAATGAACCCTTTTTATCAAACTTGCCTTTTCTTTTTTTATTTAATGTCACAGCTGTTGAACCAAAGACCTTCAGATGTTTTACATTAGGTTTTCGACCTGTCCAGACTTCATGAGGGGTTTTGTTGTCTAAACTTTTGGACGGACATCTATTTCGCAAGTAAGCTGCGGTTGCTACAGCTTCAGCCCATAATTTGTGATCAAGTCCAGAATCTGTCAGTAAACATCGTGCCATTTCTACCAGCGTTCGGTTATATCTTTCCGCGACTCCATTTTGCTGAGGCGTATAAGAAACTGTAAGCTGACGTTGAATACCGCATTCTTCTAAATATTGATTAAATTTGTTGTTGATGTACTCTCCACCATTATCACTTCGTATTGCTTTTATTTGATGACCAGTTTGACGTTCTACCATACTTTTGAATATTTTAAATTTATCAAACACTTCACTTTTCCGGTTTAAAAAATATATCCAAATTCGTCTTGATTTGTCATCTATAAACGACAAAAAATATTTCGATCCCCCTAAGGATTCCACATTCATTGGACCACACAAGTCTGTATGAATCAAATCTAGAACTTCTTCAGATTTATTTTCAGTTTGATTCGGGAATGATTTTGCGTGGATTTTACTGACCATACATGTTTTACACTGTCCATGAGCTTCATTATTCAAATTTAACCCATTCACCATTTCCTTACTACACAACTCTTTCAAACTTTGATAGTTAAGATGGCCGAATCGTTTGTGCCACATTTCATTATTAGTACCCATCACATTCAATTGTTCCTTAGATTCATCAGTATTGAACACAAATAAATTATTTTCATTTTTAGCATGTATGAGTATATTTCCATTTCCATCCATAAGAAAAGCTCCTTTGTTATTAAATTTTATTGTTCCACCATACTGTACAACCTTGCTAACTGACACAAAATTAGCTTGTAAATCTGGGGAGTATAGTACATCTTTAAATTTAATATTATCGCCATTAATTTTTAATGTAACAACACCCTTTCCCTTTGCAGATATTGAATTTTTATCAGCTAACGTGATAACATCATTATTATCTTCAAATGTTGTAAATAACTTACGGTCAGAACACATATGGCTTGTGGCTCCACTGTCTATGTACCAAGCTGATGAATTTTGATTGTTATTGCTTGCCATTGCAATTAACGAAAACGATTTCTCTTCATTTTTTGCTCTACATTTGTTAGCATAATGACCTTTCTTTCCGCAATTAAAACAATTACCTTTAATATTTTTGGAGTTCGATGCATTTTTATTACTTTTATTGTTTTTGTTAAATTTATCCTTTTTTATGGCACCAAAGGCTTGTTGAGTAGTTGATCCTTCAAGTTCTTGATTATTTCTGCGTTCAGCCTCTTCTAACAATTTAAGTTTGATTATCGACAAAGAAGGTAATACATCTCTTGTTTCTATAATCATCACAAAATTTTCATAATCCTTTGGAAGACTTGAAAGTAGGATTATAACCAGCAACTCATCTTGTAATTGAATACCTACTTCATTTAATTTTTCAACAATATCGAAAAATGTATTCAAATACTCCACCATGTTGTTGCTTTCCTTCATGTTTAGACTTAAAAGTCTTTTGTATAAACTGACCTTTTGTATGGGACCATTAGGTTTATAAATCTGCTTAAGTTTCAACCAGGCTTCGTGAGACGTTGCACAATTTTTGATGTAGTTTATTTGAGATGTTTTAATACTCAACATTATTGTAGCTAATGCTTTCTCATCTGCGGTATCCCATTCTAATTTTTGGCCGGCATCCCATGTTGCAATTTTCTTTTCATCTCCATTTACATACCTCCAATAACCGCTATGAATAAGCACACTCTTTATATGAACACTCCATGTTTCAAAATTCTTTTCATCCAATTTCTCAATTTGATAAAGCGATGAAGATGCCATCTTGTGATATGTAGATTCGTTTTTCAAAATTGATGCTTGATTGGTTTTTGTTCACAACACCTTTTTTTACTTTTTTATATATTTTTATTCTTTACCCAAACGTTCTGGGCCCATAACCTATTGGAATATATTGAATATCCGCGATTAAATATTTTAAAACAATATAAAAGTTTTATTTAATATTATATATAAAACGTGTTGAACAAAATTTTTAAAACGAATGAAAAAATAATTGATTAGAAAAATTATTATACAAAATATTTTTCAATGCAAACTAAAATATTCATGTTGTTATATAAAGTGTTTTTACAATAAGTATTATATCCAACAACATCTATCTAAGGTGTAAATTTAATTTTCATTATCTTGCATTCCAAGTATTAATACTTATTTAACTTTGTCAAACTCAATACATTTCAAAATAAATAAAATTCTTTTGCTGAACCATGTCTCTTCTATTGAATTTGTGATTTTATAGCAAAAACTGTCATATTTTATTTACCACCAACTGTTTATTTTAGCACATACATAAGTTTTTATTACTTAAGGAAGTCATCTTTTTAATACGATTTCATTTCATTCCTTAATAACATACTTACTCTGACTCCAACATATGAGCATCTTCTCGTTTTGTTGGTGTAACAACAAAGATAACCAAACCATATTTTATATAAATAAACACAACAATCGATAACGCTTTTCCTAGTACCTTTTATTTGTTGCTAAGAATCGACTTATGAATATAGAAAAACAACAACAAACAAGGAAGAAAAAAATAATGTTGATGTCAGCTTTACTTAGTATATTTTTTTGTAGCCAATAGCAGCAGCATCTACTTATAGAATATTAAGTATTTGTCATATAAGTGTTTGTTATTTTATTATATCGAGCAACATCGGCTTATATTTTTGCTTAACTTTGATTTAATCCTGCTGCTAAAATATGTTGCCTTTTCTAAATATTTTTCTTTTTGTATTCTTTGCTCTTATTCTAACTCTCCCTTTTATTGTTCATACATTTTGCAGGCATCGTTATGTCAACCGCATATCAAAACACAAATATTTATAAACCAACGGAAGCGAAAATACGTCGTGTACAAACACCGCCTCAATATCAGGTTGTGGGTGGTGGTTCAACAACTGCCACCCATATTACTGGCTTAACAAACTTGACTTTACAGCAGCAACAGCAGCATCAGCAACAGCAGCATCAGCAACAGCACAATACAGCAAATAATCCTCAGCATCATCATGCGGATAATGGTGGCAGCAACAAACCTGATACTCATGGTAAGTTTTGTTAATGCTCTACCATGAGTTACTGCCATCTCTATCAACTACTTTACTAACTATAATTCCTGTAACTTGCAACATTCGACACATTTATCCTCACATACACACACATACTTATAAATTTAATATGTACCCAACGGTTTTGGGTGACTGTCCCGAACTATTGATTTCACATATCATTTAGGCTGACCAATAGTAAGTTACATAAATAGCTTTGTGGGTAGTTATTTCAACATGTACGGGTGCTAAGAGACCTAAAATACTCAATTAACAAGACATCTCCTAGACGGTCCAATAACCGATTGCTTGTAAACAAACCTTCCTCCGAATACTCTCCAATATATTACTTCTGGTGGGTAAAATAACTATTTTCTGAAATACATTATAAAATACACGCTTAAAGTGACTACACTCTAGAGTACTTAGAGACACTAAAGTTACAACATTTACACTTAAGCTAAAAGAAACTAAACTGTATAAGAATTATATGAACACAATTTGTATAAAACCAGTTTGTACGCAGCACTCACAAAAAAAGTGCAGTATAAAATAAACGCTTGAAGTGACTACACTCTAGATTATCTGCGATTTATAAAGTAACTTCTATCTGCACTACAAAAAGCATATACGTGTCAAATGACCTAAAATATATAAATTGGAGTTAGCCAAGTTATCAGACTTTAGCGACAATTACTTTCTCTAAGGGATACATTGACTACTTGTAAAACTGCTGGGTATTTTATATGACTATTTATGTATATGTGTGTTTTTAAGGTTGAATGCATAGAATGATAAGAGTTTAGAAGTTGAAATGAGTTGTGTTACTTTTATATTTATAATTATATATAGATATATGTTTTTTAATAACAAAACATATTTGTATCCTTGCCATATTATATAAATACTCATATACTATGAAAGTTAAACATATTTGAAATAATACTAACATAATGTTACCTTAGAACATAAGTTGAAAGTTGAAGGCTCACACACGATTTCATTTACATACATGTAGCCACAAATTTCGAATCCTTTGGAATACAAGTATAAATAACTAACATACACTACTAATACACAACACTGCATACTTATATATACATATTTATAAATGGAGAAAAAGTTCTCAGTAATATACATAAACATTTGTGCATAAATGATATAATCAAAATTAGGTCCTATCAATAACGAATATTTGTAAAATAATCATGATCACAAGTAAATAATATCATATTAAAACACCCTTGATCCATAAGATCTTTACATTGAACATTTTGAAAGCTTTACTTATCCACGATTAATATTTAAAGTTTTGTAAAGTTCTATTGTAGTTCTAATGCGCTTTTGCACATTGAAATCGGAATAATTTTTGGTGAATCAGGGCTATTCGGCGGCATAAGCCTAAAGGATGTTTTTTTGAAAATGCGCTCAATCGGTCCAATCTAAAAAAATTAGGACCAAATCTATGTCTGACATTTCAAAACAATTAAAATATGATAGTAGCTAAAGGACGAGAGCTAGAAAACCTGAATAAATAGTTATTGCTAACAGCTATCTTATGTGTCCAAAAATTAACTAAATATGTTGAACCGGTAAAAAGTTTTGAACAATTTTGTTCGTATTTACCACTATACCTACAATAAAAATCAAATATTAAGAGAAAGAGGGGATTGTGAGTCTCCTGAAGGGTACAAGATCACTTACGTCCATTTTTAACTTTTTAAAGCATAACAATGTTTACTGGGTATAGTGGTAAATTCGAACAAAGTTGTTCATATATTTTTATAGAAAACTTTTTACCGGTTCAGCATATTTAGTTCAATAAGCACTATATAAAAAGTATTTCGAAAGTTTAGGTCTTTTCATAAAAATTGGCTCTGTCGTTATTTACCATAGGACCTTCCAAAAATACTATTTGTTTATAAGCGGAGCTTTTCCTTTTTATTCATTTTTAAATAAACCTAACATTTTTCTTTAAAATGTCCGAGGTGAGCAACTTTTGGAGGCCACTCACAAGCCCCCATTCCTACTACGAACCCATGTAAACACAAATCAACTTAAAAATACCTCAACACTGACCATGTGAAATTTCAATCATTGACGAGGTACCGAATTATTTCCAAACTAATAAGTTTCTAAACCGCTATGCTTTATTGGATGCTAAAATGTACTGAAATCGCACATTAGACCATACGAATTTCCCATGTCAGCCAGTAATCCTACCTTGGCATAAAAAGCTCAAGCCAAACTCTAACAGCCATATGCATAAAAATTTACAAGAGCTTTATAAACCAATTATAAGCAAATTTTCATAAAGTTGTATTCATAAACGATTAATAGCTCAAAATACATTTGATAAACCTTTAATAAGTGTACAAATTTTAAAGTTCGTTCGACCCTTCTTTAAACCTACTATAAAGTATTCTTTTTTCATTTTATCTTGAAAAAAGGGAATTTTAAAGATAATTCTTCATAAATTTGCAATAATAGTCGATATTATTGCAATTAAAAAACATAATTTTAACTCCGCTGGGAAATATGGTCCACTTTAATAATATAAGATTTTGTTCCATATTTCTCCGGCAGTGAACTATATGAGGTTCGCAAGTGAGTTTTATTGCCATTTTTGTAATTTATTGTTAACCTGTAACGGCATGTAGTAACTAAATGTGTAAACATTGTGGAAGAAGGTCCACAGAATCTAATATACCCATTCCGGAATTAAAATTATGTGTTTCCACATTGAAATTCATTAAATTTTGTTAAAATTTAACAAAATGACAATAAAAATAAATTAATAAAACAAATTATAAAACAGTGATGTTTATTTTATCACAGAATATTCGTCATTCGAATACTTTTAATAATAATTGAACTAAAATATATAAAAACGTTTGTATATTAATGCATTTTAGCTTAGGATAAATTTACTAGAATCAAATATATATTTTTTCTCTAAATACTTTAGTTTTTTTCTTCAAAAATATATAATTACTAAAAACAAACAATGAAAAAAAGAGAATTAACGAATATTTTATCCTAATTGCAAGCAACACTAACAACGAAAAAGGGAAAATAACAGAGAAGCATTGCCAGCTTAGACAAAAAACAGTACATTAGTTATTGTGCCTTTAACAAACGTTTATGAATACTATACTTTTATAAATGATTTTTAAAGCTAAAGTGTTTGTTAACAAATTTGTGTTTTAAATCTACAATAAGTTTTTTTTATGCATATAGCTGTAAGTGTATTACAAATCATACATCAAATTATTTACTATTATAAAAGTATCTAGTCTCTATGTGTCAATGGATTTAGTTTTCTTTTATTCAATGCCAGATCGAATGTAATTATTATCCCTCATCCTGACTCTTGGATCAAAATTGCCAGACTGTTTTTAATGCTTTA